>CM057459.1:1276855000-1282020000 GCA_016271365.2 Neoceratodus forsteri | reverse complement strand
GGTGTCCCCACCTTCTCCTCCTCCAGTGGACTCTATTCCGCCTGCGCCTCAGCCCCCCTGTCCTCTTGCCACATTGTCCATCTGGTCCATCTGTTCATAAATAGGGAGGGTCTGAAGTTAATTTTGTGGGTCAGCTCCTCCATGTCCTGGACTTCTGCAATCACTTCATCCCAGTGTGCCAGAGTCGGAGGCACTGGCAGAAGCCATCTCCTAGTAATTGCTTTGTGAGCAGCCACCACCAGTATGTTTCACAAGTAGGTCTGATCTCTGCCCTTCACCCCTTTAGGGATCAGGCCCAACACCAAGTACTTGGCACTAAGGGGCTCTTCTATAGAGAAAATATTTTCTAGGGCCCTCTCCACACCCTGCCAAAACTGGGTCAACTTTGGGCATAGTACCAGGACATGGAGGTGTGCCGCCCTTTCCTCCCCGCACCCTCTCCAACAGGCTGGACTATGTCCTGCATCCCAGTTGTTTTCACCACTGGGGTGATAAAGTACTGTGATCTTATTTTCCACTCAAATTCCTTACATCTCTGGGAGTATGTGTTCAGTGGGATTGAGCGTAAATAGATTTCCAGTCTCCCTCTGTTAGCTACTCCCCTAGTTCTCTATCCCACCTACTCCCGAGAGGGGCCGAGCTCTCATTTCCTCTATCCCTAAGGGCCCCATACAGGGCAGAGATGTGGCCTTTCTTTCTTTGGGAACCTAAGATTTCTCCCATGATAACTTGTAGCCCAGAGTGTTTTGCTATTGCTCCATATTTTTTTTGTAAGTTTTGAATGTAGGTCCTAAATTGTAGGTATCTATAGTGGTCTGAGTGCCTCAACTGAAATTGTGTTTTAACATCCGCAAATGCCCAGATTATATTCCCATTCAGTAGTTGTCCCAGGGCATTCAGTCCAAGCTTACTCCATCTCCTGAAAGTAAAGTCCTGCCCTTGCTGGTTCAGAGTCACCATCCCATGCCATCTCAATGGCCACAACTCCAAGACATTTATGTTTTACCCATAATCTGTGCACTGCTGCTAGAGTGTTCCTGACCAAGTATAATGAGACACTTATGTCTTGGATCAGCAGCTTGGGAGTGAACATTTACCTCCAAGGGGTTTCCTCCATAGCTACCATTTCTATGTCTTTCCATAGTGCGTTAGAACCCAGTGTCGACCAAAGAAGGGTGCGTCTTAGGTGGGAAGCTAAATAATAGTCCTCTAGGTTGGGTACTGCCCTTCCCCTATTTGTCTTGTTGGAACGAAGAACTGAATTTGTAATTCTTGGTTTCTTGTTGGCCCAGATAAACCTCATTATTGTTCTTTGCCATATCTTAAATTGCTCTGAGGATATCTTGGTGGGAAGGCACTGGAACAGATACAAAAACCTTGGCAGGACATTCATAGAGATAGTTTCTATATGGGAATACTGGGGTAAATTCAGGAGTTCCCATTTTTTTAATATCTTGCTTAAGATGTGTATACAGGGGGTCTAAGTTACTTGTGAAAAGTTGGTTTAGATTCTTAGGGATTCAAGTTCCAAGGTATTTAATTTTGGGGGTGTTCCATTTGAGGGGAAGGAGCCTGTTTATTGTGGTACAAGGGGTACAGAAGAACTTAAGGATTTCTGTTTTATTTTTATTTAGGGAGTAGCCCAATAGTCTTCCGAACCTATTTAGGAGATCCCAGACTCTGGGTAGAGAGTCTTCTGGGTTTGTTTTTTATCCTGTTAATTTCTTTATCTGCCTGGTCCCTGGCGGCACTACATCATGCTGGATTCCCCCAGCCCTGTCCCCCACTCTCAGCCTACCCTTCCAGCTGTCCCACGGCTTCCCCCCCATGGCGGGGAGACAGGAATCCCTCAACCCACCTACCTCAGGATTCAGTGCTGGAAGGGTTACTGCCCATCGCGTGGGCGGTGCCTGCGAGGACCGACCTTCAATCTGCCACGCCAGTACCCAATTTTCCTCCTGTAATTTTTGGATCCCCTAGACGAGGCGTACAATGACGCCCAAGGAGCGAGCGCCCACACTCCCATACATGCTCCTCCAAATGTCTGCTCCATCTACCCTCACTCTGTAGCGATTTCAGTGTGCGAGCCCCTAGCCTCCGCCAGCGGTCAGTCGTGCACTTAACTGTTGGTGTACCCCATCCCTGGAGAAGGAGAGCAGTCCACGGACGCTCGATCCCTCTCCTCCTGCGCCCCCGACGGCCCGTGCCCAAACACGGGTCACAGGCGTAGTGTGAGGCAAGGTGACCAGCGCCTCAGCCCTCAGCACCACAGGGCCAGCCGATTCTTCTGGGTCTGTCATGTAGAGTAGCATATCATCTGCATATAATGAGATTTTGTGTTCTGTCTCTCCCACGACAAAGCCCTTAATGGTGGGGTCTTCCCCAATTGTCTGTGTCAGGGGTTCAATATAGAGGGCAAACAGGAGTGGGGACATTGGGCAGCCCTGCCTGGTGCCTCTGCCAAGTGGGAACCTCTGAGAGATACCCCCAATGATTCTCACATAGGCCTGAGGGTTAGCGTAGAGGGAATTTACCACCGCCAGGAAGGGGCTCGGGAAGCCCATCCGCTCTAGGACTGCAAATAAGAAGTACCAGTTGACTGCCAAATGCCTTCTCGGCATCTAGTCTGAGAAGGCATGCAGGGGTGCGATGTCTGTTTATCATATCTATTATATTAATTATTCTCCTGACGCCCCTCTTGGGCCGGTCTCCCTTCGACAAATCCTGTCTGGTCTGGTTTTATTATTTGGGACAAAAGGGGGTTTATTCCATTTGCCAATACAGAGGTAAATATTTTGTAATCTACGTTTAGTACAGAAATAGGTCTGTAGGAGCTGCATTCTTTAGGGTCCTTCCCCTCCTTAGGTATTACTATTACGTTGGCATAATTCCATGACGTGAGAATAGATTCTCCTTCCAGCCAAACCAAGTTAAAGACTCCTCTCAGGAGTGTTGTCATCTCTGGTGCAAAAGTTTTATAAAACTCCCCACTACAACCATCTGGGCCTGGACATTTCCCTGGCTTAAGTGTTTTAATTGTGGCGGTAATTTTAGCTGTTGAGATTGGGGCTATCAGGGTCTGCGCCTGGGTTTCATTCAATCTGGGTAACCCTAGGTCTCTTAAAAATTTAGTTGCATCAGCCACTGATGTCACCTGTTCAGCTCTGTACAAGGTCTTATAATAGGATACCAAAGACTCTTATCTGCTCCCATTTATGCTGAAGTGTGCCCGAGATTGGGTCCCTCATTCCCGTGATGGTAGCCCTAGCTGTCCTTTAGCATAAGTGATATGCCAACTGTTTTGCTGCTTTAGCACCCCCCACCCTTCGTAATGCGTCTGCTTTAAATAATATAGTGCCTTCTCGGTTTATGATTTGAATAGCTTCTAGAATTTGCTTTTTTTTTTTTTTTTTTTTTTTTTTATTACCCTAATATCAGTGCCCCTTACTTTATCCCATTGTTGTTTCTGCTGTATCTCCAGGGATCTCAGCTACATGGTGAGATCTTGCATTTGTTTTTGCCTCATTTTCTTGTGAGATGCAAGGGAAATCAGTTTCTCCTGACCATAGTCTTGACTATATCCCATAGGATTTGAGGCGTAGCGACCAGCTTATCATTAATTTCTACTGTCTGTGTGATTACTTTTCTTATCTCTTAATTTCCTCATCCTTTAATAGGGTTATATTTAATCTCCAATGCATAGGTTTTTTTAAGGAGCTGCAGATCCAATTCGAGAAAGATGGGCTGGTGGTCTGACAGTGTGGCTGTGCCCACCCACACAGAGTGGCAGAGAGGTATGTCCCTATTATAGGCAAAAAACATGTCTAGTCTTGAGTATATTTTATGTCTGGGAGAGAAGTAGGTATACTCTCTCACCCTCGGATAGTTCTCTCTCTGTACGTCTACCATCTGGCAGTCATGCAGTATTCTGGAGGACTGGGGTGGCCACCCTGCGTTCTAAGGTGGGGATACCGGTAGTTGAGTCCAGTTTCCAATTCAGAAAAGGTTCCAGTCGCCCCCAGCTATCAAAGCACCCCTAGCCTTATGTGCCACCAGTTGCAACAGTTCTGAATAAAAGATGATCGGTGATCCCAGTGGGGCGTATACATTAACTAATGTTATCCAAGTTTCCTGTACTTTCCCTACCGCTATCAGGTAACAGACCCCCCACATCCGCAACCACCTCCTCGAAGGGGAGGCTCTCTCATAATATCACAGCCACCCCTCTCTTTCTTCCCTTGTCTAGTGAAGCATGGTAGAGGAACCGGAAGTCCTTAGTCTTGAGATTAACAGCTTCTTTAGTGGAAAGATGTGCCTCTTGTGAAAAAATAATTTCACATTTCTGGGTCCGTATGAATTTCTGGACCAGTTTCCTTTTAATGGGGTGATTAACCCCATTGATGTTATAAGATAGGATTTTTGTTTTAATTGTGGCCATTTGTAAAGCCCAAGAGGGTCATCTTGTCAACTGGGAGCCTCCCGTATCTCCCTTCCCCCAGACCTCTGAATTGTTCTTTTCCCATAGAAGTGCACCACCAACTCCCAATGCAGTCAGAGATAACTTCTCATTGTACAGAAATAGGCAGTTTTGTTATGTCTGAAACTTTCAAGATAAAATTAGGCATTTCCTGTTTTTTAAACATCATATCTCGGTATACCCAATGCTGCACTTTTCACCCTCTCCCCACCCATCCTACATTCCTTCTCCCTCCCCCCTTCTCTCTCCCTATGACTCTGGCACTTCTTATCTGTTGTCTATTTTCTCTGACAAATGCCGCTAGCTGCCTTGTTACAATGCTACCCTTGAATTGTATTAATCTGTACTCTGTTTGCAATGTCCACATTGTTGTAATGTCTGTCTTGATGTTCCCCATAATTTGTATTACTCTGACGTGGAACCTTTGTATAAGAGCCAAGGCTCAAAGGTATTTGTAATCCTAGACTTGATAAATAAATAAATAAACAAACATAAGCACCTATTAAATATAAGTTTCCAAAACAGTGAGTTAACAAAACAGTACCAATTTTCTCCACTAGATGGGAGTATAACCTTTATCAACTTTTTAAACTGTACTCCAGCAACTAATTTTCCTGTTGGAAGTTTTTTATTTTTTTTTTAATAAATTTATTGAATGACAGTTTTATGACATTGCTTGACAATTAATTACAATCATTACATTTGATTAATACATCAATAATAGCAGTTTGAAAGCTTCCCTTCCCTTGTCGCCCTTTAGCGCCTGACCAGCGGCTTGGCCATGCCTAATTGTCTGGCTTATATACTGCCCTACGCACTTACACTCTCACTCTTCTCTCTCTCTCCTTCCTAATTAACCTGCGCTCTTCAGCCCTACTCACAGCTAACAACTCCACTCTCCTACCCTCCCACCTCACCTATACCTCCCCCCATACACCAAATGTTTACTAGTCCACTCCTCCCCTACCCCCCAACTTCACTCTCCAATTCCTACTGGCAACTGGTGCATCTCGCTGCAGCTCAAGTCCTGCCACTGGCACACAAGTTCTGATACTGACACCATAATCCTGTTAGTCGCACTTATGTAATTCATGTATTGCCTCGTTGTGTACCCATGATATGTTTACCCTGTCCCTGATGATCATGTTCTGCACTGTTCTTGCTTTGATATGTACCCATGATATGAATACCATGTCCTTGATTATGTTCTGTACTGTTCTCCTTATGTAACAAGCTCAAAAGTAATCCCTCCCAACAGTATGTTATCTGTATTGCTCTGCTGCTAATCTCAACTATTGTATGTATGTACGCCTGCCTCCTCTGTAACCCCTCCCCCCAGGTCGCACCGGGAGACGAGCATCTTTTTGCTCAGTGTGCCTTTCCTGGTAAAACATTTTCAATAAAATAAATAAATAAATAAATAAATAAATATCAACTCGATCTTACTCTATATATGCCATTTTACAGATACTTTCAATTTCTTACTGTCATTTTTCTCTTTTTTATTTTCCAGGTCTACCACTATCTACATTCTATAACTATCTGGAACAGAATTATGAATCAAAAAACAAAAGACAGCAAAAACAAAAGTCAATAACCTAATAACTTTTGGTATTAAAATTAACATTTGATCTGGTCTATGTCTGTGTCTGTTTTATTTCAATATAATTTATACAAGTGTATCTCCTTTTTTTTCCAGTTTAACTTCTCTGTATTATACAGAGTATCCTTCCCATCCCCTTGCTTACCCACTAACCTCTTTTAGTACACTGTGCCACTGCCTTCTAACAATAATTTGTCTCTTACATTTAATGTGCCTAGATATTCAGTCCAGGCCCTTTCAAATCTATTTTCTTCTCCTTTCAGACAGTATGTTAATTTATCTACTGCAAGGACTGTTAGTGTGAGCTCTTTCCATTGCTCTAATGTGAGGGCCCAAGTTAGGGTCCAAACATTCTGAATTGCCTGTCTAGCAACTACCAAAATGATTCCAATCCATCTGGGGTACATAATCCATTCCCCATCCTCTTCTTCCCTTTCCACACCCAGTAATAATGATTTATACGAGAATTCCATAGGTTGCCCTTTCATAGCTGTTATTTCCTTTGCAATATCTTTCCAGTAAGATGCAATCATGACGCAGTCCCAATAGTAATGTTTATATGTACCCTGTGTTGTTTTACATTTGCTACGCATTGGAGATATCCCAGGACTAAATCTATGTACCATGTCAGGCGGATAATATAATCTTTGTATAAACCCGAATTGTGCTTCCTTGTATTTATTGCAGACTAACAAGCCTTTCTGAAACTCCAGCATTTGTTGCCAATTAGTTTCACTAACGTCCTCTCCTATCTCTCTTTCCCACCACTTTTTAGCCACCTGTGCAGATGCTTGGAATAACTTTCTGTCTATCTTCACTGCTCTCCCTATAAGCCCCTTTTCATTTTTAAGGGCTCCTAATATTTCTTTCTGTTTTGGACAGCTGATCCGAATTACCCTGGGTACCAACTAGCTGCTTATAGTAGTTCCTCGCCTGGAAGTATCTATATAGATGTGAGGCTGGGAGATTCAGTCTCTCTTTTACTTCCTGAAAGGTATACATACCATTCCCCGTAGCTAGATTTGCCATACATCTTATCCCATTAGTTTGCCATAACTTAAATCCCTCATCTCCCAATCCCAGAAGGAATTCCGGATTCCCTACCAGTGGTACCAACAGTGTATCAGGCTCATCTGTACTTTGCCTCTTCCTAATTTTATCCCACGCTTTCAAACTCGCCCCAGCCATAGGACTGGGTGCTTTCATTGTTATATCTTTTTAGGCCCTCTGCTCCCAAATATCCTGACACACTTCCTAATATCCCTTCTTCTTCTAAATCCAGCTAACTAGCTACTTTTTCCCTGTTTAGCCAATTTTGGATATATCTATACTGTATTGCCAGGAAGTATCCCATAACATCTGGAAAATTAAGTCCCCCCCGTGCTACAGGCGCTTTTAGTCTGTTCAAACTGATTCTTGGATGTTTACCCCTCCAAATGAAGCCTGTAAAAGTTTGTTCTAACTTTTTTATGTCTTGTTTCATTGGGCCGAAAGGTAGCATCTACATAATATACAACACTCTAGGGAGCACATTCATTTTTAATAGATTGATTCTTCCCATCCAGGATACTGGCAACTCCTTCCATCAGCTGAGGTCCTGTATGATTTCTTTAATTAATGGCTTATAATTTTCATTATATAGTCCTCCCAATGTTTTCCCTATTCGTATACCTAAATATATAAATGTTCTTTGCACTAATTTTAAACCCCATGCTTCCATTTTCTTTTCATCTCCCCCCTCCATAAACATAATCTCTGATTTCTGAAGGTTAATTTTATAACCCGAGAATTCTGTGACTTGTTCTACGATTGATAAAACTGTTGGGATCGATGTCTCCGGCTCAGTGAGGAACAGCAGAATATCATCTGCATAAAACATAATGTTTCCTTCCATGTTTCCCCTTAACTCCCTGAATGTGGCTATCATTTCTAATCTTAATTGCCAATAGTTCTATTGCTAAAGCAAACAAAAGGGGTGACAATGGACATCCCTGTCGTGTCCCCCTCTGCAATTTAAATTCTGTGGTGGGTACTCCGTTGATCAAAACCTGTGCTCTTGGGCATTTGTAAAAAGCACTTACCATTTTTACAAATCCCTCCCCTAGTCCATATCCCTGCAAAACTTGCAAGAGATATTCCCATTCAATTCTGTCAAACGCTTTTTCAGCGTCCAATGACAAAATACAAGCCTTCCCCGGATGTTTAGTACCCAACCATATCACATTTAATAACCTTCTTAGGTTGTGGTATGATTGCCGCCCTTGCACAAATCCTGTCTGATCTAGGTTAACCAGCAGGGGGAGCATTTCCTCCAACCTCCCAGCTAGCACTTTTGTCATTATTTTACAATCTTGATTCAAAAGAGAGATCAGTCTAAATGACCCACATTCCTTTAAATCTTTGTCTGGCTTAGGGATAACTGTAATAAGAGCTTGACAACATGTTCCAGGTATTCCTCGACCCTCTCTAGCTTCCTCCATGATGTTGCACAGGGTACCTGCAATTTTCTCCCTCAACAGCTTATAATATTCTGCCCCAAACCTGTCGGGACCAGCAGCCTTACCACTCTTTAGCTGTCCTATCGCTTTCTTAACCTCCTCTGTAGTGATTTTTAACCCTAATTTCTCCATTTGTTCCTCATTCAGCTTCGGAATTTTAAGGTCTCTAAGAAAATCTTCTCTTTCCCCCTCTTTACCTCCACATTCCACACAGTATAAGCTTTCATAATATTCCCTAAATGTATTCCTAATTTCCTTTTCTTCTTTTAATAGTCTCCCATCTTGTCTTTAATTTGGATTATTCTATGGCTACTTTTCTCTCCTTTCATTAACCTAAATAGCAGAGGGCCCGGTCTATTCCCCCATTCATATATCTTCTGTTTTGCAAAGAGGATTCTAGTATTAACCTCCTTATCTAGATTTGCGTTAGCTTTCGCCAGCCTCAATTCTCTTTTTTTTTTTTCTCCCTCCTCCTCCTTTAAGTACCTCTTTTTCCAAATCTCTTATTCTGATTTCTAGCTCCTTCTGTTTCTGTCTCCATTCTTTCTTTTCTTAGCTGTGCACCCTATTATAACTCCTCGCATACATGCTTTACCTGCTTCCCAGAATGTGCTCTCAGCTTCTACTGTTCCCTTATTCTGCTCCTCATAGAATTTCCATTGTTCTTTTATATACTCTCTGAAATCTTCCCTGTACAGCATATAGGTAGGAAACCTCCATCTCCCCCTCTGGTCATTACCCTGTGTTAGTTCTATCTCCATCTCCACCATAGCATGATCCAATAGAAATATTGGGCTATGGTCCATTGCCTTCGTATATCGATACAAATTCCTTTGAATAAAGATATAATCCAGCCGTGACCATGAACTATGTGGGCTGGAGTAAAATGTATATTCTTTCAGTCCTGGGTTAGCCGTTCGCCACCAATCAATTAGTCCCAGTTCTGCCAGCCCAACTAGCCACTGTTGTATCGCTTGTCTGCTCTGTCCCTATTTCCAGATAGTCCATTTTGGGTCTGCCCACAATTAAAGTCTCCTCCAAGAATAAGGTTAGGGAATTGTTCCTTAATTAACACATCAAGTAGCTTCTGATAAAAGGCCTTATTGTCCACTGGTGCGTATACATTACCAAATGTAAGTGGCTTATCTGCCAATTCCCCCACCACAAAAATATATCTTCCTTCCATGGGATCATGTACTACCCTTTGAACCTTAAAGGGAAACTCCTTATTAGAACTGCCACTCCTCTTTTATTTTTATTATATGGCGCTGCGTGGCAGGCCCCAACCCATCCCCTCACCAATTTTTTATCTTCACATTTAGATAAGTGAGTTTCTTGAAGCAAAGCTACTGATACTTTCTTTCGTTTCAGAGCCACCAGTATTTTCGCTCTCTTAGCAGGGGACGTAAAACGCTTCACATTCCATGAGACTATTTTGGTCCTATAGGTAGGTTCCTGATTTACATTGGCCATCTTCCACATGTCACATTCCTTAAATCATCCAGGCATCAGTTTGACTACTCTTTCCACTTGAGACATACAATACACAGACCATTTTAACACTAACATTACTAAGAACTCTATAAACTTTAAACCTATACTACTAACTCTAACCCCCTCCCAACTGTCTCTGCAATAAACAGACAATCCCCCTTACCCCAGCTGTTTTCCCTCTTTGACACTTTTAAACATTTGTTCTCCCTCCCCAACCCCAACTTTTTTCCCCCTTTCAAAACATGCTGTTATTTTAAGTATGTTATTCATCCCCTACTACACCATACTCCAGTTCCACTCTTGCAAAAGTGTTCTCCCAGGCGTGCTTGCCATAATTCCCTCTTTTTTTTTTCCCCCATTTAATTCACCTCATTGCGATGTGGTTTCAGGCATGAAATTGATTTCTCCTAGGCGTATATATGTCCCTCATGCTTCACTTTCCACTCCCCTCCCCTGCTTAACCCCTCCAACTTAAGTGCTTCTTGTTATCACCTTCCACTTTTACATTTTTTAAGTTTTAAATTACCCTTTATTACCCCTTTATCTCACCCACTTCCCTTCCACCACAACTCTTCATGCCCCAGTAATTCTTCCCATCAGTTATTAAATATATATTTGCCGTTATTCCACTTCCCTGAAGTTCTGCAGAGTTTCTCATCTGTCTGCGAGTGTTCCACCTGTTATTTCTTTACGTGGAAAGCTGTGCAGTCCGTCGCCATGTTCTCACTAAAGCCTCCACTCGTCTACTTAGCTTTCAACCCCCTCGATGCAATCTGCCCCTTAAGGGGAAAAAGTTCTGTCTAGTGCACATCTGGGGGTTGGTTTATCGCCATGGACACTCAATGCCTCGCACTCCCATAAGATCAGCGGTGAGATCTTTCTTCACCCCATATTAAATGTGTCCGGCCTACATCAGCAATTCAGCAATTCCACCAGGGGTCACGGTCATCACATTGCATTCCAGCTAAGAATAGGAAGATTATGAAGCGGGGAGGTTTTCAAAGACCTACATTCTAATGCTTTATATTTTAAACTATACAGTTTTTATTTTGACGTTTTAATGTTTGATCAACTGCATATCTGGTTTAACTGACCAATGGATGCCCAGTCCAGTAGGAAAGGTACCTCCCATCTCGTGGGCGAAATACAGTCTCTCATGTTTTCTCATTTTTCCTATCCCATTCATCTATGAAGGCCTGCAGCTTCTCCGCGTCCCAGAAGGAGAAGGTGGCTCCCTCCACTTTCACTTTAACCACTGCCGGGTATATCATGAAAAAAAACCTCTAAACCTCACTTTCTCACATTATCCATATGTATGTTAAACTGCTGTCTTTTTTTCTGTATTCTGAGCAACATGTCCTGATGCAGCGACAGCTTATGACCCTCGTATGCCATATCGTTTTTGGTTTTAAATGCTGCCAGCAGAGCTTTCCTATCCTGGTAATTATGCAGTCGAAAAATTACCTGCCTTGGAGGCTGATCATTCGGGGGCCGAGGGGCCAGGGCCCTATGCACCCCTCGATTTTGAGCTTGTTTTTCTCTATATTCATATTGAGCAACTGAGGCAGAGTCTATGAACAAAACTTCAACAAATGTCCCCCTTCTGCATTCTCCAGCAGTCCTCTGACACGCAAATTGTTTCATCTGCTGGAATTCTCTTGGTAGTCCAGGGCCTCTCAATTCCTCCAGCTCCTTTTCCAAGCACATCACCTTATTTGGCACTTCTGTGATCTGGTATTCCAAATCTGAGATTCTTTGCTCTACTTCGCCGATTTGTCTACAGTGCTGTTTTATTTCTTGGGCCACCCCCTTGAGCGTATGCTCCATACTTTCCCAGCATGGCTTCAGATCGGCCAGAACTTGCTCAGCAACCGCTCTGCTGATTGCCACCACTTCTGTTGCCGATAGAGACATCGGGCCCTGTCCACCCGCTGCGCCACCCTCTTGGTTCATATTTTTCTTCAAGTTCTTGGCCGTTTGTCGGGCCGATTTGCCCGAAGTACTGTATTCGGCCATCCCAGCAATATCGCACTTAGACAATACTTCGATCAGTTTCCAGAAAATTGAGTTTTTAAAGCACAATTTTGTCCTTTTAGAGCGGAGCTCTGGAGTAGTGCAACCAGTTACTTTAGCTGCTCATCCGCGCCTCAGCCCCCCCCCCCCCCGGCCTCTTCTGTCTTGATGCAACAGACTTCATGCAGCTCCTGTTGGAAGTTTTGACTGCAGTTTATGTTTCATCTGTGGGGGATAACTCCAAGCCTTCCTCCTCCACACCCACCCGAGGGCATCCCGGGGGTTCCTCCTGCCCACAATGCAACTGGTTGCCTTAGTGAGGTTTTCTAAACAAAGTAAAGAACAGGATGAATTTAAAAATGGGGCCCTACGGGTCATAATAGTCATGCCTGTGAAAAAGAAAGCTTTTTACTACTACTGTTAACACATGAAAAACAACACAGTAAACAGGATTCCACTTGAAAACCTCTTATCCACATGAACATAAAATGTGAGCAGTGAAGCTAGTTTTTGAAGTTTTACGTCTTTCTGTGACATGTGTCGGTTGTTCCATGTGACCTAGTGTTTACATGGTACAGCAAACTGTATTGCAGTGTCATCTACATGCAATCACCCTGTTTTAACCCCGTTCTATGGTGTTTACCTAATGATGTGAATGGATATGTTCCTGTCGTCCACAGGGATCCCAATGAAAATGATGCGCTGCAGCTCCTGGAGCTATGGGGGGTGGGTGGGGGGTAAAAAGAAAAAAGCCAAACACCGCAGGTACTGAATATTCCCGCCTAGAGGTAGCTGCTCAGCGAAGTTTGTCTAACAGAGAAGCTAACTTTTTCCCTAACTGGATGTTCAGACAGTTTCACCTCAAAGTAGAATAGTTGGCTCCTACATGCTATCAGTAGGTGCTCGACTCTCGTCCCTTAGACTAAATATACTGCACGCTTGTCGGGCTTGTGACCACCCACTCTACCCTTTTAACTAGGTATAGGTTGGTAGTAAAATACCCCACCTTAAAACACTACCTGTGTGTACCTTCAAACTACCCTAAATTACCCTAAAACTTACAAGTACAAAACAGGTAGTTGATTAGGGTTGGGTAGTTACTACTCTGATGTTTAACTACCCTGTCCTGTCCATAGTTAAGTGAACACACAGACATCATGCCACCACATCAGGTGCCATACCAAGGTGCATTAATTAATGGACCAACACTAGGGGCTACGAAGTACAAACACCCATAACACACCTGCCATCAGCTCCGAAAAAGCCTGAATAATGTCTCTTTATACGGTAGTTTGTTTACAATCTGAAATAATATTTTATACAATACATAACCTTTAAAAAGATCATTCAGCATACTCTGATATTCACAATTCACTCCAGAGACAAAAAAAAAAAAAACGCATAATTATTTAACATAACACTGAAAAACATTTTCTCATGTGGTGCCACACGAAATGATAGGGTATTACTTTGGGACTATTCACAACCTCGTAAATGACAAGCCTAGACAAAAGAGCATATTCAATCCAATAAACACATTAATTGCCTTTACAAACATTAATTGCCTTTACAATGGACAGTGCAGACTACAGTTTAACTGCTTGTGTTTGCTTAACTGGTTAATATGTAAGCAATAAGACACTACAGGGCGTGCATGGAACAGATTTTACTGCATGCCCAGGGACGACGTGAGGGACAAGGCCGCAGGCCGAGTGCCTCCAGACCCTGGAAGTGCGGTAAAATCTGCTCCATGCACACCCTGGAGTGTCTTATTGCACTTATCAAATGGGCTTTTTACCATTAGAAAAAATTATTTTATTTACGTAAAAAAGGCCATCAAGGGTTCATAAAGCACCTGCACGGGCAAACTGCATCGGGGAGTTTCCATTTTCCCTGCGGGGAATTTTTATCCCGTTATATGTGCACTCTTTTTAATATTTGTGATAAATAAAGCTCAGTCTTTTCACTTCTAGAAACAGAGTGCATCCTTTCTTCTGGTGCTAAGACAGGTGCGGGGGTCTTTCTCCTTTTGTGTTTTTTCTAATTAGTCAGTTGTTTTCTCATCACAGAAATCGGCTTAAAAGTACTAACGCTGTACATAAATAAATGGCTTGCAATGTGTTTGACTGCAGTCGGACATGAGCCAACCACAACACACTGAGGTCCACTTACAGGTTGTTATTCAAGAGCTATACGTGCAATGTAAGCTGGTTTCTTAAACTACTGCAGCAAAACACTGAAGACAGGTGAACTGCACATGCCCATGCATTCTCCACCTCAGAGTAGAGACCCATATTGGCACCAAATGCTACCCCCCCCCAACCACTCACAGCCTCAACTTTGTCTCTAGCGCCGGACTACTAGTGGCACTTGAGCTCCGCTTGACCACTCTTCTCCCAGCCAGGCCACTTGAGGGCAGCTCCTTCTTCCTCCTTTGATCAACGCCATCCATACTTGTCTCTGTAGGTCTCAGAGTCCGTCCCTAGTCCTATCCAGCCTCAACACACAAGCACAGCACGACAAGAGGGTGTCAGGTGAATAATGCAGCCAAATGCAAACAGCTGCCACTACGGTCGGATTTACACTCTCATGGGCCCTAGGCACAGCAGTAACCATGGATCCCTCTTGCATCGCCCCACCCTCAAAGGCTGCGTAATGGCATGCCCGAACCATGCCATGCAAACATTCAATACTCCAATCCAATTAACCCATTTACTCGAGTTGTCACCTTCAAATAAATTACATGTGGCACAATGTTCTTCACAAATGCAACTGTATAAAACAATGCATTTTCATGCATGCCAGCTTTTAATCTTTTTATATCCAAGTCTTCCTTACCTCTCCCCCCCCCCCCAACGCTACAGCACTGTGTCCATGTTTTTGGCAGTACTACAGCACCCAGGGGCTGCATTTCCTCTGTTCGTTCCTCAAACAAACATCTGCTGTTAGAGACTGTACAGCACTTGTCATAAAATGGCATCCTGTGACAAAAGTTAAAGAAGGCCTGAAGCCTGTAGTAACCATCATCAAATCTGGAGACTTCCTCAAAGAAACTATTTTACTGACCAGTGGTTCTCTAGTTAAAACTCCAACCAGTTTTGTTTCTCTACAAGACTATTTTATGTTTTTTTATACTGCACAAGGTCAGTAAAGAAGGACCAATTTATTGCAAAATGCCAAAATTCAAAAAAAGTGCAAAACATGTATAAAGTAAAAAAAATAAAAAACAAAATACACAGATACTCAGTCCCTGGAAATGCGGGGAGTCTGGTCTGCTCCATTTCCAAGGGTCTGGTACCTTTAGGTCTGTGTTTTCTGCTCTTTATATGCACATCTTGCACTTTTTTTGAACTTTGGCATTACTGCAATAAACTGTTCTAGCCATACTTGGCCTTGTATGCGCTGCGTTGTTTCTTACATTGCTTAGGGTCCACCACCACCACCACCACCACCACCACCACCACCTCAGGCACCAACACAACAGACTATCAGCAATTATGTGGGTGTCCTCTTCCCCTTCTGACCTTCAGTGTGCTGGCCAGCCTGCCATCACTGTGAGACTAGCAGTCGTCCATCATCTGTCCACCGCATACTACTGCACTGCTGCTGCTGGTCTCCTCCACTCTATTTCAAGTGCTCCCACCTCCTGGCCATGGTTCTGACCATCCTGGGCTGCTGGTTCTTCTCTGGCAGCTCTTACTAACCAGTCTCAACCATTATTTCCACAGTGGCCACAGCCCCTTTCCCTACCAGCTCAGCAACTGACTCAAAGTTCGATGACTCTAACAGTCCTTCACTTAGATGCCACAACCCAGCTGACCAAATCGACCACCTACCGGGGTCAAAATTAACATACCCAGTCTGTTCCCTCTGCAAGTAGAAACAGGCTGGGTGCATGTAGTTTTTACTCCCACATGCAATATACTGCAGGTAGCCAATTTCCATTCTGTAGGCTGCAATTACACAAGCAGCCACAAGAGGTGCAGCACCAGAGGGTGACGTGCTTTTTTTAGGGGCCGACATTAAGTTGCATGGGGTGTGCCGCTGTGAAGACTCGTTCAGGAGTGAGCGGGAGCAAGTACTGGCTGGCTGGCCTGGACTGTCAGAGAGAGCCAAAGACGTGCCAAGAGACAGCCGAAGACGTGCTGAAAGAGGAGATCAGAGTAGACATCGGGGAAGGTGGGAACATTCAGCACGACATCAGGAGGAGCTACCATCTCCGAGAGGTGGGATCAAGTTTGCAGAGTTCCTGGGCTGCGGGGTGACTGGCTGGTAAAGAAGGGATTGGGGGTGGGCACTGAACAAAGAATGTTGCTGCTGCCAATGGCAATCATGGCTGGGCAAGGACCAGGTGTTTGAAGTGTTGGGGGGGTGGTGGGAAGAGTCACAGAGCACAAGTTGTGATGGCAATGGCATATCTGTAATGCAATCTGAACATTACCATACCACGTGTGCCTCTGTTACCCATGTGGTACAGTAACAGTTCAGACAGGCATGCGCGTCTGTGTGAGCTACGCATTTTGGAGTTAGCTGCTATAGTGATTAGATGCTTCGCGCCAAGCTCCATGTGTTGAATTTGCAATCAGTTGTATTTTGCTGAAATACTGACAGCATTATAGATTTTTAGGCAGGCACGCAACGCAGGATCATCAGACTTTGTTTTAAAAAAAATTAAGCAATGCAAACAGAAAGGCAAACAGATCGAGTCGGGGGTTTCTTTCACCCTTTCTCCAAGGAGATTTTGAGCAGCCTTTGCTTCAGACTCTTTGGAGAGATATAAGGGCAACCGTTTAAATGCTGAACAGCAGGTGCTGTGAAAACTGATTTTTAATATAAAGGCTCTGTGTGTATTATGAAAACTTTGTCAGGAACGGGGGTTATATAATCAAACTTACCACAACCCTGATTCCCCACTCATTTGTTTTGAGGGAAATCACCAGAAGACATACAAAGAGAGATTAAAGGAGCTTAAAGGAGGGGGAGGGGGAAACCAGGGGCCATGAGTGGAAACTGGAGGGGGGGGAAACTACAGGGGGAGCATAGGAAGCAAGTTTTCACTGAGAGGGTGGTGGAGCCATGGAATGCATTGCCTGGGAGGCTGGTGGAAGAGGGCACAGTGGAAGGATTCAAGAAGGGGTGGGACAGGTACAAGGGGAAAATGAAACTAAATAAGATCCTATTGGGGGCTGGGGGTGGTAAGGTGAGCAGCCAGTAGGTTGCTGGCTTTCGAGCAGACAAGACAGACTATTTGGCCTATTCTGCTGGCTTTTTAGTATGTTAATATGTATACCCTCGAGGAGAGAAGGGAGAGCGGGAACATGATAGAAACTTTTTTGTACCTCAAGGGAATCAACAAAGTCCAAGAGGGGAGCATCTTTCAGAAGAGATGCACAGGAGTAAGGGGGCACAATTTGAAGACAGATGGGGTACAGCTCAGTCAGAGGCAATGTGAGGAAGTATTTTTTCCACAGAGAGGGTTGTGAAAGCATAGAATATCCTTCCTGAGGAGGTAGTGGAGTCAAGGACAGTGGGGGAATTCAAGAATGCATGGGACAGACATAAGGCAATTCTATTGCGGGGGTAGGAGGAAGCAGGCTGTCTTAACTAGGATCTGCAGCTTGTCCATTAGGTAGGGGAATGGGTAGACTAGGTGGGCCAAGCGGTCCTTATCTGCTGTCAATTTCTATGTTTCATGCTGAGCACTGTTTTTTTTTTTTTGGCAGGGGAAAATTATACTGAACACTAATGCACTTCATATTACCAGCACAGTCTTACTGTGACCTCTACAGTTGGCAGAGCAGACAGTAGTACTCTGCATCAAAGTACTCTACCTTGCTCAGAGTCTGACCACTGTTTTTCTTTATTTTTGTTGGGGGAATCTGTAATTTCTAATTAATATTAGCACGGTCTTAGTGACTTTGCTCAGCTGCTTCCACCCAGTCTACAGTTGAAAGAACAGTAGTCCATTCATCAGCACCAACAGTAGTTGTGCTTGTGTCTGAATTTGAAATAGGAAAAAAATCCTGAGCCTTAAAATCATTATTAAAAAATAAATACAACTGTGGTATAAATATCCCAATGCAAAAATAAAAAAAGCTAAGGCAATGTGAGATTCGCAGCAGGCAGTGTGTGTACTGTCTACAGCCTGCTGCTGCGCTTTTGCTGCTGTGTGAGCCCACTGCAACCCACTACTGTTAGGCAGTTATTGGTGTGAAAAAAATATATTTCTGGCCTAATATTCTTTCTGCTGGTCTCTCTGAGTGGCTCTGACTTCGCCAGCATACCTGGTGGCGACTACCTGACAATGACACCTACACATATGTGTGAGTGTGTGTGCAATACTGTCCTGATCTTTGATACTGATAGCAGTGGTAAATTTAGGCTGGGAATGTGTTGAAGACACTGAAACGTTGAACAGTATACTACAGTTGTTCCATATGCAACTATTTCAAGAGTCAGTATCTTTTTTTCAGTTTTTATCATTTTTGTCTACCCGTGCAGGTAGCCACACTCTGGTGCATGTAACTTTTGTTGCCACATGCACCTTGGTGCAGGTACCGCAGAAAGTTCATTTCTATCCCTGCCACCTACATTGCAAGTGCACACCGCAGACATAGACTGCATAGCCCACCTAGTCTGCTCATTTCCCTAATGGATAAGCTGCAGATCCTAGTTAACCAACTGCCTACTTCCTCCTACCCTCACCCTCTAGAATTGCCTTCTGTCTGTCCCATGCATTCTTGAATTCCCCCACTGTTTTTGACTCTACGACCTCCTCGGGAAGGCTGTTCCATGCATCTACAACCCTCTCTGTGAAAAAATACTTCCTCATATTACCTCTGAGCCGTCCCTCCTCCATCTTCAAATTGTGCCCCCTTGTTCTTGCACATCTCTTTTTCCTGAAAGATGCTACCCTCTTGGACTTTGTTGATTCCCTTGAGGTACTTGAAAGTTTCTATCATGTCCCCTCTCTCCCTCCTTTCCTCAAGGGTATGCATATTAAGCTCCTTTAGTCTTTCTTCGTATGTCTTCTGGTGCAGACCCCGCACCATTCTAGTTGCCCTCTGGACAGCCTCCACCCTGTCTATGTCTTCGCAGAGATGGGGTCTCCAGAACTGTACACAGTACTCCAGATGTGGTCTTACTGTCTGTACAGAGGGACAGTAACTTCCTGTTTTCTACTGGTGATGCCTCTCCCTATGCATCCCAGTATCCCCCCAACCCTCCTTACTGCCTTTTCACATTGCTTGCCCACCTTTAGGTTATATGATATGACTATCCCCAGGTCTCTTTCCATTTTTGTTATTGTCAGTATCTCACCCCCCATTGTGTACTCTTCCCCTGGGTTTTTGTTTCCCAGGTGCATAACTCTGCACTTCTTTGCACTGAATCTAAGCTGCCATACATTTGACCATTTCTCCAACCTTGCCAAGTCCCTTTTCATCCTTTCCACCCCACCTCGCATATCAACCCTGTTACAGATCTTTCTGTCATCTGCAAAGAGACATACTTTCCCTTCCAGTCCCTCTGCAATGTCATTTATAAAGACATTAAAAAGGACCAGCCCCAGTACTGAACCCTGCGGTACCCCACTAGTAACCCCCCTTTCTTCACTGTGGACTCCATTTACTATTACAGACAATGAGAGTGAGATGAGGGGGGCACACAAACAATGAGAACTGAGTTGAGAGTCAGCAACCCATGGGATGGCAAGGCGCAAAGCACCAAATCAGAAACAACAGATGCCCTGATCACTTTGTGCAGCCACCGCAATGCTGCCAACCAGACAAACCATCACTCTGCGATGCTGTGAGCTGACTCAACACTTGCTGGCACACAACACTGCCTGCTAAACAGTATTACCCACCCAGATACCTGACCTGATTACAACTGTACCAAGCCAGGTAGGTAGCATATTACCTGAACTACCCTACCTGGTTTAAACACAGATGACTACCAGACATACACAACCCTACTTTTAACTACTGTACTGGGCATAGACAACATGCTCCCACAGTCACTCATCAGTTTTGATTCGGCTCAGCTGCCCCACTCCCCCCACCCCCTTTCTTGAGACCCTTCTGGTCTCTCCCCCTGCAGACCCCTTTTGCCCTCAACCCACAGTGGGTTCCATTAAAGGAACCCCCTAATGACTTCTATTAGTAAAGGCTCCAACTTGTTAATCAGCTTGACCACCTTTCGAGCTGTGTCATAGAGAGGAGGTCCCTGCCATAATATATGCATGCGCTGTGTCAGGGTTGTCCCCATTATGATTACAATACATGCTTTCTTTAACACCCATTTGTAAAGTTATTTTCCATGTTTTGCTTAACAGAACTAATTTGTCTGGCCCCCTGAAAAAAGAACACCAACAGTCAAGAAGGAGGAGGAAGAAGTGCAGCTAGGAGCTTTGTGAAGTTTTATTTTGCCCGGTGAATTGTTAGCAAAGTGCTACACTTGCTCTATGCATGCATTTCACCAACAATTTACAGTGCAAAGTAAAAAGGCTCAAACCGAGACACCCGATGGCCCACAAGAAGCACGCTGCACTATCACGTTGGCAATCATGATTCAGGAGCAAACCTATGAGCTCGTTCTCTCAAGGGCCAGGCTGAAAGACATGCAGCATTACATCCCAGCCAGGTGCTGTACCATGCCTGACTCTAGTGAACTATTAAATAGGTCTGCCAGTGGCCCTGCCAGCTCCTCAGCCAGTTCCTTTAGTACCCTTGGATGTACTTGGTCCAGGCCTGGTGATTTCTCCACTGTCAATGCCAGCAGTCCCTCCCTCTATCCTCCTGTATTACTACATCTGTGCCCCCCCCCCCCCAACGCTCCGCTGTTCCCTCCTAAAGGCACTGGTCCATCCTTCTCCCTGGTGAAGACAGAACATAAGTATTCATTTACTATCTCTGCCTTTCCCCCATTATCTTCCACCCACTTCACTCCCTTTCTTAAGCCTAACAACCCCTTCCTTCTTGTCCCTTTTCCTCACTCTCTCTCTTTGCGGATGACTCAAAACTGGGGGCGGTGGTGGATGGGAAGGAGGGGAGGGTGGCCCTACAGGGGGACCTGGAGGCTCTGGAAAGATGGTCTAGAAAGTGGAAGCTGACATTCAATGCAGGGAAATGCGAGGTACTGCACCTGGGGGCCAGAAACCCAGACCAAGTGTACACCTGGTGGGGGGATGCTACAAGTCTCGATGGCTGAGAGGGACCTGGGGGTGGTGGTGGATGTCAAGATGAACAACCCGGAGACTTGTAGGAGGAGAACGGCCAACGCCAACAGGATGCTGGGTTGCATCGCTAGGGGGATCACCTCCAGAAGGAGGGAAGTGATACTTTCTCTGTATAACTGCTTGGTGAGGCCGCACCTCGAATACTGTGTGCAGTTTTGGAGGCCACACTTAAAGAGGGGCACTGAACTCCTGGAGAGGGTCCAGAGGAGGGCAACCACAATGATTTGGGGCTTGGGGGACAGGACCTATGGGTACAGGCTTGAAGAGCTAAATATGTATACACTGGAAGAGAGAAGGGACCAGGGGGGACATGATAGAGGACTTCAGGTACATGAAGGGGGTAAATAGGGGAGGAGCAGTCAGGGTGCTTCGAAGGAAGGAGGGCGGCAACTAGAGGGCATTGGTGGAAGCTGGAGAGGGAGATTCAGGGGAGAAAGGAGGAGGTACTACTTCTCTGCGAGGGTGGTGGAGCCATGGGATGTGCTGCCCAGGGGGCTGGTGGAGGCAGAGACACTGGAGGGGTTCAAGAGTGGGTGGGACAGGTACAGGGGAAGGGTTCTGGAAGCAAAATCCAGTGCAGCGAGAATATCCGGAACTGGGAAGGGAGAAACCAGAGAGGGTGAGGGGGGCCGCAAGGTCAGCTCTCAGGGTGGGGGCTGACCAAACGAGCAAACATGAAAGACCGTTAGGCCTATTCTGCTGCCATTTTAGTATGTTATATAGCAAAAGACAGCCTTCTCCCCTTCTTAATTCCTTCAGCTATCTGCAGCTCCTTCTGTGCCTTTGCTCGGCGGACTTCCCTACTTGCCTCACTAGCCAACCTTAGGTCATTTTTCCTATCCACCTCTCTCTTGGTCGTCTTGAATTTACCATTTAGGTGAAAATACTACCAGGTGGAAGAAGCTAGCAGTACATACTTCCCAGTTCAAAATATTATCTGGACCACGGGCAAAGGCCATAACTGGATATCATTATGGACCCCACCCTATTTCTTCCTCCCCACTTCTGCACCTTTTAAAAAACACTCAGCTTATCAGTGTCTTGTTTAGTTCTCAAGTTTGCTACTTATTTTTTTTTTTTTTATTTCCATAGTAATCAACATGATGGGATAATAAGAACATTTATAAATACTGCAGTAGAAAGCACTTTAATTGGCATTGAACTGCACTATTTCCTGCAGCATACTGCAACATTTTTTGATATACCACAGTATTACTGTATTGCTTCCTAGCTAGTGCTGCTATTCATTTTTTTTTTTAGGTCCAAGCTGATGACTTTAATGAAATCAGTCTATCATCCAGAGCCCCCCCCCCACCCTATTTTTTTTTTTTTTATACATTTTTTTGGTACAGGGCTGTGTTGGCCTGGGAGGGGTTTTGCAGGCTTTTGCAAGCAACCGAGTGGCCAACTATGTCATCAGTAGTGCATCATGTCATTACGTTCTGTGTAACGGCATGGCACACAAAGTGATGCAGTGATGCCTGGTGCATCATTTGTTCACTTGGCATGGTAGGGGTGGGTACCTCCATTAAAAAGAAGGCAGTGAGGCAGGGCTTGACAAATCCTATAGCCCGACGTCCCGGACTACCATTTTTTATGTAGGGACAAGCAGATGCCAGAGTTCTGCTTGTCCCACGGACTACCATACTGCAGTTTAAAATCTGCAGGTTTTTACCTGCTTTTCTCTCGCTGGCCACTAGATGGAGTCTTTGTGCGCATTGCTGAATGCGCGCACCCGGCGCACCACAGCCGCGCGCCACCGTGCCCCATGTCCCGACTCCCGAATTAACTGTGCAATCGGGCGCAGCAGACGCGGGGAGGCGCGAGCGGCGCCGAAGAAACGTGCTGCGTAACTGGTCAAAATAGCCAGACTGACAGGCTAGGCAGCCTACAGCTGATGGTACATTCCTGTCAGTCCTGGCTATTGGTGTCCGTTAGAGGTTGGACTGGAGCTCTCAGGTAGCGGTAGCACTAGCCGTGCCGCACGTTGGCAAGCAGCATGTTTCGCTGCTCGGAGAGGCAGAAACACATCGTTTCTGTTTGGAGCACAGTCAAACTGTGTATTTGGGGCTGATTGCGCGAGTCACTAGCAAATCAGTAATAGGAGAGAAGTTAGAATATAATACAAATATATATTGGGAATTTTGGAGCAGGAAGTAGGAGGATCTGTAGTTTGGGGGAGGGGATGTGAGAGAGAGAGAGTTTGCTTAGAGTGGAAAGTCTGATTAAACAATCTGCTGATTTTATATATATATAAAAAAAAAAGAAGGAGAACTAAGCAAAAACACTGCACACTGAATTCAAGGGAGCTGTGTGTTGTTGGACTACGTGAAGTGAAGAAAAATAAAAGGATACACAGCTCTTAAATAAATAAAAAGGCAAAAAACATGAGACTCTAAGTGGAAGTGATTGTGTGTTGAATTTAAGTTGTGGGATTACTAAACATTTCAATAATAATCGTGTGATAAGGGTTGGTGTGTGTGTGTGTGGTGTGTTTGTGAGACAAGCCTGCCCTCCTGAGAGAGAGCAGAGATCAGGGACTTGGACCTGACTGATAATGTGTGCCTCCTGCAAGACCACCGAACCTGCCCTGAGAGCCTAAGGGTAGAGTAGAGAAAGTGTGGAAGGAAAGAACTGAATACTTAATAAAGTAAACAGTCGCAGTATAAAAAGATTGATACCAAAAAAAAAGCTACTAAATAAACTTATTAGCTAGTACTTTGTTTGTCCTACCAAGTACTTGGTGGAGGTGTGTGGCAGTGGGCTGTGAGTGAGACCTAACCTGCCCTGAGAGGAGAGGTACAGGAATTTGGGAACAACTCGGACTTCTTTCTTAGAAATATACTATAGGAAGGAAAGGAAAAACATTTTTGTGTGAAAACCTCCTGCCTCACAAATCAGGGACAAGGCTTAAAAATCAGGGACAAAGGACCAAAATCAGGGACACTTCTTCAAAATTGAGTTATCCACTCAGGAAGCTGGTAGAATAAAGGGCTTAGTGTAAAATGCATTATCTAAAGAAGAACAAGTCTGTAACTTAAATGTTTGACATTAGTTTATGTATAACCACCACTGTTTGGTCCGGAACACAATTTTTAGGAGGGACAGAGTAAAATTTTGAGGCAAAATCAGGGACAGTTGAGAGGCATGAGTGACAGTGACACTACACAGAAGAAAATAATAAACCCTAGCTAGTACTTTTGGTGGAGGTGTATGTGTGTGCGGCTGTGAGGCCAAACCTGACCTGAGAAGGGAAAAGGCATTTTGGGGACACCGAAAAAATAAAATAAACCTACCAGTCCTAGCTACACTGGTGGAAGTGTTTGTTTGTGTGTGGCTGTGAGACCGAACCTGCCCTGAGAAGGGAAAAAGCAATTTCCTGCTAGTACTCCGTCCGGCTCTGGACCCAGCCCCCTTCCACCTACCCACCTATAGGAAGGGGAAAGGGAAAAACATTTTTTGTGTGAAAAGTGACAGTGACACTACACAGAAGAAAATAATAAAGACTAGCTAGTACTTTTGGTGGAGGTGTATATGTGTGTGCGGCTGTGAGGCCAAACCTGACCTGAGAAGGGAAAAGGCATTTTGAGGACACGAAAAAATAAAATAAACCTACCAGTACTAGCTACACTGGTGGAAGTGTTTGTTTGTGTGTGGCTGTGAGACGAACCTGCCCTGAGAAGGAAAAAGCAATTTCCTGCTAGTACTCCGTCGGCTCTGGACCCAGCCCTCCCACCTACCCACCTATAGGAAGGGAAAAAGAAAAACATTTTTGTGTGAAAAGTGACAGTGACACCACAGAAGAAAATAATAAACCCTAGCTAGTACTTTTGGTGGGGTGTATGTGTGTGCGGCTGTGAGGCCAAACCCTGACCTGAGAAGGAAAAGGCATTTTGGGGACACGAAAAATAAAATAAACCTACCAGTCCTAGCTACACTGGTGGAAGTGTTTGTTTGTGTGTGGCTGTGAGACGAACCTGCCCTGAGAAGGGAAAAAGCAATTTCCTGCTAGTACTCCGTCCGGCTCTGGACCCAGCCCCTCCCACCTACCCACCTATAGGAAGGAAAGGAAAAACATTTTTGTGTGAAAAGTGACAGTGACACTACACAGAAGAAAATAATAAAGACTAGCTAGTACTTTTGGTGGAGGTGTATGTGTGTGCGGCTGTGAGGCCAAACCTGACCTGAGAAGGGAAAAGGCATTTTTGGGGACACCGAAAAAATAAAATAAACTACCAGTACTAGCTACACTGGTGGAAGTGTTTGTTTGTGTGTGGCTGTGAGACCGAACCTGCCCTGAGAAGGGAAAAAGCAATTTCCTGCTAGTACTCCGTCCGGCTCTGGACCCAGCCCCTCCCACCTACCCACCTATAGGAAGGAAAAAGAAAAACATTTTTGTGTGAAAGTGACAGTGACACTACAGAAGAAAATAATAAACCCTAGCTAGTACTTTTGGTGGAGGTGTATGTGTGTGCGGCTGTGAGGCCAAACCTGACCTGAGAAGGGAAAAGGCATTTTGGGGACACGAAAAATAAAATAAACCTACCAGTCCTAGCTACACTGGTGGAAGTGTTTGTTTGTGTGTGGCTGTGAGACCGAACCTGCCCTGAGAAGGAAAAAGCAATTTCCTGCTAGTACTCCGTCCGAGCTCTGGACCCAGCCCCCTCCCACCTACCCACCTATAGGAAGGGGAAAGGGAAAAACATTTTTTGTGTGAAAAGTGACAGTGACACTACACAGAAGAAAATAATAAAGACTAGCTAGTACTTTTGGTGGAGGTGTATATGTGTGTGCGGCTGTGAGGCCAAACCTGACCTGAGAAGGGAAAAGGCATTTTTGGGGACACCGAAAAAATAAAATAAACCTACCAGTACTAGCTACACTGGTGGAAGTGTTTGTTTGTGTGTGGCTGTGAGACCGAACCTGCCCTGAGAAGGGAAAAAGCAATTTCCTGCTAGTACTCCGTCCGGCTCTGGACCCAGCCCTCCACCTACCCACCTATAGGAAGGGAAAAAGAAAAACATTTTTTGTGTGAAAGTGACAGTGACACACAGAAGAAAATAATAAACCCTAGCTAGTACTTTTGGTGGAGGTGTATGTGTGCGGCTGTGAGGCCAAACCTGACCTGAGAAGGAAAAGGCATTTTGGGGACACGAAAAAATAAAATAA
Organism: Neoceratodus forsteri; assembly: GCA_016271365.2. Classification (NCBI taxonomy): domain Eukaryota; kingdom Metazoa; phylum Chordata; order Ceratodontiformes; family Ceratodontidae; genus Neoceratodus; species Neoceratodus forsteri. The sequence continues at coordinate 1,281,993,508 of CM057459.1, read as the reverse complement.
ACCTACCAGTACTAGCTACACTGGTGGAAGTGTTTGTTTGTGTGTGGCTGTGAGACCGAACCTGACCTAAGAAGGAAAAAGCAATTTCCTGCTAGTACTCCGTCCAGCTCTGGACTCAGCCCCTCCACCTACCACCTCTGTCCTGCCCTCTTGTAGTGCTGCATAAGCACAACAGCTTAAGGTAAAAAATTACAGTAACACAACACACACAAAGATAACACAAAATAGAATTTTTATTGTACAATAATACAACAATCTTTATTAGTTTATTTCACAATTGCAGCATAGAAGACAGTTAAAATAATGCAACAAAATAAGCCAAAGCAAGCTACTCTATTTTCCCTTTGGACAGGAAAAATCTTCTTCATCGAAACAAAAGTAAAGAGCCTGACCTGAGCCTTCTTCACAGTCTGAAAGCCAGCCCCAACCAGCCCCCTGGCCCTACTAGTGGTCAGGAAAAAAAGCGACAAGGTTCTCGGTCTGGGTCTGTGTTTGTAGACATAACAGGCGATCAGTCTAACTTGACCGTACCAGTTTCTGAAGCAGTGAGCATAACAGTAGCAGCAGTTCAGTGCCATCACATTCTGGTTCAGTACAGGTAAGCGACCTTTCATTTTAGATGATGAGAAATAAACACTGAGAAAGAAGCAAAGATAAAAATATGATGTTGAAAAAGGGCTCGAACATTTCAGCATCACTGGCTAAATCAGTTTACCTGGTTAAGGTATGATGACCAAAAATACATCATGTACTGCTCTGCCTGTGAGAAATATCCCACTCTTGCGACTCCTGCTTATTCAAAAAAACCTAACGTGTTTGCCACTGGTTCAAATAATTTCAGAATTGAGTCCGTGAGAGCCCATGAGAAATCGAATCCACATATAATTTGTGCAAACCACCATAGTCACGAAACTGGTCAACATGCAGTCAATTTTAACATATCTGAAACTGCAATATATCATGCATTTTCTCAGATGGAGGAAGTCACCAAAAATAAAATGAGGCATTTATTTAACACCGCATATTCCTTGGCTAAAAATTTACGTCCTTTCTCAGATATGGAGTGGCTTTGCACATTGCAAGAAAAAAATGGGGTTAAACTCGGCAGCAATTACGCAAATGGTAAACGGGCCAGAGATTTCTGTAACGCAATATCAGCTGTCATGTCTACAACACAGATCCAGACTATCAAAAATACAAAATTCGTTACCGTTCTTGCAGATGGCAGTACAGATGCAAGCATTGTAGAGTGGGAAAATGTCTTCCTTCGTTTTGTTGATGGCGCAGAAAAAAAAGTTACAACTGTGTTAATTAAAGCTGTACCTCTTGAACATTCTCATGCAGATGGAGTTTTTAAAGCAATAACCTCTGCACTTGAGTCTGTTGATCTTTCTTTTGTGGACCTTAACGATGTGAGCAGACCTGGACCAGTTCTCATATGTGCCAACTTTGATGGTGCCAGTGTGATGATGGGCCATACAGGTAGCACCATAGCAAAATCAGAGAAACATGTCCCCACTGTAATACCCATGCATTGCGTAGCCACAAACTGGAGTTAGCAGTTCTCGGCGTCATGAAAAAAATCCCTTTGTTCAAAAGTAGAAAACACCTTGAAAGATTTTTAAATTTTACCACTACAGCCCAAGAAACTTGGGAACTGCAGGAAATAGCAGATGTCATACACACGAGTTGGCTCATTTCAGTGCAATAAAGCAAGTGCGTTGGCTTCCAAGTAAGACACGTTCAGTTCATGCTGTTCAAGTCAACCTGCCTACAGTAATTCAGCATCTTGAACATGTGTCAAACTCTGCTGGTGATGATGGGGCCAAAGCAAAGGCACTTCTAAGAATCGCGCCATGATACAGTTTGTAAAATCACTGTTTATTCTTCAAGATTTTCTGCCAATATTGAAAAATTTATCACTGAATTTCAGAAAGATGACCTACTAATATTAGAAGTCCCCAACTCATTGAGACATGCTTACTTCAGTTGACTGAGCTAAAAACAAGACCTGGAAAGTTTATGACATCATTTCTGAACCAATATAATCCTGCAGAGAAATGCATGAACTACCTCATTTCAAAACGTGGCAGTGAGGACAAGATTGTTCCTTTCACTTTCAAAAGGAACTGCCCAGAAGTAAATTTTACGACTGATACACAGCTGCACAGTTTAATAGATGCAGCAGTATCTTACATTGATCAGCGTTTTCGGAATTTCTCGGAAGAACCTCTGAAATGGTTCAGTTGCTTGGATTTCAAAAATTTTGATCTGTCACGAGAAGAACTTGCACAATTTGGCACAACTGATTTAAGTAATTTATTAGACTACTTTCACAACTTTTTTCTGAAGATCATGTAACCAGTATAAAAGGGAGTATTGTGCATTAAAAGCAATGCTTAAGTCTGCAGTTGACAAGCCATATCTGCAAGTGTATTCCACGACTACTACGAGAGAAACCTGCCCAGCTTGCTCACATCCTTAACCTAATAGAAATGTTACTGGCTATGAGTGTGTCTACTGCTAAATGTGAAGGTATTCTCCATTCAGAATCTTATAAAAACAAAAATAAGAACAAGTTTGGCTGATGACACGCTCCAGTCACTTCTGCATATAGCAGTTGAAGGCACTGCATTAGACAGCTTTGATCCGGATCAAGCTATCAACCACTGGCTACTATCTGGTCCTGCTTTGCGCCACATTCATAGTCATCATGGTCATGCTAGTTCAACTACTAGTTCTGCTGATTCGCGAAAATGTCCCTAGGCGGTCACTAGTCTTGATGGCGACATGACTGAATATGATGCTCTGGCTGGAGCAAGCTCAGGCTTCCTGTAACTTTTCCCAATGCTGATGCTGTACTGTCTGCTACTCTGCTGTAACGATGTTCTCACTGTGCTGCAGGCTGGCACTCTGCTGCTGCAACCACACTTGCTGTCAGTTCCTCGCTGCTAATGCTAATTCTGTCTATGCTCGCAGCCTCGCCATGCTGCTGACAAAATAAAATCATATTATTTATTCTCCTTATTGTCTATTTCAACACTAAATAACTACTACAATAAATCCATTGAGTTTTCTGTAGTTTGATACTTTCCATTAAAAATATGCCATCTTATACCGGGACTACCAACTCAAGCACTGGGACAACTACTTTTGGACAAGCCACTTGTCCGTGGACAAGTACCTAATTTTAAAATTTGTCAAGCCCTGCAGTGAGGATCACCTGGAACATGTGTAGCATCACCCACTACTAATGGTGACCTTGTGTAACTGAACAGCCTTGCTACAGTATAAAAGTGGCTTTTAGAATCTTCAGTGCTTTGAGTGCAGCAGTCTTACAGAAGTGATGCTGATACAGACTAATGAGGTTATTTGAGTTTTACTATAGGGGAAGTGTACTAGCAACACTGAATCCTGCCATCAACGCCTGCAAATCACCCATTTTGTTTCCAAGACTGACAGCATTTTGGGATATCACGTTCCACCACAAGTCTGTGCCTCTCTCTCTCCTCCTCTGCCTGACTACCCTCCCCTGTTCCCCTGTCTGTCCCCCAATGCCCTTCTTGCCTCCTGGCTTTCTTATGGTCCCTCTGAATACACCCCCCATATTAGAACCCTCTATGGAATTAGCCATATCTCGTTCACCCTTAAAATCCCCTCCTTCTTGCCCCCCGTCACTCTCCAAGGGTATCACTAGCAGAAGGACAGAAATGGTGTTGCCACTGTATAGACTGTTGATGAGACCACACCTAGAATACTGTATCTGGTTCTGCAGACATCTCAGGAAGGACATAAAATGGAGGCAGTCCAGATGAGGGCAATTAAAATGGTGCAGGGTCTGCATCAGGAGCCCTACAGGGAGAGACTGAAGGACCTCAATATGAACACCCTGGAATAGAAAAAAAAGAGTAATAGAATAGAGACCTATAAATACCTTACAAGGGTAAATACAGTACAGGAGGAGAGTATTTTTCAGAGAAAATGGTGCACAAGTACAAAGGGACATGCAATGAAACCAGAAGGGGATAAATTCAAAAGAGATGCGAGGAAGTACTTCTTCACAGACAGAGGGTGGATGCCTGGAATAATCTTCAACAGGAGGTGGTGGGGACAAAAACAGTGGTGGGTTTCAAGCATGCATGTGATAGCACAAGGTGGGAAGCAAGGGGAGGGAGCCACTAATCAAGTAGGGTCTGCGGTGACAGTATAGGCTGGGGAAAAATGGGCAGACTGGGTGGGCCAAGTGGTCCTTATCTGCCATCAAATTCTATGTTTCTAGATCATTAGTACCCAGGTGTACCATCACATAAGGTTCCCCCTATCCCTTGCATGAGTGTCCATCATTTGGCAATAGGCGCACCCACTGTGCTGTCATTCCCAGCACGCACACTACCATTCTGCTTTGATACGTGTCCCCCCTTCTTCACCAACTAACCCTTCTGGCTGAGTCCCCCAAGTCGACCCTTCCTCCTCTGCCGCATTCTCATACCCCACGTACTGCTCCTCCTGATTCCTGTGCTGGCCCCTTCCTATTTTCTCCCCTTCCAATCTCACCTTCTGCCCACCCATTCCTAACTGCCTTACCTACCTTTCTCAGTTGCCCCATTTATCACTCCATTGCACTCTGGCCTCCCGTTCTGTGTCCCCCCCCTCTCCCTCCCTTCTAGCACCCCCTTCAAACTCGCCTCTTCTGCCACCATCCCTTCCACCCCTCTACCCTTGTAGTCTCCCTTGTTCCCCCTCTCTGAGCCAATCCCCCATCTCCTCTCTGCCTCCTTCAGACCCACCTATCACAATCCCCACTTAGTGGCTGGAACTTTTTCTTTTGTTAATTCAAGTTTATTCAACTCTTTGGGTACAGAATACAGCTGAAAACAATGAGGTATCTGCAGGCTATCGTAGATGTCAGTTTACATAGTATTTCACTAACATTTTAAAAAATCACAACAGTTGCACTAAAACAGTACAAGAGTCGGGTGTATACAAGGCTCTCGGGGACGCAGGTGCTGTACACCCACGTCCCCTACTCACATTTTGGAAGTTGGGATGCCCCAAAATGTTGGCAGCAAGTCCCAGAGACAGTCGCATTAAAGGCCCCAGGAGCCCAGTGTCTGTTGCTTTAAGAAACAGCATACCATGATATTGGCCTTTACAGCAGCTCTGTGTGTGCAGTGTTGGGAAGAGGGGTATGTCAGAGCACCTCAGAAAGTAATTCACAGAGCTGATATCAGAGCAAGAAGAGAAGGGGCATGAAGTATATGATTTGCATACTTTGTGCCCCTTCTCTTCTGCTCTGCTCCAATTCAGCTCTGTGAGAAATCCTTCACTAGACTCCGACACCCCTCATCCCACCACTGCACACACAGAGCTGCTGCTAGGTGGATTTCTCATGGCATACTGTTTCTATAAAGTAGCAATTTAACAGGATATATATAGCATGAGAACGGAGGTAAAAGGTGGCAGGGAGTACAGTATGCAAACAGGTAGTGTGGTAAGGACCATTATGGGAGGAACACTGAAATATGCCAAGTCAAGGAATACAGGAAAGGAGGGGGCTGGAGCAAAATTTGCAGTCAGACTTGTATTCATCTTGATGGGGATCCTCAAAAAATATCAAGGGGACCACAAACTTTACCTTCAGGCTGCGAATCCCCATTTTTTTCCCCCAGAAAATCCAGGACCCCAAAACTAAAATTCTACCAAGAGCCCTGTGCGTATAACCTCAGGACAGGTCAGGCGTTGTGGGCAAAAGGCGTGGCAGATCCCTGTGTAAGGAAGCCTGGAGATAAGGTCCCAAAGCTGGGCAGGGGAGGGTCTCCCAGGACCAGTCTGGAGGGCATGTTTATGGAGCTACAACTGGGTCTTGCCGTTCAAGATATAATGTCCACTGGGACCACCCGCATGTAAAGCTAGACACCCAGTTTGGGGCGATTTACTTGGTAAGTAAGCTACTCTGTGCGATAAATCTCCCACATCGTGTCCAGCCATTGACTATGTGTTGGAGGCTGTGCCTATGCCAGTGTCTTGTTATGACTTCTGAACAGCCACCAGTAGCACATGCCATAAATAAAGGGTGGCTTTGCCACTCACCCCATCTGGAGGGGGCCAAGATAGCTTGCTGTATTGTAAGTGGTGTGTCTAACAAAAGTAACTCTGTGAGGGTAGCCATTATGTGAGGAACACTGAAATATGCCAAGTCAAGGAACACAGGAAATGAGGGGGCTGGAGCAATGTCATCAATATAGTTACTCGTCAAAGAACACTGGCTTGCGTAATGAGCCTTGACAGCAATAAAGCCTTTGACAAGGTAGTGTGGAGTTTTCTATTCTTAGTCCTGGAGCACTACAACTTCCCAGAAGAAGTCATCACAGCGGTAAAAACACTATTCCTCCAGTCAGGCATATGTTCAAACTAATGATGGCATTTCATCCAGATTTTACTTTTATTGGGGCATGTGGCAGGGCTACCTCCTCTCACCCCTTTTGTCTGCTTTATATATAGAACCACTGGCCAAATGGATCAGGGACAATCCCTACTATCATGTGTACAGAAATGGGAGGCACTTCCCAAAAGATAGCACTGTACGCAGACAATGCGTAGTTGTACTGCTACAGCAGGCCAGTGTTGCTACTGCAGAGCTCCAGGAGATGTAAAGGCCCAGGAACCCTCCTCCCTGCCCTCATTCCTACAGCAGGCCAGCGTCACTTCTGCAGGGCTCCAGGAGCTGTAAAGGTAACTACTCCCCCCCCATACCTCTCAACCTTTTGTCCCCCAAATGTGGAACATTGCCTGTCAAAATGTGGAACAAATGGGCAAAATATGGAACACTTAATCAAATCTTTACCTAAGAAGCTCAAAACACTGTTAAAATGTTGCATTCATGTTCAGAAAGTCTGTTACTAATTGAATGATATATTTTTTTGCATCATTTACTATGGATTTTTGCTTTAAAATGTTGGCTTTGAATGTGGAACAAGTCCTCACAATGTGGAACAGGGAACTTTTGTGAAGCAAAAATGAGGAACGTTCCTCGTAATGTGGTACAGTTGGAGGTATGCTCCCCCGCCTGTTTTGTTGGGGTGTTAGCCAGTCGACACTGCGCATTGACTGCCCGCCCACCCAGCCACCCTCACCCAGAAGTCTCTGAAAAAAAAAAAATATATATACATTATACACATACATATACATACATACACACAGACAACACACACACACACACATAAACACAGTATATATCCCTTCCCAGGTCACATGACAGGTCAAGTGACCTGTGGCTGCAGTGGTCACATGATAGGTCAAGTGACCTGTGGCTGCAGTTTCTAAGTGTCTATTTTCCCCTTAGCTCCTTATATTCCCTGACCACTAGGAGTTACTGTTGCGCCCTCCCTCTTGCCTGCCTACACTATTCTTTCTCCCTAGTCTCCTCTATTATATCCCCTGCCGTCTCTGCTCTCCCTGGCTCCCTCTGCTACTTCCTCCTTCTCCCTTTCCCAGGCTCAAACCTAGCATCCTCTACACCATAGGCGGGTGCCACTACCACTTCCCCTGTAAAGGTAGTGCCTTTTCCACCCTTATCTTTTTCCCCCTCTTCCCCTACCCTCCCCACACCCAGCTTTCCATCCACCAATACTCTGTTCTTCAGTGCCTCCGCATCCCACCCCTCCCACAACCCCTCCTATTGCCCCGCCTATCCTTGTTCGCCGCTCCTCATACACTATCCCCCCCCATCCCTGTTTTTGGACCCATAACCTCCCACAAAACCTCCATCGACCACTGCTCCCACAAGCAACTTCGTCTGACACTGCTCCAACCCCTGCTTCTGCTCACCCTACTGTCCAACAATGTTCACCCCAACCCAGGGTCTCCCTCATCTGTCACCATCATCCACTCATCAGCTGATGGCCTAAAATTAGGCTCTATTAATATCTGCAGCCGGCAGAAAAAAAAATCTGACTCCCTACAAGTTTGGATCACCCAGCATCAGCCTGACATACTTTGGTTGAAATCTGGCTCCCCAATAATACCCCGATGCTTCCATCAACAGTTTTACAGGCTGATAGGTGTGGCAAACGTGGAGGGGGCTGCGCCATCTACCTGCGTGATTCTCTGCAGTGCCTCGCCCTACTCCCAGCCAACCTGGACCAGGGTGCTCAAGCCCTCATTCTGCAAATCGAGGGCAATAAAGCATCTGACCCCTTCTAGTCACTGCTGTCTACATCCTTCCTAGGAATCAAAAGCCAGCCTTCCTCACCACCCTTTAACTACCTCTCTCAACTGACTCCTAAATCAGCGTGCATAGCACTCAGAGATTTCAATGTCAACTGGCACTCCTCCTCAGCTGCCCCTCCTTAAGTACACCACAGCTGCACTGGACCTCACTTAAGTAGTCTCTACCCCCACCAGGCATAACCCCGAGACTGGCACCGCAACTCTGCTTGACCTGCTACTATCTAACCGCCCTTCTAGAATCACTAGTGTAGCAATGCATCCCAACACCTTGAGTGATCACTCCCCTGTGACCTGCACCTGGTCCTGTAAGAATTCGAAACCTCCCCCCAAACATTTTTCAACGGCATCTTAAGCCTGGTATGCTCCAGCACCTTAAACTGCACCTCAACTCCCCAGACTGGTTACCATCTATAAACGCTCCCATCAACGTTGTACTTCAACTACTTTATCTCCACTTTCTCCTCTGCCTACGACATATTTGCTCCATTTGTGAAATGTGTCATCAAGGGGCACTCCACCCCCTGGATTTCCCAGGCCCTCCTGGACTTGATGCGCAGATGCGACTTCCTCTGGCAACTTGCCATCTACTGAGGCAGACCGGCTGATAGGCAAAAGTATCATGCCATGAGAAACAAATGTACCTGGGAAATTTGTAAAGCTAAGGCCGAACACTACAAATCCTCCCTCACTTCTACCTGAGGCTCAGGCAGAAAGTTCTGGGACAATCAAAGAACTGAATGGTAAACCCCTGCCCCCTTCCTTCCCTCATCGTTAGCAAGGACACTGCAGTCACCGACCTCAAACACATAGCTGATATCCTGAATACCTCCTTCTCCAACCTCAGTGGTATACTCCTTCCCCATTTCTTCGACCCCCCTCCTGGCCACCCACCCCACCCCACCCACCACCTCTCATTTTCGCTTCAAGACAGTCTCCCCTGCCGAAGCCAGAAACCATCTACTAAAGGCCTTAGGGTATGCTCACTTCAGCGCTGACTCCCTTGATATCAAGCTTTTACGCCTCACTCTCGACAACGTCCTCTACTCCCTCACCTTCATCATCAATTGCTCCCTCTGTCTTGAGACCTTCCCCTCCATTTGGAAGGCTGCAGTCATCACATCAATACACAAGGGTGGTGACCACTCCAATGCAGTTAATTACCGTCCAATCCTCCCAACCCATCCAAAGCCATGGAAAGAATCATCTCAAACCAGCAGATGGAACATCTCACTAAGTACAACCTGCTCTGCCAGCAGCAGCAGCATGGTTTCTGCCAGGGCCACAGCACCACTTCTGCGTTGCTGGAGTTAATGTCCCCCTTTCACTCTGCACTCAACCAAGGCCACCTCACTGGGGCGGCCTCAGTGGACTTGCTGAAAACTTTTGACACATTTAACCACTCCTTTCTTCGCTCTGCTCTAAACAACTCTGGTCTCTCCCCCGAAGCCACTAACTGGATCGCTGACTACCTCTCAGGAAGAACACAGCAAGTCTGGATAGGCACTGCTCTCTCCTCCTCCCTCCCAGTCAGGTCTGGGGTCCCGCAAGGTTCCATCCTCGGGCCCCTCCTCTTCAGCCTATTTCTCAATACCCTCCCTGTGGCTTGCTCAGGGCCACTAATACTGTACGCAGATGATGCAGTCCTGTTCACCTCCCACTCTGACCCCCAGCGACTCCAACTCTCTCTTCAAAAACTAATGGAATTTACAACCTTCATCCATGCCACGCTTGACAAAGGGAATTGTGGAGGGGCAGTATTTATAGACCTTTATATTTATTATATTATTTATGGACCATTCAACACAGTTAACCACCCCCTACTGCTCAAGCAACTGTCCTCCATTGGGATCTCCAACGATACCCTTCCATGGTTCACCAGCTACCTTGATAATCAGATCCAACGTGTAAGGATTGCAGGGATCTCTTCGGATGAGAAACCGGTCCGCTCCGGTGTCCCCCAGGGGTCTATTCTGGGCCCTCTACTCTTCTCCCTCTTCATCAACAATCTCCCCAGTGCCTGCCACCAAAAAATATTACTATACGCAGATGATGCAGTCCTGTTTTCCAGCCACCATGACATTACAGTCCTTGAATCCAGCTGCAGCTCTACTTCAGCGCATCGAAGACTGGTTCAATTCTCATAAACTTGTCCTGAACCACAGCAAGACTAAAGCCATGTCCTTCTGTAACCGACGGAGCAGGCACAACTCTCTGTCCCTCACCATCAAGAACCACGCTGGGAACCCATTCGAACATGTCAAGGAATTAAAGTACCTTGGTATTACCCTGGATAGTACCCTCTCCTACACTCAGCATATTGACACTGTTGCCAAGACTGCCAATATACGGATTGGACTACTACACAAACACAAGCACTGTATGCCTGCGGATGCCCTTAAACTAACTAGCTACAGCTCTGTCACCTCTATCATTGACTATGGCCTTGCCATCTATGGCTCTGCCTCAACAAGTGCCCTCCGCAGGATCTCAGTTTCTCTCAACAAAGCCTGTAGACTACTAACAGGTGCGGCCCGACAAACTCACACCTGTGACCTCTATGCACAGGCCAGCAGGCTACCCCTACTCAGCAGAATACAATACCAGACCTGCTTACTTACCAAAAAGATTCTCCTCGATCTCATGCCACCTGGTGTTAACTCACTCCTTACTACCTACAGTGGCACTCAAACACGTGGTGCCCAATCTCTAACCTTTCAGGTTCCTAGATGTCGTACCTCCATGGGTCAGCGGTCCTTTATCTATAGAGCCACTCAATGGTTCAATTCCCTCAATAAAGAAGCACTTTCCTCTACTACACTTGGACCCTTCAAAAGGAATCTCAAACTTTACCTCATCTCTACCACTCAGTGTGACTGCTTCTCTGAACAGAGATCTCTCTAAACACCTCCCAGCTCACTCATGTCTCACAGCCCGCCCTTTCGCAGTCTCATTCCCTCTGGCACCGGGCCTTCCTTGTGACTCCTTTCCTGCTTCGTATCTCCACTGGTACAAGACATTTTCCACCACCATCGGACAGTGGCCCATTAGCCTGACAACTTCCTCTCCCGGTCGCACACCTGCCATACTAACTGCCTATGGTGCCCTCTATCTCTTATTGTTACCGCAGTCAGCTGCCTACTCAAGCTGCTCGTTATATGAATATTATCTCAAAGTATGTTATAACAACTGAGTATATTTTTTCTTTTAGTTGTTTTGGTTGTTTATCGTGCATTCTTTTACTACCTCTGTATGTATGTTGACCCTCATCCTTTGACGTGGAACCTTTGTAAACGAGCAGTTTCTGCTCAATGGTATTTGTAATCCGAGAATAAAAAAAAAAAAAAAAATCTTCTTTGAAGCAGAATCCTGGTTCGCAGAACACCGTGTTCTAAACTACAAAAAAATATAAAGTGATGCTTTTCACCAATCCTCAGAGTCGACACAAGAACCATACCCTCAGTATCCTCAACTCCCAGTCTCAACAACTCGACCAGGTCACCTCCTTCAAGTACCTTGGCATCCATATTGACCTCGCTCTTAACTTCTACAGCCACATTCATCACCTCTGCACTGTTGTCAATACCAGGGTCGGCCTACTCCACCGAGTCAAACACTGCCTCACCCCGGATGCCCTCTGTCTTGCCGTCTCCTTCTCCATCCTTGCCCTCATCCACTACGGGATCCTAATCTATGGCGCAGCCGACACCACATCCCTCCAGAGAGTAAGAGTAACCCTTAACAAGGCATACCACCTTATATTAAACTGTGACCGTAACATTCACACTTGCTTCCTCTACCAGCAGTCCAGCTGGCTCAACTTTGACAACACACTTGGGGTTGAAATTAAGTTTCGCAGCCACTAGCCAGCAGGGCTAGTGACTGGGAAAATCCACTGGCCCCACAGACATTTCCACTGGCCCAGTCGGTGTATATACTTAAGTGCTGCCTTCTCCAGTATAAGCCCACAGGGTTAGTTATATGAAAACCTCACTAGCCCGATACAAAATACACCAGAATTTAGCTAGTGGATCAATGCCAATTTCGACCCCTGAAATACCACACCTGTCCCATGGCTAAAGAGATCTCCTCTGCCCCCGGGCTCTCTTCACTCCTTACACCTGCCTCCCCTTATGAAAATCACTCCCAACTCCGTTAAATCCCCATTTCTTGTCCTTCGCCTCAGAACTTCGCTCCGTCTACGAACCTTTGCCTACCGAGCCCCGCTCTGGATGAATGCTACCCCATTCTCCATTACATCCGAACCCAAACCTGGCCCTTTTAAAACCCTCCTCAATGAACACCTACAGACCAACAATAGCTGTGACTGCCCATAATCCCCTAGTTTCCCCGACAATTCATTTACTCCTGCACCCTCCCCTAGCCCCATCATTACTACAGATTTTAAGAGTAGATCCCTGCTCTCTCAATACCTACTGTACTTTGACACTGTCAGGCCTATGTCCTGGCAAAGACGGATCCTCATTTCCTTGTTATACATAGATTCATAGATAACTAGACAGTGTCGGCACATAAGGGCCTATGGCCCACCCAGTCTGCCCATTTGAGCTTGTAAGTTCAGTTTACGTTTTCCTAGAAGTCTGTTGCGCCTGACCTCCAGAATTCCTTTATGTCTATCCCATGCATTCTTAAATCCCGTGATTGTTTCAGCCCCCACCACTTCCTCTGGCAGGGTGTTCCACTTGTCCACCACCCGTTCTGTGAAGAAATTCTTCCTCATGTTTCCTCTGAATCGTCCTCCCTTCAACTTCATCCCATGCCCTCTAGTCCTGGAACATCTTTTTCGCTTAAAAATAGTGTATTCCTGCACCCTGTTCCTCCCTGTAAGATACAAAACTGAGTCATTGAAACAACAAGTGTTTTTACCCAATAGAAGATTTGATACCTTGACCTCTGATTAACAAGAGAGCATCTTTATCCACTAGGCCAGAAGAGGAACCCTTAATACCTAGTTGTTCTTTGACACTGTCAGGACTATGTCCTGGCAATGACCTTCTTTGATTATCTCCTGTAACACTCGTGTACTCAAAGTGTGTGCGTTTGACCCATCTGTTGTATATATTTGTCTTTGATGTGGTGCCTTTGGAAATGAGTCTCTCACTCAAAGATTGTAAACCCGAAATGTTCAATAAATACAAATGTATAAAAGTACCTGGCACACCCAGAAACTTCAATACTAGAGGGTTTGGAACTCTTTGGGATGCACGCTGGCTATGTCCTGAATTAAAAAAAAAAAATTGGAAGTACTCCAGTTTAACTACAACCCCTCAGAGAACATCGCAGAACTACCCCACCCTTTACCAGCCCAGACGAGGGTTGAGGCGCTAAATGCCACACCTCACACCATGCTGGTGACCCAGGTTCAGGAACGAGCCCGGGCTACCGGGGGTCGGCTGGGGAGATAGAGGACTGAGTATCCAGAAGACTGCTCTCCTCTTTCAGAGAGGGCTGTTGTCCCACTAGTCGATCTCCCTCTGGCGGTGGCCAGAGGAGATGTGGGTTGGGAGGCACAATGCTGATGTTCGCCATCGAGGCGGGGGGGGGCGGAGAGAAAAGTGGTGGAAAATGGAGCTGGCAGGCTCCATGATGGCTCTCCCACCCGTCCCAGCTCCCGGAGCATCTCAATTTCACTCGAGAGGTGAGAGAAAGCCGGCGCCCCTTAGCCTCGGCCCTGTCACGGTGGGGGGCCCATTGGGGATTGTAGGAGAATGACAAGCCAGAGATTGCAGGACCGGAGCAGCTTGCCAGGTTCCCAGGAGCAAAAACAAATAGAAGAAAAAAAAAAAAAAAAAGAATTGGCTTTCCCTGAATTGGCAGGAAACACAAATTAAATGCCTGGGAGTTCATAACAAAAAGGTCTTGAGAAACCTAGTTGAGGTCCACACCATGTCTATTCTACTGAAAGGCTCAGAGCCCGATATCAGCAGACAACTTTAATGAAAAACGTATAAAAGTTACAAAGAAAATGGAACAGCTCACTCCCATGCATTAGTCCATCGGCAGAGGCCGACGTTGTAAAACCATATACTTGCCACTTCCAGATTCAAATCCCACAGAAAGCAGGGAAATCGTTTATTTCCACTGGAACACTTGTAAAAGGGGAAAACCAATACTCGGCAAATAGATGGATTTTATAAACATCAAAGCTGCTGCTTTATCATTTGTTTTATCCAAATGAAAAACGTATAAAACGTACAAAGAAAATGGAACCGCTCACTTATACTTGTAGAAAGTGAAAACCGATACTCTGCAGATAGACTGACTTTATAAACGTCAAAGCTGCTGCTTTGTAATTTGTTTTATTCGTACATAAACCGCCAGCATAAACAAACCGGTGGCCCCAAACGCTCAGCGAGTGTTTCGCCTGAAGCAGTCGCGGCATGCTCGATAGCGTTTGGGGCCTCAGTTTGCTGTTTTGCTGGTGATTTATGCGGATAAAACAAATTATAAGCTTTGGCATTATAAAATCAATCTATCTATGAAATATCGATTTCACTGAAATGGTCGGTTCGATAAAGAGATATCTGCCGATATTTGGCCTCGAGTCTTTCAGTAGAACAGACATGGTGCCGACCTCAACAAGGTTTTTTGAGACCTTGGTTTTTGTTATTAAGCAATTCTCACTTCGGGATATTGTGCACACCAGCAGCCCAGTGTGAGCCCCCTTGCACCCTTTTTATTGTTACCTCGAAGTTCATGTCAAGAAAAATCTCTCCAGACTCTTTGAAATCAGTTTTGTCCCCCTCACCAGGAAAGTACAGGAAAACATGGCTAGGTGAGCCCTGATTTATTTCCCACTGTACTCTGGAATTGGCTTATTAACAATTAACATCCTTGCCCACTACCAACATCCTTCCCCGCTACCTATGCCTCTTGCAGCATATTGCCATTCCAAAAACATGACTCCTTTAATGGCAACAAACTTTCTTGAAATATTATACAGATTGGCAGACGGCTACATATGAAATACAAATTGTTTGTTACAGACAGGTAAAACATGAGGGTGAGGGCGTCCCTGACCTGCAAACTTACTATCTTACTACTTTGCAGTGCACATGTGGCTGTCGCTCCTGTGGATGGTACCAGGGTACAGGGCTATACAAAAATTGATGGAACAGAGAGAGGAGGAGGAGCCACCCCTCGGAGACAGTACAATGTACACTAGGTTTAGACCGGTAAACTCAGACATCACACTTTTGGCAGTTTGCTCTACCCTAGTGGTGGGCTACAGGACATGGGAAAATTCAATCCGAACCCCCCACTTGTGGCCGTTCAGGTGACTCACGTGGGCCCCGTTATTTCTGCCAGCCTCGACAGACTTGACCTTTAGAAGATGAACCTGCCAGGGCCTATGCACAGCAGTGCAGCTGCACACCGAGTGGGGGACCTAATAGATTTCAATGCCCTCAAACAGGCCTTCAACTTAAAAAAAAAATCTCTTGGAATTTCAATCAGCAGCAAGAGAGGTGGTGCAGCAGCCAGGATTTCCGCTCTTCTTTTCTTATTTAACCACACAAAATACTTTTGTTCAGTGTTCACAGAGGAAGAGGAGGAGAGGGGGTCACAAAAAAGGTAAAAGAAGCTTTGGAGGGAAGGAGGTGGACACTAGCCCATTTTCAGAGGACAGAGTTCTGAAGGGACTCCCCAATCTGAAGGTGAACGAAGCAATGGGGCCAGACAGAGTGCATCCAGGGTTATGGAGGGAGCTCAGGAAGGTACTGGCTGCACCTCCGAGAGTCCTATTTAACAGCTCACTAGAAACAGGAGCGGTTCCAGAGGACTGGAGCAGAGCAGATGCAGTCTCACTACACAAAAGTGGTAGCAGGGAGAAGGCTGGCAATTATAGACCAGTCAGCCTGACTTCGGTGGTGGGAAAGATAATGGAATCACTTCTGAAGGAAAGGACTGTTGTTGTAAGTATTATTTTACATACATAGCCTAGTGCTACACAGACAATTACATTTTCAACCACAAAAGTGAAGTGTGCATATTTATGGAACGCATACAAACAGAGGAGAGAAAGTAGTAAGTGCCTCATTTGGACTTGAACCAAGGCCGCTCGGAATACCGTTGGGTTCTAGTCCCAGCTCTGAGGCACTTATTTCCTGCTCTCCTCTGTTTGTATGTGTTACATAAATATGCACACCGCACTCCTGTGACTTGAAAAATATAACCATCTGTGCAGAACCAGGTTGTGCACTGAAGAAAGAGTAGTTGCCTGAGTGGCACAGCTGGCAGCGCAATCGGCATAGTATTTCAGGCGGCCTGGCTTCAAGACCCAGCTGAGGCACTTACTTCTTTCTCTCCTCTGTTTGTATGTTTTCCATAAATATGCAAACTGTACTCCTTTGATTTAAAATGGTGCTGGGCCTGCATCAAAAGCCCTATGAGGGAGAGACTAAAGGACCTCAACACGTACACTGTGGAGGAGAGGAAGAAGGGGGGGAAGAGATATAACAGAGACCTTTAAAAGGGGTGGTGACCCCTCAGGCTTCTACTCTGTTTACCTGTGTAGTCTGCAGGCATGAACAAAGATTTCCTCTACTGCACCCTCGTAATTTCATGAGGATTGAAATGCAAATTCGGGTACTGAAGTCTGGTGTGAAAACATACCCGACTCCATTGCAAAGGTCACAACCCGACTCATGTAAAGCATCCTAGAATTTTATGATGTTAAAGCCTGCAGTAGTTATACTGTATTAGTTCAAGTTTATTTCCAGGAAAACTCCATTGAGCAAGTTAATTTTCAATGATGTCCTGAGAAGCTTACGACAGAACAGTAGCATGACAATTACAAGTGCAACATAGGAATAAAAACGAGCAAATTGAGCCATAGGATTGGACAATAAGAAGAAACTGTACAAATCTCATAGCCTGAAAATGTATTAAATTTTGTTGCCTAACAATGTGAAGGAACTGTACAGATGTCACTAACAATAATAAAAAATGTATATAATAATCATATAATTTTATATACTAATTTTGGACCTTGTAAACCAGTGAGAGCTACAGAATTAGTGATGTTGCTGTTCCAAGCAGTCCCTATCTGGTCTTAGTGCATGCTGGCCGTGAAACTGTTCAAGGCATAGTAAGTGCCCTGCAGTTTTCTGTATTCTAAAGAGTACCTGATTTAGAAAAAAAAATGCTTTTAGAGAATACAGGAACTTCGCAAGACATGTAACAGAACTGAATGACAGCATAACCTCTGCTGGTTTATACATGTATGCATAACCAACTTTCAGGATGCCTTGGATGAGTGGGGTCCTGATCTTTGAAATGGAGATAACCAGGTTTTCACACTATGGCAAAACAGGGAAGCAACTTCAATTTATATTTAAATTAGGGTGAAATAAGGGGATGCAAGAATGGGACTCGTTCATGCCAACAAACTACACAGGTAGACAGAAAACAGGTTGTAGGGGCTTTTCTCCCTTTAAACATCTCATGGGGGTTAGTAAGGTACAGGAGCATTTTTCAGGAAAAAAAGATGCTCAAGAAAAAGGGGACATGCTATGAAGCTGGAAGGGGTAGATTCTGAACAGATGTGAGCAAGTACCTCTTCAATGAAATAAACATAAACATAGAAACATAGACTTGGATGGTAGATAAGGACCGCTTGGCCCACCTAGTCTGCCTATTTCCCTACCCACTGGATAAGCTGCAGATCCTAGTTAACCAACAGCCTGCTTTTTCCTACCCCCCCCAACAAGAATTGTCTTATGTCTGTCCCACGCATTCTTGAATCACCCCCCAGTGTTTTTGACACCACGACCTCCTCATAAGTCCTGAACAGCTTTCCAGCAGAGGTGGTGGAGGTGAAAACAGTAGTGGGGTTCAAGAGTGCATGGGACAGGCACAAGAGAATCATAGTGGAAAGGTGGCGGGGGAGATCTGCAGATCAAGTACGGTCTGTGGTTATAATATGCGATGGGAAAAATGGGCAGACTAGGCAGGCCAAGTAGTTCTTGTCTGCTGTCAAATTCTATGATTCTGTGTTTCACTACCCCCAAAGCAGTCTCTGAATGAGTGTCACAGCAGAGGTGGAAGTCCAACTCTGGGAATCCAACACGAGAAGGCAATCGGACAGAGTTTCAAAAAAAAAAAAAAAATCAGTTCTAGTACAGGCTGAGCAGGCGCTTCAGCAGAACCATGTTTGAGGCATCTACAAGTTCCCTGAATCATCATACAAGTGCCCATATAAAATGCAGCACAATCCTAACAGAACCCTAAAACTAACATCGTCACTCTCAAGGTCTATTATATCACATCATCTCAGCAGATAGCTAGACCAGTGGGCAGCATTGGCAAGGTGCTTGCTGTTAAGCTTATGTCCTTTTGATGAAATGTTAAAGGTACTTCTGCGCATCTCTGCTAAATGAAATTCTAAAGATCTTACGGCATGAATAGGAATTTTCATCAGTGTCCTGCGCAACAATCTACCAGGCAATAAACCAAACAAGAAAACAAAACCAGACCCATGCGCGCGCGGGCGCGCGCACATACAGCACCGTAAACAAGATGTCATAACTTAATGTGCCTTTCCTAGTCAAAATACTGCAAATCATAAATGCAACTTGTCTTGTTGAACATATTCAATATAGGCTTTAAAAGGGAACCCAACAAAAATCTAAAGACGTGTTTAGCTTGACGTCTACTAGCGCCCACGTTAAAATAAAAGGGTAAATAAAGCACCATTACTACTCTTGTCTTGACAGTTGATAACTACAAAAACGGCATATTTTTATACGTCCACGCTCCATGTACTGTGAAACTTATAGAAAGTAAAAATACGAGGGGGGGGGAGTAAAAACCTAACGGTTTGGGCGTTAAATCCGGACATCAGACTGGCGTAATCCGGCAATTTAAAAACGGGATTACCCCTCACCATAAAATCAGTGTCACTGGACATGGGTTATGGAATAGGATCTACTCTCCCTCTCAGGTCTCACTGTTTATACTATTGCTTAATTTCGGTGCTAATGCTTTAACTTACGGTGAACAGGACAAAGAATATGAAAACTAAAACAATAAATAAATAAAGGCCCGCTGCCAGTCTTGTCTTGCTAAAACGAGCCTTACCAGTCATACACACCGTCCGTTACTGTTGAAAGTTTATTTACTATGTATTCAGTTCTTTGGAAAGGAGAAGGCTGGTTTACCTGCAACACGGTGCAAACACAGCAGTGCTGCCGCCACGGTGCAGAGCAGCTGCGGGAGCAGCGGTCTCCGCTCCACGTTGGTACTGCGGTTCCAGTCCCGGGTCCCCGCAGAGCGCGCCATGCTCGATCGTCTCCGCCTGCCTGGCAGCAGCAGCGGTCGTCTCTCTCCCCAGACTCCCCACCCCGGCCACTAGCAGTTCATTTCCTGGAAACGGAAGCAATGCGCTGATAATCGTAATCCTACACCCTCTGTGAATTTGGTTGATTACCTCAACCACAGAAAACGGAAAGAAATGCGAATGGCAACGCCCCTTTCTAAAGCATGTAAAGCGCGCAGCCAGCTTTTGGATGGCGGAAACGCGTGTGAGGCGGAGGCTGCCATTCTCGATAGAGAACGGCGTTTTCTTCTTTTTTTTAATCTTTAATATTTTATTAGAGGCATATGTTGTACATATAGACAATTGCTTCAGTTTTAGGTTTGTTACAATCCATAAGAACACCTTATGTGTGTGTGTGATTATGTAGTCCATATACTAATATCCATTATTTTTTTCTTACAAGTGTCCAGAGGATATGACAGTTTACAATCAATATCAATATTGTGATGACAATAAACTTATAGTGTATGGTGGAGCGTCGTTCTCCACCAAAATCGATCGTTTTCTAAACCTTGTAGTCACACAGTAGCGACGATCACAGAGCAGCAGAACTATTAGTCTCACTGCACTGCGCACGTCACAAACCATGTCCTCGAGCACAGTTTGACAGTTACAGTTCAATGATTTGACATTACAGATAGCGTTAGTAGCAATGTCCGCGGAGATGCTTTCAGAGCCACTCTCTCAGCGGGATACATTCATCCTTGAGCAGGAGAATAGAAAAACGGCAAAAAAAACCCGGAACGACATTCGGCAGATCCATAGCTTCCTCAGAGACAATGACGAGCACAGGGCATTGATTGTTTTTTTTTTGTCAGAAAACGCCATTCCACCATACACTATAAAGAAAAGTGTATGGGGAACGGTTGACAACAGGGCTTCTTCCACCTCGTTGGCATTATGACAACGGCTTACCTCTCGAGCTGTGCTCTCGAGGTAAGCCATTGTCATAGTGCCAACTCGGTGGAAGAATAGCCCTGTTGTCAACCGTTCCCCATGCACTGTCCTATATATTGTCAGATAGTCATGTCTTATAACATCAACTGATTTCCACATTCTGGTGTATCCGGTTTCCAAGACTGCCTCTGTTTTTTAAGACATAACAAATAAAACTTATAAAAGTAATAAAAAAAATTAAACTTTGTGTCTGTGTCGCCTTATAACTTAGTTATCAGTACATCTTACTCGCTATGGGGTTATGCCCCCCCCCCCAAAATCAGTGCATCAGTTCAATAGCGAACATTGTTTTAACCAGGAGTAGCACACTAAGTCAAATCTTGTTTCCCAGATGCGACTTGGGAGCATAATGAAGATAAATCACTTGCTCATGATCACACAGTATTCACCTAGGCAGCTGGTGTGGTTCAAACCCAGGTCTTCAGATCTGCAGCTCAGAGCCTTAACCCACTGCCTCTTTTGAAGTTAAACATTTTTATTGTTCGAGTACAAAGACAGGTGCATACATACATGTATAGATACATTAGATATAACCTTCGATTATGAACTAATTGTCATACAATATAGGTCTGTAATACCTGGTGTAATGATGTTGTCTGTATTACTTGTTGTACTCTCCCGGGTCGTACCTGAAAATAGGCATACAACTTGTCTAGTGTACTTACCCGGTAAACAAAAGCTAAATAATAATAATAAATAAATATAGGATACCTGGTAAACATTTCACAAAGTATCTCGTCCTAAAGTTGGACGGAACCCGCTAGCATGCTGTTGTGTTAAAATGCTTTGTTTTTTTCTCTTTCTCCCTTATCATTAGGTATTATTTCATCATAGAAATCATTTTCTTTATTGTAAAAAGTAAAGCTGTATTTGTATGTTGCATTATAACTGAAAACCTTTAATTCATTTTTATGTGTAAGTATATAGATATGATAGCCTTACTGCGATGTTGATCAGTAACAATAAAATGGCACCCTGATACCTCTGTCTTGTGTCTTTATTATTGCTTAAGATGTTGAACAGTATGTTTTGTTTTAAGTTCTACATAGTTAGAGCCAAAACAGCACTTTTATATGTATCATGTATCTTACGCAACTTTTACTCTTTAATTGAGCGAAGTTGTGCGACCTGTATTTTATGTCTTTTAGCTAATCAGGATATCCACTAAGCAAGGCCCCTAGAATTCTGCGGCCGCAGATTTTTGCGTAGAACTTTTGCGGTGCCGCAGAAGTCACTCTTCTTGGTGTTTTTTATTAATATTTCTGTTTATACATAGAATCTGGTTTCCCCTCTTTTTATATCCAAAACCCCCCTATATGTTCAGAATGTGATGTTATCATTATACATTATTAGCTAATGAAATGGTTGCATTCTGCAACAGAAATGAACAGTCACTTATCTACCACAGCTCCCACTGCCAGAGATGGTGGCACAGCACATCATGCATGGTGATACTTGCTCAACCTGCACTACAGCCTAATACAATTTTCAGTCTTATATTATTGCACTAGGGCCAACTTAAACAAAACCTTGTCAATAGCACAGACCTGTAAAGTCCATACCTCAGTTTGTACAAACCTATTTGTGCCTTTAAGGCATAGAGACGCTATCTGAAATGAATAACTGGTAAAATGAATTTAACTGTCTACATTTTTAAGAAAAATAAAGTAATTATTCCCAGAAAAGTGAAATATAATAATGTGTATACCTGTTGAAAGAATAGACCTGTTAAATAAATAATTGGACTGTACACATTTTTGCCAGGGTTATTGATTACATATTGTCATTGGTTGATAGAATCACCTAAAAGTTATTGAGAAATGTTGTGTGCAAGGGCAGCTGTTGGGCCAGAGGGTAGCATGCTGTGTTTCCGTGCCGGCAACTCAGGTTCAGAGATTAGCTCTGGGAGCTGGCTGGGCAGCACAAGGATTGGTGGAACATATCACTGCTCGGAGCCTGGGAAGGTATGGTGCAGTGTTCTGTCACATGGTGAACACATTGTGATGGGCCAGAGAGTTCTATCTCACAATTGGTTCACATGCATGTCATGGCCTGATGGTGTTACGCAGTATGTCAGGGAAAAGCAGGTTGATATGAAAAATGAGTTTTGCAATAACTCCTCTATTTCATTTCCAGTGGGACCTGTATAAATGAGGATGCAAGTTCATGGAAATTAAAAATATATATATATACACACACACACACACACACACATACAGTATATCTGTCTCTCTCACCACACACACACACATATTTGTATGTATGTTACAGATTGCAGATAAATATATAAGTGATACACAGTGGGAACCTCATGAGTGGTGTAGAAAGCAAATACAAATATATAAGTGATAGACAGTAGAAACCTCATTAGTGGGATAGATAGCATGCATATAGAAATACCTTATTTATCACATAAGATCCCCTCTGCATATGTCATTTATGCAACAGGCTAGGACCTTAAGGGAGAGACATTTGTTTTGCTTTTTTAGGCATAAAATTATTTTTATAAGTCTGTTATTTTTTGAACTAGTGTTACTGTGCTTTCCACCATCCTGATTGTTATAACTACTGCCATGAAAGTGAAGTCAGGATGACAGGGTGACACTGTGATGTGGTAGTTTGTTAGTGCCACAGAACTTCCACAGAAATTACAAACCACCGCCGCAGAAGTTCTGCAGCAAATGGTAGTCTTGCCGCAGAACTTGGTCCCACTGTGCTGCAGAAAAGTAGGGGCTCTGACTGTAAGTAGCACTTGTCAAAGCCCAAAAGCCAGATGTCAAAAGTCTACATTCTACTAATAAGTAATACAAACTATGTACACTGGATGCAAGTGGTTAAGTGAAAGGCTAGTAGCCTCGTTTTGTGACTACTACTAGCTCTGATGAGAGGCCTGTAAAGGTATTGTATTGTGGTTGACGTATACGGAGGGGGGATGTCACCGAGTGACTCTGTGCTCTATACTCTGCAGGTGACAAAGTGGGTCATATGTAGCTTATGGCTAGCCAATGCCATTTCTTGGTTGTTTAACCAAGGAATCCCAGGAGGTTGGAGCTGGAGAATGTTTAATTTGTATATATTGTAGAAATGGTGCCCAGGTCTTATTATATTTTGCTAGGATGTTGGAGGAGATACTTCTCATATTTTGCTAGTATAGTAATGTTATCAAGTAATTCTTTAAGGGTGGGAATCATTGTGGATCTCCATTTACATACTATGAGTCGTTTGACTTGTAAACTAAAAAGGATCAGGAAATCCCATTGGCTTTTTGAGAGATGGAAGTCTGCAATAGATGCCTTCGAGCCTAATAGGTATAAGTCTGCCGCTAGTGGAAGCTTAGAGTTTTATATATGTCATAGTAAATTGTGGGCTCGATTCCACACATCTAGAATCTTAGGGCATGACCATAATATGTGAAAAAGATCTCCATGTGGTTCACCACATCTCCAACATTCATCTGTGTTTGTTAGGTTCACTGAGAATAAAGCAACTGGTGTTCTATACCACTAGTGTAGTATTTTATTTTGGATAAGTCTGCTGCAGGTGTCTCTAATAGGTTTATGTGCAGCCGCCCAGTAAGAGTCTCATTCAGTTTCTGGTATGTCTCTACCTAAAGCTTGCTCCCATTTTCCTTTTGCTTTTCCGGTTTGATCAGGAATGTTATCTTGTATAATTGAGTATATAAGGCTAGTTTTACCCTTTGTTTTCATTAATAAGTTGTGGGGTGGGTAAGCTCTCTAGCTGTTTAACCTTTTTAATCAGGGGAGTTGTAGAATTTCTGTTCTGTAGAAACCACCAAAAATCTTCTTTTGGTAAGTCGTATCTTTTATGTAGTTCTTGAAAGGAATCCATAACTGATGATCCTGGTATTAGTAAGTCTTGTATTGTATTGATCCCTTTCTTTTCCCAGGATTTCCAGTGTATTGATTTCCCCTCTATCTTGATGTTGTTGGTACCCATAGGGGATTATATTTGGGGTGTGCAAGGTCTGTTTTAATTATCTTCCCTAATTTTTTCCAGGCAGTTATGGATGATGTAATAGCAACCAGTGAGGTGGGGGGTTGGGGACTCCATAAAGCTACCAACGGTCCCTGTTTTCCCAGGACAGTCCCTGTGTTGGACAGCATGTCCCAGTGTCCCCACAAGTTTTGCAAAATGTCACTTTTGTCCCTTATTTGGCTTACTTGTCCCAGTTTTGTTCCTTTTTTTTGGTTTTGTTTTGCCAGCTGCTACTCCATGAGTGAGTTATTTTTGCACCACTGTGGTACTGCTCGGGCTGGACAGCAGTTTGCAACTTCAACCCCTGCACCTGCGTTGCACTGCAAGCATGTCAGTGGGAGCACAGTAAAGCATGTTCCTTCCTGTTAGTTTAGACTGGGTAGTGGTGCAAACAAGCACATGTGGACATCTGCCTGCCAGCAGCTGAGAGGAACTCCAGACGGAGAAGAGACTGGCAGCTGTGAACTAAGGTACCCAAACCTGATGAACAGTAGGAAAGTGTGTGAAAACAATCTGGTGTGGTGGTGGGAGTCACTGAAATGAAGTTTGCTCAGCAAGTGAGGTGAGAATAGACAGGTTGGATGGGACTGTCAGGAGGAGCAATACGTGCATCTTGAATGTCTGATTACAATTTAACGCAGGTTTGCTTCTGATGAACTTTCTGTACATCATGATTTGGAACTTGCTGCAGCAGAATGATGTATTGTTTTAATCTGGATGTTTGCTACTGGTGTTTCTGTGGTGCAGCTTAGCCAGAGCAAGCAGCAAAATGTAATTGTATGCAGTGTTGTCTGCGGTGGTGCCCGTGGGAGTGACGCGGTGTTGTGGTCAGGATGGACCGTCCCAGTTTTAGGCCTTGGAAAGTTGATAGCTTTAGGACTCCAATATATGTATGTGGTAGGCCGAAAGCCCTTTATTAGGGTTGATTCTATTGTGGACCATGGGGGCAGGCATGATTCGGATACATCAAACCATCTGAAAGTTTGTGTGGCTCTAAATGCCAGGTAATATCCCTTTATCCAAGGTAGTCCCCATCCTCCTTTGGCCCAATGTGTTCTAAGTTTATTCCTGCTGAATCTAGTCTTCTTCCCCTCCCAGATGCAACTTCCCAGAAGTTTGTCTGTTCTAGTGAACCATGAATCAGGTATTGTCATAGGCATATGTGAAATTAGACATAAGATCTTCGGTGCGATAATCATTTTTAGCGCCTCTATTTTCCCCACTAGATAAGAGTTTCAGTGGTTTCCATCTTTCTAGATCTGTCTTTATCTTGGTAATAAGTGGTTCCAGGTTACTGTGTATATGTACATATTGTGGTCCTTTGCCCATCTCAGATTTAGGGCCGTAAAATGGGATTCTAGGCATAATTTGTTGAGTGATAAAACTTCAGTTTTACTTTGATTTACTGTATCTTTAGTCCTGACATGCTGGTGAATGTTTTTAGTAGCTGGATTATTGGTTGCAACCAGATTATGAGCATCTTGCAGGGTGGCTGGGAAATCATCGGCGTACATTATTGATTTGATCTCAATATCACCTGTCCTAAACCCCATTATGCTCTGATGTTCCCTAATGGCCTCTGCTAATGGTTCTATGGCTAGGATAAAAAGGAGTGGTGACAGTGAGCACCCTTGGTGAGTCCCATTCCCCAGAATGAAAGATGGTGATAGTGTGTTGTTTGTCAGGATATGAGCCTTAGAGTTAGCATATATAGCTCTGATCATATTGACAAAATTTGCTTTAAAACCCATTGTTTGCCATACTGTATATAGGTAGTGCCATTCTACTGAATTGAAGGCTCTTTTGAAGTCAATAGCCAGTACAGCAGCCAGAGTGGGAGAGGAAGTTGATAACTGCATTACGTCTAGTTGGGTTCTCATATGATCAGAGCTGTATCTTCCTTTGATGAAACCCACCTGGGAGGGATATACTAGAGAGGGAATAAGCTTTTCAAGTCTGGTCACCAGTATCTTAGCGTACATTTTGCTGTCCACTGTTATAAGTGATATAGGCCTACAGTATAACTAGTGGCCAGTTCCTTGTCTTTCCCTGATTTGGGGAGAATTGTTATGGTTGCTTCACACACTGTAGGGGGGGAAGTACCTGTAACTTGTATTTATGAGAATAGTTTCTGCATGATTGGTGAAATTATTTGGGTTAGAGCTTGGTAAAACTCTGTTGGTAACCCATTCCCTCCTGGTGCCTTTCTTTTAGTGACATAATGGCAGTTTTTATTTTGTCACTTGTGAAGTTCTGGTCTATGGCTGTGGCCTGTGCTGGGGTTATCTTTGGAAGATTTAGTTTTTCTAGGAAAGCTATGAGGGCCTCCGGAATATTGTTTGCAGATGTGGTGTATAGTTGGGCATAGAAATCTTTCATTAAATCATTTATTTCTTTTTCTGAGGCTAGTGTTTTACCATTCACATCTCTAAGGGAATTTATGTGTCTTTTGGCCTGCTGTTTTTTAAGTCTGTAAGCCAGTAGTTTCCAACATTTCCCCCCCTTCCCAATATTTGTGTTTAAGATGCATAATCACCAGTTCTGCTTTCCTAGCTATCAGAGAGTTAATTTCACTTCTTATTTTTAACATGTCTTTGTATAGAGAGGACTTTGGTGAGGCCTTTGTGTTTGATTTATATTGTAGCTCTAAGTCTCTCAACTTGTTTTCCTTATCTTTTAGGTCTTGATCTCTCTTCTTGCGTCTGAATGCAGCAAAGGAGATGATGTTCCCTCTCATGGAAGCCTTGAATGCTTCCCATAGGGTGGCCGTTGAGACATCCCCAGTGTCGTTTACTTTTAAAAAATCTTCAGTGGCTCTACTAAGCCAGGGACTGAATTCTGGATCCCTTATAAGTAGGGGATCCATCCTCCAGTTAGTTGATCTGTGGCTTACTGAGCCATGTAATAAATCTAACTGAAGTGGGGCATGGTCCGATATGATGAGAAGTTTGATGGATGATGCTGTCATCGTATTAATGATTTTTGGTGAGGTAAGCCACATATAAATCCGGCTATATGTTCCATGTCTGGTGAGTGGCATGTATAAACCCTGACTCCCGGGTTTAGTATCCTCCAGGCATCAGTAGTGCTGTGTCTGACATCCGTAGTTTGACTGCTCTAGCTGCCCTGGTATGAGGTTCCCTGGTACCTTTACTCCTGTCCATCTCTGCCTCTAATACCAGATTGAAATCCCCCCCCCCAGCAGAATTGGGGCATTTTCAGCATTGAATAAGGCTGTTTGAGCCCTTAGGTTATGAAAGAACTGTGGGGAATCTGTGTTAGGGGCATACAGGTTTCCAATCACAAGTGGGCCTTGAAGTGTCTGGAAAAGCACCAATATCCAATGACCTTCTTCATCGTGTATAGATTTTGTTAGGTTCCATTATAGAAATTTATGAATAAGGATCAACACCCCCCCCCACACCCCCACTTGGATTGGGCTGGGCTAAGAACTTCTAGCCCCACCCATTCTCTAACTAGTTTGGTAGATTCATCATGAGACGGTTTTGTCTCCTGCAGTAGGGCTACTTGCGAATGTAGTTTTTTAAGGTGAGTCAGTATCTGCTTACATTTTATTGGTGAATTCATCCCCTTTACATTCCAACTGTGGAGTTTCCAATCTGCAGTCTGCCCAGTTGTACTTCGGTGCAATATACATTTTATGTCTTATATTTCTGATTTACCCTGAACAACACTACACTAGGGGTATTTACGTTATGCTGGGGGTAGGCCTCAAACAGAAAGCTTTGCTAGCTCAGGTAACTATGATTATAAGAGAGTAAACTAAGTCCAACTAAATCCAGTTATTTCTTCCTGACGTTAAGTGTATTGGTCTATAAGGAGTCTACTGAGGAGGGGTCTACCCCCTTTTGCTAAATGATCAGCATAACCCCTAGCTGCAAACATATTGTAATATCCATAAATTCATACAACATTACAGTGTCACAACATTACAATGAGGAGTCATTAAAATTGTATAACTGATGGCCGGCCAAGGGGAGAAGGATTGAGAGTCCTTTGACTACTCTCCTTCTGTAAGGGGGGAGGGTGGTGAGTGTTTGGTGCAGGAGCAACACCCAGCAGAGGCTGGGTTTGTCACATAGCACCAACACCTGTATAACTCAGGGGCAGGGCAGACGCTGGTCATCATTGCACGTCCCCGCCCCTGCCTATAGGGAAGAAAAAATCTGCGATGGCCGTCTCCATGAAGCCCTGCCCTCAGGCTTTGTTTAGCCTTCTAGCTGGCTCTCCCAAAAAAGACCAGTATTGTGGCACTGATGGGAGAGAGCACTGCCACCCACCCCCTGGTGGGTAAGCCAGGGGTGCCAGGGAGAGTGTTGGCCTTACTGGAGGTGGGAATGCAGGGGCCCATGACCAGGGCGGATATCAACAGCCAAAAGCAGCAAAAAAGCATAATAAATAGAAAAAAATTGTATAACATCAAAGCAGTATTAACTATATATATACTGTATATATATGTGCGAGAGTGGTCTCTCTCTATCTATCCATCCACACCTTGGTTCTTTCTTCTCTTCACTGAGAGAGAGGAGTGAGAGGCCTTGTGCAGTTCTGTAATATATTTAATGGATATCTAGTTGGTATTTTTCTCATAAAATGTGGTATTGTAATTAGAGCTAGAAAAAGTTTGGTATCACATTAGTATCGCCCTTTTAGTTTCATTAACATGATGCCATTAGAGGAATGAAACAATGGTTGGGCGGGTAGGATTGCTATATCTCCCCACACTGTGTAGATCCCCCCTTTTCTTTATTAGTTTACAGATCAATGGCACCATGAAGTCAGAGGTCTGTGCCCACATGACTAGAGTCCTCTTTGTTCAATTAGGCATATATGTATTCCAAAAATGGCATGATGTGATAAACAGTAGAGCTGTGAGGAAGTTCCAGTAGTTACTCATTATCTATTTTAGACTGTTATCACTTTGGTAGCCTATATCTCTCACAGCTTGTTTGTGCTTCCTGGCTCAGTTACCTCCATTTACCACCAAAAAAGAAGAGAAGAAAAAAGAGCCAATGGAATCTTGGACCATATAACTTCTATTCTTTTTTCCCTTTACTCCCCTCTCCTCTTCCTCCTCTCCCTCTCCCTCTCCTCTGGTGTACCTGGAACAATCAGGGGTTTTCATGTCATGTAGTTGAGTCTATGGAAGTCTTAGATTAGCCTGGGACTTGCAGATACTTAAGCTTATAGGTGCACACATTATTTTTACATTTAACACCCTTAAGAGAGGAAGCATCATATTTTAAGAACAGTACCCAAGCAGTCTAAGTCAACCCCCCTCCCCCTTTTGAACTTCATGGTTGATGGCATAGTAGATATACAAGATATTAGAGAACCCATCTCAGAGGGTAGCTTATATTCGAGCGGATGAAGCGTCTCCTCGAAGCGACTTCCAGTAAGATTATTTGTGCACCAACATTGTGCAGCAGTCACGAAATGAGAGCCGTCATCCGCTCACATTATCATACCATCAGACCGTAAACACAGCAAGATTCTGGAGCTGTGAGTGATTTGCAAATTTTCTGAGCTCCCCTTGTCAGGAATAACCACCAGAGTTGCACACATTGTTTTTACAAGGCATGTTTAAATTGATACGGTTTTTGTTATCTGTTATTCAGTTGGCTGAGCTAACCCATTCGGACATTGCTGCGCAACTCCACTTCTGAGTTTTTACGGCATAACAAAAAGCATTTCTGATTAATATCTTAGCAGGTCATCATATATTCATAATTATTTTCACCATTACAGCTACAGCAAATTGGTTTTAATGGCTAAAGTTATAGTTGTTGATGGTGCCGCAATGGATTTGGTATTAGGTGGATTTCCTGAGTAACACACAGAGCTGCAAAAACTAAACTTCCAATAAGGTAAAAACAAGGTATCAACGGTCTGAATCGCAGTTCATGGTTGCTCTGCGGTTACCCTGGGATCCATCGAGTACATCAAGAAAATAAGTTACCTCAGCTTATTCAGCATGCTGAAGCAGGAGCTTTTACACTGTTTTTAGGAAGTCAAGTCTTCTCCGTGGTCAACGAGCTATAAGGAACTCCTGCAGAATTCGTTGGTGGTTTTCTGACTTGTCTAAGTGCAACCTCCGGATCCAGTTGTAGTGCTGTTGTATGGGCTATCAGCGTCTCGTTGATTTTCAGCATAGATTCTGTTTGGGTGAAAGTGCAAGGTCGTGTCTTTTGTTCTGGTGATTCCCAGACAATGTTGGATCGATGTTTAACGACTCTTTTTCAGGTGCAGAGAGGAGCTCCCTTAGACTACAGCTGTTAGTTTTTAAGTTGGACAGAACTGCATAACTGTTTTTAATTGGGAAGGCCTTGTCGATTTCCACCTCAGGCTCCTCCTCAGATTCCATCTCCAGCTCAGGAAATTGATTGAAGTTTTGGCCCACTAACTCTTCTTCTTCTGTGCCTTCCACATCGATGTGCTTATCGAACAAGTTCCTTTTCCCCTGTTTCCTTCTGCTTTTTGGATGTAGTTCCCAGGGATCCCCTGATGGATTCTGAGGAATAATAATAGGGCTCTGTGTTTGGATATTTGCAGCAGCAGACTTGTCTCCTTCTTTTGGTCAGATTCTGGGGTTGAAACTTTTTAGGTGAGCTGCTCTGATTTTAGTTTATGAAGTCCATGGCTGAAGCAAGTGTGCTGAGCATCATAGCCTTTACATTTACAGTGATTTTTTAGCTACACAGGATACTGGAGGGTAAAAGGGATCCCTAGGTTGTGTAGTGCTTGCCTTACTGGGGTAAACTCCCTTCTACGATTATTCAGGTCTCTGGAGTAATCCGGAAAGATCATTATTGGATGCCCCTGCCAATTTAGTTGTTTAAGTTCTCTGGCTCTTTTGAGTATATTTTCTTTTATTGGAAAGCGCAGAAACTGCGTCAGAATCGGTCTCAG
Source organism: Neoceratodus forsteri (assembly GCA_016271365.2). Classification (NCBI taxonomy): domain Eukaryota; kingdom Metazoa; phylum Chordata; order Ceratodontiformes; family Ceratodontidae; genus Neoceratodus; species Neoceratodus forsteri. The sequence goes on along the minus strand of CM057459.1, from coordinate 1,281,962,061 downwards.
GCATTCTCCTGTTTTTGGCAAAGGGGCCAAAGATCGATGAGCCCTTTCGATGTTGAAGTGAGGATCTCCTGGTAGTTTTAGGTAGGTAAAATTTATTTTTATACAGGTGATACATGTCATTTGGACATAATCCAGTTTACAAGACAGACCTGTGTAAAATCCTATCTAAATACATACAAGTAAGTTTCATATTAAATACATATAAGTACAAACAACACATTATACAATATAAATACAAACAACACAGTATATCTAGAACACTTTCAATGACTAGATTATAAAAGATCTTAACTGATTTCCAAAAAGTCTCCAGGAACCATTCAACACTCACAAATGTGAGCATATAGCTCCTTTATAGTTTGAGTAAATAAGGAATAATTTGTAATTTCTCATACCTCATCAGGAAGAGAATTCCAAAAACCAGCAGCTTGATATAGCAAAGACCTATCCCAGTATTTGTTATGAAATTTACCTACAACTATTTTATTTAAATGAACTGGTCTTGTTAATAACCATTTTTGACAATTTTTCATTGTAAATAATATTAAAAAAATTGGATGATTTACAGATAAATATTTCATTTTGTGTATTAAAGATAACTAGTGACATTGATAATTTATGTCTAAAGGTGACAAATTTACTTTCCTCAACAGTAGACAATAATGAGTGCGATAGTTTCCCTGTAATACATATCTTGCTACACGATAATAAATTTTATCTAATCTGGACAATAAAACTTTATTTGCATTTCTATATATTAATTCTCCATATCTTAACACTGGAATGATTAACTGATCTGCCAGTTTTTTTCTATCTAAAAATGATAGACAATCAGTGCTTCTTCTTAACGCCCCTACCCTTCTATTATTTTTTTTAATCAGAGCAATAATATGATTTGAAAAGACATGTTCATCAAATATAAACCCTAAATAACTATATTCTTTAACTTGTTCTAATTTAGTTTGATTCCCTGTATAAACAGATAAATTGTGAACATCACCACTTTTTTTAATGGAAAATTCATACACTTTGTTTTTTTTTGTGTTCATTATTAGCCTTGACCTGATGAACCACCCCTCTATTCTTCGAAAATCAGACTGCAAATTAGTTTGTAATATTTCTTCCGTTCTTCCTGCAATTATAACTGTATCATCGGCATAGAGTCGACTCTCTGTTTTACAATTGATGGAAGATTATTTATAAATATTAGGAACAAAAGAGATCATAAAATTGATCCCTGAGGAACCCCTCTATTAACGTTCCTCTTCCTTGACAAACATCCCTGTACCTCAACTCTCTGGGAACAATCACCCAAATAAGATTTTAACCAATTTAGAGGATCGTCCCTCAGACCTATTTCATGCAGTCTCTCAATTAACAGGGGTTGGTCCACCAGGTCAAAGACCTTTGAAAGGTCTACAAAGATAACAGCTGTCTCCTTATTTTCTCCCAATGACCTGTTTATTTGGTCATAAAATTCCAAAAGAGCTGTTGTGGTAGAATAGTTTTTTCAAAAGCCAGATTGTTTAGTTGTCAACAAACTATATCTATTCAGGTATTCCATTATCTGGATAGAGACAAGTTTTTCAAAACATTTGGACAAAAGAGGTAATAGAGCTATAGACCTATAGTTGTTAACTTGTACCACATCTCCCCCTTTGAAAATAGGTTTAACTCTGCTCTCTTTCCAAAGTAAGGGAAAATATCCAATTTGAAGGCTCCAATTAAATAGATATGTAATAATTGGTGCTATATGAAAAGCAGCTAGTTTCAAAAATTTACCTTCCAAACAATCACTACCAAAAGCTTTATGAGCATTTATATTTTGAAATATTTTATGTACTTTAGTGACAGTCAAAATTTTAAATCTAAATGGGGGAGATTTATTTTGTGTAGACTCTATTTTGATTTGTTTTAAATCTAACTTACAAGGTATTTCACAGTTTGGGAGATCAACAAAAAAATTATTTAAGACATTCCAGATTTCCTCTGGATTTTCAGTAATAATATTACCATTTTTTAACCTTAGTATCTCCTCTGAGGAATCACTTCCTGGTTTAGTCAATTTCTTGACCACTCTCCAAAACTGTCTTGGATCTATACTTGAGTCTATTTTATTTTTATAAAATGAATTTTTTTAAGCCTTAACTAACTTTTTACATTTGTTCTAACAACTTTAAAGGAAATCCAATCCTTTTCCAGTTTTGATTTTAGCACTTTTTTCCAAATTCTATTTTTAATTCGAATTTGTTTTAAAAGTTTATCATTTATCCATGGTAATTTATTTAGTTTCTTCTTTGCTTTAACTTTTGGTGCATGTAAATCACATACTTCTTTAAAAATTTGACTGAAATGTTTAATTGAAGTATCAATATCTGGAATTAATTTACATCGATCCCATTTGATTTTACTGACACTGTTTAGAAACCTAGATTCTGAAAATCTTCTAAAATCCCTAGTCCAATTTTTGTTTTCATAGACCAAATTTTGTTTAAACTGAGACCTAGGCAAAATAGCCCAGATCAAATTATGATCTCCAAGACATGGTGGTAAAACACCCACTGCTTCAGTTTCAATTTGAGTAGACACCAAAATCAAATCTAATATGGATCCATTTGTCATGTTTGATGTATACATAGTAGTTTTTTTTATAAATTGCTTTAATCCCAGGTTAACTACTATGTCTTTCAGTTGTCTCCCTCTTATATTTTTCCAATCACAATTTAAATCTCCCATCAAGATTAATGGTCTACTTCCTGCTTTATCAGTTATTTTAGTTAAAATTACCTCCAAATCAGATATTTTTGCCCTTGGAGGTGAATAAACAATCGAAATTACTAATCCTAAGTGTCCCAAGTATACATCTAAAAATTCTGTTTTATTTTCACTACCCTGTATTACTATATCTGAGTAGCCTAATGTTCATTTTAAAAGAAGCATCACAACCCCCCTCTAGATTTCTGTCTGCTCTCCATACTTTATAATCATGAGTACCAAATTCTTCATCTTGATATTTGTTTGAGAGCCATGTTTCACTTAACCCTAATATACATGGATCATTATCTTTCAACAAAGTTGCTAAAATTAGTACCTGGGGTAGTATGTGAGATAGGAAGGAGGCACAGTCTCCCAGTTCTGCTTCTTTGGGGAAACCGATAAACCTTAGGTTATTCCTCCTACCTCTGTTTTCAAGGTCGTCATATTTGTGAATCAGAGAACGAATCAAGCTGTCATGTTGCCGAAGTCTGCCCAAGTTTTCTTGGCAGGCCTGGGTGTTTGATTCTACTTTCTTTTCTACAATTACTGACTTCTCCTCCAGGCTTTTTATTGTTCAGTGTTTATTCTGTTTTGAATTTTGTGTCCTGTAGTTCAGATAAAAGTTGAAGGAACATTGTCTCTACCTGATTGATCAAGATAGCTGGCATTGCAGGTTCCGTGATGGGCGCTGCCATGTGGTGTGTAGTAGGGCACCATCTTATCTGTTTAGGAGTGCCGATTTTGATTTAATTGACCCTCTTTTCTGTGAATTGAAGCAATATTGAAGTGCTAGCCATGCCCAACCCACTGCTGCTTTTGACAACTGCAGTTGTCAATGTCGTTGAGCTCCCGGGCCATCTCGATTACTTGCTACACTCTAAAAAATGTGTTTTCTGGCTGATTTGATAGTGAATTTGTTGTACTACGTACAGTGATCTTCCTGTAACCCCTAGGCGGCACTACCCCAAGGGATACTACCCATGCCTGTGTGACTAACTGTAGGTTGAAGGGCTTGAGCTCATGAAAAGGGTGCCTCCACACAGAGGACAGGGTTGATGGCAGCGTGACTGCTCTGGGTACAGCCCTCTGGGACACTGATACCCACCTCTTTCCCCTCTAGTTGCCAAAGCAAGACTGAAATAACACAATCCCAATACACACTGTAATGCACTGTTAACCTCTCTTGTAACACACTTACCACCAGGGTTGGATTATCTGGGATGACCCTGGAGATCCCTCTGTAAAACAAGGCCTGTAACAGTACACAGCAATATCACAGTACTTTCAATACAGAGGCACACCACAGCTAATTTAGATGCTAAAAAGATTTAGATCTGATTTATTAGGGGGATGTGAGCTAGGGAGGGGCAGTAATCTAGTGGTTGATTTTAGATCTGATTGATTCAGAGTATAAGGCATGCACTCAAAGGTCCCTGTCATACAGTCACACACATGCTGGGTACCCAGTTGGAACTACAGGCTAGCCTGAAGCATTGCCCAGGGTAGGCCGGTGTTGCATTTTTTGTTGGGGCCCTTTGAAAGGAAGAAAACACAACATGCACTTTAACCCTTAATTTGTAATCGGAGTCAGATGGCTCAGTCCAAAATGATTGGCAACAACAATGAAATCAGTTGACACACTTTGATTTGAGCTTTGTTGCAGGGAGCTACCCTGGTGTTTACTCACGCTACGCAGTTCAGGATGCAGGATGGACGAAATGGAGACCTCAGGATGACGTGCTGGTTTGCTAGGAGAAGCAGAGCCCACACGATGCATTGTGGTGTCATTTCTGTTCATTGTTGTTGAGCAGGGAGCCAAATCCCCAGGCAGGTCTCTCATCGGATGATTCTCTGCAGCATGAATGGCAATCTGGGCTGAGATGGTATGGCCCGGACTAGGTGAACAGTTCGGATACAGTCTGGTAAAGTACTGGATGCAGTTTACAGCAAGAGTGACACATTAAGTAAGGTGGGGAACCAAATCGCAACCCCCACTCCACATTCAGAACACTTATAGTAAACGCAAGTAAATACTACAGTTCGGATAACAGTCCGGTTGCTATTCACAGTGTCTCTGCGCAAAACCGTACGCTCTGCGGTAGCCTCAAGTCCTGACAGGTTGATTGCACCAAGACAAATCTTCGGTCCACTTCAGGTGGATTTCACTTTGTCTCACTAAGGTTCCGATTGCCCAAAACTGCAATTTCAGATAAAGTCCGATTCCAAGGCTCAAGGTCTCTTCACTGGGGAAGATGGTAGCAGGTAGGCCAGGCACAGCCTTCCTGCCGATTTCCCATGTGCATCACGCAGGAGCTGCTGGTTGACTTACTTGAGCTGTTCACTCTGTCTGCTCTAAACTCACACTGACTCACTGCTGCAGGCAGCTCGGGACTTTCCCAGTGATGCAAAAGGTTTGATTCATTGATCCATCTGTCTATCATAGCAAGGGCTCCTCCTCCAGGTCCATTTAGGTGCCAAAGGGTGAAAACTACAATTTCTACAGAAATTCACTCCCACAAGACCCCTGGGGACAGGTTCCATTTTAGAGTCCCCAAAGGTATTGATTGGTCCCAGTTGGTAGTCCAGAACCAAGATGGTGGTGATTAACAGAAAGTCCAACCTGTAAAGGAAGGCAGGTTAGACAAACTACAATATCTTTGAAATGTAAACACCCTTGTGAACAACATTGAGAGGCAGATCCACAGGCCTGCTAGGGGAGTCATAGCTAAAGCACATTACTGGCTTGACAGCTCTTCCATATTTTCTGGGGGGAACATACACAGGCTCTGGGGGGGGGTCAACATTGGCATGAATCTGTTCTTCTCGGGGGGGACCTCTGCACTGGTTGAAACATCCAGGTTGGGAACACTGTCAGTTTATTGCTCTGTGCATTCTGTTTCCACACCTTCTTGCTCATTATTACACTCTGTAGATGGTCTGGATTGGTCATCCTGGAGAAACTCTGCAACATTTGGACTTTGTGGCACTGGAGTGGTACCGTCAACATTCTCATAAGGTTCCTCAAGTTCTGATATGTTACCAGGGAAAATCATAGCATCAGATTCCTCCTTGAGTAATTCAAATAACTCTACTAGACACAAAGACTCTGCTACTTTAGACAAAATGCTTTGCACCTCACTTTCATGGGGCATTGGGTCTAGGGAAGAAGCTGGAGGTTTAGGCAGTCCTGAAGGCCCAGCTTCATCCCCATGATTATACATAGGGTTACCTCGGAACAATTGACTCAGTTCATAGGAAGGGTAATAAGCAGTGTCACAGTCACTATCATTCTGAGCCTGCCTGGGGGAAGGCCTTGAGTCTGGAGCAACTTAAGCAGTTTGACTCTGTCTCTTTTTAGCAGCAGCATGAGTCACCGGCCCAGGAGGGGCAGCATCCGATGGTTCAGCATCAGTAATCACTTGGCCAATGAGCAGCAGGTGGTTCCTGTGCATGGTCTTGACAGCTCAAGAGTCATTCTCAGGGCACACTTTGTACACAGGTAAATCATCCAACTTGCTGACTATTACATGTGGAACATGGTGCCACCTACTAGTGATTTTATGCTTGCCATGCAATCCCAAGTTGCATAAGAGTACTCAATCCCAGACAACAACTCCTGGGCCTTCACCCATCAATCATATCTCTCTTTGTTAGCAAGGTTTCATTTTGCAGCCATTGTTTGAGCCAGATGGTCTGCATGGTTCAATTGAGCTTTCAGTTTCTGGACATATTGTAAATCGTTCTTAGCTCTTATCCCATCCGAGGAGACTCGAAAGTAGACATCCACAGGCAACTGGGCTTCCCTCCTGAACATGAAATGATAGGGAGAAAACTCAGTAGCATCACTTTTGGTGCAATTGTAGGTGTGTACCAAGGTGCTCATCTGCTGGCTCCACTTGGGCTTGTCTTTAGGATGAAGAGTGCCCAACATGTCCAGGAGAGTCCTGTTGAAGCGCTCCGGCCGAGGATCACCCTTGGGGTGGTAAGGAGTGATTCTAGACTTCTGTACCCCCCACAGGGAGAGCACCTCCTTAATTAATCTGCTTTCAAAGTCCTTTCCTTGATCAGAGTGGATACGTCGGGGCGCACCACAATGGACAATGAACTTTTTCAACCAGCACCTTGGCCACTGTAGAGGTCTTCTGATCTTTGGTCTAGAAAGCTTGGGCATATCGAATAAAGTGGTTGATTACTACCAGTACATTGCCAGTGTTCTTCTGATCAGGCTTGAGGCACAGAAAATCTATGCAAACCAGCTCCATGGGGGCATTGGTCAAAATGTTAACAATAGGAGCGGCTTTCTTTTCCTCAGAAGGCACAGACTGCAGGTTTTGACATGGTTCTCAACATTGGCCCACATCTTTGACCAGTAGAATTGAGACTGTACCAAGTCGAGGGTCTGGTCAATACCAAGGTGTCCCATGTGATTGCGTAGGGACCTCAGCACCAGCTTGCTTGAAGGCTGTGGGTAGCACCAACTGCTGCTTGTCCAACTGACCTCACCGATCTACTGTCTCTCAATATAGTAACTGGTCTCGCAACTTTAGTCAGGGGCCTTCTTTGAATAGCAATGCCGTTAGTAAGTCGGCAGAATGTAGTTTAGACACATCTTTCCCCGCATGTAGAGTATCAAGTGCAGGCTGGATCATGGGGTATTGGGACTGAGCCCACTGAATGCTGTCACCATCAAACTGGGGCAAGGCACTGATGTCCAATGCAGAAAAATGACAATAGGCTGCAGGTACACAAGTATCGGGGGGGGGCCCAAACAGTCTACCAGGCAGTCCACTGTATCTGTGGATGGCCGCTCATCCTATTTTTTATCACAGTTGCTATTTTTGCTCCCTGCTGCAGCATTCTCTGGCTGAGGTATTCAGCCACTGGCTTTGCCCACCCGGGGAGCTGGACAGCTCATACCACACCAAGGAGGGTCTGGGACACCCATCTTACCATCCCACTGGTGGGCCCCTATGCCCTGCCAGCCAGGACAGCCCAAAACCCTCCCCTATGGGACTCCACACCAGTCCTCCGGGCATTGCAGAGCATGGCCATCAAGCTACATGGTCGCTCTCAGCTATTTTTCCTCCTGTTAAACCCCACAGGAGTGCGGATGTGCAGTAATGTCTAGGCACAATGTGCTGATGTCCACCGTGTTCCCCCATACATACACTGAGGCCAGCAGTACCCCCGGGCATCCCCAGAGGTTGCTGCAGCATAGTGGTTCCTCCCCATCCCACCCCAGGACTAGGAGAGCAGTCTGCGGATGCTCGATCCTAGTCCTCCCCTGCCAACCCCCGATGACCTGGGCTTGTTCCCGAACCCGAGTCACCAGCGTATCGTGAGGTGTGGTGTCCAACGCCTCAATGCTCAGTGCCACCGGGCTGATGGCTGCTCATCCTTATCGAATTTTTGACACAGTGCTTTAATAGAGTGTTTTGACAGCCTCACCCAGTTGTCATGGGGGCTTGACCGCCTCGAGAGAGTGTCGGCATCTATAAGGTTCAGTCCAGGCTGGTATTCGACTGCATAATTGTAAGTTGACAGTGCAGAAAGGCACCAGTGCCCAGTGGTGTCCAGCTTTACTGAGGTCTGTACATAGTAAGTTAAAGGGTTGTTATCAGTTTTCACCAAGATTTTAGCCCCGTAGAGGTATTCATTGTGGACAGGATAATTCACTAAGATGGTGTCAGACTTCTATTTGCCAAGGCCACAGGTCTCAGGCCATCTTCATAATCCTAATACAGCACAGCCCTGAGCCCCTTTAGGCTGGCATCAGTATGTAAGACATATGGTTTGGTGGGGTCAGCATAAGCAAGCACTGGGGCGTGAGTAAGCTGATAGATGATCTCAAAGAAAGCCACCTCACACTCAGGGGACCACCAAGTCCCAAATGGTTCATTTGTTCGGAAATGCACCTTCTCTTCTTCCTTGAGGGATCCCTTCTTGTACCTGCGGTTGGTAGGGGGATAGCCTTGAGTAAGGTTGAGAAGTGGACAAATTACTTTTGAGTAGTCCTTAATGAACTGGCGGTAATAACCGCAGAACCGCAAGAAACGCTGCAGTTCTTTTAAGTTGGTTGGCTGAGGCCAGGTGGTCAAGGACTCCACTTTACTGGGGTCTGTCTGTATCCCCTAGGCTGACACTGTATGTCCCACATATTTTACAGATGTTTGAAAAAAATGACACTTGTCTATTGATAGTATCAAGCTGAATTCTTCCAGGTGGTCAAGAACTTTGGATAAACTGGTTTCATGTTCTTCTAATGTAAGTCCAAACATGATGACATCATCCAAGTATGCTAGACATTCCAACAGGTTCATGTCTCCTACTGAGCATTCCATCAACCTCTGGAAAGTGGCAGGTGCGATTGAAATCCCCTGAGGCATCCTCAGAAATACATAGAACCCCAAAGGACAGATGAACGCTTTTTTCTCACGGTCCCCCGGGGCCATCGGGATTTGATAATAGCTGCTTCGTAGATCAAGTACTGAGAACCACTGACTCCCGTTCAGGCGGTCCAGGGCATCCTGTATGCAGGGCATGGTATATTTATCTGGCACAGTCCGTTGGTTTAAAATCCAATTATCTATACACATCCTCATGGACCCATTCTTCTTGCGCACAACTACGATAGGAGATGCATAGGGGCTTCTTGACTCTTGAATAATGCCAGCAGCTAGCATCTCCTGTAGGTGCCGCCGGACATCATCTATATCAGTGGGGGCAAGGCGGCAGGACCGCTCCCTAAAAGGCCTGTCATTGTGAAGTCTGATAGTATGCTCAGCCCCACGGATGCACCCACATCTCATTCCTTTGGGGAAAACACGTGGTCCCTCTGGGCAAGTTTCTGACTGACTTGAGTCTTCCATTCAGCAGGCAGTGGGGACTCTCCAGATTTGAACAGATCCGGGGTCACCTCCTCTTTTTTCACCAGGATATTTGTTGCTGGGCAGTACTGCAGTGTCCGCACAGTGCACAGTAGCTAACGTATATCCCCGGTTCACATGGATTTCTCGATCAGACACATTCTGTATTTGTACCATCACTCGCCGAGCATAAGCATGGGCATGGGCAGGTAAGATACTGGGCTTGACCAACAACCCTTCCAGCAAGTTCCCTTCACCTGGTGCATCCAGCATCAATATTTTATTTTTTTTATGTCTTTTATAAGGCAGACTTCTCCATGAACGGTATACTGAGCATTGGGTGGTAGCACCAAAGAATCAGGATCTTTCTTTCACACTACCCCCACTGGTTCATCTCTGTCTGTCTCTGTAGTCTGTTTTTGCAGATCATAGGCTCTCTTTTTCAAGGCTGGAATTCACAGGGCCCACCCAGCTCGTCACCTTTGTTTCTCTTGACAAAACTGCACCAGTCTCCCAAACGTGGGCATTGGTTCCAATGAGCAGGGGAACCCCATCATACAATCCCGTAGGCGGGCACACCAGAACTAGCATTTCTACTTGTTCATCCACCCCGGCCACTGCAGTAAGAAAAGACAGCCAGATCCAAATGTATCCCAAGTATGGGTAGGACTTTTCGCTTAATTATTAGCAGTATAGCACAGTGGTTTAAGGCTCTGAGCTGCAAATCTGGAGACCTGGGTTTGAATCCCACAGCCTCCACTTGCATACTGTGTGACCCTGAGCAAGTCACTTAACTTCCCTGTGTTCCCAGGTTGCACCTGCAAACAAACTTTCAGCTTAGTGTGTCTCACCTGGTTAAACAATTGAAAAAAAAGAAAGAAAAATCCCCACACATGCAGACCCTCCAGGGGCTGTATGGGCAAATCAGCAGGTGTTTCTGATGCCGTCTTGAAACACTATGGTAATTTGTGATCTGCTGTTGAGGACGGCCCTTGCAGATACACAATTCAGAGTTACAGTGGTCTCCACTGATGGGTCTACCACCTCGGACCAATCAGGTGAAGGGGACTTAGTCATCTGTTTTATGGCAGTCTTAGAGGAATAAGTCTTTTTCACAGGCCCAGTCTGAGGCCTTATATTTCTTTGCTGAACTAAAGCTAGTAACCTTGCAGTAAAGTTTCTTGGATTCTCGGGCAAACTACAGTTGGGCTATGTATGCCCATCTTCCCCACGATGGTAACAAAAGATAGGTTCTTTAGAGTCTCTGGGGAGGAAGACCACTTCCTTGTTTAGGCGGGTCAGGCAAGTCCCATGATCCCTCTCTGATCCGGGGTTCACTTTCCCTGCCTTCTGAGCCTCTCCAGGAGTCAGCTACTTGAGTGGCCCGAATAAGGTCTCCTACCTGGGCTCTCAATTCTCGTACTTCTTCCAGCAGATTACTCTCCATCCGGGTTTCAGAGGAAATGACATGCACCCCTACCCTGCCAGGTGGGATCTCACTCTTTTGCTCAGCGGCGTGTTTGACAAAGAGTTGCACTTTTTGCCACCTTGGTGGCTTGTTGACTGTCTCTCAACTCTTTCAGTTCTTTAATTAGTTCCCTCATTTGTTACAGTTCGGACCCCTCATATTGTTCATCACTCCAGTCAGGGGTATGGATGGTACAGGCAGCCCCAGCATAGGGTTCCCAACCCACCTCATCGTTCTCTGCCTCTCAGATTTTTTTCATAAGGTAGCAATATTCAGGTGGATTTGTCTTCCTACCTTTTAATTTCAGCTTCAGCATCATCACACTAGAGTACCTGGCGGATTCTAAGACATGCTCTAATCTGACCTGATTCAGTTCCCTGGCAGGCACTCCCCCTTTCCTATGGGCCCTCTGCAAGGCCCGCTCAATTCTGGTAACAACCTTGGACAACTTTTCATTCTTCCATTGTTTGGCGATTTGAATTGCCACATCAGGTCTTCCCCTGACTCAGTGCTGCCAAAGACTCCTTCCAGGCCAGAAAGGTACTCGGCAGCAGTGGCCTCTGGGCTGGTGGAGCGAAGAAATCGAATGGACTCCAGGACAGGGCCCTTCAAGCTTTCCATGAGTCTCTTGCTTTTCTCCCCCTTAGAGCACTACCACTCCTGGACCAAGGGGGTGGCATAATCCATCCATGTTTCCAGATCATCCTCCCCCAAGGGCACCGGAACCGTGCCCGAGTAGAGTCTAAGTCTGTAGTAAGAGTCCGGCTGTATGGATAAAATACTGTGGGGGAGATTACCATAGGGGAAGCTCTAGGGGTTGCAGGAGATGCTAAAGGGGACTGCAAGGGAGTGGTGTCTTCAGAAAAATCTAACATTTTCACTAACTTCTTAGTGGATTGCCCCTCAGTGGCTAGCAGTCTAAGCAATTTGTCTTTAAACCCCTCTATAGTTAGGGATCCCCCAGGAGCAGCCGGGTCACTATGCAAATGATTGACCTGTCACCTTTTCTGGGACCCTTCAGGCAAAATAACAGAGGACACGCTCTTAGGATCTATGGGCAGGCTACAGGAGAGGAGGGCCACCATGGTTTGGTCAAACAGATCCGAGTCCTCCCTTTCACCTCAACCTTCCCCAAACACTTAACTTGTTCAACAGTCTCTATAATAATTGCATTAGTGGTCCCTAATGGGATGTCCATTAACAATATGGCTTGTTGAGGGTCCAGCCCCTCAACCTCGCTCCACCCCATCATACAGTGCACAGTCGACTTTTTTTTCCAAGTCTGTTTATCTCCCCCAGGCACCAGAACTCTCTCGGGCCTATCTACTCACCTATGCCACTCTACCGCCCCCTGTGAACCCTGTCATCTTCAAGGGCGTTACTTTCCCCCCAAACCCTGAGGAGGATGAAGGGCCCGAGGAGTCTGAAAGGGCAGTGGCAGGGTTCCAGTGTTGGGCATGTGGTGGTTCGGCACTGAGATGGCCCGCGATGTGGGTGCTCCCACTCACGTCTGGAAGGCAGCCGCCCAGCGTCTTCTCTGTTTGTGAGCCCTTGTGTGCCGCAGTGCCACTGGTCTCCACCGGGGGCCGCTGCTGCACCAGGCTGCCCCTGGATCCCTCCCCAAGAGAGGAGAGCAGTCTTCCAGACACTCGATCCTCTCTCTCCCCTGCCGAGCCCCGGCAGTCCGGGCTTGTTCCCGAACCCGGGTTGCTGGTGTGGCGTGAGGTCCAGCGCCTCAACCCTCAGCACCACCAGGCCGGTCTTGCACAGTCAACTTATGGGGAGCAGTTTTAAATTTGGGCATAGTAAGCGCCTTCAATCTGTCACAAATTTAAAGTGTAAGGTTGCAGTTCCCACTTCTGACCACTAGAAGGCGCAGATCCCAGTGGTGCCTCCAAGATATAACCCCTAGGCAGCACTACCCCAAGGGATACTACCCCTGCCTGCATGACTAACTGCAGGTTGAGGGGCTTGAGCTCATGAAAAGGGTGCCTCCTCCCGGAGGACAGGGTTGATGGCGGTGAGACTGCTCTTAGTACAGCCCTCTGGGACACTGATACCCCCCTCTTTCCCCTCTAGTGGCCAAAGAAAGTCTAAATTAACACAATCCCAATACACACTGTAATGCACTGTTAACCTCTTTTGTAACACACTTACCACCAGGGTTGGATTATCTGGAACAACCCTGAAGACCCCTTGTAAAACAAGGCCTGTAGCAGTAGACAGCAATATCACAGTACTTTCTATACAGAGGTACACCACAGCGAGTTTATATGCAAAAAAGATTTAGATCTGATTTATTAGGGGGATGTGAACAAGGGAGGGGAAGTAATCTAGTGGTTGATTTTAGATCTGATTAATTCAGACTACAAGGCATGCACTCAAAGGTCCCTGTCATACAGTCACATACACTCTGGGTACCCAGTTGGAACTACAGGCTAGCCTGAAGCATTGCCCAGGGCAGGCCGATGTTGCAGCTGTTGTTGGGGCCCTTTGGAAGGAAGAAAACACAACATGCACTTCAACCCTGAATTTGTAATCGTAGCTGGATGGCTCAGTCCGAAATGATTAGCAGCAACAATTAAATCAGTTGACACACTTTGATTTGAGCTTTGTTGCAGGGAGCTACTCTGGTGTTTACTCACGCTACCCAGTTTAGAATGCAGGATGGATGAAATGGAGACCTCAGGATGAAGTGCTAGTTTGTTAGGCGAAGCAGGGCCCACACAATGCACCGTGGTGTCATTCCTGTTCATTGGTATTGAGCAGGGAGCCGAATCCCCAGGCAGGTCTCTTGTCGAATGACTCTGCAGCGTGAACGGCAATCTGGGTCGAGATGGTGAGGCCCAGACTAGGTGAACAGTTTGGATACAGTCTGGTAAAGTACTGGATGCAGCTTCCAGCAAATGTGACACATTAAGTAAAGGTGGGGAACCAAATCGTGACCCACACTCCTCATTCAGCACACTTACAGTAAAAGTAAGTAAATACCACAGTTCGGATGACAGTCCGGTTGCTTTATACAGTGTCTCTGTGCAAAACCGTATGCTCTGCGGTAGTCTCAAGTCCTGACAGGTCAGTTGCATCGAGGCAAATCTTTGGTCCACTTCAGGGGAATTTCACTTTGTCACGTTCAAGTTCCGATCGTATAAAACTGCAATTTCAGATAAAGTACAATTCCAAGGCTCAAGGTCTCTTCACTTGGGAAGATGGTAGCAAGCAGGCCAGACACAGCCTTCCCACCGATTCCCCTTGCGCATCACGTGTGGGAGCAGCTGCTCGACTTACTCGAGCTGTTCATTCTCTCCACTCCAGACTCACACTGACTCACTGTTGCTGGCAGCTTGGGACTTTCCCAGTGATCCAAAAGGTTCGATTCGTTGATCCATCTGTCTGTCACAGCAAGGGCTCCCTCTCCAGGTCCATTTAGGCGCCAAAAGGTGAAAACTACAATTCCTGTAGAAATTCACTTCCACAAGACCCCTGGGATACGCTCCATTTTAGAGTTCCCAAATGTACCAATTGGTCCCAACTGACAGTCCAGAGCCAAGATGGTGGTGATTAACAGAAAGTCCAAGCTGCAAAGGAAGGCAGGTTAGACAAACTATGATATCATTATTATTAGAGCAGATAATCAGCAAATATATGGACATATGAACATACGAAGAAGCCAGCAGAAGGCCACTTGGTTTATCAGGCCTGCTTGTATTGCAGGGTCTTTAGCGTGAACTAATGTCCCTGCCCTCCCTTCCTCCCCACTCCTCCCATCCTCCCTATCCATGATTCTTATCTTCCCCCTATGTGTATCCCAGCCTCTCTTAAAGCTGCTCACTGTCTTTAACGAAATGACTTCTTCTGGCAGTGCATTCCAAGAGTCCACCACCCTTTCTGTGAAGAAGTGCTTTCTGACATCCCTCCTAAACCTCCCACCCTCCAGCTTAAGACTGTGCCCCCTCGTGATATGGTTGTCACTCAGCTTAAATAGACTTTCCTTATCAACATTATGTATCCCTTTCAAGTACTTGATTGTCCCAATCATGTCCCCTCTCTCCCTCCTGTCTTCCAGGGAGTACATGTTCAGTGCCCTCAACCTTTCCTCATATGCCTTGCCCTGCTGACCGGCTATCATCTTTGTAGCCCTCCTCTGTACCTTCTCCAGCAGGTTAATGTCCTTTTTGAGGTGTAGTCACAGTTCTTAATAGAGCTCCCTCTGTGCAATTAGCGGTGACAGAATGGAGCGATTATATGGTGGCCAAGGCGGGACTCGAGCTTAGGAACACTCAGCCCCCACCCAGATTAATTATACACTACGAGATAGGCAGCTCTTAAAGAGACAGGCACAGAGGCTAACAGGGCATTCACATGCAAGCACTTCTAAAT
The DNA here is from genome assembly GCA_016271365.2 of Neoceratodus forsteri. Lineage (NCBI taxonomy): Eukaryota > Metazoa > Chordata > Ceratodontiformes > Ceratodontidae > Neoceratodus > Neoceratodus forsteri. Next base: position 1,281,946,590 of record CM057459.1, on the reverse strand, counting down.
CTGTTAGGACACAGAACACCAGTCTGGCAGTGAGCATTTAGGCAAACCCAAGAAGACATTTAGGAACTCCATTTGTAGGAGGGTTACATTCCGTTTTTGGATTGTCAGTTTTTTTTCAGTAGTATTTATCAAGTAAGTATGTCCCCTTATAAACTGCACAGTTTACCTAAGCTGTCAAATTCTGACAGGCCTCAGTTGCAACAAACAACCTGAAACGAATTAAATACTTCTCAGCCACTATATCTGAGAAGTGTTGTATTAAAGTGAACAGCTACAAACTAAGATAGTTAACCAAAAGTGAGGAGCGTTCTGTAATTAACTCCCAATCTTGTGGGGATTATTATCTGTTTAGAAATATCGAGGGTATGGGGCAAGCACCACCTTTCACTAGTGGCCTAAATTTAGCTTAATGTAATTATCGCTACTTGGCCCCGCGTTTGACTGCCGTAGGCTTATAATGTAGTAACTTTTGGAAATGCTTAAACTATCTAGCTTACCACCCATATGAAGTTGAATCAGAAGACAGCCTGAAAAACATTGTTTTATTAACATATAATGTGGCTTAACATGTGTAATCTGTCTCTCTGAGTGTATATGCTTGTACAACATTATTTTATAATAATAAATATAAGTTTTAAAAAAATTCTGACAGGCTCGGGAATGGAAACTGTGTTGGTGAAACAAAAAGAAAAGGGATTTTTTATATATATTTTAAGTAATTTCATTAATGTTTAGATTGCGGTTTCCTTTTGCATAGTACTTTTTATATCTAACTTCTTTTCTGTTCATAGATTTAGTTATCTGTAATTGTATCCAACAATGCTTTTTAACATGTTCATGCTATGCTTCAATGCAGTCTTATTATGTATGTTGCATTTAATCATGTTTGTTAAGTCACATAATGTTGAATTGTATTAACATTTACCTAATGTTTGTGGATTCGTTCTTTTTTTCATTTTTGTATTGCCCCATCTTGTTCTATTAATTAATATATGTGTATACGGTTATTTCATCCTATATAAACTGTTGTGTGTTTCTCTAATAATATTATTTTTCCTAACAAGTTAAAAAATTAAAAAGAGAAATTGACTGAGTGGCAGGAAAGTGCCCTGTGGAAAGTACCCTGACAAAGCTGCCAACCGTAGATTATTAGTAGTTTGTCATATGTAACTGTAATTTAGAAAGTTCATGCAACTATACAATTACCCAGTGTGAATTTTTTTCACAAAATATATTTTATTGTGTGATGGGGTTTTTGATAATGTATGTAAGGTTGATCTTTGCAATTGTGTATATCACCATTCACCACTAACACAGATGTTTGGTACTGTTGGAAGCATCGACACTCTCATTAAGTACATCCACCATATTCTGTGCCAAATGCATGTGCATCGTAGCCTGTTGAACCCCTAGCAATGATGTATGGCATAGGTAGCTAAGCTGCCGTGGTAGTCTAGTGGTCTCCCCTTACATCACCCATTTTTCATGTTACTCATATTTTCCTGTTAGTCTAGTGGCCCCCCGATCGACACGCTTTCATTTTACTTGTATATCACTATTAGTCCAGTGAACCATGCACCATGCCGTCCGATTACCAGTTCTACCCCCGACCACACAGAGGACCCACATCCTACCCACTTCTTGACCCAAGCGCCACTTACTGTTATTACGGATCTTATAGCAAAATTGTGCTCCTTGATTGTCAGAATGCAGCCAGCACAGGATGTGAAAGGAGGGATGTGGCAGCCACCCCTCTGGCCATGCCCTAACAGTGATTGGCAGTCAGTGTGAGGGGTTGTGCATGCCTGTGGTCTTTGGTGAGTAGCTTTGTGGGTGGTTGGTGATGGGATGTGGTGGTGGGGGTCACTAGACTAATAGAGATATATGGATGACTGGTGATTGGGGGTGTACCAAGGTCACTAGACTATCGTGAAAACATGGGTAACATTAAGGATTGGTAGGTGCACCACTAGACTACCATGGCAATGTCACACACAGCCTGCTGTGTGCTATCCCAAGTGCAGTGCATCAGACTGTGGTTCACGTGCATCTGGCACTGAATATGAGGACCGTAGTTACTGATAGTGTTAACATGTCCAACAACAGCAACATCCATATTAGCGGTAACATGCACCATGTCTAAAGATCAAACTTACATATATTGCATAACAGTTGATCAAATACAATTATTATCAATTCAACTATGTACCTCACAACTCTGCCTTGTTCATTTACAAAAACGGGTCATTGGCGCCACAAGCGGTAGTGCTGGCATGTTTAATACAGTATCACAATGTGTAAAAAAGCAGGGCACCACTGAAAATGAGATATTGTATCTCATCTTTATTTTTGGCACATATGTAGTAACAATGTGTACAAGCAGGACTACAGTACATTAGAGCCCCATTCAGCAATGTGCGTCTACGCTGGTCTATCCTAGGAAACATACATTATAAAAGGTGTACCCTATTGAAAATGAGATATTTCTTATTTGTTTGTCTGTCCTGGGTAAATACATTGCTAAAATGGGTACAAGCTGAGCTGCAACTGAAAACAAGATACTGCATGTACACGGTGTTATTCTTGATAAGTACAGTGAATGGATAAAATCAGGACCAGATTGCAAATGAGATACTGCATCTCATTTGGTCTGTCTTGGGGAATTATATAGTAAAAAGTTTAAAAGCAGGACCCCACTGAAAATGAGATGCTGCATCTCATCTGGTCTGTTCTGGGTAACTATACAGTAAAAAGTTTAAAAGCAGGACCCCACTGAAAATGAGGTACTGCATCTCATCTGGTCAGTCCTGGGTAACTACACAGTAAAAAGTTTAAAAGCAGGACCCCACTGAAAATGATATACTGCATCTCATCTGGTCTGTCCTGGGTAACTATACAGTAAAAAGTTTAAAAGCAGAACCCCTGCACAACAGAGCCTCCTCTAAACTGTGGGTTATGTTGCATGGCTGGTGGGGAGTAAGACAGGTGTTTCAAACTCCCACCACAGTGAGGAGTGAGTTTGATCTACAGAGGTACCTAGCTAAGCCATTATCTACTGGCAGAGACTTCTGCTTTGGTATTATTTTGGTGTGTAGGCTTCTTATGGGCTCCCCAGCATCACTATGCTGCCTTTTACAGTGATTGTTTTTGTTCACTCACCACCAGCACCTCCCCCCGCTCAGTCTAAATAAATCTAATACAATAATTAACATTTACTGGTTGCGCTTAGTTGGACTAGCTACAGGAGGGGGTGGTTCACCTTGATGGTGAACTGTTCCACCTGCAGCAAGGGAGAATAGTCCCATATAGCTCAACTGTCTCTCATTACAAGGGATGTCACTCATGTGACCATTTAGAATTGTCCTGTACAGATCTGAAAAGGTGCTGACACACAGATAAGGTGCTGTGATCCAGCAAGAGGGTGGATGTCCATCTTTGGGGGGGAAGGGGCTACAGGAAAGGTCATTGAGTGTGACAGAATTCAGAATTGAGAGGGATCATTGAGTGTTACAGCATGCATGGGGCTATGGTATTGGTGGGTGTGACAGATTGCATGTGTGTATATGGTTGGTGGGTGTGACAGTGTGCATGTATGAGGTTGGTTGGTGTGATGGAGTATGTGGTCAGGTGTGATAGAGTGCATGGGGTTATGTGGTCGGTAGGTGTCATACAGTGCATTTGATAGGTGGGTGTGACAGTGCGCATGGGGCTATGGGGGTGGTCAGTGGTTGTGACAGCATGCATGGGGTATGTGGTTGTTGGTGTGTGTGTCACAGCATTCACGGAGTAAGGTGTAAATGGGTGTAACAGCATGCATGTGTGTATGGGATCATGAGGTGTGACAGTCTGCTTTGGGTTTTGGGGAAACATATGAGGCCAGATATTAACAAGTGCACGCAGGTGCAAAGGTTGCACTGCATCGCCATTTGTGCCTGCGCCACTCCCACAGCCTGCTATATTCAGAGGGCATAGTGCTGGCCCTATGCCCTCTCAATGTAGGGTGGATTGTGCTCCGCACAAACAACAGGTGAGAGCACAGTGCAGTGCATCGGCAGAGAGCTGAATATAGCATGAATGACAGTGCAGCCAACAAAGGGACATGCAGTGGCGCAGCCCTGTCCAGGGTACCAGGTGTGGAGCTACACATGGGGGGCGGGGGCAGTGCATGGGTGTAGAGGGCACCAAGGACAGACACACAACGCAGCTGATTCAGTATCAAAAAATTAACTTTACTGTTAGGAAAAAGCAGCAGGCTGTAAGAAAACAGAAAGTAAACAGGTGGGGTGCAAACAAGGGATAAAAACAGTCCAGCAAGAAAACCTGAATGCCTGTGGTGCAGGAATGCTCATGGCACCGCTGATGGAGGGGGTGATGCTGGAGGCAGTGTTAGTCTTTGGCACAGAGCCGCCATCATCTCCTGGATGTCCTTGGAGATGTCTTCCAGGCACCTCAGGATCAGGCGATGCTGGCACACCAGCCAGCACAGCAGGTTGTCCTGGCCCTAAAAGCTCTCCTGCTGCTGGCAATGGTTGGGACACCTCTGAACACCTATGGACAGAAAGAAAATGTACTCAGCCAGCTGTGCACACAGGATGGAGCATGCAGGTGATGCCCATCCTACGCAGCCATGGTAAACCCACCCAGCACAGGCACTACCATACCACACAGGGATGATGGGTGTCTGACAGACACAATGTAGCAGAGTCAGAAGGGTCCACCCAGATACCTGGCAATGTCCAGGGGCCCCCCATGTTAGGCACCTGGCCCTCTTAATAACACTGAAAATCATTGCTGTTGTCATCAAGTTCCTAATTAAATGGGTTAGTATGGCCACTGAAAGAAACGTTAAAGATGCAAATATAGAGCTAGTGTAGCAAATGTATGTGGAATACAGATAAGAATGTGTCATCCTAGGTCGAACCTCACTGTTGTCCCAGGAGGGTCCCTGTACTAACCTTCCAGGTGTGCCCCCTGTACCAAAGTCTGACCCTGCAATGTATTGGGCATGGAATACCAGGGACAGCACTGTGGAGCTGTACACTGGAGAGGTGCACATGCAATAGTCGCACCATGCAGCAGTAGAGCAGGCTCGGCCATGGCATGGACACACATCTTCAATGGGCATGGCGGAGGTCTGCCTGCAGCACATACATTAGCAGCACCACCCCAGACACTGAACAGCAGTGTTATGTCCCAAGAGGTAAGGAGGGGTGCTCACACAATGTGCAGCCACTGACCAGGCAACCAGCTCACAGGCCAACTCTGGTGTGCAAGACACAGATGTCCTAGTTCCTTCCCAGGTTGCTGCTGGGACAGGGCAGAGGCACACACATGTTGCACACAATATAGCTGAACATGGCTGGGACCAGCAGGTGGCACTGTGTGCAGCAGCCATGGTGCACACTACTGCAGTGGTGGTGTACATGGCAGGGCACTGGACACACTGTGCACCAGTTAGCACAGCACTTGTGGACGCTGAACAGCAGCCAGAGGGTGTCCGACATCTCTGTGGTTGCTGGTGCACACTACGTAGAGTGTGGTCTCAGCCAGACTGGGCCACCATGATACCTGAATATGTCCAGGTGGGCCCCCCAGTGGCTACCCGGCCATCCTATATCCCCCGACATGCACTGCATTTAGCAGCCATACCCTACCTGACTGAGGCTAACTGGTTACTGTAGGTACTGTAATGATGCCACCACAGCATAACGGTTGCACAGTGATGATGCCCATCCATATGACCATGTCACCCTGGCCACCCCCATTGCTTGCCTCAGTGGGCCCCTGTAGCCACTATCTAGGTGTGTCTCCTGTCCTGCAGTCAGGCCAGGGGTTCGTCCCCCACGGCAGGTCCTGTGCAGGGCACTGGTTGCATGGCCCTTTGGTGTCTGTCTTTATAGTCGGCCTGTCTATATGCAGTGAAGTCCCCTTACAGTCAGCACTGTGTCAGGGAGCCATCACCACAGCTGTGGCCCGATACACTCACACACTGCCCCCCACATGCAACACCCAGTGATGGGGCACACGGCTGGTCATGGTGGCATACCAACACGACACTGACAAATGTAAAATGAAAACCAGCACTCTGGGCATCAGTGGAAAAATATTTTTTTACTTGTGGTATATTTAAATGCAATTAAATCCACATTGACAAGTTCATAATAAAAGTGAGGGTCACATACCAAACAATCATCTGTTTGGATGGTGAACCTCAATTTATTGGTTATGAACTTTTCAATGTGCATTTAATTGCGTTTAAATATACCACAAGTAAAAAACTTGTATCCACTGATGCCTGGAGTGCTGGTTTTCATTTTACATTGGTTACCTATTTTCCAGCACCCAATCTGAACTGTGAGTGCAGCCTTCTTTACTTTTGTGACCACACTGACAGATGCCTGCCACCTGATGATAGCCAGCATACACAGTCCCATTCACATGGAGGGACAGGCCCAACCAACTGTAAGATGGGCACACCCAGGGATGTGTGTACTGTGACCATCCCCCATGGCAGCTATCCAATGGCACACGTTGCTCGCGCCCGCATGGTGTGGGCCATGACGCAGCATGGTAGCAGGCACAGGCAGCCTGTTGGCAGCACAGATGTGCACTGTGGTAGACTGCACACAATGTGACACAGCCCCGTGGCACTGTTGGCCTACTGTGCCATATACAAGGTGAGTGTCCACCACCAGTGTCCCTGAGGTGATGCCCCCAAGGGGTATCAAGTATGGTGGCCCCCACTGACACACACCCATTGTCAGACACCAACACAGGCAGCATAGTGGACATGTGTCTCAGACAGGTCACTGCACTGAAGGGCTATGGCTGTCAGTTGTGCACACACACCCCCGCCTTGGGGTCACCATCACCCATAGGACAGGTCTGAATGGGTTATCAGGGGGGTGCATTTCCCCACACACCCATCTGTGGTACTCTGTGCTGTGTACCCTGCCCCCCCATGGCATGGCATGCCATTGACACTCTGAATGTCCTCCCACTGTGCCATATCCCAGTGGGACAGAACCACAGCCGCTCCCAGCCACACCCTAGGGGCACCACCATCCGCTATGCTGCTGCCACCTGTCGGGCCAAAAAGACATGTCAGTGTCTGTATCCCCCTGCACAGCATGAGTGCCATTGGCAAGGCACAACCTGCCAATGTCAGATATAGCCATGTGTACAATGCGGGAGGGATAGGCCCACGCCCATGACGGTGGTAGGGCCATGGTCATTGCAGCACCACCTGTACTGGCACGTATACGTGTACACATCTACCCCAGGTACCACACACAATGCAGGGCACACACCTGTCTGCCACTCCACTGCGGTACTGGCATGGGGCCCATCATGGCCCAGTAATCCCTCCTGGGATGCCCTCTGTCACTATTGGTCCTGTATCAGCTGGATCCTGTGCTGGGTCAATTGGGCATTGAGATCAGTAAAGGAGGAAGTGAGAGGTGTGATTAGTTCCCCAGAGTGATACACAGTGCCCCATGCAGTACACACAACCCAATGCTAGTGCTCATCTGCCCGTAACATGGGCAGTTCACAACTCATGGTGGTTGCAGATGGCCAGGCCGGGCAGCCCTGCAAGGCATCTGTGGCACCACCAGTGTCACCACATATGGTGGGCTGTGGCACATGCACATCGGGAATGGCCCATCCCCCAGTGTGGTGGGGACAACCAGAGTGCACACCACACCATGTAGTGACACCACCCTGTGGGCCTCTGTGTCACCGCCCATACATTGTAGTCACAGCAACGGTCCCAGCATTGTAGGCAAGGGTACGCATGGTGCCCTAAGTACCACATGACTGTGGTGGCATTGTACACTGGCAGGACATCCCAAGGTGCAGCATATTCTAGGTGTGTGCCAGAACAGTGTCCTGTACATGACCAGACCCTGCGCAGACAGCATGCACCCCGTGCAGCACCCAGCAAATTCAGAAATGTCAAGTCCCTGCAGGTGACACAGCCACAGGACAGTAGTGTGTCTCACAGTGTACAGCCCCCAGAATGGCCATATGCCCAACACTTGTGACAGTCATCCTGCACATCTGTGGCACACAACACATGCATCTCAGGTATGCCATACCATGCCTTACCAGTTCTGCTGACCATACCACGCCATCATACATGGGCCTGTCATGTCCAAAATAGTGTCCCCATAATCCTGGGCATGGCTGGTGCACCTCCAGGCATCCTGGGTGGATCTGGGTATGCATGGGTACATGGGCCATCCTGGGTCCTAGGATGCCCAACACCCTGCAAATGACAGGCACCCCTTTTTTTGGGGGGGGGGCAAGTCCTATTGCACACAGGAGCGTTCCAAGGGCATACAGTGGGAGGGGCCATGGCACCAAGGGGGTGCTATCCTGTACATTACATGTCATGTCGCATGCCTGCACACATGCCTGTACATGCACCCACAACACATCTCACAGTACTCGCCTGATCTGGGGACAGCGCTGCCAGCCATCATGGCCCACGGGTAATGTAGGTGGTGCAACTTCCGTCGTTGTAGGTCATTGAACCAGTGGTGACACTGGTCCCCTCTGCATGCCACACCCATGCAGTGAATTAAGTAGCAGTCCACAGAGGTCCATACTTTGCAGTGGGCCCTATCTGCTCCTGCTGTCTCCCCCAGGAGTTGGTGCTCCTTAGCAACCACTAGGTCCACCAGGTTGGCCAACTCAACTTTGGACCAGCATTGATTGTGTTGGAAAGGTGCCCTGCATCACATGGCAGACATGTCGTTTGCCTCTGCAGTGAGTTTCAGGCTGCAGGCATGCCGCTTCCTGTCATAGACTTACTGTGCAGTTATGCAACATATTTTGGTGGTCGTGCTGTATTACGCCATGCTGTGTAGTGCAACACACACATCCAGGGTGGGCCTGTGGTGGACAGTCAGCATGGGCTGCCATGTGTTTGGGAGCACATGCTGCTCTGGTGCATGAACCATGCTGCACAGCGCAGCACGCATGCACAGTGCTGACACATGTGAAGTCATATGGCCAGTGACAGTTTAGATAGGACACGTCACACCTCTGCATCAACTACAGGACACGTGACCACATGCGTGGCTCAACACTGTGTTCAGCTGCTACTCCGGTTAGCGCAGCAGGCAGACCTGCAATGTTCAGCCAGGTTATGGAAATGAGGTCATTGGGCAGTCTGTGGGCAAAAGGCCACATTAGCATGCCATGAAAGAGAGGTCTGCATACATTAGCATTAGGGCTGTGCACGGGCTGAATATTAGTTCCTGAATACTGCAAATAGCAGGGCCCCTGAATATTTGGCAGCCCTTCCGAAAAGGGGCTACTCGTATTTGGGAAATTATTCAGCCACCTGCAAAAAAAAAAAAAGGAACAGCCCCCTCCCACCTCTCCCAGCCCAAAGCCAGGTAAAATCATGTAACCCCATCCCCCACCTTCTATTAAAAGCACAAAACCATCCTCCCCCCAGCGCAAGCACATGAGCACTTTCATTCATGAGAAAGTGGGTGGCCGTGGAGGACTGAGGATTGAGCCAGTTACCTTCTTGATTTAGATTTAAGAACTGGGTGCTGGTGGGTGGGAGACAAGGATCAGGTGCTGTGTGGGGAGGGAGGGAGGAACTGAAATTATATTATAGTGGCACGGTAGTGCCACTATTATTAGGGTTGAGTAGCACTTTTAAGGTTAAAGGGTAAAACTTTACACCTTAATAACTTTGCCACCGTTCAATAGATTTACCTGAAATTTGGAATGCATGATCAAGAACCATACATCTTTGGGTCTGCCAACCTTCATACTGGTCGGATATATAACTGCGGAGTTATTAAGTCAGATCTGTGCACACGTTTACGGTTTCAGGTGAATTCTTTGCTTGTGCCTACAGGTCACATGGTTTGTGTGAGCAGTCCGAAAACTTCAGGGAACGTGTGGCCAGGTTGCCCAGTGTGCCTTTTGAAGATTTTGTGAAAAAGTATTAAACAGTTCAAAAGTTATTCAAAAAACAAATTCCCATTATAAGTCAAAGGGAAAAGTTAACAAAAAGTTAGAAATGTAGTACATGAATGCAGTTTACTTTCCATAAATGGCCCTTTACTTTCGCCAAATCTGCCATTTTATTTTCAGTTGGTGATCAGAAAATGCTTGCCATTTAAATTTGGGACCCTCTAGCAACCTAATTCTGTTTGTATTCACCTAGTCGGAGCCTGAGGATGCTAACCATGTTTTTATTTTGGGGTGAAACACCCCAGAAATATGTTTTCTAAATTTCTGTAAAAAGTAGTGTCGCAAAGTAGTGTCACACATGCGACACTTTCGTGCTGCTTTGCTAAAGCTTTCACAAAGTTCGACAGTACTTTACCAGACTATGGGCAAAATGACAGGAGTTCTTTGTCACCCTGCTGCAAAAGAACCATTTGGTCTGTTGGGCTGAAATTTGGAGGGAAGGCAGCCAACGTCTCACCGATGTGCCTTTCAGTAGTTTGGTGAAAAAATATTGCATGGCTGCCAAGTTGATGTTTTGTCCCATAGACTAACATGGTGGTGTACGTCGCTCCTTCCGGGGCTCGTATCTCGAAAATGGTGCGAGATACAGAATTTTCGTCACGAATATGCGTAGCCTGTTCAGCAGGGTGACAAAGAACTCCTGTGGCTATGCATATTCAGAAACTTAGCCTGGAAGCGCATGATTCATGTGACATTTAAATTATATTTCTACGTTGTACAGTTCCTGAGATATAAGCAATTTAGTATTCCAACAGCTCATTTTCTGCTCTGAGGCCCATTGTTATGCATACATTCTTTGTGCACACTGTGTTTCTCAATACAGCTGTTGGGGAAAAACAGGGTATGCGCTTCTGTTAATGTTACAGTTACTGTTTCCACTTGCTTTTATGTACCTGTTGGCATTTCTGTTCCTGTGTGCGCCACCACATCCGTTACCCTTTGCGTTCTTGTTTGCGCTTGCGTTACTGTTACCATTTGCATTTCCCCTACTGTTTGTGTTTGCATTTCAGTTTGCGTCCCCTTGTACATTGCCATTTGCATTTACGGCAGCCATTTCATTTGCTTTACTGTTTCTCTCTCGTTTTGTGTCTTCATTGCTGTTACTGTTACCATTTGCATTTGCAATTGCATTACTGTGCCCGTGTGCATTACGGTTTGTGTTTCCATATGCACTTGCATTTCCTTTTGTGTTTCTGTTTCCTTTGCTGCTATTGTTGCTGTTACTGTTGCCATTTGCCTTTACAATTGTGGTACTGTGCCCTTGAGCACATCACGTGGTGGGAGCATGGGGCCGCCATTGCATTACTTTCACTATTTCTCATCATCATTCTCAAAAAGAATGGAAATTAGAGGCAAAAAAATCCATTTAATGCATCAGTTAGGGTTGTTCCACAGTGACAAAAGTGAGGAAATTTGGTGTTAGGGTTGAAACCCCCCTTGGACCCCTCCAGCCCACCCCCTCAACCGGCATCATGGTGCGTGTTAGGGTTGTCGGTCCTAACTCTCACCCCATTCTCCTATTCCTCAACTTCTTTACACATGTGATGGGGTGAGAGTTAGGGCCAATGACCCCAATGCACACTCCGATGCTGGTTGGGGGTAAGCTGGAGGGGTCAAAGGGTTCAACCCTAACAACTATTCCTCACTTGTCACTATGGAATAACCTAACTGATACATTAAGCTGAAGTTTTGCCTATATATATGAAATACAAAATCACACATGCCCACATGCAAAGCATCATGGCTGCATATGCAGCCCATGATGCTTGCATTGTGTGGGCATGTGTGATTTGTATTTTCTGAAACTTCGCCAATAGCCAATGCCCTTGGGGTAACCTTGCCTCAGTGTTTGCACAGAGGTTCTTTGTCTTTATACTGTATGTATATATATATATATATATATATATATATATATATATATATATATACACATACATATAAATCTATATCTATATATATATATATATATATATATATATATATGCAATAGGTGTGGAGATAAACAGAGTGTGATAAATCCATTTATCTGAGTCACTGTGTGTATAAATTTAATAATAACCAGTTTCCCCTTTTTCACCATAGGGAAACTGTGGCGTTATTTGCCGTAATAAAGGAGTGTTTATAACGGTAAACATGCGCCCGGTTTCCCTTGCTGTGCACATCCTCACAGCAGCGCCACCACTCAAGACCGCTGACCGCTTCCATCTCTCCCGAAACAGCACCGCCACTGCCAGAAGAACTCTGCGGTAAGTTCCCCCCCCCCACACACACACACACAGTGAAAACCTCACAAACCAGGACAAAAACAAAATGTTTTAAAATACGCCGATTCAAATCGGCACCTGAGAAGCCCCATGGCAGATGCACCAGAAGCTTTTTATTTTATATAATTGCTGAGGCAAAAAAGGGAAACCCAGCAATTATATAAAATAAAATATGGGTCGTATGTGTGTCAAACTCGATTTTACACACACCCTCGTTGTGGGATGCTTTTCACAACTCGGGGTTTATGTAGCAACCCACAACTCGGGTGTGTGTAAAATCTCATTACACACCCCGACCCATACTTTATTTAAGCAATATACCCTGACAGGGTGTGGGTTTACTGGTGGATTTACCATGGCTGGTGTGGTTCGGTCACGAGGCCACAGGCCGAGTGACTTAACTGCACCAGCCGTGGTAAATCACCAGTATCCCACCCTGGAGAGTATATTACTATTACTAATGGTAGAAATAATTTGTTAATATGTTTTGCATTTTTTTATATATTTTTATTAATTATGTTCTGATAATCATGTATATGTTCTTCCGCTGAGAAAAAATAGTTCCTTTTAGTATTAAATATATAGACAAATAATGAGGAGCTTGAAAACATTTTCAATGTGAAAATGAGCCATCCGACCCAGAAAAGTCATATTAAATATGCAGACAAATAATGAGGACCTTGAAAACATTTTTAGTAGCGAAAATGAGCCATCCGACCCAGAAAAGTCACAAACCAAGCAATTAAATGTGACTGGAAGCTCTCCGAACATCTCGATTTGGCCTCAAAAACTACCGACACAACATCATCAGATTACCTGCCTATGCAGCAGCAGCCGTCCCTCTCCGTCAACTGCAATACCGGCATTCCCCATATGGACGCAAGCGTCGTTTACTGTGAAGAAAAAAAGTCGATGCTTGCTTGTGACGTTTAACTTTTTTTTCTTCACAGGAAGCAGCGCTTCCGTCCATATGGGAATACCCGGTATTCAGTGGATGAGAGGGCGGCTGCTGCTAGGCGGGTAAGCTGGTGATGTGTGTCGGTAGTTTTGAGGCCAAATCGGAGATGTTCGGAGAGCTTTCTGTCACATTTTATTGCTTGGTTCGTGTGAAACAGGTGACTTTTTGGGTCGGATCGCTGATTTTCGTTAATGAAAATGTTTTCAATTACTCAAAATCAAGCAAATGGAATGGTATTCATTTTGTTGTAGTTGGTTTTCAGTTGAGCTGGTGAGCAGCGATTACAAATGGCGGTTGCTGAAGTTTAACGGTGGCAGTGATATTTTTTGCGTGGCACGAGTGCTTGTTGGCTGGCACCTTTTTCAGTGGGTATATTGGAGGATTTATAACTGCTTTAAGGTGCCAGCCAACCAATCGGAATACAGGGATTTGTGTAGTTTTTGAAGTCCATGGTATAATTAAGCAATATACCATGACAGGGAGTGAGTATATTGGTGGATTTACCACGCCTGGTGTGGTTCGGTCACAAGGTGCAGCCGTGTATTATGCCACACCAAAAGAGTATTAAATCACTCATCTCTATCTGTCGTCATGTCTAATGCTATCTAAATGTTCAACTTGTTTTTGTTTTATAGTGCTAGTGGGTATACTGGAGGATTTGCCACGGTCATGTGATGTGTTTGACCAATGAGGTTGCGGATTTTCATACCCATTGTATAATTAAGCAATATACCATGACGGGAGTGAGTATATTAGTGGATTTACCGTCAATTGTGGTTCGGTCACGAGTGCGGCGTGTGACTTAACCACCAAGTAACTAAATCCACTCTATACCTACTCCCTGTCATGGTATATTGCTATTATACAATGTTCAACTTGTTTTTTTGTTTTTATAGTGCTAGTGGGTATACTGGAGGATTTACCACGGTCATGTGATGTGTTTTGACCAATGAGGTTGCAGGATTTTCATACCCCATTGTATAATCTATATTTTATATACACAGTTACTCATTTATACACACAGTTTCTATGTCATAGATCTCTTAAGTATTCATTTAGAATGTTCAGCCTCAGAAGCAGTTCTAACCATATTCAAATGGGAATAACTTTAAAACAAAAAAAGATAGCATGGTACTGTGAGCACAAAAATTGCTCAGCACAAAATTATCTACAAAATGAGTGGTGTTTCATTAATAGATACCTGATAGATTTTTTATAATTAGCAAAAAAAATAAGAAAATTTAATTTTTTGTTCACTTTTTTGACAAACAAATGTGAATAACTTTAAAACAAGAAATGATAGCATGGTACTGTGAGCAGGAAAAATGTTCAGCACAAGAATATTTACAAAATGAGTAGTGTTTCATTTATAGATGCCTTTTAGTTTTTTTTTATAATTCGCAAAAAACAGCATAAAATTCAATTTTCTTTTCTCTTTTTTGATAAACAAATGTGAATAACTTTAAAACAAAAAAGGTAGCATAGTACTGTGAGCATGACATTTGTTCAGCAAAAAGCTTTCTACAAAATGAGTGGTGTTTCATTTAATAGCAACCACTATGCTAAGCAGACATACTCTAGGAAACTTAACCAAAACTCCCAGACATTATCATTTAAAATAAAGAAAAACAGTCAAAACAAATGTTGCTGCACTGATAGAAAGCATCCATATTGCATAAATGAAATATATAATGGTGAGCTGTCAGATAAATGATTTACCTACACTTGTGCTGTTTGACCTCGGACACCTCACTCATGGCTTACGCCACTCGTGAGGTTACCCAAGGTCAAACAGCATTTGTGTAGATAAATCATTTATCTGACAGTTCACTCATATTATATCCTATATATATATATATATATATATATATATATATGTGTGTGCAAAGCACTTTACTTTAGGAAGGTCAAGCCAGCCATGGAGGCAGGCAGGTTGAGCTGGTTACCCAATGGGGAATCTACTAAAATGCTTTTTTAATAGAAGGTGAGAGGATAGGAGTTACATGATTTTACCTGGTACTGAGCTGGGATAGGAGGGAGAGGGCTGTTTTCTTTTTTTTTTTTTTTTTTTTGAAGGGCAGAACACTGAATATCCAAATACTTGGCTGCTGAATAACAAATATTCAGTCGACTATTCAGAAAAAGATATTTGCACAGCCCTAATAAGTATGTCTGATTGTGTGGGCTATTTAAGGGACCATACAGCACCACCTAGACAGCACAGTGGAACCGCTGGCCAATGGAGGTAAGTGTACAGGGGAGTACATGGGGCTGTGTGGTGTGGGCATTCACCTGTGTATTTGTGGTACTCAGGGCATGTTCCCCCAGATGCACGGCCAGAGTCAAACCACTCTAATGATTTTCATACATAGCAGGGACAAGGCCCACGACTCAAAGGTCATGGACCCACATAAAGGGCCACAGCAAACACTGGGCCAAAGTCCCACACATACCGTTCAACCATCTGCCCTACAGATCAAGGACAGGGTGACAATAAACCAAGGACAAATTTAAAAAATCATGGATGCAGCTTAACCAATGAAAATAGCAGCTCAGAAAGCCCACTAAACTGTGTGGCCTAATATATAAATGTAACCCCCCTACAAATGGGGGTTCCTGAAAAGCCTTCCTTGAACTTGCCTAAGTGCTCACTGCCAGGTTGGTGTCCCGCATTTTAGCAGTTTAAATGTGATTGCCAGAGAGTGCCTGTATAGCCTCTGTGTACTGTCTCTTTAAGAGCTGCCTGGATTGCAGTCATAAGTAATCTGAGAGGGAGCTCTGTTGAAAGATGTAACTATTTGCTGAAAATCATTTAGAGTGATAATGATAATGTAGTTTGTCTAACCTGCCTTCTTTGCAGCAAGGACTGTTTTGTTTATCTCCACTATCTTGGTCCTGGACTGCCAAATTGGACCAATCAGTACTGGTGGGACCTAAAACGGAGCCGGACTACAGCAGCTGTCTGGAGTCAAAATCTGTAGGAATTGTAGTTTGGGGCTTTTGGTGCCTTTTTGCACCTGAAGGGGGAGACTTTGCTGTGACTGACAGATCAGCCAACCAATCATTTTGGATTCTGGGGAAAAGTCCTAGGCTTGCTGGCAGTTGAGTCAGATCTAAATTGGGAGCTGAAGAAGCGACAGCTTGAGACAGTCAAGCAGCCATCTGAGTAGTTTCGCATGGGAGAACTGTGGAAAGGCCTGAGTTGTGGCCTGCATGTCTCCCTGCTGCCCGAGAGGGAAAGAAGAGAATTATTTTGGACTAAATCCAAGTTTGTGGGAACGAAATAAGCCACTGATTTTTTTACCAGGCTCATACCTGAAGAAGACTGAAGATTTTGCTGAATGCGATCGGCCTGTCAGGATTTCCTGCTGCTTTTGAATCCCCAGTTTGGGCAGACTTTGTGATGGTGACCGGAGAGCGGTTTGCCTGGTTCAGTAGAATTTCCTTACATGTAAATCTGTTGTGTATTGAAAGGGGGTCGTGATTTGGTTCCCCACTGTGTGAACTGTGTTCTTCTTGCTGGTACCATAGAATCCTTTACATGTAAATGTGCTGTGTATTGAAAGTGGATCGTGATTTGGTTCCCCACTGTGTGAACTGTGTTCTGCTTGCTGGTACCATAGAATCCTTTACATGTAAATGTGCTGTGTATTGAAAGTGGATCGTGATTTGGTTCCCCACTGTGTGAACTGTGTTCTGCTTGCTGGAAGCTTTATATAGCCTAATGGGACTGAATCTGCGTTCATCTGCATTCAGCCTGGGCCATGCCATGCTGCTTCTGTCAGACTACCCCACTGCTCAGAGGAAGCCACCAATGACAGACCTGCCTGGGGATCAGCCCCCTGCTCCACGCTTGAACAAGAATGATGCCTCGGCGATTCGTGTGGGCCCTGCCTCTCCTGGCACTCCAGATTAACCACCTGCTGTCTCGATTTCATCCAGCCTGTGTCCAGTCTTGGGTATCGTGAGTAATCATCAGGGTAGCTCCCTGCAACAACAGCCTAATCTAAAAATGTGTCATCTGATTGTCTTGTTGTTTTCTTTTCATGAACTGAGCCCTCTGGCTCCAGATTACAAATAGTGTGTGTTGTGCATGTTGTTTTTCTGCCATCACAGGGCCTCAACCAGCTGCAACATTTCTGGCTAGCCCACCATTCTCCATCTGGGTTTCCAGGGTGTGTGACTGTTTATGGACCGTGAAGTGCATGCATACCTGTTTGATTGATACAGCCTTTAAGCAAATTTACCTGATTATGCCTCCTTCCTTGTTCAAGTCCCTTAAATAAATCAGATCTAACTCTTTTTTGCATTTACCCTGACTGGGGTTCCAGTTGTGCAAGAGTACTGTACTGCTGTTATTTGCTGTGTATAACTCTGAGCCAGAGGAAAGCCCTGGTGGTAAGTGCAAACAGAATGGGTACTTGTGTGGTGTATCGGGGTTTTGCAAAAGTGATTATTGTGTATTGTTCTGGCCACTAGTAAGGAAAGGGGTGGATTACAATGTATAGGAGGGCTGTGCCCAGGCTAGTTTGACTACTACCAAACCTGACCTTCGGGTGGAGGCACCTGTTTAAGAACTCAGGCCCCTTAACCTGTTACTAGCCAAGCCGGCAGGGGTAGTAGCCCTTTGGATAGCGCCACCTAGGGGTTACATAAAGAATTGTCTGATGAAATACCAGACTGTAACACTAATGAATGCCATCAGTTTATGCATCGCTGCCCACCTGTTAGTGACAAAAACTACAAGTATACACAGGATAGAGGACAGATCTGAGACAAAATCATGGACATCCCTGACAATCAGGGACATTTGAGAGATTTATCCTGTGGCAGGTTATGAGCTGTGAGGGGCCAAGGGCATACTACACAAACAGTCCACCCCCAACTGGGGCACATAGGATGTCACTCTGTGGACCATGACAACACACAATGGGACACTGCAGCACAGGGGTGCAAGGATGCTGAACCCACCGTGACCTCCCTGTGCCACACTGTGCATGGGTGCCCATATGTGGGAAAATAGTGCGGGGGACGTATCCTAGCACCGTGGACCAAGGATGTGTGGTGCCCTCACATGTGGCAGTGTCCCCCATCTTGTGGGATGGCTGAGAGGTATGGCGTACTGTGCCTATTGCTGTTATGGGGATTGTTGGATGTGCATAAAAACTCCACAGTGTCATCTGACACACACTATTGGTCTGTGGTCCACAGGGCCAGGGGAGGCCACATCAGGGACATCCCCACACACAGGGAAGCGTGGAGATATGGGCATAGCTGTACCACACAGGATGTTCCAGAACTGTCCCTGTCCTTAGGGATGGTCTGCATCTGTGAATGCCATGAACAGGCAGTCCTTCTCCACCCACCAACCCCAAACTGACCCATGTTGCCAGGGTGGCTGTAGGGGTCAGCCAGCCCTGTGGACACTGTGGCAGACCTGTAACATCCAGAACAACCAGTAGCAAGGGTTCTGCATGTAGTGGACTGGGGTTGCCATTTGCTGTTGCGTCATGACTGCACTGACCCATGCCATAGGGGACGGACACCCCACAGCACTGTAGAGGCAGATGGGACAACAGGGCTGGCAGCTGCCCACATCTGTGTGTCCACAGCAGATGGCCTCTGCACATGTGCTACTGTGCACCAGTGTGAGTGATGCAGCTTCATTTGTGCAGTGCCTTCACATCAGTGGGCCTGGGTCTGCAGTGTTCTGAAACCTCCTATGTTGTGTACTGCTGGCTTGTGCATCCGATGTCCCCGTGTATGCACAATATCACCATGATGCCTGTGCAGGCATATGGGCACTGCCACAGTGACAGTGCACCAGAGGGTACACCTCTACCCCCATTGTCTATGGGTGCCAGTCCAGTGGGGTGTCCTCCATCCCATTTCTGTGTATGTGGGACTGCATGCGAATGGTGGTGCCTGTGATGGCTGGGGGTCAGTGTGACTTTGGGACAGAGGCACTAGGACATTCATGCAGTGTGCACTGTCTGCCCAGTGGCTGCTGGTGCACCATGAGTGTAGGGTAGCAGAGTGTGGAGCTACACTTCCCCAATGGCATGCTATGGGCATGTCAGGATCCCCCCAGTGATGACACACACCACAGGCAGGTCACGCCCTAACAGACAGATGCCCCTGTGGGTGGTCCAGGGGTATGTGGGCTCCTGGCACTGTCCACCCCAGGCCATCAATCACCGGCGATGGTGCTGGCCACATGCATGGATGGGTTGGGTTCTGTTGACCCCCTGCTGTAGCAGGGCAGGCATGCATGGGATGCATCCAACATGTACACCATGTGGGGCAGCCAGGTTGTGATCAGTTGGCAGTGTGGCACTGTTTGTATCTCCCAGTTACCCGCATCCCACCCATTTCTCTGGCATGTACCATGGACAAGAGTGACAGACTGAAGGCTCACCGCTTCAGCATGGAACAGTTACATGTGCTGGCACAGTCAACAAGGCCAGGGAGGAGGTAATGTCCTGCTGCAAGTGCACTGATGCCCATGTCTGGCAGTCCTGGGAGGAAATCATGGAGGAAGTGAATGCCACAGACAGCTTGGGGAGGCCTGTAAAGATAGTAAGAAAGAGGTTCCAGGACCTTAAGAGGTGCATAAAAGAGGCCATGGTGATGGAGTGCTGAGAGCAGCATGGTAGGGGGCCAACGAGCAATGGGGGCCACTTGGTCCCTGGATCCTGCAGAGGGATCCATAGCATCCACACTACAGCCTGTGGAGGTGACAGGGGTGTGGGGTGGCAGTTATGAATCACAGGTCGGGTCTGCCCGGCCACATAATTGCATGCATGTGCCACCCACTTGTGGACAGGGGTTAGTAGTGTGGTTGTCCACTACGTTGCATGCATGGAGCAGCACATGGGTTGTGGCCATCACTACTGTGTCCCCGCAACTACACAGTGACCAACTGTGTGTATACCTGTGGCTCTGCTCCAGGCTGTGCTGCCCATCTGCCCCCTGGGGTGGGATATGTACACCCTGGGATAGTGGGTTGTGCCTGGGTCACCTGAGATTTGGGTGCAGTGGTGCTGAGTGTGCTTTCACATGTGGTGGGGTGTGAGACCACCAGTGGTGGGTGCGTGGCCACTAGCGGTGGGGTGTGTTCGCCAAGGTGCAAGCTGTCTGTCACATATGGGGTGTGTGCGCACAGCTGTTATTGGCTATAGTGGCACTGGCACTGTTCCTTCACCCCATGATGGTGGATGTGTTCCCTGTGTAGGTCTGTGTCTCTCACTGCAGAGTCCGGCCTTTTCACTGCACACACTGGATTGGTGTATGGCACGTCTGCTGGGGCAAGCATGCCACCTCAGCCTGTATAGCATTGTGGCCACTATGATACTAACTAATTCTCCTCGTCTCCCTACAGCATAGCCCATGGAGTTAGACATGGAAGAGGATACCAAGAATTTCTGGCATGTGCGGTTCTTGCCGCCCACCCATCCACACTACCTGGAGCACTGCAGTGAGGAAGCCATGGAGGCTGATGATGATGATGAGACCGATGTCAAGAACCTAGAGCAGCTGGGGCTGGCCCCAAGCCAGGACAAGTGGTCCCGCACAGCTGGTCTCTGCCCCACCGGGGACCAGACATAGTCTTCATGCAGCTCTGCAGCCACATTGATGTTTCACATCATAGTCTCTGGCATTGTCATGACCAGGTCACCCAAGGGCCCCACTGCCACCATGAACACTATCCTACCTGGCCCCAATGACAGTGCTGGCCATGCCACCATTGTGCCTCCCCAGGAGTGCTCCAGCAGCATGTCTATGGCCCTGTCTTCCTGCACCCATCCTGGCCAGACACAGACGGCTCGCCGCCCCCACCTCGATCTGCCACATCTTTTGTGGTATGACCCCAGTCATATAGTGACTGCAGGTGCAGCCCAACCCTGTGCCACTGGACAACCCTCACCAGCAGCAGGATGTGTCAGAGACCAGGCAGCTGCTGAGGGTAGCAGTGGAGGCACAGACCATAGGACAGCACTGTAGGAGCTGAAACACCTCCGCTACATGCTGCATGAGGATATGACATGCTCCTGCCACATGCTGCATGAAGAAATGCAGTGGGCCAAGCAGCAAGCAGAGTCCTGAGATGCCATGCTTGTGGCTGCCCTACAGGACCTGTGTGATGCTGTGTGGAAGGATACAGCCATGGTAGCAGATCCTGTGAAGGCCGGTCATAGCTTCAGCCTCTCCAGTGTCAGTAGCCCCACCCCACTGTGGACATCATGGTGTACAACAATGCCACACAATGCCAAGACAGGAATGCCCAGTATGCATGGGATACCCAGTTCCCCAGAGACACCATGCACACCGGGTCGCAACCTCACTCTACCCAGAGACAGTACCCTACAGAACTGCGACCGGGGTGGATGATACTGTTGCCACGTGTCTCCCCCATAATGTTGCTGCAGTCCACCCCCTTGCCATACTGGATGCCGCACAAGCAGTGGGTCCATACTTGGTGTGGTGGTTGGGGACAGATGTAGGTGGCACATGGCCACCCCATCTCACCAGTGTGTCCCCCCATTCCTTGCGGTGCCCTACCACACCTACAGCTGGCTTGACATATAGCCCCAACCATGCCTGGCTGGTAGGTATTCCTGTCAACCTCATTGTCCCTTCCCCCACATTGCCTATATCTGTGCATCCCCATATGACAGTCCCACAAAGATGGGTCAGTAGTGCCCTGCACCCATGCCCCCCTGACCTGCTTTGCCTTTTCTTTGTGTTGGCAGCCTTGAACCACCATGGTTGGCACATCTGTGTTCCCTGTTGCCACTCCTCCTAGCCTGGTAGCATGGTCTTTTGTCTTATGCATGCCATGTTTTCCCCTTTGTCGAGCATGCTGCCCTGATGGGAGCTGTGGTAGATGACATCGAAGGTTGGAAGGGGCTGTAGGAAGACCTGATCAAACTATAGGAATGGTCAGAAAATGGCAGTTGGGGTTCAGTGCCAAGAAGTGCAAGGTAATGCACTTCAGGGCTAGGAACCAGGGGAGGAGCTATCAGCTGGGAGGGGTACAGCTGGAAAACACTGAAGAGGAAAGGGATCTAGGGGTGCTTATAACGGGGAGTATGAACAACTCAGCTCAGTGCAGGAAGACGGCAGCAAAAGCCAACAAGATGCTGGGGTGTATAATGAGGAGAATCTCCTCCAGAAATAGGGAGGTGATCCTTCCCCTGTACAAGTCGCTGGTCAGGCCACACCTGGAATACTGCGTGCAGTAGTGGTGCCCGTTCCTGAAGAAGGATGTCAGATTGTTGGAGGGGGTGCAGCGTAAGGCAGCAAAGATGTTCCAGGGATTGGAGGGAAAGTCTTACGAGGATAGGCTGGGCAAGCTGAACATGTACTCCCTGGAGCAGAGGAGAGATAAGGGGGATATGATCAAAACCTTTAAATACTTAAAGGAGATAAATAAGACTAGTACAGAAAGGGATTTTCCAGATTAGAAGAGAGAGGCATACAAGAGGGCACTAGCTGAGATTGCAGGGGGAAGATTCAGGAGGGAAATCAGGAGACATTTTTTTACAGAACGGGTGGTAGACAAATGGAATGCTCTGCCCGAGGAGGTGTAACTTGTAGAATGGTGGGTGGTTTTAAGAGGGGATGGGACAGAGTGAGCGGGGGTAATGATGAAGAGGGGTGAGGAGGGTGGGGCAGCTGCAAGTTGAGGGGCTAGCTGCACAATTGGGCAGACTCGATAGATCGTGAGGCCTGTTTCTGCTGGCATTTCGTATGTTCGTATGCTTGCATTGTTTATGATATTGTTGCTTTTGCTATTGTTGTTGTTAGAGGTGCATTGTCTATCCTGTAATACATCACTGAACCATGCAACAGTATGTGTTCAAGACCCATGAATCTCCTAGTAGTATTAGACGGTATTGCTGTCAGTCTAGAGCTGCTAACTGCCACTGGAACTTTGAGTTTGGAAAGTATGCAAATTAGAAGAATTTGGAATGCTACATTCAAAACCTCACCCTCTTTCTCGTTAACTACCAGATAAAATTTTTTCATTTAAAGCATAGGACTTGCCCTCAAAGCTGCAAACCATCTTCGCTGTAAGACTGTTTATTTTGTTGAAAAAGTGGTATTTTTTCAATTATTTTATTCTTACTCTGCCTCTTGTAGTTATTTACTAAGTTAAGTGTATTTAGGTATTTTAACTCATTTTAGCGGTTCCATCACGGTTCCCTGGAACCATTTGATGTAGTCTAAAGTAGTGTAACTTGCAGTTCTGATCGCTAGCTGTTTAGTTTTAAACTTTATTTTGTTTACTTATTTAAAATTGCTTTATTCTAATCGCGATCAGTTCCCATTTGCTTCCTGGAACCGATTGTGTTTCTGGTAGTAAACACAGTTGAATACCTGTTTTCTGGGTATCATTCAGTTCCCTTTTTATGTTGTCTTGCGCATGCGCAAGGAACATATTGCCTTAACTTGGAATATCAGGTTTTGGAGGTGCGGTCCTGTAGTGGTCAGTGGCACCACTGCTTTTTCGGGCTGGCCTCTGTAGCACGAATTAGATTGCATGCTGTCTAAGACAGCAGTGGAAAAGCGTGCTACCACCTTGAAAAGATTTAGCCTCTGCAATGAGAGTGCTCCTCATTGCAGGGCATACTCTCCGTGGTGTAACATTTCAATATACATGGCGAAGCCATCTGTTTCTCACAGTCCCCATAACAGCCGATGTCGGAGGTGCCCAATCCCCTGTCGGTATTTGCCCTCACCAGTTCATTTGCCAATGGGGTAGCCCAATCCCCGTCAGCATAATGTCCCCTCCAAAAAATTTGTTGATGGCCGAGGGGTGCCCAATCCCCCTCAGCTCATGCTGCCCCCCCAAAAGCACACCATGCAGCTGATGGGGGGTCCCCAATTCCCATCGGCTCCAGTTCCCACCCAAACAAAAAGCCAGGTGGCATGCTGGGAGCTCACCCCAGAGTGCTCATGCCCCTCCTCCCCCAGCACACTGTATGGCCGACAGGGTGCCCAATCCCCGTCGGCTCCAGCCCCCCCAAAGAAACACCCAGGTATGCCAGCACGCTGGGAGCCCACCCCAGCGTGCCCAAAGTGTCCACATTGCCGCTTTTTCCCCTGTAAAACAGAAAATGGTCCCTCACAGTCTCCTCATGCCCCCAACCCACCCACCCTCTGCACACCCACCTCCCCACACCCCCACACCATACCTACCTCCGGAGCGTGACGATGATCTTCGGTGGACCGGGAACACGTCTGCAGTCTTCAAAACAGACCGCAAACTGAAGAAATGCCGGTAAGCTGTATAATGGCATAAATAGGGTTTTTTCAACTTTGATGGATATCTCGGTCATTTTTGGGAATTTTTTCACCGCATTTTCAACATGTGGTTCTTGGGACCCCACTTCATGAACTCAGTCACTGTCATTTTGTTATTCAGTCCCGAAAGGTGATTTCATGGTCACTGTGTGGAACCACCTTTCGGGATCGATTAATGAAACCCTATGTTGCAAATTTGGTGAAAAATTCCCAAAAATGACTGCATTCTGATGTGTTGCGGCGGTTCTCATACTCGTAACTTTGAGGAGTTTTTAATATTTTCACTCCAGATTTTCAACATTACCATTTTACCACACCTCCTTATGAACAGTATAGCTGTCATTTTTCACATCTTGCCCAAAAAGTGTTTTCGCACATGTGGCGCACGATGGCGCAGTCAGTGTGCAAAATCAATGTTGTGGATAGATTAAGAAAATCACAGTGACACTGTCCATGAGCAGAGGTCCGTAAATGCATATGTTGAAAATGTGATGACAAAATTCCACAAAATGCCTATTTTATGAGCGTGCGTTGCGCAGTTTTCATGTACACTCGTAAGTTTGAGAATTGTTAGTATTTTCACTCCAGATTTTCAACATTGCCATTTTTGCACATCTCCTTAAGAACAGTACAATTGTTATTTTTCACTTGCGCAAAATGTGGTTTTGCACATGTGGCGCACAATGGCGTGGTTGCTGTAGGAAATCAATGTTCGGGACAGATTAAGAAAATCACTGTGACAGTGTTCATGAGTGGAGGTCCCAAAATGCCTATGTTGAAAATTGGGTGAGAAAATTCCACAGAATGACTGTGTTATGAAGATGCATTGCACAGTTTCCATGCACACTCATAACTTGGAGAATTTTTTTATATTTTCACTCCAGATTTTCCACATTGCCATTTTTGCACAGCTCCTTAAGAACAGTACAGTGTCATTTCTCACATCCTGCCCAAAATGTGGTTTCGAGCTACTGGCGCAGAATGGCGCAATCACTGTGGGACATCAACATTCAGGACAGATTAACAAAATCACAGTGCCACTGTTCGTGAGCAGAGGTCCCAAATGATTTCATGAAGTGGCGTGAGAAAAAGCCCAAGTTGAAAATTTGGAGTGCAAATACCAACAAATGCCTGGGGCGTTAGGGTTTCTAACCATAACGTCCCACCCTGTAGAGACTAACTGGCATCAGGGGTGTGACTTTAGATTGTCGGTTCTATGCTCACGCCATTCTACCCCCACTCCCACCCCCACCCTGCAGCCACTGACAGGCATTGAACTGCGCCTTGCACTTTTCGGCCCCAAAGTTCACCCCATTCTCCTATACTTCTCCCATCTCAATGTATTTTCATATGGAATGGGGTGAGCATAAGGCCCGAGGACCCCAAGGCAGAACGCGATACTTGTCAGACTCTGCAGGGTAGGGGTGAAATTGCATGAGCGTTATGGACGACACACAAAGGCACACCTCAGTGCCTGTCAGTCTCTACAGGGTGGTGTGGGGTTGGCGTCACTTCCATAATTCATTGCCATTCATTTTATGCATCTGTCTAATTCGTGCACTTCCAATACCAATGTCAGCAAGACAACATTCAGCATTGACAAATGCTTGTTCTTTTTAGGAACTGATCCCTTTTTGAATAAAAACTGATAAGCTTGTTTTAATCGCGGTTCCTTTTAAACATAAGGAACCGACCGCTATTGCGCTAAATTTAGTTCTGTTACATGTTTTCTCAGTTTCCTGACAGGTTGGCATGTCCGACAGACCAAAAAAGGAGGACGGGAACCACAGGTTTTAAAAATTGTATAAAGTGCTTTCAAATCTTTGCTTAGGCTGATCGCCACGATTTGTGCATACAGTGCTTGGGTCCCATCCATATTTTCTCTAATTGTGAAGTTTATATTACTTTTTGTACAAACACTATTAATAAGAGAGCCATAAGATTAGAACAGGTGGCTCTTATTCCCACCTTAGTGTCGCCAAAGCAAAGTGAAGAGGGTTCTTATTCATTCCACTCTAAAACAAAGGAGAGAACTCTAATGACCCCTCAGACCCAAAATTACTGAAAAGGGGTCTGAGCATACTTACACACAAAAAAAAAAAAAAACATGAAAAAAAGAACAAGTGAGTAGACACCCGAGATTGTGCCTGCCAAAAAAAAAGAAAAATGTTGTGCCTCCTTCTGAAGAAGCAAAGGAGCTCCCAACAGACAAAGATAAAATTCCCTTTGTGGAGGGCATTGCTAGAGCCCTCCAACTCTTCCAGGCTCTACAAAATGCAGGTTCTGTACTGGGTTCACTGGTTCAAATCCCATCATCAGCTCCCAGTGACCAAGGGCTTAAAGTTTACATTGAAAAGGAGGAGGAGGAGGAGGAACCGGATCTGGGGGAACCCATTGAAACAGAGGTATCCCCAGACCAGGAGTTTGGTTCTTCTCCACGTGGCTTGATGATTTTTCATCCCACTTCTCTTTTGCCAGGAAAATAGCTGACACCCTAGGCCTCACCTCACAAGAATCAATCAATGATGAAGAAGAGGCAGATATTTCAGATATGATGGGTCTCACTCCCACAAGAAAGGTGGTCCTTCCTAACCTTAATGCCCTAAGGAAGATTACTTTTAAAATACTGCAGACACCTTCCTTTGTCCCCGGAGTGGACAAGAATTTAGAAAAGAAATACCAAATGGATAGGGTTCCTGCTGATTATCTGTGCACCCATACAGATCCTGAAGGTGTCATACAGGCCGCAGCCTGTGATAAAGCAAAAGTCTCTCTTACATCTCACCCACTGGACAAAGATTCCAGAAAAACTGACGTAATGGGGTGGGATCTTCCTTTCTCCTCTGACAAGCAGCTTATGTGGCAGATTTTGCCAGGACAGCTTTGGATGCCACAGAGTACCAATTCTTATGGCAGTGGCCAGAATGTTGGTCTTGTCAGTTTCATTAAGAAGGTTTGCTTGGCACAGAGCAACCAGTCTTACACCAGACACACAACTAAAGGCTATGGATTTTCCATATGAAAATGATTCCCTTTTTTGGTGACAAATCTGAGGCATACATGAAAAAAGTGAAGGAGTACAAAACCACCTAGAGGAGTAACTCCTCTAGAGAGAGGACCTCCACTTTTTATAGATCCACAGGAAGGGGAGGTAGGGGGTACTGCCCTAGATTTTACACCCCTTACCCTATGCCTGTAGAGTACTTACATTTTGGAGGGTACTGCAGGGGCAGGAGGTCTGCTAGGTGTACCAGCCCAGGTCTGGCTCTCAGACCACATTAACACAGACAACTGGGTACTGGAGGTAGTGAGTCAGGGTAGGGGTGTAGCCAGAATTCTGTTTGGGGGGTGTTTAAATATGACATTTCTGAAAAGGGATAGATAAAAGCTGGGGGGTGGCCCCCAGAAGCTCTGGGGGTGTGTACATGTTCTGTGGTGAATTTTGTGGGGTTTCTTGAAGAAAACACACACGTTTGTTACATGTTCTCCACCCTAATTTCATAGGAAACTTTTTTTTTTCACATGGAATCAGGGTTGTGGGAGACTGTGGCTGTCATAACAGTCTACAGAACCTCCAATGGTTGTGGACAACTGGTTATCTAACAGTGCGATCAACCACCAACGTGATTCTACCTGCTGTGTTAGTAATGCCACCTGGTAACAAGACATTGTACCACTATGTACATGGATTATGGTGGAATATTATGCTGTGAGCACCAGGTCACCATCTGAACTCCCCCATGTTTTCTGTAATGGTACCCTAGTTGCCCCCCCATGTTACTAGTGTGTAAGCATGTGCCCCTTTTATATGTCTGTATGTCAAAAATGAGCAGTTATAAGTACTCCGAGTTCTGAGAGTGAGCTGTTAGGCTTATGCAGTTTTTGTAATATACTGTGATGTTTGAAATATTTCTACATAAAGGTTGCTGCTGGGTGTCTGGAGGCTGCTAGGCCCTCAGAAGCTCTGGGGTGTTTACATGCTCTGTGGTGAGTTTTAGGGCTTTTTTTGAAGTAAAAAGCACAGTTTTGTTACATGTTCCACACTGCTAATTTCATTGGAATTTTTTATTCCAAAAGAATCAGGGGTGTGGAAAACTCTTGTTAGCATTACAGTCAGCAGGACCTCCAATGGTTGTGGACAACTGGCTCTCCAACAGTGCCATCAACCTCTCACTTCATACACATTACAATATGCAGTTTTGCCAGCAAGGCTGCAAGTACCTGTGGTAGTCCACTGACTGACCAACAGTGCCATGATAAACCACACCACCACCACAAACCCTTACAGCCTTTGAGAGACTTTTGAAGTAAAGTTGCTGTCTAAAAAACAAATTGTTAAACATGTTGATGTGAGTGTTAAGTAAACATTGTACTTACAATTTAGTGTCTTCTTGTCTTCATTTTTCTTCATGTTCTCTTAGGTGCCAGGCTGAGGATTATTCATGCAATTGCTGATGTCTTGTGTGGACTCATCCAGTATAAAGCTATCTTGTCACTGGCTCTTCATTCACAGCAGCATCTAGCTTCTCCATGTCTCCATGGTATTTGACTATCTGCAATGGTGTCATGCATCTGGGAGGATCGTCGGCAGTGGTGATCCCTCGATTCGAGGATGAACTCTATCATGGTTCACTGATGGGTCCTGAGGTGGCTCTGTAATCCAATCCTAGAGCCACAAATTCGTCTGCAGAAATTGCAGATGTTTCCATGTGGGAGAGCTGCCCACTGGCTGGGGTTTCTTTCCCATTCCTTCCTACGCTCTCTGTTTTCGACTTCGAGGGCAAGGCATTTCTCTTCGAAGCAGGCCCCCGCTTGATGGAAGTTGTGGCGCCATTGAGAACGGTTGGTGGCCAGCTCCTTCAAGCTTGTTATGCCCATATCTGTTTTCATGAGATATGCCTTCGTTGTGTCTTTGTAGTGTTTCCTTTGACCACCACGGGATCTCTGGCCATGACGGAGCTTGGAGTATAAAATTTGTTTGGGGAGTCGAGAGTCGGGCATCCACACACAGTGTCCAGTCCAGCGGAATTGATGTCTGAGGATCATTGCCTCAATGCTGGTGACATTGGCCTCAGTGAGAACACTAATGTTAGTGCAATGGTCTTCCCACTTGATGCGGAGGATTTTCCGGAGACACCATTGGTGGTACCTCTCCTCTGGGAGGATAGTGTAGTATCATTCATGAAGGTGTCATAAGGCAGCCCAATCTGTTCAATATGCAGTCTTTTGAAGAATGGTCAGACATTCCATTTCTTTGAGAAACTTAACTCATTTTACAAAAATTGTGTTAGGCAGTTTTTATTCAACAAAAGAACAGATTGCTTTCAAAAAGCGCTGTATGCTGCAGTGCTATCACCAGTTGTCTCAGTAGTCTTCAATAGTGCCTTTGTCTTCCAACCAACTGATGCAATTCACAGTCCCAAGATTTTTTTAAAGCTCAAATCACTCTTTTTGTTGTATTTAGTTTCATGAGTAGGAGTTCTGCAATCATATGGTGCAGAGAGATGCATTCCATGATGACAGTACATGTTTGTTACTATGTAGTCACTCAGTTCTGAGCTGCAGTAAGTTTGTTCCTGAGATGACTGGTCTGGGTTCTGCTTCTCTTAATGGCTGGCCCAAGACAAGTTTTCCAACACAACTGGCCAGAGACTGATGACTTTACTGGACTGGGAACAGTTTTTCTGACATATTTATTTTCTTGCATTTACACCAGTTAGTGTAGAATCACTATTCCAACATCATTTCACCATGATCACCACTCAAGTGAAATCTGAGGCTGAAATACATTTAGAGGAATTTGGGATTGAAACTGAGACCACCTAGATTGCAGTCAAATGTTGAAATGAGCACCTGGATCACAGTCTGAGATGCCCAGTTTTCCCTCACTGACTGTTGGTTTAATTTCTCTGTGTGTTATTGGGTCAGCCTGTACCAAGTGAAAAAGCATTAGCACCACATCACTGGAGATGCTGCTACTTGTGTAAGGTTGTGCTATGGATGCTTCAACATCATGGTGTCAAATGTTGAGAGATGTCTATTGAAACAAATGTTTTAGAATGGTATCTTATGTGCAATCAGCAGTTTCATCAAGTAGCACAAATTAAAAGCAATCCTCTGAAGGAATAGACAGTCTGCACATATAGAAACATAGAATTTGATGGCAGATAAGGACTGCTCGGCCCACCTAGTCTTTTCTTCCGTGCAAATTAGCCTTCTCAGAAGTGCTGCCAGTGAAGTGAAAAAGAAAAAGCACTAAGCGAGTCAGAGAGATTGCAATATGTGAATTCAGCTCATGGCTGTGTGATTGGTGCCAAGACAGGGGATACCATTACATATGGAACTGGCACAACTTTTCTGGAAAAAGCTTTTCTTTAAATACGATGGAAGCCAGTAAAAGGGCAACCTGAGGGCTTTGAGTCACTGTGGCTAACAGTAGGCATGGACAAGGGAAAACCTTTCAGAATAGGCATTGTGTACAGGCCCCAAATCAAGGCGATAAAGGAGACAAGTGGGCCCTGGAGATAGGGAGTCAGGGTCTAGCACTTAACTTAAGATCATTCCCCAAGCTGAGAACAAGAAACTTTGCACGAGCTACATCTGCAGACAGAATCTTTCTGGAAGCAGAGGTAAAACATCTTCTGGCAATCAAAGCAGTGGAGTCAGTGCCCCCAAATCAAAGAGGCAAGGGCTTTTACTCCAGATACTTCCTCACAAGGAAGAAAAAATGGTGACTGGTGACATACTCTGGATCTAAGAATGGTAGACACATTTTGAAGCTAAAGTTCAAAATGGTTACTCTTTCAATAATCATTCCCAAATTGCAAATCGGAGATTGGCTAGCCTCCCTAGACCTAAAGGATGCTTACTTTCACATCCCTATCAGACCATGTCAAGAAAAGTATTTGAGATTCAGACTTGCCTCATGTCACTGTCAGTTCACAGCACTTCCATTTGGCCTAACTTCTGCTACAAGGGCCTTCACAAAGTACCTGTCTATAGTGGTAGAGTGTTTGAGAAAACTGGGGGTGACAGTCTTTTCCATACCTGGACGACTGGCTAGTAGTGGGTCAATCCTGACAGCATGCAGAGCACTCTCTAGCACTAGCAAAATCTACTCTGGAATCCATGGGTTTTCTCATAAACGAACAGAAGTCTCAGCAAATGCCAGTTCCAAGTACTGGAGTTCATTGGAACAGAACTGGACACGTGCCTAGGCAGAACATTTCTGCCTCAGGACATGGTAAACAACATTCTGCTGTAAGCAAACTCATTTGTGTCAGGACAACCCAAACTAGCCAGAGAATTTCTCAGGCTGAAGGGTCACATGGCAGCTGCCACCGCAGTGGTGCTAGGTTCCAGATTTCAAATGAAAGACATCCAGTTTCACCTGAGACAGTACTGGTCACAAAGGACAGACTCACTGTCCAAACTGGTTCCAGTCACCCATAACCTAGTACAGGCACTGACTGCAGTGGTGGCTGGATGAGCACAACCTTCGGGTAGGTGTACCTTTTCTAAAGGAACAGCCTTCCTTAAGTCTCACAGCAGATGCCTCTCTCTCTTAAGTTGGTGAGCACACAGTCTCACTCTGCATGTAGTCTGCATCTTAAGCATGTTCAACTTGGGTCATGATCCTTCTTACCTGGCCCATAGCTGGGAATGTCCTCACCCCAGACTTGGCTTTAGCTGCCTGATATGTGACAGCAGCTCCTGGTGTAGAATTTAAGGCTAGTGGTGAAGGGTGGAAAAAAATACCTCTTTTGGCTCTAGTATTCCACTGTAACAGTTAGCCATTGACTTTAGTAGTTTCTCCAGCAAGGCACCTTCACCACATTCTCCCTACGACTGCCTCTGGTTCACCTGGGTTGAGTTTAGGGTGGGTAGGCTAGGTGATTGCCTCAGCAGTCATTGCTCTCCTCCTACGCCTTGGTTGCATGTATTGTTGCACAGTTTTCTCGCAAATGTCCATGGCATTCCTGCCAAAGGGTTTGAGTGACAGCCTTCCTCCAAATTGGAATATTTACCACTTCCCTTTAATTGGGTTTTCCAAATTGCAGCTGCTGAGCCGTCACTAAATAAACTATCCCAAGCCTGGAGGGAAGGAGAGCTAGGCCTTGAATCCCCGGAGATTTTCTCCTCATTGGGGGGGGGTTCTCTACCCTGTAGCCTCACGTTGTA
The DNA here is from genome assembly GCA_016271365.2 of Neoceratodus forsteri. Taxonomy (NCBI): domain Eukaryota; kingdom Metazoa; phylum Chordata; order Ceratodontiformes; family Ceratodontidae; genus Neoceratodus; species Neoceratodus forsteri. Next base: position 1,281,913,875 of record CM057459.1, on the reverse strand, counting down.
ACTGATAGTTAGCATAGTAGTGTCCCCTAGTTTCTTTAGGTAGGTTCCACCGTTGGATGGAGATAGAGGATGTCCTGTTGTTCCCTCTCTCCTTAGAAGATCCCCTAATCTCAACACTAACCATTAGGATCATGCTATGTAACCTGGGCATTTCATTATATTCTCAAACTTAGCATCTCATTACGTTATCAAAATGTCTATGCTTCTCTACTACTACGTCACAGGTACTGCTACTACAGCACAGTTAATGCTTGCTCATATGCTTCATGTTACCTTTTTGGGATATGATTGTACTACATTTCTTTTGGGGATTCCTAAGGTACTTTTAGCCATGGGAATTGTCCCATAACACCTCTAGGGGTGGAACCCTCTCCGAGGGTTCCTTGCCTTTCATACCCCCACAGGGTGGTAATTCCTCTGGAATAGACAGTGTGAAAGGCCAAAAAACAAACACACACAGTTGCACAAGCATAACACTATACTGGCTGTGTAGGACAGTGAATTGGAAAGGCTTTTGCCTGGAGTTCAGTGGCCAAGCAGCCAGACACTCCCACTTCCTGAGCTATATAAATCAGTTCCTCTCCAGCATCATTGTGAAGCATTTTTTCTTTGCCCCACCATCCTCCCCTCTTCTGCCTGTGGCAGCACTTCTCTCCTTAGGGGGATTCCTAAGGTATCTTTGAGGGTTCCTTGCCTTTCGTTCCCTTACAGGGTGGTAATTCCTCTGGAACAGAGAGCGCGAATGGCCAAAAACCAATCTAACACAGTTGCACAAGCATAACACTATACTGGCTGGGTAGGACAGTGAACTATGTACTACATCAACAAAACAGGGAGGGACCAGGGCAGTCCCACTTTGTGCAGAAGCAATGAGGCTATGGTTCCTGACATACTCCATGAAAGTATCCTTATTAGCCATACACCTTCCAGGGAAGGACAATGTATTGATAGAGCCCTCAGCAGGATAAATCAGGACCACCACGAGTGGTGTCTGAATCCCCAGATACTCAGTACAGTTTTGAGGAGGTGGGGCACTTCAGAGGTGGATCTTTTTGCCTCTGTAGAGAATATGTACTCCCTAGAGCAGAGAAGAGAGTGTGAGACATGACTGAAACATTTGAGTACATAACAGGCATTAACAGGCACAGGAATGTTTTCAGTTCATGAAGAGCTCCCGGACCAGGGAACATGATCTCAGGCTGCAAGGATAGAGATTCTCTACCAACATCAGGAAGTTTTTCTTCACAGAAACACTGGTGGATGCTTGGAACAGCCTGCCCTAGGGGGTTATGGGGGTCAACACTGGCTGGGAATCAAGGCTGTATTGGAGAGACACAAGGGAGCCCTGACTAGGAAGGACAAATTGAGAGTCAAAATAGGGTTATAACAAATGGGCAGACTAGATGAGCTAGCAGACTCCTTCTGACATCAACTTCTATGTTTCTATGTCATGGTGTACCAGAAAGGAGTTTTGTGCACTTGCTTGTGGACACACTTGTGAAATAATTTCCAGGGCCATTTACCAGCCAGCAGGTAATATTTAGAAGCTGTTTTAGGCTTTTTCATCAATTATCAAGCCCTTTTTTTCATGGCAATGTGCACCAGACATGGAGTGCACTATTTATTAGTGCTGATCTAGAAGTGGAAATATAACATTCCGAAACAAAAATGAATGAGCCACCTACAGAGTTGGTGGGACAGTCAACATGAGTAATGTATACCTGCACCTCAGCCTTGTTGGACAATCAGCTACAAAAATGTATTTCTTGCCCTGATTGCAGGAGTTTGCAGTTGACTGCAGCACTAACCAGTACCACTATGCTGTGGTGGCACACTGGCAGCTGGATAGTAAGCTTGCAGTTATACACATGTCTGACAGCAAGTGATCCCAGATCAGTTTGGGAATTGGTCCCAGAGTCCCAGACAGAGCAGTGCTCAGACATTCAGTGAAACTGTTCACAGAGCAGCATTCCTGGGAAACTGTTTCCAGACCAGTTGTGGGAAAGTAGTCGCAGAACAGTCATCATGAGATAGTGGTCCTATATTAATTGTTACTGGAAACATTTTATTAGACTAGGTTTTGAAACATGGGATTGCAACCACTCTTCTTGCTGGACAAACACTCTAATGTAGTAAGTTCAAGTGCCGGCTATGTGTGGTCGCTAGTCTGTCAATCACTTCTTCACTTTGCAATGGAATATCCCGGTGAATGCTTAGAAGTGCAAGACCAACAAGTCTGTTTTCACAGCTGGTATTGTGAACATAACTCTTTAACTGCCTGAGAGAGGAGAAAGATTGCTCTGAGCATGCAGTAGAAACAGGTAGTGTAGTCAAAATTTGCAGAAGCTTGTGCACATTTGGGTAAAACTGTGCATCACACTGAGTAAATGCCATTATTGCAGATTTAGGTTTCTCTGCAGTATTTTTCCATTTATGGCCCCACAGCTTCATTTCAGACAATACAACTTGTTCAGAATCGAGATCAGACTCCAAAGATTTTACAAGATCTGATGATCCAGACTGAAAATGACTTGCAAAGCCATCAGCTAGGTATACTGGCAAGATGCTATTGAAACCAGAAAGCACTTCTGAATGAGAGGTGAAGCGATTGTCTAGTTCAGACAAAAAAAAGTCAAGGAAAGGAATGTACACAGCTCTTCGAAAATATTGTTCTGCGTTGTCTTCTGGGTAGTTTGCCCTGTGTTGCTGCCTGCCACTTAGTCTTGGAATCCGTAAGTCTTCGCCCAAGCCATGGGCTGTTCTTTGAGTGCCCTCAAAGACTTTATGAAAAGAATTGTCACAGTCTGATAGCAGTTCACGTACGGCATCTTTGACACTGCATACGTGGTCTAGGGCAGAACTTAAATCACCGTTCTCTTGCTGCAAGTACCTGGACAGAGGGAGTGAGACACTGAAGACTTGTACACAGCAGTGCAGTGCAACAAGGAATTCGCTGTGACTGATAGCAGTGCGAAACTGAGTAGCTCTGGAAGAACATTAATTGTTTCCATGTTCTACGAAGTGTTCCAATGCTGCTGTGACTGGAGAAATCAGCTCACTAAAGGTTATTAAACTGGCATGTCGTTCAACCCACCTAGTGTCACACAGAGGTAAAAGTCTGTCTTTTTTTGATTGAGGAAGGAGCATGCCTACTTGTTCCTTTAAGATAGTGATACGCTGTGCAGAAGATCGAAAGAAGGTGCAAACATCACTGACAGTTTCTAAACAATTGCGGATAGCTGCCACTGTGCAACTTTTGCTTAGAGCTAAATTTAATGAGTGACTAGTGCAATGCAAGTAAAGAGCTGTTGGGTATTGCTGCTGAATTAATGCTTGTACACCTTGTACTCCGCCCGACATATTACTGGTGCCATCATAACCTTGGCCTCGCATATCAGTAAGGTTGAGACCACGATCTCCAACACTGGCAAGACAACTCAGAATATTATCAGACAGATTTCTTCCTGTCATATCATATACAGGCATAAAACCCAAGAAATCTTCTCTGATGCTGTAAGTTGTGTAAGGTTCAGTTTCACTAACTTGGCAATCAACATATCGGACACACTGAAAGCTGCTCTATTCCAGAGATATCTGTTGTTTCATCCGCAGGGACTGTAAAGTATTTGGCATTTCAGATTCTGTCTACCAGTTTTCTCTGAATTACAGCACCACATGTAGTGACAATCTCATTTTGAATGCGTGGGCTAATGTAAGTCGCATTAAGAGAGGAAATTTGGAGACTATCTCGCAGCACTTGGTCGCCACTTTAAGCCTTCAACCTTATTAGCGTACGGAAATTTCCATCATTTTCTGTAGTTATTACTGGATCATAGGACTGTATTGGTCCTCTGTCTCTATGGCCTTACAAAGCAAGTCCCTGTCTCCCACACCCAAGCACTGTATCAACAATTGATGTCAATTTGTTATGATTTTGTTCCATCGCCTTCTTTTTTTGGGAATCTATTTGTGTGGCGATGTCTACTAGTGATCCTGCTTTCACTTTCAAAAAATGTTCTGCCAGTTCATGGCAACGTTGATGATAAGCCATTTTTTGCATGATGACTAAATACTTCCAGTGCTTTCTTCCACTTTGTGAACGGTTTATCAACCAGTGCCCCAAAGTCTGATGTGATCCCTTTCCAACAGCACTTTTAGCAAACAGAACACAAACTTTGCAGAATGCTCCATTGTCTTTTGCATAATAACACAGCCAGATAAATCTGCTTAACCATGAAGCCTGAAATGCTAATTTATGATCATTTTTTGGGAAAGAATAATCATTTGAAGGCCGCCACACATTTCTGAGTAAATCAGTTTTCTGCTGTTCAGATACACCAATTGCATCATTTGTCCCTGCATACTGCCCTATGTCAAGTGCATTACAAGTGCCAGTGCTACCAGCAGCAGCAGCGCCAGCGTGATCACTTTCTATATTATCAGGTACACTGGTGCAACATGATGGTTGTGGTTCTGAAGAACTGTCACTGTGATTATTCACTTGTGAAACATGAGGATCCGGGTCACTGAGTGAACTGTCAATGTTTTCTGGTACATCTTCAGCATGCGGTTTCTTGGCAAAATATTTTAGCAGCATGTTGCTTGATTTTTTCTTTTTCCCTTCTCGTATATCCGTCTTGTGCTGCTATTTATTTGGATCACAATGTGATCATTGCAGGCAAAATGATAAGATTTTCATGAAGGTAGTAGCCAGGACTACAACTCCAGCAAGCTGTAACAGAAAGCACGGATTAATGCTCATCAGTGCTATGATTCACCAAGAAGAAGTAAACATTATAAGTAGAGTAAACTTTGAACAAACACAAGATGAATGCGAACAAAAGCATAAAAGGCCACATAAACACAATTTCTCTATCGGGCACCAGTGATAAAATCCTCCAGTTTTCTTCAGCCTGAGGAACTGTTTAATGCTGTGCCTGATAGATGATGAGAGCGCCTAAGGCTCCATTCACTTACATTGCAAGTGAAACATCAATAAAGATGATTCAGTAACACTGCCACACTAATCTGAAAAGCAGAAGGAGGTGGGACCCCAATGCTTTCCACTTCCCATCAGGAGCCACCAGCCATTATAAGGCATGAAACTGTGGGGACACAAGTGTGGTGAAAGGGGTAGTTCAGGTTTTTGCTGCACTGTGCTTCCTAGTCACATAGGAAGCTTTAACCACCCACAAAAAAGTATGTAATGGCCCAGTCCCCTGGGGTTACTAGAATTATAATCCCATCTGTGTTAGCCATGATCTACCAGCTGCCCCCTACTTTCCTAATAGGATGATAGGGGTAGCTAGTAGAGGGCTTATTAGAAGCTCTTTACATGACATCATTGTTCACCGTTGCAACAGCTTGAGCCACAATGGAATCAGTTGAGGAGGACAGTTTTAGAATGGTGATATTGAAGTGTAGTCAGTGTGTAGTGGTCCGAGTGTGAGAGCCCAACATAGTGGAGCTGTCAGAGTGAGAGGTGCGTGCCAGTCTGTCCAGCGACTGGGTGAAGGACGTTTGGTCATTTATCTCACCATAGTGAGAGTGAATTCAGCAGTGCCACTGGAAAGTGGTGGTGACTGTTGATGCCAGGACAACAGATTGTCATTTCAGAGAGAAAGAAGAATGGGACAGCAGTTGTATGAGTGCAAGAGACGATCTCCTGTTAGAGCAGAAGAATGTTAGCAGTCCTGTGAGGAGACAAGAGATAGTTTCCAGTCTGTGACCCTTGAAAGTGAAAGGTTTTCTTTAGTCAGATGTCTGTATTGCAAGTTAAACAAAACTGAGAGTAAAGAGGGAGACTAGCAATTTTTTTGTTGCTGTCTCTTGGTGATTGAGCACAGAGATAAGGCTAGAATACATCAGTCTGAACCCCAGCCTCACCACAAATATGTGCTGAGCTTGCATTTATAGTGGATGCATTTAGTGCCCTAGAGAGTGTGAATGGTCCAGTCATTATGTGTTTTCCCAATTGGATGACATGATAGAGGCTGGCTGGGGCTAGGGTGGGAGGAACCTCACCTGAAATTCCCAGAAAGAAAAGATGTAATGTCCTAGATCTCTTAACAGAGCAATGGGCATGTTTGAATTCCGTCTAGTGAAAAATCAATGCCTTTGTGCTCTGAGGAAAAATAAGAGTTGCTGCCTGCCTCACCAGTGTGTAATTTGACCAAGTTTGGGGGACCACTCGGTTTTGAGTGTTTACCATCTTGTCGGTGGAAACAACCACACTTCACAATCCCATTTCCAGTAGTGGACATTCGATCTTTGTTTCCAATGTGGACTGACGTGGGTGGGGCACTCTCAGAAGTCAGACCTAGCAGCATAAGCCTAACAAAAAAAATAAATAAATAAATAAATAAAATGTGGGGAGTAGTGCAATGTAATGGCTGTGGGGCAGCAGTCTTCCGGGAGTCTTTCTGGAGGCTGAGATGCTGCCCTATTTGCAGACAACTATCTGCTCTGAGGGAGGAAGTTGCCCGTCTTCAGGCCACACTGGACAGTAGTAGGGGGACCTTCCCCCAGGCCACAATGGACAGTAGGAAGGGAACCTCCCCCATCCAGGGAGCACCAGAACCACCACCACTACCTCAGAGGTTGCAAAGAGCACAGCAGTTGGACCACAGTGGGCTCAGGGAGGATGAAGATGGTGGAACACAGGCACACCCAGTCAGATGTTACACACACAATCCATACACCATTCTGGGGAGCATAGCTCCCCTATGGATACACCATGAGGACAACTGTCACAAAGGAGGCCCACAGGAGGAGGCAGAGGACACCACAAGGAAAGGAAGCAGCTCCTGGTGGGGACTCAATTAGTAGGGGATAGAACTGGGAGGAGCTGGGAAATCTGAAGTAAGGTGCCTGCCTGGTGCCATGACTGGAGGGACAGGAAGCGCATCCTCAGGATCACGACAACAGCTGCAAGGATTCTGAGCTGGACGTAATTGTCCACCTAGGGACAAAATGACTTGGCTCATCATGAGGTTAGAAACAGTGCAGGAGGACATTGCAGAGTTGGGGAGGGCCTAAGACAAATGCTATCACACAGTATCATTCTCAGAGGTGCTGCCTGTCAAAGGCATGGGAGAAAGCGGGGTAATGGCACCATGCAGTTTAATGAATGGTTGAAAAAATTGTGTGAGCACAGGGTTTGGCTTCATTGGGACTGGGGTTCCACCTGGAGGGACACCAGCCTATACTGGCAGGATGGTCTGCATCTGTCAGGAAGGGAACAAGTCTTTTGAGCAATCGGTTTAAATGCTTCATTGGCAAGCTTTTAAACTAGTCAATGGGGAGGCACTGACAAGCAGCAGAAAAATCCCAGCCTCTCCTACAAAACAGGGTACTAAATGAGAAAAAGACCAAGGTAGAAAGGTCAGTGGGGGATGCTGCAACAGAAGGTAAGGCCATCAAAAATGGAGAGCAATAGTACCAATGCCCGTGGTGTGGTAACAAGCTTCCTGAATTAGTGGCCTTGATGGAGGAGGAACATCTGGATATAGTGGCAGTCACAGAAACATGGTACACAAAACCATGACTGGGACGTAAACATACCAGGATCACTATCTACAGGAGAGGGACAGGGAGGGTAAAGAGGGAGGAGGGAGTAGTTCTTTACATAAGGGAAGAAAAAAAGCAACAGAACAAAAGGGTAAACAGGGAGAGAAGAAGCACTGTGGGTAAATTTGGAGACGAGCAATGACACCACAATCCGGACAGGGTTTATACAGACCCCCTTCTCAGGGTAGGAAATGGACAGGAAATGATAGAAAGTATACTTAGAATGGCAGAAAAAGGGAGATATTGCTGATGGGTGATCTGAATATGCCAGATGTTAACTGGAGTGCAGTTACAGCTGCCACTTGAAAGTGCAGTTATTAGATGCCCTACAGGGGAGACATGTAGACAACTAGTACTGGAGCCCACTCAGAGAGGGAGCAATATTAGACCTGATACTCTCAAATGGAGATGGAGAGGATCATAGATGTGAAAGTGGGTAGCCATCTGAGACTAGCGACCATCGAACAGTATGGTTCACAATAAACACAGCAATAGAGTCAAGCCATACAAAGACAAAGTACTACTGGACTTTAGGAGGCTGACTTTGCCAAATGGTGAGTGCCTAAGGAATGCAATAGCAAATGGGCGGGAAGGAGGGTGGAAGAACAATGGGAATAATAAAACTGCCATCACAGAGGTACTGAGCCTTTGTGTGAAGCAAATAAACAAAACAAGACAATGTAAGAAACCACTATGGTTCTCAAAGGAAGTGGCAGTGAAGGTTCAAGAGAAAAGAAAGCATTCAGAAAGTACAAGGAGAATCGCAGCAGGAGCAGGACAGAAACTGTATCAGTTAAAAGCAAAGGAGGCTGGGAAGGCAGTCAGAACAGCAAAGGCCCAAACCGAGGAAAAGATAGCCAACTCAGTTAGAAGGGATAAAACCTTTTATAGGTACATCAGGGGCGAAGGAAGACCAAGGAGGGATAGTGAGGCTTAATAAAGGGGAGGAGAGGTGGGCAGAGGGAGACTGTGAAAAGGCAGAGATACTAAACAAATATTTTGCTCAGTATTTACAAAGGAAGAGGAGGTACATAAAACAAACAGCAGTAACACTCTGGATACAGAAGTTGATACCAGCCATTTACAGAAGAAAGGTTCTGAAAGAACTCTTAAAACTGAAAGGTGGACAAAGCAATGGGGCCTGATGGGATTCATCCCAGAATTCTAAAGAACTAAGGGTAGAACTAGTGACACCACTGACACCCTCTTTAACAAATCATGGGAGGATAGGGGTGGTACCCGAGGACTGGAGGAGGCAGATGTGATTCCCTTCACAAAGTGGGAGCAAGGCAGAAGCAGGAAACTATAGACCTGTTACTTTAACCTCGAGAGATAGGGAAAATGATGGAATCACTTCTAAAGGAAAGAATTGTCAAGTATCTAGAGGCCAGAGGGCACAGGACCCTAGGCAGCATGGATTCAAGCGGGAAGGTCAGGCCAGGCAGATCTGATAGATTTCTTTGACTGGGTGACCAAAGTAGTAGATCAGGGAGGGGCTGTGGACATGGCCTACCTAGACTTTAGCAAGGCATTTGACACAGTCCACACAAAGATTAATATACAAGTTAGCCAGCCTGGAGTGGGTCCCAAGATGACAGCCTGGGTAAATATGGCTGGAGAATAGGACACAGAGGTAATAGTAAATGGAGTCCACTCAGAAGAAAGGAGGGTTACTAGCGGGTACGCAGGGGTTCAGTAATAGGACCAGTCCTCTTCAATGTTTTTTATAGCGACATTGCAGAAGGACTGGAAGGAAAAATATGTCTCTTTGCAGATGACACTAAGATCTGCAACAGAGTTGATTCACAGGGTGGGGTGGAAAGGATGAGAAGGGACTTGGCAGAGGTTAAAGGAATGGTCAAATGTATGGCAGCTTAGATTCAATGCTAAAGTGCAAGGTAATGCACCTGGGAAACAAAACCCGGGAAGAGTACACAATGGGGGTGAGATACTAACAACAACAAAAATGGAAAGGGACCTGGGGTAGTCATATCAGATGACCTAAAGGTGGGCAAGCAATGTGAGAAGGCAGCAAGGAGGGCTGGGGGATACTGGGATGCATAGGAGAGGCATCACCAGTAGAAAACAGAAGATTATTATCCCTCTGTACAGACAGCTGGTGAGACCCCATCTGACACCATGTGTGCAGTTCTGGAGACCCAATCTCATAAAGACATAGACAGGATGGAAGCTGTCCAGAGGAGGGCAACTAAAATGGTGCAGGGTCTGCAGGACATATGAAGAGACTTAAGGAGCTTAATATGTATAGCCTCGAGAAAGGAGGGAGGGGGGACATGATAGAAACTTTCAAGTACCTCAAGGGAATCAACAAAGTCAAGAGGTAGCATCTTTCAAAAAGAGGTGTGCAGAACAAGAGGCACAATTTGAAGATAGACGGAGGCGGCTCCAGAGGTAATTTAAAGTATTTTTTCACAGAGAGGTTGTGGATGCATGGAATGGCCTTCCGGAGGAAAGTTGTGAGTCAAAATCAGTGGTGGAATTCAAGCATGCATGGGATAGTCATAAAGGCAATTCTGGGGTGGGGTAGGAAGAAGTAGGCTGCTGGTTAACTAGGATCTGCAGCTTATCCAGTAGGTAGGGAAATGGGCAGACTGGGTGGGCCAAGCGGTCCTTATCTGCCGTCAAATTCTATGTTTCTATGTTTCTATAACAGCTCGCTTTCAGAACTCAGAGTACATATAACTTCTCATTTTTGACATACAAATATACAAAAGGGGCACATGCTTGCACATTAGTAACATGGGCGGGGGGACAACTAGGACACCATGACAGAAAACATGGGTGAGTTGTGGAGGATGACCTGGTGATGGTGGCATAATATTCCACCACAATCTATTTACATAGTGGTACAATGCCTTGTTACCAGGCAGCAGTACTAACACAGCAGGTAGAAGAGGAGGCTAACCACTTGTAAGGGGGGGGGGTGACACTTTATACACAGAGACACTACTGTGAAATGAATAGGATGTGTGTGTTGCCAATGCCAGTATATATAATTTTGTTATTACTGTGAGTGGGCTAAGAATGAGAGAAGTAGGGTTGGGGTCCCCAAACTAGTACTGCCTCTCATTCCAAAGCTAGAAAAAGTGAACAAGGACATTGGGTTACGTGCCACGAATACAGTCCAGAATCACACTGTTCCATGAGCCCCACATAACAGTTTGTTGATACCTGCCTCAGGAGGAACAGAAGGCGTATTGCTCAAACAAGCAGGAATATGTCACACTGTTTGTGAAGACAGTGACACAGAACTTATCTTCTTGAACAGAGGGGAAGTGGTGTGCTTTTACCACTGCCCATTCAGGCTGGCCCATGCACACCACTTGCCTTCTGTTCAAGAAAATAGGTTCAGTCACTGCCTTCACAATGGAAGGGAAGGGAGGGATGGTATGCACGGTACTTGATGGATTCCTGGCGGAGGCTGGGGGAACCACAGGTGATTGGCATATTGAAATTAGAGGGGCGGACGCTGGATTTCATTGCATGCCCCTGTCCCTTAGGTAGCTCAGAAAACATCGTCGGCTGCCTAGATGAAGCATGCCAGGTGACTGGCCTCAATGGCTCCCTGTCTCTCCACCAACCTAACATTGCTCCATTGCACCAACCAGTCCTGAACCCCGCCCTGGGGGGCAATTCAGGGAGGTAATGTCGGCTGTACCCCCTATTACAACTGCCTTATGTCTGTCCCATGCATTCTAGAATTCTCTCACTGTTTTTGACTCCACCACCTCCTCAGGAAGGCTGTTCCATGTATCCACTACCCTCCCTGTGAAAAAATACTTCCCCATATTACCTCTGAGTCATCCCCCCTCTATCTTCAAATTGTGTCCCTTTGTTCCTGCAGATCTCTTTTTCTGAAAGATGCTACCCTCTTGGACTTTGCTGATTCCCTTGAGGAACTTTAAAGTTTTTATCATGTCTCCCCTCTCCCTCCTCTCCTCGAGGGCATACATATTAAGCTCCTTTAGTGTCTCTTCATATGTATTCTGGTGTAGACCCTGCACCATCTTAGTTGCCCTCCTCTGGACAGCCTCCATCCTGTCTCTGCGCTACTCCAGAAGGGTTCTCACCAACTGTCTGTACAGAGGGATAACAACTTCCTATTTTCTACTGATGATGCCTCTCCCTATGCATCCCAGTATCCTACCAGCCCTTCTTACTGCCTTCTCACTTTGCTTGCCCACCTTTAGGTGTTCTGATATGACTACCCACTGGTCCCTTTCCATTTTTGTTGTTGTTAGTATCTCACCCCCCAATGTGTACTCTTTCCCTGGGTTTCTGTTTCCCTGATGCATTATTTTGCACTTCTTTGTGTTGAATCTAAGCTGCCATACATTTGACCATTCCTCCAACCTTGCAAGTCCCTTCTCATCCATTCCACCCCTCCTTGTGTTTTGACCCTGTTGCAGATCTTTGTGTCATTTGCAAAGAGACATACTTTTCCTTCGAGTCCTTCCACAATGTCACTTATAACGACATTAAAGAGGACCGGTCCCAGTACTGAAACATTCAAGATCGGTGGTCAGGATTTCACACATGCCCTCACCCTAGATGAAATCCAGACCTGTCAGAAGAACCGAAAAAAAAAAAACCTGGCTGGTACAACCAGACTGCACAAGCTGCAGCCGATCCAGATTTCCAATTTTGGGTCTGGTCCAAAGGTCTGAATGTTATTTTATTTTTACCAAGTCCCTGGCTTTCTCTCTCATAATGTAGGCCACAAGATTAAAACACCACATAAACAAATATCCTCATTTCTGCAAACTTCTATTTTGATTTAGCAAATTAGAATATTATTCATTTCTATGTTATAAGTCTTAGTTTGCATTTGCACATTATAGCACCTACTCTGTGTGAGCTGCACCTTTCCCATTTGCATGGTGGTTTTTAATCTTTTTCCTAATACATTTAAAATTACAAGGTATACCTCAGGACTCTTTTTATGTCGTCTTACGCCTGTGCAAGAAACATGTTGCCGTAACTTTGTAATAGCAGGTTTTGGAGGTGCGGTCATGCTGTGGCCAGTGGCGCCACTGCTTTTTCAGGCTGGGCTCCATTGCATGAATTAGATTGCATGCTGTCCATGACAGCAGTGCAAAAGCATGCCACCAACTTAAAGAGTTTTAGCCACTGCAATGAGGGAGCTCCACCTCATTGTAGGGCGTGCCTTGTGCAGTGTAACATTTCAATAAACATGGCCACCACCCTCCCTCACAGTACCTATGTAGCCAACTTTGGGGGTGCCCAATCCCACTGTCAGCATATGTGCCCCCTTTTCTGCTGTGGTGTGCCGAGGGGGTGCCCAATCCTCCTGTCGGCATGTTAACACCCTCAGCCATTTTCCTGGCGCTGCCTCCAGTTGTATGTATATCTCGTTTTTTTTTTTCGAATTTTGGCACCAAATTTTCAACATGGGACCCCACCTCATGAATTCTGACACTGTCATGTTGGTATTTGGTCCTGAAAGGAGATTTCACAGTCACTGCGTGGAATTGCCTTTTGAGACTGATTAAGGAAATGGCAGTGTGACTGTTCATGAGGTGGGCTCCCAAAACGCCCATGTTGCAAATTTGGTGAGAAAATTCCGAAAAATTACCATGTTATGAGCGTGCGTTGTGCAGTTCCCACTCATGCTTGTAACTCTGAGAATTTTTAAATTTTTGCTCCAGATTTTCAACATTGCCATTTTTGCGCACCTCCTTATGAACAGTGCAGTGGTTATTTCACACATCATGCCTGAAATGTGTTTTAGCACATCCAGTGCACAGTGACACAGTCGCTGTAGGAATACAATGTTCGGGACACAGTAAGAAAATCACAGTGACACTGTTCATGAGCAGAGGTCCCGAAATGCCTATGTTAAACAGCTGGTCAAAAAATTCCACAAAATGACTATGTTACAATCATGCTTTGCGCAGTGTCCACGCACTGTTGTAAGTTCAAAAATGTATAATATTTTCATACTAGATGTTCAACATTGCCATTTTTGCATACCTTCTTATGAACAGTACAGCTGTCATTTTTCATACCCTACCCAAAATGTGGTTTTGCACATCTGGCGCACAATGGCATGGTCGCTGTGGGAAAACAACATTCGAGACAAATTAAGAAAATCCTACCACCACTGTTCATGAGCAGAGATCCCAAAATGCCTATGTTAAAAATTTTGTGAAAGAATTCCAAAAAACAGACTGTTACGAGCGTGTGTTGCCTAGTTTTCATGCATGCTCGTAACGTCAAGCATTTTTAATATTTTCACTCCAAACTGTCAACATTGCCATCTCTTAGAAAATGGGCTTAAAAAATAAAGCATCCTGATCAGCTGAAAGCCACTGTCAGGCATGCATATAGAAACATAGAAACATAGAATTTGACGGCAGATAAGGATCGCTTGGCCCACCCAGTCTGCCCATTTCCCTACCTAATGGATAAGCTGCAGATCCTAGTTAACCAGCAGCTTACTTCTTTCTAACCCCACCCCCTAGAATTGCCTTATGGCTGTCCCATGCATGCTTGAATTCAACCACTGTTTTTGACTTCACAACCTCCACCAGAAGGCCGTTCCATGCATCTGTGGATGCATTTATTTTTTAATAGAGCCCTGTCAAAAAAATAGAAAATTCAGGGAGCCCCATTACTTGGGGTATTGTTGGGCCATTTGAATTTTCAAACTTGCTATCCACCATTTTTTTCTTTCGCTTAGAGAGGTTTGGCAGCGAGTAGGCGGGCCGCCATCCGGCCAAGCCCCTCCCCCTTCTCTTTCATTAATGTTATTTAAACACTTAGCCACACATTAAAAAAATATTGAATGTAAAAAAAGTGAAATCATCAATCAGATCATCCTCTGGTCACCGGCAGTGAGAAGTGGGGCTTTCAAAACAGCAGCGCAGCATGAGCGTCTACATAGGAACGAATTCCACATGTGCTGCTTGCCTGTGCTGTCTGCTGTACTGTCTACCTCCAACAACACAAAAAAAAATCCCTCTCAGAAGCGTCTGTATGTATTTTGTTGCCTCCTGCCTCTAGGAAAACTTGTTCCTCAGAAAGGCTACACTGGGGTGCAGCACTTGTGACTTACCATGATTGCGCACTCCTGTTTTGCACCTGTTGGGTTTTAAACTCCTTCTGTCCAACCTCGGAACATCCATAGTACAGGCACCTGCCCACGACCACCACTCCTCGGACCAACTCTCATGCTAAATATAATTATTTTCCTTAAGTACCCCAGTTGATAAACAGTAAAGGCACTTAAATCCACCTGCTTTTGCAGGTCATCTCTTTGTTTACCTCCCAGCTTGGTTGAACTCCCAGAACCCCTGTAAATAAAAGCACCTTCCATCCCTCAGATTCTGCACAATGCGACCGCCATCCCATTACAGCTGTTCCTCGTCGCGACTTCCCCTGGTCCTTCTCAGTACTGTAAGTACTAATGAAACAGGCAAACTAGGGGCAAACACAAGATGTGCCTGTGTTTTTTCCCAGTCTTACTTTTTCTTTTTGCTCCCAGCTCCTTTCGACCTTCATGCATGTAAACCTAAAGACCGCCTCTGCTACTCCGTAGTGCAGCAATTCCCATCACCTTTCCCGCTCAATAATAAATAAATACATTTAGAAAATGGGCTTGAAAAATAAAGTATGCTGATTGCCTGAAAGCCATGATCAGCATGCATTTATTTTTCAATAGCGCCCGCAAAAAAACAGGTGCAAATTCGGAGTGCCCTATTACTTGAAGACTCCTTGGGCACGTTGAATTTTCAAATGGAGAAGCCGCCATGTTTTCCGTCGCTAGGCAAGCCCTGAAATAGGAGCCAATTTCCACAACTCCTGAAAGACGCAAGCTATTATGTGCTGTTTTCCCCCTTGTTTATAAAATAAAACTTCTTTCCGTTCGACATAGAGCAGCCTAGCAGAGTGAGCAATTGAGGGGACAGCCAGCCCAGAGATGGTAGTGGCAGGAGGGGGGTTAGGATTGAGAGAGAGAGAGAGAGAGAGAGAGAGAGACAGAGAGAGAGAGAGAGCCAGCAAGCAGGTGATCAGTTGGCATACCAGCGGGTGGGCAAGCGAGTAGGTGGGTGCAAAGAATGACTTGAGTTCAGTAGACAGCAATGGGGAATCAGATGGAGGAGAGCACAGGGAGATAGAGGGGACAAGAGACAGAACAGAAAAAAAAATCAAACTCTGCGACGTGTAACAGATCCCTCCCCTCTCCCCCGTCTGTCTCACAAACATTTTTTTTTGCTGCTGACTCGGTCTGCCTTCCCTGTATCTGCAGCAGCTCCCGACCTTCCGTTGCGGGTCCCGCTCATGATAGAACTACTGGACACATCATGCTGCAGTAAGTTAAAACAAAATGAAAGGCATTTAAATAATAATAATGTTACACAAGGGGGGGGTGACTGAACAGACTATCAAGTAAGCAAGATGCCCTTATGCCTACAGACCCTCCCCTTGCCAGTACTTCCGGGCTCATACAGACACTCTCTGGTACCTCCTTAAAGAAACGGTCTCCCAAATCCCTCTCCCATACACAGAAAATAAAGCTGCAGTAATACAGCAGTTTATGTGTTTTCTGATTCGGAAAAGTTGAACTTGACTAGGATGTGTGTGTATATGTGTATGTGTGTGGGGGGGTTACAACAGAATGGCTTCATGACCACTGCTGTTGGGGGGGATAGGAGATGGAACAGCACAGAGGGACTACTTTTCCAACAAAATAGGCTTTTAGTTTATCTCTAGTCATTTTTTTTGTTTTATTTTTCCAAATGCAGAAGAAAATGTCACATGTAGCCCATTTTCTAAGCACAATAATACCCTCCAGGGTGGGCTTTATTGGGAAATACCGGACCTTCCAGGGGCTATAAGGCCCTCCGCCTGCAGCGTCAGGCCTCGTTACATCCCTGGGAGGTCAGGTATTTCCCAATAAAGCCCACCTGGAAAATAATACTTATAAAAACCTACTAAAACAAAACCCTTCAATGCGTGATTGTGTGTGTGTGTGTGTGGGGGGGGGGGTTACTATGATGACCAACTACCAAAAACCAGAACTACAGAACCTCAACTAGGACAAAAGTCCACAAGCTCAAAACAAAAACAGTATTTTAATGCAGGCAGAGAAACTATTTTTTTTTCTTTACAAAATTAATACTTAAGAGATTGTAACATTTCAGCATAATTTTTTTTAAACATATGTATAGCACATTGGTCCATTTTCTAAGTGCAATAATACCTTCCAGAGTGGGCTTTACTGGGAAATACCAGACCTTTCAGGGGCTATAAGGCCCTCCACCTTCAGTGTCGGGCCTCATTACACCCGTAGGTGGTCCAGTATTTCCTAATAAAGTCCACCCTGGAGGGTATCATTGCTTACTTCACACCTCCTTATGAATGGTGCAGCTGACATTTTTATGTGGTGCAGAATAGTGCGGTCACTGTGGGAAATCAACATTCAGGACACATTTACAAAATCACAGGGACATTGTTCATAAGCAGAGGTCCCACATGCTTTCATGAGGTGGGGTCGCAAAAAGGCCATTTCTTGGGGGGACTCTATTTCCCTCCGGTCACGGCTCGTGGGACCTTCTCTCAGGCATCCTGTCCTTTTTCCTGCCCGCCTGTGGCTCCCTCAGACTTTGACCTCCTCTCCCCCCCCTCCTGCATCCAGCACCCCTGGTTTCACCTGGAGGGTTGCCCTTCACCTCTTGGGCACACTTGTAAGTCAGACTCTGGCTGCAGGTGGGGCCCGGGTGGAGAACTGGAAGGCCAGCCGAGAAGAAACCCGGTGAAGGGAATGGGGGACAGGTGCTGTTGCCTGTCCCACGAAGCCAGTGTTTTTCCTGTTCTACACTCATAGATCCCCCACCCTGCATGGGCACGCCCCAACACTCTGGTGCACGGCAACCCTGCCTGCATCGGCCACACTTTTTCGTGCTGCCCGGCTTGCTGCAATGCCCCTGGTCTCCACCTGGGGTCGCTGGCATGCCGGGCTGTCCCATCCCAATCTTCCGGGGAGGAGACCACCACATGGGCAGTCCGTCCTCAATCCACCCCTGCTGACCCACTGGTGCCCGAGCATGTTCCCGAACCCAGGTCGCCAGTGTAGCGTGAGTTGTGGCGTCTAGCACCTCAACCCTCTGTACCACCGAGCCAGACACAAAAAGACCATATTGAAAATTTGGAGTTCGAATACCAACAAACGCCCAAGGCGTTAGAGTTTCTAACCATAACATCCCACCCTGTACAGACTAACAGGCATCAGGGTGTGCTTTTGGATTGTCAGCTGTAATGCTCACACCACTGCACCCTCACCATGCAGCCACTGACAGGCATCCAGGTGTGCCCTGGACTCTTCCCCTTCAAAGTTCACTCCATTCTCCTATGCTCCACCCATCTCAACATACTTCCTCATGAAATGGGGTGAGTGCAAGGCCTGATGACCCCAAGGCACAATGTGACACTTGTCAGAGTCTGCAGGGTAGGGCGAAGTGAAATGGCACTAGTGTTACGGCCAACGACCCAAAGCCACACCTCAATGCATGTCACTCTCTGCAGGGTGGGCTGCGGTTCACATCGGTTCTATACTTCATTGCCATTCCTATTATGCGTCTCTCTAACTCTTGCACTATCAATGCCAATGCCAGCAAGACAACATTTGGCATTGACAGATGCTTGTTTTACACATGGGTTGATCATGTCCACGATATAACTGACTTATTTTTTGTCTGCTGGAGTTTCTACAAATAGCAAAATACCATATAACTGGTATTTGCATTAAATCACTCACTTCTTTGCTCACATTTTGGGGCCTGATACACAGTAGTGGTGGCACAAATATAGAGTGCAAAGAGGCACCCATTTGTGCCAATAGGAAAAATTAAAATACACAAAGAGCTGACTTAATGGGGTGGGGGAAGGGGGCATGGACTTTCCCTAACAAGAAAGTCACAATGGATGCCAGTCAGCCAGATGCTATTTGGAGTACACTCAGGATTTACACTTAATAGCATTGCTCTATGCCACAGCAAGAACCCTTGGTTCTGTAAGTGGTGCTACAACTAAATGATTCCCTTACCTCTCCAACCCCTTTGGGCACACACTGAGGAATTCATTTTTCTTTTTTCTTATAATCCTTGGTGGTCTATTGCTCCCACACTCTCTCTCAAAATTCCAGTAGATCTGTTCCATTTCATCTAGTGCCCCCCCCCCAAATCCCCATCCCCTTACAGTCAGTGAGGTGTTAATCATCCTTTGGTGGCACAACAATAACAGTTTTCTGACAGCTCCTCTGGTAGTTGCATGCCTCCCCTGCCAGTGAGAGTCAGGCAATTCCCTACCTGGCTTCAATTGACCTCCAGGCTCTGGTCCAGACTCTGAAGACTTCAGATGGGGGGTTGAACGACCATCCGAGAGGGACCAGCAGGTTCAGGCAGGAACAGACTGCAGCAGGCCAGGCGGCTGGCTTACTGGATGGATGCTCTCTTGTTCTGTCCTCGGTTCTGTCAGCAACAGGCCTGGGCCCTGGCTCCTACTCGCAATTGCGACTCCCCTGACTACACACACCCGAGCCCACAGTGACTGACACTGGGGAAAAAAAGGCTCTAGAGGCGCCTGCCCTCAGCCCCACACAGACAGCTACTAGGCAGCGACGACGAGTGACAGCACAGTCCAGCAAATCTGACTGCTGTTTCTCTCCTTACATGAATTCGACGACTCAATTCTTTTCTGTCTCTCTGAGAAAAATAGCAGTGAGTGAGTTGGTGCGCCAAGCCGCCAAATACACGCTGTGTGGCTTGATTGGCTGCTGTCTGCTGAGAGGCAGAGCTAAGGAGGAGGAGGAGGACCACGAGTCACGCACCAAGAAAGAGCCCCCCCCCCAGGCTAGTTCTATACATTTCACCTTGGCTTTCATTCTGACAGCACAGCAGCAACGGGTGCTGAAGCGCAAATTTAAATGGACAGTGCTTTCTGTACAATTAATTTTAATACATTTTTTAGACCCCATGCATCCGTTGTTCCCCAGTGCCATCCTGAACATCAGACCCCCTCATATGCCATGACTTTACCTTCGCGGCAGGGTGAGTGGGGCGACTCAACCCACCCCAAAGGATCCATGCCGGAGGTGCCCTTCCAGGAACCGGCGCCGCGAGGAACAACTTCATACTGCGGGCTCTCTTTTCCACTGTTTTTCCTCCTGGCGGTCATGGCGTGCAATGGCGCCTAGTGACTTGGAATGCACGCCGCTCCGCGTGCGTGCCCAATCAGCGTCTGCCACGTCCACCCCCCATAGCTTGCAGCTCGTGCTGTCAACCCCAGCCTCTGCTGGGGTCAGGCAAGCACCGCCGCCCGAATCCCTCCCAGAGATGGAAAGCAGTCCGCGGACGCTCAATCCATCTCCTCCCGCCGACCCACGGCAGCCCATGCTCGTTCGAACACGGGTCACGGCGTGGCGTGAGGTGTGGCATCAGCGCCTCAACCCTCAAGCGCCACCGGGCGAGCAATACATTTTGAGGTAATGTCGGGGGGGTGTTTGAACACCCTAAACATCCTCCTGCCTATGCCCCTGAGTCAGGGTCTTTGCCTGTAGTTCAAGCAATTTCCAAAACTCCAGGGCCACAGGGATTTCCAGCCTTTAACTCCATTAGAGACCATTCTGCTGGAGTTGCAAATAAGAAAGTTCCTGCAAGCCAGGGCAATAGAGTAAGCCCCCCTTACCCATAGGGGAAGGGGCTTGTACTCAAGATACTTTCTGACAAAGTAAAAAAATTTTAACATTAGCAGTAGTTATCCCTGCTCTAAGAACAGGAAAATGGCTGGCATTCCTGGATCTTAAAGACGTTTACTTTCACATTCCAATCAGATCTTGCCGCAGAAAATACCTAAGGTTATCTCTTCCCTCAGGTCATTACCAGTTCTCAGCACTTACTTTCAGGTTCACTTCTGCCACATGAGTATTCACAAAGTGGTGTCAGTGGAGGCAGCTTACCTCAGAAGGCAAGGAATCAGGGTATTTCCTTACATGGATGACTGGCTAGTCATAGGGAAGTTATATGTAATGGTCTCAGTGGGCCTACACAGTTACCAAAATTTAAATAAATAAATACCAGCAGGTCAAAAATTCCATCAGGGTGACCTAAAGTTCCCAGAAGTCACTAGGTTTCCTTATCAATGCTCAAAAATCTTAGATGGAGCCAGTTCTGTCACTGGAATTCTTTGGAGCAGAACTGGACACTATCTATGATAAAGTTTTTCTTCCACAGGAGAGGGTGTCAAATCTATTGACCCTAGCAAACTCCTTTGGGCAAACTCCTCAAAGTACAATCAACTGAGAACTGCAGGACAACTCCTAGCATTGCTAGGGCACATGGCCTAAACTACAGCAGTAGTGTCAGGCTCCAGGGTTCAATGTGGGTTATCCTGTATCACCTCAAATCACTCTGGTCCCAAAGAAGGGACCCTCAAGTTGGTGCCAGTTACAAGAACTCTGTTACTGGCCCTGCAGTGGTGGAAAGAAAGGGAGAACCTTTGACTGGGCATCCCTTTTCAGCAACAGAACCACACGGTGATCCTAGAAACAGATGCCGCACTCCTAGTGTGGGGAGAGCACACGGGAGACCTCAAAATCAGGGGAATTTTGGTCACTCAGGGATCCGAACTGCATATCAACCTTCTAGAATTGAGAGCAGTCTTCTTTGCTCTAAAGACCTTTGTCACTCAAGTAAGAGGTCAGTCAGTCCAAGTCAAGACAGACAACACAGCCACCATGTGGTACATCAACAAGCAGGGGGATACTAGATCTTCAAGACTGTGGACAGAGGCCATGAAGATTTGGCCCCTAGCTTACTCCCTGGAGGTGCATTTGTTTGCTATTCATCTTCCAGGGAAGGACAATACTCTGGCAGATTCACTCATTAGAATCAGCCAGGACTATCATAGATGGGCTCTGAACACACAAGTGTTGGATACAATTTTCAGGTGGTGGGGCACCCCAAAAGTAGATCTGTTTGCCTCAAAGGACAAATGTCAGCTTCCACTGTATTACTGCAGGCCACCATCCTTGGGCACAGTTACCATGGATGCTCCAGTTCTGGATTGGATGGTGAAATTCCTTTATGCCTATCCCCTGGCTCCATTGGTGTCAAGAGTTCTTCTCAGACTGAGGGGTCGGCCTTCAGCCATGATACTGGTTGCACCAGACTGGGCCAGACAGCCTTGGTACCCTTTGTTGCTTAGTCTGTCCACCAAGCAACCCATTCATCTGCCCTACAGATTCAATTTTCTAACAGCTGTCTAGGGTCAGATAGTTTTTCCGAACCTCTAGAGCCTTCACCTGAAGGCTTGGTTCTTGAGGAGTTAGAATTTTCTGAGTTTAACTTGTCAGAAGAGGTTCTTAAGGTACTAAAAGTATCTCAGAAAACCACTACAAGAAAAACTTATGCTTCAAAATGGAAAAGATTTACCATTTGGTGCAAGCCTAAGAAAATCAACCCCCTCAGGGTAGGTTTTCCCACAGTACTTGGTTACCTGTTACACTTGCAGTCTCCAGGCCTCAGGCCTGCAACCCTTAAGGTTCACTTTATTTATTTTTTTATTTATTTATTTATTTGAGGATTCGGAAAATACCTTTGAGTCAAAGACTTCTTTTCAAAGGTTCCATGTCAATACAGGTAAAACATGGCACAGAGCAAATACAGTGATGGAACACAAGCAGACTTTCATGATACAAGAATTACAGTAAATTGATTAACATTTAGGTAGATAGATTCATGCATGAGACTAAAGAACAGAATATATAAAAAAGCTCCAAATTAGCTAGTTCTGAGATTTTCAGGTCGGTGGGGGAGAAGCCAGCCAGAGGCCTTAGTCGAAGGATAAAGGGACACATCTAGGGTCAGTGGCAGTCACAGGGTTTGGAGGACTGAAGGTGGTCCCTAAGGTAGGCTTTGTACAGGCCGATTCTGTTCACGTTGGTGAGATCATTAGGCAGGTTATTGGAGGGGGCTCGGTAGCTAAAGGACCTTTGGAACTGGGAGGTGCGACAGCGAGGGACCAAGAGGAGTTGCCTGCGAGAGATACGGGTGCAATGCCATGACGGGGCCCGTTGAATTAGAGGTGAGAGACCAGCGGGGGAGAGACCAAGGGTAATCTTTTTGGCCATGAGGCAGGTAAGAAACTTGATTCTGTCATCAAGGTTAAGCCAGTTTGTGGCATTGTAGAATGAGCATGTGTGGGTTAGATGATCACAGCCCAGGATGAGGTGACAGGCTTTGTTGAGGGAGAGCCAGATAAGGCTGAGGAGCTAGCAGCGCTGTAGATTAGTATGCCATAGTCTAGGAGGGAGATGGCCGAGGAAGAAGCAGTATCTGCTTAGTTGTCTGCAGGTGCTCAGAGAATAATAGCTTCCACCCTATTTAAAAGAAAAAAGTTTTTCATAGAGTTGTCACATATAAAAAAATAATTTAATAATAATAATAATAATTTTATTTATATAGCACCTTTCAGTGTATCAAGGTGCTGAACAATTTTAAAAACAGTTCAAAACACTACATAAAAACAGAACATGTACATAAAATCAACATACAACGAAATAGAGTATTAATAATAAACTCCAAGCATTTATAAATAACTTAATTATCTAAAAAAGCCATATTCCACAAATAAGTTTTCAAATCCCTCTTGAAAAGTTCCACGGAGGTGCACTGCTGTAACCGACATGGTAGAGAGTTCCAAAGAGTGGGTGCAGCATGCGAAAACGCTCTGCTGCCAGAAGATTTTAAACTCACTCTTGGGATCTCTAACAACCCCATGTCGGCAGAGCGGAGTAATCGGTCAGGGCAGTAAGGAACCAGGAGGTCTTTCAGATAGGCTGGACCCTGGTCGTGAAGGGCTTTAAAAGTCAGTAAAATGACTTTAAAGGTGATCTGCCACCACACAGGAAGCCAGTGCAGTTCGCGCAACACGGAGGTGATATGACAGGACCGACTTGTCCCAGTCAAAACCGGGCTGCAGCGTTCTGCACCAGCTGTGGCGGACAGTTTCAACCCAGAAAGCCCAAAGTAC
Organism: Neoceratodus forsteri; assembly: GCA_016271365.2. NCBI lineage: Eukaryota > Metazoa > Chordata > Ceratodontiformes > Ceratodontidae > Neoceratodus > Neoceratodus forsteri. The sequence goes on along the minus strand of CM057459.1, from coordinate 1,281,890,232 downwards.
AGGGCGTTGCAGTAGTCCAAGCGTGAAGATACAAAGCGTGAACCAAAGTAGGCAGAGAGTCGAGGACGGAACAAGATGCCTAACCCTGGCAATATTCCTAAGATGATAAAGGAAATCTTGACAGCGGCTGACACCTGAGCTTTAAAGTCAGCCTTTCATCAGAATAAACCCAAGGCTACACACCCATTCTGAGGACGGCAGAGATACTCCACCAAGGACAATTCCAGATGGAGCACCAATACCGGCCTCACCATCACAACCTGGGTCCACTACCAGCACTTCTGTTTTCTCGAGTTCAACTTTAGCCAACTAGAATCCATCCAGTCTTGGATCTCCCCAGACAGTTGTTAAACACCGAGAGCTCCATCCTGGTCGGTGCAAAAGACAGATAGAGGCTGGGTATCATCAGCATAGCAGTGAAACCTCAGCCCATATCGTCTAATGATACCTCCGAGGGCAGCATACACTGCAAACAACATGGGTGACAGCACGGATCCCTGGGGCACTCCACACAACAAAGGAATTGGGTCAGAGGAAAAAATCCCTGACACAACTCTCTGCGATCTCCTGGTAAGGAATGACGTGAACCATTGCAAAACGGTTCCAGACATTCCACAGATTTGCCCCAGGCGAGCTAACAACACCATGTGGTCCACTGTGTCAAAGGCTGCAGAGAGATCAAGAAGAACAAGAATGGAATCTCTTCTGATCCCTCGCCATCAGAAGATCATTTAACACCCGAACCAGCGCAGTCTCGGTGCTATGTCTTTTCGGAAGCCCGACTGGAAGGATTCGTAGACATTATGGATGGTTAAATGGTCATCCAATTGAACCGCTACGACCTTCTCAATAACCTTCCCAATAAAGGGGAGGTTAGAGATAGGCCGATAATTAGAAAAACAGTCCGGGTCCAAGGAAGCTTTCTTCAAGAGAGGAGTCACCACTGCCTCTTTCAAGGAGCAGGGAAACTCGCCTAATTCCAAGGAGCACCAGACTATTTGCGCCAGGACCGGACCGATGATATCAAAACAACCCAAAATGAGGGGAGTCGGACTGGGATCCAAACCACAACTTGTGGGATGCATAGAATGGATGATCCTCATAATGTCCATGAACTCAGGTCGTCGAAAGGAACTCCAGGAGAAATGAGGCACTGTCATCTCATGCTGTCCAAGAGCATCACCCATAGAGGTTACCAGACCCAGGTTCATCCTGATGTCGGCCACTTTAGTTGCAAAGTATAGAGCGAGCTCATCGTACTCTATTTGCGAAAAAGCTTTCCGAACATGCAGGCAGGCTGGGTTGCACAGTCTGTCTACAGTTGGAACAGCTGGCACGGTCGATTCTGAGCAACTGCAATCTCCCTGGACAGAATTCTGCCTTCTTATGGGTGATTGCAGATTGATAATAACATAATGTTCCATCAATCTAGAGTGAGTGGCATCGGAAGGGACCTGCACCAGCGACGCTCTAACCTCGCCCCTGTCTCCGCATCTCCCTCAGGGTCCCATCAAAGCATGGGGCTCCGGGGCGAAGGGATAGGGGGCGCTCATGAACAGGAGCAATAGAATCCAGAGCCATCGTGACAGCCTTATTATAGGCCAGCACCAATGCTTCTGGGCTATTGCTCACCGAACCGAAAGATGAGAGGTCAAGGACCGCCACTAGACCTTGTGGAGTAACATTCCGTAATGGGCGGTACCTGACCATCTCCACAGGGGCTGGTCTTCTCAGGGGGGTGCAAAAATTGAACCTCACAATGTGGTGATCAGACCAGGCAACTGGTTCCACCCCCATGTCGGATACGTTGATCCCTAGAAGGAAGACTAAGTCTAAAGAGTGTCCAGATTTATGCGTAGCAGTGGAAACCACCTGTGTGAAGCCCAACGAAGACATCAATTGGAGGAAGTCATTGCCAAAATTTGAGAGTTCATCGTCGACCCAGGCGTTGAAATCACCCAGAACCATCAATCTGGGTGATTCAAACGACATGTCGACGAGGAAGTCTGCTACTTCCTGTAAGAAGCGTCTCCCATCTCCGGGTGGACGGTAGATGAGAACGATTCGAACGCCTACACCTGCTATGACTGTACACTCAAAAGACCCAGCCTCACCTACTACCACATTCGTGAGACCCAATTCCGTCTTAAAACAGACTGCAACCCCCCCGGCCCTGTGGTCCAATCTCGGGCGGTGTATCACCGAGTACCCGGCCGGAATCATGGCCTCCAAAATAGGGCCAGAGTTTTCATCCAGCCAGGTCTCGGTGATGCAAGCCAAGTCAGCTGAACCAACAAGATCGGCAATAATAGCGGTCTTATTCCTAACAGACCTGGGATTGCATAACACCGCCCGAGTTGGACAAACTTCGGGGGTTGTCAAGCCCATCTGCCCACTAATTTCCGTAGTGCCCTTGGGTATGGATACCAGACAGGAAAACCTCGATCTGGATTCCATTTACTTCCAGGCGCCTTCTGAACCTGACTACCCGATCGATGAACCCACTCGTTCATCCACTGTTCGACAACCCCCCCCCCACGAACAATGCCCAGTGCTCTACAGTGCTGGTAGGTGTCGAAATGAAGAGGAGGAGTGACAAAGGGGCGAAGGGCGCGAAGCGAGGAGGTACAGTATGTTCCCTCCTGCTAGGGAACCAGTCCCTCCTTGGGACCTGAATTTGTGCATAGCCAAACTCATGGAACCTCCTTTTGAACCAATGGATACAGCTGACCTAAAATTTGTCACATGGAAAACTTTTTTCTTGTGAATTACTTCAGCAAGAAAAGTGTGCGAGCTCCAAGCCGTTTGCAGTGATCACAATTACATCATCTTCCATAGGGACAAGATAGTTATCAGAAAAAAACAGGAAGTTCCTTCCAAAGGTGGTAACTGAGTTCTACTTGAACCAGTTCATCACTGCATGTATTTTTCACAGCCAAATTTAGTTCAGGTGAGCAAAAGCTGCATAGCTTATTTATTTATTTAGTTTGCTTTTGGTAACCGGGTAAGTGCACTAGGCATAAGAATGCCTATTTTCAGGCACGACCTTGGATGTAGAAAAGTCCCTCAGCTATTACATTACACATACTAAGGACCGTAGGGATTCCACTCTCAACTGTTTATTACCTAAGGTGAAGGGGAAAAATGCAGGCCTGCCGTAAAGAGCTGCTGACTCCTCAAAGAAGACTGAAAACATAATTAGATACAATTCAGCTTGTACTAGCTTGCATTCCAAATATATTCTATAGACTTCCATGCCACATTGTTTATTACATAGGAAATTTGCACAAATACATGATCTTTATCTGTTAGAGTTCATCTGCCTCTATAGCTTACTCCCTACTTCATGTCCTAATCCTCTGTTGTGACATCACAATCTGTTAGCATGGCAGTAACTGTGATGTCACAAGCAGTGCATTATGACTTCATGTGGGGAGAAAGCAACAGGACTAGATGAACTCTTCAAGAGCAGAGATCCCTTTTCATGCAGATGGCCTCAGTAATAAATAATGGGGAGGAGGAATACAGAACTAATATGAAATACAAGCTAAGCTGTGTCTAAATATTATGTTTTGTTTGTTGTCCTGAAGGCGTCAGCTGCTCTTTAAAGGGATATTTGCACGTTGGATAATATCCTGCATGCAGTTCTGCTACAATAAGGCTGACAAACAGCCACCACAGGGCCTCAGGGCACATTCCACTTGTGGAACTGCCGCCTTTGTGGCAGCTGCAAGGGACATTCCCTTGCTGGAAATCTGTAAAGCAGCTACCTGGAGTACAGTCCACACCATCACAAAGCACTAATGCCTTGATGTTCAGCCCAGGTCTGATGCTAGGTTTTGCACTGTAGTATTGCAGAACCTTTTTCCTAAATATGTTCTGTACCTTCCTCCCAAGGCACTGCTTGGTAGTCTGCAATAGTGTATACTACTACTAGGAGATTCCTGGGTCTTGAAGAAAAAAAATACTTAACATAGTAATCTTGGTTCTTACAACGGATCTCCTAGTAGTATTAAACCTCCCATCCCTACAGTAATAGCCACAGACTTTGCCAGCTATTTCCAGATATTTCGTGAAATTTCTAAAGAGTTTCTCTCTGCTGTCCCTACTGTAGAAATGGAGAAAGCATTAGATATATCTGGAAATATCACAGAAATTTTGGGAAATATCTGGCAGTGTCTGTGGCTGCTACTGTACCTCCCCTTACATAACCTGAAAAGGTTCAACAATACTTTCATGGGAGTTTCTAATGTTGCCATTAATCATTGGCCTAACTTTTTTATAATAGTTAATACACACAAGAAAGGCTAGGATCACTAGTGCTCTTTTTTATGATTTTCTTGGCCTGTTCGGTTTCCGTCCTCTATCAAGGGGAGGATATTAGTGTTAAGGGTGTTTTTTTTTCATTCTTGATTAGCCTACTGTTTCATCTACAAAACTGAATCTGGCAATTAGGGAGAAAGAGGCTGCAGTTTTGAATGTAACATTCCAAATTCTTCTAATTTGCATACATTCCATGCTCAGAGTTCCGAGGGCAGTCAGCAGCTCTAGACTGACAGCAATAGGTAAGCAATAATACCCAACAGGGTGGGTGGTATTGTACTATAACTAAACTACCCAGGGGCATAATTTGGCCCGACGCCGCGGGCGGAGGGCCTTATAGCCAGGCCTTATAGCCCCTGGAAGGTCCGGTATAGACCATACCGCCCATCCTGGAGGGTATTATTTCACTTAGAAAATGGGCCACTGTATTATATATGCTAAAAATAATAAAAATAAAAATAATTTTTATGTTTAAATGTTAAAAATTTTAGCTGTTTCATTTACTTTGTAATAAAATGATTCCTCTGCCTGCATTACAATTTTTTTTGACTTAGAGAATTTTGTCCTACTTGAGCCACTGTACTTGTGGTTTTGGAGCTGATTGTCTTCGTTACAACCCCCCCCCCCCAACACACAGGGCTTAAAATTGTTAAACCTGTTTTGAGGTTTGGTTTTTTTCATTGTGTTTCACTGGTTTCTTCTCCTTAATGGATAGACTGCTATCCGGATGGGGACTTGACTGAAAGAGCACATTCAGTGCCATCGTGGTGCTGAAACAGGTAGTCAGCACTGATCAATTTCTGTCTCACCCCAACACTTTTGTTTTCTTCCACCCCCTCTACTGTCTGGCAGTATAACACTTTGTCCATTTGTTTTATTTTAAACTGGGACTAGGAGCTTATTTGGTAGCAGTCAACATGAGGAAAGAGTGAAAGAAAGCATGACTGCAAAGTGAACATAGCTGTGGGGTCGGGGAGTGCAGTCGATAAGAGGAGCTCTTAAATGCAGGTGAGATGGGGAAAGTTATAACACTAGGGACAGCTTTTTTTTTTTTGCAGCTTCAGAATGCTGGTGCCAAGGGGGGGGGGGCAGGGAGCCGAAACTGAGCAGAACGATCCAGCCTACAGAGAAAGGAGAAAATCTTACACAGAAGAGGAAGCAGGTAGATGGTTAAGCACTGCAGACCAGATGCTTCAAATGGTGTCTGTGTACTTGAATCATTGAAAATACCAAGCTCTGCCTGCAGTTTTATTACAGTCTGGGGTACTGCTTGCACGATGTGTCATTGTAGAACTAAGATGGGATGTACAACTGCTGCCACTTGCTAAGTGAGAGAAAAAAATGACAGTTAATTAAAAAATGAACATGTGGCTGCTGTATCTCTCAGCGAGAATTTTACATGGTGGCAGATCCAACCTGAAAGTTTCATTTATACAATGATTTGGAACCTAACAAGGCATCAGAGATAGAGACTTTTTATTTCCCGGTCTCTGTTGCCTGATACCAGACTAGCTGGTTGGGGTCATTAGCCAGTCAGGTTAGAGGATTTCTCCTACCCATTTTCTAAAGTCTAATACTACTAGGAGATCCCTTGTAAGAAACAAGATTACAATGGTAAGTAATGTTTCCTTTTGTACTCACCTGCCAGGTTCATAGATGTAACGTATGATGTGGGCTCTATACTTCTGGGCTCTCCTGGCAATTATGGGATCTCACCTGTCAAGCTGTTCCAGTATCCCCTGCTTGTCTGGCTCCATATCTGATGCACTCTGTACCTCTGTGACCAGCAGGCATATTTCATGGGTGAGCACCATGTTGAGTAGCATACAACAGGCTGGCAATATGGCACAGACCTTCTCAGGGGTATACTGTAGGGCACCACCAGACTGGTTCAGACACCAGATGTGCAGCTTGAGCATGGCAAAGACATGCTCAATGATGTTGCATGTGGCAGCGTGTGATGCATTGCACCACCCCTTTGCAACAGATGCAGGGTGGAGGACAGGTGTGAGGAGCCAGGGATGCAGAAGATAGGCACTGTCCTCTGTGAAGGGAAGGGCATATATTAATATCATATGATAGCTTAGCCACTTGCACAGTGTTGACACCCACCACCCATTGGTCCATCCTGAGCACCTCTGGACCCTAGCATACCAAGACCCTGGTGTCCATATGTGGTTCTACACCTTCACATCCAATGTGACATATTCTTTGAGGGGGACCTGTGGTGTGTACTCACTAACAAGGTGCCCACTGTGGATGTCCCCACCTTCAGATCTCTGGTACAGGATGGAATTGTGCCATATGAAGGTGTCGTGGGGGCTGCTGGGTACCATGCTAGGACACTGGTGATGCACCCTGCTGTATCACACACCACCTGGCAATTGGTGGAGTGATACTCATTCCTATTCAGATAGGCATCCACCCCATCACCGGTGGGTGCTTGTATGGCAACAAGGGGGCAGTTAGTGACACTGAGTACAGTTGGTAGGTGTGCAACTCAATGGAACTGCTGCATGGTTGCTGTGCACTCTCTGGGGTGCCAGGGAATATGATGAACTTGTCAGCATGTTCCAGCAGTACATCTAGGAACTGTCCCAACAGGTGCAAAGTGGCCAACTGTGAGACGCCTGTGATGTCTGGAATGTTCCTGTGGCCTGGAATCCCAATGCAGCCATCACCTTCAGCTCTCTGGTGTTTCCCTGGGTTTAAGTTGACCTTTTAATAGGTGGTAATAGTTCAGCACTAAGTGTTCTGCACTATTCCTGCACTATTCCTACATGGGTATGCAAGGTCCCCCCCCTTTGTGCGCTGCATACATTTTCTTTATATGTATGCGCTATTGACTTTAGCTTTAGCGCCCACTGCACCCCCTTTGAATATAGGTTTCTGGGGAAAAACCTGCACAATGCAGACACAACCTCTTTGAATGCAGCACAGTTTTTTGCATATCAGGCTCGTAGAGAATAATGCTCAACAAGGTTGTGTTTCTTTTTTTTTTTTTAATTAGTAAGCTTTATTTCTTCCAGCGGTGGTCCCCCTTTCAGCCGCCCTACCATTGGACCCAGCGTCATCCCAGACACTGTGCTCCCTGGATTGCCCCCCAGTGTGAAGTCTCCCTGGCGTGACTCCGTTGGTGCTCAGTAACGGATGTGCTGGGGGACCCGAGGTCCACCAGTGGGGTGGGAGGCATCACTTGGCGCACCTGAGGTACTTTTTTCTTGTGGGGGGTGACCACATCATGCTTCTGACACGCCCCCCGAGAAGAGATGCTCGCAGATGCTCCTGTCGCGATGCATCCCATGGTCACCTTGGAGCACCAGACTGGAGTCACTCTACCCGCCTCCCCCATCAGAGGTGGAGAGCATGCGATAGCCGCTCAATCCACCCCCAACCCTGGCCGGCCCTCAGGCGTCCTGAGTCCGTTCCTGAACCTGGGGCACCCACATCACAGCAGCAAATCTATCTGCTGCACTGGTGGGCTGGCCAACAAGGTTGTGTTTCCATCGAGGGTTCTGATAACATTATATGGATCACGAGAGTGAAGCTCGAGACATCTCTGATGTCATCAGAATCCCAAGGTAAAAACACAGCTAAGTTATGTATGGTTGCCCATGTTTGATTTTTTATAATGTATGGTGTCTGATACATAAAGTAAAAAATGTTGTTTTTTTTTCTTCCCAAGAAATCTTTTGGTTAATTTTTTCTTTTTAACAAAACAGAAACCCACCTTCACCCAGTTTCTGTTTTTAAAATGCTGAAACAACAGAAGATTTATTGTTAGAGGAGGGTCTGGGTTCTGAGTGTAGGGGAAAATGAAAGTAAAACAGCAAATGGTACAAGTTTCCATTCTAATTAAAAAGTTGGTGTACCACAGAAGAGTACAACATAATTCTATGACCTTTGAACTGTGGTTTAACATCTGTTTAGTTGGGATGGAAATCCAGGCACAGCAAGTAGTAACCATATACTACTGAGATAATAGTCCCTCTACAGAAGCCGGGGGGAGGGGGATAGAAGCAACCAGGGAATTACAGACCTGTCAGCCTTACTTCTGTAGTGGGTAAACTGATGGAGTCACTGATCAAAGAAGATCTTGTGGACTAACTAGAGAGCAACGGTCTATAGGATATTTTTATTTATTTATTTATTGGAATCTTGGATTTACACCTATGAGCTCAAAGAGCTAGTTTACAAAGGTTCCATGTCGAAAATGGCAACAGACAGAATACATAGACTTTTACAATACAGATTGGGGAGAACATATCAAGCAAGCACCTACAGGTAAATACAGATTGGGGAGAACATATCAAGCAAGTACAGATAAATATAGTACGGTTGAAGTGAACAACAATTTTGAGACAGCACCAAGAGCTAAACAAATGTGGACAAGCAATTAATAGAGGTAAATGATCTTAAAGCATACTGGTTAAGTTAGGAAGGTTGGGGAAAAAGGGTGACCAAAAGTGAGGGGGGTAGATAAATGAGAGAAGGGGGACGGTGGAAAGCAGAATCAGAGGGAGTGACAGATAAGAGGGTAAAGTGGGCAGGGAGATGGGATTGGCTAGGAATCTACCCAAAGGGTTTGTAAGTAAGGGATGGGGTGGAGCTGGGTAAGGGTGGAAGGAGAGGGGGAGATGCAAATGGGTTTTAAGGGAAGTGAGGTGTGGAGGAACCAAAGAAGAGAGGGGGTGAATAAGAAGAAAGGTAAAATTTGCGATAAAAGGTGGGACAGACAGGGAAGGGAAGGAGGGATGGCGGTAAGTGCTCTGTGGGGCAAAAGAAGGTGTCATTAGGCATTAGTACTGCAGTCACAGGTACTGAGAGTGGCCAGATGCTGTAGCAGTTTGGATTTAAATGGGCCTAGTTTTGTTTCTGCAACCAGCTCAGAGCTGAGGGTATTTAGCTGGGGGGCCCTGTATTCGAAGGACCATTGCACTAGTGAGGTCTGGCAAAATGGAATAAGGAAGGCAGCTTTACTAGATCCCCTGGTTAATCTGGTGTTGGTGGAGTTTCTTAGTAGTTGCTGCACACACGGTGGTGCAAGGCCAAAGGTGTTTTTTTAGCTAGCAGGCAAACCTGGCACTGTATCCTGCTATTCAAGTTTAGCCAGCCATTGCTTGAGTACAGTTGACACGTGTGAGTTAATCGATCAGCACCCAGGACAAGTCTGCAGGCTTTATTTAAGACAGTCTTGATTCTCCTTAGTGCTGTATCGGTACTGGCTCCATAGACTACCAGAACATAATTTATGATTGAGAGCACTGAGCTGTTAACTGTTAGTTTGATGGCACTGTCTGTGAGGCAATGCCTGTGCCAGTAGAGCTGACCTAGTCTGGCATTAGCTGCCTTGGCTACATGGTCTATGTGCTGGCTGTAGGAGAGAGAGCAGTCAAAGATGACCCCAAGGTATTAAAGATGTTGACCATTTCGAGTGTTTCAAGCTTGTTATTGTAGATTTTGAGGGAATGGGATTTATAATGGTTTTGATGAGAGGCAAGCAGCATTGTTTTAGTTTTTCTGTAGCTGAGCAACAGCTTGGACTTAAGGAACCATTTTTCCACAGCAGTAAAGTCAGCTTGCATCCCTTCTTCTAGATCTTCAGAAGTAGAGTGACAGGTGTGAAGTACAGCATTGTCTGCATATAGAAGAATCTCATTCTGGCAAATTTTGGGGAGCTAATTTAGAAACAGGCTGAATAGCAAGAGGCCTAATATGAAGCCTTGGGGCACCCTTGTATTGACATTTCAATGGTCAGATAGAACATCTTGAATCTTGACCTGCTGTGCCCTGTTGGAGAGGTAACTCTGGAACCAGCCCAGAGAGACAGAAGATATTCCAATGTTGGAGAGTTGGGCGAGAAGCAAGTCATGTTTGACCGTGTCGAAGGCTTTGGTGAGGTCGATGAATGTGGCTCCCACCAAGAGCCCCCTATCAAGTGCTTTATGAATATGGCTGGTAAATTCAACCAAGGTTATGGAAGTACTGTGAGCCTTCCGAAAGCCATGCTGTTGCAGGCATTGAAGGTTGTACTTATCAAGGTACGCAACTAACTGATCGTAAACTATTCTCTCTAGGGCTTTGGGGGGGGGGGACTGAAATCAGCCTGTAGTTGGCCAGGCTAGTTCTGTCACCACTTTTAAAGACCAGAGTGACCACCACAGCTTTTCAGCATTGGGGTAACTTGCCCGTAGTTAGTGAGAGATTTAGGATCCAGGTTAGGGGAGAGAGTAGAGTATCCAGGGTGAGAGCTATGATATTTAGATCAAGTGAATCCCCACTGGATCTAGTTTTCCCAACAACTGTTTTCCAGGTATTTTTTGGCCTCAGTTGTAGAGATTACCTTCAGGTAGAAGGGAGGTGTTATGTATGTTAGTGGGACATTGGTACCACTTATGGCGGAGCTAGGCATAGGTTGAAGAAAGTCTGGAGGAAGCACTCCACAGAGGTCTATGAAGGCCTTGTTGAAGGCATCTGCAATGTTTTTGGGATCCTGGGTAATCACTCATTTGGTGTTGATTAGCAATGGATGTGATTTACTTGCTCTGCCTGTTAGGGTTTTGCTGTTCTCCCAGAATCTGTGGCTGTCGCCCCAGGAGTTGTCTAGTTCACTTTTAAAGTGAGATCTTTTTGTGATGCAGATGGCATTTGTGCACTTATTCCATAATGTTTTGTAGTTCTGTAGGTCAGAAAGAGACCCTGAGCTCTTAGCTCTGTGCCACAGATTATCCCGATCCCTCATAAACTCAAGGAGCTGTGGTGTAATCCATGACTTACTGGATCCTTTGATTTTCCTCATTTTAAAAGGAGCATAGGTGTTGCAGGCCATTTTAAACTTGTCGATAAAGCTCTCGAGAGCAGTGTCCACATCAGCGGCAGCAAAGACCCCTGCCCTATCAAGCAAGTGGAGGTGGGTTTTAAGACAGGCTAATTGTCCAGCTTTTACAACTCTCGAGGTTATTGTTTTTTTTTTGAGGGGGGTGGAGCCTTTTTTGTCCAGGAGCATATGATTGGTGAGTGGTCTCTGATAGAGTCAGCTAGCACAGATGTTCCTGTTATTCTTTGTGGCTGGTTGGTTAGTACCCAATCTATAAGAGTACTTGAACTGGTGCAGTAGTTTACTCTAGTTGAACTAGAACAAGTTGGATCATGTCAATGGCCGCTATGACATCCTGATAAGGTGCAGCATCAGGGGATAACCAATTTATATTGAAATCCCCTAGCATTATGATTTTTGAGTGATAGCAAATATTGGCTAAATAATCAAGAGCTAGTTTCTTTTGGGGGTGTGTACACTGAGATTACAGTGATGCACTTTCCCTGGGAGCCAAGTTGTACCTGGACTGCAAGTATTTGTGATCTACCACCAGAGGGTGGGGTGGGGAGTGCCCTGCATTGAATGGATTCATTAACATAAATGACACAGCCCCCCCTCCATTTGCCTAGTCTGTCCACACTGAAAGTTGTATTGCCCTGCAGCTGGATAGTCGAGTCAGGAGTTCTTGCTGTGAGCCAGGTTTCCACAACTGAGATGACATCAGGCTTATGTTGTGTCGTCCAGACTTGGAGAGCATTGAGTTTCGCCAGGAGGCTGCAGATGTTGAGAGATGCAATAGTTATTACCCCGACTTATGAACTGTTGCTGGTAATGTTGCCCTGGTGCCTGGTCCAGGGTTAGGATGAACGTTCCCTGAGAGTAGAAGTAGTAGCTAGGCTATCCTTAGAGCTTGCAATTTTAAATATTTCATTATATGGGATTTGCTGCGGGTATTGGATTTATTATTGCTCACTTTTGTGGAGACTGTCAGCATGTTCAGCTGAGCTGGGGGGGTAGGTGCATTCACCTGGGTCCCTTGTTCTTGTAAGATGGCTAAGAGGGGTCCTACTGAGATTGCTAAGTGAGGTCTCAGAGCACTTTGTCGTTGGGACAGGAAGATGGATGGGATCCCACGTTAGTTTGGAAAAGGTATATCTTGTTTTTGTTCTTGCACATTGCTGTTATTGGATGGGGGGGTGAGGGAGTGGCAGCAGAAGAGTAATAAAAATGAAGTTTAGGAGAACTGGTAATATCATCTTTCAACGGTGTGGAAATAAGAGGTGAGGCAGAACTAGGATGATAGGTTGAGATGCAGGCTTTGAAAGTTAATGTTCACTTGTCTGGCAGAGAGGTAAAGTAGAGTGGTGTGTAAGTAGGTGCGAGACCCTTTAACAGGCAAGAAAAATCCAGTGATCTGATTGGTCAGTAGCTGTCCAGACCTGTGCAGTAATTGATCAATAATCGCAGGGGTCTGGAAAGTTCCTTGCAAGTCTTGGAACCACACTGCATCTGAATTCTCAGTAACTGTGACAGTTGGGGAAAAACAAAAAAAGGTTCAACCTACAACATGAGTGACTTACTAGTCAAACAGTTTTACCTCTTTGAACTTAGCTGTTTGGTGTGAGAACCGATTTACCAGTCATGAAGATTTATTAATTCTTAATTTTCTTGTTTTTATTATTTTGGTGCCATTTTATAAACAGAACATAACACACTTCAGGGCTTGCAGTTATTGGGTAATTTATTTATTTAGTTTTTGTTGACCGGGTAAGTGCACTAGACAGATTCTACCTATTTTCAGGCACGACCAGGGGATGGGGATTACAGATGAATGTCAACTGACCTTGAACCAGATTAAGCCGTTGGTGATATTTTTAGTGAGTGGGGAAAATTTGGCTGGGACACTGGCAGTGCTTAATTTGTAAAGAAAGAGTTGCCAGGGCTCTGAGTCCAAACACTAAAAGCCAGGGGTCTGGGGGCCGCCAGGCCCCCAGAAGCTATGGGTTTTTAGATGCTCTGTGGTGAGTTTTGGGGGTTATATTGCAGATAAAACACATTTCTATATCAGGCTCCCTGCCCCTGAATCCAGGGGAAGAAATTTTTTTTTTGGGGTGGAGTCAGGTTGGAGAGCCTGGCTGACGGGCACTAATAAAGGATCATGGCTGGGCATGTAGTATAATGCAATGGCAAGATGCTGTGAATTGGCTCCAATGCCAGGGGTCTGGGGGCCGGTAAGCCCCCAGAAGCTCTTTGGTTTTAGATGCTCTGTAATGAATTTGGGGGTTATATTTATATTCCAGATAAAACACATTTCTGTGTCTGGTTCCCTACCCCTGAATCTGGGTAAGAATTGTTTTGGGGGGTAGAGTCAATTATTGTAGAGTCTGGCTGACCACTGGTAAAGGACTGTGGAAGCTTGTATAAAGGGCAAGATGTGTGAATTGAAACAAGGCCAGGAATCTGGGGCGGTAGGCCCAGAAACTCTTTAGTTTTAGATGCTCTGTGGTGAGTTTTGGATGGGTTATATTGCAGATAAAACACATTTCTATTCTGTGTCAGGTTCCCTATCCCTGAATCCAAGGGAAGAATTTTTTTGGGGGACAAAGAATAGAAATGTGTTTATGTCAATATATAACCTAGCCAACACTCACCACAAACATCTGAAATGAAACACAAGAGCTTCTGGGTGCCTACTGGTCTCAGACCCTGGCCTACTTCAACAGCATCTTGCCTTATACTGGAGTTATGGTATTGGAGACTGTGGCTGACCTTACTAAGCAACAAAATGTACCACATAACATCTAGCATGGTACAAGTAATAGAAGAACCAATTAAAACTGAAGCATGAAAAGGTTTTATAGCTAAAGGATCATGGGCATGTAGAAGCTATGGCAAGGTACTGTGATCCAAAGGCCAGGGGTGTGGAGTGCGGAAGGCCCCAGAAGCTCTTAGGTTTTAGAAGTGCTGTGTGGTGAGCTTTGGGGCTTTAGTGAAGATAAAACACACTTCTGTTACATGTTCCCTGATTGAAGATAAAGCACATTTCTGTTACAGGTTCCCTATTAGAGAACCTGTAACAGAAGTGTGCTTTATCTTCAATAAAAGCCCCCAAACTCACCACAGAGCATCCAAAACCCAAGGGCTTCTGGCCTACCTATAACATTAATTATGCTCCTGCTGCAATAAATTTGTTAGAATGGGAGGTTAGCTGCTGAAGTAAGAACATTTTATAATATGATATTGACATGGTCTAATACTTATCGAACCCCAGGCCACCGTGCACACCATACAATACCAGCCATTGGGCAAAGTTGTACCCTGCTAGATGCCATGTGGTATATGTTGTTGCTTAATAAGGTGAGTACGCGAGTCTCCAATATCCTGACTCCATCCAGATGAAAAAATGTTCCCCTATAAGTCAGGGATGCCCCTTGACTCCTGGGAACATTTTTCATCATCTGGATGGAGTCAGGATATTGAGACTCTGCCCCTTATTAAGCAACAACATGGAGGTACTAGGGAACCTGTAACAGAAGTGTGTTCTATCTTCAATAAAAGCCACAATACTCAAAACAGACCATCTAAAACCCAGGAGTTTCTGGGGGCCCTCATCAGAACAGGATATTAAAATGTCTAGCATTGCACCATCTGTCTTTTAAAAAAAAAAAAAATTTTCTAGAAGATTTTATTTAGTTACCTCTCTTTTATTTTACAGGTCTTGACATGTCTTAATTGCCTTATCAGATAAGTATAAAAACTTTTTTAATTTGATGATTTACAAGTGGTTTAAATCCAACCCTTGTTTCTTTGTGTCCTGTTTAAATTTCTTGTTTTCCTTTGCAGGAATTCCTCAGGAACAGACTCAGTTTTGATGAATAGCTAATCCCCAGCTTGGATTGACCAGGTAAGAGACACTAATGTTCCTTAACAAAAGTTACTATAATATTTTGTGCAAGTATCCATCATGATGTAATGGATGGTGGTGGTAGCTAGGCCACCATTACTTTATGATGGATGCTTGCACAAAATACTACAGTAATTTGATGTGTGTGTGGTAATGCATGGTGGAAGTGTAGCACAAAGAAAAGAGTATATAACGCACTGTTTCAGCTGCTGCCTGCTAGCCAAAAAACAGTTTCTGTATTAAGCTACAAATACCATTAAGTAACCATCCATGTTGCTACACCAGTTTTGTAGGTTGCAGAAAGAAATTCTGAGTTTGGTTTGGTTTGTTCTCTACATATCGAGAAAAGACCATAGAATTTCCATATTTCTCTGGCTATCCTCATGTTTTCCTTTACTTTGTGTATCATTAGCTGATCTGTGCCCTTTGGCAAGCCATGGCGAACATAAGGGATGGGATTGAATTTCTTTAATGGTGGGCGACTAGATTCAGGAATAGTAATGATGAAATAGTTTCAATAAGCATTGATGCTTGTGTTGATGTGCATATGAGGTTCATTTGGGAAAAGCCTCGCTCACACTCGGCACTGGAGATAGCAATAGTGCTCACGGCTGTCAAGAGGTACTTATACTGCTCCTGAATTTCTTTACCACCTGACTCCTTTGTACACCCTGTATGCCGAATGGTTTCACGAGTAGTACCAATATCAAATCTTCTGCAAAGAGATTCAATCACTTTCTCCATACAGTGTAGGTAGCTCATCGGACCAGTACTGCTTATATAGCACTTTCATTTCGGTGATCAGATTCTCATATCCAGTCTTGTCACCAGTTGTGCCTCCTGTAGACAGCATACGTTTTTGTAAGTTGTCTGCTAAGCTGCGGAAAAATTGTACTGGGTGAATCTTCTTGTCACAAACATTTCCTTCATGCAATAGGACACCCTGAAACATCCTTTCTTCTATGGCTTTCTCACACTGTGACAAAAATTTGCCTTGTTTTTCTACCATTGCGTTGAATACTGCTATTTGGCGGCAGATAGCTCGGTGTGCATCAACAATTGTACAATCGCGATGTTGCAATTCAAGAGATAACTCTGACAACTCCTGTAGGGCATCATACATAATTCCAAGGTTGCTGACAAACTGAATAGATGACAACTGTTTGCTTAGACCAGAGTAGGTTTTGCGTGTTGTGCTGTCACGAGAAATGTCATTAGCAGCAGATGTGAAGTGCTTATAGAGAGCAGGGTAAGCATTCCTAACAGCCTCTACTGTTCTAAAGCTTGATGCAACCCACCGGGTGTCTAACACTCTACCTATCTTGCAAAGCTGAATGTCAAGTGCTTCAGCGCATTCCTTCAGCTCTAACCTATTTTTCCCAGATGTACTGTAAAGAGAATATAGCTTGTCTAACAAACTTTTAAAGTGATTAGTAGCTCCAACATCTTTCATGACATCATTGACTGCAAGCTCTAGGCGATGAGCAGAGCAGTGCCATGCTATGATATTTGGAAACATGTCTTGCAACCGCTTCATGACACCTGTATTGCATCCAAACATCACTGAAGCTCCATCGCAAGCAACTGCTACCAGGCACTTGGCAAGAAAGTTTTCATTTATAAAATTTTTTCAGCGCAGACAATAAACTGTTCACTATTCCTCGGCAGTCAGATCCTGCAGCTCCACAAGGTCCACAAATAAATTAGCAGGAGACTCCATGCCAGGTAACATCAGTCGCATGTACACAATTAAAGCGGTCTTCTTGTTTAAAGCAGTAGCTTCATCAAGTAAAGACTCACTTTAGGAGCAATCGCTGTGATTTGGGCAAACAACTTTTCTTCATCTCAGACGAAATGTGATGTTGAATGTTAGAACATGCCACATTGGAATGCAAAATCCTCCCATGTCTAGTCCATTCAACTGCTGACAGTCTATTTCTACTTCAAAACCATATGACGGGCGGTTACACTTGCTTCTTTATAAGCAGTTCTGAAGATTCTGGCGTAGTTGCAATTTGGGCAGACTGTGCATTTGCAGCTAATTGCAGCAATGTTTTTTTTGACTGCTCAAGAATCGCGGCGTGACATGACTTAGTTTGTGCATGTTCTCCTATCTTTTTCCGTAGTGATTTCTGTTGCTTTGCTTTATTGGTACCGTATGAAGTAACACAGGTTTCGATCCATTCTTTAGCCAGCTTCATTCCAGCAGATTTTTCAGGACCCAAGTTACTGACTTGCTGACACACACTGCAACCGAGATTTGATCCGTTGATGACTAACCACCGGTATTTGCTCTGAAAAAAATGTTTTTGTTCACACGTCCATCTGGCAGGAAGTAAATGTTTGCTGTGAGCCACAACTTGTTCAGGTAATTCATCTTCAGTACCAGAGCTCTGTGATTCAGAGTCACTATTGGCACAACTGTTTTCGACAACACTATTCCCTTCAAAATCATGAACTTGCTTTTCTTTTGTAGCACTGCTGACACATGTAACAGTGGCACCTGATACATCTTCAGATTCATTTCTGTAGTTTTTATCACTCTCCTTTTTCTTCCTCTTAGTCACTGGCTCACCCTCATTCATACTACCTCCTGGCTTAAAAAAATACGACCATATTTTCTTTTGACCATGAGACATTTTTTGGGGATTTATGTGTCAGCTGTCTGCCTGTCTCCAAAATGAATAGAGATCTAACCTGCTCCTCTGCCTATCTCAGTTAGCTTTTTTTTATTCAAGCCCCAGCCCCTTGAAAGAGACAAAGACAGTTACTGTCACCGTGTCACGCACAGTAATGTGCTATATGTAAGTGGAACTTGTGAGAATTAAACCCAGCTTGCAGTCCGCACACGTGCTCCTCTGCCTGTATTAGCCTTTTTTTATTCAAGCCCCAGCCCCTTGAAAGAGACAAAGACAGTTACTGTCTGTCACGCACAGTAATGTGCTATATGTAAGTGGAACTTGTGAGAATTAAACCCAGCTCACAGTCCGCACATGCTCCTCTGCCTGTATTAGCCTTTTTTTTATTCAAGCCCCAGCCCCTTGAAAGAGACAAAGCAATTACTGTCACCGTGTCATGCACAGTAATGTGCTATATGTAAGTGGAACTTGAGAAATTAAACCCAGCATGCAGTCCGCACGTGCTCCTCTGCCTGTATTAGACTTTTTTATTCAAGCCCCAGCCCCTTGAAAGAGACAAAGACAGTTACTGTCACTGTCACGCACAGTAATGTGCTATATGTAAGTGGAACTTGTGAGAATTAAACCCAGCTCGCAGTCCGCACAAGTGCTCCTCTGCCTGTATTAGCCTTTTTTTTATTCAAGCCCCAGCCCCTTGAAAGAGACAAAGACAGTTACTGTCACCGTGTCACGCACAGTAATGTGCTATATGTAAGTGGAACTTGTGGTAATTAAACCCAGCTTGCAGTCCGCACACGTGCTCCTCTGCCTGTATTAGACTTTTTTTTATTCAAGCCCCAGCCCCTTGAAAGAGACAAAGACAGTTACTGTCACCGTGTCACGCACAGTAATGTGCTATATGTAAGTGGAACTTGTGAGAATTAAACCCAGCTCGCAGTCCGCACACGTGCTCCTCTGCCTGTATTAGACTTTTTTTTATTCAAGCCCCAGCCCCTTGAAAGAGACAAAGACAGTTACTGTCTGTCACGCACAGTAATGTGCTATATGTAAGTGGAACTTGTGAGAATTAAACCCAGCTCGCAGTCCGCACAAGTGCTCCTCTGCCTGTATTTTGCTCTGCCTCTAGTCTCTGGCTTGCTTGAAATTGTTGCTTAATAAGGTGAGTGAGAGTCTCTAATATCCTGACTCCGACTCCGTCCAGGTGACAAAAAATGTTTTTCCCAAGAAGTCAGGAAGGCCGGAAGGGAGTTATTTTTACTTCAGCTTGTGGAGAACTAGGAAAACCTTTAAGTAAAAATAATAGTAGTCAAATCCAGACAGACAGACTGAACCTATCAGCTTTAATGCAGTCTGTCTGCTTCTTCACTTTACTGTTTTTTTTTGTTTTTTTTTGTGGTTTACTACTTCTTTTTATTAGGTAGGTAGCAAGACTTCTCCTTGAATCCCAAGTAAGTTAAGTTGCCTTAATGCTGCCTGCCTGGCCCTTCTGATTGTTACTTCTTCCTAAATTGCTTCAATTCAAGCTCCCTTCTTCAGCACTCCATTTTAGATAAATTTTGCTGCCTCAGTCAGTCAGCAGCCTGGCTTCCAACTTAAGTTCCAACTTGAACCTCCTCCTCCTCTCCTCCCTCAGGCTCCAGCCAGAAGCCCAGCAGCTACTACTTTCTCCCACCCCACCACCACCGCGGCTGCAGTTTCCCCTACCTCGGTGCTCGGTCGGCCCACTCGTTCACTTCTATTCCCAGCCCTGAGCCATCCCACCCCATGATGCCTGACTTTAGTTTGATCCTTTTAGCAGCCACCAAAATAAAAAACACTATTCCCTCACTTCCAAAATTCGCCCTGTGTCGCCCCACTCGCCCAAGAACATTTTTTTGTGCAGTGCTGTGCAGACGAGAATATGATTGGATTGACAACGTAGACAGTGCTGCAATAAGACCAACAGTCCAACACGACTGGAGCAACGACGGCCGGCGGCAAGGCGCCAATGTAGTCATGACTCCTCCCCCCGTCCGTCCCACTACATTTACGCAGTTACGCTGTGCTGCCTGACAGAGATGCACCACCTGACCACAGAACAGTTGATCAGGTGATGCATGAAGCGTGCTGCCGCGCACGCCGGCATCCGGAACGGAACTCACCCCGCCCCGGGCAAGTAGCGAGGATGAGCGGCGCGGATGACAAGTCACTGCGGTGGCGGTCTGCGACTTCGTGCGGCAAGCCGGCAACTGTGAGTAGGCTAGCTCTTCTCTTCTCCCAGGCTGAAATGAAACACCTTTGTTTAATGGTGCCGCGTGCCGGGGCTCAGCCCCGGAATGAAAAGAGGTGTGGGGGCTGAGCCCCGGCTAGCACCGGCACAAATTAAGTACTGGACACCGGGGAAATTCACCATCTCTATCCTCTTGTGTTCTTTCACTCCCTATTCCTTAAATTTACTATTCCTCTCCTAGTACAGCCCCAGCCTAATATTTGGTACACTTTGATACATTTTTTTACTCAGGTATACTGCCAGTCATGGTTACAACCCCCCTGTTGAGATCCCCAGAAATTTTAGGAGACATAAAATTCCATATTATCTGATTCCCTTCTTTCTTAAAATTAGACAATGGGGTTTATCATCTAGCACAATACTCACATCCACTAGGAAACAGCTGTATCAAACTATTCTAGGAACTCATTACTCAGAATTCCCTTTATTAGGGGATGTCTGTGGGAACATTTTAGATTCAGCTATCATTTTTTCACAATTAACCGACTCCAGAATCCCAAAAAAGGTATGGGATGTCACATGGCTAGCATGCCACGGAAGGTTAGGAGAATGGGACAATCTTAAACACAAAGCGTTAGAGGAAAGATTTTGTCCATGGGATACCTGTCCTCACATACCTGAGACTGTAAGGCACTTTTTTTTTTAGACTGTCCAGTTAATCATTCTGTCTGGACCTGTTTGCATCATAAATGGAAGGAAAAGGCCCTTCCTGTACTGACATATGATATCTTGATATATGGGATATACCCACCAGCATTAAGATTGTATCATCCTAGTACGCTGCATTTAATTTTTGCCTTATGCAGATTTTATTTATGGCAGGCTAGATCTGCATTTTGGTTGCAACAAAAAGTATTTAATCCTGTGCAAATTTTGGCACAAATTACTCAATGCTTACAAGAAGTATATGGCTCTAAGAAATTAATAATGCCTGCAACTGTATTCGCAAAATACTGGAAACATTGTACATGGTTTCTTTATTGATTAATATTATGGATTGACATTTCACTAAAATATTCTTTTTTTCCTTTGCTTTTAATTTTTTTTAACTAAGTTTATTTGCAGAATGAAATGTCATTTTTTGTTTCAATGTATGATTTGTCTCTTTCAATAAAACATTCCCTTACTCTTTTTGAGACATGCCATGGGATCTTTAACATCCACCTGAACAGGCAGATGGGACCTCAGTTTAACATCTTGTCTGAAAGATTTCACCTCAGGAGTACAGCACCCCCTTCATGCTGCACTACAGTGTCAGCGTTGGGATTTAACCCAAGTGCCTTGTGTGGGGCTAGAAAACATAGCCTTCTAATCTCCCAGCTTTAGAGATGAGTGTGCTACCTGCTGAGCCACTGACACCTTTATCACTCTCCCCATGGTTGAAGGACACGTTTCTAACACCTCGTGCCTCCAGCCCACAGAGTGGGTAGCTGTCCAGACCTGTTCAATAATTAACCAATAACAGCTCGAGTCTGGAAATTGCCTTGAAAATCTTGAAATTTGTTTTCTAGGGTGTCAGTAATTATGATAATTGGGGAGAAAAAGTTTAACTAACAACATAAGTAACTTAACTGCCAGCCAATCTGACCTCTTTGATGGGGCAAACTAGGCTGTTTCACCTGTGAGAACTGATTTAATCAATGATAAAGATTTATGTTTATTCTTAATTTAAAGGTGTATTTAGTCTTGTGTTTTTTTATTTTAGTGCCACTTTACAAATGCAGTAACACACTTCGGGGCCTGCAGCAGTTACTGGTTAACTATTGCACTTCCCCCCACCCTATGATTGAAGGACACTTAACTAACACCCATGCCTTCAAACCACAGAATGGTGTGTGTGCTGTAATTACCCGATAACCGCATGTCCTGTTGTTTATTATTGCTTGCAACCACACACGTTGTGGTGTTATTGTTTACTTATACAGTGGGTTCTGAGAATCAGTGATTTTTATTGACTGACTGACTGGCACTTTTGACCATAGGTGAATCCTATGACAACCCATGCAAAAAGTGCCAGTCAGCAGCTATGCCAACTCAAATCACTACACCTGCCCTGAAAATTTTAAAAAACAATTTTACCATCATTTTGGCCCTGTTAAACCAGCTGTTCCTTAACACCTACCTCCAGCAGAACATTTCAGCAGCCCAGCTGCTTGTACCACGATCTCTCACTCTCTCTCTTTGAAAAACATGTTTAGTGCTTCACAACAGGTAAACCTAAACTACTTTTATTTTTGCAATATTTGGGCTTTATGTCAGACCTGATTTAAAAATTATGAGCCTGATTTTCAAAGGGTGAAATTTGATGCAAGGCGCTTGTGCCAAAAGGAAATGACACAAATGGCACCTTGGGCCAAATGTTGTGGCAATCCCAATTTTCAAATGCATGCTGCATCGAAATCAGGATGCTGTGTGCTGAACCAGCCCTGTGCCACCCCTGTGCCAGAAGTAGTGGTGCACCAGGTCACAAGGTGGCTTGTGCCATAGCAGGGTTGCAGCATTCCCTAATTTGAGATTTCGAAAGCCCTGCTTTGGTTACAAGTCATGGCAGTGGTTGGATCAGTCATGAGCTGGTCTATCTGCCCTTGTGCCACAGATCAGGACTGTGCCAGGGGGGAAGGAACCCTGCAACCCACAGGGTACAGTGCCAGTGTTCCTCATGGAGGACTCTATTGGGCTGTGTGTGCCATGGCATGGTGTGCCAAGGTAGCTGGGTGGCACTGGGCAGTCGTGCCATGTACAGATGAACCATGCTGCTAGTGTGTACATGTAGCATGCAGCCAGGGACAGCCCTTGCTTGTTGTGGCATATAACAGCTATGGAACAGTTGGCAGAGCTGTGAACACCAGGGAACCACATCATAGTCAGTGCCTTAATGCCCAGGATTACCCCATCTGCCACTCTGTGGGACTGTACGTGGCACAAGTGCCTCATGCCACCCTGCTACTCTGGCACACCATGCTATGGCTCACACCACACAATAGGGCCCTCCACAAGGACTGTTGGCACTGTCACTGTGGGTTGCAGGGTTTCTTCCCCTGAAACATCATGGACCTGGGGCTAACATTGCACCGGGCGGGGAAGCTGATAGCACCCTCTACCAAACCCCTCTAGTATGCCATCTCTTGGTTGCAACACTCCACCTGTGACAATTCACGAGACTTTGGTGGAGGGACCCCTGTTATACTAAAATATGGCGCGGGGTCCTTGGCACACCCAGAGTTTGCCACAGGTGTAGAATCAGCTCAAGGTGCATCTATCTAGCAGCTCTTTTAAAATCAAACCCTATGTGCAAGGGTCCGACTGTAATGTACTGTAGTTTCCTTGCCATTTACTGTTGTGAGCTGCTATTGTTTTTCAAGTTATTCAAAGGAATCTTATTTTTCAAGTACATTTTTATTAACAAAAAAGACTTGCAGTCTTAGAGCATGTCTCAGTTGACGACTGCGGTAGTCTCCACCTGGAGCCATATTGTGTGCCCATGCATCACAACATGATGACATCATTTGGTGTGCAGCATAGCTGTAGTGTGGATCCGTGCATACTCACAGTAAACAAGTTATCTCATTCAGGAAAGTGAAACTACTATTTGTTAAATAAATAAGTACACTGTACTGTAACTTTTACAGTAATCAAAACCTATTATCTCTCATCATGTCATCCAATGAAGAAATCGATCAGGCTGCCCTGTCATGTCATTATAATAATGTTATTATTCCATACTAATTTGAGCATTTTGCCTCCAGCAATGTGTCCACTGACATTACTGACAGTGAAACTATATTGGGCACCAGTGATTACTTCAGTTCTGGAATGACCCTTGAAGAATAGTGGGTTATTTATATTTTAAATTGCAACATTTTATATGGTGATACAACCAGTTACTGTCTTACTGCAGTATGATGAAGTGCTTTTTATGTAGGTAACAGATGAATTGGCAACTTGGGATGTCTACTGGCTACCAGTGTCAGTGACTCAGCAGGTAGCACACTTGCCTCCAAAACTAGAAGATCAGAAGGCTGTGGGTTCTATCCCCACACAAAGCACTTGGGTTTAATTGTAATACTGACACTGTAGTGCAGCCTGAGTGGGGGTGCTGCACTCCTGAGGTGCCGTCCTTTGGATGAGATGTTAAACCGAGGTCCCATCTGCTTGTTCAGGTGGATGTTAAAGATCCCATGGCACTTCTTGAAAAGAGTAGGGGGATTTTTTATTGAAGTCACATCAAAATGTACACATTGAACATATTAGAAATATAACTTAAACAATAAAAGAAAAAAGAAACCAAGAAAACATGAACAAAAAAAGGGATTCAAAAAAGAGAAGTGGCAGTAAAACAGTATAATAGCCATTTGATTTGAACACTAGTTCCTAAAAGAAATTTTTTTTTGTATTATATTTTTATTGAATTTTCTCAAGTACAATATATTCAGATCATCTAAGACAGTATGAGACATCATTTGATGATGTAACAAGCAAACCTAGTTGATACATCCTTAGCCAGTACAATTCAGGTTACATTATTTAGCAGCAAATTATTCCCACATACTGTAGTTATAGTAAAATAAAAATAAAATAGAAAAAAACACACCATCGCTAAATTTTAAAAGGAGGCATCTTAAGACCTGTATTATGTCTTTTTTACCAACCTCCTTTATCACAGTTAATATCCTGAAGAGGAACTGTAACAAAAAAATAATATAATAAGACGAACATTAAAACAGTTAAAACAATTAAACTTTGCCTTGTTGTGAGTTTGTCTATGCAAAATGATCACCTTTTTACCCTCTAGTTTATTTATTTTCTAGGAAGGATTTATCCATTGATAAAAGCAGCTTTACTGGGAACCACTTGGAATGGCACAGAAGCGTAGCCCAACTATACTTATGCTAGCCAGCCCTCCCAAAAGAAATGTAACTTATTTTCATCATGAGTCCTTCTTTTTTGTTCTTCCATAAAAGTATTACTGTCTACAGCACTAACTATCCATCTATCACTAATTATTTATAATTATTTATACTTAATAAACATAAAAAATCCTTTCCACCATTTCCATACTTTACTTACAGAATGGCGAGATATGTCCTTGATGTACACTGAGGTCATTGCTTGTTCCACCAGAATACTAAAAGTTTCACGAGGCATACGCTTCTGTTGAATGACCCACTGACATCTAACCTGCCGTAAATAGTATTTTAGGCAACAAAACAACACTGTTGTTAAACTACCTAGATCATATATGCTTAAAAGTTGTGAGCAATGTCCTAGAGTCAGTATTTCAAAGGTTAATGTAGTCACCCAATCTAGGTTCCATTTTTTCCCAACAAATACCCATAATGGTTTTACATATGAGCAAGAAAACAAAAAGTGTTCCATAGATTCTTCAGTGGCCTGTCAAGTGTTACAAGGGCAGCTTCTTTCCTCCTGGGCTTTATGTTTCAGGTTACCCCTAATATTCAGTCTACTGAATATTGAAAGCCACACTATTTCCCACTTATAAAATGGGTAGGCTGTTCCAGCCAATCAGAAACGTTCCTCAGCGTGCATGAAATCTGTTCCATGCATGGGTAAAAAAAAGAGTTGGCAGTAAAAAGGCCAAGATTCTTGTGCTATAGAATGTTGGCATTTTACTGATCATCATCTTTACTCACTCCGGTGGGGGGCAAAAAAAAAAACAATCAAAAACACACAAGCTGCTTTTACGAACAGCAATACTGAGGAGAGAGAGAGAGAGAGAGAGAGGCATGCGGTACCCGCACTCAAGTCGGGGCAAAAGAAGGCGGCGACCGATGGTGGTTACCTTTGGTAGTATTTGCAGGTGTAAATAGAAACATAGAATTTGACGGCAGATAAGGGACCGCTTGCCCACCCAGTCTGCCCATTTCCTACCTACTGGATAGCTGCAGATCCTAGTTAACCAGCAGCCTGCTTCTTCTTACTCCCACCCCCAGGATTGCCTTATGACTGTCCCATGCATGCTTGAATTCCACCACTGATTTTGACTCCACAACCTCCTCCAGGCCCGTTCCTGCATCCACAACCCTCTGTGAAAAAATACTCCTTAAATTACCTCTGAGCCGCCCCCTCTATCTTCAAATTGTGCCCTCTTGTTCTTGCACCTCTTTTTTGAAAGATGCTACCCTCTTGGACTTTGTTGATTCCCTTGAGGTACTTGAAAGTTTCTATCATGTCCCCTCTCCCTCCTTTCCTCGAGGCTATACATATTAAGCTCCTTAAGTCTCTCTTCATATGTCTTCGGTGCAGACCCTGCACCATTTTAGTTGCCCTCCTCTGGACAGCTTCCATCCTGTCTATGTCTTTCGGAGATTGGGTCTCCAGAACTGCACACAGTACTCCAGATGGGGTCTCACCAGCTGTCTGTACAGAGGGATAATAACTTCCTGTTTTCTACTGGTGATGCCTCTCCCTATGCATCCCAGTAACCCCAAGCCCTCCTTGCTCCCTCTCACTTGCCTGCACCTTTAGGTCATCTGATATGACTACCCCCAGGTCCCTTTCCATTTTTGTTGTTGTTGATCTCACCCCCCATTGTGTACTCTTCCCCTGGGTTTTTGTTTCCCAGATGCATTACCTTACACTTCTTAGCATTGAATCTAAGCTGCCATACATTTGACCATTCCTCTAACCTTGCTAAGTCCCTTCTCATCCTTTCCACCCCACCCTGTGCATCAACTATGTTGCAGATCTTAGTGTCATCTGCAAAGAGACATACTTTTCCTTCCAGTCCTTCTGCAATGTCACTTATAAAGACATTGAAGAGGACCGGTCCTAATACTGAACCCTTCGGTACCCCACTAGTAACCCTCCTTTCTTCTGGGTGGACTCCATTTACTATTACTTTCTGTGTCCTATTCTCCAGCCAATTCTTTACCCAGGCTGTCATCTTGGGACCCACTCCCAGGCTGGCTAACTTGTATATTAATCTTTTGTGTGGGACTGTGTCAAATGCCTTGCTAAAGTCTAGGTAGGCCATGTCCACAGCCCCTCCCTGATCTACTACTTTGGTCACCCAGTCAAAGAAATCTATCAGATTTGTCTGGCATGACCTTCCCGCTGTGAATCCATGCTGCCTTGGGTCCTGTGCCCCTCTGGCCTCTAGATACTCGACAATTCTTTCCTTCAGAAGTGATTCCATCATTTTCCCTATCACGAGGTTAAACTGACAGGTCTGTAGTTTCCTGCTTCTGCCTTGCTCCCACTTTTGTGAAGGGAATCACATCTGCTCTCCTCCACTCGGGTACCACCCCCATCCTCCCATGATTTGTTAAAAAGGGTAGTCAGTGGTGTCACTAGTTCTACCTTAGCTCTTTAGAATTCTGGGATGAATCCCATCAGGCCCCATGGCTTTGTCCACCTTCAGTTTTAAGAGTCCTTCAGAACTCTTTCTTCTGTAAATGGGCTGGTATGAACTTCTGTTCAGAGTGTTACTACTGTTTGTTTTATGACCTCCCCTCTTTATTTGTAAATACTGAGCAAAAATATTTGTTTAGTATCTCTGCTTTTTCACAGTCTCCTCTGCCCACCCTTCCTCCCTTTATTAAGCCTCACTAACCCTCCTTGGTCTTCCTTTGCTCCCTGATGTACCTATAAAAGGTTTTATCCCCTTCTTAACTGAGTTGGCTATCTTTTCCTCGGTTTGGGCCTTTGCAGTTCTGACTGCCTTCCCAGCCTCCTTTTGCTTTAACTGATACAGTTCTCTGTCCTGCTCCTTCTGCGATGCCTTGTACTTCCTGAATGCTTTCTTTTTCTCTTGAACCTTCACTGCCACTTCCTTTGAGAACCATAGTGGTTTCTTACATCGTCTTGTTTTGTTTATTTGCTTCACACAAAGGCTAAATGGTTGTTTCCCATCACTGCTCTTTTTACTAATCAACATGAAGAAATATCCACAGTTTCCCCACCACTGTACAGCATGATTTACCTTCTAAACTGCTATTGGGTACCGACGGATGTCCATGAAAGCGCCACCCTCACTCTGAGTTAGGTTGTTCCCCTGGCTGAGCTAGAGTAGAATTTCTTCCTGTGGTAGCCGTTTTCGCGCTTCAAAAAAAATGAATTTGACTTTGTGTTCTCCTTCCCTCCATGTTTCTTGGGAAGATATTCTTGTTTTTAACATCATACGAAAATGAGTGGAAATACCCAGCTGAGTACTGGATGACCTCTGCAGGTAAACAATAACATTCGCTTCCCCGGCACTACACTATAGTACGAATTTACAGTAGCTATTTACAGTAACAAATTTACAGTGAATTAAATGGAGTGCCCCCTCCTCCTGTTTTTTGTTTCTCTACATGTTCTCTTAATTACTAACTTTGTCCAGTACAGACATGACATCATAATGATGTCATTTTGTGGTAGGCGGAAGAACTATTTTATGTTAAATCAGCATAACTACATGCTGTTTATCACATAAAAATTATTTTTTTAACTGCAAAAAGTTTTTTTTTTTAAAACAGCCCATTTTATAAGCACAATAAGACACTTCAGGGCTATGCATGGAACAGATTTTACCGCACGCCATGGGCTAAAGGCACTCGGCCAAGGCCTCGTGCCCTATTACGCCCCTGGCCATGTGGTAAAATCTGTTCCATGCACACCCTGTCATGTCTTATTGCTTAAATATGAACTGGAATTCTTTCATTATTTAGTTGTTTCAA
This sequence comes from Neoceratodus forsteri, assembly GCA_016271365.2. Lineage (NCBI taxonomy): Eukaryota > Metazoa > Chordata > Ceratodontiformes > Ceratodontidae > Neoceratodus > Neoceratodus forsteri. The sequence goes on along the minus strand of CM057459.1, from coordinate 1,281,861,602 downwards.
TACCACAGTCATAAGTAAAGGGGGGCAGTTTTTGAATTCAGGTTTAGTCAGATAGAGTAGGGACATGATGTGGCTATATAGGTAAGACCCAGAATGTTGGCATATTTGGGTTTTGTCGGTTTCCATTTTTATATTCTTTATAGAACAGGTCTGATAAACTCTGCTACTATAAGGTGAGGAGATAGTTTTGGGGGATCATTACTGCTCCATGACTGGAAATAGACGGATAAAGTATTGTTACACCATAGGTGCTGTAACATGTTATCTGGTAATAGCCCTATTTTTATTGTTTGAGAAATAAAAAGGGCAAAACAGAAAGATAAGGGATCTATCATTCCCAGGCCTCCTTGGGCTTTTGATAGATAGGTATAGCACCATTTTATAGGGTTTAGCCTACTCCCCCAGACCATTTGGAAAAAAAAAAGGCATATAATCTTGTCTCCAGTTTCGGGGGAGGGGGAAGATCATAGTGACATATAGTAAGCAGGGGATAATAAATATTTTAATAATGCGTACCCTCTTTGTTTGTGATAGTTTTCAACTTTTCCACTTTTTGTAAAACAGTTTCCCAGTTGTCTAATGGGAGGTTCTGGGGTCCAAATAGAATCCCAAAGATTTTTAGGGAATCTGTAGTAATCAAAATCTCATGTATCCCTCCTGCTTCTTGGACTGGAGATCCAATAGAAAGGTCTCTACTGTGGCGTTTTTTTGTATGGTCCACCACTAAAAGACCCCTTACCTTCTCTGTGGTTTGTCAGCCCCTTCAGTTGCTGCTGGTGCTGCTGGTGAGGACCCCATCTGGACCGTGCGTATAACTAGTTGGACACAAAAAATAAAGAATAAGGCAGGATAATTCAGTTCAGTAGGTGTTCTCTTCATGAGGACAAGCCCCACAATGACTATACTCTGACTGACAGACCAACATGGCACTGCCAGGCAGTGCAACAATTAGATACATGCAGTTCGAAGTGCTCTTAAAGGGGCCACAGCTAAACATTCAGCCCCATGCTTAATGTCTGCTTCACATCACCGCCAGAACAATGAATGTGAGCACCACTCGAATAAGCAATAATCTATACGTTTCTAAGAATTTTTTAAGTAAATAATTTAAGGCAAGAAAACACTGTCATGCATTACAAGGCATTAGATTTCCCAAAACAGAACAGCATTCCGCTGCAGGGAGGGGGGGGAAGGAAAGAACCTGGACTGCACTGGGGACTAGTCGGAGTAGCACCAGAGAGGAGGGATACACAATAATACTTGAGACTTGGTCATGCCACAAGCACTAAAGTGTGGGGGAAGGGAAAGGGAAGAGAGGGAAGGGTAGCAGCAGGAGGATACCCAGAATGCAGGCTCACACTTTAATAACAGTTGCATAAACAGGTGGACTGTCCATTGAAAGAGACATGCTTAAGGGGAAAAAAAGTTAGTGCAGGTAAATGGTATCATGACAACAGGTGCAAGAAAGAGGTACAACAAGATATTTACTGCAACAATGAAAATCAGAAAATGAATTAGTCCTGACACATTTCACTGAATCCGGTAACAAAAATTCAAGACCTCCGTGGACTTTTCCGGTCAGTGGGAATGGAAGCATGCATGGACTGCTCCAGTTCCTGACAGGAGGGGGTCAGGTCATTAAAAGTGACCCAGGAGTTCTTCCCACTATTGAATCCACACCACTTTACTCTGTAAGTCCAGGATCCATTGACACACTTCTTTCTTAGAATCTTCTCGATCTGGTAGACTGAGGTCTGTGGAAGAGAGTTCTGAGAAGAAGAAGAAGAAGAAGAAGAAGAAGATTGAGAAGAAGAGGAAGTCCCAGGCAAATCATTTAGTAAACTGGAATCTGGCTGGAGAGTGTCAGGATGGGAAGATCTGTAGGAGCTGTCTGCAAGTTATCTGGGGGAATCTCAGCTTCAGAGAGGATAGCAGGCTCAAGGCAGCTTAATTTGTGGGAGGACTGGGGTTATCTGGAAGGTTGTTATTGAGATACCCGTGCTTTAGTCAGTTTATATGGACTTTGTTGTGTACCAGCTTCCAATCCAACTTGCATTGCAGATGAACGTGGACCGGAGGGAGATTTTCTACAATGTAGAAGGGATCAGTCCAGGGGTGAAGCAGTTTCTTGGTGGTGCCCGGAACAAGAACAGGATGGTACAAATAGGCAATGTCCCCAACAGAGAATGAAGGTTCATGCGCCTTGGCTGCAGACATTTTCTTCATTGCTGATTTTCTCTGGCCCAATGTGGTGATTGCAACTCGTCGGGCAAGTTCCAACTGTTCCAGAAGAGGGATGATGAAAGAAGAAGCTGACTTAGGCACCTCAAGCAGTGATAGATCCCTGTCCAGTGGAGTTTTTGGGTGCTGTCCATGGACTAAGAAGAAGGGGGTGTAGTCAATGCTATCAACACAAGGGCTGGTATTGTACGCAAACTGCACAAAGGGAACAAAATGGTCCCAGGTGTCGTGAGTCTCATCTAGATACTTGGAGAGTGTGCAGAGAATGGTGGACATCATTCTTTGATTCTGTCCATTGCATTGTGGATGGTAACTTGTGGTATGTGTCTTTTTTATGTTGAGAAGTTTGCAAGTTTCTCAGACAATGGTGGACAGGTAGTTAGTGCCTCTGTCTGAATGTAGGTACGATGGGGTACCATGATGACAAATGACTGTGTTGAGAGATGCACTGGCCACAGTGGTGGCTTTAATGTCTCTTATGAGTTCCAAATACTTTGTCAAGTAGTCCACAAAGACAAGGGTATACTTGTTACCAGAGTCAGAGCATGTTGGCAAGGGCCCAAGAATGTCAGTGCTGACTCTTTGGAACGGTTCAGTGGCTACGGGCATTGGGATGACGTGCGCCTTTGTTGGTTTGGCCGGAGGCTTTCTCTGGGAGCAGGGCTGGCAGGATTTTATGAACTGGACAATGTCTCTATTCATGTGTGGCCAGAAGAAGTGAAGCCTTGTCTTTTCCAGAGTTCTGTGAATTCCCATATGACCTCCAGAGAGTGGAGAGGGATGAGTGGAGAGAAGAACCTGAGGGGCGAGAAAGGCTGGCACAACTAGCTGTACGTGAGTTCTGGCCTTGCGATGACCCTTGCCTTCCTTGGTCCAGATGTGAAAGAGCTCACCGTCACTGAGGAAGGACTGTGAAGGAAGGAAAAGTACATCTTGGCGATGTTGCTTTTGCTGTGGTAATGTTCCAGACTCTAAGTAGGTGATGATGTCCATAAATTGAGTGTCAGTTCTTTGTTGCATTTTAATGGTTGCCAGGGACAGATCAGATGCAGAGGAGATGAGAAGCTCTTCAGCTGCTCGTAGTAACTGAGGATTTTTGTGTCTCTCTGAGCAGGCAGTTGGTAGCAGCAAAGCAACTTGAGGTGTTGAAGGAGTGTCCACAGGAAGCACATCTGTGGCATGAAAGGGAAGAGCTTGTAAGCAGGCTTCTTCATCTGTTGAGGAGGATGCAGAGGGGTATCATCTCCAGCTTATGCCATCAGCATTTGAGTGAACTTGACTTGGTCTGTATTGGATTTTGAAGGTGTAGGATTGCAGCATGGTGATCCATTGGGTGAACTTGCCTATTGGCTCCTTCATTTCAAATAACCACCTGAGTGCAGAGTGATCAACGATAGCTGTAAAGGAAGAGTAGCACAGGTAGCAGTCAAATTTCTTCACAGCAAATACCATGGCTAGACATTCTTTCTCTGTGATGCCATAGTTCTGCTCAGCTGAGGAAAGAGAGTGCCCAGCAAAGGAGACAACTCATTCTGTTCCATCTTGAATTTGACAGACCACAGCGCCCATTGCAAAGGAACTAGCATCTGAGTAGAGCTTGAATGGCTGGTCGAACCTTGGGTAGGCCAGTACTGGAGAAGAGATTAGGTTTTGTTTTAAGGTGTCAAAGGCCTCTTTACATTCAGAAGTCCAATTGTAGTCACATCCCTTTTTTGTGAGGGCATACAGTGAGCTGCAATCTTGGCGTAGTTGCAAATGAACTTTCGGTAGTAGCCAGACAAGCCCAGGAAAGCTCGAAGGTCTTTGAGATTATTAGGCCCTGGATAGTCTTTGACTACTGAGAGCTTGTCTGGATCTGGAGACATGCCTTGAGAACTAACCACATGTCCCAGGTAATGAATTTGATGCTGCGCAAAACAACACTTTTCTGGGCGAAGCTTGAGATTGGCTTGTCTGAGATGTTCGAACACTTCTTGAAGATGTTGGAGGTGCTCTGGCAAAGTTCTGCTGAAGACTATCACATCATCCAGGTAGACTAGGCAAGATTTCCAAGACAACCCACGTAGTACAGCTTCCATAACACATTGAAATGTGGCTGGACTGTTCCGAAGACCCATAGGCAGATGTTTGAACTGGAAAAGTCCCAAGTGGCAGAACCATGCTGTGTATGGACAAGAAGCTGAACCAATTGAAACTTGGTAGAACCCACTCTGAAGGTCTAGAGTAGTGAAGTAAGCAGGACTGGCTGCACCAAGACTCTCTAAAGCATCTTCGGATGTAGGCAAGGGATGAACATCCTGCACTGTGTAGGCACTGAGTTTTCTGTAGTCTACCACAAAATGATACCCTTTGTCCTTCTTTACCACCAGCAAGCAAGGTGCACCCCAGGGACTTGTAGGCTCTTTGACTATGTCTTGGTCAAGCATGTCCTTGATTATGTCCTCGAGGACTTGTTTCTGGTTGTGCCCCACTTTGTAGGCTCACTGATGGATTGGTTTCTGGTTGGGCAGTACTTCAATGGTGTGTTGCAGGATATCACAACATCCGAGCTTGTTATCTGAACCAACAAAGACATCCAGGTAATTGTCCAGGAATTTCAAAAGTTGTTGCTTTTCTGTTGGAGATGCTGGAAGTTTGGAAGAGGATAGTCACTGACTGAGGGGTAACTCTGTTGAAGTGGGAGTGGTCGTGATAGTATTAACAGGAGTAATGTTGGTGGTACAGGCTGAGGTTCTTGTATGAGATGAAGCTGGTCCCCTGAAGACAAGCAGACAAACTTTCCAATGTTGGCACCCTTTGAAATGACCACTGGCTTATCTGTGAAGTTGCAGCATTTTTGGAAGACTGCGCCATCATGCACCGCTGATAAGGTATTTCCTAGAAGGAGACCAGACAAATGCAGCACAGGGGATCCTGTGACGATGCCAACAACACCTTGTGGAAGTGGTTCACCCCAAATCTTGGCAATCAAAACCATTTCTGTCTGAGGAGGCACAATGACTGAGTCTATAGCTGCGAGTTGCCTCCGAGGATCTAGCGACAATTTGCTTGAGGCAAAGTCTAGGATGGCTTTGTGAGCTTTGAGAAAGTCCAGTCCTAGAATTATTGCAGGTTGAAGATCAGGTACAATATAAAACTTGACAGTAGTTTGCTGTGAGCCAAAATGGAGCTTGAGATGGACCATGCCTGTGATAGGTACTGTATCTGTACTGGCTGTGATAATGTGCTTTATGTCAGCTGGAGAGACATTAGGTATGTGATGAATAGCTTGATTGTTTAAAATACTGCTGTTGATAACTGGAATTTCTGCTCCAGTGTCGACCAAGATGTGTGTAGACCAATCTCCGATGGTTACAGGTACATAGTTTGTTAGGAGAGGTGATCGGATGACAGATACCTTTGCCCCAAGAAGTGAGAGTATGCCAGAGTTTGCAGTTGGAGGAAGCATTTTGTTTGAATTGCGAGAGTCAGAGGGGCGGTCAGTTGCTGTGTTCCCCTGGTGCTGGGAGTAGTTCTGGTTATCTTGCTGATTGTGCAGCAGTGGGCGCCTGTGGTTCTCTTGATTTCTGTTGTACTTTAGCTTTTGGCAGACAGTGGCAGTATGCCCCCCGGATCCACACCACTGGCAGGTCACTGATTCTCGTGAAGGAGGAGGTGGATTAGGTCACTGTCGAATTGGGTGAAGGACATTGACAGAGGTGGTAGTAGTAGAAGCAGCTGAGCTGCCGTGCAGAGTATTGATACTTGTAGTGAGCGGCTCTATCACTGATTGCTGCTGCTGGACACATGTTGCGAGTGTGGCTAACTGCGATGACTGAGGTGCTGGTACACTGGTAGCCTGGGACATTGCTATGGATTGTTGTGTAAGTCATGCCGTTTGGATTGTCTCCATCCAGGTGGTTGGTTTCTGTTGGATTACATAAAGACAAAGTTGAGGAAGCAGTCCCCGAACAAATATTGTGATTTGTTCTTTCTCAGGTTTCTGTAAGCATTTGCAGCGAGAGTCAATGTCTGCTATGAAGGGTTCAAGAGATTTGGTGGGTTGCATTGTACGTTCCCACAGCTGTTGCTCCAATAACCAGGGTGGGTGTGCTTGGAGAAAATGAGCTTTGAAGGTGGCATACAGTGTGGCAGCATCTGCTTTGACTTGGTCTGGAAGTGCATTGAACCAGGACATGGCAGTCCCTCTCAGAAGCAAGCGCAAGGCATTGGAGATGCGCAAGGGATCAGTCCAACCATTGAAGGAAATCCACACTTGGAAGTGTTCCAGCCAGTTGACAGCATTTTCATGAGGCAGGGCTGAGAAGGGTACGGGTTGTAGGCTGGCATGGACCGTGGACTGTGGTGAAATGGCTTTAATGTAGGCCAAGTCATCTTGAATAGCTTGCATAGCTGGTGCTCCTTGAGCAGAAATAGAAGACTGGATGTCATGGGGGATTGTTTCAATTTTGTAGCCCCACGCCATAGAGGTGGGTGAAGGTAAGACTCCGGATACTCCGGTGCCCATATCTGTGTCGGAGTCAGACATTGTGGTTGGAGATGGGCCTCGTTTCACTGAGCGAAGGTCGTACTGGTGAGAAGGAGTTGCCATCATGCAGGAGACAGGACGTCGTGTTGTAGATGAAGTGCCAGGCAAAAATTATCTTTGTAGACAAAAGTAAAAATTTTTGTAGCAAAGTTCATCAGTGATGTCTTAATAAAGGATTTCCCACTTGATTCTGTGTTGTTTGTTATTTAAATAAAGGTTTCGTTGTAAAAATCAGCTGTTTGTAACAGTGTCCATTCATTTCAATAGGACTCCCATTGTATTCAAAGGAGTGAGGTCAATTTGTGCCCTTCCCAAGATGGTTGCCGAACTGTGATATGCAGTTACTGTGGGATTTGACTGGTCTGACTCTAGCAAGATGGCCACCAGCAAGTGGTCAAGGGTCACTTGCTTTCTTGTTGTTTTTGCTGTGCCCAAGATGGAAGATTTCTTCCATGAGGCTGCCTGGCTGCTTAACAATGTCCAAAATGATGATTCCCACGCTGCTGAGCTTCTTTCCTGACCCTGACAGGAAAAATGGTGGGCTTTTTCTGTAGTGAGTGAAAGTGCTGGAGAATTTCCTGTATTTATTTGTTCACTTTCCATTTAGTCCATTGTGCTTTTTGCTTATTTTTCTGGTGCCCCCTCCCTTGACTTTCCTCTGTATTTTTTATTGTTTAGCTCCCTTGCATTTGCAGTCCTGTCTTGGCATATGGGGTAATGTCTTGTGTTTTATGAGCTACCCTCTGTTTACTTGAAAAGCTCTCTCTGGATATTTTATTGCTGAGTACGCCTTGCTTATTTTGTTCATGCCCCCGATTTTTTTTCTGTATGGCCCCCATAAAGAGTTTACAGTCCTGTGCTGATGTCTTTTCTTTTTTTGTTTTGAGCGTGGCTTTGAGCATGGCTGAGAGGTGTGTAGGGCGCGGAGACTCCAGTGCAGCCCTGATTTTTTTTTCTTGCCCCTGTTTGTTTATGGCCATTTCTTAAGCATGGCCAAGTGGGAGAGGGGTGCTGAGTTGCAGGAAGGAGTCTTGTGGAGCAGGAGACCGCCCGGATCACTCCTTTGCAGCTGCAGGGATTAGTGGAGCAGTGCTCCCATAAGGAGTTTTGCTGAGGACCCACTGTGGAGTGGAGCAAGCTGGAGGGCCAAGTGTAGAGCCAATCACTCCGTTTTGCAGTGGAGAAGTCTGAGGGAAGTTGCAGTTCTGTCCGTGCAGCTGCAGGGGAGGGCAGAGCGGAACCCCAATTGTGAGGACGGTAGAGGGCCAAGCGGCTTGCTGTAGGAAGGCTCCATAGTGGTGGCAGTTCATGAGGGCTGAGCAGCATGCAGAGCTGTAGTCCTGTGTATCTTTGACTGTGGGGAATGACAGGAGGCAGGTCTGGTCGGGAGTGTCGCTCTCTTTCTCTCTCTCTCTCTCTCTGGGTAGCTGAGGAGAGAGGAATAGTTTGTTGGGGATATAATTAGGCCACCTTTATGTTTTATTACAAGCTGTAGGGTTTGAATGATGAGCGGGGCAGAAAGCAGCAGGTGAGAGGAGCGCTGTGGCTGCAGGTCGGGAGCTGTGGAGAATAGGGCTGAGGCAGAAGTGCACGCTTGATGCAGCTTTTTTTTTTTATGCCTCATGCTTTCTTTTCATTTAATTTTGGGAGCAGTCCTTTTGTGCAGTACATTTATTTTCTGTGGAGTTGCAGTCATAGGAGGGTTGAGAGGCTGTTTTAATTGCTCCATGAGTGGTTTCAGGAGCGTGCTGCAGCCGCTAGGGATGGTAGCAGGCCAGTCTGGCTCCATGGTGTGGGTTGAGTGAGGAGAGGGCCCCAGGATATGCGCTGGTATAGGATTGGCAATTAAACTGAAGATTTATTTTTCCTATCCAGAGCAGCTTGCTTTGAGTCAAAGAGCTTTGGATTTAGAATGGAGCAGACTGTAGTAGTTGAGGGAGCTTTTCTGTCAAAACAACAGTTCCAGAGGCCCTGCCACGAGGTGGGGGGAGGGTTACAGTTTGCAGCTCCGAGGGGCATAGGCTTAAAACTCTGACTATTCATATGTTCAGCTGGCTAGCAATGGTGACCAGTGCTACTCTTGACAGTCCTATTACAGTAGGTGGACTGCAGGTTGTTGTAGAAGATGGGAGACAGTTTTTTTTTTTTTTTTCCTCTGGCAGCCAGGGCTGTATTTAAAGTAGCATTCAAACAATTCAAGCATACTGGAGTGAGGACTTTGGGGTACCCAGCGACGTAGACAATGCGAGATGGGGTCTGGACAGAAGAAGGGCCGCATTCTCCACCATGTGTGGCTTTTTTTTGTATGGACAACACCACTAAAAGACCCCTTACCTTCTCTGTGGTCTGCCAGCCTCTTCGGTTGCTGCTGGTGCTGCTGGTGAGGACCCCATCTGGACCATGCGAATAACTAGTCAGACGCATAAAATAAAGAATAAGGCAGGTTTATTCAGTTCAGTAGGTGTTCCCTTCATGAGGACAAGCCCCCACACTGACTAAAACTCTGACTAACAGACCAACATGGCACTGTCAGGCAGTGCAACAATTAGATACATGCAGTTCTAAGTGCTCTTAAAGGGGCCGCAACTAAACATTAAGCCCCATGCTTAATGTGTGCTTCACACTACATTTTCAATCACATTCAATTTTGAATTTGCCACCTTAGAATAATTTGTTACCTGTTCGAGAAGGATAGGGAGTTGAAAGGCATCTGACAAAAAGACACAAATGTCATCAGCATAGGCCTGAACTTTAAGTTCATCTTGATCTAAGAGCCCTGACAAACCATACCAGTTTAAGGAAATACTTAGTTTCCTCATTAAGGGATCAAGGGAAAAGATATATTGGAGGAAACTCACTGGACAGCCTTGTCTTACTCCTATTTCTATCAGTATGCTCCTAGAAATGTTCCTTATAATATTTGGGTGTACAGTTGCCAATAAATATAATAATTGGATCCATTCTATGAACTCCTTCGGGATACCATAGTGTTGGAGAGTGAAAAAAAGGAAGGGTTGATGTACCCTGTTAAATGCTTTACATTGATCTAGGCAGACGATATAACCATTTTTTTTGTTTAAAAAATAATGTTCTATGACGTCTCTTATTGCCATTAAGGCGTGTTGTATCTTCCAATCTGGTAAACCACAGAATTGTTTGGAATGTATGAGGTTGTTTGCAATACCTCTTAATCCATTATTTAATAATTGTGATAACATTTTAAAGTCCAAATTTAATATGGTAATAGGTCTCCAATTTGAGATATTCTTTCTGTCACCTGATTTAAAAAGAAATATGAGATGTCAGGATGTAAAAGGGGAAGGAATATATTTCGTACTGAAGAAGAAAACAGGCAGTTGTTATCCCTCTGTACAGACAGTTGGTGAGACCTCACCTGGAGTACTGTGTGAAGTTCTGGAGACCCCATCTCCGCAAAGCCATAGACAGAGTGGAGGCTGTCCAGAGGACGGCAACCAAAATGGTGCAGGGTCTGCACCAGAAGACATATGAAGAAAGGCTAAAGGAGCTTAATATGTATACCCTTGAGGAAAGAAGGGGACATGATAGAAACTTTCAAATACCTCAAGGGAATCAACAAAGTCCAAGAGGGTAGTATCTTTCAGAAAAAGAGATGTGTAAGAGCAGGGGGGCAAAATTGGAAGATAGCGGGGGGACGGCTCAGAGGTAATGTGAGGAAGTATTTTTTTCACAGAGAGGGTTGTGGATGCATTGAACAGCTTTACTAAGGAGGTTGTGAAGTCAAGAACAGTGGGGGAATTCAAGAATGCATGGGGCAGACATAAGGCAGTCCTAGTGGGGGGTAGGAAGAAGTAGGCTGTTGGTTATCTAGGAACATAGAAACATAGAATTTGATGGCAGATAAGGACCACTTGGCCCACCCAGTCTGCCCATTTCCTTACCTAATGGATAAGCTGCAGATCCTAGTTAACCAGCAGCCTATTTCTTTCTATACCCACCCCCTAGAATTGCCTTATGGCTGTCCCATGCATGCTTGAATTCAACCAATGTTTTTGACTCCACAACCTCCTCTGGAAGGCCATTCCATGCATCCACAGCCCTCTCTGTGAAAAAATACTTCCTTACATTACCTCTGAGCCTCCCCCCCACCTTCAAATTGTGCCCCCTTGTTCTTGCATACCTCTTTTTTTGAAAGATGCTACCCTCTTGGACTTTGTTGATTCCCTTGAGGTACTTGAAAGTTTCTATCATGTCCCCCCTCTCCCTCCTTTCCTCGAGGCTATACATATTAAGCTCCTTTAGTCTCTCTTCATATGTCTTCTGGTGCAGACCCTGCACCATTTTAGTTGCCCTCCTCTGGACAGCTTCCATCTTGTCTATGTCCTTGGGGAGACTGGGTCTCCAGAACTGCACACAGTACTCCAGATGGGGTCTCACCAGCTGTCTGTACAGAGGGATAACAACTTCCTGTTTCTACTGGTGATGCTCTCCCTGCCATCCCAGTATCCCCAGCCCTCCTTACTGCCCTCTCACATTGCTTGCCACCTTTAAGTCATCTGATATGACTACCCTCAGGTCCCTTTCCATTTTGTTGTTGTTAGTATCGCACCTCCCATTGTGTACTCTTCCCTGGGTTTTTTTCCCAGGTGCATTACCCCTTCTTAGCATTAAATCTAAGCTGCCATACATTTGACCATTCCTCTAACCTTGCCAAGTCCCTTCTCATTCTTTCCACCTATCTTGTGCATCAACTCTGTTGCAGATCTTTGTGTCATCTGCAAAGAGACATACTTTTCCTTCCAGTCCTTCTGCAATGTCACTTACAAAGATATTGAAGAGGAACAGTCCTAATACTGAAGCCTGCGGCACCCCACTAGTAACCCCCTTTCTTCAGAGTGGACTCCATTTACTATTACCCTCTGTGTCCTATTCTCCAGTCAGTTCTTTACCCAGGCTATCATCTTGGGACCCACTCCAAGACTGGCTAGCTTGTATATTAATCTTTTGTGTGGGTCTGAGACAAATGCCTTGCTAAAGTCTAGGTAGGCCATGTCCACAGCCCCTCCCTGATCTACTACTTTGGTCACCCAGTCAAAGAAATCTATTATATTCGTCTGGCATGACCTTCCCGCTGTGAATCCATGCTGCCTTGGGTCCTGTGCCCCTCTGGCCTCTAGGTAGGCGACAGTTCTTTCCTTCAGAAGTGATTCCATCATTTTCCCTATCACTGAGGTTAAACTAACAGGTCTGTAGTTTCCTGCTTTTGCCCTGCTCCCACTTTTGTGAAGGGGAATCACATCTGCCATCCTCCAGTCCTCAGGTACCACCCCATCCTCCCATGATTTGTTAAAGAGGGTAGTCAGCGGTGTCACTAGTTCTACCCTTAGTTCTTTTAGAATTCTGGGATGAATCCCATCAGGCCCCATTGCTTTGTCCACCTTCAGTTTTAAGAGTTCTTTCAGAACCCTGTCTTCTGTAAATGGGCTGGTACCAATTTCTGTATCCAGAGTGTTTCTATTTTTTGTTTTAGGTACCTCCTCCTCTTCGTTTGTAAATACTGAGCAAAAATATTTGTTTAGTATCTTTGCCTTTTCACAGTCACCCTCTGCCCATCCCCCTTCCCTTTATTAAGCCTCACTATCCCTCCCTTAGTCTTCCTTTGCTCCCTGATGTACCTAAAAAAGATTTTATCCCCCTTCTTAACTGAGTTGGCTATCTTTTCTCAGTTCGGGCCTTTGCTGTTCTGACTGCCTTCCCAGCTTCCTTTTGCTTTAACTGATACAATTCTCTGTCCTGCTCCTTCTGTGATTCCTTGTACTTTCTGAATGCTTTCTTTTTCTCTTGAACCTTCACTGCCACCTCCTTTGAGAACCATAGTGGTTTCTTACATCATTTTGTTTTGTTTATTTGCTTCACACAAAGGCTTTTTACCTCTGTGATGGCAGTTTTTATTATTCCCCATTGTTCTTCCACCCCTCCTTCCTGCCCATTTGCTAGTGCACTCCTTAGGCACTCACCCATTTTGGCAAAGTCAGCCCTCCTGAAGTCCAGTACTTTTGCCTTTGTATGGCTTGATTCTATCTGCAGCTTATCCGTTAGGTAGGAAAATGGGCAGACTAGGTGGGCCAAGCGGTCCTTATCTGCCGTCAAATTCTATGTTTCTATGTAAGTATGTGTGAACTACTTGAAGACATTAAAGTCAGTTTTGATGCAAAGGTTTTATAGAATTCATAAGGTAACCCATATGGGCCTGGGGAAGTTCCTAATTTCAGATTCTTTATTACTGCTTCAATTTCTGCAGCCTCACGAGTCAATAGGTGAATTAAGGCCATGAAGCTCCTCTACTGGAGCTTGAATCACTATATCTTTAAGGTATGGTTGCATGGATTCGACCTGAGGAGGGTCTGTCATGGTATGAGAACGTATACATTTTAATATTTCCTGGTGTAATCCTTCATCAGAAGAAATAACATTTCTATTTTCATCTAATAGACACTGGAGGGCCATAGTGCCTTTCCTAGATTTGCAAGCCTCAAAAGGGTCCCCCATGGGGGTTTTATGGGTTCCATATTGTACTTCTGTTCTCATATGTTTTGCTGCATTGTATTGCAAGGACTTCATATCCTGTTTGATTTTGTCAATTTGTAAATTATAATTTTGCTTAGTATCAGCCCACCATTCTCCTAGATCCTCATACAGGTCACCCACTGAAGCCCTTGCCCATAAAAGGGACGAGATTTTTTCATTTATGCGAGGGTCAGTTAAGCAGGAGGTATTTAATCTCCATCTGGTATTTTTTTTTATTTAAAGGAGAGGAGACTGAAAAAAAAACCTGCTGTAAAATCAAGTGATCTGAAAATTCAATGGGCTGGATTTTAAAGTGAGGAACAGGCATATTGTTTGAAGTTAAAATATGATCCATTGTTGTGGTTAACTTTCCTCTCTGATATGTATAAGCTGGCCCTTGATCCTAAAACTGAAAGCAGTTTATTAACTCAGCCTGATCAATGCATTTCTTAAGCGCATTTGCATCACAATAATTTTTTTTGTCTTCCAAGACCTTCCCTGATTTAGGAAGGTCACAGTTAAAATCAGCCCCTAAAATGATATGAGAAGTGATGTATAGGTAAGGCTGCAACTGGAAGGTTAAATCCACTCTTTCTGCCTTGGATTGTGGCCCATATACATTGATGAGTCTAAAAGAACACTGCTCCCATTTACCATCAATAATAAGTAGTCACCTGGGAATTAAATCTATGAGCTTTGTCAAAGAAAAAGCAAAAGAGTTAAACACAGTCCCTACCCTGTTTGCTTTATCTGGTCCAAAGGACCACAATGAAGACCTCCAAATCCATTCTGCCTGGAATGTTCTAACCTGGTCTATTGAGAACATCCAGGTTTCCTGTATGAGGCAAATGTCTAACTTATTATCATGGATATATTGGAAAATGTCCTGTCTTTTGACTGTGTTGCTTATGCTGCAGCAATTCAGGGACCCTATGTGAAGATTAGTCATGGATCAGTTTGAGTTAGAAGCTCTTTTTTTCCTTTTCTTTTTTTCCCTTTGTAGCCCAAGGAGTCTATATTATTCCCTGAGTTTTGTGTCGGGTTCTCAGTGTCCCCTGTATCCATATCCGAGTCTCCCCACGGGGTGGCTAGAGCTGCATAGGGGTTTTCTGATGTTATATCTGAAGGCTCTGGAGGTGGGGGGGTTTAGAATTCCTGGTCACCCATTTCCTGGGCATGGGAGCCAGCTTGGACTTGGAGGGGTCAACCATACCATCATGTGGCCTATCTGGGGTATCATGGTAACAGACTGGGGTAAATTCTTCCTGACTAAGAAGGCTGGCACCCACCTACCAGCTTCAACAGTTACCTCTGGTATAACTAGACCTTTGTCTTGGTCCACTTCGTGTGGATGGGGTTGTGAAGGGGGGGGATGGAGGGTCAGGTTCTGTCACACCTGGTTTGGGGGGGTGGAGGCTGCATCCTGAGCTTTTTGAATAAGTAATTCTGGGCTGATGACAGTCGCCTTGTTCTTGGCTGCCCATGGACATTGAGGAAAGGTGTGGCCTGTTCCTTCACAAAGGTCACATTTTGTTTGTTGGCACATTGTAGACCAATGTGGCCTACCTCTCAACAGTTATCACACCTCAGCTTTCACAAATGCTGGAGAGGTGGGAACGAGACCCACACTTATAGCAAGCCTGAGGCTGCCCTGCATAACCCCCCCCATCTCTACTTAGCAGGAAGGAATTGGGGTGTGCTATACTGTATCTCATTCTCATTTTGATGTAATTTAACCTTATACTGACCCCCTCCGACCAGAAGAGCTCTGAGCTGAGTACGGCCTCAGGGGTACTTAGTAGATCACATTTTTGTGATAGCCAGTAATGGATGTCATCCACATGAACCCCCTCATTTCTGAACATAACTGTCACAAATTTGATCAACGGTTTAGTGAGTGGAATGATTAAAAAGGGTGACCATAATGGGGAGAACTTTACCAGGTTGTACTTCTGCCAAAATAATTGTAAAGCATAGGAGGATCTAAAGCTGACATCAAAGTTATCCTAACCAGATATGTTTATGAATGCAGAGACCTCCTTTGGTGAAAAATGGAGTGATTCTTTTAGTAAGAACCTCCTTATGTAATGCGTATCTGATCTTATTTCCAGACCCCCCTTTATACCGTATTCTTACAGCATTCCTCCTAGGCGATGCCTCTTTCTTTGACCTGGCAAACAATTCTGACAGCAATGGTCTCCGGAAAAGAGTTTATTTAGACTTTCCAGCTTCAATGCCATCAATCTTTTCTGTTTGAGGGTGCACCCTTTCCATTTCAATTGTTTGTAAAGCTGGAGGGGGAAGGGGTACTTGACTAGTCGTAACCCATGGAGTTGATTTGCTGTTAGAAACAGTATTTGGAGATTCAGTCAAACTCAGTTCTGAGCTGTCAGAGATTTTTTAATGTCTGAAAAGTTTGAAAGGTCTGGCCTAATTGCAGGTACCTGGGGCTGTACTGGTGGATGCCATTCTGGAGAGTTCTGCAAAATAGTTTCATTTGACCATTCAGGATCTGGGAGCCACTGTCCTTCAGGCATCTTCTTCCATCCTGCTTCTAAAAGTGCTTTTTCTGGTGGCATTGAGCAAATGGGTCCATGCTAAAAGGCTTTAGTGAGAATACATTTTGCATGACTGCAGCAGTGGATTGGGCCTGTGGCTGCTCCTTTGAACAACAAAGAAATTCTTCAGCAGAATCCTCACTTAACTCTAGCAAAATGAAGGGAATGTTCCTTTTGCAGAGGTTAATGATGCCCTTTTGTATTTCTTCCCCTCCACTGGAAGAGTTTTGAAGGTTTGAGGATGTGCAGAAAACAAAAAAGTTAACACTCCCACCCATTTTTGCGGGTCCGTTTGAAACATTGTGACAGTCTCGATTGGGAGCTTTGTAACATTGGAGGCATTAGCACTATCTACCGCTGTAGTGATGGGAGCTTGTAACTCCGGATCAACAGTAGTAGAGACATGGGTTAGTTTAACATTTGATTTTTCCACCAACACAGTACTTTGGTGCATTTCAATATTAGGTCATTGAACACAAGGCCCAGTCTGATCACTAGTTTTTACATTCTCTGGTAAAATGCTGCACCCTGCTTCTTGCGGCTCTAGGCACACAGTCTGTTCAGTGTTTTTACTGCCAGCCGCTAATTTGTTTTTGCAAAATTAAGGTAGCAGGTTTTATCTTCTGTTCTGGCATTGTGTGAGCAGAGTGAGCAGTCAACCCCTTTGATGCTAGTGCGTCTTTGCCAGAGTTGTCAGACGGGCCACACCCGATATCAAGAAGTTCCTCGGTTTTTAGTTTTGCCAGTGCAATTTTTAGTCTTGCCATATTCTGAACGTGATGGCGTTCTTCCTCTGCTAGCTTTGAAGTCACCTCCAATCTTGAATTCATCTCATCAACGGGAGACCACTTTGGCTTGTTGGATCATTTTCAGTAAGGCTACTCAGATTGTTAATATCCATACTTGTGCTGAGATCTTCTGTAGATAAAACAATCTCATCTCCTACATCCTCCTCGATCGTTTCCATTGCATTAGCTACCAATTCATCATCCTCTTGCGATAAGAGGACAGAGGAGGAGGCTAGCTCCTCTGCCTCTGACACCACCATTCCTTCCAGCTCCGCACTCTGAGTGGCCATCTTGGGAGACTTTCAGCAATTCCCCTACAGGTGAGTAGGGGAATTTTTATTAAAGAAAAAGGACTGCAGTACAAAATAAACAAAATCGATCATCAGTCAAATACATAAAATGAACAAATACATAATCAAAGAAAACATTATGCATCATGCAACCAATGTACACAATTAACCCACAACTGATTGCTTTTCTTTAGACCAAGATGCTTATGATTACCATTTCTAACATTCTGCAATGTAGTCCTCACAATACCAATAATTTCCTTAAATATGTTTCTTTGCTGTGTAACCCACATACATCTGGATTGCCAACTATAACAATGTAATATAGAAAAAACAAGGAACAAAGTATCAACATGGTAATGTGCCCATTCACCCTTGTGAACACCATACAATAATGGGCAGTAGGATAAGGAGGCAAACTCTCCATCATGATGCTAAAAAAAGCCAAAAATGGCTTGCATATGGACATTCCAAAAAGAGGTGGGCTTGAGTTTCCAAGACAGCAAAACATTGATCTGTAGTGCAATATATGTCACTGAGCTGTTTATGTTTGTTATTGGCACCAACAGGCAGCCTATCATAACTACTCAACCAGACACTGTCCCAAGCAAAGTCAGGCAACCGTTTATTAGCGAGGAATTTAGTAACCATGCCAACCTGAGCTACAGGGCAATCTGGAAAAACTAGTTCCTCTTTAAATTCTGAAAAGACAATAAGATTATACAATCTTTTCCTATTCAAAGTCTCCAAATGAGAAATAGACAAACCCCATTTAAACAATTTTTTTAATGTTTCCAATCCATACTGTGGAAAGCAAGGAAGTTTAGACAAACATAACATCTTACCATCCTTCCAAAGGGGCAATCCACTAGAGAACCAAGACCTCACAAAAGGATACCATAATTTATCACCAGGCCATAAAAGAGGACTTAGATTGTACGACACGAACATGCTAACATAAAAGGCTATCGGATGTACCATAGCTGCACCACCTTCCCCGATACTTCTATAGGTATACCCTCATTTTATCAGATTCAACCTACTTCCCCAAAAGGCGTGAAAAAAAAAATACTAAACAAAGACATAAATAAAGAAAATGGGGGTGGAAAAACATAACTAATATACAAAAAGATAGGAACCAACAAAGTCTTGCTCAACAAAACCCTCTTTTTCTTTGCAATCTGTCTCCCCTTCCACTGTGCTACTAATCCAGTAGCCTTAACAAGGCCTTTATGCCAATTAACAGAAGACATATCTCCAGAACCAAAGGTTACCCCCAAAATAGATATAGGTTCTCTACTAATACCAATACCAGCAATACAACCCTGATCCGGCATAGGGGTGTCCCCAAATGGGATACCCCTGCTTTTGGTAAAATTAATCTTAGAACCTGAGGAAGAAGAAAATAGGGACAAAACATCAGTAACATACTGCCCTTCTGTAGTATGAGACAGACAAATAACCAAATCATCTGCATAGGCCAGAATCTTAATCAGTGGAACATTGTAACTGAAATTGAGACCTGAAAAATGGGAATGAGTAACTATCAATCTAATCAATATGTCTATGGAAAAAACATACAGGAGTGGGCTGAGTGGACAGCCTTGCCGCACCCCTCGTTCTACTAAAATAAGATTACCGATCCATCCATTAATATTAGGAACAATCGTGGCTTTCAAATACATCGTGTGAATCCATCCCACAAAAGCAGCGGGAATACCATAGGCAGTCAACACAGAAAATAAAAAATCACGTGAAACCTGGTCAACAGCTTTTTCCTGATCAAGGCTCAGAACAAAACCATGTAAATTCCCATTTTGTGCAACATGAAAGATTTCCCTTAAAACCAACAAATTATCATATTGAGATAATCCAGGAATAGAACAAGATTATTCCAGATTTATCAACCTATCAGATACTATAGATAATCTGTTAAGCAGTATTTTACTCAAGATTTTTAAATCCGTATTCAACAAGCTAAGTGTCCTCCAGTTCCTTAAATCAGTCTCGGGGCCTTTTTTTGCAGCAAAATAACCATAGATTGATGCATGGACTCTGCTAAAGAAGAATTACAGAGCATATCATTAAGAACACAAGCAAAAACAGGAGCAAGATCTTCCTTAAAAATTTGATAAAAAGCCGTCCCCAACCCATCAGACCCAGGAGCAGAGTCAGGATTCAAAGAGGAGATAGCAAGTCTAACCTCATCTACAGAAACATCTCCTACTGAAAGTATCTTGTCCAAGTCAGAAACCTTAGGCAAATTAAGCTTATCAAACTCAATAGCCGAAGTGTTAAGCCCTAAATCTTTCTGAAAAAGAGATCTCAAGTACCGATCTACCACATCCAACAAGTCCTGTGGTAAAGAAACCAAATTCCCTGTTGCTGTCTCTAATTGGGTAAGTAGTCTATGACCTATCCTATCACTGCAATCCTGAAAGGGATCTAAAGCACCCTTATGCAATTTCAAGCCAAAACGGTGTTCGTGTTCTAAATACTTAGCTCTATTATACTGAAAAGCAAACATTTTCTTTTTAACATGTTTAATCTGTTCACTGTAATCCCTGTTATCAGTTTCAGTTAAAGAAATCAACTTCTGTAGTTGGCCTCTCAGACCCAAATATTCAAGGTACTGGTCATTAGCAGGAGACAAGATCATCATAAAAGCCAAAAACAGAAAGCCTAGCCACCCTCTCCCGATGCCAATCCCTCCTTACAGTCACATCCTCCAGTAGCTTATTATTGAGTTGCCACAGATTTTTCTTACTTCTAGGCACAGTACCCACACCTCTCAACTGTACCACATTACGAGGAACGTTCCTCATTTAACTTCACAAAAGCTCCCTGTTCCACATTGTAAGGACTTGTCCCACATTCAATGTCAACATTTTAAAGCAAAAATCAATAGTATATGATGCAAAAAATATATTATTTAATTAATAACAAACTTTCTGAACATAAATGCAAACATTTTAACAGGGTTCTGAGCCTCCTAGGGAAAGATTTGATTAAGTGTTCCACATTTTGCTCATTTTTTCCACATTTTGAGAGGCAACGTTCCACACTTGGGGGACAAAAGGTTGAGAGGTATGACAGTACCCCAAGCAATTTGAACAGTCACAGAGCTATGATCAGAAAATTCCCAAGCTTTCAGAGATACCATAGTAACTTGTAAAATCGCAGAAACAAACACAAAATCAATTCTAGTCGATAAGGAGGATTTAAAAAAGTATTACCACCAGTAGAATATATGAGTCTGTAGACATCTACTAACCTTGCAGTAGCAGTAATATTAAGGAGAGCATTTGAATCACAAAACAATTTAGATGTCTTCATCCCTCTGTCAGAAGCACTCAGAGAGCAATTAAAATCCCCCAACCAAATTACCATCCTAGAAGTGTGAAGAAAGGGTTGTATATCCTTCATCAATGCAACTCTTTGTGCTTTAGTTTGTGGTGCATATAATGTGATCAATCGAAATGTATCACCTGAATAACTAATATCCAATAACAAGGCCCTACCAGGAGAAACATCAACTAATCGAGAGACTTTTAAAGCAGGATTCATAAACAAAACACCCACACCAGAACAAGAATCTTCCCCATTAGACCAAAAGGTCACACCCTTAGTCCAGATATTGTCTACGAGCTTAACATCAGAAAGAGTTTTAAGTCTGGTATCCTGAATACAAAAGATATCACAGTGCTGCTGGAACAAAAGAGACAAGGTAGTGACCATCTTTTTATGACTCTTAATGCTATTGACATTAAGTGTCGAAATAGTCAAAAAAGTCATAAAAAAGGAAAAATAAGGACCCACTAACTGTAATTTCAAGGGGGTTTAGACACCTGCCTTCGCCTAGAACTTCTCAATGTAATTTCTTCAACCTTCCCATATCCATCATCTCCATCAGAAGCCATATCAGTACTAGTGGAGGCTTGAGAAGAGGCAACAGATTCTTCCCCTTCAGAGTCATCTCTAGAAGTCAGGACTGCAAATTTATTACCCTGTGCCCAATTGTCAGTGCAGTCCTTATTGTCTTTAGACAAAATGGAAGCTTTAGAGAAAATCGCCTTCCCAGATCTATTACATTTCTTAGCAGCAACTTTTTTAAATGACTGCTGAGAAGCAGGAGGGGGAGGGGGAGGCATCTCAGATGAAACTGAGTCATCAGGAGAAGTAATAACAGAAGTAAATGCTACAGGAGAACCAGAAGGGACATCAGGAACGGGAATAGTCTCAGCCTGAAGCAAATCATCAGGGACCTGAGGATCCAACTCCTGTGATTCCATTTTCTCCACCACTGCCTGTCCTGCAGCTGTCTCAGGAAGAGGAGGAACCAGAGACCTAGTCGAAACATCCCTCTTCGGGACCACCACCACCAGTTTAGCCTGTAACTGTTGTGCCATATTAATTAAACCCTCATGGGAAGGACAATCATCCCTATTATGGGATGCCCAAGGACATTTTCCATACTTATGCCCTGTCTTTTCACACAGATTACATTTAAAAAGGTTAAGGCAAACAGTGGCAAGATGACCAAACTCAAAACAATTATTACAGCGAGGAGTGTCACCAGCTGTGTTAAGGTGAGTCCTGGACTCACACTTAAAATAGGACTTAGGCTGGCCGTAATAAAACAAACTCCCCCTCTCCTTCCCCAAAAAGAAACTATTAGGAAGATGCACAGTACCATTATTAGTGGAAATAAGTTTTACATGCAATTTCCACCTTCCATTCCATATACGTTCACTGTCAAGAATAGGTGAGGGCTTATCCAAAACCTCACACCTTTGACACAACCAAAACAAAATGTCCTCAATTTTAACACCTTCATTACAAACATAATCGTAATCAATTAAACTGCAGGTTTTATCAAGGGAACCACCAGAAAAGGAACCCATAAAGGTGTATTTTTGACTTTCTGATATTGTGGCCAAAATCTATCCAAATTTGAAATGGTTTTGAAACTAACATCTTAATTTGAATTACCAATATGAATAAGAGCAAATATCTCAGAGACAAAGAATTTCATAGAACCCTCCAACAATTGTCTAGCAATATACAATCTATCAGGTAGGTCCTCAAGTCCACCTTTATAAATTAATCACACTGCATTTTTCCTAGGGGCAGGTTCTCCTTTGTTCTGAAATAAATCCAACAGCCTGAACATTGGGTTTAACCATGCAGCTTGTTTAGGATCCCGTAACACCCGTTCTGAAGGCCCCATCCTAACACCATCAGGAAGATCATCCCCAGGAACCGGTTAACTACCAACTTGGGGGCCCACCACCATTGCGTCATGCACTGACCTGTCCCCAGTCGGAGTCATAGCCAAAGAAGAAACATGCATACCCGAAGACACAGTACGTGGATGTACTGGAGTAGAGAGCACCTCAGTGTGATGTACAGTTCATTTGTGTAGTCAGGTATCCACTTCCCATCTGGCTGCCGATGCCACCCAGCTTCTGAAATAGCTCGCTCAGGAGACCAACCCGCACCATGTAGCAAGGTATCCTGACTATGTGAATGGGAAACAACAGCATCCCGTGACGGGGGAAAAACAGCAGGCAAAACAGAATCAGAGGCCATGTCAACCCATTCCTGTCCTCTCTCAGCAAGAGGGACATCCAATGCATCGGAAAATAAACCACCCAGTAAGGACTTGCAAGGCCCACTCATACCCAAACGCAGTTTAATAGGAAGACAACTCACCGTAGAAACAGAAAAGCTACTCGATACAGGCTTTAGGCACACATCACCTCGATGATTACCACTGTTAGCCGGTATGGAATACTGCTTCTCGGTCTTTCCACTCGTCTCTCCAATACTGCACACGTCATTTTCAGGAGACAGGACAGATCGTGGAGCATCAGAAGTGACCGATAGCGAAGCAGTTCTTAGAGTAGCAATAGCGGTAAGTAATTCAGCTTTCTGAGATTTACATTTAGTTTCTTCAGCCAAGATAATGTGTAATAGACGCTGCTTTTCAATTAAATGCATAGCTTTATCTTCTGTGGACGCGAACTGCAAATCTTCCACAACATCAGAATCCTTCCCAGTAGCGTCCATGTCAGCATCAAAAAACTCTTCAGGCAGGTCATACAGAATCATATCCTCCTGCAACACAGCAGCCTCTAGATTTCCAGCGACAGTGGAGGAGGCCTGCTCCTCTGTCTCTGCTACATCCTGCTCTCCCGAGGTTTGCAGAGACGTGGCCATCTCAGCCAGACAGCCAAAGGGTCCCCCTGCCGCAGAGTAGGGGAATTTCCCTGGTGTCCTGGCCAAATTTCCCCTGTTCACTAAAATACCACCAACAGCTTAAAATCTGTTTTGGTTTCAGTTGTCATCCATCTGTATCCCCCTCCCCCTGAGATGAAGCTGAAAATAGGCAAAAAATTGTCTAGTCCTCCTTCCTGGTCAACAAAAACTAAATAAAAAACAAATAAATACTGCTGCTAGCTTCCTGTAGCCTAGCACAATATATGTAGTCATCCCACCAGAAAGCTTAGAAATAACAAAATCTTATAGTCAGTGCAACTTGTGATGAAGTAATCTGTTAAAGATACAGTAATACCATGATGCTCTGTATGGTGGCTTGGGTGGTCCCTAAAAACGTTTATTGTTGTGTGACAGAATTAGCCATACACATGGTGTGTGTATGTGTGTGTGGGGGGGGGGGGCTGCCTTTGCAGGATACACAAATGCCTCTCAGTTGTCAGCTGGGAAGACATACATTGTTGCTCCCTCCCTCCCTCTCTCCACAGAAGTCAAGGGTCTCACCTCCATGATGCCCCGGATTATGTTTCTTGTATTTGAATCCCTCTCTTAGATGGCAGTGCAGTCCACAGAGAAAACATTCTATGAACCGGAAGAAGTGATTGGGGTTGAGGAGTGCTACTAGACACCAGGGATAATGTTCTATATACAGAATAGGTGATGTGGGAGTGGGGCATGCCACTAGATACCAAGGAGATGGGTCAGTATATGAATTGTGGGGTGGGGGTGCTGCAAGCCACCAAGGAGCTGTATTTTATATATGGACTGGGTGATTGGGGGTGCCGCTGGACACCTGTGAACTGCTTCATAGATAAGATGGGTGATGGGGGGGGGGTCACCAGACACCAGGAAGCTTTCTGACAGTCACAGGACAGAAGAATGGGGGCAGGCAGCTGAAGTCAGCTGTCCCACCATCAGTGGGGTGGGGACACAAGCTTTGAACCCA
This sequence comes from Neoceratodus forsteri, assembly GCA_016271365.2. Lineage (NCBI taxonomy): Eukaryota > Metazoa > Chordata > Ceratodontiformes > Ceratodontidae > Neoceratodus > Neoceratodus forsteri. Next base: position 1,281,837,426 of record CM057459.1, on the reverse strand, counting down.
GTTATGGTTAGGTTTTTGGAGATGGTAAATAACTCTGCTTTGGGTGCCATTTATCACCGACACAAACCTTTAAAATTGCCACTGCACTTGTATGCAGGAGGGGACCCCTCATTTGTATGGGCACAGTGTTATGTTAGCACCTGGATACTAATGGGTTTAGTCCATGCTACAGAGGCCTCTGAATATAGACTCCACCCCAAAATGGGTGCAAACCCAGATATCAATGCTAACTTTTGAATATCTGGCTCCTGATCAGAAATTATAAAAGCTCTGACATGCACTGGAAGCTATTGAATCTCTCCCTGCTGCCTATTGCTCTGATGTCATCTGCAGGGGATTCTGGGATTTCTAGTAAAATATGTCAGTCTACAACTAAGCAAAATTTGTCTGATACAATCTACTATACTACAGTAAACAGTAAGTAAACCAAAATGTTTTTGCCCACAAAGTGCACATTGCAGTGTTCCCAGATCAGGCAAAGCATTTTCCTGTAGTGCACCCTAATTTTCCCTGTAAAACTGGGATGAACTTCCAGTAGATTTTCCTGTATGCACAAATCAATGTAAGTACGCAATTGGTGTCATTATGCCAGTCAATAAAATCACTAGGACAAATGTTCAGGCTGTTTTATGTGTTCTTATTTATTTTAAATATAAAAAATCACCTACAACGTATCACATAACAACTGTACAACTATAAGAACTTTATATGTGACAATATAATACCATCTTGAGGTTCTGGGGACATGTTGGAACGTATAAAGCTCAGTTCTCAAGGTTCACATGTCTCCAGAACCTCCTGACGGTATCATAACCTTGTAATAATACAGTCCCTTATACAGTACTCTATTTATAGTATGAAATGCCTTAACTTCAAATTTACCCCTTAATCACAGACTGATACATTTTGTGTTCTGCTCACAATGCATGAAAGGGGCATAGGGATGCACAAAATGCACATACCCCACCCTTGCCCCTGCACCCCGCGGACAGGTGCACCCATACTGGCATTCACCAATGCCGACCACCTATCCACGGCTCCTCCCCTAATGCACAGGACTCTGCAGGATGGCCGGGGGAGGAGTTGTCCCAGGCAGACATCCAATGAGATGCCCCCCTGGGACCCATAGTGGATCTCACACATAGGGTGGCATGGGTCTGGGGCTATGCATGCCAATAACATGCACCCGGACCAGCACGGCACCCTCCAGTCCCAGTGCTGCCTCACATAAACTTTCTGGGCACTCATCCATCCAGCTGCCCCTGCTGCCCAGCAGGTGGAAGCAGCACAGTGTGCACTCTCCTGGTCCCCCAGTGACCAAATACCTGTGTTCATGGGGGCATGCTGTGGGTTATGGCAGGGTCTTCCTGGTGTACCCTGCACCACCCTCTTCACCCATGCAGCCAGCACTACGTGGGTTAGTGAATACACATAATGCTGGCACACCCCCGGAACGTCCCCATTGGGAGCTGTCTGCAGACATGGGGGATTGGGTGCAGTGGGTCTGCATGTGCCCCCTTTGTGCATGCCACGTGGGGGGCACAGGGGGTGTGGAGTAGCTACTCACCCCAGATATGCGTGCATAGCCACTGCACACCAATTGCACAATGGGCCTACAGCTCTGTGTACCTGTAGTGCTCGATTAATAAACATTGTTTCAGTGTATTGTTGTGTTTTTCATTGGCATGCTTAAGCACCCCCCTTACAAACACATACACACACACACACACACACACACATTTTTGTGCACTGAACTCTCAGAGGTAAAAACAAATATTCAATTTTTTTTTTCATTTATTTTACTAACCTTAGGCCAGACCAGGGTCTATGGGTTCCTTCTGATCTCACACATATAATTTATAACTCCTGCTTATCTTGATGAAGACACCCTCATACCTTTGCCAGGCTCACAGTTAAATAGAAACACTGTCTAATTTTATTTCAAATAACCTCAACCTCTAGGCTGGTCAGAAGAAGTGCTGCCTTAGTGATCTTTTTAAAAACACAACTCTGTTCTGTGCACCAAACAAGCCAAGTAGCACTTAAGCACTCTTTGTGTCCCTATCACCCTTTAAAGCTCACCATCATCGAGTCTCTTGTCTGGCTCGCTTTTTGCACTTCATGTGTTTAAAATAGACAAATTTGCAAAACAGAAGGTTTGTTTGCCTTGGTGGTTTGGGGCGCTGCTTCCCTCAAGCAACACTTAAGTACTCTTTCTTGCAACCCCACCGAAAGTATATCATCATCAAGTGGTCAGTCTTTCGTCTGACTCATTTTGCACTTAAAATGAGTTTAAAATAGACTAACCTGAGGCTGCCCACAAGAAGGCTAGTTTACCTTCAGTGGCTTAGGCTCTCTGCCAGTCCAGAACAGTGGCATTTGAAATGCAGCTTGGCTGACTCATCGGTGTTGCTGTTTTGAGCGGGGCCACATGGCAGGTGTTTAGATCATGCAGCAGCTCACTGGTTCTTGATCAGAAGATCTGAATTCATCCTCAGAAAGATGCACTGCCAACACATTACCTAACTACTCCAGAAAAACACAGGCTGCAAAAGGACCAACAGAACTGCTTAGTGTAGCAAAGTCAGCAAACTGAGCACCAATTGGAGGGCTCTGTCTGGATCTTGGCAGCCATGAGATTCATAGTGGGCATTTTCCTATAGTGTTTGTCCATTTCCCCTGATATTTTAAAAATAAAAGATTTCCTTCCCGTATCCCGTTTTTGTAGTAAAAATCCCTTAAAACACAGGAATCCCTGTAGATCTGGGAGCACTGACATTGTGACCAGTCCCACACTTGAACATGGGGTCCTTTGTGTTAACTGTTTAAGGCCTAATTCCCCCATGTTTCCTTCACAATGGGCTTCCTTTTCTCCATTACATGATCCAGACTGTTGAATGGGTTAGAAACTCATTGACGGATAGAAGACAGAGGGTGGTGGCACTCTAATGATGAGAGAGTGACTAGTGGGGTACCACAGGACTTGGCACTGGGACCAGTACTCTTTAATGTCTTCATAAGGGACTTGCAGAAGAACTGAAAAGGAAGGAATGCCTTTTTGCACATAATACCAAAATCTTCAATAAGATAGACACTCAGGAAGGAGTGGAGAGAATACACAGGGATCTTGGGAAACTTGAGGAGTAGTCTAAAGCGCAGCATGTAACTTTGTTGAAAATATTACAGTGACTGGTTGTTTACAGCAACAAAACGACGGTTGCTGCTGGTTGCTGTAATGGGCGCACGAGACCCCAGTAGAGCTTCTGCGGGTCTTGCGTCCCTCCCTGAAACACCTCCGCCATGGAGGTGATTATAATAAAATTACCCCCCCCCGCAGAAAACACACCTGTGTTCTCAACTGTACAATGTGGACCGTGATCACAGTCGACATTGTGCCATTACTGTAAAGCCGGTCGACAGGTTTTCTGTCGAACCACCTTGGAGGAACCTGTCTCAAGCATGGCAGGTGGGGTTCAGTGCCAAAAAGTGCAAAATCATACACCTAGAGCATAGGAATCCAGAAACTGAGTATAGGATTGGGGGTACTGAAAGCCAATAAGCAGGAAAGGGATCTTTGGGTTATTATAGGTCTGAGGACCCCAAGGTGGCAGGGCAGTGTAACAAAGCAGTGGGCAGGGCTAATGGGATGATTGGATGCATAGGGAGGGGTATCTACAGCAGGAAGAGAAACACAGAAACATAGAATTTGATGACAGATAAGGACCACTTAGCCCATCCAGTCTGCCTGTTTTCTCCCTACCTACACTGTTACCACAGACTGTGTCAGATCTACAGCTTTTCCTCCCTACTCTTTTCCTTTCCCCTATGTTTCTCTTGTGCTTCTCCAATACATTCTTGAACCCCACCACTGTTTTCACCACACCACTTCCACTGGAAGGCTGTTCCAGGAATCCACCACTCTTTCTGTGAAGACGTACTTCCTCACATCTCTCCTGAATCTATTCTCCCTCCAGCTCCATAACATGTCCCCTTGTTCTTACGCATCTTTTCTTCTAAAAAATACTTCCCTCCTGTACCTTATTAACCCCCTGAGGTATTTAAAGGTCTCTATCATATCCCCCCCTCTCCCTCCTGTGCTCCAGGGTATACATATTGAGGTCCTTTAGTCTCTCCTCACAGGGCTTTTAATACAAACCCTGCTCCATTTTAGTTGCCCTCCTCTGCACTGCCTCCACTCTGTCTATGTCCTTCCAGAGATGTGGTCCTCAGAACTGGACACAGTACTCCAGGTGGGGTCTTACCAGTGATCTATACAGAGGCAACACCACCTCCCTGATTCTGATGGTGATACCTCTCCCTATGCACCCCAACATCCCACATGCGCTACCTACTGTGTTATTGCACTGCTTGACCAACTTTAGGTCATCTGATATGATTACCCCAGGTCTCTTTCCTGCTTGGTGCTCTTCAGTACCACGCTACACATTTTGTACTCCATCCCTTGGTTTCTGTGCCTAAAGTGCATCATTTTGCACTTTTTAACATTGAAATCCAGCTGCAATACCTTTGACCATGCCTCTAGATTTCTCAGGTCACTGCTCATCCTTTATACCCCCCCCAGAGTGTCCACCCTATTGCAGATTTTAGTGTCATCTGCAAACTGGCAGACCTTCCCTTCCAGCTCCTCTGCAATGTTAATTATAAGGACATTAAAGAGGACCCGTCGGCTGGCCCAGTGGCACTGAGGTGCTGGATGCCACACCTCACGCAATGCTGGTGACCTGGGTCCAGGAATGAACCTGGGTCATCAGGGGTTGTCTGGGGTAGGAAGGCAAGGAGCTGGATTGAGCAGCCGCAAGGCGGCTCTCCTCTCCTGAGGAGGGATGTGGGATTTCCCGGCTCTTTGCTGCCTCCCAGTGGAGGACAGGTGGTAGCACCAAGCCACACTGGAGCCCTGGCAATCTCCAGGGGTGGGGTGGAAGGGGCCATACGCACCTCCATGCACATGCATCGCCATGTGCTGGGGTCCCAGGATCTGGGAAAAGTACAAATAAACCGATAAAGAACATAGAAAAAAAAAGAGGACTGGTCCCAGACCTGATTCCTTAGGCTGCCTGCTGGTCACCCTCACTTCCTTGGAGTGTAGTTCATTTACCACCATCCCCTGCTGCCTATACCCTAACCAATTTCTATCCAGTTTATCACTTTTGGACCCACTCCTAAGCTGCCCAGCTTGATTACTAGTCTCCTATGTGGAACAGTGTCAAATGCCTTACTGAAATCTAGGTAGGTCATGTCCACCCCTCCACCCTGATCTAGTTCCTTGGTCACCTAGTCAAAGAAATTTATGAGATTCATTTGACTTGACCTCCCCATTGTGAAACCATGCTGTCTTGGGTCTTGTAACCCACTAGATTCAAGATATTCCACAATCCTTTCCTTCAGCAGTGATTCCATCACCTTTCCCACCACCAATGTCAGGCTGACTGACCTATAATTGCCAGCCTCCTCCTTGCTACCTCTTTTGTGTAGTGGGACTACATCCACCCTCCTCCAGTCCTCCACAACCACTGCCATTTCCAGTTAGCTGTTAAACAGAGCTGTCAGAGGTGCAGCCAGCAGTTCCATGAGCTCCATCAATACCCTTGGATACATCCCATCTGGCACCATTGCTTTATCCACTTTCAGATTAGGAAGTCCCTTAAGGACTCTTGCCTCCAAAAAAGGACGAGTGTCCACCTCCCTCCCTCCAAAGCTTCTGTTACATTGTGGCCCTTCCCCTTCTTCCTTTCTGAGCACTGAACAAAAGTATTTGTTCAAGATGTCTGCCTTTTCCTGGTCCCCCGCTGCATAGTTCCCCTTTCCCTTTTTAAACTTCACAATCCCACCCCTGGTCTTCCTCTTTTCACTTACATACAGTACATAACAAATGTATTGTCCTCTTTTGTTACCTCCTGTGCTACTCCCACTTCAGTTTGCACCTTTGAGCTCCTTACTGCTTTCCCTGCTTCCCTCAGTTTCCCCTGACACACCTCCCTATCCTCCTTCTCCTTCTGTGTCTCCTTATACCTTCTGAATGCTCCCCTTTTTGCCTTTACCTTTTCAGCCACCTCTTTCGAGAACCATAGCAGTCTCTTTTTCCTCTTGCTTTTGCTCACTTGTTTGACACAGGTTTGTTGCCTTTACTATGTTTCCTTTTATCTTTGCTCACTGTTCCTCCACCCCACTCAGGTTATCTCCCCCCGCTAGGTCATTCCTGAGGCATTCACCCGTCTTTTTAAAATCTGCCCTCCTGAAATCCAGGACCCTCACCCTTGCGTGGTTCTATTCTGCAGTCATCCTTATATTGAACAATACCTCTGGTCCCCAAGGAACCTCCCACCTTGACATCTGCAACACTGTCCCTGCTAGTGAGTACCTGGTCCAGTACTTCCCCATTGTGAGTGTGTTCACTGACTAGTTGCCTGAAGAATGCCCCCTGCAGAATGTCCAGGCTGAAGCCGCTGCTGGGAGGCACCTATCTTCATCTGGCAGGTTGAAGTCCCCTACCAACAGAACCTCCCTCTTTTCTGCTATCTTGCCAGCTGCTTTCACCAGTACCTTATATAATTCATCCCCCTGTGCTGGAGGTCTGTAGACCACTCCAGTGCAAATAGTGGCTCCATTCCTTGTCTCCAGGGTGACCCACAGGACCTCTGCTTCCCCTACAGTCCCTCTACCTCCACCACGTTTATGAGAAGATGACTCCCGCTAATGTGCTCTGACCTCAGGGACACCAGCAGCTCAGGGAGCTCAGAGACCAGAGGGCTCAGAGACCACATGTGTTTGGTGCTTCTGTGCCTTTAAGGACAGAGCAGCTGTCAGTTGCACAGGGAGAAGTACGGCTCAGCATAGGGGGAGCATAAAATGGAGCTCCTGATGGGCCAATGAAAGCCCCGCCAGCCACAAAATCACCATTGGATATCTAGGCACAGGGGTGCCTATCACACCAGGGGGTAGTGAAAATAAAAGCTGGACAGAAGCCCAAAGTGAAGCATTGTTTTCTTCAGGGAGACAGCCTCTGTCTTGCTGATCCTTGACCACAGTCAATCAGTGGTCAGGAATCTTGGTATGGGACCACAACAGCCTGCTGGTGAAATGACTGTGCTGTATGCTTGGCACCCTTTCTGCAAACTGATAGGGCATTAAGTGAACATTCTGAATACCTATTAAGCTGATTGACGGCCCCCTACAACTATCTGAAGCTGCCCTGTTGAGGGCAGTTACAGAACGAGAGAGTCAGCAGTAAGCCCTCAGAGAGAGAGGAGGACTAGAGTGCTGCTAGACAGAGCCAACCTGGAAGCCTGCCTGGGTTTCTGCAGCCAAGCATCACAGAATGACTTCAAATGTTTCCACAACCTGTATATGCAGAGGTTGAACTGTGCGCCTACTGAAAATGTCAGGGTGACATTTTCCTGAGAGACTGTGACCTGCCGTGATAGAAAAGAAGTCAACCGTATGCCACAGTGGCTAACTTGTGGGTATCAGAGACTGTGTGAGAAAGCTTGCATTGAGAGAGGAGACCTGAACTGACCCAGCAGACAGTCTGGGAGACGGATGGTTAGTTCAAATGCCAGGTACTAGCTAATGCTCCACGTTAGGGTTCTGAAGCTTGGATGTGGGTGTGGGGCATGTGGTCCATGCTCCTTAGACTGGTCTGTGCTGCAAGAGGAGGAGGAGGGAAAAGCCTGAGAGGTCCAGAAGAGTGTGAAACACAGAGAACCTGAGCTACATCCAGAGGTATCTGAAACATGAAGTATCTTCAAGCTGCCCCCCCCAATGCAACAATTGAACCATCAACCTGAGAGAACTGCATCTGCAGAGGAGGAAGAAAAGGAGCCCAGTCGACAGGGAAGTTGTACAACAGAACTATGAGTACTCTCAGGCAGTGGCGTAGATTGTGGGGGTGGGGGGTGGGCAGGTGCCCCCCCCCCCCAGAGAAATGAGACCGGGTATTTTAAAAGCCCTGTTTTCATTTTTTTTTGTTTCCTGAACTTGTGCCTGGACCTGGCTGTCTCTTGGTGGGGCTGGCGGTGGGGTAATCTATGCTGCAGACTAGGGCTCTTGCAGAATTCAGTCTTTCTATTAAAATAAAAAAAATCTTGATTCCGAATATCGCGAACCCTGCCCGGTGTCCATTTCTGATTGGCTGCAAAATATCAGTCCATGTTTAGCAGCCAATCACCAAGCAGTAAGCTCATTCGGGCGTGCGCTGACATGACAAGTACAATCAGTTAGGTGCCATTTCTTCAGTTGCCTACCAGTGCCCCATGTCATTAGAGGCTAGGCTGGTTGGTAGCATCCGCTTCGTGTGGCAGTGAGTGAGTCAGTTATCGACTGGAGTCATCACTGGGCATGCTGTTGACTGGGTATATTAACCCTGGCTCCCTGAGGTCAAGGTCCCCAAAGAAAATAGACTCTCCTGGCGCTGCTTCACACATCGATTGATCATCATACGTCGGATCCAAAAGGTCTGAATTTAGAAATACAGCACCGCGAAATCAGTGCTGGCGAGGCGGACAGTGAGCGAGTGGCTGAGTTGGGTGTGGGTCAGCTGACCCCACCGGGGCTATCCACAGCCTCATCCCTGGCTGTCTGTCCAAGTGTCCTGCCTGCGACTCATCACCATGCATCACTGTGCCTTAGATAGCCGGCAGCCTTCCTTGTTATGCTACCGGACTAGACTTTCCTTGGGCTGCACTAGTCTAGCAGGAGTAGGCAGTAGGCACTTCTGCCTGCAGTGCAGAAAAGAAACTCATTTAGGGCAGCCCCCCCTTCCCGGGCCCCCAGTTGGTGATCTGATTCTGCCCAGAGCTGGGGTCAGGTGCACCTGCGAAGTGCGACGGTGGACAGTGGGAGCCATGGGACTTTCGAGGTCAGGAGTCCGACTGTCCGACTGAGCCGAAGAAGGGGCCCCCCAAGTCAGTCAGTCAGTTGACCCACCCAGAAGGAGCACAAGCACGTCAAAAACTGCAGAGAAGAGTGTTTGCAGGCTGCCTTGCAGACTGGAACTTGGGAGGAAGGGACCGAGTGAAGGAGCTTGCTCAGCTCATGGCCTGGAGTTCGGAAAGTAAAAAAGGATGATGAGGCTGGCAATGATACCTGACAGGGTGGGTGGTATTGGGCAATACTGGACCACCAAGGGGCAAAATGAGGCCTGACAGCACAGGCGGAGGGTCTTATAGCCCCGGAAGGGCCGGTATTGCCCATACCGCCCACTCTGGAGGGTATTATTGAGCATAGAAAATGGGCTATCTGTGGCATTTTTATGCTGGATTTAATAATATTAAAAAATGCAAAAAAATATAGTAAATTGAAATTAAAGCCTTTACAACATAAAGTAGTCCCACCTTTTCTGTGCATTTCCATGTGTTGTTGCTCCACCCCATAGAGCAATTCTTTTCTTCTCCACCCACCCTCTGCTCTACCACACTCAGAACAAGGGGGGAGCTTCTTTTACTGTTTTTCACATCGTTGTTTGAAAAGATATATTGTTTTTTGTCTGTCTTGCCAGATCCCCCCCCCATTCAGAAGTTGCGACCCTGCCACGCAAAGGCAGGAAGTGCACAGAGAGGTGGCAGGGCAGAACAGAGAACCAGATGTTTTAAATTGAATGTCCGTGTTTTCTGACTAAATGCAGCTTCTTAGACTTGTGATTGAATTATTTTTTTTCATTCAGAATATAGAGCGGCTTCCACTATTTGGTCGGATTCTTAAGGAGTGCGTGGTGAGACCGAAGTGAGTGGAAATGGCTGTCAGCAGCAGTCACTGAAAAGGAAGATTGTTTTTGTTTTGTTTTTTACTTGAAGGGATATTCCTTTACAGGAAGGGATGTCTGACTGGCTGACAGTTACAGACACATTTAAAAGTTTGCAGAACTGGCGTCGTGGGAAAATGTAATTTCTTATGTGAAGAGGACTGGCAATACAGGAGGTGGGCATCAGGCACAATATAAGCAGTATCGGGCAGTCAGGAAATGTTTATATTTCAAGTCTATGCTGATCGGGTATGGCAGTTAGTCTATAGCACAAGGCAAGGTTAGCGTGCCAGTAATCAGTGGGGAGATCTGAAAGAGGTATATTCATGCTGTTTTATATTTTCTCTTAAAAACACTGCTTACTTTATTTTTTGGGAAACGTGGTTTCTGATACAGTGAGCGGGGTGACTTGTGGTACTGGTGAGCACGTGACCTGCTACCGCTTTTTAAATGTGGAAACAGACCAGCTTCAAAATGAAACAAATCAGTTCAGGACAGGTAGCTAGGGCACAGAAGGATATTGCCAAACATTTTCTTTCACTAGAAGACTGCAAGCACTTTTGTTGTAGGTGGTGCAGGGAGTGGGGCCTGCTCACTCACTAACTAAGCTACAAAACAATGGCTGCAAAATTTCCTGGGGGTGCTTTAAGCCAATAGGCAAGCAGGGTGGGCACAATGATTCTTGAATGAGTAAAGGGGCAGTATAGGCTAGTACGTTTTATGTCCTGGGCAGTTATTGAAAGTTAATGTACCCCCCTGGCAAGGGTACTAGCCAATCAGATGCCAGGAAATAAGAAGCCCATTTTCTAAGATATTCAGACACAATTCAGCTATTTAATTTTTTACTATTTATTGCTATCATTCTATAGTACTAAGGAAATTTGCATGAACACATGATCTCTCACCCCCGCCCTGCCCTCCACAGTTATACTGTAATTCTATGTTTGTGACCTCACAATTGGTTTTCGAGGAAAGAACTGGGATATCACCAACAGAGAATGATGACTTCAGTGTGCGTGTGTGTGTTTGTGTGTGTGTGTGTGTGTGTGTGTGTGTGTGGGGGACAGGGAGCAGGAGGATATGAAGTCCGGGACACAAATTGTGCATTTGTCCACTGCAATAACAAAACAATGGCTGGAGGATACAGAAACAAGCTAAACTGAGTCTGACTATTAAAAGGTTACCTTGGATATTGCAAAAATGTGTGAATGTTAATTTCTAACATAATGGGTGATGGTGAGACAGCCAAATCTTATGCATTTGTCCACTGCAATAACAAAACAATGGCTGGAGGATACAGAAACAAGCTAAACTGAGTCTGACTATTAAAAGGTTACCTTGGATATTGCAAAAATGTGTGAATGTTAATTTCTAACATAATGGGTGATGGTGAGACAGCCAAATCTTATACAGGAAACATTTAGGTTAAAATCCAATACTATACACTATGGCCAGGAGGATATTCAAAGGGGTTGTGCCTGGTACCCTCCTCCCTACCCACCCACAGAGGACCCTCTGCCACCCAGCCCCCCCTTCATTGTCGGGCGGCAGCACCCTGCCCGCATACCGCCCGGCTGCTTGCGAATGACAGCTACAGTATGAGACAAGCCCATTGGTCCATTGGCCATGTTCATTCACATATTTGTGCCTGTGTAGTACAGTATGGTCTGCAGGCCCATTGTCCCTGACTGTGGACAACAGGCTTACAGGTCATACCTAAGCTGTTATGTCAGTGGGTGGTATGAGGGCGGGGTGCTGCCACCTGCCGGACGATGGGTGGCTGGGCACTGTGGGGGTCCTCTGTGGTGGGTGGGTGGGGAGGGAGTTCCACTGGATCACCAAGTTACAGGTTTCGCTGGTACACGCCCATGATTGGGCACACAGGAGGGAGGGAGGGAGGGGACCCACTAGATCTCCAGGGCTGGATTTCTTTATAAACAGCCCATGATCGGGCATTGGGGGAGTTAACCACTAGACCACCAGGGACTCAGCACACGGGGATGGCGGCTAAGCAGTGTGTGTGTGTGTGTATATATTCTGTACATGTGTATGCAAGTATGTATGTGAATATGTGTGTGTGTGTGTGTGTGTATATAGGTGTGTATATATGTGTGTGTATGTGTGTGTGTATATATATATATATATACATATATGGGATATGCAATGGAAGCAAGTGTAATAAATGATTTATCTGCACAAGAGCAGTTTGACCTCAGGTAACCTCACAAGTGGCGTAAGCCAGGAGTGAGGTGTCTGAGGTCAAACTGCTCGAGTGCAGATAAATCATTTATTACATGAGTTTTCCACTGCATATTCCAGTTATGCAATTCTTTTGTTTTTGCTTTTGTAGGGGGCATTTGTTAGTCAAAAAAGTGAATAAAAATAGAATTTTCTGTCATTTTTTGCTGATTATAGAAGATCTAAACGGAATCTAGAAAGGAAACACCTCTCATTTTGTAGATATCTTTATTCTGAACAACTTTTGTGCTCAAAGTACCTATTATAGTTTTTTGTTTTTAAGTTATTTGCATTCATTTGATGAAAAAGTGCACAAAAATGGAATTTTCTGCTGTTTTTCACTAATTCTGAAGAAAATAAAAAGTATCTATAAATGAAACACCACTCATTTTGTAGATATTTCTGTGCTGAATAAACTTTGTTTTCACAGTACCATGCTATCATTTTTCATTTTAAAGTTATGTACATTTGTTTGCAGACAAAATGAAAAACAAATATGAATTTTCTGCTGTGTTTTTGCTAATTATCAAAAATCTAAAAGGTATCACTAAATAATACACCACTCATTTTGTAGATATCTCCGTGCTGAACAACTTTCGTGCTCACAGTACCATGCTATCATTTTTTGTTTTAAAGTTATTCGCATTTGAATGTGGTTAATACTGCTACTGAGGCCGAACATTCTAAATGACATAAGCACTGTATAGATAAATGGCTGATGACATAAGCACTGTGTGGATAAACGGTTGATGACATAAGCGCTGTTTACATAAATGAAATTTATGTACACAGTTACTCAGATAAATGGATTTATCACACTCTGTTTCTCTCCACCCCATTGCATAAATATATATATATATTTTTTTTTTTTATATGCAAAAAAACCTTCATTAATGCATCATTGACGGTTAAAACACAAAAAGTCAGGAAATGAGACCTTTAGGGTTGCCCTCTCCCCCCCTCGTGGACCCCCCATCCTCCCGAGATTGACAAATGACGGGGTGTGTCATTGGGGTTGTGAAGCCTAAATGACACCCCATCATATTCATATTCACAAGCCACAGTAAAGAAGAATGGGGTGACATTTAGGCCTCACAACCCCAGTGATACACCCCGTCATCTGTCAATCTTGGGAGGATGAGGGGGTCCACGGGGGAGGGGGGAAGGGGCAACCCTAAAGGTCTCAGTTCCTGACTTTTAGTGTTTTAACCCTAAATGATACGTTAATGAAGTTTTTTGCATAGAATTTCCTTACTTTTTGAGAAAGAATAGAAAAGTAGAAAGTCATGCCAAGTTCGGGCCCCACTCTCCCACCAACTTGCACATTTCTGCCTAACATAACAGTACAAGTGCTGAATATCACCTTGAAACAAAACAAAGTGCCAGTCATCAGAGTGGCATAATTCCACACCTGTTTACATGTCAGACACCTAGCCACTGAAAATTACCTCCATGGCTGTAAGCCTAGGTACCCTATAAATGTGAAGCCACTACTACAATGGAAAACACTATACGCAAAACATAAAGTGTGTCATGCAATATCTCTGCAGCAAATTAATTTTCCAACACCTAAATACCACAATTCACATGTACAAGGACATCCCCTCTATACACTCCAAATTTCAATTTAAAAGACCAAACCGTTTCTGAGATATAACATTTGAAAGTTTGAGATTTTCACTCGGAGTGACAGAATTCTGCACCTGTTTACATTTTAGACACCTAATGACTGAAAAGTACATCCATGGCAGTAAGGCTAGCTACCATATAAATTTCAAGCCACTGCCAGAATGGAAAATGCTGTCCGCAAAATGTAAACTGCGCCACATAACATCTCTACAAAAAATGTATTGTCCAACACCTAAACACCGTAATTCACATCTACAGGACGTCCTGTCAGCACACTCCGAATTTCAAGTTAAAAGACCAAACTGTTTCAGAGATATTGAATTTTAAAAATTGTTAAAATTGAGCTATGTGGTCCCTCCAAATCTGGCCATCTAGTCCCTCCCTTGCAATCAAAGATCGTAATCAAAGAGTGTTGCGATCAAAGAATTTGCAGGCTCACAATCAAAGAATAAAAAATGGTAAAAGTCCAGTTTTACACAAAAATAAATGAAACCACAGCAATGACTCGGTAGAATGAAGCCCCCTGAGCAAAACCCATCCTCATTTGACTTAATAAGTCACCCCTGGGCTGAGAAATTTGATTTTTTCATCTGGCCAGCAGTTACAGCTCTCTTTTTTCATGCTGCCTGAACATTCAGACGAATGGCATGGAGTGGGAGTCTGTGATATCACAGAATATCTTAGACATATGAAAATCAAAAGCAATGACTGACTTGGAGAGCGGAAATCAATGTAGATCTTAGGGCAGTAGGGCACCCCAAAGCCACAGTATTTATCAAAACATTATCAAAGCATATCAGGATTCAGGATGCATAACTGGCCTGGAAAGGAAGATACTGTAGAAGGGCAGTTACATATACAACAAGCATTTGTCAATGCCGAATGTTGTCTCGCTGGCATTGGCATTGGCAGTGCAGGAGTTAGAGATGCATAATAGGAATGGCAGTGAAGTACTAAACTGTTGTCAACTGCAACCCTACCCTGCAGAGACTGACAGGTGTTGGGATGTGCCTTTGGGTCGTCAGCTATAATGCTCATGCCATTTTACCTCACCCTACCCTGTAGACACTGACAAGTGCCGTGGTGTGCTTTGGGGTCTTTGGGCCTTATACTTACACTATTCCATAAGGAAATACGCTGAGGTGGGTGCAATATAGGAGAATGGGGTGAACTTTGGGGCCAAGCACTCCAAGGCACACCTTGATGCCTGTCATTGGCTGCAGGATGGAGGTGGGGTGGAATGGCGTGAGCATTACAGCTGATGATCTCAAATCACACCCCTGATGCCTGTCAGTCTCTACAGGGTGGGGTGTTACAGTTGGAAACCCTAATGCCATAGGCGTTTGTTGGTATTTTCACTCCAAATTATCAACATGGGCTTTTTGTGACCCCACCTCATGAAGAGCGGCACTATCAGTTTGTTAGCCGAAAGGTGGTTTTGCACAGCGACTTTGCCAATTGGCTCCACAGGCACAAAAACACATTTTGGGCAGGATGTGAAAAATGACAACTGTATTGTTCATGGGGATGTGTAAAAAAATGTCAACACTGAAAATCTGGAGTAAAAATATGAAAAATTGGTGAAGTCATGAGCATGCATAGAAACAACGCAACACACGTCTGTAACCCAATTATTTTTGGAATTTTTTTAACCACATTTTCTACATAGGCATTTTGGGACCTCCCTTCATGAACAATGGCACTGTAATTTTGTTAATCTGTCCCAAAAGTTGATTTCCCACAGCAAGAGTTTACTGTTAGAAGGATTAACATTTTCTTTCCCACAAGAAAGACACACATATTATCATAAACTATTTTACCAGTACTGTCACTACTTATATTTGTAAGAGCTAAGCATAAAACTATAAAAAAAGGGGGGAAGAAAAGGGGGTTATATTATACCCATATATTGAACAAAAAATTATTTCTCATATACCTTTGTTCTTATTTTAGACATATTTCATTTTGCCTGATTACTTACGTTATAACCTGAAATCTCAGTCGGAGGTAGAAGTTCATGTAACTCGTGATTTTTATTGCATATCTGCAGGAACAAGTTTTTACATATTCTTTCCCTCCTTTCATTTAATGATTCAATTCCACACACCCTCAAAACCCCTTCATACCCCACTCCCCCCCCAAAAAAAATATAATTGTGTCTTTTTCTGGATACATTCCATATCATTTTGTTCTTTAATATTTAACGTGCAATGCATACTGGGCTCCTTATTCAAGTACTGGCCTTACCACTGTATTCTAGCAATAAATTAAGTCCTGTTGACTCACACCATCTCTTCTTAACGTTGTCAGGAAATATAATCTTGTACTGGCCTTCTTAATCATATTATATACTTGCTCCCCCCATTTAAAGTCACTTTGGATTATCAAACCCAAAAGCTTTACTTGCTCTATAACCTCAGCTTCTACCCACCCAAACAATAAAGACATCCCACTTGTTTTTTTTTTCTTTCCAAACCAAATTTCATTTGTTTTTTCAGAATTAATTTCCTTGAAATTTGCACTGGACCATTTTCTAATAGTCCTAGATCTTGTTGCATTTCACTATCTTCCTCACATCTGAAAATATGAACAGTGGTTATATCATCCACATATTTGATACAGTCACCTGTGGTTTTTAAATCGTTTATCACCAACAGAAATAGTAAAGGTCCCAGTTTCGTACCCTGATAGACCCCTCCACATAGCAAATCTGGCACATACTTTTTCCCTTGTAGCTCTGTCCACTACATTCTTCCCTGAAATTCCTTACCCATCTTACAATACATTTTGATACCTCACACCCTTCCAACATTTTAATCACACTAGTATTGTGATCTATAAGATCAAATGCTTTTCTGTAATCTACCAACACTATATGTACCATTTTCCCTTATCCCATGCTTTCATACAGATTTATAAAAACTTTAAAACTGCCAGCATAATTTTTTTTTTCAATTCAATTCATCTTTATTTTTAGAAGGCGCTTTTCTTAAAATCAAAGCGCCTGTACAAATTCACAAAACAATAAATACAATAAAATTAAAAACTAATATGAATCCTTAAAAGCTATGCTAAAAAGGTGGGTTTTCAAAGCTCCCTTAAAACTAAGGACGGTCAGGCAATCTACACTAATGAGGTAGAGAATTCCACAGGGTTGGTGCCATAAAACTAAACGATCTAGCACCTGATGTTTTCAAACGAACCCTGGGAATCTCTAGCAATCCTCGTCCAGTGGATCGGAGGGGCGGGAGGGATTGTAAGAGCAAGGGAGCTCTTTCAGGTAGGTAGGTCCCCAGATCATGTAGGGCTTTATAGGTCAGTAAGCCGACCTTGAAGATGATTGCAAAACACTGGCAGCTAGTGCAGTCCATGAAGCACAGGCATTATATGGCTGAATTTAGAAGATCCAGTCAACAACCTGGCTGCAGCATTCTGCACTAGCTGCAGGCGGTAGAAGTTCAACCCCGATAGCCCTAGGTATAAGGGAATTACAGTAGTCAAGGCCCGGAGATGCTTAGCGAAGGCGTGGATCAATGTTGGAAGGTCCTCTGGAGGAACCAGGTGCTTCACCCTGGCAATATTCCTCAGATGAAAAAAGGAAGTTTTGATGACCGCTGACACCTGAAATTTAAGTGTCAGGCGGTCATCAATTATTACGCCAAGATTCCGCACCTGATCTGAGGTCATCAGTTGAACACCTCCAAGCCATAAGCCTGAGGGTGATCCCTCCGGCAGACCCACCTCACAGCGACGTTTGTCCACAACCAACACCTCAGTTTTCTCCGGGTTTAACCTCAGCCAACTCCCATTCATCCAGTCTTGGATTTCTTCAAGGCAGTTGTTAAATACCGACAAGGCAGCGTCCTGGCCGGGCACAAAAGACATATACAGCTGGGTATCACCTGCATAGCAGTGAAAACCCAAACCGTATCGTCTAATAATCACCCCTAACGGTATCATATACACCGAAAACAACATAGGTGCTAAAATAGAACCCTGCGGTACCCCGCAGGGTAGGGATAGTGATGCTGAGGAAAAAATTCCTGACACCACTTTCTGAGTCCTACCCTCGAGGTAAGATTGAAACCATCTGAGGACCGTACCAGACAGTCCACAGACTGACCGCAGATGCTCCAACAGCACACCATGGTCAACGGTGTCAAACGCTGCAGAGAGATCAAGTAGTACCAAGATGGATCTGGTCCTACGATCTCTCGCTATTAGAGGTCATTTAGCACCGCATTGTACTGTCTCGGTACTATGCCTTTTCCTAAATCCAGACTGTAGAGAAATCGTAGATATTGTTGTTGGTCAGATGATCCTCCAACTGCACTGCACCACTTTCAATAACTTTACCCACAAAGGGTAAGTTAGAGACTGGCCTGTAATTTGCTAGACAATCTGGATCTAAGGAGGATTTCTTTAATAGAGGCTTAACTATAGCCTCTTTAAGGGGATCTGGAAAAATCCCCCTCTCCAAAGACTTCCAGATGATCAAAGCTAGGACTAGGCCGATCTTATCCACACAACCCACTAAAAGGCGTGTAGGGCCAGGGTCCAGATCACAGCTAGTTGGTCACAGTGCTAGAATGATCATCACAACATCATCGATTGTGGGAAGGCTGAAGTCAGACCATCTAAACTGGGTGTTCGACATCTCCTGCCGACCACCGTCGCTCCCATTGGGGAGGGAAGAGCGAATATCCGATCTGATTTTGACAACCTTATCTGCAAAGAAGAGCAAGCTCCTCACACCATTCTTGAGATAAAGCTCTTCTGGGCTGAAGACAGACTGATTGTACAGTCTGTCCACAGTCCGAAAGAACTGAGCTGGTCTATTCTGTGCAGCCGCTATCTCTCTCTGGACAGGAACTCTGCCTTCTTACGAGAGATTGCGGATTGATAGGCCACATAATGGTCCATCAAACTAAGCCTGTCATCATCAAGACCGGACCTTCGCCAACGCTTCTCCAGCCTTCGTCCAACCCTCCTCAACTCCCTCATGGTCTCATCAAACCAAGGAGACCTGGGGCGAGGAGTAAGAGGACGAACACGAAATGGTGTAATAGAATCCAGGGCCCCTGTTACTGCCTCATTATAAGCATGTACCAGGTCACCTGGATCTAAGCAATCTATCGGTAGGCGATAGGTCCAACACTGCCATCAGGTCATCTTGGGATACACCCCTCAAAGAGCGTATTGGACTATCTCCATAGGGGCAGACTTAACAGGGTGGTAGCCCCCCAAACTGAACCTAATGGAGTGATGGTCAGACCATCCAACCGTTCCACCACCAAGTCGGATATCCCCATCCCCAGAAGGAACACCAGGTCCAATGAGTGTCCGCCAACATGGGTCGAGGAGGGAACCACCTGTGTGAAGCCCAGTGATATCATCAACTGAGGAAGTCTTGACCAAATCGAGAGTTCATCGTCAACCCAGCATTGAAATCCCCAGAACCAACCATCTGGGGACCCCATGTTAGGTCGACAATGAAGTCTGCGACTTCCTGCAGGAAAACATTCTAGCCACCTGGTGGACAGTATACAAGAAGTATCCTGCACCCCACACTCGCCCACATACACTCAAAGGATCTGGTGACTCCCGCTGGTACCTCCACCAGGCCCAGTTCTGACTTAAAACATATGGCAACACCCCCGCCCCTACGATCCTGCCCATGTATCACCGAGCACCCAGCTGGAATTGCTGCGGTTAAAACTGGCCCAGCGTTTCATCCAGCCAAGTCTCGTGAGGCACGCCAGTCAGATGACTCGACAAGATCGGCTACAACTGCCGTCTTGTTTTTAATAGACCTGGCATTGCATAACACCGCCCGAGTAGGATAAACCTCCGATAATGACCGCCCTACCAGCTGATCCAAATCAGAACCCTTGGGTATGGGTACAAGATAGGGAGGACCCCTCTTCTGTGCCCATTTCACCCCAGGGCATCTCCTTGACCCCACTATCCCAATATAATTGAGGAGGTAGATCCCCTATTATGGATCTACCTCCTCAATGAACCTAACAGATTTTCATTGGCACGGGGTCATAATGTCGCACAGCAGAATGCCATGCGGCACAATCGTGATGCGCAATTCCTTTTTATTTATTGTTCTGTAGGAGGCTCTGCCCCCACACCCCCTGTTACAGGGGGCTTCACCCCCCAGACCCCACCCACTAAAGATTCCAACTCTGGGGGGGGTCCAACTGAGAGCGCATGCAGGTCCTGGTTTCACCATAATGTCAAAGACGCTGTTAAGCGTTCAACATTATGACCCAGTGCACTTTTCATCAATAATGCTTGATACATAGTCAGCAATCCAATTCATTAGAAACCCTTCACAAATTTTTGCTATTACACATGTAAGGGAAATGGGTCAGAAATTGTTTTCATGAACTTTCGGGCTTGGCAGTTTTGCTAATGAGACCACTCTTGCTTGTTTCCATTGTGCAGGCATTTTCCTGTTATCATTGATTTATTAAAAATATTGCATACCCATGGTGCAATAAGGTCAGCATCATACTTCCATACCCAATTAGGAATGCAATCATGTTCCACTGCTTTATTGACCTTTATTTTTTTCCTTGTCTTGGCTACATCTTCAGTTTTTAATAACTACTTCTCATAAACTTCCCACTTCTCTGCCTGTCTTGCTTCAAGGGGAGTCAACTTTTTAGTCACCTATAGTAACATACTAGATGCCAGCAGAGTAGGCCTATTGGTCTATCAAGTCTGTTCATGCTTCAGTACCCTGATTGGGTACCGTAGCCCTCTATCTGTCTTCTTCACAGGGTTCTATTTAGATCTTTTACAAAGACAAGCCCTTTCTTTTCCCGATCGACCTCACAAGCTTCAGCACATGGCTGGATACCCAATGAAGCACCGGGAGATCCCACTAAGGGTAAAACTGGCACCAATGGGTAGTGGCTCCCAGTACAGGTGGGCTGGTAACAAAGAAGGTTTTACAGTTTACTTGCTGCTGCATTTTCTTGCCTGGTGGCGAGTGGGTCTTGTTACTGTTTTAAAGTGTTTACGGGCCGAGCTTAGTGAGGCACTTAATTTTGGCCCAGCCACATATAGTTCACAAGATTTGTTTTGTTTAAAACCAGTTCTGCTTTGCATTCCCTCATCCCTTGTGAATATTCCTCAATAAATATTCTGTTGAAATTTTACATTTTGTCTCATGAGCATATTATTAGTGTAAGTAACTAATTATAATTTTACTGAATTTAAGGTTGCACTGTGGTCTTGCACATGAAAGGGAACACTGTGGGGAGGTGGGGAGGTACTGCATCCCAGGGGGTTGTACCACTCTGACATCAGGCCCACTTAAAGTTTACTCTGGGTGGAGGCACCATGCTAAACTTAAAGATCTGCATTCATACCCCTCAAGCAGGAAAATCAGAACCTAGGCCCTCAGCCTTGTTTAAGCCCACAAGGCAGGGGTAGTGACGACTGCAACATCCATGACAACTCAGTTACATATCTTTTGAAGAGTATGGTAACTGTAGTGATTTAGGATTGGCATTTTATATTTATGACTGTCTTGGTGTTAAAAATGTTGCTCATTTCTTTTTAACTGTTTTGCAGTGTCCTGTTATTTTCCTTTTATTTGTGCAGGAAGTGTTAAAAATGCTATCATGCTATGATACACTGTTCTGCCACACTTACTTTAATAGTGTTTTATACTTAGCATATAAATTAAGCACAGTATATCTGCATACCTGAATTCATTTTTTATGGATGCATAAGAACCTACATAAACTGTAGGTGTCACTTCCTAGGGATGGGATTTTGTACTTGGGAAGGGGTTGCTGTCAGGGACGTTGTGGGGGGATGACCATTAAATCATTTTGTCTTTTATAAGTAAGCAATAACCCACAACAGGGTATAGCATTATTGGGGATTAATCAACACCCCGGGTGCATTGAGAGTCATGAGGCCACAGGCCTAGTGTCCTCACAGTACCCAGGGTGTTGATTAATCCCCAATAACCCCATATGCTAGAGTGGGTTATTGCACTTATAACATGAGTTATGTTTAAACAACAACAACAACAAAAAAACATCCAGAAAGGTAGAAAGGTGTTTCTTTTTGCTGTTTAAATAGAGAAAATGTCACTGTATCCCGCCGACTAGAAAAGTAGTCTGCAGAACTCATACATATGTTATTGACTTTATGAATGTACACATGGCAAAATTATGCTCATGAAGTGATCTATGACATTTCTATGCTCACAATATCAGTAATAAATGCATGACTCATTGTCATGTCAAGGTGCTGACCTTGTAGCTGTCTCACACACACACCCTCACTGTCTCTCTCTATGGTGACTCATGCACGTACTGGTTGCAAGGGTGGGAATCTTGGTGCAGGACACCCCCTCATTCTCTTTCTCTCTCTCTCTCCCCCATGGTGAATCATGTTTCACTCACTGAATACCTGCATCACAGAGACAGGGCAGACGAGACTGCAGGAATGCTGACTCGTGCACTTACTGGTTGGGTGGGCAGGAATCTTGGTGCAGGACACCCCCCACTCTCTCTCTCTCTCTACAGTGACTCCTGTTTCACTCACTGCATACCTACAACACAGAGACAGGACAGACAACATTGCAGGAATGCTGACAGGATGACTGTGAGCTGTTCACTCTGTCTCCCTCGCAAAGGCACAGGTGCAAATTTTCCAAGCGGCATGGCAGCAGAAACAGTAACTACCACTCTCAGCAGCTCCACAGCACTGTATGATAGGGATGGGAGGGCACACTCATCTGTAAAGAAATAAAACTAAATACATTCTCAGACTTTTACTTTTATTAGATCTATTGGCAAGGTGGGGAGCTGTATATCAGGAAAGGGATAAAGGAAATAGAGGACCAATAGGAAGGTGACAAAGCGGGGTGGAATCAGAGTGGGTGAAAGCAATCTGAGGAAGGAGACAAGGCCACTTGGGTTAGAAATAAGGAAGACTGAAGCACAAATGGCTTGGTCAGTAATCTGAATATTCCTGATGTGAACTGCAACGTTCCAGAGGCAAGGAGTTCTAGGAGTCAAGCAGTGGTGGATACCCTCCAGGGCTGCTTCCTCCAGCAGCATGTCAGGGAACTAACCCAACAGAGTGCAATACTGAACCCAGTACTTACTTATTAATACCTTAAAGAGGAACGTATCATTGAAGCACCCCTGGGGTCAAGTAATCATAGTCTGGTATGCGGTAAGATTCTACTTGGGAGAAGTCATCAGAACTTCAAAACATGAGATTTGGATTTCAAAAGAGCTGACTTTGGCAAAAGGGGTAGAACTCTGGAGACCAGCTTGGCAGGGGTAGGTGATCTGAAGGGTGTTGAAGAAAAATGGGGGTTCATAAAAAATTATTTTGGAGAGGTAACCATGGGTTTTCTAAGAGTAGTTTATAAATAGAGACAGGAAAAAGACCTACAGAATGTGGTTTTCAGGGGAAGTAAGGAAGGCAGTAAGAGAGATAAGGACAGCATTTAGGGAGTATAAGAGAAGCCAGACGGAAGTGAATAAATCAACATAAAAAAGTGTAAAACAGTAAGCAAAGTAGTCAAAAGGGCTAAGACAGAAACAGATCAACATTATAGATGGGGCTGGATGACTGATAAAGTCTTTTTCACAACATCAGCGGAAGAGTAGGAAAGAACAGAGCGTGGAAAGAATGAAGGATGGGTAGGAATGGGTTGTGGAGAATAGTGGTAAGGCAAATGCACTAAATAGCTTCTTCTGTTCAGTTTTCAGGAAGGAAAAGGGACAGCCCACTTCCTAACTGTAAAGTAGCTTAGGCCCAGGGATAACTACAGAAGTTGGAGGTAGGGCAGGTGTCACCTGAGAGGATCTGCAGAGCCTTGGTGACACTGAAAATTAGCAAATCAATGGGACCTGATGGGCTACACACTAGAGTACTAAAGGAGCTCAGTGGACAGCTGGCATCACCCTTAGTGGGGTTGTTCAATGACTCACTGACTTCAGAAATAGTTTTTAAGGATTGGAGACAGGTGCAGGTAGTCCAGCCTAGTAAAGGGAGTGACAGATGTGGCAGAGGGAACTACTGTATAGGCAAGTTAGCCTAACCTCATTTGTTAGCAAGATACTGAAAACCATCCTGAAAGATAATGTAGGGGAGTTTCTAATGAAAAATGGGTTGCAGGACCTCAATCAACATGGTTTTGTTAGATGGAGATCATTCCAGACAATAATTGAATATTGACTTCTATGATATGGTCATACAGGTCATCCTGTGGATAGCCTATACCTGATTTCAGTAAGGCCTCCAACTGTTCCAGATTGAAGTTTAGTGAAGAAACTGAGAGATCTGGGATTGGAGTGAGGATATTACATGGTGGATCGATAACTGACTCAGTGATAGGACCCAGAGGATGGTAGAGAATGGTGAGCAATTGAAGGAGAAGGCTGTTACTATTGGGGGGTACTGCAAAGACCAATGCTGGGGCCAGTACTTTTCAACATATTCATCTGTGATGTTGCAGAGGGAGTTAAAAGAAAAATCAGCCAGGGTTGGCCTGGTAGTGCTGAGGGTTGAGGCATCCATGCTCCCTGCTGACACACCAGCGACTCGAGTTCGGGAATGGACCTGGATTGCTCAGGGGCCTGGTCGGGAGAGGGAAGAATGAGCATGCACATGACTGCTCTATTCCCTTGGGGATGGGGGAGTCTGTGACTTGCTGCTTGACTGCCACCTGGAGGAAGCCAGGTGGTGGCACATGTCACTCTCATAGCTAGGGGAAAAGCCAGCATACAGAGTGCTGGAGCACCTCCTCGGAGGTAGAGCATGCTTGTGTAACCCCCCTGCAAATGGGGGATCCCAAAAGACTTCCAGGAGCTTGCTTGAATGCTCCAAGCCTGAATGGTGTTTGGCGTTTAAGCCATTTATCAGTGAGTGTTTTTAGAACCTCTGGTACTGTCTCTTTAAGAGCTGTCTGCTTGCAGACATAATTAGTTTGTATGGGGGACTGTGTGTTTCTTTGATTGAGTACCACTCAAGCTGCCCAATTCACTTCATTTTGCAGTCACTAGGAGTGCAAAGGAACCTATCTGAAAGATGTAACTGTTTGCCAGAAATCATTTACAGTAATAATGAAATTACAGTTTGTCTAACCTGCTTTCTTTGCAGTCAGAACTGTGTCTGCTAGTTCCCATTCTAGTTTTGAACTGCTGAACTGGACCAATCAGTGTGGGTAAGCTAGCTCTAAAATGGTGCCTTGGACGAATCAGAACTTGACTCATAATCTGAGCCAGCCACAAGAGGATTGTATGGGCAGTGACTCTGGGAGATGTAGTTTAGACTTCAGTGCCTTTTGGACCAACAGCAGCAGTCTATTGTGAGTGACAGCCAATCCAGTCAAGAACTGGGAGGAACTCAAAGGAAGTGCCCGGTTTGTCGGTTGGAGTTTCAGTTGAGCTTTGGCAGTGAAGAAGGAAGGAGCCCTGTGCTTTTCAGTGTGCAGTTTTAGTCAAAAATGTGTAAGGCCCAGAGTTCGGTCTGCAGCTTGTTAGGACTGAATCGTCCTGTGAAGAGAATCAAAGGATATCTGAAGAGTAGAAACCAGGCTCACCCTGTAGAAGACTGGAGGAATTGCTGAAAATTGCACTCGGTCTGTCAGGAACTGAATCTGCTGTGTGTTCTCCCGGGTATTGTGTGCAGTAGTGCGATCGGGATACAGATGCAGCCTGCCTAGTATAGTGCTTTCTTTTATATAAATGTGTGAAGAGGGTTTGTGTACCTCAAGTGAGTCCTGCTGACATTGAAGGACCCTATCTTATTTGGAGGTCGTAGTACTAATTCAGGGTCGCTCCCTGTTGAATTGCCACATTAATCCAAATGGAATTACTGTACTGCTGACTGTTTAATTCTCCTTTTTCTCTGTGTGAAAGGCCCCACCAGCTGCCACAGTTTGGACTAGCCACTAGGGCTTGGGTACCCAGGGACAGTAACTGATAGGGATAGGCCTGTGCACAGAGCCATAGGTAGATTATTAGAGTGATAAGCTAATTAACCTGATTTCTCCCTGTCCTTGTTATGTCCCCTAAATAAATCAGAGCTGCTTGTTTCAGCAAGTTATACTGCCTGAGGTATTTGTCTATGTTAAAGTACTGTACTGTGATTGTTGCACTGTATCTCATTTCTAGGAGGTCCCAGTGCGGAACCAGACCTGGGGGAGTAGTGTATACTGTGAAGGTAATTCTGATATATTGTGTGGGCCACTAGTGGGAAGAAAGGGGTTGCAGTGTCCCAGAGGGCTGTGACCAAGTTAGTTTAACTATTGCAAACCCTGACCTCTGGGTGGAGGCACCCGCCATTGGATCCAGGCCCCTCAACCTGTTAGTGGCAAATCAGGCAGGGTAGTAGCCCTGGGATAGCGCCATCTAGGGGTTACATCTTGGAGGCTCACCGCTGGGATTGTGTGTCCTCTAGTGGCCATATTTACGAACCACTGTTAAGAAAAAAATGGGTAGCCCGACAGAAGTGGCTGTGCACCGGCTGGTGGAGTGGTGTACTGGGGAGAGATCGACCCCAAAATGCTATGCTTATCCTGGACATCCCCTGGTATCAATACGGACACTGTGCAGGAGTACTTTCCAAGGTGGAAGGTTTACAAAACCCTGTGGTGGTGGGTCGGCATGCTAATCTGCTCACCCACACTTTCCTGGCCCTAGTAGAGTTTAAGGATCCCATAGATAGCTCCAAGTGCCACAGACCATTACCCCAGAGGAGCCCTCACTGCTTGGAGAGTGATAACTAAGGACAGTAAAGACCCGGGGAATCAGCCCCACCACTATCTGAAACTTTTGAGGAGAAATTTGCTGAATGGTTGCTGGGAGAGGGGAAAACTGTGGAGGACTTGAAGAAACTATTCTTGCCACCTGGGGGTGTTCCTCCCCCAACACCCTCTCCTGCTCCAGTGCCCGTAATGGTGGCTGAACCAATGCAGACTCCTATTTCTGCACCTGCCATTAGTCACGACTCTTACCGAAGGTTGAGGATCTTCTCTGGCACCCTCCCCACCCCCCAAGGGGAGGATGACTGGGAGACCTGAACATAGAAACATAGAAACATAGAAGTTGACGGCAGATAAGGACCGCAAGGCCCATCCAGTCTGCCCATTTCTTTTTCTACCTTATAAATGTGCCATCGGCCTTTGCTCTGTCAGTGACCTATCTATTCATAGTCATTTGTATTGCTCCCTTATGCCTATCCCATGCCTGTTTGAAGCCTGCACTGTATTCATAGCCACCACTTCTTGTGGTAAGCTATTCCATGCATCTACACCCTTTCTGTGAAAAGAATTTCCTCATTCCCCTTAATCGGCCTCCCTCTAATCTCATGCTGTGTCCTCTTGTCCTGCTATTTTCTTATATTTAAACATGTTACACTCTTTCACCTTGTTTATGCCCTTAAGGTGTTTAAATGTCCTCGATCATATCACCTCTCTCCTCCTTTGCTCAAGGGTATACATATTGAGCTCCGTTAATCTGTCCTCATATGTCTTCTGATGCAGTCCCTGCACCATTTTGCTGCCCTTCTCTGGACTGCCTCAATTTGTTAATGTCCTTGTGAAGGTGTGGCCTCAATACTGCACACAGTACTCCAGATGGGGCCTAACCAATGTCTTGTACAGAGGATTATTACCTCCTCTTACGACTTTGTGATACCCTACTAATACACCCTAACACCCCCTAGCCTTACCTACTGCTTTAGAGGTCTGCTTTGATGATTTTAGGTCATCAGTGATGATGATGCCCAAGTCTCTTTCTTCCTCTGTGACTGCTAGCAACCCTCCCAGCCTATAAGTGGCTTCCAGGGTTTCTCTTCCCTATGTGCATGATTTTGCACTTCTTTGCATTAAATCCCAGTTGCCACTCTTCTGACCATTTTGCTAGTTTATCCAGATCTCTTCTCATTCTGCCCACCCCATCTGGATCATCTACTCTGTTGCAGATCTTGTGTCATCTGCAAACAGACAAAGCCTTACCCTCTAGTCCATCTGCAAGGTCACTAATGAAGATGTTGAATAGGACTGGCCCCAGGACTGATCCCTGAGGTACCCCACTCTGTGACTTGCATCTTCTTGACTGTATCCATTACCACCACCTCTGTTTTCGCCAGTCAACCAGTTTGCCACCCAGTTGACCAACTCTGACCCACCCTGAGCCTACCTAGCTTATTTACCAATCTTCTATGTGGAACATGTCAAAAGCTTTGTTGAAGTCAAGGTAGGCGACATCAACTGCTCCCCTTGGTCCACCAGCCTCTGGTTACCCAGTCAAAGAAATCTATGAGATTAGTTTGACAGGACCTTCCTTTGTAAACCCATGCTGTCTTGGATCCTGTGCCTCATGGATTCCAGGTGTTGCACTATCCTTTCCTTAAGGAGTGCCTCCATAATCTTGCCCACTACTGGAGGTGAAGACTGACTGGTCTGTGGTTCCCCGCCTCCTCCCTGCTACCACTCCTTGTGGAAGCGGGATCACATGAGCCCTTCTCCAGTCTTCTGGGACCTCCTGTGCTCAGAGACTCACTAAACAATTTGCTAATGGCTCTGCTAGTTCCTCCTTTAGCTCCTTGATACCCTGGATGTATCGCCATCAGGTCCCATTGCCTTATCCACTCCTGGCTTAGCAAGCTCCCTTGTGACCTTCTTTGTGAAGGAGAAAAGGCGACCTCCTCTCCCTGTGTCCATGATGTTGAGCTGTGGGCCCTGCCTACCTTCTCTCTCAGTAAATACTGAGCAAAAGTATCTATTTAGGATAGATGCCTTTACAGGGTCCTCCTCTCACATGCTCCTTTCTCCATTGATCAGCAATACCCCTCTGGACCTCTCCTCTTCACTAATGTATCTATAGAAAGTCTTGTCCTTCTTTACTGTTCGTAGCTAGTGTTTCTCAGTTTGGGACTTTGTCTGCCTTATTGCCTTACCTGCTTCCCTTAGGGCAGTTTGGTATGCCTCCCTATCTTCATCCCGCTGTGTTCCCTTATATTTCTGAAGGCCAGCCTTTTGGCTCTGACCTTTTCTGCTACTGTATTTGAGAACCAAAGTGGTTTCCTTCTTCTTTTGCACTTCCTTTTCTGTCTAACACAATGGGATGTTGCTTCAAGTATTGTATCCTTAATGCTTGCCCACTTTGCCTGTACCTCCTCACCTGTGTTTCTTTTTTGCTAGGGCTAGCTTAACTCTGTTGGCCATCTTATCAAAGTCAGCTCCTCTGAAGTCCCATATTTTTGCCTTGGAATGGGATGATTTAGATGTAGTAGTCAAATTGAACCATACCATGTGATGGTCACTGGCCCCAGGTGACCTTCTACCTGGAGATCTGTGATCCCCTTCTTTGTTAGTCAGTACTAGATCTAGGATAGCCCTGTCTCTTGTGGGTTGCTGTACCAGTTGTTTGAGGCCCTCCCCTGCAGGGAATCCACTATGAGTCTAGTTCTGGCAGAGTTCCCACTGGTATTGACCAATCTGTATCTGCATGTTGAAGTCTCCCATTATCAGAACTCCTTTAGCTGTCAGTGTTTTGTATATCTTCTAACAGTAATGTGTCTATGTCCTCCCTCTGGTCTGGGGGCCTGTAGACAACCCCAGTTCTTATGGCTGTCCCATTTCCTGTTCCAGGGTGACCCACAGTTCTTCTGGCTCCCTTATGTGTGTTCTGCAATTTCTGTAGCTTTGATATTTCATTAACATTCCAGACCACTCCTCCCCCCCTTTTACCTCGGTCTCTTCTGAACAATACATAGCCAGGTACTGAAGTCCCAAGTGTGGTTACTAAACCACGTTTCACTAATTGCTACTATGTCCAGTTTAGCCTCTGACATTATTGCTCAGGTCTGGATCGTATTTCCCAGGCTGGAGCATTTGTACATGATTTTCCATTGGCCAGATTTTGGTGTGTTAGTTGTTGGGTGAAGTTTGGCATTACCCTGTGCATCGTATGGAGACAAACCTTTTTCTTACCTGGTGATGCAAATGACGGCAACACGCTGAATTCCTGTTTGACCACTAGCTGAGGGAGGGTGTTCTTCCCATTCGACGTGTAGGTGCTGCACCTCTCCCATTTGCTAGTTTAAATATTCTGCAAAGACATCAAACTCTGCCCCAATGCATTGACCTCTTTAGTCAGATGCAGTCCATCAAATTTAAAGAATTCAGCTCCCAGAACTGTTGCCAGTTCCTACAAATCTGTGTCCTTTTTCCTGGCACCAGTCCTTGAGCCCATGTTTAGCTCCCTATCTCCCTTCTCTGACCTTCCGTCCATCTGCTCCCTTCTCCCAGACTGGCAGGATCTCAGAGAAGGAGATGCCGGACGAAATAGATGATAGTTTGTCACCCAGCTTAGTCAGGTGTTCCTTGGTCTCCACAACTGACCGGCTGGCAAGATCATTAGTCCCTGTGTACTCAGGACATCAATGTTTTCTCCTGCTTTGTGAACAATTTAGCAATGCGGTCAGTGTCTCTCCATGCTGATGTACCTGGAGACATCTGACCATCACCCCTGGCTGGAGATGGGTATCAACTCCCGAATCATGGAGTCTCCTATGATCAAGTTTTTTGATTCCTTTGCTTGTTTAGTTTTGGTTCCTGATTTGGGTGAGTATTGTTGTGTTAGCTCCAGCTGCAGTGTCCTGCTCTGCAGTGTCTTCTGCCTCTTTATTTGATTTCAGAGATAGAGGCAGATACCTGTTTGTAGTGTTTATATGGTTTTGGAGGTAATGTGTTGGAGAGCAGAGAGTGATGGGGCACCTGATTTGCTCCTCCTAACCACCTGCCAACCTCCTGGACCAACTACCCTCTGCGGTCGAGGTTTTTCTGTTGGATGCTGGGAAATGGCGGGTGGTTCTTATAATGTATTTCCTCTTCAATATGAAATTTGAGGCGTGCAATCTCTGCCATGCTGCCTGGAGCTGAGACCTAAGATCTCAAAGGCCCAGCATGTGAGGACAGTGTCCTAAATCCTGTGAGACTGTCCTTCTGAAATTGTTCACAGTACCTGCAGTTAACTGAATCCATTCAAATAAGTTGCTGGGTTTGTAACCTAGTCAGAGTAATTAGAAGGAAAAAAAAGGAAAAAATGCAAGTAATGTGTTTAATTGTGCTTTGTTTAACTTGTTATAACAAGTTAAATTACTAGTGCCCCTGTAAATGAGATCACCTTGTGGGCCCCACTGATCCGCCCCTTCCTGCTCTGCACGGGAAATGTCACAACTGTGGTACCCTATAAAAGGGTGTGGCGTGGGGTGTGGTTGGGGATGAGGGTGGGTGGCTGGGCCCTTCCCCTGCCTAAAAAGAAGAAACCACGGATCGAAAGAACAAGGAGGTAAGAGAAACAATCAGTCAACAACAAAATGCAGTAACCCTGAAAGTTTATCTAATGTTAGATAAAACTGTAAAACCTGTAAAGCATCACCTGTAATAATTTCAGAAGATATACCCTTTAAGAAACACTTTGCTCAGAGAAAAATAGCAGTAACAGAAGATATACCTTGCAAAGACAATTTGAATCAGAAGATTACAGCAGTAATCTGTTAGCACACACCTATGAGCACACCTTGTAATAATGCAGAAGAAGGTATACCAGCAATAACAATTTGAATCAGAAAAAATAAAGCAATGAAATGTAGCAACAAACAGTAGCAATCCCTGTGAGTAAAAATAAAACACCACCACACAGTAAATCTGCTTAGCCAACTAAGTCTTAATCCTTCTCCCTTGCTCTGGTAAATTCTCTACTCTGCCTTTCAAGCAGTCTTAGAAGGAAAGAGCTCAGGTGAAGCTAGGTGCCTAGCCAGCAAACCAAATGAACTATTTGCCCCCAAGTGCTAGAATGGCAATGCTGGAAGAAGCGGCGAAGAGGTTGAGTGAGAGCTTCCAGGGTCCTGCCCTGGCTACCATCCATGCTAAACGGGCCAGTAACCCTGAAGCGACTGCACAGGCCTATCTTGAGGCCTTGGAGAATGTGTATAGGAGCCCAGATTCTGATGAGGACCTATGGTGGAGAGTAAGAAATGCACAACAGTACCAAGGAGTTGTTGTCTGTGTATGTCTCTCGCTGGAAAATTGTTGCAAGAATGCCTCAGAAAGGTAGTTTGCCAGCGATTGAACTGGACCGAACCAGACTGGACAGAACTTCAAGTCTGCCCCTTCTCAGAACTGCTGTTGCTTCCAGTTATGCCTGGCAAATCGACTGGAATCCCACCCTCCTATGATGAGTTAATGAGAGAAATTCGAGGAGTTGAGAAAGAAGCGACCTCGGGAGGTACCTGCACCAACAGCTGTGGCTGGACCAGTGACTGAGGGTGACCCGTCAAGGAAGATCAGGGGCAGGTTGACAGTCAATGAGTGCTCTGACAAGAAAAGATATGCCACAAGGCAAGCACTGTTGAGAGAGATCTGGAATTCAAAATCAGTCCTTTATGAAGGCCACGTACCAGCAATGCGGTCCTGACCTATATCCGACTGCATCTGCTAGTGGGGTGGGGTACCGACCCATGTATCTCCTGCTGATAACAGCTCCAAACTCAATTCGACTATGGAAGTGGAGAACTGACGAGATGTCTCCAAATGCTTATCGCCGCAGACAGAGATGGCACCCAGGTTTCCAGTTAGCACACTCGGCCCTGGCTCCAGTGTGGCGCCCCGGCCAGCTCAAACTCCAGAAAGTATGTTTTGCTATATTGGTTAAGATGGGCTGCATAGAAGGAATGCCAGTCCCCAAAAGACACTGACAAAGTTGCATATAGGCTACAAGTGAGAGCTTCGGAGAAGAAATCAGTGGTTAAGAGGTGCACGACATGATCCCAGTGAGGGCACCAAAATGCGACCACGCCCTTTGTGCAAGGTCAGTTGCCCAGGCCCCCCACTCACGCCTCCAGACTGGTCCAGAATAGTGGGTCCCTCCATGGAGACCACTGTAAGGTGAATGGAGGTCTACAAGAGCTGTATTAGACAGTGGCTCCTAAGTGACAATTATGTTCCAGGATTGGTATCAGAAGTATTTGTCAGATGTACCTTACAACCATTAGAGGACTGCATGTATAGAGGTTAAGTGAAGCCCTACTCCTATTCTAAAGGTATATCCGAGATTTGGCTGTCTTTCCCCCACTCCGTAGCTGGGTGGCGAACAAGTAGAGACCCTAGCCTTAGTGTGTCCCCCACTGGACTGTATGAGTGGTGTCCCTTTGTTGATTGGAACAAATGCTCATATGTTAGGGCTGGCACAGTTGTGTTATGAAAAACAGGGTCAAAGACTAGTAGAGCTTTAAGAGTTCGACTTTTTATTAAGAAGGCCTATGAGGCACAGAGATGCTGAAAAAACAGAACCAGAGGAACGGTCGGAATTGTATGGAAGAAGGATCCTGAGTCTCTGATCCTGGCGCCAGATGCCCAGTGTACCTTACAGGAGAGTCCGTATCAGAAAGGATGTTAAGAATAAAATATTAATGTTGGATGCACCAGGCGATGGAAAATTGCCAGAGGGACTGCTGGTCAAGCCTCAGTATTTTGCCCGCTAGAGCCCATGCTTATGCCAGAAGGGTAATGGTCCAAGTTCATAATGTGTCTGAAAGAGACATTCGGTAAACAGAGGTTGCATCCTGGCTAATGTGCATTAGTGCAGACACTGCAGTGCTACCCAGCAGCAAGAGTTCAAGGAAGAATGACAGAGTAACTCTGACTTGTTTGATTTTGGACGACTCCGCTGCCAGCTGAATGGAAAGTGAGGATCAGTGAGAAGCTTGCCCAGAGAACCAGGTGTTTTCTTTAAAGGAATGGGATGTAGGATGCGTGCAAGGGCTGAGCACAATATCCGCGGCTATGACGAAAGACCATTTCGTGAGAGGTCTCGACGCCTGGCACCTGCTGACATAGATGATGTGAGGCGGCATCTGCAAGAGATGTTAGCTGCTGGTGTAATACAAGAATCCAGCCGCATATGCTTCCCCATTGTGGTAGTGAGGAAAAGAATGGAACAGTAAGGATGTGTGTGGATTATCGCACTAAACCGATGCGGACTATCCCTGATCAGTACACAATGCCCCACATTCAGGATGCTTGGACTGCCTAAACGAGGCAAGTGGTTCTCTGTGCTGGATCTCCGCAGTGGGTACTACCAGATCCCGATGGCCTCCAGAGGACCGTGAGAAGGCGCCTTTATCTGTCCAGCTTGGCTACTATGAATTAGGGATGCCTCAAAGGGGATTTCAGGTGCCCCAGCCACTTTTCAACGATTGATGGGCGTGCAGTGGGGACATGAACTTACTAGAGTGCCTGGTATACCTAGATGATGTTATTGTGTTTGGCAGCTCACTGGAGGAACATGAGAGCAGATTATTTAAGGTATTGGACCGACTGGAGGACTTTGGCCTTAAACTGTCTATTGATAAGTGTCAATTCTTTCAAACATCAGTAAAGTATGTGGGATACATAGTATCCACCGAGGGAATAGAGCTGACCCAAGTAAAGTTGAGGCCTTGACCACACAGCCCACAACCCAAAAATCTAAAAGAACTGCAAAGATTCCTGGGATTCTGTTAGTTTATTATCGGCGCTTCATCAAGGACTATTCAAAAGAGTGATCCGCCCTTACTTAACCTTATTCAAAGTGTCTACCCACAAAAAAATACCAAAAGTCAAGCGTCCCTCAAGACTGAAAGAGTGTATTTTCATCCGAGTGAAGTATTTGGGGCCCGCTGGACTCTGATTATTGAGACTGCTTTTCATGAGATCATATATCAACTTACCCATGCTCCAGTGCTGGCCTATGCCGATCCAAGAAAACCTTACGTCCTGCACACTGATGCTAGCTTGCAAGGGTTGGGGGCATGTTGTACCGAAGAGCACGAGAATGGCCTGAGACCAGTGGCCTTTGCCAGTAGAAGCCTGACCCCATCCGAAAGAACTATCCTGTACATAAGTTACAAGAGTCCTAGCTTTGAAGTGGGCTGTGTTGAGTAATTCCATGAGTACTTGTATGGGGCTAAAATACTAGTAAAGCAGCAATAATCACTTTGACCTATGTGCAGACCTCAGCTAAGTTGGATGCCACTGGCCATAAGGTGGCTTTCTGCATTATCTACATATGACTATGCTCTCCAGTACGAGCAGGTCTGAACCACATAGATGCTGATGCTTCTCCCGGAGGCCTGTTCCCCAGAATGATTGGGTCCGATTGGCAGAACCTGACATTCGGCACTCTGCCGAAGTTTGACAGGGAGGAACAAATGTCCCGCGGACGATGGACTGCATGGTGGATTGCTTGGGAGCCTCTGAGAATTGCATACCTGCTGCTTATGCCACTTTTCTGCAATAGACATTGGTGCACTGCCTCAGCTGGACAATGACAGTATTCGGTGGGCTCAATCCCGATCCCATGATCAAAAGCAGCTTTAGAAGCCCTCTATGCAGGAAAAGATGTGTCAAATTACGCTCCACTGATTTGAGAACTGCACTGTTATACAAAGAAGGTCCTAAGTTGAAACTGATCAATAAACTGTTATACAGAGAAACAATAGACAGAGGGGACAAGTAGACAAACAACAACTAGTGCTGCCCACTGCCTTTGAGACTCAGTACTGAGGTCCTTGCACAACCACATGGGGCACCTTGGTATAGACAGAACACTTGACTTGGTGAGATCCAGATTCTATTGGCCTAAGATGGGGGCTGATGTGAGCAACACATTCGAACTTATGACGCTGCTTACAGAGGAAAGCTTTGCCCCAGAGGCTGCCCCCTTGTTAACATCACCACCAGTGCACCCATGGAGCTGGTCTGTATTGATTTTCTGAGTTTGGAGTCAGATCAAAGAAATATCAGTAATGTGTTGGTGGTCACTGACCATTTCGAGATATGCCCAAGCTTTCCCACCAAAGACCAGAAAGCATCCACTGTGGCCAAAGGACTTGTGAAAACTTTTTGTTCACTATGGGGCCTCACAAAGAATCCATTCTGATCAAGGGAGAGACTTTGAGAGTCGTCTGATCAAAGAGATGCTTTCTCTGTGGGAGGCGAAAGTCCAGAACCACTCCTTATCACCCCCAGGGGACCCACAGCCTGAACGTTTCAACCGCACTTTGCTAGATATGCTAGGCACCTGCACCCAAAGGACAAAGCCTAGATGGAGCCAACAAATTAGCACCCTGGTACATGCTTATAACTGCACCAAAAGTGATGCCACTGGATTCTCCCCTACCGCCTGATGTTTGGAAGAGAAGCTCGACTACCAGTAGATGTGTGTTTTGGGTCTCTCCTGATGGGGTTCAAGCTGACAACTATTTACAGTATGTGCAAAGTTAAAGGCCCAGCTAACTCATGCGTACCAACTGGCTCAAACCATGGCTGCCAAAGAAATCTGGCCAACAAAGAAAGGTATGATAAAAGGTGAAAGCACAGGAACTCCAGGAGGAGATCGGTATTGCTAAGAAATCTGGGACTGCATGGCAAGCACAAGATTGCTGACAGATGGCACCATCTCCTCACATTGTAGTGGGCAAACTAGATGATCTGCCAGTGTACAAAGTAAGGCCTGAGAATAATTCAAAAGATGTAAAACAATGCATAGAAATCATTTACTGCCCATTGGACAAATCTTAGTGAGTCTGAGCCCTAGAAGATGCCCCTCTGGACCAGTGACTAGAGCTGCTGCTAAGAAAAGATCAAGAAAGTCTGCACCTACAGAAGCAAAGTTAAAGTGTTCCCTCCACAAGTCCCAGTTGAGCATGACTGTCAGTCCATATCGGAAGAAAGTAGAGTGACTTTAATACTATCTTTCTTACGAACTGAGTCAATTGTTCTGGGCAATCCCTAGTCAATACTGGAGATGAAGCTGGGCCTTCTGGACTGTCCAAGCCCCAACTTCGTCCCTGGAGCCAATGCTCCCAGAAAGTGAAGTGCAAAGCATCAGATCAGATGAAATGGAATCATTGTGCATGGTTGAACTGTTTGAGCTTTCAGGGAGGAAATGATGGATTAGGTCAGACTGGTGATACACAGAACAAGAAGAAGTATTTGAGTGCCCCGACAGTCCACTGCCAGTGTCAAAGCTCTCCATGCGAGCCAAATGTTGTGGACTCAGAAACTGTAACTCCTGGAGCTGAAAGTGCCCCAAGTTCTAGCTCTCTACCCCGGGAGACTCCCCTGACAAGTGAGGACAATGCTGAAAATGAGGCTCAGAGTGCAGAGACTGTAACAGTTCCCCTAGAAAGACTGGTCGAGCTGTAAAGCCTGTGGTGCACCTCAGTTATGATTTTCTTGGGAGGCCTGTGGACTTGCCTCTCAATGTTGTCCATAAAGGAGTGTATGTGTCCCGAGCTCATTGCCCAAACTGAGCGTCAGTGCTAACTCAAGTTACTTGTGTGTTGCCCTCTAAGTATGGTTGCCCCATCCAGCCCAAGGTAACTGATAGGAAGGGCCCCTCTTTTCAGGTTTCATGTACAAGAGGTAATAACTTGAGTTATGGTACAATGTGTGTAATACTGTAAAGAGTGACGACTGCAATGTTTCAGAAATGTATGTTCTGGTAAAATGATATATTGACTGATGATTACATGCGAGCCTAATGCAAATGTATATGGTTGCAGTTGAAACTTATGGGTACTTGCTTGACGCTGGACGTCAAGCTTTCCCAGGCCAGGAAGGTGTAACCCCCTGCAAATGGGGTTCCCAAAGACTTCCAGGAGCTTGCTTGAATGCTCCAAGCCTGAATGGTGTTTGGCGTTAAGCCATTTATCAGTGAGTGTTTTAGAACCTCTGGTACTGTCTCTTTAAGAGCTGTCTGCTTGCAGACATAATTAGTTTGTATGGGGACTGTGTGTTTCTTTGATTGAGTACCACTCAAGCTGCTGCCAATTCACTTCATTTTTGCAGTCACTAGGAGTGCAAAGGAACCTATCTGAAAGATGTAACTGTTTGCTCAGAAATCATTTACAGTAATAATGAAATTACAGTTTGTCTAACCTGCTTTTGCAGTCAGAACTGTGTCTGCTAGTTCCCCATTCTAGTTTTGAACTGCTGAACTGGACCAATCAGTGTGGGGTAAGCTAGCTCTAAAATGGTGCCTTGACGAATCAGAACTTGGACTCATAATCTGAGCCAGCCACAAGAGGATTGTATGGGCAGTGACTCTGGGAGATGTAGTTTAGACTTCAGTGCCTTTTGGACCAACAGCAGCAGTCTATTGTGAGTGACAGCCAATCCAGTCAAGAACTGGGAGGAACTCAAAGGAAGTGCCGGTTTTGTCGGTTGGAGTTTCAGTTGAGCTTTGGCAGTGAAAGGAAGGAGCCCTGTGCTTTTTCAGTGTGCAGTTTTAGTCAAAAATGTGTAAGGCCCAGAGTTCCGGTCTGCAGCTTGTTGGGACTGAATCCGTCCTGTGAAGAGAATCAAAGGATATCTGAAGAGTAGAAACCAGGCTCACCCTGTAGAAGACTGGAGGAATTGCTGAAAATTGCACTCGGTCTGTCAGGAACTGAATCTACTGTGTGTTCTCCGGTGTATTGCAGTAATTGCGATCGGGATACAGATGCAGCCTGCCTGGTATAGTGTCTTTCTTTTATATAAATGTGTGAAGAGGTTTGTGTACCTCAAGTGAGTCCTGCTGACATTGAAGGACCCTATCTTATTTGGAGGTCGTGAGTACTAATTCAGGGTCGCTCCTGTTGAATTGCCACATTAAATCCAAATGGAATTACTGTACTGCTGACTGTTTAATTCTCCTTTTCTCTGTGTGAAAGGGCCCTACCAGCTGCCACGGTTTGGACTAGCCACTAGGCTTGGGTACCCAGGACAGTAACTGATAGGGATAGGCCTGTGCACAGAGCCATAGGTAGATTATTAGAGTGATAAGCTAATTAACCTGATTTCCCCTGTCCTTGTTATATCCCCTAAATAAATCAGAGCTGCTTGTTTCAGCAAAGTTATACTGCCTGAGGTATTTGTCTATGTTAAAGTACTGTACTGTGATTGTTGCACTGTATCTCATTTCACAGGAGGTCCCAGTGTCGAACCAGACCTGGGGGTAAGTGTATACTGTGAAGGTAATTCTGATATATTGTGTGGGCCACTAGTGGGAAGAAAGGGGGGTTGCAGTGTCCCAGAGGGCTGTGACCAAGTTAGTTTAACTATTGCAAACCCTGACCTCTGGGTGGAGGCACCCGCCATTGGATCCAGGCCCCTCAACCTGTTAGTGGCAAATCAGGCAGGGGTAGTAGCCCCTGGGATAGCGCCATCTAGGGGTTACACTTGCATGCTCATTGTACGAACCGCTGAGCCCTGTGGAGAAAATCAGGAGAAAAATGGAGGATGGGCTATATGTAGCCTTGCCCACCTCTCCGCTGGTCTGCCTGATCTCTCCGGTCTGCCAGAGGAGTTGCGGGATGGCTGCGGTTGGTAGGAACAGGGCTGAGAAAGTCACACAATCTGTCCCGAAGAGAAAAGAAACACTTACATAGAAAAAAAAAGTAAAATCAGCCTATTTGCACATGACACTGAGTTTGGAGGGATAGTCAATAGCAGGGAAGGGGACAGGATATTAAAAAAGGCACAGAGAGACTGAAAAGGTGGACAGGTGTCTGGCAGCTTGGGTTTCTGCTAAGACATGTAAGGTCATGCATGCTGGTAAGAAAACTCCAAGGACAGAATATTGGTTTGGGGAGTTTAGCTTACAGCAACACTGGTGGAAAGAGATCTGGGTGTAATCATTAACAACTTAAAGATGCAGGCACAATACACCAAGGCATATGGTAAGGTGAAAAAATGCTAGGGTGTATAGAAATGAGTTTCTCTAGCAGACATGCGTGCCTGATCTTGTCTTTGTACAGGTCACTGGTGCAACCACACATGGAGTACTCATACCTCTCAACCTCCCTCATCACAAATCAGGGACAAGGCTTAAAATGATCAGGGACAAATGACCAAAATCAGGGACACATCTGAAAAAATAGTAATATTAGTTCCAGAAGCTGTGTACAACATGCTTCATAGTATGAATAGCATTTTCTTAATGAGAACTAGACTGTAACACCAATGGCTAGCATTATTTTGTGATTCAGATCTCCATTCTTCAGTGACAGAAATGCCAAATTTAGGAGGGACAGAAGAAATTTCAGAGGCAAAATCAGGGACATCTCTGAAAATCAGGGACACTTGAGAGGTATGGGAGTACTGTTCTCATTTCTGGAGTCCTTATCTTAAAATGGATGGGAATAAATCAGAGGCAGTGCAGTGAAGAGCAAGCAAAATGATTGCAAGACAACAGGGAAATAAGTATGAGGAAAGTCTACATAGCCTGAACATGTAATCACTTGAGAACAGGAGGGGTGGACGTGGTAAAAACCTTTAAAGGAGAACTGTGCTGAATCTGTAAGTAATTTTTCCCAGAAGATGCGGTTTTCATATATTTGATCCCATTCTGTTATTGTTCAGGCTTTTCTGGCCTTTTAGTAAATTTAGTGGGTGTTGCTGATTTACACACTAGTGGTACGTGCCACTTTAGAACTGTGTGATGTAGTTTATGTCCCCCTTGGACCACAGTGTTCTAGAGAAAAACATGAATACATTGTGTAAATTCTTGAACAAGGACATAAAGCACATCATACGGTTCTAAAATGGTACTGCCCCCTAGAGCGTAAAGCAGAAACACCCTCTGAATTTATCAAAAGGCCATTAAAGATGGAACAAAAACAGAATGTGAACCAGTATTAGAAAGGCAGCCTATTCAGAAAGCAGACTTACAGATTCAAAGCAGTTCTCCTTTAAGTACTGTACATGAAGAGGATATGCATTTCTTCAAGTGCATTATAGGTTCCTCCACCAAAGGGCACGAATGCAAACTCATGAGGGGCAATTTCAGGAGAGATGCAGGAAAGCAGATCTTCACAGTGAGGGTGTAGGGGGATGGAACAGTTTGCCAGGGAAGGTGGTTGACTTAAAAACTGAGGAGAACTTCAAGAGAGGATGAGACAAATATAAGGGACTGATTAAAGTAATAAATAATTATGAGGGTGGGATCGGCACTTCCAGTACAGGGTGCCACAGTGCACTCACAATTATATGCTTGTGTTGAGGGTTAGGTAACAACAGAGCAGACTGGACAACTTTAGTCTTTTTCTGTCTTATAAAGTTCTGCTCTATGTTTCTGTGTTAGCACTGGCAGAGTAGAAAATTATCCTGGCTCATGATTTACTGCACGATATCTGACATCTTGAGTTGTTAGTGAGGAAATCAAATGTAATCTGAGTAATAACTAGACTGCAAATGTTTTTATATGTCAACAGTTACATCTTATTAGAGAAGTGGTTTATTTTCTGAGAGAACAAATTGCCCATTGACACGCAAATGTTAATGCTATCAGACCTTGTTCAGACAAAGAGTCTGTGATCTCGGAGTATTATGAGAAAATTGTGCTTAGCAGCAATGTTGATAGTCATCAACGGAGGCCTGACTCCTCCCCTATTCTCATTAGCTAAGATGATGTGAATGGGTGATGTGGCCAGCAGCCAGAGTGCGACCGTGTTTTGATGGAGCTCTCTTACAGGAATTGCTAATCCTATTGAATCAACATGCATCTTACGAACGTTTCAGCTGAGAAACATTATCTATCATTAGACTTGTACAGCTTCATGATACTGCTGATTACTAGAAGTTTCTGAGCAATGAGTAACTCTAAAAAAGTGACAGATAGTGGAGGGCCATGAGAACAACAAGCAAGGCCTAGCAACAGCAGCAAGGCAGTGGTACAACTGAAGGAGATGAACCCATGAACAAAGACCCTATTGAGAGCCATACAAGTACTAGACAAACAGTTACTAACATTAGCTCATAAAGAGGGTAAATTTAACACTCACCTTACCGTTTGTGAAACACATGCCACCACATCTCTCTGGGAGGTGAAGGATGCTGCTGTGCCTGCACTGAAAGCTGCCGCTGCTGTGTCAGGCCTAATTAAGAGTGGTGAATCTGAGGGTAATGTGACTGCCTGAAGCAGCTGAAGAGGACAACCCTGCAGCCTTTGCAGGGTCTTGGTTGGGGGAATTATTTTGCCTGCAGCCAGCCCCAACAGCCTAATGGGTTTTCTGCATTATGCTGCAGAAGTGGAGGGACAGTGAAAGTCCCCTGAGGACCTTCTTGATCACTCTCCAGGGTCGCATGAGTGGGATCAAGTATTGGATATGGCATACCACACTGGGCCTCTGGCTGTGGAGCGTGTTGAGAAAGAATAGGTTACTCACCTGTAACCACAGTTCTAGAAGTGATATATGGTTTGCATCCACACTCTGGCAGTTCCACTGGAATGTTATGGCTGGAATGACTTTAACTTACGCTCCTCCCACCACCAGGGTGGTATATCCCCTGACTCCACCCCATGATGTCAGATCTCACAAGCTGGAAGCAGGATCAGGTGCCACTTGCCAGGGGAGACCAGTTGATTTGTATGGATGTGAACCATATACAACTCTAGAACTACATTTACAGGTGAGTAACCTGTTCTTCTAGGGGAGTTAATATGGTTTACTTATCCACACTCTGGCAGATTCCTAGCAGTTCTCCTGGAGCAGGGGGTAAGGCACACCCCTACTTGGTGAACAGAGACTGGAGAACTGCGGTCCCAAAACCAGCATCTCGGTGTGACTCAAGGTCTATGTAGTTGTTGGAATGAAGGTGTGGGCTGACCTCCAGGTAGCAGCCCTACAGATCATCTATATGAGAATATCCTGGGAGGCAGCCACCGAGGCAGCAGTATGTCTGGTGGAATGAGCCCTAATCTCAATAGGAGGCTGCTGACCAGCCAACCTATAGCAGAGATCAATGTAAGAGGTGATCCACCTTGCAGTTGTCTGCTTTGCTGGCAGTCTGCTAGATGCGACTTCAGCGTAGGTAGCAAACAGTTGGTAAGCCAGTCCCCAAACTCCAGTCATGCGCTCTACTTAACAGGTGAGTACCGTCCATAGGTATAGGGTATGGATCCTTCGGTC
Organism: Neoceratodus forsteri; assembly: GCA_016271365.2. Classification (NCBI taxonomy): domain Eukaryota; kingdom Metazoa; phylum Chordata; order Ceratodontiformes; family Ceratodontidae; genus Neoceratodus; species Neoceratodus forsteri. The sequence continues at coordinate 1,281,794,801 of CM057459.1, read as the reverse complement.
AGCCTCCATAGATGGCCTGGTATAATATACAAGTAGGTTAATCACCTGGTTAAGGTAAAACTTTGATTCCACCTTTGAGAGGAATGGGGTGAAGGGTGACTTTGTCACCTGTGGAAGACCAGATAGGGAGAGTCCACCAAGAGTGCTCAGAGCTCCCCAGTCTTTCTGGCTGCCGTAATAGCCAACAGGAAAGCAATCTACCATGACTGGTGTGACATCTCACACCTGTGCATCAGCTCAAAAGGCTTGCCCATTAGCACAGCCAAGGCCAGCTGTAAGTCCCACAATGGAGGTGAGTAATGCACCAGAGGGGACAAGTGGTCCAAGGCCTTGAAAAAGCACCCAACCACCTTTTCTTAGGCCACCGTCAGCTTACCAGCCCACAGTCAGTAAGCAGAGATGCCTGCCAGGTACATCTTAAGGGTGTCACTCACATTCCCAGTTGGGAAAGGGATCAGAGGTGGTCCAAGATGCTAGCTGCCAGACAAGTAAGGGGATCCAGCCCCTTGACAGCAAATGGAGAATCTGTTCCATTTAAAAGCATAGCATCTATGAGCTGACTCTTTCCTGAAAGTGACAACAATGTGGAGAACGTCCTTGGCGAGACCAAGTCTGCAACTGTAGCTGCTCAGGAACCAGGCCATGAGGTGCAGAGAGTGAAGGTCCGGGTGCAGGATTGTCCCCTAAGTCTGATCAGCAAGTCTGGGTGGAGAGGCAGTTGCCATGGAGACCTGCTGCTGAGGCTGAGGAGATCCAAGTGCCAGAACTGCTGAGGCAGTCTGGAGCTATCAGGATCATCCACACCTTGTTCTTTCTGACCGTGTCCAGCACCTTGTGGATCGGTGGAGAGGGTGGAAATGTGTATACAAGGCCTGGGGTCCAGGGTCTCATGAAGGCATCCCCAGTCAGTGTCCTGGACTGTTGGAGGTGGGCACAAAACAGCCTCAGTGTGACGTTCTCTCAGGAGGCAAATGGGTCCTCTGAGGATGAGCCCCACAGGGAGAACAGGTGGTTCACCACTTCCTGATTCAGAGACCACTCATGTGATGTCTCTCTTAACCAGCTGAGAACATCTCCCTGCTGATTGCTCTGTCCTGTGGCATGGATTGCCATGAGATTGCTGTCCAGGCTGCACATGAGGGTCCAGGTACAGAGTGCCTCCTGTTACAGAGGAAGGGAGTGTGTACCACCCTGTCTGTTCAGGTAAAAAATGGTTGTGGCATTGTCCTTCTGGACCTGAATGACCTGACCCCTGTCTAGTGGAGCAAATTCCATCAGAGCAAAGTGCACTGCATGGAGCTCCAGAAGGTTTATGTGATGATGGGACTCCCAGGGTGACCAGAACTCATGGGCCGTGTGGTCTCCCAAGTGTGCTCCCTACCCTACCAGAGGTGCCCATCATTAGCATGATGGTCAGCTCTGGGTGGACAAACAGGACTTCATCTTCCAGATGTTCTGGGACAAGCCACTTCTGGATGGCGTCCCACATCGTCTGAGTCACTGTGACCGGCTAGTTCAAGCAGCCTAGGCGTGGGGACCACTGATGGCCCAGCTCCCACCGAAAGTGGCGCATTCACCAGTGGGCCCAATGGACCATGCTGGTGCAGGATGTTGTGTACCCCAGCAGCCACAGGAAAGCCTTTGCAGAACACAAGAGCCCAACCTGAAATGATCGAGCAAAGGATCTGGTGCCAAGTCCACTGGGAGTCAGGCCTTGGCCTCCAGGGAGTTGAGTTCTGCCCTGATGAATGTGATCACCTGCTTCGGTACCAGTTCAAACTTGTCCAGGTTGACCAAAAGGCCCAAGTCTCAGCAGGTCTGGAGAGACAGATCTGGGGATCTCTCTGTAGCCTCTCTGGATGGACCAACAATCAGCCTGTCATCCAGGTAGGGTTGCACTCTGACCCCTGGACATCGTATGTGGGTTGCCACCACTGCCATGTATTTGGTGAAGACAATGGGTACAGAGGAGAGGTCAAATCACATGACTCAGAACTGGTACAGGATCCCATCCACTTGGAAACAGAGGTGTCAATGGTGGGACTCATGGACGGGAACGTGGAAGAACACATCCTGGAAGTCTAGGAAGCAAAAACACATGTTTTGCTCCAGGGGTGGCATAATGTGGTTCAGAGTGACCATCTAGAACTTGCATTTCTGCAGGAACTGGTTGAGATCCTGCAGATCCAGTATTGAGTGCCAGCCCCCCCCATCCATTTTGGGACCAGGATGTAGCTGGACACATAACCCTAACCGGCCAGGAAATCTGGGACATGGGCTATTGCCCCTTTTGCAAGGAACTGAGCCATGTCCTCCCTGAGGGTGGATAGTGTGTCCTGAGACACCCGCGACTCTCGAGGCACATGGAGGCAGTAGGGAGGAAGAGCCAACAAATCTAGAGAACATCCTCTGCACATTATGTCCAGCACCCATTTGTCCATTGTGATACTGGACCAACATGACAAGAAGTGATGTAGTTGGCCTCAGACTGGGAAAGCAGTCAGTGACAGGACAGGTGAAGGGATATCACCCCCAAACCTGTCACTGGGCACATTTTGCGAGAGCATTAGCGGCTGCTAGTGGAGGGGCACCACTACCCCTTACCCCTTTTTTTTGACCTTGAGCCCCTGACTTCAGCTTCGGTCATCAGGCCTGGAACTGTCCCTGCTGGGACTGCTACCAGGGAGGCTATGACTGAAAGGATTGGTATTGAAATGCTGTCTTTTTAAAGATTTTTCTTCTAGTCCTTTCAGGACAAAGTCACAGAGTCAAGGATGGCATGAGGCTTCTTAGTCTGGGTGAGATATCCTTCCACCCCATGGCCAAAGAGGTCAATGTCCAGGAAAAGGACATCAGCCAGCTTAAGTTGGGTGTTCATCATGAAGGTGAACAAACATAGCCAGGCCCTGTGATGCATGGAGACAGCTGCTGCCACAGCACAGGGAGGCAGTATAGTGCAGTGGTTTAAGGCTCTGAGCTGCAAATCTGGAGACCTGGGTTTCAACCTCACAGCCCCCACTTGCATACTGTGTGACCCTGAGCAAGTCACTTAACTTCTCTATGCTCCCAGGTTGCACCTGTAAACAAGCTTTCAGCTTAGTGTGTCTCACCTGGTTAAACAATTGAATAAACAAAACAAAACAGAAACAATCACCCATGTCCAAGGCTGTCTGGTGCTGGTGCTCAGCCAGTGATTCACCCTGGTCTCTGACTAGTTCCACCGCTACCCATTGCTCAGGATAGAGGTGGAAGAGGACAGCATCAAAGACTCCCATCAGGGAATGACCACAGTTAGCCATTATTATGGCATAGTTATCCCACCAGAGACCTAGAGTGGCCACAGTGTACACTTTTTTAGTGATGTGATCAATTTTATGAGACTCCTTGTCCGAGGCTTGTCCACATCTCCCTGGCATCTGGATTTACTGAACACTAAATCTAGGACTAGACCTTTCTCTGAAGGATGGTTTGAAAACACTGACAGGGAATCTGTGAGGACTGTGTACTTACAGACAACATGGACCAAGGGTACTGGGCAGGATGCTGGATGCTGCCAAAGCTCCAGAGCTGGTCCTAAAATGGCCTCTGCCAGTGAAGACAACCCCTGGGGATTCATCCTGGTCCATAATGTCAGTGAGAGCGTACTTAGCCCTCTTTTAGACTGGCTGTAGAGGAAATGATGTGGATTCCAAGATCAGTTGGAGCAGCTCACTGAAGGACACTGGGCCATGCTAGGTGGAAAGCTCCTTGACCAAGCTTCAGTTTAAGAGCTGAGTCCCAGAGGAGGCCATGGACTCTTGATACAAATCTTCCGATGACTCCTTGAAAATGGTCCTTGCCAGTGCTCACCATGGACCTCCTGGGAATACTCACCAAGGGTGATCCTCACTGACAACCGGCATGGCAAGCCAATGGCTGAATGGTCAGCCTCCTTGGTCGGAGTACCAACTGGTGGCTGTCATGGTGGTGGCTCCTCCCTAACTGGTGGAAGAATAGGTGTGGGGAGTACCTGTGGAACATGGACTGGTGGGGTAACCACTGGCAGCTGCTAGAGGACTGGAGGTTCTTGAGGTAGAGCCCTACCTTGCCCCTTGATGGCCCACTGCTGCCAGAGGAATTCCTCATAGCATGGGTGCATCTTGCATTGATGCCTCTCCTCACCTGATGATGAAGAGGTCAAGGAACACTGATGGTGATGCCTCCCTGTCAAGCGGGATCAAGAGCACGGGTGCCTTGACCGTGACCTTGACCACAACCTCGATCATTGACCAGCCTGCTGATGATATCCCATTAAGTGGCGACTCAATTTGAGCAACTTGATTTGAGTGACCTAAATTGAGCACTTGTCAAAATAGCGACTGCTGCATAATAGCGGCTGCACTATCAGTGAATGGTTTCAGTGAGGGCGACTTGTGCTCGGGGGACAATTATGCAGTTGGGGATATCATGTGCAGTCTCAGTTAGATATATTTAGGTAGGGGGCTATGGGGTGCAGGGGGCGTATTCCCCCGCTAGAAGTCACTACAGCATTGATTTTGTGGTTGACAGCGATTACTGTATTTACTAAAGAGGAGAAGAGGGGGGTGACACCCAAGGTCGGAGAAATGCTAGAAGCAGGGGGGGAAGTGGTGACAGATGGGGAAATCATGGAGGGCAGAGTTCGAGAAGGTTTGAAGGCACTGAGGGTGGACAAGGTGCCAGGCCCAGATAGCATCCACCCCAGGGTACTGAAGGAGCTGGCAGAGGTCCTTGCAGGACCTTTGGCAGAACCTATTTGTCTTCACTACATTCTGGTGTGTACCTCAGGACTGGAGGATGGCTCATGTGGTGCCCTCCACAAAAGTGGCCCCAAGGATGAACCGGAAACTACAGACCAGTGAGCCTCACATCCATTGTGGGTAAGCTAATGGAGACTATCCTGAAGGAGAGGCTGGTGGCCCTCCTAGAGGCTGAGTGAGTACAGGACAGCAGACAGCATGGCTTCCACGTGGCAGATCCTGCCAAACCAACCTGGTCGAGTTCTATGACTGGGTAACTAGGCAACTGGACAGGGGCCATGCAGTGGATGTCCTGTATCTGGACTTCAGTAAGGCATTCAATTGATTGCCACATGGAAGGCTGGGAAGGAAGTTAGTAGGCACAGGGGCAGGTGCAAAGCTGGTGGATGGGTAGGAAACTGGCTGCAGGGAAGGCAACAGAGGGTGGTGGTGGGTGGGAGCTCTCACACCAAGGGCAGTGACGCAGCAGTGTTCCACAGGGCCCGTGTTGGGACCAGTGTTGTTTGGGATATTCATTGCAGACATATCATGGGACATCAAGAGCAAGATCAGTCTGTTTGCTGATGATACCAAGGTAGGTGCGGTGGTGGATGACCTAGGGGATGGCAGGGTCTGGGATGATCTGGCAAAGCTTGAAACCTGGTCAGACTCCTGGCAACTGGGGTTTAATGCCAAAAAGTACAAGGTGCTGCATTTTGGGATGAAGAACCCAAGGAGGAGTTACCAGCTAGGGGAGTGCAGCTAGCCCAGACAGAGAAGGAGAAGGATCTGGGTGTGCTCATTACAGGGTCAATGAACAACTCGGCACAATGTAGGAAGGCAGCTGTAAAGGCCAACAAAATGCTGGGTTGTATTGCAAGGGGTATATCCTCGAGGAGGGAGGAGGTGATTCTGCCACTGTATAGGTCATTAGTTAGACCACACCTGGAGTACTGCATGCAGTACTGGCATCCATATCTGAAGAGGGACATTAAGTTACTGGAGGGGGTGCAGCACAGGGTGACAAAGATGATCAAGGGGCTGGGGGACTTATCATACGAGAGGAGGTTGAAGGAGTTGAACATGTACTCACTGGAGGAGAGGAGAGACAGGGGTGACATGATTGAAACCTTTAAATACATGAAAGGGATAAACAAGATGGGCTGTTCAAAGTAAGGGAAGGGAGGGCCACCAGGGGCCATGATATGAGACTGGAGCGAGGAAGGTTCAGGAGGGAGATGAGGAGGAGACACTTTTTTACAGAGAGGGTGGTGGCTGGGTGGAATGTGCTACCTGCAGAAGCGGTATGCAGTAGAACAGTGGACTGCTTCAAATGAGGATGAGACAGGACAAGGGGGAGGGTTAATGAAGGGGAAGGGTGGAATGGAGGGGCAGCTGCAGAATAAGGGGTGCTAGCTGCACATTCGAGCAGACTTGATAGACCTCTAGGCCTTTATCTGCTGGCAAATTTCATATGTTCGTATGTTGTTTGCTGTCACTGTCTACGTATGCGCTATTGTGCAGTTGCTGTTTTTCTTGTTACGATTAAATATCTTGACATGGAACCCCTGCTGACAACAAGCAGGGTCTTCCTGTGGTTGGCTGCAAATTATGCACTCACCAACACTAAGCAACTTAAGCATCAAAGACCAGACCCCGGGCAGAGGCTGGCCCCGTGGTGGATCAGCCAGGGCCATGACTGGTCTACGTCCTCCTGAATCAGGACCAGGAACAACAAGGCCTGTGAGACTGACTCCTTGGTCTCATCTGATAACTGGTTAACAGGCTCAAGAAAGATTTCAATAGCCTGCTCAACCAGAGTCGAAATTGACTGGCTCAATGAAAGTGCCGAAGAGCCCTTAACCTGCCCGTACAACCCCTTGGCTGAGGGGCACTCAACAGCCATTGAGCAGTTGAGTGAGTTGAGGGAATGGGAGGACCTCAATCACTCCCTGTCCCATGACCTGGTGGTGATTGGATTCTGAACTATGGAGGGCAGAGCTCTCCCCCAATGTCTGGAGGGACAGACACATATCACAGAACAGGCCTGTGAAAGACCCTTCAGCGCTGGCCACAGGGAACAGTGCTGAGACCACAGAGGTGCCCACTGTAGCTGCTTCTGTCTCCACCTCAAGGGCTGCAAGTTGCTCAGCAGACCCATCCACAGCCAAGGCATTCTTGCAGCCCTTAGGACAGTCTTTTGGAACCATCTCCAAAGGTCAACTCAGTGAGAGCCCGAAGTTTCCTGTCCTCAGAGAACTCAGGAAGCATTCTTTTGCACAGGTTGCACTTGTTCATGTAATGTTGCAGCCCAGCCACCCAGCCAATACACACATGTGTCATGTGGATCAGTGACTGACATCTTCTGCTGGCACCTAAAGCAGAATTTGAAACCTGGTGTCTTTATGTTCCATAATTGATACAGAGAAAGTCAAAAGAACTGAAAAACTGAGTCAAAGAAATCAAAAATGTCCGAAAAGAAGTTTGCCTATGGTGCAGTGAATCCTAAGTGGGAGGGTGAAGGAGATGACCTGTACTTCCAGTGGAAAGAAAACTCTGATGTCATGGAGCGGAGTCAGGAAGTATACCATCTGGGTGGTGGGAGGGGCTTAGTTTAAAGATGTTCTGGCCAATTACATTCTTCCAGTGGAACTGAACACTGCCCTCAAGAAACGGGATACGACTTACAATAATATCTGTTATTTCACCTCTTCATCCCCACGCCTAAAGCATCACTGTCAGCTTTACCATGATCTCAACTGGCTCTCCCCTTCAGCTCACCATCTCCTTACACTAGGATCTTCAGTAGACAATATCATCAGACACGCTATGCTGGATGAGCTTGCCTCCATGCTGCACCCTTTTATATCTTCCTATGGGCTATGGTCCACTGAAAAGTCCTTATTACAAGTGCTGCGGGTAAAAACAACTAAGGGTTCTGGTGCTTTCTCTAGTACAGCCCCAAGTTACCCCTGGATGTCCGTAGTGCACCCAGTCACACACTTTTTAAAAAACAGCACTGTTTTTTCTTAGGAATTTCTCCTCCTGTACCTGCTTCACTCCTCCCTAAACCACTTGCCTCTACCACCTCATCCCCTGGTCTCTAAGTCTGCCCACTCTGACTCAAGTCTCTCATACTCCTATCATCACACATATGGTCCCCTTCCCCTGTCTTCCTGCTTACCTACCCCTCCCATGATAACTCCTTAAATTAGTTTATCCTATCTTCTCCTGGAATTAGGATTCTCATGTCAGGCACCGGACTTAAACTTTAATGATCTTGTCCTTTGTCCTTTGTTCTAGCATACCTGAATTCAGCACTTATATCCTCTGTGAACATGCTACCCTCTGAAATTGCTGTAACCTCATATTTCTGTATTGTAATCAAATGCTGTAACCTTGTATTATGCATTGTATCAAATCTGTTATTCATTGTTATGCATCTCCAGATTGCTTACCTATACTTTGTAACCTCCCGGGTCGGGCCTGAAAATAATCACTCTGTGTCTAGTGCCCCTACCTGGTTAACAAAAACTAAAATAAATAAATAAATATCCACTCCCCTAGAAATCTCCTTATACTCTGATCTCAGTTTTGCACCTGGGAGAGGTGCAAAGCTTTCAATGACACCCAAACAGCTCTCCCCCAGTCATTGTATCCCACAATTTACATTATCCAGCAAAACTCAGAGTAGTTTGTGCTGGAAGCAGTACATTTTCCGTGATCTGAAGGAGGCAGGGACTTTGGCACTTAGAACATAATCAATGAGGGAGAGCAGTTGGACTGACTTTCAACTGGTAGAATATTTTGTAAGTACCTATTTATTTATATTTTTTCAATTCTTTTTCCCTCCTGGTCACGGTCCTGGGAGCCTCTCTCGGGCATCCAACTGAGTCCTGCCCTGCCTGAAGCCCCCCCGATCAAACCTTCCTCTCTCCTCCACCCCGCCTCACAGCTGGCACCCCTGGCTTGGCCCCTCCGGGGTGGGGCCACCCCTCCTACGTTGGGTGCACTTGCACACATAGACTCCAGCTGCGGGCATGGGCCCCTGGTGGAGGAACCCTGAAGGTCGGCCGGGATGGACCCGGCAGTGAGCATGGGGGATGGTGCCATCGCCTACCCCCAGAACCGGGTTTTTCCATGTTCTGCATCCCCCCCCATGTGCGGGCACGCCGCGACACTCAGACGCACGGCAACCCTGCCTGCGTCAGCCATGCTGGTATGTGCTGCCTGGCTTGCTGCAGTGCCTTCCGGTCTCCACCGGGGGTCCCTGGCTTTCTGGGCCAACCTATCCCCTTAGTCCGGGGTGGACAGCACCACGCAGGTGCTCAGTCCTAAACCCTCCCTTGCCGACCCCCGGTGCCTGAGTCCATTCCCGAACCTGGGTCACCGGTGTAGCGTGAGGTGTGGTGTCCAGCGCCTCAACCCTCAGCGCCACCGTGCAGGCCTTGTAAGTACCTGTTGAGGGCAGAGGGGTGGATGGGCTGATGATGAGGTACAGCAGAGATCTTTGGACGCAAGGCTCATATTTATTATATTTCAGGTCTTTAACACTGCACATCATCTACTTAACATTTTTGTATGGAGCTGAATACTGAACTGGATGCTGTGCTAAAGATCCTCACAAAATGGTGCCTGCTGCATAGTGCTTGTTCAACATGCTTGATCTTTCCACTCCACTCGACGAAGTCCTGATCCCACTCACTATGATTATCAACAAGTCTCTCTTGCTCTCCCAATTCCCCCATCTATGGAAGCTAGCGCAGGTAATCCCCATTCACAAAAGTGGTGACAGGGCCCATCACGGGAATTACAGGCCCATCTCTATTCTCTCCCCCCGCCCCATTATCTAAAGCTCTTGAAAAAATTGCTGCAGATCAGCTGTGAGAATACTTGTAGAAATACAACCTGCAATCACCACACCAACATGGTTTTTGGAAAGGGCACAGCACTACTACTGTGCTACTTCAATTCATGAGCTATATCCACCAGGCCTTGGGCCAAGGCCAACTCATCAGCGCCACCTACGTTAACCTATCCAAGGTATTTGATAGGTCAGTCACCCACTACTGCTTGACCAACTAGCTATGCTTGGTCTATCAGCAGACACCCTAAGTTGGTTTAACAGTTACCTCACTGGCCGGTCTCAGCAGCTAAGGATAGGAGATGTCCTTTCATCCAAACTGCCTGTTCGCTCTGGGGTGCCCCAAGGGTCAATTCTGGGACCATTACTTTTCAGCATCTTCCTCAACAACCTCCCCATGCACTATCCTCCTGTATGCTGACAACGTGGTTATATACAATAAGAACTCAGATCCCATCCAGCTGGAGAACCAGCTACAGGCAAGTTTCACTGCAGTGGAGGCTTGCTTCATCACACTGAAGCTTGTGCTCAACTACAAAAAAAGAAGACCATGCTCTTCCATGGCACGCAGAACATTCACAAAAACACAGTTGAATGTCAATAGTAGATCCGGAGTTACTCTGGAGCAGATGAACATCTTTAAATACCTTGGTGTAACGCTGGATAGCACACCTTCCTATTTCACCTATATTAACCACGTCGCCAAATCAATAAATATCTGTATTGGGCTCCTCCACAAACATAAGCACTGCCTTACTGCAGAAACCCTGAAGCCTGCAGTCCAAAGTTCAGTTGTCTCCATTATAGACTATGGGCTGGTGATATACGGTGCTGCCTCTAACACTACCCTAAAGCGAATATCAATCGTCCTTAACAAGGCCTGCCATCTTGTAACTTGGGCTGCCCCATGGACCCACACTTGTGACCTCTACAAGTAGGAAAATTGGCTGCAACTCAAGGGCAGAATATGCTACCACACCTGAATTGCAGTAAAGAAGGCCACCTATGGTCTTCTACCCCCCCGGGTTAATAATCTCCCCAGCGCTTCCTGCAATACTCACACCACCAGAAGTGCCGATCACGCAGCCCTCCAAGTCCCTTGATGTCAGATGTTGCAAGGACAATGGTCGTTCACAATCAGAGCTCCAAAACTGTTTAACTCCCTGCAGAAAGAGATCACTAATGCAACCTCAGTTGGCTCTTTTAAATGCAAACTTCATGAGTATCTTGTGGCCCGTACCGCCTGTGACTGTTCCACATAAACCTGAGGACAACACTACAATTGGTTTCGCCTAGACCGTGGGTCCCCACCTCAAGCTTTCTTTATCTCCTTCCTAACCTCCCCACCCTTCACACCAACCTGAAAAGGCCTGCTAGCTGCTCCTCTGGCTACACCTGTAGCCCTATCACTCTCTTTAACTTCCCCATACCTTTTCCTAATCTTCTCACCACCCCACCCCTCATTTTTCACAAGGTCTGATGGCTGCTTCTCCATCTCTACTGGCAGCCACTGTGTTATATTTATCTACCTTCTGTCATTATCCTTATCCTACATTACTCCCCCAGCACCTGACCATCTCACCCTGTACCCACCTTCTACTGCCCCTGCACTCACCCTTGTGTCATTGATTGTTAGTTTTACCCATTCAGTTCTTCTATGTTTATGATGTGTTGTAGTATTTTGAAGTATTACTTTGTGTATCTCCTATACATTGTGTTTTAATGTACCTTGATGTGGAACCTGTGTAAAAGAGACTTTGGTTCAAAGGTGTTAATCCGAGACTTTCAAATAAATAAAATAAAACAAATACTTGAGAAGGTCACTCATCACAGAAACTGACAGTTCACCAGGTCAATGCATAATCAGTTTGTGAAATGTATTCTTCTTGCAGTCTGATTCTTTGAAAAGTGTAAAAGTCTCACACTAAATAACTGGTTGCAAAGACATTTAATTCACAGTTTGGTTACTATGCTTTACATTCAGTAAATAACAGTTGTTATACGTTTTCAAAGTTTATGAATGTTCATTTGGTTTGTTAGACCATATTGCACAGACTGCATTCTGGAATTCTATGTATTTACTAATTTCACATGTTACAGTTCGACTCAGCGTTACTGTGAATTGTGTGTGTGTGTGTGTGTGTGTGTGTGTGTTTGGGGGGGGTCTGCAAAGTGCATTTACCTAATTTTTATGGCCATTTATTAAATGACACAGTGCAGTCATTAGAGTGGCCTGGTATAAGCTTTGAGGTACTAATAATCCTTTGTTGGTCATCCACTTGTATGGCACTATGCTGGATTGGGTATGCAACCTTTTTTCTAGATGCTGGAATCTGGTCTACTGTACAGTATGTAGTGGAATCCTCCTATAAGGTATAAGACTGCGCACAACAACTGTGTTCCCAAAGATAACTATGATGAGTTTGTTTATTATTCCAATCAAGTGTATAAGAATATATTATAAACTAATAAAAAGAAAATTAAAAACAGAGGACGTGAATAGACAAAAAAATAAGAAAAATATCCATAAAAAGGAAGACGAAGGAAAAGGACTAAATAAATTCAGCTATACTGGGGTCTCAGACACACAATATGCAATAGATACAGATAAGAATAGGGGCAAGGCAGCCTGCTGGTGCAGTGGTAGCACTTCTGCTCTTGAAGCCGATGACCCATGTTCAGGAATGAGCCACAGCCATCAGAAGGCTGGCAGAGTGAGGCAGATCAAGTGTTCCAGTGGACAATCTCCTTCTCTGGGTAGGAGGGATCTGCTGATACACTGTTCTACTGCCACCTGGGTGACCACAGGTGGAGGTGCAGGCAATAGAATTCAATGGGGACATTGGAGCGAGTGCTGGGTCACATGGGTGCATCATGACATGACATGCTACTGTGGGAAGGGCAGGACTAACAGGGAAAAATGAGGGATGGACTGGGCAGATGAAGCCTCTGCCCACCTACCACGCTCAATACGAGCCTGCAGCCACTGCCTGCCAGGTGGAACCTCCAGGTCTTCACCTTTGCTGCAGGCAGCCAGATGAATGGTGGGGAGGAAATGCTGAAGTGGCTGAAGGTGCACCCAGCACTGGGGGCAAGCCATGGGGCAGCAGAGCAGTGAGATGCAGGTGGGGCTCAGGAGCTGGACAGGTATGGAATGAAATCTTAATGAGCGGGCATCAGGGCTTGGCAGAAGGAGGAAGGTAGAAAGAGTTTCCAGTGAAGCACCTCGGGGAAAGATATGTTAAAAGCAAGAATAAAAGCAAGAAATCTTCCTCTGGTTTCTCTTATTTTCTCAGTACAGAGGTAAATTGATTAGTTTAGATTACTTATTAGTATTGCCTCACATGTTGGAGGATACTGGTAATGGTCATCTACTTGGCAACTATATCTTGGCCCAAGACTCATTTGTAAATTCTAATATTGTAAGTACTGTGAAGGATAATCTGTTCATTTTTTTTTAGTTTCATCATGCCAGGTAATTGAGGGTCCCCCAAAAATATTTCTTCAAGTCAAATAATTCCCCTTATTAAAGAACTAGACATTGACATTAGTTTGAAAAAAAGATTTTGTTCAGTGCTTAGGTGACTTTTTGTTATCAGTATGTTTAGTGAAACATTCTTCATAATATATCAAATTTACATTTTTAAAATTCCAACTTAATCATAGTACTAGCAATCAATTACAGCATACATATTACTATATTTCTAATAAATCATTTATAATGTATTTTTCTGTTTTTGGTTACAGTATTTATCCATTCACAAGATCAGAGAAGAAAGAGGCAAGAAGAATAAGATAGAGAGGATAGATGCAGCTGTAGACTGATGACTGATGTAGCAGTGCAAATATTGTGATACAAATAGTATTGCTGCTAATATTTTTTTAAATGTGTATTGTATCCTGCGAGACAAAGCTGAAAGCAAAACAGATTATGACATAAAAATCAAATCCAATAAAAAAGGTAAAACAGATTATGTTATTAAGAAATATCAAATCCAATAAAAAAAGGTTAGATCACTGGCTGACTGTTTCATTGTCAAAGTGTGGTAGGCAGGTAGGTAGGTAAAGATTTTATTGTTCAACTAAATGTATTTACAATATTTAAGAGATTAAAATACATACATATAAATACATGTAAAATATGCATACCACAGATATCATACAGTAGGAAATAAAGTATCTAATAATTTAGGTGAAGTCTAGAATTTACAAAGACATTTTTGTATTCTAACATCCTTGAATTGAATAGAGTGACAATTAATTGATTGGCTGAAAGACCGAGGGTTTCCAAAATGGATCCTAGCCAAAAATTTCATTATTTTTCATAGAGTGGACAATGCAGAATAATGTGTTTTAAGTCATCCTCTATATTTTTCATACATTTACAGAATAGGGATGTAACTTCCAATCTTCTCTGTCCAAGCAGAATATAGTTTGTGGGGTACAACTCCATCCTGTATCTAGCTAATATTCTACAGTCTCTTTGGTCTGTTAAGACATAAAGATAATATTCTAGACATTTAAGAGTCTTTAATTTTTTAAACCATCTACAATTCACCAATTGATCTATTTTTGTTTAATTAGTGGCAAGTGCCAGATCTGCTAGTCTGTTTTTTATTTGAAAATGTATTTCTTGAAAAGGACTAGTGTAAATACAAAAGGTGCTCCAACCCAAGTGGAAATAATACTTTCCTAATTGCTGTTATAGTTGGAGAAATAAAATCTCTTTGATGATAATCTAATTCTTCTTCCAGGTACAATCTTGGCAAATGATTTTCTGTAAAGAGAAACAATTTCAAAATAAATATTCATCTTTTTTCTAGTGCCATGGTTGTAAGAGAAGTTTGTCAGAGTTCTTGTCTAAGAACTTCGGCTGGAATGGACTGAGGAACCCTTAATATGCATCTATACATTTTTAAGCACTTCAAGTGGTTTCAGATTTGAAGTCAACCAGATTTCAGCAGCATACAATACACTTGTTTTAATTTTTGCATTCATGATCTTCAAGAAACCGACTACTGAGCTTTGACCAAATTTGGTGTTAAATCTCTTAAACATGTTACACATTGTATTTAACTTCTTGGTCATCTGAGTTATATGTGGAATCCATGAAGTACCTTGAGGGTATTTTATACCCAGATAGTCATAATTCCTTGATGTTTCTATTTTTGATCCATCTAGGTACAGTGATGGAGACAGCCTAGTTTTATTACCAAATAACCATATTTGTTTTATCTCTATTTATTATCAGTTTCTTGATTTTACATTGACTTTCAAAATGGGTTAGCTTACTCTGTAATCCAAGCTTTGATGTGGAAATTAGTACCACAGCATCTACATATGCTAAACATGGAATTTTAACATTGGATATAGATGGAGAATGAAATTTAAGGTTATCTACAGATAATAATGTTGAATTTATATATAAATTAAATAAAAGAGGACCTAATAAACAGCCTTGTCTCACCCCCAAATTTGTACTTATTTGAGAGGTTAAATTACCATTTTGATCATATCACATACTAAGCCAAGTATTCTGATGTTATGTAATAATAATGTGCAATACAGTAGGATCAATATTATAAGATTTTAATTTTTCCCAAAGGAGAACATGGCTGATTGACTCAAAAGTGGATCTTAGGTCGATAAAGCAACAATATATTTTTGTCTTCTTTATATTAACATATTTCCATATTAGATGACTCCAAACATAACAGTGCTGGACCATAGAATGGCCAGTTCTGAATCCGTTTTGCATTTCAGTGAGAAGACTATTTTCTTCAACCCATTGTTGCAGACGATTTAATATTATTTTGGAAAAAAAATGTTGTGATGTATCTAATAAAGTTATGGGTCTATACATACTCAGATTATTTATATCACCATTTTTAAAAATGGGGTAAATTGTACTACTTGGCCATGTCATAGGAAAAAGATCATATTGGCAGCCAAAATTATATAAATTTATATAATACTGGCATTTGGCAACCACCAATCTTGAAATGTTTTGTACACCACAGCCAAAATATTATCATGTCCTGGAGCCTTATTTGAAGATGTTTTATCATCAGCTTATTTTATTTCTGTTATGGTTATATAAAAAGGTTGAGAAAATATGATTAACTCTTGGTGTCTTATTAGATCTAAAGCCTGTTTTTCAGTGGAGAAATATAGTTTTTTTGAAGTGTTCTTCCCAATTAGATGGAGTAACTACAGCCTCAATTTTGCTGGAATATTGTTTAAAGCCTTGACTGACTAAATGCCAAAATTGTTTTATATCTTTTCTGATTACTGATGTCCTTAATATACCCCACATCTTAACATGGTGCTTTTTCTTTTCCTGTTCTATATTTTCTTTCTATTTTGTCCTTTCCTTATTCAGTACTTTCTTTTTTTTATTTCTTTTATTTCAACTTTTTTCCTCACATTTCAGACAAAAATGTGATACAGTGAATTGATAGATGCATTGAGTAACATTATTAATTTGACAGCAGAATCATATATTTCTAAGGGTATAAATGTTCTCTTGTCAGCTCAGTACTCCAGATTATGATACTTAAGGAGTAGTCCATCTCCATCTCCATGCCATTCCCCAATTTCTGGGGCTAAAGGGAGGGGGGGGGTTATCCCATAATATTAAAGTATGTCAGATTAATCATCAAGAAGCGAGGGGTTTTAATATTTTTGTTTTTTTTAATTTTTACCCCATAGTGTTACTGGAGAGCAAAATTTGGGCCAGTTAACCTTCCTCAGACCCTTACCCCCACCCATCAACTTGCAAGGTATTAGACTTTAGTTTGGTAACCCACAAAAAGGGATTATGGGCAGAAGGTGGGATCTACCGATGATTGCTGCAAAACCCACCACTGCCATTTCAGCATATGAGATGGACTTTTGTTTGTATTTTAGCACTGAAACTTTCTGAACTGTATATATCAGACATAATAGTTCTCCAATCTTGGACAGTAGGTATCTGGGTCGACATCCGCCTACGAGTTATAGCTTTTTTAACAGCTAGGAGACAGACCGGAAGAAGTGTCCTGTGCCATGGGGGAGTGTGGTCTGGAAAGATCCCCAGCATGATCTGCTCAGCTGTTAGCTCTACTTGCTTGTTGCATAACACAGAAAGTTCCATCTGAAAGGTAAGCCAGAGAGGCATCAGGCTAGGACAAAGCCAAAACACGTGGCCCAGAGAGGCCCTAGGGCACCCACACTCCCTCCAGCACCTCCCATATTTATCCGGTAGAAATTTGAGAAGAATCGCTGGAGCCCTGAAGAAGCGGTAGTGGCACTTCCACGCAAACTCCCTCCATAGAGGAGATGATGTAGACTTTATAGCCTGTAAAGCAGATCTCAACCAAGCCTCAAAAGAGACTTCCAATGACATATTCAATACTTTCTTATTATTTAAATTGGGGTGTTTTCTATAAACACAGATTAAATGATTTAAATGACTCTTAGCTTTTCTACAAATGGAATTAAACCAAGTTTCCTCTCTCCCAGACTCAAAGGTTGTTTGGGTAAAAAAAGGACTAATATATTGTGCAATATCATTCCATATTTCAATAATTTTCCCAGCTTCTGAAAGCATATTTATGTCTAATTTCAGATTATTAATATAATCCAAACTAAAAATGTCATCAAATGCATTTATTGTTGGTCTATACCACTTGATCCGTCGAAAAGTTATTATTTCAATCTGTGGCTGTAAAACTAAATTTGGAGGTATTTCTACTACATAACCTACTTGCCATGTTGTTAATAATGGAAAATGAGCTGACTCTGAACAGATTAATGTAACTAGGTCCTCGAACAATTTAGCTGCTTCCAGGTTTGCCCATACAAGGTCTATATGTGACGACCCATTTGATCCTATGAATGTATATTCACCTTCTGGATCACTCCATTTAACAGACAAAAATTTGCTTCCTCCATTATTTGGTAGAGGGTTTTTCTTCTTTTATTAGTGACCTTATATTTTGTCTTTCTTATGTATTGGAGTTTTTGATTAACAATATTTATTCCTTCTGCAAATTCACCTTGGGAGACAAAAATATTTTTTATGTATTAGAAATCCATGTATTAAAGTGTCCCATTACAATAACTGCAGTCCACTGGAGAGTGTGCACAAGGTTTTTGGTGCTCGAAGACAAAACAAATGTTTACACCACAGAAAGTCTGGCACTCACCACCTCCTTATAAGGACACCATGAAGCTCAGCAAATCACTTTAAAAAAACTTTTATTTATCAAAGGCAAGTGCCCGCCTGATGTGTTTCAGACTAATATGTCTTTTATCAAAGGCTGGGGCTTAAAATACATATCAGTGAATATATACCCTGAGACACCATGACATCACAATGATATGTAGAAATAAGTGCATTTTATTGGACCAAGACAAAAGTGTCAGGTGCTCCCATTAAAAACATTTTAAATTGCCAAATACATATGATTTATATATATATATATACTTATATTTTATTAATTTTTAAAACATTTACAGAAAACCATGAATGGTGAAAGATTAACCATACAAAGAAAAATTCAGACAAAATTGACACTATTGATAGTAAGAATCTGTACAGCAAGTCTAGACCAACACATATGGGGGGGGGGTGTTATTATATTAAGACAAAGAAAAAAATAAGAGTTAATTACAGGTAGCTGTAAACTTTAGGGATTTTTCAAACTTTATAGTTGTTTTCTCTAACATAAATAGAGAGAGAGAGAGAGAGAGAGAGAGAGAGAGAGAAAGGAGTACACCATTGCCTACTACCTTCTATATATTACATAAATGTCATCCTCTCCATTTGAATTTATGTTTATGATCAATTATAGTCAAAGTATTTTAATTAATTTTGTGCCCCCAAATAAATATATATAAGATCCCCCTTTATACATAGATCATTTATACATAACTCATTAATTCATTAACTGATTAAACAATAACTGCTTTAGTTAGTAAATTATACCATATTTATCTTTTCTTCCTCTGAAAGCGTGGTGATTCAGTGACTCTGTCTTTTTAGCCTCCTGTTCATTCTCCAAATGAATGAAGTTTGATAGTTGGTCAGTATCAAAAAACATATGCTGCACACTCTTGACCGTAACATGAACTTTAGCAGGTGTGAGGAGCTGAAATTTGGAACCCATCGCCAGTAACTGCTGCCTATATCCCAAAAGATGACATCTTCTCTGTCGAGTCAAAAAGGCGTAGTCCAGAAAAACTGAAAATGCATTTCCTTTATACATTAAAGGTGCTTTAAACCTAGAAAGGTATATGATTAAATCCCTGTCTGAGTCAAAGGCTTAAATTATCATAACTGTGGATTTTTTTTTCCGTGTGTTAGGGTTTATTGCAGATTTGTCTGAAAAGATTTTAGGCATAATTCTGTAAGCCAGAGGGATAAAAGTTCTCCTGTGGCAATTCAAAAGTTGAGACAAAAATATCCTTGATAATTCTCTAACTGATTCAAACTCGATATCTAAAACCGTTGATAAACCCACAAATCTCAGTTTCTTGTACCTCTGCTGATTTTCCAAAAGCTTGATCTTGCATGCCATGTTATAATTATCTTAAATTAAGTTAGCTGTTGTTGCCTCTATACCAGTGATCTTATTGGATGCCTTCTGGATTTCTTTTTTATTTGTTTCAACTTCTTTTTTAACAGTCTCAACCTTTTCTTTATTTGACTTTGTTTCTTTTTGTAAAAAAATCCACTTTCTCAGATAGCACCTGACATTTTCTGTCGAACAATTGGGTCCAACTTAGTAGGTTTTCCAAAGACTCATCTACCAAGTCTATTGCGCATCAGGAGGTGACAGCTACTCCTGAATTGACTGCCATGCTAGGTGAGTAGGGGCCCAGAGCTAATGGAACTAATGGCAGAGTCAGTGTTTTGGATTCCCATTTGCTTTCTGCTGTTTTCATTACCACTTGCTGTGTAGTTCACTCTTCTTCTACAATGTGTGTAAGTTTTGCAGGGGTAAATGTCGGCAACTCTGCTGTTTATTAATGAGGGCTCCACAGAAGGACTTGGCGGGCAGGCACTCGGCGTCATACTTCCTGGGTCGATGTTTCTCTCTCCAACCCTTCTGACACCCTCCGTGCTGGTTTCCAGTCAAAAAAACTTCTCTAGAGGTCTGACTCTTGGCAAATTATATCCTTACAAGGATGAAGACGATGACAACTGTTTTCTTTGATCAGCCATAAAACACAAAGTAATGATTTTAAGAGTATTTTCAGATGTCTAGACAAGAGCGCACTCTTGAGGCTCCTACCTGTAGCATTACTCATGCCTCCCCAGCCAAATACAGAGTTTTAAAGGTATATACACATTAACTATGTTCCTAAAACACCTATAAAGACTAAACATAAATAGAAAACAGGAATAGAATATACAGTATTATCTAGTAGATAAGTAAACAGGATGAAGAGAAGGGGAGAAGGGATGGAGGAAAGGGAACTGGGGCCCAGATATTCAAAAGAGTTGCGCATGGCACAACAGTGTTGCACCATGCACAACCCACTGATGCCCCCAGCGCGATATTCAATTGGGTATTTTGCCTGGCACAAATCCCAATGCACCGGAGCGCATCAGTAATGTATGCAGCACAGGTGGGGGGGCTTGCCCATGCATACTCTGCACATCCTGATATTTAGCCCAGGATGTGCTGAGTCTATGCATGTGCAACCCCTACTTGCGTCACACACAGGTGAGCCAAAAAAAAAAGGAACAATGGCTGGCCACTCACAGGTGAGCTGCCATGTTGCAGGGCATAACACGGCAGCTGCCACCTGTGGGTGGCTACCCGAGCTCCGGCTGCACCTCCATGGCAGTGCCCCCCATGCCCGATCACAGGCATCTGTTTAAAACACAGAAGTCCTATCTCCCTGGTGGTCTAGTGGACCACTGTCAGCTCGATTGCGGGCATTTGTAATAAGAATGAATGACAATATCCCTGGTGGTCCAGTGGACCGCTCACAGCCCGATCGCGGGCATATGTAAGATTAATGAATTAATTAAGAATGGATCCATTCACATAAATGCCTAATTTGTGCAATAATTGTATCTCAGCTATACTCAACTATAATGATGTGCAATGAGTTCTATATTGCTGTTCTAACAGCAGTACAAACAAGCCAAGTATAATAGTGCAATAATGTGACTTTTAAGAGTCTTCTTATTAAGCAGGATATAAATATCAAATAAATAACTAAATACATACATTAAATAAGTGGCAAGCAACACTGGTAATGTTATTTAAATCTGAAATCCTTAAGGACTTTCAGCAAAACATAAATATGAATTCCAGTCCGCAGATCTCGTCTCTAGTCCAAAACCATGAATTCAGATCAAATTAAGAAATTGCCTGGTAATCAAAGATCACTGCAATTTGACTAGACTTGATAGTCCATCAAGCAGTTCTTCAAGAGGTTCCTGTACCTAAAAGTAAACTTGGAATCCTGCAGAGTTTCCACCAAAGGTTAGGCTGAAACAGTCGGTCATTAAAGGTGGAAAGGGTTTGAATGAGTTCTAATCAGTTCACAAATGTAGAGCACACATGTTTATTAAGTTCTTTTTAGTCTGTTTTACTCATTGTGCCTTCATAGCCAATACGAGTGTTAAATTCAAGAGTCCGCGACAAACATCTCCAGATGGGGGAAAGAACATAGAGAATACTGGATGGGCAACTATGCAGAACCAGTATGTTCTGCCACAGAGGGATTCTGATTCCCTCTGACCTCGAGAGCAAAGCTCGAGAGGTCCATGGGAATCAGAGTCCCGAGGTGGCAAAACACACTGTTGTGCATAGAGTTGCTCATCCTGTATTTTTTATAGTGTATAGTACTGTGTGAAAAATGTGTTCTGTGAGTTCTTTTGCTTTCAAAATGAAACTGACTCATGCAGTCTCTAGAGGTTCTAGAATGCTGTTCTACCACAGTAGGGTAGAACAACATTCCATGATATTGGAACTGTGGTACAACAGCATTTTGAAAGGGATGGAATGCTATACGGAACAACACTACACTGTACACTATAGGAAACAGGAGCAGGACTACAGTACAATCAGGGTTCTACCATAACTTTGTAAGTGCAAGCTGGACTGCAAAGGACACTAGTGGTAAACTTGCAGCCAACAGACTCTCCTTTACTTATATTTCAACAGCAGGAAAAAATTCCAAACCGTACAGGCAATAGTGGCATACCTGTTAAAAGTAAAGGGCTAGTGTGTCAGTGTCCCTGCTTCACCTGCTGCCCTCCAACAGATTAGCTTGCAGCTATGCAGTTCTCCTCTAACCAGCAAAGCATCAGGGCACTCGACTCAAAGTGTGGAAAATGTTCAAGAAACAACTTGAAATGTATTCTTCTTGCCTTGAGTTACTATCATATTTACCTAGGAACTGTGTACACATTTTAGATAGAGAGAGGTTTTTTAGTTTGTTGACTAAGCTTGGGTCTTTTTGTTGGTTCTGTACAGTATTAAGTTTAAGTAATTCAAGATGGCCGTTTAATTAAATCTGTAAGTGTAAAAACAGTTTGATAGATTAGAGTTGTCTCCTTTGTCTCATGCATTCATTGTCCCTCCATCAGTAGGCTGTTGGTTAACTAGAATCTGCAGCTTATCCAATAGGTAGGGAAATGAACAGACTGGGTGGGCCAAGTGGTCCTTATCTGCCGTCAAAGTCTATGTTTCTATGTTTCTATACCTTTTCTCCTATTGGTCCAGAGGAATGCCTCTCTTGCTACTTGCTTAAAGTCTATGGCAGGCAGTCCATCTGTCCTTGCTAGTCCAGCTTCTGAACAAGAATATCAGAGACTGACTCTTGCAATTTGTGATTATTCTGGAACTTAAAGTGAAACAGAATGCTTTCTCTACAAACAGTTCAGAAGTTTCAGTCATACATTTTTGGGACTGATTTTGGCCGGAATGGTGTCTTGGCTGCTCATAGATCAATCTCAAACTGCAAGCACGATTTGTAGTTTTTTTTTTAATGAGGGATCAGCACTTGGCAGCCACCTTACTTTGGAATGTTGAAAAGGCTGATGCTTTACATTTTATTTTCAGTTAAAGGATGTATGTTTTGACCCTGTATTGCCTTTAGAGGCTGACATTTTTGTTGATTTAGAGTCTGTCTCAACACCAACCTACATAGAAACATAGAATTTGTCAGCAGTTAAGGACTGTTTGGCTTGCTAAGTCTCTTTTTTCCCTGCCTATTTTGTCACTGTATACCCTACCTCAACTCTGGCTACTCCCCCCCCCACATTTTTCTACCAACATTCCTTTGTGCCTGTCCTATCCCATGCATGCTTGAAGCCCACTGCTGTTTTCACCCCCTCCACCTCCTCTGCTCGAAGACTGTTCAGGCGTCCAACACTCTTTCCATGAAGAAGTACTTCCTCATGTCCATACTAAATTCTGCCCTTACAGCTTCCCCACATGCCTCTTTGTTCTTGTGCACCTTCTCTTCTGAAAAATACTCACCTCCTGTACCTTATTCAGCCCCATGATGTATTTATAGGTTTCTATCATGTCCCCCCCTCCTCTCTTCCAGGGTGCACATATTGAGATCCCTCAGTCTCTCCTCATAGGACTTATGATGCAAACGCTGCACCATTTTAGTTGCCGTCCTCTGGCTAGCCTCTGCTCTGTCTATGTCCTTCTTGAGATGTGGTTACCAGAACTGGACACAGTACTTTGGGGGGTCTCACCAATAAGTGATACAGAGGCAACACCACCTCTTTCCTTCTGCTGGCGATACCCCCATGCACACCAGCATCCCACTGGCCTTGCCTACTGCCTTGTCGCACTGCCTCGCCACCTTAAGGTCATCAGAAATGAATATGCCAAGGGTCTCTTTCCTGTTTAGTGACTGCCAATACCATCATTTTATACAATGCGTTTGGTTTCTGTGTCCGAGGTGCATGATTTTGCACTATTCACATTGAATCCCAGCTGCTATACCCTTGACCACTCCTCAAGGTTTCTCAGGTCTCTACTCATTTTCTCCAGCCCCTCCTGAGTATCTACCCTATTGCAGGTTTTGGTGTTGTTTGCAAAGGATTATACAATGGCAAGAAAGAATCCTGGCTCCTGATTGGTCAAACTCAGACTGGACCCGGGATGTTATCCCAGCATAACATCCCGGCTGTAGTCCCAGTACAGAAAATGACCAAACCACTTAAAAAAATCAGTGCACTCTACTGATTCCATGCTACTAGTGACTTTTATAATCTGACCCATAGTCAGCAGTGAGCTTCTCATAAATGCAGCACAACTCCCTTCACTCGCTACAATTTAAACTTTAAACCGTTAAAACAAAGCAAGTTTTTTTTGTTCTTTACACAGCGGCTTCTCAAACTAACAGGCACGGCCAGAACCCTTACCTCCCTCGCACCTAGCACTTTCGATGTTGTCCTTAGGTTTCTCCCGGTACACATCATAAATGCCACAAAACTACCGGAAGAAAATAAAACTGAAATGAAATTAAAATCCAGTTGGCAACTGTGTACTGGATCAGCAGCGCTCTGTTCCTAGGTTGGCAGCAACCCCAAAGAAGCGAGTCAATGGGTGTCAGTAGGGAACCAGGAAGTAAATACTGCCATCAACACAGCTGACCACAGAACAGAAACAAAGGCCGATACAGGTCAAATCAAATAAAAACACACAGGTATGTTGGGGGGTGAGCAGAGAATCATTTGAGTTTCAGCTGGCACGAAAGACAGGAGCCAACACCAAAATGTTTTTGTAAGGACTTACCAGTGTAGAACCACAGTTACCATACAGGAGCTCCACCTGCTGGCCAAAAGAAGAAACAGGATCTATTTCTTAAAAAAGTAAACCTACGCTTTACAAAAAACACTAAAAAATATACTTTTAAATAAACGTTTTCATCTTTTTCTTTCTTCTCTGACTCCTGAGCCATTGTATAATAGGAATAATGCCCTCCAGGGTGGGTGTTATGCTGGGATAACATCCCGCCTTGGGTGTTGGACGCCCTTGGCCGTTGGCCTCGGGCCCAACCACCCAAGGTGCGATGTTATCCTAGCATAACACCCACCCCGTCGGGCATTATTCCTTTAGCATACCTTCCCTTCCAGCTCTTCTGCTATGTCATTTATAAAGATATTGAACAGGACTGGCCCCAGTAATGAGCCCTGAGGTACCTTGCCAGTCATGCTCCCCTCATTAGAGCATGTGCCCTTTACCACCACCCTCGGTCACGTATCCAGCAACCAATTCTGTACCCAGTTTACCACCTTGGGTCCCAGCCCCAGACTGCCCAGTTTCCTTAGAAGCCTCCATGTGGTATAGTTATGAAGGCCTTGCTGAAGTCTAAGTAGGCCACATCCACCACCCTATCCCACCCCACCCTGATGCATTTCCCTGGTCAACCAGTCAAATAAATTGATCAGGTCCATGAATCTGTGCTGTGTTTGGGTTGTGCAACTCACTGGATTCAGGATAATACACTAGCCTTTATTTTAAGAGTCTATGGCTAACCCGCCAGCACAGTGGTAGCGCTACCACTTGCAACTCTGATGACCCAGGTTTGGAAGCGAGCCTGGGTTGTCAGAGGGCTGGCCAAGGGGAGGAGGATCAAGCATCCAAAGGACTGCCCTCCTCTTCCTCCTCTGGCGGGGGGGGCAAGAGCCCAGTGCTTGACTGGTCTCTGGTGAAAGCCAAGGGAGTGACAGCCTGAGTGCAGAGTTTAGGGAGGCATGGCAAATGTTGGTGCATGCACTTTGATGTCAACACATGCCATGCCTCCCAGGGGATGAAACAAGGGAAAACTCCAGACTGCTGCAGGATGTCACCTACCTCCTACTACAGGTCGTGCACCATCAAACCATGGTGCTCCTCAGAAACCGAGCTTAACGTCTGCCAGGAATTGGGTCCCCCCACCCTCGAAGGCCCTGCCCCGGGGGGCAGCCAGGGAGGAACACTAGGAAGAACTAAGTCCCAGGGATACAGTGATATGGGTGGGTGCAAGGTAGGGCTGATGGGGGCCGATCTAGAGGGGAGAAAAAAAAATAACTTCCCCACCACTGATGTTAGACTGATTGGCATATAGTTTTCAGTCTGTTCTCTGCTGTCACTTTCATGAAGTGGGACTACATCTGCCCTCCTCCAGTCCTCTGGAACTACTCCTGTTTCCAGTGAGTTGTTGAATAGGGCTGTCAGAGGTGCATCCAGTACCTCCCTAAGCTCCCTCAGCACCCTTGGGTATATCCCGTCCATCCCCATAGCCTTATCCACTTTCAGATTCTCTGAACTTTTTCATCTGTGAATGAACCTGTGTCTACCTCCCTCCCACCAGTGTTTCTGCTACTCTTTTGTGGTCATTCCCAATCTTCCTCCAGTGTTAAGACTGAGTATAAGAATCTGTTCAGGATATATGCTTTTTCCTGATCCTCCTCTGCACAGTCTCCCCCTGCTTTTCTTAACTTCACTAGTCCTCCTTTTGTCTTCTTCTTTTCACTTATGTGTAATCTCCCTCTCTGGCGCTGTCCAGAAAAGGACCACTACTCCTGCCTGCTGCCTAGGATACAGGACACGGGGCCTGGGTTCCCATCGTTGACCTACAGGGTCCTTTCCCAAAAAAGCTAAAATAAAATGGCAGTGCCTCCACCAGAGTACATTTTTAGTGGGTCTGATAGCTTGCAGTACAACCCCCTGGGATGTTGTACCAACCCGCCTCCTCAACAGTTACCCCAGACATGGACTTACCAGGATTTGAACCTCCCTACATTCAGTTACCACATTTACCTCTTCATCTCATCAATATACAAGCTCACTAAAATCAGGCTCTGAATTCCTTTTCTGCTGTAAAACAATAACTGCAGGGTTTATTTACAGGATTAGGGTAGTGGAATAGGGGTTAAAGCATTTTCAATTTGTATTTCCCAAATCACATTCCCTTTGATTCATTCCCTTGTTTCAATCCATGCAGCCATTAGTATCTATCTCTCTAGTTATCTGCTGCAGTTGCCCAAACCCAGACCCATAGGTCCCAGTCCATTTCTCTTAAAACCCTCACTGGGTACCCAGATTTACAGTTGCAGGCCTGAGATGCAGCTGGTAGCCAGCAATGGCACACTTACTTGAATTAAACTTTTTACACTTTCCTTTGACTTTTCCTCCAGCCCTAGATGGCATACTTAAACTATATACAGTCCCCAGGTGCAGGGCAATTCCTGCCATTTACTCACAGTTCTTCAGATTCAGTGCAGGGATGGCACAGTGTCTGATGCCCTGGGGATCGGTGGCACAGGCAGAACCAGGCACAATTTCTTTACCAGGGGCACAGGCTGAAGCTTCCTCTTCCTGTTGCTTGCTTTCGGATCTTGTAGCTTGTCCCCTTTGGCCCATTACAGGCCCTGGTGCAGAGCATGTGCACAAGACCTAACATGACAGAGGACCCAGACTGGGGAGTGGCTACACGGCCAGGCTACCTCCGATCAGAATGCCCTAGCACTTGAGTACAGGACCCGTGCGCCCTGCGGTGGCAGACCTCACTTGATGGGGTTTAGCAAGTTCCCCACCTGGCCCTGGGTGCCAGCAGAAACACTTCAACACATTGTCTTCTGCTGTTCTCTTTCTTTCTGTCTCTTTCCTGCTATGGTGTGAAGCCACAGCCACCCATTTCTCTCTTGGTTGTATCTCGGAAGAAGACAACAGACACTCAAACCAGAAAGCACCTGTCCATCCTTCTGCTTTCATAGTCTTGCAGCTTTAACACAGCCACTGTTTCACTCTGGCTCACACAGATATTACTTGCACACTCGCAGTCCAGTCTCTCACCATGCAGGTACTCAGCACTGCTTTGGCTTGAAGAGACTTACTCTTCCTTTTCTCTTTCCTCATCAGATTTACATGCTCATCCTCTGTATTCCCATCTTTTCTACAGGTTCAGATGCAATATTCGTTCTTTTCCCAGGCTGAGAACTCAGCCTTGGTCTTTTCCCCAGGCTTAGACCCAACCTTTGTCCTTTTATTTTAGGCTCAGGACACAACCTTTCCTGCTCTGCTTCTTCTGCCTCACCGCTGTGGTGCAACTTGAGAACACTGCAGATGATTCGGCAGCCTGCAGCTTACTCTTTCACTTTTCCTAGCTGCTTCTTCCTTTTCCTGATGGGGCAGGCCCTACCTGCCCTGGGGAATAAATTGCTGGCAGCCCCCAGGTAGGCCCATCTCACAGCCCCACTCCCTCCCAGGGCAGAAGCCCCCACCCTCTGGAGGAGCTCTCCCCAAACTGCCTCACGTTCAATTGTCTCTGCTTTATTTGGGAGCCCTTTCCTCACTCTCCAGTCCCGATTGTCTGAAACCACTATCCTTGGGCAAAAATGCATATGTATGAGGCTCCCTCGATGCCTCATAGGCTGCTCAAAAAGGCACCTAGATTTTCCCCAATATTCCCCCCTTCCCCACGAACCTGTTCACAAGCGCCAGAATCATCCTGGCTAGTCCTGGCTCAGTGGTTGGCCAGCTGGTGTCACATGGCTGCAAACATGGTGATCGTTGTAAACAGTGTCCCAATATTTATACAGTGTCCCAGGTTTAATGTCCCTGTGCAGCCAAGCTCTTTCCTTTTAACATACATTTTCCCCACCATCTGGCAGCCACCCCTGTGTCCTGTTATCCGACTGCATCCTTTTACATATTTATTCAAACCTGTGCTAGTCACAGCTGCCATTTACCATTACCCCTAGGCAGCTCACACATACAGCCTTAGTGTACTGGCTGCAGTCCGTGGACACTTTATATTTAGTAATCCCCCATGTACTGGCAGCCTTCCTATTCCCTTTGCACACATTCTTTACTTATTTATTTATCACTCTCCTTTTTCCCTGTCCTGTTACTAGAGTAACCTTTTTGTCCCCAGCACTAGACAGGCTCTCGCTACTTCAGATGGATGGTGCCTCATGAATATTAATAAGTCAGCTCCCAAGGGCTCCAGCGCGATTGGTGCTTTTAAAAATTTAAACTTTCTCTCTCTCGGTTGCCTCTCTCTTTCTCCTAAGGTCCCCAGTCTCAATTTTACCTTGTCCTGGGACCAGGACCACTGGAGAGGCAACCCCAAAACCAGCCAAAAATGGCTGCACAGATTTGTATGTGTACGCATGCTCGAAGCTCGCCGGCACCGCGGTGTCATTTTTCAAACCGGCAGCTCCATGCTACAGCTCTTCTGGCTCCGCTCTCTCTAGAAACAAACACAGGGGCCAGCAGGAGCAACCAGGAAACACAGGGGAAGCCATGACCTGGACAAAAAAGATGGGGGGGGTGGACCAAAACCCCTGGGGAAATGAACCTTTTTTGGGCTCTTTCAGGTAAGCCCCTGACAGGGAGGTTACACTCCCCCTCCCCTTAAATGCTTGTCATCCACATCAAGCTAAGGGACTTACCCTCAAGTCACTCTGTAACCCAATCACATTTACAGTAATGCCAAAAACTATGACATCCTACTCTGGTTACCTATTCTATACATCAACTTCAACATTTTTCATTTTCCACAATCATCATCGATCCCAATCAATTTTAAACCTTACCCCATCAACTTCGGAGCTTTTGATAGTATAAAACCCTCTCCAGGGATCCTTTGCACTTTTATTTTTCCAGTGGCACACCTTTTGACGCAATTTCCACTTTTGACCACCAGAGGGCGTGCACTCCTCATTACCTCATCGACCAGTGATGAGCTGCCCAAGACCAGTTTTGTCACCAAAATCACTTCTCCATTACATTTCCTTATCTCTCTACCATTCCCACCACTTGCAAGGGTCCCCACTTTAGTGAGCTGGGGTGGAATCCATGCTGGGCAAGACTGGCACAGGAGAGCCCAGCAGTGCCTTCATGATGTAACCCCCCTCTCCAGCACTGTCTGGGAGAGGGCCACTACTCCTGCTTGCTGCCTAGGATACAGGACATTAGGCCTGTGTTCCCATTGTTGACCTACAGGGCCCTTTCCCAAAAAAAGCTAAAATAAAATGGCAGTGCCTCCACCCAGAGTACATTTTTAGTGGGTCTGATAGCTTGCAGTACAACTTCCTGGGATGATGTACCAACCCACCTCCCCAACAGTTACCCCAGACATGGACTTACCAGGATTTCAACCTCCCCACATTCAGTTACCACATTTACCTCTTCATCTCATCAATACAGATGCTCACTAAAATCAGGCTCTGGGTTCCTTTTCTGCTGTAAAACAATAACTCCAGGGTTTCTATACTGGGGGATGGGATAAGATTAGGGTAGTGGAATAGGGGTTAAATCATTTTTCAAATTGCATTCCCCAAATCACATTCCCTTTAATTCATTCCCATGTTTCAATCCATGCAGCCATCAGTATCTATCTCTCTAGTTATCTGCTGCAGTTACCCAAACCCAGACCTGCAGGCCCCAGTCCATTTCCCTTAAGTCCCTCACTGGGTACCCAGATTTACAGTTGCAGGCCTGAAATGAAGCTGGTAGTCGGCATTGGCATGTTTACTTGAATTAAACTTTTTACACTTCCCCTTGGCTTTCCCTTCAGCCCTAGGGGGCATACTTAAACTATATATAGTCCCCAGGTGCAGGGCTCCCAAAGGCTCCAGTGCAATTGGCACTTTTAAAAACTTAAGCTTTCTCTCTCCTGGTTGCCTCTCTCTTTCCCCTAAGGTCCCCGGTCCCTCTTTTACCTTGCCCTGGAACTGGGATTACTGGAGAGGCAACCCCAAAACCAGCCAAAAATGGCTGCACAAATTTGCACATGTGCGTATGCGTGGAGCTCGCTGGCACTGCAGTGCCATGTTCCAAACTGGCGGCTCCATGCAACAGCTCCTCCTGCCCCGCTCTCTCTAGAAATCTATGTGGGGGCTGGCAGGAGCAACCAGGAAACACAGGGGCAAGCCAGGACCTGGACAAAAAAAGATGGGGAGTGGACCAAAACCTCTGGGGAAGCTAGCCTTTTGGGGGGCTTTCAGGTAAGCCCCCATCAGGGGGGTTACATATGCATCTACCAAATTTATTGTCCCCTTTTGTTACCCATCTGGCTAGCCTTTCCTCAGTCTATGCCTTTGCACCCCTCCCTGCCTTCCCTGCTTCCCTCTGCTTTTTCTGGTACACCTTCCTATCCTCTTCCCTGTTTGTCCTCCTTGTACTTACTGAATGCTACACTTTTAGCCTTTACCTTTGTAGCCTTCCTCCCTCGAGAACCATAGTGGTCTGTTTTTCCTCCTGTTTTTGCTAACTTCTTTCCTGCAGAAGTTTATTGTCTTCATTATGCCATCTCTTAATCTTGCAAACTGTTTCTTCACCCTACCCTGGCAATCCCCCCTGCTTAGTCATGTCTGAGGCATTCGTGCATTTTTAAAAATGTGCTCTCTTGAAGTCCAGCACCTTCATTCTTGTGTGGTTTGCCGCTGCCATCATTCTTATGTTAAACAGTACTGTACGGTGATTGCTGGTCCCCAGGTGGCATCCAGACCTGATGTGTACAATGCTGTCCCTCTTTGTGAGAACCAGGTCCTGTATTTCTCCATCATGAGTGTGCTCTCTGACTAGTTGCCTGAGAAACGCCCCTGCAGGGAGTCTAGGATGTCCCTGCTTCTAGCCAAGGCTGTGGCTGTGAGACTCCAGTCTACATCTGGCAGATTAAAGTCCCCCACCAGCAGCACCTCCCCTTTTTCTGGCAACAGGCTGATGGCTTTCCCAAGTGGGGCTGTATATCGCCCCAGTATGAATAGTGACTCTGGCTTCTGTCTCCAGGGTGACACACAGCACATTCAACACCCCCCCGGGTCCCCTTGCATTTCTGTCACTTTAATACCTTCCCTCACATAGAACACAACCCTTCCACCCTTCATTCCCTCTTTATTCTTCCTGAACTGAGTGTAGCCTCATATGTCCATGTCACAGTCATGGTTCCTTGTGCACCATGACTCAGTAATGGCCACAAGAACCTGGTCTGCCTCCACCATGATGGACTCCAAGTCCAGAATTTTATTTCCAAGACTCCTTGCATTTGCACACATGGCCCTCCATAACTTGCTCCCATTCTGCCTGCAACCGCCTCCCCACCTTGTGTGACTCACTTCATTTTCCCCTTTGTTTTGACCAGTTTTGTCCCTGTCCCTCTTGTCCTCTACTACTGTTCTGCTTCTTTTAATATGCTTCCTGGGGGAGCTTCCTCCCCTCAGGTCCTCCCTTGCTCCTGCTTCAGTCTGTGGTGGGGTGCTAGTTTTGCCTCCCCTTGTCTTTCCACTACCCTCTCAGCTACTTTAAATGTTCATCAAAGTAACATTTAAATTGTCCAAGTGTTATTTTGATGAACATTTAAACTAGATGAAGGGGTGGTGGAAAGACAAAGGGAGGCATAAACTGCATAAACTACATTTAAAAAAATATCTTCAGAGCTGGCCCGGTGGTGCTGAGGGTTGAGGTGCTGGATGCCACACCTCGCACCACACTGGTGACCCGGATTTGGGAACAGATTCGGGCTGCTGGGGGTTGGCAGGGGAGAGGAAGGATCGAGCATCCCATGACTGCTCTCCTTCCTCTGGGGAGGGTTGGAGCACTGCAGTGCACTGTAGCAGCTACTGGTGGAGGCCAGTAGCACTACAAGCAGTGAGCAGCAGAGTGAGGGGAGAGCACAGCGGGTGTCAGGACGTATGTACTTGCACGCCATTGCACTTCTGGCTCTCTGGGACAAAGAAAAAACAGGCGGAAAATGGCGGGGTGTGATCCTGGCAGCTGATGGCTGCGCCCAGTGCTCCCGGTACCTGAGAGGATCCTGCATTCAGAGCGACATGAGCAATTAATGGCCGGCTCTGAGGGGGTGCGGGTGTCGGTGGCTGGGGGATTGAGGGGATCTGCTCCGAGGGAGGAGAAGAAATAGAGATATGATAAAAAAATTATATATATACTGTATATATATCTTCAGTAGCAGATTTAATTAACAAAAGGGCTCATACTAGACAGGGACTGACTAATAGGGGAGTCTGAAAATAAAGTACCAGCATATACAGATGTTTAGTTAATCTTAATACCAATATAAGGCAACTTCAATTTTTAAACTGGACTACCTCAAGACTTCCCAATCAGCTTGCAGATAAGGACCCAACTAATTACTTTGATTTAATATGTTCACAGAAAACTTAGATTCTTATATGTTTTTGCTCCCATTGAATAGTTATATACTTTACTGTACCAAGTTAATGCTAGTAAAGTTAATAAATTTGAAAGAGCGTTTGGGGGTATTTTGATCTAGATGAAACACAATAGCCATTTACTGGTTGATCATGTTCTTGACCAGAGTAGCAATAAATGTATAAAGGATAGAGATAAGATTTTGAAAAACTATTGAAAGCACAAGGCTTTTATTGGCATTTAAACATGCTAGAACGTTTTATAAAACAGAGGTTAGGAAAGCTAAACCCAACCATTACAAGGAATGTCTACATAAATGTTTTGGTAAAAATCCCTACTAAACATGGAATTCCCTGAATAAGCTGCTAGGGAAAATAAACATAGCAATATAACAAATTTTAAAATAGGCGAGGAAGTATGCACTGATGTTAAGGTAATAGCCAAAAGTTTTAGTAATTTCTTTTCTAGTTTATCTCATTTTGCCCCTACCCAGGCCCCCAGTAATCAAATAAGTGAGTATCATAATATGTTTCAGGCTAATTTACCAACATTTGATTTTAAAATTCTTTCTGTACAAGAAGTGGCAAAGTATCTAAAGAAAATTAATCCAAGTCCCAAAGTAGGCAATGATAACACAGATGTTTCTGTACTGTAGTTAGAGTGGTTGTAGATAGTGTTGCTCTATCTTTATATGTAAATTGTTCAAGCTTTGTCTTTGTACCAACACAATTCCATCTATCTGGAAACATGCTAATAGTTCCCAAATTTTAAAATCTGGAGATCCCTCCAATGTAAACAACTATGGACCAATTTCCCTTCAATGTCCCTCAGCAAAAGTCCTGGAAAGAATTATATTTGACTGTCATCGAGGCATAGGTCAGGAAGCATAGGAAAACCAGGAACAGTTATAAAATTCTCAAGTAGCATTTTATTATGTTCAATAACAATAGAATAAAAATAAAAAAAAAAACTGTGCAGAAAGTTTTTTTAACATAGTTCAAACAGAACACAGTTCTTCCTTTAAGGGTATCTCTAATTCTAAATGTCAGTCTCTCTCTCTCTCTCTCTCTCTCTCTCAGTCTCTCTCACAGAAGATTATTCTTTTTATAAGAAGTCTTTGCCTGGCAAGTAATTTCTGTATCCTAAGCTCGTTTAAAAGGCATCTTGTTTCTCACAAAATGTATCAGAACTTCATCAATTTCTTTCTTTGCAGGTGCAGCAAAATAGAACATGGTGTTCCAGAACTAATCTCCTGTTGACAGCTCTACAAAAGAGTTTGTGGAGGTCAAACTGCATCTCTTAAGTTAACCCCTGAGTTCCAAATAGCTTTTTGCAATCATTTCAACAGTATAACTACATACATTTACAAACCAAGGGATGCCAATTTCACACAAAGATTCACATATATTTTTTATAACTGCAGATATGCAAGGGGATAGAAACAGCAAAATACAGCAAGTGAAGGCAGGGAGATAGCAGGGGGTGGAGAATCACGAGACAGTCAGAGTGATCAGTTCCTAGGTCTCTCAAGAAAGTTTGATTGCGTAATCAGACAGACAGACAAGAGACAGAAAAGGAGAGGACAGAAGAGAACAGATCCTTGTGTTTAACTCTTTCTGCATAACAGATGGGATAGAGTCCTATTCATCCCTGTCACATTAACCAGCTGTTTAATTTTCTTAGTCAGGGGAATATTCTGACAGAGATTCAGCATGGATTTAAATCCAAAGTACTACGATGGCCTTGCTGAGGTTCACACATGATGTGTGGAATGCACTTGATACTGGGAAGTTGGTTGTAGCAGTCTTTGTGGACCTCACCAAGGCCTTCAATTTAGTCCATGATACCTACTATTGGAGATTATGAAAAGACTTTGAGTATCAACAGATGCTTGTGAGTGGTTCAGAAGTTCAAGTTTTACATTTTTATTCAGGATAAGTCATTGAGCAAGGTCATTTACAATGAGGCCCCTCTTTCTTACTTCACCTTTGTTGCGTAGTAAGTACAAGTATAAAACAGAAGTTATCTTGCTACTTGTCAGCAGAGGATAAGACTATGTGATGGCTTTTTAATGTTCTTGATAAATGACTTGGATGTACCTCAGGGATCAATCCTGGGACCCCTTATTCAGTCTTTTTATAAATTTCTTTTCTCAAGCCTGCACTTCTGCTAATATGCTATTATAAGTAAATGATGTAATTTTATACTGTGTTGGGAATGATCCAGTGTGTTTAAAACTTGAGCTTCAAACAAGTTTTAATATTCTCCAGACTTGGCTTATTGACCATCATTTTACATTAAATGTAAAAACAAACAAACTATGGCTTTCAGAAATGCACTGAAGAAATAGATCAGTCTAAATATTTAAGCAATATACCATGACAGGATGTGGGCGATGCTGGGATTTACCCATGCCTGGTGTGGTTTGGTCACAAGGCCACAGGCAGAGAGAGTAAACAACACCAGAAGTGGGTAAATCCCAGCATCACCCACACTCTGGAGTGATATATTGCAATTATACAATGCCCCCCCTATTTTTTGAGAAAAAATAAATAAATAAAAAGTTTTGGGGTGGAGCATTTTAATGTATTTTTATTGCATTTGTTACTGCGCCAGACAAAGTAGTACTTGGGTGCTAGGGGCGTTGCTATGGCTGTGGTGTTGCTTTGCATCTGTCCTAATGCAGCCCCATATACATACAGTTATGTGCTGTGATGTCCATTTTTACGTTCGCTTGTGCGCATGCGCAAGGAACGTTTTGGGAGAGTAGCACACTTTGGAGGTGTGCCTCTCCTCTGCAATCCAGTGTCTGCTGAGCAGGCGTGCAGTCCTGCACCAATGGGTGAGGAGTTTGCACGACAGTGGTGTTCTCTGCTTCAAAGAAAACCACCACTGTCATACCGGCGCACCGCATCACGCTGTCCCCCTCACGCCACACGCCCCCGCCACGCCGCCCTAAAGCAGCACGCTGGGAGCCCACCTCAGCGTGGCAAACGCGAGTTTAGCTGGACGGGTGCCCAATCCCCATCGGCTCCACGGCCCCCAAGCCATCCTTCTGCCACGATGGGAGTCCGCCCAGCGCGGCAAACGCCCCGCTTTTTGCCCACGGGGTGCCCAATCCCTCATCGCTCATTGGCCTCCCCCAGCCTCTTCCTGCCACGCTGGGAGCCGACCCCAGCGTGGTAAACAT
The DNA here is from genome assembly GCA_016271365.2 of Neoceratodus forsteri. Lineage (NCBI taxonomy): Eukaryota > Metazoa > Chordata > Ceratodontiformes > Ceratodontidae > Neoceratodus > Neoceratodus forsteri. Next base: position 1,281,758,858 of record CM057459.1, on the reverse strand, counting down.
CCCACGTAGTCCTTTTTAAACCTGTAAAGAAAAACGGTCCCACGTAGTCTCCCAGTCCCTCCCACAACCCGCACCCACCCACTGCACACCCAGCCTCCCCACACCCCCTCACCACATACTTACCTCTGGATCTTGGCACGACGATCTTCAGTGGACCGGGAACACGTCTGCACTCTTCAAAGCCGACTGTGAACTGAGGAAATGCCGGTAAGCTGTATAATGGGCTAGATAGGGGGGTTTCAACTTTATTGCATATCTCAGGCATTTTTTGGAATTTTTGCACCAAATTTTCAACATGGGGTTTTTGGTACCCCTTCTCATGAATGATGTCACTGTCATGGCGTTATTTGGGCCCGAAGGGTGATTTTGCAGTCACTGCACTGTTTTACAAGCGTGCGTTGCGCAGTTCCTACGCAGGCTCGTAAGTTCACGAATTTTCAATATTTTCACTCCAGATTTTCAACATTTCCATTTTACCACACCTCCTCATCAGCAGTACAGCTTTCATTTTTCACATCCTGCCCAAAACGTGTTTCCGCCCATGTAGTGCACAATGGCGCAGTCGGTGTGCAAAATCAATGTATGGCACACAGTAAGACAATCACAGTGACACTGTTCATTAGCAAAGGTTTTAAAATGCCAGTGTTGACAATTTGGTGAAAAAATTCCTGACAATGACTGTTTTACGAGCGTGCATTGCACAGTTCCCACCATACCTCTCAACAGTCACACATTACGAGGTACGTCACTCATTTTATCCCTCAGAAACCCTCTGTCCCACATTGAGAAGGTGATATTCCACACTGACCACTGAGACTTTTAAGCAGAAATTAATAATAATATAAGATGTTAGGTTATCAGCAAACATTATAAATATTAGTGCACTTATTTCCACTGTATTTTGAACTTGCAATGTCATGTTTGATGAAATGTCACACATTTTGTCCAGTTTTCACACATCTTGTCACACATTTGGGTGATACAAGGTTGAGAGGTATGGTTCCCATGCACGCTCGTAGGTTTGCGAATTTTCAATATTTCCACTCCAGATTTTCAGCATTGCCATTTTACCACACTTCCTTATGAGTAGTACAGCTGTCATTTTTCACATCCTGCCCAAAACGTGCTTCCGCCTATGTAGCGTACAATGGGGGTAACAAAAAGGTCATGCTGAAAATTTATTGTGCAAATACCAGCAATCGCACAGGGCATTAGGGTAAAGCACCATACATGCCAAACACCACTGCAAATACCTGCAAGCGAATGTTCGGCATTGACAAATGCTTGTTTTCTTAGAGAGACTGCAAGTCATGGGTGATTTTCCTTACAAAGATAGCCTGTGAGTAATGAGTAGCTGTCAGTGTGTGGTGTGAGTGCTAAGCAGCTGCCATTGCAGAGTCAGGACACAGTAATGGTGTGACTTGGTGGGGGGGTGCATTTTTTTTAAGTTTTTTTTTTTCTTTTAATTAGATGTGATGGGGGAACAGAGGTGCACCCCAGATAGAGCGGAGTCAGAGCAAGCATGAACTGCAGAGACCTGCTTTAAGGGGGACCGTGATGTATGTGGAGCATTGCATTGGGCTACGCTGTGCTCCTGAAGTGCTGTGACTTCCATACTGGAAGGTGAAGAGTAGGGGACAAGGACTAATAAAAAAAATGGTTTGGGGGCATTTATTAAAAGATTTCCAAAGGTGCAAGCTGTCAATATTGTGTTTTAGGTCTTTGTTTTTTTTTTTTCGGGGGCGGGGCAGCTGGGCTCTAATTGAGATAGTGGTGCTTGGAGAAAGGTTGGTGCTATCAGTTGCCATAATGGTCCATTGTGCATGCAGTAACCAGCTTCCATGTTTTATTTTATTATGTAAGCCTTGCTGGAGAAAGCTTGCAGTCAGAAACGAGGATCGGTACTGGGAGTGATGTGAGTAAAATTCTCTGCTGCCTTTACTCCACTTGTCAGCTTCAGCACAGTTTGTATGGCCAGAGAGAGAGAGAGAGAGAGAGAGAGAGACTGATATGGTGACTGTATTTGGAGTGGGAGAGAGAGACACACAGATGGCAGGGCTGTATTGGGAGCAACCGACAGGTGAGCCAGGTGTCAGCGTGATTCGTGTGAGACTTTTTTTTTCCACAGATTGAGAGCGGGACTGTACAGAAGAGGGAGCACAGGCTGTTAGTGTCACACAATGAAAAGTGAACGGTCTTCCAATCATAAATAATGATGCTGGCGGCCCTGACTAAGAACAGAAATAACTGTTGGCAGCGCATGTTACCCGGTCAGATACCACACCTCTCCTAGTGCAACAGACAGTGAATGCCCCCAATCCTAAAACATAAACACAGACAGGTGAGGCAATAAACTGAAAACAAAAGCAGGCACACTCCCCCAAGACCACAATGGTTTTAACAGACAGAAGTTTAGATCTGGACTGTGTGGACACATCACTTAAAATAGACGACCTGTGCAAGAGATTTAAAATCGCAGTTTACCGGCGGCTCAGGATGGCGGATTTCCAGTTTAATGGTCGGGGGGGTTGGACTGATAACAGAGATGAGGCTGACTGGCACCTTTTTGCATTGGTAATGCTAGGATTTACAGTGCCTGAAAGGTTCCAGTCAGCCAATCAGAGTGCTGTTTTTTCGGACCCCATTGTATAATTTACAATAAATACCTTGGATGGAAGTAGACTGGATTTGGTGGAAAAAATGTCTTATTTAGGAGTAGTCTTGGAACTTTGTTTGTCATGAACCTTATGTTGCTCAGTTAACTAGAACTATTCACACTCGTCTAGGTCTATTATACAGGGTAAATCACGTCTTCCTCCAGAAACACGTAAGCTCTTGTCTCAGAGTTTTTTGTTATCGGTCTTAGATTATGTATGGTCTTTCTTGATATTATGCTGCCTCAAAGGTTAAACTGTACAGTATATTCCCCTAAATAAAATATTACAATTCATTAATCGTTCAAGAAGAAACCATCACTGTGAACTATTAAAGTTCAGGCAGTGTTTGCCTGTGAGGCAGAAACATAACTACCAGATGGCATGTTTGTTGTATAAAGTCTACTCTAGTTACTTGCCCCTGACTATCACGGACTTGTTTCCCATGGCTCAACCAACTGTGGATACTTGACTTTCAAAGCAAATGCTATTTGAGATACCATTTATGCGTACCAACCAGGGACAGAGGTCTCTGGGTTTCTTGGCTCCACATTCTTTAAATGCACTGCCTGTGGATTTGTTTGCTTATTATGCACTTTGTGGACTGAAAATTTGCCTGAAATCACATTTTCTAACTAATGAAGTTTGTCATTGTTTTGTTTAAATACTGTGGGGTTGATTCACAATGATCCAAGAGGCGTGCTGAACGTATGGCGCATGGGGATTGTAACATTCCCTGGCCAGTGATCAGGATTCTCGATCCTGTGCACTGACTACCGCAAGTTCGATAAGCTTTTTCTGGTCTAGCTTGTGGCAATCTCAGGTACCTGTTTTGCGGGGCTTGCATCAGATATTTGGCACAAGCTGGTGTAAAGTGAGTAAAGTGTCATAAATGCGTCCAGTCTTCTTGAATCGGGTGCATTCTGCGGCAAACTTTTTGGTGCAGTTGTGCCGGCCACTGGGTTTATTGCAGGGCTTGTTGCTTGCCCTGCATCAACCTCGGAGAATCTCAGCCTGTGTCTGTAGGGCCAGCCTGCTGGCACAGTGGTAGCACCACCACTTGTAGCTCTGATGACTTGGGTTCAGAAGCGAACTCTGGGCATTGGAGGGCCAACCAGGGGGAGGATGACTGAGCATCCAAATGACTGCTCTCCTTCTGTGGGGGAAGGGCTTGCAGAGTCCAGTAATTGCCTGGCCCCTAGTAGAAGCTGGGGAAAAGCACCCAAGATTGCCAGAGAGAATAAAGGGGTGTGGCAACGCACATCCTGGGGCAGCGTGTAACAGACATCATAGCACCACTGCATGCCATGCCTCTTGAGGGAGAACCTCAGAAAAAAGACAAAATACAGACTGCAGGATGGTGCTGGATACCCACAGGATCTGCACACAACCATCTGGCCCCACTAACCAGAACTAGATCACGAACTACAGCAGAAGTTGGGGAACCCCACTGACACTGCCAGGTAAGCCCATGGGAAAGAAAGGCTGATGGTAAGTCCAGGTGGCCATTAAGGTGGCAGGTATGGGGTGTCCGAAAGATGGGGGCCAACTGGTATGGGAGAAACAGATAAAAAAAAAATGTTGTGTCTGCATCAGAAGAATTATCCATTTAATGGATTTTATTTCCCAAAGGTCAGTTCTAGCAGCTTTGATCAGCCTTGATGCAGACAATAGGGTCTCATGGCAGTTCTTGTGGCAGACACCGGTCTGAATTTGGTTTCCTGAAGGAATTAGTGTTCTGACTTTAAAATATTTATTCCTCACCTGCAGCATACCTCAGGACTAACAGCGAGCTTTCCTCCCCGATCTCCCTGGCTCATGGTATGCATCAGGGTTTCCAGCTCTCTCCTTTGCTTTTTTGCACTCTATGTAGAGCCATTAGCGATAGCAATCAGAGAGGTGGAGTGGGTGGAGGGAATTCCCCTGGGAGGCAAGATCTTTAAACTCTCCTTATATATGGATGATGTAAGGACTGACTTATGACAGAGTGGCAAGGCAAGGAAAGGCAAGGCACATTTTATTTAAGAAATGCCCATCCCGGAGGCTCTGGGCATCGAACATTTAAAAATATAAATACTATACATTATAAAATAGAATACATAACAATATATCAGACACAAAACAATACATCAACTAAAAACAAAATTTATATATATACAGTAACTTAGGCAATAACAGCCAGTGCCTAAAGAGCCAGGGCTAACCTAACATAGGTTCTAAAACAGTAAGGACTATAGGACGCAGTCTGGAAATGCCTGATTATACAAGAAGGCCTTGAGGCGGGCCTTAAATACCTCCACAGAAGGGGCATCCCTAACAGCTGGAATGAGTGAATTCCACAGGATGGGAGTGGCGACACTAAATGCTCTGTCGCCTGCTGTTTTTAACCTCATCCTGGGAATTGTGTGGAGGCCGCTAGAGAAGGAGTGGATGGAGCGGGCTGAGACAGCAGGAATGAGAAGGTCCTTCAGGTAACCAGGATCCAGGCCATGTAGGGCCTTAAATGTGAGTAAACCCACCTTAAAGAGGACTCTCCACCTAACTGGCAGCCAGTGCAGTTGACGCAGGACCGGAGTGATGTGACAGTACTTAGACTGTCCTGTTAACAACCTTGCCGCTGCATTCTGCACCAGCTGCAGTCGGCGCAGGGAACCCCAAGACACCGAGATAGAGCGTATTACAGTAGTCCAACCTGGATATCATGAAGGCATGTACCAAGGTAGGGAAGTCCTGCGGTGGAACTAAGAGCTTTATCCTGGCGATATTCCTCAGATGATAAAAACTAGTATGGACAGTGGAAGACACCTGAAACTCAAGTGTCAATCCACTGTACAGAATAATGCCCAGATCCCACACCCTAGAGGATGCTTTCAATTGTACAGAGCCAAGAAAAAGCCCTGTCTCCGTACCAGAGGCCAACCTATCACACCCTCTGTTCGACTCCACCACCAGTACCTCTGTCTTATCGGGGTTCAGTCACAACCAGCTGGAGGCCATCCAGTCATTAATTTCAGCGAGGCAGCTATTAAGCACTTCCACTGCACGAGTTGTTCCAGGGGCAAAGGAAAAATACAGCTGGGTATCATCAGCATAGCAATGAAAATCCAGACTGTACTTCCTAATGAGCTCTCCCAGGGGTAGCATATACACGGCAAACAACATCGGCAACAAGACTGAACCCAGGAGAACCCCACATGACAGGTGGCCAGGGGAGGAGGAGAAATTACCCATCACTACCCTCTGTCTCCTGTTAGATAGAAAGGACTCAAACCAGCAGATGCTGTGCCGGCAAGTCCACAGAATTCACTTAGGTGTTCAAGTAACACTCGATGGTCGACCGTGTCGAATGCTGAAGAGAAATCAAGGAGAACAAGAATTGTCCCCTCCCTTCGATCTCTGGCCCTAAGGAGGTCATTGTGCATCTGAACCAGCGTAGTTTCTGTGCTATGCCTCACACAAAACCCAGACTGGAGTGGCTCATATAAATCATGGGCCATGAGATGCTCCTCAAGCTGAAGCGCCACCACTTTCTCCACAATCTTACCCAAAAATGTAAGATTGGAGATAGGACGGTAATTTATCTTGATCTCAGGGTCCAGTGATGGTTTTTTCAGAAGGGGTCTCACCAATGCCTCCTTCAAGACATCAGGAAAGACCCCCTCCAACAAGGAGCACTGGACGATCAAGGTAAACACCGGGCCAACAGAGTCAACACATCTCATTAAGAAACGAGTTGGCACCGGATCCAGTTCACAAAAGGTGTGCTGAAGCTTGGAAGCAATCTCAATGACCTCAGCCACTTTCACCAGTCTAAACTCACCCCAACCAGGTGGAGAGCTCTCCTGTCGCCCATGTCGACCACTGTTGGCCAAACTATGACCCACTAGCGGAGCGCCCTGCCTGATGGCAGACACCCTGTCAGAGAAGAACTGAGCAAACTCTCCGCACAATGCTTTGGAAAAAGCTACCTTCAGCTATAGACAGGAAGGATGAAGGAGCCTATCTACAGTCCAAATGAGCATAGTTGGTCAGTTTCTCCCAGCAGCAATCTCCCTGGACAGGAATTCTACCTTCTTACGGTTGATTGCTCCCTGGTTTGCACTGTAGTGTGCACGCAGGGCCAGTCTGTCCACCTCCAGGCCGAACTTCTGCCAGCAGCACTCTAATCTCTGACCCAGGGTCTTTATCCCCTTGAGTTCACCATCATACCAAGGGGACCTCACGTGAGAAGACCTGGGTCGTACATGGACTGGTGCGAGGGAGTCGATTGCACCAGCAAGCACCTTATTATAGGAATCCACTGCCACGCACCCCCCCCAATGCATGCACTATTCACACTAGATAGGTCAGCCACCGCCAGAATACCCTTAGGGGTCAACCCCAACAAAGGATGATAGCTGACCATCTCTGCAGGGGGAGGGCTACCGGGGGGGGGGGGGGGCCCCTGAACAAGAACTTCACTGTGTAATGATCGGACCAAATGACCCGATCAGTCTTGAGACAATTAATCTCAAGCCCCAGTGAGAACACCAGATCCAACAAGTGGCCACCCAGATGAGTTACGGAGGAAACACCCTGTGCAAAGCTCAAGGAGGACATCATCTGGAGGCAGTTAGAACCAAGCTGAGAAGATTCATTGTCAGCCTAGACATTGCAGTCCCCCAGCACTAAACATCTGGGGGCCTCCAATGTCTCACTGACCACGAAATTGGCCACCTCCTGCAGAAAGTCTCCCACTGCTCAAGGAGGGGTGGTAAATCAAAAGAATCAGGCAACCTGCGCCCGGACCCCCATGGATGGCCACACATTCAAATGAATTTGGTGCTCTCACTGGGTTCAGGGTGAAGCCTAGTTCGGATCTAAAACAGATAGCTACCCCCCCACTGCTGTGTTCCACTCTGGGGCAGTGCACCATGGTATAACTGGACGGAACCGCAGCCTCTAAAACCGGGCCAGCATCGTCAGCAATCTAGGTCTCCATAATGCAAGCCAGACCAGCCGAAGAAACAAAGTCAGCTATAATTGCAGTCTTGTTTCTGACCGATCTGGCATTGCACAGCACCACCCCCAAGGGATTGGTGGATAGTGCAGCCCCTCTGGCTACCTGCCCACTCGGTCTGGTGAGAACCCTAGTGATGGGAACTAAACACATCTGGCCTCTCTCCAGAGCCCATCTAATCCCAGGGTGCCTTCTACATCCCACTACCCCAATCCTACCATTGACCGCAGTGCATGGGGCACCCCAGACAAAACGAGTCACACGGTTCCTCCCTATTCCAACCTCCTTACAGCGCCTAGCTGTACTAGCAGACACTGGGAGGCAAACAAAAGGCTGTAGATTGTACAGCTGGGTCCCCATACACAATTCTAGCCCACCCCAGGCCCTCATACCTTCCCAGACACATCCCTGCCAATTACGTAAACCCTGTTCCAAAACACAACCCACAAACACACTCTACACCACACACTCCACACACTCTTCCCATACACCCACACATACACTAGTAACTCAAAACCCAACCTACCCCCTGCCCCAAACTAACCCACCCAAATACTATAATTTAAAATGCCTAGGTACTATCAACCCTCCTCTGCAAAAGAAAGATCTCAACACAGTGCAAATATGCTGAAAACAAAATACTCTTTCCAAGAGGAAACTACGTAGCTAAAGTCAACTGGCAAATAGTCCAAGTCCAAGTCCGAATAAATGAGCCCTAAATCTCACAATGAAAAGAAAAAGGTGTCAAACTGCCTGTATCCAACTAGGACTAAGGAGTTCAAAATCCCAGAGTCTAAGGGCTAAGGCGTTAAAAATCCCAGAGTCACAAGATAATCAGAGCACAGGGTCAGCCAAAGGGTAACTCACCCCTCTCACGAGTGGAAACCAGTTCGAAGAACAAAAAATGGCAAACCCCTCTTGCCAATCATAGAATGTGCCCAGGAGCTCACACGTCCAAGAAATAGTAGCACTGTTCAATTTCTCTCATGGGCTCTCACCTCCACTTGAGAATCAACAGAGCCCCAGCATATTGCAGTGATCTTAAATCACGGGAAAGTACTCCAGAGTCACACAGTCTGCAGCCGAAAAGGAAACTTACTGAGAAATCCAAGTTGGAGAACAGGAGAACAAGCCAGGGCACCCAGGAAACCAAGAGTCCACTTCACCGCTCCACTGGATTCCTCATATCAGCCGGTGACAGGGCGAAACTGCGCTCCAGGTGCAAACACCTAGATCAGAACCGGTAATCAGACAGTCCTGGAAGGTTCCATCCAGTCTCCAAACCTCTTCCTAGACCGCCTCACCATGTGTCTTACTGGGGAATTAATCCACGCCTGGGGTTGTCGCATGAGGCTGCAGGCCGAGTGCCGACAACCACCCAGGCGTGGATTAATTACACAAGTAACCCATGCTCTGGAGTGGGTTAATCCACTTATAAAATGGGGGTGAAAAATGTGGGGTGGATGCCAGGAAACAGAAACATGGCAGACTGAGACATGCGTAGTCTACAACTATAAAACATTAGGTGTTAAACAGCAGTGGGAAGAAAATGAGTAGGTAAAAAATAGCCAAGTTAATCTCAACACTGAAAAGATTTATTTTCCTGATAACATACATTGTTATTAGGACATTAGGCATTAAGTAGCGGTGGGAAGAAAACAAGTAGGTAAAAAATTGACAAGTTAATCACATCAAAAAGATTTCTTTTCCAGATAACACACATTTTTATTAGGTATTAAGGAAAGCCAGACAAACTGTGGAACTTAACCATTTGTTCTTCTTCACTGGGTTGTTCTCTTGTGTGTAAATGCAAAAAATGAAAAGTTACTCACATATAAAAGTAGAGCAACAGAACAGGGGTAATATGCGCATCTCTGAAATAAAAGCTTGGAGGTAAAGTGATATCCTGCATGGGACAGCAGTGCACTCATTTAACTCTGTGCAGGGAGCATGAATCACAGGATGTATTGAGAGAGCCAGACACCTACCCTTTGTCTCGTGGAGATGTAGGTTCACTGTCCATCTTACAAAACATTAATTGGGGGAGCCTACTAGATTTAAAAAAAATGTATGTCATGGTTTACTGCTAAAACCGGGGACATGCCACACTCACTGTTGCTTTCTCAGATACCGTTGAGGAACAACTGTGGATTACTACAGAATTAATCCATGGTTAGGTGATGCATGTTGATGAATCACTGGGGAGCATTTTTCATTCCCATGTTATAAATTTTATTAATCCTTTTAGACACAGAGAACTCTGTACATGAGGTATGGAATCCAGACCTTTACAGAAATCTCAGGGTATGTTATTAACATTACTAAGACTGAAGTACTGACCCTTAATTTTTCTCTCTCACAGACATTGTGGACTCTGTTCCCCTCTCCCTGGAGGTGTATGAAAATTAAATATTTGTGTCTTTAGTTGCCTCAGAATTTACAACATTTAGAACTGGTAAATTAAGAACTGTTGTCACAAGCTATTGAACGAGATTTGAGCAAGTGGACTCACCTTCGTTTACCTTTCTTGTCATGAATTGAAGTCATCTGCATGAATATCCTCCCCAAGTTACTATATTTGTTTCAGATACTCCCCATAAACCTATTTACTAATCTCTTTACTTCCTGGAATAAGGCTTCATCAAGATTTATTTGTTTATTTAGTTTTTGTTGACCAGGTAAGTGCACTAGACAAATCTGCCTATTTTCAGGCACGACCCGGGGGAAGGGGGATACAGATGAATGCCAACTGACCTTGAACCAGATTAAGCTGTTGGTGGTATTTTTAGTGAATGAGGGAAATTTGGCCAGGACACCAGGGAAATTCCCCTACTCGACAGGGGGGAATACTCTGTCCAAGATGGCGGAACCTCCTGTGCTTGCTGCAGAGGTAGCTGGGGAGACAGGAGACTTGGTCTCAGCTCCTGTCTCTGGAAGTTTGGAGACCTCGACTGACACTGTTCTGATTAAGGAAGCGACTGTTTCGTCTGAAAGTACCTCCATGAATGTATCTACTGTTGGAACTGTACCTCTCCCTGCCCTTACGGCAATGGACAGTATTACCTCTCTTGCTATCCCAGTGGTGGAAGACACATTGATGGGTCCGAAAATGCAGGACCACGACGTTGGAGAGCACTTGGCTGAGTTGGTCTGCCATTCGGCGCTACATGCTCCAACTATGCACGATGACCTACTGTGTGTACGGAGTGCCGCTATAGACGGCGATTGCTCCTCCGATCTCTCTGAGGGACTCACAGGGCTATCAGGAATGCCCCCTGTGCTGTCGCCTGCATTGGAGAGCTCGATGCTGTTAGTCACTGGTCCTGACACAAGGCCCGCTTTGCAGGTGCCGACGAACTGCTCTGCTGGAACACACGATATGCTCCCTGAGCCACCCCCGGATGGAAGATCTTCTTTGCAAATCCCTGCACACACTGCTGGTAATGATGTAGAGCCTACCTGGTCAGTAGAATCTGCATTGCGTGGAGCTGGGTGGATTCAGGAACCTGGGCTTGGGCATTGGATCTCCGGTCCGTCCCCTATTCAGTCCCCCCGTCCTGAGGACTTCCTGGAAGTGCAACAGGGGAAACCAGATTCACAGTGTTCTTCTGATCCCTTGAGCATGCTGATGGAACTTCAACTCACTCAAAATCCTGTTTTGTCCCTTGTGCAAAAGCCCACTTTGGAAGTATGCCCCCCATCTGATGGCAAAGCAGTAACTGTCTTGGATTCTGTTAATAAGGATAAGACTCCTTCTGTACAGGTGGGACAATCTCGTTCCTTCTCCTCTTTATTTCATCACCCTGTCCTTGCTGCGAAAAGACATAATGCTGTGAGACTTGTTTATAGAGGTGGGCTTCCAGACCCTCCTGACCGCATGTATGTGGCCAGAACTCTGTTGAAGGACTCATTGAAATTTTTTGCCCATGAGATTTACGCTCTGATCCATGTATCAGGTGAATCCACATTCGATGTGAGTTTCCAGACGTCTCGTGGCCTAGACCGCTTTTGGGCTAGGTACCACGCCTTATGGAATACTGCTTTGTGGACTTCTTTCAGGCCGTCCCTCTCAAACCCGCCTTTAAGACCATTACGGTGATGTTTCGAAATGAAGGCGTGGATGTGTCTGATATTGTGTACTGGTTGAAACAACGCTGTAAGGTACAGGGCCAACCTGAAGCTATCCTGGACACAGAAAACATTTGGACGGGAGGGTGGAAGTTTAAGGTTCTGTTACATACCAATGACTCTGGCCCTGTCCATTTACCTAATTCCTTTTTCTTAGGTCGTGATAGGGGGGTCCTCTTTTACCCGGGTCAGCCCAAAGCCTGTTACAGATGTGGGGATCCCTCACACCTGAGTAATGTATGTGACAAGATAAAATGTAATAATTGTGGTGAGTTGGGTCATGTTGGGATCCATTGCCAGACTATTAGCAGATGTAACCTTTGTGAAGAGCTAGGACATTCTTTTCAAACTTGCCACTGGTCTGCCCACGCTCAGGCGAATCATGATGGTGGCGTTGACCAACGCTTTGTGATTACACAGGCACAAAAAGCTTGGCTTCATGCCACAGTGGCCGCACCCCCTGCAGCGGCGGTGATCCCAGCTCTGCAGACCCCTGTGCCTGTGCCTACCCTGGTCATTGCTCCCCAGAAAGCCAATATTGTGAAACCACCATTAGAGGTGGAACCCCCCCCACCGACACATGCCCTGTCAGCTACATCTGACTTGGCTCAAATCCAGGTCCTAGTACTATGCCACCCCCGTGAACCTTTTACTGTTATGCGTAGGAGGTCTCTGAGGGCTGGACCTCGTACTTCACCACCTCCTACAAAGACATTGATAACTCAGCCCATAGCCCTGTCTAATACCTTCGAGGTGCTTCAGCCATCTACTGACGACGCGGTGGGGTGAGTCTGATGCTTCCTCCATCGCGTCTTCTCTCCCTGATGGCTCTACAGATTCAGAGCTCCAGCTGGGCACCGGCCTCTCACAAAAGCGTAAGGCTAGAGTTAAACTGAAAGGAAAGAATTTGGCTGGGAAGAGAAAGTCGTGATGTTTCTTGACACCTTATTTTTTATGACATGGCGCACTTCGTTTGCCATACTATCAATGTAAACAGTATGAAACGATAGAGAAACATAAATTAGTGTTTTCCTTCTTAAGACTTTTTGCCATTGGGTATCTTTTTTTTTGCAGGATACTAGACTCCATACGGTGCAGGAGATTAGGCAAGCTAAACAAGACTGGCTTTTGGGCCCATCGCTTTTTCTATAGGCCCAGACCCTGTTCAGGTCTTGGCATTCTAATTAATATTCAGACTTTGGTTACTTAAACTGTTTGATTTAGTTCCTGGTAGGGTCCTCATTTTGGATTTTGTTTTAGGCAACTGCTCCATCGAGCCATTAACATTTATGCCCCACAAGTTAAGTCGGCTCGCATAGCCTTATTTTCCTTGATTCGCCCCTATTTACACACGTCCTTCCAAGTAATTTTTTCTGGCGATTTTAACTGTGGCCTGAGTCTTCAAGACAAAAGTTCGTTTGCCACCACCAAAGAAATTGTTTGTGACTCCCATGAATTGGATAAACTAATTCAGATGGCGCACTTGACTGATGCTTACCTCTCTTTCACGACCAAACATACCCCCACATTTCAGAAGGGCATGTTGGCAACAAGGATTGATTTTGTCTTTTTGTCCCGTACGTTGCCAATAATTCTGCTCAGGTACAGGCAGTGGCCTTCTCTGATCACAAACTACTCTCAGTCGGTATAGGTTCAGTTGCCCCTTTTAGCAAAGGGCCAGGATTTTGGGAAATTTAACACTTCCCTGTTGCAGGACCTGATGTTTCAAAGATTTATTCTGTCCTTTATATCTGCTCGTAAATCTGTGTTTATTTGCTATAACGATCCGATACGATGGTGGCTGGATACGAAACATGCCCTGATTATATATCTGAAAAGTTACAGTTGACAAAAATGTAGGAGGGATTATTTGGCTTATTTACAAAAGAGAACTCATCTACAGTCGCTGCTTTCTATAGCACATATGACTGGACAGGACCTATCTCTTCAAATACAAGCAATATGGAGGGAAATGCTTTGTTTTCAGTCCAAACAATCCCAACAATTGTACCATCAACATAAATTCCACGTGTCTGGACCACGGGACATAGTTTGCCCCTTTGAGTCTAATTCACGTCTCGTTTCCCAGAAATCAATGCTGAGCCTAGCAAATTCTGTAGGTGCGTTGTGCTCTACACATTCTGAAATTCTGCAGAGTGTGACAGATCACACGACCACCTTGTTCTCCCCCCTTCCAGCTACTGTGACTGACATTGCCACCCTGTTCACGGATCTTGAGATCCCACTCCCTTCGGAACAGAATGTGGCTGTGGCATGTGCTACCGTGATGGTGCAAGAGCTGTCTTCAGTGATTTCCTCGCTGCCCTTGAAGAAAACCCCTGGCCCAGATGGTCTCCCAGCTGATTTGTATAAAGTGTTAAATGTTCACTTGGCCACTGAACTGACCTCAGTATTTAATGACCTGTTACGTAGCGAGGACATTCCCTTAGATTTTACGAAGGGTACTTTGCTGTATATCTACAAACAGAAAGGCGTCATTCACCTCCTTGAGAATTGGCGCCCTCTTTGCATGTTAAATACTGATTTCAAGATCCTTATGAAGATACTCACTAAACGTCTGACTGGCATTGTGGCCGAGGTCTTGCACCCTGCCCAGTCTTGCTCTATACCTACCAGGCGCATCTCAGATCACCTGATTCTCCTACAAGAACTGTTTTCCCATGGATTTGCAGGCCTGACCTCTGGTATCATTGTTTCAGTGGCTCAGAAGGCTGCATTTGATTCGGTTAACAACGATTTTTTGTGGACGGCATTACGTTTTCTGCATATACCAGAAGACATGATACGATGGCTACAAAAGTTCTACAGGATGGCCACGGTGGTTCCTGTGGTAAATGGGTGGGTAGGACCTATGATTCCTGTTAAAAGAGGAGTCCGCCAAGGCTGCCCTGTCAGTCCTCTGCTATATGTCCTGTTTTTAGATGTCCTGCTTCGACGCCTGAATGTTCACCCTCAGATCCATGCTATCTCCTGCCCCGCTACATGTGCACCGTTTACAGCTATTGCATATGCAGATGATATATGTTTCCTAGTAGCTGATATGTCCTCAGTAACGGCCTCCCCACAAGTATGTTCTTTGTTTGGAACTTATTCGGGAGCCCGTCTGAACTTTGACAAAAGTGTGGGTATTAGGTTGGGATCGGTCGTGGCCCCGATGTCCCACATTGGCCAGCTACGTCTGGTGGAGGGCCCTATTCGTATCTTAGGGGTTTATTTTGGGACCAGAGATTCTGATTTTTTTAACTGGGATCATAAATTGCAACAGGGTAAACTGAAAGTCGCTTGGAATAGAGGGTTGATTGGGAAGAAAGAGAGTTTATTTGATAAAAACCTTTTTGATTCCATTGTTTCTATATTTAAGTTATGTTTTTCCTATTCCAAAACAACTGGAAACAACGGTTTTCAGCCTCTTCTTTCAGGCGTTATGGGGGAGCAGGCTGAGCCCGATCAAGAGAAATGTTACTTATTTGTCTGCTATGGAGGGAGGTGTTGGTATGATAAATCCTCTGTTGTTTTTTTCTAGCATTTTTTTTATGGCTAATCTGAGACCACTTCTGATCAACTCTCAGAGAGGGTGGGAAATGTGGTTTTATGATTCCTGTAGAGTTTGGTTCCACCAGTGGGAACACAACTCCTTACGTGTGTTACGACATACAGAAGGCACGCCATTGTATGTGAAACATATGTTTTTACGCTTGAAACAATGGAAAGTATCGCCTCAGGTACTTATTGCCCATCCGCATAAGACCCTATATAAGACTCTTCTCTCCTCTGTCTGTTTGACACAATCCCCTTTTGAGAAATGTCCGGTCCAGCATCTTTCCTCCCTTTTATCTTTGTTGCGGTGTAAAAGAATACCTGCACACATGTGGGATTTTCATTGGCTATCTTGCCATGAACAGATAAATGTTAAAGCCAACCACAAACATAAACAGCTTCCGGACAGAGTGTGTTCTAGGCCATTATGCACAGATGCATTGGAGACAATCTCCCATTTGTTTTTGAATGTACATTTATTCGAATTGGTGGGCTTTTGTACGACAGTGGGCTACCCCAATTTTTCAGTCTGTAACTTTTCAGATGCTTATGTATGGTGTTTTTCCCTCAATGGTCCTCCTGACATGCAGATACTTTAAATCTTGTCTTCGTTGTAATTAAATGGAACATTTGGATGGCTAGATGTAAGTTTGCTCTACAGCAGAAAGACTGCACATATTTGGAATTAGAACAGAAAATAGTGAAAGATTTGAAAACCATCTATGAACTTGAACAAAACATGCACTCAGAGTCATGCTTGCTTGCTTTATGGATTGCACTTCCTTGGATAACTGACTCAGATTTTGCTGTGACTTGATGGTTATTCCTTCATTATATCTTTGTAATGCCTTTCTTTCTGGTTTGCAAATTGCTATATACTGTATTACCTTTGTATTCCTTTTTCTCTGTTGTTTGTAGATTTTGTAGTATTGGTATGTGTTACATGATTTTCTGTCTCAATAAAACTTTCCCCTACTCTTTTCGATAAGTGCCATGGGATCTTTAACATCCACCTGAACTACCACCAATCCAGGCAGATGGGACCTCGGTTTAACGTCTCATCCAAAAGATGGCACCTCAGAAGTGCAGCACCCCTCTCATGCTGCACTACAGTGTCAGTACTGGGATATTAACGCAAGTTCCAGATGTGGAAACTGAACCCACAGCCCTCTGATCTTCCGGCCTCAGAGGCGAGTGTGCTACCTACTGAGCCACTGACACTTATGTGGGCGGGTTGACGTTTCCGTCCTAGGTGGTCACTTCTCCAGTTACTGGTCAACAGGGGTGGCTTAAACCTCACTAATTTAATGAGTTATCACTGTGCAGTAACCTTGAGAATGGTGGTGCTGTGAATTAACCTGACATGTAATGCCTTATGGAAATACATTGAATTTGTTTTAAATGATCTTTTTGATGCAGGTGGGCATGAGGGGTGGGGGGAGGAGATCCTATTTGCTCCACTGATTTCTCTCCAAATGTGAATGACTTCATATTTGGAATGGCACACACATTATGTTCCTGGTTTAAGCTATGTGCCCTCCCTTCCCTGGCTCCTGTTTTTTACTTTGTTTGCTTGCTAACCACTGAGACAGACATTCTACCACATAGATCACACTTTCCGGAGACAGCACCAGTTAGGGTTGTCATAGATCTACCAATTTTTAGACACTCCAGGTGTGGTGCCTTCGCCCACTTGCAGTCTCTCTACCACTCGACAAATCATGAACATTTTCATTATTTGCAACTTCGCACATTCATTTTACATAAAGACCCCCAAAGAAATACACTTCCCAACCCAATGCTGCTTCTATTAAAAATTATTCTGGGGTCTCTAAAAGGGTTACAATGGTAACACCTGATAGGACAAATTTATAAAAGTTGAAGGGACTATTTAAGTGACACCGCTCAATCGATACTTGAAATATGAAACAATGACTTATCCATGAATATGCCTTATGATAACTGGGTAAAATATGTATTTCCTTCTATGAAGTTCTCTTTGGTCCCATACTGGCACAAATTTGCTTGGAAGTGCCACTCTAGGTTTTTTAACACACCTTTCCAACTTGTTAAATTGGCTCAGCAGGTTGCACACTTGCCACTGAGGCCAGAAGTTCAGAAGGCTGTGGGCTCTTTCCCCACACCAGGCACTTAGGTTAAATCCCAATACTGATACTATAGTACCGCATGAGGGGGGTGCTGCACTCCTCAGGTGCCATCTTTCAGATGAGACATTAATCTCACCTCAGTAGTGGGGAAGATCATGGAAGCACTACTGAAGGAGAGATTGGTGGAACATCTGGTTGTCAATGGACTACAGGATCCAAGGCAGCATGGTTTCACCAAGGGGAGGTCATGTCAGACCAACCTCATTGAATTTTTTGACTGGGTGACTAGGGAGGTGGATCAGGGGAAGGCAGTGGACATGGCCTATCTGGACTTCAGCAAGGCCTTTGACACAGTGCCACATAGAAAACTATTGTACAAACTGAGAAATATGGGTGTGGGCAGGACAGTAGTGTGGTGGGTAGGTAACTGGCTGGGCGGCAGGACACAGAGGGTGGTGGTAAATGGCTGTCACTCCACAGAGGGAAGAGTGACCAGTGGGGTACCACAGGGATCAGTGCTGGGACCGGTCCTATTCAATATCTTCATCAGTGACATTGCGCAGGACCTAGAAGGCAGAATTTCACTGTTCGCTGATGACGCAAAGCTCTGTAACAGAGTAGACACACCAGAGGGTGTAGACTGAATGAGAAGGGACCTGCAGAAACTTGAAGAATGGTCAGGGATTTGGCAGTTGAAATTCAATGCAAGGAAGTGCAAGATAATGCATATGGGGCACAAAAACCCTGGCACAATATATCAGTTGGGGGTGAGGATATAGCATGCACCAAGCAGGAAAGGGATCTTGGGGTTATCATCTCTGATGACCTCAAGGCAGGGAAACAGTGTGACAAGGCAGCAGGTAAAGCAAATAGGATGCTGGGATGCATAGGCAGGGGCATCACCAGCAGGAAAAGGGAGGTCATATTTCCACTATACAAGACACTAGTGAGGCCCCACCTGGAGTACACTGTACAGTTCTGGAGACCTTACCTACGTAAGGACATAGACAGGGTAGAGAAGGTTCAGAGGAGGCAACAAAGATGGTGCATGGATTGCATCACAAGTCTTATGAGGACAGGTTGAAGGAACTGAACATGTACTCCCTGGAGGAGAGGAGGAGAGGGGATATGATAGAGACATACAAGTATCTTACAGGGAGGAACAGGGTGCAGGAATACACTATTTTTAAGCGAAAAAGATGTTCCAGGACTAGAGGGCATGGGATGAAGTTGGAGGGAGGATGATTCAGAGGAAACGTGAGGAAGAATTTCTTTACAGAACAGGTGGTGGACAAGTGGAACACCCTGCCAGAGGAAGTGGTGGGGGCTGAAGCAATCACGGGATTTAAGAATGCATGGGATAGACATAAAGGAATTCTGGAGGTCAGGGGTAAGGGGCAACAGACTTCTTGGAAAACATAAACTGAACTTACAAGCTCAAATGGGCAGACTGGGTGGGCCATAGGCCCTTATCTGCCGACACTGTCTATGTATCTATGTATCTGCCTGTTCTGGTGGTTGTTCAGCTAGTCACTAAAGATCCCATAGCACTTCTCAAAAAGAGTAGGTGAATTTTATTGAGGGAAAAATGGGTGTAACAATCAAAAACACATAATCATTTCATATATACAGTATTTACAAGTTAGATTCACATCATTGCAGTTTTAAACCACAATAATTTTTTTCCCAGATCCATAACTCAATTTCATATTCTCTCCACTCTTCTTTTTTTTATAATGATAGTATTCTCTCACAGGATTTCCATTTTTTTTAACTCATTCTGTGATACCTTTTTTTTATCTGCTTCATAAACCTATTGCAAAGAAATGCATATATTTTTCAGAATCACTTCAGAAGACAGTTCTTGCTGCTGTATTACCCACTTATAGTGTGCCTGCCATATATAATATTTTAGCATAGCTAAGATTACCTGAAGAGTGTCTTTATGAAAAGATTGCCATTTACTAGAGTAAGCTGCTAATATTAATTCTGAGTAGGTAAGGTATGAGACAATTTGTTATTCCATTTCCTAGCTACCATTCCACATAATTCTCGTGCATGAGTGCACTCCAAGAACAAATGCTCTTGTGTTTCTAATATGTGCGTACATGTATGTTGTGGACAGTATCTTTCTGTAATCTGTTTATATTTGTTATTATTTTTCTCATTTAAGCATTCATGTGTGCTGAGCCATAGCAGATCCCATACAAATGCTGGAATTCTGTTGTTTCTTAGTTGAGATAATGCTATCTTATTGTGAATCAGGAGACAGTTGGGAATAACTGATCCCCCTTGTCCCTTGTCAGTATGATGTCATAAATTCCTTGGCTTGAACTCCTCATAACTGCTTGATATGCTACTTTTCATTTTATCAATTTCTCGAACATGTTCCTGACATAATTTGGTACTGTGTTCTGGACAATACCTTGCTTTTGTTCTCTACCAACCCATTCTTCAATGACTTCTTTCCAAGGAAAATGATCCTGTATGTTTGGTGTGAGTATATTATAATATAGAAAAATGCTATAGTAAAATGCTAGTGGGTTTATCATACCTAAACCCCATTCTTGAATGGGACTATATGTGATTTCTCTCCCTTACGGAGTTCAGTCGGCTCCCCCATAGTGCCTGGAAAAATATACTGAACAATCTGGTCTCCAGTTGTACCGGGGGTGGGAACAAATAGTTAATATAAAGGAAGATTGGTAACAACAAATTCTCATTAAGTAGTACTCGTTTTCTTTTGGAAATTTGTTTTTGCTTCCAATTAGCTGCAATCCCTTCTGCTTTTACAATTGTGCTTTCCCAGTTCATTAGGGCTAGATCTCCTGTCCCGAATATTATCCCTAGAATCAGAACAGGTTCTTGCGTGAGTTTTATTGTTGCATATATGTTTTTTGTACTTAGGATATCTTTACCTAACCTAACTCCTATACTTTTCTCTGTGTTTTTGAACCCCGAAATTTCAGAATATGCTGTCAGCTGATCCTGAATCTCTTCTTCTTTTGTGTTCTTTCCTACCATAATAACCACATCATTTGCATAGACTAATGCTTTGATGGGTACCCTCTGCTTGTTAGTGGAATCCCATCTATCTTGTCTGAGAGTTGAATTCTCCGTAGGGGGTCAATACAATACATGTACAACAGTGAGCTTAGAGGACACCCTTGTCTGACCCCTCTATTTAACCTCACTGTGTCTCCTGCCCATTCATTAACTATTGGTGTTACAGTGGTTAGTGTATACATACATATAATAATTGGTCAGCAGTGTTTCTCAATGTACTGACCAGGTTGACATTTTCCATAACAACCGGCTGGTTGTTATGACATTCATGTGCCCTGTCAGTATAACCGGAATTCTCCCTTATTGGCTTAATTTCTGTGTGGGTGGGCAGAATGCTGTTACCAACATGGCGGCTCTGTCTCTCGCTATCCGAGAAGCTGCTGAGATGGAGACACTATAAGATGCAACAATTCTTTTCATCATGCTTTTATCTTTTCAAAATGCTTTTCCTTCTCACAAAGTTATATCTGGTTGATTCTGCCATTTGCGCGTTTCTAGACACAGCTGCAACGATGGTCTTGGGAAGCGGGGAAAGCGCGATCTCTCCCACGGCAAACTGTAAGTTAAAAAAAAGAAGAAGAAAAAGCAACCGAACTGGCAAAAGAAAACAAAACAACTATATAAATGAAGGGAGGGAGTGGGCAAGAGAGAGGGAGATTGAAAGAGAGAGAGAGAGAGAGAATGTGTGTGTGTGTGTGTGTGTGTGTGTGTCTGTGTGTTAGAGATGTGACAGGCAGATACAAATCAGAGCTGGAAAAAATTGCTGCTAACTTATGTGTGTAAGAAATAAAGAATGGGGAGGGTGTAATTTAATGCACACCTGGTGCAGAATGCTATGATAAACCCTTTGGGCTTTGCCTCGGGTTTATGTAGCATCCCACAACCCGGTGTGCATTAAATTCTCATAGCACACCCTTCCCCATCTTTTATTCTCTATTTAATCCATTGTATGAACCTCGTTGGCATTTCATATTTGGTTAGGACCAGGAACATACAGTCATGCGATATAGAATCAAACTTTTTTTTCAGATCTAAGCTTAACACAACCCCTTTCTCAGTTCCTTCATAATTCCTGTGAAAAGTTCTCTAAGCATTATTAAATTATCCTGAATGCCCCTTTTAGGTATGGAGCAGATTTGTGATGCACTGATTACGTGACTGGAAATATTTGCTAGTTTTTTTGCCATTACCTCCCCTAAAATTTTAGTCTATATTTAATAGATTAATGGGTCTCCAATTGCTTAGGTTTCCCTTATTCCCATTTTTTATATAAAAATATTAGATCTACCTATGTCATAGTGTTGGGTAACATTTTCTTTTCCAAAATTTCATTATACAGACATGTTAACACTGGTGTCAAGTTATCTGTGAATTTTTTTTATAAAATTCTGTAGTTAGACTGTCACTTCCTGGTACTGCATTTTTTTTAAGGTTCCTATTGCCACTTTTACTTCTTCTTCTGTAATGGGTGCTATCATTTGTTTCTGTTGTAATTTAGTTAAACTTGGTATTTCTAATTGATCTAGGTATTGTGGCTGTAGAGTCACCTCTGGGGGTGTACCAAAGGAATTTTTAACATAACCATTTACTATGTCCGTAATACCCTTATGGTTTGTACACATTTCTCCTAATACATTCTCTAGCTGTAGGATAACCTTTTTTTCTACTCTTTTCTGACAATCTTTGAATGCATCAAATGTTTGTCTTTTATTCTCCATCGCAAATCTAGCCTCCTGTTGATAAGTTTTAGCTCTGTTATATTGTTTTTGATACATTTATTTTTTAATGTTAGTTATTTGTTTACTATAGTCCATTTTCCTTTTCTTTTTTTTTTTTTTTATGCTTCCTCCCAGCTTCGGGCCGGCCTCTCCTTCAGGCCACCTATGCCCTCCAAGCCGCACTGCCTCAGATCAGCCACCTCTTCACCCCCCATAAAGCAGCCCCCCCGGGTGACCCCTGGACGTAACCCTTCACTGGGTGGCCCCCCCCGAGGAGGATGGCGCTGGTGGGGGTGACCAGCTCCAAACCTGCTCCAGGGTACTGCTGGGGATGGTGCATGCACTGTCCTCGGACTCGCGGCTATGTGAGCTGGCAACCATCATCCAGTCAGCTACAGGGCTCTTTTTCCTGTTTGCTCCCTGGGGGCACAGTGTGCCACAATGTAAGGCTGACGCCAATGTTCACCGCACCTCCTTAGTAAGTGGGACCCCACGCATTGCTGTGCTCCCAGCCTCCGCTAGGGATCAGCAAGCACCGGGTCACATCCCCGCCCTCACCCCAAGAGAAGGTGAGCCATCAGCCGACGTTCAAGTCCTCTCTCCCTGGCCATCCCTCCAGCATCCAAGTCCATTCCCGAACCCAGGTTGCTGGCGTCGCAAGCTGAAATCCAACTGCTGCGCTGACAGGCCAGCCTATAGTCCATTTCAATGTTTCTGTTTTGGAAATGAGTATTTGCAATTGTTTGCATTACTACAAATACTCTAGATATGAAGTCAAAGCTTGCTTCCCTGCGTTTTTTTGAGAAAAATATCTGAAATATTGTTTGGAGTCTTCCCACCATGCCATCAAGGTGCCGGACATGCATTGTACAGACAACTGAGCTGTCCTTAATTTTTCTCAATCTCTTTTTGTCATGTCTGACTCTAACAGTGCCGTATTTAATCTCCAAGGTCCTTTTTTACTAGCAGGGACATCTCCCTAAATAATTTCCATATCTATGGCCTTGTGAGCTAAAAATGGCATATCTTTTGTTTGTATTTTTTTAACTGTGAGAACCTTAGAAGTAAAGAAATAGTCAATCCATGTAGAGTGTTCCTCTAAAATAGGTATTCCACCCAGAGTTATATTTTATTCTGTAAGCGTCTTGTTACTGTGTAGTGGTTAATATATCTTTTAAAGCATTTGAATCACAATATGTTTTATTAGTTTTATATCCCCTATCTTTTTGATGCATAGCACAATTGAAATATCTCCCCCCCCCCCAGTCTTACCATCCTTGCTATATGCAGGTAAGGCTGCACTTTTTTTTTATCTGCAGGGCATAAGAATTTATACGTTTCAGTCTTGTTTTAACAAATTGTATGTCTAGGATTATTGTTCTTACCGGCTCTAAATCTATCAGTCTGGTCACCTTAAGATTGTGATTTGTGAAAAGGACTCCTAAACTATCACAGGTATCTGTTCCTTGACACCAGAAGGTGGCACCCTTTCCCCATAATTTAGTGGCTTGCCCTATTTCATATAAAGTTTTCATTCTAGTGTCCTGAATGCATAGTATGTCTGCCTTGCATATAGCTACAGTAGTTCAGAAAGGATGGTAAGGTATATTTTCCCATTCTTTATACTGTTAGTATTAAGGGTCAGTATTTGTAAAGACGCCATATATAAATGTAGAGCTGAGAATACGATCATGTTGTTTTATTTGGGTTTAGTATTCCATTTCTTTTTTACTGTGTCCCCCTTCCCTTCATCTTCTATCCTTAAAGAATGATCTATTGTGGATGAGGAGATGGTAGAAGAGCCTGACTTCTCATCTTCCTCCTCAGTGTCACCCCAAGTTTTCTCTACTGTTAGTACTTTGTATTTGTTTGAGGCAATCGGTTTATCTTTCCCTATCAAACTTTCCTTTCTTTCCCATTAGGCTCTGTTTTTTCCCTGCCTTCATTCTTGGTCTTTTCTTGTGTGTTACTGGTGTAAATGGAGTTTCCAGTGGATTGGGTGGGGTGGGGGGCATTGTTTCTTGCTCCTGTATCTGTGTCTTGTTTTTGTGCCCTCTCCTGTGTCATGTGAGGAGATATCCAAAACCTCCTGCTCTGTAACCTTTTCCCCCTCACTATCCTGATTATTTGCAAAGGGGAAGGGGATCTTCTATCTCCATTGAGGGTGTATGTTCCTCCTGTTCACTTTCGTGTATTAAAATGTTGCCTTCCTTGGGGGTGACAGATTTCCGATACTCTCCTGTATCTGTCTCAGTAACCTGTTTTGCATTTTTTTGCATTTCTTTCTCTTTTTCCTGCTCTTTGAAACTGGCTTGCATCCTAGCCTCTGAAGCCTGAGCACACCCTTATTTTGGAGCTTGTGTGATTAAAGCCTCATGAGATGTCCCCTCATTGCTATTATGAGAAGCCCATCGACACCAAACATATGAGTGTCCTCGCTCTTCATATAGGTTGCATCAAAAGAGATTTACACATGCTGAGGCTAGATGTCCTAATAATAAACAATGCGTACACCTGGGCGTGTCACAAGCATTACTTAGGTGTAAACGTGAACCACATTTGTGACAAGACTTGGGTTGCCCTGGGTAAAACAGTGAGCCTCTGTCACATTCTAAAAAAAGCTACTAGGCAGATGTGCTATCCCATTATTTGATATGACTAGTCTGCATTTTACTGTCCAACCTCCAGTACAGAATTGTTTTGAACCAATTATTGGGGTGGGGTGTTTCAAAATTTCACAATGCTTTTATAACTATAATAAAATGTCAGCTACATTAACCCTTTCATCTTGTAACAGAATTGTCAAAGTTCGGACAGCTGGCTTGATAATAGGGACCACTAGAAAGGGTGTCCATAATGGTGTGTCTTTTAGTGTGTTTTATTTAGACCAAAACCAGTCCAGGCATTCCACGGTTTTAAAACTAATGTCAAAGTTATGTTCATCCATGTGAATCAAGGCAAACACTTATGATGCATAGAACTTTAAGGAATTTTTTTAGCAGTTTTCCCTATATAGACTCTGTCTAGAGGGTTTTCCAGGCCTCCTTTGTATAACAGATCCATCGCATTTTTCCTTGGGGCAGGTTCACCCTTATTTTCAAACAAGTCAGACATCCAGAGCATAAGCTTGAAAATGCTCAATATAATTGGTAACAATGGTAAATCAGTTTCTATTGCTGATTCAGATAATACTGAGCCTTTTGATTTTTGTTGTTCTAAATGTTCAACAAAGTTTTGGGAAACAAGGGTAGCTGTTCCTGAAGTCGTGGCTTTTACTTTGTCTTCAGGTTCCTGGGCCAACAAAGACTCTGCAGTCATTTGTTTTGTTAGCTGACCTGATACATTTGACTGTACTCATCCATGTCACCTCTTTCTTTAAACTGCTTATTTTTATCTTCACCCTTGTCCCCTTTCCCATTAGCATTATCTGTGCAGTCAATACTTTTTCTGTGAGGTGAAAAAATAATTTTACCTGTTTGGGTAACTTCCAAATCCTCATACTTGGCAACATCTGGGTCTGTAGGGTTCAGTTTCCAGATACCCTTTGGATCTGCTATCCAACCTGCATTGTTTAGAGCCGAGGCTGCTGACCATTCAGACTTTGTTTGGGCTTTTCCTTTTGCTTCTTGCCTTTTTTGTTTCATTACTTTTCCTTGTAGTTGCTCCTAATGTTTTTCTCTGTGGCAAGCCATCATGTTTTTTGTTCGCTCCAGTACCAGGTAGAAACATAGAAACATAGAATTTGATGGCAGATAAGGACCACTTGGCCCACCCAGTCTGCCCATTTCCCTACCTACTGGATAAGCTGCAGATCCTAGTTAACCAGCAGCCTACTTCTTCCTACCCCCAACCCCCAGAATTGCCACACTCTGTATGGGTGCGGTCTCCGAGACTGAGACCGCCACTCCCTATGCCTTCTCCTCTTCAGTTTTAGCATGCAAAATGTCAGTAGCCACAGGGGATTTTTCCTCTTCATCTGCAATTCGTAGCAGCAGCTGTCGTTTCTTTTCTTCTAAGGCCTTCCTCAGAGTTTCTTTGGCTCTGGCAGAATCCTCCTCCATTCCCAATGGATCATTAAGGTCATCCTTCAGTATGACACTTAGAGAATTGTCATGAGTATTTACAGCATCATTATCAGTCTGTGCAGAATTTTCAGTCATCATTTCTACATCCATGCCAACGTCCAAATCCAGTGGGGCAGTGATCCCCATTCATTAAAAATGAGAGGCGGGCCACCATGCTATCTTGAATGCCCGCCTCTCATTTTTGTATTGCCGCCACTCTTTCCTGCTTTGTGCTGCCCTAGTAGCGCTTAGTGCTACTGTCCCTTTAAATGTTCGCGGTTCGCGATCGCACACTAGGAGTGTGCACGTTAGGAGCGCGCACGCAGGCAGCAGATTCAAGCGGTCACGGAGGCACGCAACCGCAGTCAGGAACTTACACAGTCGGTGATCACGGGGTTGTTGGTCTAGCAGTCAGCAGACCATGCAAGGCACCAAATTGTGGAACGAATCACGGAGGAAGCAGGAGAGTGACAGCTAAAATGCCCTATAGTGGAGCAGCTACAACACTTAGGGGTAAGTCCCACTAAAGTAGTCTGCTGCCACTAGAGGGTTTTTGCCAGTGTGACTGTGTGTCTTCTAAGGAGATGATCATTTCAGCATGTGGAAGTCAGGGCTATACTAATGTGACAGCAGGCAGCTAATCCTCCCCCACCAGAAAAAAACATAAATCTGTATTGAAGTCTAACAGTGTTGATCACAGTGAAAACTATTAATTTACTACTTTGAAGTTGGCTGAGTGAGGTGGGCAGGGGAGGGAAAGATCATTGTGTGGACTCCACAGAGTAGCAGCTGATTTGATTGTAGCTGAAAAATAATTTGCAGTGACTGGAAAAAAAAAACAAACAGGATTGCCTGTGAGTCAATGACTCTTAGAGAAGTGTTGGCTGTGTTTAGTAACTGACTGAGTAGGCAATTTTACTTAAAAAGATCTGAAGGTTTGAGGGGGAACTATTGGGTTTGATTTGAGAGGGGAGCAGAATCACTGTGTGGTCTTCACAGCGGACCTGGGCAGCAGTTTATTTGAACTGCTGAAGGGTAGGAAAAATACTGGCAGTAAGAAAAAAAACCCGTGACTGCACAGAAGATCAACGTTTTGGTGCACTTTACAGCCCTGACCACCAGAGATTTGTTTGTAGCCAGCAAAAAAATATTTGTGTGGGAAAAAAAATTCTGGTCTCCTTAACTGTGACAACAGGGGGTCTGCACCACTAGTCAGGTTGTGCACTTAGTCTAAGCTTCGTCAGTGGTCACTTGTTCTGAACCCTGATTCAGGGAGCAAAAAAATATTTGTGTGGGGAAAAAAATTCTGGTCTCCTTAACTGTGCCAACAAGGGGTCTGCACCACTAGTCAGGTTGTGCACTTAGTCTTGCTTCGTCAGTGGTCACTTGTTCTGAACCCTGATTCAGGGAGCAAAAAAATATTTGTGGGGAAAAAATTCTGGTCTCCTTAACTGTGCCAACAAGGGGTCTGCACCACTAGTCAGGTTGTGCACTTAGTCTTGCTTCGTCAGTGGTCACTTGTTCTGAACCCTGATTCGGGGAGCAAAAAAATATTTGTGTGGGGAAAAAATATTTGGGGCTCAACCAGCATTACCAAACTCTCGTTCTGTATTGACAAATAAACACACGATAACACTTAGGGAAAAAAAAGCTTTATTGTACACAATGCAGAAACTAACTAACTTTGGTTTCAAATTAGCTCAAAAACGGAAACATCCTGATCAAGATGACAATTGTGAGTCATCAATGTCCAAAAAACTCCCTGCACTTCTTCCTCCTGTAATACAGAAAAAAACACCTCTAAGCATAGAGCAACAGGATTTTATACTGGCTGGCTTAACAAATACTGTTGGTTACAGTACAAAGAAAATGATGGCATGTTTTGTGCATTTTGCATAAAACATAAACAGATGCCCAAATCAGGAACAGTTTGGGTACTCAGTGGGTGTAAGACATTCAGAGAAGATGCTATAAAAGGCATCAGAACAGTTCAGTTCATGTTGTTGCTTCTGAACTGGAAGCTAACTGCAATTTCTGCTTCAAAAGGTGGAATAGAGCAGGCAATGCAGCAGGCCCTGACCCTGAACAAGAAGCTTTTGTGGCATCCCTTGTTGCATGTACTGGCTAATAAAAATGAGCTGCCTCACAACGAAATATGGCTCACTGCTAGATCTCGCCAAATCATTGGGATGCAAATACCTAGACATATACATATTGTTGATGTTGTTAAATATCGTTCTGATCGAACTGTCAGAGAAATGGTTCTCTCTCTGGGTGAGGTGGTCAGGAGATCAGTTCTTACAGATTTGAAGGCTGCCAGATTTTTTTCATATTTGGTGGATGAAACAACTGATATTGCTGTTATGAAGCAGCTCATTTTGTATGGTACTGCAAAGAAGGGAAACCCAGAGTTTCTTTCCTGGGACTTGAGGAACTAATTGATGGAAAGGCAGACACAATTGTTAAAAAAATGCTGGAGTTCTCTGATAACAATCAAATCTCGATTGATCACCTTGCAGGGTTAGGCAGTGATGGAGCAGCCGTTATGCTGGGCAGGCAAAACGGGGTGGCTAAAAAGCTGAAAGAAGTTAGCCCAATTCTTGTTGAAAATCACTGTATGGCTCACCGGGAGGACTTGGCTGTAAAGGCAGCAGCAAATGAAGTGATCGCCATTAAAAAGTTTAATCAAACACTAGATCACTTATACAGATATTATGAAAACTCTGCTGTTCACATGGCTGCTCTGAAAGAAATTCAGCAGGCAATGGAAAACCCTGTTTTAAAGCCTAAACAGGCAAAAGCAGTTAGGTGGTTGTCCCATGATGCAACATGTGACACACTAAGGAAGATTTTCCCATCCATTGTTACGGCCCTTGCATAGAGAGGCCTCTGAAAGGCATGATCCCCAAGCTGTAGGCCTAGTAAAATTGTGGAAAACTGGGAGTTTTCTCTATTTTATGCATGATGTGACATACTTCCACACCTTAGCATCTTATCTAAATGCTTTCAAACATCAGCTCTGAATTTTACTGATATAAAGAGACATTTACATTCCACTTTAGAGATTCTTAGGCACGCCTACTGGTACCTGGTCAGTACTTCTCCTCCGTTTCACCTGAACTAGTACTCCTGAATGATAATGGCCTGAACTTGCCATTCAGCCGAACCACAGTTACATCATTTCAGAACCTCTGTGCATGACAACTTTATTAGAGCCCTAATTGCTCAAATTGATCAAAGGTTTCCAAGCACAGAACTTTTGGATGCGTTCAGTATCTTTGACCCCAGCATGATACCAGAAGGTGATATTGAAGAGTTGGAAGGGTATGGTAGTGATAGCCTTGAGATTATTCTTGGTCAGTATGCTACTGTTGTGGATGTAGGTGCTTCTGCACTGGAATGGGCTTCCCTGAGTAGTCTCATGTTCACGGAAAAGATGGCCTTTAAGACTATTTCTGATGTGCTGCACGCTCTAACTACTAAGTATGTAGACCTGTATCCAAACATATCTACTTTGGCAGAACTGGCAATGATAATACCAATGTCAACTGCAGATTGTGAGAGGGTTTTTTCTGCACTGAATTGAATAAAAACGCAAGAACAAAATAGATTAAGTGCCAGTGTGCTAAATGCACTTATGCTTATCTCAATTGAGGACCCTGATATTGACAGTTTCCCTTATTTGGAAGCTGCAGCTCATTGGGCAGGACTGCGAAATCAAAGACTAGATCTTGGCCTTGCAGGCACTAGTAAAGAGATGTAGTATGGCTGCACCAAATGTCAAGACTCTCACAACTGTTGCCTGGCCTGCAACTAGAATGCAGAGGTTTTCCAGTATGTTTTATCACAATTTTCTTTTGCTACTGCACACTACAGAGGCCTCCAGATCATCATATTACTCTTATTTCTTGTTTCTTATGCATTTATTGCATCCCGACTGACTCCACCCACTGGTAGCTCTGCCCCCTGGTGACCCCGCCCCCTGTGGCTCCTCCCCATTACCACTGCTCTATATTTTCACGCAATGTGGAACACTGGTGGGGTTTTTATACTTTTTCCCTACAGTCTCAGCATTCTCCGTTATACTGATGGCAGAATCTAACACAGACAAAAATTTAATTTTTCCATTATTTTCAGTCTCTTGATTTGATGAGCCTGAGGAGGAGACGTGCTCCCCAGCCTCCTACATGTTCATCTCCTTCGTCGGAGCACAACGAGTAGCCATCTTGCTGCGGTCAGCAACTCGCCTACTTGCAGAATAGGGGAATTTCCATGGTGTCCTGGCCAAATTTCTCCCATTCACTAAAAATACCACCAACAGCTGAATCTGGGTCAATGTCAGTTGGCATCCATCTGTATCCCCCCTCCTCTGGAATGAGAATGAAAATAGGCAGAATTGTCTAGTCCTCCTTTCCCGTTCAACAAAAACTAAAATAAAGTAAATAAAATCTCTTCCTTCTGGTGGCTGGTTGAGGAAAAACTTGTTCAATTAGTGGGAGAGGAGGAGGTATTGACTCCAGAATTGGTTCTTTTGTCAATCCCTCCTTGAGATCTCTGATTACACCAGAGAACTATGATATTTACATATATATTGGCAGCCAAGAAAGCACTCACATACTTGTGGCATCAGGCTACTCCCGGATGCTTGCCCACTGGCATAAAATTATCAATAAAATGTACTATCTTGAAAGGCTTATTGCACACTGTAATGGTTTTGAAAAGCAGTTCGAATTACAGTGAAGGCCATGGGTATTCTATATCTCTGCAGAGGATGAGTTCTTTGTCCCATGAATAGTGGAGAGGTCGGGGAATAAAGCAGTTATGCGGTGGCTAGATGGGCTGGGATTGGTTGGAACAGCCTGGACCTTATTGTTATTCTTATTAATTGGAGAAGTACACCCATTTGATTTATTCTATTCTTTGTTTAGTCCTGCAATTTATGTACCATGTATTTTGGATTGCTGTGCTTTTGTAGATGTGTACTTAGTTTATGAGCTCCTGTTGCATACCCCCAGTTTGATATTAATGGGTGATGATTGTTCTCTTTGTACCACTCTCTGAAATCTTAAATAGTTTAAAAAAAATACTGTGTCTGTAAAATGTATTTTGTTATGCTGAATGTTCTCTACTAATAATTTATTCGTCTTGTACTTTCCTCCCTGGCCACCCATGAAAATGGGCTGATTTCTTCTCAGGGGCTAACCAGGTCTCATAAAAATAAAATGAAAAATGAAATAAAATATACTTTCTCAGCAGTCAGCTCCATGGTGCCGGGTGGTGAGTCACCTGCTCGGCACACTGGAGACGCAGGTTCACATGCTGCACCTGGGTTGACTGGAGTGGAGACTGGCAGGGAAGGTTAGGAGTGGACGCTCTCTTCCCTGAGAGAGAGGGTATGGCCTGAATTGCTTCTCGAGTGGCACCTTGTGGAAGACCAGCAGAGATGCACTTGGCAGCATGGATGGCCATGTGCAGCCGTGCATCCTTCCCAGGGCACTGCAACTTGCAGCCATCATGTGGGAGAAAATGAAAAAATGGCCCATCCTGGAGCACAGAATGACTGCCCTCTGTGAGTTCCCTCCCACACCACTGACCACCCAGTCGACCATCCTTACCCCCATGACCATCACCTCCAATGTCAAAGGCACTTCCCTTCAGTAGGGATTAGCCAAAACATGAGGGGTGGTGGAGGGTCTTGGTGGACTTAGTGGTAAGTGATGGCAGTGAGAGTTGTGTCTGGCAAACAGAGAGTATGAGCATGGGAGCCTGAAGGAGTGGGGCTTTGGGTCAGCTGGGGAGTGGAGTATTGAGGATCCAAGGGACAGCTCTTCTCTAGGGTGGAGACAAAGTGGTGCCTGGTGTATGCCTGGCCCCTAGTGGTGGCTGGTGGGACAGGACATAGGAGGGGTGCATGGGGTTGGAGGAGTGGCAGACATTGGAAGCAGGGTGTGTAGAAGCACACACCATGTCACCCTTGATGTCATTGCATGAGACTCCTCTGGGTAAGAAAGGAACATTGGAAAACATCCTGGCAAGCAAGATGACCACCAACCCCTAACAGGCCTGACACTTGCGACCCAGGTGCAGCCCAAGCTAGATCTGTATCCAGTGGGTTTGGGAGAACTCCCAGCCACCATGACATAGGGGGCAAACAATGGGGGTACAGGCAGGTACATCTAGGAGAAGCCGGTTGACGGGGCAAGGGCTGGTCGGTGAGAAGGGGACCAACCATGACAGGGAAGAAACAGAATAAGAAAAAAAGAGTGGTGGTCATCAAATTCCAGTTTTCCCCTGCTTCATTGTGTGTTATGCTTTTTCCTTTCCACAAAGCTTTTTACTCCTTGAGCAGCTGTTCAGCAGCTGTCTCTACCACTCCTCAGCTAGCACCCACCTTCCCTGGCCTTCCCTGCAGTGCGTTCATTGTGTGTATATGAAAAAAGAGTATTATAGACATCACAGTTGGACTCTCACCTGATAAAGTGTCTCATCAGTAATGATATATTACTGTGTTGGAGTTCCCCAGGGATCAATTCTTGGTTCTCTCCTCTTCTCTCTTTTTATTAACAACCTATCTTCTCTGCCCAATTCCTCCTCTATCACCCTGTATGCTGATGATATGATGCTTCTCTCCAGTGGTAGAAACCTCTCATCTATACAGGCAAATCTTCAAGCAGATTTTGACTGTTTACAAGACTGGCTTCTACAAAACAAACTCCTACTGAACTCCCAGAAAACCATAGCAATGCTTTTTGGCTCCCACCAGAGAATGAAATCCTATGACACGGCCCTTTCAGTCCTATGTCTTGATGGCTCCCCTTTGGAATGTGTTGAATCTTTTAGGTATCTAGGAGTTACACTCGACCCATCTCTGGATTTTAACCTGCACATTGCTGCCACTTGTAAGGCAGTAAAGAACAAACTAGGACTTGCTTATAAAATCAGGTTCTCCCTCAATGACGCTGCTAGACTTGCTTTTGCGCAAGGTTTTCCCCTTCCCTGTCTTACATATTGTTCCCCGGCCTACCTTGATGCCAGCAAAGGAGCATTCCAGAAGTGGAACACATGCTATAACAGCATATGCAGATTTGCCCTCTCTGCCCACAGCATAACTCATCATTGTCAACTCCACTCCAGACAGGGCTGGCTCTCCCCTCAGTCATATAGACTCTATTCTACTGGCTGCCTGATTGATGCTGTAATCAGAACTGGGACCCCTGTTTACCTCTCTAGGCTGCTTAACCATTCTACCCATACCTATCCGCTTAGGTCATCAGCACAAACTCCCTTGGAAATTCCTAGGTGTCTCACCAAAAAGGGTGAACTCTTCTTTGTAACATCTGCCCCCCACCTTTGGAATGCTCTCCCCCAGCAGGTCAAACTCTCCAGATCCCACCAGGTCTTTAAACTGGGCCTTCGTGCCCACCTACATGATTCTAAGGTCTGCTTCTGCTCTGAATCTTGAGACTTCTCCTAATTGTTCCTCAGCATTACGGCACTTACTGTCTCCTCATTTCTGTTACTCACTAGTCCTACTTTCCTCACGTATCCTATTGTTATAACTGTTTATTGTTTTTCAATACCTAGTGCCTGATTATTGTTAGTATTTTTGTTATGTCTAGTGCAGTTAGTTAGTTAACATATTCTGTTTGTTTGGCTCCGTAGAATTGGCTTGCTCTTAGTCTGTAAACATTGCTGTGTGTTTTGTGCTCACTCATGCTGCAACATGATAATGCATATGGGGCACAAAAACCCTGGCACAATATATCAGTTGGGGGGTGAGGATATAGCATGCACCAAGCAGGAAAGGGATCTTGGGGTTATCATCTCTGATGACCTCAAGGTAGGGAAACAGTGTCACAAGGCAGCAGGTAAAGCAAATAGGATGCTGGGATGTATAGGCAGGGGCATTACCAGCAGGAAAAGGGAGGTCATAATTCTGCTATACAAGACACTAGTGAGGCCCCACCTGGAGTACAGTGTACAGTTCTGGAGACCATACCTACATAAGGACATAGACAGGGTAGAGAAGGTTCAGAGGAGGGCACCAAAGATGTGCATGGATTGCATCACAAGTCCTATGAAGACAGGTTGAAGGAACTGAACATGTACTCCCTGGAGGAGGAGGAGAGAGGGATATGATAGAGACATACAAGTATCTTACAGGGAGGAACAGGGTGCAGGAAAACACTATTTTAAGCTAAAAAGATGTTCCAGGACTCAGAGGCATGGGATGAAGTTGAGGGAGGATGATTCAGAGGAAACATGAGAAAGAATTTCTTCACAGAACGGTGGTGGACAAGTGGAACACCCTGCCAGAGGAAGTGGTGGGGCTGAAACAATCACGAGATTTAAGAATGCATGGGATAGACATAAAGGAATTCTGGAGGTCAGGGGTTAGGTGCAACAGACTTCTAGGAAAACAAACTGAACTTACTAGCTCAAATGGGCAGACTGGGTGGGCCATAGGCCCTTATCTGCCGACACTGTCTATGTATCTATGTATCTATGAACAATGTTACTCCTGTTTGTACCTGCTTCTCTGTTGTGTAACTCTTCCGGGTTGTGCCAGAATACAGGCAATACTCTTGTCTAGTGTACTTACCCGGTCATCAAACACTAAATAAATAAATATTTTCTTATTTGCCCTCCTTCCCTTCACCCCCCCCCATCCTAAGCCAGTTCTACTTTTATAAGCCAGTTCTACTTTTATAGGCACAGGATTTGACTGACAACAGGAACTTCCTGTTTGGGAGCAGGAAGTGAGTGATCACAGAACCACAAAAGACTCACCATCCAAGAAGGAAAAGAGTAGCTCTCCGTCCCCCTCAAGCTGCTGGAGGTCTGACTCTAAGCAAGTAAGGAGACTACTGAGAAATATAGGAACTTCTTGTCTCAGAACAGGAAGATCAGGAGCTTAAAGGGCACAGAAGCAGTAAGTAAGTAGGGAGAAAAAAAATAAATAAACAGAGGAAAGAGTAAGTATCCAAAACAACAGTTAAGGGGCCAGAAATAAGACATGATGGAAGTGGTGCAATGCAGTGGCTGTGGAGCAGCAATCTTCTGGGAGACGTTCTGGAGGATGCGGCGTCGTCCCATCTGCAGGCACCTCTCTGGGCTGAGGGAGGAGGTTGCTCATCTCCAGGCTGAGTTGGCCAGGATTTGTGGGACCTCCTCTCCCACCCAGGGACCACCGAGGCCACTGCTGTTGCCTCAGAGGTTGCCAGGAAAGAGGAGCGGTTGGACCACAGTGGGCTCAGGAAGGGTGTGGGTGGTGGAACAAAAGTGCATCCCTCCAGTTATACCTCTTCACAAAAGTATGCCATTCTGGCAAAGTGTAGTTCCTCTATGGAAGCACCCGCAGTGAAGACCAAGGAGGATGCTGGGAACCTCCACAAAGGAGACCCACAGGAGGGTGGCATGGAACCCCACAGGGGAAAGAAACAACTCCTGGTGGGGGGGACTCCATTGTTAGGAGGGTAGAACTGGGGGAGGAAGGGGAGAGGGAGGTAAGGTGCCAGCTTGGCACCATGGCTTGGGGAGACAGGGAGTGAATCCTCAGGATTAATGGAGCAGCAGCATGGGGAAGGGAGCTGGATGCCATTGTCTACCTAGGGACAAATGACTTGAAATGAAAGGGATCAGAGCAGTGTAAAAAGAGTTTGTGGAGTTGGGGAGGGGCCTTAGACAAGTAACACGCACAGTAACCTTCTCGGAGGTGCTGCCTGTCTATGTCATCAGTGAGACTAGAGTGCTCCACAGCATGGGATTCAATCAGTGGTTGAAAAACTGATGCAGAGCTCAGGGGCTTGGCTTCATTGGGGACTGGGGGTCCACCTGGACTGATGCAGGCCTATACTGGCGTGATGGGCTGCATCTGTCCAGGAGGGGAACCAGGATCCTAGGTGATAGGTTTAAATGCTTCATTGGCAAACATTTAAACTGGCCAAGGGGAGAGGCACTGGAAAGGAGCAGGAAAATCCTAGCCCCCCCCCAAATAAATCAGGGTAGTAAGTGAGGTAAACACCAAGATAGAGACATCAATAGGGGGAAGGGTAGGGGTAAATGGAGAAAATGACAAAGGCAATAAGGATAGGGATGGGACAAAAAGGTGGTAAGGCCATCAAGAAGTGGAGGGTAATGAGTACCAATGCCCATAGTCTGGACAACAAGCTCCAATGAACTGGTGGCCTTGATGAAATCGGGATGCCTGGATATTATGGCAGTCACAGAAACATGGTACACAGAGAACCATGACTGGAATGTTAACATAACAGGGTACACAACCTACAGGAGAGACAGGGAGGGGAGAAGAGGGGGAGGAGTAGCTCTCTATGTAAGGGAAGGGATAAAAGCAGTGGAACAAAAGAGTAAACATGGAGGAGAGGAGGCACTGTGGGTTACCTTAGAGACTGGAAATGGCACCACAATCCACACAGGGGTTGTATACAGACCCCCCATGGGAAGGGAATGAATAAGGATATTATAGAAGTCATCCTTAGGATGGCAGAGAAAGGGGAGATACTGTTGATGGGGGACCTGAATATGCCAGATGTTAACTGGAGCACCTTTGCTGCAGCCACATCCAAGAGCAGGGCCATTCTTGATGCCCTGCAGGGGGCATGCCTCAGACAGCTAGTTTTGGAACCCATTCGTGAGGGAGCAATCTTAGATCTCGTACTCTCAAATGGGGACAGTGAGAGGATCTCCAATCTAGAAGTGGGTAGCCATCTGGGAACAAGTGACCACCAGTGTGGTTCATGATAAACTCAGCTACAGAGTCAAGCCATACAAAAGTGAAGGTACTAGACTTCAGGATGGCTAACTTTGGCAAGATGGGAGAGTGCCTTAGAAAAGCACTAGCAAACAGGCAAGAAGGAGGGGTGGAGCAACAATAGGGAACCATCAAAACTGCCATCACAGAGGCAGCAAGCCTTTGTGTGAAGCAAATAAATCAAAATGAAAGAAAAAGCCACTATGGTTCTCAAAGGAGGTGGTGGGGAAGGTTATGGAGAATAAGATAGCATTTAGGAATTATAAGGAAACACAGAAGGAGCAGGACAGAGAACTGTACCGGTTAAGGCAGAAGGAAGCAGGGAGGGAAGTCAGAATAGCATAGGCCCAAACTGAGGAAAAGATAGCCAACTCGGTTAAGAAGGGGGATAAAACCTTTTATAGGTACATCAGGGAGCGTAGAAAGACAAAGGGAGGGATAGTGAGGCTGAATAGAATGGACAGTGGGTGGGCAGAGAGGGACAGTGAAAAAGCAGGGATACTGAATGAATACTTCTGCTCAGTATTCACAAAAGAGGAGGAGGGGGAGGTACCTAATCCAATTAACAGAAGCACTCTGGATGGGGGTTGATCCCAGTCCTTTCACAGAAGAAAGGGTTCTGAAAGGACTCCTAAAACTGAAGGTGGACAAAGCAATGGGGCTTGACCGGATTCACTCCAGAATTCTAAAAGAATTAAGGGGAGAACTAATGGCACCACTGACTACCCTTTTTAACAAATCATGGGAGGATGGTGTGGTACCTGAGGACTGGAGGAAGGGGGATGTGATTCCCCTTCAGAAAAGTGGGAGCAAGACAGAGGCAGGAAACTACAGTCTAGTTTTACCTCTGTGGTAGGGAAAGTGATGGAATTATTTCTGAAGGAAAGAATTGTTGAGTACCTAGAGGCCAGTGGGGCATAGGGCGCAAGGAAGCATGGGTTCACAGCGGGAAGGTCATGTCAGATGAATCTAATCGATTTCTTTGACTGGGTGACGAAAGTAGTAGACCAGGGAGGGGCTGTGGACATGGCCTACCTAGACTTTAGCAAGGCATTTGACACAGTCCCACACAAAAGATTAACAAACAAATTATCCAGCCTGGGAGTGGGTCCCAGGGTGATAGCCTGGGTAAAACAGTGGCTGGACAACAGGACACAGAAGGTAATTGTAAACGGAGTCCACTCTAAAGAAAGGAGGGTTACTAGTGGGGTACCGCAGGGTTCAGTACTGGGTCCAGTCCTTTCTAATGTCTTTATAAGTGACATTGCAGAGGGACTGGAAGGAAAAGCATGCCTCTTTGCAGATGACACAAAGATCTGAAACAGGGTTGATACACAAGGAGGCATGGAAAGGATGAGAAGGGACTTGGCAAGATTGGTGGAATGGTCAGAAGTATGGCAGCTTGGATTCAATGCAAAGAAGTGCAAAATAATGCACCTGGGAAACAAAAACCCAAGGGAAGGGTACACAGTGTGGGGGGGGGAGGCAGTAACAACAACAAAAATGGAATGGGACCTGGGGATAATCATATCAGATGACCTTAAGGTTGGCAAGCAATGTGAGAAGGCAGTAGGGAGGGCTGGAGGGGATACTGGGATGTATAGGGAGAGGCATCACCAGCAGAAAACAGGAAGTTATTATCCCTCTGTACAGACAGTTGGTGAGACCCCATCTGGAGTATTGCATCCAGTTCTGGAGACCCCATCTCCGCAAGGACATACACAGGATGGAAGCAGTCCAGAGGAGGGCAACTAAAATGGTGCAGGGTCTGCAAGAGAAGCCATAATAGGAGAGACTAAAGGAGCTTAATATGTAGACCCTTGAGGAAAGAAGGGAGGGAGGGAAATGATGGAAACTTTTCAGTACCTCAGTGGAATCTACAAAGTCCAAAAGGGTAGCGTCTTTCAGAAAAAGAGATATGCAAGAACAAGGGGACACAATTTGAAGATAGAGCAGGGATGGCTTAGGGGTTATGTGAGGAAGTATTTTTTCACAGAGAGGGTGGTGGATGCATGGAACAGCCTTCCTGAGGAGGTTGTGGGGTCTAAAACTGTGGGAGAATTCAAGAATGCATGGGACAGACATAAGGCAATTCTTGTGGAGGGTAGGAAGAAATAGGCTGTTGGTTAACTAGGATCTGCAGCTTATCCTGTAGGTAGGGAAATGGGCAGACTAGGTGGGCCGAGCAGTCCTTATCTGCCGTCAAAGTCTATGTTTCTATGTTTCTATGTAAGTAGTAAGGTATCCATTTATTAAACCAAAATGCATCTGCCCGACACCTTACATCCTGACACCACAATCCCGATACATGTTTGCCCAACACTTCAATGTTGCTCACAGCAGAATCTGTAATCTTAAATATGGGGGGAGGGTATGGAAGGCAAAGCCCCCCACATTGGGTGGTGTGGGGGGGGGGCGAAGGCCCCTGAAATGTGAAAAAAACTCTGTCACAGGCAAAATTGAACTGTCGGGCAAACGGTGTGACTATGGCGTTGGGATGTTGGGTGCCAGGCAAACGCCTGTCA
The DNA here is from genome assembly GCA_016271365.2 of Neoceratodus forsteri. NCBI lineage: Eukaryota > Metazoa > Chordata > Ceratodontiformes > Ceratodontidae > Neoceratodus > Neoceratodus forsteri. Next base: position 1,281,719,267 of record CM057459.1, on the reverse strand, counting down.
GGATGCAGTATCCAGTAGTAATGCAGAATTCAACAGATGATATGTATGTTATCTAATGTTTTCAGTTATTTATTCCTCAGCTTTACTGTATAGCAAGGCAGAGAACTAATCATGATACTTGGTTCGATATGGAATGTAACAGGAGAAAAGAAATGTAACCGGCCTCTCTTCTCAACCGGCTCAAAGCAGATTACCAGAAAGCACTTGAAGAGTTAAGCCAGCCCCTAGAGAGCTATTCTCTGGAAGGGAAATTGCCTTGAGACATAGGGCCAGATTTTCAAAGGGCCACACGCAAGCTGTGTCAAACAATCAGCTTGAATCAGACCTTGATGCACTAAATACTGTGCGCCATATTTTGCAAGAAAAGTGGTCTGTGTGACAAAGTCCCCCAAACTGATGCAAGAGGTCCACTGCATCAACACAATGCCATACAGAATGGGAATGACACAAGCTGCACCAAAATAAATGGTGCAAGTTGAGTCAAAAATTGTGCATGTTAAGTCAGAAAAATTACTCAAGGAACGAAAATGATGCAAACCGAGTACAAAAATGGTGCAAACTGAGTAAAAATGGTGCAAACCAAGTAAAAAATGATGCAAGCTGAGTCAAACAAATGACGCAAAGGACGAGAATGATGCAAGCTAAGTAAACAAAATGGCAGATGGAATGGCCAAAACTAAGCACCCAAAATGTTCTAAACTAGTCCTGCAGGAGAATACGGGCCCTTAGTATTAGCATAGTCAGGTCTGGCCACTTGATTTGGGTCTCTTTATATGCTCTAGTGTCCCTTAGACCAGCTCTGGCTGGTCTAGCAGCTGACAGTACTTTGACATGTTTGGTGTCAGTGGTGCAGCTTTGAAATTCCCACAGGTGTGGTCTTGCACCATTTCTGTGGCACAAGACAGCTCGCGCCATGGTGCTGCCATTTGTATGGTGCAAGGCTGACACAGCCACCTTTGACGCAGTGCTCCTTGGAAAATCGGGTCTGGCGCAATGTTTGACGCTAGACTCCCTTGCACCACTATTGTTTGGTGCACATCCCTTGCGTCATACCTGGGGCTTTGAAAATCCGGCCCATGATGTCTGAATGTTCATGCTTGAGTGGCCTGACTGAGCTAAGAGCAGGAAACTGGAGCATGAATGTGCATAGTTCTGCCCTTCCCCGGATACTCTGTGTACTCTGCCTGACCAGCTGGAGTTGCAGCCTGGGGAGAGGAGCAGTGCAGCTTCTCTGGCTGTGACTGGGACTTGGGGGCCTGGAGCCCCAAGGATTGTGGCAGGGTTCCTGGGGTTGAATGGTATTGATCCCCTTGTGCCTGGTCTCCAGAGAAGAGTACCATCAAAAGCAGCTGGAGGGATGTAGAGGCCCCAGGACTCGCACTGAGATTCATAGATAACAGCATCCCTGAAAAGACACCAGCAGGAGAATAGTACTAGTGGGCAACCCCTCAAGGGAGGTCACCGGATCCCTTGTAAATTCACTCCCAGCTGCAAAGAGAAAATGGAAGAAGTCTTTGTCCAGAGCAATTGTACACTTACCTTGTTAAATTAAAATGATGAGTTTGTAAAGTCCTAGTCAGTGTGGGTAAACCTCCTGGCAACTAGCCAAATGAAAGGACATCATGTAGGAGTGGGACTGGCAAGGTTTGGGGTTGGTAAGTCCCCAAGAATGGGGCCAGACATGGTAGTCTGCTTTCTGGGCCACTAGGGCTCTCAGTGTTGTCATAATGCTGATATACTGTTTATACACGTTGTCCTACTGGGCACAGTGAGACGAGTGCATGGCACAGCTTATCCATCAAGGAAGTGGTAGTCCTACCTGAGGAGGTGCTACTGCATGAATGGTCTTGGGAGCATCAGTGCTCCAGGGACCCTGTAAGGGAGATTATGGTATGTGAGGGTTGAGAGATGCCCAGTATGTAATGAAAAACGTAACTACAACTGCTTTAGTTCAGGGGCTAGACTCAGAACAAACTGGGCTTGGGGTGGGCACATAGGGCCCCACAAGTTGCTGGGTACCACCGGACAGCGAGTAGCAGCAGCAGTAGGTGTAGTGAAATGCATACTAGATGTGGGGGGAAGTATGTGAAGCCCCAGGAATTTGGTAGTACAGAGTACATGCAGGGTGTAGATTATATGGAGAATGTGGTGAAGCATGCTGTAATACCATTGTGAAGAAGTAATGGCCAGCGAAATGCCTGGAGAGCTGTGTTTCAGACAGCCTCATAATAAACTGTCATTATGCTTGATTCTGGCTCTGGTATGAACAATTCAGTTTGTGTGTGGTCTCATGTTTATGGTGCTCAGAGGTATGGTTGTACTGGTGACCCTGATTCCCCAACACCCCAACCTGTGATGGCATGGTGATGGATGTTTGCGCAGTACTAATAGTCATGGTGTAAGGTGGGTACCCCCCCCCGGATGAGATGCCATCAGATATCTCTAAATGTAGGAGGGTGACCCGGCCTTTACAGAAGAATGAATCAATTGGCTTGACAAGCCAAATATAATCCGAGCAGAGATGCCCTAATATTTTTAAATAAACAGAGAATGGATTACAAAATGTGTTAGCCTGTCAGAAAAATTTGTATTATAAGTGTAAGTGGGATGCAGTGTTGGAGGCAGTTGAATCTAATAACTACTAAATTCTGAAAGTTAGTTGCCAAAGGCACTAATAATTATATATCAAGCCCACAGTGTTAGAACTGACCACAGACTTGGGTCACTCATTTTGTTACATTATGTTATGATAACAGTGATCCAGTTTCTTGAGAACCTGACAGCTGAGGCCATTCATATTGATCAATTAATGGGATGGATGTTATTGAAGAAACAGATAAAACACAGGCAAAAAAAGCACCCAGGGTAGATAAAATACTAACTGATACTGCACAGTCATTGCTAAAACCTTCATTAATGCACCAGTTAGGGTTCAACTTAATGACAAAACAGTAGGGAAATGTGATCTTAGGGTTCCCAACCCTAACTCCCCACCCTCCAAGCAGCAAAATGACAGAACTGCACAAGCAATCACAGAGAGCCATCATCAGGTAAGACAAACATACAACTGTTTCTAGGTGACACAAATGCAGTAGCACTGATATGCTACCTTTGTGGATTTGTATCTGTGGCATACACATTGCAAGGCATAAATACTCACTTCTGTCTACAGATATAAATCCACAATACTCAAATCACAACAGTACTTCTTCTGTCTGCAGAAGTACAGACCCCTCTAGCCACAGACACAAATCTATGATACCCAAATTACAACAGTTATTCTGCCTGCAGAAGGGCAGGCCCCGGCAGGGCCAGCACCTCTGCAGCAACAAATTGACATGCATAATGTAAGACATACACACCTACTTCTGCCTGCAGATAGAAATTCAAGATACCCAAATTACAGCACTTCTAGCTGAAGAAGCACCAGTCCCTGTGGGGCCAATGCTTTTGCAGCCACAGGTACATGGGCACACTGTAAGACATACGTCCCTACTTCTCTACTACAGAAGCACAGGCCCCTGTGAGGTCTTTACTTCAGCAGCTGCATTTACAAATTCACACTACCCAAATTACAACACTACTCCTGTCTGTAGAAGTGCAGTCCCTTGTGGGTCCAGCCCTTCTACAGCCACAGATATGTATGTACAGAATAAGATATTAAGACATTAACTCTTATTTCTGGCAGCAGATACAAATCCATGAATGTAGCACATCAGTTCTTCTGCATTTATGTCATCTAGAAACAACTGTACAATTCTATGCTGTTTGTCTTACCTGATGATGGCTGTCTGTGGTTCCTTTTGTGGTCTTGTCCTTTTGCTGTTTTTTTTTACGTTAAGATGAATCCTAACTGGTACATTAATACAGTTGTTTTTTTTGTAATGAATTTCCTTTCTTTTTGAGGACGTCAATAAACTGAAATGACAACAGTGTTTCCAGCTGCAGAAGTGCAGACTCCTGTGTGGCCAGCATTTCTGCAGCCACAGATACACATGCACAATGCTAGAAATGCACAGCCACGTCTGGCTGCAGAAGCGCAGACAGCTGTGGGGCCAACACTTCTATAGACTCGTCCTGCTGTTCCTCTGGCACATTTTCTTGCTTTGTACTGGAGCACTGTGGGCTATGTTTTCCCCTTTTCATTGTGGCATTGGGGAGGGGCAGTTCATGAAAGGTGAAAGAAAATCAGTTATACAATGGATTAAATCAAAGTAGCAAAACCCTGCTATCTGACTGGCTGTCTGGCACCTTTTTAGCATGATAAATCCTCCAGTGTACCCACTGGAAAAGGTGCCAGCCACCAGTGAGCCGCAGCAGGAACTTCCTCTAAAATCACTCCGACAAAGTCAGAACTGGAAAAACACAGCGATGATCGAATAGTGAGATCGGCTCAACTTGCAACTAACACGACCCCCGAAAACACCGCAGAAAAGCTGCCATCTTACATCAGCGGTAAACAGACAACTGGAAACTCCCTGCACCACTCAAACAAATTGAATTAGTCACTATACCACATCGGGCCAAAACAAGGTTTCCCAACTCTTCCTCCGTAACTACTTGTACCCGACTAACCTCTGTGAAGCATTTTTTGTTTTTCATTGGCACACACCTCCATTGAAATTGTTCATGCCTACTACCTTAATGGTGCTACTACTAGACTACTGAAGCACTGAGGTATTGCTACAGACAGGGGAACTAGGACACACAAGAGCCAGGGGAAAAGAGAGGTAAGGGGATGCTGACGAGCACAGACGACTCTCTGAGCAGCTCCCATTACTACCAGGAAGGATGGGCAGGAAGAAACCTCTGAATGACTCACATTTGTACCGGAAGCACTGGCGGGATAACCAGACTGGGAATGCTGATGTGAGTAACAACACGTCCATGAAACAGGCAGCTAGCACACAAGAAAAATGAACAGTAGTTTTTTGTATTTTTTTGTGTACACAAGCAAATGACAGACACAGTCCCCATCCACAAAAATACATTTTTTTTCCCCTCACATCCCGATTGCCTCAGTCTCTCTGCTAGATGTTGCCTAACACCAGCTAAATAGTACTCTGACTCCACAGTGGACTATTTAACCCAGTGAGGAATGATACATTATTAAAAATCAATAAAAAAATATAATTTTAAATTTGTCTTTATCTTCTAAAACAACTAAAGCTAAACATTGTATAATAGCAATATACCACTCCAGGGTGTGGGTATATGGGTGTATTTACCACTTCTGGTGTGGTTACGTCACTTGGACTGTGGCCTCATGACTGAACCACACCAGGTGTGGTAAATCCACCCATATACTCACACCCTGTTGTGGTATATTGCTTAAATAAGAACTTCTTGCCTATGATTGCTAACAAAGGAAACGTCAGAATTAATTACATCGAGTTCAAGGAATGTAATAGGCATAGTGAAGTAAAAACATGGAAGAAGAGAAGAGTCTGCAGTACTTAATTGATATAACCTACTTCCATGCAATGCAGCCAAGGCTGAAATAACAGAGGGGATTGACTGCAACTAGGTTTAAAATATGAAACATACAATGGGAATCAAAATGAACTCACTATAGTTAAGCATGGAGTGCACACACAGCCTGGAGAGTGTTGTAATCAACTCTGCCCTGTGGTCTCACTTCCTTATTCCACAGCTTAGTACATACTGGTTCTGACTTAAACTACAGTTCCAAAAAGAAGATTCTCTGTAGTTGCCAAACAAGCATACTTTAGTAACCCCATGATGCATGCTGTTAGCTGACACATAGTACGAGATGAATCCCTTGCATTTCATAACACTGCATCTGTTATTCTTGCTCTTGCCACTTAGTAGACAGCAATTCACACACGGAAAATAAAGTAAATGCAGTGAGCAGAAAAATGTCGATGGCCTGGTGCTTTTGATTGGTGTGTGTGTGTGTGTGTTTGAGGTTTTCAACAAATAACGGGTAAATGGACAATGTGCACTCTTTACGTTTTAGTTTCATTTATACTCCTCCCCAGGCTCCGGGTCAGCCTCTCCTTCAGGTCACCAACAACTCCCCTGCTGCCACCCTGCCCTGATGCAGCCAACCACCACCTCATATTGCAACCGTCCCAGGTAATCCGGCATCACCCTTTACCGGAGGGGTTCCCCCCCTCCGAGGGAGAAGGCACCAGCAGGGCAGATGAGCGCACTCTTATGTTTGGCTCGGGAGCTGCTGAGGTGGACTTGCTTGGTCTGCTCTGGGTCCACGGCAGTGGGAGTAGGGCGACCATCATCCGGTCAACTGTGGAGCACTTTTTCCCGTTTGCTCCCCATTAGCTAGCGAGACTCCATGGAATGCTATACCCCTGACCTCCACCAGGAGTCAGCAAGTGCCAGGTCACTTCTCCACACTCCCCCAAGAGATGGTGAGTAGTCATCTGATGCTCGAGCCTTCCCTCCCTGGCAGGACCTGCCAGCATCCTGGGTCCGTTTCTGAACCCAGGTCACTGGCGTTGCAAGCGGAAATCCAACTGCTGCGCTGATGGGCCAGCCCTTTTAAGTTTCGAGAAGACTCAGACTTTAGTATACTTAATCTTACCTACTACAGTATCCTTAAGAAAGCTTGAAAGACGCGGACTGACGATGACCTGCTGCTTGCGGTTGGCATTTTGGTGTCTCGCCATGTCCTTGTGCTTGCTGTTTCTTTCCTTCTGATAGAGTATTTATATATATATATATATATATATATATTATATATATATATATATATATATATATACAAGCAAACTCAAAGGCCAGCAAATTGGCTTAAAATACTAACAGCTAAATAAGTATTCTTTTTAGAAAAGTGAATCATGTCGTGTTGAACTGCCACCCTGATTTCAAAGCCACATGGTGTCACGCTGATTTGCTAGTATTTGGCATAATCAGTTTGATGGTTTCCAGGAGTTTTTTTTTTTTTTTGCATTTTATTGTTCTTTTTTCATGCTGAGAAGCTGGCCCTCGAATGCCCAAACCAATGGTGCCGATTGATGCACCTACACACTCTCTCGCTCTCTCTCTCTCTCTCCCCCCCTTCCTCCCGGGTTAGCAGAAGCAATTACTGTAACTAGCAGTAAAACAATTAAATGGAAGATAACTTTTTGTTTTACTATTCTTCAGTTGTAATCTGTAACTTTTGTACTGGCTGACTGAGATCCAGTGCATGTCCTCTCTGTCTCAACACTAAGTACCAAAACACAAAAGCCACATGGTGCTGACATGCATCTACTCTCTTTCTCTTCCTTGCTGATTTTCTGTGGCATGGCAGCAGTAATAAAATAAAACAAAAATAAAATGAAAACTTGACCTTGGTGTTCTTTAACCTTGTAATGCAAGTACCTAACCTCCAAGTTCAGTAGCTGAGCAGAAGCATGAAAACTGCTAGGTTAAGAAATGCACTCTCTAACTAGTTCTCCAGTTTCAGTAGCTGCCAGCTGGATTCCTCCTGCCCTTTGCTTCTGGCCAACACAAGACGGCAGCACATCTCTGTTTGTGGCTGCAGATGTCAAGAAACTCCCCTTGTTCTCATACTGAGAACATGGGTGAACAACTCCTCTTGCTAAGCTGGTGCCTATAAAGAAAAGAAAAATTATCTAAAAGCACAGATGCATACCTTATTTTTTTTTTTTTTAAATATATAGAATCATTCAAAAAAACTAAAAAAATTCACCCCTCCTATCCCTTTTCTCCTTATTTGTCTCAGCACAAGGAAGGCTTAGCTATTGTGGAGTACAGCTTAAGTATGGGGCTAATCTAACTGCCGCCCCTTTCAGAACACAGTACAATTGTAGCAAGCTAGGCTCATTATTGTAATTTGCATGATAATTTCTGCTTAGCATGGGCTAGAAACCCCTTTAGTCAGATTAGTCAGTCAGTCTGTTCTTGAACCTCGTGGTGAGATGAAGTTACCTATGGATATCTCTACAATTTATAAATAAACCTGCTTGTTTATTATTTTATGTGTCCATCTCAGTATTTTGTACGGTCCAGCAAGATGTCTACTGCAGCAGCAACAGATGGGCCTGGCGGAACAGAAAGAAGATAAGGGTCCTTAGTGGCAGACCAATACCAAAATGCCACACATGGTGGAGAATGCAGTCCTTCTGCTCAGATTCCATCTTGCTTCTCTGCATCGCTTGGTACCTCAAAGTCATCACCCAAGTATGCTTGAATTGTCTGAATGCTGATTAAACTACAGCCTTGGCTGCATAGAGAAAAAAAAAATGAACTGTGTCCTGTTCTACAGCAGACTGCGACACTCCTACTGTCCTAAAACTGTTGTAAAGCACTCTGTTCCATACTGCTAGCCAGCAGCTCAATGAAGGAACTGTTACAAATTAAGAGTATACAAGCTATACCCCCCACCCCCCCAGCTACCATCTTGTGGCAGGGCCTGCGGGAAGCCAGCAGCCTATGCAGTCTTCTCTCTCAGTGGGGATCGCACCCAAACAACAGGGAAGAAGTAAATTACAGCCAGCTTCTCTAAATGTTGCCTTTGTCTGTGGCTCCATCTTAAACTGCCATTTTGTCCTCTGCACCCAGTGCTGACCCTCTTGCTCAACCTCACAGAGCTGCATGCCGCTCCAGAAGGGACTTCCAAATAAATAAATGGGACAGCAGAAAAAGTGAAATACTTGCACCATGCGTGCACTTCTGTGGGCTTCAGCAACAGCTCCACGCTGCCCTCCTCAAAATTCCGGCTCCCCAACAGAATCAACCGCTCCCTGCAGCTGTTCTGGGGGTACTACTTATGGCTGCACCATTCCTGATGCTCCTGCAGCCACACAGAGGGTGCTGTATAGCATAGTGGTCAAAGGCACTGAGCTGCAAACCTGGAAACCTGGGTTTGAATCCCATCATCCCCCACGTGCATACTGTGTGACCCTGAGCAAGTCACTTAACTTCCTTGTGCTCCCAGGTCGCACCTGGAAACAATCTCCAGCTTAGTGTGCCTTTCCTGGTTAAACAATCCCCCCCCCCCCACTCTCTTAAGCTACACCAGGGATCCAGTCTGGCCTGTTACTCTCCTGTACGGCTGCAACTTGTGCTTAAAATCAGTGGAGCAACTGCAGCCGCCTTGGCCCTCATTCCTTTTGTTGCAATGGACTGTAGCTCAGTTATGCTCCCCTGAACCACTGCAGCCCTCCTCAAGCACTGGCAACTACACAGAACTATCACTCCCACCAAATAAAGCATCCATGTAAGTAAATAAATAAATACCGGACTACAGCCACTCGGCCATGATTCAAAAGGGAGCCATACAAACAAGAAATGCATAAACTAGGTGCATGGGAAATGAGAAAGAAAAGGGAAAATTAATAAAATAACAAAACAGAGCCACAAGCTTGTAAGCAGGGCACAGTATATAAAAATCAACACAACACGGCAATCACCATTTTGTCTCTTACACAGCAGCCTCATAGCAAAAAGTATCCATCTTGTGTGCAACAAAACAATAACACAGGAAATGACCCTTAACCCCCCCCTGCTGGCGGCCATCTTGTGAACGGCACTAAAATGACCTCACTCCATAGAAATCAATGGTAAACCTATTGAAATGAATGGACACTGCAACCCATGGTTGATTTTTACAACAACATTATTTAAATAACAGACAACACTGAACTGGGTTGGAATTGTTTATTAAGATGTCAGTTGATGGACTTTGCTTACAAATAATTGTACTTTTGTCAGCATGTCATCTACTCCACGATGTCCCATCTCCTGCATGATGGAAAATCCTTCTCATCCTTATGACCTCCGCTCAGTGAAATGAAGCTCGTCCTTAATCACAATGTCCAACAAAGACTCCACTACAGGTGCCAGAGTGTCCAGAGTTCCATCTTCACCCACCTCAAGGACATGGAGCTACAAAATAGAAACCATCTTGCAGAACATCCAGTCTTTCCTCTTGGCTCAAGGAGCACTAACTATGCAAGTCATTCAAGATGACCTTGCCTACATTAAGGCTATTTCACCACAATCTATGGTCCATACCAGCCTACAGCCAGTACCCTTCTCAGCCTTGCCTCACAAAGACACTGTCGACTGGCTTGAGCAATTTCGAGCCTGGATTTCCTTCAGTGGTTGGACTGATGGAACAACAACTGTGGGAATGCACCATGCAACCCTCTGAATCTCTAGAAGCATTCATAGTGGACATTGAGTCACACTACAAATGTCTGCAGAAAACAGAAAAAGATCAAATCATGGCCTTTGTCTGGGGACTGCTTCCTCAATTCCATACTTATGTCATTCTGCAAAAGGCAACAACCTGGATGGACACAATCCAAGCTACACGACTTGCACAAGAGTCCATCTCAATGTTCCAGTCCACCAGTGTATAAGCACCTCGGTCTTCACAATTGGCTGCACTCGCAACATGTGTCCAACAGCAACTAGCAATGATTGACAAGCTGATCACAACTGTCAATAGCTTACACCTCAGCTCAACTGATTCCTCTGCAACTTCTATCAACAACCTGCAACCACCTCAACAGCGACCTGATCCATCTCTGCCTTTACAAGAGCCTGTGACCTGCCAGTGGTGTGGATTCAGAGGGTACACCACTGCTGTCTGCTGAAAGCTGAAGTACTCCAACAGAAATCAAGAGAACCAAAGGTGCCCACCGCAGCACAATCAGCAAGATAATCGCAACTACTCCTAGGATCAGGGAAATGAGTGCTGCCCAACAAACTAGGGACTTTTGTTGGGCTAGGGAACAGAACAACTGACTGCCCCTCTGACTCTCGCAGTTTAAACAAACCACAGTGACATCCTCAAACTGCTAACTCTGGCACACTCTCACTTCCAGGGGCAAAGGTACCTGTCATCAGATCACCACTCCTATCGAGCTATGTCCCTGTAACTATTGGAGATTTGTCTACCCATGCCTTGGTCAACACTGAAGCAAAAATCTCAGTTATCAATAACAGTATTCTGGACAACCCAGCTATTCATCATTTACCCAATGTCGCTTCAGCTGACCTAAAGTACATTATCACAGCAAGTACTGCTACAGTACCTATCACAGGTGTGGTCCATTTCAAGCTACACTTTGGCTCACGGCAAGCCGCTGTCAAGTTCTACCTAGTACCTGATCTACAACCAGCAGTGATTCTTGGCCTGGACATCCTCAAAGCTCACAAAGTCATCCTAGACTTTGCATCAAACAACCTGCCACTAGACCCTTAGAGGCAACTCACAGCTACATACTCAGTCACTGTGCCTCCTAAGACAGAGATGTTTTTTATTGCCAGGATTTGAGGTGAACCACTTCCACAAGGTGTTGTTGGCATCTTTACAGGATCCCCCGCTCTGCATTTGTCAGGTCTTCTTCCAGGAAACATCTTATCTGCAGTGCATGGTGGCACAGTCTTCCAAAAATGCTGCAACTTCACAGATGAGCCAGTGGTCATCTCAAAAGGTGCCAACATTGGAAAGTTTCTCTGCTTGTCTACAGGTGACCAGCTCTATCTTATGCAAGAACATCAGCCTGGTTCCACCAACTCTCATCCAGTCAGTACTGTTACAACCACTCCATCTTCAACAGAGTTATCCCTCAGTAAGTGACTATCCTCTTCAAAATTTCCAGCATCTCCAACAGTGAAACAACAATTTTTGAAATTCCTGGAGAGTTACCCGGATGTTTTTGTTGGTCCAGATACAAGCTTGGATGCTGTGATATCCTGCAATACACCATCAAGGTGCAGACCAACCAGAAATAAATCCGTCAGCAAGCCTACAAAGTGGGACACAAACAGAAACGAGTCCTAGAGCACATAATCAAATACATGCTTGTTCAAGACATTGTTGAAGAGTCTACAAGTCCCTAGGGTGCACTTTGCCTGCTGGTGCTAAAGAAGGACAAAGGATATAACTTTGTGGTAGACTATAGAAAGTGCAATGTCTACATAGTGCGGGGTGCTCATCTCGTACCTACAACCGAAGGTGCCTTAGAGAGTCTTGACACAGCCAGCCCAGCTTACTTCACCACTCTAGACCTTCAGAGTGGGTTCTACCAAGTCTCCATGGATCCAGCTTCTCATCTATACACAGCCTGGCACTGCCACTTGGGACTTTTTCAATTCAAATGTCTACCTATAGAACTTTGGAACAGTCCAGCCACATTCCAGCATGTTATGGAATCCATACTATGTGGGTTGTCTTGGAAATCATGCCTAATCTACCTAGTTTATGTTATTGTCTCCAGCAGAACTTTGCCATAGCACCTCCAACATCTCAAGGAAGTGTTTGAACGTCTCAGACAAGCCAAACTCAAGCTTCACCCAGACAAGTGTTGCTTCGCACAGCATCAAATTCATTACCCAGAACATGTTATTAGTTCTCAAGGCATCTCTCCAGACCCAGACAAGCTCTCAGCAGTCAAAGACTATCCAGAACCTAGCAATCTCAAAGACCTTAGAGTTTTCCTGGGCTTGCCTGGCTACTACAGAAAGTTCATTTGCAATTATGCCAGGATTGCAGCTCCACTGTACACCCTCATCAAAAAGGGATGCGACTATACATTTTGTTTAATTAATTTATTTATTTAAGAGTTTCACCAGGAAGGCACACTGAGCAGAGTACTGCCCGATTCCAGTTGCATCATGGACATGAACTTCCAAATGCAAAGAGGCCTTTGAAACCTTGAAAGAAAAACTAATTTCTTCTCCAGTATTGGCCTACCCAACGTTTGACCAACCGTTCAAACTCTACTCAGATGCCAGTTCCTTTGTAGTGGGCGCTGTGCTATGTCAAATCCAAGATGGAAAAGAATGAGTTGTTTCTTATGCCAGGCACACTCTTTCCTCAGCTGAGCAGAACTATGGTATCACAGAAAAAGAAATTTGCTGTAAAGAAATTTGACTATTACATTCGCTACTCCTCCTTTACAGTTATCATTGATCACTCTGCCCTCAGATGATTATTCAAAATGAAGAAGCCAGGAGGCAAGTTCATCCAATGGATCACCATGCTGCAATGCTACAACTATAAATTCAGTACTTCCCAGGTCAAGTTCACTCCAATGCTGATGCTCTAAGCCAGAGACGATACCCCTCCACATCATCCTCAACAGGTAAAGAATCCTGCTTACAAGCTCTTCCTTTCCATGCCACAGATATGCTTCCTGTGGACACTCCTATAGCACCTCAGGTTGCTTTGCTGCTACCACCTGCTTCTACAGAAAAGAGCACAAATCCTCACCTACTGCAAGCAGCTGAAGAGCTTGTCACCTCCTCTACTACTGACATCTCCCTGGTGACAGTCAAAGACGGTGCTGGACATATCAGGCATGCGAGTGTAAGCGGGGAGCTAGGAGAACTGGTACTATCCTATAATGAGGCACTGACAGAAGCCCTCAAGTCTCTTGCTCCTGTCCATGTTTGACCTCTCACTCTTCACCCAAAGCCCCCTTGGTTTGATGTGACTTTGAAGGAGTTGAGGGGTAGGGGTCAAGGGTTGGAGCAATGCTGGTGAAAATTGAGCATGGTTGCTAATAAGCTTAAATTGATAGATCATTACAAGGACTATCAATCGGCAATCACTTGTAAGAAGGCAGAATTCTTGTCCAAAGAGATTGCTGTGGTGAGAAATTGACCTGCTCAGCTCTTCTGGAAGGTTGACAGGCTATGCAGTCCAGCCTATCTTCAGCCATGGAGTACATTTTCGCAAGCTAAGTGTGATGAGTTTTTCTCAATTATTCACTGATAATTTTGTCACTATCAAGTCAGAGATCCATTCAGTGACCTCAGATGGGTGTTACGGTAATTGGCAAGAGATTGCAGGCCCTCAGTCTGTCTGGTCCTACTTTGGCTGGTTGGTGATCACAGACGTTGTGTGGGTTATCCAGGGTATGTACACAACCTACTGTAGTTTGGACCCGGGCCCAACATGCCTCCTAGTGGAGTGCATTGAAAACTTTGGCCTGGTCCTTGCTGAGATTGTCCAGTGCTCGTTGGATTAAGGGATGTTCCTGGACCCACTGAAGGAGGTGGTGGTAGTAATACCCCCTGGAAGAAAGCTTCCCTCAACCTGGACTGCTTAACCAACTACAGATCAATCTCTAACCTGCTCTTTATGAGCAAGGTTATTGAGAAGGTGGTTGTAGTGCAGCTGGATGACCATTTAACATCTCACAATGACAATGATCCTTTCCAATCTGGGTTTACGAAGAGGCATAGCACGAAGACTGCCCTGGTTCGGGTACTTAATGATCTCCTGATAATGTGGGATAGGGGGAGCCATTCCATCTTGGTTCTGCTTGATCTCCCTGCAGCATTTGACACTGTAGACCATGGGATGCTATTGGAGCACCTGCAGATACTCTGTGGACTGACTGGAACTGTCCTCAGATGGTTTCGATTGTTCCTCACTGGCAAGATTCAGAGAATGGTGTCAGGAATTTATTCCTTGGCCCCTCTCCCTCTATCATGTGGGGTTCTACAGGACTCCATGCTGTCCCCTAGGTGGTTTACAGTGTATATGCTGCGTTTGGAGACATTATAAGGTAGTATGGGCTGAGTTTTCACTGCTATGCAGATGATACTCAGCTTTACATGTCCTTTCTACCCGAACAGGGTGGTGTGGTTTCAGTTTTTAACAGCTGCCTCTCCAAGATCCAGGGTTGGATGAGTGCCAACTGGCTGAAGTTGAATTCTGGCAAAACCAAGGTGCTGGTGGTGGACCCAAACTGCCAAGGTGTGGGGTCATCAGCAAGCCTACCCTCTGGGCTCTGGCTTGGGGCGACCAGCTGCTAAAGTATGACCGGTCATGACATCTAGGCCTTGTGTTAGACAGCGGCCTGACACTAAAATCTCAGGTTAAAAAAACACAGAATTCAGTGCGCACAGGACTTTGCAGTTGGTGCTTCTAACAGGGCTGGCAACCCAAACTACATATAAAGATAGAAGAAAAAGCACTCATGACATTCAGGAAGTTCTTTGTGATAATCACCAATTTATTGTGGCTGACTGCCTGAACAGTAGCCTCTCCCCAGCGCTTCGACCCTAACACAGGGTCTTCCTCGGGGGTGGGTCTGAGGAATTACAAATCATGTGTCTTAAATACCCAATCATTTAAAGTAACAAGCACCCAGTTGTGTACACCTTTGATATAACAATCATCATGTTTAAAACACCACAGACAGTTAATGATCATTATTGTGAATTTCTCTGCACATCTAACTTACTAGTCTAGTCACTATTTTTGCCTTTTCATTATTCTTGCTAATGTAACTATACTAGCTTAAGTCAATTGTGCAAACATATATTTTTCTAATATTGCACTTTTATAGGGGAAATTACTAATATTTCCAAAATGTGTAATATTACAGGTTACTTCTCATAAAGGAAAAGCCTACCATAACAGGAGGCATGCAATATTTCTTTCATACAATAAACATCTCAAAAACAAATTTCTTATATTTATACATAGAGATATAAGTCTCTGTGTGGTTTACAAAAAGGAACTACTCTTACCTAATCCACCTCTTACTTTATTATTTTTACTTTTGATCGCTATCAAAATCTAACAATTAAGGTGGAAAAACGGGTATGAGAGAACAGAGGCTAAAGTAAAAATAAAATATAAAATATAAATAAAAAATATATATAAATAAATATAAATGAAAATAAGGGACAAAAAATCAGTTGCTATAAAAATGGTTCTTAAGATTCATCATGTAAGAGTATGCCTTACCCCATAGTTCTTTTTACATAAAAATATATCTTATTCTAACATTTCAATACACAAGAAATACAGGAAATAGATTCTTATGTTAGAACCCATACCATTAGCGTAGCAAAACTTAAGTGACAGGATTAAGGGAATTTGAATTTTCATTAAGCTATAATTTGTTGCTTACTTAAGCTTATCTTTCTTAATATTGTTTGTTTATAAATAAACTATATAATCCACATCATCATTTAGCCCATCTGGTTTCACTGTACCTAGATTGACTATCCATTTTGTCTCTTTTTGAGACAGCAATTTAGCTCTGTTTCCACCTCTCAGGTGTCTAGGCACATGTTCCAAAACTGAAAACCTAAATGCATCTGGTTTTCCTTGGTGAAAAAAATTAAAATGTTCTCCAATTGCGTTATACAAATTGACATTAATAATGGCTCTAACATGTTCTTGTATTCTTTCTTTAATGGGTCTTATTGTTTTCCCAATGTAGCAATTGTCACAAACCCAGTCAGCAGGTCAGCCCTCTACTCCCAAAGTGCCAACCTCCGAGCGCAGTCTTGTGCACAGTTAACAGAACAAGGTAACCCTCTTGTCTGTTTTTGTGGGTTTGAATCAACCTTTGTTCTCAAGTCTTGGAAGGATTCAAACTGTGAACCTCCTGTTAGCGTACCCAATGCACAGGCTCAGATATATCTATCTTCGGGGGCCAGATATCTTTGCCTATGGGCACCTAACCAGGTGTACAAAAATGAACCCTTAAACTTTATTAAAGACCTCAGATTATTCTTACCTTGTTCCAGTTTAGCATCACCATTCAAGCTTATGCCCAGTGTCTGCTGTAACCATATATACTCTACTTGTAAAGAAAATAAATCAAAGACAGACTAAGTAAGCTCTAAAAAGAGTTTTACTAAAAAAATAGAATAATATGTAAAACATAGAATACAGAACTATTATATCACAAGACATAAAAATCTTTTAAAAGACCAAGGTTTTAAACAGTGCAATTCCTACTACAGTAATTAGATTTGTCTCTCTTTCTAAATACCTGCTTAAAGTGGTCACAGATGTTTCTTTGTCAGAGTCTAGATAAAAGTGTTTGAATGAAAACAGAATAAGGTTTAAAAGCTGGTTTTCCCCACCTATTTTGCATGAGGTCACCTAGCTCCTCCCTGTCAGAATATATATAAAAAATATATTTATATAAACACAGGATGTCTTTTCCAAGTATTAAATTCTGCAACCTCAGAATAACTCATGTTCTTCAAATGACATTTCTTTGATCTTAATCAGTATCCTTTCTCACAGAGGCATCAAAGGAACATTTACAAATTTGCACCAGTTTGCTAAACCTGGTTCTCCCTCTCTAACGTCATAAACTTTTTTATGATTTTCCTCTTAACAACTACAGCTGTAATTAACCCAGACAAACAGGAGATCCTTGATTAAGGCCTTGTCTGTATTTAGCTCATGGCTTTCATCTTTTGGCAGAGACCTGGGTTGGGGTGAGTGAGGTCATTCCAAGAGGACCAGATTCCTCAGCAGAGACAGTCCATACACATTTGTATTTTATATTACAAAAAAAAAATGATCATACAGCACTCAGAACTGGCTGTCCATGTCACAATCATCCCCACCTAGACTGAATTTGGGGGCTCTATCCCCTGCATGGGATGAGCTTCCCAAATCAATTCACTCCTCATAGACCCTAGACAGCCCATCTGAGTTCTGGGTTTTTTTTTTTTGGCTCCAGCCCTATGTACGATTGTCAGATCATACCCTTGCAAAGCAAGACTCCATCTTAGTAATCGACCATTGTTTTTCCCCATCTGCATCAGCCAAACCAGGGGGTTGTGGCAGTCTGTACCACAAAATGCTGCCCATATAAGTATGGCTCTAGCTTCCTTAGGGCCCACACTATGGCAAGACACTCCTTTTCCACCAAGGAGTATGCTTGCCCCCTTGGAAGTAACTTCCTACTCAGGAACACTACTGGGTGATCTGTTCCTTGGCTGGATGTCTGACTCAGTACTGCGCCAATACCCACGTCTGAGGCATCAGTCTGAACTACAAAGCTTTGCTATAGTCAGGACTTGTGAAAACAGGAGCACTGCACAGTGCCTCCTTTAGTTTGGAAAAGGCTTCCTCACCGGATGGGCCCCAGGTAAATTTCTTTGGCATCCTTTTCTTTGTCAGGTCAGATAGGGGAGCAGCCAGGGCACTGTAACTGGGTACAAATTTTCTGTAGTACCCTGCTGTCCCTAGAAAACTCCTGACCTGCTTCTGTGTTTCTGGGCTGAGCCATGCCTGGATTACCTCTATCTTTATTTGGTTAGGAAGGAGCTGTCCCCAGCCTACCACATGCCCGAGGTATGCAACTTCTCCCATGGCCACCTGGCACTTCTCGGCTCTGACAGTGAGCCCAGCCCTCTGTATCCTGCCCAGCACTTCCCTAAGGTGGGATAGGTGTTCCTCCCAGCTGGTACTAAAGATGGCAATGTCATCCAGGTACACAATGGCGTACTCCTCAGCACCATTTAACACCTTGTTCACCAACCTTTGGGAAAGTGGCTGGGGTGTTCTTCATTCCAAAAAGGAATTACTTTAAACTCAAATAAGCCTATTGGAGTGATGAAGGCTGACCTCTCCCAAGCTCTGTCGGTCAACTCTACCTGCCAATACCCCTTGGTCAGGTCAATGGTCGTAAGATAGGTCGCCTCCCCAACTTGTCCAGGAGTTCATCTGTCTGGGGCATCAGGTGGGCGTCTGACTTCGCGACTGCATTCAGTCCATGATAGTCCACACAGAAATGAGTAGAGCCATCTGGCTTAGGCACAAGGACTATGGGTGAGGCCCAGGGGCTGTGGGATCTCTGAATTATCCTGAAATACAGCATCTCCTCCACTTCCCTCCTAATGTCCTATTGTACAGCCTCTGACACCCCATATGCTGTCCGCCGTATGGGAGCCTGTGTCCCTGTCTCCACATTGTGCATCACTAAGGGGGTTAGTCCAGGCTTGGCACTAAACAATTGGGCAAAGTCTGCTAAAACCTCCCTTACTTCCTGGATCTGGTCCAGGGTCAGATGGGGAGACAATTTAACTGCCTCCACAGAGGACTCCCACTTACTTTCTTCCAGCAAATCCAGAAGGTGGTCTCGTTCATCAGTCCCCTCCCCATGACTACACTGCAAACACCATGTCAGCCATATTGGCATAGGGCTTCATCATGTTGATATAGTACATCCTTCCTGTTTGTCTTCAGTCAGGTAGCTCCACAATGTAGTTCACGTCATTTACTTTCCTAACCACTTTGTACGGTCCTGCCCACTCAGCCTGCAGCTTATCTTTCTGGACCGGAATAAGGACCATGACTTCCTGACCTACCATGTATGAGCGAGCTCTGACTCTGCGGTCGTACCACACTTTTTGTTTCTGTTGGGCAGCTGCCAGATTGCTCTGGGCTGTCCCCATAAGCTCCTTCAGCCTTTCCCTAAACCTAAGGACGTAATCCACAATGGGAGTTCCCTCTGTGGTGTGCTTGCCTTACCAGTCCTCCCGGATCAAGTCTAGGGGCCCACATACCTGGCGTCCATATAAGAGTTCGAAGGGGGAAAATGCTGTTGACTCTTGGGGAACCTCCCTGTATGCAAACAACAGGTGAGGAAGGTATTTCTCCCAGTCCCTCCCATGCTGTTCAGCAAACGCCTGGAGCATTGACTTTAGGGTACTATTGAATCTTTCCACAAGCCCATTGGCTTGTGGGTGATACGGTGTTGTGCATCTCTGCACCACTCCACACATCTCCCATAAACATTTCATCAGGTCCGACATGAAGGAACCCCCTTGATCGGTGATAACCTCCTGCAGAAATCCAACACGGGAGAAAATCCCAAGTAAGGCATCTGCCACTTTGTCTGTCCTCAGTGAGGACAGGGTGACTACCTCTAGGTACCTGGTGGCATAATCCACCACAGTCAGGATGAATATCTTCCCTGAAGAGCTGGGGGTATTTAAAGGTCCCACAATATCCATTCCCACCCTCTGGAATGGCTCCTCCACTATGGTCAAGGGAATCAGTGTGGCTTGGGTTTTCTTACCCGCCTTCCTTATTTCTTGGCACCGGTGAGAAGACCTGCAATGCTCCTTCACCTGCTTGGTGAAGTTAGGCCTGTAGAAATTCTGGGCCAACCATTGCATTGTGCGCGCGATGCCCAGATGACCAGACAAGGGAATATCATGTGCAACCTTGAGTAACTGCTCACGATACCCCTGGGGAACGACAAGCTGCCTGCCTGGCATCCCTCCCTCTGTCTGTACTGCCTGAGTATACAGTACATAAGTCCATTTTCCCAATAAACCTTATGTCTGCCGTCACCTCCCTGTGCTCCATCAGAGTCTTCCCAAGCCCTCAGCTTCTCTAAACTAGGGTCACCCCTCTGAGCAGCTGCAAACCCCTCACACAGTCCCAAGGCATGGGACAGGTCCCCTATCAGTCGCTATATTAGGGTCCCTAGCACTAGCATCAGGACACTCAGGATCACTGTCAATCCCAACCCTCTGACAATGGGTCACCTCTCCCTCTTTGGAGTAGTCCTCTGTAGCTGTGTGGTTACTTGGTACTGGGGAAATTTCTACCCCCTCTTCATTAATCTCCATATCAGGAGACACAGGCTGGGGAACCAGCCTCTCAGTAGTTTCCACAATGGCTTCTGTGGGGTTCGAGGGAACTACAGTTTTCCCTTGTCACTTGGCTATGGGTAACTGCACACACTATTCCCTGTTTTAGATTGTTGCCAAGGATTACATCCATGGCTAACATTTTGGCTACAGCCACCTGTTGCACAGTTCCCTCTGTTTCACCCCAGTCCAGGAGAACACTAGCGAGGGGCAATGTTTTCTCCCCACCCGCAAAGTCCTGTACAGTGATGTATTTATTGTGTATAAGCAGACCAGACTGTACCAGATCCCCCTTTACCAAGGTCAGAGATGCCCCTGTCTCTGTACACCATTCACCATGACCGGGTGCATGTGTTCCCTCATGTTCACAGGCATGCTTCCTGGGACACACAAAAAAAACACTTCTTTTCTAGCACCCTGTTGTATGTTATTGCTCGCCTTTTTGGGACACTGTCTGGCAATATGCCCAGTTTCTTTACACAACCAACATTCATTTCTTCTCTCAGAGAAATCTTTTCTCTGAAACCTGGGGCTAACTGGTTTCGGTGGAGGCAGTGAGGATTTTAGCTGCCCTGAAGGCGCGCTTTTCCCTTTCTGCGCTGCCACACCCACACCATTCGCTCTCAGAGCAGGTCTGCTCTTGGCATAGTGGTCCGAGAGTTCAGCAACCTCTTGCACTGTTTTGGGATCTCGGTCCCCTAACCAGGTGTTTACTTCTGCTGGGCATACCCAATAAAACTGTTCTAATAAAATCACATTTTCAATTTTGTCAACAGAGTTTGCCTCAATTCCTTCCCACCAATGTTTTAAAAACTGATGTTGTTTCATGGCTAGCTCCTCATAACTCATATCAGGGCTTCTCCTGAGCTTATGGAATTTAGCTCTATATGATTCAGTAGTTAATTCAAACTTTTTTACAATGTAGCTTTTAGTTTGCTGTAATTATTACTGTCCTCATTGTCCATTTGACCCAATGCATCCCGAGCTTTCCTGGTAAGTAGCGGGGATAGCTGGAAACTCCAGGACTCTCTAGGAATTTTAGCCTGAATACAAACTTTTTCAAAAGAATTTAAAAAGGCATCCATATACTCCCCCTCTTTAAATTTGGCTATTAATTTGGAATTCAATTTGTAACCCAGTCCTGCAGTCCCAATTAAACCCAAGCCACTTACCTGCTCTTGTGCTTCTGGTCGGAGTCGTATCTTCTGTAGTTCTTGTTGCCACTGGCGCTCCTGCTCCTCATGGTCTGCATCTCAGCGTTCTGGCTCCCTCTTCTCTTCTGCAGCTCGCTAGTGCTCATACTCCTCATGGTCTGCATCTCTCTGTTCTCTCTCTGCCTCTCAGCATTCTTGCTCCACCTCTCGTTGTTCCCGCTCTTTCTTCTCCTGGAACTCCAGCTCCATCCTGCACAACTCAGTTTGCAGCCTGAGTACTTCTGGATTCAGGATACTGGTGACATTCTCCTACTGCTCTGGCCTTTCATTGACAGTGGCCCTGTTGCCCTCCTCATCGGCTCTGGATACTGCACTGGCTGCTAGCCCTGCTACACTCGAGGTTTGGTCCTTTCCAGTCATGGTCGGTGACTCGCTGCTCTGGGTATCTGCTACCATCAGGGCATTTATGAGGTTCTGCTTTTTGGCTGTCACCTCGAATGGGACTCTCTGTCCCTGCACAATTGCTTTAAGTAATCTACAGTGTGCCTGCTGTAGTGCGAAGCCATCTTCCCTGACTACTGCTACTCTGACTTGCACTTTAAGGAAAAATAAATAAAATGGGTAGGAACTTGACTGTACGCCAAGTGATATAGTTCTGTTTCCTTTTAAAATAAAACTCTGCCTTTTTCTTTCTTTGCAAGTGAGCTAACGGTCTCAAGCTGACACGCTGAACAATACAAGCTTGTAATACCAAAATTATGCCACCTCTGCCTACCAATCTGTCACAAACCTCTACTCCCAAAGTGCCAACCTCTGAGCGCAGTCTTGAGAGCAATGTAACTGAACAAGGTAACCCTCTTATCTCTTTTTGTGGGTTCGAATCAACCTTTGGTATCAAGTCTTGGAGGGATTCAAACTGTGAACCTCTTATTAGCGTACCCAATGCACAGGCTCAGATATATCTGTCTTCAGGGGTCAGATATGTTTGCCTACAGGCAAACCAGGTGTACAAAAATGAACCCTTAAACTTTAATGAAGACCTCAGATTATTCTTACATTTTTCCAGTTTGGTATTACCATTCAAGCGTATGTCCAGTGTCTGCTGTAACCATATATACTCTACTTGTAAAGGAAAGAAATCAAAGACAGACCAAGTAAGCTCTAAAAAGAGTTTTACTGAAAAAAAAGAATAACATGTAAAACATGCAATACAGAACTATTATATCACAAGACATACAAATCTTTTAAAAGAACAAGGTTTTAAACAGTGCAATTCCTACTACAGTAATTAGATTTGTCTCTCTTTCTAAATACCTGTTTAAAGTGCTCACAGATGTTTCTTTGTCAGAGTCTAGATAAAAGTGTCTGAATGAAAACAGAATAAGGTTTAAAAGCTGGTTTTCCCCACCTATTTTGCATGAGGTCACCTAGCTCCTCCCTGTCAGAATATATATAAAATATATATTTATATAAACACAGGATGTCTTTTCCAAGTATTAAATTCTGCAACCTCAGCATAACTCATGTTCTTCAAATGACATTTCTTTGATCTTAATCAGTATCCTTTCTCACAGAGGCATCAAAGGAACATTTACAACTTTGCACCAGTTTGCTAAACCTGGTTCTCCCTCTCTAACGTCATAAACTTTTTAAAGATTTTCCTCTTAACAACTACAGGTGTAATTAACCCAGACAAACAGGAGATCCTTGATTAAGTCCTTGTCTGTATTTAGCTCATGGCTTTCATCTTATGGCAGAGACCTGGGGGGGGGGGTTGAGCGAGGTCATTCCAAGAGCACCAGATTCCTCAGCAGAGACAGTCCATACACATTTTTATTTTATATTACAAAAACAAAATGATCATACAGCACTCAGAACTGGCTGTCCATGTCACAATAATCCCCACCTAGACTGAATTTGGGGGCTCTATCCCCTGCATGGGATGAGCTTCCCAAATCAATTCACTCCTCATAGACCCTAGACAGCCCATCTGAGTTCTGGGTTTTTTGGTTTTTCTTGGATCCAGCCCTATGTACGATTGTCAGATCATACCCTTGCAAAGCAAGACTTCATCTTAGTAATCTACCATTGTTTTTCCCCATCTGCGTCAGCCAAACCAGGGGGTTGTGACAGTCTGTACCACAAAATGTTGCCCATATAAGTATGGCTCTAGCTTCCTTAGGGCCCACACTATGGCAAGACACTCCTTTTCCACCAAGGAGTATGCTTGCCCCCTGGGAAGTAACTTCCTACTCAGGTACACTACTGGGTAATCTGTTCCTTGGCTGGATGTCTGACTCAGTACTGCCCCAATACCCACGTCTGAGGCATCAGTCTGAACTGTAAAGCTTTGCTATAATCAGGACTTGTCAAAACAGGAGCACTGCACAGTGCCTCCTTTAGTTTGGAAAAGGCTTCCTCACAGGCTGGGCCCCAGGTAATTTTCTTTGGCATCCTTTTCTTTGTCAGGTCACATAGGGGAGCAGCCAGGGCTCTGTAACTGGGTACAAATTTTCTGTAGTACCCTGCTGTCCCTAGAAAACTCCTGACCTGCTTCTGTGTTTCTGGTCTGGGCCACGCCTGGATTACCTTTATCTTTGTTTGGTTAGGACGGAGCTGTCCCCAGCCTACCACATGCCCGAGGTATGCAACTTCTCCCATGGCCACCTGGCACTTCTTGGCTTTGACAGTGAGCCCAGCCCTCTGTATCCTGCCCAGCACTTCCCTAAGGTGGGATAGGTGTTCCTCCCAGCTGGGACTAAAGATGGCAAAGTCATCCAGGTACACCATGGCATACTCCTCAGCACCATTTAACACCTTGTTCACCAACCTTTAGAAAGTGGCTGGGGTGTTCTTCATTCCGAAAGGCATTGCTTTAAACTCAAATAAGCCTATTGGAGTGATGAAGGCTGACCTCTCCCAAGCTCTGTCAGTCAACTCTACCTGCCAATACCCCTTGGTCAGGTCAATGGTCTTAAGGTAGGTCGCCTCCCCAACTTGTCCAGGAGTTCATCTGTCTGGGGCATCGGGGTGGGCATCTGACTTCATGACTGCATTCAGTCCATGATAGTCCACACAGAAATGAGTAGAGCCATCTGGCTTAGGCACAAGGACTATGGGTGAGGCCCAGGGGCTGTGGGATCTCTGGATTATCCCAAAATCCAGCATCTTCTCCACTTCCCTCCTAATGTCCTTTAGTACAGCCTCTGACACCCCATATGCTGTCCGCCGTATGGGAGCCTGTGTCCCTGTCTCTACATTGTGCATCACTAAGGGGGTTAGTCCAGGCTTGGCCCTAAACAATGAGGCAAAGTCTGCTAAAACCTCCCTTACTTCCTGGATCTGGTCCAGGGTCAGCTGGGGAGACAATTTAACTGCCTCCACAGAGGACTCCCGCTTATACTTTCTTCCAGCAAATCCAGATGGTCATCTCCTTCATCCGTCCCCTCCCCATGACTACACTGCAAACACCATGTCAGCCCTATTTGCATAAGGCTTCATCATCTTGACATGGTACATCCTTCCTGTTTGTCTTCAGTCAGGTAGCTCCACAATGTAGTTCACGTCATTTACCTTCCTAACCACTTTGTACGGTCCTGCCAACTCAGCCTGCAGCTTGTCTTTCTGGACCGGCATAAGGACCATGACTTCCTGACCCACCATGTACGAGCGAGCTCTGGCTCTGCAGTCATACCACACTTATTGTTTCTGTTGGCCAGCTGCCAGGTTGCTCTGGGCTGTCCCCATAAACTCCTTCAGCCTTTCCCTAAACCTAAGGACGTAATCCATAATGGGAGTTCCCTGGGTGGTGTGCTTGCTTTCCCAGTCCTCCCGGATCAAGTCTAGGGGCCCACATACCTGGCGTCCATATAAGAGTTCGAAGGGGGAAAATGCTGTTGACTCTTGGTGCACCTCCCTGTATGCAGACAATAGGTGAGGAAGGTATTTCTCCCAGTCCCTCCCATGCTGTTCAGCAAACGCCTGGAGCATTGACTTTAGGGTACCATTGAAGCTTTCCACAAGCCCATTGGCTTGTTGGTGATACGGTGTTGTGCATCTCTGCATCACCCCACACTTCTCCCATAAACATTTCGTCAGGACCGACATGAAGGAACCCCCTTGATCAGTGATAGCCTCCTGCGGAAATCCAACACGGGACAAAATCCCAAGTAAGACATCTGCCACTTTGTCTGTCCTCACTGAGGACAGGGTGACTACCTCTGGGTAATGGGTGGCATAATCCTCCACAGTCAGGATGAATTTCTTTCCTGAGGAGCTGGGGGTATTTAAAGGCCCCACAATATCCATCCCCACCCTCTGGAATGGCTCTTCCACTATGGTCAAGGGAATCAGGGTGGCTTGGTTTTTTTTGGCCGCCTTCCCTATTTCTTGGCACCGGTGAGAAGACCTGCATTACTCCTTCACCTGCTGGGGGAAATTAGGCCTGTAGAAATTTTGGGCCAACCGCTGCATTGTGCGCGCGATGTCCAGATGACCAGACAAGGGAATATCATGTGCAGCCTTGAGCAACTGCTCATGATACCCCTGGGGAACGACAAGCTGCCTGCCTAGCATCCCTCCCTCTGTCTGTACTGCCCAAGTATACATAAGTCCATTTTCCCAATAAACCTTATGTCTGCCGTCACTTCCCTGTGCTCCATCAGAGTCTTCCCAAGCCCTCAGCTTCTCTAAACTAGGGTCACCCCTCTGAGCAACTGCAAACCCCTCACACAGTACCAAGGCATGGGACAGGTCCCCTATCAGTCACTATATTAGGGTCCCTAGCACTAGCATCAGGGCACTCAGGATCACTGTCAATCTCAGCCCTCTGACAGTGGGTCACATCTCCCTCTTTGGAGTAGTCCTCTGTAGCTGTGTGGTTTCTTGCTACTGGGGAAATGTCTACCCCCTCTTCATTAATCTCCATATCAGGAGACACAGGCTGGGGAACCAGCCTCTCAGTAGTTTCCACAATGGCTTCTGTGGGGTTCAGGGAACTACAGTTTTCCCTTGTCACTTGGCTATGGGTAACTGCACATAGCATCCCCTGTTTTAGAATGTTGCCAGGGATTACATCCATGGCTAACATTCTGGCTACAGCTACCTGTTGCACAGTTCCCTCTGTTTCACCCCAGTCCAGGAGAACACTTGCGAGGGGCAATGTTTTCTCCCCACCCGAAAAGTTCTGTACGGTGATGTATTTATTGTGTATAAGCAGACCAGGCTGTACCAGATCACCCTTTACCAAGGTCAGGGATACCCCTGTGTCCTTTAACCCCTACGTCTGTACACCATTCACCATGACTGGGTGCATGTGTTCCCTCATGTTCACAGGCATGCTTCCAGGGACACACCAAAAATACACTTCTTTTCTAGCACCCTGTTGTGTGTTATTGCTCACCTTTTTGGGACACTGTCTGGCAATATGCCCCGTTTCTTTACACAACCAACATTTATTTTTTCTCTCAGAGAAATCTTTTCTCTGAAACCTGGGGCTAACTGGTTTCAGTGGAGGTAGTGAGGGTTTTAGCTGCCCTGAAGGTGCGCTTTTCCCTTTCTGCACTGCCACACCCACCCCATTCGCTCTCAGAGCAGGTATGCTCTTGGCATAGTGGTCCAAGAGTTCAGCAGCCTCTTGCTCTGTTTTGGGATCTCGGTCCCCTAACCAGGTTTTTAGTTCTGCTGGGCATGCCCAATAAAACTGTTCTGATAAAATCACATTTTCAGTTTTGTCAACAGAGTTTGCCTCAATTCCTTCCCACCAATGTTTTAAAAACTGATGTTTCATGGTTAGCTCCTCGTAGCTCATATCAGGGCTTCTCCTAAGCTTATGGAATTTAGCTCTATATGATTCAGCAGTTAATTCAAACTTTTTTACAGTGCAGCTTTTAGTTTGCTGTAATTATTACTGTCCTTATTGTCCATTTGAGCTAATGCATCCCGAGCCTTCCCGGTAAGTAGCGGGGATAGCTGGAAACTCCTGGACTCTCTAGGACTTTTAGCCTGAATACAAACTTTTTCAAATGAATTTAAAAAGGCATCCATATACTCCCCCTCTTTAAATTCAGCTATTAATTTGGAATTCAATTTGCAACCCAGTCCTGCAGTCCCAATTAAACCCAAGCCAGTTACCTGCTCTTGTGCTGCTGGTCGGAGTCGTATCTTCTCCAGTTCATGTTGCCTCTGGCACTTCTGCTCCTCACGGTCTGCATCTCAGCGTTCTCACTCCCTCTTTTCCTCTGCAGCTCGTTAATGCTCATACTCTTCTTAGTCTGCATCTCTCTGTTCTCTCTCTGCCTCTCAGCGTTCTTGCTCCACCTCTTGTTTTTCCCGCTCTTTCTTCTCCTGGAACTCCATCTCCATCCTGCACAACTCAGTCTGCAGCCTGAGTACTTCTGGATTCAGGATACTGGTGACATTCCCCTGCTGCTCTGGCCCTTCATTGACAGTGGCCCTGTTGCCCTCCTCATCGGATCTGGATACTGCACTGGCTACTAGCCCTGCCACACTCGAGGTTTGGTCCTTTCCAGTCATGGTCTGTGACTCGCTGCTCTGGGTATCTGCTACCATCAGGGCATTTATGAGGTTCTGCTTTTTGGCTGTCACCTTGAATGGGACTCCTCTGTCCCTGCACAACTTCTTTAAGTAATCTACAGTGTGCCTGCTGTAGTCGGAAGCCATCTTCCCTGACTACTGCTACTCTGACTTGCACTTTAGGAAAAAATAAATAAAACGGGTAGGAACTTGACTGTACACAAAGTGATATAGTTCTGTTTCCTTTTAAAATAAAACTCTGCCTTTTTCTTTCTTTGCAAGTGAGCTAACGATCTCAAGCTGACACGCTGAACAATACAAGCTTGTAATACCAAAATTATGCCACCGCTGCCAACCAATCTGTCACAAACCTCTACTCCCAAAGTGCCAACCTCCGAGCGCAGTTTTGTGAACAGTTTAACAGAAAAAGGTAACCCTCTTGTCTGTTTTTGTGGGTTCAAATCACTCTTTGGTCTCAAGTCTTGGAGGGATTCAAACTGTGAATCTCTTGTTAGCGTACCCAATGCACAGGCTCAGATATATCTGTCTTCGGGGGCCAAATATCTTTGCCTATGGGCTCCAAACCAGGTGTACAAAAATGAACCCTTAAACTTTAATAAAGACCTCAGATTATTCTTACCTTTTTCCAGTTGGTATCACCATTCAAGCGTATTTCCAGTGTGTGCTGTAACCATATATACTCTACTTGTAAAGGAAAGAAATCAAAGACAGACCAATTAAGCTCTAAAAACAGTTTTACTGAAAAAAAAGAATAATATGTAAAACATACAATACAGAACTATTATATCACAAGACATACAAATCTTTTAAAAGAACAAGGTTTTAAACAGTGCAATTCCTACTACAGTAAGTAGATTTGTCTCTCTTTCTAAATACCTGTTTAAAGTGCTCACAGATGTTTCTTTGTCAGAGTCTAGATAAAAGTGTCTGAATGAAAACAGAATAAGGTTCAAAAGCTGGTTTTCCCCACCTATTTTGCATGAGGTCACCTAGCTCCTCCCTGTCAGAATATAAATAAAAAAATATATTTATATAAACACAGGATGTATTTTCCAAGTATTAAATTCTGCAACATCAGCATAACTCATGTTCTTCAAATGACATTTCTTTGATCTTAATCAGTACCCTTTCTCACACAGGCATCAAAGGAACATTTACAACTTCGCACCAGTTTGCTAAACCTTTGTTCTCCCCCTCTAACTTCATAAACTTTTTTTATAACTTTCCTCTTAACAACTACAGCTGTAATTAACCCAGACAAACAGGAGATCCTTGATTAAGGCCTTGTCTGTATTTAGCTCATGGCTTTCATCTTTTGGCAGAGACCTGGGGGGGGGAGTGAGTGAGGTCATTCCAAGAGCACCAGATTTCTCAGCAGAGACAGTCCATACACTTTTTATTTTATATTACAAAAAAAAATGATCATACAGCACTCAGAACTGGCTATCCGCATCACAGTAATAACTACATGGACACCAGCAGATATACACAACAAATGGCGTAGCATATGTTAAGAAATTGTTAATCCAAAATATTTTTTTAACCTTTTTAAATTTGTCACCTTTCTGCATGTATTTACATATATTGTAGTGCCCACATTTAAATAACCCTTTAGGTTGTTTCTGAGCCATGTGCTTCCCAAAGTTTTTTCTTCTGTAAAAAAAAGCTATGCAGAAGTTTGTCACCAAGACTTTTACCTTTTGAAAATGTAACTCTCAGCTTCTCAGCTAAGCTGTTATTTAAGATTGTGTCACACAATAATATAGGCCAAAACCTATAAACTAAGCCACTGACTCTTCCAGCTAGTGGATTAAATTCCGTGATAAATGTCACTATTTCCGTTCTTTTATTTTGTTTTCTTTTCATATTTTTTGGAACTAAAAGTTCTGTCCTGTCCATGTTCTGAACTTTCAAAAAAGCTTCATTGAACATTTCTTCTGTGTATCCACTTTGGGTGAGTCTATTTTTTAAAATGTCTGCCTGACAGAAAAATTCATCTTCCTCAGTACAGTTTCTTCTTACTCTGATAAGCTCACTGTATGGTATGGATGAAATTAACCTTTTAGGATGTGAGTTAGTGGCATGTAAAATGGTGTTACCAGCTGTAACTCTCCTATATCCTTGTGTTTTAACTAATTCTCCATGTTGTCCCTGTAAGACTAGATCCAAAAATGTGATCTCATTTTTACCAATTGCGAATGTGAATTCTAGTCCTAGCATATTCTTCCCTAAATAATCCATAAAATTATGCATATCTATCTGTTCACCTGACCAAACTATTAGTAAATCATCAATGAATCTGAAATATTTCACAATGTTGTCTGCAAATCTGTTTTTTCTTTTATCATAAATGTATGTCTCCTCAGAGACCCATAAAGTATTTGCATATGATGGGGCAAATGTTGCCCCCATCACAGTTCCACGATTCTGAAGATAGTATTCTTTATAAAAAAAAAAATAGTTATGTGTCAGGGCAAATGTTATGGCTTTCTTTATAAAATGTGATGAAATCTTATTTTGATGCATCATAACATTCATAACAGCTTCTAAGCCTAAATTATGGGCAATTCCCCCTGAAATTTCAATGTTGGATCTTTTTTCAACTTTTGATATGTATGATCATCTGACAATAATTCTAGACATTTATTTTTATACATTCTCTCTGACATAATAACATTCCCTCCTTTATCTGATTTTTTTAAAGACAAAATTTTTCATTTTTTCTAACTATTTTAGAGCTTCAAATTCCTCCATTCTTACAATTTTAGCATATTTCAAGTTAGACCCCCTCAAACAATTTCTCTACTCCATTTACCAGTAATCTTTCAAAAACTGAAATAGCTGCATTGGGTATTTGAGGACAAAAGACTGACTTAGGTTTGAAAGTTTTTCTATTAAGTGGGTGCAGAGCCTGTGAACAACTTTCTGTTTCTCTTTCGTGCAATAAACTATCTATCTCAATTTTATCAAGAATGTTATAGTTCCAGTCATTCCAGTCCCAGGTTGTATTTATTTCCATATCTTGAGTCTCCTCTTCACAAACTGTGAGGACCTCCTGGAAATTAAGCAGATCCATATCAACTTGATATTCTTCCATTCTTTCTATAGTAAAAACAGGTTTTTGTTTAGAGAAAAAGTATTTAAGTTTCAACTTTCCAGTAAACTTGAAAATATCAATTTTGAGCTGAAACAGTTCCAGTTTCGATGTCGGCACAAAGCTGAATCCTTTTAGTAAGACATTTTTCTGTGCTTCTGAGAAATATTTGTTTTAGTTAAATTTATTATAATCAGTTCTTGCTCCTCATATTCATTTGTGAGCTCTGTCCTACTGTATGTTTGCAGTTGCCCCTCCTGCCTCTCCTCATTTTCTTACGCTTACACTTTTTAATTGCTGTGGAGGCTTTCTCTGTTGTTCCTGTGTTTTCTCTAAAAAAAATGTCTGGGGTAGCTGACAAGTTTGTGGGATTAATGTTAGATTGATCATTTGTTTGCTCATTTCCCTCTCCTTCCTTAACACTTGTTTCACTCACAGTGTCCCTTACTGTTTCAAAACTAAGTATTTTTATTTCCTCCCTTAGATTGCTGTTGATTTCTATTTTATTCCAAAAACCTCTATTTCTTGATCTTGAATGCCCGTGGCTTTCTGAGCGATCTCTTCTCTCCCACACAAAGATCTCACCTCTGTTGTAGTCCCCTGTGTCTCTTAATAACTTAGTTCTTTTGCAAGATATCAAATCTTTTCTCATATCTGCTAATTTTTTTTACAAAGAAACTTGTTCAGAGATGCAAATTTGTCCTTACCTCTAAACTTTGCTATTAGGGACTGTAACTTTTTGATTTCTTCATTTGCCAAGGCTTGTAATCTCAAGTCTCTTTTAATTAGAGCTCTTAGCCACCGATTAGTGCAGTCTGTAGCAGCTGCTTCCCATTCTGCCTTCAACTCTTCATCTTCCTCAAATCCTGAAGATGGCAGTTTATCAATTCACAAGCCCCTTGGGGTATTACTAAGTTCTAAGTATTTTTCCAACAATATTCTATTATAATAGTAATCCAGCTCTTTTTTTTGTTCCTTTTCAAGACTTACAAACAAAGCTTTTAGGTCAGGATGTGAGCTGTTGCCATCAGTCCCAGCTTGCTCAAAAACTTAATGTTTTTGATGCTCTCGTTGTCTATTCAATTCCTCTGGATCTTCTATGCAGTTAAAATTCACAGGGTCATTATTGTAACTAATTAAAAACACTATCCTCCACTTGTAGGGTAGGTGTAGCATTCATGTTACTCATCGTAAACTTTGAAGAATTCACTTTAAAATGTGTGCTGTTCTGATGTCCAAACGAGAATCGATCAAACAGCCACAAATATCCAAATCCCAGTTACTGAAGTCATTTACTGTAAGAAGCCAATGAAATTAACTGGCGTCCTCCAGCTGCATCTCAAAAGCACTATCAATTCAAAAAAACACAGAATTCAGTGCGCACAGGACTTCACAGCTGATGCTTCTAACAGGGCTAGCAACCCAAAGTTCATATAAAGATAAAAGAAAATGCACTCACGACATTCAGGAATTTCTTTGTGATAATCACCAATTTATTGTGGCTGACTGCCTGAACAGTAGCCTCTCCCCAGCACTTCGACCCTAGCACAGGGTCTTCCTCAGGGGGCGGGTCTGCGGAATTACAAATCAAGTAAATCATTTAAAGTAACCAATTGTGTGCACCTTTGATATAACAATCAACATATTTAAAACACCACAGACAGTTAATGAGCATTATTGTGAATTTCTTTTCTCTGCACATCTAACTTATTAGTCAATTCACTATTTTTACCTTTTCATTATTCTTACAGATATAACTATACTAGCTTAAGTCAATTGTACAAATATAGATTTTTCTAATAGTGCACTTTTATAGGGGAAATTACTAATATTTCCAAAATGTGTAATATTACAGGTTACTTCTCATAAAGGAAAAGCCTACGATAATAGAAGGCATGCAATATTTCTTTCATACAATAAACATCCCAAAGACAAATTTCTTATATTCATACATAGAAGGGGGGGGGGCACCAAGATATAAGTGTCCAGATCTCAGAAATTGCAAAGGGTGCAGCACAAAATGTTTCACGTCTTTAGACTTTGCCACTCTGACTGTGAATGCAAATTTTTAGGCTATTCCTTCAAACAGCACTGAAGTTATTAAGGTGCAAAGTTAGGGGTTTAACATTAAACACCCTACTGAACCCTAACTACAGGGGTGCTACCACCACCCCCATAATGTAAACTGAACCCAGATAGGTGGGCAGATGTTCTAATGCTTTTTATTAATAAGCTAATATTGCAACATCATTTCCTCAATAGTAGGAAGGGTAGTGTGATTCTTCCCTTGTGAAAGAAGGGCAGCATGCATCATTCTATTAGTACAATCAATGGTTTAGCTAACATTTTTGCCAAGATTATCTTTGGGCATTTAAAAGAGTAGGTGAAAAATAATATTGTATTTGAATACCAGGCAGGCTTCCAAAAGGCTCATTGTGTGCTGGATCATTGTTGTGCCTTGCATCATCTTACTCATAAATATTTCGTGATACGAGGCCTGAGATGTTAACTGGAGTGCAGTTGCAGCAGCCACTTCTAAGAGTGGGTTATTCTAGATGCCCTATAGGGGGCATGCCTTAGACAACTAGTATCGGAACCCACTTGAGAGGGAGCAATCTTAGACCTGGTTCTCTCAAAAGGAGATGGAGAGAGGATCACAGATGTAGAAATGGGTAGCCATCTGGGAATTAGTGACCATCGAACAGTATGATTCACAATAAACACATCTGTAGAGTCAAGCCATACAAAGGCAAAAGTATTGGACTTCAGGAGGGCTGACTTTGCCAAAATAGGTGAGTGCCTAAGGAATGCACTAGCAAATGGGCAGGAAGGAGGGGTGGAAGAACAATGGGGAATAAAAACTGCCATTAAACAAAACAAAATGATGTAAGAAACCACTATGGTTCTCAAAGGAGGTGGCAGTGAAGGTTCAAGAGAAAAAGAAAGCATTCAGGAAGTACAAGGAACCACAGAAGGAGCAGGCTAGAGAATTGTATCAGTTAAAGCAAAAGGAAGCTGGGAAGGCAGTCAGAACAGCAAAGGCCCAAACCGAGGAAAAGATAGCCAATTCAGTTAAGAAGGGAGATGAAACCTTTATAGGTACATCAGGGAGCGTGGGAAGACTAAGGAAGGATAGTGATGCTTAATAAAGGGAGAGGGTGGGCAGAGGTGGCGGTGAAAAGCAGAATACTAAACAAATATTTTGCTCAGTATTTACAAATGAAGATGGGAGGTACCTAAAACAAACAATAGAAACACTCTGAATACAGAAGTTGATACCAGCCCATTTACAGAAGAAAGGGTTCTGAAAGAACTCTTAAAACTGAAGGTGGACAAAGCAATGGGGCCTGATGGGATTCATCCCAGAATTCTAAAATAACTAAGGGTAGAACTAGTGACACCACTGACTACCCTCTTTAACAAATCATGGGAGGATGGGGTGGTACCTAAGGACTGGAGGAGGGCAGATGTGATTCCACTTCACAAAAGTGGGAGCAGGGCAGAAGTGGGAAACTATAGACCTGTTAGTTTAACCTCAGTGATAGGGAAAATGATGGAATCACTTCTGAAGGAAAGAATTGTCGAGTACCTAGAGGACAGAGGGGCACAGGACCCAAGGCAGCATGGATTCACAGTGAGAAGGTCATGCCAGACGAATCTAATAGATTTCTTTGACTGGGTGACCAAAGTAGTAGATCAGGGAGGGGCTGTGGACATGGCCTACCTAGACTTTAGCAAGGCATTTGACACAGTCCCACACAAAAGATTAAAATACAAGTTAGCCAGCCTGGGAGTGGGTCCCAAGATGATAGCCTGGGTAAAGAATTGGCTAGAGAATAGGACACAGACGGTAATAGTAAATGGTGTCCATTCTGAGGAAAGGGGGGTTACTAGTGGGGTACCGCAGGGTTCACTATTAGGACCGGCCCTCTTCAATGTCTTTATAAGTGACATTGCAGAGGGACTGGAAGGAAAAGTATGTCTCTTTGCAGATGACACAAAGATCTGCAACAGAGTTGATGCACAAGGTGGGGTGGAAAGTATGAGAAGGGACTTGGCAAGGTTAGAGGAATGGTCAAATGTATGACAGCTAAGATTCAATGCTAAGAAGTGCAAGGTAATGCACCTGGGAAACAAAAACCCAAGGGAAGAGTACACAATGGGGGTGAGAAACTAACAACAACAAAAATGGAAAGGGACCAGGGGGTAGTCATATCAGATGACCTAAAGGTGGGCAAGCAATGTGAGAGGGCAGTAAGGAGGGCTGGGGGGATACTGGGATGCATAGGGAGAGGCATCACCAGTAGAAAACAGGAAGTTGTTATCTCTCTGTACACACAGCTCGTGAGACCCCATCTGGAGTACTGTGTGCAGTTCTGGAGACCCAATCTCCACAAAGACATAGACAGGATGGAAGCTGTCCAGAGGAGGGCAACTAAATGGTGCAGGGTCTGCACTGGAAGACATATGAAGAGAGACTTAAGGAGCTTAATATGTATAGCCTCGAGGAAAGGAGGGAGAGTGGGGACATGATAGAAACTTTCAAGTACCTCAAGGGAATCAACAAAGTCCAAGAGGGTAGCATCTTTCAGAAAAATAGGTGTGCAAGAACAAGGGGGCACAATTTGAAGATAGAGGGGGGCAGCTCAGAGGTAATGTAAGGAAGTATTTTTTTCACAAAGAGAGTTGTGGATGCATGGAATGGCCTTCCAGAGGAGGTCGTGGAGTCCAAAACAGTGGTGGAATTCAAGCCTGCATGGGACAGTCATAAGGCAATTCTAGGG
Source organism: Neoceratodus forsteri (assembly GCA_016271365.2). Taxonomy (NCBI): domain Eukaryota; kingdom Metazoa; phylum Chordata; order Ceratodontiformes; family Ceratodontidae; genus Neoceratodus; species Neoceratodus forsteri. The sequence goes on along the minus strand of CM057459.1, from coordinate 1,281,683,301 downwards.
GGTTGGGGTAGGAAAAAGTAGGCTGCTGGTTAACTAGGATCTGCAGCTTATCCATTAGGTAGGGAAATGGGCAGACTGGGTGGGCCAAGTGGTCCTTATCTGCCGTCAAATTCTATGTTTCTATGTTACGTCACTTTCATCGATTATTTCTCGACTTGTGACTCTTTGTCTAGACCAGTTTTGTGGACAACTTGCTAAATTTTTCCACAGATATGGGCCTGAAGCAAAGCTGCATATTGGCCCCACTTCTTTTCAATTTACATATAGATGTAGTGTTGAAAATCAATGACTCCTCCAATGTTTTTTTAATAAGTATGTTTTACTGAATTTATACACATACAACAATAATAACAGCAACAGTAGCAAAACAGCTCAACAATAAGAGAAACAAACAATAGATGTACAATGGCCTACCCCCCGTCAACATTCCAGTGGAGTCAGAGTGAATCTTATAAATATGATATATGTTTATATCAGAATTTTGTTAGATCTACCAGACATAGAGTATACTGTATATCTTTATCTAGAGTTGAACAATGGGTGGGATGCAACTCTTAAAGACAAGTAAGTATTTAATAGAAGCAATGCATGGAACCTTTCCCATCTATTCTTATATGCGTTATAGCTGTTCCTAGTACTGGCAAACATCATTTTCATACTTAAAGCCTCTAATATTGCCATGTGCCATTCCTTGTATGAGAGTGCGTCATTGTTTTATGAATAAAATTATATGATATTTCCTTACTCCCATAAGGTTGTCTAGACCCAGGTCACTGAGTGACCACATTACACCGGTCTTGAGTGCTCTGCAATGGCTGCCTTTACATTTGCATGTCACCTTCAAGATCTGTTTGCTAACATAACAGGCCTTATGTGGTCTGTGACTGGACTACTTAAAAGAACTCCTGATTCCATACCACCCAGTCCACCCTCTCTGCTCCACGAAGGCTGGTTTTCTGATTGTCCCACTTGCCAGGCTTAAATCCTCAGGTGATAGATCCTTTGGAGCAGCAGCTCCTATTCTTTGGAATTCACTCCCTTTCCACATCCACTTACTGTAGCTAACACGGTGGAGGCCTTTAAAGCCTTACTGAAAACCTTTCTGTTTGATCAAGCTTTTTTTAGAAAGTCATATCTGATTTTATCTGCCAGTTACTGTTTTAATGCGTTGTGTCATGATTAGGATCTAACTCTGCTAACTTTAGTGCAAAAGCATATTTATTGCAGCCATAGCCCTAAGTTGGTAGCTGCCAAGGAGCGTCTTACGTTTCACTCTCTTCGGAGCTTCATCAGCGATACCTATTCAAATAACATTCAATTATTTATATATCCACCAAATTTCAAAAAAATGTGTTAAACCAATCACAATACATAATACATTAATCAATTAATGATGTCACTTACTATGGTATTTCATGCATATATAGTTTTGTAAACAAAGTACATATTGCCATCTAGTGGACACTACTTATAATTACAGTCTATCAAACTGCTGTATAGCGCATACACATACATGTAACATTTTTATATGTAAACATTTCAATGTTTTCTTCCATTGTACTAATCAGTTCTTCACAGGGAATGTGATCATGATCCCATCTATTACTGTAGACACATGTAGCACCTAAAACATGTATATATACAAAGACATGTCAAATCATGGTCTTACACAACATCATTATTATTACAGAGAGTGGGGGGTGTGTGGAAAAAAAAATTTAATGACAAAAGAGTGTTATATTGTCATTTCATAAAACCATTTTAACTCTAACTCTTTTTAACTCTTTTTTATCAGGAATGGTGTTACTTCAAATTTGCCATTTAGGTCTGGCGATTTTAATGCACCCAACCTATAAATCCATTCTTGTTCTCTACAGTTCAATTCATTCTGGAGATTCCCTCCACTGATGTTAATATGGATACAGCCAATTCCTGTAACAGTAACCTTATGTGAGGACCTATCACTTTGTGAGTTAATGTGCACTGCCATAGCATAATTAATGTTACTATTCTTAATTGCTAGAATGTGTTCATTAATTCTAAAATGAAATGATCTCTTTTTTTTTTTAAACAATTTTTATTTAGTTTTCATGGAGAGTACATACAATGAGTCCAATCAATTTAAATAAAGGAACAATACATTTACTCCAATGCGTGTTTAAATTAATTAGTTAACATAGAACTACCTATGAAAATGTCAAATAAAACTGATACTGTAATATTCTTAAATAATTAGAATAAATCATTTAACTCATATTTATCCAATAAAAGAAGGGTGCCCAATCTGTTTCATATTGATGTAGTGTCTTGTTGTTAAGATGGCTGACACGTTCATTAATGGCTATCTTTGCTAATGAATTAATCCATTCCTGTAGGCCTGGAGGATGTGTATCTTTCCAGTGTAGTAATATGAGTCTTTTAAAGCATAAAAACGCTACCAGAAGCCATCTCTTTTCCGGACCTGACATAAAATATAGAGTTTCCGTATTTCCTAAAATAAATATCCCAGGGTCAAAAGGGAAATTAATCTTTAGAATGACTTTACAAGTCTCCCAAATCACTGCCCACTCTGAATTTAATGTGGGACATTCCCATAACATATGGAGAAGGTTAGTCTCCCCCACACCACATATCCAGCAACAACTATCTGAGAAGAGGCCCCATGAATGTAGTTTATCATGCGAATAATACCAATTGTGTAATATTTTAAACTGTACCAATCGACCTTGAAGGTTCTTACTGGAATTGTATGCAGTTTTCCACATCAGCTTCCAAGATGATTCATGAATGGGGCAGTCTAGGCACTTCTCCCATCTTTCTCTGGATTTACTTGTTAAATCATGCCCGGATTTATTTAATAATTAATACAGTTTCCCACCTCTCCCTTTAGTGTTTGTTAATGTGACTATTTTTTCAAATTCTGTCAAGGTGGAAGGGACTAAGTTCTCCTCCATCTGAGTCTGCAGCGCATTTCTTAACTGTAAATAACAGTAAAATTGTGTGCAAGGTAGACCATATTTGTCTCTTAGTTCTGAGAATGACCTTAAAATCCTAGTGAATGGATCAATAATATCCCCAAGTAGAAGAATCCCTTTATTTTCCCATACTGGATTAGTTAACCATTTCCCTTCCCATTTAAGAAGTGGATTTTTCCATATTGGAAAATATTGATATGGTAAAGAACCCACAACTGTTTGTTTTGCTACCAGGGATAGGGATTTGGCAGAGTTCCTTAGAAAGGGGTGAGTGTTCATACATTTTGGATAGACGCCTATAATTAAATGATGCAATAGATGGGGAAAAATGCTATCTTGTTCATATTTAGACCATATGGGTAATTTATTCTCTGGAAGTAACCATTGGCAGGTTTGTTTAAAAAGAAAAGCTTGGTGGTAATTTTTGAAATCATGCAGACCCATACCCCCTTGTTGCCAATGTTTCTTGATCTTATCAAGACTAAGTCTTGCCTTTTTCCCTTTCCCAGAGAAAGGAATGTATTAATGTGTCAATTTTCTTAAACCACCTGGATGTAATACGTATAGGTAAAATGAAATGATCTCTTAGTTCTGCCAATACAGAATTTGCCACAGGAGCAGGATATTAAATAAACAACAGTTTTAGTGTTGCAATTGATTGCTCCTTTTATTTTTTCATATGCCCCTGGTTTTTGATTGACAGATTCTTTTGGTTTTGTGACAATATGACATGTACTGCACGTTCCACATGGTTTGCATCCCTGAAGTATCCTCTCTCTTTGGCAAATAATTATGAACTAACCTATCCCTAAGGTTAGTACCTCTCTTATATGAAATCCTTAATGGTTTCTCAAACAGAATTAGTAGCTGTGGTGTCCGTTTCAGTACTGACAGATTATTTTTAACAATGTCCACCACTTGTTTAGACCCTCCCCCAAAGGTAGAAACAAAAGTCATTCTTTGTTCTCCTTAACTTTAAGCATCAGTAAAGTTTCTCTTGCTAACATGGTGTGTTGCTTTGCTTTTGTTACAATTTTATCACTGTAACCCCTGTCTAGCAGCCTGTTCTCTAACTCTTTAGCCCTCTCTAAATACAGAGTGCTTTCTCTGTACCCTTTATACTATCAAATTAATTATTTCAGGTGCATTTTTTCAAGGCATACTTTCTCTCATCTCTATTTTGCACACCCTAATTCTACAATTTTTCTATATTCTGTTGAATAAATCTCAATTAAATCTACTACATTGAATGTTTGTAAATATGAATATTTCTCTGTAAATTTTGTAAATATCACTGTATTTATCGTTCTAATTTATGTATATTATTTACTCAGTGTTACAGCTTTTGTTATCTGCCTAACCCCCTGACTTTGTAGTTCACTCATTGCTGTTTAGCTGCCCTCAGCAGCTCTGTGCTGAGTGTTTATCTGCTGTTCTTAATAACTGATGCTCATTATGTGTATTCCTGCTCTATGTATTGCATTGCATTGTATTGTATTGTATTGTATTGTATTGTATTGCATTGCATTGCACTGCATTGTCTGCCTGGGTCGCCCCTGAAAAGGGGACTGCATGGTCTCAGCGGGCTTACCCGGTTATCAAAATTCAAAGGAACTAATAAATAAATAAACTGCATGAATCAGTGGTTGTGGGAGTTAGCAGTTGGTTAATTTTCTGGTAGAATAAGGAGATGGCGTGGCTTTGGTCTGCCAGTATGGGGAGGTTTTCCCATTGTGGAAGTGGTTAAAAGTTCCAGGATTTGGGGCCTAGGACTAAGGATAACAAATGCTATAACTGATGGAATTGTAAAGCTGTATCTAGGCCTGGTTGAGTATGCCTTGTGAAGGAGGCAAGGGGAGCAGGGAGTCACCCTGAAACATGTCTCCAAGGCTGTGGATATCGGTTTGGCATAAGGTGGAGGGGCTTGTTCTGCATTTAGAAATTGGTGTTTCTTCAGATGGGTTGTTGAAGGTTAAGCAGAGGCCTAGCCTGCGTGAATTTATGAAGCTGTCTGCAAGCTTGCATTGAGCTGCTGATAGGGGTAAGTCTGAGCTGTGGAGGGAGTTTACTGTACGGAATATTAGGTAAAGCCTTACCACTACGCCAGCTTCGTCACATAGGTCAGTTTCCATTTGTCTGCACAGTGTCCGGTAGGTAGGGATGAGATCCTGTCCTTCTGCTGTGCTCCACCATAAAAACTGTTTAGCTTTGGTGGAGAGATTAATTATTTTGTAAAGTCAGGTCAAAGCTAAGCAATGTAAGAAAGCGATACAAAAGACTAAGGCAAGTGTCAAATTAAAACTGGCAACGAGTAAGAAAGATAACCAAAAACAGTTTTATAACTCTATTGGAAGTTTGAAAAATGTACAAAAACAAATAGGACCACTGATGGAAGGTAACCTGATACTCTACAATGAGCTGGATATGGCAAATAAGTTTAACAAATACTTTTTAAGTGTCTACCAGGACCAAGACAGTTATTTTGGCAAGTCTGTAAATACAAGTGCCAAGACAGACAATAAGCATAGACATATGTAATGCCCCAAAGTAGGAGGTTAAAAGTCTGGGGGCATCACAGACAAAGTTAGGGTTTTCCAATTGTCCTAGGGGTCCCTTATTATGCCCCTAGAAAAGCATTAGGCAGTGCTAGTAAAAAAAAAAAGAAAGTTTTTTTCTCTCTTCCTGCTGCCTGCCTGCTCCAGCCCACCCCACTCCCAGAGTAGGCAGCAGGAGAGTGGGCACTCACACACTAGGACTGCTGTCCCTGGCCAGCACGTGATGCCCTGTCAAGCCCTGGACATTTGTGTGGGCGCGAGCTCAGGGTTCAAGAAGCTGAACCCGGGCGCTTTTTGAAATGGGGGTTTTAGCCATTTGAGGTAGCTTTGGGTTAGCTGTGGAGTGGAGAGGGTCATAGGAAGGCAACAGGGACTTGCGGCTTACCTGTAGTTGTGTAGCCAGTCCTGTTGACTTCGTGGTGATTCCCCTCCTCCAGTCAGTGAAGACAGCTGCTGCTGCTGTCCGGGTTATGCGGTTGAGTCCCGCAGACCGCCTAATAAAAGAAGATGTCAGCCTCCCTTTGGGGTTTGGGCTCTGTTTAGCCCCATTCGTTTTTTTATTTTATTTTAAAATAAATCCCCAGTCCCTTGTCGGCAGCAGAGAAGAACCCCATCGCTCCGGTTGTCCTCTCGGCTGTTGGAAGCCCCCGATGTCCTCCCTGTTGCCTGAGTTCTCCCTTCCACTGCCAGCAAGACCTCCCACCTCCCGTTTGCTCTCTCGATCTCCCGATGTGCGCGGTGAGTCGACGGCAGCACGCAGATTCGTGCTGCCCGCCCAGCTGTTTAAAAAGAAATTATAAATTGTTTAGCACTGTAGACGCTTCTACAAAGTAGCTGAGCACCACCTGAGTGGCTGGTCACAAGGACCCTAGATTAATATTTATTTAGGGGGCAGGCTAGTGACGCCCACAGGGAGGGGCCAGGATAGTAAGGCCAGTGCAAAGGTCTATGTTTATTTATGAGGGGCGGGATTTAGGAAGCGACTTGCCCTAGGAGTGACAGCAGGCTCTCAGAGAGCCTGAGCAGATTAAAGGGACCACTCACTTAAAAGGGCAAGTCAGGCCCAAAATAAAGCAGTGGGCACCAGGCCCAGAGGTAAAAGGGCTACCAAGCCCAATGTAAAGCAGTTGGCACCAGGTCCAAAGTAACGAGGGCATCAGGCCCAGGATAAAGCAGGGCACCAGGCTCACAGTGTTTAAGGCTACCAGGCCCAATGTAAAGCAGGGCCCAGGCCCATTGTAAAGCAGGGCATCAGGCCCAGAATAAAGCAGGGCATCAGGCCCACAGTGTTTAGGGCTGCCTGGCCCGATGAAAACAGGGCACCAGGCCTGATGTAAAGCAGGGCTACCAGGCCCAGAAGAAAAGGGCAGTCCCGGCCTAGTGAATGAGGGCAAGCCAGCCCAGTGGTAGTAAGGGCAGCCCCGGCCTAGCCAGCAAAGGCAAGCCAGTCTAGTAGTAAGTAGGGCATATAGGCCCCATAGCAGGGCCTGTAGTGTTCAGGGCAACTAGTATAGGGCAAGTGGTACACCCTAGTATAGTGATTGGGGCATTCATAGCAAAACGTTAAGGGGTAGCCAGATCCTATCCAGGAAGGTCCTACAGTCAGAAAAGGGTCCATTCAAGGGTGCTTATCTCACAATATGCTACAAAGTAACTGAAACAACTGTACTATTTATGCCACTGTTTATTGCTCCAGCATCAGAACGATTGTGTATTGGCTAAAAGCACCAAGACTGCATTGTGACATTAGGATTGTGGTTATTTGCTCCTGGTTGGCTGAACAATTGCACCGTGCATCTGAACTATTGTCCTGGCTTCTGAACTATTGCCCCGTGCATCTGAACTATTGCCCTGTGCATCTGAACTATTGCCCAGGCATCTGAACTATTGCCACGTGCATCTGGACAATTGTTCCACTAGTAAACAATTGCCCCAAAAGTTATAATTTGCCCCTTCTCCTGGCAAATTATTTGGTCACCACGCAGTTCTCTTGGTATGGTGGAAATGTGTATCTAATAGTTTCATTGTTGCCAGCGTATGGGGACAGTCTCAATCTTCTACCACATTAATGTTCCACGGTGTGGTCTGCTCTTCTACGTGTCCAGAATCAGTCTGTACCTGGAGGAAGATGTCTTCATCATCATTCTTCACCAGAAAGTGTCTGACCATCAGATCATCTGCTCCGTCCATGTCGTTCACCGAAGTTGAGTTTGTCGCCATTCGCACAAGTCACACCCGCAGTTTCTTCTGTTCTACAGTTCAAAGTTATGTTCGCCGAAGTTCAAGTGCATCACAACCGCCATGCCAGTGTTGTTTCGTTTGGCTCCTGATCCGGATGTCCCGAAGTTGGTCCCCCTCCGAAGAAGAGTGTGTACATCCAGGAAGAACCTGATCTGTGCTCCATGGTCATTCGGCGCAAGTTGAGTCCGTTGAAGCCCAGTGTGGGACGTGTCCACCGTTTCCTTGTTTTGTTCTGGTTCCTTGTGACAAGACTACAGAATCAACCTTCTTCACTTCAGATCCTTCTGGTTCCTGGTTGCATCAGAGATCATCTTCACCTCAGATCCTTCAAAGTTTTTCTGGCCCTTGGAGTGCTGCAGCATCGTCCAGGTCGTGGTAGTCCTTCAGTGGCTTTGTCACCATGCATCTCCTGGTTTCTCTTCTTCCCTGGTGGCCCTGGAAGTGGGCTTTGGCCGAGGAATCCTTTGCATCCAGTGTTGAATCTGACAGCCCATAAGTGGGTTCATTCCAGGAACCAGCTTCTCTTTGTTCTTTCTTTCCGGCAGCCTTGGAGAGAGTGGGTTTTGCTGAGAAACCTATGGTCTGTTTACAAAACTTCTCACCACCCCAATGGCCATAATTAGGTCCATGTTGGGAATTATGTCTAAGTGTTCTACAGTTCTGTTTCACTTCTCTTGTAGCTATCAACGGAGAACGACGGTGTGCATGAAGACTTCAGACATCTGGACTTTGTGATGATTCTGTGGTCATTGTAAAACCAGATACTGTGGGTAGTAAATAGAATCTGATTTCTGTCTAAGTACCAGTTTTACATACAGGTTACTGCTAAGAAATTTTAGAGAATAGTGGCAATAGGCCTAGGTGCACCTCAAATACTTTTGGTAATTATTTTAGAAGTGTTAGGTAAAAGTAATTCTATTCTCTCTATCTCCCTGTTGTTGTGGTGCCTACCTCTCTTGTGACTGTGTCTCCCTACCCACTGATACTAATTAAACGCCCTGCGGGCACTGAATCTCTTGGATGACTCCAGCCTCTCCTTGTCTGGGTAACTTTTATCTTATCCACAATAATTCGGACCTTGGTGTTCCACTCACTCATTCCATCTTCATTCAGAGCACCACACAAAATTTTGGCATAGTTGGCAGGATTAGATAATCTTTTATCCAAGGAGTCCAAAGGTGGAGTTGCCTAGGGAGAAGTGCTAATGGAGCCATGGTGTAGCAGTGAATTGTCCAGTGGAGATAGTGAGTCGGTTGGAAGAGACCGAGATGGACCCCAAGGAGGTATTCTGCCATCACCATTAACGATGCCATATCACTTTGGAGCATCATGGTTTCCACAATTTTCTGGAGAGAGATAGATGGAAGCGGAACCAGCAACTTAGGGGAGTTTCGCTCAAAGATGCAGGCTATGTTCAGGTTGTACCAGGTCCCAGAGCAACAGAAGGTTGAAATCCTGATTGGGCAATTAAAAGGAGCTGCTCACAGAGAAGTACAGTCCTGGCCAAGTGAAGCAAAAGTTACGGCAGAAAAAATTCTACAGAGGCTGCTGCAAATATTTGATGCCCTAACTGTGTCCGAGTTACATATGAAATTCTTCTCTCGCACTCAGAAGCCCCAAGAGACCCTGAGTGAGTTCACATTGAGCCTGCAAGAGCTATTGTGAGCTATAGAGAGGGTAGATGTTGAGGAAGTCCGAGATGCAGACCAAATGTTGATAGAGAAGTTTGTTGAAGGGGTGCGTAGCGAAGCCCTGAGGAGAGAGCGCCGCATGTTACACCTGCAGAACCCCGAGGCTGATTTCCTACATTTTTAGGAAAAAGCAATTAAGGTATTCGGTTCTGGACACTCCAGAGAAGAGACTCTGGCCTATTCACAGATGGCTGCTTCAATGGGAACTGTGTGGCCTAGGTATCCTAAAGAAAGGTGGACAGAAGAAATCGCTTGGAAAAAGGAAATTCAACCCGAGCAACTGCCCCTACAGAGATCAGAGTATGGAAGAGAACCTGTTGCATATCCAAGCTGTTATTCAGAGCATTGATAGACGTGTGGTCCGATGATGCAGGCACCGATCTGCTCTGTGCAGGCCAGTGTGAATCAACACTACAAGCTGACTGAGCAGATTGCCACCCTGACCCACCAGATGGCAGAGATGTGCAAAGAGATGCAAGGCCTAAAAGAAGGGTGGAAAAATGAAATGTCCCTTAATCAGCCTGGAAAAGAAAGATGAGGGAATGAGCACATAGATCATCTGAGGAGGGGTGAAGGAAAGAGCCCCATGGATCGATTTGATAACCAGGGAAGGCCCATCTATTGTCGTTGCAGCATCAGTGGCCATGTGGAGCGATGATGCAGTCAGCCAGTGGAAGCCACAGTAACTTTAAACAGAAATTCTTCAGGGATGAGGACTGACCTTGGAAGAACAGGTGACTAGGTCCAGCAATCCTACTAGATTAGTCTTGTTTCATTGGCAAAAGTCTGATGGTACCGGTAAAGGTGGATGGCATCGAACGTATGGCTTTGTTGGATATGGGATCACAGGTCACCACGATGCAGGGACAAGATTTCCGGAGATATTGAATGCCCGATGATCTTAAGCCACCTCCCAGATTTTGGGTGAAGCTAATAGCAAGCAATGGAGATGAAGTACCATATCTGGGCTATCTGGAAGATGATATTCAGTTGGGAAGAAACACTCAACACAGACAAGGCATCATTATCAGTGACATGGATGTGATCATTTGCCACCATTAATCTTGGGGATGAATTTTTTACAAAATTGTTTTGATGAGCTGGTACAGATCCTTCAAGAGAAAGCCAAGCACGTACCTCAAGTGGATAAGCATGCTTTGCAGCAAACAATTAATCATCTGCAATGCCACCAATGGTTTGCCAATGCTGACGAGGAGATTGGTAAAGTTTGAGTGACAGACGCCAGGCCAGTGACCTTAAAGGCGGGCACAGAAACCACCCTATGGTGTAAGGCAAAGGTGGGCCAGAGGGGTCAAGATTATGATGCTTTGGTGGAACCATATCCTACTAAAAAAGAAGAGCCCATAATAGTGGCCTGGAGTATAGCTACTGTGACCAAAGGTTGGATTCCTGTTAGAGTGCTAAATTATGGGACTCATGACGTGCAAGTCTACAGTAATCAGCCTGTTACTCAAATCTACACCATATGCTTGCAGGACATTTTTGAGGCTGAGGAAGAGACCAGACAGAGTCAAGAGACAAGGTGGTGCCTGGAGAAAAAAATAAAAAATGTTATTATACCAAAATGGGCTGAAGAGATCACTTTGGGCAACCCAAAGACCACTGCAAAGCAAAGAGCTGATGTACTGGAAGTGGTTTTACGCCATAAAGAAGCTTTTAGCCAACACCCATTAGACTTTGGCCTAGCTCATGGTGTACAGCACCACATCAATACCAATGGAAATCTGCCCATCAGGGAGCGATTCAGACCTACCCCGCCAGCAATGTACCAACTAGTGAAGGAAATGATCAGAGAGATGAAAGAGGCTGAAGTGATTAAAGACAGTCACAGCCCATGGGCAGCTCTGATTATTTTGGTTAAGAAAAAGGATGGTAAAATTTGATTCTTTGTTGATTACCCGCAAGTTAAATGCCATCACCCATAGTGATCCATATCCTTTGCCCAGGTTGGAAGAGTCCCTCACAGCTCTCCAATCTGCCGCTGTATTCTCCACTTTAGACCTGACCAGCAGATACTGGCAAGTTCCTATGGCACCTAAAGAGTGGGAAAAAACAGCCTTCATCACCCCATGGATCTATTTGAATTCACAAGGATGCCTTTTGGACTTTGTAATGCCCCGGGAACTTTTCAGAGACTTGTCGAGCATTGCCTAGGAAGTCTAAATTTTGATATCCTATTGCAATATCTGGACGATATCATTGTTTACTCAAAGACTCATGAGGATCATTTATTGCACTTGGAGGAGGTGTTTCAAAGACTAATTCAATATGGTCTTAAAGTAAAACTGTCTAAATGCCACTTATTACAATCCAAAGAAAGTTATCTGGGACAGGTAGTTTCCTCCAAGGGAGTGTCTCCAGACCCATCAAAGATAGAGGTGGTAAGAGACTGGCCTGTTCCTACTACTGTCAGAGATGTCCAAAAGTTCCTAGGTTTTGTGGGGTATTACCGAAGATTCATCAAGGACTTTTCCAAACTTGCTGTGCCTTTGCATGAACTTCTGGGAGGATCGACAGAGGGTTGAGTCCTAAAAAATCATCCTGTTGTATGGGTAGCTGAGCAACAGAGAGCGTTTGATAAGTTAAAGAAGGTACTAACTGAGGCTCCTATACTAGCTTATCCTGATTACACAAAGTCTTTTCTTTTATATACCTATGCCAGCAACAAGGGATTGGGTGCAGTACTTGCACAAGAACAAGATGGTGTGGCATGAGTTATAGCTTATGCAAGCCGAGGACTAAGAGGCTCAGAGCGGAACAATGCCTGCTACAGCTCTTTCAAACTTGAGTTCCTAGCATTGGTATGGACCGTTACAGAAAAGTTCTGTCAATATTTGGCTGCTACCCCTTTTATGGTCTTCACAGATAACAACCCATTGGCGCACTTGAATACTGCAAGGCTTGAAGCACTAGAACAAAGGTGGGCCTCCAGACTTGCAAATGATCAATTTTCCCTGAAATACCATTCTGGTAAAGTGAATGCAAATGCGGATGCATTGTGTCGAATGCCTGGACAAGAGGAAACAGAAGTAGATGATACCTTGTTGGAAAACATAGAAATGCCGCCTTTTCTCCAAGTACCAGCAGAGATTGTACAAGCTTGCTGTCAAGTGGTTCCAGAGCCAGAAATGAAAACCCAACCTGAAGTAGATGATACAACTGCTGACCAAAAAAGTTTATGGGTGCAATTGCAGGACCAGGATCCTACTGTCAAACAAGTTAAAGCTCTAGTTTCAGCACAGAAACGTCTGACCCAGTGAGAATGAAAAAACCTAAATCAAGAAGTAATGAAACTATGGAGGCATAGAACTCATCTGGCTATAGAAGACTGTCGTCTAGTTGAAAAAAGTAGAGACCCTACTACGCATACAGAATTGACCCAGATAATAGTTCCAAGAACCAGCGCAACAGTGGTATTGGAAGCATACCATGATCAATCAGGACATTTTGGACACAAGAAGACAGAAGCTGTTATTAGAAGAAGATTTTACTGGTTAGGAATGCGTAGTGATATAGCAAAGTGGTGTGAAGAATGCCCAGCCTGTACTTTGAAATGCAGAGAAAAGAGTAACCAGAAAGCTCCTCTTCATCCCATAGTCAGTAATGCACCATTGGAATTAGTTGCTCTAGATCACTTAAAGTTGGAACCAAGCACCAATGGGCACATATATGTTCTCACTATGGTCGATCACTTCTCAAAATTCGTGGTTGCCAGTGCAGTTAAAGACCTATCCACTCAAACTACAGCTGAGACCTTTCTAAGATTATGAGACCCTTTGGTTATCCGACCAAAATCCTTACAGACCAAGGAACCTCTTTTGAATCTAAGCTTTTTCATGAACCTGTACCCTTTACAGAAGTCACAAACTGAAAACTACTGCCTACCATCCCCAAAGTAATGGACTCTGTGAATGAACAAATCAGACTCTGCTTGAAATGCTGCGAGCCTTACCAGAGTATAAACGTCCCTACTGGCCAGCTCTCCTTCCTGAACTCACGCATTTATATAATAACACTATACACTGTTCTACTGGTTATACACCTCATTATTTAATGTTCGGACACCATGGAAGACTTCCAATGGACTTGGTATTAGAGGTACCGCTGGATGAAACCAAAGTAAAAAAGCCAGTTGCAAACTGGGTGCAAGAACATAATCAACATCTGCAAGAAGCTAGACAAATTGCAGGCAAACATATGGAGCAAGGGCGTCAAAGACAAAAAGCAAACTATGATGCCAAGGCTAATGCTACACCCTTACTTATCGGAGAAAGAGTAATGCTGAAGAAAACTCAAAAATGCAGCAAGTTATCTTCAAAATGGGAACCTGAACCTTACCGCATTATTGAAATCCCCTATCCAGAATTACCAGTGTATAAGATCCAGCAAGCATTGGGAAACAATACCAAGATTATTCACCGGAATCTCTTAAAAGCCTGTACTTTTAGAGATGCTGTTCTAGAAAAGGATAAGGACAGCTCTATGCCAAAGGAGAGGCAGGAGTCCATAAAGGACAAAATGTTGGGACTGGAATTGGCAACCAGTTGGTGCAAAGAGCCTTGGATTTGCACTTCCAATGTAAATTCCTTTGACCATCCAATTGTTGTACCAGTAATAAATCCTGAAATACCAGATTTTCTGGAACCAGAGTGCATTGTCCCAGAACCCATAGATTTCCGACCCCATAGATTTCAAAGATCTAATGCAGGTGTTCCCCCAGAAGGCACATAATGGAAGACTCCCAACTTGTCTCATTGTACCATATGTAGATCTATTCAGAGTAATTCCCCAGACACAGTCACTTTAGTTTAGTACATTTAAAGTTTTGCAGTAGTTATAGATATCTTAAAATATTTTACCAGAGTAAGATTTTTTAAAGTAATAAGTAAGGTATTAGCATGTTAAGGAAATGTTTTTATAAAGTGTTTAAGGGAATACATGGGGACATGTATTTTTAGGCGGGCCCAATTCTGTAATGCCCCAAAGTAGGAGGTTAAAAGTCTGAGGGCATCACAGAAAAATTTAGGGGTTTCCAATTGCCCCAGGGGTCCCTTATTGTGCCCCTAGAAAAGTGTTAGGCAGGACTAGTAAAAAAAAAAAAAAAGTATGTTTTTTTCTCTCTCCCTGCTGCCTGCCTGCTCCATTCCACCCCCCCCCCGAGTAGGCAGCAGGATAGTGGGCACCCACGTGCTAGGATCGCTGTCCCAGGCCAGCGCGTGGTGCCCTGTCAAACTCTGGATGTTTGTGTGGGCGTGAGCTCAGGGTTCGAGAAGCAGAACCCCGAGCGCTTTTTGAAATGGGGGTTTAAGCCATTTGAGGTAGTTTCGGGCTGGCTGTGGAGTGGAGAGGGTCACAGGAGTGCAACAGGGACTTACGGCTTATCTGGAGTTGTGTAGCCGGTCCTGTTGACTCCATGGTGATTCCCCTCCTCTAGTCAGTAAAGACACCTGCTGCTGCTGTCCGGTTTGTGTGGTCGAGTCCGGCGGACCACCTAATAAAAGAAGATGTCGGCCTCCCATTGTGGTTTGGGCTCTGTTTAGTCCCGTTCGTTTTTTATTTTATTTTAAATAAATCCCCAGTCCTTCGTTGGTGGCAGAGAAGAGCCGCATCACTCTGGTTATCCTGTCGGCTGTCCGAAGCCCCTGATGTCTTCCCTCCCACTGCCAGCAAGACCTTCTGCCTCCCATTTGCTCTCTCCATCTCCCAGTGTGTGCGGTGAGTCGGCGGCAGCACGCAGATATGTGCTGTCCGCCCAACTATTTAAAAAATAATAATAAATTGTTTAACGTTGTAGGTGTTTGTACATAGCGGCTGAGCACCGCCTGAGTAGCGGGTCACAAGGACCCTACATTAAAATTTATTTAGGGGGCAGGCTAGCTACGCCCACAGGGAGGTGCCAGGACAGTAAGGCCAGTGCAAATGCCTATGTTTATTTATGAGGTGCGGGACTTGGGAGGCGACTCGCCCTTGGAGTGACAGCAGGCTCTCAGAGAGCCTGAGCAGATTAAAGGGGCCACTCACTTAAAAGGGCAAGTCAGACCCAAAATAAAGCAGTGGGCACCAGGCCCAGAGGTAAAAGGACTACCAAGCCCAATGTAAAGCAGTGGGCACCAGGCCCAAAGTAACGAGGGCACCAGGCCTAGGATAAAGCAGGGCACCAGGCCCACAGTGTTTAGGGCTACCTGGCCTGATGAAAGCTGAGCACCAGGCCTGATGTAAAGCAGGGCTACCAGGCCCAGAAGAAAAGGGCAATCCCGGCCTAGTGTGTGAGGGCAAGCCAGCCCAGTAGTAGTAAGGGAGTCCCAGTCTAGTGAGTTAGGGCAAGCCAGCCCAGTGGTAGTAAGGGCAGCCCCGGCCTGGTGAGTTAGGGCAAGCCAGCCCAGTGGTAGCAAGGGCAGCCCCGGCCTAGCCAGCAAAGGCAAGCCAGCCTAGTAGTAAGTTGGGCATATAGGCCCCATAGCAAATAAGGCATTTACGCCTCTAGTGTTCAGGGCAACTAGTATAGGGCAAGTGGTACACCCTAGTATAGTGACTGGGGCATTCATAGCAAAACATTCAGGGGTAGCCAGATCCTATCCAGGAAGGCCTTACAGTCAGAAAAAGGTCCATTCAAGGGTGCTTAGTTCAGAATATGCTACAAAGTAACTGTAACAACTGTACTATTTATGCCACTGTTTATTGCTCCAGCATCAGAACGATTGTGTATTGGCTAAAAGCACCAAGACTGCATTGTGACATTAGGATTGTGGTTATTTGCCCCTGGTTGGCTGAACAATTGCCCCGTGCATCTGAACTATTGCTCCGTGCATCTGAACTATTGCCCAGGCATCTGAACTATTGCAAAGAGCATCTGAACAATTGCCCCACCAGTAAACAATTGCCCCAAAAGTTATAATTTGCCCCTTCTCCTGGCAAATTATTTGGTCACCACGCAGTTCTCTTGGTATGGTGGGAATGTGTATCTAACAGTTACATTGCTGCCAGTGTATGGGGACAGTCTCAATCTTCTACCACATTGATGTTCCATGGTGTGGTCTGCTGTTCTACGTGTCCAGAATCAGTCTGTACCTGGAGGAAGACGTCTTCATAATCATTCTTCACCAGAAAGTGTCTGACCATCAGATCATCTGCTCCATCTGTGTCATTTGCCAATGTTGAGTTTGTCGCCGTTCGTACAAGTCGCACCCGCCATTGCTCCTGTTCTACAGTTTAAAGTTACGTTCGCCGAAGTTCAAGCACATCACGACCTCCATGCCAGTGTCATTTCATTTGGTTCCTGATCCGGATGCCCCGAAGTTGGTCGCCCTCCACAGAAGAGTGTGTACATCCAGGAAGAACCTGGTCTGCGCCCCCTGGTCGTTCTCCGCAAGTTGAGTCCGTTGAAGCCCAGTGCGGGGCGTGTCCGCTGTTTCCTTGTTTTGTTCCTGTTCCTTGTGACAAGACTACAGAACCAACCATCTTCACTTCAGATTCTGGTTGCATTGGAGGTCATCTTCACCTCAGATCCTTCAAAGTCTTGCTGGCCCTTGGAGTGCTGCAGCATCGTCCAGGTCCTGGTTTTCCACCAGTGGATTCATCGCCACGCATCTCCTGGTTTCTCTTCTTCCTTGGCTGCCCTGGAAGTGGGTTTTGGCTGAGGAATCCTTTGCATCCAGTGTTGAATCCGACAGCCCGTAAGTGGGTTCATTCCAGGAACCAGCTTCTCTGGTTCTTTCTTTCTTTCCGGCAGCCTTGGAGAGAGTTCGTTTTGCTGTGAAACCTATGGTCTGTTTACAAAACCTCTCACCACCCCAGTGGCCATAACTAGGTCTGTGCTGGGAATTGTGTCTAAGTGTTCTACAGTTCTGTTTCACTTCTCTTGTAGCTACCAACGGAGATTGACAGTGCGCATGAAGACTTCAGACATCTGGACTTTATTCTGTCGTCATTGTAATACCAGACACTGTGGGTAGTAAATAGAACCTGATTTCCGTCTAAGTACCAGTTTTACATACAGGTTACTGCTAAGAAATTTTAGAGTATAATGGCAATAGGCCTAGGTGCACCTCAAAATACTTATGGTAATTATTTTAGAAGCGTTAGGTAAAATTAATTCTGTTCTCTCTATCACCCTGCTGTTGTGGTGTCTACTTCTCTTGTGACTGTGTCTCCCTATCCACTGGTACTAAATAAATGCCCTGCGGGCACTGAATCTCTTGGATGACTCCTGCCTCCCCTTGTCTGGGTAACTTTTATCTTATCCACAATAATTCGGACCTTGGTGTTCCACTCACTCATTCCATCTTCATTCAGAGCACCACACATATCACAAAGAAAGAAGTGTGTATCAAACTGAAAAATTTAAATATATACAAATCATGTGGACCTGATGGAACTCCACCCAAGATTTTTAAAATCTCTCACAGATGAGCTTGCCGGCCCTTTCTCATTACTACTTAATGCATCTTTGAAGGAAGGTAAAGTACTGAATGATTACACAATAGCATACATCACCCCAATATTAAAATTAGAGTATAAAAAGATGATTGAAAATTATCGTCCCATCAGTATCACTTCTGTTGTGGAGAAGATGATGGAAGGCTTCATTAAAGAACAAATTGAGGACTATATACATGAACAAGGTCTTACAGATGTTACACAGCATGGTTTTGCTCATGGTAGATCATGTGTAAGCAACTTTTTTCTTTCCCCACCTCCTGTTCTCCCCATTGGCCTCTCCTTCGGGCCATCTATGATCTCTCCCCACTGCTCACTGTGTCCCCGCCCATTGCCACCGTCCACCACCCCAGATAGCAGCCACCCTCGGGGTATCCCGGTGTAACCCTTCACTGGATGGGTTCTCCCTCTCCAAGGAGAAAGACATTGGTGAGAGCCATCCAGCGCAACGTCTTGGCCAATCAGGTGCTGCTGAGGTGGTCTCTGGGGCCTGACCAGGGCACTCATGGTGATGGGGGGACCAGATGGCCATCATCCGGTCGGGTGGAGGAGAGTTTTCCTCTTTTCTCCCTGGGGGCATGGCATGCCATGACGTCTAGGTGTACGCCAACATCTGCCATGCTCCCCCAATCAGTCGGTCGGCATGCTGTTATACCTCTGGTCTCCACCAGGAATCACCAGGCACTGGACTGCATCTCCCGCCTCCCCCCTGGAGTAGGCAAGCAGTCATCGGACTCTCAAGCCTTCTCCCCTGGCTGGCCTGCCAGTGACCCGGGACCATTCCCGAACTGCTGTCACCAGCGTCGCAAGTGGAAATCCAACCACTGCGCTGATGGGCCGACTATGTAAGCAACTTAATGAATTTCTTTAAGCCAGTTAACAAGGCCCTGGACCAAGGTTTGCTGGTGGACATGATCTACCTAGAATACGCAAAAACTTTCAATTCAGTGTCTCATGAGGTTTTGATAACTGCATTACAGGATTTTGTGCTAGATATAACCTTGTTGTCTTGGATAAAATCATAGCTGAGTAATAGGATGCAAAGAACAAATATTCGGGGAGTTTTGTCCGACTGTGGAAAAGTCACCAGTGGTGTGCCCCAGGGTTCTAGCTTGGGTCCTATATTGTTTAGTATCTTTATTTCAACAATGCACGTGTCTAGTGATGCATGGCTCTGCAAATACGCGGATGACACTAAGGTAGGGGCAATAGTAAATAATATTGATTCAGTAAATAAACTACGAAAACAATTACATCTAGAAGATTGGGCAAAAACACATACGTTAAGATTTAATGAGACAAAGTGCAAAGTTATGCATTTTGGGTGCAACAACATAAAAGTAGAATATACAATCAACAACAAGGTTATATCTAGAGCAGACAATGAGAAAGATCTTGGCGATATAATAAGAAAAACCATAAATGATGATAATCAGGCTAAAGAGGTTGTCAAATGAGGAAACAGAATAGTGGGGAATATACCGAGGAACATTAAAAGTAGAAATCAGAATGTTCTGATACCACTATATAAGTCACTAGTTAGACCGGTTTTAGAGTATGGAGCTCCATTCTGTTCCCCACAAAGTGTAGGAAGCACTAAGTTGGTGGAAAGGGTACAGAGAAGAATTGCGAAAAGAGTAAGTAAACAAAAAGGGAAGCCTTACGAAAGCAGGCTAGAAGAAGACCCACCCCCACCATAACATCGAATCCACCCAAGTACCCCGTTTCCGCTTCAAGGTCATCTCCCAGTGTGATGCTGCCCCCCTCCTGCTAAAGGCACTCAGCTATTCCCGGTTCAGCAGTGACAATCTTGATCTTAAAATACTAAGATTCACTCTCCCTGAAGTACTCTACCCCCTCACTGCCCTGCTAAACTGCTCTCTTGCCCTAGGTCAATTCCCCTCCATGTGGAAAACTGCCTTCATCACTCCGCTCCTGAAGAGGGGTGACTGAACCCTGCCTAGTAATTATCGACCCATCTCAATTCTACCCCTCTCTCCAAGGTTCTTGAAAAGATAGTCGCCATCCAAATCACAGACTACCTTGCTCAACACAATCTCCTCCTCCCTGACAAACATGGTTTCTGAAAAAACCATAGCGCCACAACCACGCTATTGCAATATACCAACATTATCCATGCGACCCAGGATGCAGGCCAGATTGCTGGTGCTGTCTACATAGATATTTCCAAAGCATTTGATACCGTCTGCCACTCACTTCTTCTAACCTCGCTAACCCAAATAGGTTTCTCACAGCATACCACCACTTAGTTCTCAGACTGCCAGTCTGACAGAACCCAGAGAATCAGATTAGGGCATACCTTATCATCCCCCCTCAGAGTTACATCTGGGGTCCCCCAAGAGTCAATCCTTGGCCCCCTACTTTTCACTGTATTCCTTAACTCCCTGCCCAAGGCCTGTTCTGGGAGTCTCCTTCTATACACAGACGATGCGGTTTTGTTCAGCACCCACACCAACCCTACCGCCCTCCAAGGGTCGTTTAATGAGGCCGAATCCTGGTTTACTGACCATAGGCTTGTTCTAAACTATAAAAAAACAAAATCCATGCTGTTTGCCCATGCCCAAAATAAGTTCAGTAACCATCCCTTGCTCATCCATAATTCCCATAATGGGACCCTGGAACAAGTTGCTACCTTTAAATACTTAGGGGTTACTCTAGACTCAGGGCTAACCTACCATGAACATATCCGCTGACTTAATATGGCTGTAAATGTGAGCATTGGTCTGCTACACTGCTACAAGTACTGTCTCCCCCCTGAAGCCCTACAGCTAGCCATCTCCTCCTCCTCCTCCATCCTGTCACTTATTGATTACGAGATTATCTTCTATGGCACTGCCTGCTGACAATACCTCCCTCAACAAAATTAGGGTTTCCCTGAATAAAGCCTGTAGACTGGCCATAGGATGTGACCAGCTTACACACACCTGTACGCTGTATACCAGTACAAACTGGCTTAATTTCGATGAATGCCTGAAGTACCAGACCTGTCTCCTTGCCAGGAAAATCATGACAGGCCTCATACCCCCTGTTCTTGTGACGCTGCTCCCCCCCCCCAACAGCACCAGACACACACGTCATGTTGAGAAATCTCCCTACCAGGTTCCCCACTGTAAAACCTTCTTGGGGCAAAGAACTTTCAGATATCGCGCCCCCAATTGGCTGAACTCACTGCCCATACCAGTCCTCCTGGCTCCTACCCTAGGACTGTTCAAATCCCTTCTCCGTAGCAATATCTTGCGTGACTCCACCTGTGACTGTACCTGACCTACCCATGACCTATAACTGCCATGACAATGGATCCATTTGGTCCTGCTTCTAGAGTGCCTGTCCCTGATTTCGGTCTTACCTGAGCCTCAGACTAGTTGACGCTCACTGGACTGTGCTGCTTGCACATTCCAGTCATAAATACTTCTCTACAACTACTGTACTGTATGATTTGCCCCTGCAGTTACTGTATTTATTGTATTTTGCCACTGTACTGCATTGTCTTTGATTGTTGAAATTATCCTGTAACACATCCACCTGTTGTAATTTACCATGTACCTTTCATAAGGTGTGATATTTCCCACACTGCTATTTATACTGTGATGTCTGTACACTGTATGCTCTGTATTGTTTTCTATGACGTGGAGCCTTTGTAAAGGAGTCTCTGACTCAAAGGTATTAATTCTGATTGTATTCAATAAATAAAAAAAAAGTGGGATTTTATTCCCTATCTTACAGAAAGCTCAGGGGGGATGTGTGCTATGTATATAAGGCTTGGCATAATGAATTACTATGGAAATCAGCAAGATTAGCAAAAAAAAAAACAAAAAAAAAAAATAGGCCATCAAGACTGCATCCATTCCAGCTAAGGGGGAAAATGTATAAAACTACCAGAAGGGGAACCTGGTTCAACCAGAGGGTAGTGGATGCATGGAGCACACTACCTGAGAATATAGTTATTACCCCCAGTATATCATCCTTTAAAAACCCATTAGATGAGTATATGTGAGATAAAAAACAACTGAATATTCCCATTAATATATGGCAAGTCTAAATGTGGCGTTTTCAAGCTACGGGATTTGTAATTACACCTATGAACCTATGAGTTGTAATCCACCCTGGTATTTGTGAGGAGTTAACTTGTTATACGCTCTCCTAGGTTTTTTCCCAGTCCATAAAAAGGTAGTAATCAGAGAATGAAGCTATGTGAACCATTTAAAGGGTATGCAGTGTGGGAGCATACTTAAGGGGTAGAGCACTCATGGTAAAATACTCATTTTGATAACATTAATGCACACCTACAGTGAGAAATGGTGAGTAGTCCACCTTTTTAGGTTTTGCTTTAACCTCTGTACTAGTGTATCTAAGTTTTTGGCAAAGATGACTTTGTAGCATCTGGCTACGTAGATCCCCAGGTATTGAAGTCCTTCTGGGGACCACGTCCCACTTCACTGTATCACTTCCACTTGGTGTGTGTGGAACTTAAGGGGCATAATCATGGTTTTTGATATATTAGTTTTGTATCCCACTAATTTGCCAAATTGATGAAGTATACCCAAGGCAGTTGGGATCGATTGTTCTGGATTTCTGAGGTGCAGCAGGAATCATCAGCATAGATGGAATTGTTATCCTTTTACCTGTTCACCTGAATCCCTATGATATCATCGTTGGCCAGAAGCATACTAGTCAGGGGTTCTAAATAGGGGGTTAAACAAATAGGGGGAATGGGGCAACCTTGATGGGTGCCTTTACCCAATGGGAAACTGCTTGAGTGGATGCCATTGTGTGTTATTTTAGCTGAGGAGTGGGCATAAAGCAGTGATCCAGTTGAGAAGACTTGGAGAAAGCTACAGTAAATGTTTCTAGAGTTTGGAGTATGAAGGCCCAGGAGACCCTGTCAAAAACCTTCTCTTCATCCAGGGGCATTAATACAGCTAGAGAGTCAGAGTCCCTGAACATGGAGAGGATACGGGCCACTTTTCTGAGCTGGCCCTGCATAAATCCGACCTGTTTGGGGCCAGTTAAGGTTGCTCACACCTTACCCGCTCTGGAGGACAAAACCTTTGGCAGTTATTTGACATCTTTGATTAGGAGAGATATTGGTCTATAGTTGAGTAACTGCTCTGGATCTTTGCCTGACTAAGAGATCAGAGTAATATGGGGCTCCTACATAGTTTGGTCCAGTTGGTCTTAATCAATGGCGTCATTAAAGAGGTCTGCAAGTTGAAGCACTAGGTCTTTCTTAAGGGGCTTGAAGAGATTAGGGGAGAAGACCATGCAGCCCCAGTGCTTTATCTGAAGCAAGGTCCTTAATGGCCAGCAGTATCTTCTGTACCATTATCTCCCTTTCTAGGCTGCGAATTTGGGTTGCATTGAGTTAAGGCAGGTTGGCTTTGTTAAGGAAGTCATGTATTTCATGGGGGGGGGTGCTGGTTCAAGGGCATACAGATTTCTGTAGTAGGACCTGGAGGCTTGAGCAATTTCCCTTGGTTTGGTTATAAATACAGCCCCTGGGGTCTTGTGTATCCCTTTAATAATTCTTGTGGATTCGTGTTGCCTGAGCCTTAAGGCCAGGCATTCCCCAGCTTTCTCCCCTTGGTCAACGTGATGTAATTTGGCTTGGAAGATAGCATTTTCAGCATTCTCCCTAAGAATCTCTCCATATTTGGTTCTGACTACATTAAGTTTCATCCATTCTTCTTCTGAGAAGGTGGGACTAAGGTTTCTTTCTCTATTTCTAATTTATTTTAGGAGAGCAGCAAGTTCCTTCTCCTTTTTCCTCTTTGTAGTGGCTGCCACCCAGATGAGCTTACCCCTTAGGGTACACTAAAAGTTGGCTTTATTATTTAGTGTCTTCATTCTCCTTAAAGAAATGTGTGGTACAAGCCTTTATTTGCTTGAAGCATTTAGGGTCTTAACAAGTGGTTGTTAACTCTCCAGACTCTATCTCTGTTTGCTTTTTCGTTAAGTTGCACCCTAAGTAAGACTGGTGAGCGGTCTGAAATCACTCTGGGGAGGATCTCACAGGTGTAAACCCCTCTCATTAGCTCTATGCTGATAAGATGGAAGTCAAGTCTGCAGGAGAACTTATGTACAGGGAAGGTAAAGGTGTAATCCCTGACATCAGGGTGGAGTACCCTCCAAGGCTCTACCAGACCTACTGTGTCCTTTAGTTCGTGACAGGTTCTCTAGGCAATAGCATGATTCTGCCTGACCCCATTCTGTCTAATGCTAAGACCTGGAGAAGATCCCAGTCACCTGCTAATATGATAGGGAGTTGGGAAAATCTGGCCAAGTCATTGAAGTGTGTCATGTAGAAGGTTAGGTATTTCCTATTTAGGCCCTTTGGGCCATAGGTGGAGACTAGAGACAGTTTTGTGCCCAGAGAACCCATTACCATTGTGTACTTCCCATCAGCCCCCAATGACTTAATCCTGCATTTGGAATTGGGTGTTTCTGCAGATGAGAGTAGCAGTGACAGATCTCTTGTTGCTTTTGTCAGCTGCAGAAACCTAGCCCACCTGGGTTCTCTTCTTCATAGATTCCTATCTTCTGCTTTGGTGTGAATCTCCTGTAAAAAAGGCTACATTCACTCCAGCGGACTTCATTTGTCTGAGCACTTGGTAACATTTTTCCTTAGTTTGACCACCCTTTATGTTACATAGAAGTTGTCAGCAGATAAGGACCTATTGGCCCACCCAGTTTGCCCTATCAATCCCTACCACTATTTTCCAAGTGATCATATTACAGGCAGTGATAGTCATTGGGTGTACACTTTTTGCTGTGTGCCATGCATGAGAGGTGAAAACCTCCTTCAATTTCTTTGGCCTGGAACCTCCCCTTCCCTTTTAAGATGGTCAGTACCCCAATGGGTGAAGAATGTGGTGGACTCCCTTCTAAAAAGTGCAACTTCCATAGCAACGGAAATAGTAATGACGAGACAGTGTACTGTATATCCTTTGTTCAACCAAGAAACACCAACAAATAAACTCAAACAAGTAATGACCAATAGCAACAGTAGACATTATGAAAAGGAGATAAGACAGATGACTGTCTGTTAGCTGAAGGAAAGGGCTGTCCAGCAGGTAAAAGTCCTTCTCTTATTTGCAGGTCCATGAGGGTCTGCACCAAGGGGGCCCTCCCAGTTCTGTAGAACCTGCTAAAGAATTAGCCCATTTCGGCAGTTTTCAGATAACTCACATTTAGACCAGAAAAATACATGGCAAACAACAATATGAAACAATGCAGCTAAGAACCCACCCACACCATGAATGAAGCACAGAGGGGAGAGAGAGGGGGGCAAACTTCATAGGTTAAAAAGGGACCACCTCCACAAAGGGAAAGGAGACTGAGGTGCTCTCTTTACATACTCATCCTAGACAATCAGCCACAGTGCCAAGATTGGGGTCCCCCATCCCTGTCTCAAATGACCCAAAAACAGAGATTTGTTTACAAAAGGATATTCCTCCCTAAATGAGCCTGTGTCTTGAGTGCCAAGAAATAGCAGAAGCAAAGTGTCCACTTATTCAGATGGTTCTGGTGAGGACCTCAATCAGTAGTATCCCCCACAAAAAAAGTTCAGACAGCCTGCATTCTTGCGTGATGCAAGATCGCTTCTGTGTCCAGTGGCACTGAAATGAAAGGTCCAATCTTCTGGCTCCCATACTACACAAGAGTTCAAGACTGCTGAGAGGTAAGTGCAGTTGTTCAAGCAACAGACTTGAGCACCTCTACCTTGAGCATGGAGCTGCTGATGTGAGGCATGATCACCCAGGGCAGCAGGTCTATAAAATGTGCCCTTACCATGCCCCTTAAAGGGCTGGGGGGATCAAAGCCTGAAGGGATCCAAGCAGGATTTTAGGGTTTGTAATTCCCTTAAAGCCATCTCCACATAACTGCCAAACAGCTTTGGGACTCTAAAGGGGGGCATTAAGGACAGATTGCTGCACATTAGTAGAAAAACCTGCCACATGAAGCCAGGAATATCTTCACAGGCAGATGCTAGAAGCAGCCACCCTAGCAGAAGCATCATAAGCCTAGTGGAGGAGATGCTTACCAGTATCTAGCTTTGCAGTAGCAGATTTGAACAAGTCAGCTTTAGCAGGGCTGTCAGGCAATGAAACAATATCTGTCATGACAGACTTCCACAAGCTGTTCTGATATTTAACCATATAAGCTTGTTTAGTTAGCAATCCTTAATCATAAGGAGGCAGAGGCGCAAGTCCGCTTGCCCGTAACATCCAGCCTCCTCAATTCCTTGTCAGGAGACACAGAACTCATGAGTCAAGGTGCCTGATGAAGACTCTTAGAGAGCTGAAGTGCTATGGTTTTTGCTTGGCTTTTCACTTGAAATAAATATTTGGCCCTTTCTTCTTGGCTCCAGCTTGGTTTGATGTTTCATGACCACAACTGTGCTGTTGAGTCCGGTAGCCTGTGTGTTGTAGTTTCCATAACATCCAGTCTGCTGGATTCCTTGTCATGGGGCAAGTAACTCATGTGTCTTGGTGTTTTGGACCTGTCATAAGCAGCTATAATGACCAGAGTCAGTTTCAGGCTGGGAAACATAGTAAGGATTAGAGAAAGGAGCAGGGTACTGTTTATCAGCCTTCCTTGGAATAGAAGGCAAGGTGCTAGACCTACTCCATGCAGCTATAGTAACATCTTCCAGTGCAGGATAAACAGAAAGAACCACAACAGAAGGAGCAGTGGTGACCTCCAAGAATTCAAAGAGATCTGCCAGCTTGTTGCTTGTCGATGCAGCGGTAGCGCTACTGCTCATGGTGCTGGCAACCCAGGTTCAGAAGTGAGATGAGTCATTGGGAGCATGCCAATGGGGGGGGGGGATCAAGTATCCCTGAGGATGCTCTCCTCCCAGGAGGGGGATCTGCAAGCTCCACTGCAATACTTCCAGCTGGGTGACCACAGGTTGCAGTGAAGCACAGCCGCAATGGGTGGGCAGAGGCCTCCTGCCTCAGAATGTGACATGCTTAGCATGTGACATCCACTTCAGTTCCTGTCCATGAGGCTCCCGGGGGGGGGAGAGACTGCAAAAGGAACCCTCAACTGCAGTATGATGCCACTTCTCCCCTCACAGGCCCCACACCACTCACTGGACTGCTGAATAAAAATCCTAACTGAACTCCTTCTGGGCTTGGAGACCCTGGGAGGCTCTGCCATGGGGGGGAAGCCACTGGGCACTGTCAGGTCAGAAGTAACTCCCAGGGACAGCTGGTGGTGAGGCTGGAGGACAGAAAGTGACTGATGGAGACCACTTGAGTAGGGGAGATATAGTACAGTAAATAAAAAAAATTCAGAGAGATTGCCCTTTGTGGAGTCTTCCTTCTCAGCAACAAACCCCATGGCACTCTGCATTTGTCTCAGTAGTCCCTGAAGTGAGGCATCATCAGGAGGGGACCTGGGAGTATAGACTGTCACAAACCCATTCCTGAGAGCCAGGTCCACCCCAAGTGCAATCCGTGATGGGGGAACAGGGATACCCTCCTTGTGTCCAATTAGAATGCTTACTGAGGTCACAACTGAACACCCACCATGAGAACCCAGGGTGTCCCTGTAAACTCTGGATAAGGGCACAATACCAGTCTTGAGTCAAATATGAACCCTTCTTAGTTGTTACACAAATGGGGAAGATCTGGGCTTCACACTGTCTTCGGGGTAGCAGTGTGCTCCTGATTTCATCTTCTCCAACAGGACTTGGTTCAAAATCCCCACAGACTCTTCCTTGAGACTTTGGTACTCTCCCAATCTTTACCCAGGCATCCATTACAGACATTTGCTTGATTGGTTGCTTATGGAGGCACTCCTTAGCAATAACAGTTTGCATAGATTATTAACTGTCCCACAATTCACACACAATTAAAAAAAAATCTTGCTCAGGCAGGTTTCTTAAAAACAAATGTTTTTACTAAAATACTTAAATAATAATCATACAGCTACAACTAAAAGATGCACTAATTTTGTCACAGAATAACAGAAATAAAAGTGTAGAACTATACATGAAAAACACACTATAATTGGTATCTAACGTCTACCTTAAGTCCATAGTAAATTAAAGTCCAAAGAAAGTAAATGAAAGATTCCATTTCCTTTGTACTGGCAGTCTTGGGTCTCAGCTGTTTTGCTTCTTGTGTCAGGAGAAGAGTTTCCCTTGTAGATGCTCAGTAAAAATGAAAGCGAATGACCTTTGTTCAACTCCTTATATAGCTGGAGGAAGCCTGAAGAAAAAGAACTGTCTAATACTAAAGGGGCCTTCTCTTTTAGGCCAGTAGATGTCACTCTTGCGCTTCCCCACAACTCAATTTTCTAGTGGTCTTTGATGTTTCTACTGTCTTACTTGGAATACAGTTAACACCTATAAGAGAATTCACACAAGTCTGCCAGAAAGGATGTTCCTGGTCCTCTCACCTCATAGGATGCAACATGCCATACCAGTTTCATGGAATCAGGGCATCATGCCTCTGAAGTGCACGGTTTATGACAGGTAAGTGGATTTTGGCATATCTCTGTTAAGGGACCTGGAAATGCAAACTTAGCTTCCTAGCAAGCAGTTGCCCATCAGGTCAGAGGAAGGTCAAACCTTTTTAAAAGAAATCCAGTCTCTCTCTCTCTCTCCATGTGCCCCTTGCATTAACACTGGCATTCTTGTGGTATATACACATACACAAAATCACATCACAAAATACATATAACAGAATTATATCTGCAAATAATGACTGGCAGTTGGCTAGCTCACTACATCCCTCCTTTCTAGGCTGAAGTTGTGGGAACATGCCCCCTAATGCATGGAAAGATTTTCACAAATTCTGTTACTGTTCTAACTGGTGAGATAGCCCATCTGTGTTGGCATTGGCCGATCCGGCCCTCTGGGTAATGGACATATCGTGGGCTTGTAGGGCAATACTCCATCTTAAGAGATGAGCACTTGTTTTACCCATCTGATTTAGCCACAGCCAGGGAGTTATGATCAGTCTGTACCTCAAAATGCCTCCCATAGAGGTACAACTCTAATTTCTTCATGGCCCATACCAGTGCAAGGCATTCCTTTTCAACTGTGGAATATGCCTACTCCCAGGGAAGTAACTTTCTACTAAGGTGCACTATTGGGTGATCTTTTCCCTGATTAGAGGTCTGACTGAGGACTGCTCCAATTCCTACATCTGAGGCATCTGTCTGTACTACAAATGGCTTACTGTAATCTGGACTGGCCAACACAGGGGTACTGCACAGTGCCTCCTTTAGCTGTGCTCATTCACAGGCTGACTCCCACTTTATCTTTTTGGGCATTCTTTTCTTTAGCAGGCCAAATAGGAGAGCTGCCAGGGTACTGTAATTTGATAACACTTTTGATAGTACCCACCAATCCCTAGACAGCTCCTGACTTGCTTCTGGGTTTCAGGCCTGGGCCACACCTCTATCACCTCAGTCTTGGCTTGATTTAGATGAAGCTGCCCCGCCCTACTACATGACCTAAGTATGTCACCTCTACCACAGCCACCTGGCACTTTTCAGCCTTGACAGTGAACCCTGCCCTCTGTATCCTGCCCAACACTTCTTTCAGGTGGGACAGGTATTCCTTACAGCTGGCACTAAAGATGACAATGTCATCCAGATACACCACTGCATACTCTTCAGTACCATGTAACACCTGGTTGACCAATCTTTTGAAGGTGGCAGGGGTGTATTTCATTTCAAAAGGCATTACCCTGAATTCAAATAACCCTATTGGAGTGATGAAGACCGACCTCTCCCTAGCTCTGGCAGTTAACTCCACCTGCTAATACCCTTTCATCAAGTCAGTTTTGGTAAGGTACATCACACCTTCCAATTTGTCCAGTAGTTTGTCCGTCCATGGCACTGGGTGGGCATCAGACTTCATGACTGCATTGAGTCCACAACAGTCCACACAAAAGCAAGTAGAGCCATTCAGCTTGGGAACGAGGACTACAGGTGAGGCCCAGGGGCTGTGGAATTTCTGGATTACCCCTAGATCTAGCATTTCCTCCACCTCCCTCCTGATGTCCTTTAGGACAGCCTCAGACACCCAGTAGGCTGTCCGCCATATGGGCGCTTGCATCCCTGTGTCTACATCATGTGTTGCTAAGGGGGTTCATCCAGGCTTGGCCGTAACCAAAGGTGCAAAGTGCTTTACAACCTCCCTCACTTCCTGGGACTGTTCTGGGGTCAACTGAGGTGACAATTTGATTGCCTCCACAGATGGCTCCTGCTTGCTTTCCTCTAGCAAGTCCAGTAGGGGGTCCTCTTCATCCATCCCCTCCCCAGGACTACACACTGCAAATACCATGTCAGCCCTATTTGCATATGGCTTCATCATGTTGACGTGGTACATCCTATGGGTATGTCTCCTGTCAGGCAGTTCTACAATATAATTTACATCATTTAACTGTCGGACTA
Organism: Neoceratodus forsteri; assembly: GCA_016271365.2. Lineage (NCBI taxonomy): Eukaryota > Metazoa > Chordata > Ceratodontiformes > Ceratodontidae > Neoceratodus > Neoceratodus forsteri. The sequence continues at coordinate 1,281,652,947 of CM057459.1, read as the reverse complement.
CGTTGTATGGTCCCGCTCACTTGGCCTGCAGCTTGTCCTTCCAGACCGGGATTAGGATCATGACTTCCTGACCTACACTGTATGAGCGAGCTCTGGCTCCATGGTTGTACCAGACCTTTTGCATCTGTTGGGCAGCTGACAGGTTGCTTTGAGCCACCCCCATAAGCTCCTTCAGCTTCTCCCTAAACTTCAGGACATACTCCATGATAGGAGTTCCCTGTGGGTGGCGTGCTTGCCTTCCCAGTCTTCCCATTTCAAGTCTATGGGCCCAAGCATCCTATGTCCATATAAGAGTTCAAAGGGGGGAAGACCCCGTCGACTCTTGGGGTACCTCCCTGTATTTAAACAACAGGTGGGGAAGGTATTTCTCCCAGTCCCTCCCATGCTGTTCAGCAACACTTCAAGCACTGATTTTAGGGTACCATTAAACCTTTCCACAAGCCCATTGGCTTGTGGGTGATAAGGTGTCATGCATCTCTGCACCACACTACACTTCTCCTACAAACACTTCATCAGGTCTGACATCAAGGTACCCCTTGATCAGTGATTACCTCCTGTGGAAACCTGACATGGCAGAAAATCCCTAGCAAGGCATCTGCCACTTTGTCTGTCCTAAGTGAGGAGAGGGTGAACCGCCTCTGGGTATTGGGTGGCTTAATCTACCACTGTCAGGATAAACTTCTTCATGGAGGAGCTTGGGATACTCAAAGGTCCCACAATATCCATTCCAACCCCCTGGAATGGCCCCTCCAAAATGGGCAAGGGAATTAGGGCAGCTTTGGTTTTGCTGTCTGCCTTCCCTATTTATTGGCACCATTGACAAGACCTGCATAATTCCTTCACCTGCTGGGTGAAGCTGGGCCAATAGAAATTCTATGCCAATCCCTGCATGCTGCGCATGATTCCTAGATGTCCAGACATGGGGATGTCATGAGCGACCTCGAGCAATCGCTCACTATATCCCTGGGGAACGGCAAGCTGCCTGGCCATCACCCCTCCCTCTGTCCTCATGTCTTGGGTATACAACAGTCCATTGTCCCAAAATACCCTGTCTTATGTCACCTCCCTGTGTCCCATCAGATTCTACACAATCCCTCAGCATCACCAAACTAGCATCAGTTCTCTGAACAGCTGGAAACTCTTCATTTTCCCAAGGCATAGGACATGTCCCCTTCAGTTCCTAAACTGAGGTCCATAGCTCTAGTGTCAGGGCATTCAGGGCCACTGCCATCCCTAGCCTTCTGACCATTTGTTACCCCTCTCTCCTCGGACTAACCTTCGGTAGCTGTTTTGTGAACTGCTTCTTGGGAAGTCCTACCTCCCTTTCACTACTCTCCATTTCAGGAGACACAGGCTATGGAACCAGCCTCCCATTTTTTTCCACGGGGCTTCAATGGGGTCCAGGGAACTACAAACGGCCTTTGCTGTCTGACTACAAGTAACCACACACACCACCCCCTTCTGGAGATTGTTCCCTATAATCACAGCCAGGGCGAGGTTGTCTTCCATTGCTACTTTTTGCACCCTCTCTCCTGTCTCACCCCAGTCCAGGAGAACACTAGCTAGTGGCAGTTTTCTCCTCCCCAGTGAATCCCCTTACTGTTACAAAACTGTTTTTTTTTTCAATTGTTTAACCAGGAGTGGCACACTAAGCTGAAAGCTTGTTTACAGGTGTGACCTGGGAGCACAGGGAAGTTAAGTGACTTGCTCAAGGTCGCATAGTATGCAAGTAGGGGCTGTGGGATTCAAACCCAGGTCTCCAGATTTGCAGCTCAGAGCCTTAACCACTGTGCTATACTGCCTCCCATTAGGTATAAGCTGTTCAGGCCCAACCAAATCCCCTTTTACTAAGGTAAGAGACACACCCTTGCCCCTTAACCCATGGGTCTGCAACCCATTTACAGTAACTGGGTGTATGTGCTCCCTCATGTTTACAAGCTTGCTTTCAGGGATACACAGTGCACCCAACTCCGTTTGAGCACCACTTTGTTCACTCTATGCCTTTTTAGGACACTGTCTCGCAAGTTGCCCTGGCTGTTTGTAAAACCAACAGTCATCATTTCTTTTATTTGAGAAATCCCTTTTTTGTAACCTGGGGCTTCCCCCTTTCTGCAGAGGCAGTGAGGGTTTTAGCTGTCCTGAAGGCACGCTTTTCCCTTTCTGCACTGCCACACCTGCCCCACTTCCTTTCAGAGCAGGCCTGTTCCTGGCATAGCAATCTGAGAACTCAGCAACCTGCTGTGCTGTTTTGGGATCTCGGTCCTCTAGTCAGGTTTTCAACTCTGCTAGGCAAGCCCAAAGGAACTGCTGTAGCAACAAAATCTCCTCAGTTTTTTCCACAGAATTTGCTTCTACTCCCTCCCACCAACATTTCAAAAACTGATATTGCTTTGTGGTGAGTTCCTCATAGCTCATGTTAGGGCTTCTCCAGAGCTTACGGAACTTAACCCAGTATGCTTCTGGAGTTAGTTTATACTTCTTAAGTAAAGCAGTTTTAAGTTTCTCATAATCTTGGCTATCATGGCTGTCCATTTGGCCTAGCATCTCACGCCATTTACCAGTAAGCAGCGGGGATAGCTGGAAGCTCCAGGACTCCCTTGGTATTCTGGCCTGGATACAGACCTTTTCAAATGAATTTAAAAATGCATCCATATCCTCCCCCTCTTTAAATTCAGCTATTAATTTTGTATTTAACTTAACCCCAACCCTGGAGTTTCACATCCACCCCTGCCACTTACCTCTGCTGGTGTTGGTCATTGCAGTCTTAGCCTCTCCAGCTCAAATTCCCTCTGGTGCTCTCTTTCCTCTCTCTCAGCCTCTCTCTGAAGCCCTTTTTTCTTTTTCCCCTGCCTCTCTCTCTCTAAAGCCATTTTTCCTTTTCCTCAGCCTCTCTTTAATGCTGGTTTTCTTTTTCTTGCATCTTCAGCTCGAGCTTCCTCTGCTCGAACTCCCTCTGCTGCTGTGCCTCAAACTTTTTCTGCTTAAATTCCCTTTGTAGCTGGAATTCAACATTTTTCTGCTCAAATTCCAGCTCCAATCTCCTCAATTCTAGCTGCAGCCTGATCCCTTCTGGCTTCAGCTTTGTGGTGCTGTTCCCCTGCTTCTGTGGCTCTGGGTTCCCTCTGGTCTCACTGTCCTCTTCCCTGGTACTGGACACTACAACGTTCCTTGGCATTGCCACACCCAAGATCTGGTCCCTTTCAATCACCTGCTGTGGCTCAAGGCCCTGGGCAGTCGCTTGCTCCATGGCTGCCACAAGGGCTTCCATGAGGTGCTTTTTGGTTCACCCCTCGCACAGGACCCCTCTTTCCTGACACAACTGCTTAAGGAAGCCTGCAGTGAATTCACTGGAGATGGAAGCCATCTTCTTCCCTAACCACTGCTACACTAACTTATACCAAAAAAACAAAAAAACAGGTAGGCAACTTTACACCGTAACCAAATTATGTATTTTTTCAGATCTCTGCCTTGATTGTGTGTGGACTGTTTTCAGTTCTGTGATGCCTGTGCCACCAATATCTCCTGAATTGCAACACTATGCAACCAGATCTCTCAGATCCCAATGCTGTGCACCAGATCTCTCGGATCCCACCACTGTGCACCAGATCTACCATGAATCCACTCGTGAGGGTCAGGCCCACTGAGCTCACAGCGCCCACCCCTAAGTGCAGTCTGTGATGGGGAGAACAGGGATATCCTCCTCATTTCCTTTTAGAGTGCTCGACGAGGTCACGACTGAACACCCATCATGAGGACCCAGGGCATCCCCTCTGGATAAGGGCACAATACCAGTCTCAAGTCTTATAGCCAAATATGTACACTTCTTGGTTGTTACACAAATGAAGACAATTGGGACCTTGCACTCTCGTCGGGGTAGCAGTGTGCTCCTGATTTCACCTTCTTGAACAGAACATGTAACAGCCTGGTTCAACATCCCTACAGACTCTTCCTTGAGACTTTGGTATTCTCCCTATCTCTGCCCAGATATCCCTTACAGATCCTTGCTCGATTGGTTGCTTATGGAGGCACCCCTTAGCAATAACAGTTTGTCACAGATTATTAACCCTTGCATGGCCGTGGACTGATATATCATTCCAAAATCCCTATATGTTCAAATTCTGTCAGCAGCCTAAGGGTTAAAAACTGTCCCTCAGTTCACACACAATTAAAAAGAAAATCTCGCTCAGGTAGGTTTCTGAAAAACAAATGTTTTTACTATAATATTTAAATAATAATCATACAGTTACAACTGAAAGATGCACTAATCTGATAACAGAATAACAGAAATGAAAGTGGAAAAATGCACATGAAAAATGCACTATAACTGTTTTCGAACATCTACCTTAAGTCCATAGTAAATTGAAGTTCAAAGAAAGCAAATGAAACATTCAGTTTCCTTTGTACTGGCAGTCTTGTGTCTCAGCAGTTTTACTTCTTGTGTCAGGAGAAGAGTGTCCTTTGTAGATGTTCAGCAAAAATGAAAGCAAATGACCCATGTTCAATTCCTTATATAACTGGAGGAAGCCTGAAGAAAAAGAACTGTCTAATCCCAAAGGGGCCTTCTCTTTTAGGCAAGTAGATGTCACTCTTGTGCTTTCCCTACAACACAGTTTTCTAGTGGCCTTTGATGTCTCTACTGTCTTACTGGCAATACAGTTGACACCTGTAAGAGAATTCACACAAGTCTGCCAGAAGAAAAAATTACTCACCTTAGTAATGTTGTTTCTTCTAATGGAGTCTTGCTATATTATGACATATGCAGTATAACCCCAGGTTAGAACTGCTCCGGAGGTGAAAGAGCTAACTTCCATGCAGGGCATGGAATCTTGAGCGCGAGCTCGGTTGAACACTCTGTCTGTTGAAGCTCAAACTTAAACTGTCAGATCTTTACGAGCAAAAACTCACTAAGGTTCTGTGTGGAAGCCGTAAACCTACACTAGCCACTGGCTACTAACTACAAAAACACCTTTTTGATCTTGATCCCAAAAACAAAGACTCAAGTCGGGGGATTCAAGAAGAAACTTAAGCATAACACCTAAGCACCCTAGAAGGGTGAAATGAAGTGGGCATCAAAGAAGTGCCAACATTGCACTGCCCACCCACATCCCAAAAACAGAGGTTCTGAGAGGGGCAGGCTGGGGGAGGTCATAATATAGCAAGACTCCATTAGAAGAAACAACATTACTAAGGTGAGTAATTTTTTCTTCAAACAACATGAAGTCTTGCTATATTATGACATATGCAGACTACACAGCAGTACCTCCATGGAGGAGGGACAGAACCTACTTGGGAAATAGGCTCTGAAGCACGGCTGTGCCAAATCGAGCATCACTCCTAGCCTGGATATCCAAGGAGTAATGCTTAGTAAAAGTGTGAACTGTTTTCCAGGTAGCTGCTTGACATATCTCTAGGATAGGAATGTCCCTGGCAGCAGCCAGAGATGCAGCTGTACCTCTGGTAGAGTGAGCCCTCAGGCCTGAGGGAGGAACCTTACCCAGTTTTTTGTAACAGAATTGGATACAAGAGACAATCCACCTGGCAATGGATCTTTCAGTGGCAGGTTTCCCTTTACCAACCTCACCATAGGTGAGGAACAATTGGAGGGATTCAAACCTGTGACCCTTGGTACGTTCTATATAGTAACTAAGGTCTCTTTTGACATCTAAACTGTGCAATCTCCTCTCACCAGAGGAAGAATGGTCAGTGAAGTACACAGGGAGAGACATGGATTGATTAAGGTGAAAGTCTGAAACCACCTTAGGCAAAAACTTCCTGTTAGTCCTGAGGACTACCTTATCTCTATGAAAGAAGATGAAATCAGGCTCCACTGACAAGGCTTGTAGCTCACTTATTCGCCTGGCAGAGGTGATGGCTACCAGAAACACAGTTTTCCAAGTCAAGTACTTCAGCTCTGCTGAAGACAATGGCTCAAAAGGGGGTTGCATAAGCTGAGCGATGCAAATATTAAGATCCCAAGCAGGGTCAGGATTCCTGAACGGGGGATTGGTGTGAAGCAACCCTTTAAAAAACTTGGAGAACACAGGGTGAGCTGATAAAGAAGAGGGTTTACCTGCTGACAAGAAGACAGATTCAGCTGCCAAGTGCACTTTTAGGGTAGCTGGTCTCAGCCCCAAGGAATTCAAATGCACCAAATAATCCAGGATCCTGGGCACACCAGCAGATTCTGGGGAAATATGTTTACCAGCACACCATATGGAAAATCTTTTCCATTTTGAATTATAGGTAGCCTGGTGGAAGGCTTCCTAGAGGCCTTCAAGATATCCAATACACCTTGAGAAAGGTGTAGGTCAGCAAACTCTAACTCTTCAAGAGCCAAGCCTTGAGATTGAGAGATTTGATTCGGATACCAAACTCTCCCCTGGGCACAGGTTAACAGGTTGTGATTCCTGGGAAGGCATAGGGGAGGGTGGACTGCTAAGGACATGAGGAGTGGGTACCAGGGCTGCCTGGCCCAATCTGGAGCAATCAGGATCATCTTGCAGGATTGAGATCTGATTCTGGCCAGCACTTTGACAAGAAAAGGGAAGGGGGGAAAAGCATAGAGAAACTTCCCTTCCCAACTGAGAAGGAAGGCATCCAGAGGGACTGAACCCAACACTGGGGGCCTGCAGCAAAAAAGGGGAAGTTGATGATTGTCTGGGGCTGCAAAGAGATCTATTTGCAGAGTGCCCCATCTGGCAAATATTACCTCCAGTACCAGGGGATCCAGTGCCCATTCGTGATGGCCCTGGGAAATCCTGCTGAGAGCATCCGCTAGGACATTGCCCTTGCCTGGGAGGTGAACTGCCGTAAGGGAGGCGTTCAGAGAGTAAGCCAGAGACCACAACTTCATTGCTTCGGTGCACAAGGCCGTAGACCGAGTGCCCCCTTGCTTGTTGATGTACCACATTGTAGTGGTATTGTCTGTTCTGACCTGAACTACCTTGTTCTGGACAGATGTGGAGAAGACCTGAAGTGCTAGAAAAACTGCTCTGAGCTCCAGCAAATTGATGTGGAGCAGGGATTCCTGAGGGGACCACAGCCCTTGGGTGGAAAGGTCACCCATGTGAGCTCCCCACCCCAGGAGGGATGCATCTGTAGTAAGGGTCAAGGAGTGAGACTGGGGGTGAAGGGAACCCCCTGTCTCAGATTGTTCTGATCCTGCAACCACTGAAGGGTCTGGATCAGGGTTCGAGTCACTGGAATCAATTTGGTTAGGGGATCCGTCCTTTGAGACCAAAAGGCTCTCAAATGGAACTGAATGTCCCTCATCTGAAATCTCGTTCCCTGCACTACTGCTGTAGAATCAGCCATGTGCCCCAGGAGCTGTAGGAAATGCCTTGCTGGTCGAGAGACCTGCAGGTGAAAGAGGAGGCCAGAGACACCAGGGTCCTTGCTCTCTCCAGAGGAAGGAAGGCTCTGGCTTCTTTTGTGTTCAGTTCTGCGCCTATGAAGGTGAGAAGCTGGACAGGCTCCAGAACTGACTTTGGAAGACTGAGAAGGAAACCTAGAGATGTAAGCAGCTGCTGGGTTCTGGAAATGTTGACTGTTCTGAGACTGGCCTACAATGACCAGTCGTCCAGATAAGGGAAGATGGCAATCTTTGCCTTCTTAAATGAGCAACTGCTACTGCCAGGCATTTGTGAACACCCTTGGAGCCGAGGAGAGGCCGAAGGGCATTGCTCTGAACTGGTAATGGCCTGAGGGCAGTTCGAATCTGAGGTACTTTCGATGGGAGCTTCTGATGAGAACATGGAAGTAGGCATCCTTGAGGTCCAGGGAGGCTAGCCAGTTCCCTGGCCTTAGAGAGGGTAAAATAATCCCCAGGGTCGCCATTTTGAACTTTGGTTTTAAAAGGTGCTTGTTTAGATACCTGAGATCCAGAATGGGCAGCCATTCTCCTGTCTTTTTTGGGGTAAGGAAGTACCTGGAGTACAACCCTTTGCCCTGGTGTATGGGTAGAACCCTTTCCACGGCTCTGAGAGCCAGGAGCGCAGAAACTTCTGCTTCCAGGGCAAGTGCCTCTGATGGGTTTGCAGGTGGAAAAGATCTGGCTCTCATCTTCGGAAATTTTTTGAAGCTGAGAACCAGTCCCTGGCTTACTACCTCCAGGACCCACTTGTCTGATGTTAAAGACTTCCAGTCCTGGACAAAGTAAGCCAGCCTGTCCCCTACCGGTAGTGGAGAATCGGCCCTGGCTACCCCATTAGGGAGCCTATTTTGCAGGGGCTTTGGTTTGAGGGGTAGAAGCAGGCTTACTAGAACCCCTTCTGCCCCTTCCTCTAAAGAACCCCCCTGGGCATAAGCAGAAGAGGAGGCCTGGGCCTGGTAAAATGGCCTATGAAAAGGCCTGCCCCTGCCCCTGACATGCTGCCTTTGAGGAGTGACTTGCCTTTCTTTGGCCTGTGCACTCCTATAGGTGGTCCTATACTCATCCATTTTCTTCATATAATTCTCTGTCTGCTCCCCAAACAGAGAATTTCCCACAACAGGAAAATCCATAGCCTTAGACTGGGTATCCGTGACAGGGCAGTACATCTGAGCCAGGCCATTCTGCGAAGAGACACAGATGTAGCCATAACTCTAGATGAAACATCATTAGAGTCTACAGCAGCATGAAATTGCACCTTGGATGCCTCAATACCATCCGCAGCCACCTGCTCCAGCTCCCTGGCAAGCTGTTCAGGGGCCTGTTTTGCTAGGGCCAGGACAGTATCCCACCTGGATTTCTGGTACCTAGCTGCGTAAGCCATATAATTTGCCTGTCTGAGTCCCAAAGATGCTGCCATGTACTGCTTTTTTGCCATGGCATCCATCCTTCTGGAATCCTTTTCAGGAGGGTGAGAGGCTAGAGGAATATTAGCCTTGTCACAGGCTGCAGCCTGCACTACCCCCACATGGCTGCACTGCTGAGATAGAAACTCCATATCAGAGTCTGATAAAGCATACCTTTTGTCCATCCTTTTATCCACAGGGAGGATAGAATGAGGAGTTTTCAGAATTTTTAGTCTGTTTCCTAAAAGATTTATGCAAGGGAATAGACAGTCTCCTAGACTCTGGAATATCCATCATTTCCACAAAATCAGGCTCTTCTTGATCATCAACAGCTTCCTCAACAGGGAGTTGCAGAGTGTCAGCAACTTTCTTGTAAAACAAAAAATGAGAGGGGACTCAGATAGCCTGGGAGGGGATACTCCTGAAGGTCTGTCTGGAGAGATGTCCGGTTCAATGGGCACATCCAGACTGTCAAAATCACACTCACTCTCCTCATACCCCTCCTCCCCTTCCCCTGGTTCATAAAAATCTTCAAAATTATAATCTTGAACGAGGGAACCGACCAAACCGGGCGCTTACCCAATGGTGCCGGTTCGGACGGGACTGGGGAAAGAGACTGGACAATCTGAATAGCTTTGGCTATTTCCTCAGCGGTTGGAGAAAGAAATTTTGGCCCCAAACTAGCTGACCTCCTAGCCCTTTTAGCTGGAACCAGCTCCTCAGAGCTGGCTCTTTGTTTGCCCGAGGAAGCATCGCCCTGGTCAGAGGGCACTCCCTCAGGTTCGGTTGGAACCGAACCGGGCTGGCCATCCGGGTCAGTGGACTTTTTGGCCTCCCTTTCCCTGAGCCTACCAACTCTTTTTTCCATGGTGGCAGCAGGAAAATTTTTACAAATCTGGCAGTCTGCATCACACAGAAGAAAAATAAAAAAGTAAGCCTATCTATTACTTACAATACCACAGACAGAGCTTGAACCGACAAATGCGGTTAAATTTCGGTAAAATAAACCGAGAATTACACTTTAAAACCGACAAACAAACCGAGCAGCAGGAGGAATCTCCAGAGCGACTGTTCAGTGAGGCAGAGTAAAGAATCTGACAGTTTAAGTTTGAGCTTCAACAGACAGAGTGTTCAACCGAGCTTGCGCACAAGATTCCATGCCCTGCATGGAAGTTAACTCTTTCACCTCCGGAGCAGTTCTAACCTGGGGTTATACTGCATATGTCATAATATAGCAAGACTTCATGTTGTTTGAAAGGATGTTAATGGTCCTCTCACCTCATAAGATACAACATACCATAACAGTTTCCTGGAAACAGAGCAGCCTGCCTCTGAAGTGCATGGTTTATGACAGATAAATGGATTTTTGCATATCTCTGTTAAGGGACCTGAAAATGCGACCTTAGCTTCCTGGCAAGCAGCTGTCCCTCAGGTCAGAGGAAGGTCAAACCTTTTTAAAAGAAATCCAGTCTCTCTCTCCATGTGCCCCTTGCATTAACACTGGCATTCTTGTGGCATGTAGATGTACACAAAATCACATTAAAACAAGCATTTGTCAATGCCTAACGTTCGCTTGCAGGTATTTGCATTTGTGATTGGCATTTGTGCAGGCCCCCCCAAGTTGTATCCATGTCCCTTTAGCATCCATATCCCAACAGAGTACCTTTCTGCAACTCCTCTTGCATCTGATCAACATTTCACCCTCATACTTCTTAAGTGTCTGTCTTAGGAATCCTAACTCCCTGGGCGTGTGCTCAAGGGTACGAGCCTGTGTGGAAACTATGCAACCTGCGCTTGTAACACAGTCATTCAGTGGAAGTATTTCACCAAATTTTCAACATAGGCATTTTGTCACCTCTGGTCATGAACACTGTCACTATGATTTACTTGCTGTGCACTGAACACTGATTTACCACAGCGACCGTGCTATTCTGCGTCAGAAATGTGAAAACACATTTCAGCCAGGATGTGAAAAATGACAGCTGTACTGTTCATAAGGAGGTGCTGGAAAATGCAAATGTTGAAAATCTGGAGTAAAAATATGACAAATTCATGAAGTTATGAGTGTGCATGGAAAGTGCGCAACACACGCTTGTGAAAGTCATTTTTTGGAATTTTTTGCACCACATTTTCAACATAGGCATTTTAGGATGTCTGCTCATGAACAGTGTCACTGTGATTTTCTTACTCTGTACTGAACATGATTTCCCATAGCGGCCGTGCTATTGTACGTCGGAAGTGCAAAAACATATTTCAGCCAAGATGTGAAAAATGACAGCTGTACTGGTCATAAGGAGATGTGGGAAAATGGCAATGATGAAAATCTGGAATGAAATATTACAAATTCACAAACTTATGAGTGTGTGTAGAAACTGTGCAATGCACGCTCATAACACAGTCATTTTATGGACTTTTGCCACCAAATTTTCAACATAGGCATTTTAGGACCACTGCTCATGAACAGTGTCACTGTGATTGTCTTACTGTGTAGCAAGCATTGATTTTAAACAGCAACCGTGCTATTTTGTGCCGGAAGCGCAAAAACACCTTTCGGTCAGGATGTGAAAAATGACAGCTACACTGTTCAGAAGGAAGTGTGGAAATATGCCTATGTTGAAAATCTGGAGTGAAAATAGTACAAATTCGTGAACTTACGAGTGTGCGTGGAGACTGAGAAATGCACACTTGTAAAACAGTCATTTTTTGGAACTTTTTAATCAGATTTGAAATATAGGTTTTTTGAGAGCCAACCTCATAAACACTGACACTGTCCTTTTGTTAATAGGTCCCAAAAAGTGATTCTGCACAGTGACAGCAAAATCACCTTTCGGGACCGAATAACGTCACCACAGTGACTGAACTCATGAGAAGGGGTGTCAAGAACCCCATGTTAAAAATTTGGTGCCAATAGTCCAAAAAAAGGGCCGTGATATCCACCTAAGTTTGAACAACCCTATTTATGCCATTATACAGCTTACTGGCATTTCCTTAGTTCGCGGTCGGCTTTGAAGAGTGGACTCAAAGTTGTTTATTGTTGATCAGTTAAAAACCATTACAACACTACATAATGAAAATAGCAAAAATACATAAAAAGTTGCATCACATGTAAACTAAAATCAGCTTCCATGACTTCAATAGATAAGTAAAATATTTTCATGTTAACCATTGGGCTATTAATTCCATTGCATGATCAGACTGACAAGGTTACACTCTTGAGTCTCCCAATTTAATTACACTGTAAACAATCTATCAAGCAAAGGCAATTTCAGGAGTATCACCTCAAAGTCCAGTATAGCCCCTTCAGAGAGCACACTGCCAGACCCCCTATCCATGCGTCTTCTCATGAAATTTGTAGGGGGACTCTTGACAGCCAGGTTACTATTTTTAGCAGAATGCCACCAGGTACTCCTTCCTAATATCTGCTGCCAAATTACAGCTATATAGAGGTTCATGCTGACAATTAGAGCCACATGTTATGGCTACAGTGTTAAGGCAAAGAAACCAACAGCTCAATAGCTAACAGAATACAAGATAGGCACTGGTTCCATTCCAGTTCAAAAGAAAAATCCACCTGACATTACCCGACTCACACTTCCATATCAGATCCGTAAAGTGGGAGCTGACAGCGACCCACGGAAGCAAACCACAGAGATCCAAGGTGACTCCCAAAAAAACCCACTATCAAGACATGTTGAATAACTATTACTTGATAATGTAAAATAAGTGCAATAATTCAGTTCATAAGTATTTAAACTCATGAATAGCGGATACTAGCCTAGGGTTATTGATTAGCAACTCCTTAGGATGGCCGCTTTCCATTAAATAAAACATTACGAGCACGTAAATATCTAATAATTATCTACTACCAGCCCTTGATCTGTAGATTTAAAAATATGTAAATCAGGGCTTTAAATAGCCAAACACCACCAATATATGAAATTATTGAATGAAAGTAAAAACATGAGTATTTCAGCTAAGCATACAAGTCATACACAGATTATTATAATATTTAAAAATGTTGCAGCAAAGCAGCTAAAGGAGCATAGCTTCTGACACGTTAAGGAGCCCGACCGTTCAAGGCTCCACTATCTCTGGAGTCCATATATTACACAGAGCTAAAGGGCACTGTTTATGGTCAGAGAGACATTAAGTTAAATACGGAGGGACATAAGTGCCAAAAGACACAAGCCTGATTGATAACAGTCCTCTATCAACATGTTAGATCTAACATTCAAGGCTTCATTTGCTCAGGAGTCCGAGTATTAAGTGTATGAGCCCAGGGGCTCCATTCATATTCAGGAGTCAATCCAGTTGTAAACGGGGCATCATAAATGGAACTTCTCCTAGAAATCTAAATCAAACAACAGTCATTAGGCACTTTAAAGGCCCCAACCAGCTGTATACAGCGTCTCTGATATTTCACCAGGTGCGATTTCATTTGCCAATATGCAGTCAGAACTTAACAGTTCTGAGTATCAAAATCAGTAGAGCAAATGATGATCCTATGGACAACTCTCCCCTGTTTTTACATTTAATATATAAAAAAGCAGTACCTTCCTGATACAGATTTTCCGGATCTCCTGCTCAGAGTACCCTACCTCAGTGTCTGTAAAAATCCAATGTAGCGGTGTGGCAATCTATAGCAAAACTAAGGAGGAGACCAGATAATCTTTTGGGCATGTTTTTCTTATGCAAACAGATTTCTGAGCCCAGAATTGTGCAAGCAAGGTTCAAGGCCCAAATTTAATTATTTAAGCAACGGTAAAGTTTTCAAAGTTAAAGTCCAGTCACTTAAGAGTAAACAACTTGACCCAAGAAGGAAAAGGTTAGAAGAAACCATACCTAGTAGGAAAGCACCAGTTACTCGGTTACCAGTGGTCATCAAAGTAGCGTCCTACTTGGATCCAATAAAAAGACAATCACTCATGTCATTGTTCATTCAATAAAACTGTGTTACTTTTCATTTAATCTAGGAGTCAGGCATCCAGGGGATTTTACTCCCTCCTAAACAGGTTTCTCTCATTCGGCCTTTATGATTTTTAAGCTCTGTTCCCACCTCCAGTATGCTAAGAACACCTGGGGAATACAAACAGACAGAAAATCGCTCTCTGAGTGTAGTAAATTTAATTCCAGTAGTAATTAATAGACCCCCAACCCTTAAGCACCATTGGTATACCTTTTTAAAATAATTCCAGCATATCAACACATGTTGTGCACTAATTGAAGAATTTCTAACCGTTTTCAGGCGCCTCTCTTGTTTCCATACCAGGTCTCCCTCCATGGCGGTAATCCGTAACATAACACACCCAGTGCACCCATAGCACTCGTTTTCTCCTAAAGGCCCTCAGGCTAAAAATAGGAAACAAGCACCACAAAGCTGCCAACTGTCTGAAAGAGCGTGTGGCTGCAGGGAGCAAAGCAGTATTCATTCTAACACAGTCCTGCTCCACCCTAACACCACAAATCTCCATCAAAAATGCCAAAACTAACGGCCAGACTATGCAGACCTTGTGATGCAAAAGAGAAACTCACTCTGCTACTTCACAGGTAACAAAAAGCACACACTCAAGTTTTACAAATAAAAATAAACTGAGTTTCATTCATTTACGCTTAGTAAAAACGTTTTTAATACTTGATAAATGAGGAATACATGAAGAACAAACAGCAACGAGGGGCAACAGCAGTGCCGCTTTGAAGAGTGCAGACGTGTTCCCGGTCCACCGAAGATCGTCGCGCCGGCATCCGGAGGTAAAGGGTGAGGGGTGGAGGGAGGTGGTGTGCAGAAGGTGGGGTGGGGGGCAAGGACTCACTGAGGGACCATTTTCTTGTTTTACAGGAGTTTAGGTACGCTGGGGTGGGCTCCCAATGTGCCACCTGGGGGGTGAGGGACTCATCAGGGACCATTTTCTTATTTCACAGGAATTGCAAAATAAAAAACAGATGCTGTAGGTATGATGGGGTGGGCTCTCAGCATGCCACCTATAGCTACGTAATTGCGGGCGGGGCTATAGCTGGCAGGGATTGGGCACCCCCGCCAGCCATACAGTGTGTGTGTGGAGGGAAGGGGCAAACATGAGCATGCCAGGGTGGGCTTCCAGCATGCTAACTGTTTTTTCTGGGGGGGCTGCAGCTGATGGGGGATTAGGCACCCCTGTCGGTCACACGGTGTGCTGGGGGGCGCATGAGCCCAGAGGGATTGGGCACCCCCTCAGTACACAAGGTGGGGGCCTGTAGATTCAGAACAGTAGGGAGGAGGAGGAAATTAGCAGAGGGAGAAAGCGGGAGAGTGTTGATGGCGAGCCGTGCATGACAGCAGTTGGGCTGAGGCGGTATGCTAATTGCATACACGCTACCACCACTGATTGCAGCGGACCTTTTCTCAGAAGTGAAGACCAACACAGCTGAACTGCTGTCATACACAGCTCCGCATGTATTGGTCCTCTAGGGTCGCGTCTGCTACACTGAGTACTGCATTGGGGAGGAGGGTCACACACCTCCAAAACTCGTATTGTTGCAAGACGTTCCTTGCGTATGAGCACAAGCGAATGTAAAAATATATATAACAGAATTATATCTGCAAATAATGACTGACCATTGGCTATCTCGCCACATCAACTACTGTGCCCTCACTACAGGAAGAAAGAGTAGAGCTAGCACCAAAGTCACTTCAAATGGATCCCTATCCCCTCTTCCACCTTCAAACCTGCTCCATGTTCAGGGGCTCTGGATTATATTCCTCTTTGTCATGAGGGACGACAATGGGATGGTCAAGAAAAGCCAGTGTCAATCACAGTGGCTGTGAGGGAGCAAACACATAACTGTTAGTGGCAAGCCAGGCATCAAGTGGCAAAATGAGTTGAGCACTGTAGACAGCACCACTTGGGAGTCAATTGCACCTAGTAAAGGGGTCAGAGCAACAGTCATCAATGAAATAGTAACTGACAATGGAGACTAAGTGCCACCATTTTTAGAAGCAGATAAGCCAGAGCTCAACCTTGGCATGTCATGGACTGTCAGGGGGGCTGTAGGGGTTGAGGCTGCTGGAGTGGATGACAACACTGATTTACCCCCTGATGAAGTGGGGACCTAGACCTCACCAGCAATGTATATGCCCTGTCATTGTGCTTATGTTGATGTTTGGTGGAAGAAGACTTTAAAGATTTGCCACACCATTGCTGAGCACCAGGGAGATTTCCCAGAGATGGCAATTGATCTGGATGGAGAAGCTGGTTATGAGCCAGTAGCCTTTCTGGTGGCATACAACAAAAGAAAAAATCTATAAACAACGGTATTTTTTTCTCAGTGTGATCTGACAAGTTGTTGATGGTAGGAGAAAGAGCTGAGGAATGATGGGGTTTCCCACATTATATAGGCAATGACATCATACTGTACGTTGTCATGGGTGGCCCTGGCTAGCAAAAGTTTCCAAGTGGTCCTGATGCAACAGCTTACAGTTCCAAAGGTGTGGCCCAATGGGGGAGATGTCCTTGATGAAGATATATAAGTTCTGCATGAAAATTGAGAGCTAATTCAATTCAATTCAATTCAATTTTATTTATAAAGCGCCTTTCAAGACCAAGGCGCTGTACAAAATGTTAAAAATAATAAAATCCCAGCATTTAAAAGTCAGCCACAACTAACAGAGATACACTAATCCAAAAAGATATGTTTTTAAAGCAACTTTAAAGTTTAATTGAAAGTTAATTAAGAAACATTGTTATTTCTGAGTTACTTTCAATCAGAATCTTACTTGGGCACATCATATTTTTACTTTGAAAGGTAAGATTGATAAAGCGACGCTTGGTCTTACGCATTTCAACAAGTTTATACAATGGCTATGCCATAGATGCAACCTTAAAAGTAGCTGCTGCTAAGCTAAATAATCAGATACCCTGTGCTACAGAATTATGTGGGACTGTGGACGTAGAAATGTTGAATACATTAATGGCACAGTTGTATGAGTCTTTGCTAGCATTACCCCCTGTAATTCCTATAGCTGCTGATAGGGGAGAGCTTGGCCAGTCCTCTCTAAAGACCTTTATATAATTGATGCTCTTTAATTATTGGTGTAAAATAATTCAAATGCATATATCTAAGCTTTCTGCCCTTGGTTATCAAGAGAAATTATCTCAGAAAAGTCATTTGTGTGCACTTCCTTGGCTGGACAAATTATATAGGCTTTTAGATGAGGCTCTCTTGTCTTCACCTTAAGGATTTGCCAGCATGGGGTGTTAATATTAGTAATTCATGCAATTTTTGTGTTATGAAGAAGCTAATTAATTTATCTGCTCTCAAGGTCCTTGAGAAGGTGAGAACATCTAACTTTAGTTCATGATAGGCTCAGGCCGAGCAGTTACATATATTTGAACAATAATGTAACTTATTGTTGAATGCTGAATATAGGAAAGTAATAACTCAGTGCAGGTTTTTAGGCAAATAAATCTAATTTGGTGCTTGCTAGATATTCTAAGGATACCAATAAACAAACTCATAGAGGATAATGCATGGGAAACCATACTCAAAAAGCCTGTGTCAGCTTCAAGACATTTCAGTGGCAAACAGGGAACTCAAAAGCAAAGCTTGAGAGCTTCCCTGGTTGCCACAGAAAACAAGAGATGAAGGCAAAGACTTGTCTATGTATAGATGCCCCTCCATTATATTTTGTGCAGTATTCGTATTATATTTATTTGTTCCACCAGGAAAAAGTCTCTGTTGAGCAGCCATGATTTGCACGGAAGTCCTGGTTAGGACACGCCCACAGTGATACAAACATAGGAACACTGTAACAGTAAAACAGAAGTACAAAAGAATAGAAAATCAGAATCAAGCAATACAATGTACTCATATCATAGTACAAAATAAATTTAACAAAGAAAAATCAGATTAGCAGTTGAAAAGGAAATAATTTACAAATGACACTAAAGAATTCAGTGTAAGGTACAACGACAGTGCACTGTGATGTAACCAAAGATAAAGACTAATTCTTTACAATAATTTATTTAAAGAGTAATTATCAAGTAGCTCCTTGAATGAGTGGAGGGTGATTAGTGACACCATTTTCAGAGTGCATTGTAGCTTGTTCCACAGGGTGGAAGCAAGCCAGCTAAAGGTCATTTTGCGAAATCTGGATGAGTACCTAGGGATATCGAGGAGAATGACATAGTTTCTTCTTAAATTGTACAGCCCCATAGAGGTTCCTAAAAAGACCACAGTATATTGAAGCAGAGTAACAAGTATAACCTTGTAAAAAACAAAGTACCTCAGTACACAAGCACTGAGGCAATGGTTACCCCAAAGGGCATTGGCCGGGAAGCAAAGTTTCAAAAAAATACAAAATAACACATACCACCATAATGCAAAGCATCATGAGCTGTATATGCAAATTACCACAGAATATTATGCTGGTTCAACTTAAAGCAGAAATGCATGGTGCCGAAAGGCCTCTCACACAGTCTGCAAAGGATGCCAACAGAAAGACACAGACACATGTTTCGTCCTACCAGGACTCATCAGTGTGCCTCATCTGTATGACACCCCAGTGGAATGAACCAGCTACCCTAAGATGGTCTATCTGGGTTATGTTGTGCTGAACCCAATAAAAACAAACAAAAACCCTAAAAAACAAAGAACCTCAGTACACAAGCACTGAGACAATGGTTACCCCAAAGGGCATTTGCCGGGAAACCAAGTTTCAAAGAAATACAAAATCACACATACCACCATAATGCAAAGCATCATGGGCTGTATATGCAAATCACCACAGACTATTATGCTGGTTCAACTTTAAGCAGAAATGCATGGTACCGAAAGGCCTCTCACACAGTCTGCAAAGGATGCCAACAGAAAGACACAGATATGTGTTTCTTCTTGCCAGGACTCATCAGTGTGCCTCATCTGTATGACACCCCAGTGAAATGAACCAGCTACCCTAAGATGGTCTATCAGGGTTATGTTGTGGTGAACCCAATTAAAACAAAAAACAAACTAAAAAACAAAGACTCTCAATACTCAAGTACTGAGGCAATGGTTACCCTAAATGGCATTGACTGGGAAGCCGAGTTTCAAAGAAATACAAAATCACATATACTCCCATAATGCAAATCACCACAGACTATTATGCTGGTTCAACTTTAAGCAGAAATGCATGGTGCCGAAAGGCCTCTCACACAGTCTGCAAAGGATGCCAACAGAAAGACACAAACACGTGTTTCGTCCTTCCAGGTCTCGTAAGACCACTTGCACAAAATGTTCAACCTCCTTAACATCAGCGATAGCCACCCAAAAGCTCAATACAGGATACATTGGTGTGTTCTTGGTGGCAGATTTGTAGTGACGTGAAGTGCCCTGTGGTGGAATATATCCACTGGTGCCAGTGTTGTTCATTGTGTTCGTCCATGACAGTGGGGATGGCATTAAGGGCAAAATGTGACTATTCATAGATGACACCAAGCTCTGTGGGAGAGTGGGCACAGGTGAAAGGATACAGGACCTACAGGAAGATCTGGAAAAGCTGGGGAGGTTGTCCAGGATCTGGCAGCTTGGCTTCCGTGCCAAGAAATGCAAAGTTATGCATACTGGAGCCAAGCATCCCAGAACAGAGTACTACCTGGGTGGAGTCCGAGTATCTGCATCAGAGGAGAAGGACCTGGGAGTGATGATCATTAGTGACTTGAGTGACTCCATGCAGTACAAAAAGCAGCAGCAAAGGCAAACAAGATGCTGGGATGCATATCTAGGGGGATCAGTAGTAAGAGAGAGGAGGTTATACTGCCCTTGTACAAGTCACTGGTAAGGCTGCATCTAGAGTATGAAGTTCAGTACTGGTACCCACACCTCAAAAAGGACATTAGCCTGCAGGAGAAGGTCCAGAGGAGGGCTACAAAGATGATAGCTGGTCAGCAGAGCAAGGCATATGAGGAGAGGTAGAAGACAGTGAACATGCACTCCCTGAAAGACAGGAGAGAGAGAGAGAGAGAGGGGATATGGCTAGGACCTTCAAGTACTTGAAAGTGATAAATAAGGTTGATAAGGAGAGTCTCTTTAAGCTGAGTGGCAACCATAACACGAGGGGGCTCAGTCTTAAGCTGGAGGGTGAGAGACTTAGGATGGAGATCAGTAAGCACTTCTTCACAGAGAGGGCGGTGAACACTTGGAATGCACTTCTGGAAGAGGTCATCTCATTGAAGACAGTGGGCAACTTTAAGAGAGGCTGGGATAGGCATAGGGGAAAGGTAAGGATCACGGGTAGGGAGGATGGGAGGAGTGGGGATGGAGGGCAGGGACATTAGATCAAGCTGGTGACCCTGCAATACGAGCAGACTGATAGACCAAATGGCCTTCTTCTGCTGGCTTCTTTGTATGTTCGTATGTATGTTCGTATCTAGTTTTGATAAATGTATGACAGCTGCATTTATATAAATGAAATCGCTGTTATCAAGAAGCGGAAGAAAGGTTGCTTGAACCAGTATTTTACTCATCTCTACCGAGAAATAATGTTTTCCTAACAAAAAATCCTAGTCTAGAATGGAGTTTTTGACAAAAGCTATTGATATGCTTATTAAATGTTAGTCTGCAGTCCAACTAGAGGTGACCTAAATACTTAAAGGAGCAGTACGCCCAGAAGAGGCTGTTACTCAATTACAAAAAAAAAAAAATCCACACTGCTTTCTAGCCCTCAGTTAAAGAGGCGATACCCCATCCTAACAGTTACTGACAATAGGTCAACCCCTCTAGAACAGGCTCATTCCTTTAAATACCTAGGAGTGATAATAGATGATACTTACTCATATGACCAACATATTGACCAGGCTGTGATGGCAGTAAATACTAAACTCGGGCTACTTTATCAGAACAGGAAAATCCTCACTACCAATGCTCTCAGGCTCTCCACAAACAGCTCCATTCTCTCCGTGGTTGACTATGGCCTGGTGGCCTATGGAGCAGCAACTGATACTGCCCTCAAGAGGGTAGGCATGGCTCTAAACAAGGCCTGCAGACTGTTACTAGATGCTGACCGTCTCACACACACCTGTGTACTCTATGAGAAAGCAAACATATTAAGCCTCAGGTATAGAACCTCATACCAGACATTCCTCTTAGGTAGGAAAGCCATGCTAGGCCTAACTCCTCTCTGTATCAGCGACCTGATTACCTTAACCAACTCCATGTACAGGACCAGGAATAAAGAACTACACCCATTCAGTGTCCCTTTCCAAAGGACAGCTCTTGGACAAAGATCATTCTCCTACTGTGCGCACACCCACTGTGGCTTAATGAGATCCTAGCTAACACTTTAAATGCTGTTAACCCTAGAACCTTCAAAGCAGAACTTAAGCAGTTTCTACTGCAAAAGAACATCTGTGAGTGATAAACTGTTCACAGTGGGTCTCCAGAGCCTGCACCTACCCTGCCTACCAGCAACTACTCATGGACTCACTCACACGGGCCACCCCTCCCCACTCCCTACCCCTGCCCCCCAGGCTCTGGCACTCCATGCTCCATAGCTCTTATTCCACTAGTGGTTGCGCTCTCTCGATTGTCTCATGCCTCATCACCCCTCTCTCTCTCACTCTCTCCACCCTCCCCTCACCTCCCTCCCATCCCCCCTTTTTCTTTTCTTTTTTTTTCCATATACATTTTTTTGTCGCCTCAGTCCTGGCAGGTGCTTCGTATCCTCCTGAAGGAGGAACTCTTTCTCAGGTCCTGCTGTGCCATGATTAGCCACCCCGGTATTTCCCCCATGGATTGCCCCCCGCAGAGGGTCCAGGGAGGTGGCACCCCCCAGAGACCCAATCCAGAACTCTGGGGTTGGCCCGCAGTGTGGCAGACCATCATGGAGCCCTGCCAGGCTCTTTTCCTCCTATTTTCTCCCTGCCCCCTCCCCATCGACACAATCATGTTAGAGTATGCCTCCCGACCTTTATTGCCCTCCAGTTGCCACCAGAGACCAATCAGCGGGCAGGACAGTCTGTGCCCTCCCCCCAAGAGAGGAGAGAAGTCCTCCGGATTCTCAATCCTCTCTTCCCTCTGCTGACCCTCGGCAGCCTGAGCTCATTCCCAAACCCTGGTAGCCGGAATGGCGTGAGGTGTGGTGACCAGTGCCTCAACCTCCAGTGCCACTGGGCCGGCTACCGTCCCCCTTTTCTCCAACAATCTCCACTCATGATACCTCCCTCCCACTTGGTCTCTCCTACTTCCCTCCTCCCCTCCTCCCACTCCACTCTCTCTCTCTCTCTCTCTAACCACCTTCTCCCACCTTACCACACGCTCTCACATGCACTATCCCCAGCTCCTCAGCTCCAAAGCTGTAATGCAATTTGACAATGCTCCTCCTGGGCTGCTCTATCCTCATGCTCCATTCACTAACCACTCTCTCCCTATCCTACATTTTCCTCTCTCTCATACACTTCCTTATGCCATACAGCACTTAGTAGTAAACCCTTAATGAAACTCATAAGAAACTCTTAGCTATTTTCTCTGTTTTTGCTACTTCCTGTACTGAAGATTCAACTATGTCTGTATTTGTACTGTGAATTCAATTATGTCTGTATTTGTACTGTTTAATGGATGCGGACCCTGTGTAAAAGAGTTCTTGCTCAAAGGCTGTTTCTGAAATTCCAATAAAAAAATAAATAAACATTTTTTTGCAAAAAACATATGTTGTGCAGCATGTTTTCATTTGCGTGTGAAGTCCTAGTGTGTCCTTTCCTCTGTCTGCTATTAGGAGTTTTCCTAAATTTGCCTACTAGCTTTATGGTAGTTTTATGACCCTGGGGATCTCCATCTCAGCCAAGTTTTTTGCTTTCCTTGTTCCCACAATGCATCCTGTCTCATGTGACAGTGATGTAGCCGGGACCATAGATTCAATAGCAAGCACTGCTTTACAATCAGTTCCCCACAGTAGAGGTGGCTATATTTTAAAACTATACAGAGTTCAGCTTGGTGACTGCTCTCATTGTAAAGGTTTTTTAGTTGTGAACAATTGTGACATTGGCTTCTTAGAGGCTCTTCAGGGCATATTCCTGCAACAAAGGGTCAGTGAGCCCACTAGGGGTGTAAACCTGTTGGATGTGGTCCTCACAAATGGGGACACTGCAGAGGAGGCGGAGGTGGGGGAAGAGCTTGGCACCAGTGACCACAGGGCTATCAGGTTCAGAGTGAGAGTGGTCAGGGAGAGGGTTAGGACAAGAACCAAAGGTAACGGACTTCAGAAAGGCTGACTTTCATGGAATGAGAAAGGTAGTTGGGGAAGAAATGCTGAGGATAGGGGATGTGCAGGGGGTGGAGGAATTATGGGAAGCCATCAAGAGAGGGGTATTTAAAGCCATGGACTCATGTATAAGAAGGGTAAGAAAGAATAGAAGACAGAAAAGACCTCTATGGTTCACTAGAGAGGTGGCATTAGGGGTCAAGGAGAAGGCTAGAACATTCAAGAGATACAGGAGGACGCAAAAGGATGAGGACAGGGAAACCTACAGGGAAAAAAGAAAGGAGACTGAGCAAAAGATAAGGAGGGCTAAGGAGGCCACTGAGGAGAGGATAGCAGAGCAGGCAAGGAGGGGGGACAAAATCTTCTTTGGGTATGTTGGAGAAAGGAGAAGGGCACAGCATGGGATTGGAAGGATAAGGGGGGGAGTGGAACAATACTGGAAGGGGACTTTGAAAATGCAGAGGCATTAAACAGCTATTTCACCTCAATCTTCATGGAGGAAAGGGAGGGTAGGGGACCAGGATGGGGTGGTAAGGGTGACAGCCACAGGCAGGTGGCTGTGGTAGAATTCACTGCTGAAGTAAGGGAAGAGCTGGGTAGACTTAGGGTAGACAAGGCAATGGGGCCTGATGGAATACACCCAAGGGTTCTCAAGAAGCTGAAGGATGAACTGGTGCCTCATCTAGCAAGGCTGTTTAACTTGTCCTTGGTCACAGGGGTGGTGCCAATGGACTGGAAGAGGGCAGAGGTGGTCGCACTACATAAGAGGGGGCAGAAGGATGAGGTCAAAAACTACCATTCTATTAGTCTTACCTTGGTGGTGGGGAAGGTAATGGAAACACTACTTAAGATCAGGTTGATAGAATACTTGGAGATGAATGGCATGCAGGATGACAGGCAGCATGGCTTCACCAAGGGAAGGTCCTGTCAGACTAACCTGATAGAGTTTTTTGATGGGGTGACACAGATAGTGGACCAGGGAGGAGCAGTGGACGTGGCCTATCTGGATTTCAAAAAGGCCTTCCACACCGTTCTGCGTGGTGGAATGGTACATAAGCTGGACAGACTAGGGGTGGACAACAGGATCACCAGGTGGGTGGAAAACTGGTTGAAGGGAAGGAGTCAGACGGTGGTGATAAATGGGACACATTCCAGGTAATGGGCGGTGACCAGTGGGGTGCCGCAGGGGTCCGTGCTAGGACCAATACTCTTTAACTTCTATGTAGTGACCTAGCAGAGGGTCTGCAGGGATGGGTGTGCCTGTTCGCAGATGATACAAAGGTCTGCAATTAGGTGGATTCACCTAGTGGGGTTCAAGCCATAAGGCGGGACCTGGAGAGGCTGGAGAGGTGGTCTGACACCTGGAAACTGAAGTTTAATACACAAAAGTGCTCGCTAATGCACCTGGGGAGGAAGAATAGGAGGGAAACTTACTCCCTTGGGGGGTTGGTGATTAAGGAGAAGGAAACAGAAAGGGACCTGGGGATTATGGTATCGTGTGACCTCAAGGTGGGCAGCCAGTGTAGCAGGGCAGTGAGAAAGGCAAATGGAATGTTGGCCTGCATTGTGAGGGGTTTTAATAGCAGGAAGAGGGAGGTGCTAATGCCATTATACAGAACCATGGTTAGGCCACATCTGGAGTATGGGGTGCAGTTCTGGAGGTCTCACCTATGAAGAGATGTTGAGCTGATGGAGAGGGTGCAGAGAAGGGCAACCAAAATGGTACGAGGAATGCAGGATGTACCCTATGACAGAAGATTGAGAGGGCTGAATTTGTACCCTCTGGAGACTAGGAGGGAGAGGGGGGACATGATTGAGACCTTTAAGTATCTGAAGGGAATAAATAAGGTAGAGGGTAACAGCTTGTTCAAATTGAAGAAGGGAGTGAACAAGAGGGGACATAGCCTCAAACTGGTAGGTGGGCAATGCAGAGGTAATGTCAGGGGGTCATTTTTCATGGACAGGGTGGTGGAGGCCTGGAACAAGCTGCCAGAGGAGGTAGTGGCAGCTGAAATGGTGGAGGAGTTCAAGAGGGCTTGTGATAAATTTAAGGGGTTGAGAAAAGAGGGTGGAAGCATAACAGAAGGGGGGAGGTAGGGTGTTGGGCAGACTAGATGGGCCATGGTGCCTTTCTCTGCCATCACATTTCTGTGTGCATCTGTGTATCTGTGTGTCTGTGGCTATGTATGTATAACTTGAATGGTTTTCAAGATATTTACATTTGTTTGGCATGTCTATTAGAGTGTTCACTCAGAGAGAAAAAGAAGTGTCTGCTGTTTGCAAGTGCATCTGCACACATGCCAAACAAATCTAAATATCTTGAAAACTATACAAGCTACACAAACCAACAAGCAGCAAAGTTATTCAGGACAAAAAATAATTTTACAATGAGGGTACTCACTAAGCTGAACTCCTTACAGTTTTTAAAATATTTGCCATCCAAAGTGGGAAATTTGGTTAAAAACATGACCATTTGGTTAATTAGATGACTATATTTTAAAAACTATAGAGTTCAGCTTAGTAACTACCCTCATTGTAAAGGTCTTTTGTCCTGAACAACTTTGCTGCTGGTCATTTTTGTGTAACTTGTAAAGTTTCTAAGATATTTAGATTTTCTTGGCATGTGTACAGATGCACTTTTTTCTGTCTGAGTGAACACTCTTGTAGACATGCCAAACAATTGTAAATATCTTGAAAAACTATACAACTTACACATACACAACCAGTGCCAAAATTGTTCAGAACAAGAAAACCTTTACAATGAGGGCAGTCACCAAGCTGAACTCTGTATAGTTTTTTAAATATAGCTATCTGTACTGTTGTGAACTGATTGTAAAGCAGTGCTTGCTACTGAATCCATGGACCTGGCTCCATCACTGTCACATGAGATAGGATGCATTGTAGAAACATGGAAAGCAATAAACTTGGCTGAGATGGAGATCCCCAGGGTCATAAAACTACCATAAAGCTAGCAGGCTAATTTAGGAAAAGCTTCTAATAGCAGACAGAGGGACGGACACACTAGCACTTCACACACAAATCAAAACACTCTGCACAACATATGTTTGTTGCAAATTCTGGGTGTACTACTCCTTTAAAGGCACCTAAATGTTCAGACCTGTCACCCATTAAAGTGATAGGAACTGCAGACTCAGACGTTTGCTTATTGCTAGGGGTAAACACCCTAAACTTCATTTTAGTAGTACTTAAAAGAAGTTGTGAGGCACATAGATTATACTGCGGCAAATCAAAAGTAGTCTGCAGGTCAATTACGGCTTTGGCCATGGTGGATCTGGCAACATACAGGACAACATAGTCAGTGTAACAGTGAAGTTTGCCCTTTTCAATATTATACCCGAAGTTGTTTGTATAGATCGTAAATAGCATGATGAACTATGCAGCAAAGCATGCCAGGATCATACACGTGGTGTTACCACCACCTTGGTGAAGTGGTGCAGTCTGGTAAAATGCAGTTCATGGATGAGTGCTGGCACTCCTGTTGATCAAGTCACAAGGGCTTCAGCTCCTGGTGAGCTCGGTAAGGAAACCACTAATTAATGGATAGAGGTACGCCACTGAATCACAGTGGTGTACATCAATTCATCAGTGCTGACAATATTAATGCACTATTTTTGCTGAACATTATTACCTGTGTGTTCATTTGAGTCTAAGTACATGGTGTGTGTGCTGCACCAGTTTTTGATAGCCTTTACTGTTTACTGTGGTACACTGTATTTGTGGAGCTGCTCTTTCTTCTTCCTCAAACCACTTGTAGGGTGACCCTCCCAGCTGTCTAGGGGCATCATGGGATGTTACAGTCACCTGGGTGGGACCCCACACTAATAAACGCAAAGTCCACTTACTTGACCTCCTGAACACTGAGGTGACCTCTGGACATCCACTGGCACATGGCTGGGCTGACGAAACTGTGGATAAAGGGGTTAGCAGAACTTGGAGGCATACTGTAACACACAAATGTCCAAATGTTTATTTTAAACAAAACAGGAATCTTTATTTATCGGTCAGGCTCACTTGATGTTGGTAATTTCTCCAGCTGGCACATTTGTTTTACACCATTTCAAGAGGGTCATTCTCCTCATTACTGCTGGGTTGGAGTCAACCCTGGTGGGACACTTGGACTTTAATACTGTCTAGTCCAGGGGATCATAAACTCACAGAGTTCTTCAACCATGCAGCTTGGGCAGGAATGCTACAGACTTCTTCTAGCTAATTTTTGACATTTGGTAGCCACTTGGCAAATTCCCTGGCTCACTGGCTGGCACAGAACTGGCACCAACTTGATGCTGTGACACAGTTCAGGGATCCACTCTGTCCTCTCTCAGCATATATCCTTTTCTACATTTCACACTCTTCCTATATTTTCTGAAAAAACAATAACACAACACCTGTGCACACACAGGCATAGCTGAAGTGCTAGCATGTTCCACACATCTAAATTTGGGCAGCTTGGCCCACACTGATGCTTTCTGAGGTAAGTTCCTGATGACTGACAAGAATCTGCATCATGTCAGATGCTACCCTTCTCTTGAGGAGGGAGAGCGCTATGGCATGCCAAACACAATCACTTCACACTCAACAAAGCTTTAACGTCACCTCAGATTCTTTGCCCACAGAACTCTCTGGCTTCACCTTTCTCACAGACAGATCTCTAATCTTCCTACAGATGGATTTTGTTTCTCCTGTTGGAGAGGGGCACCCCCCTTTCAGAGGCTGTAGGTGATGGCTGCCGCCACAATCAGGCACTTTTTTCATGATGCCAGGCTCCACAGAGAAACTTACAGGGTAGTGAGAGCTGGCACAGTATGCCAGTTGCTCTCTCCCACCAACTCTGACTCAGCAGAATCTCTGCCCTCCAGCAGAGAACACTGACTTCTCCTGTTTGGAATGCCAGAACAGGCCAGTTGACCAGTCCTCCAAGAGCATAGAAACTGGCATCACCCTAGAGGTCAAGAGACACTTTTAAAGGTATATTAACATAGCTCCTAAGGGAGGCTACACTCACCCACCTTTAAATGCTCAATGTCCTCAGCAAGCACTGCAACTCTGAGATAGAACCTTCCACCCAGATCTCATCCAGCAGAGAGTTGGCCACCCCACCACCACACAGCCCCTAAGGGAATATGGCTATTCACTATGCTGGTAGTGCATCGGACAGAAACAAGAAAACAGGCTCTCCCTAAGCCTCAAGGTCCTGACTCACCCTCTCAGCTCCTCTGATAGCCTAACCCCCAAGCCCCCTGGGGTGCTGGGTCCAGGAGACTCAGAGTGGCACATCAGGTCTATTGTCATATCGAGCAACACAATCAGAACCATATGGTGTACCAGGGCAACTACAGTAACTTAGCTCTATGTCTGCGAGTACCTTGTACCCCACCAGATATGTAAATGTAGCTCACCATGACATGCAATTAAATTTTTTCCAAAACAATGCAGTTAACAGTTACAAAAATTCATGCAGTGAAACCTTGCACTATTGCTACTATACCTTAACAGCTAAACTACAGTAATTCATGCAGTGAATGCTACATTTCATGCAGTGTACCTGTTATACTTTTTCATGCAAGTAGATAGCAGTGTGGCTCAAATGGTAGCACATCCATCTCTGGGCCATAAGATTGTGGGTTCTTACTCCACACCGGGATTGGGCTCACACCTAAACGTTGGCACCCGAGTGCAGTATTAAGGGGTGCTGTACTGTTGGGGTGTGCCGTCCTTCGGATGAGATGTTAAACTGAGGTCCCCTCTACCCATCCTGGTGTTATCCTGGTGGTGTCCGGGTGGAAGTAAAAGAATCCAAAGCACTCTTTGCAAAAAGAGTAGGGGACTTTCCCTGGTGTCCTAGCCAATATTTCCCTTTGCATAAAACCATTTCTTGCAATTGTCCAGACTGTGTGTGAGAGTTAATGTGGAATATGGCCACCACTACACATTCAGTCAGTTCACTACCAGTCTAGCATTGCTTGTAAAGTGCTTTGGGATACATTGCATATGACAAGCGCTATATAAATGCTGAGTCTTCTTTCTAGACTCCAAACACTCAGTACCCATACTTTACTCTAATATCCTACTCTATATACAGCGGTGCAGCTGTATACTGATTATAACGTTCTATCCATCTTCCCAAAGTACAGGCTAACGCTAAGCATTTTTCAATACATCCTACACACCAATATTATAGGATGACTATGTTTCTAGGCTAAGCTGTAACTATTATGATTTGATTTTTGATTTGATAAAATTGATTTTTATACAGGAAAACATTTGTTAGGATATAAATCCCATTTTCAACAAAGTTCTGTATCATTACAAAAACAGACAATACATAGCATACAAATGACAAAACAGTTACCATTAAACAATTATTTAAAACATGTACAATTTGATTTCAAATATTAATGTAAGTTCACCTTGAAAATGGGCAGACTACCTATGATCTTCAGCTTGAGAGGTAATGTGTTACAAAAGAATGCAACACTATTTTGTAAAGTTATATCACCCAGTCTATAAAATGATCTATGCATGGGTATTCTAGCACTAGATGATCTAGTATGAATTCTTGGACCATTATTAGGTTCTATTGACATATGGTTCAATAAAAAATGTTGAGGCTTACCCATTAAGATCCTATAACATATTATATACCAAATATAAGTTGTTTGTTCATTTGGAGTGAGCCAGTTCAATTTATGATATATTTCACAATGATGTGTCATATGTCTACTTCTGGTGATACATTTGCCCACTCTATAAGTTTGATTTATTTTTTTTAACACTTTCTTGGCAGAGTACATGTACAAAATAGAACCATAGTCCAGTACTGAAATAAGCAATTGTCTGACCAGGTTCTCCCTAGTTTCAAGAGACAAGCAACCTGCCACCCTTCTTAACACCCCCAATCTTTGGTTCACTTTTCCAACTTGTAAGAGATCATGCTTTGTATACAGTAAGTTAGGCCATAATCCACCTGTACACCCAGGTACCTGTAGTTAGCCACATTTTCAATCCAGGAGCCTTCATCCAATTTAATCAGTAGTTTGTGCCTTCTTTTCTTGATACAGCCTCCTTTAAAAACCATACATTGTATTTTTTTTGTATTAGGAAATAGGCCCAAACTAACCAGCAATTTTTCCATTTGCTGCATGTGTTTTTGTAGTTGGTTTCCTAATTGTTCCAAATTTTCTGCTGATGCAAACAACACTGTGTCATCAGCATACATTCTTATTTCACTATGTTTTATAAATCGTGGAAGATTGTTCACGTATATGTTGAACATCAGGGGGCCTAAAATTGAGCCCTGTGGGACTCCTCTGGCTACTTGTCCTTTTTTTGATGCTATGTCACCTAACACTACACATTACCTACGATCAGCCAAGTAGGACCTCATCCACTGGAAAGGTTTCTCCTGGACACCCCCTCACCCAGTCTCTCAAGTAACATCTTATGCTGTACAAGGTTAAATGCCTTGCTCAGGTCCATGAACACAGCCCCAGTACTCCTTCCCTGGTTTAAAGATGATGCTACCAGGTTATTGAAGTCTAACAGGGTGGTGTTGGTGGACCTTCCCTTTCTAAATCCATGTTGATAAATAATATTTCATTGCTTTCAGATACTGGCTTAATTGATG
The DNA here is from genome assembly GCA_016271365.2 of Neoceratodus forsteri. NCBI lineage: Eukaryota > Metazoa > Chordata > Ceratodontiformes > Ceratodontidae > Neoceratodus > Neoceratodus forsteri. The sequence continues at coordinate 1,281,622,318 of CM057459.1, read as the reverse complement.
ATGCACCATTTTTTCCAACATTTTTGGCAGTATAGGAAGAAGAGCTATTGGCCTACAATTAGAGGTGGCTGTACTATCTCCCCCACTTAAAAATAGATATACTTTCCCCCTGCTTCCATACATCAGCAACAGTGGAGTTACAAAGGCTCCAATTTAAAAGATTTGTTACTATGGGGGCAATGCTCTCAGTGCCAGACGTCAAGAATTTGGCTTCTAATCCACCCAATCCCCCTGTTTTAGAAACATTCAGTTTTTGTAACTCCTTTTCTATTTGCTTTATCTTTAGCTTCCTAAATCCAAAACTGAGATTCTGACCACTATTTTGATTCATATTTATGTTTTCTACCATTTCACTTATAGAAATTTCAGCTATATTGTTCTATTGGTTTGAGTATTTTTAAGTCTGGCAAATCTAAGAAATATGTATTAAATCTATTAGCTATTTCTGGCTGATCTTTAACTAGATTCTTATATTCCATTAGATTAATCATTTGCAAAGTTCTGACAGGATGTTTCAGTTCAGAAATATAATTCCCAAATTTCTTGGGATCTTGTACCTTATTGAGTCTAATTAAATGATATTGTGTTTTTGCTATTTTTATTTTGAAATTGTGATTTTATTGATTGTTCCTTTTTTTATATTCCATCCCTTTATACATCTAGACCAACATATATGACAGTTAATAAATCAGGAGCGTACTCCCAAAAAGTTAATTAAATCATAATGGCAGTGTGGTGTCCCATAGTCCATATAACAAATGTGATTGGAGGTTAAAACAACCCTTAAATAATATATCTCCAGTCTCATCACTGCAAACAAAATGTAAATATACACATCTAATAAACAATGGACTTTAGACAAACCTATACAAACAAAACCTTACACATATTAAGACAACAACATTACTATAACCTTCCCTCTCCTAGGTCACTCCCCCAGCAGCATCATTCTTCTACTGCAATTAAATTCAGGTGAAGTCTAAAGTAACAGAAAAGTTCTATGGCTGACAGTTAAAATAAGGATCTAGCAGTCACCTGGTGGAGGTCATAGGATGGGTATAGCAGCTCAGGGAGTCTCTGGCTAATAACTCTATAATGGAAACTCCCTTTTGTGTACTAAGGAACGCTAAGTAAGGTAGCCACTTCACTGTGTGCAGCTCCTGCTGAAAGCACAGGTTAGCAGTCATTTGTTTCATACCCCTGATCTGCTTACAGCCTGCCAACCAAAGATCTTTTGTGGGGGGTTTGTCTGTCAGTCACAACTTAGTTATGGCTTTGTGGGCTGCTGCAACCAAGATAGGGAACACGCACTGAGCTGTATGGCCCTTCAGCCCTGATGGCGGTTCTCACAGTATTAAGTAGTGGGGATTCTCAGGCACCTGAACCTGCAAAATGGATGCCATACTTTGTGTTACTAAACTCCAGACACATCTCAGCTTTGGGCAACTCCCAAAAATGTGCTCATGGGTCCCCTTTTGGCCGCAGCTTCTCCAACAGTTCTCTGAGGTCAATCCCCCAAAAAGTTTTGTAATTACAAGGGTTCCTGGCCCAGGGTGAGTGTAACCCCCCTGTTACCCGGGGTTACTAGAATCCCAGTAAGACCTAGTGGTAGGCAGGGAAGGCAGCTTGTGAAACTCCAGTTAAATGGATTTCACACTGACTCACTCTGTTCTCGGTCTCAGCTGAGACTGAGAGATGACATCATTTTAGGACTGTAGCAGCTGCATAAGCCACACTGGAATGTTGCAGTTGGAGGTTAGAGTAGAACGGTGGGGAATTTGAAGACAGTCTGAGTGCAGTCTGAGGGAGAGACTGTAGTGCAGCAGAGTGTGTGCAGGCTCTCAGAGCTTTAAGTTCTGTTACAGAGCTACTTTTGTTTAAGGTGTGTGTTTCCACCTGAAGAGGAACACAGGAACTGATAGTTGAAGTGGTGGAGACCGCTCCCAAGGGTTCAGAGCCCCATCCCTATGGGGATGGGGGGAAGGGGTCAAGTGTTTTCCAGGGGCAACCCCCCTTGGTCCGGCTAAGGGAAAGAAGCTACCTGTTTGAGTTGTGCTGAGGCACCAAAAGCTCTGAAAGGAAGATTCTTTGAGGAGGAAACGCCTGTGGGGCACCTGCAACCAAAGGGTGAGTTCACTCTGAAAAAGGACCAAGTGTTTTTCACCTGAAACAGAAGGAAACTAAAGGGACTGTTACTGTGGGTCAGGAAAAGATAGCCAAGTAAGTACAGTTGGAAGATGTGGGGATTGGACTGCTTAATTCCGTGGGGGGGGTCTAGAGTAATGGACAAAGCCACTAATAAGTATGTTCAAGTAAGACCAGCACAAATGGAAAGAAAGAATGTGGGGATTGGACTGTTTAATTCTGTGGGGGGTCTAGAGTAATGGACAATGCCACTTATTTTAAATATGTTCAAGTCCAGCACAAATGGGAAGCAAGACAAGTAGATTGAATGTGAAATACATTTGGCAAGAATCTACACAGCAAAGTGTTAAAGGATGAGGTGTTTACAGTCCAGAGAAATGGCTGGGTATGCATTGTGGGAGCGAGAGCTGGGAGACCCCCCCATCAGTAGTAACCAAATTCACCTCTACGGATTTGCTCTGAGACATCTGTTGCTTTCTCTTAGGTACTTGGCCAGTGCCTGAGGAAAATACCCAGATGTGGGATTAAACAGGAAGATTCCCTGATGGAGCCGAGGTGCTCTTAGGTGGTTTAGGGAGCCACCAGAAAATGTTTCCATGAAGTATGGAAGGTGTCCAAGTGGCTGACAAGGGAGCCGAACAGGGAAAACCCAGAACAGTGTACAAGTCCGGGCTGTGTGCCCAGTGTGTTTCAGAACCTGAGGGCTAAAGTGATGAGGATGTGTTCTGGTCTCCTTTAATTTGCATTACCAGGAGTGTAGCCCCATGGGGGTCCATCTATGCTTTGTTTATTCTGTTTGGATGTGAATAAAAGCCACACTTTAGAATCCCACGTCTGGTATTGGACATTACAGTTATTGCTTCCTGTGTTCAGAGTTACTTGGGTGCCCCTGTACAGAGTAGCCAAACCTAGCCTATGTGCCGAGTGACCTATTCCTCCCTGAACCCAGCCCACCTGGTAGAACTGTCAGATACAAATGGCATACCAGCCTGGGGTTACACCTCGTCAACGTCTGCCAATGGAATTCCCTCCAAAAAGGAGAGACAGTGGTCCTCTGTGCCAGTTTCCAGACCACGTCACAATTTATTTTGTTTTCTTTCAGGTTTTGTTCCCTTTTCCCACCCCTGTTGAATGGGTACCCTGTGCTGATTCAGATTCCCTCTGCACATCTTATAAGTTATTGAGACTAGGTGAGATTTTGATATCGAACCCCCTATCAATTTTAAGAAGAAATTCTACTACCTGAGGGTTAGGGTGTGAGGACAGCTGGGCTCTCTTGAACTTGGTGTGTAGAAAATGTTTTAATTGTAGATAGGCATAGAAGTCAGCCTGTGGTAATTTAAATTCCTGCCTCAATTGGGTATAACGTTTCAGTAAATAGTTTTCAAACAATTGAGAGAAGAATTTTAAGCCTAGCCCTGCCAACCTTCTAAACGTAGGGTTCTCTCATCCAGGAGTAAAGTCTATGGATTTAACTATCTGCCCATGTAACGAAATTACCCCTGAAGCTTTAAATCTTTCAATGTCAGGTGCCATACTTTCACCATATTTTTAATCCAAGGTATGGGAAAGTCTCCCTGCAGCCTTGTGGTCAGCTTGCTGAATAGGATAAGGTCTTGTTTATCTGGTTGGGATACCTCCATCTCCATGGTTGCCCAGCTAAGTCTATTTAAGGTATTGATGTAGGTTGCCAGGTATTGCAGTTGTGCTGCCTTACAATAACCTTTTAGGTCTGTCATTCCCTACTCACCCTTGCCTTTATCCAGTTTCAGTAAGGCCCATTTCAACCTGGGCCTCTTCCCAGTATATATAAACCTCTGAGGTATTCTGTGGCTCCTATCCCAATACTCCTTTGGTGGACTTAGGGGGATGGAGCCAGATTGGAATAACATTCTGGGCAGAATTTTCATCCTGACTGTCTCTATTTTGCCAGAGATAGTGAGTGTTAACACTGCCCATCTCTCACTGTCTTTCCTTATGTCCTCAAACAGCTTCAGATGATTGATCTGGTATAGTTTGGCTAAATCTAGGGGCATTTAGAAGCCCAGATACCTAAAACTCTCCACCACCCATTTTAACTTGGTTAGTGACCTCACCTGCGGAGGGATGATCCCCTCCTATTGCCGTGATTTCAGATTTGGTCTCATTTAACTTGAAATGGGAGACACTTCTGTACTTTTCCAGTAGGGCCATGGAGTTCGGGAGAGAGGACTCTGGATCTCCTAAGTAAAAGCGGGTGTCATCAGCATAGAGTGAGATCCGGTTATCCACCAAGCCTATTATGCCTTTTATGGTGGGGGATATGTGAAATGCCTTCGCCAGGGGCTCTATACTCAGTGCAAAAAGGAGCGGAGAGAGTGGACACCCTTGTCTGGTTCCTCTCCCAATGGCAAAAGGTCTAGAGAGTGTGCCGTTGACTGTCACCTGGGCCAGTGGGATAGTGTGAAGTGCATCTATCCAGGCTGTAAATGTGGGGCCAAAATTGAATTTCTCCAGGACTGCCATTAAAAATTACCATTCCAAGAGTTTGAACGCTTTCTCGGCGTCCAAGGTGACTATGACCATTGGTATATCCCCCAAGGGCCCTGAAGTCAGTGTCATTATGGTGAGCAGTCTTTTGACATTAACATGGAGTTGTCTCCCTGGCATGAAGCCTGCCTGATAAGAATGGACCAATTGGGTGACTACTGCCTGATGACGGCTCGCTATCAATTTGGCAAAAATCTTAACATCCACATTTAAAAGTGAAATGGGTCGATAATTACTGCACTGTGTCTCATCTTTACCTGGTTTAGGTATTATGGATATTAAGTCTCTGACCCATGTATCTGGGGTTTCCTGAGGGTCATGTGCCAAGTTGCAAACCTGGAGCAGGATTTGGGACAGCTCAACCTGGAATGTTTGATAATATTCACTTACAAAACAATCCGGGCCCGGGGACTTACTGTGTTTTAAAATTTTTAGGACCAATGCCAACTCCTGCTGGGTGAAGGGATGGTTAAACAGCTGTTCCTGTGGGGAAGAGAGACTGGGGAGCCTCAGGGCACCCAGAGACTCCTTTAGCTTCTGTTCTTAATCTGCAGGTGCTTCTGAAGGGTAAAGGGTTTCGTAGAAACTCTGAAAACACCCAGCTATCTCCTTGGGCATATTTTCCAGTTTTCCAGGGGTGCTGGGATTTTTAATTGCTGGAACATGTCTGTCTGCTGTCTGTTTATGAAGCCTGAAGGCCAGTAACCTCCCTGCCTTATTGCCTCCTTCATAGTATTTTTGGGCCACAAACCGGAGAGCATTTTCCGTCTGGACTGCTAACATTTTTTGCAGTGACTCCCTAGCTTTTTTAAGTTCCTCCTGAACCTCCTTCCAATCCCCTCTATTATGTTTTGCTTCAAGTTCATTAATTTGTTGTTCTAGGGTGTCTTGTTGTTGTCTTAATCTTTCTTCTTGTGCGCCATGAATGCAATGGCCTCTCCCCTCACCACTGTCTTCATACCATCCCACAAATATTTAATTTTGGAAGTTGCTCCAGCATTTTCAGTGAAATAGTTGGTTAGGACCTCTTTTATTTTGGATATGAAAATGTGGTCCTTCAGAAGCCCCGCATTTAAGCGCCACACAGATTGCTTACTCACCGATCCCAGATTTATTGTCAAACTTATTTTGGCATGGTTTGACAGGCAGATCGGATAGATCTCTTGGTCAACAACTGTATGCAGCCAAGATTTCTGCATATAAAATCTATCAGTGTGAGAATAAGTGTCTTGGGGTGAGAATAAAATGTGTAGTTTTTACTGGTTGGGACTGTCTCCCTCCACAAGTCCATAATCCTGCTTCCTTCCTTAAGTGGGCCAGAACCCTAGGAGCGGTTCCCTCAATTGCCTGGCTCATGTGGGAGCGGTCCTGTTGGGTGTTCTCTACGCAGTTCCAGTCACCTCCTATGATTACCTGACCCTCCCTCAGGGAGGCTATATATCAAAATACTTGTCGGAAAAACTGTGGGACACAAAGAGTGGGGGCCTATACATTGACCACGTGAAAGATCCTGCCTGCTATGTCTCCAGTGATGGCAACTATCCATCCCTTGGCATCTGCAAATAAGTTAAGCTTTTTAAAACCAAAGCCTTTTGTAATTAAAATAGCCACTCCAGCCTTTTTGGCTGTAGGATGAGAGGAGGCCACCACATCTCCCACCCACAAGCGTTGCAGTTTAGAGTGCTCGGGGGGGGGGGGATGTGTCTCCAGTAGTAGACCTATGTCACAATGTGACCGGGCTAAATCCCTTACAATTGCATGTCATTTAGTGGGAGTATTAAGTCCCTTCACATTGAGGAGCTGTATTTTTAGTGACCCCATTTAGTCCCTGGTCAAATGACCTACGTCCTGCATGTGGCCAAGAAAGCCCACCCGTGTCCCACAGTTGAGTTCCACCCTTTACTCCAGGTGTCTCAGCTTCTGTTGTTATAAACTCTAAATTATTAAACTGCACTTTTACCATTTTTTGATGCTGCATCCCATTTTCCCCAAAAGTGACCATTACCCTGAGCCCAACTCTCTCCCCCCAAATCCCACAACCAACAAAGAACTATAATTATGTACAAGACACATACAACCTTGTGACTCTCCAATAAGTGGTGTTGTCTCCCTTGAGACCGTTAACAGAAGGAAACTCCTTTTGGCCTGGAGCACAAGCCACGCAATTCTGGCTCGTCACTCGCACCTCTGCTGGAGCGGTGAAAGTGTACGGTCCCCAGGTGTGGGCAGCAGGGATTTAAAGCTCCCCCTCCAAGTCCCTCACTCAATGTCAGGGTGAACTCGGAGAGAAAATCAGACTCTGCCGCCCCGGCTTCCAGCGATCATGTTCTGGATAGGAAAGTGCAGGAGTCCCAACAGCGAGGTGTTTCCCCTGGACCCCCCTCATTTCTGCAGATGCCATCTGGTCTTTTTTCGATCCTCCACCCAAAGCTATGCATTATTTTGGCTATCCCATCCATAAGGCCATTAACTCCAGCTATGCACAATTCAGAAAGATGGATGTGAGGGTTGATTAATTGAGGATACCCTCTGCTATTCTCCCTCAGGTTCTGATGCCTGTTTAAAGAAAAATTGTAGCTGGGGTACCTGTGGCATCATTTATTCTGGAGAGGTGAGGTCCCCTAAGAAAGAAAAGTAAAAGCATAGCCTTTCCCCTGTCTATAGGGGCTATTTAAGGGCTTTCTACAAAAGCAGGTCCCCGCTCCTCCCTCAGAGCTATAAGCAAAGAACAGTGCATTTTTCACACCATTTTCTCCACAGCAACTCTTGGCACACTTTAAATCTAAGGGAAAGCAGCTACCCTTGGAAAGTGTTGCTACGTGCCTTAGTACGATACTTTTTAAAAAAAATTTTGCCTAATATTACAAAGGCCCTGATGATTATGTCTCTGCAACAAGTCTTTTCACATGTAAGCTCTCTCAGTTCATGCATCCAATACGTATAAACCATAATACAGAACTTTAAAGAAATTCCCCTCTCAAGGGGCAGTTGTTCCTGCAGCACATTCGACTTTCTCTTACAGTCACTCAGTGCAGTACAACAGAAAGAGGAGAAGGCATCACGGTTCCATCCGCCCTTCTAGGCCTGCCTCCTCAGACTAAGGTCCCACAAATTATGAAATTCAAGTGTCTACTTGCTTGATCAGCCTCTTGCTAAGATGGACCAAGCCCTGACATAGTTATTCGTCCGGTTCTGCTGCTCCACGACCCATTGCTCTCTGTCCTTTCTTGCCTGCAGTTGTCCATTGAAGCTGAAGTAAGGTTTGCTCAGTTCCTACTGGCACTCTGGGACCACAATCCTAAGCTTGGAGAGCAGTTTACTGGCCTGTGAGAGCGAGTTGTACATTTTACTACCACCCTCCCAATGAATCAGGATTCTTGCTGGATATCTTAGTTGAGCTTTAACTTGCTTGTCCCATAATTGTTTAATAATGGACAAGACTCTTTTCTAATTTTGCATCATGAAGGGTGGAAAGTCCTGATCTACATTAACTCTTCTGCCATTAAGATTCAGATCTCTTTTCGCCCAGGCCTTCCTTAAGACCATCTCCTTCACCGGGTATATGTGAAACTTCACCAGGATCAATCTCGGGGGTGCATCGTTTTTAGGGTGTGGGCCTAAGGCCCAGTGGACTTGCTCCAAGTCCAAGGGTTCAGTCTCAGGAATAGCCAGTTCTTGTTGCAGCCAGGAGTGAATAAATTCAGAAGGGTTATCTTGCTCACTGCCTTCCGGGAAGCAGAAAATTTGTATCGTTTTTCTGTGGCCTCGCAACTCCGCGCCCTCTGCCCGGAGTGTCAGCTCACGCTCCTGTTTTGCCAGTAATACCATCACCCGACTGAGTTTCGATATGTCCTCACAAAGTCCATCTACATCGTTTTCCAAGTCGGAGGTATGCCTTTCTAGTTTCTTTAAATCCTGTTTGATATCTTTTACATTGGTATCAATTCTCTGGAGCATTTTTAGGATGTGTGCTGTAGCTCTCCCATCTAAAGAACTGTTATGAGAGGCCATGTCTTCCTCTTTGCCACCCGAACCCGAAGCCGATTCAGAGGTCTCGGACGGCGATGTGCTGGGGCTGCGATCTGTTCTTGAATGCCTTCTTCCACTCACTTTTATTAAAAATCAGCCCCGGTTTTTAATGGCTTAACTCATCCTGACCCACAGGTATGCTCTTGGCTTTCCTAAGGGTTCTTTAGGCACCAGTTGGGCTTAGATTAGACCGCTGACGTCTTGGAGCTCAGGCTTAAGCAGCCATATTGATCAGTGATGTCACTGGAAGTCCGTTTTTGCTATTTTTATATCTCTCTTGCATTTTTTCCTCCAAATTTTATATTTCTCCCAGTCCTCAGTACTTTTAGATTTCCGTGCTTTTTTCCACACTCTTTCTCTTATCTTTAGCTGTTTTTTAATTTGTCAGTTATCCAGGGACACAAACTAGATACATTCTGCCTGCATACCTAAACTGGCATCTACCGCTCTAGTGGGCATCACTGTTATTACATATTCTCCACTTTTCCCTTTTTTACCATTTACTTATAGCGCTCAATGGAGCTTGGATCTGGTCACTGGAACCCTGTGAAAGAAAACAAAACACTCCCCACACATAAACAATTCACTGATCTCACTTCTAGGGGGAGCTTTTGCTGCAGTTTGTACCATAAGGACTGAAGCCGGCGGTAGCACCAGGACCCCATGGAAACCATCTAGCTAGCAGTTCCCCACCGTCGACCTGCACACATCGGCTCCATGGACGCCTTTTGCCTAGTTTGACCACCATTTTGATGGTATTTTCAAGAATTTCTTTTTTTTATTTCTTTAAATATATTTAGTCTTTTGCTCTGCCAGAAATTTAACAGCAGGACCAAGATTCACTGCTAGAAAGCCCTCAAGGCCTTCTTGCTAGAATAGAAATTGGCTGCTGAGCAGAAGGAAACCCCAGGAAAGGGCTCTTTACTCCACAAGAAATCTTCGGGGAAGCATCACCATAAAGATTAGCATAAGGACAAGTCCTTCTTGGACTCCCATTCCCCACATAAGTTGGGCATTGGCTCTGGATCTGCCTCCCGTGCTTACTCTCCTGCCGGGCTAACAGCAGTAAAACCACCTGCCTTGATTCAGGCATTGGGTGGCAGCTGTTTGGGGTCTGGGGCCTCGGCCCAAACCCTTCAGCCCCTGAAACTCCAGCCCTTGTCCCAATCTATGGGCCTGCAGTCAGGTGGCATGGCCAGCTCTGCCTCGGGCGACAGGTCGGTGCCTGTTGCTGGGGTGGCCAAAACGTTATCCAAGTCAGTCACTTCTTCCAGTGCTGATGCTTGGACTGATGCCAGGGCCACAAGCTCACCTTCTCTGGAAGAGTGATCTCTCAGTACCCCTCTGGACTTCAGTCCTCTAAGCGAGCTTCACCTAAGTGGATGTTGTCTGCCACACCAGACCAACACCAGTAGTTGCCCATTTCTTCGACACAGGTATCCCTGGCGTCCCTTCCTCCGACCTCTAATCTGGCATCTCCAAGCTTGTGACCATTGTCGGCTGATCACCGCTCTGAGCCGAGACCGATTCCAGGTACACCATCACCCAATCAGACCCCACCTCCAGCCAACAGTACCCAAATACCTCAGACGCTGGTAGCTCCTGATCTACAGATGTCAGCCCTGCCCCAAGTCCCAACGCCAGGCCCGTTGGCTCCTCCAATGCCTGATGTTCCTCAGGAACCAAACATTCTGCCGTCAGACATCAAGGATCTAGTTTCCTCATGGTGGAATACCATAAAAGGTGACCTCCTTCCACCAAGGCCTGCTTCACCCATTCAGGAGCCCACACCTTCTGAGGTACCTCTTAAAAGGCCTACTTCTCAACCCAGGGAGTCCAATCTCCAACCGAGAGAAGCCACCCCTCAGCCTGATGACTCAGGCAGGGATCGCTCCAACCACACAGGCAGGAGACACCACTCTTTCCCTCGGTCAACAGCCAGCACCATCACCACTCCAAGTGACGTCGGTACCGTTGTTCACCATCCAGATCCACTTCAGTGGAGCATCAAGCCATAGTTCTTCTTCCACATTAAGGTTCTCTTCCCCAAGGGGAGCTCCTTCTCCTCCTGACCATAAGGATTCCCCCAGGTCCCTACCCAGTGATCCATTGTTCATGGACGTCATGCATACTATCCAGAATAACATGGGATGGGACACGGAGAAGCTGGATCCTGAAAGGTGTTGTCTGGCAAAATACCTTCGCCAGAATGACCCTAAACCTATGGTAGTGCCCTCCCCCTTGGAGGACACTTTTCAAGATGTCACCAAGGCCACTTGAAAGCATCCATCAACATCTATATCATCTGCTGCACCCAAAAAGTCAGCTTGCCTGTACTGGGCCCCCAAGGAGGAACCTTTCTTAGGTGAGCAACCCCTGGCAGACTCCTTGGTGATTACAGCAGCCCACGACAGGTCTAAGAGACCCAGTCATTTGAGCACACAACCCCCTTACATGGAGTCAAAATAGTTGGACCAACTTGGCAGGAAATGTACTCTTCTGCCATGTGTACCATCCACTCCCTCAGTTTCCTTACATACATGGTCCAACTTCAGAAAGCGCTTTGGGAGCAGGGCATGGAGCTAGCTCAGGTACTTCTGGACAGTTCCCAGAAGTCTGAACTTCTAAACCTCCTCAAAACTGGCTCAGAATGGCAGATTTGCCCCCATCTTTATGGGTGCCACACAGGGGTTCATATGCCACATCCTCCCCCTGGATGTTACATCTGAAGCATGCCAACACATGCTCCCCCTGGCACTCTGCTGCCAATGCCTTACAGCTTAAGAAGTCCAGCAGGGATCTTGGGATTGTCACCTCTGACTTTGTTCTGTTTTCTCCCTCAGCCCTTCTTGGTCATACTAAACTGCCCCGACTGAGTTTAATTCAGCAATCGCTTTTCTGCAACAACAAAGGAATACCCTAGTCATTCTTCAGTCTCACACAGTCTCAGAATACTTAAATAAAAAAAGTCTCTTTGTGTCCTTTGTTTTTTGTTTTCTTAGTCACAGTCCCACTCTCATACAGGTGCTGCTTTGGTTTTCTTGTTGATAACCATCTCCTTTTAATCACTGCAATCCCTCACTAAGCAATGTACATTCTTTTTTTTTCTTTTTGATCTAATATATCATACACTTCACTTTCACTTGCCCCCTTTCCTGCTATCAGCTCACAAATTCAATATACTTAGAGGGTGGGTTTATTTTTCTCCCCTTGCTTGGCTCCCACTTGGGAAACTCAGTCTCCCCCTGATGAGAGGCTGTCCAAACAGGAACGTTGCAAAAAGAGGGCATTTTTTGTTCGGCAACAGTGGCTTGTCTAACTTTTAGAGCTGCAACTGCTGGACTATTCACTTCAGTGCTCCTTCTCACACTCTTCCTTTGCCCAGTACACTGATGGCACCTTGTCCCTCCAGCTGCCTCAACCACGCCTCCAGTGATGACATTCAACCAATCACTTAACGCCCTTGCTTTCTGTATTTATATATTCAATCAATCAATCTTTATTTTACCAGGTGAAACACCGTTGAGCAAGCTCATTTACAAGGTGGGTCTGGTCGGTCATACAGAATTGTCAAAAGATAAATAATACACTTACAGGTACAACATAGGTACACATATTACAGAGCAGCACAAATCTAGCAAAATATAATGTATACAATACTATATCATAAGAAGGATAATCAAGCAGGATGTACAACATTCACACTTGTAATGTTAATAGTACCACGATATTCATTAGAGGCTCATGTGCTGCTGCACAAGTCTTCAAGCTGGCTACATTCTGTCACTCAGGCACACAGATCGCGCTTCCCGCTACCACCAACATTCAGTTCATATAAGCTTTTTCAATGCCATTTTTCTCCTCATCTAACACACTTAATGTTGTTGTAACAGTCCAAAACCACACTTGCCACCCTCTGAAATGCCAGGGACCCCAAAAGATGTCTCAAAGTCCCAGACTCGAGCCCCCAGTGTATGGTAACCATCACAACTGTCTAGGGGTATCAAGGGATGTTATGGTCACCCAGGAGGGCCCCACACCAAGAAACACAAAGTGCACTTACTTGACCTCCTGAGCACTGAGGTGACTCTAGGCATCCACTGGCACATGGCAGGGCTAGCAAAGCAGTGGATAAAGGGGTTAACAGAACTTATTGTGGACTGTGCTCCCCATTGGGACACTCCTGGATCTCACTAGGTCTATCTGAAGAGATGAACTTTACCTTTTCCAATTTAATAGCCTGTGACAGACAGTTTCCCTGGCCCATCTGCTGCCTTAATCTGCGGAGCATCCGATACCCTGTCATTGTGGTTAGGCGTCCTGGTCGCAGGCCGTCCACTAGGATAGGCTCTCCCCCTTTGAGGCATCTCCTCTGACTCCTTTTGGTTATTCTAGTCCTTTCAGAGGACGTGGAGCTGAACCCTGGACCTCCATGCCGAACCTTCTCCTCTCTTGTGGGGTGGCTGTCTGGCAATGGGCTGAAAATAGCCCATCTTAATGTCTGCAGCCTTTTGCCTAACCTGGCCAAACTTCTTGCCTGGGTTACCCACTACAAACCTAACATCCTTGGGATAATGGAAACCTGGCTTAAACCCTCTTTCCCTGACTCAGTTTGTGTGCTCCCTGGGTTTGACTGTGTCCAGCAGGACCAGCCTGGGAATGGGGGGGGGGCATTCTGGTCTACTATAGGAGTCACCTTAATCTGTCAGTGCTGGCCTGCTTACCACCTGTGCAGCCCCCCTGTGACCTGCTGCATTCTGTGCTACTTCCCGGGAATGCAAAGAAGCTACACATTGTGTGCACCTACAATCCCCCAGCGTGGGGTGTACTGGGCTTGTCTACCCCTTCTTGACTCTGCGGGTACAAGGACAGGGAATAATGAAGTTCTGATTCTGGGGGATCTTAACCTTAACTGACTTGGAGGCAATTTCAGGCATTATGAGACTCTGCTGGCAGGTTTCTCACTGTCCCAACTCATTAAGGATCCCACCAGGTAGTCGTCTATGGGTGGTACCAGCTCCCTCCTGGACTGGGTCCTGTCAAACAGGCCTGAGAGGATCAGCCATTCTGACATCCTCTCTGACTCCATCTCTGACCATTCCCCTGTATACTGTATATGGAAGGTCTCTACCCCAAAGATCCCTCCCAAAATCTTCCAAGTCAGGGATTTCTCCTGGTTCAACCTGGGGACTTTCCATGAGGATCTTAGGCTCATGGACTGGTCTGCAGTGATGGATGCCCCGGATGCTTCCTCTGCAGTCTGTCATTTCCTTAGTTCCTTTGGGGTGTTACAGGACAAGCATGCCCCTCTTGTCAGATGGTGGGTTTGGGGGGCCGCTACGAAATGGTTGCATAGGGTCCTCCTAGCCCTCATGAGGGCTAGAGACAAATGTTGGGCCAACTTCAAGGTCTCTATGGACCAGGCACTATTCCAGCAGTACAGGAGGCTAAGGAATGAGTGCAAAAAGGTGATCAGGGCTGCCAAAAGTGAATTCTGTAAAGCTGCCTTACGGTCCTCTGCTAAGGACTCTAGGAGCTTCTGGAGGAATATTAGGAATATAGTGAGTGGCTCCTCCACCTGTGAGGCCCCTGACTTGCTTGTTGATGGTGCTAGCTGTAACAATCTGATAACCATTGCCAATGCATTTAACTCACATTTCTCTGATCTGTCCATCCTCACCTCATTATTCTCCTCCAGTGGTAGTGATAGTCCTGTCCTGGTCCCTCCATCTCAACTGGCCCCCTTCCCATGTCCTCCATTCTACTTCAAGGCTGTGATGGCACAAGAGATGTAGAAATTGCTCTCTGGTCTCTCCCCCTGTGCTAGTGCTGGCCATGATGGTATGGAACCAAAGCTTCTCCGCCTTGCCGCAACTCACATCGCCTCCCCTGTGGCACATATTGTCAGCCTATCCTTAGCCTCTGGGGTTATCCCTGATGTATGGAAGGTGGTGAGGTTTGCCTCTGTACTCAAACAGGGCAATCCTAGGATTCTCGACAACTATTGGCCGATTGCCATCTTGTCTGCTATCAGTAAGCTTCTTTAAAAAGTTGTGGCAGGGCAACTTATGGATTATATCCAGTCTCATTTGCTACTGTCTCCCTCGCAGCATGGCTTTCGAAAAGGGCACAGTACAACCTCTGCCCTGCTCACTGTCACATCTGGGATAATTGCTGCTATGGACCAGGGCAGACTCTCTGGGGCCATCTTTATTGACCTCTCTATGGCCTTTGACCTAGTGGATCATGCCCTTCTATGTGGTCAACTTAAGTCCTTGGGCCTGTCCCCCCCTGCGCTCAAATGGTTCACCAACTACCTTCAGGGCAGGAAGCAACTTACCAAATATAGTAAGGTGCTCTTGGACACCACTGCCGTGTACTCAGGGGTTCCCCAAGGGGTCAGTCCTTGGGTCCCTGCTCTTCTCTGTATTTGTCAATGATCTTCCCTCCTCAGCTGCCTGTTGTAAGACCATCCTGTATGCTGATGACCTAGTTATTCTCACCCATTCCAGGGATATTGGGGTCATTAACCACCAAATGTGTGATGATTTTAGGAATATCTAATCCTGGATAACGTCTCACAAGCTGGTCCTAAATCTTAAAAAGACTCAGGCCATGCTGTTTGGTTCCCTGGCTAAGTTAAAGGCCTCGCCTGCTCCTCTGTGCATCTTGGGTATTGGTGGCGCTCCTGTTCTCATCACCGATGCAGTCAAATACCTTGGGGTGACACTTGACCCTCAGTTCGACCTTGGTCATCACATCCACAATGTGTGTTGAGCTGTTAACTGGAAACTGGGGTTGGAATAATCTTACTTCAGCTGCTCGCCTAGCACTGGCCAGAGCTGTGTTTCTACCATCCCTCTGTTATGGGCTCCTCTTGTTTGCCCGTACTTCCAAGGTCCACCTTACCAGGGGGACCATAGCTTAAAATGACATTTGTCACTTTGTGATAGCAGCTCCTCGTTTCACTCACCATTGTGATCTGTACAGCAAACTTAACTGGCTCTCCCTGCCCAATAACATTAATTTTGTTTTGGGCTCTTTCACGGGTAAGGTTCTGGGCACAGGCGCACCCCCTGGACTGGCGGAGCTCCTTGTGCCTGCTGTCTCCACTACCTACTTCCTAAGATCATCAGGCCCCATTTCCTTAAGGTTTCTGCCACATGTACCCAAATGGGGGACAGGGATTTTGCTTCATGTGCCCCTAGATTATGGAACTCCTTTCCTGTTCAGGTCTGGTCCTCCCCTTCCCAGACGTGCCTATGAACCTCCCTGTGGAACCATTTGAAGCTCTCCTCAGTATGTGACTGTCTCAAACTTTCCTGATCCTCTGCTCTGCCCTTGAGCATAACAACATCTCCTGTACCTTGGCTCTGGTCCTGCTGTTGTTGCCTGCCCGCCTAGGTGTGGCCCAATATATAATGTGTACATTTTGTATCTAGCTGTACATATTGATTGGAACATTGCGTTAGTGACTCTGCACTTTTAATATTTTGACTGTGTCATTGTTGTAACCTGAGTTATCTTACTATGTATGTTATGCCTCTCCTGGCCTCATTGTATCTGCCTTACGTGCTTCAATTTGTATTCTGTATGTTCTCTTAATTTCCTGTACTCTCCCTGGTCATACCTGAAAATAGACATATGTGTTGTCTAGTGTACTTACCTGGTTAACAAAAGCTAAATAAATAAATAAACTGTCCAAACAGGATTATTTCAAACAAAATAGGATCCCTTATTTATCACTTGAGCTCAGCTGATGATGATAATTCTACTAGCTGGCACAGTTTGTTTTACACCACTGCAAGATGGTCATTCTCCTAATTACTTCTGGGTTGGAGTCAACCCTGGTGGGATATTTTAACTTTGAAACTGCCAGGCCCAATGGGACTGTAAACTCACAGAGTTCCTTACCCCTGCAGCTTGAGTGGGAACTCCACAGACTTCTTCTAGCCCATTTTTGGCATTTGGTAACTGCTTGGCTAATTTACAGATCCACTGGCTGGCACATAACTGGCACCAACTCAGTCCTGTGACACAATTCAGGGATCCACTCTGTCCTCTCACAGAGTATATCCTTTTTCCACAGTTCAAACTTTTCCTTTATTTTCTGAGACCACAACACCTGTGCCCACATGGGCATAGCTGAGGTGCCAACGGGCTCCACACATCTTCTAAATTTGGGCAGTCCCACCCACACTCACGTTTTCTGCAGTAAATTGCTGTTGGATGACAGGAATTCTACATCATTTTAGATGCTGTCCCTCTCTTGAGAAAGGGAGGGCACTGCAGAGTGCCAAATACAGTCACTTCATACACAATAAAGCTTAAACATTACCTCAAATCCTTTGCCCACAGAACTCTCTGGCTTCACCTTCTTCACAGATGGACCTCTAAACTAGTGGTGTGCAAAACCAGGGAGGTTCTGGTTTTGGTTTTGGTTCTGGTTTTGCATTCATGGCCAATCTAATCTGGTTGCTTGTATTAGTGGACGTCTTCTCTGTATACTTTATACATAAAGTAATGAACATAAATTTAATATAAGTTTTAAATTTAAAATATATTGTTTATTGTGTGTGCCACTCTCTGTTTTTCTATGCTGGTTTCTTGAAGATGAGTGGCACAATAATTTCCAAGCTATTCACAATAAAGTTAAATTTTTCTGTTTTAGCCAAGAAAACAAAACAAACAAGCATTTGTCAATGCCAAATTTTTACTCGCTGGTATTGGCATTGATAGTGCAGGAGTTAGACAGATGCATAATAGGAATGGCGGTGAAGTATTGAAGCAACACCAACCCCCCACCCCCACCCTGCAGAGACTGACAGGCATTGGGGGTGTGCCTTTGGGTTGTCGCCCATGTCACTCACAGCATTCCACCTCACCCCACCCTACAGACACCAACAGGTGTTGCAGTGTGCCTTGAGGTTTTCAACCCTTACGCTTGCCCCATTTCAAAAGGAAATAAGCTGAGATGGGTGCAGTATAAGAGAATGGAGTAAATGTTAGGGCTGAAGACCCCAAGGCACATCTCGATGCCTTTCAGTGGCTGCAGGGTGGAGGTGGGGGTGGAATGGGTTGAGCATTATGGCCGACGACCCCCACATCACTCCCCTGATGCCTGTCGGTCTGTACAGGGTGGGAGTTACAATTGGAAACCCTATTGCCCCAGGCATTTGTTGATATTTTTGCTCCAGACTTTCGATATGGGTTTTTGGGAGCCCACCTCATGAACAGTGGCAGTATCATTTCATTACTCAATGCCAAAAGGTGATTTCACACAGCGAATGTGTCATTCGGGGCCACGGGTGCGAAAAAACATTTTGGGCAGGATGTGAAAAATGACAGGTATACTGTTGATGAGGAGGTGTGATGAAATGGCAATGTTGAAAATCTGGAGTGAAAATATGAAAAAGTGGCAAAGTTACGAGTGTGCCTAGAAACTGCAATGCATGCTCGTAATGCATTCATTTTTTGAAATGTTTTCTCCCAATCACACACTACTAGACATGCCACCACAATAGTAGCCACACCATCACAAACAGTTGTCAGACTAACAGACTGGCTTTTGGTTACAATATTGCATTTGACAAGCCTCTGTACCACATCAAGGTAGCCAGTCCCACAGAGGTCCATCCACACACCACTAGCCATGCCACCACATCACTAGCCACACTAACAGTTGTCAGACTAACACACTGGCCTTTAGTTACAATATTGCATTGTGACAAGTCTCTGTACCATCAAGGTAGCTAGTCCCACAGAGGTCCATTCACACACCACTAGCCATGCCACCACACCACTAGCCATATCACCAACAGTTGTCAGACTAAAATAACTATTTTGGATTCTAAATGCCTGCAAATAATGAACCGAGAAGCCTGTGGCAGGCTGGCAGCTTGAGCAGAACATGGCTTTGTGAACCCACTTTGCCCACCCAGCCCAGCACTTTACCCACCCTGACAGACCAGGATGTCTACTTTCCCCAACCTACCACACCTGCCCAGACACTCTCCCCACCAAGATGGACCAGTATGGACACTTTCCCCACCAAGATAGAGCTGCACGGCATGGCTACTTTCCCAACCTATTCTGGCCACTCTCCCCACCCAAACAGAGCTGCAAGGCCACTCTCCCAACCCGCCACACCAGGACAGACGCTATCCCCACCTGGACAGAGAAGCATGGACCCTTTTCCCACCAAAATAGAGCTGCATAGCCAATTTCCCCACCCAGACAGAGCTGCACGGACTCTTTCCCCTCCCAAATTGAGCTTCGCAGACACTCACCCCACTCTGGACCAGCCCAGACACTCCCCACCCCAATGGACCAGCCTACACTCTATCCCCCACCCTGACTGACCAGCCCAGACATTCTCTCCACCTCAACGGACCACCCTTAACACTATCCCCACCCCGATGGACCAGCCCGGCCACTTTCTCCACCCTGACAAACCAGCCTGGACTTTCCCAGCCCAGATAGAGCTGCATGACCACTTTGCTCATGCAGGCAGAACTGCACGGCCACTATCCCCCACCCAAATGGACCAGCCTGGACACCATCCCCACCTTGACAGAAAAGTATAGCAACTCTCCCACCCCAACAGACCAGCCTTCCTTTCCCCACCCAGACAGAGCTGCATGGACACTCTCCCCAACCCACCTCACCAGGCCGGAAACTCTCTCCAACCAGATGGACCAGCCCAACCACTTTGCCACCCAAATGGAGCTGCACGGCCACTTTGTCCACCCAGACAGAGCTGCATGGACACTCCACACCACAATGGACCAGCCTATACATTAACCCCAACCCAATGGACCAGTACGGCCACCCCGACCAATGTCCTCTTCCTTATGGCCACTCTCCCTATCCTGACCCACCAGCACGAACAGCCAACAAGGCCACTCTACTAGACAGAGCCAGCAGCAACTACCACCCCCAGACACACGGCCCACCCAGCTCACAGCTGCCAGCCCACCAGGCTCACTGCTGGCAACCCCCCCCGGAGCATGTACAACAACCCCCAAAACAAGACCAGCAACACCTCCTCAGAAACATGGCCAGCACCCCTGAGACATGGCCAGCACTTCCACAAAAATCAAATGGCCAGCCAGCAACAGTTTTTAATAGCCAGGTATTTCATTTATGGAAGAGGCAATTAATAATACACAAAATAAACAACCTCTTGTGCAGTGTTTGCCAGGCATGGATAGCAAGGCCAAGCAGTCACTTCATTTAGCTCTCCACGCCCCCAAATGGAGTCCCACAGTGGACCAGGTCAGATCGGTGGCAGAAAGGCCAAGGAGTCTGTGCATTTAACTCCCCTCAACCCACAATGGAGTCCCACGGTGATCATTTTATCATTACTTATAGCCAGGTACAGCTAAGACAGGGACAGCGAAATAAGCAGACAAGTCACTCGTTCATTCGTTGACCTAACTCATTTGTCCACCCTCATGAAATGGAATTCTGGAAAACACAGAAACTAATGAAATAAAATAAAAAAAAAGGATCAGGCACGCAAGCTCTAATGGCTCAAATTGCAGAAGAAAATAAAGTGAGGATGCACAGAAGCTAAATTATATGCAGAGGAGCAGCAAAGTACTATAACGATAAAATGTGTAACCTGAACCGGGAAGCAACAAGTGCAGGAGGGAGGGAGAGAGGGGCAGGTGAAAAGCAGAACCAGTCAGGAACTGGCAGTTTCTTTAATTAAATATTATACACAGTATATGCTGCACAGCTCAAAATAATCCAGCACTTACCAATGGTGAATCTGATGAATAACTGAATCTGATGAAGCCAACATTAATTGAGCGGCACACTCTCGACTCTTGCAGGGGATGGCAACGAGGCAATAATACAGGAAGCAAAATCATATCCTGGGGCTAATACTGCTAGCACAAGCGGACCACAGTACAAGTGAAAATGTTAGCCAATGCTTTCCACTCCCAGCCCATATGGAGCTCAGACTGCGACCTGCTCCATGCGGGCAGGGGGACAGAAGCTCCTTGGGAGAAGGAAGGCAGTATAGGTGTGCCTCTCTCCATGTACCTGAGCCACCGCTCCGGTGGCAAATATAAGTACCCCGAAGGGCTCATGAAGAGGAGACGCTGCAGCTGGGAGACTGTCATACAACGAGCACACAGCACCCAGTCCGAAATGGATGGCAGCAAATGGAGCCCCAGGCGTATCGGTGCTTACACCCTGCAATGATAGGGCACTCCCTCATTGCAGCGGTGAATTTCTTTCAAGTTGGTGGCATGCTTCTAAACTGCTGTCACAGACAGCATGCTCATTCATTGGTGCCACACAGATGACCCCACAAAAGCAATCGCGGCAATGGCCACAACACTGCTGCACCTTGGAAACCCGCTACTACCACAAGCTGCCACAAAATGTTTCTTGCGCATGTGCACAAGCAAACATAAAAAGAAATATTAACAGTGCCTAATATTAGCTGAACTGGCAAACTGCAGGCTCAGGGTGTCTCAGATTTGTCTTCAGAGATTAAATATGTACAGCAGTACTCATTGATGTTTATTTTTTCCACTCATCATTAAATAAAAAACTCTGTATATATATATATAAATTTCTTTCTTTTTTTTAATACAGCATGCCCTTGGTCTGGACTCTCTCCACACTGCCACCATTACTCTCCCGCTTCAGTCATCTTCCTGCCTGCCTATTACAACCTCCCCATCTCCCGCTCAGTCTGCCTCTTTATTCTTTAAAAAGACTTTTTAAGGCTTCTAAAAATTTGCTTTTAAAAAAGTGTTTTTGTGACTGCCTTTCTCCCTGTCCATTGTCTGCAGCACTCTCCTCTTTGCAGCCTGTGCTGACCTCACTGATGCAGGGTCACAATGCATTGTGCTGCAGAGGAATCATCATGTGATCCTGTTGCTGGGACGGGTGGTTGCTGCTGGCCTGGCATCATGACTGGATGCCTTCTGCTACACACCAACCTCCTCTACTGTCTGCATGACCCCAATAATGTGATCAGTGTCATGATGACGCGATTGGCGTTATAGTTCTCAATTGGGCATGGGGGGAGATGAGCTGCATCTGAGCCGAACTGGCAAAGTTCAGCTTTGGTTTCATTTAAAGCAAGCCTCCTCTGTTCAGCAAGCTTCAGTTTTGCATGGTAAAGTTCTACACACCACTATTCTAAACTTCCTGCAGACAGCTTTTTTTCTCCTGCTGGAAAGGGGCACCCCCCTTTCAGAGGCTGTAGAAGATGGCCACCGCTATGATCAGGCACTTTCTTCATGATGCCAGGCTTCACAGAGAAACTTACAGGGTAGTTGGAGCTGCCACAGTGTGCCAGTTGCTCTTTACCATCAGCTCTGACTCAGCTGAATGTCTGCCATCCAGTAGAGAAGACTGACTTCTCTTTGGAATGCCAGGGCAGACCAGCTGACTCAGGCCTCCAATGACATAGAAACTGGCATCACCTAGAGGTCGAGAGGCACTCTTAGAGGGATATTAACATAGCTCCTAAGGGAGGGGGAGCTACCCACTAATTCCTCTACCAAACTGGGAGTCAATAACCAACACAGGTTTGATGGCATAACACAACACAGTTTTATTCACAACAGACTACCTGCAAGCATCAACTCTGAACGTGGCACACTTAGGTGCCTTTCTATGTGGGCTAGATCTACTCCTTTCCACCTAGTACCAGGTTTTAAACTGACCCAAATGGGTGCTCCCTTATCATAGTCTTTGAGTACCACAGGTATTAAATCAGTGCAGGTCAGTAGATGTTGCCAGGGTGTTGGCCGGTGTTGGTGCACTTTAAACAGAGCAACAGGCTCAATCCCCCAAACCCCATAGACCATGTAATTGCTTAAATGACAGGAAACCCCTCAAAACAGTATATTTGTAGCTGGCCCAGTGGTGCTGAGGGCTGAGATGCTGGATGCCACACCTCGTGCTACGCCGGCAACTGGGGTTCGGGAACAAACTCGGGCAGCTGGGGGTTGGTAGGAAAGGACAGGATTGAGCGTCCGTAGGACTGCTCTCCTGTCCTGGGAAGGAAGGGGATATTGATCCTGGGCTCTGGTGGCTCTTGGCTGTGGTTGGGGGAATGGCAAGCTCATGATCCAGCAACCACGGGGACTGGCTGCAGCAGCGATCCTGTAAGTGCACACAGGAGCATGCATGCCCATGCTGGATGCATTGCATGTCCGAGCCTTGGGGGGAGGGAACTACAAGAAAAATCCCTGATCTTCAGTTGGCAAAGGTGGGGACCAGTGGCTGACCTCCACACCCAGTGCCGGGTCTACAGCCTGCCCTTGTGCTCCACTCGCTCCTCGCAGCCTGTTTAGATTTCAGAAAGGTCGCCGGAGGAGTGGTGGTCCCGTCCTGGGGGGACTTAGATCCGGGGGGCTGGGTTGTTGGAAGATGTGAGGAGGAGCTTCAGGACCCGAGAGGCAGGGACTGGGAGGGACCAGGTTGTGCCATGTGTCCTACACTGGAGAGAGGCTGAGGATCAGTGAGAAAGAAAATTGTAAAAAAAAACAACAAGATATTTGTAATCCAAATGGTGAAACATGATGACATAACAGGTGCTGTCCCTTGAAACAGTGCTGCACTGCAGTGTACTCATGGCTCCTGAACCTGGATGGCTCCTCTGGATGCAGCAAGACACTAGATCTCTGCTCCCCAAGGGCATCTACATTGCACCCAGACTTCCTCTCACTGCTTGATGTTGAACTGACTACCATGTGCACTGATTTCCAATCTTCTTCAACTCATTCCATACTGCTGAGGCCCTGATTGGATTCTCACACATCCTGGCTACCAAACCCCTAGATCAGAGGCAGCCTGGCACCAGGATGTACTGCCTAATACAGGAGCCAAATCCACAGTCCCTGGTCTTTTTCTCCACCTTGGATCTTCTGCATTGCCCATGTGCTGGCTTGCATATGGTTGCCACCGTCTTCCTTTCTAGAACTCAGCAGCTCTGTTCACAGTTTGCTGTCTGCTTCTCAGGCCTGGGATGGCACAACTTGCTCCCACTCCCAGCACTGCAGACCTTTCCACCATGAGATCTCCACCAGGTCTGCCCACTGCAAGCACAGTTAAGCCTTTATAGGCCCTGCTCAAAATCTTTCTCCATTTGTGCCTGATGTGGTCACTCCAGGAACTCGACAGCCCACAGGACAGGGAAAGGTTACCAGAATCTGGGGCCCCTCCTTCCCCCAGAAATCTCCTGGAGTCCCCTTTCTTGAAAGGTTTCTGAGCATGGGGGTAGGCCTGCCCAACTGGGTCCATTACAATAGTAATGGCCCTAATATGAATCCCTTAGGAACTCCTTCACATATTGGAGCACAAGAGGAGGAGTAACCATCCCGTTTTAATAGTCACTGATGACCTGATAACTCCTAAACCAAGATACCAAGGCCAGTACTGGCCAGCGTATGCTGCAGTATGTTATGATCAACTGTACAGAAATCCTTACCAAAATTCAAAAATATGGCAGCATTGGAGAGTTTCTGGTCGAGAGTGACCTTAACCAGTGATGTTGCTGTGCTGTGCATAGATCTGAAGCCTGAATGGTCAGGAGTAATGACACTAAAGGTGGTTAGGTATTCGATTAACTGATTGTTAACCAATTTCTCAAGGTGTTTAGGTAAAGCAGGTAAACAGAGATGAGCCTAAAGTTATTTAGTAGGACTTTTTATCTCCTGACTTGAATAACGGAATTATGGGTGTACTGCTTTCCTAGTTACTGGAAATTTGTTTTGTTCAATTGACAGATGAAAGAGGTAAGTTATGGGGCTGGTTAGCACATGATGCCTGCTTTTAAGAAAAAGATTTGTAGGTTATGGCAATTGCAGGAAAAGAGGAGGTTCTGCTGGTGGGGGAACCGGATATGCAAGATGTGGACTGGAGCCTACCAGCCACACCTTCAGCTAAAAGCAGGGACATCCTGGACTTACTGCAGGGGGCACACATGATGGGGCAAAATTAGACCTGATACTCACCAACAGGGATAGCATTGCAGAGCAGAAGTCAAGGTGGGGGGGGGGCACCAGGGGACCAGTAAGCACTGTAGAGTGAGGTTCTACATAAGGACGATGGTGGAAGCCAACCACATAAGTCCTGGACATCAGGAGGGCAGATTACAAAAAAATTGATGAATGCCTCAGAGATGACCTAACTGGGGGGGGGGCGGAGCTAGCAGCCCAGCCAGCAGCAGCATTTTTCTGGAGCTCCTGATAGAAAGCCCTATTTATGAGCCTAAAATATATACTTTCCTAAACTAAATTGACGGGAAATGTGTTACATCACTCAGTGAACCTCCCGGTATACCTGTAGACAAAAAATTAATCTTGAAATGGGTCGAACGAAGCCAGTGAAGCAAGACTTTTTCCACCTGTGCATACCAACTGCCAAGCTGCCAATCCATGTGGATAGCTCTCTCCCTTCAGTGAGCGCCGAGCCTGAAGCAGCTTCCCTAACTTCCATGCAGCAATCAGTTAATGTACTGACAAGACCCGTGCAGCAGATCAATCAAAAAATAGATGCTTTCTCGCAACAGTTTATTGCAGTGGAGACCCAATTGGAAGTAATGGGGGAGATAAAAAGTGCTGAGGCAATGGTGGGGAAGGCCCTCGCTACCACCACTGCCTCACTCAAAGAACAAGCGGCACTTCGGAGTTGGGTGGAGCAACTGGAAAATACAGTAAGAGCGGCCAATATTCAAATACTAGGTCTTGCTGAAGGCTCAGAAGGCAATAATCTAATAGAGTACCTTGGGTAATGGCTCTCAGAACTGACTGGGACTAATAATTTCACAGTTGTAAGGGCCTACTGAATTTCACCCAGAAGACGTAACTCCAACGTGGACAACCCCCAGACAATTTTAGCAACCCTTACCTCAATGGCGGAGAGAGATTTCATACTTAGAGCCATTTGAAACAAGGGCCCTGTCTTCATGGATGAAGGTCGAGTGCTTTTCTTCCCAGATCTGTCATTTGCCACCAGAACAAGATGAAAGGCCTTTAATGGGGTGAAACATAAACTTAGAGAACTGGGTATAACATACTCGATGGTGTTTCCAGCATGCCTATACTTCTCGGAAGGCCACAAGTGGTATTGTTTTACAGACCCTAAGGAGGCAGGGTTATGCGTGGAGAGGATTGCCTCAAAACGGGCCCAAGACGATCAACTAAATGAGGAGGAAGACTCGGATGAGGACTGAGTGATGTATTAATTGTGCTTCTGAACTTACTTGCTACTTTCTTACTTGCTACTTGTATTTTGGGACTCTAAACCAAATTGCCTATATGAATCTATACTATACATGTTTGGGGGATAGACTGTTTGTTTTCTCATTAGATACAACAGACTTATATGAGACTTTATTTTGCATATTAACAGACTTCTTCCCAGTGAAGCATATCATTTGGTTTTAGGCTTAGTGAATTTAAACAACTATGCATGTTTGTGTATTCTTTCCTGTTAATAGATGTTCCAGAATGAGGCAAGTTTAGATAATTTATGCGGATTACTTCATTGGTTTGGGAGGTAAAGAAATAGAATAAGAATCAGTTATGATAGCTGGAATATATGTTCGGGTGCATCTTTTCTCCAACAGATGAAGCTGAACAGGCTAATTTTTGTAAGACTTGAGTTCTAGATGGGAACCTTCTCATGGGAGAGTACCGGGGTTGCGGGCAAGAGCGGGACTCTAGGCCTACATTGCACCAGTATGTATGTCACACGTGGGGGGAGATCCTACTGTACACAACTTTGCCTATTAGATCAGTCTCTTAAAGGCCGGGGTTGGAGTAATATAGCACCATTTGGTGTCTTGTGGGGCTTTTGGAGCTCTGGGAAGTGAGACGTTTTCTACACATACCTTTAAAATTTAATAAAGGACCTTAAGGGTAGGTTACAGGAATTACGTTATACTAGCTATGGATGTTTAAGAAAGAGCATTGGCTACATTATAGCTCTAATTCTTTAAATGTATGCTAAGTAGATGTATGTTTGGCTACACCCCTCGATGAACAAGTAGTCTCCATCCTTAGTAATGTATAACAATTTACAATGTAAGTTATACTTGTTCAGAACATGATGTGTTTTATGCATATGTATGAAATGCCATAAATAAAAAGTTCAACCAAAAAAAAAAGAGAGAGATGACCTAACCGGCGGTGGGGGGGGATGACCTGTGGGGGTGGGGAACAGTGGGCCAAGCTGAGGGAAGGCACAGTGAAAAGAACAAACCTCTGCACAAAGGAAGTGAGCAAAAACAAGAGGAAAAAGGGACCGCTATGGTTCTTGAAGGAAGTTGGTGAAATGGTTAAGGCTAAAAGAGTAGCCTTTAGGAGGTATAAAGTGACACAGAGGGAAGAAGACAAAGAGGTGTATCAAGAGAAATGGGGAGGCAGGGAAAGTGGCGAGGAGCAGAAAGATGCAAACTGAAGAAAGAATAACCCAAGGGGTAATGAAAGGGGACAAAATATTTTTAGGTACATAAGTGAGACGAGGAAGACTAGGGCAGGGATTATGAGGTTAAAAAGGGTAGGAGGGGACAGAGGAAGAGGAAAGAGATGGGCCACATAAAAGCAATAGGAACCCTAGCTGGGGAAGGTAGACAGAAGATAGACAGAAGTCCCTTTACAGAGGGCAAAATTCTTAAAGGACTCGCAAATCTGAATGTGGACAAAGCAATGGGGCCAGACAGGGTACACACAAGGGTACCGAGTGAGCTCAGGGAGGGAGGTACTGACTGCACCTCCAACTGTCCTTTTTAACAACTCATTGGAAACAGGGATGATTACAGTGGAATGGAGGAGGGCAGATGTAGTACCACTTCAGAAACATGGTAGCAGGGAGGAGACTGGGAATTATAGACCAGTCAGCCTGACATCGGTAGTGGGGCAAGCTAATGATGTCACTGCTAAAAGAAAGGATTGTGGAGTATCTTGAAATCAAAAAGATACAAGATAGCTAGCCCAGTGGTGCAGAGGGCTGAGGCACTGGATGACTCACCTCGCAGTACACCGGCGACCTGGGTGCAGGAGCAAGCCTGGGTCATTGGAGGTCAGCACGGGGGGGAGGGCGGAGCTGGATGGAACAGCCGACAGGCAGCTCTCCTCTCCGGAGAGGTGGAATGGCATCCCTCACTCATGGCTGCCCCTTGGTGGAGGCTGAGGGGCTGCACAAGCAGGGTGCTGGCAATAGGCCAATGGGGCGGGTGGAGGAGGGTCATTATCGGGGCTGTAAGGTGCACGCGTGCCTTCACAGACATGCAACCTTCTCCTGGGGCCCTCTGGTAAAAATGGGGAGAAAATGGAGGAAAAAACAAACCAGTGGCAGGATGGTGACTGACACTCCGCAGGCACCGCTTCTGGACCAGGCGTAAGGTAAGCCCCGGTAATTCCGCGGGACGGAACTGGGGGAGCTGGTCAGATGGGAGCCATGCAGGGAGGAGCATAAAGAAATATTAAAAAAAAAAAGATACAAGACTTGAGGCAACACAGATTTATGGGGAGGAGGTCATGTCAGACAAATCTGACACACTTCTTTGACTGGGTGACCAGGGAAATCGATCAGGGTTTAGCGGTGGATGTGGCCTACTTAGATTTCAGTAAGGCTCTCAACACCATTGTACATAGGAAGCTCATGAGGAAACTGAGCAGTTTAGGGATGGGTCAAAATGTGGGAAACTGGGTAATAAACTGGTTAAGGGGTAGACAACAGAGGGAGGTGGTAAATGGGGTTCACAATGGGAAAAGGAGGGTGACCAGCAGGGTGCCGTAAGGCTCGGTACTTAAACCAGTTCTCATTAATGTCTTTACGAGTGACATTGCAGAGAAGCTGGAAGGGAAGGACAGCCTCTTTATGGATGACACCTACATCTACAATACAGTGGACACTCCAGAGGTGGTGAAAAGAATGGGCAGAGACCTGAAGATACTTGAAGAGTGGTCAAAGGCACGGCAGATGGGATTCAATGCAGGAAAGTGACAGATCATGCACTTTGGGCACAGAAACACAGAAGAGGAATATAAAATGGGAGAAGAGGTATTAATGATCACCAAATAGGAAAGGGACCTAGGAACAATCCTGTCTGATGACCTCAAGGTGATGAAGAAATGTGACAAGTTAGTGAGTAGAGCCAATGGGATGCTGGGGTGCATAGGGAAGGGTATGACCAGCAGAAAGAGGGAGGTTGTGTTGCCACTGTACAGATTGCTGGGAAGACCCCACCTGTAGCACTCTATCCAGTTCTGCAGACCACATCTAAGGAAGGACATAAACAGAGTGGCGGCAGTCCAGAGGAGGGCAACAAAAATTGAGCAGGGGCTGCATCACAAGACCTAGGAGGAGAGACTGAAGAACCTCAATATGTACACCCTGGAAGAGACAAGGGAGAGGGGAGATATGATAGGGACTTATAAATACCTCACATGGGTAAATAAGGTACAGGAGGGGAGTATTTTTCTGAGGGACAGATGCACGAGAACAAGGGGACATACAATGAAGCTGGAAGGGGGTAAATTTAAGAGAGTTGTGAGAAAGCAGTTTTTCAACTGAAAGAGTGGTAGATGCCTGGAACAGTCTTACAGTAGAGGTGGTGCAGGCGGAAACAGTGGTGGGCTTCAGGCATGCATGGGATAGACACAAGGGAATCTTAGAGGGAAGTAGGGTGGGCCAGAGACCAAGTACTGTCTGTTGAGTACAGTATCAGTATAGGCAGGGAAAAATGGGAAGACTGGGTGAGCCAAGCAGTCCTTATCTGCCATCATATTATATGTTTCTGTGTTTCTCTGTTCCAACACTTTGTCTAGGTCGGGATTTCAAAGAAGTTGTTCAGCTTGCTTAAATGAACGTGGAAGGGGTATTAACTAATTAAGCAGGAGATGACTGCACAACATCAGGTGGGGAAAAAGAGGCAGCAGATGCATTATCAAAAGTGATGCCAGCAAGGCAAAATAAAAGTCTCGCTCCTCGATCACCAATTGCTTATCTGTGACTAACTTACTTTCAACTAGGAATTACTTTGGCATCAGTGATGGAATAAGCTCCCCTTCTAAGGACTTAACAGACTTCCAAAATTTGGATGCATTTCTTTTATTATCTTCCTGTGTCTTTTTATAGTATATGGGCATTCTTGCCCATTTCAGACTTTCCACTTCCTTTCATTGAACTGGTGGCTGGTGGGAGAGGCACTTGAGTGGTTGGTGGCAGATTCAAATTATTGATTTACATATGGCTAGCAGCTGTAGCTGTTTTCATAAGTTCATGTTTCTGAAAAAAAAGATTGTCTAAAGGAAAGCAGCTGTGCAGCAGCACTCTAAGTTGTGCTGCATTGGTTACATATCTACTGTAGAACAACATAGAGAATAATGTGTGGGCTACCATATGCAATAAGGCTGCATTTCCATCGCGGGGTTGAAATGACAGCATATGAACCTCAAGAGCGAAGCTAAAGAGGTTCATACTGTCATCTCAACCCCGAAAAGGAAAGACATGGCGAGTCATGTGTGGTTGCTCATATTTTGTTTCATATAGTGAGCGTGTGTGTGTGTGTATATATATATTTTTTTGTTTATTTACTCAGGAGTCCCAGACGTGCCCCTCTCCCGAGTAAAAAAACTTGTCATTTCTTTGTTCTGTTTTATTATCGTAATTAAATTTACAGATTTTTACAAGTCAAAAGGTACAACTTAGGGCATGGGTGGTCGGTAAGCAGCAGGGTGTGGAATGAATGAGGAATTTAAAATGTTATCACCTTTGAACTGTGCTGAACAACTGTTCAGAATGTGCACAACAATGCTTTGGAATATGTACAACAGTTTAGAATGTGCACAACATAGAGGATAATACAAAATCATAGAGGATAATACAAAATCACACATGCCCACACAATGCAAAGCATCATGGGCTGCATATGCAAATCACCGCATAACATTCTGTGGTGATTTGTATATGCAGCCATGATGCTTTTGTAATGTGTGGCATGTGTGATTTGTATTTTCTTGAAACTTGGCTTCCTAGCCAAATGTCTTTGGGTAACCCTTGCCTCAGTGTTTGCACAGAGGTTCTTTGTCTTTAAATAGTTTTTTATTTTAATGGGTTCACCACAACATAACCCAGACAGACCGTCTTAGGGTAGCTGGTTCATTCCACTGGAGTGTCAAACAGACGAGGCATACTGATGAGTCCTGGTAGGACCGAAACAACGTGTCTATGTCATCTGTTAGCACCTTTGCAAACTGTGTGAGAGGCCTTTCGGCACCATGCAATTCTGCTTAAAGTTGAACCAGCATAACATTCTGTGGTGATTTGCATATGCAGTCCATGATGCTTTGCATTGTGTGGGCATGTGTGATTTTGTATTTTCTTGAAACTTGGCTTCCAAGCCAAATGCCCTTTGGGGTAACCCTTGCCTCAGTGTTTGCGCACAGAGGTTCTTTGTCTTTTAAATAGAGGATAATGGATGGTCTTCGTGTAATAACCATGCTGTAATCACTTTGAGAGTTTGTGTTGAATTCACAGTACAGAATGTTACACAGAGTGAACATTCCATTTTGTTATACCATCGATATGACAGTGAAGAGGATATAAGAACAATTTGACGTCATATTAATGATATAACAATGTTGTAAAGTGTGTGAATTTAGTTAATAATAAGCCTGTCTCATACATTATAAGGATTTTGCGCAGCCTGATTTTTATACAGAGCAAAACCTTAGCATGTACTATAACTATATTCTAGGCATGGATTTCCATACAGAACAAAATGTAAGCAATAATACTAAACAGGGTGGGTGGTATTGGGCCTTACCAGACCACCCATGGGCATAATGAGGCCCAACGCTGCAGGCAGAGGGCCTTGCAGTCCCAGCAAGGTCCGTATAGCCTAATACTGCCTACTCTGTCTGGTATTATTGCACTTAGAAAACTGGCTACTAGTGACATTTTAATTTAATATTAGAAAAATTAAAATCTTAAATAGAAACATAGACTTTGACGGCAGATAAGGACTGATTGGCTCACCTAGTTTGCTCATTTCTCTACCTAATGGATAAGCTGCAGATCCCAGTTACACAACAACAGCCTACTTCCTCCTACCCCCCACAAGAATTGCCTTATGTCTGTCCCATGCATTCTTGAATTTCCCCACTGTTTTTGACCCCACAACCTCCTCAGGAAGGCCGTTCCATGCATCCACCACCCTCTCTGTGAAAAAAATCCTCACATTGCCCCTGGCGTCCCCCTCTATCTTCAAATTGTGTCCCTTGCTCTTGCACATCTCTTTTCTGAGAGATGCTACCTCTTCGACTTTGTTGATTCCCCTGAGGTATTTAAAAGTTTCTATCATGTCCCCCCTCTCCCTCCTTTCCTCAAGGGTATACATATTAAGCTCCTTTAGTCTTTCCTCGTATGGCTTCTCTTGCAGACCCTGCACCATTTTAGTTGCCTTCCTCTGGACTGCCTCCATCCTGTCTATGTCCTTGCAGAGATGGGGATCCAGAATTGGTAACAGTACTCCAGATGGGGTCTCCCCAACTGTCTGTACAGAGGGATAACAACTTCTGTTTTCTATTGGTGATGCCTCTCCCTATACATCCCAGTATCCCCCCGGCCATCCCTACTGCCTTCTCACATTGCTTGCTAATCTTTAGGTCATCTTATATGATTACCCCAGGTCCCTTTCCATTTTTGTTGTTGTTACTACCTCCCCCCTCCCCATTATTACTCTTCCCCGGGTTTTTGTTTCCCAGATGCATTACTTTGCATTCCTTTGCATTGAAGCTAAGCTGCCATACTTCTGACCATTCCTCCAACCTTGCCAAGCCCCTTCTCATCCTTTCCACCCTCCCTTATGTATCAACCCTGTTGCAGATCTTTGTGTCATCTGCAAAGAGGCATACTTTTCCTTTCAGTCCCTCTGCAATGTCACTTATAAAGACATTAAAAAGGAGTGGACCCAGTACTGAACCCTGCAGTACCCCACTAGTAACCCCCCTTTCTTCACTGTGGACTCCATTTACTATTAGCCTCTGTTTCCTGTTGTCCAGCCAGTGTTTTACCCAGGCTATCACCTGGGAGTAAAAATTAATAGGAAACCATTTTCTTGTACAGTAATCCCTCAACTGGTATACTCACCAGTAGAGGGCACTGCTGTTTTTGACAGACTTTTCTTTTCCACTTTTGTAGTGTGTCTTCCTTGTTTGCCCCCCCTTCCCTCTGCCAAGCACTACATTTCATTTATTTTCGGAGAGTCTGCCTTGGAGGTACCATCAGATGATCTGTTTTACTGACAGGCAGCTCTTTTTGTTTATTTTTTTTACATGCTGTTATCGATCAGAGTAGTTAAAGACAGTTGGGACTCAGTACAGCTGAAAGCACAGCACAAGTAATGTCCTTTGATCATGTGTATATGTGTGTGTGTGTGTGTGTGTGTGTCTTTTATTTACTCACTTTCTGAGGTTGGTTGAAATGAATGCGGGAACAGAGCCAGCAGTTGACTGTTAAATTATAATGCAGTGAGATAGAACATCGGATGGAATGGGGTCTGCTGAGAGATATGATTGGGGGTGGCAGTGGAGATTATCGGACCACTGATAGGCCTACGCTATTAGCATAGAGGTCAAGTTATGCTACTTTCTCAAACTGGCCTTTTGGGTATTTTTTATTAGTTTGGGTTGGGTGACTTGTGCCCCCCCTATAAAAAGGGTGGGGGTGGGGGGAAGCCCCCCAGCTCAATCAAACTGACAAAACCAAAATTAACAGCAAGCACAAGCATGCACAGTGTTCATGAAAGCTTTATGCTACGCAACTAGCACTGGTCCGATAATCTCCAGTGTTGCTCAATTGGGCATGGCAGGGTGTAAAAACACAGTGGTTGTGCAGTTAGAAAACATAATTTTTTTTCCTCATTATCCCCAGTGGAGGCCCTAATACTTAGAAAAGGAATGGGGTAAGGATAGGTAGCCGGGGGGGGGGGGGTTGGATCAGACTAGTGGTGTGAGTGAAACCCTCATCAGACAAACTGAGCCCATTTGGAGAGGAATAAGTGTATCCCTGTGACATCACTAATAGTTATATGGTTGGAGGAGAGTATACATGCTACGCGGGGTAATGACATATGTGGGCTAATATAGAATGTTGGTAGTAAAGTATAGTGTGAAGTTCTTTCTTTATTTTATCTATGTATGCCTAACTTTTATCTATTCTAATGCTGGCATATAGTTCTATAAATAGACAGTAGGCTTGATGATTGAGGCATTAGTTTCTCTCTTTTTTTTCTAAGATTACACATAAATTGTATGCTTACTTTTTACATTTCATAGTTAAACACCTGAGAAAAGCCAGTGGTAAACATGTGAAAGATGCTAAGGAGTCATTATGGCCTCGAACAATATATAGGATGGATTATATTATGTTACATGTCACAGTTTATTTTATCATTACTGGCCTGTAAATTGACTGTACCAGTTTGAAATTCATGTAAGTTGCCTGCTATTTTGACATTGCTCTGTATCATGTTCTGTACTATCTTTAAAATGGAAAAATTAATGAAAAAAAGATAATACAAAAAAAAAGAAAGAAAACATAATTTTTTTAAGAAAAAATATTACTTTATGAAGTGGGTTACGGTGAACCTGGGGAATGGCATTCGTAAATTGAGCACAAGTCTCACTCCAGCACTAAGGAAAGCATGCAACCTCTGCGTGTTGTCAGTGAGGGAAAAATAAATAAAAAGAAAAAAATGCTTTGGGTGCCACTGCATAGCTACATGTTGAAGAAAGCAGGCATTTTTTATACAGGTTCTTCACAGAAGTCTACAGCTGTGGCTAATTCAAATTTAAAAGATGGACGGAGGAGGGGGCATGATATAAGTGGGTGAGTGGCTTGATGTTGCTGTGACAGCACAATGCTGGGCAAAAGCTCAGTGTAAGAATTTTCTGTTTACTTTAAACTAAAAAGGTGTTCAGTGTGAAGAGGAAAGGGGTGGAGAGTTAGTCAGTAACTGAATCTCGCTAAGCAGGAGTAAGAAAATCGTGGCAACCAAAATGCTTAACATTCCATGACACAGTAATACCAATAAGCAGGCAGAGATTGGGTCTTATTATTTCAGGGTCTTTGTTGCCTGATAAAAGACCTGATGGTTGACTGTCTCAGCCAATTAGGGAGTAGTATTCAGGAGACCCATTTTCTAATCCACCATACACTATACAGCCTTTGCAAATGTTGTTTGAATCTTGTTGAAGACACATTCCACATTATCCTGATTTGTCCTGTATAGTGTGACTTATGGAGGAAATGGCGGAGTAAAATTTTCTCATCTTTATTGGTCTCTTTGTTTGCAAATACAACCGTTGCTAATACATTTTTGAATTCTACTGACACTGATGTCTTGACCAAACTACAAATTTTCTACTGGCAATTGATTGTCACAAGTTGATGGGGTAAGACAAGTATATCTAGGTGTTAGTTTGAGACCCTTTCATCTTGCATATAGTTTTTACTATTATCTGTCCTCTCCGTATAGCACAATTTATGTCTGTTGCACTGCACTTTGTGTCATTCTAGTGGCAAGGACTTTGTTTGTAGTGTTATTCATCACATTTAGGCGAGTTCCAATGGGGTTTTGAACTTTATGTAGAACATGCTAAATTATTGTTGCATGTTATACTATTGATGTTACATTTCTAAATCTATTTTATGAAGTATTTGTATTACGATTACTAATTATTACACTGCACTTCCTCTGTTAGGAGAGTTTGCATGAATTTATGCAACCATTATATTCATTTAGCTTTTGTTGACCAGGTAAGTACACTAGACAAGACATTTGCCTATTTTCAGGTACAACCCGGGAGAGTACAATGAAATACAAGTTCATACAGAGGACAACATGATACAAGTTAGGCATTACACAGAATCAGGTAAAATCAGATGAATGAAACACAAGCAGTCAGTAAACACAGTTAGAATAGGAACAAAATATATACTTAGAGTCACCAAGGCTATGAACAGTGCATTATACAATTCTATACAGCTCAGAGCCCCAAAAGCAGAGCGGCCGTCAAAGCATCACCTGAAACAGAGAGTAAATACATCATATACAGAGCAGAAGCCAAGCAGGCAGGATGCATCAGCAGGACCTGCGCAAGGGTACCAAAAGAAGGACATGTAAGTGCAGTGCAGGGGATCAAGGTTAGTTATGGCGGTTTAGGACAACCACATGCAGAGGAGAGCTTCAAGTTATTCCACCGGGAGCTCTGAAGGCATGAGTGGGAGGGGGAGTAGTGGACCTGGGCGGGAAAGGAGTCCCATACTCTGGGGGCACATGAAGCAAAATCCCTGTCCCCCACTTGCGTTCGAGTGGCAGGAACTTTGAGAACAGCAGGGCTCAATGACCTAAGGGAGTAAGACGAAGAGGCAGCCAGTTTGAGGAGCTCAGCCAGTCCGGGGGGGGCAATTCCGAGAACCATGCCCGTAAAGCTGCCCAAGACAAAATTCACGTGGTTGGGTGGGGAGAGCCAGTCAAGTTTGTTATACAGGTCACAGTAGTGGGTGAGATGAGGGGCAGCAAGTGAAAAGCAACAAATGTTATTACTGTATAGGCTATGTTCCACCTAGAGAGATGAACTTTGGAGGTGCGTGCAAACAGGATGAGTCCATAGCAGAGTGAAGGGAGAAATACACCTCTGGTCAGTGCAAGGTGAGCAGCAGAAGTAAGATTGTTCTTCGCTCTGTAGGCCAGACCCAGTTTGCAGTTGACAGCTCTGCATATTTTGATATGATGCCCAAGGTCAGTTTTGGGACTGTGTGTCAGCTCAAGGTATTTGATGGAGTCAGTGATTAAGACAGGAGTACCATCAATACCAGTAATACTCAGTGGGGCAGGGGAGGCCTTTATCTTGGCCAGGGACCCAAAAAGTATGGCCTGAGTTTTTTCAAGGTTGAGGACCAGCTTGTGGGTCCTTATCCAGGACTGGATATTCCTGAAATCCTCACTCAGTTGGTGGTTGATGACCCCAATGTCACAGGAATGGGTGAGGATAACCAGGTCATCTGCATATAGGATGCAGCTACAGTTGGAAGAAGTAGAGGGGAGATTATTGACAAAGACAGAGAAGAGAAGGGGCCCTAGGACTGAACCCTAGGGGACACCAGAGGTCACAGGAATGGTGACAGAGAGGACCTTACTGAATTTAGTAAGTTGCTGTCAGCCCTGGAGGTAATTAGTGAACCATCTTAGGACAGGTGGGGACAGACCAAAGGACCAAAGTTGAGAGCAAAGTAAGACATGGTCAGCTAGGTCGAAGGACTTAGATAGGTCAATGAAGATAGCACCTGAGAGCTCACCCTGGTCCATAGTAGCCCTGATCCCAGAGGAGATGGTGAAAAGGATGGAGGATATACTGTGCCCTTTGTGAAAGCCACACTGCGTGGGAGACAGTAGTTCATGGGCCTGAATATACACCATGAGTTGTACAGCCACAACTTTCTCCAGAAGTTTACTGATAGCTGACAAGATGGCTATTGGTCGATAGTTGTCGAGAATCTTTGGGTTGCCCTGTTTGAGAACAGGGACAATCCTCGCCACCTTTCAGAGGTTGGGCATAACTCCAGAGGCTAGGGAAATGTTGAAGATATGGGCCACTGGGGAGGCAATATAAGATGCACCAAGATGGAGGAGCTTAGGTTCCATGCTATCATGGCCAGCACTAGAGTGAGGGGAGAGACCAGAGAGAAGTGGGTCCTTATCCAGACAGAATGAGAAGGGACCTGCAGAAACTTGAAGAATGGTCAGGGGGTTGGCAGTTGAAATTCAATGCAAGGAAGTGCAAGATAATGCATATGGGGCACAAAAACCCTGGCACAATATATCAGTTGGGGGGTGAGGATATAGCATGCACCAAGCAGGAAAGGGATCTTGGAGTTATCATCTCTGATGACCTCAAGGCAGGGAAACAGTGTGACAAGGCAGCAGGTAAAGCAAATAGGATGCTGGGATGCATAGGCAGGGCATCACCAGCAGGAAAAGGAGGTCATAATTCCACTATACAAGACACTAGTGAGGCCGCACCTGGAGTACACTGTGCAGTTCTGGAGACCTTACCACGTAAGGACATAGACAGGGTAGAGAAGGTTCAGAGGAGGGCAACAAAGATGGTGCATGGATTGCATCACAAGTCTTATGAGGACAGGTTGAAGGCACTGAACATGTACTCCTGGAGGAGAGGAGGAGAGAGGATATGATAGAGACATACAAGTATCTTACAGGAGGAACAGGTGCAGGAATGCACTATTTTAGCCGAAAAAGATGTTCCAGGACTAGAGGGCATGGGATGAAGTTGGAGGGAGGACGATTCAGAGGAAACGTGAGGAAGAATTTCTTCACAGAATGGGTGGTGGACAAGTGGAACACCCTGCCAGAGGAAGTGGTGGGGGCTGAAACAATCACGGGATTTAAGAATGCATGGGATAGACATAAAGGAATTCTTTAGGTCAGGGGTAAGGGGCAACAGACTTCCTGGAAAACATAAACTGAACTTACAAACTTAAATGGGCAGACTGGGTGGGCCATAGGCCCTTATCTGCCGACACTGTCTATGTATCTATGTATGTATGTATCTCCTGTGCCATCACAGCCCTGAAGTAGAGTAACTGACAGGAGATAGGGGCCGACTGTGGGGCAGAGGCCGGGACACGACTATCCTTCCCACCAGTGGAGAATAGGGAGGTGAAGGCAGACAGATACAAGAAGTGGGAGTTGAATGCATTGACAGTGGTTAGCGGATTGTTACAATTAGATCCATCTATGAGCATGTCAGAGACCCCACAGTTGGAGGAACCACTTACTATATTTTTACTGTTCCTCCAGAAATTCCTAGGGTCCTTAGCTGAGTTTAGTAAGGCAGTTTTGCAGTATTCACTTTTGGCAAACCTGATTGCTTTTTTGCATTCATTCCTGAGCCTCCTATATTGCTGAAATATGGCCTGGTCCATTGTGACCTTGAAGTTGGCCCAGCACTTGTCTCTAGTCCTTATGAGGGCTAGGAGGTTCCCATGCAGCCACTTAGTAAGTAAGTAAATTTTATTTTTTAAGCGCTTTTCAAATACCAAAGCGCTGTACAAATAAAACAACATTTAAAACAACAAGCATTAAAACAGTAATAAAATCATTCTCCGTATACTTTAAAAACAGAAAAGTTTTGAGCTCCGATTTAAAGCTCTCGATGGTCAAGCAGTCTCGTGGCAGACCCCCTTACCCTCCATCTGATAAGAGGGGCATGTTTGTCCTGCAGTTCCCAGAAGGTGCTAAGAAAATGACTAACAGCAGTGGAAGAGTCCTGAGCATTTAGCACCGCAGACCAGTCCATAAGCCACAGATCCTCATTGAAGGACCCCAGGTCAAACCTGGAGAAATCCCCTACTTGGATGATTTTGTGAGGAATTTTCTGGGAGGATATCTTCCATATGCAGTACACAGGGGTGTGGTTGGAGATAGGGTCAGGAAGGGTACCAGAGGAGCTGATCTTCTCAGGTCTATTGGACAGGACCCAGTCCAGGTGGGAGCTAGTACCGCCAGTGGTAGACCACCTAGTGGGCTCCTGAATAAGTTGAGACAAGAGGCCAGCAAGCAGAGGTTCATACAGCTTGGTGTTTCCTCCAAGCCAGTTTAAATTAAAATTTTCCAAGATCATTAGCTCATTATCCCCAGTCTTAGCACCAACAGTATCAAGGAGGTAGGATAACCCCGACAGACCACCCTTTAGGGGATTGTATGTACAGATGATGTGCAGCTTCTTAGTGTTCCTGAGTAATAGGACTGTGTGAACTCACAAGAAGACAGTAAGGGCTGTTGGTGGGATACAACAGACATGTTTAGGTGACTCTTGTAATAGACCAAGATACCACCCCCACACTTTTTCCCAGGACGATCTTGCCTAATGAGACCAAAGCCAGGAAGTGCGAAGGCCGAGTCAGGGGTGGAAGGTTTCAGCCAAGTCTCTGTAATACCAAGGATGTCAGGCTTGTAGTGAGTGACCCAGGCAGAGAGTTCAGACAGATTGGGAAGGAGGCTGCAGATGTTGAGGTGAGCTATTTTCATCCCTTGCCTGACAGCCAGCCCACAGGAAATGAGGATTGATAAGTAGGACCAGGGTTAAGCTCAATGTCCCCAGCCAGGGCTCGTGTCACCAGGAGGAGCCAGAAGAGATTCCTTATAGGGGGAGAACCACCTTCAGCCGAAGGCTTGAGAGCAGGACGCCTGGCCACTATGGCAGGATACAGAAAGCACCTGAGGTCAAGACAGCAGATAGGCCAGAGGGGCTGTCTGCCACAAGCTATTAGATCAGAGAATGTGAAGTCATGCTCCTCAGCTGGTTCTTACCTGTAGTTGTCTCTTTTGTAATTCTTGCAAAGGTCTATTTAGGCTGATTAAGTAAAGATTTACCTACCTACACAGCAAAGGGAGGCCAAAAAGATTTCCCCCAGCACTAGCACAGAGGGCACAAGGCAAACAATAACTGGGGGAGGGAAGAAAACAGAAAAAGAAATCAGGGGAGGTGGAAATAGGAGTACAGAAATGGAAGGGTGTGATAAGGCAGGGTCAGCACCAGGGAGGGGTGAGAGAGGGTGGGTATGAAAATTTCTGAGAAAAGGTGAATGCCAGAGACCCAGAGGGCTATGTGCACAAATGCCAGGAGCCTAGAGAATAAGATGTGTGACCTGCAGACAGTGGTGGCAGAAGCCCAGTTGGATGTGGTGGCAAGTCATGGAGATGTAGACAACACAGGACCATGACTGGGTCTTCTCAATTCCAGGTTATGCATTGTTTAGGAGGGGTAAGGAAGAAGGGTAGGGGTTGCTGTCAAAAATGCACTCTGAGTGAGGGTCAGACACTCTGCTCCCACAGCACCCAACCTTGAAGTGCAATATATGAACAGGAGACAAACAGGGAAACCCTCCTGTCTATTTTGGGTCCGAGCAACTATCAGTCTCAAGTCCTGGGGTCAAATATGAACCCTTTTTTACTAGGACGCCCAGGTAACAGGTCCAAATATCATACCTTCTTCAGGGAAAGCAGTGCAATACTTAACCCAGTGGGCACACAACCTGGTTCACAATCCCCCTTTTGACTCAGTTGAGACCTAGGTATTTCCTTACCTTGCTGCATATGGTGACACACTATAAGCACTTTAACAGTTATGTCAGAATTATCAACACTGTCCCAGCAGTCACACTCAAAATAAGAAAATGTCCCAGGCAGGATTTTAAGGAAAATAAAGTTTACTAAAATTAAAAATAGTAAATAAAATACAAAACACAGAACATATAACATTAATGGTACAGTCAGAAAAATAAATAGACAATTATGAATAAAATGCCTTATAGTGAGTAACTAATCCTACCCCAATTTCAGTTGGTAAATAGGGGTGCTGAAATGATCTAATTTTGGTAGAAGTGCTTCTTAAGTCCAGAAGGCAAGTGTGTTACGTCCTGCAAAGTTGGAACAAGAGTGTGTTCTTTCAGGAGTCCAAAGTAGAAGATGATTCTGTCCTTTCAGCCAGTTGATAATATTCAAGGTTATAGTCCTAACCTCCCTGTGATGTCACAGCACATGAAGTCATTCTTAGTCCTGTAATTAATTTGTAATATGACCAATGCAGATCCAAATGCCTCAGCTGGCTGCCTGTCTTGAAAACTGCAAAGATAGGAATATCTTACTTATGAACAAGGTAGTCTATTTCCTCATCAGAGCATAAGTTTATAATAGCATTCCTCCTTTGATGTTTCAGAGAAACATCCTGCAAAGCATCTCTCTTAGCTGTGAGAATTTTCACAGGTATCTGTCAGAGTTGGCTTACCTCCTGATATCATAAAAATGCAGTCTTTTATGACTAGTTTCCTAGGTTCAAAGCAGTGACTGTTTTACAACCTGTTAAAGCAGCCTACACAGGCTCTGACAGATAGGTGTAAAAAAGGAAGCTCTTAATTAGTTTATCCACTGGGTCAATGAGAGGGCAGACCCGTCTTTCCTCTCTTTTAAAATCCCATGTTCCGTGAGGCTTTGCTGCTTGGCCTGTTTC
The DNA here is from genome assembly GCA_016271365.2 of Neoceratodus forsteri. Taxonomy (NCBI): domain Eukaryota; kingdom Metazoa; phylum Chordata; order Ceratodontiformes; family Ceratodontidae; genus Neoceratodus; species Neoceratodus forsteri. The sequence goes on along the minus strand of CM057459.1, from coordinate 1,281,580,532 downwards.
CTAAGCAGAAGTCTAAAACATATATTTATATCACAATTATATGCACATTAACTAGTAGATGGTTATCACGTTACACTTCTCCCTCCTAGACTGAACCTGGGGGATCTATTCCTAGGCATGGGATGAGTTCCCCAAATTCAGTTCACTGCTCTGTCAGGATAACCCGTCTGTGTTTGCATTTGCTGCCCCTGCCTTGTGAGTGACAGTTATATTGTAATCCTGCAAGGCAAGGCTCAATCTTAAAAGCCTACCGTTCATTTTACCCATTTGTGCCCGCCAAACCAGGTAGCTATGATCTGTCTGTGCCTCAAAATGCCACCCGTATAGGTATGACTCTAATTTCTTCAGTGCCCACACCATTGCAAGGCATTCTTTTTCCACTGAATAAGCCTACTCCCTGGGAAGCAATTTCTTACTGAGGTACACTATTGGGTGATCTTTCCCTTGGTTAGAAGTCTGGCTAGGTACTTCCCCAATACCCACATCTGAGGCATCTGTCTGGACTACAAATGGTTTACTGTAGTCTGGACTGGCTAATATAGGAGCACCGCACAGTGCTTCCTTTAGCTGTGTAAAGGCTCGTTCATAGGCTGGTTCCCATTTTACCTTTTTAGGCATTCTTTTCTTTAGCAGACCAAATAGGGGAGCTGCCTGGACACTGTAGTTTGATACAAATTTTCTATAGTACCATGTGGTCCCTAGAAAACTCTGAACCTGCCTCTGTGTTTCAGGTATGGGCCAGGCCTCAATTGCCTCAATCTTTGCTTGATTAGGATGGAGCTATCCCCACCCTACTACATGCCCTAGGTATGTCATGTCAGCCATAGCCACCTGGCACTTTTCAGCTTTTACAGTGAGCCTGGCCCTCTATATCCTGCCCAACACTTCCTTAAGGTGGGGCTGGTGTTCCTTCCAGCTGGCACTGAAGATGGCAGTATTGTCCAGGTAAGCTATGGTGTACTCTTCAGTACTATGTAACACCTGGTTCACCCACCTTTGGATGGTGGCAGGGGTGTTCTTCATTCCAAAAGGCATTACCTTAAACTCAAATAACCCTATCGGAGTGATGAAGGTCGACCTCTACCTAGCTCTGGCAGTTAACTCCACCTGCCAATACCCTTTTGTCAGGTCAATAGTGGTAAGACATGTCGCCCCTCCTAACTTGTCCAGTCATTCGTCCGTCCATGGCATTGGGTAGACATCCGACTTCATGACTGTGTTGAGGCCACAATAGTCCACACAAAAATGAGTAGAGACATCTGGCTTGGGAACAAGGACTACAGGTGAGGTTCAGGGGCTGTGGGATTTCTGGATTACCCCTAAATCCAGTATTTCCTCCACCTCCCTCCTAATGTCCTTTTGGACAGCCTCTGACACCCTATATGCTATCTGCTGTATGGGCACTTGCGTCCCCATCCCTACATCATGTGTCACTACGGGGGTTAGTCCAGACTTGTCATTAAACAATGGAGCAAAGTCTGCTAAAACCTCCCTTACTTCCTGGATCTGGTCTGGGGTCAACTGGGGTGACATGTTGATTGCCTCCACAGAGGACTCCTGCTTCTTTCCTCCAGCAAGTCAAGAAGGGGGTCTTCCTCATCTGTCCCCCCCCAGGCCTACACACTGCAAAGACCATGTCAGCCCTATTTGTAAATGGCTTCATCATGTTGACATGGTACATCCTTTGGGTATGTCTCCTGTCAGGCAGGTCTACAATGTAATTTACATCATTCACCTATCTGACTACTCTGTACGGTCCTGCCCACTCGGCCTGCAGCTTATCTTTCCATACTGGGATTAGGACCATGACCTCCTGGCCCACAGTGTATGAGCTAGCTCTGGCTCTGCAGCTGTACCATACCTTTTGCTTCTGTTGAGTTGCTACCAGGTTGCCCTGGGCTGTTCCCATAAGCTCTTTTAGCTTTTCCCTAAACTTAAGAACATAATCCACTATGGGAGTTCCCTGGGTGATGTGCTTGCCTTTCCAGTCCTCCTGGATCAAGTCTAGGGGCCCACACACCCTACATCCATATAAGAGCTTGAAGGGGGAGAACCCTGTTGACTCTTGGGGCACCTCCCTGTATGCAAACAACAGGTGGGGAAAGTATTTCTCGCAGTCCCTCCCATGCTGTTCAGCAAATGCTTGAAGCATTGATTTTAGGGTACCATTAAACCTTTCCACAAGCCCATTGGCTTGTGGGTGATAAGGTGTCATATGTCTCTGCACCACCCCACACTTCTCCTACCAACACTTCATCAGGTCCAACATTAAGGAACCCCCTTGATCAGTGATAACCTCCTGCAGGAACCTGACATGAGAGAAAATCCCTAGCAAGGTATCTGCCACTTTGTCTGTCCTCAATGAGGATAGGGTGACTGCCTCTGGGTAGTGGGTGGCATAATCCACCATTGTTAGGATAAACCTCTTCCCAGAGGAGCTGGAGGTATTCAAAGGCCCCCCAATATCCATTCCTACCTTCTGGAATAGCTCCTCCACTATGGGCAAGGGAATTAGGGTGGCTTGGGTTTTATTACCCGCCTTCTCTATTTCTTGGCACCAGTAACAAGACCTGCAATATTCCTTTACCTGCTGGGTGAAGTTGGGCCAATAGAAATCCTGGGCCAATCACTGCATAGTGCGTACAATTCCCAGATTTCCAGACATGGGGATATCATGAGCAGTCTTGAGCAACCACTCACGATACCTCTGGGGAATGACAAGCTGTCTGCCCATGACCTCTCCCTCTGTCCTTACGTCCTGCATATAAAACAGTCCATTGTCCCAGTACACACTATGTCTCCTGTCACCTCCCTGAGCCCCATCAGATTCTGCCCAAGCCCTCAGCCTCTCTAAACTAGGGTCATTTTTTTGAGCAGCTGCAAAATCTTTACACATCCCCAAGGCATGGGACAGGTCCCTTTCAGTTTCTAAACTAGGGTTCCTAGCTCTCTGACACTTGGCTACCTCTCCCTCCTCAGAGTAACCATCTGTAGCTGTTTTGTTAACTGCTACCTGGGGAATTTCTACCTCCCTCTCACTATTCTCCATATCAGGAGACACAGGCTGGAGAACCAGCCTCCCAGTGTTTCCCACAGCGGCATCAATGGGGTCCAGAGAACCACAATTTGCCTTTGCCGCATGACTGCAGGTAACTGCACACACCACCCTCTTTTGGAGATCGATCCCTATAATCACATCCAGGGCCAGATTTTCTGCCACTGCAACTTTTTGCATAGTCTCTCTTGTCTCACCCCAGTCCAGGAGAACACTAGCAAGTGGCAGAGTTTTCTCCTCCCCAGTGAATCCCCGTACTGTGGCAAACTGCCTAAGTATAAGCTGTTTAGGCTCAACCAAATCCCCTTTTATCTAAGTAAGGGACGCTCCCGCGTCCCTTAACCCATGGGTTTGTACCCCATTAACAGTAACCTGGTGTATGTGCTCCCTCATATTTACTGGCATGCTTTCAGGGATACACAAAAAACCCACCTCTTTCCCAGCACCACTTTGTGCTCTCTGTGCCTTTTTAGGACACTGTCTTGCAATATGCCCAGGTTGTTCGCAAAACCAGCAATCATTATTTCTTTTATCAGGCAAATCCTTTCTCTGTAACCTGGGTCTGCCCATTTTCTGGGGAGGCAGCGAGGGTTTTAGCTGCCCTGAAAATGCACTTTTTCCTTTCTATGCTGCCACACCCTTCCCCATTTCCTTTCAGAGCAGGCCTGCTCCTGGCATAGCTGTGTGAGAGCTCAGCAGCCTCCTGCACCATTTTTGGATCTCGGTCCTCTAGCGAGGTTTTCAGTTCTGCTGGGCAAGCCCAAAAGAACTGCTCCAAAAGTACAACATCCTCAATTTTCTCTACAGAGTCTGCTTTTATCCCCTCCCACCAACGTTTCAAAAACTGACATTTTGTGGCTAGCCTCTCGTAGCTCATATCAGAGTTTCTTCTGAGCTTATGGAACTTAACTCTGTATGCTTCAGCTGTCAACTCAAACTTTTTTAACAATGCAGCTTTAAGTTTGCCATAATCATTATTGTCCTGATTGTCCTTTTGACCCAATGTGACATGAGCTTTACCTGTAAGCAATGGGGATAGCTGGAAGCTCCAGGACTCTTCGGAAATTTTTGCCTGAATGCATACCTTGTCAAATGAATTTAAAAATGCATTCATATCCTCCCCCTCTTTAAATTCAGCTATCAATTTAGAGTTTAACTTGTAAGCTAGTCCTGGAGTCCCAGGTTCACCCATGCCACTTACCTGCTCTGGCGCTGGTCTTTGGAGTTGTAGCTGCTCCAGTTCAAATTTCCTCTGACGCTCTTTCTCCTCTCACTCGGCCTCTCTCAAAAGATGTCAGTCTCTTTCTTCTTGCTCAGTCTCTGCTGCTCTCACTTCTCCTTTCTCTCTCCATCTCCAGTTTCCTCTGTTTGAACTCCCTTTGCTGCTGGGCTTCAAACCTTTTCTGCTCGAATTCCAGCTCCTTTCTCCTCAGCTCTGTCTGCAGCCTGATCCCTTCCGGTTCCAGCATGGTGATGACCTTCTCTTGCTGCTGTGTCTCTTGGTTCACACTGGTCTTGCTGTCCTTCTCCCTGGGATTGGACACTGCAGTGGACCCTGGCCCCTCCATGCCCAAGGTCTGGTCCATTTCAGTCACCGACTGTGACTTGAGGTCTTGGGTAGTTGCTTGTGCATCAGCCACCTCAAGAGCCTCCACAAGGTGTTATTTGTTTCACCCCTTGCAGCAGACTCCTCTTTCCTGGCACGACTGCCTCAGATATTCTGCAGTGTACTCACTGTAGGTGGAAGCCATCTTCTTCCCTAATCTACAGCTACACAAGCTTGTACTCGAAAAAAAATAAAACAGGTAGGGAACTTAGACTGTAACCAAAATGATGTATTTCTTTTTTTTTTCTAAATCACTGCCTTGTTTTGTGTATGAACTGTTACAGTTTCTAAATCCAACACGCTGGACTGTTAATGCTAATGTCACCAAATAATTTGACAGTATGCAAACAAATCTTTTAGATTGTAGCACTGCAAACCAAATCTTTTAGATCGCACAACTCCTAACCAGATCTGTCACAAACGCACTCCGGGGATCAGACCCTCTGCTCCCACAGTGCCCAACCTCGAAGTGCAATACGTGAACAGGAGACAAGGAAACCCTCTTGTCTGTTTTGGGTTCATGCAACTAACAGTCTCGATCCTGGGGTCAAATATGAACCCTTTTTCACTAGCACGCCCAGGTAACAGGTCCAAATATCATAGCCTCTTCAGGGGGAAAGCAGTACAATATTTAACCCAGGGGCAGACAACCTGGTTCACAAACCACCTTCTGACTCAATTGAGACCTTATCTTGCTGCGTATGGTAACACACTATAAGCACTTTAACAGTTATGTCAGAATTATCAACACTGTCCCAGCAGTCACACTCAAAATAAGAAAATGTCCCAGGCAAGATTTTAAGGAAAACAAAGTTTACTAGAATTAACAATAGTAAATAAAATACAAAACACAGAACATATAACATTAATGGTACCGTCAGAAAAATAAATGGACAATTATGAATAAAATGCCTTATACTGAGTAACTAATCCTATCCCAATTTCAGTTGGTAAATAGGGGTGCTGAAATTACTAATTCTGGTAGAAGTGCTTCTTAAGTCCAGAAGGCAAGTGTGTTAAGTCCTGCAAAGTTGGAACAAGAGTGTGTTCTTTCAGGAGTCCAAAGTAGAAGATGATTCTGTCCTTTCAGCCAGTTGATAATATTCAAGGTTACAGTCCTAACCTCCCTGTGATATCACAGCACATGAGGTCACTCTTAGTCCTGTAATGAATTTGTAATATGACCAATGCAGAACCAAATGCCTCGCTGACAGCCTATTTGAAAACTGCAAAGATAGCAATATCCTGCACCAGATTCAACCTACTAGGAATACCAGGGTATCTAATAATCTCTCCCTCAATGTCCCCTTCCGGCACACCTCTCAAGGACAGAGATCCTTTGAATACAGAGCCCCGCTCTGGCTTAGCTTGCTCCTACTGGAGCTTACTGCAATCAGCAATATCTGCCCATTTAAATCAGCACTCAAATCTCACCTGGCTAGCCAACAGAAATCCTCCTGCTTCCCCTGATTTCCTCCCCCTGTAATCTGAAACTGTTTACCCCCAACACCTGCACTTATTTTCTGTCCAACCTGCATACACCCATCCCTGTTCCATTTTCCCCTGTTCCCCTCCCACTCCTGCCCCATACCACCTCACCAAGTCTTCATCCCACCCCACTATCCCATTCCTCACCTTCTGCCTCACCCACCCACCCTCCACCAACCCCCTATGACAAAGTGACCCCGAGCCTGAGGTTACTGCCATCCTTTAACATCCCTCACTTCCTCTGTCTATTCCCCACTCCTCTAATTAAGGTCTACTGTGTTGCTTAATTAACTATTCCACCTCTATAAATTTTCTATATCTCCAAGATTAAGTACAGTAGCTGTAACAATTGTTCTACTCAATGTGATTTGTTTCCCTACAGCTTTTCTCTGTGTTTTCCCATTCTAGTATTGTACTACGTATTTTGATTTCCTTTTTGCCTGATGTGGAACCTTTGTAAATGAACTTGTAGTTCAAAGGTTGTAATCCAAGATTTCAATAAACAAATAAATAAATCTTAATTATAAAGAAGACAGTATGTTTCCTCATCAGAGCATAAGTTTATAATAACATTCCCCCTTTGATGTTTCAGAGAAACATCCTGCAAAGCATCTCTCTTAGCTGTGAGAATTTTCACAAGTATCTGTGAGAGTTGGCTTACCTCCTGATGTCGTAAAGATGCAATCTTTTATGGCTAGTTTCCTAGGCTCAAAGCAGTGACTGCTTTACAACCTATTAAAGCAGCTAACATGGGCTCTGACAGGTAGGTGTAAAAATGGAAGCTCTTAATTAGTTTATCCATGGGGTCAGTGAGAGGGCAGACCCTTCTTTCTTCTCTTTTAAAATCCCATGTTCCATGAGGCTTTGTTGCTTGGCCTGTTTCCTAAACGGAAGTCTAAAACATATTTATACTGTATTAAAATTATATGCACATAACCAGTAGACAGTTATCATGTTACAGTTGCCATATACGTGAGGGGGGTATAAAAGCCACAGAGGTCAAGGAACTAGGGGCTCACAAAAATACAGAAGCAGTGAGTGTGCCAGTAGTTATGTGTGGTGGGAATATGAACATCAGGAATGGTGTGATATACAGACCACCATCCCAGAAAGGGGCAACTGATAAGGAACTGGAAAGAGATCAGAATGGAAGCAGAGCAGGTGGAGGTACTGATAATGGAAGACTTCAACGTGCCAGGTAGGTACTGGAGCATCAGAGCAGAGGAACCTACAAAGGGCAGGACCATACTTCATTTGGTCCCCACGAAAAAGAGATTGTATTGGGGAGGTCACAGCTCAGGACCAATAGGCACCAATGATCACCAGACCATGTGATTCGAAATTAAAGTGGAGGCAGATAGAAGGTAGTCACAGGCAATGGTTCTGGACTTCAGAAGCTCAGATTTTGGCAGGATGCTGAAGGAAAATCTGGAGAGGGTGAGGCAGGACAACAAGTGGGACTAAATAAACAATGGTGTATTAGAAGCTACAAATACTGGTGTAAGAATGGTATGAATGAGTATGCAAGGGAAAAAAAAACACATTGTGGTATATGAGAGAGGTGGGGGAGGCAGAGAAGGAGAAAGGGAAGATTTCATTTTTTTCTTTTTCTGTTTCTGCCCCCCATTGAAAAGCCCCCATCTGCCAGGACATCCCAGCCCCATCACCTCAACATGCACCGGGACTTACCTGCCAGTCAGTATACCCCAGTGCTTGTCAGCCCTGGTGGGTCAACAGGGTCCCCATTCCTTGTAAGGACCAGATCCAGTTGCTAGTCTGATGAACCCCGCAGGTCAAGTGTGGGATCTGCAGGTGTCTGGTGTCATCCTGACACTGGTAGCTTTTCCCATTTTCTGGTTCCCATTGAGCGGTGTGGCATGTGATGATGCCATGACATGTGCCATGTGCTCCCAAGTGTGAAAGAGTGCTGATACCCCCTCTATTCCTGTCTGGTTTTGGTTTCTTAAGTCTACTGCAGTAGCACCCCTAACTCTTTCTACAGTCCTTTTGTCTTCTTCTTCTTATTTCTTTTTTATTCCCTTTTTCCAGGGAAGCCACCTGGAAAATACACTCTTTGCTTTCCCTTTATATATCTGTTTAAACAGTTATGGAGTCTCAATACTCGACCCCCCATGAGGACACGGTGTATGTACAGAAATGAGTAATTCAGAGATTAGAATGACAGCTCTGAATCTCCTTAGTTCTGGGAGAAATCATATATAGTAATCATATGGTAGGAGTACAAGCAGCAGGAACACACATGCGGCAGTGCTACTTGGGCTAGTGCTGTTGAAATGCCCGCAGAACGCTCTGTGTTGTGAGAGCAATTTCGGCTGCATTTCATGCTGTTGCTGTCCCCCTTGCACTAGCGAGAAGGCGGGAACCCTACCCCACAGTGCGCTTATTTTAGTTTTTGGTTTTTGGCAGATGAGGAAAATAAAATAAAATAGACTGTTGTGTCTGCCTACCTGTGGCCTAATCCCGGGACGCCTTGTGGATAGGCTACAATCCAAATACATGCCCAAATGTCCTTGTTTTGTTGCCCCAAATATTTTAAAAGAATTTCAAAAGATGTAATGTGGCATTATAACACAACTGCGTTTTCCATTTTGCAGGTTGCAGTCACAGTAGCACAGATGAACTGTCTATTTCCCGTTGTTGTGTACATCTGTGCTACGTGACGGCTTTTTCTCCTGCACTGCTGGAAGTCTAGGAATTCAGATATTTAGGATAGGAACTTCCATATGAAGTGTGCACAAATTAGTTCTGTAGGGGCACAGAAGTTCTAAACATTGCTTTTGTTTTTGTCTCTCGGATAAAGATGCATTTTCATTATGTGAGAAAAAGGCTCACCTTACGTGCTCCTCAGGTATTAGTAGTTCTATGGTGCACTCTGTCCTGTTATCCTGCTGCTCCAACTGTTTCTTTAGGAAGCAACTGGCCCACTGTTCACCATAGATATACTGCTAACAGGTAAAGGGAGGGGCAACCACACCCTTGACAGGACAGTACTGGAGGATGTCACTTCCTTCCGGTACCTAGGGGTGTGGCTCGACCATCACCTGTCCTTCTCCGACCACATCGACGCCATCAAGAAAAAACTGCACCCCAAGCTCGGTGCCCTCTACAGGAACCGCTTTAGCTTCCCTCTAACTGGTAGGCATGAGCTAGTGCAAAAGATGATCCTTCCCTCCTTCAACTTCTGCGACATAGTCTACAGTGCTGCTCCTAAATCTACCTTATCCAGACTGGAACCCCTTTTCGAAACCTTCTGTCGCTTTGTTCTCAATGCCTCCCCCGCACCCATCACTGCAACCTCTTCCATTCCCTTGCATTCCCATCCCTTGAAAATCGCAGCCTGCAGCACTATGCTAAATTTGTAGCCAAATTCTGGCACAATGCCCTCCCACCCTACCTCTCTTCATTACTTTCCCCAGCTCCCTCTCCTACCCATGCCCTCAGATCCCTAGACCTCTGAAGCTACAAATCCCAATGCGGAAGACCACTATTGGGCAAGCAGCCATCTCTCCATCACTTCCCCAAACTCTGGAATGAGCTCCCTCCTCAAATTCGACACTCCTCCTCTACCCACTCCCTATCTACAGTGCTGGAAAACTACTTCATTTTAAATTGCTCCTGCACTTGATACCTACATGTGCCTCCCTATGGCCCTTCCTCTCCTGACTGCCTGACCAGCGGCACCTAGCTTATGCTTTGGAAGCTGGCTTATCTAAACGAACTAGAGCACTTCTCAGTACATGTTATTGTCCTGTCTTTTTGACTTTTCGCCTCAGTGTTATCTCAATCCATGTGCCACCTACAGTTATCCAACGTGCTCCATATGCTACAAGTTTAACAGCAATCCAATGCCGCTGTAAATGTCTAAACTATAAACAATGCCTTCCTTGTGCTGCTTGTTAAACTGTATTGAAATATTGTACCCCTGTTCATCTCTGTAACTGTAAAACTGTAACTCTACCTCTGTAACTTGTACAACCGTAACTGGACAAGGAAATGATAGAAAGTATACTTAGAATGGCAGAAAAAGGGGAGATATTGCTGATGGGTGATCTGAATATGCCAGATGTTAACTGGAGTGCAGTTGCAGCAGCCACTTCGAAGAGTAGGGTTATTCTAGATGCCCTACAGGGGGCATGCCTTAGACAACTAGTATTGGAGCCCACTCAAGAGGGAGCAATCTTAAACCTGGTTCTCTCAAATGAAGATGAAGAGAGGATCACAAATGTAGAAGTGGGTAGCCATCTGGGAACTAGTGACCATCGAACAGTATGGTTCACAATAAACACAGCAATAGAGTCTAGCCATACAAAGGCAAAAAGTACTGGACTTTAGGAGGGCTGACTTTGCTAAAATGGGTGAGTGCCTAAGGAATGCACTAGCAAATGGCAGGGAGGAGGGGTGGAAGAACAATGGGAATAATAAAACTGCCATCACAGAGGTAACAAGCCTTGTGTGAAGCAAATAAGCAAATGAGCCGATGTAAGAAACCACTATGGTCCTCAAAGGAAGTGGCAGTGAAGGTTCAAGAGAAAAGAAAGCATTCAGGAAGTACAAGGAATCACAGAAGGAGCAGGACAGAGAACTGTATCAGTAAGCAAAAGGAAGCTGGGAAGGCAGTCAGAACAGCAAAGGCCCAAACCGAGAAAAGATAGCCAACTCAGTTAAGAAGGGGATAAAACCTTTTATCGGTAAATCAGGAGCTAAGGAAGACCAAAGGAGGGATAGTGAGGCTTAATAAAGGGAGGGAGGGTGGCAGAGGGTGACTGTGAAAGGCAGAGATACTAAACAAATATTTTTGCTCAGTATTTACAAAGGAAGAGGGGGAGGTACCTAAAACAAACAGTAGAAACACTCTGGATACAGAAGTTGATACCAGCCCATTTACAGAAGAAAGGGTTCTGAAAGAACTCAAAACTGAAGGTGGACAAAGCAATGGGGCCTGACGGGATTCATCCCAGAATTCTAAAAGAACTAAGGGTAGAACTAGTGACACCACTAACTACCCTCTTTAACAAATCATGGGAGGATGAGGTGGTACCCGAAGACTGGAGGAGGGCAGATGTGATTCCCCTTCACAAAAGTGGGAGCAAGGCAGAAGCAGGAAACTACAGACCTGTTAGTTTAACCTCAGTGGTAGGGAAAATGATGGAATCACTTGAAGGAAAGAATTGTCGAGTATCTAGAGGCCAGAGGGCACAGGACCCAAGGCAGCATAGATTCACAGCGGGAAGGTCATGCCAGACAAATCTGATAGATTTCTTTGACTGGGTGACCAAAGTAGTAGATCAGGGAGGCCTGGACATGGCTCACCTAGACTTTAGCAAGGCATTTGACACAGTCCCACACAAAAGATTAATATACAAGTTAGCCAGCCTGGGACTGGGTCCCAAGATGACAGCCTGGGTAAAGAATTGGCTGGAGAATAGGACACAGAGAGTAATAGTAAATGGAGTCCACTCTGAAGAAAGGGGGGTTACTAGTGGGGTACCGCAGGGTTCAGTATTAGGACCGGTCCTCTTCAATGTCTTTATAAGCGACATTGCAGAGGGACTGGAAGGAAAAGTATGTCTCTTTGCAGATGACACAAAGATCTGCAACAGAGTTGATGCACAAGGTGGGGTGGAAAGGATGAGAAGGGATTTGGCAAGGTTAGAGGAATGGTCAAATGTATGGCAGCTTAGATTCAATGCTAAGAAGTGCAAGGTAATGTACCTGGGAAACAGAAACCCAGGGGATGAGTACACAGTGGGGGGTGAGATGCTAACAACAACAAAAATGGAAAGGGACCTGGGGGTAGTCATATCAGATGACCTAAAGGTGGGCAAGCAATGTGAGAGGGCAGCAAGGAGGGCTGAGGGGATACTGGGATGCATAGGGAGAGGCTTCACCAGTAGAAAACAGGAAGTTATTATCCCTCTGTACAGACAGCTGGTGAGACCCCATCTGGAATACTGCGGCAGTTCTGGAGACCCAATCTCCGCAAAGACATAGACAGGATGGAAGCTGTCCAGAAGAGGGCAACTAAATGGGCAGGGTCTGCATCGGAAGACATATGAAGAGAGACTTAAGGAGCTTAATATGTATAGCCTCAAGGAAAGGAGGGAGAGGGGACATGATAGAAACTTTCAAGTACCTCAAGGGAATCAACAAAGTCCAAGAGGGTAGCATCTTTCAAAAAAGAGTGCAAGAACAAGGGCATAATTTGAAGATGGGGGCGGCTCAGAGGTAATTTAATGCAGTATTTTTCACAGAGAGGGTTGTGGATGCATGGAACGGCTCTTCCGAGGAAGTTGTGGAGTCAAAAACAGTGGTGGAATTCAAGCATGCATGGGACAGTCATAAGGCAATTCTAGGGGGTTGGGGTAGGAAGAAGTAGGCTGCTGGTTAACTAGGATCTGCAGCTTGTCCATTAGGTAGGGAAATGGGCAGACTGGGTGGGCCAAGCAGTCCTTATCTGCCGTCAAATTCTATGTTTCTATGTTTCTATGTTTCAGTCTACTGTATTCCTTGTTAATTGTAACTCTTGATTAATTGTAATTGTAACTCTTGATAACCTGGGAGTTATCTCCCACTATACCCCCACCCCCCAGGTCGCACCAGGAGACGAGCATCCTCTTGCTCAGTGTGCCTTTCCTGGTGAAACAATTTCAATAAATAAATAAATAACTTCTGAAATGTTTGTTGTTTGTTCTGATGGCTGAATAAATTCCATTCAGGAGACTGTCTTACTCTGTTATTAAATGACTACTGTTTTTCTGTGCTTTCAGAACTAACAATACTGTTCATTAAAGATGTTTTTGATGGTCAAGGTGTTTGGGGCAGAGCTTAAGGTGGTCACCTGATGACTCCCTAGTATAAAAGGGAGCTCATTTTGGTAACCCGTTCATATTCATGGTGGGATCAGCCTGCTTCTGATCCAAAATAGAAAGGTCTGTGCTGTCCTTACAGACCTTGGACTCTATCTGATTCCGGGGCAGCTGTTGCTATTATTGCCTATGAAGACAAGCGTTGGTTCTTGAAATGGATTTTTGTTCATTTTTGATTTATTTCTTGTTGAAAGTCCTTTGTTAATTTTTACTTGCCTTATTTTGTTTTTGGAAATAAACATTTGGTTTGGCAGTCTTAAAACTTGCAACCTCTTCAATCCTGTGTCTGTGTCCATCAATTCACCCACTGCCTACTACACTGGTGTGAGAAGTGGGATGTTTTGGTGACACTGGTACCTCCCAGATGGTGGACACTAGATGCAGACAGTGGACAAGACCCTCACCAAACCCAGTGGTGTCCTTACTAGAAAGAAGACTAGTAAATATGGAGAGATCCCATTGCCAGGGTTGGGGCCTGACGTTCAGAGGAAAATGGCCAAGGAGGAGAAGGATGAGGGACTGGAAGGAGGGAGTGAGGATGAGACAGGTACAGAACAGGTGGTTGATGCACCCCCAGAGGACATCAAAAGCCTATTGCGCTGGCTGTGTATGAAGCAGTTATCCATGTACAAGCAAATGGAGGCTGACCTCCAAACAGCTGAGGCTCGGTGGACTGATACCTTTTGGGCCATTTGAGACATAGGGACATGCAATCCACCACATGTAGATACCCATAAGGGCATAAAACTGACTAAGCTTGGTGTGACTGATGATATTGAAGCGTTCATGACCATGTTCGAACGGATAGCCCAGGCTTATGGGTGGCCCAGAACACAGTGGGTCATACGTCTGGTACCCTATCTATCCGGTAAGGCACAACTTATAGTCATATGGACAGTACTCAAGCTGAGAATTATGATGCTGTCAAACAAGCCATCCTACAGCGGTATGATATAAGTCCTGAAATGTACCAACAGCGATTTCAGACTTTTAAGTTCCATACAGTGGACACACCCCAAGAGGCTTTTATGAGACTTAAAGATCTTTGCCATAAGTGGCTACAGTCCGGGGTCAAAACTGTGGACCAGATGTTAGAGATGGTGATAGTGGAACAATTTATTCGTATCCTGCCTTGTGATGTGCAAGTGTGGGTGAGGGAGCACCGGCCAGACACCACAGAAAAAGCTATTTCACTGGATGAGGACTATCTGACAGCCCATCCCAATCATCAGCAAGGACATGCTGGTGCAACCCCACCCACGGTAAGGCCTTCTTCTTCTTTATCTTCCTCTGCCACAATATCTCCAGAGGGAACGGGGGGTTCTAAGACATTCAATGCTACCAGACCATATAACCCCAACATCATACGTCGAGAATGCCAGGGCAAGGGACATATTGCTAGGTTTTGCCCTAAGAAAAAGACTACATCTGCCCAACTAGCCTTGGCAAACTGGGGACACTTCATAGTGCCTGTGAAGATTGGGGACTGGGAGGTCTCAGGGTTAATTGACTCTGGTAGCAGGCAAACCCTTGTTTGAACAGACCTGGTACAACATGAAAGGGGAAAAGGGGTAGACACTGCTGTGGTGTGTATACATGGGGATATTCATCATTACCCAGTGACTAATATTGATCTGCAGGTACAAGGGATGGTATACAACATGACTGTTGGATTGGTACCCCATTTGCCCATTCCTGTCATCATAGGACATGACCACCCTGAGTTTCATTGTTTGATCAACCCCAATGATGGTGTATGTGCCATTACTACCAGTGCACAAGCCAAACAGGAGAACAAGTGGGCCCAATTGTTTCCATTTGAAGAGGAGGTATATGGGGTGCCTGGCAAAACACCGAAATCTAGACAGGCAAAGAAGAAGGAAAAGAAACAATGGACTCAGAAACATAATGATGCTAATGTTGAATATGTTGACGAGAAATGTGATGATCTGTTATCTGTAGTAAAAGAAAGCAGTTTTGGCTCAGAACAACAAAATGATATAACCCTTACACCTTTCTTTCAGGTGGTTGACAAGGGGGAAGGGAATGAGCCACAAAGCATTATTAAGGATGGGTTATTGTATAGGAGATGAAAACACCCAACTACAGGTGAACAGACTGATGAGTTGTTGGTACCCTCCAAATACTGGGAAAGGTTATTACATCTAGCCCATGATATAGCCCTAGATGGTCATTTGGGTAGGGACCATAACGTGAAGAGGTTACTTGTATGGTTTTACTGGACAGGTATTCATGCTCAGGTGGCTGACTTCTGTCGCAGCTGTCAGGAGTGTCAGAAGGTAGCCTCTGTAACCAGAAAAGGTACGGTCCCCCTTCAACTTTTACCTCTCATTACAGCCCCTTTTAGTTGGATTGCAATGGATGTAGTGGGACCAGTACAAAAGAGCAAAAAGGGGGAACAGATTTATTCTCGTCATCTGTGATTATTGTACAAGGTATCCTGAGGCTATCCCACTCAGAACTGTCACTGCTGAGAAAGTCGCAGATGAGCTGCTCAAGCTGTTCAGCTGAATTGGGATACCGAAGGAAATACTCACGGATCGCGGGAGTAATTTCTGCTCCAGAATGCTAGCATGCCTGTATGCTACCTTAGGGATTGAGGCAATCCATACTACACCTTATAATCCTCAAACTGATGGGCTGGTTGAACGTTTCAACCAGACCCTGAAGAGAATGTTAAGAAAGTATGTGGAGGATGAGGGAAAGTCCTGGGATGTTTACCTTCCTCTCTTGTTATTTGCATACAGGGAGGTTCCACAAGCTCGACTGGGTTTGCCCCTTTTGAATTGTTCCATGATTTTTTGGTCTAGCGTGTGCCACTCCTGGGAGGCTATTTCATGGTGCTTATGCCAGAGCATTGGCGCAAGCTCTTGTAACTTGTGGAAATCGACGCAACTGCACCCGAGATTTGAAAATCAGGTACAGTTGTGGCAAAGGGGGTTGGCGCACCACAGAATTCAAAGACCTGTGGCGCAGGGCAGGACACAAGCCCTGCGTCCTCATTTTAAATTCTGTCCCCTTAAGTTTTACCTATGTGGATCTGAATTTGAAGTTATAACTGACCATAACCCCCTTTGTTGGTTACATGTAATGAAAGATAAGAACCCCAGAATAATGAGGTGGTACCTGACTTTACAGCCCTATAGATTTATGGTACACCACCGACCTGGTACTGCGAATGAAAACGCAGATTTCATGTCTCATTATGGAGCAGATTTAAATGTACATGCACAGTCAGACCTCAGAGAATTTGTAAGTAGTCAGAAGGATTAGAAATAACCTTTCGTGTCTTTGATATAGAGGGTCCTCGAGGTGGAGCTTTGGGAGTGGGTGAGCTAAAGTTCCATCTCTTCCTCCTTTGAGAGAGAGAGAGAGAGAGAGAGATCTGATGATTGTGCATGTTATCCATACGCTTGATAGTTAGGAAACTATGGGATGTAGATAGGATGATGTATCCCCGATAGTTTCCTCTTAAGCGGGTAGGAGATGTGAAAGAGTGCTGATACCCCCTCTCTATTCTTGCCTGTTATTGATTTCTTTAGTCTACTGCAGTAGCACCCCTGACTCTTTCTACTGTCCTTTTGTCTTCTTCTTCTTCTTCTTCTCCTTCTCTCTTTTTTATTCCCCTTTTTCCAGGCAGGCCACCTGGAAAATAGGCTCTTTGCTTTCCCTTTATATACAGTATCTCTCTTTAAATAGGTATGGAGTCTCAGTACTCGACCCCCCCCCCAAATACCAGGAAACAGTTTATGTACAGAAATGAGTAATTCAGAGGTTAGAATGACAACTCTGAATCTCCTTAGTTCTGGGAGAAATCCTGTATAGTAATCATATGGTAAGAGTACAAGCAGCAGGAACGCACATGCTGCAGTGCTACTTAGGCTAGGACTGTTGAAATGCCTACAGGACACTCTGTGTTGTGAGCGCAATTCAGGCCACATTTCATGCTGCTGTTTCCCCCTTGCACTAGTGAGAAGGTGGGGACCCTCCTTCACAGTGCGCTTATTTTCATTTAATTTGTTTTTTGGTAGACCAGGAAAATAAAATAAAATGGACTGTTGTGTCTGCCTACCTATGGCCTAATCCCGGGATGCCTTGTGGATAGGCTACAATCCAAATACATGCCCAAATGTTCTTGTTTTGTTGCCCCAAATATTTTAAAATAATTTCAAAAGATATAATGTGGCATTATAACACAACTGCATTTTCCAGGTTGCAGTCGCAGTAGCACAGATGAACTGTGTATTTCCCGTTGTTGTGTACATCTGTGCTATGCAGCGGCTTTTTCTCCTGCACTGCTAGAAGTCTAGGAATTCAGACATTTAGGAAAGGAACTTCTGGATGAAGTGGGCACACATTAGTTCTGTAGGGGCACAGAAGTTTTAAACATTGCTTTTGTTTTTATCTCTCGGATAAAGATGCAGCTTCATGATGTGAGAAAAAGGCTCACTTTACATGCTTCTCAGGTATTAGTAGTTCTATGGTGCACTCTGTCCTGCTATCCTGCCACTCCAGCTGTTTCTTTAGGAAGCAGCCGGCCCACTGTTCACCATAGATATACTGTGGACAGATAAATGGAGGGGCTAACCTCTGAAATGTTTGTTGTTTGTTCTGATGGCTGAATAAAATCCATTTAGGAGACTTTCTTACTCTTTTATTAAATGACTAATGTTTTTCTGTGCTGTCAGAAATAATAATAATGTTCATTAAAGATGTGTTTGATATTCAAGATGTTTAGGGGCGGAGCTTAAGGTGGTCACCTGATGACTCCCTAGTATAAAAGGGAGCTCATTTTGGTAACCCCTTCAGATTCGTGGTGGGATCAGCCTGCTTCTGATCCAAAATAGAAAGGTCTGTGCTGCCATTACAGACCTTGGACTCTATCTGCTTCCAGGATGGCTTTTGCTATCATTGCCTGTGAAGACAGGAGTTGGTTCTTGAAATGGATTTTTGTTCATTTTTGATTTATTTCTCATTCAAAGTCCATTGTTAATTTTTACTTGCCTTATTTTATTTTTAGAAATAAACATTTGGCTTGGCAATATTAAGCCTTGCCACCTCTTCAATCCTGTGTCTATGTCCATCAATTCATCCACTGCCTATGACACCAAGCTCCACATGTTGGCATCTGCCACACCCCTCATTACCTTTCTAGGCAGTCTGGGGTACCTTTCCACTAGTTTCCAGTAGGGAACAGGCAAATTTTACCAGTTCAAATTCTGACACTCACCACCATGTATATAAAGACACCTACAGCACTCAAAATTTGACTTTGTTATCTTATTTTACTCAAAGACAATCCATAATGAACAACAGACAAACACTAAGTGACCACCTGATGCATTTCAGACTATTGTCCTTTATATAGGCATTTGATAAAGGACAGTCATCCGAAATGTGTCAGGTGGGCACTTAGTGTTTGCCTGTTGTTCATCATGGATTGTCTTTGAATAAAATAAGACAACAAAGTCAAATTGTGAGTTCTGTAGGTGTACATGGTGGTGAGTGCCCGATTTTGAGTGCTGTAGGTGTCTTTGTATACATGGTGGTGAGTGCCTCAACTTTATTGGATAACAAATTGAGATAAATTATCAGATCTACCAATCAGCGATCTCCTGTAAGAAGGCAGAATTCCTGTCCAGGGAGATCGCTGCCACCCAGAACTGACCAGACTCTTCCGGACTGTCGACAGGCTGTGCAACCCAGCCTGTCTTCTGCAGCTCCGAAGACCTTTTTCGCAAGTAGAGTGCGATGAACTTGCTCGGTTCTTTGCAGATAAGGTTGCCAACATCAGGTCGGAAATTCTTTCGACCTGCTCTATGGGGGTTGCTGATGATCAGTGCTTGGTTGCCTCACCTCGGACTTCCTGGAGTTCCTTTGCCTTGCCCGAACCTGTGGATGTCATGCGGATTGTCCAGGGTATGCCCCCTACATGCTGTAGTTTGGATCCGGGTCCAACTTCCTTGATTATGGGTTGTTAGGATTTGATCGGCCTGGTCCTGGTGCAGATAGTCTGGTGCTCCTTGGAATCAGGTGAATTTCCAAGCTCTCTGAAGGAGGCAGTGGTAATTCCCCTCCTAAAGAAAGCTTCTTTGGACCCGGATCTTTCTGCCAACTACAGACCAATCTCAAACCTTCCCTTTCATAGGGAAGGTGATTGAGAAAGTAGTTGCGGTACAGCTGGATGACCATCTGACCATCCATAACATATATGATCCTCTCCAGTCCAGTTTTCGAAAGAGGCACAGTACTGAGATGGTGCTGGTTCGGGTGCTCAGTGATCTCCTGGTGGTGAGAGATCGGAGAAGCCATTCTATCTTGGTGCTCCTTGATCTCTCCTCAGCCTTTGACACTGTAGATCATGGGGTGCTGCTTGGACATCTGGGGTCCATCTGTGGCCTGACAGATACAGTCCTCAGGTAGTTTACATCTTTCCTCACTGGCAGGAGCCAGAGAGTGGTGTCTGGGATCTTTTTCTCAGACCCATTCTCCCTGCCTTGTGGAGTTCCTCAGGGTTCAGTGCTGTCCCCCATGTTGTTTGCAGTGTATATGCTGCCCCTTGGAGACATTGTAAGATGGTATGGGCTGAGGTTTCACTGTTATGCTGATGATACCCAGCTATACCTGCCTTTTGCCCCCAACCAGGACAGAGCTGTCTCTGTATGTAATTCCTGCCTTGTTGAAATCCAGGACTGGATGAATTCGAGCTGGTTAAAGTTGAACTTCAGAAAGACGGAGGTGATGGTAGTGGACCCGGGTCACCAGATAGCGGGGTTGTGGGCTGATCAGCCCTCTGGACTTTTCCTTGGGGGCTCTCAGATCCTAACCCCATGAATGGGTGTAAAACCTGGGGGTAATGCTTGATGACGGGCTGACTTTACGAGCTCAGGTGTCGGCCATTGTCAAGACTTCCTTTTATCATTTTAGGAATATCTCCAGGATTAAGCAACTGGTTCTGTCCGGGGACTTGCCTACTTTGGGCCATGCTTTTGTGACCTTGTGCCTAGATTATTGCAATTCCCTATACTTAGGGCTGCCTGGGGTTGATATCCGCCGCCTGCAGCTCGTACAGAACCCGGCAGCATGATTATTGATGGGAGTCTCCCGATCCTGTCATATTACACCTGTGCTGCACGATCTGCACTGGCTGCCGATTAGGTGGCAGATCACCTCTAAAGTTGGTTTGCTGACTTATAAAGCCCTACATGGACTGGGCCCTGACTACTTGAAAGAGCTCCTTGTGCTTTACCGCCTGGTGCGACAGTTACGTTCGGCTGATGAGGGGTTGCTAGAAATTCCAAGGGTGTCTCTCAAATCTTCAGGGGCCCGTGCATTTATGCACTTAGCCCCAACCCTCTGGAATTCTCTACCCCGTCAGCTTCAGGAGTGCATGACCGTAGGGGGGTTTAAATAGGTGCTGAAAACCTATTTATGGTGCCATGCCTTTGGTGGCACCTATTAAATTTAGATCCTCTGACTATTTTACTGTTTGTTTATAGTTTTATCATGATCTTTTATCTTTTTGTAAAGCGCCTTGATGGTCTAAAGGCTCTTGTGAGAAATACAATTTATTATTATTATTAAATGATCTCTTTTTTAATTGCATCCAACAATTAACATGACATAACATAACAATAAATATATATACAACACATACATATGGTTACAAATAACGTTACTACATACAAATATGCACTAAACCATCATAAAATGTTATGTCCTGAAAGATTAAATGCATTATCCATAGCAGTTACAATGCTTATTATATAAGGTTATCAGAGATGCTCTAAAATGTTCCAAAGGCAACATTGTAGACACTTTTAATTGTTTGAGTATACTTTCCCATGTTCTAAGTACCATTATTGATAGTGTTTTATCCCCATAAGTATTTCTACATCTCGGAACATATAATAATGACCAAGATGCAGATCTTAAATAATGGGGCTATACTAGTTTAGTTTTTATTAAATTCATTAAGAATACTGATAATAATTGTGTAATAAATTTATAAACAAATATATTCCAGTGGATGTCACACCAATTAGATAATGAAAAAAGACCTGTTTCTTGATACAGCACACAGCTATGAGTTCTATAGGGTAAATTTGTTATGAACCTTAAAGCACTATTCTATAAAGTATCTAATGAATTCAACAGTGATTTCCTAGCATTCCTATATACCAATATCTCCGTAGTCCAGTATTGACAAAAACATAGAAGTAACCACTAACTTCCTAATATTTAAATTAAATAATGCCTTATTCCTGTAAAAGAAACCCAGTAACCTTTTTAACTTATTAGAAATGTTTGTGGTATGTAAATCAAAGGTCAATGTTTATCGAGAGTCAACCCCAGATATTTGTAGGAATCCACACAGCTTAAAATAACTCCCGACAACGAGTCAATGTTCTTACTTATTAACGTTTTGATATTTTTTCTTTGGAATAACATCCACTGAGTCTTTTGTTCATTCAAGGGCAGCTTCAATTCTACAAGGACCCTCTGTATGCTCAAAAATCCTGTTGCAAAATTGCTATTGTTTTATTAGTATCTTCATTTTTAGTATATAAAATTGTGTCATCTGCGTATAGGTACATATAAGAATTAGGTGAGCAGTGATTGAGCAGGTCATTTATGTTAAGTAAAAATAAAAGGGGATCCAGTACTGACCCCTGAGGCACCCCTGTTTTCAAAAAATTGGATCTGAGCAAGCACTGCCCACACTGTACCCTGCAGTCTCCCTTTCAAATATGAATAAAACCAATTTAAAACCATAATACCCAGACCAGTCGCTTTCAAGTGGTTCTGCAAAATTACGTGATAAACAGTTTCAAATGCCTTTGACAGGTCCAGGAAAATTGCTGGTACTCCCTGGTTCCTGTCGAAGGCATTCATCTTGTCATCAACCACCCTTGCTGTTACAAAAGTAGTATTGTACCCTTTCCTAAATCCTGATTGAAAAAATGTTATTACTTTATATTTTGTAAAATACTTTGTTAACTGTCGAGACACAAGTCTTTCAAAAATGTTTGCACAGACTGAAAGAATTGAAATTGGTCTATAGGATCCTGGTTCAGTCAAATCCCCTTTAAAAATTGGTATGACAAAAGCTGTTTTCCAATCAAGTGGCAATTCACAATTAACCAGAGAAAAATTTAATACATGCACTAGGTGAGATGATAATAATTTGAATGCTAATTTCAAAAAAACAGAGGAGATATTGTCACACCCAGATCCCTTTGTAGTGTCTAATCCCTGTAATTGTTTCATTACATCAGTTGTTATTGGCCTAAAGGCAAAGACAGATCGATCTAAATTATACACAAAATCAGTATCCAAGGCAGGAGGGGTAAGTCCAGGGTACATTCTATTGAATGTACCGCCCACTGATGTAAAGTAAGAATTAAATGCAGTTACCTTTTCACCAGCAGAGATCAAAACCTTCCCCTCAGTTTTTAAAGTTACTGGTAAAGAAAGATGTGCTTGTTTCCCTGTTATTCTATCAATTCCCCTCCACATTTGCAAGTGCCTGAATCTGAACTGGTAAAATGTCATGTTTCCTTTGCGAGCACCATTTTCCCAGTGTGCACTTTTGTTGTTTTTATGGAACAGGCACACACTGGGCTCTGCAAGCCTCCCCCCTCCAGCAGGAGAGCAGTTTGCTGCATGTTCAGTCCTCCTCTCTCTGGCCAGCCCTCCGATGATCCGAGTTCACTTCCTATCCCAGGTTATTGCCATCATGAGTGGTAGTTCTAATGCTGCACTGATGGACTGACTGAAAGGGAAGGTTTTCAAAACCTACAAAACTAGCCAGGTGGAGGATGAAAGGGAGGCATATTTTTAATAAGAAAAGTAAGGACGGCAAGACAGTGAAGAGGGCAAAGTCAAACACTAATGTGAGGATAGCAGAGGGAATGAAAAAGTGGAGTAAAGTATTCTTCATTACATATGGGAGAAATGCAAATCCAAGGAGGGAATAGTCAGACTGAAGAAGGGGGAGAGAGTTGGGAGGAGGAAGACAGAAGGAAAAGTGAACATACTGAACCAGTGTTTCTGTTTGGTGTTCATGGTGGAAGCTAAGTTGCTGCTGCCTGAATGTGTCATCAAGGCTAGAAAGGGAAGGAGTCAATATAGGAATAGTTAGAGAGGGAAAGGTATTTATAACGACTAAACACACTAAAGGTGGATCAATCTATGGGCCCTGAAGGCTACATCCACTGGTGTTGAAAGAGATGTGACAAGTGCTGCTTGCACAACTGGTAGATCTCTTTAATAACTCATTGGAAATGAGGAGGTGCCAAAGGATTGGAGGACAGCAGATGTGGTGCCCCTGCACAAGTAGGGATGAATCAAGATACAGTAGACCAGTCAGCCCGTCCTCTATAGTGGGGATGTTTTTTTTTACCATAATAGAGGAGAGGCATGTGGGGCTCCTGGAAGTAGATGGACTTCAGGACATTAGGTAGCCAATATTTATGGGAGGGAGGTCGTGTCGGACAAAACTGATCATTTCTTTCATTGAGCGATAAAGGCAGTCAATAAGGATCAGCAGTGTGCATACAGTACGTGGACTTCAACAAAGCCTTTGACTGTTTCCCACAAGGATGGTTAGTCAAGAATGTGCGTGATGTTGGGGTGGGGAATAAGATTACACAATGGGTAAGAATTGGCTAAGTAGAAGAACCCAGAGGGTTGTAATGAGTGGAAGCACTCAGGGGTCAGGGAGGACACCAGTGGGGTGCATAGGCATTGGTCTTAGGACCGGTACTCTTTAACATCTTCATTTGTGACACTGAGAAAGGGATCAAGGGGAAGATCTGCAACTTTACAGGGTGACTAAAAGATCAACAAAAGAGTGGGCAGTGAGGAAGAAGTGTAAGATAATAACATAGGGACCAAGAGCCCCAAGACTGGATACAGGGGCTGTCTATATAGCTTGGAGGTTAGGGTAATGAGCTGTGAATGAGCTTGGTACATCTAGTAGATCTGAATTTGATTCCCACAACCTCTGCCTGCATACTGTGTGACTCTGAGCAAGTTCCTTAACCTCCCAGTGCTTCTGGGTCGCTCCTGAAAACAGGCACTGTTCCTTGTGGGCCTTACCTTCTTACCAACGAGCAACAACAACAAAAAAAAGGATGGGGTATAGCGGCAGAGAGAATGTCTGAGGAGAGGGACCTAGGGGTAACAACTATGGATAATAATTTGGAAACACCACAGTACAATAGGACAGTGGGGAGGGTGAATGGGATGCTGGGATGCATAGAAAGAGGGATCAGCATAAGATGAGAGGTGATTGCCCTCCCAAAAAAAGTTATAATCAACATTAGTGACTCAGAAGAAACAAGCTCAGACACTGAGGAAGGCCCCTCAGGTTCAAATTTAAAGTTTTTGTTAGAGAGAGAGAAAAACAGACCTCGCAGACAACCAAAAACAAAGCCAAACAGAAACTGTCAGAGCCAGAAAAAAGAGGAAGACCTGCAGGGGAAGAAAAGGAAGGAAAAATAAACCTCTGCAGCAGCTGAAAGATCATAAAGAAATAATCAGCCTCTCTGAGGTAAACCTTACTTCTTCTCAGGTCTCCATTTTAAGGAAGGGACTCAATTTTATTCCCCAAACTGACTCTTGATAAAGAGTTCTGTGCCAATGGATTTGTTTAGATTTTTCAGATGAATACATCTTAAAGAATGTTTTTCTAAGACAAAACAGGAAAACAACATGGGCTTGACAGGTGTAACCCCACCAGTCAGTGGAGTTAATTCCCAATAAGCTACTGAAATATTAGCACTCGATCTTGATGATGTTGAGGTGTTGTTAAATTTAAATGATCCAGTACTGCCATCTAGTGGCAATATTGAGAATGTGGTTCCCCTGCCTTAAAGAGCTCCTGACACAGTTGAGACAACTTTGAAAAAATGTAATATTCAGACATAACTGTAGCTTATATTTTGTATTTTATTCTGTAATTCTCACCCATATTTCCTTATTCTAGGAGTATTTGCATCAATACAGTATCTCTGCTCTTTGAGCTCTGGCTGCCTGCCTACACCTGACATCATAATTCTGTTTATGACATCAAAATATGTTGCTGTAGAGATAATTATGATATCATAAACAGGAGATTGTGATGCAATGTGTAGAGAAGCAGCTTGAGTAGACAGAGTCTAGGAAACAGGGATCTTGTTTTCATGCAACTATTTTCAGTAATAAAGAAAACGGGGAATTTATTTTTTAAAATATATGAAGTACTAAAGAAAATAGGATGGAGCTGAATATAAATCTTACTTTTTTCAAAGTTTTGTTAATACTATCAGCGGCTCTTTAAGTAGCATAAATGGGTCCACTCTGCAGAATAAATCTTTATTAGACAGGGTTAATAGTGAAGCCTTAAGGGAAATTATTGTGTGATAAGTCAGCATATGAACCTTTTTTGGATGTATCAGGGGAAAGTTATGACAGTTTTGAAACTGAGAAAAAATGCTGAAGCCCAGGCCTCTTGTCTGACCAGCTACCAATAATCCCTCTATTAGAACTTTGAAAATATGGTACTCTGTGAAATCAATGACCTTTTCAGCAAGCTGCCACCATTTGTCTACAGAAATATATCAAGAGATGAGCGAAAAGCGCTGAAGGATTTGTGTGAGCTAAACAAAATGTCATAATTAAGCCTGCAGATAAGGGTGTCAACATTATGATATGAAATGAGGTGGACTGTATAAAGTGTGCCACTCATCTCTTAAATTATTAAAAAAAATCGATAGGAAACTTGAACAAAATCCAGTTGACATTTCAGAAGAAACTTTTATAACTTCTGGAATGGGGAAGGGCATAGAAATACATCACTGATGATGAGTTTAAGATTTTTGTGGGTGGCCTCTCAGTAACTCCCACTGTTTATGCCCTTCCTAAAGTGCATGAAAACCTTGAGTCTCCCCCAGGATGTCCTATTGTATCAGAGGTGGGATTACTGGTGGTCAATTTATGTAAATTTTTTGATCTTTTTCTCAAAGAAAGCATCTACTGTACATAGAAACATAGACTTTGACAGCAGATAAGGACCGCTTGACCCACCCAGTCTGCCCATTTCCCTTCCTACTGGATAAAGCAGCAGATCCTAGTTTTACCAACAACTTACTTCCTCCTACCTCCCACTAGAATTGCTTTATATCTGTCCCATGCATTCTTAAATTCCACCACTGTTTTTGACCCCATGACCTCCTCAGAAAGGCTGTACCATGCGTCCACCACCCTCTCCATGAAAAAACACTTCTTCAGTTTGCCCGAGTCATCCCCCTCATCTTCAAATTGTGCCCCCTTGTTCTTGCACATTTCTTTTTCTGAAAGATGCTACCCTCATGGACTTTGTTGATTCCCTTGAGGTCCTTGAAAGCTTCTATCAGGAAACAGAAATCAGGAAATATGGGGGTCCAGAGTAGAGTTTATCTGCTCTGGGTCCCATATCAAGGATGCAAAGGATGTTCTGGGGAAGTTTAATGGTTTCATTTGAAAAGAATATTACCTTTTTTCTGGGTACAGCTGTAGAATCCCCATACCCCAGTATAGATCATGAGAAAGGGATACATGTGCGCCAATATTTTCTTAACTGCCACCGTCAGAAGGAACTTATTTCAGTTGACTTCATCATGGAGTCACTATGTTTTGTGTTACAATGTAATTATTTAGACTTTAACAATTGTTACTTCTTACAGCTCTGTGGAACAGTGATGGGGGCAGCCATGGCTCCCTCTTTCGCCAACCTCATCCTCAGACGGAGTCTGTCATTTACTCTGTGAATGAAAACCCATTTTGGAGCCATATTATACTGATGATATCATGTGCGTCTGGGATGGGTAAGAGACTGATGAATTTTTTGAGTGGATGAATTGCAACTGATTTGGTAAAATTTACAGGCACTGTTAACAATAAGTCATTGAACTACCTAGACATCAGTTTTTCTGTGGATGAGAGTCTTCAGGTACACACAAAAAGCTATAGGAAACCCACATCTACAAATAGTTTATTGAGAGCTGAGTGCTTGCATCCTAGCCCCCTCATCAGTTCTGTTCCATATTGGCAGTTCCTCAGGATATGTAGAAATTGTTTAAGGGATGAGGATTTTACGAAGCAATCAAGGGAACTCTTTTAAAGATTTCTTGACAGAGGTTATGATAGGAAAAAATTAGAGGAAGCTCTATCAACAGTAAGTAGCCAGCAGAGGTCTCAGTTACTATGCCCTAAGCCCAAACTAGTGGCAGGTGAAGCAATAGTGTGCTTTGTAACAAAATTCACCAGAATGTCAGCCAAAATAGGAAAAACCATCAGAAAGTATTGGTTAATACTTCTACAAGATTCCACATTGTCAGATGAGTTAAGCAATAACCCCTAGGATAACATATTGTAGGGCTGAAAACGTTAGGGATAAACTTGTCCATAGTAGGTACGCATGTAGCCAAACAACCTCCACTCCTGCATTTAGGCAGTGTCTTTCCCCTTCCCCAGCTGGCATGCACAAATGTGGACATTGTAATGTTTGCACTTTTTTGCCACATGGGGAAAATGTTTGAATTACAGGGATGAAGTAGGACGTAGAAATACAGAATGTTATGAATTGTAGTAGTGAGTTCATAGTTTACACCATTTGGTGTCCCTGCCCATTGATATACATTGGCCACACAGTAAGACACAAGACACTCCAATAGGGAGACAGTTTTTTGAGAAGCATGAGAAGTCACCTGAAGGCATGCAGTTTCATGGCAATTGAAACAGTGGAGAGGAGACAGGGTTATAACCCTACTTCAAAGGGAGAGCTATTGGATCATCTCCACGGGGGACTGTTCAACCACTCGGACTGAATAATGAATGGGACATAAAGACTTTTCTGTGAATAACAATGTGTGGTGCCTGTCAGTAGTTATATTTTCATAAGTTCTGGTTTAAATCTATGATGTTCAAGATCTCTAAAGTTTAATACCTGAGATGTTACATGGACATAATATTAATTTTTAATGTTGAAGTAGCTTGGCTGGTATTATGAAACTCACTTCCGAGGGCCCTCAGGGAGGCCCCCTCGGTGGAAGGCTGTATGAAGTATGTTATTTAAGAAAAACTTATTTATTGCAGTGCAGTCCAGCTGTTGGTTTATTTATTTGGGGTGTATGGTTGTAATCTATACATTTTTATTGTTGTTTCTATAATTATGTACGTGATTGTTTAATGTGTTCTATTTCCTCCTTTGTACTGGCGCCCTGGGTCTCTGGGGAAGGGCGCCATACCTAAATAAATAAAGCTACTACTACTTTTCTCATCTCATCTTTCTTGTTTCTTCTTTTTTCTATTGTAGCACTTCTTACCATGGACTAGCCAATGGATTGGTTGATCCCCCTACCCTTGAGAGGCAACAAAGCTCTACATGGGGAGACCACAGCTTTTTTTTGGATCTAATGTCTGTCTTTACCAACTTCTGTCTCTCTTCAGTTTCTCATGCTGTCATCTATAGGTCATATAAATTTATAAATTTAACACAGAATTTTCTATACGGATGGTTCTATTCTATTATCTTTACATACTAGAATGAAATATTCCTATTTTGGCAGAACTTCAGTCACTGCATTTATGTCAATATTACTAGTTTATCTTTTTGCCTAGGCTCACTGTGGTGTTAATAGCTTTTGCTAATCTATTGGGCCATGCTGAGTATCTCTATGTAATAATGTTGAGTCAGCCATGTAGTATGTTACACAGCCTGAATTACTTGTGTGTACTTTTTCTTTCCTGACCCCCCCCAAAGTCTTTACACCAGTTACTCAGTGTTAATTGTAAGCAGCAACCTATTCTTATGATTGGCTGCACTGAGAAAGGCTACAGTACATAAGGGCTGTCACTCACCTCTAGACACCCTCCCGATGAAGACCTACAGTATACAGTCAAGGCACCAGACTGTCTAGTGGTCTCTGACCCCCTCTTTCCTCACCCTTTGTACTGCCTTGAGACTTACAATAAAGAGTTTATGCACCTTCTTATTGGGGTTTTGGCTGTGTCCCCTTAGCAGACATCCTCCTGAACGAGTGCCTTGTTTCTTCTGTGTGAAGAGAGGTGATTCTGCCCCTGTACAGATTCCTGGTTTAACATTCACTTGGAGTACTGTGTCCTGTTCTGGAATCCACACTTGAGAAAGGGCAGGGACAGGGTGGAGGTGATTCAGAGGATAGTAACCAAAGGGACTCAGGCACAGAAAGGGAGGTCCTACATGGAGAGGCTGGAGGACCCCAACATGCACACACTGCAGGCAGGAAGAGAGGGATGGATATGCTTGAGATGCACAGTACTTTTATAGGATGAACAGGATAGATAGCAGGGAGCTGTGGGTGGGAACACAGGCACCAGAGGGAACTCAATAAAGCTATCAGAGGGGGGATTTTGGAAAGATGTCAGGAAATATTTCTTTACAAAAAGAGTTGTAGATGGGTGGAACAAACTACTGCACCAAGGACTTTGTCTGTTTAAAATTAGTGGAAGGATTCAAACCTGGGTGGGACTGACACAGTGGACTGGTAGGACATCAGACAAAGGTGAGTGAATGGCCACTAGAGCCTTCACATCCAACCATAGCTAGAATGGGTAGACTGGATGGGCCGCAAGGCCTTTTTCTGCTGTTATCTTCTATGTTTTTAGTATTCCTACATTTCCAAAGAAACGCACAACTAGCACAGATCAAGACCTTGGAATCGGCCATTTTTTTCTCTTAGTATACTGATAGCCCACTTCAGATATCCTTTTATTAGAAATCACTTTTCTCTGAATTCTAAAAACAGACAAAAAAAAATGATGTCCTACTGTAGGCCTTTTTTGTCACTGGTGATTGAACAAATCTTTTTTTAGTTCAAAGGTTCCCAGCATTGAAACATACTGTTTATAGGTCTTGTAGTCACCCCCCTGTATAAATCCCGCTGTTTGCAAGGCTATGTCAGTCACAGGCAGTGACACCATGATGTAACTAAACTCGACAGATATAGATAGATAGATAGTTAGATAGATACTTTATTTAAAAATGCCTTTTCAATGATCAAAGTGCTTTATGGATTTAAACACAATATATAATAAACAATAATAAATACAAATAAATCATTCAAAATATAAAACTTTACGGAATGTAGTCCATCCACGCCTGTAGCAGGCTAGATAAAACAGGAAGCATACAGCCATTTTATCAATTTAAAAACACTACCCTAAACAACTGAGTTTTTAGTCTTCTCTTGATGCAGTTGATAGTGGGGGCTATCTGGATGCCTTACAGGTAGTTCTTTCTGTAACCTTGGGACAGGAACTGCAAAGGATCTCTCTCCATATGATTTTGGAATGCCTAAAAGTTGCTGACACTGACACTTGTGGGGGTGGCTTAAAGGTCACAGAGGTACAGAGGGCACAGTCCAATCAGGGCTTTATGTATCAACAAAATCACCTGACATTCTCTTTGCTATGTCACTGGTAGGTAGCTAGTGCATATCGAAGAGTGCAGGCAGTGCAAATCGTAGAACATACAGGCATTATATCATGGAGGTCAGTAAATGTTCTGCTGCATTCTGCACCAACTGCAGACAGTGGATAGGATTTGCAGGCAGGCCCTGGTAGAGAGTGCTGCAATAATCAAGGCATGAGGTAATGAAAACATGCACTAGGATGGTCAGATCACCCTGATCAAGGTAGGATTACCACCTAGCAATATTTTTAAGATGGTAAAAGCCACTCTGGAAAATTATGATACCTGAGACTCTGAAGAAAACTTGTCATCTGGATCAACATCTCAGTTGTAAACTACTTGCCTAGGCCAGAGCTTCACTCAATCAATAGTGAGTAGCCTGAGATATCCTGCATGATTGATCAAAGGCAATCTGGACCCCTCAGTAACAACTATGTTTTATCAGGGTTCAACTTTGATCCACAGAGGGCAAACTATAATCTGATTTCAGTTAGACCTTTCACCACTGCAGCTACCAAGGAGCCCTGTTCGGGTTTAAACAAAAGAGACAGTTGAGTGAGTTAAAGAGATTGTATGTAGATAGAAGACTTTGGAAGACTGGGCTCTTGGTGCCAGCAGTAATAATGTTTATAAGGTTCGGTGTGGCACTCATGTTTGGAAGACTTTGTAAGACTAGACCCTTTGTACCAGCAGTACTGATAGGTATGTGTTCAGTTTGGCATTCAAGTGTGGGAGATGTTAGAACATTGAGCCCTTGGTGCTAGCAGTATTGATGGATAAAGCCCAGTGTGGCACTGATGAACCAAGACCAATGTGTGGACTCGTGTTAAAGTGTTTGCAAGAATTGTTCCTTGGTGCCAGCAGTACTGATGGATAATGTACAGTGTGGCACGCATATGTGGAAGACATTAGAAGACTGGGCCCTTGGTGCCAGTAGTACTAATGGACCAGGACCAGTGTGGCACTCGTGTGGTGTACTTTGATGGTCTAAGCCCATCCTGTGTGGCACTCACCAAGCTGCTAGCACAACTGAGAGGAGTCCCAATAGTCCAACTTGCAGTTAAACTCTTTAAAATTAATCTTTGTGTTCTGTGTTTCACTAGTAACTAAGGGTATTGTTCACAAGTGCCATATAACTACATAAATCTGCTACCAAGTTGCCTTTTTAGGTGTCTATTTAGAGTAGATGCTCCCAAGTTTGCTTATTTCATTTCCCATCTCTTCAATGGGCTTCTTTTCCAATGACTGTTCCATAAGCAGGTTTCTGATTCAAGGCATTTTGAATGGACTCCCCATCCAAGACATTGGGTGAGTCCTCCTGTTCACTAGAAGACTGCTCCTCAAAGTCCATGAAGTTTGCATTTGCATCTGCACTTTCTTGACTGCAGTTACCAGATTCTTCTGAAATAATGCTCAACTTGTCACAGCACTCATCTGCATCTTTGCTCAACTGAGGAGCCACACATGAAGCAGCGCTGGAAGGTTTATTCAAATACTGTGGATTAAAGGAATAAGAAAATAAGAATGGCCCATGAACTGTGTATCAGTTTCCAATAAATATAACAATATTTTCGTTGTTTTGCCTTCAGCCCCCTCCCCAACTGCATAGTATTGGAATTATACTAAGCTTTGGGTGCTATGTGATTCCTTGAGGTCTCCACCTTTAAACAAGGTCAGCAGAGATCAGACATTCAAAAGCAAATTTAATTTTAAGCCTATAAAAGTAGAAGACGTAAGGAAATAATTACTAAATTTGAACATTGATTAAGCTCCAGGTCATGGCAATATTGCACCTGTAATGTTAAAATGTGCTGCTCCAGTGATTGCTTATCCTCTGACCATTATTTTGAACATGTTACTATCAACAGGAGAATTTCCCTTAGTGTGGGAAACTGCAAATGTTATTCCTGTACTTAAAACTGGACAAAAATCAAACCTAATTATCATCCCATCGCATTTTACCAATCATCTCAAAAATACTGGAGAAATTTGTGAGTGTTCAGCTGAGGACTTTTGTGGACAACAACAGCATAGTAAATGTTTCCCAGTCTAGGTTCCAGCCAAAATATAGCACTATTTAAGCACTGATCAGAGTGGTCGGGGATGTGCAGGAGGCTCTGGACAGAAGAATGTCCACGGGTGCAATTTTTATAGACTTATCAAAGGCTTTTGATACCTTGTACTATTGTATTCTCCTATCTAGACTAAAATCCTTGGGCATCACACCACCCACCCTGTGATGGTTCAGTGAATATTTAAAAAATAGACAACAGCTGGTTTCCATTAAAAACTCTAAGTCACAATTAACTATGATTAAATCAGGAGTCCCACAGGGTTACATTTTAGGCCCCCTACTGTTTAGTATTTATATGAACAATCTGTCTTTGGAAAATACCAATACATAATTCATTTATATGCAGATGATACAATCATATATGATGCAGGGATCTTAATGGAACAGTCAGAAACAAATTTCCAATTGGCTTTCAACCAAGTCCAATTTTTTCCAAGAAAGCAGACTTGCCCTGAATGCAAAAGAAATCGCAGGCACTGGTGTTTAGTGGAGACCCCAAACTGAGCAATTTGGCTGACTCTAAAAATTTTGACTGCAGAAGGCTTAATCCTGGACAAGGTAAAATCTTACCATTACTTGGGTTTTTGACTCGATGCAAGATGTAAATAGGATATGCATATAGAAAAATTGATGGCAAATCTGAAGAGTAAACTGGGCATGTTGCATAGAGTAAAAATGTTTATTGTTTGAGGTGAGGAAACCTATTGTAAACACAGTGATTGTGCCAGTTTGGTATTATGGAGATGTACTGCTCTCCGGGGCATCGGGGAGGGAGTTGGTGAGACTGGATATGATTTACAACAACTTCGCCTGTTTTATCATCGATGCCTCCCAGAGCACACACCCTTGTGACTTGTTTGTCAAACTGGGTTGGCTTAAATTGGAGGAGAGAAGGGGACTTTGCAGTATCAGGAATATGTACCAATGTTTTAAAAATAAAACTCTATAATATATAGTAGATGGTTTAGAATTTAGAAGTATCCAAGAGGATTTGAGAACAGCTTCTGGAGTGGAATACACTCTACCCATGAAAAGATATTGATAGGTCATCTTTCTTCTGCGTTGGTCCTAAACTTTGGAATTCTATTCCCCACCTGTTAAGGCCACCAAATGGTCAGTTGTTTAAGCAATAAGGCATGACCAAGGGTTAGATTATCAATCTGTTAATCACCCCCTAGGGGTGTAATGTGGCACGAGGCACAATGTTTACATTAAACTGCACCATGTCCTATACAATACACTTCATTCCTACTCACTTCCTGTACCCTTTCTATTCCTTCATTACTCTTTCTCGCTCTCTGTGCTCTGTTAGGTTTTTCCTATTATCTAAACCTCTTTTTGCAATATTTCCCCAGGTCTCACCAGATGACAGTTGTCTACCTATTAGATAAGTAGCCTTGTTATTTATTTCAGACTCTCTACTTCCCTCTTCCAGGAACTCCGACCATTCGTTTCTTCTCAGCCGCACGTCCTAACCCCATGTATTCTTCTATATTCATAACTGTATGCAGTCTGCCTCCTAAGTAGAACTACCTGGAGAGAAATGGAACTATATGTAAATGATAGAACCTATCATTGCTCGAGACACATATTCAAACTGCTGCCCTCATCTACTAGAACGTTCCATCAACATCTCAGATTTCTCACTCCGCCTGACAAGTCAGACGCCTGGAGAGCATTCTCTTGACAGTTCACACTGATTCCAGTTTAATAAGTATAATTTTATCTATATTTGAGCTGCTGCCTTCATTTATTGTTTAATTTAGTTCTAATTACTTTTTAAAGTTAAGTTTATTTAGTTTAACGGTAAAATTGTATTTTTTCTCGGTTCGTCATGGTTCGGGATAACCGCTGAGGAACCGGGGCTTTCTTAGTAATTTTGGCAATTTTTCACTATAGTTTTAGCGTTATTTATATATATTTGTATATTATTTCTGTGTTTAAAACTTATTTTTGAAACCAAGCGGTCGGTTCTTCTGAACCGATACCCCAATTCCTGTGAACCGCTGACCCGGTTCGAGTCTAAAATTATTGGTTCTTTTCTCAGATCCTTAACCGGTTCCTGAACCGACAAAAAAAAAGAGAAACCATTAGTTTGAATACTAATAGGCGGTTACTGGTTTTTCTCCTGGAAATGGAATTCCAAGAAAAGACAAAGAAAAATAATGGTCCCCCAGGTTTTAAAAGTTGCTAAGTGTGGGGAAGTGTTTGCAAAAGCTGACAAACATGACCTATGTTTAGTCTGCTTGGGACCTGATCATTTTTCAGCAGACTGTGACATTTATAAATCCTTCTCTCCTAAAACTATTGAGAAAAGGATGGAAAGGCTGAGAAATAAAGTGGACAGTGGTCCCTCAGGCTCTAACCAGCCACCAAAAACTGCGGGTGAATCCGCTTTATCCACTGTTACCACCCCTGATAAGGGTGCTTCTGGCACTTTAAAAAGGGGGAGTGGTCTGTCTGACTGTCCGGCCCCCTCCAAGAAATCCAAGAAAACCAAGCACTTTGAACCCCAGGTTTCTGTACCTCAAGGGGACTCTATTGTGTCTCATAGCCTGCCATCTGTAGAGGAGGTAGCTCAGGCTATGAAAATTCTTCAGGCTTTACAGGGGATCTGGCCTGCTCAACCTGTGCCGTTCCATCTTGGTGCTTCTGGATCTCTTTTCAGCATTCAACACTGTGGACCATGGGGTTCTGCTCGAGCGTCTGAGGATCATCTGTGGACTGGCTGGTCCAGTTCTTAGATGGTTCCATTTTTTCCTATCAGGTTTCAGAGGGTGGTGTCAGGGATTTTTTCCTCTGAGCCAGTCTCTATGTCATGCGGGGTACCTCAGGGCTCGGTGCTGTCCCCCATGTTGTTTGCAGTGTATTTGCTGCCCCTTGGAGACATTATAAGATGATATGGGCTGAGTTTTCACTGCTATGCAGATGATACACAGCTCTATCTGTCTTTTGCTCCCAATCATGATAGTGCAATGTCGATGTTTAACAGCTGTCTTGCAGAGATCCATGGCTGGATGAAAGCTAGTTGGTTGAAATTGAATTCTGAGAAGACTGAGGTGTTGGTGGTGGATCCGTGGTGCCGGACAGAGAAGTTGGAGGTGGGGTTACCACCTGGACTTTGGATTGACGGTGTACAGCTGCCTACTTCTGAATGGGTGCGAAATCTGGGGGTGGTATTTGACAATGGGCTGACACTGTGGGCGCAGGTGTCGGCAGTCATCAAATCTTCCTTTTATCATCTTAGGAACATCGCCAGAATTAAGCACCTTGTTCCGTCTGATGATTTGCCCACATTGATCCACGCCTTTGTGACCTTGCGCCTTGACTACTGCAGCTCCCTATATCTAGGACTTCCAGGGGTTGATGTCTGTCACTTGCAGCTAGTGCAGAATGCGGAGGTGTGACTATTGACTGGGACTTCTCGTTCCACTCATATTACGCCTGTGCTGCATGATCTGCACTGGCTGCCTATACAGTGGCAGACAACCGTTAGGGTCGGTCTTTTGACCTACAAAACCCTACATAGACTGGGACCAGGTTATTTGCAAGAGCTCCTGGTTCCGTACAGCCTTGGCCTACCTCTCCGCTCTACTGATGAGGGTTTGTTAAAGGTTCCCAGGGTTTGGTTGAAAACATCAGGTGCAAGGGCTTTTATGTTCATGGCGCCATCCCTGTGGAACTCTCTACCTCGTCAGATTAGGGAGTACGGGACCGTGGAGAGTTTTAAGACCAATTTCAAGATGTATTTATTTAAACAGGCTTTTAATATTTGAAGTATTGTGAAACTGGAAATTTTTTACTGAAGTTATGTATATTTTAGGTGATTTTATTGAATCATTTTAATATGTTGTGTGTAAAGCGCTTAGATATCTGAATTGCGTTATATAAATAAAATTATTATTATTATTATTAACCTGCTCCTCCAAAGGCTCCTGCTCCAGCTTCTGTTCCTGAATCACAGGAGCCTGAGTGCAATGATTATGGTGAGATTGATCCTGAACAGGATGAACAAATAGAGCCTGCAATCTCACCTGAGCAGGAGTTCGGCTGTCCTCCACGACCTGAGGATTTTTCATCTCACTTTTCTTTTGTGAGAAAAATAATGTATGCTTTAGATTTAGCTACCACTGAAGTGGTCGATGATGAGGAGGAGGCCGAATACCTAGAGATGATGTGGTTAACACCCACGCATGTCTGCCAATTAACAAGTTCTTTAAAAAAGACTTGTTAAAAATTTTACAGACTCCTCACTCTGTTCCACCTATAGATAGGAAGTCTGATGAGAAATATCAATTGGACAGGGAGGGAGTAGAGTTCTTATACTCCCACCCTGCTCATCAAGGCATAGTCCAACAGGCAGGCTGTGGAAAGGCGAGGGTTCCTCTCTCTTCCCAGCCTCCTGAGAAGGACTCCTGGAAAATAGACGGTATGTCTAAGAAAGGTTAGTTAGCTGCCTCCTTAGGTATGAGGCAGGCTAATTACCAGGCATATGCAGCACAGTATCTGAAAATGATGTGGCAATCAGTACTGGCTATGTCAGAGAAGGCTCCCTTGCCCCTCTCTGATGACCTGGCAAAGACAGCTAGATTTGGTCTGGAAGCTGCTAAATATCAGTTCCAGATGGCAGCTGAGGCTAATGATAATGCTGCCAGGTTGATGGCTCTGTTGGTGGCCCTATGAAGAATGGCATGGCTTAGGGCCACTAATCTCACCCAGGATACCCAGACAAAAGCCATGGATTTTCCTGTGGAGAATAACTCCCTGTTTGGCAAACACACTGAGAAGTACATGAAAAAGGTGGATGAATACAAGGCCACCTACAAGAGTAACTCCTCCAGGGACAGGCCTACGCCTTCCTATAGGCCTTATGGAAGGAGAGGCAGGGGAAGATCCCCTTATGGGAGGCCTTTTTAGCAGAGCCAAGCTGCTTTTCAGCAACAGCCTTACCTACAGCAGACTGGGTATTTTAGATCCTGGGGCAGGAGGGGTTCCAGAAGGGGCTCCCAATCTGTCCAGACTCAGGCACCCCCAAAACAAAACCCATGACCAGTTGGTCCAGGTCACCTTCCCAGTGCCAGTAGGGGGCAGGCTAACTTACTTCCTCCAGAACTGGGCTTCCATTAACACAGACAAGTGGGTTCTGGAGGTGGTAAGTCAGTGTTTGTGCCTATGCTTCAAATCCCTTCCCTCTCTGAAATCGAGAGTTTTCAAGCCAGCTTCCCTCATAGAGGGCAAATTCTTGCAAAAAGAAGTGCAGAAATTGATCCACATGAACCTGTACCAGCACATCTCCAGAGGAAGGGGTTTCTACTCCTGTTACTTCCTGACCAAAAAGAAAAATGGGGACTAGTGACCCATTCTGGATCTCAGATCCCTCAACAAATTTCTAGTAAAACTAAGATTCAAGATGGTCACTTTGTTGTCCATATTACCAGTTATCCAACAGGGAGATTGGTTAGCATCTCTGAATTTAAAGGATGCCTATTTTCACATCCCAGTAAGGCAATCTCACAGAAAGTATCTCAGGTTCAGACTCCCTTCAGGTCATTATCAGTTCACTTCCCTTCCCTTCGGCCTAACCTCGGCCCCAAGGGTTTTTATAAAGTGCCTAGCTGTGGTAGTGGCACACCTAAGGAGGTCTGGCATCCTAGTCTTCCCTTATCTGGATGATTGGCTGGTTGTGGGAAAATGCCTGCAGCAGGTCTCGAAGCACCTGCAATCAGCAGTGCATCTCCTGCAATCCTTGGGATTCCTGATATATTAGGAAAAGTCTGTTCTTACCCCTGCTCAGGTGCTTCCATTCATAGGAGCAGAGCTGGATACTATTCAGGAAAGGGCTTTCCTCCCTCAGGACAGGGTGCAAAGTATTTTCGACCTGGCTGCCTCTTTCAAACTAAACCAACCATGCCCAGCAAGACGCTATCTGCAGATTCTGGGCCATATAGCTGCAGCAACAGGTACAGTTACAGGGGCAAGATTCAGAATGTGAGACTTGCAGTCTCATCTCGGGTCCCACTAGTCACAGAGAAGGGACAAAATGTCAAAAACTCTTCAAAACTCATCCCAGTAACACATGCTGTTATTCAAGCCTTACAGTGGTGGAAAAATTCAGACAACTTAAGGCACGGTGTCCCTTTCAAAAAAGAGAACCCTTCTTTTGTTCTCACAACAGATGCTTCTCTACTGGGATGGAGCGCCCTCATGGGGGATCGCACCATTCATGGGACTTGGTCCAAGGCAGAATCCCTTCTGCACATAAATCTCTTAGAGCGCCGAGTTGTACTTCTGGCTCTAAAGGCCTTTGCTCACCTAGTACCAGGCAGGGTGGTACGGGTCAGGACAGACAACACCACAACAATGTACTATACAGTATAAACAAGCAAGGGGTACAAGATCGGACCCTCTCTGCTCAGAGACCATGAAACTGTGGGATCTTGTATACTCTCTAAAAGTAGCTCTGCAAGTGGTCCATGTCCCAGGGAAGGACAACATTTTAGCAGATGTCCTCAGCAGAATCAGTCAGGGCCACCACGAGTGGTCATTGGACACACAAGTGGCAAATTCAGTATTCAGAAGGTGGGGTACCCCAGAAGTGGACCTCTTTGCCTCTCCAGAGAACCACAAACTGCCACTGTTTTGTTGCAGGCCTCCACCTAGGGGCACAATCCCAGTGGATGCCATGGTACTGGATTGGTTACGGAGAAGTCTATATGTTTTCCTTCCTTCCCTCTCATTCTCAGAATCCTGATCAAGCTCAAGTCCCAGTCGGCCTCAATGATTCTCATCGCCCTGGACTGGTCCAAACAACATTGGTACCCTCTCCTGCTATCCATGTTGGTATCCAGACCAATACATCTTCCTCGGAGGCACAACCTGTTAACCTTCCACCAAGGGAAAATAAGGTATCCCAGCCTCAGTTCTCTCTGTCTCAAGGCTTGGCTCTTCAAGACATAGAATTTGCAAACCTGATCCTTTCCCAAGCTGTTTTACACAAACCTATTCAGCCAAATGGAAAAGGTTCCTCTCTTGATGCACCTTGCACACCATTGAACCTGCCTCAGCAGGAATTACAACTCTACTTGAGTATCTTACTTTCTTACATGATCAGGGCCTTAAGCATACTTCACTAAGGGTCCACTTAGCAGCTATCTCTGCTCACATTTCAGTGGGAAAACCCACCTCCATTGCATCTGATCCTATTTTTAAAAAGTTTTCAAGGGTTTGTGTCTCACATACCCACCCATTAGTGAACCTGTCCCTGGGTGGGACTTGAACATTTGTATTGCTCAGCTTATGAGGCCACCTTTTGAACCCATGTCCTCAGCTCACCTACAGTATGTCACATGGAAACTATATTTATAGTTGTTATTACTTCTGCTAGAAGGATAAGTGAGCTTCAGGCACTATCTGTGGAAAAGGACTATTTGTCTTTCCATAATGGCAAAGTGGTACTCAGAACCAGTAGAAAATTTCTCCCTAAGGAGGTGCCAGATTTTCATTTAAACCAATCCATTACACTACCAGGATTTTTTCACGGAGCACTCTACTTCAGGTGAGCGTAGACTTTACAGTCTGGATGTGAAGAGAGCTCTTGGTTACTACATATCTCATACTAAGGATCACAGGTAGGATAAACAACAGTTATTCCTTACCTATGGGGATGTGAAAAAAGGTACACCAGCTACCAAGAGATCAATCTCTCACTTGATACTTAGCTGTATACAGTTCTGCTATCAAAAAGCAGGCAGACCGGCCCCATCAGAACTTAGGGCCCATTCAACCAGGGGAACAGCTGCTTCCATAGCAGCTTCAAGGGATGCCCCCCCTACTGGACATATGCAAAGCTGCCACATGGAGGACAGTACATACTTTCACTAAACATCACAGCCTGGATATACTGTCCAGAGGTGATGTCAGATTCGGAACAGCAGTCCTGCAGAGCCTCTTTCCTAAGTAGGTTCTCTGCCCACCTCCAAAGGTACTGCTTTGAAGTCTGCATACAATTATGAATATAGAAGAATACATGGGGTTAGAAGAAAAAATTACTCACCTTAGTAATCTTATTTCTTCCAGTGTATTCTTCTATATTCATAACTCTCCCTCCCTGCCTCCCCTACCAGAACCAGAGCCTCAGCATGCCTACTGATGTTATCTTGGATTTCTGCAAGCATGTACTCACTTTTAAAGTACTTTTTACTTGGTAAGATGACTTCTTTGGTTACCTGAGTTTCCAGGATAAAACTTATCCGTTTGAGTTGTAGTTAAATAGCCACTAGGGGGCATATTTTGTTTATGGCAGTTAGTACCCTTTATGCATTTATAGGTAGTTTTAGATAGGCACATAGTATTTCTGCCTTGTAGGCTGTTATCAAAATCTAAGACATTGAGGGAACGTTACAGTAGATGAGGGCAGCAGTTTGAATATGTGTCTCGAGCAATGATAGGTTCTGTCATTTGCATATAGTTCCATTTCCCTTCGGGCAGTTCTACTTAGGAGCCAGACTGCATACAGTTATGAATATAGAAGAATACACTGGAAGAAATAAGATTACTAAGGTGAGTAGTTTTTTCTTATCCAGCCTTTGTCCCTACTGATTCCTCAGAGACTCAGGATTCCCCAACACCATCACAGCAGGTAGGTCCTTATTTGAACTAATTTCCTGTCAGTCAGTTACTAAGCCTAACAATTTTGCTATTAAATGTTGTTGAATTTGGTACAAACTGTGGATTAGTGTAAACAGTCTGACTTCGAACTGCAGTCAGTATATGATCTGAGGATAATTTAGTGTGTTCAACACATCATTGATTTAACCACCCAGCAAGTCCTGCACATGCACTGCAGGTGCAGTAAGCCAGCCTCCTGTCCCATCAAAAAATGAAAAGCAATAAAACACAACTAGGGTAAGGGATAAAGGAGGAGGCAGGGACAGATGTTGGAAAATGATGTGCACACCAATGCAAGCAGTCTTGGCAACAATATGCCAGAACTTCAGGTGAAGGTCACTGACAGGAATATTGACCAGGTGACTGTCACAGAGACGTGGGCAACCTCGAGCTATGAGTGGGACATTACCATACCAGGTTACTCTCCGTTCAGCATCAGGTACAGGAACTATTAACCAACACACCACTGCCCAAAAATTGTAATCTTAATTTTGATGAAAGGTCAGAACTTATTGAGAATGAAAGTATCATCATAAAAGCTGCTGACAAGGGGTGGAGGGGGGTAATGTGGTGGTACTGGATAAAGAACATTATATTAGGAATGAATTTAATTATGAAAAACGTAGCTTTAACCTGATCAATGACTATAAGAATTGTCCTTGCCTCCTCCTTT
Source organism: Neoceratodus forsteri (assembly GCA_016271365.2). Classification (NCBI taxonomy): domain Eukaryota; kingdom Metazoa; phylum Chordata; order Ceratodontiformes; family Ceratodontidae; genus Neoceratodus; species Neoceratodus forsteri. Next base: position 1,281,538,585 of record CM057459.1, on the reverse strand, counting down.
ATCGACTCATCCTACAAATGCCCCCTATTAGTCCACTTCATCCTTCCCAGCTATCTCCTGGTCCCATTTCCCCACGCCTCCCTCCTCCTCGGTCTATTCCTTTGGCTGCCTTCCGGCCTCTCGCTCCCACACCAGTACCCTCTCCCTCTGCTCAGCCCGCCCTACTGGTGTCTCCAGCCAGCGCACGGCAAAATCCCAGTCTCTCTGTGTTCTACGCTGCCACCTAACCATTGCCCTACTCCTTCTGGCTCCAGGGGATATACACCCCAACCCTGGCCCAACCCCAACCTCAGGCCCAGACTACCCCATACCTAACCCCTCAGTCAAGGCCACCACTGACACTCGTTCTGGCTACCTCCACTGAGGCTTACACCTTCTCCACCTAAATATTCATAGACTAGCCCCTAAACTCAATCAGTTCCAGGTCCTAGCCGCCCACCATGCCCCTGACATAATCATCCTATCTGAGACCTGGCTAAACCCCAGCCTACCAGATAATACCATCGCTATTCCAGGGTTTACTATCACACGGCAAGACCGACCCTCCAGAGGCGGAGGGGTGGCTATCTACATCAGATCAGCCCTACACTTCACTGTCTCTCTTACAAAAGCTGAACCCAAAGCTTACGAGCTTCTTATGGTAAAACTGTCCCCTCCCTCCTCATTACCTATCTTTGTGGCTGGTATTTATTGCTGCCCAGGCACGCCAACCACAATAGTCACCGCCCTTCTGTGCCAGCTCTAATCTCTTGCCCAGTTGGGTGAACTATATGTCATGGGTGACTTTAACCACAACTGGCTAGCACCCACTTTTAACAAAACCCAAACTGAGATAACCGCTCTCAACCTTAGCCAAACCATTACGGAACCCACACGCTCAAACCATAAGTCCAGTAATCACTCCCTCCTAGACTGGGCGCTTACATCCCATCCACACCGCGTCATCAGTTTAGGCCTCCTCCCCGATTCCATTAGTGACCACCACCTTATCTACTTGGTCCGCAAAATTCACAGAGTTAAATCCCCTCCCAAATTTATATTCCAATGGTCATACAAATCCCTCAACCTCTCCCTCCTTCTGGAAGATCTATCTCACTCTAATTGGGTCCCGAGCTCAAGCTGCTCTAACATGGATTCAGCCCTTATGCACATTCGGAACACCTTTCTCACCGCCTGGGACAAACACGCCCCCCTGCCCCGGGCTAGAGTCCGTGGGTCTCACCTACCCTGGATATCCCCTGAGCTGATAGCTTGCCAACAAGCCCGTGACAAGGCCTGGCGAGACTACAAATTCATGCTCCTCCCAAGCAACTATATCATCTACTGCATGCTCCGCTACAAATGCACAAAGGCCATCCGCTTAGCTAAGGCTGAATATTTTAACAACACCCTAAATGCAAATATTGGGAGACCTTCTAAATTCTGGAAAGTCATTAACTCCCTTTTCTCCCCCTAAACAACAAGCCCCCCACCTCTCCTCCTCCTCACCCAAGGGACTCTCCCCTCTGACCCCCTGAAGGTAGCCTCCGGGTTTAATTCCTATTTCACTACTTGCGCCCTGGCCCTCCTCGATTCCCTACCTCCTGCAGCCACACCCCCCCAGACATCTATCCCCCTACCGTCTGGTAGGAACCCCTTTTCCTTCAGACACATCTCCCCCATCGAAACCCTAGATGCCCTTCACTCCCTGAACCCCTCCAAAGGCAAATCCCCTGATGGTCTCGATAACAAACTCCTCTTCCTATCTGCCCCCGCCACCACTACTCCCCTCACAGCCCTACTAAATCTTTCACCACTGAGTCACTCCCCTCCGAATGGAAGCATGCCACTGTCCTACCCCTTCCAAAAGGTGGTGATCCTACCTCCACTACTAACTACCATCCCATCTCCCTCCTCCCCGCCCTCGCCAAACTCTAGGAACACCTAGTGTTATCCCAACTCTCCCACTTTCTCTCAGAAACTAACTTCTTCATCCCATTTCAGTCCGGTTTCAGAAAACACCACTCTACCACCTCCTCCCTACTAAAACTCATGGACTCCATCCTCACTGGGATGGATAAAGGGCTAATCACTGCCACTATTTTCAATGACCTAGCAAAAGCCTTCGACACGGTATCCCATTCTCTCCTACTATCCTGCTCATCAGGGGCTGGGTTAGCAGTGTCCGCCACAAACTGGTTCAGTGCCTACCTACTAAATAGAACCCAATCCACTAAAATAGCTGACCTGCCCCCCATCACCACCGGCATTCCCCAAGGCTCAGTTCTTGGCCCCATCCTCTTCTCCATCCTTCTAAATGATCTGCCTAACTCTTGCTTCACTACCGCAATCCACATGTATGCAGACGACATGGTCCTCTTTACCTCCGGCCGGACCCACGAAGAACTCACCTCCAAACTTCAAACCGATTTCAACAAAATCCAACACTGGTTCAATACCAACCAACTCTCCCTAAATGCCAAGAAAACTGTCTCTATGTCTTTCGGCACTAGACAGCATATATCCAAACTCACCCCGATCTTCCATACCATAAATAACACCATTCTTGATGAAGTGCCCTCCTTCAGGTATCTAGGGGTTTGGCTTGATCGCCACCTCTCCTTTTCCACACATGTGGATGCCATCATTTCAAAACTGTGCCCAAAACTTGTTGCCCTCTATAGAAACCGCACTAGTCTCCCGCTACCTGTCAGACATGAATTAGTCCAGAAAACGATTCTAACCTCCTTCAACTACTGTGATGTCATTTACAGCTCCGCCTCTAAGACCACCCTAGCCAGACTTGACCCCTCTTTGTGCTTTCTGACGCTTTGCCCTCGATGCCCCCCCGCTCACATCACTGCGAGCTCTACCGTTCACTGGCCCTGCCATCCCTGAGTAACCAGTGCCTAATTCATAGTGTTAAATTTGCTTCCAACTTCTGGCTCGGCTCCCTCCCGCCCTACCTCGTATCCTCCCTATCTTCCCCACCTACTCCCACCCATGCCCTCAGGTCTACTGACGCTGGGCTAGTAGTCATCCCTCACTGAAGGACCACCGCCGGCCAATCGGCCTTCTCTTACCTCTTCCCTAAACTCTGGAATGGCCTGCTGGCCCAGATCTGCCATTCTTCATCCAAACACTCCCTATCCTCTGCCCTCACTAACTTCCTTGCACCAAATTGCAACTGCCCTGACCTCCCCGATAGCTTCTCTTCCCCCCCATCCCCCCTTAGCGCTGACCAGCGGCTCGACCTTCGCCTGGTGTCTGGCTTATACACTGCCTCACGCACCCACTGTCACTCTTACTCCTCTTATTCACTCCTAATATCTCTCTTCCTCCCTCCTTCCTAAATAACGTACGCTCTTCAGCCTTACTCACAGCTACTAACTCCCCTCTCCTCCCCCCCCACTGCACCTAAACCACCCCCCTACACACCTAGTGTTTACTAGTCCACTCCTCCTCTACCCCCATCTTCGCTGTCCAACTCCTACTGTCAACTTGGTGCATCTCGCTTCAGCTCAAGTTCTGTTACTGGCACTCAAGTTCTGTTACTGGCACTTATGTAACCATGTATTGCCCTCGTTGTGTACCCATGATATGTATACCATGTCCTTGAAGATCATGTTCTGTACTGTTCTCCTTATGTAACAAGTTCAAATGTAATCCCACCCAACTATGTACATTATCTGTATTGCTCTACTTCTTAATTCAACTTTTGTATGTATACCTGCCTCCTCTGTAACTCCTCCCCCCAGGTCGCACCGTGAGACGAGCATCTTTTTGCTCAGTGTGCCTTTCCTGGTGAAACATTTTCAATAAATAAATAAATAAATTATACAGGATGTTATCTGATGAAGTTCTGAGAGGGGACAACAGTGAAGATGAGTTCAAATATCTTTGGTATGAGTATCCTGTTACCCCTGGATTCTACATCTTGCCCAAAGTCCACAAGAACACTGCTGACCACACTCCCCCTAGGAGGCCAATAGTTTCGAGCTATGGGGCACTCACAGAGAATCTTGGGCACTTGATGAAAGCTTTTTTTCTACAGATCTGTGACAGAATTACCATCATATTTAAAAGACACCACAGATATCCTCAAAAGGTTTGATAACATTGTGTGGGAAGAAAATCTAGTATGGTTAGGGATAGATATAGAGTCCTTCTATACTTCCATTCAACATGAACATGGCATACGCGCTTGCAACTACTTTCTTGAAAATCATAGCCGATGCGGTGACATGCCAATAGATTTCATACTGTAGGCTCTTGAATTCATATTAACACATACTGCTTTTGAATTTCAAGGTGATATTTTTCTACAGTGCTGTGGTACAGCCATGGGAGCCAGTATGCCCCCAGCTATGCAAATCTCTTTTTGGAGTGGTGGGAGGAGCTATGGATATTGAATCCCATGGTCAGTCCATTACACAAACATAATAAAAGGTGGACTAGATACACTGATGCTTGTTAGACATAGGGTCCATTCCACAATTCATCGAGTGGCTGAACACAAATGATTTAAACTTAAGATTTACTTTTACTTCTAGTAACATGTATTTACAGTTCCTGGATCTGGAACTTTGTGGTGTACCATGGAAGAAAATCAGTACCAGTTGCTTCAGGAAAGCAACAGCTATGAATTCTGTCTTGGAGCAGAAAGTGCCCCTGCAGGCTAAAAGAGTCCATCCCGTTTAGCCAAATGCTTAGATTGAGAAGGAACTGTAGTGATGTTGAAACTTTTGAAACACAGGCTGCAGATTTGGAAAAGAGATTCCTTGAAAGGGGTTACTCCAGTGAATTGTTGGCCATTGTTAGAGCAAAAGAACTCTCACTTGATCATGGGGAGTTACTGTACAAAGAAAACAAAAATCAGAGGGTACCCAGAGAAAAGAAACAGTTACATGTGTTTCTGAATTCAATGGGCTGGCAGGGAGAATTGGCAACGTAGACCATAGGAACTGGACCATTCTGATAAGTGATCAGGAAGTATTTGAAGCAATAAGGAATAGACCAAGAGTCTCATTCAGGAGGGCTCGCAATATAAAACATTTGGTTGTGCATCGCAGATTACCAGCCCCCTCCCTTTTTCAGGAACTGGCTGCCCTCAAGACCCCCAGGGTATTTTCAGTGAAAAAGATGTAATATATGTAAATATGCACAACTAGGGAATATATTTCAACATCCCTTCCTGAGAATGTTTCAGTAAAATCAAAAGAATACATTACTTATGATACAATATTCACTTTCTATGTACTTTGGTGTCCCTGCAAAAATATCCATGTGGGCCGGACATGTGGGGTCCATTACCAATGATAGACAGGATACCCCAATGGGCATCCATTTTTCTGAGTGTCATAATTCTGATCCTGATTTTATTTTATTTATGGGCATTCAACATGTTAGGATTAAAAAGATGGGGGGGGGGGCAATAGAATGAATGATTTGCTTAAAAAGAAAGCTTTTGGATCTACACACTTAAAAGTGTCAAACCATTGGGGCTGAATGACATTTGTGATCTAAAACCCTGTTTGATTGATACTTTCTGTGTCAGTGGCTCAGTAGGTAGCACACTCACCTCTGAGGCCAGGAGAGCAGAGGGCTGTGGGTTCAGTTCCCACATCTGGCACTTGGGTTAATATCCCAATACTGATATTGTAGTGTAGCATGAAAGGGGTGCTGCACTTCTGAGGTGCCGTCTTTCAGATGAGACATTAAACCGAGGTCCCATCTACCTGGATTGGTGGTAGTTCAGGTGGATGTTAAAGATCCCATGGCACTTATCGGAAAGAGCAGGGGAATTTCCCCGGTGTCCTGGCCAAATTTCCCTCATTCACTAAAAATACCACCAACAGCTTAATCTGGTTCAAGGTCAGTTGGCATTCATCTGTATCCCCCTCCCTCGGGTCGTGCCTGAAAATAGGCAGGATTTGTCTAGTGCACTTACCTACCCGGTCAACAAAAACTAAATAAATAAACAAATTTTTTTTTTTTAAATAAATACTGTGAAAGTTCCCCTCTTTTCAGTAGTAGATTAACATATTTTGTCAGTGAACTCTAGGATTTGTTCATATGAGCTGTTTAAGTACAACCACCTGCATATAAGGAATGCCATTGATGGTTTCCCAGATTTTCATACAGACATGTTACTTTTGATTTTGTGATGCTTCTTTCTTTGTACTTTTTAACAGTGTGTTCTCTTACTTCTTATAAGACATACTTCTACCTGTCTCTACCCCTCAGAGGTCTGGGCTGATCACACTGGATGGCAGGTCACTTTTATCTCCAGCTTTAATGCCTCTATAGTGATTTAGTCACAGCGTCTGGCTGTATGGACTAGTCTAATTAACTATTGTAGTTTTGATTTGATTTTTTTTTTTAATAGTTAGCCATTTAGTGTTTGACTTTTCACTTGCAATTTGGCAATAAAGCCTTTATTTTTGATTACATCAGTTGAGTTTGTCTCCTACTTTGTGTGCAGTAACCTTTGGCTTGTGTACTCTCTGTTCAGGAAGGATAGAGCAAAGGGTGGGGGAAGGGTAACACTGCATGAAAAAGATGGGTTATAGGCAACTAAAATAGACAGCCTAGGAGATTCAGAAAAATTAGAAACCCTCTGGATGTTAGCAGTGACAGGGAATATGAAACAAGTCAGGATTAGGGTGGTTTATAGACTTCCAGGGTCAAGGGGCAGAAAAAGAACTGAGGGATGGGACGGCATGCCAGCACAGCAACACAGTTACGGCTCACATCGCCAGTGACCTAGCTTTGAGAATGAGCCAGGGCTGTCAGCCCACTGACCGCGGGAGGAGGATCAAGCATGCCAGCAGCCACTCTCCTCCTCCTCCTCTGGGGAAGGAGAATTTGCTGTCACACTGCTTTACTGCCACCTGGGTGACCACAGGTGGTGGTGCCAGGGAAAGCATCAGTGCTGGAGCCTGAAGTGAGCATTGGGTCATATGGATGTGTTGGCAGACTGGCATCCAGTGATGCCGTGTGCTCCTGGGGTGAGGGAGGGACTTTAATGGGGACAAAACCTTGGACTGGATAAGAGCAGATGAAGCCCCTGCCCCCCCCCCACCATGTTCAGTACTGGACCCACACCACCACCCACCAGGGTTCTTCCATGTCTTCACTTCTGCTGTGGGTGGCCAGATGGATAGGGGGTAAGTAAGCCAAAGTGGCAGTAGGTGAAGCCAGCCGTAGGGGGCAAGCCAGTGGGGCAGCTCAGCAGTGTATCATGGGTAGGCCTTGGAGACCTGACCAGGTGAGTGGTTGTGTCTCAGTGAATGTGAATTCGGGATTGTCAGGGGTGGAAGTAGACCTTTCCAGAGCCCTAGGGGAAAAAATACGTGAAAAAAAGGAAGAACTCCTGGGTTTGGGAATGAGCCCGGGTCAGCTTGGGTCAGCAGGGGAGGACTAGGATTGAGCGTCTGATGACAGCTCTCATAGTTCTAGGGAAAGAGTGGGGATACACACCACGCTCTGGTGATCCCTGGGGAAGCCTGGAGGTACTGCAGATGTGCAGTGTTTATCAGAGGGGGGGAGCATGGCAGACGTCCACACGCTTGTGCACAGACATCATTTGCACGTCTGCACTCCCATTGGGCAAAAAAGGAAAAAGGGCTGGGTGCGACCATGCAGCTTGATGGCCATGCCCTGCCTTGCCAGGAGGACTGTTGTGGAATCGCACTGGGGGGGTTCAGCACCGGTCCGGCTGGCAGGGACGGGAGAGCCCTCCAGCAGGTCAGCCACAGCCATGCCGGACCCCCTCATCATGCGAGTGAGCCTGCTGCTCTCCTCACGGACAGCGCTGGCGGCTGGATGCCCCCATCGGTAGGTGTGGCAGCGGGTGCAGAAATAAAGATGTAAAAAAAAAAATAAAGAACTGAGGGTCAGACTCAGGAAGATGGCCAAGTCCAGGCAGCTGGTGGAAGTAGGTGACTTTAGTAAGCCCACATGGATTGGAAAGTTTCAATCATGGGAAGTACTAGTAATCAGCTCTTGGCGTGTGCATGTCTATTACTTTTTTCTGTACATGTGTAGGCCTATAAATAGTGTATAGATGCTGACTTTGTGGTGCCAAGTGATTGGGCATCCCTCTGGTACAGTATGCTGGTGACCTGTGTTTCAGCCCCAGGCCTGGGATGTCAGAAGCGGAGGCTGGCAGGGAGGGATTCACAGCATCCCTTGTACGCCTTGCTCCTGGCAGGTGTGAATGAGTGCTGCTTCATTAGTAGTTCCTAGTGGTGGGTCTGTGGTGGCAATCTTGGCAGCATGGATGAACACATGCTGTCAAGCGTCCCCACCCCCAGGATGCTGCTGCAGATGCACATATGTGAGTGGTGGGTGGGGCCCCATAAACGGAAAGGATTGAGCTGGACACCCTAGTTGACGGCCTCCCTGTCAAGCCCCTCCCACGCTACCTCTCTACCAAAGTGAGCTGGTCCTTCCACCTCCAGTCATCATAGGCTGATGAAAAGTGATTCTATCCTCATGGCAGCAAGAGAGCCCCCAGACAGGGATTAAATTGGATCGCCAATGATGGAGATACCAGAAGCCTGGGAGAAGAGTTGAGTCTTCTGGAAAGTCTGAAAGAGCTGTGCCCAGGGCAGAGGAGTAAACAAAATAAATAAAAAAAAAGAATAGTGCATGTACAACCATATACAGCAAGGCTGTGTTTCCATTGAGAGATTGAGAGAACATCATAAGAACCCCAAGAGCAACGTTTCAGAGGTTCTTGATGTTATTTCAACCCCGAGATGGAAACACACATAGGACCAGATATTCAGACTGCGCCTGGCAGGGGCGCACACCTGGGTGCAGCGCAACTGGAATGAGCTGGGCCAGGACCAGGGGATATTCAACAGTGATGCACCATGGCGCAGCACCATTGACTATGGCAAAGACAGCACACATACAGCGCCTGGCTCAGTGGCACTGTACTAGCGCAAGCCACAGATAGGGAGTACAGGGATGCGCCAGCGCAAGTACAGTTGCGCTAGATGCATCACCCGCGATATCAGCCGGGGCATGCAAATTAGCCATTAATATATGCAAGCAGCAAATGGGGTAATTCCATGTCATTATGGCCCCATTTGCATGCTCTTATGGAGGCAGGCCAGCGACTGCGCCTGGCACCCTGCACAGCATGATGTGTGCTGTGGGAATCTGGGCATCCCCACCCGCGCCATGATCGTATGGTATATGGGAGTAAAAGATAGCGCCAGTGAGTCTAGTGGCCCCCTCCCTCCCCGTGTCCCCGATGACTGTACTGTTAGACAGTCCCTGGTGGTCTAGTGGCCTCCCTTCCTCCGGTGTCCCCGATCACCGAATATGCCGCTTGTAAGTCCCTGGTAGTCTAGTGGTACCCTCCCTCACCCATTGCCCTGATCACAATACAGAGCCATATCATGATTCCTAGTAATCCTGTAGCACCCCCACCCCTCCCAACCACACAGCTTGCCCTTACCCGCTCCCCCCGTCATCAGCAGGCAGCTGCAACACGCCTGCATACCGCCCGGCTGCCCGCAATGAAAGATACAGTATGGGCTGTAAGCCCATTGGTCTACTGTGGAGCAATGGGCCTGCAGGGCATACTGTATAAAGAAGTCGAATATGTGAATGAAGTCATTCACATATTTGGGACTGTTTAGTACAGCATGCCCTGCAAGCCTATACTGTATCTGTCATTCGGCGGGTGGCCAGGCAGTATGCAGGTGGGTTGCAGTCACCCGCCAATGATGGGGAGGGCAAGGGCGATGTGGTGGGAGGGGTGGGGGTGCCACTGATCACCAGGGAATCATGATATGGCGCTGCACCATGATCACGAGCGAGGGTGGGTACTCACTAGACTACCAGGAACATACGAAATGGCATATCCTGGTGATCGGAACATGGGAGGGTGGGGGCCACTAGACTAACAGGGAAAGTCAAACATTACAGTGATCGATGCATTGGGGGACCAGGGGGGTCCACTGGACTACTAGGGCTATGTGTGCACTTGTGGACGGTGTTCTGGGTGAGCGGGTGGCCACCCACGGCTGGGCTGCTGTGTTGCACCCTGCAATACTGCAGCCCACCTGTGGGTGGCCAGAAATTGTGCCATCTTTTCTGGGGCTCAACTTTTTTTTTTTATTTAGTTGTTTAACCAGGTATAGCACACCAAGCTGAGAGCTTTTTTACAGGAGCGACCTGGGAGCACAAGGAGGTTAAGTGACTTGCTCAGGGTCACACAGTATGCAAGTGGAAGCTGTGGGATTCAAACCCAGGTCTGGTTTGTTGGATGTCACCAGATTTGCAGCTCAGAGCCTTAGACCACTGCGCTATACTGCCTCCTTAACTTTAAGCTCCCTATGTGGCGCAATGCAGGGCTGTGCCGGCATATGTGCCGCACATCCCAGGCTGAATATCGGGATGTGCCGCATATGCATGGGCACACCCCCTGCATTTGCACCGGATACATTAGCATTGAGCCCTGGTGCATCAAGGTTTGCACTGCACCAGGCAGCCTTCTCAGTATCCTGCTGGGGCGCAATGTGGGGTTGCGCCATGCACAATCCCTTTGAATATCCAGGCCATATTGCACAATTGTCCATATTCTATTTTTTATAGTATATTATCTGTCACACTTACATACTGCTGCTGCAAGACAAAGTTTACACACTGCATGAACTGATGCCACTGTGTTTTGGAACATACATAATACTTTAAATCATACACAAGAAGGATTTTGAACTGGGCCAATGTCCGTGCATAACAGAGGCTAACCGTATAATATAAAGCAGTAGAGACATGACTAGAAAGTCACATTTTATTTGAACTGGGGGTGCTTTGTAATTGAGCTCTGCTGCTATCCACTGTGATTTGTCCTGCTGGTGACAAGAGATCTTCTTTAAATGCAAAATAGAGACCTGTTAGCATGGGGATGATCACAAACTAGAGCTGTGCAGAATATAAAATTCCACCGGTGGAATACCCATGGAATTACCATTCCAATTCTGTGGAATTTGCACAAATATTCTGTGGAATTTCACCAGATTTTAAATTTCAGTTAGAAAATGGACTTTTTATTTCCTGGCATCAGATTGGCTAGTACCTTTGCTAGAGGGGTACATTAACTTTAAATAGACGCCCAGGAAATAAAAAGCACCAGACAACATAGCCCCTTCACCCACTGAAGTATTAAAGTGCCCACCCTGCTTTCTAATTGGATACAACTGCTAATTTCAATTTGAAATCACCGCCATTGTTTCCATCGCTTAGCGAGAGACCGCCTCCCCATTCAGTCCTTAGCCAGATTGATACAATACCCAGTTACGTAAAAATAAAAAAAACATAAAATCACAGCAGCATAAAGTGTAACTGCATCAGACAGCATCTCTTCACTCCATTTGGACTAGAGCAGCACAAAGGAGCATGAATGGGACACTCAGCCCACCGTCACTCGTACAGCACACAATCACAGTGGTTGATGTTTTCCAGGTGTATCCCTGATGGCTCGCTCATCTCAAAAGCTACTAACGCTGTCCCTCTGTCTTCCAGTAGATTTTGTGAGGCTGCACTCCTGCTCTGTCCCCCCCTCAATCTGCCACTTCTGGCACCAAAATTTTTTTTTTTTAAATTACTAAACTAACACGCCACGTGCCAGCCCTATAGCGGACACTTTTGTGAAGCCCCTGAATTACCCTGGCTCCACTCCTGCCCCACAAAACAATATTTTTTCGAATATAATTATTTTATGAAAAAAATAACTCCAACTGCAGAGCTGGTTCTCTCTTTCAGTCTCACGCTCACTCATCTCAGTATGCGATTTTAAGATAAAATTACATACTGAACTGTTGAGCGAGCGAGTCCCCTTAGGGCTGTTGTCTCGTCTTGTAGTTCTTCATGCCATCTCATAGCCACAAGAACTCCATGGCACTTTACTGTGATCATTACCTCGCTTCTGCCAAAGTGTGTGTGTGGGGGGTGGAAATGACTGACTACTATAAATAAATTGGTTGTAGCATCTCAGCTTCAAGCGGCAAAAAGGACTCCTGGACTGACCGGCATTACTTGTTCTTGTTGTTGTTTTGTTAACACCAACGATGGAGACAGTTGTACAAGAAACTCCACATCTTGATCTAGAGGTGGTGTGAGTGTGTGTGTAGTGGTAGTAGTAGTAGAAGAGAATGGTTCTTTGGGGGGGACTACTTTGCAGCATAAAGACTTACTTCATCTTTACACTATTTTATTAACTTTTTTTTTAATTAAATTCCATATTAAAATAACACACTTAACCCATTTTCTAAGTGCAATAATACCCTCCAGGGTAGGCGGTATGGGTTATACCGGACCTTCCAGGGGCTATAAGGCCCTCTGCCTGCAGCGTCAGGCCTCATCACGCCCCTGGGCGGTCCGGCGTAGCCCAATACCACCCACCCTGTCAGGCATTATTGCTTACTTATTTTGATATAGTTTTTAAAGTATGTATTCAATTTATACCAAATTTGGCTGGTATACAGGTACTGATGGCTTACATAAGTATACTAAATGTCAACATCCTAGATTAAAAATCAGTTGAGTGCTGGGTGGCCAAAGAGTTAAGTAAGCAATAAGACACAATGGGGTGTGTGTTGAACAGCTATTACCACATGTCCAGCAGTGTAGTAAGGTACAAGGCTACAAGTAGAGAGACTTCAGCCCCTGGAAGGGCTGTAATATTTGTTCAATGCACCCCACCCCCGGAGTGTCTTATTGCACTTATAAAATGGTCACTCCCTTTTTTACAGTTAGAAAAATAATGTTTCTGTGTGGAAACATCTTATTTTCAGAGAAGGGCAACAAAGATGGTACATGGACTGCACCAGAAGCCCTGCGAGGAAAGACTTAAGAACCTTAATGTCTATTCACTGGAGGAAAGAAGGGAGAGGAGAGATATGATAGAGACTTTCAAGTACCTTAGGGGAATAAACAGGGTACAGGTGGAAAGCATATTTCAGAGAACACTCAAGAACAAGGGGGTATGATATGAAGCTGAAGGGTGGAAGGCTTGGGCATAAAGTTAGAAGCACTTTTTCACTGAGAAGGTGGTGGAGCCATGGAACAGCCTTCCAGCAGACATGGTGGATGTAGAAACAATACAGGGGTTCAAGAGTACATGGGACAGACATAAGGGTACCCTGGAGATGTGCAGAGCAGGAGAGCCGCAGATCAAATATGATCTGGGGCTGCAGCAGTGAGTAGGGAAATGGGCAGACTGGGAGGGCCGTATGGTTCTTATCTACTGACAGATTCTATGTTTCTTTGTTTCAAATTATTGATAAAATAATCCTTCCTCCTAGTTGACAATGATGTCAGTGTTTTAGATATAATCTTTCTGTACTGTCATTTTTTGATTGTTGCCAGCCTGGACACCTCCCCCCTCCCGCCTTATAGTGGAGGAGAGAACTGAAATTTTTACATAATTGTGAATTGGGGAACGAGTGAGGAGGTATAGATGGTGATGATGTGAACATTTGTGACAGTGTAGTGAGAAAGCCCACCACCCCCTCGCCTTTCCACAAGAGACTGAGTGGTTTTCCTAGCGACCGCAAGTACTTGTTTTCTAGAGAATTGTTGTTTGCTCCCATCACCCTGTCAACCACAAGTGTGTCCAGTAGACATAGGACATACTTTTTAATGGGGCATTGCAGCATTCAGATATAATTAACTGTAACTCTGTGTTGATCGCACTGCTGCATCCCACAGCATGTCTCCTCCCCCCTCTGAGTTTCTGTGATTCCTTTATGAGCAGAAATGGAATTGTTAAAAAATTAAACAAAAAATGAAAACATTAACAGTATGTCTGTGTGTCAGCTTGAGCCCCAAATACGGGAGAGGAGTGTGTCAGCTCAGTCTGTAGGCTCTTGTTAAATACTTCAATGATCGGCAGTCCTTCTGATTCTCTCCTGACAGCGGCGGCTCAAGCAGCATTACCGAGCTGCTGTTTTTCTCACTGTGTACCAACTGCTTTGTGAGTACCTGAGGGCAAGATTTGAAAATAAAAAAAAAACAAAATAACATTTTTTATTTGAACAATGGGGAGATGGCAGCACTATCAGGATCGAAGAGGGAGGAGACATGCTGCAGCATGGTCGGCATCTGAAACAGGTGGGAGAGAGTTGCAGTAAAAGCAAGCGGCAAAGGGGGTAGACATTGCAGCAATCACAGAAACCTGGGCCACCCAGTACCAGGATTGGGACATGATGATAACCTGGGTTTAGGATATACAGAAAGGACAGGACTAGGGTGGGGGAGTGGCGATTTATGTAAGGGAAGGGATAAAGTGCATAATGGAGGAAGGGAGGACAGAAGCCCTGTGGATGCAGTTTCAGGATGGAAAAAACAGGGCAGTGAGGCTGAGGGTGGTGTACAGGTCACCCAACCAGGGGAGTGACCTGGATAGGGAATTGGCTGACCAAATCAAGAGGGTCTATAAGAGGGGGAGCACGATGGTGGTGGGGGATTTTAATCTACCAGTGGTGGAGTGGGGAATATCATCCACCATGAGTGCAAGGGAACTGGTCCTGTTGGAGGCTTTCCAGGAAAGCTTCCTTATGCAGCTGGTACAGGAACTGACTCAGATAGGGAGGACCCTAGACCTTGTACTGGATAATGGAGAGTCAGTTAGAGACCTGGTGATGGGAGAACCACTGGCTGGGAACGACCACTATTCAATGTGGTTCAAGCTCAACATGGGGAGGGATACAGGGGAAACAGAAACAAGGGTGATTGCCTTTAAGGGGGAAGACTTTGGGAAAATGGGTGAAATTCTGGGAAGGTACCAAGCAGGTATGCAACTGAACATGGATGCTGACCAGAAATGGGGGATTATAAAGAATGGGTTGGTAGAGGCTAGGGTAGCATGCATGAAGAAGAAAAGTAAGAAAGGGAAGGGAAAGAAACTCAAGTTGACTGACACAGGGGATCATGGATGGGGTGAGGGCCAAGAGGGCAGCATTTAGACAATATAGGAAATTGGAGAGGGAAGAAAATAAGGATAAGTATGCAGAGAAGTCCAGGGAGGTTGCAAGAATGATCAGGGTGGCTAAGGCAGCCAGGGAACTGCAGCTGGTGAAAGGTATCAAGACTGGAGAGAAAGACTTCTTCTGGTACATTGGAGAGAGAAGGATGAATAAGGACCAACTGGTGAGGATAAAAAAGGACAGTGGGTGGGTGGAGAGGGGGCCAGAGAAGGCAGAAGCACTCAACGAGTACTTCTGCTCGGTATTCACCCAGGAGAAGGGGGGAAGATTTCTAGAGCAATGGTAGGGGGGTACGGGGTGGGGGAGAATTGATAACAGATGTAGCAATTACAGAGGGCAGGCTACTGGAAGGGCTAAGGTCTCTAAGAGTGGACAAAGCACCAGAACCAGATGGTATTCATCCAAGGGTGCTAAGGGAGCAAGCAGAGGTACTGGTGAGGCCACTAGTCGACCTGTTCAACACCTCTCTGGACACAGGATGTGTACCACAGGACTGGAGGGGGGGTGCATGTGGTACCCATCCACAAAAGCGGCCCAAAGGATGAACCAGTGAACTATCGGCCATTGAGCCTTACATCGATTGTGGGGAAGCTCATGGAGACCATCCTCAAGGAGAGACTGGTGAGCTTTTTGGAGGACAATGATCTCCAGGATCAGAAGCAGCATGGGTTTGTAGTAGGAAGATCATGCCAAACCCACCTCATAGAACACTACAACTGGATGACACAGGAACTGGACAAAGGCCATGCAGTGAATGTCCTGTATTTGGACTTCAGCAAGGCCTTTGATTCAGTACTGGACAGGAGGTTGGGGGGGAAGCTGAAATATGTGGGAGCAGGGCCAACATTAGCAAATTGGATCACAAACTGGCTGAGGGGGAGGCAGCAAAGGGTGATAGTGGGAGGGAGAGCTCTCATCACCGAGAGCGATGACAAGTGGGGTGTCATAGGGATCTGTACTGGGATTGGTGCTGTTTGGGATATATATAGCAGATATTCTGCACAGGATCAGAAGCAAGATCAGCCTGTTCGCGGATGATACCAAAATGGGAGCCCTGGTTGATGACAGTGAGGGGTGGAAGGGGCTGCAAGAGGATCTGACTAAACTGCAGGAGTGGGCGGAAACATGATAGCTGGGTTTCAATGCCAAGTAGTGCAAGGTTTTGCACTTTGGAGCAAAGAACCAAGGGAGGGACTATCACTTGGATAGAGTCCAGTTGGGAAGTACCGCAGAAGAAAAGGACCTAGGAGTAATAATAACCGGGAGCATGAACAACTCAGCCCAGTGCAGGAAGGTGGCAGCACAGGCCAACAAAATGCTGGGGTGTATAGCAAGGGGGAACTCTTCCAGAAGGAGTGAGGTTATACTACCCCTGTACAGATCATTGGTCAGGCCCCACCTGTAGTATTACGTGCAGTTCTGGCACCTGCTCCTGAAAAGGAACATTAAGGTTATTGGTGGGGGTGCAACACAGGGCCACAAAGATGATACAGGGTTTGGGGGACAGGCCTTAGGTGGACAGATTGAGAAAGTTGAAAATGTACTCGCTGAAAGAGAAAGGGACAGGGGGGATATGATAGAGACCTTTAAGTATCTGAAAAGGATTAACAAGATTAACACAGAAGGGATCTTTCAGCTGAGGCAAGGGAGGGACACAAGAGGACATGGACTGAGATTAAAGGGGGAACGGTTTAGGAGGGAGGGAGGTAAGGAGACACTTTTTCCCAGAAAGGGTAGTGGACAAGTGGAATACCCCACTGGAAGATCTGATGTCCTGTAAGACGGTGGGCAATTTCAAAAGGGGGTGGGATGGAGTAAGGGGAAGGGATATGGTGATTGGGGGGGCAGGAGGGGCAGCTGCAGGATGAATTGCACACTCGGGCAGACTTGATAGACCATGTGACCTGTTTCTGCTGGTGATTTTGTATGTTCATATGCTTATGTCATATGTATCAGGATAGCAAGAGGGTGCAAGGAGTAAGTAAAGCAAGTGAGCGGGCAGCGGCACCGGCAGCAGTGGATGGGTGGATAGGCTGTCAGATACAGACAAGGTTTCAAATGACACTGAATGCGGATAAGAGGAGGAGACATCACAATTTGGCAAGTTTAGTCATTCATATCATAGGGGAAGCAATAAGACTATACTGGGTACTGGCTTTGGGTTCTTGAGTTGAAGTTGTATCCTTTTCCTTGCTAAGAGGGTAAAAATGGCAGAGTTTCAAAGAGAACATTCTGAATGGCACCTTGATTTTTTTGGTTACTCAGTCCTAATTCGGGGGAACTTGATATTACTTGTGCATGGAACAGATTTCATGCACAGGTAATAACCAATCAGAAAGCAAGATTTTCTCTTCCCATTTTATAATCAAAATTTAGTTTTTGTTTTTTTCCATCTAATTTTTAACATTTCTTATCCAGCTTTCTCCAACATTTCAAGACAGAGAAACCTGCAACATGGTTATGTGCACCAGGTTTTAAGTCTGAAGCTTTAAAGGGGGCTGTGCCATAGGCAGCCAGCCATTTTGCCAATATTTAGATTTTAGATTAGTATAATTTTGAAACCATTCATTGAAATATTATAAAATTTAGAGGGTATATGAGTTATTACTACATTTATACATGTACCCAGTTTCAGATTTCTAGATCTAGAAGTGCCTGAGTTATATGCAGATCAAAATGTCATGAAATTTCTCACACACAAAAAAAAGTGAGAGAGTTTTAGCATTTACTATTTTGAGGCAGTGCGTCCTCTGGCACACCATTATAACTGCTATCAACAATTAATTATGCTAAATTTCAGATCTCTCGGTCAACAGAAGGCTGAGTTGTGACCAAATTAACACATTTCAAAAATTCCACAGAATTCTGTCAGATTTTAAATTTCAGATATTTTGGTCTAGTTTTCAGAGAATATATCCAGTTGATACCAAATATGGCAGGCAGACAGGTACTAATGGCTTTCATAAGTGTACCAAACTTTGGAGTCCTAGACTGAAAGGGGATGAGTTGTAGGCAGTCAAACATTTAGCCAAAATTTAATTTTCAGGCCAGCCCAGTAGTGAAAAGGGTTGAGGCACTGTGGATGACTTACCTCTTTCCATGCTGGTGACCGGGGCTTAGGAACGGACATGGGTCACTCAGAGGGTTGGCTGGCCTATCCCAGCCTCTCTTAAAGCTGCTCACTGTCTTCAATGAGATGACCTTGTCCGGCAGCGCATTCCAAATGTCCACCGCCCTCTCTGTGAAGAAGTGCTTCCTGACCTCCCTCCTAAACCTCCCACCCTCCAGCTTAAGACTGTGCCACCTTGTGTTATGGTTGCCACTCAGCTTAAAGAGACTGTCCTTATCAACCTTATTTATCCCTTTCAAGTACTTGAAGGTCCCAATCATGTTCTCTCTCTCTCTCTCCTGTCTTCCAGGGAGTAGATGTTCATTGCCCTCAACCTCTCCTCATATGCCTTATCCTGGTGACCCTCTATCATCTTTGTAACCCTCTTCTGGACCTTCTCCAGCAGGTTAATGTCCTTTTTGAGGCATGGGCACTAGTACTGAACTCCGTAGGACTGTTGTCTTGCCTTGGGGAAGGGGTATTCCATGACTCACTGCTTGACTGCCACATAGAGGAATCCAGGTGGTGGCATGTGTGAGTTCTGTAGAGGGGAAGGGCCAGCATACAGAGCACCAGGGGCATTGTCACAAAGGTGTAGCTCACACAATATGCTCATTACACATCCGTGGAGCCCAAGTGGGGAAAATTGGGGGACACTTGGAGGATGAGCTATATGAAGCCCTGCCCATTCAGCTGGTGATCCACCTGATTACTCTGGTCTGGGGACAGTCTGGATTTGTATCCCAGGTGATGGAAGGACAGCCCTTCCTCTCAGGCACTGCTGCAGGGGACAATCCATGAGGGATAAAGATCTCTGGAACCAAGAGAGAGATATAGGACTGCTACAGCTGGCAGGGACAGGACTGAAATGGATGCCCAATCCTGCCAGGGGGATAAAAACTTATATAGAAAAACTTTAATGTTCAGTTATTTCCATTTAATTTGAAACATTCTTATCCAAATGTCTTCACAGTGTCAGGATTTGAGAAATGCACAACATGGTTATGTGCACCATGTTTTAAGGAGCTGTGCTATAGGTAGACAAATATTTTGCCAAAATTCCGATTGTAGTCATTTTAGTATAATTTTAAAGCATTCATCAAAAGTTTATAAAATGTTGAAGGTATAAGAGTTATTATTACATTTACATATGTACCTAGTTTCAAATTTCTAGCTACAAAGATGCCTGAATTACATGCAGATAAAAATTTCCATGAAATTTCCCACAAAAAAATATTACGACAGACTTTGAGCACCTATGATTTTAAGACAATGCATCCTACTGTGAAGGTATCTGACACACCATTAGGGCACCATTTCAGATCTCTAGCTAAGTTGAAGTCTGATGTATGACCACATTAATACATTTCAAAAATTCCACAAAAGCCCAATGAAATTTCATATAATTTTGCAGAATTCTGTTGAAATTCCACAAATTCTGAATTTTCTCATTCAGCACAGTTGTATCAGAAACCAAACATGCACAAAAAAGGCCAACACAAAGAGGCAGTGTGTTACTGCAATACAAAAACACTGAACAACCATGTCCACTTCTTGAAATGTTTTTCCATTATTTACGAGGAGTCACCTACTATAAATGTCCCACCACAAAATAGAGATGCTTACCTCTTTCAAATGTTCCGGGAATGTGTAAGAAGGGAAGAAAAGAAATTTGGTAGTTCTATAAATATAAAATACAGTAAAGAAGGCTCCAAGTGCCACTAAGAGGACTGTAACTATGGAAAGTATGAGGACACACACAATTATCCACACCGGGGTTTTGCCTGCAGAAGAAAAAAGAAACACATACTAGAATTACGTTTGGATGCTTTTTTTTGTAAATATTGTTTTCATTAGATACAGTAGGTCCAGACAGTTCAGCATACAGAAACTCATGAAAGTACACACAATGAAATCAAGGTAGGTAGGTTACAACACATATGAGCCACAGTGAGGTACTAATTAAAAATATCACTTTAATTATTTTTTCTTTACTGAAAAATTGGTAACCAGGAAAGACACACTGAGCCAGAGCTCATTTCCAGATGTGACCCAGGGGAGGAGGGGGGACATAGGGTACAAAGACTGTGAGCAAGCAAGCAAGGTGCACAAGTGACAAGATAAACAAGGTCCTGAGAATAGTTGGAACAAAAAACTGTGAGACAATTAAACAGGATACAGTACAGCAATTACGCACTAGAACAAGCTTAATATGCACAGTGACAATGACTGGGGTTGAAGACTCAGAACTAAACAGAAGGTGCAAATCAGCTTACAATAATGTTAACTAATTAACTAACATGGGTCTTAGAGGCACAGTTCATCAGGGTTAGGGAACGGCATGGTGAGGTCGGGTACATGCAGAAGCAAAGTGAAAGCGCAGAAGTGGCTTGAAGGAAAGGAAGAGGGGGCGAAATGGATACAGAATGGAACAGAGTTCCACAGTGAGGGGAGGCAACCCAAGACAGAGAGTTGCTCTGCCGATCAGGAGAAGCAAGGTGTAACAAAAAAGTGAGAGTTGGAGGAGCATAGTGAGTAGGAGGAGGGAGATAAGGGTCAGAGCAAGTCAGAGAGGGAGGAGGGAAGAGAAGAGATCCAGAATTCAGAAATGAAAGCAGCAACATGGGAGAGGCGATGAGAGGTAAGAGAGGGGAAGGAAGGGAAAAGAGTTGATAAAGGGTACAGTGATGGGTGATGGGAGGGGAGTTAGTGGAAAACTGACAGAAGGAATGAAAGAGGGGGTCCAGTCCAGCTAAGTTGGATTTAGGAGCCCCAACATAAACCACATCGGCATAGTCGAACAGCGGTAGGATCATCTTGACCATGATCTACTGATGGACTGGGAGTGGAAGACAGGATTTGTTCCTGTAAAGGGCTCCTAATTTAGGGTGCAACATCTTGATGGTGGCATAAACATGCTTCAAGAAGTTGAGATGACCGTCAAGCCAGACACTTAGGTATTTGAAGGAAGAGACCATATTAAAGGCAGTGCCCATCAAGAGTAGAGACAACAGAGGACCAACTGAGTCTACTAAGCCATTAGCAAGTGCCAAAAATCATGGTGACAGTTTTTTTGGCACTCCATGAGAATTGGTTAGCACAGATTCAGTGTTGGACACTGTCACAAGCCCACTGCAAGGAGTGCTCCAACAGGTGGGCAGATGTTCTGGTAGCAGAGTGTGGTGTCATTAGCAAACATGCAAATACTTTTTGAGACACAGGTACAGAGGAGGTCATTAAGAAAAATGTAGAAGAGGATAGGCCCCAAAACAGAGCCTTGTGGTACACTGAAGTTAATGGGAAATGGGCAGGACAGGAACGTTTCTACTTGGACAGACTGGTTGCATCCAGTGACGTAGGATTGAAACCAATCAAGTGCAGACACTGAGAGCCTAGCACACTTTAACATATCCAAAAGTAAAGGCTAGGTTACTGAGCCAAATACCTTTGCCAGGTCAATAAAAATGGCAGCAGAAACATGCCCCTTAGCAATCCTCTTTAGGATTGAATCAGTGACGCAGAGTAGGGAGGAAATTGTGGAGTGGGATTTCAAGAAGCCAGACTAAAAAGGAAATAGAAAAGGAGTCAAAAAAGTTGGAGAGTCGGGAGAAGACAAGTTTTCTTGAAGTTTTGATAGGGGAGAAGAGAAATTGGGTGGTAGCTTCCAGGACTGCAAGGGTCACCTCCTTTGTGAAGAGGGAGAAAGTTAGGCTGTTTCCAACACTGGGGAATTGAATCAAGCTGAAAGGAGAAGTTTAGAAGTGAGAGGGGAGCAGCTGTATCCAGGGCAAACAGATGAAGCTTGGGATAAAGACCATCAGGGCTATGGCCTTTGGCGGGGTTGAGTGGGAGCAGAGCAGACAGGACCTCAGCTTAAGAGTGGAAGCTGATACCTGGGGGAATAAAAAGAGAGTGGATAACCCCCCCAGAACTTACTTAGGGAATTAATATTGTTCTGAAGGCTGAAGGCAACATATTTGGCTTTTGCCTCATGGTAAAAGTCCTTAAACTTTAGGCAAAAGTAGAGCTGTATTTTAAGGCACTGAGCCAAGTAATTATTTTAAGTGAGATTTTTGTGGCTTTATTCTTTACATGGTGGCAGTGTGTACCACTTGCTGGGGTAACTGTGCTGCAAGTGGTGAAAAGTACTGCAGCTCAGGAAATGTTATAGCCACTAAGGTGGGGTAGGGGTCACAGGTCGGTCCAGAATATTGGTGTTACCTCACAATGTGTACAGTCCTTGATCCACTCTCTGTGCCTCATTCTTAAAACTTGAGAACACAACCGGACCTTCTGCCCAGTGGTGGGGCTACCACTTGCAACCCCAGCAATCAGGTTCAGGAATGAGCCCAGATCATCAGAGGCCAGCTTGAGATGGAAAATAGAGCATCCCAGAGGACGTGCAGCTCCTTTGGGGATGGAGGGTTGCTGCCCCTGCTGCAATACTGCCTCCTGGGTGACCTCAGGTGGTAGTGCAGCAGAGGTACTGCAGATGGGTGGGGAGGATGATGGCTGGAATCTGCACTACCATGCTTAATGTGTACATGCACTTGGATTCCCAAGCACTCCAACGTGCTCAGGGGCTGGGAGCATGGAACAAGAAAAACTCTCCAGTGGGATGTAGGTAGATACAGCACACTCTAGTTCTGGCCCGTCTGACCAGCCAACCTACCCTGGAGGTCCTCATGTAATAAGGCTAACATCTTGCCTGGTGTGGCCAGCCCAGTAAGCCCCACTTTGCGGGGGGAGGGTAAGCTGAGGTGTTGGAAAGGGTTATCTTAACACACTGGAGAAGGTCGGTTATGGGGATGAGTGCATGGCAGCCTCTAGCGGATCAGCTATGTAAGGAAGTAGGACCCACTACTCCCTTAGGCCAACAAGCAGTAGCTGGTTCAGCCTAACCTGAGCTTTAAAAGAGAACATTTTACATTTTGGGGGGAAAGTGCTACCCCTTTGACAAAAATGTTACCCCTTTAAAGAGGACCTTCACCAGTCTTTTTGACTTTCATGCATAAATTGCCCCTTCTTGTATTGATTCTGGAATTGTATTTCATTACTGTCCGCTGCAGTTAGTTTTTGCATTCTGAGCTGCTAAAAACTGCAGGGTGTACCAGAGCTTCTATAGTAAGTCTAGTGTTGCTGTGGGTCCAGGATTGTATTGCTGACATCACTGTAAGGCAAAGTCAATTTCACACACAAAAAAAAAAAACATACTGACAAGTCATTTCGATTTTGGCATAACACACTGCTAACAGGGTGTCTTCGGAAGGGGGGGGGACACAATATATATACATTGAGTACCGGTAGGTTTCCCTTGCAACATTGTTGCAACTGCATGGTACTGCACAGTGTGAGTCACTCCGCTATCCTACAGTGATGTCATCAGGAGCTAGCAGCCCAGCAGCTGAACAACAAAGGCAAGTGCAGCAGGGCTCAAAAACAAATCCAAATTATGGAAGGCAGAGTAAACCTTGACCAAAAATAACAAATGCACACACCCTTTCAGGTCTAGTACTGCATATAGTGACTATAAGCTGTAACTTTTTGGACCATCATGAAAGGTCCTCTTTAAAAAAATTCTAGATCTGCCCCTAGTGGTAGCTGCCAATATGGGGAAATGCTGGAGTAAAGGGGGAAAAAACAATAAATTATAATAAAAAAAGTCAAGTCACATATGAAAATGTAGTATACTTCTAATATACTTTAAGCTACACATAAAGTACATAACGGAGTAGGCACAAGCATTGTGTATGGTATGCTGCATGAACTACTTAAATGTACTTCAAGTATACTCTTTTGTATACTGCCCCTATACTTTCTTGTGCTAACCGTATCCTATTTTGATCCAATTTACTATACTGCATGTGCTAAATATACATTTAAAAATGCCATTTCAATACATGCAAGGTACTCTTTCATGAATATGTTTATTAAGCAATAAGGCATGACCAAGGGTTATGTTAATGGTCTGTTAATCACCTTCTAGGGTTGTACTGTGGCACGAGGTGTAGCTGAGTGCCACATGCCCCTAGAGGGTGATTAACTGACCATTAACATAATCCCTGGGAGTGCCGTATTGCTATTATAATAAAAAACAGTGTTAAACCTTGTTCAGCATATGGCTAAGTTCTACATGTATGTTAATAAAAGATTAATATAAAGCTGTTAGAATGTTGGCAACCAATCAGAAAGCTCCATTTCTCAGACCCTTTTTATAATTACTCTTACAGTATACTAATGATAGCCATAAGTACAAATATTATAAAATATGGTAATACTGATCCCGGAATTTTAGACCAAAATGGCACCATGAAAGAGGCCCTGAAGTGCGAGGAAGGAAAGATGAGCACAGTTGGAAAGAACTGTGATGTGTAAGTGGGGGAGGATCAAATGCAAAATGCTAAACAGAATGAAATGCAGATCCTATCTGGCCAGGATGGACTTGGGGACAACACCACAGACAATGTCTGCAAAGTCAAATAATGACAAGCTCATTCTAAAGATGACAAGCAGGACTTGTTCCTGTACAGAGCACCACGATTCTGGTGTAGTAGTTGTAGATGGCATCCATGCGTGTGGAGAAGTCCAGGTTTCTGTTCAGCCACATACCTCAGGCAGCTCTCTAATTACCTGCCGGTCCAATGTGAGCAGACAGTCACTGGCTGGATATGTGGATGAAAATCACGGTGGTGGTGGTAATGCTGAAAGGCAGAGGCTCAGTCTCAGAGGGCCATTCTGAGATGGTGACAGGGCTGCTGTATGATAGTTCCACTAAGAGGGTATACTTGGAGACGGTGCTCCATGGCTGGGAATGGGTTTGGGTATTACGAAAGGAGTTCTGGTGGCTAGAGGTCCCATAGAAGTAAACGATTAAAAAAATACTCTGGAGCCGGCCCGGTGGTGCTGAGGGTTGAGGTGCTGGACGCCACACCTCGCATCATGCCGGCAACCCGGGTTCGGGAATGGACTTGGACCGCCGGGGGTCGGTCGGTCGGGAGAAGGATCGAGCACCCAACGACTTGCTCTCCTTCTCCGGGGTTGGATGGGAGGCTTTCCCCGCCGCAATACTGCCACCCACTGGGGAACTCGGGGGATGACGGTGCAGCAGGAGGATGCCACAACATTTGGGTTGATGCTGGCAGAGGACTGGAGCAGGACGTGCGTCTCGGTGTGCGTCTGACTCCTTGTTCCTCATTGCACGCCAGCATCTGGGGCATATTTGGAGGAAAAACATCTCTTCAATCCTCCTAGATGATCATCATTGAAATCAAGCCACTACCGACTGAACAGAGCAGACCCACTGTGCAACCCACTGGGATAGAGGAAGGTAGGGGGGAATCTCTCCTCGCCCCGCCCGGGAGGTAATCCGGGACATCAAGGGCCCCGAGGTTAGTGAATGTGGCACTCTAGCAGCAGACCCTGGAAGTTGGTAGGGTCGGGGAGCAGCGTTCCTTGGAGGCCTGAAGGAGTGGAGGTTGGGAGACAGTAGAGGCGCAGAAAAATAGAGAGTAAAAAATAAAATAAAAAATACTCTCAAAATTGCCAAAACATAACACATCACGCTGTTATGTGGGTGACCTGGGTTTAGGAGTACCCCTGAGTCACAAGCACTTCAGTAGCCAGGGCTGGGAGAAGAACTGCTGATGGCAATGCATTCCTACCTATGGAGCATGCCACCATAACCCCTGCAGTGGGCTAGGGAAAGTACTCCTAATGGCAATGCATTCTTACGCAGGGAGCATGACATTATGTCTTCATCCACCATAACCCCTGCAGTGGCTGGGGGAAGTACTGCTGATGACAGTACATTCATACCCAGGGATTGTGGCACCGTGTCTGCTGCCACCATAAACCCTTCAGTAGTCCAGGGAAGTACTGCTTATGACAATGCATTTCTACCCAGGCAATGTGACACCATGTCTGCTGCCACCGTAATCCCTGAAGTGGGTTGGGAAGTACTGCTGACAGCAATGCATTCCTACTCAGGGAGCAGGGCACCATGTCTGTGGACACTCTAATCCCTGCAGAGGGCTGGGGAGCTCGCTCATCTACGGGGCATGCATGCATGTATGTGTAGTTACAGAAGCACCAGCATAGTACCAGCAGGGGTGGGGGGATGGAGTGGAGCCAGGAAGAAAAATCTCTGGAGGAAAATGGCAGTAACCAGAAGCCCCATGCCCTCACCTGATCCCTATGACTTAGGTTAAAGGTAGGTGGCTCTGTCAGGGTTATGAGGTTTCTTGCACTGATCGGGATGGGTCACTTGGCCAGAGCATGCAATCTATATAACAAACACACCAAAAACTCTACCACCTGAGAGGGCCACCAAATCTTCAAAGATCTCAACTGTGCTGTGAAACTACAGTAAATGTTGTGGTGGTTTCTCTTTGCTTCAGGAAATAATTTTTTGAAACTCCTGCTGTACGACGTGTCATCCGGTTGTACATACATGAACAGAAATTTCACCATTCAGAGACAAAGAGTTTTAAGCAGACAGTTACTGTACCATCATCTATCGTTTCCTTGCATATCACCTCGCTGGGCGGCCCTTTCTTGTCAGACTCGGTGATGAAAACCCGAACCTGGAGGCAGTATGTGGTCCAGTGCTTCAGTTCAGACAATGTGTAATAGGTATGATGGGCAGTAACAACTCTGACCTTGTGAAAAAAATAAATTAAATATGTGTATCAATTTTACAAAAATATAGAATTTGGATACAGTTAGGTACCTAAAGTCAAACAGCTCCTATGCAAAACGGATGACTTACCCACAAGCGAACAGCCCAAGCAATCTTTCAGTTCAAAGATGCCACTCTGTCCAGTTTGGCAGATTTGTAATAAACATTAGAAAGTTCATTTTGAAAAACCAGCTGCCCTCACCCTTACAATAAACTGTCTAGTTACAGTGAGAGCAAAAAGATGACTCCATTTTATTAACAAAAAAACAGGAGCATAACTTACACTATACACTATACACACTCACATATAAGTCCAGTTTCTGAAGCTAAAACTAAGGCCTCCCAAGAAGGAGGAGGACTAGACTTCTCTGTGAGGCTGACCAGTTTGTGTTGTTTACAATTGTAAACTAGTTTTGCAAGTCTATAATCAAATTTTGTGTTCAGTTCTGGCCAAAAAGAGGGATTCTATTCTATGCCTGATTTGGGCCACAAAATAGATTTTCCATTTAGCTTTGGGCAGTCTGTATTTTTTCTAAAACTGACAAAGTCGACTTACAGCATAAGCAAGAATATGCAGTGTACAGAATGTCGAGCAGTGCAGATGGTGCCTTCATGTGGATCTGGTCCAGTTTAAAACTTCTTGGCTGCATAGCTACTGTGTGACTTAAATAATAACTGCCTGGTTCCAGTCTGCTTTTTTGTATTTCCAATATCTGGTGAAAAAATAACTGTTCCATCAAATGACCTGCTACGTTTAAGTCAGAGAGACACAATCCAGATGAACAATGATTATCCCATCAAACAATGCTGTCTTTGGGAACTGGTGCTGGATAGGGAATCCCTGATGGGCAAAATGAGCTGGATGTTTCTAGCCACCTGCGAAAGGACACTATCTGGTGCACCCAGTGCTCAGTGGGTATTACCTGTGCAGCTTTAATACCGAGACTCTGGGTTGCAACTGATGCTAAATGGGAGGATACTGTTGCACAAGCACAAATGGAGATCAAATGACAAGAAGTTAACTGGTGAGTGGGTCCTTTAGTCCTCATTTGTTATCATGGTTTTATCTGAGATTTTCAGGGAGTTAGATCCCTCCCGGTAGTCTGGTTTATGTTCTAGGTGTGAAGAGGGACGCATTGCCATTGTGTGTTTGTTGGGCAAACTGTTGCCCCATAATGCTACCACACTTTAGTGCTATACACTAATTAGGTAAAAGGGGGGAAGTGTCTGTCCTGTGCCTAATGTGCACTGCAAATGGGACCCACCATACGGTAATGGTATTAATGGTAATGGGCACAAACAGGGTTTGCATTAACTAAAATCTGTTCCTCAGCATGGTGCAGAACACATGCCACTGATGCTACACCATGCAAAGCATTCTCTATCCAGACAATGATTTGCATGGTGTAGCATCACTGGCATGTGCTAGGTCTTGCATAGCACACTTAGGGTCTGGCACTATAGCCATAGTCTTCTCCTCTACCACCTCAGACCACACCGGAGTGTACAAGAGCTCCATCGGGAGTCGGGAACCACCTGGAGAGCCTTAATAGGTAAGGCTCACCTCCCTTTTTGTTTCTGGAGGGGTGTTAGCCCATCGACACGCGCAGTGCATAGACTGCCCCACCCACCCAAGCTTGATCCTGAATGTATACCCTTTTCCTGTCATGTGACTTCCTGCACCTCGTGGAACTAAGTCCTCACTTTCCCATTTGCATCTTTTACTCTCTAACCACTAGAGGGAGCACCCATTGCTCTGCACATAACCCTTCCTATACTTCCTTGTCTCTTCTACTCCTAGGCACTCTTGCCCTCCTAGCTACACCACTGCACTGCATCCTGCCAAGTGCCTCTCTGCACCTCCCTCCGTCCCCCCACCTCTCGCTTCCCTTCCTCCTCTCAGCTCTTCCTCCCTCAGCAGTGCCGGATGCAGCCACTAGAAGTCGCTATTTCCACCCCTCCAAGCCCCTTCCTGCCAGTCCCTCCTAGCCCCTCCCTCGCCCCAGACCATCTCTCTCTCTCCCAGGCTCCGCAACCTCCCCCCTGCTGGGGGTTTTGAACCTAGTACCTCTGACTCCAGAGGCAGTGACACTACCACTACCCCATCGCAGCAGCCACCCTCACCAAAGAACCACTACTCCCCTTTATTTATTTATTGTATAATTGGATTTACAACCTTTGAGCCAGGGGCTCGTTTACAAAGGTACCTCGTCACAGAGAGGACACACATGGTTAACATAATTTACAGTGTACAGTCAAGACAGAATAACAGATTTTTTACATATTTACAGAATACAGACATACAGAATCACACAGTTTTACATAGGATGCATGAACAGGAATACATAGTATTACATGCAATTGCTTGAACACATGTGTAATTAACAAACATTTCAAGTAGTACCAGCAGGTACTGGCAGAGGAGAGGGGGCCCGGCAGGAGTGGGGGTGGGGGTGTTCAGCTCAGTGGGCCATGTCAATAGTGCCAGAAGAGCAGCAGAGTATCTTTTAGTGGGCGGCTCTCAACTATGGGCACACCAGCTCTCACGCTTAGTCTACTTATGGTCACCCTGCTGGCTCATCCCAAGCCCAACCCAGCACCTCCAACTCCTGCCCTGCCCCTCCCCCCAGTCACCCCACCCCCAAGCTGGACCATCATATAACTCCACAGCATCCCCGCCAACCTGTACCCCCACCCCCACCACCATCGGGTTGGGCTGGACTCACCCCTTCCTAGCTATGCCTATCCTTAACGCCATACCTATCCCCTGTACCCCTTCCACCAGGTCCCCGCCTCAGCTCCGGTGTAAAAGCCCCAGCCGCCGCAGCCTGCTGCTCAGACTAATCGTTTTACTTCTACTACTCTCCGGGAACATCCACCCCAATCCCGGTCATGGGTCATCTACCCCCCCTCACCCGGCATAGCCTTCGCATTGCTTCAATGAACATCTGCAGTCTCCCAAAGAAGCCAGCAGCCTTCCAGTGCTGGGTTGTTCAACACCGGCCCAACATTATTGCCATAGTGAAGACCTGGCTCTCTGCGTCAACCCCCCGACTCGGCCGTCTCCCTTCCTGGTTTCACCCTGTTCAGAGAAGATCACATTGGTAAACGTGGAGGCGGATGCGCAGTCTACTTGTGTGATTCCCTCCTAAGCCACGCTCTCCCTGCACCTAAGCCATCACCATAAAAATCACCCTGGACTCAGGCAGGGGCCCTCTTTTTCTCACAGTCTCATACATACCCCCAAGGGACCAGGGACCAGAAGTCCACTCCCTTACTGACCACCTCTCCACCCTGCCTCACAAAGCAGAGCAGCTCATCCTAGGTGACCTCAATGTGAACTGGCTTGGTACCTCTACCGCACACATAAGGGACCCCTTCGCTGCTCTTGACTTAACACAATTAGTCACACTCCCAACCAGATTTAATCAGTCAAGTGGCTCCAGCACCCTCCTTGATGTAATACTGTCAAACTGCCCCCACAAAATTAGGGACGTTAATGTCCTAGCCAACTCGCTTAGCGACCACTCCCCTATCCTCTGTTGCTGATCATTCCCACACAGAAACCCGTGTCCCAGGTTACCTCCCGCCACTGCTTTCACCTCGGGGGCCTCAGGAAACTGAGGCTGCACCTATCCCAGCTTGACTGGTCCCCTATCTTACTCATGGCTGATATCGACACTGCACTAGCCTACTTCACCAGTACTTTCTGCAAGGCCTGTGACCTTTTCACCCCCATTACCTGTACCCGCACCAAAAGACAAAATGCCCCATGGATCTCCACTTCCCTTATCCAACAACTAAGGCTATGAGACAACCTCTGGTATATTGCGGTTGAGTCAGGCAGACCAGCAGACAGACAGGCTTATAATGCTGCTCGTAACAAATGCACCTGGGCCATAAAGCAAGCCAAGGCCAAACACTACCAAACTACCCTGACCTCCATCTGGGGCTCCACATGTGCTTTCTGGGATAATATGAAGGAGCTCAATGGGCAAACCCGCTCCCCCCCCTCTGTCTCAGATATCTGTCAACAGCGCTATCACCACCGACCCCCCCAAATTGCTGACTGCCTCAATAAGGCTTTCTCTGACCTAAGCTCAGTCCTTCCTATCCACTTCTTTGACCCAATCCTTGCCTCTTCCCCCACCTCCCTGGATCGCCTCCCTTTTCTCCTTTGCGCCATATCCTCCCATGAAGCCAGACCACACCTGCTAAAAGCCCTATCCAGCCGCAATCTAGCTGCGACCCCATTGATTCCAGGATCCTCCGTCTAGTACCGGATGTCATGCTAGCCCCTCTCACTGACCTGTTAAACCGATATCTATGTCTTGGTCATTTTCCAAGCACCTGGAAAACAGCTGAAATCACCCCAATCCATAACAATGGACATCGCACGGCGCCCAACAACTACAGGCCGATCTCCATCCTCCCCCCACTCTCTAAAGCACTGGTAAAAATAGTGTCCATCCAACTCATGGGGTACCTGGCCAAATATTACATACTGTTTCCTGAACAGCACAGTTTCCGACCAGGACACAGCACCATATCGGCCCTCCTGGAGTTCTCGCAGCACCTACACACCGCTCTTGACTCGTGGGACGACACTGGGGCAGTGTTCATTGACTTCACCAAGGCCTTTGGCACTGTGTGTCACCCCCTCCTGCTCGACTCCCTCCACCAACTGGGCTTCTCAGCTGGCCCCCTTGCTTGGTTCTCCAGTTACCTCCATGCCAGATCCCAACGGGTCAAGATAAATGGCACCCTATCTACCACCCTACCAGTTCGCTCCGGTGTCCCCCAGGGTTCCATCCTGGGTCCCACACTGTTCAGTCTCTTCCTCAACACCCTCCCCAGCTCATGCTCAGGCAAAATTCTCCTGTATGCCGACGACGCAGTACTTATCACATCCACCCCGACCCCCTCACCCTCCAGGATACCCTTCAACACGCTTTCAGCCAAGTTGAAGAATGGTTCCACGACCGCCGTCTGGTCTTGAACCTCAAAAAGACCAAATCTATGCTCTTCACCCACCGCCAGAACAAGGCCAAAAATACCCCCCCTCCTCATTCTCCCTAGCACTCTACACCCCCTTGAAGAGGTGCCAACATACAAATACTTGGGCGTCACCTTCGACTCGGCTCTCACTTTCCACTCCCATCTTAATACCCTGTCCTCTGCCATAAACACCCGGATAGGACTCCTTTATCGCCATAGAGACTGCCTCCCTCAAAATGCCCTCAGGCTGGCTATCACCTCATCCATCCTGTCGTTGGTAGACTACAGACTTCCCGTCTATGCTTCAGTGGACAACAACGCGCTCACTAAAATCCAAACCTCAATCAACAAGGCCTGCAGGCTCCTGACCGGCACCTCCAGCCGAACACACACCTGTCAGCTCTACTCCTCCTCGAACCTACTCACCTTTGATGAGCACCTGTGCCACCAAACCTGTATACTGCCAAAGAAATAGCCACTAGGACTCTCCCCCCAGGGGTTTCTGCATCCATAAAACCGGCTTCCCAATCAGACTCCACACAAAGCGCAGACAAGGCCACGTTCCATGTACCTAGAACCAGGACCTCCCTAGCCCAAAGGTCCTTCCACTACAGACCCCCTTCCTGGTTCAATTCCCTCCCCCCCATATCACGAACATCCCTTAAATTGGCCCTTTCAAAGTCACCCTCCGAAACCACCTCTCTGACTCTTGTAACTGTAAATGCCCCTGACTGCCTCTACATAGGGCCCCTACCTGGCCCACTTTACTCACAACATCCTCTGGACTGCCTCCCCCCCTCCAACTAACTCTCCATCCCCTTTCCCCCTCCCTAGGTACCCTCCCTGGAATCTCCAGTGCATACCTTACTATATATATATATATATATATATATGTCTAAACTTGAATGTAATTACTTGTAAGCTTCTTTTTTTTCTCAGTGTATCAGAGTAACATTGGAATTGCCTTGTGTTTAGTTGTGCTTCACCTGTATCGTTCTCCTGTGTTATACCTCACTACCAACTGTTGTCTACCCTCCCTGCGATGAGGTGCCTTTGTAAATGAGTCATTAACTCAAAGGTTGTAAACCCGAATTATACATAAATAAATAATAATAAAAAAAAAATCATTCCCATCCACCCATCACGTACCACTAGGACCACTTCTAGGCTTATGACTTGGACAATTACCACAGAAACATAGACAGTGTTGACAGAAAAAGACAAAAAGACCATTGGTCCATCCAGTCTGTTCAATTTCACCATACCATAATCCATGACCTATGCCTAGACATGTTTTTCACCTTTGCCTACCTTGTCTTGCTCCCTGTCTTCCTGCTACCCCTTGAGTAAATACTAAGCCCTTTGCTCAGTCCCAGCATAAATGTTTTTGTGCCCATCACCTCTGCTGATAGTCTGTTGCACAGCTCAACCGCTGTCTCTGTAAACTTTCTTGCATTCCTCCTGAATCCCCCTCACTAGCTTACATTCATGTCCCCTTGTTTTCAACCCACCATTCCTGCTAAATAGTTTTTCACAGTTTACCTTGTTTGTTTCTTTCAGGAACTTGAAGGTCTCTATCATGTCCTCCCTCTCCCTTCTGGTCACCAGTGTGTACATGTTCAATGCCATGAGCCAATCCTCATAGCATCTGCCCTGTTGGCTCCAAATCATTTTAGTTACTCCACACTGCATTGTCTCCAGCCTGTCTCAGTCTTTTCATAAGTGAGGACTCCAGAACTGGGGACAGTACTCCAGATGGGGTCTCATAAGTGATCTACAGAGAAGTAGAACTGTACCACCTCTTTTCCTTCTGCTATCAAAATCTCTTCGAATACATCCCAGCATTCTGGTTGTCATGCTGTAGGCCTTGTTACATTGGCTAGTTTGTTTTATGTAGTCACTTACGAGGACCCCCCAGGTCCCTTTCCTTTGAATAGAGGCATGGTTAACCCTCTCATCCAGTATTCCGCCCTGGAGTTCCTGTTCCCTATGTCCATCATATTTTGAAATTACCTTTCAACTGCCAGCCCTTGGACCACCACACTAACCTTTGCAGGTCCCTCTGCAGCTTCCTTGTCCCCTCTTTGCTGTCTGTCTTCCACAGAGCTTAGGGTAGTCAGTGAAAAGACACATCTTGCTCTGTATTCCTTCTCCCATGTAACGGGTGAACATATTGAAAGGGACTAGTCCCAGGACGGACCCCTGCAGTACTTTATTTATTTATTTTGTTGTGTATTTATTTATGTGTACTTTTTACCAGAAAAGGCACACTATGCTATTATAGCTTGCTTCCAGGTACATCCTGGGGGGTGCATTGCATGGACCTGTTTTATTGACGGGGGAATGTTGGCCATGACAACTGGGAAATCTTGCCCGCTCTTCTTGGATAAATGCCACGGGATCTTTTACTTCTACCAGGACAGTGACCACAGAGGGGCAGAAGGGACCTTGGTTTAATGTCTCATCTGAAGGATGGCACCTCACCAGTGTCAATTATGGGTATTACCCAAATACCCAATGTAGGGCTAGAACCCCTAACCTTCCAATCTTCTGGCCCCAGAGCCAAGTAAGCTGCCTACTGAGTGACTGACACTGACATTGTACCCCCACTTCCGACCTCCCTTTTCCCATACTTGACCCCCATTTATCACCAGATTCTGTTGTCTCCTCCCAAACAATGCCCTACCCATCTAACTAGGTCCTTTTCTGCTCCCAAATCCTCTAATTTCTTCAGCAACCTTCTGCATGACACCGAGTTTGAATGCTTTGCTGAAGTCAAAGTATGGTAAATACTGTTTGTCCCACTGCCCTTGTTACCAAGTCAAAGAACATTATCAGGCTGGTCTGACAAGACCTGCTTGCCATGAGCCCATGCTGCTTACTAGCCTGGAGCCCATGTCTCTCAAGGTAGTTCATTATGTCCTGCACCCCCCTTTTTTCTGTGTAACTAAATCCGGGTCACCCCTGAAAAAGGAACCATTTGGGCCCAGTGAGCTTACCCGGTCAACAAAATGAAATAAATATATATGTATGTCCACTTTGACTAGTGTCTATTTTAGTTTACCTACAACACGGGTAAGAGTGATGGGCCTGTAATTTCCTGGTTCCTTCCTGTCCCCTACCTTGTGTAGGGCACCATGTCCACTGTCCTCCAGTCTCCTGGAAACATCCCTGACTGTAGTGAGCTATTGAATTACCCTGCCTGGAGTTCAACCAGTTCCAATGCCAATTTCCTGATCACTCTCGGGTGCATCCCATCTGGCCCTCGACCGTATCTATTTTCAGGACTGCAAGCTCTTTTCTATCCCTTTCTCCAGTAATTACCGCTTGCCTCATTTCATTTCACAGAATGCCATATGTACAGTATATAATTGTTCTAAATTGTTAGTACCAAATAGTATATTCGCTTGTTTTTATGTAACTTGCACTATTTTGTTTTTCCTCATGTACCTCTCCTGCTTGCCTTGGCTCAATTTGTCTTTCTGGGTCACCAATTTATAAACACATAAATAAATCAAAAAATAAATAAATACCACAAATGATTTGAATTTCAAGCCATTTTGTTCTTTAATATGAAGGATACCTCCATGAAACCTGGATCTTCATCCCTGATGTTCCCTTACAGCTAAGGCATATTAAGGAGTTCTAATCCCCTCCTTGTGACATCAGTCTGGTGCTATGGAAATTATTATGATGTCACTAGCAGGGCATCCTGACTGCATCTTCTGTGCATAATAGGACCCAGCTGCAGATGAACTGTAAGGGTGAAACTATTTGTCGCCATATAAATACTCTTAGGGCTAGATCCCCAAAATGGCCTGATCCCTGTCTACAGGTACAGAGGGCTGGTGGAAGCTGAGGAGTTCCCCATCAGCACATGTACAGCACCCCATAGCACCAGCAATGGGACTTAACACTAGTCCTCTGCTTCCAGTCCCACTCTGCCTGGGCATCCACATGGGTGGACATGAGGGAGGTGTTTGTGCTCTGCGGAAAACAAAAAAACACTCATACAGAGTGCTGTAGAGGGGTGAGGAAGGGCCAAACATTTTGTCAGGGGGTGCACTGCAGTAATATTTGCCCTCCTTGCATGGATCCCCACTGCATCTTTGTGGGTCTCAACTTTTCCCCTCCCCCAGCATTTTCCCCCAGCCCTTCAAGATGGCATGAGGTGGCTGGGTGCCTTGAAGACTTGTTACAGGTTTTTCATTAAGTACTTTCATCTCTGGCATATGGGGATATGGCCGGCCTCTGCCATATCTCCCACAATCCTCTACTTGACACATAGCAGGGAATCCACTGAAGACACTGATTCAGTCATCCAGTTAAATGTCCTGTATACAGCCTCCCTCTGCTCAAGGTGTGCCCCGGGGGCCCCAGCATGCTCCTCTCTGTTCATGGTGGGGGGAGGTCAGGGGCTGTAGATTTGGCCATGTACAACCAAATCCAGGAGCGCACAGATTACAGGCCTGACACAAATGATTCATGCATACTGTGTCTGACCCTATCTTTATGGATCGTGCCCTTGGCAATCAAGAATGCAATAGTTTGAGAATTAATTTTCTTTTTTTTGGGGGGGTTGATATAGTGCAGTTGAGTTCTGCTGAGCAGGTTTCATTTTCTTGGCTGAGAGTCAGACCCTTACTTAAGGCACAGGAGCTCCTACCATAGGACGGACATTTCACATGTCCCATAATGCTTGCAGGGGAGAGCAAGAGTCACCAATAGAGTAATAGCACTGAAAGTAAAATGGAAATAACCAGCCTGAGGTGGACCATACCTCTGGATTGGATGAGTTTTCCCAATATTCAATCTGGTAGACTAGGCTACTGTAATAATTCTTTAAGGGTGTGATGGTGTGGTCATTTAAAGCGTCCTTAATACTGATATCCAGGAGTCCCAGTCTTGATTTCACAGTCACTTCTGGAGGCGGTCCCAACATTGCTGTAAGTTAAAGGGAAATGGAGTAAAGAAAAAGGTATCTCTCCAAGACATTGAAAGGTCATCACTGTTGTACTGTGCTACACGGCAGCATTAGACTGCAAGTCAACAGTTCCTGTTAAAGCAGTTTATCAAATGTTGGTCTACATTTTGTTATTGTTTGCCCTTGCTCATCTTCTAGTAGTCACTGGGTGTTTCTGATTCACACGTTTGTGGTATCATGTCCCATTTTACAACTACATACACTAGATGTGGTTTATGTCCTTTTTAGAATTGTACATGGTTGTAAGAGTGGACAAACATCAGAAAAATTTAATTGGAACTGCCTGAATAACATGGTGTTCAGATAGAGAAAATGGGCTCAAATAGGGAGTGAGGTTCAGGGGTGATGTGTCAGTGCTGATGTTTCTTGGGATCAGGGCCAAGGTAAGAATGTCCTTTGCAGCTGGAATGGACCGCTACTTCCAATGGGCCTACCTGGTTATCAAAATTAAATAAACTGTGTGCCCTGGAGTTCCCGTACTCGCACTTGGCTCTGTGCAGTGGTAACACACAGCCCTGGGTCCCTCTATGTTTTATTCCCAATAACTCACAGCAGGTCATGGATTTGTTCAAAGAAGAGTTGATCTTCTAACCAGTGGAGAAAGGCTGAACGTTGTGGAAGGGTATGTGCAGAGGATGTACATGAGAGGGCCAGAGCAAAACAGCAAACAAAAAATGCAGTTCACGCTCTGTTATCTTTATGAAGTAAGCTGGCCTTCCCTGGATGAGAAGTACTATCATATGACCCTAGACACAGGGAAGGACCAGGGCCTTACATAAAATTTATTCCCAAGTGGAATACTGTGATTGAGAGGTCCCACTCTACAAAGGTGACCACTAAGACATTTTTGTTAATTCCTCAGAAAAATAACTACAGCAGGTTGATTCTGTCATCCCCACGCAGCCATCCTAATAGTGGTCATATTCCAGAAGCCTCCGTCAGCTGATTTTATCATTAAAATCAGCCATGGGGGGCCTTGTGTCTCCATTCCCACTGACAGAGCAATGGTGCTGCAGGTGCATCTGTCACACACACTAACACCACCGGTATTGCTGAGGTCACGAAGGCAGAGAAATGGTGCTGCAGGTGCGGCTGTAATAGATACTGGTACCAGTGGTACTCTTTACATTGGACAGGCAGAGTGATGGTGTCAAGAGGTGGCAGCCACATTTACCTAAGCCACCAGTGTTTGAATTGGGTGACCAGAGCAATGGTGCACTAGAAAGGTTGTGACAAATAACAGAGCTGCAGTTGCTTCAATTGGGTGTGCAAAGAAACAGTGCTGTGGGACCATCTGTCACATACACCAGACTCATCAGTATTGTCTGAGTTGGGCAGACAGAGCAGTGGTGCTGTTGGAGTGGCTGTTACCTATTCCAGGACAGCCAGCATTGTTTGATTTGGGTGAGCAGGGTAATGATACTGCAGAAGCATCTGTCCCATACAGTACACCAAAGTCGCCAGTGTTGCTTGAGTGAGGTGGGCAAGCAATGGTGCTGCCGGAGCAGCTATCAAATATAATGGGTCTGCTGGTGTTGTTTGAATCAGGTGGACAGAGCAATAGTGCCATGAGAACGGCAGTCGTATATACAGGAACCATAGCTCTGTGTATACGGTGGTAAGCCAAGCAAGTGGTACAGGAAAAGAAACTGAGAACACCATGACAAGCTGCTCAGTCAATCAATACGCGTATGATTATATTTTATTTTCTGCTGGTATGTGTGACAAATGCTCCCTCAACAGCATTACTCTGCCTGCCCACCTGGTTCAAACAATGCTGGCGGCACTCACATATATGATAGCTATTCCTGTGGCACTAGTGCTCTTCCTACCTGTCCAATTCAGACAACACCAGTGGTAACGTCATACGTGACAGGTGCTCCTGTGGTACCATTACTTTGCCCACAAGAAAAGAGACACGAGCCACACATAGCAGCATTTGTAATGACATTAACCAAAGGGACTTCCGGAATATGACCACAATTGAGATGATGATTGAGAGACAGCAGAATCAGTCTGCTAAAAAGTTAGTTTTCAGAGGCATTAAACGTTAGTAAAAAAAATTACTGCTAGTGGGCTCTTCGGTAGATAAGGATGACCGCTTAATCATGATATTTTTAAGCAGACGTAAAATTTACAGTACTTCCATTTTAACAGCACATTGCAGTTATCCTCTCTACCAGTGGGTGTCCCTTTGCATGACCTTCTAATGGGGAGTTTATTTAGTTTTTGCTAACCAGGTAAGCCCACTAGGCAATTATATGCCTATTTTCAGATACGGCCTGGGAGATTACAACCAAACTTACATACAGTAGAAATACATTGTATTACAATATCCAGTGGAGAGAAAACACATGAAACAAAGCAATGTATATGGAAGGGGGAAATACATAACAAGCTATGCATTCAGTTTGATAACATTTCAATGCAATAAATGAGGGGAAGAAGTGTATGTACTAAACAAACACATTATAGACAGGGAAAATTTTAAGAACCATATCCATTCATATAGAGTTACAACACAGGACTTATGAGGACAATGATAAGACATGCTGTTATTTCATTGACCCGCTTTCAACATTGCAAGCAATTCAAGAAGGCAGTGAGGAGGGCTGGGGGGGCATACTGGGATGTATAGGAAGAGGCATCATCAGTAGAAAACAGGAAGTTGTCATCCCTCTGCACAGACAGTTGGTGAGATCCCATGTGGAGAACTGCACGCAGTTCTGGAGACCCCATCTCTGCAAGGACATAAACAGGATGGAGGCAGTCCAGGGGAAGGCAACTAAAATGGTGCAGACTCTGCACCAGAAGCCATAAGAAAAGAGACTAAAGGAGCTTAATATGTATACCCTTGAGGAAAGGAGGGATAGGGGGACATGACAGAAACGTTCAAGTACCTCAAAGGAATCAGCAAAGTCTAGGAGGGTAGCATCTTTCAGAAAAAGATATGTGCAAGAACAAAGGGGCACAATTTGAAGATAGAGGAGGGACGGCTCAAGGGCAAAGTGAGGAAGTAGTTTTTCACGGAGAGGGTGGTGGACGCATGGAATGGCCTTTCTGAGGAGGTCATGGGGTCAAAAACAGTGGGGGAATTCAAGAATGCATGGGACAGACATAAGGCAATTCTGGTGGGGGGGTAGGAAGAAGTATACTGTTGGTTAACTAGGATCTGCAGCTTATCCAATAGGTAGGGAAATGCACAGACTGGGTAGATGGAGCGGTCCTTATCTGCCATCAAAGTCTATGTTTCTGTAACCCCTCACCCCTGCCTTTTTACTAAAATGACATGTGGCATGCTGTTGGCGTTGGCAGCAATACCTGGTGGGGACCTGGGTTCGGGGAGGATGAGGTTACCTGGCACAAGAGACCTAGGTTTGACTACTCTGCACAGGGGCACCCAGGTAAATCCAAATACAGGAAGCAATAACTGTAATGTCCAGAACCAGGATTGGGATTTTTCAGTGTGGCTTTTATTCATAACTAGCTGAACATAACAAAGCATAGATGGACCCCTAAAGGGCTACGTTCACTGTAAATGCAGATCAGAGACTACAAGGCAGTCCACTTGAAGAATGAACCCATTTCTACTGTTGTCTGGCTCTGGACCCACCCGGCACTCTGCCCAGACTTGCATGTGCTTTGGATACACAGCCCGACTGGCCCGGCTCCCCTGCCAGCCACTTGACTGACGGTCCATTTAAAGAATGAACCCAAATTACTTGTTGTGACTCCCATCAAACAAGGAGAATGATTTCCCAAACTGTGGCTCCCCACACCACTTAGATTCTGCGACTCTTAGAGAGATTTTCCAATTTGCGACCCACGTCTAGGTACCTACCTCATCACTGGCCAGGTGAATAAGGCAAGTAGCAATCACAGAAGAAATCCATAGAGGTGGACCTGGTTACTAAAGATGGGGGGTGTTCCCACCTCCAGCTCCCACAGCCCATACACGGCCATTTCTCTGGACAAACAGAAACTTAAACTTTGAAATGTAGATTAAATGGTGGATGACCTGGAGCACCCCCTCTACAACATTACTTGAAATCCATTCAGACTTTAAATTTTAAACTACTCCATTTGTTTGTTCTAGTACAATAGGCCTCCCAAATAGTAGTTCACATCCCAGCTTTCTTCATATTTTCCAAACTGAAGAAACATATTGTTTGCCCTCTCAAATAGAGCAAAACACTCACCCTTTCGTTGCAGGTGCCCCACAGGTGAAGTACCACTTCTTTCACTGTTATAATACCAGAACAGAAACTGTAAAAAGGCAGCTTTCTTCTGTACAGGAAATTAGGGGATTGCCCCTGGAATCCACAGAGGGACTTCTCTCCCCAGAGGGAGGGGGCACTGAGACCTGGACAGCGGTCTCCAGCACTTAAAACTGGACTCTAACTTTCTCCCAAGGAAGTAAACAGAAGACACTTCCTTCTTCTTCAAAACAAAACCGAAGACTGACTTTGAAAACTCCCAAAGTTCTATCTCACGCCCTGTGCTGCAGATTCCAATGTGGCTTATGCAGCTGCGACAGTTCTATGGTGATGTCATCTCTCAAGTCTCAGCTGTGACTGAGAACAGAGTGAGAC
The DNA here is from genome assembly GCA_016271365.2 of Neoceratodus forsteri. NCBI lineage: Eukaryota > Metazoa > Chordata > Ceratodontiformes > Ceratodontidae > Neoceratodus > Neoceratodus forsteri. The sequence goes on along the minus strand of CM057459.1, from coordinate 1,281,497,235 downwards.
AGTGTGAAACCCATTTAACTGGAGTTTCACAAGCTGCCTTCCCTGCCTACCACTAGGTCTTACTGGGATTCTAGTAACCCCGGGTAACAAGGGGGTTACACTCACCCTTGACCAGAGAAAATGACTGTCCCCAGTCATTATGCACTCGACCTTAGGCCATCCCACCCTGTGTGCTACCTGTGGAGGGGTGATCAGGCCCCCTCCTACCATGTGCAAGCACAGGCAGGCAACACTAAGGGCCTAGAGGCCTATAGCTGACATGTCAGCCTCTACTCTATCCACTTACTATGGACACCTAGTGGCTCTGGTAGAACTATCCAGAGCATAGCCCTGATAGATCAGCACTGCAGTCCCTATGGCCGTTCAGGACCACAGCTTGTCTCTCCCCCCTAACCCTCTAGGGAAAACCTATCTGCCTCTAACATAATATTCCCAAACAAAAAAAAACCCGGGGACCTCCCCGACCTTGGGCAACCTGCAACCACAACCATTAAAATACCAATTAATACTTCCTCCCTACCCCCACAACCACACCTGTGGAAGGAAAGGTTAACACAGTAACAACCATAGCAATAACAACACAGTACTTTAAATTCTACACAATAAAGCACTGACGAGGAACTCCGATGAGCCCCTCCTCCTCTTCTTGTCTTCTCTTCTGTCTTCCCAGGAACACCTGTAAGAAAAAGACAAAACAAAACACACTCCTAATCTGCATTCACAGTCTATCTAAACAACAACTCCTACCATACATAAACACTAAACAATCCCAAAAAAGATTTTTTAGAAAAAGGTAGAAAAACAGTATTTACATTAGAGTACGATAATGACAATATTTACAATACACATTTGGGGGGATGGAGTGCCCTAAAAGTCCCAACTAGTGACCACCAGGCTCGAAGACTAGTCCAATAAAGAGACTCTCCTGGGCCGGAGCCCCGTGAAGCATTGTTCTAAAAGGCCAAAGTCCCGAAGGGGAGAGTCTTTGTGGACAGTTCACACATTTTTGAAGTCTGTAGTGTAGGGTGTGTACTGCAATGTCATAAAGATAGAAAAAGTGTTCGGACTTACCAGCCATTTGTAGTATACGAACTGCACCAACCTTGTCCACAGCCGAAGACTCTCCCTGGCAGCATTTCTTCTGATACAGCTGGGTGGACATCTTCCGGGAACCACAGGAGTGCACATCTGGAAACAGCTGGGCTGATGTCATCAGTGGAGAAGGAACCTTAGAACAGGAACAAAAAGAAAAACAGCTGGTCCGACGTCATCCGATTACCAGGCGATGAACAGGAAACAGCTGGGCTGGTGTCCTCTCTGGATCTGAAGTCATCTTGTGGGCCAGTAGATGGTTGCTGAACAAGACAGTACACTGTAGACTGAAGAATGTGGAGCACCTGAGTCCTTGGTTATTCATATTGGTGGATCAATAAGGGCACTTCACAGTCTAATGTGGCAGTATTGACTACCACTGCTCGGCTCTCCATTTTGTAGGCACGGGCTTAATTACTGGGAGGTCCTTGCACTGAGGTCAATAGTACCGGGGGTCAGGGGCTTAAATTATTACCCCGTCTGGACGCACATAATTCACACAGTGGGAGACTTCACGTTCCTCTCCGTCCACTGTTCTCACTCTGTCCATGAACAGTGTCCTGCCTCTCTTCCACTGTGTATACTTTTCGTGGAACAGTCTATTCTTTACATGCTGGTTGGCCCCAGGATGCACATGTTTCATTGCTTCACCCCATATCCAGGATTTCCTGCAGTCCTCAATCTCCTCCCAGACTCTCCGAGGAAAGGTAGGAAAGGTCATACCATAGATTTCATTTGCCTTTCTATGAACCAGTCTCTCCTCTTTACTTGCTTAGGTCAATCTGAGACCACTGGCCTGGCTTGCGGGTGGCCAGTCCTGGTTCTGCCAGCTTCGCATCCTCAAAGAAATTAAAAACCGATCCCTGACTTCTTCCTCTTGTAAAGCCAGGGCAGTGGCATCACTACCTTCTTCAACACATTCCTCCGAGGCAAGATCTTGAGGCTGTGTACCTGTTCCTTTCTCACAAGGCCACATAGGTTCTCCCTCATCTTCCTCTTCACTGAGGATCTGAGCCCAGGAGTGAGCAGTCGTTCTCACCCCCGAGACTGTCCATTCATCACTAGGAGCGGAGGGCGACACCTCCCATTCAAAGGCCTCCCGCATCTCATCTTCACCGAAGAGACTCAGGCTAGGCCCCCCCCCCAACCCAGGGGTCTATTGATGCTTTATCGAACTTTTTCTCAGAGATCCAGCATCCAAAACTTCAACTTCAGGTTCAGTCTCTAATTCTGCACCCTCTAGCTTTGTGCCACACTCCCCCGAGGGACCTTCTTCCACAGGCTCTGCCTGGTGCTGTGTGCTGCCAACTGCAGATTCCTGAATTTTTGTCCATGTGGGAGCCAAACGAATTGGAGGCACTTTATACAAGCCATATTTTTGTAGACATCCAGCACAGTGAGGAATCATAAAGACATCCCTTCCAGCACTCAAGCATATCTGGCATATACGCACTGGATAATAAGGAATTGCCACATCAGGAGGGTTGCCCTCCATAGCACCAATTTTCAATATCTCTCAGTCTATTTACTGCTGTTGTTACTGCAACCCGGCATGATCCGGGTAACGAGCTGGTCCTGAGGCCATAACTGCAGAAAATAAACAAAAGTTCACTGTAACTGAAAGTCCCACTTTAATGAACACACTCTGTAGCTTTAAAATGGCTCCTATGCTGCTGTGTTTACTTTACTACCCCACCCTGTAATGGCGGGCGGCAGCACTCTGTGCATCAACATTTAGACTCTGGTCAAGCCATCATGCCATCTCGATTTACATCAGCTACTGATAACTTTTACTCAAACTGCACAACTTGCTCTGATCTGGCTTTTCACACATTTCAGGATTTTCCTTGGACTTTTCACAAGCTGGCAACATTCATTTAATTACAGTCCTTAAAAACTTCAGGTTTCAGCACAGGATTGCCTGCTTCTACTAGTGTTGCACTTTTTTACAACACACAGTCTCTCTCTAGCTGCAAACTTTAAACTGAGGCTATTTTCACTTCCATGCACACATTCAATGGCTTTAAAGACTTGCACTTGCTGGCAGGACATCACACAGTCGTTACTTGCAAAGCGACTACTGCTGCACACACATTTTATATGGCATTACTGAAAATCACTGTTTGAGCAGTTTTTTAATTGTTTACTCACTGTTATTGTAGCAACTTGCTGCGATGGGGTAAAATGGCCTGCAGCCAGATTTTGAAGGCCTCTGAATGCAAACGGGCGGGCAGTCTCCGCGATCGTCGTTTTATACACCTAACTCGCTAATTTCACGATCGATTTGTGGGTTGAGCCCGATTTTAAACTTAAAAGTCACTTTTTGAATGTTTACAGCACTTTGAATCCTTCGCGACGCTCCTCCACTGCCAGTACACGCACTACTCTCTGTCTCCCTCTTGAATGCTGAGGCAGTCTCAGAAGAGCTGGCTGAGGGGCCTTACTAATGGCAATCTGACCAACCACACAACGCCATGCAAATGAGCCTTTTCTTCCTCGTGAGGGCTCCTTTCCTCACGGCGATCATCGAGCAGGCAAATTCAAACTGTAAAATGCACTTTTTTTTTTTCTTCAACTGACTCCACGGCGGGAGCCCATTTCAACCATGTAACTTTGCCATTAACTCTACAGTCTCTAGCTTTGCACAGAAAGCATTTCCAACGTCCAGGGCATAATTTCTCTGTTGCTACCCCTAGTCTTCCACACTTTCCTTCACATAAATTCATTTTAAAAGCATTTCAAACGTCCAGGGCATAATTTCTCTGTTGCTACCCCTAGTTTTCCACACTTTCCTTCACAGAATTCATTTTAAAAGCATTTTAAACGTCCAGGGCACAATCTCTCTGTTGCTACCCCTAGTTTTCCACACTTTTCTTCACAGAATTTACTTTAAAAGCTGACAAAGATGCTGTAAACAATTTTGATGCAGGACAAGGGCACACTCTTTGGCTTTACAGCTCCTTGGTAAACAGTTGGCATTTTTTAAACAGCAGCACAAGATTCACAGCACACAGCAACACACTAGGAAATTGCTTCAACTTTTTGGGCTACCGCACAGATAGCCAAAGCTAGACCACTTGCCCAAGCACCTTCCTTCCGAACAAATCAAAGCGGTGCCTCCATTTTTGTAACCCCTCACCCTGCCTTTTTACTAAAATGACAGGTGGCATGCTGTTGGGGATGGCAATACCTGGTGGGGACCTGGGTCTGGGGAGGATGAGGTTACCTAAGCACAAGGGACCTAGGTTTGCCATCTCTGCACAGGGGCACCAAGTAAATCCAAATACAGGAAGCAATAACTGTAATGTCCAGAACCAGGATTGAGATTTTTCAGTGTGGCTTTTATTCATAACTAGCTGAACATAACAAAGCATAGATGGACCCCTAAAGGGCTACGTTCACTGTAAATGCAGATCAGAGACTACAAGGCGGTCCACTTGAAGAATGAACCCATTTCTACTGTTGTCTGGCTCTGGACCCACCAGGCACTCAGCCCGGACTTGCATGCACTTTGGATACACAGCCCAACTGGCCCGGCTCCCCTGCCGGCCACTTGACTGATGGTTCATTTAAAGAATGAACCCAAATTACTTGTTGTGACTTCCATCAAACAAGGAGAATGATTTCCCAAACTGTGGCTCCCCACACCACTTAGAGTCTGCGGCTCTTAGAGAGATTTGTTTTCTTACTTCCTTCGGACTCCCATCAAACAAGGAGAATATTTTCCCAAAATGTGGCTCCCCACACCACTTAGAGTCTGTGACTCTTAGAGAGATTTTCCAATTTGCGACCCACGTCTGGGTACCTACCTCATCACTGGCCAGGCACATGAGGCAAGTATGATCACAGTAGAAACTGCAGAAGTGACCTGTTACTAAAGATGGGGTGTTCCCACCTTCAGCTCCACAGCCCATACCCGGCCATTTCTCTGGACAAACAGAAACTTAAACTTTGAAATGTAGATTAAACGGTGGATGACCTGAAGCCCCTCTACAACATTACTTGAAATCCATTCAGACTTTAAATTTTAAACTACTCCATTTGTTTGTCCTAGAACAATAGGCCTCCCAAATAGTAGTTCACATCCCAGCTTTCTTCATATTTTCCAAACTGAAGAAACATATTGTTTGCCCTCTCAAATAGAGCAAAACACTCACCCTTTCGTTGCAGGTGCCCCACAGGCTGAGTACCACTTCTTTCACTGTTATAATACCAGAACAGAAACTGTAAAAGGCAGCTTTCTTCTGTACAGGAAATTAGGGATTGCCCTGGAATCCACAGAAGGATTCTTCTTCCGAGGGAGGGGGCACTGAGACCTGGACAGCGGTCTCCAGCACTTAAAACTGGACTCTAACTTTCTCCCAAGGAGGTAAACAGAAGACACTTCCTTCTTCTTCAAAACAAAACCGAAGACTGACTTTGAAAACTCCCAAAGTTCTATCTCACTCCCTGTGCTGCAGATTCCAATGTGGCTTATGCAGCTGCGACAGTTCTATGGTGATGTCATTTCTCAAGTCTCAGCTGTGACTGAGAACAGAGTGAGACAGTGTGAAACCCATTTAACTGGAGTTTCACAAGCTGCCTTCCCTGCCTACCACTAGGTCTTACTGAGATTCTAGTAACCCCGGGTAACAAGGGGGTTACATTTCTTTATAATGTGGGTTCCTAAAATACTGTCTTTTGTTTCGTCCAAACAGGTCACCTGACTGTGAATTAATGTCTGATATACCCACAGTTGCATGCTCACATGGCTTTATTTCACTGTTTCTTTAGGTAAAACTCTAATAAAATATTGCCCATGTTATAAGAGGATTAACTCACGACAGGGTATGAGTTTACTGAGCATTAATCCACACGTGGGTGGTTGAAATCCTCGCAGCCTCGCATGATTGCAACCCGCAAGTGTGGATTAATGCTCAGTAAACCCATACCCTGTCATGGGTTAATCCCTCCATGTAAGTACCTATGTAAATTTGTAATTATCTATATAAACAGTTTGAAACTTGGATACGTGGTATTACTTGTGTAAAACTGAACCTATTATATGTGAGGCTCTAGCTAATTTCCTTATTTAGAACTGTAATATTGGTCCTGTATATTGTCTTTTCACGTACTCTGTGGCATTGAACTGTTTTAACTTGTTGTTATTTCTATGTTGTCAAACCATAACCTTGCTGTTTATTTCATTCTCTGTATTGTATTCTGTCCTGCCTAGGACCTCCTTGTAAATGAGCAATGCTCAATGGAGCTTTTCCCTGGTAAAATAAACAAGTACAAATATCAACACTGATCACACAAAATGGGTGCCATACAAAGAATTACTCAGGTACACAATCAACTAATATTAGATATTTCCATTTCCAATGACAGTGTGTTACCACAGAGTAACAACTCCAAATTACAAAGCCTTATGGACCAGCACATAAAGAAATCCTGAAGGGTCGAGGTTTGTTTATTTATTTAGTTCATTTTTATTACCCAGGTAAGCACACATGGCATTAGATGCCTATTGCAGCAAGGTTTTCTGTTTTGCACTATTTTAGGAGGTGGTATTAGCTTAGTTTTATTATCACTAACACTTTGTTCCTGAGCCCCACTACTGCCTTCCCTGTCCTTCCATTCTGGCTCCAGCAGGCAGGCACGCTGCACCACTCACAGCTGCCCTTCTTATAATGGGGATTGGGAGAGAAGCTGGGGGCAGTGAAACGAGGAGTGAGGGGGCACCCAGTGATGTGCTCCTGAATACTGGATCCTAAAATTTGTTTAATCCAAGACAGCAGCACAAATGACTAGCCGCACCTGCTCCCCTGCCCTCATGGATGGGGGGCACACATAGCTTCGCCCTTCAAGATACCCTCTTCTTATCAAGATGGGGAGGCAAAAAGTGGATTAGAAAGATTGTTATAGTCCAGGGAGAGAGCAAGTGTGTGCTCTTCACAGTAACTGGTGGGGGTTGGAGTGCATGGGTCTTGGCCCGGGAGTTCCACATCAGATCTGACTCTGAACCCAAATGTAGGGATACTGAATCTTGATAGCATACACACCCCAATGCTTGGCATAATGTATCCTTGTTCAGCTAGAGGACTGATGGATTGTTCAGTACATAAACAACATTATGCAGTTTCTAAATGGTACATAACACTAGTGTGTAGCTCAGAAATATCTACTTAGTTTACTAAAGTTGATTGCCAAAAATGTAAGGTGATGCATATTGGCAAAATACTGCACAAGTAAAGTACAGCACAGATGGCGCTCGGTGTAATCCTCACATGAGGAAATAATCTAGGTGTAATGATGAACTGTGACCTAAAAAGTTCCAGTCACTAAGTCAATGCCAGGGATGGCAAGCAATGTGCATTAATGCTCGTAGCCCACCAAGGAAACTCCCGGAGCTCACAGCCATGTTGGCAGAGACACAGCTAGACTGGGTTGCAGTCACGGATACATAATTCACCATGAACCACACCTGGGATGTGGTCATACCAGGTTACATGCTCTTCAGACGAGATTGCAAGGGGAAAAAGGATGGGGGGTAGCTGTGTATGTAAGGAAGGGGATCAGTGCAATAGAGATCCAGGGAAAACACAGACATGCAGAGGCACTGTGGGTCACCCTGTGAGCTGGGGACAAGGACCCCATCTGAGTGGGGGTTATATACAGACCCCATCCCAGGAATCAGATGTTGACAATGAACTCCTAGAAGCCATCTCAATAATGGTTGACAAGGGTGAGTTACTACTAACTGGAGATTTCAATCTGCCCGATGTAGATTGGACCTGGTACATGGCATTCATTGAAATGTAACCATTAGGTGGCACTGTCCCGCGTGGTACTACCCCACCTGCTTGGCTAGTAGCAGGTTAAGGGGCCTGAGTTCTGAAACGGGTGCCTCCACCCGGAGGTCAGGGTTGGTAGAGGTCAAGCTGACCAGGGCACAGCTCTCCGGGACACTGTAACCCCCCTCTTTCCCCTCTAGTGGCCTGAACACTGTACAATAATCACTTTTACAATACCCCTGGTACACCACACAAGTACCCACACTGTTTGCACTTACCACCAGGGCCGATTCCTCTGGCTCGACCCTGAGAACCCCCTGTAAAACAAGGTTATGCACAACAAATAGCAACAGCACAGTACTTTGTGCACAAACTGGAACCACAGTCAGATTACATGCAGAAAAAGTTAGATCTGATTTATTCAGGGGACGTGAACAAGGGAGGGGCAAAATTAGGTTAATTAGCTTAAAGGTTATATCAATCAAGCAGTTATGTATGCGCTTTGAGTCCCCCCACACAGTCCACCTCTGGGTACCCAGGTGTAGAAGAAATGGGCTAGCCAGGACCATTGCCCAGGGTTGAAGCTGGTTGGGTCCCTGTGATGGAAAACACAACACAAACAGTACACAATATTTGTAATCTGGAGCCAGAGGGCTCAGTTCATAAAGGAAATGAAACAACAAGGCAGTCAGATGACACACTCAGATTAAGCTGTTGTTGCAGGGAGCTATCCCGGTATTTACTCATGATACCCCAGACTGGACACAGGCTGGACAAAAATCGAGACTGCAGGTGGTTGATCTGGAATGCCAGGAGAAGCAGGGCCCACACGAGCCGCAGAGGCATCGTTCCTGTTCAAGCACGGAGCAGGGGGGCTAATCCACAGGCGGATCTCTCATCGATGGCTTCTCTGTGCAGCAGGTAGTCTGGCTGGGTCAGTCTGGCAAGGCCCAGACCACATGGAGACAGATTTGGATGCAGTCCGTTTTGGGCTGGATACAGCTTCCAGCAAGTAGAACACAGTTCACACAGTGGAGAACCAACTCACAACCCACTAGCAGCTCATAGCACATTTACACGTATGTACGGAAATTCTACTGTACCAGGCAAAGCGCTTCCCAGTCACAATCGCAAAGTCTCAGCACGCACCGGGAGCTTACGGGTAGCTGGAACTCCTGACAGGTCGATCGTATTCATAAAAATCTTCAGTCTTCTTCAGGTTGAGCCTGGCCCACTTCAGTAGCTTACTTTAGTCACACAAACTTTGGATTTAGTCCAAAATAATTCTCTTCTCTCCCTCTCAGGAGCAGCAGGCAGACATGGAGGCCAAACTCTCAGCCTTTTCATAGTTCTTCCATGCGAATCCACTCAGGATTGCTCTCAGAATCACTTCAGCATCACTTTAGCTCCTCTCCTTTTACTTCCCAGCTCAGAAACTAACTGAAAAACTGCAAGCAGCCCGGGACTTCTCCAAGATCCAAAAGATTTGGTTGGCTGAATTTGTCTGTCAGTCAAAGCAAGAGCTCCCCCTTCAGTTGCAAAAAAGGTGCAAAAAACTCAAACCACAGTTCCTATAGATTTTGAATTCAGACAGCTCCCGTAGTCCAGCTACATTTTAGGTCTCACCAGAACTGATTGGTCCAATTTGCAGTCCAGGACCAAGATAGTGGAGACAAACAAAATAGTCCATGCTACAAAGAAAGCAGGTTAGACAAACTACATTATCATTATCATTCTAAATGGTTTTCAGCAAATAGTTACATCTTTCAACAGAACTCCATCTCAGATGACCATGTCCCAATTGTGGTCTGGAATTTTTTTTCCAATGCTCAGCACTGGTGCATGTGACTCTTCACACCTTCTTTTCCCCAACCCACTACCCTGCTTCCCCTTCCATTTCTGCCTCTGTTTTTCCCTGAAGCTCTCTTGACTTTCCTCTTATCATTTTAACTTCCTCTTTCCTTGTCTTTTTTCAGTCCCCTACCCTAGTTTACCTGACATTTAGACTTGTTCTATCTTGTCTCCATCCTGCCTTTCTGTGCCACAGCTCTAGGGGAGTTTTCTCCCCTGACTCTTCCTCCCTGCTGCTCTGTCATCCTTGTCATGGCTCCCCACACCACCTAGAGTCTGTGACTCCTAGAGAGAATTTCCCCTTGCAACCCCATGTCTGGGTACATCCCCTATCACTGGCCAAGTGCATGAGGCAAAGTAGCAACCACAGCAGAAATCTGTAGAGGTGGACCTGGTCACTAAAGATGGGGGGTCCGCCCACCTCCAGCTCCCACAGCCCATACCCGGCCATTTCCCTGGGAAAACTGAACCATTCCTTTGCTGAACTTCTAAATGTAGATTAAAGGGTAGATGTCTGGCACATCTCCTCTACATATTATTTGAATTACACAACACTCTAGGATTTGACACTACTTTACTTGTTTGGCCCATTTCTCTAGGCTTCCCAATATGTAGCTCAATCCCTAGATTTTCACACAAGTCCCAGGGTGAAGAAAACAATTTGCCCTTTTAGCCAGAGCAGACACTTACACTTTAGTTGCAGGTGTCCCACAAGCGACTCACAAATCTTCCATCTTCCAAAATAAATGTTGAACTAAAACAGGCAGCTTTTCTTCCACTTAGCAGAATTAAGGGGGTTGCCCCAGGAATCTGCTGGGAATCTTTACATCCCCGAGGGAGGGGGCACTGAGACCCGAACAGTGGTCTCCACCACTTGAGTACAACTTCACTCCCTTCACTTACTGAAGACAAACTGGACACTGAACACTACCCTTTGAAAACTCCCAACGTTCTATCTAACTCCCTCTGCTGCAGATTCCAATGTGGCTTATGCAGCTGCGAAAGTTCTATTGGTGATGTCATCCCTCAGTCTCAGCTGAGACTGAGAACAGAGTGAGACAGTGTGAAACCCATTTAACTGGAGTTTCACAAGCTGCCTTCCTGCCTACCACTAGGTCTTACTGGGATTCTAGTAACCCGGGTAACAAGGGTTACACTCACCCTTGACCAGGAAAATGACTGTCCACGAGTCATTATTTACCAGCCTTAGGCCATCCCACCCCTTATGTGCTACCGCGGAGGGGGGGCCTGATCACGCCCCTCCTACCATGTGTAAGCACAGGCAGACAACACTAAGGGCCTAGAGGCCTGTAGCTGACATGTCAGCCTCTACACTATCCACTTACTATGGACACCTAGTGGGTCTGGTAGAACTATCCAGAGCATAGCCCTGATAGATCAGCACTGCGGTCCCAGTGGCCGCTCAGGACCGCAGCCTGTCTATCCCCCCTAACCCTCTAGGGAAAACCTATCTGTCTTTAACATAATACCCCCAAAACCAAAACAACCCGGGGACCTCCCCGACCTTGGGCATCCTGCAACCACACACCATTAAAAATACCACATTACTGCCTCCTCCCTACCCCCACAACCACACCTGTGGAAGGAAAGGGTTAATACAGTAACCATAACAATATAGTACTTTAAATTTCTACACACTAAAGCACTGACGAGGAACTCCGATGAGCCCCTCCTCCTCTTCTTGTCTTCTCTTCTGTCTTCCCAGGAACACCTGTAAGAAAAAGAAAGACAAAACACACGCTCCTAATCTGCATACACAGTCTACCTAAACCCCTACCACCAAAACACTGCAGAATCCCAAAAAGATTTTTTAGAAAAAAGGTAGAAAAATAGTATTTACATTAGAAAACAACAACATTATTTACAATACACATTTGGGGGTATGGAGTGCCCTAAAAGTCCCAACTAATGACCACAAGGCCTGAAGGCTAGTCCAATAAAGAGTCTCTCCTGGGCCGGAGCTCGGTGAAGCACAGTTCTAACAGGCCAAAATCCCGAAGGGGAGAGTCTTTGTGGACAGTTTACACATTTTGAAGTCTGTTAGTGTAGGGTGTGTACTGCAATGTCATAAAGATAGAAAAGTTCGGACTTACCAGCCACTTGTAGTACGAGATTCGGCACCAACCTGCACCTCTGACGAAGACTCACCTTGGCAGCATTTCTTCCGATACAGCTGGGCGGACATCTTCCGGGAACCACAGTAGGGCACATCTGGGAACAGCTGGGTGATGTCATCTCTGGAGACGGAACCTTAGAACAGGAACAAAAAGAAAACAGCTGGTCCGACGTCATCCAATTACCAGGCGATGAACAGGATACAGCTGGGCTGGTGTCCTCTCTGGATCTGAAGTCATCTGGTGGGCCAGTCGATGGATGCTGGAAAGGACAGTACACTGTAGACTGATGAATGTGGGGCACCTGAGTCCTGGATATTCATATTAGCGGATCAATAAGGCACTTCACAGTCTGGTGTGGCAGTATTGACTACCACTGCTCGGCTCTCCATTTTGTAGGCACGGGCACATTTGCTGGGAGGTCCTTGCACTGAGGCCAATAGTACCGGGGGTCAGGGGCTTGAATTATTACCCCGTCTGGGCGCACATAATTCACACAGTGGGAGATTTCGTGTCCCTCTCCATCCACTATTCTCACTCTGTCTATAAACAGTGTCCTGCCTCTCTTCCACTGGGTATACTTTTCATGGAACAGTCTATTCTTTACATGCTTGTTGGCCCCAGGATGCACATTTTTCATGGCTTCATCCCAGATCCAGGATTTCCTGCAGTTCTCAATCTCCTCCGAGACTTTTCAAGGAAAGGTAGGAAAGGTCATACCATAGATCTCATTTGCCTTTCTACGAACCAGTCTCTCTTCTTTACTTGCTTTGGTCAATCTGAGAACGCTGGCCTGGCTTAGGGGTGGTCAGTCCTGGTTCTGCCAGCTTCGCATCCTTAAAGAAATTAGAAACGGATCCCTGACCCCTTCCCCCTCTAAAGCCAGGGCAGTGGCATCACCACTTTCTTCCATACATTCCTCCGAGGCAAGATCTTGAGGCTGTGTACCCATTCCTTTTTCACAAGGCCACATAGGTTCCCCCTCATCTTCCACTTCACTGAGGATCTGAGCCCAGGATTGAGCAGTCGTTCTCACTCCTGAGAATATCCACTCATCACTAGGAGTGGAGGTTGACACCTCCCACTCAAAGGCCTCCCGCATCTCATCTTCATCTAAGAGACTTGGGCTAGGCCCTTCCCCCGGGGTCGATTGATGCTTTATCTGAACTTTCCTTCTGGGATCCAGCATCCAAAACTTCAACTTCTTTTTTTGTCTCTAACTCTGCACCCTCTAGCTTTGTGCCACACTCCCCCAAGGGACCTTCCTCCACAGGCTCCGCCTGGTGCTGTGTGCTACCAACTGCAGATTCCTGAATTTTTGCCCATGTGGGAGCCAAACGAATTGGAGGTGCTTTATACAAGCCATATTTTTCTAGGCATCCAGCACAGTGAGGAATCATGAAGACGTCCCTTCCAGCTCCCAAGCATATTTGGCATACATGCACTGGATAATTAGGAATCGCCACCTGAGGAGGCAGTTGCCCTCCATAGCACCACTTTTCAATATCTCTCAGTCTATTTTCTACTGCTGTTACTGCAACCCGGGCATGATCTGGGTAACGAGCTGGTCCTGAGGCCATAACTGCAGAAAAACAAACAAAAGTTCACTGTAACTGAAAGTCCCAACTTTACTGAACACACTCTTTACTGTAAAATGGCTCCTCTGCTGCTGTGTTTACTTTACTACCCCACCCTGTAATGGCGGCGGCAGCACTCCTGTGCATCAACATTTAGAATCTGGGTCAAGACACTGCGCACCCAATTTACACAAGCTACTGACAACTTTTGTTCAGACTGCACAACTTGCTCTGTTCTGGCTTTAAACACATTTACAAATTTTCCTTGGACTTTTTACATGCTGGTATCATTCATTTAATTCACAGTCCCTTAAAGCTTCAGGTTTTTAGTACAGGATTGCCTGTATTTCTAGTGCTGCACTTTGCTACAACCCACAGTCTCTCTCTAGCTGCAAACTTTAAACTGAGGCTAATTTCATTACTATGCACACAGTCAATGGCTTAACAGACTTGCACTTGCTGGCAGGACTTTACATAGACGTTACTTGCAAAGCGACTACACTGCTGCACACACATTTATATGGCATAGGCTGAAAATCACTGTTTGAGCAGTTTCTTGGTTGTTACTTACTGTTATCAGTAGCAGTTTGCTGTGATGGGGAAAAATGGCCTGCAGCCAGTTCTTGAAGGCCTTGGTACACAAACGGGCAGGCAGTCTTAGCGATTGTCTTTTTAACCACCAAACTTGCAATTTTAACGATCGATTAGCAGGTTGAGCCCGATTTTAAACTATAAAGTCTATTTTTGTACTGTTTACAATGCTTTGAATACTCCGCGACGCTCCTCCACTGCCAGTACATACACTCCACTCTCACTCCCTCTCGAATGCTGGGGCAGTCTCTGTAGAGCTGGCTGAGGGGCTGGACTGATTGCAGCCTAACCAACCACACGACGCCATACAAATGAGCCTCTTCTTCCTCGCGAGAGCTCTTCTCCTCACAGCGATCGTCGAGCAGGCAAATTTAAACTGCAGAATGCAACTTTTTTTCTTCTCAACTGTCTCCACGGCAGGAGCCCATTTCAGCCATTTAACATAGCCATTTTCTCTGCAGTCTCTCAGACATTTCAAAAAGCATTTCCAACGTCCAGGGTACAATTTTCCTTTTGCTACCCCTAGTTTTCCACACTTTCCTTCACAACAATTCATTTTAAAAGTATTTCGGACGTCCAGGGCACAATTTTCCTGTTGCTACCCCTAGTCTTCCATACTTTTCTTCACAACAGTTCATTTTAAAGCAGGCAAAAATGCTGTAAACAATTTTTTGATGCAGGACAAGGGCACATTCTTTGGCTTTACTGCTCCTTGGTAAACAGTTGGCATTTTTAAACAGCAGCACAAGATTCACAGCACATAGCAACACACTAGGGAAATTGCTTCAGCTTTTTGGGCTACCCACTGCCAGATAGCCAAAACGCAAGCCCCCCTTGCCCAAGAACCTTCCTTCCCAGAACAAAATCCAAAGCGGTGCCTCCATTTTTTTAACCCCTCACCCCTGCCTTTTTGCCAAAACGACAGGTGGCATGCTGTTGAAGCTGGCAGCAGTACCTGGTGGGGACTGGGTTCGGGGAGGATAAGGTTACTCGGCACAGGGGGACCTAGGTTTGGCTACTCTGCACAGGGGCACCCAACTAAATCCGAACACAGGAAGCAATAACTAATGTCCAGAACCAGGAATGGGATTCTTCAGTGTAGTTTTATTCACATACTAGCTGAACAAACAAAGCATAGACGGACCCCCATGGGGCTACATTTCCTGGTAATGCAGATTAGAGACTACAGAACACTTTATCACCATCTTCAGCCCTCAGGCTCTAAACCCACCAGGCACACAGCCCGGACTTGCACGCAACTTTGGGTACACAGCCCGACTTGTACACACACAGGTTTTTTCCAACTGGCCCAGCTCCCCTGCCGGCCACTTGATCCGCAGTCCTTTGGAAGAATGAACCAATTATTCTGTCATGGCTCCCCACACCACCTAGAGTCTGCGACTCCTAGAGAGAATTTTCCCTTGCAACCCCACGTCTGGGTACTTCCCCCATCACTAGCCAAGTGCATGAGGCAAAGTAGCAACCACAGCAGAAATCCGTAGAGGTGGACCTGGTCACTAAAGATGGGGGGGTCCGCCCACCTCCAGTTCTTACAGCCCATACCCGGCCATTTCCCTGGGAAAACTGAACCATTCCTTTGCTGAACTTCTAAATGTAGATTAAAGGGTAGATGTCTGGCGCATCTCCTCTACATACTGTATTATTTGAATCACACAACACTCTAAGATTTGACACTACTTTACTTGTTTGGCCCATTTCTCTAGGCTTCCCAATATGTAGCTCAATCCCTAGATTTTCACACAAGTCCTAGGGTGAAGAAAACAATTTGCCCTTTTAGCCAGAGCAGACACTCACACTTTAGTTGCAGGTGCCCCACAGGCAACTCACAAATCTTCCGTCTTCCAAAATAAATGTTGAACTAAAACAGGCAGCTTTTCTTCCACTTAGCAGAATTAAGGGGGTTGCCCCAGGAATCTTCTGGGAATCTTTACACCCCCCCGGAGGGAGGGGGCACTGAGACCCGAACAGTGGCCTCCACCACTTGAGTACAACTTCACTCCCTTCACTTACTGAAGACAAACTGGACACTGAACACTACCCTTTGAAAACTCCCAACGTTCTATCTAACTCCCTCTGCTGCAGATTCCAATGTGGCTTATGCAGCTGCGAAAGTTCTATTGGTGATGTCATCCCTCAGTCTCAGCTGAGACTGAGAACAGAGTGAGACAGTGTGAAACCCATTTAACTGGAGTTTCACAAGCTGCCTTCCCTGCCTACCACTAGGTCTTACTGGGATTTTAGTAACCCCGGGTAACAAGGGGGTTACACATGCTACCTGCTTGATGCCCCTCCGAACCTCCCTGAAGTTACCTTTACCACCCCCCCCCCCCATGTCTTGCCAGGTTATTCATCCCCAAATGGACAATGATATCTAGCTCCCGTCCAGCTCCCACTGCCCTAGCGATCCTGTGAATACACTCTCCACACTTCTTGCTGAAGCACTGTTCAGGCACTCCACCTCCCTATTTTTCTCCTACTTCCAAACCTAGTCCACTGAAAATAGAGTTCTCCAACAGCAGTTGCATCCTTTTGAGCTGGGGGCCTCTTCTTAACTTCCTAGGGCCAAAATTTCTGAGAACACCCATAGCTCCTCCCTTTCCACTGCTATGGGGTGCCTCCTCTTGGCTGCCCTGTCCCACCAATAAGGTGGAAGAATCCTGCAGTGGTATAGGTAGAGGAGTGTGCAGTTTCACACCACCCCAACCCTCCCAGAGTCCACCAAGGCCCATCCATTCTGACTCTGCCTAACCGTCCTCTGGGAGAGCAGAGACAGACTTGGTGACCTGGTGCACAGTCCAGCAACCTCTTCCCACAACCCAGAGAGCTGAGTACAAATGGGACAGCACCTCAGTTTCCCAGAAGGTGTATTGAAAGACTGCAGCCCCATAGCCACTGCAATGCATTACTTCCATGATCTTTCCTTCCTTAGCTTAGTTTCCATTCAGACTTCTTCTACCTATCTGTCTCCCTTATACTCAAGTTTGACTACTACCTCTCCCTTTTGCTTCTCTGAAACCAATTTGTGCTCCTACTCTGTATAAGGTGCCTCTTGTTTTCCCTTTTTTAACCATCTTACCTGTACCTACCTTATCCTGGGTGTTTACTACTCCTTACCTACTTGTAGTATATTTATAATCTGTAGCTACTGTCTGCCTGGCTAGGTGTTCCAGTAAATGGTAAACAGTAATGTGCTACCTCCTTACCTTTCTCTGGTGTCCCCCTTGCAGAGCCTTCTGTGGACTATCTTCAGAAATCCTACAGATGCTCCTAAAGCAGATGCTCCGCTCCTGCTCTGTGCCAATTACGCAGTGGGACACTAACATGATGAACATGCTGGGTGTCACTCCCTTTATCTTCCCTTCCTGTTTTCCTGGTGCCCCTCCATTACCTGTCCTTACTAAGCCTCATGCAGTATCTGATTCACAAGGCTTTCTAACCTGCTCACCCCCAACATTAATTTCATAAGCTAGGTCCCCACACAGCCTGTTACAAATTGAAAGAAAATCTCAACATGCCCCAAACATTGACTAAAAATCTCTTTCCTCCACCTACCCACTTACATTGCTACTTTAAGTATGGGGAGAGAGGGAGAGAGAGAGAGAGAGAGAGAGAGAGAATATCGACCTCTAGGTTTAAGCTAGTTACTTGCTCTCCTGTCTGTCAGCAATTCCTTAGGTATATAAATGGGATAAATTGTGTGGACCTGTTTGATGTGAAGAGGGGGCATGATTGGAGACTGGTGGGGGTAAATTCAAGAGGAAATCTGCCGTCACTGTGATGGTGGTGGAACCTTGGAACACATTATTGGTAAAGGTCGTGGGGGCAAGGACCATTAGTGGGTTCAGACATGGATCTGACAGGTCAGTGGACTCATAATCCCTCTTGGGTAAACCAGGAATGAGGAGGAAGTGTGGGGGTGGGGGCAGGGTGAACTACCCACCACGGCACTAAGCCGTAGAGGGGCAGTAGTAACAACTATGGGAAGGCTTGATAGACCATTGGTCTCCTTCTGCTGTCAGATTCTCACACCCCATAGTAAACAAGTATTCATGCCATTGTATGTTACATAGATACA
Organism: Neoceratodus forsteri; assembly: GCA_016271365.2. Lineage (NCBI taxonomy): Eukaryota > Metazoa > Chordata > Ceratodontiformes > Ceratodontidae > Neoceratodus > Neoceratodus forsteri. Next base: position 1,281,479,117 of record CM057459.1, on the reverse strand, counting down.
TAGACTCTGTGGCAGATAAGGACAACCTGGCCCATTTAGACTGCCCATTTTTTTTTGAGTCTTGGAAAACCCTCTACTTCATTCACTTTTTAGTACATAAACAATAAAAAAAAGTTACTGGAGTAATGAAAGCAAAATAAGAAACTTACTGTCTTCCAGAGGAGAAAATGGCAGAGCTGATGCCCAGTCTGATGTTTCACCCAAGTACTGTGCCCTCACAGAGAAAGTAAAGTTACCAAAGACTGTGGACGTGGAGAAATCACACTCATTTACTGTAATATCTGTGCACAACTCAGTAGGTGTCTCTTTGGCACGGCTGTATAGAATGAAAAACAGAAACACATTTTTGTACTCTTTTTCATTCCCACTGTTTCTGATTTAGCCCACCTCCCCTTTTTACATTAGTGAGAGTTGGTTTATTCCACTGCAGCCTTCATGCCAAGTGCATCTCCCCATCCCCCACAGTCATACCTGGATCCAAAAAATCTTTGCAAAGCAGAGGGGTTTTATCTTTGGCCTAACTAGCAGATCTAGGATTTCAGTTCACTGGATCATGAAACGGTAGGATTGTGGAAGTAATTTTGCAAACAATTTAGACAAAAGAGACCTGACTGACATTAGAATTTGGGGGATTGCAGGTGAACTTGTTGAAATTTGTGTTGCAAAAAATTGCGTAATTTGAGAAACTTCAATTTGCTGACTGCTGCAATTTGTGCAGTTTTCACAAGACAAATCACCCATGTTCACACAGCCAACCTACCTAAATTGGCATTTTGCCAATAAATTAGGCAATTTGCATAGTTTTTACTGGACAAAGTAGGCATATGCTATCAAAAAAACAATGCAAATTGTGGTCTACCTGGTTCTATCTACCATTAAAAAAACTCCCTCCTCCACCCACTGTGCGTAATTCTATCTCCAACTCCCAGAGACATTTTTATTAGAAATCCTCCTTCCTTGCTCCCACTAGACCCCCCAATGAATTTCTATTTTTAACCGTCCCGCCACCCATGCACCAAAAATACCCACCACACCACCTCTGGCCCCCACCATCCTCTTCAACACACTAGCACCTTAAAAAATAAATCTATCCATGACCTGTAAACTAAGAAAACTATCCCCCAGTGGACAGCATCAACTCTGTTCAGTGTACATATCGGTAGCAGTATGAGGACTGTGACATCGTTGCACCTAGTAAAGCCGGACTGGCTAAAACTCAGCCAACCAGTTTTGCAAGGAGCAAAGACATCACTGTTTATTCATGCTGTCACTGGTACTGACATTGAACGTAGCGGATGAGCTGCACCTCGGGGACAGTTTTGTTGGTTTATAGGTTGTGGGAAAATGGATTTTTGAAGGTGCTGGTGGGCAGATGAGGATGGTTAGGTCTATAGGGGGTGTGTGATTGCCCTTTATTGGAACCATTGGGTCTGATCAGGTTGTAGAAGGCAGGATGAGTGAGTCTTGGTGTGTGGGTGGGGCGGAGGATAGAAGTATATTTAATACAGAAATTCACCAAGGTGGGAGGGTGCTATTGGGAGATGAAAGGGGTATTTATGATAAAAAAAAATCTCTGGAAGGTCGGAGGGGTTGGGAATTATGTCCAAGTGGTGTGGGGATTTCACACATCTGGCATAGTTTTTTAAACAAATAAAAAGACTGGTAGGAAATTTGTGAACATTCACAAACTGCCAATTTCTTAGATCTGCAACAACTTAGCTGGGGAATTAAATCTCCACTGCATCTCTATTTTGAATGTCTTGATTTATCCATTGAAGCAGAGATAGTGCTACACACTGCCACTTGGGAAACCTGAGTTCACAAGACAGGCACACAGTATATGCAATGGATAACACATGACAAGCTGAGCAGTCAGAAGGGAATAATGCACACCACAGATGGTTATTAGGCATGAGGCATGGCAGAGTGCAATAACCCTCCCAAGCAGTGCATTATTCCTTACAAATGCATATCCTGCTGGCCCACTGGTGCAGCAGTAACAATAGCGCTCGTGATGCCACTGACCCAAATTCAGACAATCAGGGGCTGGCTGAGGGGAGGAGGATCGAGCATCCCAGAGGGTGCTCTCCTCCTCAAGGAGGGAAGGCTCTGTTCTCCACTGCAATATTGCCAGATGGCCTGGGTGACCACAGGTGCTAGTGCATCTGGAGATGGATAGGAAAGGGAGAATGTCACGGAAATTGACATGCGGATGCTTACACAGCATGCACAGGCACACCTCAATGCCATTGCACGTGATGTCTCAGGGGGCTAGAAATATGGGGGGGAAGGTATGACCCCAGCACCTCTGTTATGATGGCCCAGGTAAATCCAGTCCCCGTCTCCTCAGCATGGCACTGCCTGACAAGACTAGATGTCCAGGGGTGTACCCTCTACCCTGACCCCGCCTGGGTGGTTAACCAAGGCCCTGTGGAGGTAGATGGCCAAGGCTGTGGGAGGCAGGAGGATCAGGAGGATCGGGAGGTGCCTAGAAGTCCTGAGGAGAAGGAGGGGATGGAGAACGGGCACATAAAGAAGTAAGTTCAAACAAAACAGAACCAAAAAAAATGCAAATCCTTTAGTGTAGTACCTTCTTAGGAAGTGGGTTTAGAAACACAGAAACATAGGATCTGCTGGCAGAAAAGGACTGCTTGGCTCACCCAGTCTGCTCAGATTGTCCCTGCCTAGTCTGCCTCCACAGACCCTAACTGGTCTCCAGTGACCCTCCCTCCTCCCTAACTATTGACTAATACTCCCCTATATCTATCCCACACGTGCTTGAAGCTCCCTATTGTTTTCATCTCCACCACTTCTGTTGGAAGTCTATTCCAGGCATCTACCACTCTTTCAGTGAAGCAGTACTTCCTCATATATCTTTTAACACCTCCCCCCAGTTTCATTCCATGCTCTCTGGTCCTGGTGCTCTTCCTCATTTGAAAGAGACTCCCCTTCTTCACCCTTTTCACCTCTGTGAGGTACTTGCATGTCTCTATCATATCCCCTCCAGCTCTCCTCTCTTCTTGGGTGTATATGTCGAGATCTTCCAGTCTCTCCTCATAGGTCTTTTGATGCAACCCCTGCACCATTTTAGTTGCTCTCCTCCAGACTGCCTCCACCCTATCTATGTTCTTTCTGAGTTGTAGACTCCAGAACTGGACACACTACTCCAGGTGAGATCTCACTAGTGAGTGATGCATTGGCAACATCACCTCCCTCCTCCTGCTGGAGATACCTCTGGCAGTGCATTCCAGCATCTCACTGGCCCCATCCACTTTCCTGCTCAGTGACTGACAGTACCTGCCCCTGCATCCTGTTTTTATTTCCTGGGTTCTTATGTCCTAGGTGCATCATTTTGCACTTTTTGGTGTTGAACTACAACTGCCGCATTTTTGACCACTTCTCAAGTTTTCCACGATTCCTACGCATTCTCTCCATCCCTCTTGATAGTCCACCCTATTACAGATTTTGCCATCATCTGCAAAACGGCATACCTTCCCTTCTACTTTGATCTGCAATGTCACTTATAATGACATTACAGAGGACTAGTCCCATTACTGAGCCCTGTGGCACCCTGCTGGTCACTCTTCCATCCTTAAAGTGGATGCCATTAACCAACAACTTCTGTTTCATATCAGTTAACCAATTTGTAACCCAATTCACCACTTTAGATCCCTCCCCTAGGTAACTCAGTTTTTTGTTTATTTTTAGTTTTGCTCCTCCCCCCCCCCGGGTATGGCCCCCATCTTGCCTCCCCCCAGCCCTGTCACTTCCCCTAGGACTTACAGGGCCCCAGTCTCCAGCTTACTTCCATGGTGGGATGGCAGGGATTTTGATCAACTCGCGGAATCAAGGATCCAGAGCAGCCATGCCTAAGTCACTGGTGTGGAGCCTGTGAGAGGTGGTGATCGGATGCGGCAATGTCCAGAGTTTGCCTACTTTTTCCTCCCCACCCATGGACATTGACACTGACGGAGGCCTTTGCCTGATTCATGCATGTGCAACATGCAGTGCACACCAGAGTGCATCAATGTCTCCCTCCCTCCATTATCCTTTGCCTCTGCTGGCCTGTGATCTGTGGTCACCCTGCTGGTGGTAATGCAGCTCAGAGCTAGGGCCCTTCCACCCCTGAAGAGGCAAGTGTTCCCTGAGATGTTCCACCATCCTCTCCAGTTGGCCTTCCAATGACCCAGCCTCATTCCTGAACTCTGGCATTGCGAGCGGTAGTGCTACATTCTATAAGTTCCTTATCATTTCCAGGTGCAGCCTCCAGTGATCCACTGAGGGGCAAAAGCACCTCTTATCTTCTACTGGAGATCCCCCTCCCAATACATCCTAGCATCCTGTTTGCCTTCTTGAGTGTCTTGGTGCTCTGGCCTGTTGACTTGAGGGTATCACTAATGTTGACTCCCAAGTCTGTTTCTTTTGTGGTCTAACTGATTTTTTCCACCCTAACCAATAACCCATTTTTAGGTTTCCCTTGCCTATGTGCATAACACTGCACTTAGTCTGCATACCTTGTAGCACCCCTCCAGTTTTTCTACATCCCACTTTATGTCCGGGAGCCCCTCTTCAAAGTCTACCCAGATCAATGTTTAGTATCGTCTGCAAAGAGGCAAACTCCGCTTTGATTCCTTCCCCATGTTGCAGGTGAACACATTAAATAATACTGGTACTAGCACCAGCACCTGTCGTACCCCACTTGTGGCCTCCCTTACCTCTGAAGGCTTCCCATTCACTATCAGCCTTTGGATCCTTCCTCACAGCCAATTTCCTACCTACCTTGTTAATGTTACCCCTACCCCAGATTGCACAATTTAATGATAAGACTGTATGGGGTACTGAATCAAAGGCCTAATTGGAATCTAGATTTGATACATCAGTTTCCTGGACCTTGTTTGCTGCCCTTGTTACAGAGTCAAAAAATTCAGTCAGGTTAGTCTGGCGTGAGCTTCTGTTCATAAAGCCATGTTGTCTTCTGTCTTGGAGTCCATTTGTCTCAAGAAATATCACCAGTTGCCCCTTGATAACAATTACTAGGAGCTTACCTACTTCAGGTCAAACTAACCAGTCAAATTTCCTGCATTCTCCCAGCTACCATTCTGGCGCAGGGAGGCCATATCCACCCTCCGGCAACCATCTGAGACTACCCCAATCGGTAGGGAGCAGTTGAATAAGACTGCAAGAGGACCTACTAGTTCCTGCCCCAGTTCCTTCAGCACTCTGGAGTGTGGCCTGTCTGGTTCCTGACAGTTATCTTCCCTGAGTCTCTTAAGTACCCTATTCCGTAGCACTGCTCCCATTTTAAATTCCTTCCTCCCTCCCTCCCCCTTCCTTAACATGCCTTCCACAGTTTTAGAATGCCACAAACTTGAACACCGAGCAAAAGTACTCAGTATATCAGCCTTCTTCCCATCCTCTTCTACGCAAACATTTCCTGATTTTAGCCTCACAATACCCTTCTTAGTTTTACTCATTTCTCTGATATGTATTAAAATGAGTAGTTCAGTATGATGTGTCGACCCCTTTAAGCACAAACTAGTCCAACAGCTGACTGTATTGAGTACCTGTGACTGTCAGCCCTAACTTCCATCCTACTCACTTATGCCTGACCATAATGAACACCTTGACTACCAGCCCTAACTTCCTTCCAACTCCCCCGCGCCTCACACCCCCTCACCCTACTAAGCATCTCCCTTCCCTCATCCCCATCGAATGCCACTCATAGGCAGCTTCCCCCTTTTCCCCTGCTCCCCCAAACTTTCTAGCATTCCTCTGCTTTCTTGCTATACCTCACTTTTCCCTCCTCCCTCCCCATCCCCTCTCCAGCTACCTGCTGTCTATCTCCTCCCTAATACTTACCTCACCCTGACAAAGTCAACCTTGACAGTCCTGTTAACTTGCTTATGTATATACACAGATGCAAACCTAATCCCCTGCTATCCACCCCTAATTATCCCCTCTCCCTCCACCTCCCCCTCCATTTTTCCTCCCCTCTACATACTACACCCTGACAATGTCAACCTTTCACCACCCTGTTACCTTCTATGTATATACACAGTTGTAACCTAATTGTACATTACTCTTTTCCAGATGTTTTCTGTATATGCAATTAAGTATTCTTTTGTACATGCAATTCTGTATTCTTAATGTATAATATTCAATGTTCCATGTTCTACACTGATATTCCATTGTGAGCATATAATGTATTGTCATGATGTGAAACATTTGTAAATGAACTTGTAGCTCAAAAGTTGTAACTCTGATAAGAATAATGAATAATAAATAAATAGAATACTCAGTGGTCATATCACAAGCTAATAAATAAATAAGTAGAATACTCGGTGGTCATATTGCAAGCTTGAGTTTAGAGGATTTTCATGGCCCATTTTGTAAGCATGCATGAAAATACACACACATGCACATATAGGAGTGTGCGTGCACGCGTGTGCACACACACACAATACCTATATTGAAGTACCACAATTATTTTATTATGTTACAGTGTAAAGAACATAACATACTGTATTATATATGAGAACACACACACACAGACACACTACCTATACTGAAGTATCACTATTTTTATTATTTTGCATTGTGAAGAACATAACATACTGTATTATACATGTGAACACATGCAAAATATCTATATTGAAGTATCATAATTATTTTTATGTTACATTGTGAAGAACATAACATACTGTAATATATGTGCACACACACACACACACACACGCACACACACTACGTATTTTGAAGTATCATAATTATTTTTATTATGTTGTATTGTGAAGAGTATAACATATTGTATTATATAGGTGTAGTGTACACACACACACACACACACACACACACACACACGTGTATATGATGGTCAGTTTAGCTTGCTTTCTCTGTAAAAATCCTTAAAGAATTTTTAACGCCAGAGATAGCAGGCAGAATGTGTTCTTGTATTTAAAAGTAGCTAGTTATTGCTTTTTATTTCTGAGGTATTTACACTATATTTTCCATTTGCTCATTAGAAGTCTTTCTACCTGATAGTACTGGGTAGGATGCAAAGTGTGGCACTTTACCTGGAGACTGACATATCTACTTCTGTGCCTCTTCATACCTCAGCAACTTTGTGGCCTCACTTACTGTGGCATCACAAATGACTGACCTTGCAGCAGGTGATTGTCTCTTCTTGATAAACAATGATGTCACAGACCATGAGGTAACAGGGCTGATGATGCATGAGAAGGAACAGAACCAGCTACAGTATGTCAGCCCCCAGGTTAAGTACTGTTCCATACATTGCACTAATTATTGTCAGTTAAGCTGGTCTAGTGGAGCAGAGGGTTGAGGTGAGGAAATCACTCCTGCTGCCACATTGACGACCTTGGTTTGGAAATGGACAAGCGTTGTTTTGGGGTTGGCCAGGGAAGGAGAGAATAGAGCATTCAGAGGAAAATTGTCCTTTCCTGGGAAGGGAGGGGCAAGGGCAAGGCAGCCAGGTTCCATCACATCGGGGACATGAGGAAATGGTGGTTGCTGACATCCTCTGCACGGGAACGCATGCAGGGCTGTCTCAGACGGCATTGCACGCCAACTCTCCTGGAGCCCACACAGCAGAAGTGCATTGTAAGTCCTGGCACAAAGCCAGGGTGAAGGGGCTGGGGCTTTTGGCCACTCCAGGGACCAATGACAAGCAAATAAAAAAATGAAGGGCAAAAAAATGATTGGCAGGTGTCAGGTAGAAAATCTTTTCTAATTACTGAAAGGAAAAAACAGAAAATAAAAAATCCTTTAATATAAGAAGTAATAGTTCTCAACTTTTGAAAGTTCATATTAATTTCCCACAGTTCACTAGCACTTCAATAAAATGGGTGGGTTACCTCCAGTAGGTTAAAATGGTACTGGAGGTACAAGTGTTTCTCCCCCTTCTATGCAGAACACTAGTATTACTTACACAAACAAACCTCAAATGATTGCATAGGGAAATGCTATGAAGTCGTACTTACCTGATATACCTAACTGTGTAGTTTACATTGCTTCCATTGTAGAAAACTGGGTCCCACAATAGACTGCTCTTGAGATTCACAGAGTGGATTCTTACATTCTGTGGTGCAGGCACCTTCCCGAGAACTACAGGAAGAAAAATTAAACAGGTGAGGTATGACTTTCAAAATACTGCGGCATCTCCCTGCAAGATTGATATAAAATGATTGCACATGACAATGGGACCTGTGTGGCCCAAAAATCTTGTGTATATACTACACAGTACCACCTTTGTCCTAGATCTATGTCAGTCCAATAACAAAACGAACAAGGTGAGGAACTGTTTAACAACAGTATAGTGAATCTAGAACATGAGGTCATGAGTCAGAGCTGGTGGAGGAGGGTTCAGGAGGGACGTGAGAAAGTTTTGTTTTTCAGAGAGAGTGGTTCAGCGATGGAATGGTTTGCCAGTGGAGGTGGCGGGCGCCAGAACAATTAATGGTTTCAAACATGGTTGGGACAGAGTTAAGGGATTAGTTGTTACTCAGAGGGGTAGTACTAAGACAGGTAGTAATGGCGTGGATAGTGTAGAAAAAGATCCCGTATGGACAAAAGGTCTTGGGTTTGATAGGGTGTTAAAGGGCAGACTAGATGAACCATTGGTCTTTTTCTGCCATACAAACATACAAAATTGTCAGCTGAAACAGGCCTCGTGGTCTATCACGTCTGCTCAAGTGTGCAGCTAGCACCTCTTTATGCAGTTGCCCCTCCCACCCCTCCTTCCCAGTATCCCTTATCCTTATCCTGTCCCAACTCCTCTTGAAACTACCTACTATCTTAGAGGACACTATCTCATCTGGCAAGGTGTTCCATTTGTCCACCACTCTTTCTGTGAAAAAATGTCGCCTCATCACCCTCCTGAATCTTCCCCCCTCCAATCTTAGGTCATGCCCTCTCGTGTCCCTCCCACTTCTCATCTGAAAAATCCCTTCTGTGTTGGTCTTATTTATTCCCTTCAGATACTTAAAGGTCTCGATCATATCCCCTCATCCCTCCTCTCCTCCAGCGAATACATATTCAGCTCTCCCAACCGCTCCTTGTAGGGCTTGCTCTCCAATCCCTGCATCATCCTTGTGTCTCTTTGCTGCACCCCTCCAACAATCTCATGTCCTTCTTCAGGAATGGGCACCAGTACTGCATGAAGTACTCCAGGTGGGGCCAGACCAATGACCTATACAGGGGCAGGATAACCTCCCTCCTTCTGGAGGCGATTCCTCTCACCATATACCCCAGTATTTAGTTGGCGTTTGCTGCCACCTTCCTGCACTGAGCAGAGTTGTTCATGCTCCCCATAATGATCACTCTCCTAGGTCCTTCTCCTCTGTGGAACTCCCCAACTCTACCCCATTTAAGTGATAATCTCTCCCCTGGTTCCTGTCTCTGAAGTGCCTAACCTTGCACTTCTTGGCATTGAACCCCAACTGCCATGTTTCCGTCCACTTCTGCAGCTTAGTCAAGTCCTCTTGCAACCCCTTCCACCCCTCCGCGTCATCAGCCACAGCTCCCATCTTGGTATCATCTGTGATCAGGCTGATCTTGCTCCAGATCTTGTTTGAGATATCCACAATAAAAATCCCAAATAGCACCAGTCCCAGTACTGATCCCTGTGGTACCCCACTCGTCACCGCTCTCAGTGACAAGAGGTACCCCTACACCACCACCCTTTGCTGCCTTCCCTTTAGCCAGTTTGTGAGCCATTTCACCATTTTTGGTCCCACCCCCACATATTCCAGTTTCTCACCCAACCTCCCATGCGATACTGAATGAAAGGCCTTGCTGAAGTCCAAATACAGGACATCCACTGCATGGCCCTTGTCCAGTTCCCACATCACCCAGTCATATTACTCTACAAGATTTGCTTGGCAGGATCTGCCCGCTATAAATCCATGCTGTTGACCATCCTGGAGACCGTTTTCCTCTAAGACGTTCACTAGGCTCTCTTTTAGTATCATCTCCATGAACTTTCTCATGATTGCTGTGAGGCTTACTGGCCTATAGTTTCCTGGTTCGCCCTTTGGGCCACATTTGTGGATGGGCACCACATGGGCCATTCTCTAGTCCTGTGGTACACGTCCTGTGACCAGGGAGGTATTGAACAGGTCAGTCAGTGGTCCCTCCAGGACCTCTGCCAACTTCCTTAGTACCCTAGGGTGCATGCCATCAGGTCCAGGTGCTTTGTCCACCCTTAATGCCCTCAACCCATCTAGTACGCTGCTCTCTGTAATCCCTACATCTGTTATCCACTCCCCCCTCCCCTTGCCTCGGGTTTCTGCCCCCCTTCTCTTGCATGAATACAGAGCAGAAGTATTCATTCATTTTATAGGAAAGAGCATTTGTAGCCCTGTTGTTCACAGAAAATAGGCCACCACTGTCTGTGTTTCTGTGTTTTTATAAAATGTGACAAACTATCCAGTGATTCCTATTTTCCAAGAACAACATGGCTACAAACTCTCTTTCCTATAAAATGAAGTCATTAAATAGCTTTTCTTTCATGCTACAAGCCAATCACGCTTTTTTCCTGGGTTTGTTTCACCATCCTCTAGCTGCCATCAGGGCCACCGTGGCTTTAACTTGACCTCCATTGGGGTGAGCGTCTGCTACTTGTTCAGACTGCATCATTACAGGTTCAGGTGGGATAGTGTGTTCTACACTGGATGTTGAGGGCGAGGTCCACCACTTCCCTGCAGGAACAGCAGATATCCTCAGGAAGAGAGTGTTGGAACTCACTTGGAAGATGGGGTGGGGGGGAGGCTGAATCTAATAGTGAACATAGGCACAAACAATATGGCCAGGAAAGGCATAGTGGAAGTAAAGAAAAGCTTCTGTACCATAGGGTTGTAACAAATAGAGTAGGAGCGTTGATTTTGTCTGAGGTCCTACCATAGCCATGCTGTAACTGCAGGGAGCAACGCAAAACAGACCAGTTCAATTCATGGCTAAAGAGCTGTTGAAGAGGGGGAGGATGGCTAAAGGACTGATGTGCGGGGAGTGGGGCTTCAGTTCTTAGACTGCAGCAAAACTTGGTGGGGCTTGTGGCTGTTAAAAATGGATAGCCTGCACCACAATGGTGAGGGAGCCGGGGAGTTAGGGCATAGATTTGCACAACAGCTAAGAAAATCTTTTTTTTTTTTTTTCTACTATGTATTTATTAGTTTTATATTAATTGCAATCAATTACAGCTTCCGTATAAGAGACAGACCAGTAGTATACGGAACCACTGAGGCATTAAGCCTCTTAATTACAAGTGAAATCTTATGCATCTCCTATAGGTTTGATACATCATCTGGAGGGTAATCCCATATAACATTCAAAGTATGTCTGAAAGTCTGTATGTACTGTACACACAGTGAGACCAAGAGCAGTATGGCTAAGTCTCTACAATGTAAAAGGCCAAACAAATGTCTCTTCATGAACTACCCCCCACCAGTGGGAACGTTTGGCCATGCATGTTTCCTAAATTGCAGGGTAAAATACCCTAAGCAAAATATATGGCATCTTCTCCTTATTTAAATGAGTTACATATTTCTATTAAGAGCTAAAGCTCAACTGTAAATCTTTTTAGGCACTTATAAAGAACATGTCGAACGACTGAATGCATAAACATTTACTGTAGAATAGATAGAGCAGATATTGAGCATCATTTAAACCTTATCCCTTACCATCCCATATCTAAATACTGAATCTCTCTATTTGAGAAAAAGGGAAAAATCAGCCACAAAGTAAGTAATCAATGTTTTTATAAAACCAGTCCCCAAACGTAGGTAAGACTCAATACTGCAATCTCTACTTATAACAATAAGAGGGCATCAAAAGAACAGTGAGCAAATCGATTTTTAGTAAGGTTCTTTTTAAGAGAAAGTCTCACTCCTTAGGAACCTGAATAGCATCCTCCTCATCAGTCTCAGTACTAGATTGTGTAGCCCGTACTTTATCAGCCCATTTGACAGCTTCAACTGGGTCAGAAAAAAAACAAACTTTGCTCTGGTAAACAATTGTTGGCTGCACCGGGAAGATGACAGAGTGAGGAATACCCTGTCCTTCAAAGACCGACGAACTCTGTCAAACTTCTTCCACCTCTGCTTCGTCATGTAGCTAATGTCGAGGAAGACGTGCACTGTTTGGTCCTCATATGAAAGGGGGCCATTTCTCCTCACTAAGGACAGAATTCGGTCTCTCTCACCAATACCAGCTGTAACCACTAATAGAGTGCGTGGTGGATTATTAGCCTCCTGTCTCCCTCATAGCATAATGCGGTATACTTTTTGTACTTGAAAAACCTCCGGATCTCCTTCAGACAGCAGTTTATCTGCTAGCCATTCTCTGATGAACATCTTGGGGTAATCACCCTCAGCACCCTCCGATGAGCCTAAGATCCTCACGTTCCCCGCCCTGATTTGATTTTCATTGTTTCAAGTCTAGCTCGAAAATGCTGTGCCTCTTTAACTACCATCACGGAGGAGCTGGTTGATGTGGTGACTTGTTTTTTAATATCTAGCATTTCTACTTTCATACAGTCCATGGTAGTTTCCACTACTGTGACCCTATTGGTAAAGGTGTCCATTTTTTGGTGTAAGTCCGACACAGTCGAGATGAGTCAGTACATTTTTGCTCCCAGTGATTGCATGGTTTCAGTTCCTTTGCTCTGCTCTGGATCTGAGATGGTGGCTTCTGTATGGGTTAGTGGTGGGCTGGCTACCTCTTGTTTCCCTCTGGAGTGGCCCGTAACGCCCCAATCTCTGTGAGAATTCCCCATTTGGTGCTCTGTGAGATATTCTATTGTTCAAATAACAGAAATTTTGTAAATTCATAAAAAAAAAAAAAGAACTTATTTAGTGCCTTTTCAGAAGTTGTACAGCGGAGCTGTGAGCAGGTGCGTCTGCTCTGCTCGGGCTCCACAGTGTCCCCCCAAGAAAATCTTTAAACAGAAAAATGGAGAAGGCAGTACAGTTGAGGATCAGCATATCCACTGACCTTGGGATTACATCACAGAGCTGCTGCTGTTTGGTTTCAATTTAGGAGCTAAACACTGGGTATAGTAAGGGGTGTTGAGTAGGAGGGGCATACCAGGAAAGGAACAGCAGCAAGTGAAGAGGTGACTGCTCTCTCAGTGGAAGGGAAGTAAATGCAAATCTAGGAGCTTTCATTATTACTTCTTTGCATTGATATTGCATTGGGGAAAGGAGGAGTAGGAGTTTGAAGAAGGTTGTGCAATGGCTACTTGAAGCCTGTTTTGAGTGTGGATAGGAAGGATAGGAATATAAAAGCAGTTGCTCAATATATCTAAACGTGTGCAACAAAGGAGGTAAGGGAAATAAAGAAAATGTTTTGCACTGATAGAGGAGGGAGAGGGAGACTTGGGGAGGTTTGGTATCCTGCATCTGAAGGGCAGGGGTCGCCAGGGCAACGACAGCAATGGGCAGGGTGGTAGGCTGCAACAACTGAGGTGCACCAATCTTTCTAAAATTGCCTGGAGTGTGGAGGATGTTTAGTGTGCAACCACATAGAAAACTTAGAAAGGAGATTGAGGGTCTGCAGGAGGAACTAAGACAGGCAAGGCAGATTGGGGTGGGTTTAGCCCAATACTGGAGGGAGGAAGAAGGGAGATGAGGGAGGCGATTTAAGCCAACAGTGGTGAGGAGAGGCTCAGAAGAAGGAAGCAGAGACAAGGGCCCAGGCCAGGAAGAACAATTGCCGGGGAAACCAGGTCAGGAGATGAAAGACAAATGGAAGGGGAGATAGGGACTTGTGAGGGGAGGCGAAGAAGTGGCAAAAGTCATGGAGTGGAAAGGAGAGAACAGGTTACTATGAAGAGAGAGGGAGCGGGCATTTGTGAAGGGCCTTCAGAAAATAGTTGTGCACTGCTAGAGAGGAAGAAGGTGGAGGAGGGAAATGATGAAATTAGAGGAGTAATTGATAAATGCCTGGACCAAACTGGAGCGGGGAAGTTCTGCTGGGAGAATTGCAACAGGGGTAAAAGGGGGAAATAATGTGCAGGAGGAAGAAGAGGAGCTGGAAATGAGAGAGGAGATGAATGGAAGCAAGCAGGAGTAAGAGGGTGAATCTTAGTGCTGGGGACTCAATACATAAGAGGAGTTAGGTGGGGTAGCAAGGAGAGGCATAGTCACATTTGGGTGGAGGCCATGCCAGGAATGACAGCAGAAAGGGTGGGACAGTCTGTTCTGAAAATGCTAGAAGGGGTAGGGACAAGCCTCATTTAATTATACATCTTGGGACAAACGACCTGGCTGACAAGACAGTAGATACACTCCAGAGGAGGTTTGAGGAACTAGCACAATTATGTGAGGGAGCAGGAAGATCAGTAACTTTTTCAGAGATACTTCCGGTGCCAAAGGCAAGCACAACAAGGAAGCTGAGAATAGAGGAATTTAACGGATGGCTAAGAACCTGGTGTTGTGCTAAAGCATATGGGCTGTTGGGGGTGGGGAGGACCTGAGAAGACAGTAGTCTCTATGCCAAGGACAGACTATACTTGAGTGGAGGAGGAAAGAAAGTTAAAAAAAGAGAGGATGGAGGAGTACATAGAAGAAGTTGGAATTTAAACTAGGAGTGGGGGGTGGCAGTTGGGGAAGAGATATGCAGAGACTACAGGTTGGGAAATCATATGAGCTTACCCCCATAACAGTGACAAAGGACAAATGGCAAGTACTGTTGGTGATGGTAGGAAAGGAGGGCAGGATGGGAGGTGGGGGAAGGGTGGAAGGTGGTTACCCTTAATGCTAGGAGCCTTGGGAGGAAAACTGCAGAGTTACAGATTCTCATGGCAGAGGGAGAGGTGGACATTGCAGCCATCATGGAAACATGGGCCACCCAATACAATGACTGGGACCTGTCTGTACCAGGGTACAGGTTATTTGTAGGACAGGGTGATTGGGAAAGGAGGGGTGGCACTATATGTGAAGGAAGGACTGAAGTGTGTAAGGGAGGAAGGGAGGAGGGTAGTACAGAGTCACTTTGGATGCAAATCCAGGATTCCAAGAATAAGATTTTAGAATGGGAGTGTGTACAGGCCACCATCTCAGACGGAGGAGTTAGACAGGGAACTAGCGGGACAGATCAGGAGGACCTGTGAAAGGGTAGTGTGTGATTGTGGGGACTTCAACATGCCAGGAGTGGACTGGGCACCCCAACAACTCAGGGAACAGAAGGAGCAGGTACTGCTCGATGCCTTCAGGACAGCTTCCTGCTGCAAATGGTCAGTGAACCAACCAGGTTAGGGAATACCTGACCTTGTGCTGGCAAATGGGGACTTTGTGAGAGAACTTATAGTGGAGGAAGTGCTGTCAGGGTGACCACCACCTCAGTATGGCTCACATTGGATATGGGCAAGGAAGGAGTGGAATCTGGCACAATAGTGCTGGACTTCAGGAGGCCGACTTTGGGAGGATGGGGGAAGTGGTAAAAGGGTACCTGGACAGAATTCAATCTAGTATGGACACTAACCAGAGGTGGGAGCTCATAAAGCTGGGGATAGTGGAGGCAACCAAAACCTGCTGCAAAGCCCAGAGCAAGAAGGCTAGGGCTAAGAAACCAATCTGGTTGAGCAAGGAGATCATGGAAAAGGTAAGGAGGAAAAGAGCTGCCTTTAGGAAGTACAAGAAAACAGGGAGGGGGGAGGACAGGGAGGAGTACTTGCCAGAATCAAAGGAGGTGACAAGGGCAGTATGGGGAGCCAAAGCATCTACGGAACTCAGGCTGGCACAAGGCATTAAGAAGGGGGAGAAGGACTTCTTTAAGTACATCAGGGAGAAAAGGAGCTGTAAGGACCACATAATAAGGATTAGGAAGGAGGGGGGTGGTGTAGCAGGGTGCAATAACGCAGAAGCACTGAATGAGTACTTCTGCTCAGTATTTACTAGAAGAGAAGAGGGGGGGTGACACCCAAGGTGGGAGAAATGGCAGAAGCAGGGTGGGAAGTGGTGACAGATGGGGAAAACATGGAGAGCAGAGTTCGAGAGGGTTTGAAGGCACTGAAGGTGGACAAGACACCAGGCCCAGATGGCATCCACCCCAGGGTACTGAAGGAGCAGGCAGAGGTCCTTGCAGGACCTTTGCGAGACCTATTTAATGCCTCACTACATTCGGGGTGTGCCTCAGGACTGGAGGATGCTCATGTGGTGCCCTCCACAAGAGTGGCCCCAAGATGAACCGGAAACTACAGACCAGTGGAACCTCACATCCATCGTGGGTAAGCTAATGGAGACCATCCTGAAGGAGAGGTTGGTGGCCCTCCTACAGGCCAAAGGACTACAGGATAGCAGACAGCATGGCTTCATACGTGGCAGATCCTGCCAAACCAACCTGGTCAAGTTCTATGACTGGGTAACTAGGCAACTGGACAGGGGCCATGCAGTGGATGTCCTGTATCTGGACTTCAGTAAGGCATTTGACTCAGTGCCACATGGAAGGCTGGGAAGGAAGTTAGTAGGCACAGGGGCGGGTGCAAAGCTGGTGAGATGGGTAGGAAACTGGCTGCAGGGAAGGCAACAGAGGGTGGTGGGTGGGGAGCTCTCACACCCAAGGGCAGTGACAAGTGGTGTTCCACAGGGCTCGGTGTTGGAACCAGTGTTGTTTGGGATATTCATTGCAGACATATCATGGGACATCAAGAGCAAGATCAGTCTGTTTGCTGATGATACCAAGGTGGGTGCGGTGGTGGATGACCTAGGGGGATGGCAGGGGTTGCAGGATGATCTGGCAAAGCTTGAAACCTGGTCAGACACCTGGCAACTGGGCTTTAATGGCAAAAAGTGCATGGTACTGCATTTTGAGATGAAGAACCCAAGGAGGAGTTACCAGCTAGGGGGAGTGCAGCTAGCCCAGACAGAGGAGGAGAAGGATCTGGGTGTGCCCATTACAGGGTCAATGAACAACTCGGCACAATGTAGGAAGGCAGCTGCAAAGGCCAACAAAATGCTGGGTTGTATTGCAAGGTATATCCTCGAGGAGGGAGGAGGTGATTCTGCCACTGTATGGGTCATTAGTTAGACCACACCTGGAGTACTCGTGCAGTACTGGCATCTGTATCTGAAGAGGGACATTAAGTTACTGGAGGGGGTGCAGCAGAGGCGACAAAGATGATCAAGGGGCTGGGGACTTATCACAGAGAGGAGGTTGAAGGAGTTGAACATGTACTCACTGGAGGAGAGGAGAGACAGGGTGACATGATTGAAACCTTTAAATACATGAAAGGAATAAACAAGACAAGTACAGAGGGCTGTTCAAAGTAAGGAAGGGAGGGACACCAGGGGCATGAGTATGAGACTGCGCGCAAGGAAGGTTCAGGAGGGAGATGAGGACACACTTTTTACAGAGAGGTGGTGGCTGGGTGGAATGCGTTACCTCCTGAAGTGGTGTGCAGTAGAACAGTGGACTGCTTCAAATGAGGATGGGACAGGACAAGGGGGAGGGTTAATGAAGGGGAAGGGTGGAAGGGAGGGGCAGCTGCAGAATAAGGGATGCTAGCTGCAAATTCGAGCAGACTTGATAGACCTCTAGGCCTTTATCTGCTGGCAAATTTCGTATGTTCGTAACTAAGAGAGGCCAAGATGGTCTTTCCCAACATTAGAGCAGGTAGACAGGGTAGGTTAGGAAGATGCAGAAGGGGTAAGGTTATAGTTGGACCAATGGAAGTGAGAACAAGCATTTGTCAATGCTGAATGTTGTCTCACTGACATTGGCATTGGTAGTGCAGGAGCTGGAGATACATAATAGGAATGGCAGTGAAGTATGGAACTGACGCCAACCCCACCCCACCCCACCCTTCAGAGACTGATAGGCACCGTGGTGGGCCTTTGGGGATCAGCACAACGCCATGCCATTTTACCTCACCCTACCCTGTAGACACTGACGCATGTCATGGTGTGCTTGTCGTCTTTGGGCCTTACACTTACCCCATTCCATAAGGACATATGCTGAGATGGGTGCAGTATAGGAGAATGGGCCTCACCCTACCCTGTAGACACTGACAAGTGTCGTGGTGTGCTTTGGGGTCTTTGGGCCTTATACTTACCCCATTCCATAAGAAAATATGCTGGGATGGGTGCAATATAGGAGAATGGGGTGAACGTTAGGACCAAACAGTGCAAGGCACACCTCATCAGTGGCTGCAGGGTGGGGGTGGGGGTGGAATGACGTGAGCATTACAGGTAATGATCCCAAGTCACACCCCTGATGCCTGGCAGTCTCTACAGGGTGGGGTGTTACAGTTGGGAACCCTAACGTTGTAGGCGTTTGTTGATATTTTGACTCCAAAGTTTCAACATAGGCTTTTTGTGACCCCACCTCATAAAGAGCGGCACAATCCGTTTGTTAGATGAAAGGTGGTTTTGCACAGTGGCTATGCCATTTGGCGACACAAGGATGAAAACATATTTTGGGCAGGATGCGAAAAATGTCAATTGTATTGTTCATGATGAGGAGGTGTAAAAAATGGCAACGTTGAAAATCTGGAGTGACAATGTGAAAAATTAGTGAAGTCATGAGCATGCATAGAAACTGCGCAACACACGTCCATAACCCAATTATTTGGGGGAGTTTTTTAGCCACATTTTCAACATCGGCATTTTGGGACCTCCCCTCATGAACAATGGCGCTGTGATTTTGTTAATCTGTCCCAAAAGTTGGTTTCCTACAGCGACCACGCCACTGTGAGCCACAGGTGCGGAAACACATTTTGGGCAGGCTGTGAAAAATTACAGCTGTACTGTTGATAAGGAGGTGTGTAAAAATGCCAGTGTTGAAAATCTGGCATGAAAACATTGCGACAATACAAGGGTGCATGGAAATTGCACAATGCACGCTTGTAACACAGTCATTTTATGAACTTTCGGCACCAAATTTTCAGCATAGGCATTTTAGGACCTCTGCTTATAAACAGTGTCACTGTCATTTTCTCAAACTGTCCCAAAAACTGATTTCACACAGCGACTGCGCTATTCTGTGCTGGACGTATGAAAACACATTTTGGCAAAGATATGTAAAATGATAGCTGTATTGTTCATAAGGAGATATGGAAAAATGCCAATTTTGAAAATCTGGAGTGAAAATATTACAAATTCTTGAAGTTACGCACGTGCGTGGAAACAGTGCAACGCACGCACTTAAAACAGCCATTGTTTGGATTTTTTTTCACCAAATTTGTAACATAGGCTTTCTGAGAGCCCCCCTCATGAACAATGGCACTGTTGTTTCATTACTCAGTCCCAAAAGGTGATTCCGCACAGTGACAGTGAAATCACCTTTCAGGACCAAATAATGCCATGACAGTGACTGAATTCAAGAGGAGGGGTCCCAATAACCCCATGTTGAAAATTAGGTGCAAAAATTCCAAACAATGACCGATATGCACCAAAGTTGAAAAACCCCTATGTATGCCATTATACAGCTTACCAGCATTTCTTCAGTTCATGGTCAGCTTTGAAGAGTGCAGACGTGTTCCTGGTCCACCGAAGATCATTGTGCTGGACTCTGGAGGTAAGTATGGGGTGAGTGGGGGTGTGGGGAGGCAAGGTGCACAGAGAGTGGGCGCGGGTTGTGGGAAGGGGCAGGGGAACCGTGAGGGACCATTTTCTTCTTTCACAGGGTTAAAAAAAAAGTTGCAGGATGGTTTTTCTTTCTCAGGGGATTTGGCATGCTGGGGTGGGCCTCAGCATGCCACCTAATGTTTTGGGGAAGCTCATAATGAAGGGGATTGGGGCAACCCTGCTGGCACGCACTGAAGGGGAAGCAAGATGAGGGCACTGGGCACCCCCGCACATAACAAATGGGGGGCATTATGCCAATTTGGGAGGCTCCCCATCAGCACACATACATTGGGTCAGGTACGCCGATTAATGGAGATTGGGCACCCCTAAGTCGGCATTATGGCAGGCAGTGTGCTGCCATGTTTAATGAAATTTTCACCAAGGAAAGCATGTCGGGAGGTGCGAGCTTTGGTCGCATTGCAGCGGACCTTTCCTTAGATGTGCTTGCCACATTAGGTATTCCTGGTGTGGCGCCTGCATGCTGGATGATGTGGGAATGAGGGGCGCACCTGCTGATTTTGCCCAACAGTGACCGTGCCTCCAAATCTGCTACTAATGCAAAATGTTGGCTGGTGCGCAAGCGCGACCCAACATAAAAACGTGAATATTGGCAAGGCAGGATAGGAGGTAATAAGGAAGGGCAGTGGTGGGGGAGGCTGGCAGTGAAGAGACAAACAGTAACAAGAAGAAGCACTGGTGTAACAGTAGCAACAACAAAATGTGAGACTGGTAGGATCCCAGGATCCAAATGGTCTTCAAGACACCAGGCAGAATGGGTTCACCAGTGGCAAATCTTGGCAAAAGAACCTGACTGAATTCTTTGAATGGGTGACAAGGGCTGCAGATAAGGGTCAGGGTACTGGATGTACTCTACCCAGATTTCAGCTAG
This sequence comes from Neoceratodus forsteri, assembly GCA_016271365.2. NCBI lineage: Eukaryota > Metazoa > Chordata > Ceratodontiformes > Ceratodontidae > Neoceratodus > Neoceratodus forsteri. The sequence goes on along the minus strand of CM057459.1, from coordinate 1,281,458,648 downwards.
GCCTTTGACCCTGTCCCACATCGGTTCATGGTTAAGAAAATGGGTATCTGGGGTGGTGGACAAGACACCTAGGTGGGTGAGAAACTGTCTGACTGGGAGGAGCCAGAGGGTAGTCCTAAACGTGGATCATTAAAAGGTAAAGGAGGTGACAAGTGAAGTGACCCAAGGATCAGATTTTGGACCAGTCCTTTTTAACATGTTCATATGTGACACTGAGAAGTGGATCCAGGAAAAGTTATGCCTCTTTGCAGATGATACTATGATCTGTGGAAGCGTAGACAGTAAAGACAGGGTAAGAGCCGTGAAGGAGGATCTGGAAAAACTTGAGAGATGGTCTAGGGTGTGGTAACTAAAATGTAATAACAAAAAAGTGCAACATAATGTACATCGGGCCAAATAACCCGAGAAAAGACTAGAAGATGGGTGGATTGGTGGTGGTGGTGAAGACCATGGAGAAAAGGAACCTCTTGGTGTCAATAATGGAGAACTTGAAAGTGTTGGCATAGTGTATAGTGGCTGTGGGCAGGGCAAATAGGATACATTGAAGAATTGGTGGGAGAGGGGGACATGACAGAGACTTTCAAATACTTCTGGAGGATAACCAAGGCACACAGCAGGGAGTCATTCATGCTGAGTGGGAACACGGGCACAGGGAACATTCTTTGAAGCAGGTGGGAGCAGAGTCAAAAAGAATGTGAGGAAGCACTTCATTATAGAAAGGACTGTAGAAAAATGGAACAAGTTCCCAGAGCAGGTTGTCTGCACTGAAAGAGTAGAGGGGGGTTTAAATGGAGGTGGGACAGGCACATGGGAAAGGTGTGGGTTGGGGAGCAGTGGAGGCCAAGAGGGAGGGGAATGACTGCTAGGGGAATTTTTCAATACTAGGCAGGCTTTGGGGAGACTAAATAAGCCATAAGACCTTTGTCTGTTGAAAGTATCTATGTTTCTAAAGCCAGGTTGCTCGCCCCCGGTGAGCTGAGCCACTCACTTTTATGACATGCCCAGTCCTCTGCCTAACTTCTTTCTGTAGACCTGGTCTTTCTCTTTTCTTATACTCTTCCCCAGGTTGGTTGCCTGCTTCCTGTTTTCATCATTTTCTCGCTTGGCTCACAGGTTGATATCTGTCTTGACAAGAGCCCTAATCTCTACACTCCAACCAGACTACTATGTCAGCAAGGCACCCCATGCCCCCCATGGCAGCCTGGGCTGACACCCTAACAGCCTAAAAGGGAAGTATTAGAAAAAAGGGAGCCACAAAACATTGTGGAGTCTAGCTCTGTACTCACAAGCCTTTCTGTTGTTGGAATAAAAAGCATCTTTGCATATTATATGTTGGCTTGAATAGTCTTTTTATTTTACCTGGTGGAGTGCACCATTTTCTTTGTTTTTATGTACAGGAGAGAAGTATATTAATCTCAGGCAGGATGGGAAAAGCTGGCACTATACTAGTGCCAGCGGAGCCAGGGCCAATCATTGTGCATGTCAACTAATGGCTTTCCCAATATGTACAAACCTCTGCCTCCTCCCCTTCAAAATGCCTAATGCACACTGACACTGTCCTGCAGTGGCAGGGTGGGGGGAGGGGGGGACAAGACATTGAAAAAACAATTTAAACACCAGGACTCACTCAACAGTCTCAAATGTAATTCTCAAAGGAAGTACTGTACCAGTTAAGCTCTGCATCTGTACCTACGTTTTCCCACCCATCGCATCTAGCTTATTCACTCACTCCACGTCTACTCCGTCTGTTGCTTCCTTCCTGTTTCTCCCCATGCTCTGCCCAGAAGTGTCACACCTGCGCTTCTGTGAGTTGATTCTGAGCTACCCTTGTTTCACTGTGTCTCTTTTCTGATACAGCCAATTTAAAAATACCGTCTCTGTGCCAATATCTGCTGTATTATCTGTAACATTTACCGAATTTACTGTTAAATTCTGCCCTTGCATCTTTTATATATTTATAAAGTACTACTTCAGTGCCAGTATATGCGGTTTTATTTGTAAATATTGTACATATATTTTGTATATACACTGTGTTCTGCAAACTATTGGAAAGTGTCTTTGCACACTTTTCTGTTGCTGTTATTCATTGTATCTCTGTACCTCCCATTTTACCCTCCTCTGGGTAGCCTTTGAAAAAGGAACATTCTGTCTTAGTGGACTTACCTGGTTACCGAAATTCAAATAACTAATTAAATAATTCTTTGTTGAGGTCCCTAGGTGTCAGTATTGCAGCCAGAAATTTCCATGTGTTACACATCCTATCCAGCTGCTGCCATTATTTAAAACAAACTCTAGCAAGAGCCAATACGGCTGCAAATTAATGGTATTGTAGGTGGTGAAAAATGTGTAAACTAGCAATTTTTGCACTGACCACTGAGCCACCTAATGGCATTTTCTAATTGTTGTGATACACACACACACACACACTGACTAATACATATACACATATCTGCATATATATTCTAGTGTAATATAGCAGTGCACTGTCTACACACACTGACTAATACATATACACATATATGCATATACATTCTAGTGTAATACAGCAGTGCACTGTCTACACACAGTTTTACAGATTTAAAAAAAAGGACATTGAGGAACCCATTTTCTTCTTTTCAGGCTTCGAGGGACATCGGAGGGTTGTGGGGGGGGTGCCACTAGAAACCTCATTTAAATCAGCAATGACAAGCATAAGGCTGAAACTGATCTAGATAGTGGGGGAATGTAAATTTGCAATTTTTGCACTAACCACTGAGCCACCTAACTGCACTTTCTAATTGTTGTGGTACACACACACTGACTAATACATAAACACATATATGCTAAATATTCCGGTATAACATAACAGTGCACTGTCTACACACATTTTTACTGATTAAAAAAACTGACATTGAGGGACTGTTTTCTTCTTTTCAGAATCCAAGGTACATTGGAGGGTGTGTGTGTGTGTGTGGGGCAGATTGCCACTAGAAACCTCATTTAAATCAGCAATGACATGCATAAGGCTGAAATGGATCTAGATAGTGGGGGAATGCAGACTAGCAATTTTTGCACTAACCACTGAGCCACCCAGCTACACTTTCTAATTGTTGTGATATATATACACACTGACTAATACATATACATATATATGCATATATATTCCAGTATAACATAGCAGTGCACTGTCTACACACACACACACAGAGCATTGCCACACATACACTGCCTTATATGGCATTTATCTACTTATACAGCTAACCCTAGTTTTATCTGTATTTTGTAGAAGCACTGTGTTTTGCATTAACTCCTTGTACTAATTTACAGTGGTTACTAAGGTAGTGAACCAGGGAGGTGTGGTGAATGTGGCCTATCTGGACTTCAGAAAGGCCTTCAGCACCACTGCTTCTCCTGCCTGTAACTTCAATTGCTGAGAAATGGAGAATAAAGCAGCTTTGGTTATGTAAAACAGACTGCTGAAGTTATTTGCTTATCTTTCGGGTTAGTACGCTCCTCTCCTGAACTACAGCTGCATGATATTTTAGGAGCTTGATTCACCAGCCCAGTGCTCGCCTCCATGACTCCTTATCATGGCCTTCAACAACATCCCCCCACAGAAGGGTGGAAGGGTGATTAACAAACTGCGCAGCCTAGGGGTGGATCTGAAAATAGTTTTGCGGGTGGAGAACAGGCTGAACGGCAGGAGTTACAGGGTTGTGGGAAACAGGGAGTACTCTGGAGAAGGAGAGGTGATGAGCAGGGTGCCACAGGGATCAGTGTTGGGGCTGGTTCTCCTTAATGTCTTTTCTGGGGACATTGCAGAGAGATTGGAGAGGAAGGTATGCCTCTTTGTAGATTATACAAAGGTATGCAATAGGGTGGACACTCCAGGGGGTGTTGAAAGAATGAGGGAAGACCTTAAAACAATGGAGAAATGGTCTGAAAAACGGCAGTTTGGATTCAGTGCAAATAAGTGCAGGATCATGCACATAGGGCACAAGAACCCAGAGACAAAGTACAAACTAGGTGGGGAGGAACTGACAGTCACGAAGCAGGAAAGGGACCTGTGAGCTATCATCTCAGAGAACCTAAGGGAAACTAGGCAGTGCGATAAGGTGGCTGGAAAGGCTAGCCAGATGCTTGGATGCATGGGGAGGGTTATCACCAGTAGAAAGAGGGAGGTCATCTTGCCCCTATATGAGACACTCATAAGACCACACCTGGAATACTGTGTCCAGTTCTGGAGGCCCCATCTGAGAAAAAAACATAGACAGGCTGGAGGCAGTGCAATGGAGGGCAACTAAAATGATGTAGGGCCTTCAGGATAAGACCTATGAGGAAAGATTAAAGGAGTTAAATATGTATTCCGTGGAGGAAAGGAAGGAGGGAAGGGGGACATGATTGAGGCATACAAATACATAACTGGTATAGAGTGCAGGAAGGAAGCATCTTCCCAAGTAAGAGATGCTCCAAGTCAAGGGGGAACAAAATGAAGTTAAAGGGGAGGAAGGCTCAAGGGAAATGTAACAAAATATTTATTCATGGAGAGGGGGGTGGACACCTGGAATAGCCTACCAGAGGGGGTGGTAGGAGCTAAGACAGTCACATAATTTAAGAAGGAGTGGGATAGACACAAGGGTATCCTAGAGGCAAGGAGTGGGCTCCAGAGTTCAGTTTGGGCATGGGGCCTCACACTAGATAGGGATTAATAGGGCAGACTGGATGGTGAAGTGACTGCTACCCCCCCAGCCCAACCTCCCACTAAGCACCCATCACCCTGCACTCTCAGACCTCCCCACACACCCTCACTCACCCTCACAGGTCCCAGTGTGAAGATCCACTCTCCCATAGAAGACACACCTTGTTGCTGGAACCGGTGACTGCAATTTGAGAAATAAGGTAAGTGCGGTTCAGTGTATTTCAATGGTTTTTCAACTGCACTTACATTATTTCTCATGTAGAAAATGGCAAAGAACATTCTCGTCATCTGATTGGCTGGCAGGCTCCCAGAGCTGGGCAATTATTTTTTGATAGATGCCCAGCAAAAAACAAGTGCCAATCCGGGGTGCCCCATTACTTATCATATGATTGGGCACCCCGAATTTTCAATCTGTCCAGCCACCATTTTCTCCCTCTCGCTTATCGAGCGACATTCCCTCAACCCAAACACAGAAAAAAACCCAACAGCAGCCCGACACACATCTAACTGGTATTCAAACAGTCTAAAAGTTGTTTTTTTTTAAATTACCGGTAACGTGTCACGTGCTGTAACATAGGCTCCCGCTCCTAAAAAGCCGGCCGAGGCAGTAGTGAAACTGCACATAACGGGACCAAATGCAAGAATTCCCGCCTCTGCTCTGCAAGGACTCCACAATATGTGTACTGTCCACATACCTCCTCCTTCTCCTCCATGTTCAGGCTACTCGACTGCTGTTTCTTGTTTTTTTTTTCCTTTTCATAAAATGCACCTATCTTGCCACAGCCAGTACTCCTGATGGCTGACTCCTCACTGGCTCTCCAAACCACCAGTACCTGGGCTCCATATGTGAAACTAAACTCCCGCAACAAAATGTACTTTACTCCGTGGCCTCGAACAGTGAAACTAAACTCCCGCAACAAAATGTACTTTACTCTGTGGCCTCGAACACCATCCCCATCTTTCACGCATGACTACAAATCCCATAAACCCATGAAGCAGCCACATAGCTCATACAGACAAAATGTTGTAAACTACATTGCCCTCTAGTGGTAGACATGCAGCAGTGCAGGAACTATTTTACAAAAAAATGTATTTCAAAGTTTTTTAAACATTAATCACAGTACTTCAAAGCTTTTTTTTATACTTTTTAAAAATATGTTACTGATGGGCCATTTTCTAAGTTCAATAATACCCTCCAGGGTGGGCATTATTGGGAAATACCAGACCTTCCAGGGCCTATAAGGCCCTCCGCCTGCGGTGTCGGGCCTCATTACGCCCCTGGGTGGTCTGGTATTTCCCAATAATGCCCACCCTGTCGGGTATTATTGCTTACATAGCAGTCACCGGTTCCACCAGCAATACATCTCTTCTGTGGGACAGTGGATCTTCACACTAGGATCTGTTCAGGTGAGTAAGGGTGTGTGGGGGAGTCTGAAGATTGTGGAATGGCAGGTGCTCAGTGGGAGGTCCGGCTGGGGGGGTGGGGTTGCATCAGTGGTGGACCTTTTTTTACAGATTAGAAAAAGACATTGTGGGACTGTATTCTTCTTTTCAGGTTCAGAGGGACATTGGAGGGTGGGAGTTTGCCACTAGATACCTCATTTAAATCAGCAATTACATGCACAAGACTGAAACTGATCTAGATAGTGGGGGAATGTAGACTAGCAATTTTTGCACTAACCACTGAGCCACCTAACTGCACTAATTGTTGTGATACTAATACATATGCACATATACACATATATGCATACTGTATATATTCCAGTATAACATAGCAATACACTGTCTACACACACAGATCATTGCCACACACACACACTGCCTTATATGGCATTTATTTACTTATATATCGAACCCCAACTTTTACTGTATTTAGGATAAGCACCATGTTTTGCATTAACTCTTTGCACTAATCTACAGTATGACTGGGTAACTAAGGTAGAGGACCAGGGAGGTGCAGTGGATGTGGCTTATTGGATCCATGACACCACAGCAACAACTTTTCCCGACGCAATACTACAGTGACAAATTTATGTTGACTGCAAGTTGTGGCTGGCATAAATCTGTTGGAAAACTGTCTATTTTTTAGAGGGGCTTTGCCCCCAACCCCCCCCCATAACTTAGGATTGTCAACTCCAAGTCAGAGTTGATTCAGGGAGGGGGGCCAAACCCATAGAAAGCAGTGCCATGGTCCCACAGGTACATTACAGCGGCAACATTGACTTGTCACTGTAATGTACTTCGGTGTCAAAATGTCATTGCGGCATCGGCATACAGTGGCCTATCTGGACTTCAGAAAGGCCATCAACAATGTCCCCATAGAAGGCTGATTAACAAACTGTGCAGCCTAGGGGTGGATCCTAAAATAGTTCTGAGGGTGGAGGACTAGCTGAATGGCAAGAGTCAGAGGGCTGTGGTAAACAGAAAGTACTCTGGAGAGGGAGAGGTGAAGAGCAGGGTGCCACAGGGATCAGTGTCAGGGTCGGCCCTCTTTAATATCTTTATTAGGAACATTGCAGAGGGACTGGAGGTGATGGTATGCCTCTTCACAGATGATACAAAGGTATGCAATAGGGTGGATATGCCAGGGGGTGTTGAAAGTATGAGGGAAGACCTTAATAAACTGGAGAAATGGTCTGTAGAATTGCATCTTGGATTCAATGCAAAGAAGTGCAGGATCATACACATACAGCACAAGAACCCAAGGGCAAAGTACAAACTAGGTGGGGAGGTACTAACAGTCATGAAGCAGGAAAGGGTCCCGGGAGTTATCTTATCTGAGGACATAAGTGAAACTAGGCAGTGCAATAAGGTGGCTGGAAAGGCTAGCCAGATGCTTGGATGTACAGGGAGAGGTATCACAAGTAGAAAGAGGAAGGTAATCTTGCCCCTGTATAAGACACTCATGAGACCACACCTAGATTGCTGTGTCCAGTTCTGGAGGCCCCATCTGAGAAAGAATATAAACAGGGTGGAGGCGGTGCAGTGGAGAGCAACTAAAATGGTGTAGGGTCTGCGGGATAAGACCTATGAGGACAGACTAAAGGAGTTGAATATGTATTCCGAGGAGGAAGAGGAGGGGGGCATGATTGAGACGTACAAATACATCACTGGTATAAACAGAGTACAGGAAGGAAGCATCTTCCAAAGTAAGAGATGCTCCAAGTCAAAGGGGCACAAAATGAAGTTAGAGGGGGGAAGGCTTAGGGGAAACATGAGAAAATATTTTTTCATGGAGAAGGTGGTGGACACCTGGAATAGCCTACCAGAGGGGGTGGTTGGGGCTAAAACAGTCTCAGAGTTTAAGAAGAAGTCAGATAGACACAAGGGTATCCTGGAGGCGACTAGAACAAAGTGCCACACACACACACACACACACACACACACACACATACACTTCTTTATGTCCTGAACTGTACACCACTAACATGTTGCATTAAAGCCATTTGTATGCTGACTAGGAAAAGGTTAATATACCAGGAAAGGGTTAACAGAGTCACACACACACACACACACACACACACACACACACACACACACACACACACACACACACTAACCCTTGTAGATCACCCTCCGGAACAGATAATAAACACAGCTGTTAATATGCTGAGTGCATCTACTGACTGTAATTTGAGCTAGCATGAGTATGCTCCACGTAGAAGAGATATATGAATGAATCAAAACTTTCAGCTAAAATAGTGTGGAGCAGAGAGACACCAAAGCCAAACAGCTCTAGTGGGGTAATTCTAAGAAAACTCCAATTTTATGAAGGCCATTTAAAATTTGGAGAGCTCTATTTCTCCACTGTGATAGCAACATTCTGCAGGGCTCAACCCACTGCAGCCATACAAAATGTACACACACACTCTCCAACTGCTGCCCTCAGTATAAAACAAAACAGACTGCTGTCATATGGCTCATCTTATCTCTAAGCAGATTGCACACATATCTATATTCTAAACAATACATGTTTAAACAGATACAGGAACTGCTTAGTGGTCTACAATAACTCAAATATTCCAGATATGAATGGCAATGGTAAGAAAAAAGTCATACGATGTGGGACAGGTACTAAAAAAACAACTGTACACAACTGTGTACAGTGAGTATGCCTGCCTACACCCTTGCTAGCTGTAAGGTTATCCACACCTTGTATCCAGAAATATTCATGCTTCTTTTGAGACCTACATTTGAGAGACTTTGTTTATTCTTGGCTTTTGAAACAGTTTTGCCCCCCCTCCCTTTTCCCCTCTCCACCTCTCTTTTTCCCCTACCCTGTGTCCCTTCCCCTCTGCTCCCTTGTTAGTTTGATCTCCCTCTTTCTCCCTAGCATTGAAATTCTGTTTCATATGCACTTTCTGCCTGCATGCAACACTTTTTTGTATTTTGTTGTACCATTTTAACTTGCATTTATGCATTGCAGAATCCGGAGCGGTATATTTTAGCCCCTAAGCCACACCCACATCATGAATAGTCATGTGAATGGCTTAATGGAGTATAGTGAGTGGCCCAATCAGCTCTAAGGAAGGTGTTGCTGAAATGTCAGCTGTGGCTTGTACCCTGCTGTACCGGTCACTGATCATGCTTGTCAACACTGTGAGGTGCTAGTGTTGGCTTTTACTTGTTTTCCGTTCTCCTGTTTTACTCCATTACTTCTGCTAATTGCTCTTTAACAACTGCACTGCGCTTTTAATAAAGGACATGACATACTGAAAAGGTGAGCTGTTCAGTAACTGTGCATTTGTTCTCTCACATCAATGCCAATGAATTTGCATGCTTCAGCACCACATTGGAAGATTAATATCTTGAATCCCTCTGGCCCGATTCTCAGATGTTCATGAATGGCACACGGTGCTGCCTCTTGCACCACATCATGTGCCATTGCTGCTTCAGAGATGCAGCCTGTGCCATATGGGGGGCCTGTGCCTGCCAGGCTTGCGCCACTCTTGCAGCAGACATACGGCTGCACCCAAGAAGACAGGGGCTTGCACCATGGTGATGATGCTGTATCCCCTTATTTGGATTCCAAAAGTGACGCAGTGGGTGCAGGGTGCACTATGGCTTAGAACAGCACAGAGCTGGTCTAATAGCCTGTGTGTCACCCTTGGAGCCAGTGCCAGATGTGTGGTGCCCCCTACCACCCAGTTGCGGTTGTGTGAGATGTCCCATGCCCATACAGGTTCCAAACCCACCACACACCACCAGCGTGCTATGGCAGCCACCATATCAGGCCAGGGCACCACCAGACCATGTGCTGTGGACCATCCTGTACTTGGTGAAAATAATCCCCACCCCCAGCATCAGGCACAGGGCCATCTGTGAGCACCCAAAGTCCACAGGACAATCAGCTGCATGTGCCCATAGCATGTCAGCCCCACCAGTTTTCTGTGCAGTTACTTGTCACAGTTGAATAAGGCACGAATGCCCTAGGGGCAAGAGGCAGCAAAAATATCTGTGCTCCCTGTAAATGCAGCCTGAGAAGGGGCCCAGGTACACCGCTGTGGTCAATGGCAAACACTAAGATGAGTACCACCCTCCAACAAGGTGGAAACAGCACAGTGCTATTGTACAACAGTCCCTGCACTGTAGGCAGGTTAGAGCATAGAAACGTAGAAACATAGACTTTGACAGCAGATAAGGACAACTTGGCCCACCTAGTCTGGCCATGTTCATGAAAATTGCCACAGGGCCATCCCACAGTTTGCACCATTCCCCTCACATGCGCCTTGACTGTGATGCATGGGAGCGGTTGCAGCAATCTGCAGGAGTTTGGTGCTGGGACCCCTCCCATTTATAAATTGGATGCAGGGTCCATTGAACATCAGCGATCGATGCAAGATGCTGTTTGCCACAGCTTGCTTTGATCTAAGAGCCTCCTTGTGAATCCAGCCCCTTATCTCTAGTTTGTGAAATTTGGTCATTCAATATACGGTGGTGTCCCATATCAGGTTCCTGCTTGTCTAGTCCTGACAATCAGGATCTTCAGTGAACTGATGTGAATAGACAGAACAATCACTTGGTAATGGCTTCATTATCTAGAACTGGCAAGTGTTTCCAAACATTATGATTAGTCATTACCTGAGGACATCATAGCAGTAGTGTCATGCAAAGTATTAAGGCATGACAGGATGTTGCTACTAGTGCCATGAACACATGCCTAGGTGCAAAGTAACTTCAGGCCCTGGAAGTACATTAAGGGCACTTAGCTACTAACAACCTGAAGTGTCTTATTGCACTTATATAATGGGTTTAAAATTGTAAAAAAAGAATTCTAGAGAAGACATAGTTATGGTTTCAAAATTAATATTTTTTCCCACTTGTTTCTTCTGTTGTATCCAGAAATAGATACAAGGTAGCATCTACGAGCCAAGGTAACTGGTAAAAAGTCTGATATTTTTAATTTTTATGGGCCAGCGAACTGAGTCTATTAATTCTGAAAGTGAAATTTCCAGATGGCAAAGTGAGATGTTTTTTAGGTGTTGGTAGGACTGTAAGTGTGGCAGGTAGGGAATCAGAATGCAATATTTTCCATACCCATTTTATAACGGATGTTATGACATTTGGAAACCTGACACTGGGCTTCACTGTTAGTTTAGCATCAAAAAGACATTCTGTACTCGGGATCCAGATTCCACAGCACAAGCTGCATCTTCTGGGTTTGTAAGCACGACAGAAACCTGCTTTGGCAGTAAGGTCAGTAATAATGAAATCCCTTTTCACAAATGACACCTTTCCAGAAATGCCATGCACAAGAGAAGAAGTGGAGCTGCTGTCAATGTTCATGCATTGTTACACTCAGAACCAGAAGACACACTGATACCATTAGACACTCAGAGCCAGTATATACCCTGACACCATCTACACTCAGAACCAGTATATCCCCTGATACCATTAGACACTCAGAACCAGAATACACATTGATACCATCAGACACTCAGAACCAGTATATACCCTGACACCATCTACACTCAGAACCAGATATCCCCTTATACCATCAGACACTCAGAACCAGAATACACACTGATACCATTAGACACTAAGGACCAGTATATTCGCTGATGCTATTGGACATTCAGAACCAGTATATTCACTGATACCATCAGACACTCAGAACCAGAATACACACTGATGCCATTAGATACTCAGAACCAGTATATCGCCTGATACCATCAGACACTCAGAACCAGTATATCCCCGGATACCATCTACATTCAGAACCAGTATATCCCCTGATACCATCAGACACTCAGAACCAGTATATCCCCTGATACCATCTACACTCAGAACCAGTATATCCCCTGATACCATCAGACACTCAGAACCAGAATACACACTGATACCATTAGACAATAAGAACCAGTTTATTCACTGATGCTATTGGACAGTCAGAACCAGTATATTCACTGATGCCATTGGACACTCAGAACCAGTATATCCCCTGATACCATCAGACACTCAGAATCAGTATCTATACTCTAATACCACCGGACACTCAGAACCAGTATATTCACTAATGCAATTGGACACTCAGGACCAGTATATCGTCTGATACCAACTGACACGCAGAAGCAGTATATCCACTTATACCACGTGACAGGGCTACTCAATAGATCAGTACTGTCAAGGGTGATTCCAAAAGATTAGAGGGTAGCAGACATCGTTAGGCACCAAAAGGAGGGAAAAGAAGCAACCAAGTAACTGCTGGCCTGTCAGTCTTAGCTTCATTGTAGGTAAACTGATGGAGACACTAGTTAAGGAGGACCTAGCAGACTATCTAGAGAGAAATGGGCTCCAGGATAGCAAACAACACATGTCTGAGACAGGGAGCTCTTGTCAGGCCAACCTGACAGTATTCTTTCACTAGGTAACTAAGGCAGTGGACAAGAGACAAGCAGCTGATTTACTCCACATGGACTTCAGCAAGGCATTTGACTTGGTGCCACATAAAAGGCTGCTGAAGAAGTTACAGGAGCTAGGTACAGCAAAGGACCAAGTTAGACAGGTGGCCAGCTGCTTTGAGGAGGGGGGGACAGCAGAGAATGGTGGTGAAATAGTCAATTCGGGGAGAGGGGGGTCACAAGTGGGATGTCACAAGGGTCCATACTGGGTCCAGTCCTTATCAATATGTTTATCAGTAATATGGGAGAAGGAATGCAGGGTAACCTGTATCTCTTTAAATATGACACTACATTTTGTGGCAGGGTGGACAGCATGGAGGAGATAAAGGAGTTGCAGAGGGACTTGCATATGTTAGAAAGGTGGGCCAAGGTTTAGCAGTTGAAATTCAGTGTCAGAAAGTGCAATGAAATGCACATAGGAACAAAAACCCCAGGACAAATTATTGGATGAGAGGAGTTGTGTTGGGCACTACTTCCAAGGAAATGGATGGAAACATAGAAACATAGACTTTGATGGCAGATAAGGACCGCTTGGCTCACCTAGTCTGCCTATTTCCCTACCTACCGGATAAGCTGTAGACCCTAGTTAACCAACAGCCTATTTATTTCTACTCCCACCCCCCCACAAGAATTGTCTTATGTCTGTCCAATGCATTCTTGAATTCTCCCACAGTTTTAGACCCCACAACCTCCGCAGGAAGGCGGTTCCATGTGTCCACCACCCTCTCTGTGAAAAAATACTTCCTCACATTGCCCCTGAGTCGTCCCCCCTCTATCTTCAAATTGTGCCCTCTTGTTCTTGCACATCTCTTTTTCTGAAAGATTCTACCCTCTTGGACTTTGTTGATTCCACTGAGGTACTTTAAAGTTTCTGTCATGTCCCCCCTCTCCCTCCTTTCCTCAAGGGTATACATATTAAGCTCCTTTAGTCTCTCCTCGTATAGCTTCTCTTGCAGACCCTGCGCCATTTTAGTTGCCCTCCTCTGGACTGCCTCATCCTCTCTATGTCCTTGTGGAGATGGGGTCTCCAGAACTGGACGCAGTACTCCAGATGGGATCTCACCAACTGTCTGTACAGAAGGATAACAACTTTCTGGTTTCTGCTGGTGATACCTCTCCCTATACATCCCAGGATCCTCCCAGCCCTCCCTACTGCCTTCTCACATTGCTTGCTAACCTTAAGGTTATCTGATATGATTACCCCCAGGTCCCTTTCCATTTCTGTTGTTGTTACTACTGGGGGGTATTGTGTACTCTTCCCCTGGGTTTTTGTTTCACAGGTGCATTATTTTGCACTTCTTTGCATTGAATCCAAGCTGACATACTTCTGACCATTCCTCCAACCTTGCCAAGTCCCTTCTCATCCTTTCCACCCCGTGTATCAATCCTGTTGCAGATCTTTGTGTCATCTGCAAAGAGGCATACTTTTCCTTCCAGTCCCTCTTCAATGTCACTTATAAAGACATTAAAAAGGACTGGACCCAGTAGTAAACCCTCCGGTACTCCACTAGTAACCCCCCTTTCTTCAGAGTGGACTCTGTTTACTATTACCTTCTGTGTCCTGTTGGTGATGTTGTTGATGTTTGGGTGTATTGGGAGGGGGTTCAACAGAAGGAATAAAGAGGTAGTACTACCTCTCTGTAGATTGCTACTGAGGCCCCATCTGGAATATTGTGCCCAGTCTGGAATCCCCAACAAAGGAAAGACAAAGACAGGCTGAAGGTAGTGCACTGTAGAGTAACCAAAATGATTTAGGCCCAACAGGGTAGATCCTATGAAGGGCAGATTAGGGAACTGAACATGTACTCACTGGAGACCAGAAGGGAGAGGTACAATGTGACAGTGACCTACAGGTTCCTGAAAGGAATGAACAGGATAAACTGTGAGGAGCTATTCAACAGGAATAGTGAGTCAAAAACATGGGGATATAAGTGGAAGCTGGTGGGGGAGAGGTTCAGGAGGGAAGTGAGAAAGTATTATTTTACAGAAAGGGTGGTTGAGCAACGGAATAGCCTACTGGCAGGGAGATAGCAGTAAGGCATGGGGTAACGGGGAAGGGTAAACACAGAACGTCTAGACAGCAGATCTTGGAGTAGAATAGGGTATAACAGGGCAGATTTGATGGACTGATGATCTTTTTTCTGCCAGTATTGTCTATGTTTCTATGACACTCAGAACCAGTATATCCACTGATGCCACCTGACACTCAGGACCAGTATATTCACTGATGCAATCTGACACTCAGAGCAAGTATAGCCACTGATCCTATCGGGCATTCAGAACCAGTACATACATCCTCTGATACTATCTGACTGTCAGAACCAGTATACTCATTAGTACCATCTGACACTCAGAAAAAGTATACCCACTAATACCATCTGACATTTGGAGCCAGTATATCGACTGATACCATACAACACTCAGAACCAGCATACCCAGAAACCAACCAATATATCCACTGATGCCATTGGACACTCAGAACCAGTATGCCCACTAACACCAACCAACATTCAGGACCAGTATATCCCCTGATAGCATCTGACACTCAGAACCAGTATAACCACTGATACCATCCAACATTCTAAACCAGTACATTCTCTGCTACCATCTGGCCCTCAGAACTAGTATACCTACTGACACCATCCAACATTCTGAACCTGTACATCCTTTGATACTATTCAACACTCAGAACCAGTGCATCCTTTGACACCATCCAACACTCAGAACCAGTACATCCTTTGATACCATCCAACACTCATAACCACTATGTTTACTGATAATCATCTGACATTCAGAACCAGTATGTCCTCTGAAAACTATCCAACACTCAGAACCAGTGTACCCACTGATACCAACTGATATTCAGAATGCGTGTGTTTCCTGATACCATCGGACACTCAGAACCAGTATACTCAACAATACCATCTGACAGTTGGAACCAGTATATCCAATGATACCATCTGACATTCAGAAACAACATACCCAATGATACTATCTGACAGTCAGAACCAGTATATCTACTGATACCATCTGACATCCAGAATGAGTTTATTCCGATACCATCTGCCACTCAGAACAAGTATACCCAACGATACTATCTGACAGAACCAGTATACCCACTGATACCACCAGACATTTGGAATCAGTTTATTTATTTATTCATTCATTCATTCATTCATTTAGTTTTTGTTTACCTGGTAAGCACACTAGACATTCAGTTCCAATTATCAGACATGACTGGGGAGAGTATGAGTATAAAACAAATACAGTACAGTATTTTGTTTTTGTCAAACATTTTTGCCCCCTGGCTCACTCAACAGAACCCCCACAGCCCCATTACTGACCTTCTCATGGACCTATTGGATATCCACCACTTGCCCAGGACCCCAATAGTGGTGGGTGGCTTGTTACATCAGACATGCATGGGCCTGCTGAAGGTGGTGGCACAATGATACTCAAGGGCTTGTTTCCTCCATACAGTGGTTTTCTCCCTGAGGGTGCTGGTGTGCAATGATGTGCAGACTTGCGTGCCTAGCATCTGGTGGCTTTCCCTCTTCCTTTTGTGGGCTCCCACTGATGCTGCCCCCAGGGCTCCACCAGGTGGCAATCAAGCAGAGGGAAGCAGCACCCCCTCCCTAAGGGAGTAGAGCTGTCCTTGGGACACCCAGTCCTCCCTCCCCCAGATGGCACCTGAGTGATCCACGTCCATAGTCAAACTCAGGTTACTGGTGCAGCAAGTGATAGCACTACCACTGGACTACCAGGCCGGCCCTCAGTATACAAATATAGACTTTGACAGCACATATGAACCACTTGGCCCACCTAGTCTGCCCATTTCCCTACCTATTGGATAAGCTGCAGATCCTAGTTAACAAACAGCCTACTTCTTCCTACCCGCCACAAGAATTGTCTTATGTCTTTTCCATGTATTCTTGAGTTTCCCCAATGTTTTGAACCTCACAACCTCCTCAGGAAGGCTGTTCCATGCATCCACCATCCTCTCTATGAAAAATTACTTCCTCACATTGCCCTGAGCCATCCCCCCATTATTTTCAAATCGTGTCCCCTTGTTTTTGCACACCTCTTTTTTTGAAAAATGCTACCCTCTTGGACTTTATTGATTCCCTTGAGGTACTTGAAAGTTTCTATCATGATCCCTTTCCTCATTGGTATGCATATTGAGTTCCTTTAGTCTCCTTCCTATGGCTTCTGTTGTGGACTCTACACCATTTTAGTTGCCCACCTCTGGGCTGTCTCCATTCTGTCTATGCCTTTGCGGAGATGGGGTCTCTAGAACTGCACACAGTACTCCAGGTGGTATAGTATGGATGGTATAGTAGAGTATTAAGGATTACTTCAGCAAATATCCAATAGTACCATCTGGCACTCAAAACCAATATACCCACCGATATTATCTGAGAAGACCAATATACCCACCGATATTATCTGAGAAGACCAATATACCCATTGATATCATCTGACTAGACCAACATACCCACTGAGACAATCTGACTCCTTTGAAATGTTGGATTCCTAGAGAAAAGGGGCTTAATGGATTTGCCATGTTCTAGTTGTGTCAGACTAAGTTAATACATTTTTTAATGCACTAACATAAATGGCAGACAGGGGGCCTGTCAGTGATGCATGCCTGGATTTTACCAAAGCCTTTGACTCAGTACCACACAGAAGACTGGTTTTAGAAGGTAAGTGCTCATGGACTAGGGAGAGAAAAACGGGTTGGATCAAAAACTGGCTGGTAGGTAGAACCCAGAGGGTGGTCCTAAATGGTAAATTCTCTGAGGAGAGGGCAGTGACTAGTAGAGAACTTCAGGGGTTGGTCTTGGGCCCACTTCAGTTTAATATGCAATGATCATTTCAGAGTGGAGGACTGTGACAACTGTCACCATTCTCAATTGTAACCCACCTTTTCTTCTCCCCTTGGGACAATCTGGCTCTCTTTTCTAATGGTTTTACACTACTGCTTATAGAATCTTGGTATGATTGAACAACATGACCTATGATTAGTTGCATGGAATCTTTACTTTTTATGTCCAGTGGTTCAGTGCCCCACACAGGCACATATCTGAAATGAGCCTTGAACCTGTATATCTATGATATGCGAGAGAGTATTCAGGGCAAGGTGAGTCTGTTCACAGATGATACCAAACTCTATGGGAGGGTCAACAGTAATGAAGAGAAAACAGGATGTGAGGAGACTAGAGAAGTGGTCCAGTTATTTGGCAGTTGAAATCCAGTGCACAAAGGTACAAGGTGATACACATGGGAAGGATAAATCCCGTGACTCTGTGACTGCCAGAATCTGCTGAAAGGCTCTGTGACTTTCTTTATGTGGATCAGTGAAATAAGTGAGCTGTTAACTCGATACAGGGACGGTGCCCTCTGGCATTGTGGAGTCATCCAATTTTTAAGGATTTCTATATGCAGGATATTCCTTTAGACATGCGTATTCCAATACTCTGAACAACTACAAACACCACAGGTTCAGAGTCTAGGAAACAAACTTTGTGCGCTCCAGACAGTGCTGGCGGATGTGGGAATAGACCCTTTGGTCATTACAGAAACATGGGCCACTGAGGTTAATGACTGGAATCTGGCATTATTGGGGTACATAATGTATAGGAGGGATAGGTGTGAGGGAAAAGGGGGTGGGGTAGACCTCTATGTCAAGGAAGGCACAGAGGCTGTAGAGGACGTGTCCATCAGATGAATGGACAGGGAGACAGAATCACTGTGAGTACAGCTCACAACAGCATTGGGAAAGAAGTTGTGCATGGGGGTTGTCTAGAGACCACCAGGATGGGAGTGAGTGAGGGAAATAGTGAGCTGGGAGAGAAACTGAGAGGGTGGCCACAAAGGGGGAGGTAGTGGTGGTTGTGGGAGATCTCAATCTACCAGGCATAGATTGAGACATTCCAGAGCTAGGAGCACTAGAAGTCAGGCCTAGCTAGATGGTGGTGTCAGTGGCTCAGCAGGTTGCACTCTCAACTCTGAGGCTGGGAGATCCGATGGCTGGGGGTTCTATCCCCATGACAGGTGCTTGGGTTATTATCCCAATACTGACACTGCAGTGCAGCATGAGGGGGATGCTGCATGCCTGATGTGCTGTCTTTCAGATGAGAAATTAAACCGAGGTCCCGTCTGCCTGTTCAGGTGGACGTTAAAGATCCCATGGCACTTCTCGAAAAGAGTTGGGGAATTTTTTAATTAAAAATAATAAAACAAATCATATAAAGAAGAATGCAACAGCACACAAAGCAAGTATACAAAAATAAAAGCAAACAAAAAGAAGTATTACAGCATACATTCAACACAAGAGTTCAAGTAGAAAGGGTCAAAACTGGTAAATAATTGTAGAACACCCCCCCATCAAAAGAGTAAGGAAATGAAATTAACAAATAAAAGAAAAAAATAAACAAGGAACAAAAGCAGAAAACATGCCTGAAACCTAATACAAACGATAACTAAAATATCAAAAGAAATGGTGAGTATCGGAAACACATGCAAAAAAAGAAAAACAGTCAGTACTTCAATCATGAACATTATGTTAAAGGATCCAGAGACATCTATTCCATAACTTCTGGAATACGGTAGCAGAAAGTTGAAGCTTTTCAAGTTCATAAACTTCCCTAACACCATGAATTATCTGAGTAATGATTTGCACAGAAGTATATGATTTCTGTTATAAAAGAAAGGCACATCTAGCCTGCCACAGGTAGAACCTGCAAAGTGCAAATATCAATCGTAATGTGCTTGGGTGATAAGATCACAATGAAGAAGGATAAATACCAAATATCAAAATTTTGTATGTCAATATAGGGAGGGCCTTGTCCTTCCACTTATGAAGAAAAACAGTCCACACTTGAGAGCTGAAAGGACAATCAAGAGAGAAAAATGTTGTATAGTCTCAGGGATATTGGGACAGGTATCCCAAGGACAAAACCTCTCTTCTAGACCCTTATGCTTTAGGTTGTTTCGGACACCCAGCCCACCATGACAAGAGAGCCAAGTAACATCACAAACTTTTAGGGGAATTCTGTGGTCGGTCAATTGAGAAAAAATGGTGGCAGAATCCAGCGCATTACCATAAGCATCAAGCAAGGAAGGCAGTTCAGGAAAGTGTGAAAGCAAAATGGAATGATATAACTGTTTCCGAGAGCTAGATAAAACAGAAGGAATTTGCAGATTCCATTGCCTAGCTTTCAAAAACATAGGGACAAGGTAACAGGGTGGACTAAAATCTTAAAATTCCAGGGAATCTCTAAGGGGGGGGGGGTCTGCCGCACCTGATAAAGGGAGCTAGTAAAACATCATGTCAGAGAATGCCAAACTTCAACTTGGGGATGGAGGAGAAAGGGCAAATTAGACTTAAGAGACAATGAAAAAAAACACAGGGTTAAGGCATCCTAACTGCCCCATGGCAGTAATCATGGTAAGTAAAAGGCCACTTAGCAAGGTTCAGGTGACTGTCCCAGAACCCCTGGAAAAAACATAATAAACCGGTGCCTCTGAAGAGAAGGCTATCGAGAAAATTGCAGCCAGGTGCAAAAACAAAGGAAGGACTAGGGTCTTTAAAAGAAGGACCCTCTTTCGTTTAGTTATGAGTTTCTCTTTCCAAGAGGCGACAATACAAGAAGCCTTATCTAGGGATGTCCCCCAATTATAGGAAGCATCATCAGGAGTGCCAAAAGTAAGTCCCAAAATTCTAATAGGAGAAGTAGCAAGCGGGGTAAGAGTCAATTGGGGAGCAGCAACAGGAGTGTCTGTCAAGGGGAGAAAAATAGCAGTACTCTTCCCATAATTCAGACTAGAGTCAGATACAGATTCAAAACTCTGTAAAAGGAGGAGATCAGCTTCGTTGAAAGAAGAAGTAGTGTGAATACATGTCATCAGCATATGCAGAAACTGAAGGTTAAAATGATCCAGAAGGCGACAAAATCTTGGGGATGGATGGACTAGCCAATAATTTCCAAAGTAAGGGACCAGTTTGAAAGGCATATAGCAGGGGACTCAATGGGCACCCCTGGCGGACACCCTTTAAACTTAAAAAGGAAGCACAAGGGGACCCGTTGATATGTGGCTGGACCCAAGCAGTGGCATACAGCAATTCAATCCAGGCCAAAAACTGAGATGGAATACCATATTTAGATAAAGCCAGAAAAAGGTAAGAATGATCCACACGGTCAAACGCCTTCTCCTGATCCAAGGAAATTAAGAGAGAAGGGGAAGCAGTGGTACTAGAGTACACTATATCTCTGAGAAGTGATAGATTAGAGGTGATGGATCTATGAGGGACAGCACAGGTTTGAACATCTGAGAGAAGGAGTTCAACTAAAGGGGTGAGTCTTTTAAGGAGAATAGAAGCAACAATGTTATAATCAAGATTAAGGAGACTTAAAGGCCTCCAGTTCTTTATATCTGATCTGTCACCTTTTTTAAAAAGGACTAGGGACAGAATTCGTAGTAAGTATGGTATTAAAAACTAAGGTCAAAACAGGAGAAAACAAATCCAAAAAATGCTGATACAATTCAGCAGGGAATCCATCCACACCAGGGGAAGTACTCTTTCTCTGCTTCTGAATGGCAAACTAAACCTCCTCTAAAGTAATGGGTGTGACAAGGGCATCAAGTTGTTCCTGAGATGCGGAAGGAAAAAAAAATATCGGAAAAATAACTAGTAGGAGAAACAACTTGGGAGGGGGACGCAAAAGTCAACTCCAAATGAGAGCCCATGATATTCTTAATTGTAGGTAAATCATCATGAATCGTAAGCATCAAGGGGTCAGTAAGGTGTTCCATATGGGAATCTGCTACCCTAGCAGCACAACTCTTATAAATATCAAAAGAGGCTTTAGTGCCTTGCATACCAGACCGAGCCTCAAATGTAAGAAACACTGCCCTATTATACTGAAATTGTGCCATATCAGACTTTAAAGCCTGTATGTCTGGAGAAAGATCTATACCATACTCATAAGCCCTAGGTATAGTGTCATAGAGTTTGTGTCGCAAGTGTAAATAATTAAAATAGGCGTTCAAGGTCTTAAATTTGGCCCGGCGCAAAAAAAAGGATTTCAAATCACTCTTGGTGTCCTCCCACCAAGACAGTAGAGAGTGGTAGGCATCCAGGACAGAAATTTGAGCCTTGAAGAGTTCCTGACAAGAAGCAGAAATAAGTGTGTCCAGTAATAAAGTGGTATTCAACTTCCATCAGGAACAAGGACGATGCGAAAAGGAACCATTGCTTTCTCTTATGCAAAGCATTATACCTATTTCTAGTCAAAATGAGAGGTTGTGTAACAGGACCAGGGGCTTTTTATTTCTATCTCCCTCGCTTCACGGAGGCAACAACCTGAAAGGGCTTGTCCTCCTGAGACTGAATCGGGGGGGGGGGGGGCATAGGATTCAATGCAGAGTCCTGGGAAGGACCCGGCAGAACACTTGACAAATCTGGGGATACTGCAATGGACTCCACAGGCTCAGAAGGAAGGGGTGCAACTGATCCTGTATCAAGCGGGCTGGGGGTCTGAAGGAGCAAGTCAGCTCCAGTATGGTTCAAAGCCTGAGTTTGAAAAACAACAATCAAAGTCATTTGGTCCTGGAGTGGGCGATCTAACCTGCTGTGATCAGCCCAGAGGCATTGATGGTAGGAATGCCCTGTCTCATCATACAGGTTACACCGCAAGGGGTCAGAGCAACCCAAACTGACATGCCTGTAGGCCAAACACAAGCTACATCGAGGCTTATCGCAAGTATTACTAAGGCGGGTCCTAGAACCACACTTACGGCAGGTACGAGGTTGGCCCAGATAAAAACACAGGCCACAGTCCCTACCTATGTAAAAACTACCTGGTAAATGCACAGTACCTTTATCACATTGTCTCAGTTTTGCCTTAACCTTCCAGACCCCTGTCCAGACGAGGTCCTCGTCCAAAATAGGTCGAGGAGCCTCGAGAAGTTCACAGCACTGCTTCAGCCAATATTGCATGTCTGCAATGCTTACTCCTTCACTTTGAAAAAGTAAAGTTAAAACTTTAACTGTAGGTTTAGTGAGAGGGATAAGAATAAATGAAGACCATAAAGGCTGTGACTTAACTAACTCACACTTCGTCCAGAATTTTTCTAAGACATAAACATTTTTAAACCTCAAATCATAGATGGGCTCACCATGTACATGAATGAAGGCAAACAATTCCTCTGCCCCAATGCCCAAAGAGTCCCACAACATAGCATGAAGGACAGTCCTCCTGGTGGGATCTTTAGAGATGTCATCCATCAACTTCAGTCTGACGGCGTTCCTGCATTGGGCAGGTTCGCCAATATTCTGAAATAAGTCACTAAGTCGGAAAGAGATAGTGTCTGTAGATTCAGCTGCTGGGTGAGAGTCCTGATGTACGTTATTCAGGGGAAGAGAAATATCATCCTCAGAAGAAGAATGGTCTGCAGAAGTAGGAGCAGGATGAACGACAGTGGGGCCCTTAGAAGGTTCCAGTACTGAAGCAGTCTGTACAGGAGAAGAGGAAGCAAGGTCGACAGAGGTAGTGGACAAAGCAAGGACCGCCGCAGAAGCGGAAGGCAATGTAGCTGCAGCAATGATGTCAGCTGCACTGACAGGCCCCGGGGACTTCCAGCCAGGCTCTGTGGTAGAAGCAGTCCATCCACAGCTCGAAGAGTGGCCTCAGGAGACCACACCAAGGGAGACTGAGAGTCGGCATGCTGGCCAGCACAAAGATGTGAACACGGAGGAAGTACCTTACCAGCCAACAACACAGGAGGCAAGGAATCAAGTAGAGCTGCAACACTTGAACTGTCCCGGAACTCAGGAGAAGAACAGGTAAGTGAGACAGCAATGTTAAATCCTCTCACAAAAGCTGCTGTATAAGGTGTTTATTTTGTGCAATCATTACTCGTAACTCGTCCTCAGAAAGTATAGACCATGCTGGGTCAGCCAGAACAGAATGTTGCAACTCCTGGTCTAGGTGTTCGGTAGTAGAAAAACATCTTGGAGAAGAGAAATCCACACTAGCAGCAGCTGTAGACCCAGAAATATTGAGAGGCACAATCTCAGCGTCTTCAGCCATTGAGATATTACCAATAGGAGCAGAAGCTTGTAGGGGAGAACCAGGAGCATCCCGGCTTCCATTTCCAGCCTCCTGGATGGCAGCCATTTTGACAATAGACTGCCAAGGGTTCCCCCTACAGCAGAGTAGGGGAATTTCTCCAGTGTTCTGGCCAAATTTCCCCCATTCACAAAAAATACCACCAACGTTTTATCTGGTTCAGTTTCAGTTGGTTATCATCTGTATCCCCCCTCCCCCCGGTCGTCCCTGAAAAAGGGACTTCTAGTCTCAGTGGGCCTACTGGGTCAACAAAATTCAATAAATAAACAAATAGATGGGTTGCAGGACTGTTTGCAGAGGCATCTGATCAGAGAACCCAAGCAGGTTGCCAGTCTTGACATGTTGCTCACCAACTCGGAAGTAGTAGGCAGAGTGCAGGTTTGGTTGGGAACCACTGAGATTCAGGGACCATAATACCATATTACCATATTTTTTGAAGTGGGCCAGGGTAAAATATATATTCCAATTAAAGGCTGTGGTTCTGGATTTTAGACAAGAAGGTTTTAACATGAAGAAGGAATTAGCAAAGAGAAAGCTGGTTGCAGTGGACAAAATTTGGAAGGGGAAGGGGACAGGCGGGAAGAAATTAAAGGCACCATTCTCAAAGCAACTAAATCATGCTTGAGAAGAGTTGCCAAGGGTAACAAACACAAGAGACCAATCTGGTTCTTCAAGAAGGTAAGGTAAGCAGTGAGGGACAATAAAAGGACCGAAAAAGCAGTGTCAGTGACTCAGCAGGTACCACACTCACCTCTGAGGCCGGGAGATCAGAAGGTTGTGGGTTCTAGCCCACACCAGGCACTTGGGTTAATATCCCAATACTGACACTGCAGTGCAGCATGAGGGGGGTGCTGCACTCCTGAGGTGCCGTCTTTCAGATGAGACGTTAAACCAAGGTCCCATCTGCCTGTTCTGGTGGTAGGTCAGGTGGAAGTTAAAGATCCCATGGCACTTCTCGAAAAGAGTAGGGAAATTTCACCAGTGCACTGGCCAAATTCCCCCCATTCACTAAAAATACCACCAACAGCTTAATCTGGTTCAAGGTCAGTTGGCATTCATCTGTATCCCCTTCCTCCGGGTCGTGCCTGAAAATAGGCAGAATTTGTCTAGTGCACTTACCCGGTCAACAAAAACTAAATAAAATAAAAATAAATAAAAGGGATGACAAGGAATAGAGTAAGTGTCAGGTAAAGGAGGACAACAAGGCAGACATGGATGTAAAAGTAGACACAGAGCTGCATATTGCGAAGGGGGAAGGGTCAAGGGAGAGGAGAAAAAAAGAGTTCTTCAGGTATATCAGGAGAAAAAGGAGGAGAAGGGGGGAATCATATGGCTGATGGGGAGGGCAGTAGTGGATTATGAGCAGAAGGCAGCCATTCTAAATGATTAATTCAGCTTAGTATACACAGTGGAGTATAGCAGACCTCTTCCAAAAAGTGGCAAACAGACAGGTGTAAGGGGATCCCAGAAATGGGGCAGGAAGAAATAACAGCAGATAGAGTAATAAAGGCTTGCAGCCCTGAAAGTAGTTAAGGCACCAAGGCCAGATAGGATGCACCCAAGGGTGCTAAGGGAATTGGCATTGGAAATGGCTGAACCCCTGGTAGGGTTACTCAATAGCTCTCTGTAGTCAGAAGTTGTTCTGAGAGACTGAAGGATAGAATACATGATCCTAGTCCACAAGACAGGGGACAGGGAGGACTTTGAAAATTACAGATCTGCCATTCTTACCTCCATTATGGGTAAACTGATTATGGCACTAGTCAAAGAGGACCTGTTGGCTTACCTGAAATTAATGTGTTCCAGGATGGTAAACAGCATGGGTTTATGGCAGGGAGGTCTTGTCAGACCAACCTGGTAGTATTCTTTGACAAGATTAGAAGGGCAGTGGATTTACTCGACTTTGACTACAGCAAGGCATTCGGTGCAGTTCCACACAGAAGGCTGCTGAAGAAGTTAGGGACCTCAGCTCAGTGAAGGACCTAGTGAAATGGATAAGATTTTGGAAGGGGGAGACGGCAGAGGGTGGTGTTAACAGGGTTAAATCAGAGAAGGAGGCTGTCACAAATGGGGTGCTGCCGCGGTCAGTCCTGGACCAGTTTTTTTCAATATGTTCATCAGCAACATAATGGAAGGAATATAGGGCAAGATGTGCTTCTTCACAGATGTAGTCATAGTAAAATCTTTATTTCCCAACAGGAAAGGGTGACATACACCATTGGGACGAGTCCCATTTACATGGTGCTCCTGGGCGTCAAGTTAGGAAAAGTTTCAGTTCCATAACATATAAACTTACTACAATAAAATAGGAATATCAAGACCACACAGCCATAGGATACAATATAAAACATTTCATGTGTCCATAGATAAATTCAGAACTCAGTCATAGCAGCAGCATCTAGTGGTCAGGTCTTGCCTCAGGGATGTGTTAAATCTATTTTTATTTTCATATAGGTTTCTAGTTTGCAAGGTTAGTTCATTCCAATATTTTGCTGATGAATATAAAAATGACATCTCTTCATATTTTGTTTGTGGGGTCCTAATATTTATATCCCTCAGTTGTCCCCTTGCCCTAAGATTATATGTATGGCTTAACCTTTGTATTCGTCTAGCTAAATAGACCGGTTTTCCTGTTACCATTGTGTTTCTTAATTGATTTACTGATGATCCTTTTATTTTATTCCTAATTGTGAGCCAGTTTACCCCAATCAATATATCTCAATGATGTGATCTTCGATACACTGATAATATGAAACGTGTACGCTTATTATATAAGCTTCTGCTTTTTTGATTTGTGTATTGGTTGCATGCCCATAGATATGGTTTCCATAGTCAATTATTGGAATCAACATTTGGTTTACTATTGTTTGTCTCACAGTGCGGTCCATACAATTTTTTTTAGTCTTTGGTAACCGGGTAAGGCCTACTAGGCACAAGTGCCTGTTTTCAGGGGTGACCTGGGAGCACTGGGCAGTTAAGTGACTTGCTCAGAGTCACACAGTATGCAAATGGAGGCTGTGAGAATCAAACTCAGGTCTGATCTGCTGGAGGTATCAAGCTTGTTCACACCTCATTCCTCTAACCTCTAGGCTATACTGCCAGACACATACAATGTACACATATACAATGTTTGGTCCGTCTTAATGCACCTGATCTAGAGCTGTTTTAACCAGTGTATCAATATGGTAATGACATTTAAGTTATTATCTATCCATAGACTCAAGCATTTGTATTCAGTGATCTGCTGTAAAAGTTCTCCGGCTGTGGTTTTTACAACCAGTGCTGGGGGAGGAATCTTACAGATGACACTAAGCTCTGTGGCAGGGTAGAAAGTGAGGAAGGACTAAGGGAGTTGCAGAGGGACCTGCAAAAGTTAGAGAGAGGGTTTAAAGTTTGGCAGTTGAAATTCAGTTCCAAAAAGTGCAAGGTGACGCACATAGGGAATAAAAATCCCAGGAAAGAATACTGGATGGGGGAGGTTAGGCTGGCCAGTGCTCAAGAGGAATTGGACCCAGAAATCATCACATGCAATTCCCTAAGAAAACAAGCCAATGCAACAAGGCCTACAGCAAGGCCACTAGAATGCTGAGGTGTATATTGAGGGGTCTGAATAGCCAGAGGAAAGAGCCAGTATTACTTTTCTATAGATCACTGGTGAAACCCTATCTGGACTACTGCACCCAGTTCTGGAGTCCCCACTTGATGAAAGACAGAGACAGGATGGAAATGGTGCAGTGTAGAATAACCAAAATGATTCGGGGCCAACAGCACAGATCCTATGAGGGTTGGCTTAGGGCACTTAATATGTACTCAGTGACAGTCAGAAGGGAGAGAGTGGGTATATGATAGAGACCTTCACGTTTCTGAAAAGAATGAACAAGGTGAACTGTGAGGGACGGTTCAGAAGGAATAAAAGGTCAATAACAAGGGTGCATGAGTGGAAGCTAGCAGGGGAGGATTCAGGAAGGATATGAGAAAAGTTTACTTTCCAGGGAGAGAGGCTGAGCCATGGAACAGCCTACCAACTGAGGTCATGGAAGTAAAAACCATTAATGAGTTCAAACGCAGCTGGGACTCAGTAAAGGGGTCTGATAGTAATATGGGCTGGGGGGTTAGGGCAGAAACCCCATCTAGACAATAGGTCATGGGGTAGGGTGGGGTAGAATAAGGTAAGGTAAAATGGGGCAGACTGAATGGACCAATGGTTGTTTTCTGCTGACAGTGTCTATGTTTCTGTGTTAAGGCCAGATAAAGTAATGTATGGGCCATGAAATTTCACCCTTTTTGGGTGTGAATGTTAAAGTCAAAATATTTTGAAGACACAGCAACTACTAGAGTGAGTCCCATCTGTACTTTTTGTGAACCATACATTGTCATCAGGGGTGTCCCCAAGACCTAAGCCTTATATGTTCCATGAAGAGGAAAAGAGAAGGCTACTGTTACCATAATCTATTTCTAAAATATGGAGTTCTCGGCTCTGAGAGAGGGGGTGGTTGGTGACCTTGAGCAAGGAAAACTGTACTGTGTAAGCAGTGGCTCTAGAGGGATGCAGACCTTGAGATACTTTAACAGAGTGTCTGGGCTGAGTGCTGGCAACTACTGACTACCCTTGCAGGCATCTGAAGGGTTCAATGAAGCTGGTAACAATGACACAGGCTGAATCTGGGAAGGGCCAGTTTGCCACAGGCTGGGTGAAAAGGTTGGGATTAAGTGGATGCAGCAGTTTACTAGAAAAGGAATGCAGAGGAACTGTAGTGAAAAGGAAAGGGGACATTGTTTAACCAGGAAAGGCACACTATGCCGGAGCTTGTTTCTAGGTGCTCAGGGTCACACAGTATGCAAGTCTCCAGGTCTCCTGGGTTTGCAGCTCAGTGCCCTTAACCACTACACTATATTGCCTTCTAAACAAAAAAGTTTGTTAGTGCTGGTTATGGATAGCAGGTGAAACAGTCTGAGAAAAACAGAAACTAAACACAGAAGCACGGCAGAGGTAGGGCATGGAATCAAGTCAGCACACTGAAGATACACTGCAAGTAGGCACTAGAGTAAAAGAAAGACATGAGAGCAGCAAGCGTGGCTTCCTTAGAGAAAGGCAGAAAGCACAAGCTGCAGCCAGATAAGGCAAAGCATACTACCCAGAGAGTTGCTGAAGGCAAAAGCCAAACAGAAAGGCACAAAACAACCAAGAGGAAAGCAGCAACAAGAAAGGAAGGGGGGTGGTGGGGAGGCTCCAGCTGCAGCAGTGAACAGAAACTTCTGAATGAGGCTGAATGAAACTGGTTTATATAGCCCAGGAAGGGGGTGTGACTGGTTGCTCCCACCTGTCAAACCTCAGGCTTTAGCCTTTTCACTAAGGATGGATTTTATTCTCGATTTGGGATGATCCTGCTGAAAGCTACTTATGGTATGCTCAGAATTTCCAAAAGTTTGCAATAAGTAACCAGTGTGGGAAACAGCACTTAGGAGGCTGTGCCATCTAACAGTTAGAGCACTTGTTTTTAAACCAGGAGACTGTAGCTCAAATCCCTCCGGAAGCCACTTAGTGTGAGACTTGAATAATGCATTTAAATGCCTGGTGTTCCAATCTACCTGCTGTAGCAGTAAAATTAGGTAGAAGCAGGGCAGGAACCCATCAAACAGAAGATGTGCATCTCAGTTGGCTTATTCAGGATAAATTGTTCCCCCTCCCCCCCCCACACACACACACATAATGGTATAAGCAAGATGCCTGCCGTGGATCACCCACCATAATCTTAATAAGGGAAACTGATCATGTTTGGGTACTGTGAAAAACATTTGACTGGACTTTCAGAGGGGATGACCCAAGCATAACTCCCAATTATCAGTTGCAGTTGCGTAATCTGAAATGTGTAAAAAGCTTTATTTGCTGTTTCAAAAATATATTGATGTGTTTACGACATTTCACTGCTTTATGGCAGCTTGCATAACAAAAAGTGACGCACGTATCACTTTTTGGGCTCTGGTGGGACCCAAACCAACACAATCTGCATCATTTGCAAATGAAAGTTAGAAAAGGTGGTCTAACGTATGTGCACAGTTTGCATGATTGCACCAAAAACATGGCAAACATCCTGTGGATAGTTTTGAACATCCCGCCCATAATATCTGGACACAAATGAGCTCACATTTTATAGATTTGTTTGCATTTTCTGCCACTTTAGTTTTCATTACTAGGTACATTAACATGGAAATAGGATCCATGCCCTTTACTAGAGTGCTAATCCTAAAATGAAAACATAGCAAATGTTGGCAGAAAAAGACCATTGGTCCATCCAGCCTAGCCCTGTTTCATCCTGTTCTACCCATGGACCTAATGTCTCGTTTGCATTATTGCCCTCACCTCCCCCTTGCCCCCAGCATTATTGCTTCCCCCCCAGTGTAACTAGTGCTGCACACTCAAGCAGACTAGATAGACCGAATGGCCTGTATCTGCTGGCAATTTTGTATGTTCGTTTGTTCGTATCAAGTCTTTAACTTGATCCCAGCCATGAATGACGCCATTAATGGTTCTTGCATCAGCCACTTGTGCTGCTAGTACGCTGTTCTCTCAGTCAATCTCTCTGTAAAATGAAACTTTGGAGGCAGTATAGTGTAGTGTAGTGGTTAAAGGACACCAAACTGCAAACCTGAAGACCTGGGTTTGAATCCCATCAGCCTCTATTTGCATGCTGTGTGACCCTGAGTAAGTCACTTAACTTCCTTGTGATCCCAGGTTGCACCTGGAAACACTACAGCTTAATGTGCCTTTCCTGGGTAGACAGTTTCCCTTTTTCTTTCTCACATCCCTCCTGAATCTCCCCCTGCCAGCTTCCACTCGTGCCTCCGTTGTGCTCTTGATTCACCAATCCTGCTGAATATTTCTTCAGTCTATCTTGTTCATTCTTTTCAGGAACTTGAAGGTCTCTATCATGAAGGTTGCCACTAGAATGGCCCTTTTAATTATTCCCTATCTAAAATGGTGCAGGGACTGCATCAGAAAACATAAGAGGACAGATTAACGCAGCTCAATACGTATACCCTAGAGCAAAGGGGGGAGAGAGGTGATATGATCGAAACATTCAAACACCTTAAGGGCATTAACAAGGTGAAAGAGTCTATCATGTTTCAATATAAGAAAAATAGCAGGACAAGAAGACACAGCATGAGATTAGAGGAAGGCCGATTAAGGGGTAATGTGAGGAAGTTCTTTTCATAGAAAGGGTGGTGGATGCATGGAAACGGCCTAGCTCAGGAAGTGGGGATATGAATACAGTGCAGGGCTTCAAACAGGCATGGGATAGGCATAAGGGAGCAATACAAATGAGTATGAATAGATAGGCCACTGACAGATCAAAGGCCGATGGCACATTCATAAGGTAGAAACAGAAATGTGCAGACTGGTTGGGCCTTGCAGTCCTTATCTGCTGTCAGCTTCTATGTTTCTCCACCACTCTCTGATTTCAACTGAATATAATCTGTGGTTTAAACTTTTGTTGATGTCATTACTCCTCTGTTTGTTTCCAACGCAATAAGCTGGAATGTCACAAGTAGAGGAAAATGTCTCAGCAAAGGATTAAGCAGCAGAAGCAGATGAACTTTGGCCAACTAAGTTCCTGTTTCCATTAACGTAATAAGGAAGACCAGGAAGAGAATGCAGACAATCTACGAAATATAAAATGAATTGTGTTTAAATATCGTGGTTTCTCAATGAGCTCTCAAATAAACTCACTTTAAGGTCTTCAGTGTAGGGCCATAGTCTAGGAAAAGTTCAGAAACTCAAGTATCCACACAGATGGAGATCCACAGACATCTGTGCAATCTGAGTAAACCATAAACAGGCCAAGGCTGCCCACATATCTTTAAATATGATACGCAAAGGAAACTGTCTTTCACATTTGGCTGCCAATCCGTCTGCTGCCTCGTAGGCAGGCCCTTAATTTCAGTACATGCTTAGCAGATTTAGGGTATGCGGGGTACATACGTGAGTTTACCTGGGGGCAGCCTTGAAGGCAACAAAGGCTTGCTATGGTAACCTACTACAGTAAGTGAACTTGACTGGACAATGCAAATATGCATACAATTCTAAGAAATTCCAGCTATGTTTTAAACAACACCATTCCTTTGAGGGAACAAAAGACAATTCATCAAAATGAAACCATGAAAGAAAAAGCCAGCATACTATAGTTTCTATAGCAGAAGTTCATTTTAAAAATATATATCATTAGTTTTAAAATGACCACTGTTTTTGATCTCTTGTGTTTTGTTTTGTTTCCAAATCCATTTACTGTATATAGTGCCACATTTAGTTTTATGATTGCAATGTTAGCGCTTACGTTAGCCTGAAGTTAGCCCTGATGTCCTGTGTTCCATGAGGTCAGGAAGCAGTTTCTGTTGCATTCTTTTTTTTTTCAATTCTTTTATCACTTGGGTGACAGGCGGGGTATGTACTCCTCTCTCTTTCAGAGTTTGGACCACCCACCCATCCCCCAGGTCACCCAAACTGGTGGGCCCACAGCTTACCCCCTGTGGCAGGGCTTCTGAGATCCACCTTGTTTGTTTGTTGAATTTTGTTGACCCGGTAAGCCCACTGGGCCTTTTTCAGGGGCGACCGGGGGGGGGGGTAACAGATGGTAAGCAACTGAAATTGAACCAGATTAAGCTGTTGGTGGTATTTTCAGTGAATGAGGGAAATTTGGCCAGGACACCGGGGAAATTCCCCTACTCTTTTCGATAAGTGCCATGGGATCTTTAACATCCACCTGAACTACCACCAATCCAGGCAGATGGGACCTCGGTTTAATGTCTCATCCGAAAGACGGCACCTCAGAAGTGTAGCATCCCTCTCATGCTGCACTACAGTGTCAGTACTGGGATATTAACCCAAGTGCCAGATGTGGGAACTGAACCCACAGCCCTCTGATCTCCCGGCCTCAGAGGCGAGTGTGCTACCTACTGAGCCACTACTACCTTGACACCTCAGCTGTGGCTGCACTGGAAGGGGGTCATTTGGGTGGGGGTCCAAGGGCATCACTGTGCAGCTGGCCCAAGGGGTTTCTGGCTTTGTCCCCCCAAGGCACGGACATGCAATGACATCATCACTGAAACATGCAAATAAAGAAATACTTTTATACTGTTCTACAAAGCCTTCCAGTATTTTCAGTATAATCAACAGGGTATCAAATAGATCACTAGAAACATTTCTGTTGGATGTTTCAGGTTGGAGACGTGCCTACTACTGTTAAGAAGGAAATTTCCAAGCTGGCATGTTATCAGAGATGCTGCCTCTGGCCAAGGTCTGGGGAGTTTAAAGCAACAGCTGCAGCTCATCCCAGAAGGAGGTGGGCAGCACTGAAATGTGGCAGCCAGACCCAAATACATACAAAGAAACACAGACAGACCTGAAGAGGTCAAAAAGCCATGGCATAGTCAGCATCCTTAGTCAGTGGAATCTTTGTATGCACAATCAGTAGCATGAATTATGTACATACTAGTTGTTTGCCCTTTTAATTTTAACTCCCCGGTGTGTGCGACAGATGGTATTTCTTCATCCTAGAAGATTGGCAGCCACTGTAAAAAGCCAGGCAGAGGTATGTATGGCTGTACTGATGCCCAGCACACTGGAATGAGAGGTGTCCAGAGCTGGGGTGGCCATCAGCCAGTTATGTCTGGCACCAAGCTGTCATGAAGTATGAGTGTAACCCAAAGCGTTTAACAAGGTGGGAGATCTGGTGACTTCAGAAAACAGAGCAGAAAGGCTCTGATCTGAGGTATAACCTTACCCCCCAATGAATAATGAAAGTCATGGGCTCCATGGTGGAGACATGTAAAGATTACAACCTTTCCGTAAGGAATCCTGAGGTTCCAACTTCTGTCTGGAGCCAGGATCTAGCCTGTCTTAGCAGTGCTGACCAGGAGAGCATATCGGGGACTGTATTCATATGTGAGTGTAACTGTAAATATGTTAGTAAACACAGACACAATAATACACAACAGAGTGGGCAGTGTTGTGTCCATCCAGTGGTATAGTGAGGTACAACGCCACAAGCGGAGAGCCTTACAGCCATTGGAAGGGTGGGTATAGCCCAATACCGCCTACCCAAGAGCGTATTATCACACTTAGAAAAGGGGTGTTTGTTGAATATGTTAATGAAATGTTTAAAAAAATGTATAAAAATGAACAGAGAAGCATTGATCTGTAAAGTAGTCCCGCCACTGGCAGAACTGCAAGTAGAGGGCACTGCAGATTTACTGAAAGACCTATACACGGACACTTTTTTTTATTATTATGCTTTATTGCAATTTGTCACACTGAAACATAAGGACATTACATACACAGGCACTTTTGATTTCAGCTGTTTTCCTCCCCCTCCTTGTCCCCGCTCCACAACACACTTTGTTACTGCCATTACTGTGTTAATCGTTTCATAATGTTTATGTGGCAGTTGCAGCATGTTCAGGAAAAGTGTTATAAGATGCATGGCCAGTAGGTAGGAATGTGTGTTCAGACCCGACCATTTAGTAGCTGAGGTCAGAGCATGAGTGATGACACTATGGCTCTACAGCTCACTTTTTAATGTTTATCATTGTACTGTAGCGAGCAAGCAGAAGCAAAGAGTGATGTGATTGAGGGAATCAGGGCAAAGCGGGAGAGGGGTGTTCTCTCAGTAAGTGAATTAAAAAAATGGCAGCCATCGACATTTATAAACATTTTGTAGTGGGACACAGTGATTTAGTCAGTTTAAAGGGACACAGTGATTTAGTCAGTTTAAAGGGACACAGTGATTTAGTCAGTTTAAAGGGACACAGTGATTCAGTGAGTTTAAAGGGACACAATGATTCAGTCAGTTTAAAGGGACACAGTGATTCAGTCAGTTTAAAGGGACACAGTGATTTGGTCAGTTTAAAGGACACAGTGATTCAGTCAGTTTAAAGGGACACAGTGATTTGGTCAGTTTAAAGGACACAGTGATTCAGTCAGTTTAAAGGGACACCGTGATTCAGTCAGTTTAAAGGGACACAGGGACACAGTGATTCAGTCAGCTTAAGGCAGGCAGGCACAGGAGCTAGTTATTTATTGGTTCCTATTGCCAGATACCTGCCTGAGCGTCCTGGGTACTGTCAGCCAATCAGGGAGCTGGGTTTCTCGACCCATTTTCTTAGAAAACAACACGTCATCAGTTAGAGTGATTTATTTCTGTCTTGACAGAACTAATACTGAGGGAAGCTCACTTAAAAGTGAATGACGTTCAAAGAAGGAGGCCTCCAGCAAGCAATTACCATCTACCTCTTAACACGGGCACCCCTGGGGCCACAGATGTGACCCAAGCTGTCATCTGGTGCCCAGAGAGGGTTACAATATGGCATCAGCCCTTAGCGGAGAATACAGTAAGTCAGTAGCTATAGGTGAAGGGGCTGCAGGGACTGCCAGCCACCTAGTCCCAGCCTGCAGTCGGTGTAAATGGGTTTAGGAGGTCGGAAAAGTCTGTCGGCAGGTAGGTCTCAAATGGTACTCCTAAAAATGTGTTATAACTGTGGAAGAGAATATCCTCATGTTACTCTGTGTCCAGCAGAAGGTAAAGTGTGTCGTGTTTGTAGCAAATCTAACTATTTTGCCAATGTTTGCTACTCCAAACCTGCAGCAATCCATCACTAGGCTTGGATGTTTGTAGCAGTGGTAGTTATAATAGAGTTTTTTTTCACAGGCACCCAATTCTATGGGCTCTGGGCACCTTATAAATACGATTTACAGGATACAGCAGTACTACCAAGTACAAATGGTATCCTAATGCGTTATCGGCAACCTGAGAATGAGGCTCAGAAGATCTATTCTTCCAGTGACAGTAAGTATGTTTTGTGATCTTGTCTGCAAACCAAATGTAGTAAAAGAGCACAGGGTAGCCAAAACATAAGGTATTGTTGCATGGTTATCTAGCTGAGGTGCTCATTGACACAAGAGCATTAGAAGTTATTGACATACAGTACAGACGTACACTGCATAACCTGTGTAACCAGCGCTGAAGAAAACCAATACCCATATGACTCCACAGAGCAACTAAAACTTTGGGGAGATTCCAATCACTGTCTAAATCAAAGAATAAATATGTGACCAGTACATCTGATGTGATCACAGAGGGAAGTGAGCTACTACTGAACTACAAAACTGCAACTGATCACCTGATAAAAGTGAATAATAACTGGCCAGCAATTGTTTCTATGGTGATGGCCAGTTATTATTTGCCATTATAACCGGCTGGTTCTTAAGGCAGACACAGGCACGCATGAAGCTGCTGTAGTTTCCAGACATTCTTGGGTACAGTGAACTGTGAGACAGCAGTTGTCTTCTCTCAGTGTAGGCTGTTGCTATAGATAGTATTGTTTTTTCCTGCCTGAATAGCGCCATAACAGCAATAGAGAAAGTACTACACAACCACATTTCTGACATGTCACCACACTGAACGATGCATTACCCTGTTTACCTTAACCGTAACGAAACCAACCTGGTTTATCTTTACAAAGTGTGAGTTTAACTCTGGTCTGCCTCCAATTTCAACAAGGGAATGAATGACTCTAAATC
Source organism: Neoceratodus forsteri (assembly GCA_016271365.2). NCBI lineage: Eukaryota > Metazoa > Chordata > Ceratodontiformes > Ceratodontidae > Neoceratodus > Neoceratodus forsteri. Next base: position 1,281,422,360 of record CM057459.1, on the reverse strand, counting down.
TGTAATACTCTGTGTCCTTACATGCTGACAAAATGAAACCCACTTGACATCTTGCCATGTAAATCCCTCAAGAACCTTATGACTCTTAAGTCATACTAAAGTAAATTGGGTATATATCACATTTTCCCACAATTCACATTAAAAGCATCTGAAAAACTGGCCAAAACAGTGTTAAATTAATGAAAGTTCCTCATGTTAAAAACTATACAAAAGTTACACATTTAACATGCTCCCTCCTCTTTTGACAGACTTCAACCTACAGTATGGCCTGCCCAGAATCAACAGGGCAACCCATTTCCACAGACTTAAAACCTTCAAATAGCAACTTTGTTTAAACTTTACCATATCTAGTTCCATAATTTTAAATGAAATTAGCAAAAGCTTAGCACAGTATTTCAATTACCTCTCCCCGCCTTGCCCCCTTCTACCTGCCTACCCCCTTGCCCCCTCTCCCTTTCCTCCCCCCCGGGTATTTCCTGACTTTTATCCCTCCCCTCCCTCCCCTTTAGAGCTCTTACCCTCACCCTCTACCCTCTGACAAAGGCCTTCCTGCCTGCATACCCCCTTCCCTCTCACCTGCTGTGCTTATTTCTAAGATTGCCCTTGGCTGGTATGTCATGCTACGTAACATTTGGCACATTTTGAATTACTGGAACTTCCTATGCCTCAGTCTCTTACTTCTTTTTATTGTGTAACTATGTATTATTATGTTGACTTTTGCATGTATGCATACCCCCCATTCCTTCGACGTGGAACCTTTGTAAACGAGCAGTTCCAGCTCAAAGGTATTTGTAATCCTAGATTTCAATAAAATAAAATAAAAAAATTAAAATTAGAGTAACCATCTCTTTGTTTGAACGTCGTTCTCTTCTCTGCCTGTAGCTAGTCCTATTTGCTATTTCAAGCACATGTTCCAATGAAAATTAAAAACTTAAGGTGAGTGTCTGTCTCTACCTAATATTTTACTTAATATTAAATATTTTTGACTGTATATCAATATTCAATGAGTAAAATGTCCACTTTAAAGGAAGCTAAACTTACTGAATTGGGGGCTACAGATGAATAAGACAAAGACAGAAGGGGTGAGGAAAAAACTGATGGCCAGAAATTATATAAAATAAAACATGGGATGGTATGCATTACCAGAATTTAATACACACTCTCAGTATATGATGCTTGAATAAGCCCCTTGAGCTTCACTTCTGGGGATTATGTAACATCACACACCTCAGGTGTGTATTAAATTCTCAAAATGCACGCCACCCCATGCATTATTCTCTGTTTAATTCCATACAAAATGACAAGGTTCCTCAGGTGGCACTGTCATACAAAGGTGTTTTTCAGGGCATTGGTAAGCTTAAAGACCACCAGCTAGAACTGTATGATAGATGAAACTGTATACCTCACTGTGCAACCTCATAGGTGCATTCCATTTCACATATGTAAAAAAGCTGAGAAAACCATCAGCGTCTGGAAGCCTTAGATATTAAAAATGTGGATGGTCCAGCCCCATGGGTCTCACTTGCTGTGCTAGCACTAAAACCAAAACAACCTGATAAAATCAGAATGTGCATAGTGAAGTGCTTACAAAACAAAGTCAATAAAGTGATTTTGTCAGATAGTAACTTGCCTTATGTTATTGCATACCTTAGGCCGACAAAAGTCATTCTGCACCATGTTTGATATTTTGATATAAGAGATTGTATGTTGGCCATGAGAAGTTGGCCAGACGATTCTCTCAGTTCCTGACTGCTGAACACGCCCCGAGCTATGATGTCCAGCAAGGGAGAATATGCAGACGTGCCCCATTGAAATGAATGGGGCTCGATTTTGTGTCCTATTTAATACTTTAAGATGGCCATTTGGAGATTAATAAAGGACACTGCGTGACTAACAAAGCCCCTGTTAGTCGAGCAGTGTCCTTCCTTGTAAGTTGCCAGACACCAGGGCACAGTTAGGGATGCTGATCCACTGGGCCCAAGACATTTAATTACCCTGAAATGTCTGGACACAGAGGGTTGGGGGTATAACATTGCATGTGCATATAAGACTTGCTATGGGCAGAAGGAAAAGCCCTCTGGGGAAAGGAATCCCTAGGGGTACAGAACTGCTGGGCCATGGCTCAGTACAGTAGGTACCTGTGTCAACTCAGGGAACTGAGATTTCTAATACTAGGTATAATTATGGTGGGACCAGGAATGTTCCAAAGAGCTTGGCTGGTGCCAGGGAACAAGGACCAGGAGAGTCCAGAACATCAGTACAGGTCAAGCCATGGCAGTCGTACTGGGACCAAGGAAAACATAAGAAATTAGCATGATTAGCTCTGTTGAAGTCTAACTGATTTTGAGAAAGGAATCCCTAGGGGTACAGTGGCTCAGTACAAGAGGTATCGGCTCTGTGAAGTGAAATTTCCAGTACTAGCCATAATTATGATGGGACCAGGAATGTTCCAGAGAGCTTTGCAAGTGAAGGGAACAGGACCCGAAAGAGTCCAAAACGTGGGAATAAGTCATGCCACGGCTGGGGCGCTGGGACCAAGGAAAGCACAAAGAAGTTACCGTAGGAAGCCAAAGCTATGCTGAAATGAGATTCATGTCACCTTTTCTGAGTTTAGGGTAAGCCAGACAAATCTGGAAGGAGAGGCAGGAAGCTTATTCACGGACCTAGGTGCAAAAGGTTTATTAACAGGGGACAAAAGAAACAACGGGATAACTGTTTTTCTACAAGGCTACACTAGAACAAGCTAACAAAAACAACACAATCAGGACCAACAGTTCACCTAACCAATAGCAGTGGGTTAACCCTTTTAGTCCAAGTCCTGAATGCGCTTTGCAGAGATGACAAGGACATGGCAATTCAACAAGACCACTAATGGACCAAGCTTGGGCTTTGTGATGCATTGGGTGATCAGCAATTGGGAATTGACCTCACAGAGTGCTTTTTATAAACAGATCATAACGGGGAATCCTCCAGATAGAAAGAAAATGAAGAAGAACGTTGCTAGCTGGACGATGAAGAACTTGGTGATCCTCTGCAACTCCTGGCAAGAAGCTGAAGATCTGGGGAACTTCCAATGATGGAGATGCTGAAGAAACAGGAGGGATGAAGAAGGTGAAGAAGGCTAGTCACTGTCGTGGGCCGAAGATGCTAGGGAACTGTCGATGATGCAAGTGAAGAAGAATCAGAATCAGAATTAGAGTTTATTGGAGAGCATAATTAAGAAAATACATTCTCTTTTACAAATGCGTCCATACGAATGTACAATACAAAATATAAGAACATGTTATATCACAAATATCTAGATAAATAATCTTACAAAATACAGCTGTACAAAATTTACAATCATTAATACAACAATCAAATAAAAATTAGTCAGGTTCAATAAAAAAAAAAATAAAAAAAAATGAAGAAACCAAGAAGGACGACCCAGAAGAAAATCCTTCGCCAATGCAGACATGTTCTGGGAAGGTCGCTGAAGGGTTGCTGCCCAGCCGATGAAGGGATAACTAAATACACCTAAAAGATAACAATAACAATGCGGGAACTCCCTGTCCTTCATAATGTGGGGGGGGGGGGACCTCACTACAACTCAGCCAGGTTGGCTCCTAGGCTGACTACACAGGAGGTACCTGCTATTGCTACTGTGGCTATTCCAGGCTTTGTCATCTGCTGCTGTGATCTCACAGCAGGCTTTGAGATTCAGGTACTGGATGGGTGAACGTCTAAAGGCATCGGCTGATGGGGCAGGAAGCAGGAGAAGACAGATCGCTGAAGACCAGGAATGAAACTGGAACTGGGAGATGAAAACGTCAAGTGCAGCGGCTCTGGCCAGGTGTTGACAGACAAAGCAGGCAGGGAGAAGATGCTGAGCACTTCCCCTCAACCTGGCCCAGGTAATTATAGGGGCATACACACTAGGCTCGGTTATATAAGCAACAGTTTAGTTCTTAGGGAAAACAGTTTAGGTAACAAGGGCCAAACTTGTGTATTTATTTATTTAGTTAGTTAGTTTTTGTTGACCGGGTAAGTGCACTAGACAAATCCTGCCTATTTTCAGGCACGACCCGGGGGAGGGGGATACAGATGAATGCCAACTGTCCTTGAACCAGATTAAGCTGTTGGTGGTATTTTTAGTGAATGAGGGAAATTTGGCCAGGACACTGGGGAAATTCCCCTACTCTTGCTTCCTGTGAGCAAGGGGGACTCTTTTTCCTGTGGGACTAAGATGGCCGCTGTCCCGGACCCTGGAGGAGGAGGAGGTGATGCAGCTCTCTGTTTTGTGGTTTCTGCTCCAGATCACCAGCCTACTATGCCTGTTGGTTTGCCTAGTGCTTGCGGTACTGATCAATTGAACTCTGTGCCACAACTAGTTGTTCGTACACCTCCTGATTCTTCTCCTGATTTTGGAACTCTCACCCAGAGTTTGGACCAGCATTCTTCTACAGTTCTTGGGATCAGTACTAACAGTATGTCTCCATCACATTTGAGACTGTTATATGAACAAAACCGTTCTCTCTTACGGCGCTTCGTGCAGGAGGAAGACGCACTGCACTCCACCTTGCCTACTACCTCTGACCAGGCTGAATTACACTCTGGGCTATCGCACACATCAACAACGGACTTACTTACAATTCCTACCAGTACCACTTCAGCTACTACAGGCAGGCTCTCCTCTATGACTACTCACAGAGGTACTTCATTTCCTGACTCTGCATGGTCCCTTGCTTCCGCTCTGTGTGCTGCGGGTTGGACTCAACTGCTTCCTGGTGCACCCTGGTCTTCTCCCAAAGCGGTAAGCGCACAGGACATTATGCAGGGAAACAGTCACTGAACAGCATGCTGAATCCACTTCCTTCCCTCATTCATCCTCAGTGACTTCGTTGCTCCTATGTCATTCCACTTCAACATGAATTTCTGCTGTTGGCCAACCAACTCCTGAAACTTCGAGCCCTATGTAAGCTAAGGATTCTGCTTAGCTACTGCATCCTCCACTAGCAGTACTCTCTTCTTCGACAGCTGATTCAATTCCCCACTTGGATAATCTTCCTTTGCCTACTCTAAGTACAGGTGAGGCTTTGACGGGCCATCCCTTTCGCCTCAGTGACCTGTTTCAGAACTTGGGCGAACCAGCCCGACTGAGGAATGCAGTTCGTCTGAAATATTTTGGTGACCTCTTTACTGCACGATAGGAAAACTGTTTTGCATTCCCTGTTGCATAACTCTATTGGTATTTCAGCAAGTGAATTGTTTGCTTTCATACATGTTTAAGGGGAATCAGTTTATGATTTAAGTTTTAAGAATGCTTCTGCTCTAGAAATATTTTGGATCAAATATGATGTGGTGAAGTCACAGCCTTTATGGACCCCCTTTATGCTCATTCCTCTTACTAAACCTATGGTAAAATTGATTACTCTTCTTTTTCATAATGAAGTAGTGAGCATAGCGGATGTTCGATACTGGCTTAAGCAGCGCTGCGACATTCTCGGGGCTTCTCGTCCTATTTTGGACGAGGACCTTGTCTGGACAGGGGTTTGGAAGGTTAAGGTGCAACTGAAGCAGGATAACAGGGGTATAGCTCATTTGCCAGGTAGTTTTTATATAGGTAGGGATAGAGGTTTATGTTTTTATCCTGGTCAACCCTGCACCTGCCATAAATGCAATTCTTGGATGCATTTGAGCCATACCTGCAACGAGCCAAGGTGCACTATTTGCTTGGCCTATGGTCATGTGAGTCTCAGTTGCCCTAATCCCTGGAGGTGTAATCTCTGTGGTGAGACTGGCCATACTTACCATCAGTGTCCACGGGCTGACCATAATTGGTTGGACCGTCCCCCTCAGGATCAGGTAGCCCTTATCATGGACTCTCAGACTCAGGTTCTTCGCCAGCGTGAAGGGGACGGCCAAGTCGTAGTGCCCCCTTCCCCCAGTGAGGATCTTCCCTCTGCTTTTCCTGCTCTTCCAGTGGCAGATCCTGTGTTACAAGACCCGACCCCTCCTGGCATGGACCCAGTGCCTGGCGTTGTTGCCCCCTCTGACCCCATGCCACCCCTCCCCCTCTTGCTTTGGACCCCTTCACGGAGGTTTCTCAGGGAAAAAGGGTAAGTCCAAAGGTAAGCGTAAGGCTCCCAGCCCTTCCCCGGACAATCCATTTTGACCAGAAATCGCTATCAAGCCCTGTCCAAATGGAAGCAGTGGAGTGATATAATGGACGAGGAAAATGACTCTGAATCTTCACAGACCTCTTCCCTCCATTTAGACTACTCCTCTGATTCCCTACAAGATCCCTCCCCTACTACATCTGACACCAGGTGGCAATCGGCTGTTAGTTGATGCCTCTTTGCCTAATTCTTCATGTTTTTCTGCTGGTTTTCGGTCTTTTTCTTTCTTATGCCTGTGGGTTTGGGTCTTCGCTGCCTCACACTTAATGTGTGCAGCATGAAATCCCAAAGAAAATGTCTTGCCTCCCTACAGTATCTTTTGGATCTCCCGCATGATCTTTACTTACTTCAGGATACTAGGCTGAAGACTCGATATGAGCTGACCAAGTGTATTGCTGGCTGGACTAGAGGCCCTTCCTACTGGTCTTCTGGTGAGGATACATGTGATGGATTGGGTATTTTGTTTTCTGGTTTTGACTGTACCGTTACAAGACTGGTTGATATTATCCCTGGCCACGCCTTGTTGTTTGATTGCACTTTCCATCGCCTCCAGCTCAGGATTCTGAATGTTTATGCACCTCAGGGTATTGCTGCTCGTTCTGACTTATTTCAGTTGTTGCAGCCTTATTTACACACCTCTAGACATCTTTATATGGGAGGAGACTTCAGTTGTGGTCTCACTGTGACTGACAGAGGAGGCTCCACACAGAAGCTTTTCGGGGACTCTACTGCATTACATACTATTCTCAAGTACGCCTCTCTTAAGGACGGTTAGTGCGAGGTGCATCTCAAAAGAAACAATGACCTATCATAGAGGCCTTCTGGCCACCCGTATTGATTTTATTTCTCTCTCCCAGAGTGTTATGGTACAACAGGTGAAGGTCATTCCTTGCGAGACCTCGGATCACATGGCCATCTCATTGCTTTGTTTTCCTTCTACGGCTTCTCATCCTCTTCTTGTTTCTTCACGCTGGAAGTTGAACAGCACCCTATTGTCTGATGGCAGCATTTGTTCGAGACTGTCAGGAATTTCTATTAGCCCGAATTTCGGTTCTGGATGCTTACACCTCCCCTTTACATTGGTGGGACGATACCAAATTGGATCTTAAACGTTTTTTTCTTAGGTATTCCAGGAGTAAATCTGTTTCCTCTTATCGTCAGTATTTGTTATTAAGGCGACATTTACAGGATATAATCTCTAGAGCTGCTGAGATGGCTCAAGACTGCTCCCCTCTTATTGCTTCCTTGAAGACCCAGATGGAAGAGTATCAATATAACAGGGTCCGCTCGTTGCGTCTTGAGGCTACTTGTGGCACCCACTCTTCAAAGGCCTCTTTTGATATATACAAGCACTGTTCTGACAGGGTGGCAGCCACGCACATTGAACGTCTTATTGACCCTGACTCTTCTAAGGTTTATGATACAATAACATCTCTCCAGCTAAAGGTCTCTTCCCATTTAGCCAGTGTTTTTGGGACTCCTTCAGTGGCTATATTTCTGCTGTTTCCTTTTTTGATTTCCTGACCCCTTCTCCTCCTCCTGATCTTTGCACCAAGTTGACAGCCCCAATTTCCTTGTTAGAGGTGCAGGCGGCTATTAAGAAACAAAAGTGATGTACTTCTCCAGGGCAGGATGGCCTTACTGCTGAACTTTATCAAGCTTTTTTGGATGTTTTTTCACCCATTCTTACCTTGCACTTTAATACTATCATTGCTACTCATTCTGTTCCCCAGAATTTTTCAGACGCAATCATGTTTCTGTTGTTCAAGAAAGGAGATAGGTCAGACATACGGAATTGGCGGCCTTTGAGTCTCTTGAATGTGGACTATAAGATTTTTACATCCATCCTGCTTCACCGTCTTCTTCTTGTCGCATCCCACGTTATTTCAGAAGTACAGACCTGTGCTATTCCTCAATGCACTATTGTTTCCAATCTTTCCCTGCTTAGAGATGTCTCTGCCTTTAGCTCTTCTTCTTCTTCTTCTCCTTCGCTTCTTTTTTCACTGGATCAGGAGAAGGCATTTGATAGAGTGAATCATGACTACCACTTTCAAGTCTTGTCTCATTACGGTATTCCACAGAGCTTTATTCAATGGATTAGATTACTCTATTCCACTGCCTGAATCCATACTTACGTGAATGGTGCCACTTGTCCCCCTTTTTGAGTTGTACTGGGGTTTGGCAGGGCTGCCCTCTCAGTCCTCTTCTTTATGTTTTTCATATAGATCCATTACTTCGTAGACTCTTGTGTAACCCATCGATCCCTCATTTGTCCTTTCCTTCCAGGTGCTCTGTCCCTACAGTATTGGCTTATGCGGACAATCTCTGCATTCTTACCACCCCGTACCTACAAGAGGCGGACTTAGTCCTCCTTTTAACGGATTTCGAACGTGTGTCTGGTTCTAAGCTTAATTATAATAAGAGTGCGGCATTGTACCTCCCAATTCCACCACCCCCACATTCACTTCGCTACATTGCAGGAATGCCTGTACAATTTTCCCAGGTTAAAGTTCTAGGATTGTCCTTTGGTTCCCCTTATGATGCCCACTCAAATTGGACTGTTGTTTTGGACAAGGCCATTCATTTGGTTGCATCCTGGAAGGATCATACTATTGCAAAGAGAAAGCGGGTTTTGTTGTTGAAAACCTTAGTTCTTCCTTTATTTCTTCATGTGGCTTCAGTTTTTCCAGTCCCCTTTTCCTTGGAGGCTCGCTTGCATAATGTTTTCTTTCAGGGATTCTGGGGCTGCCGTTTAAATCCGGTGAAACGTTCTTACACATATCTTGCTTATTGTCATGGTGGGGTTCGGATGTTGAACCCCTTGGTGTTTTTTTACTGTTTGTTTCTTAAGACTGTTATCTCCTACCTATTGAATACATCCCGGTCTTTTGGATTTCTCTTCTTCATCATCATATTGCTCCATTGTGCGTGACCTGGTGTCTCCCCCCCTTTCGAAATCCCTTGGAATTTTCATAAGTTTAAGCTCCCCCATTTTATCATTCCCACCTTTTTAAAAATTTGTCAGTGGTCTCTGTCCCCTACAGTGATTCTCTCTTCCTCAAGGAAGCACTTATATCAGTCTGTTTTGGGAACATCCTTTTTGGACCTCCCAGCGTTATGAGATTCCCTTGGCGTTCAACTGGACTCCTCAGGAGTTTTTCACCAACTGACTGACCCACAGATCCCCCAAAGGGTTTGGGATGTAACCTGGCTCTCTTGTCATGGCAGACTAGGTGTTCGTGGTAATATGAAGCATAAGGCTCATGAAGAAAGGACTTGTCCCCGGGATACGTGCCTTTCCATTCCAAAGACCATGATGCATTTCTTTCTTGATTGCTCCTATTCACAACTGGTATGGACCCTTCTCCTCCATAAATGGAAGGAAAAGTCCCTTCCTTTTCTCACATATAATATTTTGATTTATGGTATTTATCCCCCTACTTTGGTTCATTACTATCCTAGTACTTTACGTTTAATTTTTGCATTTTGTCCTTCTATTTGTGGCAGGCCAGATGTGCATTTTACTACAACAGAAAGTGTAGTCCTACTCAGATTATCCTCAGATTTTACAGGGCTCACAGGCTGTTTCTAGTTCTGAGAAAACTCACATCGCCCAAAGTTTTCGCCTATTGGGGCTTCTGCTCCTGGATTTTTCCTAATGATGCAGTACTTTTTGTGTTTTCTTTGCTTTTCTTCATTATAGTTTTGTATGATGTACTACTGTTCTTGCAATGTTTGTATACCATACAATACTCCCCTACTCTTTTTAGTGGGGATGAGATGGGGGTTATATACTACTATGGCTTCTCATGTATGCTGTAATACTTACTTTTGTTTTTTATTTCATTTATTATGGTTTTGTCTGATGCCATACACTTTTGTATATTTTCTCTTAAGTTTTTAATGGAAGATTCCCCTACTCTTATAGTGGGGATGAGATGGGGGTTATGTACAACCATGGGTTATTTATATTTGTAGTTCAAGTACGCTGTGGTACTTATTTTTGTTTTTTGAGCTCCTTCATTATGGTTTTGGATAAAGCAATACGTTTTTGTATAATTTGTTTTCACTGCAACTTCCCCATCTCTTTTAGTGGGAATGAGATGGGGGTTGTGTGCCCATAAGGGTTATTTTTGTTTGTACTCCATGTATGCAGTAATACTTATTTATTATTTATTTATTGAATTTTGATGACCGGGTAGGCCCGCTGGGCACCGAAGGTCCCTTTTTCAGGGGCGACCCGGGAATAACAGTACAGACATTATGAACTTTTGTGCAATTACATAGTACAGGAAGTCATGGGTATACAGTATTCGGCTGTTTACACATAGCAGTAGTTATTAGGGTATTATATATCATATTGGTAAGTTGTAGTTCATTGTTCATTCATTACTTATTTCTGTTTTTGAATTCTTTTCTTATGGTTTTGTATGAAGTCATATGATTTGTATATTTTATTTTCAGTTTTCAATAAAAAATTCCCCTACTGTTTTCGATAAGTGCCATGGGATCTTTAACATCCACCTGAACTACCACCAATCTAGGCAGATGGGACCTCAGTTTAATGTCTCACCCGGAAGACGACCGTGTATGCCAACAGTGTATGCCAACAGTTCAGTTCTTAGGCAAGGCAGTTCAGTCTGAAGAAAAAAAAAGAAATTGCATAGGCATTCACAGTTTAGTGTGGCAACAGTTCAATTTTCATAGAAAAGAACTGGTGTAGGCAAACACAGTTCAGTTCATAAAGAAGAGAACAAACACAAAGCAGGCTTCAGCAGTTGCCAGTTGTTTAAAGCAATGTGAGATGAGGACAGGCACACTAAAATGGATTACAGGCTCGGCTGATGAAGCAATTATTGGGGCACCACTATGCAGTTCGCTCAGTGGGTACTAAAGCAATCTGGTAATGAAGAACCCGGAGTGTGTACTGGCCCTTTAAATTAACCCTCTTGGCCTGCATACCTGTACATTAGCTAGGGTAAAGCTCACCTTCTGTTAATATTAAACAGCCTTGGCAACTCGACTTCCTTAGGCCCTTTCCTGCATGTGAATGTGGGCCCAGCAACTCTCTTCTCTTTGTCATGGTAATCGGGATGCCCACCCTCTACTATTGATAGGGACCAGGTGGCACCCCTTCCCCACAGCACAGGAGACTCGGAGAACACTATGCCTGGATATGATAGGATTTCTATAGGGTAAATGCAGCTATGTCTCTGTGTTACCCCAGGTTACAGCCATTGCCAGATAGCTGAGGACTCAGGGTGCAGGATCTCTCCCCTTTCCCCAGACAGTGCCCTGATCTGGTTCTAGCTAGCAGCTCTTTGCTTTTTGTTATGCAAAGGTGCGCAGAAGGCTTTTTACTTTGATCATGGACTGACTGTAAATCAGTAACTTGTCTCCCCTTCCTGAATGCTTCCCTTTGCTTCGGTGAACTAACAGAAACCCTTGTAGTTTTTTAACTTCATATATTATATATCTCCTCCCTCCTCCCTCCCTCCCTCTCTGTCTTTTCTCTCTTTCATACAACTGGACAAGCAAACTACTCCCTCCCTGCCTGAAGGTTACCTACATAAACAGTTCTCTCTGTCTCTGACTCTAGCCTACTGGCTGATTATAAAAGAACGTTGGGCATCAAGCCTACTCACCCCTGAGCTGCAGCTGGAGTTCACTCAGGGTTCCCTGCACTCTGGGGGACTGACAAGCCAACAAGGTAAGATAATACCTCTGCTGCTAGAGACTACTGTATAGGAGGAGGCATAACTAAAACAAACAAAAAAAACACTCTGCTTCTGCTGGAACTTCAAAACAAAGAAAAAATAACTCTGCTGGAGGTCTTCTGGAGGGGAATTACCCCTACAGGGCTAAGGGCCAAGGGCCTCACTTCAACCGTCTAAGGGCAAGCTTATATCCACCCTTTCCCTGTGTCCTTCACCCTCACTGGCCACATTCCCCTCAGTCTGCCTAAGCAAAGCCTTTTCTAGGCTGTGGGCGGTCCTGGCAACTTGACAGAGCATTGGGCCCTTTCACCAGGTATCAGCACCCTGGGGATGGGTAGTGTCCTCGGTTGCCCATCTGACATCGACAGTTCAACAGCGAGGTCCACTACAGCGACTACAGTGCCATGCCGCTGTAGGGAACCCACTGGAACCTGGCACTGTCTGTCAGTGGTCCTGCCCCCCCCCAAATTGGCTCCGACTTGGAGATGATAATCCTTAAGTGGGGGGGTACGGGGGGTAAAGCCCCACTGAGGAAAACACATCCAGCCTCTGGAAACTGGGAGCCAACTGCAAAATACGGTTGACCTGCCGGTTTCTCTGTCGGGGCATTCGAGTAATATTTTGTCGAACACCCGTCGTGGATCCCAGTGTCCTTAGGCCAGCCAGGTGGGATGGCCTGAGGCATAGTTAGGTGTCAACCTTGGGGCAGAGGGAAAGGGGTTGAGAAGGGAACAAAGAAAGCAATGCAGGGGGAAAAACAGAAGAAGAAGAAGAAGAAGAAGAAGAAGGAATAAAATGGCTATGAAGGCAGCTTTGGGATGTGTAGGCTAAGTGTGGAGAGAATTAAACCATTTCCCTGGGTTCCCCTATTTCCACTACTGCTCCTGGGATTCCCCTAATTTCCTGCCCTTAATATACGAAAAGGGCCCAAGTATAAGTTTTGCAGCCCCCACAAACCTGCCTATCTGTACTTTGGAGCACTACAGTTACTGTGATTAATTGTGTTGACCTCAAACTGATTTTGGTTTTGTGAGCAGATGGACTGACTGCTGTGCCCCACATACTAATGCATCAGTAAAGAAGAATCAAGGGCTATAAATCCTTGTGTCGGAGCAGTTATTTCAACAGAACAATAGTGCCCTATCTCAACAGCTCTGGGTAAAGAGAGGAGGGGAACTGGTCAAATAAATGACTATTTGCATGGAGCTCCTAGTGAGCTGAAACACCATGATACCCCTAGACACAGGCGTGCCTGAGTAATTCCCACCCCTATCTTGGGCATAGTCCTTATGGTTGGAGAATCAATACTAATGGGAGGGTGCATGCATATAGAAACTATCAGCAGAAAAGGACAGCTTGACTCATGCAGTGTGCCCAAAGATTTCCTATCTATTATACGTCCATGGACCCTAACATCCCCCCACACCCCGAGTCCCTCCTCCTTCCTGTTTTTGTATTACTACTCCCATACGTCTATCTCATGCATGCTGAAAGCCTGCCACCATTCTAGCCTCCACTACTTCAGATGGCAGTTGATTCAGTGCTTCCACTATCCTCTCAGTGAAGAAGTCTTTCCTTACGTCCCTCTTGAACCTGCCCCCTTCCAACTTCATTGTACACCCTCTAGTCCTGGTGCTCGTTCTCACTTGGAAGAGGCTTACCCCTGCACTCTGTTTATCCCTGTGAGGCACTTGAAGGTTTCAGGCATGTCAACCCTTGCTCTCCTGTCTCCCAGAGTGTACATCTTCAGGTCCGTAAACCTCTCCAATAGGGACATAGAATAAATCATTCTATTGGCTGCACACACGCTAACAATTATACAACAATTTTTTGAGCCTGCAGTCCTGTTCACTCATTTGCTACTTTTTTACTAGTTGCAAGATAAACACAGTTCCATTAGTTAAAGTGTTGCCAACGCCTCAGTGAAAACGTCATCTTCTATTTTATTCATTTTACGTTCATATTTGTTGTAAAGATTTATTCTACCCATTATTTATCACTGAGGAAATTTGCATGAAAACAAGATCTTTATCCCTTAGAGTTCATCTGCCTCTATAGCTTACATAATCCTATGTTGTGACAGCACAATCTGTTGCCATGGGAGTAACTGTGATGTCACAGGCAGTGTTCATGACCTCAGGTAGAGAGAAAGCAACTGGAATGGATGAACTCTTCAGAAACAAATATCCTGTTTGCATGTAAATGACCTCAGTAACAAATAATGGGGAGGAGAAATACAGAAAGAATATGAACTATAAGCTGAACTGTGCTGAAATAATGTGTTTTATTTAAGGTCTCCTGAAAGCACCGGCTGCTCTTTAAGTGTTATGTACTGTAGGTATGTAAATTTGGACAGAGAGAAAGATCCATATAGTTTAGAATATTTAAAAGTCTTTCAGTTTTGGAATATATATACGTACAGCTGGCATCACAAACATAGTTATGGTGTTGGATCCGGGATTTTGCAATGGGTTGCTGGGGTGGTGTACCTTCTTGTTATGCAATATTTTTAATTTTTTTAATCCTTTATATTGTTTGCTATTTCTTTTTCATTATATTTTTGACAGAAAATACAAATGTAATCTATAGATTTGAATCTATATTTTCTAGCAATCAATAAAGCAGATTTCTTCAACAAAGTGAAAGGCAGCAGCAGCAGCAAGCAAGTAATTTACAGAGGGGGATGCAGTCACCCCCCCCAACCCGAGATCCTCCACTGCACAGTTACACAAGATTCCCCTAAATTTTGAATTCCAGTACCTTCCATTTTGCTTATTCCTGCTTTGAAGTCATAATCCTCTACTTATGACATATCAACTACGTAGCAAAAACTGTGAATACCTGCATAGGCCTGCTCTATAGACATAAGAACTGTCTCACAGATGAAGCCCTAAGCACTGCCATTTACAGTTCCATAATCTTTATAATAGACTATGGGCTTGTGATCTACGGGTCTGCCACTGACACAGTTCTCCAACGCAATGCCACAGCACTAAACAAGGCATGTCATCTCCAAACATCTGCAAACCACCTTACACACACCTGCGAGATCTACGAACATGCAAACTGGCTCCAACTGTCTGGCAGAATTAAATATCAAACCTGCATCCTAGCGAAAAAGCAAACATTGGACCTACTACCCCCTGGATCACAGGCACTGCTGAGACCCACAACAAACGAGGAATTCAAAGAACCTCTCCTTCATTGTTCCCCTTTGCAGGACTACCCAAAGCCAACGATCCTTCTTTTTCAGAGCCTCCTCCTCCTGGTTCAACACCCTGCCAGTAGAAGTTACCAGCAAAGCAACCCTGGGTGCCTTTAAGCTCAGCCTGCATCAATACCTCATCTCCTGTGGCAGGCCCGGTGGTGCTGAGGGTTGAGGCGCTGGACGCCACACCTCGCACCACACCGGCGGCCCGGGTTCGGGAACGAGCACAGGTCACTGGGTCAGCTGGGGCAGAGAAGGATAGAGTGCTCGACGGCAGCTCTCTCCTCTCTGAGGGGTTAACTGCAAGTTTGCTGCAATGCTGCCACCTAGGGGAGCCTAGGTGGATGCATGCTGCAAGGTGGAGAGCAGCAAGAGGATTGAGGGAAGTCGGCAGAGGAGTGGGAGCAGGAGGTACGCCCCAGCGTGCTCTCCTAGCTCATAGCCCCTCATTACATGCCAACGTCGGGGGGGGGGAAGAAGAAACCAGAAAAACACCTCAGTCCCTTCCAGGTGATGACACCTTCCTGGGGACACCTCCAGACCTGTCAGGGCAGACTCTGCTGTCCCGGCTCTACGCAAACACACAGTATGTTGGTTTGGAGAGGTAAGCATGGGGGTTCCCTCTCCACCCCTACCCGGGGTGTATACCAGGGGTCTTCAAGGGAGTGTGTGTAGACGGGGCACTCTAGAGGCAGACCATGATGGGGATTGGAGGGTTCACAGACAGAGGACGTCTGAGAGAGTAGAGGGAAGAGAAAGATTAGGTGCATAAACACAGGGTTTAAAAAAAAAATCTTATCTCCTGTGCCTCTTGCGACTGCTATACCTAAATGGTTTACCCCCACTACCATACCCCACCCTTCCCTCCCCCTTCCTCCACTGCTCCCTCCACACACCTCCTGCTGCCCCTGCCCTGTCCCCCCACTCCTTCTCCCTCTTTACACCATCTTCAGCCTCGCCTCCCTCTGTCGGATGGCTACGTATAAGAATCTATATTGTTTAAATTGTTATAGAAGTCATTTGCACAATTTTGATGTTTTGGTAATTGGCAAAGTCCTCCGGCTGCTATGTTTATTTCTCTTTTGCACAATACCACTGCCTGTTCTAATGTTTTAAGTAACCTGACATGGAACCTTTTGTAAAAGAGCCTGTGGTTCAAAGGTGCATCTGATTCCCTTAAATAAATAAATAAAAATTAATAAATACATGACCAGTTGCCAAGAACATGAGTTTATTTTCACTGGCAGGGGATTATGATTTTTGGGCAGAAAAAGCAGCAGAAACAGATGATGGGTTGGGGGTGGGGCATCCCAGTCTCATGCAAATATCTTTTGTATTAAAGACTGGAATGTCCTGAAATTCCCACTTTTTGGAGTTTTATGACATTTGAGTCCTGCTGCCCCCTTTTTTTTTTTGTGGGAAACTGGAAAATCAGTTAACTATAAATGACACAAAGGGCCCAGGCCTGCTCTCTCAGAAAGGTTGATGGAGGTACCCTGGGGGCCCCCCAAACAAGTGTTACATTAAGAGGCACCACTGAGATCTCCTGTGCATCTCCATGTTGCTATGTGTTTGACTACAGGTCTCTGTTTCTATATTTCAGTGCAGAATGGGGTATACTCCTATTACCGTGTGTTCTTTAAAGGAGGCCTGCTATTCTACTAGACATTTGTAATAAACTTTGTGCTTCATTTCAGGTTAACCATTGTATCTGATTGCACTGCCCTTTGCTATGTTAATAAAATATTAAATAAATGCACTGCACCATTATGTCAATACAATATAGGATAACGCATGGGGTGGTGTGTGTAACAAGAATTTTACATCCCCCCAAGGTGTTGGATGCCACATAAACCCTAGCAGCGAAGCTCGAGGGGTTTAGCTTGGCATCCAACATTGAGAGGGGTGTAAAATTCGAGTTTAAACACCTCCCCATATTTTATTTTATATAATTGTTGGGTTTCATTTTTTTCTACCACAGCAATTATATAAAATAAACAGAAGATGTCTCCGTGCAGCTGCCATCCGACCAGGTTTCAGCAGGGTCAGCAGTTGGACGTGGCTGGTAGAAAAAAAAGCTAATGTTTTTTTTCCGGTTGCTAGGATGCACTTGAAAGTAGTTTGTGTAGCTGGTTTTTTTTTTAAGCGGTTTTGCTTACCGCCGAGTCAGACCAGCAGTCCAGTCTGCAAGGATGCAGAAGAGCAGCGACTATGACTGAGCATGTGCAGAGTGAGGGAAACCTGGTGAGTATTTGCTGCAATAAACACTCCTTCATTACAGCAAATTATGCTACAGGTTTCCCACTGAAAAAAATGAAACCCATTAATTATATGCAGAATAACGTATGGGGGGCAAAGTAAAC
Source organism: Neoceratodus forsteri (assembly GCA_016271365.2). Lineage (NCBI taxonomy): Eukaryota > Metazoa > Chordata > Ceratodontiformes > Ceratodontidae > Neoceratodus > Neoceratodus forsteri. Next base: position 1,281,404,914 of record CM057459.1, on the reverse strand, counting down.
GGAGGTATTTCTGATGCATCAAATATCACTACAAAAACTATTGAATCATCTATGGTGAGCTGACCATAAATGTTTACAGACCTGATGTAATCACAAGCTGAGGATGTGTAATAAAAAATTAAAACTGTCTCTGTGTATTATATTATAAATTGTGACATTGTTCTTAGCAAATCTTGTTTTTTTATTTAATAACATTCCAGGTGCTCTTATAACCAAAAGAGGGTATCTCATGCAAACAGTTCTAAGTTCAAAGTCAGTTGGCATAGTCCATTTCCCACGCTGGGGGTTCTATAATTTCCAAAAGAGTAAAAGATTTTGGATTTAAATAAGCTGTATTTAAAAAAACAGGGACTCTTCACCATGATTTATAATATATTTATACAGTATGTGCAATTCCTGTGTTTCTTATGGCTATGAGTTTTACCTCAAGTTACTTTGCATGCCATAACTGCTTCTCTTCACACTTCTCTCACCCAAAGAACTCAAGAACGAACTCTCGTAACCATAAGAAATGTGAACTATAAAGATCATTATGTATGTAATAACTGTTTGTCTTCCATGTTTAGAAATACTGCAAAAACAAATATACAGACAACAACAGATCTGGGAGTACCTACCAGGTGTATGTGTATGTGTCTGGTAGGGGGTTATTTGGTAGAAGCTTGTATAATGTTATTTGGTAGATGCATGTGTAACCCACAGGGGTGCTACGCTTAGGGCTACTACCCCTGCCTGCCTCCACTGAGACAGGGTGAGGGGCCCAGATCCGTTGACGGGTGCCTCCACCCAGAGGTCGAGGTTAATACTGTCAAGATTGCCTCGGTCACAGCTCTCTGAGTTACTGCAACCATCCTTTCATCCCGCTAGTGGCTCACACGGTGTACCAACAATACTTTTCCCCAGTACACTTACCCCCCCCCCGGCTAGTATCTCTCAGCTCACTCCGGGGACCCCCTGTAAAGTAAGGTACAGTTATATCACAGTCCCTATGCAGCAGTTCACCGGTAATGCACACAGTAGCCAGGGTGTAGTTGCAGAACAAACAATCTGATTTATTCAAGGGAGGCAAATAACAAGGGCAGGGGGAAATCAAGGTGATTGGCTTATCACTATACCTATCTACCTAGGGCTCTGTGCACAGGCCTTAATGTAGTATTTGCTGTCCCTGGGTACCCAAGCTGTAACGGCTAGTCCATCGTGGCAGCTGGTTGGGGCCCTGACACAGATAGGCATTACAATCCTGAGCAGGTCAGAATGGGAAGAAAATTCAATTAGGCAGTCAGCAGTATAACAAAGCAACTTGAGACTACTATCTGCAAACTTGGCAGGGAGCTACCCTGATTCAGTGCTCACAGCTCCATCAAATACCATTTCCATCACCACCAGCAGGGCTGAGCCTGAATTTCACCAGCCTCTTCACACATTTATATGGCAAACAACAGAGGGGTACCATACCAGGCAGCTGCTTCTAGGCCCCACACAAACTTGCAGCAGACTCGGGCAGTAAACGGCAGCTTCAACATCATGGGTGGACCGAGTGTGATTTAGCAGATTCTCCAGTCCTCTCAGGTGAAGCCTGGTAGGTAGCTGGGGCTGGCACCAGCCTCCTCTGACCGCATGCGGGTAGATTTAGTCTGAAGACTCCCGAACGGAGCCAGCGGCGCTCAGGCCCTTTCACGCGCTTCCAGCGTGAACCTCCTCCAGCGCAGAAGCACAGAGCTCCTTTCTTCTCCTCAGCCAACGCATCTGCCCCTAGCAGCATGGGGTACTCCCTACAGTTCGGCACTACCCGATCCCATTGGCTAGCGGCACCTGGCAATCAATTGCTCCTGCTCTCAGTGGTGCGAAAAAGCTCCATAGCCCATAATGCCTTTCCCAAATTACAGGCAGTTTCTCTATTGGCCAGCCGACTCTGTAGAGTCCAGAGGTACTGATTGGGCCAATTCAGTAGTTCTGGACCAAAATGGAGGAGATAATCGAAACAGTCTTCACTGCAAAGAAAGCAGGTTATAACAACTACTTTATCATTAGTACTCCACATTATTATCAATGACCTGTTACAGCTGTCCTGAGGGCTCCCTCTGCACATCTAGCGATGGCAGAATGGAGCACTCACTCTGCAGCCCGGGCAGGACTTGAGCATAGCAACACTCAAAGCCCCCCCCCTTTTCAGATTAATTATGACTGCGAGTTAGGCAGCTCTTAAAGAGACAGGCACGGAGGCTTTGGAAGCGCTCCTGACAACAGCATTCGATTGGCCTTACGCCGAACACCAGCCAGGCAGGAAGCACTTAGGCACGCTCCAAGGAAGCTTCTAGGAGCCCCCATTTGTAGGGGGGTTACACATGTACAGTATAATGTTGAATTTCTGAGGGGAGGGATGGGAGTTACCCAGATACACAGAAATGTGACAGCAGAGAAAGGCCCCATGGCCCGTCTAGTCTGCCCAACAGCCTACCTCCCCCCTTCTGTTATGCTTCCACCCTCTTTTCCCAACCCCTTAAATCTATCCCAAGCCCTCCTGAACCCTTCCACTGTTTCAGCTGCCACTACCTCCTTCAGCAGCTTGTTCCAGGCCTCCACCACCCTCTCCATGAAAAACTGCCCCCTGACATTACCACTGTATTGCCCACCTTCCAATTTGAGGCTATGTCCCCTCGTGTTCGCTCCCTTCTTCAATTTGAACAAGCTATCACCCTGCACCTTATTTATTCCCTTCAGATATTTAAAGGTCTTGATCATGTCCCCCCTCTTCCTCCTAGTCTCCAGAGGGTACAAATTCAGCCCTCTCGATCTTCTCTCATAGGGTGCATCTTGCATCCCTCATACCATTTTGGTTGCCCTTCTCTTTACCCTTTCCATCAACTCAACATCTCTTCATAGGTGAGGCCTCCAGAACTGTACCTCATACTCCAGATGCGGCCTGACCGTGCTTCTGTATAATGCCATTAGCACCTCCCTCTTTCTGCAGGCCAACATTCCATTTGCCTTTCTCACCGCCCTGCTACACTGGCTGCCCACCTTGAGGTCAAGCGATACTATAATCCCCAGGTCCCTTTCCATTTCCTTCTCCTTAATCACCCCCCAAGGGAGTAGGTTTTCCCTCCTATTCCTCCTCCCCAGGTGCATCAGCGAGCACTTTTGTGCATTAAACTTAAATTTCCAGGTGTCAGACCATGTCTCCAGCCTCTCCAGGTCCCTTCTCATCGCTTGCACCCCACTAGGTGAATCCACTCTATTGGGGACCTTTGTATCATCTGGGAACAGGCACACCCATCTCTCCAGACCCCTGTGACCAAGGACAAGTTAAACAGCCTCGCCAGATGTGGCACCAGTTCATCCTTCACCTCCTTGAGAACCTTTGGGTGTATTCCATCAGGCCCCATTGCCTTGTCCACCCTAAGTCTACCCAGCTCTTCCCTTACTCCTTCAGCTGTGAATTCTGCCACACCCACCTGCCTGTGGCTGTCACCCTCCCCAGCCCGTCCTGGTCCCCTGCCCTCTCTTTCCTCTGTGAAGATTGAGGCAAAATAGCTATTTAATGCCTCTGTTTTTTCAAAATCCCCTTCCAGTAATGTTCCACTTCCCCCCTTATCCTCCCAATCCCATGCTATGCCCTCCTCCTTCTCCAACGTACCTAAAGAAGGTTTTGTCATCCCTCTTTGCCTGCTTCGCTGTCCTCTCCTCAGTGGCCTCCTTAGCCCTTCTTATTTTTTGCCCTGCCTCCTTTCCTTTTTCCCTGTAGGTTTCCCTGTTCTCATCCTTTTGTGTCCTCCTATACCTCTTGAATGCTCTAGTCTTCTCCTTGACCCCAAAAGCCACCTCTCTAGTGAACCACATATGTCTTTTCTGTCTTCTGTTCTTTCTTACCCTTCTTGTACATGAGTCCATGGCTTTAAATACCCCTCTCTTGATGGATGCCCATAATTCCTCCACCCCCTGCACATCCCTTATCTTCAACATTTCTTCCCTAACTACCTTCCTCATTCCAAGAAAGTCAGCCTTCCTGAAGTCCATTACCTTGGTTCTCATCCTAACCCTCACCCTACCCGCTCTCACTCTGAAACTGACAGCCCTGTGGTCACTGGTGCCAAGCTCTTCCCCCACTTCCACCTCCTCTACACTGTCCCCATTTGTTAGGACCACATCCAACACATTTACACCCCTAGTGGGCTCACTGACCCTTTGCTGCAGGAATATGCCCTGAAGAGCCTCTAAGATGCCCCTGCTCCTTGCGGAGATTGCTGTCTGGGCCTCCCAGTTGATGTCCAGAAGGTTTATATCCCCAACTAGCATAATTTCCCCTTTCCATGCCATCCTCACTACGGATTCCACAAAGTGTCTATCCCCTTCCTCCCCCTGCATAGGAGGCCTATAGACTACCCCAATGGGCAGGTTTTCCCCCGTCCCCTGTCTAGGGTGACCCACAATATTTCTGTTTCCCCCCTCCTCATCCTGCCCTTCCATGACCCCAATCCCTTCTCTGACGTATAATGTCACCCCCCCCCAATCCTTCCTAAACAAACAATACCCTGGGATCACAGTCTCCCTGGCATGGTGCTCATTGCACCAAGTCTCACTCACTCACTGCTACAATGTCTATGTTCTCCTCCATCATGGCGGCCTCCAGTTCTCCCATTTTGTTAGGGTTAGGAGAGAAAGTCAAATAAAATATCAGCAGACTTTTTGTTAATGTTACGAAAGTGGGTACAACTTCACAACCATTTTTGTATAAAAGCAATCTACAGCTTCTCAAAGCAAGTTAGGATCACATCTAACCAGTTATATCAATGTTATGAAAACCCACTGTGAGCAAGAGAGACTGGGAGTAGCATAGATATGCTGAAGGCAGGTAGCCAGTTTGATAAACCCTAAGGTAAACCTGAACAATGTTGTTTTTTAAATAATGCCAATATTTTTTTTTACTAATACAGGTTGCTATTAAATTAAAACAACATATATTTCAAATAGCCGAGGATTTTTAAAGCATGTGTGAAACTGCGTTTCTTCCTGAACATACCCCCTGAAAAAAGAAGTCAAATGGTTCCCTGCTCAGACCTGCTGAAACAGAGAAATCTGCATGATTCATCACTCTTTGCAGAAGAAAATGTCTTCCAGATACTCAGCACTTGCAATCACTACAGCTTGCCAGTAAAAAAGACTTCTCCCCTGTTTCATTGTGCTTTACTTCCTGCCAAGAAAGTTGGCAGTGACATCACAGCCTTGGGTGGAGCTGTGTTCCTAAACAGGATAATTATCAGTTGTGTGCTTCCCTATTCATGTTTAATTTCTTCCTCTTTAGCAGCCATGAGTTACATAAGCAATATAACACGTAACAGGATGTGGATTATACTCTGATAAACACATGCCTAGGGACATAGGCTGAGTGCCTTACAGTCCCTAGAAGTGCATTTATCAGAGTATAACCCACACCCCGGACCATGTCCCTGCATTTAAAAAATGGAAATATGTTGAAAAACAATGGTACTGTATCTATGAAAAAATTGATAAAACGTAAAAAAAAAATTATTTTGTTTGAAATAGTCCCTCTGCTTTTCTTCGGGGGTGCTGTTCTGCTTGTTGCTGTCATTATGGGGTGCAGTGGTATGCTGCAGGTTGCTGCCATGGGCCAACAGCAAGACCATGATTTCCTGACTGTTTTGCCAGCAGCATGCTACCATCTGTGGTAGCATTTTTCATAAAAGTCCCAGCAGTCTCTGTCTCCCTCTGATGTGGGTCAGGAGGGAGTTCACACACTCTGCAATAGTTGGGACTGAGGAAGGGAAGGGAGCAGCTCAAGAAGGACTACAGGAGGATTTCCAAACTAGAAACAACACTTGAGTGTTGTGAGTGTTTCTATTTCAGTTTTTGATTTCCTAGTTCACTTGTCTTTCATTTCATACGGCTACATATTACGTATTTATATCTATTGTTATTGGGTGAGATTATTTTTTTTGTTCCCTGTTCCATTCTTTCCTTTGCCCTTCTTCCCTCTGCCCTCCCCCCTTCCCTCACCAGTCCTTGTGTCTTATCCTCTCATGTTTTTATCTTGGTATTTTGAGAAGTTTTATTGCACTTAGAGTTTTCATGTATAGCACTAAATATGGACTTTTATTGAATTATAATATTTCTGTCTGGATGAAATGCATTAGTTGCACTATGGGGTATAGTTGTGATTCTTTATAATTTTGTGTTGTGTATATTTACTAGCAATAAAACTGAGACATGTCTCTTTAAGTGTCGGCCTTTTAATGGCACACACCTGCAACCTACATCAGCCTTGACAAAGCCCAAAAGCTGGGCGAAAATGTTTGGCTGCACCTGGATGGCTGCATCCGGTATCTTACTGCTGGTTTGCTATTTTATTCAATAAAATATCATTCGTCCTTTGACACACCATGTCTTCTTTCTGAGTGGAGACTGGGAAGCCATGCTTTTGAAAATAACTTGGTTTTTATGTCCATTTCTGACTTTTTTCTAAGCAGTCAAAGAAGATGGTGGATTTCAAAGTGTGAAAGTAAGGTGGCACAAGGATATTGTTGGCAAGTTAGTTGCCGCTTTTGGCAATTGTTATTTATTGTGGTATAAGTAACAAAAAAAAAGAAAAACTGACAAAGCTGGCAAGGACTGCCAGCCAATCAGATTGCTTTATGGTCTCAACCCATTTTATAAAGCTAAGTAAGAGGCTTGGTTTTAAAGGAGCTATGTAACTTTTCATATGGATATACAAATATTAGGAGGCAGTATAGCACAGTGGTTTAAGGCTCTGAACTAAAAATCTGGAGACCTGGGTTTGAATACTACAGCCTCTACTTCCATACTGTGTGATCCTGAGCAAGTCACTTAAACTTCCCTGTGCTCCCAGGTCGCACCTGTAAACAAGCTTTCAGTTTAGTGTATCTCTCATGACAAAATAAAAATATGCAAACATATGAAAGACAGAAGACCAGCAATACAGGTCATGTGTTCTTTCTCCACCAACTCTGTGGAAATACTGTGTCGCCTCCTTTTCATACAAGGTATTTAGCTAGATTAAGCTTGATGGTAGAAACTGTGTCGGCTAACGTCACTTGTTCTAGAAGCCTATTCCAAGTTTTCACCGCGTTCCTTTTATGAGCTGGTTCCTCCTGATGTTTCCCTGAAATCTTCCTCTTTGTTAAGGCATTTACTGCCCCCCTTGTCCTATCAGCCTTGCACATCTGAAAGAGTTTGATGTAGGGATTTAGCTGATTCCGATTTTAGGATTTGGGATTTTAGACACGTCTGAATCCTAATCTGATTCAGTTTGAAATTCTAAAGGGATTTAAAAAATCAGATTGAGGATTCAGATTTAAAACCCTGAAATGTAAATGCCTATGTAAAATAGGTTTTAGGATTCAGTTTAGGATGTAGGATTTTCGGTCATCAAATATGAAAATCCAAAATTCGAAAATTGGATCAGAATCCGATGACTCCAATTCCATTTGGCAGATTCTGAGCAAGCCTAGTTTGAATTGATCTGATGGTGTTATCACTTTCATAGAAACATAGAATTTGACGGCAGATAAGGACCGCTTGGCTCACCCAGTCTGCCCATTTCCCTACCTAATGGATAAGCTGCAGATCCTAGTTAACCGGCAGCCTACTTCTTCCTGCCCCCACCCCCTAGAATTGCCTTATGACTGTTCCATGCATGCTTGAATTCCACCACTGTTTTTGACTCCACAGCCTCCTCTGGAAGGCCGTTCCATGCATCCACAACCTCTCTGTGAAAAATACTTCTTAAATTACCTCTGAGCCGCTCCTCCCATCTTCAAATTGTGCCCCCTTGTTCTTGCACACCTCTTTTTTTGAAAGATGCTACCCTCTTGGACTTTGTTCATTCCCTTGAGGTACTTGAAAGTTTCTATCATGTCCCCTTTCTCCCTCCTTTCCTCGAGGCTATACATATTAAGCTCCTTAAGTCTCTCTTCATATGTATTCCGGTGCAGACCCTGTACCATTTTAGTTGCCCTCCTCTGGACAGCTTCCATCCTGTCTATGTCTTTGCGGAGATTGGGTCTCCAGAACTGCATGCAGTACTCCAGATGGGGTCTGACCAGCTGTCTGTACAGAGGGATAATAACTTCCTGTTTTCTACTGGTGATGCCTCTCCCTATGCATCCCAGTATCCCCCCAGCCCTCCTTGCTGCCCTCTCACATTGCTTGCCCACCTTTAGGTCATCTGATATGACTACCCCCAGGTCCCTTTCCATTTTTGTTGTTGTTAGTATCTCACCCCCTACTGTGTACTCTTCCCCTGGGTTTTTGTTTCCCAGGTGCATTACCTTGCACTTCTTAGCATTGAATCTAAGCTGCCATACATTTGACCATTCCTCTAACCTTGCCAAGTCCCTTCTCATCCTTTCCACCCCACCTTGTGCATCAACTCTGTTGCAGATCTTTGTGTCATCTGCAAAGAGACATACTTTTCCTTCCAGTCCCTCTGCAATGTCACTTATAAAGACATTGAAGAGGACTGGTCCTAATACTGAACTCTGCGGTACCCCACTGTATCTGAAAACTGCAAACATGTGACCCTGGGGTCAAGTCTTATCTTTAAACAGTTCCAGTTTTGCTAGTCAGTCCTCATAGCTCATTTTTACAAGAATTCAACCCTTTAACAAGCCTTCAACCACATTGGGTGCTCTTCTCTGCAGTTTGTCAACCCTGTATATATCCTTTCTTAGATATGGGGGTCATATCCTTCCATAGATATGGGGGTCAGAACTGTGCACTCTACGCAAGACAGGGTCTGACCTATAATTTGTACAGGGAGTATTACAGTTTGCTTACAAAGATTCTCATCATGCATGCAATGATTTTATCTACTTTGCCATTAAATACTAATTGGAAAGCTCCCACGGGCAGGTGCAATCCTATTACCTTTATTAATAACCAATAAACCAATGCAATTATTTACATTAGCAAATGCATTGCCACCATTATAAACCAGTGGGAGTGCTGCCACAGGCACGTTTACTCCTGCCATTAAAAAGAAATGAGAAAGTGTACATTTGCCATTATAAATTAATGGGGTTAAAACTTGGACTAGTGCACTCCTGTAAATATAAACCACTAGAAAAGCCAGCCCGGTGGCACTCAAGGTTGAGGTGCTGGATGCCACACCTCGCACCACGCTGGCAACCCAGGTTTGGGAGTGGACTCAGGTCGCTGGTGGGTTGGCCGGGGGGGGGGATAGGCTTGAACGTCCTATGACAGCTCACCTTCTCTGGGGAGGGAACAGGTCAATGCCTGCTCACTTGCCTGACTCCAAGCAGAGGCTCGGAGTACTGCAAGCCCCAATTATAGGGGATGGGCAGCCGTTGTACAGTGTGGATGTTGGCACCTTGTGCCATGATGACAGGGGAATTGCATGCTGTATGGGGAGGAAGAAAATGAGAAAAGAGCCTGCCACTGCCAGGGAGATGGGGAGCCAGGAGACGTGCCCACGATGTACCTGTACCTGCCAGGCAGACAGACCCCGGCCAGATATAAGTTACAGGGTGTTTGCACCCCACACTCATCCTTGCCCAGAGGGTAAACCGCGGCTCCATGGTACACTGGGGTCCACTCTGGGCAGGGTGGCAGGCAGTGGGATGTCTGTCATGTTGCTCCTGATGGGTCAGGGGTGGCAGGATGGGGTTAGGTGAAATAAAGAGTAATTTCAAAAAAATAAACCAGTGGGAGTGTGGCCACGGGCAGGTAAATGACCAATATTGTAATGGAACTGCTGATGTGGATAAGTGCATGTCTGCTGTTATAAAGCAATGGGAGTGCTGCTGCAGGCAATGTACTCATGCCATTACAAACTAATGGGTCTGCTGCAAGGACAAGTCCACAACCGCCACTATAAACCACTAGGAGGTGCTGCCATGGGCAAGTGTACTTGCACTGCTGTAAACCAGTGCAACTGCTTACATTAGCAAATGCACTTCCACCATTATAAACCAATGGGACTGTTGCCATGGGGAAAAGCACACCTTCTATTATAAACCAAACAAACCACTGTCATAGGCAGGTGTACTCCCACCTTTACAAACCAATGCTGTTTCTGCACTGGACAAGTGCATTCCAAGCCTTATAAACCAGTGGGAGTGCAGCCACAGGCAAGTGCATGTCCACCATTATAAGCCAACTGAACTGCTGCCATGGGCAAGTGGACTCCCACCATTACAAAGTGATGCTGATGCTGCATTGGGCACATGCACTCCCTAAATTATAAACCAATGAGAATGCTGCTGCCAGGAAGTAATCTTCTGCCATTATAAAGCATGAGGGCGCTACTTGGGGAAGTGAATTCCCACCATCCCAACTCATGCTGCAATATGTAGGTGCACTCCCACCATTACAGTACAAACCAATGGGACTGCTAAGTGCACTCCCACCATCATAAATCAATGAGTTTGCTGCCACAGGGCTGTGCACTTCCACAATCATAATCCAGCGGGACTGCTGCCATGGGCAAATGCACTCCCACTATTATAAACCAGTGGAACTGCTAAGTGCACTCCCCCCCCATCATAAAAATATGGGTTTGCTGCCATGTGTAAGTGCTCTCCCACCATTATAAATCAATGGGACTGCTGCCATAGTTAAGTGCACTCCTACAATTGCAAACTAATGGGACAGCTGCCACAGGCAAGTGCCCTCCCACTATTGTAAACCACATGGACTCTTACCACCAGCAAGTGCACTCCCACCACTGTAGACTGGTGGGATTGCTGCCGTGGGCAATTGCACTCTCACCATTGTGAACCAACAGACCTGCTACCATCTGTTAGTGCTCTCCCACCATAGCAAACCAATGAGACTGCTGCCACAGGTAAATACTCTTCCACCATAGTAAACCAATGGGACTGCTTCCACGGATAAATGTTCTCTCACCATTGCAAACCAATGGGACTGCTGCCACGGATAAGTGTTCTCTCACCATTGCAAACCAATGGGACTGCTGCCACAGATAAATGTTCTCTCACCATTGCAAACCAATGGGACTGCCACCATGGGCAAGTTCACCACTGCCTTTATAAACTACTTGGGTTGCTACCCCAGTGAACTGCTCACCCACCAAAAAATAACCAATAGGGAAAGCAACAGCTGGCAAGTGCAACTCACCATTATAAACCAAAATGGAGTGGGGCTAGCTGATGACCCAGCAATGATGGGTTATGCTGCTGTGCTGGTGACCCAGGTTAGGAAGCAGACTCAAGATGTGTGTGTGGGTGAGTGGCAAGTGATGGAAACAGTGCTGAAAATCACAGTGCCTCCTAGCCTGAGGAGGGGATGGCTCAACCTCCAGTACTGCAGCAATCCCTGTGAAGAACCAGGGAGCATACTGTACTCCCCTATAGGGGTGCCTCCTGCAGTGAGTTGAACATTATGGGTGACCACATGGCATACTGTCCCTTTTACTGCAGGCTACAAGTGATGCCAGTGGACCTGCATTGTGGAGGATTCTGGGACTTAAAAGGGGGAAGCTCATGGCTGCAGACCAAACAGGTTGATACTTATTACCTTGAGACCCCTGTGCTGATGGGCCAGCCTGGATCCCTTTGACCCTCACCCCTCATACACTGGAGCTAGTAGACACATGGAGGAGTCCTGCTTTGGGGGACAGAAGAAGGGTGCCATACTGTGGGGTAGCAAGCTGTTCTATGGTGATTATGGAGTGGAGTTGAGGGGGTTTTGTTTGAGCAGGAGATGGAGAAGGGCACCATGGTTCTGATGGTAAGCAATATTCTCAAAGAGGAAACAAAAGCATCACAAAAAGATACTATAACAGGGTTCCTCAGTCAGTCACTAGGTGTAAATTATTTCAAACTCTGATTAACTCTAAGGCGCCACACAACATGATGAAAAACTGTTTGCTTGCAAAATCCTAGATATTATAGAACACTAACTACACTGCTTTATAATAAAATATGTCAATATATACACTTTTGTATTTCATGCATTAGCCTCTGGCTATGAGTAGATGTGAATCAAACCAGGAAGTTTATAGATTCAGGATGTATAGCTACACCCATAGTACTGTAAGAGTTTCCTCATGCACTGTTGTCTAAAGCATGTTCCCTTTTCCCTTCTCACCTCCAGTGTGTAAATGTTTAGGTTTTTCAATCTCTCCTCGTGGGTGTTTTTTCATGATGTCCCTGGATTATTTTGGCTACCCTTCTCTGCGCTACTTCCACTCTGTTACTGTCCTTCCTCAAATGCTATCTCCAACACTGCACACAGTATTCCAGTTGAGGTTGAACCAGTGACCTCTACTGTGGTAGAAGCACCGCTCTACTTCATAGTAAGAAAGAGGCTGTTGCATTTCCTTGGGGAACACAGACTTCAGGACGAAAGACAACATGGGTTCATAGCTTTTAACCAGCTCACTCTAGCAGTGTACCCACTGTAGACATTAAACTGACAGGTCTGTAGGCCCCCAGTTTATCCTTGCTTCTGCTCTTGTGTGGGGGAACTACATTCACTGCCCTACAGTCCCTGATACCATCCCTGTCTCCAGTGAGCTGTTGAAAAGCTAATATCCCATTTTTTTATCTCTTACCACTTTGCTTCTACCCTCTCTGCCCCTGTTACCCATTCCAATTTCCCCTTCAACTTGCACTCTCATCATATTAAAATCAGCCCTCCTAAAATCCAGGACCTTTGTCTGGGACTGATTCTTTGCCACTTCCAGTTTGATAGATATCAAACCATACTATCTGGTGGTTACGGGCTCCCAGTCAGACTGACACAATTACCTCTCTAGCACTGTTCCTGTGGATAAGGATTAAGGGTCTGATCCACAGCTGGTCCACACCTGCTCCACACATACTGAGGGTTTCTTACAAGGGTGAGAGGCATGTAGAGGTTCCGTTATACACACACGGTGACCTCAGCACATCTACAGCCATGGGATGCTGTCCCCTTTTGCACTTGATCACTTGCCACTGGCACTCCTATGCATGCAGCAGGGTCAGGAGTGAGCACTGGGCCAAGGGCAAAAATGTGCTCCATTCTTGAAATGTTTTCTGTGGAGTGGCAGGACAGCAGAGGGGGAAAAAGCTATGCTGCCATAGGGGCACCAGTAACGGTTACACACACCCTCCACAAGGCCACAGGCAGCTCCATAGGGCCCAATCAACCCTCTCCCCTTCCCCAGCCTGCAGAGCTTCCATGGCAGGCATGGGGATATACCTGCACCAGTGGTGTCAGTTTTCAATATTTACTATTCCTAACAGGGATACAGGAGTCTTTGGAGGACTGCTGTATCCCACTGGTCCATGCTCTCTGCAAAGCAAAGGATCCTGTAGTGAGCTGTGTCAGGCAGCTAATAGGATGCCTGTAGTCTAGCGCAGCATCACCTCCAGTCTCACTCCCAACACCTCCACTTCGCACTGCATGTGTACCTTGTGGGAGGCTGGGGATTGTGGCTCCTGGCAGGGGCCACAGCTCCTGTAGATGTGGGTCACTGTATCCTAGACACATGCATTTCAAGTGTACCTGGGGTGTCTTTGAGGATCAACCCCTTAATCAAAAACAATGACTGTCTTCTTGTGGGCTCCTTCACCCTCTGTACCAGGAATGATTCCTGGAAAACCTCGCCAGCTGCTGACTCCATGCACTTTCTACTGCTGGGATCCCCCAATCCATATCAAGCATATTGAAGTTACCCAGCAATAGTACCTCTCCTGACCTATAGCCCTTTTTATCTCATCCTCCATCTCCCTATCTGTTTCTGCTTTTTGAGATGGTGGCCCCTATGCCACCTCTACCTTGATGTTTCTCCCCCTTTGTCCACACCTATACTCACACTGTCTCCGTTTACTTACCTTTCCCCATATCCTGATCTCTACAACCTTTACATTCAGTGTTTTACTGTCATTGCTGCAGCTTGCCATCCTTCTTCCAGTTCCCTTTTTGCTAAACCTCTACCTTATAGATATTTACTGTTTCATGTATTTTATGCTGGGTGCACTACTGCATTTGTGTGGCTTGGTGTTTTCACTAAGTTGTGCCTGGGATTGTCTGACCCAAACTTACTTATATTTGTTCCTGGGAAGCACTGTGTCTTTTTGAGTGCCAGCAGGTATCCCAAGAGACTTCCTCTTGTGGAGGCACAGCGTAATAACTACAATTGTCCAAGGTATACAACATCAGAACCCATGTTGGCCTCCTGTCGAATGTTTAGGGACCTACCCCCCAGGCTTACACATGGATTAAAAATTAATCTTTTTTTTCTGTTTTTTTTTTTATCCATGGGACCACAGGCTCTTGAAATCAATCAATCACTTTATTTAACCAGGCATAAACACCATTGAGCTAGCTCATTTTCAAGGTGGTCCCGGGCATTAATACAATACAGTGCAGTACAGTGAAATGACTTTGAAATTTCCATAACAGTAGGAAAACATAAAATGAAATATGGCTATGTGAGTGAATCATTTAACAAAAATCAATATTAACAAACACAATAAAACTAAAATAAGGACTGGAACCTTGGTGACTGCTTATCTGGGTTTAATGACAAATGGTGATCGGAAATGTGTTAGTGAGAAAAAGCATATGGGAGAGTAAAGAGCCTATGGCATCACAAGTCACGGTGAACAAGTAATCATGCCATTGTACAGGTCTCAGGTCCTGCCACATCTGGAATACCGAGCGCAGCTGTGGAACCCTCATCTAAAAAGAGAAGGAGAAACTTGAAGGAGTACAGCAGCCCCACCCACCTTAGAAATCCTGGTAGAGGAAGCTGTGCAAAAATGTAAGAATAATGGCCTTGCTCAGGTTAACCCTGGAACAGCACATGGCCCTATGGCAGAGGTGGGAGACCTATTTTTTTTTTTGTTAATCTTTGGTAACTGGGTAAAGCCCATTAGGCACACATGCCTGTTTTGAGGGGAAATTTGGGCGCACTGGGGAAGTTAAGTGACTTGCTCAGAGTCACACAGTATACAAGTGGAGGTGCTGCATGTATCAAGCTCATTCTCACATTGAAACTCTAACCTTTAGACTATACTTCCAGCCCCCCAGGCATCGCTTGTGACCAGTGATGCCTGAGGCGGTCCGATCCCTAGCTACTAGACCCCATAACTTTCCCTTCCCTACTCCCAGGTCACCCCAGCAATCTATGAACACACAGAGGAATGCTTGTCTGGGTTGGGCTAATTATTGCCCGAAAGGTTATATTTTCTTCACTCAGTAGACTTGACATAATTACACTGTATGTACACTCAGTTTGCACTGTTTGGCTCATAAGTTGGCAACATGTCAGAAGACCACGTGTCTTGGAGCTATGTAGCGGTTTTAAACACAGTGGGCTCGATTCTCAAGACCCTGACATTGATGCAAGGTGCCTGCGCCAAACATAAATGGCGCAAGTGGCACCTTGTGTCAAAAACTGCCCCCTGAACTATTCACAAAGGCAGCTGGCTGCCTATCCCAAATGGGGCTTGTGCTACCGGTGCACCCAAAAATTGGCTACCACCTGGCGCTAGAGGGTATGTGCCAGATGCAAGCTGCTGCATTACTGAAAATGGGACTCACTAAGCTCATCCAGAGGACATTTTTCTAAGTACCCTTATACCAGCCATGGCTGTCCTCCAGGAGGGTTGAGAGGGCTGCACCAATGCACCGCATCCTCACCCATCCCTGATGTCATCTGCAAAAAATATATGTAACAATCTCCCTTCCCTAGTGGTCTAGTGCCCCCCCGATCTCTGATGCCACCCATAACAAATATATGTGTTAATTCCCCTTCCCCCTCCCCAATGCTGCCTATTATTAATATATGCAATAATTCCCCTTCCTCGATGCCGCCTATTATCAATATATGTATTAATTCCCCCAACCCCTTCTCCAATGCCCCCTATTAACACTATATGAAATAAATTCCCCTCTCCCCTCCCCATTGTCGCCCGTTGATGTGCAAAATAAAAAATACCCCTGCCTGGTGGTCTCGTTGACCCTCACTCCCAAACCCTGGCAGGAAGTTCCCACCACCCTGTTCCTCTCCGAATCCTATACCCCAAGCCAGCAACTGGCACAGTCCTCTTCTCACCACCCTGGCCGGCTGCTGACTGACCTGTTAGTGAGTACGCACTGTATAATATAGTAAGCACTCACTAATCAGTGAGCGCTTACTGTATTGTATAGTCCACATGCACTGACAGGTCAGCCGGCAGCCAGTCATGGTGGTGAAATGAAGGCTATGTCAGTTGATTGCTGGCTTGGGGTTTGGGATGGGGGAGAACAGGATAGTGGGCACCTCCCTACCATGAAGATGCGGGTCACTAGACCACCAGGCATGGTGTTTTGTGTTTGTACATCAACAGGTGGTATCAGGGAGGGATTTATACATATAATACTGATAGGCAGCATCGAGGATGGGAACAAACATTAATACATACAGTATATTGTTAACGGATGTCATCAGGGAGGGTGATGGGAGTATTAATATTATATTGATTATAGGCGACATCAGGAAGATATTACATATATTAATAACGAGGCAGCATCAGGAAGGGGGATTTAGTACATATATTTCTTACAGGCAACATTAGGGATCTGGGGGGCACTAGCCCACCGGGGATGGGACGTTGGTGTATGTTATCAGGGGATCATGATGGGGGGATCAGTAGCCTTTGACAGACGGAACCTGTGACAAACCCCTCCCGTACGCCTTGTGTTTATCGCATGGGAGAGGTTGTGGCATATATGGGGGCTTAGTCGCAGGGATCCACCCTATAGCAGTATCTGGTGCAGTGTCCCTGACGCACCAGGTTTTGGTGCAAGCTGCTTTTTGCCACAGCTTGCGCTACTCTAAGCCCTCTTAGAGAATCAAGCCCAATGTAGTGTAAATGTCAATGCAACTTATGTTTTCAGTAGCATAATGGCAATGCATATACACTATCTGTCAATAAAATTGAGTTAAAAAAAAGAGTACAGCAAAGAGTGACTAAAATGATGAAGCTCACATGGGTGAGTGAAACGTAAGACAGTGGTCTTTCTAACCACTTTTACTACTTTGTACCATGGTTACTATAATGGAGAAAATACATTTCTTTGGTAAAGCACTGAAGTTGTGAAATGCCATTCTTGAGCTCGATTAGCAGGGGTGAGTGCTGAACTTATTGATTTGTGATTAAAATGATACGTGGGCAACATAGGGGGCACTACCAAAGAGGCTGACAAACCTAAGCAAAAACCCGTCAGAAAGAGGAGGAGAGACAGGGAGACACACAACAGAGGTCTGTACACAAGAAAATATAATAGGGTTGATTTCAGTGAGTTATTCAGATTTAAAGAGCAGGCAACCACCAGGGATCACAATCTCGAAGTAGCAGGGAAACAGTTTAGAAAGGGCATGAAGAGGGACATTTTTTACTGAGAGGGTGGTGGAACAATAGAACAGAATACTCTGGCAATCGGTGAATGCTCTTTCTGTAGCAGATTACAAGATCAAATGGGCTAGTCACAAAGGGGTAGTGAGGGACAATCAGGGTATGGGATGTCAGTGTAGGGGGAGAATTAGTTAAATGAGGTGGAATAACAGGGCAGATGGAATGGATGGGTCCTTAGCTCTATTAAACCATCTATGTATCTGTTGCCAATGTAGACCTATGTATATAAGAGGCAGTGTGGTCCAGTGGTTAGAGCAGGACTTCAGAACCTGGAGATCTCAGGTTCAAACCCCACTGGAGCCAACTATTTAGTGTGTGACCAATAGGCAAGTCACTTAACCTCTGAGTACTCTAGTCCAACCAGCTGCAGAAATAAATAGAAGGAGGACCTCACCAGGCATCTCAGCTGGGCTGACGTGAGTAAATAAATTGTAGTTAAAAGACCCCTGCATCCACCTCCCACCGACAGCCCCAACCCCAGGGCCCCCTCTGGTTCCACCCCTTCTACGTCTGCCCATCCCTCCAAACCCTGCCTATCCCCTGCTCCACTACATCCGCCCCCCCCAATGTACTCCCAAAAATATTACAACCTGCTGCCCTATGGTTAGAACCGTAGTCATCCTACTACTCCTCTGTATACGGGGCAGCTGATAACTCCGCACTGCAGAAAATCCAGGTCTCCCTAAACAAGGCCTGCAGGCTCCTAACTGGTGCACCGAGGCTCACTCACATCTGCTCCCTCTATACCTCTGCCAATATTCTCAACCTCGATGAAAGACTCTGCTACCAGACCTGCATACTGTCCAAGAAAATACTGCTTGGACTCTCTCCTCCTGACGTCTCCGCCTCTCTTCATCCTGCCACCCCCACTATCTCCACCCACAACTCAGAGAAAGCACCACTGGTTGTGCCCAGGGTAAAAACCTCCCTTGCCCAGAGATCTTTCCACTCCAGGGCCCCCACATGGTTTAATGCACTCCCAAACACCATCACGAGTGCATCCAAGATCGCCCACTTCAAAACCACTCTTCGCAACCACCTCTTCAATATCCGCTCCTGTAACTGCAACTAACATTTCACTCTCTTACTCTTTCTGTTCCTAATTCTCTGACAAAGTCCATTATGGATTGCAACCTACGTCAATACTACCAAACCCATGAATAGGACTGACTTCTCTGTTTGGATGCTTTCTCAAGCTAATAATGTCTCTCTGTTGTGATGATGTACGTATCATCATCCAAATATTGTAAATAAAGTCTGAAAATATCTACATCCTGTACTTACTGTAAATACTGTAAATAATGTCAGTGACAAACGTCTGTAGCACATGCTTTATGTAACTGTTGTTATACCCTGGCTGTATTAGTTTCTGTCTTACATGTGACGAGGTACCTTTGGAAATGAGCCTCTGGCTCAAAGGTTGTAAACTGATATATCAAATAAATAAATAAATAGGTAGCGTATGTCATACAGGTTTTTATACCTCCATGGCAGGCTGGGTGGTTGTATCAGCCCATCCCACAGTCTCTGGCCATCAAAAAGTCTCCGCCCCCCGCCCGAGACCGGGTGGGCCGATGGTGCTAGCAGGTCGGGCTTCATGTATTACAACCTCCAATTTCCCACCTGATTTTCTTCCCAGAGCTGTTACCCCCACAGCCACCCATGTGCAGTGGCGTAATGGACGAGCTCTGCCACCACAGAGATGTCCTCAAACGCCTGTGTTTGGCTGGCTTGTGTGTGTGCCCAAACTGCGCTACCACCTGGACACCTCCAGATGGCAGGCAAGCAGCGGGTCACACAATCCCCCTCTCCCGAGGGAGAAGAGCTGTCTGATGGGATGCTCAATCTTCCCTCCCTTGGCCAGCCCCCTGAATGACCTGACTCTGTTACCAAGCAGGGGTCACCAGTGTGGCAGATGATAAGGCACTAGGTGCCTCAGCCCTCCGTGCCATAGTCCATAGGGCTAACTAGATAGCTAGCTGTTTGTGGTCTGGTCAATGACTCTCTCTCTCTCTCGGTCCTCGTGTGTTGTTCCTTCTGAGGTCCATGGCATGAACCTGGCCCCGGGAAAACCTTGCCTGCCTGGGAAAAAAATGACTTGGTATAACATGCCCTGATGCCCTGGGGGAGACAATGAAAAATAAAAAAAAAAATAAAAAAATCTGCCCATTTACTATTTTCTTTATTGATCATATTTTCTTATCCTGCATGTATTGCCCCTCAACTCAGTCCACCTTCAGGTCACCACAATCGCAATCCCAATACCACTTATAAGCTATCAGCATCTTCATGGGTCTTTTCCGGTGAATTGTTCCTCATGGCCCAAGGCACACATATCTGGTGCGGTAGTGGTTAAAGGTGCTGAGCCCAATAATACCAAGCCATAATCCTGCTGTTTTGGGCGGCGTTTTTCCCCTTCACAGTCACATCACTGGAGGATCAGCAGGCTTGTGCCAGATTCCCTATACTTTCCCACTTCCCACTAACACCAAGCACATTCTAGTGGGGGACTTGCATTCACTCAGCACATTTCCTGTGTAGAAGCAAGCTTCCCACTGCACCATAGGGGTCACTGCAGTGGTGTAGTATGGCCCCATCATCCCCCCGTGTGGCATTTACCCATCCCTAGCTCCCCAGCCATGAGCACCCTGAGTCCACTCCCGAACCTGGGTCTCATGCTTGGGTAGCAAGATGTTCTACCTGCAAAACTCTGGATGGTTTTACAGTTACAGTTACATACAGTTCAAGTTTATTGCAGGAAAGACTCTGTTGAGCAAGCTCATTCACAAGGAGGTCCTGAGGTGCATACACATACAGTTCGAAATTACATAGACAGGAGATATAAAATGTAGAATTTATCACAGTTTTTAAAAAAGATCAATACAGCTATACTTCAGAAAGAGTATAAGAATACAACATTTATTCATTTATTTATTTATGAATTTTCACTCATTTTATTCTTTCATTTAGTTATTCTTTCATTCATTTATCTTTTGTTGGCCAAGGCCAGGAAGGGTTATACAGTAAAAAATGCAATACACCGTGTTTACTTAGAAGCTTCATAAACAGGATACTGCACAACTCAAAAACATTTTTTAGCACTCTATTTTTTGTTTTTATTTTCCCTCTGAATCACATTCTTTCCACATGGCTCCCCTTCCCAAATCCTTTATTGTCTTTACTGCAGGCATAGAAACATTGTCCAGGTGCTTCAGGTGCGCTCGGTAGAACCCTTAGGTGCAGATAAAGGGGCCAGCCCAAAAAGCAACTTCAATTAGAGAAAATCTGGCAGGCCCTGGTGGCGCTGAGGTTTGAGGTGCTGGACACCACACCTTGCTTCACGCAGGTGACACGGATTCAGGAATGAGCGCGGGTCGTCAGGGGTCAGAGAGAAGAGATCGAGCATCCAGTGGACTGCTCTCTCTTCCCGGGGAGGGTTTAGGGGAGGGCCCACACGTGAGTAAATAAATTGTAGTTAAAAGAAGAAAGAAATATCTCGAAAGACAACAACAGATGAGACTAAGAGTGGGAAAAAGTCACAGATTCTCCTGGTCAAATGTGCTGTTTTGCTGTGAAATGTCCTCAGTTAGCCCCCCTTGAAATGTGGCATCCCTAGCTGTAAAGTGTAAGAAACTGTTGAATGACTGTGATATAAGGCAGTGTTCCTTCTGTTTTGCCCTAAATCCTACTGTAGTGCTGACAAGAGACAGACACGTCTTACCTGAGAGTGTTAGAACCGTGGTAACCAGGCTTAGTACGACTTGCCCCTTCGCTGTTGTTGCCATTTTCTCTCCCCTCCTCTGCTGGGCTGCCTGTTCCTCGCTTGGGCTACAGTAAAATGTTGTGAAACAGTTCCTTAACTTCCTTCTTTCCCCGAGTCGAGTGCAGTCATACAGCTCAAAGTTTCAGGCACTGTGTTAGAGGAAGCTGCAGTGGGAGGGGCTTACTCAGAAAAAAAAAAAACAAAAGAAAAAACCCTCTACAATTCCAATGAAAAAGCGAGAAGAATAACCTGTTAGTCATCCTGTCACACTGTAAATTGCTTCTCTGAGGTCACACACACACAAATAATGGCACTAAAGCTGCGGGTCTCTGCAGGCAGTAGTAATAACGAAACTGAAATAATGGGGTTTTCCAGCTTTCCTAAAAAGGTATTTGGTCAGAAACGAGCAGGCTGAAAAAGGCAATCTAGACTTGTGAGTGGGTTATATATTCTCCAGATGATGTAAGTGTTGTGTTTGATTTTTGCCACAGTTAAAGAACTTGGGACTTGTAAAAAGATAAGACAGAAGTCAGCTTTTCTGGTTAGCTGCTATTCTTCAGGTCCTGATCCTGCAGGTCTGTCTGGGAGGGGGTCAGACAGGGGTAAGGTAATATCAGAATGCTTAAAGGCTGCAGTCCCTGAACAATGTTGACATTATAAAACTGCACTTTAGTGCCAGCTTGTGAGGATAGTGGCAGGGCTGCCACTTGCAACCCATATTCAGGAACAAACCCAAGATTTTGGAGACCCAGCCAGTGGAGGGGGATCAAGGGTATGTTACAGCCTCCACTGCTTTACCTGGTTGGTCACAGGTGGCAGTGCAGCCAGAGCTGTACATTGTTGGGGGCATAGGAGCCTACTCCATGGGTGCTTGGGTGCTCTAGCACCCACAAAGTTGGCATAAGCACCCTCAATATTTCGAGCGCAGCCTGCAACAAAGGATTATTAGGGAACCTGGTCACAGGAAAAATACTATCTACTGGCAATGAGCACCCTCAAAGATTCCTATAACTTGACATTCCTGGTCGGGGGTGGGGGGGTTGACTAGCTCTGATGGGTGCAATCATGCGTCAGCATGCGCACATTTATTTCATTTTTGTTGAACGGGTAAGTGCACTAGACAAATCCTGCCTATTTTCAGGCACCACCCAGGGGAAGGGGATTCAGATGAATGCCAACTGACCTTGAATCAGATAAAGCTGTTGTCATGATGTTGACCTGGGTCTGGTGTTAAGCTGTTGGACATGTCATGGATCCTTTGTTATCAGCATCTAGGGAGAGGAAGAGCAGTGAAAAACCCTGCATGCATGGGATGAAGCTAAGGGCACTCTAATAACCCAACGTGCTGACTGTCTCCATCTCCTGTGCTGTTTGTTGAGGAGTTCTGCCAGCTCACTGTTGATCCACCCTGGAGGAGAAAGTCCAAAGTAAGAGGAGGTATGGTAAGAGGCAGAGAGGACATGGGTGGGGCTGGGAGGTTACCTGTAAGTGGATAAGAGTTGCCATGGATATTAGGGGGAGAAACAGAATAAAAATAAAATTGTAGTTTAGCAAGTTGGGGAGCAGGTTGCCTGTCACCTCCATGAGGAACAGTGACAAGTCATGGCTGACAGTTACCAATAAAAAATACAAGTCATGACTGGCCAGTCAGTGACAAATATGCCACATCCACAGGCACACACATCACCGTGAAGCAGCTTGAGGGGTGGGCAGACAGCCTTAGGATGTCATTAACATCACAGACTTGGACAGATCCTCTTGCAGGTGGCCATGTTGGGGCAGAGGCAGGAGGAGAAGAAAAGTCACCCTACTCTCGTGGCTGCCACAAGCTTAGCTCCAAGATAGGTAGCATATTTCATACAGGTTTTTATACCTCCACGGCAGGCTGGGCGGCTGTGTCAGCCCATCCCACAGTCTCCGGTCATCAAAAGTCTCCGCCCCCCCGCCCAAGACCAGGTGGGCCGATGGTGCTAGCAGGTCGGGCTTCATGTATTACAACCTCCAATTTCCCACCTGATTTTCTTCCCAGAGCTGTTACCCCCACAGCCACCCATGTGCAGTGGCATAATGGACGAGCTCTGCCACTACAGAGATGTCCTCAAACGTCTGTGTTTGGCTGGCTTGTGTGTGTGCCCAAACTGCGCTACCACCTGGACACCTCTAAGTGGCAGGCAAGCAGCGGGTCACACAATCCCCCTCTCCCGAGGGAGAAGAGCTGTCTGATGTGATGTTCGATCCTCCCTCCTTTGGCCATCCCCTGAATGACCCGACTCTGTTCCCAAACTGGGGTCAACGGTGTGGCAGACGATAAGGCACTAGGTGCCTCAGCCCTCCGTGCCATAGTCCATAGGGCTGACTAGATAACTAGCTGTTTGTGGTCTGGTCAATGATTCTCTCTCGGTCCTCTTGTGTTGTTCCTTCTGAGGTGCATGGTGTGAACCTGGCCCCGGGAAAATCCTACCTGCCTGGGAAAAAAGTGACGGTATAACATGCCCTGATGCCCTGGGGGAGAAAATGAAAAAAAAAAAAAAGATCTGCCCATTTACTATTCTATTTATTGATCGTATTTTCTTATCCTGGATGTATTGCCCCTCAACTCAGTCCACCTTCAGGTCACCACAATCACAACCCCAATACCACTTATAAACTATCAGCATCTTCATGGGTCTTTTCGGGTGAGATGTTCCTCATGGCCCAAGGCACACATATCTGGTGCGGTAGTGGTTAAAGATGCTGAGCCCGATAATAGCAAGCCATAATCCTGCTGTTTTGGGAGGTGTTGCTCCCCTTCACAGTCACATCACTGGAGGATCAGCAGGCTTGTGCCAGATTCCTTATACTTTCCCACTTCCCACTAACACCAAGCACAGTCTAGTGGGGGCCTTGCATTCACTCAGCACATTTCCTGTGTAGAAGCAGGCTTCCCACTCCACCATAGGGCTCACTGCAGTGGTGTAGCATGGCCCCATCATCCCCCCGTGTGGCATTTACCCATCCCTAGCTCCCCAGCCATTTGCACCCTGAGTCCACTCCCGAACCTGGGTCTCATGCTTGGGTAGCAAGATGTTCTACCTGCAGAACTCTGGATGGTTTTATCATAGTTTTTAAAAAAGATCAATACAGCTATACTTCAGAAAGAGTATAAGAATACAACATTATTTATTCATTTATTTATTTATGTATTTTCACTAATTTTTTTTCTTTCATTCGGTTATTCTTTCATTCATTTATCTTTTGTTGGCCAAGGCCAGGGAGGGTTATACAGTAAAAATGCAATACATCGTGTTTACTCAGAAGCTTCATAAATAGAGTACTGCACAACTCAAACATTTTTTAGCATTCTATTTTTTGTTTTTATTTTCCCTCTGAAACACATTCTTTCCACATGGCTCCCCTCCCCAAATCCGTTATTGCTTTTACTGCAGGCATAGAAACATTGTCCAGGTGCATCAGGTGCGCTCGGTAGAACTCTTAGGTGCAGATAAAGGTGGCCAGCCCAAAAAGCAACATCAATTAGAGAAAAATCTGGCAGGCCTGGTGGGGCTGAGTTTTGAGGTGCTGGACACCACACCTTGCTTCACATTGGCAACCTGGGTTCAGGAACGAGCCTGGGTCATCAGGGGTCGACAGGGGAGGGAAGAGATCAAGCATCCGGTAGAATGCTCTCTCTTCCCTGGGAGGGTTTACGGGAGTGCCCACATGAGGCGCGGGCTCTGGCAGTGGCTGGGGGCGCTGACATAACAGCATGGAGTATGCTGGTGTGGAGCTGTGGTACAACATTGCCTTGATAGCCATGCTCCACAGGGGACTACAACAAGGAAATCCCCTCCCTCTGGAGATAGGCAAAGGCACCACCTCGGCCCACACTCCCAATGCTGGACACTCCCACTCCGTTCCTCTCCTCCCCCGACCCGGAGCTCAGTAACTAGATAAAACACCCTGGGTGGATAGAGCAGCCCTTCCCCAGAGGGTTCAGACCCGGGGAATGTGCCGGGCCAGGGGTGGCAGAGTAGAGGAGTTGTCAAAGTGGGAGGTAGAGGTTGACGGAGGTTGCTGGAGAGAGTTCTCCAGAGAAGGAGGAGCATAAAAATAGTTCAGAAAAAAAACTATAACCTGGGTGCTCTGTCCGCAATTAAATATCTTTCACACACAATATTGTGGTGAGACTATGTTTTTTCCTGGTAAACTGAGTGCAGATTTTCTCTAATTGATGAAGCATAGAAACATAGTGGGACATATTCAGAGCCATCCAGATGGGCGCACATATTGATGCGCCGTACAAAATAAATGGGCCAGCTGGCTCTGATGCAATATTCAAAAAGCATGTGTGATTGGAACAGACCATGCAATCTGTTTGAATATTGGGCTTTGGATGTGCAGTGCACAGCATGTGGCCGGCATGAATGTGTGGTGCACCCAGGGTGCAGGGCTGAAGACCATCCATAGGGCAATGCGTGGCGCATATTGGGATGCGCCATGGCCTCCATTGGGGATATTCAGCCCAAACATACAAATGAGCCCATAGGACATGCAGGGCACAAAGGGACCACTTGCATGCCCATTATGGGACCATTTGCATGCTGCGCCTGGTGGAATGCAGCAGGCTACACCCCTAGCCCCGATCCCATCAGTGAACACAAACATGTATCCTTGGTGGACCAGTGGACCACCCTGGCCCTGAATCCTGTCCCCATCAACACAATACATCCCCGTTGCCAGAACAGCGTCCCTCCTCAGCCCCGATCACCATTGGAAGTATGAAATAGTGTGGTTGATCCCCCTCCCTGACCCCGAGCACTGTTAAAAGTAAAACGCCACCACAGTCCCATTGCCATAGTGTAGTGTCCCCCCTTCCCTGCCCCGATCCCTGTTCTCATCAAGCACATCCAACTCTGTTGGTGGTACAGTGCCCCACCCCTGTCCCAAGCCATATCCTTATATAGATATGCCGTACCATTGGCAGTCAGTGGTCCAATCCCCCCAGTTCCCCAATTGCCATCCCCATGACAATCTGAAGACCCCTGTAGTGTTGCAGCTCCCCAGCCCGGTGGATAGTAGCCCACCAACCTGCTCCCCCCCAGCCCGTGCTAGCGACTGGTACAGCCCACCTCACCAGTTCCAGTGGACACGTACTGTCTACCATACATGCTCATTCAGTTCAGTCAGTGGCTGGCTGTGGCAGTGTGAGGTGGGCTGTGCCAGCTGTTGGCATAGGTTGGGGTGGGGGGAGTGGGGTGGTGGGCTATTATCCATCAGTGTGGGGGGCCACAACGCTACAGAGGTCTTTGGGTTGTCATGGGGATGACAATCAGGGAACTGGGAGGGATTTGGACCACTGACCACCAATGGTATGCATGTCTATATGGGGACATGGCTCAGGGCATGGGTGGGGCACTGTACCACCAAAGGGGTTGGATGTGCTCAATGGGGACAGTGATCTAGGCAGGGGAGAGGGACACTATACTATGGCAACTGGACCGTGGTGGTGTTTTACTTTTAAGAGTGCTCCAAGTTGGGGAGAGGGGGGTCACCAGCACCTACACTATGGAGATGGGATCGGGGAGCTTTTTACATTTGACAGTGCTCGAGGTTGGGGAGGGGCGTCAACCACACTATGGAACATGGGATCCGGGAATCATTTCTTACTTCATTCAATGATCAGAGCTGGGGAGGGGGGATTCCCTACACTACTGAAGCATGGATTTATTTTTTTACTTTACATTCCTGTAACTGGGGCTCGGGGAGTGTATCCCCGGCCCTTGACTATGCATGGGGCAACAACCTTCTCCGCACATGGTTAAAGTACGGTTTCAAAAGCGTAACTATGTGCTGGTGCAGCTGGCCATATTTATGCTTGGGAGGGTTTCAATATTGTGATGCATGGCATATGCATGAGGGACCCCTCATGTGCATAGGTGCACCCCAATATTGTGCGCCATGGCACAGTCGGGGGTGTGCGGCACACTGGTGGCCTTTGAATATGGCCATGCCCCTGATGATCTGCACAAGTCCTGAGATGCACAGTGCACCCAGGGATGTGCAGCACATCTCATCAGAATATGGGGGTCCACAGACAATGATGACAGGAACAGATCGAATGTCCATCTATTCTGCACGGAGTTCTCTACCTGGCCCAGGATCTATTGTCTATATGGGGTTTTATCCCTTCCTGTCCATGCTCTGCCCGTCTCCCTGCTGCTACTGACCTGTGCAACCACCAAACCCTTCACTCTGTCCCAGCCATGCTGGAAATCATTTACAGTCTTGACGCCCACCACCTCCACTAGCAGACTGTTCCATGACTACACCATATTTTCCATAAAAAATAATTCCTCATATCTCTTTTGACATTTCCCCCACCAGTTTCCACTTGAGACCTTGGGATCTTGGTTCTGTACTACTGCTAAATAGTTCCCTGCAGTTCATCGCATTTATTTCCTTCAGGAACTTGAAAGTCTCTATTGTCCCCTTCTCTCCCCTTATCTCCAGAGAGTACATGTTCAGTGCCTTCAGACCATCTTCATAAGATCTGCTCTTTTGACCCCGAACCATCTTGGTCACCCTGCATTGTATACTTTGAATGTAATTAACTCCTATAAGTTTCCACCTGCACCGGTACCCCCTCCATACTTGGGAGAAAAAGATCAAGTTAGTGGCACAGGGGCAATAAGTTAGGGCGGGGGGGGGATGAGAAGATGTCAGCCCTGAGAGTTATATTGGCATGAGTGGCAGGGCATGGATAACCTCCATGGCACATACCAATGCCCCTCCGACTGTTGGGGTAGGGGATTATGAAGGGAAACTCTGCTATGCATGGCTTCCTGCTCTCCACCTGCCCGTGTTACCAGAAGGCAGTCACACAGTACAGTAGCTTCTGCAGAACATCTTCCAGGAGTATTGTACATCTGCTGGGGACAGCACAGAACCTCTGCTAACCCAGCTGGGATACCAGGCTTGAGTCTTTGTGAGTAATGAAAATCAAAAACTGTGCTCAGGAATGCATGCTGCACATTGTACAGCATGTGTGATGCTGACTGAATTTATTGAGAAGTTCCAGCAAAACAAACACCCTTGGCACTTCGAATCCCTGCTGATTCTTCTATTGGGGAGGGATCAGAGCAGTACATAGCAAACATTTATACTGGAGCAGTTATACAATTACAGTTAAAGGTGCCTTTAAAGAGCTACTGACGCCTCAAAGAAAAATTTAAAAAGCATAATAATTAGGTACAATTCTGTCTGCATTCCATTTATATTTGATATATTTTCCTCCCCATCATTTATTACTAAGGAAATTTGCATGAATATGTGATCTTTATCCCTTAGACTTTCTTTAGACACCATCTGCCTCTGCAGCTTACTCCTTACTTCAAGTCATAATCCTCTGTTGTGACATCACAGTCTGTTGCCATAAGAGTAACTGTGAAGGCACAAGCGGTACTCTATGACTTCAGGTAGGGAGAAGGTAGCAGGAATAGATAAACTCTTCAGGAGCAAAGATCCTCTTTTCATACAAATGACCTCAGTAATAAATAATGGGGAGGAGGAATACAGCACTAATGGGAACTACAAGCTGGATCGTGTCTAAATATTAGGGCCCAGATATTCAAAAGGGTTGCGCCATGCACAATAGGGTTGCACCTGCACAAGTCCGAAATTGCGCCATTCTGCGATATTCAGCAGGAGGCAGTTGCACCACTGAAAACATGCTGAGCAACAGCGCAATGCAAATGAATGAATGCTGAACTGGAGGGGGAGGAACCATGCATAAAATGCACAGCCCGATATTCAGCCAGGCTGTGCAGAGTTGTGCAGGCGCAACCCCCAACCTGCGCCTGCACAACTTTGAGCCAAAAAAAAGGATCAAGTCGAGGGCCACCCACAGGTGAGCTGCCGCATTGCAGGGTGCAACACAGCAGCTGCCACCTGTGGATGGCCCTCACCCTCCTGTGCCCCCTGCAGCCCGATCCGGGCAAAGTGTAAAGCTCATCCCCCACCCCACTGGCCCGATGGCGGGCAAAAGCAGAAAAGTCCCCCTCCCCGACTGGCCGATCGCGGGCATAAGCAATCACCCCCCACCAGCCTGATTGCGGACAGCAAAGTGTCCCCGAACATATCCCTGGTGGTCCAGTGGACGATAAGCCCGATCGCGGGCAGCAAATGTTTAAACACCCCCTGAACATATCCTGGTGGTCCAGTGGACCGATAAGCCCGGTGCGGGCTGCATGACTTTCGACCGCCCCCAAGAACATCCCTGGTGATCTAGTGTCCCCACCCCACCACCCACGAACCCCACCATGAATGAATGGCCTTTATGCGGTATGGGCTGCATGCCCATTGGCTCTTGCTCTGCACCAATGGGTGTTCAGTCCCTACCGGGCAGTCAGTTAGCGGGGCGAGGCGGCAGGCGAGTGGGATGCTGCCACCCGCCGGCTGCGGGGAGGGAGGAGGTGGTGGGCTTCTTGGTGGTGGGTAGGACACTAGATCACCAGGGATGTGTTCTTGGGGTGTCACAAGTAATGCAGCCTGCGATCGGGCTTATCGGGTCCACTAGACCACCAGGGATATGTTCTGGGGGTGTTTAAATATTTGCTGCCCGGTTGAGCTTATCGGTCCACTGGACCACCAGGGATATGTTTGGGGGTGTGTTTATACATTTGCAGCCTGCGATCGGGCTTATCGGTCCACTGGACCACCAGGGATCCGTTCGGGGGACACTTTGCTGCCCGCGATCTGGCTGGTGGAGGTTTCAGCTATGCCTACGATCAGGCCAGTCGGGAGGAGGAGTTTAATGCTTTTGCCCATCGATCGGGCCAGTGGGATGGGGTGGGATTTTTACTCTTTTTCCCCACGATCGGGCTGCAGGGGCATCGGTCCCGACAGCTGCTGCACTTGAGGCGCCAGGCGCAAGTCCTCGGGGATGCGCACACCTGCATGCCAATGGCATGAAAATGGGCCATAATCAGATGCAAATGGCCCCCTGCGCCTTGCATGAATTATGGCCCCATTTGCATGTCACCTTTGAATATCGGAAATTTGCGCATGGCGCAATGGTAAGTTGAATGCTCCACTCTGACCACTTGCAGTGGCGCAAGTTCCACTGTACCATGCACAGTGGCTGTGGCCAGGGGGGTGATATTCAAAGGAGTTGCTCAATAGCGCATCTCCTTTGACTATCGCTCCGGCCACACCCCTGCGCAACTGTTTTGTGCAGCGCAAGGGTTTGCACCACAAAATAGCGCAGTTTGAATATCCGGCCCTTGGTGTTGTTAAAGTTCTCCTGAACGTGTCACCAGCTCTTTAAAGATACACATACAAAAATTACTTTGAGAGCACTAAGTGCTACTAATCTGCCCCAGTGACGCATCCAAGAGAGTAAAGCAAAAAAATTAACCAATAAGAAAAACCCCATACAGAGAAATAAGAACAAATCTGTGTGTAAAAAATGGTGAAAAAATACAGTAAACAGGCCTAATAGGTTAATAGAAATGAATAAAAGTGAACGAAAAGTAATTGCAGGGAACAAAAAGAATACTTCTTATAGAAACATAGACTTTGACAGCAGATAAGGACCATTTGGCCCACCTAGTCTGCCCATTTCCCTACCTACAAGATAGGCCGCAGATCCTAGTTAACCAACAGCCTATTTCGTCCTACCCCCCCACAGGAACTGCCTTATGTCTATCCCATGCATTCTTGAATTCTACCACAGTTTTAGACCCCACAACGTCCTCAGGAAGGCTGTTCCATGCATCCACTACCCCTCTCTGAAAAAATACTTCCTCCATTGCCCCAGAACCACCCATCCCCCATCTTTAAATTGTGTCCCCTTGTTCTGACGCTTCTTTTTCTGAAAGATGCTACCCTCTTGGACTTTGTTGATTCCACTGAGGTACTTAAAAGTTTCTATCATGTCCCCCTTCTTTCCTCAAGGGTATACATATTAAGCTCCTTTAGTCTCTCCTCGTATGGCTTCTCTTGCAGACCCTGCACCATTTTAGTTGCCCTCCTCTGGACTGCCTCTATCCTGTCTATGTCCTTGCAGAGATGGGGTCTCCAGAACTGGATGCAGTACTCCAGATTTGGTCTCACCAACTGTCTATACAGAGGGATAACATGTCCTGTTTTCTGCTGGTGATGCCTCTCCCTATGCATCCCAGTATCCCCCTAGCCCTCCCTACTGCCTTCTCACATTGATTGCTAACCTTAAGGTCATCTGATATGATTACCCCCAGGTCCGTTTCCTTTTTTGTTGTTGTTACTACCCCCTCATTGTGTAATCTTCCCCTGGGTTCTTGCTCCTCAGGTGCATTATTCTGCACTTCTTTGCATTGAATCCTAGCTGCCATACTTCTGACCATTCCTCCAACCTTGCCAAGTCCCTTCTCATCCTTTCCACACCTCCCTGTGTATCAACCCTGTTGTAGATCTTTGTGTCATCTGCAAAGAGGCATACTTTTCCTTCCAGTCCCTCTGCAATGTCACTTATAAAGACATTAAAAAGGACTGGACCCAGTACTGAACCCTGTGGTACCCCACTAGTAACCCCTCTTTCTTCAGAGTGGACTCAATTTACAATTACTTTCTGTGTCCTGTTGTGCAGCCAATGTTTTACCCAGGCTACCACCCTGGGACCCACTCCCAGGCTGGTTAATTTGACTATTGGTCTTTCATGTGGGACTGTGTCAAATGCCTTGCAAAGTCTAGGTAGGCCATGTCCACAGCCCCTCCCTGGTTTACTACTTTGGTCACCCAGTAAAAGAACTCTATTAGATTTGTTTGACATGACCTTCCCGCTGTGAACCCATGTGGCCTTGGGTCCTGTGCCCCACTGGCCTCAAGGTACTCAACAATTCTTTCCTTCAGAAGTGACTCCATCACTTTTCCTACCACAGAGGTCAAACTGACAGGTCTGTAGTTTCCTGCCTCTGTCTTGGTCCCACTTTTGTGAAGGGGAATCATATCCGCCTTCCTCCAGTCCTCGGGTACCACATTATCCTCCTATGATTTATTAAAAAGAGTAACCAGTGGTTTCACTAGTTCCCCCCTTAATTTTTTGAGAATTCTGGGGTGAATTCCATCAGGCCCCATTGCTTTGTTCACCTTCAGTTTTAGGAGTTCTTGCAGAACCCTTTCTTTTGTGAAAGGACTGGGATCGACCCCCCTATCAAGAGTGCTTCTGTTAATTGGATTAGGCATGTCCCCCTCCTCTTTTGTGAATACTGAGCAGAAATATTCATTCAGTATCCTGCTTTTTCACTGTCCCCCTCTGCCTACCCACTGTTCATTCTATTCAGCCTCACTATCCCTCCCTTTGTCTTTTTACGCTTGCTGATGTACCTATAAAAGGTTTTATCCCCCTTCTTAACCGAGTGGGCTATCTTTTCCTCAGTTTGGGCCTTTGCTATTCTGACTTCCCTCCCTGCTTCCTTCTGCCTTAACTGGTACAGCTCTCTGTCCTGCTCCTTCTGTGTTTCCTTATAAATTCCTGATTGCTATCTTTTTCTTCCTGACTTTCACAGCCACCTCTTTTGAGAACCATAGTGGCTTTTTCTTTCATTTTGATTGTTTATTTGCTTCAGACAAAGGCTTGTTGCCTCTGTGATGGCAGTTTCGATGATTCCCCATTGTTGCTCCACACCTCCTTCTAGCCTGTTTGCTAGTGCTTTTCTGAGGCACTTCCCCATCTTGCCAAAGTCAGCCCTCCTGAAGTCCAGTACCCTCACTTTTGTATGGCTTGACTCTGTAGCTGAGTTTAACATGAACCACACTGTTTGATGGTCACTTGTTCCCAGATGGCAACCCGCTTCTAGATCTGAGATCCTCTCACTGCCCCCGTTTGAGAGTATGAGGTCTGAGATTGCTCCCTCACGAGTGGGTTCTGAAACTAGCTGTCTGAGGCCTGCCACCTGTAGGGCATCGAGAATGGCCCTGCTCTTGGATGTGGCTACAGTAAATGTGCTCCAGTTAACATCTGGCATATTCAGGTCTCCCATCAACAGTATCTCCCCTTCCTCTGCCATCCTAAGAATGACTTCTATCATATCCTTGTCCATTCCCTTCCCTTGACGTGGGGGTCTGTACACAACCCCTGTGCAGATTGTGGTGCCCTTTCCAGTCTCCAAGGTGACCCACAGTGCCTCCTTTCCTCCCTGTTTACTCTTTTGTTCAGTTGCTTTTATCCCTTCCTTTACATAGAGGGCTATTCCTCCCCCTCTTCTCTCCTGCCTGTCTCTTCTGTAGGTTATGTACCCTGGTATGTTAACATCCCAGTCATGGCTCTCTGTGTACCATGTTTCTGTGACTGCTACAATATCCAGGCATCCCTCTTCCATCAAGGCCACCAGCTCAGGGAGCTTGTTGCCCAGACTATGGGTATTGGTACTCATTACCCTCCATTTCCTGATGACCTTACTCCTTTTTGCCCCATCCCTGTCCTTCATGTCTTTGTCACTTTCTCTGTTTACCCTTGCCCTTCTCCCTATTGCCACCTCTATGTTGGTGTTTACCATACTTACTACCATGATTTTTGGGGGGGCTAGGATTTCCCTGCTACTTTCCAGTGCCTCCCTCCTTGGCTACTTTAAATGCTTGCCAATGAAGCATTTAAACCTATCAACTAGGATCCTGGTTCCCCTTCTGGACAGATGCAGCCCATCATGCCAGTATAGGCTTGCGATACTCCAGGTGGACCCCCAGTCCCCAGTGAAGCCAAATCCCTCAGCTCTGCACCAGTTTTTCAACCACTGATTGAATCCCATGGTGTAGAACACCCTAGCCTCTCCTACGCCATAGATGGGCAGCACCTCTGAGAAGGTTACCGTGCGTGCTACTTGTCTAAGGCCCCTCCCCAATTCCACAAACTCTTTCTGCACTGCTCTAATCCCTTTCTTAGCCAGGTCATTTGTCCCTAGGTGGACAATGACACCCAGCTGCCTCCCTGTGCAGCTGCTCCAAGCAATCCCAGGATTTTCTCCCTGTCCCTCCAAGCCATGGCACCAGGCAGGCACCTTACCTCCGTCTCCCCTTCCTCCCCCAGTTCTACCTTCCTACAATGAAGTCCCCCACCAGGAGTTGTTTTCTTCCCCTGTGGGGTCCCATGCCACCCTCCTGTGGGTCTCCTTTTTTGGAGGTTCCCAGCATCCTCCTTGGTCTCCACTGCAGGTGCCTCCATAGAGGAACCACACTTTGCTAGAATAGCATAGGAATTGTGGAGAGGTACAGCTGGAGGGATGTGCCTCTGTTCCACCACCCTCACCCTCCCTTAGCCCACTGTGGTCCAACCGCTCCTCTTTCCTGGCAACCTCTGGGGCAACGGCAGTGGCACTGGTGGTCCCTGAATGGAGGAGGAGGTCCCACAAATCCTGGATAACTCAGTCTGGAAATGAGCAACCTCCTCCCTCAGCCCAGAGAGGTGCCTGCAGATGGGACAACACCGCATCCTCCAGAACGTCTCCTGGAAGACTGCTGCTCCACAGCCACTGCACTGCATCACTCCCATCATGTCTTATTTCTGGCCCCTTAACTGTTGTTTGGAATCCTTACTCTTTCCTTTGTTTTTGTTTTTTTCTCTTCTCTCTCTACTTACTTTCTGCCTCTGTGCCCTTTAAGCTCCTGATTGTCCTGTTCTGTGACAAGAATATCCTATATTTCTCAGTAGACCCATAACTTGCTCAGAGGAAGGCCTCCAGCAGCTAGAGGGGGCCAGAGAGCTACTCTTGCCCTTCTATGATGGTGGGTCTTTGGTGGTTCTGTGATCACTCACTTCCTGCTCCCAAACAGGAAGTTCCTGTTGTCAGTCAAATCCTGTGCCTATAAAAGAAGAACTACCTTTGGGTGGGAGGGTGGACAATATAGACCCAGTAAAGAAGTCCAGTCACACAGCATTCCTTCCTCCTGGTGTCTTCTTTCAAGCTACTAACAGAATCTTTCTAAGGCAGTCTTTAAATTTAGCTTCCTTCTAGCTAAGCCACTCCCCCTACTTACTAGATCTTTCTACAAGTAATTTAAACTGCACAGCTACCAAGCCCTTTCAATCACCTGAGATTTACACCTAGATAACTGTTCAGATAACCATTCAGTTCAGTTAACTCAGACAAACACACTATTTTTTTCTGTTTTCTGTTTTGTTTGTTAGTTGTTTTTTTTACCCTAAATTAAAGGTCCAAGTACAAATCTTCATCATTATTTTTAAATTATGAATATTCAGTTAGGAGAAAAGTTCAAAATATTTGGAAGGCGAAGCAGAGAAGTCCAAGTATGATATCTTGACATACTGTACCTGCAAAAATAAAGAAATCAGAAAGATAATGCTAGCTATGCCTGAATAAATAAAAACACAGCTTCTGAGAGGTACAGTACTACTCAGTCACAGAAAAGGTACAATGTCCCATCTATCATTTAATCCCTGTTGGTGAAGGGCTTCAAGGGTGTAAACAAGTTGGCTTTCCTTCTGCAGGAGGGTATAGAGTCTGTCCCTACCTCTTGGGTGTGGGTGCATACAGTCCAGAACCATGAATCTGAAACCACTCAGATTTAATTGTTGGACAGTAGTCCAGTGTGTGCCCTCTGCAGTGTCACACTTGCCACAACAGTTTGTTCATCTGCTTCCTGTGCTCATCCAACCTTTTTTTACCCTTCTCATTGAGGACTATTTTGTGTTCAGTTTCTAGGTTGAATAGTTCAAGATCTGTTGTTCTTCTTTCTTTCCTTTTTCAGTTTTAAGGCAAAGCTAATTGTTTTCCTTGTACTTACAACTTCAAAGCCAATCCACCATATGGTTGGTGTGCCCTTGTATGGGATAATGACTGTACAGTATATTCCTCTAGACACCTTACTACCAGTTCTTTGTAGCTGGGGATGTTGAGTAGCGAGACGTTTACCCCCCCCCAGCTACAGGATTTTGCTTTTGGGTTTAATACCATGTCTGTAACTATGGGAAAAGGTATCAAATCATCTGTGTGGATCTTTTATAACTATAGGGGCATGGTCCAAAATCATTATGAATTAGATAACGCTCTGGTCTATGGCATAAAGCCACTCTAAAGAGATCAAAAAGAAGAGTCATGCCAAGAATAGGCCTGGTGGGGTGCAGACCAGCATGTATAATCTCTCACCTCAAGATGCAAGTATCTCCACACTTCCACCAGACCCAGCTCCCTGATTAGTTTCTTTTGGCAGCTGGAAGCATGACTACTTGATTCCAACCTGGTACCTGGCCTGTCCATCTGGGGTCTAGGACAGTGCTAAAGTCCCCACAAGATAAATACTTCCCCTGATTTGAGAACTTTATTCACAATAACATTTCACAAGAATTCGCCTTTTGCCATATCATTATTTGGGGCATGCACATTTAACAGTGTACAGTACATGGCGTGGTTTTGTGCTTCCCTTTTAAAGAGATGAGCCTATCCTCTGGATCCT
Organism: Neoceratodus forsteri; assembly: GCA_016271365.2. Taxonomy (NCBI): domain Eukaryota; kingdom Metazoa; phylum Chordata; order Ceratodontiformes; family Ceratodontidae; genus Neoceratodus; species Neoceratodus forsteri. The sequence continues at coordinate 1,281,368,317 of CM057459.1, read as the reverse complement.
ATTTATATTCCTCACCCTGGAGTGACAGCCTCATACCCATCCCTACATCCAAAGGTGATGTCTGCGCTGTGGTTTGGTGTTTTAGTGTCAAGTACAGAAATAACAGATTTAACAAACAGCATGCTAATCCAAGTAGAAATATGGGGCTCCACATTCAGACAAGTGCACCAGTGCTGTAATGGTGCTGCGCTTGTGCTGAGCCCCACCTGAGGTATAGTTAGACATCTGTAAAGACTTCGATAAGATCCAGCACTCCAGGTTGATTGATAAAATGCATTCATTTGCTATGTCAAATACTAGTTAGCTGGATAAATTCTTGGTTAAGGGACAGATCTCAAGTTGTAAGAATAAAAGGGTGCCTTTCAGAGGAGGGACTAGTAACCAGTAGAATTCCGTAGGGATCAATTTTAGGACCAGCTCTTTTCTCCCTTTTTATTTCTGACCTAAACAATAACCTAAAAAGTTTTCTAATAAAATTTGTGGACAATACTAAGATTACAAATGAAGTCAGTTCACAACAGGATAGTTTTGATTTAAAGGAGGACTTAATTAACTTGGAACTGTGGGCTCAAAAAAAGGGTATGGAATTCAGTACCAACAAATACGTAGTGTTGCATCTGGCCAAAAATAATTCATGCAATACTTATTCCCTAGCTGGAAAAACACTTAAGTCAGTAGATAGCATCAAGGACTTGGGTATTCTGATTACAAAATACTTGAAGTTCTGCCAGCACTGTACAATGTGATAATGAAAACAAATAAGATCATTTGGCTGTATGAAAAGATCTATTACAAGAAGGAATTGGGCATGCATTACTCCTCTTTACAGATCCTACATTAGGCCCCACCTGGATTACTGCTCCCCTTTGTGGAGTCCATCCATATTTGCGTAGGGATATCAATCGGCTGGAGGGAGTGCAGAGAAGGATAACTAAAATGGTAGATGGCCACCAAAATCTGCATTATGAGCAAAGACTGGAGGAGCTACACCTTTATCCATTAGAAATTAGAAGAAATAGAGGTGACCTCTTGCAAATGTTTAAAAATTTTATGGATATTGATCTAATGGCTGATCTAAGCTTAAAATGCAACAACAGAGAAATATCTCTGAGAAGTCATGCCTATCAGCTAACGCTCACACACCCCAGAGGAAACAACACGTGAAATTATTTCACGCAGAGGATTATATCGAGGTGGAATCCCCTACCCAAAGAAGTAGCTGAAGTAAAATCCTTTAGTCTAGTCAAACAAAAACTTGACATGTTGCTGTTAAACCAAAAGGTAAATTAATAATGCCCACTTGGCAGGGATGTACTTAAATGGGCATTCTGCCTCCTATACATCTAACCAATCCTAGTATGACTCCTAATATATTGAAAGGCATTGTGCTGGTGCTATATCCTTTGAATATAGGGCTGAATACATGCTGCAAATCTATATTGCAGTGGTGCAACGCAATGCATTTGCACAGCTCTAAATGCAGCATGGAGGACAGTGTTGAACACAGGACCAGTGCAGCTGTGCAGCCATGAATATATCATTGAGTATAGTGCTAAATTCAGGAGGTGGTTGTGGGTGTTAGAGGAGGGCACCAATGAAAGACACAACACAGCAGCATAGGTATCAGAAATAAACTTTACAAACACGGCAACAGGCCATACAATGAACATGAACAATAATAACAAAGGGGGAAACAGAAGAAAATGGGCAACTGCCCATGGGGGGAAGGGTGGAATAAAGAAAACCTGAAAGGCAGCCACCTGTAAGGGGGGAATAAACAAAAGAAGAAGAGCAACTACCCATGGGGGGATAAACAAAATCCTGAAGGGCAACTGCCCTACAGACAAAATGAGAAACGGGCACCTGCATGTCCAACTGGCACAAAAGAGCACCTGTCCATCAATAAAAGCTTAAAGGGCACCAGCCTATTAAAAAACAGAAAAAAAAGTCTACATCAAGGCAGGGCAGCAGAAACTGGTGGTGGTGGTGGTGGCTGCTGCTGCGGCTGCTGAATCTTTTGTGCTATCGCCTCTGGCAGCCCATGCACATGCTGGACCAGAATCCGAAGAAAGCTGAACTGGCATCACAGTAGGTTATTGCAGCCCTCTCTTCCAGTTGCATCTTGCGACAGTCCTGTGTCATCCAGGCACCTACGGATAGAGATGCAGCAAATTTTTAATCCGCCCATGGAGTGGACGCAAAGTGGGCACTTCACATCCGCGGAACACAACGCAATGTGGACACTGCAAAGTGCTCATTTCACCTTATTATTATTATTATTACCACTTCATGTTGCCATTGTGCCTTAACATGAAGTAAGGCGAAGTGAGAAGAAAATAGGCACATCACATGGCTTGCAGTACTGTAAGTCACATGCTTTAGCCAGGCAGGAAGGAAGTGAGTCACAGAAGCAGTTTCTCTTTCTCCTTTTCATTTGTAGAGGGAGAAAGCATTTGTGAGAGGAGAGGAGCTACTGCTTGCCTTTCATTGCGTTTCAGTACTAGAACAAAACAAACAGCTTTTTTAAAAGCCATTTCTTTATTTAGTTTTTGTATTGTATTTGTGTATTTTTTTTGTTAGTAAATTTTTTTGTATAAATTTTGTTTTGTGTGTGTGTGTGTGTGTTCATTGTCTGTGTGTGCGTGTCAGCCCATGGACTTCAGGAGGATGGACATAGGAGAAGGTGAGTCGCTAGCCCGTGGGCATTGTAGGAGGAGAGGAGTGCGGACCCGTGGGGGGGTGGGGCGGTCATGTCATGTTGTACCGTTCTAGTTTTCTGGCCAGTGTTGTTTCCCCCATTGAAGCAACAGGAGCAGCATCAGCAGCACCAGTGACACCAGTGGCTGCTGCTTGTCCACCTTCTCCGCCACTACCACCACTAGCAGCAGCTGTTGGGGCTCCAGCAGTACCCCCTTCACCACCTCCACAGCCACAGAAGGTGGCCCCAGAAATTGTAGGTGGTGGTGGAACTCATGCCCAACATGTGAGGACTGTGTCTGGTCCCCCTGCAGCTTCCCAGTGTGGGCATTTTTTAACTGTGTGGACAGAGACAGCACAGTAGTGGAGTGCCATGTGTGTGGTGTGCTGGTGCGCTGTGGCCCCTCTGGGATACATTTGGGGACCGGTGATCAGTGCACCCACATGCTGAATCACCACAGGGCAGAATGGCAGGCTGCCACGGAAGAGGCCAGGCATCCACCTGCTGGCCCATCCGTGGCAGTGGCCAAGGGTGCTGCTGGGGTGGGAGTAGTGCCTCCCAGTCATCACTGCAGCAGAAGGAGGAGGAGGAGGGCTACTACAGCAGCTGCTCCACCACCACCACCACAACCACCAGCACTACCCTGTCCACCACCAGCCCCACTACCTGGATTCCCCACTGCAGTGGAGTGGACCCTGCCGCAGTCCCTGCAGCTCAGTCTGACATTAGCATGGTGTGGGCAGCTCTTGAGGAAAATAATGAGCACTTCAGTGCTTTGGAGCAGCAGGTGAACAGAGTGGACCACCACGACATCCCACGGTCATAGTAAGTGAGGATTGTTTCTGCCCTCCCACCCTGACCCCACCCACTACTGTGTTGTACTGTTTTGTGTTTTCTTTTGTTATTGTTTAATCATACACATTTTCACTTCCAAGGGGATCTTTCTTGCACAACACAGTGCAATACATTTTTGCGAAAACCACCCATAATTTCATTACAGTGTGTCATGTGATGGAGGAATTCCCATTCTGAAAATCTGCCCACATTCTGCCTCCCTTCTCAGCAACGTTAGGATGTGATGACAGGGAGAGCGCGTGTGCGTGCTCCTTACAGTGACTATCCGATTGTCCAGCAGCTTTCCGAATGTTTCTTTATGTTATAATGGTCAGTTTGTGGTGAAATGTGTGGGCACGTTTCCAGTAAGAAGAGCCTTGTTAGTGGAAACATCCCACATTTCACCACAAAGTCAACCTTATAACATAAGGAAACATTGGGATAGCTGCTGGACATTCACTATAGTGGAGCATGCACCTGCGCTACCCCTGGCATCATGTCCTAACGTTGCTGAGAAAGTGTGGCCGAATGTGGGTGGCTTTTCTGATCGGTAATTCCTCCATCACGTGACTCACTGTAATGAAATTATGGGTGGTTTTCACAGAAATATATTGCACTCTGTGGAGCAAGAAATATTCCAGTGGGAGTAATGCCTCCACATATTAGTTTATGTGCATCACCATAATTATATAATGTGGAGAATCTCTGTAAAAAAGCAGTGCAACAATCTGTTGATAACTCTAACCTATATTTTTTAATGCTATGTTACAACCTCCTTTTCTTACATCCTGACTGTCTGGACTGAAACGAGAATTTACAGTAGTTGAGTCTGTTGTACTACTGTTTTTCATGTGTGAAATAATGAAAGTGCATTCCTTTTAAATTGGTGCTGACCAGGTCTTTGTCATTATTTTTCTCTGCTTTTCTCCATCACATCAAGTAGTCGTTATATATCACTTTTGTTGTTAATTAACAGTTATGCATCAGGCAGTGTTTTAGGACACCATGGAACAATAGTTATTGAAAAGCAGCTGCAAATAAATACAAACCTGGTCCGAACAATATTGGTAGACATTCTCATTTTTTTTTCATACATGAAAAAAAGTAGTCAAGTAAGAAAAGCAGACATAAATTGTGAAAATAATCGTATCATTCAAGTCACGACTCGGAGGTAACTAGTGGTGGCTGTGGCAATGTAAAGTAGCATAAAAAAGTACAGTTCAGAACTGTGAGGACATTCTTGCAATGCTGCTTTAATTGTAAAAATGTCAGTATAACATCATGAGCTCACAGCAACAATCACAGAACACACAAAAGTGGCACAGAGCCTCCAGAGTTTTTCTGCTTGCCCAAAATGCATCCTGCATGTGTGCAGAAAATTGACAAGTGGTAACAAAGTTAAATGGGATTGTTTCAGCACATACAAAGTCCCCCAGATTTAATGGCGCACTCAGTCATGCACGCAGTGGTGGCACTGAGTCCCCAGATTTTTTCTGCCAGCCCAAAATACATCTGCCTTGTGTCCAGAAAATTGACAAGTGGTTACACAGTGAAATGAGACTGTTTCAGCACATACAAAGTCCCCTAGAATTAATGCCACACTCAGTCATGCACACAGTGCTGGCACAGAGTTCCCAGTTTTTTCTGCCTGCCCAAAATGCATCCTTCCTGTGTGCAGAAAATTGACAAGTGGTTACACAGTGAAATGAGACTGTTTCAGCACATACAAAGTCCCCCAGAACTAATGGTGCACTCAGTCATGCGCACAAAAGTGGCACAGAGTCCCCAGATTTTTTTTGCATGCCCAAAATGTATCTGCCTTGTGTTCAGAAAATTGACAAGTGGTAACAAAGTGAAATGGTTTTGTTTCAGCACATGCAAAGTACCCCAGAATTTATTACACAGTCACTCATGTGCGCAGCGCCCCAGAATAAAATGATGACCATGAGCGAACTGTTGCTGGTCCAATGTGTGCTGCGATTTGAGCAAATGCAATGTGATCATCTCAACGGATGGAAGGTGCCTTTGTCTGTACACTAATAGTAGCCTTGGTGAGTTGATATATATATATATATAGAGATATATATTTCTGTATTTTGTAGGTGAGGGGGGTTGACATGAACATGTACTCATGGTATTGTTCTGTATCACAGGTCACAGATACTGTTGGTGTGCAAATTCCAGTGCTCGATGAGAACGTTTTGCATAGAAATTTGCAATGGACAACTGTCAAGCACATGAAGGTAAGTATTTTTATCTTTTTTTGGGTGGGGGAAGCATATTTGCAGGTTTGTCTGTAATGGTTTCTTATTTTGTTACTTCTTCACAGATTTCATCTGCATCCTTCTCGAGTCTGGTTGTTAAAGATGGTCATGGTCATCTATTGAAACGACTTCTGTGTGTTGCATGTGCACCCTAGCCCGGGGAGGCCTGATGTTGAAGAACTTGTTTGGATAAGGCCACTTTGTCAGAACAACAAAGCATCTGGAAGTTTCCTAAAAAAAGAAATGGAAATGAATGACTTCTTGCAGCTTAATTGCTATGTGTCCCTACCTGGTTCTCAAATCTCAATCCCTAAAGTCAAGTTACATTTCAAACCCACATCTTGTTACCTAACATAACCTGTGTGCAATATTTGCTGCAGTCTTTACAAAACAATGAAACAGAGGAAATAAAATCTTCGTTCTTACCAGAATGGATTTCACATGAATATTACATCACTTCCTCTCTGTACGGTACAGCTACAGTACCATTCCCAACGAGTTTTAGTGATAGGGCCTTTTTTTGTTACCCTGTAAAAGAAACGAAAGAAGTGTACTGTATGTGTTTTACCATTGCAGCTCTGAAAAGCTACAGAAAACCAAACATACAATTAAAGGAAGTGAAGCAGCATAACAAACATGAGCACACATACTCACTTTATGGTTTAAATATTAAGAAGCTTTCTGTCTCTGGCTGATGGATGTGGTGGTCTGGACAGACTCATGGTGGCAGTGGATAACATCAGTCCCTGTGGTGGTGGTCCGGGGGTGGCAGACATACTCATAGTGGCAGTGGATAACATCAGTCCCAGTAGTGGTGGTCTGTGGGGGCAGACAGACTCATGTGGCAGTGGATAGCATCAGTCCCAGTGGTGGTGGTGGTCCAGAGGGCAGACAGACTCATGGTGGCAGTGGATAACATTAGTTCCGGTGGTGGTGGTGGCCCAGAGGGCAGACAGACTCATGGTGGCAGTGGATAACATCAGTTCCGGTGGTGGTGGTCCGGGGGGCAGACAGACTCATGGTGGCAGTGGATAACATCAGTCCCAGTGGCGGTGGTGGTCCAAGGGGCAGACAGACTCATGGTGGCAGTGGATAACATCAGTCCTGGTGGTGGTGGTGGTCTGGGGTGCAGACAGACTCATGGTGGCAGTGGATAACATTAGTCCCGGTGGTGGTGGTGGTCCAGGGGGCAAACAGACTCATGGTGGCAGTGGATAACATCAGTCCCAGTGGTGGTGGTGGTCCAAGGGGCAGACAGACTCATGGTGGCAGTGGATAACATCAGTCCCGGTGGTGGTGGTGGTGGTCCGGGGGGCAGACAGACTCATGGTGGCAGTGGATACATCAGTCCTGGTGGTGGTGGTGGTCCAGGGGGCAGACCGACTCATGGTGGCAGTGGATAACATCAGTCCTGGTGGTGGTGGTGGTCCAAGGGGCAGACTGACTCATGGTGGCAGTGGATAACATCAGTCCTGGTGGTGGTGGCCTGGGGGGGCAGACAGACTCATGGTGGCGGTGGATAACATCAGTCCCGGTGGTGGTGGTGGTCCGGGGGGGTAGACAGAGTCATGGTGGCAGTGGATAACATCAGTCCCAGTGGTGGTGGTCTGGGGGGGCAGACAGACTTATAGTGGCGGTGGATAACATCAGTCCTGGTAGTGGTGGTCTGGGGAAGGGCACATCACCTTTTAAAAACTTCAGTTAGAACCTGCCAACATTAACCAACTCATCATCCTCATAAAGAAAACTGCCCTCATAGTCATCAATGTCTGAAGTCTGACCACTAGGAAATTCTTTCTCCATTGTGTCATCATCTATGTCAGTGGTGGGCCGTTTCAAGCAGCCACTGCCAGTGCCACCAGGATGCTTCATTTACACTTCAGCAAGACCACCATGACTAGGCCGGGGTATGAATACCGAGGTTGCAGTCTGTGCTGGTATGTGCCTTTCATTGATTTTAATGAATGTTAGCAAACTAACATTTGCAGGAAACAGGTTTGTCTGACGATCCCTGACTATTGCACCTGCTGAGCTGAATACCCTCTCAACACTTACACTGGAGAGTAGGCATGTGAGGTACTTCAGTGCCACTGCAGTCAGCTCTGGCCATTCACTGACCTTTCCACTCCAGTACAAAAGATGATCTTCACTTATTGTCAGATGCCTGTTTTCAGACAAATATGACTCAACCATTCTCTGTGCCACACTAAGTCTGATTATTGATGCATCAGTCTGTTCCCCGGAATCATTGATGTCACAAATACCCACTTGGGACAAAGTCTCCCAAAGCGGGTTGAAGCCAGCCACTTTGGATGACAGAAAACCTGGAACTGCTGACCCCTTCCAATCAATCAATCAATCAATCAAGTCTTTATTTAACCAGGCGTTCATCGTTGAGCAGAAGCTCATTTGCAAGATGGACCTGGGTGGAGCATGAACAATTGTATATACAGGTCAACACAGGTATTTACAAGGCAATACAGATAATACTCTTTACAGAGAGGAAGAAAAAGAAGTTCATATGTACATAGAATTATACAGATATTGTACAGATTACACGGTATTTACATAAATAGAAGTGTCTATAGGAAGATAAAGCAGGTTATCTAAGGTTGCAGGAGGAAGTAACGGAAGAAAAAAATAAAAATAAAAATATACACCAGGTAGAGGTGAAGATAGGGGGGAAGAGAGGGAGGAAGTAGGGGAGAAAGGCTAGGAGGGCACGGTGCACAGAAAGGAGTTGGTAAAGCTGGATGTAGAGAAGGTGGATGGAGAAAGGAGTATGTGAGGCCGAGGATTGAATGCTATAAAGTACGGAGCATGGTAGGATGTCACAACCCAGGGTAGTGAGCTCCTATCCGAGGTTGGGAAAGGAAGAATAAGGGGATGGATGGGCCTAGTGTTGATAACCCTTCCCCTTGCAGGATATGCTTGATGGTCCTCCAGGTACACCTTCAGCCGGATTATGCTGCTGAGGTTTGCTGACTTTGGCACGTGACTTCTGTGCCCCATGAACCAAGCGCACCAGTTGACCACTGATATTTTTTACCTGTTCAGGCCCTCCTCCCAGTACTGATGCAATTCCATGTTTGTATCATGGGTCCAGCATTGTTGCTATGGCAAAGTTGTCACTACGCTGAATGCTCACAATGTGATGATTCTGGTCGAATACTGTCAACATGTGTTGCAGCACCATACTGCTACCACTGTCTCCAGTAACATCAAGGCTATGCTGTACATTCACCAATGTCTGCCTCAGCATCTGCAGCATTGGAATTGATTGGCTAATGGAGGCAGACTTGCCACTCACTGCCTGTGTGGCATGTACAGAGTCCATGAGGCGCCACTGTTCAGTCGTCATAGACATGGAGGCCCCGGAACTGTCACAGCTAGTGTGCATTAACAAGATATTCTGAGATGGCTTTGTATTGTTCATACAACCTCTCTGCCATGTATAATGTGGAGTTCCATCGGGTGACAACTTCCAGCTTTAAGCGGTGCTGAGGCAGGCTGTTTTGTATCTGCAACTGCCGCAGTTGGTCATGGGCCTTTCCAGATCTTGAAAAGTGAGAGCAGATACGTTGTGCAACTATCAGCATTTCCTTTATATCAGGGTGCTGCAGAAACTCCTGAACCACAAGATTTAAACAGTGGGCCATGCATGGAACATGAAAAAAAACAGAATCCGTGATGCATTTCACCACATTTGACCCATTGTCACTTGGTATGAACCCAGCTGTCAGGGACAGAGGGTTTAGCCATCTGTCAGTTTCAGTCAGTACCATGTCCAACATGTTCTCACCAGTGTGTGAACAGGTCACACTGTGCATAGCAATTGTTGCATGCTGTCGAATTCCAGGAAGATTGCTACCGCAACAATCCACCTTACTGCACTGATTATTCACACAACCAACATCACAAAGAACCCCCTGCACCTGCGCCCAGTGTACAGTTATACACAGATATGATCTCCCTGCTGTTTTGCCACTTGTCGTCATATCCATACTTAAATGGATGAATGGAGAGGAAGAATGTCGAAGGACATGTCTTACTTAGTTGGACACAGTGCAGAACAACTTGGGGACAGCACGGGTAGAAAAGTATGTCCTTGGTGGGACTTTCCATTTTGGACAGGCATGTACAGCAAACCACCAGAACTCAGAATTCTCCACAAAGCAGAAGGGCAAAAGATCAATTGCCAGCATTTCCGCTACAGCTGCATTAAGTTCACGTGACACTGTATGATTCGGGGGTGCTTCAGCTTATGCACAAAAACACTCTGTAACATGGGCTGACTTAAGCATTTTACACGTGGTGTGCTGATCACAGATGGTTGTGCTCTGTGATGAATGGCATTGACAGGGCATGGAGTGTGGACATTTGATGAAGACAGTTGCATAGGTGATGATGACAAACCCAGAAATGATGTCATTTTGCCAGATTTGCCAACCCGGGTTGATGTACCACTTGCACTAGACATACTGCATTCACCACCGCAACCACCACAAAAACTGCTACTCTCACTAGCACTGGACAACATTTCAAGGTCGTCATGGTCCTCCACGTCATCATGCCTGTAGTAATCCTCTGCTCTTATTACCACACTACTGCACATGTTTAATTTCCTACTGGACTTAACAGTCATGGAAGGGGATAACATGCTGGCTATGGTTGCCGGTGATGTGGGAGAATGCCCCACTGTGGTATTAGCTGCCAGCTTGTGCTGGGTCCACAGTGCCATGTGCCTGTTCTTAAGATGCATATCTGTCCTGTGCCCAGATGGCTCCCCTTTTTACCTCGACTCACATGCACATGGCAAACCTGGCAGATTACAACTGAATCATCATTTGCATCTTGGACAAAAAAATCCCAAACAAGGGATTGTGATGCTCTGCTTTTAACATGTCTATGATGATGTGGCTTATTTAAGTTCATTATTTTAAGCACTGAAGTGGGGGGGGGGCACGTGATGTTTCGGGCACTGCACACCTGGACTGCAACTGACCACCATGACTACCTATCATATTGATTACTGGGCCATCATCATAATCAACTAAAACTGGTAGATCACAAGTTTTTACGGGGGGGGGGGTATTCCTGCAAACAGACTCAGACACACTCACTTTGAATTTCTTTCTCTCCGGTTCCCAACTGGGGTCAATTACATCATCATCGTATTCATCAACGTCACACACATCAACATCATCTGCTTGGATGCTAGCATCTGGCCTGCATGTTGCAACTGTAACCCCCCTACAAATGGGGGTTCCTAAAAGCTTCCCTGGAGTTCATTTAAATGCTCCATGCCTGGCTGGTGTTCGGCGTTTAAGCTGTTTTAAATGGGTAACCAGTGAGCGCTTTTAAGGCCTCCGTATACTGTCCCTATAAGGGCTGCCTGTTGCAGTCATAATTAGTTAAAATAGGGGGGGGCTGTGTGGTTATATGCCTGAGTCCCGCCTGGGCTGCTGAGTAGGTGCTCCAGTCTGCCATAGCGACTGGTGCAGAGGGAGCCCTGTAAAAAGGGGAAATTACTTGCCAGTAATCCTTTTGAATAGTAATGATAATGTAAGTTGTTCTAACCTGCTTCCTTTGCAGCCAGAGACTGTTCTGCTTATCTCCTCCATTTTGGTCCAGAATTGCAGAGTTGGACCAATCAGTACTTTGGGACGTCTTTGAGCCGGCTGACCAATGGGAACTGCTGGCCCTTTTGAGAGCGGTATTATGGGCTATAGCGCTTTTTCGCACCATTGAGAGCAGGAGTAAATGACTGGCAGGTGACGCCAGCCAATCGAGTCGGGTAGTGCCTGAACTGGAAGGAGTGCCTCATGCTGCTGGGGCAGATGCGCTATGGCTAGGAAGGAGAAGGGAGCTCTAGGCTCCTGCGCTGTGTGAGTGTTCGCGCGGAAAGCGCGTGAAGGCCTGAGGTGGCCGTTTCTGCCCTTTCGAGCGATTTGGACTAAATCTGCAGGCATGCAGTCGGAGGAGGCTGGTGCCAGCCCAGCTACCTACCAGGCTCAACCTGAGAGGACTGAAGAATCTGCTGAATCCGCGCTCGGTCCACCTGTGATGTTGAAGCTGCCGTTTGCTGCCCAAGTTCTGCTGCAAGTTCGTGTGGGCCTGAAAGCAGCTGCCTGGTATGGTACCCCTCTGTTGTTTGCCATATAAATGTGTTAGGAGGTTGGTGAAATTCAGACTCAGCCCTGCTGGTGGTGACGGAGATGGTATTTGATGGAGCCATGAGTACTGAATCAGGGTAGCTCCCTGCCAAGTCTGCAAGCAGTGGTTTCAAGTTGTTTCGTTATACTGCTGACTGTCTAACTGAACTTTCCTCCCACTCAGACCTGCTCAGGATGGTAAAGGCTATCTGTGTCAGGGCCCCAACCAGCTGCCACGATGGACTAGCCATTAAGGCATGGGTACTCAGGGACAGCAAATCTTAGGTTTAGGCCTGTGCACAGAGCCCTAGGTAGATAGGTATAGTGATAAGCCAATCACCTTGATTTCCCCTGCCCCTGTTATTCGTCTCCCTTGAATAAATCAGATTGTTCGTTCTGCAACTACACCCTGGCTACTGTGTGCATTACTGGGGGACTGCTGCATGGGGACTGTGATATAACTGTACCTTACTTTACAGGGGGTCCCTGGAGTGAGTCGAGAGATATTAGCCAGGGGGCAAGTGTACTGGGGAGAAGTATTGTTGGTACACCGTGTGAGCCACTAGCGGGATGAGAGGGGGGTTACAGTAACCCAGAGGGCTGTGATCGAGGCACTCTCGACAGTATTAACCCCGACCTCTGGGTGGAGGCACCCGTCATCGGATCTGGGCCCCTCACCCTGTCTCAGGGGAGGCAGGCAGGGACAGTAGCCCTAAGGGTAGTGCCCCCTTGGGGTTACACAACAATAGTGACATCCTCATCATCCTCATCATCATCACATTCATCATCAGCATCTACACCACCATCACCTGTTATTGTTTCACCACACTGTGAATCACTGCATGGAAAATGCGTGACGTTAAGTGCCACAGTGGACGGAATATCACATTGTATGCTATCATTGACATGATCATCAGAATCCTCAGGTTCAGTTACTGGGATGTTACTGTGAAATATGACTTCAGCTACGCTGCACTCACTTGCACTGCTTCACACTCAATATTTTTGGAAACGGTACACTGGTCAGAATTAGAACTTGATGCAACAGTACTAATACTACCTTCACCACCACTAACACCAGTAACACTAACACCACCGGCTGGGAAAACATAATCTCCTCCAACTATGAGTGAAGCCACTGATTGGGCTGTAAAAAAACATTAAAGGAGAATTACCTTTCCTCACATCAGCAATGCACTTCTGCGTCTGCATACTACTACCACGCCCACAGACCATCTTACTGCCAACATTGCCATGGCGAGAAACAGCTTTGCTTGCACGTCTCTTGCAGGCATTTTGAGGGATCAACCACAAATATTATAACCAAATTCAGATTTTGTTACATTCACTCTCTGATTGGAGGGACGCTGGATGTGAAGCCAAGTAAACAACTGTGGCTTCAGCAACAGATAAGAGACTACTCTGAGTCTGTCATGGAACTAAAACAACTTCAGTAACCAGTGGTGCTGATGAGGTCACAAAAACAATCCAATCTGGTAAAAAATACCTTTTGAACGTGGGGGAGGGGGAGCACTGAATACAGACAGAGCAGATTTTTACGGCACTATAAGCAGCAAAACTAAGAACAGATACCACGATCACAGTACAAAATCAGGCAGCTGCAGTGGATAGCAGGTTCACACTGCTGCGCTTGCAATTACTCTAGTCTGTGGCACAATAAAAGGTGTATTATTTGATGCAAGCAATACTGCACACACACTCATACACAGAACAGTTTGTGTACAATGCTGAACGAGGAATGCGCCGCAAATGCAAAAGTTCAGTACTATGTCACATTACGTATTGTAAATTTCTAATGTAGACAACCTGAACTTATGAACTGCTGCACCACATCCACACAACAAACAGCAAGAAAATGTCTACTATTACTGACAATATTACTATGTGTACATTAACATAGTCAGTTATATAACAAAATATAACCAAAAAACAAATAAATCACTATTTCTCCAACTTAAATCTACCTACACCACAGATACACCCCTCTCCCAAAGCACACTTTCACTGTCTTTCACCACACACACTCAGTGTTGTAAATTAACATTCAAAATCCACACAAAAACAAAATTGCTCGATGATAATGAGTACAGGAGAGTTTCCTACAATCGATGAACTAAAGTTGGATCCACAAAAAAAAGCAAAAATGCTTTTTGAACAGCTTTTACAAGATTCCTATCACAGACAGCTATCAGAGCACACTTTCTCCTGCTCCTTCCTACTCATACTACCACGAACTGAGGCTGTGCAGATCAATATAGAGCCTATGTGACCTGAAATCCCATGAATCGTTGCAAAATTCTCCTTTGGAGCCCAAAAATGAGGCAAAGTGAGGCGAAGTGACTGCCGTAATATCGCCTTAAAATTGGCAGAGTAGTGGCCTGGGAGGCGATGATGCCAGTCATTGCTTCCAATGGACTTTGCATTCTTCATTATAACGTGAAGTACTCCGCTTCGCATTGCAGAGCACTCTGCGAATCTCCTTCACTCCGCAAATCGCTTCGTGGAGAGGATTGAGCCCACTTCGCCCACCACTACCTACGGATGAGAATACACTGAACTCAGTCAGCTGTGCACACAGGATAAGGGACACAGGAGTGGCATAAGGTGCATAACAAATGTACAACCAGCTGACACAAGGACCATCATGCCACACAAAGGTGGAGGGAGCCAAACTGCCATAATGGAAAGTATGTGGCATACCAGACACATCACTGTGTACCCCAACTGTAGAGGACTGTGCTTACAGTGGGTTTGCTATGCTGCAACACAACAGGAAAGAGCCGTGCAAGGGACAAACAACATTGGCAGGCTTGCCAGATGTGGAACTGCAGCAGAAGCAAGAGCAGAACCAAGCCAGAGTGTAGTAGACTGTGTAATGGCCTGAGGTGCTTGGAGCTGTGCAAGCACACTTACACACACACCCTGTGCCATGCACACCAGCCACAGATGTGCAAGAGAACAGATATCTGTGAGCCCCCCATTGTCTGAAGGGTCATGCCCAGGTATACACGTGTGATACACAGCACAACTGTATGTAGCCCAGGCGTTGTATGCCAGTGGGCTACTTTCCCTGTTTGTTGGCCTTCACACAGGTTAAGGAGCATGGGTCCTGCTACGATGTTGTTTGGGTTCTATCCCAGTAAATTGAATAAAACAGCGTGGTGCCTCAACCCAGGGTAAACTCAATGGGCCAGGTGTGTGGCTGATACAACCCCCTGGGATGCTTTATCTACCCACCTCCCCTTCCAACTACCACACACACTGGATACCAGTTTCCTAGTACCGTATACCACATGTACTTCACAGTTAAATTCCACAGAGTACCTGCACACAGTGGTTTCAAACAACAAAACTCAGCTTTATCTGGGGGAAGGGATATCTGCCTGTTAAATTTAACAATTCTGTTCAACCCCCTGCCTGTCACTGCTGCCTTTACACAGTCCCCAGGCAGCAGGCAGGCTCCATTATTAATACTGATAACCCCTCATTAATATGTATAATGCCCAAACCGGGAGTGCTATTGGCACTCCAAACAAACAATGCCACATTCTCTCCTATGCCCCCGCAGGTCTCTGGTCCCTGATTAGCCTGATTTCGGGACCAGGACACTGAAGAAACATCCATTCGGCCACAGTAGCAGCCGCAAACAGGAATGCGCTACTGTACATACAAGGACCGGTGAGCTTCCTGTGAGCTTCCTGAAGAAACAAACAGACCATGCTGGCTCTGCAGTCCAACTCCTCCAGCCCTGCCTTGAGCAGAAAGCCACTGCAGGGGCCAGACAGAGACTTAAGAGGCCTGGGGAAATCCAGGGAATCAGTGGGGGAAATGGGAGAACGGGCAGCCCAAAAAAGGCTAATCAGGTACATCCCCACAGGGAGGTTACATGTATATGGACGGCACCATTATTTATTTAGTTATACATTGATTATCAGACAGGTGCACTGCTTTTTTCAGGCATGACGTGGGTACAAGTGCACTGAATAATCAGTAACAGGGAAATATCACAGTTAAATAGTGCAGCAGTTTGACATATAGGAAGTGGAAAACAACAAATGGTACAAAATAGTTTCACAAAAAACATTTACATTTTTACATTTTACAACTGCTGGAGGCTTGGCAAGCATAAACAACAAACATTCATTTCAGATGGACATACAGCAGCTTTAACAGTAGAGACTGAGGCTGCAGTGACTATATATTAATTAATGACTATATATTATTAATTAATAATAATAATTAATTAATATTAATGTATTAATGCTCCTGGTTGCTCATTGCAACATCAGAAAGGAATGTATGTGTGATTCACATGGGAAAACTCAAGGGCCTTAATTGGTTGAACTCTCATAGCTCAGTTGGTTGAGCTAAAGCACGGATTGCTGAGGTCCTGGGTTCAAATCACAGTGAGAGTCACACTTTTCCCTTCATTTCTACAACTGGATTTCTAAATTTGCCTCTCAGTGGCATATACTGCACTTGGGAGAGACAGAGGAGGAGTTATTTGAGTCTGTAAAAAGACTTTCTGGTTGCTCATTGCAATATCAGAAAGGAATGTATGTGTGATTCACATGGGAAAACTCAACAGCTTTAATTGGTTGAACTTGCATAGCTCAGTTAAGTGCTAAAGCACAGATTGCTGAGGTCATGGGTTCAAATCCAAGTGAGAGTCATATTTTTTCCTTTCATTTCTACAATTGGATTTATATATTAATGCAGAAAACATATCTACGAAAAGCAGGAGCAGGTACTGAAGCCAGGGCTCTTGAGAGATGAGGAAGCCAGGGATAATTCCTGGGGCCCAGCACCAAAGAGGGGCCCAGGCTGCCCGGCATGTTAGTGTACGCAGCTGCATACGGGCCCCAGGGTCTGAACTTTTCCCAGGGCCCAGAATTCCTCTAATGGGGCCTGACTGAGGCTTAGCAAATGGTCCTTTATCAAATGAATGAATGCTTTAGTGGAGGAGGCGGCCTGAGGGGAGCAGGTATGGTATTTCAGAAGGAGGCAACCCCTGAAACTGAAAGACCTCTGGCCCATCACTGTGCACAGAAGTGGGGTCAGGAGCCAGTTTGTTAGCTGTAGAATGAGACTGAAAGAAGCCGAGAGGTACTAGCAAATCTTTCAGACACCAAGGCATGTTGCTGAGTAGTGCCTTGTATACAAAGTTTACCAGGATAAGTTGGGACCTGTACACTAGAGGTAACCACCCCAGTCGATCAAGGATGCCACAATGGTGAGTTCTGGAACTATGGGAGGTGGCAAATCTGGCCATCTTGTGGTAAAGGTGCTTTTTTTGTTGGTGCTCTTGTCTGTGCCCCTGCAGCACTGTGTGCAGCAGCCATGGTAACATGCAAGTGCAGCGTGTTGTACTGGGGAGCACTATAGGGACTCAACCATGTTGGAAATACACCAGTGTGGGATGCAGTCCCACCTGAGGCACATATCCAGAGGATGTCACCACCACCCTAGGTACAAGGTTACCACTCATAAAGAGCCTATTCAGGACACTAGCCCTGCAAAGACCCAGTTGTGTCTGAATGAATGTATGCATGGCCCTGCCCATGTACAGTGTAATAACCATAACCTGGATAGCACTGTGTTGGGTAAACACTATCAACTATGCATCACAGTGTCAACCACATAGGTTAAACTACATGAAATACCCACCAATGCCCCCCTGCTGCTGACCCCCTTCCACATAAGCCTGGCCATGTTGAGATGCAGTAGCATGAGTGCATATGGCACTGGAGATGACATTACTGCAGGCATACTACCATGGTTGCTGTATGATGGACATGGCATGCCACTGGGGTGTACTGGTACTACATTGGCCCATGCCTACCTCTACGAGACAGATACACTTAAATAGTCCCAATCATGTGGCACAACAGATCCGAGCGACACCAACAGGTGTAAAAACTGGGACTGTAAACATCGCCACCAGCTCCCTAGTGCTCCAGGTTAGCAACACAGGGAACATGCCACTGCACGATGTAAGGCATGCCATGGCACAATAGATACACACATAGGGCACCAAGCCTGCTGCAAGTAGGTGCACAACACTAGACTGCACCGACCATGACACACCACAGTGTCACTGGTGGGACACTGTCCCAAGTGCTGGGTGAGTGTCCTCAGCAATGACTGAATAGGTGGTGCCCCCACAGGCACGTGTGCAGCATGGTATGTCACACATGCGCATCAGTTTCCAACCACAGAAGCCTGCAGCATAGTGTAGACATGCACCCCAAATGCGACACACAATGCAGGTACTTATGTGGATGCCTCTCTGTAAAACAGCTC
The DNA here is from genome assembly GCA_016271365.2 of Neoceratodus forsteri. NCBI lineage: Eukaryota > Metazoa > Chordata > Ceratodontiformes > Ceratodontidae > Neoceratodus > Neoceratodus forsteri. The sequence goes on along the minus strand of CM057459.1, from coordinate 1,281,350,042 downwards.
TGCTGGGCTCCATCAAAGCCTGTTGAGTCCTACTGGCATTCCTGTCTGTGCCTCTGCTATATGTGAGCCCTGGCCCTGCTGGCTGCTGGGATCTATGGAGGACAAGGGAGACATGATCAATATCCTGCAGTGGAACACAGTGTACAATACCATAAATCCTAAACAGTATACACACACCCACATACTGGTAATGTGCTCCTGCTGCCACATATGCATGCTGTGCCTGGACAGGACTGTGCAGGCCTATGTCTTACCATTGTGAACTGCTGCAACACCATACACATATAGTTGTACCATGGCCCAATCGAAGCTGGACTGGTACATCCCGCTGTTGCAGGTGTGGCCTAGCACAGTATATGACAGACCATGCAGTGCCCCATGCAGCCATCCTCCACACTCTTGCCAAACAGACCCATACATGCCAGCTGGAGGCCATGTACACCTCATAGTATGTAGTACGATGCACGGTGCAACAGTGGCGTAGGAAGTATACCCATGCAACAGTAGGGGGAAGACATGGTACCATAGGTTTATGCCAATACATTGGCTGGTACAAGAGTGCAATATAGTAGTATACCATGCAGTGCCTGGCATATGCCTACTGGCATCATGCTACATAGCACAGACGGTATACACAGAACCAACGGTGGCCACATTGAAGTGCTGTTGATGACACATACCACCACAGCTACATGTAGAACACGTTACATATTTCCTTTCCATAAATAACAATGGGCATTCACCTGTCTAGTGTACAATACACATTAGAAACACCTAACTAAGCTACGTACATACATACATTAAACAGTCATCCACCCTGACACTGCAGTCATGTCACTGTGTAAGCACACAACCGTGCTGCCATAGCAACTGCATGCCTCAGGGATCCACAGCAGGTCCTCTAATGTACAGGTTGTGGGGGACAATAACTGAGACAATGGGCCCACATACCTACCTGAGGTGTACTCATGTTTGTTATGCTGCTTCACTTCCTTTAGTTGTATGTTTTGTTTTCTGTAGCTTTTCAGAGCCACAATGGTAAAACACATACAGTACACTTCTTTTGTTTCTTTTACAGGGTAACAAAAAAAGGCTCCATCGCTAAAACTCATTGGGAATGATACTGTAGCTGTACCGTACAGAGAGGAAGCGATGCAATATCCATGTGAAATCCATTCTGGAAAGTATGAAGATTTTATTTCATCCATTTCATTGTTTTGGAAAGACTGCAGCAAATAGTGCACACAGGTTGTGTTAGTTGACAAGATATGGGTTTGAAACGTAACTTGACTTTAGACTGAGACTTGAGAACCAGGGAGGGACACATAACAATTAGATTGTAAGAAGTCATTCATTTCTTTTTTTAAGAAACTTCCAGATGCTTTGTTGTGCTGTCAAAGTGGCCTTATCCAAAAAAGTTCTTCAAAATCAGGCACCCCCCTTCCCCGAGTTTGGGCACACATGCAACACGCCAAAGTCATTTCATTAGATGACTATGACCATCCGGACTCCAGAAGGATGCTGATGAAATCTGTGAAGAAGTAACAAAATAAGAAACCATTACAGACAAACCTGCAAATATGATTCCCCACCCCCCCAAAAAACAAATACTAACCTTCACGTGCTTGAGAGTTATCCATTTCCAATTTCACTGCAAAAAATTCTCATTGAGCACTGGAATGTGCACACCAACAGTTTCTGTGTGGCCTGTGATGCAGAACAATACCACGAGTACATATCCATGTCAACCCTCCTCCTCACCTACAAAATACAGAACCATATATCTATCCCTCTCTCTCTCTCTCTCTCTCTCTCTATATATATATATATATATATATATACACTCACCAAGGCCAAAGAGCACCCTTCAGTCCAGTTGAGATGATCATATTGCATTTGCTTGAAATGTCTTGCAGAATACATTGGACCAGCAACACGATGCTCACAGTCATCATTTTATACTGGGGTATGTGCTGAAGCACTCCCATTCCACTGTGTTAACACTTGTCAATGTTCTGCACACAAGCAGGATGCATTTTGGGCTGGCAGAAAAAAATCTGGGACTCTGTGCCACTACTGCACGCATAACTGAGCACGCCATTAATTCTGGGGGACTTTGCATGTGCTGAAACACTCCCATTCCACTGTGTTAACACTTGTCAATTTTCTGCACACAAGTAAAATGCATTTTGGGCCTGCAGAAAAAATCTGGGACTCTGTGCCCCCACTGCCCGCATGACTGAGTGCACCATTAATTCTGGGGGAGTTTGTACTGTATGTGCTGAAACACTCTCATTCCACTGTGTTAAAACTTGTCAATTTTCTGCACACAAGCAGGATGCATTTTGGGCCAGCAGAAAAATCTAGGACTCTGTGCCACCACTGCGTACATGACTGAGTGCGCCCATTAATTCTGGGGGACTTTGTATGTGCTGAAACACTCTCATTCCACTGTGTTAACACATGTCAATTTTCTACACACAAGCAGGATGCATTTTGGGCCTGCAGAAAAAATCTGGGGACTCTGTGCCACTTTTGTGTGTTCTGTGATTGTTGCTGTGAGCTCACGATGTCATACTGACATTTTTACAATTAAAGCAGCATTGCAAGAATGTTGTGACAGTTTTGAACTGCACCTTTTTATGCTACTTTACATTGCCACAGCCACCACTAATTACCTCCGAGTCGTGACTTGAATGATACGCTTCTTTTCACAATTTATGTCTGCTTTACTTACTTGACTACTTTTTTTCATGTATGAAAAAAATGAGAATGTCTTCCAATATTGTTCAGACCAGGTTTATATTTATTTGCAGCTGCTTTTCAATAACTATTGTTCCATGGTGTCATAAAACACTGCCTGATGCATAACTGTTAATTAACAACAAAAGTGATATATAACAACTACTTGATGTGATAGAGAAAAGCAGAGGAAAACAATGACAAAGGCCTGGTCAGCACCAATTTAAAAGGAATGCTCCTTTCATTATTTCATATGTGAAAAAAGGTAATACAACAGACTCAACTACTGCAAATTCGCGTATCATTCCAGTCAGTCAGGATGTAAGTAAAGGAAGTTGTAAAATAGCATTAAAAAATATAGGTCAGAGTTCTCAACAGATTGTTGCACTGCTGCTTTACAGAGATTCACCACATTACATAGTTAAGTTAATGCACATGTAACCACCCACAAATGGGGGTTCCCAAAAAGTCTTCCTTGAGTTTGCCTAAATGCTCACTGCCAGGCTGGTGTCCTGCATTTTAGCAGTTTAAATGTGATTACCAGAGCCTGTATAGCCTCTGTGTACTGTCTCTTTAAGAGATGCCTGATTGCAACATAAGTAATCTGAGAGGGAGCTCTGTTGAAAGATGTAACAATTTACTGAAAATTATTTAGAGTGATGATGATAATGTAGTTTGTCTAACCTGCTTTCTTTGTAGCAAGGACTGTTTTGTTTGTCTCCACTATCTTGGTCCTGGACTGCAAATTGGACCAAACAGTACTGATGGGACCTAAAATATAGCCAGACTACAGGAGCTGTCTGAATTGAAAATCTGTAGGAACTTTAGTTTGGAGTTTTTTTGCGCCTTTTTTGCAACTGAAGGGGGAGCTCTTGCTTTGACTGACAGCCAAATCAGCCAACCAAATCTTTTGGATCTTGAGGGAGTCCCGGGCTGCTTGCAGTTTTCAGTTAATTCTGAGCTGGGAAGTGAAATAAGAGGAGCTGAAGTGATTCTGAGCAGCAATCCTGAGTGGATTCGCATGGGAAAACTGTGAAAAGCATAGAGTTTGGCTTACATGTCTGTCTGCTGCTCCTGAGAGGGAGAAAAGAGAATTATTTTGGACTAAGTCCAAGTTTTGTGTGACTAAAGTAAGCTACTGAAGTGGGCCAGGCTCAACCTGAAGAAGACCGAAGATTTTGCTGAACGCGATTGGCCTGTCAGGAGTTCCAGCTACCCCTAAGCTCCCGGTGTGCAGAGACTTTGCGATTGTGATTGGGGAGCACTTTGCCTGGTACAGTAGAATTCCCTTACATTTAAATGTGCTATGAGCTGCTAGTGGGTCGTGAGTTAGTCCCCCACTGTGTGAACTGTGTTCTGCTTGCTGGAAGCTGTATCTAGCCCTAAATGGACTGCATCTGAATTTGTCTCCACGCAGTCTGGACCTTGCCAGACTGGTCCAGCCAGACTACCCACGGCACAGAGAAGCCATCGATGAGAGTCCTGCCTGGGGATCAGCCCCCTGCTCCATGCTTGAACAGGAACGACGCCTCTGCGACTCATGTGGGCCCTGCTTCTCCTGGCACTCCAGATCAACCACCTGCAGTCTCGATTTTCATCCAGCCTGTGTCCAGTCTTGGGTATCATGAGTAAATACCAGGGTAGCTCCCTGTAGCAACAGCTTAATCTGAGTGTATCATTTGATTGTCTAGTTGTTTTGTTTCTTTTATGAACTGAGCCCTCTGGTTCCGGATTACAAATACTGTGTACTGTGCATGTTGTGTTTCCCATCACAGGGCCCCAACCAGCTGCAACCCTGGGCATCGGTCCTGGCTAGGCCATCTCTTCTCCACCTGGGTACCCACAGGTGGACTGTGTGGTGGGACTCAAAGCGCATGCATAACTGCTTGATTGATATAACCTTTAAGCTAATTATCCTGATTTTGCCCCTCCCTTGTTCAAGTCCCCTGAATAAATCAGATCTAACTTTTTCTGCATGTAATCTGACTGTGGTTCCAGTTTGTGCTCAAAGTACTGTACTGACACAGAGTTTAGAACTGTCTGATTTTGAAAGCAGCACAAGGGAAATCACAGAGTTTGGAACTGTCTGATTCTGAAAGCAGCACAAGGGAAATCACAGAGTTTGGAACTGTCTGATTTTGAAAGCAGCACAAGGGAAGTCACAGAGCTTGGAACTGTCTGTTTTTGAAAGCAGCACAAGGGAAATCACAGAGTTTGGAACTGTCTGATTTGAAAGCAGCACATGGGAAGTCACAGAGTTTGGAACTGTCTGTTTTTGAAAGCAGCACAAGGGAAATCACAGAGTTTGGAACTGTCTGATTTTGAAAGCAGCACAAGGGAAATCATAGAGTTTGGAACTGTCTGATTTTGAAAGCAGCACAAGGGAAATCACAGAGTTTAGAACTCAGTGCTTTGGCTTCTCAGAAGGAACTAGAAAGGGGACAAGATCAGATCTATAGTACAGTAGCTTCTTGTTGTTTTACATTGTTTCTTGTGGATTCTACTTGGTAGAAGGTTATTTCTTTTCTTTCTTACTACTAAGGGGCTAGCAGAGTATTGTTTGGGGCTGTTGGAATTTTGAAACCTGTTTTGGTAGCTATAAGTGGGCTCATTTGTTTGATTCACTGTGTGGCAGGCTGCATTTGTAGAGACCTATTTCTTCTGTTTTAAAACATAATTGGTGTGATTTAACTGGGTCTGTTTCTTTGAATTGGAGACATATATCTTCTAATTCCAAGCCTATTTTGATGTGTTGTTGGTGAAGCTGTTTGAATTGGAGTCCTGTTTCTTTGGGTAGCAAACTTATTTTGGGGACTTTGAGTAGAATTGTGATTCATTGTTGCTGACTTCACTAGCTGCAAAGTTTGAGTGCACAGTGGGGGAAGGGTGCTAATGGTCTGACCAGAGGCCTCAGCTACCTGATTGTTTCTGGAAGACTTGGGCTGGTCCCACCCTTGGTCCATTATTTCCTTTATACCAGGGGTTCTGACATCACTTCCTCAAACAGGCAAAAGATATGCACCTGTCATAGCAAAAGCAGACATCCAGGAAAGGAACAGCAGCAAGTGAAGAGGTAAATGCTCTCTCAGTGGAAGGGAAGTAAATGCAAATCTAGGAGCTTTCATTATTACTTCTTTGCATTGATATTGCATTGGGGAAAGGAGGAATAGGAGTTTGAAGAAGGTTGTGCAATGACTACTTAAAGTCTGTTTTTGAGTTTGGATAGGAAGGATAGGAATATAAAAAGCAGTTGCTAAATATATCTAAATGTGTGCAACAAAGGAGGTAAGGGAAATAAAGAAAATGTTTTGCACTGATAGAGGAGAGAGAGGAGACTTGGGGGAGTGTTTGGTATCCTGCATCTGGAAGGGTGGGGGGTCACTGGTGGGCAATGACAGCAATGGGTAGGGTGGTAGGCTGCAATAACTGCGGTGCACCAATCTTTCTAAAAATTGCCTGGAGTGTGGGAGGATGTTTAGTGTGCAACTACATAGAAAAACTTAGAAAGGAGGTTGAGGGTCTGCAGGAGGAACTAAGACAGGCAAGGCAGATTGGGGGTGGGTTTAGCCCAGTACTGGAGGGAGGAAGAAGGGGAGATGAGGGAGGGTGATTTAAACCAACAGTGGTGAGGAGAGGGTCAGAAGAAGGGAAGCAGAGACAAAGGGGCCCAGGCCAGGAAGAACAATTGCTGGGCAAACCAGGTCAGGAGACAAAAGCCAAATGGAAGGAGGAGATAGGGACTTGTGAGAGGAGGTGAAGAAGTGGCAAAAGTCATGGAGTGGAAAGGAGAGAACAGGTTACTATGAAGAGAGAGGGAGCGGGCATTTGTGAAGGGCCTTCAGAAAATAGTTGTGCACTGCTAGAGAGGAAGAAGGTGGGAGGAAATGATGAAATTAGAGGAGTAATTGATAAATGCCTGGACCAAACTGGAGCGGGGGGGAAGTTCTGCTGGGAGAATTGCAAATGGGGTAAAAGGAGGAAATAATGTGCAGGAGGAAGAAGAGGAGCTGGAAATGAGAGAGGGAGATGAATGGAAGCAAGCAGGAAGTAAGAGGGGTGGAATCTTGGTGCTGGGGGACTCAATACTAAAAGGAGTTAGGTGGGGAAGCAAGGGGGAGAGGCATAGTCACATTTGGGTGGAGGCCATGCCAGGAATGACAGCAGAAAGGGTGGGACAGTCTGTTCTGAAATATGCTAGAAGGTGTAGGGACAAGCCTCATTTAATTATACATCTTGGGACAAACGACCTGGCTCACAAGACAGTAGATACAGTCCAGAGGAGGTTTGAGGAACTAGCACAATTATGTGAGGGGGCAGGAAGATCAGTAACTTTTTCAGAGATACTTGCTGTGCCAAAGGCAAGCACAACAAGAAAGCTGAGAATAGAGGAATTTAACGGATGGCTAAGAACTTGGTGTTGTGCTAAAGGGTATGGGCTGTTGGGGGGGGTGGGGAGGGACTTGGGAGGACAGTAGTCTATATGCCAAGGACAGACTACACTTGAGTGAGGAGGAAAGAAATTGTTGAAACAGAGGATGGAGGAGTACATAGAAGTTGAGAATTTAAACTAGGAGTGGGGGTGGCAGTTGGGGAAGAGATATGCAGAGACCACAGGTTGGGAAACCATATGAGCTTACCCCCATAACAGTGACAAAGGACAAATGGCAAGTACTGTTGGTGATGCTAGGAAAGGAGGGCAGGATGGGAGGGGGGTAAAGGGTGGAAGGTGGTTACCCTTAATGCTAGGAGTCTTGGGAGGAAAACTGCAGAGTTACAGGTTCACATGGCAGAGGGAGAGGTGGACATTGCAGTCATCACAGAAACATGGGCCACCCAATACAATGACTGGGACCTGTCTGTACCAGGGTACAGATTATTTTGTAGGGACAGAGTGATTGGGAAAGAAGGGGGGGTGGCACTATATGTGAAGGAAGCACTGAAGTGTGTAAGGGAGGAAGGGGAGGAGGGTAGTACGGAGTCACTTTGGATGCAAATCCAGGATTCCAAGAATAGGATTCTTAGAATGGGAGTGGTCTACAGGCCACCATCTCAGGCGGAGGAGTTAGACAGGGAACTAGCGGGACAGATCAGGAGGACCTGCGAGAAGGGTAGTGTGGTGATTGTGGGGGACTTCAACATGCCAGGAGTGGACTGGAGCACCCAACAACTAGGAACAGAAGGGAGCAGGTACTGCTGAATGACTTCCAGGACAGCTTCCTGCTGCAAATGGCCAGTGAACCAACCAGGTTAGGAAATACCCTTGACCTTGTGCTGGCAAATGGGGACTTTGTGAGAGAACTTACAGTGGAGGAACCGCTGTCAGGGAGTGACCACCGCTCAGTATGGCTCACATTGGATATGGGCAAGGAAGGAGTGGAATCTGGCACAATAGTGCTGGACTTCAGGAGGTCTGACTTTGGGAGGATGGGGGAAGTGGTAAAAGGGTACCTGGCCAGAATTAAATTTAGTATGGACACTAACCAGAGGTGGGAGCTCATAAAGCTGGGGATAGTGGAGGCAACCAAAGCCTGCTGCAAAGCCCAGAACAAGAAGGCTAGGGCTAAGAAACCAATCTGGTTGAGCAAGGAGGTCATGGAAAAGGTAAGGAGGAAAGAGCTGCCTTTAGGAAGTACAAGAAAACAGGGAGGGAGGACAGGAGGAGTACTTGACAGAATCGAAAGGAGGTGACAAGGACAGTAAGGGGAGCCAAAGCATCTACGGAACTCAGGCTGGCACAAGGCATTAAGAAGGGGGAGAAGGACTTCTTTAAGTACATCAGGAGAAAATGAGCTGTAAGGACCACATAGTAAGGATTAGGAAGGAGGGGTTGGGTGGAAGCAGGGTGCGATAAGGCGGAAGCACTAAATGAGTACTCTGCTCAGTATTTACTAAAGAGGAGGTGACACCCAAGGTGGGAGAAATGGCAGAGCGGGGGTGGTGACAGATGGGAAATCATGGAGAGCAGAGTTCGTGAGGGTTTGAAGGCACTGAGGGTGGACAAGGTGCCAGGCCCAGATGGTATCCACCCAGGGTACTGAAGGAGCTGGCAGAGGTCCTTGCAGGACCTTTGGCAGACCTATTTAATGCCTCACTACATTTGGGGTGTGTACCTCAGGACTGGAGGATGGCTTATGTGGTGCCCCTCCACAAGAGTGGCCCAAGGATGAACGGAAACTACAGACCAGTGAGCCTCACATCCCATTGGGGTAGCTAATGGAGACTATCCTGAAGGAGAGGCTGGTGGCCCTCCCAGAGGCCAAAGGACTACAGGACAGCAGATAGCATGGCTTCATATGTGGCAGATCCTGCCAAACCAACCTGGTCAAGTTCTATGACTGGGTAACTAGGCAACTGGACAGGAGCCATGCAGTGGATGTCCTGTATCTGGACTTCAGTAAGGCATTTGACTCAGTGCCACATGGAAGGCTGGGAAGGAAGTTAGTAGGCACAGGGGCGGGTGCAAAGCTGGTGAGATGGGTAGGAAACTGGCTGCAGGGAAGGCAACAGAGGTGATGGTGGGTGGGGGCGCTCACACTCAAGGGCAGTGATGGCGGTGTTCCACAGGGGCTCAGTGTTGGGACCAGTGTTGTTTGGGATATTCATTGCAGACATATCATGGGACATCAAGAGCAAGATCAGTCTGTTTGCTGATGATACCAAGGTAGGCGCGGTGGCGGATGACCTAGGGGGGTGGCAGGGGTTGCAGGATGATCTGGCAAAGCTTGAAACCTGGTCAAACACCTGGCAACTGGGCTTTAATACCAAAAAGTGCAAGATGCTGCATTTTGGGATGAAGAACCCAAGGAGGAGTTACCAGCTAGGTGGAATGCAGCTAGCCCAGACAGAGGAGGAGAAGGATCTGGGTGTGCTCATTACAGGGTCAATGAACAACTCGGCACAATGTAGGAAGGCAGCTGCAAAGACCAACAAAATGCTGGGTTGTATTGCAAGGGGTATATCCTCGAGGAGGGAGTAGGTGATTCTGCCACTGTATAGGTCATTAGACCACACCTGGAGTACTGCGTGCAGTACTGGCGTCCGTATCTGAAGAGAGGCTTTAAGTTACTGGAGGGGGTGCAGCGCAGAGCGACAAAGATGATCAAGGGGCTGGGGGACTTATCACGCGAGAGGAGGTTGAAGGAGTTGAACATGTACTCACTGGAGGAGAGGAGAGACAGGGGTGACATGATTGAAACCTTTAAATACATGAAAGGAATAAACAAGAGCGGTACAGAGGGCTGTTCAAAGTAAGGAGGGAGGGACACCAGGGGCCATGATATGAGACTGGGCGAGGAAGGTTCAGGAGGGAGATGAGGAGACACTTTTTTACAGAGAGGGTGGTGGCTGGGTGGAATGCATTACCTGCTGAAGTGGTATGCAGTAGAACAATGGACTGCTTCAAACGAGCATGGGACAGGACAAGGGGGAAGGTTAATGAAGGGGAAGGGTGGAAGGGAGGGACAACTGCAGAATAAGGGGTGCTAGCTGCACATTTGAACAGACTTGATAGACCTCTAGGCCTTTATCTGCTGGCAAATTTCATATGGTCGTATGTTGCTATTTGCTGTGCATGACCTTGTTTTACAGGGGGTCCCCAGGGTCGAGCCAGAGGAACCAGCCCTAGTGGTAAGTGCAAACAGTGTGGGTACTTGTGTGGTGTACCAGGAGTATTGTGAAAGTGATTATTGTACAGTGTTCAGGCAACTAGACAGGAAAGAGGGGGGTTACAGTGTCCCATAGGGCTGTTCCCTGGGAAGCTTGATAACTAACAACCCTGATCTCCGGGTAGAGGCACCCGTTTCAGAACTCAGGCCCCTTAACCTGCTACTAGCCAAGCAGGCAGGGGTAGTAACCTTTGGGATAGCGCCACCTAGGGGTTACACACATAAACTAATATGTGGGGGCATTACAGTCCCACTGGAATATTTCTTGCTCCACAGAGTGCAATATATTTCTGTGAAAACCGCCCATAATTTCATTACAGTGTGTCATGTGATGGAGGAATTACCAATCAGAAAAGCCACCCACATTCTGCCCCCCTTTCTCAGAAACGTTAAGACGTGATGCCAGGGAGAGTGCAGGTGCATGTTCCACTATAGTGAATGTCCGGCAGCTATCCCAATGTTTCCTTATGGTATAAGGTTCACTTTGTGGTGAAATGTGGGAACGTTTCCACTAACAGAGCTCTTCTTACTGGAAACGTGCCCACATGTTTCACCACAAACTGGCCATTATAACATAAAGAAACATTCAGAAAGCTGCCAACAATTGGATAGTCACTGTAAGGAGCATGCATACGTGCTCTCCCTGCCATCACATCCTAATGTTGCTGAGAAGGGAGGCAGAATGTGGGCAGATTTTCAGAATGGGAATTCCTCCATCATGTGACACACTGTAATGAAATTACGGGCAGTTTCCACACAAATGTATTGCACTATGTGGTGCAAGAAAGATTACCCTGGAAGGGAAAATGTGTATGATTAAACAACAACAAAGAAAAAACACAAAAACAGTACAACACAGTGGTGGGGTAGGGTGGTGTGGGGGTTGGGGGCAGAAAACAATCCCCTAACTTACTGTGACCGTAGGATGCTGTGGTGGTCCAGCAGCAGGTGCAGCATTGAAACTACTTGCTGCTGCTGTTGTTCTATTCTGTTCACCTACTGCTGCAAAGCACTGAACCGCTCATTGTTTTCTTCAAGAGCTGCGCACACCAGGGCGATGTCAGACTGTGTTGCAGAGGCTGTGCCAGAGTCCACTGCAGCAGGGAATCCAGATAGTGGGGGTGGTGATGGAGAGGGTGGTGCTGGTGGCTGTGGTGGTGGTGGTGGAACAGCTGCTGTACTAGCCCTCCTACTGCTGCGGCAGTGACGAGGCACAACTCCCACTCCAGCAGCACCCTTGGCCACTGCCACGGAAGGGCCAGCAGGTGGACGCCTAGCCCCTCTGCCCTGTGGTGATTCAACATGTGGGTGCGCTGGCCACCAGTCCCCAAATGTGTCCCACGGGGGCCATGGCGAACCACCACACCATACAGAGGGCACACCTCCACTGTGCTGTCTCCTCCCACAGAGTTAAAAAACTTCCACACTGGGGAGCTGCGGGGGGGGGGGACCAGACACAGTCCTCGCATGAGTCCCACCACTTACTTTTTCCAGGGCCACCACCTGTGGCTGTGGAGGTGGTGGAGGGGTGCTGCTGGAGCCCCTACAGCTGCTGCTACTGGTGGTGGTGGTGGTAGTGGTGGAGAAGGTGGACGCACAGCAGCCACCAGTGGCACTGGTGCTGCTGCTGCTCTTGTTTCTTGAACATGGGGAAAGCAACACCGAGGAGTCAGGAGTGGTCCAACATGACACGACCACCCCGCCCCCCATGGCTCCTCACTCCCCTCCAACCGTGACCATGGGCCAGTGACTTGCCTTCTCCTGGGTCCATCCTGACACACACAACAAGTCCCCGGGCTGACACACACACACACTGACACACACAGACAGACAGACACACACAGACACACACACACACAAAAAACTTATACAAAAAAATTCACTAACAAAAAAAAACACAAACACAGTACAAAAACTAAAGATATAGCTTTTAAAAAAGCTGTTGGTTTTCTTCTGAAATGCAAGTGACAAGGCAGTCAAGCACTTTAACTCCGAGTCTTCTCTCACAATGCTTTCTCCCTCTACAAATGCAAAGGAGAAAGTGAAACTGCTTTTCTGACTCATCTCCTCCCTGCCTGGCTAAAGCATGTGACTTACAGTACTGTAAGCCATGTGATGTGTGGGGGGCTGCCTATTCTCCTCTCACTTCACCTTACTTCGTGTTAAAGCATAATGGCAGCGCGAGTGGTAATAATGACGCAAAGTGAGCACCTTGTAGTGCCCACTTCACGTTGTGCTTCGCGGACGTGAAGTGGCCACTTCCCGTCCACTTCTCAGGCAGATTAAAAATTTGCTGCATCTTTATGCACCATACAAGGTAAAGAGAGCCAAAGGAAACCTCTTCCCCTGGCTTTCTCAGGATTTAAAACACCTAATGTATGACAGGGACAGAGCTAGGAAAACTTTAAAAAAAATCTGGACTAGCATCCGATTGGCATTACTATCAGCAGCTACAGAATGCCTGCAAAACCAAGATCAACAGATCAAAGCATGACTATCCCCTGTCTCTGCAAGAAAAATATCTTATTAACCCAAAAAGTTTCTGGCCCCAAATTAACACCTTACTTAAGGGGAAGGAACAAAACCTCCAAAAATCCACGATCACCAAAGGCAATACACTGCCTAAACCCTTAGAGACAGCTTCAGGCATAAATCTCTTCTTCATGGATTTAGCAATACAAATCTAATCTACCCACTGTTTCTTGTAATGTGTTAACCCTCTACTAGTTATGATTATATTTGTGATATACATATATGTTTATTTGAATGTCTGCTTAGGGAAATGGCAGACAGCAGCTTTTAAAGGAGCCTGACTTTTTGACCCCAAAAGGCCCTGGCTGGCTGAGAACAATTGGCTATAGGAACACTGACTCAGTGAGTGAATTAATAAAATGCTTCCTTTGACATATCCTGTTATGCCTGTGTTAGCTGTTATATAACACATTGTAAAACCTCAATTACTTTGAAGTCCCGGAAGCCATAGAAGTCTGCATCTTTTACAACATCCATGAAGTGACAAATTCTAACAGCTATCTGTTGCATCTCTCACCACTAGAAGAGAACTGCTTGTCAGGATGTGTTTTCTAAGGATCAAAGGTGAATGCTCTGATCAAAGAGACTGTCATATTCTGATATTGCTAACTTTGCAGATTTCCAGCCTGCAGTAAAATGACACCATTTTGGATATACTTGGTCAGGTTACAAATTAATTACAGGACTAACAGTGACCTCATGAGTTGTGACCTCACAGGATGGGAAGGGCATTTTGGCTTATTAACACTGTGGCTGAAAGGCGTGGACACACATCTATCTCCAGACTTCTAAGAGAACACACACACACAGTGTTCTGGACAAAAAGGCACTTCTGGCAAAATAAGTAATATCAAACTGAAACTGAGTAAGACTTAAAAATTTAAGTACCAGACATTTTGCTTCTGTAATTTCCAATTTATTTTGACTGTATTTATGTTATATGTTCTGTGTTTGGTATGTATTTACTATTTTTTTAATTCTAGTAAACAGTTTGGTTTCCTTAATCCTTCTTGAGTCTTTTCTTTTGCATGTAAATGCTGGAACAGTATTGGATAAATTTGACAAAACTGTTAAGGGCTTAAGTGTGTTACCATCTTGCTAAGTTAAGAAATTACCTAGGTCTCAAATTGAGTCAAAAGGGTAGAACAGTGAACCAGGCTAGGTGCCCACTGAGTGAAGTATTGCACTGCATTTCCCAAAGAGGGTGCAATATCTGATCCTGTTAACTGGGTGTGCTAGCAAAAAAGGGTTCATATTTTACCTCAGGACTCGAGACTAGTAGATGATTTGGACACAGCACAGACAGGAGGGTTACCCTGTTTGTCTCCTGTTCACATATTGCTCTTCAAGGTTTGGCACTGTGGGAGTCAGGCCTGACCTGCGGAGTGTGTTTGTGACATCCTCAGTAACCCAATGGATGATAACCCTGACAACTCTCATCCCCACTTCTACCTAAAACTCTCCACGAGGGCAGAGGTTCTAAAAGTGTTAAATGGTCTTAACCCAGAAAGCTCTCCAGAATTCAATTCTCTTCAACCAAAATTCCTCAAGCTAGGAGCTTCTGTCATTGCTTATCCAGTAATGCTTTTAATTAACAAATCCTTCCTCACATGGACTATACCAGACAAATGAAAGACTGTGATAGTTCTCCCCATACACAAAAGTGGCCCCACTAACCTTGTTGAGAACTATAGGCCGATCTCTATTTTATGTTCCTTTGCAAAAATGCAAAAAAAGGATCCTCTATAACCAGCCTTACTCATTCCTAGAGCAGTCCAATGCTCTAACCATCCACCGGCACAGCTTCAGGAAACTACATGGCATTGAATCTGCTCTCCTGCGGGTCACTACTAACATTTTTCAGGCTATGGATCAGGGTCTTGCAACTGAGGCGACATCATGGACTTAATGAAAGCCTTTGACCTCATCAATCATCAACTTCTCCCATCAAAACTCAGCAAAATTGGGCTCAACAACCTCTCACACTCATGGCTAGCCAACTACCTGTCCAACAGGTTACAGTGCATCAAATAATCTGGTGCTACGTCATCCCCATCTCCCATCACAGATGGTGTCCTCAGGGTTCAATATTGGATCCTCTCTATATATCAATCTTTATTAATGAGCTTCCTTTACACTATGGTAGGGCATCAGTACAGCTTTATGCCAATGACACAATACAGATCCTCCAAGGATAGCTCCTCCCTAAACTACAACCTGGAGAGGGACTTCCACTCGCTGGGGGTATGGTTCAAAAATAACTTACTGGTGCTCAATATAAAAAAAACTAAAACCAGTCTGTTCTACCACACCTCCTTTGATCTGTCTATCCATTCTCCACTGGTAGTTATGACTTCAACCGGTGAGGCACTTGAAGGGGTAAACTCCTTCAAATATCTTGTTGTAACCCTCGATGAACCCCTATCATTCGAAACACATGTAGATGAAGTTATGTAACCCCCCTACAAATGGGGATTCCCAAAAAGTCTTCCTTGAGTTTGCCTAAATGCTCACTGCCAGGCTGGTGTCCTGCGTTTTAGCAGTTTAAATGTGATTACCAGAGCTTGTATAGCCTTTGTGTACTGTCTCTTTAAGAGCTGCCTGATTGCAACATAAGTAATCTGAGAGGGAGCTCTGTTAAAAGATGTAACTATTTACTGAAAATTATTTAGAGTGATAATGATAATGTAGTTTGTCTAACCTGCTTTCTCTGTAGCAAGGACTGTTTTGTTTGTCTCCACTATCTTGGTTCTGGACTGCAAATTGGACCAAACAGTACTAGTGGGACCTAAAATGTAGCCAGACTACAGGAACTGTCTGAATTCAAAATCTGTAGGAACTTTAGTCTGGAGTTTTTTTGCGCCTTTTTTGCAACTGAAGGGGGAGCTCTTGCTTTGACTGACAGCCAAATCAGCCAACCAAATCTTTTGGATCTTGGAGAAGTCCTGGGCTGCTTGCAGTTTTAAGTTAATTCTGAGCTGGGAAGTGAAATGAGAGGAGCTGAAGTGATTCTGAGCAGCAATCCTGAGTGGATTCGTATGGGAAAATTGTGAAAGGCCTAGAATTTGGCTTACATGTCTGTCTGCTGTTCCTGAGAGAGAGAGAAGATAATTATTTTGGACTAAATCCAAGTTTTGTGTGACTAAAGTAAGCTACTAAAGTGGGCCAGGCTCAACCTGAAGAAGACCGAAGAGTTTGCTGAACGCAATTGGCCTGTCAGGAGTTCCAGCTACCCCTAAGCTCCCGGTGTGTGCAGAGACTTTGCAATTGTGTTCGGGGAGCGCTTTGCCTGGTACAGTAGAATTCCCTTACATGTAAATGTGCTATGAGCTGCTAGTGGGTCGTGAGTTAGTCCCCCACTGTGTGAACTGTGTTCTGCTTGCTGGAAGCTGTATCTAGCCCAAAACAGACTGCATCTGAATTTGTCTCCATGCGGTCTGGGCCTTGCTAAACTGGTCCAGCCAGATTACCCACTGCACAGAGAAGCCATCAACGAGAGACCTGCCTGGGAATCAGCCCTCTGCTCCATGCTTGAACAGGAATGACGCCTCTGCGACTCATGTGGGCCCTGCTTCTCCTGGCATTCCAGATCAACCACCCGCAGTCTCGATTTTCGTCCAGCCTGTGACCAGTCTTGGGTATCATGAGTAAATACCAGGGTAGCTCCCTGTAGCAACAGCTTAATTTGAGGGTATCATCTGATTGTCTTGTTTTGTTTCTTTTATGAACTGAGCCCTCTGGCTCTGGATTACAAATATTGTGTACTGTGCATGTTGTGTTTTCCATAACAGGGCCCCAACCAGCTGCAACCCCGGGCAACAGTCCTGGCTAGCCCATCTCTTCTCCACCTGGGTACTCAGAGGTGTGACTGTGTGGGGGACTCAAAGCGCATGCATAACTGCTTGATTGATATAACCTTTAAGCTAATTAACCTGATTTTGCCCCTTCCTTGTTCAAGTCCCCGGAATAAATCAGATCTAACTTTTTCTGCATGTAATCTGACTGTGGTTCGAGTTTGACTTCTGGGTGGAGGCACCCGTTTCAGAACTCAGGCCCCTTAACCTGCTACTAGCCAAGCAGGCAGGGGTAGTAGCCCTTAGGATAGTGCCACCTAGGGGTTACAGTTATAAAATCCACTCATCAAAAGCTAAGACTACTTTACTGTACTGCCTACTACCTTACACCAGCTTCCAGAAGGACCATAGCCTCTGCAACACTACTACCGGGCCTACTTTACAGAGCCCCACTAATTAGCTCAGCAAAGCCCCAATCATAAACAAACTAAGACAAACTTATCATAGGATTGCCCATTTTGTTGCCTCAGCCCAAGCTAGAGCTCACCACTGCAATGTGCTAAAAAGCCTGGACTGGCCTTCCTTCAAAGCTAAACTGGACTTCCCCTTACTCAGTATCAAGTATAAACTCATCCGTCTTCCCTCCCCCCAGCCTCTCAGATCTGCTCACAATGCAAGCCATCACCAGGACCCTTCGATCCTCCCACTGTCCAATGCTATGTATACCTAAGACTTGCTTATCTATCAGTAACAGATCATTTGTATTTGCAGCACCTCAAAAATGAAATAGCCTCCCACATGGCCTACTTTCCTGCACATCTCTTCTTCAGTTTAAAAAACATTTTAAAGAAATATTCTTTCCTCCTCCCACTTGTCAATGTAATTACTCCTCTACTGTCATCTCTGGTCTTCTCTCTCCACTTTTCATGGGCTATATCATGACTGGATTATTGCTGTCACTGCACATGGCCAGGTGCCATGATATGCAGGCAGCTAGATACGTGTTTCACCCGACATGCAGGAACACATTTTTGTCCTAGCCAGGGGGACAAGGGGCCTGCATGCCAATGCACCTTAGATCTGTGCTGTGCTGTTCCGAGATCCAACATGCGTGGGACATTAATATGGAGGTGGTCAACGCTGTGGGTGGCAGAGACCGCCCAAGGGATGAAGACAAAAAGAAACAAGCATTTGTCAACGCCGAATGTTTGCTTGCTGGCATTGGCACTGGTAGTGTAGGAGTTAGAGAGCTGCATAATAGGAATGGCAGTGAAGTATAGAACTGAAGACAACCCCACCACCACCCTGCAGAGACCGAGAGGCATTGGGGTGTGCCTTTGGGTAGTCAGGCATAACGGCCATGCTATTTCACCACACCCTACCCTGCAGACACCAAGTGTCACGGTGTGCCTTGGGGTCTTTGGCCCTTATGCTCACCCTATTCCATCAGGAAATATGGTGAGATAGGTGCTGCATAGGAGAATGGGGTGAATTTTGGGGCCGAAGAGTCCAAGGCACACCTCGATGCCTCTCATTGACTGCAGGGTATGGAATGGAATGGTATGAGCATAACAGGCAAGATTCCCAAGTCACACACCTGATGCCTGTCAGTCTCTACAGGGTGGGGCGTTATGGTCGGAAACCCTAACGTCTCAGGCGTTCGTTGGCATTTTCAGCCCAAATTTTCAACATGGGTTTTTTGTGACCCCCACCTTATGAACAGTGGCAATATCAGTTCGCTAGCTGAAAGCTGATTTTGCACAACGACTACGCCAGTTGGCACCACAGGTGTGGAAACACATTTTGAACAGGATGTGAAAAATTACAGCTGTACTGTTCATGGGGAGGTGGAAAAAATGGCAATGTTGAAAATCTGCAGTGAAAATATTAAAAAAACTGGTGAAGTTACGAGCGTGTGTAGAAACTGGGCAACGCACTCCCATAATGCAATTAGTTTGGGGATGTTTACAGCAGATTGTCAACACAGACATTTTGGAACCTTCGCTCATGAACAGTGTCACTGTGATTTTCTTAATCTGTCCCGAACAGTGATTTCCCACAGCGACCATGCATTTCTGCGCTGGAAGTGCGAAAACACATTTCGGCCATGGTGTGAAAAATGACAGCTGTACTGTTCATAAGAAAGTGTGGAAAAATGCCAGTGGTGAAAATCTGGACTGAAAATATTAGAAATCCATGAACTTACGAAGGTGCGTGGAAACAGTGCAATGGTCGCTTGTAACACAGTCATTTTATGGATTTTTTTCACCAAATTTTTAACATAGCCATTGTATCACCTCTGCTCATGAACAGTGTCACTGTGATTTTCTTAATTTGTCCAGAACATTGATTTCGTACACCGATTGCACCATTGTGCGCTACAGGGGCAGAAACACATTTTGGGTGAGATGTGAAAAATGACATCTGTTCTTCTCATGAGAAGGTGTGGTAAAATGGCAATGTTGAAAATCTGGAGTGAAAATAGTCAAAATTCATGAGCGTACGAATGTGCGTAGGAACAGCGCAACGCATGCTCGTAAAACAGTCATTTTTAGGAATTTTTTCACCAAATGTTTAACATAGCCATTTTAACACTTCTGCTCATGATCAGTGTCACTGTGATTTTCTTACTCTGTCCCTAACATTGATTTTGCACACCGACTGCGCCATTGCGTGCTACATGCGTAGAAACACATTTTGGGCAAATGTGAAAAATGACAGCTATACTGCTCATAAGGAAGTGTGGTAAAATGGCAATGTTGAAAATCTGGAGTGAAAATATTGAAAATTCACGAACTTACGAGCGTGCGTAGGAACAGCACAACGCATGCTCGTGACACAGTCATTTTATGGAGTATCATCACCAAATTTTCCACATAGGCATTTTAGGACCTCTGCTCATGAACTGTTCCACTGTCAGTTTCTTAATCTGTGCGGAACACTGATTTTCCACACCAGCCGTGCTATTCCGCACCGCAAGTGTGAAAACACATTTGGTCCAGGGTTTGAAAAATGACAGCTGTACTGTTCACAAGGAAGTCTGAAAAAATGCCAATGTTGAAAATCTGGGGTGAAAATATTGCAGATTCGCAAAGTTACAAGCGTGCGTAGCAACTGCTCAACGCACATTCGTAAAACAGTCATTTTTTGGATTTTTCC
This sequence comes from Neoceratodus forsteri, assembly GCA_016271365.2. Lineage (NCBI taxonomy): Eukaryota > Metazoa > Chordata > Ceratodontiformes > Ceratodontidae > Neoceratodus > Neoceratodus forsteri. The sequence continues at coordinate 1,281,330,151 of CM057459.1, read as the reverse complement.
CACCAAATTTGCAACATAGGCTTTTTGAGAGCCCACCTCATGAACACTTTCACTGTCGATTCGTTAATCGGTCCTGAAAGGTGATTCCGTGCAGTGACCGCAAAATCACCTTTCAGGGCTGATTAACGCCATGACAGTGATAGAATTCATGAGTAGGCATCCCAAAAACCCCATGTTGAAAATTTGGTGGCAAAATTCCAAAAAATGCTTGAGATATGCAGCAAAGTTGAAAAAAAAACATTTATTCCATTATACAGCTTACCGGCATTTCCTCAGTTCGTGGTCAGCTTTGAAGAGTGCAGACGTGTTCCCTGTCCACCGAAGATCGTCGCGCCAAACTCCGAGGTAAGTATGAGGTGAAGGGGGTGTGGGGAGGCAGAGTACACAGTGGGTGGGTGCGGCTTGTGGGAGGGGGGCCAGGGAGACTGCCAGGGGACCGTTTCCTTCGTTACAGGTAAAAAAAAAGAAGACATTGCGGGATGGTTTTTTATTTACAGGGCAATGTGGCACACTGGGGTGGGCTCCCAGCATGCCAACTGAGTCTTTTTTGGGGGGGGCCACTGTAGCCGGCGGGGGATGGGGCACCCCAGTCGGCACACAACAGGGGTTAATTATGCGGCGTGGATTGGACACCCGCCAGCAAAAAGCAAAAGCGGGGCGTTACATACTGCCGACAGGGAGTGGGCCCCCGCTGGCAACATACATCTGGGGCACTGCAGCCGAAAGGGATTGGGGTGTCAGCAAACAAATGTGTTGAGGGGGGCACATGCTGCCAGGGGGATTGGGCACCCCCTCGGCGGGGGGGGTTAATATTGTTTGTGAACAGGTGGCAAGCCACCGCCATGATCACAAACAATATCAGGGCTGCAAGGTCCCGCCCTGCAATGACAGGTCGCTCCCTCTTTGCAGCGAATGGCTGACGCTGCAATGACAAGGCGGCCCCTGATTGCAGCAGCTATTTTTTCACAAATTGATGGCAAGGTTCCAAACTAGTGTCACCGGCTGTGTCCCCCATTATTGGTGGACATCACACACACCCCAAAATGCCATGCTGGTATTGGCCTCAACAGTGCCGCACCTCCAGAACCTGCTTTGGCACCAAGCTACTGCAATATGTTTCTTGCGATGTGCGCAAGCAAACATAGAAAGGGGACCTGTAATGTCCCACCAAGGAGATCCTGGCCAAGGTGAAGGCCTGATGATAGGCCACAGGCAGTGAGCCCAGTGCAGCTATGTCTCTACCGCCTGCAGAGGTATTAGTGGCCTCAACTGTCTGCGCTGTTCATGGGACCGGCGTCCAAGGAGGTGGACGGAAGAGCCTGGTTGGACTGTCACAGCTGTGTGAGTAATTGTGTTACAAGCATCATGCTGAGCCTCTGTAAACATATCGAACGGCGATGTTGTGCCTTGCATGCAGGGGGTGGGGCTGGTGTCATGGATCATGGGTGGAGAAACACCCTGAGCAGGCACAGGGGTACTTCACAGATCCATGTTGTGCCCACACATCCTACCATAGCTCTATGCACTCATCCTATATGGATTGTGTTCCACCATGCACATGGGACATCACTGCTGCATGCTCCATCTGCAGTGATGTATCTGTGTATAGTGTTTGCTATGCACACCATGATGCCCACAGGATACAAGGTTACCTTTTGCACACTACAGTTCTTTGCATATCCCATCATTTGTCTTGTTGAATCAAGAACATGTGGCAATGAATGTATATTTAGGAGGCACACACTGGGATAATGTATCACATCTACCTACCATATTTACATGCGTGTGTCACCAGGCCCCCTTACCTATTGGTGTTCCCTGCTGGCAACCTTATCAACATGGTAGTTGTGCTATCAAGAACATGTCCAGACCTTGAATGTTAGATGTGTTGTTTATTTATTTATTTATGACAATTTCGGATAACACCTTTGAGCAAACAGTGCTCTTTTACAAAGGTTCCATGTCATGTACAACGAACAAGTATAGACAAGAACAGGCAGGTAGATAACAGTTAGTACAATTACAGTACATGAACTGCCAGTGGCTTTGCCCAGATAAGACAAGACAATAGAATTAATAACAGGTAAAACATTACAGATTGCATGAACTACCAAAGGCTTTGTCAGGATCAACATGGACGGAAGCAATGGTGCTATATCGCCAGACATTAAACAAAGAGAGCTTGGGATGGTTATAATTGAAATAGTGATCTGACAAGTGCATGAGAGGGCCAGAGGCAGATGGTGAGAGGACAAGGTAGTAGGGGACAGGCAAGAACCGTGGGGTTAGGGACTGGAGGGATAAGTTAGGTGGTGAAGGAGAGGAGTAGGTGGTGATGGAGGGGAGGGGAGAAGGGTTGGGAGATGTGAGGGTAATAGGATGGGTGGGGGGAAGGAAGCAGAGAAGAGTTAGGATGAGCAAGGAGGAGAATGGAGAGAGAAATGAGTACTAGAAAGTAGTTAAGGAAGGCTAGGGGAGAAAGGAGAGAGAGGGAATATGAGAGCTAGGAGGTGCAGGGGGTAATAGTTGAGAGGAGGGACAAAGATGTGAGAGGGAATGGAGAGAGGGAGGAGTGAAATCTAGGGGGGACAAGAGAGGAGGCTGAGGTGGCTGATGTGAGATATTGGAAAGAGTTAATAAGGAGGGAGTGGGGCGTAGGGAGAGTGCAGGAGTAATGGAGAGGCCAGGGGAGCAAGCAGGGAATTTAAGTGTAGCAGTCACAGTAGGCACTGGCCACCTAGTGCTGCCGTAGTTTGTACTTAAAGGAGCTGAGATTCAGTGCATTGGCGATATCCACTGGGAGTGTGTTGAACCAGTTAGAGGCCCTAACTTTGCAGGAGCACTGCGCTTGAGTGGTCTGGCAGTGGGGAACTGTGAAGAATAGTGTTCCAGAACTCCTGGTAAGGCAGATGGCACAGTGAGGGGGAAAGTATAGACTGAACCTCTGATGGAAGGAGGTCTAGCATTGTCTTCTTTGCAAGTAAGCAGGTCTGATACTTAATTCTGCATTGAAGTTGTAGCCAGTTAGCTTGTTCATAGAGATCACGTGTACATGTGTGTGTGTGTGTGTGTGTGTGTGTGTGTGTGTGTGTGTGTGTGTGTGTCTAGAGGCTGTGTTGAGGAGCTGGCAGGAGTTGTTTAGGGCTATGGCTATACATCGGAGGGCAGTGTCAGTAGCTGATCCATAAGCTACAAGGTCATAGTCAATTAAAGAGGTGACTGAGCTCTGGATGGCAAATTTTAATGCTTCATCTGTAAAACAGTGCCTATGCCTATATAGCAGCCCCATGCAGGTATTCACAGCTTTAGCAAGGTTATTTATATGCATGGAGTATGAAAGAGTGGCGTCAAGGGTCACTGCCAGGTATTTGAACTGGTCTACCTGTTCCAGCACAGTGCCACCACTATTGTAGATTAGCAGTTGTTGGAGTTTGTTGTGAGCACCATGAAACAGCATTGATTGTTTTTTGAGTAGTTTAGGATGAGTTTACGTGACCTGAACCAGGTTTGAACTTCTGAGAAACTACTCTGTAGCTGTTGCTGGAGGTGATGGGGGTTAGAATTGCTCAAGAAAATGACTGCATCGTCTACATAGAATAAAATTTGGTCATGGCAAGCAACAGGGAGGTCATTCATGAAGATGCTGAAGAGAAGGGAGCCAAGGATGGAACCTTGTGGTACACCTGAACAGACTGGGAGGGGGGTTGAGATGGAGTCTCCAATTCTGACCTGCTGAGAGTGGTCACTAAGGTAGCTTTGGAATCAGCGAGTGGCACCTGGTGAAAGGCCAAGATGTGATAGTTGTCTGGTTAGTAGGGAGTGGTTGACTATCAAATGCCTTAGTCAGATCAATAAAGGTGCTGTACAACGGGTGTAGTCTGCATGGTACTATCCATTTGTCTGAGTGGTGTGGTGGTCTGTTGTGTACTCACCCACCATGCCACATGTTACTTAGTCCTGTGTGATCACCAGTAATGGGGGTAGTGTGCTATGTTCAGTACTGGTGATGTACGGCCATTGCTCAGCATGCGCAGCATAGTCTGTATGACACAGTGCACTCGGCATGCATGCTGCCATGGTTGGAACACAGGTATGTACATTAATATCCAGTCTTGCTCTATTTTTCATCTGTCATCAGCCCAGTCTATGGAGGAGGACATGGTGCTGGAGGACAGACCTGGAACATCATACCATGTCCTGCCCCTTAGACCCTGCCATACGATGGCAGATAGTGATGAGGACAGCAAGGGAAAGGATAGTGCAGAAGATGACAACACATTTGTAGAGAACTGGAGGATCAAGGTATGTGGCTCAGTCCAGGAGGGGTTGCCTGTCCCTGCCGGCTCTGCTACACATGGAGTCTAGCACCCCACCCCAGCATGGCCATTGTCGTGTTGTCCCAGCCCACTGTCCTTGGCACAGCCACAGTTGTGCCACCCCTGGACTCCACAAATGGCATTGCCCATACCCTGCCTCCCCAGGACATCCTCACTGCCAGTCAGTGCCATGCCAGCCCAGGACCCTGCCATGATCTCAGCCCCTCCCTCTTAGTCCACCCCCCCTCAACACATCATAGTTTTGCTAAAATCACTGCAAGGACACCTAGGATGAATATGGAAGAGGTGCTAATTTGAGGGACAAGGTGGTACATAGTTTACATAAACATCAGACCCCTACTACAGCACAAACCTCAAGGAATTGGCTACCAACAAAGTCGACAGGAACATGTCCTTGTGGAAATTGTAAATTTTGTACATCGACCTTGAAAAACAACACATTCAAAATGGTGAATGCTCCCAAAAGTTTCAAGGGCTCCTCATTTTTCAGCTGTGTTACTGAGAGTTGAGTTTCTCTAGGCACTTGTGGATGTGGAGCCTTTTATGTGGGCAAGACCACATGCACATTTAAACTTAGAATAGGAGAGCACACTAGAAGCATCTCAGGGGGTGATAAGAATAATGCATTGGCTACACATTGCCTTCAAAACAGGAACAGTAGGGGGAAGCACACATTCAAGTTTTGTTATATGGAATGGGTCAAACTGGGACCTAGAGGAGGTTATTTGAATGATCTGATACTCGAAAAACAGGCTTATTGGATCTATTCCCTGGGAGGACTGAAACCACCAGGCCTAAAGAATAAAATAGAGCTCATGCCCTTGACAAACAGAAGGAAATAAATAAATCAAAGTATATAGAATAGGGTATACTTACAGTTTCTGGAAGCTGACTATCCCGACAAGCAGTACCCTGATCAGCTGTGCCTGATAGACGGGATAACCCGACGCTACTACACCCGCTGATATTGTCCCTGATGGGGTAAGGGAGCAGATGTGATGGAATGCTACCTTACCCCCTGATGCACAGGAAAGGACGGCTGGATGGATTTGCTGGCTGAGTTGTCCCAGTGGTGTGGAGGGGAATACCACCAGTAGATCAGCCGGCATGCTGTGCAAGACCTGGGTTATGATCCGGGTCACATCATTTTACACAGTGCACCCCTGTAACAAGATAATATTTTATTCTGGGGTCCTCTCCCCTTTGGAGTTGGATATTTCAGTTATGGGGGGCATGGGGGGTGCATGGGGGGTGAAAGCCCCTGCATTTCACTCTTTATTTGCGTGAAATGCCCGAAATTCATATGTCGGGCATAGGAGTCTTTCGGGGCTGTACATGTCAGACAGTATTACTCAGTATGCCAAGCGTCGGCATACCAAGTTTAGGAATATCATAGTATATCTAGAATAGGTTAGCTTAGACAATAGAATAGTTCTCTGTATGCATGTATGTAAAAAAAATTGAGCTAACATAAAGTGCGCTTTTGAATGTACACTAGGTTGACTGTTTCAGAGATGTCACAAGTTATCAAACTGACCAATAAAAGTTCCTCTTATTCCTTTCTAGGTGTCAGAGGAATCCTAGAAGTCACGGATCTGACTTTCTGGATGCCCTGGTCCAGATAAAAAGCTAGAAGTCTTTGTTTTGATTTTCTGGGAGCTCAGTGAGCAATGATTTTTAATTTTAATGTTAAAGATGTAAATAAGTGACTAAATGTTTCTATCTGCTTTTTATATACTGTTCCTTCCTGTATTCTATGTATTGTCTCCAACAACCCCCCCCCCAACCCCCCACCCGGACGCATCTGGAATCGAGCAGTTTGTCTGCTCAGTATGCCTTCCTGGTAAAACTTTTTTTAATAAATAATATACAAATGAAATAGTAATGAAGGATGTGGTTAAGGTGTTCTGTTTTTCTATAGAACAGTTTTTGAATTAATTGCATACTATATATGTTTATACCATTGTGCTTTTAATGATGCTGTCACTTTAAACAACAGCTTTTTAACTTAATTGACACTAGGGATATCATCTTACTGATGATGAATTAGGAAGTTAGAAACTAGTAGAGGCGGTAGACCTGAGCTATGGCAGTTTGGAAATTGCTCTTTGCACTTAAATAAAGCTTTTTGTATACACCAATACCAAGTTGGTGCCTTTGTTCGCTCTTTGGACTGTATCCAGATTGCAAAGAGCACACTGTTTGCAGTTGGGAGCTGCACTTGTTGTTTTCGTACATCACAGTACTGACTGCATTGCAGACCCAGGCCACACGTCAGCCACAGGTGCAGCCTGACCCTGTCCCAGTGGACAGTCCATGATGACACCAGGAGGCAGAGATCCACCAACAGCTGCTGCAATCAGTCATGTAGCCCCAGGAGATCGTGTTGCAGGAACTTGCATTCACACGCTACATGACATACTCAAACATACAGCATGCTGAGCAGTGTGCAGAGACACACCAGGAGGAGCACATGGCTGCCATACGTGAACTGCAGCAGGACCTGTGTGCCAGAATGTCTGCCAGCATGGATCAACCTGTGTGCCATGATGAAGGAGGCTGCAGTAATAGTGACAGGCACCACAAAGGAAGGCCAGAGCCCCAACCAGTCCAGTGGGAGTGATATCACCCCATGGCAGGCACAGCAGCACACCAGCTCACCATGCAGTGCTGGCAGTAGGACTCCAGCACACCCAAGGCACCAAGAGAACTGCACACCCATGGCCTGCTCCTCAGCAGGGTCAGTAGAGACCATAGCCATGGACGGTCTACACTGTCCCCATGCTCATACCTTGTTCTGTGGGTGGTGACCTTCCTCCCTTCTTAGGTAAAGCACAGCCATATGGTGGTGGCGTTAGGGGACTACCTAGGATGCACACTGGCCCCCCAGCCCATCATCCATGTGCCATCTACATCCAACCTCTAATCCCCCATGTGTCACCACTCCCACTCTCTCAAAATTGTCCATTCTACACCCTACCTGGATGGCATGCTATTTGTTTTGGAACCCACCCACCTTGATGGCATGATATTTAATTTGCCCCACTGCCTGGATGGCATGATATTTATTTTCCCCCTTTGAATCCCCCTTGGATGGCTTGCTATTTTTTATCCCCTTGAACACACCCCCCAACCAGGATGAAATGCTATTTGTTTTGATCACACTTTGAAACAACCCCCACCCCTCGCCTGGATATCATGAAATTTGTTTTGATCCCCATCTCCCTACCTGGATGGCATTCTATTTCACCTAGATGGCATGATATTTTTTTTCCCCACTCTGCCTGGATATCATGCTGTTTGTTTTGATCCCCCTTGAAACACCCTGCCCCCACAATGGCATATTTGTTTTGATCCCCTTTGAACCCCCCTCACAATGGCATGCTATTTGCTTTGATTCACCTTTCCTGCCTCCCCACCTGGATTCCTTCTGTTTTTGATTTCTGTGTGGTATTTACATAATACATTTTCAGAACATATTACAGTCTCCTCGGGGTTTGTACTCACCTTCTGTGTCTAAAGAGGTCTGTGATGAGGTGGGCTCTGCACTCCTGTGACCTCCTGGCCATCCTGTGGTTAAGTCTGTCGAGCTGCTCCAGCATCCCCTGGTCCTCTGGCTCAGCATCTGCTGCAGGGTGTTCCTCTCTGGCCGGCATGCATATCCCACAGTTGAGTGCCATTTTGTGTAGTATGCAATATGCAAGAAGCATACCACATGCCTTATGTGGGGTGTATTGTAAGGCACCACTGGAACGGCCAAGGCACCTAAACCACATCTGCAGCATACCAAAGACATGCTCGATGATGTTGTGTGTAACAATGTGTGACACACTGTACCTGTCCTTTGCAACAGATGCGGGTCATAGGACAGGTGTGAGGAGCCAGGGATGCAGGGGATAAGCACTGTCCCCTGTGTAGTTAAAGGGCATAGGTTAGTGACATCAATAGCAACATGGGGGAGGAGGGGCCTTTGTGGTGTACTTACCAACACGGTACCCACTAGAGATGTCCCCTCCTTTGAACCTCAGGCACAGGATGGAATTGTGCTAGATTAAGGTATCATGCGCACTGCTGGGCAGTGTTACTTTTAAAAAGTAATTAGCTACAGTTACTAGTTACTTTCAAATAAATGTAATCAGTTACCGTTACTTATTACTTTCATATAAAAAGTAATTTGTAACTGTAAGGCATATTACTTTATATTACTTTTGATAACAAGGTTGTATTTACTCATTGAACACAGCTATGTGCTCATGGAACCCCAAGAATTGTATAAAAGAAAGAAAACAGATTCTAAAGACAATGAATCTGTTAATTTAATAACACATTATCCATCTGACATTGCCAGCCACAACATTCCCTTTACATTTCCATAAATAAGAGCTCTATTAAAAAACAAACACACACACACACACACACACACACACATTCCAGCTACTGCTGCCCTCTGCAATATTTCCCCCCACAGCTGAATCCTGGCTTTGCCAGCCACTGCTGTCCCTGACCTTTTTCAGTTACAGTAACACCCGCACTCACCCTCCAATACACACACTTCCTGCATCTAATGGCAGTGCCCTTGGTGATCTTTCCCATACAGCTGTGTATCTTGACAATGCCAGCCACTATTACCCCTTTGCATCCCAACCTTACCCCACTGCCACACACACCCTGCTGCATCCTCTGCAGTTGATGATCTTTCCCACATCTAGTCTGTATTCTCTTTCTGACTATGCAAGAGCCACAACTACCCCTTTAAATTTCTATAACAAAATCCCACCCTCACATAGCTCCCCCTACTCTCACACACATGCACCCTGCAGATCTACTGCCCTTTCTTGCCTTAGTGATCTTTTCCCATTTCCCCACAGCAGCCAGAATCCTAACTTTGCAATTGCCAAACACAGAGCCACCCCACATTGCATGCAATAAATTCCACCAGTACACATCTACTTATCCCAACAACATTTTAACTCTTTCCCACAGCTGAACCTTCACTTGCCCCTGCCACTGAGACACAGTTATAATTATAACTAAGTCTGCCATGACTATTATGCCACTGCCAGTATACCACAACTGAAGTCAGACAGTGTCACAACAATCAAATGATCACACAACACAAAACACTTGTTGGACTCCAGTACATACCCCTTGGATGTGGATTTTCATTGAGATGGGACTGGTGATGGTGATAGACCTCGTAGGCGGGTGGATGGACAATCACACGATCTGCTGTGGCAGTTTGGCACATGTGGTGTTAATGGAAATGGGCCCTGAGCCCTGCCTGCAGATGGAATACTTGCCTTTTTCCCTACAACAGCTATGCAGGCCTCAATTCCCTCGGGGTTTACAATGGCAAACATAGAAGGCATGATATGCAGGGGTGTAGTAAGTTAGCTATAAATTGCACATCAACTGGACAATCTGTTGCCCTCTCAAATGAATTTCATCAGTTCCTATACCAATTCTTAGCTGTACAATGTAATGGAGCACAAGTAGTATAATTTGTATATCACATGTTGCAAAATTATATATTTTAATAATAAACTGACAAAATGATGTTTTTGGACTTGAATTTCAACAGCACATGTTACAGATATAGAACAAAATGGTAGTATAAATGCATGCTGAAAATAGAAAATATAGTTTGAATTGATGTTTCAACCATAGGACTTCTTCAGGAATTATCTAAAAGAGAAACAAGTATTTGTCAATGCTGAGAGTTCACTGTTGGTATTGCTCTTGTACATGCCTCCCATATTTTTCTCTGTATATTCCTCTGACTTGTATTTTAAGAGTGGGTGTTACAGTTGGATACCCTAATGCCCTGAGCATTTGTTGGTATTTTTACTCCAAATTTTCAACATGGGCTTTTTGGGACACCACCTCATGAAAAGTGCCACTATCATTTTGTTACTTAATCCCACAAGGTGATTTTGCACAGCGAGTGTACCATTTGGCACCACAGGTGTGAAAACACATTTTGGGCAGGATGTGAAAAATGACAGCTGTGCTGTTCAAGAGGAGGTATGAAGAAATGGCAATGTTGAAAATCTGGAGTGGAAATATGAAAAAGTGGCAAAGTCACTAGTGTGCGAAGAAACTGCGCAACACATGCTCAAAACATAGTAATTTTTATGTTGCTTGCACGCATGTGCAAGAAACATAGTGCCATCATCCGAGTTTTCGGAGGTGTGTCAGCCCGTCTTCCAATGCAGTCAGTGTGTTTGCAGGCGCGGCCCTAGTTCCCCAGTCACTGCTGCAGCTGTCTATAACAAGCTGAAAATGCAGTGGCATACAGTTGAAAGGGAGAGCTCCGCTTGAGTGAACAGAGCTCTCCCCCCCACATACCCAGCGCATGCATGCCGCACTGCGTGCTCATGTCCCCTCACTGTATGGCCAACGTGGGTGCCCAATCCCCGTCGGCTCCACCGCCAAGCATCCAGATGCCACACTGGAGCCCGCCCAGCATGGCAAAATCATGTTATGGCGACGGGGTGCCCAATCCCCCATCCGGCTCCACAGTCTCTCCCCATGCTGTCGCCCGATGGGGGTGCCCAGCTCCGTCGGCTCCACTGTGTCCCCAGTACAGGGTGCCATGCAGGCCCCACCCAGCATGGCAACAGATGCCATGGCCGATGGGGTGCCCAATCCCCGTCGACTCCACGCCCCCAGAGATCCTTCTGCCACACTGGGAGCCCACCCCAGCATGGCAAATGTCGCGTTGTCATTTAAAAAAAAAAAAAACCTGTAAAGAAAAAAGCAGTTGCATGCAGTCTCCCTGCCCCCACAACCCGCACCCACACTCGCACCCCACCTCCCCACCCCACCCCATGCCTCCGGACTCCGGCACGGCGATCTTCGGTGGACTGGGAACACGTCTGCACTCTTCAACGTCGACCGCGAACTGAGGAAATGCCGGTAAGCTGTATAATGGGATAGATAGGGTTTTTTCAACTTTGTTGCATATCTCAGGCATTTTTTGGAATTTTTGCACCAAATTTTCAACATGGGGTTTTTGGGACCCTTCCTCATGAATTCTTGCACTGTCATGGTGTTACTCGGGCCCGAAGGGTGATTTTGCAGCCTTTGCATGAAACTACCTTTCTGGAATGATTAACGAAATGACACTGCCAGTGTTCATAAGGTGGGCTCTCAAAAAGCCTATTTTGAAAATTTGGTGGAAAAATTCCTAAAAATGACTGTTTTACGAGCGTGCATTGCGCAGTTCCTACGCACGCTTGTAAGTTCACGGAATTTTCAATATTTGCAGTCCAATGACTTCCAAATTCCTAAACAGCACATAGAAGCAAACAACATTCGGCATTGACAAATGCTTGTTTTGAATGTTTTCACCAAATTTTAAACATGGCCTTTTTTGGACTTCCCCTCAAGAATAGTGGCACTGGAATTTTGGTAATCTATCCTGAAAGTTGATTTTGCACAGCGACCACGCCATTCTGCACCACAGATGCAAAAATACATTTTGGGAAGGATACAAAAAAGGACAGCCATACTGTTTATAAGGGGCTGTGAGAAAATGGCAATGTTGGAAATTTGGAGTGAAAATCCTAAAAACTGATGATGTTATGAGCATGCATAGAAACTGAGCAATGGACGCTCGTAACACAGTCATTTGGGGGATTTTTTTCACCAAATTTACAACAAGGGCTTTTGGGGACCCCACCTCATGAACAGTGGCACAGTCTTTTTGTTAATGGTCCCAAAAGGTGATTCTGCACAGTGACCATGTAATCACCTTTTGGGACTGAGAAATGAAATGACAGTGACTGTGTTCATGAGGTGGGGTCCCAAGAACCCTATATTGAAAATTTGGGACCAAAACTCCTACAAATGGCTGAGATATCAACCTAAACTGAAAAACCCCTATTCACTTCTATTATGGGACTTATCCCCATTTCTTCATTTTGCAGTCGGCTTTTGAAGAGTGCTGATGTGTTCCCAGTTCACTGAAGATCTCTGCTCCCAACCTCCACAGGTAAGTATGGGTAAGGGGAGTGTGGGGAGGTGGGTGCACAGAGGGAGGGTGGGGGGTTGGGGAAGGGGTCCTGCAGCAATGACGAGGGACTGTTTTCTTTCTTTTCAGGTTAAAATAAAAAGATGTTGTGGGTCTGTTTTCTTTTTTTGTTACAGGAAAACTATGGATTTTGGCACACTGGGGTGGGTTCCTAGTGTGCCACAGTACTGGGGGATTCAAGGGGGGTTAAATGCCAACCCAGGGATTGGGCACCCTGAGGTCAGAGGATATTTGGGGGGCACATCTGACACTGGGAGTGGGCATCCTGGTGTCGGAAACATCACAGCAGGTTTTGGCACAGTGGGGTGGGCTCCCAGTATGCCACATTAAAGGATGGGGGTAATACAGGTCACACAGGGATTGAGCACCCCAATGTTGGCAGGCTGGGGTAGGGGGTCCACCAGCACAATCACAGAGACAGCAGGATGTGGAGGAGGCAGGTGAGGAAAGTGCCTCCTCCCAGCTAGCACAATTGATCGTGCTTACAGTAAAAGAGTCTTTGGGTACTCAATATTCTCAGCCCGTACAGAGCTTAGGCTGTGGCCTGCTCCATACGGGTGGGAGAAACTTTAGAATGGGAGACAGTGGGACATGGCAGAGACATCATGACACAAACGGCTGTTTGCTCTGCGGTGACCTGCAGATGAAAGGAAAAAGCTGCCTCCTGATTAGTGCGGCTTTTTCTTTTCAAGTGCAGACCACAGCAGGCAAAAGAGCATCAGGACCAGCCTAGCTGAGGACTGGTGTGATGCTGTCGAGCCCCATGCAGAGCACTCTGCATTGGACAGACAGTGTCACACCCCTCAAAGCCTACTCTCCCAAGGAGTTTGCCGCACATGTGCAAACTCAAAAAGCAGTAAGGGAAATAAGACATATTTGTGAGGAAAGAAAGTAGGGGGAAACTGTCCATAAAGCTATCACTCGGAAGTGGCTTCAGGCGGACCTGCTGACCTTGCACTCCTGGTTTTCCATAATACAAGAAATTCAGACTATGGAAGAATTAACTTATCGTGTGAACCTCTGAACCCACATCTTTGCATGTAGATGGACGCTCTGGCTGCTGCATAACAACTCTTCACAGCTATTCCAGACTTAAATTTAACACATTACCAGTGGATTTGACAATCCCCCACATTGTCCTTCCTATTTAAAGAAAACTACTCATGGAACCAGAATGGCTTCAATAATACTCCTTAATTTCCCAGGGGTTCTCCTTAAAAACAGATTTGCTGGGCTGCTGTGCCACTTGTACAAAGGTCAAGGTTTGTATATGAGACAAGATATTTTTTGCTTTTTATCTGCTGAGTCATTCTTTATTTTTGCACTGTAATGTACAATGAATTACGTACCCATGTTGTTTAATAAAGATGCATTAAAAAAAGAAAACTGTAAAAGTAAAAAAAGGGGGAGTCAGGGGAAAAAAAGGCAAAAATAAATACAGTACAGTCCACTCACAAAATCGAAGTGAGGACCTCAAGCCACATTACATCTACAAAGAAAGTAAAACTGTAGAGGCTGCTTGTAATTTGACAAAAAAAAGGTGGTGGGGGGAGATATATATTGAGCAAAAAACACACTGAAAGGGAAAACTGAAAAGAATAGAGCCATACAGTTCACCAGAAAGGAGATTTGTGTTGTGTGAGGCAGTTGGGCAGGGGCAGTTGTTGGGGTGAGAGAGAGGACTCAAGGGGTGCTGTAAAACTAAGTAGATAAACAGTGACCACAAGGGTGTGTGGGACCAGATTGGTGGACTTGCCTTGTGTGTGTGGATCTGTGAGTACTTGGGCAGCTTGGGTTTAGAGGAGTGTACTAAAACAGAAGCCGTTATAAAGAAAAAAAATCTTAGATCTACATAGTATTAATAATACAACTACCACACCATTTGCTTTGTTGCTATGTATTCTTTTTTTTTTTTTTTTAATTTTCATTAAAATATAGCCTTTCAACTATGGACTACCACTCACAAGACTGGGACTACCATTTTCGGCTATTGATCCCTGTTACTCAGTGCACCCCCTGCCTCCAGATCCCCAGCCTGATACATTCCCTCTATGAAAAAAGACTGCTGCCTAGATGGAAGATGTCCAGGCCCTTGTTCCCCTCAAAAGTTCCAGTGTTGCCCCGTACCCTATTTGAAACCAAAAGATTGATCAAGGTAACTCTCCATCTATCACGATCAGGCCTGTGTGGATAATAATGCTGCTTGGAGTTGCTCTTGGTTTGTAATGCATCAATAGCCCGTCAAGTAAATCAGCTTGCATCCTCCGACTCACCACTGTACCCATGGCAAGATGTTTATGCTTAGCGTAAATAGTTAGGGGATTGAGCCCTTGCTCCCACTCCCAGTCTTCCGTCTGTCTACATATATTGGTAAGGTGCCTGTGTACGTACTTTTATCATCACAGTGGGTGGAAAGCCTTTTATCTGCTCCGGGGTACTTTGTGTTGAGTGCCCCAATTAAGCAGCGGCAGTCGGCCTCTCCCAACGTGGGTTCCACCGTAACATCCTCACCCTTCATAAAAGTTTCAGTTAAAGGTGAGGCCTCTGGCTGCACCATGTTAATTCTGTGGCCTGACTGCCACTAGGATCCATGTTTTGTCCACCTACCTTGCCTTCCACCGCAGCTTCGTGTAGGCAGCCTCGTGGTGAGCAACAGACCTGACCTTCACTTCGTCATGTCTGTGTTTTGGGATGGGAGGTGAGCTGGGACCAGTTCAATCAAGCTGGCCAGTCATGCATCCCCCCAGTTGTCTACTTCTATGTGCACGTGTTCATGAGCATGACCTTTACTTCTCTTCCCCCCAAACAGCTCTCTTTAACTCCTGTTTGATGATTAAGATTTTTTGCAGGGGGTAGGCCTAATTTTGGAATTCTGGATACCTCCAACTGCAGGCAGGAAGTCAAGACAAGAGCACCACCCAAATGTATTTCCCCAGTTAACCGGACCTTCAAACCTGACTAATCAGACCTGACCCCCTTCAACTTTCATCATTACATTGGTATACCCCAATACCTCTTTTTAAACTGCAAATCAGAACTTTTAACAAATTAACCTACAAAGAAAATACTTATTTATTAGAAGGATATCAGTACAGTGGTTGATGGCTGCAACGAGCGAGTCTTTCACCCATAGACTATTGTAGAGTCACCGCAAAGTTCACTTGCCCTGACCAGGTATTTTACGTCATTTCACTGGTGACTGAGCTTGGGTCGGGGTTACAGCTTTGTTGGATGAAGACTTCTTGAGTCTTGCCTCCGTAGACGTGAATGCTTTATTAGATGGTTGATGCATTTTACAAGGGTGGGAGGCACTCTTCTAAGGCACGCAGCCTTGCAAAATGTCTGGAGTTAGGTCAGGGGGCGAGTATAGATCTGCAGGGACCCTGATTTTCTTCAACACTGGCTTAGCCTCCACAAGTGTTCTAAAGAATTGCGATCCCTCAGACAGGAAGATCTTGAATTGTGCTGGAGCCAGAAGGTGCATTTTAATGTTTTTAGCAGCAAAGTATCTCCTAATGACCAGGAGGGTTTACATTTTTGCAGAGTCATTGGGGTAACATTGTGATCAAAGAACAGTCTATGATCGCCAAACACAATTTCTTTCTTACCTCAGGCTGAGTTCAGAATTTCTATTTTTGTCTGCTAATCCATCCCAAAATTTAAGCACTGTGGACTGGGGTTTTGCTTCAGGGTTGGTGGATCTTCTTACCAGTGCTCTGTATGCCCAGGTTTCCTCATGGGGCCAGCTCAGGAGTTCCTTTAGGGGCAAGTCAAGAAATTCCTCTATGGTACCAGTTTCCGTGGCCTCCGTGAGTTCATAAATTCGGAGGTTGTCCCAGTGGGAGTGGAGCTCAAAATCATGTATTTTTCGGTAACCTCCTGCTCCTGTCTGTGTAGGAATCTTAGAGCTGTGCCCAATGGTCAGTGTTGTCTATTGCCTCTGTCAACCCTGCCTCGAGGTTGGCCATCCTCTGGTCACTTCAGTAAGGCCTTTCACAGTTTCACCTACTGCCTTTTCCAGCTAATCCGTATTTGAGCTTAACTTCCCCAGTTTGTAAAACAGTATCTGGGAGGTAATTCCTCCCCCCTAATCATCACCACTAGGATTGCTATTATGGTCTGATGCAATAGAGGTGGATCGGCTTCTACTTCAGACCCTTTTGTCACCTGCTTCTGTGGCCATCAGGCACCTTAAGTACTCCAGTAATGACTCTTTTGGCTTTTGTTTCACTTGTATCCTTTTCTTTGACAGTTTGCCTTGTTGATTGTTTGCAGTTTTTGCTGAATTGGGGGATAGTGCTACGGATTATATCAGTTGTTGCTGGGAGTCAATGCAGATCATGTTCTCATAGCTGCCAGGCCTTTATGTTAGTTGTTACATCAGTCTGTTTGCCGGTATGACTATTTTGGCAGTTCTCTGTGCCATTCCTTTTTCCATAATAAATTTTATTAATCAAAATTTGAACACATAAACATACAGTTGAAATAATCTGAGGGTTTAGTAAACTGCACACATCCTCAGTGTCTTCTTCAAATTATAAAATGTTTCTATAATAGACAAAAGGAAAAATTGATACTAAGAATACACATTTCCATTCAGTTGTTTCTAAGTTGGAAATATTCCCATTTAGTTAATTGTTCTAAGTTGGAAACCAATTAAAGTCAGTATTAATTTATGTAACCCCCCCCCCCAAGTTAGGAGCTTACCTGAGGGCCTCCGAGTCCTCCTTCACCCGGAGCTCCTGCTGCAGCTGCACACTGCTTTGCTTCCCTGGCCTGCTCCTGGACTTCCAACAGGGCCAGAGAGCATAATAAAGCTAGTGCAGCACCTCATGCACCTCTTCCCGTGCGGCCGGTGATCCACTCACATCGTCGCTCCCCGGCCCGATCCTTGACTGCCTACAGGGTGCACAACAGACTCTTTCAGCGTCTCCTACACCTGAAGAGAAGCAGCCAGTGAGCCACTCATTTGTGCTGCTCCCTCCAAACTGATGCACAGCAGGGCGGGGAGTTAGTGACAAGGCCGCAAAGTTGTTCTAGCACCTAAAGCGCCCATTAGGAATGTGGCAGAAGTGCCGCTTGTGGGAAGTCTCTCCCCAGCTCCACCGGACAGCAAAGGGGGCTGGGGGGAACAAAACAAACAAAAATAAAAACTTTTAGAGAGGCTTCCAACCCGACCCAAGCCTCTAGAGGGTCGGGAGTCAGGGGACAACATGACACCTGTTGGGACTACAAGTCCCATGATTCTTTGCATCCAGAACTGCTGTTTTGCCATACAGCTCCTCCTGGGGAGACCACAAAATGGAGCTTCCAATGGAGCTTCTGTCCCCCAAAAGTGTCCCCCTGGACCTAGTGATCATCACAAGGGACCAGGAGGGCCCTAGTCATGCAGCCAGATGCTGCCAAGACTGTTCCCTTTTATTTGAACTAGACTTTAATGAGCAAATACTGTCTGGGGGTGGCCTTCTTTGCCAAGGTTGCTTGAAGACAGTGTGGAATCCTATTGGTAACTGCAGTACCTC
The DNA here is from genome assembly GCA_016271365.2 of Neoceratodus forsteri. NCBI lineage: Eukaryota > Metazoa > Chordata > Ceratodontiformes > Ceratodontidae > Neoceratodus > Neoceratodus forsteri. The sequence goes on along the minus strand of CM057459.1, from coordinate 1,281,312,257 downwards.
CAATCAGGATGTGGAGCTTGAGAACAGTGTGGACCTATGAGGTATTGAGATTCAAACCAAACATTCTGGGGTTGACAGTTTGATCCTAGGTCTTTTCTGTGAAAGTGTGGAAGAAGAAACGACTGATTTTGACAGCTCCTGCTGCTGTCACAGAACAAAACTGAAGTAGTTTGTGCCAAAACAAACTAAGAACATTCTGTAAGTGTTCTTTATGTCTGGTATATCCCAGAGACAAGGGGATTTACCTCAGCCTGGACTAAACTGCTGATATTTGGCAATCCAGTTATCAGTGATTGCTGAAAGAAGTCTTTTATTTGTGCTTGTGTGAAGTGACAAATCCACTGCTTCACTGTCATGACACAAGAGACTGAAATTCCTGCCATCAAACCTAAGCTCTGAGGTCCTGCCGGCCTGTTCAACTGCTGGTCTACCTGCTAGGTGAGTGAAGACAAGTCCCTCTGTGGGGCAAAGACGATGGCCTACCTACAGCCAAGGTGGGTGAAGACTGCCTACCTACCTACTGCCAAGACTGGTGAAGACAAGTCCCTCTGTGGGATGAAGACAACAGGCTGCCTACCTGGCGAGGTGGGTGAAAACAAGTCCCTGGGGTGAAGAGGATCATCGCCTGCATTCCATGCCAGTTTGCCTGTTCTTCCAAAATTACCTGCAAGGGGAGATGACTCTAACTCCTGCATCTCCTATTCACCAAAAGGTTGTGAGTACTTGGTTTTACCCAACCAAATACTTTTACAGCTATTCAGCTCCATCTGGGCTTCCTGTGCAACCATAACTATGCCCACAGCAATAGTTACAGCCAGGATAAACTGTATTCCTACCCCCCTGGTGTAGTTTGGTACTGTGCATCTGCAGCACCCAACCATTGCAACTGTGCTGCACCCAGTGTAGACTAGCCACAGGCCTGCAACTCTTCAGTGTGCACACAAGGTACTTGGGAGCTCCCACAGGGACTGTGAGGTTCACTGGTGCATGAGTGGGGGGAGGAGAGGGACTGGGACCGGGGATACTGGGTGTAATATTCTGTGGTACCTGTTTATTCTGCCTGCTTACCATTTTTATGTTTGCTTGTGCGCATGTGCAAGAAACATTATGCAGCAGCTTAGGAGAGAAGCAGGTTGTGGAGGTGCAGCACTGTGGCAGCCAATGGGGGCACTGCATTTAGAGGCTTGTCAGTGGTGAACCAATGCAGGCCCAGTGTCCTGATGACACTGATTCTGCAGAATACCACCAAGCTTGAAACATTTTCGCTGCTGCAATCAGGGGCTGCATCGTCATTGCAGTGTCAGTCATTTCGCTGCAATGAAGAAGCGACCCATCATTGCAGGGCAGTACCTTACCATCCACATGCCACCGACCCAGTACATTTGCTGACAGGAGAGCCCACTCCCCCTCACCATACTATAACCCCTCCCATTTGTTGTGTGCCGAGGATGCCCAATCCCCTCGGCATCATGTGCCCTCCAACAGTCTTTCTTTGCCGCGGGCATAATGTCCCCCATGATCGTTTGTGTGCCGATGGGGGTGCCCAATGCCAGTCAGCTACAGCCCAAAAAACACTCCAGGTGACATGCTGGGAGCCCACCCCAGCTTGCCAAATGTCCCTGTTAAAAAAAAAAAAATCTTGTGATGTTTTCCGTTTTTTTTTTTTCTTTAAACCTGTAAACAGAAAACAGTCCCTCGATGAGTCCGGTGAGCTTCCCCCAACCCGCACCCACCCTCTGTGCACCCTGCCTCTCCACACCTCCTCACCCCATACTCACCTCTGGAGCCCAGTGTGATGGTCTTCAGTGGACCGGGAACATGTCTGCACTCTTCAAAGCCGACCACGAACTGAAGAAATGCCAGTAAGCTGTATAATGGCATGAATGTTTTTTTTTTTCAACTTTGGTGCACATCTCGAGCATTTTGGGGAATTTTGGCATCAAATTTTCAACATGGGGTTATTGGGACCCCTCCTCATGAATTCAGCCTCGGTCATGGTGTTATTCGGCCAGTACAGCTGTCATTTTACATATACTGGCCAAAATGTGTTTTCACACTTCAAGCGCAGAATAGCACAGTTTCTGTGGGAAATCAGTTTTTGGGATAGATTGAGAAAATGACAGTGATACTCTTCATGAGCAGAGGTCCTAAAATGACTATGTTGAAAGTTTGGTGATGAAAGTCCGTAAAATGACTGTGTTACAAGGATGCGTTGCGTAGTTTCCACGCACCCTTGTAACTTCGCAAATTTGTAATATTTTCGCATCAGATTTTCAACACTGGCATTTTTTTAACATCCTGGCTTAAATGTGTATTTGCACTCCTGGTGTAGAATTGTGTGGTCACTTTAGGAAATCAGTGTTTGGGACAGATTAAGATCGAGCAAGTGAAAGAGGGGGAGTGAACGAGCTCAACTGAGCTCTGTCAGGACTGCTGCAGATTTCTTTGTGGGCAGAAAAAGGCACCAATGCAGGCAGCAGCCCAGTACAAAAGGGCAGACTGCAACGCAGGGAGAAACAGAATGAGTGAGTGAAGACGGGGTGGCGGGCTCAGCAAACTCTGTCGGAACAGCTGTGAACTTCTTTGTGGGCGAAAAGGTGCCAATGCAGGCGAAGCCCAGTACAAAAGGGCAGCCTGCAGCGCCAGGAGAAACAGAATGAGCGAGTGAGAGAGGGGGAGTGAGTGAGCTCAACGGAGCTCTGTCAGGACTGCTGCGGATTTCTCAGTGGGCAGAAAAAGGCATCAAGGCAGGCAGGGGCCCAGTACTAAAAGGCAACCTGCAGTGCCAGGAGAAACAGAATGAGGGAGTGAGAGAGGGGGAGTGAGCAAGCTCAATGGAGCTCTGTCAGGACTGCAGCAGATTTCTTTGTGGGCAGAAAAAGGTGTCAATGCAGGCAGGAGCCCAGTACAAAAGGGCAGCCTGCAGTGCCAGGAGAAACAAAATGAGCTAGTGAGAGAGGGGGTGAGCAGGCTCAATGGAGCTCTGTTGGGACTGTTGTGAATTTCTTTGTGGGCAGAAAAAGGTGCCAACGCAGGCAGGAGCCCAGTACAAAAGGGCGGCCTGCAGCGCCGGGAGAAACGGAATGAGCGAGTGAGAGAGGAGGAGGGAGTAAACTCAGAGCTCTGTCAGGACTGCTGCAAATTTCTTTGTGGGCAGGAAAAGGCACCAATGCAGGCAGGGGCCCAGTACAAAAGGGCAGTTAGCAGTGCCAGGAAAAACAGAATGAGCGGGAGAGGGGGAGTGAGCAAGCTCAATGGAGCTCTGTCGGGACAGCTGTGGACTTCTTTGTGGGCAGAAAAAGGCGCCAATGCAGGCAGGAGCCCAGTACAAACGGGCAGCCTGCAGCGCTGGGAGAAACAGTATGAGCGAGTGAGAGAGGGGGAGTGAGCAAGCATAACAGAGCTCTGCCAGGACTTCAGAGTTGCCCACCTCCCACCCAGGATCCTCTGTGATCCTATATTACAACAGGGCCTCTGGGGTGGAGACAAAGCTATGACTGAATATTTTGAGGAGTGTTGTAATAATACAGATTAAGTTGTTCAGTTTATTTCTCTAACTGAGCTAGGTACTGAGGTATACTGTTATGATTGCTGTAATAATACATATTTGTTCTGTTTATTTCTCTAACTGAGCTGAGTAATACTTGGAGTGCAATAGGTTTTCTGACTGGGCTAAATGAAACTATATGAGAGCTGATAACAAAAAGTATGGTAGCTGAGGGGTGAAAAATGGACAAAGAGGCTTTAGGATTGCTACAGTAATAAGTATCTAACGGATGAGGTTTGAGCCTGAATTACCCTGGTCGGCAAGAGGCCAGTAGGAGAACTAGTGTTGGGGGGGGGTACAGGAATTTGAGCAAATAGGGGCCTAACAGTTATAGTAGGGTACAAAACCTGGGAGTAAGAGCCCATAACATAAGATGGGGGGCAAAATGGGGCAGGTGCCACATGTCAATAGGACAGGCATCTTTGGAAGGGTAGTGGGGTGTACAGGGTGTGGGTCCACCATGATCCTGGACTGGGCTTGGAAGATGGAGGGTGTATGGACTGTAAATGACTGGCTAGTTTGAGGGAGGAACTGTGGAGGTTAGGGAGGAGTCTATGTGGCAGGGCAGATGGTATGGTAGGCATCCTGGCTTGGGGGGATAGAGGTATGGCAGGGGAACAGAGGAAAAATAACTAGGGACTGAAACCGACCCTAGTATCAGAGGCACTAGCAGAAAAGAGAGGAGAAGGGAAGGGGTGCCCAAGGTGAGGGGGAGACTTCCTGTTAGAGGAAGAAGAGACCACGAGGAGTACATGGGGAGAGAGCAGATGACTGCGGGTAGGGAGGGACTAGGGGTAGGACCAGGGGTGGCACAGAGGGGAACAAGTAGGAGGGGTAACCGATAGGGGGAAGAGATGTGGGAGGGGTATTGACTAGGAATAGATTCGAGCCTCTGCTATGAGAGACAGGAACATACTGAAGGGGAGGACAAGCGGGCATGAGATGGATGGCAACAGCTAGGGAGAGAGATAGCAAGGATGAAAAGGGTAGAAGGGGCTAGTAAGGAAGGAAGGGGTGGTGACTGGAGGAGAGAAGGCTACAGGAAGGAGGAAGGATGGGAGGGGCATCACTATCGGGGGTAGAAGGGAATGAGGGCTCTAAATTGACAACAGCGGGGATAGGAGAGGGGTTGGAAATCAGCAGGGGAGGATGGGAGGTCAACATGGGAAGCCCAATAGGAAGTAGTAAGGCTGGGAAGGGGTTCAAGGGGGATGGGAGGAATAAGGCAGAGAAAAGGAGTGAGGTGGAAGTAGGGGGTACAGGTGCAGAAGTCACAGAGGGTGCAGCTGGTGGGGGTAAGGGGCAGGGAAGATCGAATACTGGGGTGGTGGAAGGGGCATTAGAAGGGAAAGGAGCTAAGGGACAGGGGGTACTCATCCTAAGGGATTCTATACTGAAAGGGGTGAGATGGGACGGAAGGGGGGAAAGGCACAGCCATATTTGGGTTGAAGCTATCCCCAGGTTGACTGCAGGACGAGCAGGGCAGGCACTTCTCAAGTGTGCAGCAAGGGGGAGGAAGAAACCTCATTTACTGTTGCATGTGGGTACAAATGACTTGGCGGGGGAGACTGTGGAAGTAGTGAGGGGAGGTTCGAGTAGTTGGGCAGGCAGTGTGAGGGGATGGGGGAGTCAGTGGCATTCTCAGAGGTACTCCCGGTACCATGTGCAAGCATGGAGAGGAAGGGGAGCATTGAGGAGTCTAATGAGGGGCTGAGAGATTGGTGCCACACCACAAATTATGGGTTAGTGACTAACTGGGGTAGGGTCTGGGGAAAAAGTGACTTGTATGCAGGGGACAGGGGACACTTGAGCAGGAAGGGGAAGGGAGTATTAAAGGCAGGATTAGAGGGGTATATCTCTACTGGATTTAAACTAGTGGGGGGGGGCAAAAGACTGAGGTTAGTAGACAGGGGAGCCTAATGAGCTCACCCCCCTAGATATAGGTAAAGGTGGAGGTGTAGTAACCCTGGGAGGGGGCGGGCAGAGTGGTCCGAGTGTAATACAGAAGGCACCACCACCTGGTAAGAATAAGGAGGAGAAAGGGTGCAGACTAGCTGGAGGAGGAACACAGGCCAAGGAGGAGAAGAGTAATGAGAAGGAGGGGTATGGGTGGAAGGTGGTACCTCTCAGTGCAAGAAGCCTGGGGAACAAAATTGCAGAGCTTCAGGAGCTCCTTTCAGAGGGGAAGGTGGACATTGCTGCAGTGAAAGAGACTTGGGCCACAGAGTACCATGATTGGGGCTTGGCAATCCCGGAATACAGGTTATACAGCAGGGACCGGGGGGTTGGAAGAGGGAGGGGTTGCACTGTATGTGAGGGAAGGGATTAAATGCATAAGGGATGAGGGAGAAGAGGAGAGGACAAAGGCATTTTGAATGCAGCTCCTGGACTCCAAGAGCAGAAAGCTGAGGCTGGGAGTGGTGTACAGACCACCAGCCCAACCCCGGGGAACTTGATGGGGAGTTGGCAGAGTAGAAAAGGAGGGTGTGTAGAAGGGGGAGTGTGGTGATAGTGGGGATTTTAACCTACCATGGGTTGACTGGAGCACCCCGGCCACTAGCAGTACCAGGGAGCAGGAGCTCCTTGATGCATACCAGGATGGCCTTCTGAAGCAACTGGTAAGTGGGCCGACAAGGCTTAGTAGCACTGTGGACCTAGTACTGGCAAATGGGGGGTGTATGTAGGACAGTCAATAGCTTTAAGGAGGAGTGGGATAAAGCAAGAGAAAGAGTTGGGGGGGCAGAGGCTGGGACAAGCGGGGGAGGAACTGAGGGGGAGAGGAGGCTGGGGTAGCTGCAATCTAGGGTGCTAGTTGTACACTCGAGCAGACTTACATAGACTGATTGGTGTGTTCTGCTGGTAGATTCATATGTTCATATGTTTGTATGTATGTACATATGTAAAATCACAGTGACTCTGTTCATGAGCAGAGGTCCTAAAATGCCTATGTTGAAAATTTGGTGACAAATGTCCATAAAATCAGTATGTTACAAGCGTGTGTGATGCAGTTTCCACGCACCCTCGTAACTCCGCAAATCTGTAGTGTTTTCACCCCATATTTTTAACATTGCCATTTTTTCAGACCTCCATATGAACAGTACAGCTGTCATTTTTCACATCCTGCCTGAAATATGCATTTACACATCTGGCACTGAATACCGTGGTTGCCGTGGGAAATCAATGTTCGGGACAGATTAAGAAAATCATAGTGATGGTGTTCATGAGCAGAGGTCACAAAATGCCTATGCTGAAAATCTGGTGAAATAATTCCACTAAATGACTGTGTTGTGTGCATGTGTTGCACAGTTTCCACGTACGCTTGGAAGTTTGAGCATTTTTAATACTTTCACTACAGATTTTCAACATTGCCATCTCTTCCACCTCCTATGGATGGTACAGCTGTCATTCTTCACATCCTGCCCAACCTGTGTTTCGTGCATCTGATGCACGATGTACGGTCACTGTGGCATTGCTCAAATTTTGGGACACATTGACAAAATCACAGTGCCACTGTTCATGAGAAAAGGTCCCAAATGCTTTCATGAGGTGGGGGCCACAAAATGGCCATGTTGAAAATGTGTACTGCAAATACCAATACATGCCCAGAACGTTATGGTTTCTAACCATAATGTCCCACCCTGTACAGACTGACAGGCATCAGGGGTGTGCCTTTGGATTACAGACTATAATGCTCGTGCCATTCCAACCCCACCCCCGCCCTGCTCCCACTGACAGGCATCGAGCTGTTCCTTGGACTCTTCAGCCCCACAGTTCACCCCATTCTATATTGCACCCATTTCAGCATATCTCCTGATGGAGTGGGGGTGACTCTAAAGCTGAACACCCCAAGGCACACTTCAACACTTGTCAGTGTCTGCAGGATAGGGTGAGGTGAAATGGCATGAACGTTATGGGCGACAACCCAAACGCATACCATACCCCAATGCCTGTCCGTCTCTGCAGGGTGGAGGTGGGGTTGGCGTGAATTTCAGTACTTCACTGCCATTCCTACTCTGCATCTGTCTAACCCCTGCATTTCCAATGCTAATACCAGCAAGCAAACATTTGGCATTGACAAATTCTTGTTATGATAAGGTTCTTGTTGAATGTTTTTTTACCCTTTGCTTCCCTTGTCCCTTACCTCATTATTCAACCTCAAAATAAACCCCCTTTATTTTACTACAATTGCTGAATTATTTGCATTACCGTGTAGTGTAATATTTGCATTCTTAGAGTGATAAGTGGGGAAGGGACTGTATATTGTTCTGTTATCAAAGGAGGGCGATGTATTTAATTTCCTGTGGGGATGCACCCTGGCAGTACACTGCTATAAGGATCCCTATAGGTGGAGGCACCATGCCACTTGCCAGCCAATTATAACCACTAACCCAGGTGCCAGACTATATCCCTAAGGCAGCACCACTTTCAGGTGGGTGTGCAGGTAGAAGGGAAGGGGTGGTTACAAAGTTGGAGGCACTGCTGGGATTTTTGGGCATTTGTGCAGCACCCCTCTCTTTCCATTGGAAACAGTCTGGTACCTCCCCGCCAAATATCAAAGTCATTATGGATCCCCCCAACCACCACCCTTGGTCGACTTGGTGTTTTATAGTGGGACCCAGGTGACCTGTAAAAAACAATCTGGCAATTTTTCCATCTGCAGACTATCAGCACCTGCCACTAGTGGCTGCTATTTCTGCCAAATCTTCCTTACACACTACCTAGTGTGTGAAACTTAAGAATACTCATAATTTCCCAATCAATCTGCTAGCCTTATAACTCCTCTCTTCTCACAGCAACAATAAGATCATCATCTTTCTGTACTCATAGCATATACAACTATATAACCTATACTCAATACCATCCCATATACTGCTAAGACACATTACTATCTCTCTCTCTCTCTCTCTCTCTCTCTCTTGCACAGAATGATGACATGGCCTATTCTCCTCTCTATGACTCTCAACCTCAGCATACCACCCCCCCGCCCCTTCCTTGCTCTACTTCACACTACCCCTCCTCCTGCTCCCCAAACACCCTTTCTGCTGACCACCCCTGTGATTGCTCCTCCTTCAGTAACTATGTCCTACCCACCCTATCTCCCACTTACTCCTAGCAACCTGCTCCCATCAGCCGTTGTTACCCCCTTTTTATATAACCCAGAAATACTGCGTTTTGCCTGCTCTCATCTCATCAACAAGCTACTTCAACATGTAGGCCCGGCACTGCGTAATCACAAGTTGACCCTAAAAAGTGCCATATCCAGGATCTCCATTATCCTACTGCTACTTATTGGCAATATACACCCCAATCCTGGCCCCTCTATCCCCAACCCCTGCCTATCAATGCAATCCAAAGGACTACGGCTGGCCGCCATGAATATATGTAACCGCCAAAAGAATCTCACCCCACTCCAAGCATGGGTCTACCTCCACAACCCTGATGCACTAGCTGTAACTGAAACATGGCTATCTCAGAATATCCCATACTCGGCTGTTCACATACCAGGTTATATATTGTTCAGATCAGACAGGCTGGAAAGGCGGGGTGGAGGGTGTGCGATATACCTTCAGGACCACCTACAAGGTCTTAAAATTCCTACATTGAACCCCGGGGCGGGTCTCCAGTCCCTCACCCTTAAGATAGAAGTTGGCAACTCAGGTAAATCTCCCTACCTAATGTCAGTCTACATACTCCCTCACAACCAAAAGAAGGCTTTCTCATCCATCCTAAACATCATCACCCAACTACCAAAAAACTCGGAAATCATTACCCTAGGTGATTTCAACACAAACTGGCTTGCCCTCCATACATCCTCCCTCAGGGATGCAGCCGCAGCCCAAAATCTCTCACAAATGGTCCTTACCCCCACTAGAGTAAGCCAACACAGGGGCACTAGTTCCCTCATTGATCTCATCTTCATGAACCATCCTGAGCGCTTACAGGATGTCCAGATCCTCCCAGACTCTCTCAATGATCATGCCCCTGTTACCTGCCACTGGTCAAATAGCTGGAAGCCACCCCCCTGAGGTGCTCCATGTATCACCAGGTCAGGAAGGGGTTCCTGGCACATCTCCAAAACCATCTCCTCAACCTCAATTGGTCTCCATTAGATCACCAGTTGTCGGTGGGTGCCGCCCTGTCCTTCTTCATTAGCTCCTTCCAAGCTGCCTGTGATATCTTTGCCCCCTTTGTTAAATGGATAGAAAAAACTAAATCCTCCCCATGGGTAAATCGGTTCTTGTTCAACCAAATGAAGGCCTGTGATAACCTATGTCACCGTTCTCTTGAGTATGGTCGCCCTTCTGATCGCCATTTTTATCGTGCTGCCCATAACTCATGCACCTGGGCCATCCACCAGGCTAAGGCAGCCTTCTATCAGTCCAACCTTACTACCACCTGGGGAAATGGGAAGAGGTCATGGGAAAATATGAAAGAACTTAGTGGCAAGTCTCCCTCCCCTTCCCCCTCCATGCTTATCATCGACGGTGTCTCCACCCAAGACCCTAGTAAAATAGCTAATGCCTTCAATGCATCTTTCTCTGACCTCAGCTCTATTCTCCCTCCTGATTTCTTTACTGCATCTACTGAACAGTTCCTGACACCTCCCAGCGCGCCACCTTTTTACTTCAAAATGATCTCCCCTAGTGTCGCTCGCACATATCTCGTCAAGTTCCTTGGAAAGACAAGGCAGAGTGGAGACTCTCTTGATGCAAAACTGCTCTCCTTAACCCTGGCTGCAGTCCTAGCACCCCTAACAAAAATTCTCAACATGTCCCTGTGCCTAGGGCAATTTCCTACACTGTGGAAAAGGGTGGTTATCACTCCAGTTCATAAAAATGCTGACCGTTCCTCTAGTAGTAATTATAGGCCCATTTCCATACTTCCTCTCCTCTCTAAAGCGCTTGAAAAAATAGCTACAAATCAACTTACTATTCAGACTTGCACTTTCTACTGTGCCAGCAGCAGCATGGATTCAGGAAAGGAGAAAAGGGCACAACACTACTACTGCTCTGCTTGAGTTTACCTCCTTTATTCATGATGCCCTGGACCAGGGAGCCCTGGCTGGATCTATCTATATTGATCTGTTCAAGGCTTTTGATACTGTCAATCAAAATATACTGACAAACTCCCTCCTCTCTATTGGTGTATCCCAAGAGAGAGCTGACTGGTTCTCAAACTATCTCCATGGCCGTATCCAGCAAGTAAAAATAAATAGCACCCTTTCTACTAGCTTCCCAGTCCAGTCGGGTGTCCCACAAGGGTCCATCCTTGACCAGCTCCTTTTCTCCCTGTACCTAAACTCCCTCCCTCTGGCCTCCTCTGGGCGCCTGCTCCTTTATGCAGATGATGCTGTGATCTTCAGCTGGTACTCAGACCATACCCAGCTCCAAAAATCTCCGCAGGGCTCATTCACAGAAATAGAATCATGGCTCACCTCTCACAAACTTGTCCTCAACTATAAAAAAAATGAAGGCCATGCTATTCACCCACCCCCAACATAAACACACCATGACCAAACTAGCTATATTAAATTCCCAGGGTACCATGCTGGAATCAATAGCCAGTTTTAAATATCTGGGGGTCACCATAGACTCAGCCCTTACCTTCTGTGAGCATATAGCATTGACTTGCTCTGCAATAAACATTAGAATCAGTCTCCTGTATAACTATAGGCCCAGTCTCCCTCCAGATGTCCTCCATTTAGCCATCTTTCTAGCTCCATCCTTTTCCTGGTAGACTATAGCATAGTCATATATGGCGCTGCCTCTGACACTGCCCTGACCAGCATTAAACACACCCTCAACAAAACATGCCGACTGGCCACTGGCTGTGACTGCCTCACACATACCTGTGACCTCTACCAACAGTCATCATGGCTAAACTTTCAGGGGTGCCTACTCTATCAGACCTGCTTATTGGCAAAAAAAAATACAACTAGGGCTAGCCCCCCTGACTGTCTCTCACTCCTCCTAACGTGCTTGCTGACGTGGGCCATAAGACACTCTGACACTACTGCCTTTCGCATCCCTTTTTCAAGGACCACTGCCAGCCAAAGGTCCTTTCGCTACAGAGTTCCACTCTGGATGAACTCCCTCCCCGATACTGCCCTATCTATTCCCAGGCTGGGGCCTTTTTAATCTGAGCTACAAACCCACATTATGTCCAGCTGTAACTGTGATTGCAGATAAACTCCTCTACAAGGGCAAAGTTAAATTGCTAAATTGTACTCTGATTTTAATATATGATTCACAATTACACACCTTTGGTGTTGCTCTGTATATGTATTATCCATTTTTGTCTCTGTACTTAGTCACTGTACTTTATTATACTCTGTAATTGTCCTCATTCAATGTATGATGCGGAGCCTTTGTAAATGAGTCCCTGACTCAAAGGGTTGTAATTCCTAGACTTTTTATAAATAAATAAAAAAAAATAAACTAAAAATTCTATCTCATTGTGAGACTGGTGCAAGTGTCCGGACATTGATCCGAAAAAACAATTTTGGTACAAGGGATTCCTGATGCAACTCTAAGGGACCGTGTTGAAAGTGTCTTAGGCAGCATAAAATGTTTAGGAAAAGTTATTGAATGTGGGAGGAGTTACAGTTCTACTCAACAAGCCTATAGAGTTTTAATAGAGTGCCGAGAGGATGTTGATCCTTCCAGAGTGCCTGACCAGCTCCCTGCTGATGGAGATCCCATCCCGTGGGTCTTAATTACCAATGCCAGCCTGGATCCTCCTGCTGAGGACCCTAAAGAACCATGAGACTTTGAAAAGAAGTTATGCTTATTGTTAGCCACTGAGAGAAATATATTTCAAGACATTAGAGCTATATTCCAAGAAAGTGAGCCAACAAAGAAAAAACCCACTGGCGAACTCTGGGTTAGAGGACCTGAGTGGTCCCCTTACTTGATTCCGCCTTGTGAACAATATCGAAGACTGCATATTTTTTCTGGCACTATCCTCACTTCTTCTGGTGAGGATGACTATGAGGGCTGGATTAGTCAAGCCACCTATATAGTGCAAGTATGGAAATGCTCAGATGACAAGAAATGCAAATGCATATGCATAGTGGAGAGTTTGAGAGGTATGGCACTGAAGGTCATCTGATCACTGCGAGACAGCCAACCAGATTGCACTGCTAGTGACCATCTCAGCATACTGAGAAGTTCCAATGGAGCATTTGAGTGTAAGGAAGACCTCATTTTTCAGCTCAGTGCCACCACCCAGAAAGTGAGAGAGAAATTGTCCTATTACATGACAAGAGTAGAGACAACGATTAATAAAAAAGTTGAGGCTGGAGGAGTAACCCCTGCACAAGTTGCCCAAATGAGATTAAACCAAATCTTACGTGGTGCTGTGTATTCCAGTTGGATTCTGATAACTTTAAGACTAAAAGAATGCTGAGCCAACCCTCCTAATTTCTGACAGCTGCTTGATTAGGTGAGAGAGGAAGAGTCACAGGAAGACATTGCCAATTCATTGCAAGTGCCTACTGGGAAAGCATTCCATTTACAGTCTCAAGCTGAAAGTAGCCAACAGCAACATAATATCTCAGACCTGAAGACACAGTTAAAGGAACCCACTGAGTGTGTCAAAGCCATGCAGATGTCAGCCACCAACTCCTTGCCACCTGGGTGTAGACGCCCACTGAATCCTTCCTCTGATTCAAGAGTCAGCCCTCGATCCTCAACTGTACGTAGAGGTAACTGGTTCTGTTTTCATTGTGGAGAAGATGAACATATTGCACAAGATTGTGTTAGGCCTGAGAATCAGCAGCTAGTGAACCATAAATGGGAGAGACAGCAACAGCTGGAGGGAAACGACAACTAAGCCCAGTGAGGCAGCAGCCTGGGACTCTGAGAGCGAACATCTCTGTAAGACGGACAAGCCCTACTGCAACTGTCAGAAACAAGTTACTGTCCAGACTGATGGATCCTACTCCTACCATAAAGATTTCTATTGAGGGATACCCATGTGACACTATCCTGGACAGTGGGACACAGGTCACCATTATTTATCGATCTTTTTACCAGAGTTACTAACTTTTTGCCTTTGCAGCCTCTAGAGAGACTTTCCGTGTGGGGGGTTGAGCAATGTCAGCTACTCCTTCGATGACTACATCTCTGTACAAATTGAATTTGCAGACACTTTTGCTGGAGTCCCTCTAAAGATCAGTACCTTAGCCCTCATTTGTCCTGATGCCCAGATACTGGACAACACACCGGTGTTGACTGGAATGAATGCCAATATGTTTGGACACCTGGCTCACCTGTGCCTGCAGAAGGCAGGCAAGAGAGTCTACCAGACTTTACCAGTCCATGCCACTGTGAGTATTGCCCACCTGCAGAGAGAGACCAAGGTCTGCAGCCAGCCGGAGGAGATTGTAAGAGTTATCAAAAAAGAAGGGAAAGATCCTCTGATAGTGCACCCTGGCACAGAGTGTGTGGTGGAAGGAGCAGTGGATTGCAGTGAGTCACTGTCAGATCAAATCATTATTGTGTAGCTACCAGGAGGAGGACTGCCGAATGGTCTGATGATCCAGCGAGGAGTGCTGCTTGGAACCAACATGATGGTCAAGAGAATCAACATTCTCTTGAACATCATTAGGGGTACCCCAAGGATCAATACTGGGGCCCTTACTCTTCAGCCTCTTCTTAAATGACCTTCCCACAGCCTGCAACACCAAACTCATATTGTATGCAGATGATGCTGTGCTCCTGAGCAGCAGCACGTCTCAGACAGCCCTGCAATCTGAGCTGCAGAATTTATTCTCCAAACTTGAGGACTAATTCTGTAGTCATAAGTTGCTACTAAACTACAAGAAGATCAAGGCTTTCCTTATGTCCAGCTCCCACAACAAAAATAAGCACTACCCCCTCATCATCTCCAACTCATGCAGTGAGCCACTGGAACAAGTTCATTTGTTCAAGTATCTGGGGGTCATAATAGCTGATACCCTCATGTTTGCACAACATATTGACTCTCTGGTCAAGACAGTCAATACCAAGATTGGTGTCCTGTACAGGCACAGGTAATACCTCTCTCTGAGGGTCCTCCACCTCTTAGTCCACAGCTTAATCATATCTACTATTGACTATGGACTAGTGTTCTATGGGGCGGCAATGGATACAGCACTCAAGAGGGTTCAGACTGCGCTCAACAAAGCCTGCAGTCTCACCCTGAATGCTAAGCATGGAACTAACACCTGTACTCTGTATGAATATGCAAATTGGCTGTCATTAAGAAACAGGGTCAAATTCCAGACTTGCATCCTAGGGAAGAAGGCTCTATTGGGTAAAACACCACCTTGTGTAGGCAGTTAGATCAAGGTGGCCAACTCATTACCGGTCACCAGAGGGAGGACTAGAGGGGCCTTGGTGATCCCCTTCCATTACACCTCACTCGGGTAACGTACATTTGCCTACTAGGCCCCCTATGGATGAATGAACTTCCTGAGAACCTCTTGGCCACCAATTGTCTGGCACAATTCAAAACTTGACCTTAAACAGCACCTAATAACCCTCTCTAAGTGCACCTGCCCCTGAGTCCAACCAACCTGCTCTCTCTGCTCCCCAGCAAGCACTAGGCAGGCCTCAGGTACCCCCTACCTCTGTCCCTTCTAATGACTTGCCCCAGCAATCAGTTTGCATCATGCTCCTTCGGCACCTGCCACCCCTCCCCCTTCCCCAACTCACAGTCCTGAGTTTCCCAAATAGTCGCTACTAATGCTGACTGCCTGACAATGCCCCCTCACACCTCACCATTTTACTCTAGCATGTCATCTCTGCTCATCCTCCTCTCACCCCTGTCCTCTGAACTACTGACAAGGCACTTTGTGGCTGCTTATTCCCCACCCACCCACCCTCATAAAGTGTTTTTCTTGTTATTTAACTTGTACCTATGTTTTGAGTTATTCTGTAAATTCTAAATCCAAGCTGTAGCATTCAGTGTAATGTACCTTTGCTTTCTCCTACTGTACTTTGTTTTGCAATCTATGATGTGGAACCTTTGTAAAAGAGCTTGTGCTCAAAGGTTTTTTCTGAATCACTAAATAAATAAATAAAAGAATGAGATTTACAAGGATCTAATGGTGTACTCTGGTACAGTAATAGCCAATCTGTATGCAGTTGATGTAGTCATGGCCACATCCTCTCCAGAGAAGACAATTCAACTGGATGAAGGGGTGTTCAATTTCAGTTCATCTCTCATTCCCACCAGCTGGAAGAACTGATTAAAGAAGGAATTGGTAGACCGATCAGATGTATTTTCCTGCCAGAAATGGGATGTGGGTTGTGCCAAAGGAGAGGAGTATCACATCCACCTACATGATGATCGTCCATTTCATGAAAGGTCTAGAAGATTGTCGCCCACAGATATTGAAGATGTTAGGAGACGTTTGCAAGAACTCTTGAAGGCAGGGATAATAACTGAATCTCACAGACCCTACACTTCACCTATAGTGGTGGCCTGGAAAAAGAATGGTGCCATAAGAATGTGCATTTACTATCACACCCTGACTCAGCGAACAGTGGCCAATCAATACACCATGCCTCATGTGCAAGATACCTTAGACAGCCTTACAGATAGTAGATGGTTTTCTGTTCTAGACTTGTGCAGTGGTTACTACCAGATACCAGTGGCTGAGGAAGATTAGGAAGATAAGGAGAAGAGTGCTTTTATTTGTCCATTAGGATTTTACCAGTTTTCGAGAATGTCACAAAGAATATCTGGTGCCCCAGCAATGTTACAGCACCTGATGGAGAAGGTGGTGGGTGACATGAATCTTTTAGAAGTCTTAGTTCACTTGGATAACCTAATAGTGATTTGGGAGAACACTGGAAGAACATGAAACCTGACTACTCAAGGTACTGGACCAACTGAAGGAACATGGTCTGAAACTCTCCCTGGACAATTTTCAGTTCTGCCAGACTTCCATGAAGTATGTGGGATATGTTGTTTCTGATCAAGGTATCAGCACTGATCCAGATAAAGTGAAAGCTCTTACCACATGGCCTAGACCCAACAACTTGAAAATGCTTCAGTCTTTCTTAGGATTTTGCGGGTACTACCAGAGATTTGTAAAAAACTGCTCCTCGGTGATGAGGCCTTTACACAGACTAACTCAGGGATATCCTCTGACTCAGAAGAGCAAACATCTGGAAGCCATGAAAATATCCCCCAGTGAATATTTCAAAACCAATTAACCTTTTGGGGATCGATGGACTGATGAATGTGAGATTGCATTTCAAGAAATTATTTGACTCCTAACAGAAGCTGCTGTTCTGGCCTTGCTGACTACACCAAGCCATACACTCTGCATATTGATGCTAGCGTGGAAGGTCTGGGTACCATATTTTACCAAGAACATGACAAAGATGTGAGACCCATTGGCTATGCCAGTCACAGTTTGACTCCCTCTGAAAAGAACTATCCAATCTATAAGTTAGAGTTCCTTGCACTGAAATGTGCAGTGACTGATCAGTTCCATGAGTACCTATATGGAGCCAGATTCGTTGTGCTAACTGACAATAATCCACTAACATATGTGCTGACCACAGCCAAGATGGATGCCACTGGACATAGATGGATCTCTGCACTATCAGCTTATAATTTCCACTTGCAATATCATCCTGGGCTAAACAATATAGATGCAGATGCACTGTCCAGATGCCCCCATAATACTCCTCCCACAGGGGGGCCCTGGATCTATTTTATGGAAGATGGAGTGAAAGCTGTTTGCCAGATGATGGTGCCTGATGATCAACCTGCTATCACCAACCCAGGCCGAGTTGTAAACCCGCTTGGAGAACATCCTGACGTCATACCGAAAGTGTATGCATGATTCCCCACACTGCACAACACCTCTTTGCCTCATTTATCTCCTACAGATTTAAGAAAAGCACAGCAAGCAGGTACTTGTTTAAGAGACATTATCTTAGCCAAAGAAAAGGGTTTGTCTTCCTCTCAAGTCAAAGCAAACCTGTCAGATGCATCACTTCTCATGAGAGAGTGGGACAAGTTTTTGTCAAAGCATGGACTGTCGTATCATATCTCTAAAACACAAACTCAGTTCCCCAGAGAGCAACTGGTGCTGCCCAAAAACTATCATCAAATGGTTTTGCAAGCACTTCATGAAGACATGGGACATTTGTGAATTGATAAGACTTTGGGCCTGGTACAAGACCACTTCTACTGGCCTTGTATGACTATGGAAGTGGAAAGACAGTGCAATAGCTGTAATAGGTGCATCACTAATAAGACTTTACCCATAAGAGCAGCTTCTCTTGTAAACTTCACCAGTAGTGGGCCAATGGACTTGGTCTATATGGACTTCCTTTCCCTTGAACCTGACTGAAAGGGGATCAGTAACATTTTAGTAGTAATGGACCACAATGCCCACTATGCACAGGATTTTCCCACAAAAAAACAAAAAGCAACCACTGTGGCTAAAGTATTGTGCAAAAAATATTTCCTGCGCCATGGACTCTCCAAACACCTGCACTCTGATCAAGGGAGACTTTGAGAGTCACCTTATCAAAGAACTCACAAGCATTATGGGCATAAAGAAGTCTTGTACTATTCCATACAACCCTCAAGGTGACCCTCAGTCAGAGATATTCAATAGAACACTGCTTAATATGCTGGGAACATTGGATCCTAACAGAAAGACATACTGGAGCCAGCAAGTATCATTCCTAGTCTATGCCTATAACTGTACTAAAAATGAGTCAACAGGGTTCTCACCCAATTTCCTGATGTTCAGGAGAGAAGCCTGACCTTCAGTGGACATATGTTTTTGGGTGTCTGCAGAAGGAACCTTACCAGACACACACTTGGAGTACACCAGGAGGCTGCAAGCACAACTAACAGAAGCCTACCGAGTGGCCCAAGAAGCAGCTGCAAAGTCCAGCCTAGCAAACAAAAACAGATATAACAAGATAGTCCAAGAACAAGCTCTTCAGCCCAGAGACAGAGTATTGATTCAAAACTTGGGAATACCAGGCAAACACAAGATAGAGGACTGATGGAAATCTGATCCTTATGTAATTGTGGAACAGCTCCCAGATTAGCCAGTATACCGATTAAGAATGGAAAGAGGAAACATGGTGGTTAAAATGCTGCATTGAAACCACCTCTTGCTAACTGGTCAACTGTTGCCAGAAGTTGTTAATTCAGTACCTCTCTCACCTCCATGGAGACCGGTCACTAGAAATGAGGCAAAGCATAACAGACACACTGAAGTTCAACTGCCAGTACCTGTTGCCTCACCGGCGATGCAGTCAGATGTGTTCAACAGTAGTTCCAAAGATGAAGAACCTTACATTTGTCTGATACCACATCACTATCGGCCTGCACCATATCCCATAGACTGTCCACTTTCAGCACCTGAAGGGAGTAATACAAGCCATTCCAGGCCACTGAATCCAGCTGCAGTACCCTTTGTTCCGACTGACACTGGGCCCACAGTCATGAACTATGTTCCAAATGCAGGAAATGTTGAGACTCCAGTAATAGACCCAATCCAGAACACTGAAAGATTCAAACCCCCTGTGGCTGAGTGTGCAGAACCTATTAATGATCCTGATCAAGTAATTGCTGAGGAACCTGTAGTACCCTGCTGCTCTGGTAGCGAAGTCAAGCAAAGAGTAAAACTTACTTATGAAGTCCTTGGTGTCCCTTCTGTCTCCCTGTCAATGTGAGGCATAAAAGGGTTAATTTGCTGCAAAGCCTGCTGTTGCTGCCCACAAGTCATACTAGGGAGGTGTACATGTAAACCATGGTGGGAAAGTAATCATTTCAGTGCATGCCATGTGTTTAAAGAAATGCAGTACTAATGATGGTTAGTCAGATATCAGGTTTATTAGTATGTAATGTATAGTATTACAATGGTTGATGTTTCAGGCCTGGACAAGGACACAAAGGATTTCAGTGGGGAGAGAATGTAACCCCCCTCCCAAGTTTGGAGCTTACCTGAGGGCCTCCAAGTCCTCTTCCACCTGAAGCTTCTGCTGTAGCTGCTCACTACTTTGCTTCCCTGGCCTGTTTCTGGACTTCCAACAGGCTGGGGAGCGCAATAACTTTAGTGCGGTGCCTCATGCACCTCTTTCCATGTGGCTGGTGAGCTGCTTGCATCCTCGCTCCCCCAGCCCAATCCTGAAATGCCGCCAGAGCTGAGAAGATCAACAGACTGTTTTGGCACCTCCTGCACCTGAAGAGAAGCGGCCAGCGAGCTGCCCATTTGTGTTGCTCCCCCACCCCCCCAAACTGCCGCACAGTGGGTGGGGAGCCAGTGACAAGGCTGCAAGGTTATTTGAGTGCCTCAAGCATCCATTAGGAATGTAGCAGAAGCACCGCTTGTGGAAATCCTCTCCCCAGCCCCACCGGACAGCAAAGGTGGTTGGGGGGAACAAAACAAACAAAAATAAAAACTTTAGAGAGGCTCCCAACCTGATCCAAGCCTCCAGAGGGTTGGAGTCAGGGGACAACATGGCACCTGTTGGGACTACAAGTCCCATAATCCCTTGCATCCAGAACTGCCATTTCGCCACACAGCTCCTCCTAGGGAGCCCACAAAACGGAGCTTCCAACAGAGCTCCTGTACCCCAAAAGTGCCCTCTGGACCTAGCGACCACCAGAAGGGACCAGGAGGGTCCTAGCCATGCAGCCAGATGCTTCCAAAACTGTTTCCTTTTGTTTGATCTGGACTTTAATGAGCAAGTACTGGCTGGGGGTGATCATCTTTGGCGAAGTTGCTTGAGGACAGTGTGGAATCCTATTGGTAATTGCAGTACTTCCAATCAGGATATGGAACTTGAGAACAGTGTGGACCAATGAGGTGTTGAAATTCAAACCAAACATTCTGGGGTTGACAGTTTGACCTTGGGTCTTTTCTGTGAGAGTGTGGAAGAAGAAACAACTGATTTTGACAGCTCCTGCTGCTGTCACAGAACAAAACTGAAGTAGTTTGTAACAAAATAAACTAAGGACATTCTGTAAGTGTTCCTCGTTGTCTGGCAAATCCCAGAGACAAGGGGATTTACCTCAGCCTGGACTAAACTGCTGATATTTAGCAATCCAGATATCAGTGATTGCTGAAAGAAGTCTTTTATTTGTGCTTGTGTGAGGTGACAAATCCACTGCCTCACTGTCCTGACACAAGAAACTGAAATTCCTGCCATCGGACCTAAGCTCTGAGGTCCTGCCTGTTCAACTGCTGGCCTACCTGCTAGGTGGGTGAAGACAAGTCCCTCTGTGGAGTGAAGATGACGGCCTACCTAC
Organism: Neoceratodus forsteri; assembly: GCA_016271365.2. NCBI lineage: Eukaryota > Metazoa > Chordata > Ceratodontiformes > Ceratodontidae > Neoceratodus > Neoceratodus forsteri. Next base: position 1,281,291,427 of record CM057459.1, on the reverse strand, counting down.
AGCCAAGGTGGGTGAAGACAAGTCCCTCTGTGGAGTGAAGACTGCCTACCTACTGCCAAGATTGGTGAAGAAAAGTCCCCCTGTGGGATGAAGATGACAGCCTGCCTACCCAATGAGGTGGGTAAAGATAAGTCCCTCCATGGGGTGAAGAGGATCATCACCTGCATTCCATGCTAGTTTGCCTGTTCTTCCAAAATTTCCTGCAAGGGGAGACGTCCCCTAACTCCTGCATCTCCTATTCACCAAAAGGTTGTGAGTATTGGGTTTTACCCAACCAAATACTTTTCCAACTGTTCAGCTAGCTAGCTAGTTAACTTTCCATCTGGGCTTCCTGCGTGACCTTAGCTATGCCCACAGCAACGGTTACAGCCAGGATAAACTGTATTCCTGCATCCCCTGGTGTAGTTTAATACTTTGCATCTGCAGCATCCGACCATTGCAGTGGTGCTACACCCAATGTCCACTAGCCACAGGCCTGCAACTCCTCAGTATGCACTCAAGGTACTTGGAAGCTCCCACAGGGATGTGGGGTTAACTGATGCACCTGTGGGGGGGGCCGAGGGATGGGGATAGGGAATAATGGGTGTAATATACTGCGGTACCTGTTAATTTGGCAGTATAGCGCAGTGGTTAAGGGCACTAAGCTACAGACCTGGAGACCTGAGTTTGAATCCCACAGCCCTCACTTGCATACTGTGTGACTCTGAGCAAGTCACTTAACTTCCTTGTGTTCTCAGGTCACACCTGGAAACAAGCTTCAGCTTAGTGTGCCTTTCCTGGTTAAACAATTTCCCCTTTCCCTGCTTACCATTTTTATGATAAGGTTCTTGTTGAATGTTTTATTATTCTTTGATTCCCTTGTCCCTTATCTCATTATCTATCCCCCAAATAAACCCCCTTGTCTATTTTACTGCAATTACTGAATTATTTGCATTATTGAGTAGGGTAATATTTGCATGCTTAGAGTGATAAATGGGGAAGGGACTATAATTTGTTCTATTTGTTACCAAGGGAGGGGGATATATTTCATTTCCTGTGGGGAAGCACCCTGGCAGTATGCTGCTATAAGGACCCCTACAGGTGGAGGCACCGCACCACATGCCAAACCAATTATAACCACGAACCCAAGAGACAACCTATATCCCTTAGGCAGCATCACTTGCAGGTGGGTATGCAGATAGAAGGGAAGGGGTGATTACATTTAAATTAGCAGTGGACTAATGTGTTCGAAATAATTTCTGTTTTAATTTTTCTTTCCCATATTCAAAAAGGGGAACCATATTTTGTCAAAAATGTCCAATTTCCAATTTATTATTTAGATAGCTTATGTTTTCATTGTTTGCAAGGAAGCTCATTTGATCAAACTACTCCTGTAATGTATTTTTTTTTATTTCTTAATTCTATTATTTTAGGGTTACTGCTGTTGGAGAGATCAATGTTTCTGTAGTATGTTAAGGTTTACAGTACATTTGGTGGGAAGATTCCTAGAATGAGTAATGAAGGGAATGGAGATACCCTTTCTTCTGTAACTTTTTCACATATTTCCCTACGCCTGTCCATTAAGCTGGTAATCTATGATAAAATCGATAACCATGCAGCAGGATCATCACCCACTATATATTGGATCCCAAGAAAGAAGAAAAAACTGCCTGACTGCTCACTACTCCTATCGCTTGGTGCCCTCATCAAGCTAATCTTCTTTCTGCTGGTCTGTGTTGGCACTGTGAAATCAATCCTGGCCCCACTGAAGCTCGATCTCTCAACTGACCTAACCTCCATAAATGGATTGAGTTTCTTCACATCAATGCCTGCAGCCTCCTAAAAAGTTCTCATCAATACAGGCCTGGGTTGCACACCCTGACTTTCTGGTTATATCTGAAACATGGCTCAAATCAGCAACAAAAGATAGTGAAATAAACCTTCCCAACTACCAGCTCTTCAGATCTGACCGTCTATCCAGGGGCGGTGGAGTAGCCATCTATGTCAAAGCAAACATCTCTGCATCCTGCCTCAATTCTACATCACAACCAAAGGAATTCGAATGCTTGTCAATTAAAATAACCCTTCCCAACACATCATCCTTTCAACTGATTGGTTGCTATAGACCCCCCTCTGCAGGCCTCAAACTCCTATCCCACCTAGGATCTATACTTAATCTGGGCCCTGAAGACACCATCATCTTAGGAGACATGAACTTGAATTGGCTGACTAATGCATCTGCACCCCTGGTAACCTTCTGTGACACCTATGGATTCTCTCAATTAATCAAAGAACCAACAAGGATCAACCCAAGAATATTCTCAACAGCACACTCCTGGATATTATATTGGTAAATAAACCTCATCATTATCCCTGTGCAGGTACTATTCAGTGACATAAGTGACCACTGTCCCATAGCTGCCATTAGATCAACAATCAAGCCACCCAATCCTGCAAAATTCCTCCCACGAAGGTCAAAAGAACTTTAATATTTCAGGATATCTCCATGATCTGTGCCACACCACCGTTGGCAAGAATTCTATCTCACAGCCTCAATAGAGACAGCTCTTCAAATCTTAAATGATATAATCACAAGTGCCCTCAATTCATGCACCCCTCACCAGTGTCAGAACCAAACTCAAATCCTGTCAGCTGGTTCTCTGCCAGACAAATCCACTGCTTGCCAGAGACAAACTCTGGAAAGGGCAAGAAAGACAAAAGACCCAAATGACTGGCTTCAATTCAGAAAAGCCAGAAACTCCTGCACAAAACAAGTAAGAAAAGCCAAGGCAGCCTTCTACACAGCTGAACTAGATGCCTCCTATAACAACCCTTCCAGGTTCTGGGGTACCATAAAAGGGCATCCTAGGTCAAACTTCTACCCTGTCTTACCACCCAAAATTCAATTAAATAGTATTGAAATCACCGATAAAGAAAATATCTTGAATGCCTTTATGATCATTTCACTACAGCTGGCCTGGCTTTCGACTTCTCTCCTGCAAACCTATTAAGATCATCTCTAAACCTACAATCTACTGAGGGTCAAAGGTTGCTTCCACATTCTCATTCAAACCAATATTCTTCAAAGAAGTAGAGATCTTCTACTCAGCTAGATACCACCAAAGTGCAGGTGCAGACTCCCTGGACCCCTACTTTCTAAAAGTAACTCTGCATGCCCATGGCCCCCCTCACCCACCTCTTCAATCTATCACTTGCCACTGGTTCTATCCCCTCAATATGGAAAACAGCTCAAGTGTTTCCATTACTTAAGGCAGGTGATCCCATGGACCTCAATAATTATAGGCCCATCTCCATCTTACCAGTACTATCCAAGATGCTTGAGAAGCTGGTAAACTCTCAGTTAACTGCCTACCTTGATACCAACAATCTCCTAAATCCAGCTCAATCTGGGTTCAGATCTATGCATAGCACCATCTCTGCACTAGCAAAAGTCACAAATGACTGGCAGACTGCCCTAGACAAAAGAATAATACCTGTGCTGTGTTTCTGGATCTAAGCAAAGCCTTTGACACTGTGGATCATGATCTTCTAATCTCCTCTCTGAACTCCATAGGCCTTGACTCACTCTCTCTTAAATGGTTCAGATGCTATCTCTCGGAAGATTACAACTGGTAAAAATGAAGGTGATCTATCTACCTCTAAACCACTCCTAAGAGGTGTACATGGAAGCTCCATCCTGGGTCCCATCCTTTTTGCCATTTATATCAACAATATTGATTCCAATCTCTCACTTTCTAATATCCACCTTTTGCAGATGACACTGTACTATATGTGAGCAATCCCTCATCAAAAGCCTGTGAGCTCCTACAGTCTGAATTCTCCTCCTTCAGCACAACCTATTAGAAAAGAAATTATTACTAAATGCCAAGAAAACCAAAGCTATGTTCTTTGCACCAAGAACTGTTCTTCCACTATCCCATCATTCACCTCCACAACTCTCTACCATCCTTGGTGAAAATCTGGAATATGTTGACAAATTCAAATACCTAGGAGTATGGATAGACAATAAACTAGACTATACTACCCACGTTGAAGAGCTCCTAAAAAGCTAAGACAAAGACTTGGTCTATTCTATAGGATCAAACACTACCTGACCAAAGATTCCAAACAAAGATTAATCCTAGCATCATTCCTGTCCCTCATTGATTATGCTGACTTCTCTATGGTCATTGCTCCCTCTCCATCTAAACAAATTAGACACCCTGTATCATAGAGCTATTAGATTCATTACTGACCTTCCCTCTAGCACCCATCATTGCTCTCTCTACAATGCAGTCAGTTGGACATCCCTGCAACATAGAAAAAAAATGCTGCTATCTGGATCTACAAAGCTCTGACAAACAAACTCCCTTCCACATCTTAGACTGCTTCAACGGATCACATCCAGGCCCTACACCTTGAGGATCAACAAACTGATCCTGCTGAAGATTCCTATCACCTGCACCGGTATGGAAGAGCTGCAATCAGTTATTCCCTAGCACTTATCTGGAATTCTATCAAAAGTCATTGAAAATGGATACACTGATTCCTCTTACATCCTTCAAAAGCTGTGTACCAGCCTAATCCCAGATCCGTGCACTTGCTTCCACAAGGCCTAGTCCTCCACACCCCAACCCTCCCACACCCCTCTCCTCCACCCCTCTTTTAAAGCTCCTTCCTATTCTTCTATCATTCATCTGGTCCTTTCCCCATCAAACCTCATACATATATGCCCACCCATGTACTATTATCCATGCCTTATCCCTACTAGACTGTTTGTTTTCTCTCCTTTATTAGGTTTTAGGTTTATTGTCCATTGCCTTGTATATATGTAAATATTTGTACATCTATCTCACTCATAAATGGTTGTATTTGTGCTTATTCAATATCATGTTTTTGTATACAATCTGTAACCTTTTTGTTATGACCACTCAGGTCCATCTTGTAAATGAGCTATGCTCAATGATGTTCGCCTGAATAAATAAAGATTTTGATTGATTGATTGATATGTTCTGAATGCTGACCCAGAGATATCTGATCCTGGAACAATACCATAGTATGTGTGTGCAAAATCTGCCCCAGCTGTTGACATCTCCAGCTGTTATTATTAGAACTGTAACATATGTTTAAAGTTTAACTAGAGTCATACATGTATAGTATCCATTTAAACTGAATAAACTTACCTTAAAGATCTTTGCAACCATGATATGCCATAGCCCGTGAGGCCCTGTGTCTTGAGAAGATATTTTTGTTTGAAGTCCTTCCTCACATTTTTCCTTTGCTTTATTGGTTAGAGATACTGATGATGTGATGTTAGTTGACAGTTTTGTAAATGAGACTTGTCCCTTTTTTCAGAGAGCTTAACTTAAGTATATATTTCCATTAATCACATCCAAACATACTGCAATCTGCTGAGAGTACATTCTCTCAGTACATCATATCTCTGATTTGTAAGTACTAAAAGAATTACAATTCATGTTATCCAAATTTTGTTTTAATTCTTTAAAATATATGAGAGTAGACCAACCCAGTGGCACAGCGGGTTGAGGTGCTGGATGCCTTACCTCACGCTACGCTGGTGACCTGGGTTCGGGAATGACCTCGGGTCACTGGGGTGCCAGCATAGGGGGGAGGGAAGAGCAGGATTGAGCACACTGGTGGGCAGCTGTCCTCTCCTGAGTGTGGTGAAGGTGAGTTGGCATCCCCTGTAGTTCCACTCCCATCGGGTGGAGGTCTGGTGGGTAGTGTAGGTGGAGAGGGGGTGGGAAAAGTAATGGGAGGTGGAAGGGGCCGAGCTGGCACCATGAGGTGTGAAGTGTGCCTTCACACACTTACATGACTGTGCGCTGGGGCCTTTGGGGGGGCAGGGGAGAAAAAATCTAAAAAGAAAATGCATATGTGACCCAGTTGCCAGTTGGTGGAAGTAGGCAACAGGGACCTATATAAAAAAAATATACAATTATATGAGAGTCCATTTTCCTGGTTTATAGTATCTTTAATTCTTTTAATGGCTAATTTGTCCCAGTCCAAGTTAGATAACATACTATTTCTGTAGGTATGTAAGGGATAGGACCAAAAAGGGAAAAAAGCAAGTGGATTTTTTTTGTGTGTTGAGGGGGCATATTGAGAACAACTACTTTTTAAAGTATTCCAATAAAACTATTTATGCATGGGTTATCTTTGATATATTGTGTGGGTTTTATGAATATGAAATCTGACCTCATATTGGGGTCGAATAGAGATTTTTCTTTAGAGAGCCAGGGAGGGTGGTTGTTGGGGTATTAATGACATCCTGTAGATGTAATAGAGTCTATTTGAATATGAACTTATTAACATTTTCCCAACAAGGGAGAGCCAGGAACCCAGCCTCTTGAGGAGCTCTGTTTGTTAACACTGATCCTTAGTGGTTTCCCACAGAAAAAAGTCTGATAAACCTATCTAATTTTCAGTGAGATGTTTTCTCATATGTATGAGAATGTTCTGGAATACATAAAATATTTTTGGGAGCTATTATTTTTCTTGCATTAACCTTTCCCCATATGGAAAGGTTAAGTCATTTCCATCTCTCTTAATTTATTTCTATATCTTTAAATAAGGTATTTATATTTAATTGAAATAGTTTTCCTAGTGTATTTGCAGTACTTAACTCAGGGTAAGTTATTTCCTCTTTAATTGATTTATCTTTATCTCTTATTTTTTTTATTTATTTAGTTTTTGTTGACCAGGTAAGTGCACTAGACAAATCCTACCTATTTTCAGGCATGACCCGGGGGAGAAGGATATAGACGAATGCCAACTGACCATGAACCAGATTAAGCAGTTGATGGTATTTTTAGTGAATGAGGGAAATTTGGCCAGGACACCAAGGAATTTCCCCTACTCTTTTCGATAAGTGCCATGAGATTTTTAACATCCACCTTAACTACCACCAATCCAGGCAGATGGGACCTCGGTTTAACATCTCATCTGAAAGACAATGTCTTTGTAAGCTGCTTTTAATAGCAGGTGCTATATTGCCTTGTAAGACTTGCATTTTATTCCAGTTGCTCTTCAGTACTGATATCCCTTCAAAATCTGCTAGTGTTACCTGTATTTGTAATTTCCAACCAGATTCCACTAGATTTGTAAGTCTAACTGAAATACCATCTGCAATAGGAAGTGTCTTGTGATTGTTTCCCAAGTCGTATTCCTCTGACTCTCTGGTGTGAAATTATGCCTTTAATGAGAGGTTGAAAGGCCAAAACAAAAAGTATGGTGATAAGGGACTGCCTTGCCTAATGCCTCAGGATAAATTATAAAAGGGGAGTACAAAATTCCAGTTGTTATTATCTGTGCTGTTGGATTGGATAGCTATCCACGTAATGAATTCTTCCCCACAATTAAACTTGCAGCTTATACGCTCATTTTACTGAATTAAAAGCTAGAAATATATCTAAAGAGAGCACTATGTAAAGGTCTTTTTGTTTACTGGCCTACCAGATTAAATGTATTTATAAAATGGATAAGAAATATCATGTATCCTGATTGGCTGAAAAGGCTTAGAATTCATTGGTATAAGGAATAACAACCACTAGGTTGGGAACCCTTTCGGCCAACAGTGCAGAGTCTACATTGAAATAAATGCTTTTTTCCACATTCTGATGTGGAATGCTCAACCTTCATATTAGTAAAGCATCAGAGTTAGGCAAACTGGCAAGTGGCAGTACAATAAAAAAAAACACCAAACATGTAAGCCCATAACACAAATGAATAAAAACTTTCAAGACAAAGTAATCATACCTCAGTAGCAATGGTTGCTAAGTACACCTGCAGTGTTCGTCTTTGTAGGCCACTCATCCAGCTGTTCGCAGTAGATGTAGAACCGGAGAATGCGATCTCAGCATAGGGCAACTGTCCTACAAGCTGACTGTATGCTTGCCTACCCTCCCTCTCAAATAATGGCAAATCATTGCTGCCGCGTCCCTCCTACAGTCGCCGTGTACTTTCCCCATCAGTTACATAGCTGGAAAAGTGAATCGTCATTCAAACTAAAGATGGCATGGTAAATGCAGCCCAAAGTCATAAAAGTAAAAGAACGGCTGATTTTGCAAGGTCAGTGCACGTTGCATGCTGGTAAGCAGCAAAAATTAAGGCAACAGCGAGGACGCTGAACAGGGAGGTAATTTAAACCCTGCAACAGTACTTCTCAATCCCAGACAAGCACGAACCTTAAAGAGCAACCACGTTTCTCTCTTCTAAAAGGGATCCACTGTTACCCAAGCATCAAACAACAAAAAGGAAATGTTGTGAACATGACAGGCTCTCGTGGCAATGAAGCAGGCTTTCAGAATGCAGCAGCAGTATTCCATGGCAAAGTGCAATTCACTAACTACAACAAGTGGACTGTTGCCTATTAATGTTGTAAATGTCATTATTTTTTCACATGTTCAAATCTAGTTGCTATTTTTGGCCACCCAAAAAGTTTACAAAGGGACTATTTTTTCTCAATGTTTCAATTAATTCTCTGTTCTGTATTTAAATAAACATGAAAACATTTTCAAAATTAAAACACCTTTTCAGTGTCTCTTGTCTACGTAGTCATTACCCACTTTATAAGTGTAATAAGACACTCCAGGGTGGGGGTTGGTATATGATAACTGCACACCTAGGTGCGGAAGGAAACTTGGCCTTCAGCCTCGTGCCTCACCACACACCTAGGTGTGCGGTTATCACATAACAACCACCGCCTTGTCATGTCTTATTGCTTACAAGGCATCTAATTGAATAAACCCACCTGGTCCTTCCCTACCAGACATGTTATTACTGCTTGTTTTCTTGTGGATAAAACTTTGGTTAAAATTTTGTAATTACTAGTATTCAGTGAAACTGGCCTGTAGCTAGCACAGTCTGAATGGTCTTCACCTTTTTTTGTATTAGTGAGACATATGCTTTGTTCATATTCACCGGTAGGGTTTTAGATGTCCAAGTTTCTTGAATAGCTTTGAACAGCTAGTAAGTGATACTCTGGGATAATGTTTTGTAGAATTCAATAGGAAATCCATCTGGGCCAGGGGTTTTCCCTGAAGGAAGATTTATGATTGTTTGAGTTATCTATTCTAGTGAGATATACTTGCATAACTTTCCTCTTTCCTGTACTTGTAGGCTGGGAAGTTTTAGTGATTTTAGAAATGTACTTATTAGAGCACTAATGATTATCTTTTCTGTAGAGTAAGTTTTACTGTAGAAGTCTTTAAATTCTTTAATTATATCTAGGCCATTTGTTAGCAGTTTACCTGTTTTGTTTTTAATTTCAGAAATCAAGTTTTCATTTTGTGTTTCCTTTAAAAAGAATGCCAAGATTGTTCCTGTCTTTTATTTTACCTTCCAGTATTTTTGCTTCATTCTGAATCAGGCATATTCTTCTTCATCTTAAAGAATCTTGTTTATGTCAAATTTTAGTCACATTAGCCTATATCTAGTTTCACTCTCTGTTAACATGGCATTTGTTATTAGTCCTTCTAAGTTTTTCAATTTGACTTCTTTATTTTCAAGGTCTTAGTCTTTCCTTTTTTCTGTTAGTAGAGAAACTAATTATTTTAGCCAGAATAAATGCTTTATACTGTATGGGCCAGATATTCAAAACTTTGCACTGGGCGCAAACCGTTTGCACAGGTTTAGTGCTGGGTTAGCGTGGGTCTGCTATATTCAAAAGGTCAAATAGCACACGCAAAGTGCATTAGTGCTGGGCAAAAGTATAATGTATGCAAGGGGCAAACTGAGGGCCGTGCCAGTGCAATGCTATATTCAGCAAATAGCGCCTCACAAAGTGGTGTTGCGCGACATTAACGCAACACTTTGCATGGTGCAAATTACCACCCAGGAAAGGTAGTCTTAACTGTGGGCAAACCAGCTTTGTGTGACTTCGTGGCTTTGCATGGCTTTTGTGCGACTTTTGCATGGCTTTGTGCAACCCTAACCAATAAGTATGATACATAGAAATAAGCCAGACATAGAGGACACATGCTGCTCACTGATGGCATCACTATGATGCCGTCATCTGCCACCAGTCCCGGGCATGCCAGGCAGTAAGTGGTGACCTGGCTCCCAGTGGACACCATGGCAGTGTGGCCATACAGCACATACCTGCAGACCACCCTTCTGTGGAGACCACCAGATGCTAGCACACGTGTGAAGCTCTGTGGGCATGGAGAAAGTTGAGGGAAGGGTGTACAAGTGATGAGGCTGAACCACAGACTGGTCACAGCCACAAGGCTGGGACACACCACGCAGTGCACATGGGTCAGTGTTGGGAATACCCCAACACCAGTGTGCCTGTCTGATCATATGTGGCCCCCCAGCCACATACTGCACATCTGTACAGACACCACAGCACACACAGTCAGCCATGTATATGTCACTGTGAGCATCCCATGCCAGTGGTGCAGCATCTGTGGGTCACACAACAGCATAACAGTAATGTCCACCGTCAGTAAACACCTGCTAGTTGGGCCTTTCATTGTGTACAGTGCAGTGGTCATCACTGTCCTACACACCATAGGCATTGCTGTGTCCCTCACACTACTAGCCCCCTTGCCACTGTAGTGTCTGCTGTACACTGTAGCATGACCCACAGTTTGACAGCTGCATACAGCACCACCACTTGTGCCTGTGCTGTGTAGTCCCCTGGTGCACAATATGCTATGCTGTACTGTATAAATGTAGCCTGCAGGTACCACCCTGCACTGCCAGACTGACCTACAGGTGGAGCTGTGGGACCCTGCAGTAACGCTGGGTAAACTGCATGCAAATCAGGTCATAATGAGATGCTAATCTGGATGTTTGCCCAGAGACTACCTAAGTAGGCTCATTTGCATGTCACATTTGAATATAGCAAAGCTTAGCCCCGGGCAAACGTGACTGCACCGGGCAAATAGCTTAACTCTGTGCTAAACCTACGCAAATGTGTTAGCACCATGCAAACATTTCGAGAATATTGTACATTTTTGCACAATGTAATTTCACATGCACTGCTGCTTGTAGCTTTACTGAGTCCACACCTTTGCTGGCACACACACTGGCCACATAGTTCACCTCTACCTTCCTTCACATCACTGTGCACTTGGCTACTGTTATGGTTTGCCCTTCCTGGTTGCTATATTCGGGAGCTGTCTTATTCCCAGGCTGTGTTTGCACTGCACTCCCAGCCCCATTTGCCCAGCTTCCTTAGCATGCTATATTCAGCAGGTTTAGCACCGGGGGCTATCCCTTTTGAATATAGTGGGCTATTGAGTCCCGGCTAATTTAGCATGCCAGACAATGCTAATTTAGCCCTGGGGCAAAATTTTGAATATCTGGCCCATGTTTCCAAAATGCAAGTCTGGGAGGCTTCTCTGTTGTTCATTTAAAACAAAATCTTGTGTTTCTTTATAAATTTTTTTGAAGAAAACTTTTTACTCAAGTAAACTTGTAATAATTCCTCACCTGAAGGACTTCATGCTTTCCCCCAATAGTTAGATTAATATTTATAAGACCATGGTCTGATAAAATTATGCTATCTATTTTAGCTGTTAGCAGTTTGTTAGTTTATTAATGGTTAATTATGTATTCTGCTGTACAATAAATTACTGTTTGAGAAAAAAGTGCAGTCTTTCCCTCCTGGGTATACTATATGCAATGTATCAATAAGATCTAGATCTAGCATAATTTTTCTAAGAGATATTCTAGCTTTTGTTTCAGAAAAGAAGAAAGGGCATGGGATGATTTGTCCAGGACTTTGTTGAAATCCCTTCCTAGTATCAAGACATAGTCATTAAATTTGCTATGTTCCATTGTTAGCATATTGAAACATCTATCTTATTTCTTGTTTGGGGCATACATACTACAAAGAATGATATTGTGCCCATCTCAAGAGCCTGACATAATCTGACATTTTCATTGTGAACCTGATGTATGTGTATGTTTAATGAAATTAATCCCTTTTTAAATTAAAATTGCAGTGCCTCACTTCTTGGTATTTTAACAATTACATTCTACTTGAGTGACCTATAGGTATTACCGTTACAGTTTTTCTGCTTCCTTTTGCTCTAAATATGTATCTGGTATGAAAGCTAGATCCACTTTCCTTCTCTTTAGATAACAAAGACATTTTTTTTACATTTGATTGACGAACATTAATCCTCAAAACTCCATTAAATAATCTTATATGGCATCATACTCAAGCCTTTAAAACATTATAAAACATGAAGTATAAATAAACTTAAAGTATTCAGAAACAATCTAAATGATGTGGTAGATATAAATGTGGAACATTTTGTTAGAGGTTATAAAAACTCAATACTAGAACCAGGTTAAAAATAAGTCATTACACTGTATCACTAATATAACCATAAACAAAGTAAAACACTTTGTAACAATAACCTATTCCTGTTGGTTAATCAACTACTTATTAAAAGAATAGACTAGTAGGTTGACACTCTATTTCATCTCTATAGGCACCAAACTACTGTCTAAGGTATTCTGAGACAAATATGTTGATTTATCGGATGCTAGATTACATTTGTCTGGCTCTACCCTTTTCTTAAGGAATATCAATTGTTCCAAATAGTAATATTTACAACCAAAAATATAGTGTTGTAAATGTAATACTAAGAGAAAGAAAAAAAAACAGAATAACAAGAACAATATGATATTAACACACTGTCAATTTACATTTTGTTTCTGATTCTTTCTGGGAGGAAGGGGAGGTTTGAGAAAGGAGTATAGACTGGTACATTTTATTGCTCAGCTTACAAAGCCATTACAGAAAAGTATACATAAATAACATATTAAACATGTAGAATATACAACAATAATAAAACTGTTCACAGTTTAAAGCACGTAATCATTGCTAAATGCGTACTTTGTTATAATGCCACAGTGTACTTAACACATTTCTTCCTCGTTAAACATACTGCTCTTAGGAAGCCTGCACATTTTTGCATTAAATCCACATTTGTGCCAAAGAACAACTCATGTATTTATTTCTGAGGGTCATCTAGGGAGCTTGAGAGATAGTGGGCTTAGTTTATCACACTTGGGACAGTATAGAACTACATGACAATGCTCACTGAGCAGCTCCCACCTCCCACCCCCTTCCCTCCCTTCTATTCCTCCTCCCCTGTCACTCTCCCCTGCTACCTCTACCTGCACCCCCTAACACCAAGTTTGTACCCTATGCTATTCTGCTTATGGGATAAGAGTTCTACTGTAACAAAATTGTAATTGAATTTGTAACTGTGTCTTTGTCATTACTGTGTCCCTTGTACCATTGTTCTTTATGTCTTCTTTGTGATGAGGTACCTTTGTAAATGAGGCTCTGGCTCAAAGGTTTCAAAACTGATGTTTAACTAAATAAATAAATAAATAAATAAATAAACATGGAGTGTTTCTTCAGGGGCTCGAATCCTACAGTTACAGACTGTATCTTCATATTTATGGTTTCAATGAATAACTTACTCTTAATACATTTGAATCATAAGTTTGGAATGGAAATTTTGTCATGTTGTAATAGTATAGGGTCAGTAATATCAATTACATATGATTCTAAACTATGTGTTCATTTCCATTGTGAAAAAAAGTACTACTTTTATATTGTCTTATTTTTTCAAGATTCTTTGTTCTCCACAAGTTTTCTAGATCTCCTAGAATAATTTTCTATATGCTCCATTAATGAGTATCCTTGACTCATTTTGTGAACATAGATGCATCATGTTCACATCACTGAGTATATTTAGCAATTCAGTTAACCAACCTGAACTTAACCCTCTATTTTTGAAGCTCAACATCTCCATATAAGCAGTTCTTGGGAGCCTATGGTCTTCCATTCATTGGAGTTTTAACCAATAGGATATTAATTTTATTTTAACTTATGGTTCTGCTGAAGTCTGCCATATCTCCACCCTAATCACTGGAAGAGGAATGCCCTCAGGAAATCCTAGAATCCTCCTCCAGAGCACCCCAATGTCTTATTAAAAAGTCCAAGTGTATCCATAGCTGATGCCTCTGCACCATATAATATTTTAGAAAACAATTTCACATTAGCAGCATGGACAGAGGCATCAATTGTATTTCCACCATAACATTTGTTAATCTAACTTAACCCAATACTGTTTTTTTTTTAGATTTTTTGCCATGCCAAAAAATGTTCAGGCCATTTACAATTTTGCATAAGTGTACCACCAAGATATGTGCATTGTGAAACCATTTCAATATTTTTATCGGAATACCAAGCTATGTGTATTGTGAAACATTTTCAATATGTTTACTGTATAATTTACATTGGAAGGCAAAATTATCATTTTTCTTTAAACCAAATTACTTTTGTTTTCTCCAAATATATTTTCAAGCATGATGTATCGCAAAACTTTTCAAATAGATTAATATGTTGTTGCAGCCCTTTTTTGGTGAGGGACATCAAAACAATGACATCTGCATATGCTATCCCCAGATGCCATCGGAGAAATCATGAAATTACCTATTTTAGGTGCATCAACACATTTATTCTGTAGTGTTCTTAAGACACCATATATATATATACAAAATCACACATGCCCCCACAATGCAAAGCATCATGGGCTGCATATGCAAATCACCACAGAATGTTACGCTGGTCCAACTTTAAGCAGAATTGCATGGTGCCGAAAGGCCTCTCACACAGTTTGCAAAGGGTGCTAACAGATACATATATATATATATATATATTAAACAGCAGTGGTGATAGGATGTGCCCCTGCTTAACCCCTCTATTTGTGAAAAAAAGTGCTGCTAGTGCTCCTGTGTAAACCTAATGTTTTTCCATGTATGTGAATATAATAACTTAGCATTTGTGATGAGTACCTTGTCTCATTCCAGTAGTTTCATTCTGTCCCATAGGATACCATGAAACAATAAATTAAAGGCAGATGATAAGTCTATAAAGACGGCAAATGCTATTTGTTTCCTGATTGTTACACATTTATAAAGACTATGATTCAATACATAACAATGGTCTAGTGTAGACTATCCTGATCTAAATCTTGCCTATAAGTGAGTTAGACCTCCTTTTTGTTCTATAGCTAACTGAAGTCTATTTAGAATAATTTTCAAGAAAATATCTGCCATGACATCAGTCAAACTAATGAGCTGGTAAGAAGAGAAGTCAGTTCATTTCTCCCTTTTTAAACACACATAACTCATGATTTTGGCACTTTCTGTTGCTTTATACATGTATTAAATAAACTCACCACTAATGGGACCCACCAATCTTTCTTAATTCTTTCAATTTCTGTTGGAATCCTATCTGGTCCAGAAGCTTTTTTATTTTTTTAAATTATGTGTTTCCATGGTAACTTCCAACTCTGTAACTTCAATAGAAGAATTCTGCTCCCTTACAGTAGTTCCATAAGAATAATCAATTGGTTCATAGGTATATACGAGTTCGAGGGACTAGACCATAATGAACTCGCCATCCCTAACCTGGATGGAATTCATATTTTTTATTACCCATAAAAATGTCAAGATTTTTTTTGAATAACTGGAAGGAACTACTGTATACTACTTCAA
This sequence comes from Neoceratodus forsteri, assembly GCA_016271365.2. Taxonomy (NCBI): domain Eukaryota; kingdom Metazoa; phylum Chordata; order Ceratodontiformes; family Ceratodontidae; genus Neoceratodus; species Neoceratodus forsteri. Next base: position 1,281,275,890 of record CM057459.1, on the reverse strand, counting down.
GAGGCAGTGAATTCCAAGTCTGGACTATTCTCTGGGTAAAAAAATTGATATCGACTAGTAGACCTATTTGTGACTGATTTTAATTGTAGTATATGGGATCTGGTGTTATTTCTTTTCTTATACTATTCTAAGCATATTGTTTCAGCCAGAGAATTATTCCTGGAAGCTTTATAGATTAGGCATAAGTCCCTTCTTAAAGAATGATATTCCGAGGAATAAAGTTCCAATTCTTGTAATCTACTATTATATGATAAAGTTTTACAATTATTCACTTGTCTGGTAAATCTTCTCTGTATTTTTTTCAACTAGTATCTTATCCTTTACCAACGTTGGAGCAGAAAAAGAGGCGCAAAAGTCTAGATCTGATCTTACTACGCTGCAATAAATAGGAAGTAAGACTTCCGGTTCTCTAGATTTAATATTTTTAAATAGGCAAGTTATTAATCTATGACATTTTAGGGAAGTTTTTTGAATGTGTTCAGAAAATTTTAAATTATTAGTGATTAAAATGCCCAGGTCTTTTTCAGAAGTTACTTTGTTCAGTAAAAGGTTGTTCAGATAATAGTTAGCACATCTGTTGTTAAATCCAAAATGCATAACTTTACATTTGGCAATAATAAAATTAAGTTTATGTTTCACAGCCCAATTGAATAAATTATTTAGGTTTTCTTGTAACATAGAAATAGATGTACAATCATTAACAATACACTCCAACTTAGTGTCATCAGTGTATTTATTGACCAAAACCCCGTTCTTGGTTTTCATACCTGAGATGAGAATATTGAACAAAGTAGGGCCAAGGACCGACCCCTGAGGCACACCACTAGTCACCTTGCTCCAGGTTGAAGTATAACCCCTAATATTTACCTGTTGTCAAGAAGGTTACTATCCAAGAATACCGCATTAGAATGCATTAGCCAAGAATCAGCTGCAATGTAAGATTCTAAGGCCAGGATTCACAAAACTTTACCGGGGCACAAACACAGTTTTGCTGGAGCAAACCAGCTTTTGTTCCAAGCTGGTATTCACAATAGCCCAGCTTGTGTGCTCAAACTTGGTTTGCATCGGGGCAAATTGTGGAGGGGGCTACAGTGCAAATGAGGGTGATGGGATGTGAATATCGGCACTGCCCGATTCACAAAGCATTTGCTCTGTGCAAGGGCCTTTTGTGCAGTCCCCTTGCATGGAGCAAATGCTGCTGACCAAGACCATGCCTTATCCCATGCAACCCTAGTGGTTAGTGGAGGTACTGTGGCAGCCCCCCATCACTGTCCCAATCAAAGCAATGTACGTATTCCCTTATGCTAATGTTCCCCCCCATCGATCGCTGTCCCAATCACACACACTTTATCTCTAGATATCTGGTGCTAGTGGTCCCCCGTGATCGCTGGTCTGAGTATAATAAAAGAATGTTCCCTGGTGCTAGTCATCTCTCTCCCCCCCAATGATTGCTGATCGCAGACCTGAGTATGAAATAGGAATTTCCTGGTGCTGGTGGTCTCCCACCATTCTCCATCCTGATCATACACACGCACATATATATATATATATATATATATACACATATATATGTGTCTGCTGTTCTTAGCCTTTACTGATTGCACTGTGAGGCCTTTCTGCACCATGCAATTATGCTTAAAGTTGAGCCAGTCCAAATTCTCTCATGGGGATTTGCATATGTTTCCATGATGCTTTGCATTATTGGGGTATGTGTAATTGTGTTTTCATATATATATATATATATATATATATATTATAGTAGCACAATAACACAACTATAGTTAGGGTTGAGTAGGCTGTTTAGTGTTAACCCTCAAATTTTACACTTTAATAACTTTGCAACCATTCAACGGAGTTGCACGTAATTTGGTATGTGCTGTTCTGTGGGGTAGCTCTCTTGATGTATCAAGATTTGTTCTGATTGAGTTTGCAGTTTTTTGTCCTGTGCATAGTGAAAAAAGTATAAAAGTCACTTTTTTCACCAGTTTTGGCTATTTGTACCCCATCATGCTGCAGCCACACCATTTGGAATTTTGGACTAAAATGTTCAGGGTAGACAGGTCTTCCCCCAAAGAACAATCCAGCATTGATTTGGTGAAAAAATACTAATCTGTTCCAAAGTTTATTAATTTTGAAAGTTTGAGTTCTGAGCATGCTCAGTTCAGTCTTTTGGATAACTGTACAGGTTCAAAGAGGGCTCTGGGCTCACAAAAAGGGATTTTAACAGCTCACAAAGAGGTATTTACAAAATCCCTCTATGCGAGAAAAGAAAATCCTTCTTTGCGAGCCTCCATCTTGTTTTCAAATTCTGTGCCCAAACAAAATGTTATAACTTGCCCCAGTGATGTCTTCTGAAGAAAAGTAAGTATGTGTTTTGCCCATGGAGATGTCCTATACAGTTCTGTGGCTTTGGTTTACTTTAATTTAGTCAAAAAATGCTCATTTTGAAATTTAAAAATCTCTTTTCACGACTCACTTTTGATCCCTTTTTGCAAGCTGTCAAAATCTGTTTCACTAGACAATCCCTTTTCATGAGCTGTCAAAACCCATTTTTATGAGATGACAACCAGATCGCCCTACCTCATGAAAAGGGATTGACTCGCAAAAAGGGATTTTGACAGCTCATGAAAAGGGATTTTAAAAATTAATACATTTTCGTGAGCTGTCAAAATCCCTTTTCATGAGAAATCCCTTTTCATGAGCTGTCACATTCCTTTTCGTGAGATGACGACCAGATGGCCCTACCTCAAGAAAAAAGATTTCTCATAAAGAGGGATTTTGACAGCTAGCAGAAAGGGATTTGGCATGTGAAAAGGGGTTTTGACAGCTCATGAAAAAGGATTTTAAAAAGTTGTCCTTTTTCCGAGCTGTCAAAATCCCTTTTCACAAGCCAATCCCTTTTTGTGAGCTGTCAAAATCCCTTTTCATGTGGTGATGACCAGATGGCTCTAGCTCATGAATAGGTATTTTGACAGCTTGCAAAAAGGGATTTGGCTGGCAAAAAGGGATTTGGACAGCTTGTGAAAAGGGATTTTGAAAGGTTACTATTTCTTTGACACTTCACTGCAAAGAAACGGTATGGAATTTTGGGCAGAAACTTTCAGTGTAGAAGGGACTTTCCCCACAGGTGTGACTTTTGCTGGTTTGGTGATAAAATTTGCATTCCTTCCCTAGTTATAACATTACAAAATTTGGAAATTTCTCATAGCATAACACTGTGGTGGATGCAGTACCTTTCGGTGCCTATACCTCGAAAACAGTTTGAGATATGGATTTTTCACTAAATGCAGCTTATACAAAGTATGCATACAGGTTGCCAGGCCATGATTATAACTGTAGTAGAATTTTTCCCCATGTTCTGATGGCTACTGAGATATTGCACCACTTATAGCACAGGGGTTACTTGGAATGTCTCTAGGCCTGTGCTGTGTCTCCACAATTATAGGTAGATGGTAGCACATGGTCCAGAGGGCCCTGTGCTGTCACATTTGGATACCATTATGCAGTACTGGGCATGCAGGACCTTGCATTATGCAGTACTGTGAGTGCAGGGCCCCACTCCCACAGGGGAGATGACAGTTCATGACAATGTCTAAACACTTACAGGTAGATGGGAGTGCAGGGCCCACAGGGCCCTGTGCTACAAGAAATGGGTGCCATTATAGATTGATGGGAGCATTGTCACAGCACAGGGCCCTTTGGGCCTTGCACTCCCACAGGGAGATGTGGGTTGATTACAATGTGTATATACTTATGGTTACATAGGAGCGCAGGGCCCTCCAAGCCCTGTACTCCCACATGACAGAGAGCCCTGTACAACCACAACACATTATATGGCCCTGCACTCCTATAAACAGATAAGGGTGTGATTACAGGGTCTCAAAAAGTAAGGAAATTCATTGCAAAAAAACTTTGTTAAAGGGACACTGTCAACCCCATTTGGCCTCAAAGTGTCCCTAGTACAAAAAACACATTTATGATTGTTCTTATTCTACAGAGACTGTTGATGTAGCTGGTTGTTTGATTCAGACTCCCTTTTTCCTTTTAAAAAAATAAAACAACTGAGTGTCAACCATTCTGGTGTTACCACGCCAAAACATGTTTATTTATATTTCTTGACCAACTACAACTACATCTTTCCTGGATTCAGGAACACCCCCAACACTATCTAGCTACTCATTATGCAGTGGGAGTTGATGAGACTATTGTATCATGAGTGGCTGCACTGTTTGAGGGTGTTTCTAATGTTCAGGAAGTATCCAGTAGGCTTACAGTAGGTAAACAATCTGGAGCAAAACAAGACTGTGTATAAGTATACATTCCCACGCATTTCAGTTCTAATAAGCAAGGAGGCAGACTGAACAACCAGCAACATTAATGAATTTTAGAGAAGGTAAGCAATTATAAAATGTGGGTTTTTACCTAAAAATAATATGATGCAAAAAAGGTTGAGTGTTCCTTTAATGCATTAGTTAGGGTTGAAGCAACAAAAGTAGGAAAATGAGGCATTATGGTTTCCAACCCTAACATCTTATCCACCCCACCACCCCATCATACCCCACCCAAAACACACCAACAGGCATCAAGGTGTGTCTTGGAGTCATCAGGCCTAACTCTCACCCCATTCTATTATACTGTACCATCTCAGTTTCCTTACAAATGGAATGGAGTGAGAGTTAGGCTTGATGACCCCAAGACACACCCCAATGCCTGTTGGTGTGTGGAGGTGGGGTGGGGTGGCTGGGGGTAACGTGTTAGAGTTGGAAACCCTAACACCTCATTTCCCTACTTTTGTTGCTTCATCTCTAACAAATGCATTAACAAAGTTTTTTGCAATGAATATAGATAGATAGAGAGATAGACAGACAGACAGACAGATGATTGCAAATAAACTTAGTTAACACTTCAGATAGGGTTGAAGCAACACAAGTAAGGAAATGAGGTGTTAGGGTTGAGACCCTAAACCTCCCCACCCAGCCTTACCACCCCATGCCTACCCTCCACAGACCAACCAGCATTGGAGTATGTCTTGAGGTCATCGGCCTTAACTCTCATCCATTCCATTTGTAAGGAAGCTGAGATGGTACAGTGTAGGAGAATGGAGTGAGAGCTAGGCCCGATGACTCCAAGGCACACCCTGATACCTGTTGGTCTGTGGAGGGTGAGGGTGGGTGGTAGGGTTGAGTGGGGAGGACAGGGTCTCAACTTTAACACCTCATTTTCTTACTTTTGTTGCTTTAACCCTAACTGATGCATTAACAAAGTTTTTTGAAACAAATTCCCTTACTTTTTTAGATAGTGTAATCTTACCTTTATATGTTTGTGGGAGTGCAGGGCCCTCTGGGTCCTGCACTCCATCAGTCCATAGTGTGTGGTGGTTGCACACAGCCCTCTGTCATGTGGGAGCCCTGTGCTCCTATATAACCATAAGTGTATACACATTGTAATCAACCCTCATCTCCCAGTGAGAGTGCAGGGCACTCTGGGACCTGCACTCTGATCATTCTCCCATCATTCCATAATGGTATCTATCTATCCATCAGTGTTTAGACATTGCCATGAACTGTCATCTCCCAGTGGGAGTGTAGGGCCCTCCAGGCCCTGCTGTCACAATACTTCATAATGGAGGGCCTTGCATGCCCAGTACTGCATAATAGTATCCATATGTGGAAGTACAGGGTCCCCATCTACCTATAATTGTAGAGACATAGTGCATGCCTACAGACATTCTAAGTAACCCCTGAGCTGCAAATAGTGCAATATCTCAGTAACCGTAGTAACATGGGAGAAAATTCCACTGCAGTTGTAATCATGGCCTGGCAACCTGCAAGCAGGCTTTGTACACCTGAAGGTGTGCCAAGCTATGTTTAGTGAAAAATCTGTATCTCAAACAGTTTCCGAGATATATGAGCCAAAAGGTACTGCATACACCAGTTATCCTATGGGAAATTTCCAAACTTCAAAATGTTATAACTAGGGAAGTAATGTAAATTTTATCACCAAACCAGCAAAAGTCACATCTGTGGTGCAAGCTCTTTTTGCCCTGAAAAGTTTGGCCCTTAATTACAAAATTACAAACCTTTTTTTGCAATGAAGTGGCAAAGAAAAAGTAACTATATATATATATATATATATATATATATTCATTGAAAAAAAAACTCTGTTAATGCATCAGTAATTCCACACCAACAAAAGTCTGGAAATTCGATGCTAGTGTCACCAACCCTACCCCCCCCACACACACCCCCTCCACCTACCAACAGGTGTTGGTGTGTGCCATGGGGTTATTGGGACCTAACTCTCACCCCATTCTCCTATACTGTACCATCTCAGCTTCCTTACAAATGGAATGGGGTGAGAGTTAGGTCCAATCACCCCAAGGCACACCCCAATGCCTGTTTGTCTGTGGAGGGTGTGGGGTGTGTGGGAGGAAGGGTTGGTAACCCTAACATGGAATTTCCAGACATTTGTTGGTATGGAATTAACCCTAACTGCTGCATTAATGGAGATTTTTGCAATGTATTTCCCTTGTTTTTGAGAAAGTGAAATGTTACTCATATGGTATCAATAGGTGGGAGTGCAGGGCCCACTCTCCCATCAGTGTAGAGGCATAGAGCAGGAGGGCCCTGTGCTCCCAGTTTTGCATAATGGGATGCATATTTGGAAGCATGGGTCCTCTGGTCCCTGTGCTCCGACCCTCCCATAAGTGTAGAGACATAGCGCCTGATGACCTTGTGCTCCCAGTACTGCAAGATGGTATCCATGGGTGGAAGCATGGGCCCTCTGGGCCCTGTACTCCTACCTACATATATGTACAGAAACATAGCACAGGAGGGCTCTGTGCTTTTAGTTTTGCATAATCGTATCCATAGGTGGGAATGCGGGCCCTCTGGGCCCTGCACTCCCACACACCCATGAGTGTAAAGGCATGGCGTAGAAAGGCCCATTGTTCTCAGTTTAGCATAAATAGTATGGCCTCTGTATCCTGCGCTCACACCTACCCACAAGTACAGACACATAGCACAGGCCTAGACACATTCCAAGTAACCCTTGTAATGCTTATTTGGCAATATCTTAGTAACCATAGCATCCATGGAAAAAATTATTTTGCAGTTGTATTCATAATCTAGCTACCTCCGTGTGTGCTTAGTGAAAAATCCATATCTCTAACCATTTTAGACATATAGGCACCGACGCCACAATGTTATCCTTTGGGAAAATGTGCAACTTTGGAGTGCTGTAACTCTGGAACCAGTACAAAGTTTTGCACCAAACCAGCAGAAGGCACATCTGTTGGGCAAGGGCTTGCCACCCTACAAATTTCAGCCCAAAAGTCCAAACTGTTTAGTTGCAGTGAAGTGCCAAAGAAACGTGTTTTGGGGTCAAGTACTGTCGCAAACTGTGACGGTGGTCGCAAAAGGCTGTCTCAATCTGTGACACTATGTCACCACAGTGCCACCAAAATCACAACAGTGTCATGCTGTACTGTCACAAATTGTGACAGTACAGATGGAAAAAATGTGGGAAGCACATTTCTGGCCATTATTTTCACAATCTGATGCCAGGATCGTGTTCCTAGGGCCTCATTTAGGTACACACAACAGTTGGTGTTTACCAAGAGGATTGCTTTTTTGAATTAAAACATTTTTTCTCCACCATTAACTGAAAACAAGATGGCTTCCACACAACAGTACTGAGGGCATTTGCAACAGAAAAAAGGTGCTTTTGTGACAGTACAATTTGCTGTCACATGGCACATTTAATTTTCTCCCATTGACTATAATGGGACATTTGAAATTTGAATAACTTTTGAACGGATTTATATATTTTCACCAAACCTTCAAAAGGCACATCAGTGACCAAAACCACATATTCCCTGGCAATTTCAGACCAGATGGATGAACTGTTTGAGCTGTAGCTTTGAGCAAAGAAATTGGATCCTCATTTGAAGTATTGTTATGTGTGAAAAGATCACACCTCAGGTTCTCGGATTGTGATGCTGGACAAAGAATGTAACATGTAGAATGTAATAAAACAGTTTATTACAAATACTCACACCATTACAAGTGAAGAAAAGTAGTCACAAGGGAACAAGTTTTCCCCCAGCCCTTGGACGTAGTCTCTCTGAGGAGGATGACTGTACAAGCAATTATATACTACTGATAGCAAATACATCCTAGATACAGTAAACAGGCCCTATTGGTCAAAAAGTGTAAATAAGGAGTCTCCCTTGGGTCTAATCTTACACAGGAAAAATGTAGAGTTAGCAAGAAACTTAGAACAAAGAAAAGACATTGTCAGCTATAAACTAAAGACAAAGGACATGCAGAGTATATAGAAATACATTTGGAATGATATTTTGGTGAAAGAATTTGATTGTAACAGCAGGTCCAAAGCATGTACAATATGAATACATGATTACAACAGAATATCAGTGAATGCACACATAATATCCATGATTCTAAACACATAATGAAACTATAAGCAAAATGAATAACAGAGAGTAAGTAAATAACACTGCAAAATGAATGTATATGATACAGTGTAAACAATAACAAGCATAATCCCTAGTATCCACGCTTGTACAGTGGGTTCCTATTACTACGTGTTAGTGCAATACAGCAATGTTTTATTTATTTTATTTATTTATTTCAATTCTAGGATTACAATTACCTTTGAGCCCAGGGCTCTTTTACAAAGGTTCCACGTCAAGACATAGGTTTCACATGGCAATAGACAAAATTGTTACACAAATAAGGGTAAAGGATATCAAAATTAATTTTGAACAGACAGGGAGAGGGTAAAGTGGAAAGGAAGAGGACAATAGGGGTGGTAGAAAGAAATGGGAGAGACAAGTGGGAGGTATGAAAATGAGAAGAGAGGAGAGGTGGGGGTAGGTAAGGATAAGGAGAGAGGTGGGTTGGAGCTGCCAGGGAGGTGGCATTGTCAGGTGCTGTAGAGTGCGTGGGGCAGAGGCCAAACTAGGGCAAGTGTGTTATGTAAGGAACTAGATATAGGAAAGAGCAGTAGTGGAGTGGAGTTGCATAGACATTATCCATGACAGTCGCAGATGCTGGAAGTGACCAGGGTGTTACGGAACCTGGATTTGAAGGCCCCTAGCCCAGTGGTAGTGATAGTATCATCAGCAAGACGTTAAACCAAGTGGGTGCCCTGTAGGTGAATGAATGCTGGCCAATGGCTGTGCGGCAGTGAGGGATATGGAAAAGCTGTGGCTTAGATCCCCTGGTAATTCTGGAGCTGGTTTTCATTTGAAGGAGTGAACAGACCCTGGGAGGGGCAGTTCCCAACTGTATTTTCTTAGCAACCACGCAGGTTTGGTACTGAATTCTATTATCAAGTTGAAGCCAGTTAGCTTGTGAGTAGTGTGTGTTATAGAAATGATGAAGTCATCTGTCATTGGTGTGAGCATGAGGGTGTAAGTGGTGTGGGTATCATGCATAACATTTCTCTCCTTGTTGCCTAAAGGGCAACACAACCATAGGGAAGTGTTTGGAATAGTTTACAAACCCATTGCATGAGCATTGTAAAGAAATTTTAGTTGCTCACGATGTTGTTTGAGAGGATGCCTCAGACAGCAAAGTGTTAGTATTAAAAACAGAATCAAAAATGCTAGAATAACAACAAACAATTTAAATGCAAATTCAACACTGGGATGTTCCCACAGAGTAGTCATATCATCATGAACAATTTCGTCAAGACTTTCACCCACTTTAGAAATGCTGTTACTAATGTAAATAAGATGAGTATCTATTCTATCTAAGAGGGATTTGAAAGACAAGTTCAGAGGATCTGTGTGTATGTTAAAAACTGGTAAATATTGAGACAAAGCATTGAGACAGTCTGGATCAATATTAAAGTTATCAAGTTCCGTGGTGGGGACAGGAGTAATAACAGTATGCCCTATGACAGTTGTCACTTGTGGAAGGAAGGAAAGAAAAGTTAGGAAAATTAACATTGCAAACTCCAGCACCATAGGTAGATTAGCCATAATTGGTTACTACACTATACTCCCTATCAGAAGCATACAATACTTTACCAGTTGGCGCTCTCCATTTCCATAGTTGACAGGACAAATCACAGTCTGGTTGACAAGTTGTGCAATGAAGTGATGTACCTCTTCAAGGTAGCTCCGAGTTGCAACAGATGAAATTTTAAGATTTTTAGTAGTCTCATGGAAGGACAATGAAGTGCCAGATTTAACAGTTCCATTTACAGTTCCATTCAAAAGAATGTCCAAGTCCAAAGTAAAAGACCAGTCGAGACTGTCTGGGGAATATCCACACACACTGGTTTGATAATATCAAAAACATCACACATGCAGAGATAATGGTAACCTTTTCATGAACAGCAGTCAGTATGAGGGGCTACCCATGCATCCAGGGCAGCATGAAAAACCAACAAAGGAGGCAATTCAAGTCTCTCCCGATAAATGTCCCCATCAAGATGTCCAATGGATTGAATGGAAGCGAAGCGATCAAAGATTGGAGTCACTGGATCAAACTGTGGCAAGGCGACTGTGAAAGTCACAAACATGGCTTCTTTAATGGTGCAAGAATGAGTGTTGAAGCATTCGGAGTAGGATTATGATGCAGAATCCTGCATCAAAGTGCCATTTTAAGATGCACAATCCTGCATCGAAATGGAACTTCGATGCAAGATTCTGCATCATAACATGGCAGTTTGATGCAGAATTCTGTATCATAATCCAGCTTTGAATGAGGATCCAATCCTACTCCGATTCAGAAATCCTACTTCGTGCCTGACATCTATTTTTTCCCATAGGAAATAATAGGATATTCAACATCTCATAATGTTGGAACAGATTATTATTTTTTCCACCACATCTTCAAAAGGCACATTTATGGGTCAAATGCTTTATATCCTGAAAATTTCAGACCACAGACTAAAGCCATTTCTGAGATCTAGGTGGACAAAGAAATATCAAAAAACACTGATTTTTCAGTTTTTTTTCCAACACTCCATATCTCCAAAAATGCACATCAGATTTGCATGAAATTTGGCTCTTCAAGAGACGTACGCCTAGAGATTATGCATGCCAAATTTCAAACAAATCCATTAAACAGTTCCAAAGTTAATAAGGTTCATAAATTCAGGTTTAACATAGACATTACCTTTCACCCACTAATATATATCTTCCTGGTGACTAGTGGTCCCTCCCCCACCCGATCCGTACACAACATGCCCTGGTGATTAGTGGTATCCCTTCAAGCCAGTCCCTGTCCCTGGTATGACAAACCCCCCCAAAGTAACACAGCCCCGGCAATGTTCCCATATAGTAATCGTCCTCCCAAGCCTGTCCCTCATTGGTGGTTACTGACTCCCTCCCTGATCTGCCCATAGATAGATATCTGTATTGGCCCAGTACCTAGTGGCCTACCCTCCCTGACCATGATCAGGGGAATGCTCCGTAAACACAGTATATGCCATTCCCTGGTGTCCAGTGGACCCCTCACCTCCCAACCCTGGCAGGTAGTGCCCCACCATCTCACTCCCCCCATCCCTTCCCTGAGCTGGTTACCAGCACAGCCCTCAACTCCCACCTCAGCCAACCATCAACTGAGCTGTCAATGAGCATGTACTGTATACAGTACATACTCATTGACTGACAGCTCTGTCAATCAATGAATTCATAGAGTATACAGTACAGTGAAGCCCACCAAAATAAACCAAATTCTGCAGAATTTTACAGCTGGGGTACTGCAGGAAACAAGGCAATTTCAATGGGAGTTAATCCCTTTTGTCATGCATGAAACTGTGACTCTGAGCTTCATCCTGGCAGGCTTCACTTTTCATGCTCATTGACAGCTCAGTTGGTGGCCAGCTGTGGTGGAGAGTGGAGGGCTGTGCTAGTTGCCGGCTCAGGGAAGGTATGCGGGGAGCAGGGTGGTGGGGCTCTACCTGGTGCGGTGGGGGGGTCCACTGGACACCAAGGAATGACATATTTCCTGAGCATTTGCCAGATTGGGGTTATGGAGGGGAGTCCACTAGACACCGGGGCAATACAGATCTCCATCTATGGGCAGATCGAGGAGGAAGGCCACTAACCACCAATGAAGGATGGACTGGGGGCAGGGGGTGATGATCCATGTACAGGAACATGGCCGGGGCTGTGTTTTCTGGGGAGGCTCATCATACCAAGGACAGGAATCGGGTGGGGGGAAGACTGCTAGCCACCAGGGCATACTGTGTATGGATTGGGCACGGTATTGGGTGGGTGAATGGACCACTAGCTACCAGGTCATACTGTGTATGGATCAGGCATGGGATCATGGGGGAGGGAGGACCACTAGCCACCAAGGCATATTGTGTATGGATCGGGTGGGAAGAGGGACCACTAGCCACCAGGGAAGATGTATATTAGGGTTAAGTTTGCACTTCTATGTTAAACTAAAGTCTTTGCACCTTAATAACTTTGCCCCCTTTCAACCAATTTACATGAAATTTGGAAAGCACAGTACCTGTGCCAGGATCTCTTGATTCACTAAATTTCATGTAGATCAGTTCAGGGAGGCAAAGTTACAGAGGTGCAAAAAAAAAAAACAAAAGTCTCCATTTTTGAAAATGTTTAAGACTTATTTTGCCACCTGATAACTAAATTTCCTCATTCCTACTGTACAAGATTATAAAGCCAATAAGTATTACAACCAGAAACATAGAAAGAATGGCTAAATGTTATAATAGCGTCCAAAACTACCTGGAGCTTTGCATGAGGATGATATTGTTTTGTCAACATTATGAAAATAATGAACATAAATTTAAATGAAAAAAAAAATAGGAGGCTTTAATGCCTGAAACTTTCAGGTTTGATAGAGGTTGGTCCAATGTATGTGCTTTTGTGGTTTTAGGTCCTGCTGTAAAGTAGTTTTTAAATTACTGAATAAAAATACTCTGTTCCTGAGCATGCAAGTTCAAAGAATCAACGTTCTATTCATAACTGAATTTTTGTGAAAGCAGCAGTTTGCACTATACGACACTATACGATCTTTATTAAATGACATCTGTGTCATATAGTGCAACCCCTGCTGCTGTCACCACTCATAGGTCAGGTACGGGGCTACTGTCATTGTAGCCCTGCCATCCTGACTGTGCCTTAACTAAACTGTTCTCTGCACACTGGAGGCCCCAGTCCCCGGTGGAAGTGTATTTATGTGTTTGTTTTTTTCTTTTATTTTTTGCTTCACTGCTGACATCGGGAAGCCCAATCCCCGTGTTAGCATTCATGCTCCCAGGCACTGTGGACACTGGGGAGCCCACCCCTAGTGTCCTGACGTGGTTTAATGGTGTTAATGTTCCCTGCTAAGAAAAAAAGTCCCACAGCATCCTTTTTTTTTACCAGAAAGAAAGAAAATGGTCCCTCATCATCGCCACCCTCTCCCTACCCCCAACCTGACCCTCCCACTGACCATCCACCACCCCACCCCTTACCCTATACTTACCTTCTGAGGTCGAGACACATACGACACAGCTGCCTTTAATGAATGACAGCTGTGTCATATTGTACAAGTACTATACAACACAGCTGTCTTTAATACAGGACATCTGTGTCATATAGTACTTGCAGTATATGACACAGCTGTTGGTAATTAAAGACACCTGTGTCATATAGTATTTGCACTATATGACACGGCTGTCAGTTATTGAAGACAACTGTGTGATATAGTACTTGTATATGACACAGCTGTCATGTATTAAAGACAGCTGTCATATAGTACTTACACTATACAAAACAGCTGTAATTTATTAAAGACAGCTGTGTCATGTAGTACTTACACTATACGACATAGCTGTGTTTAATAAATGACAGCTATGTCATATTGTACAAGTACTATACAACACAGCTGTCTTTAATAAAGGACATCTGTGTCATATAGCACTTGCACTATATGACACAGCTGTCGATTATTAAAGACAACTGTGTCATACAGTGCTTGCACTATATGACACAGCTGTCATTTATTAAAGACAGCTGTCATATAGTACTTGCATTACACAAAATAGCTGTCATTTATTAAAGACAACTGTGTCGTATATTACTTACACTATACAACATAGCTGTCTTTAATAAATGACAGCTGTGTCGTATAGTACTTGCACTATACGACACAGCTATCCTTTACTAAATGACAGCTGTGTCATACCGTGCAATGGCAGTTGTCGTCACTCGTCCCCCATCCTGACTGCTTTGTCATCTGCAGTGTACAAATAAATATTTTTTTCTGCTGCACATATATAAGGCTGGGGGGCCTGCCTCAGTGGCAGTCTTTCTTTGCTGTGTAGTCAAACACCAGGATGACCACCCCCCAGTGTCGCCCCCCAGCCAGTTGTTTTTACATGGTTGCCAACATCAGGGGCCCCAATCCCCGTGTTGGCACTTAACAGATGTTCCCCCCAATCAGTGTGGGACATCTGGGGAGCCCACCCCCAGTGTCCCAAAAGAGTTGATAAAAAAATTGATAAATATCGACACTGGGATGCCCACCACCAATGTCGGACCCCCTCCCCCTTGCAGTCCCATGCTTAATTATCTTACCGACATTGAGGGTCCCAATCCCTGTATCAGAATTTCACACCAGCAGTATGGGACACTAGAGAGCCCACCCCCAGTGTCCCGATATAGATGTAGAAATGAAATGTACCTGTAAAAAACCAAACAGTCCCCGTCTTTTTTATTAATTTTTTACCCTGCAAAAAAATTAAAACGTCCCTCATCTTCCCTGCCATCCCACTCCCCCATCCCAACCCTCCCACTGAGCACCCATCACCCTACACACCCCCTTACCTCATACTTACCTCCAGAGATTGGCTGATGCCATTTCTGTGGACCGGGACATGTCTGCACTCTTCAAAGTCGAACCGCAAACTGAAGAATCAAGGTAAGTGCCATATAATGGCTGTCAATGGTGTTTTGAACTTATGTTGATATCTTGGTCATTTTTAGGTATATTTCCACCAAGTTTTCAACATGGACTTTTTTGGACCCCACCTCATGAACACTGACACTGTCATTTCATAAATTGGTCCCAAAAGGTGATTCCGTGCAGTGACTGTGAAATCACCTTTCCGAACTGAGTAATGAAATGACAGTGCCAGTGTTCATGAGGTGTGGTCCCAAAAAGCCCATGTTGAAAATTTGGTGAAATAATTCCCAAAAATGACCCCACTATGAGCATGCATTGCACAGTTTCTATGTAAGCACATAACTTTGGTAATTCACAACATTTTAACTCCAGATTTTCTACATACCCATTTCTTCACACCACCTTATGAACAGTATAGCTGTAATTTTTCACATCCTGTCCAAAACATGTTTTCACACCTGTAGCGTGGAATGGCACGGTCCCTAGGCAAATCACCTTTTGGGACCGATTAACAAAACAGCAGTGCCAGTGTTCATGAGGTGGGGTCCCAAAAAGCCCATGCTAAAAATCTGGACAAAAAAAAAAAAAACTAAAAATGGCCATGTTATGAGCGTGTATTGCGTAGTTTCTACGCAGGCACATAACTTTGGTAATTTACAATATTTTGACTACAGATTTTCAACATACCCATTTTTTCACACTGCCTCATGAACAGTACAGCTGTCATTTTTCACATCCTGTCCAAAATATGCTTCCACATCTGTAGCATAGAATGACGTTTCAGCATGGATTTGAACATTTTCACCTATGGGGTTCATGGGATTTGAACATTTTCACCTATGGAGTTCATGAGGTGGGGTCATAAGAAGAATATGTTGAATGTCAGGGGTCAAAATATTAAAAAACTAAGAATTGAGTAAGAATCATTGATTGCAGGGATGTCAATTGCACCTCTGGGGAACACACTACTTTATCATGCCAGTGAGCTGAGTTTAGGTGTGAATTTAGTGAGCCCGGTTTGCTGGGACAAGACTAATGGGGAAGGTGCTGCCAGTCATGGCCTGAGTAGGGACAAAGAAGTTTTTTGGCATAGATGCCACACCCTGTGGTAGGTCAGGGAACCTCACCCACAGGGTATAGAGATGTGTGCTGGGGTCTGCTTGGCCCATTCACTGCATCATAACTGTCTCTAATATTGGTATTTACCTCATTTTGTGCAGGTCCAGAAGGAACCTGTGTGAATAAGAATACAATTCATGTACTGTCTTCAATATTGTATTTATCTCATTTTACACAGGTCCCAAAGGGACCTACTCAAATGAGGATACAGTTCCACTATCACAAAAAGAAAGAAAATTAGATGCAAAAAAACTACATTAATGTAGAGATTAGGGTTGTAAAAAATGTAAAGCGTACAAAGATGGGAAATGAAAAAAACATTAGGGATTTGGGTCTCCGTAGTATTGGTGAATCTGTGGTGAGGTCTTACTTGGAGTTGTCAAACACAATGCTCCCCCCCACACCAGCCTGTAGCCTCCTGTCCCAAGCACAAGATACAGCTCCATCCTAGTGCCTCATAGTGATATAGTATAGCCAACATAATCTGTCAGAGCTTTCTTCATGCAGGGCCCTACTGGCCCTGCATGAAGACATCACATTTGAACTCATCTGATCCAGAATTGGGGTGAGCATTAGGGTTGACAACCCCAAGTAAGACACCACCACTGATTTGCCAGTACTACAGAGACCCAAATCCCTAACCCGTCTTTGCACGCTTTGCATTTTTACAACCCTCATCATCATCAACATCACTTTATTTTTAAGAGCGCCCTTCCAGAGCTCAGGGCACACTTACAATTCAAACACAGAATAGCATATACACATAAACATGGATTCACAACACCATTTACAATTAAAATATTAATAAAATCAGTACATATCATAATTCTTATAAGCAACTGCCTAATAAAAGGCCTTGCCTATTATAGACCAGAAAAAGTCTGATTAAATAAGTGTTTTTTTAAAGATGTTTTAAAACCCTCTATAGTCAGGCTATCTCATATCCGACGAGATAGAGAATTCCACAGGGTCGAAGCCATAAAAGCAAATGCTCTTACTCCAGATGTCTTCAGACGGACCTTGGGAATCTCTAGCAATCCCTCATCAGCGGATCGGAGTGAGTGAGAGAGGCAGTAAGGGATCAATAGTTCTTGCAGGTACTGTGGTCCCTGATCATGTAGGGCGTTGTAGATCAACAATGCGACCTTGAAGGTTATCCGCCACTGTACTGGCAGCCAGTGCAGTTCATGCAGTACAAGTGTTATGTGCCTGGATCTAGGATCTCCAGTCAGCAACCTGGCCATCATGTTCTGCACTAGCTGCAGGTGATGGATGTCAACCCCCGGTAGTCCTAGGTAGAGGGTGTTACAGTAATCAAGATGGGTGATGGCAAAGGCGTGGACCAAGGTGGGAAGATCTTCAGTTGGAACCAGGTGTTTTACCCTAGCTATATTCCAAAGATGGTAAAAAGGAAGATTTGACTACAAGGTCAGGCACTCATCAAGAATCACACCAAGGTTACACACCTGGTCCGAGGCAATTAGTGGTATCCCTCCCAGCTCTAAATCAGAGGGTTGTCTCACCAACATCCCGGCCGACCTACGATCTGGGTCCACAACCAATACCTCTGTTTTTTCTGGGTTTAGCCTCAGCCAACTGGTACTCATCCAGACTTGAATCTCAACTAGGCAGCTGTTACACACCGATATAATAATTTTCTCCAGGTCGGGCACAAAAAACATGTACAGCTGAGAATCATCTGCATAGCAGTGAAAACTCAGACCATACCATCTTATGTCTCCCAATGGTAGCATGTACACTGCAAACAACATGGGGGACAGCACCAAGCCCTGTAGCACCCCGCAGGGTAGCACATGGGGGGCCGAGGAATAAATCCCCGACACCACCCTCTGAGATCTGCCCTTGAGGAATGAGCAAAACCAACTAAGGGCTGACCCCCCAGTCCACAGAAGAACTACAGGCGCTCGAGGAGTACCCGTTGGTCCACAGTGTCAAATGATGCTGAGAGATCAAGGAAAACCAGAATGGTTCAGGATCTCCCATCTCTGGCCATCAGGAGATAATTTTGTACCCTTACCAGGGCTGTCTCAGTGCTGTGCCTTTTCCTGAAACCCGACTGGAGAGGGTCATAGATATTGTGGCTTGTTGAGTGGTCCTCCAGCTGCAGGGCAACCACATTCTCAATAACTTTACCCATAAAAGGCAAGGTAGAGACTGGTCTGTAGCTGACCAGGGAGTCAGGGTCTAAGGGTTTTTTTTTCAGGAGGGGTCGAACAACCACTTATTTTAAGGGGTCTGGGAAGATCCCTTTCTCCAGAGAACTCCTAACTATCCCAGTCAGGACTGGGTCAATGACCTCAACACACCATACAAGAAGGTGAGTTGGGTCTGGGTCCAGACTACAGCAAGTTGGCCGCAAAGTCTAGACAAGCCTCACAATATCAGTGACTGCTGGCAGGCTGAAGATAGACCAGGCCACGTGAGTAATTGTACCACTCAGTTGATCAGAGTAAGGACAAGGTTCGACCAGATTGCAGACAGACTGGATTGCACAGTCTGGCCTGTTTTTGGCTGCAGCAGTATCCATGGACAGGAACTCTGACTTCTTATTGGAGATTGCTGATTGGTAGATTTTATAATGATCTAGCAATCTAAGCCTATCCTCCTCCTCCTCCAGGTGAGTTTTCTGCCAGTGTCTCTCCAACCTTTGTCCCTGTCTCTTCAACTCCCTTAGAGATCCATCATACCATGGGGCCCCAGGGCGAAGGGTCAGGGGATGAACACAAACTGGAGTGATGACATCCAGGGCCCCTTCTGTTGCCCTATTATAGCCAAGAACAAGGGAGCCTGGGTCACCGCTGTCAATCAGAATTCCCGAAAGGTCCATCACCGCCATTAGGCCCTCTGAGGTAACTCCTCTTATAGGGCGGTACTGAACCATTTCCTTTGGAGCAGGACTAAAAAGGGGAGTCGCAAAACTGAATCTCAGGGCATGATGGTCAGACCATCCAACAGGATCCACCACCACGTTGGTGATCTCCATACCAAGTCCAGTGAGTGTTCCCCCCCTGTGGGTGGCAGAGGTAACTACCCATGTCACGCTCAGTGATTCAATCAACTGGAGGAAGTTTTGCCCTAATCTCTGCATTAACTTAGTTTTTTGCAACATATATATATATATATATATATATATATATATATATATATATATGATTGGGACAGCGATTTATATTATTATACTTGGGCTGTCGATTGGCAATCACAGGGGGTATGTATGTATGTATGTGTGTGTATTGATGGGGGGAAGGAACCACTAGCACCAGGAATATATATATATATATATATTGCTTTGATCAAGATGGCGATTGGCAGGGGGGACCACTGGCACCAGAGAAGACATATTGATTTTTGCAGTCAGTCTGGTGATCGGCGGGGGGGGGGCACTAGTCATCAGGGCAGAGGCTGAAGGGAGCACTAAACTATAGCAAAGCCTATGTAAATCAGCCCATAATGGGCATGCAAATGGCTACAGAGTGCCTTGCTTGCCCAATGGGCTCATTTACATGGCTGCTTTTGTGAATTTCAAACAGCACACCTGCACTATTCATTGTGGAGCCATACTCCGAGCTGCATGTCAGGGTGGCACTAGTGGGGTTAGCGCTGACTAGTCCTGGCACTATTCACAGTGGGATAGAGCAGGTGCATTATCTGCTGTCACTAGCAACCTTTGACACCTGGGCAACCCCAAAGCACAATGCAAACTTTTGAGCTGTACTTTGTGACTTTTTTGTGAATCTAGCCCTAAGTTTCTAACATAAGAGCTTGTATCTTTCGCTATGTATTTCCAAAACAAGGAAGAATTATTATCCGTAGTTGCACCAAGCATGTTTTTCCAATTCTCTTTTTGGTGAGCTGCCTTATGATACATAGATACATAGATACATAGACAGTGTCGGCAGATAAGGGCCTATGGCCCATCCAGTCTGCCCATTTGAGCTTGTAAGTTCAGTTTGTTTTCCTAGAAGTCTGTTGCACCTTACCCCTGACCTCCAGAATTCCTTTATGTCTATCCCATGCATTCTTAAATCCCATGATTGTTTCAGCCTCCACCACTTCCTCTGGCAGGGTGTTCCACTTGTCCACCACCCGTTCTGTAAAGAAATTCTTTCTCATGTTTCCTCTGAATCGCCTCCTCCAACTTCATCCCATGCCCCTCTAGTCCTGGAACATCTTTTCTTAAAATAATGTTTTCCTGCACCTGTTCCTCCCTGTAAGATACTTGTATGTCTCTATCATATCCCCTCTCCCTCCTCTCCTACAGGGAGTACATGTTCAGTTCCTTCAACCTGACTTCATAGGACTTGTGATGCAATCCATGCACCATCTTTGTTGCCTCCTCTGAACCTTCTCTACCCTGTCTATGTCCTTACGTAGGTATGGTCTCCAGAACTGTACACTGTACTCCAGGTGGGCCTCACTAGTGTCTTGTATAGCGGAATTATGACCTCCCTTTTCCTGCTGGTAATGCCCTGCCTATACATCCCGGCATCCTATTTGCTTTACCTGCTGCCTTGTCACACTGTTTCCCTACCTTGAGGTCATCAGAGATGATAACTCAAGATCCCTTTCCTGCTTGGTGCATGCTATATCCTCACCCCCCAACTGATATATTGTGCCAGGGTTTTTGTGCCCCATATGCATTATCTTGCACTTCTTTGCATTGAATTTCAACTGCCAAACCCCTGACCATTCTTCAAGTTTCTGCAGGTCGCTTCTCATTCTGTCTACACCCTCTGGTGTGTCTACTCTGTTACAGAGCTTTGCGTCATCAGCGAACAGTGAAATTCTGCCTTCTAGGTCCTGCGCCATGTCACTGATGAAGATGTTGAATAGGACCGGTCCCAGCACTGATCCCTGTGGTACCCCACTGGTCACTCTTCCCTCTGTGGAGTGACAGCCATTTACCACCACCCTCTGTGTCCTGCCACCCAGCCAGTTACCTATCCACCACAGTACTGTCCTGCCCACACACATTGTCACACAAGTCCAAGGGTGAAAACATAGGCCCTTTTAGCCAGAGCAGACACTCACCCTCTCGTTGCAGGTGCCCCACAGGTGACTCACAAATCTTCTTTTCTCCCAATAAAATACTGGAATGAACAGGCAGCTTTTCCTCCACAAGCAGAACTAGGGGGTTGCCCCAGGAATCTGCAGAGAAACCTTCTCATCCCCACCCCCCGAAGGGAAGGGGCACTGAGACCCGGAAAAAACGGTCTCCACCACTTCAGTAATCTTCTGTGTCTCTCTTTAAGGTGGAGACACACACCCTTCTACTTAAAAGTAGCCCTCTGTCAGGGCTGAGGCTCCTAGAGCTTTCACTGAGCTGCTTTAACAGCAAGCTCCCTACTTCACACACACTCACTGAAGACAAACTGAAGACACTGACTTCAAAACTCCCAACGTTCTATCTAACTCCCTTTGCTGCAGATTCCAATGTGGCTCATGCAGCTGCGAAAGTTCTATTGGTGATATCATCCCTCAGTCTCAGCTGAGACTGAGAACAGAGTGAGACAGTGTGAAACCCATTTAGCTGGAGTTTCACAAGCTGCCTTCCCTGCCTACCACTAGGTCTTACTGGGATTCTAGTAACCCCGGGTAACAAGGGGGTTACACTCGCCCTTGACCAGGAAAATGACTGTCCGCAGTCATTATTTACCAGGCCTTAGGCCATCCCACCCTATGTGCTACCTGCGGAGGGGGGTGATCAGGCCCCCTCCTACCATGTGCAAGCACAAGCAGGCAACACTAAAGGCCTAGAGGCCTTTAGATGACATATCAGCCTCTACACTATCCACTTACTATGGACACCTAGTGGCTCTGGTAGAACTATCCAGAGCATAGCCCTGATAGATCAGCACTGCAGTCCCAATGGCCATTCAGGACCACAGCCTGTCTATCCCCCCAACCCTCTAGGGAAAACCTATCTGCTTCTAACCTAATATCCCCAAAACAAAAACAACCTGGGGACCTCCCTGACCTTGGGCAACCTGCAACCACACACCATTAAAATACCTCATTACTGTCTCCTCCCTACCCCCACAACCATACCTGTGGAAGGAAAGGGTTAATACAGTAATAACAACCATAACACCACCAGTACTTTAAATTTCTACACACTAAAGCACTGATGAGGAACTCCAATGAGCCCCTCCTCCTCTTCTTGTCTTCTCTTCTGTCTTCCCAGGAACACCTGTAAGAAAAAGAAAGACAACACACACTCCTAATCTGCATACGCAGTCTACCTAAACCCCTACCATCAAAACACTGCAGAATCCCAAGAAGATTTTATTTAGAAAAAGGTAGAAAAACAGTATTTACATTAGAAAACAACAACATTATTTACAATACACATTTGGGGGGATGGAGTGCCCTGAAAGTCCCAACTAGTGACCACAATGCCCGAAGGCTAGTCCAATAAAGAGTCTCTCCTGGGCCGGAGCTCGATGAAGCACAGTTCTAACAGGCCAAAGTCCAGAAGAGGAGAGACTTTGCGGGCAGTTCACACATTTTGAAGTCTGTTAGTGTAGGGTGTGTACTGCAATGTCATAAAGATAGAAAAGTTCGGACTTACCAGCCACTTGTAGAATGAAAATCTTGGGACCGACCTGTACCTCTGATGAAGACTCTCCCTGGCAGCATTTCTTCTGATACAGCTGGGCAGACATCTTCTGAGAATCACAGGAGGGCACATCTGGGAACAGCTGGGTGATGTCATCTCTGGAGATGGAATCTTAGAACAAGAACAAAAAGAAAACAGCTGGTCTGATGTCATCCGATTACCAGGCGAAGAACAGGATACAGCTGGGCTGGTGTCCTCTCTGGATCTGAAGTCATCTGGTGGGCCAGTCGATGGTTTCTGTAAAGGCCAATACACTGTAGACTGATGAATGTGGGGCACCTGAGTCCTGGATGTCCATATTGGTGGATCAATAAAGGCAC
Source organism: Neoceratodus forsteri (assembly GCA_016271365.2). Lineage (NCBI taxonomy): Eukaryota > Metazoa > Chordata > Ceratodontiformes > Ceratodontidae > Neoceratodus > Neoceratodus forsteri. The sequence continues at coordinate 1,281,252,911 of CM057459.1, read as the reverse complement.
TTCACAGGCTGGTGTGGCAGTATTGACTACCACTGCTCGCCTTTCCATTTTGTAGGCATGGGCGCATTTGCTGGGAGGTCCTTGCACTGAGGCCAATACTACCAGGGGTCAGAAGCTTGAATTATTACCCCATCTGGGTGCACATAATTCACACAATGGGAGATTTCACGTCCCTCTCCGTCCACTATTCTCACTCTGTCTATAAACAGTGTCCTGCCTCTCTTCCACTGGGTATACTTTTCGTGAAACAGTCTATTCTTTACATGCTTGTTGGCCCCAGGATGCACACTTTTCATTGCTTCATCCCAGATCCAGGATTTCCTGCAGTTCTCAATCTCCTCCCAGACTTTCCGAGGAAAGGTAGGAAAGGTCATACCATAGATCTCATTTGCCTTCCTACGAACCAGTCTCTCCTCTTTACTTACGTTGGTCAATCTGAGACCGCTGGCCTGGCTTGGGGGTGGCCAGTCCTGTTTCTGCCAGCTTCACATCCTTAAAGAAATTAGAAACGGATCCCTGACTTTTTCCCTTTGCAAAGCCAGGGCAGTGGCATCACCACCTTCTTCCATACATTCCTCTGAGGCAAGATCTTGAGGCTGTGTACCCGTTCCTTTTTCACAAGGCCACATAGGTTCCCCCTCATCTTCCTCTTCACTGAGGATCTGAGCCCAGGAGTGAGCAGTTGTTCTCACTCCTGAGACTATCCACTCATCACTAGGCGCGGAGGTAGACACCTCCCACTCAAAGGCCTCCCGCATCTCATCTTCATCTAAGAGACTTGGGCTAGGGCCCCCACAGGGGTCTAGTGATGCTTTATCTGAACTTTCTTTCTGGGATCCAGCATCCGAAACTTCAACTTCGGGTTCTGTCTCTAACTCTGCACCCTCTAGCTTTGTGCCACACTTCCCCAAGGGGCCTTCCTCCACAGGCTCCGCCTGGTGCTGTGTGCTGCCAACTGCAGATTACTGAACCTTTGTCCATGTGGGAGCCAAATGAATTTGAGGTGCTTTATGCAAGCCATATTTTTCTAGGCATCCAACACAGTGAGGAATCATGAAGATGTCCCTTCCAGCTCTCAAGCATATTTGACATTCATGCACTGGATAACCAGGAACTGCCACATGAGGAGGTAGTTGCTCTCCATAGCACCACTTTTCAATACTCCTCAGTCTATTCACTGCTGCTGTTACTGCAACCCGGGCATGATCCAGGTAATGAGCTGATCCTGAGGCCATAACTGCAGAAAAACGAGCAAAAGTTCACTGTAACTGAAAGTCCCAACTTTATTGAACACACTCTTTAGTTGTAAAATGGCTCCTCTGCTGCTGTGTTTACTTTACTACCCCACCCTGTAATGGCGGCGGCAGCACTCCTGTGCATCAACATTCAGAATCTGGGTAAAGCCACTGCGCACCCGATTTACACAAACTACTGATAACTTTTGCTTAAACTGCGCAACTTGCTCTGTTCTTGCTTTAAACACATTTACAGGATTTTCCACAGACTTTTTACATGCTGGAAACATTTTTTTTTTTTCACAGTCCCTTAAAGCTTCAGGTTTTTAGCACAGGATTGCCTGTATTACTAGCGCTGCACATTGGCTACAACCCACAGTCTCTGGCTTCAAACTTTAAACTGAGACTGAATTCATTACTATGCACACAGTCAATGGCTTAACAGACTTGCACTTGTTGGCAGGACTTAACACAGTTGTTACTTGCAAAGCGACTGCACTGCTGCACACACATTTATATGGCATAGGGCAGAAAATCACTGTTTGAGCAGTTTTAAGGTGGTTACTTACTGTTATCAGTAGCAGTTTGCTGCGATGGGGAAAAATGGCCTGCAGCCAGTTCTTGGAGGCCTCAGAACAGCAACAGGTGGGCAGTCCTACCGATCGTCTTTTCAACCACCACTCTTGCAATTTCGATGATCGATTAGCGGGCTGAGTCCGATTTTAAACTAGAAAGTCAATTTTTAAACTGTTTAAAACGATTTTAACACTCTGCAACGCTCTTCCACTGCCAGTACACGCACTCCACTCACACTCCCTCTCGAATGCTGGGGCAGTCTCTGTAGAGCTGGCTGAGGGGCGGGACTAATTGCAGCCTGACCAACCACACAACACCATGCAAATGAGCCTCTTCTTCTATGGTGATCGTCGAGCAGGCAAATTTAAACTGCAGAATGCAACTTTTTTTCTTCACCAACTGACTCCACAGCGGGAGCCCATTTCAGCCATTTAACATAGCCATTTACACTGCAGTCTCTCAGTCAATTCAAAAAGCATTTCCAACATCCAGGGCACAATTTTCCTGTTGCTACCCCTAGTCTTCCACACTTTTCTTTACCACAGTTCATTTTAAAAGCATTTCAAATGTCCAGGGCACAATTTTCCTGTTGATACCCCTAGTCTTCCACACTTTTTCTTTACCACAGTTCATTTTAACAAGCAGGCAAAAATGCTGTAAACAATTTTGATGCAGGACAAGGGCACACTCTTTGGCTTTACTGCTCCTTGGTAAACAGTTGGCATTTTTAAACAACAGCACAAGATCCACAGCACACAGCAACACACTAGGGACATTGCTTCAGCTTTTTGGGCTACCCTCTGCCAGATAGCCAAAACGCTAGCCCCCTTGCCCAAGCACCTTCCTTCCCAGAACAAAATCCAAAGCGGTGCCTCCATTTTTGTAACCCCTCACCCCTGCCTTTTTAGCAAAACAAAAGGTGGCATGCTGTTGAAGCTGACAGCAGTACCTGGTGCGGACTGGGTTCAGGGAGGATGAGGTTACTCGGCACAGGGGAGCCTAGGTTTGGCTACTCTGAACAGAAGCACCCAAGTAAATCTGAACACAGGAAGCAACAACTGTAATGGCCAGAACCAGGAATGGGTTCTTCAGTGTGGCTTTATTCACATCCTAGCTGAACAAACAAAGCATAGACTGACCCCCATGGGGCTACAATTCCTGGTAATGCAGATTAGAGACAACAGAACACTTTATCACTATTTCCAGCCCTCAGGCTCTAAACCCACCATGCACACAGCACAGACTTGCACGCAGCTTTGGGTACACAGTCCTACTTGTGCACTCTTGGGTTTTCCCCACTGGCCCGGCTCCCCCGCCGGCCACTTGATTCATGGTCCATTGGAAGAATGAACCAATTATCCTGTTCACGGTCCATTGGAAGAATTAATCAATTATCCCATTCATGGTCCATTGGAGGAATGAACCAATTATCCTGTCGTGGCTCCCCAAACCACACTACAGTCTGCAACTCCTAGAGAGAATTTTCCTTACAATCCCACATCTGGGTACTTCCCCCATCACTGGCCAAGTGCCTGAGGTAAAGTAGAAATTCACAGAAGAAATCTGTAGAGGTAGACCAGGTCACTAAAGATGGGGGGCCACCCACCTCCAGCTCCCAAAGCCCATACCTGGCCATTTCTCTGGAAACTGAACAATTCCTTTACTGAACTTTTAAATGTAGATTCTGGGTAGACGTCTGTCACATCTCTTCTACATATCATTTGCATTCCAACAAGCTCTGGAACTTGAAACTACTTTTAACTTGCTTAGCCCATTACTCTAGGCTTCCCAATATTTAGTAGTTTAATCCCCACATTGTCACACAAGTCCCAGGGTGAAAACATAGGCCCTTTTAGCCAGCGCAGACACTCACGCTCTCATTGCAGGTACCCCACAGGTGATTCACAAATCTTCTTTTCTCCCAAATAAATACTGGAATGAACAGGCAGCTTTTCCTCCACAAGCAGAACTAGGGGGTTGCCCCAGGAATCTGCAGGGAAACCTTCTCATCCCCCCCTCCCGGAGGGAAGGGGTACTGAGACCCAGAAACAGCGGTCTCCACCACTTCAGTAATTTTCTGTGTCTCTCTTTAAGGTGGAGACACACACCCTTCTGCTTAAAAGTAGCCCTCTGTCAGGGCTGAGGCTCCTAGAGCCTTCACCAAGCTGCTTTAACAGCAAGCTCCCTACTTCACACACACTCACTGAAGACAAACTGAAGACACTGACTTCAAAACTCCCAACGTTCTATCTAACTCCCTTTGCTGCAGATTCCAATGTGGCTCATGCAGCTGCGAAGTTCTATTGGTAATGTCATCCCTCAGTCTCAGCTGAGACTGAGAACAGAGTGAGACAGTGTGAAACCCATTTAACTGGAGTTTTACAAGCTGCCTTCCCTGCCTACCACTAGGTCTTACTGGGATTCTAGAAACCCTGGGTAACAAGGGGATTACATGTCTTTTTAAGAGAGCACGTAACAAGTGCACCAAGTTGGTCAGAGCAGCCAAGGCTGCCTACTATCGTTCAGAGCTAGCCTCTGCCTCAAGAAATCCTTCAAAGCTCTGGAAAACATTAAAAGACATGTCTGGACACACACCTGGTAATTCCATTCCAGCAAAAATTAAGTCTGGTGGCAGCGTTATCTCTAACCGATCAGAAATACTGGAAGCCCTCAATAACCATTTTGCAATGGCAGGGTTAGCATCTGATACTTCCCCTGCCAATGACCTCCGCACAGCTCAGGGCCCACCAACCAACGAGTCCCCCCCTACTGAGGAGGCCTTCTCCCTCCTGCCTGTCTCTCTAAAAGAGGTGGAAGACCTACTGCTTCAACTGGACACCGGGAAGTGAGCAGGCTCCGACTTCATAAAGCCATACTATCCGAAATGTGCTTGCAGTGCCAATCACCCAACTATTCAACATGTCACTCTCCCAGGGTAGCCTCCCCCCTCAATGGAAAATAGCCCATGTCATCCCTCTATTAAAAGCAGATGACCCCTGTGATCTAAATAATTACAGACCAATCTCCCTCCTCCCATCTTGTCTATATTTCTAGAAAAAAATAGTGTGTGGTCAGCTAGGGGTATACTTAGAATCCAGAAGCCTCTTAAACCCAGTGATCAATGATTGGCTCCTAGACCTTGACAACAAGAAGCATGTCTGTGCCGTTTTCTTGGATCTTAGTAAGGCATTCAACACAGTCAATTACAGCCTGCTTCTTTCCTCGCTAAGCACCTTAGGCCTGGACCATAAATCTATGTGCTGGTTTGCAGACTACCTCGGAGAACGGAAACAGCAGGTTAAAGCTGAAGGTGATCTTTCTCCATTAAAACCTATGCTGAGGGGTGTGCCCCAGGGCTCTATCCTTGGTCCCCTCCTCTTTGCAGTTTACATTAACAACATCAATGACCCCCTCAAAAAAGCCAACATCCACTTATTCGCAGATGATGCTGTACTGTACTTAAGTCGCCCCATGCCAGAAGCAGCCTGTGAAGACCTCCAAGCTGAATTTAACCTTCCACAATACCAGCTCATAAACAAGAAGCTTTTGCTCAATGCAAAAAAGGCAAAAGCCATGCTCTTCTCCCCCTCCTTGCATGAGGCAATTCCTGCTGGAGGGGGGGCTACCCCACAGATTACCACTGTTCTTGGAGAAACACTAGAGTATGTAGCTACATTCAAATATCTAGGAGTTTGGCTTGATCACAAACTTTCCTTCGCCGACCATCTCAAAGAACTACAGAAGAAACTAAGGCAAAGATTAGGATTACTCTACAGAATTAACCACTTGCTCACAAAGGAGGCCAAGATTCAACTGGTTCAAGCTACCTTCCTATCTTTAATAGATTACGCGGACCTGTTCTACAGCCACTGCACTGCCTCTGCACTGGCTAAGTTGGACACGCTCTACCACAGAGCTATCAGGTTCATTACTAGCCTTCCACTTTCCACACACCACTGCTCCCTGTACTCATTGTTAGGCTGGGCTTCCCTTCACTATAGGAGGAATAGAAACGCCACCCTATGGGCCTTCAGAGTGGTAACCAACAAGCTCCCCTCATATGTCTCAGATTGTATTCCCCAGAGTGTGATAGGTACCTACACTCTAAGGAGCTATTCCCTAATTGCCCTCCAAGTTCCAAGGGTCAGCACTCATTTCAGCAAAGCTGCTCTAAGCTTCTCTTTACCCACATTGTGGAATGGTTTACAAAGGAACTTGAAGCTGAGCTGTCCTGTTAGGCTGAATATCTTCAAGGCACTCTATGATTGTTACATGAAAGCACCTTGCAAATGTTTTCCTCACTGCTAGCCCACTAATTCCGCAACTCCCCCTTTCCATCCTGACGCTCGCCATGTTTCTACCCCTGGCTCTCACTCTTTCCCTATTAACTCTTTCTGCTGCACCCACCCTTCCCTGTCCACTCCAGCCTGGCTAAAGTCCCACCCCATCCATAGCAGTGTCCCAGTTATCTACCTCTCTTCCGTCATTATCATAATAAACAAGTACATGACAGCCATCGTCACTTTCTGTGGTTTTAACCCAATTTTTCCCCCAGTTGTCGGTAATATATCCCTCCTCTTCTTTCCCTCTCTAATCTGCCACCCCATACATGGCCTCTTTCCCCTATATGTGTAGTTTTCAGCTGCCTCACTCAAAAGATCTCTGCTTATAACCCCTGTATGCCTATGGTCGATTGTACATCTGCTGACTTCTTCAATTGTAAATAATGTTTTTTTTTTTTATATATATATTTCAACCTTGTACTGTACTGTATACACTGTATATACTTTTTCTTCCTTGCATATTATTGCTTTTTCTATACCTGCTTCTGTACTGTACTTTGATGTATTCATGACCAGGTCCACCTTGCAAATGAGCCTTGCTCAATTGTGCCTGCCTAGATAAATAAAGATTTTGATTGATTGATTGATTGATTGATTGATACCTTTTATTGGACCAATATAGATGTTACAAAAGAAAATAGGTGCTTGAGCTTTCAGCTTACATATAATTCTTCATCAGATGATGATTTCTGATGAAGGATTCTATGTAATCTGAAAGCTCAAGCACCTATTTTCTTTTGTAACATCTATGTTGGTCCAATAAAAGGTATCAAATCATCTCTTTTGTTCAGGATCTTTTATCGCAAGGACCAAAGCAGCAACATAACTGATTTTCTGATTTATTCAGGGCATGGGTGTAGGCAGGCATACTCCAAGCACTCCATGGTGTGCAATTTTATTTAAGGGGGTAGCAAATAAGCTCTGAACTGCTTCCTATTTCCATGAACACTAACAAAGAAAATATTGAACCTTTCTGTAATTTTATTCATAGGAGTCAAAACTAGAAGGACTGGTCACTATTATTCTCTTTGCATCTCAAGGACAATACAACTTTACAGGCTCTAGGCTGGTATGTGGGTGTCTTAGGGAACAATGCATGGCATTTCTATCTACCCATGCATGGCAACAACCATTGTCATGAGATTCAAAAGTTGGATTTATTGAGCCAAATGAGGCAACAAACACGGTCCTGGAGTACATTTGTGTATTGTCTGGCTACACCCGTGGGGGGTAGTTCACCCTAATGGGGGGGGGGTAGCAGTGAGCAGTAGCGGCTCTAGCCACAAATGGTTACCAGGGCACAGCTGGGGCACAACAGATGACAGCCAGGGCACTGATATATTGTTACTATGGGGGGAAGTTCTGCACCATATGGGGCACCAACTGGGGCACAGCATTTTTTCACCAGGGCACGTGCCCTGGCAGGCCCTGGTGTAGAGCCGCCCATGGCAGTGAGTCCACTTGTTGTGCAGATCTGAAATCCCTGGCTACACCCCTGATTCAGGGCATTCTTTTTCCTTTAGCAGGTAATATAAAAACCATGTCTCGGGTTTTACTTTTCTACGGTATGTTCCAGATAGATAACCGCATGCAGTCCATGAAAAATATGAGTACTTACTATAGGTCGAATTGTTTTCTGAATCAGTTTGCTTAATAACTTGAGATAGTAAGTCCTGTTCCTCAAATTCATTAATCATTTCACACATCTTCTCTTCTGCAGTCATATTCCAGGTGTAATGCCCCCCTAACAATGTCTAGGGGTATGTCTGATGTTGCCGGGAAGAGGGGAGCATGGTACAGCCAGAAACACAGTCCAGAACTTGCTCATTACATGGTTTAGCAATGGATGGTCCAGTGTTGCAGACAATCTTCGAGGGGTGCTGCTGCTGTGGGGGCTAAATTTGGTTAGGACAATCACAAGCAAAAGCAGTAATTAAGTCCATTGTCCACAACTGATGAAAAGGTCCTGAACTGATTTAATAGAATAAAAATTAACAGCCACTCCTTGGAGCATAGGGGTAACACAATATGATGGGCAATCAATCAATATACATGTCCGAAACCAAGATACAGCATATTTGATCAGGGATCTGATGCAGGCACTCCAGGGAGCCGAATCAGGCTCCTACCAAATGATGGTGACAAGTTTTTTCCTCGACCCAAACAGGCCTATACCAAGCAGCTTCTAGAACTCCCTCCAGCACTGACATTGTACAGCTCTCATCAGGGAACAGAACATCTCTCCAACTGAATATCTCCCTCCTTTACTTCCAGTTCACACCACACTGCAACGAGCACCCCAGGGCCAACTTTCCTCCAGGTAGTCTCGAACCCACAGTGCTGAAACTCTTATGGGCCTTCAAACTGACACACATAGTGGACACAGGACTAATTCAAATGGTGTCGAGACACAGGCTGCAACCACTGCATCCCCAACAAGCCGGGCTGCCACAACCAACCCACGCACCAGGACTCTGTGGCAACTGCCGAGCCTAACTTGCAGGGACCCTTCCTCGCCATCCTGCCCCAGTGCCAGGGGTCACAATGCAGGCTCCAGGGTGTGGCAGTCCTCAAATCAGGTCATGCTACAGTAACACCAATCCAGCCCCAAATGACTCCAGGTGCTACACTTCAAGAGCGGTGGGCCAGAGTGGCAAACGCCCCACCATGGTCCCAAACCTTAGCCCTCCAGCCGAACTGGCCAAGACTTCCCCCCCCCCTACTCTCACTCTCTCCCAAAGGTACCAACATTTTCCCTTATATAGCCTCTAGCCTCCCTACCCCACCAGCCAGTAGGGGCCCCCAAAGACCAGGCAAGCAAGCCCCAGAACAAACTAGAAATAAGCTCCCAGAGAGGGATTACACAGGTGAAATGTTTGTTATTAATTGCACATCTGGAAGTTGCATAGCTATGCATAGGCAAAGAACTGTCATCCATTAAATCAGTTACATAAATTATAGTGGGAAAATGGTCACTATGAAGAAGAGCTAATACTTCTGTGTCTGACTCTAGATAAACTTGAAGCTGATGTAATCCAGTAATCATTCACTGTGTTGCACAGTTACGAGCAAAAATGTGTAGTCCCCCTCTCTGTCTGATGGAAATCTGCCATTAATTACTAAATGGTTTATCTATCTATTTTTTTTATTTATTGTTCTTGTTCACTGGGTTAGCATTCTGAACCAAGGGCCCCTTTTCAGGTGCAGCCAGGAGCTGACAAAAGGTGGCTACAAAATGTCATTCAAAAATTCAATAATTTTCACATGCAATATGCAGGAATAAAAATGTAAAATATTATATTGCACTTTACAATGTATAAAACAAAGTCCAGTTTATAAATACATGTTTAACAATTCAGTGTTAAATGCCTCTATTAGTTCTATTAATGTTGCCCCCTGAGTGTTACAGAGTTTATCTATTGACTTTATATCATCTCTTGCAGGTTCAAGATCAGGTACAAAAGATTCTGAATCTATTAAGGAGCTGTACATTTCAATTCTGGCACTGAAATCTCCAGACAAATACAATTGAGTGTCAGGATTGACACAGATTTCCTCCAATAAATTGGACAAGTCGATCCATAAATCTGAAGAATAATATTGGGAATGTGCAGCGGGGGGTGGAGGGTATTAAACATTTACCATTGTAAATCTTTAACTTGAAGTTTAGTATACAGTATGTTTAGATTCACTTTTCTACTTTCTAAGATGATTTTTCTTGTTTATGTCAGTGCTATGACGAAGCCCAGGGTGCTGGGTGAAATGTAAGCACGTGTGGGCAGTGCAGCAGCACTGTCTGGTCTGACTGCTTGTGATGTGAATACAACTGTGGAAAAGTTAAACTAAAACAAGTCTGAACATTGCTTCATTGTGAATGGTGAGTGCCTCCACTCTTTTTGAAATATTTACGTTTTCCTGGAGTGCCCCACCACCCTAGTGCTCCACTCTCACATTCTGCTAAAGATTTTCCTGCTTTTTCAATTTTAATTAAGCCACCCACACACATTAACCTGGCTGGCAGAACTTATTCTCTTTTAATAACAGTTTTTTCAGCAGTTCAGTTGAGTTGCCATGGGTACCAGGATGGGTACCAGCTTTGTCAATCTGTTTTTTGGATTGGCTGAGGAACAGTTCTTTCTCTCCTTCACAGGGACTGCGCCTGACCTCTACAAATGCTACACAGATGACTGTGTGGGGGCCACCTCCTGCTCCAGGGTAACCCTCCAAATCTCAGACAAATTTACTACGGCCCATTCTTCCCATCAGTACACTATCAAAATATCCTCCTCCACACTGCCTTTTCTTGTCAGTGCATAACACTGGCATGAAGACATTGATTTATTACAAACCCACTGACTCACATAGCTTTCTTCTACACAGCTCCTTCAATTCAAAACATGTTAAGAATGGTTTGCCACATTCGCAGTTTCTTAGACTTCGCAGGTTATGTAGTGAAGATGATTTTGATGAGCAGCTCAAATAATGCAGTTTCTTTTTAACTAATGGGGATACCCAGAAAGTCTAACATAGAAACATAGACGTTGATGGCAGATAAGGACCGAAAGGCCCATCTGGTCTGTCCATTTTTTTTTCTACCTTATGAATTTGCCATTGGACTTTACTCTGTCAATGGCCTATCTATTCATACTCATCTGTATTGCTCCCTTATGGCTGTCCCATGCCGGTTTGAAGTCCTGCACTGTATTCATATCCACTACTTCCTAAGGTAGACTGTTCCATGCATTCACCACCCTTTCTGTGAAAAAGAATTTCCTCACATTACCCCTTAATCGGCCTCCCTCTAACCTCATACTGTGTCCTCTTGTCCTGCTATTTTTCTTATATTGAAACATGTTAGACTGTTTCACCTTGTTAATGCCCTTAAGGTGTTTGAATAATTTGATCATATCCCCTCTCTCCCTCCTTTGCTCTAGGGTATACATTTTGAGCTCCATTAATCTGTCCTCACATCTTTCCTGATGCAGTCCCGGCATCATTTTGGTTGCCCTTCTCTGGACTGCCTCCATTTTGTTAACGTTCTTGTGAAGGTGTGACCTCCAGTACTGCATGCAGTACTCCAGATGGGGCCTAACCAGTGTCTTGTAAAGAGGGATTATTGCCTCCCTCTTACGACTTGTGATACCCCTGCTAATACACTGCAACATCCCCCTAGCCTTACCTACTGCTTTAGTGGTCTGCTTGAATGATTTCAGGTCATCTGTGATGATAATGCCCAAGTCTCTTTCTTCCCTTGTGGTTGCCAGCAACTCCCCTCCCAACCTATAGGTGGCTTTAGGGTTTCTCTTCCCAATGTGCATGATCTTGCACTTCTTTGTGTTAAATCCCAGTTGCTACTCTTCCGACCATTTTGCCGGTTTATCCAGATCTCTTCTCATTCTGCCCACCCTATCTGGATCACCTACTCTGTTGCAGAGCTTGGTGTCATCTGCAAACAGACAAATCATACCCTCCAGTCCATCTGCATTGTCACTGATGCAGATATTGAAGAGGACTGGCCCCAGGAGTGATCCCTGAGCTACCCCACTTGTGCCTTGCATCTCTTCTGACAGTATACTGTTTACCACCACTCTTTGTTTTCTGCCCGCCAACCAGTTTGCTACCCAGTTGACCAATTTCTGACCTACCCCAAGCCTGCCCACCTTATTAATCAATCTTCCATGTGGAACAGCATCAAAAGCTTTGCTGAAGTCAAGGTAGGCAACATCAACTGTACTCCTTGCTCCACCACTCTGGTTACCCAGTCAAAGAAATCTATGAGATTAGTTTGACAGGACCTTCCTGTTGTAAACCCATACTGTCTTGGATCCTGTGCTCCTATGGATTCCAGGTGTTGCACTATCTTTTCCTTAAGGAGTGCTTCCATAATCGTGCCCACTACTGAGGTAAGACTGACTGGTCTGTAGTTTCCTGCCTCCTCCTGCTACCACTCTTGTGGAGCAGGATCACATGAGCCCTTCTCCAGTCTTCTGGGATCTCTCCTGTGCTCAGAGACTCACTAAACAGTTCTGATAATGGCTTTGCTAGTTTTCTAGTTCCATCCTTAGCTCCTTCAGTATCCTGGGATGTATGCCATCCAGTCACATTGCCTTGTCTACCCTGAGCTTAGCGAGCTCTTGTAGGACCCTTTATTTTGTGAAGGGACTTGTGCACGCCTCCCTCCCTCCCCCTTGTGTCCATGGTGCTGAGCTGTGGGCCTTGCCCTACCTTCTCCTCAGTAAATACTGAGCAGAAATATCTATTTAGGATAGATGCTTTTTCTTTGTCCTCCTCCACAGACTCCCCCTTATCCCCTTTGATTTTAGCAATACCTCCTCTGGGTTTTCTCCTTTCACTAATGTATCTCTGGAAAGTCCTGTCCCCTTCTTTTACTGTTTGTGCTAGTGTTTCCTCAGTTTGGGCCTTTGCCTGCCTTACTGCCTTCCCTGCTTCCCTTACAGAAGTTTGGCATGCCTCCTTATCTTCATCCCACTACATTCCCTTATATTTGCTGAAGGCCAGTCTTTTGGCTCTGATGTTTTCTGATACTGTTTTTGAGAACCAGAGTGGTTTCCTCCTTCTTTTGCTCTTGTTTTTCTCCCTAACACAATGGGATATTGCTTCAAGTATTGCATCCTTAATGCTTGCTGACTTTGCCTGTACCCCATCACCTGTATTTCTTCTTGCCAGGGCTAGCTTAACTCTAAGCCTTTGTGTGAAGCAAATAAACAAAACAAAACAATGTAAGAAACCACTATAATTCTCAACGGAGGTGGCAGTGAAGATTCAAGAGAAAAAGAAAGCATTCAGGAAGTGCAAGGAATCACAGAAGAAGCAGGACAGAGAATTGTATCAGTTAAAGCAAAAGGAAACTGGGAAGGCAGTCAGAACAGCAAAGGCCCAAACCGAGGAAAAGATAGCCAACTCAGTTAAGAAGGGGGATAAATCCTTTTATAGGTACATCAGGGAGCATAGGAAGACCAAGGGAGGGATAGTGAGGCTTAATAAAGGGGAGAGGGGAGTGGGCAGAGGGTGATAGTGAAAAGGTAGAGATACTAAAATATTTTTGCTCAGTATTTACAAATGAAGATGGGGAGATACCTAAACCAAACAATAGAAACACTCTGGATACAGACGTTGATACCAGCCAATTTACAGAAGAAAGGGTTCTGAAAGAACTCTTAAAACCGGAGGTGAACAAAGCAATGGGGCCTGATGGATTCATCCCCGAATTCTAAAAGAACTAAGGGTAGAACTAGTGACACCACTGACTACACTCTTTAACAAACCAAGGGAGGATGGAGTGGTACCTGAGGACTGGAGGAGGGCAGATGTTATTCCACTTCACAAAAGTGGGAGCAATGCAGAAGCAGGAAACTACAGACCTGTTAGTTTAACCTCAGTGATAGGGAAAATGATGGAATCACTTCTGAAGGAAAGAATTGTTGAGTACCTAGAGGTCAGAGGGCCACAGGACCCAAGGCAGCATGGATACACAGCGGGAAGGTCATGCCAGATGAATCTAATAGATTTCTTTGACTGGATGACCAAAGTAGTAGATCAGGGAGGGGCTGTGGACATGGCCTACCTAGACTTTAGCAAGGCATTTGACACAGTCCCACACAAAGATTAATATACAAGTTAGCCAGCCTGAGTGGGTCCCAAGATGATAGCCTGGGTAAAGAATTGGCTGGAGAATAGGACACAGAGGGTAATAGTAAATGGAGTCCACTCTGAAGAAAGGGGGGGGTTACTAGTGGGGTACCGCAAGGTTCAGTATTAGGATCAGTCCTCTTCAATGTCTTTATAAGTGACATTGCAGAGGGACTGGAAGGAAAAATATGTCTCTGCAGATGACACTAAGATCTGCAACAGAGTTGATGCAAAAGGTGGGGTGGAAAGGATGAGAAGAGACTTGGCAAGGTTAGAGGAATGGTCAAATGTATGGCAGCTTAGATTCAATGCTAAGTGCAAGGTAATGCACCCGGGAAACAAAAACCCAGGGGAAGAGTACACAATGGAGGTGAGATACTAACAATGACAAAAATGGAAAGGGACCTGGGGGTAGTCATATCAGATGACCTAAAGGTCGGTAAGCAATGTGAGAGGCAGTAAGGAGGCCTGGGGGGATACTGGGATGCATAGGGAGAGGCATCACCAGTAGAAAACAGGAAGTTGTTATCCCTTTGTACAGACAGCTGGTGAGACCCCATCTGGAGTACTGTGTGCAGTTCTGGAGACCCAATCTCCACAAAGACATATACAGGATGGAAGCTGTCCAGAGGAGGGCAACTAAAATGGTGCAGGGTCTGCACCAGAAGACATATGAAGAGAGACTTAAGGAGCTTAATATGTATAGCCTGGAGGAAAGGGGAGGACATGATAGAAACTTTCAAGTACCTCAAAGGAATCAACAAAGTCCAAGAGGGTAGCATCTTTCAGAAAAAGAGGTGTGCAAGAACAAGGGGCACAATTTAAAGATAGGGGCAGCTCAGAGGTAATGTAAGTATTTTTCACAGAGGGGTTGTGGATGCATGGAGACGGCCTTCGGAGGAGTTGTGGAGTCAAAACACTGGTGGAATTCAAGCATGTATGGGACAGTCATAAGGCAATTCTAGGGGGTGGGGGTAGGAAAAAGTAAGCTGCTGGTTAACTAGGATCTGCAGCTTATCCATTAGGTAGGGAAATGGGCAGACTGGGTGGGCCAAGTGGTCTTTATCTGCCATCAAATTATATGTTTCTATGTTTCTGTTGGCCATCTTATCAAAGTCAGCTCCTCTGAAGTCCCATATTTTTGCATTAGAATGGGATGATTTAGTTCTAGTGGCCAAATTGAACCATACCATGTGATGGTCACTGGCTCCCAGGTGGACAGAACATGCTCCTGGGTCAGGAATATGCCCTGTAACCTTGACCCTTGCAGGAGGGATACTCTTTCGCAACAGCAATGATACATTCCACTAGTGTTTCACTTCCATCGTAATATACTTTCTTTTCACAGGATCATCACTAAGAACTTCCCTATTCTGCAAACTGACCCTAATATAAAGCTTCCTTTATAGAGCCAGCTATTGCCTCCTATTGCCGACCACCCAACCTACGTAATCTCCTGATATGAAGCAGCCTACATACTCCTAACAATTCCTTCCAACCAGGTACCAATGCTTGCAACAGAACTCACTGTTATACCTGCAAATGTATCTAGGGTCATACCATTGTTTCTCACAACATCAAGGAGTTCTCATGCATGTCCAATAATGTGATATATTGTATACTTTGCATGAAATGTGCAGCTTTCCACATCAGAGAAATTGGCAGATACTTGGCTGACTGATTCAGGGAACACTGCAGGGTAGTCAGGAATAAAGACATTGATAAACCTGTTGTATCCCACTTTATTTCCAAGGACCACAGTGTCAATGATCTTTCTGTGTCCTTCAGTAGGGTGTCTGGGATGCTGACCAGAGAAAAAAACATGGAAACCAAGCTGATCATCTTCCTAGGCTCCCAGCAGCCCTCCAGTTTAAATGACAGACTTATTTTCTACTAACATCTTTTAGCCACCTCATGTTTACCACTGTAGACTGTCTTTTTTACTCTCACTCCTGTCATATCTTTGCTTGCATACGCGCATTGTTCGTTTGCATATATGGGTATGCCTGCACATGCTTCCATCCAGTGTGTGTGCATGTGTGTGTGCACGGGGGGTGGGCATACCCACATGGGCGTTTCAGCTGCTGTATGTGAGCACATCTATTTTCCTTTTTATTTTCATTTTCCACAGAGGTCTCTATCTCTGTCTCCTTCCCCCACATCTATCAAGTTTCAGCCTTCTTACTAGGCCCTGTTAATTAGTCCCCATTTGAGCACTCTTCAGCTCATTCACCCCTGCTATGCCTTTTCATACTCATCACCACCTTTTTTGTTTTCCAGCTTCTTTTCTTACCTTTCCTATTATCACTTGTTCTTCTAGAGCCTCCCCTTACTTTCTTTCTCACGTATATCCCTTATTTCCCCTTATATCTCCACTAACTTTGCTTTTTTCTCTTTTAGATAATTCCTGAAATAGACCTATGGTCATAATGTTGACCCTAACTCCATTTTCTATTGTCAACGTGCATTTAATATTACCATTTTGTTTTGTTTTCAGACTACACACTGACACAGCACCCTGTTTTTTTTGTTCTCACAATTTTAATTAACATGACTAAGCCTTCTGGCAACCTCCCTTTATTTTTTCCCTTCTGGCAGTAATCTGTGCTAATAAATAACCATTTATGGGGAGGGAGGGACTATCCAAGGATAGTGTCCACATTTCTTGGAAGCACACAACATTCACTTTCTATATTACGTTCACAAAATCTTTGTCTGAGAACTTTATAAGCAAGCCTGAAACATTTCACAAATAAAGAATCCAGTTTGGATGTCTAACATTTTGCTTAGCTAGGCAACCTTTGTAGTTCATATGAACAGTCATACCTATTTCCTACAAGCAAATTGAAATTTTCTTGACTATTCCTTGATTCTGTGAGGTTAACTAGTTAGTTACTATTTCATTGCTTCCTACCCCTTCCTAACCTCTTCATTTCTGAACCACAAACATTATTATAATAGAAACAGTTAATACCCAAACTTCTCTGCCTTTTTTAATATGGCAAAAGCTAGCCACTTATCTCTCAACAAGATATCCACCTGTCCCTCATTTACACAAATGCTTTCAGCTCATTTACAGGCTTTAACTCATTCTCTTCTTAGGTGTATTTTTAATAAATGTTTTAAAATTGACGCAGTTTGTCTCGTTAATGATTGCTCCGTTTCTGTTTTTGTTTTATGATTACCAAACACTGAGATTATTACATTTTCTGTTTCATTCTTGTCAGTTGAGGGGTGTTCTACATATACACCAGCTAACTTAATCCATCTTTCCTGAACAGGATCCTGCTCTTAATTAACAACTTTTCCAGTTGCCTGGACTAGCAGTAAAAAGGCATGTGATATTACAAGCATCCTCCTTCCCTTCTCCAGAATTCTGGTGTAACAGTATCACTGGCCAAGAAAACAGTTACCACTCCTTATCATTACCCTTCATTTTCCTTATACAGTAAAGGGCTTCTTTATCCTTGAGGGGAAGCTCAATTTCTGTGATAAGTCTGTACCTAATCATTGACAAAAGAGACTCCTCAGTCTCTAGTTCTTTATGACTAACATTAGTAAGCTTCACAGTCAGTTTTGTCTGTAACCTTTTAACATTTGTATAGTTTTATACTGTTCATTACCATTAACAGAGAGTTCAGAAGCAGTATTAATTAGTGGGTTTTCATTGTTCCTTTCTAATTGGTTTACTGCTTTAAGTAACTGTTGGTCACTTACAGTATCTCCTGTTTTACAGGAGACGTAAGTGTTACATCCTCCTCTTGGGAATCACATACCTCTTCCCCTTTTTATGTTTGCTTGCACGCATGTGCAAGAAACATAGTGCCATCATCTGAGTTTTTCAGAGGTGTGTCAGCATCTTCCAATTCAGTCAGTGTGTTTGCAGGCGTGGTCACAGTTTTCCAATCACTGCTGAAGCTGTCTATGACAGCAGTTGAAAATGCGGTGGCATACAGTTGAAAGAGGGAGCGACGCTTCAGTGAGCAGCTCCTCCCCCCCCCCCACACACACACACAGATCAACTGTGTCGGTTGCCTGATAGGATGGTGTAGTCTTGTCTAGCTTGAGAGACAAGCCACACATCATTACTTTAATAAACTGTTCCTGCCAAAGCAGGACCACCAAAATGTGGGTGCCTAACAGTCCTTACACACGCCAGCTCTCCAAAGCACACCTTCATGGACTCCATGGGTTCTAATCCTCCAGAAAAATACCTCAGCATTTGATGTGAAAACTCAGACTTCTTTGTATGTGTAATTCCAAGCATTTTCTCTTACTAGACTCTGTCAATGTGAACTCCTGCTAAAACCTATGCAAATGAACTTGAGCGTACTGTACTACCTGCAGCTGAAGCAAAGAACAACCAGAATGCACAAGGAGAACATACTGCTATGCATTTCAGCAGCAGCCAGTGGGGGAGGTTTTCATGACTGAAGCACTTTAATGCGCCTTTTAGTGCTGTCATATACACACCCCTGTGTGGTAATTCACTAAACTGCACACACAGTCTGGTAATGCAGTTTCAAAATATTTTTTTTTTCTCTGAATTGCCATGAGCTGGCATTTAGATAGAATCACACAGCTCTTTCTCAAATCAGATGCTCAATGAAGTCACATTACCTTGTGACCCTAAACATCTTAATGTTGGACATGTGCCCTAACAAAATAGCGAAAACTAGGTATGGAAAAAGAAAACACAAATTCAACCATAGCTCACAATCGAATCACCCTTTTCTCCGGTGAATCTGAAGCCGCCTAACAGCCCACCCCTGGGTGCTCATGCACTCCCTCCACCCGCACAGCATATGGCCGACGGGGGTGCTGTTGCATTTTATTTCATAATTTCCTGATCCTGTTGCTGCCACCATGCTGATACAGTAATACTTTTTATGGCTCGAAAACTGCTTGACATTAGCTGAATTATAAATGGCATCCCTGTTTGACGCTGTGGTGCTCAAATTTTAAGCCAAGTATTACAATCAGATATGTTGTTATTGACTCATGTCACTTACCATTTTATACATCTATTGATTTTTTCAATTCACTTTTGCTGACAAATGTTGATCGCAGGGATTCTGGTGTCACAATTCAGTTCAAGCGACGTGTAACATCTTAGTGCAGATGCTAAGTAACTGTTTTAAAATGCTGAAAAAGTTAACAGCGATGAAAGTGCATGAACTTCTTTCTTCCGTGTCTGGAGTTGTAGTGGCGTTATTGGCAAGTGCATGTCCCTTTGCTCCAGATCTATCAGTGAGATGTCTATCCTGTGCAATGGACAGTGGCTGAATGTTATCAGCTGACAGTTTTCATTTCATTATCAACAGATAAATATTCAGGGCTTTGCAAATGCAACTTTGCTGGTAGCACAGTTTCATACCCCCAAGTGTCTCATCAGTTAGTGGTTATATCTTAACCGATGCTCACAAAAAGTATGAAAAAGATTTGCCGCTGAGTAATGTAAATGCCAATCCACCAAAGCATCTTTAGGCTGCAAACATAATTTAAACGTATAGGGATTCTGGACCGGTGTATCACTCCTTGGCACAGCAACGGTTAATAAGTTTAATCACATTCTCGGGACATTGTTTCACTTGCCCCCCTCTCCCCACTACGATCCTGGTCACCTGAAATAAACCTGACATTTTAGTATCTGTTTTACATCTTGGCTCAGTTAGGCAATCAACACTGTAAGAACATAAATGGACATATAAATGGGGACTATAAGAACATGGCCACCTGAAATAAACCTGACATTTTAGTGTCTGTTTTACATCTTGGCTCAGTTAGGCAATCAGTGCTGTAAGAACATAAACGGACATATAAATGGGGACTATAAGAACATGGTCACCTGAAATAAACCTGACATTTTAGTGTCTGTTTTACATCTTGGCTCAGTTAGGCAATCAGCGCTGTAAGAACATAAATGGACATATAAATGGGGACTATAAGAACATGCTGTGGGTGCTTCTGCCTTAGTCCAGCTGTGCAACATCAGCCTGAAGCTCAGGTAGAGCTTACTGTCTACCACTTTGTTCACCCCCCCATGTACCTGTACCATTTTACATCCTCCCTTGCCTTAGTCCAGCTGTGCAACATCAGCCTGAAGCTCTAGTAGGGCTTACTGTCTACCACTTTGTTCCCCCCCCCCATGTATTGCTGTGCTACATCAGCCTGAAGCTCTGGTAGGGGTTACTGTCTACCACTTTGTTCACCCCCCGTGTACCTGCACCATTTCACATCCTCCCTTGATCTACACTGAGTGGATCCCTCATTCATACGTCACATATGCATGCACAAAAAAGGAAAAAACAGTCTTCAAAAATTAAGATACATTTATTATGTTTGTTTGCACGCATGTGCAAGAAACATAATGCCTTCATCTGAGATTTCGGAGATGTGTCACCTGCTCTTCCAATTCAATCAGTGTGTTGGCAGGCACGGCCCCTGTAAGCCAATGCATGATGGAGCTGTCTATGACAAGCTCCAAAATGCAGTGGCATACAGTTCAAAGGGGGAGCTACGCTTCAGTGAGCAGCGATAAGATATCGCTTGCTCATGCGCAGCCCCCCCACATGCACACGTAGGCATGCGTGCCCCCCGACACACACGCACACTGTATAGCCGACGGGGTGCCCAACCCCGCCGGTTGTGCTGCACTCCCCCGCCTCCCCAAAGCCTTCCAAATGCCATGCTGGGTGCCCACCCCAGAGTGGAAACTCATGATATAGCCGGAGGGTGCCCAATCCCCCATCGGCTCCACTGTCCTCACCCCCCTCCGAGTACTGGGTGCCATGCTGGGAGCCCATCCCAGTGTGGCAATCGATGCTTTGGGCGACAGGGGTGCCCAATCCCCCATCGGCTGAATGCCCCCCCAACCGTCCTTGTGCCATGCTGGGAGCCCATCCCAGCATGGCAAATGTCCTGCATCGTCATTGGAAACAAAAAGAACACCTGTAAAGAAATAACGGTCCCACGTAGTCGCCCTGGCTTCCCTCCCACAACCTGCACCCACCCACTGCACACCCTGCCTCCCCACACCCTCCTCACCCCATACTTACCTCTGGACCTCGGCGTGACAATCTTCGGTGGACCGGGAACACGCCTGCACTCTTCAAAGCTGACCGCGAACTGAGGAAATGCCGGTAAGCTGTATAATGGACTAGATAGGGGGTTTTCAACTTTGTTGCATATCTCAGGCATTTTTTGGAATTTTTGTACCAAATTTTCAACATGGGGTTTTTTGGACCCCTTCTCATGAATGGTGTCACTGTCATGGCATTATTCGGTCCCGAAGGGTGATTTCACAGTCACTGCACAAAATCACCTTTTGGGGTCGAGTAATGAAATGACACTGCCAGTGTTCATAAGGTGGCCTCTCAAAAAGCCTATTTTGAAAATTTGTGGAAAATTTCAAAACGATATTTGATTTTAATGAAGGCATTGTGCAGTTCCTATGCACGCTCGTAAGTTCACAAATTTCAATATTTTCACTCCAGATTTTCAACATTGACATTTTACCACACATCCTTATAAGTAGTACAGCTGTCATTTTTCACATCTCACCCAAAACGTGTTTCCGCCCATGTAGCGCACAATGGCACATTCGGTGTGCTAAATCAATGTATGGGACAAATTAAGAAAATCACAGTGACACTGTTCATGAGCAGAGGTCTTAAAATGGCTATGTTGAAAATTTGGTGAAAAAATTCCCAAAAATGACTGTTTTATGAGCGTGCGTTGTGCAGTTCCTACGTACGCTCATAAGTTCGCGAAATTTCAATATTTACACTCCAGATTTTCAACATTGCCATTTTACCACACATACTAATGAGCAGTACAGCTGTCATTTTTCACATCTTGCCCAAAATGTGTTTCCGCCCATGTAGCGCACAATGGTGCTGTCGATGTCCGAAATCAATGTTTGGGAAACATTAAGAAAATCACAGTTACACTGTTCATGAGCAGAGGTCTTAAAATGGCTATGTTGAAAATTTGGTGACAAAAGTCCATAAAATGACCATGTTACGAGTGAGCATTGCGCAGTTTCCACGCACCCTCGTAAGTTCTTGACTTTGTAATATTTTAAGTCCAGATTTTCACCAGTGGCATTTTTCCGCACTGCCTTATTTACAGTACAGCTGTCATTTTTCACGACATGGCCATAGTGTGTTTTCAAACTTTCAGCGCAGAGATGCGTGGTCGCTGTGGGAAATTATTGTTCGGGACAGATAAAGAAAATCACCATGACACTGTTCATGATCGGAGGCACCAAAATGCCTGAGTTGACAATCTGCTGTAAAAAAAAATCCCCAACCTAATTATATTATGGGTGTGCGTTTCACAGTTTCTATGTACGCTCATGACTTCACCATTTTTTTAAATATTTTTACTGCAGATTTGCAACATTGCCATTTTTTACACCTCCCCATGAGCAGTACAGCTGTCATTTTTTACATCCTGTTCGGAATGTTTTTGCACCTGTGGTACTAAATGCCGTAGTCGCTGTGCATAAGCAGCTTTCCGCTAAGAAACTGATATTCCCCCTGTTCATGAGGTGGGGGTCACAAAAAAAACATGTTGAACATTTGGAGTGAAAATACCAATGAATGCCTGAGGTATTAGGGTTTCCAACCATAACACCCAATCCTGTGACAGGCATCAGGGGTGTGACTTGGAATTCTTGCCTGTAATGCTCATACCATTCCACACCCTGCAGCCAGTGAGAAGCATTGAGGTATGCCTTGGACCCTTCAGTCCCAAAGTTCACCCCATTCTCCTATATTGCACCCATCCCACTGTATTTCCTAATGGAATGGGGTGCGCATAAGGACCAAAGACCCCAAGTAACACCGTGACACTTGCCAGTGTCTGCAGGGTGGGGTGTACTGAAATGGCGGGTCATGATGACGGATACCCAAAGGCACACCCAATGCCTGTCACTCTCTGCAGGGTGGTGATGGTGGGGTTGACTTCAGTTCAATACTTCACTGCCGTTACTATTACGCAGCTCTGTAACTTCTACACTACCACTGCCAATGCCAGCAAGCAAACATTCGGCACTGACAAATGCTTGTTTGTGTCTGATTCTGGGATGAGAGCCAAATAACCTCTTCTGTGCTCTTAACCCTTAGACTGCCAACAGAATTGCAATGTACAGGAATTATGGACTGATACAGTATATCCGTCTGTGGCACAGCAAGGGTTATTTATTTTACTTTCTTACTTCCAAGCTTCCCGTTGCCCATACATCCTAAAATTGTGGAAATTAATTTCATATTTTTCTTGTAGAAGTATGGATTTTGTTCTTTTTTTGTGCTTTTAGGTGGACTATGTGCAGGAGAAAAGTCCAGTCTTTGCCTTACTGTAGTTCTTTGTTTTTGTGAGTTACTAATAAATACCAAATCAGTTATCTCCTCCTAGGTATTTGAGACTGAGACTGATTGGTTAAGTATTAAGTTGCTTCCATTTCAGCACCTGCTGTCTAACTATAGTCATTTCTTCCCTTAGCAAAATCAGTGGTTTAAGAATTTTCATATTAACCACATGCTGTATTCCCCCTTCCCTATTGGACATCGCATACTCATTATTAAGATCTGCTTTTCTCCTTTCCTTAATTTAACAGTTCAGGGACTGCGAAATACTATTTAATAATGGGTGACATTTATTTATTTAGTTTTTGTTGACCGGGTAAGTGCACTACACAAATTCTGCCTATTTTCAGGTACAACCTGGGGGAAGGGGATACAGATGAAATGCCAACTGACCTTGAACCACATTAAGCTGTTGGTGGTATTTTTAGTGAATGGGGGGAAATTTGGCCAGGGCACTGGAGAAATTTCCCTACTCTCCACTGGGGGAATTTTCCAGTCATCTTTCCAAGATGGCCACTTCTCCGGGACAAGCAGAGAGGGAGGATGCTACTGGGACGGGAGCTCTGGCCTTTGTTCCTGTCCTTTCATCACAAGAGGCTGTGGATCTTGCTTTGGCAGTGGCTGTGGCTGATTTTTCGAATGATGACCATGATTTGGATGACATGGAGGTAACTCCTGTCTCTACCACTTTACCTGAATTTAGTCCAGCTGTGGCTGGTGACCATGTTGCGGCTTCACGGCAGACTCCGACGGCAGTTACTCAGAAATGTGAGGCTCTTCTCCTAAAGAAACATGAATGGTTTAAAAAGGCACAAGAAATTGACTGCAAACTCATTGCGTTGATAGCCGGCTCTCCCTTAGCGGATGAGTCACTTGATCAGCTGGAGCGACCTCAGCAGACAGATGGCAGGGTGCTTGCTGCCGTCATTTCTCCTACTGGATTAGTACAACTGGATTTCCGTGCAGCTGGCAGTGAGAGCGGTGTTGGTGCCGTGTGCCAAAAGCCGACCAGTGTTCCAGATGAAGGCCGGGGTAATCCAAAAAATGGATCAGGGAAATCTAGACTTGGAATGGGCCAACAGGCTATGGATGGACTCGGCAAACCTAAACAGACTGTGTCGGACTCAGAAAAATCTTTTTCTTTCACTGATCGGAAGAAAGGAAGGGATTAGAGTGCTTTAGTAGAGGATTTTCGCCCTGAGACCGCTGTTCCTGCACAGCAGCTACATGATACCTCTTGGTCACCAGTAATGGCCTTAGAAGCCGCTGGCTGGGTTGCGGACAAACCGGGACAATGGTCTCCTGATCCCAGGGATCCCTCTTATCAGAGGATGTGTGCGTCTTCTATTACTGCTGTGGCCACCAACACTAATTTACCAGAGAGCTCCACCAAACCCTGGGGTAATAATTTTCTCATTTCTAAGACTGATTTAGTTAATGCTGCAACTGCAGAGGGTATTGGTACCAAACCTGTACAGTTTAAAGAACCTGATAAATCTGCGGAGTTTCGACTGGGGCCTAGTACTGAGGCCTTGGAAGAACATCAAGAGAGGTCTTCTATGGCTCCCTTGTTTAGAATGGCTGATCTCTTTCAATCTAGTGGGGAACCTGTTCCTAGGAGGAATGCGGTCAGGCTACTATACAAGAGAGGCTTAGAAAATCCTCCAGGCAGGTTGTTTACTGCTAGGAATCTCTTGAAAACATTCATGAAATATTTTCCTTCAGAAATATTTGCATTGATTTCTTTAGGTATTGGCAATTTTAACGTTAGTTTTAAAAATGTGTCAAATCTAGATAGATTTTGGGCCCAGTACCACACACAGAACAACCCACTTTGGGTACCTTTTCAGACCATACCTCTTACTAAACCAATTGATTAAGACCATAACTGTTATGTTTAAGAATGAGGGTGTCAATGTTGAGGACATTCTCTTCTGGTTGCATCAACTGTGTGAGATTTTGGGGAGGCCCATGCCTACCATGGATAGTGAGTGGATTTGGGACAGGGAATGGAAGGTAAAAGTGAAACTTGTTTCTACTAATTCAGGCCCCATGCATCTACCTAGTGTGTTCTTTTTGGGGAGGGATAGAGGGTCTATCTTTTATATAGGCAACCCAGGTCATGCTTTAAGTGTGGGTCTCGACTACATCTTAGCTCGACCTGTGATACCACGAGATGTAGTCAATGTTTGGAGTATGGGCACTTGGCTTCAGCTTGCCTTAATTTGTTCAAGTGCAATCTTTGTGAACAAACAGGGCATGCCTATGGTCCCCGTCCTTGGGCATCTCACAACCATGAGGATTGCCCCTCCCATGAAGGGTTCATTAATCAAGCCCAACATGCACTGGTGAAAAGAGTGACTACGACACTACCTATACTTCAGGAGTCAGAGCAGGTAGTAACCCCTTATGTTCCAAATCAGGCTGACCCTCTTGAGATAGCTACCACGGTTGTACAGACAGACGGTGACACAGTAGAACAGGATACCCTGCATCAGGATCAGACAGCAGTATGTACTGCAGTAAGTGCTGAAGAGACTATGCCCCTCCCCCATCCCCAACAGAGGCCCCATTCAAGGTAGTACAACCAAGAAAATTAAACAGACGTGGGAAGGCGATGTCTGTAACAAAAAATATCCCCAAAACGATACCTTCTTGGGATGCAGTGAGGTTAGGGAATGTATTTGTTCTATTAAAGGATGATACAGGGGGAAACTCAGAGGACGATACTGATACCTCATCTATTATTTCCACTACAGACACTGAATGTTGGCCGGAGGATTCTATTGCTAAAAGGACTGGACGGAGACAAGTGGGTAAACCTCCCTAAGGTTGTTTTTTTTTTTTCGTATTTGGTAGTTTCACTGTTTCTCTCTCACTATTATGCATTCTTTAGCCATTTCTACTTTAAACAATAATGGGATTAAAAGTGAGAAGAAATGCATAGGTGTTTTTTCTGTCCTTAAAGACTTCCATTCGGACATCATTTGTTTACAGGATACCCGGTTAAAGTCTCGTATGGAACTTCAGCATGCTGCCAAGTGTTGGCCATTAGGGCCCTCTTTTTGGTCCATTGGGAAGGAACTCTGTGATGGGATAGAATTATTTTTTCCAATCCCGCCCTCAAGGTTTCCAGATTAGTAGATGTTCACCCTGGGAGGGCTCTCTGCTTAGATATCTCCTTCTTTTTAGAAAGGTTTCAGATCATTGCTATCTATGCTACTCAAACTAAGGCACAGAGAATAGCTTTGTTGAAGGAGGTCCAGCCCCTCTTACATACTTCTCATTTGGTGGTTTGGCTGGGAGAGTTTAATTGTGGTCTAGCTACAACTGATAGAGGCCTTCAAACCCAGAAACTTTTTTTGCGGTTCTGTAGCCTTGAAACAAATGGTTTCTACTGCTAATTTGATTGCTGCATACAGTGAACTGCATCCTACAGGGGGATTTACATATTTTAGGGGTGTTCTCAAAACTAGGATAGATTTTATTTTTTTCTCTAAGATCATTAAAGTGCTACAGGTTTCTACTAGGCCAATATAATTTTCAGATCATGGGGTTCTAAAAGCTTCTATTACATAGGAGGGAGCCCCAAGATGTAAAAAGAACAGATGGAGATTGAATGAGAAGCTGTTGGATGATCCTAAAATTAAACAACTGTGGTTACAGGACTGAGCTGCATGACTTTCGGTCTTAGAATGCTATGACTCTGTTTTGGACTGGTGGGACAATACAAAAAACCGGTGGAGACATTTTTTCCAACAACATGCTCGTGTTAAAGCAAATAAAGAATAATTGGCATACTTAAAACTTAGACATCAATTACAGCATTTGATCTCTCTGACAGAAACTACAACACATGATTATAGTCAGTTGATTACAACAGTAAAGAAACAGATGGTTTGCATGCAGTATAATAAGGGTAGGTATTTGGACCAAGAATTAAGGTTTGGGATGCATATGTCAAAGAAGTCTTTGGATCCCTTTAAGGAAAATAAGGACAGGGTTGACTCCTGGCTTATTACAACATTGACCACTGCAGAAGGACAAACTGTAAGTGATCCCCAACAGCTTCTGCTGCTGGTGGTGGAGTCGTATATGACTGCTGGGCTGACTGCAGACCCTATTTTAGATGACACTGCCACATGCCATTATTTGACTGATCTACATTTACCTAGCTTGTCTGATGAAAATAGGACTGTCCTAGCAGCTGAAATAGTTATAGAAGTTCATGATGCCATTAATAGTTTAGCCTCTCAGTTGGCTCCAGGTTCTGATGGTATTGAAGCAGGATTTTATAAAACCTTCCTACATGATCTAAGTCCAGTATTGGTCATTTTGTTAAACTACATTTTGCAATCCAGTAGTTATGCTCCCTCTATCAATGAAGCTATTTTAAAATTGTTGTATAAAAAAGGTGATAAAATTGATCTGGGGAATTGGCGCCCCCTATGTCTTTTAAATTCTGATTTGAAAATCTTGAGCAAAATTTTGTTAGCCAGACTTTCTAGAGTCTCTCTGCGGCTTCTTCACCTTGTACAGACTTGTGCTGTTAAAGGGAGGAAGCAGCAAGATAATCTGGTCTGGTTGAGGGAAATTTTGATAAAGGGGAACTGGAACAGTTGCAAGGGATGATTCTTGGGTTGGACCAGGAGAAGGCTTTTGATCAAGTTGCACACAACTTTTAATTTTGATGTTGAAAGCCTTTGGGATTCCTAATATGTTTGTGGGTTGGGTAGCTTCAATGTATCGGGGGGCTGTTATTATCCCAAATGTGAATGATTGGTATGGATGGAAAATTCATATTGATAAGGGAGTATGTCAAAGATGCCCTCTGAGCCCTACACTTTATGCCTTTACAACAGATATTTTTATTAGAATGTTACAATTCAATTCTGATTTAAAAGATATAGATATCTCTCCAACTCTGCCACAACAAAAGGTTCTTGCTTATGCAGATGATTTAGTTTTGATTTTAGCTCCTCAGTTTTCAGCCATGGCATTACAGGATACTATAAGTAATTTCTCGAGTATTTCTGGTTTCAAGATTAATTATAGCAAGAGTAAGGGGGTGGTCATAGGGTCCACTCCAGTACCACCCTTAGGTGTAATAGCAGGAGTTCCTGTTTCCAGAGAACCTAGTAAAATCCTAGGGGTACAGTTTGGTCCTGGAGACATGGCAGGAATTAACTGGGACGTAGCCCTCTGTAGGGGGAATCGCTTGGTAGGAGGATGGAAGGGGCAACAGCTTTCCAAAAAGAAAAGGGTTATGCTAATTAAAACCATTCTTACACCTATATTTCTGTATATAAGCTACATCTTCCAGCCACCTTTCCATGTCAGGACTCAGTTGTTTAGTATATTTTTCCAGGCATTCTGAGGGTCTCGGTTGAACCCTATTAAGAGAGAGTTGCTCTATCTCCCGATTTCTGAAGGAGAGGTTAATATGCTCAACCCTATTGCTTTCTTTTTCAGTATTTTCTTGGTTTATAATTTGGGATCAGTCTTGAGACCTGGAAATATTTTCTGGAGACCTTTGATAGAACAGTGGTTTCACTTATGTATGTCCAGTTGGCAAGAGAAGAAACCTAGATTGTTAGCTAGACTCCCTACTTTACCATCTAATGTGACTGAGTGTATGAAGCAGGTTATTAAGTGGGGCATCACCCCTTGTCACTTACAGACTTTGGATAGAAAGAGGGTGTATAAATATAGTTTGTCAGTTGAACACAAGGTGGAAGTTGTGTTTCCTGACTGTCCCGAGGATAGGAAATCTTTGATGTTGAGGTACCTTATGAATAAAAGGATCCCACCATATGCCTGGGATTGCTTGTGGTTAAGCAATTATGGGAGATTAGGAGTTAAGGGTAATAATAAACATGAGCAATTGTCGGACTGATATTGTCATAGGCTTGAATGTGGTCAGATTTTAGAAATCCAAAAACATTTATTTTTGGATTGTGAGTATATAAAGCCATTTTGTTCATTTTTGGCAGACCATTGGAACGAGGCTGGATTTAGGGATATTGATCACCCCACTATAATGTTTGGACCATTGGAAAACATCTTTGTTAAATATAACTGTGACACTTTCTATGTGATTTTTTGTAACATACGGTTTCATATTTGGCAATCTAGGTGCATGTGGATTATACAACAGAAAGTCATTTCACATGCTGAATTATTTTCCAATATTTGTAAAGCCATTAAGAGACTGGTGCAATGTTCATATGAACAATCTAAATATCTCTGGATCAACTGCATTGACTAGACTAAATGAAGTATTTTTGTTTTCCTTTTATTTAATATTCAAATGTAGGGAATTTTGTCTATTGCTTTCTTTCTGTTTTACCTGTATTGAAGTCCACTTTCTCAATAAAATGCCCCTACTCTTTTCGAGAAGTGCCATGGTATCTTTAACATCCACCTGAACAGGCAGATGGGATTTTGGTTTTAATGTTTCATCTGAAAGATAGCACCTCAGGAGTACAGCACCCCGCACATGCTGCACTACAGTGTCAGTTAGGGATTTAACCCAAGTGCCTGGTGTGGGGATAGAACCCACAGCCTTCTGATCTCCCAGCCTCAGAGGCGAGTGTGCTAGCTGCTGAGCCACTGACACTAGACTTAACAGAGATTCCTCTACAAATACTGGGATGGGCCCACTCCTAAAATGGGCAGTTAATGATTTTAAGCCTTTAATGTTTTTTTTTGCAAAGATTCCACAATTGTGGGTGGAATTCAAGAATTCTCAACAAGAGAACTGGGTGCTAAATTGTCAAATTGCCTAACTACCATATCATAGATGTCGATTGATAATCTCCCTGTTTCTTCAGTAGTGGGATTATCTCTGGATAACTGTCCTGTACATAACGCAGGCTACTCATTTATACTCAGGTTTGGGGATTTTGCCAATGATACTGACAACTGATAAAGCTGGTGCACGGTGCTTCCTTATTTAAACAACTCTTCCCAGGTGAGAGAGGTTGCAGGACTGAGTCCTTAGTTAATAGCATTACATTTAACTATTCAATTGTGTTGTTTGGATCTCATCAACCACACAGCCCACTTTCCTTCCCCTTCCTTATATTAATGTACCCATCTGTGATTTTAGGTTGTTTCATGTCTCTAGAATTTCCCATCCTTTTTCCCTTTCCCTGTTTTTTAATTTCTGGGATGGGGAGGGGGATGCACCATTCTTAGAAACTTCATCCATGTGGCCCTGAAACTTAAATGTTCAGCATCTAAGCAGATATTTGATTGAGCAATTTGTGCATTTCTACAAGTAACAACCATTTTGATATACTACAATAAATCTCTGTGTCGGTTGGCTTAAATATATTTTTGAATGAGGCAATTAATAAAATCTCTCTTAAAAAATGCTGTACAGTCAAGTGTTAAGCATTGTGTGCTTGTCTTATAAAAACAAGTAATGAAACAAGTAACCTCAGAAGCAGCGCCACCAAAATATAATAAAAACATTCATCCCAATCTCAGGTAGTGCTGTGGTTGTACCACAAATACAGCAAACCTTTGCAGTTCCTTAAAGTTGTTAGGCTAAATGACTATTAGCCTTCTCACAGCCACAATACACCTGCAATGCCTAGAACATGGGAGAAAAAGATAAAAAGGAAAATCACAGAGGCTACTGAGAAGCTGTACCTAGCTATAACTATTTATCAGGCATTTCTTAAAGTAAATAAAAATGTAAATGTATTTGTGTGTTAATCTCTAGAACAAGAACGCTTACTTCATAATTTTTGCAAAATCACCTTACTTCAGAATACAAAGAGTGAATAAATAATCTCTGAAGGAGACTAAGGAGGTTGAGGACAACTGTCACAAGGGAGCCCCACAGGAAGGAGGCAGAGGACACTGCAGGGAAAGGAAGCAGCTCCTGGGGATGCAATCATTAGGGATAAAACTGGGGGGCAGGGAAAACTGTAGTAAGGTGCCTGCCTGACACCATGGCTTGGAGGGACAGGAAGCGCATCCTCAGAATCACGAGAACAGCTGCACGGGAGACTGAGCTGGATGTCATTTTCCACCTAGGAACAAATGACTTGGCTCAACATGAGATTAGAGCAGTGAAGGAGGAGTTTGTGGAGCTGGAGAGTGTCCTTCTCAGAGGTGCTGCCTGTCTATGGCAAGGGTGCGGCGAGGGTACTTCACACCATGCGATTCAATGGATGGTTGAAAAAATGGTGCAGAGCACAGGGGTTTGGCTACATTGGGGACTGAGTTCCACCTGGAGGGTTACCAGCCTATTTATTTATTTAACAGACTTTAGGATTACAACCTTTGAGTCAGGGATTCATTTACAAAGGCTCAGAGTCAGAAAAACAAACATAAACACTTAATACATACAGACATAGAATGGCAGCTAAAGGTTACAGTTTTTTTAGTTGTACAATATTGCAGAATCAAGAACAGCTATACATTGCATTGAACATGTTACTGAGAGCTGTATTTTACAGTTTTCAAGAGAGCAATAAGTTTGCTGATAGAGGGAGGAAGTAACAGGTTTGATATTTACAGCAAAGTAGAAAATTGGACAGACACCTTGTGAGTGCAGCCAAAGGAGGCATTGTTAATAGGTAATGTTTGGTAGCTCTGTTGGTAGGAGCTCAGTGGCAGGGTGGTCCCATAAAATGATAGATAGATGACCCAGCACTAGCTGGTACATTGGCAGTGCTGTGAAGTGCGACTCTGCTCTTTGAGGGCTGACTTGAAAGGTCCTAATTTGGAGATAGAGGAGACATCAGAGGGGAGTTCATTGTACCTGGCTGGGGCCCTGTGTGGGAATGACATTTGGGCTAAGCAGGTTCTAACCCTTGGGATGGACCACACCTGTCGGTTGGCAGTGCAGGTGTTCACTGAGGTGTGGGAGGATAGGATAGAGGCAGAAACCCCCAAGGGGATAAGCCCCAGGTGTATTTTCTTTGTGAGGAGACATGTTTGATAAAATAGCCTTTCATCCAGGGTAAAGAGATTTGTCAGGGCATATAGGGTACAGGTATGGGTACTTTTGTGTGCCCCAGTGAGGAGTCTGCATGTTTTGTTTATGGCAATGTGGATTTCGTTAAGGGCTGCGTGTTCAGCAGCCGAGTAGATAGTGAGCCCCTAATTGACTAGGGAGAGGACTGAGGAGGTGACAGCCAGATTAAGGGCTTCTGGAGGTAGGCAATCCTTGTGCCGAAACAATAGGCCTATACGGACATTTATGGCTGATGATAGAGTGTCAATGTGTGAATGGAAGGAGAGGCTGGAATCAAATGTAAGGCCCAAGTATTTATATGTACAGACCTATTCTAGAGGAAGGAGAGAGCAGGAGAGGATTGTTAGCTGCGCATTCTTGGCCTTATTCTGTTGAAGGGCAAAAAGCATAGTCTTTGTTTTTTTTACATTGACCACAAGTCTTTGGTCTATGAACCAGTTTTTAGTCTGGTTAAATGCGTGTTGGAGGGAGGACTGCAAACTGTGGGATCTGGGTGCGAGGCAAAAAGAACCACGTCGTCCGCATAGAGTAGTAGGTTGCCGGAGCAGGAATTGGGTAAGGTGTTTAGGTAGATGCTGAATAATAGAGGGCAGAGGATAGAGTCCTGGGGAACCCCCAGAGTGGACTGGCAGGGTGGTTGAGAGGGTGCTGTTTATTTTGATACATTGTGATCTAGCTGTGAGGTAACTGGTAAACCAGGAGACGGGTCCTTGGGACAGACCTATGTGGCGGAATGTGCTTAAGAGTAAGGGGTGGGAGACTGTATCAGAGGCCTTTGACAGGTCGATGAAGACAGCTTCAGCCAGGTGTTTTCTATCCAGGGCAGAGTGAATAAAATTAGAGGACATAGCTGTACTGTGCCCAGATCTGAAGCCATGCTGCTCCCTGCAAAGTAGGTTATGAGCAAGTAGGTACTCAGTGAGTTGTGTGGCTATAATTTTTTCGAGGGCCTTCGAGAGTGGTGGGAGAATGGATATGTGACAGTAGTTATTGGGGTAGGTGCTGTCACCACTCTTCAGTGTTGGGGTGACTGTGGCAGTCTTCCAGGCTACGGAGAACTGCCCCAGACTTAGGGGGCGGTTAATGAGGTCAGTCAGTGGGGAGAGGACTGTATCTAGTACTAGATGTAGAATTCTCATATCAAAAGAATCTTCGCAATAGCAAGAGCCACTGAGTGCTTTCATGAGAAAAAGCCTTGCCTCATTCGTAGAGATCACCCTGAGATGGAAGGGGATGCTGGGTGTTAGGGGGCAGGGTTGCAGGAGTGGGGTTGAAGAAGTTATTTGGGAGTACTGCACTAAGGTCAGAGAATGATGAGTTAAGACAGTTGGCGATGGCCAGCGGGTTGGTGGTAGGGACATTGTTGACAGTCAGTGGAGGGGGAGCAGGATTTGCCATTGAGTTCCCTGATATTGTCCCAGAACAACCGAGCATTCTGCCAGGAAGAGACAAGGGTAATTTTTGTAGTAGCCCAATTTGGCCTGTTTAATGACCCAAGTGCATCTGTTATGAGCCGCTTTATAGGGTTGCCTGTCCGCCTGTGTGCCGGATGTGACTGCTTTATGCCAGAGATCATCTCTGTGCTTTAGCTGTTGCAGCAGTGCAGGCGTGACCCAGGGGGCATTATGTTTCTTGAATTGTACTTTTGCTACTGAGGCATAGACATCACATGCTTTATTAAAAGAACAGACAAAATAATCAAGGGCTTCATCTATAGTAGGGGCCCGGGAGATGAGGGACCAGTCCCACTGAGTTAAGTATTTTCTTAGTTTTGTGAGGCCTCCAGGTCAGGGACGATGCCGGGCAATATAGTTTGGTTTGGGTTTCTGCTGAAGACATGACCAGGAAAAGAGGATGGGTGAGTGATCTCTTAGGGAGTCTGGAAGGACCACCAGGTCAGAGATTCTGTGGGGACAGTTGGTGAGGAAAAGGTCAATCAGGGTGCTAGAGCCATTAGTAGGGTTCACCCTGGTAGGCTGGCTGATCAGCTGGGACAGGTCCAGTGCAGTGAAGGTGTCCTTGGCATGGGAAGCTGAACAGGCAAGCCAGTTCACATTAAAGTTACCAACTATGATTTGTTCTGTTTTGGAGGGGGGGGGGGTCAGAGATGTAGTTAGGAGCTTGGTTTCTTGGGGAGACATATGCAATAGTACAAATTACAGGGGCTCTGGAGGGATCTGAAGTAAGTTTTAATGATAAGGCTTGGGCACCATGGTATAATGGAGGTATTGGTAGGACTTGGCATATCATGGAGTCACATATGTACACAGCATACACACCCCCACCACGTTTGCCCATTCTGTCAGCTCTGTGAAGGGTGAAGCCAGGGAGGGCAACCAAAGAGTCAGGTGTTTTTTGGAGAGCCAGGTTTCTGTCAGTGCTAGCACATCTGGCTGATGTTGCAGTATCCAGCAATGGAGACCTGCTGTCTTTTTGGTTAAACTGCAAATGTTCATTGCAGCTATTCTAAGTCCATGGTGCGATAGGCTCGGGCTGGGTGAGATGGGGCCTGGGTTAGGATGAACATTTCCCAAAATTAGTAGGAGCATGGCAAAGACTCTGAGGAGAGCAAAAGATCATTGCCTTATTGTTAAGGATAGCTGCCGGCTAGCTATAGTGTGGGTAGTACAAGGGATGGCCAGGGTGATAAGGGTAGTAAAAGATAGGAATGTGATAGGAATGTGATCCGGCATGGAGGTTGATGGCAGCACATGACTGCAGGGAGATATGTTGGGGGGGATGGGGATGCTAGAGAGGTAGTGGCAGTGTGGGTGGCAATCGGTGGTGGTTTGTAGGGGTGGGAGGTGTGAGAAGAAGACCCTTGAGGGGAGGGCTAAGGGGTCCAAGAAGTAAGATAGTAAGAGTGATCAGTAGGAGCCTGGGTGGTCCGCATGACAATGGGTGCCCAGCAAGTGGCGATAAGGGGGCAGCGGCCCAGTGTCGGTATGGGGGGGCACTCCGATACTCATAAATGTGGTGGTCTCTATGGCACAGTGATAGGGTGACTGACTATGGTTTGTTAGGGTGTAGTAATTTGCTTTAGGGAAGAAGGACCCTGGACGAGAAGAGCTTAGGGGAAGAGCAGAGGGAAGAGGAATGCAACCTCCAAGAGTTGTTGCCCTCTAGTGGCTTTGCAGTATCATTTGCAAATGGAAAGGTAGACACTTCAAAAAAAAAAAAGAAAAAAGCCTATACTGGCAGGATGGTCTGCATCTGTCCAGGAAGTGAACAAGTCTTTTGGGCGGTCAGTTTAAAGGCTTCATTGGCAAGCTTTTAAACTAGTCAAGGGGGAGGCACTGATAAGCAGCAGGGAGTTCCCTGCCTCCTCCTCCTACAAAACAGGCTACTAAAGACCAAAGTAGAAAGGTCAGTAGGGAGCAGGATAGGGGTGAATGAAGAAAGCAAAGTCAATAAGGACAGGGATGGTGGTACAAGAGGTAAAGCCATCAAAAAATGGAAAGCAATGAGTACTAATGCCCATAGTCTGGGTCACAAGCTTCCTGAATTAGAGGCCTTGATGGAGGAGGAGCATCTAGATATCATGGCAGTCACAAAAGCATGGTACACACAGAACCATGACTGGGATGTAAACATACCAGGATACACTATCTACAGGAGGGACAGGGAGGGTAAAAGAGGAGGAGGAGGAGTAGCTCTCTACATAAGAGAAGGAATCAAAGCAACAGAACGAAAGGGCAAGCAGGGAGCAAAGGAAGCACTATGGGTTAATTTGGAGACAGGCAATGGCACCGCAATCCGCACAGAGGTTGTATACAGATCCCCATCTCAGGGGGAGGACATGGACAAGGAAATGATAGAAAGCATCCTTAGAATGGCAGACAAAGGGGAGATATTGCTGATGGGGGATCTGAATATGCCAGATGTTAACTGGAGTGCATTTGCAGCAGCCACTTCTAAGAGTGGTGTCATTCTAGATGCCCTACCGGGGGCATGCCTTAGACAACTCGTACTGGAACTCACTCAAGAGGGAGCAGTCTTAGACTTGGTACTCTCAAATGGAGATGGTGAGAGGATCACAGATTTAGAAGTGGGTAGCCATCTGGGAACTAGTGACTATTGAACAGTATGGTTCATGATAAACACAGCAGTAGAGTCAAGCCATACAAAGGCAAAGGTACTGGACTACAGGAGGGCTGACTTTGCCAGAATAGGTGAGTGCCTAAAGAATGCAGCAGCAAATGCGCAGGAAGGAGGGATGGAAGAACAATGGGGAATAATCAAAACTGCCATCACAGAGGCAACAAGCCTTCATGTGAAGCAAATAAACAAAACAAAACGATGTAAGAAACCACTATGGTTTTCAAAGAAGGTGGCAGGGAAGGTTAGGGAGAAAAAGAAAGCATTCAGGAAGTAAAAGGAATCACAGAAAGAGCAGGACAGAGAATTGTATCAATTAAAGCAAAAGGAAGCAGGAAAGGCAGTCAGAACAGCAAATACTAAAACCGAGGAAAAGATAGCCTACTCAGTTAAGAAGGGGGATAAAACCTTTTATAGGTATGTTAGGGAGTGAAGGAAGACCAAGGGAGGGATAGTTAGGCTTAATAAAAGGAAGGGGGGTGGACAGAGGATGACTGTGAAAAGGCAGAGATACTAAACAAATATTTTTGCTCAGTATTCACAAATGAAGAGTGGGAGATACCAAAACCAAACAATAGAAACACTCTAGATATGGGGGTTGATACCAGCCCATTCACAGAAGAAAGGGTTCTGAAAGAACTCTTAAAACTGAAGATGGACAAAGCAGTGGGGCCTGATGGGATTTATCCCAGAATTCTAAAAGAACTAAGGGTAGAACGGGTGACACCACTGACTACCCTCTTTAACAAATCATGGGAGGATGGGGTGGTACCTGAGGACCGGAGGAGGGCAGATGTTATTCCATTTGACAAAAGTGGGAGCAGGACAGAAGCAGAAAACTACAGACCTGTTAGTTTAACCTCAGTGATTGGGAAAATGATGGAATCACTTCTAAAGGAAAGAACTGTTGAGTACCTAGAGAACAGAGGAGTACAGGACCCAAGGCAGCATGGATTCACAGCGGGAAAGTCATGTCAGATGAATCTAATAGATTTCTTCGACTGGGTGACCAAAGTAATAGATCAAGGAGGTGCTGTGGGCATGGCCTAACTAGACTTTAGCAAGGCATTTGACACAGTTGCACACAAAAGATTAATATACAAGCTGGCCAGCCTGGGAGTGGGTCCCAAGATGGTAGCCTGGGTAAAGAATTGGCTGCAGAACAGGACACAGAGGGTAATAGTAAATGGAGTCCACTCTGAAGAGAGGGGGGTTACTAGTGGGGGTACCACAGGTCTCAGTACTAGGACTGGTCCTCTTTAATGTGTTTATAAGTGACATTGCAAAGGGATTGGAAGGAAAAGTGCTATATGTCTCTTTGCTGATAACACAAAGCTCTGCAACAGAGTTGATACACAAGGTGGGGTGGAAAGGATGAGAAGGGACTTGGCAAGGTTAGAGGAATGGTCAAATGTATGGCAGCTTAGATTCAATGCTAACAAGTACAAAGTAATGCACCTGGGAAATAAAAACTCAGGGGAAGAGTACACAATGGGGGGTGAGATACTAACAACAACAAAAATGGAAAGGGACATGGGGGTAGTCATATCAAATGACCTAAAGGTCTGAAAGCAATGTGAGAGGGCAGTAAGGAGGGATGGGGGAATACTGGGATGAACGGGGAGCGGCATCGCAGGTAGAAAACAGGAAGTTGTTATCCCTCTGTACAAACAGCTGGTGAGACCCCATCTGGAGTACTGCATGCAGTTCTGAAGACCCAATTTCCCAAAGACATAGACAGGATGGAGGCAGTCCAGAGGATGGCAACTAAAATGGTGCAGGGTCTGCACCAGAAGACATATGAAGAGAGACTTAAGGAGCTTAGTATGTATAACCTCGAGGAAAGGAGGGAGAGGGGAGACAAGATAAAAACTTTCAAGTACCTCAAGGGAATCAACAAAGTCCAAGAGGGTAGCATCTTTCAGAAAAAGAGGTGTGCAAGAACAAGAGGGTACAAATTTAAAGATTGAGGGGGTATGGCTCAGAGGTAATGTGAGGAAGTATTTTTTCATGGAGAGAGTTGTGTATCCATGAACAGCCTTTCTGAGGAGGTTGTGGAGTCAAAAACAGTGGTGGATTTCAAGAATGTATGGGGCAGTCACATGGCAATTCTAGGGGGTGGGGGTAGGAAGAAGTAGGCTGTTGGTTAACTAGGACCTGCAGCTTATCCATTAGGTAGAGAAATGGGCACACTGGGTGGGCCAAGTGGTCCTTATCTGCCGTCAGATTCTGTTTCTATGAATATACGAGTTGTGGCCATCAGAATATCAGCTCAGATCAGCATGTGTTTTCTGAAATAGAGTAAACATACAGACATAAGTGCCTACTTTTTAATTTTAGCCAGTAATCTTTATGAAACAGATGTGTTGGTTTTCAAATAATAAAAACGCTACTTCCCCTACCTCTTCCTTCTTTTTTACTATTTAAAAGTAAAGCTTTTTGGCAGGTTACCAGATTAAATACCACTCTGTAACTCTGCAGCGCACTGTTGCTTCACTTCACCAGCACCAAACCTGTGTGAGCTGGAATAGAGTGCATCAATATATGACATCACACGCCAACTACCAGCACTGATATGTGAACAGGTTGTTTATCAGGTGACTCTCAGTGGTGTGAAATTTAAAAAATATAAAATATTAAATTATCCTGAAAGGTATCAAATGAAGCACTGTCCTTGAAAAAAGAGAAAGGAAAAAGTCACCCCTCATTAGACTCTTCTGTTTCAGTTTTGGTACTTAGAACTGTGAAGCAATTCCACACTTAGAAGATCTATGGTCTACTATCAGACCTTCAGATACCTCCAATCAAGTATTGGCTTAAGTTACACTTGCCAACTCTTGGGTTAAGCTGTCCCGTCTTTAGTTTCAACTTCTGCTGAAGGATTATACTCTCAGTCCAGCTCCCAGAAAGTGGCACTCCTAACATCATCATCCTCCACGTCTCCACTGAATCCTCTTCTGTCCTTCTGAGCCACACCACACCTATGCAGGACTGTGTCTCTACCTTCTCCTCTAATTCTGCTTTCTCCTCTGTCTTTGTTCTACACCTCCATCTCATCACCGGTACCAGGAGGCTAACGTCCTCCTGCCTGAACTCCACCAGCTTTTTCTTTGTTTCCATTCTCTCTTTTGTCTTCAGTGCACTTAGATGACTTTGGGATATACCTGTAAATAAGAAAAAAACTGCAAGTGCAGATGTCTTCTGCTAAGGAGATAAAAAGATTGTAAAACAGAGCTGTTACACTGCAAGGTGTACCAGAATTCAAATGCTATCAAGCATTCAGCTATATGATGAGGAGCTCCCCCACAGCATCTCAGCATAGGTCTGCTGTCTCGGTGAACAAGGTACAGGTGGGGAGTCATTCAATAGTTATAAGGAGTAATTAACCAACATGATAAAAAATTAATCCCAGTATTAGTGGGGATATTAGCAGTAGTCTTAAATATAGGTAACCAAATTGAGAGTTGCCCTTTCATTTCATAAGTAAGGAGACCTGTCCTGGAATGATAATACTGCTGCCAACCAACCAATTACCACACTGACACAAGCAGCCTCATAGACTGAATCCTCACCACCCAGCCTGAGAGAATCACTAGAATCACAGTGCTCCCGGATTCAATTAGTGACCATTCACTATCCTATGTGAATGGTCATCTAAACTAACCAGACCTCCTCCTAAACTAGTCACATGCAGGATCCTCCATAACTCCTCTGAAGAGCAGTTCAGACTATACCTGGCTTCTGTTAACTGGAGTTATTTGCACTCAGTTCCAGCTATTGACCTTGCACTCGACTTCTTTATTCAGGAATTTAACATGACCGTAAATAAATATGCCCCACTCAAAAAATGAATGGTCAGATGGTGCTCTGCCAGGTGGTTAATCCCCTCCTTAAGAAAACAAATGTAGGAGCAGGACATCCTGTGAAGCAAGGTCAGGGTGACTGAGTCACAACAGGACATCCAGAACAATAAAGCTGCCCAGAACAACTGTACACTGGAAATCAGACGGGCAAAAGCAAACTTCTACAAAGAAGTACAGGCCAATCTCTGGGGTGATGGGAGAAAATTTTGGAACTCCATTAGGAGTCTCCTTGGCAAAGACCACACCTACCATTATAAATCATAATGACTTGACCCTTACCGACCCTGCCAGAATTGTGAATGCATTCATTGCATCCTTCACCAACCTAAGCCACTTACTCTCCTCGCTAGACTCCTCCTCTCAACCCACTAACTGCCGAATTGGTCAGGAAGACACTTCCTTGACCTCATCCCAGCTCCCCAAGTTCTACTTTAAGTGTGTGATGGTTACTGAAACCTTCAAATACCTGAAGCGGGTTCTGGGCAAAACCAGAATGGGAAGTGACTCCATTGACATGCGGTTACTTACCACTGCTCGCGATATCCTGGCCCAGCCCCTCACCACCCTCTTCAACCACTCCTTAAGGTTCACTCAGTTCCCAAGCCAGTGGAAAATGTCAACAGTCACCCTGGTTTATAAAGGAGGGGATAAGAACTCTCTTACCAATTACCGACCCATCTCAGTACTATCCCTCTCTCCAAGGCACTAGAGCGAATTGTCTCAGACCAAGCTGGTTGACTTCCTTGGACAACACAACTTACAATGCCCTCAACAGCATGGATTCTAGAAAAAAAAAACAATACTATAACTGCTCTGCTAGGATACGCCAGCATACTACACGACAAACTTGATAAAGGGCACTTGGGGCCAGATATTCAAAACTTAGCCTTGGGGCTAAATTAGCACTGCACAGTGTGCTAAATTAGCTCTGAACCAGTAGCAAGCTATAGTCAAAGGAATAGCCCCGGGGCAAAACCTGCTGGATATAGCGTGCAAAGGAAGCAGTGCAAACAGGCCTTGGAGTCCAGTGCTAAAATAGTCTGGAAATA
The DNA here is from genome assembly GCA_016271365.2 of Neoceratodus forsteri. Taxonomy (NCBI): domain Eukaryota; kingdom Metazoa; phylum Chordata; order Ceratodontiformes; family Ceratodontidae; genus Neoceratodus; species Neoceratodus forsteri. The sequence continues at coordinate 1,281,211,731 of CM057459.1, read as the reverse complement.
AAACAGCTCTGAATATTTTTTTTTCTATTTTATCTCGGATTACAATACCTTTAAGTGCAAGGCACTCATTTACAAAGGTTCCACGTCAGTGGGGAAGGGTGAACAAACATACAGAGGTGGATATACAAAGACCAGGTTTAAAAAAACAGTAAAATACATACTTTAATTATCTAGAATTAATAACTTTAGCAGTGGAGAAGAAGGGGGTAAGAGGAGAGAAGAAGAGGGTAAGCAGCCAGAAGGCCTTGTCACTAGGAGTAGAAAGAGTGGCGGGTGTGGGAAGTAGGTAGGAGGAGGGGTGGTGGGGGTGGGAGAGTGGGAGAGGGTAGGAGGATATAGCAAGGGATTAAAAAGCTAAAGCTTTGAGGTGGAGAAGAGGGAAATGGAGTGGAGATAGACTGGTTGATTGTAAACTCAGAGATCACTTTATGGAGAAACTTAGGATTTGTGCGTAAAGACACCCTGTCTTTGTGAAAAAAGCAAATAAGGCTCCTCACACTAGAGAGCCTGAAGCTCCAAAATTCTTTGAACAGAAGTAGTGGCAACTAAAAACAATGTTTTCCAAGAGGAAAAGCATAAATCGTAAGTCGCAACTGGCTCAAAGGGAGACAGGGTCAGCTTCTGTAAAACAAAATTCAAGTCCCAAGCCAGGACAGGAGAATGGATAGGGGGTTTCAGATGCAGGATGCCCCTTAGGAAGGTATGGAAGACATCCAGCTGAGCAATCATACAGTCACCCACGGGTTCATGAAACGCAGAAATAGCCGAAAGGTGCACCTTGAAGGGGGAGTACTGGAGGCTGGAGTCGGAGAGAGATCAGGTAGTCCAGGATATGGTTCACTGGGCAGGTGAAAGGGTCTGAACTATGTTTGGCAGACCAGATGGCAAACCACTTCCACTTCATGGCATATGTGGCTCAAGTGGAAGGCTTCTGGACGGCCACTAGGACATCCGCCACTCTGTTAGAGACCCCAAACCTGGCGATGTCTATGTCCTCAGGAGCCCAGCATACAGATGGAGGGATCTGAGGTTCAGATGGACCAGGATCCCCCAAGCCTGGGTCAGCAGATTCCTGCAAAGAGGGAGAGGAATCAGAGGTTCCTTCCACCATCTGCTGAGGCAGAGGGGAAACAAATCTGTTGGGGCCAGAACGGAGCTACCAGGATCATGCTGGCCCCTTCCATCTATGACTTGATTAGCACCCTCTGAATTAGAGGAAATAGAGGGAAGGTGTAAAGAAACCTCCTGCTCCAGGAGAGGGACAATGTGTATCACCAGAAAACTCCAGGTCCTGGATCTGTCGAGCGGAAATTGGGTAGTTTTGCATTGAGTGGTGACGCAAAAAGGTGCAACTCTGGATGACTCCATCTGTCGAAAAAGCCTTCAGCAACAGATGAGAGAAGCTCCCATTTGTGCATGCTGGACTGCTGAGATTGTCTGCCAGAATGTTTAACATGCCTGGCACGTGGACTGCAGAGTGTGTCAGACTGTGATCCAGCACCCAGTACCACACTTTCATGGCCTCCCTGCAAAGAGGGGTATGAAAGAGTCTCCCTTCCCCACTTGATGATGTAGTATACTACGATTAAGATTGTCCAACTGCACCAGCAGCTGACCTGGAGCGAGGTGTTCCTGAAAAATCTGCGTGACACAGAGCACCACCCTCATTTCCAGGACACTGATATGCAGGGAGGCTTCCCACTGGGATCAAGAGCCCTGGATTTGGAAGGGACCTAGGTGCGCTTCCCAGCCCAGACCTCAGGCATCCTTGTTTAAGATCTGCTGCAGGGCGAAGATCTGGAATGGGATGCCTTCAAGAAGATTCAAGAGGGTCCATCCACCACTGTACCATCTTGCATGCTGGGGAGAAGACCAGGATTGGTTGATCTAACTTGCCCATGCCCTAGTCCCACTGCACCCAGAGGGTCCACTGGAGGATGTGCATATGAAGTCTGGCCCTTGTTACAGTGGGCATGGCAGCTGTTATTGTATTATTTATTATTTATTTATTTATTTATTTAGATCTCAGATTACAAATACCTTTGAACTTAGAGCTCTTTTACAAAGGTTCCACGTCAGCAGCATAATACAATAGGTTAACAAAACAAAAAGTATGGCAAAACAGTATACACAGAGAAAAAAGATCAACAGGTTTACAGACTAAACAGGGTATGGTAAAATAATTGTAAATAAGAAAAGAAAGCAATAGTTGACATTCACAGTGAATTAAAGTATAGAAATGAGTAACGCTACGCAGTGCCATGCACAGGAATGCATACAATAAATTGAAAATCAGCCAAAACAAGCTTTGTCAGTTACTGGTAAAATCATAGGGTAAGTTGAAATCAGCCAACAGACCTTGTTAGTGCAAACGGGGGGCATTAGGTAGAGGGGAGGAAAGGTGAAGTGGATAGGGTAGCAGGGGGGAAGGGATGTCAGAGATGGTGCTAAGGAGATACAGCGACAGGGAAGTGCAAAATGCAACAGCCACTCAATGTACACAGAGGTGGAGTAGGGCACATTTGAAGTTGGTAGACAATGTGTGTGACAGCAATGAAGTGTTGCACAACAACTGCAAACAACAATGCAAGCCACACACTGCAGAACTGTGCTATGCAGTTGAGAGGTTTGTCCAGGGCAAATGTTTGCTATATTCAAAGAACCTATACAAATGAGCCTACTCAGGCAACCCATGGGCAAACAGTCAGATTTGCATCTCATTATGGCCCGCTTTGCATGCACTCCCATGTTCTTTGCCCAGCGCTATTGCAAGGAGCTCATGGCAACTTCCTGTTGGTCGGAATGGAAGTTCAGTCTGGAAGCTGCAGGCAAGGATGTGTACACAGTAATCCCCTTTTCGAAGGAATGGAAGTATGGGCTAGATGCTGCAGTAAATGGGTGTTTGCAGGCACAGCCAGTGCATACCACTTGCCCATGCAGCACTGCAGTGAGGGACACAGACGTGCTGACTGAGGGGCAATGAGGGACAATTACTCTCATGATGAAGGACACAGCATCAAACATGGAGATACAAGTCCAGAACACAGTGCAATCATAGCCTCTGCTTGTACAAGGTGTACAACTGCCTGCAGCAGTGTAGAATATTGTTAATTGCTGCCTAATAACATGAATGTACAACTCATCCTCTGTGTGTGCAGCACCTTGTCCATGAGGGACAGGGCAATTCAGAGGGGTACAATGAGAGATTTCCCTCATAATGAGGGACACTTGGGAGGTATGCTCTGGTTCTGTACATAGACCGGACCACAGGAAGCGGATCCAGCCCTCAGGGACTCGTGCCTGAGTGGCGCTACTCAACATGGGTGGTGCGCCCCAGCCGTCTCTCCGGCCATCGCTGCTCATCTTCACCCTCAAACCCCTGCCGAATACGGGACTACAGGAAGCAGATCCAGCCCTCAGGGACTTGCACCTGAGCGGTGCTACTCAAAATGGGCGGTGCGACCCAGCCGTCTCTCTGGCCGCTGCTGCTCATCTTCACCCTCAAACCACTGCCGAATACCAGACCGCAGTAAGCGGATCTAGTCCCCAGGTACGGCCACTGAATTCATCCTTGGAGCTGTCCTGGCTGGTAGATTCCAATTGGTGTGGAGCTCGTGCAGGCGGACACTGATTGGCCCGCCTGCTCCACTAGTCCACACCAATTGGTGCGCCTTCCGCCATAGACTTTAGCTGGGATTTTTGTTTGCCTCTCTGCTACTAACTGCTGCTCATTTTTCAAAATGCCTGTACTTATTGCTATTATTTTATATAACTAAGCTAATAACGTATGTTTCTGAAGTACTGTGTAGTAGTATTGTGCAGAGTTTAGATCAAATATATGTCTAGGGCTCACTGCTATAACCTGTTCACTAGTGTAGCCTGCTAGATCTATTGTAATATTGTGTTTTGTATTGAAAGTGTCTCATTATCTCACTCTTCCCCCTTTGCTTGGCTCTCTCTGTATAAACACTTTCCTGTTTTGTTTTGAAATCAACCATCTAAAACCTGAGTCCTGTCTGCTTTTACCTGCGTTAACTCCTCATAGCAATCCCTGTACCTCTCCCATAGTGTAAGCCCTTCACCCTCTGCTACTTGCCTTTGTGTTCTTCCCTACTGCTAGCCCTTCACCAATTATCTGTGGCCCACCCCACCCCTGTCTATTTAATTGGCTACCTTTGTCTTTATCTCAAGCACCCCCACCCCCTGCTGACGGTCTGCTGCCAGCTGCCCACCTTCCGAATCCTTGTCTGCCACTATATTTAAGACTGTGCCTCTCCTTTTCCCCTTAGGGACTCGCGGCTGAGCGGCGCTACTCAACACGGGCAGTGTGCCCCAGCCATCTCTCCAACTGCTGCTGCTCATCTTCACCCTCAAACCCTTACTGAATACCGGACTGCAGGAAGGGGATCCAACCCTCAGGTATGGACGCTGACTTCATTCTTAGAGCCGTTCCAGCTGGTATATTCCGATTGGTGCGGCACTCATGCAGGCGGACACTGATTGGCCCGCCTGCTGCACTAGTCCACACCGATTGGTGCACCTTCGGCCATAGACTTTAGCTGGGATTTTTGTTCACCTCTCTCCTACTAACCGCTGCTCATTTTTCTCCCACCCTCCCTCCCAGGCCTCCTTTAACTACAGTCTTGCTCCTCCTCCCTATTATCTGGCTGACCCATTGGTTTAATTTTACCATGTATACCTCCAATCACAAGTAAGAGTAGCAGGGCCCTCCATCTATTACCTAGTCTAGCTGATCATTATCTCGCAGTCTTCTGTTGCTCCCCAGCAAACCTCCACCTCCTGTTTCTTTATTAACCTCTCCAGGAGTTATGGCTTATGTTATCTTTTTCTTGGTGATATCAGTAAACAGTATATTCAATGTAACAATATGGAATGAAGTGCCAGGCCTTAGCCTGGTCCTGGAAGTCTCCTTCCCAACATATACTGCCTCTACACACTGCACCTCCCTCCTTTTGGTGCCCCAACCCTTTTACTATACTCCTCGCTCTTCCCCCTTCCCTTTCTTACTCCCTTTGCCTATGACTATCCGAGCACTATCCATCACATCATTATACTTTCGAGTCAGCCTTTTTTCCTTAGCACCAAACCTACGCCCCTGACAATGCTCAGGGGGCAGTCACAAATAAAAAAGTGATTACATCCTTACTGAGCTCCTTAAAGAAATTGTTGCTTCTACTTCTCCTCTGCTCGGGTAATGTGGAGTTAAATCCTGGCCCTCCGTTGCAACTTAACTCTCCGATGGAATTTGCAGCTGCCCCCAGGCTTAAAATAATCCTGGTCAATATACTGAGCTTGACTAAAAAATTTGACCAGTTACAAGCATGGGTTGCTCATACAGAACCAGATCTTATCATTATTACAGTCTTGGCTCAAAACGGCCACTACTGATCAACAAATTACACTACCAGGCTACAAACTATACAGGGCAGATAGGGAATCTAGGGGTGATGGTGTTGTTGTCTATTCTAAAACCAAGTTTACAGTTAGTGATATCTTCTGTAAATCTAAACAGAAGGAATACAAAATTGTATCCCTGAAGCTTCACCTTCCTTCCACGGAATATATCACTATTATAGGTGGATACAAGCCCCCGGCTGGTGGTACTGATTTCCTCAATGTACTTAAATCTCTAATCACGGCTTCCAATTCTGAGACAATAATCTTTGGGGATTTTAATATGGACTGGCTTTCCCTGAAATCACACAGCCCGAAATCTCTCTGTGATGAGTTTGGCCTTGTACAGCTCGATAGTGAACCAACAAGGAATAATACATTGAACCTTGTCAACAGTTCATTCCTAGATGTCATATTAACCACTCATCCATATAAAATTCTATGCTCCATGGTGTTTCACAAAGATATGAGTGACCGTGGGGTTGTTGTATGCATAAGATCGCATGCCAAGAATCGACACCAGCCTAAGTTCATAACTAAATGGTCTTTTCTTAAATTTCAGGCAGGAAATTACCTGTCTGACTTAAGTAAGGTTAGATGGCAAGATCTTTATCTTGCCAAATCAGCAGATGAGGCTGTCTCTGTCCTCAACAACAACCTTGTCACAATGGCAAATAAGCATGCCCCCTTTATTAAGGTCAGAGTGCGCCACACCTCTCACCCCTACGAACATACGAACATACGAAATTTGCCAGCAGATAAAGGCCTAGAGGTCTATCAAGTCTGCTTGAATGTGCAGCTAGCACCCCTTATTCTGCAGCTGCCCCTCCCTTCCACCCTTCCCCTTCATTAACCCTCCCCCTGGTTTACTCCAAGTCTTAAGGCTGCACTCACTAACAGGGACAAGTCCTGGGCTCTGGCCAGGCGTACCAAGAGCTATGCAGATTGGCAGGCATTTAGAGCAGCTAGGAACGCACGTGTAAAAAGCATTCACTCTGCCAAAGCAAACTATTATGTTTCCACCCTAGAACAGGCCAAAGGGAATTCACATAAAATTTGGAGGACACTTAAATCCATTGAAGGATGGCCTAGTGCCCCCTCTATTCCAGTCAAGATCCTTACCAATGGCAGGGTTATTGAAGATAATTCCCAAATCTTGGAAGAACTCAACTCCCATTTTGTCACTGCTGGCCTAGCCTTTGACTTCTCGCCTTGTGCAGTTCTAGCCATGCTCCCCATACCTCGACTTGTCCTTTCCAGCAGCGTTCACTTAACTACAAAGAAGTAGAAGACTCACTACTTAACCTTGATACCAAGAAAAGTGCAGGGGATGATGATCTTGAACCTTTTTTCCTAAAACTAGGTTATGCCTATCTCACGGCCCTTATTCTTCATATTCTCAATCTCTCCATCTCTTCTGCCACAGTTCCATCTTGTTGGAAATCTGCCCACATCCTTCCCTTATTCAAATCAGGAGACCCATGCGATCTAAATAATTACAGGCCTATCTCAATTTTGTCTATTCTCTCTAAAGTTTTGGAAAAACTGATCTACAATCAATTAAAACTTCATACTGAAGCCTTCTCACTTTTAAACTCGGCTCAATCTGGCTTCCGGTCTAAGCACAGCACTATCACAGCACTGGCTAAAGTCACTAATGACTGGATCTCTGCTATGGAGACCAAAAGATCACTGGTGCAGTCTTCTTAGATCTAAGTAAAGCTTTCGGCTCACTGCTGACCACAACTTACTAATCACCAGCCTTACTAAACTAGGTGCCACTCCTCCACCGCCCAATGGTTCACCAGTTACCTGTAGAGAGGACCCAGAGTTAAAGCCGATGGCCTATTCTCAGCCTCCTTGCTGATTGTCAGGAGAGTCCCCAAGGCTCCATCCTAGGCCCTATCCTCTTTTCCTTGTACATCAATGATCTTGACTCTCCACATTATCAAATCCAACCTACACTTACTTTGGATGACACAGTACTGTACACTTCTGGCTTTTCGTTGTCTGAGTAATAGGACGTACCACAAACTGATTTTGCTCAGCTGGAAACTAACATTAATGCTAAGCTTCTTCTTAATGGTGAAAACTAGGCTATGATTTTTTACTCTTAGTGACTCATCTACCACCCTCCCGGTCTACCGAAGGAATTTGTTATCACCTCGTTAGGCGAACCCTTGGAAGTTGTCCCCAAATTTAAATATCTTGGCATTTGGTTAGATAACAAACCCTCTTTCAATGATCATCTTGAGGACCTTTCCAGAAGGCTAAAAGCCAGGTTAGGTTTCTTTTTCAGAAACAAGTCTCTCTTTCCGAATGAAACTAGAATCAGGCTGGTGCAGGCCACATTCCTTCCCTTGCTTGATTATGGGAACCTAATTTACAGCTCCTCTGCAATCTCAAACCTAAATAAATTGGATGTACTTTACCACAGTGCCCTGTGGTTCATCACCAAATTCCCATACTGAACCCACCACTGTGACCTTTATGCAGCTGTTGGCTGGACATCACTTACCACTAGACGTATGCTCCATGCTGGTATTTGGACCCTCAAGTTACTCCTGAACAAACTTCTGAGCTACCTCACATCTCTCATCAGTATTTCCCACTGTGCATATTCTCTCAGGAAATCTGACTTCATCTTCCTTCATGTGCCTAGGACTCACACCACCTTTGGTAAATGTGCTATCTCATATGCTCTTCCAACAATCTGGAACCGACTCCAAACCACCCTGAATCTATCCAGTATGGTCTCAGTTAATTTCTTCAAAGAGTTAACCGCATCCAAATTAAAAGATATCTGTAGCTGCTTTTAAGCCTCTTCCCTTCCCTTATATCCTTAAGACCATCCACCTGGAACCTGCACTTGCCAGGACATGGAACCATTCAGTTATTCTCAAAACCTCTCCTACCCTTGCCTTCTTTATCTATATCCTTTTCCCCTACTCTCCTTAGCCCTCTTCTTCCACTCATCTCTCCTTTTCAACCTCTCCTTCTTATTCCACTACTCTCTCCTGTTATTTTTAACCCCTTCCTCTTACTTAACTACTCTCTCTCCTGTCACAGCACACTCCCCACATTTTCTGCTCCCCACTATCTTATGCTAATAATCCCTACCTTGCACTGTCATAATTGAGCACCAGGTATTATATGAACCTTACTGTACCTCATTTTGCTAGGATGTACTTATATGAATTGATGCATATTAATCTTATGTGTATATTGTTTCATCTTGCTTTTTATATGTTGACTTTTTATGCAAAGTCTCTGGACTGTTTATATGATTTAGGACCTCCTTGTGAATGAGCTTGCTCAACGGAGTTTTCATGCAATAAACTTGAACTTGAACTAGTCCACTAATTCCCTGGTAGTCTAGTGCCCCCCCACCCCATCATGATCCCCGATACCTGTAGTTTCATATATTAATCCATTTCCCTAGTAATCTAGTGCCCCCCCATCATGATCCCCAACCCTCATAGCTTCATAAATGAATCCACTTCCCTGGTAGTTTATTGGCCTTCATCACAATCCTCAACCTCCATATGATTCAATATGTCCCTTCTCTGGCAGTCCAGTGCCCACCTCACCCCTCATCATGATCCTCCAATCCCCATGTATTCAATACAACCCTTCTTCGGTAGTCCAGTGGCCCCCACTCACACCCGGCAGTGCCAACCTCCACATCCCCCAACTATCTCTGAAGTGGAGCTGCATGCATCGGTTGAACCTACCACTTTCTCCACCACTAGTTACTGACTGAGTGCTGAATGCTGTTGTAGGAGTATGAATGAGCGGTCGCGCCATCCATTACCCACCATGGCAGGCCATCCGGAACACCTGCAGTCTGGTGGTTGGTTGGGAGGCGGTGGTTGCCGGTCACGGCTCTATTTGGGATAGTTGAGGGTGGGGTGTTAGCATTGCTGGGTTGGGGTGGGGGGCCACTGGACTATCAGAAAAGGCTTGTACTGAATGTATTGTTACCAGGGTCGGGGATGATGGGGTGGGGCCACTGACTACCAGGAAGGCTGTACTGAATACATACACGGGTCGGGGATCATGATGGGGGTGGAGGCCACTGGACTACCAGGAAGGGTTGTATTGAATACATAGCAGGTGTTGGGGATTGTGATGGGGGTGGGTGGGCCACTAGACTACCAGGGTAATAGACATATTCAAAGTGCATCAAAAGTTACACTTCAATCATTTCAAGTAACACCGCATATTACCGTGATGCTTTTTGCAGGTGGTGGTGTCGAAAGCATCGCGGCTGCCAGGTGGAGCAAAAACCCGTAGCACAATGCTACCTTTTGAATATGCCAGTACACTGGCATTCATGGACACTCCCCTACCTCCTTCCCCTGCATACATTAACTTTTAGTGTTGGCGCTATCACACAAAGCCACCGCTATAAGGGCTTTTGAATACTGCAGCCTGTCACAAATACAGCGCTATTCCAGCACAATGGATTTGTGCTACACACAAAACTTTGAATATCTGGCCCCTGGTTGGGTCAATTTTTGTTGACATAACCAAAGCATTCAATCTTGTTGACCACTGGCTACTACTCAACAAACTCTTCCTATTAGGCCTCTCACAAGAGATGACTAATTGGTTTGCATGTTACCTCTCAGGGTGCTCCCAGAGAGTAAAAATCAATGACAGACTATCTGAGTCAAGGCCCGTGACAGTTGGGACTCTCAGGGGTCAATACCAGGTCCAGTTTTGTTCAGTCTATTTATTAATGACCTCCCCAAGGCCTGTGCAGGATTTCAGATCCTACTCTACTTGGATGATGCAGTCAACTTCTCTAGCAACAAGAACCATACTGATCTAACCACTGAACTACAAAAAAGTCTTGCAACCCTTGAACAGTGGTTCTTCCACAACAGACTCCTCCTAAATTATAAAAAAAACACAACAATTCTCACCACCTGCCCCCAGAAATAAAAGGATCTGCCCCCTTTGGAAATCCTGAACTAGGGAGGTACAGTCCTTGATCTGGTTGACACTTTCAAACACCTTGGTGTCTACCTTAATGACACCATAACCTTCTCCCACCACATTGGCCAAATCATAAAAGTGGTCAACAGAAAATTTGGAACCCTCTACAGGCATAAAGCAGACATGACTCCTAATACTTGGAACCTTGCAGTTTCTGCATCCATCCTTCCAGTCACTGACTATGGCTTAATGGTCTATGGAGCAGGAGCAGCATCAGATACAGTCCTAAACAGAATTAAGGCACTGCTGAACAAGGCCTACCACCTTGCTTTGGATGCTGATATGTATGCCCATAGCTGCAGTCTTTACTCTGTCGCTAACTGGCTACCCTTAGAGCACAGAATCAAATCCCATTCTTGCCTAATGGTGAAGAAAGACCTCATGGGCTTTATCCCCCCCCGCACTGCAATCTCTCTTCTGATATACTTCTAATACACACTTGACTAAAATGAGAGCAGAAATGCCCTCCATGTTCCATTCTATGGGGCCAACCAGGCTATGAAATCCTTCTGCTGTCGTGCCCCTCTCTGGTTGAAATAGGCCAGTTTAAACATGAATTGAGAAAACATCTGATGCCCCCTCCATGCCCTTGCATAAGATAGCCCACACTTTCTCCTCTGAAGCGAGGAATAATCCCACCCCTTCTCCGTGTCCTTATACAAGATAGTCCATGCTTCCTTTCTCTCTCCCTGCTTCCCACACCCCTCTACAGCTCTCCTCCCCTCCACACCCCTATCCTACTTCCTATCTCTATACTCCCCCATCCTACCTCTCCCTCCACAAACACCCACCACCTTCCCACTTGTCTACTATGCCCCTCTTCCACAATGCCACTGGCTTTTCTCCTTTAACCTACTCACCTCTGCTCTTTGAGTGCTTAGGTATCCAATGCTATGGCAGCCTGTAAATAGTTGTAACAATCCGACAAAGCCATTATGCTGCTGCTATGTTTATTCTGACAGTTCTTATGTGCTGGCGTTCTCAGCCCTCAGTATTTAAACAACAAATGAATAAAAACTCCAGATGAAGCTTAAAGTGGCAGTGTGAGGTGGTGAGACTAAGTGAGAGGAATTTGTGGAATAAAAATTAAAACTTCATCTGGAGTTTTTGTTCATTTGTCATTTGAATGCTGAAGGTTGAGAGTGCCAGCACATAAGGACTGTTAGGATACTTTTTGTGACTGTTTCCTGTTTTCTGAGCGAACACGCTCTAACTCAAGGTGCAGGTAAAAAAACTTGAACTAACTTGTATGTTCATTCTGACCCTGCTGATGTGATTAATGTTTTATTGTTTTTTTTTATTATTGATCTGTTGTACTGCCCTGATGTGGAACCTTTGTAAAACAAGCAATGCTCAAAGGTATAATTCCGAATTAATAAATAAATACAATAAATAAATCTGTTCTGCTGCTATACTGAATCATATTTTGTCTGTTTACAGAGAATACTGGTGAGTATGGTCAATAGAGCTAATCCAGCTCCCTGGATGCCTTTGTTTAGCACTTTTGTTAAGAAATCAAGTTTAAGGGATATACCCTACATCACTTAGGGTAACCTATTCCATAGTATTATGCTGCAGAACAATGTTAACTTGTCACCGGCTTATTGACATTTCTCTCTCATCTGTTTAAGAGCACCCTAGAGCTATCTGTCAACATAAATCAGTTTCAATAATTATTTATTCCAGGCAGATTATTTACTCTCTCCTCATATCCATTGAGTTCTCTCATTTTGAAACATTTCCTTGGTAAGAGCTGCTGTCGCTGACTTTTAATTTATTAAAACCATAACTGTATAATGAATACTCTTAACAATATTGTTTTAAAGACATCAAATCTATTTTGGCACCGGACTTAGAATAAAATGTATCTGAAAGCAGAGAGGAAACAAAACTATCATACATTGAGTCAGATGCTAATGTTGCCTCACTTCAGAGCAATGAAACTTGGAGAACTATTTAGTTTATTCAGCAGCAACTTCAACTAGGATCCAGTTTTGATGTTGAATAAAGTTCTGACCCGTACTGGGAATAAGTCTTTTCTTCTGTTTCTTGAACTCTCGCAGAGGTTTTGGACTCGCTGCTTACTGGGGCAGTTATCAGACTGGAAGTAGTATTATTCTGTTTCCTGTTGTTCACTACATTGCTCTCAGTCCAGCAGCAGTAATATCATTTCAGCTAAGGGTTTCAGGGAGAGAGTTTAAACTGTAAGCATCCTGTTGCTAGACTGAGGAGATTGTGATGCAGCTTCCAGTTCTGGAAATATTCTTGAGGGCGGGTCTGAAGCAGTGAGGGTGGGTCTGATGCAGTACACTGACTTTTCTTCCTTCTGCTTCTTTTTCTCTTTTTTGTATTGACACCTTTTGAGCTAATTTTACTTTGGACATATGCTTTAACTGGTTGTTTGCTTCTGTATGATAATCCCAGTATTCCGGGTAGGTTTAGACTTATTTTTCACTTTTATTGTTGCAGAATACAAGTAAGGAGTAGAAGAGATTTAATATTTTTTTTATCCCTAATATGTTTTGTGCGGCGCGGTGTTTGTACTGGTCACACTGAAATGAAGCATGAGGCTTAGAATTCTAAGAGTTAGATTAAGCACCTCGTGCTGCGTTTAGTTCTGAAGTCTGTTGGTAGATGATAATGTAAATTATGAGTTCATTTTATTTTGAAAAGTTTGAATGTAATCCCATACTACCTGCACTGAGCTGCAAATTACAAATCCTCCCTCATTATATTCCTGAATCACCAAAAGGGCTGGGTATCTAGAATGGTTTGGCATGCCCATTTTTTTTGTAAATGCTGTTTAACTTCATAAAATGCCCTTCTCTTCTCCATTATTTCCCCAGAAAAAAATTGAAAGATTAAGATTTTCTCCGTTTCTATATTAGATTTTTCTTTTATTTGGCACTTTTATTAATTCATGGGGTGGTGCAGATAAGTAAGCTATGATAGGTCTCGGTTTTCACCCTTGCTGAGGTTTTGGGGCCAAGAGAGCTTTGAGCTCTTTCCGTCTCCAGTGGCCATGGTCATTGTTATCCCAAGAGTGCAGGCACTAACTCTTGAAGGAAAATAATCACGTTTCTTCCCTCTAGACCTTCAGGGATGCCTAAAATATGCAGGTTATTTCTCATACCTCTATTCTTTGAGTCATCCAGTTTGTCTAAGAGGTAGGAGATTTGTCTGTTCTGATAGTCTGTAGTGTCCTCTAATGAAGCTATGGTGTTTTGTAAATTATTAATATGGTTCTTTGCAGATTCATCCCTGTCCACAACATCTTTATGATCTTTTTTAAGTCTGAACCTGAACTGTTTCATGCTCAATATGCCCAATTTAATTTCTGTGAGCATCTCTTTAATCATTCGTAAATCTGTCTTAGTTGAGAAGCTACTACTATTTCCATTGGGGTTCCAGTGCTCATCCTGTGAGGCTCTGGCAGTTTTCCTACTTGGTCGGCATCATGGAGTGCAGGACAGAAGATTTTTGATAGTGGAAGAAAAAGTTTAGCAGTAAACAAAGCCGAGATCTTAACATAATTTGTTGCCTAATATGTAGTTCTATCTAATAAACTGGTTTTAGTTTATAACTGAGAGCTAGGAACTTTTATTTTTTTAAATTAAATCTGGTAGAGGCAGGAGCCAACACCCAGCCATCCACTCTTGTCAGCACAGTGTACGTTCCACTCTGTACAGTTCTTATGACACTTCAAAACAGTCTTTTGAGCAGAGCTATTAGACTCATTTTTCATAGCTGCATGAGAAATGAAAGTAAAGGATTTACATGTGCTCTCGGTGGCTCTGTTTTACTGCTCCATTGAAGATTCGCTTTAAGTTTCAGGATCCTCAGATTTTTTTGTCCTTTATTTCCATAGTGTAGATAAAGTCTTGTGGCTTGGTTTTGAGGATTGGACTTTTGAAGGTTTAGGTGGCAGATTCAGTGTGATGTCAACCTGGCTCTAAAGGAACTTCACACCTGGCTTGTTTTAAAAGTACAGAATCAGGTATAGAATTAGTAGGTTTTAATGCAGGTTTGAAGAAAAGTTTAATCTTTTTGCAGGCATTTTGCTTTTCTGTGGCAGTTTTTGTTATGCTTTCCTCCTAGCTTACAGAAGTCACAGCATTGCTTTCATTTTCTGAAGTTCTTTTAGATTCACATTGAAACAACACTGAGGAGTAGAAAAAATGGAAACAGTTTGCCTGAATCAGACCCAATTATTGCACGCAGGAGTCTGCCTGCAGTTTATACCAGTAGCTGCAGCTGTAGCAACCTGCACCTTAGTGTGTGCTGCACATGCTGCATGAGGCTGGTCTTTTCAATATATTCATCAGTGATATAGCAGGTATAAGGCAAGATGGCTGTCTCTGCAGATGACACTAAGCGCTGTGGCAGAGCAGACAGCAAGGTGGGAATTAGAGCGCTGCAGAGGGACCTACAAAAATTAAAGAGGTGGTCCAAAGCTTGATGCTTGAAATTCAGTGCCACAAAGTGCAAGGTGATGCATATAGAAACATAGAAACATAGAATTTGACAGCAGATAAGGACCGCTTGGTCCACCCAGTCTGCCCATTTCCCTACCTACTGGATAAGCTGCAGATCCTAGTTAACCAGCAGCCTACTTCTTCCTATCCCCACCCCCTAGAATGGCCTTATGACTGTCCCATGCATGCTTGAATTCCACCATTGTTTTTGACTCCACAACCTCCTCCGGAAGGATGCTCCATGCATCCACAACCCTCTCTGTGAAAAAATACTTCCTTAAATTACCTCTGAGCCACCCTCCCTCTATCTTCAAATTGTGCCCCCTTGTTCTTGCACACCTCTTTTTTTGAAAGATGCTACCCTTTTGGACTTTGTTGATTCCCTTGAGGTACTTGAACATTTCTATCATGTCCATGCTCTTCCTCCTTTCCTCGAGGCTATACATATTAAGCTCCCTTAGTCTCTCTTCATATGTCTTCCGGTGCAGACCCTGCACCATTTTAGTTGCCCTCCTCTGGACAGATTCCATCCTGTCTATGTCTTTGCGGAGATTGGGTCTCCAGAACTGCACACAGTACTCCAGATGGGGTCTGACCAGCTGTCTGTACAGAGGGATAATAACTTCCTGTTTTCTACTGGTGATGCCTCTCCCTATGCATCCCAGTATCCCCAGCTCTCCTTGCTGCCCTCTCACATTGCTTGCCCACCTTTGGTAATCTGATATGACTACCCCCAGGTCCCTTTCCATTTTTGTTGTCGTTAGTATCTCACCCTCCCATTGTGTACTCTTCCCCTGGGTTTTTGTTTTCCAGGTGCATTACCTTGCACTTCTTAGCATTGAATCTAAGCTGCCATACATTTGACCATTCCTCTAACCTTGCCAAGTCCCTTTTCATCCTTTCCACCCCACCTTGTGCATCAACTCTGTTGCAGATCTTTGTGTCATCTGCAGAGAGACATACTTTCCTCCCAGTCCCTCTGCAATGTCGCTTATAAAGACATTGAAGAGGACCAGTCCTAATACTGAACCCTGTGGTACCCCACTAGTAACCCCCCCTTTCTTCTGAGTGGACTCCATTTACTATTACTCTCTGTGTCCTATTCTCCAGCCAATTCTTTATCCAGGCTGTCATCTTGGGACCCACTCCCAGGCTGGCTAACTTGTATATTAATCTTTTGTGTGGGACTGTGTCAAATGCCTTGCTAAAGTCTAGGTAGGCCATGTCCACAGCCCCTCCCTGATCTACCACTTTGGAAACAAGAACCCCAGGAAGGAATGTTGGACACTACCACTGAGGAAAGGGACCTGGAAGTCACCATAAGTTACTCCCCCAGACAATCTAGCCAATGAAACAAGGCCTATGGCAAGACAACCAGGATGCTGGCATGTATTGGGAGGGGGGTTGACAGCAGGAGGAAGGAGGTGATACAGCATCTCTCTGCAGATCACTAGTGAGGCCACATTTGGAATACTGTGCCCAGTTCTGGAGCCCCCACCTAAGAAAAGACAAAAACAGCATAGAGACTGTACAGAGTAGAGTAACCAAAATCATTCAGGGCCAACAAGGCAGATCCTATGAGGATTGACTTAAGGCCCTGAACATGTACCCACTGTATACCAGAAAGGGGAGGGCAGGTATGATAGAGACATTCAGGTTTCTAAAGGAATGAACAAGGTAGCTTGTAGGGAAATATTCTGCAGGACTGGTAAATCAAGAACATGGGGACGTAAGTGAAGGCAAGCAGGGGAGATTCCAAAGGGATGTGGGAAAGTTTAATTTTACAGAGAGAGTAGTTCAGCCACAGAACAGCCTACCAGCAGAGGTAGTAGCTGCAAGAACCATTAATGATTGCAAACACAGTTGGAATTGAGTAAAAGGCTTAATAGTTACAGGAAGGAAGCAGTAGGGCAAGGGGGTGAAGGCAAAACCCCCAACTAGACATTAGTTCCTGGGTGGGATAAGGTAAAACAGGGCAGACTGAAAGGAACAATGACCTTTTCCTGCCACCATTTTCTGTGTCTATGTTTCAGACTCAGCCTTATGGTGGCTCCAAACTTAAATTTCCAGATGCCTTAAAGATCCCCAAATGCTTTCTGATGATCCCCTCACCCCTATGGATGTTAAAAATGTGGATGCACAATTCATTCTGAGGGTGGAGATATCCCCATTCAAATTCAAAAGACCCACTAGCAATTTTGACCGATCAGGTTGGGCAGCCTGTTTTTTATTTATTTATTTCATTTAGAAAATTGGTGACCAGGCGAGGCACATTGAGCAGAGACTCATTTCCAGGTATGACCTGGAGGAGGTAAACAAAGGGTAAAAATACATAGCATAGTAAGATTCAGTGTTGCAATAAAGTGTGAGGTCTGGGCACACAAAGACTGCAGAAAGTACACAATGAACAAACAAGACACAGCAGCAAGCCGGACATTTCAGCTATTACCTGTATCGGGGACTGCTAAGGAGAGAAAACAGGAGTGGGGGGGAAGGGGTCTCATCAGGAAGTGGTTCCAAAGTGAGGAAAGATGATAAGTAAAGGTTATATGTCCACCCAAGGTACAGTGATGTGGTAGGGCAAAGATGCAAGAGTCACTGGAGCAGACAGAGCAAGAGACAGAGGGAGCAATGGGGAGGAGAGATGAGAGGTAGGAGGGAAGGGACCCAAACCAGTATTTAGATATAAAGGATGCACAGTGCAATGGTGACAGGAGGGTAGAGGGAGAATGTTTAGTGATAAGCAAAGTAAGCAATGATGAGTTCAAGAGGAGGAGTTGGTTGCAAAGTGACAGAAGGAGTTATAGAGGGTACCCCATCTGGCCAGGGAGATGGAGGGGGCAGAGCCATTGACCACATCTGCACAAAGACTGGAAGCAGCATTTTGGTGATAAGCTGTCAGCATCCCTGTGTGGAAAGACAATATTTATTGCAGTACAAGGCACCAAGTTTAGGTTGGAGCTTGGCACAGATGGCATCGATGTTGGCAGTGAAGTCAAGCTTGTCGTAAAGCCATATACCAGGGTACTTGAAGGACGGAAACACTTCAAGTGGGGAGTCATCCAAGGTAGAGAAGATGGACACAGATGAGAGTTTGGCCAGTGTTTGGCTGGTCCCCAAGGGAATGGACACAGTTTTTTTAGTGAGAGCTGGAGCTGGTCTGATTGGAACCATCACAGGACATTGGTGAAGTCTTGCTGTAGCAGACTTTCCATGGCTGTGCTGAAGGGACCACAAGTGTAGATGACTTCGTCATCTGCCTACATGGAATATGTGAGTTGGCACAGACTAAAGGGAGGTCATTAAGGAATATGGAGAAGAGTATGAGGCCCAAGATAGAGCCCTGTGGGACCACACCTGGATGGGAAGAAGAGGTAATTGGGTGCTACCAACCGGTACTGACTAGACAGTCCATAAGGTAAGAACAGAACCAGTTGATAGCAGAAGCTGAAACCAGAAGAACCCAGCTTATTCAGGAGGAGAGAGTGAGACACTGAGGCAAAGACCTTAACCAAATCGATGAAGATGGTTGTTGTGATGTCACCCTGAGAGGATATTATAAGTTACATGCAGCAAGAAGGAGACGGTGGAATGATCCTCCCTGAAGCTAGACTGGAACAGGGACAGGAAATCAGAGGAGGTGAGGAAATTGGAGCATCTATTGTAGACAAGCTTCTCTTGCAGATTGCCAAGAGATGGGAGGAGGGAGCTAGACCACCAGTTACTGGAGGAGGAAGGGTCCCCTCTTTGTGAAGTGCTATAACTTTGGCCATCTTCCAGGACTGTGGGACTGCACTGAGGGAGAAGGAGAGGCTGAAAAGGTGAATCAGAAGGAGATGCAGTGGCAGGAGCAGAGATATGAAGGAATTTGGGATCAAGTCCACCAGGGCTAGACTTACTCACATTCAGGGAGCAAAAGACAGTCAATGTCTTCTGGGTGTTAACAGGGGTGAAGTGTAAATCCTGAAAGGAGAGGGAAGAGGGAATGTGGTGTGAAGAAACTGTGGCTGGAGGGGGTGACAGGAAGGGAGCAAGTGTTGAAGAACTAATTAAAGTGAAAAGCAACAGAGGGGGGGTCAGATACAGGAGAATCATTTATCAGAAGAACTGAAGGACCAGACTGGTTGGGAGGGTGAAAAAGGGAGTGAATTATTGTACCTTCCAGAACTTTCAAGGGTTGTTAAGGTTATACTGAAGACTGGTCTCAAAATACAGTATTGCAGTCTTGTTGTCCTGACAGCCTTTTTGCATGAATTCCTGCTAGACCTACTGTATACCACTGGAAATGAGGAAGGGAGAAAGATAATTTATATAGTTGCCAGGCAAGATCATGGGGCTTGCATTGATTAATTATTTCTGTAGTAATCCAGGAGTGAAGGTGAGTTTTGACCCTGGATTTTTCTGATCGGAGCATGCTTGTCCTAGGTAGAATAGAATTTGGAGTGAAACTTGGAAAGGGCAACATCAGTATCAGAGGTGGTGTGGAAGGCTGCCCAGTCTGATGCAGCAAGGTCTCTCAGGAGACACTGAGTGTTGAGGGACCTGAGGGACCTGAATCAGATGTATTTTAGAGAGGAGGGTGGGTGTCTGATCTTCCTGACACAGAATGCCATGCAGTGGTCCCTAAAAGCATCAGGCAAAACACCTGCTGCAACAATACGATGGAGATGGGAGAAGAGAACCCAGCTCAAAAGGGTGTGGTTTTGGAAGTGAAGGCTGGGCTGAGTAGGTTCAAAAATAAACTGCATGAGATTAAGGGACTCAACCTTGTGTGTGATTGGCCTGAAGGCTGGGGAGAGCCAACTGGCATTTAAATCCTCTAGAAGGATGAGTTCACCCCCAGAAGAATAGGAGGCAATTGTAGAGATAAATTAAACCACAGAGGAGGAGGAGATTTTAGATGACGCATAGAGTACAATGAAAATGGGCGCAGAGGAGGGGAACGACAGCCTAATAAGGAGAAACTCATGGGAGGAGGATACAACTTCTCTGACAGCCATGTTGCAGGAGAGGCTCTGACAAATGTAGATTGTAACACAACCCCCATGTTTACCCTTCCCTGTCTGAAAAGTAGATAGTCAGGGAGTGCCAGGCTATTATCTGGCATCCTGGCAGACAGCTCTGATTCTGAGATACAGAGGATATCTGGAAAGTATTGCAAAGCCCATATACACTGTAGACAGCAGGTCAAGTTTTGGAAGAAGGCTCCAAGCACTGAGAAGAAAAATGCTCAAGCCTTTGGCAGGTGGGGAAGCAAAGATGGCTGGAGGGTAGGGGCCTGGTTTGGGCTCCACATCACCAGACAGGAGAAGGAGCAGGAAGAGGAGCAGCAGGATGGAGTGGGATTTCTGTCCCTAAGAGCAGTTGGAAGAGAAGAAAGTGGGAGGTGGAGAAGGAGGGCACAATGAAGAAATTCAAGGCTAAGGGAAGGAGAAGATAGGAGACCTCGGTATATAGGAGGGGAGGAGGGTAATGGAGACAAAAGAGGGACTGATTGGCATAGAGGATCAGAAGGGGGAAGGGTTGATGAGGGAGAGAAGGGGGTCAGGTGAAGATAGCTGGAGGAAGGGAATGTGGAAAATAAGGGTAATATACATTGTAAGCATGAAGAGAGGTGCAATAGCCACTATTAAGGAATACAGTAAATTGGCAGATAAAATAGTGCACAGTCAAACACTTTAAGACTCCACCTAGTAACAGGCCTAAACAGTGAATGATAAACTTATAATAACAGTACCTAAGCAGTGACTATGAAATGGGATAGCTGCAACAGGCTTGAGAGGTGCTATGCAGAATGGGCACACCATATAGTGACTGGGCTTAAGCTAGTGCAAAAACAAAGAAACAAAAAGTCAAGCAAGCTATGGTCAGATGGCTGCTAATACATTAATGTGGTAAGAGATACAGAATTAATGTATGACTTGTACTTGTACTTGTTTTATTGTGATGTAAAAGTCAAACATTTATACCACAATAGTAGACAAATGAAAAGAGAAATGTAGCAGGAAAGGGCAGCTCAGTTGCAATATGTCATTTTCAGTGGAGTTCTGCTGTTACACATTTTTACAATGTATTCACTAGAATTGGCCCAGCAAAAATGCAATATCTCATTTTTACTGGGGTCACGCTTTTATCCATGTTTACAATGTAGTTTTCCAGGACAGCTTAGCTAACATATAGGCACAATAACTGTTCTGAGAGCTGCGTGAAACACACAGAAACATTAAAATAAAAACTGCAATAGCTTGATAATTTTTTAACGCATCCTGGACTAAACACCTGAGGTATTCCTCTACCTCCATTCATTATTTCTACCACGAACAGATAGCCAGAAGCGAAGCAGTGCAAGGGCTGAATTGTGCTTGACAGACACAAAAGCCATGCTGT
The DNA here is from genome assembly GCA_016271365.2 of Neoceratodus forsteri. Lineage (NCBI taxonomy): Eukaryota > Metazoa > Chordata > Ceratodontiformes > Ceratodontidae > Neoceratodus > Neoceratodus forsteri. The sequence continues at coordinate 1,281,190,450 of CM057459.1, read as the reverse complement.
ATTTCAATCATGGACGCCAATAAAGCTGCTGGGTTTGTATGCTCACGTTACAGGTTTCTAAAATACCTGCCCTTCCCGTCTTTGAGTGGATCAATCATCTTTGTTTCCTTTTTTCCACTAATAGCAAAAAGTCACTAAGAACAGTCCCCAATCCCGATGTATACATTTGCCTCCATGTTCCTCGTGATGTATTTTCTTAACACTTATTGCTTGCTGTGGAGAACTGTGCGAGTGAAAGTGAAGAGCCAGATTCACCCTTTCACTTTAATTTCTGGACCCGGGAATGAAAGGGTAAGTTGCGCTGTACCCTTTCACCATCACTCACTGTCGTTAGTGGCTCCTGCCCAGATCAGCTCCGGTTCTTCCTCTCTACCTCCTATTCCCCAAAGAAAATATGTTTGGCTGGTAAGGCAGGAGATGCTAAAAAAGAAAATTAGAAAAACAAAATAAATGGCTGGGGCACCCTCATATTCAGAGCCCTGGGCAGCTGCCCCTTCTGCCCAGTGGTTAATCTGGCCCTGGATGCTTTTTACACCTTCGTGATGTGATAGTGTTATGAGGCATTCTAAGACCCCCCCCCCAAACGAGTCCCTGCTGTGCTTCCCGTCTGCTGGATGGACAGACCTGTAGGAGCACCACAGTAGAAAGTGCTGGCAGTCACTGCCGATCCTGCTTTTTAATACGTTTATAGTTTTAGGGCACAGGGAAAGTATGAACTTGGGAATTTTTTTGTAGGTTTCTTCAATTACTGTACTTTACAGTGCAAGTTTCTGAAGTAGGGTACAATGTACTGAGTGAGGGCTACACTAAGCATGTGTGTGTGCCCTTGGGAGGCATGAGCTCTAAATTCACAACTTTTAGTAAATAAACATTATATAGAGAAGACATTTTGTTATACTGTAAATTCAGTCTTTTAAGCAGAAATTCATAATCATCTCTAATGCTTAGTTCAAAAAAACAAAATAAAGCAATTCAAATTTCTACAAGTGTCGATCTTCTCACTTCTACAATCAAGTTTCATAATTCGAGTGGGCCAGTTAAAAAAAAATCTTGCATTCTGGTTTTTTTTTCATTGTACACAGTTCTGTTATGCTGACCTCAGGGCTGAACTGGACATATGGAGTTTGAGAAAGCTGGCTGCGATGGAGGGTGAACTTGATCCTGATCTCTGGGTAGGTTTGAGTGGTGAGTTGAAACAGTCCCAAATTGCTGTCTTGGTCTAAGTTATCTACTGGATACAAGTCATAAATCTTTTTTAAGAAACAGCTCCATAGCTATTGCAATAGGTAAAATTCTGGGGTTATCGACTGATTCAAAACAGCACCTTGGCATTGGTGACAGCTGCTGTACAAGTGAGTCACCACGGCAACTTGGGATTGATAGTTTTCTTACCAACACTCCTCCTCTGTAGCTAGTGGAGAAAATGTGGTATTATTGGCTACAGTTCCCAGCAGGCACCGTGTGCAGCCTTCAGTGGTCCTACTTTATTATGGCAGGCTCATTCATGAAGAGAGGCGAGTCTATGCAACACATTTTGTCTGCATTTTCAGGTTTCCTCTTTGAGTGAGTGTCTGCTAGTTGTGTGCAGGTCAGCCAGTCTGAGAATTGCAAAGGGGGGCATGAGAGAGAGAGAGAGAGAGAGAAAGTGTATTGATTCGTGCAGTACTATACATGCTTCAATTCCACTGGGCAAAAATGTGGAGCAAACAAAATACTGCATGGTCAGTATCTGGCCACAGCCATGCCCCCAGAGCCTTTTTAAGCAATATGTCAGCAATACATTATAAAAAGCTCTTTTTTAATGACATTATCATGATAGCCCCTCTGAGTCTGTTCAATAGCTTTCTTTCAATTCTTGTACCCTAACATAATGCCAATCACTGCTGTTACAGTGTCTGTTATCCAGCTGAAATTGCAGTTTGAGTATGCTAATAGTGGTCTGCAGACATTTTATAAAGGTCAGTATCAACCCCACTGCTGTCATGCTTTATTTTGTTTTTTTATTTTACATTTTTTTGACAGGAAAGACACACTGAGCTGAAGCTTATTTCCAGTGATTCCTGGGAGCACATGGAGGTTAACAGATTTGGTCAGGATCACACAGTAAAGTACAGAAGTGGAAGTTGCTGGAATCAAATTGAGGTCTGATGGTTGTAGCACACTCTTTCACAGCTTGTTGCTCTAAGCTCTTGGCTATACTGCCAGCCAGCCTTGTGATGACTACAGCAAAGTTTATAGATCGACTTCTAGTCACAGCAAAGCCCACATTTTAATTGATCTTATGTAAATAGTGCACAAATAGAAGTGAATCATCTTCCGTTCCTCCAGCACACCATTATAATGTCATAAATATAATACCTTTACATGCTATATATATGCAAATCACCATAAACATTTAGGTTGGTTCTGCTTGCATGCATTCCTGCTTAAAGCAGAACCAGTCTAAATGTTAATGGTGATTTGCAAAACTATTCCATGATGCTCTATGTTATGGGGGTATGTGCAATACTGCATTTCTTGAAAATCTGGCTCTGTTGCCAGTGCCCTTATTGGGTAACACTTGCCTCAAGCTTTTGTCCTGAGGTTCCTTGTCTTTTTGACATGCCTTTACATGTTTACCTTATCACTAAAGGGATTGCACTAACAGTCATAAAACCTTACTTTCCCAACAGCCCATATAAAGATTTGCATAACTGGTGGCAAATGTTGTCCCCATGGTGGTTTCTTTCATCTGCAGGAAGAAATCTGTGATGAAAATGAATGTGTTATGCTTTACGGCTAGCTCAGTCAAGCTGCAACAAAGAATCACTGTGTATGTGATGTTAATTGCATGCTTATCCCAGATAGTATTCAAGGGTCCTAAGCCTACCCTCATGATGTACATTTGCATAAAGAGCCTTCACATACATAGTTAGAAAATGAAGAAGAATTTGCATCTATATAGTGCTTTTCATACACACTGTATCCCAAAGCACTGTACAAGCAATGCGAGACTGGTAGTGCAGTGACTAAATTTGTGGTGGCCACCATTTTGCACATCAACACTCACACACAACTTCAGACAATTGCCTTACTAACACACAGCCCTCAACTGATAAATCCTCCAGGGTGTGCAATATGTCTCTCGTGTCCTGGACATATGAATTCAGCTCCCTAATAAATAGTTTGATATAAGTAATTACATATTGGGATAAAGGTTCTGTCAGGGTGCTGATACTTGCAATTACAGTATCAGTCATCAAAGAGGATTCACCGGGCACTTGTGCACCTTAGAAGCATATAGACTGTGGGTCTCATGTGGTGCTCTGTGATGAGAAACCTTTTTTATAAAAGGTGTAGCATACACAGATGTGTCATTTTTTTAATACAGCAGCAGGCTTTCCCAGCTGGCACCCACAGGTACATAGAAATACAGAAACACAGAATTTGTCGGCAGATAAGGACTACTTGGCCACCTAGGATGCCAATCCCCCAGTATCACAGAAGATCTCACTCGATCTCCAGTCCGCTATCCTCCCCCATTTCTTTCCTTTAAGATTCTCTTGTGCCTATCTCATGCATTCTTGAAAAAACACCACTGTTTTTGCCCCACCACCTCCACTGGAAGGCTGTTCCAGGACTTCGCCATACTTTCTGTGATAAAGTCCTTCCTCACATCTCTCCTAAATTTACCCCCTCCAGCTTCATATCATGTCCCCTTGGTCTTTAGCACCTTTCAAAAAAAAAATTTCCCTCCTGTACCATATTTACCCCTATGTGATATTTGAAGGTGTCTATAATATCCCCCATCTCTCCTCTCTTCCAGTGTATACATATTCAAGTTCTTAAGTCTCTCCTCTATGGCTTCTGATTCAGACCCTGTACCATTTTAGTTGCCCTCCTCTAAACTGCCTCCACTCTGTCTATATCCTTCCAGAGATGTGGTCTCCAGAACTGGACACAGTACTCTAGATGGGGTCTTACCAATGATCTATACAGAGGCAATACCACCTCCTTCTTTCTGCTGGTGATACCGCTCCCTATGTACCCCAGCATCCCACTAGCCCTCCCTACTGCACTTTTTCACATTGAAACCTAGCTGCAATACCCTTAACCACTCTTCTAGTTTTCTTAGGTCACTGTTCATCCTGTCCACCCCACGGTGTGTCCACCTTATTGCAGCTTTTGGTGTCATCTGCAAAGAGGCAGACCTTCCCTTCCAGCTCCTCTGCAATGTCACTTATAAATAGAATAATAGATAGGTTCCTGTGCATTACAATGTAGTAATTCCATCGAGAGGTTCTGGGGACATTGGGAACCTCGAGAGCGAAGTCAAGAGGTTCCATGTCCCCAGAACCTCGAGATGGAACTACTGCATTGTAGTGCACAGGAACATATTTTTTATTTTTTTTAATATATGGATGTGATTTTCTTTTCTCTGAGGCGGTTGGAAGCTGCAGCCCGAACAAGTCTCTCCGTCCTGGCCACGCACCACACTGTCTCACTGCTCGTTTTTTTTTTTTTGTTTTACTGAAGGACAGCCTACCTTTTCCGTGTCTGGGGAATGCAGCGTCTGCTGGATATCTGTATTTTTCAGATATTTTAAACAAAAAAGCTGCAAAATGTTACGGTTGAGAAAAACTCTCGGTAAGCGAGACAGTGGCCACCATGTTTTTCGAACTGTTCTGCCCGCCCTAACAGGAAAAGTGGCCAATTGGAAGGCACATTTTGAAAGACATTGGGAGCTAGACTGGTGCATGCGCTGTTGTGATTTAGTGATAATACTATCGTTCAGGTCCCCAACGATAGTATTACGGCACCTGAACGATGGTATTATCACTCCTGAAGTGTAGTATTATCACTTTGGGAGTGATAGTATTATGGGGAATTTTTTGTATGCTTTTGTAGTATATTATTTTCATGATCCATATATTAAAAAGACATTAAAGAGGACTGGTCCCAGCACTGATCCCTGAGGCACCCCACTGGTCACCTTCCCTTCCTCAAAGTGAACTCTGTTTACCACCACCCTTGGCCGCCTGTCCCCTAACCAATTACTTACCCAGCTAGTCATATTTGGACCCACCCATAAGCTACTCAGCTTGCTTATGAGTCTCCTATGAGGAATGGTGCCAAAATCCTTACTGAAATCTAGGTAGGCTACTTCCACTACTCCACCCTGATTTAGTTCCTTCGTCACTCAAAGAAATCTATCAAATTCATTTAATATTTAATTTTCATTTTATTTTGTTGTTCAGGTAAGTACACTGGAATACAATTCCACTTACAGGTATGACCTGAGGTCAGATTCAGAGGATAATTCAACAAACAGTAATGAATAGTGATTGTGAAAGTTCCACGTCAGTTAAACAACCAACAGTTTGGTGCAACAGTACAGTGATAGATTGGGACAATAAAGTTCCACATCAATTAAACAGTACAGTCATTTGGTACAAAGTATTAGAAGTATTAGAAAAATTCACATTTAGATAGACCTTCCTTGGAAGTCACATGATGCAGCTCAGCTAGACACAACTAAGCTCCTAATGCTTTGCTCCATTTTTCTCAACATTTTGGATTTCTGCCTCCCTAACTTGTTTTTTTTTTTCATGAAAAAACAATTTCTGGTGATTCATAAAGTCTTCTGGATATGACTGAAGAAAAAAAATTGATAAATTGGTGGCTAAAAAGTATAAAATATCTGCTTCTCCAGGTAGTCCTACTCTAGAACCTTCTACTGGCGGGCCTGCGACAGAGCTATGAAGCTGGCTGTGCCGCAAGGGGACTAGCTGAAATTAAGACTTTTATGAGTGGGATCTGCTTGGACTTAAACAACATTACCTTATCTTTGGGTGCTTAAAAAATCTCTGTGGATTCCGTCGGTTTCTGGGATGAGCAGACGGAGCAGCGTGTGGCCCTGCTCAAGGATTGGGCTCATCCAGCTGAACAACTAACCTTGGTGGAATGGGAGGTTCATCAGTTGTGGGATTTCATAGATGATTATGAAACCACAGACTGCCAAAATAACTTGAGGATCTTCAGTTTGCTGGAGGGTTCCAAAGGTTCTGATGCAGTGGCTTTTTTTACAGAAAATTCTCCCTCAGCTCCTAAAAATTAAAGTGGACCCCATTATTGAAATAGACCACGCACATTGGGTGCCTTCTGGCCTGCATAATCTGTTATGGGATCCCGGCCAAGACCATTAATCTTTCATCTGCTGCAGTTCCAAGATAGGGAGAATATATTGTGGGCAGCTAGAAATGCTAAAGAGCTCAGATGGCAGGGGGTAAAGATCTCTTTTCAGGTGGACTACCCCAGACGTGTGGTGGAGTAAAGAAAGGCATTTGACTGGGTCCAGGATCTAACAAAAGAGAGGGGTCTCAAATGTTTTCTTGACCCCCCCCCCAACAATGTTGAGAATTTTCCTTCCAGATGTAGTTGAGACCATCACTTGTCCCAGTGAAGCTTGGAGATTTCTTTTGGACCTGAACAATTGTCATGAGGGATTGGCTTCAGTCAGTACTTCTAACTCTGTAGACCCTAAGCCTCAGAGATCAACTCTGAAGCAACAGCACCATTTGGCTATGGACCCTGGGAGCAACTCTGTAGCAGCAGCCCCCTGGGTGAGTCAAACAGAGGACACAATGGATCTTTCAATGGAGGCAGTGGGGTGAAGGCTGCTTCTCTCGACTGTGGAACAGCTGGGGTCTTGGTTAACATGTTCTAGTGGGCTTTGTATCCTTTTTGATGTTTGCAGGGGGCTGGGTTTTATGGGGTTGGAGTTTATCTAAGAGTAAGAAGTCTCAAGTAATTTAAAAGTCCTGCACTCACCACCTTTTGAAAGAAGGTGCTTACGCTGGTCTGGTGGCTCTGGATGCCACACCTCATGCCATGCTGACGACCCGTGTTTAGGAACGAGCACGGGCTGCTGGGGGTCAGCAGGAGAGAGAGAGAGAGAATCAAGCATCCGACGACAGCGCTCCTCTCCCAGGGAAGGGTGGGTTGTTCTGCTCTTTGGCTGCCCCCGGGTGGAGGATGGGGTGTAGCACCAGAGCCAGGGAAATGGGTAGCGTGGCATCATGATGTGTATGCCTTCACGGCCACTAGGGGGAGAGACCACAAGAAAAGGAGGAAAAATAGGCTGCTGGCTTCATGGAAGTCCCTCTGGTACTCCGGCGCTGCAGCCTCACGGAGCCCTCGGGCCCACTCCGGATAGTGCTCGGGGGGGGGATGGACCTCCCCCTTCCGCCCCACCTCGGGGGGTTAATCCGAGGGGGATAAAGAGTCTGGGGTTCGCGGGGGCAAAGCGGACGATAGAGACTTGTGGGGACAGAAAGCCTGCCAGCAGGCTGAGGGAATATATATAGGATAGTGCATGGGAACAGTTGACAACAGGGCTATTCTTTCACCGAGTTGGCACTATGACGACGGATTACCTCAAGAGCGCAGCTCGAGAGGTAATCCGTCTTCACAGTGCCAACGAGGTGAAAGATGCCCTGTTGTCAACTGTTCCCCATGCACTTATCTTTATAGTGTATGGTGGAACGTCGTTTTTTGGGGAAAAAAAATCACTACAGCATGTTTCTGCTTCAAAACATTTTTACTGGGTTACTAGAAGGAAAAAAGAACTTTACGTTTTGAACGTTTTCACGCTTGACATTTTAACTGTTTAAGAACTTTACATTTCAAATGTTTTAACGCTAAACATTAGTACTGCCGCCGACATTGCTGCTTTCGCTATGTGTCCTGTCTATGGAGTGAGCCCTAACTGTCAAATGCTGCTCGAGGACACAGTGTGTGACGTTCGCAGTGCAGTAGAAAAAATCGTTCTGTTGCACTGCAAACATCACTAGTGTGTGACTACAAGATTTCAACAACGATGGATTTCGGTGGAGAACGACGTTCCACCATACACTATAAACACTTACATGAAGAAAGAAGCTGCTTACACCATCTGCTCTTGTGCAAAATAATCTTTATTGGTGCAATAAAAAATCACCACTCCTTACGCTTTGATGCGTTTCACATCAGTACCTTTTCAAAAAGAGTATCGGCGAGGAGTGGGGGGAGGGTCTGTCTAATCAGCTAAATGCAGTTTTTCATCTACGGGGAACTTAGAAGGGGAATTCTGTTATTGCTGGTCCTGAAGTATTGATTATTTCAGTGCCCTCCTTAATGTTCCCATATTAGACCGGTGACGGTTGTGTGCTCCTCCCACTCCTCTTATTCATTAAGAGGTTAGTCAATGATCCCGGATACTTAGGTTGATCTCAGAGCTGTTTGGTTTTGGGGCTTGAGTGTGGAATGTGCTGTCCTTTTGTTTGTCTATGTGGGGGCTGCATTGGGGCAGCTCCAGTGCAGGTAGGGATAGCTGATTTGGATTTTTATAAAGGCGAGCATGCTAGAGGGTTTACTTTTGCAATGTTAACTTGTGGGGTTAGCTGCACACAATATTTGGGAATGGAGCTTAGGGGTTTGATTACAATGTAGGCTTCTTTTTCTATTATTTTTGTCTTTCTCCCCTCTTATGGGGATGATGTTCATTCTAGGGGTGTTGATGAGGAGAGGGGTGGAAACTGTGGTTTGTTAGCTTAATGGAGTTTCCTTTTATGGGGTGTATAGAATGGGATTTTTGTCATTGCTGGTCCTGAGGGGATATTTATTCTGGATTTTCCTTTAATACTTCGTCCTGGACCGACATCAGATGATCGGATGTCTGTTTCTCCTACCTGTCCCTCATATAATGAGTTTAGCTATTGTGCCCTGATTTAAGCTCCATAGTTTAGCCCTGGGTTTTGAGGGTTTAAGGACTGATTAGGCTGCTGCTTTATTTTTTTTAGGGGGTTACCGTGAGATAGCTTTCATACTGGCAGGAATAATTGGATTGGATTTGTATAATGACCTGCCTGCCAGAGCTTCTACTATCAGAATTTCAATTTAGATGGATATCTGTACACAACTTTCGTATAGTGAGTCTTTGAGCTTGAGCATTGGCTCAGCTAGCTCCTTGAAAAGGTCTACTGCCTTGATCTGACCATGGGTTAAGTTTGTTGGGTTATTTTTTGTACATAGGAACTTATAACAGGGGCTATGAGTACAAATGTTGTATACTTTTGATTGCTGGCGGGGGGAGGGTTAATTATTTTTTTGGGTTGGTACACAGGGCTACATTTCAAAAGTATATTATGGGTGGACTTTTTATTGGTTGGAACATGTTGGAACATGTTGAGGGGTGTGATCCATTGTGAGGAGTAAATATATATCTTTTCTATTGTATATGTGGGGCTTTGGTAACTGGGGTGAATTTTAGTTATTATTTCATTATGATCTCCCCTTTGTTCCTTTTCTTTTTATGCTGTGTGAGGTGCTTTTAGTTACTGACAGGCTTGGGGCTCATCTTTGGACTCTTTTGTGGCAAGATAGGGAGACCGGGATGGCCCAGAGGCGCTGAGGGTTGAGGCACTGGACGCCACACATCGTGCTACGCCAATGACCCAGGTTCGGGAGCGAGCTCAGGTCACTGGGGTTGGCCAGGAAGGAGAGGATTGAGCGTTCAATGACAGCTCTCCTCTCCTGGGGTGCAGGTGGGATGCATCTCCAAGAGTTAGTGACACCCTGCAGAGGCAGGGATCACTGCACTGAGGAGTACTGGCAAAGCCAAGGGGAAGCACTGTGGGAGGACGTCCTTGCTGATGTACACAGGAGCGCACCCACTGGCATTAGACATCATTGCATGTCCTCAGTGCTGGGTGGGGGGGTCCAACAGAACAAGGAAACAACCAGCTCTGCGGGGTAGGTGACAACACCTGACCCCCATGCCCACCGCCGGATCTCACCCACCCAGCCTTCCAGTTCCTCCACCCAGGCTCTCACCTGCAGCTTGGCCAGTCTCTAAGAGTGCCCAAAGAGGAGGGGCAGCCCCATCCCAGAGGGGTTAAGTTGGGGGTACTGGCTGCGGGGGGGGAAGGGAGGCTTAGGATGGGGGGACCTCAGGCAGGCAGGATCAGGCCAGGATGCCTGAGAGAGGCTCTGCAGGCTGTGACAGGAGGGAAAAAAAGAGTTAAAAAAAAAAAGATGGGGAGACCACATAAGGAGAAGGGGGCATAGAATCCTGTTCTTTTTTTGGGTATGTTATGGACTGGGGTGGAGCCTAGTGGCCTCACATATCGCAACATGTGACAGTCTAGAGCGACACGATTTGCATATACTAATGTTTTACGAGATGTTACTTATAAGCTTGTAATGCTGTTTTTAAAATATTTGTTCTTGTTATTAATTCTTAGCCCTGTTAGCTATGTATTTTATTTGATTGCCGCTGGGGTGGAGTGGGGGAGGGGTGGTCGCCTACTGTTAGGCTTTATGTGCCTACTTATAGGTTATAAGATGATGTCATGGAATGTCCGGGGGTTAAATAGCCCAATTAAATGGCATAGAGTATTTTTGCACATTAGAAGGTTGAAAGTCCAAATCATTATGCTGCAGGAAACCCATTAGTTGAAGAAAAATATGGACAAGTTGAAGAAGTGGTGCGGGGGGGCAGTTTTTCACTGCTTCCTATTTGAGGAAAAGCAGGGGGTGATGATTTTGTTCTCTAAAGATGTTAACTGGGTGATTCAGTGAACGCACAGAGACCCTCAAGATCATTGGTTGGTTTTAGTGGGTTCTCTTGATGGTCTCGTCATGACTTTAGTATCAGTATATGGCCCTAATGAAGGTAGTGCTGAGTTACTTTCATAGACTTTCACAAATACTGGTGGAGTATGGTGAGAGCCAGATATTACTAGGGGGATATGAATGAGGTTCCTGCTGTGCTATTAGATCAGAGTGGTAAGTCCTCATACATAGATACTCTAGGTGCTAAGGTGCTATGACACCTCATGTCAGAGCATGGCTTGTTAGACATTTGGTGGCTAGGAAATCCCATGGTTCGTGATTATACATACTATTTGGCCCAATATGACTCTTATAGTAGGATAGATTTGTTTTTGTCTTCTTCCTCTATTGTTAAGGCAACCACTGTTGAGTCTATTGTAGTCTCAAACCATACTCCAATCACTCTTACTTTGGCCCCACTCCAGAATCTACTTATAAGCATTGGAAATGCAATGCGAGTCTATTGGAGAGCCAGGAGTTTAAAAATTGGTTAAGACAGGAGGTGCAAGAATTTTTAAATTGTAACTTGGATGGGGAGGTGACTTCTAAGTAGGTTTGGGAGAGCTTAAAGGCTTACATGCGATGCAGAATAATTACATATTCTTCTGCTAAGAAGAAAGAAAGAAAGAGCTCAGAGGCTTCATTCTCTTGAATGGCAATTGACAGATTTAGAAAGCAGCACAGGCGGGAGCAAAATGATCCCTTCCTTCTCCATAAGGTCCTTCAAGTGAGATATCAAATTAATTCGTTGAATACCCAACAAGCAGAGTTTGCTCTTTTTAAAACTTGTCAGGCCTACTGGGAAGGTGGGGAGAAAGAAGGGCAGTTATTAGCCTATAGGCTTAAGCAACTTGAAATGCAGAAAAAAATTCCTGTGGTTAAACAAGGGGATAGAGTGATAACAGACCATGCTAGTATTAGCTCGGCCTTTTATGATTTTTATTATACCCTGTATTCCACTAGGAGGCCTATGAATTTGTCCCAGGAGGATATTGCCCACTTTTTAAATTCACTGACCCTTCCTCAGGTAACAGAGGAGCAGCTCAAAGGGTTGGAGATCTTATCTGCCATTGGTCAACTGTCTAGCAGGAAATCCCTGGGACCCAACAGATTTCCAGCAGAAGTGACCTGGGTACTCCCCTATTAGCAACTATTCTTAATGAGGCCTGGGACTCATAAGATCTACCGCCTTTGATGCATGAGGCCACCATCACAGCTCTACCTAAACCTGGCAAAGACCCCTACCTTTGCTCTAGTTACCGAACCACCTCACTTTTAAATGTAGATTATGAGATTCTAGTGAAGGTCTTAGCTAATCGACTTATTAAGGTCCTGTCTTCATTAAGTCATGCAGAACAAGCTGAGTTTCTTCAAGGTTGAGATGGGTTGGACCATATTAGGTGATTAGTGGACCTGATGTGGGCCTCTGCATCAGGGGTAGAACCAGTGGCTGCCATAGCTTTGGATACAGAAAAGGCCTTTGACTCTGTCGAATGGCCTTTTCTATTATCGGTCCTTCATAAATTTGGATTTGGGAATAATTTTATATGATGGGTCACGTTAATTTACTCTTTTCCCCAAGCGTCCCTATTGACAAATGACATCTTATCTGCTCCTATCATACTGCAATGTGGCACCTATCAGGGTTGCTCTTTATCAAATGCCTTATTTGCCCTATCTATTGAGCCCCTGGCCCAATACATCAGGAAGCCATCTGCTATCTCGGGTTTAGAATATGGTGGACAAACTTATAAGATCATGTTATTTGTGGAAGACATTTTATTAACAGTGAGGAATCCTCTATCAGCAATTCTAGTTCTCGTTCAAACTTTGAATATGTTTTCATTGTTGTCGGGCCTAAGTAATAACTAGGGCAAAACTGATTTTTTACCTCTTAACACGGTTTGTAGCAGCTTGTCTCTCACAGACGTAGGTTTTCATTTGGCTACCTTGCCCTTTTAAGTATTTTGGTATCTTTATTTCCCCTGACTTAAATCAGTGGCCATTGTTAAATTTTAACCCCTTGCTTCAACGATTAAAGAAGGACATTGCAAGATGGAGGCATATTCATTTATCTTTGTGGGGTTAAATCCAGACCCTACAGATGATGGTCCTTCCAAGAATTTTGTATATTATTTGTTATTTGCCCCTTAAGATTCCTGATAGTATTTGGAAACAATTAGCTGGAATAGTGTCTAACATTTTGTGGGAGGGGAAGAAGCCACGATTGTCTGTTTTGTGCCTGATTGCCCCCTATTCCAAGGGGGGTTTCCATGCATCATGGTTTAAAGGATACTATTTAGCTGTGGGGCTTAGACAAATTTTGTTATGGCTGTATGCGGAGGAGGCAAGCGCCTCCACTCATTAGCTGGACTTGGAATGGAGCTTGGTTGGTGAGGTGCCCCCTGAAGCGGTGCTCTGGGATGCATCTCATAAATCAGGGTGCCTCCCAACTCAGGCCTATGAAGTTCATGTTTGATCTCTTCTGAAATCTATATTAGGCCCTGCCTAGGATGTGCCTGTGAGATGTTGGCCATTGTGGTATAATAGTCCCTTGAAGATTGGTGACCGACCTACTGTATATTTTGGCTAGCCTGGTCCAAAGGGGGTTTGAACAGGGTGGAGGATCTATTTTGTAGGGCTACTGGGTATATGAAATCCTTTGTGGACCTTCAGAGTGAGGTGTCCCACCCTATGACCCAGCCTTGGAAGAATTTGCAGCTACGGCATTTACTTTCCCAAACTGTGGGAACTCAGCTCCGCTTTCCCGCAGTTGGTAAGTGGGAGGAGTTGGTTGGCCTCTCTTCTAGTAGAAAACTGCCTACTTCTTCTCCTGGAATTGGCCAGATGTCGCAGGTTAAATCCAGTTGGGCTAAACTTTTGGGTCGCCAGATAATGAGTGAAGAGTGGGATAATATCTGGCTTAATGTCCATAAAGCTAGTCGGGATATCTCAGGTAGGTTGATTTAGCTTAAAATTATTCATCATTGGTATAGAACTCCAGTGCTCCGTCATAGGATGGGTTTGCTCTCTGAAGCTCTCTGTTGTAGATGCAAGAAGGAAGAGGGCACACTTCTTCATCTGCTTTGGGAATGTTCTAAACTGAAGGATTGGTGGGATCAAATCCTCGCGTCAATTCAAAAGGTGGGGAAGTGTGACCTACCAAGGGAAGCATTTTTTTTACTGTTAGGCAATACTATTAACCTTGTGGCGTCTCACACCCCACTTCAGAATTGGATTCTCGTGGTTCTTATTGAAGCCAAAAAGGCTTGTATTGCGGCACTGGAGGTCTAAGAATATCCCTACAAAGCAGGAATGACTGGTGGGTATCTATAGAGTAGCGGGTTATGAGCATATGGCCTATAAGATAGTAGGAAAGGCAGAGAAATTCATTAGGTATGGGATCCTTTTTTTAGAGGTTACTAGGTTATAGTGGGCCATGCTGATATTTAGTTCCCCTGGACAACTCTGGTTGACTGTGGGATAGGGAGGTGCAGTGTATATCTGCTTTCTCCCATCCTACTTTTATCTATTGTTAGATGATGGGTCCAGGCCCCCCTACTGCTTCTCCCACCTCCATCTGCAGCAACATTAAGTTTATTAGTTTGTTTCTGTATATTTAATTATTAGTGTGTTTTTACTTGCTATCTTGTATATGAATATCAGTTTTAATGTTGGTAATATTGGTATTGTTTATGAATGTTGTTGGTATGTGAGGTATTTCTTAGTATTGTACTCGTATGGATGCTACTCTCAATCCCTTAGCAGTCAATTGTATGGTGGCATGTAACCTATGACTGGGTATCCTTTTGGCATCATCTGATCTATTGTAAACAAGGTATCATTCCTGGACTTGTTATTAGGCTGTAAAGCTTGGAAAGGTGTGAATGTTGTTTATGTCCAGAGAAGCATCTTTTGTACTTCTATCTATATTGATTATCTGGAAAACTTCAATAAAAATTAATAAAAAAATGACAGACCTTCTTTGATATGACCTCCCCCCTATGAATCCATGCTGCTTCGGGTCCCATAACCCACTGGAATAGAGATATTCCACAATCCTTTCCTTCAGCAGTGATTCCATTAACTTTCCCACCACCGATGTTAGGCTGACTGGCCTATAACTGCCAGCCTCTTCCCTGCTACCACTTTTGTGTAGTGGTGCTACATCCGCCCTCTTCCAGTCCTCTGGAACCACTCCTGTTTTCAATGAACTGTTAAATAGGACTGTCAGATGTGTGGCCAGCACCTCCCTGAGCTCCCTCAGTACCCTTGAATGCACCCCATCTGGCCCTATCACTTTGTCCACTTTCAGATTAGCAAGTTCTTTCAGGACTCTCTCCTCTGAGAACAGACTATAGGGAGCTATAGGGATGCCAAGGGTTAATTGCTAGCTGATGGGAACCACATAGAAAAAACTTGTTCCAGGTATTAATGACATCCAACAGTAAACGATTACTCAACAGGAGGGGGGAGAATGTGTGGGAAGACTGTTCGACAAATGCATATCACATTGAGGGCTACCAGAGTGTATCTGGTTGTTGATAAAGTGTGGAGATGAAAACGCTGTAATGGTGGAAGCACAGGTGGGGGTTGTGGTTACAATTTACAGGGAACCAGTATAGCTCCTGTTATTCCATAATTAACATGAGTGCAGTATTATGTAGTCCATATTTGCACAAAGTCAAGACAGTATAACTATGGGGGTACCTGACTGATATGCCACAATCCTTGTACAACATGTACCATTTCTGTCTGTCAACAAATTACATAGGGCTCAATATTCAGTTGGGCGCAAAGCGCAGCGCAAATGTTTGCATTGTGCTTTGTAATTGCTCAGGGGTCCCAAGATGATATATTCAGTCGGGCGCTAACTGACTGAATATAGGACCATGTCAGTGCAGTGCTAAGTCAGATAGTGCCGCCCCAACTTGGCTCTTGATGTTGGCCCTAAGAGTAGATAGCACCAGAGCGGTATCTGCAATTTTCAAAGGTACCCATGCAAATAAGCCCATTGGGCATGCAAGGCACTAAGGTGCCATTTGCATGCCCATTATGGGCCTATTTGCATGGGTAGCAGAGGCAGGTAGCAAAGCACCACCCCCAGTCCCTGATAGTCATAGCTATCCCTGGAGCTAGTGGCCTCCCTCCAATCATCAGCCCTGATGGTAAAATAATATGTCCTGATGCTAGTGGTCCCCCCTCCTTCCAACTGACAGTCCCGATGGTAAAATCAAATTCCCTGATGCTAGTGGTCCCCCCTTCCTCCGACTGCCAGCCCTGATGTTGAAATACAATTCTATGGTGCTAGTCTCCCACCCCTTGACTGCCAGCCCAGAATTACAAAAAAAACCAAAAAAACTCCTTGACATCCAGTGGTGCCCCCCCCGTGGCACCGGGCATACCCCCATACACTGTAGCATTGGTACCGTGGGAACATACAGAGACCATCACAGCCCTCCTCACAGCTGGCAGCCATATGTACAGGCAGGGAGCATGCCTCTTATTTATAGGACATAGTCCTAAATGAGAAAACAGATGCTTAAAAATAACTAACCAAGACTGGATGCCTGTCCCCTGAGACAGCCACTGATCAGGTACAGACAGGTATGTATATGCTGACTACTTGAACTAAGTTATTTCAGTCCTTAAATAACTTTGGTATTACAGAAAAAGTTGCCAATGGAACAAGCTGTCTAAACAAAAGAATACAGCACTCATAAGAGGTATATCAAAAATATGTTTTTTCTTTGTGTTATTTATTTATGCTGCTCTCTCAGGCACCCCCGACTGGCCACTCCTTCAGACCGCCTAGGTCCCTGTCACCATCCTGACCCCTGCCACCACCCACCGACTCCAATCGCAGCCCCCTCCAACAACCCAATGTATCCCTTCATTGGTAGGGTTTCCTCTCACCCGGAGGCGAAGCATCTGTCGGTGAGCCTGCATATCCCAGCTGCTGTGGGGTCGGACTGGGCTTGCTCTGGGGCTTTGTGACAGCAAGGGGCCAGAGATCATCATCCATCTGATGGGGTGGGGGCACATTTCCCATTTTTCTGGCCCACCCACAACTACCCTAATTGGCCTGTGGGAGTACAGTGACCTCAGGTGTTGACGTTCGAGGGGTGTGTCAAGACTTCACATCCCCATAGCACATCACCCAATCCACCCACAGGAGCCAAGGCCCTGCCCACCCCCCTGGGAGGGAAGCATAAAATGGACACTCTCAGTCCCCTTCCCGCTGGACTCTGCTCCTGGTACCTGGGTTTGGGGCATGGACCTGAGTCGTCATCATGCCGAGCGAACCCCTTCACTCAGCACCACAGAGCCAGCCAAAAAAATATGTATTTACTACACACACACCATGCCACATTTCTGGCACTTCTTGGTGCACTGCCACTTTGTCAAGGGAGGTGTGGCCAAAGTGAAGACTGACTCATTTTATACATATGAAGTGCGTAACACATTAACAGCTTAAATATTGACTGGCTTCCTGAAACTGACTGTTCAATTCAGTAACTCAGTTCCTTAAGGGAACATAATACGACAGTATTGCAAAGTTAAAATGCACGAGTTAAGCATCTGTGAGAGACAGGTCAGCTACAGCAGAGGAATTGTGGCGATGATGGGTATTTTATCAGAGTGAAACTAATCCTGACTTTGTACCACGAATAGATGTGGGACAATGAAGGACCTGTGAGAAACATAGAAACATAGAAACATAGAGGTTGACGGCAGATAAGGACCGCAAGGCCCATCCAGTCTGCCTATTTCTTTTACTACCTTATAAATGTGCCATCGGCCTTTGCTCTGTCAATGAGAAACCATAGTTATCTGGGCTGATTCAAAGATGTGGTTTCCCCTTGACAGACATATAGTATTGTTTTTATGAGAATTATATATTGTCAGTATATATATATATATATATATATATATATATATATATATGGATAGTTGAGGCCTGTCGTTATACTTTATTGTTAAGTTCATGAGATGGTGCGGGTACTGTTTATTGGTTATATATTGCTTATAAAATTCAAAAAACTCTTAAATTGTGCACCCCAGTCTGCTTCTCCACCTTCAAGTCCCTATATTCCCATTCAATCAAAGAAGTATGCAATTGTTTTTCCCTCCCACGAACTGGATCAGTGTCCTCCACAGTACCTCATCCCGCCCTGCACAGTACTCAAATATCAAAAATTCCTGGAATTATCCACTGACCTCCTAAGCTCTAGACATTCCATCACCTCTCCCCCCACCTCTCCCCTCACTTGCTCCCAACCTTCTCCTCAGTCTATGTCTCCCATACTCAGAGTAGGTTCCACTTGTACCTTCTGGTTGAGACTATCTCCGCACCCCTTCCTTTGCCTCTCTCTCACCTTCCATACAATCGCCACCATTACCCTCTGCATACACCCTCTGCCCACCCCACCTGTTCTCCCCCCTGCACCCCTAGTTATCTCCTCTTCCCTACATTTCCCTCTACCCTGTCTTCCTGCTTCCCATTCTACTATGTCACTCCAATCATGATTCTTCTCTACCTCCTCTATCTTCTCTTTTTCTCTCCCTCATTACTGTGTCCTGGTTGAATATATGTATAGGCTCCCACTTTTACACTACTGCCTCAATCTGCTTGATGCTTGCATGTTCTATTGTTTCTTGTTGACCTGTTTTCATTATATATCTGTATTCAATTGCATTACTTTGTATTGTTACGGCGACTATGTTCCACACAGGTCCACCTCACAAATACGCTTTGCACATTGATGTCTGCTTGGATAAATAAATATATTGATCAATTGATCGTTTTCATATTTGTAAATAATGTCTCTGTATGCCTATCCATGTTTGTTGTATGTTGCTTGTAATTTATAAAACTACATGTAATACCTTGTCTTGTTATATATATTCACTTGTAACAGCCTTTCTTAACCAGGTCTATCTTGCAAATGAGCTCTGCTCAAAGATGTTTCACCTGGATAAATAAAGATTTTGATTGATTGATTGTATGTTTTTTATGTTATCCTACTGCTCTGTGTTAAAATATTAGTTTTTATATATTTTTCTGTGACCTGGTTTGAACTGGATGTCATATTTGCAGTATTTTTAATAAAAAGTATATTGGAATATAAAAAAAAATGCATGAGTTACAGCAGGTTTCAAATTAAAAAGCAGTCATAACCCAAACACAGCATGATAATTATTTAACAGTATGACACATAGGTACACAGGATCTGCCATTTAGAGGCGATCGCTACCAGATGGTGTGACATGTCAGGTGGTGAAACTGTGGATGGCAAAGCAGAACAAAAATACAATACACAGTGAACACAATAATATAGAAAAATATTAAAAGCATATATAATTCCGCCAGTTGCAAAGAAGCAAAAACCGACACCAGAAGGGAAGGAAAGGGAGTGTAGGGAGGTGGGGGAAGGGGTTAAGGGGCAAGGAATGTAAAGGAGACAGATGAGGGGAAAGACAGAGGGTGTACCTGCTGACCTGTATTATAACCTAATTCTAACTCTGTATTATGTGTACTGTATCTTGTAGAGACAAAGAACCTCTGTGTGCAAACACTGAGGCAAGGGTTACCCCAAAGGGCATTTGGCTGGGAAGCCAAGTTTCAAGAAAATACAAAATTACACATGCCCACACAATGCAAAGCATCATGGGCTGCATATGCAAATCACCACAGAATGTTATGCTGGTTCAACTTTAAGCAGAATTGCATGGTGCTGAAAGGTCTCTCACACAGTTTGCAAAGGGTGCTAACAGATAACATAGACACATGTTTTGTCCTACCAGGACTATCTTGTATACTGTCATTTCATCTTCTGTATTGTTACTTGTCCTAACCAGGACCTCCTTGTAAATGAGCGATGCTCAATGAAACTTTTTCCTGGTAAAATAAATAAACACAAAAATACAAACTGAGTGTGTGGAAAGCTAAACAGTAGTGTAAGAAGGTGGGAGATGGGAAAAGGTGAAGGAGAAGGAATTGAATAGGAATCAAGGAACTTGGGTTGGGGGAGAGGTACAAAGTGACCTGTGGGATTCACTAACGTATTGCAGGATTAAAAATGTATTAGGGGACCAAGTACATAGTGGTGCAGAAGAGGCAGTTATACAGTACTAATCAAAAGATTGTTCAGTTACCAAAACTGAGCAAAGACATATGACATGTCAGATGAAACTATACTAGAACAAGTTCCCAATGATAAAAGGAGAAAGAGAATAAATAACTACCGGCTGGAGATTAGTCCAAGTGATGTCAACTGGGTGTTCCAAACTCAAACATACACATATGTTGGCGCAAATCTGGAACAGAACAAGAAAAATATTTAGTGATCACAAGATAATCATAGGGAAACAGTGCAATCTGTCTCTTTATTTAACCCAAGTGGTTGCATAGCTTGTAAACTAAAGATCCATTTTGTTTTCTTCTGTAGTAGAATGTTAGTTCTCTTCCCTCCTCCTCGTCTAACTGGCACATGTTCTATGACACAAAAAGGCATTTTCTGTAGAGCTGTGTGAAATTTTCAAATTCCAGTGTAACAAAATGTTGCTGAATTTTTAAAAATGTCACCAAAATTCCACCAAATTTAGTCAGAAACAGAATGGCAGAATTCCACAGGAGAAAAATGCAGAATGAGTTTTTCCACAACACTTCCACAGAATTGTATTCTGCAGATCTCAATATTTTCCACAGAAATGGTTGTGGAATGATTTTCCACGGAAAAAATGCTGCTCTGTGGAATATTATTCTGTGGATCACAACAGGTGAAATTCCACAGAAGAACCAGTGAATGCTGACAGAAATCCTTCTGGCTGAATGGTCATTCCGAGCTAATTCTGCTGGCAGAATTCTGCATTTCTCAGGATTACATCTGTGAAAATCTCTAAAATGCAAACTTACTGAAGGTTCAGTATTGACAGCACAAATGTCACTGACATGTTTATCAGTTCACCTCCTTACTCCACATATAATTCTCCCAACATAAATTTTGATGCGAGAACAACTAAAGTACATAAATTACAAAAGATGTGTAGCAGGAAGCGAATTGGCAAATGTCAACAACAAAACCTGTATAAGTGTCAGTAGCTCAGTAGGTAGCACACTTGCCTCTGAGGCCAGGAGATCAGAGGGCTGTGGGTTCAGTTCCCACATCTGGCACTTGGGTTAATATCCCAGTACTGACACTGTAGTGCAGCATGAGAGGGGTGCTGCACTTCTGAGGTGCTGTCTTTCGGATGAGATGTTAAACCGAGGTCCTATCTGCCTGGATTGATGATAGTTCAGGTGGATGTTAAAGATCCCATGGCACTTATCGAAAAGAGTAGGGGAATTTTTTATTGAAAACTAAACACAAAAGATATACAAAAATGTATTACAGCATACAAGATTATAAGAAAATTCAAACAGAAACATTAACTTAGACATAAAGAAACAACATTTGTTCAGAATCCCAAAAACCGAAAACAGAAAACATAAGATTGTATTACATCATACAAAAACATATTGAATAAGAACATAAATAAGTAGTATAACATGCAATAATAACAAATATAAGCAATCCACAAATGTACCAAAAAATACTTTTTCCCATCTCTCAAAGGAGTGGGGGGTATATTGCACAAAACTGAACGTAAGAAAAGCAATGCTAATTTACAGTATACAAATTCAAAACAGAAAAACTGGGCAAATCTGTAAACCAAGATTACAGCATACATAAATAAAAACCAAAAAAATGCATAATAATGAGAAAGAAACTCCCTCCCCACCCCCTTATTCAGTGTACGTAATAAAGCAACACCCATAGTATAATAAAAGAAAACAAAATAGCTAAAATGAAACAACCATTTATCCAGTATCTAACCAATTCAGATGTTTCCAATAAATATTAAACTGAGCAGCAGGGACTCTATGTTGGTCTTTTCCCTTAAGCTGATGTAGAATGGCCCGAAATATTCCAAAACAATTGTTCAGGGGTCATAAAATGCTGTCTAAGGGACCAAGCACAACGTGACTGCCAAATATGAAATTTTACACAAGCCAAAATCAGACGCATAGTATCAGCATAGTACTTGTCCCAAAAATGAGGAAAAATACCAAGTAGAAGAATCTCTGCTGTCAGAGAACCAAATGGGGATTCAGACCATTTGGAAAGAACATAATTCCAAAACTGACAGATACATGGACACTCAAAGAACAAATGGGTAACAGTTTCCACAGGAGCTTGGCACAAATTCTGTCTTGGACACCCCCGTTCCTGTAAACCTTTATGCTTAAGGTTACCCTTAACATTAAGTTTCTTATGAGCAGTCAACCATAAAACATCCCACATGTAGGCCGGAACCCCTCTTGGAAGTTAACATAGAACCAATCTGTAGCAAATAATGGGGTGGATGGATAGCAAAGTCAGAAGATAACAAAAAGTGCTGTTCTATAATTATCCTATACTGTTCTTTCCCAGAACATGTCTCAACCTGTTGCCGTAAAAATACCATTGTTTCCCTTTAGTAAAGCAAGATCTAGAATAATCTGGCATACCTGTGAGAGATTTCTGTTTTGGAATCGGTTCTAGGGGTTGCCAGGAGCTAAGCCAGGGAGAGATGGAGTCCCAAACCCAAGGACGCCATACCCTATCTGCTGTTTTAAAGAGAGGACTAATGTTAGTAGAAACAAAAAGGGAGAAGAAAAAAACTATCGGATTCACCATCCTTAGACCACCACAAGCAAAATCCTGATACAAAATACCTCTTTTAATGGGGTTCAGTCTGCTTCCCCAGATTGCTTGAAAAAATAAACCATAAATATTAGTATCCAACAGGGTTGGAAGAGGGAAAATGGCCCCCAGATGCAAAAACAAAGAAAGTAAAAATGTTTTAACCATATAAACCCCCTTTTTTTTTTACATGCGCCATGTATTCCATTTTTTTACTTTAATCTGGGCCGTTTTAAATAACAAATCCCAATTATAGGTAGAGGGGTCTTCTATCCCAAAATAAATACCCAAAATCTTGTAAGAACCTACGCAAGCCGGGATCTTCCTAATGGCAGGTGCATCAATAGTAACTTGACCTATGGGAAGATACTTACTTTTGGAGAGATTCACATGAGAAACTGATCCCTCCTCATATGCCTACAGCAAGGCCTCTGCAACATGGCATGATGGGAAATCTGCTAAAAAAAGACATAAGTCATCAGCATAAGCTATCGTCTTCACTTCAGGACACATACTATGTAAGGAAAGACCTCTAATAACATCTGAAGCATTCAGTCGTGCCAATAAAGGTTCCAGGGTTAAAACATACAAAAAAGGACTCAAAGGACATCCTTGTCTAACACCTCTAGTCACTTTTACTGGCTGTCCTACCAAGCCATTCACATAAGGGATAGCTAGAGCCTCAAAATAACAAGTCTGGAGCCAAGAAATAAAAGGAGGGGGGGACTTCATTTCTGGCAAACAGGCCCTTATATAATCATGAGGCACTCTATCAAATGCTGTTTGTTGATCTAAACTAAAACAAAGGCCCAAAAGCTCACCTGAGGACCCTCTTGAAAAAATCTCTCTTACTAAAATAAGACCATCTGTGATTGTTCTACCAGAAACTGAACAAAACTGGGTCGGGTGGATAACATAGAAACATAGAAACATAGAAGTTGACTGCAGATAAGGACCGCAAGGCCCATCCAGTCTGCCCATTTCTTTTTCTACCTTATAAATGTGCCATCGGCCTTTGCTCTGTCAGTGGCCTATCTATTCATAGTCATTTGTATTGCTCCCTTATGCCTATCCCATGCCTGTTTGAAGCCCTGCACTGTATTCATAGCCACCACTTCTTGTGGTAAGCCATTCCATGCATCCACCACCTTTCTGTGAAAAAATTTCCTCACTTCCCCTTAATCAGCCTCCTCTACTCTCATGCTGTGTCCTCTTGTCCTGCTATTTTCTTATATTTAAACATGTTAGACTCTTTCACCTTGTTTATGCCCTTAAGGTGTTTGAATGCCTCGATCATATCACCTCTCTCCCTCCTTTGCTCAAGGGTATACATATTGAGCTCGTTAATCTGTCCTCATATGTCTTCTGATGCAGTCCCTGCACCATTTGGTTGCCCTTCTCTGGACTGCCTCAATTTGGTTAATGTCCTTGTGAAGGTGTGGCCTCCAATACTGCATGCAGTACTCAGATGGGGCCTAACCAGTGTCTTGTACAGAGGGATTATTACCTCTTTACGACTTGTGATACCCTACTAATACACCCTAACACCCCTAGCCTTACCTACTGCTTTAGAGGTCTGCTTGGATGATTTTAGGTCATCAGTGATGATGATGCCCAAGTCTCTTTCTTCCTTTGTGACTGCTAGCAACTCCTCCCAGCCTATAGGTGGCTTCAGCGTTTCTCTCTCTATGTGCATGATTTTGCACTTCTTTGCATTAAATCCCAGTTGCCACTCTTCTGACCATTCTGCTAGTTTATCCAGATCTTTTCTCATTCTGCCCACCCCTTCTGGATCATCTACTCTGTTGCAGATCTTGGTGTCATCTGCAAACAGACAAGCCTTACCCTCTAGTCCATCTGCAAGGTCACTAACGAAGATGTTGAAGAGGACTGACCCCAGGACTGATCCCTGAGGTACCCCACTTGTGATTTGCATCTCTTCTGACTGTATACCATTTACCACCACTCTCTGTTTTCTGCCCGTCAACCAGTTTGCCACCCAGTTGACCAACTTTTGACCCACCCCGAGCCTACCCAGCTTATTTATCAATCTTCTATGTGGAACAGTGTCAAAAGCTTTGCTGAAGTCAAGGTAGGCGAGATCAACTGCTCCCCCTTGGTCCACCACTCTGGTTACCCAGTCAAAGAAATCTATGAGATTAGTTTGACAGGACCTTCCTTTTGTAAACCCATGCTGTCTTGGATCCTGTGCCCCTATGGATTCCAGGTGTTGCACTATCCTTTCCTTAAGGAGTGCCTCCATAATCTTGCCCACTACTGAGGTAAGACTGACCAGTCTGTAGTTCCCGCCTCCTCCTGCTACCACTTGTGGAGCGGGATCACATGATCCCTTCTCCAGTCTTCTGGGACCTCTCCTGTGCTCAGAGACTCACTAAACAATTCTGCTAATGGCTCTGCTAGTTCCTCCTTTAGCTCCTTAAGTACCCTGGGATGTATGCCATCAGGTCCCATTGCCTTATCCACCCTGAGCTTAGCAAGCTCTTGTAGGACCCTTTTTTGTGAAGGAGTAGTGCTCACCTCCCTCCCCGTGTCCATGATGCTGAGCTGTGGGCCCTGCCCTACCTTCTCTTCAGTAAATACTGAGCAAAAGTATCTATTTAGGATAGATGCCTTTACAGGGCCTCCTCCTCACATGCTCCCTTTTCTCCATTAAGCTTAGCAATACCCCTCTGGACTTTCTCCTTTCACTAATGTATCTATAGAAAGTCTTGTCACCTTCTTTACTGTTCGTGCTAGTGTTTCCTCAGTTTGGGACTTTGCCTGCCTTACTGCCTTACCTGCTTCCCTTAGGGCAGTTTGGTATGCCTCCCTATCTTCATCCTGCTGTGTTCCCTTATATTTCCTGAAGGCCAGCCTTTTGGCTCTGACCTTTTCTGCTACAGTATTTGACAACCAAAGTGGTTTCCTTCTTCTTTTGCACTTCCTTTTCTGTCTAACACAATGGGATGTTGCTTCAGGTATTGCATCCTTAATGCTTGCCCACTTTGCCTGTACCCCCTCACCTGTGTTTCTTTTTGCCAGGGCTAGCTTAACTCTATTGGCCATCTTATCAAAGTCAGCTCCTCTGAAGTCCCATATTTTTGCCTTGGAATGGGATGATTTAGATGTAGTAGCCAAATTGAACCATACCATGTGATGGTCACTGGCCCCAGGTGACCTTCTACCTGGAGATCTGTGATCCTTTCTTTGTTAGTCAGTACTAGATCTAGGATAGCCCTGTCTCTTGTGGGTTGCTGTACCAGTTGTTTGAGGCCCTCCCCTGCAGGGAATCCACTATGAGTCTAGTTCTGGCAGATGTTCCTGCTGGTATTGACCAATCTGTATCCGCATGTTGAAGTCTCCATTATCAGAACCTCCCCTTTAGCTGTCATGTTTTGTATATCTTCTAACAGTAATGTGTCTATGTCCTCCCTCTGGTCTGGGGGCCTGTAGACAACCCCAGTTCTTATGGTTGTCCCATTTCCTGTTTCCAGGGTGACCCACAGTTCTTCTGTCTCCTTATGTGTATTCTGAATTTCTGTAGCTTTGATATTTTCATTAACATACAGGGCCACTCCTCCCCCCAGCTAAACAAGCAGAAAGGTGGATGCTCAAAATCTTTGACAATAATTTATAATCATTATTTAGAAGAGTAATCAGTCTCCAATTTTGCAGGTCCGTCTTTGCACCCTGTTTATACAATAAAACTACCAGACCATCATACATACTAGAGGGCAATATATTATCTCGCAAGCTATCTGAAAAAAGTAGAGACAGTTCTTCTGCCATTAAAGGACCAATCAACTTATAAAATTCGTATGGGAGCCCATCTAAGCCTGGAGCTTTACCCCCAGGCCAGTATGAAATAACCGCCAAAATCTCAGTTGGGGAAATGGGATGAAGAAGACCTGGAAAAAAATATTCAGGCACTGTGTTCAAAGTACAGGAATCCAACCATTGCATAATACGGGAGTCTGAAAGAAGAGGGTCAGCAGAGAACAAGCTCTCTAGATACCGACCCACTTCACACAAAATATCCATTTTAGTGGAAAGAAACTCCCCTGTAGGGGAAACAAGTGTACCAATGTCTTTATGATGACGTGCAGCTTGACAAAAATCAAAAGGATTTGTGTAAGCTTTCTTACCATGCATCCCAAACCATTGTTCCTGCCTTAGAGAGGACATATGGTCATATTGTAATTTAGTCAGAGTAGCCTTTAGAGACTGAAAGGCTTGCAAATCAATTTCAAGACCTTGTTGAAGACACTCATGAAAAACCAATAATTGTTGCCTATACACCGAATATTTCTGTCTCTTATATCTACCCAAAAGTCTTCCAATCTGCTGAAAATATAACCTAAATTCTAATTTTGTATCCTCCCACCAGGTTTGTCTAGTATCATAGAGACAAAGCACTGACTTCCTAGCTTCAACAATAGCAAGGAAACCAGCCTTCACCTCAGGAATATCTAATAAAGACAAATTCAACTTCCAATAGCCCAAACCTCTGGATATACCACTGTAGTTAGAAACAGTAACACATAACAAAACATGACCTGAAGTAGCCACCAAATGTACTAAAGGGGACTTGGTCTGAAGTGAGGAAGACAAAAACCAATAATCAATGTAAGACGACCTCTTACCCTGAAAAAAAGTGTGAGGTGCTGAAATATGGGAACTGAGAAAAACATCCTGTAGGCCACACTGGTCTATCAAAGAAATGAGAAAGGCAGTGTCACAATACAATTTAGTATTACGAAAATGCCTATCTTGGGTAGTGCGGTTAATATTAAAATCACCCCCAAAGAATATATTTTTGCTAGTACTGTAAATAAATAGGGGCGGATAAGCTTCAGTAGGGAAACCCTAGCCGACTTGGTTTGGGGAGCATATATATTAATGAGATGAAAATCAACATTAAATAAGGTAACATCCAAAAGAAACCCCCAGCCTGGAAAAATGTCTACTATATGTGTAACCAAAACATGAGAAGTAGTAAAACAAATCCCCAACCCACAACATCGGTCTTCCCCACCTGACCAAAAGCTAGGACCCCAAATCCAGGCCTCAGAAGCAGATTGATAATCTAGTTCAGTATACCATCTGGTATCTTGCAAAAACACGATATCATATGTAA
Organism: Neoceratodus forsteri; assembly: GCA_016271365.2. Taxonomy (NCBI): domain Eukaryota; kingdom Metazoa; phylum Chordata; order Ceratodontiformes; family Ceratodontidae; genus Neoceratodus; species Neoceratodus forsteri. The sequence continues at coordinate 1,281,162,952 of CM057459.1, read as the reverse complement.
GAGAGGAGAAAGTTCGAATGTAGCTAACATTCTGACCTCAGATCGGATACTGTTAGTATTTACACTGTCTATGTGTAACTCATAGCCCGGTGGAATAGCCGCAGAAGCAGTGGGTTAGGTACCAGAAGGAGGTTTCCTCGCACCTTTTCTGGTACCTACACGGGGCCCTAGGCTACGTGTCTTCATACCCTTACCGGAGGGGGCAACCTTAGAGTCCAACTCAGCGGCAATCTTCATTTGGGAAGAGACTATAGAAGCAACATCAGAGTCTGGGTCCTCCCCACCAGTGTCAGCAGGTAAAACCGAGAACCTATTTTCGGACAGAGGGAGACCCAGAAGGGTAGAAGGCTCTGAAATCAAGGACAAGGGATTGGGAGATGGCAAAACCACATGAGAGATAACAGAAACTGGAGGTTGGGGAAGGGGCATATTTTCCTCACTGTCCATAGGTAGGGAAACTACAGTGGATCAGGCCAGGTAGATAATACAGGAGGCACAACTGGTACTACCGGAACCTTAGGTACAGAATCAGAATCTGTAGGAAAGTAGGGAGTACCCGAGGTAGGACCAGGTTGAGGTGGAGACTGTTTCCTTTGAGACTGTGGATCAAACTGAAAAGGGTGTCTTACTGAGTCTGCAGCAAGTCTAGTGGCCCTACGAACATAAAAATCCTGTACCCCAAAATCCGCATCCCCTGTATCATGCGCAGCCCAGGGGCAAGACATGAAATCATGACCCCCCTCCTCACACAAGTTACATTTAGGTGTATTAACACAATGCACTGAAGAATGACCCATCTCCCCGCAAAAAGTACATTGAACAATTTGGCAGGTAGAACTAAGGTGCCGAACTGATCTACATTTAAAGCAACGTTTTATTTGACCTGGATAAAAATGAAACCCTTATCCCTACCAATATAAAAATAGTTTGGAAGGTGTTCCAACCCCTCATCAGTCTGAAAAAGCTTGCTTTTAATTTTCCACCCTCCATTCCAAAAGCCCTCGGAGTCCAGAATAGGGTCTGGGGTTCCCTTAACATCACAGTGTTTATCCAACCAATACAGTACATCAGAAATGTTGACACCTTCATTGCGAAATAAAACAGTAATCACATGAAATGGTTGTTTAGTTAATGGAATCACTTGAAAAGGTGTCCATAAGGGGTTCGTTTTAACAGTCATATGCTACACCCAAAACCTTTCCAAGATGTCAGGTGTTGGAAAACTGATGTCAAACGTCTGTTCCCCAGGAGCATGAATCAGGGTATACACCTCAGATGGTGTAAAGCCCAAAGATTGCTTAAGTAAAATACGTCCTACATAAAATCTGTCAGGAAATTGTTCCATACCCCCCAAATACCGCAGTCTAACAGCATTCCTGCGTTTGGCCAGTTCTACAGGCTTGCGGAAAAAATCCGCATATATGGGGCGGGTAGATACATCAGGCAAAGATGAATCAAGAATGTCAGATGTGTTAGAAAGGTCAGGTAGTGGTGGGGCAACATGATCAGAAATATCAGCACTAGTATCCGTAGTATTGGGCAAAGGTGACTGAGGGGAAAAAGAAACGCTACCTGAGTCCGACTGTCACCAAGGAGAAGACACCGCAGTAGTAATGGGAGTCTGGCAGGCTTCCAAAGGTAGTTCTGGAGAGGAATCTGGAATGGCCACCGGAATGTCTGTATGCAAAGAAGCAGGATTAGGGTCTAAATCAGGATTCAAAGGACTCTCGAGGTCGACTGCAGCACTCCAGGAACCAGATGGCAGTTGCCGCCAGTCGGCCTCTCGTAGGGCTCTATCCAGGGACCAGCCAGGACCTCCAGAAACAGTGTGCAAGTCCAAATGTGGCCGGCCATCACCATCCAGTAATAGGCTTCCAGATTGGGAGAAAACTTTGACGGAATGCGGCGGAGTAGCATCCAAACATAACTTCTGGTTTTTCTCTTCCTCGAGATGTTTCTGTTCTTCTGAAAGCTCTGATTCCAGAATTAAAAGCTGTTGTTGTAAGTAAATTTTTTTCTCTGCAAGGCTCATATCAGAGCATGAGGCAACACACAACGCTAAATTTGTTGAGTCGGCAGGAGATAAATTCACTCCAGTTTTCTCCAGAGCTTCAGCAGATAAAAAGGAAATGTGCTGGCCGCAAACATCGTGCATCCCAGCCACCTCAGTGACCTGACTCGCAGCAAGACCTTCTTCATCCAACACCAGAGCGACACTGGGCTCCTCCATGCTCCACAGGTGGACAGACAGCACCCCCTGCCCACAGAGTAGGGGCATTTCCCTAGTGTCCTGGCCAAATGTCCCTCATTCACTAAAAATACCACCAACAGCTTAATCTGGTTCAAGGTCAGTTGGCATTCATCTGTATCCCCCTCCCCCGGGTCATGCCTGAAAATAGGCAGGATTTGTCTAGTGCACTTACCCAGTCAACAAAAACTAAATAAATAAATAAATAAAATCTCTTGGTTGATCTACCACATTTGCACACACAGTAGGATAATTTCCACACACAAAAAAACCTTGTGTTCTAGGAGAAAGCCATGTTGATCTCATTATCATATCACTTCTGAGGTGACTGTGAGTCACGAGATCATTGAGGTTCATTGCTCAACTGTGACAAATTCTGGGCCTGTCCTGAAACACTTCCACGTTTCTACAGTGGCCCCAAATATTCATATTTTGGAGCAAAATATTCTTAACTTTGGGAGCCATGGTATTGCACCGTAGTACAAAATGCAGATAGTTTTTTTCCTAACATTTCTATCCATGCTTTTAACTCTAGTGAGTGTCTGGTCAAGCGGGTTCACTCTTTAGCCCCTTTGTTGAAATGCCTGGTACGTCTTGTTAGACTGTCTCTGAAATTCGGTTCCAGCAGAACAGTTTCTATACAGTCTTAAACACTGTCTATAAATTAAAGTAAAAGAAAAGTGGTCTGGGCCCGAGAGGGAGAGTTGGGTTTGAGCTATTGAGCTGGTGTGTGTGTGTGAAAAACACAAAGGGGAGGACACTGGCATGGTCAGGAACTCCAAAAGGCAAAGAATCTTTGTGGTAATATCATGAAAAATTGTACCATTTTTTTTATTTTCTACCTAAAAAAGTACCTATCTTAAGGAAAGTTACGTTTTACATTTCTGTATCAACATATTCTTCTTTTTCATGTTTTCTCCCATGTGCACTTGTAATTCTTGCCAGTGCTTAATACATTATGTAAAATAAGAAGCCTTTTATTTATCATGACCTACTGATTGGTGTTGCATTTTAAAGAAAAGTATTGTTGTCAACCTTTGAGATAACTGTCATTCTGAAGGATATACAGACCTATTTTTACGTTCGCTTGCGCGCATGTGCAAGGAACGTATTGGGAGAGTAGCACACTTGCAGGTGTGCCTCTCCCGCAATACTGCTCCTTGAGCAGGCGTGGGATCCTGCACCAATGGGTGCAGGAGCTCAGCTGTAACGTGGTGTTCCTCTGCTTCAAAGGAAAGCTTCGCTGCCATTCTGAGTGCCGCCCCCTCGCGTCTGTGCTACCTCCCCAGCATATCCGTCCACGCCGCCCCAAAGCTTTGGTGCCACGCTGGAGCCCACCCAGCATGGCAATGTTGTTTGCCGATGGAGGTGCCCAATCCCCCGTCTGCTCCACGGCTCCCCCCAAGCCGTCCTGCTGCCACGCTGGAAGCCTACCCCAGCGTGGCAAACCATCATTTACTTTGCCGATGGGGGTGCCCAATCCCCCGTCAGCTTCTCGGCGCCCCCACCATCTTCTGCCACGCTGGGAGCCCACCCCAGCATGGCAAAGGTCCCATGTCGTCTTTTTTTTTTTTTAACCTAGAAAACAAAACGGTCCCGCCGCACGCCTCCCAGCCCCACCTCCCACAACCTGCATCCACCCACTGCGCACTCCAGCCTTCCCACACCCCCCCCCCCATACTTACCTCCGGACTCGCGCGACGATCTTCGGTGGACCGGGAACACGTCTGCACTCTTCAAAGACGACCGCGAACTGAGGAAATGCCAGTAAGCTGTATATGGGTTACATAGGGGGGTTTCAACTTTATTGCATATCTCAGTCATTTTTTGGAATTTTTGCACCAAATTTTCAACATGGGGTTTTTGGGACACCTTTTCATGAATGATGTCACTGTCATGGCGTTATTCAGGCCCAAAGGGTGATTTCGCAGGCACTGTGCAGTCACTGGCGAAATCACCCTTCAGCCTTGAATAACACCATGACAGTGACATCATTCATGAGAAGGGGTCCCAAAACCCATGTTGAAAATTTGGTGCAGAAATTCCACAAAATGACTGTTTTACGAGCGTGCTTTGCGCAGTTCCTACGCAGGCTCATAAGTTCGCGAATTTTCAATATTTTCACTCCAGATTTTCAACATTGCCATTTTATCACACCTTCTTATGAGTTTTATAGCTGTCATTTTTCACATCTCACCCAAAATGTGTTTCCGACCATGTAGCGCACAATGGCGCAGTCGGTGTGCGAAATCAATGTATAGAACACATTAAGAAAATCACAGTGACAATGTTCATGAGCAGAGGTCTTAAAATGGCTATGTTGAACATTTGCAGAAAATTCCCAAAAATGACTGAGAGTTTATGAGCGGCAGCAGTCTTACGCATCGCACGCTTGCGAATTTTCAATATTTGCACTCCAGATTTTCAACATTGCCATTTTACCACACCTCCTCATGAGCAGTACACCTGTCATTTTTCACATCCTGCCCAAAATGTGTTTCTGCCCATGTAGTGCACAATGGTGCAGTCGGTGTGCAAACTCAATGTATGGCACACATTAAGAAAATCACAGTGACACTGATCATGAGCAGAGGTCTTAAAATGGCTGTGCTGAAAATTTGGTGAAAAAATTCCTAAAAATGACTGTTTTATGACTCTGCGTTGTGCAGTTCCTACGCATGCTCGTAAGTTTGCAAATTTTCAATATTTTCACTCCAGATTTTCAACATTGCCATTTTACCACACCTCCTTATGAGCAGTACAGCTGTCATTTTTCACATCCTGCCCAAAACGTCTTTTCGCCCATGTACTGTACAATGGCGCAGTTGGTGTGCGAAATCAATGTATGGGACACAGTAAGAAAATCACAGTGACACTGTTAATTAGCAGAGGTTTTAAAATGGCAATGTTGAAAATTTGGTGAAAAAAATCCTACAGATGACTGTTTTATGAGCGTGCATTGCACAGTTCCCACACACGCTTGTAGGTTTGCGAATTTTAAATATTTCCACTCCAGATTTTCAACATTGCCATTTTACCACACTTCCTTATGAGCAGTACAGCTGTCATTTTTCACATCCTCCCCAAAATGTGTTTCCGCCTATGTAGCGCACAATGGGGGTAACAATAAGGTCATGCTGACAATTTATTGTGCAAATACCAGCAATCGCACAGGGCATTAGGGAAAAAAGCACAATACATGCCAAACACCACTGCAAATACCTGCATGCGAACGTTCGGCATTGACAAATGCTTGTTAGTTACTTGAGAATATAATCCTTCCTAGAACAGGGTAGTGACTTGAATAAAGTCTGATAAGGCAAGCCCACACTTAACTGAAAGGTATTTGTGTTGTGTAAACAGACACCAAGATAAAAGCCTCTGATTTTGCACAAATACATATCCAGTCTAAAACGAAAGTGCACAGGAAAAGCATTTTGTTTTGTTTGTTTTCACTTTTATTTTTGTAACCCATCACACCTGCCTGTTTGCCAAAATGACAGGTGGTATGCTGTTGAAGCTGACAGCAGTACCTGGTGAGGACTGGGTTCGGGGAGGATGAGGTTACTCTGCACAGGGGGGCCTAGGTTTGGCTACTCTGAACAGGGGCACCCAAGTAAATCCGAACACAGGAAGCAATAACTGTAATGTCCAGAACCAGGAATGGGATTCTTCAGTGTGGCTTTTATTCACATCCAAGCTGAACAAACAAAGCATAGACGGACCCCCATGAGGCTACATTTCCTGGTAATGCAGATTAGAGACAACAGAACACTTTATCACTATTTCCAGCCCTCAGGCTCTAAACCCACCAGGTACACAGCCCAGACTTGCATGCAGCTTTGGGTACACAGCCCGACTTGTACACTACTTGGGTTTTCCCACTGGCCCGGCTCCCCCGCCGGCCACTTGATCCGCGGTCCATTTGAGGAATGAACCAATTATCCTGTTGTGGCTCCCAACCACACTAGAGTCTTCGACTCCTAGAGAGAATTTTCCTTACAATCCCACGTCTGGGTACTTCCCTCATCACTGGCCAAGTGCCTGAGGCAAAGTAGACATCCACAGAAGAAATCTGTAGAGGTGGACCTGGTCACTAAAGATGGGGGGCCACCCACCTCCAGCTCCCACAGCCCATACCCGGCCATTTCTCTGGAAACTGAACAATTCCTTTACTGAAAACTTTCAAATGTAGATTCTGGGTAGACGTCTGTCACATCTCCTCTACATATCATTTGCATCCCAGCAAGCTCTGGACTTGAACCTACCTTTACTTTGCTTAGCCCATTACTCTAGGCTTCCCACTATTTTAGTAGTTCAATCCCCACATTGTCACACAAATCCCAGGGTGAAAAACATAGGCCCTTTCAGGAAGAGCAGACACTCACCCTCACATTGCAGGTTCCCCACATGCGACTCACAAATCTTATTGTTCTCCCAAATAAACTATGGAACACATAGGCAGCTTCTCCTTCACAAGCAGAACTAGGGGGTTGTCCCAGGAATCTGCAGGGAAACCTTTCCTGCCCCCCCCGAAGGGAGGGGGCACTGAGACCCGAAAACAGCGGTCTCCATCACTTCAATTATCTTCTGTGTCTCTCTTTAAGGTGGAGACACACACCCTTTTACTTAAAAGTAGCCCTCTGACAGGGCTGAGGCTCCTAGAACCTTCACTGAGCTGCTTTCTCAGCAAGCTCCCAACTTCACTCTGAACTGACTCACACTCAACTGAAGACTGACTTCAAAACCTCCCAACGTTCTAACCAGCTCCCTTGCTGCAGATTCCAATGTGGCTCATGCAGCTGCGATAGTTCTATTGGTGATGTCATCCCTCAGTCTCAGCTGAGACTGAGAACAGAGTGAGACAGTGTGAAACCCATTTAACTGGAGTTTCACAAGCTGCCTTCCCTGCCTACCACTAGGTCTTACTGGGATTCTAGTAACCCCGTGTAACAAGGGGGTTTCATTTTCTTTCAAGTATAGTAGGTGGTCTGGATCATGGAGGCAAAATTGCCAGTTGACTACAACAGACCGAAATCAGAACAGCTGCAAGAATGTTAAAAAAAAGAACATTAACCATGAGTTACTTAAAAAGAAGTCGATCATAGTGGCCCTGGCCAAAAAGGATCAGGAAGAGCAGCTACTTCCCTGGACGCAAGTAATGGTTGGGGCTGGGTCTCCACAACCAGCAAATTATGCCGATGAGTAGGAGGAGATAAGCGAAGATGAGGATTCTGAAGAGTCGGAGCAAGGACACCCACTGCATCAGTTGGAGCCAGCGCAGATGAAGCAAAAGCACTAAAGCAGTCACCACAGCAACAGGACAAACCCAGAGCAGCTACATCAGGCCAAGCAACAGATCTGCTTAATACCAGCTGATGTTGTACTTAGAGTTGGAAAACGTGCAGATGCAGAAAGAGGCTGAAATGTAGCTGCAAAACATGTATCGAAAAAGCCAAAAAATGAAGCAGAGAAAGCCAAGAGACAGATGGAAATTCATCTGGAAAAGATGTGGATGGAGAGAAATGAAAGAGAGGCAGAAGCGCAGCACAGACATAAACGTGAGATGGAACAATTATGTTTTCAGCCATCTGGAGTGGAGTGCGGGGTTGATAAATGGGGGGTCAGCACATGGTCCTAAACCAACTTCTAAAATGTTTCCTCACTTTAAGGATGAAGCTCCCATTGCTTAATGAAAAGGGAATTTTGCAGTTTTGGCCTTTGGAAAACAGGAGTCACGGGATAGTTTGAAGCCTTTTATTGGATCAACATATCATGTACAAATCCATTATAGACATGTCTCTTATTAACTGTGCAGTTAACACTTGACTCTGAAGGTATGAATATTACATGTACTGATGCCAGCTGATCAATCTGTACCTACCTATATCTGCTTTGTTTCTCTTATAAAATTGAAACATTTCTTTAATAAAAATGTAATAAAAAAAAATTGTATTTAATAAAAATGTGTGTAACCCCCATCCTTGCCTTTTTGCAAATGACAGGTGGTATGCAGTTTGAATCTGACAGCAGTACCAGGTGGGGACTGGGTTCGGGGAGGAATAGGTTACTTGGCACAAGGGCTAGGTTTGGCTACTCTGCACAGGGGCACCCAAGTAACTCTGAACACAGGAAGCAATAACTGTAACGTCCAATACCAGGAATGGGATTCTAAAGTGTGGCTTTTATTCACATCCAAGCAGAACAAACAAAGCATAGACGGACTCCCACGGGGCTACACTTCTGGTAATGCAGATTAAAAAGAATCAGGAACACTTCTATAACACTTCAGCCCTCAGGCTGTAAACCCACCAGGCACACAGCCTGGACTTGCACGCTGCTTTGGGTACACAGTCCGAACTTGTACACTATCTGGGATTCCCAGGCTCGGCTGCCTTGCCGGCCACACGGACACCTTCCATATGTCATGGAAACATTTTCTGGTGGCTCCCTACACCACCTAAGAGCATCTCATCTCTATCAGGGAGACTTCCTTTTAATCCGACATCTGAGTACTTTCCTCAGGTACTGGCCAAGTATCTGAGAGAAAGTAAAGTTGCCACAAAGCAAATCCGTAGAGGTGAATTTGGTTACTACTGATGGGGGGTCTCCCACCTCTCGCTTCCACAATTCATACCCGGCCATTTCTCTGGACATTAAACATCTCATTCTGTAAAGCTTGGCAATGTAGATTAAGGCTAAATGTATGTCACATTTCCTGTACTTGTCTTGCTTTCCCATTGTGCTGGACTTGAACATACTTTTACTTGGCTTAGCCCATTGCTCTAGGCCTCCCACTGATTAAGCAGTCCAATCCCCACTTTACTTTACTCTTTGTGCTGGACTTGAACCTACTTGAATTAACCAGCAATGTCTATTACACTAGACCTCCTACAAATTAAGTAGTCCAATCCCCACATTCCAACAGTTCAGGTGAAAACATAGGCCCTATATCAGAGCGAACTCACCCTTTGGTTGCAGGTGCCCCACAGGTGATTCCTCACAGGAATTTCTCTCCCACAGCTTCTGGTGCCACAGCACAACTTGAAATAAGGCAGCTTCTTCCCTTAGCCGGAACCAGGAGGGTTGCCCCTGGAAGAGAGGCAAACATTTCCAACCCCATCCCCTCAGGGATGGGGCACATAGACCAGTAACAGCGGTCTCCACCACTTCACAATAAGATTACTGTGTTCCTCTTTTGGTGGAAACACACACCTCCCTTACAGTAGCTCTATGACAGAGCTTAAGGCTCTGAGAGCCTGCACACAGACTGCTGTGCTGCTGCTCTCTTCAAGACTGCACACAGACTCCGTTCAAAAATCCCCAACATGCTATTCTAACTTCCAACTGCAGCACTCCAGTGTGGCTCATGCAGCTGTGAGAGTTCTATAGTGATGTCACCCCTCAGTCTCAGCTGAGACTGAGAACAGAGTGAGACAGTGTGAAATCCATTTAACTGGAGTTTCACAAGCTGCCTTCCCTGCCTACCACTAGGTCTTACTGGGATTCTAGTAACCCCGAGTAACAAGGGGGTTACATGTATTTAAAAAAAAATGTGTCTTATACAAAGACGGTATAGTACACAAGATTTCAGTCCTGACAGGTCCCTTCTCCAGGTGCAAATAGCAAACGAAGTGTAACCAATAGGTGGCACTATCCCAAGGACTACTACCCTTGCCTGCTTGACTAGTAGCAGGTTAAGGAGCCTGAGTTCTGAAACAGGTGCCTCCACCCGGTCAAAGATCAGGGTTGGTAGTGGTCAAGCTAACCTGGGCACAACCCTCCGGGACACTGTAACTCCCCTCTTTCCTTACTAGTGGCCAGAAAAATACACAATAATCACTTTCACAATACCCTGATACACCACACAAGTACCCACACTGTTTGCACTTACCACCAGGGCTTTTCTCTGGCCTGGCCCTGGGGACCCCCTGTAAAACAAGGTTATACACAGCAAATAACAGCAGTACAGTACTCTTGCACAAACTGGAACCACAGTCAGGGTAAATGCAAAAAAGAGCTAGATCTGATTTATTTAAGGGGCTTGAACAAGGGAGCGGCGTAATCGGTTAATTTGCTTAAAGGCTCTATCAATCAAACAGTTATGCATGCTCTTCAGGATCCATAAACAGTCACACAGTCTGGGTATCCAGATGGAGAATGGTGGGCTAGCCTGGAACGTTGCAGCTGCTTGGGGCCTTGTGATGGAAGAAAACAACATGCACCATATGCATTAATTGCAATCCAAAGTCAGAAGGCTCAGGTCGTGAAAAGAAAACAACAAGACAATCAGATGACACATTTTAAGATTAGGCTGTTGTTGCAGGGAGCTACCCGGATGATTACTCACGATACCCAAGACTGAACACAGGATGGACGAAAGTTGAGGCTGCAGATGGTTGATCTGGAGTGCCAGGAGAAGCAGGGCCCACACGATTCGCTGAGGCATCGTTCCTGTTCAATCATGGAGCAGGGGGCTGATCCCCAGGAAAGTCTCTCGTCAATGGCTTTCTCTGTGCAGCGGGTAGTCTGGCTGGGCCAGTGTGGCAAGCCCCAGGCCAACTGGAGACAAATTTGGATACAGTCCGTTTTGGGCTGGATACAACTTCCAGCAAGCAGAACACAGTTCACACAGTGGGGAACCAAGTCATGACCCACTTTCAATACACAGCACATTTACAAGTAAAGGATTCTATGGTACCAGCAAGCAGAACACAGTTCACACAGTGGGGAACCAAATCACAACCCACTTTCAATACACAGCACATTTACTTGTAAGGAAATTCTACTGTACCAGGCAAACCGCTCTCCGGTCACAGTCGCAAAGTCTCTGCACAAACCGGGGATTCAAAAGCAGCTGGAAATCCTGACAGGCCGATCGGATTCAGCAAACTCTTCGGTCTTCTTCAGGTTGATCCTGGTCACAACTCAGTGGCTTACTTCGTTCTCACAAACTCGGATTCAGTCCGAACTGATTCTCTTCTCCCTCTCAGGGGCAGCAGGCATGCAGGCCAACAACTCAGGCCTTTCCACAGAGACTGTCTCAAGCTCTTGCTTCTTCAGCTCCCAACTGGGATCTGACCAAAACAGCAGGCAACTTGGGGATTTCCCTCAGATCCAAAAGGTTCGGTTGGCTGATTCATCTGTCAGTCACAACAGGAGCTCCCCCTTCAGGTGCAAAAAGGCTCCAAAAGCCCAAAACTACGATTCTTACAAATTTTGACTTCAGACAGCTCTTGTAGTCTGACTCCATTTTGGGTCCCACAAGAACTTGATTAGTCCAATTCACAGTTCTGGGCCAAAATGGTGGGGATAAACAAAACAGTCCTTGCTGCAAAGAAGGCAGGTTAGAAAAACTACATTATTATTACTACTCTAATGAATGATCAGCAAACAGTTACATCTATTAACAGGGCTCCCTCTCAGATTACTTATGACTACAATCCAGGCAGCACTTAAAGAGACAGTGCACAGAGGCTATACAGGCACTCTCTGGCAATCATATTTAAACTGCTAAGATGTAGGACACCAGCCTGGCAGTGAGCATTTAAGCAAGCTCGAAGAAGACTTTTCTGGAACCCCCATTTGTAGGGCGGGTTACACCCTTACCTGCCTGGAGAAAACTTGGCATCTGTGTCAAGTCTGTACCATCATGCATCAGTTAAGATAAACTTATTACTTTACTATACATATTCACTACACTTCATGATACTATATCCATTCTGACAACACATTGTGCATATTTCACACATGTAAATTGAACATTACTATACTGAATCAGGTAATAACTTCTTGTACCTTAAACAATGCAAGAGGGGGCGCTTTCCTGTCAGCTAACTTGGGGCTAGAGGGAGCAGGGGCACCATGGTGAGAGGGAAAGACAAGTAAGCTGGAATTGGCTGTCAAGCTCAATTTGGGCAGTGAGCTTGGTGAGACATAAACACCTTTGCGCACCACATTGAGAGGCAAATCCACTGGCCTCCTGGGAGAATCATAACTGAGGCGTACTACTGGCTTAACAGCTCGGCCAGTCTTTCTGAGGGGGACAACTACAGTCTCTGTACTCTCAGCACTGGTCTGGGGACTCTCATCACTTGTGAAGGGTGCCTCTGCCAGGGTGAGAACGTCCAAACTTAGGGCACAGTCGGCTCCTTGCTCTGCAGGCTCTGTTTCTACAACACTTGACTCATTTTGCTAAGGCACAGGCACAATCAAGCTTTGAGGCACTGAAAGGGGCTGGTCAGCACTCTCATAGTGTTCTTCAAGTTCTGGCATGTCACCAGAAAATCTCATACCCTCAGTCCCTCACTCAGGCAAATCATACAATTCCACAATACACAGAGACTCAGTATCTTCAGGCGTGATAGAAACATAGAACATAGAATTTGACGGCAGATAAGGACCGCTTGGCCCACCTAGTCTGCCCATTTTCCTACCTAACAGATAAGCTGCAAATCCTAGTTAACCAACAGCTTACTTCCTCCTACCCCCACTAGGACTGCCTTATGCCTGTCCCATGCATTCTTGAAGTCCCCCACTGTTCTTGACTCCACAACCTCCTCAGGGAGGTTGTTCCATGCATCCACAACCCTCTCAGTGAAAAAATACTTCCTCACATTACCTCTGAGCCGTCCCCCCTCTATCTTCAAATTGTGCCCCCTTGTTCTTGCACATCTCTTTTTCTGAAGATGCTACCCTCTTGGACTTTGTTAATTCCCTTGAGGTACTTGAAAGTTTCTATCATGTCCCCTCTCTCCCTCCTTTCCTCGAGGGTATACATATTAAGCTCCTTTAGTCTTTCTTCATATGTCTTCTGGTGCAGACCCTGCACCATTTTGGTTGCCCTCCTCTGGACAGCCTCCACTCTGTCTATGTCTTTGCGGAGTTAGGGTCTCCAGAACTGCACACAGTACTCCAGATGGGGTCTCACCAACTGTCTGTACAGAGGGATAACAACTTCCTGTTTTCTACTATTGATGCCTCTTCCTATGCATCCCAGTATCCCCCCCCAGCCTTCCTTACTGCCTTCTCACATTGCTTGCCCACCTTTAGGTCATCTGATATAATTACCCCAGGTCCCTTTCTATTTTTACTGTTGTCAGTATCTCACCCCCATTGTGTACACTTCCCTGGTTTTGTTTCCATGTGCATTACCTTGCACTTCTTTGCATTGAATCTGAGCTGCCATACATTTTACCATTCCTCCAACCTTGCCAAATCCTTCTCATCCTTTCCACTCCATCTTGTGTATCAACCCTGTTGCAGATCTTTGTGTCATCTGCAAGAGACATACTTTTCCTTCCAGTTCCTCTGCAATGTCACTTATAAAGACATTAAAAGGACCGGTCCCATTACTGAACCCTGCAGTACCCCACTAGTAACCCTCCTTTCTTCACTGTGTATTCCATTTACTACTACCCTTTGCGGCCCTGTTGTCTAGCCAATTTTTATCAGGCTACCACCTTGGAACCCACTCCAAGGCTGGCTATCTTGTGAATTAATCTTTGTGTGGGACTGTATCAAATGCCTTGCTAAAATCTAGGTAGGCCATGTCCACAGCCCCTCCCTGGTCTACTACTTTGGTCACCCAGTCAAAGAAATCTATTAGATTCGTCTGACACGACCTTCCCATCGTGAATCCATGCTGCCTTGGGTCCTGTGCCCCACTGGCCTCTAGGTACTCAACAATTCTTTCCTTCAGAAATGATTCCATCATTATCCCTACCACTGAGGTCAAACTAACTGGTCTGTAGTTTTCTGCCTCTGTCCTTTGCACTTCACTTTCTGAGAGCATTGGCTCCAAGGATGAAGTTGGGGGGTAAGGCAGTCCAGAAGGCCCAACTTCATACCAACAATTTTACAGGGGGTTACCTCAAAACAGCTGACTCAGTTCATAAGAGGGGTAATAGGCATAGTCGCACTCACTTTCGTCAGAAATGGACTGACAGTTACTATCATTCTGGGCCATCTGTGGGGGAAACCTTAAATCTGTGACCACTAGGGAAGGTTAACTCTGTCTCTTTCTTGAAGCAGTACGAGTCACCGGTCCAGGGGGCTTTCTCTGGGGGTTCAGCCTCAAATATGACTTGACCAATAGGTAGCAAGTGGTTGCAGTGCATGGTCTTGAAAGCTTTGGAGTTGTTCTCTGGGCACACCTTGTACACAGATAAATCATCGAGCTTTCCAACTACTACATGGGGAAGATGGTGCCACCGATCAGCAATTTTGTGTTTACCATGCAGTCCCAAATTACGTGACAACACACGGTCTCCAGGTCGAAGCTCTTGAGCCTTTACTTTTTTATCATGCCTCTCTTTGTTGGCTAGATTTCTCCTGGTGGCCATTGTCTGGGCCAGTTGATAGGCATGGTTCAATTGAGCTTTCAGTTTTTATACATATTGCAAGCAGTTTTCAGCTCGAACCCCATCTGGAGAGACCCCAAAACAGACATCAACTGGCAGCCGGGCCTCTCTCCCAAGCATGAGGCAGTAGGGAGAGAACCCAATAGCATAATTTTTCGTGCAATTGAATGTATGTATGCACGTATGTATGTATGCACCATGTACCAAGGTGCTAATCTGCAGGCTCCATTTATGTTTATCTTTTGGGTGGAGGGTGCCCAGCAAGTCTAGAAGGGTGCAGTTAAAACATTCTGCTTGAAGGTCTCCCTGCAGGTGATATGGGGTGGTTCTTGACTTTTGCACCCCCCACAGAGAGACCATTTCTTTGATTAGCTGACTCTCAAAGTCTCTGCTTTGATCAGAATAAATCTGCTGGGGGGCACCATAGTGGACGAAGAAATTTTCCACTAGCACCTAGACCACGGTAGATGCCTTTTGATCTTTGGTGGGAAAAGCTTGTGCATACCGTGTGAAATGATCCATAACCACTAACACATTGTCAATGTTCTGCTGATCAGGTTCTAAACACAAGAAGTCTATGCAGACTAGTTCCATGGGGGTGCTGGTAGTAAAATTAACAAGGGGAGCAGCCCTCTGAGGCAGGGCTTTTCTTTGCAGGCAGAGACTACAAGTCTTTACATGGTGCTTAACATCGGCCCCCATTTTGGGCCAGTAGAAGCGAGATCATACCAGGTCAAGGGTTGTGTCAATACCGAGGTGCCCCATGTGATTATGGAGAAACCTCAGTACCAAATCTTTAAAGGCTGTGGGTAGGACCAATTGTTGCCTGTCTACTTTGCCACTATGATCTACTGTCTTTCTATACAACAACTGATTGAGCAACTTCAATCTGGGGCCTTCTTTAAACAATAAAGCAGTTTGTGAGTCAGTGGAATGTAACTTAGACACATCTTTCCCTGCACACAAGGCATCAAGTGCTAGCTGAATCATAGAATCTTGGGATAGAGTACACTGAATGCTTTCATTGTTAAATTGAGGTGGTGCACTAATATCTAGAGTGGAGAAGTGGCAATAAGCAGCTGGTATGCATGTGTTAGAAGGGCCCAAGCAATCTACTAATCTTCTTAATGAGATGTGTTGACTCTGTTGGCCCGGTGTTTGCCCTGATTGTCCGGTGTTCCTTGTTGGAGGGGGTCTTTCCTGATATCTTGAAGGAGGCATTGGTGAGACCCCTTCTGAAAAAAGCATCGTTGGACCCTGACGTCAAGGCAAATTGCCGTCCTATCTCCAATCTTCCATTCTTGGGTAAGATTGTTGAGAAGGTGGTGGCGCTTCAGCTTGAGAAGCATCTCATGGCCCATAATCTTTAAGAACTGCTCCAGTCTGGGTTCCGTGCAAGGCATAGCACAGAAACTGCACTAGTTTGGGTGCACAATGACCTCCTTAGGGCTAGAGATCAAGGAGAGGGGACAATTCTTGTTCTCCTCGATCTCTCTTCAGCATTAGACATGGTGGACCATCGAGTGTTACTTGACCGCCTGAGGGAATTCTGTGGACTTGCCGGCTCTGTCATCCGCTGGTTTGAGTCTTTTTTATCCAACAGGAGGCAGAGGATAGTGATGGGGAATTTCTCCTCCTCCCCTGACCACCTGTTGTGCGGAGTTCCCCAGGGTTCGGTCTTGTCACCGATGTTGTTTGCCGTGTACATGCTACCCTGGGAGGCTCATTAGGAAGTAGCTTGGTTTTCACTGCTATGCTGATGATACCCAGCTGTACTTTTCCTTTGCCCCTGGAACATCCTGTGCAGTAGAAGTGCTTAACAGCTGCTTTGCTGAAATCAATGACTGGATGGCCTCCAGCTGGTTGTGACTTAACCCCAGTAAGACGGAAGTACTGGTGGTCAAGTCGAACAGAGGATGTGATAGGTTGGCCTCTGGTGCAGAGACAGGACTTTGCCTTGGCTCTGTACCATTGAAGACCTCCTCTAGCGTGCGTGATCTGGGTGTTATTCTTGACAGCGGTTTGACACTTAAATTTCAGGTGTCTTCCGTTGTCCATACTAGCTTTTATCATCTAAGGAATATCACCAGGATCAAGCCCTTAGTTCCGCCCCTGGACCTCCCCACTTTGGTGCATGCCTTTATGACATCCAGGCTTGACTACTGTAATGCTTTCTATCTCAGGGTCTCTGGGGGTACCCTGTGCCAACTGAAGCTGGTGCAGAATGCGGTGG
The DNA here is from genome assembly GCA_016271365.2 of Neoceratodus forsteri. NCBI lineage: Eukaryota > Metazoa > Chordata > Ceratodontiformes > Ceratodontidae > Neoceratodus > Neoceratodus forsteri. Next base: position 1,281,146,109 of record CM057459.1, on the reverse strand, counting down.
TGAGGTTGTTGACAGGACAATCTAAATACTGTCATATCACCCCGGTGCTGCCTCATCTCCACTGGCTGCCGGTTAGGTGGAGGGTCCTCTTTAAGGTGGGTTTGTTCACCTTTAAGGCCCTACACGGCCTGGGTCCTGGCTATCCAAGTGACCTTCTTACACCTGCTGTCTTGATCCGTTCCCTATGTTCCTCTTCTCTGGGCCTCCTTGCGATTCCCAGGACAAGGCTAGGAACTGCAGGTGACAGAGCATTTAGTGTCGCCTTTCCCATCCTGTGGAATTCGCTTCCTTTATTTGTTAGGGAGACACCGTCTGTTGAGGTTTTTAAGGCCCGACTCAAGGCATTTTTGTACGATCAGGCATTCCTGGACTATGTTTTATAGTTTATGTTGTCTAATTTTTTAAAGGCTTATTTTAGTTTTAGAGAAAGAAACAAATTGTGTAGCAAATTATGTTTTAACTGTTTGGAGTTGTATATTTTATTGATTGTTATTGTGCTGTGTTGTTTTTATTTGATTGATGTATGGCACCCAGAGCCTCCAGGATGGGCGTCTCTTTAAATAAAATTTGCCTTGCCTTGCCTTGCCTAAACAGTCCACTGTGTCTGCAGACATCTGTTCATCTCTATCAAACTTTTGGCACAATGTTCAAATGTCAGGTTCAGACAGCCTGACCCAATCACTCTTGGAAGTGGGCCTTCGTGATAGGGCGTCAGCATCAATATGGTTCAGGCCTGGTTTGTATTCAACAGCATAATCATAGGCAGGGCCCCTACTTTTCTGCGGCACAGTGGGACCAAGTTCTGAGGCAAGACTGCCATTTGCCGCAGAACTTCTGCGGCGGTGGTTTGTAATTTCTACGGAAGTTCTGCGGTACTAACAAACTACCACATCACAATGTCAGCTTGCCATCCTGACTTCACTTTCATGGCAGTGGTTATAGCAATCAGGATGGTGGAAATCACAGTAACACTAGTTCAAAAAATAACAGACTTATAAAAATAATTTCATGCCTAAAAAGGCAAAACAAATGTATCTTCCTTAAGGTCCTAGCCTGTTGCATAAATGACATATGCAGAGGGGATCTTATGTGATAAAGTATTTCTATATGCATGCTATCTATCCCACTAATTAGGTTTCCACTATCACTTACATATTTGTATGTGCTTTCTACACCACTCATGAGGTTTCCATTGTGTATCAGTTATATATTTATATGCAATCTGTAACATACATACAAATGTGCGTGTGTGTGTGGTGAGACAGAGATACTGTACGTGTGTGTGCGATATATATATATATATATATATATATTTTTTTTTTATTTCCAAGAACTTGCATCCTCATTCATACAGGTCCCATTGGAAATGGAATAGAGGAGTTATTGCAAAACTCATTTTTCATGTCAACCTGCTTACCCTGACACACTGCGTAACACTATCAGGCCATGACATGTATGTGAAACAATTGTGAGATAGAGCTTTCCAGCCCATCACAATGTGTCCACCATGTGACAGAACACTGCACCATACCTTCCCAGGCTCTGAGCACTGACATATTCCACGAATCCTTGTGCTGCCCAGCCAACTCCCAGAGCTAATCTCTGAACCTGAGTTGCTGGCACAGAAACACAGCATGCTACCCTCTGGCCCAACATCTGTCCCTGCACGCAACATTTCTCCATAACTTTTAGGTGATTCTATCAACCAATAATGATATGTAATCAATAACCCTGGCAAAAATGCGTACAGTGCAATTTATTTGACAGGTCTAGCCTTTCAGCAGGTCTACACATTATTATATTTCACTTTTCTGGGCATAATTACTTTATTTTTCTTAAAAATGACAGTTAAATTCATTTTACCAGTTATTCATTTCAGATGGCATCTCTATACCTTAAAGTCACAAATAGGTTTGTACAAAGTGAGGTATGGACTTAACAAGTCTGTGCTACTGACAAGGTTTTGTTAAAGTTTGCCCTAGTGCAATAATGTAAGACTGAAAATTGTATTAGGCTGTAGTGCAGGTTGAGCAAATATCACCATGCATGATGTGCTGTGCCACCGTCTCTGGCAGTGGGAGCTGTGGTACAGTGACTGTTCATTTCTGTTGCAGAATGCAGCCATTTTGTTAGTTAATGTATGATATAACAATGATAACATCACATTCTGATCATATAGGGGGTTTGGGATATAAAAAGAGGGGAAGGAAACCAGATTCTATGGATAAACAGAAATATTAATAAAAAATCACCAAGAAGAGTGAATTCTGCTGCACTGCAGAAGTTCTGCAGTAGATTGCAAGTTCTGCGCAAAATTCTGCGGCCGCAGAATTCTAGGGGCCTTGATCATAGGTTGATAATGCAGAAAGCCACCGGTGGTCAGTGGCATCTAACTTAGCTGAAGTCTGTACATAGGTCAATGGGTTACTGTCAGTCTTCACCAATATCTTTGCCCCATAGAGGTATTCATGAAACTGGTCAACGATGGCCCATTTTAGCGCAAGGAACTCCAACATATGCATAGGGTAGTTTCATTTGGACGGGGTCAAGCTCCTTCTGGTGAAAGCTACTTGTCTCAGGCCATCCTCATGGTCTTGATACAGCACCATTCCTAGACCCTGCAGACTAGCGTCCGTATGCAGCACATAGGGTTTGGTGGGGTCAGCATAGGCGAGGATGCGGGCATGGGTGAGCTGGTATGTGATCTCATGGAAGGCTGCTTCACAGTCGGGTGTCCAGTGGGGCCCGAAGAGTTCACCTGGGTGGAAGTATACTTTTTCTGGTTCTTTAACGGACCCTTTTTTTGTATTTATGATTGGAAGGAGGGTAACCTTGGGTAAGGTTCAAGAGTGGGCGAATCACCTTGGAATAGTCTTTTATGAACCTGTGGAAGTAGCCACAGAACCCCAGGAAACATTGTAGTTCTTTCAGATTATGGGGCTGGGCTGGGGCCAAGTAGTCAGTGCTTCAACCTTACTGGGATCAGTCTCTATCCCTTTTGTAGATAGTATGTGCCCCATATACCTCACGGAGGTTTGGAAAAACTGGCACTTGTCAATGGACAGCTTGAGGCCGAAGTCTTCCAGTCGGTCTAGGACATTAAAGAGTTGGTTCTCATGCTCCTATAAGGTGCTCCCAAACACAATGACATTGTCCAAGTACACCAGGCATTCCTGCAAATTCATATCTCCCATCGTACGTTCCATCAGTCGCTGAAAGGTGGCTGGGGCACCCGATATCCCTTGTGGCATCCTCAGAAACTCGTAGAACCCCAATGAACAGATGAAGGCTGTTTTCTCACAGTCTTCCAGGGCCATCGGGATCTGGTAGTATCCTCTGTAAAGATCCAGCACCGAGAACCGTTTGCTCCCATTCAAGCAGTCCAGAGCATCTTGTATATGAAGCGTAGTATATTGGTCTGGGATGGTCTGCCGGTTCATGGTTTGATAATCAACACACATCCTCACAGACCCATTCTTCTTATGCACAACCACAATGGGAGAGGCGTATGGGCTCCTGGATTCTTGTATCACACCAGCAGTGAACATTTCCTGCAGGTGTCTTCTCACATCATCTATGTCTGCTGTGGCTAGGCGTCGGGACCGCTCTCGAAATGGCTGTTCATCGTGCAGGTGTATATGATGCTCCACACCCTGGACACATCCCACATCCCATTCCTTCAATGAAAACAATTGGTCTCTCTGGGCAAGTCTCTTGCTAATAATAGCCTTTTATTCAGCTGGCAACGAGGAGTAACCAAAGTCAAACAAGTCTGGGGTCACTCTCTCCTTCTCACCAGGGTGCTCATTGCTGGACAATACTGCAGTTTCTGCACAGTGTACTGTAGCTAGGGTGCACCCTCTGTTCACCCGGATCTCCCAATCTGACACATTGTGAATCTGGACCATCACTTGTCGTGCGTAGGCATGGGCACGAGCAGGCAAGATGCTGGGCTTGACCAATAATCCTTCTGGCAATTTTCCATTGCCTGGTGCATCCAACATCAGTATTTTGTTCTTGACATCTTTCCAGTGGCGGATCTCCCCTTGAATAGTACACTGGGCGTTAGGAGCCAGTACCATTGAATTGGGATCCTTCTTCCATACGATCCCCACTGGTTCATCCTGGTCTACTTCCTCAGGTTTCTGTTGCAAATCATAGGTCCTCTTGATCAGAGCCAGAATTCTCAGGGCCCTCCCAGTCCATTGCCCTTGTTTCTTGTGACAGAGTTGTGCCAGTATCCCAAACATATGGGCGTTTGTCCCAATTAACAGGGGGACCCCATCATACAGTCTGGTGGAGGGACACACTAGGGCCGATTACAGTTGCAGGAAAAGACAACCAGAGGCAGACATACCCTAGGTAGAGATAAGACTTGTCGCTCAGGCCCCACACATGTAGACCTTCCAGGGATTGCAAAGGCACATCAGATAAGTGTTTGTCATACCAGACCTGGAATACAATGGTCACTTGCGACCCACTGTCAAGCACAGCCCGAGTATGAATACCATTCAGAGTCACTGTAGTCTACATTGAAGGGCCCACTATTTTGGACCAGTCTGGAGAGGCAATAGCAGAGGCCTGGACAGACAATTTAGCCACAAAGAAACTTGAGTTAGGGTTTCTTGAACCCTCACTGTGGTCATTTCAGGCTCCCCTTGGCCATTGATTTGCTTTTCGGAGCTCTCCTTGGAGTCTGTTTTCTACTCTTTCTAAGTTCTTCTGAGACCGGCATTCTCTTTTCATATGGCCATCCTTTCCACAGTTGTGACAAATGATAGACTCCTGGGTCATCCTGGGAGAAAACATCGTATTAGGAACTGAAGCAGTAGTAAGAGATTGGGGTCTAGTATCTGCTTGCAGTGGTGAGAGTGGTGCAATGTGTCTTAACAGTTCTTTTAGAGTGGCAGTCAATCTGGTGATCTCAGACTTGGAGCCACCCTTGGTAGCAGATGCCTGAGGGTGCATCCCCACCCCCATGGCAGTCACATCTTGAAAGGGACCAGAATCTTGTCCCATGGAGGAAACCCTTGCAGAGGCACCCGTATGCAACTATCTGACTTCCTTTAGTAGCTTGTCTGTCCAATGCTGGGTCCAGGGCCGGAAGTCTATTGCATTCTCAGAGTGCTTGTTAAGTGCCGACTTTTGCCCCTGAGACTCACTTGGCTGATCACTCTCAGTCACTTGAGCAGCAGCAGCAGCAGCAGCAGATATGGGTGCAATTCCCCCATGGGGTCACCTTTGCTCAACCCCCCAAATTTCTTTCATTAGCTCGTCATAGGAGGGGGGTGATTCCAGTCAGGTGGCAAGGTGCAACTGAAGCAGTAGCAATTCTGAAAATGGAGCAGACTTAAGGATCCAGTCCAGCCTAGTTCGATCTAATTCATTTGATGGCAAACTAGCCTTTCTGAGGCACTCTTGTAGCAGCTTTTTAAGCCAAGGTACTGTACATACACAGACAATGGCTCCCTGGGTACTGCTGAGCATTTCTTATTCTCCACCACAGAGCCTGATCTGAATCCAGGCTCCCATACACACACCAATGCATCAAGATAGTCCTGTGCAGTTGCTTCAGAGTTATTGGCCCACTTGGCACAGACGGTAGCCAGGACAGGACCTTGGAGGCTCTCACTCATCCTCTTTCGTTTCTCTGCTCCTGAGCATTGCCATTCAAGTACTAGAGGGGCAACATAGTCTATCCAGATCTCCCAGTCATCCTTCCCCTGTGGGGTGGGGAGGGTGCCTGAGAAGATTCTCTGCTTTCGGTAGTAGTCATGAATAATGGCAGGTACAGATATAAGGGCAGCATTGGTACGGGCACAGAAGGCGGGGCAGTAACAGGTGCTGGAGTGGTAGGTAGTGTTGGGGAAGGAGCACTCTCAGGTGGCAGGAAAAGTCCTCTACGGTTTTCCCTTCCTCCAGCAACAACTTAGCAAATTTCTCCTCACTGCGGTCATTTAATGGTGGGAGTTCATCCTCCCCAGGGTCTTTACTGTCTTTTATCACTCTCCAGGTAGCTGCAACCCCTTCTGGGGCAATAGTCTGTGGCACTTTAGAGCCGTCCATGAGGTCACTGCACTCTACCAAGGCTATGAAAGTTTGGGCGATCAAATCAGCCTGTCGACCCACCACCACAGAGTTTATTAAACATTCAACTTTGAAATGTGCTCCCTCTACAGTATCATTACTGGTACCCAGGGGGATATCCAGTATAAGTAGAGCATTTTGGGGGTCAATCTCCTGCCCAGTACACCACCCCACCAACTGGTGTACAGCCATTTCTACTGGGGTAGCCTTTAATCTTTAACAATAATTCGTAATTTTTGGCACAAAATCCCAGCGGTGAGCCTCCAAGATGTAAGTCCTAGGTGGCGCTATCCCAAGGACTACTACCCTTGCCTGCTTGGCTAGTAGCAGGTTAAGGGGCCTGAGTTCTGAACGGTGCCTCCACCCGGAGGTCAGGGTTGGTAGTGGTCAAGTTAACCTGGGCACAGCCCTACGAGACACTGTAACCCCCCTCTTTCCTTACTAGTGGCTGGAACAATACACAATAATCACTTTCACAATACCCCTGATACACCACACAAGTACCCACACTGTTTGCACTTACCACCAGGGCTTTCCTCTGGCCCAGCCCTGGGGACCCCCCTGTAAAACAAGTTTATTCACAGCAAGTAACAGCAGTACAGTACTCTTGCACAAGCTGGAACCACAGTCAGGGTAAATGCAAAAAAAGAGTTAGATCTGATTTATTTAAGGGGCTTGAACAAGGGAGGGGTGCAATCAGGGTAATTTGCTTAAAGGCTCTATCAATCAAACAGTTATGCATGCACTTCAGGGTCCATAAACAGTCACACACTCTGGGTACCCAGATGAAGAATGGTGGGCTAGCCTGGAACGTTGAAGCTGGTTGGGGCCCTGTGATGGAAGAAAACAAACATGTACCACACACACTAATTGTAATCTGGAGCCAGAGGGCTCAGTTCATGAAAAGAAAACAACAAAACAATCAGATGACACACTTTTTGATTAGGCTGTTGTTGCCGGGAGCTACCCTGATGATTACTCATGATACCCAAGACTGGACACAGGCGGGATGAAAATTGAGGTTGCAGGTGGTTGATATGGAGTGTCAAGAGAAGCAGGGCCCACACGATTTACAGAGGCAACGTTCCTGTTCAAGCATGGAGCAGGGGGCTGATCCCCAGGCAGGTTTCATGTCAATGGCTTTCTCTGTGCAGCGGGTAGTCTGGCTGGGCCAGTGTGGCAAGGCCCAGGCCAACAAGAGACAAATTCGGATACAGTCCATTTTGGGCTGGATACAACTTCCAGCAAGCAGAACACAGTGGGGAACCAAATCACGACCCACTTTCAATACACAGCACATTTACATGTAAGGAAATTCTACTGTACCAGGCAAACCGCTCTCCGGTCACGATCGCGAAGTCTCTGCACAAACCGGGGATTCAAACACAGCTGGAAATCCTGACAGGCCAATCACATTCAGCAAAATCTTCAGTCTTCTTCAGGCTGATCCTGGTCACAACTCAGTGGCTTACTTCGTTCTCACAAACTCGGATTCAGTCCGAACTGATTCTCTTCTCCCTCTCAGGGGCTGCAGCAGGCAGGCATGCAGGCCAAAAACTCAGGCCTTTGCACAGAGACTGTCTCAAGCTCTTGCTTCTTCAGCTCCCAACTGAGATCTGACCAAAACAGCAGGCAGCTTGGGGATTTCCCTCTGATCCAAAGGTTCGGTTGGCTGATTCATCTGTCAGTCACAACAGGAGCTCTTCCTTCATGTGCAAAAAGGCGCCAAAAGCCCAAAACTACAGTTCTTACAGATTTTGGCTCCAGACAGCTCCTGTAGTCCGGCTCCATTTTAGGTCCCATCACTGAAACCTGGTGTAATGATAACCACGACTGGGAGATGGCCATACCTGGCTACAACATTTTCAGAAGAGACAGGGTAGGCAGGAAGGGAGGAGGAGTGGCACTGTATGTGAAAAATTACATAAGGGCTAGAGAGATCCAGGAGGAACAAAATGGGGGAGATATACTGTGGGTTAAGCTGGAAAGGAAAATGGGGCGAGCCATCCGCACAGGTGTGGTCTATAGACCACCAGCCCAAGAGGAAGAAACAGATAGGGAGCTGATGCTATCCATCCAAAGGATGGCAGACAAGGGGGAGGTAATACTGGTTGGAGACTTCAATATTCCAGACGTGGACTGGAGCATCCCAGCAGCAGCATCAACTAGGAGCAGATGTATCCTGGACTCCCTTCAGGGTGCCTTCCTAGAGCAACTGGTCATGGAACCAACTCGGCAGAAGGCAATACTGGACCTTGTGCTCACAAACAGGGACAGTGTGATGGGGGTAACAGTGGGGGAGCACCTGGGGAACAGTGACCACCAGTCATTGTGGTTTGAAATCACAGAAAGAGCAGAACCAAACCACACAAAAACACATATCCTGGATTTTAGGGGGGAAGACTTTGGGAAAATGGGGAGATACTTGAAAGAGGCATTAAGGGGAATGGGGCAGGAATCAAGGGTTGAGGAACAGTGGGCAGTATTTAAAATGGGGATTACAAGAGCAACAGAATTATGCATTAAGCAGGTTAGCAAGAGGAAAAGGAAGAGGAGACGATTATGGTTTTCCAAAGAGGTAGCAAAGAAAGTGAAAGCCAAAAAGATTGCATTCAGGCAATACAAAACACAGGCAGAAGGGGATAGGAAAAGTACCAGGAGAAGCAAAGGAGGCAGGGAGGTCAGTAAGGGAAGCCAAAGCTCAGACAGAAGAACACATTGCCAAAATCAGTGGGTAGAGGACAAAACCTTTACAGGTACATAAGTGAAAAAAGAAAGGCAAAGGGAGGGATAGTGAGACTGAAGGGGGAGGATGGGGGCCGCATGGAGGATGACAACAGTAAAGCTGACATATTGAACAGGTATTTCTGCTCAGTCTTAACTGAGGAAGAGGAGGGTAATGGGTATGAAGGGAATACAAGGGGTGAGAATGGTGCAGAAATGGACCCAAGTTCCTTTACACAAGAAAGGATCCTGAAGGAACTGGAGGTAATAAGAGTTGATAAAGCAATGGGGCCAGCTCTCAGAGCACAAACCACCAGGCCTGTTTTGGGGCTGGGAAGGTTTACCTGTGTCTGACTTGGATGTGTGGATTTTTCTCTGATTGATTAGCAGGGTATTTCTCTATCAAATTGTTGTGTAGGGCATCTTGCTGACAGGAAGGCACTCATTGCAGCAGTGGGTCAGAGCTTCTAGCTGATTGTTTTGCGAGGGCACAGTTTATGCGCAACCCTTTCCCACCCTCACCCCACCCACCCTGAAATAGTTCCTTTATACCTGGGGTTCTGACATCATTTCCTCAAGAGTGCAAGGTGCATGTCACTGTCATATCCTCCTCTAGCACACTGCACTGACAATATAAGCATAAACATTGTATAATATAAATATATATTTCTACATTACATACCAATCACAAGCAAAAAAAAAAAAAATAAAAAAAAAAATGTGGGGAGTAGTGCAATGTAATGGCTGTGGGGCAGCAGTCTTCCAGGAGTCTTTCTGGAGGCTGAGATGCTGCCCTATTTGCAGACAACTGTCTGCCCTGAGGGAGGAAGTTGCCCGTCTTCAGGCCACACTGGACAGTAGTACGGGGACCTTCCCCCAGGCCACAATGGACAGTAGGAAGGGAACCTCCCCCATCCAGGGAGCACCAGAACCACCACCACTACCTCAGAGGTTGCAAAGAAAGCACAGCAGTTGGACCACAGTGGGCTCAGGGAGGATGAAGATGGTGGAACAGAGGCACACCCAGTCAGATGTTACACACCACAATCCATACACCACTCTGGGGGAGCATAGCTACCCTATGGATACACCCGCAGAGGAGACTAAGGAGGCTGAGGACAACTGTCACAAGGGAGGCCCACAGGAAGGAGGCAGAGGACACCACAAGGAAAGGAAGCAGCTCCTGGTGGGGGACCCAATTATTAGGGATAGAACTGGAGGAGCTGGGAAATATGAAGTAAGTGTCTGCCTGGTGCCATGGCTTGAGGGACAGGAAGCTATCCTCAGGATCACGACAACAGTTGCAAGGATTCTGAGCTGGACGTAATTGTCCACCTAGGGACAAATGACTTGGCTCATCATGAGGTTACAGCAGTGCAGGAGGACATTGCAGAGTTGGAGGGGCCTAAGACAAGTAGCACACACAGTATCATTCTCAGAGGTGCTGCCTGTCAAAGGCATGGGGAGGCGAGGGTAATTGGCACCATGCAGTTTAATGAATGGTTGAAAAATGGTGCGGAGCACAGGGGTTTGGCTTCATTGGACTGGGGTTCCACCTGAGGACACCAGCCTATACTGGCAGGATGATCTGCATCTGTCCAGGAAGGAACAAGTCTTTTGAGCAATCGGTTTAAATGCTTCATTGGCAAGCTTTTAAACTAGTCAATGGGGAGGCACTGACAAGCAGCAGAAAAATCCCAGCCTCTCCTACAAAACAGGGTACTAAATGAGAAAAGACCAAGGTAGAACGGTCAGTGGGGATGCTGCAACAGAAGGTAAGGCCATCAAAAATGGAGAGCAATGAGTACCAATGCCCGTAGTCTAGGTAACAAGCTTCCTGAATTAGTGGCCTTGATGGAGGAGGAACATCTGGATATCATGGCAGTCACAGAAACATGGTACACACAAAACCATGACTGGGACGTAAACATACCAGGATACACTATCTACAGGAGGGACAGGGAGGGTAAAAGAGGAGGAGGAGTAGTTCTTTACATAAAGGAAGGAATAAAAGCAACAGAACAAAAGGGTAAACAGGGAGGAGAAGAAGCACTGTGGGTAAATTTGGAGACAGGCAATGGCACCACAATCCGCACAGGGGTTGTATACAGACCCCCTTCTCAGGGGGAGGAAATGGACAAGGAAATGATAGAAAGTATACTTAGAATGGCAGAAAAAGGAGATATTGCTGATGGGTGATCTGAATATGCCAGATGTTAACTGGAGTGCAGTTGCAGCTGCCACTCAAGAGTGCAGTTATTCTAGATGCCCTACAGGGGCATGCCTTAGACAACTAGTACTGAGCCCACCAAGAGGAGCAATATTAGACTTGATACTCAAATGGAGATGGAGAGAGGATCACAGATGTAGAAGTGGGTAGCCATCTGGGAACTAGCGACCATCGAACAGTATGGTTCACAATAAACACAGCAATAGAGTCAAGCCATACAAAGACAAAAGTACTGGACTTTAGGAGGTCTGACTTTGCTAAAATGGGTGAGTGCCTAAGAATGCACTAGCAAATGGGTGGGAAGGAGGTGGAAGAACAATGGGGAATAATAAAACTGCCATCACAGAGGTAACGAGCCTTTGTGTGAAGCAAATAAACAAAACAAGACGATGTAAGAAACCACTATGGTTCTCAAAGGAAGTGGCAGTGAAGGTTCAAGAGAAAAGAAAGCATTCAGGAAGTACAAGGAATCGCAGCAGGAGCAGGACAGAGAACTGTATCAGTTAAAGCAAAAGGAGGCTGGGAAGGCAGTCAGAACAGCAAAGGCCCAAACCGAGGAAAAGATAGCCAACTCAGTTAAGAAGGGGATAAAACCTTTTATAGGTACATCAGGAGAAAAGGAAGACCAAGGGAGGATAGTGAGGCTTAATAAAGGGGAGGGAGGGTGGGCAGAGGGAGACTGTGAAAAGGCAGAGATACTAAACAAATATTTTGCTCAGTATTTACAAGGAAGAGGGGAGGTACATAAAACAAACAGTAGTAACACTCTGGATACAGAAGTTGATACCAGCCCATTTACAGAAGAAAGGGTTCGAAAGAACTCTTAAAACTGAAGGTGGACAAAGCAATGGGGCCTGATGGGATTCATCCCAGAATTCTAAAAGAACTAAGGGTAGAACTAGTGACACCACTGACTACCCTCTTTAACAAATCATGGGAGGATAGGGTGGTACCTGAGGACTGGAGGAGGGCAGATGTGATTCCCTTCACAAAAGTGGGAGCAAGGCAGAAGCAGGAAACTACAGACCTGTTAGTTTAACCTCAGTGATAGGGAAATGATGGAATCACTTAAAGGAAAGAATTGTCGAGTATCTAGAGGCCAGAGGGGCACAGGACCCTAGGCAGCATGGATTCACAGCGGGAAGGTCATGCCAGATGAATCTGATAGATTTTTGACTGGGTGACCAAAGTAGTAGATCAGGGAGGGGCTGTGGACATGGCCTACCTAGACTTTAGCAAGGCATTTGACACAGTCCCACACAAAAGATTAATATACAAGTTAGCCAGCCTGGGAGTGGGTCCCAAGATGACAGCCTGGGTAAAGAATTGGCTGGAGAATAGGACACAGAGAGTAATAGTAAATGGAGTCCACTCAGAAGAAAGGAGGGTTACTTAATGGGGACATGAGGGTTCAGATTAGGACCAGTCCTCTTCAATGTTTTATGTACATTGCAGAAGGACTGGAAGGAAAAGTATGTCTCTTTGCAGATGACACTAAGATCTGCAACAGAGTTGATGCACAGGGTGGGGTGGAAAGGATGAGAAGGGACTTGGCAAGGTTAGAGGAATGGTCAAATGTATGGCAGCTTAGATTCAATGCTAAGTGCAAGATAATGCACCTGGGAAACAAAAACCCAGGGGAAGAGTACACAATGGGGGGTGAGATACTAACAACAACAAAATGGAAAGGGACCTGGGGTAAATATATCAGATGACCCAAAGGTGGGCAAGCAATGTGAGAAGGCAGCAAGGAGGGTTGGGGGATACTGGGATGCATAGGGAGAGGCATCACCAGTAGAAAACAGGAAGTATTATCCTCTGTACAGACAGCTGGTGAGACCCCATCTGAGTATTGTGTGCAGTTCTGGAGACCCAATCTCCAAAAGACATAGACAGGATGGAAGCTGTCCAGAGGAGGGCACTAAAATGGTGCAGGGTCTGCACGGAGGACATGAAGAGAGACTTAAGGAGCTTAATATGTATAGCTCGAGGAAAGGAGGGAGAGGGGGACATGATAGAAACTTTCAAGTACCTCAAGGGAATCAACAAAGTCCAAGAGGGTAGCATCTTTCAAAAAAAGAGGTGTGCAAGAACAAGAGGGCACAATTTGAAGATAGAGGGGGGGCGGCTCCGAGGTAATTTAAGGAAGTATTTTTTCACAGAGAGGGTTGTGGATGCATGGAATGGCCTTCCGAGGAGGTTGTGGAGTCAAAATCAGTGGTGGAATTCAAGCATGCATGGGATAGTCATAAGGCAATTCTGGGGGGTTGGGGTAGGAAGAAGTAGGCTGCTGGTTAACTAGGATCTGCAGCTTATCCAGTAAGTAGGGAAATGGGCAGACTGGGTGAGCCAAGCGGTCCTTATCTGCCGTCAAATTCTATGTTTCTATGTTTAGATGGGGTGCACCTCAGTGTCCTTAAAGAACTAAGAGAGGTGGTGGCTGAACCTCTGGCTATCCTGTTTAGCCGATCACTGGAAACAGGGGAGGTACCCAAAGACTGGAGGACAGCAGATGTAGTCCCCTTATACAAAAGTGGGAACAAAGAGGAAACAGGGAACTACAGACCAGTCAGCCTCACCTCGGTAGTGGGGAAGATCATGGAAGCACTACTGAAGGAGAGACTGGTGGAACATCTGGTTGTCAATGGACTACAGGACCCAAGGCAGCATGGTTTCACCAGGGGAAGGTCATGTCAGACCAACCTCGTTGAATTTTTTGACTGGGTGACTAGGGAGGTGGATCAGGGGAGGGCAGTGGACATGGCCTATCTGGACTTCAGCAAGGCCTTTGACACTATGCAACATAGAAGACCATTACACAAACTGAGGAATATGGGTGTGGGCAGGACAGTAGTGTGGTGGGTAGGTAACTGGCTAGGTGGCAGGACACAGAGGGTGGTGGTAAATGGCTGTCACTCCACAGAGGGAAGAGTGACCAGTGGGGTACCACAGGGATCAGTGGTGGGGACCGGTCCTATTCAATATCTTCATCAGTGACATTGCACAGGACCTAGAAGGCAGAATTTCACTGTTCGGCTGATGACACAAAGCTCTGTAACAGAGTAGACACACCAGAGGGTGTAGACAGAATGAGAAGGACTCATAGAAACTTGAAGAATGGTCAGGATTTGGCAGTTGAAATTCAAGGCAAAGAAGTGCAAGATAATGCATATAAGCACAAAAACCCTGGCACAATATATCAGTTGGGGTGAGGATATGCATGCACCAGGCAGGAAAGGGATCTTGGGGTTTTCATCTCTGATGACCTCAAGGTAGGGAAACAGTGTGACAAGGCAGCAGGTAAAGCAAATAGGATGCTGGGATGCATAGGCAGGGGCATCACCAGCAGGAAAAGGGAGCTCATAATTCCACTATACAAGACACTAGTCAGGCCCCACCTGGAGTACAGTGTACAGTTCTGGAGATCTAACCTACGTAAATGACATAGACAGGGTAGAGAAGGTACAGAGGAGGGCAACAAAGATGGTGCATGGATTGCATCACAAGTCCTATGAGGACAGGTTGAAGGAACTGAACATGTACTCCCTGGAGGAGAGGAGGGAGAGAGGGGATATGATAGAGACATACAAGTATCTTACAGGGAGGAACAGGGTGCACGAATACACTATTTTTAAGTGAAAAAGATGTTCCAGGACTAGAGGGCATGGGATGAAGTTGGAGGGAGGATGATTCAGAGGAAACGTGAGGAAGAATTTCTTCACAGAATGGGTGGTGGACAAGTGGAACACCCTGCCAGAGGAAGTGGTGGGGGCTGAAACAGTCATAGGATTTAAGAATGCATGGGATAGACATAAAGGAATTTTGGAGGTCAGGGGTAAGGGGCAACAGACTTCTAGGAAACCATAACAAGCTCAAATGGGCAGACTGGGTGGGCCATAGGCTCTTATCTGCCAACACTGTCTATGTATCTATGTATCTAACTGATTAGTCCAATTCGCAGTTCCGGGCCAAAATGTTGGGGATAAACAAAACAGTCCTTGCTGCAAAGAAGACAGGTTAGACAAACTACTTTATAAATTACTACTCTAATGAATGATCAGCAAACAATTATATTGCATCACAAGTCCTATGAGGACTCAGCAGGAAGGTCATGTCAGACTAATCTAATTGATTTCTTTGACTGGGTGACCAAAGTAATAGACCAGGGAAGGGCTGTGGATATGGCCTACCTAGACTTTAGCAAGGCATTTGACACAGTCCCACACAAAAGATTAATAATCAAGTTAGCCAGCCTGGGAGTGGGTCCCAGGGTGGTAGCCTGGGTAGCGAACTGGCTGCACAACAGGACACAGAAGGTAATAGTGAATGGAACACATTCCAAAGAAAGGGGGGTTACTAGTGGAGTACCTCAGGGCTCAGTACTGGGTCCAATCCTCTTTAACATCTTTATAAGTGACATTGCAGAGGGTCTGGAGGGAAAGGTATGCTTCTTTGCAGATGACACAAAGATCTGTAACAGAGTTGATACAGAAGAGGGGGTAGAAAAGATGAGAAGGGACTTGGCAAGGTTGGAGGAATGGTCAGACATATGGCAACTTAGATTCAATGCAAAGAAGTGCAAAGTAGTGCACCTGGGAAACAAAAACCCAGAAGAAGAGTACACAATAGCAGGGGAGGTACTAACAACAACAAAAATGGAAAGGGACCTGGGGGTAGTCATATCAGATGACCTAAAGCAATGTGAAAAGTCGGTAAGGAGAGCCAGAGGGATACTGGGATGCATAGGAAGGGGCATCACAAGTAGAAAAAGGGAAGTGGTTATCCCTCTATACAGACAGTTGGTGAGACCCCATCTGGAGTACTGTGTGCAGTTTTGGAGACCTCATCTACGCAAGGACATAGACAGGATGGAAGCAGTCCAGAGGAGGGCAACTAAAATGGTGCAGGGTCTACATCAGAAGCCATATTAGGAGAGACTGAGAGAGCTTAATATGTATACCCTTGATGAAAGGAGGGACAGGGGGGACATGATAGAAACATTCAAGTACCTCAAGGGAATCAACAAAGTCCAGGAGGGTAGCATCTTTCAAAAAAAGAGATGTGTAAGAACAAGGGGGCACAGTTTAAAGATAGAGGAGGGACGGCTCAGGGGTAATGTGAGGAAATTATTTTCACGGAGAGAGTGGTGGATACATGGAACAGCCTTCCTGAGAAGGTCGTTGGGTCTAAAACAGTGGGGGAATTCAAACATGCATGGGACAGACACAAGGCAATTATAGAGGGGGTTGCAGGAAGCCGGCTATTGGTTAACTAGAATCTGCAGCTTATCCAGTAGGTAGGGAAATGGGCAGACTGGGTGGGCCAAGTGGTCCTTATCTGCCGTCAAAGTCTATGTTTCTATGTTTCTATCTATTAACAGGGCTCCCTCTCAGATTACTTATGACAGCAATCCAGTCAGCTCTTAAAGAGGCAGTGCACAGAGGCTATACAGGCACTCTCTGGCAATCATATTTAAAGTGCTAAAACGCAGGACATCAGCCTGGCAGTGAGCATTTAGGCAAGCTCGAGGAAGAATTTTCAGGAATCCCCATTTGTAAGGGGGTTACATAAGCAAACAGAAGCCAAAGTTATATAGACTGTGATGAATTGTTTAAAAATGAGTTATGACAGGCTAGTGAAAAGACTTATAAGGACTTAAAAGAAAGGGTGCGGGGGCAATGACTCTCCTCACAGCTATAGACCTATTCCTCTTCATTGCCCGCCCACCCTCCCTTCCTTTTAAGTTCTTTTCACCCTTTCTTTTAAGTCCTTTTAAGTCTTTTCACTATCCTCTCATAAATCATTTTGAATCAATGCATCACAGTCTATATGACTTCAGCTTCTTTTAGCTTAGTTTGCTATTTGCACCTGGAGAAGGGACCTGTCAAGACTGAAAGCTTGTGTACTGTACCGTCCTTGTACAAGACATATGTTGGTCCAATAAAAGGTATCAAACTATCCAGCAATTCCTATTTAAGGAGGTAGATTATTTGAATGCCCGCCTTCTAATATTTGAGAAAATCTATACACTGTTCAAACTGGGCAAGGGAAAGTGGGCCCGCAGTTTAGCCACTTTATTATCTAGAAAGGCTCTCGGTGCATTCTCCAAAGTGAATGCACAGAACAGTTGAGCCATTGATAAAAGTAAAGATGTCTTGTTAAAACATTAAGAAAGGGCTGCTGACTTGTTTAGACTGAAATGTCACAGACTTAACAAAAGGGATGAAGAGTGTTTTCTGGAAATGTGTGTACAGCTGTCCAGTTTGCCCAGGAAGTGGTTAGAGGGGCACAAGCATCCTTAGTTGAGCAAATTGTGAAAGCTGTGTTACTGATATGGTTCTTCAGGTGCTATCCAGACATCTAAGGATGTGGTTGGCTGACCAAGCCCCAGGTATGGCCAGACAATCAGATGAAATGGCTGACAGGTAAATGATAAATAGAACTTTTGCCAACTGTAAGATTGTGTACGTGTGGGGGGGGGCTGGGTTTAAGGAGACAGGTGGGCTTGTAGGGCATCCTAAAGGGAACTTATCTGCTCCTGAACCCAGGGCGGAGAGCATCCAGTTCTCCAAACTGACAAGGGAACTGTAATTTGTGTCAGCTAGTGGGGCATCTCTCCTATCACTGCCCAACATGGAAGGCACAGGAACCAGGGCAGTGACAGGAGCCCTACTGCCTCAGCAGGGCTGGCCTTAAGGACAGGCGAACCAGATAGCCACTTAGGGCACCTTTTGTAAGGGGTACTGTGAATTTTTTTTTTCTTTGAATGACCTCAGTGGGAAAAAAAGGGGACCAAATCTGGTGTTTGTGTGTGTGTGTGTAGGGGGGTAAGGGGTACAGGCCCGCTTGCCAGAAGAGTCATCTACAATCCTACCTGGCCCACCCATAAACAGTCATTATTGCCTACATTGGATATCTGCTGCTGTCTGTTTAATTTTGTGTAGTAGCCAAAGGAGTAACAGACAGCAGCAGCGCATCACTCAGTTCCTCTGCTATGCAGTATACAGTGTGGATTTGTTTGTTTTATCTTCAGTGTAAGTCTTAAAATGCATTACAGGGCACCTAAAACCCTAGCCACCCCCAGACCCCCGGCTTTTTACAAAACCTTTTCAATGAGAGAACCCCTCAGATAAATCCAGGCAACCAGCCTGAGGGGGGGGTGCCATTTGCAAGTTTGCCTACGGCATCACATACCCTAAGACTGGCCCTGTGCCTCAGGCCCTCATAATCTTAATCATGCCAAGGAGGCAGCAACCCAAATTCAGCTAAGTATATGCCCCCTGTTGAAGTTAATGGGAAGATTACACAAGATTGGAGAGACGCAGGAGCCAAATTCTCCATAATGCATCAGAATTTAGTTAAACCTGAACAGGTCCTGCCTGATCAATTTGGCATGGTAAAACATGCAGTAGAACCAACACTGCCAGTTCCATTGGCTCCGGTCATCCTGAGGTGGGGCAGGGGCAAGAGATGGAAAAACTGGGGGTTAGTGAAGACCTCACTGTGAATATGCTTTTGAAGAATGACCCAAAATATAGGCGTGAAAATGTTTGTGCAGTTACCCAGAGCCAGACCATCAGTTGGAAGGCTGATGGGGCTGACAGCAAGGAGAAGGAGTCTACTGTAGGTGGGACAGTTTGCTCTGATCCTGCTGAGGTGTAGACTGACACTGTAGCACACAGGAAGGGTGAGACTTTTGACAGCCCAATCTTGGTACAGCTAAGAGTCGCTATGGAGAAACTTTGCAGGAGGGTACTGTTCTCCCAGAAGGACTACAAATTAAAGTGATACCCTACAGAAAAATGAATCCTTGAGGGAGCTAAGGGAACACACAGCCAATGCTGACCCTGATCCTCAGGGTAGGAGGCAGAGGTCATCTTGAAAGAGTATCAGAAACAGCTACTCAGTACTGCACATGACATTTCACTAGTGAGACACATGGGAGTGAGATGGATCAAGCAGAGTTCGTTACAAAACTTCTATTGGCCTGGTATGTATAAGGATCTGGCTGAGTACTGTCGCTATTGTCACACTTGTGATGCGGCCAGAGACTGGGAAGGCTAGGGTACAAGTGCAAGGCAACTTTAGTTCCTTACCCATAATAGGGGTACCATTCCAGCGGTTAGCTGTAGATATTGTGAGGCCTCTAAGTGCACCATTCAGGTTTTTTTTTTGTCTGATATTTTTCCCTCGTTGCTCTTCCCTGGCCCTTACTCAGAGCCACCTGCCCTGCACCAGCCCTGACACCCTGCCTTCTCACAGGGCTTTACTGACTTCCTCCGGCAGTTACCCATGGTATCCCCTACCCACAGTGGAGAATGGAGGTGATGGACCAGGTCCACGGCCATAAAATCAGACCTGCTTGGCATCTGGGAGGCTTGCCTGGGTCAGTGGGTGCGGGGTCTGTATGTGGGCAGTATTCTTAATGGTGTGTTGGAGGAGTATTTTTCCTCCTTTTTCCTGTCTCCCCCCTTCCCCAACACTGGCAGAGACGTAAGTGATGCCAGGGCATCAACAACTGCCTCTAATCAATGGTGTCACTCCCCCTGTTGCTAATCTGTTCTGCTTGCTCTGCCACCAAGTATTACATAAGTGGCAGTCGCCTGGAGGTAACAACCCCCTCCCTAGGGGTGGAGAGTGTGTTATGGGATGTTCAACCCTGCTCTCCCTGGCTGACCCATGGAAATCCTGGCTCATTTATGAAACTGAATTGCTGGAGAGGCAGCAGGTAATGTGCTTGCCACCTCTGCCGTCCACACCACCAGGCTGGCCTGCGTGACATTCAGCATGGGGAAAAGGTACATACTGGTGGCAGTGGTGAGTTACACTTTCCAGTACCCCAAAGCTGTGACAAAATTTTCTGTCAAGACGAAGAGAGTGGCAGATGAGCTGCTGAGGATTGTCAGCCAGGCCGGACCTCCTGATGAGATTTTATCTGATCAAGGCATAAACTTTATGTCAGCTCTAAAAAGGAGTTTGTGGGGAAAAATGTGGGGTGCAGCAACTATGTGGTTCACCTTACTACTCACAAACCAATGGTCTTGTGGAAAACTTTATTGTCATCCTTAAAACCATGCTCATAGGTTTTGAGGAGCAGCACAGGAGGAGTTGGGACAAGTGCTTGCCCCACCTAATTGCCAATAGGGAAGGCCCATGGGAGTCCACAGAGAACTTACTCTCTGAACTCCTGTATGCACACTAATTGATGGAACCTCTAGATCTAGTGTGTGATGAGTGAGAGGGCAAGCTTTACATTCCTGGAAAATCCATGGCAGAGTACTGTACGCCCTGAACTTCAGGGAGAGGTTAAAGGAGTTCCTAGGCCTGTTCAGGGATAACATAGTAGCTGTATTTCAATGGCAGGAACACTGGTATGGCCAGTGATAGAACATATGACATTGGACAGAAGGTGATGGTATTCATCCCTGTCCAACAGAAAAAGATGCAGGCAGCATGTGAGGGTGTATTTGTTGAGGTGGAACAGGTGGAAGAGGTGAATTATCCTGTAGAACTGTCCATAAGGAGGCACAAACACAGGGTTCGACATTTCAACACGATAAAACCTTATTATGACAGGACCAAGACAGTCATAATGGTTTGCAGCCAGGCACATGAGGGTGGGGGAGCCAATGATAGACCTTTCAGAAGAGAGCAAGGGGCAGTTATCAATGGACTCAGTCACAGTCTCAGAACAGCTGATACCTTCAAAGATGACACAAATAAGTGGGGGTGTTACATTCTCTCAGCATATTGTTCTCATCAAAACTATGATACACCCTACATAGAAGCATAGAAACATAAGAGCAATGGTCCATCCAGTCTTTCCATAACATCCTATCGTACCTCAAGGCCTTTTGTCAGTACAAGGTTTTTTAGACACTGTCCACTATCTCGCTCCCTGTCTAACTACTACCTCCCCCCGAGTAAAGAACAGTTACACAAGACCTTACTGATAGAGTAGATCTTCGAGGGAATCTCTTTCATCAGGTCACACCTATGGAACTCAGCCATCAGGTGCTAGGATCCCATGGAAGATTTTTCTGCAGCAGTCTGCTAGGGGCCGCCCATGCCAATGTCATGCGCCAATGTCACAACCCTATATCAGCATGGGTGGCCTTGCTTCCTCCTCAGTTCTTTACCCCATGCAGGAGACCATGTGAGCTAGGCCTTCCCCAAGGGACTGAAGAGAAAAAGAAGATACCCATCTATAGATAAAGGCTGAAGCAACAAGAGAGACAGAAAGGAAACAGAGATACAAGGGGGATGGAGTGTGGAACCGCATGACCTGATGAAAGAGATTCCCCCTCGAAGATCTACTGTTATGGTAAGTTCTTATGTAACTGTTCTATCTTCTTTGGGGATATCTCTTTCATCAGGTCACACCTATGGAACGAGTCCCAAGCAGTTACAGAGAATGGGACAGTCTGGGCGGCTGGAAGCTAAAGGATCAAGAAAGAAGGCCTTGGAGCACAGCTAGGCCAAGTCCTGCTCTCCTGCTAGAGGCAATATCCAGACTGTAGTGTTTGGTGAAGGTGTGTGCAGTACTCCAAGTGGAAGCAGCATAAATTTCCACAGCTGACACATACCTGAAACAGGCAACAGAAGTGGTCATGCCAATGGTTGAATGGCCATATACAACTCCAGGAAGTTCTTTACCGTACTTCCTATTACGAAAAGTAATATAGTTGGCCAACTAGTAGGATAAGCACTGTGTAGAAACTGTTACACCCTCTTTCACAGGGGTGAAAGAAACAAATAGCTGTGAGAACTTCCTGCAAACCTTAGTACAGTATGTATAAGTAATGTAAAAAGGCTATTCATAGCAAAAGTATGGCGCGATTCTTCCCCTGGATTGGCATGTCCTGGAAATGGACAGGAAGATGGCTGGATTGATTTAAAGTGAAGTCAGACACCAATGGAGGAAGAATTTTAGCACTGGCAAGAGAAAAATGAAGGTAAGTAAAATATTTGGTGGTCGACTGAATGACAAAGCTCCTGCAGAGTACATGCGAAAAGGTCGACAGCAGGAAAAGAACTGATGAGGGAGCGGGGCTGCCCATGCTTATATAGGGTTGTGACATTGGCGCATGATATCAGCATAGGCAGCCCCTAGTAGACTGCTACAGAAAAAGTTTTCTTGGGATCCTATCGCCCGATGGCTAAATTCCATAGGTGTGACCTGATGAGAGATATCCCCATAGAAGAGCTACTAAAATATTAACCCTGTCTCAACCATGCTTGAAACCATTAAAGGTTTTGGCAACCACTACCTCCACTGGCAGACTATTCCATGGCTCAACCACTCTCTCTGTAAAATAAAACTTTTCTCACACCCCTCTTGAACCTCCCCTTGCCAGCTTCCACTCATGTGTCTATGTTTTAGATTTGCTACTTCTGTTGAATAGTTTCTCAGTTCACCTTGTTAATTCCTTTCAGGAACTTGAAGGTATCTATCGTATCACCACCCTCTCATCTGTCCTCAAGAGAGAGAGAGAGAGAGAGAGAGAGTACAAGTTCAGTGCCATAAGCCATTCCTTGTAGAATCTGCCCTGCTGGCACTGAATTATTTTGGTTACCCTGTACTGCACCATCTCCAGCCTGTCCTAGTCTTTCCTTAGGTGTGGACTCCAGAACTGGGCATAGTATTCCAGGTGTCACCTCACCAGTGATCTATAGAGAGACAGTAATACCTCTTTGTTCCTCCTGTCAAAGCCTCTACCTATACACCCCAATATCATGTTTGCCTTACTGTAAGCCTTGTTACACTGGCTAGATTGTTTAAGGGAGTCACTTATGATGACCCCAGGTCTGTTTCCTCAGAGGTAGTGCTCAGCTTAACTACTCTTTTCCAGTACTGTCCTGATGTTCTTGTTCCCTAGGTGCATCACCTTGCACTTTTTGGCATTGAATTTCAGCTGCCAAGCCTTGGATCACTTCTCCAACCTTTGCAGGTAGCTCTGCATCTCCCCTACCCCCTTCTCACTGTCTACCCTACCACAGAGCTTAGTGTCATTTGACACATCTTCCTCTGAATTCCTTCTCTTGTGTTGCTGTTCAACATGTTGACAAGAACAGGGCCCAGGACTGAACACTGTGGCACACCACTAGTGACCTCCCTCTCCTTGGATCTGTCTCTGTTTGTAGAACATCAGGTAGACACAGGGATGCAGATGTTGCTGAAGCAGTATACTTATTTAGAAAATGGGCTTTTTATTTCCTGGCATCTGATTGGCTAGTACCCTTGCCAGGGTGGTACATTAACTTTCAATAGATGCCCAAGAAATAAAAAGTGCCAGTCCAAACCTGCCTGATGCCCAGCCTGATATTCGTGTGCCCAGCCTGCTTTGTCACTGGCTAAAGCAGTAGGCAACAATTTCAAACTGCCACCATTTTTTTTAAATGGCTTAGTGAGACGGATACTGAGTAAGAGCCACCCAGTCCATAACCCAGATACCACCCCATAAATTCTAAAACAAAAAGTCTCAGCACTGTACACACGAACAAATAAAAACAGCCTTTTTTTATTTATTCACATGTTCCTTCCGTTCACTTGCTGACCGAGTGTGGAGCATGACAGTTCTCTACAGACAGTCCTTCTCAACTGCTTTATGCCCTCGTAGTAAACTTTGCTTGTTGCTTTTATATTTTAATAGCCACATGTTAGGAATATTTATCCTATACCTACTCCAAAACCAGCTGCATCGTCTATAACCACTAATCATTTACGCTCACAAGTAGCTCCTTACCACATCCTGCTGGTATCAGAGCGTTCACGTCTCCTAGCCATCATGCCCGATCCCACCGAAAGCTGCAGCATGTTAGAGCCACACTTCAGTTCTCCTAATCTCCCCATCCAATAGCGCTGCAAAATTAGACATTCCCTGACATGCGGTTAAATGTAAACCAACAGAAACAAGGAACACCAACCAGTGTGCTACGGAAGCAGCGGGGGCGGGGGCGGTGGGATTCGCGATCAACAAGCGATCGAGATGGGTAGGGTAAAATAGTAAAAAAAAACATGAACACGTGAATAAAACTGAATGAATGAATTAATAAAGTACGGAGAACATGAAAAACACTAACTTAAATCCTGAACGTATCTGTGTGGTTGGGAGGGGGTAACCATAACAACCAGCTCCAAAGAGGGAACTACGGAGGCTCCATTGAGACGCAAGTCACTAGGTGTAAAGAAACACTGTATTTTAATACAGGCGGAGGAACTATTTGATTACAAAATAAACCAAACAGGGAAGAGTTTTAACACGTAGATATTAAAGATTTTTTTTCCAAACATATATCATTCAGTTGCCCATTTTCTATGCACAATAATACCTTCCAGGGTAAGCGGTATGGGCAATACCGCTCATCCTATTGGGTATTATTGCTTACAGAGTCCCTGAGGTTGTGAATTGTCATATGAAGGAAGAACTTAAGGAGATGCTAGACCTACTGAATCTAGCAGTCCTTATGCCTCCCCTGTCATGCGTAACCCTAAAAAGGATGGGGTTACAAGGTTTTGCATGGACTACTGAAAGCTTAATACTGTTATGGTGTCTGATGCATACCCAATTCCTTGGACAGATGAAATCCTAGAGATGTTAGTGGGAGGCAAGTACCTAATGACTATTGACCTGAAAAGGGTTACTCGTAGGTGCCTTTAACTGCTAAAGGGAGAGCGTGTACAGTGTTCATCACTCTATTTTGGCCTGTATGAATTTCTTGTAATGTTATTTGGCATGAAAAATATACCACCTACCTTTCAAAGACTAATTGACTGAATGTGGTTGGGGTAGGTGACTTTGTCATGGCCTACATGGATGACGTAACCTTTAGTCAGACCTGAGAGGAACAGCTAGCACATGAAAGGGACATACTTGGGAGACTGCAGGCTGCAAAGCTTACAGTCAAAGGTGAGAAGTGTCAGGTGGGCATGGCTAAGGGGCCATACCTAGAACACTGAGTGGGGGGACACATTCAACCTGAACCCACAAAGGTAAAGGCTATAAGGCTATACAGAGATGGCCCATGCCCACAACCAAGAAACAAGTGCAAGCATTTTTGGGGACTGCTGGGTATTACAGGAGATTTGTGGCTAATTTAAGTACCATCGCAGTTCCCTTCACCAACCTAACCAACATGTGAATGCCAGAGAGGGTGTAGTAGGCAGAACATTGTGAGAAGGCTTTCTGAGAGATGATGCAAGCCCTATGTCAGGCTTCAGTACTAGTCAGCCCTGAATACAGTGTAAAGTTCATAGCACATACTGATGTACTGAATATGAGGGCGAGGTAGTTTTGAGCCCTGTCAATTCCAATGTACAGCAGAGAATTTACGTTGTAACCCACTGACGTGGCTACAGTGTATGAGTGGTGAGAACGCCAAGTTACTATGTGGCAGCTAAGGATTTCAGGAGTACAATATGCACCTTCAACACAAGAAGGGAACAAAAAATGCCAGTGCCGATGGATTGTCCTACCAGATGCATACAATGACCAATGTAATCACAGTGTGGTGTTGCCCACAGTGACACCATCGGACATGGGAAGGGAGGTGTGACATAAAAGGGTGTATCTTGTTTTTAATGCAACTCCAGGCTTTCCTAGTCAGCACCCCACAGATATATGGATGCAAGGGTTACTGTTAGTAGATGGGCACGCTACTGAAAAAAACTTGTTTGAGTTATTTATGACATCCAATTGTAAACGTTTACTAAGTTGTGGGGGGACTGTGGAGAGACTGCTTGCTAAAGGCATATCACATTGGGGCTACCTGAGTGCATTTGATTGTTGGTAAGCAGCGGAGATGAGAACTTCTTAATGATGGAAACACATGTGGAGGTTCTGGTTACAATTAAATGTATGCATCTTTTCTGTTTGCAAACAAAAAAACATACTTTTTGTAACCCCTTTGTTACCCGGGGTTACTAGAATCCCAGTAAGACCTAGTGGTAGGCAGGGAAGGCAGCTTGTGAAACTCCAGTTAAATGGGTTTCACACTGTCTCACTCTGTCCTCAGTCACAGCTGAGACTAGAGGGATGACATCATAATAGAACTGTCGCAGCTGCATGAGCCACATTTGGAATCTTCAGCTCAGAGTAAGTTTAGAATCTTGGGAATTCAAAGTCAGTCTTCAGTTTGTCCTTAAGCAAACAAGAAGGACAACAGTAGTTGTCTGTTTACCCCCCTCCCTCTGGGGGTGAGAAAAAAGTTCTTTGTGGGTTCAGGGCAATCCCTTCTCCACCTTGGGAAGAAGCTGCCTGTTTTAATTTAAGTTCAGTCTGTTCATGTATAACAGCAAAGGTTACAGTTCTTCGCCTGTGGGGCACCTGCAATGAATGGGTGAGTGTTTGGCCCCATTGGAAGGGGCAAGCAACTTCTTTTCTTCAGTTGGATTTCAAGTATTGGGGACTGCTATTTGGGAGGACTATGTCAACTAGGACAAACAAATAGAGCAGTCATCTGTTTAAAGTGTTAATGGATTTAAAGTTCACTGTAGAGGGGGTGCTTCAGGTCATCCACCGTCAATCTACATTTTAAAGTCTAAAGTTCTGTGTGTCCAGAGAAATGGCCGGGTATGGGCTGTGGGAGCTGGAGGTGGGAAAACCCCCCATCTTTAGTAACCAGGTCCACCTCTACGGATTTCTTCTGTGTTTTTGCTACTTGCCTCATGTTCTTGGCCAGTGATGGGGTGGGTACCCAGACGTGGGTCGCAACTTAAAAATCTCTCTAGGAGTCGCACACTCTAAGTGGTGTTGGGAGCCACAGGATGGGAAAATTACTCCTTGTTGGATGGGAGTCTCCTTGTTGGATGGGAGTTTCGATTTGGAAGTACGAAAACAAAATCTCTCTAGGAGTCGCAGACTTCAAGTGGTGTGGGGAGCCACAGTTTGGGAGCCTCCTTGTTTGATGGGATGTCTTTCCAAGTAAAGTTTGGGTTCATTCTTCAAGTGGACCATCAGTCGAGTGGCCGGCAGGGGAGCCGGGCCAGTCGGGCTGTGTATCCACGCGCATGCAAGTCCAGGCTGAGTGCCTGGTGGGTCCAAAGCCAGACAACTGTTGTATTGTGTTCATTCCTCAAATGGACCGCTGTGTTTAACCTCTAATCTGCATTACAGTTACGTAGCCTTTGGGGACCATACAGAGCTTTGTTTATGTTCAGTGAGTTAATAAATAAAGCCACACTGAAAAATCCCATTTTGGTTCTGGACATTACAGTTATTGCTTCCTGTAGTTGGATTTACTTGGGTGCCCCTGTGCAGAGTAGTCAAACCTAGGTCTCTTGTGCCAGGTAACCTCATTCTTCCCCGAACCCGTAGAGACATATGTATATCCATGTTACAAAAATGGGCATATGCTTTACAAAAATGGAGGCACCGCTTTGGATTTGTTTGGGAAGGAAGGTGCTTGGGAAAGTAGACTAGCGTTTTGGCTATCTGGCAGTCGGTAGCCCAAAAAATTGAAGCAATTTCCCTAGTGTGTGCTGTGTGCTGTGAATCTTGTGCTGCTGTTTAAAAAATGCCAACTGTTTACCAAGGAGCTGTAAAGCCAAAGTGTGTGTCCTTGTCCTGCATCAACATAGTTTACAGCGTTTGTCAGTTTTAAAATAAAGTTCTGTGAAGGAAAGTGTGGAAAACTAGGGTAGCAACAGAGAAATTATGCCCTGGATGTTGGAAATGCTTTCTGCAATGCTAGAGACTGCAGAGTTAATGGCAATGTTACATGGTTGAAATGGGCTCCCCGTGGAGTCAGTTGAAAAAAAGTGCATCTTTTCAGTTTAAATTTGCCTGCTCGATGATCGCCGTGAGGAGAGGAGCCCCCGTGAGGAAGAATAGGCTCATTTGCATGGCATCGTGTGGTTGGTCAGTTTTCCATTAGTCCCGCCCCTCAGCCAGCTCTTATGTGTCTGCTTCAGCATTCGAGAGGGAGACAGAGAGTAGTGCGTGTACTGGCAGTGGAGGAGCATTCGCGAAGTGTTCAAAGCACTGTAAACAGTAGAAAAGTGACTTTCCAGTTAAAAATTGGGCTCAACCTGCTTATCGGTCGTGGGATCAGTGAATTGTGTGATTAATACTATGATCGTGGAGACTGCCCGCCCGTTTGAAATCCGAGGCCTTCAAAAAATCTGTCTGCAGGCCGTTTTCCTCCATCGCAGCAATCTGCTACCATAACAGTGAGTAAATGATTTAAAACTGCTCAAATCAGTGATTTTCAGTAATGCCATATAAAATGTGAGTGCAGCTGTATAGTCGCTTTGCAAGTAGCGATTATGTGATATCCTGCTGGCAAGTGCAAGTCTGTAAAGCCATTAAATGTATGCATAGCAATGAAAGTAGCCTCAGTTTAAAGTTTGCAGCCAGAGAGAGACTGTGGGTTGTAAAATAAGTGCAACACTAGTAAAAGCAGGCAATCCTGTGCTGAAACCTGAAGTTTTAAAAGGGACTGTGATTAAATAAATGTTGCCAGCATGTGAAAAGTCCAAGGAAAATCCTGTAAATGTGAGAACAGCCAGAATAGAGCAAGTTGTGCAGTTTAAATAAAAGTTATTAGTAGCTGATGTAAATCGGGTGGCCAGTGGCTTGACCCAGAGTCTGAATGTTGATGCACAGGAGTGCTGCCGCCGCCATTACAGGGTGGGGTAGTAAAGTAAACACAGCAGCAGAGGAGCCATTTTAAAGCTACAGAGTGTGTTCATTTAAAGTGGGACTTTCAGTTACAGTGAACTTTTGTTTGTTTTCTGCAGTTATGGCCTCAGGACCAGCTTGTTACCGGATCATGCCCGGGTTGCAGTAACAGCAGCAGTAAATAGATTGAGAGACATTGAAAATTGGTGCTATAGAGGGCAACTCCCTCCTGATGTGGCAATTCCTAATTATCCAGTGCGTGTATGCCAGATGTGCTTGAGTGCTGGAAGGGACGTCTTCATGATTCCTCACTGTGCTGGTTGTCTACAAAAATATGGCTTGTATAAAGTGCCTCAAATTCGTTTGGCTCCCACATGGACACAACTTCAAGAATCTGCAGTTGGCAGCACAAAGCATCAGGCGGAGCCTGTGGAGGAAGGTCCCTCGGGGGAGTGTGGCACAAAGTCAGAGAGTGCAGAATTAGAGACTGAATCTGAAGTTGAAGTTTTGGATGCTGGATCTCAGAAGGCAAGTTCAGATAAAGCATCAATAGACCCCTGGGTGGGGGGGCCTAGCCCAAGTCTCGAAGGTGAAGATGAGATGCGGGAGGCCGTTGAATGGGAGGTGTCGACCTCCGCTCCTAGTGATGAATGGATAGTCTCGGGGGTGAGAACTACTGCTCACTCCTGGGCTCAGATCCTCAGTGAAGAGGAAGATGAGGGGGAACCTATGTGGCCTTGTGAGAAAGGAATGGGTACACAGTCTCAAGATCTTGCCTCGGAGGAATGTGTTCAAGAAGGTGGTGATGTCACTGCCCTGGCTTCACCAGAAGAAGAAAAAGAAGTCAGGGATCCGTTTTTAATTTCATTGAGGATGCAAAGCTGGCAGAACCAGGACTGGCCACCCCCAAGCCAGGCCAGCGGTCTCAGATTGACCAAAGCAAGTAAAGAGGAGAGACTGGTTCGTAGAAAGGCCAATGAAATCTTTGGTATGACCTTTCCTACCTTTCCTCGGAGAGTCTGGGAGGAGATTGAGAACTGCAGGAACTCCTGGATCTGGGATGAAGCAATGAAACATGTGCATCCTGGGGCTAATCAGCATGTAAAGAATAGACTGTTCCACGAAAAGTATACACAGTGGAAGAGAGGCAGGACACTGTTTATGGACAGAGTGAGAATAGTGGACGGAGAGGGACACGAAGTCTCCCACTGTGTGAATTATGTGCGGCCAGATGGAGTAATAATTCAAGCCCCTGACCCCCTCTACTATTGGCCTCAATGCAAGGACCTCCCGGAAATTAAGCCCGAGCCTACAAAATGGAGAGCTGAGCAGTGGTAGTCAATACTGCCACATCTGAACTGTGAAGTACCTTTATTGAACTGCCAAAATGAATAAACAAAAATTTGGGGCTCCACATTCTTCAGTCTACAGTAAACTGTCTGCAATCAATAACCATCTACTGGTACCACCAGATGACTTCAGATCCAGAGAGGACACCATCCCAGCTGTTTTCCTGTTCATCGCCTGGTAATCGGATGACGCCGGACCAGCTGTTTCTCTTTTTGTTCCTGTTCTAAGGTTCCTTCTCCAGTTATGACATCAGCCCAGCTGTTTCCAGATGTGTGTAACCCCCCTGCAAATGGGGGTTCCCAAAAGACTTCCAGGAGCTTGCTTGAATGCTCCAAGCCTGAATGGTGTTTGGCGTTTAAGCCATTTATCAGTGAGTGTTTTAGAACCTCTGGTACTGTCTCTTTAAGAGCTGTCTGCTTGCAGACATAATTAGTTTGTATGGGGACTGTGTGTTTCTTTGATTGAGTACCACTCGAGCTGCTGCCAATTCACTCCATTCTTGCAGTCACTAGGAGTGCAAAGGAACCTATCTGAAAGATGTAACTGCCAGAAATCATTTACAGCAATAATGAAATACAGTTTGTCTAACCTGCTTTCTTTGCAGTCAGAACTGTGTCTTCCTAGTTCCCATTCTGGTTTTGAACTGCTGAACTGGACCAATCAGTGTGGGGTAAGCTAGCTCTAAAATGGTGCCTTGGACGAATCAGAACTTGGACTCATAATCTGAGCCAGCCACAAGAGGATTGTATGGGCAGTGACTCTGGGAGATGTAGTTTAGACTTGCGCCTTTTGGACCAACAGCAGCAGTCTATTGAGTCACAGCCAATCCAGTCAAGAACTGGGAGGAACTCAAAGGAAGTGCCGGTTTGTCTGTTGGAGTTTCAGTTGAGCTTTGGCAGTGAAGAAGGAAGGAGCCCTGTACTTTTTCAGTGTGCAGTTTCAGTCAAAAAACGTGTGTAAGGCCCAGAGTTCCGGTCAGCAGCTTGTGTAACTGCTTGTTAGGACTGAATCCGTCCTGTGAAAAGAATCAAAGGATCTCTGAAGTAGAAACCAGGCTCACCCTGTAGAAGACTGGAGAAATTGTTGAATTGCACTCGGTCTGTCAGGAACTGATCTGCTGTGTGTTCTCCCGGGTATTGTGCAGTAATTGCGATCGGGATAGAGAAGCAGCCTGCCTGGTATAGTACTTTCTTTTTTACCATATAAATGTGTGAAGAGTCTCGTGGAGCTCAAGAGTAGCCCTGCTGACATTGAAGGACCCTATCTTGTTTGGAGGTCGTGAGTACTAATTCAGGGTCGCTCCCTGTTGAATTGCCACATTAAATCCAAATGGAATCACTGTACTGCTGACTGTTTAAACTAATTTTTCTTTTCACTGTGTGAAAGGGCCCTACCAGCTGCCACGTTTGGACTAGCCACTAGGGCTTGGGTGCCCAAGGGACAGTAACTGGTAGGATAGGCCTATGCACAGAGCCATGAGTAGATAGTAAGTGATAAGCTAATTAACCTGATTCCCCTGTCCTTGTTATATCCCCTAAATAAATCAGAGCTGCTTGTTTCAGCAAGATATACTGCCTGAGGTATTTGTCTATGTTAAAGTACTGTACTGTGATTGTTGCACTGTATCTTATTTCACAGGAGGTCTCAGTGCTGGAACTAGTCCTGGGGTAAGTGTATACTGAGAGGTAATTCTGATATATTGTGTGGGCCACTAGTGGGAAGAAGGGGGTTGCAGTGTCCCAGAGGCTGTGACCAAGTAAGTTTAACTATTGCAAACCTGACCTTTGGGTGGAGGCACCCGCCATTGGATCCAGGCCCTCAACCTGTTAGTGGCAAATCAGGCAGGGTAGTAGCCCTGGGATAGCGCCATCTAGGGTTACATCTTGAGGCTCACGCTGGGATTGTGTGTCCTCTAGTGGCCATATTCACTGAACCACTGTTAAGAAAAAAATGGGTACCCGACAGAAGTGGCTGTGCCGGTTGGTGGAGTGGTGTACTGGGAGGAGATTGACCCCCAAAATGCTATGCTTATCCTGGACATCCCCTGGGTATCAATACAGACACTGTACAGGAGTACTTTCCAAGGTGGAAGGTTTACAAAACCCTGTGGTGGTGGGTCGGCATGCTAATCTGCTCACCCACACTTTCCTGGCCCTAGTAGAGTTTAAGGATCCCATAGATAGCTCCAAAGTGCCACAGACCATTACCCCAGAGGGAGCCCTCACTGCCTGGAGTGATAACTAAGTACAGTAAAGACCGGTGGGAATGAGCCCCACCACTGTCTGAAACTTTTGAGGAGAAATTTGCTAAATGGTTGCTGGGGAAGGGAAAACTGTGGAGGACTTGAAGAAACTATTCTTGCCACCTGAGGTGTTCCTCCCCAACACCCTCCTGCTCCAGTACCCGTAATGGTGGCTGAACCAATGCAGACTCTATTTCTGCACCTGCCATTAGTCACGACTCTTACGAAGGTTGAGGATCTTCTCTGGCACCTCCCACCCCCAAGGGAGGATGACTGGGAGACCTGGATGAACTATGTTGCCCCCAAGTGCTAGAATGGCAATGCTCGGAAGCCGAAAAGTGAAAGAGGTTAGTGAGAGCCTCCGAGGTCTTGCCCTGGCTACCATTCATGCTAAACGGGCCAGTAACCCTGAAGTGACTGCACAGGCCTATCTTGAGGCCCTAGAGAATGTGTATGGGAGCCCAGATTCTGATGAGGACCTATGGTGGAGAGTAAGAGATGCACAACAGTACCAAGGGGAGTTGTTGTCTGTGTATGTATCTCGGCTGGAAAAATTGTTGCAAGAATGCCTCAGAAAGGTAGTTTGCAGCGATTGAACTGGACCAAACCAGGCTGGACAGGATCCTTAAGTCTGCCCCCTTCTCAGAACTGCTGTTGCTTCAGTTACGCCTGGCAGATCGACTGGAATCCCCACCCTCCTATGATGAGTTAATGAGAGAAATTCGAGGAGTTGAGAAAAGGCGACCTCGGGAGGGACCTGCACCAATAGCTGCGGCTACGACCCGAGTGACTGAGGGTGACCCATCAAGTGAAGTTCAGGGGCAGAGGTTGGCAGTAAATGAGTGCTCTGGCAAGGAAAAAGATATGCCACAATGGGGCGAACTGTTGAAGAGATCCAGGAATTCAAAACAGTCCTTTATGAAGGCCACGCCTGCAAGTACGGGCCCTGACCTATATCCGACTGCATCTGCTATGGGGGTGGGGGTACCCACCCATGTATCTCCTGCTGATAACAGCTCCAAACTCAATTCCTTGACCATGGAAGTGGAGAAACTGACGAGATGTCTCCAAATGCTTATCACGCCGCAGACAGAGATGGCACCAAGGTTTCCAGTTAGTAATACCCCTGCCCTGGCTCCCAGTGTGGCGCCTCGGCCAGCTCAAACTCCAGAAAGTATGTTTTGCTATAATTGTGGGAAGGATGGGCACATGAAAAGGGAATGCCGGTCCCCAAAAGACACTGACAAAGTTGCATATAGGCTACAAGGAGAGCTTCGGAGAACAAATCAGTGGTTAAGAGGTGCACGAAATGATCCCAGTGAGGGCACCAAAAATGCTAACTCACGTCCTTTGTGGCAAGGTCAGTTGCCCAGGCCTCCCACTATCGCCTCTCAGACTGGTCCAGAATAGTGGGTCCCTCCATGGAGACCACTGTAAAGGTGAATGGAGTGTCTACAAGAGCTGTGATTAGACAGTGGCTCCCAAGTGACAATTATGTTCCAGGATTGGTATCAGAAGCATTTGTCAGGCGTACCCTTACAACCATTAGAGGACTGCATGTATGGGGATAAGTGAGAAGGCCTACCCTATTCCGGGTATATCCGAATTTGGCTGTCTTTCCCCACCTCCGTGGCTGGAGTGGCCGAACAAGTAGAGACTCTAGCCTTAGTGTGTCCCCACTGGACTGTATGATGGTGTCCCTTTGTTGATTGGAACAAATGCTCATATGTTCAGAAGGCTGGCACAGTTGTGTTATGAAAACAGTGTCAAAACTAGTAGAGCTTTAAGAGTTCCAGCTTTAATTAAGAAGGCCTATGAGGCACAGAGAGATGCTGAAAAAATAGAACCAGAGGAACCGGTCGGAATTGTATGGAAGAGGGATCCTGAGTCTCTGATCCTGGCGCCAAATGCCCAGTGTACCTTACAGGGAGAGGTCTGTATCAGAAAGGATGTTAAGAATAAAATATTAATGTAGGATGCACCAGGCGATGGAAAATTGCCAGAGGGACTGCTGGTCAAGCCTAGTATTTTGCCCGCTAGAGCCCATGCTTATGCCAGAAGGGTAATGGTCCAAGTTCATAATGTGTCTGAAAGAGACATTCGAGTAAATAGAGGTTGCATCCTGCTAATGTGCATTGTGCAGACACTGCAGTGCTACTCAGCAGCAAGAGTTTGAGGAAGAATGACAGAGTAACGCCTGACTTGTTTGATTGGCGACTCCCGTTGCCAGCTGAATGGAAAGTGAGGATCAGTGAGAAGCTTGCCCAGAAGACCAGGTGTTTTCTTTAAAGGAATGGGACGTGGGATGCGTGCAAGGAGCTGAGCACAATATCCGGCTGCATGACGAAAGACCATTTCGTGAGAGGTCTCGCGCTGGCACCTGCTGACATAGATGATGTGAGGCGGCATCTGCAAGAGATGTTAGCTGCTGGTGTAATACAAGAATCCAGAAGCCCTTATGCTTCCCCATTGTGGTAGTGAGGAAAAAGAATGGGACAGTAAGGATGTGTGTGGATTATCGCACCTTAAACCGCGGACTATCCTGATCAGTACACAATGCCCCGCATTCAGGATGCTTTGGACTGCCTAAGCGGGAGCAAGTGGTTCTCTGTGTTGGATCTCCAGATGGGTACTACCAGATCCCGATAGCCCCAGAGGACCGTGAGAAGACAGCCTTTATCTGTCGCTTGGCTTCTATGAATTCATGAGGATGCCTCAAGGGATTTCAGGTGCTCCAGCCACTTTTCAACGATTGATGAGGCGTGCAGTGGGGACATGAACTTACTAGAGTGCCTGGTATACCTAGATGATGTTATTGTGTTTGGCAGCTCACTGGAGGAACATGAGAGCAGATTATTTAAGGTATTGGACCGACTGGAGGACTTTGGCCTTAAACTGTCCATTGATAAGTGTCAATTCTTTCAAACATCAGTAAAGTATATGGGACACATAGTATCCACGAGGAATAGAGGACCGACCAAGTAAAGTTGAGGCCTTGACCACCTGGCCACAGCCCAACAATCTAAAGAACTGCTAAAGATTCCTGGATTCTGTGGTTATTATCGGCGCTTCATCAAGGACTATTCAAGAGTGATCCGCCTTTACTTAACCTTACTCAAGGGTATCCCCAACCCACAAAAATACCAAAAGTCAGCATCCTCAAGACTGAAACAGTGTATTTTCATCCGAGTGAAGTATTTGGGGCCGCTGGACTCCTGATTGTGAGACTGCTTTTCATGAGATCATATATCAACTTACCCATGCTCCAGTGCTGGCCTATGCCGATCCAAGAAAACCTACGTCCTGCACACTGATGCTAGCTTGCAAGGGTTGGGGGCTGTGTTGTACCAAGAGCACGAGAATGGCCTGAGACCAGTGGCCTTTGCCAGTAGAAGCCTGACCCCATCCGAAAAGAACTATCCTGTACATAAGTTAGAGTTCTAGCTTTGAAGTGGGCTATTGTTGACCAATTCCATGAGTACTTGTATGGGGCTAAAATACTAGTAAAAACTGACAATAATCCTTTGACCTATGTGCAGACCTCAGCTAAGTTGGATGCCACTGGCCATAGGTGGCTTTCTGCATTATCTACATATGACTATGCTCTCAAATACCGAGCAGGTCTGAACCACATAGATGCTGATGCTCTCTCCCGGAGGCCTGTTCCCCAGAATGATTGGGTCCGATTGGCAGAACCTGACATTCGGGCACTCTGCCGGAAGTTTGACAGGGAGGAACAAATGTCCACGGATGCAGTGGACTGCATGGTGGATTGCTTGGGACCCTCTGAGAATTGCATACCTGCTGCTTATTGCCACTTTTCTGCAATAGACATTGGTGCACTGCCTCAGCTGGACAATGACAGTATTCGGCGGGGTCAATCCCGCGATCCCATGATCAAAGCAGCTTTAGAAGCCCTCTATGCAGGAAAAGATGTGTCCAAATTACGCTCCACTGATTTGAGAACCGCACTGTTATACAAAGAAGGTCCTAAGTTGAAACTGATCAATAAACTGTTATACAGAGAAACAGTAGACAGAGGACAAGTAGTGAAGCAACAACTAGTGCTGCCCTGCCTTTCGAGACTCAGTACTGAGGTCCTTGCACAACCAAATGGGCACCTTGGTATAGACAGAACACTTGACTTGGTGAGATCCAGATTCTATTGGCCTAAGATGGGGCTGATGTGGAGCAACACATTCCAACTTGTAGTCGCTGCTTACAGAGAAAGCGCCCCAAAGGGCTGCCCCTTGTTAACATCACCACCAGTGCACCCATGGAGCTGGTCTGTATTGATTTTCTGAGTTTGGAGTCAGATCAAAGAAATATCAGTAATGTGCTGGTGGTCACTGACCATTTCACGAGATATGCCCAAGCTTTCCCCACCAAAGACCAGAAAGCATCCACTGTGGCCAAAGTACTTGTGGAAAACTTTTTGTTCACTATGGGGCTCCACAAAGAATCCATTCTGATCAAGGGAGAGACTTTGAAAGTCGTCTGATCAAAGGATGCTTTCTCTGTGGGGAGTGCGAAAGTCCAGAACCACTCTTACCACCCCAGGGGACCCACAGCCTGAACGTTCCAACCGCACTTTGTTAGATATGCTAGGCACCCTGCACCCAAAGGACAAGCCTAGATGGAGCCAACAAATTAGCACCCTGGTACATGCTTATAACTGCACCAAAAGTGATGCCACTGGGTTCTCCCCTACCACCTGATGTTTGGAAGAAGCTCGACTACCAGTAGATGTGTGTTTTGGGGTTTCTCTGATGGGGTTCAAGCTGACAACTATTTACAGTATGTGCAAAGTTAAAGGCCCAGCTAACTCATCGTACCAACTGGCTCAAACTATGGCTGCCAAAAGAAATCTGGCCAACAAAGAACGGTATGATAAAAGGTGAAAGCACAGGAACTCCAGGAGGAGATCGGGTATTGCTAAGAAATCTGGGACTGCATGGCAAACACAAGATTGCTGACAGATGGCACCATCTCCCCTCACATTGTAGTGGGCAAACTAGATGATCTACCAGTGTACAAAGTAAGGCCTGAGAACAATTCAAAAGATGTAAAAACAATGCATAGAAATCATTTACTGCCCATTGGACAAATCCTGATTGAGTCTGAGCCCCAGAAGATGCCCCTCTGGACCAGTGACTAGAGCTGCTGCTAAGAAAAGATCAAGAAGTCTGCACCTACAGAAGCAGAGTTAAAGTGTTCCCTGCACAAGTCCCAGTTGAGCATGACTGTCAGTCCATATCAGAAGAAAGTGAGAGTGACTTTGAATACTATCCTTCTACGAACTGAGTCAATTATTTCGGGCAATCCCTAGTCAATACTGGAGACAGCTGGGTCTTCTGGACTGTCTAAGCCCCAGCTTCATCCCTGGAGCCAATGCTCCCAGAAAGTGAAGTGCAGCATCAGATCAGATGAAATGGAATCATTGTGCATGGTTGAACTGTTTGAGCTTTCAGGGAGGAAAATGATAGATTGGGGCAGACTGGATACACCGAACAAGAAGAGTATTTTGAGTGCCCTGACAGTCCACTGCCAGTGTCCGAAGCTCTCCTCTGAGCCAAATATTGTGGACTCAGAAACTGTAACTCCTGGAGCTGAAAGTGCCCCAAGTTCTAGCCTCTCTACCCCCATGGAGACTCCCCTGACAAGAGAGGACAATGCTGAAAATGAGGCTCAGAGTGCAGATACTGTAACAGTTCCCCCTAGAAAGACTGGTCGAGCTGTAAAACCTGTGGTGCACCTCAGTTATGATTCCCTTGGGAGGCCTGTGGATTTGCCTCTCAATGTTGTCCATAAAGGAGTGTATGTGTCCCCGAGCTCGTTGCCCAAACTGAGCATCAGTGCTAACTCCAAGTTACTTGTGTTGCCCTCTAAGCATGGTGCCCTTGCCCCGTCCAGCCCCAAGGTAACTGATAGGGAAGGGCCCCTTCTCTTCAGGTTTCATGTACAAGAGGTAATAACTTGAGTTATGGTACAATGTGTGTGTAATACTGTGTAAAGTGACGTACTGCAATGTTTCAGAAATGTGTTCTTGGTAAAATGATATATTGACTGATGATTACATGTGTGAGCCTAATGCAAATGTATACGGTTGCAGTTAAACCTTATGGGGTACTTGCTTGGCGCAGACGTCCAGCTTTCCCAGCCAGGAAGGGTCAACCTCCTGCAAATGGGGTTCCCAAAGACTTCAGGAGCTTGCTTGAATGCTCCAAGCCTGAATGGTGTTTGGCGTTTAAGCCATTTATCAGTGAGTGTTTTTAGAACCTCTGGTACTGTCTCTTTAAGAGCTGTCTGCTTGCAGACATAATTAGTTTGTATGGGGGACTGTGTGTTTCTTTGATTGAGTACCACTCGAGCTGCTGCCAATTCACTCCATTCTTGCAGTCACTAGGAGTGCAAAGGGAACCTATCTGAAAGATGTAACTGCCAGAAATCATTTACAGCAATAATGAAATTACAGTTTGTCTAACCTGCTTTCTTTGCAGTCAGAACTGTGTCTTCCTAGTTCCCCATTCTGGTTTTGAACTGCTGAACTGGACCAATCAGTGTGGGGTAAGCTAGCTCTAAAATGGTGCCTTGGACGAATCAGAACTTGGACTCATAATCTGAGCCAGCCACAAGAGGATTGTATGGGCAGTGACTCTGGGAGATGTAGTTTAGACTTCGGCGCCTTTTTGGACCAACAGCAGCAGTCTATTGTGAGTGACAGCCAATCCAGTCAAGAACTGGGAGGAACTCAAAGGAAGTGCCCGGTTTTGTCTGTTGGAGTTTCAGTTGAGCTTTGGCAGTGAAGAAGGAAGGAGCCCTGTGCTTTTTCAGTGTGCAGTTTCAGTCAAAAAAACGTGTGTAAGGCCCAGAGTCTGCAGTTTGTGTAACTGCTTGTTAGGACTGAATCCATCCTGTGAAAAGAATCAAAGGATCTCTGAAGAGTAGAAACCAGGCTCACCCTGTAGAAGACTGGAGAAATTGTTGAATTGCACTCGGTCTGTCAGGAACTGAATCTGCTGTGTGTTCTCCCGGGTATTGTGCAGTAATTGCGATCGGGATAGAGAAGCAGCCTGCCTGGTATAGTACTTTCTTTTTACCATATAAATGTGTGAAGAGTCTCGTGGAGCTCAAGAGTAGCCCTGCTGACGTTGAAGGACCCTATCTTGTTTGGAGGTCGTGAGTACTAATTCAGGTCGCTCCTGTTGAATTGCCACATTAAATCCAAATGGAATCACTGTACTGCTGACTGTTTAAACTAATTTTCTTTCACTGTGTGAAAGGCCCTACCAGCTGCCACGGTTTGGACTAGCCACTAGGGCTTGGGTACCCAGGGACAGTAACTGGTAGGGATAGGCCTTACACAGAGCCATGAGTAGATAGTAAAGTGATAAGCTAATTAACCTGATTTCCTCCTTGTTATATCCCTAAATAAATCAGAGCTGCTTGTTTCAGCAAAGTTATACTGCCTGAGGTATTTGTCTATGTTAAAGTGCTGTACTGTGATTGTTGCACTGTATCTTATTTCCAGGAGGTCCCAGTGCTGGAACTAGTCCTGGGGTAGTGTATACTGTGAAGGTAATTCTGATATATTGTGTGGGCCACTAGTGGGAAGAAAGGGGTTGCAGTGTCCCAGAGGGCTGTGACCAAGTAAGTTTAACTATTGCAAACCCTGACCTCTGGGTGGAGGCACCCGCTATTGGATCCAGGCCTCTCAACCTGTTAGTGGCAAATCAGGCAGGGGTAGTAGCCCCTGGGATAGCGCCATCTAGGGGTTACATGTGCACTCCTGTGGGTTCCCGGAAGATGTCCACCCAGCTGTATCAGAAGAAATGCTGCCAGGGAGAGTCTTCGGCAGGGACCAGGTTGGTGATGTACGAATACTTCAAGAGGCTGGTGAGTCATCAAAATTCTTTTTATTCTATCTTTATGACATTGCAATACACACCTTACACTACAGACTTCAAACAGTGTGTGAACTGTCCGCAAAGACTCTCCCCTTCAGGATTATGGCCTTAAAAGGCTATGTTCACGGGGCTCTGGCCCAGGAGAGACTCTTTAATGGACTGGCCTTCGGGCCTTGTAGTCACTAGTGGGACATTTAGGGCATTCCATCCCCCCAAAGAAGTGTATTGTTATCACTGTCATTTCTGTACTTAATGTATATACTGTCTTTTCTACTTTTCTAAAAAAAAAAAAAAATATTTTTCTTTTTGGGATTGTTTAGTGTTCTGTTTTTCCTGTATGGTAAGGGTTGTTGTTGTCACTGTTGTTGTTTAGGTAGATCGTAAATGCAGATTAGGGTGTGTTTTTTGGTTTTGTTTTTGTCTTTTCTTACAGGTGTTCCTGGAGGACAGAAGAGAAGACAAGAAGAGTAGGAGGGGCTCATCGGAGTTCCTCGTTCAGTGCTTGTGTAGAAATTAAAGTACTGTTTGTGTTCCCAATGTTGTAGTTGCAGGCTGCCCAAGGTCGGGGAGGTCCCCGGGTTTTGTTTTTGTTTGGGATGTTATGTAAGAGGCAGATAGGTTTTCCCTAGAGGGTTAGGGGGGATAGACAGGCTGTGGTCCTCAGTGGCCATAGGTACTGCAGTGCTGATCTATCAGGGCTATGCTCTGGACGGTTCTACCAGAGCCACTAGGTGTCCATAGTACGTGGATAGAGTAGAGGCTGATATGTCAGCTATAGGCCTCTAGGCCCTTAGTGTTGCCTACCTGTGCTCGCATACGGTAGGAGGGGGCCTGATCACCCCCCTCCGCAGGTAGCACACAGGGTGGGATGGCCTAAGGCCGGGTGCATAATGACTGGGGACAGTCATTTTCCTGGTCAAGGGCGAGTGTAACCCCTTTGTTACCCAGGTTACTAGAATCCCAGTAAGACCTAGTGGTAGGCAGGGAAGGCAGCTTGTGAAACTCCAGTTAAATGGGTTTCACACTGTCTCACTCTTTCCTCAGTCACAGCTGAGACTAGAGGGAAGACACCATAATAGAACTGCCGCAGCTGCGTGAGCCAC
Source organism: Neoceratodus forsteri (assembly GCA_016271365.2). Taxonomy (NCBI): domain Eukaryota; kingdom Metazoa; phylum Chordata; order Ceratodontiformes; family Ceratodontidae; genus Neoceratodus; species Neoceratodus forsteri. Next base: position 1,281,104,845 of record CM057459.1, on the reverse strand, counting down.
AATTGGAATCTTCAGCTCAGAGTAAGTTTAGAATCTTGGGAATTCAAAGTCAGTCTTCAGTTTGTCCTTAAGCAAACAAGAAGGACAACAGTAGTTGTCTGTTTACCCCCCTCCCTCTGGGGGGGGTGAGGAAAAGTTCTTTGTGGGTTCCAGGGGCAATCCCCTTCTCCCACCTTGGGAAGAAAACTGCCTGTTTTAATTTAAGTTCAGTCTGTTCATGTATAACAGCAAAGGTTACAGTTCTTCGCCTGTGGGGCACCTGCAATGAATGGGTGAGTGTTTGGCCCCATTGGAAGGGGCAAACAACTTCTTTTCTTCAGTTGGATTTCAAGTATTGGGGACTGCTATTTGGGAGGACTGTGTCAACTAGGACAAACAAATAGAGCAGTCATCTGTTTAAAGTGTTAATGGATTTAAAGTTCACTGTAGAGGGGGTGCTTCAGGTCATCCACCGTCAATCTACATTTAAAGTCTAAAGTTCTGTGTGTCCAGAGAAATGGCGGGTATGGGCTGTGGGAGTTGGAGGTAGGAAAACCCCCATCTTTAGTAACCAGGTCCACCTCTCACAGTTTCTTCTGTGTTTTGCCTTCCTCAACGCTTGGCCAGTGATGGGTGGGTACCCAGACATGGGTTGCAACTTGAAAATCTCTCTAGGAGTTGCAGACTCTAAGTGGTGTGGGGAGCCACAGGATGGGAAAATTACTCCTTGTTGGGTGGGAGTCTCCTTGTTGGATGGGAGTTTCGATTTGGAAGTACGAAAACAAAATCTCTCTAGGAGTCGCAGACTTCAAGTGGTGTGGGGAGCCACAGTTTGGGAGCCTCCTTGTATGATGGGATGTCTTTCCAAGTAAAGTTTGGGTTCATTCTTCAAGTGGACCGTCAGTCGAGTGGCTGGCAGGGGAGCCGGGCCAGTCGGGCTGTGTATCCAATGCGCATGCAAAGTCCAGGCTGAGTGCCTGGTGGGTCCAAAGCCAGACAACTGTTGTATTGTGTTCATTCCTCAAATGGACCACTGTGTTTAACCTCTAATCTGCATTACAGTTACATAGCCCTTTGGGGGACCATACAGAGCTTTGTTTATGTTCAGTGAGTTAATAAATAAAGCCACACTGAAAAATCCCAATTCTGGTTCTGGACATTACAGTTATTGCTTCCTGTAGTTGGATTTGCTTGGGTGCCCCTGTGCAGAGTAGTCAAACCTAGGTCTCTTGTGCCAGGTAACCTCATCCTTCCCCGAACCCGTAGAGACATATGTATATCCATGTTATAAAAACGGGCATATGCTTTACAATTTTATTTGCAAGAATCAATTAATTTATACAATAGAGAAAATCAAGTTGAATCAAATTAGCTAGAGTGATTTATAATTTTTATTTCAAAGTTAAATGAAGCTGCCCTTCCCTTGGCTCTTGAAATGGAGTGCTCCACTTCCAGTGTTTCTGCATGATAGACCACTGCATATAGGATAAGAGGTACGGTGGCTTTGTGCACTGATTGACTGAAATCACATATGTGGTTTATAATGTATGGGGGGCCCTTATTACTCACCAAAATGAAACTATATAGAGAATACTGGATGGGCAACTATGCACAACCAGTGTGTTCTACCACGGAGGGGTTCTGATTCCCTCTGACCTCGAGAGTGAAGCTCGAGAGGTCCATGGGAATCAGAACCCTGAGGTGACAGAACATGCAGGTTGTGAATAAAGTTGCTCATCCTGTATTTTTTATAGTATTTAGTAGTATTATGTAAAATGTGTGCATTGTGTTTTTTTTTTCTCCTTTTCATAATAAAACTGACTTGTGAAGTCTCTAGATGTTGTAGAATACTGTCACCAAAGAATTAAATAGAGGAAAGCAACAGTGTGCCAGCATTCCAAGTGGTTCTGCTGCAGTAGTGACATCACTACTGTAGCAGAACAACATAATGACATCACTACTGCAGCAGAACATGTATATTCCAGGCATGGAATTTCATGCATAACAGCATTCCACTATACACTATATAGAGGATAATGGATGGGCATTAATTAACCCTTAGGCTGCTGGAAGATTTAGAACGCATAGGTTTTTAGGACAAGATATTATGTCAGCGGCAGCCTAAGGGTTAACAACGGCATTGTATTCACTTTGAGGAGGTTACCATGACAGCTAAGTACACCTCAAGGTGAAGCTCTAGGGTTACAGTTGTCAGGTAACCTCAAGAAATAGCATAGCAACTAACAATAATGCCTTCAGAGGTGTGTGTGGGTGCTGGGATAACATCACGCCTCAGGTAGTTGGGCACGAGGACCCAGTCTGAGTGCATCCAATACCTGGACCCATGATGTTGTACTGGGATAACATCATGGGTCCAGTCCCAGACTGACCAATCAGAGACCAGTATTCTTTCTTGCCATTGTATATTGTTGTTTAACTGATGCCCATCCATTATCTTGTATAGTGTATGGGCATCAACTAAACAACACTGAATGTTTCTTGAGTGCCGCTGTAAATACCTCACAAAGTTAATGAACACTGTGGTGCTGCTTATGTCCCCCCCCTCAACAGGAAGAAGCCCGGCTCGATCCATGTTCCCCCTCTCACAGACAAGCTTTTTTAAATATAATGCAGCAACATGCACCTTTTAGCAGTGCTGATATCTTTTGGCAGAGATCTCACTGCCATGGCTATTTCCGCATCGTGATCAGAATAGATCTCACCACCGTGGCCGTTTCCACAGGTGCTGAGCATTTCCTAATGCGTATGTGCGAAGATGTTCCAAGTTGTTGTACCATCAATGTGACATACCCACGATGGTACAACAGCTAAATAACATCACATTGATGGTACAACAACACTGGTAAATGTTAGATTTTTGGTGATTATAGCATTCTAACATACACCGTAGTGTTGTTATTGTATCATTGTGACATCAAGAGGTTGTTAACCCTTAGAAAATGGGCTTGAAAAATAATGCATGCTGATTGGCTGAAAGGCCATGCCAGGCATGCATTTATTTTTCAATAGATGCCCACCCAACAACAAGTGCTAATTTGGGGTGCCCAATTACTTAACATATCATTGGGCACCCCGAATTTTCAAATTGACCAGCCGCCATTTTTTTCTCTCACGAGTTGGCAGCTGGTCAACCCCCCCACCACACTCTCTCTCTCTCTCACTTAAGTCAAACAGCCACCAATAAGCAATAGCCACACATTTAAAAAAAAACACATGAAAGAATGAAAAACGAAGCCGTTAGTCCTATTGGCTTCATGACACCCACGGTCGGCAGAGTATTTTTTTTTAAAGAGAAGCACGCACCTGTATCTGTCAAACCATTCTGCAGCTGCGCCAATAGTCAAGGCAGCTGCAGAGGGCACCGAGTGGAAACTGACAGAAGTGTGTGGGGGAAGGGGGCAGAAACCACCTTTTTTAGGTAAGGACAGGTCCCCTTTCAAAACCCCAACAGAAAAAAAAACTCTTTCCATACCTTACAGCTGCACCCTCCTGCTACATATTGCTAGGTCTGCTACACTGTGAAAAGCGGGCAGCAGTAACTCCCCTTTGTGAACTACTGTCCTTCGGAAGGAATCGCGATCATAAACTACACATGACAAAAAGAAAAGAAAGAATTGACAGCAACTCTGGCCACTCCTCCATGAGTCTGCCTTAGTTTCTTTTAATAAATAATAGGAAAACAGCTATTGTACAAAGATAGGACACACTCCTTATGTTTCCAATAGCGCAGCTCCATCTCTATTATGCCTCACATCCCCAATGCCAATCATCTACTTGCCGCCGTTGTTTCTCACTCTCAAAACGAGCAGACCGCCCAGCAGCATGTCTCTATCTGTGTTACACTAATCATGAAAATACCACTTTTCTCACCACCGTTGCGCTCCATGGCAACCAATTTCTGGTCACAGAATCCATCACCCCTGACTACCTCTGCAAACTGCAACTGCTGACACACAAACAGTCAAATCCCCATCTCCCACTGACATTCAAGTGAAAAAGAAAAGACAGGAATGTACCTATACTGCCCGATCCACCACGGCCCCATGCTTGCCAATGGACAAGACATCCACACTTCTCAGTTACCTGGAACTTTTAAACTCGCCAGCCGCATTTTTTTTCGCTCACCTCACCTCACACACACGCCCACACGTTTGCCTCCCTGTTTTCCATCCTGTGAAATAACATAACTACAGGTGAAAAAAAATTCCTCACTCCGTTGTTGTCTCGCTGGCAGAAGTTATGCCATTCCTGATCCTCAGCATGTGTGTGGCGGCGGGGAGTGGGGGAATTCGCTTCTGGTAACACTGCAGCATCTCCCCTTTCTCTTCGTGTAAACTGAAAAAGAAAAAAACGTAGAACAATGCTGATAGTGGGGTTAAGGGACATACTGATACCTCTTCTTCCGGTTTTACAAACAATGACCAGACCATGCTTACTTGAAAACATGTCAGTTTGTTTTCAAAGTTCCCCTTAAATGCATTTCAGAGTTCCGGTCCTTACCTATCATACTTTGTGGTAGATGGAGAATCACTTCCGGAATCACAACAGCAAAAGTGACAGCCCTCAGTATTTCCTATTTACTGCAGCAGTGCCGTCTACTGTCAAGTACTGTATGCCAATTATAGAAGTGGAGGAACTACTTTACAACAAAACAGACTTCTCATTGTTTTTTAATTGTGGTTTTATTTTTTTTTCTATTTTTTTCGATGCTTGATAAAAATGCTGCTTATAGCCCATTTTCTAAGCGCAATAATACCCTCCAGGGTGAGTGGTATGGGCTATACCGGACCTTCCAGGGGCTATAAGGCCCTCCACCTGCAGCGTCGGGCCTCATTACACCCCTGGGCGGTCCGGTATAGCCCAATACCACCCACCCTGTCAGGTATTATTGCTTACTTCTTGACTATAGTATTTCACAACGATACCATAACAACTGGAGCCAATCTGCGCATGCGGTGAGAGCTGGCCCTTAGGGAGAGTGGCGCTATGGGCAAAAAAGGAAAAAGTAAGAACTATCTTTGGGATTTTGGGTCTATACACTATAATGAGGAGGACTGTATGAATGCTAGGTATTCCACACACTTTAGAAGCTAATGTATGGGTTTTTATTGGTAACCTCACTGAAATCGCTTCTAGTGGTTACCATGACAACTGACAACCTCTCGAGCTTCGCTCTTCAGGTTTACAAAGTTGTCATGGTAACCTCTCAAAGTGATTACAGCATGGTTACCAATAAAACCCCTTACATTAGCTTCTATATAATCTTTCTCATGTTGTTGTTATTACTGCTGTTGGTACAAGTGCTCGCAACTGCTCAGTTGGAGCTGTAGTCTATGGGGGGGGGGTACAGAGAGCTTTCCAAGAAATCAATGGCTTGGGTATCTTCCAGTTCAGCTCCACTGGCTCACATCAGCATCCTGAGAGGTAATCCTGCGACTATTCTGCAAGGCTGGCTAAATCTGCCACTTATTGATGAAATGTTTATGTTTAAGGCTATATGTTAGATTTTCCTGTAACTGGGATGGGGAGGGTGGCCATGAGACTACACCTAGCCATGTAGAAAGGATTAGTTTCTTTTATCAGTTTGCCAGATGGTCAAAGTGAATCACAGAGCCCTAAAATATTTTGCAAATATAATTTTTATTGAACAAGTCTATGCATAGGAACTGCAGTACAAACAATGCATATGTACAGTAATAGTGGGAGCAGTTAGCCACCAGGATGAAGTAAGGGATCACCTTGTGAAAAATTATTATGGATGATCCTCATTCATCTACTCTAAGGTACAGTGTGAGAGGAAGGTATGATTTAAGGCTGGCAAAGAACATGACAGAAGGTGATGAATTATAAAAGATACGGGATCTGATTTGAGGGTGCTGGGAGGGGGAAGAGGGCTGATGTCGAGGGGAAAACAGCAGCAAGACACTTCCATACAACTGAAAAGAAACAGGGTTCAGCCAAGGAATTGGTTCCCCCAAATGCCCCAGAACTTTGAAGGTCTCAAATCAAAGGTGAAGTTGCCAAATTTTGGTACTTTCTCCGAATGCTAATTCAGCATCAGCTCAATGCCTAAACCCATGGTGACTTCTTTAATATTCTTCATCAGCATATTGACGTGGAACCTTTGTAAAAGAGCCCTGGGCTCAAAGGTAATTGTAATCCTAGAATTGAAATAAATGAATAAATAAATAAATAATAGGAAGGCCCTTGAGGTGACGTCCCTTGGGGAAATGTACTGACTGTGTTCCTTCACATTACCCTTGTGGGTAGGGGCCCGGTCACAAGCTTGGCAACTACAGTGTAATTTACTTGGCCAGAAACCTCTCTCATGCATGGTGACTGTTTTAAATTTCATTTCCCAGCACTTCCTACTTTACATTCAAATTTTCAGCGTATCCTTCAGCACCATCAAATCTCTGCAGCTTTTGGCTTAAGTAAATAGGACATGTGCTAGCCCCCCCACACACACTTTGGGAGCTTATCTGTCAGGCTGTTTGGCTCAGTGCCACTCACCAAAATCTTAAACCTATCCTTCTGCCCTGGATAGTTCCCCTGACTGTGGAAAGCAGCAGTGGTGACACCCATTCACAACAGTGGTGACAGGGCCTTGCACTCAAATTACTGCCTGGTTTCCATGCTCCCATCCCTCTCCAAAGCACTGGAGTGTATCATTTCTGACTGGTTATCTGACTACCTGGCCAAGTATGCATCCAATATCCAGAGCAACATGGATTTAGGAAGGGACACAACACCACCTCTGCCCGTCTAGATTATACCAACTACCTTCACAAGGCACTTGACCGAGATCACTTAGTGGGATCAATATACAGTATACTGATCTCATTAAGGCATGCAACATGTTCAACCATACTCTCCTGCTTGAGTCACTCCCTGCCATTGGTATCTCTAATGGGGCAGTGATCTGGTTCAAAAACTACCTTGAAGGAAGATCTCAGCAGGTTAAAATCTGTGACACACTATCTGCCAGCCATCCTGTACATTTGGGAGTCCCCCAAGGCTCCATACTGGGTCCCCTACTTTTTAGCCTCTTTCTTAATACCCTCCCTCAAGTCTGTACCAATAATCTTTTCCTCTACACAGATGACGCCATGTTGTTTACTAGACAATTTGATCTACTCCCCCTAATCAGCAGCTTACAGAACAGTTTCAGAGTGGTTGAGGCCTGGTTTACCCAGCATAAGCTGATAATGAACTACAAAAAAATTAAGACAATGCTCTTTGCCGGTCCCTATAATAAGAAAAACTCAGCCCCTCTAACCATCTTTAACAACCACAATGTCCCTCTCAAGCAGGTCCATAAGTTTACATACTTAGAGATAACTCTGAACAATACACTGTTCTATACCAAACATGTCAACCTTATTTCCAAGTTGGTCAACACCAGAATTGGGCTCCTATACAGGCACAGCATGACCCCCAAAGCACTCAGACTAGCTGTCACCAATGCGAACCTCTCCATAATTGATTATTGATTAGTAATTTATGGTTCTGCAACTGACACAACTCTAGAATATGTATCGAGCTCAACAAGTCATGTCGACTGGTCTCCAGTGCTCACAGACGTACCCATACGTGTGACCTGTATATACAAACCAATTGGCTGCACCTCAAAGGCAGGATCTTGTACCAGATCTGGCTGCTTGTGAAAAAAATCAGCCTTGGACTTACTTCACCAACCATCCAACATCTCCTCACATGTGCACCTAACTCATATAGTACTAGAAGTGTGTCTATACACACATACCAGGTCCCATTCTGCCACACAACACAGGCGCAATGCTCATTTATGTACTGAGCTCCTAGCTGGGTAAATGGTCTCCCCTCAGACATCCTGGATGAATACAGGCTTGGGCCATTCAAGCACAAAACTCTGACAACACCTCACTGCACTTAACAGCTGTGACTGCCCCAGCTAGCCTCCACCCTAGTATAACTACTCCACACCACACTGCTAATGGCTTTTGAACCCACTTACTCCCTCCCCCACTCAACTCCCCCAACCTCCCTACCTGCTACCCCCAGTCCTCCCCCACCTTTACCCATCTCATTACCTCTTACGGCATTTCAGATCTTTCCATCTCCCTTCCTCTGATCCTTCTCTCTCTTACCATTATGGACTCCTGTTCACTCTCCCCCCCCCCAGTCCACTCCTCCTACCCATCTACCCTTCCACTCTCCACTCTGCTACAAGACAATGTCATTTTGTCGACTGCTCTACTGTTACCACTACCCTCCCACTCTCCACTCTGACACAAGACAAATGTCAGTTTACTGACTGCTCTAATGTTACTAAGATGCACAATTGTTGTACCTACCTGTAACCTGCTGATCTGTTACCACTGATTTTACTCTGAAACCTCATTTTGAATTCATCTAATGGTAATGTTACCTATTACACTGTTTGACAATGTCATCTAACTGACAGCATAAATGCTGATACATGTATCCACTGTCTGTGCCCTCTGGCTCCACATGTTACTTTGTAAACCCTGCTAAGTGCAATGTTTTTCGTCAAGTTTGTTGCTTTGTTAATCATTTCATCATATGCTGTTAAACTACTGTCCATATTGTTAACCCTGATTTGTGTATTATCTCTTGTCAAATGGTTGCTGTGTTTAATCAGCTCGTCCCATGCTGTTAATCTACTGTTAATTCTGACATGGAACCTTTGTAAAAGTGTTTCTGGCTCAAAGGTATATGTAATCTGAGATATATATATATATATAAATCAGTGTTGCTGGTGGAAGTTGAGTCTGATTTCCTGACAGAACATTGTGGCTGTTTGTTGGTCCAACAATCCTTGCCCCAGGATTTAACTGTGGAGGTCAGGACTTGGACAAAAGAGGCAAGCAGTGCCATCAGGCATGGATACAGTGCTCCTTGATCCCAGACTCAGGAGTGGGTTGGGAGCGAATCCCACCAGCAGCACCTGCATGCCATGTTAATATGCACGTGCCTGCGAGAGAAAGAGCAGAGCTCTGTATTGAACTCGGGCTGTGCACCTGCTCCCTGGCTCCAAGGTAGGCAGCAGAGCCAGGACACAACAATCTCACCATTGTGCACATATAAAAGTAATTTCCTGTCCCAGTGCAGGCAGTGGGGTGGGAAAGTGAACACATCCCCTGACAGCACCATCTTGGGCTTTGTGCATGAAAGGGAGGTCCAAAACTAGTGCCAGAGCATCCAAATGAAAACAGCAGCACATCTACCTTGCCTGCCATAGTACTGACCCCAGTACCAGCAGCAAAGTTGGAACCTGACATAATACAGCCATGTGGGACTACAATTACAGCAGCAGGAAGATACTGAAAGGCAGAAACTGAGATTTTAATGAGGAGGGACCTAGATAAACTGGAGGAATGATCTGTAGTGTGGCAGCTAAGATCCAATGCTAAAAAGTGCAAAATCATGCATTTGGGGTACAAGAACCCAGGGGAGGATTACATAATGGGGGGAGGCAGATACTGATGGTGCCCAACCAGGAAAGGGATTTGGGGGTAATCATATCTGATGACACTGAAGGTGGCCAAACAATGTGACAAGGCTGTGGGTAGAGCCAGTGGGGTGCTGGGGTGCATAGGGAGCGGTGTCACCAGCAGAAAAAGGATTGCCATGCATTTTTTGCTGGGGATAATTCCAGAGAAAGACTGCTGATATTTATTACTAGTTTGGCTGCATCTTTTTTTGTCTTTCCGGTTGTTGGTGTCTGTCTGCTTCAACTGGCAGTCTTCAGTTAAATTCCAGAAGTGGGGGACATTTTAAATTACCCACTTGCTCAGCATGGCTCTATGTTTACAGTGATTCCCCATAGGTACAGAGGTTATTTAAAATTTTCTACACACTTTTTGGTTCCCTCACCATGATGGCGAACCTTTTCAAATTTTCCGCAGGAGCATGGGATAGTTTAAATTTACCACCTGTTCAGCGGCGCTCTTTAGTTCTACATTTGAAATTACTTAGTGAAGCACCACACATTATAAATACCAGCACTAGGAACAGAGTAGTGAATGGTGCTCACTGGCAGGTTTTTGTGTAATGGTTTCTGTGGTAACCTACAAACATTATACTCAAACCTGCAACAGCATCATGCTACGCTCCCAAATGTTATCATCTTTATTATGCATTGCCATATGTAATACTTCTTTTATTTGATCTATCTATGTTGTAATCTAATTTGCACCTGTGAAGTGTTTTGTGATCCATCCATATGAAAGATACTCTATAAACATATATCGTATTGCATTCTGTGCAACTGAAGACACTTTTCTTCTAGATTCCTCCAAGTCATCTGTATTGTCTGTTACTGTCAACTGAAAGAAAATGACTGTATGACCAACAGGTTCCTTCACTGCGAGACAGGTTTCATGGACACATAGCATCTAAAATAAAAGACTAAAAATTACGATATTTGCAACATATAGAATAGTGTATGGACAATTAATAAGCAATAATGCCCAACAGGGTGGGTGGTATTGGGCAATACTGGAACGGCCAGGGGCATAATGAGGCCCGACGCCACAGGCAGAGGGTCTTATAGCTCTTGGCCGGTCCGGTATTGCCCATACCGCCCACCCTGGAGGGCATTATTGCACTTAGAAAATGGGCACAGTGTCATTTTCTATAGGATTACAAAAAAAGTTAAGTAGTTCTATAAAAAAATTGTGTACAGTTCAATTGTTTGTTCTTTCTTGGAAAAGTAGTCCCTTCTGGCAGTAGATGGCAGTAGAGGGTGCTGTAATGTTTGCTAATGTGCTTCAGGCCACCTCCCTACCTAATTTGTGTGCTTTCTTTTTAATTTTGGACTCCATTTATTTATTTATTCTAAGTTCTTTTAGTGAAAATGAGGGATAATGATGATGAATGGAGAGACAAAAGCCATTAGTGGAGCGCCCGATCGGCGACTGGCAAAGTGTAAGTGAAACGTTTTTGGGTGCTGGCAGTTGAGAACATCAAGGAATTTTAGGGTGGTGGAAGTTAACCAGATTGAGATCTTTTAGTTTTGATAGTTGTGCTGTGCTTATCGGAGGTAGGGCGTGTGTGAAAGGAAGTGGAGAGAAGCAACGTTTCTTAGTTCAGATGCTGTGTGGAGTCTCGCGCTTCATGGTCGAAAACAGAGTGGCAGGAGGCAGTTCCGTTAGCAGATCGTTGACACACCTTTCTTTTTGTGATTTAAGTTCTGTTTTTGTATTGATGGCTACTTTTTTTTTTAATATTATTTTAGATAAAAATAAGGCAGGCTGGGGGGGGTCACGTTTCTCTCACCGGTGGTGGCTGTGTGTGTCGTCTGGTTGTCATAGAGACAAGGATTGATTTTTGGAGCGAGTGGGCTGGTGGCTGACTGGACAATGAAGGAGGGAGAGCGAGTTCAATTGTGAAATACTGGAGGTATTGTTATAATGTTGAAAAAAAAACTGTACAGAAATAATATGAGAAAAGAGCTCGGTTGCCTGCAATGTGGTAGTTTGACTGGGGAGCGCTATATCTCGCTTAGCGAGACAAAAAAAATGGCGGTGTTTTTGAATTGAGTCACCGGGTTTGAGTCAATTAGGAAACAAGGTTGACACTATGATATTAGTTATGTTGGTGATGGGGTCAGGACTGGCACTTTTTATTTGCTGGGCATCTATTGAAACTTAATGTACCCCTCTGGCAGGGGTACTAGCCAATCAGAACCCAGCAAATAAAAAGCCCATTTTCTAATACACAATAAGGCTATGTTTCCATCAAGGGGTTGAGAGGACATCATGGGGACCTCAAGAGCGAAGCTTCAGTGGTCTGTGATGACCTCTTAACCCCAAGACAGAAACACATGCTGAGTTGTGTATGGTAAGGTTTTCCATATTCAGTTTTTTTTTAGTATATGATTGTTTCTTTTTTATTTTTTTATATGGTTAATCATACCAAACGTAATTATGTTTTACCATGGTGCTGCTGCCTAATGGAGTTGATGCACTGTACTAATGGAGATTGTATCAGCTTTCATTTGGATCATGCACAAGAGAACTTTGGAATGTGCACAACCATTCTTAATGTGCATGACACGGATTTTAAACATTTCCGTACACAACAAAGTGCAATCATATTTTATAATTTTATTCAGTTTCAGTGTGTTCCAGTTTGTTTTACTTTCTCCCATATTAGTCTACAAAATATTTTGGATAATGCAGTATTTATTTCATTGAACCTTTCAAAAAGACACTGACTGGCCTGAACAGACATCGCAGCTGCTGTCTATGACATCACAGTCTGTTGTCATGGTAAGCTGTATGATGCCATAAACAGAACAACTGTGAGGTCGGTTGGGGACAGTCAGATATTTTGTATACACACATCTTAGTCAGGCTGCCAGGATATATTATAAATCCTGAAAAGAAAAACTAAAAATTAAAGAAAAAAATGCATTCTGTAATGAACTGCAATAGCTGAAACATTATTTTATGAAAATTCATGCTGGATTACATGCATAGTTGTTCTTTAATATACATGTTCAAGCAGCCTATTAGCACCATCCCCAGTGGTGGAACTCGTAAGTACACAGACAGACCCCAGTAGCAAGGTTTAAGGAACAACCGGCATTTTTCAATGCTGAATGTTCACCAATGGTATTGTTTTTGTGCTAGGACTCGCTTGTACAAGTTTTTACTATATATTTATCCAGGATAGAGCAGATAAGATGCAACATCTCATTTTCAGTAGTGTTCTGCATTTCCACACTATTAGATTGCAGTTACCCAGGAGAGAGCAGCTGAGAGACAATATTTAATTTTCAGTGGGCTCCCACATTTTGACCCTAAATTTCCAAGAGTCTTTTTATGACCTGACATCATGATCAAGAAAGGTTGAATGTTTAAAATCACATCCGAAAGGTGATTTCACTGTGCAAATGTGGAAACAAATTTTGGAGGGGATTTGAAAAATGACACCTGTCATGTTCTAGAGGTGGGGCAGCACAAGAGATACATTGAACATTAGGGGCCAAAATCTGCAAAAATAAAGTTATGAGTAAACACTGGAACAATTCAACTTTTCCTGATTTTTTTTTTGCCTTTTTACTTTAAATTTTCCCCATAGTCTTTTTATGAGAACTTCTTCTGAACATCACAGGTGTCATTTATAAAACAGTGGCTGCAAAGTAATTTTGCACCACAAGTGTGAAAACACATTTTGGCTAGGATTTGATAAATAACAGCTTTCATATTATTGAGGTAGTATGAAAAAAAATACCACGTTAAAATCTGGGGTTGAAATACTGAAAATTACCACAGTTATGGGTGTGCATTAAAAAATTAAGGCACCATGACTTTGCTGCTTATTAATAGTTTTACCCCAAATTTTCAGCATGGACTTCTTATGACCCCATCTCATTAACAAGGATTGAGAAAATGTTCAAATTGTGCCCAAAAGGTGATTTCATGCCACAAGTGCAAAAACACAATCTGGGCAGGATTTGAAAAGTTACAGCTATTACATTCATGAGGTGTTGTGAAAAAATGGCTATTTTGAAAATTTGGGGGTCAAAATATCAAAAATTACTGCACTTATGAGGGTGTATTGAAAACCGTCAACATAGAGCTCACTTTTCAAAGCCCTGAGAATGTCGTAAGCCCTGCTGCATCAACTGCTTGGCACATGGGGCTTCCTGCATTCTCCCTGCCGGTGATTGAGATTTTCAGTCCCAAGCTCCCAATGCCAGCTTTCCCCTGGTCTAATCTGTGCCATTTGAGGGACCCTTTTTATGGGTCATGCACTAAATCTTTGTACAAGCTGTCATAAACTGAGGAAACTGTCACAACTGCACCCAACAATAGAAACTTGGGTGCAGTTGCAGCAAAGAAGTCTGGCGCTGCTGTCCCAAGCAATGACTTTGATGCAAGGCTTGATACAAGACCCATGTCAGACTCTGAAAATCGACCCCCCAGGCTCATAACTTTGTTTTTTCATATTTTTTACCCCAACATTTCAATATAACCTTCTTATGACCCCACCTCATGAACAAGGGCAGAGAAAATTTGAAATCCTGCCCGAAGGGTGATTTCGCACCACAAGTGTGAAAACACATTTGGGTCAGGATTTGAATAATGACAGCTGTTGCATTCGTGAAATGTTATGGAAAAATGAATATGTTGAAAATTTGGGGTCAGAATATTGAAAATGACCACAGTTACGATTGTACATTCATACATTTCAACATAAGTTCATAATTTTGTGAGTTTTTTTCAAATATTTTTTAACTTAAATTTTCAACATTGCATTCTTATGACTCCACCTCATGAACAAAGGTGGAGAGAATTTTCAAATCCTGCCTGAATGATGATTTTGCACAGCAGCCATGAAATAACTTTTCGGGACAATTTTGCATAGTCTCACTGTCATTGTTCATGAGGTGCAGTCCCCAAAAAGTCATGTTGAAAATTTGGAGAAAACAATATTCAAAAATGAATAAAGTTATGACAACAAGTTCAAAACCCATTTAAATACATTGAACTGCATACCTGATTTCCTCAGTTTGCAGTCCGGCATTGAAGAGTGAAGAGGTGTCTCCAGTCCAGACAGCAATACAGTGTTGAACCCCCAGTAGGTAAGTAACGGCTTGGGAGAGGGGTGTGGGGTGGTGGCAGCTGAGTAGGAGGGTCGGGTGGGGGACAGTAATGATGACAGCGACAACAGACATCGATGGATTTTTATAGGGTGTATTTTAAAAAACTATGAGCGGCCGGTGGCGCTGAGGTTGGCGCTAGGCGCCACACCTCGCACGCAGCCCGCGACCCAGGTCTGGAACGGACTCGGGTCATCGGGGGTCAGCCGGGGAGGGAGGATCGGCGTCCCAACAGATGCTCTCCTCCCTCAGAGGGATTCTCAACCCAGTATGCCGGTGGGAGCATCGGCGCTCGGGGTTGAGAAACTCCGTCACGAGTCGGGGAGGGATGTTGTTAGAGTGCCTAGGGGCGTGCATCAGCGCCCTCTAGAACGTCGTCCTTGTGTGCCGCATCCCAGGGGGCGGGGGAATGGGGAGAACAGCGGAAATGGCAGTCCTCGGTGTCCCTAGATGAAGACTGCCCATCCCGAGCCCACCTAGGACAGACCCCGCTGTGCAAGGAGAAAGGAGAAGGTAAGGGCACTCTAGGGGCAGATCCTGAAAGGGGAGCTTCGGGGTATGTGCAGTCGGAAGGAGGGGGACACCGGGTACAGAAGGAGAATAAAAAAAAAACTATGAGGGACAGTTTTCTTTATTCCAGGTACTGACACTGGGGTTTGGGTACCCCAGTGTCAGTGTTATTGTATGGCAGCAGCAGGGCAGGCTCCCTGGTGTCACACAATGAAAACAGACAGGATGGGGGGCAACAGCTGGAACTGGGGTTGGGCACCCTGGTGTTACAAACAATTACCATGAAAGGAGTGGAAGTGATTGAAGAAGGGTCTTCATTACGTTTGGCAGCACTGGGGGTGGGCTTCCTGGTGTCACACAATGAAAATGGGTGGCATGGGGTGTTGTAGCCCACACCACAGACTGGGCAGTCCGGTGTTGTAAATTTAAAATGGACAGTTGTGTTATGTTTGGCAGCACCGAGGGTAGGCTCCCCGATGTTGTAAAGTGAAGAATGGTGGGGGGGGTAGTAGCTGGCACCAGGGATTGGGCACCCCGGTGTTGGAAAAGTAAGAGGGAAGGGGTGAGAGGGATTAAGGGTTCTTTATTTCAAGTAAGGTTGAGGGGGAGGGACCACAACAGGCTGATCATGACAGATCAGCTGTGCTTTCTGGGCAGCGTTATGTGGACCAAAGGAAACAGTTGCCCCATGATTGGGCCAGCTCTCTCCTTTGAACTACACAAAGTTTCCACTCAGGAAGCCAGAACAGTGTCACAATCAGTGAGCATTTAAGCAGGGACCTGTGAGCTGGAAATTGACCCCCTGAAGAAGATGCCTGGTTGAAGCACTGGGGTTTCACCTCTAGCCCGGTTTGTTTTTTTAATTTTGTTCTTAGTGCCTGTACTGTGCTGTTATTTATAGCAAAATAAAAGACATTACTTTGCATTTTGCTGTGCCCAGCCTGTATTTCTTGAGTGCACTGCTCCACTGTCTGTCCAGTGTCATAATCAGCCTGGTTAATGATTGGTGTGTCACTGACAAGCCACTTACAGACTACCCTGCATTTGGCCACAGTGACAAACTTTCAAAACCCAGCATTCTAACAATATGTTCACTTGCACCTGCGCACAGTGAACATAAAAATGACAACATGGGTAAATGGCTTCTCCTTCCTTTGTGCTGGGGTTTATGTGCCAGGAAATAGCTGTGTGCCAGTAACCTCACTTATTGTCAGCAGAACTGAAGTTAAACAAATAATTTCATTAACAAAAGAATAAACAGCCAAAGCAGTGTGAATACCACTGAAAGGAATTATAAAACAATGGCTGGAAATGGTGCAATCTAATTGACTGACTGCATTCCTAAATGATTATTTAAATGGGAGTCATGTTACAGGAGGAGGAGGATAGGAGAGTGGACAAGTAGAGGGGGCAGTAAAGGGACAGGAAGGGGTAACCTATTTTTAACCCTATTTTTGATTACTGCGAAGTAGTCTATGGTGCCACTCCCAAATCCTTCCTGACCAGATTGGACTCTCTCTTTAACTCATTCTGTCGCTTTGCCCTTGCTGCTCCACCATGTACTCATCACTGTGACCTATATCATGCCTTGTCCTTTCCCTCTTTGGCTAACAGACACCTTACGCACTGTGCCAAATTTGCATCTAAATTCTGACTAGGGGACCCTCCCCCTACCTTCTATTCTTCCTCTCCTCTCCCCCCTCCTCCTCCCTCCCACTCTTTCAGATCTCCTGATACTTGTACTCGTATGATCCCCTTATAGCTCAATCAGGCCTTTCCCATAATTTCCCTCAAATCTGGAACTCCCTCCCCCCAAAATTCATCATTCCTCCTCTCCCCATTCCCAAGCCTCTGCCATTCATAACTTTCTTGCTGTCAACTGTTCCTGCTTTAACCCTCCCTAATTAAGTTCCCCCAATAAATACCCCTTCTTGCCTACTCTGAAAATCACTTACCTTGTCTCCCACTTCTTTCTACTGCTACCCTCCCCTCCTTCCCCTTCCTTACTTCTTTCTTCCTCTGTGCCTACCAAGTTTCAGCCCCTGGCAGAGTTCTCTACACCCTGGAGGGGCTAGCATTTAGGCCATTCCTCCCCCTTCCCAAATGTCCCTCTCTGACTCCTTACTACTTAGCACTTAAAATAGGTATCAGTTTACTTACACCTGAAGTCCTGCACTTTCAGTCCCTCCTGTCTGGGCAGTGCATATCACTGTATACATAAATTCTCTGCCATGTTAAAAAATGTAATTCTGTTAACCACCTTTCAAATGTATAAAATATGTGCCATTTTAACTGCTTATGTTGTACTGTTACATTGCTGCCAAATGCTTTTGTATGTCGATATTGTCACATCCTGTTGTACCCCTCTCCCTAGGTTGCACCGGGAGACGAGTAACTTGTTGTTCAGTGTGCCTTCCTGGTGAAACATTTCAATAAATAAAAAAGTAAATAAAAAGTGGGATTTAAGGAGACGTTTAAGGGTGAGAGTGGAGGATGTAAGGTGAATGGAAAGAGCAGGGCTGTCCCAGAGATTAGGTAGACAGAGAAAGACAGATTTACCAGCATTGGTTTTACATAGAAACATAGACGTTGATGGCAGATAAGGACTGCAAGGCCACCAGTCTGCCCATTTCATTTTCTACCTTATGAATGTGCCATTGGCCTTTGCTCTGTCAATGGCCTATCTATTCATACTCATCTGTATTGCTCCCTTATGCCTATCCCACACCTGTTTGAAGCCCTGCACTGTACTCATATCCACCACATCCTGAGGTAGGCCATTCCATGCATCCACCACCCTTTATGAGAAAAAGAACTTCCTCACATTTCCCCTTAATCAGCCACCTCTAATCTCATGCTATGTCCTCTTGTCCTGCTATTTTTCTTATACTGAAACATGTTAGACTCTTTCACCTTGTTAATGCCCTTAAGGTGTTTGAATGTTTCGATCATATCACCTCTCTCTCCCTCCTTCGCTCTAGGGTATACATATTGAGCTCCATTAATCTGTCCTCATGCATTTTCTGATGCAGTTCCTGTACCGTTTTGGTTGCACTTCTCTGGACTGCCTCCATTTTGTTAACATCCTTGTGCAGGTGTGTCCTCCAGTACTGCATGCAGTACTCCAGATGGGGCCTAACCAGTGTCTTGTAAAGAGGGATTATTACCTCCCCCTTCCGACTTGTGATACCCCTGCTAATACACCCCAACATCCCTCTAGCCTTACCTACTGCTTTAGTGGTCTGCTTGGATGATTTCAGGCCATTGGTGATGGTGATGCCCAAGTCTCTTTCTTTCCTTGTGACTGCCAGCAACTCCCCTCCCAGCCTATAGGTGGCTTCAGGGTTTCTCTTCCCTATGTGCATGATCTTGCACTTCTTTGCATTAAACCCCAGTTGCCACTCTTCCGACCATTTTGCTAGTTTATTCAGATCTCTTCTCATTCTGCCCTCCCCATCTGGATCATCTACTCTGTTGCAGATCTTGGTGTCATCTGCAAACAGACAAACTATGGGTGATGAAGAAGGAGTGTTCTTAGGAAAAGCGGAGGATGTATGAGGAAGGATATATGTAAACAGGAAACAAGAAAGGTAGTGGGGAAAGGGTGAAGAACCAGAATTTAGATAGGAAGGGGAAGGAGCAGTGACAGGGGTTACAGGATCCAAGTAAGGAAAGGGGGGGGAGAGAGAGAGAGATCAAGTGGAGGTGCAGTGGAGTGGAGTGAAAGAGGTGGGACATTTAAGGTGAAACAACAAAAAGAGTGGAAACGGAGGTCTGGTCTGGCAAGGGGGGATGTGTGCATGGCACTGGCACTCTAAGCCACATCAATTCTCTCTTAATAATTGTAGCACTTAAATACAACACAGAAGTCAGGAACTTCAGTCACTGAAATTATTTAATGTTACTGTGTAGCTTTGAAGGCAGACTTACATGATTCTTCAGGTGCCTCTTATTTAAAAGCACAGGCTGGTCACGAGTGCTTCTTACATGCAGCATACATGATTTATGTTTGCCAAAAACATTGCTCTTGATCACAGATAAGGTAAGATTCCACAAAATTCTAAGTTTTTTACAATGAATGAGAATGACTGTTCAAGGCGGTGGTGCAGACGTACAAAAAGGACCCAGCGTTTCCCTCCACTTTCACCTTTGAATTACTTTGAATATTTGGAGACAGCAGAAGGTTAGAAGCCCATCTAAACTGTCTCTTTTAAATTAGAGTAGTCTTCCATTCCTTTCTCTGCTAGGTGTTTATTCAAACTATTTTTATAGTCATTAACATTTCTGCTATTCACAACCTCTGAAGGCCAGCTGTTCCATATGCCTGTTACCTGTATCTTCTGTGTGTAAAACCTCTTTCACTTCTCCGTTTTGAAGATATTAGGCTGGATTTATTTTTCATGTCCTCTTACATAGTGCTGTGTTCTGTATTTCAGGTTTTGTCCTTCCATGAGATCCTCCTCCTCATTAAAAATGTTATACATTAGTAACAAATCTCCCCTGATGTGTCTATTGTGCAGTGTTGAGTCTGAGAGTTTTTAGTCAATCCTCGTATGACCTATCCTCCAACCCCTTGATTTATCTTATAGCCTTCCTCTGTATGCGCTCTATTTTATTTCTATTTGTATTATTTAATGCCCCGCCCTCAAACTGTGAGCAGTAATCCGATTGCGGTCAAACATATGCATTGTGAAGAGGTAGTATCAATTCCTTGGATTTACTAACATTTTTTTTATTGTATTTGTATTGAGTCAATCAATGAGCGCATACTGTATACATTATGCGCTAACTTGACAGCTCAGTCAACGGTCAGTTGTGGTGGAGAGTAGAGGGCTGTGCTGGTTGTCATCTTGGAGTCAGGATGGCAGGGAATGGGGTGGTGGGGTACTACCTGCTGGGGTGAGGGGGTGGGGGTCTGCTAGATGCCAGGGAATGTCATCATGACACTGTATAGGGTATTCAGATGGGGGAAACACTGGACACCGGGAACTGGGGTTTCTTGCTATTATGGGAGATTGGGGTGGTGGGGACACTGGACACAAGGGAAAATTACAACTAGATCAGGCATGAGTGCGGGTATGGGGAGGGACCATTGGACACCAGGGAATATGTCTATACACATGGGCCATGGGTGCAGGGGGGAACCCGCCACCAGGGAAATTCATTTTTTCTATCTGTCCAGCAATCACCGATTGCTGGGGGAACCACGATCACCATGGAAATTACTTTTATTTCTATCGATCTGGCAATCACAGTAGGAGAGGACCAATGCCACCAGGAAAATGTATTTTTCTATCTGCCCAGCATTTGGCAATGACTGGGGCGGTAGCACTAGCACTACAGAAACTGTGTTTATGTCTATTCACACCAGAGATCAGTTGGGGGGGTCCACTAGCACCATGGGAAGACATATTTTTACTCGAGCAGGAACTGGGTGGGGGTAGGGAGCACTGGATACCAGCGATACATATCTATTTTTCATTCGATCCAGCGATTGGCGAGGGGGGTGCCAGTCACCAGAGACACAGGGCTACCTCTATGCAGGCTGGCAATCAGCAGGGGCTACCACTAGCACCAGGGGAAAACATATTTTTACTCAGGCAGGGATCGGGTGGGGGTAGGGACCACTGGATGCTAGGGACACAAATCTAATTTTATTCGGTCTAGCGATCAGCACAGGGTGGGCACCAGTCACCAGGGACACAGGGCTGTCTCAGAGGCAGGGACTGGGGGTGCTAAACTATCACAAAGCCTATGTAAATGGGCCCATAATGAGTGTACAAATAGCCACATAGTGCCTTACATGCTCAATAGGCTCATTTACATGGCTATGTTTATGAATTCCAAATAGCAGATCTGTGTTACTGATTGCAGAGTTATGCTCCTGGCTGAATTTTGGGGCGGCATTAGTGGAGTTAGCGGTAGTGGCAACGGGTCAGTGCCAACTCGTCCTGGCCCTGTTTACAGTTGGATAGCACAGGTGCGATATCCGACAGTGAATAACATTTGACACTTGGGCAATGCAAACTTTTGTGCTGTGCTTTGTGATTTTTTTGTGAATCTAGCTCTAGCTCAGTTCTTGCATAAAGAGAACTGTAACAGAATGCGTCCCATAAAAACAAAAACAATGCAAAATATAATTTTCACATAACCTTTTATTCAGGTGCAGTTACATATAAATACTTTAGAGGTGTGAGTGTCATTTCTGAAAACAGGCACATTGTAAACAGCTGCCAGTTGGAAATTATTTCCTCTCCTCTTTAAGGCTAAAAGGGACTCTAGGTCCATTATGTCCTTCCTTGAGGACCTATGTACTTGTGACTTGTCCCTTATTAATACTCTGCTTGATGTTAATATTGCATTGGATTACATCACAGCTGAACTCATTGTTGCTGACAGTCAGAAAGAGGAGCTTTCCAGCCCGGTGGTGCCGAGGGCTGAGGTGCTAGACACCCTACCTCATGCTACAATGGCGACCCGTGTTTGGGAATGAGCATGGGTCACTGGGGGTTGGCAGGGTTGGAGAAGGACTGAGCGTCCATAGGACTGCTCTCCTTCTCTGGGGAGGGGGGGACGTCAGTGGTTGGCGCTTGACTGGACCCCAGTGGAGACTGGGGAGCAGTGCACCAACACTGAAAGATGAGGGGCAGAGATGGGGCAGACGCCTGAGGAGGAGCATTTGGGGACGTGTGCACGCTCCCTCCATTGGTATCATTGCACGCCCCTCCCCACAAGGGAGAAAACCAAAGAAATAACCTTGGCAGCATGATGGCTGCCCCGACGGTGCTGCCATGGATGCGCCCAAGCTAGCTCCCTCCTGGGCCCGCCCTCCAGGTCTCTGCAGTGGTGTGATGTGGCCTGGGAGGGCTGCGGCAGGGAGGTCAGAGCTCTGGCCACATCTGGGGCAGCAGCCATGAAGGCTGGCTGAAGAGGGGGAAGGAATCAAAGGTACCCCCCCAGTCGAGGCAATAAATAAATAACTGAAAAAAAAAAGAGAGAAGCTAAGGCAGGGAAAGGATAGACTTTGCTTCTACAGTACTTGAAAACTGTTGCTAAATATGAGGTTTTTTAATTGTTACTGTGATCGTTTGTTGTTGGTCTGCCACTAGGACCCTTACCTTTTCTTCATGTCTGCTGTGCCCATATCTCGCTGCTACGGCAGACATTGTCCTGCTGGACTGTGCGAATAACTGAGTCGGACACAAAAAATAAAGGTAGAAAACTCTTTATTCATCACAGGGGACAGCTGCACACAATGAGGTTCTACCTCACACTGAGGGGTTTCCCAGACTGCCTCTGGAATCACATGGCACTACCAGATAGCACAACATTCCGTGTCAACAACAATATTTTGAGTGTTCTTAAAGTAGCGGCAGCTAAACATTAAGGCCCATGTTTAATTGTGTACTTCACATCACCCCCAGGATCGTGAATGCGAGTACCACTCTAACAAACAATAATATAACAGTATGAAATGTGAAAATAGTTGAGAAAGATCAAGCATTACATGGCACAATCTAACCATAAGAGTACTGCACTGCGGGGAGGGGGAAGGAAGGATCTGGGCTACAGTTATGACCAGTCAGAGTGGTACCAGGGGAGGAAGAACACCGTAGCAACCTGAGGCTTGGTCAGGGCAACAAGCACTACAGTGCAGAGAAGGGAAGAAAGGGAATGGAAAGTAGCTGGAGTTGAGCCAGAATTACAATTTGCAAAATGTCAATAAACAGTTCCAGCATATGGAAACAATATGTGGAACTTTCCTTTTGAAGAAGACATTCCTGCAAAGAAAAAGGTTGATGCAGTTGCATTATCATGAGCAAAAACAGCATTATCATGAGCAAAAACAGTTATGCTGTGAAACAGGTACAGCACAGTACAGTAGGACATTTACATTCAGGTCCATCTTGTAAATGAGCCTTGCTCAATGATGATCACCTGAATAAATAAAGATTTGATTGATTGATTGATTGATACTGCAGAAGGACAATTAAGCACAGACAGTGAGGAAGACCACGGGCATTAGGATCGTTAGTCCCAAAAAACCCTGAGTCTGGATGTACAAAAGTTCAAGACTTGAGTCAACTTTTCCGGTCAGTGGGAATAGTGTCAAGAGTTGCTTGAACCAGCTCTTGATAAGATGGGGTAAAGTCCGCAAAAGCAACCGAAGAATTCTGAGAACTGTTCAGATCACACCATTTGACTCTATAAGTCTAGGATCCATTCATAAATTTCTTGCACAGAATCTTCTGAATCTGGTATACGGGTGTTCACAAGAGAATCCTGAGAAGACGAGGGCTGAGAAGTCTCAGAGAGTTCATCTGAGTTATAGTACGGTACAAGAGAATCTGGCTAGAGAGTGTTGGAAGTGTGCGGATCAGAATGAGCTGGTTGCAAGTTATCAGGAGGAATTTCTGATTCTGAAAGGATAGCAGGTTCAAGTGCATCTTCTTTACTGCAAGGACTGGGATCATCTGGGAGTGTGTTACTGAAGTACCCATGCTTCAAACGATTGATTTGGACTTTGATAAGCACAAGCTTTCCATTTGACTTGCATTGCAGATGGACACGAACTGGAGGAAGCTTTTCCACAATGTAGAAAGGACCAGCCCAAAGGCAGAGCAGTTTCTCTGTGGCACCCAGAACTAAGACAGGTTGATGCAAATAAACAGTATTCCCACAGAAAATGAAGGTTCATGAGACTTGGTCGCTGACATTTTCTGAGTGGCAGATTTTCTCTGTCCCAATGTAGGTAAGTAAGACATTATTTATATGGTACCCAATCCCAGAGACTCTGGGCACCTTACAGGAGGTGTAACACAAAGCAAGGTTACACAAACAGTACATAGAGGGTTAGCTAACAGACAGCAGTTTAAAATCCATACTAAAATAAATGACAATAAATAAACAACAGTCAGATCAGTTGCAATTAATTAAAAAATACTTTTTTAAAGATGTGAGCATTCAGATCCCTCTTAAAAGCCTCCATTGATGGGGCCTTCCTCAAGGATCTGGGAAGCGAGTTCCAGAGGATTGGGCCGGCCACCTCAAGTGCATGATCCCCTGAAGTTTTCAGCCTGGCCCTCGGAATCGCTAGGAGGCCCTTCATAAAGGAGTGGATGGAGTGCACTGGGCGGGCAGGGGTCAGGTGGTCACTCAGGTAGCCAGGGCCAAAGCCATATAGGGCCTTATAGGTGAGCAAGCCCACCTTGAAGATGATCCTCCATCTGACAGGCAGCCGGTGCAGATCCTGCAGGAATGGGGTTACATGGTAGGACCTAGGCAGGCCTGTCAGCAATCTGGCCACTGTGTTCTGCACCAGTTGCAATTGACAGAGGCTCTCTCCACTGACCCTGAAGTACAGAGCATTACAGTAATCCAGCCTTGACATAACAAAGGCATGCACTAGTGTGGGTGGGTCACCAGACAGAATTGAGGGTTTAAACGAGGCGACATTCATTAAGTGGTAAAAAACACTTTGGATGACAGATGACACCTGAGCAGCAAGCTGTCATTGAGGATGGTGCCAGATTTCTCACCCTAGTGGATGCTGCCAACAGAGTAGACCCAAGGAACAGCCCTGTTCCTGACCCCGTGGCAGCCATATCATGCTTGTGACCAGGCTCGATCACCAGTACCTCTGTATTGTTGGGGTTCGGCGGCAGCCAGTTAGAGAACATCCAGTCTTGGATCTCAGTCACACAGTTGTTCAGCACTTCTATGCCATTATTTATCCCAGGGGCAAAAGACATATACAGCTGGGTATCATCTACATAACAGTGAAAACCAAGACTGTAATGTCTAATGAGCTCTCCCAGGGGTAGCATGTACGCCATGAACAACATCAGAGACAAGATCGAGCCCTGAGGAACTCCACAGGGCAGGAACTTCAGACAGTAGGAGAAATTTTTCATCAAAACCCATTGCGTCCTGCCTGTGAGAAAGGACTCAGACCAGCTGATGACAGTACCAGTGAGCCCACAATACTCTCTAAGGTGATCCAGAAGCACAATGTGGTTCACAGTGTCAAATGCTGAGGAGAGATCCAGGAGAGTGAGAGCTGACTGATCTCCACTATTCCTCACCCTGAGGAGGTCATTTTGCACCCTGACCAATGCTATCTCAATGCTGTACCTTGCCCTAAATCCAGACTGGAATGGCTCATAGATGTCAAAGGCCGCAAGGTATGCCTCAAGCTGTAGAGCCACCACTTTCTCAACAACATTCCCCAAAAATGGGATGTTGGAGATGGGTCGATAATCTGCCAAGACGTCAGGATCAAGAGATGGTTTCTTCAGAAAGGACTTCACCAACATCTCTTTCAAGGAGTCAGGAAAGAACCCTTCCAAGAGTGAGCACCGAACTATCTCAGTGAACACTGGACAAACGGACTCAGTGCATCCTACTAGGAGATAAGTCAGGCCTAGGTCCAGTTCACAAAAGGTGGGCTGCAACTTCAAGATTACCTAAGCAACCTCAGCCACCCCCACTGGCCAAAATTCCCCACAAACACTAGGAGTGCCTCTGCTTATGTGAGGCCCACCACTACAGGACTGATCTTGTCCTACTGGGGAGATCCTGGACCGAATAGAAGAGACCCTGCAGAGAAGAACTTGAGAAAACTCTTCGCACAAGGTGACTGAAAATGCTCTTTTCGACTGCAGACAGGCAGCCTGTCCAGAGTCTGAAAGAGCAGAGCTGGTCTGTTCCTCCCTGCTGCAATCTCTCTTGACAGGAACTCTGCCTTCTTAAGATTGACTCCCCTTTGATAGTCACAGAAGTGAACTTCCAAAGACAGTTTGTCCTTCATGGACCAGGTCCTCTGCCAGCAATGCTTCAACTTCTGACCCTCAATCTTCATCTCCTTGAGAGCCCCATCAAACCACAGGGGTCTCAATTGAGAAGACCTGGGTTGTATACAGACCAGTGCGATGACATTGGGCACCTTGGAAACAGCTCTATTATAGGCTGTCACTGCCTCTGCCTCGCCCATGCCAACTGCACATGCAGCACTCACTCCAAAAAAATCCACCACTGCCAGAAGTCCTTCAATAAGCAATGACGGACTATCTCAACAGGGAAGGACTATCGGGGGAGCTCAAATGAGAACTCCACCATGCAGTGACTGGACCAAATGACCCAATCAATACTGAGATTGGCAACCTCAAGCCCTAATGAGAATACCAAGTCCAAGGCATGGCCAAGGTGGTGAGTTGCAGAGACAACCGCTTGTGCTAGGCCAAGTGATGTCATTAACTGGAGGAAGTCATGTCCAACATGTGAGAATTTTTCATCTACCCAAGCACTGAAGTCACCCAGAATCAACCATCTGGGCAACTCCAACACCCTATTGGCAATGATGTCCTCAATTCCCTGCAGGAAATCTCCCGCACACCTGGGAGGATTGTAAACAAGGAGAATCCTGCAACCTGCACCTGGAACCCCATGCACAGTCACTCATGCAAATGATGAAGCAGAATCTATTGGGAGCATGGAGAAGTTTGGGCTAGATCTAAAACAGATGGCCACATCCCTACCCCTGTGTTTTGTTTCCCTCTTCAGGCAACGCTCTACAGAGTACCAATCCAGGACCGATGCCTCCAAAACTGTCTCTGCCTTGCCCCCCAGCCAGGTCTCCATGATGCAAGCCAGACTGACTGAGGAAATCAAGTCTGCCATAATTGTGGTCTTATTTTCCCATCGATCTAGCAATGTATAGCACTGCTGGAAGGGGACCGACGGAGGCTGCAGGCCCACCAGCTACCTGCCCACTCGGTCTGGCGGGAGCCCTGGGGATGGGCATCAGACACATCTGACCTCTCTCCTGGCCCTGTTACACTCGAGGGTGCCTCCTGCACCTGACCACCCCAATGCTGCTCACCCCCCACTGTACCCCCAGCACTTTGCTGCTAACCCACTCATCCCCTATCAATACCTACCAATAAGCAATGTGGTGATTGCAACATGTCTAGCAAGTTCAAGCTATTCCAGTGCTGGAATAACACATAAGGCAGATGACTTTAGAACTTCTGGCAATGAAAGATCCATGTTCAGTGGCACTCTTGGGTGGCATCCATGGACCCAAAAAAATGGTGTACACTCTGTACTGTTGACACAAGGGCTTGGATTGTAGGCAAATTGAACAAAAGTAACAAAGCAGTCCCAAGTGTTGTGAGTTTCATACAGGTACTTGGTGAGAGTGTTTAGAATGGTAGACATCATTCGTTCACTTTGTCCATTGCATTGTGGGTGATACCTTGTTGTGTAACTCTTTTTTATGTCGAAGAGTTTGCAAGTTTCTCAAACAATGGTTGAAAGATAGTTAGTGATTCTGTCTGAATGCAGGTATGAAGGGGTACCATGGCAACAAATAATTGTGCTGAGGAAGGCGTTTGCTAGCAGCCTTGATGTCTTGTCATGGAATTATTTCTAGGTATTTTGTAAGATAGTTGACAAAAACAAGAATGTATTTGTTGCCAGAGTCAAAGCATGCTGGTAAAGGTCCAAGAATGTCTTTGGTAACTTTTTGCAATGGTTCTGTGGCTACAGGCATTGGAATGATGTGTGCCTTTGTCAGTTTGGCAGGAGGCTTTCTTTGGGAGCAGGGCTGGCAGGATTTGACAAATTGGACAATGTCCTTGTTCATGTGAATCCAGAAGAGGTGGAACCTTGTCTTTTCACAAGTTCTTTGGATTCCCATATGAACTCTGGAAAGTGGAGAGGCATGAATGGAGAAAAGAACTTCATTAGAGAGGCTGGCACAACTAGCTGTACATGAGTTCTATCTGTGTGATGGCCCTTGCCTTCCTTGGTCCAGATGTAGAAAAGCACACTGTCATTGAGGAAGTACTGCGAAGCAAAGAAAAGTACATCCAGGTGATGTTGCTTCTGTTGCAGTACATTTCCAGACTCTATGTAAGTGCTTATGTTGGTGAACTGTGAATCTGCTCTTTGCTGCATTTTCACAATTGCCAGGGAGAGAACAGATGCAGAGGAGGTGAAAAGCTCTTCATCTGATTGCAGTAACTGAGGGTTTGTGCACTGCAGCATAGCAAACCACTGGGTGAACTTTCCTACTGGTTCCTTCATTTCGAACAACTATCTGAGAGCAGAATGGTCAGCATTAGCTGTGAATAAGGAATAGTGAAGGTAACAGTCACATTTCCTTATGCAAATACCATGGCTAGACATTCTTTTTCTGTGATGCCATAGGTGTGCATTGCAGAGGAAAGGGAACACTCGGTAGAGGAAGCAACTTGTTCTGTTCCACCTTGCACTTGATGTAGCACAGCGCCCACTGCCAAGGAACTAGCACCTGTGTAGGGTTTGAAGGATTGGGTGAACCTTGGGTAGGCCAATACTGGAGTGGGAAATCAGTGTGTCTTTTATTTTGACTGCTGAGAGCTTGTCTGGGTCTGGAGAGATACCTTGAGAACTAACATGTCCCAGATAATGAATTTTTTGATGCTGTGCAAAACAATACTTCTCTGGGTAAAGCTTGAGATTGGCTTGTTGGAGGTGTTCAAACACTTCTCTGAAGTGTTTGAGGTGCTCTGGAAAAGTTCTGGTGAAGACAATAACATCATCAATAACAATCAACCAGGTAGACTAGGCAAGATTTCCAAGACAACCCAGATAGTATAGCTTCCATAACATGTTGGAATGTGGCTGGACTATTCCAGAGTCCCATATGCAGTCATTTGAACTGGAAAAGTCCCAAGTGAGAATGCCAGGCTGTGTATGGACAAGAAGAAGCTGGATCAATGGAGACTTGGTAGAACCCACTCTGAAGGTCCAGGGTGGTGAAGTAAGCTGGGCCGGCTGTGCCAAGATGCTCTAAGGCATCCTCAGTCTATGCAGCCTGGCCCTCTGCATCCTGGAGAAACTATGGGGGAGCTGAGTCTGACTCTAGACCCAAAGAGGAGTATAGGCCTCCACCCCCAGACAACCCTAAACCTCATGAAGATGCGGCTCATACTGCTGAACCTAGAACTGAAGTGTTTTGTCATTGGTGTGGAGAAGATGGGCACACTAAAAAATCCTTCAGCACCCCTGAAGACCTGCGCCGAGTTACACAGCCAAATTGCCGAACCAAATTAGGCAAAGCAACATAAAACCACAACACCGGCCATCACGCAAATCTTTTTCTTCAAAGGCCGCAATGAAAAATCCTGCTAAATCCAACCCCCCCAGACTGGTCTGAGATGGTGGGTCCATCTATGGAAACTAAGGCACACATCAATGGTATCCCAGCCCGAGCCATATTGGATAGCGGATCTCAGGTCACTATTGTATTTAAAGATTGATACAACCAGCACCTGTCTGATTGCCATCTCCAGCCCCTTGAAGGACTTCATATATGGGGTTTAAGTGACAAATCATACCTGTACCTTGGTTATGTGTGACTGTGGTTGTCTTTTCCCTCCATTGTTGCTGGCGTGGATGAATCTGTGGAGACTCTGGCCTTGGTCTGTCCACTAACCAGCCTGTATGATGGTATTCCTTTGCTGATCTGTACTAATGCTCACATGTTTGGCCAATTAGCCCAGTTGTGTCAGGAGAGGCAAGCTCAAAAAATTGGGCGAGCATTGCACATCCATGCCATGGTATGGAA
This sequence comes from Neoceratodus forsteri, assembly GCA_016271365.2. Classification (NCBI taxonomy): domain Eukaryota; kingdom Metazoa; phylum Chordata; order Ceratodontiformes; family Ceratodontidae; genus Neoceratodus; species Neoceratodus forsteri. Next base: position 1,281,075,104 of record CM057459.1, on the reverse strand, counting down.
AGCATACGATCTACAAATGCAGACTAAGGATGCTGACAAGGATGAGCCAGTGGGAATCATATGGAAGAAAGACCCAGCACCTCTGGTATTGCCATCCAATGCTCAGTGCATCAGCAGCAGCAAAGAGTGAATGATGAAGGCTGTCACCAACAAGATCCTTATGTTGGACTGCCCAGAAGGGGAGTTGCCAGATGGACTCCTAATTAAACCTATTATCCTGCCTGCCTGTGCTCACCCATACTGTATGTCTGGCATGTGGTGGTTCAAAATCAAAATGTGTCCAACTAGGATATTAGAGTCTGCCAAGGTTGCACACTGGCTACTGTATATTGTGCAGACACTGCTGTGCTACCTAGTAAATGATGCACTGAAGAGGAAGACAAAGTAACTCCTGACTTGTTTGATTTTGGGGAGTCTCCCATTCCAGAAGAGTGGAAGGATAAGGTTAGTTGCAAACTGGCCCAGTGAAGCAGAGTGTTTCCATTAAAAGAGTGGGATGTCAGATGCATCACAGGTGCTGAACACCATATCAGGCTTCACAACGAGAGATCCTTTCAGGAGAGATCCCACAGATTGGCCCCTGCAGACACTGATGATGTCCGACATCACCTTCAGGAGATGTTAGCAGCTAGAATTATAATAGAATCACGTAGCCCTTATGCATTCCCATCATAGTAGTCCAGAAGAAGAATGACTCAGTGGGGATGTGTGTGGACTACCAGACCCTTAACTGAAGGACCATACTCGACCAGAATACAATGCCCCATATCCAGGATGCCCTCGACTGTCTTAATGGCCAGTGGTACTCCACCTTAGACCTTAGGTGCAGGTATTACCAAATCCTGATGGCCCCTGAGGATAGAGAGAAAATTGCATTGCAGGTGATACCTTGTTGTGTAACTCTTTTTTTATGTTGAGGAGTTTGCAAGTTTCTCAAACAATGGTTGAAAGATAATTAGTGATTCTGTCCACTGGGTTTTTACAAATTTTTGCACATGCCTCAGGGCATCTCTGGAGCACCTGCCACTTTCCAAAGATTAATGGAATCAGCTGTAGGAGACACGAACCTGCTCAAATGTTTAGTTTATCTGAACGATTTCATCATGTTTGGCGAAACACCTGAAGAGCATGAGACTCGCTTGTTCAAGGTCCTGGGCTGATTAGAAAACTTCGGACTAAAATTGTCAATCAATAAATGCCAGTTTTTCCAATGATCTGTAAAATATGTGGGCCACATTGTATCCTCAGAGGGCATTCAAACTGATCCAAGCAAAGCGGAAGCTTTAACTACTTGGCCACAGCCTAGTAATCTCAAAGAGCTGCAGAGATTCTTAGGATTCATTGGATCCTATTGCCATTTTGTAGAAGATTACACTGAAGTCATTTGCCCTCTACTAAATCTGGCTCAAGGGTACCCACCTACCCAACGGAGATATAAAAAGAGTGCTGTAAAGGAAGGGGATAAAACATATTTTCAGACCAATGAACCATTTGGGACCAGGTGGACGAAAGAATGTGACACAGCCTTTCATGATATTATTTATCAGCTTACCCATACCCCTGTGCTTGCTTACACAGATCCAGCTAAGCCATATGTGCTACATACAGATGCTAGCTTGAAAGGACTTGGGATCATACTTTATCAGGGGTATGAGGAAGGACTAACATCCTCTGGCATTCACTAGTAGAAGGCTGACACAATCTGAGAAGAATTAGCCTGTGCATAAACTTGAATTTCTCGCATTGAAGTGGGCCATAGTACATCAATTTCATGAATATCTTTATGGGGCTAAACTTCTGGTAAATACTGACAATAACCCTCTCACGTATGTCCAAACTTCAGCCAAATTAGATGTAACTGGACACCACTGATTGTCGGCACTTTCCGCTTATGATAATTCAGTGGAGTACCGTCCAGGTTTAAATCACATCGATGCTGGTGCCCTATACAGGAGGCCTGTGCCAGCTTCTGAGTTGATGAGGATATCAGAACAATCTGTTAAGGCCCAATGCTACAAGATCGATAAAGATGAACATCCATCTTTTGAAACTGTAGACTGTCTAGTTGACTGCCTGCTTATTGCAACTTTACAGCATTAGACCTAAGCACTCTGCTTCAGCTTACGCCAGATGATATTCAAAGGGAACAGTGTCATAATCCCATTATTAAGCTCATGTCAGATGCCATAAATGCTGGAAAAAGTGTTTCCAAGCTTCACGCTAAAGACCAGAGAACTGCTTTGCTATTCCAGGAGGGGCCTAGGCTCAAGGTGCGCAACAAGCTACTTTACCGAGAGACCATGAATGGACAAGGCCAAGTCATCAAACAACAGTTAGTGCTGTCTCCTGCATTTAAAAGTGTGGTTTTATATGCTCTCCATGATCAAATGGGACATTTGGGTTATGACAGAACTTCAGACTTAGCCAGTGCCCACTTCTATTGGCCCAAGATGGGAGCTGATATTGATGCCCATATCAAAACATGTAACCACTGCTTCAAAGAAAAGCTCAGCCCCAGAGAGCAGCACCCTTGGTTAATATTTCACCAGTGCGCCCACGGAGCTCGTATGTATCGACTTCTTGTGTGTGGAGCTTGATGAAAAAAATATTGGCAATGTGCTTGTTGTGACTGACCATTCTATTTGTTACGCCCAGGCCTGTCCAACAAAGGACCAGAAAGCAGCCATCATAGCCAAAGTGCTTGTTGAGAAATGTTTTGTTCACTATGGCGCCCCACAGCGAATGCACTCCGATTAGGGAAGAGACTTTGAAAGCCGTCTAATCAAGGAAATACTCTCACTCTGGGAATCAAGAACCACCCCCTATCATCCTCAAGGAGATCTGCAGCCAGAAAAATTCAATAGAACATTGTTGGACATGCTGGGCCCATTTCATCCCAAAGATAAGCTGAGGTGGAGTCAGCAAATAAGCACTTTGGCACATGCGTATAATTGTACTCATAATGATGCAACTGTTTTTTCCCCATACCAGCTGATGTTTGGTCGACAAGCAAGGTTACCTGTTGACATTTGTTTGGGCATATCACCCGATGGAATTCAAGCAGAAAACTACCTCTAGTATGTACAAAAAGTCAAAGCTCAGCTTAATCACACCTATCAGCTGGTACACACGATGGCTGCCAAGAGAAATTTAGCCAATAAAGAAATATATGACAAATGTGTTAATGCTCAAGAGTTATAACCTGGGGATCATGTTCTACTAAGAAATCTGGGTTTGTACAGAACACATAAGATAGCCAATAGGTGGTTTCACACTCTGTACATTGTTGTCAGCAAGCTGGAGGACCTGTCAGTTTACAAAGTGCATCCAGAGAATGACCCACGAACTGTAAAGACAATGCACAGAAATCACCTATTGCCGACTGGGCAAATCATCATAGACTCTGCACCTCAAAGCAATGCTCCTACTGGGCCTGTGACCAGGTCTGCAGCTAAGAAGAAACAATTAAGCTCACCTTCTGCTGTTTCACAGCCAAAGCCTTCAACTAGTAATGCTCTCATCAATAATGACAATCAATTTGAATCTGATGATGTGACTATGGGGCTATCTATTATCCCTCTTTTGAACTCGCCCAATTATTCCAAGGGAACCCTTTGTGTAACATGGTGGACGATACTGAACCTTCAGGACTGCCTAGTTGTCCAGCCTCTCAACCAACTTGTGCCATCTTATAGTGAAGTGCAAAGTATAACATCCGAATTAGCAGACTCATTATGTCTTGTAGAGCTGTCTGAATCCCAAGAGGCAAACCCTTCATGAAAGTGAGAGCCAAAATGGTGAAATACCAGACGAAACTGAAGTATCTGAAAGTGATAACTGATAATATGTTGGACAGTGAGTCTAATTCAAATGTTGATTCGAACAGTATCAGCCATGTGTTACATGATTTGAATTCTATGGAGTTCCCTCTCAATGATGAACCAGAGTTTGCAGAACAACCAAAGGCAGGTGGTACTTCTAGTTCTGAACAAGCTGTGAGTACAGAGGTACCCCTTTCATCAGAAGCTGTTTTACTGCTGGACAATGTTCCGGGAGTCACGAACCCAAATGCCAGTGTTGAAAGGACTGAGCCTGTGCCTGCCCCTCTCATAAAATCTGGAAGAGCTGTTAAGTCTGTAGTACACCTTAGTTATGATTCCCCAGGAAGGCCTGTAGACCTCCCCATGAATGTAGTTCATAATGGGGTTTACATTACAGCAAATTCCCTTCCTAAGATAGGTTACAATGCAACCTCTAAGCTCATAGTAAAGCCCTCCAGTCAGTACTCTAAGGATCACTCTACAGATAGTCCAAAATTAGCTGACCAGGATAAACACTTATCCCTGTGAGTTAGTGTGCAGAAAGTGGTACAGACAAGGGTAATGTGTATACTGTAGCTACTTGAATTGGTATACCAGTGAAAAGATGAACTGTTTAAAATGAAACTGTGACATGCTTATGCGATATTATTGCATATGAAAAAAGCATGCTAACTATGTGATGTATTGAATATGAAACTATGTAGCATGTATATAATAGTATGTGGTTGCAACATGTATATATTCATGAATAATATTTTCCATAGTAGAAATGTTTATTAAGCATAGACTTGATGTGGAAGCCAAGTTTTTCCAGGCAGGGAAGAGTGTAACCCCCCCTACCAATTTGGGGTTTACCCTAATGTCTTTCTGGGCTCTATCCATGCCCACTGCCAGGCTGACGTCCTTCATAGGTAACAAATACAAGGGTATTGGTTTGTTTCTGTTGATTCACGTGAAAGTGCCATGCTGTGCCTCCACACCTGTCCCTTTAAGAAGTTAGCCAGAATGTGTATAGTGAATGGCCTGGGCTGGGTCTGAGTGCTTCAAAGCTTGTGATTGGCCAGACACTGCTTTAATTTGCTCCACTCTGCTATTGATAATAAAGGAAAGGGAGCTTGAACTGGAACTGTACTTATTTAATTTTAACCTGCTGTTAAATTTTTATTCATTTTTTTATTTTTATTTTAGTCTTTGGTAACCAGGTAAGGCCCACTAAGCACAAATGCCTGTTTTGAGGGGTGACCTGGGAGCACTGGGTGGTTAAGTGACTTGTTCAGAGTCACACAGTATGCAAGTGGAGGTTGTGAGAATCAAACTCAGGTCTGGTCTGCTGGATGTATCAAGCTCATTCACACTTCATTCCTCTAACCTCTAGGCTATACTTCCAGCCCTAAATAAAATCCCTATTTAAATTAGAGCATTTGTTCAACCTGCTTTCCTTGCAGCTTTGTCTTTCTGAATGGGAGCCACCATGATAGGTCCGGGACTTTTAGAATTAGGACCAGTGGGACTCAGAGGGCCTTTAAGGGTCCTTAGCTCAAGTGCCTCATGGGAAGGAAAATCTGTAGTTTTGTAGTGTTTAGGTTGGTGCCTAAACTGAACTGAAGGGGGCACCCAGACTGTGACTGACAGCTCCTCCAGCCAACTAGAAAACTAGAACTCAGAAATCCAAGGGAAATGCCAGGACTGTTACAGACAGTGGTTCAGTTAGAGTTAGAGCTTAAGGAGTGAGCAGCTCGTGCTATCGAGGAGCTGCACCAGAAGGAGCCTAGGAAATTCGGCAGGAGAAGGCCTGACTTGCCTCCCTGCCTCTATTCTCCTGGTTGAGGATGCCTATCGCAGAAGTCAGATTAATCTGAATTTTGACTTTAAACTGTGGCAGAAGCTCCAAAGTATTTGAAGGTACAACCTGAGATTTGGACCGAGAAGAAGCTCCCTGGGAAGCGTTTGGCTCAGAGATTGTTGACTGATTTGAAGTTTGAGAGTCTGTTCAGTGAATCGACTGCAATAGCAACCACCACTGAACTGATGCCTCTTCTTGTTAAATGTGCTGAATGTTCATTGTGGGTCGAGGCCTGCTTGCCCGTGACCAGATTGTTACGCCAGCTGGAGGATTCACCAGCAAAATAAACTGAACTTTGCCAAAGTGTTCATCATGTCTGGGCCTCTGCCAACTCAGCCCAGACCAACTGTTTCACACCAGAGACTGCCTTCGGTGAGAGAACAGCTTTGGGGATCCAGCCCCTGCGCAAAGACAACTCTCAGGCTGTGGCCACCTCCATGCTCATCGACGAACTACATGAGGTCTCCATATCTCCTGATCCATCACGGCCTACTGGTAGCATGAGTAAAGCCAGGGTAGCTCCCTGCAACACATCCTTTAATTATCTATGGTACCATCTGATTGCTACAATAATTTTCTGGGTTATAAGGGACTGGGCCAACTGGCCCAGATTACAAATAAAACTCTGTTGTGCATGCTAACTGTCTTTTCTTTCTATCAAGGGCTCCAACAACAGCTGCAATGCCAGCCACCACTGGGCAATACCTCTGGCTAGCCAGTATACCATCCTGAGTACCCAGTGTTGTAGAATTAATTATTTGGGACTAAAACTGCATGCCAGATAACCTGAATTCAATCAGTAAAGTAATCATTCAACTAAATTCACACACCCCTTCCTTGTTCAGGACCCCTTAATAAATCTGATTGTTGTTTCACATTTAATCTGACTTATGAGTATATTATTAGTTGGGTTACAGTACTGAAAATGTGTACTTGCTTTGATAACCTTGTCTTTACAGGGGGTTCCAGGCAATTGCTAATGTCCATACCCTGGTGGTAAGTATAAAGGGTGTGTACATATTGTTAATGTTACCTGTTGACTGTGTGTTAATTAAGCAATAAGGCATGACAGGGTGTGAGTTATTGGGGTAATTACCCACGCCTTGTGTGGTGTGTCATGAGGTGCAGCCAAGTGACTTAACCACACAAGAAGTGGGTAAATCCCCCAAAAATCCACATCCTGGAGTGCCTTATTGTGATTATACAATGGACCCATGTGTAAAATACATTTAAAATGTGTTTAAGTATGCTTTTAATAAATGCCATTTCTCAACTGTGGGTTATTACAGGATATACCATGGTCATGTGATGTGTTTTGACCAATGAGGTTACAGGATTTTCATACCCCATTGTATAACTGTTGTTAAAGGTACAAAGCCACTCAGAAGGTTGGAGGGTGGTTATAGCTTCCCAGAGGGCTATAACAGGTTAGATAGATATCCCTACTATTGTTATTCTGGGTGGAGGCACCTTAATATCGAATCCAGGCCTCTCAACCTGTGGTCAGAAATACAGGCAGAGGTAGTAACCTTAGGGATAGCGCCATCTAGGGGTTACACATAACTGTGAGTTGCCTTTGAGGATCTAGTGACAGTTTGCTTGATGCAAAGTCTAGGATGGCTTTGTGATATCTGAGGAAGTCCAGGCCAAGAATCACTGATGGTTGCAGATCAGGCATTAGGCGGAACTTGACAGTAGCATGTGATGAGCCAAAATATAGTTTGATGTGGACAACACCTGTGATTGGTACTGTAGTGGCATTTGCTGTGATAATACACTTTAGGTTAACTGGAGAGACATTAGGTAACCGACAAAGAGTTCTGTTATTCAGAATATTAGTGTTGATGACTGAGATTTCTGCTCCAGTGTCAACCAAGGCATGCATGAACCAATCTCCAGTGGTCACTGGGGCATAGTTTGCTATGAGTGGTGAGGCAAAGGGGGGAGCCGAGATGGCGACGGGTATACAGCCAGGCTGAAGAGCTGCTACAGCCCTTCTGATCTTCGAATTTCGTTTATTATGAAGAAATCGGCATCAAAACCTTCATCTAAACACACATAACAATTTTTGAAAATGGAACATCAAAAGAGAAAAGTCAAACAACAAAAGAGGAAGAAAGATTCTTCCTCCTCAGAAATAGAGATGCTAATTCAGAAAGGCCCATTGGATCGCTTTCTCACCGATTCATCTGGATCCGGACAGAGGCTAATGCCAACTGGTGTAGGGAGTTTGCCCTATATTTCGGGTGATCCTGCTAAAGCTGACCCAGGGACAAATGAGGCACCCGATTTCTTAATCCCTGGCTTGCAAGGTTCATTAAACTCTTCTGTGTCGCCCAAACCAATGGACCCATTCTCCGCAGCTGCAGCAACCAATTTACAGACACTGCAAACATCACCGGATCAAAGCTCTTCTGGTACAGTTACTGTTTTGTTGCTGAATACAAATGTACCAGAGACATCAAAGACTTTAAGCAATGCCAATCTAGAGAAGACTTTAGAACCTGGTAAACAGATACACTTTTTCTCATCCTCTGTCTCTACTCCCACCTCTCCCCTGATCGTATCGACTACTCCTTTACCAACTAAAGTTGAATTTAAAAATTTAAAGGAGGCATCCATCTCATTCTCTAACCTGTTTACCTTTTTGTCTTCCTTTGATAGAAAACTGGATTTGCTGATAAAAAGATCAGATACACTTGATAAGGAGATCAAAACTATAACAATGGAGGTTGAGAAGGTGCGAGCAGCCCAAAGCACCATTCAAAAAGATTTAGCAGGAGCTCAACAAAAAGCACTCACTGATGAAGCTCTTGCAACTACCAACTTAAAAGCCATAGTAGTTCTTCAAAGCAGAACTGAGGCTATGGAGAATACTATTCGTTACAAAAACTTACGACTTGTGGGGGTCCTTAACTCATATGACAAAGGCTTTGAATCTCCAAGGGAACTACTAAAAGAGCTATTTATCTCAGTACTAACTCTTCCTGAAAATAATTTACCTTTCGTTATGAAGGCTTATTGGGTTCCCATGAGTAAAAACTGTTCTGGCTGTTCAATGAAAACCACAAATCAAGATGTGAGCTTCGGTTTGCTCTCACCTAATTTAGCTGCAATTTTCAATCAGGCACAAACCTCTGCCAATATCTTTCAATATACATCTGGTCCAAAGAATACAATAATATTTTCTTTAGCTTTTGATACTGATCAGGACCATGTCTTAAACATTGCCAGGAAAATTGGTGCTTTGTACTTTAAAGAAATTATCTGTCACATTTTTCCAGATATTGTGCCAGCAACACTCCAGTACTGTAAACAGTTTTTACAATATAAGGAGGAACTAACTGAAATTCTAGCAAACATTAAAATACTGTATCCAGCAAAATAGTCCCTTTCCTGTGGTGATGACAGGAGACTATTCTTTGAGCCTGTATTAGGGAAAGGAAAATTCAAAAAAATCAAGAGGAGGAACAGGAAGACAATGCGACTGAAGTTGAGATGCCTTTATTAGAGGATGGAAATAATGAATAATGGATTATTATTTTTTCTTGCGTTTTGGTTTGACACAATAAGATGTATATTTTTTCTTGATACTATATCTGTGCTATGAGGGATATAGAAGAAATGCATTTACATTCTCATATCAGATCTGTAGGCTAGTGACTGATACCCTGAAAAGGTTTAATTCAAAGTTCTTGCCTAATCATTTGAACATGATATGAAACTTATTTTTGACCTATAATAAGATTATGGTTAAATAGCGTGAACTTGGATATAAACTTTTATCTTGATTTATTTTTGGGTATCAGATTATTAGAAAAAACCTTTTCTCATTGATTAGGAGATCAGAATTAAAGTTTTGTAATATTGTTATGATTATTATATGAAGATTCTCATATATGTAACTGATACCAGAAAGTAATAAAAATATAAATATATAAAAAAAAAGTTTGCTATGAGTGGTGATCTGATGAGAAGTACATTTATTTGCCCCTGAAAGTGAGATGGGCCTGGAGTTAGTTCTTGGAGTTGGAGGACGCTGCTAGTGCAAGGTGTGAAAGCCGAAGGGACAGTCAAAGTGTTCTCCTGCCCAAGAAAAGACCCTAGTTTGTTAGGCTGTGCTAATTTCCCTGATCCTTGGAGTAGCTGCAGTTATCTTGCTGATGATGTTGCAGTGGATGCCCCTAGTTCCTGTAAATCCTGTTGTCATACTTCAGCTTTCTGCAGACTGCAGCAGTGTATCCTCTGAAGCCACACCACTAGCAGATAATGGGCTCTCAAGAAGATGGAGGTTGATCAGGTGGCTGTCAAGGTGGTTGCAGAGCATTGACAGATGTAGCAGAGGAAGCAGTGGAACTCAGTTGCAAATTATTGACAGATGTGATGAGCTTATCTATCATTGCTTGTTGCTACTGGACACACATTGCGAGTGCAACTATTTGTGATGACTGAGGTCCTTGTATGCTGATGGCCTGGAACATTGATATGGACTCCTGCACAAGTCATGCAGTTGGATTGTGTCCATCCAGGTTGCTGGCTTCTGTTGGACCTCATAAGACTGAAGTTGAGGGAGAAGTCCTTGGAAAAAGGCTGCAATTTGATCCTTCTCTGTTTTCTGCAGACATTTGTAGCATGGCTCAAAGTCGACTATGAAGGCTTCCAAAGATTCAGAAGGCTGCAAGGTGCATTCTCCTAGCTGTTGTTCCAGTAACCCATGTGGACGTGCTTGGACAAAATGATCTTTAAAAGTTGCATAGTGTGGCAGTATTTCCTTTAACTTGTTCTGGAAGTGAATTCAGGAAATGGCAGTCCTTCTCAAAAGCAGGGACACGTCAGTTCGCTGTGGGCAGTTTAGTGTGTGACAACGTGCTCCATTGCATTAGCTTCGGCATCAAGCAATCACTACGACAGTTAGTTCCCAGACAATTCCCTCCCATTAGATGTTGTACTATACTCCAAATAAAATTACAGCATGACTTTCTCTTCTACTACCCTCAAGCACATTGTCTCATGTGGTGGGTAAACTGAGCCCACCTGGAGCTTATTTTATATTATTTATGCGGCGTCCGAATTGTCCGGGGACAAATTGTCATAAGGATTGACTGACACTAGAGCTAATGTGATGGAGCACATTGTTGCATGACAAACTGCCCAGAGTGAATTGATGTGTAGCTCTCAGAAGCAAGCACTATGCATTGGATATATGCAAGGGATGAGTCCAACCATTGAAGGCAATCCAGGCTTGGAATTGCTCATGCCAGTCGACAGCGTCTTCATGAGGCAAGGCTGAGAGGGGTGCTGGCTGTAGGCTGCCATGGACCGTGGACTGAGATAAGATAGTTTTAATGTAGGCAAGGTCATCCTGAATGGCTCACATAGCTGATGTTCCCTGTGATGGGAGGGAAGACAATGTCCTGCAACAGGGTTTCTACTTTGTAGCCCCACACCCTCGAGGTGGGTGAAGGTAGACCTCCAGACACTCCTGTGCCTGTATCTGCATCTTCTTTGGACATGGCGGTGGGAGAAGAGCTTTGCTTGACATAACAGAGGTTGTAAATATGAGAAGTAGTTGCCGTAATGCAGAGAACTGGAAGTTGTGGAGCAGATGGAGTATCATGGAGAAAATGTTGTCGTAGACAAGGTGTCATTATTTGTGAGCAAAGTCCATCTAGTGACATCCTTAATAAACAATTCCTGCTCAATTCCTTGTTGTTCTGTTATTTAAATAAAGATTTTTTTGCAAAATAATTTTTTGTGTCAGTGTCCAGTCATTTCAATAGGAGTGCCCTTAACAAAGATGGCCACCATGGAATCCTATGGAGTGAAGCTGTTTTGAACAAGCTGCTGCCCCTAACAAAGATGGCCACCTGAACTCTGATGTGAAGTTGGGAGCATCCTATCTGATTTGTCTCTTTCCAGATGGCTGCCGACAGGAGTGAAGGGTCACTTCCTGTTTATGTAGTATACCCAAACAAAGTTGACTGCTGCTTACAATAAGACTGTCTGGAGCTATTACAATGAGCAGTATGGTGAGTCCCATGAAGTCATCCTCCTTCTCCAACTGGTGGGGAAAAAATGGCGAGCTCTGTTTTGGGTGAGTGGCCCAGATGTTGGGGTTATTATATGTAATGGCTCCCCAGTGGTTTACTGTGCTGCTTTTTTTTTCTCTTGTTCCTTCCCTTCTTGTCTTTTTTGTCTCCAGGACTGGCCCTCAGTCTATTTGATGTACTTTCCCCATGTATATATTTATTTATTGCTGTGCCATGCTTGGAATCCTGTGGCTCATTTTACTTATGGTGCCCCAGTTTTAGTTATTGCCCTAGTTTAATAATTGCTCCCTGTGGGCTCCTGCAGGCCTTTATTTTATTTATTTTGGAAGGCCCTTTAGTAGTGTTGCCGAGTGTGAACAGGATTGCTCAGTGTGTTGGGAACAGGTGAGACAGCTAAGTGCGGCTTTAAGTGGTGTCCCAGAACAGCAACAGTGGTGAATCAGTGCCAAGTGCTGGAGATGAGATGTAGATTATGGAGCAGAGTGCACAGACAAGTTGCAGTGTTTTCTATTTTTTTTCCTCATTTGTTTGCTTGTTTTATTTTATTACTGGTCCCCAGTATGTAGCATGGCCCAAAAGGGAACAGAGGCTCCATTTTGTAGCGTTGGAGCGATATAAGGTAATTCTAGTGCGGGGTACGAGGAAGTAGGCTGTTGGTTAACTAAGATCTGTAGCTTATCCATTAGGTAGGAAAATGGGCAGACTGGGTGGGCCAAGCGGTCCTTATCTGTCATCAAATTCTATGTTTCTATGAGGACTGGTTCAGAGCAGGGATTGGATTGCTTTATATGGCAGAAGTGGCAATTCAATTGGAACAGGAAGCAGCAGAGTGGCCACTATGATTAGTTTAGTTTTTTTTTGGGGGGGGGAGGTTTGTAGCTATCCGGAGCTGCTAACTTTGAGTCAGGGAGCCACAAAGTGTAGAGTGGAGTTGTGGTCTGTTCATAGGCAGAGTTCATTTCTCGTGGGAATCCAGAAAACTAATGCGGCAGCTGCTATAGTGTTGATCCATGGTCTAAAGTGCTAAGGGTTTGGAGTTGTCCCTTGATGAAATGGTAGGAGGCATGTTGCAGTCCAAAACATGCTTGAGCTGCTGAAGAGATCAACTAGCATCTGTGCTCTCTGTTTCTATTCTGCTCTTGCCTTTTTTTATTTAAGACCCACACACAGCACAGTCAGTGCAGCTGTTCTAGGAGTGCAGAGAACATAATAGCACAAAGTGAGGCTGTCAAGGAGTTCCATGTAGGCCTGCTGCTACGAGGTGAGAGTTGGAGGTTTTCAGTTTGTTTGTGTCCCCATGTCAGGGAACATGTCCTCTGTGTCCCCCATGTCAGGGGGAAGGAATGGACAAGGATATGATAGAAGGCATTCTTAGAATGGCAGAGAAAGGGGAGATACTGTTGATGGGAGACCTGAATATGCAGATGTTAACTGGAGCACATTTGCTGCAGCCACATCCAAGAGCAGGGCCATTCTTGATGCCCTACAGGTGGCAGGCATTAGACAGCTAGTTTCGGAACCTACTCGTGAGGGAGCAATCTTAGACCTCATACTCTCAAACGGAGGCAGTGAGAGGATCTCAGATCTAGAACTGGGTTGCCATCTGGGGACAAGTGACCATCAAACCGTGTGGTTCACGTTAAACTCAGCTACAGAGTCAAGCCATACAAAAGTGAGGGTACTGGACTTTAGGAGGGCTGACTTTGGCAAGATGGGAGAGTGCCTCAGAAAAGCACTAGAAAACAGGCTAGAAGGAGGTGTGGAGCAACAATGGGGAATTATCAAAACTGTCATCACAGAGGCAACAAGCCTTTGTGTGAAGCAAATAAACAAATCAAAATGAAAGAAAAAACCACTATGGTTCTCAAAAGAGGTGGCTGTGAAAGTCAGGAAGAAAAATATAGCATTCCAGAAGTATAAGGAAACACAGAAGGAGCAGAACAGACAGCTGTACCAGTTAAGGCAGAAGGAAGCAGGAGGAAGTCAGAATAGCAAGGCCCAAACTGAGGAAAAGATAGCCAACTCAAGCTAAGAAGGGGATAAAAACTTTTATAGGTACATCAGCCAGCGTAGAAAGACAAAGGAGGGATAGTGAGGCTGAATAGAATGAGCGGTGGGTGGGCAGAGGGGACAGTGAAAAGCAGGAATACTGAGCGAATATTTCTGCTCAGTATTCTAAAGAGGAGAGAAGTGCCTAATCCAATTAACAGAAGCACTCTTGATAGAGGGTCGATCCCAGTCCTTTCACAGAAGAAAGGGTTCTGCAAGAACTCCTAAAACTGAAGGTGGACAAAGCAATGGGTCCTGATGGAATTCTCCCCAGAATTCAAAAGAATTAAGGGAGGAACTAGTGAAACCACTGGCTACTCTTTTAATGAATCATGGGAGGATGGTGTGATACCCGAGGACTGGAGGAAGGCAGATGTGATTCCCCTTCACAAAAGTGGGACCAAGACAGAGGCAGGAAACTACAGACCTGTCAGTCTGACCTCTGTGGTAGGGAAAGTGATGGAGTCACTTCTGAAGGAAAGAATAGTTGAGTACCTAGAGGCCAGTGGAGCACAGGACCCAAGGCAGCATGGGTTCTAGCGGGAAGGTCATGTCAGGCAGAATCTAATAGATTTCTTTGACAGGGTGACCAAAGTAGTAGACCAGGGAGGGGCTGTGGACATGGCCTACCTAGACTTTAGCAAGGCATTTGACACAGTCCCACACAAAAGATTAATAGTCAAATTAACCAGCCTGGAAGTGGGTCCCAGGGTGGTAGCCTTGGTAAAACATTGGCTGGACAACAGGACACAGAGGGTAATTGTAAATGGAGTCCACTCTGAAGAAAGGGGGGTTACTAGTGGGGTACCGAAGGGTTCAGTATTGGGTCCAGTCCTTTTTAATGTCTTTATCAGTGACATTGCAGAGGGACTGGAAGGAAAAGTATGCCTTTTGCAGATGACAAAGATCTGCAACAGGGTTGATACACAAGGAGGCGTGGAAAGGATGAAAAGGGATTTGGCAAGGTTGGAGGAATGGTCAGAAGTATGGCAGCTAGGATTCAATGCAAAGAAGTGCAAAATAATGCACCTGGGAAACAAGAACCCAGGGAAGAATACACAATGGGTGGGGAGGTAGTAACAACAACAAAAAGGAAAGGGACCTGGGGTAATCATATCAGATGACCTTAAGGTTAGCAAGCAATGTGAAAAGGCAGTAGGGAGGGCTGGGGTGTACTGGGATGTATAGGAGAGGCATCATCAGCAGAAAACAGGAAGTTGTTATCCCTCTGTACAGATTGTTGGTGAGACCCCATCTGGAGTACTGTGTCCAGTTCTGGAGACCCCATCTCCATAAGGACATACACAGGATAGAGGCAGTCCAGAGGAGGACAACCAAAATGGTGCAGGGTCTGCAAGAGAAGCCGTATGAGGAGAGACTAAAGGAGCTTAATATGTATACCTTGAGGAAAGAAGGAGAGGGGGACATGATAGAAACTTTAAGTACCTCAGTGGAATCAACAAAGTCCAAGGGGTAGCATCTTTCAGAAAAAGAGCGTGCAAGAACAAGGGGACACAATTTAAAGATAGAAGGAGGGGCGGTTCGGGGCAATGTGAGGAAGTATTATTCACAGAGAGGGTAGTGGATGCATGGAACAGCCTTCCTGAGGAGGTTGTGTGGTCTAAAACTATGGGAGAATTCAAGAATAAATGGGACAGACATAAGGCAATTCTTGTGGGGGGTAGGAAGAAATAGGCTGTTGGTTAACTAGGCTCTGCAGCCTATCCTGTAGGTAGGGAAATGGGCAGACTAGATGGGCCTAGCGGTCCTTAGCTGCCATCAAAGTCTATGTTTCTATGTTTCTATGTTTGTGGAGCTCCAATGGGGATTAGGGCTGAGTAATTTAATTATTTGCAGTTATAAAATGGGCAAAAAAAAACTGGAAAGCTGACTGGTTGAAAGCCTTTTTTAGTCGTGTCCCTATCAGGACAAAACCATTCAATGGGTACTATTTGTGCGAACCAAACTGCACCACAGGATAAAATCAATACTTGGCACTGCTCTTCTGCTGCAGCTGCTCAGCATTTCATGCTACAAAGATGAATGGGATCTTTAAAACTGTTTGACTACTACTGGAACTGCCCGACTGCCTACTCCCCCACAGACAAAGTCTATATTTTGCAGGAACTGCACAGCATGATGAGATGGCCATGAAATATTTTAAAGGAAAGGTCCAACTTGCATTTCGCCATAGAGGCATAGAAAGACTAGCAGGATTTCTGATGCTGTTCTCAGACCTGCTCCTCCGTAAAACGGTCACCATTTCTGCTCTCCAGTCCAGTTGTGACAGTTACTTGTTACTGATCTCCGACCCCTCCGCCACTTCATCCACAAAACAAGAAACCAAGGAAAGTATGAAGTAAAAAAAATCTCTAACGGTACCGCTATGTTGACATTTGAAAACCGCAAACAAGGATATGGCTCATCGGCAAACGCAAAGAGACGTGCTCGGTTGTCAAACAGGACTGTGAA
Source organism: Neoceratodus forsteri (assembly GCA_016271365.2). Lineage (NCBI taxonomy): Eukaryota > Metazoa > Chordata > Ceratodontiformes > Ceratodontidae > Neoceratodus > Neoceratodus forsteri. Next base: position 1,281,058,869 of record CM057459.1, on the reverse strand, counting down.
TGTAAATGAAACAGGTAGACTAAATCAAAGACACAAAAATTAAAAAGGAAGGAAACAAATGCAAAACAAAAAAATCATTTGATTATGTGCGTGTGTGGAGTGGGGGGGTGGAGACAAGGAGCATCACACAGCAGCCGATCTCCAAACGCTCACCATTACTGAACCTGAGTGCACTGCCCGTTTCAGAGACATACTGTATATCAAATGAAGAAATGTAAAAAAAAAACAAAACAAAAAAAAAAAACACGAAAATAAGTACAATGTACAACATTTTATGTGTTGGTGTGCATGCGTGTGTGTGTGTGTGTGTTGGGTGGGTGGGTGGGGAGTGAGACACACAACAGCCCCTGTACTGACTGTTAATTTAAGCAGCTACATTCCAAACCAATGACAAGGACTACTTTTTGGTATTTTCTGCTAATGTCATCACATTTTTTACTGCTTTTAAGTACACTTTCTATTTGAATTTTTTAATTCACTTCTTTACTGGAGGGCCCATTTTATAAGTGCAATAAGACACTCTGAGGTGTGGGTTATGGCCTGATAAGAGCACTTCCCAGGTGCTAAAGGCCTCATAATACACCTGGGGCGTGCTCTTATCAGGCCATAACCCACATCTCATCATGTCGTATTGCTTGCTTAGTTGTTAGCTGGTGTAACAATGCCCCACATTTTCTTTGTACACTCTCAGTATTGCAGGTAGGCTGCTGCAGAAAGCAGAGGACAGTTTTATTGCTGATTCTGCATCCAGGGCTGTGATGCAGGTGGGGTCCAGAGCTTCTAGGTGCTGAACTGTGATAGAGGACAGGGTACCCAGTGACACACTTAACAATAGGGGGTTGACACAGTCATGTGAGATAGGGTCAGGGCAGAAGAAGGGCTGCATTCTCCATCATGTGTGGCATTTTGGTGTTGGCCTGCCACTAGGACCCTTACCTTCTCTTCAGGTCTGCTATGCCAATCTCTTGCTGCTCCAGTGGATGTCACCTTGCTGGGCCATGTGACTAACTTGTCAGATGCAAAAATAAAGGTAGAAAACTCTTTATTCATCACGGAAGACATCTGCACTTCATGAGGTTCTACCTCAAATGGAGGGGTTTTCCAGGCTGCCTTTGGAATCACATAGCACTACCAGACAGTGCAATATTCTGTACCAACAACAGTGTCCGGAGTGTTTTTAAAGGGGTGGCTGCTAAACACTAAGCCCCTTGCGTAACTGTGTACTTCACATTATACTCACTCAAACTTGAAAAATCTACTTCTAGTGATGTTCTACCCCCAAAATTCTTCAGCTGGCAGCCCCATCCCAGTCACTGCTAAACCCATTACTGGTCTTCTGAACCTGTCCTTCACATCTGGCCAGATCCCAGACATATGGAAAATGACCCATGTGGTGCATGTGTATAAGGGGGATCTACTAATCAAATTAGTAACTAGAGGCCAGTTTCAATACTTTCTTCCTTGCCTAAGACACTAGAAAAGCTGGTTTATGGTCAGCTAAAGGTCTCATGTATCATTCCTCTTGCTGTCTATGATGCTGCTGCTGTTTTTACTTCACTTTATTTTACTATGCTGTACACTTTTTATGGATATGTACTGTTGTTTATTTTTTTAAGTGTAGTATTATTTTATGAATGGAGTTATAGAAACATAGAAGTTGACGGCAGATAAGGACCGCAAGGCTCATCCAGTCTGCCCATATAGTTTTATGATCACTGTTATGCCTTGTGTGGCACCCTGAGCCTCTGGGGAAGGGTGGCTAAGAAAAACAGATTACTCACCCATAACAGTAGTTCTAGAAGCGGTATATGTTGTTCATCTACACTTTTTGGCATGTCCTTTCCCTTTAAGATTCTTGCCGGAAGGTCTAAAAGCTGGCTCTTCCCACCCACCCGGGTGGTATATGCCTCGACTCTGACCCTTCATGCCAGATCTTGCCCGTTGGAAGCAGAGGGTTTTGCGTCGAAGCCGGGGAGGTCAGGTAGGTTAGTGTAGATGAACAACATATACCACTCCTAGAACTACTATTACAGGTGAGTAACCTGTTTTTCTAGGATTGTGGATATGTTGTTCTATCTACACTGTTTGGCAGACTCCTTGCAGTTCTCCAGGAGGAGGGAGGCAAGGTACACACACCCTACTTAGGGAACAGAAACTGGAGAACTAAGACCCCAAAACCAGCATCCCAGCATGATTCTAGGTCGATGTGATAGTGGGAAATGAAATTGTTTGCTGACTTCCAGGTAGAAGCCCTGCAGGTATCCTGGATAGAGACGTCCCTAGAAGCAGCCACCGATGCAGCAGTATGCTGGGTGGAGTGAACTCTTATCCCTACGGGAGGCTCCTTGCCCATCAACTGATAGCAGAGATCAATGCAAGATGTAATTCATCTGCCAATCATCTGCTTGGCTGCAGGTCTGCCAGGTGCAGCTTCAGTGTAGGTGAGAAACAGCTGGCGAACCTCTCCCCGAACTTCGGCCGTATGCTCCTAGTAATAAGAGAGTGCTCATTTCAGGTCCAAAGTATGGAGCCTGTACTCGGCCTCTGAGGAGTTACTGGGGTAGTATACTGGCAGAGTCATCACCTGGTTCAGGTGAAACGCCAATACAACCTTCAGAAGGAACTTCAGGTTGGGGCACAGGACAACCTTGTCCCTGTGGAAAACCAGATAGGGAGACTCAACAGAGAGCACTGGCTGAGGTGATAGCCACCAGGAAGGCAGTCTTCCATGACAGATGTGACATCTCACTCCTGTGCATTGGTTCGAATGGCTTGCCCATGAGCTTTGCCAGTACCAGCAGTAGATCCCACGGTGGTGGCGGTTCATGCACCGGAGGGGAAATGTGGTCAAGGTCTTTGAAAAAGCACCAGACCACCTTCTCCTGTACCACTGCCTGCTGACCAGCCCACTCCCAGTAGGCAGAGATTGCTGCCAGGTGCACCTTAATGGTCGTAGACCGAAGACCTCCTTTGGATAGAGACCAAAGGTAGTCAAGAATGCTAGCCACTGGACAGGATAAAGGGTCCAGGCCCTTGTGCTGACACCAAATAGAGAATCTCTTCTATTTGAAGGCGTAACACCTCCAGGTTGATTCCTTCCTGGATGCTTCAACAACAGTAAGAATATTCTCGGAGAGACCCAAAGCCTGGAACTCTAACCACTCAGGAACCAGGCTGTCAGGTGCAGGGATTGAAGGTCCAGGTGGAGGACCTTCACCTGATTGACTGAGATCAGGTCTGGGTGTGCTGGGAGACACTTCAGGAGCCTCTTACTGAGACTAAGGAAATTGGGGTACCAAAACTGGTAAGGCTAGTCCGGAGCCACCAAGATCACCTGTGCCTTGTCCCTCCTGACCTTGAGGAGCACCTTATGGATCAAGGGAAGTGGAGGGAAGGCATAGAAGAGGCCTGGGGTCTATGGCCTCAAGAAGACATCCCCCTGCAGCGGGCCCTGCTGGGAGGGTGGGCATGAAACAGCCTCAGCTTTTTATTCTGCCTGGAGGCAAACAGATCCACCTGAGGGGTGCCCCACTGGGAGAAAAGGCCATGTACTACCTCTGGATGGAGAGACCGCTCATGGGATGTCTTGCCCACATGGCTGAGGGTGTCCACCAGTTGATCTGAGGCTCCTGCCACATGGATGGCTAGAAGATCTGCCTCCAGTTGGCTCATGAGGGTCCAGATGTGGAGCACTTCCCTGCACAGAGGCCGGGAGTGGTACCACCCTGCTTGTTGAGATAGTACATGGTCGTGTTATTGTCCGTCAGGATCTGCACCACTTGACCCCAAAGGAATGGAGCGAATGCAGTGAGCGCCAGCCAAACTGCTCAGAGCTCAGCAGGTTGCTATGACATCAGGATTCCTCAGGGGTCCAGAGCCTGTGGACTCTGTGATACCCTATGTGGGCACCCCAGCCCATGAGAGAGGCATCGGTCATAAGAACTACCGTTGGCTTGAGGCAGACAAACTGGATCCCCTCCTGCAAATGTTCTAGGATGGTCCACCACTGGAGAGTGTCCCACATCTTCTGGGTCACCGTGACCAGCTGGTCAAAGTGACTATGTCACTGAGTCCACTGGTTGGCCAGCTCCCATTGAAGGGGGCACATATGCCACTGGGCCCATCAGACCATGTAGGTGCAGGCTGCCATGTAACCCAGAAGGTGCAGGACATCTCAGGCAGGGCGCAAGTACCCAACCAGAAATGATTGGACAAAGGAGGAGAGAACCTCTGCCCTGTCTGCCGGGAGCCTGGCTCTGGTTCGGCAAGAGTCGAGCTCTGCCCTGATTGAAGCAGATAACCTGCAAAGGCACAAGTTCCAACTTGGTCTCGTTGATGAGGAGACCAAGTTTGCTGCAGGTCTGGAGAGCCAGATTCCTGGATCTCTCCACCTCCAGTTTGGAGGGACCTGCTATGAGTCAATCATCGAGACAGGGGTACACTCTGACCCTCTGACACCGAAGATGGGCAGCCACCACTGCAATGCATTTGGTGAAGACCTGGGGGCCATGACAAGCCGAACGACATGGCTTGGAAATCGAAGAGGGCTCCTTCTGCTCGGAAGCAGAGGAACCTTCAGTGTGATGGACAGATCGGGATGTGAAAAAACATGTCCTGCAGATCCAATGAGCAAAACCACATGTTCTGCTAGAGAGATGATATGATCTGAGACAGAGTTACCATCCTGAAGGTGCAAGACCTGAGAAATTGGTTTAGGTCATGCTGATCTAGAATGGTGCGCCAACCCCCCAATCCATTTTGGGACCAGAAAGTACCTGGAGATGAACCCTGGGTTGACTGGAGAATCAGTGGCTCTGACTACTACCTCCTTGCGGCGGAGTTGGGTGACATCATCTCGGAGAGCAGACTGAGTGTGCACTGAAACCATTTCCTCCTGTGGGGTGCAGGCTTGGCTTGGTGGGTACTGCTCAAATTCCAGAGGCAGCCCCTGGCCGAACACTTACAAAACCCACCTGTCCATTGTAACAGTGGACCAGGTGGAAAAGAAGTGATGGAGCCAGCTCCCCATGGGAGGACCCAGAGTGGGTGTGATGGCTATGAGGTTGGCCACCCCAATCCTGTCACTGTGTAGGCTTGGAGGAGGAGGATCCAGCTTGGGGACCACTGGGACCTTTCCCTCTGGGCGTTCGGGCCAACGAGGGCCCTGGCTTGGGCTGAGGGCACCAAGGTTGAGCCTGATGCTGTTGCTTCCCTGACTGAAAATGGAGCTGCCTGGCTTCAGGGGCAGAAGGCCAAAAGGGCTTTCTCTTCTGCTTTTTGGAACCCTGGGATTCCTTCTGGGCAGAAGTAATGGAGTCCATTGTGGCACTGGACTTCTCTATGTGCTAGAGGTGACCGGCCACTCCTGGACTGAAAAGATCAATGCCCAGGAAGGGAACATCTGTTAATTTGTGCTGAGTGTCTTTCAAGAATGTAGAGACCCTCAGCCAGGCCCTACCGTGCATGGTGACCGTGGAAGCCATTGAGTGGGCACAAGAATCCCTAATGTTCAGAGGTGTCTGTAGTTGCTGTTTGGCAACCGCCTAACCCTGCTCGTGGACCTGCTTGATCATGGTCTGGAGGTCTGCTGGGAGTTGAGGAAGAATCTCATCCAGACAGCCCAAGACGGCTTGAGAAAAATGTGCCATGATGACGGCTGAGCTCGCCTGATGAAGACCAAGCGAAGAAGCAGCATAGACTTTCCTGGATGAATGGTCCAGTTTCCTGGACTCTTTGTCTGAGGGTTTATTTGTGTCTCCCAAATTACCTGAGGGTTGAAACACAGACTGGCCACTGGGAAGGCCTCTTCTGAGGATATCAGTGAGAGGATATTCGGCCAGTTTCTGAGCTGGCTCCAAGGGCATCCCCGTAGATTCGGAAATGAGACAGAGGATGCCCATGAAGGATGTGGGACCTTCCTCCATCGGGAGACTCCTGATGGATTCCTTGTCCAAGGGACAGGAATGCAAGTCAGAGTCTGGATAGATCAGCTGACCACACGTCGTCTTCAACCCACGGGGACGGTCGGGAGTGAGGGTGACAGACAGCCTATGCAGAAGGCCCATGACAGGCCGAGACTCCTTGGCAGAAACCCCGGAGGGAGGCTGCTTAGATGGTGGCTCCATCTGAATCAGTGAAGAGACCGGTTTTTGGCTGAGCCAGGAGGGTCTTCACTGGCTCCACAGGTGGAGGGATGGTGTCGACCGGCTCCTAGAGAGTCACCATTGGCCTGGAGGGTGACAGCCAATTGATGGCTGGTGTCAAAGCTGGAGTCAACTTCGGACCAGCCATAATTAACTGTTGCCACATTAAGTCCTCATAGTATCGATGCAGCTTGTGTTGAAGCTGCTCCCCTTCCAAAGAGGATGAGGATGAATGGCGGCAGCGGTGCTTCTTGGAATGCTTATGCGATTTCTTCAGCCTATTGGTCGAAAAAGTCAGAGACTCGACTTTGACCGTCGGTGGGGACTGATGGGGGTGCTCGGGAGGAGCCGGGGAGAACCGCGGTTCCTCCAGGTCAGGGACCAGGACCGTGAAGAAGTTCCCAGTGGGCTGGGTCTCCTCTTCAGTGGGTCCTTGCAGGACTGGGGTCCTGAATAAGGAATTGTTGGCCTCATCAAGCGACGACGGGTCGCCAGGGTCGAGAATAATCTCGATCCAGCTTTTAGACCTTTTTGGCAAGAATCTTAGAAGGAAAGGACATACTAAACAGTGTGGATAGAACAACATATCCATGATCCTAGAAATAAAGTTACCACTGCCTGATGAAATATGCTGGTACATATGGACTGCTAAATGACTGCACAGCTTCAGAAAGAGGCACAGGATGCGTACTGCTTTAGTCAAGTTCACAAGCAAAGTGCACTGGGCTATGGAGAAGGGCTTTCTTGACTAGTGCTCTGTTTATGGATCTGACCACCAGGGCATTTCATCGTGTGAACCATGAGATCTTTCTAAAAAATGAAGAGAACTGGTGCTCAGCAAGGTACCTGTAATCTGGTTTAAAAATTATCTGTCTAACAGATCTCAGTCAGATAAAACTGGAAATATTTATTCATCTGCTAAGATTATTACTTGTGGTGTGCCCCAGAGCTCCATACTAGACCATTTTTTTATTTGGCATTGTCATAAATAACTTATCTGTTATGTATATGGGCAAGCTCCAAATTACTACAGTACTTTACACAGATGACACTGTCCTGCACAGTCAACATAAACTTGCCGCAGACATTAATACATCTCTAGAACTTGATTAAGCTCCAAAATAGATTGATCCAACATAAGCAAGTCCTGAACAAAACCCAAACTAATGTTTTTTTGCTCCAGGCCTAGAGTTGTCTCTCAAAAAGCTAATTTTAACGTGTGCACATCTAAAGACTCTAAAATAGAAAATGCTGACATTTTCAAGTATTTAGGGGTCCACTTAGAGTCAGACATAAAAAACATTCAGATTATATTAGTAAAGTTACTGTCAGGGTACACAAGAGATTTTTTTTTTTTTTTTTTTATTTCATTGTTTAACCAGGTATAGCACACTAAGCTGAAAGCTTTTTTACAGGAGCGACCTGATTAGGCTGTACAAGCTGTGGTTTTTTTTGGTTTTTTTTTAAAAAGAGTCGAGGATCTCAATAGCACAATAACATTTTCTACCTATTCTGGATTATGGGGCAGTTGTAGGTGACTCTGTTCCAATCACTGAAGTGGCAAAGCAGAAAACCCTGCACAACAAGATAGGTAAGTCTGCAATTATGGAAGGTCAAAGTACAAATCACTGCTTATTCGACCCTCAATTAAAATGGTTATCTTCTAACTTAAACATCAGTTAGCACAATGGCAAGCTTTGTGCATAAAATTGTGGCCAGAGAGTACACTGGCTGCTTATTTGACTAACTGAAATTTACCACCAGTAACTTTAACTCACAGTCATCATCTGTAAAATGTCGTCAAATCCCTTTTGTCTGCACTGACATGGGCAGATGTTTAGTAGGATAGCATGCATTCACAAGTAAGTAAGTAAATAAAACTTTATTGATAAAGCACCTTATCCCTGGGACTCGGGGCACTGTACAGGATGCAGACAGTAACATACAATTCAATTTGACAATATTATTAAAAACACAATCAAAGAAAACATTCTGATTTAACAGCATAACACAGCAACTAGGGGCAACTGATACTGGGAGAAACTATTAAGCACCACAAGCCTCCCTAAATAAACGTGCCTTCAGGCCCCACTTAAAAGCCTCCAATCTGGAATTACCAACCTTTGTCATTGAGAAAATCTGTTCAGCCTGCTGAATCTTTCACTGCAGCCCTCAAGGATCATGTTCTATCCTGGATCATCTTCTGTCACTCTTTATGTGTACCTGTTATGCAAGCTAATATTTATTGTCTATGTTTCAGCTGCCCTACAGTGTATGGTTACTGTTCGTTGTGTATGTAAAATTCATACAGTTGAAAATTTCACTGTATAATAGCTGTGACATCAGAACTATGGTACAATCACTTTCGGAGGTCGTTCTAGCATAGTTCTGACATCACAGCTGTGGCGCAATGAACAAACTCTGATCAGAGCTGATATGGCTGTGGAGAGCTTTTGGGATGCTTTTAGACATTATTTCTAATGAATTTGCACAATGCAGATCTGTGGAGAGTTGAAAGGAAAAAACAACGGCACCGCAGGTATATGGCAGTCTTTAAATCTTTAATCAGTGCATACCATATGCACAGCCACTCAGCAGTACAGGCTAAAACCTCAACTAGTTTCACACCAAATGTGCGTCATCAGGAGGATGGTCTACCTACAATCCATCCCTTTAAAAAGGTAACATTTAAAGTGACAGTACCACATTACCACACACCTTTATGTACAAAAAACCTATATATGAAAAACCAATATTAATATAACACTATACATAAAACTACAAAACATATGCAAATAAATCATAATAAATCCAAAATAATTAAAAATTGCTTTTAAGACAATATATATATTAAATACCCTATTGAATATGTAAGTCTATCTAGAACAACCCTGGTCCTTTAACCATTAATCTTACCAGTAACCATTATGACCAGGTGACTTTTGAAGACTTACTAACGAAGTCCAAATGTGTAACATATTTTGATGGTTTTTCAAAAAAATTTTCAGGCAATTGTATGTATAAACATACACATTGTATCAACGCCATCTAGGGAGAAAAAAGAGAAAGAAAAGATGTATGTTTATAACAACAATAAACATCATCATCTTATATCATTAATACACCATAGATAGAAATACAAACTGCTATTCCTTATCTAAGTAACCTTTTCTGTGTAGAAATTCATTTCTTCTTTCTCATATTGATCAAGGAAACAACATCAACTTTGTCATTCAAACCTGGTGATTTAAGACCACCAAGAGTATATATCCAATATGCCTCTCTATTGAGTAACAAATCATTGATATTTCCACCCCGGGGTCCAAGTTTAACCCATTCAATCCCACAGAATTTAAAAACATGTTTCACACCCTCCACCCCCAATTTACATGCATGTACAGTTAATGCACTTCTGTCATTATTTTTTTCTATACTACGCATATGTTCACCAATTCGAACCTTAAATTGGCGTATAGTCTTGCCAATATAGAATGCACCACATGTGCACGTTGCCAGATATATCAAGTTCTCAGTAACACAACTAAAGAAGGACTGCATTTTATACGTCTTACCTGATTTAACAGTTGCAAATGTTGTGCTTTTTGCAATAGTAGCACAATATTTACAATTTCCACATGCATAGGTGCCATTAGGTTTACATGGTAACCAAGTTTTAACCTCCTGTATTACCTTTTGAGTAGGTTGGTAACTATTGGTAATGACATCACCAAGGTTTTTACCCCGGCGATATATTATACGTGGCAAAGAACTAGCCACTTCTTTAAGTCTGGGTTCCAGACCCAAGAGTGGCCAATGTTTCTTAATTATGTCACCAATAGCACCAGACTGTTTACAGTATGTTGTAACAAAATGGATGGATTTCTCAGTTAAACCAAATTTAACCTTCGGTTTCATTACATCCTCACGTTTTTTTAGTAGAAACATCATCCAGAGCATCTTCCACTAACTGTCTAGAGTATCCTCTGTCTAGAAACCTACCACACATCTCTGTGCCTTCTTTCACAAAATCATCATCAAAGCTGCAATTTCTCCATACCCTAAGTAATTGGGCCCTGGGAATGTTGTTAATCATAGGCCTGGGATGGCAACTGGATGCATGCAGAAGAGAATTTCTATCAGTGTTTTTCCTAAAAAGAGAAGTCTGTATACCATAATCAACATCTCTTCTGATTTCCAAATCCAAAAATGTGACCATATCTTTATCACTTGTCACACTAAATTTCAAATTAGGATTACTAGTTTCCAAATATAGAACAAATTCCCTCAAATCACATACAGTGCCTTTCCAGATCAAAAAATGTTGTCAATAAAATGACGCCACAGATCAATCCTATAATAAAAAGGATTGACCTCTTCATCATAGACCACTACTTTCTCCCATAGACCCAAATAAAGGTTAGCATAATTGGGCGCAAAAGTAGCACCCATCGCTGTACCCTTAGTCTGGAGAAAATACTCACCTTGAAACAAAAAGACATTTTTCTCCAACACATTTTCAGCACAGTTTAAGATGAATCTCTTCTTCTGTTCATCCAATGATAAATCCATACTTAGCCAATGATCCAATGCTAATAGCCCCCCTGCATGAGGTATATTTGAATATAAAGATCCATATCCAGATCCATATCTATATCCATTGAAACAAGGAGGGAGTCAGAGTCTAACTGGATATCCTGCAATATTCCTAATATATCAGCTGAATCTTTAACATAAGATCGCAATTTGGGCACATACTGCTTAATATATGTATCAACATATCGTGATAATGGTTCAGTTAATGAACCAATACCAGCCACTATTGGTCTGCCAGGGGGATTCTCCAAATCATTATGTATCTTAGGTAATACATAGATTGTTGATCTTATAGGATGTGCAACTACCATAAAGGAATGTTCTTTCTGATCTACCATTCCCTCTAAAAGTGCTGCATCAAGCATTTCATCAATATCAGATTTAAATTTGTTAGTAGGATCCCCCGAAGTTTTTTATAAAAATTGCAATCTGCCAACTGTTTTTTGATTTCAGTGATATATTTAATTGTATCCATAACGACTATGGCTCCCCCCTTATCAGCAGGTTTAATAACCAATAATGGATTATCCTGTAATGATTTTACTGCCGCCCTTTCATTATTAGATAAATTAGCATAGTTAGAACCATCATTCAGACTAATAGCTTCCACATCACTCAGTACAGCTCTTTCAAAGATTCTAACTATATCAGAGTAGGGCGGATTAAATGTAGATGGTAACCTTAAAGGGGGGGCACCACCAGGTGTTACTGATGGTACCTCTACTATATCCACAGAAACACCATTTGAATTGGTATCAGTATTATACCCCATGTCTGCAGCAAAAAATGATCTAAGGTTCAACGTTCTGGAGAGGCGCTTGATATCCAAATAAACTTCAAAATGATTAATGTTAGTCGTAGGTACAAAGGTCAACCCTTTTTGCAATACCTGGATCTCAATATCAGATAAGAGTACCTGTGATATATTCACCACAATATTCTCCGGTACGTGAGTAGTTGTTAATACCCTCTCCAACTGCCCTTCTGATTTCCTCTTCTTGGCCTGGTAACGTTTACCCCCCCGCGTCCGTTTGGGTATCGGAGGTAATGTTGGTGGTATGGACGCTCGGAGTTTCCCTGATTCTCCTGTATATTGATTCCCAAGTTCCTAGGTTCCTGAAACTGGACTTGCTTCTCACTCCTCCTTGGTTGGGAATATCTGGAAGTCTTGGGAGTAGAGACAGTTAATCTAGCTGGTAATTCCTCCTGTTCTACTTCCAAAAACAGATCCTCAGTATTGTCAGAATCACTTGTATTAGTGTAGTTGGAAGATGATGGAGAGATGCCCCTTTTACGAAGAATTGATTTCGGGCCAGTAACTGCCCCTGTATATACACCACCTTGATTACCAACAAACTTTTTTTTTTGTTGTTGTTGCTGTTTCCTTGGCATATTTGATCTCTTATTCCAGGTAAATACCCGATCCAGAAGGTAATCTTGTCTATCCCGTTCAAATTTTTTGAGCTTCCTTTGTTTGATTTTATTTTCTTCTATGTTGATTACTTCCTGAAGTTATTGTTCATAAGTCGGAAATCTAGAGTCCTCTTTGAAACGCAATACAATCTCTTTCTTAGCTTTAATATCTGCTTCAATAATTGGTTGCTGATTAACATAGTCCTTAATGACAGCTTGCATCAGGGCATCTGTTCCCAATTGTAACCCTCTGTTCCAATCAGAAACAAAAGATGGTCGATCCATGCCATAACCCTGTGTATTGAGGGCTCGTAATCCCCGGGGGGATCTACCAACTTTCAAATAAGCTTCTGAGGATACCGGTTCCAATAATGATGCGATCACTTAAGAGTGGCTTTCAAATTGGATAAAGGCTAGATCTATGCCAATATCTATATTTTTGATCTCTGTTGTAGATTCCTCAATAGAATTTTCTGTCAGCAATATTGAATTGTTCCTTGAACAAATCCGCCTCTCTCGAGTGGCAGCGAAATGAACATAAGTCCTGTCACCTCCCCCAATTGAAATACCGTATAATTCTCCTGGGACATACCCAAAGTTGAAATTGACAGTCAATGTTTCAAATCAAGAATATATACAATCAAAGTGGAGAGGTAGTGTTCATTCAAAAAACCAACATATGTTGCAAAGGGGAAAAATATATATATATATATATCTCCCAATGTAAATATAGCCAAATCTGTGGAGAGGCAGTTTCAATGTAGTCTTCCTTTTGCACATTTTTACAATGTGTTTGCCTAGAATACGCCTGCTGATTGCTATATATTTAGTCTGGATAGTTCACAGAAGAAATGGCATCTTATTTTCAGTAGGGCTCTACATCTATACAATATTATACTGCACTGTGTAAAATCAGAACACACTAATAACAATATTTTACATCTGGGGGATATATTAAGTGCCGGATTGATGCACAAGCAGAAAGACATATTGCACAAAGAGGGTGCGCCGGTCAGCACTGATACAACATTCAAAGAGAATGCACCACCGGTACAGGGTGTGCATACAGTAAAGCCCACCAGGATGAAGCACAGCACTGCAAAATTCTGCAGTACAGTTACTGCATCAAACAATGCAGTTTCAAAGGGAGTTAATCCCTTTTGTCATGCAGTAAACCTGTGACACTGCGCTTCATCCTGACAGGCTTCATTGTTCCTGTTGAAAATGTGACCCTGGACGGGAGTCACAGTGCAGGCGGCCACCAAGTCAGGTGCATCCAGGGTGACCCCGACTGAATACTTTCTAGGGGGAATGCGTGGCACATACCAGCATGCACCGCAGCCCCCATGGGTAATATTTAGCCCAGGAATGCAAATGATCTAATTGAGCATGCAGGGTGCAAAGGGCCCTTATGCATGCTCATTACCAGCCCATTTGCATGTTGGCATGGGGATGAACGCACCGGAGCAGCTCTCACCCCCAAGCCTTGACCCCACTTGTTCCCACATGGGACAGGCCCTGAAGTCTTTGGTGGTATAGTGGCACTGTCCCACCCATTCCACCAGCCCCAATCATACTGGAGTCCAGGCTGTATCAGTTCCATATTGTAAGGACCCCAATGCCATCCCTAATTGCACCTGAATACACCCACAGTCCATGTCCATAATGTAGTGGCCCCTGCTCCCCCCTCAATGGTGCATAGAGAGCCCCCCCTGCCCCCAGCCCATCCCATTGCGATGACTGGCTCTGTAATGGGATTGTACCACTCTATCAGCAGGTGGCAGAGCACTCACAGTACAATGCTGGAACATGTTAAACATAGGCATGAGCTGTGTGTGGCTGATAACACCCAGTAGCCATACTCCTCAGGCACTCGCATGTGGATCCATCATCCGGGTGCCACTGCACTGCTCAGTGTGGGTGACAGCTGATGCTGTACCCACTCACACAGGTCCCAAAACAGGCATGTTACAGCCTGTCTCCCATTCATTTGTACAATTGGGGAACTGCGGATGAACTATCTATAGCCTGAAGTGTACACTGCAAATGGCAAAACAAGATACCGCATCCCATGGCACCAGGGATACTTCAGAAGTCCAGAGGATGGCATACTACACAGGGGAACAGGGGAGAGTGTGGACTTGCAGCGGTGTATAACAGCAGGAAGATACAGCATTGACAAGGCATGCATTGGAGGTATGTAAATTCCCTCTTCAGTATGCCAGGGATGTACACACAGCTGCATGCACTAGTGAATCCACAGCTGGCATGGTCTCCCAATGCACAGTACAGACAGTTGGGCCATTCCAGAGTGCAGGTCCCCAGCCTGGGTTCAGTGCAGTCAATGGCTGGCCATGGCAGGGTGTGGAGGGCAGTGCCAGTCTTTGCAACAGGTTGGCTATGGGGGAGTGAGGGTGTCTGTGTACAGGGGCAGAAGATGGGAGTCCTCTAGACTGTGGATATGGACCATGGTTTCCTCTGTTGCAATCGGGTCTGAGGGGGGAGGTCCTACACTATGGAGCTCTTCAGGGATGGAGTTGGCTAGATTGGGGATGGAAAGTGGGTACCTCTAGTCTTCCAGGGCTTCCAGGCTGCTGTGCACCTGGGTGCACATCTGCAGCCTGCCTGTGGGTGGCTGGCTGGGTTAGGCCAGCTATTCATGGCCTAACTGTGGGCCGCTGTGCTCTGGACTGTGAGGGGCACATTCTCACTGAATATGTTGCAACACTGCATATGCATGGGATTTCCCCCTCGACTTGAACGGCATACCATTTGTGTGTGCCCTGGCCCATTCCCTTGCAGCCGGCGCATCCTGCATGTTTGAATATCGCACTGTTGTACTTTGTTGGAGTTGTGCAGCACATCTCCCTTTTCCACTGGGATGCACTGCATAACTCCTTTGAATACAGGGGCCCTGGACTAGGTAGCCTGAATACATCATAAAAATGGTAAAATCATGACCCCATTGAAAACAAGATATTGCATCTAATCTGAGACAGCCTGAGTAAATACAGAGCAAAAATGTGTAAATAAACATCCTCATGACAATGAGATGTAGCATCTCCCCTGCCCTATCCAGGATATAAAATATAGGATAAAAAATATTCAGTGCTCCCAGATCCAAATAAACATTACTCTGTAAGAAGCCCTCATTTTCCCTACAAAGTCAGAATCAAATCCCTGTAAATTTTTCCAAAAACCACTGGTTCTTTATTTATGACTTTGTTCTTTATTTATTATATCAGCAGCCTTTTATTAGGAAAAGAGCTCTGATTTGTTGCTCATGATTACCATTATATGTCACGATGGCCTTGGAATGATTTGGATTTATATGCTATGCATAAGGCCAAATGGGGGACTGTATGAAACAATAAATATCAAGCTCATTATTTCATGAACTATACTCAACATTAGTAATCACAAGTCAGACAGTCTTTCAAAAGATACTAGTAGCGTCTATAAACAAATGTATTGCAAATAGAGACATTTCCATATATATATATATATATATATATATATATATATATATATATACCTATATATATATATATATATATATATATATACTGTATATATATATATATTTATTGCAAAAAACTGCGTTAATGCGACAGTTAGGGTTTTTTAGTTTAGTTTAGTTTAGTTTACTGTTCTAGGAATTACTACCTTTGAGCCAGAGGCTCTTTTACAAAGGTTCCACGTCAATTAGGTACAGTACAAAAGGTTACATAGATAACACAACAATTTGTGTTGTGTCAAGAGCAATAAAACATATACAAATACATATCAAATCACTTGTGCAAAAGGACAGGAGATATCAATAATCACATTATTATTACAAGAAAGAGGTCATGCCAGATTAGGAGAAACAAATAGGGAAAAAGTCCAGAACAAGAGGTTAAGTGAAAGGTGTGGGAGCAGACAATAGCAGGAGAAAGGTTTCCCAAACATGTCTTTGTCAGATAACGGAACAGGGTGGGTAGTGAGAAAATAGGAGGTTTAATCAGGGCAGTCACGGGAGCTGGAGGTGGCAAGGTGAGAGAAAACCCTTGATTTGAAAATACCTAGAGAGGTGGAGGCAGTAATATGAGTGCTGAGGGCATTTAGCCAGCTGGGGGCATGATAGGCAAATGATCTTTGTCCCTGAGAAGTCCAGCATCGGGGGAATTAGGGAGAGGCTGGTGTTCTGATCTTCTGGTAAAATGGGTGCTAGCTCTCGGACATAACAGGTCTTGGATACAAGGTGGAGTGAGGCCCAGAGTGGATTTTTTCGCCATCAGGCAGGTAAGGTACTTTATCCGGTTTGAGAGTTGCAACCAACCTGAGTCAGCATAGAGTTCACATGTGTGGGTACGTCGATGTGCACCAGTGAGCAGCCGACAGCGAGTCAGGGAGAACACTTACATTGGTTATACCGGTAGGGTGGCTGGTAAGGATCCAGTCAATGAGGGTGCTGGTCCCTGATTTGTAGTTTTTCCTGGTAGGGGAGTTTACCACTTGAGTTTACAATTTGCTGCTAGGATGGCATCTTTGTTTGACCCAACAACAGGAGCAAGCCAATTTATATTAAAGTCCCCAAGGAGAAGGAGTTTGATGTCAGAAGGTTGTGTACTTACGAACTCGAGGACAGCCTGTAGGCCGGAATCAGGATCTTTTGGTGGGATATAGACAGCAGCAATCGTGAGGACTTTGTTTTGGGCACCAAGTAGTATCTTGATAGGGAGGAGTTGCACTGAGGTTTCTGTGGTGGGATAAGAACCAGGGAGACAGGTGAGGTAGTCCTTTATGTAGATTGCACATCCACCACCCCTTTTTGAGGTCCTATCCAGCCTGAATATCTTGTAGCCTTGTATAGAGATGGCATGATCCAGAGTATTAGGTGTCAGCCAAGTTTCGATGATGACAAGGATATCCGGGTTGTGTTGGCTGGCAAAGATTTGAAGGGAGGCCAGTTTTGGGAGGAGACTGCAGATGTTTAAGGTAGCAATTTTGAGCCCCCCCCCTCCATTTTGGCAGGCTTTGTTGTACTGTAGGAGACAGGGCCAAGGATTTGAGTGAACACTTCCTGATATCAAGAGGAGGAAGAGTAGGAGTTTAAGAGACAGTTGCTGTACTTTACAGTGACAAAAGTGAGGAAATTCGGTGTTAGGCTTTTCAACCCTAACTCCGGCTTCCCCCCAACCCCCCACCGCCCCATACACATACAGGCACATACATAGGCACACACACACAGAACACACAACTATGGGGGCAGTACAAGGCAAGACAACCAATCACAGACAGACACCATAACGCAACAGAAATAACATACAGCTTCTTAAACATACCACAACAGGCATCCATCATCATGTTTCACCAACTGTATCAGTTCTTGTGCCATTCCACTTTCCTATATGTGCACAGCCTGCTACATAACAATATATGACTGATAGTAATGGACATGTGTTGTTCGCAGTGTAGACCCATTTCATTTATTGCTGTGTTAGCAGCTAGTCAATTTCTCAGTTGAAGCATAGCAGTGTGCCACTAGCAATGTTGTCATTTTTGTATAAAACCATACTGCACACCTCCACTTAATTACTTGTTACTGCATAAGAGTATAGCCACACAGCATCACAAAGTTGCCAATTTTGCATAACACAGCACCGTGATATGTCAGCCAACTTGACCAATTGTGCATAACAGAATAATATAAATACTTAAATACATTTATTGGTAAGGAAATGGCACTTAGCCCGTAGTGACTTAACTATTTTGTATAAGAACATTACAGTATGCTAAAATGAACTTTATCATTTCTGCATGCCACCATATCCATGACTCCACCTACTTGCCAGTTTCCCTATCAAACTTTGAAATAACTAATAACAGAGACATATTAGTAGGCACAAAGGACCAGCAATTTGACCATTGCCATATAGCAGAATATCCCAATGTTTCCACCTAATTGTCCAATTTTGCATCTCATCATGATAAAAACAGACAAACACATGACTTGGTGACAACACAAGATGTTTAGACCCACTCTAGTTGCAGCAAGTTTGCAAAGCTACCCATTTCTGCATAACAGTATGATGTAAGAAGTACATCTCATGTATTAGTGAGAGTGTGAGGCTCTCTTACATGGCATCCTACACCAAACTGCACATTTGTGGATGATGACATAGGCCATGTTGTCACCAAGTTGGTCATTTCTGCATAGCACCATAATATAACTAGCAACATCATCTATTACTAACTACTCTATATTTAACGAAGGGAGCACAACAGTGTGTAGGTTATTAGGGGTTTACCCATGCCTTGTGTGGTGTGTCTCCAGGTGCAGCCAAGCAACTTTACCACATAAGAAGTGGATAAATCTCAAGTAACTCACACCCTGGAGTGCCTTATTGCAATTATACAATGGACTCGTGTAAAACAAATGTTAACATGTGTTTAATAATGTTTTAATAAATATCATTCCTCAGACATAGCCAATGGAGGATTTACCCATGATCATGTTAAATGTTGTTACCAATAAGGTTACAACATTTTCACACATCATTCTATGATTGTTACATGGCAGCATACCCTCACATTGTTGTCAAATCTTTTATTTATCTCAAAAACTACCACATAAGTGATGAGGGAGATGCATAGGCAGTTCTACCTGAAATGCTTCTAACATATCCCACTCTATGCACACAACAGTGTCTGATGCTAGAACAAGTGATACAGTTGGTGAAACATGATGATGGATGCATGTTGTGGTATGTTTAAGAAGTTGTATGTTATTTCTGTTGCGTTATGGTGTCGGTCTGTGATTGGTAGTCTTGCCTTGTACTGCCCCCCCATAGTTGTATGTTCTATGTGTGTGTGTGTGTGTGTGTGTGTGTGTGTGTGTGTGTGTGTGTGTGCCCAGTAGGGGTAGGATGGTGGGGGGTTGGGGGGAAGCTGGAGTTAAGGTTGAAAAGCCTAACGCCGAATTGTCTCACTTTTGTCGCTGTAAAAACCCTAACTGTTCCATTAACACAGTTTTTTGCAATAAATTTCCTAACTTTTTGAGAAAGAAATAAAAATGCAATGTTCTCTTACCACATTACATGTTAAAAAGTTTATCTATGCTTTATATAAGACACACTCAGAACAATACCTCACCAAAGTTGTCAGCCCATCAGTGGTTCACAGCTACTGCAACATAACTCAAGAATCATGTCAAACAACACCATGATGATCACCACTATATATCTCTAATACTAGATATTCACTAGCTCTGACAGTCATAATTAGCATATTGTCAGGTATGCAATGAGCTCTCCCCTCTCTAACCAATGATTCTACAGCATACATATTTATAATAAGGAGACAAACACATGATTTAAAAACTATTATATTTAATAAAATATGTTTTTATAGAAACATATCAAGCTTCTATTTACAATTATGATAATAAACACAAATATAAAAATAAATAAATGTGTTTATTCACACATACGGAATACAAGGAATAACAAATAAAATATAAATAACACAAAAGTAGTGAAAAATAAAATAAAAGTGTTACATCACACTTGTACTACATGGTGGTGGGGGAGACAAATAAATAAAAAATAAATAAATAAAACAAATTATTAAATTAAACTATTTACAATTAGTGGCCAGGAGTGACAGAGAGGTGCTGGCCATTCAGGCTGTAGGGCCTTGGGGACAGAATGAGTGGTAGAAATGGAAGGCTGCACAGGAGTGGATGCAGCAAGGTGCCCCTCTTCTGCAGCTGATGATGGTGGTGTTGTTGGAGGGGCACCTTCGAGGGGCTATTGCTGAGGAGCTGAGGAGGGCTGGTCATCCTGAAGATGCTGTAGGACTTGATGCAGCAGATGATGGATAGTTTCTGTGGTCTCCAGCTGGTTCTCAGCCAGCCACACCATGAGGCCATGCGTGGACTCTAGCAAAGCAGCAGAGGCCTCTTCCAGTTCTATCAATGATTGAACTGCATCAGTGAGGCCCCTGTTGCTCTGCTTGAGCCCTTGGGTGGCTACTAAGGCCACATGCCCCACATGCCCAAGACGCTGCCGCAAATCAATAATTTCTCCCTGTTGGCTAATTATCCCCCCCCTTGACCAATGATATAATTTAATTTTGCTGCAGTGTCATGGGCGTGATCAGCTGCAGCCCTGTTACCACCCTGCATGGCCTCCAGCAGCTGGCTGAGTGTCTCACTGATTTTATTAAGAATGGAAATTTGCCCTGTAGACACACAAAAAAAGTACAACAATAGAGATATAATTAAAATTACCTTTCTGTAGTGTTGTGATAATATACTACAATGAACTCTGATTATTTGTTGTATCAATCATAGGTGAGAAATATTCACATCTATGTCACATCAGTAAACCTCTCTTAACTTGATAATACTTTCAGCGACATTTCCTTGTCACATATTTGCCCCCAACTGTTTCACACAGTATGATATAACACTTCTCCCAGCACAATGTGGTACTACAAACCCCAGAATAGATGTCAATTCATGCTATTTCTTGAAAGACGTCAAGAACCTTCCCATGGCAGTATGTACAAAAATTTTTATAATAATAAAACCTCAGCAGCTGTAGCTGTTGCCCCCCCCGCCTGCTGTAATATATCCTGCTCTGAATTACATCCACATTGGTATTGTAATAGGTAGGCAATGACACACAGCTGTACACACTCAGTAATGCTAATTTATGCTGATTGTCTAGGCAGACCACTCAAATAAGGAAAGAGGTGTAAAAGTACACTAGATAACATAGAACAGATGCTACCCCCTTCCTCACCTTCATGAAGCTACACAGATGTCCTACATTTAACTCACACAGTATTCCACAGGTACACTCTCTAGCCCATTGTGTGTCTCTCACCACCATATCTGAGTCTCTCTAGGTGTACTATTCCTCACAGATTATTGCTTGACAGGCAAGGTAGTGCTGGGATCCCATGTGGGAAGACTAAAATGTATACACTACTCTATCATCTATTCCCACCTCATCATGTTTCTCAAGGTCAGACACCATAGTTCAGATCATTTGATTATACTGCATGGTGCAATGTTGTCATGGATAGAAATCCATAACTACAATGGACTTATAGTACATGGTTATGGCTTATTGTGACTAGAAAGCAGTGGCTTTCAAATTCTTGTTGTAGGACAGTTCAAAGGTCAAAAAAGTTGTACTATCATTCTGATGTCACATCGATAGTACAACAACTTTTCTGACTTGTCCTACCACCTGATTGGTTGATTTACACTGGGGATTCAAAAAACGCTGGAGAAAATGGCGGCGTCACTTAGCGAGTGGTCAGGCAAGCAGCTCACAAGTACAGTTTGGACATGGACTATATTGTCAGCTCTGTGTGCCCAAACTGTCAGTTTTCGGTATTTTTAATTTTTAAATTTACTGGCACAGTTACGGATGCCAAAGCAGAGTGGGATTTTCAGTGAGGAGTCGGGAGGACCGGTAACTTCTGCGGCAGGACCGCATCCGGAGGACTGCAACTTTAGGTAGAGAACTGCAAGAATGACAAAATGCTGAGTTTTAATGCAGGAATGTGAACACAAGGTATTAACCTTGTTAAATGTTGAGGAACCATATACTATATAAAATATTGAATGGTTAACCATCCACAACGAAAACCGTGTTCCCATCTCTGGAGTCGATGGCATCATAGAAACCTCTCGAGGTTCACTCTTGAGGTTTCTGTGACACCATCGACTCTCTTGATGGAAACACAGCCTTGTTGTGGATGGTCAACCATCCACTATTCTATATGTTATGCTGCAGTAGCTATATTATCACAGCTGTCATGCTACACTAACTATGTCACTACTGCAGCATGACAACTTGGGATGCTGGCACAAACTTGGTTTCCTCAACCCAGTCATACTGGAACTTTCATGTTTATAAAACTTGAAGTTGCAGAAACATCTGCAGCACAGTGTGTCAGTTAAAAAAAAATGTTAACATTTCTATTCTCTGATCTCTTGTCCACCTGGTTTTGTGTGGTTTTCTATGCTGTGACTGCCCATAAACTATTAATGATTGTGTATGAGCAGTCCTACACAAACAAAGAAACTGTAGTACTTTCAGGTTCCCTTGGAAGCATTGCATCTCTCAAGCTGTACTCTCGAGATAATCTGTCACCAAGTAAACCTCTTGCTACAAAAATATCCTTGTTATATATGACTGTTAATACAGAACCATCTATGTAACGAATACTACCACAGATATCCCAGATGAACATACAGTAACTGTGCTTCAACAGTAAAGTTGACATCAAGCAATATGAATAGAAATGTAATAAATTATCATTATCTACATAAGTACTAGCTGTCATACCTATAAACAAATGTTCAGCAAAACAACAAAAATCAAGTAACTGTTGTTAGATTTCTAGTCATGCAAAAAAAATCCTAAATTTGTACATTGATCAAACACATAACCAGACTTGTATAAATGCAGCACTATATTCAAAAAGCTGGAAACAAGTTCATAGAATAACATAGAGGATAATGGATGGGCAACAGTTAACAACAACCTTGTTGTTAACTTCAAGAGGTTGTCATGACAACCAAGTAAACCTCGAGAGCGTAGCTCAAGAGGTTTACGATTAGCAGACAACCTCGAGAAGTTAACTCAGGGTTGTTGTTTACTAATGCCCATCCTTTATCTTGCATAGTGTATGGGCATCAGTTTAACATTTCTTGATCGTGAACACCCCCCCTCTGCCGCCAATGCCACCAACACAAGAAGAAGTACCGCTCGTTCACTCCACGTTCTCACAAGACTCAAGTTTCTAAAATAAAAATGAAGCTACCAACCAATTCAGCACATTGGAACTGTCCTTTCAACAGCTCTCCTCTATTTTTTTTTTTGTACTGATCACTATGCTGCCGGTCATTTACCGATGATCTGTCCTCCATGCTCCTGTTTCCACAGAGTTGTGCGTCACTAGATGCACATGTGCAATGAGGATCAATGCTGTTGTACCATCGGGGTTACATCCTCTAGATGGTACAACACCATTGTGACGTCTCCACCATGGTACAACAGCTGTGTGATTGCACTGAGTTTTGCCCACAATAACGTTCTACCATACACTATAAATGATTTGTAAGTAGAACAACAGTAACATGCTTCTATACTACCTTTCCAGCGACATACAAAACATAGTTTCACTAACAATAGATCTTTATAGACAGTGTAACTCAGTGGCTAAATATTTCTGATATATACTAGTCTTCCAGAGAAGTCCTATTAAGTACAGTATGTATGTTTAATATCTTGGTGCAACTGTTCATCTCTGTGAATTGCAGGTGTCAAATATCACATATAACTGAATATTAACATCAGACCAGCAAGAGGATTGCTGCAGTGTTACAGAATTCAATACAGCAGTGCAACTGTGACTTGATATCGAGCATTAAGAATATAATTCAGAATCAGAGATTCAGTGTTAGTCCCCATGTACCACCACCAAACAATTAAGCAATAATGCTCGACAGGGTGTGTGTCGTGCTAGGATAACGTCACGCCTCAGGTGGTTGGGTACGAGGCCGCAGGCCGGGTGTGTCCAACAACTGAGGCATGACATTATTCCAAATGACATACACCCTGGAGCATTATTGCTGTTATACAATGGCTCATTGTTATACAGAATAAAACAATCATTTTAAAGATGTTTCTGTGTGAAAAAATATATTTTTTTTAAGAGCAGATGAAACAATCAAGCTCAATGGTCAAGATGCTCCAGCTCATCTACAGGTTCACAGTGAGGCTGAGACTAGACCCGTGATGTTGTGCTGGGATAACATCACGGGTCCAGCCCAAGACTGACCAATCAGAGTCCAGGATTTTTTCTTGCCATTGTATAATATGCAACATATCTTGTTAAAAGTGTTAAAAAATACAAGAAATAATATTGTGATTCACGTTCTTGCAGAGAGATGTACAGAAAAACATAAAACAATTGATAAAACCTACACATGTGACCAGTGGTCACAGGGTACAAATATGATTGACCATACCAACAGATGCTCTGCTCCTGCTGGTCTAGTTTCCAAGAGAACATTTAGCACCTGATGCAACACTGTCAGTATAACGACGGGTATCAGGGCATTACGTGTCTCTACAGACTAACATAAAAAAATGACATTGTAGCCATTTGACAACAGTTAGTCTTAGAACACCAGCTGTTCAGCCGTCAACTCTTATTAACTAATAATACAGCCTTAGGGCAATGAAGCTACTTCTATACTAAATTCAGAAATGTTACCTTTATTACTTTGGACTTGTTCATGAGTTGAGCATCTTTACTAAAAATGTAATTGCTAGCATGTAACAATTTGTTCCTAAGTTGTGTTCCTCTGCTATCACTGAACTATAATAATGATGTCAATGTCTTTACTTCAGCTCGTGCACTCCACTCATGATGTAGTGCCTCATCTGGATGGTAAACTCAGGCGACCAATCCATGGTAAACCTATCTTACTGGTTAATGGGTAACTTCTCTGCATGTCATATCGATAAAGTATACCAATGATATCCATGGCTTTACTTGGGCTGTGGCTATCTAATCATGATGCACCACCTTATGTGTGTCAGATGAGTGTGTGTGTGGGGGGTGGTCTTTGCCTGGCTAAAGCCATGCAACTGGTCAGTAACCTAACTTGTGTGTAACTGCTGTTAGCAATGTCTACCAATCATCTGCATGGATTAACTTGTGGTATGGCTGTTCACTGACTATACAGAACTTGACCTGTCTAGGGGGAGCTATAGTGCAATTACTCAGTCCAAATGGGCCTACTGAGTGGCCACCACTGCTCTTTAAAAATAAATTAAAAACATGATAACAGTTACTTACATTCCTCAGCTGGAGGCCCAGCTGGACCTGCAGCACCGGATGGATGACCCGCTGCTGGAGCATCTGGTGTCACCTCCACAGAGGGTTCTATCTCCACTATTTCAATACCCTCTGTGTAGTCTGCTCCTCCAGCAGCACCCTCCGTAGATGGTTCATCCTCTGTAAAAACATAGCAAAAGACAAAACATTACTTGTCTGTGAATATTACTATGACTATATATACCTCAGCACTATCACTTGTGCTAAATTCTTAATCCTGACAACTCCAATAGTATCTACCACACAGTTAACGCACTCTACACCTGCTCTCTGAATCAGTACACTAACTACAATTGTAGCCTTGTTAGTACCTTCAAACAAGATAACATAAACAAGATAACATAATGAGTAATTTTAAAACCTCATTAAGACAATCTGCTCCCCATTCTCCCCATTTTGGGCAACTAGATTAAAACTATCAAACACAGAATACTGCATAGAACCTTCATCTTTTTTTCTAAACTTCAAGTTGTTAAAACATCAGCTGCGAACGGTGTCACTTTTAAGAAAACAAAATGTTAAAATTCTTACTCTTCATTGTCTTGTCCAGTTGATTTTGTGTGACTTTCTATGTTGTGACTGTCAACACACTGTGAAAGATAGTGGATTAACAGTGATACACAAACAAATAAATTCTTGTAACTTCACCTTCCCTTGACAACAGAATATCTCTGAAGCTGTGCTCGAGAGGTCATCTGCCACCAAGAAAACCTCTCAATACAAGAATATAGTCACAACAATTCTCTATATGTACTCTATTTTGAGAAGAAGTACTACATACTAATTACACATTGACAGACTAGTAAACATTTCTACATGTATGGAATACACCCATGACATGTCTACACACAATGTACATGGGTAAATAGGGTGAAATGCCTACTAACAGAATGGCCCCACCCTCCCCAGACAAGCCAATGCAAGTTCAAAAATCAATACAGAACCTTCATTATAGGAAGTGGACACAACTGCTAACAACACTGATGACTTGTATGAGACCACCCTGCAATGCTGTGACATATGCAGAACAGCTACTGAATCTTAAATGTAGACACATAGGAAACAAAAACTGCACATATTAAACACATACCTGTTTTGCATCACCTGCAGAGATACAGAATACTACAATGGGCAATTATGATCACTGGACAACTAGAGCTACAAAAAACTATACATGGCTTCAGTAGACACTATCTGTAAGACTGTGAACATTGGGTGTTACATCTAAAGGACACACCCAGAGCAGAAATAAAACTCTGAACATGAAGACAATATTTACAATAAAATGAAAACACCATAAGCGGCAAAAAAAATTAGCTGTCCACTCTGTTCCATACACTATACTCACAGCATGTAACAGTATATAGTGCACATTGACTTAAAAATAGTTGTCACTACATCATTCTAACTCACCAGCAGAGTCGAGCACAAGCAGCTGCTCGACATTAGCCCCTCGTGCCACACCTTCCGGGAGTGGTATCAGCTGCACACGATGGGAGGAAGCAGGAGCACTTGGTGTAGTGGCTGAGTGAGCAAAAAATCAAATGAGCATTATATATAATTATTTCATTATTAACATCAATAGCACTTTATTTTTTTTTCTATTATTTTCACAATTTCTATTAACCCCTACTTTTTCCTGCCATCGCAAGGCACTCATTGGCACCACTCATCATCATGGCCAGATAACGTATCCAGGATGTACCCCTACAGTGTCCCCTCCTGACATCTGCACAGTGAGGTCTGTCCTGCAATCAGTGGACTGGGGCAAGCAGTGCACTCATCTTCTAGGACCGCAAGGGTATTTTTCCTGTTTTGTGTTCCTCTCCCCCAACCCTCTGGGACGCCGGCACTTAGCACTGGCATCGAGACACGTGACGTGGTTACACACATATGCCTACCATGTTCCATACGATGTCCCCCTTACCCAACTCTGATATCAGAGCCACCAATCCTTTCAAGGGACGATGCACCCACCGATTCTCTATGAGAGTCTCGGATGCTGTGGCATCCCTGGTATCCCACCTGAGGAACAAGAGCACCAATGGGACACTTGATCCTCCTTCCCACTGCTGAGCCCAAGCTAACCAAGTTCATTCTGGGACCCCGGTTCACCGCTGCAGCACAAGGTGTGATGTCCAATGCCTCAACAGTCAGTGCCACCATGCCACCATCAATACCAGTAAAAAAAATCAAATACTTCAACCACCTCCATCATGTATTCAGTTCAATACCACTAACAACTGCATACCCAAAACTGTAAATGAAGCCATACTTCCTGTGTACATGGAACCTTGGTTGTATGCTGGTGTCAAAGAACACATCAGTCATACCTAGATCTTGACATCACAGAACCCCTTTCATAGAGCATACAGCCTCTTTATATATGTATTAACAATCAATGCAACACACAAACAAATAAACCACAGTTAACAAATGATGTGACAAAAGTTCACAACTCCTAACTAGTAACATCCTCAATTACCAAGATAGTAAGATTATTACTTCCAATGTTTAAATACTCTAACACATTACTTGCACAAAGAACTGTGTCAGGAGCAGTATCGTTATTTTGGGTACTTTAACATGTCAGTAATGTAAAGCTGTGAGTCAGAAACAGACCCGTAACCTCCACAAAGGCTGACAGGGAAAGTGTACCACAGAAGAGCAGCTGAAAAAAAACTCCTGCATATTAACATTATAACCATTAGTTAAATATACTTACAAGTATGGTGACGATCACCAAACTCAGGCTTCCCTGCTTCCTCCCACATAGCATATGCTATGTTGAACCACTCCCTTACACTCTTGTGCATATCACCTGCCGCAGACTTTGCCTTGAAAAACATCTGGCGGGTGATCTTCCATTTCCTCCTGCACTCATCAGGAGATTGTGCAATCTCCTCTCTCCCCAAGGCATGACTAACCTGCACAAAAACACAAATAAAGTAATGTAAATCATTTTGTACAAGTAAAATATGTACATTTATGTATAACATAACTACAGCTGTCACTAACAAAGTGTAACACTATCTCTCTGACATGCAGATCATAAAATATTCACAAAGAAGATTTGTCACTATCTTAATTCTCTAAATATAAAATCTGTCCAACTATGACAGGATACCTCTTGTGCCTGTAACACTCTTCTAGGCAGCACACTGCACTGTTCAAACAGAAATATGTCTCCATGGCTTATCATCACTCTTAAAAATAAATCTTTATATGTATGCCACACATAAAAACAACGTTTAACTACTAAATAAGGCGTTCTGTTTGAGCATGTTAATATAATGAAACCTACTACCAATGGAATGTCTCTTACTAAACTGTACTTGAATGGCATATATCCACAGTTGTCAAAATTCTAGTTTAGAAAATTGTACAAATCAATTTTGATACCTGATTGGCTGAGACAGGCTCCAAGCTTGGGATAAATTTTTCAATAGATACCCAGCTAAAAGTAAGAACCAGTCCAAGTGCCTCTTCACAGATCAACATTCTGTGATGGGCCATTTCCTAAGTGAAATAATACCCTCCAGGGTAGGCATTATTGGAAAATAATGGACCTTCCAGAGGCTATAACACACTCCACCTGTGTCATTCGGCCTCCTTACGACCCTAAGCAACTCGGTATTTCCCAATAATGCCCTCCCTGTTAACTATTATTGCTTCCATGTGTAAGAGTAAAAAAATAGTGATCTGTTAATTCAATTAATAACTTACCTTGCACCAGGTGTGGATCAGGCTCAGGTTGTCACCTGCATCACACTGCAAGAATTAGCATGATCCTTTACAGCCTGAACAAGGGCCAGCACCTCTCTGTCACTCCAGGATTTGGGCACTTTTTCTGTAAAAAAAAAATAAAAAAAATTAATTTCATTACAAAACTTTAAATATAACATATATTATGGTCTCACTATCTCATATCTCTTTCTGTTTCTTAACACTCAAAATAGTATATTTCTAACAAGTAATGAATTGTGAACTTTCAATGACTACATTATTCAAACAATTGAATGCCCCCAGATCAGCGACACAGAATAGTACCATGGAAGGTACAAACTTTATAAATACATATATATATATATATATATAGATATATATATATATATATCTATATATATATATATATACACACACACACACATATATACATATATAGATATATATTTACATTGTATGCATGTTTGTCACAGATCATAAAATCAATAGATTTACTCTTCACTGACTTGTCTTGCTTGACAAATACTAGTTTCACCCAGTACCCCTCTTTCCTAAATGAACAACATACACTCATTCACACCATTGACAAGTGTGAGATTTATTCTCACACAGACCTAATGGGTCACTCCCTTGCATGCTTAGAGAGCATGAACTATGACAGTGCGTTTCATCACTTTCGTATGCTAGCAGTGCATAACTCTGGCATTCAAAAATTTGTACAAAGATTATATCGAGTGAGATCTGTTGTTCAAGACTATATGCACTTTCAAGCATTGCTCGATGATGGAGATGTGGAAGGACTTATGAAGTTCATAAAACAGTTGCAAGCAACCCATAGATTGAGGTCTAATGCTACTGTTGCCGAACACACATACACAATGCACACATCACTGGTGCAAGAAGCTCAGCTTCTGAAGAATTTTGGACATGAGTTTGTTAAATTTGAAATTAGTAAGACACAAACATTAGATGTAATCTGCGTATCATGTGAGTGCCTGTTCTACAAACACTTTTGTGTCACAACAGAACTGCAGAACACTCCACGCTGGAATGTAATGTGGGGCTGTCTTCATGCATACCTTCTCTTAAAGTCTGACTTTGAAGAAGTTGGAACTGTGTCACTCTGTTCTTACTGTTATAACAAGATTAAGAGTGACACTTTACCTCCTTGGTCTGTACTTAATAAAATGGAAGTTGAACCAACGTCTCCTGAAATAGCAGTCTTGAACTTGTTTGAGAGGATTCTAATTCAGATCATGAAGACATTTCAAACAATCATCAAGCTGAATACAAAGACACGAGACCTGCCATACAAAGAACTGTTATGGTCTCTGAAAGGTTCTGTTGTATATTTGCCTTTACCTTTGCAAGAAAATGTCAACACTATTTCTCAGGACAATAGTGTAGTCATCTTGGTGAATGGTGTACCAACAAAGGCAAAAACAATATGGCAGGACATAGTCAATGTTGAGAAGGTAAAGCATGCTTTGCGATACCTAAAGGAGCATAATGTTTTCTATGCTGACATTGACATCGATGCATTTGCTGGTCTTTCTACAGCTAATGCTGTGCAGGACTCTGACAAAGCAATACTGGAGAAGGTTGACATCGCAACTGTACAGAATGTCTATGAGCAATTTACCATACACCCATTGCATGGCAAAGATCCAGTAATGGATAACATTTATTTATACCAAATGAAGCAAGTGGAGGGCAATCCTGTAAGTATATGGGAGGCTTCTCTAGAAGCTCATTGTTTTCCTGATCTCGTTCCACTTGGCTCACGTGGTCAATTAGATGAACAAGAACTTCGTGTTCCAGGAGCAGACTATAGGGCCTCAAGAGTTCTACATAAGGATGGCACATTTTGAAGAAACATTGCATACCTCTTCCACCTTCGGTGGAAAAGTGAACTTAGTGTTCTATCTGCTAGTATTGCTCATACATTGAGACTTGGTACAGAGTTCACCAATATGACAGCTGCACAGTTACGACACAAGTTGCAGAGCAAAGATGAAACACTGCAAGTCAGTATTTCTTCCATTTTGTCCAGCATGCATGGTACTAAGGAATATTAGTACAGACGACACTCTGAGGTGATGTGCATGCTGAGAGAGTTTGGACCAGCAACATGGTTCATTACGCTGAGTTGTGCTGAATATTATTAGGATGATCAGCTTGATCTTCTCAGTTGGGCAAACTCTGACATTGAGAACATATAAATTATGGCTCTAAACGAACTATGTTTACTTGATCCAATAACTGTTTCACGTTACTTCCACCACCGGTTCCACATTCTCTTAAAGTTCATACTGTCTAAGACAAATCCTCCTCTTGGCATTGTCGAGCACTTTATTCTGGAGGGTTGAGTACCAAGCTCGTGAAGCTCCACACATACATATGTTGCTGTGGATAAAAGATGCCCCACGTATTGGTGACAATGAGACAAGTGATATTCTAAGCTTCATATTGAAGTATGTCACATGTCAGATTCCAGACAAGTAAGACAGTGCAACACTGTGGAAACTGGTTCAGAAATTCCAACTACACCTGTGCGGCAAGTACTGTCGTAGGAAAGTTAAGAACAAGGGACAGTGGTACACTCCAATGCCGTTTTGGTTTCCCAAGACGAGCTTGCCTGTAAGCTTGTCTCAATGATGTATTTTCTGCCATGCAACACCACTTGAAGGCTAAATCAACAAAGTGAGTGTATGAACTACCTTGCAGAGAATCATAAGTCTATATCAATGACTATAGCCCTTCTCTTCTGTTGATGTGGCAGGCAAACATTGATATTCAGTTTGTTGCTGATAATTCAAAGGCTCTTGTGAGGTATGTCACATCATACATCACTAAGGATGAGCAGACAAACCTACAGAAAATGTGGGAAGAGTTGTCTAACTGTGACCGGTCAATGTCTTCTAGGCTATGGTCACTGGGACTTAAGACTCTCTCACACCGTGAGTGTGGAGCCTACGAAGCAAGTGACCAACTTACAGGTGTATGTCTATATGGCAAGTCAGACTCCATTCATTTCTTGAGTGTGAACTACAAGCCGAACAGGCGTCACATGCTTAAGAGTCATGAAGAGACTGAGGATCTGGCTGCTACAAGACCAACAACCACAAATATTCTCAAGAGCAACTTAATTGACAACTACTATCCACAGCGCCACAGTGCTATGGACAATCTCTGTCTCTTTGAAGTTGCTCAATGGCATGATTACAAGTGGGATGTTCCTTCTGACCCAGAGAAGAGCATATATAAAAAGTCACTGGCTTTGATGGCTCACTTGTGAAAAAGCGAAAACCATGGCTAATTGACCACTGCAAACTCAGCTTGAACACAACAGAAAGCAAAGAACATTATTATTTTGCTCTATTGTTTCTGTTTAAGCCTTGGAGATCAGAATCTGAATTGAAAGGATTATCTGACACATATGAACAAGAGTTCATAGAAACTTATGATACCTTCAAGAGTCATGTCTCTGACACTTACACTGACAGACTTGAAATGGAAAAAAATCAGTTGGAGAACGCTAAGAAAGTTCTGGATGATGACACCCCAGTAACATCACAGGAAATGGTTGATGTTGAAGGAGAAGGGACTCTTGGTGCCCTTCTTCCGCCTAATGGCCTAGCTATGCTAATGTCAGAGGTAGAGGGCACAATGCAACAAAGCATGCAGTTCTCAGAGTCAGCTGCAGACATTGTTGAGAAGTTGAACCCACACCAAAAAGTCGTGTATCAGTCTGTCATACATGCTGTGCAACATGGTACTCAGCACAGCACCAGGCACTGTGTTTGTGAGGAGCACACACCAGTGAGGATGTTTATTAGTGGTGCTGCTAGGACTGGAAAATGTTTCTTGATTGAAGCTTTAAGCAAAGGAGTGTGTGACCTTACTAACTCTGCAACCTCAGTTATTGTTGCTGCTCCAACAGGTTTGGCAACTTATAACATAGGTGGTATGACACTTCATAGGTTATTCATGTTGCCAGTTGAACGTGGCAAGAGTGGTGATTACAGGAAATTGTCATATGACGTTGCCTCTGAACTGAGGTCAATGTTTGACAAGATGCATTTGCTGATAATAGATGAGATCAGCATTGTTTCAAATGTTCTCCTTACATATGTCCACCTCCATCTACAGGAGATACTAGGCATCAATGATGACATACCATTTGGTGGCAAGAATATTATTGTTCTTGGGGATCTCCTGCAACTGGCTCCTGTAAATGGCAAACATGTTTTCTGTACTCTTTCCATTGAAGAGGCAAAGAAAACAATTGGATGCATTGGCTGAGTCAATCTGTGGGAGTTCTTCTCATATGCTGAACTCTCACAGAATATGAGACAGCAAGGTGACATGCCTTACAAAGCACTGCTTGATGAGGCTCACATTGGTGCATTGTCATCCACTCATGTGGAAATGCTAAGACAGTGCATGATCACTAGAAATAATGCTCCTATTCAGGATGCTTGTGATATCTTTGCACATGTACAGAAATCTGGGGTACATGTTATATGTCTATTCCAAAGACTTAAACAGTGTGCAGAGTTCAATGAGATCATGATGCAGAGAGAACAGCAACCTATTGTCAGTCTCACATGCATAGATACCATAGATGGTATAACCCTATCGTGAACAATGGTATCAAAAGTGACTGAGCATCTCACAGATCTGACAAGTGATGTGTTACGTACTGCTGGCTTGGAAGCTGTCCTACCACTGTGCAGAAATGCACGTATCATGCTTTGCAGAAACACAGATGTTGAGCGAGGTCTTGTGAACGGAGCCATGGGCTACATCCATGAGTTCCAGTACAATGTGCAAAATACAACTGTGGAGTTTGTGGTTGTCAATTTTGACAACTGAGAAACTCCTCAACCAACAGACAGAGTTACTGTCAAGTTTGAGCTCGTGAAAGACATATATGTGACAAGGAAACAATTTCCGTTGTGTGCTGCTTATGCAGTGACCATACACAAGTCACAAGGCCTCAGCCTTGATAGCGCCATTGTAGATATAGGCACTGGTATATTCAAGGATGGGATGTCTTATGTTGCTTTGTCTCATGTCAGACAGTTGTCTGGATTACACATTGTAAGTCTAGCAGAAAGTAAAATCCGTGCTGGCACAAAATGCATTGTTGAGTACAACAGATTACGTATATTGTACCCACCAAATGCTCCTTTGCTACCAGTTCCCAGATATGCGTCAGGAACAGATATCCCAATAGATGAAGGGCACAAACTAAAAAGAAAGTACACTAAGACTCCATAGTCATCGCCTCACTGTTCAATGACTGAGCACTCTCTCCATAAACAGCTTGCATCTCCGCCTGTGAAGAAACGTATCGGGGTTAACACACTGCCAATATTTGACAACAACACAGGAGTAAACTGCTATGCAAACACTACAATGCAAGCACTTCTCCACATCCCTGAGTTTGCTGATGTGTTGAACTCAAGTCAGTCGACACCTCTGACAGAAACATTAAAGAGAGTCATTAGAGGTAGTCAAGAGCAGTTCCCCAGTTTACAAAGCTTGACTCCTCTATGACTAACTCTTGGAAAATATGCAGGACAATCAATGTTTGCTGACAATGCACAACAAGATGTCACAGAGTTCATGATGGGAATGATAAACAGTCTAGCAGATGATGGAATTGATCTGCGTCAACACTTTAAAGTTGACTATGTATGCACGTACACATGTTTGTCATGCGGCCACAAAGAATCACAAGCAACTCATGACATGCTCTGGTTGTCTATCTGTGTCCCTGAACAGAGAACCGTGAAGTTCCATAAGTTGTTTGCAAATGCAGAAACTGGTTGGCTGTGCAGAAGATGTGGTCGTTCTTGTGTTTGCTTTCTGAGAGTTACATCTTCAAGTTCATACATAATGATTCTATTGCAATGTTTTAACTCTCAAGGCATGAAAATCACAACACCAATTTCTCATCTCATTGCTGGGAGAACTATGTTCTCAGGAACTCAATTTGACACCCATGCAATTATCTTCCATCACAGCCTATCCATTCACTCTGGCCACTATGTCACTTGGTGAAGGTTCAGAAAGGGATAGGTGGAGTGCAATGATACAGTATGCACTCTGAAAGAAAGACTCCCAAGGAATCTAAAAGATGCATACATCATCATTCTCCATTGCACCAATGTTGCACAACATGTGGAGGAGTGATGCCATCTAATCACAGTGCCTCACTAAACCAGCATCTTTGCAACAATAACATTCCATGTGTATATTCCATCCAGATACCATTTTCTTTCCACCAATCTACATATGTATTTCTCTTTCACACAAGAAGTAACACTTTTCATCTAAAACTACTGCTGTATAAAATGACCCATGGTGATCTATGTGTTCTACTTGTTGTACACTATCACCATAGCCCATGTTAATTGCTCTGATTTCTCTGCCATTGCAAAAGACAACTGCACCAGTACACCAATGCAACTGACTTTGGTAGACAATTACTTGTTCATCACACTGTCATTCTCATACGTTGAATGCAAAACAATACTGTTTTCATCATTTATTGCAATACAATTGTCAAAAAACTTTGTAATGTGATAGTGAGCATTTGCAACTTTGATGTACTCACTACAAAAACTGCAGTGTTACTGCTCAAGTAGACTTGAGGGTATTGAGCTGTAATCATTAGACAGTCAGTGAGTCATGTCTCTTTGCGGTTGCCTCAGTTAAGTCTGTGTGTCTTAGCACATATTACTGTGCATTCAGTTGTTTCACAGTACAATCTTACATGGTGATGACAAACTCAGTAATCTACTAACATGCTTATCAGAGTTGCAACCACTGCTCTCCACATATTGTGTTGAGAACTATGCTTGTTAGAACAATACACATCAGGTTAAGTTCTCACTCCTTTCCCTGTTGTTGTCTACATTCTTGACCTTGACTATGATACTTACTGAATTGACTTCCGCCAAATTCAAGCAGACTCAAGGGTGCTGGATATTACACACATGTCAGTTAGTGACTTATGTCTTGGCAGATGTAGTTATTACACTCACGTTAACAGCATGCCTTCCTACATAATGGTGTCATCTGCTAGCACTGAACTATATTTCTTGAACAGTATCTGACAGGATTATCTGTCACTGTTCTTGAACTACACTCTCAATACTGAATATGACAAACTGTACCCCAAAAATGCGACTCAGATTTGTACATATGTATATAATGCTGAACTTCAAATTCAATGTATATTGCTTAGCTGTGCTCTGAGGTATTTGTTTAAAACAAAAAAAAACAGAAACATTGCATGCATTAATGCATTAACTGTGCCAAAACTGCTATATCCATGCATTTAATGTTATTGCATTGCATTAAATGCTACTGTTCATATTGCTTATTGCTGATTATAGAGATGCATTCCCACTGAGTATCTGGCCTATTTCCACTGTACAATTAATTTCTTTATATCTGTGCAGATATGCACAACTGAAAATTCAACAGAAAATGTAACCAATGATTGTGTACTTCTGCTCCACAATGCAACCAATTGGTGCGCTCTTGCTTTAACAGGATTGTCCATATTTTGGAGGTCGGATGAGGAATTTTCCCCAGTTCCACAAATGATCAATAGTTTTAAAGAAACATTTATTAGCAGAGGAACCAACCTTTTCAGCATTAGTAACAAAATGGCTGTGAAATGCGTATCCTCACCACACCATCATATTGTGAAATATGTAACAAATTGTTTAGTTGCTTTCAGCTGTTTTTTACTTCTTGATATTGCTTGGCCCACTTTCAAATAAATAACTGCTACTAACAAAAACATTAGTATTAAAAGATATGCAGACATCAGTTATAAAGTACAAGAATAAAAAAATTTAAAATGTTAACATGTCTGTAATCTTACTAAAAGACAATGGCCCAGATATTCAAACTGTGCCAGGCTGTGGAGCAAGTTTGGGCGCAGCTCAACTTGGCTGTGCAGGGGTGTGGACTGCGTGATATTCAATGGAGCTGTGCCATGGCTCAGCAGCATTGAATACTGCACCCTGGCCACCCCCAGTGTGCATGGCTCAATGGCACTGCGCCAGTGCAAGTGGCCAAAGTGGAGCATGGGGATGCGCTAGCACAAGTTCCATTGTGCCATGCACAGCAACCACGATATTCAAAAGTTGACATGCAAATGGGGCCATAATGTATGCAAGGAGCACATGGGGCCATTAGCATGTCATTATGGCCCCATTTGCATGTAGGTGTGCCGATCCCCGATGACTTGTGCCTGGCACCCTGCCAGGCAGCAGCCATTGGGGAGCAATGCCCCCTCTAGCCCGATCGCAGGCATTTGTAGTAAAGAAAAAAAATATTTCATCCTATATCCCTGGTGGTCGCAATCGCAATCAGGCAGATAGCAGTCCACTGGACCATCAGGGATATAGGACAGATCTTTCTTTGTTAATACAGATGCCTGCGATCAGGCAGATAGCGGTCCACTGGACCACCAGGGATATTGGACGGATCTTTCTTTGTTAATACAGATGCCCGCGATCGGGCAGATAGCGGTCCACTGGACCACCAGGGATATTGGACATTAATCTTTTTTTCAAAAATGCCCACGATCGGGCATGGGGGAGTGCCGCCAGGTGCAGCCGGAACTCAGGTGGCCACCCACAGGTGGCAGCTACCGTGATGTGCCCTGCAATGTGGCAGCTCACCTGTGGGTGGCCATCAGTTGTTCCTTTTTTTTGGCATAACTTTGTGCTGGCACAGGTAGGGGTTGCACATGCATGGCTCTGTACATCCCGGGCTGAATATCGGGCTGTGCAGAATATGCATGGGCACCCCCCCACCTGTGCCTGCATACATTACTGATGCATTCTGGCACATTGGGATTTGTGCCGCGCACTTTTCCCTTTTGAATATTGTGCCGGGGTGCATCAGTGGGTTGCACATGGTGCAACACTGTTGCGCCATGTGCAACTCTTTTGAATATCTGGGCCCATAAATACATATGGGTAAATTAAACTTAGCAATGTCTCGGTTGACATCAAACTAAAACTGTCTAATAACACGTAAAATATTGTCACCTACTTTAACACTGTTGGCATGATATACACATGTGGGTCTCCTATTAAAAAAATGTATTATTATGCTAATGAGAACCACTAAATGTTTCTTACTATCTTGTGTACATGCACTCAATAACTAAATGGCATAAAAGCAATAATTAGGTAAAAATCTAATTCTATTCTAATAACTTTTCTAAATAGATGTCAAATGGTGATAACCACATGTAAATAATCAATTGTTATTCTTCATTCTCTTAACATCTAAGTGGGCAGTCTATTTCATCAAAAAATAGTGTAAATGGATGCATTACTAATACTACTCAGAAATAAATGTAAGCAAGATAAAGCTTTGCTCACTACATGTTCTGTACCATAAACATCCATATGTAATCACTTACTAGTGCTACATAAAATCTTTATTCTAAACATTATATATATTAAAATGAAACAGTGTAGATTAAGATAGTGAAATACCCAAAAACAGAAAACACCCAGAAATGATCAAGAATATATACAAGGAACTGTTTTTTTGCCCATCCCAAGAGCAGCCAAACAATTTGGCCTAAAAATATTTAAATACTGAAATATAAATAATTATAAATCTTATCCTATGTGTCTTGAGTATAAATGAAAAAAGCAATTGTTGTCACAGAGGTATAGTATTGATCTACATGTGTTTTATTGGGCTGTACCTGTCCACTAACAACCCACTGCCTGCTCAAGGCTCTCTGACAGGCATTACCTGCCTCAGGCTGTGCAACCCTTAAGTTTAACAACTACTCAGTATTTGACATATACATTGATACCATTCGAGATCACACTATTACTTCAGCTGTACCTCTCCACTCAGTATGCACTCATGCCACTGAGTATGCAGAGAGGGGAGAGCAGTGCAGAGAGGATCTCCTTGGGGGAAGGGGAGCAGGGACAGATAAGCTGACAGTGTGCAACTCCTCTGAGTTCTAACTTCTGTGTGGCTGACATGAACTAGTAATGGAATTCACGTCCATGCCATTTTTTGCGTTCTTCATCTGTACTCAAAAACAAATTCATGCCCCTGAGTATGCAGAGAGGGGAGTGCAGTGAAGAGAGGATCTCCTCAGGGAGGGGAGTGGAGCAGGGACAGGTAAGCTGACAGTGTGCAACTCCTCTGAGTTCTAACTTCTGCGCAGCTCACATGAAATAGTAATGGAATCCATTCCCATGCCATTATTTTCATGCTTCAACTGTACTCAAAAATGAATCCCTGGTCCATAAGTCTTCACACACTACCTGGTTAAGCCTGTCCAACTGATTAGTGTTCTAACCTCTCTGTAGCTGTAATGAGGCATGCTTAAAAAATAAAACAGAACATGACCTGGCTTATTGCGGGCTTACCCACACCTCGAGTGGTATCTCACAAGGAACAGCCAAGTTACTTTACTGCAGATAAAAGTGGGAAAGTCCACAATAACTCACATCCTGCACGACCTCTTGCATGTGTGTGTCTGTGTGGGGGGGGTTGTGTGACTCAGTCCACACAGTTGCTCACTGTTCTAAGTTGTGTGTAGGTGATATGAAGAATGCATAAAAAAAAAATGACAACATATGTATTTGTGCTATGACTCTCAAATTACCATCCAATTCCTGGTGTAACAGATTCTGAACATTTGCTGACTGATCCCATGCAACTCTTAAATGTAGTATACGTATGCACATACAACCACAGAGCAATACCATTGATGTAAACAACCTTAGTAGACCTCTAGCTCTGTAATCACTACACATTGCCTCTTGGGTACGGGGGGGTGCAACACTATCTGACTGACTCCATCCAACTTTTCAGTACTCAAAGTTGTGTAGAGCTGACTCCATCCAACATGCCAGTACTCAAAGTTGTGTAGAAATGTCATGGTACACTTATACCATTTATTTCCATGCACCCAATTCCACAAGGCCAGCACAAGTCACCACCAAATACAACTGGTGCCACCTGCAACTGCAATATTAACCCTGCACCCTATTTTAGAAGATGCAGAGACTCTACAGCTAACTCCTACAACTTGCAACATGCAACCAGGTACACTAAGCTCTAGCTGCACCTGGCAAGCATGTCGCAACCTGGAACACAGATTACAAGTCCCCCCAAGCCAAGCTACCCTCAATATGCACTCAACTGCTGGGTTACATAAGTGAGTTGCAGCCTGAGCATAGAAGAGAGAGGTGCGCTATGCTAGTTGCTGATTGCATATGACTCACTATTTGGTGGTAGGGCTAACACAGATGGGTGCTGGAGCCAGTAGAGTATCAGGTGTTAGGTTACTTGTTGCATTTCTGGCCAGCGTCTCAGGGATTAAAGGACAGTTGGGGTGGATGAGAGTGACACCCTGAGGGGTATTTTACAATAGGCAATTTGCAGTGTTGAGGGTGTGGGCAGCTCTGTGGGGCAGTCACTGTAGGTTTTGGGGGCAGGGGTGAGTAGCCCTGTGGGGCTGTATGCCTACATGTGGGTGTGCCAGTTGATGCAAGTTGCCATGCGGGGCACCTATTCAGGCTAGCTTTGCATGGGGAGCACTTGCAATCTGCGTAGTGTCTTCTGGCCATCTGCAGTGGCTACTGAGGCTACCTTGTCATGGGGGGACTTGCAATGTGTGTTCCAGTTTGCGATAT
This sequence comes from Neoceratodus forsteri, assembly GCA_016271365.2. Classification (NCBI taxonomy): domain Eukaryota; kingdom Metazoa; phylum Chordata; order Ceratodontiformes; family Ceratodontidae; genus Neoceratodus; species Neoceratodus forsteri. The sequence continues at coordinate 1,281,018,362 of CM057459.1, read as the reverse complement.
ACTTGCCATGTGCACCCATAGATCAGCGTGCCTGGTTACATGCCACAATGCAGATTGCAAATGCCCCCCTATGCCAAGCTAGCCTTAATAGGTGCCCCACATGGCAACCCACATCAAGAGCCACCCCCACATCTACACATAGAGCTCCACAGGGCTACACACCCCCTGCCCCCCAAAACCTACAATGACTGCTGCACAGAGCTATTCATGCCCCCAGCACCCCAAATCCCCCATTGTAAAACACCCGTCAGTGTGCCACTCTCATCCCCCCACCTGTCTCCCAGTCCCCGACTCACTGGCCAGAAATGCAAGAAATAACCTAACAACACCTGCTACTATACTGGCTCCCCACCCCCAGCCATCCATGCCAGCCCTTCCACCACACACTCACCCATCTGCAGCCAGCAAGTGTCACAGCCCACCTCTCACCTCCAAGCCCAGCCTCCAACTCACTTATGTAGGACCGCAACTGTAAAAATGTGCTCAGAAATAAATATCTTGGTACATTTAACAGTAGCACTCCTACATAACTCATTCAGCAGCTTGCCATGGAGGTGAGAGTTCATTGTGCCACTCATCAGCTGGGACCAGGTGTATAAGGGGGTGCTGAAGTGCTAGCATGACTGCATGATGAAAAGGGTAACAATAGACTACCACGCTTTGTCATGTAATTAACAGCATTCCTAGCTATAGACTCGGCCATTGAAGCACAGTTCGAATGATGAGAGCACCACCCTGCGAGGCCTTTATCAATGTCGAATTTGGATTGCTTGGGTTGTCGGCAGCCCTGTGGGACATTTAGCATACACATCACCATGGACTTGGTGTGAGTAGCCCTGCAGGTCCATCACTGTCCAAGAATGCATGTACAATACAAAGATCAAGCAGGATCATGCATAATGCCCAGTGTGGCAACAACAGGGATGGCCTGACCGAGTCACAGGTGGTGGCTCACAAATCATGACTCACAAGACTGTCAGAGTACAGATGAATGTTACACCAGCTAAATATGCTTGACAAGTAAAACCTACATTTACGCCAGCAAGAACAGGTACCATACAAATTTAAACCCATTAATGCAATAGAAAACGCTGAATGCAGAACACAGAAAACACAATCCAATATCTCCACAAAAAAATATTCTCCAGCACATAAACACCATAATTCACATCTACAGGACATGCTGTAAACACCCTCCAAATAGCAAGTAAAAACACCAAACCATATCTAAAATATTTAATATCAAAGAATGCCAACATTTACCTATTTATTGCATTATAAAATCTGGCCATCTTGTCCCTCCTTCACGATCAAAGATGGCGATCAAAGAATCTCACAATGAAAGAATTTGTAGACTAGCGATCAAAGAATTTGCAGAATCATGATCAAAGAATAAAAAACTGCCATACTTGACTTCTAGCCAGAATCACATGAAACCACCACATGCCTCAATAGAACAACCCCTGCTGAGCAAAACCTGCCATCATTTGACTTACTAGGCCACCCCTGAGCTGAGAAATTAACATCTGAAAAAGGGCCATCTCGTCCATACCTTGCGATGCAGGATCATGATCAAAGAACCTTGCGATCAAAGAATTTGCAGCCTGGCGATTAAAGAAATTGCTAACTCACGATCAAAGAATAAAAAATGGAGAAAGTAGACTTTTAACATACTAACATACTAATTTCCAGCAGATTAGGCCTTACGGTCTATCGAGTCTGCTCAAACCTCAGATCTCTAGTTGGGTGCTGAGGCCCTCCCCCCTTGTGTTCCAGAAACCCCTATCATCCATCCCCACCACCCCCGGCCAGGCCATCATCTGATACATCCGCTTTCTGTGTCTGTCCCACCCTCTCTTGAAGCCCTCCACTGTGGATCTCTGAACCAGCTCACCAGGCAGCGCATTCCAAGGGTCCACCACCCTCTCAGTGAAAAACCTCCTCCTCTTCCGCCCACCCTTCCACCTTCCAACTTCAAACCATGCCCTCTGGTGATACCTCCCTGCTTTAGTCTAAAGATCCCCTCCATGTTTACCCTATTTATTCCCTTGAGGTACTTGAAGACCTCAATCATGTCCCCCCTTCTCTCCTCTCCTCCAATGAAAACAGGCAGAGCTCCTCAAGTCTGTCCCCATACGTCAAATCCCCTAGTCCTCGTATCAAGGTATATCTTCTGTTACTGCTTTATTTTTCTCTGGAGCAAAGTGTTTCTTACAGCATATATCTTCTCTGAAATTATTACAGGTGGTACTTTACAGGTTTTACAGTTTTATCTAACATTAGGATAAGTTTTCAGGGTTACTGCATTTGTTGTTGACTGATTGTTTCTGCTCTTACCTCCTTGTTCTTTCATCCGTGGTTCTTCTTTTTAGGCAGGGGAAGGGCCCAGCCACCCACCCCCATCCCCAACCACCCCACGCTACACTCCTTTTATAGGGTACCACAGTTGTGACATTTCCTGTGGCAGAGCAGGAAGGGGCAGATCAGTGGGGCCTCCACAAGGTGATCTCATTTACAGGGGCACTAGTAATTTAACTTGTTATAACAAGTTAAACAAAACACAATTAAACCATTACTTGCATTTTTCTTCCTTTTTTCCTTCTAATTACTCTGACTAGGTTACAAACCCAGCAACTTATTTGGAATGGATTTCATTAACTGCAGGTACTGTGGAACAATTTTCAGAGGACAGTCTTACAGGATTTAGGACACTGCCCTACATGCTGGGCCTTTGGAGATCTTGGGGCTCAGCTCCAGGCAGCATGGGCAGAGATTGCATGCCTCAAATTTCATATTGAAGAGGAAATACATTATAAGAACCACCCGCCATTTCCCCAGCATCCAACAGAAAACCTCAACCGCAGAGGGTAGTTGGTCCAGGAGGTTGGCAGGTGGTTAGGAGGAGCAAATCAGGTGCCCCATCACTCTCTGCTCTCCAACACATTACCTCCAAAAACCATATAAACACTGCAAACAGGTATCTGCCTCTATCTCTGAAATCAAATAAAGAGGCAGAAGACACTGCAGAGCAGGACACTGCGACACAGGAACTAGCACAACAAAACTCACCCAAATCAGGAACCAAAACAAAATAAGCACAAAGGAAATCCAAAAAACTTCTGATCATAGGAGACTCCATGATTCGGGGAGTTGATACCCATCTCCAGCCAGGGTGATGGTCAGATGTCTCCAAGTACATCAGCATGGAGAGACACTGACCGCATTGCTAAAATTGTTCACAAAGCAGGAGAAAACATTGATGTCCTAGTACACATAGGGACTAATGATCTCGCCAGCCGGTCAGTTGGGGAGACCAAGGAACACCTGACTAGGCTGGGTGACAAACTATCATCTATTTCGTCCGGCATCTCCTTCTCTGAGATCCTGCCAGTCTAGGAGAGGGGAGCAGATGGACGGAAGGTCAGAGAAGGGGGAGATAGGGGAGCTAAACACGTGGCTCAAGGACTGGTGCCAGGAAAAAGGACACAGATTTGTAGGGAACTGGCATCAGTTCTGGGAGCGAAAGTTCTTTAAATTTGATGGACTGCATCTGACTAAAGAGGGAGTCAGTGCATTGGGGCAGAAGTTTGATGTCTTTGCAGAATATTTAAACTAGCAAATGGGGAGAGGGGTGCAGCACCCCATACGTCAAATGGGAAGAACACCCCTCCCCCCTCAGCTAGTGGTCAAACAGGAATTCAGCATGTTTGCCATTCATTTGCATCACCAGGTAAGAAAAAAGGTTTGTCTCCCCATACGACGCACAGAGGTAATGCCAAACTTCACCCAACAACTAACACACCAAAATCTGGCCAATGGAAAATCATGTACACAAATGCTCACAGCCTGGGAAATAAGATCCCAGACCTGCAGGCAATAATGTCAGAGGCTAAACTGGACATAGTAGCAATTAGTGAGACGTGGTTTACCAGTAACCACACTTGGGAGACTTCAGTACCTGGCTATGTATTGTTCAGAAGAGACCGAGGTGCAAAAGGGGGCGTGGCCCTGATGTTAATGAAAATATCAAAGCTACAGAAATTCAGAATACACATAAGGAGCCAGAAGAACTGTGGGTCACCCTGGAAACAGGAAATGGGACAGCCATAAGAACTGGGGTTGTCTACAGGCCCCAGACCAGAGGGAGGACATAGACACATTACTGTTAGAAGATATACAAAACATGACAGCTAAAGGGAGGTTCTGATAATGGGAGACTTCAACATGCCGGATACAGATTGGTCAATACCAGCAGGAACATCTGCCAGAACTAGACTCATAGTGGATTCCCTGCAGGAGGCCTCAAACAACTGGTACAGCAACCCACAAGAGACAGGGCTATCCTAGATCTAGTACTGACCAACAAAGAGGATCACAGATCTCCAGGTAGAAAGGTCACCTGGGGCCAGTGACCATCACATGGTATGGTTCAATTTGGCTACTACATCTAAATCATCCCATTCCAAGGCAAAATATGGGACTTCAGGAGCTGACTTTGATAAGATGGCCAACAGAGTTAAGCTAGCCCTGGCAAAAAGAAACACAGGTGAGGGGTACAGGCAAAGTGGGCAAGCATTAAGGATGCAATACTTGAAGCAACATCCCATTGTGTTAGACAGAAAAGGAAGAGCAAAAGAAGAGGGAAACCACTTTGGTTCTCAAATACAGTAGCAGAAAAGGTCAGAGCCAAAAGGCTGGCCTTCAGGAAATATAAGGGAACACAGCGGGATGAAGATAGGGAGGCATACCAAACTGCCCTAAGGGAAGCAGGGAAGGCAGTAAGGCAGGCAAAGTCCCAAACTGAGGAAACACTAGCATCAACAGTAAAAGAAGGTGACAAGACTTTCTATAGATACATTAGTGAAAGGAGAAAGTCCAGAAGTGTTGCTAAGCTTAATGGAGAAAGGAGCATGTGAGGAGGAGGACCCTGTAAAGGCATCTATCCTAAATAGATACTTTTGCTCAGTATTTACTGAAGAGAAGGTAGGGCAGGGCCCACAGCTCAGCATCATGGACACAGGGGAGGAGGTGAGCACTACTCCCTTCACAAAAGAAAGGGTCCTATAAGAGCTTGCTAAGCCCGGGGTGGATAAGGCAATGGGACCTGATGGCATACATCCCAGGGTACCAAGGAGCTAAAGGAGGAACTAGCAGAGCCATTAGCAGAATTGTTTAGTGAGTCTCTGAGCACAGGAGAGGTCCCAGAAGACTGGAGAAGGGCTCATGTGATCCCGCTCCACAAGAGTGGTAGCAGGAGAGGCGGGGAAACTACAGACCGGTCAGTCTTACCTCAGTAGTGGGCAAGATTATGGAGGCACTCCTTAAGGAAAGGATAGTGCAACACCTGGAATCCATAGGGCACAGGATCCAAGACAGCATGGGTTTACAAAGGAAGGTCCTGTCAAACTAATCTCATAGATTTCTTTGACTGGGTAACCAGAGTGGTGGACCAAGGGGAGCAGTTGATGTCACCTACCTTGACTTCAGCAAAGCTTTTGACACTGTTCCACATAGAAGATTGATAAATAAGCTGGGTAGGCTCGGGGTGGGTCAAGTTGGTCAACTGGGTGGCAAACTGGTTGACAGGCAGAAACAGAGAGTGGTGGTAAATGGTATACAGTCAGAAGAGATGCAAGTCACAAGTGGGGTACCTCAGGGATCAGTCCTGGGGCCAGTCCTCTTCAACATCTTCATTAGCGACCTTGCAGATGGACTAGAGGGTAAGCTTGTCTGTTTGCAGATGACACCAAGATCTGCAACAGAGTAGATGATCCAGAAGGGTGGGCAGAATGAGAAGAGATCTGGATAAACTAGCAGAATGGTCAGAAGAGTGGCAACTGGGATTTAATGCAAAGTGCAAAATCATGCACATAGGAAGAGAAACCCTGAAGCCACCTATAGGCTGGGAGGAGTTGCTAGCAGTCACAAAGGAAGAAAGAGACTTGGGCATCATCATCACTGATGACCTAAAATCATCAAGCAGACCTCTAAAGCAGTAGGTAAGGCTAGGGGTGTTAGGGTGTATTAGTAGGGGTATCACAAGTCGTAAGAGGGAGGTAATAATCCTCTGTACAAGACACTGGTTAGGCCCCATCTGAGTACTAGTGCAGTATTGGAGGCCACACCTTCACAAGGACATTAATCAAATTGAGGCAGTCAGAGAAGGGCAACCAAAATGGTGCAGGGACTGCATCAGAAGACATATGAGGACAGATTAACGGAGCTCAATATGTATACCCTTGAGCAAAGGAGGGAGAGAGGTGATATGATCGAGGCATTCAAACACCTTAAGGGCATAAACAAGGTGAAAGAGTCTAACATGTTTAAATATAAGAAAATAGCAGGACAAGAGGACACAGCATGAGATTAGAGGGAGGCCGATTAAGGGGAATGTGAGGAAAATCTTTTCACAGAAAGGGTGGTGGATGCATGGAATGGCTTACCACAAGAAGTGGTGGCTATGAATACAGTGCAGGGCTTCAAACAGGCATGGGATAGGCATAAGGGAGCAATACAAATGACTATGAATAGATAGGCCACTGACAGAGAAAAGGCCGATGGCACATTTATAAGGTAGAAAAAGAAATGGGCAGACTGGATGGGCCTTGCCGTCCTTATCTGCCGTCAACTTCTATGTTTCTATGTTTCTATGTTTCATCTTAGTTGTCCTCCTCTGTACCCTCTCCAGGAGCTGTATGTCCCTCTTCAAGTATGGTCTCCAGTACTGTACACAGTACTCAAGGTGTGGTCTAACCAGTCCACTGTACAGCGGCAGAATCACTTCCCTGCTTCTAGAGGTGATCCCCCTTATGATGCATCCCAACATCCTGTTTGCCTTGCTAGCCACTCTTGTGCACTGCTCAGAGTTATTCATACATGCATCCACCATGACCCCTAGGTCTTTTTCTCCTGCTGAGGCCTTGAGCGCCTCCCCTCCCAGTGTGTACCTGTGTTTAGGATTTCCCCACCCAAGATGTAACACCTTGCACTTGGTGATATTGAAATTTAATTTCCATGTGTGAGCCCAGCTTATCAGCGAAGAGACTCATTTCACACCCTATACCCTCCCTGATGTCTGATATGTATGCATTAAACAGGATTGGACCCAGGACTGAGCCCTGCAGTACCCCATTACTGACCTCTACAGGGATCGAGAGCTCCTCACCGACCACTACTCTCTGGGTGCGTCCAGCTAGCCAGTTTTCAATCCATCTGACCATCTAAGGGCCTACTCCCAACCCTGTCAGTTTCTCCATCAGACCATTGTGGGGGACAGAGTCAAACACCTTGCTGAAGTACAAGAATAATACATCCACAGGCTTTCCCCTGTCCAGTTCTGATGTTATTGACTTTTAGGCGTAATAAAAAAAAAACACTGCCATGCCTCGATAGAATGAAGCCCCCTGAACAAAACCCAACCTCATTTGTGTTTATAGCCTACCCCTGAGCTGTGGAATTAGCATTTTTCAAAGGGCCATCTGGTCGTACTGCCACGATGCAGGATCGCGATCAAAGAATCATACGATCAAAGAATTTGCAGGCTCGCAAACAAAGAAATTGCAGTCTCACGGTCCAAGATAATAAAATGATAAAACTCAACTTTCACGCACAATTACATTAAACCACCACCATGCCTCAACAGAAGGAAGCCCCCTAAGCAAAACCCACCCTCATTTAACTTCCTAGGCAAACCCTGAGCTGAGAAATTTGAATTTTTCAAAGGGCCATCTCATCCCTCATTTGCAATGCATGATCGCAATCAAAGAATCTCGCAATCAAAGAATTTGCAGGCTCATGAACAAAGAAACTGCATGCTCATGACCAAAGAATAAAAAATAGTGAAACCCGATTTTTTCACCAATTCAAACGGAACCAACAACATGCCCCGATAGAACGAAACCCCCTGATCAAAAACCATCCTCATTTGTGTTCCTAGCCCACACCTAAACCAAGATATTAATATATTTAGCTCACGATACAGGATTGCAATCAAAGAATCTTGCGATCAAAGAATTTGCATGCTCGCGATCAAAGATCGTTAGCGAGCCGTGAACAAAGATTTTTAAACCTTATAACTCTATTTTTAGACCGATTTGGATGAAACCAAAGGCATGGCTCTATAGATCAGAGTCCCCTGAGTAAAACCCATCCATGTTTTACTTCAGAAGTGACCCCTGAGCCGAGATATTTCTATTTTTCTGATCAGAAAACTAAAAACAAAATGGTGGACCTCACGATCAAAGAATTTTGAAAATTCTCAGGGACAATGTTTCTTGCACCACGAGGCAACAAATTCCTTGATCACCAGGTGGGACCAGATGGCCAGCACCCTATTCTTTGTTCGCAGAACATACATATAAATTTTTCCATTGACTTATAATGGGAACTTAAAACTGGCGTAACTTTTGAATGCCTTAATATGTTTTCACTAAACAAAAAGCAGCATGTTCGGCCACCAAAGCTCTTTCAAATGAGCCATCTCACAGAGCAGCACACCACACAATGACTGTGCAGGGCCACATCCAAAATCCCAAAAGTTAAAATGGATAATTTTGCACTTTTCAACGTTTTCGTACGCAAAGACCATAAGTCCGACCAAAACACAATTTGGCAAGTCAAGAGATCTACCATGCCCCACCACGTCTATCAAAGTTAAGGCAAATCTGTTGAATGAGTCCAAAGTTATTATTGCCTAAACATTTGACTTTAGTATGTAAGTAACCGCTGAACCCTAACTATAGTGGTGTGACCGCACCATTATAATATCTATCTATATATATATATATATTCATGGCAAAAAAATCCATTTAATGCATCAGTTAGGGCTACAAAAGTGAGGAAATTCGGTGTTAGGGTTGCCACCCCTTGCACCCCAAGCCCACCACATCCCCACCAACAGGCATCTGGGTGTGCATTGGGGTTGTGGGTCCTAACTCTCACCCCATCCCATGAGTAAACAAGCTAAGGTGGTGCAGTATAGGAGAATGGGGTGAGAGTTAGGACTGATGACCCCAATGCATACCCCAATGCCTGTTAGTGGGGACAGGGTGGGCTTGGGGTGCAAGGGGTGGCAACCCTAACACTGAATTTCCTTGCTTTTGTTGCTGTGGAACAACCCTAACTGATGCATTAAATGGAGTTTTTTTGCTATGAATTTCCCTTCCTTTTGAGAAAGAGCACTATAAATAGTGAATGGAATGTGGTGGTGGGAGCACGGGGCCCAAACCATGTGATTTTTTTGTCACATAATAATGCTAACAGTAACGCAAATGCAAGCGCAAATGGTAATGCACATGGTGACGCACACGTAAATGATAACTCAAACAGTAAGAGAAGCGCAAGCACAAACGTTAATGGAAACAGAAAAGGTAATGCAAAAGGTAATGCAAACACTAATGGCAACAGAAATGGAAACGGTAATGAAAACAGTAACATAAACGCTAACGCCAACAGAAACACAAATGGCAAGAAAAATGCAAACGGTAACACAAACACAAACAGAAATGCAAACGGTAAAGGCAACTGCACCGCAGAAGGAAACAGTAATGCAATCGACAATGGAAACACAACCAAAACTGCAAACACTAAGGCCAACAGAAACGCAAGCAGTGATGAACACGCAAACAGTAATGGTAATGCAATTGGAAACGCAAACAGTTACAGTAACAGCAACGATGACGCCAAAGTGAACAGAAATGCAAACACAAGTGCATATGGAAATGCAAATGGTAATGTGCATGGTCATGGTACCACAATTGGAAATACAAATGCTAACGGTAACACCAACGATGATGCCAAAAGAAACACAAATGCAAATGGAAGTGCGTACGCAAATGCAAATGATAATGCACACTGTGATGTAAAACAAAAGGCAAACAGAAACAGTAATGGAAATGCAAATGGTAACAGTATAAATGCAAGAAAAATGAAAAGCGCAAAGGAGTAGCTTACGCGGTGGTGTGAGGCGGAACACTACGCATAAGCGGTCACGGAAACGCAAGTGGAAACGCTAACTGTAACAGTAACGAAAGTGTACACCCTTCTTTTCCCCAAATGTTGTATTGAGCAACACAGTGAATACAAAGAATGTATGCATAATAATGGGCCTCAGAGCAGAAAATGAGCACTTGGAATACTAAATTGCTTATATCTCAGGAACCATACGACATAGAAAAAAATTAAAATTTCATATAATGTATGACTTTCCTGGCTAGTTTTGTACTTAGCCTCCTAGTGGGGGGGGGCTAAACATTTTTCTGAAGAAAAGTCCGTATCTAGAAGAGTTTCCGAGATACGGGCCCCGAAAGGCACAGTGGATGCCGTAATGTTAGTCTATGGGAAAAATAGTGAACTTTGGAGTACCATAACTTTGCAGCTCTCTAATATTTTGTCACCAGACCACCAAAAGGCACATCTGTGGGATCCTGGCTTTCTCCCCTCCAAATTTCAGCCCAAAAGACCAAACTGTTCTTTTGCAGCAGGGTGGCAAAGATTTCATATTGTTTTGGGCATAGTGTCGCAAAGTACTGTCACAAATCATGACACTTTCGCAACAAAAATTATGAAAGTGTTGCAAGTGTGACACTACTTTGTGATACTACAGTTTACACAAATTTTAAAAACATATTTCTGGGGTGTTTCACCCCCAAAAAAAGACATGGCTATCATCCTCAGAGCTCGATTAGGTGAACACAAAAATAATTGTGTCCCTGGAGGGTCCCAAATTTAAAAGCCAAGCATTTCTGTGACCAGTAACTGGAAAGAAAATGGCTGACTCATGACACTACAAGGGTCATTTGTGACATTAAAAACTATTTGCGGCACTGTCAAATAGTTTAACTTTTCCCGTTGACTATGATGGGAAACTTGTTTTTTGAATAACTTTTTAACCGTTTAATATTTTATCAAGAAATCTTTGAAAGGCACATCGGGGACCCTGGCTGCATGATTCCTGAAGGTTTTGGACTGGTTGTGCAAACCATGTGACCTGTAGGAGCGAGCAAAGAATGCGCAAAAAGCGTAACTACGAATTTCTATTGTGCTTTATAGCTCTGCAACTGTATATCCGACCATTATGAAACTCAGCAGATCCAGAGATCTATAGTGCCACTCCAAGCCTGCCAATTTTTAGGCAAATCTGTCATACAGTGGCAAAGTTATTAAGATGCAAATTTCACACTTTAACCTTAAATGGGGTACTCAACCCTAACTATAGTGGCATTATCATGTCACTATAATATAATACACACGCACACACACACACACACACACACACACATACAAATGCTATTTTTGCATCTTATAGTTGTTAGTTTTCAGACAAATTCTCATAGACTTTTTTCTGTCCACTTGGTGGAATCCTGAATGAGTTAAGTAAATGTTATTATTTTATCAAGGCCCTGATCCAGCAGCTCAGTAAATACACACTCAGTATATCATATTATGAAATGACAAAAAACAGTTTTCTGTTTGCAGTTGTTTGCTCAGGAATTTTATAAATGGTATACGTTCTTTATGTCACATCTATGTTGGTCCAATGAAAGGTATCAAATCATTTGCTCATGTATCACTCACGGTTTGTCAGCAGTTCATTCATTAGATGAGGTCTCCCTTACCTAGAGTTTGACTGTTTCGCTAACCCTCCACCAAACACACACACACTTACTATAAGATATTTCAGCAGCTCTTATCTGTTATGTTTGGGAAGCAGGCCGCAGCCCTTTCCTGTCAAAAATAAATTTATGTATTTAGTATGAAGACTTGGCATTTTATCAGATAGGTCTTGAGAGGTTAAAAACAGTGTAAATCTTTACACAATTTGCTGAGAAAGGGTAACATTTATGAGGTATGAATCTTTCTTGAAAGATTTTCATCCCCAACTGAATTAGTGGCAAAAAATGTTTAAATAGTAATCTTTTAAATGTGCAAGCTTTTGCATTTTGAAGCGGGTAAACGCATTTCCAGTTTAATAAGCAACCAATATTTAACAAGTTATTTCAGTTTCCTAATGGCCGTCAGATAAGCAGCTTGGAGTTTTGTCTCCAACATTCTAAACAGAAATAATGGATTATTTTATTTTAGTTGTCATAGTGATTTGTAGATGTGGAAGAATACATTGAAATGTCCAAAAAATGAATTCCATGAAACTCCATTTTCAAGCTACAGATAGCAAAATGGCTGTAGGCTCTGACTACAGCCATAAAAAGCAGCTTGGTAATTCACTGCATGGCACATTCAAATCGCAAAACTGCCATTTCCTCTTGGTCTTTCACAGCAGTTAAATGGCAGCTGAGGCAATATTTACAGCTCAGCCTGTGTTTCCATCTTGGAGTTAAGTTGACAGTATGGATGTTCAGAGCTTCATTCTTGAGGTACATATGTTGTCATCACAACCCCTTGATAGAAACATTAAAAAAACATACAAATTGATGGCAGATAAGCGCCACTTGGCCCATCCAGTCTGTCCTTTTTTGTTGCTTTCACTGCAGATCCTTTCAGGTCTATGGCACTTTCTCTGCCACACCTTTCCTATCCCTTATGACTCCTCTGTGTCTGTCCCAGGCTGTTTTGAAACCCACCACTGTTTTTGCCCCCACTGGGAGACTGTTCCAGGCATCCACAACCCTTTCTGTGAAGAAGTATTTCCTCACATCTCTCCTGAACCTACCCCCCCAACTTCATATCATGACCCCTTGTTCTAGAACGCCCTATACTCCAAAAAATATGTCCCATCTGTACCTTATTCACCCTGTGAGATACAGTGCCTTCAGAAGGTATTCACCCCCCTTGGATTTTGTCACATTTTGTGATGTTGCAAACTCAAATTAAAATACATTTATATGGGATTTTTTTGTCACGTATCTACACAAATTACTGCATAATGTCAAAGTGGAATGAAACTCCTGGAATTTTTTGTACATGTAATTTAAAATAAAAACCTGAAATGTCTTGATTTGATAAATATTTACCCCCTTTGCTATGACACTCCAAATTGAGCTCAGGTGCATCCAATTTCCTTGTGAGATCACTCTAAAACTTAAATGGAGTCCATCTGTGGTCAGTTCAAATGGTTGACATGATTTCAGAGGAAATACACCTGTCTATATAAGGTCCCACTGCTGACAGTGCATGTCAGAGCAGAAACTCTACCATGAAGACCAAGGAGCTGTCAGTAGAACTCCGTGATAGAATTGTGAGGAGGCATAGATCTGAGGAGGGGTATAAAAACATTTCTAAGGTGTTGAAAGTTCCCAGGACCACAGTCAAGTCCATCATTAGGAAATGGAAAGATTACGGAACCACCCAGACTCTTCCTAGAGCAGGCCGTCCTCCCAAACTGAGCAACTGGGCAAGAAGGACCTAGGTCAGGGAAGTGACCAAGAATCCAATGACCACCCTGACACAACTACAGAGTTCCATAGCTGAGATGGGAGAACCTGTCCAGAGGACAACAATCTCTGCAACACTTCACAGATATAGCCTTTATGGGAGAGTGGCTAGACGGAAGCCACTCCTGAGAAAAGGCCACATAATAGCATGCCTGGAGTTTTCAAGAAGGCAAGTGGCAGACTCTGAGACCACGTGGCAAAAGATTCTCTGGTCTGATAAAACAAAAATTGAACTCTTTGGCTTGAATGCAAAGCGCTACGCCTGGCGCAAACTGAACACAGCTCATCACCCATGTAACACCATCCCTACCATGAAGCATGGTGGCGGCAGCATCATGTTATGGGGATGATTTTCAGCGGCAGGGACTGGGGCACTTGTCAGGATAGAGGGACCAATGAATGGAGCCAAATACAGGCACATCCTTGAGGAGAACCTGCATTAGTCTGCAATAGACCTTGGACTGGGGCGAAGATTTATGTTCCAACAGGACAACGACCCCAAGCATACAGCCAAAGCAACACTGGAGTGGCTTCAGAATAAGAAGGTGAATGTCCTTGAGTGGCCCAGCCAAAGCCCAGACTTGAATCCCATTGAGGATCTGTGGAAAGTCTTAAAGATTGCTGTTCACCGACGCTCCCCATCCAACTTGACAGAGCTTGAGCAAATCTGCAAGGAAGAATGGGCGAAAATCCCCACATCCAGATGTGCAAAGTTGATACAGACATACCCAAGAAGACTCAAAGCTGTAATTGCTGCCAAAGGCGCTTCTACAAAATATCGACTCAGGGGGGTGAATACTTAAGTAAACAAGATATTTCAGTTTTTATTGTTTCATAAATTTTTTGTTACACAACAAAAATATTTTTGCCCCTTTAAATTGTTGAGTATGCTGTGTGAATCAAGGGGGATAAACAATCATTTCAATGCATTAAAAATTCTGGTAGTAACACAACAAAATGAGACAAAATCCAAGGGGGGGGTGAATACTTTCTGAAGGCACTGTATTTAAAGGTCTTGATCATATTTATCTGCCCTCCTCTCCCTCCAAGGTGTACATGCTTGGTTCCTTCAGCCTCTCCTCATATGACTTTTTATGCAGACCCTGTACTAACCTGGTAGCCCTCTTCTGGACAGCCTCTATCCTGGCTATGTCTTTCTTGAGATGTGGTCTCCAAAATTGGACACAGTATTTCAGGTGAGGTCTTACCAATGACCTATATAGGGGCAACACCACTTTCCTCTTCCTGCTGGTAATAACTCTACCTGTACACCCCAGCATCTCACCAGCTTTCATGATCACTTTGTTGCATTGTCTGGACACCTTCAGGTAATCCAATATGATTATCCTCAGGTCCCATTCCTACTTGGCTGTTGCAAGTATCTCTCCCCCATTTTGTACTGCACCCCCAGGTTTCTGTGACCTAAGTTCATTATTTTGCACTTTTTTGCATTAGAACTTAACTGCCAAACTTTGGCCCACTCCTGCTGTCATTTCTTTATTTAGTGCAATTCTTAAGTTATTGAATTCTTAAGTTAGTGTAATTCAGAAGTTACTGAATTCTTAAGATACTTTGTGTAACTAGTGCAATTCTTAAGTTAAAATTTTTATAAGGCTCACCCCCTCCATACTCTTTCATCTCCACTCTTCAACTGCTGCTTGAAATTGGAGCATCAGCACTCCCTTGTCTGTTAGCCCTCCTTTCTTTGCCACTGCATCAGTCTTCCCTCCTCTGCTAGCCCTCCCATCTTTTATACATTCTAATTCCTCTCCCCTTTCTCTCCACAGACACCCTCCCCCCCAGGCATTCCTGCTTGTGGCCATAGCCAATGGAGCTGTCCCTCTCCTACCCTCCTTGCAGCTCAGGTACACACCAGTGTCAGACTGGACACTGCACCATACAAACATTTCCTATTGACTCCTTGTCCCGAATTTTTTCTTTTGATTTGCTCTGATGATATGCTACCATTTTAGGTAGCTGCAGCACCCTACAAACATGTGCTCAGAGCCAGACTACTGTCCACCCAGGCAGCATAGAGACTTCCCCGCCACCACTGTGTGGTGGCTGCCCACCCACCACCCCCACCCTTGGCTGTCTCTCCTTAAATAGAACCTGGTGGTCAAGCAAAGTCCCCATTTTCCCATCTGCAGGTTATGAGTCTGCACAGCTAGAGGGCACCAGACTTAGATTGCTCCATCTCTATAATTCCAGTACTTACAGCTACATCTCCAACAGACATTGGAGGCTGATGCACACTGGCAATATCTCTTGCCTTGTATCAGCATAAGACATCTATGCAGCTGCAACTTAAACCTTCCTTGGGATCATATCTTATAGGTAACTATTGTCGCCTGATCTTTCAGCCCACTTCCTCTGATTAAAGCAACCGGGGACACCAGCTGCCAACAGTTGCAATAAAATCTGCACAGTAATTTCCACAGCAGCATTCACTCTCTGAATCATAGACTGGCAAACTCTCAAAGATCAGCATATACAGATAGGGGAACAATGTTTTACCCATCTTATGTAGTACTCCTGTGGCTTTTCACAGCTCTTACCTCTGTCCATCAACAGCACACCGTCCTCCCACAAAATGCTTAGGGGCAAAGACAAGTTTATCATGACTCAATGAGGATACAACATGGACCCTTAATGCATAGGCAAATCCTAAAAAGCCATATGTCTATGTACCCTATAAGGAAGTCCAGTGAGCCAGTGGCACTGGCCTAATATTTATTAGTTATTTAGTCTGTTCCTGTATGTATCTGACTGTATTTACTTATTCCAGTTTTAGTTTTCACTGTATTTTTTGCATTCCTTTGTTTAAAGACCAAATTTACCTAAATGTTCTCATTCTAAATCTATTGCCTTGTTTGCCTCAATCCTCTGTATAAGCACCTACTTGTTCTAAATGTACTAATGTGGAACCTATGTAAAGAGCTCTGAACTCAAATGGTTAATCCGAAATCAGAAATAAATAAATAATAAATAATAGTAACATGCTTCCCCATTCCTTTCTCACTGTAACTGCAGTATCCTAACTCCCCCAAAATCAAATTCCAGAGGGGCAAGACTAAAATATTTCTTAAATTCACAGCTAAAAAGGCAATATTAATGTTGCTATTATTCTCCAGGAACATGAACTCCAGTCCTGGACCACCAATTACCCACAATGAGGCATGAATTAAGGGCAGTGGATTAAAGACTGCTGTGATGAATATAGGAAGCCTAATGCCTAAGCTAGCACAGTTCCAGGTGTGGACGCTTATGCATTGCCCTGACATCATATGCCTCAAGACATGGTGAACCCCCAAAACAATGGCTAGCACAATACCACTACAAGGCTACGAAGCCTTCAGACTAGAAAGAACAGGCAAAAAGGGTGGGGGGTTGTCTCATTTATGTAAGGGACTCTATCTGGGGAGCATGCTACCAATAACTGGTGTCTCTGGGGACTATGAACTGCTTGCTGTTAAACTCCTGCATGGCAACCACAAGTCTCTCACCATAGCCTCAGTTTATCTCCCCCCTAGGAAAAACAAAAGTGGGTCTAGAAAAAGTCATCGAAGCCCTCACACAAATCAAAACGAGCAGTGAAATCATCAGTACTGGTGACCTCAATATCAACAGGCTCAGGAAGGAGTCTGACCCCCGAAAGGACCTAGTTTCCAGTGTGTACTCCACACAACTGGCAACTGAACCCACCAGACTAAACTACAAAAGTGGCAACAGCACACTTTTAGATTGGATCCTATCCAGCTGCCCTACAAGAATCACTAAGGTCAGAGTACTTCCCCGACTCCCTGAGTGGTCATTCACCCATCACCTGCTTTTGGTCAAATAAATTAAAAAAACTAGCTCCAACAATGAATGAAAGCAGAGTAATTAAGAGAGGTCAGCTTAATTTACTTAAAACAGCATTATCTAAGATCAATTGAACCCCTCTTGGTAAGCTACAGACATTGATCTTGCTTTGAATTACTTCATTGACAAATTCAACACTGTATGTGAGAAATTTGCCCCAGTCAGGAAGAGAAAGACCTGAGGATCCAGTAATGGGTGGATCACTCAGGTCCTGTTGGATCAAATGAAGGTTAGAGGCAATCTGGAGCAGGGCTCGGAATCACGGGCAGCCAAAATGACTACCAGAAATACAGGGCAGCCGGGAATAGGTGCATGAATCCTGCTAGGCTTGCACAGGCAAACTTCTATATGGACCAGATGGAAAAGAACTGGGGTAATGGCAAGAGATTTTGGGAGAACATCTAGGATCTTTTAGGTAAAGATAACAGGAAACATTTCATGATGCTTAACATCAATGGTACCCCTACACTTGACCCTGTCATCATCGCTGACTCATTCAATGCAGCCTTCATGGACCTGAGCGCCATACTCCCTCCTGACTATTTTAAGGCTACTGAACCCTCCCTGAATACCATTAGATCTGGCAATAAACAACTGTCAAGGAGGCAAGGACTTATGTTAAAAAGGTCCTTGGCAAAATTAGGCTCAGCAGTGATAAAATAGACATGCTGATGAAGTAAGGGGGTGCCCTTGTAAAATGTTAGTCCATTTTTTACTCCTGTTTTATTGGGCTTGTGCTGCAGTATTTAATAAACAGGTGGTAATTTGAACTTCATCCATCTCATGTGATTGCTTTGTAGCGGGTGCTTATCTCTTTTCTCTAAATTTTTGCTTTATAAAATAGGCATAAAACTGGTTGCCCTTGCTCTTGATGAAGTTATAGTCCCTATCTTGAAAATATTTAATAAATCTCTTGCCTTAGCTAAATTCCCCTTAATCTGGAAGCGGGCCCTTGTTACCCCAGTACACAAAAGTGTGGACCGATCCAGCACTGCCAATTACAGGCCCATCTCAATCCTTTCCCCCCTCTCAAAAGCGCTGGAGAGGATTGTGACTGATCAGATCACAGATTACCTCCAGAAATACAATATCCAATGCCCCCAACAGCAAGGCTTTCGGAAGAGCCACAGTACTTCAACAGCATTGGTTGAGTTCACCGACTATGTTCATAAGGCCATGGATGGCAACAAGTTGGTGGGATCAATCTTTATTGATCTCACCAAAGCCTTTGACACAGTCAATCACTCCCTTCTCTTTGAGTAATTACTGACTCTTGGGTTGTCTTCTGGTTTCAGGATTACTTATCGCACAGATCACAGAGCGTCAAAATAGGAGAGGCTGTCTCTGGTGCCAGAGAAATCACTCTTGGTGTCCCTCAAGGGTTAATCCTTGGCCCCCTTCTATTCATCCTACTCCGAAAGGCTCTGCCTGAGGCCTGCAAGAGCAAAATAATACTGTAAGCTGATGATGCAGTCATCTTAAGTGGCAATTCCCAGCCTGACAAACTTCAAAATGACCTACAGTCTACCTTCAACCAACCTGAGGATTGGTTTATCACACAAAAACTACTACTTAATTATAAATAAAAACTAAAACCATGCTTCTCTAGTCACAAACTAAAGACAATCTACCCACTTATGACCATCACTAACAATAGGACAGCCCCTCTTGAGCAAGTCCACTGATTTAAGTACCTTGGGGTCAAGAAAGACCAATAGTTCTTAGACTTTGTCACAGTGAGCCTCCCCAAATCCATGGAAAAGATTTTGAGCCTCCCCCAAAACCTGAAATAATCTTGGGCCTCCCCAAAGAAAAATAACATACTGTACTTTTCCCAGTACACCATGAATAAATTGAAACCCCTTTGAGTACTTGACTCACTTTCAGTTCTTTCATTCAATTCTTTGTCTTATACTGATGTGAAACCTTTGAAAAAGAGCTCCTGTGCTCGAAGGTGTTATCTGAATAACAAATAAATAAAATAAACAAATGTTATTATTCAGCTTATTGTAACCCCCCCCCACACACACACACACACACACACACACACAGGCCAGCCTACGTGCTTCACTATTTTCATTCTTGAACCATTGTTACCCCTTATTGCAGTACCTTCATCAATCAGACTACTTTCTTTGTTTCCTCTCTATATGAACTAACCTTCCTACATACTTTGCCTCTCCCCCTCCTTCCCTGCTCCTAAGCAACTTCTCTGGGATTACTTTGCTCCTTCCTGCTATTGCTCTGAGCACTTCTATGCTCAACCCTTGTATTTGGGCTGTTCTGCCATCAGGCTACAAATTGATCAATTACCAGCACTCATTATTAGTGTATTATTCATATTTGTTTGCACTATTGTTCACTGTGCATTTCTTGATTGTTTTGCAGTTACTTTTTAAAAATGTATTCACTATCTGCCCTTCCCTGGGTACACCTGAAATGAGCCTTGGCTCATTCACCTTCCCTTGTCACCTGTTAGTAAATAAATACATAAAATTCACCTGCTATCATCCTCTTTCAGTTTGCTTCATCTCTTCACACAAAATACATAAAACTCAAAATTTAAATACAATACTTTTTCAGATTTGCTTGAGCTTTCCCTGGAACAGGTTGGGGCCTCCCCAGGCAGGCTCACCTCACCATTTGAGAACCCCTGCGATAGACAATATCTTCTCCTTGCAGCACATAGACCTGGTAGTAAAAGCAGGCAGAACCTGACTCTGTGCCCTTTACAGGCACAGACAATACCTAATGCCCACAGCCCTCTGCCACTCCATCTCCAGCTCAGTTCTGTTGATCATAGATTAAGGGTTGGTATTATACAGTGCAGCATTGGACACTACATTCAAATGGGCAGCTACAGCCCTCAATAAGGCATGCACAGACTTACTCTAGGGCCACACATGTGCTCTGTATGAGCAAACCAAATGGCTTAGTTTGTACGACAGGATAAAGTTCCAGATATGCCTCCTTGGAGAGAAAAAAAGCTCTACTATGTCAAACACCCCCCCCCACACACACACATACACATATTCTAAATATTCTCCAAGTGGCACACTCCCATTATGACACAAGGGGCAAAGCTTGGACTCACTCAGTGTACCACTCAGAAGAACAACTCTTGGACAATGCTTGTTTGCATATAGGGCCCCTCTCTGGTTGAATAAAGTCCCGGCTGAAATAAATAATATTGTGAACCTTCCAATCTACAAGCCTGAAATGATGCAACACCTAATCAAAACCGGTGCATGTGCTTGTAGGAAAGCAACATGACCTCCCAACTTCTGCGCTTAGGCTCTCTCATATGCCAATTACAATCACCGGGAGAATGCAAGGAAACTTCAAAACCTCTATTCTCCCTTTGTTCTACATCCTCCTCCTGTTTATGCATTTATACTCCCTAATATTTCCCCCCTTCAATTAGCCTTTACTACCTGCCCTCACTCCTACTCCTTCTCATCTACGGGCTCTAATATCTCACACTGTACATCTCTCTCTCTCTATTTACCCCTAACTTGATCCCTTCCCAATGGCTCCCCCACTGCCTGGTACTCCTTTAACCCCCCCCACACACACCCATTGGGCCATACTTAGGTCCCACCCTTTTCCTCATATCCCTCTCCTCACACTATAATCAGCTGTTACTCTTACAACTGACAATGCCAATGTACTTGGCTGCTTTTGATCCAGCCCAGGTCTGAATCTAACCCATGTTATATGATTGTAAACAGCATCATATCATATACCTGTCTAGTATTAGAGCCTGTGTTTTTGACCTGTTGACTGTGTAATTATGATATTCAGGATTAGCAACAATGGTTTTGTCTTTTTTTTTTGATGATGTGGAAATGTGGAACCTATGTAAATTAACACCTTGCTCAAAGGTTGTTTCCAAGGATTTAAGAAAATATATTTTAAATCTCTTTCCATCCTTTGCACCCCCAACTGTTAACTCTGTTGCAGATCCTGGCATCATCTTCAAAGAGGCAGACCTTTTCTTCCAGTTCTACTGCTATATCACTAATGAAGATATTTAAGAGGACTGGCCCAGTACTGACTTCTGTAGTACCCCACTGGTCACTCTCCCCTCCTCAGAGCGAACTCCATTTACCACCACCTTCTGCCTCCTATCCTCTGACTAGTTTCTTACCCAGGTTACCACCTTATTGTCCACCCCATGCTACACAACTTGTTTACCAGCCTCCTATGTGGAACGGTGTCAGAAGCCTTGCTGATGTTCAGGTAAGCCATGTCCACTGCCACTCCCTGATCCAACATCTTGGTTACC
Organism: Neoceratodus forsteri; assembly: GCA_016271365.2. Classification (NCBI taxonomy): domain Eukaryota; kingdom Metazoa; phylum Chordata; order Ceratodontiformes; family Ceratodontidae; genus Neoceratodus; species Neoceratodus forsteri. Next base: position 1,280,996,822 of record CM057459.1, on the reverse strand, counting down.
CAGTCAAAAAATCTATTAGATTTATTTGCACAACCTCCCCTCTGTAAATCCATGCTGTCTCAGGTTCTGCAGTCCACTGGATTCCAGATGTTTCATGATTCTTTCCTTTAATAGTGTTTCCACCAGTTTCCCTACAACAGATGTCAGACTTACAGGCCTATAGCTTCCCTCCTCCTCCTTGCTACCATTTTTGTGAATTACGACTAAGTCCACCCTTCTCCAGTCCTCCTGGACCATGCCAGTCTCCAGTGAACTGTTAAACAAGTCTGTCAGAGGTGCAGCTAGTACATCCCTGAGTTCCTTCAGCACTCTTGGATGCACCCCATCTGGCCTCATGGGGTTGTCCACCCTCAGGTTAGCAAGTGCTTTCCTGACCCTTTCCTCAAAAAAAGGGACTGGGTCCACTTTCCAACCCTCCAAGCTCATGGTGTTTTTTTGTGGTTCCCTCCTCTTCCCTTTCTACTGTGAACACTGAGCAGAAGTATTTGTTTAAGATATTTGCATTTTCTTGATCCTCCTCTGTACAGCCCCTCCCTTCTTTTTTAACTGTACAGTCCCTCCCTTTGTCTTCCTTTTCTTGCTAATATATCTGAAAAATGTCTTGTCCCTGTGACAGGGTTGAATTAGACCCTATCCCATTTGTTATGCAGAAAGAGTTAAAAGCAAGGATCTTCTGTATCCTCTCCTTTTCTGTCTCTTGTCTGTCTGATTGTGCAATCAGATTTCTTTGTGAGACCTAGGAACTGATCACTCTTATGGTCTCACGATCCTGCCCCCCTACTATCTCCCTGCCTTCACTCACTGTTTCTGTCTTTTCTCCCCCCTTGCATATCTGCAGTTACAAAAATATATGTGAATCTGTATGTGAAACTGGATCTCTTTGCCAATATATTGTTAAAATCATTGCAAAAAGCTATTTTTAACTCTGAGGGTTAACCTTGAGATGCAGCACAAGCTCATTTGTACAGCTGTTAACAGGAAATTAGTTTTAAGACAACATGCTCTATTTTGTTCACCTGCAGAAAAGAAACTGACAAGAACTCTGATACATTTTATGCAAAAACAGGATGTTTCTTAACGAGATCAGGATGCGGAAACTAATTGCCAGGCAAAGACTTCTTATAAAAAGAGCTTCAATGTTTGCTAGAGAGCGAGACTGAAACCTAGAATTAGAGATATACTCAGAGGAAGGACTTTGTTTTGTTTGAACTGCCTATGTTTCAGAACCATTCTGTACACTTGTTTTATGCTGTTACTGGAAATGATAAAATGCTACTTGCAAGTTTTATAACTGCTCCTGATTTTCCTATAATTCCTGGCCTATGCCTCAACAACAGATGGTGTCAGCCTAAGTGGGATATATGCCATGAATACTCTAAGCCAGGAGTTTTGTGTGTGGGTATTGATATGCTACCAGGGAAGCATAGAAGAAAGGTATAGATCCAGCAACAGCAAGTCCAGGAATGATTACTAGAAGAATACCTTTTATTGGACCAACATAGATGAAACAAAAAGAAAACAATGTCTAAGCTTTCGTACCAACCAAGTCCTTCCTCAGAAACTTATGAGGCTTAGACATTGTTTTCTTTTTGTTACATCTATGTTGGTCCAATAAAAAGTATCAAACCATTTGTTTCTGGATCTGTTCTTACAAAGGCCCAATACGGCAACTATTCTATTCCTGTATACCAGAAGAATGGCAGCTGAACTAGCAGAGACAAAAATTCAAACTTAGACTGCACAACCAGAATCAGTGATAGAAGAAGAAGAACAGGCAGTGACAGAACCTTGAAAGCATGTTTGCCTTTTTCAAATGGTGGATTATACAACAAAGAGAGACAGAGAAGCAGAGAAAAGAAGAGATGAAGCAACAGGAGCAGCGATGGTTGGATGCCTTGCAAGCTATCAAAGCCGGAGGATCTGGTACAGGTCCAGCAAAGCAACAAAACACCAAAAAATCAAAAGACATTAAACTTACAAAGTTGTGTCCCTCGCATGATATCGAAGCATACCTGATAAGATTTGAAAGGGCTGCTGCAGCCTGCCAGTGGCCAAATCAGCAATGGGCTATCAGGCTGGTACCTTACCTAACAGGAAAACTCCAACCTGCCTAAAGCAATATGGACAGTCCAGAGTCAGAAAACTATAACCTTGTGAAAAGAGAGATCCTGAAGGGGTATGCTATCTCAGCAGAGACCTACAGGCAAATATAGTGGTCCCAAAAGTACCACTCAGTTGACAATCCTCAAAAAGCCTTCACCCAACTCAAAGAACTCCTTATTTAATGACTTCAACTAGAGGGCAAAACAGTCCTATAGATCCTTGACATATTTGCAATGGAACAATTCATCAACATCTTGCCTACAGAGGTGTAACTTTGGGTAAAAGAACACCAACCAGAAAGTGATGAAAAGGCTGTTTCTTTGGCTAAGGACTATCAGATGGCCAGACAGACATCGCAGCAGTGACATGACAGCTAAGGACTGGTAATACCCTCTTTTTCCTGATTTAACTCCAAGTCAGATAAGAATTCTGGTGGGGGTAACACATCTGCACCCAAATACTTTATTTGCTATAACTGTAACAAACCAGGCCATATCACAAGAAACTACCAAAAAAATAAGGAGGGTAACACTGGAGCAGATTTTGCCTTAGCAAATTGGGGTAAGTATTTAACAGATGTCAAGGTGGGAGATAAGACTAAGGGAAATAGTAAGGGAGGTTGGAGGAAAACCTAATTTAGTTATACATTTGGGAACAAATGACCTAGCTGGGGAGGAGGTTGAGGTAGTACAAAGTAGGTTCAGGGAGTCAGGGGAGGAAGGAAGTTTGCTAGCCTTCTCTGAGGTAATACCAGTACAAAGGGCCAGCACAACCAGGAAAAGAAGAATGGAGGATTCAATGACTGGTTAAGGAAATGGTGCAGGGAGGAGATGGTCATCAGTATTGGGAACCAGGAGGAGACCTGATCAAACAAAGCACTCTTTTCACCAGACAGGCTACACCTCAGTAGGAAGGGTTTGAGGGTACTCAGGCACAAACTGGGGGAATATATAACCACTACCACTTAATTGAAACTACTGAGGGGATGGGGCATGCAGGCCCACAGTCTCCAAGAGGAGGAGGCCAGTGACCCCCCCACAGTGATGGAACAGGTCTGGAGGGAGGAGGTGAAAGGGGCAAGAACACAGTTAGCAAAGGGTGGAGGGGTGAGGAACACATAACAAGGGTACATGGAGGGGTGCACACAGAGGGGATAAATGTGAATAGAAGAATAGAGGGAAGAGAAGGAAGGTCAGATTCTAGGCGGAGGGTGGTGTCTCTGAATGAGTGGAGTCTTGGAAACAAGATGGATGACCTGCAGGCACTATTAGTAGACAGGAGGGTGGACATAGCTGCAGTAAGTGAGACTTGGGTAACATCACACCATAACTGGGACCTTGCGATCCCTGGATATAAACTATACTGGAGGGAAAAGATAGTCAGGAAGGGGGAGGGGTGGCAGTTTATATCAGGGACGGAATAACTTGCATGAGGGAGGAGTCAGAGGATGGGGAGGTGAAGGCATTATGGGTTCAGTTAAGGTCTACTAGAGGGAGAAAGGTGAGATTGGGGGTAATTTACAGACCACACAGTCAGGATGAGGAGAGGGACAGGGAACTGAGCTCACAAATATTGGAAACTGTAGGGAAAGGAGAGGTGATAATAGTTGGGGACTTCAACCTGCCCAAGGTGGACTGGAGCTTACCACCCACAACATGTGCTAGGAGCCAAGTGATCCTGGAAGGATTGCAGAGTGGGTTCCTGACTCAGGGCATCACTGAACCAACAAGAGCTGAGGCAATTCTTGATCTGGTGTTCACAAATGGGGAGCATGTGCAGGAAATAATGGTCAGGAAGCCACTGGGTGGAAGTGACCATTGCACAGTGTGGTTTCAGTTGGATATGGGCAGGGAAAGCATCTCAACTAAGGCTAAAATATTGGATTTCAGGAGGGCGAACTTTGGGAAAATGGGCAAAGTGATAAGGAGCCATCTGGCGGGCATCAGAGCAGATATGGAGTGGATCAAAGATGATCTATCATTAAGGAAGGAATACTAGTTGCCACAGATGAGTGCATTAGGCTCGGGGGAAGAACACAATGGCCAAAGCACCCAGCTGGTTCAGTTCTGGTGTTGCCCAGGCAGTAAGGGAAAAGAAGCTGGCCAATAGGAAATTCAGGAAGACCAAGAGAGAGAGAGAGGTGGATAGGGAAAATTACCTAAGGTTGACTGGTGAGTCAAGTAAGGAAGTCTGGAGAGCAAAGGCACAGAAGGAGCTGCAGATAGCTGAAGTAATTAAGAAGGGGGAGAAGACTTTCTTTCGATACATAAGTGAGAAAAGGGACAAGAAGGAAGGGATTGTTAGGCTTAAGAAAGGGGTGGAGTGGGTGGAGGATAATGGGGGAAAAGCAGAGATACTAAATCAATACTTCTGTTCCATCTTCATCAGGGAGAATGACGGACCAGTGCCTTCAGGAGGGAAAAGAGGAGCGGGGGGGAGGGGAACACAGATGTAATGATAGAAGAGGATAGAGTGAGGGAGGGACTGCTGATATTGAAGGTGGACAAATCGCCAGGCCCGGACAGAGTACATCCAGGGGTACTAAAGGAACTGGCTGAGGAGCTGACATGGCCACTGGCAGATCTATTTAATAGTTCATTAGTGTCAGAAGTTGTACTGCAGGACTGAAGAACAGTACATGTAGTGCCCCTACACAAAAGCTGTCCCAAGGATGACCCAGGGAATTACAGACCAGTCGGTCTGACCTCCATTTTGGGCACGCTCATGGAGACCATACTTAAGGAAAGACTGATTGAATATCTAGAAGAGTATGATCTTCAGGATGCAAGGCAGCATGGATTCATGGGGGAGAGCATGTGAAACAAATCTGATTGACTTTTTTTACTGTGCCACGAAGACAGCAGACAGGTGCCCAGTGGTAGACATCCTCTATCTTGATTTCAGCAAGGCCTTTGACTCTGTGCCCATAAAAGGTTGATCAGGAAGTTGGTGGATCTTGGGATTGTGGAAAAGATGGCCAGATGGGTGGAAAACTGGCTGAGGGACAGAACCCAGAGGGTGGTTATGGGGGGAGAGTTATCTGGCACTAGAGAGATAACCAGTGGGGACCTACAGGGTTCAGTGCTGGGGCCGGTATTGTTCAATGTCTTCATCAATGACATAAGAGAGGGCATTAAGGGCAAAATGTACCTATTCGCAGATGACACCAAGCTCTGTGGGAGAGTGGACACAGCTGAAGGGATACAGGACCTACAGAACGTTCTGGAAAAGCTGGGGAAGTAGTCCAGGATCTGGCAGCTTGGCTTCAATGCCAAGAAATGCAAAGTTATGCATATTGGAGCCAAGAATCCCAGGACAGAATACTACCTGGGTGGAGTCCAAGTATTTGCATTACAGGAGGAGGAGAAGGACCTGGGAGTGATAATCACTAGTGACCTGAAGCACTCCATGCAGTGCAAGAAAGCAGCAGCAAAGGCAAACAAGATGCTGGGATGCATATCTAGGGAGATCAGTAGTAGGAGAGAGGAGGTTATACTGCCCTTGAACAGGTCACTGGTCAGGCCGCATCTAGAGTATGGAGTTCAGTATTGGTGCCCACACCTCAAAAAGGGCATTAACCTGCTGGAGAAGGTCCAGAGGAGGGTTACAAAGATGATAGCAGGTTAGGAGGGTAAGGCATACGAGAAGAGATTGAGGGCACTGAACATGTGCTCCCTGGAAGACAGGAGACATGACTGGGACCTTCAAGTACTTGAAAGGGATAAATAAGGTTGATAAGGAGTGTCTCATTAAGCTGAGTGGCAACCATAACACAAGGGGGCACAGTCTTAAGCTGGAGGGTGGGAGGTTTAGGAGGGAGGTCAGGAAGCACTTCTTCACAGAGAGGGTGCTGGACACTTGGATTGCACTGCCAGGAGAGGTCATCTGGTTGAAGACAGTGGGCAGCTTTAAGAGAAGCTGGGATAGGCATAGGGGACGGTAAGGATCATGGGCAGAGAGGATGGGAGGAGTGGGGAGGAAGGGAGAGCAGGGACATTAGCTCAAGCTGGGGACCCTGCAATATGGGCAGACTTGATAGACCAAATGGCCTTCTTTTGCTGGCTTCTTCGTATGCTCATATATATGCAAGACTGTGAAGGGACTTAATGATTTGAGAAGTAGACAGACATAGTGCATGTTTAAGTGCTGGGGAAACACTGTGCATAAGAACCAGGTACTGGTGACATCTGCATCCACGGGGCACTCAATACTATCCCACCACCCAAGTGACTCTGAATATTAATGAGGTATCACACCAAATGAAAGTGGGGGTAGTACCTCTGTTACCTGTATCTGTGATTATTGGAAATTACTTTCCACAATTTGCTGAGCTAATCACAAAGGGAGCAAAACCTACAGTTTCAGCAGCTGTGATGACAAGAGCACAGGCAAAGAAAATTTCAGATGGTGGGGACTCTTTTCCTTTCAATGATTTGATTTGGACTTGTTTAAGCACAGCTCCAAGATCCAGAAGTCCAGGAAAGAAAGAAGATGCCTGAAGAAACTGTATGCCGACACCTCAGCGAGATTTCAATAGTGAAGTATATCACAGCAGCAAGTCACTGCTGCAGCTGTAATGTACCCGCAGGACCCTGGCACTGCTTTCTCCAGGGTTTGCTCCCCCCTTCTCCCTGAATCAACTCCAACCTGAAGTTGATAATCCTCAGTTACAGGGGGAATTGCTGGGGGCAGGGCCCCCAGCATGGGGGATTCAGGGATCAAAGCCACCAAAAAAAAAAAGTTTCCCAACAGATTTATGCCGACCGCAATTTGCAGTCCACAGAAATCTGTCACTGTAGTGTCCTGTTGGGAAAAAAGTTGTTGTTGTGGTGTCATGGATCCGACGAAACAGTGGTAACAAAAGACTAATACACATAAGGGGTTAATATATGAAAAGTATGAAACTAAACTGATAACCGATTTTGATTTTGTTTCACAGCAAACTAAGGACGTTTCTCTCCAAGGCTATTTTAAGCAGCTTTGGGTGAAATAAAAACAGGGTGAACAAATGTTTAAAAAAAATGTAATGGGTTACTGTACAGAGTTTAGGTTAATCTCAAGCACATGCACATAGAACAACTGGTTATACCACAGAACTATAGAACTGAGTTGTTACAAATAGCTCTATGGCTGGTCACTTGGAGAGGGATCACACCCTTGCCAGATTGCTGTGCAGATTTTAATGGCCTGGAATTCGTGAAGATGTTGCTACCTACTGTATTGTAGTTCTTGTGCTGAATGTCAGTAAGCTGCCCTAGTGACTAAAAAAGACAAACTCCGGCCAGAGCTGACAGAGCTGCAGGCAAGGAACGTGATATAAAAAATATTGAAAATTACCAAAGTTATGAGCCTTCTTTAGCAAAATATAATGTAGGCTCCTAAATTTGCTGTTTTGTAATAGTGTGGTGTGCTGTTGCGGTGGTGATGAGCACCAAAGTTCAAATGAGTGAGGGTAGATAGAATTTACCCAACAAGTGAGGCAGGAGTCATCCAATGAGTTTGATGCCTGCTGGGCTTTATTCAACAACAGGTGTAGGATGAGAGGAGGGGATAATATAGCACTAATGAATAGAAAACTTCTCATAAACACTACTATGCATCTACTGGATCTCTATGAACTCAGGTTACAGAACCAGATAAATAAATCATGTAAAAAACATTTTCTGAGGTGCACCTTGGCCTAGTGCCATTATACTCTATGTTACTCTTAGAATCACCTATGGTACAGTAGTACAATACTCTATGTCACCTTCAGTATTGCCTATGGTCTCATAGCACAATACCCCGAAAAAGACCTTAGAACCACTGACTTAGGTCGATTACATCAATGTACATCCAAAAACATCACAGAGTCTAATCGCAGTTGAAGTCTTTGTGTGCATCATTGAGTAGAGTTTGTAGCTACAGACAGATGAGGATAAAGGGATCTCCTGTGACACTCAGATTATGATACCAGCACAGACCTAGCTAAGGCCACTGGGGTGGTGGGAGGTTTTAAGACAGAAAATGTGTTTCTTGGCATAAAATCCACTCTCTCCGAGGATGCCAGCATATAAGAACAAGCAGAACAGGTTCCCAGAATGAGTCCACTGGAGGAATTTCAGAATCAAACTAGCTGAAGAAAGCTCCCCAGCCAATACCCATGTTGGGGCCGCCAAGGATGTGAAGGAACAATGAAGATTCTTGGTGATGAATCCACTGGAGGATTACCAAGAACTGGACGATGCTGTGGAAATTCTGATGCAACCAGGAACCAAAAGAATTCAAGGTGAAGATGGGTGATCCCGAAGTTTCAGCACAAAAGACTGGAACAAAACAACAAAACAGTGAACACGTTCCACATTGGGCTTTGACAAACTGGATCTGCCGTGAACAACCAGGGGATGCAGACAAGGTTCTTCCAGGGCGAGAACACTCTTTGGAGGGAAGCCAACTTCAGGACATCTGGATCAGAAACCAAGAGATGATAATTGAACGGCGGAAGCAATGCACCTGGGCTTCAGCGTACTCAACTTTGAACTGAGGTAAACAAGAAACAGCGGGTGAGACTTGCACAGGCTTTGACGTACTCGACTTCAGCGGACGAAATGAATGTGGTTGAGGATCTTGTAAGCAGACAAGAAAGATACTGAAGGACATTTTACTCTGGGAAGAGACTGATTTCGTAGAAGTGGGATGGCAGGCAACACCATAGAGCAGTATCGTGGCAGAAGACTGAGTCTATACACATATGTTGGCAACAATAAAGTTGGCAGAAACACTTCCACACTGCAGCAAGAGAACTGTTCGTTGCTGGGGCAATTTGCTAGGAACACAGGCAAATTACCAGGATCTGGGGCAATTGTTCATTGCAGGGGCAATTAATCGGAGTTCCGGGTCAATTATTCGGTGCAGGGGCAAATAATCAGATTCCAGAGGCAATTGTTGGTTGCAGGGGCAAATAAACAAGTGTCCCAGTCACAACTCAGTCTTGGTACTTTGCAGTAACACAACAGTTCAAAATCAGTAAACAATGTACATTTTCATCAGCTGATAGTCACCAAATGGCAGTTGTATGCAGAGTACTGCTTTGTCCTTCATGGCCCTTTTAATTCACAATACTGGTGAGGCCCTTCTAAATTCTGGGCCTGTAGTACTCTGGGCCCTTCTTGAATAGGGACCTGGTTACCCCTGAAAACTATATGCCTTCCTTCACTTTTTAACTTCTGGGTCCTCCTTTAATCTGGGCCCAGTGCTCCCTGATTAGTGCTCCTTTCAGATCACCTGGGCCTACAGTGGCTGGCTGGGTCCCTTTAACAGCTCGGGCCTCCCTTGCCCCTTTAAGTGCTTGGACCTTCTAAGTAATTGGGTCTCTTTAAATTGTGTGGGCCTGACTTGCCCCTTTAATTCCTGGGCCTTCCCTTGCCTAGGCCCCTTTAAATCTTTAGGCCTGTGGCATTGCCCCTTTAAATACCAGGCCTGACTAAGGCCTTACTGCCAGTCTTCTGGGCTGTCCCACCTTCACTCTGCCCCCCCAATTGATATTTATAAATTCCCCTATTGGCCTCTATGGTTGGCACATCCCCGTGGGTGTTGCCATGCCCTGAATCAATATTTAAATAAGTTCTGGCTCTGGGCAGTCCCACCCCCTTCCTTCCCTTCTATAGCGCTCTGAGCGCAATCAATATTAAACTTTTTTTAACCTTTTATTTAAGTTGTTTAGGAGGTTAGCACGCTTCTTGTGCTGCCACCAACTCACCGCCCCAGCCCGGGGTGAAGACAGCTGCTTCGGGAGGTGGGAGGTACTTGCTGGCAGAGGGTGGAAGTCGCAGCAAGCAATATGGCAGATGACAGGGGGCCTTGCAGGTCTTCTGACACCCGATGGCTCTGGATCCTCAGGTGACGATGCGGCTCTTCAATGCCACCGATGAGGGACTGATCAAACAGGGAAACCGGGGGGGGGGAAATGGGGTAATTCAGCCCACACTGGTGCCAGGGATCAGAGTTTTCTGGGGGAAACCACCAGACTCAACCACAAACAAGAAGGGGAGCATGAGCAGTGAACAGGAGTCTTCACTGGCTGGAGGAGGGGTACCACTGCAGAGTTGACGAGACTTCTTCAAACCTCAGGTAAGCACTCTGTCTCCGTCGCTCTCTCTAGGTCCCTCTTCCTCAACAGCCCAGCATGATCTGCCCTGAACGACATTTTTATCCCTTTGAAAAGGTGCTTGGGGTTCTTCTTCTAGAACCCTGAGTCCGTGCCCAAGCCAACAGCCAGATTTCAAAACAGGCACCACCACGCCGACCAGGGACAGCTGAACCAGCGTGGTGCCACTTTCATGCTGCCTGCTTGGGGGTGGGGGAGTGGAGTGGAGCAAGCAGGCAGCAGAGAGAGAGAGAGAGAAACTTTCTGTTTTTTTAAACAAGGGACCTGCCTCGCTAATGGGCACCGCAGGCTCCCAGTACCTGCCCCATAAGCCCATACCATAAATGGGGACTCCAGGGCACATTAGTTAATTGTTTAGCCCCACATTTCTGTGGTGATCCCATTCTTTGGCCCCTTACTTTGGGGCACTAAAGATTTGGGCCTGCCTAAAAATACAAGTCCCCATGTATTCCCTCTTAACACTCTAGAAAACATTTCTTAACTATTACTTCTATAGGTGTTTATAACACTTCTTAACACTTTAACGTTTCACTTAAATCTCTATGTAACCTTCTTTAGTTAAAACACTCTTAAATCATCTATAACTTTCTTATTGGTCACTATAACTTTCAGTAGAAACCTTCCTTTTTACCAAACTAAGTGACCATGTCTTTTAATTACTCTTAAAGGGACTATCTATGAAAGGATGGTACAACTTGAGAGGTATCCATTATGTATCTCCTAGGAGGGATACCAGCATTAGACCTTTGGGATTTATGGGGTTGGAAACCTACAGGTTCTTGGGAAATGCATTCTGTTTCTAAGAAATCTGGAAGTTCAGGATTCACTTCAGGTATGAGGACTGGATGGTGAAAGGAGTTTACATTGGAAGTGCGAATCCAAGGCTCTACACACCGACTGGTTGGTGATTCCAGTCCCAACATTCCATCCTATTTATGCTCTTGCATCTCCTTGGGCATACAATTGCCCTTGTCTTCTGCTGGAGCAGTGCCTCTAAAAGTGCAGGGTTTCAGAAGATGACGGTGTATGATTTTGGTAGCATTTCCAGTTTCTGTCTAAATTTTGTACACTAGCAACTCTGGATGAGGGATTTTGATAATGTGGTAGGGTTCAGGTTCCCATTTTGTAGCCAACTTGCTGCATTTTTCAGTTCTCTTTAACATTACTCTCTCTCCTATTTGTAGGGATGCAGCATTTGCCTTGGCATCATAGTTTCCCTTCTGTTTTTGGCGCACCTGTTCTATATGCTTGCCTACAATTTGTCCAGCCTCTTGCAGTCATTGGTTACGCTATTGCACCTAATCCGTGATTGGCTATTTGGCCATGGCTTCGTTAGGCTGTACCTCTAAGACTAAATCCATAGGGACTCTTCTGTGGTGTCCAAACATTAAATAGTGAGGATCGTACCCAGTAGAGTAGTGAGTAGCATTATTATATAAATAGGTAAGTTCAGGGAGGAGAGCTGGCCAGTAGGGATGTTTGTACTTGGGTAAGGCTCGTAACATTTCAAGCAGAGTCTGGCTAGTTCTCTCACAAAGTCCATTATTTTGAGGATGTTAGGCCGTGGTTTCAGTTTGTGGTTTCCATAGAGAGTGCAAAGTATGTGGAAGAGCTGAGACTTAAAAGAGATTTCTTGATCTGTAAGGATTTTAGTTGGGTAGCCATATGGCCACACAAAACATTTTAGGAACATTTCTGCTGTAGTACAAACAGAGAGATCCTTAACTGCACTAGCAACCACAGATTTTGAAAAGTGATCAACCATTGTGAGGACATACATGTATCCACTTGTGCTTGGTTCTAACTTCAATGATCCGAGGCAACTAGCTCCAATGGTGTGCTACTGATTATTGGGTGAAGAGGACCTCTCTGGCCACTTTTCTCTTTATGTTTAAGGCTACAGGCGGGGCATTCCTCACACCATTTCACAGTATAATTCCTCATTCCAATCCAATAGAACCTTCTCCTAATGACAGCCTCTGTTTTCTTGTGCCCACAATGTCCCAAATGGTCATGATATGCCTCGAGTACCACGGGTGCACTAGCTTTGGGAACAATGATTTGAGTCAATTCACAGTGGGTAGTGGGGTCTCGGCTTCATTTGACCAGACGGGAGTCTTCTACAGCCAGGCGGATTCTATGCTTCCACAGTTTTATCACTTCAGTGTCAAGCTTTCTTCGTTCTTGTGGGGCAAGTCTCTGTTGATTTAAAATTAGGGTTTTGACTTGTTTGACAGTGGGATCCAGATCCTGTAGTTGAACCCACAGACTTTTCTGGTCTGCGATTGTGTCGGTTGGTTCAGATTTGCTCTCAATGCTCATTTCTGAAGAAATTTGGCAGCAGGCTTGTACAATTTCTACTGGTACTTGAAGGAAAGATTCCATCTCTATATTTTCTGAGGAAGTATCATCTGTTTCTGTTTCGACCTGTTCAGGCACTTGGGATAATGCATCTGCGCTGATATTCACTTTGTCAGAGTGGTACATGAGAGAGAATTGATAATTTGCTAGTCTGGGGGCCCATCTCTGCACAAGCATTTCTAGTCTCACTGTATTCAAGTATGCTAAAGGATTGTTGTTGGTGAAAACTGTAAAAGGGGTGGCAGCCAAGCAGTGACAGAACTTTGCAGTGACGGTCCATACCAATGCCAAGAATTCAAGTCTAAAAGAGCTGTAGCGGGCATCATTCCATTCAGAGCCTCTCAATCTGTGGCTTGCATAGGCTATGACCGATTCAACGCCATCTTGCTCTTGAGCCAGCACCACACCCAATCCCTTATTGCTGGCATCTGTATACAGAAGAAAGAGTTTTGTTTAGCCAGGATAGGCCAGGATGGGAGCTACAGTCAGTATCTTTCTCAATTTGTCAAAGGCCTCTTGTTGCTCAATCACCCACCTGACAAGATGGTTCTTAGGGACCCAACCTTCCGTTGATACTCGCAACAGTTCATGTAAAGGCAGAGCTATTTTTGAAAAGTCTTTGATGAATCACCTGTAGTACCCACCAAAGCCCAGAAACTTTTTGACATCTCTGACAGTGACGGGCACAGGCCAGTCCCGTATGACTTTTATCTTTTCCAGATCTGGTGACACTCCTTTTGAGGAAACTATATGTCCCAAGTAATTTACTTCTAACTATAATAGATGACATTTGGATGGCTTTATTTTGAGGCCATATTGTTTATTTATTATTGAATAGAACCGGAATTACAATCCTTTGAGTCATAGACTCTTTTGCAAAGGCTCCACGTCAGTTACAAAGAATGAAAGAAATACATTTACAGTAAAAAAAAAAACATATACAAACAGTATTAATGTAACACTACAGAGTTATGCAGTCATAGCTTTATCTTATTTAGATGGTGACAGTAACTGGGGGCATACGAGATGTCCCTTATCAGAGGAGTGCAGGATGCAGTTTCGTAGGCTCTAGCGTGACCCCGAGTCAGATAACTGGGCAGGGGAGAGGGAGTGAAGGGACAAGAGGGGAAGGCTGGCCCCAAAAGAAAAGAGGGTTATCTACAGTCACATAATGCCGAGTCAAAGAGTTGTGTTTTGAGACCTGTTTTAAATAGGGAGAGGCTTTGGGTCATGGAGATTGGGGGCAGAAGGCAATTAAGCCATAGTGGGGCACGGTAATGGAATGATCTTTGCCCAAGAGATGTTCTACAGTGGGGGACAAGGAGGGAGGTGTTGGCTGCGAGTCTTTTAGTCCCCCTGTAGGGGGCTGCGCTGATAATCAGTTGGAGGCCGATGAGAGCTAGCTGGAGTTGTATTTTTTTGGCAAGGACGCAGGAGTGGTACTTTAGCCTTCCTTGGAAGTTAAGCCAACCAGTCAGAGCATAAAACTCACAGGTATGTGTTAACCTGCCACTGCCTGTGACTAGGCGGCAAGCTTTGTTAAGGGCAGTGTTGATGCAGCATGGGGCTGTCGGTTCCACAGATCCATAAATGATTATCCCATAGTCCACTAAAGAAAGGATAGAGGAGGAGACTGCCAGAGGCATGGCCTGGGGGGGTAAGCAGTGTTTAACCCTGTAAAGGATCCCCAATTTAGCACTGACAGAGGAGGAGAGAAGTTGTATGTGATTATGGTAGGAGAGGGAGGTGTCTTATGTGATTCCTAGATATTTAAAACATGAAACCTGTTCTAGAGGGGAGCCATGAGCATTTTTTACTAGTAGGGGTGTATGACTGTGGGGGCTTTATTGGTGCGCAAAGATCATGGACTTCGTTTTTTGGTAATTGATGATAAGGCGGTGTTCAGTGAACTATGATTCTAGCTCACTAAAGAAGTCCTGCAGGGCTAGTTGGAGAGAGCTAGGCTGAGGGTATTTCCAGAACACTACAGCATCATCAACATAGAGTAGAGACGACCACTGCAAGACTTGGGGAGAGAGTTTAAAAAGAGGGTGAAAAGTAGGGGGCCAAGTATGGACCCCTGCGGGACACCAGAGCATACTAGTTTGTTTGAGGAGAGGGTTGTGTTGATCTTGACTTGTTGTGACCAGCCTGAGAGGTAGTCTTTGAACCAGGTGGTGACCTCAGGTACAAAGCTGAGCTGTGGAAGGGCACAGAGCAGTAACTCATGACTGACAGTGTCAAATGCCTTGGTCAGATCCACGTAAAATCGGCCCAGCCACTGAGCCTTGGTCTAGGGCCTCATGGATGAATGAGGTAAGTTCAGTAAGGGCGGTGACGGTACTGTGGCCTCTCCAGAAACCATGCTGTTCTCGGCAGAGTAGGTTGTGTTTGGTTAGGTGGTCAGTAAGCTGGTCCGATACTATCTTTTCAAGTGCTTTGGAGAGGGGTGGTAGGATTGATATTGGTCTATAGCAGTGCCCTGATTTTTCTGCAGCACATCGGAGCAAAGTTCTGCGGCAGGGTTCTCATTTGCCACAGAACTTCTGCGGCACTCAGCACCAATTTCTGCGGCAATTCTACGGCACATTTCTACCCTTAATTTTATTCCTTTTTTTGTTTTTTTTGCCCAATCCGACACAATGCATGCTCGTAACACAGTCATTTTAAGGGGCGTTTGTCACCAAATTTTCAACATAGCCATTTTAAGACCTCTGCTCATGAACAGTATCACTGTGATTTTATTAATCAGTCCAGAACATTGATTTCGCACACTGACCGCACCATTGTGCGCTACATGTGCGAAAACACATTTTGGATGAAATGTGAAAAATGACAGTTGTACTGTTCATAAGGAGTGGTGATAAAATGGCAATACTGAAAATCTGGAGTGAAAATATTAAAATGCTTGAAGTTCGCAAGGCCGCAGAACTTAATAACGACGCCTAACACAGTCATTTTATGGACATTTGTCACCATATTTTCCACATAGCTAGTGTAAGACCTCTGCTCATGAACAGTATCACTGTGATTTTATTAATCTGTCCGGAACATTGATTTCGCACACTGACCGTGCCATTGTGTGTGCTACATGTGCAAAAATACATTTCGGGTGAGATGTGAAAAATCACAGTTGTACTGTTCATAAGGAGGTTTGGTAAAATGGTAATGCTGAAAATCTGGAGTGAAAACATTAAATGCTTGAAGTTACAGTGCAGAAAATTAAAAAATCAAATCCCATCAGAGCAGACCTGCCCAGGATGGGAAATTATTATTTTTTTTCCACCCAACAGCTGGATCTGGCCATGGAGAGCAATGGAGAGGCTTACACTGAATTCATAATTGCTGCTAGTAGGGAGTATCTGATCATTATTATTTAAATAATTACACTTAAATGTTTTTTTAAAATTGTTATATTCAGTAAAGATGTTCACAGCAGTGAAAGTGCCAGCAAAATGCTATATAGCCAGCAAAGAAGGGAAGTGGTTTCCTTTTCCACAAGTGGCAGGTTCAAGCCCCACAGAGCTACGGAGGCTTCAATTAAAATTAAAATCCTTTTTGTTTCCTGCCAGTAGAGGGACCGATCCATCGGGGGACTTGCATGGATTTAATCATTCCTGCTTGTATCGGGTCTCTGCTCAGCTGGTGCAAGCATTAAAAACCAGCACAGAGCAAGGAGCAGTCTGATACAGGATTACTTTATTTGCAAGTGGTAAAAAGTGCAATTTATAATTAATTGTGGCTTCAAAGCAGTGCAGAGGCTTCAAGGGTGGGTGACTCAGCTGGTTTTGCTAAAATGTTCATCACTTGAGAAAGCTTTTGCAAAACCAACCGTCGAATCACTGGCATTACTCTTTGCACCTGCTGCACTGCTCTAAAGCCACATGAATTGCAAGTGCACTTCTGTACTGTTTGTGAATAAAATAATCTCGTATCAGACTGCCCATTGTTCTGTGATGGTTTTTGTTGTGTGCAGCCAGTTTTGGCAGAGGCACTCAGAGTGGAGGCAAGGAGAGTCACAGAAGGTTCAATTATTCATTTTAAATCCCAGCTATGAGCTGGGCTCAGCCCTGGAAGGCTCGGCTCCAAGCATGGGTGGGAAGTTTACTCTGGACAGGGGCCAGCCAGCACAGGACAAGACAGAGACACATCAGATATATGGGTTTCCATGTCTACATACAGATTTTCTTTAGTATAAACTATTATATTTTTTCTAAAAGTTGTGCTTTCAGAATTTTGCATATACAGTGTGCATACTTCGTGTGTCCCTGTCTTGCCCTGTTGTGGCTGGCACTCATCCAGAGTAAACTGCTCACCTACCCCCCCCCATGCATCTACATTGTCAGCACATCACAAAAACCAGCAATGAGCAACATGCTAAGTGACATCAGTGCTTCCTTTATTAAAAAAAAGATTTAAAAAGCACACTTACAGATATATGCTGCTTAAAGGCAGTGTGGAGAATGCAAGAGATTAACATTGGTGACAGAACCAGTGTCGGAAAAGCTTCGTCTTCCCTTGCACTCTCCACACTGCCTTAAAGCAACATATATCAGGGAGATGTTTTACTCTCTTATTATTTATTCTAAATATATTATATAAATACATTATTTATTCTATCTACATTCCAGCTAAATATATATTGAAGCTGAGTTTACTTTGAGTTAATAATTTAGTTGATCGAGTTACTAATTGCTGCTAGTAGTGGGTAGTGGGCATTACGATATAAAAAAGGGGTGGATAACGCTTCCCCTAGTACCATTTACATCACCCTAAGGCAAGTTAACAATGTAGTACCCCCAACCTGAGAAAAGAAGGTAAAAGGAGCTAGAAATTGCAACTCCAACCATAACAACTACCTAAAATTAAGGCTATAAAAGTGAGCATACACTAAGAAACAACCCTGTAAATCAAATTGTACAAAACTGGGAATGACAGATCACAGTGGTTCTAGCAATAAATAGAAACCAGCTAAGTTAACATAGAAACTACATTGGAAACCCCCTTAAAATATCAAAATACAACATTCTATATACAATATAAGTTGGACGGGGGAAGAATGACAACTGCCATTAGAACTCCTACCCCCCGCCCCCCCAATGAAGCCACTAGCCAACTGTCTGGGATGATGTCACATTCCAAAATCTTAATAACACAAGCAGAAATGGGGGGAATAAGAAAACTCTTAAAAACACAGCCTAGTCACTATAAACAGAAGATGACACCTGCTTTTTGTTCTTTGGCACCTCAGTTGTTCTAATGACAAATGTGACTTGCACTGAATAGCCCCCCCCCAAAAAAAAAAAATAAAAATGGCAACTGTTTGACTGACAAACTTTCCCGCTCCGAGCCATCAAGCTGATTTCTGCAGAAATTGATGGAGACTTCAGGTGAGTGCTGTAAGTACTGTTGGACCCCATTATCCACCCCACCATACCAGCCAGGAGGAAAGCTAGGTTCTCCACTGCTGTGACCCTCAGGTAGTGTGAATATCTAAGCTCTGCATTTTTACCGGTGTAAGTCTGTTGCTATGGCAACCAACCTGAGTTTCCTTATTGCAATGAACCATGGTGAAAGTCACCTGACCTGACTCCAAACTCACAGTCAGTCTTAAACAAATGGATGCACTTTTAATTTTAAAACCCTGAACCAATTTCTTAATTTAAAATTCCCTGATCCAAGTGGGACTCAGCATTGCGATCAAATAGAAACTTATATGAGACTATGGTCCGATGCCGATGAGTTCTGCGGTTGGCTGTAACTTCCGCGGTGCATTTCTTCTCTGTGTTTAATTGTGCTCAATGCATCTGACCTAATTCAGTCTATATTTTTTTCCCTGGTTCTGGTCATTTCTTCAGGATGTCAGTCTTTTTCACTCTTGTCCACTAGTTTTTATATGTTCTCAAATGTTGTCACAGTGAAGCTCCCCAAGTCCTCCTAGTGAGCTGGGCTACAGGTATGGAAGGCTAATTGAATGAAATAATAGTTTATTATATCATTATTTTTGTTTTATTTATTCCCTGGTGTCTAGTGGGCCCTCCACACCCTACCCTCTTGCTGTAGTCTAAGCGCCGTAGCCTATTATACTACAGTGACCTAGTATTTGTATAGTTCGGCAACTGACTGAGGTGGTGAGAGGAGGGCTATGTCAGTCTCTGA
Source organism: Neoceratodus forsteri (assembly GCA_016271365.2). Taxonomy (NCBI): domain Eukaryota; kingdom Metazoa; phylum Chordata; order Ceratodontiformes; family Ceratodontidae; genus Neoceratodus; species Neoceratodus forsteri. The sequence goes on along the minus strand of CM057459.1, from coordinate 1,280,978,053 downwards.
GTACAGTATCTGACCAGTAAAACAACAGAGTTTCTTTAGTTTTTGGGGGCGACACCTACCATTCAGAAGCGGCATCAGTCTCCCCCAAACTCCTCTCGGCTTGCAGCATGCAGCCGCCTCAGTCTTCCTTCCCCCTGTAGAACCTCTCCTAAACAGAACCGGGGCTTCTGACAGTGGGAACGGCTAGAGGTTTCTTTAGTTCTTGGGTGCAACATGGTCATCATTCTGCCTGAACTCTCCTAAACTGAAGCAAGGCAGTAGACCGTAGCAAAGCCTCATGTCTTAGACAGCTTGCCGTGGGGGCTGTTCTTGTGACCCCTGCCCTCATTCTGCAAACTGGACAAAACAGGATCAAATGAACTTGCAAATTGCCACCTCTTCTTAGATGACAAATAGCAGCAGTTTTTCTTGCTCCACTTGCACCGAAGACATTCCGATGGAAAAAGGGGATTACAGCATGAACCAGCCATTCTTCAATGCACCCATGCATAGCACTGTAAACATTCGCACCTCCAGCCGTTCCCACTGTCAAAAGCCCAGGTTCTGTTTAGGAGAGACGCTACAGGGGGAACACCTATGGAACGTTCTGCAGTCAACTGTAACTTCTGCGGTCTGCTGCCGAAAATTCAGCGATCAGCCATGAATTCCGCGGGTGCCTGTGAATTCTGCGGGCGGCCACAAATTCTGCGGTTAATTCCGTGGGTGACTGCAACCATGGAATCGCGGAAAACTCGGGGCCCTGGTCTATAGTTGCTTGTGACTGTGGGGTCGCCGCTCTTCACAATAGGGGTGATTACGGCTCTCTTCTGGGCTGAAGGGAATTGACTAAGGCATAGTGACAGTTTGAGAATTTTTGTGAGATGGGGTAGTGTCACATCCAGGGTCAGCCAAATGAGTTTGAGATCCAGGGAGTCATTGCTATAGTGAGCATTAGCCAGTACTTTGGAGAGGTAGCATTTTGCCTCGGAGCAGGATATGACTCTTAGTCTAAAGAGTGTTGTATTGTTGCTATTCACGGTGTCGGGGAGGGTAGGGGAGGGTTGAAGAAGTTTGGTGGAAGTAAATGAGAGAGGTCCGAGAAGGAGGAGTTGAGGGCTTCAGCGATAGCAGTAGGGTCCTGAGTGGAATCCCCATTTACTATGAGTTGAGCAGGGGTAGGGGTGTGTGAATTCCCACCAAGTTCCTTGATATTGTTCCAGAATTGTTTATCGGTGCCCCAGGTGGAGGTTAGGGTTTGTTGATAATATGCAGCTTTGGCTTGCCGTATGGCCCAGGTACATTTGTTGCGGGCCTCTCTGTAAAGTTGTCTATCCTGTGGGAGTTGGGAGTCTAGGGCCATATGCCATAGGTTGTCCCTATGGTGAAGCTGGTCAAGTAGCAATTGTGAGATCCATGGTGTGCATCTGGTTTCACTGCTTGTTTAGTGAGGGGTGCGAAAATGTCACAGGCCTCATTGAAGATGGCTATAAAGTGGGAGAGTGCCATGTCTACAGACTGAGCGGTGTGAATGGGGGACCAGTTGCTGGTGGCTAGGTGAGCTTTGAGATGCGCTAGGCATCCTTTTTTAAGTCACCTATGTATGGTGACTTTGGGGAGGCAGGGGGTTTTAGCCAACCACCGGCAGGTCACCGGGGAATGGTCGCTAATAGAGTCAGGGAGCACAGTGACTTGAGAGAGATTCTGAGGCCTGTTAGTGAAGATGAGGTCTATAAGGGTTGAGGTCCCTGTTCTATAATCCATTCTGGTTGGGGAGTTGATGATTTGGGTAAGATCGTGGGCAAGGGCTGTGTCTTTGCAGTTGGATGAGGCAGGAGATAGCCAATTAACATTAAAGTCTCCCAGTAGGATGACTTCACTCCCTGGGTGGGGGAGGTGGGAGATACTGTGGAGGATCAATTCAAAAGTGAGTTTTTGGTTGCTAGGGGGCATATAGGCCGCTGTGATGTGGATGGTTTTGGGGCCCAGTCTGAGTTTGACTGTGAGGGTCTGGGCACCATATTTGGGTGGTGGCGTATGTACCTCTGTGGTGTTTAGTGAGGATCTAACATAGATGGCATAGCCACTGCCTCTCTTGCTAGTCCTGTCTGCACAGAAGATGGTGTAGTCACTGAGGGAGACAGCTCCATTGGGTATTCTATCTGAGAGCCATGTCTCAGATAGAGCTAGGATGTTGGGTGCATGCTGGGCAATCCAGCCCGGGGAGGGGGGGGTTTTTTTGGGAGGCTGCATATATTAAGAGTAGCCAGCAGGAGACTACCATGTGGGCTGCTTGAAGAGACCGCTGCGTGGGGTGGTCCAGGGTTGGGGTGAATATTACCAGATAGTAGCAGTAGGAGGAGGGTGTGCCTCAGAAGAGCTAACCTGTGAAGTTTGGGTGAGCGACGTAGGGACTGGGAAGCTGTGAGTCTGTTAACGTGGGTGGTGGGGACAGGGAGATTGGAAATGACGCTGGTTAACAGGGTGATGGGTGGTTGGGGGCCCTACTGGGAACTAACAGGAGGGGTGGGGGGCTGTGGACTGAGAGGAGGGAGTGCAAAAGTACAGCGTGTAGTGTGGGTGAATGAGATAGCTGGTAGGGATGGGAGTGGGTAGAAGTATGTGGGGTAATTTAAGCTTGGGTGGGGGGGCTTGGCGGCACTTTGGTTAGTGTCATAATACTTAACTCTGTGATGAATGGAAGTGATGTTGCAATGTAGGTTAGGTTCCTCTGGGGGGTGGGTGGGCCAGCGGTAGGTTCATAGAAGTAATGAGGACTGGTAGTAACAGGGATAGCATTGTTTTTATGGGGAGGGCAAGGTATAGGTGGTTGGTAAGAGTGGCCACTAGTGTTGATCTGGTATAACCTGCTGCTGGTGAAGTAGGCCGATAGGTTATTTCCAGAATCATGTGGCCAGTCCTCACTATAAATGTGAGTGCCGACCAAGGCTGGTGGTGGGGGCAGTGGGGAGCTGAATGCGTAGTGTTCGGTGGGGCTCAGCCTGCGCTTTCACAAAGGACCAACGGTCGTGACCAGGCGAGCTGCTCCCAGGATTGGATTCAGTACCTGAGCAGCTTCACAGCAGGGATCCAACGGGGGAGAGCTTCTGGTGGCCCTCATGACCTCCGGACTCCTCGGGGGAAGGGGGTACAGCTCTGCAGGAAAGGAGAGAGACATTGGTTAAATACGTAGGGAGGGGGAGAGATCAGTTCAGAAAAGGGGGCGGGCAGAATCAGGAATTCAATAGTAGCACAACAGCACAGAATTAAATCCTGTTTAACAGTAACACTATTCTAACTTCTATTCCTGTAACAAAGCTACATTCAGGTACAGAGCAAGTAAGTATTCAAAAAAATATTCTATCTCCACTCATACACTGAAATTAATTAGTGACTTTAAGAAGGAGAGAGCGAGGAAAATAAAAATAAAAAGGCACCAAGAAGCAGATTTTAATTTGTCCTCAGCCTGCACTTTCACAAAGGACCAACAGTCGCGACCAGGCAAGCTGCTCCCAGGATTGGATTCAGTACCTGGGCAGCTTCACAGCAGGGATCCTATGGGGGACAGCTTCTGGTGGCCCTGGCAACCTCCGGTCTCCTCGGGGGAGGGGGGTACGGCTCTGGGAAGCTTCACAGCAGGGACCCTACAGGGGAGAGCTCCTGGTGGCCCTCGTGATCTCCGGACTCCTCAGGGGAAGGGTACGGCTCTGGGCAGCTTCACAGCAGGGATCCTACGGGGGAGAGCTTCTGGTGGCCCTTGCAACCTCCGGACTCCTCGAGGAAAGAGGGTACAGCTCTGGGCAGCTTCACAGCAGGGATCCTATGGGGGAGAGCTTCTGGTGGCCCTCACAACCTCTGGATTCCTCAGGGGAGGGGGGTATGGCTCTGGGCAACTTCACAGCAGGGATCCTATGGGGGAGATCTTCTGGTGGCCCTCGCGACCTCCGGACTCCTCAGGGGAGGGGGGTATGGATCAGTCATGTGAATACCTTACCCAAGTGCAGCAAATCAGCAAATATTTCATGTGGATTTTAGAGTATATGATGATATCATCCAAGTACAGAAACAGGATATTGAAATGTTGACTCCCCAGGCAATGCTCTACCAGTCTTTGGAAGGTTTCGGGAGCATTACGGAGTCCAAAAGGCATCCTAGTAAATTCAAAAGACCCATGGGGGTAATGAAAGCTGTCTTCTCCTGATCCTCACGCACCATAGGGACTTGCAAATATCCACTGGTTAGGTCTGGGGTAGAAAATACAGTGACAGATTGAAGAGCTGTGAGCAAATCCTCAATTTTGGGCAAGGGATAAGCGTCTTTGTGGGTGATGGTATTTAGTTTCCTATAATCAACACAAAATCAAACTTTGCCATCTTTCTTTTTTAGTAGCACAGCAGGAGCTGCCCAAGGACTATGACTCTCTCTGATCACTTTGGCCTCCTTCATTTCTTTGATCATTTCTTTAACTGGCTGATATATTGCTGGTGGAATCGGTCTCAAGTGTTCTCTGATTGGAGGAGGATGATTCATGCAAATATGATGTTGTACAGTGCGAGCCAGTCTGAAGTCTGGTGGATGTTTGCTGAAAGCTTCTCCGTGCTCTAGGACTGCCTTATTTATTTATTTAAATTTTGGTAACCGGGTAGGCCCACTGGGACCCTAATGGTCCTTTTTTCAGGGGCGACCTGGGATTAGTTACATATACTTAGAGGGGAAGGAAAAACCAATGCATTGATATGTACAATATAGCAAGGCGTACTTAGAGTATAAGAAACATACATCACAGCACATAGTATATCACAGAATATTGCAATAGAGTACATCTGCCTTTTGCTCTTCAGTGGTTTTCGGGTTACCCAAATTGATCTATTTGGCCCACTCTGGCATAGCAGGACTACCAGAATCTCTCGCTTTCCTCTTTTGTACAGCCTGTGGTTCTTCAGACATTCTAGCCTCTTCTTCTGCCTCGACAATATCCTGGAGGCATAGCATATGCAGCAAAGCAACTGGCTGGTTGCTGTAGAGATGGACCTCATGATTTCCATAATTTAAAACACTAACAGGAATTCACCTTTTGGTCATGGCAGCCACACACTGAGCCACTATTATGGGTTCCTCTTTCCCATTAGGATACGGCTCCACCAAGGCGTCGTAATCTTGATCTCTCGAGCCCACCTTTGCCTTGCACCACAAGGTGGTCTCCGTTCCTGGCTTTAAAGTCACTGGCTTAGCATCTGTCACATGGACCTTACAGATCTCACCATCAGCACTGGCAAACCATTGGTAGCATTGTAGAAGGTTAATGGTCTTTTACAGGGCATGCTTGTTAACCGAAGATGATTGCTTAGTCTTCTGCTGGAGAATCTGGACCAGGTCCCCCTTTCTACTTCAGGGCCATTGCTCCCAAGACCATCATAAAACTCCTGAAAACCCTCCCTCCCAGTGGCAGCCCTGGTAGTGATGGGCTCTACCCTGCCTCCCTGAGGATCATCTCCCCAGTCCTTGTCAAATCGCTAACACACATTTTTAACCTTGCAGTGTCGACATCAACAGTGCCTGACACTTGGAAACATGGTCATGTGGTTACCATCTTCAAGGCAGGAGACCCCCTATCCCCGGGGAACTACAGACCCATCTCCCTGGTACCACATCTTAGCAAACTGCTAGAGAAAGTAGTCCATTCCCAACTATCCGAACATCTCAATAAGTACAAACTCCTAAGCTCCTTTCAGCATGGTTTCCACAAACACCACAGCATCTCCTCTGTCTTGGCTGTTTTTCCAAATTCTGTCCCCCTTGAAGACATTAAGTCAAGGTGCTAGGGGCAATCACAAGGTGGAAGTCAAATACAACTATTTAGTTATTTACATTGTTGTTTTTGTGGTTTTTGAGTGGTTGGAGTGCAGCAGTTCTAGTACTTTGGCCTTTCCTAAATAAGACAGCCAAGTTAAACTCCTCTCTCACTGTATGTACACCTGCAGGACCTCCATTTGAGCAGGTCACCTCTTTCAAATATCTCGGTGTTACCCTCGACCTATTGCTCACCTACAATGATCACACAACCTTGACCGTAAGTAAGATTAACCAGAAGCTAGGTGCGGCGTACCGCGCAAACAACCTGCTATCACCTGAAGTTCGCCTCACCATTGCGCAAAGCAACCTTCTCCCACTCCTAAATTACTGCTCCCCATCTACTCCCATATGTCCATAAAGCAACACTCCCACCTCAACATGACATAAAATGCCATCTGTTGCTTTGTTCTCAAAGCCCCCTCATTAACTCACCACTGCTCGCTCTACAAGTCCCTTGGATGGCTCCCTCTCCAGGAACACTTTGACTATATCGCAGGTTGCCTTGTTGACCGTGCTGTCAGAAGTAACCAGCTATCCCCCTACGCCCCTCCACTCATAAATAAAGTGGCCTCAAGACCTCTTAGGGCATCCTCCATTCAATCCCTGGAAGTGCCCTGTGTCTCTACAGCGATGGGCAGTATGGCCTTCTCTGTCTCTGCCCTCTCCCTCTGGAATCTGTTTGTACATCACCATCCCATGCATCTTTCAAATCTAACCTTAAGGCCTGGCTAATAAACAATTCCACTTGCAAATGCTCACTGGGCAGCGAAGGAGACTGAAAGCCACCATAATCTTACCACAGCCTGGCGCCTCATGCCCAACCTCCTCTCTCCTCCCCCAACCCTGTCCCTAGACCACAAACGTACACGTTTGACTCTCATGCTGCTTCGCTAACTCTACCTGCAGGTCCTCCGCCCATATCAATGTACCCAGTCCAGGCTGTGGCGGAAGGATGCACCAGGACTTTGGTAGGGCACAGCATATCCTTTCCTGCCCTCATATACACTTGCTCATATACACATGCATATACTCAGTCTATGCTCCCTCTCTTTCTGAACATGGTGCACTGTCTGGGAGTCACACTCTATCTTTGCAACAAGCTTTCTCAGATCGGCCTGCTCTTTTTCCTTTTTAATCAGGTCAGGCGTGTTACCTAGACTAGATGTGAATCAGTCTGTTATGTTAAATTGCTCCCTGTCAAACTGTACAAATGCATAACTACGTCTTCCTAGTACCGCTTTCTATATTAATACGGTACTTTACTTGCCATGCTTATACACCATATGTAAACAATGTCTGCTTTGTTGTCCACTTGTGCTTGTACAGTATAATCAAAATGTATATTGTGTCTGCTGCTGGTATTTCTGTATCACCACCTTGTGGCCAGGTCGTGACTGAAAATGGTCCTCTGGATCAGCGCACTTAGCTGGTTACCAAAAACATACATAAATAAATAAAGTCTTCAAAACAGTTCCCCAGGAAATTCATGCCCAAAATCAGTGGTGGCAGGTTATCGCTTTCCATATCACTGATAATGATACCGTGTCAGTCTTGGATATTCTTTCCTAACTGGATATTTACTTCAAGGTAGCCCAGGCAAGGTACTTCAGCTCCATTACTTGCTATCAGTTTGATCCATGACCTTGGAGGTGGTTTGAGATCTTTGGGCATCCAATATTTCCCAAAATACCACCCCTGCATTGTGGTGATTTGCAACCCCATATCTAGTAATGCCATCAGTTCCACTCTGTCCACCTTTATGGGCACCGTCGGGCTCTTGCCGGTGAAGCAAGACTGGTCTATTTCATCCATCCTTCGGGAATCAGCCCTCATCCCCACAAGAATTCCTGTTTAACGTCATGATGGTGTCAGAAGGCAGACTGCATCATCACTCTACATGACTACTGACTCCGTACCTACGGCAGATCGGTCTTCCTTGGCTATTGAAACAATCTGTTGGGAATCTTCCTTTGCCCCTCCTAGTATGGTCTGGGTGGTCACTGGCTCTTCTCGCTCTTTCATTCTGGTTATGGGGCACCTCTCTCCTCCAACCTTCCTTCAGGCCCTGTACTTCTTCACAGACCTCCATCATTTTACGAGTCAGGGTGGCAATTTGTGCTGCCAATTCAGAGTTTGGGTAAGAGTTGGACTGAACAGAATGGGTTGGTGCCTGTGCCATTTGACTGTATATTTGATCATGGTCCAGACGATAACTTGGGCAACCCGTCAGTTCTCTATCATATTCTGACCTCTCCATGGGCAGTTCCTCACGCCAGGGTCCTCTTCTCCATGAGTCCTCTCTAGTCCCTCTTTCCAATGGGTATTCTGGCCACGTAGCTCCAAGTGGCCTCACCATCTGAGGATAACTCATGACCTCTTCTCCTGGGCATCCCAAGGCTAGCATCCTAATTGCCTTTTCCTTAAAGTCCAGGAAATCTGCATTGGGGTCTTGTAAGTACAACATCCTGAGCTCTCTCCTCAAAGCCTTGCTGTGCGCCCTTTCTACAAATTTTTCAATCAGCACATGGTCTGCATCTTAGACTTCCTCAGCATCTGCTCTCTCAGTTGTCCTCAACAATTCCTGCAGGTTTAGGGCATATTCCTGAAGGGTCTTCTGGGACCTCTGAGTGCGGGAGAAGAACTTCATTTTGAGGTCTGATACCATACGGGTATTGAAAATCTGCTGCAACCTCTGCAGAATCTGTTCAGCGGTAGTCTTCACTCCACCTGACTTTCTTGATGGCTGCCCCTTTCAGCTGCCCAATCAGGATTTCAACTTTTTGCTGCTCTGGGATCTGGTACAGTCTAAACATCACTTGCATCTTCGAGTGAAACTCCCCTTCAATACTAGTTCCTCTCCCATCTCTTTCTCCCAAGGATTATAGAAGCCATGGTGCCCCAAACTAATAAGGCATGGTTAATGGTGACGGAGGCATGCTCCCTTGATGTTCATCTCTTTCTCTTCCAATCACCTCATCATTTCCTGCGGACAACCCACTGCTACAACTCGGGTCCATTGGCATCTTCCTCTAGGAAACTCTGGCTTTGGACTCCTCAGACAAATAATTATCTGATCCTGCTGACTACACCAAACATTTTCTCTTGTGGTGCACTGTTGCGGTGGTGATGAGCACCAAGGTTCAAATGAGTAAGGGTAGATAGAATTTACCCAACAAGGAGAGGCAGGAGTCGTCCAATGAGTTTGATGCCCACTGAGCTTTATTCAACAACAGGGGTAGGATGACACGGTCACAGGAGGGGATAATTTATTTCGTTTTTATTAACTGGGTAGGTGCACTCGCCATGAGATAACTATTTTTAGGCATGACCCGGGAGAGTACAACAATCAAAGACAGGTACATAGCATGAGTACAATGAAATTACAATAGCATAGGTCAAAACAGTCAGTAGTAATGAATACATGCACCCAGGACAATAACAATCAATGCAATTCACATCAAATTTTTAGGCAGAGAAAACCTACACAGTCTAGGAAGAGATACCACAACATAGCAGCAAAGAAATATTGTTCAAATTAGTCACAACAATGAAGATTCAAATAGGCAGCAAAACAAGGCAAGGGCAAGTTCTTGACTGGGCAGGATGCATTATAATGGCCTTTGAAACAAGACTCAGGGGTGGGGAGGGGTTGGGGTAGATTAGCTCTCAAGGAGATAGTAAGGGTAAGAAGTGCTATGAGGTAGGGAGGTTTAAGTTAGGCCAGTTAGCATCTGGTGGGTGAGTGGATTAGGGAGGATTAAAACAAGTGCAGAGATCAGCAAGGGATAGATGTAAGCACAGCTCCTTTTTGAAGCCATCATGGGATCCAGATATTTGAAGTGCTTGGGAGAGAGAGTTCCAAAGCTTAGGAGCAGAGTGACTGAGGGCAACAGAGCCTTTTGATGTTTTACATCTAGGTACATTCAGCAGGGATTTATCTACCGATCACAGTCTCTAGGAGGAGGTTTGAGGTACCAGCAATGTTGTGAGCGCTGAAGGGGTTTGATTTCTGAGTATAGAGTCAATCAGGGAGCCAAGAGAGTATTGACAGCAAGCTGAGGGGGATAACCAGCCCAGGTCCCTGTACAGTTGGCTGTGGTGCTTAAGCCATGGTGACAAGCAGGCTTATCAACAGAAATTATTATAAGTGATATCCCACTTATGAAGGATGGTTTTGTGTATGGCAGCAAAGGTCAGCATGCCATAGGTGAGGGCAGGGAGTAATATGCCTCTGGCAATAGCAAGTTTAGCAGAGGGAGTCAACATGAAACTGGACTTGTAAGCAACCCCCAGTTTAGCATTCACTGCCTTGCAGGCAGATTGTATATGCAGGCTGAAGTCCAGGGATTGGTCCAGAAGAATTCCCAGGTACTTAAAAGATGTAACACATTCTATTTGTGTGCCACTGCGGTCCTGCACCAATAAAGGAGTTTGACATGTCCTAAGTTTAGGGGCAGATCCAAGTAACATTGCTTGGGTTTTCTTAGCATTAATTACAAGCTTATGTGCAGAAAGACAATTTTGGACATGTGTGAAATCTGAAGAAAGGGATGCATTTATGCTGGCAACCTTATCAGAGCTTGAATAGAGTACAAGATCATCTGCATAGAGAATAGATGAGCATGAAAGAAAAACCTCATCTATGTTATTGAGAAAAAGTGAAAAAGAAGAGGTCCCAGAATAGAGCCCTGGGGAACCCCAATACTGATGGTAGCACCATCAGATAAAGAGGAGTTGAATTCACAATTTGAGTTCTATTTGATAGATAGCTTCCATACCAGGCGACAACTGGGGGTGAAAAGCTCAGACTGCAAAGAGTGGAGAGGAGCAGGGGCGATCAACAAGATCAAAGGCCTTTGTAAGGTCTATAAAAACTTTCCCTGTCAGCTGGCCAGCATCCACACTGGTTAGCACATCGGTAGTGAATTTGAGAAGTGATGTAGAGGTACTGTGACCTTTAAGGAAGTCATGTTGTGTGTCAGAGAGAAGGCTGTACTTTGTGAGGTAGTCAGTGATTTGATTTGCAACAAGTTTTTCCAGAATTTTGCTTAGGACCAACAGGATGGCTATAGGCCTGTAATTAGTAATCTCCTTGGTATCACCTTTTCTAAGGACCGGAGTTACACGAGCAATCTTCCAGAGGTCAGGAACTTGACTATTAGAGAGAGACAAGGTGAAAATTCTAGCCAGGGGGGAGGCTATGTATGGTGCTGCTAGTTTTAGGAGCCGATGCTCAAGTGTATCTGATTCAGAGCTAGTGTTGTCAGAGACAGTCCATAATAGTTTTGAGATCTCAGTCCTTAAGATTGCCTTGAAGTAGAATGGGGGATTTTTAGACATTTGTTGGGAAGGATAGCTGGGGGTAGTGGACTGTGCTGATGTTGCAAGCAGAGAGGCTGCCTGGGGAGATGGAAAGGCAGAGTTATACTGAGACAGGTCTGAGAACATTTGATTGACGGAATTAGCAATGGTGTTGAAGACACTGCAATGTACTCCATTTAATACATGTCACTGGTGCTAGTTGACTGGGATGCACCAAGAAAGGTCTTGACATGTGCCCAGAATTTCCTAGGGTCCCCAGCAGAGCCTAGTAGCAATTCTTTACAATAGGCACTCTTAGCTAGTCTGACCTGTTTTTTTACAGAAGTTATGTAGGGTTCTGTAGGTAGTATAGTCAGATTGCAGCCCCGAGGCTTTGTACTTTTTCCAGCATTTGTCCCTGAGCGTAAATTTTTCATCAAGTCTTTGTGAAGCCATCTTGTTTGTTTACCCCTCACCCTCTGTGTCACCTTGGGGCATGCTTGTTCTGGATGGCCAGGAATTCATTAAGGATGATACTTAGTGCAGACTCAACATTATGGGAAAGGTAAATACCAGACCAGTTTATCCTCGAGACATCATGACAAAAAGCCTCAATATCCAGGTTGGCAAAATTTGTAAAGATGACATAGCACAGTGGAGGGGATGGAGTAGCCTCAGTACTCCAGATGCAGAAGACAGGGGAATGATCAGTAAGTGAATTTGCCAAGATGCCTTCTTGGTGTACATGATCCAGATGGTTTACCAGTACCCAGTCAATAATACTTAACTCCACTTTTTTTTTTATTTGTAAAATTATATTTGCAACTTTCGCTTAAACTCTAGAGGAGAAACTCAGCCACCAATCAAATGTGTCCCTGGCTCCTCCATTCAAAATCCATCCAATGAGTAAGAGGGGAGGAGGAGCCAGGAAGAATGTGCACTCTCAGTGCATGATGAATCCAGCACACCTCTTTCGTGTGAGCAGGAGAGCAAAATTTTTGAGGCAGAGGAAAAGTAGCGTGCAATGTAGTGGCACTGACTCCCTGAGCAGCTGACATGCTCTACTTGGAGAAAACATGGACTGTCAGTTGGGGGAGAGAATTAGAGATAAGGGGAGGAAAGGAGCCTTGAAGGGAAGGGAGTGAGTTGCCCGAGCAAGCTGAGGAGCAAGGAGCGAGGAGGACGGAGGAAAGAAAGAGAGGCTGCTGGGAGGCTCAGGGCAGGGTGGTGGTTGGACTTAAGGAAGGAAGCTAGTAGCTACTACTAGCACTCTGGAAGACTTAGACTGTCTAGACTGGTACTGGGTTAGTGAGTGGGCTGGCGCTCCATTGACCGGGCGAGCCGAGGAGTCGGGTCGGGAGAAAGACCTTAGTGAAGGTCTGCTTGTCTGTGGTGTGCCGGGACCAAGCAGCAGTAGACAGTACTGGTACTGCAGCACACTGGAGTGAGTCTGGACTGAAGCTGCAAGGGAGAAGGGAAAAAGTGCTTCAGGTGAGTCGATGTCGAGGAGTAGACCCAGCGACCATCCAGTCATCACCGTCCATGACCAGGCCTAGTGGTAAGTGTGAGTGAGGCCTGGGCTAGTAAAAAAAAATAAATCTAGTAGTAGTGCTTGGCCATTGAGGGATGCGGGACTAAAACATGATCCGCGTGTGGCAGGCAGCAGCAGGTCTGAGCAGCCTGCAAAAAAAGGCAGTCGGGGCAGTGTGAGAGCACCGTAGCACCGCCGTAGTGGAGGACTAGCATGGCGGAGCCCGGAGGGCAGCAGAAAACTGAGCACAGATTATAGGAGGAGGAAGGAAGGAATGGAAGGAGACTCAGCAGAGTCGAGGATCAGGCCAGCCTGCAGGACTACAGAGGGAGAAGTAGTGTGGATGTGGACCCCGGACCCACCAGGATGAACTCGAGGGTCAGAGCAGAGAGCCTGCCATCAGTTGCTTGCCAGCCAACACACTGGAGGTGAGGGTGAGTTGTTGCTGTCAGTGTTCTCAATCAGTCAGTAGTGCCCTCAGTTTCCGTCATCTGTTCCCTGCTTCCCTTCCCTCCTAGGCCTTGGACTCTGTTGGTGGTACAGTATATTTATGCAATATACCCCAAGAGGGTGTGGGTGATGCCAGGATTTACTCACAGCTGGTGTGCTGTTCGGTCAAGAGGACGAGCTGAGGGACCAGCAACATGCCAGCCGTGGGTAGATCCTGGCATCACCCACACCATCAAGAGGGATATTGTTATTATACAGTTGGGAATGTTGAAGAGAAATGTTTTTAATTTGAAAAGGTTTTTTTTTTTTGAGACATCATGGAATGCTTCTTGAAGAAGCAGGGGAGCAGTGTTTGGCTGACTGGTAAATTCTGGGAGATCACATAGGCGTACGGTTTGCATTTGAGAAAGAGTAATGTGCTTGGGGTCAGCCCATGCTCCAGTTGTCTCAGTGGTGCAGCTGGTTAGCACAATCAGAATGGCATTCCAGGCAGCCTGGGTTCAAGTCTCAGATGTGGCATTTACTTCTTTCTCACCTCTGTTTGTATGTGTTCCACAAATATGCACACTGCACTCTTGTGTGATTGTTACAAGTAAATATTTGTGCTGCCATTGGGTTGTGCATTTGAGAAAGAGTAATGTGCTCGGGGACATCACAGGTTCCAGTTGCCTCAGTGGTGCAGCTGAGTAGCGCAATCAGAATTGTATTCCGGGCAGCCTCGGTTTAAGTCCCAGCTGAGGCACTTACTTCTTTCTCACCTCTGTTTGTATGTGTTCTATTACATGCACACCGCACTCCTGTGTGAGTGTCACAAGTAAATATTTGTATTGCCATTGGGTTGTGCATTTAAGAAAGAATAATGTGCTTGGGGGCAGCTCAGGTACAGTTGTCGCATCTGGGTGACCTGGGTTCAAGTCCCAGCTGAGGCACTTCTTTCTCATCTCTGTTTATATGTGTTCCATAAACAAGCACTCCGCACTCCTGTGTGATTGTTACAAGTAAATATCAGGGGTCGAAATTGGCACCGGACCGCTAGCCAAATGCTGGTAGATTTTGCATCGGGCTAGTAAGATTTTCATTTAACTAGCCCTGTGGGCTTGTACTGGAGAAGGCATACTTCATGCAAGCTGTGGAAGTGGAAACATCTGTGGGGCCAGTGGATTTTCCTGGTCACTAGCCCTGCTGGCTAGTGGCTGTAAAACTTAATTTTGATCCCTGAATATTCATGTTGCCATTGGGTTGTGCATTTTAGAAAGAGTAATGTGCTCGGGGACAGCCCAGGTTCCAGTTGTCTCAGTGAGGCAACTGGTTAGTGCAATCAAAATGGTATTCCAGGTGGTCTGGGTTCAAGTCCCAGCTGACCCACTTACTTCTTTCTCACCTCTGTTTCTATGTGTTCCATAAATTTGCACACTGCACTCCTGTGTGATTGTTACAAGCCATACCATTAATTTAAAAGACATTGAAGTTACCATGTACCATGTGCAACCCACCTTCTGACTACTGAAGCTATGGGCAGGACAGGCTGAAGGGTGGAAGTTGAAAAAATCAGTTGAATTTACTTTAGTTAGTTGAAGTCATAAATTTTAAACTAGTTGAAAAAAATCAGTCATAATGTGTTGAAGTCAGTCATAATTGTTTTTTCAACTGACTCTGGGGTCTAGAAAGTTATAATAACCCAGTTAAGGCATAGTAGGAGAAGAAGTAATAGGAGCATCTCAAACATGTAACGAAGAGCCATGTTTACACAAGTGAGTGTAATTATCACACAGAGGGCTAGGCAGAGGAGCAAAGGTAGCCAAAGAGGAATTATGACATGGCTATAGAAATTTAGGTGGAGAGCTGAAAGACAAGTGCCAGCCAATCCCAAGACAGTCACTGGAAGCCTAGACCAACCAGTGATCAGGTGTCATAAGTTCAAAAATCCTTTGTTGGCTGAGAGGCAGTTTTGGTGCTGAATGTACCTGTGGAGCAACGCTTTGCAGCTGAGCCAGTGAGGTGGTTCAAGGCTGCAATCCGGTGTGGCAAGCTTGGTCTGCAGCTTTCATTTCTGTTTCTGTTTCTGGCCCTGCTCCACCATTATGGAATGGGAGTGGGGGCAGGCATTCAAGTCTTGCGGGCTTAGTGGATGAGCATGGTTTGGCCTGAGAAACAGGCAGAAAAACCCCAGGGATGGTCCTCAGAAAGAGAGATATCCCAGGTCCACTGGAGCAGAAGAGGAAGGAGTAAATATAAAGGTTTTCCTCTTTAACAGAAGAGAAAGCTGCTGTATCCCTCTAGTGGCTGTGTCATATAATTTGCAAATGGGAAAGTAGACACTGAAAAGTCTGGTCAATTTAAAACTACAGCTTTACACAGCAATTAATACAAAAAAGGATCTGGCTGTTCGCTTAGAATAATACACAGTGCAGTACAGGTCTAACAAACTTAAAACTCTACAGTTTTACACTCAGAATTAGTAATAAAAAGGATTAGGCTGTAGTTTTAGGATATTAAGGAGTGCATTAAAAGGTCAACTTAAAACTCTTCAGCCTTTCACAGAGAATTAATTCTAAAGAAGGATGTAATCACAGTGCATTCAGAGCAGGTAAATCACTTTAAACAATGGCAGTGTAACACTGAACGGACTAAACTGGATTGATAGATAGGAGAGAAACAGTGTGTGTGTGTGTGGGGGTGGCTTTCATGCCCTTCTAGCTTTACAAAAAAGAAGAATTTCTCTACAAAAAATAATTTCTTCTTACAAAAAAAGGATAGTCCCAGGGTCAGCAGCACTGATAAACATCTCTAATGAAGCAAGGGAAAATGGAGACCAGCAGGAAGAAGTCAGTGAGGTTGAGATCCTCCAATCAGAGTGTTGGCGCTGAAAATTCAGAATGTCCAAAGGTGCTAAATACCAATGTACCTGAGGGGGTATACAGCTTTTGGCTGTTTCTGTAGATTTCTGGGCCCTGCAATGAACCGGAGATCGGAGGATCCCTGTCAGCAGTTTCAGCAGGGGAAAAAAGCCTTGGGTCGGCTGTTTTGCAGTAGCAGAATCGTGGGTTGCTTCCCAGGACAGGCTTGTGGTTTTTCCTCTGGCAGCAAGGTCCAAGCCCCAGGTGGGCACGGCACACCTGAGGGGGTATACGACTTTTGGCTGTTTCTGTAGATTTCTGGGCCCTGCAACAAACCGGAGTTCGGAGAATCCCAGGTGGCAGTTTCAACTGGAGAAAAAAGACTCAGGGTCTGCTGATTTGCAGTAGCAGAATCGTAGGTAGCTTCCCAGGACAGGTTTGCAGCTTTTCCTCTGGTGGCGAGGTCCGAACCCCAGGTAGTCACGGCACACCTGAGGGGGTATATGGCTGTTTGCTGTTTCTGTAGATTTCTGGGCCCTGCAATGAAATATAGCACTAATGAACAGACAACTTTTCATAAACACTACTATACATCTACTGGATCTCTACTAACTCAGGTTACAGAACCCAGTAACTAAATCATATAAATAAAATGTTATGAGGTGCACTTCAGCCTAGTGCCACTATACTCCATGTTACTCTTAGAATTACCTACTGTACGGTTTAGTGGTACAATGCTCTATGTCACCTTTAGTATTACTTATGATCTCGTAGTACAATAACTACCCCTCAAAAGACCTCAGAACCACTGACTTAGGTCAATTACATCAATGTACATACAAAGACACCATAGAGTCTAATCGCAGCTGAAGTCTTCGTGCGCACCGTTGAGTAGAGTTGGTAGCTACAGAAAGATGAAGATAAGGGGATCTCCTGTGAAACTCAGATTATGATCCCACCACAGACCTAGCTAAGGCCACTGGGGTGGTGAGAGTTTTTTTTTTAGACAGACCATATGTTTCTCGGCATAAAACCCACTCTCTCCAAGGCTGGCAGCATAAAAGAACAAGTGGAAGAGGTTCCTGGAATGAGCCCACTAGAGGGCGATCAGAATCAAATTAGCTGAAGAAAGCTCCCCAGCCAAAACCCACATTGGGGCTACCAAGGATGTAAAGGAACAATGAAGATTCTTGGTGATGAACCCACTAGAGGATTATCAAGGACTGGACAATGTTGTGGAAATTCTGATGCAACCAGGAACCAGAAGAATTCAAGGTGAAGATAGGTGATCCTGAAGTATCAGCACAGGAGACTGGAACAAAACAAACTGGTGGACATGTCCCGCACTGGGCTTTGATGGACTAGACTTGTGGTGAATGACCAGGGGACACAGACAAGGTTCTTCCAGGACAAGCACACTCTTCGGAGGGCAGCCAACTTCAGGACATCTGGATCAGGAACCAAGAGACAATAATGGAACAGTGAAAGCAATGCACCTGGGCTTCAGCGTACTCGACTTTGAACTGAGGAAAACAAGAAACAGGTGGGTGCGACTTGCACAGGCTTTGACGCACTCGACTTCGGTGGATGACATGAACATAGTCAAGGATCTTCTGGATGGACACCTTCTGGAGAAGAAAGATGTTGAAGGACATTTTCCTCCAGGTAGAGATTGATTCTGTAGAAGTGGGGTGGCAGGCAACACCACAGAGCACTACCGTGGCAGAAGATTGAGTCTATACACATATGTTGGCATCAATAAAGCTGGCAGATAGGGCTGACCTGGTGGTGCTGAGGGTTGAGGCGCTGGATGCCACACCTCGAGCCACTTCGGTGACCCAGGTTTGGGAACAAGCCCGGGTCATCGGGGATCAGCAGGGGAGGGAGAGGCTTGAGCATCCAATGGACTGCTCTCCTCTCCTCTCCCGAGATGGGATCTGGGGCTTGCTCGCTGCAGCAGGGACCTCTGGTGGAGACCAGAAGTACTGCTAGTGCTGAACCATGCAAAGGGGCGGAGTGGCAGCAGACATCAATGACATGGATCGCACAGACATCATTGCACGTCCACACTCTGAGGGAAACTATATGAGAAAACCCCTGTCCTTGGGGATAGGTGAAGGCACCTCTGCCCCACCAGGCCACACTCCTGATACCGGGCACTCTCCTCTCCAGGACCGATCACCCAGCCCAGCACACTAGATTGTAGATGAAGTGCCTTGGACAGATAGGGAGGCCCACTTTGTGGGGTTCAGAGCTGGGGAGTCCGTTGGGCTGGTGCGTGGAGTAGGAGGTGTCCCAGGTGGGAGGTATAGCCTGGAGGAGGTGAAGGATGCCAGAGAGAGTTCCCTGAGGATGGTGCAGAAATAGAGTAGTGGGGGAAAAAAAGCTGGTAGATGCACTTCAACACTGCACCATGGGAACTGTTCATTGCTGGGGCAATTTGCCAGGAAAGGGGCAAATTACCAGAATCCGGGGCAATTGTTCGATGCAGAGGCAATTTGCTAGGAACTAGGGCAAATTACCAAAATCCAGGACAATTGTTCATTGCAGGGGCAATTTGCCAGGAACAGGGGCAAATTACCAGGATCCGGGACAATTATTCATTGCAGGGATAATTAACTAGGGTCCCAGTCACAACTCAGTCTTGGTACTTTACAATAGCACAACAGTCCAAAATCAGTAAACAATGTACTTTTTCATCAGCTGGCAGTCATCAAATGGCAGTTATGTGCAGAGTACCCATTTGTCCTTCCTGATTCTTTTAATTCACAATACTAGTGGGGCCCTCCTATACTTTGGGCCTGTAGTACTCTGGGACATCATTGAATAGGGACCTGGTTACCCCTGAAAACTCTAGGCCTACCTTCACCTTTTAACTTCTGGGCCCTCCTTTAACCTTGGCCCAGTGCTCCCTGAGTAGTGCTCCTTTTTAAATCACCTGGCCCTACAGTGGCTGGCTGGGCCCTTTTAACAGCTTGGGCCTCCTTTGCCCCTTTAAGTCCTTGGACTCTCTAAATAATCGGGCTTCTTTAAATTGTGTGAGTCTGACTTGCCCCTTTAAGTCCTGGGCCTTCCCTTGCCTAGGCCTGTTTAAATCTTTAGGCCTGTGGCATTGCCACTTTAAATACCAGGCCTGACTAAGGCCTTACTACCAGTCATCTGGGCCACCCCACCTTCACCCCACCCCCGAATGGATATTTATAAATTCTCCAATGGGCCTTTATGGCTGGCCCATCCCCGTGGGCGTCACAATGCCCTGAATCAATATTTAAATGTGCCCTTGCTCTGGGCAGTCCCCTCCCCTCCCCTCCAAAAGCACTCTGAGTGCTAAACAATATAAAACTTTTTTAACCTTTTGTTTAAGTTGTTTAGAAGGTCAGCACTCCTCTTGTGCTGCCACCAACTCACCGCCCCAGCCCGGGGTGCAGAGAGCTGCTTTGGGAGGTGGGAGCTACTTGCTGGTAGAGGGAGGAACTTGCAGCAGGCAATGTGATGGACAACAGGGGGCCTTACGGTTCTTCTGACACCTGATGGCTCTTGATCCTCGATTGATGACACAGCTCTTCTATGCCACTGACGATGGACTGATCAAACAGGGAAACCGGGCAAAAAAAATCAACAATGTGGTAATTCGACCCACAATGGCACCAGAGACTGGAGACTTCTTGGGGAAACCACTGGACTTGACTACAAACAAGTACTGGAGCAGGAGCAGCAGCAAACAGGAGTCTTCATTGGCTGGAGGAGGAGTACCACCGCAGAGTCGACGAGACCGCTTCAACCCTCAGGTAAGCACTCTGTCTCTGTCACACCCTCTAGGTCCCTCTTCCTCAACACCCCAGCACGATCTGCCCAGAAACATGTTTTTCTCCCTTTGAAAATGCGCTTGGAGTTTTGCTTCTAGAATCCCAAGCCCGTACCCAAGCCAACAGCCAGATTCTCAAAATGGGCACCACCCGCCAGCCAGGGACAGCTGTCCCAGCGTGTGGGTGCCCACTCTCTTGCTGCCTGCTCGGGGGAGGGGGATTGGAGTGGAGCAAGCAGGCAGCAGAGAGAGAAAAACGTTTTCTTCTTTTTTTTTAAAACAAGTGCCCTGCCTGACTAGTGTGAGGGGGGATACACTGCAAAGGGCCCCAGTACCTGCCCCATAAACCCATACCATAAATGGGAACCCGGGGAACATTAGTTAATTGTTTAGCCCTCCCCCCATTTCTATGGTGCTCCCATTCTTTATCGCCTTACTTTGGGGCACTACAATAGTTGTACACCAAATTTTCAACATAGCCTTGTTATGACCTCGCCTAAAGGTGATTTCAAGCAGGGACTGCGAAATCAACTTTCAGGATGCAAAAAACACATTTTGGGCAGGAGCCAGAAAATGACAGCTGTCGCATTCATGAGGTGCTTTAATGAATAGCCATGTTAAAAATGTGGGGTAAAAATATAGAATATTACCAAAGTTATGAGCCTACATTTGTAAAAATCGACATGACCTCATAACTTATTTTGTTTTAAATATTTATTTATTTATGTATTTGTTGACTGGGTAAGAACACTGATCCAGAGGATCATTTTCAGTACGACTTGGGCCATCTAGGTGGCACATGATACAAAAGACATGAACAGCAGGACAATCAAAGTAACAGTTACACATACAGGTTACAGCGAGAATGCATGGGATGAGTACGGCCGTATACATTTAGCCCAACATGTTGGGAGTGACAATACACAAATTAATCCAATGACAGTTCTATGTTGTTTCCAGTTAGTATAGTTGACATGGGTGCAGTCTTCGACAATTCACCCCACAGCTGGGAAAGACCATGACAATGTAAAACACCATTATATGCAGGCAACATTAGGAATAATACAAAGGGTCCGAGGGTAATGACAAATGTTCTTAGTGCAGTATGGGGTGAAGCTCGGTCATTAGTGGTAAAAGTTTGAGAGAAAATGTTTGTACAACCGCTCTGGCTAAAAATAGCCCAACACAAAAGTTATTCTTTCAGTTTCTTTTATTCAAATAACACGGCCCCAACGTTTCACCGTATTCGGCTTCTTCTGGGGAACTGTAATCAATTGATAAATCATATTTTTAATATACATTTTAATCACTTTTTATCATTCATGTTTCATATGAAAAATTATATCTATTATTGCTCCTGGCTTCTCATAACAATCACTGTGAGCTTCCTGTAACATCCCATACATTTAAATTATATTTTTTTGTATTTATGTTCACTTTATATTAACGTTCAGATTTGCTGGCTAGTTCCAATAGCTTACATTATTCAAGTGTGCCCAAAAGGCTACCTACTTTTTTGTCCAGGCTTCTGCCTCTATGGCTGCCACATGCCTAGTTTTCTTTCTTGTAACACCTTGTGTTAAAATATATTACAAAAGTAAAGTCATTCCCTGCAACGTGTTTTCTTTTTCTTCAAGTACTGTAACACTATATATTAACACATTTCTTACTGTAATATAGTGTATAGTGGAATGCTGTTATGCATGAAATTCCATGCCTGGAATATGATTGTTCTGCTGCAGTAGTGATGTCATTATGTTGTTCTGCTGCAGTAGTGATGTCACTGCAGCAGCAGAACCACTTGGAATGCTGGCACATTGTTGCTTTCCTCTATTTAATTCTGTGATAAGACAGTATTCTAGAACCTCTAGAGACTTCACAAGTCAGTTTGATTATGAAAAAGAGAAAAGAAAAACGCAGTGCACACATTTCACGTAATACTACTATACACTATAAAAAATACAGGATGAGCAACTTCATGCACAACCTGTGTGTTCTGTCACCTCGGGGTTCTGATTCCCATGGATCTCTCGAGCTTTGCTCTCGAGGTCAGAGGGAATCAGAACCCCTCTGTGGCAGAACACACTAGTTGTGCATAGTTGCCCATTCAGTATTCTATATATGTATCATAATCTCTTTGACATGTTGTTCTACCAAAATGCTCTATTTCACAATTTATTCAGGAATCTCCTTGCATTTCATACATTTTTGCTCTTTACTTATCTCTATTGAATGATTTTCTGATCCTCCACCTTTATTCAGTCAGAAGGAATGCGCTGTCTGCTTTTTTAATAGCAAGAGGTCTGAAGGACTGCACCCACTGCAGCCCTAAAAATAAGGGGGTGTAAGAATCTTCCTTGATTTTAGGAAATTTAATCAAGTGTCTGAACTCGACAGTTATGTTATGCCCAGGACAGATGATCTGGTGGAAAGACTGGGAAGTGCCAAGTACATCAGTACCCTCGATCTCACCAAGGGTTACTGGCAAATTTCACTAGCTAAAAAATCCAAAGAGACAAAACTGCATTTGCCACTCCTGTTGGATTCTAGCAGTTCACCACCATGCCATTTGGTTTACATGGTGGACCTGCTACATTCCAGTGGTAAATGGATATAATTTTAACTACTCACACTGGTTATTGTGCTGCTTACCTGGAAGATGTCATGGTGCACAGTCCAGACTGGTGAACCCACCTGGAACACCTACGAGCAGTTATTCAATCTATCAAAAATGCAGGTCTGATCATTAATCCTACCAAATGTGTATTGGGTATGCAGCAAACCAGATATTCGGGATATGTTTTGGGAAACGGAGAAGTAAAGTCAGAGATTTCTAAGATAGAAGCAGCAGCTAACAGTCCTGTCCCTAAAACAAACAAACACGTCAAGTCATTTTTACAGCTGGCTGGTTACTGTCGGACAGCTTTGCCCAGATAGCTGCTCCTTTCACTGAATTCATGAAGAAACAGTACCTGAATAATGTGAAATGGTCTCCAGAGTGTGATGAAGCTTTTCAGGCCATCAGTGCTGCATTATGTTCAGCCCCAAAGCCCAGACTTTAAGAAATAACTTTTGTTACAGACAGATGCATCAGAGGTAGGCCTGGGTGCAGTCTTGAGTGAAAATATAGATGGGAAGGCACATCCCATTCTATAGATCAGTAGGAAGTTGCACGGCAGAGAGAAAAGGTACTCCACCATTGAAAAGGAATGCCTTGGAGCAAAGCGGGCCATGGAGCACCTTAAATTTTATTTGCTAGGAGCTGAATTTGTACTTGTAACTGATCATAATCCTCTCTGTTAGCTTAACCAAATAAAGGATAAAAATTCCAGAATTACAAGGTAGTACCTGGCACAACTGCCATTTAAATTCAAAGTGATGCAGCTGGCCGGTGGTGCTGAGGTTGAGGCACTGGATGCCTTACTTCACTCACCAGCGACACAGGTTCAGGAACAGCCTTGAGTCGTTGGGTTGCCAGCGCGGTGGGGGGAGGTGGGATCAGGATTGAGCACCGTCTCTCCTCTCCTGGAAGGGTGGTCACCCACCTGTAGTCCCGCCATCACCGGATGGAGGTCTGGTGACAGACGCAGACAGTTACAGCATGACAGGTAGGGTGAGGCGTCCTGTAGTGCATGGCATGCACATGCCTCCATACGCATGGACGGCACTGGGATGCACAGTGTTGGAGAATAAAAAGCTGAAAAACTTACAAAAAACTACCTACGGGAAAAAATAAATAATTTCAAAGTGATGCACAGTTCCGGAAAAGAGAATGTCAATACTGATGTTCTGTCAAGATACGGATCAGGAATTGAGAATTCCAAAGGTTGAAAAAAAATGTGTGAGTTTAAACTTTACTGTTTGCTGTACTGGATGTTATGGAAAATGGGATACCACATTTGCAGAGAACTGTAAAGGTTACAAGGTAATGTTAGAAGAGAATTAAAAAGAAAGTTTTGGAAAACATGTTGATAGGGTTAAATAAGACCCTGTATCATTTGTTATGCAGAAAAAGTTAAACGCAAGAATCTGTTCTAGCTTCTTGTTTTCTGTCGCTGGTCTGTGTAAATGTGTAATCAAATTTCCTTGTGAGACCTACAGGAGGAACTGATTAGTCTGACAGTCTCACAACCCCCCACTAGCTCCCCTGCCTTTACTTGCTGTTTCTATCTTTTCCCTTGTATATCTGCAGTTATAAAAATACATGTGAATTTGTATGTGTAACTGGGATCCTTTGTGTGCCAATGTATATAATTGTGTTGTTGAAATGATTGCAAAAAGCTGTTTGGGGACCGGCCTGGTGGCACAGAGGGCTGAGGCGTTGGCACCTTACCTTGAACCACGCCAGCGACCCGGGTTCGGGAACAGACTCGGGACGCCGGGGGTTGGCAGGAGGAGGATAGGATTGAGCATCCTGGGGTGGGACTAGGGACTGCCTCGCTATGCAGCGGACCGCAGTGGAGACTGGAGGCACTGCATGAGCGGTGCAATGAGGGAACCTAGAAAACCAGACATACCGCTTGGCGGTGGCCACCGAATGATGGCTCTCTGTCCCCCAATTCCACTGGTGCCTTTGATGAGTCTCCTTTCCTCAGCAGCATCCTTAGGCCCTATTGAGAGTGCACTGGGCTCCCCACTGGTGCCTTCCCCTTGAGGAGAAGGAGGACCCAATTGCTTAAGGGTTACATCCAGGATATCTCAGGGACTGTCTATGCTAGGAGGCGTAGGGAGCCGGTGGTGTAAGGCCAGTGGGACTAATTGAGGACTTGGAAGGAGCCTGAAGGAGTGGGGGTCACCGGGAGCACTGAGGGGTATAAACAAATAATGCAAAAAAATAAGCTGTTTGGAACTCAAGAGTGTTAACCTTGAAATGCAGCACAAGCTCACTGGCAGAGTTGTCAACAGGAAATTAGTTTTAAAACACCATGTTCTGTTTTGTTCACCTGCAGGAAAGAAACTGACAAGAACTCCGATATGTTTTGTGTGAAAACGGAATTTCTAATAATGAGCTCAGATGTAGAAATTAATTGCCAGGCAAGGACATCTTATAAAAAAAGCATCAGTGTTTGCTAGAGAGCTAGACTGAAATTTAGAATTCGAAATATCCTCAGAGGAAGGACTTTGTTGTGTTTAAACTGCCTATGTTTAAAAAACATTCTGTACATTTTTTTTTATAATAAAATGCTACTCGTGAATGTTACAACTGCTCCTGGTTTTCCTATGCTTCTTGACCTATAACTTGACAACAGTCCCCCTTCAAAACTGTCTGGGCTACTCTCTCTCCCCACTCAGCTTGCACCTTTGCACTCCTTACTACTCTGCCTGCCTCCCTCCATTTCCCCAGATACACTTCTCTGTCCTCCTCTCTCTGGGTCTCCTCATACCTTCTGAACGCCACTGTTTTTGCTCTTACCTTTTCTGCCACTTCCCTCGAGAACCATAAAGGTCTCCTCCTCCTTCTGATTATTCTTACTTGTCTGAAGTACAGGTTTGCTGCCTGTGCTATGCCCCTTTTAATCTGTCCCATTTGCCCTCCACCCCACAATATCTTCCCCCATCAGGTCCTCTCGGTGGCATTCCCCATCTTTGTAAAATCAGCCTCTCTGAAATCCTTGTGCAGTTGGAGTCTGTTGCTATTCTTATATAAAACCACACTGCGATGTTCACTGGTCCCCAGATGACCTCCTACTCTGATTTCTGCAACACTGTCCCCGTTTGTAAGTAACAGGTCGAGTATTGCCCCAGCCCAAGTGGGTTCACTGACTAGCTGCCTGAGGAGTGCCCCCTGCAGGTAGTTCAGGATGTCTCTACTTCTTTATAATCCTGCAGCAGGTAGTCTCCACTCTACATCTGGCAGATTAAGTTCCCCCACCGGCACCACCTCCCCCTTCTTCATCATTTTGCCTATGTCTTCCAACATTTCTTTGCCTAAGTTCTCCCCTGTGTTGGGAGCCTGCATACCACTCCTGTCTGAATGGTGGCTCCATTTCCTGGCTCAAGGTTGACCCACAACAACTCGACCCCCCTCCATGAGTTCACTGTACCCCCATCCTTAACATAAAGCACCACTCCCAATGGAGGGGTGGCTTGAGGGTAAGTATTTTTTCACAGAGTGGGTGGTGGACGCATGGAATGGCCTTCCTGAAGAGGTTGTGGGGTCAAAAACACTGGGGGAATTTAAGAATGCATGGAACAGACATAAGGAAATTCTTGTGGGGGGTAGGGAGAAATAGGCTGTTGGTTAACTAGGATCTGCAGTTTATCCAGTAGGTAGGGAAATGGACAGACTAGGTGGGCCAAGCGGTCCTTATCTGCTGTCAAAGTCTATGTTTCACTCCCCCACCTTTCCTTCCTACCCTGTCTTTTCTAAACATTGTGTAGCCATGTATGACCATTTCCCAGTCATAGTTGTCAGTGCACCATGTTTTTCGAGATGGCCACAATATCCAGGTCTGCCTCAGCCATGGTGGCCTAAAGGTCTGATATCTTATTTCCCAGACTTCCAGCATTGGAATACATGGCTGTCCAGATTTTGTTAGTCCTACTCCTGTCCTTCCCCACATTTTCTAGCAGTTTCTCCTTCCTCTCCTTTTCATATTGCCTGTGTCTCTTCCCCACTTCCTCCCATGCTAATCCCTAGCTGTCTTGATTGTCTTTCATTCTGGTGGGAATCTTTTCCTTCAGGATTTATCTTCCCTCCATCACAGCTTGTGGAGGGGCAGCTTCTGTCACCCCTTTGCCTTCTGCCACCCCCCAGCTAGTTTAAATGTCAATCGAAGTAAAATTAAAACCATCCATGGAGGACTGACGTTTCCTTCCTGGATGGATACAGGCCATCCACCTGGTACAGGTTGTGATCCTTCCAGGTGGAGCCCCAGTCCATATTATAGCCATACCATTGTCTCTGCACCATTCCTTCAACCATGAGCTGAAGGCCTAAGTGCAGAGCTCCCTCCCCTTCCCCCTGTTGTAGACGGACAGCACTTCCGTAAAGGCTGCAGTATGTGCTACCTGCTAAGACCCTTCATCAGGTCCCTAAACTGCTCCTGCACTTCCCCTGTCCCTTGCTGAGCTAGGGTCCCCAGGTGAACAATGACATCCAGCTCCCCCTTCCTTCCTATTGCCCTCGTGATCCATTGGATATGCTTCCCATCACTCCAAGCAGATGCACCAAGTAGGCGCTTAACCTCCCTCTCTACCCCCCTTTCTTTCCCCCAACTCTATCCCCCAGGCAACAGAGTCCCCCACCAGAAGTTGCTTCCTCCTTCTCTGGGGGCCTCCCCCTTCCCGGACTCCATATGGGTGGTCTCTCATATCCTCACTGTCCACCATCTCGGGTGCTCCTTCTTGGCAGTCCTGCTCCACCAGTATGGCGCAGGAATTTCTTAGTGGCCCTGGAAGAGGAGTGTGCCTATTACCCACTCCTCCCAACATTCCAGATCCTACCACCCCTGCACTCCTTGAGTCCACTGTAGTCCAACTGCTCCACCTTTATGGCATCCTTTGAGGTAGTGGTGTCTGGCTAGGTGGTCCCTGGGTGGAGAGATGGTCCCCTAACGCCTCACCAACATGACTTTGAGTCTATCAACATACTCTTGACTCTCTGCCAGTGCCATCTGGAGCCTTGATACCTGTTCCTTCTACCCACAGAGGCGCACTCAGATGGGACAACACCACAATCACCAGAAGGTCTCCCTGTAGACTGCCACCCTACAATCATTACACTGCACCACTCCCCACATTTCCTTTTTCCTGTTCTTCTTGCCCTTTCTGTCTTCCTGTCCTAGACCCAGTAAGGCTATCTAGTACCATCCACACAATCAAATCACAAGAAAATAAGCAAGTCTCTAAGCCCACTGACACACTTACCCCCAGATGCTGGCAGTGTCTCCCTAGCAACACAGAACTATTTTTTCTGGTGCAGCAATAACTTCAATAAAAATAATTAAAAAAAAAAACCTTTTCTTTCTTTTTTTTTGTCACAAGAAATAACGGGGGGCATTGTATATGAACCACACCAGGTGTGGGTAAATCCCAGCATAACCCACACCCTGTTGTAGTTTATTGCTTAAGTGTGTAACATGCACTATTCCACTATTGAGAAATGCAGCCATTATTTGGGCAGGTGTGATCTACAGGCCTCCAGCACAAGGGGAGGACTTAGATAAGGTAATGTTAGAAATGTAACATGGTGGAAAAGCAGCAGATGTTGCTGGTAGAGGACTACAGTCTACTGGATATAAATTGGAGCCTCCCTGCTGCAGCTTTAGCTAGAAGCAGGGGCATTCTGCTTCCAAAACACAATCCAAGATTTTCCACTATGTGTGGGATTTGCAGGAAAATTTGACCATGGGGTGGTAATCCTTAGGGGAACCCTGATCCAACAGGTATAATCCTATAAATACCTGGGCCTATGGTTAGACGATTCCCTATGTTGGGGTACCCATATTAATAATTTAATCAAAAATGTGAGCAAAAGATTGGGAGCCCTGTTTAGGGCAAAATCTTGTATGAGTATGGAAATTAGAAGAAGGGTGGTGAACTCCATGATCATCCCTATGTTTGATTATGGAGATATTTTCTACTCCTGTGGGAAAAGGGGAGACCTTAAAAAATTTGAAGCTTGCCACGGTAGCATTGTCAGATTTATTCTGGAGGTTCCTCGCTTAACCCACAAGTGCTATTTATACAATCAGTTGGGATGGCAGAAATTAAATGAGAGCAGCCAGGAGCACCTGGTGGCTTCCATATATAAGGGCCTGTCGGGCAAACTTCCAGGGCACATTTTTGATCATTTAGTTTATAGGACAAAATTTGATTCATTAAGATCTGTTAAAGTATTGGACCTGGAAATACCTAAGTGTAGCCTGGGGATTGGCCGCCAACCTATCTATTACTGGGGATCACAAGGCTGGAATAAGATACCCTCACACTTGAGAGCGGTAGATGAGAATAAATCTTGGAAAGGAATAAAATCCAGGTTAAGAAATGAGTTGTGTAATTAAAGACAATGCTGTTTGCCTTTATAGTTTGAACTTATTAGGTGGGATAGGACTAGGGGCAGATAGGTAATTGGGTGGTTTTAGTTCAGTTGAGGTTAAAGAAGAGAATGTAACTGTGGATAAGAGAATAATTCTGTAAACTAAGCAATGCTGGTTGTTCTATAGCTAATATTAAGAGATTGTAACCTTCAGCTAAAGTATAGGATGAAGTTACAGTTATTATATATTATATTTTGTCATAATGTTATTTTTTTTATTGTATTAAGTTATTCATGAATGTGTTTGAAGCAATTTTGTTTTAAAAATGCTGTGAACCTCATTGTAAATGAGTGTAGCTCAATGGAGTCAATCCCAATTCATATGAATCTTATATGAATAAAATATTTTACTAGTACTACATCCTGGACTCCCTGCAGGAGCATTCCCCAGACAACTAGTCAGTGAACCCACTCATGATGGGGCAATGTAGATGTGAAGGTAGGAAGCCATCTGGGGACCAGTGATCATCGTACTGTGTTGTTGAATATAAAAACAATTGTGGAATTCTGCCACACAATGGCAAAGGTCCTGAACTTCAAAGGGGCTGATTTTACAGAGATGGGAGAATGCCTCATGAACTACCTGGCGGAGGAGATGAACGGGGGGCCGTGGAGCAAAAGTGGGGCAAACTAAAATTGGGAATAATGAAGGCAACAAACCTCTGTGTCAAGCAAGTAAGTAAAAGTAAAAGAAAGAGGAGACCGCTATGATCCTCAAAAGAGGTAACAGAAAAGGTAACTGCTAAAAGAGTGGCATTCAGAAGGATGATAGGGAAGTGTATCAGGGAAAACAGTGGAGGCAGGTAAAGCAGTGAGGAGCACAATGGCATAAACTGAGGTAAGAATAGCTCAGGGAGTATCAAATGGGGACAAGACATTTTTTAGGTATGTTATCAAAAAGGAAGACAAGGGGGACCGTGAGTGGTTACAGAGGAGGGGTTACTGAATGAGGGGAATCAAGAAAAAGTAACCATCTTGAACAAATACCTCTGCTCAGTGTTCACAGTACAAGGGGAAGGAGAGGGACCGCAAAAAGGTGCCAGAAGCTTTGATGGGAGGGAAATGAACACTAGTCTGTTTTCCGTGCAGAGAGTTCAGAAAACACTTGCTAACCTGAAGGTGGACAAAGCTGTGGGGCCAGATGGAGTACATCTAAGGGTGCTGAGGGAGCTCAAGGAGCTACTAGCTGCTCCTCTGACAGGCCTATTTAACAGATCCCTGGGGACCGGCATGGTCCTGGAGGACTGGAGAAGGGCAGTTGTAGTCCCAGTTCATAAAAGTGGTAGCAAGGATGAGGCGGGCATTTATAGACTTGTCGATCTGACATGGGTGGTGGATGAGTTAAGAAAAATGGGATCCATACAAAATCCCAACAGCCATAATCATAACAACCAAAATCCAGACAAAGTCAAAATCCTGACTCCCAAATCCCAATGGGATTTTGGCTGTCAGTATTTCGTACCAGTCCCATCACAAAAATAAATACCGCTAAATGATTTCAGTAAAACATAAGATTTTATTACATTGTAATTCATTATAATAAGATCAGTAACATTATGTTTAAAATTAATTATTTGAGCAGTTAGAGTCATGTTGTGAGCTATACCCCGAAGAGAGCCCATAACTGACTGATATTCTCGGTCACTAACAAAAATTTCAAAATTCCTCTTTCCCTGATGGCATAATGCTTTTTTACTGGTGACTTAGGCAATCCTCCACTGATATTTTCAAGGACCGTCTCCATGCACTGCTGCTTTTTCTTCAGTTCTTCTACGAATCTCTTTACACCAATATGAGCATTCCCAATAAAAGAGCTCAATCTTTTGTGCCATGCCTCTGCGTTATTCTGTGTTCATGGAATTCCATTTCCCACCTGGTCCAGCACACACCAAAACTGAGGTGGAAATATGGGTGGACATTTTATGGTGGTGTTATTTCTCACGTGCCTCCATATGAGACTCAATATATAGTTTTCCTCAAACCAGTCCATCAAAGCAGTACTTGTGGCTGGCATGTCATTTTTGCGTTCACTTGTGCTTGCGCAAGGAACGTCTTGGGACTGATGGCATTTTGGAGGTGTGTTACTGCCAAGTCAATTACAGCTGAAACTGGAATGGGCTTAGCAGCATACACCAATGACCAGGCACTCTGGTCATGACAGTAGTTTTTCTTGCTAATGTAGCATGTCCTCTACTTGAAAGAAATGAACGGCTCCAATGAGAGAGCGCTTCATTTCTTTCTGTAGCCATAACTCCAGCCATGCACATTACAGTTCATACTAATGCACATGGCTGGAGTTATGGCTACAGCTTTCTCCTGCTGCCCACCGGACTCACTCCCTGGTCCTCACTCTTTGACCCACCCCAGGCTTCTACATTAGCTGCAGTCCGACTTTACTTACTGGCAGCTCCTGCCACCCACCACACTCTCTTTCCCCTGTCCTCACTCTTTGACCCACACCCCCTTCTACATTAGCCACTATGCAGCTTTCCTTACTGGCGGCTCCTGTCGCCCACCGGCGCCACACTCTCTGTTCCCAGTTCTCACTCTTCTGACACCCACCCGACCTTCTATATTAGCTGCTGTGCAGCTTTTCTTATTAGATGCTCCTGCTGCCCGCCAGTGCCACACTCTCTGTTTCTGGTCTTTGCTCCTCTCACCACCCCCATAGTGAACGTTCGGCATTGACAAATGCTTGTTTAACTCTTGGCATGCTTGTTGTATGTCTTCATGTGACAGGAATGCTAAAGCAACCAAATGATGCACCTTGAGGCTAAACTCAGGATCAGTCCCGTACACCAATGCAAGACCTAAATTTTGTAGCTTGCTCCTATAATTTGCCCAAAGTGGAAGAGACATCCTGTATTAATTGCATTGGGAAATTCTTGCTTGCAGGCATTACCAGCAGCTTGTTCAAAATCTGTTATGATCACACTTGGCCTGAGATTAAGGCCATGCTCCTCTTGCGTATCATGCCAATCCTGAAATTGCCTGATGTAACATTCTTGTGACTTTGCTGATATCAGAGCACAGACCAGTGGTACAATTCTAGAGTTGTTATCGCTGACAACAGGTGGATAAATAGAGTACAACTGCCTGAACAGTGTGGGGACAGTTTTGAATATTCCATCCATTATCCAGTAGTCACCATTTTGCAGCTTCTCCATACTGACTTTCGTAGTGAAGATGAGAATCTTTCCTTCTTCGAAGGTGGAATCCCTTGCCAGAGAAAGATGTCTGTTGACATGCAAATAAAGAAACCTAGAATTTGATGGCAGATAAGGACCGCTTGGCCCACCTAGTCTGCCCATTTCCCTACCTAACGGATAAGCTGCAGATCCTAGTTAACCAACAGCCTACTTCCTCTACACCCCACAAGAATTGCCTTATGTCTGTCCCATGCATTCTTGAATTCCCCCACTGTTTTTGACTCTGACCTCCTCAGGAAGGCTGTTCCACGAATCTACAACCCCCTCTGTGAAGAAATACTTCCTCACATTACCTCTGAGCCACTCCCCTCTAATTTTAAATTGTGCCCCTTGCTCTTGCACATCTCTTTTTCTGAAAAATGCTACAGTATTGGATTTTGTTGATTTCCCTGAGGTATTTGAAAGTTTCTATCATGTCCCCCCCCCTTCCTCAAGGCTATGCATCTTAAGCTCCTTTAATATTTCTTCATATGTCTTCTAGTGCAGGCCCTGCACCATTTGGTTGCCCTCCTCTGGACCGCCTCCACCCTGTCTATGTCTTTGCGAAGATGGGGTCTCCAGAACTGTACACTGTACTCTAGATGTGGTCTTTCCAACTGTCTGTACAGAGGGCCAATAACTTCTTGTTTTCTACTGGTGATGCCTCTCCCTATGCATCCCAGTATCCCCCCAGCCCTCCTTACTGCCTTCTCACATTGCTGGCCCACCTTTAGGTCATCTGATATGACTACCCCCAGGTCCCTTTCCATTTTTGTTGTTGTCAGTATCTCACCCCCCCATTGTGTACTCTTTCCCTGGGTTTTTGTTTCCCAGGTGCATTACTTTGCACTTCTTTGCACTGAATCTAAGCAAGCAATAATATCTGACAGGGTGGGTGGTACTGGGCAATACTGGACCACCCAGGGGCATAATGAGGCACGACACCACAGGCGGAGGGCCTTATAGCCCCTGGAAGGTCCGGTATTGCCCATACCACCCTCCCTTGAGAGTATTATTGCACTTAGAAAATAGGCAACTCTATCATATAAGTTTGAAAAAAAAATAATGTTAATGTTTAAATGTAGAAAACCTTAGTTGTTTGATTTATTTTGTAATAGAATAGTTCCTCCACCTCTATTACTATTCTGAGTGTGTTTTGTTTTTAAGGTAAGGACTTTCAGAGACAAACAGGAACAGATCTAAATGGAGGGAGGAGAGATAGATTGATTAGGGAAGAGAGAGACTCGTAATTGCAAGGATTAAAAATTAAACTCTCGTAAAAATCCCCATAAAGTTTTCTCATACTGCAAGGGTATTTAACTTAGGTACTGTCTGTGCCAGTGAAACTATGAAGCACGATGGCAGTATGTTTACCTTTAGTTTTGGGCACTTTTTTTAATGATAAATTATAGCTTTGGGTGTCGGCGTCATATGGAGCTGCAAGGAGAGCTGGAAGGGTTGTAGCTTTGCAGCGAGGGATGTGGAGTGAGCCAGGAGGAAAAAGAAACAAAACCTGCATGGAAAAAAAAGGTACATTTCAGTTAGTGGATCAGGCTGAGGAGGAGTGGTGGTAGCTGGCGGGCAGCTGCAGTATGGAGCTCCTGATGAGGTGTGGGATGTCTGAACTATTGAAAAATAATACTCATGCCAGAAAAAAAAAAAAGTCGCTTTCTGTGGTTTTGTTTGGATCAGCAGTTCGAGAGGGCGGTTGGCTGAAGGAGGGTGGAGTGAGAGTCTTCTCTCTGAGAGTCGCTATGGAGAATGGACCAGACTGAGTAGGAGTTGTGGTGGCACGTGGGCAGCTGCAGTATCGGGAGCTCCCGAAGAAGCATAGGAGGTCTGTTGCGTTACATTCTGGCAGAAAAATAAGACTAATGCCGAAGAAAAAAAAAAAAAAATTGGTCAATTCTATGCTTTTGTTTGGATCAGCAGTTTGAGTGGGTGGTTGACTGAAGGAGGGTGGAGCGAGAACGTGGTCGGCTCTTTCAGAGTCGATATGGAGAAACATAGGGCATGGGACAAGAGAGTACTCTAAATAAAAAAAGGAAAAGAAACAAAGAAAGATAGTGAGTAATGAGCCCAGTCGAATTTGATCTGTGGTTTTGTCAGGTAGCTGGCACTGAAGTAGGGAGCTTTGGGTGGACAGTATCTCTCGCTAAGCGAGAGAAAACAAATTGAGGCAGTTTTGAATTCAGTGGTATGCTTTTGGCCAATGAACAAGCAGGGTGGGCACAAAGATTCTTGAGTGGGTGAAGGAGCACTTGGGCTGGTACTTTTTATTTCCTGGGCATCTATTGTAAGTTAATGTACCCCCCTTGCAAGGGTACTAGCCAATCAAATGCCAGGAAATAAAAAGCCCATTTTCAAAGCTGCCATACATTTGACCATTCCTCCAACCTTGCCAAGTCCCTTTTCATCCTTTCCACCCCACATTGCATATCAACCCTGTTGAGGATATTTGTGTCATCTGCAAAGACATACTTTTCCTTCCAGTCCCTCTGCAACGTCACTTATAAAGACATTAAAAAGGACCGACCCCAGTACCAAACCCTGCGGTACCCCACTAGTAACCCCCCTTTCTTCACTTTGGACTGCATTTACTATTACCCACTGTGTCCTGTTGTCCAGCCAGTGTTTTATCCAGGCTACCACCCTGGGATCCACTCCCAGGCTGGCTAATTTGTTTATTAATCTTTTGTGCGGGACTGTGTCAAATGCCTTGCTAAAGTCTAGGTAGGCATGTCCACAGCCCCTTCCTGGTCTACTACTTTGGTCATCCAGTCAAAGAAATCAATTAGATTTGTCTGACATGACCTTCCCGCTGTGAATACATGCTGCCTTGGGTCCTCTGCCCCACTGGCCTCTAGGTACTCAACAATTCTTTCCTTCAGGAGTGATTCCATCATTTTCCCTATCACTGAGGTCAAACTAACAGGTCTGTAGTTTCCTGCCTCTGTCTTGCTCCCACTTTTGTGAAGCAGGATCACATCCGCCCTCCTCCAGTCCTCAAGTACCACACCGTCCTCCCATGATTTATTAAAAAGAGTAGTCAGTGATGTCCCTTAGTTCTTTTAGAATTCTGGGGTGAATCCTATCAGGCCCCGTTGCTTTAACCACTTTCACTTTTAAGAGTTCCTTCAGAACCCTTTCTTCTGTGAAAGGACTAATATCAACCCCCCTATCCAGAGTGCTTCTATTGACTGAATTAGGTATCTCCCCCTGCTTTTCCATTGTGAATACTGAGCAGAAGTATTCATTCAGTATCCCTGCTTTTTCACTGTTGCTCTCTGCCCAACCACCTTCCTCTTTATTCAGCCTCAGTATCCCTGCCTTAGTCTTTCTTTGCTCCCTAATGTACCTATAAAAGGTTTTATCCCCCTTCATAACAGAGTTGGCTATCTTTTCCTCAGTTTGGGCCTTTGCTATTCTGACTGCCTTCCCCGCTTCCTTCTGCTTTAACTGGTACAGTTCTCTGTCCTGCTCCTTCTGTGTTTCCTTATACTTCCTGAATGCTATCTTTTTTTCCCTTACCTTCCCTGCCACTTCTTTTGAGAACCATAGCATTTTTTTCCTTTGTTTTGATTTGTTTATTTGCTTCACACAAAGGTTGTCGCCTCTGTGATGGCGGTTTTGAGGTTCCCCATTATTGCTCCAGACCAACGCACCTGTATAGGCCTGCATCCCTCCAGGTGGAGCTCTAGTCCCCAATGAGGCCAAATCCCTGAGCTTTGCACCAGTTTTTCAACCAGTCATTGAATCCCATGGTGCAGAGTACCCTAGCCACATTCATGCCATAGACAGGTAGCACCTCCAAGAAAGTTACCGTGTGTGGTACTTGTCTAGGGCCCCTCCCCAACTCCACAAACTCCTGTTGCACTGCTCTGATCCCATTCTGAGCCAGGTCATTCGTCCCTAGGTGGATAATGACATCCAGCTCACTCCCCTTTGCAGCTGCTCTCACAATCCTGACAAAGACATCCAATAACTCTTCTGGAATATTTCCATCTTCCAAAGAGCTTGGCTCTGGCAGTAGATTTTCTCTTCGTGCTCGTTTTACTACCTGTTGTAGATCTTGTTTATTTGGCAGGTTATGTCCAACTTCCATTGGAACACTTGATATTTTGGACTGAATTAATTATTCTGGAGTTACATTGGTATTTCTTGCCCTCTCCTTTAAAGCAGCCATGGCTGAAGCAATGGGTGCATAAGTTGCATTGGGTGAGTGATTATGCTCTGTATGCTTGTGGAGGTGGTGTTGATCTCCAACTTTGATAGTTGTTGCTTGACCTCAACAGTTTTTGAACTTCCTACTATGACAGCACCAACAAAATAGATCACCTCTTTTTCTTTACTTAACAAAGAGGAAACCTCTAATGCTGATTTTATCATATCCTTTCTGAGAAGGCACAATAT
Organism: Neoceratodus forsteri; assembly: GCA_016271365.2. Taxonomy (NCBI): domain Eukaryota; kingdom Metazoa; phylum Chordata; order Ceratodontiformes; family Ceratodontidae; genus Neoceratodus; species Neoceratodus forsteri. Next base: position 1,280,941,659 of record CM057459.1, on the reverse strand, counting down.
CACAAATCTCTACCATTTCCACTCCAAGCGACGTGTATCACTCGGCACATCAATGTCTGCGATTATAAGTTGCCTGCTTCATATCTTCCTAGATACTTTTTTTTTTTAACTCTGTTTATTCTCCCTCGCCAGTGGCCTCTCTCAGGTGTGGTCTCTCGGTGTGTCGGCTCTGCCCATCTGACCTGAAGCCCAGACATTCTTACTTCAGTGAGGAGCGCCCCTCCTCCAACGTGGCTAACCCTATCCCCCAGGATCAGAGTCCCCTGGGGAAGGACCACCACACTTCTTTCTGACGTTCTATCTACAGTACTGCAGAGCTGCCACAAGTAGGAGGAGGGACAAAAGGGAAAGTCCTGGTGCCTGGCGGTGGACGTGGGGCCACAAACATTGGACCCATCTTTGCCTACTAATGGCAGGGGGTCTTTTTCTTAGTATGATGTTCCCAGTGGCACGGACGTGCAAAGATATCCAGCATAGGACATCCACTGCAACCACCATACTCCACTGAAACATGTGCTGTGCTGCTGAACCCCCAGTCTCCACTAGGGGCCACCAAAGCTGCACAGTGCAATCCCACCCTCCCCAGGAAAGGAGAGCTGCCTGTCAGCAGCTTGATCCAAGTCCGTGTCCTCCCCCTCAGCCAACCCCTGGCAGCCTGAGTCTGCTCTCGAATCCGGGTCACTGGCATGGCGCAAGGTGTGGCGTCCAGTGCCTCAACCCTCAACGCCACCGGGTCAGCAATCTTCCTGGATTCTGACTGCTCTCTGCCTGGACATGGCTTTATATAGGGGAAGTTGGTGTCTAGTACTTTACTGGAGCTTTCTCAAACCTTCTAGAAACTCAGTTCATCACCTACAGGGTAGTGTTACATGGTTGACATGTGAATTGTCTACGTCATGCGATTTGACCTTGTTGGGAATTCCGATGTTGGGATTTTGGCCTTGTCAAGATTTCGATTGTTGGGCTTTTGATTGTTGGGATTTTTACCTTGACCTTGTCAGGAATTTGGCTGTCGGGAATTTGGTGGCTGGGATTTTGGCTGTCAGGATTTCATACCACTTCCAAGGGAAACATTATTAAAGGAAAGGATTGTGGAATATCTCATATCCAACAGATTATAGGACCCAAGGCAGCATGGTTTCATGGGGGGAAGGTCATGGCAAACAACTCTGACAGATTTCTTTGACTGGGTAACAAAGGAGTCGGATCAGGGAGGAGCAGTGGATGTGGCCTACCTGCATTTCAGCAAGACTTTCAACACCGTTCCACACAGAAGACTGGTAAGCAAGTTGAGTAACTTGGGAGTGGATAATATGGTGGTAACCTGGGTAAGAAACGGGTTAGCAGCTAGGAGACAGAGGGTAGTGGTGAACAGAGTTTGCTCCGAGAAAGAAAGGGTGGCCAGTGGGGTACCTTAGGGATAAGTGCTGGGACCGGTCCTCTTCAATATCTTTATAAGTAACATAGTGGAGAAACTGGAAGGGAAGGTCTACCTCTTTACAGATGAAACCAAGATCTGCAACACAGAGGACACTCGGAGGGGTTTGTGTGCAAAAAGTATCGGCAGGGATCTGAAAAAACTGAACGAGTGGTCAAGGGTATGGTAGCTGGGTTTTAATGCAAAAAGTGCAAAATAATGCAAGACAGCCATGGAAACCCAGGAGCAGAGTACAAAATGAGTGGAATGATACTGACAAAGACCAAGCAGGAAAGAGATCTAGGGGCAATCATACTAGATGACAGAAAGATGTCCAGGCAGTGTAACAAGACAGTCAGAAGGGCTAGTGGGATGCTAGGCTGCCTAGGAAGGGGCATCACCAGCAGGAAGTGGGAGGTGGTGCTGGCCCTATATAGATTGTTGGCAAGACCCCACCTTGAATACTGTGTCTAGTTCTTGAGACCACATCTCAGGAAGGACATAGACACGGTGGAGGTGGTCCAGAGGAGGGCTACCAAAAATGGTGCATGGCCTGCATCAGAAGCCCTATGAAAAGAGGCTAAAGGTGCTAAACATGTACACCCTGGAGGAGAGGGGGGATATGACAGAGACTGTTAAATACTTCACAGGGGTTAATAAGGTACAGGAGGGGGTATTTTCAGCACAAAAGATGCTCTAGGACAAGGGGGCATGTTATGAAGGTGGAGGGGGGTAAATGCAGGAGGGATGTGAAGAAGTACTTCTCCATAGAGAGAGAGTGGTGAATACCTGGAACAGCCTTCCAGCAGAGGTAGTACGGGCAAAAACAGTGGTGGGGTTCAAAAATGCCTGGGACAGGCACAAAGCAATCATAGGGGGTAAGCAAAGGGTAAGACATTGTGCCATAGATCAAATAGAGCCTGCTGCAAAAAAATGAAGGTTTAAAAAAATGGGCAGACAGGGTAGGCCCAGCAGTGCTTATCTGCCATCACATTCTGTTTCCATGTCTGTCCTCTATAACAAAAATACATACAGGCACCCAGTGACAAACAAAAGTTAAGAAGAAAATGGAACTCACTTGGGAACATAGCAGATGTCTGGTAAGGACAGAGGTCTGGGGTTATATTCTGTTTTATCTGAAATATTTGAATAGTTTTGTAAGTGAAATTAGTTCTATGTGTTAAAAATTATTACATTGAGTTAGAACTGTTACTTGGGCTGTGATATTGTAACTTTGGAGGCTTGGGAACAGTTGTTTGACAGTGATAATTAGAACACAATTTAAATGTGTTGTTTGCCTGGTGTTAGGGGGAAGGGACATTAAACAGGAATTACCTTGTCTTTAACAGAAATTACCTTGGCTTTCATTGTTCACTTGGGAACATAGCAGGAGTCCGGTAAGGACAGAGGTCTGGGGTTATATTCTGTTTTAACTGAAATATTTGAATAGTTTTATAAGTGAAATTAGTTCTATGTGTTAAAAATTATTACCTTGAGTTAGAACTGTTACTTGGGCTGTGATATTGTAACTTTGGAGGCTTGGGAACAGTTGTTTGGCAGTGATAATTAGAGCGAAATTTAAATGTGTTGTTTGCCTGGTGTTGGTAAGAGCCCTCCCACCCACCCTGTTTTGTAGGCTTTCTTAAATACTGAAAAGCCACTGGGGATTGGGATTGAAGGGTTGAGTATTTCTGTTTGGGACTGAAATTCGAAGCAACAGGAGCTAGTAGGCCTGTGACATCATACAGTACCTGATGTCTGCATACACACACTGTTAGTGGGACTGAACACACACTGGACTGTATGTGTTTGTGAGACCTGGGAACTTTATTGGTGGGGTTGAAATTGGGTTTGTAAATAACTGCAGTCAGTATAGCAAGAGACTGTATTCCAGGGGAAAGGGACTGAGAAAAGGGGGTGTGCCATTATAAACAGAGGGGGATAAACAGGGTGGCCATATTCCACTATGGCAGGCATCTTCGGAAGGGTTGTAGGCTGTACAGGCTGTGGGATGGCAATAATTCTCAATTGGGCCTGGAGAGAGGGAGGCTGCCCACTCTGTAGACAGCTATCTTGTATCAGGAGTGAGGATATTGGTTAAGGAGTAAGCTGGGGAGCTGGGGGTGTCCAAGGATAAGGGGTGTGGATATGGGCAGCAGAAGGGTGGGGCTGAGGGGAGGCAGGGGCAATGCTCTGAAATTACAGGATGTTATGTTACAGCAAGCAGGAGGGGGGATAGTAGGGACAGAGGACCCTTAGATAGGGATGTTGGCGCTAAGGGGAAAGCGTACGGGGTGAACATTCTGAATTCAAAGAGAGTGGAGGGGGAAGAGTCAGGAGGGGCTGTTGTGCGGAAGCCTAAAACAGCAGACTGTGGGAAGGGAGCTCCTAAGGTGAACAGAGCAAGAGGGGAAGAAGAGGGGCAGTTTAGAGGTGCAGTCAGGGGAAACTCGGGTTACTTGATGGAGGCTGACATAGAGTGTCACAATAAATTTGAGCTACTAAGCAACCTAGAGGGGGAGGAAGGGGTTGGTGGATATGAGGAAACTTATACAGAGGCTGGGGGGAAGGAGTCGGAAACCCACAGGGCATCACAGACCGGCAATGGAAAGGATAGAAATAGTCCCAGAGGGAGAAGGGGAAACATAAATGTTAAGCTAATGGGGGAGATGCAACATATTGCAGACATGAGGGAGGAGAGCATGACTGGAGAGAAAGTGGGAGACAAGGAGGTGGGAGAGGAGCCCCCCTTCAGCAGAGGGGTCAGTACCAAGGATGGGGCCCTAGCTAAAGGGGACCCACAGAGAGCCTCTGGAGGCAGGGGTACTATTACAAGGGGGGAGGATGGCGGTGTGGGGAAGGGAAACCATCAGGGCCAGGATAAATGGTTCGGATAAGAGAGGGTTAAAGGGGACACCTATTCAGAGGGGGTTTGAGTTAAGTAGGCAAAATAACGAGGAAGGCAGAAAGGGGAGGGTGACAAGGGGGTCTCAAATAAGGCAGGAAGACTCCCATGGAATTGAGATCATGAATAAAGAGGGGGGGGGGCTGAGAGGGCATAGTGGAGGTAACCATAAGGATGATGGCGGTGTTGAGGTTCTGTTATTGGGAGACTCGATGATTAGGGGTATCCAGTGGGAGGGACAGGGGGGTGGATGCCATAGCCAGGTGAAGGTAGTGAGTATCTCCGGGCTGACAGTGCACAGAGCAAAGTTCATGGTGTATGAATTGATTAGGGATTGTGGAGGGAAACTGGATTTCCTGGTGCATTTGGGAACTAACGATCTAGAGGGAAATAGCGTTTTGGAAATCCAAGCAAGGTTCCAAGAAACTTGCCAGAGTCTGTCGGGATAATGGATGCAACATTTCCTTTTCGGAGATATTGCCAGTACCAAAGGCTTCAGTGGAGAAAAAAATGAAGCTCACAGAGGTTAATGACTGGCTCAGGAAGTGGGGTGAAGAGAGTGGGTTGGGGGTGTTGGAGAACAGGAATGGAGTTTGGGAGGATAAGGGACTATATGCCAAGGACAGGCTTCATCTTGCCCCATTAGGGAAGAAAGTCCTTAAACAGGGAATGGCTGACTACATTCAAGAAAAGTGGGTTTAAACTTGTGAGGGGGAAGGGATAAGGAGGGGGCTAACCGAGCCTCTCCTCCAGATGAGGGTAGCCTTCAAGCCCAAGGGGAGGGGAAACAGACTGGGGGTGGAGGTTTCAGGAGGAGCAGAGGGAGGATGGAAGTATAAGGAATCTGGGTGGGGTTCGACAAAGAAGATCAGGGATAAGGGGTGGGGGTTGGTGTTAGTAAATGCCAGGAGTTTGGGAAACAAGTTGCCAGAGTTCCAGGCCATGCTGTTCGAGGGGGGTGTGGATGTGGCGGCGGTCACAGAGACGTGGGCCAACAAAAACCATGACTGGGACCTAAACGTACAGGGGTACACTATGCTTAGGAAGGATAGAAAGGAGGGTAGAGGGGGTGGAGTGGCTATGTTCATTAGAGATGACATAGAACTTGCTAGGGTAGAAGAGGCAGAGGAAAACGTGGAGGCCTTATGGGTCACCTTACGATCCCCAGCAGGAGATAAGGTCAAGCTGGGTGTAGTATATAGGCCCCCCGGGATGAGTGATGCTCTAGAGGATGGTTTGCTGGACAACATCATTGCCCAGTGGACCAAAAGGGAAGGAGTGGTGTTGATGGGGACCTTAATATACGCCAGGTACAAACTGGGGAACCATGTCCTCTAAGGTGGCCAAGGAGCAGAGGCTGCTGGACGGCTTCCAGGATGTGTTCTTAACACAGCATGTGATGGAGCCCACAAGGGAGGCATGTCCTGGACGTGGTTCTGGCAGATGGGGATCTGTGAGGGACCTGGTTGTACAGGACCCCTGACTGGGAGCGACCACAATACTGTCTGGTTTCAAATAAGAATGGGGAGGGGTGTGAGATCTAGGACACTGGCAGCGGACTTCAGGGGGCAGACTTTGTGGGCATGGAAATATTCTCAAGGATCACTTGAAGGGATTACATCAATGACAAGTGTGGAAAGGAGATGGGAGGTCATAAGCGGGACTTCATGAGGCAGTCAGGATCTGCGCTAGTTGAAACGTAAGGAGCAAGGTCACATAAACCATGCTGGTGGTCCAGTGAGGTACAGGTTGCAGTCAGAGAAAAGAAGGCGGCCTACAAAAAATATAAAACAACAAGAGGGGATAGGGATAAGGAAATGTACCATCTTGCATCTAGAAAAGTCACCCATGATGGTGAGGGGAGCAAAGTCCAGTAAAGAGCAGCGGCTGGCACAGGGGATATGTGGAGGGAAAAAGGGGTTCTTCCAGTACATTGGGGAGCGGAGAAAAACTAAGGGCCATCTCAGCAGATTGAGATCAGAAGGAGGGTGGGTGGAAGAGGCGAGGGACCAGGCAGAGGTATTTAACGAGTACTTTGCCTCTGTGTTCACTAGGGAGGGGGATGGGATATCTACAAAGCAAGGCACAGGGGATAGAAGCGGCAGTGAGTGGGATCAGGGGAGCAACAGAAATGGAGCAAGAGGGAGGGAGAGGTACCCCAAGGGTGTCACATCTGGATAAGGATAAAAAGGCCAGTAAGGTGGAGGGGACGGATGATGCTATCTCCGCCAAAAGGGTGTGGTTAGCCCTCAAGGGCCTAAAGCAAGACAAATCTCCTGGGCCAGATGGCATTCATCCGAGAGTACTATGGGAATTGGCGGACATACTGGCTGCACCCCTGGCGGAGCTCTTCAACAGGTCACTTGAGACAGGGAGGGTACCTAGGGATTGGCAAGAGGCGCATGTGGTGCCAATCCATAAAGGGGGTCGAGGAAGTACCAGGTAACTATAGACCCATCAGCTCGACCGTGGTGGGAAAATTAATGGAGAGTATACTAAAGGAACGATTGGGGTGTACTTGGAGGAGGTGGGAGGTCTGATAGTCGGCAACATGGGTTTGTACCAGGCAGATCATGTCAAACCAATCTTGTGGAGTTCTGAATGGGTAACATCAGAACTGGACAGGGGAAAGCCTGTGGATGTATTATTCTTGGACTTCAGCAAGGCGTTTGACTCTGTCCCCCACAATGGTCTGGTGGAGAAACTGATGGGGTTAGGAGTAGGCCCTTTGATGGTCAGATGGATTGAAAACTGGCTAGCTGGACGCACCCTGAGAGTAGTGGTCTGTGGGGAGCTCTCGAACCCTAGAGAGGTTAGTAGTGGGGTACCGCAGGGCTCGGTCCTGGGTCCAAACCTGTTTAACGTATACATATCGGACATCAGGGAGGGTATAGGGTGTGAAATGAGTCTCTTCGCGGATGACTCCAAGACGGGAGCAGTAGTTGAGGGAGAAGAGGGGAGGTTGGCCCGGCAAGGGGACCTGGACACCCTGGAAAGCTGGGCTCACACATGGAAATTAAATTTCAATATCACCAAGTGCAAGGTGTTGCATCTTGGTCGGGGAAACCCTAACCACAGGTACACCCTGGGAGGGGAGGCGCTGGGGCCTCAATAGAGGAAAAGACCTAGGGGTCATGGTGGATGCATGAATAACTCTGAGCAGTGCAGGAGAGCTGGCAAGGCAAACAGGATGTTGGGATGCATCGTAAGGGGGATCACCTCTAGGAGCAGGGAAGTGATTCTGCCGCTGTACAATGGACTGGTTAGACCACACCTTGAGTACTGTGTACAGTACTGGAGACCACACTTGAAGAGGGACATACAGCTCCTGGAGAGGGTACAGAGGAGGGCAACTAAGATGATACGAGGGCTAGGGGATTTGACGTATGAGGACAGACTTGAGGAGCTCTGCCTGTTTTCATTGGAGGAGAGGAGATGGGGGACATGATTGAGGTCTTCAAGTACCTCAAGGGAATAAATAGGGTAAATAGGGAGGGGATCTTTAGACTAAAGCAGGGAGGTATCACCAGAGGGCATGGTTTGAAGTTGGAAGGTGGAAGGGTGAGGGGGGAAAAGAGGAGGAGATTTTTCACTGAGAGGGTGGTGGACCCTTGGAATGCACTGCCTGATGAGCTGGTTCAGAGATCCACAGTGGAGGGCTTAAAGAGAGGGTGGGACAGACACAGAAAGTGGATGTATCAGATGATGGCCTGTCCCGGGGGGTGGGGATGGATGATAGGGGTTTCTGGAGCACAAGGGATGGGAGGGCCTCGGCACCCAACTAAGGAGCTAAGGTTCAAGCAGACTCAATAGACCGTAAGGCCTAATCTACTGGCAAATAGTATGTTAGTACATTGTAGCTACATCTGTCCTCTATTGACAGTCCTCAAGTCAATAAAGGAACCCCCTCGACCTCTTCTCCCTCCTCCACAGCATCAAAAGTGGCAAAAAACATTGGATTTTATCTTATCTGCACTAGCAGCAGGTCCCAAGGTGGAGAGGATTGCACAGTTCTTTCTGGTAAGTATGAATGAAAAGATGTCCTCCTATAGTTATAACACAGTCATCAATCAGGTGCCTGTACTATAGGAGGACGTCTTTCTGTTCATACTTACCTGAATGAAGTAGAGCACAAGTCACTCCACCATGGGACATGCCACTAGTACAGGTAAGATCAAATCCTATGTCTTTTGCTACTTTGGGTGCGATGGGGAGGGGAAGTGGAGGTTAGTGGGTATGTTATGGGGGGGTTCTTTTACTGAATCATGGACTGGGGAGGATGAGAATGTATCAACAATGTAACTGGGAGGGGGTCCCAGTTTCTTAACCTGTGTTTACTGACAGACACCCATAAATATTTTTATTATAAGGAGGAGGACAGTGTATGTTATACTTAAGCAATAAGGCATGACAGGGTGTGGTATATCATGGGATATCATCATGCCTCGGGTGGTAGGGCATGAGGCCACAGACCGAGTACATCCAACCGTCCGAGAAGTGAGGGATCTGGGGAATGCTGCTAACAGGAAATTTTGTGAGTGAGGAGGCTGGTTGCCTGAGCTTTTTTAAAGCCATGATGATATAGCCCGATATCATCATGGCTTTAAAGAGCTGTCAGCCAATCACATTGCTGCATTTACGATCCCCAGTTCCTAATTATCATTCGACAACAGTCTGACATAACACTACCAGTGGGCTGGGAGAGAGGAGGGATGTTGGAAGGTTGTGGGTTACTGGGTGGAGGATAATAACATCAGGGAGTCTGGAGCGGGTTGTAAAGTGCGGGAAAGTTTTTTTTGACTATTAGCTTTAGGATTCCAGATTTCAACAGCTTTATCCAAAAATCCAAAATCCTAAATTTTGACTGTTATCCAAGGTATCTGAAAGCAAACCTACTGGCAGGATAGGATTCAAACCTATGTCTCCAGGTTCATAGCTCTGCACTTTTATCACTAGGTCAAACTGCCTGCTGCCAAAAATGACTCTACAGCTGCTACGGAATTAATTACACAACTGTTACTGTTGGTAACATGAACATCAGCCATTGACCTAAAAGGAACTCTGGCAGCATTTACTGGCAAAGAGGCAAATTCCCCTTTTGATAAACACTAACATTCATTCATGTGACTAAACAGCTGCCTTCTTTTGAAGAGGAACTGGGCATGAAACAAGAACCTGCATGAACAAACCAGTAGCATACATGTATGAGCAATTTCCTGTTTCTGTGCTTAAATTATGTTTTTTTTTGGTTAATGAGCAAGTGCATTCTAGTTGTTGGAACTCAGAACTGTGCAACAGGAGGTTAGAGTCCTACAGGAGATGCAAATTAACTGAGTCCTTATGAACAAGTAATTTAACATGAGTTTGTTACCCCTTTTATGAAAACTTTGAAAAAATATATAGTATTTAGACACAATTCAGCTTAAATTTTATGTTTTGTTTGTTCCTTTCCCTTTGTTCTTCATTAGTAGGTTAATGTGGATTGAAACAAGTCCTCAGTCCCCTACATTTCATCAACATCTTCTGCTGAATCATTTGCTGCAGTTACAATCCTCTGTGACTTCAGTCTGTGGCTGCGGAAATACTTACGATGTCACAAACAGGCAAGTGTGACTTCAGCAAAGAGCTGACAGCCAGAGTAAGTCAACTGAAGGGGGCAAGGGCCCCATTTCCATGTAAACGAACTGAGTAATGAAGAATAAAAGGAGTGCAACGAGCAGGTGTTTACTCCTAACAAACAGAAAACTGACTATTATATTTTTGGAACATCTTTTATGTGTTAGTAATAGCTTTCTACCGTTTATAATAAAATATTTGTTAGAGCAGTGAAATAAGTTGGTTTTCACCTTTGCCTTTAGAATTCTGGCATTGTGATGTCAGAAACTGCCAACTACTTTTGAGGCCAATGTATTTCAATGAGAAATTAAATGTATTTTTCTATCTTTTTCAAAAGAAATAGATACTTCTTTCAATAACAAAGTCTGCCGTTTATGTGTTTGCACAACTGTGGTACATCTGTGTGATTTTACAATTTTCAAAACAATAATTGGCTTCTTTTTTTCTTCTTCCCAAACAAAATTTGGTTATGAAGGAAATGTCACCTGCTAAATTATAACAAAAGATCACAGGTTATCTAGAATTACATATTTCTATTAAATGTTTACTCTTCAGGTGGTAGAAAGTGTTATTTCTCTATAAAAATCTGAAAGCAGGTTTGCAGTTTCCCATTGAAATACATTGCCTGCCTGACCAGTAAATTTTTCTGACCTCATACTACAAAAATTCCATTGGATTCTCTTTTTTACTAGTTGTGGGCAAAATACAAATAAAATGATGACAAAGCAATTAAAGAAACAAATAAAAGCAAACAAAATGATGCCAGAAGCATCTAAAGGCCCCAGTCCTTCATTCTTTAAGGAATACGTCCTTACTAAGCACTTGCTCTTTAAATACAGAAAATCCATACAAGATGAATGGTGCCTAAATATGAAGTTTTTTCAAATGTTTTCCCCAAAAGCAAGAAACACATTTTAACCTTTGTGCTTTAGTCCCTCCCACTGGGGAGAAACAGGACACCACTGAAAATTAGATGTTACATCTTAGCTGGGCTAACCCAAGTGAACTAAAGAAATATTTCAAACAGAAAGGCAAGGAAAAAATATATAGAACCGGCAAGCAATGCTCTGTGTTGAGGAATAAAAAGCTGTGACTACAGTGCACGCACCTTTTGACATTTCAGCCATCCAGGTTTAAAAGCCTATGTCTGATTTATAATGTATGTTTTCACGACAAGGGTTTAATGACATAAGAAATGTCGCCAAATTAAAGTTTGGGGGGATGGAAAAGTTGCATTTGAAAGAGCAATATCACTTAATTGGACAAAGCACAGCTTCAAATTATAACCTCCCCCCCCACCAGTCCCCCCTTGTCTCTACTAGCAGGGCTGCTCCTCTCACCTCTAGGCACCACCGAGAGGGGTGGGGGTAGTCACTACAAATATCTCTTTGTGACCCATTACTTCTACTATGGAGCCTGTCATCCTCAAACAGGCAACCAAGTGTGGCAACCATCTAGCTCACACCTGGGGGGACCATTAGCATGGCCATCTACCTGGGTCCCTGGGAGAAAACGCTTGCTCAGCACTGTGCTAGGTTTGTACTTCTGGTCAGGGGCACCCAAGTAAATCCAGACACTGGAAGCAATTGCTGCAATGTCCAACCCAGGCTGAGATTCCAGAGTGTGGCTTTTATTCACATAACTCAGAGAATAACAAAGCAAAGATGGACCCCCACAGGGCTACTCTCACTGGTAATGCAGGGTACAGAGGTATAGAGCACACTTCCTCATAGCGAACTCTCAGCTTCTGAACTAATCTGGGCACACATGGCCTGAACTGGTACACTTATCTTCATTTCCTTGACTTGGCACCCTGGCCAGTACAAGGACAGTTTTCCATACTGCATGGAGATTGATGGTGGGTGGCTCCTTAAGCTACCCACGAGCACATTCCGTCTCTCAGGGAAATCCAAAATCCCAGGTCTAGGTGCTTTCCTCAGGCATTGGCCAAATGCGCCGAGAGAAAACACAGGTGCCCAAACTGAATCCGGACATTTAAACTTGGTTACTCCAGATGGGGGGGGGGGGGTCTCCCACCTTTCACTCCCAAATCTATACTCAGCCATTCATCTGGTTACAACATCTTTCTTTGAAACACTGTTTGTAGATGCTCTCTAGAAATGTTTTGTACATTTAACATTCTACAGTTTACTCTATGGCGGTGTCCTGACTTCAAAAGTTCCATACGTGGCTATGTCTTTCCCCTAGACCCCCACTGTTGCAAATGCTTTTAAGTCATTCACAATCTAAAAGTGCTGTACTTAGCAAGTCTTCCTTTAACCCCACAGTAGGCAGACACTTTTATTTAAACACAGTCTTGGTGAACATAGTCTCTTTGTCAGAGCAAAACTCACCATGGTATTGCAGGTGCCCCAGGGCTTTTTCCACAGAAAGTCTCAGGTACTCACAGAACAAAACGACACTCAGGCAGCTTCACCCTCTCCAAGCTGGACCAGGGTATTGCCCCTGAATCCTGGAATCCCCCCTCATCCCTCCAGGGATGGGGCACTGGAATACCTCTCAGGAACGGTCTCTGCCACTTCACAAATGGTCTTCTGTGTTCCTCTCTAGGGTGAGAACACACAACCCCTTTTTCTAAGGTAGCTATCTCTCAGAGCTAGGTCTGAGGAGCTGCAACCTGCAGCACTCCTCAGTCTCCACACAGACTACTCTCTCAAGACTGAACTGAATCCCCCAATGTTCTACTGCTAACCCCTGCAGCTATTATTCCATTGCAGCTTATGCTGCTGCGAGAATTCTAAGGTGACATAATCACTCCAACTCAGCAGAAACTGAAAACAGAATGAGACAGTATGAAACCCATTTAACTGGCATCTCACAAGTTGCCTTTCCCTACCTGCCACTGATTCTTAGTGGGATTCTAGTAACCCCTTGGAACAAGGGGGTTACAAAATGTTTGGGTATTTGGATCTCTATGAATCTACTGTATCTATTTGATCTTAATTATAGGAAACTAGTAAAGGAACTGAAACGGGATCTTGCTAGATGTGCAACACTCCCCATCTCCATGTTTGGAAGAATTAAAACAATAAGAAGGAATATTATCCCTTGACTTTCATTCTTATTTCGCTCACCACCATAAGCTATTACAAGAAGGTGGCTTACACTGATCCCACCCACAGTGATGGAATGGATGAATACGAGAAAGCAAATTGTACAAATGGAATGGACGATGGCTCTAATCCAGCACCAAAAAGATAAGCACAAGCTGGCCCAGTGATGTATCGGGCTGAGATGCTGGGCACCTCACCTCCTGCCATGCCAGTGACCTGGTTCAGAAACACAGATGGGTCACTTGGGGGGCCAGCAGGAAGGGGGAAAACTGGGTGGCCCCATGACAGCTCTCCTCCCTCAAGGAGGGAGAAAGTGCAGCCTGCTGTTCGTCTGTCATGTGGAAGTGCTTGGTTGGCAGAGCAAAGGGATCACACAGGGAGAGGAACTCCACACATAGGGCACCGGGGGTTTCTCTGCAGAGACAGAGCTCACACATCACATCCATTGCACATGTGGCAGACTTGGGGTAAAAACCAGGAGGGAAAAAATCAGCTGCAGGATGAAGCCCGATCCCTGACAGTCCCTGCACCAGCAACTGGGCACCCCTTAGAGAGGTCTGTGGCCGAGAACAATGGAGGGAAGGTAAGCCCTGGAGAGGCTGGGTGATGGGGCTGGGGGACCGGTCAGATGGGGCAGTCGAGGTGAACAAGACAGAAAAAATGTAAATAAAAAAACAAAAGATAAGCACAATGCAAGATGGCTGCTGTTATTCGATTTAAGAGAAGAAAAAGGAAGGGACACCAATACTTGCACCCCTAGGTCAGTAACAGAGAGACGCTTGTTATGGTACCATACACACCGACTACCCAATACCGAGTTGGGATACCTGTTACCTAAATTCATGAGCCCCCCATGTTCCCTTCTTCCATACTGTGTTATTAAATTATTACAGAAAATTATATTTTGACTTTTTACCTGTATTTTATTTTCTTAGAACAAATACATTGATAGTAGAAGGTATAACATGGGAATTTTAGTTGATTTTTTTAAATTTGTTATGAAAAACAAAATGCTTATATGAAATCTCACTGAAAATAATGAGGTACTAATCAGGCACCATAGTTTCTGTCTTAGCCTAACTGTATGTACTGTACTACTCAATATGTAATGTATAATACAAATATAAATATATTTTTTTTAATTAATTATTTCCTTCCAGCTTCCCCTTTCAGCCTGACTGGACCTTCCAGACCCAACATCCCAGAATCCCCAGGGCTTATCTTATGCCCAGCTCGGGAGCAGAGTCTGCGGAGGATCAGGCGTCATCCTGCAGCCGGATCCATTTTTTCTCCATTTTTCATTGTCCTACCCAATTATCTTGGGGGCCCCAAAAGTAGAGATGCATGTGCATGGAGGTGTGCTTACATACTACAGCCCTGGTGACGTCCCTTTCCACCCATCCATCAACCTAGCGTCTGGCACTCCCTCTGGCCTATGCTGCCCCCTGGCCTCCACCACAAGGCAGTCAAGAGCTGAGGGATACCACCTTCCCTCCCCGAAGAGGAGACCTGCCTCTTTCCTGCTCCATCCAGCTTTGCACCCTCTCCCTCCGCCGACCTGTGATGGTCCATGCTCGTTCCCGAACACGGGTTGTCGGCATGGCACGAGGTAAGGCATCCAGCACCTCAGCCCTCAGGGCCACTGGGCCGGACCCATTTTTTTTATAAAATACAATGTCAGAAATAAAAGGTTGACTTGCTCAGTGGTTTGACAGGAGAGCAATACAGAGGAATGAGTATAATTTTTTTTGGGGGGGGCATTCCCCAACATTCTCACACAATCCCACCTAAAGCATTGAAGAGGGTCCCTGCTATGGGATCTACAGTTTAGCCACATACCATTTCTTGTCTAAATTTCTTTACTGCAGGGATGTATGCTCTAGTCTTTTACTTGCTGGAACGCAGGAAACCAGGCATGATGTGCCAGGTGAGAGACTGTGGAGACGGACAGACTGGAGTCAGTAAAAGTTGATTGTAGGACAAAATATGCAAAAAAAACAGCCTCGGTGTGCACCTGGAGCTCATTTGGGGATGGTGCAAATAATGTTTGAGGAAAAGACTAATCAAGGAAAGATGGCCTGAAAACTGTGCATGGAAAGAGTTAAGCTTGGAAGTGGTAAACAGTGGTTGGAGGGTTGGAGCGTGAAGGGTGAGAAGGACACATACAGTAAGAAAGGTAGGAGAATTTAAGATCAGATCATGTAGAATTGCTGTTTGCAATCCCAGCGATTTGGGTACAGTAATGAGCCCAGGATACTGGAGAGCCAGGCGGGAGGTTTGAGTGTCCCACGGGATGTTCTCCTTCATGCTGCGGGTACTCCATTAATCCCTGCTACATGTCCACCACCTGGGGGCTCACAGGTGGTGCAAGTCAGAGGCAGTGGGAGGGGAGATGCATGCTCTTTGCATGCGTTCGTCACCCATTCATGCTGGCATCGCAGGGAGGGAACTTAAGGAAGAAAAAAAAAAACTGCCAATAGGATGAAGCCATCAGCTTAGCATGACAGGGACAGCACACCAATTGGATCTGGACACCAGAGAAGGTGCTGCCTGTCTTGGGAGATAAACCATGAGGGACAAGGTGACTAGGATCTCTGAGGTGTGGGACCAAGTGATGGATTTGGATGGTCACCACAGGAATGCTTGCAGGAGGTAGTAGGTTGGGAGAAAGGAGTAGAAATAATAATAAACAAGTTCTGACCAGTACAACAAGGCAGGTCTTGCTTTTTTATGTTATCTTTATTTTTGTAGCAGACCATACTGTCTTATCAGTATTACTGTTATAACTGTAGAGTTTTTTGTATAGCTTTTTACCCTTTCAAAGAACTCTGCACCTGTCCCCACCTCCTCTGGTCCTACGTGGAGCACAAGTCCCCGCAGCTTCCCCCCTCTGTAGTGGGGCTGGAGGTGGAGGGCTGTCCTTCTTCCTGGTCCGTGATCCAGTTGCTCCAGGCAGCCAGATGGCAGCACTAGTCTGGAGAGGAGCACACAGCAGTGATCCCCCCTTTAGGACCCTTTTTCCATTTTCTCCCAGGTGCCCCTACTATGGCAGCACATCCGGACGTGCACGAGGAGGCGCACACATCCTGCAGAACTGCAGCCCCTCCCTTCAGTCGATCTCTTGCCTGTACTACCACTGGATCTCCACTTGGTGGCAGTCAAAGGCCAAGTCGGTTGGCCACCCTTCCCTGGGATAGGAGAGAAGTCCCTGAGACGTTCAATTCTCTCTCACCCCACTGACCCTGGCAACCTGTGCTTGTTCCTGAACATGGGTCACCAGCAAGCCCTCCAGGCCACCTTGTTTGTGTAATTATAGAAGGACCACATCCAACACCGGTATTACAAATGTTTTGTATACTGTACCCACAAGAAGGGCTTTGAGGCATTGGCACCGCTTTTTATTAATGCTCCCTATGCTGTACACAGTGGTTCACGTCCATCCAACACTAGGAAGTTAGTTTCATCCTCTAAGCACCAAACTCACTTATTACCCCCCCCCCAATATCATTTTTTATTCTCTAAAATCCAGGTTGAGCATCAGACACCTCGGGTGGTTGTAGGAGACCGGCAGCCTTGGAAGTGCATGCCGTCTGTCCCCCTCAGTAGTCTCACATGCTAGTGCGCTGAAGACAGAAATGGCTGAACAGCCTGATAGCAACAGCAGCCCCAAGTCTCCCATGCAGTGTTTTAACCCCTCACTGTGACCTGACCGGATGGGCATGAGCAGAGCAGTGTTTTACTACCATGACTGTTCCACCTTCCACTCATAACTTTGCTGCTGCTTCTCCTGCCCTCCATCTGGCTTAATACACAGGTCCATGGGACTCATCCAGTAGCTGGAAGGAGGGGAACAGGTTTTCTTATTTCCTTATAGACCAGGTTGGACACTGGACACGTAAGACAGTCAGGGGGGAGAGATGGACAGATTGTATTTTATTCCAGGTGGGGTTGTGCACCGTCAGCCTGTTGGGAGGAGAGTCAGAGATATTTTTTTGTATTCCTTTATGGGCCAGGCCAGTTTGAAAACCAGACCTGTCATTTCTTTGGGGTGGGAGGGGGGAGATTTTTCTTGTTCCCTGACAGACCAGGTTGAGCATCAGACCTGTCAGTTTGTTGGGGGATGGTGAACGTATTGTTTATTTCTCTGCTAGGCTAGGCTGGGCACTGAACCTGTCAGGCAGTTTGGGGGAGGTGAACAGATTTTGTTTATTCCTTGATATACCGAATTGGGCACTGGATCTGTCAGTTTGTTGGGGGCAATGGAGATATATTTTTTTTATTCCCTGGACCATCAGGTGATTTTGAGAGGGGACCATTTTTTTTTTTATTTCATCGGGCCAGGCCGGGCACCATAAATTATTCTTTATTCTACATTACCTGCATTACCAGTATAGAACTTTTGTGTCTCGACAAACACTTTGGGATACAACGTATAAGAATGTCATTTTTTTAAAACCTAATTTTAATATATTCTATTGTCCTTGCACTAACAGCATCTAACCTCTGTGCTACATAAAGCACCAGACCTGTCATAATTTGGAGAGGACAGATTTTTTTCCCCCTGACATGCTGGGTTGGATACTGAATCCATTAGGTAGTTGGGAGGAGGGGGGCTCAGATTATTTTTTTTTTGTGTTGGGCTGGTCACTGGAGCAATCAGGTAGTTGGGAGAGGGGGCCACATTTCATTTTTATTCCCTGTTGGGCCAGGTTGGGTACCTGAAATACTATTCTACATTCCCTGCACTACCTGTGTAATACTCCTGTGCCTTGTAAAACGCTTTGGAATACAGGGTTTATGAAAGTCATTATATAAAACAAAATTCTACTACATTCTTACTGTCTCTGCCTTACCAGAATCTAACTACTGTGCTTTGTAAAGCACTAGACCTGTCATAGATGGGGGGTGATGAGGTGACCCTCATTCCAAAAGTTTAAAGAATAGTATTATTTTCCTTTGAAGGTATGAAAATGGCAGCTGCCCCTTTGAGAATCATTATACCATATGATACAGTGTTGCAAGGATTACGAAAAGGAATAAAAACTAAAATCCTGCTTTTTATGTTTATGGTGACCGAGTACTGAGACATAAACGAAAAGGAAGAAAAAAAAAATTGTTTGCTACCCTCCAAAAGCTCTGTTTAAGTTATCTCTCTCTCTCTGTCTCTCTCCTCCCTCCCCCTCTCCCAATCCTACTTCTAATATTTGCTCGCTCTTCGCTTAAAGACAGGAAATTAAAAAAATTATGTTTACAATGTTGAATGATCCCAGTCTTTTGTAGTCAAACTATGTGTGTGAATTTGAGTATAACAAGCTATGTTAATCAAGTTCTTAGTTTACAAATTAATTTTTTAGTTGTTTTTCACAATGTGGCTGTAACTGTACAAGATACATTTGTTTTTCTGTTTCTCCAATCGGGGTTGAGAGCGAGTTAGTTCTGGAGTGATGTCTATTGTGTGTCTTCGCCAGTGCTGCCATTGCACAGAGCAGTCTCAGAGTTGTATCAGTACAGCAGTGTCCTGTTCTTCAAGACCTGACCAGTAAACTGCAAGCAAATCTTTTAATTCTTACTGCTGACATTCTTTAAACATATGCATTTACTCTTCAAACTACAAATAGCTTGAGTTTTGAATGGTTTAACTTTCATTAGTCAGCAAAAGTCACCACATATGCACACATGCCTGGTTTCATTTTTATGTTGCTTGCACTCATGTGCAAGAAACTGAGTGCCATCATCCGAGTTTTCGGAGGTGTGCCACCCGTCTTCCAATTCAGTCACTGTGTTTGCAGGCGCAGTCCCAGTTCTCCAATCACTGCTGCAGCTGTCTATGACAGCAGTTGAAAACGCAGTGGTCGTACAGCTGAAAGGGAGAGCTCTGCTTCAGTGAGCAGAGCTCCCCCCTCCACACACACACACACACACACACACACACAGTGTACTGCGTGCTCATGCACCTTCCCCCTCCCCCCCATGCACACGGTGTACGGCCGACGGGGGTGCCCAATCCTCTGTCGGCTCCATGCCCCCCCAAAGCATCCAGGTGCCACACTGGGAGCCCACTCCAGTGTGGCAAAATGTGTTATGGCCGATGGGGGTGCCCAATCCACCGTCAGCACCACGCCCCCCCCAAAGCATCCAGGTGCCATGCTGGGAGCCCACCCCAGCATGGCAAAATGTGTTATGGCCGACAGGGGTGCCCAATCCCCTGTCAGCTCCACACACCCCCAAAGCATCCAGCTGCCACACTGGGAACCCACCCCAGCGTGGCAAACGTCCATCATCGTCTTATTCAAAAAATAAAACCTGTAAATGCAAAAACTGTCCCTCGGCACTTCTCCCTGCCCCCTCCCACAACCCGCACCCACCCACTGCGCACCCTGCCTCCTCACACCCCCCCTCACCCCATACTTACCTCCAGACCTCAGCACGACGATCTTCAGTGGACCGGGAACACGTCTGCACTCTTCAAAGCTGACCGCAAACTGAGGAAATGCCGGTAAGCTGTATAATGGGATAGATAGGATTTTTTTCAACTTTGCTGCATATCTCAGGCATTTTTTGGAATTTTGGCACCAAATTTTCAACATGGGGTTTTTGGGATCCCTCCTCATGAATTCTGTCAATGTCATGGCATTAATCAGGCTTGAAGGGTAATTTCGGGGTCACTGAGCAAAATCACCTCTCAGGACTGATTAACAAAATGACAGTGCCAGTGTTGATAAGGCAGGCTCTCAAAAAGCCTAAGTTGCAAATTTGGTGAAAAAATTTCTAAAAATGACTGTTTTACGAGTGTGCATTTTGCACAGTTCCTACGCATGCTCATAAGCTCGTGAATTTTTAATATTTACACTCCATATTTTCAACATTGCCATTTTACCACACCTCCTTATGAGCAGTACAACTGTCATTTTTCACATCGCGCCCAAAATGTGTTTGCATGCATGTAGCGCACAATGGCGCAGTTGGTGTGCTAAATCAATGCATGGAACACATTAAGAAAATCACAGTGACACTGTTCATGAGCAGTGGTCTTAAAATGGTTATGTTGAAAATTTGGTGAAAAAATTCCTAAAAATGACTGTGTTACGAGCATGTGTTGCACAGTTCTTACGCACGCTCATAAGTTCACTAATTTTAAATATTTTCACTCCAAATTTTCAGCATTGTCATTTTACCACACTTCCTTATGAGCAGTACAGCTGTCATTTTTCACGTCACCCAAAATGTGTTTGCATGCATGTAGCGCACAATGGCACAGTCGGTGTGCACAATCAATGTTTGGGACGGTTTAAGAAAATCACAGTGACACTGTTCATGAGCAGAGGTCTTAAAATGACTATGTTGAAAATTTGGTGAAAAAATTCCAAAAAATGACTGTTTTATGAGCATTTGTTGCGTTGATCCTACACACGCTCATAAGTTCATGGATTTTCAATATTTTCACTCCAGATTTTCAACATTGCCATTTTACCACACCTCCTTATAAGCAGTACAGCTGTCATTTTTCACATCTTGCCCAAAATATGTTTCCGCCCATGTAGCGCTCAATGGCACAGTCGGTGTGTGAAATCATTGTATGGGACACATTAAGAAAATCACAGTGACACTGTTCATGAGCAGAGGTCTAAAAATGGCTAGTTTGAAAATTTGGTGAAAAATTCCTAAAAATGACTTTTTTACAAGCGTGCGTTGAGCAGTTCCTACGCACACTCATAAGTTCGCAAATTTTTAACATTTGCACTCCAGATTTTCAACTTTGCCATTTTACCACACCTCCTTATGAGCAGTACAGCTGTCATTTTTCACGTCGCTCAAAATGTGTTTTCGTGCATGTAGCGCACAATGGCACATTCAGTGTGTGCAGTCAATGTTTGGGACAGATTAGGAAAATCACAGTGACACTGTTTAGGAGCAGAGGTCTTAAAATGTCTATGTTGAAAATTTGGTGAAAAAATTCCCTTCAGACATTCTACAGTGTTACTAATGGAGACATTAAACAGGACTGGCCCCAGGACCGATCCCTGCAGCACCCCACTGGTGACCCCCTCTCCCTAGACTGCACACCATTTACCACCACTCTCTGCCTCCTGCCTGTTAACCAGTTTCTAACCCAATTTACCACCCTTTCACCCTTGCCCAGCCTACCCAGCTAGTTTATCAGCCTCCTATATGGGATGAAGGAGAGATTGGTGGAACATCTAGTTGTCAAAGGACTACAGGACCCAAGGCAGCATGGTTTCACCAGGGGGAGGTCATGTCAGACCAACCTCATTGAATTTTTTGACTGGGTGACTAGGGAGATGGATCAGGGGAGGGCAGTGGACATGGCCTATCTGGACTTCAGCAAGGCCTTTGACACTGTGCCACATAGAAGACTATTACACAAACTGGGGAATATGGGTGTGGGCAGGACAGTAGTGTGGTGGGTAGGTAGGTAACTGGCTGGGTGGCAGGACACAGAGGGTGGTGATAAATGGCTGTCACTCCACAGAGGAAGAGTGACCAGTGGGGTACCACAGGGATCAGTGCTGGGACCAGTCCTATTCAACATCTTCATTAGTGACATTGCACAGGACCTAGAATGCAAAATTTCACTGTTCGCTGATGACACAAAGCTCTGTAACAGAGTAGACACACCAGATGGTGTAGACAGAATGAGAAGGGACCTGCAGAAACTTGAAGAATGGTCAGGGGTTTGGCAGTTGAAATTCAATGCAAAGAAGTGCAAGATAATGTATATGGGGCACAAAAACCCTGGCACAACATATCAGTAGGGGGGTGAGGATATAGCATGCACCAAGCAGGAAAGGGATCTTGAGGTTATCATCTCTGATGACCTCAAGGTAGGGAAACAGTGTGACAAGGCAGCAGGTAAAGCAAATAGGATGCTGGGATGTATAGGCAGGGCATCACCAGCAGGAAAAGGGAGGTCATAATTCTGCTATACAAGACACTAGTGAGGCCCCACCTGGAGTACAGTGTACAGTTCTGGAGACCATACCTACGTAAGGACATAGACAGGGTAGAGAAGGTTCAGAGGAGGGCAACAAAGATGGTGCATGGATTGCATCACAAGTCCTATGAAGACAGGTTGAAGGAACTGAACATGTACTCCCTGGAGGAGAGGAGGGAGAGAGGGGATATGATAGAGACATACAAGTATCTCACAGGGAGGAACAGGGTGCAAGAATACACTATTTTTAAGCGAAAAAGATGTTCCAGGACTAGAGGGCATGGGATGAAGTTGGAGGGAGGATGATCCAGAGGAAACATGAGGAAGAATTTCTTCACAGAATGGGTGGTGGACAAGTGGAACACCCTGCCAGAGGAAGTGGTGGGGACTGAAACAAACACGGGATTTAAGAATGCATGGGATAGACATAAAGGAATTCTGGAGGTCAGAGGTAAGGGGCAACAGACTTCTAGGAAAACATAAACTGAACTTACAAGCTCAAATGGGCAGACTGGGTGGGCCATAGACCCTTATCTGCCGACACTGTCTAGGTATCTATGTATGGTGTCAAAGGCTTTGCTAAAATCAAGGTAAGCGTTGTCCACTGCCCCACCCTGATTCACTTCCTTTGTCACCCAGTCAAAGAAATCAACCAGATTTGTCTGACATGATGTCCCCACTGTGAATACATGTTGTCTATGGTCCTGGGCTCCGATGGCTTCTAGATACCCGACTATCCTTTCTTTAAGCAATGTCTCCATGATCTTCCCCACTACTGAGGTGAGGCTGAATGGTCTATTGTTCCCTGCCTCCTCCCTGCTGCCGGACTTGTGTAGAGGGACCACATGTACCCTCCTCCAATTCACTTGTGTTGAATGACTCAGTGAACATGGCTGCCGGAGGTACTGCTATCTCCCTTCGCAGTTCTCTTAATATCCTTGGGCGTATGCCATCTGGTTCCATCGCTTTGTCCACCTTCAATTTAGTGAGCTCCTGCAGAACTCTTTTGCCTTTGAATGGACTATTGTCCACCTCTTCACCCCCTTGGCAACTGCTGTACTGCTGTGGCCCTTGCCCCTCCCACTCTTCTGTGAATACTGAACGGAAAGACCCAGTGGATGTCTTGGGAGGAAGGCATGGAACTATCACTTCCAAATACCTTAACAGCACATATAAGCAAGCAACATTCGGCATTGACAAATGCTAGTTATATTGTGGTGTCAGTAGTGATGTCCAAGTTTAAGAGTTAAGAAGTGTGACTTTTTTATACCTAAATGCTGTTACAGATGGGAAATTTACTCAAGGTGACAGAATAACTGTTCACTGATTTTTGTTTTGACATACATGCTGACAATTGCTCAAATCCAAGGATGCTGCCAGCTCTGACATTTTATTTTTTAGTCATTGTCCAGCATATCCCAAACAGTTTGGATGCTGTGTCTAAAAGTGTGACATTTTTGTGTATTTCAATAATTTACATTTGTCCTGAAGACTAGCTGCTGACAGACAGATAAAAATCACAAAGCAGAAAGCAATGTCTGCTTCTGTAACTTGGCAATCAGTGTGTGTGTGTGTGTGTGTGTGGGGTGGGGGTTACAAGATGGGCACTATCCGTAACTAAATAATAGTAAAAACAATTTACATGCCAGCAAGCAGATAACATTCTGTTGTAAAGATGGTTGGGTACAAGTGGAAACAGGGTATATAAAATGTTGTCTATACACAGGTTATAAACTATTTGTGGGTTTGAATGGGTATGAAGGTAGGGAAAGTACCTGGCTACATTGCAATCTATGATGTAACAAAATACATAAACATATCAGCATTATTAACTAATTAAGCAAATTTGGTTCTATTCCATTATTCGGAAGCACAGCTGACACACATATGCAACATTACAGGATAAAGATTAATTGTAAATTGCCGTTCTCTTACTCAATGCGAAGCATGCACTAAGCATGGGGCTTAATGTTTAGCTGCTGCCCCTTTAAGAGCACTCAGAACTGCATGTATCTAATTGTTGCACTGCCTGACAGTGCCATGTTGGTCTGTCAGTCAGAGTTTTAGTCAGTGTGGGGCTTGTCCTCATGAAGAGAACACCTACTGAACTGAATTATCCTGCCTTATTCTTTATTTTATGTGTCCAACTAGTAATTCGCACAGTCCAGATGGGGTCCTCACCAGCAGCAACCAAAGGGGCTGGCAGATCACAGAGAAGGTAATGGGTCTTTCAGTGGTGGACCATACGAAAAAACGCCACACATGGTGGAGAATGCCGCCCTTCTTCAGTCCAGACCCCCAACTCGCGTTGCCTGCATTGCTGGGTACCCCAAAGTCCTCACTCCAGTATGCTTGAACTGTCTGAATGCTGATCAAACTACAGCCCTGGCTGCAGAGAGGACAATATGAACTATCTCCTGTTTTATACAGCAGCCTGCTGCCCTCCTACTTTGAACAGCTTAGTATTCATAAATGTGTTCAACACTGCTAGCCTGCTGCTCCATGCATGAACTGTTCAGAATTAAAATTAGCCAAGCATATGTTCCACGGAACTGCAAACTGTAAACCCCCTGCCCCTCGTGGCAGGGCTCATTTTAAACTAATCAGCTTGCCAAGAAATCTCTGTTTCTAGACCTCCTGAATGCAGCCAGCAAACATAGTGCCTCTCAAAATGAAAGACGGCAGCTACCAAGCAATTCTTAATCAATCGCTATGCTGTACAAAGCACTCAGCTTCATTCACTCCTGACTGCCTCGAGAGACCATTTAGCTGGCGCCGCTACTTGCATACCACCACTGTGGCGCAGCCCGCTCTGCAAACTGCAGCTCCCAACCCAAAAGTGGCTTAATAACCTGAGGGCCTACCTCTACAGCTCTGTATGCTGCTCAACCCTCACTAACTGCCACCACTCTCCTTTGCTCCAGCAGCCTACGGGACCCTCCTCCAGCAAGACACTTGGTCCTCTACCCTCCTCACAAGTGGGGATCCACTCTGCCCATCCCTGCAGCCACACAGAGCACTTCCCTACAGGGTCTAAAGAAAAATAGCTCAAGCCTATGACTGTGCTCGCTCCCTGACTCACCAGCATACAAACATACAGCACATAGCCTCCGCTCCTCCTGAACAGCTTCTCAAGCCACAAGGAGCAATCCGCTCCACACAGTTCAACCCCCTTCTGCACAGTACAGCACCAGAACTCCAGAGGCACAACCCGCAGCTCTTACCTTGCAGCTGCAGGGAGCTCTGCAGCAGGCCACTTCTCTGCTTTTTGCTTGCTCCTGTCCCACTCCTGAGCCTCTGCAGCTCTCAGGCCAGCACCAACGCTCCTCCTGAATCACCACTGTAGCAACCACAGCTCCTCTACATCCCCACTTAGCCATGCAACAAAAGGGGGTGCAGTAAAATAAAAAAATAAAAACACAGCCTCTGCTTCTCGCTTCCCTTTCTCTCCACAGCATCCATGGCTCCTCTCATGCTTGCAGCAGCACGGAGCGCTCCTCTGCCCGAGCTGCAGAAAGGCACTATACTCAAATAAAGGGAGCAAAGACAAACTTAAATACAAAAAAAAAAAAACAACGGGGCACAGCAAATAAAATGTTGGGTGCACAAAAACAAATACAAGAAGCACAGATTTTTTTTTTTTTTTCACACAAAACAGGGCCAACAACATCCGAAAAAATAAAAACAGAGCAGGGAAAGCAAAGCACTCCAGATCTTAAAGCCAGGTGCAACAATAAACAAATACTGGCTTGGGTACAACATAAACTACAGAGAACAGCTGGGAGACAAAAGATACAAAAATAAACTAAAAGCATAATAATCAAAACAGGTAGTCAAATTACTTCAGAAACTTCCCCCCAACAACTTTCACTGATCTCAGAAATCAACTCCCACCAATTTCTGTTGGGGAAGAAGGCAGCAAGGTGGCAATCACCATTTTGAACATTGCAGACCAGCCAGGCAGCCTCGTGGCAACAATCCTCCATCCTGAGCACAGCAAAAACAACAAGAATGGAAGTGAACCTTGACCCCTTGCTGGTGGCCATCTTGCTACAGTCAGCCCAGTCAAATCCCACAGGAACTGCATGTCACAGTTCGGCGGCCATCTTGGGAAGGGCATAAATTGACCTCATGCCATTGAAAACAATGGGATCCCTATTGAAATTAATGGACACTGTTACAAAAAGCTGATTTTTACAACAAAACATTTATTTAAATAACAAACAACACAGAATTGAGTGGGAAATCCTTTATTAAGATGTCATTGATGAACTTTGCTACAAAAATTGTACTTTTGTCTACAAAAATAATTTTTGCTCAGCACTTCATCTACAACACAATGTCCTGTCTCCTGCATGATGGCAACTCCTCACCCGTACGATTTTCGCTCAGTGAAACAAAGCTCATCTCCAATCACAATGTATGTTGACACAGATATGGGCGCTGGTGTGTCTGGAGTCTTACCTTCACCCACCTCTAGGGCATGGGGCTACAAAAATCGAAACAATCCTCCATGACATCCAGTCTTCTATTTCTGCTCAAGAAGCACCAGCTATGCAAGCTATTCAAGATGACTTGGCCTACATTAAAGCCATTTCACCACAGTCCATGGCCCATGCCAGCCTGTAACAGTACCCTTCTCAGCCCTGCCTCATGAAGACGCTGTCGACTGGCTGGAACACTTCCAAGTGTGGATTTCCTTCAATGGTTGGACTGATCCCTTGCGCATCTCCAATGCCTTGCGCTTGCTTCTGAGAGGGACTGCCATTTCCTGGTTCAATGCACTTCCAGACTAAGTCAAAGCAGATGCTGCCACACTGTACACAACCTTCAAAGCTCATTTGCTCCAAGCACATCCACCCTGGTTATTAGAGCAACAGCTGTGGGAGCACACCATGCAACCCTCGGAATCTCTCGAAGCCTTCATTGTGGACACTGAGACTCGATGCAAATGCCTACAGAAATCAGAGAAAGATCGAGTAACAGAATTTGTTGGGGGACTGCGTCCTCAATTTCGTACCTATGTCATACAGCAAAGGCCAACCACCTGGACAGACACTATCCAAGCTGCTCGGCTAGCTCAAGAGTCCATTTCAATGTGCCAGTCTGCCGGCGCTCAGGCACCTCAAACCTCACAACTAGCTGCACTTGCCTCATGTGCCCAACAGCAACAAGCAATGATCGACAAGCTTATTTCTACTGTCAATACCTTACACATCAGCTCAACTGCCTCTGTGGTACATCCTAATACTATGCAACCACCTTGACAGCGACCGGATCCACCTCCACCTTCTCAAGAGCCAGTGACTTGCCAGTGGTGTGGATTCAGGGGACACGCCGCCGTTGTCTGTTGAAAGTTAAAATATTACCACAGGATGCAAGAGGACCATGGACACCCACCACAGCGCACTCAACATGATAACCGCAACTACTCCCAGGATCAGGGAAACGAGCACCGCCCAACAGACTAGGGGCTTTTGTTGGGCAGGGAAGCACAGCAACTGACCACCCCTCTGACTCTCACAATTCAAACAAAACTCTTCCTCCAACTGCAAACTCTGGTACACTCTCACTTCTTGGGGCAAAGGTACCTGTCATCTGCTCACCTCTTCTAGCAAACTACTGTATGTACCTGTAACCATCGGAAACTGGTCTACACACATCTTGGTCGACACTGAAGCAGAAATTTCAGTTATCAATAGCAGTATTTTAAACAATCAAGCTATTCATCACATATCTAATGTCTCTCCAGCTGACATAAAGTATGTTATCACAGCCAGTACAAATACAGTACCTATCACAGTCATGGTCCATCTCAAGCTCCACTTTGGCTCACAGCAAGCTACTGTCAAGTGTTATATCATGCCTGATCTTCAACCTGCAATAATTCTAGGCCTGGACTTTCTCAAAGCTCACAAAGCCATCCTAGACTTTGCCTCAAGCAAATTGTCGCTAGATCCACAGAGGCAACTCGCAGCTATAGACTCAGTCACTGTGCCTCCTCAGTCAGAAATGGTTTTGATTGCGAAGATTTGAGGTAAACCACTTCCACAAGGTGTTGTTGGCATCATCACAGGATCCTCTGCGCTGCATTCGTCAGGTCTCCTTCCAGGAAATACCTTATCAGTGGTGCATGATGGCACAGTCTTCCAAAAATGCTGCAACTTCACAGATGAGCCAGTGGTCATTTCAAAGGGTGCCAACGTCGGAAAGTTTGTCTGCTTGTCTTCAGGGGACCAGCTTCATCTCATGCAAGAACCTCAGCCTGGTTCCACCAACACTACTCCTGTCAATACTATCATGACCACTTCCACTTCAACAGAGTTACCCCTCAGTCAGCGTCTATCCTCTTCCAAACTTCCAGCATCTCCAACAGAAAAACAACAACTTTTGAAATTCCTGGAAAATTACCCGGATGTCTTTGTTGGTTCAGATAACAAGCTCGGATGTTGTGATATCCTGCAACACACCATCTAAGTACTACTCAACCAGAAACTAATCTGTCAATGAGCCTACAAAGTGGGGCACAACCAGAAACAAGCTCTCAAGGACATAATCAAAGACATGCTTGACCAAGACAAAGTCAAAGAGTCTACAAGCCCCTTGGGTGCACCTTGCTTGCTGGTGGTAAAGAAGGACAAAGGGTATTGTTTTGTGGTAGACTACAAAAAACTCAATGCCTACACAGTGCAGGATGCTCATCCCTTACCTACAACCGAACATGCATTCGAGAGTCTTGGTGCAGCCAGTCCTGCTTACTTCACCACTCTAGACCTTCAGAGTGGGTTCTACCAAGTTTCAATTGATCCAGCTTCTTGTCCATACACAGCATGGCACTGCCACTTGGGACTTTTCCAGTTCAAACGTCTGCCTATGGGTCTTCGGAACAGTCCAGCCACATTTCAACGTGTTATGGAAGCTGTACTACATGGGTTGTCCTGGAAGTCTTGCCTAGTCTATCTGGATGATGTGATAGTCTTCAGCAGAACTTTGCCAGAGCACCTCCAACATCTACAAGAAGTGTTTGAATGTCTCAGACAAGTCAATCTCAAGTTTCGCCCAGAAAAGTGTTGTATTGAGCAGCATCTAATTCATTACCTGGGACATGTAGTTAGTTCTCAAGGCATCTCTCCAGATCCAGACAAGCTCTCAGCAGTTAAAGACTATCCAGAGCCAAACAATCTCAAAGACCTTCGAGCTTTCCTGGGCTTGTCTGGCTAATACCGAAAGTTCATTTGCAACTACACCAAGACTGCAGCTCCACTGTACGTCCTCACAAAAAAGGGATGTGACTATGATTGGACTTCTGAATGTAAAGAGGCCTTTGACATCTTAAAACAAAATCTAATCTCTTCTCCAATACTGGCTTACCCACAGTTCGTCCAACCATTCAAGCTCTACTCAGTTGCTAGTTCCTTTGCAGTGGGTGCTGTGCTCTGTCAAATTCAAGATGGAACAGAAAGAGTCGTCTCCTATGCTGGGCGCTCTCTTTCCTCAGCTGAGCAGAACTATGGCATCACAGAGAAAGAATGTCTAGCCATGGTATTTGCTGTGAAGAAATTTGACTGCTACCTTCGCTACTCCTCCTTTACAGCTATCGTCGATCACTCTGCCCTCAGGTGGTTACTTGAAATGAAGGAGCCAGTAGGCAAGTTTGCCCAATGGATCGACATGCTGCAATCCTACACCTTCGAAATCCAATATAGACCAGGTCGAGTTTACTCAAATGCTGATGGTGTAAGCCTGAGATGATATCCCTCTGCATCCTCCTCAACAGATGAAGAATCCTGCTTAAAAGCTCTTCCCTTCCATGCCATGGATGTGCTTCCTGTGGACACTTCTTCAACACCTCAAGTTGCTTTACTGCTACCAACTGCCTCCACAGAGAGACACACAAATCCTCAGTTACTACAAGCAGCTGAATAGCTTCTCATCTCCTCTACATCTGATCTGTCCGTGGCAAATGTTAAAATGCAACAAAGAACTGACACTCAATTTACGGACATCATCCCCTACCTAGAGTCTGGAACATTACCGCAACAAAAGCAACATCGCCAAGATGTACTTTTCCTTGCTTCGCAGTACTTCCTCAATGACGGTGTGCTCTTTCACATTTGGACCAAGGAAGGCAAGGGTCATCGCATGGATAGAATTCACATACAGCTAGTTGTGCCAGCCTCTCTCGCCCCTCAAGTTCTTCTCTCCACTCATGCTTCTCCACTCTCTGGAGGTAATATGGGAATTCACAGAACTCTGGAAAAGATAAGGCTTCACTTCTTCTGGCCACACATGAACAGAGACATTGTCCAGTTCATAAAATCCTACCAGCCATGCTCCCAGAGAAAGCCTCCTGCCAAACCAACAAAGGCACATGTCATCCCAATGCCTGTAGCCACTGAACCATTCCAAAGAGTCAGCACTGACGTTCTTGGGCCCCTGCCAACATGCTCTGACTGTGGTAACAAGTACATCCTTGTCTTTGTAGACTACTTGACAAAATATTTGGAACTCATCCCTCTGAGAGACATTAAAACCACCACTGTGGCCAATGCATTTCTCAACACATTCATTTGTCATCGCGGTACCCCATCATACCTCCATTCAGACAGAGGCACTAACTACCTGTCCACCATTGTCTGAGAAACTTGCAAACTTCTCAACATAAAAAAGACACATACTACAAGTTACCATCCACAATGCAATGGACAGAGTGAAAGAATGATGTCCACCATTCTTCAGCACACTCTCCAAGTACCTGGAAAAGACTCATGACACCTGGGACTGGTTTGTTCCCATTGTGTAGTTTGCATACAATACCAGCCCTTGTGTCGATAACACAGAATACACCCCCTTCTTCTTATTCCATGGACGTCACCCAAGAACTCCACTGGACAGGGATCTCTCACTGCTAGCGGTGCCTAAGTCAGCTTCTTCTTTTATTATCCCTCTTCTGGAACAGCTGGAACTTGCCCAATGAGTTGCACCCACCACGTTGGGCCAGAGAAAATCGGCAATGAAGAAAATGTCTGCAGCCAAGGCGCATCAGCCTTCATTCTCTGATGGGGACATGGTCTATTTGTACTGTCCTGTTCTTGTTCCAGGCGCCACCAAGAAACTGCTTCGCCCCTGGATTGGTCCCTTCTACACTGTAGAAAAGCTCCTTCTGGTCCACATTTGTCTGTGACGCAAGTTGGATGGCAAGCTGGTACACAACAAAGTCCATATAAACCGACGAAAGCATGGGTACCTCAATAACAACCTTCCAGATGACCCCAGTCCTCCCACAAATGAAGCTGCCATTGAGCCTGTCATCCTCTCTGAAGCTGAGATCTCTCCAGACAACCTGCAGCCAGTTCCTACAGATCTTCCCACTCCTGACACTCCCCAGCCAGATTCCAGTTTACCAGGTGATTTACCTGGGACTTCCTCTTCTCAATCTTCTTCTTCTTCTTAGAACTCTCTTCCACACACCCCACTGTACCAGATCGAGAAGATCCTAAGAAAGAAGTTTGTCAATGGATCCTGGACTTACAGAGTAAAGCGGTGTGGATTCGATAGTGCGCAGAACTCCTGGGTTGCTTTTAACGACCTGACCCCCTCTTGTCAGGAACTGGTGCAGGCATGCATGCCTCCATTCCCACTGACTGGAAAAGTCGACGGAGGTCTTGAACTTTTGTTACCAGATTCAGTGAAATGTGTCCGGACTAATTAATTTTCTGATTTTCATTGTTGTAGTAAATATCTTGTTGTACCTCTTTCTTGCACCATTTGTCATGGTACTATTTACCTGCACTAACATTTTCTTCTCCTTAGGAATGTCTCTTTACATGGACAGTCCATCTGTTGTTATGCAACTGTTATTAAAATGTGAGCCTGCATTCTGGGTATCCTCCTGCTGCTACCCTTCCCTCTCTCCACTTTTCGCTTCCCCCACACTTTCGCACTTGTGGCATGACCAAGTCTCAAGTACTAGTGTGTTTATCTCCTCTCTGGTGCTACTTTGACTGGTCCCCAGTGTAGTCCAGGTTCTTTCCTCCCCCCCCCTCCCTGCAGAGGAGTCATGTTCTGTTTTGTGAAATCTAATGCCTTGTAATGCATGAAAATGTTTTTTTTTTTGCTTTAAATTATTGACTTAAAAAAAATTCTTAGAAACGTATCGATTATTGCGTGTTCGAGTGGTGCTCACATTCATTGTTCCGGCAGTGATGTGGAGCACACACTAAGCATGGGGCTTAATGTTTATCTGCCACCCCTTTAAGAGCACTCAGAACTGCATGTATCTAATTGTTGCACTGCCTGACAGTGCCACGTTGGTCTGTCAGTCAGAGTTTTAGTCAGTGTGGGGCTTGTCCTCATGAAGAGAACACCTACTGAACTGAATAAACCTGCCTTATTCTTTATTTCATGTGTCCAACTAGTTATTCGCACAGTCCAGATGGGGTCCTCACCAACCGCATCAGCAGCAACCGAAGGGGCTGGCAGACCACAGAGAAGGTAAGGGGTCTTTTAGTGGTGGACCATACAAAAAAAGCAACATCAGTGTCAATACTGTAGAGACACTTCATGTTTCCAATTTTAAATAGCAGTTCAATTAAGTGCCCCTTTGCCACATAAAATACCTATAACGTAAACGGAAATGTCTGTAACACATCTACAACTTGTTGCTTGCATGCCCACTGTAAACAGATCGAAAGCACAAATGGCAACAGACTGACCAAACAGCATTCTAGAGATCACGTGCGTAACTTGGAATGCTGAGAATCGCTACTTGCAGACATTTATGATTTGAACAAAAGATGTCATAAAATAAATACACAGATAAATATTTGTTTAAAACTTGCTTTTATTTATCAAAACTGCTCTCTAAGACTATTAATTACTCATACAGTCATTCCTGTCCCTTTTAAGCTATTCTGTTCTACTATCCTGTTCTTTATTGTCTTTCTATTTTCATTTCTCCTTTTCTTTCTTCGGCCTGTTTGGTCTGTGGAGTTGTGGAGGGTTTAAATTGGTGTTATGCCTTGCAGCACTTAAATATGACTTTCAGCAGTCATGAAGACTTTTAAAACTGATCGCTTCCTACAGATGAAAGGCAAGGATTGGAAGGAGATCTCTTATTATTTGACTTCTGTGGAATGGAGGTTGGACATCACTTCCATATTCAGGTTTACACTTTTAGCAAGTCTCACAGTTCTCATTATTGCTTTTGCGGGCATGAATGCTGTGAAACACACCTTACCTCCTCTTTAGATTCCTGACTTCTCTATTACTTTGCTGAACTGTTAGTTCGAGATCAGCTGTTCTGATAGTAATGGGTGAACACTGACTCAGCTGTGTGCTGGAGATATTTTGCCCTCTCTCTCTCTCTCTCTCTCTCTAACACTGTCTCTCCTGCTTTCTTTCATTAGCTACTGCTCTCAGCATCCCCCTTTTATTATGACTGCATAGTGGAGCTATGTGGACATCTTGCTATTACACAAAGAGAGAAAGGGATCTGAAAGCACGTGACTGAATACCTAGACTGTGTCCTTTCACAGCGGAATTGAAGCACATGCGGTCCTCTCCATTCACCACAGTGCTGTTTCTTTATGTCTCTCCCCTACCTCTCTGCCCTGGCACTATTTTCTTGTAGTGGCTGTTGGTAGTGCTAACCCTCGTTATTTCCTGTAGATTTGTTGGGAGTTCTTTTTGTTTCTTTCTCTTTACCTCTTTTGCCATCTCTCAGATGGGGTCAGATTCAAGGAAGACTGTGTACTAAAAAGGTTTAACAGAGCTCCACTCTACACCATGCCTATTCCTCTGACTGCATTCCTCCAGCTGGCTAACTCAAGTTCTTTCTCTTAGGAGCTCCAAGTTACATTCCTTCTCCTCTCTCTCTCTCTCTTCCAATAGTATATGTGTGTGCGTGTGGGGGGGGCATAAGCAGCATACTCTGCTGAGAGTGTGTCAGAGTCCAGATGTTGATCTTTTGCTGTGGCGAGGTGTGGCGTCCAGCGCCTTAACCCTCAGTGCCACTGGGCTGGCTGTTGCTACCACTTTCATGAAGTGGGACTATATCTGCCTTTCTCCAGTCTTCCAGGACTATGCTGGTCTCCAGTGATCTGTTAAATAGGTCTGTCAGAGGTGCAGCTAGTACCTTCTTGAGCTCCCTCAGCACACTTGGATGCATCCCATCTGGCCCCATAGCTTTGTCCACCTTCAGATTAATGAGTGTTTTCTGGACTCTCTCCTCAGAAAAGGGACTAGTGTCCACTGCCCTCTCCCAAAAGCCCTTGTCACATGTGTGTGTTCCCTCTCCTTCTCCTTTTATTCTGAACACTGAGCAGAAGTATTTAAGATGTCTGCTTTTTCCTTGGTCCCCCTCCGTACAGTCCCTCCCCCATTAACTGTACAATCCCTCCCTCTGTCTTTCTTTTCTCGTTAACATACCCCAAAAATATCTTGTACCCTTCTGACACTGTCTGAGCTATTCTCTCCTCAGTTTGCGCCTTTGCACTCCTTATTGCTTCCCCTGCCTCTCTCTTTTCTCCCTGATACACTTCCTTATCCTCCTCCCTCTGGGTCTCCTTATACCTTTCTGAATGATACTCCTATCCTTTACCTTTTTTGCCCTAGTGGTCTATTCATCCTTTTGCTTTTGCTTACTTGCTTGACACTGAGTTTTGTTGCCTTCACCATGCCCCTCTTTTAGTTTGACTCACTTTTTCTCCACCCCCCTCAGGTCATCTCCTCCTGCCAGGCCATTTCTGAGACATTCAACAATCTTTGAACCATCAGTCCTTCTGAAAACCAGGACCCTTGCCCTTGTGTGGTTGAGTTCTGCTACTATTCTTATGTTGAACTACACTGCACAATGATCACTGGTCCCCCAGATGGCTTCCACCCTTGCTATCTGCAATACTGGCCCTGTTATTAAGAACCAGGTTCAGCATTTCCCCATCATGAGCAGGTTCACTGACTACTTGCCTAAGGAACACCCCTTGCAGGGAGTCCAGGATGTCCCTGCCCCTGGCTGATGCAACAGCAGAAAGGCTCCAAACCACATTTATCAGTTGAAGCCCTCCACCAGCAACAGCTACTCCTTTTCAGCCATTTTGCAAGTTGCTTCCAACATTTGTTTATCTAAGTACTCCCCCTGTGTTGGAAGCCTGTGGATCACTCCTGTTCAAATACCGGCTCTGTTTCTCAACTCGAGGGTGATCCATATCACCTCAGCCCCCCACCACCAAATTTCCTGTACCTCCCTTGCTTTTATGTTTTCCTTTACATAAAGCACCACTCCCACTCCTTTCTTCCCTACCTTGTCCCTTCTGAACACTGTGTAGCTTGGTATGACCACACCCTAGACATGGTTGTCAGTACACCATGATTACGTAATGACCACAATATCCGGGTCTGCCTCCACCATGATGGCCTCCAGGTCTGGGATCTCATTTTCCAGACTTTTAGCATTGGCACACATGATCTACCAGATTTTGTTGGCCTTTTCTTGTCACTTTCTTCTTTTTCCAATTGTTCCCCATTCTCACCTTTCTCCATTGCTCCTCCCCTTTCTCCTTTGCTGACTCCCTGCTTCCTTGAATAACGTGCATCCTAGTGGGACTCTCTCCTCTCAGGATCTCCCTACTCTCTATCTCAGCCTGTGGTGGCTCACTTTCTGCCTCTGATATTTCTTCCATCACCCCTTGACTAGTTTAAATGTCCATCAAAGTAACATTTAAACCATCCACTGAGGACTATGGTTCCCTCCTGGATGAAAGCAGGCCATCACCTCAGTATAGCCTCTTATCCTTCCAGGTTGGCTCACAGTTCCCAATGTAGCCATACTTCCCTCTGCACCATTCCTGCAACCATTACTTGAAGGTCTTGGTGTGGAGCTCCTTCTCCTTCCCCATATAGTACAAGACACACTCGCTGTTCACATTTTAAACACATGGAAAACACAGGGTCAACCAGATAAATGACCTAACTTTACAAAAAACAACATTTATACACAGAACTGACTGGCAATTCATCTTTACAATTAAATCCATGAAATTCCTTTATCAAATTAGTGTATTAGCAGCCATAGTGGGTTTGTTTTGTCTGCTACTGGTACCTCTCTCCAACTTCCTCAGCACTGGGACTTCAAAAGGGACAGGCTGGCCATTACTCCCACTCTTACGTGTGGTTAGTTGGAGGCAGTTTTAGCAGAGAAAGATTCCCTCAGAAATAAACTGATTGCCATTCATATAAAATGTCATCTTTTTCTATTCTATATGTTTTTCAGCTATTGAGATAATGTATTATCCAGTATATAAAAAGTTATATTTTTGTGTGATGTCAGTAGATAGACATCTGAGGGAGCCAATCAGAATCCAGATAGGGCTATAAAGCGGGAAGGTTTGTGAAGTGAAATCAGTCTAGTTCAGGGCGCTGTAGGAAGCAGAGCTCTGCATCAGTATCTCCTGCCAGTTTGCTGGATGTGCCAACTGGAGAAGTCCAGGCAAGGTTACAGGCATGCTAGGTTCATTCTGGGAAGAAGAATATCCAGGGTGTCAAATGTATGGCAGCTCAGATTCAATGCAAAGAAGTGCAAGGTAATGCACATGGGAAACAAAAACCCAGGGGAAGCATACACAATGCGGGGTGAGATACTGACAACAGTAAAAATAGAAAGGGACCTGGGGGTAATTATATCAGATGACCTAAAGGTGGGCAAGCAATGTGAGAAGGCAGTAAGGAAGGCTGGGGGGATACTGGGATGCATAGGAAGAGGTATCAATAGTAAAAGACAGGAAGTTGTTATCCCTCTGTACAGACAGTTGGTGAGACCCCATCTGGGAGTACTGTGTGCAGTTCTGGAGACCTCATCTCCACAAAGACATAGACAGAGTGGAGGCTGTCCAGAGGAGGGCAACCAAAATGGTGCAGGGTCTGCATCAGAAGACATATGAAGAAAGACTAAAGGAGCTTAATATGTATACTCTTGAGGAAAGAAGGGGGAGAGAGAGGGGACATGATAGAAACTTTCAAGTACCTCAAGGGAATTAACAAAGTCCAAGAGGGTAGCATTTCCAGAAAAAGAGATGTGCAAGAACAAGGGGGCACACTTTGAAGATAGAGGGGGGACGGCTCAGGGGTAATGTGAGGAAGTATTTTTTCATAGAGAGGGTTGTGGATGCATGGAACAGCGTCCCTGAGGAGGTCGTGGAGTCAAGAACAGTGGGGGACTTCAAGAATGCATGGGACAGGCATAAGGCAGTCCTAGGGGCGGGTAAGAGGAAGTGAGCTGTTGGTTAACTAGGATCTGCAGCTTATCTGTTAGGTAGGAAAATGGTCAGACTAGGTGGGCCAAGCGGTCCTTATCTGCTGTCAAATTCTATGTTTCTATGTTTCAGGGTGGTGAGAATCTACAAATTTTTTCTGAATCCCCCCTCAAGACTGGCTCCCAGAAGTAGTTTGAAATGACTGGATAGTTTCCAGACATGAACTACTGGAAAGCCGGACTGCAAATATTGTAAATAAATTAATCTGAGCACTTCCAGTCCTTGTGTGGCATCCTTTCCTACCTACTAGGCACTACGGGGGAAGGGACAGTTGCTGTTTTTCCCCTGACAAGCTGGGTTGGGCACCACATCCATTAGCTAGTTGGGGGGGGGGCAGATTTGAAGTTATTCCCTGGGAGGAATGGATGGTTAATTGATAATGCCCACACCTGCCTTTTTTTCCCCAAAAGACTTTGTTTCTGATGAGCGCTGTCCGCCAATGGCGCTGGCCCGGGGCAGGTGCCCTATTACTTAGCATGCTCAGTTGGAGCATGCATGGTAATGTGAATTCTGTTTATTTGTCAGGGGGAGTGCAGAGTTGAGACTGAGTGCCAGAGAAGGAAAGGCAGCAAGAGAGGGAGAGTCGGGTGACTGAGTCGGGATCATGTGCACTTGAGACTAGTCTCGGAAGTACATACTGTCAATCTCCCTTGATCTGGTCTCCCACAGTAGTGTACTGCAGGCTGAAAAGAAAGAGAGGCCCAACTCACTAGCAGCAGCAGTAGCGTGGCAGCAGAGGGGTGCATATTTTTTTTATTTCTTGCCAGGTTGGGTTAGGTGCTAGACCTGTCAAGTAGTTTGGAGGGAGGCACAGATTTTTTTTATTCCCTTGCAGGTCAGGAACTAGATCAGTCAGGTTTTTGGGACAGCACATTTGTTTATTCCCTGATGGGCCAGGTTGTCCCTGGACTCTTTAGTCAGTGGGGGGTAAGAAGGGGGACATATTTTCTTTTATTCCCTTACAGGCTGGATTGGGCACCAGACCCCACACATCAAACATCCATCCCATGTACTGTAAAATATCATTGGTGTCTAGTAGCACCCCCATCCCAGAACACCTGTCCCGAGTAAGTGACTGAAAATCCCTGGTGGCTAGTGGCACCTCCCCCCCGAACACCCATCCCATGTCTTGGAACATCTCCCTGGTGTCTACTGGTGCCCCCCCCCCATACACCTGTGCAAACTCAGTGCTCAAATCCCCAGTGTCTAGAGGCATCCCTATACACTGGTGCCATGATACTGTTCAAATCTCTGTTGTATAGTGGCACTCCCCCAGCCCCTGAATGCCCATCTTGAGTAAGCAATCACATATCCCTGGTGGCTAGTAGCACCCCCCAGCACTCTGAATAGCCATCCCATGTATAATCCAGTATCTCTGCTGTCTAGTGACACCCCCAACCTTTGAGAACCTGTGTAGAATGAGATGGACTGCACTGGTGTCCAGTGGTACCCCCACCTCCCCATATGCCCATTGACATACAAAACAGTACACATTTGCATCCAGTGTCCTCTCACCCTGTGTATGCTGTCAGCTCATATGGTGGTCAGCTAAGAAGGTAAGAGAAGGGCTGTGCCAGTCACGATATTGGGAATCCTGATGCATCCCAACACCCTGATAAGGGGGAGGGTTGGATGGGTGGTATTCTGTGAGTGGGAGGGTGGGAGGACACTGAAATGCCAATATGTACCATTCTATATGTCACTGAGCATTCAGGGGCACAACTGGGTACCAGGGAGGTCTGTCTCATTGTACACAGGTGCTGAGGGGGTTGGGGTTGCCACTAGACAGGAGGAATACTGGGCTACACATGGGACTGCTGTCTGCGGGGTTGGGGTGCCACTGAACACCAGGGATAGGGAAATTGAACATGGGATGGCTGTTTTGGGAGGGTGCCATAGGACTGAATCCCAAGCAGTCACTGACAGTGAGACCCATTGAAACAAGGGAGGGGAAGGATAAATGATTGACTAGAGCAGGTCTAAGACAGCAGACTTTGTAGAATGGCTAGGCCAAATCTGGCCCTACCCCTAGAGGCAATGTCCAAACTGTAATGCTTCGTGAAGGTGTGGACTGAACTCCAGGTTGCTGCAGCACAAATCTCAGCTGCCAAAACATTTTTTAAGAAGGCTGCAGAAGTACTCACCCCCCTAGTGGAGTGACCTCAGACCTCCTCGGAGGTTTCCAGTACTTCTGATAACAGAAACGGATGCAGTTAGCCAACCATTTGGACAAACACTGTTTAGAAACTGCCAACCCCTGGGTTCTGGGGGCTAAAGAAATAAACAAATGGTCTGTTTTGCAGACATCTTTGGTCTTGTGGACATAGTAACGCAAAATCCTATGAACATCCAATGCATGCAGGACAGCCTCACCCTTTTTCAAATAAACAGGGCAGTACACTGGCAGTTCAACAGTCTGGTTCAAGATGAACTCAGAAACCACCCTGAGAAGAAACTTGGGATTTGTTCGCAGAACCGCCCAGTCTCTGTGAAAAATTAAATAAGGCTCCTTACACATCAGGGCCTGAAGTTCAGAAATGCTTTGAGCAGATGTAACAGCAACTAAAAAGAGCACCTTCCAAGACAGGTAGCACACGTCACAGCTTACTGCCACTTCAAAAGGAGGCAATGTAAGCTTTTCTACAGTAAAATTCAAATCCCAAGGCAGGGTAGGGTTATGGATAGGGGGCTTCAAGTGGAGGATCCCTTTCAAAAAGGTTTTGGAGCTCTCCAGTTGTGCAACAGCTTTCCTGTCCACCAATGTATGATAGGCCAAAATAGCAGACAGGTGGACTTTGAGTGAGAAAAAGCTTACACCAGAGTCAGACAGGTGCAAAAGATACTCCATTACCTAGGGCACTGAGCAGGAAAAGGAGCCCCAACCTTTGGCGGCCGCCCAAATGGAAAAGCGTTTCCATTTCATAGTGTAGGTAGACCTATTGGAAGGCTTTCTAGCTTCTACTAAGACTCCAGCGACCCTCTGGGAGACACCAAAATGCAACACAATTATGTCTGAAGGAGCCACACATGAAGATGTAGGGACCAGAGTACTGGGTGCACTAGTCTGCCCTGTTCCTGCATCAACAGATTGTGTTGAAACAGGAGGGGTGTTGGGAATTCCACAGCCAGCTGTTGCAGGAGTGGAAACCCAAATCTGCCTGGGCCAGAGGGGAGCTGCCAGAAGCATCTGAGTGCCCTCTTCCTGAAGCTTCAGTAGGATATACTGTAGAATGGGAAAGGGAGGGAAAGCGTACAAGTACTTCCTTGTCCAGCAGAGACACACCGCATCTTGCCAGATAACACCAGGCCCTTGAACGAGCGAGCAAAACCTGGGTAGTTTTATGTTGAATGGGGAGGTGAAGAGATCTATCTCTGGTCATCCTCAATGATGGAACAGAAATTCTGCTACGTCCTGATGAAGTTCCCATTCATGAGCTAGTGTCGTTGTTCAGCTGAGCCTGTCCGCCAGGACATTGTAGGTGCCTGGGATGTGTACAGCTGCAAGGAACAGGTCGTGCTGGACTGCTCAGTACCACACCCACATCACCTCCCTGCAAAGGGGGTATGACAGGGGGCCTCTCTACTTGTTGATGTACCAGACCACTGACATGTTGTCTGTCTGTCTGTATTAGCAGTGTTCCCGCAGACAGAAGGGGCTGAAAGGTTGGAAGGTATAAAGGACTGCCCTCATCTCTAGGATGTTTGTATGGAGAGATGTTTCCAGCTGGGACCACGACCCTTGTGTCTGATGATTCCCCAGGTGGGCCCCCAGCCTAGACCCAAAGCACCTGTGGTGAGGGTCCAGAAGGAAGGGGTGTCCTGAAAGATAACTCCGGAGACAAGTTTTGAGGATCCTGCCACCATAAGAGGTCTTTCTCATATGCGCTGGGCACCATCACAGGATCAAATCAAATCATCTTTATTTATAAAGCGCCTTTCAAAACGAAGGCGCTGTACAAAAAATTCACATAAATACATAAGTTAAAATGATCAAAATTAACAGCCATGACTAGGATATGCTAAACTAAATAAATATGTCTTCAACTCATTTTTAAATTTCTCGATGGTTGGACATTCTCTCAACCAACGAGGTAGAGAATTCCACAGGGTTGGTGCTGAAAAAGCAAAAGCATGAGATCCAGATGTTTTTAATTGAACCCTGGGAATCTCCAGCAATCCCTCATTGGCGAAGCGGAGAGGATGGAGGGGGCAATAGGGTACCAGGAGATCTTTCAGGTAGCTGGGTTCCTGATCATGTAGGGCTTTAAAAGTTAGTAAACCAACCTTATAGGTAATCTGCCACCTAAAAGGCAGCCAGTGAAGTTTGTGGAGCACAGGCATAATATGACTGGATCTAGAGATCCCAGTCAAAAGCCTTGCCGCTGCGTTCTGCATCAACTGCAGGTGACAGAAATCAGCCCCAGATAGCCCTAGGTAAAGGGAATTACAGTAGTCAAGATGGGTGGTGATAAAGGCATGGACTAATGTTGGCAGATCACCCGGTGAGACCAGGTATTTGACCCGGGCGATATTCCTCAGATGAAAAAAAGCGGATTTGACCACGGCTGACACCTGAGATTTTAAGGTCAAGCCATCATCAAAAATAATGCCCAGGTTTCGTACCCGATCAGAGGTAGTGAGCGACATACCACCGAGCAGTAAGCCCGGTGGTTGGCCAGCCCCCAAACCTGTCACCGGGCGCACCGGTCCACTACCAACACCTCAGTCTTATCAGGATTCAGTCTCAGCCAGCTAGAACTCATCCATAATCTGATCTCAGTAAGGCAGCTGTCTAGCACGGAGAGAGCACCATCTTGCCTGGAAGCGAGAAGGACAGATACAGCTGAGTATCATCTGCATAGCAGTGAAAACCCAAGCTGTATCGCCTGATGATATCTCCTAAAGGCAGCATATACACTGCAAACAACATGGGTGCTAAAATGGAACCCTGCGGTACCCCACAGGGCAGGGAGTGAGCACCAGAGGAATAAATTCCAGTGGTAACCCTCTGAAACCTGTCTGTGAGGTAAGACTGAAACCATTTGAGGACTGTTCCAGACAGTCCACAGTAAATCTGCAGGCGCTCCAGCAGCACACCATGGTCTACATTTTCAAATGCCACAGAGAGATCGAGAAGGACCAGAATGGTACATGCCTTTCGATCTCTAGCCATTAGGAGGTCATTTAACACCCGGACAAGGGCAGTCTCTGTGTTATGCTTCTTCCTAAAACCAGATTGGAGAATATCATAGACATTGTGAGTTGTAAGATGATCATCCAGTTGTAATGCAACCGCCTTCTCAATAACCTTCCCAACAAAAGGAAGGTTAGAGATAGGCAGTAGTTAACTAGACAATCTGGATCCAAGGAAGGTTTTAGGGTGGTGAACTACCGCCTCCTTAAGGGATCAGGAAAGACCCCCCAAGGATTTCCAGACAATGTCAGCAAGGATCGGGCAGATAACCTCTAAATATCCTACTAAGAGGGTTGTAGGACCCGGATCCAAACTACAACTGGTTGGTCGCAATGTTTGGATGATCTTCACAATGTCAGTGAACTCCAGCTGGCGAAAATCTGACCAGACAGACCAGGTGGATAGCACTTCTTGTCGACAGCTGCAATCCCTTAAAGTAGGAGTCGGACCGATACCAGACCCGATGCTAGCAACCTTATCTGCAAAGAACCGAGCGAACTCCTCGCATCTTAGCTGAGAAAAGACTTCTCTGGGCTGGAGACAGACTGGATTGCACAATCTGTCAACAGTCCGGAAAAGCTGAGCCGGTCGATTCTGTGCAGCAGAAATCTCCCTGGACAGGAACTCTGCCTTCTTACAGTTGATTTCTGATTGATAGCCATCATAATGTGCCATCAACCTAAGCCTGTCAGCATCATTTCCGGACTTCCGCCAGACTCTCTCCAACCTTCGGCCAACTCTCCTTAACTCCTTCAAGGAGCCATCAAACCATGGACTCCTTGAATGGAGGGTGAGAGGCCGAACACGAACAGGAGCAATCTTGTCCAGAGCATCTCCCACAGCCTTATTATAGGCCAATACGAGATCATGTGGACTCATGCATTCACCAGACATGCATGATAGATCCAGTACCGCCACCAGGTCGCTGGGACTAATACCCCTTAAAGGGCGGTACTGAACCATCTCTGTAGGGGCAGACCTATTAGGGGGAGCCCTGAAACTGAACCTTATGGTGTGATGGTGAGACCAGCTGTCTGGTTCCACCCCCAAGTCAGCAATCTCCATATCCAGAAGGAAGATCAGCTCCAATGAATGACCTTTTTATATGGGTTGAGGAGGTAACAACCTGTGTTAGGCCCAGTGAAGTCATCAGCTGGAGGAGATTTTGACCAAAATAAGAGAGTTCATCATTGACCCAGGCATTGAAGTCCCCCAGAATTAACAATCTGGGGGACCGCAATACCAAGTCGACGATGAAGTCTGCTATCTCCTGCAGGAATTCTTCACCATCTCTTGGTGGAAGGTAGATGAGGAGAATTCCACAACCTACACCCTCACCCAGGATATATTCAAAAGATCTGGTACTTCTCAAAGGCACATCCACAAGGCCAAGCTCAGTTTTAAACATAATGGCTACACCCCCACCCCTATGATACAGCCTTGGACGGTGTATCACCGAGAACCCGGCTGGTGTTACTGAGGCCAATACAGGGCCTGAATTTTCATCCAGCCAGATCTCGGTGATGCATGCCAGATCAGTTGATCCAACAAGATCAGATATTATAGCTGTCGTGTTTTTAATAGATCTGGAATTGCATAACACCGCCAAGGCTGGATGAGCTGTCTGGGAAGACCTCGGCTCCTGCCTACTAGAGTCGGAACCCTCGGGTATGGGAACAAGACAAGAATGACCTCTATCTTGACCCCATTTTGCCCCAGGGTGTCTCCTGGATCCTACCACCCCAATCTGCCCTCCCCCCTCCTGTCCCCCACCAGACTCCGCTCTCCATCTTCTTTTATGTTTCCTCAAAATGCCCAAAGCACGACACCTAAAATAGGTGTCAGATGGCAGTGGAGGACATTTAAAGGGACACAATTCCCTGAGTCTGGTGGGGAATAATGCCCAACCATCGCCAAATCACCCCAGCACATTACAAAAAAAGTAAAAAAAACATATATAACCCAAAAATATATAATCAACCACTTATATAAATAAAAATAAATCTCAGTTGTTCAGCATTCCCAGATATAGACAGCTTAAAACAATTACCTTAAAATTATCAATTAAAACAATACAAATAAATTATAAATCAAACAAACCAAAAAGAAAACCACCCTTAAGAGTCCATTTCTAAAGAGAGTTCAAATCCCCAAAACAAAAATAATTAAATAAACTTACAAATAATAATAAATACAACAAATTCTGAAACCCTGGTACTCTCACTATCCTGGGGATCAAAAAACATAAAAATAAAACAATACAAATTTT
This sequence comes from Neoceratodus forsteri, assembly GCA_016271365.2. Taxonomy (NCBI): domain Eukaryota; kingdom Metazoa; phylum Chordata; order Ceratodontiformes; family Ceratodontidae; genus Neoceratodus; species Neoceratodus forsteri. The sequence continues at coordinate 1,280,896,923 of CM057459.1, read as the reverse complement.
ACGAATTTTCAGGTACTCACACTACCTGAAAAAATAATAATAGTTTGGGCACTCTCACTGCCCAAACATATACATAAGTAAAAGAAAAAAAAAAGGAAAATAAAGATCAAACAACAGGAAAAGTTCTCTAAAAAAATGTCTCAGTAGTGGTTCTTCTTTAATTTCAGCAGTTCATAGTCCCAAAACATGTTAGACTCCAAATCTCAAAGCTGAGTCAATAGATAATCCAATCATTTAATCAGCCTTTAAAAACTTTTCCATTTAAAGGGTTATTCTGGCAAAAGGCCAAGAGTGTGCAAAACCTTGTCCAATAATAAAAGGGATACCCCAAACCTCCCTTCCACATCACCCGGGCTACTCTGACCCCTATCACCTATGACCTGCAGCTACAGAAGCCCTGAGGGTAAACAACAGAGTACACCCCCAGGGCAATTTAGGAGAACCTCAAATCCTCCTCTGACTCCCCAAAGGAAGATGAGGAAACTCCCGTTCGGTCAGAGGTAATGAGAAAAAGCAACCCGAGGTATAAGGAGGAAGGGTTCCCACCCTGCACCACTCAATGACCCCCAGCACCCCTGAACTCCAAACAGCAGCAGCAGGATGATTTAGGTTATCCAAATGCTGATTCCACTGGACTCTTAAAGTCCATTGGGTGACCTTCCTGTGTAGCCTGGACAAGAGGACCATAGAAATGGTCACTGCCATGAGGTCAAGAAGACATAAGAATGCCCTAGCAGAAGTATGCCTGGAGGAGACTAACAGATTGACTTGCTCTTGTAGAGTATCCACTCTGTCCAAGGGCAAGAAGGCCCTGCATTAGACTGCATCCAATACCGCCCCAATGAATTGGAGTTGTTGGGAGGAAACCAGGGATGACTTGAGTTAGTTGACAGTAATCCCCAGTTGAGTAAAAAGTTCCAGGGTGAAGAGCAGGGACTACTCTAGACTGTTCCTGGACCAGGCTGCCAAGAGCCAACTGTCCAGATATGGGCACACTGCAATGCCCCAATAGTGAAAAGCTGCTGCCACCACCACTAGGCACTTATGAACATATGAAATTTGCCAGCAGATAAAGGCCTAGAGGTCTATCAAGTCTGCTCGAATGTACAGCAAGCACCCCTAATTCTGCAGTTGCCCCTCCCTTCCACCCTTCCCCTTCATTAACCCTCCCCCTTGTCCTGTCCCATCCTCGTAGAAGCAGTCCACTGTTCTACTGCATACCACTTCAGCAGGTAACGATTCCACCCAGCCACCACCCTCTGTAAAAGTGTCTCCTCATCTCCTCCTGAACCTTCCTCGCTCCAGTCTCATATCATGGCCCTGGTGGCCCTCCCCTCCCTTACTTTGAACAGCCCCTCTGTACCCATCTTGTTTATTCCTTTCATGTATTTAAAGGTTTCAATCATGTCACCCGTCTCTCCTCTCCTCCAGTGAGTACATGTTCAACTCCTTCAACCTCCTTTCATATTATAAGTCTCCCAGCCCCTTGATCATCTTTGTCGCTCTGCACTGTACCCCCTCCAGTAACTTAATGTCCCTCTTCAGATACGGACGCCAGTACTGCATGCAGTACTCCAGGTGTGGTCTAACTAATGACCTATACAGTGGCAGAATCACCTCCTCCCTCCTTGAGGATATGCCCCTTGCGATACAACCCAGCATTTTGTTGGCCTTTGTAACTGCCTTCCTACATTGTGCTGAGTTGTTCATTGACCCTGTAATGAGCACACCCAGATCCTTCTCCTCCTCTGTCTGGGCTAGCTGCACTCCCCCTAGCTGGTAACTCCTCCTTGGGTTCTTCATCCCAAAATGCAGCACCTTGCACTTTTGGCATTAAAGCCCAGTTGCCAGGTGTCTGACCAGGTTTCAAGCTTTGCCAGATCATCCTGCAACCCCTGCCATCCCCCTAGGTCATCCACCACCGTGCCTACCTTGGTATCATCAGCAAACAGACTGATCTTGCTCTTGACGTCCCATGATATGCCTGCAATGAATATTCCAAACAACACTGGTCCCAACACTGAGCCCTGTGGAACACCGCTGGTCACTGCCCTCGGGTGTGAGAGCTCCCCACCCACTACCACCCTCTGTTGCCTTCCCTGCAGCCAGTTTCCTACCCATCTCACCAGCTTTGCACCCGCCCCTGTGCTTACTAACTTCCTTCCCAGCCTTCCATGTGGCACTGAGTCGATTGCCTTACTGAAGTCCAGATACAGGACATCCACTGCATGGCCTCTGTCCAGTTGCCTAGTTACCCAGTCATAGAACTCGACCAGGTTGGTTTGGCAGGATCTGTCACATATGAAGTCATGCTGTTTGCTGGTGCACTTGGTAAAGACCCTGGGTGCCAAGGAAAGGCCAAAGGGTAGGGCTTTGAACTGAAAGTGTCCCCCCTGAAAAAGGAAATGCAGGAAACGGTGGTAGCCCGGGAACACTGGTATGTGAAGGTAGGCATCCTTCATGTCCAGTGGACAGAGCCAATGGTTTTTCTGCAGCAAGGGCAGAATACCTTGTACTGTCAGCATATGGAATCTTTTGTATTCTAAGAAAAGGTTCAGTTGGCTGTGGGGGACTAGAAAGAAATGGGAGTAAAACCATTTCCCCTCTTTGTGCCTAAGGGACCAGCTCTATGGCTGACTTCTGAAGTAGGGCCAGAATCTGTTTCTTGATCAGAGATGCCTGGTTCAGGGAATAGCAGGATCAACCTGGAGGCAAGTCTGGCAGAATTTCCAGAAACTCAATGGTGTGGCCTCTTGACACCAGTTGTAAGATCCTTGAATCTGATGTAATGCCTTGCCATTCCTCTAAGTGAAGGGCAAACCTTCCTCCCACCTGTTCCACAGTCCTGGGAGGTGGGGGAGGTCTGAACAAGTCAGGAGGCAGAGGGACGGGAGGGGAGGGATCCAGCAGCTGTCCTCTGGGTTTTGGAGGCAGGGGGAGAGGTGACAGCTGACCCCGATGCTCTCCTTTTGTTCTGACATCTGGCAAAGGGTTACTTACATTGCTGCTTGTTCTTGTGCTGAAAGGGCTGTTTGGGTTCAAAGCCTGCTTTGTACAAAGATTTTATGGATCTTATGGCATGCCCACTGCCCTGAAGACCTGTAATGGTGTCCGTGTCTCCTCCGAAGAGGACTAAACCTCAAAAAGGGGCATCCTGGATGGTTGCCTGTACATCCAAGGAAAGCCCAGAGATACACAGCCAAGCATGATGCTGGAGGCATATGGCCGTGATGGAGGAATGAGCCACTGCATTCACTGAGTCATAAGTGGGTCTAAGCACACGCCTGCAAGATATCTTGGACAGATGCAAGTCCTTAGTGAGTTCCGCCTTGAGGTCAGAGTCCTCTACATTCTGAAGATAAGCTTCCAGTTTAGCCACTGTGGCCTTCTGGAAGGAAACCATGTGTGCTATATAGCTGAGGGAACGGAGAGCACAGGTGGAGGAGGTGTAAAGTTTTTGCCCAAACTGGTCTAGCTGCCTAGATTCTTTATCAGGGGAGAGGTACGTATGTGTTTTGGTTTGGCAGTACGATCGTAAGCTGCCGCTATCACAATTGAATCTGCCTTGGGTTGGGAATCCAGAAACGAAACACCCTCCGGTGTATGGTAAATCTGGTCTTCCTTTTTCAGGAAAGCCAGAATAGAATGAGGCAACTGCCAAATAGTGGAAGTGAGTTCCTCATGGGGAGTGGTCCAAGGAGAAATGTGAATTGGAGATACCTCTTCTAGGTTTAAGTATTCAGCTAGATGTTTACGTTTGGGATCTTGTTCTTCTGCATTCCATCCATTAGCGTGCTGGATGATGTGGAGAAGTTCTGTAAAGGAGGAGTCTTCGGAAGGTGATTTTGGCGACTCCTTACCCTTAGCTCCTGTGGTTCCAGACAGTCCAGAATTAGAATTAGAGGAATCCTCCTCCGAGTCTGAAGACTCATCTCTATCAGTGGTCCTAACACCTGGTAAGGTGACCTCCTTAGTGGCCCCTCCGGAAATATGCACCGTGGTAGACTGAAAAGAACCCACAGGTGACAAGGAGCATGGGGTGGGGCTAGCCGCCAGTCCCGGCATCCTTTTCACCAGGTCTTAAACCAGTTGAGAGCTGGCTCCTGCCACCAGGGTTGAATCATGGACTGAAAGTCCTGTTGTGGTGGAGGAGGAGGCTGATGGTAGTGGGTGCCCATCCCTGGGTACTGAGGGGGTGGGTATCTGGGAGGTTGGTAAAAGGGTGGGGTATAGCCTCAATACCCAGGATAATACTCCTGAGAGAAAGGGGCCATCATTGGCCTGATGGCAGAATACCAGACATTGGAAAATCTGGATAAGGGTGGTAGGCTGATGGACAGCCTTGATCCACAGAAGGCCTCAAAGGGCCTGGAAGATGATCTGGTGCTGAGAAAATTGACATCAGAGGGTCTGGCGTCAGGTGTGACACTGGGTCAACTGGCATCAGGGGCAGTCATAAGGACCCCGACTGTGATGCCGATGGTAGATTAGTGAAGGGGGTCCAGTGGCACAGCGGACATTAGGTGCCCAACAGAGGGACCTCTGGCAGTGGGGCTAATGAAAGTCTCGTCAGAAGACAGAGGTTCTCTGGAGCCAGTGTCAGAACTGGTTCCAACGTCAGAGTCCCAGAGAGAGTATCCAAGGGAGTGGGGAGTGATGGGGGTATCACCACTGGAGTGGAAGAAGGTGGAGCCACATCCAGGGTACCCTCATCCCCCTCCATCCCAGTCGTGATGTCTGGGGCTGGAGGATCCACCTGGGAGGGCAGAGGGGAAGACACCTGTTCAGGGGGGCCTAGGTGGAGGGCTAACCATCAGAGATCAGTGAGCTCAACTGGGCATTGGGTGAGTCAGCATCAGCCCCCGATGGGCGAACTTTGATTGGGTGGTCACCACAGACCCGGTCGGCCGACTTACCGGTCGATGGAGGAGCCGGGCAGATGGGGGTGGTCCCAACCACTGGCTTATCGGTAGGCATTGTGTGGATTCCATCTTGGCGGGAATCTGTTTTACTGACCACCAGGTGGGCTCCAGAGGAGCTGGAGTCCGACTTACTGGTGATAACCAAGCATTTGCCAGAGGAGATGGCGGGCGAATATATCGGTTGAAGTGCTAGGTTTGGGGCCTGTTTAAAAGGGCCTAAAAGAAGAAGAACTACCTAGGAGAGACTCTGACACAGCCTGGACAATCACCAGGGAAGGCAGCAGGGAAATGGTTTTGCTCGACATGGGAGCCACGATCTTGGGCCCCGCAACCTTACTGGAGGACACCTGTTCCCCCGGTCCTCCAAACGTTCCATCTCCTTATGCTTCTTCTTGTCTTTCTTTTTCTTCTTGAGCTCCTAAGAAGTTGAAGAAGCGGATTCCCTCAGTTTCTGTATTTCTTTTTCCAAGGAGACTATTCTGGATTTAAGATGGGCTTTCAGGGCTTGCTGCCTGCATTTGCACATGGCCTGGTTGAAGGGTTTGCAATCAGGACAGGCCTCGGTATCGTGATTCGGGCCTAGGTAGAAGAGGCAGTGCTGGTGACCGTCCTTGTGAGGGATCTCTGCACCACTCTTTGTGCACTTCTTCTTAGACTTCAGAGTTGGTGAAGACATAAAATTAACAAAAACAGTACTGTAATATCGAGAAACAAGCACATAATAGCAATCGACTGGAGCAATGTTCACCACAAGGTCCTTGCGCAGGTCGACGGTGGGAAAGAACTGGAAGGTGGGCATGGGGACCGCCCAGTATATAGGATCATGCTGATGTCAGTCATGTGACATTGGGTGGGCGCTCCCCAACCAAACATTGCCAGCAAAAGTTTTCTGAGCGGTCCTGATGCCAGGGGGCGCAGTCCTACATGTTATGACCTACTGCATGAATCCTCTCGAAGTAAGGTCTGGATCCAGTTGACATATTAACCCCATCCTATTCCTACTTATAAAGGAGATAATCCAGGTCACGGGGGGAGGGGATTCTACATCATTCTAATTTCTATGTTATAGATCTACACACTGTATGGAAGTCATAATGGGGAGACAACCCTAAAGGAAGTGATCCAGTTGTGAACTGACATTGTTGCTGTACCGTGTAACTTGTACAGTACTCTTATTTCTTTCTGAAGAGAACTGGAGAGACTTCAAACTTGCCATTAAGTCTGGTGGCCTAAGTGTTCCTAATTTATAGAGTCAGCCTTGTTCCTTGCAGTTGAGCCTTTTATCTAGGTCACGTCCCCTCACACTCTTATTAGAGTGGAGGCAGTACAGAGCCGTGGGTTTGAACCCCACAGCCGCCTAGGTCTATACTGTGTGATCCTGAGCAAGCCACTTAACTTCCTTGTGCTTCCAGGTCGCATCTGGAAACAAGCTTCAGCTTAGTGTGCTACTCCTGGTTAAACAATGTTCCCTTCTCTTCCCTAATAGCTTCAGTGCCCACTGCCATGACTTTATGTTGTGTGTTTGGATTGTTGTTAATGTGTGCTGCCATAGCATAACCCATGTTCCTATTATTGATAACTACAAAGTGCTTGTTTATTCTAGAGCACAGCTTGCATTTTGTATGTCCTACATAAAAGCTGCCACGTGAGCATGTAAGTAGGTATATGACTCCATCAGTGTTGCAGTCTATAGATCCCTTAATCTGTACCAATTGTCCATTCCTGGGGTTACTGAAAGTAGTCCTTTTCTCCATATGTTGGCAAGTATGGCAGAAACTACATGGTCTAGTCCCCCATTTCCTTTTAGCTACACGTCCCCTTGAGTCTTGCTGGTAGTTTTGTACTATGCTGTCCCACAAGTTTCTACCCCTCTTATATGATACTCTAAGGTTTTTTTCTATTATAGATGTCAATTGTGGGACCCCTTGTAATGTTTGTAAATTTCTCCTGACAATGTTTACTATTTCTTTAGTGCCTTCCCGTAGGAGGTCATGAAGGTCGGGCACAGTCTGCTTTTTTCCTTTTCTTTTGGAGTAAGAACAGGGATTCTTTCAGGATGGCTTCCATGTGCTCTATTACCTTTGTAATGTCCTGTTCCCTGTAATGCCTCTCCCTGAATTTTTCTGTAAAAAGGAAAAAGCAGATAAATATTATGAGGGGTCTCACAATTGACATCTATAATAGAAAAAAAACCTTAGAGTATCATATAGGAGGGGCAGGAACTTGCGGGACTGCTTAGTACACAACTACCAGCCAGACCCAAGGGGACATGTAGCTACAAGGAAATGGGGGAATAGACCATGCAGTTTCTGCCGCACTGGTCAATATATGGAGAAAAGGACCAAGTTCAGTAACCACAGGAACGGATAATTGGTGCAGATTAAGGGATCTATAGACTGCAACACTGATGGAGTCATATACCTACTTACATGCTCACGTGGCACTTTTTATGTAGGACATACAAAATGCAAGCTGTGCTCTAGAATAAACAAGCACTTTGTAGTTATCAAGAATAGGAACATGGGTTATGCTATGGCAGCGCACATTAATAACAATCCAAACACACAACATAAAGTCATGGCAGTGGGCACTGAAGCTATTAATAAGAGTGCGAGGGGAGGTGACCCAGATAATATGCTCAACTGTAAGGAACAAGAATGGATCTACAAATTAGGAACACTTAGGCTACTAGGACTTAATGGGCAAGTTTGAAGTCTCTCACGTTCTCTTCAGAAAGAAATAAGAGTACTGTACAAGTTACACAGTACAGCAACAATGTCAGTTCACAACTGGATTAGGTCCTTTAGGATTTTCTCCCCATTATGACTTACCATACAGAGTGAGTAGATCTATAACACAGAAATTAGAATGATTTAGCCGGCCCGCCAGTGCAGTGGTTAGATTTCTGCTTGCGACATTGGCGACCCAGCTTTGGGAATGGAACGGGGGAGGGTGTGGGATGCCACCGGTGCAAAGGGGACCCCTGGTGGAAGCCAGAAGTGCCACAAGCATATGACGCCAACAAGGTAACTAGGGGGCAGGACAGACGCTGGTGTCACTGCACGTTCCTTCCCCCCCAGAGGGAGAAAAACCAAACCTGTCTCCTCTCTGCCTGTATGATGCCCTCTCCTCAGCTGCAATTGGCTCCCCAGACCAACTCCTGCCCTATCCCATTGTTCATGGCACCTTAAGGGGTAGATGTCATGTCTCCGCCCTTGGGGACAATCTGGGGGTTCCTGGAAGAACGGCTCAAGTGGGGATGCTGCAGCTGAGGGGTCCGTGACTGGGCAGATGGCCAGAGGAGACAAGGAGAGGTGCAAAAAGAATAGCTAGAAAGAAAAAAAAAAAGAATGATGTCATTTTTTGACTGTTTTACAAACATCTTGGCATTTCCCATTTTATAGGTTCACAATGAAAACCACAGGTCTCCATGAATTAGGAATCTTGAAGGAAGAATGAAGCTGTGGATTCACATTAAATTTTTTTGTGTTTGGTGAACATTTTTAATTTCTCAAAGATGACATTAGATGTCAAAGACATAGGCATGTCTTAAATTTAAATGTAACACAGTATTGTGACTGGTGTATATTAGTCACATGTTGACGGTTAACAGTACAAAGGCACACCTGTTTGAAGCTGTACTTAGCTTCACAGAAGCCCTAGGATCAGGGTAAAATGTATGTGCCGCAGTGCAGCTGCACTGCTATGCACCTGATTGTTCCACACAGTCTTTGAATTAACAGTTTTGTGGTCTACGATTCCTGCATGAGTGGTGAGTGCTCTTTCTTCGGCTGCTTGCTGCTTGAGTATCTGACATTTTGTGAGAAGCACTACCACCACAGTGCTCACCATTCACCTTTATGAACCATAGCAATGGCTGCTGCGATGTGGCCCAGAAGGTGTAGGAAAACACTGGCAGCGACCCAATGACTGGAGGAAACCAGAGGGGCCTGCTCCATCAGTTGCTCCACCCTGTCCCTGGGTAAAAAGGTTTTGCCATGAGTAGTACACAGGATTGGTCCTATATATTGAAGGAGTTGGCAAGGAGAGCAGCAGGACTTCGGCAGACTGATGGGTGATCCCCAATGCCTGGAATAGGCGAAAGGTGTAGTCTAGAGTCTGAACCAGGTGATCCCTGTAGGGGGCTGTTAGCAGCCAATCATCTAGGTAAGGGAACACGTAGAAGTCCTGCCTCCTCAGAGCTGCTACCAATAGGCACTTGGTAAACACCCTGGGGCTGAAGAAAGTCCAAAAGGGAGGGCCCAGATTTGAAAATAGACTCCCTGAAAATTGAAGCGGAGGAAGCGACGATAGGCAGGACAAATCTGGATGTGCAGATAGGCATCCTGCATGTCCACAGTACACAGCCAATCCTGCTGGTGCAAAATGGGTAACAGCCCCTGGAGCGTGACCATCCAGAAGTGCTTGTACTCCAGGTACAGATTCAGATGGCTCAGGTCCTGGATTGGCCAAAGATCCCAGGTCTTTTTGGGATGAGGAAGAAGTGGGAGTAAAACCCTCCTCCCCCAGTGAGCCAGAAGAACAGGTTCTATGGCTCTTTTGTGAAGAAGAGCCTGAATTTCCTCCCAATCTAGAGACAGGTGTGGCTGGGGGATAAAGAGAGTTTACTGGAGGATTTTACATAGGCCACTCTAGAAAATCCAGTGTAGGACCATGCTCTATGATCTGAACCACACAATTGTCCATGGTTACTTCCCGCCACTCTGTTAGATGGAGGTAGAAGTGCCAAGGAGTCAAGAGGTGGGGTGGGTGTGGGGAGGGTGGCCACGGGTGCCCATGGGGCTATGGTGACAGCAGCAGCAGGGGCTGAGGTGGCCTTGCACTTACCCTGGCTTTTGGCAGGCTGGTTTTGGGAATGTCTGCAAGAGGACTGACACAAGAACTGATGATGGACCACTCTAGGCGGAGTATGGCAGAGTTAATAAACCATCCTAACTTCCCAACCCGACTCATGAAGGGTGGACTGTCTTGAACATTTCCCCTGAAGAGGACAGACACCCAAAAGGGGGAGTCCAAAATGTTGGACTGTACATCCAAGGCAAACATGGATAACTGAAGCCAAGAATGGCACAGAAGGTAGGCCCCAACCAACCCCCCATTTGGAGGCATCCACAACATAGCAGGCAGTCTGAAAAACATAGCCGCCAATGTCAGGGCCTGATTTCAACAGTTGGGTGAGTTGTCTTAGAGAGGTCTTCTGGTAAGGCCTGCACCAGGTCCCTTGGTTGGTCCAAGTGCATATTGTGATACTGGACCATATGGGCCAGGTAATTTATGGCCCAGATAGCCAGGGTAGTGGACATGAAAACTTGCTTACCCAGGTGGTCCAACTGCCTAAACTCCCTATCCAGGGGGAGGGCACAGAGGTGCTCTGACCTTTTGGTATGGTCATGCACTGAATCAGCTTTAGGGTGGCCCCTAAAAAGGGTTTACCAGCAGGGGTGTGTTAAAGGCAGTCCATCTTCTTAGGCAACGGAGGGGTAGAAGAGTGATGATTCCAAGCAGCTCTGGTGACATCTTTGTAGGAGTCAATCAGGGGTGGCACCACCTAGAGGGCGTCCCACTGTCTCAAAAAAACAGCTACGCGATGCTACTCTGGGTCCTGCTCCTCAGTTTCCCAGCCCATAATGGACTGGATGTGGCACATGACTTCCATAAAAGATGGACTGTTGGGGTGGAGGACTTATGAAACTCCCTAGGCGACGTCTTCACCGTCTGAAGATTCCCTTGGCAAGGAGGAAGACCTGGAACAATCTAAGTCATCCTCATTGGTCTCACTGTCTGGGTCAGGGGCTGGCGGCATGCGTTGTCTTGGCGACAGCTGGAACCAATGTTGGGTCAAGACCCAGAGGACCCCAATGTATTTAATTCGCTCAACTCAGCCTGGCCTGGATTCTGGGGTGACGGGTAGAGGCGGCCCATGAGGAGCAGGCGTCAGTCTCTGGACAAAAGACCACCATGCTGAGAAATGGGCATTATAGTTCACCGGAGGTGCAAAATTGTATACCTGCAGGCAGGGATAAGAAGGTGCTGGATAAGGGTATGATGATGGCAGGGCCGGCATTGGGTACCTTGGAATAGGACCACCTGGCATCGGTTGACGATCCGGTGGTGGTCAGTGGACATAGGCTGTGGAAGAGGTGTCACCTTCAGGTCCACAGGCTGGGGCAGCAGCAGTACTGGCAGCAATCCATCAAGCAACAGCCAGGAGCAACCGTGGGAAGGATACATCAGTGCAGGCCTAGCACGAGAGGCAGGGACCTCCCAGGCAAACGCAGTGGCAATGGTGGTGTGGAAGGAACAGCAGTAGCCTGCTGCGGGTGCTGCCTTGCAGAACTAATGTTGTGTCCTAAAGAGGAGATCAGCATAGGCAGAGACTTGGCTGGGGAGGCGAAGGTGTAGGAACCAACACCCGAGAAACTGACACCAGTCGTGCTACCTGGCTGAGAGCCTATGGGAGAAATGGGCTTGAGCGTCAGGGGCTGGGAGAACAGAGACAAAGTCCCCTGTCCCATGGAGCTGTTACCCAAAATAGCAACATGGGGGTGGCTGAGCCACCAACAGCCCAGTAGAAGAATGAGCTGGCGGGGCTAAAGGGGCTGACCCACTATAGGAGAATGACCCCAATGTGGTCAAATTCTTGTGGGGCGATTGGGAAGCAGACCAGTCCAGATCCCATTGCTTGTGCTTCCCATCAGATTTTTGAGAAGAGGAAGAAGCCCAGGAGGATTGTGCAGGTGAGGCAGAAGAGCTCCTGGTCTGCAGCTCCTTTTCCATCCTGATCAGCTTCTACTTTATCAGATGGCACCCCAGAATTTTAAGATGATGTCTCTGAGTGGCCTGCTTGAATTTTTGGGAAATCTGGCAGGCTTCAGTGTCGTGGGTGGGGCCTAGGCAGACTAGACACACAGAGTGACCATCTTTTTCAGGAATATGTTTGCTGAGGCACATTTTATGGAGCAGTCGGAAGACGAGGCTGGTGAAGAAGACAAACTCGACGGCTGAAACACAGCAAATTCAATGTTAAACACCTGAAAAAATGGAAAATAAAAAAGCATGCCAAGCATGAGTAATAGCAATCGACTGTAGCTGTGGCATCCGCTAATGTCCAATGTGCATGGGTCGACGGGCAAAGAACTGTGGTAGGTGTGGTGGACAGCTCACCTTTATAGGGTATGCTGACGTCAGCGGCTGACGTTGGTGGTGGGTGGTCCCCCATGGTAGACTGTTAGCTAGAAATTTTTCCACGTGGTCCTACTGGCTTAGTCCTACCGGTGTTTGCCTGCTGCAAGAGCCTTACTCAAAGTAAGATCAACGCTTTTCACAACAGAAAGAGTAGGCGGCAAGTCGCAGTTGGCTCAAAAGGAGCCAAAGTAAGCTTTTCTAACACAAAATTCAGGTCCTGTGCAGAGACAGGATTGCAGATAGGAGGCTTCGAGTGCAGAATGCCCCTCAAAAATGTACAAGCCACTTCCAGCTGAGCAACTGTACGACCATCAATACACACATGGAAGACTGAAATGGCAGTCAAGTGCACCTTTTTAGGTGAGTATTTCAGACCTGCATCTGATAAAGACAGCAAATACTCTAGAATCTGGTTTACTGAACAGGTAAAAGAATCCATTGGTGACAAGTGGCCCACTAAGCAAACCGCTTCCACTTCACAGAGTAAGCGGCTCTGGTGGAAGGCTTTCTGGCAGCCACCAAGACATCAATCACCTTTTGTAACACTCCAAATCTGGCAATGGCTATATCTTCAGGAGCCATGCATGAAGGTAGAGTGACTTAAGGTCTGGATGGACAAGAGTTCCCTGCACCTGACAGGAGACCATGGCATAATGGCAGGGGTTCTTGAGGTTCCATCGCCAGCTGCTGCAGTAAAGGAAACCAGATCTGACAGGGTCAAAGTGGGACAATGAATATCAGAGTTGCCTCCTCCATTTGAAGCTTGAGTAGTACTCTCTGCATTAGATGGAAGGGAGCAAAGGCATATAGGAACTTCCCTTTCCAACAGATGATCAACATGTCTTGCCAGAAAACTCAAGGCCCAAAGCGAGCAGAAAAGCGGCAGTTTTGCATTGTGTGGGGACGCATAAAGGTCCAACTCCTGTTGAACAGGTCTTCTACGATGAAGGTCAGCAGCTGCCACTCATGCATCCTAGACTGTGACTGGCTTTGTCTGTCTGCCAAAACATTTGGAACCACTGGAACATGTACTGCTGATAGCTCTAGAGCATGTTACAGAGCCCAGTACCAAACTCTTACTGCCTCACTGCACAGGGGATAGGAATGAGTTCCTCCTTACCTGTTGATATAGTGCATTACACTTATGTTGTCCGTCGGAATTACCTGAGATCCCAGGGAGAGATGAGACTGGAAGGCCTGTAGGCTGTACAGAACATCCCTCATTTCTAGGAGGTTTATGTGGAGGGTGCTCTCCACTTTTGTCCACATTCACTGTATCTAATGAGGCCCCAGATGTGCCCCCAGCTAATCCCTGAGGCATCTGTAGTGAGAATCTGATGAAGGGAGGGAATCAGGAAAGGAACCCCCCCCTTCAATAAATGGTTGGGTTCCATCCACCACTGAAGTTCCTTTCTGACAGGGGAGGTTGCTAGAACTTTCTGTTTTAGGTAGTCTGTAAGCTGGTCCCACTGGACACTCAGTGTCCACTAAGGAATCCTCATGTGCAGTCTGGCCAGTGGTACTGTGGTGATGACCATTGCCATCAGGTCTAGAAGTCCCAGGAATGTCCGGCTTATGACATACTTGGTGTTGTAAACCATCTGGGCCTGTTCCAGTACATGCTTTGCCCTGTCCTGTGGCAGGAAGGCTAAGCCTTGGGCTGTGTCCAGGACTGCCCCTATGTACTACAAATGCTGGCAAGAAGTAAATACTGACTTTGTTACATTGATAGTAAGCCCTAGAGCATTCAACAGGTGTCTGGTGTGATATAGGATGTGGGAAAGCTGCTTCTTGGAGTGTGCTTTGAGAAGCCAGTCGTCCAGGTATGGGAAGACATATACACCTTCCTTGCAGAGGGCTGCTGCCACAACTGCTAAACATTGGGTAAATACTTGTGGTGAAGATGACAAGCCGAAGGACAATACCCTGAACTGGTAGTGTTCCCCATGAAACAAGAATCTTGAGTATTTCCTGTGAGTGGTGCAGATCTTGATGTGCAGGTAAGCATCCTGTATATCAAGGGAGTAAATCCAGTTCCCGGTTTGCAACAGTGGAAGCAGGCCATGCTGTGTTACCATTCTGAACTTGTGTTCTACAAAAAAGTTCAGGTTCTGGAGATCCAGACTGGGTCTTCAGTCTCCTGCCCATTTTGGAACTAGGAAGTACAGCGAACAGAATCCTGTGTTTAGTTGGTTCAGGGGAACATGTTCTATGGTCCTCTTCTGCAGCAGCATGTGAATTTCTTCCAGGAGCAATGGAATGTGATCTGGATGGTAATGGACATGCACTGGCAGATGGTCTGGAGGTAGAGGATGAAACCCACTTTTAAAGCACTCTGCAGTATGCTACAGCAGATTGACTGAATAAAGCAATGTAATTTCAGTGGCAATTAGTCTCCTTTGTCATGCAGGAAACTAGCATTCACGTCATCTTGGCGGTGTCACGTTTTTATAAATGACAATAGGGACTAATTGCCATTGAAATTACAATGCTTTATTCAGTAGGTCTGCTGCAACATTTTGCAGAATTTTGTTTCATCCTATAGTTCCAGAAATTCTAGAGCATGGCCTTTTATTATCTGCAATTACCCAAGCATCTGAAGTAACCTTTCTCCACTCGTCCATGTGCAGAGAAAGGTGGCCCCCTATTACCACTCTTGGAGGTATAGATGGTGGTGGGGGGTCCAGAAGGAGTCAGGTAGTGCCAGCTGCTGCAGCAGCTAACACAGTGCCAATTCCAGAAGCTTTTGATTGGGCACCTGTGGTGGAGCCTGAGGGGTGCAAGGCTGTTGCTGCTCTCCCTTTGTCTTGCTATCTGGTTGTGGTCGGGTGTCTGGTCATGGCCGGCTGAAAGGGCACCCTCTGTCTAGTCCCTGTCTGGGAATGATAGCGGGAATTTACTGATTTTAGAGTTCTGCCTGAGGCCTGTAAATTGGAAAGGATGTCCTGCACATCTGCTCCAAAAAAGGTTATATCCTCTGCAGGGTGCATTGAGAATGGATTGCTGCACATCATTAGTAAAGCCAGCCACTCTGAGCCAGGAGTGCCTTCTAAGACAAATAGCAGAGGCAGCTGCTCTTGCAGAGACATTAGAGATATCATAGGTGGAGTGTAGAAGATGTTTACATATATTGGCACCTGCAGACAGGGTATTCAGTATCTTCTGTTTAGCAGTACTCTCTGGGATGGCCTGGGTGGATGCCTTGGCCTTCTTCCAAAGAGTTTTCTGGTATTTTAAAATTTGGGCTTGGTAATTTACAATCCTCATCCCTTGAGAAACAGAAACAAAAGTTCTTTTGCCCAATACACCAAGCCTCCTGAACTCCTTGTCAGGAGGAAGTGAACTAAGGTGCTTTGGAACCTTTTATCTGTTATGGGCTGCTTTGATGACCACAGGTTGGCCTACAAAAGGGCTTTCCTGAGGGGGTCTGGTATATCTTATCTGCCCTCCTTGGTATGGCAGGTATCATATTTGGTCTATGTCAGGCAGTCACATCCTCTAGGGCTGGCAGAAGGGGAGGAGTAACTATGGGTGGAGTACCAGGCAGTTCTAAGAAGTTTACAAAGTTCTTCTTAGTAATGTCCTGCTCCTGTGCATCAAACCCCATCACAGATTGAAGTCCCTGCATCATTGTTATAAAGGAGGGGTCGTCAGGGGGAGACCTGGGGAGTTTAAACCACCTCGTCTTCACTCCCAGTAGAGACTCTGGAACTGCTTCTGTCATAGGGTTCCACAAATTCCTCTCCTTCTTCCTCCTCCTCCTCTTCCAGAATAAGTTCTGGGTTATATTCCTGGTCCTCATTAACGTGGTCTGGAGGATGCAATGGTGGAGCTGAGGAAGCCGTCAATGGCCTGGAAAGTACCTGGTGCATAATTTTGGCAGGTGTCATCAATGGGGTTTGTTGTGTGGACCCCATCAATGGAAAGCTTGTCAATTGAGGAGGATATAACAGGCATTTGAGAATATCTGTAAAGGATGAGAGACCCACCTAAATATCGGTGCCCATAAAAGGTCCTTGCCTTTTCTTTCTGTCTCTCCCTGTGCTTATGGTGGTGAGACTTAGACATTTTCTCCCAGGACTTGAAGGCTTTCAATCCAGAGGAGTGGGCCAGCGATGCAGTAGGGCTTTCCTGGTGTAGCTCCTTCTCCATTCAGACTAAGCGCTGTTTTAAAAGGTGTTTCTCTAAAGTGCCTTTTCTGCATCACTGGGTGGCTGTGTTAAAGCCCTTACAAATTGGGCATGCCTTGACATCATGGTCTGGGCCACTACAACATACGCAGACATCGTGCAAGTCTTTAGAATACATTTTCTCATTGCACTCGCAATATCTAAAAAGTTTTGATGGAGATGACTCTGGAGATGACATACACGCTGCCAAAAATCACTCTGAAAAAGGGATTACTTGTAAAGAAAAAACAACAATTTCATCAATGGTGTCTCAATGGTAGGGTTCGACGAGTATGGTCAACGGCGGGAAAAGAACTGAGGAGGGAAGGGGACACCCACATTTATACAGGAAGAGATGACATAGGACGTCATCATAGGTAGCCCCTAGTGGACTGCTTGTAAAATGTTTCTGTGTGGTCCTAGTACCTGATGGCTACGGTTCCATAGGTGCGGCCTGACAAAAGAGATATCCTCTATGATGATCATCATTTCACATCACAAGCGTGAAAATCCATTTTGGTCAGGATTTGAAAAATGGCAGTTGTCACATTCATGAGGTTGTTTATAAAAATGGCCATGTTGAAAAGTTGGGGTCAAAATGTTGAAAATTAGCACAGTTATAAGCGTGCATTGAAAATTTCCAACACATACTCATAGTTTTTTTCTTTTTTTTAATATTTTTATCACAAATTTTCAACATAGCCTTCTTATGACCCTACCTAATGAACAAGGATGGAGAAAATGTTCAAATATGAAAATGAAAGGTGATTCATGCTACAAGTACAAAAACACATTTTGACCAGGATTTGACAAATGACAGCTGCCACATCATGAGGTAGTGTGAAAAAATGACTACATTGACATTTTGGTCTAAAAATACTGAAGATTACCAAAGTTATGAGCATGCATTGAAAAATTGCCAAAGTACACTCATAACTTTGCTGTGTTTAAATATTTTAACCCAAATTTTCAATATTGTCTTCTTATGACCCCACTACATGAACAAGGGTGGAGAAAATTGTCAAATTCTGCACAAAAGATGATTTTGCACAGTTACAGTGAAATCAACTCTTTGGGACAGATTTGCATAATTTCTCTGCCATTGTTCATGAGGTGGGGTCCCAAAAAGCCCATGTTGAAAATTTGAGGAAAAAGTATTAAAAAATGACTAAGTTATGAGGACAAGTTCAAAACCCACTGAAATACATTGATTTCTTCAGTTCCTGGTCCAGCGCTGATGAGAGAAGGTATGTCTCCAGTCCAGAGGGGATTATGGTATTGGACTTCTGTTAGGTAAGTAAGGGATGGAGATGTGTGGTGTGGTATGGTGGGTGCTGAGTGGGAGAACTGGGCGGGGGGATGGTAATAGTGGTGCCACAACAGACATCGATGGATAGTTTTCTTTTTTACAGGGTGTATAAAATTAAAAAAGTCTATGAGGGATGGTTTTCTTTATTTTGGGTGCCAACACTGGGGACTGGGCACCCCAGTATTGCACAATGAAAATAGCTGGGGTGAGGGGTAGTAGACAGCACTGGGCACCACAGTATCAGAAAATGAATCGGTGCTGAGTAGGAGGGTCGAGTGGGGAGAAGGTAACAGCAGTGGTGGCAACAGACATTGATGGACAATATTCTTTTTACAGGGTGTATAAAGTTTAAAAAAAAAAAGACTACCCAGGAGAGTTTCCATTTCAGGTATCGACTCTGGGTATTCGCGGCACCCCAGTGTCAGTGTTACATTTGGTGGCACTTGGGGTGGGTTCACTGGTGTTGCACAATGAAAACAGACGGAGTGGACAATTAACAAGAAAGGAGAGGGAGGGATTAAGGGACAGTTATGTTTGATGGCACCGGGGGTGGGCTCCCCGGTGTTACACAGTGGAAATGGGTGGGGTGGAGGTAGGGTTACCACCTTTTAAGAAGCCCAAAGAGGGACATTTCTTTCTGAAACATGATTTTTTGCAGGACAGTATGTAACCTCGACCAACACAACAGTCTTGTTTTCTCTATATAATCAGAATTAAGGCTAAGTATTGTAATTACTTAGTTGTTTCTATTGTTTCTTATCATTTCAATGTGTTGTAGTTAAGTTATTGTAGTTTTCTAGAACATTTAGTGGAAAGTTAGAAAATATTTTTTCTGCTATAAAATCAGGACATTTGGTATTTTTCATGTGTTTTTGCAGGACACAGCTGCAAAAATCAGGAGAGGTGGTAACCCTAGGTGGAGGATAGTAGCCAGCACTTGAGATTGAGCACCCTAATGTCAGAAAATTAAGAATGATGGGGTGGGAGAGATTGAATGATCAATTTCTTTATTTCAGGTTACATTGGGGTGGGGGTGGAGGGCCACAGCAGGCTGATCAGCTCTGCTTGCTGGGAGGCATTATGCAGATCAAAGGAAAGAGAGCTGCCCTATGATTGGGCCAGCTCTTTCCTTTGAATTACATGAAGTTTCTGCCCAGGAAGATCAGGATAGTGTCATGATCAGCCTGACTGATGACTGGTCTGACACTGATGGGCCCCTTGCAGACTGCCCTGCAGTGAACTTACAGTGACATACTGTATCTCTCAAAACCCACTAGAATGTCAAACTGTTTGCTTTGCATGCAAGTGCAAGGGCAAACATAAAAATAAGCCAACTCAGAGCAGAAGGTGCCTCACTAAGGGGGGGGGGCAGTGTCATGAATTTGAAAAGTTCATGCTTTAACAGTCTCAGAGCCACCAAAAAAGTGTCTAGTCTAAGTTGTGGAGCTGCCATCAATCTCATTTCCTGAATTTCTTCCAGTTTTTGTTTCCAAGAGGAGACCTGTGAAGAAACATCAGCCAGCCCAAAATAATAACACTTTATTGCAGCCACCAATAACATCTGATATAGACACCTAAGTTATTTGTTTCTAGGTAGGGTGAGGAGGACCCCCTGTGCTAAGGTGCGGAAAGTTTCAGGGAATGTAAAATTAAGAATCATGGCCTTATGTATGGAAGCCCAGAATGGGTATAACCTGGGGCAGTACCCAAAAAATATGATAGTGGTGGCTTCTACCACTGCAGTGTCTCCAACACGCTTCTTTCCTGGTAATTCCAAAATGCTTAGTAATGGCCAGGGTGCAGAAATATCTTGTTATCAGTTTCCAATGAAACTCTCACCACAGTGGGGGTGACTTTCCACCAGGTATGGAGAGATTTTGTCCACATCTCTGGAGGAAGGGGAGCACCACTCTCCTGTTCACATTGCAGCAGGATAGCCTCTTGGGAGAGGATCCCTTACCCATAAGCACTTGACAAAGTTCAGATAACTAAAACAAGTGGTTAAAGTTACCCCCAAATAAAAATAGCTTTCTACAGGGGAGTAATTATAGGGGGGGGATGGGGGCACAAGTTCCCCCCCAACATTTTAGGTGAGCACATTTGTCACCCAGAACATTAGGCTGTATGCTGTTGCTGCCTTCTGGTGAGCTGGGAGGGACACAGGAGCCTGCTGTTCTGTGGGCAGGGGGTTGGATTTTACTGGTGGGTTGGGTCAGGTCCTGGGAGTGAGAGTCCTAAGAGACTGCAGCGAGCTATGGCAGCCAGACAGTTAGCAGATGGGGGGACCAGCACTACGCAAGTGGCTTGGCCAGAACAAGGAGGAGAAGAGCGAATTGTAGCAGGGTGGGAGAAAGTGATGGACCACATCGCACCCGGAAGTAGCATAAGCGCGACACCGTCAATAGCGAGGAGTCAGGAGGAGTGGGTGGGTGGGAGACTGCTCCCATTGAGGGAAAAAAACTGCAATGCTACCATCGATGTGTTTGCCTGCTTGGTGTTGCTTCACTTCCCCTCTCCTCTTGACTGTGACTGTCATGTCCTGTGACTCCTGCTGCCACATCTGCCCCCCCAGTGATGCCTGTGGAGAAGCTGCTGCTTTGCTTTCTAGCCTGGGAGTTGGGGGGGGAGGTTGGGGTTTTATGGCCTGGGATTGACTGATTTAGTGCTGTGGGCACCAGTGAGTGACTGTGGGGGTCAGATGATTGGATCAGTGGGGGTGTCAGTCAGTCTGAGCCTGTGGTGGAAGTTTGGAAGGCAGAGCAGATGACAGAGGAATATGGACTGCTGGAGGCTGCTGCAAGCAATGATGAAGCAACAACTACCTGAGAGGCAGGACTGACTGGTGGTGCTGCAGTGCAGTGGGCGGGGGTGAGTAGTGATTGGGAGGCAGCGAGCCAGCAACATCATCATGCCACAGGGGCATTTACTCACAGTGCTGTATGCACAAATTTTCAAAACAAGACACTGGCAAGCAAGCAGAGGAGGTGGTGAAAGGGAATTCCAGTTTGCACAAGGCAGTTCTATACTGGCAGGGGCCACACACTATTGGCCATTTGATTTGGCACCAGTCAGGGTCAGGGAGTGCCTGGGAAAAGAAGCCTGCTGCAATCTGTGAGGCATTCACTTTACTGTTGTGTCTGGAGTGGGCCAGTGGCTCTACCAGTAGACTGTGACCAACACAATCAGCAATCAGTACAAAACTGCTCAACTTGAGCTAACATAGCTCTGATAGTCTACAAAAGGCAAAGGTAGGTGATGTTTCTGTTTAATTATGTTTATTGGTGGTCTCTTCTGCGTTGCTGTGTTATTTATTTATTTATTTATTTTATTTAGTTTTTGTTAACCGGGTAAGTGCTCTAGCCAACAGGTGACTATTTTCAGGCACGACCCGGGAGGCACAGTAACAATACAGAGTACAGTTTAAATACAAAGAGGCACAGCAACAATATAAAAGTACAGTTTCAAAGACAATGAGGCAGGGTTACAGGTCAAAGTGTGACAACTGATTTACAGTTTACAGGTAGCATGAGGGAACGGGTACTGGTATCAGGACAGACCTAATGTACAGGCAGGTAAGGTGAGGGGAGAAAAGGAGGGGGACATGGTGAAGGAGGGGCTAGGGATCCATGAGAGCTAGAAGGACAGCTCACTGGTGGCATTAGCGGTAAGAGGCAGGGACAGGAACCGGACTCGTGGGTCCGTCAACCGGTGAGAGGTATATAGAGGGGATGGGATGAGAGAAGGCAATCTTACGGCATCGGCGCGAAAGTAAGAAAAGTGTCCAGGGCCACTAGTACTGTTACGGGTATGGGGCAGCGATTCAGTCGGGGTAAAAGGGAGTTAATGGTTTTTGCGGCAGAAGGCTGTTGTAGGGGACCGGCTCATGGAACCGCTGACTGGTATACGAGTGGCTGAGAAGCGGGGGTCAGGGGTGAGATGCGGCAGAAAGAACAGTCGAGAGTGCAGGAAGTGCCCGGACTAGCAGTTCTGTATCCGGGCATGGGAACAGTCCACAGTTGGGATAAGGGGGGGATTAGGGTGGTCAAGCAGTAATGGAAGCTGGACGAGGCCCCCTGTAGTGGGTCTGTAGAGGCGCATGGTAGCGGCGTGTAGGAGGGTTGTAGAAGGGAAGAAAGAGGGGGGACAAGAGGGAAGCGGAGCCGGGCTGGCCGTGCTGTGCCAGACAAACCTGGGAGGACAGTAGCAAGGGTGGGGGAGGACTTGTAACCAGACTCATGGGTCCGCAGACCGGCAGGAAGTGAAAATAGGCAACCTTGCGGCAACAGCAGCCAGGGAGAAAAAAGTGTCACAGGTTCAGTTACAGGGCAGGGAGTTGAGGTATCAGTCAGGGTGAGAAGGGACTTTGCGGCTTTAGCAGCAGAAGGCTGCGAGAGGAGACCAGGTTCATGGAACCGCTCGCTGGCTAGAGAGAGTCCAGAGGGCGGGGTTTGGGGGTGAAATACAGCAGGTGGGTGGCTTCAGCGGCCGAAAGTGCGTCAAGTGCCCGGGATCATGGTTCTGTTCTCGGGCGAGGGATTGGTGCTCAGTCAGGGTAAGGTGGGGTTACGGTGGTCCACCGGCAATGGAAGCTGATTGAAACATCCTGGTGACGGGTCCATAGGGGGGTGTCGCAGCGGCACAATGGCAGGTTTTAGGAGGAAAAAATGTAGGAAGGAGGGGAGAAAAGGGAATGGAGCTGGGCCGGAAAACCAGGGGAGGAAAATAAAGGGGGTAGGAAGGGGAGAGGCTGAGTCCTTAGTTATGCCAGTACCTAGTACACAGAAATCATCAGCTAAATATTTAAGTAACAGTTTGAACAGCATTTTACAGGCAAAACAGTGTGAAGGGCAAAAGGCAAGGTGCAGACATTATAACAGTAAGGTCTAATTACATATAACACATACATTGAATAGTGCAATAGGCTTCATAATCAAGAAGTTATTATCATTAAGAGTGCATAGGGCAACATATATCAAGAAGTTAGTGTAGTCAACCAATAGCTAGATAGGGTAAGTCAGAGATAGGAGGGAGAGTGGGGGCTAGCATGGGGGGGATGGGGCAGGAGCAAGGGGGGTGGTAGGACAGGCTCAGGTAGGATCATAGCAGGCACATTGGTCCGTTGAAACAAGGTGGTTGCATAGCCTATGCTTAAAGAGGTTGTGTGACGATGTTTGTCTAAGATCGAGCAGCAGCAGGTTCCACATTTGTGGGGCAGTGTACCCGAACGCACCAGACCCTTTTGAGGTACGGCAGCGGGGTACTTTCAGGAGGGATTTATCTGATGATCTGAGAGAAGGTGGGCTGAAGCAGTTCAGTTAGGGATGCCGGTCTGTCAAGTCCAAGGATGGAGTCACAGAGGCAGCCCAGATAGTAAAGTCTGTTGGCGAAGGGAGAGAGCCAGCCAAGGCCTCTATACAATTGGCAGTGATGCTTGAGCCGAGGGGCCTTTGAAGCATAACGGCATACATTGTTGAAGGTGACATCCCATTTTTGCAAGGTAGATTTATGCGCCATGGTCAGGATGGGAGCGCAGTAGGTAAGAGTGGGCAGGAGGAGCCCCCTTGGAATGGCCAGCTTGGCAGCAGGTGTAAGCATATAGCTGGTTCTGTAGGCAGCCTCCAGTTTGCAGTTCACAGATTTACAGGTTTCTTGAATGTGCAGGTTTAGGTCCAGAGAGTGATCTAGTAGGATGCCAAGATAGCGAAAAGTGCTGACTTCCTCGAGGGGGATCCCATCTAGGTCCAGGATTTTTAAAGGAGAGGAGCAGGACCTTATCTTGTGGGCAGTGCCCAGTAGCATTGCTTTGGTTTTGCTGGAGTTCAGGATAAGGCGATGGGAGTTTAGCCAGTGTTGAGCAGTGTGGAAAGCAGAGGTCAATGTTCGTTAAGTTGGTCAACATTGTCAGAGCTAGCATAGATAACCAGGTCATCTGCATAGAGAAGAGAGGCACAGGACACAATGCAGCTTGGCAGGTTGTTAATAAATAATGAGAATAGGAGAGGGCCAGTGTTGAGCCTTGTGGCACTCCAATGTTGATAGTGGTACAGTCAGAGATTGCGGAGTTACGTTTGACAGCTTGGGTCCAGTTTGTTAAGTAGCTTCTGAACCAGCTTGTGACGGGAGGTGAGAAGCCAAATTCTTGGAGGGTGGACAGGAGTAAGGGGTGATCCACGAGGTCGAAAGCCTTGGTGAGGTCGATGAAGATAGCACCAGTAAGCTGACTTTTGTCCATGTTTGTGAGAGTGTCTGAGGTGAATTTAGCTAGCGCAGTTGTGGTGCTGTGGTTTTTCCTGAAACCATGTTGTGCTGCACATAACAAGTTTGAGGTTTCAAGGAACTCAATGGTCTGAGTGGCTACAAGTTTTTCTAGGATTTTGCTGAGGACCGAAAGAATCGCTATTGGTCTATAATTTGAGATATCGCTCTTGTTTCCCTTTTTGAAGATGGGGGTAATTCTCGTGGATTTCCAGATGTCAGGAAAGGTACTATTGGAGAGGGATAGAGTGAACACCTTGGCTAGTGGATAGGAGATGAGATGAGATGAGCAGCTGCCTTTAGAAGGCGTGGTTCCAGTAAGTCGGATCCCGAGCTGGTGGTGTCAGATATGGTGTTTAGTAGATTAAAGACTTGCGATGCAGACACAGCTTTGAAGTAGAAGGGCTTGGTTGTTTTAGGCACATAATTATTGATTGGTGGGTCGGCTAGTGCACCAGTTGCAGAGGGCTGAGATGCCACAGGTGCAGGTGGAAGTGTAGATGTGCAATGGGACAGGTCAGAGAACATCTTATTGAAAGCACTTGCAATGGTAAGGGAGTCATTACAGTGGATAGCCATCTAGAATCATTTCCAAAGGGGTTACGGATTGCGGTGTACCCAGGAAGGTTTTGATGTGACCCCAGAATTTGCGGGGATCATCTTGGTTGCGTCTGTACCGTCTACAGTCAGTGTCTGATTTAAAATGCTGTGCTGGCTAGTGTCTCTCCTGTGTGCCACCTGAGCCTGACTGTTGCCTGCCTTGGTAGGGGCAGAGATCTGCTGGCTGGGGAGTTATATGGTTAGCCTAGCATGCAACTCCACCTTTTTTCCTCTGTGTTACCAAAGTTAAAGTAATTTCAATGGGCTTGCGCAATTGGATTAGATGTATGCTTGTGTAACTTCAATCATTGTGGCTGTTAACCTCTCTATCCATAGGCTATACCATCCTGTAGGGGTATGATGCAAGGAACCCTAGAGGAGGGTTCCCACCCATAGGCGCTGCGGGAGTATTTCTTGGCAGGGTAGCTTTTTCGCCATCGAAAGAGAGATGAGTCTTAGGAGGACGAGGGTGGATGGTGGGGCAACAAAGAAAACAAATGAGGGCTGGACTGGAGGAGGGCCTTTTAAGACCTGGTTGGGGGAGTGGTTTGTTGCTCTGCCCATTGAACTCCTGCCAGCCCTCAGCCATCAGTTTCAATGGGCTTGCACAACTGGATGAGATGTATGCTTGTATGACTTCAGTACATTGTGGCTGTTCGCCTCACTATCCAAGGGATATACCTCCCTATAGGGGTACGATGCAAGGAACCCTAGAGGAGAATTCCCCCCCCTCCATAGGTGCCGCAGGAATAATTCCTTTAGCTAAAGGTAACTTAGGCAGAAGCCCAAAAAGAATGCCCAAAAGGGTGTCGAGCATCGAAGAGGTGAGAAATCAGAATATATCGAGACCGAAAATTAAGGTGATAGACATAGATGGAAAGGACAGGAGAAGAATGAGATATGAAGAGGACAATGAATAAAATGAAAGCAGACAAGATGCAGAAGGGCAAACTTCCTAAAGAAAGAGGGAACAGCCAGGGCCACCATCTGACTCCATCCAACAGCGGAACTAAACTACGGAACCTAAGAAAACTCCAACCCTATCTGATATTATGACCATTGGCAAGGAGGAGAGGGGAAAAAAACCCTTTGAGGAGGAAACCTCTGGGGATCCAAGGCCTAGGTCGCATTTCCTCCAGGTTGAAGGATGTTTTGATTAGTGACGCCTCAGCTACTGCAATTTAGAGTCGAGATAGAGTGAGAAGAAAAACATTCTAATTTAGAGGAAGCTCTCACTCTGTCCTTCTAAATGGACAACTGTTGAGGGTTATGAGTGATGTCTCTGCAACTAGACGCTCAAAAGCAAGACAGGAGAGAGATGACTGCTAAGACACTCAGCTGGCCAATGAGAGCCTATGAAACAGACTAGGTGAACCAGAGATGGTCCTGAAGGAGAATAGAATAGAGGGTGCCTCTGAACCCATTTGGGCAGCCAAAGGGGCTCTGACGATGAGAGCCCCACCCCTCACAGCTGGATGGCATAAATTCTACATCCAGATGTGTCGCCGAGATGAGGGATGACTGAAGGTCCACCCAGAGCAAAGACATTCTCACTATGGGCCAGAGAGAAGGATCCTGCTCTAAGCTTTGCATGCTCTAGATGCAGACTTTGTGGGTGCAGGGCGAGACAGCCAGCTACAGGTTAGCCCCGAGCCAAGAAGCAATGGACATGGAAGACATCTCTCCGAATGGAAAGCAGTTTGATGAGGTAGCATAAGACCCAATGAGAGTATGCTCGATTAATCAATGTGAATGAGCAGACCCTGAGATCGGACTGAGTGAAAGAGAACCAGACTCATGTTATGAGGAAGCTACCCGTGATTGTTAACTACGAGAGTGCATGCCAACTGTGTCCACTGAGAGCCAAATTAGGAATGGATAGAATTGCATGAAGGTTGGAGCAAGAGCAGCCAGGTGAAGCCGGCAGCTGATGGTGAGGTAGGTAGTACCAGGAGGATATCTAAAGAGGTTTGATTAGAACAAGGGAATAGGGTCAGCGGAGGAGGAGGAGATGACTAGGCAGGGCGATATGCTGGAGGGAATATTAGGCAATGTGAATGAGTAGGGTATAGTGGCAATGTGGGATGGCAGGCTAGGGAAGCCCCCAAAAGAAAGCAGAGGTCAGAGAAAGAGAGGAATGGAGGATGAAGGGAATGGGAGGAGGAGGGCGAGCACCCACCATGGGGAAGCACAGTCAGGGGTGAATTAAGAAAGTGCATCATGGTGTAACCAAGAGCAATGAGCAGCAAAGGCCAGGGAGAGCAGGGGTGGGGACAAATGTCAAATCCCAGAGAAAGGCTGCAGAGCATGCCAGCCAGGCGTACAGTCCAGTTGGATTGATAGTCCTATGATGTGAAACAGGATGGGTGGCAAACAGGTTGGGTTGAGGTTGAGGAAAGGAAGGGAAGGGAAGGGTAGGGTAGGAGTACCAGGAAGAAAATAAGGTATAAGGAGAGGTAAGAGGAGATCAGACGAGAACCGACAGTAGGAGTCACAGTCCCCACAGAGAGCAACTGCCCCTTTAAAAGGGAGCCGGGAACCAATAAGGGAGATTGGGATCCAAACCACAAGGCAATAACAGTTGATGTGGTCCAAACATCAAGACAGGCCATTGAAAACAAAGTCCTGGAACAGGTACGAGAGGCCAGGAGGTAAGCATCAACCAGGGGGAGAACAGAAGTCGAGAGGAACGAAGTAAACACTGTCCCCCAGCTCACAGGAACCACCGAGGAGCACAACAGCACAGGGCACAGGAAGTTGCTGTGGAGAGAATTAAAGCAGAGGAGCGAGGCATCCTCCGTAGCAGTGAGGATGAGCACAGTAGGCAAAAGGGACAGAAAGAGCAAAGGAAGATGGATCGAGGGAGAAGGAGAAGTGGGGAATGTATGAGGGAAAGCTGGGCAGTGGCAACACCAGCACAAACCTGGAAGAGGGAAAGTGACAGAGACAGGAGTAGCAAATGGACTGAGAGAGAGAGAGAGAGAGAGAGAAGGGGAAATGAAACTATGATAAAGGTACAGGGGAAATGGAGCAAGGAGGAGGGATGGGAGAACCAAGGAGCCACAGACCGCCACTGAGCAGCGAGACAGGAGAAGGAGCACAGGCAACAGAAAGGGGGCTGCATAGAGCTGCGGCCGGGATGTAAAGCTGGCAAAAGGGGCTACTCGGCATACTGGACCAGGACGGGAACAGAATGGAGGTATGCAAGTGAGGAAAAATGAACACCGGACTGGAGGAGACATGGGTAACAGGGATCGGGTGGGAGGGAGAGAGAGCCGCAGGCCAGTGGCAGTGAGCAGTAGGATGAACAGCAGGGAAATGCAAAGGAGCTGACGGTCGGAGGTGCTGCTAAAATGCAGTAAACAAAGAACAGGCAAGAGAACAGGAAAAGAGGCATGAGGAGCACTGCCTCCGGGCGCAATGAAGACAATGAATTAGGACTGGCCTAGGGGACAGCCTTTTAAGGCCTGGTTGGGAGAGAGGTTTTTTGCTTTGTCCACTGAACTCTAGCCAGCCCTCAGCCATCAATTAAAAAAAAAAATTAAACCCTTACCCTGCAGGTGGGTCTGGGTGGATGGTTCAAAGGAGTCATGGAAAGGAAAGGGGGAGGGAGAAAGAGTTGTAAATCAAGTTGGGTCTACAGACCATGGTAGGTAGGGAAAAATGGGTAGACTGGGTAAGTCAAGTGAAGCAGTCCTTATCTGCCATCAAATTTGATGTTTCTGTGTTAAAATGAATTAACAGCTGTGCAAAATAAAAAATAACAAACATTTGTCACTGCCAAATGCTTGCCACTTGCATTGCTGTTGTGCTGGTGGGTCCTGCTAGCTTGTGCAAATTTTTAGTATATATTTAACCAAAATAGACCAAATGAGATGTAATCTGAGATATGTCATTTGCAATTGGGTTCTGATGTCTACTGCATTTCCCAGGACAGTAGAGGTGAGATGCAATACCTTTTTTTTTTTTTTATTTTATTTATTTTTTGCTGAGTGGGTGAGGCACACTAGCCATAGAGATGACTATATGCAGGCACAACCTGGGAGGTTACAAAGTAGAGAATATACAATACAGAGGGAGCACAAAAATGAGGTAAATAATATAATTTCCCATGATGACAGAGACAAATAACATAACAGGAAATACAGTCTTGACCTAGTTATACAATGTAATTCTTAGAAAATGCTGGCGCATAAAACATTGGATAGTAGCATTGAGGGTATAATGTAAGGTAAAAACAAACAGTAGCATGAATAGAAGGGAAGGGACAAAGGGAAGATATCCAGTTAAGCCAAAATACAATGATAAGTGCACACAGTGATGAACAATAAGGAATGAGTGGCGGTCTGGCAGAGTACGATTTTCAAATAGAAAGGGAACCAAACAATGGCAGAGAGACACACAGTGGTTTAGTACCAGGTAAGTACAAACAAAGAAAATGAGGAGAAGGATAAAAGAGAGAGGAACTATTCGGGTGAAGTCAAATTCAACAGACAGTTCAAGGTAGGAGAACATGTCAGAGTAGCAAAATTAGAATGGGTTAGGCAATCTGGGTAAGGATAGGGCAGTAGCAAGTGGACTAGACAGAGGAGAACCAGGTAGGATCAAAGCACAAGCAAGGGATAGATTTGGTTAGGAAATTTTGCAGCTCTTTTTAAATACAGCATGAGTTGGCGGTTGACGGATGGCAAGGTGAAGAGAGTTTCAGTGCTTCGAGGCAGCGTAAGAGAAAGCACAGGTACCCTTTGAGGTTTTACATTAGTGTTGTCCTGCTTGTATTATGTATTTATGTATTCGCTTTCAAAGGTATGTTGATAGAAATAATGATATTTTTCCATAGATAATTTACTTTTTGCTCGGTAACATAGCACTCGCAATCCGAGGATGGCTGAGAGTGATGTTGTCCCCCCAACCTTTACGCCAAAATTACTCCTCTGGCTTTCTAATGAGTTATGTTCCCTGGTAACTTGTTTTGTATTCTCGTGTGTTTATAAAATGGCATATTTGAAAATATCTGACTTACAGCATGCATGGAAAATTGCTGGGAAAATCATGAAAGCTTCTCATGTTGCCTTGAAGCATACACTGAGAACATCCAGTAAGGCCCTGTCTCTCCCAGGCTGTGAAGCTTGCATCAATCTCAGATGGGTGGAATAGGGCTGAGTATCTATCAAAGAAAACAGTCCCAAGGTGTGGGAGGGAGAAATCTGTTTCCAAATCTGTATCTAAATTCTAACACTGTGGGAGACCCAAGGGTTGAAGCCCTTGGCTCTGGGCACCTGTAAATTAAAGGCTGTTGGGCTAGAAAACGGGGCATCCCTATCTCCCTGGTGTTCTCCGTCCAGTGCCGTCTTGAGTCTGAGCATTGCTTTGCCCATGTCATTACAGTTACAGCATGAGAAGTCAGACGATAAAGCTGCAGATCCTGCACAGGTATCCCCTCATCCCTCAGGGCAAAAAATATTTGCATATTAATACAGGGATTGTGACCCTTCCCCAAATAAAAGCAGAAATGTCCCTCAAAGTTTTAGTCCAGTAGGATGCTGACTGGGACAGTTTGAAAAAGAAACAAGAACGAGAGGAGGAGGTTCATTTTAAAGGTGCTTACCCTCCCACTTAATGACAGAGAGCACTTTCCATTTCACCAAGCCACTGTGTGGCAGAATACAAGGGTATGTAGTTTATAGCAAATAGCTGGGACAAGTCTGGGGTGACATGGACATCAAGGTAGCATATTTGATTTTTTTTTATTACCCAGAAGAGATAACCCTGCTTGAACTGAGGGGAGCAAGATCCACTTACAACTAGTGCTTCTGATTTAGGGAAGTTAACTTGCAGCGAGTCGTCCAAAGGTACCTAGTGTAGCTAATAGTTCATCAACTGAGGTTTCAATGGGAAATTAAAAAAGACTGAATCATCAGCATATAAAGAAGCCTTATGAGGAGGCAGTATAGCGTACTGGTTAAGGGTACTGAGCAACAAACCTGGAGACCTGAGTCTGAATCCCGTCAGCTCCCGCTTGCATACTATGCGACCCTGAACAAATCACTTTCTCGTGCCCTCATGTTGCACCTAGAAACAAGCTTCACTTTAGTGTGCCTTTCCTAGTTAAACAATTTCCCCTTATGTTCTTCTTGACCCACAATGATGCCTTTGATACTTGGGTTCTGACGCACACTGCAATGGCCAGAGGTTTGACACTAACAGCAAATAAGAAAAAAATACTAACTATAGTAATCTTGTTTCTTCTCATGGAGTCTTGCTGTATTCTGACAATATGCAGTTAGCCCCAACAGTTCAACTGCTCCGGAGAAGAAAGAGTTAACTCAATGCACAAGCTTAGAACGTTGAGCTCAGTTTTCAAACCCCTGTCCCTGGTACATTCTCTGTAACCGTCAGATCCATACGAGCACTAACAATCTAAGACTAACTATTACTCTGAACTAAAAAGGCCACAGGCCAAAACAACCACTTGAGCCAGAAGACTCAAGTCGAGAACTCAAGAAGAAAAAAAATAATAATAACAGAAATTGATAAATGCCAACAGACAAATCCCATCCCCTCCCAGAGGATGAGAATGATGGTAACACCTCTGGAGTGCAGCACTGGCACATGCCATCCCCTAAATCAAGATGTGGAGTTCTGTGAGGGGAGGCAGGGAGGGAGGTCAGAATACAGCAATACTCCATTAGAAGAAACAAGAGTATTATGGTGAGTAATTTTTTTTCTTCAAACAACATGAAGTCTTGCTGTATTCTGACAACATGCAGACTACCAAGCAGTATCCCTTGGGGCCGGGTACAGAACCTATTTAGGAAACAGGCTCTGCAGTACTGCTGTGCCAAACCTGGCATCACTCCTAGCTTGAGTGTCCAGGCAGTAATGTTTGGTGAATGTGTGAACAGTCTTCCAGGTGGCTGCTTTACAGATCTCCAACAAAGGGATGTCCCTAGCTGCTGCCACAGAAGCAGCTGTACCCCTGGTTGAGTAAGCCCTCAGGCCTGAGGGAGGCTCTCTGCCCAGTTTACCATAACAGAACTGAATACAAGAGACAATCCACCAACCGAGCAATAGTCCTCTTGGTGGCAGGCTTTCCTTTGCCCACCTCCCCACAGGTAAAGCACAGTCATTTCTATGGGCCTTAGTATGGTCCACATGATAGCTTATGGCCCTCTTTACATCCAAACTGTGCAGTCTTCTTTCCCCTGAAGAAGAATGATCAGTGAAGACTACTGGGAGTGTCACAGACTGGTTAAGATGAAAATCCGAAACCATTTTGGGGAGGAATTTCCTATTTGTCCTGAGAACAACCTTATCCCAGTGAAAGGAAATATAGTCAGGTTCAATAGAAAGGGCTTGTAGTTCACTTATCCTCCTAGCAGAAGTAATGGCTACAAGAAAAAGTCTTCCAAGCCAGGTATTTCAGTTCAGCTGAAGACACAGGTCCAAAGGGAGGCTGCATAAGCTGTGCAATGCAGACATTCAGGTCCTTAGCCGGAGTGGGCTCTCTGTGAGGAGGCTGTAGGTATAACAGCCCTTTGAAGAACTTCTTAAAGACTGAGTGGGATGCCAGGAGGATCCCTTACCTGCAGAAAGAAAAGCAGACACAGCTGCCAAGTAAACCTTTAAAGTAGCAGGGATAAGACTCAGTGAATGCAGGTGGACTAAATAGTCCAAGGTTCCAGACAAACCTGTTGAATCTGGGTGCACACCCTTCTGAGAGCACCAGATAGAGAATCTCTTCCATTTGGAATTATAAGTTTTTCTAGTGGCTGGTTTCCTGGAAACCTTCAAGACCCCCTGTGAGAGATGCAAGCCTGCATATTCTAACACCTCAAGAGCCAGGCCTTGAGCCTGAGGGAGCTGAGATTGGGGCACCAGATCCTCCCTTGGGAGTAGGTCAGAAGATTGTGCCTTCTGGGGAGGCAGACAGGAGGTGTCACCGACAGGTATATTAACAGGGGGTACCAAGGTTGTCTGGATCAGTGAGGTGCAATCAAATCATTGTTCAGGGCTGAGAGATTTTGATCAGTACCTTGAAGAGCAGAGGAAATGGAGGGAAGGCATAGAGGAACCTGTTCCCCCACTCCAGTACTAGAGCATCCAGAGGCACAGGTCCCAGGATTGGAGGTCTACAGCAGAATAAAGGAAGCTGATGATTGTCTGGGGCTGCAAAGAGATCTATCTCTGGAATGCCCCATCTCCTGAAAATTATCTGCGGTACTTGTTTGTCCAGTGACCACTCGTGGTGATTCAAGAGATTCTGCTGACAGTATCTGCCAGCACACTGTCCTTTCCTGGGACATGTACTCTTAATAGAGAAACTTAAAGGGAGTAGGCCAGACTCCAAACCTTCATGGCTTCTGTGCACAAAGCCGTGGACCGTGCCCCCCCCCTTGCTTGTTTATGTAGTACATGGTGGTGGTGGTGGTATTGTCCATTCTGACTTGCACCACCTTCCCCAGTATGTTCTCTGAGAAAGCCTGAAGGACCAGGAGCATAGCCCTGAGCTCCAGAAGGTTGATATGGAGAAGAGACTCCTGCTGTGACCATGTGCCTTGAGCACTGAGTCTCGCTAGGTGGGCTCCCCAACCCAGAAGGGAAACATCTGTAGTGAGAATCACTGAGGGTGGCTGCTGGAGAAATGGGACCCCTTGTCTGAGGTTGTCCTCCTCCAGCCTCCATTGGAGAGCCTGGACCAATGTCTGAGTCACTGGAATCAGTTTGGTAAGAGGGTCCTTGCTCAGTGACCAAAAGAACCTGAAACTCCTGACCTGCTACTGCATTTCTGGTCTGGGCCAGGCCTTGATGACCTCTATTTTTACTTTGTTAGGATGGAGTTGTCCTTGGCCTACAACATGTCCAAGGTATGCCATTTCAGCCATGGCCACCTGGCACTTCTCAGCTTTGACAGTGAGCCCGGCCCTCTGTACCCTGCCCAGCACTTCCTTAAGTTGGGACAGGTGTTCCTCCCAGCTGGCACTAAAGATAGCATTGTCATCCAGGTAGGTCACGGCATACTCCTCAGCACCATTTAACACCTGGTTAAACCAACCTTTGGAAAGTGGCCAGGGCGTTCTTCATTCCGGAAGACGTTACTTTAAATTCAAATAAGCCTACCAGAGTGATGAAGGCAGACCTCTCCCTAGCACTGTCAATTAGCTCTAGCTGCCAATATCCCTTTGTCAGGTCAATAGCTGTAAGGTAGGTCGCCCCTACCAACTTGCCCAGGAGTTTGTCAATCCGGGGCTTCGGGTGGGAAGCCTGATTTACCCCATTCTTAGCCAAATTGACAAATAAATAAACAGTGGAAAAAAAACTCAGGACTTGAAAGAAAGCAGGGACTGGGAAGTTCAGAGAAGCACAGTTCTAGGAGTGGTATACGGTGCACATCCACACTTCTGGCAGTCCTCCTTCCCTTTTAATTCCTGCCAGAATGTTTTCAAGCTAAACTCCTCCAACGCACATAGGTGGTATCCTCCTCAGCTCTACCCCATGACGTCAGATCTTGCATGCTGGAAGCAGGGATCCATGTGCCACTTGCCAGGCGAGGTCGAGTGGGCTTTGTGGATATGCACCATATACCACTCCTTGAACTATGGTTACATGTGAGTACCCTCTTTTCCAGGAATGTAAATATGGTGCACAATACACACTACTGGCAGACTCCTAGCAGTTCTCTGTGAGGAAGGGGCAAGACACACACCCTTACAAAGGAAAAAGAGATTGGAGAACCCAAGTGCCCAAACCAGCATCCCAGTGTCACTCAAAGTTGACGTGGAAATGGAAAATGAAGGTGTGTGCTGATTTCCAAGTAGCAGCCCTGCAAATTTCCTGGATAGGGACATCTCTGGAAGTAGCCACCAAGGCAGCGGTATGTCTGGTGGAGAAAGCCCTATGTTCTACGGGAGGCTACCTACAAGCCAGCCAATAGAAGAGGTTGATGCAGGATACAATCCACCAGCCAATTGTTCACTTAGCTGCTGGTCTGCCAGGTGTGGCTCCAGTGTAGGCGACAAAGAGCTGGTAAGTCTGTCATAAACTCCTCATAGTAAGTGAGGGCATGCCTCAGGTCCAACATATGGAGCCTGCGCTCAGCCTCCAAGGTTGGACTGGTGAAGTACACCGGGAGACTGACCACCTAGTTAAGGTGAAACCCCAAAACAACCTTCAGGAGGAACTTTGGGTTGGGGTGGAGGACGACTTTGTCCCTGTGGAACGCCAAGTAAGAAGACTCTGCCAGGAGTACCTGGAGCTCACTGATCCTTCTAGCGGAGGTGATAGCCACCAAGAAGGTGATCTTCCACAACAAGTGGGAGATATCACACCTGTGCATCGGTTCAAAAAAGCTTGCCATGGGCACTGTCCGTACCAGCAATAAGTCCCAAGGTGGTGGTGGTTTACACACTGGAAAGGATAGGTGGTTAAGGCCCTTAAAGAAGTGCTCGACCACCTCTACCTGCACCACTACTGGCACACCAGCCTGTGCCTGCTATGCCAAGATGGCTGCCAGGTGCACCACGAGGGTCGTCAACCTTAGGCTCAACTGAGAGAGGGACCACAAGTAGTCCAGGATACTAGCCACGGGGTAGGGCAGGGGGTCCAGATCCATGCTCTAGCACCAAATGGAAAAGCGCTTTTCCATTTTTCTCCACTCGGCTGAGGGCATCTGCTAGCTGGTTGGATGCTCTGGCCACATGGATTGCCAGGAGATCGGTGCGCAGACTGTGCATTGGGGTCCAGGTGTGGAGGACTTTCCAGCACAGCCTGAGGAAAAAAAATTACTCACCGTAGTAATCTTGTTTCTTCCAAAGTGTCCTTTAGCATCAGTACCAATATGCAGTAAGCTGGCTAGGTTGAGCTGCCTCGGAAGTGGAGCTTATGATAATGAATAAAATTAATTAGCCAATCGGAAGAGAGCTAGAGGGTGTAATGAGTGAAGCTTGCCCAGAGGGCACCAGAATTTTTTTGAAGCTATGATCGGAACATGCCCATGTAAAGTATAGAAACATAGAATTTGACGGCAGATAAGGACCGCTTGTCCCACCTAGTCTGCCCATTTTCCTACCTAACAGATAAGCTGCAGATCCTAGTTAACCAACAGCTTACTTCCTCCTACCTCCCACTAGGACTGCCTTTTGCCTGTCCCATGCATTCTTGAATTCCTCCACTGTTCTTGACTCAACAACCTCCTCAGGGAGGCCGTTCCATGCATCCACAACCCTCTCCATGAAAAAAACTTCCTCACATTACCTCTGAGCCACCCCCCCCATCTTCAAATTGTGGACCCTTGTTCTTGCACATCTCTTTTTCTGAAAGATGCTACCCTCTTGGACTTTGTTGATTCTCTTGAGGTACTT
This sequence comes from Neoceratodus forsteri, assembly GCA_016271365.2. NCBI lineage: Eukaryota > Metazoa > Chordata > Ceratodontiformes > Ceratodontidae > Neoceratodus > Neoceratodus forsteri. The sequence goes on along the minus strand of CM057459.1, from coordinate 1,280,861,102 downwards.
GAAAGTTTCTATCATGTCCCCTCTCTCCCTTCTTTCCTCAAGGGTATACATGTTAAGCTCCTTTAGTCTTCCTTCGTATGTCTTCTGGTGCAGACCCTGCACCATTTTGGTTGCCCTCCTCTGGACAGCCTCCACTCTATGTCTTTGAGGAGATGAGGTTCCCAGAACTGCACACAGTACTCCAGATGGGGTCTCACCAACTGTCTGTACAGAGGGATAACAACTTCCTGTTTTCTACTATTGATGCCTCTCCCTATGCATCCCAGTATCCCCCCAGACTTCCTTACTGCCTTCTCACATTGCTTGCCCACCTTTAGGTCATCTGATATAATTACCCCCAGGTCTCTTTCCAATTTTACTGTTGTCAGTATCTCACCCCCCATTGTGTACTCTTTCCCTGGGTTTTTGTTTCCCAGGTGCATTACCTTGCACTTCTTTGCATTGAATCTGAGCTGCCATACATTTGAACATTCCTCCAACCTTGCCAAGTCCCTTCTCATCCTTTCCGCTCCATCTTGTGTATCAACCATGTTGCAGATCTTTGTGCCGTCTGCAAAGAGACATACTTTTTCTTCCAGTTCCTCTGCAATGTCACTTACAGAGACATTAAAAAGGACCGGTCCCAGTATTAAACCCTGCAGTACCCCGCTAGTAACCCTCCTTTCTTCACTGTGGACTCTGTTTACTACTACCCTTTGCATCCTGTTGTCTAGCCAATTTTTTATCCAGGTTACCACCTTGGAACCCACTCCAAGGCTGGCTAACTTGTGTATTAATCTTTTGTGCGGGACTGTATCAAATGCTTTGCTAAAATCTAGGTAGGCCATGTCCATAGCCCCTCCCTGGTCTACTACTTTGGTCACCTAGTCAAAGAGATTAATCTGACATGACCTTCCCATCATGAATCCATGCTGCCTTGGGTCCTGTGCCCCACTGGCCTCTAGGTACTCAACAATTCTTTCCTTCAAAAGTGATTCCGTCATTTTCCCTACCATCAAGGTCAAACTAACTGGTCTGTAGTTTCCTGCCTCTGTCCTGCTCCCACTTTTGTGAAGAAGAATCACATCTGCCCTCCTCCAGTCCTCAGGTACCACCCATTCCTCCCATGATTTGTTTAAGAGAGTAGTCAGCGGTGTCACTAGTTCTAGTTAGTTCTTTTAGAATTCTTGGGTGAATCCCATCAGGCCCCATTGCTTTGCCACCTTCAATTTTATTAGTTCTTTCAGAACCCTTTCTTCTGTAAATGGACTGGTATCGACCCCCATCTTCGGAGTATTTCTCTTGTTTGGTTTAGGTACCTCCCCCTCCTCTTCCTTTGTGAATACTGAGCAGAAATATTTGTTCAGTATCCCTGCTTTTTCACTGTCACCCTCTGCCCACATTCCCTCCCCTTTATTAAGCCTCAGTATCCCTCCTTTGGTCTTTCTTCACTTCCTAATGTACCTATAAAAGGTCTTATCCCCATTCTTAACAGAGTAGGCTATCCTTTCCTCGGTTTGGGCCTTTGCTATTCTGACTGCCTTCCCTGCCTCTTTCTGCTTTAACTGATAACATTCTCTGTCCTGCTCCTTCTGTGTTTCTTTTTATTTCCTAAATGCTATCCTTTTCTCCTTAACATTCCTTGCCACCTCTTTTGAGAACCATAGCGTTTTTTCCCTTTGTTGTGTTTTGTTGATTTGCTTTACACAAAGGCTTGTTGCCTCTGTGATGGCTGTTTTGATTACTCCCCATTGTTCCTCCACCCCTCTTTCTTGCCTGTTTGCTAGTGCTTTTCTGAGGCACTCTCTCATTGTCCCAAAGTCAGCACTCCTAAAGTCCAATACTTTTGCTTTTGTATGGCTTGATTGTATGGCTGTGTTTATCGTGAACCACACTGTTTGGTGGTTGCTTGTTCCCAGATGGCTACCCACTTCTAAATCTGAGATTCTTCCTCCATCCCTATTTGAGAGTACTAGGTCTAAGATTGCCCCTCTCGAGTGGGTTCCAATACTAGCTGTCTGAGGCATGCCCCTTGTAGGCAATCAAGAATTACCCTGCTCTTGGATGTGCCTGCAGCAAAGGTGCTCCAGTTAATCTGGCATATTCAGGTCCCCCATCAACAATACCTCCCCTTTTTCTGCCATTCTAAGAATGCCTTCTATCATTTCCTTGTCCATTCCCTCCCCTGAGATAGGGGTCTGTATATAACCCCCATGTGGATTGTGGTGCCATTTTCTGTCTCCAGGGTGACCCAGAGTGCCTCATCTGCTCCCTGTTTACTCTTTAGTTCTGTTGCTTTAATCCCTTCCTTTACACAGGCTACTCCTCCTCCTCTTTTACCCTGCCTGTCCCTCCTGTAGATTGTGTATCCTGGTATGTTGACATCCCAGTCATGGTTCTCTATGTACTATGTTTCTGTGACTGCCACAATACCCAGGCAACCCCTCTTCCATCAAGGTCACTAGTTCAGGGAGCTTGTTACACAGACTATGACCATTGGTACTCATCACCCTCCACTTTTTGATGGCCTTACCCCTTTTAGCCCCATCCCTGTCCTTACTGCCTTTGCCTTTTTTTTTTTTTTACATTTACCTCTATCCTGCTCCCTAATGATTTCTCTACCTTGGTGTTTGCCTCACTAATTACCATGTTTTGTGGGGGGAGGCTGGGATTTTCCTGCTCCTTTTCAGTGCCTCCCCCCTTGGCTAGTTTAAATGCTTGCCAATGAAGTATTTAAAGCTCTCACCTAGGATCCTGGTTCCCCCCCCAGTTCAGATACAGACCATAGTGCCAGTATAGGCCTGCATCCCTCCAGGTTATGACCCAACAGGCGTTAAAAATCATACAACAGCATGACAATAAACAATTGAAATAACCTGTAAACTTGGAGGTTACTGATGCTAAAGAACACCTTGGAAGAAACAAGATTATTACAGTGAGTACTTTTTTCTTCTCACCCCAGGGGTCCTTTAGCATCAGTAAAAGTATGCAGACTACAAAGCAGTGCAGTTGGGAGGAGGGTAGAGAACCTACTTGGGGAAGAGGCTCTGTAGAACCGCCCTGCCAAATCTGGCATCAGATCTGGATTGTACATACAGGCAGTAGTGCTGTGAATGTGTGTATGGTCCTCCATGTGGCTGCTTTGCAGATATCAAGTAAGGGAATATCCCTTGCGGCTGCCTTTGTGGCAGCAATGCCCCTAATAGAGTGGGTCCTGAGGCCTTGAGGGACTGTTTACCAGCCTTGTCATAACAAAACTGAATGCAAGAGACTATCCAGTGGGAGACAGTTCTCTTAGTGGCTGTTTTTCCTCTGCCTACCTCTCCTTAGATGAGGAAAAGCTGGGTAGTGGAGCCCCTAAACTGCTTGGTGTGCTCTGACTATGGAGCCTTTGTTCCCTTGCAGTGGATTTTTCAGTAAAGGAAACAGGAAGGGTAATGGACTGATTAAGGTGCAACTCAAGAGATCACCTTAGAAAGAAATTTCCTGTTTGTTCTGAGCTCTACCTTGTCCTTCTAAGGAATGATGTAGTCTGGCTCAGTAGCGTGCCTGAAGTTCTGAAAGACTTCTTGCAGAAGTGATGGCAACCAGAAACACTATCTTCCAGGTAATACATTTCAAATGGGCTATAGCCATGGGCTTGAAAAGAGGCTACATAAGCTTAGTGATGCAAAGATTGAGATCCCAAAGGGAAGCTGGTTCCCTAACTGGGGGTTGAAGATGGGGGAGGTCTTTGAAAAACTTTTTAAAAATAGGCAAAGAGATAACTGACTTGTCCTTCCCTTTGGATGGGCAAGCAGAAATTGCAGCTAGGTTACGTTTTAGGCCAGAGGCCTGTAGGTGGACCCAATAATCTAAAAGACTGGGGACTGAGGCTTTCAGAGGATTTATGTGTTTTCTCTTCCACCATAAAGAAAACCTTTTCCACTTAGCTGCATAGGTTTTCTTGGCACTTGGTTTTTGCCCATCCTCATAATTTTCAGGACCTTTTCTGAATACTGAGTGTCTGGGTACTCTACAGTAACTCCTCAAGAGCCAACCTTTGAGGTGCAGAGACTGAAGATCTGGATAGGCCTCTCCTAGCTGTGGCAGAGTCAGGAGAGAGTGACTGAGGGTAAGCCGAATAGGTTTGTTGTGAGACAGGGCTAATAGGAGAGGATACCAAGATTGTCTTGGCCAATCTGGTGCCACTAGAATCAATGTTGCCGATTGACTCCTCAACTTCACCAACACTCTGAATCAGAAGAAAAGTAGGGAAGGCATAAAGAAACTTGCCTGCCCAATCCAGGGTTAAAGCATCTGCCGGAAGAGTCAATAGTGTTGGGGGCCTGCAACAGTACAGAGGAAGTTGATGGCTGAGGTGAGAGGTAAACAGATCTATATCTGGTGTGCTCTACCTTCTGAACTGCAGCAAGAACCTGCTTGTTCAGAGTCCATTCATTGTGTCCTTGGCTGATGCAGCTTAAGGCATCTGCCAGGGTGTTGTTCTTGTCTGGGAGGTGTATGGCTGAGAGGCACACATCACCAGAATAAGCAAGAGACCACATTTTCATTGCTTTTATGCAAAGCACAGTCAACCTTGTGACACCCTGCTTGTTTATGTAAAACACAGCCGTGGTGTTCTGTCCTGATTTGCACTGATTGACCTTTTACTGCGAGGGGGGAAAAGTCTTTAGAGCAAGGTAAATGTCTCTGAGTTCCAGCAGGTTGATGTGGCTTGCAGATTCTTTGGGAGTCCAAGTGCCACTTACAGAGTGGTTGTCCAGATGAGCTCCCCAACCCAGAAGAGAGGCATCTGTAGTGATGATCTTTGTGGGTTCAGAAAGCTGGAAGGGGATCCCCACCAGAAGGTTGGATGTTTCCTTCCAAGATAGGTAGGGGTAACATTTTTGTAACTGAAACCAGCTTGGACAAGAAGTGTCTTTTTTGGGACCTGTGTGCCCATAGATGGCACTGTATGTTCCTCATTTGAAATCTGACACCTAGGACAACAGCTGTCATAGAAGCCATGTGTCCTAGGAGCCTTAGGAAATGTCTGGCTGGCCTGGACTGGCCCAGGTCAAAGAAGTTCACCACTGACAGGAAATTGTGGATCCTGTTTGCTGGAAGAAAGGCCCTGCTCTGCTGTGTATCCAGTTCTGTTCCTATAAAGGTGAGGGACTGCATTGGATCTGAATTAGATTTATTTTCATTGATGAGAAAGCCCAGAGACTGCAGAGTTTGTTTTGTGTAACTGAGAACCTCTCTGACCTTGTGAGGGGTTTTGCCCACCAGGAACCAACTGTCCAAATATGGGTAGACTGCAATGTCGAGTGTTCTGAGATAAGCTGCTACAACATTTAGGCACATGATGAACACTCTGGGGTCAACATTGGGCCGAATTGCAAGGCTGCAAACTAGTAATGTCCTGATGGCAGCCTAAATCTGAGAAACTTTCTTTGGGACTGCCTTATTGGAATGTGAAAACAGACATCCTTGAGGTCCATGGAGGCTAGCCAGTCACCCTGCTGCAGAGAGTGAATAACCATTGTGAGGGTGACCATTCTGAATTTTGGTTTCAGCAAGTGCCTGTAAGTACCTGAAGTCAAGATTAAGTTGCCACTCACCATTTTTCTTTTCTGTCAGGAAGTATCTTGAGTAGAGGCCTTTTCCCCACTGGGAAAAGGGAACTCTCTCCACTACCTTTGTTGCTAACAGAGTCTTTGCCTCCAGCTCCAGCAGGAGTATTTCTTTTGGAGTTAAAGGTTTTGGCAGTAAGGGTCCCCTGAGAGACGGACATTTTTTGAACTGGAGGGATAGGCTCTTTTCCACTACCTCCAGGACCCACTTGTCTGTGGTAATGTGGTTCCAAAACTGGAGGTAGTGGGAGAGCCTTCCCCCATCAGGGAGAGGGGAGGGGAGGCGACCTGCCTGCAGAAGTCAGAGCTTAGAATGAGAGGAAGGCACAGGAGTGGTGGCAGCTGTTCTCTGGCCTCTCCTGCCTCTGCAGAAACCTCTCAACTGAGAGTAATCCATGGGCTTTGGTAGAGGGAAGAATGCCCTGGCATAGAAATCTCTGTTTTCCCTGTAATGAGGCTTTTGGGAGGCAGAGACTTTCTCATTGGCTGCACTGCTCTCATATGTGGACTTGTGCTCTTCCACCTTTTTCATACAGGCTACAGTCCTGTCCCCGAAAAGGGAATCATTTTCAGAGGATAATTCCATGGCTTTGGACTGGGTGTCCTGTGATAGATTTCTGGTTCTTAACCAGGTCAGGCATCTAAGGGAGTTAACTTGAGCCATAAAGTACAGTTACGTAAGAACTTACTGTAACAAGTAGATCTTTGAGAGAAGCTCTTGCAGCAGGCTATTACCATTAGGACTTACGCCACAGGCCTTAGGACCCACCGGAAAACTCTTAGCTAGTAGTACCTGTCACAAACCCACTCAGCAGGTCAGCCCTCTACTCCCAAAGTGCCAACCTCCGAGCACAGTCTTTTTTTTTTTTTTAACTTTCTTTACTTAAGATTTTTCATATAGACAATACATACATACAAACTACATTCATATTTGAATTATTTGATTTTGTTCACATTAAGTCATATTATTGTATCATTACTTAACACTATACCCTTAGAGGAGACATGGGGTAAATATATATTACCCTCAGGACCTTCCTGGGGGAAGACAAAAATAGAAATTACGTACTTACCGTAATTATGATCTTTCTGTGTATCTTCACCATTCATCACAGATGGGTACTGGCTGGAGGTCAGGACTCAGCGAACCTTTTTTTTTTTTTTTAAAAGGACAGGCGGAGCTGACGCATATCGGCGCTCGCCGAGGCTTTTCGCATTCACGTGGGCGCCCGAGGATTAGCCGTTGTTAGGCCGACCCCCTGACTACCAGTTCTGAGTCGCCGGAGAGGTAAGAGGAAGGGATGGAGGGGGGACAAGAGAGTCCAAGGGACAGAAAAAGGAAGGAAGAGCTGAACCAAAAGGAGAAATAACGACTGAGAGGACAGCAGAGACAAGATGAAACTAAGGGGATTGGGTAGGGGCACCAATCTCTGGAAGTGGATGAAGGGAGGGAAGGAGGGGAGAAATTTTAGGAGAGAGTGAGAGATAACAAGGATCCAGGACCTTTGTCCTTCACCAGATTGTATAAGTATTCAAGGCACAGAATATATGGCAATACCCCAAAAGCAGAGTCGGCTATACTGGAGAAGGACAGGGTACAGGAATTAGTACTCTCTCTGAAAGAAATTTGGTGAAAAAAAGGGGATTCTTTTTTTTTTTTTTTTTGAAACATTTGGATGACAGGAGGAGGGCAACCAACAACTCCCACCCTGCTAGGGTGGAGATATGCAGTAGAGAAGGAATGCCACTCGGCTGTACCCTTTTAAGGAAAAATTACACCCCTGTGTGTCCCTACTTTACCCTGCTCAAAGAGAGGGAGAGGCACAGAGGAGGGGACCCAGGGGATGGTGGGCAGGATTGTGATGAATGGTGACGATACACAGAAAGATCATAATTATGGTAGGTACGTAATTTCTATATCTTATCTGGCGCAGTTCACCATTCATCACAGATGGTGACACCAAGCCTCAAGGGGGCTGACTGATTGCACCCTAAGGACAGTGTCCCTTAGCCTCAGTGGGTGACACTAAGAGGGGAACCTTCTGGCCTGGGGAGGCCCGAGAGTGGGAGAGGAGATGGGGTCTCTGGAGGGGAAGAAAGTTGCCCCAACAAACGCTGTTTCGCCTATGGGAAAAAGAGATAGGTTCCTGTGAGCGGAGCAAATCACCCTAAGCTGGGCCAAGGTGACAACCGGAAAGGCGAAGCCACACTGATCTTCTGGTGCAGATCGCAGTCCCTACCACCCTGGTAGCTACCTCGTTGGCGTCATAAGACGCCCTGCTTGGTGCCTTGCTAGCTCCAGGCCATGTGCAGAGAGAGCGATGGCTTGCCTGGTTTGCTCCAAGTCAGGCAAAGCAGCTAGGATCTGACCCAGCGCTGACCACAAGAACCTGTTGTAGGCTGCATAGTGGGCCTGATGAGCGGAGATGGAGAGAAGCAACCGTGCTAGTAGAAGTCCTCCTCCCAGAAATCAAAATCTGAAGAGTCTTGATCAGGGGCCGGTCACGTGGAGGGCGCGAAGCTCTGCCAGAGTGTCCAGGTGCATCAATCCCGACCACGGATGAGGCATGGACCCTGGAGACTGGGGTGCAATACCTCTGGCTGAGGTCCCTAGGGGCAGGAACTCCGGAGAAGGGCCTTTGCCAGAAACGCATAGGACGCCCTGAAAAGGAGCAGGCCAGGGGGCACCACAAGGGTGGCCACCCAAAATCGCCTAGAAAGGCGAGCCGATGCTCTGGATTGCTCATGATAGGGGAAAGGTGAAGGTCCTCCAACATCCTCGAGAGGAAATGCTGATACTCCGAGAGATCAGCGGCAGGAGAGATGTGGACAGAAGGTTCCTCACCCCCAGAAGAGGGGCATGAGGAGCTGGAGGTCACCATATGCTCCGAGGGTGGCTGCTCGGGGGGAGGTTGAAAAACCTGACTGTCCAAGGCCCTAACGTAAGCAGGGAACCGAGAAGCCACCACTCTGAATTGCTCCCAGGTGAGAGGCCCGGTAGGACCAAGAATGCCTGGGAGCACTGGAGAATGTGGCAGAGGGGTAGTGGCAGAGCCGAGGGAAGGAATCGGCTGGCCTCTGCCACGGCTAGGGAGCGGACCATGGACACCCGGGGAAGGTGTCCCGGAAGACTCCGCAGCCGACAGCTGTACAACCATGTTGGTACTGCCTAGGCTGCGCCCAGAAGAATCCCCCCAGTGAGGCAACCGGGGCCATACAGGTCCAGAAGGACAGTCCCCTGCCTCTAAAGAACAGGACCCTGTCAAGGAACCGGAAGGGGAAGGGCAGAAGTCCGCACTTCGGTTTCGTCCAGGGCCCGGGTTGACCCCAGAGAAAGGCCGACGCACTGACCCCACACCCTCGACCCTCAGAGTCCGGAGAAGGTCCTGGTCCTCGGAAGGACCAGCCTAGGTAGCTGGCAGCTCTGGGAAGTCCCCGAGGGGAAAATCCAGGGCGAAGCACCCTTCCCAGCCGTAGGCTTCCCGATGGGCCCCAAAGTTGGGCGATCGAGACACACCATGGGAGAGGGTACCTCTGCTGAAGGGTCAAGGAACCCTCCCAGACCAGGTTGCAAGGCTATAGTGGCATGCACCACAGCCTGCTGGTCAGTGTCACTGACCCCGATCTGGAGGGGAACCCGACGCTCCTCAGCAGGGGGCTGACTCCGACTCGTCGAAGAGACCACCGGCTCACCCTCCTGTGCAGGCAACCCCGAAGGGTGTGATTGCCCATCCGACTCTGAGCCGGACTCCGACTCCGAAGAGGTGGAATCCGAGGCCCTGAGCCAGACAGTAGGAGGGCGAGGAAAAGCGACCTTCGCAAAGGGTCCAGAAACCATGGCAGTGGACAAGGCCGGCCCCGCGGGCAGAGCTGGCAGAAGGCGGTAGGGCAGCTGAGACCAAAGGTCCGAAGCTTAGGCCAGCCGCAGCACCGCTCAAGTCCATCAGCACCGAGCGCGCTGGGACAGAGACGCGCCAGGCAGCCCCAACAGCGGCTCCGGAGATGCAGACACTGCCAGGTTCTACGCCGCGAGCGGCACCGAGAGTCGGCGGGCGCCGCCGCCGAGTGCAGGCTTCGGCGCTGACGCCGCCGCCAGGCCCCACGGCGCTGCGAGCAGCACCGAGAACCGCGCGCCGACGTGCCCCAAAAACGGACCCGCGCGAGAGCAGAGGCGGCGCGCGAAGGTGACGCGACCAACGACTCCGAGGGTCCGCGTGCCGTGGTTCAACCTCGGCGCCGAGGCGAGACATAGCGAAGCTGTGACGCCGGATCCAGGGTCGCGGCGCTCTGAGCAGAGTCGATGCCGCAAGCAGTGCCGACAGGGCCCATGGCGCTGGGAGATGAGTCGGTGCCACCAAGGCCCTCGGCACGGTGAACGGCGCCGAAGGCCTCGAGGACACCAACCGACAGCGTTGAGGATGGCGCTGACCCGGGCCTTGCGAACCGCAGGAGCGATACCGGTGGGGGCCTTCACCCCTGAAGGGGTGATTGCCATGGCGGTGCCTCCCGCCCACTCCTGGGGGGAAGCGGGACAGGCTTCCTGCGCTGCGGGAGAAGCCTCGACCAAGGCTAGGCTACGGGAGGTCGAGGCTCCCTCCTCCACGGTCCGAATAGAACCGGGAGGGGACCCGGAGGAAAGGCAGAGAGAGCTAGCTTGGCCCGACGAAAGGCGAATCCGCCCCCGAAAGTCAGCGGAGCTCGGCCCAACTTTCCACGCAAGTGCTGTTCGAGGACGCGACGGTCCATGGAGAAGCAGGCGTCGCACGAATCCATGTCATGAAGCGGGCCAAGACACGCAAGACACTAGTCATGCTGGTCGGTCATGGAGAAGTTGCGGCCGCACGGCACCGACGCATAGGGGGCCGCCCCGCCTTAGAGAATTTCTTGCCCTCCGACCGCGGCATGACCTACGGGAAAAACAACATCAAAAAAGACTCGACGTAGCTTAAATGTTAATAAAAAGGAAAGATCTTACCGGCGACGTCGAGTGGAGGCAGTACCCAGAACTAGTAGACCGCGGACTGGCGATGAAAATATCGCAGGCGTAAGGCCTAAAAAACTGACAGACTTCTTCAAACTTCAGGCTTCCCACGAGGCGACCTCAACAGCGGGAGACGAAGAACTGGTTGTCAGGCGGAGTCGACACAGCTTAACGGCTAATCCTCGAGCGCCACATAGTACGTTGGCCTCGAGGGCAGCGCCGATGCTGCGTCGGCTCCGTCTGTCCTTTAAAAAAAAAAAAAAAGGCTCCCACGGGGTCCTGACCTCCGGCCAGTACCCATCTGTGATGAATGGTGAAGACTGACACAGATAAGATCTTAAATTACTCAGATTACTTAAAAAGTCTTAATTACTAGATTACTGGATTACTGGAGGAGAATAGTTCCCTGCCCAGTCCTGACTTTACCTTATAGGTAGGCATAAATTTGATGAACTAACTTATCTGGTAGAACGGAGCCACAAGGAGAAAGGACAAGTAAATGGGATTCAACTCCATCCTTCCCTACTGACCTATGTCCTACCCTACTTGTTGTACATTGATATAATATCCCAAAATAAATTCTTTATCAGGGAATGAAATTCGGTCTCACTTCAGACACATGTAATACCCAACGTCTCCACAGTATTTCAAACTTTGGTATTCTCTTATTAATAGCTGCCATTAAGGCTTCTATTACGTAAATAGAGATCATAAGATCCTGCCATGACTGTATTGTGATTGTCACTGGTGACAACCAGTGTTTAGTTATCACTTTCTGAGCTGCCAGGAAAGAGATTTTTAAGAACTTGCTTGTGTTAGGGTTCCTATATTCCTTTGGCAGGTCTAAAAAAAAAAAGCAAGTAGAGGTAACAAGTAATCCAGGATCTAAAATCTTCTGTAGAGCCTGTTGCAGCTCCCTGAAAAATGAAGACAATACAGGACAGCTCCATATTATGTGCCCCAAGGCTGCTGGGGAATGCCCACAGTTTCTCCAGCAAGCTAAGTGTTTAGCCCCTTGATACTTCCATTGAATTGCTGGAGTCCAAAAATATCTAATAAAAATCTTCCAGGAAAACTCCTGCCAACTAATTGCTGATAAGCCCCAATGTATCTTCCCATGTCCAGGACCACAGGTCTTCTGTGATCTGGATCCCCAAATCAGACTCCCATGCTTTTTTAGTTGAGATAACTGTATCTCCTTTCCATGAGAGCAAGGATTGGTATAAGATGGAAATAATGTGAGTCGTAGGAGGGTCACCCTTTACCGCTCTTTTAAGAATATAATCTATCTGTTGTGGAGGGGGGATTGTCAGTACCCAGCTGAGACTGGAGTTTTTTAAATATAATTTCTAATTTGAAAATATCGAAATCTATCCTGCCGTGAAATTCCATAGTTATTAACAAAAGTTTGGAATGCCTTTATCTCATTTCCCTCCAAGAAATGCCAAATAAGGTGTCAATTATTTTCCTCCCATTTTTTAAACCCTACATCCCACTTAGCAGGGGGGAAGGTGTCCAAATATGGAACCGAAAATAGAAGATATCTCCAATATCTAGCCCTCCTGTCTCCCATCACTCCAAACGACACACTTAGAGTTGGAGTCATACATGGATTGCCTTCATGGTGAACTAGAGTCCCCTTCCCTTGTCCCAGAAGAACAGAGTTAAGGTTTACAAGTGCCCCCTCCCTAAGTTCTAGCGTTTTCCATTTAGCTAGGTAAGTCTGGTCTAGCCAGTATATTATTGTCCTTAATTGAGCTGCTTGATGATATATTTTAAAATCTGGGAGAGATAAACCTCCCTCTCTCTTTGGGATTTGTAGCACTGTAAGGTGCACTCTTGGTCTTTGAGATCCCCATAAAAACCATGATATTCCTCTGTTAAGTGTGTTAAAATATGATTCTGGGAGAAGGATAGGTATGGTTTTGGCCAGATATAAGAGTTTAGGGAGGATTATCATTTTTATTGCCTCTACTCTCTGTGCCAGAGGGATAGGGACTGGGACCCATCTATCTAATTCCCTCTTGATGCCTTTCAGGAGCGGGGTAAAGTTAAGGGGTAGAAGCTGGTCTGGCTGTGGACTTACTTGGATTCCCAAATATTTAATTCCCAAATATTTAGTATCTGTGAGATTCCATTTAAAAGGTTATTTCTTTATAATCTATTCTGAGGGGTTGTATTGTAATTTTAATATCTCAGTTTTATTCAGGTTCACTTTGTATCCAGCTAAATGGCCAAATTCAATCTCGCATGCCCAAACGGGTCTAATGATTGTTCCGGATTTTTTAGGTAGATCATTAGATCATCTGCATAGAGAGCTAATTTGTGAGTTTCCCCTCCCAATTCCCACCCCTGAATTAGTTTATCCTGCCGAATCATCTGGGCCAGAGGTTCTAAGTATAGAGCAAAAAGGAGGGGGGAGGGGAAGTGGGCATCCCTGCCTGGTACCTCGGTACAGAAGGATTGGGGATATAATGCTGCCATTGATTTTCACATAGGCTTTTGGGTTCGAGTAAATATTAGTTATACTTTTAATAAAAAGGTGAGAAAGTCCAAATTTCTTTATAGTCGCCCCCATGAAACCCCACGCTACCCGGTCGAAGGCCTTTTCAGCATCCAAGGTTAATAGCATACAAGAGGCCTTCGATTGGGCAACATGGTGCAACAGATGCAAAGATCTTTTAATGTTATTCTGGGCCTGTCTACCCAAGATAAAACCAGTTTGATCCCGATCAACCAGACCTGGGAGGACCGCTTCTAGCCATTTCATAAATATAGAGACATATATTTTATAGTCAATATTAAGAACCGAAATAGGGCGGAAAGAGCTATAGTACATTACATCCTTTCCTGGCTTAGGAATACTGGAAATAACTGCATAATTCCAAGTTTCTGGAAACACCTCCCCTGCTTGCTCCTCAATGCAGGCCTTCAATAGGGGTTCTCTAAGCTCAGTTAGAAAAAACTTGAAAAATTCTGGAGTAAATCCATCCGGACCTGGGGATTTTTTAGTTTTCAATCTTTTAAAAGCAGAATCCAGCTCTTGGGAGGTGATTGGGGCATCAAGGAGATCTCTGGATTCCCTGGTCAATTTTGGCAAGCATAACTTATCCAGATAGGACTCTATTCGTGTGTTGTCGGGGATATGATCCATATTATAAAGCTCTGTGTAAAATATCTTGAAGCCACATCTTATATCTTTGGGTGTTTTCAGCATAGTTCTGGCCTTTGGATCATGAATCCGGGTAAACGTGGACCTAGCAGTCTGTTAACTAAGACAGTGTGCTAAAAGATGAGAGGCCCTAGGGCCTGTCTCATGATATTTTTGCAGTAGACGCCGTAATGCTTGTTCTGTTTTGACATCAATTTTTGGATCTGCTGTTTAACCCCCTGTATATCCACTATAACTTCATTTTCCCCATTGGCATGCCTCTTTTGTAGATCGAGCAACTGGTTTTGTAATTCTTTCATTTGACGGTTTTGTTGCCATTTGAAATATGATGCGAATTTAACACAATCTCCCCTGAAAACTGTCTTTACCATATCCCATAATACTGCCCTTGAAATTTCTGGTGTATCGTTTTCCTGTCTGATTTGTAGTAATCGTGCCTTGGCCTCCTCAGTAAATTCCCTCAGGTTCAACATGTAATTATTGAATTTCCATAAAGCTGGACCCCTTCTAACATTCCATTTTAATCTCAAGAGCAATTGTGAATGGTCAGAAAGAACAGATGGAATATGAATACATTCCTCTACTTGGCTCTGATGTTCTCCCAAAATCAACATGTAGTCAATTCTAGCGTATGACCCGCGTGGGTAAGAATAATGATTCTATTCCTTTGTTTTTTTATGTAACCTCCAGGCATCTACCCAAAAAAACTCTCTCAGGTGGTCTCTAATGGCTCTGCTGGCAGAGTTTTGCCTGAAAGACCGGACTCTAGAGGTATCCACCTGCTCCCAGATCTGATTGAGGTCTCCTCCTATTACCAAAGGGCCCTTTTGCAACTCTGTAATTTTATTTAAAAGGGATCATAGAGTTCCTTTAGTTGAACCCATAGGGGCGTATAAAGAAGCCAATGTAATGGGTGCGCCTGCCAAAGTATCCATCAAAATGGCCAAGCGGCCCTCAGGGTCTATATAACTACCTGTCTTTTGGAACTGGCTCCTTTGGCAACTAAGATGGCGGAGCCTCTTCTTTTCCCTCTTTCAAATGAAGCTGCTACCACTTGTTCATACCCAAATCTTCTTAGTTTCTGATGTTCACTTTTATTAAGGTGTGTTTCTTGTAGTAACACAAAAGAGGGACTCTGTCTCTTAATAGCAGACATGACCTTATAACGATTTATTGAGCTATCTAGCCTGTTAACGTTATGAGAGAATGTTTATAATATCATTATTCTTATCCCCCATTAGAACACAAAAAAATAAGTCCCTGTTTATGTGTCACTTTATTTCTACTCACCTCTGACCTTTCTCCCTCAGCTCCCCAGCCCGATTCTTTCTCCTCCTCTTAGTCCAAATTTTCCCAGGTTGTATTTTAGATTCTCCTCCTTGGTATTTAAATACACTTTGTGAACATCATTGTTTATCATGACTGCAAAAAAACACTGATACGCTTCCCAACACACTTTAAAACATAAACCTTTAAACCTCTCTTGGAAAGGAGCCAACTGGGCAATCCTCACCCAGAAAAAATAACTATTTACATGATGACTCCCAAGGTAGGGGAACCATAAGGATAGTTCCCTACAAGCTCGAGTCTCTTGAACTCGAAAGGGAGAAGAAGGGGCCAATGAATTGGCTCGTTCCTCCTGGACCCTACATTTAAGTGGTCCTTGCCCCCATAAGAGGCTAAACATCCCCCGTGGTGCCTCTGTGGAGGGACATGATGACATAAATGTAATCCCCCCCAATGAGTGTCCATAATAGGACTATGAGCCCCACAAGGCAGCATGACTGCAACATGAAAGATGGAATTAAAAAAACTGAGGGTAAACAAAACCCAGCCCTCTCCCTCAAACAGCAACTTAATATTGAAGCTATGATCTCATACTGGAAAGACCATTTTCATCTGACAAGTGACCATGACCTTTTTCCTAGAGTCCTGGAAAACCAGAATCAGCATTGTAAAATGCCTTTAAATATGATCAAGTAATTATCTAAATGATATTGTTGAAACATCGCATTTCAGTTCCCTAAATAAACATTTCCTCTTTGGACACTAGAGGGCGTCTATTGCATGTATTAACTCCGCAAACATGACCCTCTCACTAATTATACATTTTAGGATTACCCCACGAATCCAGAGCATAACCCTCTGATTTTAAACTTCCCAAACAAGTTACATTTTCCCCCTTCCCATTTAGCAACTGAGTCCCAGGACAGAGGTGCAGAAAAGTCAACAGAAATCCCAAATCGGTAAAGCCGAGCGCATCACTGCACTCACAGGCCCTGTGTGACCAATTTTACAGTCACCAAGGAGAATCGCAAGAGGGAAAACCCTCGCAAACCTGCTCTAAGCCAGTACGATTTCAAGTGCCTCCTTCTTTCTCCGGAATCTCTTCCCCTGCAGCTGGTACATGGGTGAGCCTGCTTAGCATATTTTTAATGTCTTGCAGGGTTGAATGCGCCGATTTCTTCACTTGGATGGTATTCTATGACCCAGCTGATCGCCATGCACTCGATGGTCTGGCAGATTGATCCGCACATCAAGGATTCTCTGGAACTGCATGCCCTTTAGTCTTCATCACCTGTAACGCCTCCTCAAAGGTGTGGTATAGCTCTACACCAGACTCCCAATGGACACGCAAGCAAGAGGGGTAGGGTGTCTGGAATTTGATCCCCAGCTCCTTTAATCTTCTCAAAATAGGGGCATAGGATAAATGTTGCTGCTGTATTAGAGGGTGGTAGTCCTGGTCGAAGAAAAGCCTAGCCCCATTATATTCCACCTGGCCCCGTTTCCACGCCGTACGGAGGACCGTCTCTTTCTCCCAGAAGCCTGCAAATTTAGCCACTATAGATCGGGGACTAGCAGACTTTGAAGTGGGTCTGGGCACTAAGGCTTGGTGCGCCCACTCGATCCTAAAGCTGAACCCCTGTGGCAACTCCAACACATGGCGTAGGAGATCCTCCATAAAATCAGACATTTCACCAACTTCTGCAGATTCAGATAGGCCATATATTCGTAGATTATCGCACCGTGAGCGCGCTTCCAAATTTAGACTTTTTGCAGATGTGGATTCTTGTTGGTGTATTAAGAAGATATGAATAAGGTCCTCTTCTGCGGTCGAAATGCATTCCTCCGCATTAACCATTCTAGATTCTAGCCCCTTCAAGACGGTGTGGAGCTTGTTAAATTCAGATTTTGTTTCAGTATGAAACTGTTTGATTTCTGACAGTAATGTTTCGAATCTTGACCGTGACAGAGATTCCATTTCTGCCTCGGTATCTTTTCCCACCATACTCACTGGTGAGATTCTCCCGTTCGTACGTGAACTTGCAGGACTTAATCCAGGTTGATCAGGCTTATTACTTGGGATTTTTGGATCGAGATCTTTTCACCTTTGGAGCTCCACTATGCGCTTTATACATAATTAAGCAAATTTCCCCATTCTGGATTGAGTGGAGCCATTGCTTTTGCTGATGAAAGCGAGAGCTCCTCAGTTAGGCAGCCATAGAGCTGATGACGTCACCGGAAGTCCCCTTCGAGTGCAGTCTTGTGAACAGTTAACAGAAATAGGGTAACCCTCCTGTCTGTTTTGTAGGTTCGAATCAACCTTTGGTCTCAGTTCTGGAGGGATTCAAACTGTGAACCTCTTGCTAACATACTCAATGCACAGGCTCAGATAATTCTGTCTTCTGGGGGCCAGATATCTTGGTCTACGGGCACCTAACCAGGTGTACAAAATGAACCTTTAAAAACTCTAACAAAGACCTCAGATTACGCTTACCTTTTTCCAGTTTGGTGTCACCATTCAAGCTTATGCACAGTGTCTGCTTTAACCACATATACTTCACTTGTTAAAGAAAATAAATTCAAAGACAGACTAAGTAGGCTCTAAAAATAGAGTTTTACTGAAACAGATAAAAAAATATGTAAAACATAAAATACAGAACTATTTATCACAAGAACCATACAATCTTTTAAAAGAACAAGGGGTTAACAGAACAGTGCAATTCTTACTACAGTACTTAGATTTGTCTCTCTCTCTAAATACCTGCTTAAAGTGCTCAAAGATGTTTCTTTGTCAGACTGTAGATAAACGTGTCTCTGAAGCAAAACAGAATATTCTTTAAAAAAAAATATTTGCCAACCCCTTTGTGTGAGGTTACCTAGCTCCTCCTCTGTTTATTAAAAATCATACACCCAGGAAGTTTTATCATTTTAGAAGGAAAGTTAATTAAGGTTACATCAGCAGAAACTCCTTTCCCCATGTGACTTCCCCAATCAAGTCTGTAAATTTCCTTTCATCTATGAGCAGTATCCCCTCTCACACAGACATCAAAGCATTTATGATTTCACACCAGTGTGCTAAACCTGGTTTCCTCCTCGAAACGTCATAAAAGGGATACTGATTTCACTCTTAGCAGTTAAAGCTATTTTTAACATAGACAACAGGAGATTCTTTTTTTTATTATTTTATTTTCTTCATATGCCCCCTCCTCACTGCCCGACTTCCACTCCTTCGGGAGTCTCCAATGGCCTGAGTCGTCCCCGCTCCTGCTATCCGATGACCAGCACAGTCCATCCCACCCATAGAGCCTTGGCTATACCCCCCAGGCGGGTACGGGGTGGGGCCCTTTGCACCCCGACGTAACTTGAATTTTGTCGGGGGATGCTGGTGCTGGCACCGGTAGGGGCACTGGGGATCGTGGCCAGGAGCTCCGTCTACTGGAAGTCCGATGGGGTCTTTTTTCCTGGTTTTTCCCTGCCCTCAGGATGTCTGCACACTGGGGAAGCCTTGGGGTGGAGCACGTCGCGACGTGCCTGACGCTCCGGCTCCCACCCTGTTACGTGCAGTCTCGCTGCACCTCCACCTGTGGTCACCCAGGTAGCGGTGTTGCAGCGGGATTTTGCACCCCCTTCCACCCTCCCAGAGGAGGAGAGCAGCTGCTGGGCACTAAATCCTCCTGCCCCCCCGCCAGCCCTCCAGCTGCCCGAGTCCGTTCCCGAACCCAGGTTGCTGGCATCGCAAGCCCTACCGCTCTGCCGGCGGGCCGGCATTGATAACAGGAGATTCTTGATTAAGGCCTGTTCTAGTCTGTAATTAGTTTCTGGCCTTCCAGGTAACACCTTGTATCTAAAACTTGTGTGTGCGTGTGTGTGTTCTCACATGCTATCTCAGCCTCTCTCATGAGACAGTCCATAACACATTTTTATATTACCAAAAAAAAAAATCATGGTGTACTCAGAACTGGCTGTCCACGTGTCACAGTACCCAGGAGGGCCCGCTCCCCCGCGTCAGCTCCACTCCGACATCAGTTATGTTATAAAAGGGGGCAGTCCTTTGCTCCACCTCAGTTCACCCCGCCGATGACCCGTGAACAGGCCCAGACAGGTGAACCAGGCAAAGCATGCCTACATTATGCTGAACTCTCCAAGGGGAAGGAGGGTGGGAAAGCAGCGCCTGCTGCAAGAGCTACTCTCGTAGATCTACAGTTACGATAAGTTCTTACGTAACTACTATCTTACTTCGAGTGGAAGCTCTTGCAGCAATCCCTGGAAGACCGCGTAGCCAAAACTGGCCCTTTCCCTGGAGGCAATGTCCAAGCTGTAATGCCTGACAAAAGTGTGCACTGAACTCCAAGCAGCCTCTACACAAATGTCTCCTATAGAGACATTTTTTAAGGAGGCAAAAGAGGTAGCCACTCCTCCAGTAGAATAACCTCTGACAGTACCTGGAAGAGGATTGTTGTGTTTATTGTAACAAAAGACTATACAGTGGACTAACCACCTTGATATAGTCTGTTTAGACACCAGATTGCCCAGGTGTTGAGGCGCAAAGGACACAAAAAGTTGCTCCGATTTGCGATAAGAAGCCATACGCTTCAGATAATACCTCAGCGTCTTGTGGACATCCAAGGTGTGCAGGGGAGCTTCCCCTCTGTTGGAAGGGTTGGGGTAATAAACTTGAAGGTCAACTGACTGGTTGAGGGTCAACTCTGAAACCACTTTGGGGAGAAACTTATGATTCGTTCCAAGGAAAACCCTTTCCCTGTAAAAAATTAAATAAGATTCCTTACACATCAGGGCCTGAAGCTTGGAAACCCTTCGAGCTGAAATGACAGCAACCAAAAAAAGATACCTTCCAGGAAGATAACACTGCTTGCAATCTGCTGCAGGTTCAAAAGGGGGAGGGTAAGCTTCTCCAGCACAAAAAGGAGATCCCAGGGAGGTATTGGATCTCTGATGGGAGGCTTTATGTGCAGAATGCCCTGTTGGAAAGTATGGGACACATCCAGTTGGGCTAAGGTTCTGCCCTCCACAAACATGTGATAGGCAGATTCTGCTGACAGGTGCACCTTGATGGAGGAGTAGCTCAAGCCTTGATTTAACAAGGAGAAGAGGTACTGTAAGGCTGAGTTCACTGGACAGGTAAGTGGATCTAGGTGAAGGGACGAAGCCCAAAGGCAGAAATGCTTCCACTTCATAGCATAAGTGGACCTAGTAGAAGGCTTTCTTGTTGAAACGAGAACGTCCTCCACCTCTTGGGAGACCCCATACCACATCTTAACTATGTCTACATGAGCCATGCATGAAGGTTCAGGGACTTGGGATCCGGATGTACCAGTTTGCTCTGGTCTTGAGACAGTAACTGCAAGCTCCGTGGCAGCGGAATTGGAGGTTCCAATGTTAGCCACTGAAGAAGTGGGTGTCACAAACATGCTCCGCAGGTCAGGCCCTCTGCTCCCACGGTACTAACCTTGAAGTGTAGCAGTGTGAACAGGAGACAAACAGGGTAACCCTCCTGTTTGTTTTGGGTCCGAATCACCTACCAGCCTCGAGTCCTGGGGTCAAATGTGAACCTTATGCTAGCATACTCAGTTAACAGGCTCATATATATATATATTCTCTTTGGGGAAATGCAATATAATCATTCAGTGGCACCCAGCCAGGTTCCTAAAATGTACCCTTACGACTCAATATGAGACCTAGGTATATTCTAACCTTTTTGCCAGATAGTAACACACCTGTTTGAACTTTTAACAGATGTCAGAATTAAACACTGGTTCAGCATTTACATGCAAAAGAAAACTGAGAAAACATAGGCAGAATTTCAAGGAAAATATTGTTTACTAAAAATTGTAAAATAGGTAAAATATCAAACACAGAACATGTACATCAATAACTTAGTTAATAAAACAATTGGAAACTTACAGAACAAAAAAAAGACACCTGCAAAATACTTTTACTTAGCTAGATGTTACCAGAAGTGCCTGTTTTAAGTCTAGAGACAAAAGTCTCACCCCTCTCGAGTCCATAGATAAAAAGCAATGATTCCCTAGAGCCTGACCATTTCAAAATCCATCTCCCCACACCCTTGGTGAGATCACAGTAAGATCCTCCCATACTTAATTTCTACTGTGGAAATCAACAGTTAGCAATTTTTTAAATATGAGTTTCTTTCATCAAAGCTTCTCCTTTGATCTCTCTGCTGGTTTCCTGTTTTGCAAGAATGATTTTAGGTTTATGACATTAACAAGAATCTGTAACCAAATTGTTTCTTCCTGCAGGATCATAAAATTTTATGATGTCTTGTCACTTGGCATATGGCAGGAAGCCCTCTGTTAAGGCAGGACAGGAAACCTTTAATTAGTTTTCCCCCAGCAAGCTTTTTTGACAGCTTGCTGCTTTAGTTACACTGATACCGCTGAGGTCAAAGGTCAAGGTTACTTGCTGACTGGTGTGTCCAGGCAATCACATACTGTACACATTTATTTATAATACAAATATTATACATATAACAATAAGCAGGTGGCACAGCATCACACTGGGAACCAAATCTGCCATGGCTATAGTGGGGCAATCAGGATCATGCAAGCCCCCTCAGCCTGCAATTTCAAGAGAACCCTCTGGATTAGAGTGAAGGGAGGACCGGCGTACAGGATCCTCCCTGTCCAACAAAGGGACAATGCGTCTAGCCAGAAAGCACCAGGTGTGCGCTCTCGCGAGCAGAAATTTGGCAGTTTGGCATTGCGTGGGGATGCAAATAGGTTCAGCTCTGGAAGACCCCATGTGTCGAACAGCTGGTCTGCTACTGACTGGAGTAGCTCCCACTTGTGCACCTTGGACCAAGACTGACTTAGACTGTCTGTCAAGGTGTTTTGGACGCTTGGAACATGTACTGTGGCTAGACTGATGTGATGTTCCAGGGCCCAATACCAGACTCTCAGCGCCTCCATGCATAGTGGGTATGAATGTGTTCCGCCTTGCTTGTTAATATAAAAGACGACAGCCGTGTTGTCTGTCGACCTCTGAAAGGCCTGTAAGGCGCTGAGGACTGCTCGCATTTCTAGGACACTGATGTGAAGATTGTGCTCTTCTGGAGACCAATCGCCCTGTGTCTGGCTGTCTTCTAGATGCACGCCCTAACCAAGTTCAGAGGCATCCATGGTTAAGGTCGGCTTGGTGGATCCTGCAGGAAAGAGACCCCTTTTTTCCAGATTGGAGGGGTTTAGCCACCAAACTACAGTCCTCTTGACTCTGTCTGAAATCTGGACAACTGGTCTAGACCATCGGAGCTCTGGTCCCATTTCACCCTGGGCATCCACTGATGGACCCTCATGTGGAGGCGAGCTAAAGGGGTTACTGAAATGGCCACCACCATGTGCCCTAGAAGCCTGAGGAAGGTCCTGGCCTGGACTGGGGGGGGTCATAAGAACCGTCTGGGTTACCTCCTAGAGACCACCTACCCTTTCTTGTGGGAGGAAAGCCATGACCTGGACTGTATTCATGACTGCTCCTATAAAGCAGAGTAGTTGACTGAGCTCTGGGGATGATTTGGGAAGATTCAGGGTGATCCTCAGCTCTCGGAATAACATATAGGTGTCTCCGAGAGTGCGTAAGAGGCGCTCTCTCAACGAGGTTGCTAGAAGTCAGTCGTCCAGGTAAGGGAAGGTATAATAACCCTCATGTCTTAGAGCTGCAGCTACCACTGCTAGGCACTTAGTGAAAACTCAAGGAGTGGAGGAGAGGCCGAACGGAAGAACCCTGAACTGATAATGCCTCCCCTGGAAGTGGAACCTCAAGAACTTCTGGTGGGGAGGAAAGACCCCTATTTGCATGCATGCATATTGCATGTCCAGGGAACAGAGCCAGGTCCCTTGGTGCAGCAGAGGGATAAGGCCTGGAAGGGTCACCATCCTGAACCTTTTACATTCTATACAGTTGTTAAGACAGGTGAAGTCCAGGATGGGCCAAAGATCGTACGTCTTTTTTGGGACCAGGAACAAGTGAGAATAATACCCTCTTCCCTGTTGCCCCTGAGGAACCGGCTCTATTGCCCTTTTCTGCAAGAGGGCCTGAATCTCTCCTTCTATGAGTCTGATGTGAGAAGGAGGATAACTTGAGGACCTTGGTGACGTCTCCAGGGGGATTTGCATGAACTCCAGCGTATGTCCCGTCCTTATAATGTCTAAGACCCAAAGGTCTGAGGTAATTTTTCTCCACCCTTTCAAATGGGAGAAGCAACCCCCGACTGCCTCCCCTCAAGCCTCCTCCAGAGGAGGGGGAGTCAGCAGGGAGTCATTGGAAAGATCCAGGAGTAGGCAGAGAGGGCTGGGAGGACTTTGGGCCTCAAAAGGAAGCGCCCCCGGCCTGCTGGGTTGTGGCCTTCCTTCTAAAGTCTCCTCTCTGTGAGAACTGGTTGCCACAGGTAGTTTGCCTTAGGACTTTCCAAAAGGCCATTTGCAGTAACGTTTTTGGTCCCCCTTGTAGAGCTGCTGGACAGACCAAATTGACTTCCCGGTGTCTTGGAGACGAGAAATCAGCTTCTCAGTTTCCTCTCTGAACAAAACAGAGCCCTGGAATGGAAGATCCCCAATTCCGGACTGCAGGTCCTTGGAGAATCCGGAGACAATTAACCAGGCATAGCGCCTCAGGCACTGCACTTGAGCCGCCACCCTTGGCCTTGTGTTGCAGCGTTATGTAGAGCCGCGCAGTACATGAGTGCCTACAACTGAACCCGATTTAGGAATTTCCAATAGCTCTGTCTTCTGAGCTGAGTCTAGTAAGGCATTGGCTACTTCCTGGCCCTTCTCCCATAACGTGTTCTGGTACTGGATCATATGCGTAAGGATGTTCTGGGACATTATGGAACAGGTGAAAGCAGAATATCTCTTCTTGTCCATCTAGTCCAAATATCTGGACTCCTAATTGGGAAGCTGAGAACTGAGGTGTTTCAGCTGCTTAGATTTATCATGAGAAGACACTATTACCATGGAGTCAGCCTGAGGGTGTTCTGCCAGGAAGGACTCCTCCCTCGGTGCACTATACAGTCTGTCTAATTTTTTCGGAACTGCCAGGGTAGTGGCTGAATGTTTCCAGGTAATCCTCGTAAGGTTATCCACTAAATGAGGCAACTACCAGAGGCTTAGGCTCCTTTTGCCTCAGGTATTTTGCTAGCCTCCGGCATTCCGGATTCAGGTCCTCCATCTCCCACCTGTTATAGCCCTGGATATGCCTCATGATGTCCATAAAGGCTGGATCATCTGGAGGTGAATGAGGGGTCTCATTATCAGGTGAGCTCCCTGCTCTTAAGAGGGACCGGTCCAAGGAACACCGACTCCTGCTAGGACAAGGAGAAGCCGAACCCTATCTGGATTGACTTCATGCCCTACAGCGTCGGATACTAACTGACCGAGGTTGGCTATGGGACTGACGCCTGACCCTGGACCAGCAACGGCTAGGAGAGTGCCCACGGCAGCTAAGAGACCTGTGGCAGCTGTGGGATTTGCTCTTGGGCCGAGACCGGCGACAGCTAGTGGACCTGGAATGGTGCCGTCGACAGTCTATAGACCGGGACTGACCACCGAGGGGGAGAAGAACTTGGAGAGTTTGCACCACTCACCTGGAAAGGGTTTCGATGGAGATGCCAAAGGAAGACCCTCAGGGTTCTGGACATCCGGCTGGTTGGGAACTGGTGTCGGGTCATGCTTCGGAGGAGACATATCCTTTTATACTTGGCTCCACCAAAATTGAAACAGCTCTGTCAAT
Organism: Neoceratodus forsteri; assembly: GCA_016271365.2. Classification (NCBI taxonomy): domain Eukaryota; kingdom Metazoa; phylum Chordata; order Ceratodontiformes; family Ceratodontidae; genus Neoceratodus; species Neoceratodus forsteri. The sequence continues at coordinate 1,280,836,309 of CM057459.1, read as the reverse complement.
TCTTCTTTATTGAAGACAGAAGCTGCAGTCCCTATCTGGGGAATGGGAGAAGCTGGGAGATCCCTTGGGAAGTATTCGAAAAGGCACCAACCGGGGTCGAGGACCTCCAGACCAGCGACTGTACCACAGCCAATGTAGTTTTTTTTCCAAGGGACAGCTGGCACGGGTGTCCGGGGCCAGCACCTCGGCCAGAGCTGGATCTGGCTTGGCCGGCTTGGAAGGGCAGGAATGTAAGGAAGTCTTTGCTGGGGGATCCCGCTCCTTCGAAGAAGACTTACCCGAAGCCCCAGGCAAAGTAGAAGCTGAGGCCTTTTTTTCGGCGGGGGTGAGGCTCTCGCCAAGGAAGAGGCTTCGGAAGACTCTCTCAAGGTAGAAGGAAGGTGCAGTGGCATGACCTTCGCCTTTACAGGAGGCTTTTTAGAAGGAGCCCCCGCTGGGGCTGGCGTTGGGGTTTTGGCAGAAGCTGAGGACTTACTCCGGTCATCTGAGTGCCTGGAATGATGCAAGTGGTTGGAGCTGCCCAGGCCCGATGAAGAGGCGAAGAGGCCTTCTTGCATGGGGAACGTGACTGGGAACATGGGTGGGACCGACCATGGTCTTTGTCATGGGACTTGTGACGGGATTTATCCTGATGCTTGGGTTTTTCCCAGGGAGAGCTCTGCATGACCTGGACCCGTTTCTCCAAAAGGTGGGCTTTTAGGGCCTTCAGGCACCAGATCTTGGTCCTACTGGTAAAGCCCTTGCAGACTTCACAGCCCTGAAGATTGTGGTCCGGACCTAGGCAGAAGATGCAGGCCTCATTGTCATCTTTTGATGAAACAGGAACACTTGGTCTTCTTAAGGCCCTGAAGATGATACAGAAGATGAAGAAGACATGCACTAGTAAAAGAATTAACAACAGACAGTAAGAACTACAGAAGAAAGTTCACTGGAACTGCTGAAAATGAACTAAGGCTTCCTGTTGAGAGTGGGTCTGCGGTGGGAAAAGAACTGTGGTGGAGCAGACGTTGGGGGCGGGCCCTGCTGTGTACTGCTAGCTAAGAGTTTTCCAGTGGGTCCTAAGGCCTGCGGTGTTAGCTCTAATTGTAATAGCCTGCTGCAAGAGCTCCCACACAAAGTAAGATCTGTGGTAGCTGTATCATTACTGCCCACAGTCATATGAAACTGGTACTTAGTAGCTCCTAGATCAGTTTTTACAGTTTCAGCGATGTCCTGAAACATCTTATCTAATTTCTGATTCAAAATGGCCAGGACAGAATTCCACAAGGCCTTTTGATAATTTGGCAGAATATGTCAAATAAGTGGACAGGTGTAAAAGAAGAGAGGCTGTGGTATAGGATTTTTCTTGCCATGGACTCCAGTTTTCTGGACTCTTTTTCAGGAGGCTGGGAGGAAAGTGAGACTTCAACTTAATCACAAACAGCAGCCTGCACTACCCCCTCATGACTAGGATGTACATACAAAAAATCAGCATCATGTCTAGCAAGCTGATATTTTCTATTAAGTTTCTTGTTTACCCCAGGGAGAGAGGTAGGGGCCTGGAGAAGCTTCATTGTGGTTTTTCTTAAGGATCTGTAAATAGGTAATGTTATTTTCTTTGGAGGTGGAAGACCTATCATATCCCTATAGTATTCATCCTCCTCATCATCCTTGATGGACTCCTGAGTAGGGATGTCCAGGGAGCCCACCATATGTTGCAGAAAAGTAACTAGGGAGGAAAAATCCTCCTGGTCATTTGGAGAAGTACCAAATTCCTGGTCAGGTGAAACATCAGGTTTCAGGGGCTGGCCTTCTGACTCATCATCATCACCATCTCTGCCACCATAGTAGCAGTATGGACCAAATGTTTGGATAGAACTGCCATGGTGAACAGTGACAGAGAAAATATTGCCCATACTCTGAATGCTTTGATAAAGTTGCCATGCCTTGGCCATCTCTTCAACAGGGGATAAATCTATGTCTATGTTAGAAACATTCTCTTTTTATTTAAGCCACTGTCTTTTTATGTTTCTGAGCCACTGTCATCTCCCCTTGCCTTGACATGCGAGGGGCAGTGGTATGCTTTTCTTTAAATTTCTTTTTGAAAGGCACTGAATCAGCGACCTACTCAACTTGTCTCTTTTTTGGCTGGTCACCAGAATTACTGTTATTGTTTTTATCAGACATATTTTCAGAGGAGTCCCTAGGGGACTTTTCTTTGGTCTTAACTTGGGAAGAGGACCCCTCTTCAGAAGCTTTAGCAGAGGGAAAGCAGTCTGGCAAGCCATAATTTCCAGTCTTCTGGCTCTCTTTTTGATAGTATTTGAACAAAATTTAGATCAAAGATCACAATAGTAGTCTGAACCTAAACACTGAAAACACAAGTCGTGGCTGTCTCCTTTAGCCACAATTTTATGACAGTTCAAACACTTTTTAAAACCTGTAGGTTCAGTCATTTTCTTAGGTCTTTCTGACATGCCAATTTGTCAAATACCTGAAAAATATTTTCCCAAATGGGAAAATTATTGGTTTGCAGTTGGTTCCCATGTGGTAAAGAACCGCGACTTGCTGAATTAAAAAACTGTTTAAATAGGAAAAAAAAACGATGGTTCCCATTAAAAAAGATGACTGTTAGCTAAATAAAATTAGAAACTGTTGAAAATGCCAAATATGCGCTTTATTTTACTTCAGAAATAAGAAAGGAATAGCGGAGAAACAGCGGTAAAGAAGAAAAACGGTTCCCTGGAACCGCTAAAAATTTGTAAAATAGCACAAAAAAAAAGAAATACAAACTCGGCACCAAATATGAATTAAGTAAGTGTAACCCCCTTGTTCCCTGGGGTTACTAGAATCCCACTTAGAACCAGTGGCAGACAGGGACAGGCAGCTTGTGAGATGCCAGTTAAATGGGTTTCACACTGTCTCACTCTGTTTTCAGTTTCTGCTGAGCTGGAGTGATGATGTTACCTTAGAATTCTCACAGCAACAAAAGCCACAATGGAATGCTAGCTGCAGGGGGTTAGCTGTAGAACGCTGGGGGATTCAAGCCAGTTTCAAGTGAGACTTGAGAGTGAGGAGTGCTGCAGTGAGCAGCTCCTCAGAGCCTAGCTCTTATATAGAGCTACCATAGAAAGAAGGGGTTGTGTGTTTTCACTCTAGAAAGGAACACAGAAGAGACCAGAGTAAAGTGGTAGAGACCGTTCCTAGAGTTGTTCTAGAGCCCCATCCCCGGAGGGATGGGGGGGATTCCAGGAATTCAGGGGCAATCCCCTGTGCCAGCCTGGACAGAGAGAAGCTGCCTGAGAATCGAGTTGTTCTGTGACTACCAGAGAATCTGTTGTGAGAAAGAAGCCCTGGGGCATCTGCATACCTTTGGTGAGTTCTACTCTGAAACAGAGACAATGCGCACCGCAACAGAGTTTAGAGTAAAAGCGTCTGCCTACTGTGGGGTCAAAGGAAGACTTGTCAAGTACAGAACTTTTAGTTTGTATATGGCTTAGAAGCATTTGCAACAGTGGAGGTCTAGGGTAAAGACATACCCACTTACAGAACTTTTAAAGGCAGGACACCTCCAGAGTGAAATGCAGAATGTTAAATGTGCTAAACATTTCGAGAGAGCATCTACAACCAATAGTTTGAAGAAAGGTGTTGTAACCAAATGAATGGCAGAGTATGGATTTGGGAGCAAGAGGTGGGAGACTCCCCCATCTGTATTAACCAGGTTTACCTCTCCGGGTTCAGTTTGGGCACCTATGGTTTTCTCTCAGGCACTTGGCCAGTGTCTAAAGAAAGCATCCAGACATGGGATTGTGGATTTTCCCTAAGATCTAGAAAGTGCTCATGGGCGATTTAGGGAGCCACCATCAACCTCCATGCCATATGGAAACGTGCCCTAGTACTGGCTGGGGTGTCATGTCAAGGGACAGAAAAGAAGTGTACCAGTTCGGGCCATGTGTGCCCAGATCCGTTCAGAACCTGAGGGTTAGTAGTGAAGAAGTGTTCTCTGTACCTCTGTAATCTGCATTACCAGCGAGTGTAGCCCTGTAGGGGTCCATCTTTGCTTTGTTATTCTGTGTTACGTGAATAAAAGCCACACTCTGGAATTCCATCCTGGTTTGGACATTTCAGTTATTGCTTCCAGTGTCCGGATTTACTTTGGTGCCCCTGACTAGAAGTACAAACCTAGCACAATGCTGAGCAAATGTTTTCTCCCAGGGACCCAGGTTGTTGGACATGCTAAATGGTCCCCCCAGGTGTGAGCCAGGTAGCTGCCACACTTGGTTTGCCTGTCTGAAGGATGGCAGGCTCAGAAGTAGAAGTAATGGGTCCACAGAGTTTCTGCAAAAGATAAATTTGTAGTGACTACCCCCACCCCTCTCGGTGGTGCCTAGATGTGAGAGGAGCAGCTCTGCTGACAGAGAAAAAAGGGGGGGGGCCAGTGGGGGGAGGTTATGTAAGAAACTTTGGGTAATAATTTATCTACAGCCAAAAGTGAGAGAGCACCTCAGAGGCAGTGTTACTTAGTCTCTGGGCACCTCCACTCAGCACACCCTCTAACTCTCTTCTGATTAGCCAATTCATTTTATTCATTATTATAAACTCCACCTCCAAGGCAGCTCAACCTAGCCAGCTTACTGCGTACTGTTACTGATGCTAAAGAATCCCTGAGGCGAGAAGGAATGCATTCCACCCTACTTGTTTTCTTTTTTTCCCCATACGTACTTTTGGCTCCCCTTTTCTTAGTCCCACTCCTGCACATCCCTGACATGACGCATGCATGTGGAGGCACGCGCATGCATGCCTTGCAGGATGCCCACCACCCTACCGGTCACACCGCTGCCGCCTGCGCCTGTCACCGGACTTCCATCGGGTGATGGCGGGACTACAGGCGGGCGACCCCCACCTCCCTGGGAGAGGAGAGCCTTTGCTCAATCCTGCTCCCACCCTCCCCCCATGCTGGCACCCCGGCGACCCAAGGTAATTCCTGAACCCAGGTCACCGGTGCAGCACGAGATAAGGTGTCCAGCGCCTCAGCCCTCAGTGCCACCGGGCCGGGTTTTCCACCCTACTTGTTGAGGTAGTACATGGTTGTGGTGTTGTCAGTCTGGACCTGCATGACCTGACCCTCGAACTGAAGGAGTGAACAACATCATGGTTAGATGCACTGCACGGAACTCCACCAAACTGATGTAGTGTTGGGACTCCTTTGGGATCCAGAGCCCATCAGCTCTGTGATCCCCCAAGTGGGCTCCCCATCCCACCAAAGACACATCGGTCATTAGAAAGATTGTCTCTAGGCAGATGAATGGGACTCCTTCCTGCAGTTGTTCTGGGACCTGCCACCACTGGATGGCGTCCCACATCGACTGCATCAGCACAACCAACTGGTTCATGTGTCGAGGCACTGAGACCATGGAAGGGCTAGCTCCCACTGCACGGGGTGTATCCGCCAGAGGACCCTCTGAACCACGCTGGTACAGGATGCTATGTACCCCAGCAGACAGAGGAATTCCCGGGCAGGCTGTCAGTGCCCAATCTAAAATGATGGGGCAAAGGAAGTAAAATCCACTGCCCAGTCCACTAGGAGTTGGACCTTGGCCCAGAAGGAATTGAGCTCTGCCTTGATAAAATAGATGGACTGAGAGGGGTTGAGTTCCAACTTGGCCAGGTGAACAAGAAGACCCAAGGCCAAGCAAGTCTGGAGAGCCACATCCCTGGACTGCTCCACTGCCTTTTGGGATGGACCGGCAATCAGCCAGTCACCCAGGTAAGGGTAAATGCAGACCCCATGGTGCCTCAGGAATGCTGCCACCACTGCAATGTACTTGTTAAAGACCCTGAGGGCCGAAGAGAGGTTGAAAGGAATGACCTGGAACTCGTACAGAACCCCCTCTGTGCGGAACCAAAAGTACCGCCAGTGGGACGGACAGACTGGGACATGAAAAAAGGCATTCTGGAGGTCCAGAGAGCAGAACCACATGCCCTGCTCCAGAGATGGGATAACCTGGTTCAGAGGGACCATCCTGAACTTGCACCTCCTCAAGAACTGGTTCAGGTCATGCAGATCCAGTATGGGGCACCACCCCCCCCCCATCAGTTTGGGGACCAGGAAGTACCTGAACACTGGCCGCATTATCTGGGAGATGAGCCACAGCACCTTTCTCCAGGAACTGGGCAATGTCCTCCATGACAGCTGACAACATGTTGGGGGAAGCCACGGACTCCAGTGGGGAATGGGCCCGATAGTGTGGGAGAGCCTTGAAGGTGAGAGGCAGACCTCGACTCACCATGTCCAGCACCAATCTGTCCATAGTGATAGTGGACCCGGCGTGCCAGCAATAGCAAAGTTGACCCCAATAGGAAGCTGAGGCAGGAGCGTGGCAGGTAGGAAGCAGACCCATTTCATTCATGTGTGATTTCCAAAATATGTGAGGAGTTTAGCAGAGGGTGGGTGTTGGAACTTATCTCTAACAAAACTGATAACAATTAGTTTGAACCTTTATAGGGGAGTTCGACAACCTTAGCTATCCTAAACTTTTTAGGATTGTATATGGAATCTTGAAAAGAGGGAGAGATGGTGAAAGCGGTATTAGTTGATTACAGGAAAGCATCTGACCTAGTAGACCATAAAGCCTTAAAGAATAAATTACAGAAGTTAGGCATCCCAGCTTGTATTGTGAGGTGGATTTATTACAGCGCAGGTCCTAGTGGACTGAAAAGGAGGGTGTCCAATCAAAGGTTGAGTATATATGTAGTGGAGTACCACAAGGAACAAAATTAGGACTGTTATTGTTCCTAATATCCATCACCAGCTATTGGAGGAGCGCTGGTGCTCTGACCTCTATACATCTTAGAGCCCTGCTTGGCCGACTTGGGCTTGGGTCACCAGACCTGGGACTGCACTGACTGGGGCTGCCATTGCTTAGGATGCTGGGCTGAATAGGGCCTAACAGGGAGACAGTATAGTATAGTGTAGTGGTTAAGAGCATTGAGCTGCAAACCTAGGGAAATGGGTTTGAATTCCACAGTCACCACTTGTATTCTGTGTGACCAAGAGCAAGTCACTTAACTTCCCTGTGCTCCCAGGATGTACTGGGAAACAAGTCTTGGCTTAGTGCGTCTTTCCTGGTTTAAAAAAAAGAAATAAAAAAATTTGTAATAATGATAAATGATCTGAAAATTGAGGGACCGTCTAGAGTACTTTGCAGAATGATCAAAAAAAAATGAAAAGTGGTCTGAATTAAACTTAATGCAGATAAATCCAGATAAAACTCAAGAAATTAGTTTAGGAAAAACTAATAAACTGGTATTCAGCCAGGATTCAACTGCTTTGTGGGATTATTGTGCCTTTGGCTGCTGTATTGGGACCATACCCATGGACTTAGCCCCTGGTAATTTTCAAAAGAAAAACATTTGCAGATCCTGTAGTGCTTGTCCCCCCCTCCCGATCTCTGTTTCTCCTATTTCACTGTACCTCCCCTTTTCATTGCCCCCTTGTCCCTACAACTTCCTGCCCTGTTCTATCTATACTTTATAATTACTCTCTCTCTCTCTTCCCTCTCTCCTAGGGCATCTCTGCCCCCAACTGGGCTGCAGGCGTCACAGGTCCCAACCTACGCCCACCAGCCCGACCCCACTAGCCAGCAAGGTATGGCGCACACGAAGAACTTTTATTTTTGGTGCCTTTTTCACCGTGGACCTTTTGCTCACTCCTGATCTCACCCCCTAGGAACCTGCATGCACAGTGTGTTTGAGCTATTTTTTTCACCTATTTGGAGCTCAGTGTTTGTGTGCTGGGCTGCTCACTGTAATAACGAGCCCCAGCCAAGTACAAGAAGCACGCTTTTGGTTGTTCTCTTTTGCCAGTGAAAAGCATAGTCTTTTAAATTAAATTTACTTTGCTGCTCCACAGCTGCCAGCTCTAATTGGATTTTTTGGCTCACCCCAGCCTTAATTAAATGCTCTCACAGCAAAGCTAACCATGCCTTTCTTTGCTGTTTGGTCATCTCATTTTTAGGCAGCCACTCCTCTTAAAGGAGACCGGCAGTACAGCCCTAATAAGCTGCTTAAATCTACCCTTATCCCTCTAATAACTTATATTCCTTACTACTAATTGTAGCCATGAAAACCCTCATCTTTTACTACTACTTCCTGTCTAACCTAACCACTGAATGTTCAGACTACCACCAGCCTCAGGACCCTCACAAGCATCAGGATACGGGCAATGCTTTGCTACCCCAATTTGGGTTTCCATTCTCATCAAAGGGCCTTTCCCACAACTTAGACCTTTTACCTACACTCAACTACTTCTCATCTCTTTAAGAATGGCGGTTTTTGCCCTTTTTTATTCAGGCTTCTCACCTGCCTCTGAACATGTAGCATGGTTATTCCCTTATTCTAAGCGCAAAAAAGTATAGTTACGTAAGAACATACCGTAACAGTAGATCTTCGAGAGAAAGCTCTTGCAGCAGGTACCATAATTAGGACTGACGCCACCTGGCGGCAGCTTCCAGCAATTCTTTCTCTAGCAGTACTGACGTGGGAATGCCCCCCCCCCGACGGTCGGCTCCACCCCCCCGTCACCCTATATAAGGGAGGAGTTCCCCACGTGCTCCAGTTCTTGCACGCTCCATCAGGCAGAGAGATGGTAACAGGCAATAGTCAGAAGTATGAAAGAAACTATTCCTCCCTCCGAGAGGAGGGAAAGCCAGCCTGAAAAATGTCTGATCCTTGGGGAAAGGAGGGTGGGAAATACACCTGCTGCAAGAGCTTCTCTCGAAGAGCTGCTGTTACCCTAAGTTCTTACATAACTGCACTATCTTACTTCGAGAGGAAGTTCTTGCAGTAGGTACCACAATTAGGTCTGATTTCCAAGCAGTATAAATTCAAAACAACCCCTGGGAGGGGGAAGGGTAGTAAAGGAACAGCAGGAATAGAGGGCGTCCCTCAAGAAACCAGGCCCTGCAAAACTGTGAGGCCAATGCCTGCTCTGTGTCTGGAAATGATGTTGAGGTTGTAATGCCTGATGAAGGTACGAACCGAACTCCAGGTAGCGGCAGCACAAACGTCTGCAGCAGAGACCCACTTCATCGCCGCAAAGGAAGTACCGACAGCTCTGGTACAGTGAGTTTTAACTGGTCCCGAGGTGGACTTGTTATGCTTCTGGTAACAAAATGAAATGCAATGGACCAACCAGCGCGAAAGCGTCTGTTTGGTGACCAGGCGACCTAAGGACCATTGTGCAAAGGAAACAAAAAGTTGATCAGATTTCCTGTCCTGTTTGGTCCAGGCCAAGTAACACTTGAGAGCCCTGTGGACATCCAAGGAGTGATGCAGGGTCTCCCTCCTATTAGAATGTTCTGGGTAGTACACCGGAAGTTGTACAGATTGGTTGAGAGTGAGCTCAGAGACCACCTTCAGTAGAAACTTCAGGTTAGTGCGAAGTTCAACCCTATCCTTATGAATAATTAGGTAGGGCTCCTTGCACACGAGGGCTTGAAGTTCTGAAATGCGCCTCACCAAAGTAATGGCTACCAAAAGCAGAGTTTTCCAGAACAGGAAACGAAGCTCGGCCTCCACAGCTGGTTTGAAGGGGGGGGGGAGCGCAAGCTTCTCCAATACGAACAGGAGATCCCAAGGGGGCACAGGATCCCGGATGGGAGGTCTGATATGCAGAATACCTCACAGGAAGGCTTTAGAAACCTCCATCTGAGCCACCGTCTCATCCAGCACTGGTAAGTGATAAGCAGAGATGGTGGCCAGGTGTACTTTAATGGAGGAGTAACTGAGACCTGACTCCGAAAGTGAGAGCAGGTATTCTAAAACAGAGTTAACTGGACAGACCAATGGGTCCACCTTCTTGGCTGTGGCCCAGATACAGAAACGTTTCCACTTCATAGTGTAAGTAGCCCTGGTGGCAGGCTTACGCGCCTCAACCAAAACTTGCGCTATCTGATCAGACACACCAAATCTGGCTTTAGCATGGTCCTGAGGAGCCAGGGATGAAGGTGAAGTGAGTGCAGATTTGGATGAATCAGGGATCCTCTGTCCTGGGACAGAAGATGACAGGAAAGTGGAAGAGGAAACAAACGCTCTGCCGCTAGACATTAAAGTAAAGGGAACCAAATCTGTCAGGGCCATAGCGGTGCGATCAGAATGAGGGTGGAAGGCTGTGACTGTGCCTTGAGAAAGACCTTCTGCAGAACCGTAAAGGGAGTGGGGGAGAAGGCATAGAGAAACCACCCTTTCCAGGAGAGGGATGTGTCGTGACAAAAAGCTCCAGGCTCTGGACCTAGTGAGCAGAAAATACAGGTTACTCACCTGTAACAGGGGTTCTAGGAATGGTATATGTTGTTCATCCACACTTACTGGCAGGTTCCTTGCAGCTTTAAATCTTGCTGGAAGGTCTTCAAGCTGGCTTCTCCCACCCACCCGGGTGATAAAACTCTCAGCTCCGTATGACACCAGATCTATACGCTGGAAATGGGCTGTCTAACGTCGACTGGGAGGTCGAATTGGGCTGTGGATGAACAACATACACCATTCCTAGAACTCCTGTTACAGGTGAGTAAATACAGTTACTCACCTGTAACAGGAGTTCTAGGAATGGTATATGTTGTTCATCCACACTTCTTGGCAGGTACCTTGCCACTTTAAATGTTGCCAGAAGGTCTTCAAGCTGGCTCCTCCCACCCACTCAGGTGGTAAAACTCTCGGCTCTGCCCCATGATGACAGATCTAGCCCGCTGGAAACCAGGTTGTGCGTCGAAGCCGGGGAGGCCGGGTGGGTTGAGTGGATGAACAACATATACCATTCCTAGAACTCCTGTTACAGGTGAGTAACCTGTATTTCTAGGGACATGGATATGTTGTTCAATCCACACTTCTTGGCAGACTCCTAACAGTTCTCCAGGAGGAGGGAGGCAAGGCGCACACCCCTACTTAGGAAACAAGGACTGGAGAACCGAGGTCCCAAAAGCAGCATTCCTGGCATGACTCAAGGTTGATGTGATAGTGGGTAATGAAGGTGTGTGCTGACTTCCAGGTAGCAGCCCTGCAGATTTCCTGGATAGGGACATCCCTGGAAGCAGCCACTGAAGCAGCGGTATGGCGAGTAGAATAAGCTCTTATCCCTTTGGGAGGTTCCATGCTCGCCAAGCTATAGAACAGACCTATGCAGTAAGTGACCCAACTGCCTATCGTCCGCTTGGCTGCAGGTCTACCAGGTGCGGCTTCAGCATAGGTGACAAACAGCTGGCAAACCTCTCTCCGAACTTCAGCTGTCCGCTTCTTATAATAAGTGAGCACTCTTCTAGGGTTCAAAGTATGGAGCCTATATTCAGCCTTCGAGGTGTGATTGGGGTAGAACACCGACAGAGTCAACATCTGGTTAAGGTGAAACTCCAACACCACGATCGGAAGGAATTTCTGGTGGGGGCGCAGGACAACCTTGTCCCTGTGGAAGACCAGATAAGGAGACTCGATGGAAAGCACCTGGAGCTCTCCCATCCTTCTGGCTGACATGATAGCCACCAAGAAGGCGGTTTTCCATGACAGGTGAGAGATGTCACACCTGTGCATCGGTTCGAATGGCTTGCCCATGAGCTTAGCCAATAACAGCAGTAGATCCCATGGAGGTGGAGGTTCTCGTACAGGAGGGGATATGTGATCAAGGCCTTTGAAAAAGCACCCGACCACCTTCTACTGCGCCACCGACTGCTTCCCGGCCCGCACCTGGTAAGCAGAGATGGCTGCCAGGTGCACCTTAAGGGTCGTCGACCGAAGCCCAAGCTAAGAAAGGGACCACAGGTAGTCCAGAATGCTTGCCAAGGAGCAGGAGGAAGAGTCCAGGCCCTTGTTCTAACACCAAATGGAGAATCTCTTCTATTTAAAGGCGTAGCATTTTCTGGTCGACTCTTTACGGGAAGCCTCAACTATGTTGAGGACCTCGTTGGAAAGACCCAAGGCCTGGGATTCTAGCCACTCAGGAACCAGGCCATCAGGTGCGGAGATTGAAGGTCCAGATGGAATAACTTCCCCTGATTGACAGAGATCAGGTCCGGGCAGGCTGGAAGCCGCCTCGGGAGCCTGGAGTTGAGACTGAGGAGATCTGGATACCAGAAATGACAGGGCCAGTCTGGGGCTACCAGAATCACCTGCACCTTGTCCCTCCTCACCTTGAGAAGCACCTTGTGGATCAAGGAAAATGGGGGAATGGCGTAGAAGAGGCCCAGGGTCCACGGCCTTGAGAAGGCATCCTCCTGCAGCGAGCCCTGCTGAGGGGGGCGGGCATGGAACAGCCTCAGCTTCGCATTCTCCCTTGAGGCAAGCAGATCCACTCGAGGTGTGCCCCAGTGGGAGAACAGATCGTGTACTACCTCCGGCAGGAGAGACCACTCGTGAGATGCAGCACCTACCCGGCTTAGGGCATCGGCCAGAGTGTTGGAGGCTCCTGCCACATGGATGGTAAGGAGATCCACCTCCAGGCTGCGCACGAGGGACCAAATCTGGAGAGCTTCCCTGCACAGGGGCATGGAGCGCGTCTCGCCCTGGCAGTTTAGGTAGTACATGGTCGTGATATTGTCTGTCTGGACCTGGACCACTTGACCCTGTACAAACGAAGTGAAGGCAGTGAGGGCTAGAAGAACCGCTCGAAGATCCAGCAGGTTGATGTGGCATCGGGACTCCCAAGGGGACCAGAGGCCGAGCGCTCTGTGCTCCCCCAGATGGGCACCCCAACCCATCAGAGAGGCATCAGTCGATAGAGAGACCGTCAGCTCGGGGCAGACAAACGTGATGCCCTCCTGCAGATGAGCTGGAATGATCCACCACTGGAGAGCATTCCACATCTCCTGGGTCACTGTCACTGGCTGATCCAAAGGACTGGAGCGCTGTGACCATTGGCTGGCCAGTCCCCACTGTAGGGTACGCATATGCCAACAGACCCAATGGACCACGCTGGTGCAGGCCACCATGAGGCCCAGGAGGCACAGGAAGTCCCGGGCAGGGTGCAATTGCCGAACCTGAAATGATTGGGCATAGGATGAAAGAACCTCGGTCCTGTCCGCTGGGAGCCGTGCTCTGGCTCGCAGAGAGTTGAGCTCTGCCCCGATGAACTGGATCACCTGCTTTGGCATGAGTTCAGACTTGGCCTCGTTGATAAGGAGGCCAACTTGAGAGCAAACCTGGAGGGCCAGATCCCTGGACCGCTCCACCTCCATTCTGGAGGAGACCACAATCAGCCAGTCGTCCAGGTAGGGGTACACCCAGACCCTTCGGCACCGCAGGAATGCTGTCACCACTGCCATGCATTTGGTGAACACCCTGGGAGCTAGAGAAAGGCCAAAGGGTATGGCCTGGAACTCGCAGAGGGAACCCTCTGCTCTGAAGTGGAGCAATTGCTGGTGGGACGGACGGATTGGGACATGAAAGAACACGTTCTGGATGTCCAGAGAACAGAACCACATGCCTCGTTCCAAGGATGGAATGATCTGAGCCAGAGTGACCATTCTGAAGGTTCGAGACCTTAGAAACCTGTTCAGGTTGTGCAGGTCTAGAATGGGGCACCAGCCCCCCGTCCGTTTCGGGAACAGGAAGTACCTGGACACAAACCCTGGGTTTGGTGGAGGATCCACCACTTTCCTGATCACCTCCTTTTGGAGGAGCAGGGCAATGTCAGCTAGACAGGTCGACAGAGAGGCTGCGGACCCCGTAGCCCCCCGTGGGGCAATGGCTCAGAAGGGCGGGGCCTGCTTGAACTCCAGAGGCAGACCCTTTCTTACCACCTCCAACACCCAGCGGTCCGTGGTGATAGCGTACCAGGCGGAAAGGAAGTGGCGGAGCCATCCCCGTGGAACCCAGGGGGGAGCGACGAGGCTGGGGGTGACACCCCTCAACCCATCACTGGGCAGGCTTGGAGGAAGGACAGGCCGAGGGGCCTTCTGGGCCTTTCCCTTCCTGCTTCCTGATGGAGGAAGCTGCAGGCTTGGCTTTGGGGTGCCAAGCGCGAGCCTGCTGGCCCTGATGCTGGTGTTGCTGGGCCAGACGTGCCGCAGGAGCAGAAGGTTGAAAGGACTTATGTTGCTGATGATGGCCTTTGTCCTTCTGAGCGTAGGTGACCGTGTCCAGTGTAGCATTGGACTTTTCGATCCTCTGGAGATGGCCTTCCACTCCAGGGCCGATCAGATCAGTCCCCAAGAAGGGGACGTCCGCCAATTTGTGCTGGGTATCTGCCGTGAAGGTGGATATCCTCAGCCAGGCTCTTTGACGCATGGCCACTGCGGTTGCTACTGATCGGGCACAGGAGTCTCCAATGTCTAGAGTCATTTGGAGCTGCTGTTTCGCCACTGCCCTTGCCTGATCCCGCACCTGCTTGACCATAGTCTGCAGGTCGGCCAGGAGATGAGGGATCACCTCATCCAGGGAGCCCACGAGGGCGTGGGAGACGTGCGCCATCAGCACGGCCGAGCTGGGATGATGGAGGCCGAGGGAGGATGCAGCATACACCTTGCGCCTGGCATAGTCCAGCTTTTTGGACTCCTTGTCTGGGAGCTTATCAACATCCCTAGTGTTTCGGGAGCGCTGGAAAACGCTATCGGTGACCAACCCCTCCGCAGAGGGGTGTTCCGAAAAACTGGACAGAGAGCCAGTAGGGACTGCATAGTTCCTGGCCATTCTGGCTGAAAGCGCAGGACAGGAAGCCGGCCACAGCCAAAGCTCCAAGGCTTTGCCAACAATGGCTTCGGCCACCGGAAATGCCTCCGTGGCAGAATCCCCTTGGTCCAGTATCTCCATGAGGGAATACTCTGCCTGCTTGGATACGGGCTCGAGCTGCATCTCGGTGGACTCTGAGATGAGCCGAAGCAGAACCATGAACGATGATGGGCTCTCATCCAATGACTGCTCCCCCCGGAGGACTCCAGGTCAATAGGCCTGGAAAACAGGGAGGAGTCATTGTCAGACTCCGAGGAGTCTACAAAGAGCTGCCTGGGGCCTGAGCCACCCTCCACCTGCTGAGGATGGTCGGGAGTGAGGGTGACCGACAACCGGTGGGGCAGACCCTGACCCACCCGAGAGTCCTTGGTTGGTGCCCCCGATTTCAGTTGTGGAGGCGGAGGTTCCACCACAATCAATGGGGCAGCTGGTTTCGGCCAAACAATTGGCCCAGGCTTGGGCACCTTGACCACCACGAGGGGCTGTTTCAGCCTTTCCGGTGACAGCCACTTAATGGCCGGGTAAGGCGACGGCGTTGGCTTGTTCCCGGACAGAAGGAGCTGCTGCCACATTAAGTCTCGTAGTGTCGATGCAATTTGTGCCGAAGCCTCTCCTCTTCCAAGCAGGAAGACAAGGATGACCGGCGCCGCCGCTTACCTCGGTGCCGAGACTGAGACCATCAATGTCGGTGGGATCGGCTGGACCGAGAAGAGGTCAGAGACCGAGATCCTCAGTGTTTCCGAGGGTGGGTCTGGGATGGAGCGGGGACATCCGCCTCCCTCAGCTCCGAACCTGACCGGGACTCGCACAGGAGGCGAGGCAAGTCCTCGGTTTCACCGGGAAACCAGTGATGAAGGGTTGCTGGCTTCACTAGTCGACAGCCCCATCCATGGGTTGAGAAAAATCTCGACCGCGGCCGACGGGTGTCTCGCCAGCTGACCTGACGGGACACCGTGAAGCCAGCAGCCTTAGCCGCAACCTCAACCAAGTCGAGTGTCAACTGTCCGGGGAGGGACCCTTCCGCTCCCACCAACATCGACGGTGGGACTTACCCTTCGAGTCCTTCTTTTGACCGAGAAGAGTGTCCGATGGCCCTCTCCTTTCATGGAAAGGATTGGCAAAGCTCCTTAAAAGAAGCTGTGGAGGATCCCAGAGAGCGGATAAATGCCGTGACCGAGGAAGATGAGGATGCGCCTGGACTGCCTCCTCCCTCAAGGGTGATCATCTGCTTGAGTTGCTCAGCCGAGCCAGCCACCACGGACACCGCCTTAACGGGCCTCCTTTGACTTTCATCGTGGTAGGCCTTCGCCCAAGCTGTAACCGGGCAGCGTCCTTAGGACGTTAGCCGAAATGATCAATATAACTCGTAGGGCCTGCGGGTCATGATCAGGGCCGAGGCAGTAGATGCACGTGGAGTGCGGGTCTGTCCTGGACATCTTCACCCGCATGGGCACCAGCTAAACTGGGAGTCGATTTGTCTTATCGTGAGCCGTGAGGGAGTAATTAGACTGAAGTCTTGAGAATTTAGAATTATTTTCGGGCAAACCGAAGAAATAGGATCCAGTCTATACACAGAGCATTAAGGAGGGAACCTGAGCTTCCAAGCGGTAAGGAAGATCTGGCATCATATGGCGGAGCTGAGAGTTTTACCACCCGGCTGGGTGGGAGAAGCCAGCTTGAAGACCTTCCGGCAACATTTAAAGCGGCAGTACTTGGATAGTGGATTGAACAACATCCATCTCCCTAGAACCTGTATTTCTAAGGAAATGGATATGTTGTCAATCCACACTTCTTGGCAGACTCCTAGCAGTTCTCCAGGAGGAGGAGGCAAGGCACACCCTACTTGGGAAATAAGGGCTGAGAACCGAGGTCCCAAACCAGCATCCGTGTGATCAAGGTCGATGTGGTAGTGGGTAATGAAGGTGTGCTGACTTCCAGGTAGCAGCCCGCAGATTTCCTGATAGGGACGCCCCTGAAGCAGACACCAATGTGAAGTATGGCAGGTAGAATGAACTCTTATCCCTTTGGGAGACTCCATGCCTGCCAACCTATAGTAGAGATCTATGCAGAAGGTGACCCAACTGCCTATCGTCCGCTTGGCTGCAGGTCTGCCAGGTGCGGCTTCAGTGTAGGTGTGACAAACAGCTGGCTTAACCTCTCCTCGAATCCTTCAGTCACCCACTCCCTTATAATAAGAGAGCGCTCTAGGGTTAAGAGTATGGAGCCTATATTCGGCCTCCGAGGTGTGACTGGGGTAGAATACTAGCAAAGTCAACACCTGGTTAAGGTGAAATCTACATCACCTTCGGAAGGAATTTCAGGTGGGGGCGCAGGACAACCTTGTCCCTGTGGAAGACCAGATAGGGAGACTCGATGGAAAGTGCCTGGAACTCTCCCATCCTTCTGGCTGATGTGATAGCCACCAAGAAAGCGGTCTTCCACGACAGGTGAGAGATGTCACACCTGTGCATAGGTTCGAATGGCTTGCCCATGAGCTTAGCCAGTACCAGCAGTAGATCCCATGGAGGTGGAAGTTCTCACACCGGAAGGGATATGTGATCAAGGCCTTTGAAAAAGTGCCCAACCACCTTCTCCTGCACCACTGACTGCTTTCTGGCCCGCGCCCGGTAAGCAGAGATGGCTGCCAGGTGCACATTAAGGGTCGCGACTGAAGCCCTAGCTGAGAAAGGGACCAGGGTAGTACAGAATGCTGGTCAGAAGAGAAGGAAGGGTCCAACTCCTATCCTGACACCAAATGGAAAACCTCTTCCATTTGAAGGCGAGCATTTTCTGGTTGACTCTTTATGGGATGCCTCAACAACGCTGAGGACCTCGCCAGAAAGACCCAGCATGGAACTCTAGCGCTCAGGAACCAGGCCATCAGGTCTGGGAGGAGAACCTTCCCTGGTCGACTGGAGATCAGGTCTAGGCTGGAAGCCGCTTTGGAGCCTGGAGCTGAAGCTGAGGAGATCTGGATACCAGAACTGGTGGGGACAGTCTGGGGCTGCCTGAATCACCTGCGTCTTGTCCTCCCTCACCCTGAGAAGCACCTTGTGGATCAAGAAAATGGGGGAAAGGTGTAGAAGAGGCCCAGGGTCCACGGCCTCGAGAAGGCCTCCCTGCAGCGAGCCCTGCTGAGGGGGCGGCATGAAAGAGCTCAGCCCACATTCCCTGAGGCAAACAGGTCCACCATGGTGTGCCCCAGTGGGAGAACAGATCGTAGTACCTCCGCAGGAGAGACCACTGTGAGATGCAGCACCTATCCAGCTTCGAGCATCGGCCAGACTGTTGGAGGCCCTGCCACATGGATGGCTAGGAGATTCTGCCCCAGTCTGCTCACGAGAGACCGAAAAGGACAGCTTCCCTTGCACAGAGGCAAGGAGCGTGTCCCGCCATGGCAGTTTAGGTAGTACATGGTCGTGGTATTGTCCGTCTGGACCTCTTGACCGAGTTCAAACGGAGCGAAGGCGGTGAGGACTAGTTGGACCACTCGAAGCTCCGGCAGGTTGATATGGCATCGAGACTCCTGAGGGGACCAGAGGCCATGCACTCTGAGCTCCCCCAGATGGGCACCCCAACCCATCAGAGAGGTGTCGGTCGTTAGAGTGACCGTCGGCTCGGGGCAGACAAACAGGATACCCTCCTGCAGATGAGCTGGAACGATCCACTACTGGAGAGCATTCCACATTTCCTGGGTCACTGCCACTGGCTGGTCCAGAGGACCGATGCGCTGTAACCACTGGCGGGCCAGTCCGCATTGCAGGGGACGCATGTGCCAACGGGCCCAACGGACCATGCTGGTGCAGGCCGCCATGAGGCCCAGGAGGCGCAGGAAGTCCCGGGCTGGGTGCAATTGCCCAACCAGAAATGATTGGGCAAAGGAGGAAAGAACCTTAGCCATGTCCGCTAGGAGCCATGCTCTGGCTCAAGAGAGTCGAGCCCTGCCCGATGAATTGAATCACCTGCGTTGGCACGAGTCTGTCTGGCCTCGCTGATTGAGAGGCTAATCTGAGAGCAGACCTGGAGGGCCAGATCCTGACCTGCTCCCACTTCTGGTCTGGAGGCTGCAACTCAGCCAGTTGTCCAGATAAGGGTACACCTGACCCTTCGCACCACAGGAATGCTTCACCACTGCCATGCATTTGGTGAAGACCCTGGGAGCTGGAGAGGCCAAAGAGTATGGCCCGAACTCAGAAGGGACCCCTCCACCCTGAAGTGGAGAAATCGCTGGTGGGATGGACGGATTGGGATGTGAAAGAATGCATCCTGAGGTCCAGAGGACAGAACCACATGCCTCGCTCCAAGGATGGAATGATCTGAGCCAGAGTGACCATCCTGAAGGTGCGAGACCTTAGGAACTTGTTCAGGTCTAGAATGGGGCACTAGCCCCGTCTGTTTGGGGACCAGGAAATACCTGGACACAACCCTGGTTCTGTGGAGGATCCACCACCTCCCTTCTAGAGCAGCAGGGCAATGTCAGTTTGACGAGCTGACAGAGAGGCTGCGGACCCCGTAGCCCCCATGGGGCGACGGCTCGATATGGTGGGGTCTGCTCGAATTTCAGAGGCAGACCCTTTCCCACCACTTCCAGCACCCAGTGGTTCGTGGTGATATTGGACCAGGCGGAAAGGAAGTGATGGAACCATCCCCCCACGGGGGGAACCTAGGGAGGAGTGACAAGGTTGGGGGAGACACCCCTCAACCCATCACTGGGCAGGCTTGGAGGAAGGACTGGCTGAGGGGCCTCTTGACCTTTCCTCCAGGCTTCCAGCTGAAAGAAGTTGCAGGCTTGGCTTTGGGGTGCTAGGCGCGAGCCTGCTGGCTCACAACTACCAGGATCGGGAGGCAACCTTGAAGGCTTATAGAGCAAAGGGCACATTGAGCTATGAGGGTAGTCAGCTATTCATCTCACAGGATTATTCTGCAAGGTTGCTGAAGAAGAGGAAAGCATTTAATGGACTCATGGCCCAGCTGAGAGGCATGAAGATTGAGAATTTTCTGGTGTACCCCGCCACATTAAAAATCAAGCATGAGGGGGCGACCTTTTCTTTTTGGGAATTGGAGAAAGCTGAGGAGTTCGTGAAGGCCCTGAAAAGGAAAGTGGGATGAGAGACACGAGGGAAGAGCATCCAAGGGAAATGGCGAGTAGGCCATGAGGAGATTTCTTGCTATTCTACCTGTCTCGTTTTTTTTCTTGTTTGTGCGCTATTGAGGCATATTAAGTTAAAGTAAGGCTCACGTCATTTACTCACCCCCACATGGAGCTGGAAAAGAAAATGGGGCAATTATTGGATTTGATGATGTTGGACTTGATTGGACTGGGATTCGATCCTCCGCTGTGACTGGTTACAGTTGCCTATTCTGCTCCCACTTTGTTTTTTGTTTGTTCAGGGAGCCCCCACTGATGATGGCTCTGTGGAGTGGTGGGCCTTGTGCCTGATATCAGACTTTTGAAGGTAGGGGCGGAGGCGGGCTAGCTGGCGATTGGTGAAAGCCTGGCCTTGCTCTTGCAACCCTCATGCTCATCCTTCTTATTAATCTTGGAGTCTGATAAAGTATTAATGCTGCTCATCTGGGGGGAATAGTTGTAAGTGAGAGGGATAGTAGGGATGGTGAGGGGTCTGATCGTGAGTCGCTCTGTAGGAACCAGAAACAGGGGAGGGGGAATGGCATGAGGAAATTTTGTAATATTAGCTTGCTGCCTTTCTCTCTACTGGGACAAATTAATTAAAAGAAATGGTCCCCTGGAAGGAACAAAGTCAACGGGCAGGATATTCTAGGGGCTCCTTTTTTATTTTTCTCGCCACCACATGGAAGTGGGAAGGAATGAGGGGTGGTCATTGACCCGCAGCTGGGGAGCTCGATCGCACTGGGACTCGCCACTTGTTTGGAGAATGTGTCCTGTGGCCTGTTGCATCCTTGGTGTGTATTTGGGGAGCCCCAGCTGGTGGTGATTTGGTGAAGTGGCGGGTCTTGAGCCCCAGCACTGGATTGGGGAAGGGCAGCAGCGGGAGCGAGCTTGGTGCGAATCTGGGAGGGGCGACTCGACTCTCGCGCCTATCAGACTTTCTCTCTCTTGTTTCTTTCCACTGGAGCGGGGTGTCATGTTTTGTGGGTCTAGGGAAAGTGGTTGTTGGGACGAGGGAATGTGGGAAGGGCTAAGTAATGAGCGGCTAAAGGGGGATGGGAGAATTGAGTGAAGGTGGGAAGAAGAGGCGGACAGGGAAGGGAAGAGGTTACGGGGGCATAGTCTTTTTCTGGGCTCGGCAGAAGTGTAGCTGCTGTGGTTCGAACTGGCATGGGGGGGGTCCAATGAGGTGGGATCAATATAAGCTACCCAGGCTAAGCCAGAAAGAAGAGGGGGTAAGAGGAGCTTTAGGCATAAGGAGGAGTGGCTCACAGATAAGGTCAGGCTGTGGGGCTGAGCAGTTGTGTTAAGATGTGCACTCAGGGGAGAGATAGAGGTTAATGGAGATCTGCATCTGCATCGGGATAGATTTTAATGATTTTGGGCTGCTCACAAGAGCTAATACCGGAGGGGAAGTGGCTGCGGGGAGGAGCGGCGGAACGTGCATTTCAGTTGAGGAGAAGCTATTGACATTTTCTTAGGACACTTGTACAATATTAGCAATTAGTGTCGGGGGAGGATTAGAGGAGGGGGTTTGTGGGAGGACAGACTGAAATTTTCAGGGTGGGTAGATTAAAGCAGAAGAGTGAGGGAGGAGTACGGTGGGTAAGAATCTGGGAAATAAGGGTTGTTGGGAAACCATGCTAGGTATAGGGGGGATTGGGAGAGATTTGGGGGTGGTGGGGAGGAGAGAGTTTACAAAGTTAAAAATGTTTCTTTTGTTAGAACTGTTAATGTTGTTAAGGTAGTTGTGTTAGTTATAGATGCAATCGATGATGTGAAATGTAATGTTACTATGCAAGACTGTTTAAAATGTTGACATTTAAAAGGGAAAAGAAAGGGGAAATGGGCTAAGAGAAATAGGCCAGATCTGGAAAGGTTATATTATGATACATGGCTGACGTCACAAACTTAAATGTTATTTCATGGAATGTGAAAGGCATAGCAAGCCCAGTAAAGAGGACAACACTTTGACTGCACTAAAAGGGGGGCTCAGTGGCCCTGTTGCAAGAAACCCACCTGACGGATTTGGAACATCAAAGTTGGAGCGGAATTGGGTGGGGAAGCGTTACGCTGCCTCCTTTTCCTCTCATAAGAGATGTGTCGACATACTCTGCACAAGAACCTTTGCTTTGAGGTTGAAAAGGTGGTGCGGATCCAAGAGAAGGCAGGTATATTTTTGTTACAGGTCTGTCACAGGGAGAGAAACTTACATTTGGATGTATTTATGCCCAGCGACATGTGAGCTGCAATTTTATTCCTCTTTGCTGGGTTTGTTGGACAAGGAACAGTTCCCTGGGCTTATTATGGGAGGGGATTTTAATTGGACTATGGATGCATGCATGGACCATTTTGAAGGGAAGGGACGTATCTCGGAGGTAATGAATCAGTGGCAGATTGGGATAGCAGATCTAGATTTAGTGGATGGATGGCAGTCAGTCAACCCAGGGGCGAGGGAATATACATTTTACTTTAACCCTCACAAGACCTGGTCCCACTTAGATTATATTTATCTTCCCAGAAGCTGGTTGGGTAAGATAAGACAGATTTCCCATAGCCCTATTTTTGTCTCAGACCATGCCATGGTGAAGCTGAAGCTGATGAGTAAGGCACCTGGAGGGACACCCCCAGCTTGGAAATTTCCCACGTACCTGATTACAGATCAGGCTTTTAGAGAATACCTAACAGAGCAGTGGAAACTGTATGAAGAAACAAATTCCACACAGGAGGTCTCCAGTGCTATCTTTTGGGAGGCTGGTAAAGCCTTTATGAGGGGGGCTATCATAGCCTATGTAGTAAAAATTAAAAAGCAAAATAAGTGTAAGCAAGAGGAACTGGAGAGACAGAAAAAGATGCTGGAGAAGCAGGTTGGGGGAGGAGAAAGGGGGGAACCCCTAGGTTACTACTAACTGCCAGGGAGGCTCTTAATACACTGCTGAGAGATGAGGCACGGAAATCATGGCTTTATTGCCAGAGAAGGATTTTTGAATGGGAGAACAAGCCAGGACCTATGTTGGTGAGACTGATGAAAGGGGGTAGGTGCCCAACACATATATTAAGAGTGTCGAATGGGGAAGGAAGGATCTGTACCGGCGCTGGGGAAATAGCGGAATGTTTTAGGAAATGTTATTATGAGTCACTGTACAAAGTTGAACACACAGGGACAGAAGTCCACATATGGAGATTCCTAGATGGGGTAAAATTGCAAGTGGTTACAGAGGGGTAGAGGGAATTGTTGGAACAGCCTATTACAAGAGTGGCAATTTTAAGGGCCATTCAGAAAATGCAGCTAGGAAAGGCTAGTGGCCCAGATGGGTTTCCTATCAAATATTACAGAATCCTGAGTGGTCAGCTAACTAGGGTGTTTTGTGAGGTGTTTAAGACAGAGGGTGAGGCAGAGATCCCAATGTTACCTGACTCTTGCTATGATGCCAATATCTGCCTGATACCCAAGTCAGGGCAAGATGAGCTCGAGTGTGCAGCCTACCGACCCATTTCGTTACTTAACGTAGTTTGAAAATCTTAGCTAAGGTTCTTTCTACCAGACTGGAGAGTGTTCTTCCAGACCTGATCCACCCAGACCAGACCGGGTTTATTAAAGGCCGACAGTCATATCATAATGTGCAGAATTACTTAATGTAATATGGAGAGCAGACCGGACACAAGAGCAAATGGGGTGGTCTCTTTGGATGCTGAAAAAGCATTTGACAGGGTGGAGTGGGACTACTTATTTGAGGTTATGGCCCGGTTTGGTCTGAGTGATTCATTCATAGAGTGGGTAAGAGCTATGTACCTTTAGCCGAATGCACGAGTTATGGTGAATGGATGCCGTCAGAGTGATTCGGGTTAGGGAGAGGTATGAGGCAGGGATGCCCCCTATCCCCCCTCCTGTTGGCCTTGGCAATCGAGCCACTGGTGGTGGTGATACGACAGCATAACGGGGTGGAAGGGATTGGCAGGGCAAAGGGAGTGGAACTCAAGGTGGCGTTATACGCAGATGACATGCTTTTGTTTCTAGGAAACCCGCGAAGGTCCATGGGGCACCTGATGTCTATTATAGAGGAGTTCACAAGTTTTTCTGGGTACAGGGTTAATGCTGGGAAATTGGAGATAATGGGGTTTCCGGATGCCGGTATGGAATTTCAGCAAATGGGATTTGAAGTGATTCAGACAGACTTTAAATATCTAGGGGTAAGGATAGGGCGGAGGTGGGGGGATTTATATAAGTTGAATTACCCTCCCATGATTAAGACCACTCTCGCAGATCTTAAAAGGTGGATGTAATTCCTTATCTTGAGGTTAGGGAGGATCAACCTAATAAAAATGAACATCCTGCCCCGACTCCTGTACCCTATGCAGGTGTTACAACTGAGACTAACTATGGGAGATGTAAAAAAGAATAGAGAAGGGTTCTCGGAATTTATTTGTGGGAGGCAGGGCAGTACGCCCCAAATTAGTTTAAAGTGGCTTAGGGCAGATAGGACTAAAGGGGGACTTAATTTCCCAGATCTTGGTATGTACTATATGGTAGTGCAGCTCAGAGGGATAGCTGATTGGGTGCATCGATCTTTGGTGCAAGCTGGGTGGAGTTAGAACAGTGGGGGACCCCGGGGAGACTCACTGCATATTTGCATAGTAGGGGACTTCGAGTATTTAGGGAGCTGGGGAGTGGTAACCCCTTAGTTAGGGAGACACTTGAGGCATGGGAACACATTTGGAGGTGGAAAGGCCTGGGGCAAGGGGAGACTATACTGCTACAGATAGTGAGGAACTCCTTTTTTCTGCTGGAGATGGAGGATGGAGGCTTTCAAGAATGGGAAAGGAGGGGAGTAGATAGTGTGGGTAATTTGCTAGAGAAAGGAGAGTTTAGTGCATTTGAAAAGATTAGGCAAGACTTGAGACTGGGGATATCCCACTTATACAGATATCTGCAATTAAGAGCCTTTGTGGGGAAGTTGGGTAAGAGCGGTAGGGAGGGGATGCAACCGAACATGGTTGAACAGCTGGTGTATCACGCCAAGAAAGATCCAAAGGGCTTTATAGGGAAGGTTGCCAAGCAAGGTAAACAAAGACTACCAGATTTGACTGGGAGCACAAAGGCTTTATGGTAAAGAGATTTGGGTCAATGAATTTCTGAGGAGAACTGGAAAGTAGCCTTAGGTATGCTGGAGGGCATAATGGTATGTATTAAGTTCAAAGAGACCTTCTTTAAGTTTATACACAGAATGTATTAGCTGATAGCAGTGCATAGGGCTCACCCATGATATCCTCCAGATGCCAGGTATAATAGGGATGTAGGTACTTATATCCACTGCTTCTGGTCTTGTCCAGTACTGGTCAAATTCTGGGAGGAGGTGGTGAAAGAAGTGAATCGAATAGCTGGAAGACAATTGCCACGAGACCCCTGATATGTTTGTTTGGAGTTGAGGTCACTGGAGAGAAGAAGAGGAGGCTGCCACTTCCTAGATGGAGAAGGGTTCTTTTGTATTGGCCTGTCATTGTATCCAAAATACCTGGGTTTCAGGGTCTAGGCCTACAGTGCTGGAGTGGTGGTGGGTAATTCTTTGCCCCTCGCACTGGATGCTGGCCAACGAGGTGGTCAGGATAGGGAGGAGGCATTTGTGAGAGAATGGTCAACTTTTCTAGCCTCTTTGAGTGTTTCTGAAAATGTGATGCTCAGAATGGGGCTGAATTTATCAGTTGGAATGGCACTTGAATATGTGGAATGGATTGGAAATATGATTCTTTTCCTTCTCGGAATGTTAAATACTAGATTACACACACGATTGCATATATTAGTTTGTGTTATTTGTGTGTTTTTTAAATGTCCAAGTTTGTCTGTAACTGAAAAACTGTCAATAAACAGAATATACAAAAAAAAGTAAAAGCTTTCTTGGGGGGGGCATGTCAGGAAGAAGGTGAGTGCAAAAATGAGGAAATTGGAAGTGTCAGTGGCTCAGCAGGTAGCACACTTGCCTCTGAGGCCAGGAGATCAGTAGGCTGTGGGTTCTATCCCCACACCAGGCACTTGGGTTAATATCCCAATACTCACACAGTAGTGCAGCATGAGGGGGTGCTGCACTGCTGAGGTGCTGTCTTTCGGATGAGACGTTAAACCAAGGTCCCATCTGCCTGTTCTGGTGGTAGTTCAGGTGGATGTTAAAGATCCCATGGCACTTCTCGAAAAGAGCAGGGGAATTTCCCCGGTGCAATGGCCAAATTTCCTCCATTCACGAAAAATACCACCAACAGCTTAATTTGGTTCAAGGTCAGTTGGCATTCATCTGTATCCTCCCTCAGTTGTGCCTGAAAATAGACAGGATTTGCCTAGTGCACTTAACAAAAACTAAATTAAATGAAATTAAAAAGTTCAAAGGTGTTTAAGCCTATTTCTGACTCCCCCACCCCGTCCTCTGTTGTGCAGATATTTTTAAAGTGCTGTGAGGGAGATTTGATGCTTTTGAATAATGCCATTGATTTGCACTATTTTCACAACCTTAGTAAAATTGAAAAGGAAGCATTGAAGGATTTGGGTAGTAATACAGAGATTACTATAAAAGCTGCTGATAAAGGGGGAGCAGTAGTAGTCATGGATACTGTAAAATATGATTTAGAGGTTATGAGACAGTTATCAGATACAAAATACTATGAAAAACTTAAACTTGATAAAACACAGAATTTTAAAAGGGCTATGGATTCTTACCTTAGGAAAGTGAAAGACGAAAATTTGATTTCTGCTCAAGTTTATAAATTTCTGACTGTGAAATATCATACTAGGTCTACATTTTATATACTTCCTAAAATCCATAAAGATATGGTGCACCCACCCGGGAGGCCTATTGTTTCCGGCAATAACAGTCTGACAGAACCACTGGCTAAATATGTAGATTCTTTTTTGGTAGACATTGTAAAATATGTACCAGCATGTATTAAAGACACTAATTACATTTTGTCAGTATTGGACCATTTAGCAATAGAGGAAGACAGTATTTTGGTAACACTTGGTGTTACATCGTTATACACAAACATCCCACATAGTGGAGGCTTGGAGGCTTTGGAATATTTTTTAGACAAAAGAGCAACCAAAGATCCACCAACTGAGGTATTAGTTCAACTGACTCAATTTATATTAGATTATAATACATTCTTTTTTAAGAATGATTTTTATCTGCAGACAAAAGGAACAGCTATGGGTGCAAGTATGGCACCCAACTATGTTAACTTGCACATGGCAAAATGGGAACTGGACACAATAAGAAGTAACCCCTTCCTACCAAAGATTGATTTATGGAGACGGTTTATTGATTATATCTTTTTGGTGAGGAAGGGAAGTGAAGATTAACTTTTTGAATATGTGAAGTATTTAGAAACAAGTAACGAGAATTTGAGGTTTAATGTCTGTTTTAGTAAAACGGAGGTTAACTTCTTAGATATAAGGATCTATAAAGATGGTAACGGCGGTGCGGCCACTGATCTGTTTCGTAAACACACAGACCGTAATACTATCCTTTTGGCAAGTAGTTGCCATCCAAAGCATGGTATAAAAGCAATACCAAAGAGACAATACATTCGAACCAAAAGAAATTGTAGTGGTTTGGACGAATATGAAAAAAGGTCACAGGAATTGACTGTTAGACTTCAGGATAGGGGTTATAACGGTAATATTCTAATAAAGGCCCAGAAGGCAACTGATGATATTCCAAGGGAGACTTTATTAACCAACAGGCCCAAAAAGAATGATTGTGATCCCCAGACTACTTTTGTTACCACTTATAGCCCCCAATCAGAAGAGATGACCAGAATTATTAAGAAACATTGGCATCTGGTTTCATTAGACCCAAAGCTTAAAAACATTAATACTAGGGGTCCACTTATAGTATACCGTAGAGGTAAAAACATTAAGGACTTTATTGTACATTCAGTTCAACTGACATCAGAAAGATCTAGGAACTGGCTAACTAAATGTGCAAGTGGTTGCAACAAATGTGGTAACTGTAAATATTGCCCGTGGGTAAAACCACCAAATGGTTTAAAATCATGCCAAGGCCAAGATGTAAAGGTTCAGGGCTCTGTTACCTGCAGAACCCCAGGGTCATATATCTGGTGGAATGTAGCTGTATAGCTTTATATAGGAAAACTAAACGTCCCTTTAAGGTACGAATAGGTGAACATGCCAGGGCAATTATAAATAGTGACAATACTAATGATCTATCTTTGCACATGTCTAAAGTTCAAAACAGAAGTGAGCATGAATTTGTGTTTACAGCAATTGAAAGACCGACCCTAACCAAAAGGGGAGGTGATTATGATAACCTTCTATTACGAAGGGAGCAATATTGGATTTTTGCCATGAGGGCAATGTGTACACCAGGTCTGAATGACACAATTGAGATCAAGCCCTTTTTAAAGTTGAGAAAAAAATAATAATGTTTTTTCAGGTGTTTTCTCTATTTTTAATACTCTCTCTTTTTCTATCTTTCAGAATTGCACAGATTTGATCTTGACCTATCTGGATGAGTCAGGATCATATGGTGAATATGGAATATTTCCAGAAAAAAATATGTGCAATACTATACTGGTGCTGTATGAAATATACATGGCACAGTTTCTTTCTTTAGCCTGTAATGGTTATGTACATTAAAAATAATGTGTACTGTCTCTTTAAGACACCTGTTTAAATGTTAATGTATTTGCTTCTTACATCAGCCTTTGAAAAAGCAGCGTACGAAATGTGTCAGGTGACATTACGAGGCAGTGTCCCTCAGCTTGTGCTCTTGCTGCTTAAGTTTTATACCAGCCGCCTGTTCTTGGCTCAGTGATTTTAATGGAATATATTTTCAAACGATGGACTTTGATGGACTTTCAAAGGACATTTATACACATGTGAAGACGTGAGTCCTTTTTTTAGAATTGCACTATAATAAAAGCTTTTTTCACAATTGTTAAGCTTTTGGCTGGTGTGACTTTAATGTTTTGGAGCTAACACACTGTGTGTTCTTTAGAGTAGGTGCAGGTTCCCTCTTTACTGTTTAGGTCTCAGTGAATGCCTTCACCAAGCCTTGCAGCAAATCAACCAGAAGCTGGACTCCTTCACACAAAGAATGAAGGTGATGGAAAACAAAATTAAATCGTGTAAGACAGTGAAGGGCTCGAAGATGACAGCAGGCAAGGTTCTGGCAGCGGCAGCCAGAACTGTAAAACAGCAAACAGCTCTGAAAGGTTACATCGAGCAACTTGAAAATGCAGCCTGAGTGACCAATATTCAGACCCTCAGCCTCGCTGAAGGACCCAAGAGAGAGGAGATAATTACTTTCCTAACTCAAGGGATTGCTGAACTCACTGGGTACAATGCCTTTAAAATTGTTAAAGCATACAGGATCACACCTCAAAGAGCAAACCCTGCCTAAGACTTTCCATGCACCACCTGGTGACTCTGTCTTCTACAGGGAATGAGACATCATTCTAGGGGCAGCAAGAGCTAGTGGCTGCTAACACACAACAATGAGTGAATCCTCATGTTCCTGGACATTGCCTGTACTATGCAGATGCACACCAAGGCATTCAACAGCATTACAAGTAAAGTCAGCAATCTGGACATACCATTTACCTGGTTTTTCCTGTGAGGCTATGTTTCACCATTGGCCACCACCAGTACAGATTTTCTGATCCCCATGAAGCTGTGTGGAAAAGCTTGCAACACAGGGAAAGAAACAGCAGGCCACTGCAAGTGATTCTGTGAGGACTGAATTTATGGGTACAGATACTACAAGCTACAGGCACTATGTCTGCAGTCTGAGTGAGCAGAAGTAGGGTGCGATAAGGCGGAAGCGCTAAATGAGTACTTCTGCTCAGTATTTACTAAAGCGAAGAGGGGGGTGACACCCAAGGTGGGAGAAATGGCAGAAGCGGGGAGTGGTGACAGATGGGAAAATCATGGAGAGCAGAGTTCAAGAGGGTTTCAAGGCACTGAGGGTGGACAAGGCGCCAGACCCAGATGGCATCCACCCCAGGGTACTGAAGGAACTTGCAGAGGTCCTTGCAGGACCCTTGGCAGACCTATTTAATGCCTCACTACATTCGGGGTGTGTACCTCAGGACTGGAGGATGGCTCATGTGGTGCTCCTGCACAAGAGTGGCCCCAAGGATGAACCGGGAAACAACAGACCAGTGAGCCTCACATCCATCGTGGGTAAGCTAATGGAGACTATCCTGAAGGAGAGGCTGGTGGCCCTCCTAGAGGCCAAAGGACTACAGGACAGCAGACAGTATGGCTTCATACATGGCAGATCCTGCCAAACCAACCTGGTCAAATTCTATGACTGGGTAACTAGGCAACTGGACAGGGGCCATGCAGTGGATGTCTTGTATCTGGACTTCAGTAAGGCATTCAACTCGGTGCCACATGGAAGGACAGGAAGGAAGTTAGTAGGCACAGAAGAGGGTGCAAAGCTGGTGAGATGGGTAGGAAACTGGCTGCAGGGAAGGCAACAGAGGGTGGTGGTGGGTGGGGAGCTCTCACACCCAAGGGCAGTGACGAGTGGTGTTCCACAGGGCTCGGTGTTGGGACCAGTGTTGTTTGGGATATTCATTGCAGACATATCATGGGACATCAAGAGCAAGATCAGTCTGTTTGCTGATGATACCAAATTAGGCGCGGTGGTGGATGACCTAGGGGAGTGGCAGGGGTTGCAGGATGATCTGGCAAAGCTTGAAACCTGGTCAGACA
This sequence comes from Neoceratodus forsteri, assembly GCA_016271365.2. Classification (NCBI taxonomy): domain Eukaryota; kingdom Metazoa; phylum Chordata; order Ceratodontiformes; family Ceratodontidae; genus Neoceratodus; species Neoceratodus forsteri. The sequence continues at coordinate 1,280,805,764 of CM057459.1, read as the reverse complement.
CCTGGCAACTGGGGTTTAATGCCAAAAGTGCAAGGTGCTGCATTTTGGGATGAAGAACCAAGGAGGAGTTACCAGCTAGGGGAGTGCAGCTAGCCCAGACAGAGGAGGAGGAGAAGGATCTGGGTGTGCTCATTACAGGGTCAATGAACAACTCGGCACAATGTGGGAAGGCAGCTGCAAAGGCCAACAAAATGCTGGGTTGTATTGCAAGGGTATATCCTCAGGAGGGAGGAGGTGATTCTGCCACTGTATAGGTCATTAGTTAGACCACACCTGGAGTACTGCATGCAGTACTGGCGTCCATATCTCAAGAGGGACATTAAGTTACTGGAGGGGGTGCAGTGCAGGGCAACAAAGATGATCAAGGGGCTGGGGACTTATCATCGAGAGGAGGTTGAAGGAGTTGAACATGTACTCGCTGGAGAGAGGAGAGACAGGGGTGACATGACTGAAACCTTTAAATACATGAAAGGAATAAACAAGGCGAGTTACAGAGGGCTGTTCAAAGTAAGGAAGGGTGGGCCACCAGGGCCATGATATGAGACTGGGCGAGGAAGGTTCAGGAGGGAGATGAGGAGACACTTTTTACAGAGAGGGAGGTGGCTGGGTGGAATCGTTACCTGCAGAAGTGGTATGCAGTAGAACAGTGGACTGCTTCAAGCGAGGATGGGACAGGACAAGGGGAGGGTTAATGAAGGGGAAGGGTGAAAGGGAGGGGCAGCTGCAGAATAAGGGGTGCTAGTTGCACATTCGAGCAGACTTGATAGACCTCTAGGCCTTTATCTGCTGGCAAATTTCGTATGTTCGTATCCCTTTAATATGCTGGCTGCCTCCCTTTTGTGGGCTCAGGACTTATATAAACTTTAATAGTCTGTATGGGTGGTATTTCTGTAGGCAAGGGGAATGAACTAAACTCTATAAATACCTGTTGAAAAAAGGTCCAGATATACTGGGCTCATGTTGGTTAATGAGCAACAGATGCTAAAAGTTATACTAATGTTCCTTGTCCAATTTCTGTTTAAAATCAAATTTATAGATGGCAGGCGACTGCACCCCAGCAAAGATTGTAAAATGAAGCCATTCTGTCTCTCTCAGTGCAGTTTGCATGCTTTGAGAAGCATGATATGAGAAAAAAATATATGTTTGTTGTACGTAAATTGCTATTTTATTTAGCTTTTGCTTACCAGGTAGGTGCACTAGCCAGAAACACTATTTTCAGGCCAGTTACATGTAGATGTTAGAACATAACAGCAGCAATGTGACAAAGAATTGAGGTAGTAAGACCAAATACAGCATTAAAATTTACATAAGACAATACAGTCAGGTCAAATTAAAGGGAATAGACACTGTGCAGACAAATAAGGGGTAAAGTGCTGTGAGAGCGATAGCTGCCAGGCAGAGATAGATGAAAGGAGGAGCTAGGGAGGGGCTGGTGGGAGTAGGAAGGCAACAGGTGTGGGGGGTGTAGATTGGGTTAAGTATAAGTACAAGTTACCCAGAGGGTGCAGCTGGTGATGGAAGATGAGAGCTGTGAAGTTTGAGAAGAGAAAGCAGACAGGATAACCCAGAAGGGAGAAAAGGAAATAGAAGATGAAATGTAAGAAATAAGGAAGTGAAATTGAGAGGAAGTGTTCCATGTTCTGTTTTTATTTCCCTGACCATACAGTTTGCAAGCTGTTAGATATGGATGGGCTGTCTCTGTTCCTAGATGCCGATAAATCTGGCAGTCTTGTTAGGTGGGGGGGTTACCCTTGGGGGTTGACTGCAGTAGAGCTGCAGTGGAGCCAGAGCAGCACCAGTAGCAATCTTGGCAGGGACCCCACCCTGAGTAGTACTGGGCACATAGAGCTGGAATAAGGTACGTCCTCAGGTCTGGTTGTCAGGAGCCAGCGTAGTAGACCCAGGTCTTATTTTACATAAGTTGGCACACAATGTTACATGGCACACGGGGAAAGCAGGTTGAGATATACATTCCTTTAATACAGGGCTCTTGGATGCTTTAAAATGTCCTTTTTTATGACTAATTATGTTGGACACATCAACTAAGACCTGTATAGGTCAGTCACAATTGTTTATTGTATTAGGGAACATTTATTCATAGGGCATTGGCTGTAGCAACAGCTCCTAGAATGATTTACTTTTACTGTATCCCTGACTTTGGTAACCCCTCCCTGTTGTACTTATAGAATGTGTATTTGTTATCCCTTTGGTAATGTACTGCACTCTGCAAACTGGTGTTTTACATGCTTAGAAAGTGCATATTTCATGCTTAACATTAAAGTTTTTTAAAAATGAATGGCATCAACATGTCTGGAGAAACTAAGATGCTGATCTACCATAATGAAGCTCCAAGGTATTTAAAGAAAGGAACATCTGTGCCAGCTTGGTGGCGCTGAAGGCTGAGGCCCTGTTACAGTGCCTTACCTTGCGCTATGCTGGCAATCTGGGTTTGAATGAGCCTGGGTTGCTGTGGGCTGGCGGGGGGGAGGGGGCAGGAGTAGGATTGCACTTGCTGTACAGCAGCTGTCCTGGCCTGGGGAAGTTTTCAAGTCGTTCCCGTCTTGGCTGATACCTAATGGATGCTAGGTGCCAGAACACAGATGGCCAGAGGCTGACATTATGTCAGGGAGGGAAGGAAAAGGAAACAGGCTGGAGTGTATGTGTGCCTTCACACCCATGCACCCTCCACAGCTGCAACCTTGGGCCAGGGAGAAAAATGAGAAAATGGTTGCCACAGCAGGGGCATGTGATGCCTGCTCACCTCACCTCCATCCGCCACATCAGTGGCACATTCGGCAAATACTGGATTGTTCTTCAGAGGGGGCAGAGGATGGCCCTCCTCTGCCTGATTCCGCCATGGTGGGAAGATCTGTGGGGGTGTACCACCGTAAGGTAAGCCTGGGAGATGATGCACAATGGAGAGGGTGGTGGAGCCGGCTGAAGGGAGTACACCCTGCCATGGCCTGGGAGTATAAACACCCTAGCAGAGAGAAAGAAAAGAAAGGAATATTTTCCAAAGGATAGCCATCCACAGTCTTAAAGACTGGGGTGATAGGGACCCTGACCAACTGCTGTCTCCTACAAAGGTCATAGATATCCTTTTTTTGTGCATTTGCACTGGTCGGATCAGAACCACTATTCAATGTTGTCAAAGTCACACTGGAGATCAGCTTCCAGCTCATACGCAGAAGGACCATTGATGAAGATCACCAGGATGTCATTTTGTAGGAGAATGTGTGCAGAAGAACAGGCCTTCAGGAGGTTGTTAAGTAACACGTTGAACAGTACACTACAAGGCATAAAATAAGTGGGTTTGCATCACAATTTGCAACCCAAGATCGGAGAAAAGCGAGTCAACTTGTGGAATGATTAACAGTCATTGCTAATCATTCTGAATTGGCCCTGGGTCCTTTAAAAATGCCCTTTTTGGCATTTTAGGCCATGTTTCTTTAAATCATTTTTTTTTGTTCTGGTTTTCTGTCCTCCTCCCTGTGCCCCTCCTGATTGGTCAGCGAAGTTCCTGTTCCCCCCTACCTAGTCTCTGTGTGAGAGAAACATTACAGCATCCTCTTGCAGTGTGACCACAGGAGAAGAGTAAGCAGGTCCAGAACCTCCAGCCAGAGCAAAATATAAGCAAGGTAAGTTCCAGTTTCCTTTTTTTAATTGTATTTTTTAGCTTGATGGTGGTGTCTGGTAATGAATTTCTTTATTTGTGTTGCAGGAGGAGACGTACTGAGGAGCAGGGGAGCTGAGGAGGCCGAGATGGTGCAAGAGGGGACCGGAATCAGAAGAGAGCCTTGTGAAGCATCGTGGTGGGGCAAGCAGGCCGCGTGACCCAGATTTGGCTGAGCAACTGAAGGGGAGAAGCAGCATGCAGCTGAACAGACAATCAGGAGTCTCTACAAAAAAAACAAATACAGACTTTTCAATTTATTGTCCAGAGAGCCAGGAGGAGTGAACTCAATGGGAAGGCACGTGGCAGGGTAGTGGCATGACTGGAGGGGCGGCTCAGGCAAGGTGGGCACCTCATGGGATGGGCCTGAACTGGTGGGCAAAATGGAGAGGAAACAATAAGTAAAGTAAATGTGAACTAAGTAATTGCCCTGCTTGGCAGAGATGAGAGGGACAACAGAATGGTTTAACCAGTCTATTTTGTGCCCAGCCCAATGCCAGTGACTAATTTGACGGGGGAAAAATATCAAACTTTACTGTGCTCTTGCAAACTGTTTGGGAACAGAAGACAAATAAGAACTGTGCCCTGTTTTTTCCATAGAGTTCTGAGGGGAGATGAAACAAAGGGAAAAGCAACTTGTGTGATTAAATGTGCCCTGTTTTTGGCAGAGGTAAAGGGACAACAGTGGTTAAACAGTCTCATGCCCAGCTTTACAATGTTCCCAGCCCTTATTGCAGTAGTGATGATGGGGGGATTAAGCAAACAAACTGTGCCTTTTGACTTGCAAGTAGCAGAACATTTTTTGGTAACAGAAGAATTGTGCCCTGGTTTACTCCAGAGAGTTCTATGAAAGGGCGGAAACAAAAGAAAAACTTGTGACATTTAAATAGAGAACCCTGCTTTTGGAAGAGGGGAAGGGGACAACAGTGGTTATGCCCTACCTGCCTGGTTTATGTTGTGCCCAGCCAGCCCTTTTTTGCAGCAGCGATGATGATAAGAATTGTGCCCTGGTTTTTCCAGAGTTCTCAGGGGAGAGGGAATAAAGAAGTAAACAACTGGGTGCAGGTGCCCTGCTTTGGCAGAGATGAAGGGGACAACTAAAATCAAAATACACCTGCTTGCTCTGCTACACTGGGGAAGTTGTAACTCTGATGTGCCCTGCCAATGGTAGGTCCTGAGGGGACATTAAGTAACAAATATGTATGACACTAGCCCTGCTGCCAGATAGAGCTTTGCTGCAGCAGTGAACTTTGGGGAAGTTTCTGGAAACTTTCAAGTGTGTGCCCTGCCTACGGCAGAGATCAGGGACGAGTAACATAAGACCGTGCCCTGCTGCCAGCTTTACTGCAGCAGTGAAACCTTTGGCAAGTGTTCTGTTCACAACTCTGAAACTTTCAAGTGTGTGCCCTGCCTAGCTATGACAGAGATCGGGGACAAGTCACATAAGACCGTGCCCTGCTGCCAGCTTTACTGCAGCAGTGAAACCTTGGGGAAGTATTCTGTTCACAACTCTGAAGCTTTCAAGTGTGTGCCCTGCCTGTGGCAGAGAATGGGACAAGTGTACTAACAATACATGACACTTGGGGAGGGGGGGTAATGTAACCCCCCCACCAGCCACTTATTTAACTAAAAGGCACACCTCTCACCAAACATCTAAGGGTAAAGAGAGGGGTGGGGGTTTACACTGTAAAAAAGAACAAAAGCAAGCACAAAGCCACCATACACAAGGAGGGATATGCCAGATGGAAAAGACTGTTGTACAAAACAGACAACCAAGTGTGGCAACTGCTTGGCACACACCTGGTAGGGACCAATTACCATAATAATCAATAATAATAATAATTAATTTGATTTTTTAAGCACCTTTTGGAATATCAAGGCGCTTTACAGTAATTAAAACATAATTTCATAAACCACAAATACAGAAAGAAGTTACACAAAAACTCCAGACAACAGTGAGTCACTGATAGGCCTGTCACCACAAAAAGGTTTTAAATGCCTGTTTAAATCTCCCCACAGTCACGCACTCCCAAAGCTGATGGGGTAGAGAATTCCAGAGGGTAGGGGCCACATACATAAATGCACGGGCCCCAGAAGATTTCAAAGTCACCCTCGGAATCTCTAGCAATCCCTCATCAGCCGAAAGAAGCTGTCGCACAGGGTGGTAGGGAACAAGAAGCTCTTTCAAGTAGTCAGGGCCAAGTCCATGTAGGGCTTTGTAAGTCAGTAAACCAACTTTGAAGGTGTTCCGCCACTGAATTGGCAGCCAGTGCAGATCATGCAGCTCTGGGGTAATATGTGAAGCCCTAGAAGACCCCCCCACCCCCAACAATCGAGCCGCAGTGTTCTGCACTAGCTGCAAACAACGGATATCAACTTCAGGAAGCCCTAAGTATAGGGAGTTGCAATAGTCAAGACGTGAGGTCACAAAGGCATGGACCAACACCGGCAGATCGCAGGACGGAACAAGGTGCTTGACCCTGGCAATGTTCCTAAGATGATAAAAGTCAGACTTGACAACTGCCGACACCTGAGATTGGAGGGTCAGCCCATCGTCAAGCACCACTTCCTGGTCATGCACCCATTCAGAGGTAAGAATCTGGGAGCCCCCCAGAAAAAGTCCAGAGGGCTGACCAGCCCTCAACCCCTCTATCTGATGACCCGGATCCACAACCATCACCTCAGTTTTTCCCACGTTCAACTTTAGCCAATTTGAACTCATCCAATCCTGGATTTCAGCGAGGCTGTTATTAAATATTGAGAGTGCACTATCCTGGTCAGGTGCAAAAGACAGGTAGAGCTGGGTATCATCAGCATAGCAGTGAAACCTCAGCCCATACCATCTTACAATATCTCCGAGGGGCAGCATATACACTGCAAACAACATGGGGGACAGAACTGAGCCCTGAGGGACCCCACATGACAGAGGGGGTGAGTCTGAAGAAAAAATTCCAGACACAACTCTCTGAGTTCTGCCAGTGAGGAAAGATGTAAACCACCTGAGGACCATACTTGTCAGGCCACAGATGAACCTCAGGAGCTCAAGCAGCACCCCATGGTCCACAGTGTCAAAGGCTGAAGAGAGATCAAGGAGCACTAAGATGGAGGCGGCTTCTCCAATCTGTTGCCATCAGGAGATCACTGAGTACCCGAACCAGCGCAGTCTCAGTACTATGCCTCTTTCGAAAACCAGACTGGAGAAGTTCGTAGATATTATGGATGGTCAAATAGTTCTCCAGCTGAATTGCCACTACTTTCTCAATAACCTTCCCTATAAAGGGAAGGTTAGAGATTGGTCTGTAGTTTGCTAGGACGCCTGGGTCCAGAGAAGCTTTCTTCAGGAGGGGTGTTACCACCACCTCCTTCAGGGAGCTTGGAAACTCACCCGATTCCAAGGAGCACCAGACTAACCGAGTCAGAACCAGGCCGATAATATTACAGCAACCCATAACCAGGGAAGTTGGGCCCGGATCAAGACTACGGCATGTAGGATGCATACCCCGGACAATCTGCATACCATCCACAAACTCTGGCAGGTCAAAGGTACTCCAGGAAACATGAGGTGCAGTGACCAAACATCGACCAATAGCATCCCCCACAGAATGAGTCAAGAGCATCTCTGACCTGATGTCAGCCTCCTTATTCGCAAAGAATTGAGCAAGCTCGTCGAATTCCATTTGTGAAAAAGCTCTTCGGAGCTGCAGACAGGCTGGGTTGCACAACCTGTCCACAGTTCGGAAGAGTTGAGCTGGTCGATTCTGAGCAACAGCAATCTCCCTGGACAGGAACTCTGCCTTCTTATGGGAGATCACTGATTGGTAAACCTGATAATGCTCTAGCCTTCATCCTAGTCACTACAACTCCCTCAAGGACCCATCAAATCAAGGGGCCCGAGGGCAGAGTGAGAGAGGACGAACATGGACAGGAGCAATTAAATCTAGGGACGAGGAGATGACTTTATTATAGGCTAAAACCAAGGCCTCTGGGTTCGAGCTAGCCTCAGAAAACTCTGAGAGGTCAATCACCACCATTAGGCCTTCAGGGCTCACATCCCATAAAGGGTGGTAACTGACCATCTCCACAGGGGCAGGCCTATGAAGGGGGGCGCAAAAGTTAAACCTCACAGTGTAATGATCAGACCATCCAACAGGTTCCACCCCCAAATCAGAGGCCTCAGTCCCCAGTAGGAAGACCAAGTCTGGAGAGTCACCATGACTATGGGTAGCAGAGGTAACAATCTGTGTGAAGCCCAGCGAAATCATCAACTAGAGGAAATGCTGTCCAAAAAGCGAGAGTTTGTCATCAACCCAGGTGTTGAAGTCACCCAGAACCATCAGTCTGGGTGACTCCGACACCATGTCGATGGTGAAGTCCGCTACTTCCTGCAGGAATCACTTTTCGTCCCCTGGTGGATGGTAGACAAGAACTATCCTACAATCCACACCTGCTACCACAGTACACTCAAAAGATCCAGCCTCCTCTACTGGTACACCTGTGAGGCTCAACTTGGTCTTGAAACAGACCGCTACCCCCCTCCGGAGTCCTGTCTCGGGTGGTGTATCACCTAGTACCCAGACAGAATTGCCGCTTCTAACAAAGGACTGGCATTTTCATCCAGCCAGGTCTCAGTGATGCATGCCAGATCCATTGATCCAACAAGATCTGCAATAATTGCAGTCTTGTTCTTAATAGATCTGGTATTGCATAACACCACTCGAGTTGAACGAAGTTCAAGAGCCGCCCCAGCTATTTGCCCACCAAAAGAGGCAGTACCCTTGGGTAGGGAAATTAAACATGAAAACCCCACGTTCCAGGTTCCATTTCGCCCCAAGGCGTCTTCTAGAACCTAACTACCCTGATCGAGAATCGCTCATTCATCCTCTGATGTCCACACACCCCACCCCACCACCCCTCCTACACTCCAATGCAGTACGCGGCAGCGCTGGTTAATAAAAGTCAGTCGAAAGGGGCAGGAACGAAAGGAGCATGGAAAGCAGAGGAGGATAACGCATGACCGGGTAGGACATACACATTCCACAGGCTAACTAACCAATTCGAACTCAATAATAAATAAAGATGAAGACCCACACCAAAACAGGATTAAAGGTATTCCCACACCATAAGATAGCTCTACTAATACAACTGCTGTACCCAGTAAATACCCATGGCCAATGACCCAGGTCCCTGGGAGAAAACATTTGCTCAGGGCTATGCTAGGTTTTCACTCCTGGACAGGGGCACCCAAGTAACTCCAGACAATAGGAATGCACCAAGTGTTTGTTGGTATTTTCACTCCAAATTTTCAACATGGGCTTTTTGTGACCCCACCTCATGAACTGTGGCATTATCAATTTATTAGCGAGAAGATTTTACACAGTGACTGTATCATTTGGCACCACAGGAGGAAAACACATTTCAGGCAGGATGTGAAAAATGACAACTGTACTGTTCATGAGGAGGTGTAAAAAAATGGCAATGTTGAAAATCTGGAGTGAAAATATGAAAAATTGGTGAAGTCATGAGCGTGTGTAGAAGCTGCACAACACATGCCCGTAACACAATTATTTTGGGGATTTTTTGAACCATATTTTCAACATAGAAATCCCCTCATGAACAGCGGCACTGTAATTTTGTTAATCTGTCCCGAAAGTTGATTTCTCACAGCAACTGCCCCATTGTGCGCCACAGGTGCAAAAACACATTTTGGGCAGGATGTGAAAAATTACAGCTGTACTACTCATATGGAGGTGTGAAAAAATAGCAATGTTGAAAATCTGGAGAGAAAATATTAAAAATTGTCAAAGTTACAAGGGTGCATGGAAACTGCACAATGCACACTCGTAATGCAGCCATTTTTGGGAATTTGTTCACCAAATTTGCAACGTGGGCTTTTTAGGACCCCACCTCAAGAACAGTGGCACTGTCATTTTGTTAATCTGTCTGGAAAGGTGATTCCGTGCAGTGACCGCATAATCATCTTTCGGGATCGAGTAATGAGATGACAGTGCATGTGTTCATGAGATGGGGTCCCAAGAACCCCATGTGAAAATCTGGTACCAAAATTCCCCCAAATGACTGATATATCCACCTAAGTTGAAACCCCCATTGCCTGCCATTATAAAACTTTCTGCATTTTGTTCAGTTCCCAGTCAGCTTTTGAAGAGTTCAGACATGTTCCCGCTCCACAGAAGATTGCAGTGCTGGCCTCCAGAGGTAAGAATGGGGTGAGGGGGTGCATGGAGATAAGATGTGCAGAGAGTGGGTACGGGTTGGGGAGGGAGTGCGGAGGGACGACGAGGGACGGGTTTTACAGGTAAAAAAAAACTGGACTTCATAGGATGGTTTCTTTATTTACAAGTAAAATAAGTGTTGGGGCACATTGTGGTGAAATCCCAGTGTGCCTTGAGTTTGAGGAGGACATGTGCAGGCGGGATTGGGCACCCCATCGGCAAAGAAAGTGTGTGTGTGTGTGGGGGAACATGATGCCAATGGGATTGGGCACCCCTGTCAGCAAACAAATTGAATGGGGGGGGGCATGCTGACACAGGGATTGGGCATCTCCAGTGTCGGTTTTGTGGGGGTTGTGTGGTGGGTGGCAGGAGCTGCCATATTTATTGGAATGTTTCACCAGGAAATGCACATAACAGAGCCTTGTCATCTGATGCTCCAATGAGGAAACTGCACAGGGATTGGGCATCTCCAGTGTCGGTTTTGTGGGGGTTGTGTGGTGGGTGGCAGGAGCTGCCATATTTATTGGAATGTTTCACCAGGAAATGCACATAACAGAGCCTTGTCATCTGATGCTCCAATGAGGAAACTGCACCTCATTGGAGTGGCAGATTTCTTTCACGGTTTTGACTCTCTTTGAAGTTTTGCATCATCACTAGCATGCTTGTTAATTGGTGACTGAGGGACACACCCACTAAAGCTTTCCCTGCGTTTGGTAACACTGACACCTCTGAATGTGCTACTATGAGCAAGTTGTTGCATCACATGCATGAACAAGCATAAAAATGGTTGGGTTTGGGGCTGATGAGGAAGCTGTCAACATGGGTGTAAGACGGGGTCTTGCTGCACTTTTAAAGGAAAACCTACAGTGGTTGGTTGCTGTTCATTGCTTCTCACACAGATTAGAATTGGCCATAAAAGATTCTTTGGATAATACCTATTTCAATGAAGTTTCAGACTTTCTGACCCAGCTGTTTTATCTCTATCAGAAAAATCCTAAGCAACTTAGAGAGTTCCGGTCCCTTGCCTAGGCCATGGAAATATCAGTTGAAAAGTCCAAGAAGGCCCATGGCACACATTGGGTGCAGCATAAACTTCTTACCACCAGGGCTGTTACCAAATCATTCCCCATAATCACTGCCTATTTAGATTCTATGGTGGTAGACCCAGCCCATGATCAGGCCAAAGCCAAGGAAGTGTTGTAAATTTTGACTAAATTCCAAATGGTAGCACATCTTTTGTATTTTGAACAGTTGCTTCAGCCACTTGCCAGGTTCTCACTAACACTTCAAAAAGAAGTTGCTGAAATGCCAGAGCTACTTAGCCCTGTTGAAACTTTGAGAACACTCTTGACCTTGCTAAGCTGAGTGTCCCATAGGTGGCAGTGAACATGATATTCTCTTAAACAAGCATTTGTCAATGCCGAATGTTTGCTTGCTGGCATTGGCAGTGGTAGTGTAGAAGTTACAGAGCTGCGTAATAGGAATGGCAGTGAAGTATTGAACTGAAGCTAACCCCACCACCACCCTGCAGAGAGTGACAGGCATTGGGGTGTGCGTTTGGGTTATCAGGCATAACTGCCACGCCATTTCACCACACCCCACCCTGCAGACACTGACAAGTGTCACGGTGTTCCTTGGGTCTTTGCCTTTATGCGCACCCCATTTCATTAGGAAATATGGTGAGATGGGGTGCGATATCAAGAGAATGGGGTGAAGTTTGGGGCTGAAGAGTCCAAGGCATACCTCGATGCCTCTCACTGACTGCAGGGTGTGGAATGGTATGAGCATCACAGGCAAGAATCCCAAGTCACACCCCTGATGCCTGTCATTCTTTACAGGGTTGGGCGTTATGGTTGGAAACCCTAATACCTCAGGCATTCGTTGGTATTTTCACTCCAAATTTTCAACATGTTTTTTGTGACCCCACCTCATGAACAGGGGGAATATCAGTTTGTTAGCTGAAAGCTGCTTAAGCACAGTGGCTACAGCATTTAGCACCACATGTGCAAAAACATTCCGAACAGGATGTAAAAAATGACAGCTGTACTGTTCATGGGGAGGTGTAAAAAATGGCAATGTTGCAAATCTGTAGTAAAAATATTAAAAAAAATGGTGAAGTCACGAGCGTACATAGAAACTGTGCGACGCACACCCGTAATATAATTAGGTTGGGGATTTTTTACAGCAGATTGTCAGCTCAGGCATTTTGGTGCCTCCAATCATGAACAGTGTCATTGTGATTTTCTTTATATGTGCCGAACAATGATTTCTCACAGCGACCACGCATCTCTGCGCTGAAAGTGTGAAAACACACTTCAGCCATGTTGTGAAAAATGACAGCTGTACTGTTCATAAGGAAGTGTGGAAAAATGCCACTGGTGAAAATCTGGACTGAAAATATTACAAAGCCATGAACTAATGAGGTGCGTGAAACTGCACAATGCTCACTCGTAACACAGTCATTTATGGACTTTTGTCACCAAATTTTCAACATAGCTTTTTAAGACCTCTGCTCATGAACAGTGTAACTGTGATTTTTCTTAATCTGTCCTAAACATTGCTTTCGCACCAACAGCACCATTATGCGCTACATGTGTGAAAACATTTTAGGCGACATATGAAAAATTGCAGCTGTACTGTTCATAAGGAAGTGTAATAAAATGGCAATGTTGAAAATCTGGAGTGAAAATATTAAATTTGCAAACTTACGAGCATGCATAGGAACTGTGCAATGCATGCTCGTAACACAGTCATTTTTAGGAATTTTTTCACCAAATTTTCAACATAGCCATTTTAAGACCTCTTCTCATGAACAGTGTCACTGTGATTTTCTTAATTTGTCCCGTACATTGATTTCGCACAACGAGTGCGCCCTTGTGCACTACATGGGAGGAAACACATTGTGGGTGAGATATGAAAAATGACAGCTGTACTGCTCATAAGATGGTATGGTAAAATGGCAATGTTGAACATCTGGAGTGAAAATATTGAAAATTTGCAAACTTACGAGCGTGCGTAGGAACTGTACAATACATGCTCGTAAAACAGTCATTTTTTGGAATTATTTCACCAAATTTTTAACATAGCCATTTTAAGACCTCTGCTAATGAACAGTGTCACTGTGATTTTCTTAATTTATCCCGTACATTGATTTCACACACCAACTGCGCCATTGTGCACTACATGGGCGGAAACACATTTTGGGTGAGATGTGAAAAATGACAGCTGTACTACTCATAAGAAGGTGTGGCAAAATGGCATTGTTGGAAATCTGGAGTGAAAATATTGAAAATTCGTGACCTTACGAGCGTGCATAGGAACTGTACAATGCACGCTCGTAAAACAGTCATTTTTAGGAATTTTTTCACCAAATTTTCAACATAGCCATTTTAACACCTCAGCTCATGAACAGTGTCACTGTGATTTTCTTAATTTGTCCCATACATTGATCTCGCACACCGACTGCGCCATTGTGCGCTACATGGGCGGAAACACATTTTGGGTGAGATTTGAAAAATGACAGCTGTACTTCTCATAATAGGGTGTGGTAAAATGGCAATGTTGAAAATCTGGAGTGAAAATATTGAAAATTCGAGAACTTAGGAGCCTGCGTAGGAACTGCGCAATGCACGCTCGTAAAACAGTCATTTTTTGGAATTTTGGCACCAAATTTTCAGCATGGGGTTTTTGGTACCCCTTCTCATGAATGATGTCACTGTCATGATGTTATTCAGGCCTGAAGGGTGATTTCACACAGTGACTGCACAGTGACTGCGAAATCACCCTTTGGGCCTGAATAACGCCATGACAGTGACATCATTCATGAGGAGGGGTCCCAAAAACCCCATGTTGAAAATTTGGTGCAAAAATTCCCAAAAATGCCTGAGATGTGCAACAAAGTTGAAACCCCCTATCTAGCCCATTATACAGCTTACCGGCATTTCCTCAGTTCGCGGTCGGCTTTGAAGAGTGCAGGCGTGCTCCCAGTCCACCGAAGATCATCGCGCCCGAGGTCTGGAAGTAATTATGGGAGTGAGGTGTGGGGAGGCAGGTGCATAGTGGGTGGAGTGCGGGTTGTGGGTGGGGGCCAGGGAGACTATGTGGGACCGTTTTTCTTTACAGGTTAAAAAAAAGAACACGCGATGCTTGCCACGCTGGGGTGGGCCCCAGCGTAGCACAAGGATGGTTGGGGGACGTTCAGCCGACAGGGCATTGGGCACCCTGTCGGCCAAAGTATCGATTGCCAGGCTGGGTGGGCTCCCAGCGTGGCACTTAGTACTCGAAGTGAGGACAGTGCAGCCCGGCGGGGATTGGGTACCCCGTCGGCTATATCATTACTTGTCACGCTGGGGTGGGCACCCGGCATGGCATTTTAGAAGGCTTTGGGGAGGGGACGCAGCACAGCCAGCGGGATTGGGAACCCCTTCGGCTATTCAGTGTGTGCGTGCGTGCGGGGGGCGTGCACACCTGCGTGGTGTGTGTGTGTGGGGGAGCTGCGCGCGGGCAGGCGATATCTTATGCGGCTACTCCTCCAGCGCTCCCCACTGAACTATGCCACTGCATTTGGAGCTTGTCATAGACAGCTCCAGCATGCATTAGCTTACAGGGCCGCGCTTGCCAACACACTGACTGAATTGAGGAGGAGGTGACACCTCCGAAATCTCCGATGATGGCACTATGTTTCTTGCACATGCGTGCAAGCAAACATAAAAATGGGTCTGACATCCTGTCAGGCACAAGTCCTGAAGTCACTTACAAGGATGTGAAATTCACACATCTAAGTGCTCAGTCTATTAAAACTTTTAAACAGCAATGTAAGAAATACATTACAAATATTGAGAACTGTTGTGAACAAAGGTTCGGTTTGAATGATGAAAGTAATATCTATAACCGTGCAAAAGTGTTAGATACCAGATTTTGGCCAGCAGACCGAAAGGAACTGGAGCTGTATGGTGACAGTGACATAAGTGAAGTAGCTGACCATTTTTCAGCTCTTTTGCAGCCTGACTGTGACACCAATCAAGTGCTTGCAGAATGGCAAGAGTTTAAGATTTTTGCTCAAACCAATTTCATCGATAATATGTCTGCCTCTGCTGTTTGGTCAAAGCTGGCATGTGATTTCCAAAATTGTTATCCCAATCTGTTGAAGCTTATCTATGTGTTGAGAGTATTTCCTGTGTCTAATGCAATAGTAGAAAGGTGTTTTTCAACTATGAACAAGGTAAAAACTGACTGGAGAGCAAGTCTTGCAGAGGATACTGTAGAAACATTGATTTGCATTAAAAAGCAGGGCCCTCCTCCAGCTGAATTCAACCCAGAGTGGGCTGTAGACATATTTTGTAGTGCTAAACCAAGACATCCTGATGATTTGGCAGCTGCAGATGGTGGATCACCCCTGGTTCCCCATAAAACAAGCCAGAATAACTGGCTACATGCCTGGTGGAGAAGAGTAGCAAAAGTCCTTGTTGGAAATTATGGTCAATCACTGTCCCAGGTGGTGTAGTTTTTATGGGGCAGAAGGGGGGGTTCATTTTAATTGTCATGACTCATGATCATGTCACGATAATTCACGAATTCACAGTCTGCTTGGGCAGATATCATCCTTCACGGCTCTTAAAATGTATTTGTGCTGCTGCATAATTGCTGTATTCCAACTCTGATGGCTAAATAAAATAGTATCAGTCTCAGAAACTTGTGTACAATGTGTATTTTATTGATATAGAGCAAGATAAGTAGATTTTGTGGCGTTTTGAGCAAAAATATCAATTTCTGGTAATTGCTAATCAACTTCAGTCAATTGGTAATCATTTTTTACTTTGATTAGCGAAGGCCGCCGTCAAGTCTCCGACACTAATTTATGCCTTGCACTGCAGAACTCAAGACAGAGTTGTGTTGTGCTCCAGAAAATGTGGGGGGTCTCCAGTACTGACTGATTGAGACTTGCCTGACAGGTAGCAGAACCAGTTGACAACAAGCTCAGAGTCCCACTCCTATGGATGGTCAAGTAGGAGAGGATGGGCAAGAGTTTCCTGCTGGCAGGATGTTGAGTGTGCTTTCTGTCACTGCCATTCCTTAGTCAGCTGTCAGGGGTTTTGGAAACACTGGGTCGCCCATATTCTCTCTTCCCCAGAGTCATACACCTCACCTCTGTGAAGCGCCCAACCCCAGACCAGACTTTGGGTGTACAACTGCTTTCACTGTCAGTGCCAGTCCCAGATGGTACAGGCTGTGCAAACACCATGTGGTCACATCCTTTCTCCCCAGGAGTCACATGCCTCACATCTGTGATACTCCTGACCCCATAATCAGCTCTGGCATGAGATTCCAGGGCTCGCAAGCATCTCCTGGTAACCAGGTGACAGGGAAAACTGCAGGGCACTGCGTTGGCCCTTTGACTATTATGTGGCCTTTTCAGAAAAGATTATTTTAAAATACAAACTAAATGAGTTAAAGTTTGGGACTTCCGCTGATGTCACAGAGTGTTATGGATGGTTAGGGACACAGCTCCACTTCCACCTGCTCAGAAACTCAGCTCTATAGGTTCAGTTTACTTTAGATCATGTTTAATGGTTGCTCACTGGAGATGGAGATTTAACCAGACCACGGGGGAACAGAAAAAAACTAATAAACTGCCAGGCGGGTGCCAGCAGAGTGGGAACCAAACCACCGATGTTGCTGTGTCATCCAGCTGGGCTTAGGTGAGGCCTCCTTCCCTCGGCACAAGAAGGCCAAATCCACAGACTGAGACACAAACAAAAAGCTTCTAAAATGGTTGGTAGCCTTCCATAAAGAGATGCAAATGGCTGTTCAATCACTTCACTTCACTGTAAATAAACTGAAACAGGAGACAGACTCTTTATCCACAGTGACCACAGAACTACAGTAATTGAGCACACAGACACATGGGCAACAACCTTCTGCACTTGCAGCACCATCAGCAGTAGCTAGAAAATAAGTGCTTTGATATAGAGGGCAGACTGATGTAACCTGGGTGTCATGTACCAGTGGGCTACCACCCCTGCCTGATGACCACAACACAGGTTGAGGGACCTGGGCTCTGTTCAGATGCTTACTGGAAGTTCTTTCCCAAAGGTAAAATAAGTAGCACAGTGCCTCCACCCAGAGTGAATATAGTGGGCTAGTTGGTGAACGTGTAAAACCCCCTGGGATGCTGTACCTACCCAGCTCCCCAATAGTTACCCCACACATGGTTTGCCATAATCCCAAACCATATTTTAATATACTTGCAATTATTGACTTGAGCTAATAATATTCTCACTAATAATATGCTCATGAGATATTTGTAAAAAAGGTTAACCAACAATTTATTAACCAAGGGGTAGAGCTAGGAAAAAGGAAAATGGATGTAGAGGTTAAACACTGTTAGCATTTTGCAACTATTAGCATTTTCGCAAACGCCATTCAGTCATTTCATTTGTAAACTAAACTTTCACCATGCTTGCTTCCCACCAGCATATATAGCTATATTCAGCATCACTGAGACTTGGCTGGGGGATGATGCTGGGCCAGTATTGGAGGCAGTGGTCTCCATCGGGTATTCAGTGGTGCACTGCCGAAGAAGGAATGCAGGGACGAGGGAGTGACCATCTATTTTAGATCTAGCCTGAACTTCTCTGTACACCCAGTGGGTTCTACCTCATCATTTGAATGTGCGGCAGTGCATGGGGGCCCAGGTGCAGGCTGTAGGATTCTCCTCATTTACCATCCTCTGGGTCGGGGGGGGCAGAATTTCTGCAGGATGCACCATACTTCATCGCTCTTTAAGGAGATAGTTCTCACAGGGACTTACGGTGGTAGTAGTTTTCTGGTGTTGGTACTGCATGTGCGATTTGCACGATGAGGCAGTGGTGGCATATAATGCAGCCATTGCCAAGGCACTCAATGCCATTGCACTGGTCTGTATATGACCCAGGTCTTCTCACTTAAGACCCCTATGGTTTGATGGGGCTCTCAAGGAGATGAAGACCAGGGGTCGGAGGTTGGAGAGCAGTTGGTGGAGGACCCAATCCATGGAGGGAAGACTGGCCTTAAGAAATCATTATAACTGTTATCAAGGGGCAATCAATCATAAGAAGGCAGAGTTCCTATCCAAGCAGATTGCTGCTGGGAAAAATGGACCAGCTCATTTATTTCAGACTGCAGACAGAATATTATGCCCGATCTGCCTACAGCTGAAAGAGCATTTTCAATCACATTATGCAAAGAGTTTGCTCTATTTTTCCCAGACAGGGTGTCCTCCATTCAGGTAGGAATCTTCTTAGTGGGTCATGATTTGTCCCGCAGTGATCAGCCTGGTTGGCGCAGAGGCATTCCTATTGTTTTGGGGGAGTTTCAGCTGGTGGAGGTGGCTTAGGGCTGTTGAGGTGATTTCAAAGCTGCAGCCCACCTGCTGTAAACTGGACCCTGGCCTAACTCGTCTCCTAGAAGGAGGGGCCAAGGCCATCAGTCCACTGTTCACCAGGATTGTCCTATGTTCAGTCTCAGAGGGGTGCTTTCCTGATGCCTTGAAGGAGGCATTGGTGAAGCCTCTTCTGACAAAGCATCGCTCGACCCTGACGTCCTGGCGAATAATGGACCAATCTCCATCCTCCCATTTTAGGGAAGGTTGTTGAGAAAGTGGTGGCTCTGCAGCTCGAGGAGCACCTCTTGGCCTTGGACATCTATGAGCAATTCCAGTCCAGCTTCAGAGTTAGGCATAGCGCAGAGATGGCACTAGTTTGGGTGCAAAATTACCTCCTCAGGGTAAGGGATAGTGGGGAATGGTCAGTTCTCATCCTCCTTGATCTCTCCTCAGCCTTTGACACTTTGGACCACATCATGCTTTTGGATCGCCTTAGAGTGTATGGTGCACTCACCGGAACAGTCATTCAATCATTTGAGTCTTATCTTTCTTATAGGAGGCAACGAGTGGTGATGGGGAATTTCTCCTCCGCCTCAAAGCCCCTGTCATGCGGAGTTCCTCAAGGTTCGATCCTTTTGCCAATGCTGTTTGCAGTGTATATGTTGCCCCTGAGGGAGCTCATTAGATGGCACAGTCTGGTTTCCACTGCTATGCAGATGATACCCAGCTGTACATGTCATTTGCCTCTGGCACCGAGGGTGCCATCGAAGTGCTAAATAAATGCCTGACTGAGATTTGAGACTGGATGTCCTCTAACTGGTTACGGTTGAACCCTGACATGACAGAGGTGCTGGTGATTGATCCTGGTTGCTGGCATGATGGGGATGCCTCTGGAGTGGTGACAGGGTTAGTCCTGAGTTCCACCCTGTTGATAGCTTCCCTCAAGGTTAAAAATGTGGGTATTATCCTTGATGACAGGCTGACGCTTGAAGCTCAGGTGCTGTCTGTTTTCAGAAGTGGTTTTTGCCACCTAAGGTATATCACCAGAATTAAATCCTTGACTCCACCAGAAGACTTGCCATCACTGGTACATGCCTTTGTGACTTCTAGGCTGGACTACTGTAACGCTCTATCTGTACTTCGGGGTCAATGGAGGGATCCTCCGCTGACTGCAGCTAGTGCACAGCGCAGTGGCCAGGCTGCTGACAGGCCTGTCTAGGACCTGTCTTGTGACTTCAGTCCTGCAGGATCTGCACTGGCTGCCTGTCAGCTGGAGGATCATCTTCAAGGTGAGCTTCTTTCACATATAAAGCCCTATATGGCCTGGGCCCTGCTTACCTGTCTGACCTCCATACTCCAGCCATCCCAATACGTTCCCTCTGCTCCTCCACTGAGGGCCTCCTGGCAGTTCCGAGGGCCAGGCTGAAAACCTCAGAAGATCACTCCTTTAGGGTGGCCGGCCTGGCCCTCTAGAACTCACTGCCAAAATCTTTAAGGAAGACCCCATCAGTGGACGTTTTTAATAAAGCATGTTTAGACAGTTTTTAATTATTTTAAATAAGTTATTGAGTTATTTATTGTAATTGTATTGCATGTTCTATGATGCTTATAACCCTGTTTTACCTGTAATAGCTCCCAGAGTCTCTGGGATTGGGCACCAAATACAAATAACATTTTACTTACTTGCATCAGACAGAGATTAACCCAACTGTTCTTACATTACTATCCCACCAACTGGTACCAGTTTAATCCCTAAGAGTCCCATCTGGGTACCCAGGATCGAGTTGCATGCCTGATGCAGTGCAGTTGGTTGGCCAGCGCTGGTGCATTTTATTAAATTCAAACCATTTTGGGATTGTGGCAACAGCTGGGTGATAAAACTCGAAACTTTTAGCTGGGCAACAAAATTCAGAACTTTGGCAACTATTTACAGTTTCCCAGATGCAGAGCAAGCCCTGTTTTACTCATGGTTTTGCAGAACAGTCTATGGTGGCTTTCAGACTGTAGATCTGGGGTGGTTGGAATCAGTAGAAACTTGGCATCCAGGGTAGCTGAGACAAGCAGCAGGCTCTTGCAGCTTGGACCTTCGATCTGCATCTCTTGCAGCCTGGGCCTCCTCTGCAGTAGGCCCTTACAGCTTTAGCAGGCTGGATACCTCTCAGCTTCTTCTTCATCTTGTATCTTCTTCTTGTGTCATCACATACCTGTTTTACTGGGGACCAGGGTCAACACACCTCAAGACCCCTGTCAAGGCATAAACCCTCAGGGGGAGATGATCAGCAGCACCTAGTGGAGTCCCACCTGGCCTACTCCCCAGATCATCCTCAGAGGCACTCACTCTTTTTCAGGTGTTCAGGAACATCCAGCTGTAAAAGGCTTCAGCCACACTGCCTGCCAGCAGCAGAGGCTTTTTTTTGACTGCAACACAGTCCCTGGGGTTCCCATTGAATGCTAGCAGGAAACAGTCTCTCAGATTTGGATGTTACAAGTTCAGCCTTGAAACAGAAGACGGGGGGGTACATCTTCTCACCTCCAAGCCCACCCTAGGACAGAAGAGTGAATCTTCTCACCTTACAGGTGCAGACTTAAAACTGAGGAGTGAATCTTCTTGCTTCACTTTTCATCTACAGGAAACATCAAACAGTTTCTCTTTGTTAATATGGCTCCATGAGCCCCCAAGCAGACCTCCATACTTCTCTCAGGCATCACAAGCAAGTTTCCTTTCCCTCTGGAAACACCCAGACAATTACCTTAGCTATGGCCGGCAAACAACACTTTAATTCTGTCAACACACTCTTTCCAGCTATTGGAAGCCAACACAGGGCAACGAGGAGCCGCCCCTCTAATTGGGGATACTGCCAATTATAATGAGGGATGTATTTACAGCTGGTCCAGGTTTAAGACTGAGAGGTCACAATTCAGAGGGAGATTGTTTTCAAGAAATAAATGACAACAGAAAAATAAAGGCAAGCAAACTAATAACACAACGGATAGTGGTTATCAACAAAGGAAAGAGACTGGAACAGTTTATTTTTTCACAGGAGCCTTCTTGTAGCAGTACCTCAAATTCGGCTTCAGAAAATGGCACAAGAAAAGGACCAGGAGAGGGAAGAGAAAAAGCCAACAAGTTCAACATCAGGAGTGGCAAATCGTGAACTTGACTGACCACATCTTTAGTGATTCTCAGAGATCTGTCCTGGCAAAAACGTTATAATTTGTTTCTACTGTAGTAACAAACCTGAAGAATTCAAAGTCCACATTGATTTAGAAAAACTGTTCAGGCTCATTCAGTTAACAGATTTTTTGTGGAAAATACTGATACAAATAACACAATGGGATTTACATTACAGGACATCGATCTGATGGATAATCAATCTGAAGAAATTGATACTGACCTGCTAGATTTTTCAGATGGTAATGTGATTGTTCCTTTAAATGAGGCGGAAAGCTGGGCCACAGAAGATTTGCAGAATTTTTCTACCTTGGGAGCACTTTATGCAGAAAGTAATGATTTTGTCCCTCCAAGTGATGTTAATAGTACATTATTTGATGTAAAGTTGAATAAGTTAAGTAATGAGAGGAAGCTGAATTTTAAACCAAAACCTGTTTCATTCTGATTGTCAATACTGCAGTGATCAACACCTACAAAAACAGTTCTCAGTGAAGTGAAAACATTATTGCAGAACTCACAAAAAATTTATTTTTTGCAATATGAGTAAAGAAGAAAATACAGTACTATATGATCTACAGAATCTCAAAGGGATTGTAATACAGTAAAACCAAGAGATAAAGGTGGCAACATTGTTTTATTTAGGGAGGAATATTACATCGCAAAGGTC
The DNA here is from genome assembly GCA_016271365.2 of Neoceratodus forsteri. Classification (NCBI taxonomy): domain Eukaryota; kingdom Metazoa; phylum Chordata; order Ceratodontiformes; family Ceratodontidae; genus Neoceratodus; species Neoceratodus forsteri. The sequence goes on along the minus strand of CM057459.1, from coordinate 1,280,783,660 downwards.
CAGGAACTGTCACAATACAAAGCTGAGTTGATAAATCTTCTTGAGAGAGCAAGGGACAGAGGGGAAATTAATGAGAAGGAGTATGAATTCTACTACCAGAATATTCAATTACACCAACAATGTATCTCTTACCAAATATACACAAGGATATCTTTACCCCACCTGGCAGACCAATAGTGGCAGACATAGGGTCACTTAACTACAATCTGAGTGCCTTTATTAACTTCTTTTTAAATGAAGTGTTCCTTGTCTTAATTCATATCTCTGAGACACTATGCATGCACTTGAAAAGTTTAATGATTTTGTGTGACATGAGGACTATAGCTGGTTGACCACTGATGTGGAATTACTCTATATGTGTTCCAACATCAAGATGGGATTTCTGCAAGTACTTTTTCCTTGCTAGTGACCCACTCAGTGATAAAATGCCAATAAATGTGATTATTGAGGGTCTTGAATATGTTCTTACACATAATTATTTTGAATTCGACTCAGAATTTTATTTGCAAAAAGTGGTACGGCCATGAGGGGCAGCAATGGCCCCACATATGCAAACTGATTTCTTGGAGTATCGGAGAACAGATTCATTTTCAACACTGAAAATAATCCATTTTTCAATAGTACTGTAAAACGGACACGCTTTATTGATGACATCTAATGCATGTGGAAAGGCACAGAACAGTAAATTGATGAGTTTATATCCTGGCTGCACCAGAATGATCTTAATTTGAAATTTACTTACAAAACAGATACTGATGACATTGATTTTCTGGATGTCACCTTTAAAAATCAATAAACAGAGTCACTTCCAGGGGATACAGAAAACCAATTGCTAACAATAATTATTTGTTGGCTACAAGCTCCCATCTGAAATCTCGAAAAGAGTCAGTTCCCTACAGCCAATTTCTTAGTCTCAAACACAACTGCTCAGAGGTAGAAATTTTCAAACAACAGGCAGTAGAGATGAAAGAAAGATTTTTAGAAAGGGGCTATAATTTGAGCACAGTGGAAATGGCCTTAGAAAAAGCTGAACAAACAGATAGAAAGGATTTACTTGTTCCCAAACAGTGCAATGCAAACCAAGGACTGAAAAAGCTGTTCTTTGTGTTACTGAATATACGATTTGGCAGGAAGCATTGGGAATATAGTAACAAAATACCGGCAATGAAATTCTTGCACCGCACATTGATCATAAGCCAAGGGCCTTGTTCAGTAGAGGTAAAAATTTGAGAGACAGACTGATACAGTATGTAGTCACTTTCAACCAACTGAGAACACTGTAGGAACCTGGCTGCCTGCCAGACCATGTGGTATGTTTAGATGTGGTAACTGTAGTGTCTGCACACATACAGGACACTACATTACAATTCTCTGAAAACAGTAGAAAAGCAAATATTAGACAGTTTATCTCACGTACTGTACCTCTACATTTATAGTGTACATGCTCTGGTGTGTGTAGAAAACATTATGTTGGGAAAACAATTGGAAAACTGAAAGAGAGAATACAGGAGCACATAGAAGATATAAGGAACTTAAGATGTGACAACCCAGTAGTCAAATTTATTTATTTAGTTTTTTGTTGACCGGGTAAGGTGTGCTTGTTATAGCAATAACTATTTTCAGGCACGACCCAGGAGGTAACAGAAAAAAACACATCAATAAACAATAACATTACAATCATTAAACAATATATGATTTGACAATAGGAATACTATGCAGGCAGGAGAAAAACAATAGGTAAGGTTTGATACAATTACAATGTCAAAATCGACAGATTTAAGAAAGCAGCACACTATAAAAGCAGTACAAGCAACATCTAGGGGGCAAATTGAGTAGGATTATACAGTGATGACTATAGTATTAAAATATTCATATGAGATATGTATAGGAGAGTTAGGAATTTATAGGAGTAGGGAAGCAAGATAAAGGAGGGAAGGGTAGAAAGAAAAATTGTGTCAAGGTAAGAGAGGTGGACCAAAGGACACAAAGGTAGGCAAATAAGGCGACAGGAAGAAAGTGCCAATCATATATGCTGGGGACACATTCTGAGAGGTGGTTAGGGGGTAAAGAGGTCAGAGATATAAGGGATACGGAGGTTTGAAATAGGAGCAGGTGCAGGAGTCAGCAAGATGGACACATAGCAATTTTTTGAAGGAGGCATGGGAAGATGTTTAGTGTATAGTTAGAGGGAGGGAGTTCCAATGTTGTGGGGCATGACAGGAAAAAGCACATGCACCTTTGGAGGAGTTATATCTGGGAATGCAAACAGAATTTGCCGTAACCGTAAAACCATAGCTGGGTGTCTGGTTAAAACAGTCACTGCTAGGGGCTTAGGTGTTTGTGTTCTGATAATATTGTCTATGATCGAGCCATACACATAGGCCCTAGAGGCATGCGGAGAAAGCCATCCCAGTTTAGAGTAAAGGAGGCAGTGGTGCCTCATCCAATGTGAGGAGGATGCGTAGCGACATATATTGTTGTAGGTGACATCCCACTTCTGAAAGCTAGTTTTATCCACAGAGGCATACGTTGCAATCGCATATGTGAGCAATGGAAGGAGTATGCCACGTGTTATTGTAAGCCTAGCTGAGGGGGTGAGCACCTAGCTGGAACGGTAGGCAATACCAAGTTTTATGTTGACCATCTTGCAGGTCTGCTGGATATGTGGATCAAAAGTCAGAGACGGATCGAGTGTGATCCCTAGATATTTAATGGAGGGTACCACCCCGACAGATGAACCAGTAACAGTACAGACTTTGAAATTTGGTTGGGAGTGTTGGAGTTTAGTATTAGAACCAAATAGCATGGACTGGGTCTTTGATACATTTAATAAAAGTTTATGGCTGGACAGCCACTGTTGAATTTATTGAAAGTCCTGGTAGAGTGGTTGGTTGATTTCAACAATATTTTTTGCACTGGCGTACAGAACAATGTTGTCAGCATATAACAGGTAGGCAGTCTGGAGGAGGTTAGAGGTGATATTATTTATAAAATGGCAAAAAGCAAGGGGCCGAGGATAGATCCTTGAGGCATCATTGTTTATAGTTGCTGTGTCCGACAAGGTGGAGTTATATTAAACTATTTGTGTTCTATCCAACAGGTAGCTGTCAAATCACGCAATGACATTCAGTGAGAAGCCTAATGATCTAAGAGCAGCTAGGAGGATGGGGTGGTCAACAAGGTCAAAAGCTTTAGTCATGTTGATAAAAATTGCTCCCATTAGAAAACCTGAGTCCATGGCTGCTAGGGTATCAGACATAAAGCTGAGTAATGCCGTGGTGCTACTATGACCCTTGCAGAAACCATGGTGTGAGGTTGTTAGAAGATCACGATTCTGAAGAAAATCAATGGTTTGAGTAGCTACGAGCTTCCCAAGAATTTTGCTGAGAACTGATAAGATGGCGATGGACCTATAATTAGAAGGATTTTTGCAGTCACCCTTTTTGAAGACAGGTAATCCTGGCAGCCTTCCAGATGTCAGGAACATGGTTCTGGCACAAGGAGAGGTTAAAAATCTTGTCTAGAGGCACAGCTATGTATGGGGCAGTGAGTTTTAGAAGCTTAGGTTCAAAATGTACAGACCCAGCTGCAGTGAAATTGGAGATGTTGTTTAGCAGTCTTAGAACTCATACATGTGATAATGTAAAACTGTGCAAGAGGTAGGTTTTATGGGTTAGAGGAGATTGGGCTTTAAGGAGGAGAATGCGAATGCACCATGTTGGTCATTAAGTAACAGGAAATATATACTGTATATATATATATATATATATATATATATGTGTGTATTTTATATATATATATATATATATATATATATAGTACTTACATAAAATGCAGTTTATTATTAATTCAATTAGAACAAAACTATACAGAAAAAATACAAATTGTAAAAATCCATATTGATACATCAATAATAAATAGTTCTAATTTCACAGACTCACCTGGTGGAATGTACAAGTGAGTTGTTTCCTTCCAACCGTCATTTATTTTGTCCCTCAGGCGTGGTTCTGACTCCCTATTAGTGTGGCAGAAAGATCAGGGGTCAAAGCATGAGAGAAGTGGACCGAGCTGCCTGAGTAGCTTTTACATTCAGCACTGTAGCGCTCGAAACAGCCAGACACCAGTTCGCACATACATGCCGGCTCCTGCACGAAAGCTCACACAGGCATTGCAGCATTTGCAAACCACTAGGCTGGCAGTTTTAACTTATCTACACAGCATCTCCGGTTCCTACAGCAATGTAGCGCGATCGAGGCTGGCAGCACAAACAAGAAGGCACCGATGGACTGGAACCAAGAGATAGGAGGTGATAATTGCTGACTGACTATTATATATCGTGAGTTTGCTTTCCGTGCGGGGTCAGGAGTGTAGTTAAAAATGGGATTCTCCCGGGCAAAGCGGGAGAGATCACATGTATGTGTAAGGAAAATCCTGGATTATTCTGTGCTGTTTTCATGCTGCTTGTGCTGTGATTGTTGTCACTGCCACCAGCCAGCCTGTCAGCCTTGATCAGTCCCATTCCATCCTACCATGCCACAACACGCTAGGGATGTGACACTGAACTGTGGCGTGTCAGATCAGCAATGACTGACACTGACCTGAGGCTGGCTGATATGGTGTTATTAAGTCGAAGGTGCTTCCGTGGTCATTGTGTGGAATCACCTTTCTGGACGAGTAACGGAAAACAGTGCAACTGTTCAGAGAGGGGCTCTAAAATGCCTATATTTGCAAGTTTGGTGGGGAAAATCCCAAAAAATGACTGTTTTAGGAGCCTGCGTAGCAACTGCGCAAGGCACGCTTGGTAAGTTAGCTATTCGCACTGTTTTCATGCCAGATTCTCAACATTGGCATTTTACCATACCTTGTTGTGAACCATATTGCTGTCATATTTCACATTCTGCCCAAAATGTGTCTTTGCACTTCCGGCGCAGAATAGTGTGGTCACTGTGTGAAATTAGTGTTCAGGACACATTATGAAAATGACAGAGACACTGTTCATGAGCAGAGGTCCTAAAATGCCTGTGTTGAAAATTTGGTGACAATACTCCATGAAATGCCTGTTATATGAGCGTGCATAGCAACTGCGCAACGCACGCTCGTCAGTTAGCATATTTGCAATATTTTCATGCCACATTCTCAACATTAGCATTTTACCACACCTTCTTGTGAACTGTACAGCTGTCATTTTTCACATCCTTGCCGAAATGTGTTTTCGCACTTCCAGTGCAGAATAGCGTGGTCACTCTGTGAAATCAGCGTTCGGGACACATTTCAAAAATGACAGTGATACTGTTCATGAGCACAGGTCCTAAAATGGCTGTTGAAAATTTGGTGAAAGTACTCCGTAAAATGACTCTTTTATGAAGTGCATGGCAACTGCGCAACGCACACTTGTAACAGCGCATTCGCAATATTTTCACACCAGATTCTCAAATTTGGCATTTTACTATACCTTCTTGTGAACTGTGCAGCTGTCATTTTTCACAACATTGCTGAAATGTGTTTTCACACTTTTGGTGCACAATAGCGTGTTCACTGTGCAAAATCAGTGTTCAGGACACATTATGAAAATGACAGAGACACTGTTCATGAGCAGAGGTCCTAAAATGCCTGTGTTGAAAAGTTGGTGACAATACTCCATGAAATGCCTGTTTTATGAGCGTGCATAGCAACTGCGCAACGCATGCTCGTCAGTTAGCATATTTGCAATATTTTCATGCCACATTCTCAACATTGGCATTTTACCACACCTTCTTGTGAATTGTACAGCTGTCATTTTTCACATCCTTGCCGAAATGTGTTTTCGCACTTCCAGTGCAGAATAGCGTGGTCACTCTGTGAAATCAGTGTTCGGGACACATTACAAAAATGACAGTGATACTGTTCATGAGCACAGGTCTAAAATGGCTGTGTTGAAAATTTGGTAAAAATACTCCTTAAAATGACTCTTTGTATGAAGTGCATGGCAGCCTGCATAGCAGCAGCTCGTGCTTGCTCTTGTGATTTTCACCAGATTCTCAAATTTGGCATTTTACTACACCTTCTTGTGAACTGTGCAGCTGTCATTTTCACATCATTGCTGAAATGTGTTTTCACACTTTTGGCGCACAATAGCATGTTCACTGTGTGAAATCAGTGTTCGGGACACATTACAAAAATGACAGTGACACTGTTCATGAGCAGAGGTCCTAAACTGCCTATGTTGAAAATTTGGTGACAATGCTCTATAAAATGACTGTGTTACGAGCATGCATTGTGCAGTTTGCACGCACGCTCGTACGTTGGAAAACTTCTAATATTCTCACTCCAGATTTTCTACAGTGCCATTGTTCTGCACCTCCTAATGAACAGTATAGCTGTCATTTTTCACATCCTGACCAAAATCTGTTTTCGCAGTTCCGGCACAGAATAGCGTGGTCGCTGTGGAAAGTCTGTGTTCGACACACATGATGAAAATGACAGTGACACTGTTCATTAGCAGATGCCCTAAAATACCTATGTTGAAAATTTGGGAACAAACATCAATAAAATGAGCGTTTTATGAGCGTGCGTTGCACAGTTTGCACGCATGTTCATGACTTTCTGAGTTTGTAATACTTTCACTCCAGCTGTTCATCACTGCCAATTTTCCATACCTCCTTATGAACACTACAGCTGCTCGAATGTGTTTTCGCACGTCTGGCACAGAATTGCATGGCAGCTGTGCGAAATCAGTTTTTGGGACAGTTTGAGGAAATGGCGGTGACACTATTCACGAGCAGAGGTCCTAAAATGCCTATGTCGAACATTTGGTGCCAAACCTCCATACAATGACTGTTTTGCAAGCGTGCATTGCGCAGTTTCCACGCACCCTTGTAACTTCATTAATCTGTAATATTTTCATGTCACATTTTCACCACTGGCATTTGTGCACGTCTCCTTATCAATAGTCCAGCTGCCATTTTTTACAGCCTGCCCAAAACGTGTTTCCGCAGCTGTGGCACTTTGTCGCATGCTCGCTGCAAAATCACCTTTGGAGACACATTCACAAAATCACAGCACTATGTGTTCTAGCTATGCCACTCCAGCTGCTAATGCCAGTGCGACAACATTCGACACTTGACAAATGCTTGTTTTATTTAGACTGTCCATTGCACTGCTGCTTTAATATTTTATTTGTTTCTCCTGAGTGCCTCTGGAGACTCTCTTTACTATTTATATACTCACAGAGGCCGGGGCACACACAAACACTGACCAGGAGCTGCCAGAGTGGCTTTTACTACATATTCGGTGCTGTAGCGCTGCAGAGGTGTGAGCCAATGCGCAGCAGCTCACTTGATTTTACCACCAATGGCAGCTTCACTTTTACTCTTACTCCTGGCCCTACTTAATTTCTAAAACATCGGGGGCCAGCAGAAGCACTAAGGAGCCACAAGGGAACATGGGACTGGTGAGGCAATCAGTCGGGAGGTGCAGGCAGGCATGCAAAACGGCACTCAGTGGAGAAATGGCAAGATAAGTCCCACCCATGGAGGGGGTTACTCTGAGACAGAAGACTTACAAATCTGTAGTGTGCCTGAGAGTGAAGAGGCACAAACTTTAGAAGGCTTTTGGAACAGCTTATAAAAGGCTGTCTCTGCTTGAAAATTTCTCCTCTTGGAACTGGAAAGGGTTCACAGAGACCTGGGGCCTAAACTGGGATCCCAAGATAGGCCATGATCCATTATTCTGAAATTTTTTAAGTTTCAATCAAGGAGCAGCTACTGTTGAAGGCATGGCATCAAAACCAGGTGCACTGGGGAGACACGCAAATATTTTTTTGACAATTACTTTGCCCCTGCCGTACAACAAAAGAGGAGGGAGGACTATGACCCTTGTCTACAAGCACTTAAAAAAGTAGGCTTAAAATTTCAGACCCCATACCAAATCAGGCTGCAGGTCTCCCTCCCAAATGGGGCATTCTCTGCTATACAGCAGAGGATGCTAAGGCAAGACTTAGAAAGGTGGGGCGGAGATCTTGCATCCACCAAGAGGAGCCACCAAACCTAGGGAAGAAACACAGCAAAGGACAGCAGAGGGTACGGGTGATCCAGCACCATGACCAGAGGAAGCAGTGAGGCAGTTACGCCACTCACAAGATACCCTGCAAACCATCAACAAATTCTAAAAACAATTTCAGAGACAATCTAAGTAGAGACTAGGCCTTTCTGTGCAGCACTGGTGAACAGACATGTGGTTCACACGTAGCTTGTACTGGACTTTGGCAGGCATCTTTTACCCGACTCCGAGTTACTTTCACTGTTCCTGATATTGCCTTGTAAGGGCAGAAGCCTGAGGCACCATATTTATCAGGCACGGTTTGGAGGGGGGCTGGGACGGTGCTACAGGGAGGTCTGTCCTCTCAGTCTAGGGTGCTCAAACTACAGGATGTTTTGTTTCCAAGTTGGAGCCAGGGGCCAGGATTTATAGTTTGAGGGACGGGTGGGAGTGTGGAGGATGGGTACGTATATTATCACTCATTTATTAGGAGATGGTGGAGCGAATTCCTGATGACTGCCAGAGGGACCAGGTCTTAATACAAATGCTGCATATCAACTCCGTGCTCTCTGTTTGACAGAGGCTGCTTAACATAGAAACATAGAATTTGACGGCAGATAAGGACCGCTTGGCCCACCCAGTCTGCCCATTTCCCTACCTAATGGATAAGCTGCAGATCCTAGTTAACTAGCAGCCTACTTCTTCCTACCCCAACCCCCTAGAATTGCCTTATGACTGTCCCATGCACGCTTGAATTCCACCACTGTTTTGACTCCACAACCTCCCCGGAAGGCCATTCCATGCATCCCACAACCTCTCTGTCATAAAAATACTCCTTAAATTACCTCTGACCGCCTCACCTCTGTCTTCAAATTGTGCCCCTTGTTCTTGCACATCTTTTTGAAAGATGCTACCTCTTGGACTTTGTTGATTCCTTGAGGTACTTGAAAGTTTCTATCATGTCCCCGCTCTCCCTCCTTTCCTCGAGGCTATACATATTAAGCTGCTTAAGTCTCTCTTCATATGTCTTCTGGTACAGACCCTGCAACATTTTAGTTGCCCTCCTCTGGACAGCTTCCATCCTGTCTATGTCTTTGCGGAGATTGGGTCTCCAGAACTGCATGCAGTACTCCAGATGGGGTCTCACCAACTGTCTGTACAAAGGGATAATAGCTTCCTGTTTTCTACTGGTGATGCCTCTCCCTATGCATCCCAGTATCCCCAGCCCTCCTTGCCTCTCCATTGCTTGCTCACCTTAGGTCATCTGATATGACTACCCCCAGGTCCCTTTCCATTTTTGTTGTTGTTAGTATCTCACCCCCCATTGTGTACTCTTCCCCTGGGTTTTTGTTTCCCAGGTGCATTACCTTGCACTTCTTAGCATTGAATCTAAGCTGCCATACATTTGACCATTCCTCTAACCCTGCCAAGTCCCTTCTCATCCTTTCCACCCCACCTTGTGCATCAACTCTGTTGCAGATCTTTGTGTCATCTGCAAAGAGACATACTTTTCCTTCCAGTCCCTCTGCAATGTCGCTTATAAAGACATTGAAGAGGACCGGTCCTAATACTGAAACCTGCGGTACCCCACTAGTAATCCCCCTTTCTTCAGAGTGGACTCCATTTACTATTACTCTCTGTGTCCTATTTTCCAGCCAATTTTTACCCAGGCTGTCATCTTGGGTCCCACTCCCAAGCTAACTAACTTGTATATTAATCTTTGTGTGGAACTGTGTCAAATGCCTTGCTAAAGCCTAGGTAGGTCATGTCCACAGCCCTCCCTGACCTACTACTTTGGTCACCCAGTCAAAGAAATCTATCAGATTTGTCTGGCATGACCTTCCTGCTGAATCCATGCTGCATTGGGTCATGTGCCCTGCTGGCCTCTAGATACTCAACAATTATTTCCTTCAGAAGTGATTCCATCATTTTCACTATCACTGAGGTTAAACTAACAGGTCTGTAGTTTCCTGCTTCTGGCTGCTCCCACTTTTTGTGAAGGAATCCATCTGCCCTCCTCCAGTCCTCGGTATCACCCTATCCTCCCATGATTTGTTAAAGAGGGTAGTCAGTGGTGTCACTAGTTCTCCCATTAGTTCTTTTAGAATTCTGGGATGAATCCCATCAGGCCCCATTGCTTTGTCCACCTTCAGTTTTAAGAGTTCTTTCCCTATGCACCTAGCATCCCACTGGCTCTCCCCACAGCCTTCCCACATTGTTTGGTTACCTTTAGGTCACCAGATATGATTACCTCAGGTCCCTTTCTTGACTGGTGGCCGTCAGTACATCTCCCCATCTTGTATTCCTCCTTGGATTTCTGTGCCAAGTGCATGAATTTACACTCTTTTGCACTGAATCTTAGCTGCCACACTCTCAACCACTCTTCAACCATGTTTAGGTCCTTTCTCTCCCCCCAGTGTCGACATTGTTAGATCTTAGTGTCATCTGTAAAGAGGCATACCTTCCCCTATAGTCCCTCTGTAATGTCACTTGTGAAGACATTAAAGTGGACTGGATGCTATTTTACTGAGGGGTTTAACGTCTTCCAGTAAAACTGGTCTAACATGTCTCCTCCCTACTCTGTGCTGTGAATCTATTATCATTTAACATCAGTTAAATGCAAAACCCTACTACAGTACTGTTTAAACCAAAAATAAAAAAAATAAAAAATTAGATGTACAAGAATAATGCAATATGTGAAGAAGACTTACCTGGATGTGATTTATCTGGAAGAGACACGTTTATCCAGGGAGGAGCATGTGAATCTGGTTTTCCCATAGTTGTGGAGTTCTCTTATCAGAGGGGAGTTGCCACTCTAATCCCCGGTTCCAAAAGATTTCATTTGCAGACACTTTTTCAGACCCAGAGGGTCACTATGTGATTGTAGTGGGGGTTCAGTAGGAGACCTTGGTAACACTGGCAAGGTTCCTCTATGATGGCACCCTCAGTAGAGACCAAGAAGAATGCTGAGGACATCCACAAGGGAGACCCACAAAAGGGTGGCAAGGGACACCACAGGGGAAGGAAACAGCTTCTGATAGGGGACTCAATTGTTAGGGAGGTAGAACTTGGGAAGGGAGAGGAGAGGAGAGGAGAGGAGAGGAGAGGAGAGGGAAGTAAGGTGCCTTCCTGGTGCCATGGCTTGAGGGACAAGAAGCGAATCCTCATGATTGCAGAAGCAGCATCACAGGAGAGGAAACTAGATATCATTGTCCACCTTGGGACAAATGACCTAGCAAGGCACGGAATCAGTGCAGTGCAGGATGAATTTGTGGAGTTGGGGAGGGGCCTCAGACAGGTAGCAAGCACAGTTACCTTCTCAGAGGTGCTGCCAGTCCATGGCAGGGTGAGGCTAGGGTACTGCACACCATGCAGTTTAATGAATGGTTGCAAAACTGGTGCAGAGCACAGGGCTTTGGCTTCATTGGGGACTGGGGGTACACCTGGAGAGATGAAGGTCTATACTGCACGATGGTCTGCATCTGTCCATGAAGGGAACCAAGCTCTAACTGACAGGTTTAAATGTTTCCTTGGCAAGCTTTTAAACTAGCCAAGGGGAGGTGATGATAAGAGGCAGGAAATGTCAAGCCTCACCCCACAAACATGACAGGTAGTAAGGTAAATGCTGAGATACAGAGCTCAAGAGAGGGCAGGACAGGGTAAATGGAAAATAGACAAGGGCAATAAGAGCAGGGATGGGGAAAAGGATAAAGCAACATTAAATGGAGGGCAATGAGTACCAATGCCCGTAGTCTGGGAAACAAGCTTCCTGAGCTAGTAGTCCTGATGGAAGATGAAAAATTGGATATTGTGGCAGTCATGGAAACATGGTACATGGAGAACCATGACTGAGATGTCAACATACCAGGGTACACAGTCTACAAAAGGGACAGGGAGGGTAAAAGAGGAGGTGGAGTAGTTCTATACATAAGGGAAGGGATCACAGCTACAGAACTAAAAAGTAAAGGGGGAGGACAAGAGGCACTCTGCATCACCTTGGAGACAGGGAATGGCATCACAATCCGCACAGGGGTTGTATACAGACCCCCATCTCAAGGGGAGGAAACGGAAAAAGAAAATGATAGAGGACATTCTCAAAATGGCTGAAAAAGGGAAGATACTGTTGATGGGGGACCTGAATATGCCAGATGTTAACTGAATGACATGTACTGCAGCCACATCCAAGAGCAGGGTCATTCTTGATGCCCTGCAGGGGGCAGGTCTTAGACAGCTAGTGCTGGAACCCACTCGGGGGGAGCAGTACTAGACCTGGTACTCTCAAATGGAGAGAAGATCATAAATTTAGAAGTCAGTAGACATCTGAGAACAAGTGACCACTGCACAGTGTGCTTCACAATAAGCACAACCATGGAGACAAGCCATACAAAAACAAGGATACTGGACTTTAGAAGGGCTGACTTTGGCAAAATGGGTGAATACCTGAGGAATGCACTAGTAAATGGCCAAAAAGGAGGGGTGGAAGAACAATGGAGAAAAATCAAAACTGCTATCATAGAGGCAACAAGCCTTTGTGTGAAACAAATGAAGAAAACAAAGCGGAGTAAAAAAAAGCACTGTGGTTCTCAGAAGAGGAGGCAGGGAAGGTTAAGGAGAAAAAGGCTGCATTCAAAAAGTATAAGGAATCACAGAATGAGCACAACAGGGAACTGTATCAATTAAAGCAGAAAGAAGTGGGGAAGGCAGTCAGAATAGCAAAGGCCCAAACCGAGGAAAAAATAGCCAGCTCAGTTAAGAAGGGGGATAAAACCTTTTATAGGTACATTAGGGAGCATAGAAAGGTTAAGGGAGGAATAGTGAAGATTAATAAAGGAGAGGGGAGGTGGGCAGAGGGAGACAGTGAAAAGGCAGAGATACTAAATGAATACTTTTGCTCAGTATTCACAAAAGAAGATGAGGAGGAGTTACCTAAACCAGACAATAGAAGCCCTCTTGGGGGGGGCGGGGGTTGACACCAGTCCATTTACAGAAGAAAGAGTCCTGAAATAACTCCTAAAACTCAAGGTAAACAAAGCAATGGGGCCTGACGGGATTCACTCCAGAATCCTAAAAGAACTAAGGGGAGGACCTAGTGACACTACTGACCACACTTTATAACAAATCATGGGAGGATGGGGTGGTACCTGAGGACTGGAGGAGGGCAGATGTAATTCCCCTTCACAAAAGCGGGAGCAAGGCAGAAGCAGGAAACTACAGACCTGTAAGTTTGACCTCAGTGGTAGGGAAAATTATGGAATCACTTCTGAAAGAAAAGAATTGTTGACTACTTAGAGGCCAGCAGGGCACAGGACCCAAAGCAGCATGAATTTACAGCAGGAAGGTCTGTCAGATGAATCTAATTGATTTCTTTGACTGGGTGACCAAAGAAATAGACCAGGGAGGGGCTGTGGATATGGCCTACCTAGACTTTAGCAAGGCATTTGAAGCAGTCCCGCACAAAAGACTAATATTCAAGTTAGCCAGCCTGGGAGTGGGTTCCAGGGTGGTAGCCTGGGTAGCAAACTGGTTGCACAACAGGACACAGAAGGTAATAGTGAATGGAACACATTCTGAAGAAAGGGGGGTTACTAGTGGAGTACCTCAAGGCGCAGTACTGGGTCCAGTCCTCTTTAACATCTTTATAGGGGACATTATAGAGGGTCTGCAGGGAAAGGTATGCCTCTTTGCAGATGACACAAAGATCTGTAACAGAGTTGATACACAAGGGGGGGTAGAAAGGATGAGAAGGGACTTGGCAAGGTTGAAGGAATGGTCAGACATATGGCAACTTAGATTCAGTGCAAAAAGTGCAAAGTAATGCACCTGGGAAACAAAAACCCAGAAGAAGAGTACACAATAGCAGGGGCGGTACTAACAACAACAAAATGGAAAGGGACTTGGGGTATTCATATCAGATGACCTAAAGGTGGGTAAGCAATGTGAGAAGTCAGTAAGGAAAGCCGGGGGATACTAGGATGCACAGGAAGGCATCACAAGTAGACAAAGGAAGTGGTTATCCCTCTGTACAGACAGTTGGTGAAGCCCCATCTGGAAAATTGTGTGAAGTTTTGGAGATCCCATCTACGTAAGGACATAGACATGATGGAAGCAGTCCAGAGGAGGCAACTAAAATGGTGCAGGGTCTGCATCAGAAATGATATGAAGAGAGACTGAGAGAGCTTAATATGTATACCCTTGATGAAAGGAGGGATGGGGGGACATGATAGAAACTTTTAAGTACTTCAAGGGAATCAACAAAGTCCAAGAGGGTAGCATCTTTCAGAAAAAGAGATATGTAAGAACAAGGGGGCACAATTTAAAGATAGAGGAGGGACGGCTCAGGGGTAATGTGAGGAAATTTTTTCATGGAGAGAGTGGTGGATGCATGGAACTGCCTTCCTGGGGAGGTTGTTGGGTCTAAAACAATGGGGGAATTCAAACATGCATGGGACAGACATAAGGCAATTGTAGTGGAGGGTTGCAGGAAGTAGGCTGTTGGTTAACTAGAATCTACAGCTTATCCAATAGGAAAGTAAATGGGCAGACTGGGTGGGCCAAGTGGTCCTTATCTGCCATCAAAGTCTATGTTTCTGTGTTAATGTTTATTGGTTCTATGTCATAATAGCGAAAGCATTAGGCAATCGCTATTATGGTGAGTGTATATTGCCGAAAAGCAATTTGGCAATATACATTTGCAGGCGACTTGGCTCACACAAAAAATTAAGTGTGTCTGCGGGTGGGGGGGGCAAATTAATGATTGTTAACTTAAGGGGGTGCATGTTGGGGAGGGAGCACAGCCTGGTTATAAAAAAAAAGGTAAGTCCCACAGCCGTGAGAACAAAAAAAAATCTTCCCAGCCCCATACCCAGGACCTGCTCTGTCAGAGCCAGCCTCCCTACCTACCACACCACATGGCTAGCTCCGCAGAGCAGGCAAACTAGAGAGTAATAGCCCTCTTCCCTATCCCTCCCCTTCCCCTCGCAATTTACTGTTTCCGCTCACCTTTCCCTTCCCTCACAGTGGCAGTCCTCACTACCCTGACAGGTAGCCCTTGATAATTGCACCATAATATGGGTCACCATTTTGATGGTGACCCATATACAAATGCTATTATTACTGGATACCATGTTGATATGCCACCTTGATCAGACAAAAAAGGTGCTATAGACTTTTTTAATAGGGTACTGTCTCTGATGTGGGGCAATTGATAATGGAAGGGGATATCAATTTAACCTTGAATCCAGATTTGGATACTACTTATCCAGGCAAAACTGGGTGGTTCAAGCAGTCCTTATATGCCTCCAAATTCTATGTTCTATGCATTCCAGTTTACTCTTGCTCAAAAATATTTTAAAGCAACCCTGGGAGAGCTGGGAACATTAGGTGTATGGCATGCCCTCTTTCTTTTTTTTTTTGCTTAGCAAATCTTTATTAACTTTTTAAGTTTACAATCTACCAAATCCATAAGTAGAAACCTGGACAAGCCAGGGTATACAGTCCAAAATTGACAGCATGAACTATGTACAATCACATATTTACATGCACAACAGGAATCCATCTCCGAACAGTACAGGAATTCAATTAGCATTCCTAATATGTAAAAATATAGCCCGTGAGCCCATCTTAGTCAGGTGCTACAAATAAGTACAACCCGAAAAATAAATAAAAACTATGCAGCACTCTAACGAAAAGAAAAAAAAAAAAACAAGAACAGGATCCACAATGCCAGCACGTATGGTATCTTACAATTATTATCCTGCGATGAACCTCATCACCTCTAATAATCCTAGTCGGAGGTGGAATCCTGCCTTGTCACCTGGAAGAGAAGAGTCCCCATCCCCACATGGTGCCTGGAAGGCGAGTCCTAAACTCCTATGACCCTTGCTTGAATCACATTTTGTCCATACCCTAACAAAAATAGTCAATAGAGTCAACAAAGTACATTTTTAACCAATTCTCATTCCCACATACCAAGCTCCCACTAATCACGGCATGACAGATGGACCTGCATTTAGGTACTTGGTCTCTGCAGCACATAGATTGCTTCTAAAGTTGACCATCTCTTAGCATATAACCCTTTTTCCCCCTCCCCACAGAGTTGTCTCTTTATTCTACCCAGAGCCCCCACCAAATCCCGCACCCACTGCTCATACTTATAAACTTGATCATCCTTCCAATGTTGAACCAAGAAGGATTTGACTAATGCAGTCATCAGAGATGGATGGAATTTGGGTAAGACTCCGGATACTGTTGAAAAATCACCCAGAACACAAACCTCCGGGGTTATATATTCTGTATAGTTCAACAATGGGTCCATGCGCTGCCTAATTTTACCCCACAGAGGCGAGATTTTACAACATTCCCATAGCACATGCAGCAAGTCTCCTATTCCCGTCTCACATCTGAAACATTGGTCCGTCTGTCTAAGCTTTCTGTCATATAGTTTTACAGGGGTAAAATATAAGTTAGAAACAATAAAAAACTGCATACTCCTGAACTTGGGTATAGTTATATACCTATAGTTTTTCCAAATAGAGTCCCAAGCGAGATTCCTAGGAGCCATTACTTTATCCCAATACGACACTTGTATGGGTGAGGCCGGACTAAAAAACTCCACCAACACACTATAAACCTGGGAGAGAGCGCTTGACTTCGGATCCACTCCCTTTAAATGATCCCAAGTGAAGGAGCTACCTAAAAACCCTCCATTCCTTTTCATCACTCTCTCCAACAGTCGAGTTAACTGCAGTCTTCGAAAGAAAGGCAGCCCTTCCAATGAAGCCGGTAGACTGACCCTTTCGCCTTGGATAAGATCCCTTACCTTTAGACCCCTCACCTGATTAGCCAACCGAGCATTTAGTACCTGCCCCCCAATTTCAAAAGTGGGGTTACCAGCAGCAGTTGGTCCCAGGCTTTCATCTGCACTTTCTCTGTGCAGAGGTAAGGAAGGACCACCAAGCTCTCGCTGATTTAGCAATCAGTTCCCACCCTTTAATAAACTCTTTTTCAATTAGCATACAACATTGCTTCAGCGAAAGACCCGCTCTTTCAATATTTGCCTCTCCATTTGTAGCCATATTGGGGTATAGGTTTCCCCTTCCATATTCCTAACCAACGAAGCATAAGACCCAGTTGTCCCTTACGTAGTATACGTGGAGATCAGGCATTTTGATCCCACCCTTTGCCTGAGATAAACGTAGTACTTCATGCTTTCTCCTGGGCGTGTTTAGTGTTCCAAGGAAATCGGAGAGAAGCTTCCTAATAATTCTAAACCATGTTGTATGAATATCATAAGGGCAATGTACAATGGGTATATTAACCTAGGCAGTAAATTCATCTTAATAAGGCCTAGCCTGGCCATAAAGTTCAAAGGAAGATTATTCCATCTTAGTATGTCCCCTCTTACTGCAGATAAAACCCCTCCATATTCACCTCAGCCCCCTTTTCTCTGTTTACTGTGATCCAAATGCCCAAATATTTAATCCCATCTGTCTTCCACTGAAATCGTAATGGAGCGAAATCTGCCCTATATACATGCGGGGTCAGGGGGAGAATCTGAGTCTTGGTCAAATTCAATTTATAATTTGACACCGCTGAGTATCGTCCAATTAAAACCCTTACTCTCTCAAAACTTGAAACCAGGTCCTCTAAATGCAAAAGAATGCCATCAGCAAAAACTGAAAATGTGAGCTCTCTCCCCCCTAACCTTACCCCTTTTATATGTTTATCCTCCTTTAAGGCCCTCAGCAAGGGCTCCAAATAGATGTTAAATAATATTGGTGATAAAGGGCATCCCTGTCTAGTCCCATTTTCAACAGTATTTCTTGTGAGATATAGCCATTGCACAGTACTCTAGCCGTTGGAGCCGCATACAGGTTTTTAATACCTCTAAGCAGGCCCTCCGGGAAGCCCATCTTCCTCATTGTGGCAAACAAAAAAAAATGGGAGACCCTATCAAATGCCTTTTCAGCATCTAATGATATTAAAGCTAAAGGTAACTGGGAATCCGGTGCGTAGCTAAGAATATGATGTAGCTTCCTATGGGTGTCTTGTGCCCCCTTCCCTGGCATAAATCCCACCTGCTCCTCGCTAATTAAACTTGGAGCAATGCTCAATATTCTATTAGCCAATATTCTCGTTACTATCTTAATATCCTGGTTCATTAGAGCTATAGGCCTGTAACTATCCACCCGATCCTTAGGTTTGTCTAGTTTAGGGATCAGTGATATATATGCCTGATACAGTGGCGGATGGGACATCCCCTCCTGCATGATAGTATTAAAAGAATCTAGCAAAATTGGAAGTATAATCTGCATATGTGCCTGATAAAACTTAGCTGTAAGACCATCTGGTCCCGGAGTTCTACCAGCCGGTAAGGATTGCACCACCCCCAGTATCTCCGATTCCCTTATAGGAGCCGCTAACTCCCTAGCCTGTACTTCATCCAGCACCGGAAGAGGTATTCCCTCAAGAAAAGCATTAATTTCCTCCTCTCCAACTGGGTTTCCCACCCCGTATAGATCATTAAAATAAAACGCAAATGCATCTGCCATTTTCTGAGAATCCGTTAACAACTTCCCCCCATGCCAAATAGAGGTAATTGTTCTGCTTGCTTCCCATTCCCTAACCCTAGCTGCCAGCAAGCGACCTGGGACATCCCCCTGCAATAAGTATTTAGCCTGAATCCTATCCAGCCAATATTCCACCTTACCGTACATAATGTCCGCCCATTCCCCTCGCAAGGTTTTAAGTTCCAAGTCAATTTCCCCTGAGGACCCCTCCAGAGGAGATAACGAGTCAATTGCACCCAGAATATATTCCTCCCTTGCCTTCCTCAGTCTATTTCTCTGGGGTGCCAGACCCTGTACTACCCCTACATATAGCACTTTACAGGTGGGCCATGCCAATTTTTGGTTTTGTAGAGAGGGTACTTGATACTGTACAAATCCTCACAGGGCTTCCTCTAGTTTCTCCTGCACTGCAGTCTCCAAGAGCAACAAATCATTCAGTCTCCACCGGACTGGTCTAGGGGGGACAGGACTTGGTTCCCACACCAGGGAAATAGGGGAGTGATACGAAAGAACTCTAGCCCCTGTCGTCATATCCTTCACTTCCCTAAGTACCTCACTGTTAACCAAAAAAAAATCGATACACGATTGAGTCTTATGGGCCATGGAATAAAAGTCATAGTATTGCCTCCCTTGGAATGGGTCCTACTGGGTCCACCAAAGCTGTCACCTCCAGCATCCTATTCAAGGCAATCTGTGCCCTGCTCAGGGGACTACTAGATGGAGGTATCTATCCTCCAGATTGTTAGCACAAGCATTCCAGTCCCCAGCCAAAATAAGCGAGTCTGTAGGGATAGCTGCTATATCCCTTTCAATGGAAGCAAAAAAGTCCGCATTAGAGGGAGTGGGACCATAAACAGAGGCCACTGAAATTGCCTTACCAGACAGAATCCCCGAGAGGTACAACCCCCTATCATCTTCCCTTACCAACACCTGCTCCTCCTTAAATGCACAGTTACTTCTTATTAGGATCACCACACCCCCGATGCCTTTTCTTTACCCTCCCCATACACCTGGCCCACCCATAGCCTCTTAAGGCAGCTTAGTTCCTCTGTTAACAAGTGGGTCTCCTGTAAAGCAGCTATGTGAGCTCCCAAGTGGTTAATATGCCTCAAGATAACCATTATTTTACGTCTACCCCTGAGACCTTTGACATTCCATGAAATTATTTTAAAACAGGTCATTATCCATCATAAAATTCGTAACAAGTGATCCATTTCTCCATGTCCTTTCCGTTCTGCCTTCCCTTACATCCCTTTCTTTGGACTCTCTCTCTCGCTCTTTCCAGATCCCCATTCCTCCCTCCCCCCCCCCGATCCTTGATCGTCCTCCTAACATATATCGAGTCATGGATGAACCCCCTGTGTTCCTCCTGCACTCTTTCCATAACCCTATCACTACAAGAGCCTGCCCATCATCTAATCTCTCTGCCTTTCTGCCCCTTGCTCCACTCCGCCCTCATCCCTCAATCTCCCCTCCTTCCTCCTGGAACTCAGACAAGAGAAAAACAACCCCCACCCCCCATCATTCAGATATTCTCCAACATACTACAGGTCAGAGGTGGGTCAGTCCTCACTAACAACTTGTCATGCTTTTAAACTGTTCCCACTGAGTTTAGGAAGCTTGCAATAATGCCATCCTTGTAAATTCCCAGAAAAATCACCTTCCCCCTAATGGATACATAGATACATAGACAGTGTCGGCAGATAAGGGCCTATGGCCCACCCAGTCTGCCCATTTGAGCTTGTAAGTTCAGTTTGTTTTCCTAGAAGTCTATTTCCCCTTACCCCCTGACCTCTAGAACTCCTTTATGTCTATCCCATGCATTCTTAAATCCCGTGATTGTTTCAGCCCCCACCACTTCCTCTGGCAGGGTGTTCCACTTGTCCACCACCCGTTCTGCGAAGAAATTCTTTCTCATGTTTCCTCTGAAACCATGGAACCAGATCTTCACTGACCCCCCAAGTTCTTTCCACTAAATCCAGGGGGCTCTCCCTTGAATCCCTATTTCAAGCCATGAGGCTTGACCCACCCTAGTCAAACAAGCTTAATATGACCCCCAAAAATACTACCCAATGTAAGAAAGAATAAACATACAACCATAACTATGATTAATTAGTCATAACTTTGCATCCTAGAAAACTCCGTGTTCCCCTTGTCCATAATTACTTAAGTCCATTTGCTATGTCCCTTTCCAGATAGTCCAACTCAGGTCGGCGACTTAAATAAATCAGGAAGTTCAACACGCAAGCCTTCTAGCGCATCCCTCGCAGATAGGTATCGCTTCTCTCCCAATTGTAATCTCACCATCAACGTTGCCGGGTATTGCAGATGAAATTTAATACCAGCTAAATATAGCTTTTTCTTGATCTCCACGTATTTCCCTCTGTTTCTCCCTGACCATTGGCGTTTGATCCTGAAACATCCAGAGCATCGCGCCATTCCACTGTAGTGATTTATTTTGTCTAGCCTTCAGCAGCACATGTGTCTTTTCTTTATAATTAGAAATCTCATAATAATCACCCTGGGTCTTGCTCCCAGTGGGGGTGTTTCCCTTAATGCTCTGTGGGCCCTCTCAAGGTTGTAGGCTTCCCTGAATGGCGTCTGGCCCAACAATTTCAAAAGCAAGTCCTGAATAAATGTAACACAATCCGATCCTTCAGCCCTTTCCAGAAGCCCTGCCAGTATCAGGTTATTCCTCCGACTTCTCGACTCTTGATCATCCATTCCCTCTTCAAGTTTCCTGATTTGCTTTCTGGCTGTTATTAGCTCCTGTTCAGCGTGGTTGATTTTCTTTCCTGCGAGGCTATCCTGGCTTCTAAATTTATCGCTCGCTTCAAGTTGTAGTGCAGGTCTCACAGTGCAAAGTCCACCACCAACCCTTGCAACAACTTTTGATCTCCTGGATATCCTCATTAGATTGACCCGTTCCCCTTCTTTCCTAGGTCCTCCTCCGATTCCGTAGGGGTAGGGGATTGGGGCTTTGGCCTTTTAGTCGCGGGGGATCTCGCAGCAAGGAAGGCGATGTAGTTCGACTCAGCCCATCACGTGACTTCTCTCATGCGTGCCCTCTTTCTGAAGAGACATCAATATGTCTATTAATCTGCATGTCATTCCAGCCATACTGGACTGGACTATCTCCTTGTCTCTTTGGAATACCTGGGTACTGCCCAGTAGGGCTGTGCGAATACCTTTTTCTGAATATTTGGCTGAATATTCAGTATTCAGGTTCCTGGTATTTGGCCAAAAAAGTTGCCTTATTAGAGAATTGCTATAGAAGTCCTTAAAATGGCTTCAGGAAGAGGAGGATGAGAGGTCACGGCACTTTGGCTTGTACTCTGGTGTCTGAGGCTGTCTTGTGCCGCTGGTGCTTCAGGAGGAGGATACAGAGGCTACAGTACTTTGGCTTATACACTGGTGCCACAGGCTGTCTTGTTCTACTGGTGCTTCAGGAGGAGGATGCGAGGTAAGTCATGGCATTTTCAGCTGTACACTGGGGCCAGAGGCTGGCTTGTTGTACTGGTGCTTCTGGAAGAAGGTGCAGACTTACAGAGGTCATGGCACTTTGTCTTGCACATTGGTTCCACAGGCTGTCTTCTGCTGCTGGTGCTTCAGGAGGAGGATGCAGCGGTCATGGCACTTTTGCTTATATACTGGTGCCAGAGGCTGGGTTATGGTACGGGTGCTTCTGGAGGTAAATGTAAAAGAAAAGAGTTCATCATGGACATGCAGTTTCCGAAGAATAACACTGGAAGTATAAGATGCCATAACTCAGTAATGTATTGTACTTAGGTGAACAGTCTCTCAATGGATACTACAAGAATAACATATGCCTCACCATTAAATAGTTGTGGCCTTTAAAAAAACAACTAATAAAACATAATATGCCCATAGGATAATACTATAACTTCAATAGGTCGGAACTCTGACAATATTGGGAGTTAATTGATAAGATATATATATATGGGCACAACCTCTCAATGGATACTACAAGAATAACATATGCCTCACCATTAAATAGTTGTGGCCTTTAAAAAACAACTAATAAAACATAATTATGCCCATAGGATAACACTATAACTTCAACAGGCAAACACACAAACTCACATCTTACCTTCGAGTTGAGAAGGATGGCTGTGAGGACGGCATTCAAGCATGATGCCCTTTCTGCTCATGATGTGCACCCTCAAAGATGTCTTTTGATTGAATGCTACCTATGAAGGACACAAAGTGAAATAAAGTGCTTTTGCAAAATGGCCTACACACATCCAGGCAGGATCCCTTCAGATGATGCTATAATCAGTGGTCAGTGAGTGTTGCACCATCAAAAAAACCTACAGTGCCCAGAACCAGTGGCGTAACTAGAGGGGGCTGGGGGTCGCCTCTTGGCTGCCCCAGTGTGAGTAATGGTGCCCTACCACCATCTTTATTCACTGTTGAGTGCCCATTGTGGAGCCCATGACTGACTGAATGTTCCCCCAGCTCTCAAACGCTCCCAAACCTGGCTCCACCACTGCCCAGAACAGAACCACATTTCTCATTCACAGCAGTACGTTTGTACTGTGTGTGTGCAGAACTGTTGTCTTTACCCTGGCAGGCTGTTCTGTTTCAATAAAGCCCCCAAACAGGGAACAAAGAAAGGATTGAATACTTTCCTTTGCCAGTTGTACACACTGTTTTACCAAGAATTCACACTGGTGATAAAATACCTGTAGAAAAAAGAAAACATGATTAGAGATACAGATACACTGTTCAATCTGAATTAGCCCACCCCCACCCAAACAAAAATAAAACAATTAAAAGATTGCATACTTTACTTACTTTTGCTGGTAGGACACAATGTGTCACTCGAAGATGCAAAACATTAGACTCTGGCTTGGGCAGTTATGAATCATCCTTAATATATCCAGACTTTTCATGCATTTATTGCTGATTGGACATGGTAAATGAACACTTGAGACTGGTGATGCCACACCGTAACCGGCATATTTCAGGCATTGGAAATACTTGAGAGTGGTGGTGCATATTTTCAAAACTGTGACATACTACATGTAGGAACTAGACTTGCAAGCATCATAATCAGGTTCGAGGCTCCACATGTATGGTGGAGGCACTGGAAGAGAGTGCATCACCAGTTATGGAATTGGTAGAAAAGAGCAATAATATTGAGTGTGATGAAACTAATACCAGATGGTGGTGGCATGCCAGTAGTCCAGAAGTGGGAACTGGTCAGTACCACCAGTCATTGGGATTCACAACCCCTCTGAAGTCTTTCTACCGCAAGATGTTTCTTGTGCACACGCAAGGAAACATAAAAAGAGCAATATTCATAAATGTGGCGACATTTACCATATTCACAGGGCACCACCAGTCCAGAAGTTGGACCAGTCCAGCATCACACATACAGGGGCATGTGGCAAAAAACAGCAGTGGTGCTCGTGAGTGTTGTGAAATTCAAGACTTGTAATTGTAATCAAAATGTGGTAAATTCAGTTTGATGAGCAGAAGTTGCTCAACATATTCAGGATCTAATGAGGATCTGAGAGGCTCCACCACACCTCCTGCTGTACTAAACAACCTCTCTGATGACACACTGGTTGGGCTAGCTCGTATTTGATGGCCAGCTGTGCCATGTGAGAGGATAATTTCAACTTTTTGTTCCAGTACTCCAGGGATCTACGGAGATAGGTTCAAGAGCTTGTGAAGAAGCAATTCAGAACATTGCTTGCAGAGAATGGGTGCTTCTCTTTTCTCTTTCTTTGCTCCACCTGCAGGGATGAACTGAGTTGTGCCCAGCAGTCTGCTTTCTCATCATCATCAGGGGCATCATCCTCCTCCTCCTGCTGTTGTTCTTCCCAGGATACTTCTGTATGCATCAAGTCCTTAGCACATATAGTAAAGCTGAGCTCTGAGCACAGCTGCTGCCTAAAGTCATTTACACAGTGCACAGGCATTTCAAGGTGCAGTATCTCACACTTAAACCTTGGGTCCAGCATCGCTAGAAAACATACGGCTTACTGCCACAAATGTCTGTAAACCTGTTCTCTACTTGAATGGATAGATGTTCTACAAGTTCCCTCATTGCAGGTGCAAGATCAGAATGGGGAGGGGCAATCTCTGCAGTGATTCTTTAAGTATCTGGACTGCAGGGATGACCTGACTGAGTAGTGCAGATTCTGAACTCATGTCACATGTTCTTTGCTCAAAAGGCCCAATCACCTTTACTGTGCCTTCAATAATAGCGCAGTCCTGGTAGCTGAGAACTGCCCCAATTTCTGTCTTCATACTCATTTCATGCAGAGCCCACTTCTGCTCCAGTAGCCTTTGCAACATATAGAATGTTGAATTCCACCATGTTAAGACATCCTGTATAGGCCTGCGCTGTGCAATCTGGATGCACTGTTGCATCTGCCGCAGTTGGTTTGTGGCCTTAACAGAGTGGTGGAAATGAGCACAAATGCTTCTAGCTGTCTTAACCATTTGATCCACCTCTGGTGTCTTGTGGGAAAAACAATGGACCCCTTCAAAATGCCCATCATGCAAGGCCTTAATCATATTTGCAGCATTGTTAGTCACAATGAAACCAACATGCAGCGCAGCTGTCTTCAGTCCACACACTCAGCATGTCTTGCAAGAATGACAAAATGTTGACGGACCAGTGATCCATAGGCATGAAAATACATTCAGAAGTGCAGACCTGCTGTGAGAGGTTGTGAGGGCTCCACCAGGGAATGACCCAAAGTATGTATACCTGCACTTTCACTGCCTGCACCAGTTGGGTCTGCTGTACATCAGTGTGCAGTCAGTGACACATATGCATGGTTGGAGTTTTGCTGCACCATATGTCTGTTGTACAATGGAAAACATCACCAACTGCATGTGACAGTCACTGAAATACTGCCTTGCACACATCCTCATATATATTTGGCACAACAGTACAGGAAAATGTCGTGCATGATAGTATCTGATACCGTGGGTGCAAATGTTGCATCAGCCCCCGGAAACCGATATTTTCAACCATTGAAAATGGCTGCAGATCCAGCGCAATCATTTCCCCAATTAACTGGGTTACATTTTGCAGATGGATGTGAGGGGTGATATTTATTCCGTGCATGAAAGGCCTGCATAATGGGGACCAAGTAACTGTGCGACTGTAATGGGGGCTGATTCCTTCATCGCATTTCAGTGTGAGAGGTTGTGGACGGCATAGCAGGTGAATCACCAGGAGGTAAAGGGAGAGTCTCACTTTGTGCTGAGACTGTTTTGTGATAAACTGTCACTGGTGTGGATTAGCTGTCAGGCTCACCGATATGATGACCATCACCATCGCTTTGCGACTGGGAATCATCAACATCTGGACCACCATGACTAGAGGGTCTCGTCATAACACAGGGCATCACACTTGATCCCTGAAGTGCATGGGCATGTTTCATCCTCAAATGATTGATCATTGCTGTGGTGGTTAGGTCTGATATATTTTCCCCCTGCTAATTATGCTGTCACACAGCCCACACACTGCCTTAGTCGCATCATTTTTGATACACTAAAATGCAGCCACACTGCACTTCTTCCAGCTTTACTTGCACCAGCATTTGTTGTCCCGAGAGGGTGGTCACAGCTACCCCTTTACTTTCCACCTTTACCACCAATTGAACTGGGTGCTGCAACATGTCCTTGCTCCACAACAGCTGTCTGACTAGTTGGATTACAGTTTGCCCTCTCTTGTGTGGCTGGAGCTGACACAACCCTGCTAAAGCTTAGAGTGGACTGCTTTGTTTTTAACAGCTGGAGGTCTAACTGCTTGCTTGCCCTACTGCCCAGTAGTGTCAGCACTTTTCCTCAGTTTGTCTGCAGCTCTTTGTTTTCCACTAGTCAGACATGAAGCACATTCTGACTCATCCCAAAAGTCATTCAGGTGGGTGTCAGTGTCACTGTCAGATGTCGATGATGGTAGCTCATTAGGGTACGGAATATAGCCTGAGTCAGAAGAGTGGTCAGCAAACTCTGCATCCTTCTCATCTAATCCATCTACCACCTGAACAGCACGAGTGCTGTGTTTGGATTGCCTGCTAGGGGTACTTGTAATTGTCATAGGCACTGTGGAAATAGGTGGTGGTGCAATATCCAGGGTCATGGCAGTAGACACAGTTACAGTGACTGCTCTTGTTACAGTACTAGCCTGCCAGGGTACCATAGTGTCACTGGAGGCACTTGTTGCAGCAGTGGTGGCTGTAGGGGGTTACAGTGAATGGGGCAGCAAAAGTGGTACTGATGGCACTGGCTAATGTACTTGTGGTGAGGTGCTCGTAGGGCCTAGGAGTACACTAGTGGTGGCAAGGGGTGTCACATCAAGGGTGGAAGAAGCTGCAGGGCAACTCATGATAGTGTCTGTGGCTGATGCTTCCTCACTTGGTGCTGCACTAAGCTGTAATGCCCTCCTACTACTCCCATAGACGGTCTGGGCAGTAAATGGGTGGCTGCTCCTGCTGGTGGTGACAGTGCTAGCAATGTTAGTTCTACTAGAGCTTTCCCCACTCAAACTGCTGTTGAGCCTAGGGTCTTGCTAGGTGAGAAAAATATTTTGGACTGCCGAATACGTCCAGGTGAACATCTATTACCTTCTGCATCACTGCTGCTTGGTACAGGCGGGGCTGAGGACTTGATGGGGTAGGCCAAGTTCTTTTATGGGTTTACTTGTCACCAGACATGATAAATGATACTGATGCTGCTGGATGTGACAATGTCAATGGGAAAAATTGACGTGTACACAGACAAATATTTTTATTTATACAGTATTAGCATGGTGTGTGACTAGTATGTGATGTGCGTAACTGTGTAATATGCTGTTAGCAAATGAGCACACAACAGAACCAAACACAACAGGCACAACACACAACAATTCACTGTGCCACACCTGACACACCGAAAAAATATATCAGTTTAAAGAGAAACATGTGAAGATACTAATAGACAGACGTACACGCGTAGGACACAGTCATACACTAAAACTAATATTACCAACACTAGGTTACAACAATGTGCGACATGCACTAGTGAACTGGGGGTCACTTGACACCCTACTTCCTCACCGATGATACTGTCACACAAAAGTCAAGCCTTACTTTCATGAGGAAAATACATCTTTCTGCCAAAACAAATGTCCTTTAGCAAAAATTAATAAAATATCACGCTGTAAGGCTGTCTGAATGCACTTGCAGTGGGGGAGGGAGGCTAGAGGTGTCAGACTCCATGACACACACACACACACACACACACATATACAAGTCACATCACACAGAGCGTCTCTTCTCTCTCCTGCTCTGCTTACTGAAACTGCTGCACTTTAAACACAAGAAAAAAGCAGCAAACAGCAGGAAAAAAAAACACACACCAAAATCAGAACCTTGATTTTTCAAAAGAAAATCAGATTCGCATTCAATTTCACTCACATCACAGTCAGTCACACTAGATTTTGTATGGATTGGAACTTAAAACACTGGGCGTAGGACAAGTAAGCTAAGCTTAGCAAACATCCCTCTCTGAATGGCTGTTACTGAGCCTAGAAATGGTACCGTTCCCCAAGTTATATAATATACACTGTCACAAACACACTCCGCAGGTCAGGCCTTCTGCTCCCACAGTGCCAAACCTTGAAGTGAAGTATGTGAACAGGAGACAAACCAGGTAACCCTCCTGTCTGTTTTGCGTCCAAAACACCTACCAGTCTCGAGTCCTGAAGTCAAATATAAACCCTTTTCGCTAGCACACCCAGTTAACAGGGTCAACTATCACACCCTCTTCGGGGAAATGCAGTGCAATACTTAACCCAGCAGGCACCCAACCTGGTTCACAGCTCTCCCTTTGACTCAATTGAGACCTAAGTACTTTTCTTACCTTAGTGCAAAATGGTAGCACACTATAAGCCCTTAACAGTTCTGTCAGACTTCTCAACACTGTCCCAGCATTACACTCAAAAATAAAAAAAGTCTCAGGCAGGATTTAAGAAACCAAAAAGTTTACTAAAATTAAAAATAGTAAATAAATACAAACACTGAACATATATACATTAATGCTTATAGTCAAAATAAATGAAAATTAAAAAAAAACACACCTTGTAAATGAATTGTTAATTCTAATTCAGTTTTCAGTTGTGGGTTACCTATTCTTGACGGAAGTGCCCTTAAGTCCAGAACACAAGTGTGTGTTCTCTTAGGAATCCAGAAGTAGAAGTGTCGGTCCTTTCAGCCAGCTTGATAATAGAGGCCGAAATGTCCCTCCCATCCTGTGATGTCACAGCTCTGGCTATTGGCAAGAGGTCACTCTTCCTGGATACTGAATTAATTAGTCAGTCACATGCCTCATCACTCTGCTCAACATTTCCAATAAATATATATATGTATTTCCTTAATTAGTGAGCAGCATGCTTTATGACAAGTCAGAACTACTCCTCTGAGCTTCAGAGCAAAATTCCTGAAAAGCTATGTCACCTATTTGTGAAATATAACACGTATCAGTCAGAAGCTGCTTCTTCCTAAAATGTCGTAAAATTCATCCTGATTTCCTGGACTTCAAAGTAAATGGATGTTTTACAACTGTTATAACCTGGTGTCTGAAGGAAGCCCTAAATTAGAGCTTCCACTGGGTCATGGAGAGTATCATTTCCCTGACCACACTTTTGAAATTCCACCTGCCGTAGTGCTGTTCTGCTGGCTGCCATATTTTCCCAGCAGAAATTCACAGAACATACTGTACATTTATATCACAAATGTGATGCAATATAATAACAAGTAGATGGGCAAAGTGTCACATACACTATATAATTCATCACACTAGACAGAAAACTAAAGCCTGACTTTACTGAGCACAAAGAATCCTCTTTTCTGCCAAAAATAAATGTTTTTCAGCCAAAAAAAGAAAGATCACACACACTAGAAGAGCTGTGTGACTGAATGCAGTGGGTGAGGGGTGTCAGCAGACACACACACACACACACTCCTCTCTCTCCTGCTAGTCCCTGCAACTGAGCCCAGTACAGAGACAAAAACACAAAATATTGCAGTCAGAAGTTGTGATGATGAAGATACCGGATGATTAATGACCCCTCTTGCGCTCAAGGACAATTACAGCAGTTTCACCGTAGCTGCAGGCTGTTGCTCCGCCCACTGCCAGCTACCAGTACACTCCCTCGTAAAGAATAAAACAACTAACAGTCATAATAATAAATGCAGCTGTGCAAATTACTAAATAGAACCTGGGGTGGGGGCAGAGCGCCCCCACAGAAGAAAGAACAAATAGTATATTGTATATTCTAAATTTGTGTGCCAGATCAGGAGGCGAAATGAGTTGAGGCAGAGGACAATGCTGAGAATGTGACATACAGTCGGAAAACCGTCATTAAGCTGTAGTAAGATTACAAATATAACGGAAACACAGTGCTGCGTAAAAATATTGTTCAGATGATGAAACTTAGATGCATAAGGGGGGTGTACAGAAAATACAGAAAAATAAAACAGTGCAGTGGTACAACGTGGAAACGTTCTTTCTATTTCAATGAATTTGTAAAGATAGTTAAGCCGGTTGTGGTGCATATACTGTGCAAGCTGAAAAGGTCACATTTTACATACATGCTCAAGGTGTTATCATTTGCAATAAATAGACTTTCGGTAGCAAGTCATGGTGGGGTGTGGCACTGTATACTATTTTTCTGTGAGGGGAGCGTGTGCATGGCGTGGAAAAAGCCGTCACTACCATAATGCTGTAAGTTTTTGATTTCGCGCATGAGGGATCCTTAATCATCTGGTATCGC
This sequence comes from Neoceratodus forsteri, assembly GCA_016271365.2. Classification (NCBI taxonomy): domain Eukaryota; kingdom Metazoa; phylum Chordata; order Ceratodontiformes; family Ceratodontidae; genus Neoceratodus; species Neoceratodus forsteri. The sequence continues at coordinate 1,280,753,273 of CM057459.1, read as the reverse complement.
CGTGATGATCTGCCTATCTCCTTGTTATTATATTGTATAATATTTGTGATATAAATATATGTTATTTGAATGTCTGCTTGGAAAATATGCCAGCCAACAGGCCCATGGGAAAGACTAGCTTTTAAAGGGGCCTGACCTTTTGACCCCAAAGGCCCTGGCTTGCTGGAACTGCTGGCTGTAGTAAAACTGACCCACTTGGCACCTTTTTTCCGGCTGAATTTTGCAAGAGACACCAGAGCCATTGGCAGAGAAGGGGAGTGACGTGGAGTGCAGCCAGCTGAAATAGGCTGCTTCCCCCCTCTCAGCACATCCCATTGACCATAGGACTGTTTGCGGCGATGGAGACTGATGGCATCGGGGCCCCCCCCCACTGCTCTGCCTAGGGAGAAGCTGAAAACTGCAGGGGTTGAGGCGCGACAGCTTTATTTGTTCGGTGGACCTCCCCGTTGTAAAATAAATATGCAGACTGTGGATTTGAAAGTTTCCAGCCCACCCGCCCGTTTCTGTTGTGATTATGTAGGGGGTTGCATCGCCCTTTGTGAGCCCCACACCAATAGGAAGTGCAGGAGGAGGAGCATCGCTTGTGGCTAAATTACCTCAGCCTGTATCAATTACAGGCAAGCCCAACAGAACAGGGGACCTACTGTATAACTCCTGCTACCTATTGTGGAATGTTAATGGTCTAACTGTACAACAAAGGACTACTTGGTTTTGAATGCTGAAATCATACTAAACTATAAGTACCCTATAGTGTGCTAAAACTTAAAAATGTGCTCATAATATAATCAGCTAACCCTATTCCATTTTGCAATAACTAGTCAACAACACTGCCACTGGGTTATGTCTAGCTGCTCTTTTCTTTTCTTTTTTTTTTTATTATCTCTTATTCTGAACTGTTGCGACACTAAATCTGTCATATCGGTTATAGTAACCTATATAACCAAGAATCCTATCGCTTACTGAACTTAAGGGTTAGAAAATTAGCCAAGTAAGAGTTTTTGTATAGACACAACCCTAAGAAGCACAATACTGCTGAGTGTCCCGTACCCTTCAGCAACCAGCCTGTTCCCTCAAATCACCCTTGATCCGTTACTACTAGGCCAAGCTCTTGCTGCCTAACAACGACACATAAGGTTGAAAATGCCAGTCAACAGGCCACTGAATACTTGTACCTCGGGCCAGCTCAGGTCACATAAGGGTCTCCTCCTAGCTGCCCTGTACATCGCCACAATACTCTGGGTGGATTGGCTAGCTGGTAGACAAGGCCCCACTGCGCAGCCTCCAAACGGACCAGCACCACACCAGGCCTGGCACTCTCATAGCCCACCCTTGGCTGACAACCTGGCCCTCCTAATAGCCTCCAAACTCAGTAGGAGCAGGATTTGCTACAGGGATATCCTTTGCTGACACACAAACCTAAAAGACTAGGTTCTCTTCCCTGACCTATATTCTTCGCCTCCTGCTAAGGACCTTGCTACTGCAGGCAGGGGACATTCAGCCTAACCCTGGCCCAGGTGTTGACAGTACCTCTATCTCGACCTCCCAGGACCTAATCTGGACTGCAGCAAGGGGTCTGAGGCTAGCACACATGAACATTTGTAGTCTTAGGCCAAAAACTCATGAAGTACAAGCATGGCTAGCCCTCTACAACCCTGATGTGCTTGCAGTCTCTGAGACCTGGTTAAAACCATTGATCCAAGATCACGAATTTGCTGCCCCAGGATATGTCTGTTACGAAGGAGAGAACCTAGAAAAAGGAGGTGGGGTTCTATATATGTGAAAGCTATCTGATCTCTGCTCATATTAACCTTAAAGTAACAATGCCCCCGAAATTGAAACTATCTTTATATCAAGATCACCCTCGTCATGGTGCTAAACACCTTAATGTGTGTGTATATAGTCCACCAAAGGGGCCCTCCAATCCTCGAGTCTCTTACAAAAACTAACAGTTGAGTTTGCTTCTGAACTCATCATCCTTGGTGATTTCAACCTGAACTGGGCCAAAGAGGCCAGGTCCTCAATAATAGGTATGCTTCTGGAGGCTAACCTTTCCCAGATAATCACCCTACTCAAAAGGTTTAAATATAAAATGGGCAGCCACTCGATCATAGACTGGGTACTGGTGTCCAACCCCAAAAATGTTCAACTGGCTGGCACCATGGCGGATGCCCTCAGCGACCACTCACCCACCTTCTGTGTTTGGAGGAACAAGACGGTAAAGGTCCCTCCCAGAATACTCACTTCCAGGGACTACTCAAAGTTCTCCCCGGAGCACTATAATATTCTCCTGGGCAACTTGGATTGGAGCCCTATTAGAAGTCTCCCTACCTTGGATGGGGCGGTTGACTTCTTAAATAGGTCAATCACGTAGACCATGGATCTCCTGGCCCCTTATAAAACCTACCGGGTAAAAGGCCACTGCTATAAGTGGATTATCCCTCCCTTAAAGGCCTTGATGATCAGCTGCAGCAAAGCTTGGAAAAAGTCCAAGTACACAGCTCTTCAAGCAGACCAGGTTATCTATAGAACCCTCCGAAACCAATGTAAACAGGCCTCCAAACTAGCGAGAAAAGAGTATTTCAACCACCTCCAGAGTCCAAAAAGCCAACCTCGGCAACCCTAGAACTTTCTGGTCCCACATCAACGAACTGATGAAGGGGAAAAAAGTTTACCATGGGCCCCATCACAGCCAATGGAAGGTACTACAAGATGCACAAATCGCTGAGACCCTTAATATATATTTACTAACCCTGATATACATCAGGCAGGGTCATCGGTACCTAAAAACCTGTTCGCCCACTGGTTCCTCAATCTCCTGACCGCTCACCTTTCACTTGAGGCTGGCTAAGGAAAGAGGTCCTGGCCATCCTAAAACCCTGAAAACGACAGGTTCAGGAGGCCCGATGGACTCAAAGCTAGATTTCTAAAAGATGGTGCCACGGCGCCTGCAGCCACTCACCTGGCTGATCAATAGGTCCTTACTTGAAGGATATGTCCTGGAGCTGTGGAAGCAGGTGCATGTGGTCCGATCCATAAGGGAGGCCTGTAGAACCAATTGAAAACTATAGGACAATCTCCCTGCTCTGCCCTGGCAAAAATACAGGAGAAAATCGTATATGCCCAGCTTAAGGAGTACCTGGAAGCCCACATGCTGCTGTCCCCATCGCATATGGCTTTAGAGCCAAACATGGACAGACACTGCCCTAACCAAATTCTCTTCGAATGTACTCAAAGACCTAGATGCTGGATCCAACACTGGGGCATTTTTATGGACCTCTTCAAGGCCTTCACCAGGTGGATCACAGACTACCCTCCAAAAACTTCTCATATAGGCTTTGATGTCCATGCCTCAAATGGATGGAAAGCTACCTCACGGGTCGTACTCAGAGAGTCAGGTGGCAGGACAAACTCTCCAAACCTCAGTCCCTAATGGATGGAGTATCCCAAGGTCCATACTCAGGCCTCTTATGTTCTCGTTGTTCGTAATGAACTGCACAAACACTGTGGAAGCAGAATAAAATCCAATATCGGATGATGCTGTTATCTACACATCCTCTGACAACCTGGATGACCTATGCATTTCTCTCAAAAGGATAGTCAGATCATGGAGACGTGGCTCATCAATAACAAATGGTCCTTAACACCAATAAAACCAAAGTTATGCTGTTCGGACCAAGAGCCCTTGGACAAGATACTTCTCCAGCTCTCATCTCTGAGGGCAACAAGCTGGAAGTTGTTCCTCAACAAAATACCTTTGGCCTCACCCTTGACCAGGGTTTCACGCTCAAACAACATGTGGACTAAGTCACTAAAGTAATCCATACTAAACTCGGATTACTATATCGGCTCAAGAACTGTTAACCTTGAAGCTAGGACTGCTATAGCAGTGAGTGTCCTACTTCCAACACTAATATTTGCTGCCCCGGTCATTCAGGGTATCTCAAAGCTGGAGTATGGTAAACTACAGGTTCTATACAACAAGGTGACCCGCTTTGCCACCTTATCCCACTCTAGGAGCCACCACTGTAAGGTGTTAGCAAAGCTTAACTGGCCATCCTTCGAAGCACACCTCAGCTACCCCGTGCTCTGCCTGGCGAAAAAGATAATCAGCCTCCGCCTCCCCCTAGCCTCGGGAGACTCTTACAGTAAAAAGAAACCAGTGCAGCCTTAGGTCCTCAGGCCAAACGTTGCTAGAGGTTCCCAAAGCTAGGACTAAGGCAGGCCAGAATCCTTTTCATATGCTGCCCCTTCCTTATGGAACAGCTCTCCTGTTGGAGGTGCGAACCCCATCAGTGCTGAAGCCCACACCAGACTCAAAACCCATCTCCTATCATAAGTGTAAGCCAGTGCCACCACACCTGACACTACCTAAATGACCACAACTAAATAAAATTTCCACCCCTAACAATGTAGCACTAACTTTTCTCCTCTCTGAACCATTCTAATGCTCTTGAACTATGTCACCCAAAGAATCCACAGTACTGTCTCACTAATATGTAGGATAAATGTTTGAATGCAATGAACTACAACTTACCAACATGATGCATATAACTCTTATAACTACTGCTATGTGTAAACAGCCGAATACTGTATACCCATGACTTCCTGTATATGTAAATGTACAAAAGTTCATAATGTCTGTACTGTTATTCCTGGGTCGCCCTTGAAAAAGGGACCTTCGGAGCCCAGTGGGCCTACCCGGTCATCAAAATTCAATAAATAAATAAATAAGAACTTCCTTCAAAGGCCAGGTTATCACACATTGTAAACTATCAATTTACTTTGAAGTCCAGGAACCAGGATGCATTGTATGACATATTAGGAGGAATCAATTTCTGAACAGAGTCCTGTTGGATTTCTCACCACTAGGAGAAAATAGCTATCAGGATGTGTTTCTAAAGATCAAAGGGAATGCTCTGATAGGAAAGAAACTGTTCTAATTTAATATAGCTATTTTTGCAGATTTCAAGCAAACAGTAAAATGACACCTCTTTGATATACTTGGTCATGTTACAAATTATTTAAAGGACTAACAGTGACCTCATGAGCTGTGACCTCACAGGATGGGAGGAACATTTTGGCTTATTATCAATCTGGCTGAAAGGAGTTTTGATCTTCTATCGCTGGACTCTAAGAGAACACACACACACACTGTGTTCTGGACTAAAAGGCACTTCTGTCAAAATGGGTAACACCAAACTGAAACTGAGGTAGAATTAGAAATTCAAGTACAAAGGCATTTTTGTTTCTCTAATTTCCACTTCTTTTAGACTATAAACATTTATGTATATATGTTCTGTTTTGTATGTATTTACTAATTTTTTAAAGTGAATTTCCAGTGAAAAGGCATAAAGTATTGGGCATCATAGCCCAATACCTTATGCCAGCTTGAGCTGATTTGCCTGAAAATTATTTTTTTTTACTCACTGTGTGATTGTTGTGAAGGGATCGTAACTGGCTCTGTAGCCATCTCCAGGCGATTCCTTCCAACTTCCTACTTGCTCTGCTCTGCCCTATTCCACCCCCGCGCTCAATGTTTTTGTGTCATGTGAGCAAGGAAAGCATGGGGGTGAGCCCTATACAAGTCAATGGGGCATTTTTTAAAAGGCAGTTTATGAAGCTGTGATCACCCTGAGAAGGAAATGAAAGCCACCACTCTACTAATAGGATCCTCTTAGTGGAGCAGTGGCTTTCATTTCCTTCTCGGAGTGCTGAGCAAGAGGAATAAGATTGCCAGAGGAGATTTGAACTGGAGATGCTACAGCTCCAGAGACCAATGCCAGAGCAGGTAAAAGGCATGGATGGACCGGGATTTCCAGGACTGGGTTACAAATTAAATTTAAAATTGATAGCTGAATTTAAAGAGGGGGAAGATATGGATGCATTTTTAAATTCATTAAAAAAAAATATGTATTGAGGCAAAAATTCCCAGAGAGTCCTGGAGCTTCCAGCTATCCCTGCTGCTTACCAGGAAAGCTTGTGATGCACTGGGTCAAATGGACAATCAGGACAGTAATGATTATGGCAAACGTAAAGCTGCTCTGTTAAAAAAATATGATTTGACAGCAGAGGCATACAGAGTTAAATTCCGTAAGTTCAGGAGAAACCCTGACATGAGCTATGAGGAGCTAGCCACTAAACAACATCAGTTTTTAAAATGTTGGTAGGAAAGGATTCAAGCAGACTCTGTAGAGAAAATTGAAAATGTTGTACTTTACAGCAGTTCTTTTGGGCTTGCTCTATAGAGCTGAAAACCTGGCTAGAGGACTGAGATCTGAAAACAATACAGAAGGCTGCCAAGCTCTTGGACCACTATGCCAGGAGCAGACCTGCTCTGAGAGGGAGTGGGGTGGGCATGGCAGCGCAGTAAGGGGAAAGCGTGCTTTCAGGGCAGCTAAAACCCTCACTGCCTCCACCGAAACCAGGGAGCCCCAGGTTATAAAGATAAGATTTGCCTGAGAAAAGAAATGAATGTTGATTTTGCAAGCGACCTGGACATCTTGCCAAGCAGTGTCCTAAAAGGGCAGAGTGTGCACAAAGTGGTGCTGGGAAAGAAGCAGGTTTTTTATGTATCCCTGAAAAGCATGCCAGTAAACATGAGGGCACACATACACCCAGCTACTGTGAATGGGGTACAGACCCATGGGTTAAGGGACACAGAGGCATCCCTGACTTTGGTACAAGGGGATTTTGTTGAGCCTGAACAGCTTATGGTGAATCAGTTTGTTACTGTATGGTGATTCACTGGGGAGGAGAAAATGCTGCCACTTGCTACTGTTCTCCTGGACTGGGGGTGAGACAGGTGAGACTGTGCAAAATGTTGCAATGGCAGAGAACCTTTCCCTGGATGTGATTATTGGGAACACTCTCAAAAAGGGGATGGTGTGTGCTGTTACCCACAGTCAAGCAGCAAAAGTAAATTGTAGCTCCCTGGAGCCCATAGAAGCCCTTGCGGAAAACACTAGGAGGCTGGTTCCCCAGCCTGTGTCTCTGATATGGAGAATAGAAAAAGGGGGTGGAAACTCCCAGATAGCAGGTAACAGAACAACTACAGAAGGTTACTATGAGGAGAGAGGGATAACCCATTGTCAGAGGTTAGGGATGGCAGTGACACTGAATGCCCTGACCCTAGAGATAGGGGCCCTAGTTTAGAAACTGTAGGGGGCCTGTCCCATGCCTTGAGAATGTGTAAAGATTTTGCAGCTGCTCTGCAAAATAACCCCAGTTTAGAGAAGCTGAGGGCTTGGGCAAACACTGATGGAGCACTGGGAGGTGATGGGAAACATAAGGTTTACTGGAACAATGGACTGCTGTATATGCAGGATGTAAAGACGGAGGGGTGATGGACAGGCAGCTTGTCATTCCCCAGGGGCACCGTGCATGATTGCTCAAGATATTCCCATGTCTGGTTATCTGGGAATCATGTGCCTTATGTAGAGATTGGCCCAGAATTTCTATTGGCCCAACTTCACCCAGCAGGTGAAGGAGTATTACAGGTCTTGTCACTGGTGGCAAGAAATTGGGAAGGCGGGTAGAAAAACCCAAGCCACCCTAATTCCCTTGCTCATAGTGGAGGCACCATTCCAGAGGGTAGGAATGGATACTGTGGTGCCTTTGAATACCCCCAAATCCTCCAGGAAGAGGTTTATCCTAACAATGGTGATTATGCCAGCTGGTACCCAGAGGCAGTCGCCCTATCCTCACTAAGGACAGACAAAGTGGCAGATGCCTTGTTACAGATTTTCTCCAATGCTGGGTTTCCACAGGAGGTTATCATTGAGGGGGTTCTTTCATGACAGATCTGATGAAATGTTTGTGGGAGAAGTATGTGGTGGTGCAGAGATGCACAACACCTTATCACCCGTAAGCCAGTGAGCTTGTGGAAAGACTCAATGGTACCCTTAAAACAATGCTCCAAGTGTTTGCTGAACAGCATGGGAAGGATCTCCCTCACCTGTTGTTGGCATACAGGGAGGTGCCCCAAGAGTCAACAGGGTTTCCCTTGAGCTCATATATGGACGTAGGGTACTTGGGCCCCAATACTTGATCCAGGAGGGCTGGGAAGGCAAGCATGCCACCCAGGGATCTCCCATAAAGGATTATGTCCCTAAGTTTAGGGAAAAGCTGAAGGAGCTTATGGAACAGCCCAGAGCAACCTGGCAGCTGCCCAGCAAAACAAAAGGTATGGTATGATCGCAGAGACAGAGCTTGCCCATACACTGTGGGTCAGGAGGTCATGGTCCTAATCCCGTCCAGAAAGATAAGCAGCAGTTCGAAGTGGGCAGGATCATACAACGTAGTCAGACAGGTAAATTATGTAAATTACATTACAGAACTGCCAGACAGGATACATACCCAAAGAATGTACCATGTCAACATGATGAAGCCATATGCAAATAGGGCTGACATGGTCTTTGCAGTGTGTAATCCTGGGGAGGGAGGGACGGACGAGAAGTCCCCTCTCCGGCTTGCTGGAAGAAAGCACGAGGAGTCCTTTTGTGGAGGCAACTGAAATGTCATCCCAATTGACCCCGGACCAGATCCAGAAAGCACGGGAGGTTTTAGCAGACTTTGCCCCATTGTTTAGCACCAAGCCTAGACTATCCCCCTTAGCAACACATGATGTGGAGATGGGGTTGCAAACACCCATACAGCAAACAGCATATCGGGTGTCAGAGGCCATCCAAAAGGACATTAGGAGGGAGATGGACAAAATGCTGGATTTAGGGATAATCCAGAAATCCCACTGCCCCAGGCCTCACCTGTAGTCCTTGTTCCCAAGCTATACAATGGCTCTACTCATTTTTGTGTGAACTATCATGGACTCAATGCAGTCACAAAGTCCGCCCAATACCACGGACAGATGAACTACTGGACAAGTTGGGAGGGGCAACATACCTTACTACTATTGACCTGACAGAAGGGTATTAGTATGTAGAGTTAACTGCCAGAGCAAGGGAGAGGTCGGCCTTCATCACTCCAATAGGGTTATTTGAGTTTAAAGTAATGCCTTTCAGAATGAAGAACACCCCTGCCACCTTCCAAAGGTTGGTGAACCAGGTGTTAAATGGTGCTGAAGAGTACGCCGTGGTATACCTGGACAACATTGCCATCTTCGTGCCAGCTGAGAGGAACACCTGTCGACCTTTGGGAAGTGCTGGGCAGGATACAGAAGGTCAGGCTCACTGTAAAAGCTGAAAAGTGCCAGGTGGCCTTGGCTGAGGTGGTATACCTCAGGCATGTAGTAGGCAGGGGACAGCTCCATTCTAATCAAGAAAAATTGAGGTATGGCCCAGACCTGAAACCCAGAAGCAGGTTTTGAGTTTTATTGGGACTGCAGGGTACTATAGAAAATTTGTATCAAACTGCAGTGCCCTGGCAGCTCCTCTATCTGGCCTGTTAAAGAAAAGAATGCCTAAAAAGCTTATCTGGGAACCAGCCTGTGAACAAGCTTTATATAATAAGGAAGCACTGTGCAGTGCTCCTGTATTAGCCAGTCCAGACTATAATAAACCCTTGTTATCCAGACTGAAGCCTCAGATGTGGTATTGGGGCACTGCTTAGTCAAATGTCTAACCAAGGAAAGATCACCCAATAGTGTACCTCCGTAGAAGTTACTTCCCTGAGAGCAGGCTTATTCTACAGTGGAGAAAGAATGCATTGCAATGGTGTGGACACTGAAGAAGCTAGAAACCCATACCTATATAAGTGACGCCCGAGGTATAAACAGGTTACAACCCCTGGTTTGGCTGGCACAAATGAGTAAAACAAATAGTAGGCTTTTAAGATGGAGCCTTGCCTTGCAGGAGTACGACATGACTGTCACACACAGTGCAGGGGCAGCAAACAACACAGATGAGCTATCGCATCGGTTAGAGCCATGAACCGAATTTAGAGAACTCATCCCATGCCTAGGAATAGATTCCCCCAAATTCAGTCTAGCGGGGGGAATGTGATGCTCTGCCTAGCTACCTATTATTATACTTTATCATATTTGTGATATAACTATATGTTATTTGAATGTCTGCTTGGAAAATATGGCAGCCAGCAGGCCCATGGGAAAGACTAGCTTTTAAAGGGGCCTGACCTTTTGACCCCAAAGGTCCTGGCTTGCTGGAACAGCTGGCTGTAGGAAAACTGACCCAGTGGATACTTTAATTAAGAATATCATGGGACATCAAGAGCAAGATCAGTCTATTTGCTGATGATACCAAGGTAGGCGCAGTGGTGGATGACCTAGGGGGATGGCAGGGGTTGCAGGATGATCTGGCAAAGCTTGAAACCTGGTCAGACACCTGGCAACTGGGCTTTAATGCCAAAAAGTGCAAGGTGCTGCATTTTGGGATGAAGAACCCAAGGAGGAGTTACCAGCTAGGGGGAGTGCAGCTAGCCCAGACAGAGGAGGAGAAGGATCTGGGTGTGCTCATTACAGGGTCAATGAACAACTCGGCACAATGTAGGAAGGCAGCTGCAAAGGCCAACAAAAATGCTGGGTTGTATTGCAAGGGGTATATCCTCGAGGAGGGAGGAGGTGATTTTGCCACTGTATAGGTCATTAGTTAGACCACACCTGGAGTACTGCATGCAGTACTGGCGTCCGTATCTGAAGAGGGACATTAAGTTACTGGAGGGGGTGCAGCACAGAGCAACAAAGATGATCAAAGGGCTGGGGGACTTATCATACAAGAGGAGATTGAAGGAGTTGAACATGTACTCACTGGAGGAGAGGAGAGACAGGGGTGACATGATTGAAACCTTCAAATGCATGAAAGGAATAAACAAGACAGGTACAGAGGGGCTGTTCAAAGTAAGGGAGGGGAGAGACACCAGGGGCCATGATATGAGACTGGAGCGAGGAAGGTTCAGGAGGGAGATGAGGAAACACTTTTTTACAGAGAGGGTGGTGACTGGGTGGAATGCGTTACCTGCTGAAGTGGTATGTAGGAGAACAGTGGACTGCTTCAAACGAGGATGGGACAGGACAAGGGGGAGAGTTAATGAAGGGGAAGGGGAAGGGTGGAAGAAAGAGGCAGCTGCAGAATAAGGGGTGCTAGCTGCACATTCGAGCAGACTTGATAGACCTCTAGGCCTTTATCTGCTGGCAAATTTCGTATGTTTGTATGTTCGTACGAACTTTCTTCAAAGGCCAGGTTATCACACATTGTAAACCATCAATTTACTTTGAAGTCCAGGAACCAGGATGCATTTTATGACATATTGGGAGGAATCAATTTCTGAACAGAAACCTGTTGGATTTCTCACAACTAGGAGAAAACAGCTGTCAGGATGTGTTTCTAAAGATCAAAGGGAATGCTCTGATAGGAAAGAGACTGTTATAATTAAATATTGCTCATTGCAGATTTCAAGCAAGCAGTGAAATGACACCCTTTTGGATATACATGGTCAAGTTACAATTAATTAAAGGACTAAGAGTGATCTCATGAGCTGTGACCTCACTGGATAGGAGGGTCATTTTGGCCTATTATCAATCTGGCTGAAAGGAGTTTTGATCTTCTATCTCTGGACTCCTAAGAGAACACATACACTGTGTTCTGGACTAAAAGGCACTTCTGTCAAAATAGGCAACACCAAATTGAAACTAAGGTAGAACTAGAAATTCAAGTACAAGGCATTTTTGTTTCTGTAATTTCCATTTCTTTTGGACTGTGAACATTTATGTAAATATGTTCTACATTTTGTATGTATTTACTATTTTTTTAATTGTAGTAAACTTTTTGTTTTCTTTAATCCTGCCTGAGTCTTTTCTCATTTTTTGCATGTGAATACTGAGACAGTGTTGATAAATCTGACAGACCTGTTAAGGGCTTAAAGTGTGTTACCATCTTGCTCTAAGGTAAGAAAAATACCTAGGTCTCGATTGAGTCAAACAAGGGAGAATTGTGAACCAGGCTGGGTGTCTGCTGGGTTAAGTATTGCACTGCATCTCCCCGAAGAGGGTGTGATATTTGATCCTGTTAACTGGGCATACTAGCAAAAAAGGGTTCATATTTGGCCTCAGGCCTCGAAACTAGTAGGTGTTTTGGACCCAAAACAAACAGGAGGGTTACCCTGCTTGACTCCTGTTCACATATTGCACTTCTAGGTTCGGCACTGTGGGAGCGGAGGGCCTGATCTGCAGAGTGCACTTGTGACAGAAGTTATCTAATTATAATCAGGTATTAAGCACTGATCAAAAAATAAACTATTTCCCTAACAGAAAAAAAAACTTTTCTTTTTTGTGTTGGTTAAGATCAAGCTGTCTGAAGTACACAGACTCAAGCTGCTATCTCTCTCATACATCTACCAAGTTACAGTGTGGAGATCACATGATGTGCAGAGCTAAGAGCTCCAGAAACAGCCTCTGATTGGCAAAGAAAGCTCTCTGAGAGAATGAAATCTCCTCCACTGAATATTGCTTCCCGAATACTGGCCGAATAGTGAGGTATTCAGGACATTCATCTGAACATTCAGAATGCCTGCTATTCATGATATTCAGGAAATATTTGGTCCATGCACATCCCTACTGTCCAGGATATTATGACTGCCCTCAGAATATAATCAGATCACTCCTCACTTTGTACTAAATTGGATTTGGGCACAGTTAGAAAGCACATAACCTGGAGATTAAATGTGTCTTTGCACAGAGAGGAATCCTTTCAAACCTTAGTCTGGGAGAAAGTGGAACAATGTTTAGTCAACAGTGACAAGGAGGAGGCAAATGACCTGATACTATGGGATTCCCTCAAGGCAGTTCTTAGAAGAGAAATTATCCCCTATGCTGCCAAACATGTTCAAGAAAGGGAAAGATGGCGCCACAAATTAACGGAACCCTTAAAAAATTGCAGCAGTTATGTGAGGAGGGAGACAGGAAGGTAGACTTCAGATTCCAAAAGTAAGCAACAAATACAAGGTGTATTAGATCAAAAGGTTAAAATGTCTTTAAGTTATCTAAAACAATATGATTATGAAGTGGGAACAGGGGTTGGGGAGGGTGCACCAATTAGCTATTCAACTCAGGATCAAATGTCAACACGCATGTATTTCAAGACTGCAGGGTCTGGCTTCAGGCAAGGTAACCCACTCTTCTACCCAGACTGAAGTTATAATGAGGAGTTACTATCAGGAATTATACACAGCCTCTCCTCAATAGGCCCCCTCATCCAACAGCATTTCTCTAACTTACAGCTGCCAGTATTGCATGATGAGCAGGAGGCCCTCCTGGCACCCATACTGGGGGAGGAAATACTGGCAGCCATTAAGGAAGACAAAACAGCAAACTGCCTGAGCCCAGATGGCTTAGACCCCCGCATCATGGAGTTACACCACAATATCAGTACTTCTAAAACAGAGAAAAGACCCACTACAACCTCCCTCATACAGAACAATTTTGATTTTAAATTTGGATTGTAAGTTTTCTGTGGCAGTTTGGGTCACATAGAAACATAGATCTAACGGCAGATAAGATCCGGCTGACCCACACAGTCCACCCATTTTCCCTAATCACTATATTACTGCAGATCCTACTTGGTCTGTGGCTTGACCCCCCTCCTCCCTTTTTTAACCACTAAGGTTTCCTTATGCCTATCCCATCCATTCTTGAATCTCGTTACAATCTTTGCTCAGATCATCTCCACTGGGAAGCTGTTCCAGGCATCCACTGCTCTTTCTGTAAAGAAGTACTTCCTCATGTTTCTATATCACATGATTGGACATTGTCTTTCCAACAACTGCTTATAGCGACCAGTCTAGTTTTATCAAAGCTAGACAAACATTTAATAACATAAGAATGCTGATAAATACAGATGTCAAAATTATTGATAAAATTTCTCCAGATAGGTTAGAAAAGGTAATTCTGTTATTAATTGACACTAGATGAACTAGATTTATTAAGAACAGTGTAGCAGCTGACAACGCTAGGAAAATATTTCATTTAGTAGAACCAGCTAACAAGCGTAGGACAGCTGCAGGCCATTTCACATTAGATTGGAAGCACTTTGGGACTCACTGTCATCTTTACAACTGCACTTTTCTTGGTCAGGGAGAGGTGCAAGGCACTCTATCTGTCTAGTGGTGGTTGGGACTCCTTGCTGTTTGGCTGGTTGCTGAGGAAGGCTTTTGGCACTGCCTGCTCCCAAGTACTGTGGAGTACTTTTGGGAAGCAGGGTCACATGGCATGTTTCATTTAGCAACAGGTATGCTACCATTGCCTAACTAGAGTGTGACCTTACCAGAACATCTTATTGTGTCCTCTGCCAGCTGGTTTCTGCCATTCTCCTCTGTCCCTTGTTTTCTTAGGAAGAAGGCCGCAGAACTGGTTATGGTCTGAGAGCTAGAGTGAGCGATATATCAAAGACACCTTTGGACTGTAAGAGGAGAAGCGAAGGAGGGCTTTGGATGGCCCAGAAATTCAGTGAAAAAGGAGTGTATTCCAACCAACCATTCTGCGTTTTTCTTTATCCTCCTCATATGACTTTGTATAGTATCTCATAGACTGTTTTTACTGATTGCACAAGTAAGTTTTATGGCAGTATTTTGCTGCATTTTAAAAGGAGATTATACAAAGAGAATTTTGTTTGTCTTAACGTCAGAGAGTTTTAGAGAATGTAGTTAACTTGGTGCAGATGAACACTGATTAGTGAAATAGTGTTTGCATTTATGTCTGTTTTTCTTATATTTTTTACATTTTATTCATTTTGTTTTCCCACTGCTGGTTGTTGTTGGTCATGTGGTTGCACTAATGGATTTAATGTGCAAGACAGTGCTTGGTGTTCTGAAATCAGCAGTCACCATCTTGCATGGCCTCACCAGCTAGCATTGGTAGAGTTCTGTGCTGTAACACTTGGTCTTGCTTCATTTGACCTGAAGTTCTATGGCTAATGCTCCCGTTGCACTTTCTGGCTACATTTTGCTAGTTATTTCGGCTGGGTAGTAGTGAGCACGTACAATAGAGCAGCTGATATCTTTTGGTTTAGCAAAACAGGCACTAGCTACTTCAAAGATCAAGAAGTGTAGTCTTTCACCACTTATTCTAATATAATTGTTGTTACAAAATTTGGATAATGTTTTTTGCTGTTTTACTCTGTATATATTTTGTTTTTATGTCATATTCAGATTAGATCCGTGTAAATTGAGCTGTGTCTTAAACTTCACATCTTCAGATCGTAAGAATTTAGGTACTATTCTATTTTTGTATTTTCCGTTAGTGAATTTGGTGCTGGAAAACACTGAGGCAATTTTCTCTAAACTGCAATTTACTCAGCTCCCCAAAACAGGAACAGAGGATTCGGGGACTTATTTGCTGGCTACATTCAGGGATTATTTGGGATACCTTCACTATCTAAGAAGGTGGAGACCCCACAAAGAAGCTAAACTGGAAGCATGTATATGGTGCTGCTTCTTTTTTGCAAGGATTCACCTGTTTATTACTGGATTCCTCTTTTTACCAAATAGCTAGAGAGATTCGTCTTTTGTGGTAATTTTTTTTCAACTATTTTAATCTCAAAAACTGGCATTGAATATAGGACATTGAAAAGAGGAGACTGGCAGAACATCTGAGCCTCGGCTCTGTATAAGAGGAACTTAAGGAATTTATGAAACGTTGCTTGGGATAGTGCAATATAGTTTTTGTTTCTGCTTTTGCATTAACCACTTTGTAAATTTTTGTTTCATGGTTTACGCTAGGAAACAAGCAGCCATGGATGCAAGGTCAGTACTGTTGAACTCTCCTCTGGGGGATCAGAACACTGGTCCTCCTAGGGGCAATAATAATGATGATAAATATAGGGAACAAATGGATAAGCCTGGATTCCCCAATTGTTATTTCTAGCCAGGAGTCTGTTGGTGGGAAAGGCACTGATACTCAGATTAAAACACTCTCATAGAAGTGTAAAAGGGGGACTAAACCTGTCACAAAAAACTAAAAAAGGTATTAAATTAGCAAAAATAAAAAGACATCAAAATACAAATTCTAGTGTCAGTAAAAATAAAGAGCATATATCAAAATTTAAGCAAACTAAAATTAATGAATTTCTGTCAAAATCTATTCCAGCTAAGGAAACTACTGTAGGTGGTGTTGTCCAGTGTGAGTTCATTGAAATAGACTAAATCTCAGATGTTTCCCTGATTGAATGCAATAATGTCCAGTTGGGAGACCCAGACTTTAGACAGGACGTTGCTAGGCTTTCTTCTACCCCAAAAATCTTTATAGAAGATGACCTTGGTTCTCACTTTAGCAATAATAGCAGAGAGCACAGTAGTGGGCATAGAAATTTGACCAATTCATCAGTCTTAACAGTCAAAAAAAAAGTAGAAGACAGTATTTAGGTTAAAAAAACAACCAAGGAGGTTTCTATTGATTTGTATTATGACTCTTTTTTGGATTTGTCAAACTCTATGGAATTCTCACCTGAACCTAAACCTAAACCTGGTGTAACGAGGAACTGTTTTAATTGGTTAACTGATTTGCAGAGCATTACTGAAGGCATACAGGAGGCCATTGTTGGGTTAAAAAAAGACTGATACCAAAATAAATAGTAAAACACCTCAGAGATCATACTGTTTCTATATGCTGAGGAACTCTGGGGCTGGGGACCCATCATCTCTTACCCTTTTGGAGTAGACGATGATCTCAAAAATGTATGAAAGATTTGCATGCAGCCCATCTTATGATTTTGGATCAGTTAGTAGGAGTCTGCAATGAATTAGAAACCCTTAAATGTAATATTCCTATGAATGGTTCCAGATTAGATGATGTACTCAATAAGTTGGATAAATTAGTTCCCATAGTTGGGTCACCTTCTATCCCATTACCTGATACTGTACAAGCTACTCTGCTTTCTGATACTATTCAAGTAGGCCAGATTTTTCTACAATTTGTATTCCTGATTCTTATGCCAAACTAAAAAGGAAAAGTAAAAAGCAGGCTAGGAAAGTCAGAAAAGTTACAAAAAAGCAAACTGCTGCTATAGACACTAGTGTAAACAGAGTTTTATACAACAGCAAATTAATAGTTTTGTAGCTGAAACGGTTAAGGATATTTCAAATTAGCCCTGTGCTAATGCAGATAGCAACAGTGTCTGCCTTAGAGAAGTACATGAAACTCAATATTCTGGGATTTGTATAGCATCTGTTAATGAGGATGGCAGCCAGCTCAACAGGGCATCCAGTAAGGAGATATTGTGCACCATATAGGCAATTACTCGGCACATGAATCTTTTTAGGGAAGATCTGAACAATTTTAGAAAAGAGTGGCATACTAAGCTCCATGAAGACCAACATATTACAGAGAGTTTAGCTAAAAAAGAAGGGTGCAGTATGGCCTCTCTTAGTACATATCCATCAGCTGAAAAAGAGCTGGTTGACTTATCAGACTGTGCACTTCTGAGTCTATATGGCTATCACTAGAATAATTCAATTTTGTTCAAACAAAATAAAAACAGAGTGTGCACCTATTAAGGGCAGCAACAGGAGCTGATATTGTTGATAATGATAAGACCAATTGTGGGACAACAAAGATATGATGGCTTTAGTGTGTGTGTTTTTTTGTGTGGCTATTTATACCTCTGCTCCAATGGCCCTCTCATTCTGAGGGCCCCAGCCCTATCACCCTGGCATCCACCATACAGTGCTAGCTCCTAGGGCTTACACCCAGGTGGGTCATCAGAGGGAGCTGTCCCTCACTGAGACCAGATCAGTATTTTGTACTGTAGCTAGCCAGGTGTGGGGTCTGTGAGCTCCCCATCATCCACTGGGAGCTATTTCCTGGTTTTCTTGTACCCCCATGGTCACATGGCATGCAATGGCGCCTGTGATGGGGTCGCACATGCTCCCGTGCACATGCTAGTCAAGCATCTGCTGCGCACCATACCCATGCTGTAGTGGCTCCACGGCACCAAGCCCCAGACTCCACCAGGAGTCAGACGTGCACCCACCGCCGAACTCCCCCCACCCCGAAGATGGAGAGCAGTCCATCAGATGCTTGATCCATCTCCATCCCTGCCAACCCCCGGCATCCCATGCTCGTTTCCGAACACAGGTCACAGGTGTAGAGCGTGGTAAGGCACCAGCGCCTCAGTCCTCAGTGCCACCAGGCCGGCTTTAAGTGCGTCTTTTTCTTTTGTTCCAGTGCTAGGGTTGCCAACCATATATGGCTTAATAATAGGAGCTTGCAGTCTCAGGGTTTTTCAATGGACTTCATTAACAGAAAATTGCCGAATCAGTCTCAAACTGGGATTGCTACAGGCAATATTAGCATTTTTGGTTTAAAGCCTTTCCAAATGAAAATCCAGGTAGACTGAAAAATGCTGTTTATAATTTGTTTATACATGCTCTGAAAATTCCAGCTTTAGATGTTAAAATAATTAAAATATACAGCATAAGTCACAGAATGGTTTAGAGCAGGTTGATGCTGTATAATCAGGCAAGGGGCCGCGGGACATGATCTTGCACAGAGCTTCATTACTGGACCTAGCTGGGATGTATACTGTTGATAGCAATCTTTTAAGCCCAGCGCATCTGAAAAATAATTCTGAGCAGCAGGATTACAGTGAACCCTTTTTCCTAGGAAGCTGTTCCTTTATGGCTATGTCGATGAAAAGTGAGACTGACAGGAAACTTAAATTAATTGTAACTGATATACTTGAATAACTATTGAATATTGCTATTACTGATCATAATGCTTTAATAGTCCAAAGAATGGGTAATGGCCCAGAAACTGATCAAATTTAGTACAGGTGTAATTTGTAAATTTTAGTGACAAAATGCTGCAAAATCTTTCCATACTTGATGCACTGGGGTTGTACATTATTACTACTACATTATGTTGTAGACAGTAAAATGTAGACAATGCCCTTAATGTTAAGTGGTGTGCTGTGAAGAAATGAGTAAACCTTGCAGCTGAGAGATTTGAGATTTGGAGAGGTTGAGGGCACTGAACATGTACTCTCTGGAAGATAGGAGAGAGAGAGAGAAAGAGGGAGAGGGGACATGACTGGGACCTTCAAGTACGTGAAATGGATAAATAAGGTTGATAAGGAAAGTCTCTTCAACCTGAGTGGCAACCATAACATGAGGGTGCACAGTCTTAAGCTGGAGGGTGGGAGGTTTAAGAGGGAGTTCAGGAAGCACGTCGTCACAGAGAGGGTGGTGGACACTTGGAAAGAGCTGCCAGAAGAGGTCATCTTGTTGAAGGCAGTGGGCAGCTTTAAGAGAGTCTGGAACAGGTATAGGGGGAGGGTAAGGGTCATGGGTAGGGAGGCTGGGAGGAGTGGGGAGAAGAGGCAGGGAGAGTAGCTCAAGCTGTGGACCCTGCAACACGAGCAGAGTTGATAGACCAAATGGCCTTCTGCTGCTGTATGTATGTAACTGTTACAATCAATCCATACTCTTTGCTAAGTGGTAGCTATAACAGTTGTAATGCTGGTGGGTCAGGGACCGTGATGGAGAATGGGGAAGACAATGATTAATAGGGCTGGGCAGATTGTTCCGCCTGAAGTCCAGACCCACAGATCGAACCCAGAATCCACGGACATGGATAAATACAGACTTTGACACAGAAGTCTGGCACCAGGTCTGTGGAAAGCTGCACAGTGTGGCTCAGGGAGGGTTAGAGCAGTCAGGCAGAGGCACATCCCAGATCCTATTCCAGATCCTATTCCTCTCAAGAACTCATATGCCACACTGGCAAATGAGGACAACCAAATAGAGGTACCCAGGGAAGTGGAAGGAAAGGATGTGGAGGTTAGGCAAGGAGGTGACCTCAGTGGGGAAAGCAGTGGACCCCAGAGGAGGAGGAGGAAGCGAATCCTGGTGGGGGACTCCATCGTAAGAGGGATCCAGCTAGGAACACAGGAGGGGGGAGGACAGGGAGGTGAGGTGCCTACCAGGTGCCACGGCATGGAGGGATGGAAGGAAGATACTGGGGATCACTGGGAAGGCAAGATGGGAGGGTGAGCTGGATGTCATTATCCACCTAGGTACTAATGACTTGGCAAATGGGGAGCCAAAGGAAGTTCAGGAAGAGTTTAGGAAACTGGGGAGGGGTCTCAAGCAAGTAGCTACTTCTGTCACTTTCTCAGAAGTACTACCTGTGAGAGGCAAGGAGAGCATAGAGTGCATGCACCAGGAACTTTAACTCATGGTTGAAGAACTGGTGCTGGGAGGAAGGGTTTGGATTCATTGGTGACTGGGGACCCACCTGGAGGGATGGAGGTTTGTTCAAGCCTGACGGCCTGCATCCATCCTGGAGGGGAATCCAAGCACTCAATGATAAGTTTAAATGCTACATTGACAAGCATTTAAACTAGCAAAGGGGGGTGGCAGGCCAGCAAGGACGGTACCTACTTGCTCACCCCCACAGCTAGTAGGAAACCAGTGAACCAGAGGAGGGCTATCTCTGCAAAAGCAGTGTGCAAAGATGGAGATTAGTGTCCAAAGGTGGACAAGCAGAAAAGGGCAAAATTCAGCAGAATGGCAGACAGCAAGGAGAACCAGGATAAATGACAACCAAGGAAGGGCTGAGTAGAACAGTGAAGCAGTCTAGGGAGGTCAAATCATGGAAATCATGTGCAAATGCCAGGAGCCTTAGCAACAAGATGGTGGAAGATCTGGAGGCTGTCATGGTACAGTCAGACCTGGACATTGTGGCCATCACTGAAACCTGGTGTAATGATAACCATGACTGGGAGATGGCCATACCTGGCTACAACATATTCAGAAGAGACAGAGCAGCGGGAAGGGAGGAGGAGTGGCACTGTATGTGAAAAATGACATAAGGGCCACACAGATCCAGGAGGAACAAAATGGGGAGAGATACTGTGGGTTGCTGGAAAGGAAAATGGGCCAGCATCCGCACAGGTGTGGTCTATAGACCACCAGCCCAGGAGGAAGAAACAGATAGGAGTTGATGCTAGCCATCCAAAGGATGGCAGACAAGGGTGAGGTAGTACTGGTTGGAGACTCAATATACCAGATGTGGACTGGAGCATCCCAGCAGCAGCATCAACTAGGAGCAGATTTATCCTGACCTTCAGGGTGCCTTCCTCAAGCAACTGGTCATGGAACCAACTCTGGTAGAAGGCAATACTGGACCTTGTGTCACAAACAGGGACAGTGTGATGGGGTAACAGTGGGGAGCACCTGGCAATAGTGACCACCAGTCATTGTGGTTTGAAATCACAGAAAGAGCAGAACCAAACCACACAAAACACGTATCCTGGATTTTAGGGGCAGACTTTGGGAAAATGGGGAGATACTTGAAGGAGGCATTAAGGGAATGGGACAGGAATCAGGGGTTGAGGAACAGTAAGCAGTATTTAAAATGGGGATTATAAGAACAACAGAATTATGCATTAAGCAGGTTAGCAAGAGGAAAAGGAAGAGGAGACCATTATGGTTTTCCAAGAGGTAGCAAAGAAAGTGAAAGCCAAAAGATTGCATCTAGGCACAAAAGACACAGGCAGAAGGGGATAGGGAGAAGTACCAGGAGAAATAAAGGGAGAGGGAAGTCAGTAAGGGAAGCCAAAGCTCAGACAGAAGAACACATTGCAAAATCAGTGGGTAAAGGGGGACAAAACCTTTACAGGTACATAAGTGAAAAAGAAAGACAAAGGAGGGATAGTGAGACTGAAGGGGAGGATGGGAGCGCGTGGAGGATGACAACAGTAAAGCTGACATATTGAACAGGTATTTCTGCTCAGTCTTACTAAGGAAGAGGGGGAATGGGTCTGAAGGAGTACAAGGGTGAGAATGGTGCAGAAATGGACACAAGTCCTTTACACGAGAAAGGGTCCTGAAGGAACTGGAAGTAATAAGAGCTGATAAAGCAATGGGGCCAGATGGGGCAACCCCAGGGTCCTTAAAGAACTAAGAGAGGTGGTGGCTGAACTCTGGCCATCCTGTTCAGCCAATCACTGGAAACAGGAGGTACCCAAAGACTGAGGACAGCAGATGTAGTCCCCTTATACAAAAGTGGGAACAAAGAGGAAGCAGGGAACTACAGACCAGTCAGCCCTCACTTGTAGTGGAAAGATCATGGAAGCACTACTGAAGGAGAGATTGGTGGAACATCTGGTTGTCAATGGACTACACAGGACCCAAGGCAGCATGGTTTCACCAGGGGAGGCCGCGTCAGACCAACCTCATTGAATTTTTGACTGGGTGACTAGGGAGGTGGATCAGGGGAGGCAGTGGACATGGCCTATCTGGACTTCAGCAAGGCCTTTGACACTGTGCCACATAGAAGACTATACACAAACTGGGGAATATGGGTGGGCAGGACAGTAGTGTGGTGGGTAGGTAACTGGCTGGGTGGCAGGACACAGAGGGTGGTGGAAATGGCTGTCACCCACAGAGGGAAGAGTGACCAGTGGGTACCACAGGGATCAGTGCTGGGACCGGTCCTATTCAACATCTTCATCAGTGACATTGCACAGGATCTAGAAGGCAGAATTTCACTGTTCGCTGATGACACAAAGCTCTGTAACAGAGTAGACACACCAGAGGGTGTAGACAGAATGAGAAGGGACCTGCAGAAACTTGAAGAATGGTCAAGGTTTGGCAGTTGAAATTCAATGCAAAGAAGTGCAAGATAATGCATATGGGGCACAAAAACCCTGGCACAATATATCAGTTGGGGGGTGAGGATATAGCATGCACCAAGCAGGAAAGGGATCTTGGGGTTGTCATCCTGATGACCTCAAGGTAGGGAAACAGTGTGACAAGGCATCAGGTAAAGCAAATAGATGTGCTGGGATGTATAGGCAGGGGCATCACCAGCAGGAAAAGGGAGGTCATAATTCCGCTATACAAGACACTAGTGAGGCCCCCACCTGGAGTACAGTGTACAGTTCTGGAGACCATACCACGTAGGACATAGACAAAGGTAGAGAAGGTTCAGAGGAGGGCAACAAAGATGGTGCATGGGCTGCATCACAAGTCCTATGAAGACAGGGTTGAGGAACTGAACATGTACTCCTGGAGGAGAGGAGGAGAGAGGATATGATAGAGACATACAAGTATCTTACAGGGAAGAACAGGGTGCAGGAAAACACTATTTTTAAGCGAAAAAGATGTTTCAGGACTAGAGGGCATGGATGAAGTTGGAGGGAGGACGATTCAGAGGAAACATGAGAAAGAATTTCTTCACAGAACGGGTGGTGGACAAGTGGAACACCCTGCCAGAGGAAGTGGTGGGGGCTGAAACAATCACGGGATTTAAGAATGCATGGGATAGACATAAAGGAATTCTAGAGGTCAGGGGTAAGGGGAAATAGACTTCTAGGAAAACAAACTGAACTTACAAGCTCAAATGGGCAGACTAGGTGGGCCATAGGCCCTTATCTGCCGACACTGTCTATGTATCTATGTATCTATGTATCTATGTATCTAAGTGTGTCACTGTTGACTGTTGCAATGGGGATGCTTTTGGCACGCTCACGGCACATAGAAGTGGCCAGTGGCAACCAATCAGGCATCAGTCATGTGATGCTGGCAGGGGAGAGTCACATGACACACATGATATATAACCATGGTGAGTGCACAACGTGGCCTGCTGAGCAGCAGCGGACACAGCACAGAACAGACCAGGTCACAGAGGGGAGACTGGAACAGAGAACCTGTGGGCTGCAGCGTGATTTTGAGGGACGGAAGCTGGAGGGAAGGAGAAAGGGTTGGGAGTCGGGAGCAGAGGAGAGGAACTGAGGGAGAGATTTTAGTTGCACTTGTAGGGCAAGGGCAGGCTGGCACTGGCCAAAAATAAATCATTGACTGGTGCAATCCAGAGGAGAAAGAGTAAGAGATCTTGTGCAACAGAGAATGTTTAGTCACAGAAATCACAAATAAAGGTCATCTTGACCTCAGTGTGGCTGTGTACATACACAGGGCAGGCTGGCAAAATAAATCTTTGATTTGTGCCATCTAGAGGGGAGAGAGACTACTGGGGGCCACAGAGAAATGTTACAGTTACATAAATCACAAAGAAAGTTCATCTTGGCCTCCATGTGACTCGCATGTGTACACAGGCAGGATGGAAAAATAAATCCATCACTTTGTCATCGGGGAGGAACATGGGCCAAAGAGGCATTGTACATCAACAGAAATCACTTATTAGAGTTTAGTGCTTGCCTCAGTGTGGCTGTGTGTGCACAGGCAAGGCAGACTGGGAAAATAAATCTTTGGCTTGTGCCATCCAGAGTTGAGGGAGACTACTGGGGGTCACAGAGAAATTGTACAGTCACAGAAATCACAAAGAAAGTTAATCTTGGCCTCAGTGTGTCTGTGTGTGTGTGTGTATGTGTGTGACTTCCCAGTCTTACAGTGGGCAGCATATCCTTGAGGGTGTTCATTTTTGGCTGACACTCATTGTTGGCATTTTAGCCCACAGTGTGAGCTTTTAGGCATGGAAGGGGCCTATGCAAACCCCATGGTGGGCTTGGAAATTTAGAGGTGTGACATTAAAACAACTGGGGGGGCATGCTGCACACACTGTGGGCGCTGTGACACAGAATTTAGTCAGTCTTGCCACTACTGTGGGAATCAAATCACAGAGAGTGGGAACTCCAGCCAAGCAGTGAGTACTGTGGCACTTACATAGTTGATATCCTGGCACTTTGAGAGGGCATTCTGGCTCCAGTGTGGTCACTGATGCACACAAGGTGGTCACTCCATCCCTGGTGGTGGGTGCTTATACACAGAGGGTAGGAACTTCAGCACTGCATTAAGCCATAAGGCAAAGATGGTGGGCATTCTGGCCTCTGTGTGGATATTGTAAACCTAGGGTGGGCACCCTGGACGTGTGAGTTGGTGTTCTGGTACTTGGATGGTTCAGCTGAGGCACTGTGTGTGGTCATTTCATCCCTAGGGTGTGCATTGATGCACATAGGTTGGGTATTCTGTCCCTAGGTTGCACATTCTTGCCCCAGGATGAGAATTACAGCAATCAGGGTGGGTACCATAGCCAACGGTGTTCATGCCCCCACTATAGAGGGCATTCTCCATGGGGCTCAAGTATGCCCAGAGGGTGGTTATTCTGGCCCTAGGGTGGCTCATTCTGGCCAAAGGCTGTGCACTGTGTTCCTGGAGTGGGTGGAGTGGGTGGTGTTCCTGATCCAGGCGGAACATTCCATACCAAGATTGGGCATTACAGACCCAAAATGAGTACTGAGAGACAGAGGGTGGTCATTCCAGTCTTAGAGTGGTAAAGCCCAGAGGGTGGGCATACAAAAACTAGGTGAAGCATGTAAGATGTAGGGTGGGCCTTCAAGAACTAGGGTGGGCAAGCTGGCCCGATGGTGCTGAGGGTTGAGGTGCTGGATGCCATACCTTGTGCTGGTCCAGCAACCCAGGTTCAAGAACGAGCCTGGGTCATCGGGGATTTGTGGAAGGGGGGAGGGAGGAGCTGGACTGAGCCACCGTCAGGCAGCTCTTCTCCTGGGGAGGGTTGGGTACGGATCCGATCAGCGGACGGTGTCAGAAGGGGAGGGTGCTATTACGTGCTTCGCAGAAGCCGTGTCTCCACATGGCTTCTCAACTGGACCTTGGCCATCATGTCAGTGCTCTTGGGGGGGAGGACTTTCTGTAGCTACCTCTGTAACCATGGAAACAACCTACACCCCCTGCTGTGGTCTATGATTCCCATACGGGGGAACAGAGTGGATGGTCAGTGCACCGAGCCTTGCCGGCAGTAAGGAAACATGTCTCTGTATAAAACAAAGAAAAAGAATTAGGTGGGTATTCTGGTAATGGGGGGTCAGCACAGGCAAGTGGGTGGCCATTACTGAGATATTGTGGGCATTGAGAACCTAGGGGACAACTGTGGCCCAAAGGG
Source organism: Neoceratodus forsteri (assembly GCA_016271365.2). NCBI lineage: Eukaryota > Metazoa > Chordata > Ceratodontiformes > Ceratodontidae > Neoceratodus > Neoceratodus forsteri. Next base: position 1,280,727,451 of record CM057459.1, on the reverse strand, counting down.
TAAGTATTCCAGCACCAGCATGGGCTATGAGGCACAGAGCATAGTAATTCTAGCAACCAGTGTGGACTCAGCCAGAGAAGGTGGTCATTCAACCACAGAGGGTGGCCACTCCACATGCCAGTCAGTATGACTGCCATTTTAGGGGAGCTGATGGAATCATTAATCAAAGAAGACCTACATGGACTACCTAGAGGGCAATGGACCCCAGGATGGTAAACAACACGGTTTTGTGGCAGGAAGGTATTGTCAGTGTAACCTTTTTTCTTTGACTAGGTGCTAAGGCAGTAAAAAAGGGTCATGCTGTGAATCTGCTGTAATGTGACTTCAGCAAGGCTTTGGATTTGGTAATGCACAAAAGTTTACTGAGAAAAAAAATACCAGGCTGTGGCTAGAACTGTTGTGAACTGGGTGGGTACCTGATCAGGAGGCAGGCAGCAGAGGGTGGTGGTGAATGGGGTGAAATCAGAGGACAGGGAGGTTACAAGTGGGGTTCCATAGGGATTTGTTCAGAGACTAGTCCTCATGAAGTTGTCCATTAGTGAGGGAATCCATTGCAACTGTCTCTCTTCACTGATGACACAAAACTGTGGGAGAGTGGATAGTGATGGGAGAATAACAGATAAGCAAAGGGAACTGCAAAGGGGTGGTCAAAGGCTTGGCATTGAAAATCCAATGGTAAAAAATGCAAGGTAATGTGCTAATAGAAAAGGAACCCCAGGACAGAGTATTGTATGTGTGGGGCAAGAGGTAGCACCACAAAAGAGGAATGGTATCTAACAGTTATTAGTAACTCCCGGAAACAAAGCAGGCAGTGCAACAAGGTCTATAGCAAGGCTAACAGGATGCTAGGATGTACTGGGAGGGGTTCTGATAGTAGTGAAAAAGAGGTAATACCACCCCATATGCATCCCTGGTGAGGCCTCGCATGGAGTACTGCATCCAGTCCTGGTGTCCTCACCTCAGAAAGGACAGTGATAGTTTGGAAACAGTGCAGTGTCTCCTCAAATGAACAGTTTCAAAGACAAACTGCTTAAATTGTTGGCCGTGGAGGGGAGAACTAACCAGGAGCTGCTACAAGCCTTAAATTTATCCAGTGATGCTACCCCTCAGGGCTCCACTGGCACCTTCCCTTGCCCACCCAAGAGTTCTGTGCTGGCTTCCCTGCCCCTGGTGGTCCCACCCATACAGCTCGATTCCTACCGTAAGTTAAAACTTTTCTCTGGTACGGTGCTGGTGCCTCCCGGGTAGGATGACCTGGAGGCCTGGATGGACTATGCCACCCCCTTAGTTCGGGAATGGCAATGCTGTGAGGGGGAGAAAAGGAAGAGGCTGATGGAGAGCTTGCGGGGTCCTGCTTTAGAAGCCATTAGATTCTTCCGGACCACCAGTCCGGAAGCCACCGCTGCAGAGTATCTCTCTGCTTTAGAAGGGGTTTTTGGGAGTACAGAGACTGGTGGAGAAATTAGAAACTGTCCGCTTTTGTTACTAGAGTGGAGCGGGCCTTGCAGAAGGCCTATAGAAAAGGGGGAATCACTGCCACAGCCCTGAATCAGGTCCGGTTAGAACATGTTTTAAAATCTGCCAGATTTTCTAGTGTAATACTGCTAAAACTTAAGTTACATGATCAGTGGGCCACCCCGCCTGAATATTGTCCATTGATGAGGGAAATTAGGGAGGTGGAGACTGGAAGAAGAGGGGTGGGAACCCTGTGTGGGGGCGGTAAACCCTAGTGGGACCCCTGAGTCTAACACCCCCAAGGAGACTGGCCTGTCCGGAGGGCTTGAGGGATCCCCAGATTTTCCAGGTACTGTGGGAATGCGAGTTGTTTCTTCCGACCACCACGTAGAGAGTGAGTTGAGGGCCGAGGTCAGGAATTTACGGCAACTGGTGAGGGACTTGAAGCAATCTACTATGTACCCTGTCAGGCCTGGGGCCCTGAGTCATGCAGAAACCCGAACCCTGGCCAAAGAGAGCCTCCTCACCCTTCCCAGAGCCCCCACAGATAAGGTGCTCCCGAAAATAGTGACCCTCGACCCCAAGTTCTGTTATCATTAAGGGAAGATGGGCATTTCCAACCCGAGTGCCAGAGGCCAGAGAATTTAAGGAAAGTCAACAACAGACTGATCGCCGACACCACCAGTCCCAGTCTCGGGCCCCAAGAAGAATTCTGTGCTCCAGGCCCATGCCCAGCCGGGTATCAATGCTGCTGCCCCAACTGGTCTGATGTGGTCGGGCCTTCAATGGAGACCCCGTAGGGCAAATGGAATTCCCACGAGCTGTATTAGACAGTGGCCTCAGGTAACCATCATGTTTCCAGGACTGGTACCAGGCACACTTACCTGAGGTGCCCCCAACCTTTGACTGGTCTACATGTGTGGGGTTGGCGACAAGGCCTGTCCGTATTGGGATACATCCGAGTCTGGTTATCTTCTCTGCAACTGTGGCTGGAATGGATGAGCAGGTGGAAACCCTAGTCTTAGTTTGCCCACCCACTGGACTATATGATGGGGTGCCTTTGTTGATTGGGACAAATGCTATGTTCGACGATTGGCCCATTGAGCTCAGAGAAATGAGCCTTCCAGACCAGGAGAGCTTTAAGCATACCTGCTGTAACTCAAAAGGCAAGGGCCACTCAGAAGAAGGTTAGTCCAGAGGAAAATGAAGGTCTGGTGGGTGTGGTGTGGAAAAGGATCCGCCCCGTGATAGTTGCCCTAATGCCCAATGTGTCCTGCATGGAGAAGTACCACTAAAACTGATGTTAAGAATAAGTTGTTGATGTTGGATGCGCCTGTGGAGGGAAGATTACCTGAGGGACTGTTGGTCAAACTCAGCATCTTGCTTGACTAGAGCTCATGCTTATGTTAAGAGGGTGATGGTTCAAGTGCATAATGTGTCTGACAGAGAAATTCGGATAAGAAGGGGATGCACCTTGGCCAGTGTACATTGTGCAGATACTGCAGTACTACCGAACAGAAAGGGTTCCAGGACAGGTGATAGAGTTACTCCTGATTTGTTTGACTTTGGTGACTCCCCGCTGCCAGTTGAATGGAAACAAAGGGTCAGTGAGAGGCTTGCCAAGAGAGACCAGGTTTTCTCCCTGAAAGAGTGGGTTGTGGGATGTGTACAAGGGGATGAGCATCACATCTCGCTGTGATGACGCAAAGGCCTTTCCCGAGACAGATCCCGCGCCTGGCCCCACTGATATAGATGATGTAAGGGCATCTGCAAGAGATGTTGGCTGCTAGTATAATACAAGAGTCCAGGAGCCCCTATGCCTCCCCATAGTAGTAGTAAGGAAAGAATGGGTCAGTCTGGATGTGTGTAGACTATCGCACTTTGAATCATGGACTATTCCGGACCAGTATACCATGCCACGATACAGGATACATTGATTGTTTAAATGGCAGCAATGGTTCTCTGTGTTGGATCTTGCAGTGGATACTACCAGATCCCGATGGCCCCAGACAACCGGGAGAAGACTGCCTTCATTTGCCCCCTAGGTTTCTATGAGTTTGTTCGGATGCCTCTAGGGATTTCGGGTGCCCCAGCCACTTTTCAGCACTTGATGGAATGGGCTGTGGGGGACATGAATCTACTCAAGTGTCTGGTCTATTTAGATGACGTCATAGTGTTTGACCAATCGTTGGAAGAACACGAGCAATGATTATTCAAGGTCTTGGATCGGTTAGAGGATTTCAGCCTCAAGCTGTCTATCGACAAGTGTCAATTCTTCCAGACTTCTGTGAAATACGTGGGCCACATAGTGTCCACTGAGGGCATAGAGACTGACCCTAGAAAAGTGGAGGCTTTGACCACTTGGCCTCAGCCCAGGAATTTGAAAGAGCTGCAACGATTCTGGGGTTTTGTGGATACTATAGGCGGTTTGTTAAGGACTATTTCTAGTGATTTACCCCTCCTCAACCCTCACTCAGGGTATCCGCTACACAAAAAGTATAAGAAGGTTGTGTGCTCTGAAACAGAAAAGAAGTATTTCTGGATGAACTATGTGTTTGGGGATCATTGGACTGCTGAGTGTGAGGAAGCCTTCTATGACATCATATATCAACTTACCCATGCCCCAGTGTTGGCCTATGCTGACCCCGCCAGTTTACAATCCTTCATACTGATGCCAGTCTACAAGGATTGGGGCTGTTATACCAGGAGCACTCGAATGGTCTGAGACCTGTGCATTTGCCAGCAGAAGCCTGACTCCTTCAGAAAAAATTATCCAGTGCACAAACTAGAGTTCCTGGCTCTGACGGGCCATTGTTGATCAGTTTCATGACTATTTGTATGGTGCCAAGATATTGGTAAAGACTGATAACAGTCCTCTGACTTATGTACAGACCTCTGCCAAGTTGGATGCCACTTCGCCATAGGTGGCTCTCTGCCTTGGCCACCTACGACTATGCTGTTGAGTACAGGGCAGGCCTAAATCATATAGATGCGGATGCTCTCTCTTGGAGGCCTATGCCACAATCTGATTGGGTCAGGTTGTCCGAACCTGACATAAGAGCCCTCTGCCAGAAACTCGACAAAGAGGAACAGGTGTCTCCTGACGGGGTGGACTGTATGGTGGATTGTTTGGGTCCATCTGAAAACTGCATACCTGCTGCCTACTGTCATTTCTCTGCATTAGACACTAGCTCACTGCCCCAATTCAACAATGATAGTCTCCAACAGGCTCAATCCTGTGATCTTATGATAAAAATGGCTGTGGAGGCTTTGCAGGCCGGGTGGGGCGTGTCCAAGTTACGCTCCACTGATCTAAGGACTGCCTTGTTGTATAAAGAAGGGCCCAAATTGAAGCTGATTAACCAACTACTATACAGAGAGACTGTGAATAAGGAAGGCCGGTAGACAAACAACAACTGGTGCTGCCTCAGCTTTCAAAGAACTGGTCTTAAGGTCCTTGCATAATCAAATGGGTCATCTCGGCGAGACCGAACACTTGATCTAGTACGGGCTTGATTTTACTGGTCAAAATGAGCACGGATGTAGAGCAATATGTCAAGACCTGTAGCTGCTGTTTGCAAAGGAAAGCTTCTACCCCAGAGAGCTGCTCCCCTGGTCAGCATTACCACTAGTGCCCCTATGGAACTGGTCTGTATTGATTTCTTGAGTCTAGAACCCGATCTGAAAAGTGTCAGTAACATATTGGTGGTCACTGATCATTTTACCCAGTATGCACAGGCTTTCCCGACTAAGGATCAGAAAGCAACCACGGAGGCTAAGATACTTGTTGAAAACTTTTTCATCCACTATGGGGCCCCGCAGCGTATCCATTCCAACCAGGGAAGGGACTTTGAGAGCCATTTGATTAAAGAGATGCTGTCTTTGTGGGGGGTACAAAAGTCAAGAACCACCCCCTACCATCCTCAGGGAGATCCTCAGCCTGAAAGGTTTAACCATACATTGCTTGACATGTTGGGCACATTGCAACCAAAAGACAAACAGAGATGGAGCCAGCAGATTAGCACCCTAGTTCACGCTTATAATTGTACAAAAAGTGATGCCACAGGATTTTCCCCGTACTGACTGATGTTTTGGAGAGAGGCAAGACTGCCAGTGGATGTGTGTTTTGGGGTTTCCCCTGATGGGGTGCAAGCAGAGAACCATCTACAGTATGTACAGAAATTAAAGGCCCAATTGAACTAGCTCACCAACTGGCCCAGACCATGGTGGCTAAACAAAATCTGGCCAGCAAGGAAAGATACGATAAGAAAGTAAAAACAATGGAGCTAAAAGAAGGGGACAGAGTGTTACTGAGGAATCTGGGACTGCCTGGGAAACATAACATTGCTGATAGATGGCACCACCTCCCTCACATTGTTGTGGGAAAATTAACAGATTTGCCTGTATATAAAGTGCGGCCTGAAAACAATTCCAAAGATGTGAAAACTATACACAGAAATCATCTGCTGCCGATCGGGCAAATACTGATTGAAACTGAATCTCCAAATGCCCCTCTCCAAGCCTATGACTAGATTCTGCTGTGAAAGCACCAAACCCATTGATTTCTTCAGCAGGCCAACCAAGAGGGCCTCGCCCAAATTCTGCAGAAGGAAATGATCAACCATTGGTGTCAGAAGATGACTAAGATGATATTGAATACTATCCTCTTATGAATTGAGTCAGTTATTTGGGCAACTTTGCTAACTCTGGAGATGAGGTTGGGCTTTCTGGACTGTCTAAGCCCTCAGCTTTGTCTCTGGACCCCATGTTTCCAGAGCTTGAATTGGGCAGCAGCAACACCTCGGGTGGGATCCTTGAGCAGGGCTGAACTGTCTGACCTGGCTGAATTATCTGACCTTCCAAAGATGACAGTGAGATGGGGAACAAGTAAGGATATGCCAGAACCTGAAGAATATTTTGAATGCCCTGATGGTTCCTCACCTGTACCTAGACAGCCCCCAGCTGAGCCCAGTGGGGTGGGTCTGGGGGTAGAAGGTCAGGCCCCCAATAGTCCTATGAGTGCTGAGCCCTTTTCCCCCATAGAAATTCCCATTGCTAATGTCAAGGAGACTGAAATGGGATCAGAGCCTGTTTCAAGGTCCCCCGAGACCCCTAGGTGATCCAGCTGAGAAATACGGCCGGGAATAAAGTTGAGTTATGAGTCTCTGGGTCAGCCAGTGGACTTGCCCTTAAATGTGGTCCACAAAGGGGTGTATGCGTCCCCGAGTTCTTTGCCTAAGTTAGCCTTGGGGGATGACTCCAGACTGTTAGTATTACCCTTTGAGTGCGGTGCCCCTGAATTAGGTAACCCACCCGTAACTGAAAGGGAGGGGTCCCCCCCAGTCCCGGTGTCATGAGCAGGAACTAATGACCTGAGTTAAGAAAGGGAACAAGAGTTTGTGTGTATAATGTTGTATAAACCATAGTACATTGTGAATATAAAATTCATGTATGTAATGCAAAGTGTGATATAGTGTTAACTAAGATATTTGCCCTCAAGTAATTCAAGGGTGACTACTTGACGCGGACGCCAAGTTTTTCCAGGCCAGGGAGGGTGTAACCCCCTTGCAAATGGGGGTTCCTGAACGCTTTATTGGAGCTCGTTCCCATGCTCCATGCCTGGTTGGTGATCGCATAAAGCCATCTAACTGGGTAGTAGTTGAGCGCTTTAAAACCTCCGTAAGCTGTCTTTAAGGGCTGCCTGTTGCAGCCATAAGTAACTGGAAAAGAGGGGCTGTGTGGTTGTATGCCCAAGTCCCACCTGGGACGCTTGAAAATAGCTCCTTTCTGCCATCGCTAGTGGTGCAAAGGAGCTCTGCTGGAGGATGTAATCGCTTGGCTGAAATAACGTAAGTAATAATGATAATGCAGCTGTTCTAACCTGCCTTCTTTGCACAATAATGACTGTTTTCGATTGTCTCCTCCATTTTGGTTCAGAACTGCTGAATTGGACCAATCAGTGCCTTGGGACTTTACAGAGCCAATTGACCAATGGGAAACTGCTTGTAATTTGGGAACGTATTATGGGCTATGGCACTTTTTCGCACCACTGAGAGCAGGAGAAGTTGACTGGCAGGTGCCGCCAGACAATAGGAGCGGGTAGCACCCGAACTGAAGGAAGAGCCCCTTGCTGCTGGGGGCAGATGCGTTGTGGCTTAGGAGACGAGAGGAGCTCTGTGCTTCTGCGCTGGAGTAGTGTTCGCTCGGGAAGCGCGGGAAGGCCTGAGGTGGCCATTTTTGCCTTTTGAAAATTCGGACTAAATCCTCCGGCATGCGGTCAGAGGAGGCTGGTGCCAGCCCAGCTACCTACCAGGTTCAACCTGAGGGGACTGGAGAGAATTGCTGAATCGCGCCCGGTCCATCCATGACGTTGAAGCTGCTGTTTGCTGCCCGAGTTCTTCTGCAAGTTCGTGAAAGCCTGAAAGTAGCTGCCTGGTATGGTACTCCTCTGGTGTTTGCCATATAAATGTGTAAGAAGGTTGGTGAAATTCAGGCCCAGCCCTGCCAGTGTTGAAGGAATTGTTATTCGCTGGAGTTGTGAGTACTGAATCAGAGTAGCTCCCTGTCAAGTGTGCAAACAGTGGTTTCCAGTTGTATGATTATACTTCTGACTGCCTAATTAAACTTTCTTCCTATTCTGACCTGCTCAGGATCGTAACAGTTATCTGTGTTAAGGGCCCCAACCAGCTGCCACGTTTGGACTAGCTGTTAGGGCTTGGGTACCCAGGGACAGTAAAGACTAGGTACAGGCCTGTGCACAGAGCCCTAGGTAGACAAGTATAGTGATAAGCTAATCAACTTGATTCCCCCTGTCCTTGTTATATTCCCCTTGAATAAATCAGATTGTTCTTTGTGCAACTACACCCTGACTATTGTGTACATTGTGAGTGTGTGGGTATAAACAACTCAAGAAGCAGAGACTTGAGACAGTACTTCAGGTTAAACACACATTTACTTCATGTGTGTTGTTTATTGAAAACTCAAAACAAAAGAAGTAAAAGGAAAAATAACACTGTTTTGGATGAAAAAAATACAAATCAAAGCCTGGCTCACCAAGAGCGTTTCAGCTACATCACAATAAAACTTACACCATAGAGTGGAAGTTGCAAAAAGATCCCACTACATCTATGGTATTTCCTGGAAGAGAAGAGATCTGCTCTTCCCATCAAATCTATCTCAACTGAGCACAGAAGCCTCTTAAATATCTTTAAAGACAGGTAATAATGGACATGTGACTGGTCTGATCTGCCTAAATCTAAGAACAAAGAATTTCTATACTAATACAACATGTTGGAGGATCAGGCTATCTAGATTCTATGGCTACCATTTAAGTAAACTTAAAAAGCTTCTTTCCACTCAAGAAAATAAAATGCCAAGCAAGAAAACAAATATGCATAGATAATTGGAAAATTAAGGACCTGAGGCTCCACCCCCAGGGAGGTGTCATGCTACCTCTTGTCCTATAAATAGGGTTCATATTGGGACCCTGTTCCCCTAGTGGGAACCTATCCCTTTAAGGCACAGGACCAAGCTTTAGGTAAGCAGCAAAATTATTTTGTTACATACATCACTTATTCTTACTTTAAAAGACCTAATAGTTTGCTTTAACTACCCTGATTAATGTGGCACAAATAAATGTAAATATAAAACGTGTTTTCTCCAGAGAAATTGTGAAATGCAGACTTTTGCTTGCTCTACAGCCGACTCCCTTTAAACCTAGAGAGAAGATGCAGGAGAATGGCTGAAACTGTACAGCAGACTGGCTAGCTGACTGCTGCCACTGCCATTACCAAAGTGTGTTTGACTTCATTTAACAATTAAAAGAAGGGGCAAGAGAAGAAGCGGTCCTCTTGTTTTATGTATCAGCCGTAAAGGCAGTTTCACTGTAAAGTGCAGGATTAGCGTTTCATTTTTCCCTTTACAGCACAACCTAGCACTTTCATCTGCAAAAGCTATATTTAGCCTACTAATACTACATATTTCAGCATAAGACTGCTTATTTGCTAAAGGGGGGTTTTGAAAGGAACTTATTACTTTCTTTTATTGAGGCATTTTCAGATGAAGCTAAACGACATCTCTCCCATTTCTGAGGAAACTATATCCCAAGGCAGGAAAAGAAAACAGCGGGAAAGAACAAAAGAAGCTATAATAGGAGGCCACCCTATTATAGTGGGAAAAGGAAAGTATAATAGAAAAGAAAGACTGCTGCAGCAGATTTAATAAAGAGTATAGGGCATAGAAAAGGGGGAATGCCTCAAGATACTGGAACAAACAAAACAAAGACAAACCCATAATTTATAGGGGCAGAACTGCCACATACATTACTGGTGAACTGCTGCCTGGTGACTGCAATATAACTGTGCCTTATTTTACAGGGGGTCTCCAGAGGGAGTGGAGAGATATTAGCCGGGGGGTAAGTGTTATTTGTACCCAGTGTGAGCCACTAGTGGGATGAACGGGGGGTTGCAGTAACCCAGAGGGCTGTGACCGAGGCAACCTCGACAATATTGACCCCGACCTCTGGGTGGAGGTACCCGTCAATGGATCTGGGCCCCTTACCCTGTCTCTGCGGAGGCAGGCAGGGGTAGTAGCCTTAAGGGTAGCGCCCCCTGGGGGTTACATTATGTTTCCAGGTTCCCAGTTCCTCAAATGCGTTCTAGTTTGTTCTCTGCAGTATAGCAAGTTTCTCAGCTTCCAACAGAAGCACTCAAGTCTTTTCTGACTGGCTTCTCACTGTGTAGTTTGCCTAAGACAGCTCAGTGATAAAAGCCCCACCCAGAATCAATTGATTGACTAGTGACACCTGTGATGTAAGCAGGCCTTACAGTGAAGACAATTTGCTATGTCTGCTTCTAATACACAAACCCTTTATCTGAAACCAGGGATAAACTCACTGCTCAGCCAGCAGGACACTTCTAAAATGTTGCACAAATATCCTACCAAATCCTAGGTGTCTAGCATAGGAATCAAGCAACTTCAGTTGTATCTCACCCCTCTCTGGTTATAAAATTACTACACTTTAATGGAATCCTGCAATTCTCTTCTTAATGCCAATAAGAAAAAAATGAAACTGTCTGTAGAAAGCGTAGCTTACCTTCCTAACAAGTCCCCAACAATATTATGTTTTACCAGGTCCCCAGTTCCTCAAATGCATTCTAGTTTGTTCGCTGCAGTTTAGCAAGTTTCTCAGCTTCCAACAGAAGCAGGCAAGTCTTTTCTGACTGGTTTCTCACTGTGAGTGCAGTTAGTGCTGATTTTGCTCTGTGCCATGATTTTCATAAGTATTTATTTTTTACAAATGAAGTGTACGGCATGAAACTGCAGCCTAGAAACTGAAAAATACTTTGAAGTCAGCTTTTCTCCTGCCTGTGGTATGCATGAAAGCAACAGAATGACAGTGACTATTCCAGCTACACATTTTATTCCATTTTACAATGGTTCACTGCACTACACATTTAGTGTATTACACTTTTTCAAATAATAAAACAAACATTCTCCAAAATAAATAACTTACACATACATATTTTTATACTTCATTAAAAAGACACTTCACATTTGTAACAAAAAACACAAACAAACAAATAAATGAAAGTGATGTCACAGAGCAAAATCAGCCCTAACTCCCAGTTCTTTCTAGTAGAATGATGATACCTACATTTATGGTTTAGCAAATACTTGAGAGCTGAGTATGTGTTCTGTAAGAAAACAGACATAGTCTTTACTAATTACAGCATTGATGATCTGGGACAATTTCTGTGCTTTTTATTGTTGTGTGTAGTTTGATGAAATAACGTTTTAAAATGAAAACACTTACTACCTGACACACACTGAAAACACAAATAATGACTTAGAGCTATTTAGCAGCTGTTTTCTTACAGAAACCCCAGTTAGCTTGCTCTCAGGTATCTGCTAAACTGTAATTGTTGCCATTTGTGCTCCCTGGATAAGAAGAGTTACCTGCTGTTGTGAACTGATTTTAAACTGATTTTAAAGCAGTGCACATGCAAAATCTAAGGGCATGGCTGCATCAGTGTCACATGAGACGGGTGCATCGAGAGAAAGAAAGTCAATAAACCTATTTGTGATGGAGATCCCCAGGGCTCATAAAACTACCATACAGCTAGCAGGCTAATTTAGGAAAACTCCTAATAGCAGATAGAGGGAAGGGCACACTAGGACTTAACATACATGTCAAAACACTCTGCATAACATATATTTTTGCAAATTCTGGGTGGACTACCCTTTAAGGTAGGGTTTTCAATGTAGTAGGGCAGCAGGAAGGGCCAATGGAATGCTGGCATGAATAGGCAGGGGCAGTATTAGCAGAAGGAGGGAGGTCATAATGCCCCTCTACAAAGCCATGGTAAGGCCGCAGTTAGAGTACAGGGTTCAGTTCTGGAGACCACACCTTTGCAAGGATATAAGTGCATTGGAGAGGGTCCATAGAAGGGCAACAAAGATGGTGCAGGGTAAGACATACAAGCAGAGGTGTAAGGAGCTGAATCCGTACATGCTGGAAACAAGAAGGGAAAGGGGGGATGACTGAAACCTTTAAATACGAAGGGGCTCAATAAAATAGGTGAAGGGGGTCTGCTGAGGAAGAAGGAGGAGCCAGAACTAGAGGGCACAGCCTCATATTGCAGGGAATAGGGTCAAGGGCAATGTGAGGGGCACTTCTTCACAAAGTGGGTGGTGGAGCCTGGAACAGACTGCTCGGACGGAGTGATGGGGGCTAAGACGGTGGAGGAATTTAAGTGGCATGGGACAGGCTTATGGGACTGAGTATTGGGGGCAGGCGGGAGGGAGTATGTGAAGGGGTGGTTGGGCAGAGTAGATGGGCCGGAAAGGTCCTTTTCTGCCATCAAATTTCTATGATTCTATGATGTTAACGTGACTGCCCCTCATGTTGATGATTGTTATTGTGGCAGGTGTCACACAATGATGGGTCTGCTCGTAGTTTTCTGTGTCCACCTGGGAACAGAAGTAGGAGGTTGTTCAGGAAAGAGGTTTGGTTTTATCTCCTGTTTTAACTGAAATATTTGAATAGTTTTGTACTTGAAATTAGTTCTTGCGTTAAAAATGACTACTTTGAGTTAGAACTGTTACTTGGGCTGTGATATTGTAACTATTGAGGCTTGTGTGCTGGTGTGGGAACACTTGTTTGGCAGGGATAATCAGAGTGAAATTTAAATGTGATATTTGCCTGGTGGTGGTAGAGCCTTCCCACCCATCCTGTTTTGTAGGCGTTCTTAAATACTGAAAAGCCACTGGGGGTTGGGATTGAAGGGCTGTGCATTTCTGTTTGTGACTGAAATTTGAAACAACAGGAACTGGTGGGCCTGTGACATCATACGGTACCCGATGTCTGCGTACACACACTGTTAGTGGGACTGGACACACACACTGGACTGTATGTGTTGTGTGACTTGGGAACTTTAATGGTGGAGTTGAAATTGAGTTCGTAAATAACTGCAGTCAGTATAGAGAGATTGTATTCTAGGGGGAAGGGACTGAGAAAAGGGGTGTATGCCATTATGAACAGAGAGGGACAAACAGGGTGGCCACATTCCACCATGGCAGGCATTCGGAAAGGTTGTAGGCTGCACAGGCTGTGGGATGGCAACACTCTCAATTGGGCCTGGAGAGAGGGAGGCTGCCCACTCTGTAGATGGCTATCTTGTATCAGGAGTGAAGTATATTGGTTAAGGAGTAAGCTGGGGAGTTGGGGTGTCCAAGGATAAGGGTGTGAATATGGGTGGCAGAAGCATGGGGCTGAGGGAGGCTGGGACAACACTGAGAAATTACAGGACGTTATGTTACAGCAAGCAGGAGGGGGATATCAGGACAGAGGACCCTTAGATAGGGATGTTGACGCTAAGGAGAAAACGTATGTGGTAAACATTCTGAATACAAAGAGAGTGGAGGGGGAAGAGTCAGGAGGGGCTGTTATGGGGAAGCCTAAAAGAGCAGACTGTGGGAAAGGAGCTCCTAAGGAGAAAAGGGCAAGAGGGGAGGAAGAGGGCAGTTTAGAGGGCAGTCGGGGAAACTCAGGTTACTTGATGGAGGCTGGCACAGAGTGTTACAACAAATTTGAGCTACTAAGCAACCTAGAGGGGAGAAACGGGTTGGTGGAAATGAGGAAACTGATACAGAGGCCGGAGGGAGAGAGTCGGATACCCATAGAGCATCACAGACTGGCAATGGAAAGGATAGAAATAGTCCCAGAGGGAGAAGGGGTAACATAAATGATGGGGGAGATGCAACATATTGCAGACATGAGGAAGGAGAGCACAACTGGAGAGAAACTGGGAGACAAGGAGGCGGGGAGGGGCCCCCCTTCAGCAGGGGGGGTCTGTACCAAGGATGGGGCCCTAGGTAAAGGGGACCCACAGAGGGCCTGTGGAGGTAGGGGTACTATTACAAGGGGGGAGGATGGCAGTGTGGGGGAAGGGGAAACCATCAGGGCCAGGATAAATGGTTCAGATAAGAGAGGGTTAAAGGGGACACCTATTCGGGGGTCTGAGTTAAGTGGGCAAAATAACAAGGGAGGCAGAAAGGGGAGGGTGACAAGGGGGTCTCTAACAAGGCAGGAAGACTCCAATGGAATTGAGGTCATGAATAAAGGGGGGGATGGGGTTGAGAGCGATAGTGGAGGTAACCACAAGGATGATGGCGGTGTTAAGGTTCTGTTATTGGGAGACTCGATGATTAGGGGTATCCAATGGGAGGGACAGGGGGGTGGATGCCATAGCCAGGTGAAGGTAGTGAGTATCTCTGGGCTGACAGTGACAGAGCAAAGTTCATGGTGTACGAACTGGTTAGGGATTGTGGAGGAAACTGATTTCCTGGCATTTGGGAACTATCGATCTAGAGGAAATCGCTTTTGAAATCCAAGCAAGGTTCCAAGAACTTGTCAAAGTCTCAGGATAATGGATGCAACATTCCTTTTCAGAGATATTGCCAGTACCAAAGGCCTCAGTGGAGAAAAAAATGAAAATCACAGAGGTTAACGACTGGCTCAGAAGTGGGATGAAGAGAGGGGTGTAAAGTTAGGGAACGGGAAAGGAGTTTGGGAGGATAAGGGACTGTATGCCAAGGACAGGCTTCATCTGCCCCTGCTAGAGAAGGAAGGAAACTTAAACAGGGGTGGCTGACTACATTCAAGAAAGGTGGGGTTTAAACTGTGAGGGAGGAGGATAAGGGAGGGGCTGACCAGAAGCCCATTCCTCCAGATGAGGGAGTAGCCTTCAAACTCAAGGGGGTAGGGGAGAAGAGACTGGGGAGGAGGTTTCAGGAGGAGCAGAGGAAGATGGAAGTATAAGGAACCTGGGTGGGTTCGACAACGGATGAGGGATAAGGGTGGGGATGGTATTAGTAAATGCCAGAAGCTTGGGAAACAAGTTGCCAGAGTTCCAGGCCATGCTGTTTGGAGGGGGGGGGTGGATGTGGTGGCAGTCACGGAAACGTGGGCCAACAAAAACCATGACTGGGACCTAAACGTGCGGGGGTACACTATGCTTAGGAAGGATAAAAAGGAGGGTAGAGGGGGTGGAATGGCTATGTTCATTAGAGATGACATAGAAATTGCTAGGGTAGAAGAGGCAGAGGGAAATGTGGAGGCCTTATGGGTCACCTTACGAACCCCAGCAGGAGGCAAGGTCAAGCTGGGTGTAATATATAGGTCCCCCGGGATGGGTGAAGTTCTGGAGGATGGTTTGTTGACAACATCACTGCCAGTGTGGACCAAAAGGGGAAGGAGTGGTGTTAATGGGGACCTTAATATGCCAGGGTACAAACTGGGGAACCATGTCCTCAAAGGTGGCCAAGGAGCAGAGGCTGCTGAACGGTTTCCAGGATGTGTTCTAAACAGCATTTAATGGAGCCCACAAGGGAGGGGCATGTCCTGGACGTGGTTCTGGCAGATGGGGATCTGTAAGGGACCTGGTTGTAGAGGATCCTGACTTGGAAGCGACTCACATACTGTCTGGTTTCAAATAAACATGGGGGGAGACTTAGGACACTGGCAGTGGACTCAGGGGAGCAGACTTTGTGGGCATGGGAACTATTCTCAAGGATCACTTGAAGGGGATTACATCAATGACAAATGTGGAAAAGAGATGGGAGGTCATAAAACGGGGACTTCATGCGGCAGTCAGGTCCTGCACTAAGGTGAAACTTAAGGGAGCAAGGTCACATAAACCATGCTGGTGGTCCAGTGAGGTTCAGGTAGCAGTCAGAAAAAGAAGGCGGTCTACAAAAAATATAAAACAACAAGAGGGGATAGGGAACAGGAAATGTACCATCTTGCATCTAGAAAAGTCACCCGGATGGTGAGGGGGGCAAAGTCCAGTAAAGAACAGCGGCTGGCACAGGGGATACATGGAAGGGAAAAGGGGTTCTTCTGGTACATTGGAGAGAGGAGAAAAACTAAGGGCCATCTCAGCAGATTGAGATCAGAAGGAGGGTGGGTGGAAGAGGCGAGGGACCAGGCAGAGGTATTAAAGGAGTACTTCACCTCTGTGTTCACTAGGGAGTGGGATGGGATATCTACAAAGCAAAGCACAATGGGGATAGAAGCGGTAGTGAGTGGGATCAGGGGAGCAACAGAAATGGAGGGAGAGGTACCCCAGGGGTGTCATATCAGGAATGGAGATAAAAAGGTCAGTAAGGTGGACAGGATGGATGATGCTATCTCCACCGAGATTGATGGTTAGCCCTCAAGGCCCTAAAGAAAGATAAACTCCTGGGCCAGATGGCATTCATTCGAGAGTATTATGGGAATTGACGGACATATTGGCTGTATCTCTGGCGGAGCTCTCAACAGGTCGCTTTGGAGACAGGGAGGGTACCTAGATTGGCAGAGGCACTGTGGTGCCAATCCATAAGGGGGGTCGAGGAAGCACCAGGTAACTATAGACCCATCAGTTTGACCTCAGTGGTGGGAAAATTAATGGAGAGCATACTAAAGGAACGATTGGGGGTGTACTTGGAGGAGTTGGGAGGTCTGGATAGTCAACAACATGGGTTTGTGCCAGGTAGATCATGTCAAACCAGTCTTGTGGAGTTCTACGAATGGGTAACATCAGAACTGGACAGGGGAAAGCCTGTGGATGTATTATTCTTGGACTTCAGCAAGGCATTTGACTCTGTCCCCCACAATGGTCTGGTGGAGAAACTGATGGGGTTGGGAGTAGGCCTCTGATGGTCAGATGGATTGAAAACTAGCTAGCTGGATGCACCCAGAGAGTAGTGTTGGTGGGGAGCCCTCAACCCCAGATAGGTTGGTAGTGGGCACCGTGAGGGCTCTGCTCCTGGGTCCGATCCCGTTTAATGGCTGTTATACTCGACATCAGGGAGGGTATAGGGTGAAATGAGTCTCTTCACTGATGACTCCAAGATGGGAGTAGTAGTTGAGGGGAAGAGGGAGGTTGGTACTGCAAGGGACCTGGACACCCTGGAAAGCTGGGCTCACACATGGAAATTAAATTTCAATATCACCAAATGCAAGGTGTTACATCTTGGGTGGGGAAACCCTAAGCACAGGTACACCCTGGAAGGGGAGGCGCTGGAGGCCTCAACAGGGGAAAAAGACCTAGGTGTCATGGTGGATGCATGTATGAATAACTCTGAGCAGTGCAGGAGAGTGGCTAGCAAGGCAAACAGGATGTTGGGATGCATCATAAGGGGGATCACTTCTAGGAGCAGGGAAGTGATTCTGCTGCTGTACAATGAACTGATTAGACCACACCTTTTACTGTGTACAGTACTGGAGACCACACTTGAAGAGGGACATACAGGTCCTGGAGAGGGTACAGAGGAGGGCAACTAAGATGACATGAGGACTAGGGGATTCGACGTATGAGGACAGGCTTGAGGAGCTCTGCCTGTTTTCATTGGAGGAGAGGAGAGGCAGGGGAGACATGACTGAGGTCTCAAGTACCTCAAGGGAATAAATAGGGTAAACATGGAGGGGATCTTTAGACTAAAGCAGGGAGGTATCACCAGAGGGCATGGTTTGAAGTTGGAAGGATAGGGGTGAGGGGGAAAAGAGGAAGGGATTTTTCACTGAGAGGATGGTGGACCCTTGGAATGCACTGCCTGGCAGCTGGTTCAGAGATCCACAGTGGAGGGCTTCCAAGACAGGGTGGGACAGACACAGAAAGCGGATGTATCAGATGATGGCCTGGCCCAGGGGTGGGGATGGATGATAGGGGTTTCTGGAACACAAGGGGGGCCCTGCACCAAACTAGGGATCTGAGGTTTGAGCAGACTCGATAGACCGTAAGGCCTAATCTGCTGGCAATTAGTAAAAGGAGCTACTTAACTCCTAGGGGTGTAAGAAGGTACGAGGTAACGCTTACTGTTGTGAGACCCCATGCAAGTGACATAACGTAAGGCAGGGGAGCAGGACCTAATTGGTGATAGCAGCTGTCTCCAGCCACCCTAAGAAGTCATATGTGTCTCAGTTGCCGCACACACCCTTCCCATGAGTGAGCCTGCATACAACACCTTCTGGATGGAGGGGAGGCATCTGCATCAGGGAGCACGTTTCTATTCCTTCTTATTGTGTGCACTATCATCTGTGGTCATCCAGGTGGCTGAATAGCAACATGAAGTGCAACTCTGTCTCACAATTGAAAATCCTTTCTGCCACTCCATCTTCCTCCCTACAGATGACCCCTGTTCCATCATCACCATCAGCAGAGTTGGTGGTAAGGTACAGCCTGTCAGACCTGACATGTTTACACACTCATTCACCTGGAGGATGCCTTTTGGCTGACACATTGACACACTGTTGGACCCACAGGGCATCTTTTGTGCTGACATGCCATTTGAACTGTCAGGCGTATGATACTCTTGCCAGCACAGTTCATGTGGTGCTGGGGGTGGGGGAATGATAAGCAGTCCAGCTATGAGCATTATGTGGCCCCATGTCCACCTGGAGCGCTATGGATCTGTACAGGGATATGGCCTGCATCTGTCTGGGAGGGGACCTAGGTCCTCAAAGAACAAGTTGAAAACACTATTAGCTAACATGTAAACTACTTGAGCAGGTTGGCAAACAGCAAGGGAAATAAAGCCCCTTCCCTCGTGGAAGTGGTATACACAGAACCCATGGAGGGCAAACCTCAAAATGGCTGGAAAATAGTATAAAAACATACAGAGGTAGAAAAGTCAGTTAGGAGGAAAAGAGACTAGGTAACGGTGAAAACAGTGGGGCTAACAGGAAGGGGTTGTAGCAGAATATGAATGGCCATGTGCACAAGTGCTACCAGTCTGGGAAGTTAAGATCTCAGACCTACAGTAATAGCAGAGGCTGCTGTGGACATGGTCGATATTACTGAGACATGGTGCAGTGATAACCATGACACGTGATATAACCATATCAGGCTATACGTTTTGCAGGAAGGACAGTGTGTGTAAGTAGGAGTAGGTGTGGCTTTTTACATGAGAGATGGCACAAAAACATCTGAAATGGGGGGGCAAGGCAACATGGATGACTACAGAATGGAGAAATGGAGCTGGTATTTGAACTGGGGTGAGCACTAGGCAAGGAGTTTGGAAGGGATCAAGTGCAAGGCATCCACAAGATAGTGACTAAAGGGTAGATGCTGCTGGTGGAGACTCCATTGTGCCACATGTGGATTGGAGTGTCCCACCTGCAGCTTCAACTGGGAACAGAGATGTTTGTCTCTTTAAGAGCTGCCTGCTTGTGACCATAATTAATTGAGGAGGGGACTGTGTGTTTCTAATGCCCAACCCGCCCAGGCTGCTGCCAATTCACTCCATTTTGCAGCTTCTGCCAAGAGTGCAAAGTGGAGCCCATCTGAAAGCTGTAACTGTTTGCCTGTAATCATTTAGCAGCATTTGTGAGATTGCAGTTTATCTAACCTGTTTTATTGCAGCTGGGACTCTGTGTGTATTTCCCTCTATGTTGGAATGGAACTGCTGAACTGGACCAATCAGCGTGGGGACCTTTAAAATGGAACCTGCTACTGGCAAATCAGAACTTGGACTCTTAAGTTGAGCCAGCCACAATGGGACTGTATGGCAGATGCCTCTGGGAATTGTAGTTTGGACTTCAGCACCTTTTTGCACCAACAGGGGGAGTCTGATTGTGAGTGACAGCCAAACCAGCCAACTGAACTGGGAGGAACTCAAAGGAAATGCCTGGCTCTGTCTACTGGAAAGATCATATCAGTTTGGGCAGTGAAGAGACAAGGAGCTGTGTGCTTCTTCGGTGTGTAGTTTTAGCGCGGGAATCATATGTAAGGCCCTAGGTTTCGATCTGCAGCTTGTGCAAGTGCCTGTTTGGACTGAATCCGACCTGTGAAGAGAATCAAGGAGATCTGAAGAGTAGAAACCAGGCTCACCCGGTAGAAGACTGGAGAAATTGCTGAATCGCGCTCGGTCTGTCAGGAACTGAATCTGCTGTGTGTTCTCCCTGATATTGTGCAGTAATTGCGATCGGGATAGAGAAGCAGCCTGCCTGGTATAGTACTTTCCTTTTACATATAAATGTATGTAGTGCTTGTGGGGTATCACGTTTCAAATCCCCTGTACAGTGAATTGAGTGCATGCAGCCGGAAGTAAACCCCAGCTTAATCCAGACTACATCCATTTGCTCTAAACTGGAGTGGGGTCCAGTCATAAGGACCTTGTCCACACGGTCTGCTCCTCCTGGCAATCCAGGACAATCTGCCTTCCATCCAGTTCCCAGCATTGAGTTTGTGAGTACAAAGCAGGGTAGCACCCTGCCATCTGCTTATCGAATTGCAAGTGTGTCGTCTAATTGTTGTTTTTTTTTCATTTCTTCACGAACTGAGCCAACCGGCTCCGGATTACAATTTGGGTATGGTGCCAGTGTTTTTCCATCACAGGGTCCCAACCAGCTGCAACGATCCTGGCTAACCCCCCCCCCATCCTGGGTACCCAGTGAAAGTGACAATTTGGGACTCTGAATATGCGCACAGTACTGTGATTATTAATGTGTTTAACCTAGTAACCCTGATTTCCCCTGTCCTTGTTACAGCTCCTTAAATAAATCAGATCAGTTTGTTTCAGCAAAGTTACACTGACTGAGGTATTCGTTTATGTTAAAGTATTGTACTGTGGTTTTGCACTGTGTCATCTTGTTTTACAGGGGTCCCAGAGTCCAGTCGACAGAGCCAGTCCTGGGGGTAAGTGTACATTGTGAAGAGATTCCTGATGCATTGTGTGGGCCACTAGTGGGAAGAAAGGGGGTTACAGTGTCCCAGAGGGCTGTGACCAAGCTAGTTTAACTACTGCAACCCTGATCTCTGGGTGGAGGCACTGCTCATTGACCTAGGCCTCACCCTGTTAGTAGTTAAGCAGGCAGGAGTAGTAGCTCTGGGATAGCACTAACGGTGGTTACATCTTGAGGCACTGCTGATTAGCGCCCTCTAGTGGCCACATTAAGAATTACTGTTAAAAATAAATGGATACCCCAACAGAAGCGGCTGTACACCAGTTGGTGAAGTGGTGTACTGGGCAGGAGATCGACCCCCAAAATGCTATACTTGTCTTGGATATCCCACTGGGTACCAGTACGGACACTGTAGAGGGAATACTTTCCAAGGTCGAATGTTTACAACCCTGTGGTGGTGGGGCGGCTGGCTGATCTGCTCGCCCAAACTTTCATGGCTCTAATAGAGTGTAAGGACCCTATAGACAGTTCTAAAGTGCCACAGACCATTACTCCCAGAAGAAGCCCTCACTGGCTGGAAAGTGATAATTAAACACAGTAAAGACCTTGGGAGAATGAGCCCCCGCTATCTGAAACTGCTTGAGGAAAATTTGCTAAATTGTTGCTTTAGGAAGGGAAACTTGTGGGAGGATTTAAAGAAACTATTATTGCAACCTGAGAACGTTCCTCCACCAACACCCTCCCTCCAGCACCTGTTATTGCCCTCTTTCTGTGCCAGTGCAAGCCCCTATGTCTGTACCGCCAATAGTCACGACTCTTACCGCAGGTTGAAAATTTTCTCTGGCACCTCCCCCACCCCACAAGGAGGATGACTGGGAGACCTGGATAGACTATGTTGCTCCCTCAAGTGCTAGAATGGCAATGCTCGGAAGCAGAAAAGCTTAAAGAGGATGGGTGAGAGCCTCTGAGGTCCTGCCTTGGCTACCATCCATGCCAAATGGGCCACTAACCCTGAAGCGCCTGCACAGAACTATCTTGAGGTCTTGGAGAATGTGTATGGGAGCCCAGATTCCGATGAGGACCTGTGGTGGAGAGTAAGAAATGCACAACAGTACCAAGGGGAGTTGTTGTTTGTGTATGTATCTTGGCTGGAAAAATTGTTGCAAGAATGCAAGAAAGGGTAGTTTGCCAGCAACTGAATTGGACCGAACCAGGCTGGACAGGATCCTTAAGTCTTCCCCCTTCTCAGAACTGCTGTTGCTTCAGTTACGCCTGGCCAATCTACTGGAATCCCCACCCTTCTATGATAAGATAATGAGAGAAATTCGAGGAGTTGAGAAAAGGCGACCCCGGGAGAGACTTGCACCAATAGCTGCTGCTACGACCCGAGTGACTGAGGATGACCCGTCAAGTGAAATTCAGGGGCAAGTTTTGGCAGTTAATGAGTGCTCTAAGAAAAAAGGGTGTGCCACCATGGGGGTGAACTGCTGCGGGAGATTAGGAAAGCAACAGACAGTCTCATCATGCAGGCAGCTTCCTACGAGTATGGCACTGACACGCGTCCGACTGTTTGCTAGGCAGTGGTGTGCCCACCCAGGCACCCTCATGTTGACAACAGTTTGAAACTTGATGCCTTGACCATGGAAGAGAGGGAACTGAAGAGATGTTTCCAAATGTCCACCCCCGCCGGGCTGAGGTGGCACCAAGGTTTTCTATTGATAGTACCACTGCCGCAGCCCCCAATGTGATGCTTCGTCACCCCAAACTTCAGCTGACATATTTGCACATAATTGTGGGAAGGATGGGCATGAAGAGGGAATGCGGTCTCTGAAAGACTTAGAGAGAGTGGCGAGCCGGCTACAAGGAGAGCTTTGGAGCACAAAACAGTGGTTAAGAGGTGCAATAAATGACCACAGTGAAGGTCCCAAAATGTTAACTCACGCCCTTTGTGGCAAGGTCAGTTGCCCAGGTCCCCTCTACCGCCTCTCCAGACTGGTCCAGGATAGTGGGTCCTCCATGGAGACCACTGTAAAGGTGAATGGAGGTCTACAAGAGCTGTATTAGACAGTGGCTCCCAAGTGACAATTATGTTCCAAGACTGGTATCAGAAGCATTTGTCTGATGTACCTTTACAACCGCTGGAGGGGCTGCATGTCTGGGGTTGAAGAGAAGGCCTACCCCTACCGGATACATCTGAAATTTGGCTGTCTTTTTCCCACCTCTGTGGCTGGGGCAGCAGAGCAAGTAGAGACCCTGGCCTTAGTGTGTCCCCTACTGACTGTAAGGATGGGGTTCCCTTTACTAATTGTTCTAATGCACACATGTTTGGACGGCTGGCACAGTTGTGTTATGAAAACAGGGCAAGGACTAGTAAAGCTTTTAAGAATTCTGCCTTGATCAAGAAGGCCTATGAGGCACAGGAGAGATGCTGACAAAGTGAACCAGAGGAACCGGTTGGAATTGTTTCGAAAGGATCCTGAGTCTCTGATCCTGGCGTCAAATGCCCAGTGTACGTCCAGGGAGAGGATCCGTATCAGAAAGGATGTCAAGAATAAAATATTAATGTTGATGTACCAGGTGATGGAAATTGCTGAGGGCCTGCTAGTCAAGCCTCAGTATTTTGCCTGCTAGAGCCCATGCTTATGCCAGAAGGGTAAGGGTTCAAGTTCATAATGTGTCTGACAGAGAGATTCAAGTAAATAGAGGTTGCACCCTGGCTCATGTGCATTGTGCACACACTGCAGTGCTACCCAGTAGCAAGAGTTCGGGGAAGAATGACAGAGTAACGCCTGACTTGTTTGATTTCGGTGACTTCCCATTGCCAGCTGAATGGAAAGTGAGGATCAGTGAGAAGCTTGCCCAGAGAGGCCTGTATGTTTTCTTTAAAGGAATGGCATAGATGCATGCAAGGAGCTGGAGCACCATCTCGCTGCATGATGAAAGGCCATTTCATGAGAGGTCTCACACCTGGCAACTCTGCTGACATAGATGATGTGACGGCACTTGCAAGAGATGCTAGCTGCTTGTGTAATACAAGAATCCAGAAGCCCTATGCTTCCCCCATTGTGGTAGTGAGAAAAAAGAATGGGACAGTAAGGATGTGCATGGATTATCGCACTTTAAACCAGCGGATTATCCCTGATCAGTACACAATGCCCCGCATTCAGGATGCTTTGGACTCTCTAAACAGGAGCAACTGGTTCTCTGTGCTGGATCTCCGCAGTGGGTACTACCAGATCCCGGCGGCCCCAGAGGACCATGCGAGAAGACAGCCTTTATCTGTCCGCTATTTCTATGAATTCATGAGGATGCCACAAGAGATTTCAGGCTCCCAGCCACTTTTCAATGATTGATGGAGCATGCAGTGGGGACATGAACTTACTAGAGTGCCTGGTATACCTAGATGATGTTATTGTGTTTGGCAGCTCACTGAGGAACATGAAAGCAGATTATTCAAGGTGTTGGACCTGAAAGACTTTGGTCTTAAACTGTCCATTGATAAGGCTAATTTTTCAAACATCAGTAAAGTATGTGGGACACATAGTATAGACCGAGGGAATAGAGACACCTAAGTAAAGTTGAGGCCTTTGACCACCTGGCCACAGCCTAAAAAATGTAAAAGAACTGCAAAGATTCCTGGGACTGTGGTTTATTATCGGCTGCTTCATTATGACTATTCAAGAGTGATCCACCCTTTACTTAACCTTACTCAATGGGTATCCCTAACCCACAAAAGATACAAAAAGTCAGCATCCCTTGAGACTTAAAGAGTGTATTTTCATCCAAGTGAAGTATTTGGGGCCCTACTGGACTTCGATTGTGAAACTGCTTTTCATGAGATCATATATCAACTTACCCATGCTCCAGTGTTGGCTCATGCTGATCCAACAAAACCTTATGTCCTGCACACTGATGCTGGGCTTGCAAGGGTTGGGGCTGTTTTGTACCAAGAGCATGAGAATTGTTCTGAGACCAGTGGCCTTTGCCAGTAGAAGCTCGACCCCATCCGGCAAAGAACTATCCTGTACATAAGTTAGAGTTCTTTGCTATGAAGTGGGCTATTGTTGATTAATCCATGAGTACTTGTAGTGGGCTAAGATATCTAGTAAAGACTGACAATAATCCTTTGACCATGTGCAGACTTCCAGCTGTTGGATGCCACTGGTCATAGGTGGTGGCTTTCTGCATTACCTGTATCTACTTACCATTGTGCTGTTGAATACCGGAAAAGTCTGAACCATATAGATGCTGATGCTTTCCTGAAGGTCTGTTCCCAGAATGATTGGGGGTTCACACTGTCAGAACCCGATATCTTGAGCACTCTGCCAGAAGTTTGATAGGAGGAACAAATGTCTCACGGATGGTGGGACTGTATGGTGGATTGTCGGGGACCTCCTGAGACTGCACACCTGCTGCTGAGCTGCCACTTTTCCGTGGCCAGACATTGGTGCACTGCCTCAGTTGAATAATGACAGTATTCAGCGGGTCTCAATCCTCATGTATCCCATGATCAACTCAGCTTTTAGAAGCCTCTCTATGCAGGAACGATGTGTCCAAATTACGCTCCACTGATCTGAGAACTGCATTGTTATACAAAGAAGGTCCTGTTGAAATTGATCAAGAGACTGTTATACAGAGAAATAGTAGACAGAGGGAGACAAGTAGACAAACAACAATCTAGTGCTGCCCACTACCTTCGAGACTCAGTACTGAGGTCCTTATACAACCACATGGGGCACCTTGGTATAGACAGAACACTTGACTTGTGAGATCCAGATTCTGTTGGCTTGAGATGGGGCTGATGTGGAGCAACACATTCAAACTTGTAATCGCTGCTTACAGAGGAAAGCTTTGCTCAGAGGGTTGCCCCTTGTTAATATGGCCACCACCAGTGCACCCATGGAGCTGGTCTGTATCTGATTTTCTGAGTTTGAGTCAGCTCTAAAGAAATATTAGTAATGCTGGTGGTCACTGACCATTTTACTTAGATATGCCCAAGCTTCCCCCACCAAGGACCAGAAGGCATCCATTGTGGCAAAAAGTACTTGTAGAAAACTTTTGTTCACTATGGGGCTCCACAAAGAATCCATCTGATCAAGGGAGAAGACTTGAGAGTCATCTGATCAAAGAGAGATGCTTCTGTGGGAGTGCGAAGTCCAGAACCACCCTCACCACCTCTAGGGGACCCACAGCCTGAACGTTTCAACCACAACTTCATAGGATATGCTGTGTGAATCTCCACCCAAAGAATAAGCCCAGATGGAGCTAACAAATTAGCACCCTGGTACATGCCTCACAATGCAATTCAAAAGTATGCCACTGGTTTCCACCCATCGCTTGATGTTTGGAAGAGAAGCTCTACTTGTCGGTAGATGTGTGTTTTGGGTCTCTCCTTGATGGGGGGTCTTGCTTCGGATAACCATTTACAGTATGTGCAAAAGTTAGGCCTAGCTAAATCATGCGACTCAACTGGCCTAGACCATGGCTGCGCAAAAGAAATCTGGGCAAACAAAGAAAGGTATGATAAAAGGTGAAAGCACAGGAACTCCAAGAGGGAGACCGGCATTGCTAAGAAATCTGGGACTGCATGGCAAACATAAGATTGTTGACAGATGCACACCATCTTCCTCACATAGTAGTGGGCAAACTAGATGATCTGCCTGTGTACAAAGTGTTACTGAGAATAATTCAAAGATGTTAAAACAATGCAGGAAATCTATTTACTGCCCATTGACAAACTCTTTGATTCAGTCTGAGCTCCTGAAAATGCCCTCTGACCAGTGACTAGAGCTGCTGCTAAGAAGAAATCAAGAAAGTCTGCACCTACAGAAGCTGGAGTTAAAGTGTCTCCACCAGCGTCCCAGCTGAACGGACTGTCAGTCCATGCCAGAGGAAAGTGAGTGTGGTTTTTAATACTACCCTTCTTATGAACTGAGTCAATTGTTTTGGGCAACCCCTAGTCAATCCTGGAGATGAAGTGACCTTCTGGACTGTCTAAGCCCTAGCTTTGTCCCTGGCCGAGCCCTGTGGAACACCACTGCCACTGCCCTTGGGTGTGAGAGCTCCCACCCACCACCACCCTCTGTTGCCTTCCCTGCAGCCAGTTTCCTACCCATCTCACCAGCTTTGCACCCTCTTCTGTGCCTACTAACTTCCTTCCTGTCCTTCCATGTGGCACCGAGTCGAATGCCTTACTGAAGTCCAGATACAAGACATCCACTGCATGGCCCCTGTCCAGTTGCCTAGTTACCCAGTCATAGAATTTGACCAGGTTGGTTTGGCAGGATCTGCCATGTATGAAGCCATACTGTCTGCTGTCCTGTAGTCCTTTGGCCTCTAGGAGGGCCACCAGCCTCTCCTTCAGGATAGTCTCCATTAGCTTACCCACGATGGATGTGAGGCTCACTGGTCTGTTGTTTCCCGGTTCATCCTTGGGGCCACTCTTGTGCAGGAGCACCACATGAGCCATCCTCCAGTCCTGAGGTACACACC
Source organism: Neoceratodus forsteri (assembly GCA_016271365.2). Classification (NCBI taxonomy): domain Eukaryota; kingdom Metazoa; phylum Chordata; order Ceratodontiformes; family Ceratodontidae; genus Neoceratodus; species Neoceratodus forsteri. The sequence continues at coordinate 1,280,700,336 of CM057459.1, read as the reverse complement.
CTGAATGTAGTGAGGCATTAAATAGGTCTGCCAAGGGTCCTGCAAGGACCTCTGCAAGTTCCTTCAGTACCCTGGGGTGGATGCCATCTGGGTCTGGCGCCTTGTCCACCCTCAGTGCCTTGAAACCCTCTTGAACTCTGCTCTCCATGATTTTCCCATCTGTCACCACTCCCCCCCCCCGCTTCTGCCATTTCTCCCACCTTGGGTGTCACCCCCTCTTCGCTTTAGTAAATACTGAGCAGAAGTACTCATTTATGCTCCCTATCGCACCTACGCTCTGCTCACTCAGACTGCAGACATAGTGCCTGTAGCTTGTAGTATCTGTACCCATAAATTCAGTCCTCACAGAATCACTTGCAGTGGCCTGCTGTTTCTTTCCCTGTGTTGCAAGCTTTTCCACACAGCTTCATGGGGATCAGAAAATCTGTACTGGTGGTGGCCAATGGTGAAACATAGCCTCACAGGGAAAACCAGGGTAAATGGTATGTCCAGATTGCTGACTTTACTTGTAATGCTGTTGAATGCCTTGCGGTGCATCTGCATAGTACAGGCAATGTCCAGGAACATGAGGATTCACTCATTGTTGTGTGTTAGCAGCCCACTAGCTCTTGCTGCCCCTAGAATGATGTCTCATTCCCCTGTAGAAGACAGAGTCACCAGGGTGGTGCATGGAAAGTCTTAGGCAGGGTTTGCTCTTTGAGGTGTGATCCTGTATGCTTTAACAATTTTAAAGGCATTGTACCCAGTGAGTTCAGCAATCCCTTGAGTTAGGAAAGTAATTATCTCCTCTCTCTTGGGTCCTTCAGCGAGGCTGAGGGTCTGAATATTGGTCACCAGGCTGCATTTTCAAGGTTGCTCATGTAACCTTTCAGAGCTGTTTGTTGTTTTACAGTTCTGATTGCCGCCAGAACCTGCCTGCTGTCACCTTCGAGCCCTTCACTGTCTTACACGATTTAATTTTGTTTTCCATCACCTTCATTCTTTGTGTGAAGGAGTCCAGCTTCTGGTTGATTTGCTGCAAGGCTTGGTGAAGGCATTCACTGAGACCTAAACAGTAAAGAGGGAACCTGCACCTACTCTAAAGAACACACAGTGTGTTAGCTCCAAAACATTAAAGTCACACCAGCCAAAAGCTTAACAATTGTGAAAAAGCTTTTATTATAGTGTACCCTAAAAAAGGACTCACGTCTTCCATGTGTATAAATGTCCTTTGAAAGTCCATCAAAGTCCATCGTTTGAAAATATATTCCATTAAAATCACTGAGCCAAGAACAGGCGGCTGGTATAAAACTTAAGCAGCAAGAGCACAAGCTGAGGGACACTGCCTCGTAATGTCACCTGACACATTTCGTACGCTGCTTTTTCAAAGGCTGATGTAAGAAGCAAATACATTAACATTTAAACAGGTGTCTTAAAGAGACAGTACACATTATTTTTAATGTACATAACCATTACAGGCTAAAGAAAGAAACTGTGCCATGTATATTTCATACAGCACCAGTATAGTATTGCACATATTTTTTTCTGGAAATATTCCATATTCACCATATGATCCTGACTCATCCAGATAGGTCAAGATCAAATCTGTGCAATTCTGAAAGATAGAAAAAGAGAGAGTATTAAAAATAGAGAAAACACCTGAAAAACATTATTATTTTTTCTCAACTTTAAAAAGGGCTTGATCTCAATTGTGTCATTCAGACCTGGTGTACACATTGCCCTCATGGCAAAAATCCAATATTGCTCCCTTCGTAATAGAAGGTTATTATAATCACCTCCCTTTGGTTAGGGTCGGTCTTTCAATTGTTGTAAACACAAATTCATGCTCACTTCTGTTTTGAACTTTAGACATGTGCAAAGATAGATCATTAGTATTGTCACTATTTATAATTGCCCTGGCATGTTCACCTATTCGTACCTTAAAGGGACGTTTAGTTTTTCCTATATAAAAGCTATTACAGCTACATTCCACCAGATATATGACCCCTGGGGTTCTGCAGGTAACAGAGCCCTGAACCTTTACATCTTGGCCCTTGGCATGATTTTTAAACCATTTGGTGGTTTTTACCCACGGGCAATATTTACAGTTACCACATTTGTTGCAACCACTTGCACATTTAGTTAGCCAGTTCCTAGATCTTTCTGATGTCAGTTGAACTGAATGTACAATAAAGTCCTTAATGTTTTTACCTCTACGGTATACTATAAGTGGACCCCTAGTATTAATGTTTTTAAGCTTTGGGTCTAATGAAACCAGATGCCAATGTTTCTTAATAATTCTGGTCATCTCTTCTGATTGGGGGCTATAAGTGGTAACAAAAGTAGTCTGGGGATCACAATCATTCTTTTTGGGCCTGTTGGTTAATAAAGTCTCCCTTGGAATATCATCAGTTGCCTTCTGGGCCTTTATTAGAATATTACCGTTATAACCCCTATCCTGAAGTCTAACAGTCAATTCCTGTGACCTTTTTTCATATTCGTCCAAACCACTACAATTTCTTTTGGTCTGAATGTATTGTCTCTTTGGTATTGCTTTTATAACATGCTTTGATGGCAACTACTTGCCAAAAGGATAGTATTACGGTCTGTGTGTTTACTAAACAGATCAGTGGCCGCACTGGCTACCATCTTTATAGATCCTTATATCTAAGAAGTTAACTCCTGCTTTACTAAAACAGACATTAAACCTCAAATTCTCGATTTGTTTTAAATACTTCACATATTCAAAAGTTATCTTCACTTCCTTCCTCACCAAAAGATATAATCAATAAACCGCCTCCATAAATCAATCTTTGGTAGGAAGGGGTTACTTTTTGTGTCCAGTTCCCATTTTGCCATGTGCAAGTTAACATAGTTAGGTGCCATACTTGCACCCATAGCTGTTCCTTTTGTCTGCAGATAAAATCATTCTTAAAAGAATGTATTATAATCTAATATAAATTGAGTCAGTTGAACTAATACCCCAGTTGGTGGATCTTTGGTTGCTCTTTGTCTAAAAATATTCCAAAGCCTCCAAGCCTCCACTATGTGGGATGTTTGTGTATAACGATGTAACACCAAGTGTTACCAAAATACTGTCTTCCTCTATTGCTAAATGGTCCAATACTGACAAAATGTAATTAGTGTCTTTATACACATGCTGGTACATATTTTACAATGTCTACCAAAAGAATCTACATATTTAGCCAGTGGTTCTGTCAGACTGTTATTGCCGGAAACAATAGGCCTCCCGGGTGGGTGCACCATATCTTTATGGATTTTAGGAAGTATATAAAATGTAGACCTAGTATGATATTTCACAGTCAGAAATTTATAAACTTGAGCAGAAATCAAATTTTCGCTTTCACTTTCCTAAGGTAAGAATCCATAGCCCTTTTAAATTCTGTGTTTTATCAAGTTTAAGTTTTCATAGTATTTTGTATCTGATAACTGTCTCATAACCTCTAAATCATATTTTACAGTATCCATGACTACTACTGCTCCCTTATCAGCAGCTTTATAGTAATCTCTGTATTACTACCCAAATCCTTCAATGCTTCCTTTCAATTTTACTAGGTTGTGAAAATAGTGCAAATCAATGGCATTATTCAAAAGCATCAAATCTCCCTCACAGCACTTTAAAAATATCTGCACAACAGAGGACGGGGTTGGGGGGGGAGTCAGAAATAGGCTTAAACACCTTTGAACTTTTTAATTTCATTTAATTTAGTTTTTGTTAAGTGCACTAGGCAAATCCTGTCTATTTTCAGGCACAACCCGAGGGAGGGGATACAGATGAATGCCAACTGACCTTGAACCAAATTAAGCTGTTGGTGGTATTTTTCGTGAATGGAGGAAATTTGGCCATTGCACCGGGAAAATTCCCCTACTCTTTTCGAGAAGTGCCATGGGATCTTTAACATCCACCTGAACTACCACCAGAACAGGCAGATGGGACCTTGGTTTAACGTCTCATCCGAAAGATAGCACCTCAGGAGTGCAGCACCCCCTCATGCTGCACTACTGTGTAGTATTGGGATATTAACCCAAGTGCCTGGTGTGGGGATAGAACCCACAGCCTACTGATCTCCTGGCCTCAGAGGCAAGTGTGCTACCTGCTGAGCCACTGACACTCCAATTTCCTCATTTTGCACTCACCTTCTTCCTGACATGCCCCCCAAGAAAGCTTTTACTTTTTTGTATATTCTGTTTATTGACAGTTTTTCAGTTACAGACAAACTTGGACATTTAAAAACACACAAATAACACAAACTAATATATGCAATCGTGTGTGTAATCTAGTATTTAACATTCCGAGAAGGAAAAGAATCATATTTCCAATCCATTCCACATATTCAAGTGCCATTCCAACTGATAAATTCAGCCCCATTCTGAGCATCACATTTTCAGAAACACTCAAAGAGGCTAGAAAAGTTGACCATTCTCTCACAAATGCCTCCTCCCTATCCCTGACCACCTGCGTTAGCCTTTCCAGTGCGAGGGAGCAAAGAATTACCCACCACCACTCCAGCACTGTAGGCCTAGACCCTGAAACCCAGGTATTTTGGATACAATGACAGGCCAATACAAAAAGAACCCTTCTCCATCTAGGAAGTGGCAGCCACTCCTCTTCTTCTCCAGTGACCTCAACTCCAAACAAACATATCAGGGGGTCTCGTGGCAATTGTCTTCCAGCTATTCGATTCACTTCTTTCACCACCTCCTCCCAGAATTTGACCAGTACTGGACAAGACCAGAAGCAGTGGATATAAGTACCTACATCCCTATTATACCTTCGGCACTGTGAGGATATCGCGGGGGTGAGCCCTATGCACCGCTACTGGGGGCCAATACATTCTGTGTATAAACTTAAAGAAGGTCTCTTTGAACTTAATACATACCATTATGCCCTCCAGCATACCTAAGGCTACTTTCCAGTTCTCCTCAGAAATTCATTGACCCAAATCTCTTTACCATAAAGCCTTTGTGCTCCCAGTCAAATCTGGTAGTCTTTGTTTACCTTGGCAACCTTCCTATAAAGCCCTTTGGATCTTTCTTGGCGTGATACACCAGCTGTTCAACCATGTTCGGTTGCATCCTCCCTACCGCCTTACCCAACTTCCCCACAAAGGCTCTTAATTGCAGATATCTGTATAAGTGGGATATCCCCAGTCTCAAGTCTTGCCTAATCTTTTCAAATGCACTAAACTCTCCTTTCTCTAGCAAATTACCCACACTATCTACTCCCTCCTTTCCCATTCTTGAAAGCCTCCATCCTCCATCTCCAGCAGAAAAAGGAGTTCCTCACTATCTGTAGCAGTATAGTCTCCCCTGCCCCAGGCCTTTCCACCTCAAATGTGTTCCCATGCCTCAAGTGTCTCCCTAACTAAGGGTTACCACTCCCCAGCTCCCTAAATACTCAAGTCCCCTACTATGCAAATATGCAGTGAGTCTCCCCGGGGTCCCCCACTGTTCTAACTCCACCCAGCTTGCACCAAAGATCGATGCACCCAATCAGCTATCCCTCTGAGCTGCACTACCATATAGTACATACCAAGATCTGGGAAATTAAGTCCCCCTTTAGTCCTATCTGCCCTAAGCCACTTTAAACTAATTTGGGGCGTCCTGCCCTGCCAAATAAATTCCGAGAACCCCTTCTCTATTCTTTTTACATCTCCCATAGTTAGTCTCAGTTGTAACACCTGCATAGGGTACAGGAGTCGGGGCAGGATGTTCATTTTATTAGGTTGATCCTCCCTAACCTCAAGATAAGGAATTACATCCACCTTTTAAGATCTGCGAGAGTGGTCTTAATCATGGGAGGGTAATTCAACTTATATAAATCCCCCCACCTCCGCCCTATCCTTACCCCTAGATATTTAAAGTCTGTCTGAATCACTTCAAATCCCATTTGCTGAAATTCCATACCGGCATCCGGAAACCCCATTATCTCCAATTTCCCAGCATTAACCCTGTACCCAGAAAACTTGTGAACTCCTCTATAATAGACATCAGGTGCCCCATGGACCTTCAGGGTTTCCTAGAAACAAAAGCATGTCATCTGCGTATAACGCCACCTTGAGTTCCACCCCTTTGCCCTGCCAATCCCTTCCACCCCGTTATGCTGTCAGTATCACCACCACCAGTGGCTCGATTGCCAAGGCCAACAGGAGGGGGATAGGGGCATCCTGCCTCATACCTCTCCCTAACCCGAATCCACTCTGACGGCATCCATTCACCATAACTCGTGCATTCGGCTAAAGGTACATAGCTCTTACCCACTCTATGAATGAATCACTCAGACCAAACCGGGCCATAACCTCAAATAAGTAGTCCCACTCCACCCTGTCAAATGCTTTTTCAGCATCCAAAGAGACCACCCCCATTTGCTCTTGTGTCCGGTCTGCTCTCCATATTACATTAAGTAATCTCTGCACATTATGATATGACTGTCGGCCTTTAATAAACCCGGTCTGGTCTGGGTGGATCAGGTCTGGAAGAACACTCTCCAGTCTGGTAGAAAGAACCTTAGCTAAGATTTTCAAACTACGTTAAGTAACGAAATGGGTCGGTAGGCTGCACACTCGAGCTCATCTTGCCCTGACTTGGGTATCAGGCAGATATTGGCATCATAGCAAGAGTCAGGTAACATTGGGATCTCTGCCTCACCCTCTGTCTTAAACACCTCACAAAACACCTAGTTAGCTGACCACCAGGATTCTGTAATATTTGATAGGAAACCCATCTGGGCCACTAGCCTTTCCTAGCTGCATTTTCTGAATGGCCCTTAAAATTGCCACTCTTGTAATAGGCTGTTCCAACAATTCCCTCTACCCTCTGTAACCACTTGCAATTTTACCCCATCTAGGAATCTCCATATGTGGACTTCTGTCCCTGTGTGTTCAACTTTGTACAGTGACTCATAATAACATTTCCTAAAACATTCCGCTATTTCCCAGCCGTACAGATCCTTCCTTCCCCATTCGACACTCTTAATATATGTGTGGGCACCTACCCCTTCATCAGTCTCACCAACATAGGTCCTGGCTTGTTCTCCCATTCAAAAATCCTTCTCTGGCAATAAAGCCATGATTTCCGTGTCTCATCTCTCCAGCAGTGTATTAAGAGCCTCCTGGCAGTTAGTAGTAACCTAGGGGTTCCCCTTCTCCTCCCCAACCTGCTTCTCCAGCATCTTTTCTGTCTCTCCAGTTCCTCTTGCTTACACTTATTTTGCTTTTTAATTTTTACTACATAGGCTATGATAGCCCCTCATAAAGGCTTTACCAGCCTCCCAAAAGATAGCACTGGAGACCTCCTGTGTGGAATTTGTTTCTTCATACAGTTTCCACTGCTCTGTTAGGTATTTTCAAAAGCCTGATCTGTAATCAGGTACGTGGGAAATTTCCAAGCTGGGGTGTCCTCCAGGTGCCTTACTCATCAGCTTCAGCTTCACCATGGCATGGTCTGAGACAAAAATAGGGCTATGGGAAATCTGTCTTATCTTACCCAACCAGCTTCTGGGAAGATAAATATAATCTAAGTGGGACCAGGTCTTGTGAGGGTTAAAGTAAAATGTATATTCCCTCACCTCTGCTGACTGACTGCCATCCATCCACTAAATCTAGATCTGCTATCCCAATCTGCCACTGATTCATTACCTCCGAGATACGTCCCTTCCCTTCAAAATGGTCCATGCATGCATCCATAGTCCAATTAAAATCCCCTCCCATAATAAGCCCAGGGAACTGTTCCTTGTCCAACAAACCCAGCAAAGAGGAATAAAATTGCAGCTCACATGTCGCCGGGGCATAAATACATCCAAATGTAAGTTTCTCTCCCTGTGACAGACCTGTAACAAAAATATACCTGCCTTCTCTTGGATCCCGCACCACCTTTTCAACCTCAAAGCAAAGGTTCTTGTGCAGGAGTATCGCGACACATCTCTTATGAGAGGAAAAGGAGGCAGCGTAACGTTTCCCCACCCAATTCCGCTCCAACTTTACGTGTTCCAAATCCGTCAGGTGGGTTTCTTGCAACAGGGCCAGCTGAGCCCCCCCCCCCCTTTTTAGTGCAGTCAAAAGTGTTGTCCTCTTTACTGGCTTGCTATGCCTTTCACATTCCATGAAATAACATTTAAGTTTGTGACGCCAGCCATGTATCATAATATAACCTTTCCAGATCTGGCCTATTTCTCTAGCCCATTTCCCTTTCTTTTCCCTTTTAAATGTCAACATTTTAAACAGTCTTGCATAGTAACATTACATTTCACATCATCGATTGCATCTATAACTAACACAACTACCTTAACAACATTAACAGTTCTAACAAAAGAAACATTTTAACTTTGTAAACCTCTCCTCCCACCACCCCAAATCTCTCCCAATCCCCTATACCTGCATGGTTTCCCAACAACCCTTATTTCCCAGATTCTTACCCACCGTATACTCCCTCCCCTCACTCTTCTGCTTTAATCTACCCACCCTGAAAAATTTCAGTCTGTCCTCCCACAAACCCCCTCCTCTAATCCTCCCCCGACACTAATTGCTAATATTGTACAAGTGTCCTAAGAAAAATGTCAATAGCTTCTCCTCAACTGAAATGCACGTTCCGCCGCTCCTCCCCGCAGCCACTCCCCCTCCGGTATTAGCTCTTGTGGCAGCCCAAAATCATTAAAATCTATCCCGATGCAGATGCAGATCTCCATTAACCTCTATCTCTCCCCTGAGTGCACATCTTAACACAACTGCTCAGCCCCACAGCCTGACCTTATCTGTGAGCCACTCCTCCTTATGCCTAAAGCTCCTCTTACCCCCTCTTCTTTCTGGCTTAGCCTGGGTAGCTTATATTGATCCCACCTCATTGGACCCCCCCCATGCCAGTTCGAACCACAGCAGCTACACTTCTGCCGAGCCCAGAAAAAGACTATGCCCCCGTAACCTCTTCCCTTCCCTGTCCGCCTCTTCTTCCCACCTTCACTCAATTCTCCCATCCCCCTTTAGCCGCTCATTACTTAGCCCTTCCCACATTCCCTCGTCCCAACAACCACTTTCCCTAGACCCACAAAACATGACACCCCGCTCCAGTGGAAAGAAACAAGAGAGAGAAAGTCTGATAGGCGCGAGAGTCGAGTCGCCCCTCCCAGATTCGCACCAAGCTCGCTCCCGCTGCTGCCCTTCCCCAATCCAGTGCTGGGGCTCAAGACCCGCCACTTCACCAAATCACCACCAGCTGGGGCTCCCCAACACACACCAAGGATGCAACAGGCCACAGGACACATTCTCCAAACAAGTGGCGAGTCCCAGTGCGATCCGAGCTCCCCAGCTAGGTCAATGACCACCCTCATTCCTTCCCACTCCATGTGGTGCGAGAAAAATAAAAAAGGAGCCCCTAGAATATCCTGCCTGCTGACTTTGTTCCTTCCAGGGGACCATTTCTTTAATTAATTTGTCCCAGTAGAGAGAAAGGCAGCAAGCTAATATTACAAAATTTCCTCATGCCATTCCCCCTCCCCTGTTTCTGGTTCCTACAGAGCGACTCACGATCAGACCCCTCACCATCCCTACTATCCCTCTCACTTACAACTATTCCCCCCCCCCAGATGAGCAGCATTAATACTTTATCAGACTCAAGATTAATAAGAAGGATGAGCATGAGGGTTGCAAGAGCAAGGCCGTGCCTTCTTACCACACGCGCTTAGCCCGCTCTCGCCCCTACCTTTCAAAAGTCTGATATCAGGGCACAAGGCCCACCACTCCACAGAGCCATCATCAGTGGGGGCTCCCTGAACAAACAAAAAACAAAGTGGGAGCAGAATAGGCAACTGTAACCAGTCACAGCGGAGGATCAATCCCAGTCCAATCAAGTCCAACATCATCAAATCCAATAATTGCCCCATTTTCTTTCCAGCTCCATGGGGTGAGTAAATGACGTGAGCCTTACTTTACTTAATATGCCTCAATAGCGCACAAACAAGAAAAAAAACGAGACAGGTAGAATAGCAAGAAATCTCCTCATGGCCTACTCGCCATTTCCCTTGGATGCTCTTCCCTCGTGTCTCTCATCCCACTTTCCTTTTCAGGGCCTTCACGAACTCCTCAGCTTTCTCCAATTCCCAAAAAGAAAAGGTCGCCCCCTCATGCTTGATTTTTAATGTGGCGGGGTACACCAGAAAATTCTCAATCTTCATGCCTCTCAGCTGGGCCATGAGTCCATTAAATGCTTTCCTCTTCTTCAGCAACCTTGCAGAATAATCCTGTGAGATGAATAGCTGACTACCCTCATAGCTCAATGTGCCCTTTGCTCTATAAGCCTTCAAGGTTGCCTCCCGATCCTGGTAGTTGTGAAACCTCATGATGATTTGGTGAGGCGGTTGATCTGCGAGCGGACACGGGAGCATAATATGGTGGGCCCGTTCCAGCTTTACCTTGCCATGCTTAGTATGTAGGCCCAACAACTCTGACAAAACTCTACTGCAGAAATCTAGAGCATCACCACCTTCTCGCCCCTCCGGTAGCCCTCTCAGCTGAAGGTTTAAATGCCTATGGTAATTTTCTTGGTAGTCATAGGCTTCCTTGAACTCCTCCAGCTCCTTCTGGAGTGCCATGAGCTGCCCAGGCACTGTTAGTACTTCGTCCTCCAGTCGCGCTAGCCTCTCCTCTGCTTCTGCCTGCCTAGAACTCTGCTGGGCCTGTTGCTCTAGCACCTCTTGCAGTTGGCTGTCCAGTTTATCTTCGAACTTTATTAATCGTGGCTCGAGCGCCATGATTACATGGCCAGTTAACTCTTTTCCCAACGCGGTGAACTCCACTGAAAGAGAGAGAGAGAGAGAGACCAGGCCCGAGTTTTCTCCCGTGGGGACTGGTGCACACTTCTTCCCGGCTTTACCTGCAGCTCGTTGATTTTTCGCTGGATTAGGGGTTAAGTACTCATCCATACTGATTTCCTGCACCGCGAAGTACCATTGTTTGTCTGCTCAGAGGTATTTTTAATTTATTTTACTATTAATTAGTGGCTGCACGAGCGGAGCGACCGGAAATGCGTCTGTTCAGCTAGCAGCTCATCAGCGCCCCCCCCAAGAAAACTTTTAAACCCAAATTACATACCAGCTGGTTAAGGTCCAATATGGTCTCAAAATGATTAAACCTTTGTGTGGGAGTAAAAGAGAGACCCCTGTTCAAAACTCCAACTTCTGTTTCACTTAACTTGTATGTTGAAATATTAATTACAGAAATCTCCCTTGTCTCCTTCTCCCCCTCCAGTCTCTGTGTGGAATTCCTCTTTGTATTCCTTTTTCTGCCTCCTCTTCTTGTTCGTTTAGCCCTATATTCTGTTTCCTTATTCGCTGGCTTCGCCATAGAATGCAAGGTGTTTGGTCCCCTGGAGTAACACATGGTTCCTCTTCTTCACCTAAAAAACGATCCTGTTCCTGTTCAATCTCCTCAGAAGCTGTTGTAAAGGTCACTTGTGCATTAGCTTGCATAGGATTTTGAGTGTTCTCACTTCCAGTGTTAACAGGCACAGTCCAGTTGAACACTCTAATATTTAAATAATCCCTTTCATCATGATCAAATTTTGCTTTTTTAATGTTTTTAATTTTTTCATTGTACTTCTGTAGATTCACTGTAAAACTTTCCAACTGTTGAGAAAATTGCGGTGCATTACTAAAAGAATTCACTTCCTCCTCCTGTCTGCTTAGTTCAACCTCAATTTCCTTCTGAATCAATGCATTCTCAGCTATAATTAATTCCATATATTCACGTCTTGCCTTTTCACTTATTCTTCTCCATTTTTCTATAAATCCTACTCTTTTTTGTCCACATGTAGGATTTTTTTAGAGTACGCAGTCCCCAATGGGACTCATTCCACCTCTAAGTATGCTTTTAGTGAAACTTCCTCCCAGTAAAGCTGTTTGAGTTTCCATGCGGTCTTCTCAAAAGCATTAAATGCTTGCCGACTGTTAACAGGTCCCGATGGTACTGTGATGCTATCAAGCAAATTAGAATAACTCGTTTCATTTCGTGAGTTTCTTAATACAAGATCCGTTAGGGAACGTGTGCCCTCAGCACGCTGTACCTGCTGTGTTTCAGCCATCAGTTAACACGTAAATGCAGGAGTGCCTCTTGCTGCAGATAAAAATAGAAGCGCCTTTTTTTGTTACCGAAAAACCCATGCAAACCACCAAAAAGATAAACTTTTTTTTCATATTCATCCAAACCACTACAATTTCTTTTGGTTTGAATGTATTGTCCCTTTGGTATTGCTTTTATAACATGCTTTGGATGACAACTACTTGCCAAAAGGATAGTATTACGGTCTGTGTGTTTACGAAACAGATCAGTAGCCGCACCGCCATTACCATCTTTTTTCACATTTGTTAAGCTTTTGGCTGGTGTGACTTTAAAGTTTTGGAGCTAACACACTGTGTGTTCTTTAGAGTAGGTGCAGGTTCCCTCTTTACTGTTTTGGCTGAATTTCTCTGAACCTTGCACTACTCGTTCCCAGGTGCCATCCCATTCATTCTTTATATTCACTGAGACCTGCAGTGATTCTAGTGATGCAGAAGATGAGCTGGTCTGTGAGGTGCTGGGATCAGTGTTGTCAGGCTACTTGATAGTCACCCCATGTGGCTGGAAAAAGTCTTGTTTTGCTCCTGGTCGGACCATTGTCAAATTTGGTAGCAAACAAACTAGCCAGCCTGGGAGTGGGATGGTAGCCTTGGTAAAAAATTAGTTGGACAACAGGACACAGAGGGTAATGGTAAACAGAGTCCACTCCAAAGAAAGGAGGGTTACTAGCAGGGTACCACAGGGTTCAGTACTGGGTTCGGTCCTTTTTAATGTCTTTATAAGTTACTGGAAGGAAAAGTATGCCTCTTTGCAGATGACACAAAGATCTGCAACAGGGTTGATACACAAGGGGGAGTGGAAAGGATGAGAAGGGACTTGGCAAGGTTGGAGGAACGGTCAAAAGTATAGCAGCTTAGATTCAATGCAAAGAAGTGCAAAGTAATGCACCTAGGAAACAAAAACCCAGGGAAGAGTACACAATGGGGGGTATTAACAACAACAAAAATGGAAAGGGACCTGGGGGTAGTCCTATCAGATGGCCCAAAGATAAGCAAGCAATATGAGAAGGCAGTAAGGAGGGCTGGGGGGATACTGGGATGTATAGGGAGAGGCATCACCAGTAGAAAACAGGAAATTGTTATCCCTCTGTAAAGATAGTTGGTGAGACCCCATCTGGAGTACTGCATGCAGTTCTGGAGACCCAATCTCCACAAGGACATAGAGAGGATGGAGGCAGTCCAGAGGAGGCCAACTAAAATGGTGCATGGTCTGCAACAGAAGCCATACAAAGAGAGACTAAAGGAACTTAATATGTATAAACTTGAGGAAGGGGGGGGGCATGATAGAAATTTTCAAGTACCTCAAGGGACTCAACGAAGTCCAAGAGGGTAGCATCTTTCAGAAAAAGAGATATGCAAGAACAAGGGGACACAATTTGAAGATAGAGGGGGGATGGCTAAGGGGCAATGTGAGGAAGTGTTTTTCACAGAGAGGTGGCGGAGCGGATAGAACAGCCTTCCTGAGGAGGTCATGGGTCAAAACAGTGGAGGAATTCAAGAATGCATGGGACAGACATAAGGCAATTCTGGTGGTGGGGGGGTAGGAAGAAGTAGGCTGTTGGTTAACTAGGATCTGCAGCTTATCCAATAGGTAGGGAAATGGGCAGACTAGGTGGGTCAAGTGGTCATTATATGCCATCAAAGTCCATGTTTCTAATGTTCATTGACAGATTCTCCATCAAACCATCCAGCACTGGAAGCAGTTTAACCAAGGTAAAATTACTATTTGCGTGAGATCTAAGGGCTTCCACTCAGGAGTGCCTGAAAGCTGCTGCTGCGGGTTAGGCTGCTAGCTCACCCTACCCTTCCTCATTGATGCCATTCATGCTGTACTGCCTTCCAAACTAGGTGTGATGAACAGGCTCAAATCTTGCTTTCCCTTCCCTGATACTCCTTATTTTCAACTGTGCTGTTATGATCTATGGCACTGCCCCCCAATTCACTCTTGCCGATATGGACCACCTTTAGAATTTATTCTGCCTTCTTGTTCTCAGCTGTCCATCCCATATTCATCACTAGTCCCTCTATTTCTTTCCCTGCATTGATAGATGACTCTATCACTCCAACTCTCTCGTCTGTAATTCTGTTTTTCCCTCTTCCTGTTACCAGTTTCTTAATTTGGTTGTTTCATCTATGATTTTATTTAAAGTGCCTGAGTCCTTGGGATAGAACGCTAAACAAATACAATATGCCTTGCCTTGCCTCACCTCTCCTGTTTTCTCCAAACCTACTCCTTCAGAACCTCTGTCTTCTATTTCTTCTCTACCCTGCTGTTCATATCCTTTATTGATCAGTCCTTCTCCTACTGGCTCCCTTCTCCCTGGAACAACCTCCTTCATACTATTCACTATTCCACATCACTGTCCTCCCTCATACCCCTCCTCCATGAGTTTATGGCTCTTAACTGCTCATGTCTGTAATACCACTTTCTTCCTCTCCCACTTCTCATCTCCCCTTTCGACCTCCTATTGAAACTTGTTCTCCATGTCCTACTGATATTGTTGCCCTTTTGTATTGTATTGTTAAATTAGTTCTGTTCTGTATGAGACTACCAAACTGTTCGAATTATCTGATTTATTTGTATTTTTGTACTCTCCTTTGTAATCCCCTACACCTAGAAACAGAGATTGTCTCAGTGTGCCTTTCCTGGACAGCAATTTTAAATACATCATAATTCCTCACAGTTCCCCTTGTTCATTCCTTTCAGGAACTTGAAGGTCTCTATCACATCTCCCCTTTCTGTTCTGGTCTTCAGTGAGTACATGTTCAGTGCCTTGAGGAGCTTCTTGTAAGACATATCCTGTTGGCCCTGAATCATCTTTGTCACCCTTCGCTGTCCCTTCTCCAGCCTGTCATTATCTTTCCTGAGGTGAGAACTCCAAAATGGGCACAATATTTCAGGTGTGGTCTCACCAAAGGTCTATAAAGGGGTAGAATTATAATAGCATAATAGGTGTAATATAGTTTATTTGACACCTTGTGTGGTGTGTCACGAGGTACAGTCGAGTGACTTAACCACACAAGAAGTTGGTAAATCCCCAATAACTCACACCCTGGAGTGCTTTATTGTGATTATACAATGGACCCATGTGCAAAATGTGTTTAATTATGTTGTTTTATAAATGCATTTCCTCAGCTGTGGGTAATGCAGAATTTACCCATGGTCATGTGATATGTTTTGACCAATGAGGTTACAGGATGTTCACATACTATTTTATAATTACCCTTTACCTTCTACTTTCAATACCCCACCTGATACATCCCAGTATCCTGTTTGTCTTACTGTAGGCCTTGTTGCACTGGCTTGATTGTTTGAGGGTGTCGCTGATGATAGCTCCTAGGTCCCGTTCCTTAGTCATAGTGCTAAGTCTTACCCTACCCATCCAGTACTCTATCTTGGGGCCTCCCCTTTAGCCAGCTACCTACCCATCTTACTATGTCCCTAGTCGCACCTAGTTCTGCTGCCGGTTCCCTGAGTACCCTTGGATGCAGCCCATCTGGTCCCAGGGACATTTCTATCTTTAGGGCTGCCAGTCCTTTATGGACCCTTTTGCTTGTAAATACTGGCTGTCATCTCCAGTACACCCTCTTTGGCTGCTCTGATGCCACTCTCTGGCAAGGGCCCGCCATCCTACCTAGTACAGACAGAGATAATGTAGTCATTTAAGGATGGTAGCCTTTTGCCCATCCTCCTCTATCACTCTACCCCCTCAGATAGCATAACGATTCCAATAACACAAAAAGTGTGCTGTGATACACATGAAAAGTAGAAACACACACGCAGGATAAATCCTAGGAGGGGAGGCAATCAAAGTAAAAGAACAGAAGAGAGTTCTGGAGATTGTAGTCTCATACAATCTTCAAGTGGGAAACCAATGTAACAGGCTGGTGGGAAAGGCCAATGGAATGTTGTCATGCATCAGCAGGGGCATCATTAGTAGGAGGAGGGAGGTAATAATGCCCCTCCACAAAGCCATGGTAAGACTGCATCTGGAGTATGGGGTACAGTTCTGGAGACCACACCTCTACAAGGACATAGATGGGATGGAGAGGGTTCAGAGAAGGGCAACCAAGATGGTGCAGGGTATGCAAGGGAAGTCATATGAGCAGAGGTGTAAGGAGCTGGATCTGTACACACTGGAGACTAGAAGGGAAAGGGGAGACATGATTGAAACTTTTAAATATGTGAAGGGGCTCAACAAAGTAAGGGAAGGGTGTTTACTTAAGAAGATGGAGGGGGCCAGAACTACAAGGCATAGCCTCAGGCTCTAGGGGAAAAGATACAGAGGCAACAAGAGAGGGCTATTCTTCACAGAAAGGGTGGTAGAGCCCTGGAACAGACTACCAGAAGAAGTAGTGGAGCCGATTCAGTGGAGGGATTCAAGAGGATATGGGACAGACATGTGGGACTGAGTAGCGGGGGAGCTGGCAGGAGTAGGAGGTGTAGGGAGAAATTAGTGCAGACTAGATGGGCCGGTGTGGTTCTTTTCTGCTTCTATGATTCTATGATTCCCCTCCTTTCTTTCTTTTTTCCCTGATATACTGGAATAAATGTTTTTCTCCACCCTTGACCCCCACTGCAGTACACAGCTATGTCTGCTTTTGTGTCACTAACCACCCTGTCTGCCTCCTTATTTCTCAGACCGTATTCTCCCCACCCCCATTCTTCCTCCCCCTGCTTTTATTTGTACCTGGAAAAGGCCTTTCTCATCGCTGTTGCTGTTTTCCTGACCCTTGCCAAGAACCATAGTGGTCTCTTGAACTTGTTCCTTTTGGTTACTGCTCGTGCATTTGACACCCTTTTATTGCCACCCATCTCTGTTCCACACCTCCTATGCTGTCTACCCTCAGTAATGTGTCCTTGACCAGCTCCTTCAAGTCCCCCCTCTAAAATCAAGAACCTTAGCTCTCGACTGACTGGGGTTTTCTGGTCCCAAGGGCCTGTTTGAACCAGATGGAGTTGTGGTCGCTGTTCCCTAGCGGTTTCCTTGGTCTCTCAGCTCCTACCACCTCTGAGTTAATTAGCATTATATCAAAAATGGCCTCCTGCCTGGTAGGTTCCTTAACTAGTTGTACAAATAGACGGTCCTAGACTGTATCCAGCAAGGCCTGACTTCTGGTGCACCTGGCCACTGGAACATCCCAACTGATGTTCAGCAGATTCAGGTCACCCACTGCCACTGCTTGCTTCTTTGCCATCCACCTTCCTAGTTCTTCCCCGAGCTCTCTGTCCCTCTCTTCCCATTGCCCTGGTGGTTTATATATCATTCTCAAGCATAGTTTCTTGCCTGAGGCCACCATGAGTTGCACCCACAGTGACTTTGTCTCCCCATTACTACCCCTGATGCTGTCATCTCCACAACTTCAATGCTATCTTTGACATAAAGGGCTGTGCCTCCCCCTCTGCCTTTTGCTGTATCCCTCCTATCTGTCTCCTAATGTGCAAAAGTTCCTCTTCACCATCTACACTCACTGGTTTGCCAGATAATTGGTACCCAGGCGTACCAGCACCTTCAGCCTCCCTCCCCAATCCTCCCTATCCTGTCTAAATACTGGATGCACAATCAAAAGAAAAAAGTTTGGCCGCCCCGGTGCTGGTAGTGTGATGTGGCAATGGAATGACTAAAGCAGCAAGAAAAAAGTCTCACACTTATCACCACACATTATACTGTAAGGACTAAGCCCATTACATGCTATTGGAGTTAAAAGCCAAAATTATTAAAATATCCAGGCTAAAAACAGGTACAAAAGGACATGTATATACCCCAACCCCCCACAGTGCAAGAAAAAGCAAACTCTCCCCAACAGCGTTTCATACCCCTGTGGGTACTTTTTCATGGGTAACAGTTGTAACTACACCCCTCACTGGTATATACAAGCAGCAGTCAATAATAGTTGATTATACACTGCATAACCACTCAATAACATGTGCACATCCTAAATACTTACTAAAAGAGCCTCAATTATCAAGCCCTCAAATCCCAGCCATAGTTTTATAAGGCAAAGCAATTATTCTATTAATCTAATCAATGTCCAAACCACATTCCTGTGGTCTTTATGCTCTGCATCACATTATCTTCTTGTGGATTTAGTCCATTGAGCTGAACGTTTTGATTATATGCTTGGGCTGTTATCCAATAAGGCTTTTTACATAGATACATACATACTGTAGATATATAGACACTGTTGGCAGTTAAGGGCCTATGGCCCACCCAGTCTGCTCATTTGAACTTGTAAGTTCTCTTTACATTTTTCTAGAAGTCTGTTGCCCCTTACCTAGATCTAAAATGAGCAAAAGGGGAGGGAATATAAACAACTTGACCCTCTGTGCAGAAGCCAGATGGATTGTTAAATGCACTCAGGAGACTAGAAATGAAGCCTTATTTAAAGAAATGATTAAATATTAGAGGGAGATTTAGTGCTATTATATAGTGTGTCAGGAATAGATGTGTGTATATATATATATATATATATATATATATATATATATGATTGAAGTTTTAAAAAATTTTCTTTAATTTTTTCATCAAGCCTCTCTATGCGATGACCATAAACATGCCTGCATGGCAATTCTGGTACTTGAAATCATTCCTGGGTCCCATGAAAAAGCCTGATTGGATAACAGCCCGAGCATACAATCAAAACATCAGCTCAATGGACTAAATCCACAAAAAGATAATTTGATGCTGAGCATAAAGACCACAGGAATGTGGTTTGGACTTTGATTAGATTAATAGAATAATTGATTTGCCTTATAAAACTATGACTGGGACTTGAGGGCTTGATAACTGAGGTATTTTAGGATAGGATATCTTTTGTATTAGTGCTAGTAGCTATTTAGGCTGTGCACATGTTTTTGGTTGGTTATGCAGTGTATAATCAACTATTATTGATTGCTGCTTGTATATATACCAGTGAGGGGTGTAGTTACAACTGTTACCCTTGAAAAAGTACCTGCAGGGGTACGAAATGCTGTTGGGGAGAGTTTGCTTTTTCTTGCACGGTGGGGTGGGATATATATATCCTTTTGCACCTGTTTTTAGCCTGGATGTTTAATAAACTTTAACTTTTAACTCCAATAGCGTAGAGTGGGCTTGGTCCTTATCATATAAGGTCTGATGGTAAGTGTGAGACTTTTTCCTTGCTGCTAAATCCTGGATGGCAGATGCATCAGGAAGACACTTGAACATCCATTTCCCACCCATTCCCCTTCCCACCACCTTCTCAACTCACCTAATCATTGAGTCCCCGACCACTAAGACTCTCCTGATAGACTTGCTCCAATTTCTCCCCCTGGATGCCATTACATTGTCCTGCCCCTTTCCTTTGACTTACAGTCCCCCCCCCAACGGGGTTAGGTGCTTGAGCCTCCTCTAGGTGTGCAACTTGGTTTGCTGTCTTGAAAGTGTTTAGCTGGGTAACCTCCCTGTGACTAACTCTGCATCTCCACCCCTTCCCACCACTCTTCGCCCCACTTGACAAGTAGGCCTCTGGGGGAGTGGATGTGCATGTGGAAGACTCCAGCTCAGCTCAGCTGGTGGCACAGCTGAGATATTTCTTCTGTTGCTGCCACTGTCTAAGCATGGAGCTCCACCAAGGTCCTGCAGATGGTCAGTGCATATCCCTAGATCATATCCCTAGAGAAGACAGCACTACAACTGCCACAGCCCAGTGTACAAGAAAATTGAAACTGAATTAAAAGAAAGTAGAAATAAATCTTGTGGGGGTAATGTAACAGCATCTGTTATGTGGCCACAGTGTTCAGGGTGGTGCTCAGGCTGAGGGCAGTGCAATCTGTTGGATACCATCAGCTATCATATTGTGCTGCCTGGGGGATTTTGAGGTAATGGGGTACCCAATGTACAGTAAAACTGAAAATTAATTAAAGTAAAAAGAGTTTTTTACAGTAACAACATGCCTTGGATGGCACCGCTATTAACACTGCTCCTGCTTTCAAATACCTTGGGGTAGTAACCGGTCCAGTGGTGCTGAAGGTTGAAGCACTGGATGCCACACCTCATGCCCTGCCAGTGACCCATGTTCATTCTCATTCATTTCATTTTTATTGAAGGGTTAGACCATTGAGAATGAACTCATTTAAAATGGTGACTCATGGCATAACATAAAGCAAAATTACAATTAATATAACATGACTAAAGACACATAAATACAATAATTACAGAATTACATTTCACAACATAAAGGAGTACCAGCGGTGCGAGTGGGTCGCTGGGGGTTGGCTGGGGAGGAGGAGGATTGATCATTCCCAGGACAGCTCTCCTCCGAGGTGTGGGGTTGCAACAGTCGGTGTTAGCCTGACCCCTAGTGGAGGCTAGGGGCTGGCACACTGATGCTGAAAGTAGAGGGCAGAGGAGGGGCAGACTCCAGGCGTGCAGCATATAGGAGAGTGCGCGGCACTGCCATCGGAGTCCTTGCACGCCCCCCTCTGCAAGGGAGAAAAAGGAAACTGCCCGCATTTGGATGATGGTGGCAATCACAGGTTCCGCCCCAGCTAGTTGGACCAGTGGACCAGAACTGTGCTTGAGGTGAGGGTGAGCACCCCTCCCACTAACCCCGCTGGAGGGGTAAGCCCTGGGGTCATAGCTGGTGCTGGTGGATGTCGGGGGATGGGGCTAGAGTGCCACCTGAATGAGGGCCACTGGGGGAGAAGAAACAATCTAAAAAAAAGCCTTGGGGTCTGGCCTGATAACAAGCTCAATTTCTCTGCTCATATTGATGCTACTCATAACAAACTTCACCCTAAGCTAGGTGCCTTTGTATTGCAACAAGTACCACCTCCCCTCCAGGTCCATCAGGAACTGGTCACTAAAATGATCCTTCCAATGTTTGACAATGCAGACGTGGTCTATGGTACTGCACCTGCCTCTTCTCTAGCCAGACTGGGCACCCTTTGTAATACTGTCTGTTGCTTTGCCACCAACTCCCCACCCTGCACTCACCATTGCATGCTTTACTCATTCCTTTCCATCCTCCCTCTTCCTTTACGTTGCCTGTTCCACTGCACCTCCTTTATTGCTAAATACTGGTTCGGCACTCTCCCATCTTACCTCTCCGCCACCCACTCCTCACCTTACTCTTTATACACCAGAGACCACAGAAACTTTACCATTCCTTACCCCCACTCATGTTCAGGACAAGCTGCTTTCTTCTACCGTCTCTCTTCTCTTTGGAACCAGCTCCCCTCTGCTCTTTGCATATCTCCTTCACTCCCTGCTTTCAGACTCTTACTAAGAGTTACACCTGCCCCCACCTTCTCCTGTCTTCACTCTCATAAATGTTCCCACTTTTTCCCCTTGTAGCCTCCTTTGCTCCACTGCTTACATCCTTTTACTCTCCTTCTTAGATCTGTTTTCCTCTGACACCCTATCTGCATTTCTCAATTACCAGGGGTCTGCTCTGGGCTGCACTATTGTACTCTCTGTTCTCAGCCTCTTATTATCTGTACCTATTAACAGTACTCTTGTCTGATCACTATTTTCTGATTTTCACTACCTGGAATACCATTTAATTTTGTAAGTTGCACTTTCTCAGTTTCTCATTCTTGACTGACACCTATAGCTTCAAATCAATGCAATGTCTGCCACTCCACAATGGCTTTTGCTGCCATTGGTTTTGATATGTTGCACTTTGAATTTTATTTTGTCCTTCGTTGCATTGTATGTCGGTACCCCCCCACCCCGAAGTTCGCTGGAAATTAGCCTCGGTTTAGTGTGCCTTTCCAGGTTATCAAATTTAAAGTAAATAAATAATGTACGGGTACTGGTTAGGTGGCTCTGGTGTTCTGGGCGGTGCTTAGATGGGGGGTAGGGCAATCTGATGGATGTGACCAGCTGTCAGATTGTGCTGCCTGGCATGATTTTGAGGTTATCGGGGCACTCAATGCACGGTAAAACTGAAAATGAATTGAAACAACATAGAAATGAAGCTTTTGCAGTAATGTAAGGACACCTGTTCGGTGGCTCCAGCGATCAGGGTGGTGCTTAGCCTGAGGGTAGTGCAATCTGATGGATGATACCAGCTATCAGATTATGCTACCTGGAGGATTTTGAAGTAATGGGGCACCCATTGTGCACAAAAACTGTAAATGAATTAAAACAAGGTAGAAATGAGGTGTTTACTGTAATGTAAGGGCAGCTGTTATGGGGTTCCGGTGTTCTGGGTGCACTATAGGCTGAGGGTAGCACAATCTGATGGATGCGACCAGCTATTAGGTTGTACTACCTGGAGGATTTTGAGGTAGTGGAGTACCTAATGTACATGAAAACTAAAAATTAATTAAAACAAAGTAGAAATGAAGCTTTTACTGTAATGTAAGGCCCCCCTTATGTGGTCCTTGTGTTCAGGGTGGTACTTGGACAGAGAATAGCGAAATCTTGATAGATGTGATCAGCTATCAGATTGTGCTACCTAGGGGGATTTTGAAGAAATGGGTTGTCCAATGTACACGAAAACTGAAAATGAATTAAACCAGAGTAGAACTAAGGCTCTGGCAGTGATGTAAGGCTACTTGTTCTCTTGTTCCAGTGTTCTAAGTGCTGCTTAGACACAGGGCTGCACAACCGAACAGACCATGCTCCTCTATCAGAGTGTACTACCTGGGGGTATATTGAGGTAATGGGGTGCCCAATGTACAGTAAAACCGAAAATGAATTAAAACAAAGTAGAAATAAAGCTTTTACAGTAATGTAAGGGCACCTGTTATGTGGCTCCAATGTTGTGGGTGTTGCTGAGACAGAGGACAGCACAATCTGACAGATGTAATCAGCTGTCAGATTGCTCTACCTGGGAGGATATTGAGGTAATGGGGTACCCATTGTACACTGGCAAACTGAAAATGAATTAAACCAAAGTAAGAGTGAGGTAAGGGCACCTAGTATGTGGCTCTGGTGTTCTGGGTGCTGCCTAGACTGAGGGTAACGCAATCTAACACACACACTCTGGTATCAGATTGTGCTACCTGGGGGGATTTTGAGGTAATGGGGGACCCAATGTACAGTAAAACTTAAAATTATTTAAATTATTTAATATAGTAGAAATAAAGCTCTTAAAGTAATGTAACGTCACCTGTTATTTGGCTCCGGTGTTCTGGGTGCTGTTTAGACAGCGGGTAGTGCAATCTGACAGATGCAATCAGCTATCAGACTGTGCATCCTGGGGGGGATTTTGAGGTAAGGACAACTGTTTGGTGGCTCTGGTGATCAGGGTGATGCTTAGGCCAAGAGTGGTGTGATCTGTCGGATGCAAACAGCTATCAGATTGTGTTAACTGAGAGATTTTCAGGTAAAGGGTACCCAATGTATACAAAACTGCAAATTAATAAAACAAAGTAAAAATAAAGCTTTTATAGTAATGTAAGGGCATCCTTATGTGTTCAGGGCGATGCTTAGACAGAGAGTAGCACAATTTGATAGGTGCAATCAGATATCAGATTGTGCTACCTGTCGGTATTTTGAGAGAACGGGTCACCCAATGTACACCTCAGGACCTCAACATGTACACCCTGGAAGAGAGGAAGGAGAGGGAGGCTATGATAGAGGCCTTTAAATACATCACAGGAGTAAATAAGGTAGGGGAGGGAAGTAATTTTCAGAAAAAATACTCAAGAACAAGGAGATATGCAATGAAGCTGGAGGGGGTAGTCTCAGGAGTGATGTGGAGGAAATATTTCTTCACAGAAAGAGTGGTGGATGCCTGAACAGTCTTCCAGAGGAGTTGGCGGGGCCAAAAACAGCGGTGAGGTTCGAGAACCTACTGTATGGGACAGGCATAAGGGAATCTCAGTGGAAAGGAAGGGGGAGAGAAAGAGCTGGAGACCAAGCAGGGTCTGTGGTGACTCTGTAGGTATTGAAAAATGGACAGACTAGGTAGGCCAAGTGGTCCTTATCTTCCGTCAAATTCTATGTTTCTGTGTTACACGAAAACTGACAATGAATTTAAACAGAGTAGAAATAAGGCTATTGCAGTAATGTAAGAGTGTCTGTTATCTTGTTCTGGGTGCTGCTTAGACTGAGGGTAGCACTACTAGGCAGATGTGATGATCTATCAGATTGTGCTGTCTGCGGGGGATATTGAGGTAATGGGGTGCCCAATGTACACAAAAACTGACAATGAATTAAACCAAAGCAGAAATAAAACCTGTGCAGTGATTCGTGGCACCTAGTATGTGGCTCAGGTTTACTGGGTGTTGCTTAGATAAAGTGCAGCATAACCTGACAGATGCAATCAGCTATCAGATTGTGCTATCTGGGGGGATTTTGAGGTAATGTGGTATCCGATGTACACAAAAACTGAAAATTAATTCGAACAAAGTAAAAAAAAAAAAAAAGCTTTTACAGTAATGTAAGGGCATCTGTTATGTGGCTACGATGTTCTGGGTGCTGCTTAGCCTGAGGATAGTGCAATCTAACGGATGCAATCAGCTATCAGATTTGCTACCTGTGGGATATTGAGGTAATGGGGTACCTAATATACATGAAAAGACAAAGAATTAAACCAATGTAGAAATAAAGCTTGTGCAGTGATGTAGGGGCACCTAGTATGTGGCTCTGGTGTACTGGGTGCTGCCTAGGGTGAGGGTGATGCAATCTGGTGGACATGATTAGGTATCAGATTGTGCTACCTGGGGCATTTTTTTTATT
Organism: Neoceratodus forsteri; assembly: GCA_016271365.2. NCBI lineage: Eukaryota > Metazoa > Chordata > Ceratodontiformes > Ceratodontidae > Neoceratodus > Neoceratodus forsteri. The sequence goes on along the minus strand of CM057459.1, from coordinate 1,280,675,574 downwards.
TTTTTATTCTATTTTATCACCGACTTGGGAACCCTCTCAGATCCTCCCGATCACCCTGCTTTCACCCCGTGCCTGAGAAGCCCGACTCCTGGCACCAGTCTGGCTATCCCCTGGCTCTAAGCCCCCGAGGTAGGGATGTCCTATCCACCTAGGGCACTCTATCTATTTCAATTCAGGCCAGGCTGGGCTCAGCCAGAAATGAAGGACGATCGGTGGTGGAGTGTGGCTGGGTGGACAGATGTGCCATCATCTATCCCTGAGATGGGGATTTTCTTCATGTTTCCTGGGAGTGCAGCGTGCCATGACATCCGCACAAGGCTGCCTGCTGATGTCTGCCATACTCCCGCCCTTCATCTGGCTGATGATCCCTACAGTACTCCCAATCTCCATCGGGGTCACGAGGGCACTGAGCAGCCCCAGGATCCCTCCCCAGGAGAGGAGAGCTGTCCTCCGACGCTCAATCTCTCCTCCCTGCTGACCCCAGCTCCCCGAGTCCATCCTCAACCTGGGTCACCAGCGGGCGCGAGGTGTGGCTTCCAGCGCCTCAACCCTCAGCACCACCGGGACGGCTACCTGGGGCACTTTGAGGAAATGGGGGACCCAATGTACAGTAAAACTGAAAATTAATTAAAGTAGTACAACAAAAGTTTTTGCAGTAGTGTACGGGAACCTGTATTGTGGCTCCAGTGTTCTGGGTGCTGCTTTGAAGAGGACAGCACAATCTGACAGGTGTGATAAATTTTCAGATTGCCCTACATGGGAGGGATATTGAGAAAATGATTGAAAACAAAGTCAAAATAAAGCTTGTGCAGTAATGTAATGGCACCCGTAATTTGGCTCTGGTGTTCATGGTGGTACTAGAGGTTACTACAATTGGACAGAATCAGTCAGCTATCAGACTGTGCTACCTGGGGCGATATTAAGGTAATGGGTGACCAGTGTACAGCATAGTTAAAAATGAATTAAAACAAAGTAGAAGTAAAGCTTGTGCAGTGCTGTCAGGTCACCTTGTACGTGGCTCCAGTGCTTTGGGTTTCTGCTTAGGCTGAGGGTAATGCAATCTGATGGATGAGATCAGTTATCAGATTGTGAGACCTGGGGAATTTTGAGGTAACTGGATAACCAACGTACGTGAAAACTGAAAATGAATTAACACAAAGTAGAAATAAAGCTTTTACAGTGATGTAAGGCACCAGTTATGTTGTTCCAGTGTTCTGGGTGCTGCTTAGACTGAGAGCAGGGCAATCTGATAGATCGATCAACTGTCAGATTGTGCTACGAGGTGATTTTGAGGTTGTGGGAGTAAACAATGTACAGTAAAATGAAAGTGAATTAAAACAAAGTAGAAATAAAGCTTTGCAGTAATGGCACCAGTACATTTCAAGGCTCCAGGGTCAACTATGGACTCTTTCCTCATTATCAGGCAATACACCCTGGTAGCGGCATATAAAGGATGATTCTCCTTGTTATATCACAAGGGCCTACAAATTGTGTTCTGTATAAAATGATGTGAAAATTACCTAAATGATTGACTCTGTTCCTTGGGATGCAGTCTTTCTGAGTACCAATGTTTTATTACATGGTCCCTACTCAAGACAATGAAGCCCGATCCACAAAAGTTCTTAGATTGACACAAGGTGCCTGCATCAAACATAAATGATGTAAGTGGCACCTTGTGCCAAAAGAAGCACCAGGAGCTACTCAGAAAGGCAGCCAGCATCAAACACAGGCTGCATGCACCAAAGGGGCTTGTGCCAGCCTTGCGCACAAAATGGGATGTGACATGGCGCTAGAGGGGCTTGCAGCAGACATGGCAGCCTTATCCCCAACATGGTATTACAAAAGCGTTCCCAGAGGGCAAAAATTCTAAGTAATGTTGGACCAACCAGAGCTGGTCTAAGGGTATTAGATGTGTGTCTGCTGGGAGGAGTTTGATAGTTGTGGCAATGTGCCATGGTCCCCCCAAGCCCTGATCCCAGTTAACTTCCCTGGTGGTCTAGTGGACCCTTGATCAGCCCCGATCCCTGTGTTGAATAAAACAAACAACAACCCTGGTGGTCCCCCCCTCACCAATCAGCCCCGATCCCTGTTATTGAATAAAAAAAACAACATCCCTGGTGGTCAAGCAGACCCACCAGTCAGCCTCGATCCCAGTTATTAAATAAATAAAAAAATCCCTGTGATCTAGCAGTCCCCATCTCTGATGTCCGCTATAGATACATATCACTATTTTTCTGGTGGTCTAGCGGACCCACCTCCCTGACAGGCAGCACCCCACCACCCCGCTTCCCCCGTCCCCTGCCTTGCACAGTCCTCTGCTCTCCATCACAGCTGGGCACCAACTGAGCTGTCAATCAGTGTACTGTATATAATACACTAACTGAAACTCAGTCATCATCCAGCCATGGCGGAAAGCAGAGGGCTGTGTGTGTCTCAGCTCTGGGATGGGATGGGGAACGGGATGGTGAAGCTGCCTGGTTGCGAGGGAGGGTCTGCCATAACACCAGGAAAATTATGATATGTATCTATAGTGGAGATCAGGGATAGAGAGCACTAGACCACCAATGATGTTTTTTTTTCTTATTCAATAACTGCGCTCAGGGTTGATGGAGGGTCTGCTTGACAACCAGAGATGTTGTTTTTTTATTCAATAACAGGGACTGGAGCTTATCACGGGGTCCACTAGACCACCAGGGTTGTTTTTTTATTCAATAATGGAAATTGAGGGTGGGGGGTCCACTAGATCACCAGGGATCTTGGTTATGTTTTTGATTAACAGGGATTGGGGCTGGGGGTGGAGCTTGCCACCAGGGACGGCTGTCCTTGGTGCTAATGCCACATAGCCACTGCACAGCTTGCAGCACACCTTCCTGATGCGCCGTCTGTTTGGCACATGGCCAAGGTTGCTGCAAGCCGTGGGACTTTGCCACCAGGACCCTACCCGATAGTGAATTGGGCGAGGGTCCCTGGTGCACTAACAGCTGTGCAAGCTGCAGTTGGTGCAGCTTGTGCTGACCTTGTGAATCAGGCACATGGTCTTTTCTCTTCTTATGGGCTTATTTTTCATTAGGATTTGGGACTATCAGAGCTCCAGCTCTCAGATGTGCATGCTTTTAGTATAATAGCATTTTTCCAGACAATTGTACATCCAACTCCATCTGTTTTGATTAAAGTGCTCTATACTTTTAGAGTCACAGAATTATGCCCTCTTCCATACTGTATATTATTCTACTTGGATTGGTCATACAGTATGTTCACATTTACTCAATGGATGGCTTTTCTACCTATTTGAACCTGTAGATGTTAATAACAAATGTATGTACTGAATGTATTTTTTTTTGTATATATGTTTTACTTTGTAATGGCTTATAGCTGATCAATAAACTGTTTCAACCAACCACATAGTCATCCACTCCACTGAAGGTAGCACCACCATACCACTACCAGAACCGTTCACCAGTTGATGAAGCAGGGCTGGAAAATGGCATCAGCCCTGGCAAATGCTAACAGATTTTATATTGTGCTTGTAACGTTTTCCTTTGACTAGTTCTGCTGTCTTGAACTGGAATGTCAGTGGAATCTGTGGATCTTCCTAGCCACAAGCTCTGCTGGCTTGTGGCTGCAACACTTAATTTCAACCTCTTTGCAGTATTCCACCCTCCCCTGAAAGGAGAGCTTTCTTTTGGATGCTGTCTTTCCCCTCCTTGGTGGCCTTTGTTCCTGCCACTCTGGATTCAAGGTGTGAACCAAGGTCAAAAGTGATGGTTCAGTTCTTTTTGATTATAGGTGGCCTAGCGCGTAAGGCAGTACAATGATGATTTTTCAATCCCAAAAATACCAGCAGTAGTAGGGTATTCATTATTTTGATTCAATAAAGTAAACATTCCACTCTAGGAGTGTGAAAGCATTGGGCTTAATATTTAGAGCCATCCAACCGTGTGGTGCAATCAGTAGCGCTATGTACAAAATAGGGCTGGGTTACTCCCAGTGCACTATTCAAACAGATAGCACAATCTGAACAGACCGTGCAATCCGTCTGAATATTGGGCCATGGTAGCATGGTGCAAAGCACTCAGTTACGATGCTGTGCGCTACCAGAGCACTGGACTGAAGACTGTCCATGGGGTAAATCACAGCACACATTGGTTAGCACCACAGCTCCTATAAGCAATATTCAGTCCAAGCATGTAAATGAGCCCATTGCGAATGCATGTTGCTAACGAGCCTGTTACATGCTCACTTTGGGTTCATATGGATGCCATGCAACTGTCAGATTGCACCAGGCTGTGGTTCCCCTCTCTAACCCTGATCTTTTATTGCATAAAAGAAAACAGCTCCCTGGTGGCTAGCAGTCCCCTCCCTAACCTGGATCCTTTGTGGACTAAAATACAGTGGTTTCCTGGTAGCTAGCGGTCCCCCTCACCTGATCCCCGTTGTCCTGTGTATGCTTTAATAACAGAACTCCCTGGTATCCAGTGGTCCCCCCATCCGATACCCATAAAAAGTAAAATACACATCCTCTCCCTTTTGTCTAACAGTCCCCCTTCCCTATTAATGATATCTGGTAAATGTACACTAGAAAGCATTCCCTGGTGGCTAGTGGGCCCCTCTGCCTATCTTTGATCCTATGTATATGATACTGTCAGCACTGCCCTGGTGTCAGTGTTTCCCCCCATCCTCGAGCACCCTGTCTAACAATGCAACAGTCCCTGATGTCAAGGGCCTCCCACCTCAGCAGGTGGTGCCCACCACCTGTTTCTCCCCATCCCAGAACGGGTGACCAGCACAGCCCTCTGCTCACCACAGCTGGTGACCAACTGGGCTGTCAGGGAGCGCGTGCTGTACAATCAGCTGTTGCAGTACACACTCCTTGACAGCTCAATCGATAGCCAGCATGGTGGAGAGTAGAGGGCTATGCCAGTCACCAGCCCCATGATAGGATGGGGAAGCGGGTGGTGGGGCACTACCAGCTGGGGAGTGGGGGGTACCCTAGACACCAGGAACTATTGGGTATTGTTGGATGGGGTACAGGGATGGGGAGGTGGGAACACTGAACCAGGCAGTGCTGACAGTGTCGTATACATGGGATTGGGAATGGTGAGGGGACCAGCCACCAGGGAATGCTTTCTATTATACATTTTACTGGGGTTGTTGATAGGGAGAGGGACTGCTAGACACCAGGGAGGATGTTTATTTTACTTTTTATGGGGATCAGGAGGAGGACCACTGGATGCCAGGGGTTCTGTTAATGAAGCATACAGGGACATTGGGGATCAGGGAGGGACCTCTAGCCACCAGGGAACTGTTGTATTTTATTCATCAAAGGATCAGGGTGGGGGTCTCCACTAACCACCAGGGAGGAGATGTACTATATATTGTACTTTTTGGGGGGATCGGATATGGGGGGCACTGGGCACCAAGGAACCATGGACAAAGGGGGAGGGTCACTGGAGGGGGGAGGAGCAGCTGCAGTATAAGGGCTGCTTGCTGCAGAATCGAGCAGACTTGATAGACCATAAGGCCTTTATCTGCTGGCAATTTCATATGTTCATATGAATGTATGTGCCCTAAGTTGTGTGGATGTGGTGTGTGGTGTCCACCCCATCTACATGACGTTAAGGGGTGGGTTTTAGAAGTATTAAACTGCACCACACAAATGGACATTTGACACTTCTGAAATCTCTGAATTTTGCACTGCACTGCGTATGCATGAAGGATCCCTCATTTGCAAGGACGCAGCACACATTTCTGTGCACCAGCATTGTCGGGGTTTTGTCTCACAAAAGTGTCCTTTGAATATGGGCAATGCCCCAACAGCAGGTGCTATTCACAGTTTGTGCTCGCTATCCTTTTGAATATGGGAACCTTTGAATATTCATTTCTGAATGTCACATGTAATAGGGTATTACTTGGATCCAAGTACCGAATATTTTTTCCTGTTCCTTGGTATACAGGAAAAAATATTCAGGATACCTAAAAGAATTAAATAAAAAGCTGTATCTGTCACCAGGTGCCCAGAGCTAGCCACACGTCCACCCACTCCCAACTCCAGATATTCACTTTTACCCTCTAATCTGCTTCCTCATCCTCCCAGAGAGAAGGGAAGGGGATAGAGGAAAAAGTGAGAGAGAAAGAGAGGTTTTTAATCCTCCTACTGTCAGTCCTACCTCCTTCTGTGTCAGCCACCCCAGCCCAATCATCCGGCTTTCTAGGGCTTAGCTCCACCCAGTATCCCCATGGCATCTATTCAATGTCTTCCTCAAGCAGATCTTTCACATGGGTTGGCTGGGCCTGAATTTTATTTCTGTCCTTTCTGCCCAGTGGCCAGCATCTTGCAGATTAGTAAGTGGAAGGTTTGCCTCCATATAAGAAACAAAATGCAGCTGACATAAGAAGAGAGTGCACAATACAAGTGTTCTCTTGCAGTGCGATCTCTCTGAAAAGACAGATTGGGAAACATTTGTATGTCTATACCACTAGCTGTAATCAGGTAAGAAGAGCGAACATGTTTTAGTAGCATGTCTGTAGTCCCTGTGCTGCTCGTCTTCAGGAGAATTATCCTCAGCTAATGGCAGCATTCTGCACAGACCTGGGGCTCGCAACATAGGCCTTCTTGAATTCTGCTAGACTGAAGTCTTCTGGCAAAGGCAAATTCTCAAAAAAATATTTTTTTAAGATACTGCAGTAAGTACACACCTTCGGCCTCCACCATCAGAGCCAGTGGGAATCCAGACGGAGCAGGGTACAAGAGTGCCAGTGACCATCACACTGGCAGTTCAGGGGACATGTATTTTCTGTTTTTTTTCTTCCCAGTTCCACAATCAACCCTCCACCTGCTAGGTGCTACGCTATGCCCTGGCAGGCCTTGTAAGTACATGGTGAGTCCTATGGAAAAAGACAAGCTCATTGACTCACCACAGGGATCACTGTGACACTTGGCCCTTCCCTCCCTGAGTAGAAGTGTTGCCATGCAGCAACGCAACCTCGTACACCTATCCTAGCTCCCTGAGTTTGCTACTGAACCTGGTTTTCCAGCATGGGAGTGCAATGACCATCAGCAGGCTGCCTTAATTACAAACCGTTATTTTCATTAAAACTGTATTTTTGTCCTGCATTTAATATGTACCAGAACTTTTGTGTTGTTAGACATACTGTACAGGTCCCAGACCCTATTTGCAAAATATTTGCATATACAGTTTAATTACTTGTGCACATTTTAATATCCTGCCTGTTAGAAGAAAATGCATTGCCAGAATCTTCAGGCACATCAACAGAATTTAAAAAAATCCGGAAAATACATAGAATAAAATCTGAATTGTTGTCTAAATATTAGATTTTGCAAAGTTACTCCAAGGGTGTTTGTAGCTCTTTATAAGGGCCAACATTGATGAGAACTGGCGGGAGGAGATGGGCATGGGTGAAAAGAGGGATCCTCTGGTGGTGACCTTGTGGTATTGATCACATATTCCTCTGCAAGTGGATAGGGTGGAACTAGTACCAGGAAGTACTGGTCCTCAGTATAGTCCTTCTTTTCCTCATAATCCTCTTCCACTATGAGGTCTGGGTTGTATTCCACCTAGTCGTCCCCCTCTCGATGTAGGAGATGGAGGCGCACCAGCAATGCTGGCAGCAGCTGAGTAGACCCCTTCGGGATCATATTGTTTTACAGCATCGATGAAGTCTGAGTGTTCGAGACTCCCACTGTGATTAGTATCATTGATTATGGCCTGGCCATATAAAGGTCATCAATGGACGCTGCCCTCCGCTGCATCTCTTTGGCACTAAATAAGGCCTGCTGCCTCCTCACAGGTGCTGAAAGACTCACACACGCCTGAGAACTCTGTGCTCGGGCAGGTTGGCTCCAATTGAAGAACAGAATTAAATACCAAACCTGCCTACTTGCCAAAAAAGCCTCACTAAATCTGCTGCCACCAGGAGTTCAGAACCTGTTCACATGACACACGAGTGCTAGGCTGGCCAGAAGCTTCAACAGTCAAATCTTTAGCAAATCTAGATGCCACACTGCATTGACACAACGTGCATTCTCCTACCGTGCACCCCACTGGATCAACGGTCTACCACCTGCAAATTCCAGAGTAGCAACTATTGGTGCCTTCAAGCGTAAACTTTATCAGCACCTCATTGCCAAGGACAACTGTGACTTCTTCATCTAACTTTTGGTGCATACAAGTGAAGTCTTTATCAGCACCTCATTATCAAGGACACCTGTGACTGCACCCGCTTACCCCCTTCCCATAGTAATCACCTGCTGCACTTAGACACACCTCTTGACCCAGGGGGCACCTCTCAACCTCAGTACTTCACTGATTCCCCACCCCGCCCCTGCGTAACCCCCACATCTCATGGCACATCCCTCCCCTCCATTCCTCCACTATGTCACCTTTTTCTGTTTTATTTATTTACTGAAGTCTTGGAATTACAACCCTTTGAGTCAAAGACTCTTTTGCAAAGGCTCCAGACTAACAAACAGGTTACAAAAAAAATTACAAGAGATTAATACAGTACATTATACATAGGATACGAGTATGCAAATAATAAAAGTATATTATACAGAAGTGCACCATAAATGAGAGTGGAGTGCATGGCAAAGAAACAACATGGCGAGTAGATTTAAAACAGACAGGATACAAAACATTACAGGAATTTAATACAGTACATAATACATAGGATAAGAATATACAAGAAATGCAGTGCATTATACATAAGTGTATCATAATTGAGGAGGAGTATACATGATAATGAAACAAACATGGTGCAGGCAGTGCTAGCTAACTATGTAAACAGATAGGAAATTAAGGAAAAGAAATGGAGACCAGAAGGAAGTCAGTAAAGGACAGCTGTGAGACAGCTGGTAGGAGGTAGAGAGAAACGCTGAGTAGAGGGTGTAAAGTATAGAGAAGGAGGAGTAGGAAAGAGTGCAGGTAAATGATGAGCAAAGAGCAGGAAGGAACAGAGTGGGAAGGGAGAAATTAGACTAAGATAAGGTACGGAGGAGCAGGGGGAAATTGAAGGGTAAGCCATGAGCAGTCCCAGATTGACCAGTAAAAGCTAGTTACCTTCTCTGTGTCGGTCTTCTCCAGGGTGTTTAAACTCATGGATGCAGGCATACGTTGTAAAGTGCCTCAGCAGTGTCTACTTGTGTGAACCTTTCTTTAACTCTCTGTACCATCTCTGTAAATGTATAAATTGTTGTTCTCTGCTATTTTCTGTTCAACTGATGTGGAATCTACAAAAGGGCATCCGTTCACAGATGTTATCCAAGAACTCAATAAAGAAGAACAATAAATAAATTAGTAGAGGCAGGTCTGGCAGGAGGCAATGTATCATTTCAGAAAATGATATTAGCACTGATTGTGCACCAAAGACACCCATACTAGGGATTGTGACTGTAACAGTTGCCAGCAGGTTCATATCACCCACTGTATGCCTGTAGCACCCAAGCCAAGCCCCAACTTTGGTGTCTGGTAGACAGTCAGAGGGGGGAGTCACCACCGCTGGAGTGGATGATGATGACGTTAAGAAGGTAACTGCTGGCTGCAATGGCCACCTGGAATGTGTTGGTGAGGCCTTATCCTTATCCTTGTTGCAGCACTTATGCTTGTAGCCGCTTGAAGACAATTTATCTTTGGATTTTGATGACCACATTTCAGTCAGTGGGGAAGGTGACACAAACTTTTCCTTTGCCACTAAAGTTTTCTTAAGTAAAATATTTTCTAGTGCCCCTTTATGTGTCACCTGGTAGTGGAGTCAAAGCCTTTGTAGATTTTGCATGATTTCACATTGTGGAAAAGGCACACACTTCATGGGTATTGTCTTTTTAAATCTTCTTTCCGCAATTGTAGTACCGGAATAAAGCAGACAGTTCTTTCTATGCCATTCAGTAGCCAAAAAAATCATTAAAATAGTGATACTTTTCCAAAAGAAAAATAATAACGATGGTGGCTAGTAGTTGATGTTTCTGTGAGTAGGTTCAACGAGCATGATAGATGGTGGGAAAATAACTGAAAAGACACTGATGCATGATGTAATCATGGGCAGCCTCTGGCTTGCAAGTTTCCTTGTGGTCCTAGCACTGATGCAGGTTTAGTTCCAAAGATGTGGCCTGATGAAAGAGATATCCTTAAAGAAGATCTAAATAAACCATGTTGGTTTTGTCTGTACTTTCCTCTGTTCCTATGTCTGTATATCAAAATGGTCATGAATGCAAACTGAAATACTGAATCATAAAAAATGAAACACAAAGGCCATTTATTCATTTATAAAAAACAGATTACAAAATTGTGAAGCTGGGTATTGTAGTCAGGCTGACGTGTATGAAATGTCAATAATGGAAGCATAGAATATGGACATTACAGAAGCTACGATGGCTAAAGACGCCTACTGCCTAGCGTTTCAAAATCTTTCAACACAACTGAAGCATGCGACAGGTCTGTTTGCTCATTTTGTCCAAGGGGCAAACTATCAGCTGCATAATCTGCCCCGCTCCACAGAGACCCCCCCCCAAAAAGACATTACTACAAAGTCTGATGGCTAGGAATCCTCTGAGTAGGGTGAGTAGGTGATCCAGGACCAGAGAGGGGCTGGTGCTTCTAACCATGTTCCTCCACTTGTCCCCCCTCATAATAGGGTCACTGCAGCTGCACACTTTCTCTGTATGGGAAGGCAAAGTGAGTAGCTGCCTGCACAGCTAATGACAGTCCTGCTTTGCAATCAGGCAGCATAGGATACATCAAGGCTGTGTGGCTCACACCCTCCCTTCCCAGAAGCCAAGTGCCTCACCTCAGTGATGCACCTAGCCCCAGCCAGCACCAGTGTGCAGAGGGACTACTGTTTTTTTCAACCCTCTGTTTTATGGTCCCCGATGTCAGCCACCCCCATAATGACCCCATTGTGCATGCATTTCTGGGCAATCTCGCAACCTCTTAGCCCCAACACCAGAGTACCAGGACTGTGAATGCTGCCTGGAAGCATGGTGCCTGAATGTGCCAGAGGCCATAATCCTGTGACAGGCATTGTTTTTTCCACTTTCTTGACCTGTCTCCTATCATTAAGCTCACCCTTGCCACATTGTCATTGTGGGGAGAGTGCTGACTTTGTATGGGAGCAAATGATGTTGGATTGCACCCAGATCTAATCCTTTTTTTCCCAATTATTATTTTCCTACCTAACCACCCCAGCTCTGATCTGCTCTACCCAGCAACCTCCAAGCTGTGTGGTCAGTGGTGTTCCCCAGAGACTCCTACCTTTCCATTCATAGCATTCCTCCCATGGTGGAGCCCTTAGGGTAGTGCCCTGAAAGATATCCATGTCTGGTGGGTAGGTGTCCTCAGTGACAGGCAAACAGGTCACCCAGGACTCAAGAGTGCTGGCAAGTGTCATCCTGTCAGATCAAGCTGTTTTCCACTTTAATTCACCTGTTACCTGTAATGGCAACATGACTATAGCTGCCACATACATACAACAATCATGTACAGTGCTGAACCAAGTATCGCTCCCTCTAAGTGCCAGCCCCAGCTGTCCTGCACCACTATGGGCCCCAAAGCGGCACTGCTGCAGTGGTGATTGGACTATTTCCACCCACAAGAGGCAAGAGCCTCTAGGTTGCTGAAACCTCCTTTCCTTGCTTGTCTGATAGAGCCCCAGGATTGTTCCCAAACCGGGTCACCAACATTATGGTGTTAGTTCTCCCACTGGAGAAGCACCCTTTCAGCTGGATGGGACTGTAATGTTCCCCAAAGTCTGAGAGCAGCTTTCCCAAGACTCTCCCAGAATGGGCAGGGAGTTGGATTTTCAGGGTGAATCTGGCTTTCCTTCATGGTAGTGACACCCAGCTGGGCACAAGGCCTGCTTTACAACAGTCAACCCACTGAGCCCACAAAGGCCCTGCTTATGTGCAATCTGTTTTCAAGATGCACTGAAACTGCCAGTATTAAACAAAACCTTTCTCCATTGCACTGTAGGGCCAAGCAGGAAGCCCTTACCAGAATGGGAACTACTCCATTGCAGTTTTTAAATTTAAAATTGAAATCCTAACAGGAAGGAAGGACCTATTTTACTTTAAAGGGCTAATTAATGATTCCTTCCACTTCCTGATCTCTAGACTCTCTTGGCTGACATTACGTGATGTAATTGTAAGATCAACACAGGGCCGTGCTCCATTCAAGTCAATGGAAAGTCATTTTAAAATCTATTTTCCCAATTTTAATCTAATTTTTGGTACAAATTAAAGCCAGTATTCAAGTAACAAGAGTCCCATTTGTTGAATACTGGCTTTGATTTGTACCAAAAGACCGATTATATTTGGAAAATAGCTTAAAATGTCACTCCATTGACATGAATGGAGCACGGCACTGTGCTGGTCTTATAACTGCATCACAAAATGGAGCGCAGGGGGCAGAGTTGGAGATAAGGAAGTGGAAGGGATTGAGCTGCCAGCCCCTCTGGGGCAAACTATGATCCATCCCCTTCCTTAGGGGGCTAAATGAAGAATTTTGAACCTGCAATGTAGGAACTCCCATTCAGGTAAGGGAGCCCACTGTTTATTCAGTTTCCTCACCGCAGATGGAAAGGTGCTCTTTAAACCTACTTGTGCAGCAGATGTGGGAGGCGCCCGCTGTTCTTTATGCAAGTAGACAACTAAGGTCCGTCTGTCTGTGCTCCCACAAACCCAACACCTCAACCCCTATCTGAACACTGAGGCTTGCTTTAGAAAGGAAAAAAGCTGTGCCTTTCATTCAGATGGACCAAATTTAAAATCATTTTTCTCATTTATGCCTACTGAAGTTATCACACACCCTACTTGCCAGAATATTCATTATTTTAAGTTCAGTGGAAAAGAGCAGGGTTTTTTAGCTAATTTAAATTAGCAGTATTTGTTAGTCATCATATAATTTTTTTGTTTCAGAAATAATAATCTTCTGTTAAAAACATTATTATACTTGTGTTTCTGTTTGCTTTATTTCAATCCAGGACTAAGATACAGGATTTTAGAATTTTAAAAAATTCCTGCTTGTCTCGGCAAAATGACCAGTTATGAACAGGTTCATCATTACATGCCCAACAAAACTGATCTATACACCGCTGTCTGGGGACCATATCCACAACCTCTGCATTGCAAAACCCAACAGAAATGATACATACACCAATACCTTCTAGACCAGATGGGAGCCCTAATGTCCACCTCCACTAATCTATAAGGCAGGACTGGCCTACATCCACAATGCTGCCCATCTCCTTCCATACTCCAACTCAGCACTCACCTACAGTTTCTCCTGCTCACATCCCCAGCACAACCGCCTACCCTCATTAGACCAGTGTGTAACAGTAGTTTAAAAGGCAGAAGCACTGCATGAGGTGCTGTCTGCAAATACATTTAAAATGTTAGTTTTATCCTTTGCACTTTGTGAGCTCCCGAATAGAGGAGTTGGGAAACTGTGTGCAAACTGAGACCTATGCCACTTAGCAACACCAAATAGTCACAGGACAGTGGAACACTTCCATTCAGGGGTATAAAGATAGCTAAGCTTTGTGAGCATGCGAGAGACATGCACAGAGTCCTATGCACATACTACGCTTGTCTGCTGTGTCCGCTGAGGATGCAGGGACAGGGAATACAGAACCTCAAGTAAGGTAATAACCTGTGACAGTGGCAGCAAAACAAAAATGGAATCCCAATTAATGATGTGACAAATGCCTGATGTACAAAGTAGGGGAACAGGTTCAGGGATACATTTGTAAGAAATATCTTCAAATTATAGGTCTTACAAAGGAGATGAACACATTGAAAGCCAGATTAGAAACTAGACAGGATATAGAAGTATTGGAAAAATATATTGATTCAACAGCTGTTGAAACAATATCAGAGCACACTAAAGTAGACAAACAGGTGGATGAACATATCGAGGTATGAGCCACAGTACAAAAAAAACACAGGGAAGTGCAGAGGAAAACAAATCTATAATAGTGCTGCTATCCAAACCTATAATAGATTTAGTGTACTCGATAAATCAAATGAACAAATAAATGAGGAAAGCCCCTGTAACCCTCATACCTTAATCCTTAATACAGGAGTACACACAGATGTAAATAAAGTAGCTTTTCTCACAGGAGAGATGGAAAACAACAACAAGGAGTTGCACAGTTCCAATCCACTTGAAATTCCGATTGTGGCTCAAAATGAGGAAATAAAACCAGAATGTATCAAAGAGACTATAGTATTGGTTGACTCTACCATTAGGGGAATAGATGGCCTATTGTGTAAGGAAGATAAAATAAATACTATGATGAGCATGTTCCCAGGAATCACAATACCTGAACTAGGCAGGTGGTTAAAATACTGCCTTGAGGAATCAGATAGACCACTGATTGTGCTACAAGTAGGGATAAATGATATATATATATATATATATATATATATATATATATGTATATGTGTGTATATATATATATATATATACACACACATATATACATATATATATATATATATATATATATATATACTAAAGACCCTAAGAGGATTCTAGAAGACTACCGTGTTCTGTTGCAAGAACTAAAATCAAAAAACAAGGATATAATTGTATCAGGTATCCTGCCCACTTTGGAAGATATTATACAAAATAGGGATATTGTACTACTTAATTCATGGTTGAGACAACTATGTGTCTCGAAGGGTTTGGCTTTATTGAAACCAGTAGCATTTTTAAGAACATCTCATTTTACAAACATGACAGTCTTCATCTAAACAAAATGGGATCAAGAATACTAGCAAAATAGTTAAAAAGATCATTGCAAATCATTTAAACTGGTTGCAAGGGGAGGGTACAGTTAACAGAAAATAAACCTTGAGTTAACCACAAAACATAATAATGAATGAAAATAGCAAATCTCATGTGAATGATTTTGCAAATGTCAGAAGCCTTGATAACAAATTTGAAGAATTTAAGCATATACTGGAGAGAAAAAAAATATCCAGAGAGCACTCCTCATGGAAACCTGGTGGGAAGAGAGGGACACATGGGACAAAAACACAACAGGGTACAATTTGTATAGTAAACCTAGGAAACACAGGCGAGGAGGGGGAGTGGCAATATATATCCATGAGACTCTTAAAAGCATAGAAATGTAGGCTGGAAATTCTAGTATAGAACACTTATGGATTAAAATAGTTCACTCCAATGCCCCAAAACTCATTTTGGGGGTCCTATATCGTCACCTTCCACAAATAGTGAGATACAAGGACATCTTATGTTTTCTAGATCATATTGACCCAAAAGATAATATAATATTAGCAGGAGACTTTAATCGTCCTGGCATAGACTGGGATAAACAAACAGCAAAAACTAAAACAGATAGACATTACTTGGAAAAATGTAATCAGATAGGACTGGAACAAAAAGTTAAGGATAGTACAAGAGGGGAGCATATCTTGAATATCCTCTTAACTAATATGGGTGATTCTGTCATAAATACATCCGTGAACACACCAGTGTCAGACAGCGACCATCTGATAGTTCATTTTGACTTAACAGAAACCTTCAAAATCAACCAGGATTGGAAAAGTCCCCAATTTAGGAAAGCCAAATTTAATGAAATGAGAGAAATGTTGCCACAGTGGGATTGGATGGAAGATTTCAGTAGCTGCTCAATAGATAAAATATGTGACTTACTGGTGGATAAAATTATGTTTATAACTGACAGATATATTCCTTACATGGCAAAAACTCCAGGAAAGGAAAAAGCCCCAAATTGCTAACTCAAAACTTAAAAACAAATGCAACATAAAAATAGTACGATAAACAAATGAAAATAAAAATAGTAAAATCAGCCTATCTGAATAAAGAGAACAGGCGAGGAAGGTAAAGAAGGCAATAAAACAAGCAATTTGAGGTAAATCTGGCAAAATGTATGAAGGACAATTATAAGAATTTCTATACATATAAATCAAAAGACAGGAAATAAACAGTGTATAGGCCCATTTAAGGATATCAATGGGGAAATATTAGACATAGTACAAATGACAAATTTACAAAATAATTATTTAGGGTCTGTATTTAATTCTAAAGAGATTCCCCTCAGACAGTATAGGCCAAAACAGCTCATTAAAGGACCAAATACACATTGATATAGATGAAGTGACTGCCAAACTAACAAAAATAAATAAGAATGAATCCCCAGGATCAGATGGAATACACCCCAGAGTCATTTCAGAGATGGCCATCCAGATAACCCCCATTAACATTCATCTTTCAGGTACCCTTAGTTGGGGGGAAGTGGTAAAAAGCTGGAAGGAAGCACATGTGGTACCTATTTACAAAAAAGGTAAAAAAGACTCCCCGGGAAAACTATAGACCTGTGAGCTTAGCTTCAGTCTTGAGCAAAGTACTAGAGGGAATAATAAAGGACCAGATTCAATCCCACTTAGAACAACAAAATCAGCAGGACTTGTAACAGCATAGTTTTACAAAGGCTATATCATGTCAGACAAACCTTCACTTCTATGAGAAAGTGAGCAGAGCGTTAGACTTGGGGAATTCTGTGAATGTGGTCTTTTTGGACTTTTCAAAAGTGTTTGACAAGCTCCCACATAATGAATTAATAACTTCACCACACAATACTGGAATTCTAAGCAACATCATAAACTGGATCTCTGCATGGTTGGAAAATAGGAGGCAGAGGGTCACAATAAATGGGGCTCTATCAGATTGGTTGACAGTGACAAGCGGCATCCCTCAGGGCTCCATCTTGGGACTGTGTTTGTTTAACATATACATATCACTAAAATATAATAATGAGTCTGTATGGATCACTAAATTCACAGATGACTGTCACATGATGGCCATTGTAAATTCAGAGGAGGATCACATAACTCTACAGAAAGCTCTAGATCATTATATATTATTATTATATAGAGGACTGGACAAATAAATATAAACTAAAATTAAAGAAAAGTGTACAGTCATGCATATGGGGAATAGGTACCAGGGGATACATTAGATGTTAAACAATTTGACACTTAAGGCTACAACACAGGAAGAAGATCTAGGGATTACAATAAAAAATGATTTCTCTTTTAGCTCACACTGTGACTTAACAGTAAGAAAAGCTAATACAACACTAAACTGCATTTTAAGGCATATTGTCAGTAGAAGTAGAGAGGTACTGATGCCCTTGTACGGATCGTTGGTACAATCTTAATTGGAGTACTGCTTGCAAGTGTGAGCACCATACAAAAAAGGGGATAGGGAGAGGGTGCAGAGGAGGGCGACTAGAGCAGTGCAGGGCTTGGGTGGACTACCTTATGAGGACAGGTTGAGAGAGTTGAATCTCTCCTTCCTGGGCTATAGGAGGTGGAGAGGAGATATGTTCCTCGTATACAGAAGCTTCACAGACCATAAACTAAGGGAAAACATAGGACTGGAACTAAAACAAAAAACCTCATGCTACAAGGACACGTGAATTGCAACTCAAACAAGAAAAATGGAGGTTAAAAAAGCATAGATATTGGGTCAGTCAAAGAGCAGTCTAGTGGAGAGTCCTACTATAGACAACTTCAAAACCAGGTTGGACTCCTTCTACTGACACAGAAGTATAGACATATAGCCAGGGCAACTAGAAAATTGCGGTGCAATTTTTCCACAACTTCCACAATTTTAACCCTTCTCCGCACAAAATCAGCAATTTCTTACATTTATGGAATTTTTGACTGAAATTGTATAAATATATTTAAATTCTCAAGGAAAGCTGCTCAGATATGCTAACAATTTAGTGCACAGACTTGGATTTGACTAAAACATTACAGTGTGAGGTGAGAAGTGGTCAAATGTGACTGCTTTCATGTGATTCACTTTCCTGCTTTGGTTTCAAAATCATCTGGTCATGCATATGTAGACTTGAACACTTAAAATCTGTGTTAAAGCAGACTATCAGAGAACTTTTGCTGACACAAAGACTGAAACAATAGTTGTGAGACGAGGTGCAATGTGCTTCATTCACCGAAATGAAGCCTTGACCACAATGCTTGTTTTTGAATGGTAGGGTAGATTTTCCTTGTATAAATACTTTCAACCTGAAAGGATTTTGATTCAAGTGTGTCAGGAGATTGGGCGGCCCTGCTGATTATAAACTTGAATGTGCTTCTGAGGGGGTTAGTGACAGTGATTCCTTACATGTCAATCTGCTACAACTGCATACTCACATACAAAGCCTACAATAAAGCAAACATTTCTGAAAACATGCTAAACAGGTAAAGTATAGTTAATCCTTAGGCTGCCGGAAGATTTAGAATGCATAGGTTTTTAGGACAAGATATCTTGTAGGCGGCAGCCTAAGGTTAAACAGTTACCTTCAAATAAACAAAATAATTGCAACCCAAGTAAAATCACTGCAAACCAAGTAGAACAAAAGTATAATATATTGAAAACTATTGTATAAGGTAATGAAAAGCTACTGGTATGATTTGATACTTTTATCATGTGATTTTAAAATGTACTTATAGTGCTGATTAAGAACAGTAATTATTTTAACAAAATAAACATTTTTCTTACTAGACCTTTATTAGGCACCCTGGTTATCTGTTTATTTTTTTCTTGCACCAAAACAAGTAGTTTAAATAGACTTCATTATTTAACATCTAGAACCTGGCAAAATATGTTGTTTCAGGATGTATCCAGGACAGACTAATTGTAAATTACTGAATAAAATCTAGTTAGCACTGCATGGCTTAAATGTCTTGATTTTTAGAAGATATGCTACATAATGATTAATTTGCAGTACAGTTCAAAAACACACACATTTCTTCATATTAAAAATATTTACAGGTGGCAATACATTTATCTAACAATTCATGTGATCAATACAAGCTACAGCAAACAATAAAATATTTATCAGGGGCAGTGGGGATGTATAGTGAGCCCCCACAATTTTCCCACAATTTCTGCAAAAAGTCCCCGCATTTTTGGGTAAAATTTTCCACAGTTTTCCAGTGGTCCTGCATATTGCATGCTAACTTTCAGCACAGAACTGGAAATAGCAAGCTAAATGGATGTAAGTACAAAATATTGCTTTGTATTACCTATGAGACCCTATGAAACCATGGTACAGTATAAGCAAATGCTTACAGGGGCTATTTTACACCCTTACCTTCCTGAGCCTTATTTCTAAGCTCAAATACTCAGAATTCTAGCCCTACCCTTCTGCCAATCGGACTTGGGGGGGTCTTCAACACTCATTTCACATCTGCTTCAATTTTTATACCTAACTGCTCTGCCTGGAACTCCCTTGAGCTGCAACAATATGTTTCTTTAGCTCTACCCATGTTCAACCATGTAATTATTCTTCTTTGTACGATATCAGTGCTATGCCTGTTTACACGTTAACCTGTTCATCTGTAATTTCATGATTTGTGGAGAACTCACTTTTTTTTACTAGAGTTGTATCTCTGTGGGGATAACCCCAGCCAGAACAATTGCTGCATCCAGTTTTTCTTGTTATCCTTAAATTCTAAAATTCAATAAACTATCAATTACAAAAAAATATTATTCCTCTGACATGCCCACCATGAAAAGTTAAATATCTTGGTGTAGTGCTGTGTTGTTTACTATCAGAAACATGTGAATCCATCCTCATACATCCACAGTAAGAATCTAGTATGTACATTCAACATTCAACAGGTAACCTCAGCTGAAGAGATTCGTAAAACTGTCTGTGGCAGCCATCTTTAATTATGTGAGTCATTATTTATAAAATTAGCTATAAAAGGAGTTTTAAAAATGATCTGAGGAAATTAAAAAATGCACAGATGAGTAAAATAAGGATGTCAGAAATACATTTTTTGCTAAAAACAATATGATGAAAATGTTTGCCAACAAGTAAATACTGCTGCTTAATGAGATGGTATTCATCACCAGGTCT
Organism: Neoceratodus forsteri; assembly: GCA_016271365.2. Taxonomy (NCBI): domain Eukaryota; kingdom Metazoa; phylum Chordata; order Ceratodontiformes; family Ceratodontidae; genus Neoceratodus; species Neoceratodus forsteri. The sequence goes on along the minus strand of CM057459.1, from coordinate 1,280,655,642 downwards.
GGTTTACCATAGCTCCCCCCACCCATTACTTTTAATATATTGTCTATATAGTTTTTTTCCCCATAGAATCCTGGCTTCCATAAACAATAAGATCCAATGGGGTATGCATTGTGTTGGCCAAGTGCATGCCCAGTGGTTCAGTGAGGTACAATGCTGCAGGTGGAATGCCTTTAACCCCTAAAAGTGCATTTGCCAGCACAATACTCACCTCAAAGTGTCTTACTGAACTTATAAAATAGGCAAACTGAGAAAATAAAAAAAGCAAAGAAATGCCAACTTTTTTAAATTAAAGATATGTATTTTCTTTTGTTAAAAGTAACCAGTAAAAGGTAGTTCCTCCCCAGTTGTCAAGCAGCTGTCTATCCACACATTTAATGAATGGAATATTTGTTTATCTTAGGATGCAAGAATACAAAAATCTGCAGAATTCTACTGGCTGAATACTCATGTGTCCCTCAAACAAACTCACACAACAAGAGGCCTCTGTAAAGCCAAGGATTCAGTTGTATCTGGGGCAGGGCAAGCAGCAAAGATTTAGCAAAATCACAAACTACATGCTACAAGTTGAAGGTGCAGCTATGTATGGTAAACAGGTAAAAAAACCACCGAATCACAGCACACTCAAAAATAAATAAACACAAGTGCAAATTTATTACAAAAAACAGGAATTCCTTCCCTAGCAGGCCACCCCCCTGATAAAGAATAAGAGTGACTCACGCTGGGGAAGGAGGTCCTGTTTTTTGTAATAATTTGCACCTGCGCTTATTATTTTTGAGTGCGCTATGATTCTGAGCTTTTTTTTTCAAGCAGCACAATTTCCTGGTAGGTGGGTAAGGGCAGGAGGGGTGGGGTGGGGATTCATGATCAGAAAATAATCTCCAAAAGATAAAACTGTGAGCAATACTCCATTTTAATTTGTGTATATGTGAGGAAGGGACATAAAGGAAAAGAACACTTAATCAGTTTGTTCTTTTTATAGCAATGGTTAAAAAATGGAGACAACTGATTGGACAGAACTTATCCCAGAGGGTTACATTAATCTTAATAAGTAGTGCACAAAAGCCTCATTACTTGCCCTGAGATCTGAAAAAGGTAGTCCATGCTCAACTGTATAATTTAAAGAATAAATAAAATTGTAAAACACTTTCAGTGTATGCCATTAACTTCCCAGTAACTCCTAAGAGATCACAGTTAAGGCAATTTTCAGACATATAGTTCAGCTGAAAACTATTTTTACATATATTTTATTGTTGTCTATAAAGTAATCCCAAAGAAGGGCCTGCCAAATGTTACTGCAATTGTGCTTACTTACTGAATTGGTAGCTTTTGTCGAATAATCACCCTCCGATTTCCCTGCTGAAACCAGAAAAATGGCAAATCAGTCACATGGGACTGAATGGCATGAATCTAAGCCACTCTCAATCACCCCTGTAAACCCAAACAGATGGTACAGTAATCCCAAAGTAAGACCTGTCAAACTACAGAGTTATGACTGGGTAGCGGGAGGTCTGACCCATCTGAGGCACGTAGTGACGTATCAGATCAGCAGCTGCCATCGGGAGCTGGATGGGCAAGTGATCTTCAGCTCACACATCACTCCAGTTCAGCTGGAAGCTCTTTATCAGTCATTTTAACTTTTCAAGTGAAGGATACAGAGTTATGGCTCAGGAAGGGGTGGTGACAGTCTGATGAACTGAGAGCAATGTCATCATGGTAACAGCACAGACAGCAAACCACAAGTAGATGGACCCCAGTTTAAGGAATTATCAGTAGCAGTGTCAGGAGCAAAATAAAGCACTTCATTTTGTTAATTTTAAAACAAGAATCCAAAAATGTTTTAGAAAATGGCACAGTTGCAGAAACTAAAATAACACAGATTTGTGACTAATAGATTGCCTGAAATTCATTGTCAAGTGGCATGTAAAATCAGTGGAAGGACTATCTAACAGCAACAATTAGATATTTAACAAAAAAATTAATAAAAATTACAGTAAATAAGAAACATGGGTTCCCATTGCTTCACCTTGTGCGTGCCACATTACACCACTAGGTGGTGATTATCATATGATTAATGTAATCCCTTATTGCTTAATTAATTTGAGGGAGTTACATTTTTATAGCCTTTATGATTTTTTTTTTTTGTGAGTAAAGGTGGCAGCCATTTTGTAATGCAATCAGGAAGGCAAAAAAAGACAATGATGCTGTTAGTTTGCTGTGTTCTGATTGCCAGCACTTTTTATTCCTATGCATTGTGCTCTTTCAATGCACAGGTCCTAGCCAATCAGGATGCAGTATTTTCCTTACCTATTTTATAATGAGAAATACCAGGTGATTTAGTGGGTGCAAACCTATTATATGATCTCTCCCCCGTACCCACCTCTTCATGCATACAGTCCCATGGGAAAATTCTCTCTGCCACTGAATCGAGTCTGCCCTGCATGTTAATAAAGACCTTGCCCATTTTCTAAGGTTAAGTTACCCTGGCACAGGGATATGCTAAATTGGGAAGTGTGCATTTTGAGACATCTGGCCCACACTCTCTTGCACAAGATGTTAGAATTCTCTCCACAGTAACAGTTTCTGTACTAAGGGTATTAATTATACTGTATGCCTATAGACTACTAAAACAGTTTTGGTTGTGGCAGCCATTCTGCACTGGGTGAAGGGTAGCGGGTGTATGTTGCATACATTTTGTCCCTTTGATTCAAATCCCAATCTTTTTCTTGCCTCATGGCTGCCAAACATCATACATTTTCATGAGGGGCTTGGGTTGATGAGCATGTTCTGTTTCTATGTTTCAAAATGGGGTGGTGGTTAGTGTCTGTTTAGTGACATGCACTAGGCCCTCACATTCCCCAGACAGCAAATGGGTCACTGACTGTCGTGGCCTTTCTCCATCAGCTCAAGCAGTGAGGGACCTAAGGTGGCCACTTACTGACCTGGGTCTCTTACACTGCAGCTGTTGCATTCAGTGCTGCAGGGACTGAAGCAACCTCCAGTACCAGTGTTGGTGCTCTAAGCAGGCACCTCTTCACTGCTACCACTTAACTCAGTCCCCCATCTGTTTGTGTTTGCTTGCATGCGTAGCGCAAGAAACATATTGTGGTAGCACCACATTTCAGAGGTGTGTCAGTGTTATAGCCAATGCAGTGGACACATTACTGGGTGCTTCCCGCAGTCACCAATCATTGGGAAAGCTGTCTATGACAGCAGCTTCAAAGAGAAAACTGCATTTGAAAAAAACCTGCCTCTCCAATCACAGACAGGCTCAGCAGCGGGACCTGCCCCCTTCCTCGCAACCAGGTTGGCTCCTGCCACCGACCACTTTGTCCCCGGGCCTTCCTCCTGAGCAACTTGTTTGCTCAGTGTGCCTTCCCGGGTGAAACATTTCAATAAATAAATGAGCAGGCAGTGGCTCTTTCCACCTGCCACACACTCCCCAGAAAATCGACATCAGGGTGCACAATCGCCGTGTCGGCATGTATTCCCCCGCCTTCCCTCCATTACTGTGGCACACTGGGAGCCCACCCAGTGTGCTAAAGTAATTGTTTAGGTTTTTCCAACACCGGGATGCCCACTCCTGGTGTCGGATATGCCCTTTCCCCCCAAACCCATCTGTAATCTTTGCTGACATCGGGGTGCCCAATCCCTGTGTTAGCATGCACCCCCACACTATTGTGGCACACTGGCAGCCCACCCCAGTGTGCCTAAATTTTTTTTTTTGCCTACATTGGGGTGCCCAATCTCCGTGTCAGCAAGCTCCCCCCCCACACACACACACACTATTGTGGCACACTGGGAGCCCACCCAAGTGTGCCTAAATGTATTTTTTATCTGTAAAATAAAGAAAATGGTCCCCAAAGTCTTTTTCTTTTTCTTTACCTGTAAAAAGAAAACAGTCCATTGTTGTCTCCCCAGTCCACCTCCCCATCCCCACCCTCCCACTAAGCACCCATGTTCCTGCACCCCCTTACCCCATACTTACCTCAGGAGGTTGGGAGCAGTGATCTTCTGCAGAATGGGAACTGTCTGCACTCTTCAAAGGCAACTGGCAAACTGAAGATTTCAAGGTAAGCCGTATAATGGGAGTCAATGGGGGGGTCAATTTAGGTTGATATTTCAGGTATTTTTAGGAATTTTGGCCCCAAATTTTCTGCATGGGGTTCTTGGGACCCCACCTCGTGAACACTGTCACTGTAATTTCATTACTAGGTCCTGAAAGGTGATTTTGTGGTCACTGCATGGAATCACCTTTTGGGACTGAGTAATGAAATGACAGTACAACTGTTTATGAGGTGGAGTTCCAAAAAACCCATGTTGCAAATTTGGTGAAAAAATTCCAAAAAATGACTGTTTTAAAAGCGTGCTTTGTACAGTTTCTACACACGCTCATAACTTCACCAGTTTTTAATATTTTCACTCCAGATTTTCAACATTGCCATTTTTTCACACCTCCTTATGAACAATATAGCTATCATTTTTCACATCCTGCCCAAAACATGTCTTCACACCTATAGCACAGAATGATGCAGTCGCTGTGAGAAATGAACTTTGAGACAGATTAATAAAATCACAGTGCCACTGTTCATGAGGAGAGGTCCCAAAATACCAATGTTGAAAATGTGGTTAAAATTTTCAAAAATGATTATGCTATAGGTGTGCTTTACGTAGTTTATATGCACGCTCATAACTCACCAGTTTTTCATATTTTTACTCAGATTTTCAACATTGCCATTTTCACACCACCTCATGAACAGTACAGCTGCCATTTCACATCCTGCCCAAGATGTGTTTTGCACCTGTGGTGCCAAATAGTGCAGTCGCTGTGCAAAATCACCTGTGGGATTGAGTAACGAAATGATAGTGCCACTGTTCATGGTGTGGGACACAAAAAGCCCATGTTGAAATTAGAGAAAAATACCAACAAACACCAAGAGCATTAGGGTTTCCAACCATATGCCCTACCCTGTACAGACTGACAGGGGTGTGACTTAGGATCGTCGGCCATAATGCTCATGCCATTCACCTGCACCTCACCCAGCAGCCAATGACAGGTATTGAGGTGTGCCTTGGGGTCTTGACCCCCAACGTTCACCATTCTCCTATACTGCACCCATCTCAGCTTATTTCCCTATGGAATGGGGTGAGCATAAAGGCTGAAGACCCAAGGCAAGCCGCAGCACCTGGTGTCTGCAGGGTAGGATGAGGTGAAATAGTGTGAGGAGTTGTGGTCGACCCAAAAGCACACCCCAATGCCTGTCAGTCTCTGCTGGGTGGGAGGGGGTTGGAGCAGTTCAATACTTCACTGCCATTCCTATTATGCATCTCTAACTCCTGCATTACTAATGCCAATACCAGCAAGCAAACATTCGGCATTGACAAATGCTTATTTTCAAAGGTAGAACTACTGGGGTCTGAACGAAGGGAAGAAAGAGATAGCCATATGTAGCTGTTTGCAAAGTCAACTTTATAGCACTGAGGTAAAAGATTATAAAATAATAGCCATTAATGTAGCATTCTGATCAGTTGATTCGCATTGTAAAGGGTATGTTAATGGCCGGAAGCTTTCATGAACAATAAAACAATTAGAATTTAAACTAAAAACATTAATTTTAAAAATTAAAAACATTTTATTTTAATAATAGCATCACAGCACTCCAGGATTGGTTACCTGTGTTTATTCCACCCTAGCTACATAATGAACTCAGCTTGCCTCATGCCTTCCCTAAGGTAAGATTAATGAGCAATAACTCAACCCTAGTTACTCCTCAATGCTTAATTAAAATCCCATAGCCATAGCTTTCAACATTTACATAATGGGCAGCTTTTATGCTGCATGTTTTCATTGGCCAAAGGTATATTTTACCAGGGTTCCTGTATCTTATATCAGGTTCACCTTGTGCTCTGACAGGGAGACAGAAGTGGTTGTTTTATAGCCAGTACCAGTGCAGCTCCATGGTAGAGTTACTGCCTGTCCCCATTTTGTCAGAACAGTCTTGGTTTGGGAGGATTTGTCCTGCCAAAAACAAAATAGAAAAAAATGCAAAATTTCCTGATTTTAAACTAGAAAAATATTTTTTTACTTTGTGCTAGAAGTTGCAGAAAATAAGATGCTTTAAATAAAATACCTCAAAATGATAGAAAACAATACAAAAGCTAAAACACTTAGGCCTGGATATTTCAAAGCAGTTTAGCATGCGCAACTGCAGAAATGCCATAGAGCGATATTCAGCCGGCCAATGCGCAGCATGAGTAGCAGTATGCCAATGTGCTACTGTAATGAATGCATGTGCAAGGGCAGGGGGCATACCCATGAATATGCAGCACAGTGCAATGTTCAACCCCTGAACCATGGCGCAAGTGAGGAGCAACAGCTAGATGCACCGAACAGACCTGAGCCTTTAAAAACAGGGAGCAAGTAGGAGGATGGCACTTGCAAGAGGGGAACAAAACAGAGAGAGACAGACAGGCAGAGAGAGAGAGAGAGAGAGAGAGAGAGAGAGAGAGAGACAGAGGACAGAGAGAGACAGAGAGAGACAGAGACAGACAGAGAGAGAGAGACACAGAGACAGAGACAGACAGAGAAATTGTGTGAGAGACAGGAGACAGACAGAATGAGTGTGAGAGAGTGAGAGGGTGAAGAAGCCACCAGACCCTGAAGGTAGTTGACACAGCACCCACAAGGGCGGGGATAGAGGTTGCAGATGATGAACAGCTAGGGGCAGATGGCACAGGAGGGAGCCTGCCAGGCGACAGGCACTGCCCACAGTATCAAGTGGTCCAGTGGAGCCAGACACCCAGGGGTGACAGGACAACAGGGGCCATGGCCAGTGCAGTATTCAGATGAAAGCCATAATGAGGGGTGTGAGGCGGGAGGCAGGCGGCGTGGCGGTGGAAGGGCCCGTTGGCAATGCACGCCTGGAACAGGTGGTACCGGCCCGCATCAGCTTTGAGACCCACACTGATATGGAGATCGTGGGCGGTATCGCCTGAACCAGGGGATTCTGATGCGCTCTGTGAGCTATGCAGTGAGGAGATGCAGGCACCCACTAGATGGAGCCACGCCTGACAGTGGAGATAAAGGTAACAGCTGTCATGTGCCTGCTTACCATGGGCACCTTCCAAAGACCAACAGGGGACACCACACGCATAACCCAGTTGGCACGTCACGACTAGTCATAATCCCTCAATGCCCTGCTGCCACATGCTGTGGAATACATCCACTTCCCAGCACACAGGCAGAGCATACAACAAACATGCAGGAGTTCCGCAGGGTAGCATGAATGCCTGGCGTGCTAGGGGCCACTGACTACACCCATGTGGGCATCCGCATGCCGCCTGGCCCGGAACAGAAAGGGCTATCCCAGTATCAACTGCCGGGTGGTGTGCAATGCCAGGGGGTGCATAACCAATGTCTGTGCCACACACCCTGGGGGTGCACATGACACCTTCATCTGGCACAGCTCAGCACTGTGCCACAGGTTTGAGAGTGGGGACATCCCCACGGGCCACCTAGTGGGTATGTATGGCAAGACCATGGGCAGCTGGGCACAGCAGGGCATGGGAGGGGCGGGCAGGGCAGGTGCACTGGCAGGAGCACCAGGGAAGGGCAAGGGGCACAGCCACAGAGAAAACCAGGCTAACCATATCTCTGTCCACACAGGTGACAGTGGCTACCCACTCAGGCTCTGGCTGCTCACCCCCTACTGGCGCCCATCATCCCCAGCAGAGGACCAGTACAATGAGGCACATGCCAGCATGTGGAACATTATTGAGTGTGTGTTCGGGATGCTGAAGGCATGCTTCTGTTGCCTATACAGGTCTGGCGGTGCCCTATAGTACTGCCCCTCGAAGGCCAGTGGCCTATTCCTGGCCTGTGTATGCTGCACAACATTTCCATTGACCGTGGGATAGCTGTCGAGGCTAAAGAGGGGGACAGCAGTGGGGATGATGTGGGCAATGGACTGGGGGGTGGTGGGAAGCCCCCCGGGCGGAGGAAACCCCGGCTCCTGAGAATGGCATGCCAGCATAGGGACACAATCACACAGGAGCACTACAGTGCACACAGGTAGGTGTACATGCCCCCATGCACTGAACAGACACATTGGCACAGCACACAGACATGTGCGGGCATGACCTTGGGCATGCACACACAAGCATGGGGCAGGGCGGAGGGGGGCCATGCCACACAGTCACACGCAATACCACGCAGCACTGTACAGTGACAAACACACACACACATGCACACACACTGGCACCTGCAGGTACGTGCCCAGGCGTTAGCACGTGGCATGGATCATATGCAGGGCTTTGGTGCACAGGTGAAGCCAGTGCTGTGCTCCCATCATCACGCACACGCCACATGGGCCAGTGGCTGGGCAGGTGCACTCAAAGGAAGCATGTGATGCAACACACAGGTGCCACAATTGTCTCATGCACACACACACATCACCCAGGTGCACACAGGGTGGTGGCAGTAGACAGCAGACAGGGTGGCATGCACATTAGGTCCGCTGCGTGGACACACAGGCCACCATGGACATGAGAGCGGCTGCACAGTGGCCACTTGGCAGCCACAGGCTGCTCAATGGCCACTGGGGGGTCTGCGACTGCCCCTCAGTGGTCAAACTGTGGGAACATGACCGGGTCCCCACAGGGGTCTGCAGGCACCCAAACAGGCCCGCTCCAGGTGTGCCCGGGATACCCACAGCAGAGCCCGGCATCGATACTGAGGGAGTCTCCCACGCCAGGTCTGTGGGTGACATTGCATTCCGCAGTGTCTCTGGCAGGCAGCCACACCCTGTGGTAGGCAGTGGTGCAAGGCCGACCAATGATCGCATTGGCTATGCAGTCCAGGGATGCGGTCATGTCCTCCCACAGGTGCTGAATGGCCTCCAGGACCTGCGTGGTGTTCTCTCATGCTGCTTGGCTGCCTGGCGCACCTCTGCACAGTGCATGCACCCCAGTCATGAGCAGCACCTGTTGCTCCATGGAGGCCCCAGCAATTGGGTGTGCTCAGTCTAGGGGTCAGCACCCAGGGGTACATGGGCGTGTCACCATCCCACTGGTGGCATACAACCATGCTGCATGGCCCCCCTGCTCAGGTGGGTGCTGCACAGTGGGGTCCCCATGGGGTTGGTCAATGTCAGGTGCACCGGCAGCAGACACTGCACCCGGCTGCCCAATGTCCCCAGCCATGTGCTGCTGCTGCCCCTTCAGCCCCTGTGTGCTAGCCAGCACCTGGGTAGTTGCACCACCACCACCACCCAGTGCCACTGTGCCTGTGCACACAGTGGAACCAGGGGCAGTGTTGGGTAGCTGTTCCACTGCCAACTGGCCACTGGCCATGCTACCAGTGATAGTGGATGGTATGGGTGTCGTCATTGGTGTCAGACCATGCCCCAATCTGTGTCTCCTCACAGAGCTCGCCATGGCTGGTGTCCCACTAGAACACAGCCAGGGCCTTGTCCACCACCACACCCAGGACATCCGGCTGGACGGCAGTGGTGTGCTGCAGCCAATCAGGCCCCTGGAAGCCCATGGAGGTGGATGGCTGGTCCTTCGGGGCTGGGCCTGCCCCATGGCAGCTGCAGGCACCCCTGCCACTGCATGCTGGTGAGCCAGTGCTTTAAGGGAACACAGATTTGTTAGTGCCGCTGTACCAGCTGCACACCCTCCCGCCATACCTACCATGCAGTGATGGGCTCCCTCCAGTCTGGAAGCCTCCATCCAGCACATCCTCGACTGCACTGCACTGCATGGTGGTTGCCACCAGCTCCTCTTACGCCGTGAGCTATGGCACGGAAGCTTGGCCCCCACCAGTGGCTGTCCTGGCAGTCTGTATGGCTGCCACCTTCTCCTTAATCCAGTATTTGTCATTGCCCACCTTCTTCTTGCACTCCTGTGCAGACCGCTGGTGGCTGCCCGGCTGGTTCATGACCACTGCCACCTCCACCCAGGCTGCGGCTCTGGCCTGGGGTGTGCCAGTGGTGCCACTTAGCAATGACTCCCTGTCGAGGTACGCCTTGAACAGGACATCGGCCTCCAGTTTTGTAAAGTTGGGCCTGCGCTTGTGGGCAGGCCCACGCTCTTCACCCTCCTCATGCTCAGACATGTTGCTATCTGTGGATGTGGACATGTGGTTACTGGCTGCAGCAGCCCACCCCATCCATCCATCCTGCTGTGCTGACTGTCCCCATGGCAAGTGCAACTTACCTCAGATGGTTGCAATACCGGTCCATGGCCTGTGCTGTTGTGTGGTGCCTTTATAGCACATTGCACGCAAATGAGCTGTCGCACAACGGTAATGACATGCCAATATCCCCAGTGCGCCATGGATAGGCTGATGAACTCATTTGCATGTGAAGGCTGAATATTGCACTCTTGCACCTTGTGCAATGGACTTGCTCTAGCACATGTCATGGCGCAATACCATGACATGCGCAGTGCACCCTCAGCAATGCACATGCACTGGGGCATGTGCCACCACCTATTGCACACTGTGCACTAGGAGCACTATAGGTGGCCATGGCACCCAATGTGCCATGAACCCTAGAGCGCCCAGACACTGTAGGGCCCATGGCTCTCGAGCGCTATTGAGCCTGTAGGCTCAAGCCTATTTGGCCTATGGCGCCCAGGTGCTATAGGGCCCATGGTGCTCAAGCACTATATAGGGCCCATGGGGCATAGTGCAATATGGGCTCTACGCGCAATATACAACATCGGCCCTATGGTGCCCACGTGCACTTTGTGCGTGCTGACCCCGGACCTGCCCTATGCCCCCTTGGGACTCCTGATACATGTGCCGGAGTGGCCACACCCACGCCATGCACCTACTGAGATGCATGATTACCGGACGCTGTGCAACCGTCCATGAGATGCGCATCCCACACACATTATGCATGTGCACTACTGGGTGCCATTTTGTTTCTGCACTAGTATAGACAGCATGGCAACCGTAGTGTATGACGAGCACGGAACTGAAGCCAGGTTGAGAAAGTCAATCTGGTGGCTCATTTGGAGCCACATGCTGCTGGCCTGTTTGGGCAGCAGCTCCTGCAGCAGGCCAGGCCATAGCTGCTGGGCTGGTCCAGGCCACAGGGGTGCATCGCACTGGGAAGCAGTGTCACTACAGGTACGGTGACCTGATGAGGAGGGACCTGGAGCAGTTGCGGGCGCTGCAGGTGCGTGTCCGCAGGGGTGCTGTGCCACCACCAGGTAAATGGGCACATGCTGCATCTGTGCATGACTACCGTACCATGGTGTTGGCAGGTCTACATGCCATGCGGGGGGGATCTGCCATTGTGTGCCCTGTGGTGTGGCATTGCCAGTCACTGGGTGCACTGCACCACCACCCTGCGGCTCATGCCCGGCTGGGGTGCACACTATGCTGCGGGGTGGGGGCAGTGGGCTTATGCTTTGGCTGTGTTATGATGTGTGCCTGTCTGTGTTCCTGTCCTAGGGCCTGAGGATAGACGATGTGCCAGGGTGGCAGGAGTGCTTGGCAGGCTACTGTGGGCCCTTCGGCAGGGGGTGCTGGACCCAGTGGTGGTGGAGGAGCAGCTGCAGGACCAGCGCGTGCAGCACCATGGTGGGCTGGTAGGCACTGTTTATTCCCTCTGCACTGTACAGGGTGGTCAGCAGGGGTTGAGGTACAACCATGGCCACCTGTTTGATGTGCCGTGTCAGCTGTGTGCAGCACATGGTGCTGTGTGCATAGCACCGTGGGTCGGCCATTGCACATGTGTGGCAGCTGTTGGTGGGCTGGGTGTGCATCCGGCTGCCACCAGTGCTGCTGTGGTTCTGCTGCAGCAGTGTGCCACCTGCCTGCCACTGTGTGGTTGGGTGGCCCTCTGCGCAGCAGTGTCCAGCGCTGTGCACTGTTGTGGCATGGTGGGTTGACAGCAGGTGTTGGGCCATCCACTGCAGATGGCCAGAGTGCCATCCAGGGGCGTGTTTCCAATGTCCACCATGCACAGTGGGAGGGTTTGGGTGCTATGGACACACACTGATCTCCTGTCTCCTCCTTTGCCTCAGGTGTCCGGAGGGGATCACAGCTGGCACTCTACTGTCGCCTCCTGAGACAAATAATCCTTATAACATCCACCATCATGGAGATCGCAGACCAGACTTGGAGAATTCTGCTGAGGGACTGGTGCAGGGGGAGCCGCCAGGCGGCGGCAGGCTGTGGCTGCCTGTAGTGGGCACCATACCCCCTTCCTGCCCCTGACTTCCCTTTCCTTACTTTCCCCCATCCCACTGCACAGACCCTGTTCCCATCCCTCACTCACCTATCCCATCCCTTGTTTTGTACAGTTTCTACCTGTTGATTACATATTTTCAATGCTTACCTGTCTGTGTTCATGTCTGCTTTGCAGCTGGAGAGTGGAGCCATGCTGCAGTGGTGTAGTGGGTGGCTGTGTGGTGTGCCTGTGTCATTGTGTGGGCTGTGCTGGTGGTGACCTGCCCCTCAGTCAGTGGCTATTGTGTTGGGGTGGCCATGGGCTGGCTGTACAGGCTGTGTGGCATGTGTATTGTGTGCTGTGTGCCAGGGTGTGGCTTGCTGTGGTCTGGGTGGGTGGGGGCATGCCGTCCAGTGGGGGGTGGCCAGTGGCAGCTCACCCTTATGCGTTAGCACCACCTGTTCCATGCATCCAGTGCTCTGGCACTAGAGGGTGGGTGGCTGGCTGCATGCATGTCCCGCTCCATTGGCAGTGGTCTCCTGTGGCCCAGCTGTGTGTTCCTGCCACTGTTCCCAGCCTGGTTCCACCACCTCCCTGCACTGTACCCCACTTCCCCAGTGTCTTGCTCCCTGCTGTGCCTGTGGCTGATTCTACTGTGCCTTGGCACATCCTCCTCAGCCACTTGCACATCCCTGGTTGCGCTATGGCGCATGTCAAGTTGCTCCCTGGGTGCACCTCTGGCTGTGCCATGTGCATCCTGCGATATTCAGCTATGTTGCACTGGTGCACCTGTCACAGTGCACAGCCATTAATATCGCAGGTACCGCACCATAGCGCAGTCGGCTAAAGGCGCCGGGTTGTGCCAGCCTTTGCATTTCTGAACATCCGCCCTTAGTCTTAGTTCTGAATATTTAGAGATAAGAAGCATGTTGCATTGGTCAAGGTTACACATTGTCCTGTGAAACAGTTTCATAGAAACATAGACTCTTTCGGCAGATAGGGTCACTTGACCCACCTAGTTGACCCTTTTGCTTGTATACTGTCACTGCATACACCTACTTGATTCCAGTTGCCCCCACTTTGATACCAGTTTTCTTTATATCTATCCCATGCATGCTTGAAGCCCACCACTGTTTTGCCTCCACCCCCCCCACTGGAAGATTGTTCCATGCATCTACCACCCTCTCAGTCAAGAAATACCTCCTCACATTCCACCTAAACCTTCCCCCCCTCCAGCTTCATAGCATGTCCCCTTGTTCTTGTACACCTTTTTTCTGAAAAATGCTCCCTTTCTGTACCCTATTTACCCCTGTGACCCCCTTCTCCATGGTCAGGTGGTAGGGAAGGCATAGTTGCTCAAAAGCCTGAGTCCTGCCTCCCTGGGAGCTGAGTGCTTGACCTTCCGGAAGTACCTGGCTTCTAGCTAATCCCAGGGTATGACATCCAAGTTCACTAAAATGCCCAGGTGTCAGGGGAGAGCACGCTGACACAGCTGGATAGACCTTTACGGCATGCTTGATATTATAAAACCATTATAAAATTCATCCGGATGGGTTCTCCCGTCCACACTGTCCCCAGTGGCACAAAACTCAGTTTGACTAGGCTACTTGAAAACCTCTATTTGCAGAGCTGTCCAGATACAAATTATGACACCTTGTTCCTTGTTTTGAACAACCGTCTGTGGAATTTCCACCCTGGCCTTTGGTAGTGTGATACAACTATACATAACCACTGACATTTTTTATTTTCTTATGTACATTTAAATATATCAATAATTGTACAAGATATTTTAACAAACTGAAAAAAGCATGAAACAGTAGATCAAATATTTCAGTGCTTAACAATACTCCAACACTATACATTGCCAGTAACATTACAAGGTCAAAAACCTCCTGTTTCACTAAGAATGCTAACCAGAGGTCCAGGATGGGTGATAGGCGTGCTGCCTGTCCACAACATTTTTATTCTTCTGCTTGTATACTCCATGAACTACACTTTCCATGTTAAAGAAAATAAACTTTCTAGTGATTTCTTTGTACGTTTAAAAAGAAATGACTCTTGGCTCTTGCCGTCACACATTAGACAGTAGATTCTGGTACTGGAATAGTAATGCCTGTTTAGGAAGCTGATAATGTGCACACACGATAGGCGCTTTGGAATGAGACAGTTTGACATCAATGCTCCATGATTTCAACCAAGTGCCAGTCACTTTGCGAAGCAGTGTAATAAACAAAGTAATCTTGAAGCCGTCATTCCTTTAAGGATATTCGTGACTCCGTCTGTCTTTTATACAGCGACATGTCTTGGTACAGAGGACCTTTCCAGCAGGACAGTGTTTGTGCTGGCATTTCTCCACACAGCTGTAAGAGCAAAAGGGGAAAGGGATTAAAAGTTAAGACGTATGACAAAGAAACACAGTACATACACATATACAAAGGGGCAGCCCTTAACAAACTATGGCTATTTCCCTTTTACTTGCTGTGCAAGTGATTATAAAGCAATGGTTGGAAATCAGGAATTCTGGTGTAAAGATTCTATCAGCCTTACATTAATCTTTAATTAATATACATATACAGCCTCAAAACAGAAAAGAATAGCAAATACTCAAAGTTTTTTTTAATACTTATAATCACAATAAGACACTCCCAGGGGTTAGATTAACAGTCAATCACCTCCTAAAGAAATATAGCACGCGGCTATATCGCGTGCCCCATTACACCCCTAGGGGATGATTAAGAGACTGTTAAACCCCTGGTCTGCCATATGCTCAACTATACTTAAACATATCTCTCTTAGCCAATCAGAGCTCAGAGCTACTGTCCCATTATCCTGTAATAATCAGACTGTAGACTCAATAACAAGATTGTAGTTCTGTTCAGTTTATCAGTCTGCCAAACGGACATTATAATAATGAGACTGTATGCATATCCCTGTGTTCTGAGTGGCTAAGACTAATATTCACAGTGTGTCTGTGAGAAACTGCCTAACATTTTCTGGTTTCTCAGAAATATGTTAAAACCCTAGAGAGACAGAGAGACAGAAGACATGCTAAAACCAGAGAGAGAGAGAGACTGATTTTGGCACTCTTTTTCAAAACCTTTCCCTCTTGTATAATAGCAAAAACAGATAAAATGGTTAGGAGCTTTACTTGCTAATAAATGAATCAACTGGTTAATAAACACCTCAACCTATGGCCTTGATGTTTTATAACCCCTGGTCCTACTATTACCTCGTAAACCCCAACCAGTACACTGTTACCGCTAACTGCCCCTGATGTTTTCATGGACTACCTTGCACTGTGTAAATAACTTGCATTTGTGTATCCTTTAGAAGCTAGCACTTGAGTTTCCTGCTGTACTCCTTTTTAAAGCTGAAGCAGCTGAGTGCCTTCAATAGCGCCCAGAAAACAGCATTTTGATCTAAATGAGGGGAAGGTACTTCAAGGCTATAGATAGCAATACAATGCTATTGGCAGCAGCGGCATTTGAATACTACTGAAACCTCTAAAAGTACACATATGTGTTAAGGGGTAAAGTTTCTTAGTATTCAAATGCTGCGCCCTCAACTAACATTATAATGCTATCTAAGCGTAATTCCGCTGCGTCATCAAAATGCGATTTTCTGGATGGGCTGCAGTGGGCACTTGGTGGCACAAACTTTACAGTGATACTGCGTTTTTTGTAATTGTTATAACTTCTTGTTCCCTAAACTAAACAAGCATTTGTCAATGCTGAATATTTGCTAGCTGGCATTAGCAGTGGAAGTGCAGGAGTTAGACAGATGCAGTATAGGAATGGCATTGAAGTATTGAACTGACGCTAACTCTACCCTCACTCTGCAGAGAGGACAAGCATTGGGGTGTGCCTTTGGGTGCGTCACCCATGATGGTCCGACATTTCACCTCACCCTACCCTGCAGACACTGACAAGTGTCGGGGTAACATGGGGAATTTAGCCTTCTACATTCACCTCATTCCATAAGAAATATGCTGAAATGTGTGCAGTATAGGAGAATGGGATGAACTCTGGGGACAAAGGGTCCAAAGCGCACCTCGATGCCTGTCAGTGGCTGCAGGGAGAGGGTGGGGGTGAAATGGCATGAGCATTACTATCGACAATCCCAAGTCACACCCCTGACACCTGTCAGTCCCTACAAAGCAGGGCTTTATGGTCAAAAACCCTAATGCCCTGGGAGTTTCTTGGTATTTTTACTCCAAGTTTTCCACATGTTTTTTTAACCCCACCGCATGAACAGTGACACTATCAGTTCGTTACGTGAAAGGTGGTTTTACAGAGCGACTGCACCATTTGCCACAGGTGCAAAACACATTTTGAACAGGATGTGAAAGTGACAGGTATACTGTTCATGAGGAGGTGTAAAAATGGCATTGTTGAAAATCTGGAGTGAAAATATACAAAAATGGTGAAGTCCAAGCGGTGTAAGGGTTGCACAATGTACACCTGCAAAGTAAGTAGTTTGGGGATTTTTACAGCAGATTTTCAACATAGGCATTTTGCATCTCCACTCATGAACAGTGTCACTGTGATTTTTGTAATCTATCCCGAACACTACATTCCCACAGTGACCGCGCTATTCTGCGCCGGAAGTGCGAACACACATTTTAGTCAGGGTGTGAAAAATGACAGCTGTACTGTTCCTAAGGAGGTGTGGAAAAATGTCAATGTTGAAAATCTGGACTGAAAATATTACAAATTCGTGAACTTACGAGGGTGTGTGGAAATTGCGCAATACATGTTCATGACAGAGTCATTTTATGGACTTTTGTCACCAAATTTTCAACATAGTCATTTTACTACCTCTGCTCATGACCAGTATTCACTGTGATTTTCTTAATGTGTCCTGAACATTGATTTTGCACACATTGCGTGCTAATGTGCTTCATGTGCAAAACACATTTTAGTCATGATATGAAAAATGACAGCTATACTGTTCAAAGGAGGTGTGGTAAAATGGCAATGTTGAAAATCTGGACTGAATATATTAAACATTCTCAAAGTTATGAGCATGCGTAGGAACTGTACAACGCACCTAATAAAACAGTCTTTTGGAATTTTTCACCACATTTTCAACATACGGTTTTGGGGCCTACCTCATGAACTGTGACACTGTTGTTTCGTTACTCAGTCCCGAAAGGTGGTTCGCACAATGACTGCAAAATCACCTTTCAGGACAGAACAAAAATGACAGTGACTGAATTCATGAGATGGGTCCCCAAGAACCCCATATGTTGAAAATTTGTGAAAATTCTTAAAATGCTTCTAGATATGCACCAAAGTTAAAAAAACAACATTTATTGCATTATACTGCTTACTGTCATTTCTTCAGTTTGTATCGGCTTTGAAGTGCAGACATGTTCCCAGTCCACGAAGATCGTCATGCCAGCCTCCGGAGGTAAGTATGGGGTGTGGGGGGTGTGGGGGTGAGTGCGCAGAGGGTGAGTGCGGGTTGGGGGAGGGCGAGACAGTCAATGAGGACTGTTTTTACAGGTGTTTCTATGTTTCTTTAGACTTCGTGGGACTTTTGCCATGTTGGGCGGGCTCCCAGTGTAGCAGCTGGAATTTTTGGAGGGAGCCAGTGGAGCTGGCGGGGACTGGGCACCTATCGGTCTCTGAATGTCTGCCACGCTGGGTGGGCTCCCAGTGTGCGTAGAACTCTGGTTTTGGGTGGGGAACCATACAGTGGAGCCGAAGGGGTTTGGCACCCCAGTTGGCCGTACAAACTTTTTCCATGCTGGGGTGGGCTCCCAGCAAAGCACGGAAGTCTGTTGGGGGCGAGTGAAGCCGATGAGGACTGGTCACCCTGTCGGCCACGGTGTGCAGGGGGTGCGAGCACACTGGGGTGAGCTCCCAGTGTGCTACCCAGGGGAGTGAGACCAAAATGGAGCTGTCTATGACAACTATACAGATGCAGGGCAGAGTGTAGGCACTTTGCATACTGCTGGCAGCAGTATGTAAATTACCTACCGACGGCAGTATACAAGTGCCTACACATTACCACCACTGATTGCAGCGGTTTTTTGCTTTCAACTGTACGCCACTGCATCTGAAGGGCTGTCATAGACAGCTCTGACATTCATTGGCGTGATGCAGCTGTGCTTGCAAAAGGGAGCAGGGCATTGGAAATGGGGAAGGCACACCTACGAAAACTTGTATGGTGGCACTATGTTTCTTGTACACGCATGCAAGCAAACATAATGACTTTTATGCTCTCTCCTGATCCACTTGCTCTCTCTCTCTCTCTCTCTCTCCTGACACTGATACTGGCCTTATGCATACCGCGCTCTCCAGACAGGTAGTTCTGTGACAGACCTGGTACTTTAACGAAACTTGCTACCACAGGTGGTAGCGTGCTGCCAGCAAGACCAAAAGAATGTAGCAGCCTTGCTGGCAACCTAGTATAGGGATTCTACAGGGCAGTAGCACAGAACGGTTCACAACACAGCACCCCTAGTGACAGCTGGACAACCAAGGGAGGGACTATTTAATATTAAACAGTTTTTTTAACCATTTATTTGAACTGTATCATCTTTCTCAACCTGTACCCAATTTATGAGTAAAACAACACACTCCAGGGTGTGATTTAGCCTGGATAAACCCACTTCTATGGGCACTATGCCTCTAATCCTGTATTTATCCAGGCTAACCCACACCCCTTTGTGTGTTTCTGTGGTGTGTTATTGCTTAGGTACTAACATACACTTTGAAAATCAAGTCTCACTTTAAGAATATGATTAAATACCTCACTCAGAATTTAATGTCCTACAATATTGACAAGAACCATCTTTCCTTTTAAAAATGGGGCATTTAAAAATGTTATAATTCTCTTTTCGTTAGCTCACTTTTTCAATGTTTTGATGAAATGACAGGTATGATAAATGGGCATACCTCTACACCTTTAGTAACTGAAATGTTGGACAGTGACTCTCAAAATGAGGAAAGTGACCCTCCTAATGAGGGACACAGCCTAAAACATGGAGATACAAGCTCAGAATACTGAAAACCATTGTGTTTTATGCATACTTCTGAATTGTCCCTGATTTTACCTCAAAATGTTCCTCTGGCCCTGGTAAAATTTGTGTTTTTGTGACTAAACAGTGGTAATTGCAAGCACAAAATATAATGTCAAAAATTACAGTTCCAGACTTGTTATTCATCAGCAAATGCATTTAACACTAATCCCCTTATTCTATCAGCTTTCTGAGTGCATATTGCCAATTTGTAAGATGTGTCCCTGAATTTCTTTAAGCTGTGTTCTTGATTTATGAGGCAATAGGTTGAGAGGTGTGTAGTATGTTTACATATACAAATTTAAACATTTCTTTTTGATTTAGCATCTTAGAATATTATGAATTTCTACTTTTAAGTCTGAATTTAGAACACACACATCCTTTGTGGGGGCAGCCCTAACCAATGAGAGGCGGACATGTGACAGAGCAATTTTGAGGTGTAAAATGAGGGACGTCTACTGTAATCAGGGACAGTTGAGAGGTATGTAGCAAGGAGCAACCTTTTCTGTCCGTCCCTCAGAGCCTGGACTCCCTCGCCAGTGGTCTGCACAGATAGTACTGAATTGCGCATGTCCGTAGCTGGCGAGTGCTCCCTCCTCTCTTCTTCCTGTCTGCTCACGGGGAGACCGCATGAAGCGATTTAAATTGGCAGATGGGTTGCAGCTTACTTTTTAATTCTGCTGACCAGCTCTCTGATTATTTTGTCATGTATAATGGGTGACATGTCTCCAAGGGTCTTTTAATGCTGAAATACCCAGCTTCTTGCTCCCTCTGCTGATGTTCTTTTTACATACAGAGCAAACTGTATTAATGACTGGGGCACACCTGTCACCAAGGGGAATGTGCGAGCTTCCCTGTGGTTAGCAGGCTACTACTGGAAGAGTGTTCCAAATGTAAGTGATATAGCTGTACCCCTGACTGTGAGCGTCTGGACAGAAAACTGTGAAAGGTCATTGAAGCAGCTGAAACTGGCCTTATGCAAGCCCCTGTTCTTGCTAGCCCCGACTATGGGAAAGAATTTATAGTCTATACCAATGCATCAGACAGAAGCTTAGGCACAGTACTCAGAGACAATGTACAAATGATGGGAAGCAGTATCCCATTATGTATTTCAGCCAGAAGTTGAATGCATGAGAAATGAGATACGCTACAGCAGAGCACGATTGCCTTGGCATTCTGTGGGCTCTTAACAAATTGGAACCCTACCCATACAGACATTACTTCAGGTCTTCACTGATAGCAACCCTCTGAAGTTGCTCAATCAAATGAGTGATAAAATGGCAGACTATTGTAAGTGAGTCACCATGCAGATGTCACAATGTTTCTCTCAGTTACTACCCTGCCATGCACCATGAAGGCCAAGCAAGGTTGAGGGCCTGGAAGCATTAAACTCCTCATACTGGGGTTTTGATTTGGAAGAGACAAAGCGGAATAGTGTTGCCACTCAGAGAAGGAAATAATAGCCAAGGTCAAAGTGAGATCCTGCCCCCTGGGATACAGTACCAACCCACCTCCCAGTAACTATTGAACACTTCCTGAGACCAACCAGTACTAGTACCTGCACTTTAATTGTAAGCAAATACACTTTTGTACCAATACTGTAGGTCTCCAATAATATGCTCACACACAAAAAGTTTAAAATACTAACAACAGGACTTTATTATTCTGAAGCACAAGTCCTGTAAAGGAATAGGAGGTTAGGCAATAATTGATTTGGCAAGGATTTTAATAATTAATAAAAGAAAAGAATAGTTACCTACCATAACAGTAGATCTTTGAGAGAATCTCCTCCATTGAGAAACATCAGAGAACTGTAAGTTGTCGGTGTCAGGACCACCTGGAAACATTTTGCAGGCTGGGGACACCCACGTGTCAGTGCACCTCGTTGGTGCCTATATAATGCAGGCATCCCTTGCATGCCTCAGTTCCCTGCCAGAGACATGCTCAAGAATCATAGAAACATAGAGTTTGACAGCAGATAAGGACCGCTTGGCCCACCTAGTCTGCCCATTTCCCTACATGATGGATAAGCTGCAGATCCTAGTTAGCTAACAGCTTACTTCCACCTACTCCCCACCAGAATTGCCTTATGTCTGTCCCATGCATTCTTGAATTCCCTCACTGTTTTTGACCTCAAAACCTCCTCAAGAAGGCTGTTCCATATGTCCACCACCCTCTCTGTGGAAAAATACTTCCTCACATTGTCCCTGAGCCATTCCCCTCTATCTTTAAATTGTGTCCCTTTGTTCTTACATCTCTTTTTCGGAAAGATACTACCCTCTTTGACTTTTTGATACCCTTGAGGTACTGAAAGTTTCTATCATGATCCCTCTCCCTCCTTTCCTCAAAAGGTATACATATTGAGGTCCTTTAGTCTCTCTTCAATGGCTTCTGTTGCACACCTGCACCATTTTAGTTGCCCTCCTCTGGACTGCCTCCACCTGTCTATGGATTGAGGAGGAGAGGATATGGAAACCTGAGTGTGGATGCCATAGGGGCATCCAGGAGAAACAGCTTGTGAGAGTATAGTCACTTGTCACCTGAAAAAGGGGGGGGGTGGGAGGAGGGCTGTGGCTCAATGGAGGAGATTCTGTTGAAGATCTACTGCAATGGTAGGTAACTATTCTGTCTTCTTCAAGGATATCTCTTTCCACAGAGCCACATCACTGAATGATTCCCAAGCAGTACCAAGCACTGAGGGAGGATGGCAAACCTCAGATCCTGAATGAGGAGGCCTTGCAGAATGTTGAGGCTGAAGCTGGCATGTCTCCGAGAGACAATGTCTAAAGTGTAGTATTTAGTGAATGTATGAACAGTACTCCAAGTGGTAGCAGCATAGATGTCAGCAGCAGACAATCATACCTCTCAACTGTCCCTGATTTTCAGGGATGTCCCTGATTTTGCCTCAAAATTTTACTCTGTCACTCCTAAAAATTGTGTTTCTGTGACCAAACAGCAGTAGTTATAAGCACAAAATAATGTCAAACATTAAAGTTACAGACTTGTTCTTCCTTAGAAAATGCATATTACACTAAGCCTTTATTCTACCAGCTTCCTGAGTGGATATCTCCAATTTTGAAGAAGTGTCCCTGATTTTGGTACTTTGTCCCTGATTATTTTAAGCCTTGTCCCTGATTTATGAGGCAGAAGGTTGAGAGGTATGGCAGACATATTTTGAAAAAAGCTACTGAGGTAGCCACCCCGTGGGTGGAATGAGCATGGACAGGACCAGGAAGCTGCTTGTTGCGCTTCTGGTAACAAAACATAATACAATTGGCCAGCCATTTGGACAGGCCCTGTTTAGTAATCAGGAATCTCCCCCATTGGAGGGCAAAAGTAATAAACAACTGAGAGGATTTTCTACAATCCTTTGTACGATCCATGTACCAACATAGCATCCTACGGACATCCAGAGTATGTAAATGTCATTCTCCACTATCTGTTGGAGAAGAAAAACAAACTGAAACATCTATAATCTCATTTAGTGTTCTTTCAGACACTACTTTTTCAGAAGAAAATGAGGATTGGTACATATGGTAACCAGGTCCTTATGAAAAATAGTAAACGGAGGATCTGCAACCAGAGCCTGAAACCTAGAGGTGCATTATCACCACTAGAAACAGTGAATTCCAGGAGAGGAAGTGCAGTTTACAAGTAACCTCTGGCTCACATGAAGGTGCAGTGAGGGTCTCTAGGATCAAATTAAGCTCCCACACTGGAACCGGATGTCAAACCGGGGGATGCCAAAGGAAGACACCCCTTAGGAATCTACAGGAAACTTCCAGCTCAGCCACTATGTTGCCCTCTGTTTGGGTATGAAAAGCCAATAAAGCAGCCATGTAGACCGTTATACAGGAATAACCAAGTCCTGAGTCCTTAAGGTACAAAAAGTAGTCCAACACTTCAAGAAATGGACACATAAGGGGAGCCAGGGCATGTCGAGTACACCACACAGTGAAATGTGTCAATTTTTGTGTGTGCCAGATAGATTGATTTCTAGCTGACAAGAGAACATCAGCCACTGCAGGGGAAACCCTGAAGTGAAAGACCTGCATGTCCTCAGGAGCCATGCATAAAAGTGCAGAGATTGAAGATCTGGGTACACCAGAGCACCCTGTTCCTGCATTAGATGTCTTGCTCTTAGGGAGTGGAACAGGAGGTTCCTCTGCCAATTGTTGGAGAAGTGTAACCCAAATTTGTCTGGGCCCAAAGGCCACCAGAATCATGGTGGAATGCTGAGCCCATATGACAGAACCCTCTGAATTAGAAGGAATGAGAGAAAGTATACAAAACCTCCCTTTCAAGAGAGGGACCATCGTCTTCCAAAGCGCTCCTGGCCCTGCAGTGAGCAGACAAAACACAGCAGTCATGCTTTTTATGGAGATGCAAATGGGTCTAAATCTGGACAACCCCAATTTTGGAAGAGTTTATCCATGATGGAGTCCGAGGGTTCCCATTTGTGGCAGAGCACATGGGATCAACTGAGGTGATCCGCCAATGTGTTCAGGGCACAAGGGAGGAACACTGCCAATGAGAATATGTCGTGTTCCACTGCCCAGTGCCAAGCTTTCATCAGAGAGTGTACGACTGATCCCCTACTCATTGATTGATGTAGTATGTCACCAGCATATTGTCTGTGTGAATCAACAACTGATTCACTGGAAGGAGGGCAGCAAAAGCTTGTAGGCCATGTAGAACAGCCCTCATCACTAGAGTGTTGCTGTGAAGCACCATATCTAGACGGATTCATTGGCCCTGGGTTCTGAATGGGACCAGATGAGTACCCCAGCCTGAGCCTGAGGCATCTGTGGTCATCACCAGCAGGGGAAATAGCCTTAGGAATGGGGACTCCTTCTCTAGGCTGGAGTGGTCCAACCACCAGAGCAGGGAATGATGGAGAGGAGGATTGACCTGTATTAGATGCTCCAGCTCATCTGAGTGCTGAGCCCATTGCACTCTGAGGAACCTTTTATGGGATCCTCATATGGAGGTGAGCCAGTGCAATGGTCTGGATGGCAACCACCATCAGGCTGATTACTCTTTAGCAGATGTCAGGTCGACACATAATTGCTGGAAGTAACTAGCTGTGGTTGGGCCATCAGTGCCATGGCATGGTCTGAGAGCAAGAATGCCTGACCAAGGCCCATGTCCAAAATGGCCCCTATGTACTGGTGCCTCTGGGGGGGGACCGACTTCAGCTCGTTTACCAGTATGCCTAGTTGATCGAACAAATGACAGGTCCTAGACAATGTATGTACAATGACTTCCTGGGACAGGGCCTTTAACAATCAATTGTCTACATAAGCGAAGACATAGAGACTCTCCTTGTGAGAGCCACTTTGGTAAAGACACAAGGTGTGGAACACAAACCAAAGGGCAAAACATGAAATAGGCAGTGTGAGCCCTGAAGAATGAAATGCTGATATCTTCTGTGTGACTTGTGGATTTTGACATGAAGCTATGCATCCTTCATGTCAGTGCAACCATCCAATCCCTTTTAATTGTAGAGGCAGGAGGGATTGCAGGGAGACCATTCTGAAAGTTTTGTATTCTATGAAAAGGTTCAGTCCCCGAAGGTCTAATACTGGCCTTAAAATCCCTGGTCCATTTTGGAACCAGAAAGTATCTGGAGCAATAGCTCTGATGTATTTCTGAAACTGGGACTAATTCTACAGCTCTTTTGCAGAGGAGGGATTGAATCTCTTCCAGCAAAATGTCAAAATGTACCGGAGGGTATCAGTTTGGAAATGGCAGGGGTGGAGGGGAGTAACTGGAGGAACAGCAAGGAGCTCTAAGTCACGTCCATGCTGAACCACCTCTAGCACCCTAGCATCTGTACTTGTCTCCCTCCACTTTGGTAGAAGAAAGGAGATGAGGACCCCCACAGAACTTCCTGAGACAACGAGGCTGGTGGAAGAGGAGGAAGTGAAAGGTACAGAGGGCAGCAGGGATGCCAAAAATTGTTTGACCTTTTGTAAGTCTGGCATGCGCACCAGGGGGCAAGTTTGTAACCTGGCAACTAATGGAAGGCTGAGGATCTTTGCTTGTTTCTATTGTTGAATCATGTACTAGCATGACTTTTGTTTCAAATTAACATTCACAAGAGTCAATTAACAGTTACATTTTTACTGTGTATGGATCAGAGTGTAAAACTTAACTCAGTATATCTTCCTTTTAAGATATTCAGCAAGTAGCTGCTTTCACCATAGTCAAACTTTTGTCAGTAATTTCAAAACCTCTATATATATAATAAAAAAAATTCAAACCACAATGTTCCATACACAGTCACTAAGTAAAACAACCATGTTAAATCTACACTAAAAAGCTGCACAGATTTTCAAACTTCACAAGAGTTTTTATCAAGTTCTTTATATTAAATGAATGCTTGACCTTCAGTAACAGACATCTAGTCTTTTTCCTTTAAGTTTAGTGTGCAGAAGTCAATATATGGTGTCCATAAAGCTTGTATTTAAAAAGAAAATGCTTGAAAAAGTCCAGGGAGTCTCAGAATTTTTATATGGCTTTTGCCAACAGGTGCATAAGGGCTGCAGCAAAATGCTGTTGTCAAAGTTCAACTAATATTCTTTTCCACCTTTAACTTTTTTATAGGTAGTTCCTAGTCTAGTCATTTTCAAACTGTGTTTATGAAAGGAAGCACCCTGCTATACAATTTTAAAAATATGCCTCTTTAAAAGCATCTGCCATCTGTCAGTCCAGGCCATCTCTGGCCCTATCCAGGTGGCGGAGGTGGTGGTGTGCACTAGATCCATTGGGATAGCCTCTTGGATGTGGCAAAGGTCATCTTGGGACAGGTGGCATTCCTCTAGCTCTGGGTTGAGGTGGTCTACCTCTAAAGCCCATTGGTCCAGGGTGTGGTGGGAGACCAGGCCTTGGAGGTGGTGGAAATGGACCTCTCATAATTTCTGCCATAGGAGGAGGAGGTGAGGAGAAAGTGGTTGTGGAAGTCCAGGAGGACCCCCTCCACCTCTTCTTCTGTCCTGTGGGTCAGAATATGAAACATTCTTCCCATACCACGTCTCATAGGCCCAACACCATTAGCTGATGCTCTGCCCCTAGGCTTCCCTGACAAAATTCCACTGGCCCCTGGCCACTACTTCTTTATCACCTTGTCCACCTCTTGTCATCTGACCTCTGCCTCTTCCTCCACATCCCTTGCTCTTGTTGTCAGTGGCCTCAGAAGAAGATTCTGTCTGATCCATTTCGTCTTCAGCCTGGTTCTGAGTCATCTTCTTTCACTGCAAGCCCAGCAAAATGGCAGCACTTTACTTACTGACAACCTGGAAGGCTGAGGTTTCTGGGAACCATGACTGGGGCCTCTGGAATAACCATGGCCTGAATGGGTATAGGGCCTGTGAAAAGAACCACAACCCTGTCCCGGGGGTTTCGGGTTCAAAGCATGAAGGGATCTAAGAGTCATTATAGAAGACTGCAAATCCATTTAAATCATTCCTTTTTTTTTTATTATTGTTCTTTACTCTTTTCAGAGCTGGCAGATGGCTCAGCCCCTCCCTCGGAGGGACCGCCTCTCAGCAGGCTTTTCCCCACCACCCACTGGCCATCCCATGGGTTGCCCCCCTCGTGACAGGGCCAGTGTCAGGGGCGCCAGCCTCCCCAACCCGAAGCCAACAGCTAGATTGCCAGGGAGAAGCACAGGTGCAACCCACCATCATTGAGCCTACCAGTTCTGAGACCTTTTTCCATTTCTCCCCTTCTGACATTAAAACATCAGCTTTCAAGCCTCCTGACCCATATGGCCCTCCGGCTACCACCAGAGGGCAGTCAGCAAATGGGATGGCTAGTCCCTTCCCTGAGAGAGGAGGCAGTCCTCCAGATGCTCAATCCTCTCTCCCTCCTGCTGACCCTCAATGGCCCAAGCTCGTTCCTGAACCTGGGTCACCAGCATGGCGTGAGTTGTGGCGTCCAGCGACTCAACCCTCAGCACCACCGGACGGCCTATATAAAGCATTCTTTTTTTTTATATTCAGTATATTTTATTATTTTACACACTCGGCCTGAAAAGGCCACATTATACACCATGTGAATACAGTAAAAGAAATGATACAGTACATTATTAACAGATTCACACAGTCCCTTCCCCCATACCTCCCTGCTCATGGCATCCGAATACAGCAGTATTCCCATTTCCATTCAAGAGGTACCTTCTTAAGCTCCTGATCCTTGTCAGAGGGAGTACAACGTGTATAACTTACTCCAATATTTCTGAAATTTAGGCATTTTGTTATGTGTGCTAGCAATCATTCTTTCCACTGATAAATTAAATAAAAGTTCCAGCAGCCATTCCGTATAGGATAACATATCGTTTCCAGCCAATATCTAAGCACCAGCTTTTTTACTGACATTGCTATCATTGCTAGATGGTATTTCCTTTCTGTGACATTCACATGAGAATAATCCCCCACTAAGCATGCTCTGGGTTCTCTATGTTCTGTGATACCTAACAATGGGTGTACCCTCTGCCTGATGTGGGCCCATAAGGGGGCGACTTTGGGGCAATCCCAAAAGATGTGGTATAAGGACCCTTCCATTTGCATACATCTACAATTCGGTGAGAGAGGCTTATTCATTTTGGCCATTTTCACTGGGGTGTAATACATATTATTAAGAATCTGAAATTGCATCAGATGGAGTCTGTCCTGTGAGATGAACCGGTGAGTGTCTCTACAGACCTTCTCCCATTCAATTCTCTTGTCTGTGAATTGAGAATTACAGTAGTGAGAGGATCCATCTTGGTGTGTGAAGGCACTGTCTATTAGTGTCTTATATATGCCAGAAACCGCATGTGGTTGAGTGACTAAAAGACTGAATCGCTGCAGGAAACTACAACCATCTTCTGTGGGTTGTTTTATGTGAGAAGCCAGCAGCATGTCTCTGAGTTGGAACACTTTGAAACTCGAGTGGGGACCCACCAATGGTTGAGCAGGATCTCTTGTATGTTTATAAGCGAGGGACGTGCATAGCTGGGCATGAACTTTGACTGAAGTACCGACCGGGGTATCAGCCAATGTTTGGGGGAGCATTTTGATTGGGATATGATAGAGGTCCAGGGGAGAAATGTCAGCTGAGGAGGTAAGCTCTTTCTCCAGCTCTAACCAAATAGGTACAAATGAGTGTGGGTCCAGATTGTCCGGCCTAACTGCCCATTTCATATATTTTGCCACATGGCTCGCCCAGTAATAAAATTTAAAGTTGGTGAGTGTCAGTCCACCTTTTATTTTAGATAGAGTGAGTTTCCTGTAGGTTCTACGTGCCTGCTTGTCCTTCCATAAGAACTGGTTGATCATTAAGTGGAGCTTGGAAAACCAGGTATGAGGTAACCAAATGTTTAGCATATTAAGTGGATAAAAGATCCGAGTAAAACATTCATTTTATTAAGTTCACTTTTCCCGTAGTGATATTGGCAGTGATCTGCATCTGTTTAGGTCTTGTTGGATTACTTGTACCAGTGCATCGAGGGTTATGTCTTTTCAGTAATTTGGGGTCTATGGATAGGTATATTCCCAAATATTTTAGTTTTTAGGTTCCCAGTTCAACCCTAGGCCCTCCACTTCCATTCTATAGGTGCAGAAATTTAGAGGAAAGACTAGAGTTTTGTCTATGTTTAGTTTATAGATAGTCAGGACTCAAAATTCCTGAATTACATCCAGGACTCTGATAACTGAGGCCTTTGGTTCCGACAGATGGAGAAGAATATACGTCTGCATATACTGATAGTTTGAGCTCTGTCCTCCTACCATTATGCCTTTGACCCCCAGGTCTGTTTTGATCCATCTCAGAAGGGTTCTAGGTAAAGGTTGAATAATAGTGGGATAGGGGCAGCCTTGTCTAGTACCCAAGTGTATAGAAATGAGAGGAGAAAGTTCTGTTGCAGTATATACGTGCAGTGGAATTAGTATACAGGGTTTGTATCCATTGCACCAAGAGGGAGGACCCAAACCGGACTAAAGTCCAAAATAGAAAGCACCAATCTACTCTATTGAATGCCTTTTCAGCGTCCATAGACATCAGTATGCAGAAGCCTCTTTACTTTGGGCAACAGAGAAAATATGGTCCAATTTTCATATGTGGTCCGAGGCAGATCTACCTGTCATGAAACCCACTTGTTCAGTACAGAATAGAGAGGGAATGACCCATCCTAACCTGTTTGCTATGATTTTAGTCAGAATTTTAACATCATAATTCAATAATAAGGGCGGTAGTTTGAGACATGTTCTGGGTCCCTCCCCTCCTTGTGCAATACCACGATTAGAGCCTCGAAAAGGCTGGGGTCATGGCTCTCACCCGAAAGGATGGAGTGATATAGACAGAGCAATCATGGCATCAGTTCTTGTGTTAGTGATTTGTAGAAATTGGCAGAGAAGCCATCCGGCCCTGGGGTTTTATTGAGTTACAAACTGCCTATAGCCTGCCTGATTTCAGCTTCTGAAAGCTCAGAAGGGTTTGCTGATCCATAGACAAAACTGGTAGTTCGATAGACTCCAGATATTCATCTATCTTAGCCCTTGAAGGGGGATCAGACTTGGCTCCTTATAAATGTTTATAAAAGGTATGAAATTCTACCACAATTTCTTTTGGGTTAGTGAGAAGTAGATTGTTTGCTTTAGATCGGACTGCAGTTACCAACCAGGAGGTTTCCTGGTGTTTGACCCTCATAGCTAATAGCCGCCCAGCCTTTTCACCACGTTCAATGTATGTGGAGTTTGTTTTGAGAATTGCCTATTCTGTCTTGGCCACCATTATCTCATTATATTGTGCCTTAACCCAGATCAGCTTGTGACGGGACATTTCCGTGGAGGATGGAGAGATATTCTTCTCCATCTGTCAGATTGTGTCTAATAAGTCTTTAGCTTGTCCTTCCCCTCTTGTGTTTCTGTACAGAGGCAATCCTAATCAGTTCCCCTCTAATATAACATTTTAGCCCCCCCCCCATTCCATTTCTGGATGACTGGTGGTTCCCCAATTATTCTGTGTATATTGTTCTATATAAGCCTTCATGTTATCCAACACCCATTTGTCTGTCAACAGCCTGTTGTTAAGTCTCCAGACCGTTTCTATTTTTTGATGTGGTGTGGTGGAAATGGTGCAGGACATGAGGAGTGGTCCGAGATAGCTTCTGGTAAGATTTGGCATGCCATAAGGCCTGGCAGTAGTTGTTTGCTCATTAAGAAGTAATCAATACGGGAGGAGGACCCGTGTACTGGAGACCTGAAAGTATACTTCAGATTAGGATGAAGAATCGGCCATGGATCACATAATCCCAAATTGTAGATCAGGTCTCTGATGGCCCTTTGAGCTGGTGATAAACCCACTTTCTGTTTGCCAGTTCTATCTACGTCCGGGGAAAAGAGGAGATTCCAATCCCCTCCTAGTAAGATGGGTACAGAAAGGAAAGGCAACAGGAGATATAGGAGCTCCATAAAGAAGGAGGGGGTATCTGTGTTCGGGCCATCTACAGAGCCAAGAAGTATCTCAGACCTCTTCAATGTCCCCACCATGAATACGTATCTGCCTAAGGGGTCCGCAATGCACCGATTACATTTGAAACTTAAATTTTTAGATACAGGATTGCTACCCTTTACTCTGGGAGCTGGATCCATGAGCAAAGACTTGCCCAACATGCAGCCATATAGCAAATTTGCCTCAACTCGTGGAGTGGGTCTCTTGCAAGAATAAAATTTGGCCCTGCTTATCTGCATCTGTTTCAGGATTTTGTATCTTTTCAGCTTGTTGCATGCCCCTTTGACATTCCATCACCACACATTCACATTTCTAGCCATAATCCCTTGTAGCCTCTTGGTTTCTACAATAGCTTATACTTTCCAGAATTAAACCTTTTATTTTGATGCCATGAGCGCCCCCCTCCTCCCCCTTCTTTAGCCCATTGTTTACCTCCCACCATTTTCCTTTTCCCTTTTGTACCCCCTTCTTGTACAGCTTAGGGTATTGGTCTGAAGCGTACAAAGGACTCCTCTCGATTACCTCTAAGCAAAACAACTCTAACTAATAACAGTAATGAGAGGTCCGTCCCCCTCCATGTGGTACAAGAAGCTGCCAGTTAAAGCATATAAAATTCTTGTCTCTCCCCAATAACATATTAATTTATAACCAGAATTTTGAAATATTCAACAATCTAGAACAAGTAACCTAGTATAAAAGCCTTTAAATGGTTCTTCTGTCGGTAGAGATGAGCATTCCCAAAATGCATATACTATCAGTAGATCATAAGTTTAAAGATTTGGTTAAAACTTCCCAAAATTGTATATAAAAGAGGCCATAATTTAGGATCAATTATTTACTAGTGGGAGACACAAAATGTGAATAAAATAAGTACTTTGCCTAATGGAACCTTCCATGTGGAAATTGTCGTTTTGTAAATTTATAAAACTGGTAATATGTTTGAACAACCAGTTACTGGAAAACAATATAAAATCATGACTTTTGCAAATTGCAATACTTTGAATGTGATATATTTGGCATGTTGTAATAAATGCACTGAGCCACTTAATGGCCGGGTAAGGCGACGGCGCTACTTGTTCCCTGGACAGAAGGAGCTGCTGCCACATTAAGTCTCGTGAGTGTCGGTGCAATTTGTGCCGAAGCCTCTCCTCTTCCAAGCAGGAAGACAAGGATGACCGGCGCCGCCGCTTACCTCGGTGCCGAGACTGAGACCATCAATGTCGGTGGGATCGGCTGGACCGAGAAGAGGTCAGAGACCGAGATCCTCAGTGTTTCCGAGGGTGGGTCTGGGATGGAGCGGGGGACATCCGCTCCTCCCTCAGCTCCGGAACCTTGACCGGGGACTCGGCACAGGAGGCGCAGGCAAGTCCTCGGTTTCCACCGGGAAACCAGTGATGAAGGGTTGCTGGCTTCACTAGTCGACAGCCCATCCGATGGGTTGAGAAAAATCTCGACCGCGTCGACGGGTGTCTCGGCCAGCTGACCTGACGGGGACACCGTGAAGCCAGCAGCCTTAGCCGCAACCTCAACCGAAGTCGAGTGTCAACTGTCCGGGAAAGGGGACCTCTTCCGCTCCCACGAACATCGACGGTGGGACTTACCCTTCGAGTCCTTCTTTTTTGACCGAGAAGAGTGTCCCGATGGCCCCTCTCCTTTCATGGAAAGGGATTGGCAAAGCTCCTTAAAAGAAGCTGTGTAGGAGGATCCCAGAGAGAGCGGGATAAATGCCGTGACCGAGGAAGTTGAGGATGCGGCCTGGACTGCCTCCTCCTCAAGGGTGATCATCTGCTTGAGTTGCTCAGCCGAGCCAGCCACCACGGACACCGCCTAACGGGCCTCCTTTGACTTCATCGGTGGGTAGTGCTTCTCGGGGCGTCCAAGCTGTAACCGGGCAGCGCGGTCCTCTAGGACGTTAGCCGAAAATGATCAACATAACTCGTAGGCCTGCGGGTCATGATCAGGGCCGAGGCAGTAGATGCACGTGGAGTGCGGGTCTGTCCTGGACATCTTCTGCCCGCATGGGCACCGCCGAAATCCGGGAGTCGATTTGTCTATCGCAGCCGTGAGGGAGTAATTAGACTGAAGTCTTGAGAACTTTAGAATTATTTTCGGGCAAACCGAAGAAATAGGATCCAGTCTATACACAGAGCATTAAGGAGGGAACCTGAGCTTCCAAGCGGTAAGGAAGATCTGGCATCATATGGCGGAGCTTAGAGTTTTACCACCCGGCTGGGTGGGAGAAGCCAGCTTGAAGACCTTCCGGCAACATTTAAAGCGGCAAGGTACCTGACAAAAAGTGTGGATTGAACAACATATCCATCTCCCTAGAACCTGTATTTCTAAGGAAATGGATATGTTGTTCAATCCACACTTCTTGGCAGACTCCTAGCAGTTCTCCAGGAGGAGGGAGGCAAGGCGCACACCCCCTACTTGGGAAATAAGGGCTGGAGAACCGAGGTCCCAAAACCAGCATCCCGGTGTGACTCAAGGTCGATGTGGTAGTGGTGAATGAAGGTGTGTGCTGACTTCCAGGTAGCAGCCCGGCAGATTTCCTGGATAGGGACGTCCCTGGAAGCAGACACCAATGTAGCGGTATGGCAGGTAGAATGAACTCTTATCCCTTTGGGAGACTCCATGCCTGCCAACCTATAGCAGAGATCTATGCAGAAGGTGACCCAACTGCCTATCGTCCGCTTGGCTGCAGGTCTGCCAGGTGCGGCTTCAGTGTAGGTGACAAACAGCTGGCGAACCTCTCCCCGAACTTCAGTCGTCCACTCCTTATAATAAGAGAGCGCTCTTCTAGGGTTAAGAGTATGGAGCCTATATTCGGCCTCCGAGGTGTGACTGGGGTAGAATACTAGCAAAGTCAACACCTGGTTAAGGTGAAACTCCGACATCACCTTCGGAAGGAATTTAGGGTTGGGGCGCAGGACAACCTTGTCCCTGTGGAAGACCAGATAGGGAGACTCGATGGAAAGTGCCTGGAACTCTCCCATCCTTCTGGCTGATGTGATAGCCACCAAGAAAGCGGTCTTCCACGACAGGTGAGAGATGTCACACCTGTGCATAGGTTCGAATGGCTTGCCCATGAGCTTAGCCAGTACCAGCAGTAGATCCCATGGAGGTGGAAGTTCTCACACCGGAAGGGATATGTGATCAAGGCCTTTGAAAAAGTGCCCAACCACCTTCTCCTGCACCACTGACTGCTTTCTGGCCCGCGCCCGGTAAGCAGAGATGGCTGCCAGGTGCACATTAAGGGTCGTCGACTGAAGCCCTAGCTGAGAAAGGGACCACAGGTAGTACAGAATGCTGGTCAAAGAAGAGAAGGAAGGGTCCAACCCCTTATCCTGACACCAAATGGAAAACCTCTTCCATTTGAAGGCGTAGCATTTTCTGGTTGACTCCTTATGGGATGCCTCAACAACGTTGAGGACCTCATCAGAAAGACCCAAGGCATGGAACTCTAGCTGCTCAGGAACCAGGCCATCAGGTCTGGGAGGAGAACCTTCCCCTGGTCGACTGAGATCAGGTCTGGGCGGGCTGGAAGCCGCCTTGGGAGCCTGGAGCTGAAGCTGAGGAGATCTGGATACCAGAACTGGTGGGGACAGTCTGGGGCTACCAGAATCACCTGCGCCTTGTCCCTCCTCACCTTGAGAAGCACCTTGTGGATCAAGAAAAATGGGGGAAAGGTGTAGAAGAGGCCCAGGGTCCACGGCCTCGAGAAGGCCTCCCCCTGCAGCGAGCCCTGCTGAGGGGGCCGGGCATGAAAGAGCTTCAGCTTCACATTCTCCCTGGAGGCAAACAGGTCCACCTAAGGTGTGCCCCAGTGGGAGAACAGATCGTGTACTACCTCCGGCAGGAGAGACCACTCGTGAGATGCAGCACCTATCCAGCTTCGGGCATCGGCCAGACTGTTGGAGGCTCCTGCCACATGGATGGCTAGGAGATTCTGCCTCCAGTCTGCTCACGAGAGACCGAGTGCGGACAGCTTCCTTGCACAGAGGCAAGGAGCGTGTCCCGCCATGGCAGTTTAGGTAGTACATGGTCGTGGTATTGTCCGTCTGGACCTCTTGACCGCGTTCAAACGGAGCGAAGGCGGTGAGGACTAGTTGGACCACCCGAAGCTCCGGCAGGTTGATATGGCATCGAGACTCCTGAGGGGACCAGAGGCCATGCACTCTGAGCTCCCCCAGATGGGCACCCCAACCCATCAGAGAGGTGTCGGTCGTTAGAGTGACCGTCGGCTCGGGGCAGACAAACAGGATACCCTCCTGCAGATGAGCTGGAACGATCCACTACTGGAGAGCATTCCACATTTCCTGGGTCACTGCCACTGGCTGGTCCAGAGGACCGATGCGCTGTAACCACTGGCGGGCCAGTCCGCATTGCAGGGGACGCATGTGCCAACGGGCCCAACGGACCATGCTGGTGCAGGCCGCCATGAGGCCCAGGAGGCGCAGGAAGTCCCGGGCAGGGTGCAATTGCCCAACCAGAAATGATTGGGCAAAGGAGGAAAGAACCTTAGCCATGTCCGCCAGGAGCCATGCTCTGGCTCGAAGAGAGTCGAGCCCTGCCCCGATGAATTGAATCACCTGCGCTGGCACGAGTTCCGATTTGGCCTCGTTGATGAGGAGGCTAATCTGAGAGCAGACCTGGAGGGCCAGATCCCTGGACTGCTCCACTTCTGGTCTGGAGGGGGCTGCAATCAGCCAGTTGTCCAGATAAGGGTACACCCGGACCCTTCGGCACCACAGGAATGCTGTCACCACTGCCATGCATTTGGTGAAGACCCTGGGAGCTGGAGAGAGGCCAAAGAGTATGGCCCGGAACTCGTAAAGGGACCCCTCCACCCTGAAGTGGAGAAATTGCTGGTGGGATGGACGGATTGGGATGTGAAAGAATGCATCCTGGAGGTCCAGAGGACAGAACCACATGCCTCGTTCCAAGGATGGAATGATCTGAGCCAGAGTGACCATCCTGAAGGTGCGAGACCTTAGGAACTTGTTCAGGTCTAGAATGGGGCACTAGCCCCCCGTCCGTTTTGGGACCAGGAAATACCTGGACACAAACCCTGGTTCTGGTGGAGGATCCACCACCTCCTTCTAGAGCAGCAGGGCAATGTCAGTTTGACGAGCTGACAGAGAGGCTGCGGACCCCGTAGCCCCCATGGGGCGACGGCTCGATATGGTGGGGTCTGCTCGAATTTCAGAGGCAGACCCTTTCCCACCACTTCCAGCACCCAGTGGTTCGTGGTGATATTGGACCAGGCGGAAAGGAAGTGATGGAACCATCCCCCAACGGGGGGAACCTAGGGAGGAGTGACAAGGTTGGGGGAGACACCTCTCAACCCATCACTGGGCAGGCTTGGAGGAAGGACTGGCTGAGGGGCCTCTTGGACCTTTCCCTCCAGGCTTCCAGCTGAAAGAAGTTGCAGGCTTGGCTTTGGGGTGCCAAGTGCGAGCCTGCTGGCCCTGATGCTGGTGTTGCTGGGCCGGACATGCCGCAGGAGCAGAAGGACGAAAGGGCTTACGCTGCTGCTGGCAGCCTTTGTCCTTCTGGGCAGACGTGACTGAGTTCAAGGTGGCATTGGACTTCTCGATCCTCTGCAGATGACCCTCCACCCCGGGACCGAAAAAGTCGGTACCCAGGAAGGGAACATCTGCCAGCTTGTGCTGGGTATCCGCTGTGAAAGTGGAGCTCCACGGCAAAGCTCTGCGGTGCATGGACACTGCAGCCGCTACTGACCGGGCACAAGAGTCTCCAATGTCTAAGGCAGTTTGGAGCTGTTGCTTAGCCACCGCCCTACCCTGATACCGCACCTGCTTGACCGTAGACTGGAGGTCAGCCAGGAGATGAAGAATCACCTCATCCAGGTAGCCCAAAGGGGCATGCGAAAAGTGTGCCATTAGAACGGCCGAACTGGCCTGACGAAGGCTTAAGGAGGACGCAGCATAGACTTTATGCCCAGAGTAGTCCAGTTTCTTGGACTCTTTATTGGGTGGCTTGTCCACGTCCCAAGCATTTCCGAAGCACCGGAAAACACTGTCGGTCACAAGCCCCTCTGCGGAGGGGTGCTCCGAGAATCCGGAGAGTGAGCCAGTGGGAACAGCATACTTTCGAGCCATCCTGGCAGAAGGTGCTGGACAAGAAGCTGGCAGCTGCCATAGCTCCAGAGCCGGGCCAACAATGGCTTTGGCCACTGGAAAGGCCTCCGTGGGGGAATCCTCTCGGTCCAGTATCTCTATGAGGGGATACTTGGCCCGCTTTGAAACGGGTTCGAGCTTTATCCCAGTAGACTAAGAGATGAGCCGAAGCATTCCCAGGAATGAAGATGGGCTCTCATCCACCGACTGACCTCCAGTGAACTCCAGGTCGAGGGATCTGGAGAACAGTGAGGAACCATCGTCAGACTTGGAGGAGTCTGCAAACAGCTGCCAAAGGCCTGAGCCACCCTCCACTTGCCAAGGTCGATCGGGAGTGAGGGTGACTGACAACCGCTGGGGCAAACCCTGACCCGACCGATAATCCTTGGTGGGTGCCCCAGTTTTAGGTTGTGGAGGTGGGGCTTCCTCCACAATGTGTGGCACAGCCGGTTTTGTCCGAACAACCGGTGCCAGCTTCGGAAACCTCGATAACGAGGGGTTGTTTCAGCCGCTCTGGTGACTGCCACTTAATGGCCGGGGAAGGCGACGGAGTCGGCTTGTTACCGGTCAAAAGGACCTGCTGCCACATCAGATCCTCGTAGCACTAACACAATTTGCACCGGAGCCTATCCACCGAAGAGGATGAAGACGACGATGAGCGGCGCAGCCGCTTTTCTTGGTGCCGAGACCAAGACCGCCGATGTAGGTGGGATCGGCTGGACTGAGAAGAGGTCCAAGACCTTCGGGGTTTCCGAGGGTGGGTCTGAGAGGGAGCGGGGAAACCCACTCCTCCCTCGGTTCGGGGACCTTAACCGGGAACTCCGGCACTGGAGGCACAGGCAAGTCCTCGGTTTCCACTGGGGGAACCAGTGAAGAAGGGTTGTCGGCTTCTCCAGTCGACAGCCCATCTGACGAGTCGAGAAAAATCTCAACTGTGTCGATGGGTGTCTCGACCGGCTGACCTGACGAGGACACTGTGAAGCCAGTGGCCTTAGCCGCAACCTTGACCGAAGTCGAGTGTCGACTATCCGGGGAAGGGGACCTCTCCCGCTCCCACGAACGTCAACGGTGGGACTTACTCTTGGAGTCCTTCTTCTTGGACTGAGAGGAATGTCCCCAAGGGCCCTCTCCCTTGGTGGAGAGGGATTGACAAAGCTCCTTGAACTAAGCCGTGTAGGAGGAGCCCAAAGAGAGTGGGATAAATGCCATGACCGAGGATGAAGATGATGCAGCCTGGGCCACCTCCTCCTCGAGGGCGATCATCTGTTCGAGCTGTTCAGCCAAGCCTGCCGCCGCGGACACCGCCCAACAGGCCTCCTTCAACTTTACCGTAGGATAACATTTCTCGGGGCACCCAAGTTGCAATCTGGCAGCGTGATCCTCAAGAACCATGGCTGAGAAGGACTTGCACAAGTCGCAGGCCTTCGAATCATGCTCGAGCCCAAGCCAGTAAACGCACATGGAGTGCGGATCGGTCCGGGACATCTTCAACCCACAGGGGCACCGCTGAAATCCGGGAGTCGACTTGTCCATCACAGCCACGAAGGAAGAAAAAGACTGAAGTTTTGTAAATTTTTAAGATAAGTTTCAGGTAAACCAAAGAGTTTGGATCCAGGCCTAAAACGTAGAGCGCAAAGGAGGGAACCTGAGCTTCCAAGCGGTAAAGAAGATCTGGCGTCATGGGGCGGAGCCGAGAGTTTTATCACCCGGGTGGGTGGGAGGAGCCAGCTTGAAGACCTTCCAGCAAGATTTAAAGCAGCAAGGAACCTGCCAGTAAGCGTGGATCGAACAACATATCCATGATCCTAGAACTGGGCAGTTTTGTGTTGAATTGTGACATGAAGAGATCCAGTTCTGGCGTCCCCCACCGGCAGAAGATGTGATCTGCAACTTCTTGCAGTAGCTCCCATTCGTGAGCATGCAACCTTGTCCGGCTGAGCACATCGGCCAACATGTTTTGTTCTCTTGGAACGTGTACTGCCGTTAACGTGAGCTAGTGTTCCAAAGCCCAATCCCACACCTGCATGGCTTCCCGGCAAAGGGGATAAGAATGTGTACCACCCTGTTGATGTACAACATAACCAAAGCGGTGTCCGTCTGAACCAACAGGTGTCCCAGCACTAGGACCAAGATCAGGGCTTGAAAAGCATAAAGGACCGCTCTCAGTTCCAGAACACTGATATGCAGATCTCCCTTTATTGGGGACCAAGAGCCCTGAGTGCAGTGAAACATAGAAACATAGAAGTTGACAGCAGATAAGGACCGCAAGGCCCATCCAGTCTGCCCAGTTCTTTTTCTACCTTATAAATGTGTCATTGGCCTTTGCTCTGTCAATGGCCTATCTATTCATACTTATCTGTATTACTCTCTTATGCCTATCCCATGCCTGTTTGAAGCCCTGCACTGTATTCATATCCACCACTTCCTGAGGTAGGCCATTCCATGCATCCACCACCCCTTCTGTGAAAAAGAACTTCCTCACATTACCCCTTAATCGGCCTCCCTCTAATCTCATGCTCGGTCCTCTTGACCTATTTTTCTTATATTGAAACATGTTAGACTCTTTCACCTTGATAATGCCCTTAAGGTGTTTGAATGTTTTGATCATATCACCTCTCTCCCTCCCTCCTTTGCTCTAGGGTACACATATTGAGCTCCATTAATCTGTCCTCATATCTTTTCTGATGCAGTCTCTACACCATTTTAGTTGCCCTTCTCTTTACTGCCTCAATTTGGTTATTGTACTTGTAAAGGTGTGGCCTCCAGTACTGCACACAGTACTCCAGATGGGGCATAACCAGTGTCTTGTAAAGAGGGATTATTACCTCCCTCTTCCGACTTATGATACCCCTACTAATACACCCCAACATCCCCCTACCCTTACCTACTGTTTTAGTGGTCTGCTTGGATGATTTCAGGTCATCTGTGATGATGATGCCAAAGTCTCTTTCTTCCCTTGTGATTGCCAGCAACTCCCCTCCCAGCCTATAGGTGGCTTCAGGGTTTCTCTTCTCTATGTGCATGATCTTGCACTTCTTTGCATTAAACCCCAGTTGCCACTCTTTCGACCATTTTGTTATGTGTCCTCAAGTGGGCTCCCCATCCCGAGGACGACACGTCCGTGGTCAGAATCTGGCATGGTGTCCCTATGTGAAAGGGGATACCCACCAGTAAATTTTGTGATGACATCCACCAGCGGAACTCCTGGGGGACTGGCTCTGAGATACAGATCAAGGAGTCCAAGCTGTCTAGTGTTTGATCCCACTGAACTCTGAGTGACCACTGGATTGTTCTCATGCATAGTCATGCTAGGGGGACCGAAACTATGGCAGTGGCCATATGCCCCAACAGCCTGAGAAGAAGTTTTGCAGGGACTTTTGAGGCTGAAGAGATCTGATACACCAAGACCTGAATCTGACCTGCTCTGTCAGAGGGAAGAAATACCTTCCCAAGCATGGTACCAAGAAGAGCTCCAATGAACTTGAGGTTCTGGGAAGGTAACAGATGAGACTTGTCCCTGTTGACAGTAATTCCCAAACGCTGAAAAAGCGAAATGGAGTCCCTGATGATTTCCAACAGGCGGGACCTGGAGGAGCCAGGTGTCCAAATAGGGTAACACTAAGTGGACTCGTCTCACAGTGCCACAGCAACGACTGCTAGGCACTTGGTGAAGATTCTGGGGGCTGAATAGAGACCAAAGGGAAGGACTCAGAACTGCTAGTCCTTGTCTTTGAAACTGAACCTCAGAAATTTGCGATGGCCCTTGAAAATATGGATATGCAAGTAGGTGTCCTGCATGTCCATGGATGCCAGCCAATATCCTGTCGAAATGAGGGTCAGGAGAGTGGGTAGGAAGACCATCCTGAATCTCCAGTAGGAGACCCACTGATTCAGACTGCTGAGGTCCAGAATGGGTCTGAGGTCTCCCGACTTCTTTGGGACCAGGAAGAAGTGGGAAAAGAATCCTCTTGCTCGGAGGTACCGGCTCGATGGCATTTTTGTCCGAAACAGATATCTCCCTTCTGACCAGTGCTCAGTGTTCCCTGGGTACCGGCATGGGGGCAGTGGTCTGTCCGGTGGAAGAGAGTCAAACTCCATGGCGTGCCCGAACTCCACGAGCTCGAGGACCCACTGGTTGGAGGTCACTCGTCTCCATACATCTGCGTAGAGAGAAAGGCAGCCTCTGACCAGCTCCCCTGATGGGCCGTCTAGGGGAGGAGGATGGCCTGGATAGTCAGGCAGTTGGAGGGGGAGGGGGAGAGAGGTGGCAGTGACTGCCTTGGCCTGTCTAGAGAAGGCAAAAGATCATCTGGTTCCGCCCCTTTGAGTGAAGCCGCCTCGCTGTGTGTGGGGCTGGAAGCAAGGCTGCTGAGGCTAATGTCCCCCACGGCCACAAAAACGAGGCTTATGAGCTTGCCCGTTTCGGGCGGTACATGGACTACACAGTTCAGATGACCTTGCCAGAGTCCTGCAGCCTGGAGATCTTCTCTGTGTTTTTGCCAAAGAGCACGGAGCCCTTAAAGGAAGCATCCAGAATGTTTGTCTGGACATCTGGATCAAACCCAGAAACCCGAAGCCGAGCATGGCGACTGAGGCAAATGCCAGTGGCAGCCGCCCTGGAGGAGGTGTCCGCAGAGTTGTAGGCCAACCGCAGAATGCGGGTACCCATGTCTGAGCCGGTCTGAAGCAATTTTGCAAGCTCTGCCCACTGAGGGCAATCAGGCATGTTCTGCACAATGTCCAATCCCTATTCCCAAAGGGCATTCTGGAATTGGACCATGTGTGTCAGGAAGTTGAGACTCCTGATACTGCAGGTGGCAGCAGAGTACACCTTGTGGCCCATGAAATCCAGCTGCTTTGACTCCCTGTCAGGTGGCTGGGTGCTCAGGTGTTTGGGCCTCTGCGAACAACTGTGAGCTGCCGACATCACCACTGAGTCCACTGCAGGTGGTTCGGCCAAGAAGGGGTGACTTTAGGGGCCCGATAGAGCCGATGAGCCTTCTTGGGCATGGCAGAGGAGGCGTGAGGGTGCTTCCAAGTTGCGAACGTGACGTCCTTGAAGGTGTCAACAATGGGACAGATGAGTACCGGCTTAGGGTCTTTTTGGCGGAGGTATTTAGCCAACTGCATTCGCTCGGGGTCCAGGGCCTCAGTGTCCCAACCCACGCTGACCTGGATGTGCCTCATCACCTCCATGAAGCTGGGGTCATCCAGAAGGGATTTTGGATGCTCCTCCGTGCCCCCTAAATCTTGGTCAATGTTGGGGTCTGTGCGGGAAGTGTCAGAGTTGACATATGAATCCAAGGGTGAAGAGTATGGGGACCTGTGCCATCTTCTTTTGCGCCACGCATCCAGAGAGGGAGAGTGGGAGGGACTGCTGGACCTGGTCCTCCAGTGTCCCTTGTCCTGCTGCTTTTTATGTGCTGGCTCCTTAGAAACATAGAATTTGACGGCAGATAAGGACCGCTTGGCCCACCCAGTCTGCCCATTTCCCTACCTACTGGATAAGCTGCAGATCCTAGTTAACCAGCAGCCTACTTCTTCCTACTCCCACCCCCCAAAAGCCAAAGAAGCCTTCCCCGCTTCTAAGTTGGATGGCTCCGAGGGGTCCAGCATGGGCACCGGAGTAGGTGTAGGAGAAGGTACCCCTGCTGGAAGATCGCTTTTAACGGTATCCCTCCAGTGGGAGAAGAGTTCCAGGCATGGTGGGGGACAACAGAACCCGTACTGATGGCCCCGTCGTCAGGGGGCACCGGCATCGGGCCCGAGCCCTTATCACGGGTGTCAGTAGGCACTGGCACAGGCCTGGTGAGTAGTCGGAGGGGTGTCTGTTCCTCTGTCATCAGGCTCCGACGTCAGGTGGACTGGTGACCGTGGCGACGGGGTCCCAGAACTGACATCAGGGTGCGCCGAGGTGGCCGGCATTGGGAGGACTTTGACCGGCACTGGAATAACCTTTGCTGGTGTAGCAGGAGGATGTGCTGCGGGCAGATGATGGTGATCCCTCCGAGGCAGGGGCCTTGGGACGGTCCGACATGTTTAGAAGACTTCTCGGCTGAGCGTCAGTCAGCCGCCAGAGGAGGGCGCCGGTCGGAGACTTTAGATTTCGGCGGGAATGATGAGGCCCTGCCGCCAGAAGACCCGGAGGCCTTATTTGACTCCCAGGAGTCGGTCTTGGGAGGAAGAGGCCGAGCGGGAGGAGTGCTTACTTGCGCCTGACGAGAGAGCCCTCTCGGCGGGTGGATTCACCTTCAGTGGTTGTAGGGTGGTCTTGGAAGACTTGGCCACACAGGAAGCCCTGGACAGCTTAAAGGTGGTGAGGTGGGATCATGCCACGACGATCCAGACTTCGAGCCTGAGGACCTGGGTCTAGAGTGGGACCTCTCCTTATCGTGATGTTCCCAATGCTTGTAGTGCTTGCAGATGACAGTGGATCAGAATCCCCAGAGGACGAAGCCTGTTCCATGGTGGCCAATTTAGATTCCGCTAAGAAGGCGGAAGAGACTTCTGATGCCTGATACATGTTCCTGAGTTGAAGGCCTGGCAATGAGGGCAGGCATCAGTGTCGTGGTCGGCCCTGAGGCAGAAAAAGCAAGTGGAATGGCCGTTCTTTGAGGGTATCTGACACCCACAGGAGCACTTGTTTAGGTGCCCTTTGGAGGAAGATGACATACATGCAAAAGGAAAAAAATATTTTCCGGTGGAGAAGGAAGAGAGAGATCGGTACTGCGAGCGGTAGCTGACAGCGAACTAACCCTGACCGTGTGGCAGGAAAGAACTGGAGCACGTGGGGAACTCCTCCCTTAAATAGGGTGACGTCGGGGGTGGAGCCAACGTTGGCAGGGGTTGGGTGTTCCCACATCGGTACTGCTAGAGAAAGAATTACCGGAAGCTGCCGCCAGGTGACGCCAGTCCTAATTGTGGTACCTGCTGCAAGAGCTTCCTCTTGAAGTAAGATTGCTAGTTTACTAACAAGCATTTGTCAATGCCGAATGTTGCTTGCTTCTATGTGCTGTTTAGGTATTTGGAAGTCATTGGAGTGCAAATATTGAACATTTGTGAACTTACAGAGCACGCGAGAACTGCGCACGCCATCGTGAAACAGTAATTTTAGGATTTTTTTCACCAAATTTTCAACATAACCATTTTAAGACTTCTGCTCATGAACAGTGTCACTGTGATTTTGTTAATGTGTTCCATACATTGATTTCGCACACCGACTGTGCCATTGTGTGCTACATGGTCGGAAACACATTTTGGGCAGGATGTGAAAAATGACAGCTGTACTGCTCATAAGGAGGTGTGGCAAAATGGCAATGTTGAAAATCTGGAGTGGAAATATTGAAAATTCGCAAACCTACGAGCGTGCGTGGGAACTGTGCAACGCACACTCATAAAACAGTCATTTTTAAGAATTCTTTCACTAAATTTTCAACATTGCCATTTTAAGATCTCTGCTCATAAACAGTGACACTGTGATTTTCTTAATGTGTCCCATACGCTGAGTTCGCACACCGATTGCGCCATTGTGCACTACATAGGCGGAAACACGCTTTGGGTGAGATGTGAAAATGACAGCTGTACTACTCATAAGAAG
Organism: Neoceratodus forsteri; assembly: GCA_016271365.2. Classification (NCBI taxonomy): domain Eukaryota; kingdom Metazoa; phylum Chordata; order Ceratodontiformes; family Ceratodontidae; genus Neoceratodus; species Neoceratodus forsteri. The sequence goes on along the minus strand of CM057459.1, from coordinate 1,280,611,197 downwards.
GTGTGGTAAAATGGCAATGTTGAAAATCTGGAGTGGAAATATTGAAAATTCGCAAACCTAAGAGCGTGCGTAGGAACTGTGCAACGCACGCTCGTAAAACAGCCATTTTTAGGAATTTTTTCACCAAATTTTCAACATTGCCATTTTAAGACCTCTGCTAATGAACAGTGTCATAGTGATTTTCTTAATGTGTCCCATACATTGATTTCACACACCGACTGCGCCATTGTGTGCTACGTGGGCGGAAACACGTTTTGGGCAGGATGTGAAAAATGACAGCTGTACTGCTCATAAGGAGGTGTGGTAAAATGCCAATGTTGAAAATCTGGAGTGAAAACATTGAAAATTTGTGAACTTACGAGCCTGCGTAGGAACTGCGCAATGCACGCTCGTAACACAGTCATTTTTAGGAACTTTTTCACCAGATTTTCAACATAGCTATTTTAAGACCTCTGCTCATGAACAGTGTCACTGTGATTTTCTTAATTTGTCCCGTACATTGATTTTGCACACCGACCGCGCCATTCTGCGCTACATGGGCGGAAACACATTTTGGGTGAGATGTGAAAAATGACAGCTGTACTACTCATAAGAAGTTGTAGTAAAATGGCAATGTTGGAAAATCTGGAGGAAAATATTGAAATTTGCGAACTTCACGAGCCTCGTGAGGAACGTGCAACCTCAGTAAAACAGTCATTTTTGAATTTTGGCACCAAATTTCAACATGGGGTTTTGGGACCCTCTCATGAATGATGTCACTGTCATGGCGGCATTCAGTCCATAGTGATTTCACAGTCACTGCGCGAAATCACCCTTCGGGCCCGAATAACGCCATGACAGTGACATCATTCATGAGAAGGGGTCCCAAAAACCCCTTGTTGAAAATCTGGTGCAAAAATTCCCAAAAATGCCTGAGATATGCAACAAAGTTGAAACTCCCCTGTCTAGCCCATTATACAGCTTACCGGCATTTCCTCAGTTCGCGGTCGGCTTAGAAGAGTGCAGACGTGTTCCCGGTCCACTGAAGATCGTCGCGCCAGAGTCCGGAGGTAAGTATGGGGTGAGGGGTGTGTGGGAGGTTGAGTGCGGATGGTGGGGGGTTGGGAGACACGCTATGGACCGCTGCTTTATAGGTTTAAAAAAAAAAAAGACATCGTGGGACGTTTGCTACGCTGGGTGGGCCCTAGTGTGGCACAAGGACGCTGGGGGGGCTTCAGCCGACGGGATTGGGCACTCTGCCGGCTCAGGAGTGAGTGCTGCCACGCTGGGTGGGCCTCAGCGTGGCACAAGGATCGGAAGCGCCCAGCCGACGGGATTGGGCACCGTCATTAAAGGACTGCTTGCCATGCTGGGGTGGGCTCCCAGCGTGGCACCTACTACTGGGGGGGACGAGCTCAGCTGATGGGGATTGGGCACCTCGTCGGCTATACAGTGCGTAAGGGCGCCGCACGCCTGTGTGAGTCGGGCTGGGCGTGAGCAGCCGATATCTTATCGTGTGCTCACTGGGCGTAGCTCCCTCTTCAACTGTATGCCACTGCATTTTGGAGCTGCACATAGACAGCTCCAAAATGCATTGGCTTACAGGGGCCGCGCCTGCCAGCACACTGACTGAATTGGAGGAGGAGGTGACGAACCTCCGAAATCTCCGATGATGGCACTATGTTTCTTGCACATGCGTGCAAGCAACATAAAAATGAAGTTAAACTTCCTTAGGAAATTGCTAAGTATTCTCTTGCTTTGCTCAGGGAATGTTGAGCTGAATCCCAGCCCACCATTTGCATTAAGCTCCCCCTCTGACCTCTCGCAGTTAAAAGATCTAAGGTTTCTTCACATGAATGTCTGTTTTCTTCTCAAAAAATTTGATCTGGTCCAAGCTTGGGTATGTCATACATCCCCAGAAGTATTTATGATCTTGGAGACATGGCTCTCCAATCATATCCCTGATAAAACCCTTAAAGAGCAGCTTCCTACTAGTATTAGTAGTCCCATACTGCATATGAAACGATAACTGACCTGGCCAGGATTCAAACTCTGCATATTCATCCATTTATTGCAGCATCTGAAAAAAAGTAATTTCACTCATAAAATTATTTCCCCGTACGCCAGGATAAGCTGCTGGTTCCGCATCCCATCGGCCACGCCTCACGTTCTGTAGGATGTCACTAAACGAAGGATATGCAGGCAAGAGTTCCACTGATTTGAATGGGTGATTTTTCAGTGAGTTTCACTCATTAAATGTCAGGATTTTAAGAAATCAGCCCAACATTTAATGGGTGTAAATACTTTGAGAAAATCACCCCTATTCAAGTCAATGGGGTGTGCACACGCAGCCTTCATTTAGTGACATCACAAAATGGGTGCGTGGGCGTGGATGCGGGATGCGGAACCAGCAGCTTTTCATCCTGGTGGGTCGGGAAAATAATTTTACAAGTGAAATTACTTTTTTCAGAGGTTGCAATAAATGGATGAATATGCAGTCTCTGAATCCTGACCAGGTCAGCTTTTGCTTCATATGCAGTATGAGGCTACTACGGACCTGCTCTAACATATCTGGATACAACCTACTTAGGTGTGACAGGCATACGAGGGGCGAGGGCGTTGCCATATATATTAAGAATAAATATAAATTCTCAGTTATTAGCCAGACCTCTGTGCCGTCTGAACTTGAATGCCTGACCATAAAGTTATCCCTCTCTCCTGCATTAGCCCTCTATTTCCGTCTGTTACAGGCCACCCTCAGTTGGGCTTGATATACTTTCTCACCTCCACTCACTACTAGATAATGCGAATCATGAATGCATAATTATGGGTGACTTTAACCTAAACTGGTTGGATGGCTGCTCCAATAAATTGAAGGACTTCTGCAACACACATGGGCAGACTCAGACTACGCCAGAGTTCACCCGTCCTAACAAGAAGCATAAAGAGTGTAACTTGCTTCTGCATCTTATGCTTGTCAACAAGTCTCACAATATCTCTTACGCAGAAGTCTTTCATAGTGCTCTAAGTAACCACTGTGCTACAGCCTGCAATAGGCATGTTCCCACCCAGTCGTCTTCCTCTTTATTTAAACTGAAAAGATTTTTAAAGAACTTCTGCCCAACTTCCTGACAGATCAAGGCAAAATTATCTGACAGGATTTTTATCTGGCCGCCACTATCACAGAGGCCTACAACATTTTCCAACATCTTTTACTGGGGCTGATAGATAAACATGCTCCCATTAGGAAGATCAAAACCAGGAAAAGGCCTCCTACCTGGTTCACGCCCTTGCTAAAGAAAGCCCTTAGAGACAGAGATGCGCTGTGGAAAAGGGGAAGAAAAACAAAGTCAGATACTATCTGGCTAGCCTTTCACGTAGCAAGAAACACCTGTACAAAATTGATTAGATCTGAAAAAGCCCAATTTTTCTGAACTGCCCTTGAGGAAAACATAGCTCTGCCAAATTCTGGAAAATCCTCAGAGGTTGAAGCTCATTCTCCAGCCTCTCCCCTGCCTTCCAAGACTGTAACCGGCGCTACTATTTACACCAATAGGGCGGACATCCTTGAACAGTTTAACAATCATTTCACTACAGCTAGCCTAGATTTTGAGGTTTCCCTAGTCAGTAAGCTTGTACCTCATAGTGACGCTACCGATGGCCCAAGTCCAGACGCTCTCCACAGCTCGACCCATCCCTTGTTTAGCTTTCACTCAGTCTCCTTCAAACAAGTTGAAGACCTCCTACTGACCCTTGATTTGAATAAGAGCGCAGGTGTGGACCACCTAGAACCACTTTTCTTGAAAATAGGTTATTATTACTTGACGGCCCCCATCACTCACCTATTTAATTGCTCCCTGAAGCGAGGTGAGATATCCCGCCTTTGGAAGATTGCTCATATTATTGTCCTCTAAATCTGGCGACCCATCTGATCTGAATAACTATCGGCCTATTTCCCTTCTGCCAATTCTGTCTAAAATACTGGAAAAATTGTCAACTCACACCTCAGAGAGTACCTTAAGTCTGAAAACTTACTAAATCCAGTCCAATCAGGTTTTAGACACAAGCACAGCATGGTATCTGCCCTGGCCAAAGTGTCTAATGACTGGCAAACTGCTGTTGACTTATAAAAACATATTTATGCCTTCTTCTTAGAACTTAGCAAGACCTTTGATTTTGTGGACCACAACATCTTACTCCCTATCTTGAGTAGGATTGACCTGGACAGTACTGCAGTACAATGGTTTGAGTCCTACCTTACCAACAGAATACAACAAATAAAAGCTCAGGGAGATCTGTCTCCACTGAAAAATTTCCCCAGGGGTGTGCCGGACCTATACTCTTTGCAATCTATATTAACAATACTGATGCCATCAACCACACAGCTAACATACATCTATTCGCCAATGATACGGTTCTTTATACCACTAACAAATCTTCTGAAAACGTCCCATAAGAAACTCCAGCAGGACTTTATCACCCTTCAGCATAATTTGCTAAAGCTTAAGCTACTGCTTAATACAAAAAAAACTAAAGCCATGATTATCTCACCCCATTTCTCCCATGCCACTGTGCCTTCGGCAAACCTCCAGATTCACACACTACTATGTGAATCTCTGGAAACTGTGGACAAGTTCAAGTACCTACAATTCTGGTTAGACAATAGGCTGAGCTTCACAACCCTCTTGACTGAACTCCAGAAAAAATTAAAGCAACGACTAGGCGTCTTGTTTCGTATCAGACATTTGCTTACACTAGAAGATTGGATGAGACTAGTCCAAATGACCTTTCTCCCTATGATTGACTACACAGACTTTCTTTATAGACATTGCCCCATTGCGGCCTTGAATAAATTAGACACTCTTTACCATCGTGCCTTAAGGTTCGTGCTGAACTTACCTCTACACACTCACCACTGTCTCCTATACGAGCTGCTGGGCTGGTCCGCCCTCTCGATTAAGAGGCAAAGAAATGCTCTCCTTTGCTTTTACAGGACCATAACTGATCTACTGCCTACCTATATCTCTAACCTCTTTGTTAAAGCTCAGGGGTCGTATGGCCTGAGAAGACTTGCTCTGGTAACCTTCAAGGTACCTAGAATAAAGTTGCGTTATGGTTCAGCTGCCATTCACTGCTCTTTTCCCACTCTATGGAACACAGCCCAAAAGACCCTAAAATTGGCTTCTTTGCCTGGGCCCCACACTTTCAAAATGCTGCTCGAGTGCTATCTAAGGGATACCTGTGCCTGCCTCAGGTAAACTGACACATACCTTGCCATTCTACTGCCCTGGCCTCACAACTTCAGCTCTAACTTCACCAAAAACAGCACTTCCTTCTCTCCTCTTCTCTTCCCTGCCTCCTCTAGCTCCTATAGCTGCTCTCTCTTAAGCTGTCTCCCTAGCTTGTCAGCCCTTCCCCCACACACCCTGTCAAATTCCCTTATACTCATTGGAACTAATTATCATTCTAATCTTCATCAATGTACTTTCCATGTGTAAATAAGCTGGACCTTAGGTTATTGGCACTGTATTGTAATTCATCAACCGATGTCTTTAGTTGTATGTTCTCTGTCCAGAACCATCTTGCAAATGAGCTTGCTCAAGGTTGAATTGCCTGGTTAAATAAAGTTTGAATGATTGATTGGTGTTGCCCCCCACGTTTCTTTTGGTGGAGTTAAAGTTAAGACAGTTGAAAGTGTAAAACTTCTTGGAATTACTATTCAACATGATTTTGGATGGAAAAAACAGGTAAAAGAGACGTTAAAAGAAGAAATTCAAGAATATTTTTCATTTTTCCTTAATATGTTAAAAAGGGCTGGTGTCAGTTAGGATGATTTTATGTATTTTTACTGTACTGTGGTTAGACCAAAACTTGAATACGGCTTCTCAGTATGGGATGTGGGTCTTATAATAACTGAAAGCAAAGACAAAGAGCAAGAAAGAATACAAAAAGGCCATTATGAATAATTTTAGGGACTGAGCTCTCTTATGGGGATGCCTTTATGTGTAATTTGGCAAGGTTAGATGAAAGGAGAAAAGAAATGGAAAGAAACTGTATATGGAGATTTGCAATCCCAATAGAAGCTGTACTCCCTGTTACCACCCAAAGAAATGGCTGTGTATGGTCTAAGGAAGGAGGTTAGATGGTGAAAACTAATTTTTAGAATAAAGAAGTACAAAACATCTTTTTTTATGCAGTTTTTTTTTGATGAATGACGTAACTAATGTGCCTTACTGTGTGTGTAAAATATTGATATTCTGAAGAACAGTTAGATGTTGCAGGTTTTTTAGCATGTATAGATTTTTCTGTATTTAGCAATGTGTTAATTTTTTTATTCAATTTTATGTGTCTTTACTGGTGTAGTTGTATTTTTCTTAATTGTATGTAACTTCAGCTCCCCCTTTGGGGATGGTGGCTGAAATGTGTTTGAATAAACTAACTCAGTCACCTAGCAGCCTTGGAGGAGGAGGAGGATCTGGCGCCAGCTGCTGGAGGAAACTGGTGCTCTGACCCGTCGTACATCTTATTTATTTGGAAAATGTTTCATTAGGAAAGACAACATGAGCTGTAAACAGCTCATTTCCAGAAGCATCCAGGGAGGGGGGTGTTACAAAGAAGAGCAAACAAACACATAGCAATACGGGAGCAATACAAGCAAATTATCAAAACATAACAGTGTGGTAACAGTACAGAGCGGAAGACTCAGACCAACCGGCCAGGGAGCAAGCCATGCTTGGAGAGAGCAGAAAATGTAGTGGCCGAAATATAAGGTAACCCAGCAGGATACAGGTTAGAGGAGACAGACACAGTTGAAGTGCTACGGAAATAAGGCTGAGCATACGATAGGAAGTGCTTAAGCAGGTCTTTGGGAGGGCAGGGTTTTAGGCAAAATTGGGGAAATAAGGGTAAAGGTTACATTTTGGTGGAAGGGAAAAGGTGTGGATGGGGGAGCCACCTAGAACAAATTTCCCTTCATGGTACAGAGAACCCTGCAAGGGGATTGGGACTAGGCAGAAGGGGAGTAAGGCAGAAATGGAGGAAGGGGGGAGGTTGGGAAGCAGGGGGGGAGGATGGTAGGTGATGAGAGGTGGGGGTGGGAGGCAAGGATAAGAAAGTGGGGGGAAAGGAAGATGGGTAGAAAAAAAAGAGACAGAGAGTGTGCGTCTAAGCTAGGTAGAACCCTAATGTAAATCCCTTCAGGATGCTATGAACCCTGCAAGGGGATCTGACATTAGGGAGGGATGAGGAGGGGGAGGGGAACAGGCAAGGGGATAAGAAAGAGGGGTAGAAGAGAGATCCAGTCTAAGCTAAAGCACAACCCTAATGTAAACCACTTCAGGATGCTATGAACCCTCCAAGGGGATCGGGAATTAGGGAGTGGGAGGAGAGGATGAGGGGAAAATGATAGAGAGGCCAGGAACTGCACCACTTCAGGATGCAAAAAACCCTGCGGGGGGTGGCCAGGACACAGGCAGAAAGAGCAGGGAGGCAGGAAGGGGAGAGAGGTCAGGTACAAAGTGGGATCCAAGGAGGAGTGTCAGGGATAGGGGGCGGAATGAGAGGAGTAGGGGTTAAGACAAAGGGTGGGTGGGTTGATAAGGGGGTCTAGGAACAAGTGTAGTTAGGGGAAAGGAGTTGGGTAAGGTCAAAAGGAAGGAGAGGCCTGGAAGGAGGGTAGAGGAGGCGTAAGGCAAGTACAGTTAGGGAAACAGAAATTATGAAGGGCTAAAGAGATAGAGGATGAGGTCAAAAAGAGCTGGATAGGAGGTGGCAGGGAGTTCCAAAGCTTAAGGAAGCAGTAGGAAAAGGCTACCTGTCCAGTGGAGGTGGAACAAGAAATTGCTAAAGTGTGAGCGTCAGTGAACCTGAGGTGGCAGGAGAGGGGTGGGAAAAGAGAGAAAGGCAGAGAGGTAGGAGGGGAGAGTCCCAAACCAGTATTTGGATGTAAACTTGGCGCAGTGGGAGAGATGCCTGCATTCCAAGGAGGGGAATGTGAGAGAGTGGTACAAGGAGCAGTGATCAATGTGGGATGGGGTGTGTCGAGAGTAAAGTGACAGAAGGCACTGAAAAGAGTATCCAATCTGGTGAGGGAAGACTTTGGAGCAGCACTGTAGACTACGTCGCAATAGTCAGAAATAGGGAGCATCATTTTCTGAACAAGTTTGCGCCGAACCAGTGGTGGTAGGGAAATACAGGTCACTCACCTGTAACAGGAGTTCTAGGAATGGTATATGTTGTTCATCCACACTGTCTGGCAGGTATCCTTGCCGCTTTAAATCTTGCTGGAAGGTCTTCAAGCTGGCTCCTCCCACCCACCTGGGTGGTAAAACTCTCGGCTCCGCCCCATGACGCCAGAATCTGGCCGCTGGAAGCTCACAGGCTGTGCGCTGAAGCCGGGAGGTCAGGGTCGTGGTGATGAATAATATATACCATTCCTAGAACTCCTGTTACAGGTGAGTAACCTGCATTTCTAGGGACATGGATATGTTGTTCATCCACACTGTCTGGCAGACTCCTAGCAGTTCTCTGGGAGGAGGGAGGCAAGCACACCCCTACTTAGGAAAAGAGACTGGAGAACCGAGGCCCCAAAACCAGCATCCCGGCATGACTCAAGTTCGATGTGGTAATGGTGATGGTGTGTGCTGACTTCCAGGTAGCAGCCCTGCAGATTTCCTGGATAGCGACGTCCCTGGAAGCAGCCACCGATGCAGCAGTATGGCGGGTAGAATGAGCTCTTATCCCTCTGGGAGGCTCCATGCCCGCCAATTTAAAGCAGAGATCTATGCAGGAGGTGACCCACCTGCCTATCGTCTGCTTGGCTGCAGGTCTGCCAGGTGCGGCTTCAGCGTAGGTGACAAACAGCTGGCGAACCTCTCCCCGAACTCCAGCCGTGCGCTCCTTATAGTAGGCGAGTGCCCTTCTAAGGTCCAGAGTATGGAGCCTATATTCAGCCGCCGAGGTGTGATTGGGGTAGAACACCGGCAGAGTCAACACTTGGTTAAGTTGAAACTCCAACACCACCTTCGGAAGGAATTTCGGGTGGGGTCACAGGACAACCTTGTCCCAGTGGAAGACCAGGTAAGGAGACTCGATGGAAAGCGCCTGGAGCTCTCCCATCCTTCTGGCTGACATGATAGCCACCAAGAAGGCGGTCTTCCACGACAGGTGAGAGAGTTCACACCTGTGCATTGGTTCGAATGGCTGCCCATGAGCTTTGCCAGTATCAGCAGTAGATCCCACGGAGGTGGAGGTTCTCGCATCGAGGGAAATGGATCAAGGCCTTTGAAAAGCGCCAGACCACCTTCTCCTGCGCCACCGAACGCTTCCCGCACGCACCCAGTAAGCAGAGATGGCTGCCAGTGCACCTAAGGGTCACGACCCAAGCCCTTGCTGAGAAAGGACCAAAGGTAGTCCAATATGCTCGCCAAGGAACAGGAGGAAGGGTCCAGGCCCTTGCCCTGGCACCAAATGGAAAATTCTTCCATTTGAAGGCGAGCATTTTTGGTCGACTCTCACGGAACGCCTCAACTACATTGAGGACCTCGCCGGAAAGACCCAAGGCCTGGAACTCTAGCCACTCAGGAACCAGGCGTCAGGTGCAGGGATTGAAGGTCCGGATGGAATACCTTCCCTGATTGACTGAGAGCAGGTCCGGGCGAGCTGGAAGCTGCCTTGGGAGCCTGGAGCTGAGGCTGAGGAGATCTGGTACCAGCATTGGCGGGCCAGTCTGGGGCTATCAGAATTACCTGCACCTTGTCCTCCTTGCTTTGAGAAGCACCTGTGCATCAAGTGGAACGGGAAAGGCGAAGAGGCCCGGGGTCCACGGCCTCGAGAGGCATCCCCTGCAGCGAGCCCTGCAGAGGGGGGGGCATGGAACAGCCTCAGCTTCGATTCTCCTGGAGGCAAACAGGTCCACCTGAGATGTGCCCCAATGGGAGAATAGATCTTGCACTACCTCCGCAGAAGAGACCACTGGGACGCAGACCCTATCCGCTTAGGGCATCGGCCAGGGTGTTGGAGGCTCTGCCACATGAATGGCTAGGAGATCCGCCTCCAGGCTGCGCACGAGTGACCAGATGCGGAGAGCTTCCTTGCATAGAAGCATGGAGCGCATCCCGCCCTGGCAGTTTAGATAGTACATGGTCATGGTATTGTCCGTCTGGACCCGGACCACTTGACCCTGAAGAAACAGAGCAAAGGCGGTGAGAGCTAGGCGGATCACCCGGAGCTCCAGCAGGTTGATGTGGCATCGGGACACCCACGGGGACCAGAGGCCGTGCGCTTGGTGTTCCCAGAGATGGGCACCCCAACCCATCAGAGAGGCATCGGTCGATAGAGAGACCGTTGGCTCGGGGTGGACAAACGGGATGCCCTCCTGCAGATGAACTGGAACGGTCCACCACTGCAGAGCGTTCCACATCCCCTGGGTCACCGTCACTAGCTGGTCCAATGGATCGCAGCATTGGGACCACTGGCTGGCCAACCCCCACGGAAGGGGGCGCATGTTCCAGCGGGCCCAACGGACCACGCTGGTACAGGCCGCCATGAGACCCAGGAGGCGCAGGAACTCCCCGGCAGGGCGCAATTGCCCAACCAGAAATGACTAGGCAAAGGAGGAAAGAACCTTGGCCCTGTCTGCTGGGAGCCGTGCTCTGGCTCGAAGAGAGTCGAGCTCTGCCTCGATGAAAAGAATCGCCTGCTTAAGGCTCGAGTTCCGACTTGGCCTCGTTGATAAGGAGGCCGACCTAAGAGCAAACCTGGAGGGCCAGATCTCTGGACCGTTCCACCTCCTGTCTGGAGGGGGCTGCTATCAGCCAATCGTCCAGGTAAGGGTAAACCCGAACCCCTCGGCGCCGCAGGAATGCTGTCACCACTGCCATGCATTTGGTGAAGACCCTGGGAGCTGGAGATAAGCCGAAGGGCATGGCTTGGAACTCGAAAAGGGATCCCTCTGCTCAAAAGCGAAGGAACCTCTGATGTGACGGACAGATAGGGACGTGAAAGAACGCGTCTTGCAGGTCCAGAGAGCAGAACCACACGCTGTGTTCCAAGGACGGTATTATCTGAGCCAGAGTGACCATCCTGAAGGTTCGAGACCTTAGGAACTTGTTTAGGCTGTGTAGGTCAAGAATGGGGCGCCAGCCCCCCCGTCCGTTTCGGAACCAGAAAGTACCTGGACATGAACCCCGGGTCTGAGGGAGGGTCCGCCACCTCTCTGATCACCTCCTTCTCGAGGAGGAGAGCGATGTCGGCTCGGCGAGCCGACAGTGAGGCTTCGGACCCTGAGGTGCTACGGCTCTGAAGGGTGGGGCCTGCTCGAACTCCAGAGGCAGGCCCTTTCCCACCACCTCCAACACCCATCGGTCTGTGGTGATAACGGACCAGGCAGAAAGAAAGTGGCGAAGCCGCCCCCATGGGGGGCACCTGGGTGAGGCGCGGGTTGGGGCGACACCCTCAACCCGTTACTGGGCAGGCTTGGAGGAAGGACCGGCCGAGGAACCTCCAGGGCCTTTACCTCCCTGCTTCCTGGAGGAGGAAGCCGAGGGCTTGGGTTTGGGATGCCAAGCTTGAGCCTGTTGACCCTGATGCTGCCGGGCCGGACGTGCCGCGGGTGCAGAGGGACGAAAGGGCTTAGGCTGTGGTCCGCGGCCTTTGTCCTTCTGTGTGGATGAGACCGAGTCCAAGGTAGCATTGGACTACTCGATCCTCTGCAGGTGACCTTCCACCCCAGGGCCGAAGAAGTCGGTCCCCAGGAAAGGGACATCCGCCAACTTGTGCTGGGTATCCGAAGTGAAGGTGGATATCCTCAGCCATGCCCGACGGCGCATAGCCACTGCAGCCGCTACTGACCTGGCACATGAGTCTCCAATGTCCAGAGCAGTCTGAAGCTGCTGGTTGGCCACTGCCCTGCCCTGGTCCCGCACCTGCCTAACCGTGGTCTGCAGGTCCGCCGGAAGATGAGGAACTATCTCGTCCAGGGAGCCCAACAGGGCATGAGAGAAATGTGCCATGAGTACGGCCGAACTGGCCTGACGAAGGCCGAGGGAGGACACAGCGTAGACTTTGCGCCCGGCATAGTCCAATTTCTTGGACTCCTTGTCGGGAGGTTTGTCCACGTCCCTAGCGTTCCCGGCACGCCGGAAAACGCTGTTGGTAACTAGCCCCTCGGCTGAGGGGTGTTTCAAAACCGACAAGGAACCGGTAGGGACCGCATACTTCCTGGCCATCCTGGCCAAGGGCGCAGGACAGGAAGCAGGACGTTGCCAGAGCTCCAAGGCCGGGCCCACTATGGCCTCGGCCACCGGAAAAGCCTCCATAGGGGAATCCCCTCGGTCCAGTATCTCCGTGAGGGGATACCTGGCCCGCTTAGACACGGGTTCGAGCTTTATCCCGGAGGACTCCGAGATGAGCCAAAGCAATCCCAGATAGGACGAAGGGCTATCGTCAATCGACTGACCTCCAGAGGACTCCAAGTCTACTCGCCTGGAGAAAAGGGAGGAATCGTCGTCGGACTCCGAAGAGCCCGCAAAGAGCTGCCTCGGGCCTGAGCCACCCTCCACCTGCTGAGGCCGATTGGGAGTGAGGGTGACAGACAGCCTATGGGGCAGTCCCTGAGCCGACCGAGAATTCTTGGTCGGAGCCCCAAATAACGGCTGTGGAGGCGGAGGTTCCACTGGAATCGGTGGAGTAGCTGGTTTGGGCCGAACAACCGGCTTGGGAACAGGCTCCTCAGGTAAGTCGAGGGGTTGTTTCGGCCGCTCCGGTGACAGCCACTTAATGGCCGGGGAAGCGTGACGGCGCTGCTTGTTCCCGTCAGAAGGAGCTGTTGCCACATGAGGTCCTTGTAACGCGACTAGCTTACATCAAGCCTCCCTCATTTGAGGACGAGCCAAGGCGCCGCCATCAAGGTGCTGACTGATCACGGCACTCAAGGGACTGCCAGGTCTGAAAGTCCAGATCAGAACCTCGGCTTTTCCAAGGGCGGTGCGGGAGGGGACGGGGAACCGGCCTCCTCGGCTCGGAGGGATCACCCGAGGCTCTGGAACTCGAGGCACTGGCAGCCCACGATCCTCAACTCCCACCGGGGAACCGGGAGAGGATTCTCGGCTTCGCCTGGTGACAACCCGTCCAACGGGTCGAGAAAAATCTCGACTGCATCGATGGGAGTCTCAGTCAACTGGCCTGATGGGGACACCGTGAGACCAGTGGCCAAAGCTGAATGATCGACCAAAGTCGATGGCCAACAACTCGGGGAGAGGGACCTTTCCCGCTCCTACGAACGTCGACGGAGGGACTTACCCTTGTCTTTCTTTTTGGACCGAGAAGAAGGTCCAGCAGACCTTGGTCCCTCTCCATTAGTGGAGAGGGACAGACAAAGCTCCTTAAAAGAAGCTGTATAAGAGGAACCCAGAGAGAGCAGGATAAATGCTGCGGCCGAGGAAGATGCGTCTGCTACTTCTTCGAGGCGATCATCTGCTCTAGTTGATTCATCGAGCTTCGCCGCAGAGACCACCGACCAGGCCTCTTTTGACTTTACCGGAGGAAAACGTTTCTCGGGACGCCTCAGTTGTAAACGGGCAGCACGGTCTTCGAGGACATAGGCTGAGAAGGAAGAGCAATGGTCGCAAGCCTGCGGGTCGTGCTCAAGGCCTAAACAGTAGACACACGTGGAGTGCGGATCCGTCCGAGACATCTTCTGCCCGCAGGGGCATCTCCGAAAACTGGGAGTTGATTTGTCCATTGCAGCCGCGAGGGATAGAAGACCGAAGTCTAGAAGTGCAAAAACTTTTAAATTTGCAAAACCGAAGAATTAGGAACCAGTCTTATACGCAGAGCATTATGAGGAACCTGAGCCTCCAGCGGGGAGGATCTGAGACAGCAGAGCCGAGTGAGTCACTGGAGAGCCAGCTTGAAGATTTTCGCTAGATTTAAAGTAGCAAGGATACCTAGTCATAGTGGGATGAACAAACATATCCATGTCCCCAGAAATACAGGTTACCCACCTGTAACAGGAGTGCTAGGAATGGTATATGTTGTTCATCCACACTTATTGGCAGGTTCCTTGCCGCTTTAAATCTTGCCGGAAGGTCTCTCGCTGGCTCCTCCCACCCACCCGGTGGTAAAACTCCTCGCCCGCCCCATGACGCCAGATCTAGCCCGTCTGAAGCCAGGTTGTGCGTCAAGCCGGAGGTCGGTGAGTCGTGGTGGATGAACAACATATACCATTCCTAGAACTCCTGTTACAGGTGAGTAACCTGTATTTCTAGGGACATGGATATGCTGTTCATCCACACTGTCTGGCAGACTCCTAGCAGTTCTCTGGGAGGAGGGAGGCAAGGCGCACACCCCCTACTTAGGGAATAAAGACTGGAGAACTGAGGCCCCAAAACCAGCATCCCGGCGTGACTCAAGGTCGATGTGATAGTGGGTAATGAAGGTATGTGCCGACTTCCAGGTAGGAGCCCTGCAGATATCCTGGATAGGGACATCCCTGGAAGCAGTCACCGATGCAGTGGTATGACGGGTAGAATGAGCTCTTATCCCTCTGGGAGGCTCCATGCCCACCAACCTATAGCAGAGATATGCAGGAGGTGACCCACCTGCTTATCGTCTGCTTGGCTGCAGGTCTGCCAGGTGCGGCTTCAGCGTAGGTGACAAACAGCTGGCGAACCTCTCCTCGAACTTCAGCCGTCAGCTCCTTATAATAAGCGGCCTTCATTAGGGTCAAAGTATGGAGCCTATATTCAGCCTCCGAGGTGTGATTGGGGTAGAACACCGGCAAAGTCAACACCTGGTTAAGGTGAAACTCCAACACCACCTTCTCAAGGAACTTCGGGTGGGGGCGCAGGACAACCTTGTCCCAGTGGAAGACCAGGTAAGGAGACTCGATGGAAAGCGCCTGGAGCTCTCCCATCCTTCTGGCTAACGTGATAGCCACCAAGAAGGCGGTCTTCCACGACAGGTGAGAGATATCGCACCTGTGCATTGGTTTGAATGGCTTGCCCATGAGCTTGGCCAATACCAGCAGTAGATCCCATGGAGGTGGAGGTTCTCGCACCAGAGGGGAAATGTGATCAAGGCTTTTGAAAAAGCGCCTGTCCACCTTCTCCTGCGCCACCACCTGCTTCCCGGCCAGTGTCCGGTAAGCAGAGATGGCTGCCAGGTGCACCTTGCTGAGAAAGGGACCGCAGGTAGTCCAATATGCTTGCGAAGGGACAGGTGGAAGGGTCCAAGCCCTTCCCCTGACACCAAATGGAGAATCTCTTCCTTTTGAAGGCACAGCATTTCCTGGTCAACTCCTTACAGGATGCCTCAACGACGTTGAGGACCTCGTCGGAAAGAACCAAGGCCTGGAACTCTAGCCACTCAAGAACCAGCCCGTCAGGTGCAGGGATTGAAGGTCCAGATGGAATACCTTCCCCTGATTGACCGAGACCAGGTCACGGTGGGCTGGAAGCCGCCTCGGGAGCCTGGAGCTGAGACTGAGGAGACCTGGATACCAGAACTGGCGGGACCAGTCTGGGGCTACCAGAATCACCTGCGCCTTGTCCCTCCTCGCCTTGAGAAACACCTTGTGGATCAAGGGAAATGGGGGAAAGGCGTAGAAGAGGCCCGGGGTCCACAGCCTCGAGAAGGCATCCCCCTGCAGCGAGTCCTGCTGAGGGGGGCAGGCATGGAACAGTCTCAGCTTCGCATTCTCCCTGGAGGCAAACAGGTCCACCTGAGGCGTGCCCCAATGGGAGAAGAGATCTTGTACTACCTCCGGCAGGAAAGACCACTCGTGGGAAGCAGCCCCTATCCGGCTTAGGGCACTGGCCAGGGTGTTGGTGTCATGGGCTGGTCCAACGGATCGCAGCGTTGTGACCACTGGCTGGCCAGTCCCATTGAAGGGGATGCATGTACCATCGGGCCCAACAGTCCACACTGGTGCAGGCCGCCATGAGGCCCAGGAGGTGCAGGAAGTCCTGAGCAGGGCGCGACTGCCCAACCAGAAATGATTGGGCAAAGGAGGAAAGAACCTCGGCCCTGTCCCCCGGGAGCCAAGCTCTGGCTCGAAGAGAGTCGAGCTCTGCCCCAATGAGGAGTATCACCTGCTTCGGCACGAGTTCCGACTTGGCCTCGTTGATGAGGAGACCAATCTGAGAGCAAACCTGGAGGGCCAGATCTCTGGACCGCTGCACCTCCTGTCTGGAGGGGGCTGCTATCAGCCAATCGTCCAGGTAAGGGTCAATCACCCGGACCCTTCGGCGCCGTAGGAATGCTGTCACCACTGCCATGCATTTGGTGAACACCCTGGGAGCTAGAGAGAGGCCGAAGGGCCTGGGCCTCCTCCTCGAGGGCGATCATATGCTCGAGCTGCTCAGCCGAGCCAGCCACTGCAGACACTGCCCAATGAGCCTCTTTGGATTTTACCGGCGGGTAACGCTCCTCGGGGCACCCGAGCTTCAATCGGGCAGCGCGATCCTCCAGGACGGTGGCCGAAAAAGAGCAGCACAACTCGCAGGCCTGTGGGTCGTGATCTAGGCCTAGGCAGTAGAAGCACGTGGAGTGCGGATCCATCCCGGACATTTTCTGCCCGCAAGGGCACCTCCGAAAGCTGGGACTCGATTTGTCCATTGCAGCCGCGAGGGATGATGAAGACCGAAGTTTAGAAAACTTCAAAAATAGTTTCGGACAAACCGAAGAGTTAGGATCCAGTCTAAAATGCAGAGCGCTAAGGAGGGAACCTGAGCTTCCAAGCGGTAAGGAAGATCTCGCGTCATGGGGCGGAGCTGAGAGTTTTACCACCCGGATGGGTGGGAGGAGCCAGCTTGAAGACCTTCCGGCAAGATTTAAAGCAGCAAGGAACCTGCCAATAAGTGTGGATGAACAACATATCCATGTCCCTAGAACTGCGGTTCCTGTAAAGGGTGCCAAGCTTCTTAGAGCCCTGGCTGGCAGACTTGGGATGCCAGACTTGGGACTCCACCAGCTGGGGATGCCATTGCTTAGGATGCTGGGGCTGAAAGAACTGAAATGAAATGGCTTTCTTTGATCACTGGCCCTTGGGGTCCTTATGTGAGGACGTGACGGAGTCCAGGGTGGCACTGGACTTCACAATCCTCATAAGACGACCCTCTATTCCTGGCCCAAAGAGGCTGGTGCCCAAGAACAGGACATCTGCCAACTTAAGCTGGGTCTCCACCGCAAAGGTGAAGCTCCTAAGCCAGGCTCTGAGGCGCATGGCCACCGCTGCCCCAATGACTGGGCATAGACTGTCTAAGACTGTCTGAAGCTGATGCTTAGCCAGAGCATGACCTTGGTCACAGACCACTTTTACCGCAGACTGCAAGTCCATGGAAAGGTAAGGGATGACATGGTCAAGGACCCCCATGAGCGCGCGACCAAAACTGGCTATCATTACAGCAGAGCTTGTCTGGCTGAGGCCCAAGGAGGATGCAGCGTACACCTTTTTGGTGGTGTGGCCCAAGTTTCTTCGACTTTTTTTTAGTTTTTGTTGACCAGGTAAGTGCACTAGACAAATCCTGCCTATTTTCAGGCACGACCCGGGGAAGGGGGATACAGATGAATTCCAACTGACCTTCAATCAGATTAAGCTGTTGGTGGTAATTTTAGTGAATGAGGGAAATTTGGCCAGGACACCGGGGAGATTCCCCTACTCTTTTCAATACGTGCCATGGGATTTTAACATCCACCTGAACTACCACCAATCCAGGCAGATCGGACCTCGGTTTAACGTCTCATCCGAAGTATGGCACCTCAGAAGTGCAGCACCCCTCTCATGCTGTACTACAGTGTCAGTACTGGAATATTAACCCAAGTGCCAGATGTGGGAACTGAACCCACAGCCCTCTGATTTCTCGGCCTCAGAGGCGAGTGTGCTACCTACTGAGCCACTGACACTGCATCTATTAACTTTATCAGGGCTTTGTTGACATCCCTAACATTGCCTGTGCAGCGAAAAAAGAGAGTCTGCCAACAACTCCTTGGCTGAAGGGTAATCAGAGAACGCAGGAAGGGTCCCAGTCAGAACCACATACTTACAGACCATAAGGACGGAAGGTGCATGGGCAAGAAACTTGAATGATGCCACAACTCCAGGGCCAGACCCAAGATGGCTTCTACCACGAGGAAAGCCACCCCAGGGGAATCATTCCAGTCCAGGATCTCAGTCAGTGGATACTTGGCCCTTTTCTGGACTGGTTCCAGCAGAATCTCCATAGACTGAGACATAAGCTGGATCAAGGCTCTGACGGACATGGGGCCTTGGTCAGAGGCAAGGTCCTCAGAAGACTCTCGATCAGGACCCAGAGTGATCGAAGAATGCATAGAGGAGCTGTGAGACTGCGACGACTCCTCAAACACCACCCTTAGAGCATGCTATCCATGAACCACTCTGGAGTCACCACAGTGGGAGATCTGAACTGAAAGTCAGCCAGGAAGAGTGGAGGCCGGCCAAGTAGTCTTGGATGGAGCACCATGCAATGGCTGCTTGGGTGGAAGCTCTATTAATGTGGATGAAGAAGCCAAAGAAGGTTCAGCCATCGGAGTCTTAGCCAGAACCGGTCTCACTGGGGCAGACCATGGAAGGGTCAGGGCCTGTTGTAGCAAATGGCCCTGGCCGAGGGCCCACTGTTGCCAGAGGAGCTCTTTGTGCCACCAACGAAGTTTGCAGCAGAGCCTTTCTTCACTCGAAGAGGAGGAGAAGGAAGAGCAGCACTGGTGCTTCCAAAAGGTTCGAGAAGAGGAATGGTCCAAATCCCTAGACCAGGACCAAGACAGAGTCCTTGACTTTGAACCCAACCAGTGACAGGAAGGCCACCATCGAGTGGACATGGGATGAGGGGCCACACAGGCCACATGTACTGGGTCCGGCCGTTGGACTGCCCAAGGGAGGACTCTCCTGGGAGGAGCAGGGTTAGGCAATCTCTCCTGTCCCTCCTTGGAGTGGGCTGACAGGACTGAAGTTTGGGATAGAGAGTCCCCCACCCCAACTTGTTTGATAGCAGGTCGACTGGGACAAGAACTATCTCAGCCGGCTGGTTGCCCATGTCTCCTCCAGCAAGTACGACAGGGACACCGAAGAGCCAGTCGCCTGCCCTTCAGCCTGGTGGGTTCAACTGATGCCAACTGCTGGGCAACTGTCCAGTAGTCAAAGGAGTCCCAAGCATGGGAAGAACAAGCTTGCTCCCATTCCCAAAACCTACAGCGGGACTTCTTAAGCCTTGCCCTAGAAGAGCGATCCCCTTGGGAAGGGCCCTCCCCAAGGTTTGAAGGGACATACACATATCCCTGAAGTAACCGGTGAAGGAGGCCCCCACAGAGATGCCCACCAGGAGCATTGTCAGGGGGAAGGAAAAGACTGTTGCAGCCTGAGCAGCTGCCTCCTTGAGGGCGGCCAGCTGCGAAGCGGAGACCCCACTGCTGAAACCGCCTTGCGAGCATCCTTGGAGCAGACCAGAGGATCCAGCTTGTCCAGCTGGCCAAGCAAAAGGCAGGCATACCTGTCCTCCAAGGAGGAGGGAAACAGGATCTGGCACAGACCGCAGGCCTATAGGTTGTGTTCCACACCAAGGCAACAGATGCATGAGGCGTGGGGTTGGTGTGAAACACACTGATTGCAAGTCATGCACCATTTAAATCCAGGTCTTTATTTTCGGGGACCAGATCTGCACTGCCTGCAAACAGACGCCATTTATATGATATATGGGTCCATCCACAGTAATAGGGGACATATGTGGGACATGACTGTGGAAAAATAAATGTCATGTCTTTCTTCTTTCACCGTCAATACTTTACCCTTCATGTCCTTTACTAAAAGTGTAAACAGGAAGATAATATAAATTTCGGTTTTCTGAGTACAATCCCTAATATTTGGAAACAGTAACCATGTAGCGTATGTAACAGGGACAGGGAACATGTTAAGCTAGAAAAAAAGTTATGTATAAATATTTTTGAGTCTCTACATGAATTTGCAGTACTTTAGCTCATTTGATTAATTCACTAAGCAACTCCAAAATATTTGCATGCAAAAGAATGTGATAACCATAATCTAACACGTGGCAGAGAATTACGAGGCAAAGTAATTTCAAAGTTTTCCCTCACCAACATTTCTTGGGTAGTTACAGATTAAAATGTATTTGTACATAACTGGGGATAAGAGTAGATGATATTTAAAACTTTTTTGATCACTTTAAAAAAAACTCCAAAAATCTGTGAAAAAGTGTTTCATTAACGTATGTAACAGGACAGAGAAAAATTCAAAAACTTTAAGTAGTCCCAGAAAACATTGTGGAAAAAAGAAAATCAGGCATTTGGAGTCTTTTATTCTTTTCCACTTTATGTTTACTGTCTAAAGTTATGACTCAATCAACATAAAAGTTCTACAGTTGCATAGCATCACCACAAAGGAAGTTCATAATACAACAAATTCACTACACTAACTAGAAATACCAGACACACTAAGTAAAATTAACTAAAACCCTAACCAAAACACAATATACATTGTTTATTACAGACCTAATATCTCCAACAAATGTACATATGTACATCTGGCAGACCCCATGTGACAGCGTAACTGATTCCACCAGACACAAGCATGTGACTCACTCAAGCCGGTGTGCGCAGTACACCACTTGCAAACACACCAATGCCCCATGAGAGATTGACCAGGGACCTGGCACACCCCAGGTGACACTGTAACTGAATCCATCAGAGCAGAACAGAGTGCTTGCCTACAGTGACTCAATCCAGCAGGTGAGTGCAGTACACAAACTGCACACCCACTAGGGCCCCATGAAGACTGATCAGGGACCTGGCAGACTCCAGGTGATGGCGTAACTAAACCCACCAGATGAGAACCCTGGCACCGGTCCATTGTGACAAGTCAAGCTGCTGTGTGTAGTATGCCACTTGCACACCCACCAGGGCCCCATGAAGATTGATCAGGGACCTGACAGACCCCAGGTGATGACATAACTGAATCCACCAGATGAGAACAGATGATAATGTGGGCAACCCCGTCACCTCCTCCCGCCAAATGGCAATGGGGATACATATGCCCTTTTTTTTGTGTGTATTTTCCCCCAACCCCCCCCCCCCAGGCACAAGGCTGTATGAGCGTGTGGAGGCATGCTTCATACCCCATGGCACCAGTTCAGCCCCTTCCACCTCCCAATACTTTGCCGTCTCTCCACCTACGCTACCTCCACCTGGTGGGAGTGGAACAACGGGGGGGAGGGGTTACCAACCTCACCCTCACCATCCTCAGGAAAGGAAAGCTGCCCGCCGGCATGCTCAATCCTGCTCCGCTGCCCTCCGTACCCCAACGACCCAAGGTCATTCCCAAATCCGGGTTGCCGGCGTGGCATGGGGTAAGGAGTCCAGCGCCTCAACCCTCTGCGCCACTGGGCCGGCCTGTCCCTAGCACATTTTGAGTTACTTACTGTTTACTGTAGTATAGTAGATTGTATCAGACTAATTTTGCTTAGTTCTGTGGTATCTTCTGTTACTACAAATCCCAGAATTTCCTGCTGCTGACATCAGAGCAGTAGGTAGAAATGGGAGTGGAGATTCACCCCTGCAGTGCATGTTAGAGCTTATATAAACTCTAGACATGCACTGCAGGCTACTGAATCTCCCACTGCTGCCTACTGCTCTATCAGCTGCTTGAGATTCTGGGATTTGTAGTAACAGAAGATCTCAGCATAGAACTAAGCAAAATTAGTCTGACTCAATTTACTATACCACAGTAAAACAAGGCAGTGGGCAGGCACACTCACCGCACAAATGTTTAGTTTTTCCAGTATCTGTCCAAAGCTTCTGCTTCTTTTTAACCTTTAGCTTTCTAGTTTGGAATTACGAGTATTAATGGAAGAGGAATATTTCAGCAGTGCATTTAAAAGGGACCACTGATTTGTGGTTGTGACGGTTTAAATTCAATTTTTGTTCATTACAACATTTGAAATTAATATCGGGCACCTCTTGGCCACCAATTGTCTGGCCCAATTCAAAACTGACCTCAAACAGCACCTAATAACACTCTCTAAGTGCTCCTTCCCCCAAGCCCAGCCACACCCACTCTTTCTGCCCCTCAGCAAGCACTAGGCAGGCCTCAGGTAGCCCCTCCCTCTGTCCCCTCTAATGATTTGTCTCGGCAGTTTGCATCATTCTTCTTTGGCACCTGTCACCCCACTCTCCCCCCCCCAACTCCCAGTCCCATTCCCGTGAGTTTCCCCTAACAGTCACTACGAATGCAAGCTGCCTGACCATGCCCCCTTGCATCCCCCCATTTACTCTAGCATGTCTTCTGCTCAGCCTCCCCTCATCCCTATTTCTCCCTATACCTTATCATCCATCTCCCCCCACCCTTCACCTTCACCGCAGTACTTACCTCTCTCTCGTACTTCCCTTCTTCACCCTACTGCCAGCTATCCCCGTCCCTCTGAACTACTGACAAGGCACTTTGTGGCTGCTCATCCCCCCAAACCTTCATAACGTGTTTTTCTTGTTGTTTTAACTTGTACCTATGTTTTGAGTTATTCTGTTAGTTCTGAATACAAGCTGTATCGTTCTTTGTGATGTACCTTTGCTTTCTCCTATTGTACTTTGCTTTGCAATCTATGAGGTGGAACCTTTGTAAAAGAGCTTATGCTCAAAGATCTTTTCCGAATCACTAAATAAATAAATAACTGAAATGTCCCGCTATACTCCAGCTGTAAGTAAACCAAAATGTTTTTGCACACAACACGCACATTTCGACCAGACCCACACTTGAGTGTGGGGTCCTTGGTGGTGACTACTCCCCTTTAAAAAGAAACCATTCTAAGGAGGTGCTAATTTACTGCCTCAGGAAGACAGCAGCCAGGGTCAAAAGGTACCCGATTCCAGAAACTAAGAGTTTACTTGCCCACAGCCTTCTGTTCCCTATTGTCGAGTATGACTCTTGTGTATACTGCTGCTGCTTATTCTGGGGCCCCTGCTAAGGTGCGCTCGGCCTGCAACAACATTTACTGCTTCCTGGCTGGCCTGCCCTATCGCACTCACCATTGCCAGCTGTATAATTCTGTTGCCTGCCTACCCTTGAAAGATCGCTTCACCCATAGGGTGGCAGTATTTCTACAGAAGGTGGCGCTTGGGAAAGTACCCCAAATACATCACTTGTTTCCCCACTCCATCAACAATCTGGGGACTCAGTTAAATTTTACCTTCAAACTCCCCCTCAGAAACATGGCAGCTGGGCAAACAGCACTGTCCTAGGGGGCCAATAGTCCTTCTAGACTCCTACCTCCCACAATCACCTTGATGGTCTGCATTTTCTCCTTCAACACCAGACTCTGCCAACATCTTATGCACTGTAACTGCACCTAATCTTGTCTGCACTGTTCGCAGTTTGTAATCTGTGTTACTTGCAATGTCCCTATAATTTGTTTGACCTACCTTATACTGTATCGTACCAGTCTGCACTGTACTGTATTTCTCTACTCACTACAACTGATTGCTTGTGAAAATGGGCTTTATAACTCACCTTGCTCTCCAGTATATTAAATAAATGAAATTAGTTCCTTTGTCCGTGGAGAGTTGTAGATCTCTTATGGTTCCAACACGTGACAGTTCTGAGTATTCTGATGAAAAGCCTGCTGGTGCTGGTGCAGCTGATGTTGCTATAATCCTATGTGATGAAAGACAGCAATCCTTAGCTTGGTTTCTGACTGCTCCCAGAGAGTTGATTTTAAGTTAAAATACTGATACCTGCCAGCAATGAATTGCAAGAAATATGCCCAGAAGACTTTCACAGATAGGATGTACAAAAATGGTGTAGGTGCTCCCACAGAAAAACATAAAAAAAAAATCAACAAAACTAATCTACAGAAACACACACATGTACATCATGCACACACACACTGACCAAGGAGGCAGTTCAATATTGTTTCTGGAGCACTGCATCAACAAAATATATCTATGGAAACAGTTTGTAAAAAATAGTTTTCTTTATTTACATAGCTACTGTATCACAATACATGAATTCTATCATTAATAGAAGACCCCAACTTACAAATTAAAAATTCAGAAAAAAGTTCTACAAAAATGTCTCCTCCTGTCTGCCTAATCTTCAAAATTACTGTTAGCTGACCCTTGTATTTGTATATATAATTTTTTTTTTTTTTTTTTTTTACCAAGGAAAGCCTCAGTTGAGTGGTACTCATTTACAAGGCGGTCCTGGCTAGGACTGCAAAAGCACATCAAAATAGACAGCACAGATACAGAGAGCACTCTGGGTAATGCAATAATAATATGATATATATATATATATATAATACTGTAACATTAACACTAATAACAGTCACAATACGTATCAAACAAAAAAAGATTATACAAATTATTGGAAGGCTAGGCCTGTGTTTAAATGGACAAGCAGCCAGCCACTCCCACTTCCTGACCTATATAAGCAGTTCCTCTCAGCCTCCTTCTGAAGCACTGTTTCTTTGGCAGCCGGAGGCTCTGTCGTTTCGTCCTCTGCAGCTGGCTGGGGCCCACCCACCCCCATGCTTTGCTGCTTCTGCTGGACTTCTGTGTTTGTTTTCCTGCGTCTGGTTTGTATTTTGCCTTCGGCTGTTTGCTTCTTTCTGTCATTGTTCCCTGTTTTCTGTGTTTGTGTGTCTAGTTTTTTCTTTTGGGGGCTTTGTTTCTAAGCTCCTAGCATATTGCTAATCCATAGCTCAACCGCAGCAGATCTCCATACTGCACATTTAAGTGTTTTCACCTGATTCAGGCTTACTCAGAACCCTAGCTATGCAGCTCAATCATGCTCTCTCAACTCATTCTACTTGCTTCACTGCTGCAGTTTCATTGCACTGCCTGGTGATACTGCTTTCAGAGCATTGTGCC
This sequence comes from Neoceratodus forsteri, assembly GCA_016271365.2. Lineage (NCBI taxonomy): Eukaryota > Metazoa > Chordata > Ceratodontiformes > Ceratodontidae > Neoceratodus > Neoceratodus forsteri. The sequence goes on along the minus strand of CM057459.1, from coordinate 1,280,586,330 downwards.
TCCCTTCATTCTATTTTTATTGAGTTTTACAACTCAAAGTTACTCAATGCAGATGCTGCTCTCTATGTTTGTACACTCTTATACTCTGAGGTCAGCTAAGCTACTGCTGATTGCTGTAAACCAGTTTCAATAACTGCATGTGGGTCTTGGCCCTTTCCATCACTTTCTTGTTTTTCCTACAGCGGGGACTTGAAAGTGTTTGGGGAGTCATGGCCCCATGTGGCTAATTACTTATGTTCTAAATCCCGCCTTCGCCACAGAAAATCCCCAGAGTATTTGTCACCTTCACTGGCTTTTTGAAATGTTAGGCTGGCTTGCCCCACTATTCATAGTGTTGCTCCTCCGACCTACATTCAGGTCCCACCATTGCTACTACATTTTGCAGACCTAAGTGCAGGTCCGACTACTGCTGCTTACAGACCTATGTGCAGGTCCGAAAATTGCTACAGTGCCTTACTGACCTACGTGCAGGTCCGACTATTGCTACACTGCCTTACTGACCTACATGCAGGTCCACTCTTGCTTATGCAATCACTGCTTAATGCTCACTTATTGCATCCGACCTCTGCAAGGTCTCAGCACTTAATGCTCATTCAGCTCATCAGTTTCTGGGGGATGCCAGCCATACCATTCTGATGCAGGGTTTCCCTGCAGCCAATGGTCTCACTCTGCATTTCTAAGTCCACATCTTGAGTGTTCCTGATTGGGGGCTAGGTTCTTCTCACCTGGCCCATAGCTGGCAATGTCCTCGCTCCAGACTTGGCTTAAGCTGTTTGCTGATGCGACAGCAGCTCCTGGTGTAGAATTTAAGACTAGCTATGAAGGCTGGAAAACGATACCTCCTTAAGCTCCAGTAATCATACTGGCTAGCACCTTCACCACATTCTCCCTACGATTGCCTCTGATTCACCTGGTTTGCTTTTAGGGCGAGTAGGCCAGGTGAGTGCCTCAGCAATCGTTGCTCTCCTCCACCCGTCTTGGTTGCCTCCAATGCTGCAGAGCACTCTCACAACCCTCCACAGCATTCCCATTAGAGGGACTGAGCTAGAGCTTTCCTCCAAATTGGAATATTTTCCACCTCCCTTTGTGTTTCCAAATTACAGCAGCAGAGCTGTCACTAAATAAAATATCCCAAGCCTGAAGGGAAGGTGACCTAGGCCTTGGATCCCCAGAGATTTCCTCCTCCATGCCTCAGATCATAACTGTTAGTTAGCATAGTAATGTTCCCTAGTTTCTTTAGGTAGGTTCTGCTGTTCGATGGAGGTGGATGGTGTTCCCTCTCTCCTTAGGAGGCCCCCTCATTCTCTAAAGCAACCCATCAAAATCATGCCACGCTGACCTGAGCATCTCATTACGTTATCAAGCTGCCTGATGCTTTATGTACTACTACATCTCACAGCTATTGCTTGCTAATATGCTTCGTACTACAATATTTCTTTTTGGGGATCCTTCCTAAAGTACCTTTAGCCAAGGGAATCATCCCGTGGCACCTTTAGGGTGGCAATTCCTCTCAAATAGAGAGTGCAAATGGCCAAAACCTAACACAATTGCACAAGCTAACACTATATTGACTGTGTAGGCCATTGAATTGGAAGGCTAGGCTTGTGTTTCAATGGACAAGCAGCCAGCCGTTCACACTTTCTGAGCTATATAAGCAGTTCCTCTCAGCCTCCTTCTGATGCACTTTTTCTTTGCCCCACCATCCTTCAGCGCCAACGCCTCTTTCCTTAGTATCCTTCCTAAGGTACCTTTAACCAGGGGAATCATCCCGTGGCACCCCTAGGGGTGGAACCCTCTTTGAGGGTTTCTTGCCTTTCATAACCCTACAGGGTGGTAAGTCCTCTGGAATAGTGTGTGCCAATGGGCAAAACCTAACACTGTTGCACAAGCATAACACTATACTGGCTGTGTAAACCACTGAAACCAATTTATGAAAAGGGAAAACACAGAATAACAGGTTACAGGATTGGAGAAATGTGATCAAAGCAGGCAGGAGAGTATGGGGATTCATTTCATGGGTTCATAACGGATCAAATAAAGTTAACCACAATTGCACACACTGAAGCAGTCAAGAGTCCAACAAGGCTTCAAAAGCATTACGGCTGACTAAAGTGCCAAGCTTAAGTGTCTGTTGAAGTTTATTCCAGAGCGAGGGAGACATGCCAACTGAGAGCATCTTTCCCATAATGGGAGAGGTACCCAAGTATTTCTAGGAAAGTAACATTGCTCCTCCTCAAGTCATATGGCCCGATGGATCTGTGGAACACGGTCATGTTGCAAGGTGGTATGTAATTTTGCAAGGCCTTGTGGGTCTAGGTGTAGAGGTTTCTTAAGTGCCTTGTAGTTGGGGAGGGCCGTCCTACTGTACAGCAGAGGGTACAGTAATGGGATGGGGGGAGAAGACAGATGGTGAAGCAGAGTGCACTCTGACAGAGCACATCCAGCTTAACCAGATGCATGCTGGTACCAAAATGTAAGTCCCTTCAGTGAAAACTTCAAAGCATGGTATTGTTTTATCGATGATTGTCTGTGCATGTGGGAAGGGGATTCCAGAGACATACAGAAGTTCATAAACTAGTTAAATGAAAATGACTGGACTCTGATGTTTACTTATACCACAAATGCAAGCAATTGGGAATTTTTGGATGTAATACTGACAGGAATAACAGGTGAAGTAGTTAGTACCAAGACGTTTTGCAAAAAGACTGCTACGAATTCATTGTTGCATGTAGATAGCGCTCACCCTCCAAAACCTAAGAATTCCATCCCCTATGGGCAGATGCTCAGAATGTGTCATAACTGTGGTAATAATGAAGACTTTATGAGACAGGCAAAAGAACTACAGAGTAGATTCTTGGCAAGAGGGTATAGTATGAAAGTAATCACAAGTGCCAGACAGAGAGCTGAAAAACTAAATAGAAAAGACACGATAAAGACACTATAGAAATTAATCGGTCTACTACAATAGAGAATTCCCCCATTACCTATGTGACTAAATTCAATAGTGTAGCAGGGAGGTTGGGGAATACAGTACATAAAAATTGGGGCATTTTGAAAAACAACAGCGTGGTATGTAGAGCTGTTAAAGACAGCCCTAGGGTGTCATTTAAGAGAAGTCCTAATATTGCTAATAAAATTGTGCATAGCAGACTTAATGTGTTAGCCAGGGATCAGGGCACATGGTTATAAATACAAATGCTGTAACATTTGTAAATTTGCATCACAAGGTAGTGTGTTCACACATCTTGCCGATTTTGAAAACACTGTGAAAATGCAACAATGTATTACTTGTGATGCATCTTTTCTTATCTATGCACTGTAGTGCAGCTGCAGCAAAATCTACCTGGGACACGCCACCAGACCACTGAAACAAAGAATTCAAGAGCATAGCAGGTCCACTGAGAATGGTAAAGAAGATAACACCAATGGGTGTACAGTTCTCAATGGTACATAACTCTAAACCTGATACTCTGAACTTCACAGGCATCAAACACATTCCCGCACAAAAGAAAAGGGGTAACAGAACCAGTCTGATAGATAAAAGGGAGAGCGTTTGGATCTTTTGTCTTAAACGGGTTAGGCCAGTAGGCTTCAGTGAACATTGGGACTGTAAATCCTATTTGCTGGATTAAACTATTAATTCCATATGGATAAGGGAACCCCAATATATAAAAAAAAGAGAAAAGCATAAATGAACACATATTAGTAACCCCCCCCCTCTACCATTTTGAATACTTTAAGAATACTATGCTGGGGTCCCCAGTGTGTGCCATATATTGGTAAAATAAAATAAAAGAAATGGAAAGTAGTATAAAACTATTAAAATAAATTGTAGATAACTGGAATTAAGGTTTTTGATTTTTTTTAGTATTTAATTTTCCTTTAGTATACACTGCAACTGTAATGCATTGAAAGCATGTAATGGTTAGTTGATTGTTCCTATGTTACACAACACATTTTGCCCTTTGTAGTGGTTAATGCACTTTGATGGTTTCCCTTTAAAAAGGTTTTTAAAGAATTAAGAAATGAAAATTAGGGATTTAAAAACCATCATAATAATTGGGCAACTGTGTCTTATGCTGCTTTTCTTATATTTATTTAGATTTTTTCTTACTAAAATAGAGAAAGAGTTTGCTAGCAATAGAAATTAGATTATGTTGCAATATAATGAATATTAACTTTTTTGGATATTTATTTCTCCCACAGACATATATTTGCCTCTCTATGTCTTTTCTTCAGCCTTGAGGCTTTGGTGACACTGCTGACTGCAGGAATAAAGATTCATCAGGCTGTTTCTCAACACATTATTTCACAGTTCATTTTATTTAAACTCAATGTTTGAATAATTTACAATGAAGTAAAAAATTATGAGATATATGACTACAACTGAGACTGGACAAAGTTTTGTATTATGTACTTTTTTATAATGATTGCTCTATTAATTAATGTTCACATTGCCTTTTTTTTAATGGGTGTTGCTACTTAAACTGCCATGTGTTCCATCTACAGCCACGCCCCCTAACAAAGGGATTTTTGACCCGAAGTGCGGGACTTTGTGGCAGTAGCATGGTCTCTGTGCAAACTTGTATTATTTGCTATTAAAGCACTGAATTATCATTGGATTTCGAGTGTTTTGCCTCTCTGCTTTGAAGCTTGTATTGGAGTGCAGGTGTTCTCTGGATTTCGTACATTTGAAGGGCTGGCGGCCTTTACCTGCACCCCTCCCAGCCTGGGCTATTCACGGTTCGCCACTTTGGAACTGCATGCTGATACTACACTGGTATAGTAGGTCAGCATAATCTAAGACAGCAAGGTGGCTTGGACAAGCCAGGCTTCACTCTGTTCATGAGAGACAGATGGTGGACAAAAGGAGGAGTTGTCATATAATACGTGAGGGATGGTATCAAGGCCACAGAGGTACAGGGGCACAATGAGGGCCTAGAATTATAGGTCCACCTGGAGCCAGACTCTGGGTACACTATACATACTCGTGTAGTATACAGACCTGCAGCAAGGGTTGAGGAGATGATAAGGCACTTTGGGAAGCCATAATCAGAATGGCAAGCAAGAAAAAAATTACCTATTTAGTAATGTTGTTTCTTCTCAGGGATCCCATCAATAAGCACTACAAAATGCACCATCCCACCAGCATGATGCCCCAGAGATGGAAATTTACGTTAATTAGGAAAACTCAGAATACCAATTGGAGAGGTTGAGGGCACTGAACATGTACTCCCTGGAAGACAGTGGGGAGAGAGAGAGAGAGAGGGGGGACTTGACTGGGACCTTGAAGTTCTTGAAATGGATAAATAAGGTGGATAAGGAGAGTCTCTTGCCGGAGTGGAACCATAACACGAGGGGCCACAGCCTTAAGCTGGAGGGGGGCAGGTTTAGGAGGGAGGCCAGGAAGCACTTCTTCACAGAACGGGTGGTGGACACTTGGAACGCGCTGGCCGGAAGAGGTGATCTCATTGAAGACACTGGGCGGCTCTAACAGAGGCTGGGATAGGCATGAGGGAAGGTAGGGATCATAGGTAGGAAGGATGGGAGGCATGGGGCGGCAGGGACAGTAGCTCAAGCTGTGGACCCTGCAATACAAGCAGACTAGATAGACCAAATGGCCTTCCTTCTGCTGGCTTCTTCGTATGTTCTTCCGAAGTTCAAACTCTGCACTGTATTCTCGCTCCCCTGCTGTCCTAAAACAAGACTTGTTTGTATAGCAAGGAAAGCAGTGAATACTAGAACTAACTTGAATGGCTACCATCATTTTTTAAGATTTTGTTAAACATTTTTTTTTTAAATCTAACCAACTGAAAGCAGACAGCAGGTAAATTAAATCGCTGAGGAACTGCATTAAGTAATACAGGAGCAAACTTAAAGAGCAGCTTCCTACTAGTATTAGTAGCCCCATACTGCATATGAAACAATAACTGACCTGGCCAAGATTCAAACTCTGCATATTCATCCATTTATTGCAGTTTCTGAAAAAAGTAATTTCACTCGTAAAATTATTCTCCGACCCACCGGGATAAAAAGCTACTGGTTTTGCATGCTACGGCCATGCCCCCATGTCGGCACACGCAGCCCCGTTTTGTGATATCACTAAACGAAGGCTGTGTGTGCACGCCCCACTGACTTGAACGGGGGTGATTTTCTCTAAGTATTTACACCCACTAAATGTCAGGATTTTAAGAAATCAGCCCGATCGCTCGACTGGCAAAAAATGGTTTCCCAGAAGGAGCCATGTACATCTTGTCTGCTTTCCTTGGTATGACTGGGATTACATCTGGTATACACCGAGCAACAAAGGTTACATCCTTCAAAGCAGGGAGGAGAAGTGGCACAACAGGAGGGGAGACAGGCAGCTCTAGAAAAATCAATAACATTTTTCTTAGTGGTGTCCTGCTCCTCAAAATTAAAATCCATGGCAGCCTGTAATTGCTGCATCATGGTGGGGAAGATAGGGTCCTCTGGAGAGAACCTTGAAGTGTGGACCACCGACTTCTCACTGCTGGTGGACACAGTAGAACTATCATAACAGTACTCGGAGTACTCTTCAGCATCTTCCCCCTCATCCTGCATTATTAAGTCAGGATTGTATTCGTGGTCATTGCGGTGGGTCGACGGGCACTAGGGAGCGCGCCCGTGACGTTGGTGGTGCCCAAGGAGGAGGCGGAGGCTGAGCTCAATCTTGAGTGGTCGTGGGTGGATTGATAATAGGCCCCACTGACAGGCCCCCTGGAACAGAGGTAGCAGGCACTGAAGCATGTCTGTAAAGGAAGACAGGACAGCCTGCATATCAGTGCCAGTGTGATCGATGGGTGCGACAGGAGTCGTCGACGGGGGAGGTTGGGTCCCAGATGTCAATGTACCAGCCATACTAGGTCTGGTAGCGGCAGTGCCAAGCCCTGATCTTAGTGTCAAGTCGATGTTTTTTTTTGGGGTGGGGGGAGAGACACGTTACTGCCTCAGTGGTCAATGAAGCAGAAGAGGTTGTACCTGCTGTTTGAAAAGGCAACCTGGAGCACACTGGGGAGGTTTTCTGCTGATCCCTGTATTGGTGCTTATGTTTGTGGGTCTGGGAAGATTTATCCTGGGATTTAGAGGACCCAGCACCGGTAGACCGGGCCAGTGAGCAGCAGTGCTCTTCTGCTGGAACTCCTTCTCCATCACCACCACGTTTTTCTCGAGGACTTCTTTATGGCATTGCTAGGTCACAGAGCTGAAGCTACCACAAATAGGGCAAGCTTTCACTTTGTGGTAAGGGCCTAGGCAGCACACACAGATGCTGTGGGAGTTGCTGGTGCAAGTCTTTTCACCGCAGTCACACTAGTGAAACAATTCTGACCGTTCCTTTGACAACTTACTGTAAATGTGATCACTTTACTAAGAAGAAATACATAAAATGGCGGCAATGCAGCTACATTTCCTGTAGCAGGCCAATGAGTTTGGTTGACAGCGGGAAAATAACTGAGGAGAGGAGGGGTTGCCCATGTTTATGTAGCAGCTGATGTCTGGCATTGTCATGGACGGCCCCTGGCTAACTGCTTGCAAAGTTTCTGTGTGGTCCTATTGTCTGACGGCTTACAGTTCCATAGGTGTGGCCTGATAAAAGAGATATCCTCAAAGAAGATCTTCCTACTGGTGCAAAAAACTACCTTATTGATGTGGAAGATTATGTAGTTTGGATCTGTGCAGAGGGCTTGCAGCTCACGTACCCTCCCGGTAGATGTCATGGTAATCAGGAAAACTGCTTTTCATGTGACGTATTGTAAATCAGCTGTAACCATAGGCTCGAAAGGAGCCTCCATTGGCTGGGCAAGACAAATCCCACGGAGGAAGTGGATCCCTTACAGGGGATGCAGGTGACTGTGGCCCTTAAAGAACATCTTAAAAACAGGTTGTGAGGCCAAGGACTTGTCTTTACCTGTGATGTGTAGGCTGGCACTGTTGGTATGTGTACTATGAGGGTTGGAGGTCTCAGGCCTAAGGACTGTGTCAGGTAGTCCAAAACAGTAGGTAGCCCAGCCTAAACTGGGATTATCTTTCTGGGAGCACACCAGTATGAGAATCTCTTCCATTTCAAGAAGTATGCTTTCCTTGTTGCTGGTTTCCTGGAAACCTTAAGCAACCTCAGCATCTACTCCGACAGATTCAAACTAGAAAACTGTAGCTCTTCAAGAACCATGTGTTCAGACATAATATTCTGAGCTCTGGGAATGTTATTCTGCCCCGAGATAAAGAGTCAGTAGGTTGTATCTCAGTGGCAAGTTGACTGGGATCTTACTGGACAGGGTCAGGAGCATGAAGTACCCAGCCTTTCTAGCCCAGTCTGGGACTATAAGAATCACCGTTGCTGGCTCTCTAACGAGCTTTATGAACAGTCTCTGTATGAGTGGGAATGGTGGGAAAGTTTACAGACTCTCTATCTGTCCAGTCCAGAGCTAGGGTGTCCTCTGGGATTGTGCCACTTGCTGGTGGCCTGCAACAAAACTTTGGGAACTAACTGCTCACCAAAAAGGCAAACTGATCTACTTCCAGAGTACACCATGTTCTGAAAACAGAAGCCAGCACTTGCAGGTTCAAGGTTCACTCGTGGTTTCCTTGGCTGATTCTACTTAGGGAGTCTACCAGCACACTGTCATTGCTAGGCAGATGTACTGCAGAAAGTTCTATATGCAGGTAATAAGCCAGACCCCAGATCCTCATAACTGCTGTACACAGTTTTGAGGATCTTGTTCCTCCCTGCTTGTATATGAAGTACACTTTTGTGACAGTGTTGGTGCTAATTTAAACAGACTGACTCTGTAACTGGAAGTAAAATGACTGCATGCACTGCCAGCAATACTACCCTGAGCGCAAGGAGATTTATGTGCTCCTGAGTCTCCAGATGCCACTTACTGTGAACTCCTTCAGGTGGGCATCCCACCCTAGGAGTGAAGCATCTGTTAGAATACTTGTTGGGGATTGCTAGAGAAAGGGAATGCCATCTTTGAGGTTGCCTTCCCCCTTCCACCACTCAAGTACTTTGACTAAGGTCTCTGTGACTGGTACTAGCTTGGAAAGGAAATCCCCACCTTTGGGACTAGTGACCCCTTAGTTGCTACTGACTGTCCGTCATCTGCAATCAGGCTCATGGCACCTTGGCTGTGGATGAGGCCATGTGGCTCAGTAACTGTACAAAAATCCCTTGCAGGCCTTGGATGGCCAGGTATGAAGGGTTCTGGACTGGCAATCAGATTTGATAACCCTTCATGGGGAAGGATCGCCTTCCCCTGCAGGGAATCCAGCTCTGCACCCATGAAATCCAACACCTGAACTGGTTCTGTTGAGACTTTACCTGGCTCTCTAGAGTGCTCTTTACCTTCTGTATGAAGCACCTTACCTCTTGCTCTGTTTCCCCTGAGACTAGCCAGTTATCTAGGTAGGGGAAAACCCACACCTCGTCTTCTCAGGTACGCTGCCACCACGGCCAGGCACTCGGTGAATACCACTGGTGCGGAGAGGAGGCTGAAGATTAAGGCTACAAACTAGAATTGGCAGTTTCCCTACCTCAACCTGAGATATTTTCTGTGACTGGACTGGACTGCGGGAGGTAGGTGTCTTTCAGACCCAGTGACCCCAACCAATCCCCTTGACTTGGGATGATATCACTCTGCCCAGTGTAACAATCCTGAACTTTTCTTTTTTATTTATTCCAAGAGTTTCACCAGGAAAAACATACTGAGCTGAACAACTTGTTTTCAGATGTGTCCTGGTGGGAAGGCAATGAGGAGAGTGCAAATCAGTTGCATCAGTAATGTTACAATTAAAGCAATTATTTAAATAATAATAAAAGTGCACAGTAGACAAGTGGATGCACAGTGATCAAGAAATGCAGTATATCAAAAGCAGCAATTCAGCAAAGTGCATCTAGCAGTAAAATGAGGGAGGGAAGGGAAACGGGGAGTACAATATGGACAAGTCCAAGGGGGATAGGGGACCAATGAATCATGGCAGAAAGGAGGAGGAGGTAATATGGGGCGCGATGAGTCCAGCCTAGGATCAGTGACAACTGCAGGAGTGAATAGTGAATTCACGGAGGAGGGATTCTAATGACAGGAAAGAGGACTCATTGTGAATAGCAATGGGGAGAATGCTCCAACGTTTCAGGAAGTGGAAGGAGAAAGCAGCTTGACTAGCAGAGGATTTTATTAGGGGGTGTGAGAAAGCAAGTGTCTGAGCTGTGCAGGGAGGTGAAAGAAGGTGGAGAGGAGGGAGGAAAGGTGTGCATATGTGTTGGGGGGGGCAGAATTTGGAGACGCAGCTAGTACAATGAGTGGGGCACCTAGTGTCAAAGGAGGGCAAGGTGACGAAGAAACCAGGAACAGTGGCGGGTTCTGGGGAGGCAATCCAGGGTAAGGCGGCAGAAGGAATGAAGACGGGATCCAGCCAGACAAGGGCTGACTTGATATACCTGTTCAGATATCTTGGATGTAAAAATGGGTTGCCACTCTCCATATTTACTGCAGGTCAGGAAGTACCATGAAAACAGGCCCTGGCCCCACTGCAAGTTAGGGACCTTCTGTAATGCCTTTGCTTGCAGCAGTTTCTTTACTTCTAGTTCCAGCAGAATTCCTTCTGTTGGTAAATGAGCTGGAAAGGTTTTTGGTCTCTGCAGTTTCGGGAACCTTTTAAATTGCTGGGACAATACTTGATGCACTGCTTCCAGGACCCAGTTGTCTGTGGTAATTTCTACCCATTCCTGAAAGTAGTGGGTCAGTCTACCCCCCACTAGCAACTGTTGACTGGTGACCTAGGCAGAACTGTAAGGAGTTTTGTTAGGGCTGTGGCTGTGGCTGCAGCATGCCTGGAGCTCCTCCTGCCTCTGCAGGAACCTCTTTGGAGTTGATACTCATAACAGTTGTAGGTAGGGCCTTGGACAGTAACCCCTGCCTCCCCTTCTGCATGGCTTATAGGAAATGGAGGCCTTTTCATTCTCAGTGTCATTCTTAAAAGTGGACCTGTATTCATCCACTTTCTTCATGTGCAGCTCTGTTTTGTCACCAAATAGGGAATTTCCCTCAATGGGGGAATCAATGGCTTTAGCCCGAGAGTCCTGGGTAAGGATGGTGGCCCTCAGCTATGCAAATCTCCTCAATGCCACTGCATGAGTTAAGACTCATGACACAGAGTCACTGGACTCAACAGCCATGTGGAATTAGTACTTAGTGGCATCCAGGGCTGACTTTGCTGCAGCAGCCAGGTCCTGAGCTACTTCACCAAGTACCCTATCAGTCCGTGCCAGTACCGCATTCCACAATGTTTTCTGGTACTGAAGTGCATATGCCAAATAAGCTGCCTACTTCTGGAGCAGGGATGCTGTTGAGTACACTTTTTTGGCCATAGTCTCCAGTTTCCTAGAATCCTTCTCAGGAGGCTGTGTGGAGAGGCCAACATGGCCTTCTCACAAGCAAATGCCTGTACCACACCTTCGTGGTCAGCGTGGGCATTCAGGTATTCCGCCCCATCTGACCACCTGATACCTCTTTTCAACCTTTTTATCAATGCCAGCAGCTGAATTATGTGCTGACATGACTGTTAAAGTAGCCTTTTGGAGTGATTCCAGGAAGGGAACTAGCAGTCTCCTTGTGGGAGCTAGCCCTATTATATCCATGAACTCAATTTCCTCATTATTCTCCACTGTTTCGAGAGAGGGAAAGTGTATTCATCTGATGAACATGGAGTAAGAGGCATAATCCACTGTGGACCTACGAGGGGAACCAAACTCTTGGTCTGGTGAACCTTTCTTCTCCTCCTCCACAGGTAAATGATCTAGAACCACAGCCCGGGGCAGCCATATTCCAGAAGCATCCCATAACCTGGAAGGCTTAGAAAGCAGAACAGTTAATGCAAGAACTTACCATAACAGTAGATCTTCAAGAGAATCTTCTCCATTAGGCCACACCTTTGGAACTATAAGCCATCAGCATTAGGACCATACAGAAACCTTTGCTAGCCCCCACCCACAATGACGTACCACGTCTACATGTACATAAACATGGGAGGCCCCATCACTCCTCAGTTCCCCGCCTGGGCCTTGGAGGACCTCCAACCATGGGCAACAAGGAGATGACACACCAGGCATAGAATGAGTGGCACTGGGGCTGGGAACAGGATGCATGGAGTAGGGTTTGGGCATGGCATCTGATGTAACCTTCACTGGAAGCAAAAAGTGGGAAGGTGGGAGGGATGGCATGGCCAAATGGAGAAGTTTCTATCAAAGATCTACTGTTACAACAAGTTCTTATGTAACTGTTCTATCTTCTTCGAGGATATCTCCTCCATTAGGCCACACCCTTGGGACCATTCCCAAAAAGTGCCAAGTTAACTGGGAGGATGGCATAGTCTGATATAAGATCAGGACAGAAGGCCCTGCTGCACAGCAAGCCCAAAGCCAGCACAACCTATGAGAGATAATGTCCAGACTGTAATGTTTAGAGAAATTGTGAACACTGCTCCACGTGGCTGCATCACATATGTCAGCAGCAGGGACATTTTGGAAACAGGCAACAGAAGTGGCCATACCCCCTGTGGAGTGACCACGAACAACACCATGAGTTTCTTACTATACATCTTATGACAGAATGTTACAGAATGTGCCAGCCATTTGGATAGGTATTGCTTAAACACAGTGGTGCCCTCTTTTCTGGGGATGAACAAAACAAAAAGCTGAGAGGACTTTCTGCAGTCCTTGGTGCAATTAACATAGTATCTAAGTATTCTATGTAATCATCCAAAGTATACAGCAGTGCCCTACCCTGATTGGCATGCTCAGGATAATATACAGGAAGGAGTATCATTTAATTCAGTGTAAATTCAGATACCAACTTTGGTATAAACTTAGGATTTATATGCAAATCAAACAAGGAGGCTCACACATTAAAGCCTGAAGCTGTAATAGAAAATAGGATGGGGCCAAGGTCAGAGCCCTGTGGGACTCCAGCCCTGAATGGGGAGGGGGGAAATAGCACACCTCCTACCTAAACTGACTACTGCCGACTTGTTAAGGAAGAATTGAACCAGTTTGTACTAGGAGCAGAGTGACCTGCCAAGTTTCTCCAGTAGGAGTGAATGGGACACCAAGTTGAAAACTTCAGCTAGATCAATAAAAATGGCAGTAGTGATACGCCCCTGATCCATCCCAGAAAGGATGGAGTCAGTGACACGTAGCATGGAAGAGATGGTGCAATGATCCTTTTGAAAGCCAGATTGAAAAGGAGAGGAAATCGGTGGAGGTGAGATGGTCAAGAAGTCTAAAGTAAACTAGCTTCTCTTGTAACCCAGCAAGGGAGGGAAGGAGGGAAATAGGGTGTTAGTTACCAGAAGAGGCCCCCCTTGTACACAGGAAGAATTCTGGCAATTTGGTATTCTGGGTGAACACTGAAGCAGGGATAAGAGATTTGAAAGAAGAGCTAAATAGACTGGAAAGATGGTCATAGCTATGGCAGTTTAATGCAAAAAAGTACACTTATGTATATAGGCAAGGGGGATCCACAGAAACTGACGGCTAGGGGGTGTAGAAATCTGTTCAACCAATGAAGAAAGGGATTTGGGGGTAATCATTAATGACAACCTCAAATTATCAGTGCAGTGTGCTAAGGCAATAGAAAAGGACAACTGGAATCTGGGTTGCACAGGGAGAGATTTGCCAGAAGAAGGACAGAGATGGCACTGCCTCTCCATAGGCCTCAGTAAGACCTCACCTGGAATACTGCATTCAGTTCTGGATTCCATACCTCAAAAAGGATACAAGTTCATACAAGGAGAGGTTAGCGAGCCTGAATGTGTACTCGCTGAGGGGGAGAAGGGAAAAAGGGAGATATGACTGAAACCTTTACGTACATGAAGAGGTAAAGTTTGGACTGGCAGTATGGCTTAGAGGTTAAAGTAATGAGCTGTGAATAAGTTTGGTTCATCCAGTAGACCTGGGGTTGATTCCCGTAACCTCCACTTGCATACTGTGTGACCCTGAGCAAGTCACTTAACCACCCTGTGCTCCCACAACACACCTTGAAATAATCTACTGGAAGCCACTGACTCAATGGTATATCCGTTTCTCATGAGTTAAAACGAAAAAAGGTTAGGGGATCCTATTTAACAGCTGCAGTCCTACCACTACCAGGAAGCACAAATATACATTGGCAGTGGGCAGTTTCTTTGGGGAGTATTTCTTCACTGAAAGAGTGGTAGACAGCTGGCACAAACTTCCAGAAATAATGAAGGCAAGAACAGGGTCAGGCTTTAAAAGAGCATGAGGCATATGTAAAGGACTAGTGAAGCCACACTGCACAAGGTCTCCAGTAAGTGGTTTGCAGTAAGTGTGCATACTAGATGGACCTTGGTCTTCTTTTGTCATCATATTTCTATGTTTCAGATTCCAAATCCTACAGCTGAGAAAACAGTTAGATGCTAAGGTCACAGGATTTGTTTCCCACTGCACTCTGTATCTCATGATATAAAAACACAGTTCTTTATTTCTCCTTTTCCTACTCTGGCCAGTGGTCAACATTTGGACAACAAAAGTTTTAGAGGTATACCCTGATCCTTAATGGATAATGGACCTCAACATCATGGAAGGTAAATGTTTGTGGGTATATTGTTTTGGGGGTGGGGGGTGGACGAGTCTCATCTACGCATATATCCATAATCTATATCCTCATCAGAGTCAGTTTCAGCTGCCTTGGTTTCCAAATGCTTGCAGTTGTCAGGGAAGCTGTGGAACTCTCGAGGCTGTGTGAGAAGTGAATCAGGGATGTCTTCCCCAACCACTGTATCAACAGGTGTCTCTTGCACAAAGCTCCAGTGTTCACAGTCCTCATGTTGAGCACCTGTTTGCCGTAAAGAGACTTCCCAGGGCAACTCAGAGCCTGCCAATAGCACAGAGCTCAGCTGAACCCCCAAACTACCACTGTTCTCTGGAGAAGCAAAGGTGTCCAGTTTGTAACTTGGCCGAACATCATCCGTCAGATCTTCGCTTTCTTCTTGGTCTACCCTTGTTACAATTTCTCCCAAATTCTCAACTGCGGACAGTGATGCTTCAACAACAAGATTACTTTCCTCCATGGGTAGGGAGTCTATACCAGAACTTTCCGACAGTTCATCAAGCTTGATCCTATAAGTCACACCTGGAAGGCTGTCAGAAAAATTATTATTGCGTTGTTCATAACCACTGCCTTCACTGTCCATGTCATCCTGACAATCGGTTTCCGATATTTCTTTATCAATTCCGACATCCTGCTGTTTGGTCAGAAGTGAAATCTTGTCTGCAGAATACTGGCAGGGCACAGAACACACCAAGTCCTTCCCCAAACTTGAACCTGCAACCTGAGAAAAGATATGTTTTGTAAGAAGAATAATCAATATATACGTATTTTTTTAAATAACTTTTCCTTCATTTTATTTTGCATCCCTCAGAGCCATGCCTCCTCCAAATAGCACCCCTTCCCTCAGTCCTGCTCCTTTTACCTCATCTGCTGCAGGTGGTGGACCTTGATCAAGAGTGCCTCCACTCACTGCCCTGTAGGTCACTGTGGTGGAGATATGCCAAGTAGTGGGGTCCCAGGAAGAGAGATGAAGACTGCACAGGAAAGCATGCAAACACGTGGACCTAAACAGGATGTCCGGCATTGAGGGCAGGTCACAGGATGCATTCCCGAAACATGCCAGCATCTTACCTAATGTTGAGGGGTTACAGCTTTGGGAGTGGAGGCATCACCTTACGTAACTCTCCTCCATCTGGGCCTCCAAGGGGAGGTTGAGTAGTGAACAGGGGAACAGAGAAGTAAAGGAGTATTTTTACTCTCATTTATGCACAGTTTACTTCCTCTTTCTTATTTTAAGAATGTGATTCCCGCCCTATACGTTTTTAGTAAACTGGTATACATGTACAAAATCAGCAGCATCATGTGATGCTAGCAACCACGGCATCACACAAACTGAGTGGAGGTAGTAGGGCAGGAACTGAAAATTACATCAGTATCAATTATGTACAGTTTAGGAGTCTGTCAGGAGGTTATTTGCATTTGGTGACCACACTGATTCTTGAGCAGAAACCAGCCCCATTCTTACTGCAGTTACCAAAAATAATTCCTTAACTGTTGCTCTACTTCTCTAAGAAATGGCTCAATTACACCACCCTTTGTGTCACTTCTAAAACAGCAGCTGAACTGTACGGCCCCTTTAGTGGATATTGTCAACACTCCAACACCACTCTGACGGAAAACCCAGAATTCAATGTAACCCTATCCCCCTGGGCAACATGACAGTCCTCACCCTTTGCTGGAGGACGATTACCCGACTCATTGTCTAGGGAGTCGGGGGTGGGAGGCACATAACATATGTATTTTTCTAAGTCCCTGGGGAGATACCTTGGCAATGGTGGGTTTTACACAGTCTAATGGGGCCCCAGTAAGTCACACAGGTTGCACACAGATCAAATGTCCACAAACAGAAGTAGAGTTATGCAGTATGGCTTTCGTCTGACACAGTGGTCAGTCAGAAAGTTGGTGCCCACTAGGGCTTTGGCAGACACAGAGAAAAGTACACAGAATGCCCACACTGCAGTAATTTACTACCAGAAACAAACAGCTGAGCTTTCTGTCCATTCCCTCTTCTGGGCAATGGACCAGGATGGGCATGTCCCAAACTGTTAGTGCACACATAAGCTATGGGTATACCAAAGCAGAATTCTAGTGGGAGAGTTACCACATGGGCATACAATCCTGACAGACAGGGCAATACCTGACTCCCTAAACAAAGTGTGAAACAGGTTTCCCCTCTGACCTGGACCAAGATGTGAGTTAGACTTCAGTCAAAGCCACACAACACTATATCCACTACATAGTCATGAACTGTGAAGGCACCAGTTGCTTTTAGCAGTTCTATTTTAGTTCATATGAACATACGAATGTGCCAGCAGAAACAGACCACCCAGTCTAAGTCTGCTCGAGTGTGCAGCCAACACCCCTAGTCTGCAGCTGCCCCATCCCTCCCTTTGTCATCCCACTGCCACCCCCCACTTCCCCCATCCTCACTCTCTCCCATGCCCTTTTGAAGCTGTTCACAGATTTACATGATACCACCCATTCTGGTAGGGCGTTTCATTTTGCTACCACGCTCTCTGTGAAATAGTGCTTCCTCATTTCCTTCCTAAATCTTCTCCCTCTATTCTTAGCCCATGCCCCTGGTGACCCTCCCCACCTTAACTTAAAGACTCATCTGCCCATCCTTACTGATTCCCTCAGATACTTGAATGTCTCTATCATGTCTCCCTGTCCCTTCTGTCCTCCAGTGTGTACATATTCAGGTATCCCAGCCTGCAGTCATAGTCTCTCCCCTCCATTCCACATATCATCTTTGTTGCACTCCTCTGCACCCCCTCAAGTAGCCTGGGTATCATGCTTTAGGTATGGCCTCCAAAACTGCACACAATAATCTAACTGCGGCCTTACCAGCGACCTGTAGAGAGGCAAGATCACCTCTCTTCACCTGGATGGAACCCCCTTCGCTATGTACCCCAGCATTTTGTTTGCTTTTGCAGCCACTCTCCTGCAATGGGCAGTGTTGTTCATGGTCCCTGTTATTACCCCATGGTCCTTCTTCTCCTCATTGATCCCCAGCGTAATCCCCCCAGCCAGTATTCTCTCCTTGGGTTCTTCACCCCAAAGAGCATAACCTTACACTTCTTTGTATTGAACCTCAGCTGCCACATCTCTGACCACTCCTCTAGCTTGTGTAGGTCCCCCTGCAGCTGCTTCCATCTCTCCTCTCCATCCACCACTGCTCCGATTTTGGTGTCGTCAGCGAACAGACTTACTTTGCTCACCACCCCAGGTGCAATGTCTGATATGAAGAGCCCAAACAATACTGGCCCCAACACAGAGCTCAGTGGCACCCCACTCATCACCGGCCTTGGAGTTGAGAGCTCCCCCTCTCGCCACCACCTGTTGCAGCCTGCCACTCAGCCAGCCTGTAATCCAGTTCATCATTTTTGCCCCTACCCCAGTTAGTTTCTCCCCAAACCGCCCACGAGGCACCGAATTGAAGGATTTGCTGAAGTCCAAGTAAAGAACATCCACGGCATGACCCTTATCCAGCTCACCTGTCACCCAGTCATAATATTGTATGAGGCTGGTTTGACAAGACTTCCCTGAAACAAACCCATGCTGCCTCACATCCTGAAGGCCATTGTCCTCCAGGTATGACACCAGTCTTTCCTTTAGTATCGTTTCCTTGAGTTTGCACACTATGGAGGTGAGACTTACCGGACGATAATTACCCGGTTCATCCCTTGGCCCGCTCTTGTGTAATGTACTACATGTGTCATCCTCCAGTCCAGTGGCACATATCCCGACTCCAGTGAGGTGCTGTACAGATCTGCTATCTCCCTCAGCACCCTGGGGCGTATACCATCCGGCCCTGGTGTCTTGTCTACCTTCAGTGCCCTCAGTCCCTCTAGGACTCTACTTGCCTCAATTCTTCCATCTGTCGCCTCCTCTCCCCGACTCCACTCTCGCAGCCCATGCTGGTAGCGGTCTCCCCTTTCTTCCGTGAACACTGAGCAAAAGTATTCATTCAGTGCTTCTGCCTGCTTCTCCCCCTTTTCCGTCCACTCCCACCCCTTTTATCCTCACTACTGTCTCCTTGTACTTCCTTTTCTCCTGATGTATCTAAAAAGTCTCCCCCATTAATTCTCTGTGCTAATCTCAGCTCCCTCTGGGCCTTGGCTTCACTTTTCTGGTCACCTCCCTGGACCATCTTGCATATTCCTCCCTGACCACTTCCTTCCCCATCCTCCTAAACCTCTGGTGCGCTACTGTGTTTTGCCCTCATCACCTCCACAACCTCGCTGTTCAACCAGCATGGTCTTCTTGCTCTGCTCCTCTTACTCTATGCTTTGGTGCAGGCTTATGTTGCCTCTGTAACCTCCCTGTTTAATAATATCCCGTTTCTGCACCACGTCCATCTTCTGCCTTATGCCCTCTTCAGTACTTTCTGCATCCTCCCAAAGTCCGTCCCCTGAAGTTTACCACCCAAGTAACTGATTTCTCTGGCTCCCCACACATCATGATATTAAACCACACCGTCTGGTGATCGCTGTTGGCTAGTGGTTCTCTACCTTTATTTCCCTCACTGTCTCCCCTTTAGACAACACCAGATCTAAAGTGTTCTTTATCCTAGGAGGAACAGTAACCAACTGTGTCAGGAGACCCTCCTGGATCGTGTCTAGAAGCACTTGCTCCCTAGCACTTGAGGTGACCGGAATGCTCCGGTCAACCCGCAGCAAGTTGAAATCCCCCAGGATGACCACCTTCCCTTTTCTACATACCTTTTTAATTTGTCCTGCTAACTCCCTGTCAAGCTCCTCAGACTGGGAGGGTGGCCTGTATACCACCCCAAACCTCAATTTCCTACCGCTTGAGTCTAGGAGCTGCAGCCAGACTGCCTCTGTTCTTTCTTCTCCCTTGTCCCTTGTGCATTCGATCCCGTCCTTCACACAGACTGCCGCCCGGCCCCCCTCCCCTCCTTACGGTCCTTCCTGTATAGTTTATATCCTGGGATTGCCAGATCCCAATCCTGGTGCTCAGTTGCCCACGTTTCTGTGACAGCTGCAATATCCACCCTCCACACTGCTAAGAGTGCCTGTAGTTCACGGATTTGTTTCAGGCTTCTTGCATTCAGTGAGACCACCCTCCATAATGCCCCCTTCCCTTCACTAGCCCCCACTCCTCCCTTCTACTCCTTCCTTTTTTGGCCATCCCGAGTCCTTCCCTGCTAGCTTGGGGGGGGGGGGTAGGCTGTGACTCCACTCTATCGGATCCCTGCCTACTTGCTGTCCACTTGTCACCCCGCATCTAGTTTAAATTCACCGTTGTCGCAATATACCTTCCCAGTCCCTGCTTTAATACCTCCTTCCCCATCCCACTCAGGTGCAGCCTATCCCTTGCAAAAAGATTGTTATTATCCCAGGTATTGCCCCAGCCGCCCACAACCCCATACCCCTTAGTTCGACACCATTCTACCAACCATGTGTTCAACTCTCTAATCCTCCCCTTTCTCACTGTGCTTCCGCAACAAAGAAACATAGAGTTTGATGGCAGATAATGACCGCTTGGCCCACCTAGTCTGCCCGTTTCCCTACCTAGAGGATAAGCTGCAGATCCTATTTAACCAACAGCCTATTTCTTCCTACCCCCCACAAAAATTGCCTTATGTCTGCCCCATGCATTCTTGAATTCTCCCACAGTTTTAGACTCCACAACCTCCTCAGGAAGGCTGTTCCATGCATCCACCACCCTCTCTGTGAAAAAATACTTCCTCACATTGCCCCTGAGCTGTCCCCTCTCTCTTCAAATTATGTCCCTTGTTCTTGCACATCTCTTTTCTGAAAGATGCTACCCTCTTGGACTTTGTTGATTCCACTGAGGTACTTAAACATTTCTATCATGTCCCCCCTCTCCCTCCTTTCCTCAAGGGTATACATATTAAGCTCCTTTAGTCTCTTCTCATATGGCTTCTCTTGCAGACCCTGCACCATTTTAGTTGCCCTCCTCTGAACTGCCTCCATCCTGTCTAGGTCCTTGTGGAGATGGGTCTCAGAACTGGGCCTTGGTAACTTCAGATGGGGTCTCACCAACTGTTTGTACAGGGATAACAACTTCTGTTTTCTGCTGGTGATGCCTCTCCCTATACATCCCAGCATCCCCCCAGCCCTCCCTACTGCCTTCTCACATTGCTTGCCAACCTTAAGGTCACCTGATATGATTAACCCCATGTCCCTTTCCATTTTTGTTGTTATTACTACCTCCCCCCCATTGTGTAATCTTCCCCTGGGTTTTTGTTTTCCCAGGTGCATTACTTTGCACTTCTTTGCATTGAATCCAAGCTGCCATACTTCCGACCACTCCTCCAACCTTGCCAAGTCCCTTCTCATCCTTTCCACGCCTCCTTGTGTATCAACCCTGTTGCAGACCTTTGTGTCATCTGCAAAGAGGCATACTTTTCCTTCCAGTCCCTCTACCATGTCACTTATAAAGACATTAAAAAGGACTGGACCCAGTACTGAACCCTGCAGTACCCCACTAGTAACCCCTCTTTCTTCAAAGTGGACTCCATTTACAATTACCTTCGGTGTCCTGTTGTTCAGCCAATTTTTTACCCAGGCTACCATCCTGGGACCCACTCCCAGGCTGGTTAATTTGACTACTAATCTTTTGTGTGGGACTGTGTCAAATGCCTTGCTAAAGTCTAGGTAGGCCATGTCCATAGCCCTCCCTGGTCTACTACTTTGGTCACCCAGTCAAAGAAATCAATTAGATCTGCCTGACATGACCTTCCTGCGTGAACCCATGCTGCTTTGGGTCCTGTGCCTCACTGGCCTCTAGGTACTCAACAATTCTTTCCTTCAGAAGTGATTCCATCACTTTCCCTACCACAGAGGTCAAACTGACAGGTCTGTAGTTTCCTGCCTCTGTCTTGGTCCCACTTTTGTGAAAGGGAATCACATCAGCCTTCTTCCAGTCCTCAGGCACCACACCATCCTCCCATGATTTGTTAAAAAGGGTAGTCAGTGGTGTCACTAGTTCTCTGCTTAATTATTTTAGAATTCCGGAGTGAATTCCATCTGGCCCCATTGCTTTGTCCACCTTCAGTTTTAGGAGTTCTTTCAGAACCCTTTCTTCTGTGAAAGGACTTGGATCGACCCCCCTTCTCCAGAGTGCTTCTGTTAATTGGATTAGGCACCTCCCCCACTTCCTCTTTTGTGAATACTGAACAGAAGTATTCATTCAGTATCCCTGCTTTCTCACTGTCACTTTCTGCCCACCCACCATCCATTCTATTCAGCTTCACTATCCCTCCCTTTGTCTTTCTACACTCCCTGATATACCTATAAAAGGTTTTATCCCCCTTCTTAATTGAGTTGGCCATCTTTTCCTCAATTTGTGCCTTTGCTATTCTTACTATCCTCCCTACTCCCTTCTGCCTTAACTGGTACAGTTCTCTGTCCTGCTCCTTCTATGTTTCCTTATACTTCCTAAATGCTATCTTTTTCTCCCTAACCTTCACCGCCACCTCTTTTGAGAACCACAGTGGCTTTTTCTTTCATTTTGTTTATTTACTTCACACAAAGGCTTGTTGGCGCTGTCATGGCACTTTTGATATTTTCCCATTGTTGCTCCACCCCTCCTTCTAGCCTGTTTGCTAGTGCTTTTCTAAGGCACTCTCCCATCTTGCCAAAGTCATCCCTCCTGAAGTCCAGAATCCTCACTTTTGTATGGCTTGACTCTGTAGCTGAGTTTATTGTGAACCACACTATTTGGTGATCACTTGTTCCCAAATGGCTACCCACTTCTAGATCTGAGATCCTCTCACTGTCCCCATTTGAGAGTACGAGGTCTAAGATTGCTCCCTCACGAGTAGGTTCCAAAACTAGCTGTCTGAGGCATGCCACCCGAAGGGCATCAAGAATGGCCCTGTTTTTGGATGTGGCTGCAGCAAAGGTGCTCCAGTTAACATCTGGCATATTAAGGTCCCCACTAAAAATATCTCCCCTTTCTCTGCCATCTTAAGTATGCTATCATATCCTTGTCCATTCCCTCCCTCTGACATGGGAGTCTGTATACAACCCCTGAGCAGACTGTGGTGCCATTTCCAGTCTCTAAGGTGACCCACAGTGCCTCCTCTCCTCCCTGTTTACCCTTTTGTTCAGTTGCTTTTATCCCTTCCCTTACATAGGGAGCTACTACTCCCCCCACCGCCCTCCCTATCTCTCCTGTAGGTTGTATACCCTGGTATGTTAACATCCCAGTCATGGTTGTCTGTGTACCATGTTTCTGTGACTGTTACAATATCCAGGCATCCCTCTTCCATCAAGGCCACCAGTTCAGGGAGCTTGTTGCCCAGACTACGGGCGTTGGTACTCATTACCCTCCATTTCTTGATGGCCTTACCACTTTTTTCCCCATCCCTGTACTTATTGCATTTGTCACTTTCTCCATTTACCCCTGCGCTTCTCCCTATTGACATCTCTATGCTGGTGTCTACCTCACTTAGTACCCATATTTTTTTTTGGGGGGGGCGGGGCTAGGATTTCCCTGCTCCTTCCCAGTGCCTCCCCCCCTTGGCAAGTTTAAATGCTTGCAAATGAATTATTTAAACCTACCACCTAGGATCCTGGTTCTCCTCCTGGACAGATGCAGACCATCACACCAGTATAGGCCTGCATCCCTCCAGGTGGATCCCCAGTCCCCAGTGAAGCCAAATCCCTGAGCTCTGCACCAGTTTTTCAACCACTGATTGAATCCCATGGTGTGCAGCACCCTAGCCTCACCCGTGCCATAGACAGACAGCACTTCCGAGAAGGTTACCGTGTGTGCTATTTGTCTAAGGCCTCTCCCCATCTCCACAAACGCTTCTTGCACTGCTCTGATGCCTTTCTTAGCCAGGTCATTTTTCCCTAGGTAGACAATAACATCCAGCTCCCTCCCCAGTGCAGCTGCTCCTGCGATCCTGAGGATTCGCTCCCTGTCCCGCCAAGCCATGGCGCCAGGCAGGCACCTTACCTCCCTCTCCCCTTCCTCCCCCAGTTCTACCTTCCTAACAATGGAGTCCCCCACCAGGAGTTGTTCCCTTCCCCTGTGGGCTCCCATGCCACCCTCCTGTGGGCCTCCTTTGTGAAAGTTCCCAGCATCCTCCTTGGTCTCCACTGTGGGTGCCTTCATAGAGGAACCACACTTTTCCAGAACGGCATAGAAATTGTGGAGAGATACAACTGGAGGAATGCGCCTCTGTTCCACCACCCTCACCCTCCCTGAGCTCACTGTGGTCCAACCGCTCCTCTTTCTTGGCAACCTCTGAGGCAACGGCAGTGACACTGGTGGTCCCTGGGCGGGAGAAGAGGTCCCACAAATCCTGGCCAACTCAGCCTGGAGATGAGCAACCTTCTCCCTCAGCCCAGAGAGGTGCCTGCAGATGGGACAACACTGCATCCTCCAGAATGTCTCCCGGAAGACTGCTGCTCCACAGCCACTGCACTGCACCACTCCCATCATGTCTTTTTTTCTGGCTCCCTAACTGTTGTTTGGAATACTTACTCTTTCCTCTGTTTGTTTATTTCTTTTTTTTTCTCTCCCTAATTATTTACTGCCTCTGTGCCTTTATAGCTCCTGATCTTCCTGTTCTGAGACAAGAAGTTCCTATATTTCCCAGTAGTCTCCTTACTTGCTCAGAGTCAGACCGCCAGCAGCTGGGGGGCAGAGAGCTACTCTTGCCCTTCTAGGATGGTGAGTCTTTGGTGGCTCTGTGATCACTCACTTCCTGCTCCCAAACAGGAAGTTCCTGTTGTCAGTTAAATCCTGGGCCTATAAAAGTAGAACTGGTTTAGGGTAGAGGAGAGGGGAAGGAGGGCAACATAATCCCAGTAGAGAAGCTTTAGTTATACCAGTAGCTCCTTCCTCCTGGTGTTCTATCTGTTCTCTGGCAGAAGCTATCTAGGGCAGTGTTTAAATCTGGTTTTAACCTGGCTCCTTCTAGCTAAGTCACTCCCCCTACTTTGCAAATCTTTCTACACTTAATTAATTTCACAGATAATTCCCTTCTGACACCTGTGAGAAGCACCTAGATAAGTACACAGATAACAATTTACTTCAACTACCTCTGACAAACACACACTTTTTTTTTTTTTTTACTCTAAATTGAAGGTCCCAGTACAAGAGTTCTAGTTCATAGTCCCAGTAGAGAAGTTTAGGTTATACCAGAAGCTCCTTTCTCCTGGTGTTCTGTCTGTTCTCTGGCAGAAGCTATCTAGGGCAGTGTTTAAATCTGGTTTTAACCTGGCTCCTTCTAGCTAAGCCATTCCCCCTACTTTGCATATCTTTCTACACTTCATTAATTTCACAAATAACAATTCCCTTCTGACATCTGTGACAAGCACCTAGATAAGGACACAGATAATTTACTTCAACTACCTCTGACAAATATACTTTTTTTTTTTACTCTAAATTGAAGGTCCCAGTACAAGAGTTCTAGTTCTTAGCCCCAGTAGAGAAGTTTTAGTTATGCCAGTAGCTCCCTCCTCCTGGTGTTCTGTCTGTTCTGCTAGGTACTGGGAGCACTTCAGAGAAGGCCACAGACTCCCCAGTCTCCTCACACAACCTTCCCACTTCCTCAATCCTCTCCCTTGTTACCTCCACCATTTCCGCTGCTACGTCATTTGTCCCCACATGTACCACAATGTGTTGTTTCCTCCTACCCCTCTTTACGCACCTTAGGAATGCCTGTCCTACCATGTCTGCCTTTAATCCTGGTATGGACTCCACTCATATCTGACTGTGCCTCTCCCCCTTGCTGCCCCATATGATCCCCTTGAGTATGGAGTCCCCAGCACCAGTACACCCCTTTCCTTGTGCCCGTCGCCAGCCCTCCACCCAGGTTCTTATTTTTAAGCCACTCAAGACTGTGTTTTACCATGTGCCCCAGTGTCTTCCCCCATCCCTCCCAATGAGGACCCCCCCTCCTCCTGTTTGACTGCCAACCTCCCTCTCCCTCCTCACCTCTCCGAGTATTATCCCTCCCCCTGTCACACCATGCTCAATCTCTCCACTAGTAATGCCCCTCACTCCCTTTTCTTTGTGAGTGCTATCCCTTGTGCAATCACCTCCTGCATCCTCTTTCCCATGTGTTGCTAGTAAACATGTTCCCTATCCCCTCTGCCTTACTATGTGCTTTATCCTCCCTCCTGCTGCTCCTCTTTTTCTAGGTCCTACTAGAGTCCACACTTCATCAGCTGGCTTCCTGTCTAGTTTGCCCCTTCCCCCGTCCCTTGACCCACTGTTCCTTCTCTGTGGTGCCCCCACAATACTGTCAGATGTCAGCCCTCCTACCAACGCAATCCTCCCCTCATCCCTCAACCTCCCCAGCTCCCTGCCAAGCCACTGAACCTCTTCCTCGAGCCTCCTTAGCCTGTGGCATACTGGGCACCCTCCCAGCCTCCACAGTATATTCATCCATATTGCTGCCCCACAACCACTGCACCCAACAATCCTACCCATGGTCCACACTACCTATATAGCCTTTCCACACTAACTATCCCTACAGCAAGCAGAATTAACTAATCCTAGCCCAGCCTTTAACAGAAATTTTACCTGATATGTTCCAGTTGAAGGCCCTCCACAATATCCACCTATCACACTAATCAGCAATTCACTGTGGATGCTGTACTCCTATTTGAGACCTACCTATGCTTTTTCCCTGCACCATGACTGCATTATTGGATAGAATTACATGAGTTGCACCTGAAGCCCCTTCCTCCAATTGCAGGGCAGGTGTTCCCCTATAAATGAGCAGTGCTCTGGGAGGGAGGGGTGGGGGAGGGTGAGATTAGGGCCCACATCCGACTCTCATGAGAGTGTATCAGCCCTGTGTCTGCCCCTGACTGCTCCACCTCTGACAAAACACTTTGCATTTTAGGACTGTGAAGGTATCGGCTTAACATTAAACTATCCCTCAACAGCTTCGATGAGGACCCTATCTCCCCAGACTTTCAAGCACCCAAAGCTGAAGAGCAAAACCTGCTTTAAGTGACAAATTCCAACACAATGCTTTTCCATGAATGGGGGGCTTGATCTGACCAGTCCAGTTCTTGGCAGCACTTTCACTTAAATTTTTACAGATTGGGGATGCCTCAGTTGCTACTTACTGTTACCAGTCCTAAGAAAATTTCTGAAGGATTCTCCCGCTCAGGGCATTACAGAAGACGGTAGCTGCCACGACCCGGTATCCAGACCATTTGGTTTATGAACTAGGGCAAGAAGGAAATGAGAGGACTCACCTCTGACACTCGGGTCTGCCCACAGGTAGAACACCGACTGACTCACTCAAACCGAACTCTGAACTGACTCACACACCAAGATCAAATCTCAACTGCAGCACTCCTAGTCATGGGTCATTCTGCTGCGAGAGTTCCACATTCCATTTTAGAACCCTCTGCTCAGCAGAGCTGACCAGATGGCTTAAAGGAGACCTACAGGGATCTCACCCTTGTGCTGCCCAGGTCCTACTTGAAAAAATGGGTTCTAGTAACCCAGAGGAACCCCTATGTTACACTCACCACCACCAGGAAACCTTGCTGTCTGCATCAAAGGCTTTGGACTGCAACACAGGCTATCAACCCCTGGGCATCCTACGAGGAGGGTTGTGCACCCTTCCCCTACCTACAACCAGCATAGGCAGGTCACCACGGACAAGGAGCCATGCTGGAGAACCTAGCTAAGGATTTCTTCCATAGTAGCCATCTGTGGCCACCAGAGGCTACACTTCCTGATGAGACAGGACTGATTCCCCACCCCCAGGGCACTGTTAATGTATGCAGACAATATTTTTCTGTATTTATGTGACCTTAAAAGAGCCATTAATACCACTCAATCACATCTGCAGAAGCTGGATCTGGCATTAAATACACCAATTCTAAGATTCTAGTTTTTGGGGAAAATGGAGACATTTTGTAAAGATTTTTGCTGATACTAGCTTGGAAGTAGTGTCCTGTTATTAATGTTTAGGTTTGCACTTTCACTAGTTCCTGGAAAAGTCACGTATCTGTTACTAAAAAGCAAGGTATTTTAGCCTCTAAAGCGATCATATGATTTGGATAGAACTTCACATGTAATTTTTCTGCAGCGCTAAAACAGACATTTGACACAAAGGTTATTACTGACATTATGTATGGAGCAGAACTAAGGGCTTTTACTGATATAATATTGGTAAAAACTTAGAAACGATGCAAAGCACATTTTATAAACAAGTTCTATCCTTGAAGAGAGATTTTCCACCAGCTCTGCTAAGGGGTGAATTAAAACTAAAATCATTCACAACACCGGCCCATATTAAAGCCGCTA
Source organism: Neoceratodus forsteri (assembly GCA_016271365.2). Classification (NCBI taxonomy): domain Eukaryota; kingdom Metazoa; phylum Chordata; order Ceratodontiformes; family Ceratodontidae; genus Neoceratodus; species Neoceratodus forsteri. The sequence continues at coordinate 1,280,558,398 of CM057459.1, read as the reverse complement.
CTTGGATGGAAAAAAATAGTCTCTCTAAAGGAGGATAGAACAATATACAAGTGCTGGTTGGAAAGTTATAATGGAACATCCACCTCATGGTTTGGTAAATTGAACAGGATGCTTAAAAGATTGGGCCTGATAGATACATTGGGGTCCTTACGTAGTGGCTAACAGTAGTACCTATGCTCCTATTGCCATTCAAAGTATATTGGAGTGCTTCTTTCAAGATGAACTTGCTAAATTAGCTGACATTCCAATGCATAAAATATGCTGCAAATTGAAAGTCCTAGCGAAAAATGAGAAATATTTATGTCTCTGGGAAAGAGAAGGACATAGAAATGCACTTTTTAGGTTTAGGTGTAGGTCCTCATTTGACAAAAGATGACAATGACATGGCCTTCTAATGTTTATAGTTTGAAGCTTTGTAAATGTAATTCTAATGAACTCTATGTGCAAAATGTTATGCATCTAACTTTCAAATGTATTCTAACAGAGAAGCTCAGGGCCAAATGTCTCTCTCCTGTATAGACAATAACATCGTTAACAGATACTGTGTCAAAGTGGCATCTGAGGAAATTTATCTATTTTTGTGACACCGAGAGTCATATTTATTCTGCTGCAAATTTTGCTTCTAATGTTTTAAAATTGTATAGCATTCATGGTGTATTTATATCTTTTGTCAAACCTTCCATTATGGCTTTACCTTTTAAATTAGATGTATGTGAGAAACTGTTTGTTTTATGCATACTGATATCAATAGACTGAAACAAACAAATTGAAACAAAACTGTGAAGACTGAGCAGGAGTACCTGTTCAGGCTACATTTTATTCCTTGGTCCTCTTCTGTGCAATCTTCCCCTCCTGCCCTTCTAATCCTCATTATCCCTCTCCTTGTTTTCCTCTTCTCACTTATGTATCTGAAGAAAATCTTATCCCATTTCGCAACCTGACTATTTTTTTCCTGTGTCTGTGCCTCTGTTCCCATCACTGCTTTACCTGCTTCCCTCTGTTTTACCTGGTATACCTCCCTGACCTCCTGCTGTATTTCCTTGTAACTCCTAAAAACTCACCCTTTTTTCCTTTCACCACCATTGCCACTTAAGTAAAGAACCATAAGGGTTTCACTTTCCTTCTGCTTTTACTCCCTTGGTTCACACTGAGACTAGCTGTCTTAATTATGCCCTCTCTTATTGTTCCCCATGGTTAGTCTACCCCTCCTTGGCAATACTCCCCTCAAGGCAGTTTCTGAGGTAGTCTCTCATTTCTTCAGAATCCACCTATCCTAAAGTCTAGGACCCTTGTCCTTTTGTGGTTTGCTGCTGCTCCTGTCTTTATGTTAAAACACACTGTACACTGATCACTGGTACCTAGGAGACTGCCCACTGTGACATCTGCAAAACTGTCCTTGTTTGTAAGCACCAGGTCCAGCACTGCCCCATCCCTAGTGGAGTCTATGACTAGCTGCCAGAGAAAAGACCATTGTAGGGAGTCAAGGATGGCCCTTCTCCTTGCTGAAGCCACCAATGGAAGGCTTCACTCCATATCTGGTAGTACAACAGTGTTCCACATTGCCCGAAAATACAGAGCAGTGGTAATGGGGGAGGAGCCACAGGGGGTGGGGTCACTGGGAGCAGAGCTACCGGTGGGCGGAGTCAGTCACGGGATGCATTAAATGCATACAAAGCAAGAAATAGGAGTAATATGTAATAGGAGTAATACGACGATCTGGAGGCCTTGGGCAGTGTTCAGTAGCAAAAGAAAAGTGTGGTAAGTTGTGACATACTGGAGAACCTCTGCATTCTATTTGCAGGCCAGGCAACAGTTTGTGAGAGTCTTGACATTTTGGTACAGCCATACTACTACATCTTTACTAGTGCCTGCAAGGCCAAGATCTAATCTTTGGTTTCGCAGTCCTGCCCAATAAGCTGCAGCTTCCAAATAAGGGAAATTTTCAACATCAGGGCCCTCATTTGAGATAAGCATAAGTGCATTTAGCACACTGGGACCTAATCTATTTCGTTCCTGCATTTTTATTCGATTCAATGCAGAAAAAAAAAACCCTCACAATCTGTAGTCGACATTGGTATTATCATTGCCAGTTCTGCCAAAATCGATATGTTTGGCTACAGGTCTACATACTTAGCAGTTAGAGCATGCGGCACATCAGAAATAGTCTTAAAGGCCATCTTTTCTGTGAACATGAGACTACGCAGAGAAGCCCATTCCAGTGCAGAAGCATCTACATCCACAACAGTAGCATGGTGACCAAGAATAATGTCAAGGCTATCACTATCACACCCTTCCAACTCTTCAATATCACCTTCTGGTATCATGCTGGGGTCAAAGATACTGAACGCATCCAAAAGTTCTGTGCTTGGAAACCTTTGATCAATTTGAGCAATTAGGGCCCTAATAAAGTTGTCATGCATTGAGGTCCTGAAACGATTTAACTGTGCTTCGCTAAATGGCAAGTTCAGGCCATTATCATTCAGGAGTACTAGTTCAGTCGAAACAGAGAAGTACTGATCAGGTACAAGTAAGCGTGCCCTAAGAATCTCTAAAATGGAATGTAAATGTCTCTTTATATCAGTAAAATTCAGAGCTGATGTTTGAAAACATTTAGATAAGATGCTACGGTGTGGAAGTATGTCACACATCATGCATAAAATAGAGAACAACTCCCAGTTTTCCACCATTTTTATTAGGCCCACAGCTTGGGGATCATGCCTTTCAGAGGCCTCTCTATGCAAGGATGTAACAACGGATGGGAAAATCTTCCTTAGTGTGTCACATGCTGCATCATGGGACAACCACCTGACTGCTTTTGCTAGTTTTGGCTCTAAAACAGGGTTCTCCATTGCCTGCTGAATTTCTTTCAGGGCAGCCATGCGAACAGCAGAATTTTAATAACATCTGTATAAGTGATCTAGTGTTTGATTAAACTTTTTAATGGCGTTCACTTCATTTGCTGCTGCCTTTACAGCCAAGGCCTCCCAGTGAGCCATACAGTGATTTTCAACAAGAACTGGGCTGACTTCTTTCAGCTTTTTAGCCACCCCGTTTTGCCTGCTCAGCGTAACGGCTGCTCCATCACTGCCTAACCCTGCAAGGTGATCAACTGAGATTTGATTGTTATCAGAGAACTCCAGCATTTTTTTTTTTTTTTTTTTAACAATTGTGTCTGCCTTTCCATCAATTAGTTCCTCAACTCCCAGGAAAGAAACTCTTGGGTTTTCCTTCTTTGCAGTACATACCATACAAAATGAGCTGCATCATAACAGCAGTATCAGCTGTTCTGTCCACCAAATACAAAAAAAATTTGGCAGCCTTCGAATCTGTAAGAACTGATCTCCTGACCACCTCACCCAGAGAGAGAACCATTTCTCTGACAGTTCGATTGCAACGATATTTAACAGCATCAGCAATATGTATATTGTCTAGGTATTTGCATCCCAATGATTTGATGAGATCCAACAATAAGCCATATTTTGTTGTGTGAGGCAGCTCATTTTTTACTAGCCAGTACATGCAACGAAGGGATGCCACAAAAGCTTCTTGTTCCAGGGTCAGAGCCTGCTACATTGCCTGCTCTATTCCACCTTTTGAAGCTGAAATTCTGCAGTTAGCTTCCAGTTCAGAAGCAATGGCGTGAACTGAACTGTTCTTTTTTTCACTCTGTATTTATCTATCTTACTGACCCCCTCTCACCACTCTTTCAGACTTCCTCTGCTGCATGGTCCCTCCTCTTGCCGAGATCTGCCCCTAGAATACCTGGTGTCACTAACCCCTTGATGGCCGGATGACCCCCAGCTTGGGGAGGGACCCATCTCCCCAACTAATCATTGTGGACCAGTACAGTGGAGTCTGCCCCTATTATCCGAGGGCATGCAATGAGGAGTTGTCACCTAGGTGAGACGGGGGGTGTTTTTCCTGTATTCTCCCCCAGGCATTGGTATGCAATGAGGGCCAATGAGTAAGGAGATGCAGTGATGCGCACCTCCTGCTCCACCCCTCAGCTGACATCTGCCCCTTTCCCATGCTGCTACCTCCCTCTACTGCACCTTCCACCCGAGCTCCCCAAGGTGGCGGTATCGCGGCGGGAGCTTGCAGGTTGCCCCGCCCGAAAAGGAGAGCGGCCGTCAGGCGCTCTATCCTTCTCTTCCCTGGCCAAACCCCAGCAGTCCGTGCTCGTTACCGAACACGGGTCGCCGGCGTGGTGCGAGGCAAGGCATCCAGCGCTTCAGCCCTCAGCACCACTGGGCCAGCCTGAACTGAACTGTTCTGATGCCTTTTTATAGCATCTTCTCTGAATGTCTTGCACCCACTGATTACCCAAACTGTTCCTGATTTGGGCATCTGTTTATGTTTTATGCAAAATGCACACAACATGCCATCATTTTCTTTGTACTGTAACCATCAGTATTTGTTAAGCCAGCCACTGTTGCTCTATGCTTAAAGGTGTTTTTTTCTGTATTGCAGGAGGAGGTGCAGGGAGTCTTATGGACATCGACGGCGATATCGACTGGACCAACTGGCACTGTCCCAATCATCGACTCACGACTGTCATCTTGATCAGGATGTTTCTGTTTTTGAGTTAATCTGAAACCAAAGTTAGTTAGTTTCTGCACTGTGTATTATTCAATAAAGCTTTTTTTTCCCTAAGTGTTTATTTGTCAGTACAGAACGAGAGTTTAGTAATGCTGGTTGAGCCCAGAATTTTTTTTTCCCTCACACAAATTTATTTTATTCCCTGAATCAGGGTTTAGAAACAAGTGACCACTGACAAAGTAAGGCTGCACAACCTGACTGGTGCGACAGAGACTATAGACCCTCTGGTGGCACAGTTAAGGTACTCCCAATTTTTTTTTCTCACACAAATATTTTTTTATTCCCTGAATCAGGGTTTAGATAAAGTGACCACTGACGAAGCAAGGCTGCACAACCTGACTGGTGGGACAGCGACTGTAGACCCTGGTGGCACAGTTAAGGAGCCCCAAATTTTTTTTCTTACACAAATATTTATTTGCTCCTTGAATCAGGGTTTAAAAACAAGTGACCACTGAAGAAGCAAGGCTGCACAACTTGACTGGTGGGATAGAGATTGTAGACCCCCTAGTGGCAGAGTTGAGGAGCCCCAATTTTTTTTTTTCACACAAAAATGTTTTTATTCCCTGAATCAGGATTTAGAAAGTGACCACTGATGAAGCAAGGCTGCACAACCTGACTAGTGGGACAGAGACTAGACCCCTGGTGGCACAGTTAAGGCGCTCTGAATTTTTTTTCTCACAAATATTTTTTTGTTCCCTCAGGGTTTAGAAACAAGTGACCACACACTGACAAAGCAACTGACTGCACAACACTGGCAGGTCAGGACAGGCAGACCCCCTTGGAGGCAACGTTTGGAGCACCGATTTTTTGGGGGAGGGTGTCAAGTCAGGCTAATGCCTGTCCCCAGTGTCTCCTCACAAACACAACCGGCTGTGCCGTACAGGTAGTAATGATCTGACTACTGTGCAGAGCACTGAATTATTGTGTTTCTTTACTGCCAGTAATATCTATTTTTTCTTTTTTATGCACTGCAGCCCTTCAAACACCAACTGTGGGAGACCACAGAATGAGCTCTCTCTCTCTCTCTCTCCCCTGCCCCCTTCACTCAACGACCCACTTCAATTTAATAAGATTTTTTTTTCCAGGACAGATAGTCTAGCCCCCTTGCACTGCTTACAGTGTGTTTACTGGTCTGATGTTGTAGTTTACAGTCAAGAACGACCTAAGTCACACCACCGACAAGCAGTTATCCAAACTATCAAAATGCAGGTCTGACCATTAATCCTAATCAAGTGTGCATCAGGCATGCAGGAAACCAGATACTTAGGATATTTTGGGAAATGGAGAGAACAATATTATTGCAACATCAGCAGCTACATTCAGTTCAGCGAATCTGACTCTCCACAGAAAATAAATCAGTGATTCCAGTGCATACTGGTGTTTTTTCTTTTACTGCCAATATTTTTTTTACTTTGCTGCAGCTGGCCTTTGAGTGAAAGGCAGAAAAATGTTTTTATGCAGGTCTGAAATGCTGGAGACCAGACAACAATCTCCCCCCACCCTACTCAGTAAAACTTTAAATACTTAGAGACTTTCTAAAATAAAATAAACCTACGGTTTCCAATCAATATTTAGGCAAAGGAAGCTGACTGTACGCAAGTATACAGTACTAGACTAGTACTTCTGGAGCTGACTGAACGATCGATCCACTGTGATTCAAGGACAGAACCGCAATGCCCTAAAGTGGCAGCAAACTACTGACATGGGACTTACCCAACAGTTTTAGCTGCTCCACTACAGGCTGATGGACTGTCACCCCCAGAGGCTTCCTCTCTATTGGCTCCACGATTTGGCGCCTTCCAGACTATTAGACTGGTCTGCTGACTTACTAACGAGTTTACCCCTTGATCCCCGACCTACGAAGCTTACTGCAGCTGCGCCAGAAATCCTGACCACGTTCGGACATAACTGGCTCCTCGTCCATCTTGCTCTCTCATGCCTGGATCGCGGCGCCTGCCAGCCTTTGAAGCGCGAGTGCACAAATTTAAAGGCACAACACATACACAAATTGCAGCCTGAAAGAGTGGCAGCTGCACAAGATGAGAGGCGGCTGTTTAGGACTGCGTGGTGGCCCGCCTCTCAATAGTACTGAATGGGGATCACTGACAAATGAGGTTTGTACAAAAGGTACAATTACATAAGAACTTACTGTAACAACAGATCTTCAAGAGGAGCTCTTGCAGCAGGCTACATCATAAGGACTGAAGCCGGCAGACACCAGGACCCCACGGAAAACTTCTAGCTAACAGACTATAGTGGGGGACCACCCCCTGACATCAGCAAGTGGTATAAAAGGGGCGGTCCCCCAGCTCAACCTCAGTTCTCCCACCGGAGACCCCAGTAAACTTGGAGATGGAGAACCAAGGAGGTTCCCCTAAAATGAGGAACTAAAAATAGCCAATGATGGAGAAACAGTCACCAGGGGTAGGTGTGAGCCTGCTGCAAGAGCTCCTCTCGAAGATCTACTGCTACGGGAAGTTGTTACATAACTGTACTATCTCACTTCTAGGATAGCTCTGGCAGCAGGCTACACTATAAGGTCTGAGTCGCAAGCAGTGAAAGGACAAACCCCCGTCAGTTGAGGAGGTAAAAGTCTGATGAAAATGCTCATGAGAGCAAGCCTTGTAGGAAAGTGAGGACAGAGCCTGTCCTATGACAAGAGGCAACGTCCAGACTGTAATGTTGAATGAAGGTGTGGACAGAACTCCAAATGGCAGATGCGCAAATATCAGTTGCAGACACATTCTTAATTGATGCAAAGGAAGCAGCCATACCCCTAATAGAAAGACCTTTGACCAGGCCTGGTAAAGGCTTAGCATTCTTGCAGTAGCAATAAATAAGTCCGTTAACTAATCATTTAGGCAAAGTTTGCTTAGAAACAGGAGCCCCTTCTGTCTTCTGGGCAAAAGAAACAAACAACTGGATTGACCTTCTGATAGGGCGGGTGTGATCTAAGTAGTAACGATTCCGAAGCACCCGGTGAACATCCCGAGTATGAAGTAGGGCCTCCCCTCAGTTAGAGTACTCTGGGTAGTAGATGGGGAGGTGGATGTCCTGATGCAGTGTAAACTCAAACAGGTAAAAACTTAGGATTCATCCGCAAGAACACCCTGTCTTTGTGGAAAACTAAATAAGGTTCTTTACACATCAGAGCCTGAAGCTCAGCAATCCTTCGAGCTGAAGTAATGGCAACTAAAAATAACGCTTTCCATGAAAGAAAGTGTAACTCACAACTTGTGGTCAGTTTGAAGGGAAGCAACGTATGTTTTTCCAAAAATAAATAAAAGGTCTTGTGGGCCAACATGGTCCCTAATGGGAGGCTTGAGGTGAAGAATACCCTGCAAGAAAGTGCAGGAAAGGTCCAGCTGGGCAAGGGTCTTGCCATCTACAGGTTCATGATACGTAGAGATGGCTGATAAATGCACCTTACTGGAGGAGTAGCTCAGCCCTGAATCTGACAGAGAAAGGAGGTACTTCAATACCGAATTCACTGGACAAGAGAAGGGATCAAGGTGGCAAGTGCAGGTTCAAATGCAAAACCGCTTCCACGTCATCGCATAAGTGGCCCTGGTAGAAGGCTTCTTTGCAGCCACCAAGACATCTGCCACTCTGGGGGAAAACCCAAACCAAGCAACTTCTAGATCTACAGGAGTCATGCGTGCAGGTGCAGTGACTTGAAGCCCGGTTGGACCGGGATGCCCTGCTCCTGGGAAAGCAAGTCTGAACTCAGGGGCAGGGGGATCAAGGGTTCCACTGCCAAATCTGACGTGGCCAGTAGGAAGTAATTAGGATCATCCCCGTTCCCTATGATTGCAATTTTAGAAGGCCTCTCCGCAGTAATGGCAAGGGGGAAAAGCATATAGAAACTTCCCTGTCCAAGAGAGGGACAATGTGTCTAACCAGGAAACACCAGGCCCTGGATCTAGTGAGCAAAACCTGGGCAGTTTTGCGTTCAGCGGGAAGGTGAAGAGGTCCCACTCAGGCCAGCCCTACCTGTCAAACAGCTCTTCAGCCACAGACTGAAGATGTTCCCATTCGTGTGAGACCGTCTTAAACTGTCGGCCAAAGTGTTTTGAATGCTTGGGATGTGCATGGCAGTGAGTTCCAGATGACGCTCAATGGCCCAATACCAGACTCTCATGGCCTCCCTGCAAAGGGGTTAAGAGTGAGTATCCCCATTGCTTGTTTATGTAGAACACCACTGACATACTGTCCATCTGAATTAGCAGAGGGCCTGGGAGCAGATTCATCTGGAATGCCTGAAGGGCACATAGAATCGCCTGCATATCCAATTTATTAATATGGAGATGTTGCTCTTGGGGAGACCAAGTTCCCTGGGTCTGATGGTCTGCCAAATGGGCACCCTAGCCCTGGCTGGACACATCCATGGTCAAAATCAGACGAGGAGACTCTTGCTGAACGTGGACCACTGTGGAAAGGTTACAGGGACTGAACCACCATGACAGAATTTGGTGCAGCGGCATGGAAACTGTCACAAGCTGTTCCAATTCGTCCGTGCGTGGTCCCATTGGACTAGGAGGGTCCACTGGAGGACTGTTGCGATGGCCGGTGCCATGTGCCCTAGCAGCCTTAGGAATACTCTGGCTGGGATTTGGCACAATAAGGAAACCAGATGAGCCTGGTCCTGAAGGTGTTCCACCCTGTCTGGAGGCAGTAAGGCTTTTCCTTTGACAGTGTCCAGAACTGCCCAGATGTACCGCAGCCTTTGACTAGGCCAGGGGGAGGACATTGGGATACTTAGAATGATCCCTAGGTCTCAAAACAAGGTAAAGATGTCTTCCATGGTGCTGATCAGTTGATCCCTGGAGAGAGCTGACAAGAGCCAATCATCCATATAGAGGAAGACATAGTGACCTTTCCTTCAGAGGGCCTCAGCCACTACTGTTAGGCACTTTGTAAAGACTCAGGGAGTAGAGGACAGGCCGAATGGCAGGGCACGGAATTGGTAGTGGTTGCCTCGGAAGCAGAAGTGAAGGAACCTCCTGTGGGGTTGAAAGACCAAAATGTTAAGGTAAACTTCCTGCATATCCAGGGAGCACAGTTAATCCCCCTGCTGAAGAAGGAAGAGCAGAACTGGAAGGGTGACCATCCTGAATCATTTGTATTCTACATACTTTTTCAGGTGGCTGAGGTCCAGGATATGCCGCGAGTCCTCTCTGTTCTTTGGAACCAGAAAAAAGTGGGAATAAAAGCCCTTCCCTCTTTGATCTGGTGAAACTGACTCTATGGCCTGCTTCAGCAAGAGCGCTTGGATCTCCTCTTGAATGAAGAAGAGGTACGATGGAGGGTAATGGAGATTACGGGTGGGCTGTCTGGGGGCATCCCCACAAACTCTAGAATATGCCCTTTCTCTATCTGTTGAGGAACCCATTGATCTGTGGTTATTCTGCGCCATCCCTCTAGACTGAGAGAGAAGCAAGCCCCCCCCCCCACTGCCTCCCCCAGTGATTCTGCCAGGGGAGGGGGGGGGTCAGGTAAGGAGTCCGGCAGAAGAACCTGGGACAGGCAAGGAGGCTTGGGAGGTCTTGGGGGCTCTGGGCTGAACTTCCCGAGTCTGAGAAATGACCTTACATTTAAAGACACTTCTGGTCTGTTGGCCTCGGGGTTGCTGCCCATGAGGACTAACGAAATGGCTGGCGGCGGTTCTGCTTCTGTTTAGATCTGTACATGGTGTGGACAGATCTGACACCCTTGCCGGATTCTTGAAGGTGAGTTATAACCTTTTCAGATTCCTCACCAAAGAGGACTAAGCCCTTAAAAGGGGCATCTACAATACTCGCCTGGACATCCGGGGTAAAACCTCAGACGCGGAGCCAGGAGTAACAGCGAGGGCAAACGCTGGTAGCTGCTGCCCTAGCTGCCAAATCTACAGGCCTGGTGAGGAACACAGAACATGAGTATCTAAGTCAGAATCTAATTTCAAACTGTGCAGTAGCTCAGCTTTATGAGTGCTATCCTGCTGAGCCTGATTCAGCTACATGGCCTTCTCCCACAGGGCGTTCTGACACTGGACCATGTGGGCTAAGAAATTCAGGGAGCAAATGGCACAGGTGGCCATGGCACAAACTTTTCTGCTGAGCTATCCACCTGCTTAGAAGCCTTGTTTGGAGGCTGAGTGTTGAGATGGCAGGGCCTCCTGCATCAATCCTGGGCTGCCATAATGACCATGGAGTCTGCATCGGGTTGCTCTCCAAAGAAAGGCACATTTAGGGGAGCAATATAGAGGCAATCAACCTTCTTGGAAACAGCAGGGGTAGTAGATGGGCATTTCCAAGCCGATCTAGTGACATCATTAAAAGGATCCACCAGACGAGGAACCACCACAGGCTTTGGATCCTTTTGACAGAAGAAAATGGCCAAATGGCACCTCTCAGGGTCTATGTCTTCAGTGCCCCAGCCCATGTTGGACTGGAATAGCCATCCTGAGGAGGTTGTGGGGTCAAAAACAGTGGGGGAATTCAAGAATGCATGGGGAAGACATAAGACAATTCTAGGGGTTGGGGGTAGGAAGAAGTAGGCTGCTGGTTAACTAGGATCTGCAGCTTATCCATTAGGTAGGGAAATGGGCAGACTGGGTGGGCCAAGCGGTCCTTATCTGCCGTCAAAATCTATGTTTTTATGTTTCTATCTATGTAACTAGGATCTGCAGCTTATCCCATAGGTAGGGAAATGGACAGACTGGGTGGGCGATGCAGTCTTTATCTGCTGTCAAAGTTCTATGTTTCTCTGATCTCCATGAATGTTAGGTCATTGGGAGGAGATCTGGGATCCGACAGAGGAGGGTACACCCCCGAGTCAGACGACACCAAGGATGAAGAAGAGGAATGCTTGTCTCATTCTCCCGAAGAGGAAGATCGGGAGGTTGAACCACGGTGCCTGCAGTCGTGTGACCGACGCTGGTGCCTGTCCAAGGACCTGGAGGACAAGCGACAGTGCTTTCGACTGTAATGCTTGGAGCAGCCCCTGCCAGTATCATCTGGTTGCAGGGTAGGCTCTTTAGGAGTTGGCTTAAGCTGCCAAGGGGGGACCGGAGGTCTAGCCCCAGAGGGAAGAGGTTCCGTATTAGGGGGCGGAGAAGGCCTCTTCGGAATCAGATCGCCCTTGACCACGTAACACAGGGACATGAAGGGAGCCGTAAGGTCCAGCAGAGGGTTCTGGGACATAGAGGGATTAGCCAGCATTGGTTGGGGGACATCAGATGGCCCTAGAGTCCATTCCTTTGGTGACCGCGACCTAGGCATTGAGTCTTGAGGATTTGGGTTGACCAGCAGTGGCCCAGTGGGCGGATGTCTGGTTATCTAGCATCGGTCTAGTAGGTATCGTCAGACTAGATGCCAGGCCTCACGCCCCCGGAGTCAGCTGAGAAATAATGTTAGGGTCAGCTAACGACATAGGGTGTTCAGGCGACGACAGAAAGGGTAGCCGGCATTGCCTGAATAGACACAGACTGATGCCGGTCTGAGGAAGCAACTGGCATCGTCTTAGGAGGAGCCTGCCAAAGGCAGCCAACTCCCGAATGGGGCAGAGGCATTACCCTCCTGGGGGAGGCGAATGCATGCCCCTGGCATCAGCCTCGGAGTCGGAAGCAGACTTAGTAGACGTTGAGGCCAGGCGGACAACAGGTAAGGACCTGCCGCCTGAAGAAGACCCGGCCACATAACCTGGTTGAGAGTCCAATGCCTGGTGGAAGGGCCTGAGCATCAGGCACTGAGAAGCTGAGGACAAAGTCCCCAATCCCAAAGAACCACCGCCTGATGTCTGGATGAGGGCAGGAGGTTTGACCACTGTGAGCCTGGAAGGAGTGAGTGCTGCCATGGATGCAGAGTCCGACCTCCTGTGGGAGTATATCCCGGAGCCGGTCACCATCTGGTGAGGGGACTGGGAAGAAGAAGCAGACCGGCGTTTGTCCTTGTGCTTATCCCAGTGTTTGTGATTTCCATCTGACTTCTTGTCCTTCGAAGAAGACGAGGCCCTTGAGATCGGGGAAGACTAGGTACTTTTAACCTGAATCTCTTTCACCATCGCTGCTAATTTCTTTTTGAGAAAAAGCTTTTCAGGGCCTTCTGGTGGTGGATTCTGGTCTTCTGGTTAAATTTCAGGCAGTGCTGGAAGGCCTCTGTACCGTGGGCAGGGCCTAGATAGAAGAGGCAGGAAGCATGGCAGTTCTTCAAAGAAATCTGCTTGCCACAGGCACACTTGAACCACCGCAGTTCTACAAATGAGGTCGGAGAAGAAGACATGCACAGAAAATACTGACAAAATTAGTATTTTTTAGAAAAATAATAAAGTGTGGGTAATTGCGAAAAGAAAATGGTAGTCGAATAAGGCAGAAGGCGTCCGTGGAGCCATTGTGCGCTGGTCAACGGCAGGAAAAGAACTGAATTTGGGCTGTGAGACCGCCCACTTTATACCACTGGCTGATGTTGAGGGGCGGTCCCCCACTATAGACTGCTAGCTTGAAGTTTTCCGAGGGGTCCTGGGTCATGGCGCCTGCCGGCTTCAGTCACTACGATGTAGCCTGTCAGAGCTACCCTCAAAGTGAGAAATAAGGACCTTTAGGCACCCTCCTCCCTACGTGGATCCACCCCATCATCCCGAGATTGACAGATGGTGGGGTGTATCACTGAGGTTGTGAGGCCTAAATGTTACCCCATTCCATGTGTAATCATATTTACAAGCCATAGTAAAGAAGAATGGGGTGACATTTAGGCCTCACAACCCCAATGACACACCCGGCATCTGTTAATCTCGGGATGATGGGCGGGTCCACACGGGAGGGGGAACCCAAAAGGTCTAATTTCCTGACTTTTTGTGTTTTAACCCTAAATGATGCATTAACAAAGTGTTTTGCATAGAATTTCCTTACTGAGAAAGAATAGAAAAGTAGAAAGTCGTGCAATTTGGTGGAGTGCAAGGGCCTTCCTGCAACATAAGAGTACAAGTACTGAGTATCATATGTATTGTTGGGGACGTACATGGGTGGGAGCATGAGGCTCACCACGCTGAAATAAAACAAAGTGTCACTCATCAGAGTGGCATAATTCAACACCTGTTTACATGTCAGACACCTAAGCACTGAAAATTACCTCTACGGCAGCAAACCTAGGTACCCTATAAATGTGTACCCACTACCACAATGGAAAACACTATACGCAAAACACAAAGTGCATCATGCAATATTTCCGTAGCAAATACATTTTCTAACACCTAAACACCATAATTCACACTTACAGGACATCCCCCTCAACACCCTCCAAATTTTCATGTAAAAGACCAAACCGTTTACGAGATGTAACATTTGAAAGTTTGAGATTTTCATCCATCGCAGTGGTAGAATTCCACACCGGTTTACATTTTAGACACCTAACGACTGAAAAGTACATCCATGGCAGTAAGGCTAGCTACCGTATAAATTTTAAGCCAGTACCAGAATGGAAAACGCTGTCCACAAAATGTAAACTGCACCACACAATATCTCCGTGACAAAATGTTTGTCCGACACCTAAACACCACAATTTACATGTACAGGACATCCCGTCAACACCCTCCAAATTTCAAGTGAAAAGACCAAACCATTTCCAAGATATTTCATTTAAAAAATTGTTAAAATTGGGCTATCTGATCCCTCCAAATCTGGCCATCTAGTCCCTCCCTTGCGATCAAAGAATCTCATGATCAAAGAATTTGCAGGCTCGTGACCAAACAATTTGCAGGCTCACGATCAAAGAATAAAAAATGGAAAAAGTCAATTTTTACGCAAAAATAAATGAAACCACAGTCATGACTCGACAGAATGAAGCCCCGCTGAGCAAAACCCATCCTCATTTAGCTTAATATATCACCCCTGGGCTGAGAAATTTGATTGTTTCATCTGGCCATCTAGTCGTACCCTTGCGATCAAAGAATCTCACGATCAAAGAATTTGCAGCCTCACGATTAAAGAATAAAAAATGGTAAAAGTCAATTTTTACAGAATAATAAATGAAACCACAGCCATGACTCACTAGAATGAAGCCCCCTGAGCAAAACCTATCCTCATTTGGCTTAATAAGACACCCCATGGCTGAGAAATTTGATTTTTTCATCTGGCCATCTAGTCGCGCCCTCGCGATCAAAGATTGCGATCAAAGAATTTGCAGGCTTGTGATCAAAGATCGTTAGCAAGCCGTGATCAAAGATTTTAAGGGTTGAAAAGTCTATTTTTTGACCAAATTAGAAGAAACCACAGCCATGGCTCGATAGAGAGAAGCCCCCTGAGCAAAACCCATCCAAGTTTTAATTCAGGAGTCACCCCTGAGCAACAAGATGGCGACCGTCGCGATCAAAGAATTCCTCGCGATCAAAGATCCTTTGATCCTGAGCCTGCAAATTCTTTGATCGTGAGGACACTGGTGCTGGAACGGTCTGAAAAGTGGTAGGGCCAAGGATGTAAGGGGTAAATTCTTCCCTAGTAATAAATTAACATGATTACAAAAACTGATAGGGCCACTTATGGAAGTACTAGGGCCATGGCCATAGTGGCACCCTTGTTCTGGCACCTATGCGTGAGGAGGGACCAGATGGCCAAAGCCTCATTCTTCTTTCTCAAAATAACCATAAAAATGTTCCCACTGACTTGTAATGGGAACTTTCACCAAATGAAAAGCAGCATGTTCCTTGACCCAAGCTCTTTCAAACGAGCCAAGTCGCAGAGCGGCACGCCACACGATGGCTGCACAGCACTACGGACAAAATCCAAAACTGCCCACATAACTGGCTTAAAAGTGCATTTTCAGCTGCTTGAAAGAAAACCTAAGTCCAACCAAATGGAATTTGTAAATTAAGAGACTACCATGCCACACCGCACATACCAAATTTCATGTACATCTGTTGAACAGGTCAAAAGTTATTAACGCGCAAAATTTCGAGTTTAACATAGAAGTGCCTACTCAACCCTAAATATAGGATACTATATATATATGACAATGCTGTTTGCCTCTCCTCACAACCGGCAGAGATCCCCTCTATTAAAAATAGTAAACAACCAAAAATGCCTTACTAGAAATGATCCAAAGTTTTAAATATCTTGGGATCATTCTAGACTGTTCCCTCACATTTTCACAGCACACTAACCTTGTAGCCAAGGCTGCAAATGTCAAAATTGGCCAACTATTTAGGCATAAACACTGCCTAACCGATGAGGCATTAAAACTGCTGTGTGCAGCTCGATCTCATCTGTGATTGACTATGGGCTCATAGTCTATTGTGTGGCAACTGACTGCTCTCAAGAGAATAAAGCTGACAATAAACAAAGCCTGTAGGTTTGTCCTAGATACACCATGCCTTAAACACACCTGTGACGTCTATTCCCAGTCTGGATGGTTAAATCTGCACTGTAGAACTCAATACCAGGTCTGCCTGCTGGCTAAAAAGTCCACCCTAGGTCTAACACCCACTTGGTATTCACAGTCTCCTCTGCCCCACCAACAAGGCTAGAATTACCAAAGGAACTAATAGACAACCACTGTGTGACAGGGTTGAATAGAACCCTGTCCCAGTTATTATGGAAAGTGTTTAAATGCAAAGATCTGTTCTCTCCTTTCTGTCTCTTCTCTGTCTGGTTGCGCAACCAAATTTTCCTGTGAGACTTACGATTTGATTACCCCGACAGTCTCGCAATTCTTTGTCTCTCGCTGTCTCCCCTTGCTGTTCTATCTTTTCCTCCCTTGCATATCTGCTGGTATAAAATATATGCAAATCATTATGTGGAAATGTTACCGATATTGGGATCCCTTTGTTTAGAAATTATATAGTGTTAATTTTTGAAATGTATATAATTATAGTTTGAGATGATTGCAAAAAGCTATTGGAAACTAACGAGGTTACCCGAGTGCAATTTTTAAGCCTTTTGCAGAAGAGCTGTGGAAAGGGGGCCTCAGTTCTGGGACATTGTGTTCCTAGCAGCACCTGCCTGAAATATACCAGAACATTTTAGAAAAAACAGGATGTTTAAGAAGGGGGTTGCAATGACTTATAAGAGAGCTGCAATTGCTTGAAAAAGGGGACACAGAGATTGAAGAAAAACTCAGATGGACTTTTTCTGTTTATTTTCCCTTTGTAAATAGTTATACTGAACAATTTTATTTTTTTGTGTCACTGCTAGTACAAATAAATACTCTTGTTGTGAATTTTACTACTCCTGGTTTTTCCTATGCTTCCTGACCTGTGCCTCAACGACAGATGGTGTCACAGGTAGGATTTACACTGTGCATACTCTAAGCCAGGAGTTTTGTGCTTGGATGCTGGACCTAGTATCAGGGAAGCACAGAGAAAGGTATGGATTCTGCAACAGCAAGTCCAGGAGTGGTTACCACGAAAATGGCAGCCAAACTAGCAGAGACAGAAGTCCAAGCTGAGATTGTACAGCCAGCAGAAGTTATGGAAAGAACAGGCAGTGACAGAACCTGAAAGCCTCATGGACTATTTCAAATGGTGGGCTATACAACAAAAGGAGACAGAGAAGCGGAGAGAAAAGGAGCTTCAATGTTTAGAAGCACAGTGAAAAGAAGAAATGCAACAACAAGAGCAGCGATGGCTTGATGCCTTGCACGCTATCAAAGGCAGGGGATCTAGCACATATCCAGATGAGCAACAAAACACAAGTAACCTTAAAGCCATTAGGCTTACAAAGTTGTGTCCCTCAGATGATACTGAGGCATACCTGACAACTTTTGAAAAAGTTGCCACAGCCTGCCAATGGCCAAAGCAGCACTGGACAATCACACTGGTACCCTACCTGACAGGGAAAGCCCAACTTGCCTATAGTAATATGGACACTGCACAGTCAGAAAACTACGACCTGGTGAAAAGCAAAATCCTGAAAAGGTATGACATCCAGGGAGAGACCTACAGGCCCAGATTTCGATCTCTGAAGTACAACTCAGTCGACAATCCTCGAGAAGCCTTCACCCGACTCAGAGAACTCCTGATTAAATGGCTCCAACCAGAGGGCAAAACAGTCCCACAGATCATCAATATATTTGCAATGGAGCAATTCATCAACATCTTGCCTACAGATGTGCAGCTTTGGGTGAAAGAACATCGACCAGAAAGTGGGGAAAACGCTGTTTCTTTGGCCGAGGACTACCAAATGGCCAGACAGATGCCACAGGAGTGAGGTAACAGCAAAGCACTGGTAAGAGACACTTTTTCCCATTTAAACTCCAAGTCTGATAAGAACTCTGGTGGGGGTAACAAATCTGTGCCCAAAGACATCTGCCATAAATGTAATAAGCCAGGCCACATTGCAAGAAACTGCCATAGTATGGACAGTGGCACTGGAACAGAAACATAGAATTTGACGGCAGATAAGGACCGCTTGGCCCACCCAGTCTGCCCATTTCCCTGCCTACTGGATAAGCTGCAGATCCTAGCTAACCAACAGCCTACTTCTTTCTACCCCCACCCCTAGAATTGCCTTATGACTGTCCCATGCATGCTTGAATTCCACCAGTTTTTGACTCCACGACCTCCTCCGGAAGGCCGTTCCATGCATCCACAACCCTCTCTGTGAAAAAATACTTCCTTAAATTACCTCTGAGCCACCCCCGCCCCAATCTTCAAATTGTGCCCACTTGTTCTTGCACACCTCTTTTTTTGAAAGATGCTACCCTCTTGGACTTTGTTGATTCCCTTGAGGTACTTGAAAGTTTCTTTCATGTCCCCCCTCTCCCTCGAGGCTATACATATTAAGCTCCTTAAGTCTCTCTTCATATGTCTTCCGGTGCAGACACTGCACCATTTTAGTTGCTCCTCCTGGACAGCTTCCATCCTGTCTATGTCTTTGCGAAGATTGGGTCTCCAGAACTGCCACAGTATTCCAGAGTGGGGTCTGACCAGCTGTCTGTACAGAGGATAACTTCCTGTTTTCTACTGGTGATGCTCTCCTATGCATCCAGTATCCCCTCAGCCCTCCTTGCTGCCCTCTCACATTGTTTGCCCACCTTTAGGTCATCTGATATGACTACCCCAGGTCCCTTTCCATTTCTGTTATTGTTAGTATCTCACCCCCCACTGTGTACTCTTCCCTGGGTTTTGTTTCCCAGGTGCATTACCTGCACTTCTTAGCATTGAATCAAGCTGCCATACATTTGACCATTCCTCTAACCTTGCCAAGTCCCTTTTCATCCTTTCCACCCACCTTGTGCATCAACTCTGTTGCAGATCTTAGTGTCATCTGCAAAGAGACATGCTTTTCTTCCAGTCCTCTGCAATGTCGCTTATAAAGACATTGAAGAGGACCAGTCCTAATACTGAACCTCTGTGTACCCACTAGTAACCCCCTTTCTTCAGAGTGGACTCCATTTACTATTATTCTCTGTGTCCTATTCTCCAGCCAATTTTTACCAGGCTGTCATCTTGGGACCCACTCCCAGGCTAGCTAACTTGTATATTAATCTTTTGTGTGGGACTGTGTCAAATGCCTTTATAAGTCTAGGTAGGCCATGTCACAGCCCCTCCCTGATCTACTACTTTGGTCACCCAGTCAAAGAAATCTATCAGATTTGTCTGGCATGACCATCCGTTGTGAATCCATGCTGCCTTGGGTCCTGTGCCCCTCTCTCTCTAGATACTGACAATCTTTCCTTCAGAAGTGATTCAACATTTTCCCTACCACTGAGGTTAAACTAACAGGTCTGTAGTTTCCTGCTTCTGCCTTGCTCCCACTTTTGTGAAGGGGAATCACATCTACCCTCCTCCAGTCCTCGGGTACCACCCCATCCTCCCATGATTTGTTAAACAGGGTAGTCAGTGGTGTCACTAATCCCACCCTTAGTTCTTTTAGAATTCTGGGATGAATCCCATCAAGCCCCATTGCTTTGTCCACCTTCAGTTTTAAGAGTTCTTTCAGAACCCTTTCTTCTGTAAATGGGCTAGTATTAACTTCTGTATCCAGAGTGTTTCTACTGTTTGTTTTAGGTACTCTCCTCTTCCTTTGTAAATACTGAGCAAAAATATTTGTTTAGTATCTCTGCCTTTCACAGTCACCCTCTGCCCCCTTTATTAAGCCTCACTATCCCTCCTTGGTCTTCCTTCGCTCCCTGATGTACCTATAAAAGGTTTTATCCCCTTCTTAACTGAGTTGGCTATCTTGCCTCAGTTTGGGCCTTTGCTGTTCTGACTGCCTTCCCAGCTTCCTTTTGCTTTAACTGATACGGTTCTCTGTCCTGCTCCTTCTGTGATTCCTTGTACTTCCTGAAAGCTTTTTCTCTTGAACCTTCATTGCCACTCCTTTGAGAACCATAGTGGTTTCTTACATCGCTTAGTTTGTTTATTTGCTTCACACAAAGGCTTGTTACCTCTGTGATGGCAGTTTTAATTATTCCCCATTGTTCTTCCACCCCTCCTTCCTGCCCATTTGCTAGTGCATTCCTTAGAGCACTCACCATTTTAGCAAAGTCAGCCCTCCAAGTCCAGTACCTTTGCCTTTGTATGGCTTGACTCTATTGCTGTGTTTATTGTGAACCATACTGTTCGATGGTCACTAGTTCCCAGATGGCTACCCACTTCTACAACTGTGATCTTCTCTTCATCTCCATTTGAGAGAACCAGGTCTAAGATTGCTCCCTCTCAAGTGGGCTCCAATACTAGTTGTCTAAGGCATGCCCCCTGTGGGCATCTCAGAATAACCCCACTCTTGAAGTGGCTGCTGCAACTGCACTCCAGTTAACATCTGGCATATTCAGATCGCCCATCAGCAATATTCTCCCTTTTCTGCCTTACTAAGTATACTTTCTATCATTTCCTTGTCCATTTCCTCCCCTGAGAGGGGTCTGTATACAACCCTCAGCGGACTGTGGTGCCATTGCCGGTCTCCAAATTTACCTACAGTGCTTCTTTTTCCTCCCTGTTTTCCCTTTGTTCTGCTGCTTTGATTCCTTCCCTTATGTAAAGAGCTACCCTCCTCCTCTATTATCCCTCTGTCCCTCCTGTAGATAGCGATCCTGGCACGCTTACGCCCCAGTCATGGTTTTTGTGAACCATGTTTCTGTGACTGCCACGATATCCAGATGTTCCTCCTTCATCAAGGCCACTAATTCAGGAAGCTTGTTACTCAGACTACGGGCATTGGTACTCATTGCTTTCCATTTTTGATGGCTTTACCTTCAGTTGCAGCATCCCCACTGACCTTTCTACCTTGGTCTTTTGTCTTTTCTCATTTAGTACCCTGTTTTGTAGGGAGAGGCTGGGATTTTCCTGCTGCTTATCAGTACCTCCCCCCTTGACTAGTTTAAAAGCTTGCCAATGAAGCATTTAAACCAATTGCTCAAAAGACTTGTTCCCTTCCTGGACAGATGCAGACCATCCTGCCAGTATAGGCTGGTGTCCCTCCAGGTGGAACCCTAGTAGCCAATGAAGCCAAACCCCTGTGCTCCACACCATCTTTTCAACCATTCATTAAACTGCATGGTGCAAAGTACCCAAGCCTCACTCATGCCATTGACAGGCAGCACCTCTAAGAAGGATACTGTGTGTGCTACTTGTCTTGGGCCCCTCCCCAGTTCTACAAAGTCCTTCTGCACTGCTCTAATCTCATGTTGAGCCAAGTCATTTGTCCCTAGGTAGACAATGACGTCCAGCTCAGACTCCCGTGCAGCTGTTCTCATGATCCTGAGGATGCGCTTCCTGTCCCTCCAAGCCATGGCACCAGGCAAGCACCTTACTTCAGTTTTCCCTGCTCCCCCCAGTTCTATCCCCCTAATAACTGAGTCCCCCACCAGGAGCTGCTTCCTTTCCTTGTGGTGTCCTCTGCCTCCTTCCTGTGGGCCTCCCTTGTGACAGGTGTCCTCAGCCTCCTTAATCTCCTCTGTGTTTTGTTTTTGGCAAATTGGGGCAAGTACTTAACTGATGTAAAAGTGGGGGTAAGACTGTAAAGGGACTCATTGATTCAGGAAGCAGACAAGCCCTAGTGCATGTTAAAATGCTGGGAAAACATTGTGCAAAAGAACCAGGTACTGCCGTCACCTGCATCCACAGGACACTCGATACTATCCCACCACCCAAGTGACTTTGCCCATTAAGGGTGTGTTGCGCAAAATTAAAGTGGGGGTAGTATGTAAGTTACCTGTACCTGTGATTACTGGAAATGACTTTCCAGAATTTACTGAGTTACTATCAGAGGAACTGAACCCTGCAGTTTCAGCAGCACTGGTGACAGCAGCTCAGGCAAAGAAAATTTCAGATGGTAGGGACTCTTTTCCTTTAAGTGATTTTGATTCGGACTTGTTTAAGCATAGCTCCACGATCCAGAAATACAGGAAAGAAAGACGATGCTTGAAGAAACTGTGGCAACAAATGACTGATGGACATAAGGAGTTAACACATGAAAATGCAAAAACTAAATTGATAACTGACTGTGATTTTCTTTCAGAACGGAGCTAGCGATGATTCTCTCCAGGCTTATTTTAAGCAGCTGGGGGTGAAACCACAACAGGGTGGACCAATGTTTAAAAAAATATAATGGGTTACTGTACAGAGTTTGGGTAAAACCTCAGACACAGGAACAGACAGAACAATTGGTTATATCACAGAAGTATAGAACAGAGTTGTTACAGACAGCACATGATAGTCCTATGGCTGGTCACTCAGGGAGGGGATCCCACCCTTGTCAGACTGCTGTATAGATTTTACTGGTCTGGAATTCATGAAGATGTTGCTACCTATTGTAATTCCTGTGCCGAGTGTCAGAAAGTAGCCCCAGTGACTAGAAAAGACAAGGTGCCCCTGGTGCCCCTACCCTTGATAGATATGCCTTTTGAGAGAATTGCAATGGATGTGGTTTGTCCTTTAGACAAAAGTAAAAAGGGTAATTGATTTACCCTGGTAGTATGCGACTATGCTACTCTATATACCCAGAAGCAGTTCCAATGCATACTGTTATAGCTTTAAATGTGGCAGCAGAGCTTGCAAATATTTTCAGTAGAGTGGGCATACCTAAAGAAATTATTACTGATCAGGGTAGTAATTTTACTTAGGGAGCTGTACAGACTACTAGGTATCACTGCTATAAGAACCTCCCCCTGTCACCCTCAGACAGACGGTCTTGTTAAGCATTTTAACCAAACCCTAAAACGCATATTAAAACGGTTTGTAAAAGAGTAAGGGAAAAACTGGGACCAATACTTGTCTTACCTACTTTTTGCTTACAGAGAAGTGTCATAGGCATCAACAGGGTTTTCCCCATTTGAAATGCTGCATGTTAGGTAGCGAAAAGGGCCACTGGATGTGATAAATGAAGCCTGGGACAATAACCCCACTCAGTAACAATCTATAACATCTTATCTGTGTGCCCTGGCAGTAATAGCCTGGAGGTTAGAGCAACGAGCTGTGAATCAGCTTGGTACATCCAGCAGACCTGGGTTTGATTCCCACAACCTCCACTTGCATACTGTGTGACTCTGAGGAAGTCACTTAACCTCCCCAGTGCTCCCAGGTCACCCCTCAAAACAGGCACTTGTGCCTAGTGGGCCTTACCTGGTTACCAAAGTCTTAAAAAAAAAGCTGCCAAAATATGTTGAAATTTCCCATAGGAATCAGGAAGAGGTCAAAACCAGCAGAAGGCATATTATGACTATGGGGTAAAAGAAAAAGTTTTCGAGCCAGGTGAAAAGGTTTTGCTACCGTTACCCACAACAGAAAACAAACTGTTAATGAAGTGACAAGGGCCTTATAGAGTGCTTAGGCGTACTGGCACAGTTAACTACAAGATTGAGACCCCTGACAGGAAAAATCCTACTAAGATATACCATGCTAACCTCCTCAAGAAATGGGTAGAAAAAAAATACCAAAAGCTACTTTGCTAGTCGTACCAGAAACTGAAAACGAAGATACTGATGCAGCTTATGACAGACAGGAACAAACTGTAAATGCTGATGCTGTGAAGGTGAATGTTTCCTTAACCTCAGAACAAATTGCAGACATTCATATGTGCTAGAGACATTTAACTGTACTTTTACCACAGTTCCAGGCCGAGCAAAAAGGGTTGAGCATGTTATGGGGACAATGAATGCTCGCCCTATTAGGCAAAAGACATAAAGGTTACCAGAGTGGTTAAGAGCTGACGTGGTTAAGCAAATACAAAAAATTAAAGAAACGGGTATCATAGAAGAGACAAGGAGTTCTTGGTCATTTCCAATGGTAATTGTAAACAAAAAAGAAGGGAGTTAGAATCTGCCTTGATTTTAGGAAACTTGATCAAGTGTCAGAATTTGACAGCTATCCTATGCCCAGGATAGGAGACATGGTGGACAGACTGGGGAATGCAAAGTATATCAGTACCCTCAATCTCAACAAGGGTTACTGGCAAACATCTTTAGCTAAAGAATCCAGAGACAAAATTGCATTTGCCACTCCTGCTGGATTCTATCAGTTCACATGGTGCGCCACCTACATTCCAGCGGTACATGGATGTAATTTTATCCCCTCACACTGGTTATTGTGCTGCATACCTGGATGATATTGTGGTGTACAGTCCAGACTGGAAAAGCCACCTTTAACACCTATGAGCAGTTATCCAAGCTATTAAAAATGCAGGTCTGAATATTAATCCTACCAAATGTGCACTGGGCTTGCAGGAAACCAGATATTTGGGCTATGTGTTGGGAAATGGAGAAGTTAATCCAGAGGTTTCTAAAACAGAAGCTGTCGGTTGCTAACAGCCCTGTCCCTAAAACAAAGAAACATATTAGGCCATTTTTAGGGCTGGCTGGTTATTATCAGAGATCCATTCTCAACTTTGGTGGGTTAGCTACTCCCCTCACTGAACTCACGAAAAAATGGTACCCAAATAATGAGAAATGGACCCGAGTGTGATGAAGCTTTTCAAGCCATTAAGGCTGCATTATGTTCAGCCTGTTTTAAGAAGCCCAGACTTCGAGAAACCATTTTTGTTACAAACAGATGCATCAGAGGTAGGCCTAGGTGCAGTCCTTATTCAAAATATAGTTGGGACAGAACATTCTATTGTGTACATAAATAGGAAGTTGCATGACAGAGAGAAAATGTACTCCATCATTCAAAAGGAATGTTTAGTAGCAAAGTGAGCCATGGAGACCCCTAAGGTTTATTCACTAGGAACTGACTTTGTATTTATAACAGATCACAATCCTCTCTGTTGGCTTAACCAAATAAAAGAAAAAATTCCAGAATCACACGGTGGTACCTGGCACTACAGCCATTTAAATTCAAGGTGATACACAAATCTGATAAAGACAGTAACAATGCCGATTTTCTGTCAAGATATGGATCAGTAATTGAGGGTTCTGAAGGCTGAAAAACAAATATATGAGTTTAAACTTTACTGTTTGCTGTACTGTTACAGAAAAAAAATACTACACGTGCTTAATTTCTGAACGTTAGAAGCTAATATTAGTAGAGAATTAATAGAAGGTTTTGGAAACCTGTTTGATAAAATAGGTTC
Source organism: Neoceratodus forsteri (assembly GCA_016271365.2). Classification (NCBI taxonomy): domain Eukaryota; kingdom Metazoa; phylum Chordata; order Ceratodontiformes; family Ceratodontidae; genus Neoceratodus; species Neoceratodus forsteri. The sequence continues at coordinate 1,280,533,320 of CM057459.1, read as the reverse complement.
CCTATTAAAGAGGGGTGTGGATGTGACAGGGTTGAATAGGACCCTTTCCCAGTTGTTACTGAAAATGTTTAAATGCGAGGATCTGTTTTCTCCTTTTGTGTTTCTTCTCTGTCTGATTGCGCTACCAAATTTTCCTGTGAGACCTAGAATTTGATCATCCTGACAGTCTCGCAGTTATTTGCCTCTCAATGTCTCTCAGTCTTCCCTTGCTGTTCTGTCTTTTCCTTCCTTGCATATCTGCTGGTATAAAAATATATGCAAATCATTACGTGGAAATGTAACTGATATTGGGATCCCTTTGTTTAGAAATTATATAGTAGTAATTTTTGAAATGTATATAATTATAGTTTGAGGTGACTGCAAAAAGCTATTGGAAACTCAAGAGGTTACCCAAGTGCAATTTTTAAGCTTTTTGCAGAAGAGCTGCGAAAAGGGCCTCAGTTCTGGGACACTGCATTCCTGCCAGCACCTGCCTGAAATATACTAGAACATTTTAGAAAAAACAGGATGCTTATTAAGAAAGGGGGGGGGGGGGTTGCAATGACTTATAAGAGAGCTGTAACTGCCTGCAAAAGGGGACTCAGAAATTGAAGGAAAACTCAGATCTTTTCTGTTTATTTTGCCTTTGTAAATTGTTATACTGAACAATTTTATTTTTGTATGTTACTGCTAGCTCAAATACATACTCTTGTTGGAATTTTACAACTGCTCCTGGTTTTTCCTATGCTTCCTGACCTGTGCCTCGATGACACACTTAAAGTCCCTTTCCGTTGCACCTCCCAGGGTCAGCAGTCTTTTGAGTACTGGGCACCTGCTTGGCTCAACTCAATACATGATGACCTGCTGGCAGAATCTAAACTTGGCCCCTTCAAATCTAAACTTCGTAACCATCTGGCAACACTTAGAGGGTGTAAATGTAACTCCTAATTTGCATAAGCTAACTCCTGTCTTCTTTCTGCTCATTATGGCACTTACAATCTCCCTATCCAACTGCCTTGTTATTTACCCCTCTCCTCTACTGTCCCACTCTGCCTTCATCCTCCATTCCATTCCTCATCTGTTTCCCACCCCCCCATCTAATCTGCTTCCCCTCTCCTCTCACCTTATCCTCCCACTCCAAAACCTCATGGAATTTTCCCCTTCCAACAAACCAATGACAAAGCCCTATGGCTGCTCCTGTTTGCTCTACCTATTCTCCCTTATACCTTCCTCACCTACTCAGCAATGGCTAAGCACCCAGCCTCTGTTACTACCAGTTTCTCTCTCTGTAGCAAGCTACCTTTCCATTCTGTTCACACCTCACAACATACTTATTGCTTAATGTGACTGAATTTTGTAACTTTAGTTACAAAAGAGTTGAACATCATTTCTGTATCCAATGTAATTTTGTAACCACTGTCTGTATTGTTTTGCTGTATTTGTGTTGCTTGCTGTTGACATGGAACATTTGTAAATGAGCTTATACTGTAGCTCAAAGGTATTGATTCTGAGAACTGAATAAATAAAATAAAATAAATATAAAGATTATTAGGCAAGTGACACCAAATTTTTGGTCCCAGGAATCCAAAAGCATGTTTACAAAATTTAACTTGATCCATGGTACTTGAAAAGAAATTACTTGGATCTAAGATCTGGTCTTGACTTTTTTACTGATACAATTCCAAGACATAATTTCGGACTATATATTCAGGGCCCCGATTTTAATGCGGCACATTGGAGTAAAGTTCTGCGGAAGGGTTTACTCAACACCAATTTCTTCGGCACATTTTAACCCTTGATTTTTTTTCGCCATGTCTGACACAATGCACGCTAGTAACACAGTCATTTTATGGGTATTTGTCACCAAATTTTCAACATAGCCAGTTTAAGACCTCTGCTCATGACCAGTATCACTATGATTTTCTTAATCTGTCCCGAACATTGATTTCACACACCGAACGTGCCATTGTGCGCTACATGTGCGAAAATACATTCTGGGTGAGATGTGAAAAATGACAGTTGTACTATACATAAGGAGGTGTGGTAAAATGGCAATACTGAAAATCTGGAGTGAAAATATTTAAAATGCTCGAAGTTACGAGAGTGCGTAAACTATTACCTTGCGGCGTAAACAACCATTTCAGGGAATATTTCATTAAATTCTCAACATAGTGTTTTGGGGAGCCTACCTCATGAACTGTGACACTGTCATTTTGTTACTCATTCCGGAAAGGTGGTTCCACGCAGTGACTGCGGAACCACCTTTCGGGACAGATTAACGAAATAACAGTGTCACAATTCATGAGGTGGGGCCCCAAAAACCCCATGTTGAAACCTTGGTGAAAAAATTCCCAGAAATGGTTGAGATATGCACTAAAGTTGAAAAAAAAACATTTATGGCATTATACAGCTTACCGGCATTTCTTCAGTTCATGGTCGGCTTTGAAGAGTGCAGACGTGTTCCCGGACCACTGAAGATCATCGCGCTGAGCTCTGGAGGTAAGTATGGGTTGAGGTGGGGGTGTGGGGGCTGGAGTGCGTAGAGGGTGGGTGCAGGTTGGGGGAGGCAAAAAATCAACGAGGGAAGGTTTGTTTTTAGATCTGAGGACTTTTGCCATGCTGAGGTGGGCTCCCCAGCGTGGCAGCAGGCAGCAGGGGGACAGTGAAACCCGGCGGGGGATGGGTACCATCGGCAACGGAAGCTTTTGCCATGTGGGGCGTGTGCTCCCAGCGTGACGCAAACGCTTAGGGGTGGGGGTGGGGAGGGGACAGTGAAGCCGGCAGGTGCTCCAGTTAACATCTGGCATATTCAGGTCCCCCATCAACAATATCTCTCCTTTTTCTGCCATTCCAAGGATTCCTTCTATCATTTCCTTGTCCATTTCCTCCCTGAGATGGGGGTCTGTAAAAGACCCCTGTGTGGACTGTGGTGCCATTTCCTGTCTCTAGGGTGACCCACAATGCCTCCTCCCCTCCCTGTTTACCCTTTAGTTCTATTGCTTTGATTCCTTCCCTTATGTAGAAAGCTCCTCCTCCTCTTTCGCCCTCCCTGTCCCTCCTGTAGATGGTGTACCCTGGTATGTTGACATCCCAGTCATGGTTCTCTGTGTACCATGTTTCTGTGACTGCCACAATATCCAGGTGTCCCTCTTCCATCAAGGCCACTAGTTCAGGGCGCTTGTTACCCAGACTATGGGCATTGGTACTCACTGCCCTCCACATTTTGATGGCCTTACCCCTTTTAGGCCCATCCCTGTCCTTACTGCCTTTTTCTGGATTTACCCCTGTCCTGCTCCCTATCGCCTTCTCTACCTTTGTGTCTACCTCGCTAACTACCCTGTTTTGTGTGTGTGGTGGGATTTCCCTGCTTTCCTTCAGTGCCTCATCTTCCCTTGGCTGGTTTAAATGCTTGCCAATGATGCATTTAAACCTATCAGCTAGGATCCTGGTTACCCTCTTGGACAAATGCAGACCATCACACCAGTACAGGCCCGTATCCCTCCAGGTGGACCCCCAGTCCACAATGAAGCCAAATCCCTGAGCTCCGCACTAGTTTTTCAACCAGTCATTGAATCCCATGGTGCAGAGTACCCTAGCCTCACCCATGCCACAGACAGGTAGCACTTTTGAGAAAGTTACCATGCATGCTCAGTAAGCACTGAAAAATAGCTGTATGAAATGAAAAAATAATATTCTTTCATAGAAACATAGACTTTGATGGCAGACAAGGACCACTTGGCCCACCTAGTCTGCCCATTTCCCTACCTACAGGATAGGCCGCAGATCCTAGTTAACCAACAGTCTATTTCTTCCTACCCCCCCACAAGAACTGCCTTATGTCTGTCCCATGCATTCTTGAATTCTACCACAATTTTAGACCCCACAACCTCCTCAGGAAGGCTGTTCCATGCATCCACTACCCTCTCTGTGGAAAAATACTTCCTCACATTGCCCCGGAACCGCCCCCCCTCTATCTTTAAATTGTGTCCCCTTGTTCTTGCACGTCTCTTTTTCTGAAAGATGCTACCCTCTTGGACTTTGTTGATTCTACTCAGGTACTTAAAAGTTTCTATCACGTCCCCCCTCTCCGTTCTTTCCTCAAGGGTATACATATTAAGCTCCTTTAGTCTCTCCTCATACGGCTTCTCTTGCAGACGCTGCACCATTTTAGTTGCCCTCCTCTGGACTGCCTCTATCCTGTGTATGTCCTTGTGGAGATGGGGTCTCCAGAACTGGAAGCAGTACTCCAGAAGGGGTCTCACCAACTGTCTGTACAGAGGGATAACAACTTCCTGTTTTCTGCTGGTGATGCCTCTCCCTATGCATCCCAGTATACCCCCAGCCCTCCCTACTGCCTTCTCACATTGCTTGCTAACCTTAAGGTCATCTGATATGATTACCCTCAGGTCCCTTTCCTTTTTTGTTGTTGTTACTACCCCACTGTGTAATCTTCCCCTGGGTTCTTGTTTCCCAGGTGCATTATTTTGCAATTCTTTGTATTGAATCCTAGCTGCCATACTTCTGACCATTCCTCCAACCTTGCCAAGTCCCTTCTCATCCTTTCCACGCCTCCTTGTGTATCAACCCTGTTGCAGACCTTTGTGTCATCTGCAAAGAGGCATGCTTTTCCTTCCAGTCCCTCTGCAATGTCACTTATAAAGACATTAAAAAGGACTGGACCTAGTAATGAACCCTGCGGTACCCCACTAATAACCCCTCTTTCTTCAGAGTGGACTCCATTTACAATTACCTTCTGTGTCCTGTTGTCTAGCCAATGTTTTACCCAGGCTACCACCCTGGGACCCACTCCCAGGCTGGTTAATCTGACTATTAATCTTTTGTGTGGGACTGTGTCAAATGCCTTGCTAAAGTCTAGGTAGGCCATGTCCACAGCCCCTCCCTGGTCTACTACTTTGGTCACCCAGTCAAAGAAATCAATTAGATTCGTCTGACATGACCTTCCCGCTGTGAACCCATGCTGCCTTGGGTCCTGTGCCCCACTGGCCTCTAGATACTCAACAGTTCTTTCCTTCAGAAGTGACTCCATCACTTTCCCTACCACAGAGGTCAAACTGACAAGTCTGTAGTTTCCTGCCTCTGTCTTGGTCCCACTTTTGTGAAGGGGAATCACATCCGCCTTCCTCCAGTCCTTGGGTACCACACCATCCTCCCATAATTTATTAAAAAGAGTAGTCAGTGGTTTCACTAGTTCCCCCCTTAATTCTTTTAGAATTCTGGGGTGAATTCCATCAGGACCCATGGCTTTGTCCACCTTCAGTTTTAGGAGTTCTTGCAGAACCTTTTCTTCAGTGACAGGGCTGGGATCGACCCCCCATCAAGAGTGCTTCTGTTAATTGGATTAGGCACTTCCTCCTCCTCTATTGTGAATACTGAGCAGAAATATTCATTCAGTATCCTTGCTTTTTCACTGTCCCCCTCTGCCCACCCACTGTTCATTCTATTCAGCCTCACTATCCCTCCCTTTGTCTTTCTACGCTCTCTGATGTACCTGTAAAATGTTTTAGCCCCTTTCTTAACCGAGTTGGCTATCTTTTCCTCAGTTTGGGCCTTTGCTATTCTGACTTCCCTCCCTGCTTCCTTCTGCCTTAACTGGTACAGCTCTCTGTCCTGCTCCTTTTGAGTTTCCTAATACTTCCTGAATGCTATCTTTTTCTCCCTGACTTTCCCAGCCACCTCTTTTGAGTACCATAGTGGCTTTTTCTTTCATTTCGATTTGTTTATTTGCTTCACACAAAGGCTTGTTGCCTCTGTGATGGCAGTTTTGATTATTCCCCATTGTTGCTCCGCCCCTCCTTTCTAGCCTGTTTGCTAGTGCTTTTCTGAGGCACTCTCCCATCTTGCCAAAGTCAGCCCTCCTGAAGTCCAGTACCCTCAGTTTTGTATGGCTTGACTCTGTAGTTGAGTTTAACATGAACCACACTGTTTGATGGTCACTTGTTCCCAGATGGCAACCCATTTCTAGATCTGAGATCCTCTCACTGTCCCCATTTGAGAGTACGAGGTCTAAGATTGCTCCATCATGAGTGGGTTCCGAAACTACCTGTCTGAAGCCTACCACCTGTAGGGCATCGAGAATGGCCCTGCTCTTGGATGTGGCTGCAGCAAATGTGCTCCAGTTAACATCTGGCATATTCAGGTCTCCCATCTACAGTATCTCCTCTTTCTCTGCCAAACTTGTTTCACGAGGGAAAAACCACGGTTTTGTTTGCCACCATCTTGTTTTCCTTTTTCCCATAAAAATTCATATTTGAAAACCCACAAAAATGTGTTATGTACAGTAGTTTGCTTATCGGGACCTCCTTGGCTGGATTCTGCACTAAACTGCTGCAGAAATGCCCTTAAAATGTTTTTAAGATTATAAATCTTGTTTCATGACTTGTGATACAAAACAAGATTCTTGTTTTGTATGATGACTCATGAAAAAATATATTTTTCATAAGGGGAATCAATGTATTTCAAAGGGGTGCAAAACTTTGTAATTTTTCAAGAATTTGACAGCAAATTTTCAATATGCCCTTTTTGAAACCTCACTGCTTTAACAATGTTCACTTTGCAAATCCTGCCTGAAAGACTATTTCACAGTCAGTTGGTGAAATCACCTTTCCGTCAGGTTTTCAAAATTTTCACCATATTTGTTCATGAGGTGGGGGTCACAAGAAGGATATGCTGAAAATCTGGGGGCAAAATATGTTAAAATGGCAAATTTGTTCGCATCTGTTGACATTTTGTTACGCTCATGCATAACTTTCTTAATTTTCAATATTTTAACCCAAAATTATCAATATAGCTATGTCTTTACACCAATTCATGAATGTGACAGCCGTCATTTTTCAAACCTTGCCCAAGATGTATTTTCGTGCCCCTGCCACAGAATTATGCTGTGGTGGTGTGGAATGACGTTTAGGTGGGGAATTTGCAATTTTTACTACCGGGCTGATGAGGTAACAGGAAGGCTACGTTGACGATTTCGTTGATGTTGTCCTACAAATCTCCAGGCCCTGTGCTTACCCATAAACATACATATATACATCTATGCAGCTCCATCCGACAAACAAGGATACGATTAAACTATCTCAAAAAGTATGGATGCATGGGAAGCGCAGGGCCTGGAGAGCCCTGCACTCCAACAGGAAAATAAGGATATCATTATACTATCTCAAAAAGTAAGGAAATTCTTTTTAAAAAATTGCATTAATGCAGCATTTATGGTTCAGGATAAAGTGACAAAGGTAAGGAAATGTGGCTTTTGGGTTCCCAACCCTAAAACCCCAACGCCATCCCTAAAGCAAATCAAGGGCAGAACCTTCCTTGTGGTTGTCAACCTTAAAGCTCACCCCATTGTATACACTCCAGAAACATACACACCTAATGGGGTGAGCTTTAGGGCTGACAACCACTAGGAAGATTCTGCCCCTGATTTGCTTTAGGGGTGGCACTGGGGTTGGAAACCCTAAACCAACATTTCCCTCCTTTTTTGTCGCTTTAGCCTGAACCCTAAATGCTGTATTAATGCAGTTTTTTGTATAGAATTTGTATACACTTCATGCTTTCTGTGACTCAGTTACTTCAGGAATTGATAACCAGAAGTAAACTGGCAAGTCTGTAATCCGCTTCCAATGAGACAGGATAAGAGTTACCATATCTAAGGCAAAGTATTCTCAGCTGTGACAAAAGGGGTAGGTTGTTTGCCTGCAAGAAGAAGCACTCTACTTAGTGAGCCATGGCTCTACTGGGATTCAGACCTACAGATATCCCAAGTGGGAGTCACAGTGATTGGTGGCAGCATGCCGAGGTAACCCTTTCAGGAGTCAAAAAGTTTGTGAAAACTGGCAACAATGCAGACCAATGCAGAGTTCTGGGAATAATAATACTTGAGCCAGTCTGTGACAGATGGGATAAAAATCAGCACATTACACTGCTTACTTATTCAACCCTGCTTATGGGGGAGAAGCTTTTAACCTTAAATTACTATGCTACTACATTGTTTCTAGTTATTTATTTAAAATTGTTGTCCAGGAAAGGCACACAGAGCCAAAGCTCATTTCCAGGTCTGAACTGGGACTATGATAACCATGTACTTGATATATTGTGCTTTTCAGTTTGCAATTTCCAATTCTCCCCACACTTGGGAGGTCACAGGTCTCTCTCTGCATGAACTGGTACCCCGTTTTTTGTAGTTCAGTGTCTTCACCTAGAACTAATGCAGCCATGTGGCACCTGTGACAGGGTAGAATAAGACCCTGTCCCCCTTTGTTTTGGAGAAAGTGTTTAAATGTAAGGGTCTGTATTCTTTCCTTTTCTGTCTCTTCTGTCTGGTTGTGCAACCAAATTTTTCCGTGAGACCTCGGACTTTATCAACCCGACCAGTCTCGCAATCCTTTGCCTCTCACTGTGTCTCAGTTTTCTCTTGCTGTCTTTCTCCTTTGCATATCTATATCTGCTAAAATAAAATATATGAGAATCAATGTATGGAAATGTAGCTGATATTGGGATCACTTTTGATTAGGAAATTGTGTTACTGTTATAATTTGAGATAACTGTAAAAACCTAGAGGTTACTTGGGTGCAAATGCCGGAGCCTTTTGCAGTTGCTGTGGGGACCTCAGAAAGTTCTCAACGTTCTAACAGCTCCTGAAATTTACAAAGGACAGGATGGTTGCAAAGGATGGGGGTTGGAAAAGAGTTATAAAAACAGCTAAGCTGAGCTGCAAGGGAGATTTTTTACAAGAGATTTTATTTTGCTTCTGTATATACTTATTCTGAACAGGTTTATTTTAATTTATGTTAGTGCAACTACAAATAAACCGTTTTGTGAAATTTTACAGCTGCTTCTGGGTTTTCTCTATGCTTCCTGACCTGTGCCTCAACGACAGCACCCCTAACTGGGTGGGCCCATGATACAGCAATATTACAACAGATGTTTCTTCTGCGAAAACTTTTAGGCTATGATAACCCTTTAGGCTGTGGTAACCCCAATTTGCACATTGTGAAGACATATCTGTAATAGTGCAAATCTTATTAATGATCCTTGCATAAAGTGCCCTAAGAGATATCACACATCGAAATAATGTACAATCCTTCCTTTTGACAGTTTGAGTTATGTATATGGCAATTTTGTGATGTTTCTACACAAATGTCATATCTGGTACGTTTTTACGCATGTACGCATACAAACGTTTCCACTTAATTAGGACTTTTCATCTCATTATGTATTACATTGTGTTCTTAGAGTTGCAATCAATAAAGAAATGAAGAAAAATATTAACACAGGTTAGTGCAGGTAGAGCCAAGAAGAAAAGGATATAATACGAACCTTCAATAATACTTGGGGCATAGGAGTCTTGGAACATAGGCAACCTCCATAATGCATTACTGCCAATAAGATAAGTAGACTGACTGATATCAAACTGATGCAGATGGGCATTAGTGTTGAATATCCTGCAACATAAGAAAATGTGTTACTACTTCACAGCAAGTACTGAACAACACAGACATAAATGACCTGTTAAAATCCACTTGGTCAGGGCCAGGTATGTAGTGAACATAATGCACTCAGTTACTGTGGAGAGATGGTATGGGCCACCTGGTATGCTACCCCCCACCAATCAACCAAGGAGAAGTGCTGGTTGTGAAGGCAGCTGCCTGTCCACCAAAGCGAGTGAGAGACGGTGGTGCGGATAGGCAAAATATTTTAAATAATCCGCTCTTGTTGAGAAAGAGTAGAGACATTTACTCACCGAAATGGCTGACAAAATTTTGAACTAAATCTCATCTGCTGTTTTACCAGCTCTCTTCACATTATATCATTTGTAAGCCTGAGAGGATGCAGACTTGTGGTTCAGTTTGTTTTTTGAGGGGCAATGCCCCCCAACCCCACCCTGCCACTTCAGCCCCCCATCACCACAGACTCACACACTACTATTGCTGCCTATCACTACTAGCCCAACAGCTGAACACACATGAGACAACATTAGAAGAGAAATAATGAGAACCTCATTCTAAGCCTATATGAGTCAGAGTCTAGAATCAACCCTTTTCATGAACTGCCTTTGCCCACAGTCTGTATGTTGTGACGTACACAAAAAAATACAGGCCTCAGAACTGTCCAAAGTTTGATATGGGTAGCCAGGCACAGGGGACAGCAGGAATGGAGACTGTAAATGAGGGCTACAAGCATAGGATGCTCTGTTCCAGAAAGTGGGTGGGTGGGTGTGCTGCATCATACCTGGACGACCTGGCAGTTTTGCCACTGGCAGCACAGAAGACCACACACTGACACCCCTAGGTACTTTGTAAGTGTACCCAACATGAAAGGTAGGTGGGTGGGAGATAAATGAGGGAGAAAATTCTCACTGGCATTAGATGGCCATATTTGCTAATTGTCACCCGTCTGACAGACCAGTTGACACCTGGCATTTCTTCTGTTACTGTTCTCTTTTAAGTAGCTCCAGGCAAAGCTGGAAAAGGATCCTGCCTTGGAAGGGCAGGCCGAGGTGTGCAGTGTGAACAGCAGTAGCCAGGACCTAAAAGGTGACCAAAATTAGCAATGGACTCCCAGGGTGGGCAGATGGTGAGCGGCAAGGGGGTTAAAATGTGGAAAAGGCGAAGGGCCATATTAAAATAAAAAAAGAGCTTGATCTCGCAATTAGGGCCTTAATTTAAAAGGCAAAACAACTGCGGCTGCAGAATAAGGTGCTGTGGGCCTGTGCCCTGATAAATATATGCAGTACCCCAGCATGTATCCTGGCACTCTTACAACAGGGTCATTTGCTAAATGTATGTACCAATGTTTTCAGCCTCAGCCTCCAAACATCGATGCTCTGGTTGATCCCCAGTTATCAATCATGTCTGGTGCTGCTACGGGGGAAAAACATGTGACTGACATGAAACAATGAGGAAAAAAGAAGTATCTGTCCCCTAAGTCTCATATACCCATCATGGCTTTGAAACTGCAGTAGTGACAACTGGTACAGGCCTGACTTTTAAATTTGTTAATGAGAACAAACCTAAGCCACCTTTCACTTTAAAAGCAGGGCTTGAAAAACAAACAAGCAATGAGTGACAGTCAACACAGGAAGTAATATCCCTTCCTGTGTCGAGTGCCGATCTTTTCCTTTGTATGCATTCCATGGGTTGCATTCAGTGCGGGCGACTAAGGTGTACGTAGACAAGTGAGCAGTTTCAAGGCATGCTTTCTGAACACAGCAACTGGAACATCAACTTAATCTACATTATCAATGCAGGAGGAGGGGGCTCTAACACAGGACAGGGATACAGTAGACTATTTTTCAGGCACTGCATTTTCTCAGGATGGCCCAACTACATTGCAACCTCCCGTTTTGAGTGGTGGATCCTGCTTCGACTTAATTTTATAGCTTGGAGGGCTGAATCATAGGAAGGCCAAGTGATCCTGTTACGGTCACACAGTGAACCAGAAACTGTGGCGGGATTCAAACTGGCAGCCTCCTGTTTCACAGTTCAGAACTCTAACCCAGACCACCACACCTTCCTAAACAAACTTTAATAAAGGAACAAAATGATAGGTAAAGTACAATTACGTAAGAACCTACTGTAAAGTACAGTTACGTAAGAACTTACCGTAACAGTAGATCTTCGAGAACAGCTCTTGCAGCAGGTAACACTATTAGGACTGAAGCCGGCAGGCATCAGGTCCCCACGGAATTCTTCTAGCTAGCTATCTTCAGCGGGGACCGCCTCGACGCCGGTCCCGCCCCACGCCAGGCGAAGGGTATAAGGGGTCGGGTCCCGCTGACTTTAGTTCTCCACCGGAGTCGTCCGCCGTGAGGATGACATCAGAATGGGAGACCGAGAAACCATCATCAGAAGACGAAGGGCATAAGCCCTCGCCAAAGGCTCTGAAAGCCATGCCTCCTCCAAGGGGAAGGTGGGGGAAGGTACCTGCTGCAAGAGCTGTTCTCGAAGATCTACTGTTACGGTAAGTTCTTACGTAACTGTACTATCTTACTTCGAGATGCAGCCCTTGCAACAGGTAACACTATTATTACTGATTTCCAAGCAATAACGCTTGTAAGCATACTGGGAGGAGGAGACTGGAAAATATCCATGCCAAGTCCTGACTCTAGGACAGAAGACCCTGTAGCACGGCCAGGCCGAAACCGGCTCTTCGCCGTGAGGCAATGTCCAGGCTATAATGCCTGATAAAAGTATGTACAGAGCTCCAAGTAGCTGCAGCACAGATGGCAGAGGTGGAGACGTTACGCAGTGCTGCAAAGGAGGTAGCCACCCCCCTTGTGGAATGGCCCCGGACTGGGCTTCTGTTTGGTATTGTAGCAGTATGATATACACTGGACAAGCCAGCGAGAAAGCGACTGCTTTGATGCTGGTTGGCCCATCATCCTCTCAGCAAAGGAAACGAAGAGTTGCTCCGATTTGCGAAGCTGTTTTGTTCTGTTTAAGTAGTACCTTAGACAGCGGTGAAGATCCAGGGTGTGAAGTAGCTCTTCTCCTCTATTGGAGTACTTAGGAAAGTAGACAGGCAGGTCAATGTCCTGATTGAGAGTGAGGGTGGAGACCACCTTAGGCAAAAACTTAGGATTCGTCCTCAGGGACACACTGTCCTGGTGGAAAATCAAATAGGGTTCCTTACACATAAGAGCGTGAAGCTCAGAAATTCTCCTTGCTGACGTAACAGCAACTAAAAATAACGTTTTCCAAGACAGAAAACGCAGCTCGCAACCCGCGGCAGGTTCGAAAGAGGAAAGCATGAGTTGTTCCAGGACAAAGAGTAAATCCCATGGGGGGACAGGGTCCTTAATGGGTGGCCTAAGGTGTAATACCCCTCTCAAAAAGTTCTGCAGGCATCTAATTGTGCCACTGTGCGCTGTCCCACTGGAGGTGGTAAGTGAAATACACAGATGTGCACCTTCATAGAGGAGTAGGCGAGACCTCGAAAAACGGCTATGTCTCTAGGAGCCATGCATGCAGGTTCAGTGAACGTAAGTCCGATGGACCAGGAACCTTCTCCTGAGACAAGAGATGGAGCTGAAAGGCAACGGAGGCGGAGATTCCTGGGACAGCTACGTTAGCAAGGGGAACCATATCTGCCTGGGCCAGAAAGGGGCTACCAGGATCATTGTTGCATGTTCCCTGTGCAGTTTGAGAAGAACTCTCTGGATCAACGGGAAGAGAGGGAAGGTGTAGAGGAATCTGTTCGCCCAGGAGAGGGACAACGCGTCTTGCCAGAAAACACCAGGCCCTGGATCTAGCGAGCAAAAATTGGGCAGTTTTGAGTTGGATGGGGAAGCGAACAAGTCCAACTCTGGAGTTCCCCCATCATAGAAACAGATCCTCCGCTACCTCTTGGAGGAGTTCCCATTCGTGGACCCTGGCCTGGGAGCGACTCAGGCCGTCCGCGATTGTGTTGTCCACGCCGGGAACGTGAACTGCAATCAGGCTCGCGCCGTGTCGGATTACCCAATCCCACACTCTCATGGCCTCCCTGCAAAGGGGGTAAGAGTGTGCGCCTCCTTGTTTGTTGAGGTAATAGTGTACATCACCGCCGTGTTGTCTGTCTGAAGCAGAAGAGTATTCGATGGGATCTCTGACTGAAAAGCCTGCAGGGCATATAGGACCGCCCTCAGCTCCAGGATGTTGATATGGAGGTGAGCCTCCTGAGGGGTCCATGTTCCCTGGGACTTCACCCCGTTCAGGTGTGCACCCCACCCCAGCCCTGAGGCATCTGTGGTGAGGATTACCTCCGGGGACGGCGCTATAAATGGGATACCCGCAGAGAGTGTACCTGGGTCTAGTCACCACTGCCAGTCTCGAATCATGGTGTTCATGATTCTGACCGGATGCTGCATGTGGTCTTGCCTTTGGTCCCACTGCACCTTGAGCATCCACTGGGTCACCCGCATGTGGAGCCTTGCCAAAGGGATGGTTGGAATGGCCGCAGCCATGTGTCCGAGCAAGCGAAGGACCGACCTGGCGAGGATGGGCTTCTTCTTCGAAAGATCCCTAATGAGGGATCTGATGCGTTCCGCTCTGTCGTCGGGGAGAGAGGCTCTCCCCCGGACAGTGTCCAGAACTGCTCCTATGAACTGCAATTTCTGGGACGGTACGAGGAGTGACTTCTCGTAGTTGATGAGGATGCCCAAGGACTGAAACAGTTCTTGAGTGCTTTGAATAGCCATCAACAGTGCCTCTCTGGAGGCGGCCATGAGAAGCCAATCGTCCAGGTACGGGAACATGTAGTGGCCCTGTCTCCTTAGAAATGCTGCCACGACTGCCATGCATTTGGTAAAGACCCTGGGGGCCGATGACAGTCCGAATGGAAGAGCTCGGAACTGGAAATAGTGGCTGAGAAACTCAAAGCGTAGGAACCTCCTGTGCGCTGGAGCTACAGGGATATGCAGGTATGCGTCCTGCATGTCTAGGGAAGCTAAAAAGGCATCCTTCTTTAGCATGGGAATGAGACCTTGAAGAGTCACCATGCGAAATCGCTTGTAGGCGACCGACAGATTGAGGTCGCTGAGGTCCAGGATTGGACGGAGGTCCCCTGTTTTCTTCGGAACCAGAAAGAAGTGAGAATAGTATCCGAACCCTCTCCGGTTCTCTGGGACGTACTCTACCGCCCCCTTTTGCAGGAGCGCAAGTATCTCTTGCCTGATAAGCAGTTTGTGCTGACCCGAGTAACGGGAGAGCAGAGGAGGCCTCGAGGGTGGCTTGTCTGCGAATTCTATAAAGTGGCCTCTTTCGACCAGCTGAAGAACCCACCTGTTGGTAGTTACAGACTGCCATCCTGGCAGGTAATTCGCGATATGACCCCCGACCTTGATGTCCTGTTGATCCTGAAGGGCGGGGGCCGGAAAGGAGTCAGGTTGTGGCGGCTGAGGGATCCGCGAGTTGGGCCGGCTTAGCTGGGCGCTGGCTTCGGCCCGCGGACTGTCTACCCTGGGCTCTGCGGGAACCAGAGCCCCTCTGCTGTGGACCGGTGCGGGACTGCTGTCTCTGTGTCCGTCCACGGAAACGGCTTTGGTTCCTATGAAAGGAACTAAGCCTCGGTCGGTACATTGCCTGGACCGACCTCACTGCCTTCCCGGCCTCTTGGAGCTTGGTGAGGACCTTCTCGGAGGGCTCACCAAAGAGAACTTCTCCCTGAAAAGAGGTGTCCATGATGTTTTTCTGGACATCTGTGGTAAATCCGGAGACACGGAGCCATGAGTGTCTCCGGAGGCATACGCCTGAAGCTGCCGCTCTGGCCGAAGAGTCCGCGGAATCATACGTGGCTCGCAGCACCTGGGTTCCCACGTCCGAACCCGTGCGGAGGAGCTGCAACATCTCCTTCTTCTGCTCACCTTCTGGCATTTTTTCTGTCAGATTCAGTCCCTGTTCCCACAAGGCATTTTGGAACTGCACCATGTGGGTCAAGTAGTTCAGGGATCTGATGGCGAAGGTAGCGGAAGCATACGTGCGCCTGCCCATAGCGTCCAGCTGTTTGGACTCTGGGTCCGGTGGCAGGGTGCTCAAATGTTGCAGTCTCTGGGACCGGTCATGAGAAGCTGTTATGACCAGAGAGTCGGCCAGAGGATGTTGAGCCAAGTACTGGTCCTCCTTAGGAGCCTTGTACAGGCGGTCAGCTTTCTTCGGCATCGCCGGGAGAGAGTGTGGACGCTTCCACGCTGCCTTGGTGACGTCCACAAAAGTGTCCACCAAGGGTGGTACCACCACAGGCTTAGGATCATTCTGCCAAAGATACCTGGCGAGGCGTAGTATCTCGGGGTCTAATTCTTCCACATCCCAGCCCATGTTCTCTTGGATATGTTGCATGATCTAAGAGAACAATGGGTCATCCAGAAGAGATCTAGGAAGCTCACGTGGGTCCGGAGAGGGGCTGTGGATCGGAGAGGGGGATCTGGATCCTGAGAATTCCGATCCTGTATCCTCCGTCGAAGGTGAAGGGCGGCGTCTTCTGCGTCTCTTGGGGCTGGGTGACCCTGAAGAAGATCTAGACGGAGGTCTCCTTTTGTCTGGTCTCCCCCTAGGAGGATCCGTAGGCTCCTGGGGGGAAGGTACTCGGCCTGCAGCCCCAGATGGAGTGGGGGGCGAAGGAGCCGGAGGAGCTGCAGGAGGAGGAGGAGGAGGTGTGGGAACCATATCCTTTTTAATGGTATCCCACCAGTAAGTGAAAAGCTCCTTGACCTCAGCAATGCAAAGGCCCGACGATGGACTGGGCGCCGGTGGTCGGGTTCCGGCATCGGCTCCTCAGGGACCTCAGGCTGAGGGGAGGGTTCCCTGGGAGGTGTGACAGGACCGGGTTCGCCTGTCTGGTCCTCGGGCTGCGTCAACTCCTCCTCCATAATAGTCTCCTGATCGACATCGGTAGGAGACATCGGGGTCCTCTCCTTGACTGGTGCGGACATCGGCCCCCCTGCCGACGACTGAGGAGGTGTAGGCCTGACCGGCGACGGACGTCTGTCGGTCGACGGCCCTGGGACCGGGAGAGAGGTCACGCCGGACGAGCCGCCGGATACAACGGTCTTTGAGAGAGGTAAGCTCCTTGGTCTTCTGCTGGGGAGGAGGAGGCAGACCTGACGTCGGGCTCGGAATGGCGGGAACCCGACTTGTGGCGGTGATGATGGTCCCCAGACCTAACCAGGGCTTTGGGGGATGAAGATGGGGGCCTGAAGGTCTTGGCCTGTGAGGAGGAAGAGGATCCCGAAGGTTTCTTCACCGCAGCGGGGGGAGGCTGAGAACGGGCCCGGGAGGGCGAACGGTCGGACCGGGAGCCGGAGCTACGAGAGTCGGAAGCCCTGGAAGGGGACTTGGAGGAAACCTTCTCCCTGTGCTTTCCGGAATGTTTGCGGGCCTTCTCTGCAGAATCCCCCCTGGAGGAGTCCATGGCCTTGATCCTCTCTTCAAGCAAAAACGCCTGTAGAGTCTTCTGGTGACGGATCCGGGTCCGGCTGTTGAATCCCTGGCAGAACGTGCAGGACCGGGTGTCGTGGTCTGGGCCTAGGCACCGGACGCAGGCCGAATGCGGATCCTTAAACGGGATTTGCTTCCCACAGGCGCACTTCGAGGGATGGCCTTCAACGGAGGTTGGAGAGGACATCAGACAGCAATCGAGCTGGAAAAACAAACTTTTCCCGAAGGAAGAACTTAACCGTGCGTCGCACGCTAAGAAACGAGCCGAAGGGTCGAGACATGCAAGTCGACGGCGGGAAAGAACTGGGGAATCTGACGGGACCGCCCCCTTATGTACTACGCCTGACGTCGGAGGCGGTCCCCGCTGAAGATAGCTAGCTAGAAGAATTCCGTGGGGTCCTGACGCCTGCCGGCTTCAGTCCTAATAGTGCTACCTGCTGCAAGAGCTGTATCTCGAAGTAAGATCAGTAGATCTTCAAGAGGAGCTCCTGCAGCAGGCAACACCAGCTGGACTAAAGCCACCAGGCTCCAGCACTACATGTAAAACTTCTAGCTAGCAGTCTATCACAGGGGTCTGCTCCCACCCACGCTGCACGCTGACATCTGTATATCCTACAGTATAAATGGGGTGGTCCCCCACATCTACCTCAGTTCTCCCACCGGAGACCTCCAACATGTGGCAAAAAGGAGAACCGAGGAAGGTCCTCAGAGCCGAGGAGAAGGCATAAGCAGAAAAAGTGCACAAGAGAAGAAACTAACAGGGGAAGGAGGGAGGTAAATCAGCACCTGCTGCAAGAGCTCCTCTCGAAGATCTACTGTTACGGTAAGTTCTTACATAGCTGTACTATCTTACTTCGAGGGGGGCTCTTGCAGCAGGCATCACTGGTAGGACTGAGTCCCAAGCAGTACTGGAACTGACCAGAAGGGCAACCAGGAGCAGGCAGTAGGTATCAGCATAATGTTCAAGAAAGAAAGCCCTGAAGGACTGTAAGGCTGAAACTGGCCCTCGGTCTAGAAGCAATGTCTAGACTGTAGTGTCGAATGAAAGTGTGGACAGAGCTTTGAGTGGCAGCCACACAGATGTTCACAGCAGACAAATTCTTGAAGCAAGTGGTAGAGGCAGCCATACCTCTGGTGGAATGGCCTTTAACTGTCCTGGGCAAGGTCTTGTTGTACCTGTGGTAGCAACAAACAATGCAATTAGCCAATCACTTTGGCAAACACTGCTTTGAAACAGGTGCTTCCTCTCTCTTGGGAGCAAATTAAACAAATAACTGGTTAGTTTTTTGAACAGACTGGGTACGATGGGGGTAATACCGTAGCACCCTATGAACATCCAAAGTATGGAGTAAAGCCTCCTCCCGATCAGAATACTCAGAGAAATAAACAGGCAGGTGGATGGACTGATTTAAAGTAAACCCAGACACTACCTTGGGTAAAAGGTTAGGGTTAGTAGGCAAAGACACCTTGTCTTTGTGAAAACCAAATAAGGCTCTTTACACATCAGAGCCTGAAACTTGGAAAAATATCCATGCAGAAGTAATGGCAACTAAAAAGAGCGCATTCCTCGACAGAACGCGCAGCTCGCAGCCAGTTCAAAGGGATGCAGGGTGAGCCTTTTCTGCATGAAAAGAAGGTCACATGGAGGGACAGGATCCCAAATGGGAGGCTTTAAATGCAGGATACCACGTAAGAATATGCAGGACACCTCAAACTGGGCAAGAGATTTGCCCTCATTAGATGCACAGTATGCAGAGTTGGTAGAACGGTGCACCTTAAGGAAGGAGTACCCAATTCAGAGTCCGAAAAGTAGAAAGTACATTTACATAAGAACTTACCGCAACAGTAGATCTTCGAGAGAGGCTCTTGCAGTAGGTATTCACATATAGGACTGACCCTCCAGGCGTCAGGACCCCACGTAAAGATTTCTAGCTATCTGTCTCTGGCGGGTGACCACCCCCACGTCAGGTGACCGGCGTCATACGACGTCAGTATAAAGGGGTGGTCCCCCACGCCCGCATTCCAGTTCTTTCCCGCCAAGGGACAAAAGAGGCAAGAAGAGAGACAAGAGGATATCCCCCATGGAAGTGGAGCCAAAAAGCTTAGGAGATGGAGGGTGGAAGGCAATACCTACTGCAAGATCCTCTCTTGAAGATCTACTGTTACAGTAAGTTCTTGCTATACTAGCTTACTTCGAGAGGGCTCTTGCAGTAGATATTCACATATAGGACAGAGTCCCAAGCAATCTGGAACAAGGAAAAGCACTCGGGAGGAGGAGGATTGTCATCCATAACATGGAACCTCGGGCTGAACAGGTCTCACGAAAGGAGACCTTGTAGTACAGCCAACCTGAAGCCTGCTCTACGGCGAGAGCCAATGTCTAAACTGTAGTGTTCTATAAAGATATGGACCGAAGTCCAGGTTGCGGTTGCACAGATGTCTGCCACTGACACATTCTTGAAACAAGCCGCAGATGCAGCTACTCTTCTGGTGAAGTGACCTCTGACTTAACCTGGCAGGGTCTTGTTGTACTTGTTGAAACAGAAAGTGATGCAATGAGCCAACCATTTTGATAGGCATTGCTTACAGACAGCATCACCTTCCCTTTTGTAAGCAAAAGAGACGAAAAGCTGATCAGTTTTCCTGAGATCCTTAGTCTGAGTGGTGTAGTATCTCAGTATTCTGTGAACATCCAAAGTATGCAAGAGGTAGTCCCCTTGCGTGGAGTGTTACGTAAAGAAAGTGGGCAGCTCTATGGATTGATTCAGCATAGATTCAGTCACCACCTTAGGCAGAAACTTAGGGTTGGTACGTAGAGCCACACGTTCCTTGTGAAAAACCAAGTACGGCATTTTACACATCAAGGTCTGAAGCTCGGAAATGCACCGAGCAGAAGTAACGGCCACTAGGAAGAGTGCTTTCCAAGAAAGGAACTTTAAATCTGCTGTAGCTGCCGGCTAAAAGGGAGGCAGGGTAAGCTTCTCCAGAATGAAATTCAAGTCCCAAGGAGGGGCAGTAAGGCGGATGGGGGATCTCAAATGGAGAACCCCTCTGAGGAAGGTCTTGGAGACTTCCATCTGAGCAAAAGTCCTGTGCCTGAAAGGAATATGGTAGGCTGAAACAGCAGCCATGTGGACCTTTAATGAGGAATGGCTGAGACCCAGGTCGAAGAGGTGACACACATAGTCCAGAACTTTATTGGCTGGGCATGAGAAAGGTTCGAAGTCTTTCAAAGAGGCCCAAATTGAAAACTGTTTCCACTTCATGGCGTAGGTGGATCTGGTAGAAGGCTTTCTGGCCTCTACCAAGATGTCCGCTACGAGTGGAGAAACTCCGAAGCAGATTTTTGCTATGTCTGCAGGAGCCACGCATGCAGATGAAGAAATCTGAGACCTGGATGAACAAGGGTCCCCTGATCCTGGGTCAACAATTGTTGCGACAGAGGAAGAGGAAGTGGAGATTCCTCTGAAAACTGTTGCAGAAGAGAGAACCAAACTTGCCTGGGCCAGAAGGGAGAGATGAGAATCATTCAAGCTCCCTCCGATAGAAGTTTGTTCAGGATCCTCGGAATTAAAGGGAGAGGAGGGACGGCATAAACAAATCTGTCCCTCCAAGCGAGAAACAGAGCGTCCCGCCAAAAAATGCCTCACCCGGGTGAAAGACTGACGAGCGTTGATTTCTACTGCGAGGAACTTTCACAAGCTGACAGTGGGAAAGAACTGGAAGGCAGGTGTGGGGGACCGCCCCTTTATATTGACGTCATATGACGCCAGTCACCTGACGTGGGGCGGTCCCCCGCTAAGACTGCTAGCTAGAAATGTTTACGTGGGATTCCGATGCCCGTTGGGTCAGTCCTATATGTGTATACCTACTGCAAAAGCCCTCTCGGTAAGATCAGGCACTCCAAACTCAGGTTCACCGGACAGGTAGAGGGATACAGGTGACAAGCAACAGCCCACAGAGAGAGAGAATTTCTTCCACTTTAAGGCACAGTAAGCTCTAGTGGAAGGCTTTCTAGCAGCCACCAGGACATTAGCAACCCTGGAGGAGACCCCATAGTGGACGATAGCTAGGTCTGCAGGAGCCACGCATGCAGATGCAGGGATCTGAGGTCTGGGAGAGCAAACTGGTACACAGTGGGCAAGGATACTGGAGGTTCCACCACCAGCTGCTGCAGAAGGGGGAACCAAATCTGACGCTGCCAAAAGGGGGATATGAGGATCATCTCTGCCCCCTCAAACTAAAGCTCCAGTAGGACCCTCTGTAGGAGCGGAAAGGGAGGGAAGGCATACATAAAGCTCCCCTTCCAGGAGAGGGACAACACGTCACGCCAGAAAACTCCAGATCCTGATCGAGTGAGCAGAAAAGTGGCAGTTTTGCGTTGAATGGGGACTCAAAAAGGTCTAACTCTGGACGTCCCCACCTGCTGAAGAGATCTTCAATCACTGAGGGCAGGAGTTTCCACTCGTGAGCCCTCGACCTGGATTGACTGAGACAGTCGGCCAGGACGTTTTGGGCACCTGGAACATGAACGGTCAAGTGCTCCAGGCCATGTTCAATGGCACAGTACCAGACTTTCACTGCCTCCTGACAAAGGGGGTATGAGTGAGTGAGTGCCCCCCTACTTGCTTACATAAAAGACTACAGACATGCTGTTCGTGTGCACCAGCCATGGGCCAGGAAGAATGTGGGTCTGGAAGGCCTGCAGGGCGTAAAGAACCACTCCCATCTCCAGCACACTGATATGAAGACCCTTCTCCGCCTTGGAACGGGTCCCTTGAGTCTGGTGGTCGTCTAGCAGGGCACCCCAGCCGAGACCCAAGGCATCCATTGTTAGGGTCTGCTGAGGGGCTGTACCCTGGAAGGAATCCTTCGGAGGAGACTGGCAGGGTTCTGCCACCACTCCAAGGTCCTCCTCATTGGATCGCAGACCATGACCAGTTGATCCAGGTCGTCAGTGGATTAGTCCCATTGGATTCGAAGGGTCCACTGTGGAACCCACATATGCAGGCAGGCCAGGGAAGCCACAGCTATGGCTGCCACCATGTGCCCCAACAAGTGTAAGAATGTCTGGGCCGGGATCTGTCAACTGGAGAAGACGAGACAGGCCTGCTCTATAAAGCATTCCGCCCTGTCCACTGCCAGGAAAGCTCTGCCCTGGAAAAAGTCCAGGACTGCCCCAATATACAGGAGGTGCTGGAACACAGAGTGAAAAGACTTTGCCACATTGACTGTGATCTGCCTGGAACAGCTGAAAGGTGCATTCCAAGGACTGAAGCAGGAGATCCCTGGAGGGGACTGTTAGCAGCCAGTCGTCCAGGTAGGGGAACACGTTAAAGCCCTGTCTCCTCAAAGCTGCGGCCACCACCACTAGGCACTTGGTAAAATCCCAAGGTACCGAAAAAAGACCAAAAAGAAGAGCTGAAACTGAAAACAATTCTTCTATAAGCAGAAGCAGAGGAAACAGCGGTGGGCCGGGAATACCTGGATGTGAAGATTGGCATCCTGCATGTTCAGGGAGCAAAGCCTGTCCCCCTAGTGAAGGAGTGGCAGCAGCCCCTGGAGAGCAACCATCCTGAAATGTTTGTATTCTATTATACTGATTCATGTGTTCGAGGTCAAGGATCAGTTTCAAGTCCCCTGTCTTCTTGGGGAGGAGGAAAAAATGGGAGTAAATCCTCCTTCCCTCTTTGAGCCAGAGGGATGGGCTCTATGGCTCTCTTATGCAGGACAGCCTGAATCTCTTTCCAAATGAGAGAGAGGTGGGATGAAGGGCAATGGGAGGACAAGAGAAGGTGGTCCAAAGGAGGCTCCAGTAATTCTAGGATGTGGCCATGCCCTATGAGCTGAAGCACCCACTGGTCTGTGGTCACTGCTTGCCACCCGTCGAAGTAAAGAGAGAACAGACTCCCGACCGCCTTCACCAAGGCCTCTGCTGGGTTGGGCAAGAAGTCAGGAGGTGGACCCCAGGGGTGGGCAAAGCAGCTGTGGATGCTTGTGGGGCTCTAGGAGCAGGCGCTGCGGCGGGGGGGGGGGGCAGTCTTGTGCTTGAAAGAGGCCTTCGCCTACTGGCCCCAGTGGGCTGATGAAAGGACTGGTGCTGGGCAGTCCAAAGCTGAGAGTGGTAGAGGGAATGGACCAACCTGAGAGCCTTAACAGGCTTCTGGAGGTGGGAGAGGATGTCCTGAGCTTGCCCCCAAACAGTATGGAGCCTCTAAAAGGGGCATCCAAGATGCTAGCTTGAACATGAGGAGCAAAGTCAGACACTCTGAGCCATGAATGGTGATGGAGACAGATCTCCGTCACCACCTCATGCCTGGAGGCATCAACAGCATTGTATGCTGCCCGCAGGACATGAGTGCCCACATCTGAACCTGACTTTAAGAGTTGGGCCAGCTGAGTTTTGGCAGAATCCTCAGGAAGAGGAAGAGTCTGCACCAGATCCCTCACCTGGTCCCAGAGGGCATTCTGGAACTGAACCATACGGGCCAAACAGTTCACTGCCCGAATGGCTAGGCTTGTGGATGCATACATTTGCTTACCCCACTGATCAAGCTGTCTAGACTCCTTGTCAGAAGAGTGAGTACTAAGGTGTTTGGGCCTCTTAGTGTGGACATGGGCTGCATTCATGACCACGGAGTCTGCTGTGGGGTGCTCCCCAAAGAAGGGCCTGCCCACCGGCTCATGGTATAGGCGGTCAGCCCCTTAGGCAAGGACAGAGTGATTGAGGGATAGTTCCATGCCGCCTTGGTGACCATACCTCTCAACCTTTTGTCCTCCAAATGTGGAACATTGCCTGCCAAATTGTGGAATAAATGGGCAAAATGTGGAACACTTAATCAAATCTTTACCTAAGCACCTTGAAAGACTGTTAAAATGTTGCGTTTATGTTCAGAATGTCTGGTATTAATTGAATAATTTATTTTTTCCATCATTTACTATGGATTTTTGCTTTCAAATGTTGATTTTGAATGTGGAACAAGTCCTCACAGTGTGGAAAAGGGAGCTTTTCCGAAGTAAAATGAGGAACATTACTCGTAATGTGGCAAAGTTGAGAGGTATGTTGGTGACGTCCTCGTGGAAGTAAATTACAGGAGGTGCCACCATGGGGAGGGTATCCTTCTTCCCCAGATAGGAAAAGGGAAAGGGAACATTGTTTAACCAGTAGCACATTAAGCTGAAGCTTGTTTCCAGATGCGACCTGGGAGCACAAGGAAGTCAAGTGACTTGCTCAGGATCACACAGTATGCACCTAGCCAGCTGTGGAATTCAAACCCAAGTCTCGAGATCTGCAGCTCAGAGCTTTAACCCACTGTGCTATACTGCCTCTAAAATAAGATGGCTAACCGGTGATGCTCTAGGTCCAGCTCCTCCGTCTCCCATCCCATAAGGGACTGGATAGCACGCACAATGTCAAGCAATGAAGGGTCATCAGGAGGGGAGTTAGGGGCCTCCTTTGTCTGATCCTGCCTCGGCGGGAGTCCTCGACCGCTGGGGGCGATGGCCTCCAATTGCATGCTACAGCAGACTTCGGGGTGTCCCCAGAGGACCGTGTGGTATGAAGGCCACTAGGTCCCGCCTAGTCTGGGTCCTGAGGCGGAGGGTCCGGGGGAGATCTCTGGGGTGTGTCCTTATCGTGGATCATGGACCAGCAAGCAGAGAAGAGTGCATTGTATCCACTGGTTGGTAGGTGGTAGAACGGAGGATATGGATACTGTGATGGTGGGTACAAGGACATTGGTGGGGGAGTCGGCATAGGGTGCCCACGCGTAGGCCCAACCGGCGTTGGCTGCAGTTGTCGAGGAGGTCCGGCAGGCGTCGGCTGTGGTGATGGCTAAGGCCAAGGTGATGACTGCTTAGGAGTCACTGGCAGAGCTGGCACCAGCTGCCGGTGCAAGGAAGAAGCCGATGTTGGCTCCACTGGTGAGGGCGGTACCTGGGGGGGGGGAAGAGGGCCCCAGAGGCAAGGGCAGAGGTGATGCCCGAGTGGAAATAGAGAAGTGAGCATGTCGGGCAATGAGTAGCAGGACTAGTGTCGCCCCGGAGTTGAAACCAATGAAGGCAACGCCTTTGGGGGTGTCAGGGGAACCTCCGCTTGAGGTTCCAACCCTGTCCAACCCGCCTGGCTGAGTGCCCATGGATGCCAAGGGCCTGAGCGTCAGGGGATGATGTCTGCTGCCCAGAAGTACGGCCGCCCAAGGTAGTGATAATGGCAGGCTGCGGAGTCACCAGTAGCCCAGAGGGAGTGAGAGTTGATGGGCCTGGAGGAGCCAACCTCCCCACAGGAGGAAGACCCAGAGGTGGTGGCCCATCTATGCGGTGACTGCGAGCGAGAAGCTGACTGTGGACTTGTGCTTCTTGCCTGATTTCTTCTCCTTCTGGGAAGAAACAACAGCAGCCCTGGAAGATTGAGCCGGGGAGGCTGAAGAACTTTTGGCCTACAGCTCCTTCTTCATTGTGGCCAACTTCTGCTTGAGAATGTAACTCTACAAGGTCTTCCAATGATGTCTCCGTGTGGCTTGGTTGAAGTCCTGGCAGAACTGGCAGGCTTGGGTGTCGTGGCTGGGGCCTAGGCAGAGCAGGCAGGCAGTGTGGCCATCCTTAGGAGGAATCTGTTTGCTGCAGGCACACTTAGTCGGTTGATCGGAAGATGAGGCTGGAGAAGAAAACATGAACCTCAGTGAGAAAACACCAAAAACATTATGTTTTAAACACTTAAGAGAAAATAAAGGAGTGGATAAACACAAGAAAATGGAGGATGACTGTAGCCGACGTCCATGAAGGTCTGCCGTGCGCTGGGCTGCGGCAGGGAACAAACTGGGGTAGGTGTGGGGGATGCTCCCTTTATAGGCTAGGCAGATGTCAGCATGCTGACATTGGCAGGGGCAGTCCCCCATGATAGGCTGCTAACTAGAAGTTTTCTGTCTGGTCCTGGTGGCTTTAGTCCAGTTGCCTGCTGCAAGAGCCCCCCTCGAAGTAAGATCCTATAGTTTCAGCAGCTGTGATGACAAGAGCGCAGGCAAAGAAAATCTCAGATGGTGGGGGCTCTTTCTTTCAGAGATTTGATCCGAACTTGCTTGAGCACAGCTCCAAGATCCGGGAAGTCCAAGAAAGAAAGAAGATGCTCGAAGAAACAGTGGCAACAAAAGACTGACTGAAATAAGGGGTTAATGTATGAAAATGCTAAAACTGAACTGATAACTGATTGCAATTTTGTTTCAGGGCAAACTAACAATGTTTCTCTCCAAGGTTATTTTAAGTAGCTGGGGGTGAAACAAAAAGCAGGTACTGCGGGACACTTTTCAGAAAGGCAGTTTTACAGGATTTAGGACACTGTCCTACATGCTGGACCATTGGAGATCTAAGGGCTGTGCTCCAGGCAGCATGGGCAGAGACTGCACGCCTCAAATCACATATTCAGGAGGAATTATATTATAAGAACCACCCTCCATTTCCCCAACATCCAACAGAAGCACCTCGACTGCAGAGGGTAGTTGGTCAGGGAGGTTGGCAGGTGGTTATGAGGGGCAAATCAGGTGCCACATCACTCAGTGCTCTCCAACATATCATCTCCACAAACCATATAAAAACTACAAACAGGTATCTGCCTCTATCTCCGAAATCAAATAAAGGGGCAGAGGACACTGCAGCACAGGAGCTAGCGCAAGAAAACTCGCCCAAAACAGGAACCAAAACAGAAAAAGCAAAAAGGAAATCCAAAACACTTCTGATCATAGGAGACTCCATGATTCGGGGAGTTGATACCTATCTCCAGCCAGGGGTAATGGTCAGATGTCTCCCAGGTACATCAGCATGGCGAGACACTGACCACATTGCTAAAACTGTACAGGAAGCAGGAGAAAACACTGATGTCCTGGTACACAAAGCTTCTACCGATCTCGCCAGCCGGTCAGTTGTGGAGATCAAGAAACATCTGACCAGGCTGGGTGACAAACTATCATCTATTTTATCTGGCATCTCCTTCTCTGAGATCCTGCCAGTCTGGGAGAGGGGGGCAGATGGACAGAAGGTCAGAGAAGGGCAGATAGGGGAGCTAAATATGTGGCTCAATGGCTGGTACCAGGAAAAAGGACACAATTCTGTAGGGAACTGGCAACAGTTTTGGGAGCCAAAGTTCTTTAAATCTGATGGACTGCATCTGACTAAAGAGGGAGTCAGTGCAGTAGGGCAGAAGTTTGACGTCTTTGCAGAATATTTAAACCAGCAAATGGGGAGAGGGGTGCAACACCTGATATGTCGAATGGGAAGAACACCCCTCCCCCCTCAGCCAGTGGTCAAATAGGAGTGCAGCATGTCTGTAGTTCATTTGCATCACCAGGTAAGGAAAAAGGTCTGGCTCCCCATATGAGGCACAGGGGAAACGCCAGACCTCACCCAACAACTAACACACCGAAATCTGTCCAATGGAAAATCATGTACACAAATGCTCACAGTCAGGGAAACAAGATCCCAGACCTGAAGACAATAATGACAAAGGCTAAACTGGACAGAGTAGCCATTAGTGAGACATGGTTTACCAGTAATCACACTTGAAGACTTCAGTACCTGGCTATGTACTATTCAGTAGAGACCAAGGTGCAAAAAAGGGGAGGGTAGCCTTTATGTCAATGAAAATATCAAAGCTACAGAAATTCAAACTACACATTAGGAGCCAGAAGAATTGTGGGTCACCCTGGAAACAGAAAATGGGACAGCCATGCAAACGGGGGTTGTCTACAGGCCTCGAGGCCAGGGGAAGGACATAGACACGTTACTGTTAGAAGATACACAAAACATGACAGCTAAAGGGGAGGTTCTGCCAGAACTAGACACATAGTGGATTCCCTGCAGGGGGAGGGCCTCAAACAACTGGTACAACAACCCACAAGAGACAGAGCTATCTTAGCTCAAGCACTGACTAACAGGGAAAGGATCACAGATCTCCAGGTAGAAGGTCACCTGGGGGCCAGTGACCATCACATGGTATGGTTCAATTTGGCCACTAGAACTAAATCATCCCATTCCAAGGCAAAAATATGGGGCTTCAGAGGAGCTGACTTTGATAAGATGGCCAACAGAGTTAAGCTAGCCCTGGCAAGAAAAAATACAGGTGAGGGGGTACAGGCAAAGTGGGCAAGCATTAAGGATGCAGTACTTGAAGCAACATCCAATTGTGTTAGATAGAAAATGAAGTGCAAAAGAAGAAGGAAACCACTTTGGTTCTCAAAAACAGCAGCAGAAAAGACCAGAGCCAAAAGGCTGGCCTTCAGGAAATATAAGGGAACATGGCGAGATGAAGATAGGGAGGTATACCAAACTTCCCTAAGGGAAGCAGGGAAGGCAGTACGGCAGGCAAAGGACCAAACCGAGGAAACACTAGCACAAACAGTAAAAGAAGGTGACAAGACTTTCTACAGATATATCAGTGAAAGGAGAAAGTGCAGAGGAGATATTGCTAAGATCAAAGGGGATAAGGGGGTATGTGAGGAGGAGGACCATGTAAAAGCATCTATCCTAAATAAATACTTCTGCTCAGTATTTACTGAAGAGAAGGTAGGGCAGGGCCCACAGCTCAGCACCATGGACGGGGGGGGGGGGTAGGTGTGCACTAGTCCCTTCACAAAAGAAAGGGTCCTACAAGAGCTCGATAAGCTCAGGGTGGACAAGGCAATGGGACCTGAAGGCATACATCCCAGGGTACTAAAGGAGATAAGGGTGGAACTAGCAGAGCCATTATCAGAACTGTTTAGTGAGTCTCTGAGTACAGGAGAGGTCCCAGAAGACTGGAGAAGGGCTCATGTGATCCCGCTCCACAAGACTGGTAGCAGGGAGGAGGCAGGGAACTGCAGACTAGTCAGTCTTACCTCAGTAGTGGGCAAGATTATGGAGGCACTCCTTAAGGAACGGATAGTGCAACACCTGTAATCCACAGGCGCACAGGATCCAAGACAGCATGGGTTTACAACAGGAAGGTCCCATCAAACTAATCTCATAGATTTCTTTGACTGGGTAACCAGAGTGGTGGACCAAGGGGGAGCAGTTGATGTTGCCTACCTTGACTTCAGCAAAGCTTTCGATACTGCTCCACATAGAAGATTGATTAATAAGCTGGGTAGGCTAGGGGTGGGTCAGAAGTTGGTCAACTGGGCGGTAAACTGGTTGACAGGCAGAAATCCATAAAAATGGTGACAAAACTGCCCACGATAACTACAGACCTATCTCCTACTACCCCCACTCTCCAAGGCACTAGAATGCATCGTGTCAGACCAGCTCACAGAATACCTGGATACGTACAACATCCTGTGCAAGCAAGAACACGGGTTCCGCAAAGGTCACAGCACCTCCACAGCCCTACTTGAATTCACCGGCGCAATCCACAATGCACTTGACTCCGGCGAACTACTAGGCTCAATCTACATTGACTTAACTAAAGCCTTTGACACTGTCAATCACCACCTCCTGCTTGTCCAGCTTCAGAACACTGGGCTGTCAACCAACTCCATTGGCTGGTTTAAGAGCTACCTTGAAGAACGGTCCCAAACAGTAAGAATCGTTGAGACACTCTCGGACCCTAGACCGTTCCGTATGGGAGTCCCCCAGGGCTCCATTCTGGAACCCCTCCTCTTCAGCCTATTCTTAAACTCACTACTGGACAGCTGCCCAGAACAAATAATTCTCTACACCAACGATGCTGTTATCCTCACCTCAGACCCTGTTCCAATCCAATTACAAAATAAACTTCAGCAGGCCTTCTCCTCCATTGAATACTGGTTCCTAAATCATAAACTGCTTCTCAATCAGAAAAAAAACAAGTCTATGGTCTTCTGTAGCCCCCACAACAAAAACAAACAACATCACCTCTCCATTGCAACCGAACAAGGAGCCATCCTAGAGCAAACACAATCGTTCAAGTACCTTGGCATCACCCTTGATCCCCACCTCTCATATGCTGTCCACATCAACAATGTTGCAAAGCCTGCCAATGCGAGGTTAGGCATATTATTCCGGCACAGGAAACACCTAACCCCAAAAGCACCATCAGTGGCCGTCCAAAGCTCCATCATCAGCATCATAGACTATGGTCTTATCATATATGGGTCTGCAACTACCACTGCTCTCAAATGTATCGCGACTTCCCTGAATAAGACCTGTCGTCTCATCACTGGCTCACATCGCCGCACCCACACGTGACCTTTATTCCAAATCTGGATGGCTTCAACTGGACAAACACATAAAATACCAAACCTGTATCACGGCCAAGAAAATTATAATGGAGCTTGCCCCACCTGGTGTCTGTGCCCTCCTTAAGCCTAGACATAGGAACGTCACTACAAGGAGATCCAATTCCCATCTACTACATATCCCACGATGTTGCACAACTCAAGGACAAAGAGCATTTGCCTATCAGGCATCCAACTGGCTCAACTCTCTCGGCAGCGAAATAGCCACTGCCCAACACTCGACCTCTTCAAGTCCAAGCTGCGCCTCTCACTGCTTGTATTCTGCGATTGCCCATCTTAACATTTCCACCGTTCCAGCTGCACATGCCCCAGTACTTACAATCAGTCTTTGCACCCCTAGCACCTTACCTGTCATATTCCCTCGACAAGGCCCCTGGCTGCACTGTCTCCCGCCTCGCCCACCTCCCCCGTGATCTCCACTCCTGCTCCTGCCCCAACCACCTCTCATACTTCCCCCTGCACCTCCTTCCCTCCTCGATCTCCTACCCTCATCCCCCACAACCCCTCCCTTGTCTTGCTCATAGCTCAAGTCTTTGTACTGCTTATTACATGTCTGTAAGTCAATGATTATATGTTTGTAACTAAAAGTGATGACTGTTGCACATGCTGACGTGGAACCTTTGTAAAAGAGCCTCGGCTCAAAGGTATTGTAATTCTAGATTGAAATAAACAAATAAACAGAGAGTGGTGGTAAATGGTATACAGTCAGAAGAGATGCAGGTCACAAGTGGGGTACCTCAGGAATCAGTCCTTGTGCCAGTCCTCTTCAATATCTTCATCAGTGACATTGCAGATGGACTGGAGGGTAAGGTTTGTCTGTTTGCAGACGACACCAAGATTTGCAACAGAGTAGATGATCCAGATGGGGTGACCAAAATGAGAAGAGATCTGGATAAACTGGCAGAATGGTCGGAAAAGCGACAACTGGGGTTTAATGCAAAGAAGTGCAAGATCATGTACATAGGGAAGAAAAACCCTGAAGCCACCTACAGGCTGGGAGGGGAGTTGCTGGCAGTCACAAAGGAAGAAAGAGACTTGGGCATCATCACAGATGACCTGAAATCATCCAAGTAGACCACTAAAGCAGTAGGTAAGACTAGGGGGATGTTGGGGTGTATCAGTAGGGGTATCACAAGTCATAAGAGGGAGGTAATAATCCCTCTTTACAAGACACCAGTTAGGTCCCATCTTGAGTACTGCGTGCAGTACTGGAGGCCACACCTTCACAAGGACATTAACCAAATGGAGGCAGTCCAGAGAAGGGCAACCAAAATAGTGCAGGGACTGCATCAGAAAACATATGAGGACAGATTAACAGAGCTCAATATGTATACCCTAGAGCAAAGGAGGGAGAGAGGTGATAATGAGTGAAACAGTCAACACCTTAACGGCATTAACAAGGTGAAAGAGTCTAACATGTTTCAATATAAGAAAAATAGCAGGACAAGAGGACGCAGCATGAGATTAGAGGGAGTCCAATTAAGGGGTAATGTGAGGAAGTTCTTTTTCACAGAAAGGGTGGTGGATGCATGGAATGGCTGACGTCAGGAAGTGGTGGATATGAGTACAGTGCAGGGCTTCAAACAGGCATGGGATAGACATAAGGGAGCAATACAGATGAGTATGAATAGATAAGCCATTGACAGAGCAAAGGCCGATGGCACATTCATAAGGTAGAAAAAGAAATGGGCAGACAGCATGGTCCTTGCGGTCCTTCTCTGCCATCAACTTCTATGTCTCTATGTTAGGGTGAACCAATGTTTAAAAAATGGAAAGGGTTACTGTACAGAGTTTGGGCTAAGTCTCAGACACAGGAACAGATAGAGCAATTGGTTTTACCACAGAAGTAAAGAACTGAGTTGTTAACAGCTAGCACAATAGTCCTATGGTTGGTCACTCGGAGGGATCACGCCCTTGCCAGACTGCTGTACAGATTTTACTGGCCTGGAATTCATGAAGATGTTGCTGCCTATTGCAGTTCTTGTGGTCAATGTCAGAAAGCAGCCCCAGTGACTAAAAAAAGACAAGGTGCTCCTGTGCCCCTATCCTTGATAGCTGTGCCTTTGAGAGAATTGCAATGGATGTGGCTGGCCTCTTAGACAAAAGGGAAAGGGTATTCGATTCATTTTGGTAGTATGTGACTGCTACTCGATAACACAGAGGCAGTTTCATACTGTCACAGCCCTAAAACTGGCAGCAGAGCTTGCCAAAATTTTCAGCAGGGTGGACATGCCACAAGAAATTATTATTGATCAGGCTGTAATTTTGGTGCTGCATTACTGAAGGAGCTGTACTGACTACTAGGTATCACTGTCATAAGAACCTCACTTTATCACCCTTAGACAAACGGTCTTTTTGAGCATTTTAATCAAACCCTAAAATACATGTTTAAAAGATTTGCAAAAAGGAAAGAGAAAGACTGGGACCAATACTTACCTTACCTGCTTTTTGCATATGGAGAAGTGCCACAAGCCTCAACAGTTTTTTTTTTACCATTCGAAATGCTGTACAGTACATATATATATTGTAGGTTACTTACCTGTAATCGTAGTTCTAGGAGTGGTGCACAGTTCACCTCCACACTCTGACAGTTCCACTGGAATGCTGTTATGAGTTAGACGTTTTTAAGCTAAGCTCCTCCCACCACCCTGGCAGCCCCTTGACATCAGATATTTGCACACTGGAAGCAGAGATCAGTTTGCCACTTGCCAGGGGAGGCTGGGTGGATTATGTGGGTCTGAACTGCACACTACTTTTCTACAACAATTACAGGTGAGTAACCTACATTTCCAAGGGTGTGGATACAGTTCATTATCCACACTCTGGCAGACTCCCATCAGTTCTTTGGGAGAAGGGGCAAGGCATGCACCCCTATTTGGTGAAAAGAGATTGAAGAACTGATGCCCCAAAAGCAGCATGCCGACGTGACCTGATGTCAGTGCTGTAAGGAGAGAAGGTGTGGTGCTTTTCTTCAGGTAGCAGCCCTACTGATCTCCAGTATGGGGATGTCCCTGGAGGCAACCAGTGGTATGTCTGGCGGAATGAGCCCTAAGCACTCTGGGAGGCTCCTTACCACCCAACCAATAGTAGAGACTGATGCAGGATAATACATACCTGCCAACTGTCCACTTTGTTGCCGGTCTGCCAGGCGTGGCTTCAGCATATGTTACAAACAGCTGGCAAGCCTCACCTCGCACTACAGCCATGCAGTCTTTCTAATAAGAGATCACCCTTAGCAGGTCCAGGATATGCAGCCTGCAATCGGCTTCCGAGATCAGGTCAGTAAACTACACTGGTAAGTTAATCACTTGGTTAATGTGAAACTTGAATAGAACCTTCTGGAGGAACTTTGGGTGGTGCAAAGAGAGACCCTGTCCTTGTGGAAGACCAGATAAGGAGACTCCACCGAGAGCACCTAGAGCTCTCTAATCCTCCTGGCTCACTTGATGACTATCAAGAAGGCCATTTTCCATGACAGGTGTGACATCTCACACCTGTGCACTGGCTCCAACAGCTTGCCAATCAGCACTGCCAACACCAGCAGTAAGTCCCAGGGAAGCATAGGTTTACGTACCAGAGGGAACAAGTGGGCAAGGCCTTTGAAAAAGCACCCGACCCACCTCCTCCTGTGCCAATGTCGGCATACCAGCCCACAGCCGGTATGCAAATATGGCTGCCAGATACACGTTAAGGGTCATCACTCGCAAGCTCGGTAGAGAATGACCACAGGTAGTCAAGGATATTCTCCATGGGACAAGCACGGGATCAAGCTCTTTGCCCTGGCACCAGATTGTGAACCTCTTCCACATGAATGCATAGCATTACGAGTCGACTTGTTGAGGGAATCCTTCACAATGTGGAGGGCAACCTTGAACAGGCCCAAAGCCTGGAATTCTAGCTGCTCAAGAACCAGGCTGAGAAGTGCAGACATTGAGGGTCTGGGTGCAGGACCATCCCATTGTCTGATGAGCAGGCCAGAGTGGCAACCTCCACAGAAGCCAGCTGTGGAAGATGAGGAGATCCAGGTACCAGAACTGTCAGGCAGGTCTGAGACTATCAGGATCATTTGCGCCTTGTCATCTGCACCCTGATGATAACCCTCTGGACCAACGTTGGAGGGAGGGAAGGTGTACAGGAGGCCTGAGGTCCAGGGTCTTGTGAAGGCAACCCACAACTGTGTCCCAGACTGTGGAGTGTGGGCACAATACAGCCACAGCTTTTGGTTCTCCCAGGAGGCAAACAGGTCCACCAGAAGAGCGACTTACTGAGAGAACAGGTGGTGACATCTCTCTGACCCGGCTGATAGTGTCTACCAGCTGACTGTTTACTCTTGTGACATGAATAGCTATGAGATCTGCACCAAGGCTAGGCACAAGGGTCCAAGTATGGAGTCTCCCAACACAATGGAAGAGAGTGCCTCTCACCCTTGCCTGTGCAGGAACATGGTCACGGCATTGTCATTTTGAATCTGCATGACCTTACCCTGGATCAGTGGAACAAACTCCGTCACAGCCAGACAGATTGCATGGAGTTCCAGCAAACTGATGTGGCGGTGACAGGACTCCTGGTTTGACCAGAACCTGTGGGCCATGTGGTCTCCCATTTGTGCTCCCTCCCTTCAAAAGTCACGTCCACTGTGAGCATAACAGACAGTTCTTGGTGGACAAATGGGATTCCCTTCTCCAGATGTTGTGGGTCCAGCCACCACTGGATGGCATCCAACATTAGCTGGGTCACTACGACTGGCTGGTTTAAGTAACCTATGTGCTGGGACCACTGGTGGCCTAACTCCCACTTCAGACAGCGCATCTGCCAGTGAGCCTAACAGATCACGCTGGGAAGGATGCCATGTACCCCAGCAGCTTCAAGAAGACCCGGACAGGACTGAAAGGCTAATGTGAAATGATTGGGCAAGGAGGTAATAGCCAATGCCCAGTCTGCAGGGAAGCAGGCCTTGGCTGGCAGGAAGTCTAGTTCTGCCTCAATGAACCTGATCACCTGCATGGGGACTAGTTCAGACTTGGCTATGTCGATCAGAAGGCTCAGGCCCTGACAGACCTATGGACCTGTCTACCGCCTCCTTGAACGACCTGGCTCTCAGCCAGTTGTCCAGGTAGTGATACACCCTGATGCCTTTGTGCCAGAGGAGGGCTACCACTGCTGCCACGTGGTGAGATCCCTGGGCATGGATGAGTGGCCAAAGGGCATGACCTGGAACTGGGAGAGGATCCCCTCTGCATGGAACCAAAGGTACAGGCAATGGGAAAGAAACTGGGAAGCAGAAGAACGTGTCCTGGAAGTCCAGGGAACAAAACCACATACCCTGCTCCACAGATGGAATGACTGAGTTCAGAGTGACCATCCGAAACTGGGGGGGTGCTCCAGCTGCAGGAGTCATGGAAATGCCACCATTTCTGCCCTCTCCACCTTTGCCTCTGGCCGCCAAACTTGGGTTTCAGATGCTAGTGCTGATACTGCCCCTGCTTGGGCTGCTGCCAATACTACTGTGGCTGAAAGGGTCAGGATTGGAAGGCCTCTTTTCTAGGCTTTTGGATCTTCTGGGATGAAGCCACAGAATCAAGGCTAGCATTAGACTTCTCAATGCTTGAGAAATGCCCTTCCACCCCAGGCCCGAAGCGGTCGGTACTCAAAAAGAGGACATCAGCCAGCTTATGCAGAGTGTCCGCTGTAAAGCTGAAAAGCATCAGCCAGGCCCTGCGTTGTATAACAGCAGCCAGTGGCATAGCACAGGCACAAGAGTCGCCCATATCCAGAGCTGGCAGGTGCTTAGCTAGCAAATGACCCTGGTCTCTGATCATCTGGATTGGCAACTCTTTGTCGACAAACAGATGGGAGGAGCCCCCTAGCACTCCCAGCAAGAACTGACCAAAGCTGGCTATCACGACAGCCTAGTTTATATATTTGTTTATTGAAAGATATCGGAATTACAATCCTTTGAGTCATAGACTCCTTTGCAAAGGCTCCACGTCAATAAAAACATACACTATGTATCACAAACTTAAATTGGTCTGATGAAGACCCAACTACACAGCCACATATACTTTTCTTTGCTGCATGGTCAATATTTTTGGACTGGGTAATTAAACTGTACAAAAAAAAATTAAGATAAAAGAGTGATTATACACTACCTGAGCTTTTGGGAGTGGGGATGACAAGGCACTGGAGCTTAGAGGATACGGTTTGGCGGGCTGAGGATACCAATGAAGTAACATTAGCTGAGATGCAATAGTTTGTGTTCGGCAACAGATTTTCAAAGACCACGGTAGCAATCCCTTTTTGTATCTTCTGCAAGCTTGAAATCTGCAAACAGAACATTATAAATAAACATGATTAAAATTAGTCACTTTTTTGGTCAAAAATGTAATTGTCAAGTCGGGACTACAGTATTTCACTCTAGATGCAAACTTTGGCCGATAGGATAAATGGACATACTGTAAGTGAGGCAATCTTCCCTGTTAAGTGTGAAATGAGGGCAGTATCCTTAGCATTCATTTCTGTGTAATTGTGACTTATTGAATTTCAACATACAATACACAGCATGAGCACCATTGTAACTACAGAACACAAACACAAAAGAGAACAGATGCAGCAGTTTATCGCTGCGTACGGTACTATCAAATGACAGGGGTTCTGTTTTGTGATTTTCACAGCAGCTTTTGACCACTCCTCTGTTTTTTAAATTAAATGTACTTTACTGACATTTCCTTTCATTGAACAAACATGACATACAAATAAGATCCCTTCATAGAAACACAGAATCTGACAGCAGATAAGGAACGCTTGGTCCACCTAGTCTGCCCTTTTCCCTACCTAACAGATAAGTTGCAGATCCTAGTTAACCAACAGCCTACTTCCTCCTACCCCTACTAGAATTGCCTTATGTCTGTCCAATGTATTCTTGAATTCCCCCACTGTTTTTGACGCTATGACCTCCTCAGGAAGGCTGTTCCATGCATCTACAACCCTCTCTGTGAAGAAATACTTCCTCACATTACCTCTGAGCCGTCCTCTCTCTATCTTCAAATTGTGCCCCCTTGTTCTTGCACATCTCTTCTTTTGAAAGATGCTACCCTCTTGGACTTTGTTGATTCCCCTGAGGTATCTGAAAGTTTCTATCATGTCCCCCCTCTCCCTCCTTTCCTTGAGGCTATACATCTTAAGCTCCTTTAGTCTTTCTTCATATGTCTTCTGGTGCAGACCCTGCACCATTTTGGTGGCCCTCCTCTGGACAGCCTCCACCTTGTCTATATCTTTGCGGAGATGGGGTCTCCAGAACTGTACACAGTACTCCAGATGTGGTCTTACCAACTGCCTGTATACAGGGCCAACAACATCCTGTTTTCTACTAACGATGACTCTCCCTATGCATCCCAGTACCCCCCCAGCCCTCCTTACTGCCTTCTCACATTGCTGGCCCACCTTTAGGTTGTCTGATATGACTACCCCCAGGTCCCTTTCCATTTTTGTTGTTGTCAG
The DNA here is from genome assembly GCA_016271365.2 of Neoceratodus forsteri. Classification (NCBI taxonomy): domain Eukaryota; kingdom Metazoa; phylum Chordata; order Ceratodontiformes; family Ceratodontidae; genus Neoceratodus; species Neoceratodus forsteri. The sequence goes on along the minus strand of CM057459.1, from coordinate 1,280,495,675 downwards.
TATCTCACCCCCCCATTGTGTACTCTTGCCACAGAGCACAATTGATGGTTATCACAAATCAGCATTCCTTTCGATTACCTGTGGGTACATGGATCAGTTATACATTACTACTGTATCATTCTGTTTTTTCTAGGTCATACATAACCAAGGAGTATTTCATATATTATTTATGCCTAATACTATTAGTTTTATAATAAGGAACCTGTCATCATGTGTGTTCCTATTCATTCCAGGGTCCTAAGGACACACAGCTCCCCCCCCCCAACCCCCCGTTATTTTCAAATCCTTTCAGCCTGTTGTTCATGCTGGTTATGGATTTCTCTGCCTTGACGGCAAACAAGAGTTCAGCATGCTACTATAGGCAGATGCGTTGTCTTGGTCCAGCCAGTATCATAACAAGACGTTTTTTGGCAGAGGCAGTTTTAAGTGCCATATGGCAGCTTTGGAGCAATGTCACAGCATGTGGAGTAAACTGCCCTGGTTTCGGTACACTTGGTGCAATTCTGTGCAGCACATCGGGGTAAGGTACATGCTATGCAGTATCCTGAGCTACATAAGCCTAGAAATGTCAAATCTGACATGTTAATATAGGTCTTTTCAAATCTGTGGCCAATCACAGTCTCCCTGGGTCCTTGGAAGTATGGTTTGTCAGTATGGGGCTGAGCCTTCTACTTTATTGGTTGTGAGGGTGTACAAACCCTGGTAAAGGTTAGCAATCAGGAGTGGCAGAGTTGTCCAGTACTAGGGGAAGTACTGCTTCACTACGGTTCGATGCCCACTGTTCTCCTATGAAGTGTTAAGCTAACAGTTTTTTTAACATAACAAAATGGGAATCTTTCTCTGTTTATAATTTGATAACCTTTGTTGAAATGTCTTAAAAGTGATCAATTTGTTGACAAGGGTTACCTGCTCCTGCTGGATTATGCTGTGGGTGTTACATGCAGGGGCAGAGGAGCAGTTCAAAAACTGGGGTTTGGAGCCACATCAATTTCTCATTTTCCTGTGCAAATCACCAATATTTGTCAGTGGTGTACAGTGAAGTAAACAGAAATGGGGAGGCGCAAATTGGCTTCCCATTTATAAGAAAGTTGGTGTTATGGGTCAGGACTGGATACAGTCTCTGGAGGCTTGTAGCTTTAGTAATCCACAGGGCTGGTTATGTGTATGGAATGAGGCAGCCACGGGTGTATGCTATAAGCCTCTTGGGAGTTGTCTGGCTCTTGTGTATACTAAAGCTTTGGTGTTTATTTCAGCATTTTTTTTTGTTAACACAGGGCTATTTCAATCTGAAGGCAAAGCGGAGTGTACTGCCTCTCTTGAGGTGGTGTGTGTGTGTGGGGGGGGGGGCCTTAAGCTATTGCAAGTACTTGTTTGTAAATGGTACCCATATAGATTGGGAAGTTTCAGACTTCCCTGCAGCTTAGGGGCTGCCAGTTTGCCAGTTTGTGGTATGCTCCGTGGACCACTTTCCCATCTCATTTAAACTTTGAGATGTGGCCGGGTAGAGAGTCAACCCGCTTTTTAGGAATTAACACATTTAGCATGCTCAGGGAGTAAAAAACCCAGGGTAGTAAGTTTTATGTACGAGACTGATTTTACCCCAGAGTGTAAGAGAGAGGTGATTCCATCTGTCCATGACTTGTTTCAACTATCTGATCAATGGATCTAATAACTATATCAAGGTGGTTCCTCATCACAAGAATTCCCATGTATTTCAACCTATAGGCCCTGCCATTTAAAAAGATCCACCAAGATAACAGGTTGCAGGCCCTGCACCTGCCATGTTGTCAGCTTACCTCCACAGCATGCTGGTAGTATAATTATGGCAACAAATAAGCCAGTCGTTAAAATGCAATTTCACTAGTAAAATTTAATTAACCGGGTTCCACGGTCTTCCCAGTTCTAAGTGCTGCCCACATCCTGCCCCCGCGCTCACTGACACAATGACGAGATGCTAGGGAGAGTGCGGGGGCACGCCTCATTATAGTCAATGGGCGGCGGCTTTCGGATAATTTTTAAATATTATAACGGCCACTTGGTAATGAAATGTGGGCACTAGTCAACTAACAAGGCCATTGACTATAATGGGGCACGCCCCCGCGCTCTCTCTAGCATCTCATCATGTCAGCGAGCGTGGAGGTGGGACATGAATGGCACTTAGAACCGGGAAGTCCTTGGGACCCGGTAAATTTTGCAGGTGAAATTGCGTTTTGACGACTGGATTATTTATTGCAATAATTATACTACCAGCATGCTGTGGAGGTAAGCTGACCACATGGCAGGTGCAGGGGCTGAAACTGGTAGGGCTCTTTAAGCCCTAGTGCTGACATACCTGTATACTGCTCATGAACTGCAGCACTCAGGGGCATTACCCGAGTTTTTTTTGTACATTCACTTTATAGTGTGACAAGCTGTGAAACTCTGATGTAACCTGAAGGGCACAAAGCAAGGATGATGTGGGATGTGTGGTGTGAAGATAGATATCAGCATAGGCTGAGACCTTGCATGCCACAACTTCTATTGCTATAACTGTAAAATCTGCCATTTGTTTAAGCTTAAGGATAAGGGTTCTCAAAATAAATAAATAAATAAAAATAAAAGGTTGAAAAGTGTGTGTGTGGGGGGATGGGCATCCTGCCTCGTAGACCAAAGGGAGTAGAGTATGCAATGCAAAATATCTGGGCTGTTGAACGTGTTTACAGGATCTATACCCATTTGATGAATTCTGTTGGGATATTATATTTCACCAAAGCTGTAAACAGGTAGTCCCAGTACACCCTGTCAAATACTTTCTCTGTGTCCAGGGAGACCAACACTGCAGGAATGCCTGGCTCCCTGTATGCAGAGATTAAGAGCGCCAGCTTCCGATGTGGCCCAAAACACTCTGCCTGGCACAAATCCCACCTGTTCCCAATATTAAGAGTGCCCCACACTCTGTTAAGGCATATGGCAAATACCTTCGCTAATAGTTATGTCTAATTTTTCTTCCCCCACTCCTTCACAGGTAAGTCCCCCATCCTCAAAGCGTCACAGCCCACTTAACTTGACGTCCACCAGGATTTACTGTTGCTGTCTCCCCCCAGGACTTGCTCCCCCCAATGTCAAGGGTCCAGTTTTGGCTATGTTCCAACTGATCGGGAGCAGAGCCTGTGGGTGGCCAGCGCTATCCTGCTGCCAGCTTTCTTCTCCTTGTGCTTTCCCCTGGGAGGCGCGGCACACAATGGTGTCATGCTGCATGTCACATGCTCCCTCATGCTGTGCGTCGATGCCTGCCACCCCCAACCCCAGAATGCTGGCCTGGGCTGCCTTTCCCCCAGCTTCCACTACAGGCCAGGCTGGGCCAGCACTAGGCTCCACCCCCCCAAGAGAAACAGAACAATCCTAGGGATGCTTGACCCCCCACCCAAGGGCAACCCTCCAAGTCCTGAGTTCGCCTCTGAACCTGACTTGGTGTCGCAAATGGTAGCCCAACTGCTGTGCTGTTTGGCAGGCGTAAATTTTTATTTCTAAATTCAACAGCGAAATTGGCCTATAGTTAGTTACCAAGAAAAGTGTGGTCTCTGCCAGGCTTCGGAATTAGGGTGACTAATGCTCCCATCAGGGTTGTTTCTTTAATGCCCTGGCTATATACATGGTCAAACAGGTCTAACAAGAGAGGGCTAAGTTCCTTTCTGAAAGATTTATAGAGGTTTGGGGAGAATCGGTCTGGTCCCGGGGCCCTGTCTGGCATGAGGCCCTTTTTTTGCCTGGTGGATTTCTTTTACTGTTAGTTCAGATGCTAGTGTGGTTTGCTGAGCTTCATCTAGTTTGGGTATGGGAAGGGAGCCAAGGTACGAGTTAACCTGCACACTATCAGGAGTTGGATCCATTTTATTACACAGTTCCTGGTAAAACAGTTTGAATTCCTCAGCTATTTCTTTGGATTTAGTGACCAGGTTTGGTTTGCCTTGAACCCTCAGCCCTATTATTGTTCTAAAGGCTTCCTGTGCCTAATGTGGAGGACCATCAATTTACCCATCTTTTCACCCTGGTCGAAACATTTAACTGTTGCCCTGTATAGAGCTAACTCTGCTGTATCCTGGTTCAGTTCTGCATATAAGGCCATTAGCTTGTTCACTTCCACCCACATGGTTTCAGGGGTAGTTCTGGACAATGTCTTTTTGATTAATCTTATTTGGTTTAGTAATTGCCTGGCTTTTTGATGTCTTCTGTTTTTTTTCCATTTAGATATTACCCAGATCAGTTCTCCCTGCAAGCTGCATTTAATGGCAGTCCAGAAAGTGTCAAATTTGGCAACTAAATCTTTACTGTATTGAATAAAGTCTGTTATGTATTATTTGATTTGTTCAATTAAAATTTTATCTTTAAGAATTTGGTTGTTCAGTCTCCACTTCCTTTCTTGTGGGGGGGCCTGTGTTATCTGTGGGGACAGGGCTACCGAGGAGTGGTCAGACATCACTCTAGCTTGAATTTCACAGCCTACTTGGTCAAGGAGCCATTCTTTACTAAGCAGGAAGTGATACAACCTGGTAAAAGTACTATGCACTGTAGAGTGGAATGTGAATTCCCTGGAGGTTACACCACGGGCCTGTGAGATTCCATCCGGTCTCTGGTGACAGGGTAGAGGGTACGCCATGGGTCAATGAGATTCCATCAGGTCACTGGTGACAGGGCAGAAGGTACAACCTGGGTCTGTGAGATTCCATTAGGTCTCTGGTGATAGGGAGGAGGGTGTGCCACGGGTCAGTGAGATTCCATCAGGTCTCTGGTGATAAGGTAGAGGGTACTCCATGAGTCTGTGAGATTCCATCAGGTCTCTTATGATAGGGTAGAGGGTAAACCACGGGTCTGTGAGATTCCATCAAATCTCTGATGAATGGCTAGAAGGTACACCATGGGTCTGTAAGATTCCATCAGGTCTCTGGTGATAGGGAAGAGGGTGAGCCACAGGTCTGTGAGATTCCATCAGGCCTCTGGTGACCAGGAAGAGGGTACACTATGGGTCGGTGAGATTCCATCAGGTCTCTGATGACCCTCTGGGCAGGGGTCAGCCCTCAACGAGTCATGAGGTCTCTGCCTACTGTGTGGTCCAGAGTGATGTTCCAGCCTCCTGTTAAAAGCATTGGGAGAGTGTAAGCAGGGTGCTAGACGGCAGGTTAACTCTACGAAGAAGCCAAGGCTGTCAGTACTTAGGCCATATACTGAACCAAAAACAATTTCAGTTTGTCCAAAGGTGCCCCTAATAAGCATAAACCTGCCGCGCGATCAGTGATTTCTTCTAGTAGTTTAGACTGCACTGATCTGGCTAGGAGATCTGCATCATTCTTTGTCCTGGTGTCACCTTTCACCTCATAAGCTTGTCTCACCCAATCTCTCTGCAGCTGTAGTATTTGATCCCCTTTCAAGTGTGTATCCTAAACAAGCATTTGTCAATGCCGAATGTTGTCTTGCTGGTATTGGCAGTGCAGGAGTTAGAGATGCATAATAGGAATGACAGTGAAGTACTGAACTGATGCCAACCCCACCCCAACCCTGCAAAGATTGACGGACATTGGGGTGTGCCTTTGGGTCATCAACTGTAATGCTCATGCCACTGTACCTCACCCTTCCCTGTAGACACTGACAAGTGTCGTGGTGTGCTTTGGTGTCTCTGGGCCTTATACTTACCCCATTCCATAAGGAAATACACTGAGGTGGGTGCAGTAAAGGAGAACTGGGTGAACTTTGGGGACGAACACTCCAAGGCACACCTCGATGCCTGTCACTGGCTGCAGGGTGGGGTTGGAGTAGAATAACGGAAGCATTACAGCTGATGATCCCAAGTCACACCCCTGATGCCTGTCAGTCTCTACAGGGTGGGGTGTTACAGCGGGAAACCCTAATACCGTAGGCGTGTGTTGGTACTTTCACTCCAAATTATAAACATGGGAGTTTTGTGACCCCACTTCATGAAGAGCGGCACTATCAGTTTGTTAACCGAAAGGTGATTTTGCACAGCGACTGCGCCATTTGGCACCACAGGTACAGAAACACATTTTGGGCATAATGTGGAAAATGACAATTGTATTGTTCATAAGGAGGTGTAAAAAAATGGCAACGTTGAAAATCTGGAGTGAAAATATGAAAAATTGGTGAAGTCATGAGCATGCATAGAAACTGCACAACGCACGTCTGTAACCCAATTATTTTTGGGATTTCTGTAACCACATTTTCAACATAGCCATTTTGGGACCTTTCCTCATGAACAGTGGCACTGTGAGTTTGTTAATCTGTTCCAAAAAGTTGATTTCCCACAGCAACCACGCGATTGTATAACACAGGTGCTAAAACACATTTTGGGCAGGATGTAAAAAATGACATCTGCACTGTTTATAAGTCGGTGTGAAAAAATGCCAGTGTTGAAAATGTGGCATGAAAATATTGCAAATTTGCGAATTTACAAGTGCGCGTGGAAACTGTGCAACACATGCTTGTAACACAGTCATTATGGTCATTTGTCACCAAATTTTCAACATAGGCATTTTGGGACCTCTGCTCATGAACAGTGTCAATGCCATTTTGTTACTCTGTCCCTAAAACAGATTTCACACAGCGACCATGCTATTGTGTGCTGGAAGTGTGAAAACACATTTTGGCCAGGATATGTAAAATGACAGCTGTACTGTTCATAAGGAGGTGTGGGAAAATGGCAATGCTGTAAATGGGGAGTGAAAATATTACAAATTCACGGAGTTATGAGCGTGCGTGGAAACTGCACAACGCACGCTTGCAAAACAGCCATTTTTTGAATTTTTTTCACCAAATTTGCAACATAGGCTTTTTGAAAGCCCCCCCGGAACAGTGGCACTGTCGTTTTGTTAATCGGTCCCGACAGGTGATTCCACACAGTGACCGCAAATCACCTGTCGGGACTGAATAACGACATGACAGTGACTGAATTCTTGAGAAGGGGTTCCAAAAATTCCCAAAACTGGCTGAGATATGCACCACAGTTGAAAAAAACCTACTTATGCCATTATACAGCTTACTGGCATTTCCTCAGTTTGCGGTTGACGTTGAAGGGTGCAAACGTGCTCCCGGTGTAGCATCAAATTGCGCTACCCGTCAGAATTTGCTACCCTTGTCAACTGCGCATGTGTATTAATGACATGCATGTGCACTGCAACAGTCAGAAGGTAGCAAATTCTGACAGCGAAGTCCAGGGGAAAAACTCTGGCAGGTGGGAAATACAGGTTACTCACCTGTAACAGGAGTTCTAGGAATGGTATATGTTGTTCATCCACACTTATTGGCAGGTTCCTTGCCGCTTTAAATCTTGCCAGAAGGTCTTCAAGCTGGCTCCTTCCACCCACCCGGGTGGTAAAACTCTCGGCTCTGCCCCATGACGCCAGATCTAGCCCGCTGGAAGCCAGGTTGTGCGTCGAAGCCGGGGAGGCCGTGTGGGTTATGTGGATGAACAACATATACCATTCCTAGAACTCCTGTTACAGGTGAGTAACCTGTATTGCTAGGGACATGGATATGTTGTTCATCCACACTTATTGGCAGACTCCTAGCAGTTCTCCGGAAGGAGGGAGGCAAGGCGCACACCCCCTACTTAGGTAGAAAGACTGGAGAACCGAGGCCCTGACCAGCATCCCAGCGTGACCCAAGGTCGATGTGGAAGGGGAAACGGTAAAGCCTGCTTCCAGGTAGAAGCCCTGCGGATATCCTGGATCTGAGTATCCTCGGAAGCAGTCACCGATGCAGCGGAAGGGCAGGTAAAATGAGCACTTATCCCTCTGGGAGGCTCCATGCCCACCCACCAATAGCGGAGACCTATGCAGGAGGTGACCCACCGGCTCGTCGTCCACTTGGCTGCAGGTCTGCCAGGTGCGGCTTCAGCGTAGATGACAAACAGCTGGTGAACCTCTCCCAAACTTCAGCCCTACGCTCCCTGGGTAGGTGAGCGTTAAATAGGGTCCCATGGATCCTATACATGGCCTCTGAGACGTGAATGGGGATGGACCCCTGCAGAGACAACACCCGGCTAGTGAAGCCTCTGCCACCGCCTATGGAAGGAACTTCGGGTGGGGTGCAGGACAACCTTGTCCCTGTGGAAGACCAGACAGGGAGATTCAAAGGAGCGCCTGGAACTCTCCCCTCCTTCTGGATAGCAGAGTAGCCCCAAGAAGGTGTTCTTCCACAACAGGTGGGGAACTCGCACCTGTGCAAAGGTTCGAACGGTTTGTCCGTGAGCTAAGCCCATACCAGTGAAGATCCCACAGAAATAGGGATACTCTCCCCCAAAGGGGAGGTGTGATCAAGGCCTAGAAAAGTGCCAGACCACTTTTTCTGCGCCACCGACTGCCTTCCAGCCCACGCCTGGAAGACAGGGGTGACCAACAGAAGCACCCAGAGGGTCGTCGGCCAAAGCCCTAGTTCAAAGAACGGACCGCAGATGATCCGGAATGATCGCCCGAGGACGGGAGAGGGATCAGGCCCTATCCCATCATCAAATGGAGAACTCTTCCAATTGAAGGCGAGCATGTCTGGCCGACTTCTAGCAGGACGCCTCGAAAATGTCGAGGACCTTGCCGAAGGACCCAAGGCCTGGCCCCTAGCCGCACAGGGACCAGGCCTACAGGTGTAGGGATTGAAGGTCCAGATGGAAAACCTTCCCCTGAAAACACAGATCAGGACCGGGCGGACTGGAAGCCGCCCCGGGAGCCTGGGGCCGAGACTGAGAAGAGCTGGATACCAGAGCTGGTAATCCAGTCTGGGGCTACCAGCATCACCTGCATCTAGTCCCTTCTCGCCTTGCCCGTGGGTTAAGGGAAATGGGAGAGAGGTGTGGAAAGGCCCGGGGTCCGCGGCCTTGACGGCATCCCCTACAGCAAACCCTGCTGAGGGGGCAGCCATGAAACAGTCTCGGCCTCGTATACTCCCTGGAGGGAAGGAGGGAGAAGATCCTGTGCTACCTCTGGCAGGGAAGACCACTCGTGAGGCGCAGCCTATGTCCGGCTTAGGGCATCAGCCGGAGTGCTGGAGGCTCCTGCCATCAAATGGCTGGGAACCACCTCCGGCTGCGCGAAAAACCAATGTGGGGAACCTCCTTACGGCGAGGTAAGGGGCTCGACCGAACCTGGCGGGGTAGGTAGCACATGGTCGTGGTGTTGTCCGCTTGGACTTAAACCACTAGACCCCGCACAAACGGAGCAAGCGGTGCAAGCTAACGGACCGCCTGGAGCTCCAGTGGGTAGGAAAGAGAGGACCAGAGGCGAAGCACTCTGTATTCCCCTAGATGGGCACCCCCACCCATCCGAGAAGCATCGGTCGGAGAAGACTGTCGACTCAGGGCAGACAAACAGGATGATCTCCTGCAAGAGCTGGAACGGTCCCAGGGGGAGCGTTCCCCTAACTCCTGGGCTATAGTCATGAACTGGTCTGAGGAACGCAGCACTGTGACCGCTGGCTAGCCAGTCCCCACTAGGGGAACGCATGAACCAGCAGGTCCAACAGACCACGCTGGAGCCGGCAGCCGCGAGGCCCAGGAGGTGCGGCCCAGGAGGTGTAGGAGGTCCTGGCAGGGCGCAATTGCCCAGTCAAACTTGACTAGGTAAGGGAGGAAACCTCAGCCCTGTCCGCCAGGAGCCGAGTTCGGACTCAAGAGTCGAGCCTCGGCCCGAAGAAGGATCACTCGCTAAGACACGAGTTCCAACGTGGTTCCGGTAAAGGGAGACCAGTCTGAGAGCCAGAACACTGGATCGTCCCCTTCCGCCTGGAAGGGTTGCAATTAGGCCGTCATCCGGGTGGGGTGACGCCCGGACCCCTCGATGCCGCAGAAAGCTGCTGAGCAGAGAACGAAGGGCCTGGCCAGGAACTCGTAAGGAGATCCCTGCTTAGGAAAGGGAGGAGTCTCCCAAGAACGGACAGAACGAGGAGTAAGTACATCCTGGAGGCCCAGGAAAGAAGCCACATGCCGGCTCTGAGGATGGGATATCTGAGGCAGAGAGACCATCCAGGCATGCAGAAGGATGGGGCGCAAGCCCCCCGTCCATTTGAGACCAGGAATATCTGGACACGAACCCAGGGTCAGAAGGAGGGACCGCAACCTTCCTGATCACCTCTAATTAGAGGGCCAGGCAAGTTGGCTCAGCGGGCTGACGAAGAGGCTGTGGATCCAAGATCCCCGTGGGGCAACAGCTCAAAAGGGGGAACCTGCTCGCAACCCGCGACAGGACCTACCCTTAGCACCACCCAAGAGGAAGAGGTGTGGAGCCGTCCCCCACATGGGGAAACCCGGGCAGGGACGACGGGGCCGGGGACAGCGCCCCTTAGCCCGTCACTGAGCAGGTTTGGCGGAGGAAGAGGCCGAGAGAGCTCTCAGATCCTTACCTCCCTGCTTCGCTTTTGGAGAAGATGCTGGTCTGGAAACAGGCTGCCCAGCGCATGCCTGCTGGCCCTCGTGTTGGGCCGGTCTAGCCGCAGGGGCCGGGGGGCAAAGGGGCTTACGCAAAGGCTGCCGGCTGCCCTTGACCCTCCGGGTGGGAGTGACCAAGTCCAGAGTGGCATCAGACTTCTCAGACCCCTGGAGGTGTCCCTCCACTTCAGGGCTGAAAAGGTCAGTCCCCAAAAAGGGGATGTCCGCCAACTCGTGCTGGGTTTCCAAAGAGAAGAAGGATAACCTCAGCCACGCCTGCGGCGCATGGCCACCGCGGCCGCCACCGATCTGGCACAGGAGTCGCCCAGATCCAGAGCCGGCTGGAGCGGCTGTTTCGCCACCACCCTACCCTGGTCCCACAGCCGTCGGACCGTGGTTCGCAGGTCGGCCGGGAGATGAGGGAGGACCTCATCCAGGGAGCCCAAGAGGGCGTGGGAGAAATGTACCATCAGTGCTGCCGAGCTAGCCTGACGGAGGCCTAGGGAGGATGCAGCGTAAACCTTGCGCCCGACATAGTCTATCCTTTTGGACTCCTTGTCAGGGGCCTGTCCACATCCCTAGCATTTCCAGAACATTGGAAAACATTGTCGGTGACTACCCCCTCAGCCGAGGGGTGTTCCGAGAAACCGGGCAGAGAACCGACAGGGACAGGGTAATTATTGGCCACCCTGGCCGAAGGCGCACGGCAGGAAGTAGGCCACCGCCAGAGCTCCAAGGCTGGGCCCACGATTGCCTCAGCCACCGGGAAGGCCTCCGAGGGTGAACCCCCTCAGTCTAGAATCTCCGTAAGGGGCCTGTTTGGAAACGGGCTCGAGCTGCATCCCGGTGAATTCCGAAATTAGCTGAAGCAGACCCATAAAGGACGATGGGCTGTCGTCCACAGAATGTTCCGGGGAAGACCATGGGTCCTCCCTGCTAGGAAACATAGAGGAGTCGATTTCAGGCTCCGAGGGGTCTGCAAAAAGCTGCCACAGGCCCGAGTCACTCTTCGTCCGCCAAGGGCGGGCGGGAGTGAGGGGAACAGATAACCTGCGGGACAGGTCATGGCCCAGCCTGGGTTCCACCAAGGACGGTGGGGCAGCAGGGATCTGACGAGCAACCGGCCCCAGAGAGGGCACCTCGACTGCCTCAAGCGGCTACGTCGGCTGACCGGGTGGCAGCTGCTTACTAGCCGGAGAATGAATCAGGGTCAATTGATTCCCAGACAACAACGGCTGCTGCCACATAAACTCCTCGAAACGTCGACGCCAACGGCATCGGAGCCACTCTTCATCCGAGGAGGGGGACGAGGAAGAACGGCAATGCCACTTGACTCGGTGCCCCGACCGAGAACGCTGAGGTCGGTGTGAGCGGCTAGACCGAGAGGAGGACCGAGACCGAGACACGAATCCTTGGGGGAACCGAGGGCAGGCCTGGGAAGGAGCAGGGCGCTCCCGTTCCTCCTTCGGCTCGGAAGAAAGGGCCGAGGACTGTCGACCCGAAGGTACAGGCAGAACCTCAGCCTCAGCTGGGGGAACCGGCGAGGGGATGGCGGCACCAGCAGAAGACAGCCCAGATGACAGGTCGAGAGACTCAACAACGTCGACGGGAGTCCTGGCCAGCTGACCTGACGGGGGTACCGTGAGGCCAGCGGCCGAAGCCGCATCCTCAACCGGGTCGAACGCCAGCCAGCAGGGAGGGGAACCTCCCGCCCTCCAGTGCCGACGAGGGACTTAGCCTGCGACTCCTTGCATTTGGGCCGAGAGGCAGGTCCCAAAGGTCCCTCTCCCTTCGAAAAAAGGGACTGTCGAAGCTCTTTGAACGAAGCTGTATGAGGAGAACTCAAGGAGAGCGGGATAAGTGCCGCGACCGAGGAAGAAGGAGGGGCAGCCGCCCCCTCCCCGGAGGAAAGATGATTGAGCTGCTCAGCCGAGACAGCAGATGCGGACACTGCCCGACGAGTCTCCGAGGAATTTTCCGAGGTGGGAAAAATTACCGGTCGCCCGGGCCCCGAACGGGCCGCACGATCCTCCAGAGAGCTGGCCGAAAGGGCACAACAAAATTCGCAAAGTTGAGGATCGTGATCCAAGTCAAGGCAGTAAACGCACGTGGAGTGCGGATCTCTCCTGGAGGAAATAACCGGGCGCCTCCCGGAGCCGGAAAACGAATGAGCCATCGCCACAGTGAAGAAGAAAAGATCGAAGTTTCAGAAAACTTCCAATTGATTTCGAAGACCGAAATTTCCAGGAACCAGTCGAAAACGCAGAACACTAAGGAGGGAACCTGAGCTTCCAAGCGGTAAGGAAGATCTGGCGTCATGGGGTGGAGCCGAGAGTTTTACCACCCAGGTGGGTGGAAGGAGCCAGCTTGAAGACCTTCCGGCAAGATTTAAAGCGGCAAGGAACCTGCCAATAAGTGTAGATGAATAACATATCCATGTCCCTAGAATTTAAAATTTCTGAAAAACGTAAAACCCTGCAAGTGAGGCATAAGTTCTTAAACAAAACCTGTATATCGTCCCCTCTATCTCTTGAATGATCACTGGGCATGATGGATAAGCTCAGTTTTGGTCTGCTTATGTTCGATGACAATCACAGGAAATTGTACAGTATCCTGTACTCAAGTGCTAATTTAATCCTTATAGCACGCAATATACTGTAATAGTGATCTGATTTTTCAATGCAGACTCATTTTGGTTTACTAAGTTTATTTATTTGGGTACTTAAGATGACTGTTTTCATGTTTTGAGTATCACCGTTCTCTGTTAAAACCTGAGGTGTGCGTGTGTGTGTGCGCGCATGTGCTAGTCTTGTTGCAGTGTTACTCATTAAAAAAATAAAGGAAATCCTGACACCTCACCCTGTGTCTCAATTAATGCATAAAACGTTTCCTTAAAAGATCAAGGTATTAAGGGTTCTTATTCATATGTGAATAGGGTAAGGAATAAGGACACTGTCTATATACTGTACTATACATATCGTGTACCTTATATCACTGTGCCCTATATTTGAGCGAACTTGTGTGGTATGCACTTTATGTTATTTAGGTAGTCGTACCAGCTACTGTAAATAGCTCCTGTCAAATGTCAGAACTAATACATATTGTTCTGTTAAACAGTATAGGGGGAACATTTTTTATCCAGGAGTAGCACACTAAGCTGAAGCTTGTTTCAAGTTGCAACCTGGGAGCACAAGGAAGTTAAGCGACTTGCTTAGGTTCACACAGTTTGCATCTACGTGGCTGTGGGATTCAAACCCAGATCTCCAGATCTGTAGCTCAGAGCTTTAATCCACTGTGCTATACTGCCTCCGATATAAACTATATACAGTGGATGCAAGAGGTTATTTGAGAAGCTGAACACCTCGTTTGGTGACTATTACAATCTCTGTTGGGAAGCCTATTGAGGTACTGTGCTACAGTTGTGGGATATGGAGGGGGTGCCTATGGGGTACTCTTTACCCCATACTCTATACTCTGCAGGTGTCAAAATGTATCATGAGTTTTGTTTTTTTTTGTGTTCAATTTATGCCTGTTCTTGGGTGCTTGGCCACTGAATCCTCTGTAGTATTAAAAAAAATAACTTGCTATCTGCTGTGATTTTGTTCTTCATTTGCATGCCTTCCTGAGAACTGTGTCCCATTTTGAGCTTTTTACTAATTTTATGGTGCACTTCATGGGCTGCACAGTTTCCTAATGTTTACATGCTACGGGTGCTGGGCTGATGCCCGTATAAATGGAGCAGCTCCATGGCTTCCCCACTCGTTTCAGTGAAGAGCTGTGTTTTTCTTAGTACTGCCCTCTGTCACTTTTGATTTAAAATATTTTTATTGTGTCTTGTGAAAATAGCATCTTACCCCATAGTGACCATGTTGTGTTTTTAGTTGGAAAAGTTTGAATTTTTCCAGCAGATGGGCTGAAGGAACCCTCTCCCACCCCAACAGCATTCCCAGTTGTATGTGGGTACTATATGGAGCAGCTCCATGGCATCCCCACTCGTTAGTGGTGCTCATAACAGTTTGTCAATTAAATCTTTTCAGTGAAGTGTCTGAATAAAGTGGCTTAACCTGTACTACCATAATGTGCTTTATTTCTGAAATCTGGACTTTGGCAGCTGATGGGCTGAAGGAGACAACCCCCCATTAGCATTCCGAATTGCATGAGGGTCAGGGAGATTATATTCTGGACTGTCAGTAGTTCACATTCTTGAACTGGGATGGTCCTGAGGGAGGCCACTTTGGAGGCCTGACAGAGAAGGGTCTCCACCCTGTCTGGAGGAAGGAAGGCTCTGCACTGGACCATATCCAGGACTGCCCCAATGAACTGAAGTCTCTGGACAGGGATGAGGGAAGACTTGGGAACACTGACTGTGATCCCTAGTCGGCTGAAGAGTGCCAGGGTGAAGGTGAGAGCCTCCAGTAAAGAATCCCTGGACGGGGTTGAAATCAGCCAGTTGTCCAAGTAAGGGAAAACCGTAATACACCTGTGGCGTAGAAAGGCTGCAGCCACCACCGAGCACTTGGTATAAACCCGTGGTGCTGAAGAGAGATCAAAAGGGAGTGCTCGAAACTGAAAGTGCTCCCCCTGGAAGCGAAAGCGCAGGAACCAGCGGTGACTGGGGAAAATGGGGATGTGCAGGTAAGCATCCTGCATATCCAGAGCGCAAAGCCAGTGGTGCTCCATGAGGAGTGGGAGGAGGCTTTGGAGTGTCAGCATCTGAAATTTTTTGTTCTCGACAAACTGATTTAGTTGGCTTAAGTCGAGTATGGGTTTGAAGTCCCCAGTCTTTTTTGGAAACAGGAAAAACTGGGAGCAAAACCCCTTTCCCCTTTGCCAGAGGGGAACATGCTCTATTGCTTCTTTGAGCAAGACGAGTTTACCTCCTCGCGAACCAGGAGGGCCTGGTCCCAGCAATAAGAGGACTTCTTTGGTGGAGTTTCTGGGGGGATTTCCAGAAACTCTATTGTGTGTCCGACAGACACTAGTTGCAGGACCCATTCACTGGAGGTGACCGCCCTCCACTCCTGCATGTGGTGGGCGAACCTCCCCCCCACCTGCTCCCTGTCGTGAGACTGAGGAGGCAGTGGGGATGGGGAGTCAAGAAATATTGGGACGTTCAGGGGGAGGACCCCCTGAACGTCTCTGATTTTTGGAGGCAGGAGGGGTGGCTATACTGGTGGCCTTACGCTTCCCTAGGCGGCGAGCCGAGGCGTTTTTTCTCTGCCTCCTGGTCCTTTTCCGAAAGGGCTGCTGCTGGAAGCCCGATCGGTACACTGACTTCACAGACCTAAGTGCAAGTCCCTTGTCCTGTAAGTCTGTGATAATGTCTTTGGTGTCCCCATCAAAGAGCACCGAGCCCCTGAGTCCAGAGAGGCGAAGACAAGAATGCCGTCTAAGGGCAACGGCAGTTGCTGAGGTACGTGCCACCAAATCGACAAGAGTCGTAAGTGATACGTAAGGCATGCCAACATGAAACTTTGGTGAGGCGGAGATCCTTAGTAAGTTCCACCTTTAAAGGCGAGGGGTCCATGGACTGAACTCGCGCTTCTAACCTGGCCAAGGTAGCCTTTTGGTGGGACACCATGTAGGCCATGTAATTAAGGGACCAGAGGATGCATGTGACCGAAGAATAAATATTTCTCCCGAACTGGTCCTCTGCCATAGCTTGGCAGAAGACACCAGGAGAAAGGACTGCTGTGTGACCGAACTTCTCTGCTGGGACTAAAGTAGAAGAACTTTTGTACTTGGACCTTTAATTTAGGGTAAAAAAAAAACTAACATACAAAACAAACAAAAAAGAAAAAGTGTGTGTTTGGGTTAACTGAACTGAATGGGTATCTGAAGAGTTATCTAGGTGTAAATCTCAGGTGACTGAAAGGACTTAACTGCTGTGAGGTTTAAATTACTTGTAGAAAGATCTGTAAGTAGGGGAGTGGCTTAGCTAGAAGGAAGCTACATTTAAAGACTGCCTTAGAAAGATTCTGCTAATAGCTTGGCAGAAGACACCAGGAGAAAGGACTGCTGTATGACTGAACTTCTCTGCTGGGACTATATTGCCCTCCTTCCCCCCACTCAAAGCTAGTTCTATTTTTATAAGCACAGGATTTGACGGACAACAGGAACTTCCTGTTTAGGGGCAGGAAGTGAGTGATCACAGAACCACCAAGGACCCACCATCCTAGAAGGGCAAGAGTAGCTCTTTGGCCCCCTCCAGCTGCTGGAGGTCTGCATCTGAGCAAGTAAGTGGTCTACTGAGAAATATAGAATATTCTTGTCTCAGAACAGGACAATCAGGAACCTAAAGGGCACACAGACAGAAAGTGAGGAGAGAGAGAAAAAAAAAAAAGAGGAAAGAGTAAGGATTGAAAACAGTTAAGGGGCCAGAAATAAGACATGATTGGAGTGGTGCAGTGCAGTGGCTGTGGAGCAGCGGTCTTCCGGGAGATGTTCTGAAGGATGCGGTGTTGTCCCATCTGCAGGCACCTCTCTGGGCTGAGGGAGGAGGTTGCTCATCTCCAGGCTGAGTTGGCCAGGATTTATGGGACCTCCTCTCTTCCATCCAGGGACTACCAGTGCCACTGCCGTTGCCTCAAAGGTTGCCAAGAAAGAGGAGCGATTGGACCAGTAGTGGGCTCAGGGAGGGTGAGGGTGGTGGAACAGGGTCGCATCCCTCCAGTTGTACCTCTCCACAATTCCTATGCCATTCTGGCAAAGTGTGGTTCCTCTATGGAGGCACCCACAGTGGAGACCAAGGAGGATGCTGGGAACCTCCACAAAGGAGACCCACAGGAGGGTGGCAGGGGACCCTGCAGGGAAAGAAACAACCCTGGTGGGGACTCCATTGTTAGGAAGGTAGAACTGGGGGAGGAAGGGGAGAGGGAGGTAAGGTGCCTGCCTGGCGCCATGGCTTGGAGGGACAGGGAGCGAATCCTCAGGATTGCCAGAGCAGCTGCACAAGGGAGGGAGCTGGATGTCAGTGTCCACCTAAGGACAAATGACCTGGCTAAGAAAGGGATTAGAGGAGTGCAGGAAGAGTTTGTGGAATTGGGAAGGGGCCTTAATCAAGTAGCACGCACGGTAACCTTCTCGGAGGTGCTACCCATCTATGGCACAGGAGAGGCTAGGGTGTTCCGCACCATGGGATTCAACCAGTGGTTGAAAAGCTGGTGTGGAGCTCAGGGATTTGGCTTCATTGGGGACTGGGGGTCCACCTGGAGTGATGCAAGCCTATACTGGCATGATGGGCTGCATCTGTCCGGGAGGGAACCAGGATCCTAGGTGATAGGTTTAAATGCTTCATTGGCAAGCTTTTAAACTAGCCAAGGGGGGAGGCACTGGAAAGGAGCAGGAAAATCCTAGCCCCACCAAATAATCACGGTAGTAAGTGCGGCAAACACCAACATAGAGGTGTCGATAGGGAGAAGGGCAGGGGTAAATGGAGAAAGTGACAAAGGCAAGAAGGACAGGGATGGGGCAAAAGGGAGTAAGGCCATCAGGAAATGGAGGGTATGGTACCAAGGCCCGTGGTCTGGGCAACAAGCTCCTAAGCTGGTGGCCTTAATGGAAGAGGGATGCCTGGATATTGTAGCAGTCACAGAAACATGGTACACAGAGAACCATGACTGGGATGTTAACATACCAGGTACATAACCTACAGGAGAGACAGGCAGGGGAGAAGAGGGGGTAGCTCTATATGTAAAGGAAGGGATAAAAGCAATTGAACAAAAGAGTAAACAGGGAGCAGGAGGAGGCACTGTGGGTCACCTTGGAGACTGGAAAGGGCACCACAATCCGCACTGGGGTTGTGTACAGACCCCATGTCAGGGGAAGGAATGGACAAGGATATGATAGAAGGCATTCTTAGAATGGCAGAGAAAGGGGAGATACTGTTGATGGGAGACCTGAATATGCCAGATGTTAACTGGAGCACATTTGCTGCAGCCACATCCAAGAGCAGGGCCATTATTGATGCCCTACAGGTGGCAGGCATTGGACAGCTAGTTTCGGAACCCACTCGTGAGGGAGCAATCTTAGACCTTGTACTCTCAAACGGAGGCAGTGAGGATCTCAGATCTAGAAGTGGGTTGCCATCTGGGGACAAGTGACCATCAAACAGTGTGGTTCACGTTAAACTCAGCTACAGAGTCAAGCCATACAAAACTGAGGGTACTGGACTTTAGGAGGGCTGACTTTGGCAAGATGGGAGAGTGCCTCACAAAAGCACTAGCAAACAGGCTAGAAGGAGGTGTGGAGCAACAATGGGGAATTATCAAAACTGCCATCACAGAGGCAACAAGCCTTTGTGTGAAGCAAATAAACAAATCAAAACGAAAGAAAAAGCCACTATGGTTCTCAAAAGAGGTGGCTGTGAAAGTCAGGAAGAAAAAGATAGCATTCCGGAAGTATAAGGAAACACAGAAGGAGCAGGACAGACAGCTGTACCAGTTAAGGCAGAAGGAAGCAGGAGGGAAGTCAGAATAGCAAAGGCCCAAACTGAGGAAAGATAGCCAACTCAGTTAAGAAGGGAATAAAACCTTTTATAGGTACATCAGCGAGTGTAGAAAGACAAGGAGGGATAGTGAGGTTGAATAGAATGAACGTGGGTGGGCAGAGGGGACAGTGAAAAGCAGGAATATTGAATGAATATTTCTGCTCAGTATTCAAAGAGGAGGGAAGTGCCTAATCCAATTAACAGAAACACTTTTGATAGGGGGTTCATCCCAGTCCTTTCACTGAAGAAAGGGTTCTGCAAGAACTCCTAAAACTGAAGGTGGACAAAGCAATGGGTCCTGATGGAATTCACCCCAGAATTCTAAAAGAATTAAGGGAGGAACTAGTGAAACCACTGGCTACTCTTTTTAATAAATCATGGAAGGATGGTGTGGTACCCGAGGACTGGAAGAAGGCGGATGTCATTCCACTTCACAAAAGTGGGACCAAGACAGAGGCAGGAAACTACAGACCTGTCAGTCTGACCTCTGTGGTAGGGAAAGTGATGGAGTCACTTCTGAAGGAAAGAATAGTTGAGCACCTAGAGGCCAGTGGAGCACAGGACCCAAGGCAGCATGGGTTCACAGCAGGAAAGTCATGTCAGGCAGATCTAATAGATTTCTTTGACTGGGTGACCAAAGTAGTAGACCAGGGAGGGGCTGTGGACATGGCCTACCTAGACTTTAGCAAGGCATGTGACACAGTCTCACACAAAGATCAATAGTCAAATTAACCAGCCTGGGAGTGGGTCCCAGGGTGGTAGCCTGGGTAAA
The DNA here is from genome assembly GCA_016271365.2 of Neoceratodus forsteri. NCBI lineage: Eukaryota > Metazoa > Chordata > Ceratodontiformes > Ceratodontidae > Neoceratodus > Neoceratodus forsteri. The sequence goes on along the minus strand of CM057459.1, from coordinate 1,280,476,013 downwards.
ACATTGGCTAGACAACAGGACACAGAAGGTAATTGTAAATGGAGTCCACTCTGAAGAAAAGGGGTTACTAGGTGGGGTACCGTGAGGTTCAGATTGGGTCCAGTCCTTTTAATACCCTATCAGTGACATTGCAGAGGGACTGAAGAAAAGTATGCCTTTTTGCAGATGACACAAAGATCTGCAACAGGGTTGATACACAAGAGGCGTGGAAAGGATGAAAAGGATTTGGCAAGGTTGAGGAATGGTCAGAAGTATGCAGCTAGGATTCAATGCAAAGAAGTGCAAAATAATGCACCTGGAAACAAGAACCCAGGGAAGAATACACAATGGGTGGGAGGTAGTAACAAAAAGGAAAGGGACCTGGGTGTAATCATATCAGATGACCTTAAGGTTAGCAAGCAATGTGGAGAAGGCAGTGGGGAGGGCTGGGGTATACTGGGATGTATATGGAGAGCATCATCAGCAGAAAACAGGAAGTTGTTATCCCTCTGTACAGACAGTTGGTGAGACCCCATCTGGAGTACTGTGTCCAGTTCTGGAGACCCATCTCCAAGGACATAGACAGGATAGAGGCAGTCCAGAGGAGGGCACCTAAAATGGTGCAGGGTCTGCAAGAGAAGCCGTATGTGGAGAGACTAAAGGAGCTTAATATGTATACCCTTGAGGAAAGAAGGAGAGGGACATGATAGAAACTTTTAAGTACCTCAGTGGAATCAACAAAATCCAAGAGGGTAGCATCTTTCAGAAAAGAGACATGCAAGAACAAGGGACACAATTTAAAGATAGAAGGAGGGCAGTTCAGGGCAATGTGAGGAAGTATTATTTCACAGAGAGGGTAGTGGATGCATGGAACAGCCTTCCTGAGGAGGTTGTGGGGTCTAAAACTGTGGGAATTCAAGAATGCATAGGACAGACATAAAGGGCAATTCTTGAGAGGTAGGAAAATAGGCTGTTGGTTAACTAGGATCTACGGCCTATCCTGTAGGTAGGGAAATGGGCAGACTAGATGGGCCTAGCGGTCCTTATCTGCCGTCAAAGTCTATGTTTCTATGCCTCGACTCTTTGTCTGGAGGAGAGGTGCTCATGTGCTTTGGTGCTGAGGAGCGATCATCAGCTGCAGAGATGACCACAGATTCAGTCTTGGGATGAGCCTTCAGGAATGGGGCATCCTTCGGCACCCGGTAATGTCTGTCCACCCGTTTGGGAACAGCCGGGAGGGAATGAGGCATCTGCCAGATGGTACTGGTGAGGTGCCATCTAAGGAGGAACAGTGACTGGAGACAGAGACTCGTAAGTTGAGATGCTCCGCAAGCCTCTGTCTCACGGGGTCCTGTTCCTCCAACTCCCAGTTGAAATAATTCTTCATGGACCTCAGAAGATCCAAAAAGGCAGGGTCCTCTGGTGGAGATTTCGGGGATACCTTGCCTTTCGGGCCCTCAGGCTCCTCCGGGACCTCTTCTGAAGAGTCGTCGGCCCCCTCTGAGCTATCGTCGCTGTCCGCCTCCTTGACAGGATGACGTCGGCTATCGGGAAGGGAAACGTCCTGATGAGTCTTCCCCAAGACATGGACAGTGGTAACAGAGGAAATGCTCGGGGACGGAGACCTGGGAGACCGTAGTTGTGGAAGCCTAGTCTCCAGGTCCGAGACCAACTCCGACTGTGCTCCCTGTCACCAAGACTGGATTAGAGCCTTGAAATCCGGAGTAGCCGAGGGGGTGAAGTAGGCAGAGGAGGAGGAAGAGGAATAACCGGTGGATGGTAATAACCCTGGATCCCCCGAAATGTAGAGTAGGGATTAAATCCTGGGTAGAACTGTCCAAAGTGACTCCAATCCGGAGTGGGACCCGCCGGGTAGTGGTCCCCAGGAAATCCTTGCAGGTAATGCAGGACAGTTCGGGGTCTACTATAAACCCCCATCGTCGAATCTGGCGTCGGGGGCACCCACATCGGACCTGCCATTGTGTATATCGGCTGGGGTTCCAGCGTCGGGACAGCCCATGTCAGGGAAACCGACATCGGGACCGGCACCACCTGATTCGGCATCGGAAGGGGATCCACACAAAGGGGCCCTGACAGCGAGACCTGATCCGGCGTCGGGGCCAAAGGCTGAGGCCGGTCAATGGGTCCCAGCTGTGGGACTGTCGTCAGGACAACCGGCATCAGAGGAGGTGCCGGGAGCCCGCCGGAAGGGCTTCCACAGTAAGGACTGTACACTGAGGAAGGGCCTCCTTTACCTCGATCCCGAGAGGGGAACGAGGAGCAGACCCGGAAGCGTCGACCGTGTCAAGGGGTTCTCCGCTATCATCGCCAGAGGTACCCGCCAGAGAAGGGAAGGGTACAGGTGAAGAATGAGGAGGGAGAGGGACTTTCTCCCTCTGGTTCCGTCAGACTCTGAGTGAGGCATCGTCAGGCTGCAATGGGAACCCTTACTCAAGTGGTCACAGAAATGGCCGACAGCAGGTGGGTCGGGCGGGCAGGAGGGAGCCCCGACCGCTTATCGACTGGGTGCCGAGCAGTACCCACAGCCAGGGTAATTGACCACCGCCACCACCATCCCCAGAGGAACCAGGGGCCGACTTATCGGCTGAGGCGGTGCAGTTGTTGGATGAGTCGACGGCTGACTGACCCACCGTGGATTTGCCAGACTTACCGTCTGATTTTCTGGGCGGCAGCTGGGCCTTGCTCGTTGAGGGCCGTGCGTTGTCCATGGAGTGCTCCCACTCCCTGGATTTCTCCTTGTGTTTTTTGGAAGGAGAAGACTTTTCAGTTGAGGACTGTCTAAGCCAGTCCATCTTCCTCTCAAGGGAAGTCAAGCGGGCTTTTAAAAGATGGGCCTCCATAGCCTGCTGTCTTCTCTTCTTTGTGGCCTGATTAAAGGTCTGGCACTCTGGGCAGGAGGAAACAGGATGGTCTGGGCCTAAACAGAGGATGCACTTGAGGTGACCGTCTTGGTGCGGGATCTGCGTGCCACAAGACAAGCACTTCTTCTTGGGTGAAGACATCAATAAATTGAAAAAAGAATTGAGAAATGGGTGAAGGAAAATCCGACACTAGACACTTTCATGACGATCGCTATATGGAAGTCTGCAATGCCACTGACACGAGACGATGGCGGTAAAGAACTAGCGGGCAGATGTGGGGATCGCCCACTATATACAGTCACGTCGACATCAGTCACGTGATGTCGGGTGAGCGGTCCCCCGTCAGATATTGCTAGAAAAGTCTGCCGTGCCGCCCGACGCCAGGTGGCGCCAGTCCTATATGTGACGAACTACTGAAGGAACCCTCTCGAAGTAGGATCCCTATTTATGCCATTATACAGCTTACTGGTATTTCTTCAGTTTGCGGTCGCCTTTGAAGAGTGCAGACGTTCCCAGGTCCACAAAGATCAATCGTACCCGTGCTCTGGGGGGCTGTGTATGGGGAGGCAGGGTACGAGAGGATGGGCGCAGGTTGGGGGAGGGAGAAGGACAGACCGTGAGGGGCCATTTTCTGTTTTACAGGTTTAAATAAAAAGAGCAATAATCGCGGGCCTTTTTTTTTTTGTTTTCAGGGGCATCTGGCGCTGGGGTGGGCTCCCAGAAGGGGGGTGCTGTAGCCGATGGACGATTGGGCACACCTGTCGGCACATAAGGAGAGGGACTGAAGCCGACAGGGACTGGGCCCTCACGTTGGCAAGGAAAGCTTGGTGGGGGGGGGGCGCATGATGCCAAGGGGGATTGGGCACCCCATCTGCACAGAATTGAAATGGAAGGGGGACCATTATGCTGACGGGGAGTGGGCTCCCCCGTCGGCACATGAACTGGGTCGGGTCATGCCGACAGGGAGATTGGGCACCTCCGAAGTTGGCATTGTGGCGGCAGTCACTGCCGCCATGTTTACTGGCTGCTTTCACCAGGAAGGGCACGTCGGGATGCGTGTTCTGGTGCCGCTGCATGACGAGCTTGGCTCTCATTGCAGCAGACCTTTTCTTAGATGTGCTCGCCTCATTAAGTATTGCTGCTGTGAAGCCTGCATGCTGGCTTACTGGGGAATGAGGGACGCACCTACTGATGCGTGCCCTGCATTCGCCCACAGTGACCGCACCTCCAAATCTGCTACTACTGCAATATGTTGGCTGGTGTGCACGTGCGAGCCAACATAAAAAAGGTAATGTGTGCACATAGCTTTTTAAAGTGTTGAACCACTTTGTATCTTCTCCCTTTCATTTGTGTTCCCTTCACATTCCAAGTTAGATATTTAAGTGGATTAGTCATGGAAATTCGTGCTAATACGATAGGTTCTGGTCATGCTGAACAGATTGCACCTTTTGTAACAGACCTTAATTCTTAGTGCTTTCTTGCACTCTGCAGCCTTTGACCATTTCTGCTGGAGTGTGGGTAATCTCTCCTCACTCCTAGACCTATTTTTACTCAGGAGAGCACACCCCCAATCTGACGACCTCCAAGCTCTGTTTCACATGGACCTCAGCTTGCCAACCAGGCTCTCTGGTTAGCTACTGTGCTGAAAGTTCCCCTGCAATCAGCCTCTGCAGCAAATCGATCCAACAAAGAATTACCCTCTCTTTCACTGAGAAACTGTAAGAAATGAAGTAATCTGGCATGGTGTTTATCCGTTTGAAACTGTAATAGCGCCGTTCCCCTTTCCATTTCTTTGATTACAGTACATACTGAAATCCACTGGCCTGTCCTTGGCATTTCCTCAGTTAACTACCTGTGTCAACCTCTTGTTTGCAGCTACTATCAAGATATTGAATAAGTACTGGCTATGACTATTGGTGACCTTCCCCAGAATCCACCCCGAACTAAAGGGCTGAAATGAAGAGAGTGATAAATACTCAGAATAGTGCGTGCATGTGATTCTATCTCAAACCAGTGTCCCCTAATTTTCAGGTGGCTCCGAAAGGCTACTTCTCCACATTTGTGCCATAATAGGTTGGGGAAACGTCCTTCAAATTGCCTAGTAACTATAGGTCTAAAAAACAATCTTGTAAGAATTTTCCACTTAAACTCATTCTGTGTATTTGAGGCCCTGGTTTTCTTGACCTGTGCCCAGACAACCTCCCACTGTTTGGTAAGCTTACAGTTTGCCTCTATCTTCCATTTCTGCTGTACTGCTGCATGTGTGTCTGGATTGAAGCTATTAATACACTTATATAACCCCAAAACAATCTTCCTTCCTTGCAGACCACACAAGTGTGCTTAAAAAAACAAAAACTCTGGAACCAGACATTCCCTATGATATTTAACAAAAAGCTTTAAGGTGTCATGGATGAATAGTACCTTTTTATGTAAATGTGGCTGCTGAGACCACTCTCACAGTTATAAGAGTGGTCTCAAGCACATTCTTAAGATATGACAACCCTGAACCGAAGGTTAATTAATCGATGAGACTGATCAATAATATACAGTGCACTACACTTAACGGGATGTGTTTAAAGGGGGCAGCCACTTTACTGGGACGATTACTTGGGCGCTGATTTTCAATAATGTTAAGTAATTGTGTGCAGAGCCTTTTAACAGGGACACTGTGCTGCTTAATTGTTTTCGGATGCTGTCCTACATGCTGGACCACTGGAGATCTAAGGGCTCAGCTCCAGGCAGCATGGGCAGAGATTGCACGCCTCAAATTGCATATTCAGGAGGAAACATATTATAAGAACCACCCACCATTTCCACAACATCCAAGAGGTTGGCAGGTGGCTAGGAGGAGCAAATCAGGTGCCCCATCACTCAATGCTCTCCAACGTATCACCTCCACAAACTATATAAAAACTACAAACAGGTATCTGCCTCTATCTCCGAAATCAAACAAAGGGGCAGAGGATACTGCAGAGCAAGACACTGCAGCACAGTAGCTAGCGCAACAAAACATGCCCAAAACAGGGACCAAAACAAAAAAAGCAAAAAGGAAATCCAAAACACTTCTGATCACAGCAGACTCCATGATTCGGGGAGTTGATACCTACCTCCAGCCGAGGGTAATGATCAGTTGTCTCCCAGGTACATCAGCATGGAGAGACACTGACTGCATTGCTAAAATCGTACAGGAAGCAGGAGAAAACAGCCTTGCTTGTAGAGCAGAAAGCAGCTAACTAAAAGAAGCTACATTTTCTTCTTAATTTAAAACTTATATCTCAGTAGGAGTCAGTGTCAGTTAAGATTAAGTAGACCGATAACTTTATTAGAAGTAGAAGGGGTCTTATGTAGGGTTAAAAAAAAGAAAGAAAAGAAAGAAAGGCAGTGTGTGTTCTGTGCAGGGAAAGGTACTGTATCAGGTGACTTTGCTAAACCAGTAGGAGGAAAGAGAGCTTACCTGGGGGTGTGGTTTAGACACTAGAAAAGCATGTGAGTCAAATTACAACTTCCTGTTGCTAGCCTTTTTTCTTACCAATTGCCCTCCATCCCACCCACCCAAAGCCAGTTCTACTTTTATAGCCACTGGATTTAACTGTCAACAGGAACTTCCTGTTTGGCAGTGGGAAGGAAAGGATCATAGAGAAACATTGGTTTTGTCAACCCTGAAGTACAAAAAGTAGCTCACTCTCCCCCCCTAGCTGTTGGTAGTTTGATATTGAGCAGGAAAGAAGGAGACTACTGGAGAAGATAGGAAGTTGCTGTCCCAGAACAGGAAGGGTGAGAGTTGTAAGGAGAGGAGAGAGAGTAAGCATCCAGAGAAACAGTAGAGGGGACACAAAATAAGACATGATAGGAGTGGTGCAGTGCAATGGCTGTGGGGCGGCAGTGTTCCGGGAGACATTCTGGAGGCTGCGATGCTGCCCTATTTGCTTGCACCTCTCTGGTCTGAGAGAGGAGGTTGCCCGTCTCCAGGCTGACCTGGCTAGGATTCGTGAAACCTCCTCCCCCACCCAGGGACCACCAGGGCCAATGCCACTACCTCAGAGGTTGCCAAGAAAGAGGAGTGGCTGGACCAGGGTGGGCTCAAGGAGGGAGAGGGTGGTGGAACAGAGTTGCATCCCTCCAGCTGTACCTCTTCACAATTCATTCGCTCTTCTGGTGGAAGTGGTTCCTCTATGGAGGCACCTGCAGTGGAGACCATGGAGGATGCTGGGAACCTTCACAAAGGAGACTCAAAGGAGGGTGGCATGGGACCCCACAGGGGAAGGAAACAACTCCTGGTGGGGGACTCAATCATTAGGGGGTAGGAATGGGATCAGAGCAGTGCAAGAGGAGTTTGTAGAGTTGGGAAGGGGCCTTAGACGAGTAGCGCATACGGTAACCTTCTCGGAGGTGCTGCCTGTCTATGGCAAGGGAGATGCTAGGGCACTTCTCACCAGGGAATTCAATGAGTGGTTGAAAAACTGGTGTGGAGCTCAGGGTTTTGGCTTCATTGGGGACTGGGGAGCCACCTGGAGGAATGCAGACCTATACTGGTGCGATGGTCTGCATCTGTCAAGGGGGGGAACCAGGATCCTAGGTGAGAGGTTTAAATGCTTCATTGGCAAGCATTTAAACTAGCCAAGGGGGGAGGCACTGAAAAGGAGCTGGGAAATCCGAGCCTCCCCCCACAAAACATGGTGATTAGTAAGTAAACACCAGGGTACAGAAGTTATTAGGGAGCAGAACAGATTTAAATGCAAAAAAAGGCAAAGGCAGTAAGGACAGAAATGGGGCTAAAAGGGGTAAGGCTATCAAAAAGTGGAGGGTGATGAGTACCAATGCCTGTAGTCTGTGTAACAAGCTCCCTGAACTAGTGGCCTTGATGGAAGAGGTTGCCTGGATATTGTGGCAGTCACAGAAACATGGTACACAGAGAACCATGACTGGGATGTCAACATACCAGGATACACAATCTACAGGAGGGACAGGGAGGAAAAGAGGAGGAGGAGTAGTCTCTATGTAAAGGAAGGGATCAAAGCAACAGAACTAAAGAGTAAACAAGGAGCAGATGAGGCACTTTGGGTCACCCTGGAGACAGGAAATGGCACCACAATCGCATGGGAGTTGTATACAGACCCCCATCTCAGGAGGAGGGAATGGACAAGGAAATGATAGAAGGCTTTCTTAGAATGGCTGAAAAGGGAAATATTGTTGATGGGGACCTGAATATGCCAGATGTTAACTGGAGCACCTTTGCTGCAGGCACATCCAAGAGCAGGGTCATTCTTGATGCCCTACAGGGGGCATGTCTCAGACAGCTAGTATTGGAACCGACTCGGAAGGGAGCAATCTTAGACCTGGTACTTTCAAATGGGGATGGAGAAAGAATCTCAGATTTAGAAGTGGGTAGCCATCTGGGAACAAGTGACCACCAAACAGTGTGGTTCACGATAAACACAGCCATACAATCAAGCCATACAAAAGCAAGAGTATTGGACTTTAGGAGGGCTGACTTTGGGAAAATGAGAGTGCCTCAAAAAGCACTAGCAAACAGGCAAGAAGGAGGGTGGAGGAACAATGGGGAGTGATCAAAACAGCCATCACAGAGGCAACAAGCCTTTGTGAAAAAAAATCAATAAAACACAACAAAGGAAAAAAACGCTATGGTTCACAAAAGAGGTGGCAGGGAAGGTTAAGGAGAAAAGGGCAGCATTCAGGAAATATAAGAAAACACAGAAGGAGCAGGACAAAGAACTTTATCAGTTAAAGCAGAAAGAGGCTGGGAAGGCAGTCAGAATAGCAAAGGCCCAAACCGAAGAAAGGATAGCTAATTCTGTTAAGAAGGGGGATAAGACCTTTTATAGGTACATTAGGGAGCGAAGAAAGACCAAAGGAGGGATACTGAAGCTTAATAAAGGGGAGGGAATGTGGGTAGAGGGTGACAGTGAAAAAGCAGGGATACTGAATGAATATTTCTGCTCAGTATTCACAAAGGAAGAGGAGGGAGTTACCTAAACCAAACAAGAGAAACACTCTGAAGACGGGGGTCGATACCAGTCCATTTACAGAAGAAAGGGTTCTGAAAGAACTAATAAAATTGAAGGTGGACAAAGCAATGGGGCCTGATGGGATTCACCCAAGAATTCTAAAAGAACTAAGGGTAGGACAGTACTGACTACTCTCTTTAACAAATCATGGGAGGATGGGGTGGTACCCTAAGGACTGGAGGAGGGCAGATGTAATTCCTCTTCACAAAAGTGGGAGCAGGACAGAGGCAGGAAACTACAGACCAGTTAGTTTGACCTCAGTGGTAGGGAAAATGATGGAATCACTTCTGAAGGAAAGAATTGTTGAGTACCTAGAGGCCAGTGGGGCTACAGGACCCAAGGCAGCATGGATTCATGATGGGAAGGTCGTGTCAGGCCAATCTAATAGATTTCTTTGACTGGGTGACCAAAGTAGTAGACCAGGGAGGGCTGTGGACATGGCCTACCTAGATTTTAGCAAGGCATTTGATACAGTCCCCACAAAAGATTAATACACAAGATAGCCAGCCTTGGAATGGGTCCCAAGGTGGTAGCCTGGATAAAAATTGGCTAGACAACAGGACGCAAGGGTAGTAGTAAATGGAGTAATAGTGAAGAAAGGAGGGTTACTAGTGGGTACCGCAGGGTTCAGTACTGGGACTGGTCCTTTTAATGTCTTTATAAGTGACATTGCAGAGGAACTGGAAGGAAAAGTATGTCTCTTTGCAGATGACACAAAGATCTGCAACAGGGTTGATACAAGATGGAGTGGAAAGGATGAGAAGGGACTTGGCAAGGTTGGAGGAATGGTCAAATGTATGGCAGCTCAGATTCAATGCAAAGAAGTGCAAGACAATGCACCTGGGAAACAAAACCCAGGGAAGCATACACAATAGGGGTGAGATACTGACAACAGTAAAAATAGAAAGGGACCTGGGGTAATTATATCAGATGACCTAAAGGTGGGCAAGCAATGTGAAGGCAGTAAGGAAGGCTGGAGGGATACTGGGATGCATGGAAGGCAGCATCAATAGTAGAAAACAGGAAGTTGTTATCCCTCTGTACAGACAGTTGGTGAGACCCCATCTGGAGTACTGTGTGCAGTTCAGGAGACCCCATCTCCGAAAGACATAGACAGAGTGGAGGCTGTCCAGAGGAGGGCAACAAAATGGTGCAGGGTCTGCACCAGAAGACATACGAAGAAAGACTAAAGGAGCTTAATATGTATACTCTTGAGGAAAGAAGGGAGAGAGGGGACATGATAGAAACTTTCAAGTACCTCAAGGGAATTAACAAAGTCCAAGAGGGTAGCATCTTCCAGAAAAAGAGATGTGCAAGAACAAGGGGGCACAATTTGAAGATAGAGGGGGGACGGCTCAGGGGTAATGTAAGGAAGTATTTTTTCACTGAGAGGGTTGTGGATGCATGGAACAGCCTCCCTGAGGAGGTCGTGGAGTCAAGAACAGTGGGGGACTTCAAGAATACATGGGAGAGGCATAAGGCAGTCCTAGGGGTGGGTAAGAGGAAGTAAGCTGTTGGTTAACTAGGATCTGCAGCTTATCTGTTAGGTAGGAAAATGGGCAGACTAGGTGGACCAAGTGGTCCTTATCTGCCGTCAAATTCTATGTTTCTAAATCGATGACGTCCTGGTACACATAGGGACTAACGATCTCGCCCGCTGGTCAGTTGTGCAGACCAAGGAACACCTGACCAGGCTGGGAGACAAACTGTCATCCATTTTGTCCAGCATCTCCTTCTCTGAGATCCTGCCAGTCTGGGGGGCAGGCGGACAGAAGGTCAGAGGAGGAGACAGCAGCGCTAAACATGTGGCTCAAGGGCTGGTGCCAGTAAAAAGGACAAACATTTGTAGATAACTGGCAACAGTTTTGGGAGTGAAAGTTTTTTCAATTTACTGGACTGCATCTGACTAAAGAGTGAGTCAGTGCACTGGGGCAGAAGTTTGATATCTTTGCAGAATATTTCAACTAGCAAATGGCTAGAGGGGTGCAGCATTTGATACATCAAACAGAAAGAACACCCTTCCTCCCTCAGCTAGTGATCAAACAGGAGTTCAGCATGTTTGTAGTTCATCTGCATCACCAGGTAAGGAAAAACATACGGCTCCCCATTCGACGCACACAGGAAATGCCGGAGCTCACCCAACAACTAACACACCAAAATCTGGCCAATGGAAAATCATGTACACAAATGCCTGCAGTCTGAGAAATAAGATCCCAGACCTGCAGGCAACAATGACAGAGGCTAAACTGGACAAAGTAGCCCCTATGGAAGACTGCTAGAAGAAGCTGCCATGTGATAGTGCCACCTGGTGGAACTCCCCAGTGTAATAACCTACTACAAGAGACCAGTCTGTAGAAGATCTACTATTAAAGGTGAGTAACCTGTGTTTCTAGGAACATGGATATGTTGTTCTATCCACACTGGTCGGCAGATTCCTAGCAATTCTCTGGGAGGAGCTAGGCAAGGTGCACACCCCTTACTTAGGGAAAAGAGATTGGAGAACTGAGGCCCCAAAACCAGAATCCCGGCGTGACTCAAGGTCGATGTGGTAATGCTTGATGAAGGTGTTTGCTGTCTTGCAGGTAACAGCCCAACAGATTTCCTGGATAGGGACGTCCCTGGAAGCAGCTACCGATGTAGCACAGATCAATGCACAATGTAATCCATCTGCCAATCGTCTGCTTTGCTTTAGGTCTGCCAAGTGCAGCTTCAGCGTAGGCGATAAATAGCTGGCAAACCTCTCCCTGAATTTCGGCCGTTCTTTCCTTGTAATAAGAGAGAGTTCATCTCAGGTCCAGAGTATGGAGCCTGTACTCGCCATCCGAGATGTAGTTCGGGTAGAACATAGGCAGAGTCATCAACTGGTTGAGATGGAACTCTGACATCACCTTTGGGAGAAATTTTGGGTGGGGGCGCAGGACAACCTTGCCCTGTGGAAGACTCCACTGAAAGCGCCTGGAGCTCCCCAGTCCTTCTGGCTGATGTGACAGCCACCAGGAAAGCGGTATTCCACAAGTATGACATTTCACACTTGTGCATCGGTTTGAATGGCTTGCCCATGAGTTTTGCCAAAACCAGCAGTAAATCCCATGGAGGTGGAGGTTTGCACACCGATGGGGATATGTGATCGAGGCCTTTAAAGAAACATCAGACCACCTTCTCCTGTGCCACCGTCTGCTGATCGGCCTGCACCCAATAAGCACAGATGACTGCTAGGTGCACCTTAAGGGTCACAAACAGAAGACCCTTTTGGACAAATACCAAAGATAGTCTAGGATGCTAGCCACTAGACAGAACAGAGGGTCCAGGCCCTTGCCCTGACACCAAATGGAAAACCTTTTCCATTTGAAGGCACAGCACCTTCTGGTCGACTCCTTCCTGATGCTTCCACTACTGTGAATACACCCTCAGAGAGGCACAGAGCCTGGAACTCTAGCCGCTCAGGAACCAGGCTGTCAGGTGCAGGGACTGAAGGTCCAGATAGAACACCTTCTCCTGTTGGACTGATATCAGGTCCGGGCATGCTGGAAGACGCCTTGGAAGCCTGTTGCTGAGGCTGAGGAGATCTGGATACCAGAACTGGCTGGGCCAGTCTGGGGCTACCAGGATCACCTGCGCCTTGTCCCTCCACACCTTGTGAAGCACCCTGTGGACCAAGGGAAATGGAGGGAAGGCGCAGAAGAGGCCTGGCATCCACAGCCTTGAGAAGGCATCCCCCTGCAGCAAGCCCTGCTTGTGGGGGGGGGAAGGCAGGCATGAAACAGCCTCAGCTTGGTGTCTTCCTGGGAGGCAAATAGGTCCACCAACGGTTTGCACCACTGGGAGAACAGGCTGTGAGCTACCTCTGGATGGAGAGACCACTTGTGGGATGCCTACGTGGCTGAGAGCATCCGCCAGTTGATTTGAGGCTCCTGCCACATGGATGGCTAGGAGATCTGCCCCCAGTCAGCTCACGAGGGTCCAGATGTGGAGCGTTTCCCTACACAGCAGCTGGGAGTGCATGCCACCCTGTCTATTGAGGTACTACATTGTTGTGGTATTGTCCGTCTGGACTTGAACCACTTGACCGCGGAGCTACTGAGCGAACACTGACAGTGCCAGTCTGACTGCTCTGAGCTCCAGCAGGTTGATACGATTTTGGGATTCCTCAGGGGTCCAGAACCCATGGGCCCTGTTGCTCCCCCATGTGGGCTCCCCAGCCTGTGAGAGAAGCATCGGTTGTGAGGACAACCATCAGCTCTGGGCGGACAAACGAAAGCCCTTCCTGCAGATGATCCAGGATGGTCCATCATTGGAGAGCGTCCCATATCTTCTGGGTCACAGTGATCAGCTGGTCAAAATGACCTATGCGTGGAGTCCACTGGGCAGCCAGCTCCCACTGAAGGAGGTGCATATGCTACTGGGCCCATTGGACCACAATGGTTTAAGCCACCATGTACCCCAGAAGGCGCAGAAAGTCCCGGGCAGGGCACAAGTGCCCAACCAGAAATTATTAGGCAAAGGAGGAGAGAACCTCCACCCTGTCCACTGTTAACCGAACTCTGGCTCGGCAGGAGTTGAGCTCTGCCCCGATGAAGCATATAATCTGCGAAGGCACGAGCTCCGACTTGGCCTCATTGATAAGGAGGCCAAGTTGAGTGCAGGTTTGGAGGGCCAGGTCCCTGGACCTCTCCACCTCTTGCTTAGTAGAACCAGCCAAGAGCCAATCATTGAGGTAGGGATAGACTCTGACCCCTCGACGCCTGAGGTGGGCAGCCACCACTGCAATGCATTTGGTGAAGATCCATGGGGTTGATGACAGGCATGGCTCGGAACTCGTAAAGGGTTCCCTCTGCTCAGAAGTGGAGGAACTGCTGATGAGATGGACAGATTGGAATGTGAAACAACAAAGTGTCCTGGATATCCAGTGAGCAGAACCACATGTTCTGCTCCAGGGACGGTATGATCTGGGACAGAGTTACTATCCTGAAGGTGCGAGGCATGAGAAAGTGGTTCAGATCATGCAGATCTAGAATGGGGCACCAGCCCAACGTCTACTTCAGAACCAGGAAGAACCTGGAAACAAACCCTGGGCCGACTCGGGGATATGCCACTCGGGCCACTGCCTCCTTGAGGAAGAGTTGGACTATGTTGTGTCTTGGAGTCGACCGAGTGTGGACTGATACCCTTTCCTCCCATGGGGTGCGGGTTCGGCTGGGACAGTACTGCTTGAATTCCAGAGGCAGACCCTGGTCGACCACTTCTAGAACCCACCTGTCCATGGTAACAGCAGACCAGGTGGATAGAAAGTGGCAGAGTCACGGGAAGACCTGGAGCTGGCGTGATGGAAATAGGGGTGGCAGCCCCTAACCCGTCACTGAGCAGGCTTCGAGAAGAGGGTCCAGATTGGAAGTTGCCTGAACCCCAACCTCCTCTGCGGGCTGCTGGAGGCCCAGACTTGGGCCGAGGGCGCCAAGCCTATGCTTGCTGTTGCTGCCCACCCTGGAATGAGGGCTGCTTGGCCGCAGGAACAGGGTGCTGAAATGGCTTTTTCTGCTGCTTCTTGGCACCTGGAGCGTCTTTCTGAGCAGAAGTAGCTGAGACCAAGGTGGCATTGGACTGCTCGATCCATTGTAGGTGACTGCCCACACCTGAGCTGAAAAGATCGGTGCCCAGGAAAGGAACATCGTTAAGTTTGTGCTGGATACCCGCTGTAAAGGTGGACAGCCTCAGCTAAGCCCTGCAATGCATGGCAACCGCGGCTGCCACTGAATGGGTGCATGAGTCCCCAAAACCCAGGGCCGTCTGGCATTGCAGTTTGGCAACGGCCCGACCCTGGTCCCTGGACCTGTTTTACCGTAGTCTGAAGGTCTGCAGGGAGGTGCGGGAGAACCTCATCCAAAGAGCCAAAAGGGTGTGAGAGAAATGTGCCATGACGATGGCCGAGCTTGCCTGACGGAGGCCTAGCGAAGGGGTGGCATAAACCTTCCTGGCAGAGTGGTTCAATTTTTTGGATTCCTTATCTGGTGGTCTATCCATATCTGCTGAGCTACCTGTGTGTCTGAAAATGGAAGTGGTCACTAAACCCTCCGCAAAGGGATGTTCCATGAACCCTGAGAGGGTCCCAATGGGCACCGCATACTTGCGGGCCATCCGAGTAGACGGCGTGGGCAGGAGGCAGGATGCCTGCCAAAGCTCCAAAGCCAGACCAACAATGGCCTTGGCCACTGGGAAGGCTTCCGTCAGAGTGTCCCCTCTCTTTAGGATGTCCGTAAGAGGGTACTCCTCCACTTCTGGACTGGTTCCAGGGGCATCCCTGTGGATTCGGAGATCAGGCGAAGAATCCTCAAGAAGATGAAGGACCTTCCTCCGTCGAGAGACTGCCCACCAACTCATCGTCTAGCGGACGAGAGTGTAGGTCAGAGTAATCAGAATCCAAAGTATCCGGATAAAATTGGCCCGCCACCAAGGTTCCCCTCTAGACGCCTGAGGCAGTCAGGCATGAGGGTGACTGATAACCTGCGAGGAAGACCCAGAACAGACAGAGATTCCTTCGAAGGAGCCCTTCCCAAGGGCTGTTTAGATGGCGGCTCCACCACTATTGGTGGACAGGTCGATTTTGGCCAAACTAGGGCGTGTTTTACTGGCTCCACGGGTGAGGGTACCAAAATCGGTGCCGATGAAGTCAGCTTCGGTATAGAAGGCACGAGCCAGGTAATGACCGGTGTGGAAACTGTGGCCGGTTTCTGACCGGACAAGATCAGCTGTTGCCACATTAGGTCTTTGTAGCATCGACGGAATTTCCACTGAAGCCTCCCCTCATCTGAGGAGGACGAAGACGAATGGCGGCGTCACCTTTTCTTAGAGCGCTTATACATCTTCCTCAGTCTATTGGTTGAGGGGGTCAGCGATCTCGATTGTCAGGAGACACCGGGGGAACCGGTGATTTTCCCAGATCTGGGACTGACTCCTCGATGGGATTGCCAGCTGGCTGGGTCTCCTCATCGGGGAGAGGCAGGACCGGGGTCCTGGTAAGAGAGCTGTCAGTCTCCTTGGCGACAACAGATCGACCGGGTCGAGAGTGATCTCAACCATGTTGATCGAGACTTTGACCGGCTGACCAGACAGCAGAGCCGAGAAGCCAATGGCTGAAGTTGCAGTTTCGACCGAGGTCGAGACTGGAAATCCCTGGGACCGAGACCGCTCTCCATCCCAAGAATGTCTTCGCCGAGACTAAGAATCTCTCGGTTCCTTGTCCTTTTTACGGGATCAGGAGACATGCGAGCCCGAAGATCCCTTGCCCTTGGTGGGGAATGACTGGTTCATTTCCTGAAAGGAGCCCGAGAATGTGGAGCCCAGGGTGAGCGGAACAAAAATTAGCCGAGAGGAATGCTCCGCGGCCTGCACTGCCCCTTCTCCGAAGTCCTGCATTTGCTCCAGCTGCTCGGCGGACCCTGCAGCCGTGAAGATCGCCCACTGTGCATCCTTCGATTTGACCGGCGAATTCTGTTTCTCTGGGCTACCCAGTTTCAAACGTGCGAGATGACCGTCGAGGACATTAGGGTGGAAAGTGAGACACATCTCACAGGCCTGGGTGTCATCACCAACACCCAGACAGACACACGTGGTATGCGGTCTGGGCGCGACATCCTTTGGCCTCATGGGCACCGGCGGAATCCGGGGGAAGATTCATCTTCCATCGCGGTCAAGACAAAGAACTTCCGATCGCTAGCTCTAATGAGCCTAATCTTCAGAAAATCCTACGTAAATGAAGCCAGGGCCTACGGAACACGGGAGCGGTAAGAAGGCAACCTCAATCTTCCAGTGGAAAGGAAGATCTGGCATCATGGGGCAGAGCCATGGGTTATTAGTTTAGTTTATTGGTCTAGGAGTTAACACCTTTGAGCCAGGGCTCTTTTACAAAGGTTCCACGTCACATAGAACATCAAACAAACAATACATATTACAAGTAATACCAGAAGGAAAAGTTATATAATAAATATGCTATTAACAGTTTCAAGGCAGTAAAGTTTAGAAGTTACATAATAAATATGCTTTAAACAGTTTCAAGGCAGTAAACAATTTAGGAAATAAAAAAACTTCCAGGGAGAGGGAGATAAGTAGGAGCCAATAGGGAGGCGAGAAAGGAGGGAAAGTGGTGGGCAGTAGAGCAAGTGAGAGGGGACAGAAGGGGGAGAAAAAGAGTGAGTTAGGAGGCAGATAGGAGTAGTAGTGGTACGTGATGGTTCATTAGACAAGGAGAGTAGGCCTTGGATGTGAGGGTGGTCAGGAGGAGGAGTAGCCTTTATCGAATGCAATCACAGTTGCTAGTGGTAGTGAGGTGGGCATAGAGCATGGTTTTGAAAGCTCCAAGAGAGGTTGAGGATAGAGCAGGTGGACTTAGAGCATTGAACCAGGTCGGGGCCCTGTACCCGAACTTTCTTTGTCCCTGTGCAGTCCGACATCTGGGAACCAGAAAAGGTTGGTGTTCAGATCTGGTGGTGGGACGCATGCCATGATTCAGACGGAGTAGGTTTTGGATACATAATGGAGTCAGTCCCAAGATAGATTTTTTTGCCATTATGCAGGTGAGATATACAAGGCGATTTGATAGTTGCAACCAGCCTGTTTCATAGTAGAGCTCACATGTGTGTGTCAGTCTTTAGAGCGACTGAGATACACCTTAGTGCCATGGTGGTACCTGAGCCATAGATAATAAGGCCATAGTCAAGGATTGAGATTATGGAACTCTGTATAGCTATCCTCAGCGCAGCTTGGTTTAGGAATTGTTGGTGTCGAAATTGTATTCCTAGACATTGGTTCACTGTTTTTCACCGTGCTGTCAATGTGGGTTGCAAAGGTAAGCCCTTGGTCAAGCGTGATGCCAAGGTATTTGAAAGTATTTACTTGGTCCAGTGTATTTCCAGTAGAGGTTTTTATGGTGCGTGGAGTATTTCTATTTTTGTTTTGGTGATTGGTAAAAAGCATGGCTTTTGTTTTATTGTGGTTAAGCACAAGTTTACTATCCAGGAACCACTTTTCAACACTAGAGACGGCAATTTGTAAGCTTTGACGTAGGGAGTTTGGCTCTTTGTGAGTAGAGAGAATTACAGCATCATCAGCATATAAGATTATTTTTTCTGGGCAGAAATCTGGGAGGGAGTTCAGGAACAGGCTAAAGAGGAGTGGGCCTAGAATTGATCCCTGCGGTACACCTGAGAGGACTGGTTTGGAGTCAGAGAGTTCATCAGAGATTTTTACAGCCTGTGACCGATTTGACAGGTAACTTTTTACCCAAGCACTAGAACCTTCAGCCAGGCCTTGGCTGGTCAATAAGGATATAAGTAGTCCATGATGGACTGTATCGAAAGCTTTTGTGAGGTCAAAAAAGACCACACCGGTTTGGTACCCTTTGTCCAGGGCTGAGTGGACTTCTCCAGAGAAGTCAAGTAAGGCCGTTGTAGTACTATGTCCTTTCCTAAAGCCGTGCAGTTGATTACAAAGTAGATTGTACTTGTCCAGGTAGTCAGAGAGTTGGTCTGCCACAATGTGTTCAAGTGCTTTGGAGAGGGGTGGGAGTATTGATATTGGTCGATAGTTACCTGTTGAGGCTTTGTCCCCCCCTTTGTGCACTGGTGTGACTATGGCAGACTTCCATTTGTTGGGAAATTGATTTTGGCAAAGGGACAGATTAAGAATTTTGGCAAGGGGGTGGATCACTACGTCCAGGGTGAGAGACAGGATTTTTAGCTCTAAGGTGTCACTACTTGTTCTGGATTTGAAGCAGGCCTTTTCTATGTATTTGTAGGCTTTGTGCACTTTGATTTTCTTGAAATAAAATTGTGGTTTGTCACGAGGGGTGTTTTGTGATACTAGGTTAGGCACAGGCAAGTCCAAGAAGAAATCTGGGGGAAGGACCCCACAGAGGACTGTGAACATCTTATTTAGAGCATCTGCAATAGTCTTTGGGACAAGTGTGGTGGATCCGTCAACTTTCATAATGGTGGGTGTCGATTTTGATTGCTTACCCATTATATTTCGGATGTTGTCCCAGAAAGCTCTCCAGTCACCCCAGGTGGATTCAAGGGCGT
Source organism: Neoceratodus forsteri (assembly GCA_016271365.2). NCBI lineage: Eukaryota > Metazoa > Chordata > Ceratodontiformes > Ceratodontidae > Neoceratodus > Neoceratodus forsteri. The sequence continues at coordinate 1,280,457,056 of CM057459.1, read as the reverse complement.
TTTTGAAATAGGCGCTCTTCATTTGCCTAATTTGTGTGGTGCATATGTTTTGTGCCTGCTTGTATTTTAGGGTATCATGTGGTGAGCCTGTGTCCCTGGCTATGGCCCAGAGGTAGTACCGAGCCTTGAGATGGGCAAGTAGTTTGGCAGTAATCCAAGGATTTGTTAGTGCTTTGATTTTACGCCTTTTTACTGGGGCATAAAAGTCACATGCAGTACTGAAGGTTGTGATGAAGTATTCTAGTGCAGCACTAACATCAGTCATTTTGAAAATTGGTGTCCAGTCATGTTGCAGGAGACAGGTCTTTAATTTGATAAGATTCCCTTGTGGCAATACTCTGCTTGAGAAATTTATTAGACCAGGTACAAGACACTGGGGAGTGGTCACTGAGAGAGTCAGGGAGAACTTTAATGTTCTTTATCCGGTCAGGGTGATTAGTGAGAACCCAGTCAATAAGGGTGCTTGTTCCAGTTTTGTAATTTTTCCGGGTAGGGGAAGTTACCATCTGCGTCAGGTTGGCTGCTAGGATGTCATCTTTGCAGGAGCCAGTGTCGTTATATCATCTGGGTGGGTGGAAGGAGCCAGTTTTGAGACCTTCTGGTGAGATTTAAAGGGGAAAAGGACATGCCAACCAGTGTGGATAGAACAACATATCCACGTCCCTAGAATCTCTCTTTATGAGACACTGGTTAGGCCCCATCTGGAGTACTGCATGCAATACTGGAGGCCGCACCTGCACAAGGACATTAACAAAATGGAGGCAGTCCAGGGAAGGGCAAACAAAATGGTGCAGGGACTGCATCAGAAGACATATAAGGACAGATAATGGAGTTCAATATGTATACCCTAGATCAAAGGGGGGAGAGGTGATATGATCGAAACATTCAAACATCTTCAGGGCATTAATAAGGTGAAAGGGTCTAACATGCTTCAATATAAGAAAAATATCAGGACAAGAGGACACAGCATGAGATTAGAGGGAGGCCGACTATGGGGTAATGTGAGGAAGTTCTTTTTCACAGAAAGGGTGGTGGATGCACGGAACGGCCTACCTTGGGAAGTAGTGAATATGAATACAGTGCAGGGCTTCAAACAGGCATGGGAAAGGCATAAGGGAGCAATACAGATGAGTATGAATAGACAGGCTATTGACAGAGTACAGGCCTATGGCACATTCATAATTTAAAAAAAATGGGCAGACTGGATGGGCCTTGTGGTCCTTATCTGCCATCAACTTCTCTGTTTCACCTGCAACACATTAACACCCTTGTGTTGCTGTATTAAACAGCGGCAGTTAGCGAGTGCTCAGCACTCAGCCTTGGTGTATGATCCGAACTGTTATGAACTCCAAACACTGGCCGCTTAGCAAGAGAATGGACCTTCCACAGTCACAGAAGTTGAAAGTAATTGAGGTTCTGCAGGAGTCTAATGCTTCTATGCCCTCTGTTGCTAAAACATTTGGCATCTCCAAAAGTCAGGTCAGTTGAATAAGTCTCAACAGAGACAATACTGTTGCTGACTGGCAAGTGCACTCCAACCCAAAGCGGAAGTGAAAAAGGGGAGAAAAGGACACAGATGTGGAGGACATCTTGCACATCTGGTTTAATCATGCACTTGAAGGCACCCGTCTCTCTGGTCCTGTGTTAAAGAAAAAAGCGAATGAATTAGCTTCTCATTTAAGTCATGGTTCAGTTAAAGCCACTGACAGTTATCAGGGTGGAAGAGCAGACATAACATTGTTAGCAAAAAAGGAACACGGAGAGCGTTCTGATGCAGATTCGGACTCAGACTCCGCTTCAGAATGGCTGCAGAATGTTCTACCCCTCATGTCTGAATACCCTTCGGTAAACATCTTCAACGCTGACGAGACAGGGTTGTTTTACCAGGGGTACCCAGACAGAAGACTGATACACAAGGATGTAGATTTAACTGGTGGAAAAATTAAAAAGACCGGGGCTCTCTCTTGTGTTGCACTAACTTAGTAGGCACAGAGAAGCTGCCGCTGTTAAGTGATTTGCAAGAGCAATAGACTGCGGTGCCTCCCTAAGGATTTGTCACGCTTGCCTGTGACATATGCGCATTCCTGTAATGCATGGATGACTGGCTCCATATTTTCCGAGTGGCTTGCTAACTGGAACCACCAGCTGAAGAAACACAGAAGAAAAGTCCTGCTATTCATAGACAAGCTCATCCCCCCCGATTTGGTTAGCAAATTTTCAAACATAAAAATGGTTTTCTTACCACCCAACACCACCAGCCTAATTCAACCTCTAGATATGGGGTTATAAAAGATTTTAAGGGCCACCAAACTTCACAGCTGACCTCCCGGATAGTCGGCATCACTGACAGTGGGTCCAGTGCTTTGGTGTCTGAAACTGCACACACAGCTAACCTTTTAGAGGCCATCTTTATGATGCATAAAGCATGGATCACTGTCAAGAACTAACTGTTTTAAAAAAGCAGGCCTTCTAATTGATCGACTTACCGAAGAGCCACTGCCAGTAATCAGTGATGTTCTTGCTGACGTTGAACGGCCACAGAACATGATGATGGAGGAGTCTGAAGCATTCGCTGATTGTGACATAGTCGAGGAAACAGAGGGAGAGCTCTCATTATCTGTGCTGCCTTACGAATTAGTGATTGTGACACAGAAGGGCAAGTGAGTAGGGATACTGGGGAAAAAAACGCCAATCCCAGTCAGTAACTCAGAGGCGCGTTTACACATCATTTCTCTGTGCAACTGGTGCCTGCAGAACAAAAGAACCGTGGAGTGGGGGCAATTTTTTAACTTTGAGAAGCTAATTTTCAAACAAACTGCAGCCGATGCGAATCAGAAGCAGATCACCGACTTTTCCAAAAAGACAACTTTTCCAGGCCAGCAAAATGGGACAGCCTAGACAAGTCCTTAGAATTTAAGGGAATCAATGACTCCCTACTGAGTAGAACAGTTTAAGTGGCTGTGACCAGAGCCAAATGTAACAATTTGTAACCTCCAAAAGGCAAACTGCCAGCCATGGAAAGATCTCCCAGGAGCACCATATGGTCTGACATTAAAATTTGGATCTGGAGAACTACAATCAACTTTTCTTCCATTTGTGTCCAATAGCTCTGTAACTGTATGTAAGACCAGAATGAAAAAATTACTCAACTGTAACTGTACTTCTAGGAGTCGTATATAGTACACATCTACACTCTGGCAGTTCCACTGGAATGATGTTGTTGGTCAGATGTTTTTAGGCCAAACTCCTCCCACCAGCTACGTGGAGAAATGCCCCAATTCCGCTCTGTGATGTCATATCTCAGATGCTGAAGACAGAATCTGTGTCACTTGCCAGGGAGGCCGGGTGAGTTATGTGGATGTGTACCATATACCACTCCAAGAAAGTACAGTTACGTAAGAATTTACCATAACACTAAATCTTCGAGAGAAGCTCTTGCAGCAGGCCACACCAGTAGGACAAAGCTGTCAGGCACCAGGACCACATGGAAAACTTCTAGTTAGCAGTCTACCACAGGGGACCACTCACTGCCAACATCAGTCAGGTGACGTCAGCCTAGCCTATATAGGTAGGTGGTCCCCAATACCTACCTCAGTTATTTTCCCACCGGAGACCCTGTACTGTACAGGCGGCTAAAGGAGAACAGTACAGTTACGTAGGAACTTACCTTAGCAGTAGATCTTCGAGACAGGTTCCTTCAGTAGGTAATTACATACAGGACTTGCGCCTCCTGGCATCAGGCCACACAGCAGACATTTTCTAGCAATACCTGACAGGAGACGGCCCACACGACGTCACATGACCGACGTCAGCGTGACGCTATATAGTGGATGGTCCCCATGCCCGCCCTCCAGTTCTCCCACCGGAGCCCGGAACAGGCCTGACAGCAGGAGGGAACAGAGTCTGGAGTCCCTAAATAAAAAAGGGGGAAGGAGGGAGGGAAAAATATGACCTACTGAAGGGACCTCTCTCGAAGATCTACTGTTATGGTAAATTCCTACATAACTGTACTATCTTACTTCGAGAGGGTTCCTTCAGCAGGTCATTAAATACAGGACTGAATACCAAACAGCCCCTCCTAAGAGAGAGAGACCAAGAGAAACCGGGGAGGAGGAAAAAAACTCCAACAACCAAGGAAAAACAGAGTGGAACCAGCCTAGGACAGAAGGCCCTGCAAAACAGCTAGGCCAAAACCTGCCCTTCGTCTAGAAGCAACGTCCAGACTGTAGTGTTTGGTAAAGGTATGGACAGAACTCCACATTGCTGCCACACAAATATCAGCTGCGGATACATTATGCAAAAAAGGCTGCGGAAGGTGCCATGCCCCTAGAGAATGACCTCTCATGGGCCCCGGCAGAGACTTGTCATGCTTCTGGTGGCAAAGGCGAATATAACTGCCCAACCAATTGGACAGGTATTACTTAGAAACAGCTTTGCCCAAAGATCTGGGGGCAAAGGAGACAAACAGTTGATTATCCTTATGGAACTCTTTTGTACGATGGGTATAGCATCGGACGGCATGATGCACGTCCACAGTGTGCAGGAGTGCCTCACCTCTATTCAAAGGGGATGGAAAATATACAGGGAGCTCCACTGATTGATGCAGTGTGACCTCCGAAACCACCTTAGGCAAAAATTTAGGATTTGTTCTGAGGACCGCCCCGGTCCGTATGGAAAATTAAATAAGGTTCCTTACAACCAGAGCCTGAAGCTCTGAAATTCTTCGAGCTGAGGTAACCGCAACTAAAAACAACGTCTTCCAGGACAGGAAGTGTAAATCACAATTCATCGCTGGTTCAAAAGGCGGGAGAGTGAGTTTCTCAAACAAAAATGTTTAAATCCCAAGGTGGTGTGGGGCTGCGTATAGAGGGTTTCAGATAGGTTTTCAAGACTTCCAACTGAGCCACGGGTTTACCATCCACCAGCTCATGGTATGCTGAAATAGCTGAAAGATGGACCTTCAAGGAGGAAAAGGATAGGCCCGAATCTGAAAGATGGAGAAGGTATTCCATGACTTGTGGGGCAGAACAAGAGAAAGGATTCCAGTCTTTGGGAGCCGCCCAAATGGAAAAACGTTTCCACTTCATAGCATAGGTGGAACAAGTAGACGGCTTTCTAACCTCAACCAGTATCTGGGCGACTCGAGAGGAGACCCGAAGCGAGAGACTGTTATATCTGCAGGAGCCATGCATGAAGGTGCAGGGTCCTGAGCCCTGGATGGATGAGCCGACCTTGATTCTGTTGTCAAGAGGTCATGAGCCATAGTAAGTGGAACTGGTGGTTCCTCCGTTAACTGCTGCAGAAGCAGGAACCAAATCTGTCTCAGCCAGAAGGGGGCGATGAGGATCTTCAGCGCAGTCTCTGCCTGAAGTTTGAGGAGAACCCTCTGGAGAATGGGAAACGGAGGGAAGGCGTACAAAAATTTCCCTGTCCAAGAGAGAGACAATGCGTCGTGCCAGAAAGCACTATGCCCTGGAATGAGCGAGCAAAAACTGTGAAGTTCTGCACTGAATGGAGGGTGAAAAGGTTGAGTTCCAGGTGCCCCCACCTTAGGAAGAGAGACTCTGCTACTTCCTGACTTAGTTTCCATTCGTGACTGAGGGTTCCAAGATCTGCTGAGACTGCCCACCAGGACGTTTTGAACGCCTGGAACATGCACAGCAACTAAGGACAGATCGTGCTGGACTGCCCAGTTCCACACTCTCATCGCTTCCTTGCAGAGAGGGTACAAGCGAGTTCCTCCTTGTTTGTTGAGATACTAGACTACCGACATATTGTCCATCTGGATGAGCAGTGATCCCTTGGGGAGAAGGGTCTGGAACACCAGAAAGCGCGTACAAGACTGTTCTCATCTCCAGAACGTTGATGTGCAAGAACGCCTCCGAGCTGGACCAAAGTCCCCATGCTTGGTGTTCCCCCAAATGAGTCCCCCAGCACATATTCGATGCATCTGTAGTCAGAGATGCCGAGGGGACAGGACTCCTGAATGGGAGACCCAAAGAAGGTTGCAGGGATCCCTCCACCAAAGCAAGTCTTTCTGGACTGATGACGATACCAAGACCGGAAAGTCCAGGTCGTCCAGGAGTTGATCCCACTGCACCCGCAAAGGCCACTCAGCGATTCTCATATGAAGCCTCACCAGGGGAACAGTAGTGATGGAGGCCGCTATCAGGCTGAGAAGGCGAAGGACCTCCTTTGCTGGAATGGTCCTGGATGAGGCCACCACTGAAGCCTAACGGACGAGAGTTTCCACCCTGTCCAGAGGAAGGGAGGCCCTGCTCTGGATGTTGTCCAAGACTGCCCTGATGACCTGACATCTCTGATTCGGGGAAAGAGACGACTTGTGGAAATTGACAGTAATCCCCAGCTTGGAGAACAGATCCAGAATGAAATGCACAGCTTCAAAAGGAGAATCCCTGGAAGGGGCTGAAATCAGCCAGTTGTCGAGGTAAGGAAAAACTGATATGCCCTGGTGATGCAGAAAGGCCACCACCACTGCCAGGCACTTGGTAAAGACCTGAGGTGCTGAAGACAGAGCAAAGGAGAGGGCCCGTAACTGGAAATGCTCCCCCTGTAAACAAAACCACAGGAACCGGTGGTGGCTGGGGAAACTTGGAATGTGCAGGTAAGCATCCTGCATATCCAGAGCACAAAGCCACTGGTTCTCCAGCAGGAGAGGGAGAAGGCTACGGAGAGTCAGCATTCTGAATTTCTTGTACTTGACGAACAGGTTGAGACTGCTCAGGTTGCGAATGGGTCTCATGTCACCTAACTTTTTTGGAACTAGGAAGAAGTGGGAGTAGAACCCCCTTCCCCTTTGCTGGAGGGGAACACTCTCTATAGCCTCCTTCAGCAAGAGAGAGTTGATTTCTTCTCTGACGAGAAGAGCCTGGTCTCAAGTGTAGGACAACCGTATTGGTGGAGAGTCTGGTGGAATCTTCAGAAACTCTATGGTGTGTTCGGCGGACACCAGCTGCAGGACCCATGCATGTCATGCCCTGCCACTCCTGCGCGTTGTGGGCGAATCCCCCCCCCGGGACTGAGGAGGGGGGGTGGGGACAGGGAGTCAGGCGGTGGCAGGATGGTCAGGGGGAGGGCCCCCTGAACATCTCTGATTCTTGGAGGCAGGAAGGGTGGCAGAACCTGTGGACTTATGCTTGCCCTCGCAATGCGCCGGGGCCTGCTTCCTCTGCCTCCAGGTCCTTTTCCGAAAGGGCTGCTGCTGTTGCTGGGCACCCGATCAGTACATGGACCGCACTGATCTCACGGCCTGACCTTTATCCCAGACAGCAGTGATGATGTCTTTGGTGTCGCCTCCAAAGAGCACCGAGCCCCGAAAGGGGGCATCCTGAATCACAGACTGGCCTCATTTGCGAGTCCAGAGATGCGAAGCCAGCACTGTCATCTCAAAGCAATGGCAGTCGCCGAGGCGCGAGCTACTGAACTGACAATAGTCGTAAGTAGCCCTCAATGCATGCCTGCAAGAAAAGCGGGACAGGCAGAGTTCCTTAGCGAGCTCCTCGAGATCCGAAGGTTCCATAGATTGGACTTGGGCCTCCAGCCGGGCCGAGGTAGCTTTCTGGTGAGACACCATGTGGGCCACATAATTAAGGGACCGCAGCGCACATGTAGCCGAAGAAGAGACCTTCTTACCGAACTGGTCCATCTGCCTCGACTCCTTGTCTGGAGGAGAGGTGCTCATGTGCTTAGGCGCTAAAAAGCAGTCATGAGCAGCTGAAATCATGACGGAGTCCGCCTTCAGATGAGCTCTGAGGAACGGAGCATCCTTGGGCATCCAGTAAACCCTATCCGCCCTCTTGGGGACAGCCAGATGGAATGAGGCATCTGACAGACAACAGAGGTGAGGTTCTAGTGAGGTCCAATCCATGGGGGAACAGGGATTGGGGACAGAGACTCCAGGTCCAGGTGTTCGGTGAGTCTCGGCTGCATCCGATCCTGCTCCTCCGATTTCCACTCAAAATAATTCTGCATGGACCTCAGGAGGTCTGAAAAGGCAGGGTCCTCCGGTGGGGATTTGGGGAAAACCTTGCCCTTAGGGACTGTGGACTTGTGATCCGAGGGCTCCTCCGGTGACTTGTCACCATCATAATCATCATCCCCCGTCCGGATGGTCTCTAAGATCCGGAAGCGTAATATCCTTGCGAGTGGTCCCCAGAATGTGAACCATGGAAGGAGACGAACTCCTCGGGGACAGAGACCTAAGAGAGCGCAGTGGTGGGAGCCTGCTCTCTAGGTCAGATAACAGTTCTGAGTGCACCCCCTGCCACCAAGACTGGATAAGAGTCTTGAAGTCCGGTTGAACTGGGGCTTGTGGAGGAGGTGGAGAAGGACATGGAGGGATTACTGGGGGAGGAGGGTAGTGATACCCCTGGGAACCCGAACAGCCATATCCTGGGTACTGACCATATCCCTGGAAGTAATGCCCTGTGCTACTCCAATCTGGAGGAGGACCAGCTGGGAGATGGTTCCCAGGATACCCCGAAGAGGTAATGCGGGACAGTCCGGGGTCGTGAGTTGAGGTCCAACGTCAGAAGATCTGACGGAGGAGGAACCCACGTAGGGTCCGCCATCGTATAAATCGATGGCAGGTCCAGTGTCGGGCGAGCCAGCATCAGGGCCACCATTGTCAGGACTGGCACCCACCCGATCCGGTGCCGGAATGGGGTCCAGCGCTAGAGCTGGGCGAAGGGGAACCGACAGAGGGACCGCATCTGGCACTGGAGCCGAAAGTTGGGGCAGACAACTGGGCCCAGGCTCAGAGACCGTCGTCGGGGGGAGTCTGGCATTGCAGGGACCACTGCCGGATCTTGACCGGGACAGGTGTCGGGTTGGGAGTGATCCCACCAGAAGGGATAGGAGGGGCCTCTGGAGTAGGACCAGGTGACTGAGGAGGAGCCTCCTTCCCTGTGCCCCTTCAGGAGAGTGTGGAACGGACCCAGAGGTGTGGTCGACGTCCATGGGTTCTGCACTATCGTCGCCTGAGGCAGCGGCCTGAGCAGGGGAAGCTACCGGCAAAGAGGAAGGTGGGGAGAGAAGCAGTCTCTCCGGGGCTCTGGCAGACATCAGGTTGAGCACCGTTAGGCCCCAACAGGAGAGCCGCATCCGAGTGCCCACCTGGGATGGGCGTCTGACCAGACAGAGCTGGGCAGGAGGGGGAGGAGCCCCCTGTCGACTTAGCGGCTGGCGCGGTGCAGCCATCAGAGGAGCCGGCGGCCGACTTACCCACAGAGGAGTATTTGCCCGACTTGCCATCCAGAGCCGGCTTGGCCTTAGGCAGAGGCTGGAAGAAGCCTTACTGGTCGAGGGCCAAGAGACCTTGGTCTGGGACACCTCCAAGAAGCGCTCCCGCTCCTTATGTTTCTCTTTCCTATGTTCCTTTTTGGAAGGAGAGGAAGAAGAAAATCGGATCCGCTCCATCTGCTTTTCTAAAGACTCCAGACGGGTCTTCAAAAGATGGGCCTATAGAGCCTGCTGCCTCCTTTTGTATGTGGCCTGCTTAAAAAGCTGGCAGTCTGGGTAAGAAGAAACTGGGTGGTCTGGGCCGAAGCAGATCACAAACTTCATGTGGGCATCCTTATGTGGAATTTGTGTGCCACAAGTGGAACACTTCTTTGGTGAAGACACAGAAAAAAATTTGAAAACTTGAAGAAACAACGCGGTGAAAACCGACGAAAAAAACACTTTCAACGACAATCGCTTGGGAAGTCTGCAATGTGACCGACACGAAGCGATGGCAGGAAAGAACTGGAGGGCGGGCATGGGGACCATCCACTATATAGCATCACGCTGACGTTGGGTGGGCGGTCCCCCATCAGGTATTGCTAGAAAAAGTCTGCCGTGTGGTCAAACGCCAGGTGGCGCTAATCCTATATGAAATGACCTACCGAAGGAACCCTCTTGAAGTAAGATCAAGGAGTTTTCCCCGAGAGCCACAAGAAAGACAGAAGTAGTACAAGAGGAAAAGGCAGCAGCGGGAAGGATAACACTATTGGGAGGAGGACAGAGCAGCAGTCAAGCGATTAGAAGAAACTGACCCTGCCCTTACAGGCAATGTCCAGACTGTAATGCTTGGTGAAGGTGTGGACAGAACTTCAGGTGGCAGCTACACAGATGTCCATAGCAGACACAATTCTGAAGCAAGCCATGGAGGCAGCCATACCTCTGGTGAAATGGCCTTTGATAACCACTGGAAGGGGTTTGCTGTTCTTGTGGTAGCAATAAAGAATGCAATTCACTAACCACTTAGATAAACACTGTTTGGAAAGAGGATCACCCCCTCTCGGGGGGGGGGGGGGGTGAATGAAACAAACAACTGATCAGACTTTCTGAAAGGCTTCATACAGTTTGCATAATACCGCAAAATCCTATGTACAGTCAAAGCCGCTTATATGGGCACATCCGTGTATACAAATTGTGACCGTATACAGCATGATCGCTACAACCAAGAACCGAAAATAAAACACTCTAGAAATATTTTATACTGGTGAAAAACAGTAATGATTTATTTAGTGAGTTAAGTGCATTACATTACTGTTCCCCAACCCCAAGTTAGTGTCCAGAAACACGCAATGTCACAGCTCTTTTAAGGATGTTTCTTACTTTATGTTGAAGAACTCCTCGACTGTCGTTTAGCGTCCTTGTTTTGTGTGATAGGGGGCCCAGACCTTCTCTGCTGTTGTTAGGGCATTCCAGTTCGGTACCATGTCAGGGTACTGCTCCATAGCTCATCTGAGTGTCAGCAAGGCGAGTTTTACATCCTTAGTTGTAACTTTTGTTTCAGCTAGCATGAGTCGCTAATTCTCGCTGACTCATCTTAGGTAAGCTTCCAATTTTGTTTAAGCGTTCAAAGTTTTCGGCAAGGGACATTGCCTTACGCTTAGCTGCTACAGTCCTACAAGAGCTGTGAATTCACTGCAACTGAAGTGCGACTGTAAAAACTGCTTTATGTACACTTAACACTGGTTAAGGGCAGTCACATCAATTAACGCCGCCGAAGGGGAGGCAAAAAACGACTGAAATAGGTGGCCAGTAAGAAATGCTATAGCCATGGGTTTTTAACATGGGAGTCTATTGAGTGTGGCAAGTGGTTTCTTAAAGTGCCCGATATACTCGACTGCCCGCATTAAGCGTGGTCACTATAGCTGGAGCGGACTGTACATCCAAAGTATGCAGCAAGGCCTCCCTCTGTTTAGAATACTCAGGAAAATAAACTGGAAGGTGAATGAATTGATTCAAAGTAAACACCGACAGCACCTTAGGTAAAAACTTAGGATTAGTACACAGACACCCTATTTCTGTGAAAAACCAAATAACACTCCTTACACAAAAGAGCCTGGTGCTCGGAAATCCTTCAAGCAGAAGTAACAGCAACTAGAAATAGTGCTTTTCATGACAGAGAGCGCAGCTTGCAACTCGCAGCCAGTTCAAATAGAGGTAAAGTGAGTTTCTCCAAAATAAAGCTTAGGTCCCATGGAGGGGACGGGTCCAGAATGGGAAGTTTCAGATGTAAAATGCCCTACAGGAATGTGCAGGACACTTCAAGGTGAGTAACAGCTTTGTCCTCAACAAGTGCACAGTATGCAGAGATGGTGGAAAGGTGCACCTTGAGTGAGGAGTACCCCAAGCCTGAATCCGAAAGGGAAAGAAGATACTCGAACACCTGATTCATCGAGTAGGTGCGAGGATCCAAATGGCGAGCAGAGACCCAAATGGAGAAACACTTCCATTTCATAGCTCAAGCTGCCCGGTGGAGGGTTTCCTGGCAGCCACCAGAACATATGCAACTCTAGAGGACACCCCAAAGCGAGAAACAGGTTCACAGAAGACATGCATGGAGATGAAGGAACTTTTGATCCCGATGGACCAGGGTGCCCTGGTCCTGGGAGAGCAAGCACAGGAGTAAGGGCATCAGAGGTTCCACTGCCAGCTGCTGCAGCAAGGGGAAGCAAATCTGGCATGGCCAGAAAGGGGCTATGAGAATCATCGCTGCCCCTTCCAACTAGAGCATGAGCAGAACGCTCTGCTTTGCAGGAGCGGGAAGGGGTAAGACGAGACTGGTGGAGAAGACATAAACTTGTCGAAGAGAAGACTGAAAATTCGACATTTTACACCAAAGAAAATAAAAAGTGCAGTAAGCACATGAAATGGTGGTTGACTGTACCATCTGCTAAGGTCTGATGTGCATGGGTCGATAGTGGGAAAAGAACTGGGGTAGGGGTGGGGGACTGACAACTTTTATAGGCTAGGCTGATGTTAGCTGACTGATGTTGGCAGTGGGTGATCCCCTGTGGTAGACTGCTAGCTAGAAGTTTTCTGTGTGGTCCTGGCGCCTGACAGCTTAGTCCTTCTGGTGTGGCCTGCTGCAACAGCCTTCCTCGAAGCAAGATCTACAGTTACAGGTGAGTAACCTTTTTTTCTAGGGGCATGGGTATGGTACACTATCCACATTCTGGCAGATGCCAAATAGTTCTCTGGGAGATGGGGGGCAAGGTGCACACCACTACTTGGTGAACACAGACTTGAGAACCTAGGTCCCAAAACATCCTGGTATGACTCAAGGTCGATGCAGCAGTGGGAGATAAAGGTGTGAGCTGACTTCCAGGTAGCAGCACTACAGATATCCTGAATGGGCACATCCTGGGAAGCAGTCACCGAGGCAGCAATATATCTGGTGGCATGAGCCCTGATCCCTACGGGAGAATCCTGTTCCTGCTCAGCCGAGTAATCTTAAGATGACAGTCCTCTCCCCACAGCCAGGCAATATCTGCTGGATTAATTCCTGGCTTGATAACAGATGACGGTACGTTGCAGTGAGGAGCCACCACTCGGATTGGGGACTTGTGACAAGCGGAGTCCCTCAGGGCTCCATTTTGGGCCCTACACTATTTAACATATTAATATCAACAATGCAAACACCCAATGATGCACGGATCTGCAAATATGCAGACGACTGTAAATTTGGAGGAATTGTAATAAATGAGGCAACTACCGAAAAATTCCAAGAAAATATATATCAATCGGAGTGTTGGGCAAAAGAGAACAAAATGTGTTTTAATAAAGTAAAGTGTAAAGTAATGCATTTGAGCTATAACAACTCCCAAAACAATTACAAATTAAATAATGTAACTTTTCAGCAACCACTGAAAGAGATCTGGGAGTGTTTGTCTTTGACAACCTGTCATTTGACATACAAACATACTAAGAGAGCAGCCAAAAAATGCAACAGAATATTAGACTGTATTCTTAAAAACATTAAGAGCAGGGACTCAACCATTACTGTGCCACTGTACTCAAGCTTGGTTTGACCAACTTGAGTACTGCTCTCCCTCCTGTGCCCCTAATAATACAGGAGGGAATAAACTGTTGGGAGAGAGCGCAGCGCAAGGCAACAAAGAAAATCAGAAGTATGAAGAATTGCAGTTATCAAGAAAGATTATGAAAACTGGGAATGTACTTACTGGAATATACAAGACTATGAGGGGACTTATGTCTTACATTTAAAGCAGTGAAAGATGAAACTATGTTAAAGACTATCGGATTGGTCAAACTTAAAACTAACAAACTCATATACACAAATAATATGAAACTGTTAGGAGACAAGAATAAGATTGTTAAAAGAAGCAAATGGTTTACACAAAGAATTCTCACAGTTTGGAATACTCTGCCGCAACATGTTGTAAACAGTAATACTATGAGTATGTTTGAAAAAGAACTGGATAATTATATGGGTGATAAACAATGGTCATACGACCACTAAAATTTAGTGGCCAGTTCCACTAAAGGCTAACGCCTACTACAGCTCGTAAAAACTATAAACCAATATCTCATCCCCTCTCCTGTTATGAATATGCCACAGACTGTTCTCACTGTACCGTCATTCTTAATGCACTTGCTCCTTACTTGTACTGTATTACACTTATTTTATGTAAGAACATTCCTTGTACCGTTTGGCATTCGTATTCAATCTGTGCATCTTGTATTCCAATGTATTTTGTTTCTCCCGTTTGCTTCTGTGTAGACACCTCCACCTTTCTCAAGTTCTATAATCTGTATTTTGTTTGTATTCATATTTGCCATCTTTATGGCCCAAGTTGTGCCTGAAAACGGTATGTGGGATCAGTGCACCTACCCGGTAAACAAACAAATAAATAAATCCTGACCAGCCAACTTATAGCAAAGATCTATGCAAGATGTGATCCGCTTTGCGGCCGGTCTGCCAGGTATGGCTTCAGCGTAGGTGACAAATAGCTGGCGAGCTTGACTCCAAAATTCAGCCATGCACGTTACAAAATAAGAAAGCGCCCTCCACAGGACCAGCGTATGCAGCCAGCGGTCGGCCTCCAAAGAAGGGTCGGTAAAGTATACCAGCAAGTTAATCACCTGGTTAAGGTGAAATTCAGAAACCACCTTCGGGAGGAACTTTGGATTGGGGTGAAGGACAATCTTGTCCCTGTGGAAGACCAGGTACGGAGAGTCCACCAAGAGTGCCTGGAGTCCCGCAATCTTTCTTCCTTTTTTTTTTCCCAATTGTTTAACCAGGTGAGATACACTAAGCTGAAAGCTTGTTTATAGGTGCAACCTGGGAGCACAGGGAAGTTAAGAGACTTGCTCAGGGTCACACAGTATGCAAGTGGGGGCTGTGGGATTCAAACCCAGGTCTCCATATTTGCAGCTCAGAGCCTTAAACCACTACGCTATACTGCCTCCCTCCATCTTTCTGACGGACATAATGTCCACCAGGAAGCCGATTTCCCATGACAGGTGGGAGATGTCACACCTGTGCATCAGCTCAAACTGCCTACCCATGAGCATAGCCCGCATCAGCAGTACGTCCCATGATGGAGGAGGGTCTCGCATCAGAGGGGACAAGCGGCCAAAGCCCCTGACAAAGCACCCAACCACCTTCTCCTGGGCCACAACTGGTATACTGGCCTGCATCTGGTAAGCAGAGATGGCTGATAGGTGCATTTTAAGGGCTGTCGCTCGCAGTTCCAGCTGGGAAAGGGACTAGAAATAGTCCAATATGCTAGCCACTGGGCAGGCAACGGGATCAAGCTCCTTGCCCTGGCTTTAGATGGAAAATTTCTATCATTAACGGCACAGCACCTATGAGTCGACTCTTTCCTGGAGGCCTCCACAACATCGAGAACCCCCTCAGAGAGACCCAAGGCCTAGAACTCTAGCCGCTCAGGAACCAGGCCATGAGGTGCAGTGACTGAAGGTCTGGATGCAGGACCATCACCTGGTGTCTGGTTAGCAGATCTGGGAGGAAAGGTAACAGCCATGGAGGCCTGCTGCTCAGGCTGAGGGGATCTGGGTACCAGAACTGCCATGGTCAGTCCGAAGAGACCAGGATCATCTGCGCCTTATCCTTCCTGACCTTGACCGGACCCTGCAAATCAAGGGGAAGGAAGAAAAGGCATGCACAAAGCCTATGGCCCAGGGCCTCGTGAAGCCATCCCCCCCCCCCCAAATCAGTGTCCCAGATTGGGGGGGGGGGGGTAGGCACACAACAACCTCAATTTGGCATTCTCCAAGGAGGCAAACAGCTCCACCGAGAGTGAGCCCCACCGGGAAAACAGGTGGTTCAGCACTTAGAGACCACTTGTGAATCGTCTCCACTACCCAGATGAGAGTGCCTGCCAGCAGACTGTCCCTCCCCACGATGCGAATCACAAGGAGATCAGAGCCCAGGCTGCGTATGAGGGTCCAGAAGTTGAGTACCTCCTGTCACAAGGCAAGGGGAGTGTGTGACGCCTTGTCTGTTCGGGTAAAACACAGTCGTGGTGTTGTCCATCTGGACCTGAATGACCTGATCCCTGATCAGAGGAGAAAATTCCATGAGGGCCAGCTGCACTGCATGGAGCTCCAGCAGGTCTACTTCATGACTGGACTCCCTGAGTGAGCAGAAACCATAGGCGGTGTGGTTCCCCAGGTGCACTCCCAACCCCACCAGAACCATCTGTTGTTAATCTGATGGGCAGTGCTGGGTGCACAAATGGGATTACTTCCTTCAGATATTCTGGGACCAGCCACCACTGGATGGTGTCCCACATCAGCTGGGGTCACTAAGACCAGCTTGTCCAGGTGATTTCAGTGCTGGGAACACAGACAGCGCAGCTCCCACTGGAGGGTATGTATCTGCCAGCGGGCCCAATGGACCACGCTAGTGCAGGATGTCAGTGACCCCAGCAGCTGCAGGAAACCCCAGGCAGGGCGCAACAGCCTAACCTGAAATGACTGGGCAAAGGAGCTAAGATCCAGTGCCCAGTCCGCCGGGAGGACAGGTGGGAGGAGGGCCTTAGCCTGCAGGGAGTCTAGCTCTGCCCCAATGAACTTGATCTCCTGCTGCAGTACCAGTTCAGACTTGTCTGGGCTGATCAAAAGGCCCAGGTCCCTGCAGGTCTGGAGGGCCAGGGCTGTGGACCTTGCCATGGCCTCTCTAGTGGACTGGCAATCAGTCAGTTGTCCAACTGAGGGTAAACTCTGACCTCAAGGTGCCAAAGATAGGCTAAGACCACTGCCATGCACTTGGTGAAGACCCTGGGGCTAAGGAGAGGCCAAACGGCGTGACCTAGAATGGGTACAGGACTCCCTCTGGTTGGAACCAAAGGTACCGGCGGTGGGACATGCAGGTGGGAATGTGGAAGAACATGTCCTGGAGGTCTACGGAGCAGAACCACATGCCCTGTTCCAGAGATGGGATAACCTGCTTCAGAGTGACCATTTAGAACTTGCGCTTCTATATATGACTGGTTGAGATTGTGAAGATCTAGTATGGGGTGCCTGTCTGCTTTCGGACCAACAAGTACCTGGACATGAACCTCTGACCAGCCAGGGCATCCACAACCAGAGCAAAACTACTTCTGCCAAGAGCTGAGCAACGTCCTCCTGAAGGACAGGCATCGTGTCCCAAGAAGCCCAGACTCTCTAGGTGTGTAGAGTCAGTAGGGCAGGAGAGTCTCAATATCAAGAGATAAACCTCTGCCCACTACATCCAGCATCCGGTTGTCCATTGTGATAGCGGACCAACATGGGGGAAAAAAAAAAGATGCAGTATGCCTCTTGACAGGAAGAGCAGCTGGTGACAGGAGAGGTGGAAGGATGGCACCCTCGACTCGTCATTGGGAAGGCTTGGAGGGGGTACCAGTGACTGCTGCTAGAGGTGCACTACTACCCTGCCACCCTTTTACGATCTCTGGTCCCCAGATTTCTTGGGGCATCAGCTCTGGAACTGCCCCTCCTAAGACTGTTGCTAAGGAGGAGGTGACTGAAAGGGCTGGTATTTGAAGGCCTGTTTCTTAGACTTCTTTTTCAGATCCTTCTGAGACACCGTCACTGACTCCAGGATAGTACTGGACTTCACAATCCATGTGAGGCGTCCCTCTACCCCAGGACCAAAAAGGTCAGTGTCCAAGAAAGGGACATCAGCCAGCCTCTGTTGAGTATCTGCCGAGAAGGTGGACAAGCATAGCCAGACCCTGTGGATGCATGAAGACAGCCGCTGCCACAGCAAGGGCACACAAGTTGCCCATGCTCAAGGCTGTCTGCAGCTGGTGTTTAGCTAGTGATTGACTGTGGTCCAGAATGAGCTCCACTGCCACACGCTGTTCCGGATGGAGGTGGGGGAATGATATCAAACATGCCCATCATGGCATGGCCATAGTCAGCCATCATAAGACATAATTAGCCTGCCTGAGACCCAGAGTAACTGCTGTGTATACCTTTTTAGCAGTGTGGTCAACCTTATGAGACTCTTTGTCTGGAAGCTTATCCACGTTTCCCTGGTATCTGGACTTGCGGAACATCAAGTGTGAAACCAGCCCCTTTGCAGAGCGGTGGTTCGAGAAGCTCAAAAGGGCACTCTTGGGGACAGTGTACTTTCGGACCATACAGGCTGAGAGTGCCTGGCAGGATGCTGGATGCTGCCAGAGCTGGTCCCAAGATGGCCTCAGTCACTGGGAAGGCAACCACTGGGGACGCATCCTGGTCCAGGATGTCTGTCAGAGGGCAGGTTGCCCTCTTCTGGACAGGCTCTAAGGGGACTCCCTTGGATTCTGAAATGAGGTGGAGAAGCCCACTGTATGACACTAGCCCTTGGTTGGCAGAACACTATTCGTTCAGCTTCCCATAGAACACTGGTGCCCCAGAGGAGGCTACTGACTCCTGATCCAAGTCGAGGGAAGACTCCTTGAAGATGGCTTTTGGCTGACAACTTGCCATGGACCTCCTCAGCCAGGGAGATCCTCACTGACAACCAGCCAGGCAAACTGGGGGCTGAACAGCTGACCTCCTTGGAGAAAGTCCCGGTCAGCGACTGTCGGAGTGGCTGCTCCACCGGAATTGGTAGAGAGACGGGTGCTGGCTGCACTTGTGGGACGTGGACTGGTGGGGGAACCACTGGCAGTTGCAAGGGAAGCATGAGACCCTTGGGACAGAGCCCTACCCTTCCCCTCGATGGTCCACTGCTGCCAGAGGAACTCCTTGTAGCACCGACGCATTTTGCAGCAGTGCCTCACCTCTCCCAAGGAAGGCAAGCAGAGCTATCAGCAGTGCCTCCTGGTTGAGTGGGATCGAGAGCATGAATGCCTTGACTACAACCTCGATTGAGACCTCAACTGTCTACCAATCGGATGATGGCAGAAAGGGTCATACTGGGGCCAGCCACACACCATGTGCCTCCCCATGTGCACCAATGTGGGTGTAGAACAACCAACCTTGGACACAGACTTGTCCCAAACTGTGTCGACCGAGAAGATCTTTTGATCCTGGTCCCTCTTAGTCAGGATCAGGAGTGCCTATGTCTGCGAGGCCGAATCCTCGACCTCATCCGACAACAGGTCAACCGGGTTGAGGAATATCTCGGCTGGCTGGTTGACAGAGTCAAAGTGAACAGGCTCATCGGCAACACCGAGAAACCTTCGACCGTTCCCTCGACCGAGGGGTGCTTGGCCTCAGCCGAGTGGTCAGGCAAGTCACAGGACTGGGAGGACCGTGATGTCTCCCTGTCCCATGATCGACAGCGGTATTGTGAAGATTTCTTCTTCACCTTCATCTTCGACCAGAGCAGTGGAGGACAGGACTATCTCCAAAGGACTGGAAGGGCCATCACAATTCACAGACCTGACCCATGAAGGTCCCTCCAATGCTGGCCCTAGCTGGGAGCAGCATCGAGGCCAATGAGGTGCCCGCCACAGCCACTGCTGCCTCTGCTTCCAGGGCAGCAAGCATGCTGCAGACCCAGCAGCTGCCAAGGCCTTTTTGCTGCCCTTTGAGCGGTCCTTCAGATTTGTTCCGAAGGCTGGCCCTTAGCAAGTTGAGGCTTCTCCTCCTCAAGAGATTCTGGGAGCATGGAGAGCCAAAGGTCATACTCCAACATGTTATTTTGCCAGCCCAGGCAGTACACACGTGTCATGTGGCTCAGTGGCTGACATTTTCTGGCGACACTGAATACAGAAATTGAATCCTGGCTTCTTGCTACCCATTGTAGTCACGAACAGAGACAAGAAGCCCATAATTTAGCTTCGACAACTTCCAATAATGGTTTGCCAATGGTGCAGTGAAAATTCCTAAGAGAAGCGCAAAGGAGGTGACTTGTTCTTCCAGCAGAAAGAAAGAACTGATGCACAGGCAGAGTCAGGGGCTATATCCGCCTGGGTGGTTGGAGGAGCTTAGTTTAAAGATTTCTGGCCAATAACATTGTTTCAGTGGAACTGCTGGAGTGTGGGCAGAGTACCATATCCACTCCCCTAGAAATATGTACTGTATCTGCCTTGAGTGCTCGACATCTATAGTAGCAACCTCACCCCATCCCAATTTAAAATTGGCCAATTTACTTGGGGTATAGTACACCTGCTGGATACAATAATTCTGTGTTCTTTCCAGTGTCATGCACATAAGAAGCCTAATAGCTTCTTCCGGAATTTCAGCCAAGCCTTGTTCATCAAATTACGTGTCTAAACATTTGGGTCATTTTAAATGCCCAACATCATTTTTTGTCCTTGAATGGCTCAACAAAGTGGCATACAATGTGAAGATATCTCCTATTTTAACTTCCCATGCTCAAGGGTAATGGCTAGGGAGGACATGACATCCAGGGTCAAAGATTTACCTACCATGGCTAATAGGACATTTTTATTTTTCAAAGAGCTTTATCCCTGGGGCTCGATGCACTGTAAATAACACAAAAACAAGCATATAACACTTCATAATCAATAAATACAGAAATAAAATGTATTGTGTATATATTGGGATCTAAAAAATTAAGGAGAATAAATAGGTTTTCAGTGTTTTTTAAAGGCCTTCATGAGAAGATATGGTGCAAAATAGATGAAAGAGAGTTCCACAGCCAGAAAGCAGTCACAGCAAAGGTTTTGTCTCCCAATGGTTTTAAACAAGCTTATGGAACCTCCAGAAAATTCTCCCCAACACAGTGGAGATGGCGATCAACAGAGGCGCAGGAGGCCTTTGATACAGGCAGCGGCCAATTACAATGGGCTTTGAAACCCAACAAGCACATTTGGAAGGTGGTATGCCATCTGACCATTAGCCAGCAGAAATCCTGCTGCCCCAGCATGATATGATAAAAACTGCTTGTACCAGGTATCAGCCTCACACTGCGCAGTTTTGCGGTAACTGGGGACGGCACACCAAACTTTCAGAAAACCCCCGCAAAGAGTGTTACAATAGTCGGGTGTGATGTTATAAAAGCTTACACCACAGTCTCCAGGTTGTCATATTAAAGAAAGGGCTTCAACTGGGTGATATTTCTAAAATGAAAAAATCCACAGCAGGCAACAGCTGCCGGTTTTGCTTTCAGCAGCAGTTTGTTATTCACTATGACCCCCACACACAGATGTTAGCCTTACCTAGAGCCCAGGCGAAAGAGCCACCCAAAGTTGGCATGGTATTAACACTGTTCTTCAATGCTTTCTTTTTTGTCATATAGATTTTCATCAGCTTCTCCCCCCGTTTCTCCCCATCTCCACACGTGCAGGCACACTTGTGCAAGTCTCAGGGCACCATCTCGCTACACTGCCACCCCTCCCGCCCACGCTATACCCACTAGACTCCACCTGGTGGGAGGAACTATGGGGAGGGGCGGTGATGATCACCTGAGAGAGAAGAGCTGCCTTCGCTGCTCAACCTGCCCCCCAGCCCGAGGTTGTTCCCAGATCACCAGCATCACCCAGATCAATGTTGATTTTCGAGATCCTCATCCTGCAAGCAGCTGCTCTGTCTTGCCAAGATTAAGACTCAGCCAGCTGGCAGTCACCTAGTTCAGACAAAGCACTGATCCATCAATCACAGCCACAGCTGAAATATGACCTAGGCATGCAACTCACACCAATGTGCTACTTTCTCCAGGGTCTAAATGCTGCAAGATTTGTACTGGCTAGATGGCGTACCACCTTCAAGATTTGCTTATTGGTTTTCAAGGTCCTGCCCGCATCAGAATCCGCTCGATCTGGTGCAAAGCAGAGGTACAACTGGGTGTTATCTGTAGGGAAGTAAAAACCTTCTATGCATAGAATACGCTACGTCAGAGAAAGAAACATAACTAGTAGTAACTTACATGTCCCATTTTTTCAGCTTCTGATATATTAACAGCATACAGCAGCCTCCCATATATATTGTATACAGACTTTGCAGATTTTGTTTCCGGAGGACGAAGTTTGACAATTATACAGTTTTCACAGCTTGAGATGTTAACAAGTGGGGGACCAAGTTGTGCTGCATGAAGAACAAAGAATTATGATCTGTCAGTAATCAATTTTGCAGACTGTTACACAATAAATAATTTTGATAATAAAACATTCACACATATGGCCCTTTGATGGTCAGATGGATTGAAAACTGGCTAGCTGGACGCACTTAGAGAGTAGTGGTCAGCGGGGAGCTCTCAAACCCTATAGAGGTTGGTAGTGGGGTACCGCAGGGTTTGGCCCTGGGTCCAATCCTGTTTAATGCATACATTTCGGACATCAGGGAGGGTATAGGGTGTGAAACGAGTCTATTTGCTGATGACTCCAAGATGGGAGCAGTAGTTGAGGGGAAGAGGGAGGTTGGCCCTGCAATGGGACCTGGACACCATGGAAAGGTGGGCTCACACATGGAAATTAAATTTCAATATCACAAGTGCGAGGTGTTACATCTTGGGTGGGGGAAACCCTAAACACTGGTACACCCTGGGAGGGAGGCACTGGAGGCCTCAACAGGGGGAAAAAGACCTAGGGGTCATGGTGGATGCATGTATGAATAACTCCAAGCAGTGCAGGAGAGCGGCTAGCAAAGTAAACAGAATGTTGGGATGCATCATAAGGGGGATCACCTCTAGGAGCAGGGAAGTGATTCTGCCGCTGTACAATGGATTGGTTAGACCACACCTTGAGTACTGTGTACAGTACTGGAGACCACACTTGAAGAGGACATACAGCTCCTGGAGAGGGTACAAGGAGGCAACTAAGATGTCACGAGGACTAGGGGGATTTGATGTGAGACAGACGAGGAGCTCTTCCTGTTTCATTGGAGGAGGCGAGGCAGGGGGACATGATTGAGGTATTCAAGTACCTCAAGGGAATAAATAGGGTAAACACTGAGGGATCTTTAGACTAAAGCAGGAGGTATCACCAGAGGGCATGGTTTGAAGTTGGAAGGTAGAAGGGTGGGGGAAAGGAGGAGGTTTTTCACTGAGAGGTGGTGGATCCTTGGAACATGCTGCCTGGCTAACCGTTCAGAGATCCACAGTGGAGGGCTTCAAGAGAGGGGACAGACACAGAAAGCGGATGTATCAGATGATGGCCTGGCCCAGGTGGTGGGGATGGATGATAGGGGTTTCTGGAACACAAGGGAGGGGAAGGGCCTCGGTACCCAACTAGGGATCTGAGGTTTGAGCAGACTCGATAGACCGTAAGGCCTAATCTGCTGGCAATTGGTATGTTAGTACGTATGTTTATACTATGGGAGGGAGTACGTATTTCTGCAAACACTTGCCCAAGCTGACTGAAACTGGAAGGGTGCAGGTTCAAACCCTGCTAGAATCAAATACTCACTGCATGACCTCGAGCAAGTGCTCCAGTGCACCCAGATGTGGAAATGAGCAGAAGCAGGACCCCGCTGGAAACAAGATACTGCATCTCAGCTAGGCCATCCTGGGTAGAGAAACTGTAAAATAAACTTGCTCGTTTAAAGAACACAAGAAGTTGACATTCAGCATTTCTGTAATGTTGTGTAACTGAGTTCTGCATTGCCAGCTATGATTTTTGTGGCCAAAGGTCAGAGCCCCTTTTTAACGTACTGCATTGCAAAAATATGCTCAGTCCCTGGGCTGGGAAACCAGAGGCAGGTTGTGAACTCAGGACCTCAGACGACTGTCACTGCGGCACTGGGCTGCCCACACCTGAAATACAGTGACACTAAAGAACTAAAGGATAACTCACTGTCAAAAATTGGATCAAACTCCTCAGAGAAACTCCAGTTTGATCTGTTGATTTTCGTAAATGTCTGGACCTTTGCAAAATACTTTGCATCAGTGTTACTGAATTCATCAGTCAGGTCACATGTTCTACTTGAAGTATTTAGGCAATCCTTTGGTGTATGCCAACTGCTAAAAGTAAACCTAAGACCAGGGAAAAGAAGAAAAAAAAAGATTTTAAAATGGCAAGGAAAAAATCATGATACCAGACTGTCATCTGTGATGTTATCCTGGCACAACACCATGGATCAAGTTATAACACATCCATGACCAAAAACATAACATGCTAACTCAACCTGACGAGGCTCTTCCCTCACATTATATGACCACTTTAAAGTCTACACGTACAGTACAAGTCCACAGCTAAAAAGAACAATAACCCCTCCCTCCCACTGTGCCACCACCAAACAAAAATAAAACATTTCCCACAGGTAATTGTACTTTGTTAGATTTCCCTGCTACCTTCTTCCAGATTCTGTTTTATTTTAAAAATGCTGCTGTGTGTGTGCCTTCACAATACGCTGCATCAAGTTTCCAGTCATCTGTAAGTAAACTCAGCTTAGTCAGCCTTGGCTTCTCAACTGCTCTACTACCCAAGTCCA
Organism: Neoceratodus forsteri; assembly: GCA_016271365.2. Classification (NCBI taxonomy): domain Eukaryota; kingdom Metazoa; phylum Chordata; order Ceratodontiformes; family Ceratodontidae; genus Neoceratodus; species Neoceratodus forsteri. Next base: position 1,280,432,960 of record CM057459.1, on the reverse strand, counting down.
CTATACTCTTGAACGCATCTGGCCTCAAGTCTGGTCCCCATGATCACCCGGACTTAACACTTTTCCTATCTCCAAAATTAAGCAACTTCCTGCTTATGTTTACAGAACAAAGGCCCGGGGGCCGCCCAACCTCGCAAGCAGTGTCATTAAATGGCAATACAGAAAAGTATCTATTAGTTTCTTTTTTTAAAACAAGTACTATGTAGGAAATCTTTTAAAACCTTGTTTATTTTCAAGTTTTTTTTTTTATTTTTACTATTCAAAGCTATTTTATCATCCCAATATAAGAAATTCTATCAGACGTACTATAATCTTTTTCCTGTTACTGTCAACATTGTCAATGGGGATTACTTACTGTACACACAGGTAATATGCATCAAGGTGTGTGTGTGGGGGGGGGGGGTTCACTTGTATGGCTATGGCCAGGAACTGTAACTAGCAGCATGGAATGCTGGTTGTGTGATTGTTCCAATTCCACACTTCAGGCAATCCACAAATTGCCACACAGTAAACTATGAACTGAAAGAACGTCCCCAAAGAACAACATAACTACAGGGTGTTAAATAAGCTGAAAAAACTAATTAGCAGTTTGATGTGCGAAAGTGCTAATCAGCTGTGAAAATGAATAGCACTTGGCTCAGATCAGTTACCAAAATTAAAAAACATTATATAGTTTTATCTATGTTGTTTACTGTGCCATGGACCTACTCAAAAAAATGGTTAGCCGTCTACTGCTAAGCATTTCTGAAAATGGTTAGCATTACCCTGTTTTGCTATGCTGTACCAGTTATTTAAAACTTTGAACTGACTTTCATAACTACAGGTATCTATAACTACATAGTAAATAAGGAAACATATCTTTTACAATATCTTTCCTGAAGAAACGAGCAATCATATTCAGGTACCCGTCAATTTGGAAATGTCTCAATTCGCACTCCTTTTTGATCAATCAGATTTTAATCTGTAACTAAATGTCCATTAGAAATAAGCATTGTGTAGCAAACAATGGTAACTCCTTTTCCAACTGGAAAAAGAAACTGTGATTCTACAGGACACCAAGAAATGATTAGTCACGCGCCGCCTGTAATAAGCCAATGAATAAACCAGAATACTGAATCAGTGCGCCAGTTCAATGAAGTATAGTAAATATACAGACCTCTACCTATCCAGCTATCTATCTACAGTATCTGTCCATCTACGTCTATATTCTTTGAAAAAACTTTGTTAATGCACTGCTTTGGGTTAAAGCAGCACAAGTAGGGAAATGTGGTGTTAGGGTTTCTAGCCTTAATACCTCACCCCCACCCACAGGCAGCAACAGGCGAGGGGTGTGCCTTGCCAATGTCAACCCTAATGCTCATCCCATTCCATGAACAAGTAAGCTGACATGGGTACAGTATATAAGAATGGGGTGAGCATTAGGGTTGACAACAGCAAGGCACACTACACGCCTCTTACTGCCTGCAGGGTGTGTGTGTGTGTGTGTGTGTGGGGGGTTACGGTTGGAAACCCTAATGCCACATTTCCCTACTTTTGTCGCTTTAATCCTACCTAATGCATTAACAAAGTTTTTTGCAAAGAATTTCCTTCCTTTTTGGGATATTATATCTTTATTTGCCTGTGGGAGCGCAGGGACCATCCATTCATAATGTTTGAAATTTAATCAACTATTTGCTTAACAAGAAACATAACAACAAGTGAACACCCAAACTGAACATGGTACTAGGCATAAATGACCCAACCCGCCCTTGGAAATCCCCCCTCCCCCCAAAAAGACTCCTCCCCCTGAAACTCCCCCAAACCTCCTACTCCCACCCTTGTCGACCCCGCAGAGTGTTTCAGTATGCCGAATTAGCTAAGAGCCTGCTATGTTAATGAAAAGGAGGAAGCAAGAAGTAAATGGAGGGGACGAGACTTATTTAGTGTACAGAGTGTGAAGTTTGCCCCACTTCTTGTCGTAGAGAAACGGCTTGTGTCGCATACTGGTAATCATATCATTTTCCTATGGTAGTGCAGGGCCCTGTAGGCCCCGCGCTTCTATCAATCCATAATCGTAGCCCTATTCACATATGGGAGAGTAGGGTCCTGCGCTCCGATCCCTCCATAGACGTGTACATATACATTGCTGTGGAAACATTTCACCCAAAACAGCAACCAAACAGTCAGCATTGTTATTACCCCACCTCATGAACACTGGTCTGAGAATCTTAAAATCCCTGCAGAAACGTTATTCCACACCACCCCAACATCATTCCATGCCACAGGTGCAAAAAGACATTTTCACCAGGATTTAATAAAATGACAACTGGCACATTCATGAGGTGATGTAAAAAAATGGCTATGTTAAAATTTGGGGTGAAAATATTTGAAATTACCAAAGTTACAAGCGAGCATAATTAAACTTAAATACATGTGCGTAACTTCGCCATTTTTACATATTTTCACCCCAAATTTTCAACATAGCCTTCTTATGACCCCAACTCATGAACAAATGCAGTAAAAATTTCTAAATCACACCCAAAGGGAGATTTCTGCCAAGTGGCCATGAAATCACCTTTTGGGGGCAAATTTCCAAAATTCCACTGACATTGACCATGAGGTGGGGTCCCCAAAAGGCCATGTTGAAAATCTAGTGTCAAAATCTGCAAAAATGGCCAAGTTATGCATCAAATTTCAAAACGCTACTGAAATACTTTGAACTGCATTTACCTTGTTTCTCATATTGCAGTCGTCGGTTCCAGCAGCAACAGGAGTCTTGGATCAGAAAGTGGGTCTTCGCCACGCCAGCAGTTTAGGTGAGTGAGGGTGTGTGGGGTGTACTACAGGTGTGATGGATGGTGCTAAGTGAGGTAGTGGGTAGATCGTGAGGGACTGTTTCATTTTTGCAGGTTTAAAAAAAAAAAAAAAAGGACCGCTTTTATTTTGGGTTGAGACATCTGTGTGAGGGTGCCACTAGACACCAGGGATAATTAAAAAAGTAATGGGGACAGCGATCGGAGGGGTGGGGTGCCGCTAGACACCAATGTTAATTAAAAAATATTGGGGACGGCGATCGGGGGGTGCCACTCGACACTAGAGATGATAAACATAATCATTGGGACAGTAATCGGAGGGTAAGGGAATGCCACTGGACACCAGGGATAGTAAAAAAAAACAAAACAAAAAAAAAACAATCCCAACAGCGATTTGAGGGTGGGGGTACCACTACACACTATGGAAAATATAGACAACTATGACAACTGGAGGGTGGGAGGTACCCCTAGAAAGCAGAGAAAATATACATAATTACTGAAACAGCAATCAGAGGGTGGGGTGCCACTAGACACAAGGGGAAAAAACAGACAATTATGGGGATGGTGATCAGAGGGTTGGGGGGGGGGTGCCACTAGACACCAAGGAAAATACAGACATATACGGGGATGGTGATCAGAGGGTGAAGGGTGCTACTAGACACCAGGGATAATAAAAAAAAAAATAATAATAATGAGGACAGCAATCGGAGGATGGGAGGTGCCACTAGACACCAGGGAAAGCATTTTCCAGCATGAAAAAGGATTTTTTTGTGACCCATAATACGAAAAAAATATTTTTTTGCATCACGAGTAACACAAAAAGATTTATAATGTTAAAAAAAAACTTCAAGGGCATTTCTGCAACAGGTAATTGCAGTATCCAGCTTAGGGAGTCTGCTGGTGTCTACGAAAGATGTCACTTTGTTCAATTATTTAAATTTGAGTCCCTCGCTAACTGGACAACAAAATGGCGGCAGCATGAACAAATATTTCCAATTTGAGACACAGGATAACACGTCTGCAAAAAAGAATTACGCATCTGTGGCAAAAGGATCCTTATTTGAGGGGGCATCTATAAATTTCCATTGAAAAGTAATGGGAACTTTAAAATGTAATAACTCTTTCCGGGGGGGGGGGGAGCTACCAAGCAGCTGATCACGAAAGCAGCAATTTTCTCGAGCTCCTGGGAGAACCTCTATAAAACTTAATAAAAGTCCGTCCCCCCCATTTTATGTTTTTCAGAATACTTATTGGTGATCCAATGCTTCACAGACTTCCACTATGGGTAAAAACTAGGAGGAGCCTCTACCCCTTTAGCAGACTTTTTTTGAACCTAAGAAGGCACAACGCAAGGAGCGGCCTCCACAGGGTGGTGAAGCCTTGGACTCTAGTGGTCCGCTATCAGAAGAAGTATCTCTTAGATCCATCCACACAGAGTCAACTGGTAAAAATGATGCAGGATTTGGACATAAAATTCGATGCCATCACATCGAGAGTGTCTGCACTTGAAACTGAGATGAACCACTGTAAGAACACGGTCCAGCGCTCAGAGGCTTCAATACTCACGTCCGTTGATTCCATAGCTGAACTCATCAAGGAGAACTCTTTATCGTGGCAGCGCCTGGAAACAGTTGAAAACCAAGCCAGAGAAAGGAACAGTCATCTGGTGGGGTTGGCTGAGGAAACCGTGTGAGAAGATTGCCTGGCTTTTATTCGCACAGCCTTACCATCTCTACTAAGGTTTATGGATGTTGACAGTCCATTGTAGGAGGAAAAGGCATATTGTGTTACAGTTCCTCGGACACTTATGATTATTTTGTTGGGGACAAAGATCGAGTGCTGGCAACCGCTAGGAGACTTAGAACCCTGAAATATGGAGATACTAACCTTATGCTTTTTCCAGATCTTTCGTACAGTACCCGACAAAGAAGGAAGGCCTTCAACTGGATAAGGTGCTGCCTGCACCAGCTTGAAGTGCAGGATCACCTATTGCTTCCTGCCAAACTTCGGGTGATGTTGAATGGACATCTGTATCTATTTAATGATCCTAAGAGGCTAAAAAACACATTATCCGTATTGACCAGCAGATGACCGAGGGGGAGAAAGCAGGAAATTCATCCGATGAGGACCGAGGAACTCGTACAAGTACTGTTTATTTATGTTACGGGTGCTGGGAGGCAGACCCTATTGATCTGTTTGTCTTTGGTGTTATTATATCTGTTTCACTGCTCTCGATTTACAATATTTAGGACAGTGGTTTTGATTGTTTCCTTTATTAGTTGCAGTAAAATAATCGAGGGGGGTCTGCCTACCCACACTGCGTCAAGCTACTAACTCTCTCCTTATTGATAAGATTTAATTAAAGATGCTCACATTCTGGAAGATTCTTTACTTCTCTGAAGACTGGATGCTCATCAGAATGGACAATTTTGCTTTATATCATTTTTAGTTTCTCTTGGGGAGGAGTTTTTGTTGTAGAATTCTCCTGGGCGTTGGGGAATTTCCTTGATTGTTTCACAGTATGCTCGCTTTGGGGGCCCTTTTTTTTTAGACCAAAGTGTCATTTTGGTAAAAGGGTAAATGTTTGTCCTTCCTTTAGTTGGGTCCTCTATGTCCTTCCTGGGCTGTAGGTGTTTGGGCTATATTTTATTGTATAATTTAATGGTACTCCTCCCATGTCGTACCTGAGGAGGGGGTGTCTTACATGGATCCTTAGTAAGCGGACATATGATGTGAAAGTAAAGGTGCAAGTTTGCCATAGCAAACGGGAGTAGTAACCTGTAGGTGTTGAGCATCAGACTCTTACCATTCAAACTGCCAAACAGTGCTGTTTTCCATAAAAAAAATCATTTTATTTCGGTGCTCTACCTCATTTGCATAACCAGCCCCTTTTTTGCTCACTGCTGCAACATCCAACTGTGACATCTTACCAGGGAAACAGACTTATTAAAGGGACAGTGTCAGTTTTTAGTTTTAGGTAGACAAATCAGCTATGTACTGTACCCACCATGCCTCACTATGCAAATTAGTATACAGGCTATTATATTTCTGTCCTCACTGCAGAAATAGGAGATAACATCTCTTAGTACAGAAATCTTGTAGCTAGATACGGTATGCACAATGCATTATTATAAACATACAAAAGTGTATATTGTTTACACCACTACAGAAATATGGGACAGCATCTCACAGTAAGGAAATTGGAAACAGATTCTTATTTTACCCACAATGCCTTGCTACGGACATTTACATATTAGTGCTCACCCATACCAACATACGGGACTGTACTTCTGAGTAAGGCACATTTAAGTCAACATCATAAATACCCAGAATTCCTTGTTGCTAAATGTAAATCATTGACAGCTCCCTGATATGACATCATTTTGGGGTATGGCCACACACAGAAAACTGGAGGACAAAACGCTGATAAAACATTAAAAAAAAAAGACTGACAGATTTGTTTTACAAAACAAATTGTAGCTTCAACATCTGAAGCACGTCTGGCAATGGCATACTATGTGTAAAAGGTATTTGAGGAAGTCTGCAACTTTAAGAATTGTTGCTATCTCTCTGCGCTTCCATGTATTGTAAGTCTTTTTACTTGCAAATGCATAAATAAAAAATTACAAAAAAATGTATCAACTTTGGAATGGATTCATATTTTTCTCACCAAACCTGCAAAGGGTACATTTGTGTTGCAAGGTCTTTCCACCCTGAAAATTTCAGTCCACAGTTCCAAACTGTTTGGGAGATCCAGATGGACAAAGAAACAGCAAAAAACATGTAAATTACACAATTTTTTCAGACTCCGAATCTCCATAACCACACAAGTGATTGGAACAAAACTGTCCACATCAAGAGATTTTACCACATGAGATTGTACATGCAAAATTTCATAGAAATCTGTTGAACCATTGCAAAGTTATTAAAGAGCATACACTGATGTTTAACATTAAACTACCTACTATACTGGTGCTACTGTGCCAATATAATATATTTCTTGCAAAAAAACTTAATTAATGCACCAGTTAGGGTAACTTAACAACACATACACAGGGAAATGTTGCATCAGGGTTTCCAACTCTAACTCCCTGTCCCTACCTCCTGGGCAACGAAAGATAAAAACATTAGGATTTTGGGTCTCCAGAGTCTTGTCGAATCAGTGGTGGGGCCTTCTTTAGGGTTGTCAACCATAATACTCACCCCACCTCCCCTGACCTCCTAGTTTCCAGTCTAAAGCACAAGATACAGCTCCAAGCCAGTACCTCATATTGGTACACTCTTCAAGGGTAGAGAAGTATGTTTTGCCTCATGCTAACAAAACAATTTGTTGTAGCTTTCTTCATGCAGGTTCCTATGTGAAGAAAGGAGATAATGTGTGACGCCTGTTCAAGGAATGTGATGGGCACTGTATTTGACAACCCCAAGGAAGACCCCACCACTGATTCGCCAATACTCTGAAGACCTAAAACACTACATTCGTTTTTCCTCTTGATGCTTGGGGGTGGGGATTTAGGGTTAGAAACCCTAATGCCTTATTTCCCTACTTTTGTGACGTTAAGTTACTCGAACTGGTGCATTAACAACGTTTTTTGCAAAGAATGTCCTTTTTCTTTTTGAGACAATGGAATCGTATCCTCATTCACACAGGTCCCTTTGGGACCTGTGAAAATAGGTGCAGATGGAAAGGACCCTTTGAGCCCTGCGCCATGGAAAGACTCTGTCTGCCTACTGAAGTACAGGGCCTGGCACAGTCCCCCCATCCCCCACCAGGGAATACAAGCTGCAGGATAGCCCGCACAGGCCCAGGTGCCACACTGTGAAGAAAACTGTCCTAATTCACTCTTTACACTTTTACTTTTCATACAGTCACTCTTTATTCTTTCAGATCTAAAGCGGCAGAGAGATCTGGAAGAACAAAGTGAATATGTAAAAAGTGAATGAGGACAGTTCTCTTCACTAAAAGGTACCCAGGCCACCCTGCAGCTTGCACTCCCTGGCATTGGTGTTGCATGACAGAGGCATCCCCCCACCTTCATCACATCTGGCTGGGTCACTGAGCTTGCCCCCAAATTTCGCTCAGTGGTTCAGGATCACAAAGCGTACCCACTGGGGTCAAGACTGGCACAACACACACCATTTTATATACCTTTTGTTTAAATGCTGACCCCAAAATCTTCTGGTTTCAGCTGACTGGCTGGCTCAACTCAGACACATGGGGGGGTTGGAGACTTGATATAGATAGGCAGAGCAAAGCAGCCAGAGTTCCAGCTGAGAACCAACAAAAGCCTTTTGAATGTGCTGCTGTTGGGAGTAATCAGATAAGAAAGTGGAAAAAGCAGAGCACACAAGGCTTCAGTTATAAAGACTTTAAAGGGAATCCATATGTTTCCTTATGAAATTATTGTAAAGGTTACCATGAGGATCCAATATGTAAATTGCTGAGTTACAGTTAGAAAATGTTTTCAGTAAGGTCGAAAAAATGCTTTTTAAATAGGGATGTGGAGGCAGCCATTTTGTGGACAGAAAGGGTGTTGTGATGATGTCACTGCCTCACCAGTGTTAACAGTGTGCAGTGCAGTGAGTGAGAACAGGTCAACTGTGTTGTCAGGGATTCTACAACATTCTGAGTAACACCCAGGATTTTATGTTTGGCAGAGTAAGTAATTAAGTAAACGTAAGTAAAACTTTATTTGTAGGAGGTGCACTTCCAAGACTCAGGGTGTCTTAACAACATTAATAAAACCAGATAAAAAAACAAAGTCTCTGTTATACATTAAGGGAGTGCACAGAGTGCAAGAAAAGAATCCAGTGCTTTTCTTCATGATAGAATACGAGCACTGTCCATAGGAGCAGTTTGTTTTAACTTGCTTAACTGCACACTCTTAGAGCTGGTGAGGCAGTGACATCAACACAGCACCCTTACTGTTCACAAAATGGATACCTCCGTAACACTATTTATTTATTTATTTATTTTTTTAATTATCTTATTTTACTCGCATGCTGTGGCGACTACTGGCGGGGGCATCCAGCTGCTGGCTCTACCCGCCGGGAGAGCACCAGGCTCACTCACATGATTAGGGATCCAGCACGGCCGTTGCCAGTCCGCTGGAGGGTCTCCCCATAACCCATCCAGCCAGGCCGGCCCAGCCCCCCCAAGTGTGATTCCACGCGAATCCTCCCGGCGGGCAGGACATGGCTATCAAGCTGCACGTTTGCGCCAGCCATTTTCCACTTTTTCTCCCCACTGGGACTGTGGACGTGCAATGATGTCTGCACACATATCGCGCGTCGGACGTCCGTAGTCCTCCTCAGTCACACTGTCGTGTGCGGTACACCCCTCAGGGTCGCCGCAGTGTAGTTCTTCAACCCATCCCAGAACTTGGACAGCTGTCTCCCTGACGCTCAGTCCTAGTCTTCCCTGCTAACCCCTCGATGACCCAAGCTTGTTCCTGAACCCGGGTCGCCAACGTAGCCCGAGGTGTGGCGTCCAGCGCCTCAACCCTCAGTGCCACCGGGCCGGTCTACATCATAATTTTAAATGTATTTTTCTGTCTTACTGAAAGCATTTTCTAAATATTACCTAGCAATTTACATACTGGATCCTCATAGTAACCTTCACAATAATTTCATGAGGAAATGTACGGATTCCTTTTAATGTGCAAAGAGTGTATCAAAGTGCAACACAATACATCAATATGAAATCTCCCACTTACCAGCGTTGTGCAAACATCTAACCACAGAAAGCCAGGTGTTTGGTTTGTGGTTAGATATCTGCACTGCCACGGTGAGTGAGTGATTTTATATTGATGCACCGTTTTGCACTGTAAACCTTCTTTGCACATTAAAGTCTTTATAATGGTATCCTTGTACAGCCTGCTTTTTCCATTCTTTGAGTCCCAATTCAACAGCCCAGCCCTTGAGACCAGCAGCAGCCTGCAATTACTGGACTGGCAACAGGCGGCTGCAGCAGCAGCTACACACAATCAGTCCACGTGATCAATTCCCTAGCGGAGCTCTGCCTTAGCCACAGATGAAACCAGTGGACTGGCAGCAACAGAAAGCAAGCAAATCCTCAGAAGTCCAAGCAGCAAAGTGAGGCACAGACAGCCAGTAGGTTAGGTTTTTCCTAATACTTTATGTCAGCGTTGGAATTACAGGGTGGCTTGCCAAGGCTTGGCCACACTGTCTCTGAAGTCAGCCCTGGTAGCCCACATATCACTGCCATTGACTTATAATACAAAGGGGGGGGGGGGGTCGTCAATTTAAAGATAACACCCTTATGGGCCTCCCCAGCTCTCAAGGCCCATGAGCTGTAATTCAACACTGCTTTATATGCCCTTTTTATTTTTTTAGCAGATGCCAGACGGTAGTGATTCACAAGCAGTACACTCAAGGATTTGGTTATAAAGATTTGAATGGCAAAGAGTGTATTAATGTGTAACACAATACATCAACATGAAATCACCCACCCACCACCGCACTGCAGTGCAAACATCTAACCCTAGCCCACTGCTTTCTCTTACTTACCTAGAAATGAGCTGCCTCAATACTCCGAAACAAGCACTTTGTACCTTTTTTCTGTACTTGTATTTTTCTATGTCACCGTCATTTTTATGCAACATGTTAATGCTTGCCCATAATTCTGTACTTGAATTTGTACTGTTTTTTCGATTATGCAATCTGTAACTACCTGTCTGTGTCAAAAGACCTCCTTGCGAATGAGCTTGCTCAACAGAGTTTTCCTACAATAAACCTGGACTTGAACTTAGGTGTTCATTTTGTGATTAGATGTTTGCTCTGCTTGGTGAGTGAATGATTCAATACTGATGCATTGTTTTGCATTTTAAACTAGTCATTCTACATTAAAGTCTTTATAACAGGATCCTTTTGTGTACTACCTTTTCCCATTTCTTGTTGAGTCCCAATTGAGCAGCCCAGCCCTTGAGACTGACAGCTGCCCACAATTACTGGATCGGCAACAGGCAGCTGTAACAGCAGCTGCACAAAATCAGTCAACGTTAGTGATTCACTAGCTGAGCCCTGCCTTACCCACCAACACCAGTGGAGCAGCAGCAACAGGAAACAACCAAACCCTCAGGAGTCTGAGCAGCCAGCAGCAGGTACATGTGCAATTAACTGAGGCAGCCATGGTGACACAATCTAGTAGCTACCACCTCGAGGGCAAGCTGCGTGGGGGAGCCCGCTGCCGCTGAAACAGCCTTGTGGGCATCCTTAGACCAGACTAGAGGATCCAGCTCTTCCAGCTGGCCAAGCAAAAGGCAGAATACCCCTCCAAGGACAACGGTAGCAGGGTCTTGCACAAACCGCAGGCCTGCGGGTCGTGCTCCATACCCAGGCAATAAATGCACGAGGCATAGGGGTTGCTGCGCGACATCTTCTGATTACAGGTCACGCACCATTTAAACCCGGGGCTGGCTCAAGAATTGTCAAACTTCATGGAAGCAGTGACACAGGAGCCAGCAAGATACAGCAAAAGCGACAAAGAAATTCACCTGAAGATGAAGGAAAAAAAAAAAAACATGGCTTACAACATGCGGAGAGAGCTGTAAAGGAGGAGAGACCTGACTCTTCCAGCAGAAAGGAAGATCTGATGTCATGGGGCAGTGTTGAGGAGGATACCACCCAGGTGTGTGGGAGGAGCTTAGTCGGAAGACGTTCCGGCTGGAAGTCTGGATAGTGCACCATATCCATGTCCTTACAATGGCCTTTATAGCTACCAGGATTAAGATTAGGAGGAATTTTCAAGTAGAACCCCAGACTCCCTCCCTGGGAGTAGTCAAAAGGATTAAAGTTGGGGATTAAAGGTCCTATTGAGAGAATATCTAATTCAGATCTGTCCGAATTGCCTCCCAGTATGCAGTCAAATGTGTGCAAGACCACTAAATATCGGTACGACTAGCTTTGTGTTCCCCATAGCCAGACCGTAGGCACAGCGGTAGTGCTGCCACTCACAACACCGGAAACCCTAGTTCGGTGGCAAGTCCAAGTCATCAGGAGCAGGCCAGGGGAGGAGGATCGAGCATCCCAGAAGACTCTCTCCTCTTTTGGGGAGGGTGGGCAGCATGCTCCGAAGCAACACTGCCACCAAGGTGATCACAGGGGTGGTGCGAGCGGAGTGGCTAAGGGGTGGGAAGGACACTCCCTGCGGAAGACATCAGCACTCCCTCTGTGCAGCATCATGCTGCCCACCCCATGGAGCATTCAAGGGGGTACATGAAAATCCCACTGGCAGTGTCAGGATGACGCAGACGGTCCTCCACAGACCCCACACTGCCTACTGGGCTCAGGGCAGGCTCGACCTAGCGAAACTTCCAAAGGAGGAACTGGGCAATCACACCCCCCCCCACCACCACCACCACAGGGGGGAAAGCTGTGGGGATTTTAGACAGAGACTGCAGGAGAGAAACAGCAAGCATAAAAAAAAAAAAAAAAAAAGCTTTGTGTTCTCCACATCGTCTCCAACAAGCTCCAGCATGGGGCCCATGATCGATGCCTGAATAACAGTGGTATGAAAATATACAGAACTGCATAGCCACACAAAGTCTCCCCAGGAAAACAATGCCGCTACCCTATAACTGGAAACAGAGTATTTCACCCAAAGATCCATGCCAACTATCTCCTGCAGTTCACTGTTCCATTTCTCTAAAATACATGCTGAACTCTCCAGGCCCTGTTCCATAATCCCACTACATAATCAGTCTATTAAATGAGACCAGGTTACACCCCCAGGGAAATCCTCTGTTACAGTCACACAAAAGAGAAATTTTCTCTGGGAGGTGATTAAATACTGGGCCCGGTCCCACTATGTAGTCTTACTGATGTTCAGGAAAAGAGCGAATCCCCTTGGCAGAGAACAACAGGGAAAGGTATTTCAAACCAAAAGAGGTCCAGGCCCGCAGGCCTGTATCCTGGGCATTAGGCGACACCTTGAGCAAACGTCTAGAGTCAAATTACTTCCTCTTTAGGGAAATAATGCTTACAGCAGAGTCCCCAATATTTAGGGGGAAGGGCAGTATACGTGGTAAAACTGGATAATGGTATTTCTGATAGGGAATCGTAAAACAAATATTTATCCAAGTTATCCAGGTCACTGAGTGTGAATTCTATTGTCTTCCAAAGTGTCTGGTAATAAGTGACTGTGCACTTGTGGTGCCACAGCATAATAATATAAATTAGTAAGATTAAGTAGGCCCCCTTGGGCTATGGGTAGCTGGAGCACTGGAAATCTGATACGAAGGCACCTCTCCACCACAAAAATCTAGAAATAATAGTATTCCAAAACTGAAAATAGCTTTTCTCTGGGATTATGAGCAGAGTTTGAAGAAAGAAAGAAAGAAAAAAAAAAAGTAACCTGGGTAAAACATTCTGTCTAATTGCCTCTATCCGTAACAGAAAGAGGAGCAAGAGATGTAACCACTCCTGGAGATCTTCCCAGATTTGTTGGGTCATAGACTCAATCAACAACTCCAGGTGAGACATATTTTTTTGTTATTGTAATTTCAAGATATATACGAGCTTCTCTGTTCCACCAAATGAGGAATCTTCCCTTGAACACAGGGGTCTAGCCAGAAATTTCCGTTTTGTACACACTTCCTCCACCTGCTGACTCCCCATTTAAAAAAATGTACACATCCTCTCCAACCGCGTTCTCTCCCCCCCCAACCATTACAACAGGTGACTCATCTAATCAACTAGACCACGCCCCCTGGGTCTGTGTGGTGGCTGCTTGTGTTTGTCTGTGTCTGTAGCTTAGTTTTTGTGGATTTAAATGTTTTTCTGCTTGTGGTAACTATATCATTCTTGCTCACTACATCCGTGAAAGTCTCCTGGACTGGATTTCTGCAAAAAATCATCATCAGGTATCTTTATTTTCATTTTAAAATCAACTTTTTGGAAGATATCCCAAGCAAAACATAAGTGAAGCAACTACATTTGACAAACTTGGTGACTCTGGGTCCTGTTGGAATCCACATTTTCGTCTGACCTGCTCCATGATCTGTATGTGGGCTTTTCAGCAACCTGTTTGAATGACAAAGAAGCATACAGACAAAGGGATTTCACATCCTGCATATGTGCAGGCACAGTTAATCACCCTCAGGAATTTTAACATTTCAGTGACTCTGGACTTCAGCTGTTGATCATTCTTTTGGCTTTTGACTTAACCACCAGGTACCTATCTGCAAGTGACTGGGTGCAACTGACAAGTTACAACAAGGATAAATGGACATATCATCCTCTATTACTAACAACCTCCTTGCTCTGGGACCCTAGACGCCTGCACTGGTCCAAGCTGCATAAGCCTCAGAAGTGTAATTCTATTGACTACGAAGTACGGCAACTGTCTCAAACTCCTACTCCTCCTCCTCTTGATATCAGGAAGTGTCCACTCAAATCCTGGCCCTGTCTCCTACAGTACAACAAAGCCTGCCAAAATGGAGGGGGGGCTCAAAATTGCTACCTTAAACATCTGCAGTCTCCTCCCAAAACTGGCCTCCTTCAAATCTTTGCCAGCCAACACAACCCGGATATCCTTGCCATCGTCGAAACTTGGCTGACACCTAATACTCCGGATCATGCCATCTCTATACAAGGCTACAAGACATTCAGGCTGGATAGGACCTCAAAAAGGGGTGGTGGGTGTGCAATCTACATAAAGGACTACCTCACCTGTCTCCCTGGTTCTTACCCCACCACAGAAACCTCAGTGCAAGTCCTCCCTATCAAGATACTACTTGGTGCCCAAAACAAAGTCCTCACGATTGCTGCTGTCTATATCCCACCAAAAGATCCTGATTCCGGCCTACAGGTTGTCCTCGAGTTTGTAAGTACACAACCTTCTGACATCGAACTCCTTCTCCTTGGGGACTTTAATATCAATTGGCTTGCTCCTGATGCAGGGTCAAACAAAGATGCTATCCTAGCAGCAAATTTAACACAAGTGGTAAACTCCCCTACCAGGAAAAATTACAAATCAGGGACCAGCACCCTCATTTACTGGATCCTTACCAGTCACCCTACCAGTATAACCAATATAAGTGTTCTCCTGACTCGCCAGTGATCACTCTCAATAATATGTACCTGGACAAATAAGTTTCATAAGCCGCCTCCAAAACCATCTACAGCAGAGTCCTACCTATGGCAACCTTACTCATCTCAAGACCTGTCTTAGGCAGATAGACTGGTCCTTGATTTACAAAACTCAAGATGTGGACCTAGCCCTTGATTACTTTATTACTACTTTCAACACTGCCTGTGACACCTATGCACCAGTAAAAAGCGCAAAATCAAAGCACTCACAAATCCCTGGCTCACGCCGAAGCTATTGGCACAACTCAAAAGTAGGGATCACCTCTGGGCCACTGCAAGAGCTACTGGCACTCTGTCAGACATCCAAAAATATAAACAGGCTCGTAACCACTGTACTAAACAGATCCGCTTGATGAAGAGCTCCTACTTCAAGAATGCCCTCTCCAACTCCTGGGGTGAAGGGAAATCCTTCTGGGACAACATAAAGAATATCATGGGATAGCAGTCCAAATCCTCTCCTACTATAATGAATGTGGATGGAACCACTACATTAGACCCAGAGATCATTGCAAACACCCTAAATGATACCTTCACGGACCTTAGTGGTGTCCTCTCATCTGATTTCTTCACTGATGCTGACCCTCCAATTTCTACTTCTACTACTGCCTCTCCAACCAAACCACCCTTCCATTTCAAACTAGTAAAGGCACATGAAGTCTATAAATATGTAAAGAAGGCCATTTCTAAGTCCCAAGCAAGCAGCGACACTATTGACCTTAAACTTCTGTCCCTCGCTCTGGAGGAAGTACTGCTCCCCCTCACAAAAATTTTCAATCTCTCCCTCTGCTACAGCCAATTCCCTAGGAAATGGAAGGCTGCAGTTGTCACTCCGGTGCACAAAAGTGGTGATAAGTCACTGCCTGGTAACTATCGCCCGATATCAATACTACCTCCTCTCTAAGGCCCTTGAACGCTTGGTGGCGGACCAGCTTTCAGACTACCTGGAAAAGCACAACATCCTATGCACTCAGCAGCATGGATTTAGGAAAGGGCACAGCACATCGACTGCCCTACTTGAATTCTCAGGAGCAATCCACAATGCCATGGACAAAGGAAACCTAACTGGAGCAGTCTACATTGACTTAACCAAGGCATTTGATACAGTACACCATGGCCTACTTATCAAACAACTACTATCCCTAGGGCTCTCGCCAGGGTCCTGGTGACTGGGTAAAAAATTACCTTGCTCAGTGCTCTCAATCTGTAAAAGTAGCTGGAGTTCTCTCAAACTCAAAACTGGTTCGCTCAGGAGTTCCCCAGGGATCCATCCTGGGCCCCCCTCCTTTTCAGCCTTTTCCTAAACTCCCTCCCCAAATCCTGCCCTGAACAAATAATCCTCTATGCCGATGATGCCGTGATTCTTGCCACTCATAAAGATCCGAACCTCTTATGCCTCAACCTTCAGCATGCTTTTTCCAAAGTTGAGATGTGGTTCCTTGAACATAAGCTGGTTCTAAACCACAGAAAAACTAAATCCATGCTCTTCTCTAACCCGCAAAACAAGAAACGGCAAGTTCCACTCACTATTAATACATAACTGGGAAATACCCTTGAACAAGTGCCAATTTTCAAATATCTTGGAATCAACTTTGATCAAGGCCTAACCTTTGCAACTCACATTGATAGTACAGCAAAAACTATTAATCAGCTTAATTGGGATTCTGTATCGGAACCGACAGCTCTCTACCCATTCTGCACTGAGGATTGCCATCCAATCCTCTATCATCTCAGTCATTGACTATGGCTTAGTTATATATGGATCTGCCACTACTACAAGCACTTAGTCGCATTACAACATCCCTAACAAGGCCTGTCGGCTGCTCACTGGTGCACATCGACGGACCCACACATGTGAACTCTATGCTGACTCAGGTTGGTTGCAACCTCAAACCGGATAAAGTACCTTACCTGCCTGATGGCAAAAAATCCACTCTGGGCCTCACTCCACCTTGTATCCAAGACCTGTTATGCCCGAGCGCAGCACCGCTTTACCAGAAGATCAGAACACCAGCCTCTCCAAGTCCCCCGATGCCGGACTTCTCAGGGACAAAGATCATTTGCCTATCGTGCCCCCAGCTGGCTAAATGCCCTCAGCACTCATAGTACTGCCTCCACCTCTCTAGGTATTTTCAAATCAAGGCTGTTCTCTCACCTTGCCACCTCCAGCTCCTGTGACTGCCCTGATTAAACCTCCTATTTTCTCACTACCCACCCTGTTTCGTTATTTGACAAAGACATGTTTGGGAAACCTTTTCTCCTGCTATTGTCTGCTCCCCACACCTTTCACTTACCCTCTCTGTTCTGGACTTTTCCCTATTTGTTTTTCCTAATCTGGCATGACCTCTTTCTTGTAATAATAATGTGATTATTGATATCTCATGTCCTTTTGCACAAATGATTTGATATGTATTTGTATATGTTTTCTCGCTCTTGACACAGCACAAATTGTTGTGTTATCTATGTAACCTTTTTTGTACTGTACCTAATTGACGTGGAACCTTTGTAAAAGAGCCTCTGGCTCAAAGGTAGTAATTCCTAGAACAATAAACTAAACTAGACTAAACTAATCTGTAAAACAGGCTGTACACATATTTGTCATAAAAAATAAAGGTTTAATCAGATACAGACACTAATCAGTAGCCTACATTAACTACAATGCTCCAGAGAAGAATGATAATGGTAATAAATATGGTTTGGGATAGGTGTTCAAAACAAAACTGTACACAAATGTGTACGGTGCGTATGGCTGCCTGCACCCTTGCATGAGCACCAATGAGGGGATGAAATTAGAATTCAGAAGTTTTATGTTCAGTCCTGTAAACAGTCCCTCATTTGGGGAGGGGAAGTCTCTGGGCACGCAAGTGTCAGGATAACATCATCTGCAAAAAATGCCCTTTTAAATAAATGCGCCCCCCCCCGATCCCTCCAACTCAGCTGATTTACAAATAACTGATGCCAACAGCTCAATGTAAAGGGCAAATAATAACGGGAAGGGGGAGACCCCTGCCTAGTTCCCCTCAATGAAGTAATCAGAGGCGAGACAGGGCCACTATACACCTGGGGCACAATATAAGACCTGCAGAATGGCTATAAGCTTCACCGGGAAAGCCATAGTGGACAACGTGTCCCAGAGGAAAGGTCAGGACACCCTGTCAAAAGCCTTCTCTGCATCTAAACTCACCACCACTAAGGGCATGGAGCGTTGTCTTGCATAGTCCATCAGGAGCAGAGTGCGACAGAAGTTGCCATGGGTCTGTCGCCTACGTAAAAAGTCTGCCTGATCTTTGTTAAGTAAACTTGGCAAAATATGCTCCAGTCTCCTAGTTCAAATCCCAGTAAAGAATTTACAATCAGTATTTAATATTGATATGGGCTTACAGGAGGAAGGGGTGGGAGAGTGCTTCTCTGGCTTTAATACAGTAGAAATAGAAGCAAAGTTCCTAGAAGGAGATGGAGAATTAACTCCGCCACATCCTGAATACCCGATGAAGGGTGGGCAAAAGAACCTCATGGAATTTCTTTTTATAAAATTCCACCAAAAACCCATCAGGGCCCAGACACTTTCCTGTTTTAGCTGTTTTAAGCACCTCTATCATTTCATCTGAGGAAACTGGGGTCAACAGATGACCCTGAAACTCTGAAAATAATTGTGGCATCTGTAGTTTTATCTAAAAACTGCTTAACTGCTGTTGGGTTAGTGGAATGTCCTGAGAGTATAAGTAATAGTCCGCCAATAACCATCTAATGGAGTTGTTGTCTCTTGTAAGTTGCCCAATTACTGGGTAATGCGGCTGCAAAATGCAGGTCTGCTTTTTCTGAATTCTAAGTTGCCTTGCCAGTCTGCGTGATCCTCGAGCACCCCCCCCCCCGAAAAATAAAAATACTGATCCAAATAAAAGGGCTTGCTCTACTTGCTGATCTATTAAGAGCTGTACTTCCCGCTTAAGTCTATATGACAGGCTACTGTTTTATCCCCAGGAGAGTACAGGAGATGCAGGGTATTAAATAGCTGGTATGGTATAGCATAGCAAAACAGTACACAAAATGGGAGGTAATGCTAACCATTTCCAGAAATGCTTAGCAGCAGACTGCTAACCACTTTTTGAGCAAGTCCATGACATAGTACATTACATTAATAAAACTATATATTTTTTTTAATTTTGCTAGCCATTTTGTGCCAAGTGCTATGCATTTTACAACTGATTCGTTGCAAAAAGCTTTGTTAATGCATCAGTAAGGGTGTTGACTAAAGCGAAAAAAGTAGGGACATTTCCGTTAGATCTTCCACCCTGACACCCTACCTCCCACTCACACACACACGGCATTGGGGTTCTTCTCAGAACAGCCCTAACGCCACCCTATTCCATAAGTAAATAAGCTGATATGGGTACAGTATAGGAGAATGGGTGAGAGTTAGGGCGGACAATCCCAAGGCAGACCCCTAATGTCTGTGGGTGTGAGCAGGGTGAGGGGTTGGGCTTCGGGGTTGGAAACTTGAACATGAAATTTTCCTACTTTTGTTGCTTTAGTAAACACCTTAGCTGATGCATTATCAAGGTTTTTTGCAAGGAATTTCCTTACTTTTTGAGACAGTATATTAGTATCCTTATGTTATGCTGGGACCCTCTATTGAGACAGTATAACAGTGTCCTTATGTTATGGTGGGAGCGCCGGGTCCGAACTACCAAGCCTCCATTGACACAGTATAACAGCAGTGGCATGCATAATCTCTAGGGGTAGGTCTCTTGATGTGCCACATTTCGCGCAAATCCACTGTGAGGTTTCTGAGATACAGAGTATTGAGAAAACAGAAAAATCTATGTTTAGTGCCATTTCTTTGTCCACCTGGATCTCAAAAATGGCTTTAGGTTATGGTCTGCAATTTTCAGAGTGGAAAGCTTTTTGTCACATGTGCATTTTACATGTTTGATGAAAAAATATTAATCCTTTCAAAAGTTATAACATTTTTAAAATTTCCCATTATATCCCATGGGAAAAGTTATATGGCAGGCATGAAAGAAACAGTTTGTGAACACAAATGGTAATCTGTGTACATTTCTGTTTTTTTTTGTGAAAAATTAGCTAGTATTTTTGCAGTTTTTAATCTTAATAACTTTGGTACTGATCAACAGATGTGCAGAAAATTTGACATGTATTATCTCTTGGTGCAGGTCTCTTGACAAACCAAATTTCACGTGAATCCGTTGTGTGGTTTCTGAGATACTGTGTCTCAAACATCCTCCAATGTATATTTTTTTTGCGCAAATAGTCTTCCAGTTTTGCATACTTTGCACCTTAATAACTCTGCAACACTTCAACATACCTGTATGACATTCTGCAAGCCTTGTCTTGAGGTGTAGGTCTGTTGATATAAGGAACTTCATCTGAATAACTTGTGTGGTTTCTGAGACACTGTGTCTCAAACATCTTTAAATTTTCCGTTTATTTCTAATTTTAAGTCTTCCATTTTTTTGCATGTTTTAACCTTAATAACTTTGGCACCTTTCAACAGATGTGCACAAAATGTAGTTTGCATAATCTCTGGTGGCAGGTCTCATGATGTGCCAAAGTTCATGCTAAACTGTTTTGTGGTTTCTGAGATACTGCATCTCAAACATCCTTAAATGTAACTTTTTTTTAAAAATTACACAGTCTTCCAGTTTTGCATACTTTGCACTTCAATAACTTTGCAACCCTTATCATATCTGCACAGCCCTAATCCTGACCATTATGCATGCAAAATGTCATACAAATCCACTGAACAGTTCCAGAGTTATTAACGTTCACATATTCGTTTTTCTGTGTAAAATACATCAGTATTTTCGAAAATTGCTAACTTTCATGCCTGACATAAACGTTCCCATAGAATGTAATGTGAAATTAAAAGTTTAACAACTTTTGAACGGATTATATTTTTTTCATCAAAGCTTCAAAAGGCACACATGTGAGGCAACGGCTTTCTACACTGAAAATTTCAGACCGCTACCTAAAGCTGTTTCTGAGATACAGGTGGACAAAGAAATGGGAAAAAAATACAGGTTACTCACCTGTAACAGGAGTTCTAGGAATGGTATATGTTGTTCATCCACACTTCATGGCAGGTTCCTTGCTGCTTTAAATCTTGCCGGAAGGTCTTCAAGCTGGCTCCTCCCACCCACCCACCGGGTGGTAAACTCGGCTCCGCCCCATGACACCAGATCTAGCCCCTGGAAGCCAGGTTGTGCGCAAAGCCGGGAGGTTGAGGAGTTTAGAACAACATGACTACCATTCCTAGAACTCCTGTTACAGGTGATCACCTGTATTCTAGGGACATGGATATGTTGTTCAATCCACACTTCATGGCAGACTCCTAGCAGTTCTCCGGAAGGAGGGAGGCAAGGCGCACACCCCTACTTAGGAAACAAGGACTGGAGAACTGAGGTCCCAAAACCAGCATCCCGGCGTGACTCAGGGTTGATGTGGTAGTGGGTAATAAAGGTGTGTGCTGACTTCCAGGTAGTAGCCCTGCAGATTTCCTGGATATGGACGTCCCTGGAAGCAGCAACCGAAGCAGCGGTATGGTGGGCAGAATGAGCTCTTATCCCTTTGGGAGGCTCCATGCCCGCCAACCTATAGCAGAGATCTATGCAGAAGGTGACCCACCTGCCTATCGTCCGCTTAGCTGCAGGTCTGCCAGGTGCGGCTTCAGCATAGGTGACAAACAGCTGGTGAACCTCTTCCCGAAACTCAGCCTTTCGCTCCTTATAATAAGAGAGCCTTCTAGGGTCCAAAGTATGGAGCCTATATTCGGCCTCCGAGGTGTGATTGGGGTAGAACACCGGCAGAGTCAACACCTGGTTAAGGTGAAACTCCGACACCACCTTCGGAAGGAACTTCGGGTGGGGGCGCAGGACAACCAGGTCCCTGTGGAAGACCAGATAAGGAGATTCGATGGAAAGCGCCTGGAGCTTTCCCATCCTTCTAGCTGACGTGAGCCACCAAGAAGGCGGTCTTCCACGACAGGTGAGAGATGTCACACCTGTGCATCAGTTCGAATGGCTTGCCCATGAGCTTAGCCAATACCAGCAGTAGAGCCCACGGAGGTTGAGGTTCTTGCACCAGAGGGGATATGTGATCAAGGCCTTTGAAAAGGCGCCCGACCACCTTCTCCTGCGCCACCGACTGATTCCCGGCCCACACTCGGTAAGCAGAGATGGCTGCCAGGTGCACCTTAAGGGTCGCTGACCAAAGCCCTAGCTGAGAAAGGGACCACAGGTAGTCCAGAATGCTTGCCAAGGAACAGGAGGAAGGGTCCAGCCCCTTGCCCTGACACCAAATAGAGAATCTCTTCCATTTGAACTCATAGCATTTCCTGGTCGACTCCTTACAGGAAGCCTCAACAACGTTGAGGACCTCGTCGGAAAGACCCAAGGCCTGGAACTCTAGCCGCTCAGGAACCAGTCCATCAGTTGCAAGGATTTAAGGTCCGGGTGGAGAACCTTCCCCTGGTTGACCGAGGTCAGGTCTGGGTGGGCTGGGAGCGCCTCGAGAGCCTGCAGCTGAGGCTGAGGAGATCTGGATACCAGAACTGGCGGGGCCAGTCCGGGGCTACCAGAATCACCTGCACCTTCTCCCTCCTCGCCTTGAGAAGCACCTCGTGGATCAAGGGAAATGGGGGAAAGGCATAGAAGAGGCCCGGGGTCCACGGCCTTGACAAGGCATCCCCCTGCAGCGAGCCCTGCTGAGGGGGACGGGCATGAAACAGCCTCAGCTTCGCATTTTCCCTGGAGGCAAACAGGTCCACCTGAGGCGTGCCCCAGTGGAAGAACAGATCTTGTACTACCTCCGGCAGGAGAGACCACTCGTGAGATACAGCCCCTATCTGGCTTAGGGCATCGGCCAGAGTGTTGGAGGCTCCCGCCACATGGATGGCTAGGAGATCCACCTCCAGACTGCGCATGAGGGACCAAATGCGGAGAACTTCCTTGCACAGGGGCAAGGAGTGCGTCCCGCCCTGGCGGTTTAGGTAGTACATGGTCGTGGTATGGTCCGTCTGGACCTGGACCACTTGACCTCGTATAAACGCAGCGAAGGCGGTGAGAGCTAGACGGACTGCCCAAAGCTCCAGCAGGTTGATGTGGCAACGGGACTCCCGAGGGGACCAGAGGCCATGCGCTCTGTGCTCCCCCAGATGGGCACCCCAACCCATCAGAGAGGTGTCGGTCAATAAAGAAACCATCGGCTCGGGGCGGACAAACAGGATGCCCACCTGCAAATGAACTGGAACAATCCACCACTGGAGAGCGTTCCACATCTCCTGGGTCACTGCCACTGGCTGATCCAAAGGACCGGAGCGCTGTGACCATTGGCTGGCCAGTCCTCATTGTACGGGATGCATGTGCCAATGGGCCCAATGGACCATGCTGGTGCAGGCCGCCATGAGGCCCAGGAAGTCCTGGGCAGGGCGCAATTGCCCAACCTGAATGACTGGGCAAAGGAGGAAAGAACCTCGGCCCTGACCGCCAGGAGACGTGCTCTGGCTTAAAGAGAGTCAAGCTCTGTCCCGATGAATCAAATCACCTGCTTTGGCACGAGTTCCGACTTGGCCTCGTTGATGAGGAGGCCAATCTGAGAGCAAACCTGGAGGGCCAGATCCCTGGACCGCTCCACCTCCAGTCTGGAGGGGGCCGCAATCAGCCAGTCATCCAGGTAAGGGTATACCTGGACTCTTCGGCACCACAGAAATGCTGTCCCCACTGATATGCATTTGGTGAAGACCCTGGGAGCTGGAGAGAGGCCGAAGGCCATGACCCGAAACTCGTAAAGGGACCCCTCTGCTCTGAAGCGGAGGAATCGCTGATGGGACAGACAGATTGGGACGTGAAAGAACGCGTCTTGGAGGTCCAGAGAACAGAACCACACGACTCGCTCCAAGGATGAAATGATCTGAGCCAGAGTGACCATCCTGAAGGTTCGAGACCTTAGGAACCTGTTCAGGTCGTGAAGGTCTAGAATGGGGCACCAGTCCCCCATCCGTTTCGGGACCAGGAAATACATGGACACAAACCCTGGGTCTGGTGGAGGATCCACCACCTCTCTGATCACCTCCTTCTGGAGGAGCAGGGCAATGTCGGCTCGACGGGCCAATAAAGAGGCTGCGGACCCCGTAGCCCCCCGTGGGGCAACAGCTTGGAAGGGCGGGGCCTGCTCAAACTCCAGAGGCAGACCCTTTCCTACCACTTCCAACACCCAGCGGTCCATGGTGATAGCGGACTAAATGGAAAGAAAGTGGCGGAACCGTCCCCCCACAGGGGGAACCCAGGGGGAAGCAACAAGGCTGGAGGTGATACCCCTCAACCTGTCACTGGGCAGGCTAGGAGGAGGGACCGGCCAAGGGGCCTCCCGGGCCTTTTCTTCCCAGCTTCCTGCTGAAGGATGTTGCAGGCTTGGCTTTGGGGTGCCAAGTGTGAGCCTGCTGGCCCTGATGCTGGTGTTGCTGGGCCGGACGTGCCGCAGGAACGGAAGGGCGAAAGGGCTTACGCTGCTGCTGGCGGCCTTTGTCCTTCTGGGCAGACGTGACCGAGTCCAAGGTCGCATTGGACTTCTTGATCCTCTGGAGATGGCCTTCCACCCCGATCCCAAACAAGTCGGCACCCAGGAAGAGGACAACTGCCAGCCTGTGCTGGGTATCCACCGTGAAGGTGGAGATCCGCAGCCAAGCTCTGCGGCACATGGCCACTGCGGCCGCTACTGACCGGGCACAAGAGTCTTCAATATCCAGAGCAGTTTGGAGCTGCTGTTTCGTCATCGCCCTTCCCTGATCCCGCACCTGCTTGACTGTAGTCTGGAGGTCAGTCGAGAGATGAGGGATCACCTCATCCAGGAAGCCCATAAGGGCGTGGGAGAAATGCGCCATCAGTACAGCCAAACTGGCCTGACGGAGGCCTAGGGAGGACGTAGCGTACACCTTACGCCCGGCATAGTCCAGCTTTTTGGACTCTTTGTCGAGAGGCTTGTCCACGTCCCTGGTGTTCCCAGAACGCCGGAAAACACCATCAGTAACAAGCCCCTCCACAGAGAGGTGCTCTGAAAAACTGGACAGTGAACCGGTTGGGACTGCGTACTTCCTGGCCATCCTGGCCGAAGGAGCAGGACAAGAAACCGGCCACTGCCATAACTCCAAGGCTGGGCCAACAATGGCTTCAGCCCTCGGAAAGGCCTCCGTGGGAGAATCCCCTCGGTCCAGTATCTCTGTGAGGGGAT
The DNA here is from genome assembly GCA_016271365.2 of Neoceratodus forsteri. Classification (NCBI taxonomy): domain Eukaryota; kingdom Metazoa; phylum Chordata; order Ceratodontiformes; family Ceratodontidae; genus Neoceratodus; species Neoceratodus forsteri. Next base: position 1,280,407,815 of record CM057459.1, on the reverse strand, counting down.
ACCTGGCCCGCTTGGACACGGGTTCGAGCTGCATCCCAGTAGACCCTGAGATGAGCCGAAGCAGACCCATGAACGAGGATGGGCTCTCGTCCACCAACTGTCCCCCAGTGGACTCCAGGTCAAGGGGCCTGGAGAACAGGGAAGAGTCATCATCAAACTCCGAGGAGTCTGCGAACAGTTGCCTAGGGCCTGAGCCACCCTCCACCTGCCGAGGACAGTCAGGAGTGAGGCTGACCGACAACCGATGAGGCAACCCCTGACCCAACTGAGAATTCTTGGTCGGAGCCCCAGATTTAGGTTGTGGAGGCGGGGGGTTCCACCACAATAGGTGGCGCAGCTGGTTTAGGCCGAACAACCAGCGCCGGTTTGGGCTCGACAACCACGAAGGGTTGTTTCAGCCTTTCAGGTGACAGCCACTTAATGGGCAGGGAAGGCGACGGGGTCGACTTGTTATTGGTCAGAAGGAGCTGCTGCCACATTAAGTCCTCGTAGCGTCGATGAAACTTGCGCCGAAGCCTTTCCTCTGAGGTGGAAGAAGACAAGGATAAGCGGCATCGGCTGGCCCGTGCAGAGACCGAGACCGCTAATGTCGGGCTGACCAAGGGAGGTCCAAAACCATCGGTGTTTCCGACGGTGGGTCTGGGAGGGAGCAGGGGAAACCCGTTCCTTCCTTGGCTCGGGAACCTTAACGGGAGACTCCGGCACAGGAGGCGCAGGCAAGTCCTCTGTTTCCACCAGGGGAACTGGTGAAGAAGGGTTGTCGGCTTCTCCAGTCGACAACCCGTCAGATGGGTCGATAAAAATCTCGACTGCGTCGACAGGTGTCTCGGCCGGCTGACCTGACGAGGACATTGTGAAGCCAGTAGCCTTAGCCGCAACCTCGACCAAAGTGGAATGTTGACTGTCCGGAGAAGGGGATCTCTCCCGCTCCCACGAATGCCGACGGTGGGACTTGCCCTTCGAGTCCTTCTTCTTGGACCGAGAGGAATGTCCTGATGGAACCTCACCTTTCGTGGAGAGGGACTAACAAAGCTCCTTAAAAGAAGCCGTGTAGGAGGAGCCCAAGGACAGCGGGATAAATGCCAAGACCGAGTAGGACGAAGGTGCGGTCTGGGCCGCCTTCTACTCGAGGGCAAGCATCTGCTCAGGTTCCTCAGCCGAGTCTGGCCGGCTATGGACACCACCCAACGGGCCTCCTTTGACTTCACCGGGCGGAATTGTTTCAGGGCGCCCAAGTTGGAGTCTGGCAGCACGGTCTTCGAGGACATTAGCCGAGAAGGACTTGCACAATTTGCAGGCCTGTGGATCGTGGTCAAGCCCAAGGCAATATACACACGTGGAGTGCGGATCTGTCGAAGACATCTTCTGCCCGCATGGACACCGGCGAAAACTGGGAGTTGGTTTATCCATCGCAGCCGCAAAGGAAGAAACAGATCAAAGTCTTGTAAACTTTAAAATCAGTTTCAGGTTAACCGAAGACTTTGGATCCAGTCTAAACGTAGAGCGCTAAAGAGGGAACCTGAGCTTCCAAGCGGTAAGGAAGATCTGGCGTCATGGGGCGGAGCCGAGAGTTTTACCACCCAGGTTGGTGGGAGGAGCCAGCTTGAAGACCTTGCAGTAAGATTTAAAGCGGAAAGGAACCTGCCACGAAATGTGGATTGAACAAAATATCCATGTCCCTAGAAGCAGATTTTTCTGTTTTATCAGCACTCTGTTTCTCAGAAACAACACAACTGATTAGCACGAAATTTGGCATATCGAGAGACCTACACCTAAAAGTTATTCCAGCCTAATTTCATGCAAATCTGTTGAATGGTTCCAAAGTTATTAAGGTTCAATAACTTGGGTTTAACACAGAAGCTACCTTTCACCCTAACTATAGTGGCGCTACTATGCCAGGATAATTAGCACTTTCACGTGTCACACTGCTAATCAACTTTTTCAGCTTATTTAAAACTCTGCAGGGGTATTTCATTTTTCTTCACCTCTTTGTATTTTTGTTCTCTTTGTTTCTTTTTCCTAAATGAATACTCGATTAGTATCCCCACTACCAGCACAGATTTAACAATATTCCATAAAATGGGGGTAGTTACATCCCCTTTATTATTTTTATCTAATATCTTGGGAACCTGCTCCTCTACCGATGTAACTAATTCAGGATCTTTTAGCAGAAATAAATTATATCTATACAGGGTACTTTTCCTTCATCTCCCCAGTTGCACTTTTGCCTACAAAGGGGCCCTGACCTGACAGAACCGTCAGGCTCATTGCTTTATCTTGGACTTTTTTCGGATGTTCTGCTGTCTCAAAAAATAGTCTAAAGGAGCTACTGTACGGTGTCCAAATGAGTAACGGGTTTAAGTAGGGCTGGAAGGAAAGCTCTGCCACCATATATCCACACAGCCTATGTGACTGATCATAAATCTAAAGTGGCTTTGGGCAGCAGAGACTCTATTAGTCCCCACAACAGTATTATTCAGGGCATATTTAAGTCCCCCAAAAAAAAAAAAATTTAACATGGTCTAAGATATATCCAGGAGTTTATAGGAACAACAACAAAAAGAGTGTTTCACCACACTTTTATCCGACCCTGAGAACAAATAAACATGGAACAGTGTAACCAGCTGTTCAAATAAATGGCCCACCAGGATACCAAATTTACCTTCTTTGTCTACGCATTTACTCTGTAGAGAATAGGCTGCAGGAAGTTTGTTCCCCTGGCGACTGGTCAGAGACCAGTTTCCGTGAAACCTGGTCTGAGACCAGTTTCTCAGCCACCTGGTCTGGGGCCAGTTTCACCACTGAACAGGAGCTTTCTTTGTTGCACTTCAGTTTTTTTTCCCTGCACCAATTCCTTTTAGTATAGATTTATCACTACCAACTGCATGCCACCATGGATGAACACACCAGTGAAATTTTGGGTCAAAAGAATTTTAGGAAAGCCAGCCCAGTGGTGCTGAGGGTTGAGGTGCTGGACACCACACCTCACGCCTCGCCAGTGACCTGGCATTGCAAGGTTTCCGCCCTGTACAGTAGGAGGAAAGCCTGACTTTGGGCTGTATCCAGCACCACCCCAATGAACTGCAGGTGCTGGGAGGGGATAAGGTGAGACTTGGGATAGTTCTCAGTGATCCCCACTTGACCAAACAGGCTCAGGGTAGCGAAAACGGAAAGTTCCAGCAGTTCCCTCGTCAGGGCTGAGATCAGCCAATTGTCGAGGTATAGGAAAATATAATGGCCCTGACACCTCAGGGCCATTGCCACTAATACCAGGCACTTGGTAAAAACCCTGGGTGCCGAGAACAGGTCAAAGGGGAGGGCCTTAAACTGGTAGTGCTCCCCCTGACAGGAGAACCTGGAGTACAGGTTTGCATCCTGCATGTCCAGGGTGCAGAGCCACTGTCCCTTGTGTAGCAGAGGCAGCAGGCCTGGAAGGGTCAGCATTCGAAATCTTTTGTACTCTTCGCTCTCGATGTTTATGGGTCATCACACACCTTGGGTGTGTAAAAAAAAATCCAAAACACACACTTGCCTATCCATTATTCTCTATGTAATTACTTTACCTTCGGCACCAGAGGGATACCCAAAAATGCCTTTTGGTGATTACAGCACCTGCTCTGGGACCAAATGCCCAGCACTGGAGTTTTAAAATCCAAAAAGTATGGATATAACCGCAATTCTACTCAGTCTGGGACCCAGCTCCTGCTAAAATGGTTGGACAATCAGGCAGTCCCAAAATACTGGAAGCGTGTGCCCGTGATGGAAGTGAACAGGAATGCACAGGAACTCAGTTCCTGTACCTTTTCTGCAGCAGGAACAGAGTTCCTGTACTTCTTCCCACTGACAGTGGAACTGAAATTCTTAAACCAGCAAAATAATGACAGTTGCTGGGCCTGTGACTTGAAATCATGGTTTCCATAACAACATTTGACTTGTACAACAGTGCTATTTTCCTAGAAATGCTTCAATATCTCTAACTAAATCTACCAGTGTCTAAACAGATAGATGTGTCTTGACACAGCTATCCTTCATATTGAGGATCTTCATTCTGCATTTCATATTTGCCAATGTCTGAGTTCCTGTACTTCTTGCCTACCACTTGCACCACTGGCCCACACTTCTCCAGAACTTGTCATTAATTCATGTGATGCAGTGTTTGCTACTGAAGGGGGGCAAGGAAGAAGCGACTAATAATCTTCCACCTAAATTCCTTTCAATTACTGGAAGCTGATGTGCCAAATATTCCTTCCCAAATGGACTTCCATTGTTTGGGAGTTAACCACCCACCTACCTATACTGGGGGCAGCGATGCCTTCAGGGGAGCACCTTGCTTTTTGCATATATTCTTTTTTTTCCACAGCTAAGTCGCTTCTCCTATATATTTACTATTGTAACACCACACCACCATGGACCACTGCTCAAGTGAAATTCACCTTCAGGCAGCACAGGAGGGGATATAAAAAAAAACTGTTCTGTCTGGGGTGCACAAGCAGCTTCAGAGGCAGCTCTCCCTCCAGGGTGATCTTCAAGGCAGAAAAAAAAAAAAGGTTACTCACCTGCAACAGTAATTCTAGGAGTGGTAGATAGTGTACATCCGCACTTCTGCCAGTATTCCTTTCCCTTTAAATTTTGCCAGAAGGACTTAAAGCTAGGCTCTCCAACCCACTCAGGCAACAACTCCCTTGGCACCGCCCCATGACATCAGATCTTACCTGCAGGAAGCAAGAATCGGTGTGCCACTTGCCAGGGGAGGATGGATGGGTCAGTGTGGATGTACACCATATACCACTCCTAGAAAGTACAGTTACGTAAGAACTTACCGTAACAGTAGATCTTCGAGAGAGGCTCTTGCAGTAGGTAATTGCATATAGGACTTACGCCGGCCGGCGGCAGGACCCCATGGAAAAATTTCTAGCTAGCAGTCCCTGGCGGGCACTGCCCCACGTCAGGTGACCAACGTCACGCGACGTCGGTATAAAGGGGCAGTCCCAGACGCCCTCCTTCCAGTTCTTTCCCGCCACAGGCCCAGAAGGCTCGGACGAGAGAGAAGCAGATATTTTCCTCAATGGAAAAGGAGCTGAAAAAAGCCTAGGGGGATGGAGGGCGGGAAGGTATTACCTATTGCAAGAGCCTCTCTCTAAGATTCACTGTTACGGCACGTTCTTACGTAACTGTACTATCTTACTTCGAGAGGGCTCTTGCAGTAGGTAACTACATATCAGACAGAATCCCAAGCAGTCTGGAACAAATAAGAAAGGCACCGGGGAGGAGGAACTACTCCAATAAGTAGTAAGAAAGTTTGCGAGCCTCAAGAAAGGAGGCCTTGCAAGACCGCTAACCCGAAGCCTGCTCTACGACGAGAGGCAATGTCCAAACTGTAATGTTTAGTAAAGGTATGGACGGAAGTCCAAGTGGCGGCAGCACAGATGTCTGCCGCCGACACATTCTTGAAACAAGCCGCAGAGGCAGCTACTCCATGTATGGAGTGGCCTCTGACTTGACCCGGGAGGGTCTTGTTGTACTTGTCATAACAGAAAGTGATACAATGAGCCAACCATTTTGATAGGCATTGCTTGGAAACAGTATTACTTTCTCTTTTGTGAGCGAAAGAGACAAATAACTGATCAGTCTTTCTGAGATCCTTCGTCCTATCGGTGTAGTATCTCAGAATCCTGTGAACATCCATGGTATGAAGCAGGTATTCTCCTTGATTGGAGTACTGCATGAAAAAAGCAGGTAGGGTAATTCGATAGACTGATTCAAGGTAGATTCCGCTACTACCTTCGGAAGAAACTTAGGATTCGTGCGAAAAGCTACTCGTTCTTTGTGGAAAATCAAATAAGGGATTTTGCACATCAGGGCCTGTAGCTCAGAAATCCTATGAGCCGAAGTAATGGCCATCAAGAAGAGCGTCTTCCACGATAAAAACTTCAAGTCTGCGGAAGCCACAGGCTCAAAGGGAGGAAGGGTAAGTTTCTCAAGGACAAAGTTTAAGTCCCAAGGCGGAGCTGGGGTCTGGACCGGGGACCTGAGATGAAGGACCCCTCTAAGGAAGGTTTTGGAGACCTCCAGCTGGGCAAAAGCCTTATCAGCGAAGGGGACATGGTAGGCTGAGATAGCTGCCATATGGACCTTCAAAGAGGAGTGACTGAGACCCAGGTCGAAAAGATGACACGTTCTCCAGCAGAATGGGCACAGGGCAGAAAAAAGGGTTCCACGTTCCTGGACGCAGCCCAGATAGAAAATCTCTTCCATTTCATGGCGTAAGTGGACCTAGTGGAGAGTTTCCTGGCCTCCATCAAAATCTCGGCTACCCTGGGAGAAACTCCAAAACGAGACTGAGCTAGGTCTGCAGGAGCCATGCGTGGAGTTGAAGGGACTTGAGTCCTGGATGGACCAGGGTCCCCTGATCTTGAGTCAGCAATCCTGGAGATAAAGGAAGAAGAAGAGGAGGAACCTCTGAGTATTGTTGCAGAAGAGAGAACCAGATTTGCCTGGGCCAGAAAGGAGCGATCAGAATCATTCTCGCTCCTTCTAGAGCCAGTTTCTGTAACACACGAGGGACCAGCGGAGTTGGGGGAAAAGCATAGACGAATCTGCCCTTCCAGCTTAGAGATAGAGCATCTCTCCAGAAAGCGCCTTGCTCTGGAGCGAGCAAGCAAAAGATTGGAAGCTTTGCGTTTTGGGAGGAGGCGAACAGGTCTATCTGAGGAGTCCCCCAAACCTGGAAGATGCTTTTTAGGACTTTTTCGTCCAATTCCCACTCGTGTGGAAGAGCCGACGAGCGACTTAGTCTGTCTGCTAGGACACTGTCTACTCCCGGAACATGGATCGCCGTGAGGTGAAGTTTGTGGAGAGTGGCCCAATCCCAGACCCTCATGGCTTCCCTGCACAGCGGGTAGGATCGAGTCCCTCCCTGCTTGTTGATGTACCACACCACGCACATGTTGTCCATTTGGACGGCTAGGTGACCGGGAAGGATGTATTGGTAAAGGACATGGAGTGCATAAAGCACTGCTCGGAGCTCGAGAACGTTGATGTGGAGAACTATCTTCAAGTTTGACCAAAGGCCTTGGGTTCGGTGAGGACCCAGATGGGCTCCCCAACCTTCGCCTGAAGCGTCCGTGGTTAGGGTCTGATCGGGGGGAGGATGAAAAAAGGGGACCCCCGGAAGAGGTTCTCTTGAACCATCCACCACTGCAAGTCTCTTACCATTGGCGAGGAGATCAGAGCCGGAAGATCTAGGTCGTCTACTCGTTGATCCCACTGAGAACGAAGAGTCCACTGAGAGATCCTCATGTGGAGGCGTGCTCACGGAATCGTCGGGATGGCTGCCGCCATAAGCCCCAGTAGACGGAGCACTGACCTCGCCGGGACCCTCCAGTGTTCTAATAGGAGGGAAATTTGTGGCTGGAGGGAGGCCCCCCTGTCCGGAGGTAGAAAGGTTTTGCACAAAGTTGTGTCGAGAATTGCCCCGATGAACTGGAGCCTCTGTGAAGGCTCCAGGTGAGACTTGGAATGGTTGATGGTAATACCCAAGCCAGTGAAAAGCTGCCGGGTGAAGGAGAGGAAATGCAGGAGTTCCTCCTTGGACGGGGCCGCCAGGAGCCAGTCATCCAGGTAGGGGAGAACCTGAGCTCCCAAAGAACGCAGATGGGCCGCTACCACCGCCAGGCATTTGGTAAAGACCCGAGGAGCCGAGGAAAGACCAAATGGGAGCGCCCGGAATTGGAAGTGGACCCCTTGGAACGCAAACCTGAGGTACTTTCGGTGCAAAGAGCGAATGGGGATGTGCAGGTACGCATCCTGCATATCCAGTGCACAAAGCCATTGGCCCAGCCGAAGTAGGGGCAAAAGAGATTGAAGGGAGAGCATCCTGAACCTCTTGTACTCCACAAACAGGTTCAGGGAGCTGAGATCGAGAATCGGTCTGAGATCTCCCGTCTTCTTTGGTACAAGGAAGAAGTGGGAATAGTACCCCATTCCGTAGAGGTGAGGAGGAACGGGTTCTATAGCCTGTTTCGCAAGAAGTGCTGAGATTTCTTCCCTGACCAAAGGAAGATGGTCCCTTGAGTAAGCGGAGTTCAGAGGGGGGTGACGTGGAGGTTTCTGTAGAAACTCTATGGAGTGTCCCTCTGCTATGATCTGAAGCACCCATGAATCTGAAGTTATCCTCTCCCAATCCAGAAGGTGGAAGAAGAACTTCCCTCCTACCGGTTCCTCCGGGGCGTCCGGAGGCGGTAGGAGAGGGAAGAAGTCAGGAGGTGTGAGGCAGCGCCGCAGCTGGGTACCGTCGCTTTTTGGTGGGGCGGGGCCTGGCAGCTGTGGGGGCTCGGGTTTAGTGGCCCTTTCCTGGGTTCGCTGAGGCCGGCTGCTCTGCAAAAGGGACGGTGCTACGGGGCATGGGGACGGTACAATGAATCAACAGATTTAAGGGCGGTCCCCTTCTCCTGCAAGTCAGTGATGATGTCCTTGACATCACCGCCGAAAAGCACAGAACCCCTGAAAGGTGCTTCTTGGATGGCAGATTGCACCTCCGGGACCAAACCTGACACACAAAGCCATGCGTGCCGCCGAAGGCTTACGGCAAACGCAGAGCTTCGTCCTGCGGTGTCCACTGCATTGTAGGTCGTCCTTAGCATGTGGCGACTGGCCGAACGAGCAGAATGGACTAGGTCGGCCAACTCCTGCTTGAGTTGAGAGTCAGGCAAGGAGTCGCTCTTCGATTCCGCCTGGGTAAGGACGGCCTTCTGGTAATCCCCCATATGTGCTACATAGTTCAAGACCCTAATACCCAATGTGGAAGAAGCGTAGATCTTCTTTCCATACTGATCCAGAAGGCGAGATTCCTTATCCGGGGGAGACGAGCTCAGGTGTTTTGGATGCGCCGACCGTCCGTGAGCGGCGCTGATCATGACCGAGTCTGCACGGGGGTGAGAGTCTAAAAAATCTACACCCTCTGGAGCCTGATATAGCCTGTTCAACTTCCTAGGAAGTGGGCTAGAGTCGCGTTGTTTCCAAATAGTGGAAACAAGGTGGGCATGAGGCTCGATCCAGGGTGGCACTAGAGTAGGAGCCGTAAGGGCAAGTCCAGATGTTCGGCAGTTTCACCCGCTGAGGATCTGGATCTAAGGACTGCCACTGATGGACTTCCTGGATCTTCTCGAGCAACTCCGTGAACGAAGGATCCTCCAGAGGAGACTTCGGAGGGGTCCTCGGTCGGGGTTTGGACGGAGAACGCAGCTCGTCGTCATTCTCGGAAACTTCATCGGAGGCCTCCGAGGAGTCCGAGAGGACCACAGAGGAAGAATCTGAAGCAGAGAAAGACTCCCTCACCCATCTAGGGGGAGGAACGGGTTCGGTGGAAGAGTCCCAGAACGCGTGTCCTGCCCCTCTCTGGGACCCGAGGGTAAACCCCGGGGAACCGGAGGAGGGGAGGGAGAGCGCCATCTAGGGTGTACGGGGGCCGGAAGAGGCACTGTCGTTGTAAGACAGCTCTTGACTTCTTTGGCGAGCTGAGCCTTGGCCTCAGCCCACCAGGAGGTAAGAGTCTCCTGGAGATCCACCGTGGCCTCGGGAGCGGAGGGGGGATAGTTAAACTGAGGATATCCGTAGGGTAAGTATCCGAAACCCGGCTGCGGAAATCCCGGAGACGGGTAGTGAGGCGCCGGGTACTGCGGTGCCGAAGGGTTCGGCACCAGGTACGGCGGCGCAGGATACTGCAGGCCTGGGAAGACCAGCGTCGGGTATGACGGCGGGTACCCAGGCACTGGAGGAGCTGCCGGAGCAGACGGCCCAGCCGGGTACCCCAGGGGCGGATCAACCGGGATAGGCTCCTGGGGTAGAGGGCCCAAAGGAGGGAGAAAGTCCCCTGCTGTCGTCGGAGGGGCCGGTGTCGGGGTCGGCGACAGTGGGGCCGGTGTCGGCAAAGCTGGCGTCGGGAAGGGCCGGGCGCCGGGAACCGCGCCAGATCCAACCTCGGGGATCTGATGGAAGCCCAGGGTCCCGAGTCTCGGTCTGGGAAGGAGGGGAAAAATCCCCGGAGACAGGCAAGGGGGACTGGGGTTCCCCTGACGGCAGTGAAGGCTGCGGAGAGCCTGGCACGATGGAAGTGAGAGGTTCTGACGTAGGCTCGGAGGCCCGGCGCACGTCAGAGGAGCTGACGTGTGGCTTATGGGCCTGAACCCAGTGGACGCCAGAGGAGCCGGCATCCGCCTTCGGGAGTCTCACGTCCGAGATGGGCCGGGGAAGAGAGGAGGCCCGGTCAGAGGGAGACACAGCCCGGCGCTGCCCCGAAGGGTCGGGCGACTTAGGGGCCTTCTCCCGGCGCATGTCGGAGGAGCCGACGTCTGGCTTACGGGAGGTGCCCACACCAGTAGGCCGAGGGGTTGCGACCGTACTGGGGGCAGGAGTCTCCTTTGGCCCGGAGAAGACGCCCAGCAGGCCCGAACTCGAGCCCGACGGGTGGGCCGACGCCTCCTCCAAAGCCTTGGAGGCTGCCATCGGACGATCCCCCGGAGGGGATATTACCTTACCCGCGACCCTGGCCGGAGTCGCGGAAGAGGAGGCCTTCTCCCGGTGCCAATCCTTATCCCGCTTCTTATGCCCCTCAGGGGAGGTCGACGCCTGCCTTAATTTCCTCAGCTCTTTCTCCATCGCAGACATCTTTTTCTTGAGGAGATGGGCTTCGAGGGACTGCTGGCGCGGATGCGGTGGCTGCGTTGAACCGGAGGCAGTGCGGACACTGTCGCATCATGGTCGGGGCCTAGGCAGAAGAGACAGAGGAAGTGACCGTCTTTGTGAGGCAGTTGGGCGCCGCACGAGTCGCACTTATTCTTTGAAGTGGATGACATAAACCGACGTTCACCTGATGTTGGAAGAATAAAATACTGAAAACATTTCGGAAAAACCGACGAAGTAACAGGACTGAGCGAAAAATACTTAACCGCGAGGTGCTACACGAGCTAACGCCGGGAAAGAACTGGAAGGCGGGCGTCTGGGACTGTCCCTTTATACCGACGCATGACGCCGTCACCTGAGATGGGGCGGCCCAGGACCGCTAGCCAGAAATTCTTCGCGGGGATCCTGCACCGGCCGGCGTCAGTCCTATATGTAATTACCTACTGCAAGAGCCCTCTCGAAGTAAGATCTACTGTTACAGGCGACCAACCTATTTTCTAGAGACACTGATATGGTGTACAGATCTACACTTCTGGTAGACTCCTAGCAGTTCTCTAGGAAGAGGGGGCAATGCGCACACCCCCTATTTAGGGAACAGAGATTGGAGAACAGATGACCCAAAACCAGCATCCAGGCATGACCCTAGGTCGATGTGGTAATGGGAGAGGAAGGTTTGTGCTGACTTCCAGATAGCAGCCCTGCAGATTTCCTGGATAGGGATATCCCTGGAAGCAGCCTCTGAGGCTGTGATATGGTGGGTGGAATGAGCCCATAGCCCGACGGGAGGCTCCCTACATGCCAACCTATAGCAGAGGTCGATGCAGGATACAATCCACCTGCCAATCATCAGCTTAGCTGATGGTCTGCCAGGTGCAACTTCAGTATTAAGCGACAAAGACCTGGCGAACCTCTCCCTGAACTCCTGCCATGTGCTCCTTATACTAGGCAAGTGCTCCCCGTAGGTCCAAAGTATGGAGCCTGTGCTCAGCCTCCGAGGTGTGGTTGGTAAAGAACACTAGGAGACTAATTTTATTTTTTAGTCTTTGATAACCAGGTAAGACCCACTAGGCACAAATGCCTGTTTTCAGGAGCGACCTGGGAGCACTGGGTGGTTAAATGACCTGTTCAGAGTTGCACAGTATGCAAGCGGAGGTTGAGAGAATCAAACCAAGTTCTAGTCTGCTGGATGTACCAAACTCATTCACAGCTCATTACTCTAATCTCTACACTATACTGCCAGCCCAGTCATCACCTGGTTCAGGTGAAAACTCAGACAAAACCATCAGGAGGAACCTCGAGCTGGGTCGAAGGACAACCTTGTCCTTGTGAAAGACTAAATAAGGAGACACCACCAAGAGCTCACTGATCCTTCTGGTGGATGTGATAGCCATCAAGAAGGTGGTCTTCAATGACAGGTGAGACATTTCACACCTGTGCATCGGTTCGAATGACTTGCCCATGAGCTTTGCCAACTTCAGCAAGTCCCAAAGTGGTGGTTCATGCACCAGACGGAAAATGTGGTCAAGACCTTTGAAAAAGTGCCAGATCACCTTCTCTTGCGCCACCGACAACATACCTGCTCATATCCGGTATGCAGAGACAACTGCGAAGTGCACCTAAAGGGTCATTGACCGAAGGCCCGAATGAGAAAGGGACCACGGGTAGTCAAGAATGCTAGACACCAGGCAAGATAAGGGGTTCTGTCCCTTGCCCTGGCACCAAATGGAGATCCTCTTCCATTTGAAGGCATAGAATTTTCAGGTTGACTGCTTCGGAGAAGCCTCAACCATGGTGAGGACATCTTCAGAGAGACCCAAAACCTAGAACTCTAGCTGCTCAGGAACCAGGCAGTCAGGTACAGGGATTGAAGGTCCGGATGGAGTACCTTCCCCTGACAGCAAGACAGCAGGTCCGAGCATAGAAGATGATGCCACAGGAGCCTGCTGCGTTGGCTGAGGAGTTTGGGGTAACAGAAAACTGGAGGGGCCAGTCTGTAGCCACCGAGAACATCCATGCCTTGTCCCTCCTGGCCTTAAGCAGCACCTTGTCGATCAGTGGAAATGGAGGGAAGGTGTACATGAGACCCGGGGTCCAGGGACTTAAGCAAGTATCCCCCTGCAGTGTTCCCTGCTGAGGGGGTTGGGCACAATAAAGCCTCAGTTTTGCATTCTCTCTGGAGGCGAAAAGATCTACTAGAGGGATGCCCCACCGGGAGAACAGACTACACACTACCTCCTGATGGAGAGACCACTCATGAGACGCCTTGTTTACCCATCTGAGGGCATCTTCCAGCTGGCTGGATACACCAGCCACATGAGTGGCCAGGAGACCCTATTTGTTGAAGTAGTACATGGTCATGGTGTTGTCCGTGTGGACCTTAACAAACTGACCTCAATGTGTGGAGCAAAGGCTGTCAGCTCCGTCAGGTTGATAAGGCATCAGGACTCCTTGTAGGTCCAGAGTCCATGGACTCTGTGCTCCCCAAGGTGAGCACCCCAGCCCAACTGGGAGGCATCAGTCATGATGGTGACCATCAGCTCCAGGCAGACAAATGGGATTCCTTCCTGCAGTTGTTCTGAGACTAACCACCACTGGGGGGCGTCCCACATCAACTGGGTCACAGTGGCCAGCTGGTCGAAGTGGCCCTTGTGCTGAGACCACTGATGGGTGAGCTCCCACTGCAGAGAGCGCACTCTCCACTGGGTCCAATTGACCATGCTGGTGCATACCGCCATGAATCCCAGGAGGCACAGGAAACCCCGAGCAGGACGTAACTGCCTAACCCGAAATGACTGGGCAAAGGATGAGAGAACCTCCGCTCGGTCCGTCGTGAATCAAGCTCTGCAAGAATCAAGTTCTGTCCCAATGAAAAGTATCACCTGCAAAAGTATGAGCTCTGACTTGGTCTCATTCACCAGGAGGCCAAGGAACAAGCAGGTCTGGAGGGCCAGATCCCTTGGACCACTCCACCTCCTCCCTGGAGGGACCTGCTATCATCCAATCGTTCAGATAGGGGCACACACGCACCCCTTGACATCTCAGGTAGGTTGCCACCACTGCAATGCACTTGGTGAAGATCTTGGGAACCGAGGAGAGGACAAAGGGCATGGCCTGGAACTCACAGAGATTCCTCTGCGCATGGAACTGAAGTAACTGGTGGTGTGACCGATGGATAGAATGTGGAAGAACACATTCTGAAAATCCAGAGAGTAGAATCATATGTTCTGCTGCATGGCTGGAATGATCAGAGACAGAGTGACTACTCAGAAGGTGCAGAACCAAAAGAATTTCAGGTTATGCAGATCCAAGATGGGGCAGCAGCCCCCCCCCTCACCCCGCGGCTTTGGGACCAGGAAGTACCTGGAGACAAATCCCTGGGCTTTACTGGAGGATCCAGGACTTGAGTCACTACCTCCTGTTGGAGGAGCTGGGAATGTCTTCCTGAAGGGCTGACAGCACGTCTGCAGACACCATGTCCTCTCATGGGGCGTGGGCTCGGCAAGGCAGGTAAGCCTAGCATTCCAGAGGCAGACCCTGGCTGACCACTTCCGAGGACCCACCTATCTGTCGTGACAGTGGACCAGTCAGAAAGAAAATGGCAGAGCCAGCCCCCACAGGAGAACCCTGGGAAGACAGCGCTCCCCATCCTATCACTGGGCAGGCTTGGAGGAGGGACCGACTGAGGAAGCAGTGGGACCTCGAACATCTGATTTGCAGATGACCAAAGCAACTGGCTTCAGTCGAGGATGCCAGGCCTGACCCTGCTATCCAGCTGGGGTCTGGGATGGCTTGACTGCAGGGCCAGAGAGGGCTTCTTCCTCTGAAGCTTGGAGCCCTTTGGATCCCACTGGGTGAAGGTGGCAGAGTCGAGGGTGGCACTGGACTTCTCAATTCATGTGAGGTGTCCTTACACCCTGGCCCAAACAGGCTGGTGCCCAAGAAGGGTACATCTGCCAAATTATGCTGGGTATCTGTCATAAAGGTAGAAATTGGCAGCCAAGCCTTGCAGCACATGGCTACTGCAGTAGCCATGGACCGGCTGCAAGAACTGCCAATGTCCATGGCCATCTGGAGATGCTGTTTTGCCACTGCTCGGCCCTGGTCCCAGACTTATTTGACCATGGTTTGTAAATCAGCTGGGAGCTGAGGAAGCACCTCATCGAGAGTGCCTAGAAGGGCATTAGTCAAATGGGCCATCAAAAAAGACAAACTTGCTTGCCGAAGGCAGAGAGAAGAGGTTGCATAGATCTCTTTGGCCATATGATCCAATTTTTTGGATTCTTTGTCAGGAGGCTTGTCCACATCCCAGACGTTGACGATCCACTGAAAGACTGAGTCAGCCAGCAGATCCTCGGTGGAGGGATGCTCAATGAAACCAGACAGGGAACCTGTAGGAACCAAATACTTTTAGGTCATACAGGTCGACGGCACAGGGCAGGAGGCAGGGTGCTGTTAAAGCTCCAGAACGGGCCAGGAATGGCCTCAGGGACCAGGAAGGCAACCCCAGGGGAGTCACCTCAGTCATGAATTTCGGTCAAGGGATACTTGGCCTGTTTTTCGATGAGCTACATCTGGACTCCATAGATTCCGAAATCAAACATAGGAATCCCCTGAAAGAAGTGGGACCATGCTCCACAAACAAATCCTACCTCAATTTGGTGTCCAACAGATGAGAATGTAGGGAGGACGGATTTACTGAAAAGCGGCCGACCGCCCGAGTCACCGATGAACCTGTGGGGTCTATCTGGAGTAATGGTGACTGACAGCAGACAAGGAAGCCCAGGAGCAGTATGGGCATCCTTGGGGGGGGGGGGATCATCCTTTGGCTGCTTAGGAGGTGGCTCCACCTGGATGAGTGGAGAGGCCAGAATAGACAGAGCCGGAGCAGTGAAGGGAGTCATGGAAGAGCCAGGGTGGGGGCCAGAATCCGCTTTACCCTAGAAGGCATGAGCTGCTGCCACATTAGCTCTTCATGGAACCGGTGCATTTTGCATTGGAGCCTCTCCTTGCCCGAGGAGGAAGAACAGCAGCAGTGCTGCTTCCCTGAGTGCCAAGAGCTGGAATGCCGATATCAGTGAGGGTTGCCTGACTCCAGACTATGGGATTTCAATCTCAACCATTCTATGTTTCTAACCATCGGGAAAGCATATGGCGAGAAGGGGAGGGAAGTAACGAAAGCCAAGGATCCTTCAAGGTACTGAGATCCTGAGGGTTAGGAACTGGATCAGGATGCTGTTCCAACCCTCCCTGAGAGGTAATAGGTGGGACCGGAGTCCTAGAAAGTGAACTATCCACCTCATCCTGTGATAATGTGTCAACTGGCTTGAGAAAAATCTTGACAGGTTGGTTGACTGGTGTCTCGGCTGACTAGCCTGACAGGAAGACCGTGGAGCCAGTGGCCTGAACTGAAGGATCAACCCTGGTCGAAACCTCCAAAGGAGCACAGGAATACAAGGCCCCGAGAGAGCTTGCGATCCCACGATCATAGACAAGACATTTTCTAGGTTTCCTTTTTAGACAATTTTGAGAATTTTGTGCCCTTGGATGTACCCTGCCCAAGGGTGGGAAGGGACTGATACAAATCCCTAAACACCACTGTAAATGTGGCACCAAAGCCGAAGCTGAAGAGGCACGCTCCGCAGCCTGAGCCACCACAGGAGACTGTCCAACGGGCATCTTTTGATTGAAAAGTAGGGTCCCATTCATCTATTCACCCAAGAAGGAGTCAAGCATGCTGGTCCTCCAAAGTACTAGGATGCAGGGTGTGACATAGGCCACAAGCCTGGGAATCATATTCATGGTCTATGCAGGTGGGTCCGTCCGGGACATCTACCAGCAGTCGCACTTTTTGAAACTGGGCACCAATTTCGAGTCCTCCATGGCAAGAGAGTCTAATGAATTTGCAAATAGGGAACATTCTTTCAGCGGAAAGCATGATCTGAAGTCACAGGGTGATGCTGAGGGAGTTATCACCCGGTTGGGTGGATGGGAGGTCCCAGCTTGAAGACTTTCTGACAAAATTTAAAGGGAAAGGAATACTGCCAGAAGTGTGGATCTGTACACCATATCCACATCCCTAGAAAACTAAATTACCACCTATCTTGGTTTCTCAGGCTGTTTTGATAAGAGGTAAGGGATGTTCCCTTGTTCTGAATGTAACCTTGAACTAGATGAGAGATGTACTTCTTCTTTTGGAATTGACGCTCTGCTCTTGATGGTTTGTGTCAGGTGGTAACTTGTAAACAGTGGAAGAAGTCAGACCGCCACAGAGTAAACTCAGCTTGTATCTGGGCAAATTATTTTATAGCACTATTTTGTACAAACTGGGAAAATTGAATAACACCAAACCTCTTCCATCTCACATAGGTGGCATCCTTCTTTGAAGGGAAGAACTCTAGACACATCTATCTCATGTGGGTATATCGTGACTTTCATTTTAAATGCTTTGTTTTTATTGTTCATTCTGATTCCACATGAAATAATTGGCCTCTTCATGTGGGTGTCAGATTGCAGTTTGTGGCCACTAGTGCCACAGCTCATGGCTAAAAATGTTGATGGCCAAGTTTTTTTTATTTAATATAAATGAAAAATGTTGTAAAGGACAGAGCAGTCAGTGAGTAACTGGGGGGGGAGGTCACAACAGATGAAGTATAATCATATCGAACATAAAAATCAAATTGTATACATGGGGATAACAACAACTAAAAAACTCAAAGCACATTGACAGTGTGTGTGAAGTAAATCAAACATGTAGTTAGTATGCATGCATTGACATTTATTTGGCACCATGTCCCTGTGTAGTACTGGCTAAGAGGCTGTTTAATGACTGCTGGTGTCTGTTACTTATTTAAAAAGTATGCAAGTGTGTTTGATCATACTGGTTGGTGTGGTGGATGTAAATGTTTTTAAAGTAGCAATGTCGTTAATTTAATGCAGGACTTGTTGCACAGGTCTATGTGTGGTATTTTGATAGCCTGTTGACTGGCTGCTGTATTACTATGTATCCACGGATTCAAGCAGGCTGGCTACAGTGTAGTCTACTGCTTCTGGCTGGCTGATGTCTACCTCTGGTGCTGAACATCAGGACTGAAAAGACAGAGTGATGAGGGTGGGGTGGGCATGGTTACCACTATGCATAGGGCCCATGGTAATGTAAATACAGCCCTGGTCTCTCCTACCTGGCTGAGAGTGTCTGACAGCTGATTGCGAACTCTCGTGACATGAACTGTCAGGAGATCTGCACCCAGGATGCACACAAGGGTCCAAGTGTGGCAGGCCAACCGGCACAAGTGAAGGGAGTATCTTCTGCCCTGCTTGTTCAGGTAGAACACCTGACCCCAGACTGGTGGAGCAAATTCCATCAGACCAAGCCACACTGTATGGAGCTCCATCAGGTTGATAGGGTGATGGGACTCCCTGGGTGACTAGAATCCATGGGCTCTGTGATCTTCCAGGTGTGATCCTCACCCCATCAGAAATGCATCCATCATGAGAGTGAAGGTTGGCTTTGGAAGGACAAATGGGATTCTTTCATCCAGATATTTTAGAATCAGCCACCACTAGAAGGCATCCCACATCAACTGGGTCACTGTGACTGGCTAGACAAAGTGGCCTAGGCTCTGGGACCACTGACGGCCCACCTCCCACTGCAGGCAGCACATCCGAGTGGGTTCAACAGACCACACTGGTGCAGGACACCTTTACCCCAGTAGCCACAAGAAATTCCAGGCAAGGCGGAAGAGCCCAACCTGAAATGATCAGGCAAAGGGGGAAGATCCAGTCCCTGGTCAACAAGGAGTAGGGCCTTGGCCTGCAGAAGTCTGATTCTGCTCCAATTAACTTGATCACCTGTGAGAGATCAGACTTGTCCAGGCTGACCAGCAGGCCAAAATCTCAGTAGGTCAGGAGGGCCAGATCCCTGGATCACTCCACTGCCTCCCTGAATACAGCCAGTCATGCAGGTAGGGATACCCTGATGTACTTGTGCCGCAGGAAGGCTGCCACCACTGCCATGAACTGGGTGAAGACCCTGATCGCAGATAAGAGGTTGAAGGGCATGACCTGGAACTGACAGTGAACCACTTCTGTGTGGAACCAGAGGTACCGCCTTGAAACAAACACATCCTGGAGATCCAGGGAGCAGAACCACATATCCTGATCCAGGGTTGGGATAATCTGGTTGAGGGTGACCATCCTAAACTTGCCCATCTGCATGAACTAATTCAGGCTGTACAAATCCAGTAGAGGGTGCCAGACCCCTGTCTGTTTCAGAACCAGTAAGAACCTGGACATGAACCCCTGACTTGACAGGGTATCTGGCTATGGCTCCTTCCACAAGGAGCTGAGTGATGTTCCCCCTTAGGGCAGACAGCAAGTCTTGCAACACCAAGGACTCCCAATGGGATTGCTAAGGCAGGACAGCCTCGAAATCGAGAGGCAACCCTCTGCTTATCATCTTTAGTACCCACTTGTCCACAGGAATGGAGCAACAATGTGGCCAAAAGTGGTGCAGAACCCCCCCACACACACACAGAGAGCTGGTTCAGGCAACGGATAGGTGGGAGGTTGACACCCCCTGGGGCACCACTTCCCTTACGCCAGCTCTTTTTGGTCCCTGGCCAGAGAATTTGTCCTTGGGATGCCAGGACTGGCATTGTCCCTGTTGGGGCTGCTATCGAGGCTGCTGTGGCTGAAGGAACTGAAATTAAAGTTGTTTTGTTTTTTAGGCCTTAGAATTCTTTTGGGATGAAGCCACCGAGTCCAGCGTGGTGCTGGACTTCTCGGTCCCAGTGAGATGTCCTTCCACCCCCAGGCCAAAGAAGATGATGCCCAAGAAGGCAACATCAGCCAGCTGGTGCCAAGTGTCTGCCAGGAAGGTGGACAGCCTCAGCCATGCCTGTGACAGCCACTGCCATGGTACAGGTGCAAGAGTTACCCTGTCTAATGCCATCTGGAGCTAGTGTTTAGCCAGCAATTGATCTTGCTCCTTGACAACGTCACCAGTAGCTGCTTGTCAGCAGGAAGGTAAGAGAGGGCTTCATCCAATACTCCCAGCAGGGGATGATGGAAGCTGGCCTTCATTACAGTGTAACTAGCCTGGTGAAGACTAAGTGAAGAAGCGGCTTAAGCTTTTTTGGCCTTATGGTCAAGCTTCTTACACTCCTTGTTGGGGGGGGGGGCCTTGTCCACGTCCCCTTGACACCCAGACTTCTAGAAGGTGGAGTCTGAAACTAATCCTTTGGATGCAGGATGGTCCAAAAACTCCTAAAGGGACCTAGCAGAGACCATGTACTTGCACATGATATGGGTGGAAGGTGCCAGGCAGGATGTTGGATGCTGCCAGTGCTCCATGGCCAGTCCCAAAATGGTCTCAGCCATTGGAAGGCAACCCCGGGGGAGTTGTCCTTTTCCAAAATGTTCGTGAATGGGTATTTCGCTCTCTCCTGGACTGGCTCCAAGGACATATGGATACATTCTGAGATCAGATGTGAGAAGAACCCCAAACTACACTGGCCCGTGCTCGATGGACAAGTCCTCAACCTGGACGACCCATCACAGTCGTCCGAGGACTCTTCGAAAACTACCTGCAGCCATTTGATGCCTCTTACCAGAAGATTTCCACTGGCAGCCTACCTGGCAAGCCGGATGCAGCACAGGAGTCCTTGGTCAGAGCACCCACCAAAGGCTGTGGTTAATGCAGCTCAACCCACAAGGGTGGAGATGCAGATGCCGGGGACATCTGGTGAGGCTGCACCAGCGTGGGCAGTACTGGTTCGTTCAGGGAGTAGAGCCCTACACATCCACACAATGGTCCACTGCAGCCGAAGGAGTTCCTTGTAGTGCCATTGCATTCTACGTTTATGACTCTCCTTGCCCTAGAATGAGGAGGATGAGAAACATCAATGGCAGCACCTCCTGGTCAAGCGGGATCAAGAGTGTGAACAGCACCTCAACCACAATCTCGACCATGGACCCGAGGGCTGACACCAAGGAGAAGCCACCAAAGGGTCAGTATAGACCACATGCCAAGGAACATGGACAAGCATCGGTTTCAGTGGCACTACAAACAGTGGAGACTGGTCCAGAATGGAGCTGGTCAAGCACAATGAGCAGTCCAAGTTCTCTTTTACAAAGACCGAGAGAGAACTAATCTCCTCTCACAACTGGTCGACAGAGTTCAGAAAAATTTCAACAGCCTGATTGGACAGTGTCGAGGTCGACAAGCCTGATGGGGGCACCGTGGCACTGTTGACTGATCCCTCAACCAGGAAAGCTTGACTGGAGTTGAGCACTCTACACATGTTGAGCGGTCGGGGGTGTCCAAGGAAAGTTAGGACCATGATCTCTCCTGATTTGAGGACTGGCACTGTTGGTGCTTATGTTTATTACCGCACAGGACAGTGCTCTCCCCGTAGTCATGGAAGGCCTGCCACATTTTACAAAAATCCTCTTTGAAAGACCCTCCGATGCCCAGAGGTGGTGGACAGGGATGATCTGGGAAACTACAGGCCTGTCACTCTTACCTTTACTGTAGATAATCTGATTTTTATTTTTCCCTAAAAATTAGATAAATTACAGGATAGGTTCTATGAGAAACAAGTCTCGTTTGCAGAACGTCCCAAGTCATCAACAATGTATACACAAGAGGACATGAACAACAATAATTGAACAGATAAAAAAACGTGTTTAAGACTCCCTAGAGCAATGCAGAAATCCTGGGGACATGATCGAAACATTTAAATACCTTAAAGGCAAAAACAGGGTACACATGCAGAACCTCTTTCAGTAAAATGACTACAACAGGACTAGAGGGCATGACCTTAAACCGAAAGGCAGAAAGTTCAGGTGCAATATGAGGAAATTCTTCTTTACAGAGCGTGTTGTGGAACCACGGAATAGCCTGCCGGAGGGGGTGGTGGGAGCCAAGATGGTGGGGGAATTCAAGCAGGCATGGTACAGACACTGTGGGATACTCAAGCAGGCAGCTAAGTGGGGGGTTTGAAACCAAGGGCAGACTTGATGGATCATTCAAGTCCCTGTCTGCCGACAACTTCTATGTTTCTAATCGTAACACACAGTTTAAGACACAGAAGATGCAAATGCAAGAAATATAAAAAGATGATCCTTATTAACATAAATTAAAACAAGTGCATGTAAATTGTTCCTGCAGTGACAATTTCTTTAAGTCCTGTTATGATGGAGTCCACAGTCAAATAACTCTTGGTGGCCTACTTGGAGTATAAAACACTGAAGGACAGCAAGTAGTATGGAGTTGTGTAAGGGAAGTCATGCCAGACCAACCCGATATGGTTTCTGGATTGGGTCACTAAGGCGATAAACAGAAGACAAGTGGTAGATTTGCTCTACTTTGACTTCAGCAAGACCTTCAATTTGGTACCAACCAAGAGGCTGATGAAAAAGTTGGAGGACTTAAGAGTGGAGCAGGGTTTACTCAAGTGGGTAAGAAATTAGACTGGTTAGGCAATGGAGGAAGTACTGAACAGGGCCAAGTCAAAGGACAAGGAGGTCATGAGCAGGGTGCTGCAGTGATCAGTCCTGGGACCTGTCCTATATGTTCATCAGTGACACAGGGAAAAGTATCCGGCGCTGACTACATCTCTTTTCTGAGAACACAAAGCTCTGTGTTAGAATAAACCATAAGCTCCATATGGACCTAGAGAAGCTGAAATACGAACATACGAAATTTGCCAGCAGATAAAGGCCTAGAGGTCTATCAAGTCTGCTCAAATGTGCAGCTAGCACCCCTTATTCTGCAGCTGCCCCTCCCTTCCACCCTTCCCTTCATTAACCTTCCCCCTTGCCCTGTCCCATCCTCGTTTGAAGTAGTCCACTGTTCTACTACATACCACTTCAGAAGGTAACTCATTCCACCCAGCCACCACCCTCTCTGTAAAAAAGTGTCTCCTCATCTCCCTCCTGAACCTTCCTCGCTCCAGTCTCATATCATGGCCCCTGGTGTCCTTCCCCTCCCTTACTCTGAACAGCTCCTCTGTACCTGTCTTGTTTATTCCTTTCATGTATTTAAAGGTTTCAGTCATGTCACCCCTGTCTCTCCTCTCCTCCAGTGAGTACATGTTCAACTCCTTCAACCTCCTCTCGTATGATAAGTCCCCCAGCCCCTTGATCATCTTTGCCGCTCTGTGCTGCACCCCCTCCAGTAACTTAATGTCCCTCTTCAGATACGGACGCCAGTACTGCACGCAGTAATCCAGGTGTGGTCTAACTAATGACCTATACAGTGGCAGAATCACCTCCTCCCTCCTCGAGGATATACCCCTTGCAATACAACCCAGCATTTTGTTGGCCTTGCAGCTGCCTTCCTACATTGTGCCAAGTTGTTCATTGACCCTGTAATGAGCACACCCAGATCCTTCTCTCCTCTGTCTGGGCTAGCTGCACTCCCTAGCTGGTAACTCCTCCTTGGGTTCTTCATCCCAAAATGCAACACCTTGCACTTTTGGCATTAAAGCCCAGTTGCCAGGTGTCTGACTAGGTTTCAAGCTTTGCCAAATCATCCTGCAACCCCTGCCATCCCCCTAGGTCATCCACCACCGTGCCTACCTTGGTATCATCAGCAAATAGACTGATCTTACTCTTGATGTCCCATGATATGTCTGCAATGAATATCCCAAACAACACTGGTCCCAACACCGAGCCCTGTGGAACACCGTCACTGCCCTTGGGTGAGAGCTCCCCACCCAACACCACCCTCTGTTGCCTTCCCTGCAGCCAGTTTCCTACCCATCTCACCAGCTTTGCACCCGCCCTGTGCCTACTAACTTCCTTCCCAGCCTTCCATGTGGCACTGAGTCGAATGTCTTACTGAAGTCCAGATACAGGACATCCACTGTATGGCCCCTGTCCAGTTGCCTAGTTACCCAGTCACAGAAATCGACCAGGTTGGTTTGGCAGGATCTGCAGCGATGAAGCCATGCTGTCTGCTGTCCTGTAGTCCTTGGCTTCTAGGAGGGCCACCAGCCTCCCTTCAGGATAGTCTCCATTAGCTTACCCACGATGGATGTGAGGCTCACTGGTCTGTAGTTTCCCGGTTCATCCTTGGGCCACTCTTGTGGAGGGCACCACATGAGCCATCCTCCAGTCCTGAGGTACACACCCGAATGTAGTGAGGCATTAAATAGGTCTGCCAAGGTCCTGCAAGGACCTCTGCCAGCTCTTTCAGTACCCTGGGGTGGATGCCATCTGGGCCTGGCACCTTGTCCACCCTCAGTGCCTTCAAACCCTCTCGAACTCTGCTCTCCATGATTTCCCATCTGTCACCACTTCCCCCCTGCTTCTACCATTTCTCCACCTTGGGTGTCACCCCCTATTCTCTTTAGTAAATACTGAGCAGAAGTACTCATTTAGTGCTTCTCGCCTTATCGCACCCTGCTTCCACCCAACCCCCTCCTTCCTAATCCTTATTATGTGGTCCTTACAGCTCCTTTTCTCCTGATATACTTAAAGAAGTCCTTCTCCCTTCTTAATGCCTTGTGCCAGCCTGAGTTCCATAGATGCTTTGGCTCCTCTTACTGCCCTTGTCACCTCCTTCGATTCTGTCAAGTACTCCTCCCTGTCCTCCCCTCCCTGTTTTCTTGTACTTCCTAAAGGCAGCTCGTTTCCTCCTTACCTTTTCCATGACCTCCTTGCTCAACCAGATCAGTTTCTTAGCCCTAGCCTTCTTGCTCTGGGCTTTGCAGCAGGTTTTGGTTGCCTCCACTATCCCCCACTTTATGAGCTCCCACCTCTGGTTAGTGTCCATACTGGGTTGAATTCTGCCAAGGTACCCTTTTACCACTTCTAAAGGTCAAAGATCTGACAGTTGAGATTTAATACCAAGACGGGCAAGGTAATGCACTCAGGAAGAGATAACATATGCACGAAATACTGGATGGAAGAGGTTAGGTTGGCCACTTCAACAGAGGACAGGGATCTGGAGGTCATGATCAGTGACTCAAGCAAACGAGTCAATACAACATAACATACAGCAAGGCACTGGGGATGCTGGGGTGTACAGAGAAGGGGTTTTAACAGTATGAGAAGCAATTTGATACTGCACCTATAAAGATCCCTGGTAAGGCCTCATCTGGAGTACTGTGCTCAGTTCTGGAGTCTGTACCTGAGGAAAGACACAGACCAGAGTCAGTGCAGCAGAGGATCACCAAGGTGATCCAGGGCCAGCAAGGCAGATCTCCTAAAATAGGGGGTTTCAAGTGCAGCACTCCTATAAGGAAGGTCTTGAAGACCTCAAGCTGGGCCACTGATTTGTCTCCAACAGGGAAGTGATAAGCAGAAATGGCAACAAATGGACTTTTAATGAGGAACAGCTGAGACCCAGGTCGAAGAGGTACCTAACGTAGTCTAGGATCCTGGCTGCCGGACAGGAAAAGGGTCCGTCTGGGATTCAGCCCAGACCATAAACCATTTCCACTTCATGGCGTACATGGACCTGGTGGAAGGCTTTCTGGCCTCCACCAGGATGTGAGCCACTTCAGGGGAAACCCCGAAATGAGCCACAGCTACGTCTGCAGGAGCCAGGCATGCAGTCAAAGGAGTCTGAGGCTTGGTTGAACCTAGGTCCCTCGGTACTGGGTCAACAAGTCCTGGGAGATCGGAAGAGAGGGCTCTTCCGAGAACTGATGCAGAAGAGAGACCCAGACTTGCCTCGGCCAGAAGGGAGCAATGAGAATCATTCACGCCTCTTCCATCTGAAGCTTGTGTAGCACTCTTGGGATCAAAGGAACTGGAGGGAAGGCGTAAACGAATCTGCCCTTCCAAGTTAGAGACAGTGCGTCCTACCAAAAAAGTCTCACCCTGGAGCGAGCAAGCAAAAGGCGGCAAGCCTGGTGTCTGATGAGGACACGAACAAATCTATCTGTGGCATACCCCATCACGCAAACACATCATTTATGACATCCTGCTTTAACTCCTACTCATGGGCTCCTGCCGAAGAACAACTGAGAGCATCTGCCAGTGAGTTCTGCACGCCTGGCACATGAAGCGCTGTCAAGAGTACCCCGCACTGAATGGCCCAGTGCCACATTCTCATGGCCTCCCTGCATAGTGGGCAGGAATGCGTCCCCCTCTGCTTGCTGAAGTACCAGACAACTGACATACTGTCTGAGTGTACCATCAGGGGCCCAGGAGGAATGAGAGATTGAAACACCTGAAGGGCATAAAGGACTGCCCTCATCTAGGGCACATTGATGTGCAACTGAGATTTGTTTGGGGACCAGTTTCCTTGAGTCCTGTGGGACCCGAAGTGAGCCCCCCACCCAGTCCCTGAGGCATACTTTGTCAGGATCTGGGAGGGAAGGTTGGGGCAAAAAGGCATTCCCTGAGAGAGGTGCTCCGGGACCAACCACCAACGAAGATCCCTGATCACTGCATCCAATATAAGATCCAAATCATCCACTGACTGGTCCCACTGGACTCTGAGGATCCCTTGGGAAAACCCTCATATGCAGCCTGGCCAGTGGGACTGTGGGTATGGCGGACGCCATAAGGCCCAGAAGGCGAAGGAATTTCTTGGCAGGCATGCGCCTCTGGGAGGCCTCAAAGCGCACAAAGACTCTATCCTGGCCGACTGAGTGTCCAACACTGCCCCCATAAACTGCAGTTGTTGCCAGGGACCCAAATGAGACTTGGCAAGGTTGCTGGTAATGCCAAACTTGGAGAAGGTCTCCAGAGTGAGTGTCAGAGAGTGAACAGGTCCTCCCTGGAAGGGGCTGCAATCAGCCAACTGTCCAGGTAGGGGAAAACCTGAAACCCGTGTGTGCAGGGAGGCAGCAATCACTGTCAAACACTTGGTGAACACTCAGGGGAGCAGAGGAAAGGCCAAACAGCAGGGTCTGGAACTGAAAATATTCCCTTGGAAACAAAATCTGAGGAACCTGTAGTGGATGGGCAGATAAGGATGGCAAGGTAAGTGTCCTGCATGTCCACAGATAGGAAAACCACGAACCCGTCTGGAGAAGAGGAAGAAGGCTTTGAAGGGAAAGCATTCTGAACCTCAAGTAGACATCATCAAGTTGAGGGAGCGGAGATCCTGTATGGGCCTCAGTTCGCCCATCTTCTTGGGGCTAGAAAAAAGTGGGAGTGGTAACCTGTCCAGACAAAATGAGGGGGCACAGATTCTACGGCCTCCTTCAAGAGAAGGGCATTTATCTCTGCCCGAACCAGAGGAAGGTGGTTTGAGGGATAAGAAGAAAGAGGGGAAGGTCTCTGAGGGGGGGTCTGAGAGAACACTATGGAGTGCCCATCGGGGATGAGCTGAAGCACCCAAGAGTCGTTCGTTATCCTTTCCCATTCCGGTAGGTGGAGACAGAATCTGCCACCTACCAGCTCCACTGGGCTGGGATCCAGTAGGAGCGGGAGAGGTAACGAGTTAGGAGGTGGAGGGAAAGGTGGCAGCTGAAGCTCCTACGGGTTTCGCTGGGGGCTTTGGCTGCTGGAGCCTTGTCGTTTAGGCTAACGGCGGGCTGATTTTGCCTCTACTGGCTATGGTTCTGTCTCCGAAAGGAACGTTTCTGTCCTTGAAGCTTGCGATACATGGAGTGGACAGACCTAAGAGCCTGTCCCTTATCCTGCAAGCCAGTTATGTCTTTCACATCACCCCCAAATAGGAATGATCCCCTAAAAGGGGCATCCATAACAGCTGATTGAACTTCAGGAGCCAGACCAAAAAGCGTTAGCCAAAAATGTCAGCAAAGACCGATGGCAAAAACTGAGCTGCGGCCTGCCGAGTCCACCACATCCACAACAAGCTGACCTGGTGGAATGGACCAGATCGTCAAACTCCTGCTTCAAGGAGGAATCTGGGAGGGAGTCTATTTTGGACTGCAACTGGCCCAAAACAGACTTTTGATAATCCCCCACATGGGTGACATAATTAAGGGCTTGCATGCCCAAAGTGGAAGGGGAGAATATCTTCCTTACATATTGGTCCATGGTCTTGGAGTCCTTATCAGAGGGAACCGAACTGAGGTGCTTGGAGTTCATGATCCTGTCGTGCACCGGGCTAATGACCATGGAATCCATCTTGGGTTGGAGGCTTAGAAAGTACTTGCCCTCTGGGGACTGGTAAAGCCTGTTCACTTTGCATGCCAGAGGGACCAAGGAGGACGGTTGCTTCCAGACAACAGTAACTAGATCCTCATGAGGCCCGATCGGGGGAATGAGTGTAGGAGAGGCTTTGGCTAAGTCCAAATGTTGAGCCAGCCTCTGGCGTTGGGCATCCTGCTCCATGTTCTTCCACTCATACACCACCTGGATCTTCTGCAACAGCTCCAGAAAAGAAGGATCCTCCAGAGGGGACTTTGGAGAGCCCTTCGGTTTGGGGATCTCTGGAGTGTGAGGTTCCCCTCCAGAGCCTGAGGGGTAGTAATCCCCTTCAGAGTCAGAAGACTCCTGAGAGCCAGAGGAGTCTAGGGGAGAAGAGACAGATTCACGGACCAAGAGGTGTCCAGGGGCGGCAATCCTAAAGGCCGACCCGGCCTGGGATCCAGGGCTGACGAAGGCCTGTCTGAGGGTAGACGTCCCAGATTTGGCACAGGGGCTGGCATTGGTGGACGTCTGTCCAGCTACCACGTTAGCTGGGATTGCGTCTCAGCTCACCAGGAGGCAAGGACAGACTGTAAGTCCACCTAGTGGGGAGGCGGAGGAGGTGGGGGCAACCCAGATAACTTATAGTACAGGTAACCATAGCCCGATGGCGGGAAACCCGGAGCGGGATAGGCTGGCGTCAGGTACAGGGGTGTCGGGTACTGCAGCGTCAGGTAGGCTGGAGTCTGCTAGCCCAAACGTCCCACCAGTGGACCGCCCGGAGGAGCCAACGGGTCAGGCGTCAGCAGAAGCGGCAGCCCATAAGGGGGGGGGCCAGCAAATCTGCCCTAACAGGCCCCAGCGGAGGGCCTGAAGGCCAATCACTAGGAGCAGGCACTCCGGAGAGCGACTGTTGGAGCAACCGCGCTGGGGGTACCCTGATGATGAAAGCGATCCCTCGGTCCTCTGCCCCCAGGGGAAAGAGGAGCAGGCTCCAAAGGGAGGAGGATGAGGACTGCAGCTGGTCTACTGTCAGCTGTGGTGAACCTCAGAAGTCAGGTGTGGCATCAGAACCCGACGAGGGAACACCGGCTGGGTGCTAAGCAGAAGTACCAATGGGTGACTTGTCAGCCTTGTCTGGAAGGGAAACAGCAGAGCCAGAGCCCGACTTATCGGACCCACCCACACAGCTAGGCTGTGGATCAGCAGCCAAAGTGGGGGTGGAGGCCTCCTTTGCCCTGGAGGCTCCCATCGGGCTTGATCGCGAGGCTGACGGGGGGATGCACTCCTGGACTCCACCAGGGCGGCTGTCAGAGAACAATCCCCCAGCGAGGAAGAAATGTGAAGAGCTATGACCCCAGCCGGAGTCGGCAAGGCTGTGGTAGAAGGGTCCTGGTCCCTGTGCTTCTGTTTTTCCCGCTTCTTTTTGTGGTGCCCTTCTGAGGAGGCTGACACCTTTCTGAGTTTCTTCCAACTCCTTCTCCATGGAGGCCAATTTTTTCTTCAGGAGGTGGGCATCCAGGGCCTGCTGCTGTCTCTTGCAGGTGGTGGAGCTGAATTTTCAGCAGTGCTCACACTCCTCCATGCGGTGGTCCAGGCTTAGACAAAAAAAGGCACTGGGAATGTCCGTCCTTATGCGGGAGTTGGAACCGCACGAGTTACACTTCTTTTTACATGATTCGGAAGGGGTCAGGGATGACATGCACAGCCGCTACGAAATACTATCTATGCAAGGAAAACAATAAAATCCGGAAATAGTAGGCAAAAAAGAGTGAACACTCATCCAAAAGTGATGCTGGGAACACTGATCTTCCACGAGGCAACTGGTTGGAGCAGATAGTGGGAAAGAACTGGAGGGTGGGCGTGGGACTGCCTCCTTTTATACTGATGTACACTGATGTCCGTCAGCTGATGTCAGAGGTGGTCCCGCCAGAGACTGCTAGCTAGAAGATTTTCCGTGGGGTCCTGCTGCCTACTGGCTTAGTCCTATTGGTTAGTACATAGATACATACATACATAGACAGTGTCGGCAGATAAGGGCCTATGGCCCACCCAGTCTGCCCATTTAAGTTTGTAAGTTCGGTTTATGTTTTCCAGGAAGTCTGTTGCCCCTTACCCCTGACCTCCAGAATTCCTTTATGTCTATCTCATGCATTCTAAAATCCCGTGATTGTTTCAGCCCCCACCACTTCCTCTGGCAGGGTGTTCCACTTGTCCACCACCCGCTCTGTGAAGAAATTCTTCCTCACGCTTCCTCTGAATCGCCTCCCTCCAACTTCATCCCATGCCCCTAGTCCTGGAACATCTTTTTCGCTTAAAATAGTGCATTCCTGCACCCTGTTCCTCCCTGTAAGATACTTGTATGTCTCTATCATATCCCTCTCCCTCCTCTCCTCCAGGGAGTACATGTTCAGTGCCTTCAACCTGTCCTCATAGGACTTGTGATGCAATCCATGCACCATCTTTGTTGCCCTCCTCTGAACCTTCTCTACCCTGTCTATGTCCTTACGAGGTAAGGTCTCCAGAACTGCACAGTGTACCCAGGTACGGCCTCACTAGTGTCTTGTATAGTGGAATTAATGACCTCCTTTTCCTGCTGGTGATGCCCCTGCTATGCATCCCAGCATCCTATTTGCTTTACCTGCTGCCTTGTCACACTGTTTCCCTGCCTTGAGGTCATCGGAGATGATAACTCCAAGATCCCTTTCCTGCTTGGTGCATGCTATATCCTCACCGCCCAACTGATATATTGTGCCAGGGTTTTTGTGCCCCATATGCATTATCTTGCACTTCCTTGCATTGAATTTCAACTGCCAAACCCCTGACCATTCTTCAAGTTTCTGCAGGTCCCTTCTCATTCTGTCTACACCCTCTGGTGTGTCTACTCTGTTACAGAGCTTTGTGTCATCAGTGAACAGTGAAATTCTGCCTTCTAGGTCCTTCGCAATGTCACTGATGAAGATATTGAATAGTACCGGCCCCAGCACTGATCCCTGTGGTACCCCACTGGTCACTCTTCCCTCTGTGGAGTGACAGCCATTTACCACCACCCTCTGTGTCCTGCTGCCCAGCCAGTTACCTACCCACCGCACTACTGTCCTCGTACCGCGTGCAAGAGCCCTCTCGAAGTAAAATCATGCATTCATTCCTAGGATGATCAGACTGTGGAACAAGCTTCCTCAAGACATTATTACTTGCACCAATTTTATATCTTTTAAAGGAAAACTAGATATTCTAATAGGGAATAGCTGTATACACAGCCTAAACTATTGAGAAGTGTGTGTGTGTGCATGTGTGGGGAGGAATTATCTATGGGCCAACTGCCTTTTATTACTCTTATAACCCAAGTAATAACCCAAGTATAGAAACAGAAACGTAGACTTTGACGGCAGATAAGGACCGCTTGGCCCATCTAGTCTGCCCATTTCCCTACCTACAGGATAGGCCGCAGATCCTAGTTAACCAACAGCCTATTTCTTCCTACCCCCCACAAAAATTGCCTTATGTCTGTCCCATGCATTTTTGAATTCTCCCACAGTTTTAGACCCCACAACCTCCTCAGGAAGGCTGAACCATGCATCCACTGTCCTCTCTGTGAAATAATACTTCCTCACATTGCCCCTGAACCTCCCCCCTCTATCTTTAAATTGTGTCCCCTTGTTCTTGCACATCTCTTTTTCTGAAAGATGCTACCCTCTTGGGCTTTGTTGATTCCACTGAGGTACTTAAAGTATAGATCTATTTCTGTTATACCCTATCTTCTAAACACTGTGGCCAGCACTTCAATTCAGTGTCCATTCGTGGTTTCTTGAGTGATTTTGCTTAGGGAATCTGCCAGAACATTGTCCTTCACAGGCAGGTGCACTGCCGACAGTTGAACTTCCAGGGAATATGCTAGGTTCCAGATCTTCATTGCTTCTGTGCACAGTTTTAAACATCTTGCTCCTCCCTGCTTGTTTACATAATACATGGTACTTGTGTTGTCTGTCCTTATCTGGACAGATTGACCCCTAATGTGGGATGAAACGGCTTGTACTGCTAAATACTCTGCCCTGAGCTCCAGGTTTATATGCTCCAGAGACTCCTGTGGGCCCAACATTCCACTTACAGTGAGGTCCTTCAGGTGGGCACCCCAGCCCAGGAAGGAAGCATCTGCAGCAAGTACTACAGTGGATGATTGCCAAAATAAGGAAACTCCCTCCTTGAGGTTGTCTTCTTCCTTTCACGACTCCAGTGCCCTTAACAGACACTTTGTGACAGGAACTAGCTTTGGCAGTGAATCCCACCTCTGGGACCAGAAGCTGCTCAGGTGGTAATGGATATTTCTCATTTGGAATCTGGCACCTGGTACCACTGCAGTGCAGGGGTCGAAACAATCTGCAGCCACTAACCAGTAGGACTGGTGACTGGGAAAATCCACTATCCCCACAGACATTTCCACTGGCCCAGCTGGTGTACTTATTGAACTATTACCTTCTCTAATACAAGCCCAAATGGCTAGTAAAAGGAAAATCTTACTAACCCAATACAGAATCTACCAGCATTTACCTAGTGGGCCAGTGCCAATTTCAACCCCTGCAGTGGATGAGGCCATGTGCCACAGCAGTTGTAGAAAATCACTTTTTTTTTTTTAATTTAACTTTATTAGTTTTACAGAGTTACACCAAAACACAGGTTAACATCGAGTCTATCATAGGACTAGGTAACACTTCTCTATTTACCAAAATATGAATGAAACATGAAATCGGAAAAAAGAAAAAAAAAACCCTATTGCCCCCAACCACCCCCTCCTCCCAACCCTAACCCACCCAGACTGCATTACTTGGCAAATCATATTTATTAACATAATATCATGGGCACATAGGATTGGTGGTAAAATAGATAAGGGAAGAGAGCTTCAGAGACAGAACCAAACAAGCTCTAATGTAGATACAACGTATATAGTCTATCCTATTTTTTATGAAACACGTCCATATGGTTACGAGAACTGGCCACGAGTCTCTCCATATTAAAGCAGGTTGATAGGTCTTTCAGCCACTCTGCATATGTTAAGGTTAGCTGGTCCATCCAGTGTTTAAGTACCAGTCTTTTGACCACCATGGAGATAAGTGCCATGTGAAATCTGCGCTCCTGGTTCTCAACTTTAGAATAGATACCCAGGATGCATATTTCTGCGGTGAAAAGACCAAGACCCAAAAGAGGGTCCAAGCTGGACTGGATGGAACTCCACAGGGGAGTCACTTTTTCACATTGCCAAAAGATGTGGAGCGGGTTTCCTTCTGTTTGCGAGCATCTGGTACAGAGAGGAAGGGGCAAACCCCCTAGACGAGCTAATTTGACCGGAGTGTAGTATATGTTATTTAAAATATGATATTGGATAAGTCTAAACCTATCTTGAGTGTGATATTTGTGTAGATCAATCCAGATTTGTGACCAATGAGGAACAAGGTCAGGCAGGAGAGAAGTCCAGACACTAGAGCCTGGGAGGGAGTCCGGAAATTTAAGACCCATCAGGTAAGAATATACAGTGAAGATTCCATGGGATTTGGAAGCCAATTCCTGAACTTGGGAGAGAAAAGGGCCCACTTGTGAGCGTCGGGACCCAGTCCCAAATTTGGCGCTAATGAGGTGTCCCAGCTGGTATATCTTGAAAATACACCTAGGGGGGAAGACTAAACTTGGCCATAATGTCCGGAGAAGCTAAGAGGGAGTCCCAAGAGTATAGATTCTCAACCACGGCTTCTCAAACTTGAGGAAGCCAATCTAAGGTAATCATTGAGCCTCCTAACCGAATGTTGGGGTTGAGAATGAGGGGCTGTGCCAAGTCTCTCTTTGGGGAGATTTTAAGGTATTGCAGGCACTGAGTGAGGGTTTTAAGGGAAGTGAGGATGGTCGGATTTAATAATGAGGACCGGAGTGCCGAAGTGGGAAGAAAAAATATGGTCGGACAGCAGAGATGAGATTCTACGAGTATTTGTCTTTCGATTTGGAGCCAGATCGGGGAAGGTCCTTCTGCCCTATTTGGAAGCCATCTGCCCAGTTTGGAAAGGTGAGCTGCCTAGTGGTAAAAAAAGTAGGTTAGGGAGACGAAGTCCCCCTTTGTCTTTAGGAAGACAAAGCTTGGAGAAAGAACATCTGGGAGACTTATTTTGCCAAATGAATTGCGAAAGGGTAGAATGCAGGTGCTGCAAGTATGAAAGG
Organism: Neoceratodus forsteri; assembly: GCA_016271365.2. NCBI lineage: Eukaryota > Metazoa > Chordata > Ceratodontiformes > Ceratodontidae > Neoceratodus > Neoceratodus forsteri. The sequence continues at coordinate 1,280,373,873 of CM057459.1, read as the reverse complement.
GGTAGCCAGGGGCTCAATAAATTAAGAAGGTAGAAAATCCGGGGCAGAACGTTCATCTTAATGATGCTGATTCTACCCCAGAGAGAGATAGGGAGTTTGGACCATCTTTGGAGGTCTAGTTGAATGTTGGTCATAAGATCATCTAAATTAAGTTTCCTGAGTAGTAGCAGGTCATTAGTAAAGTGGATGCCCAGATATTTGATCAATTTAGGGGACCACCACATACCAAATCTAGCTTTGTGCATGAAGGGATTTAATGGGAACACTTCTGATTTTGCTAGATTCAGTTTATAGGCGGCCGTATTGCGTAATAATTTGGAGGGCATGTGCTAGTAACTTTTCGGGATGAGTGACATGGAGGAGAATGTCGTCCACGTAGACAGAGAGGACCAACTCATGTTGTAATACCGGACAACCCTAGATAAGAGGAGATCTTTTAATGTTATGAAGGAGATGTTCTAAATACAGATTGAACAGAAAGGGGGAAATGGGGCAACCTTGTCTAGTACCTGTAAAGAGATAGAAAAGTGAAGAGAGTACACCATTACAATAGATCTTGGCCGAGGGAGATTTGTATATAACCTGAATCCACCGTATAAAGGGAGTTGGGAATTCCATCATTGCTAGTGTTGCCCATAAAAAATCCCAATTAACTCTGTCAAACGCTTTTTCAGCGTCAAGGGAGATTAAGGCCATCGGAGTATAAGATGATTGGGCTATATGTGAGATATGGGGAGAGGGTCCTAAGGTGGTCAGCCAGGAAACGGCCTTGCACAAATCCAACTTGTTCCGGGCTCAGAAGATAAGTCCAGATCTTTTTGATCCTCTCGGCCAAGATCTTGGACAGGAATCCTAATGTCGCAATTTAAGAGAGAAATGGGGTGGTAGCTTGCAGGATCCATAGGTGGTTTATCTGGTTTAAGGATTAACACAATTGTGGCTTCTAATAATGTAGAGTCCACAACCTCAGCCTCAAACATGTATTCATAAAGCCTGAGAAGGAGAGGGGCCAGTTCCCTGTTAAAGGTCTTGTAAAAATTAGATGGATAACCATCAGGGCCCAGTGCCTTACCAGAAGCTAAAGAGGCAATCGCCTCTTCTACTTCGAGTAATGTGATGGGGGAGGTGAGAGACCTTTTATGGTGTGGGAGGAGGCGAGGGAGGTCAAGATCTTCTAAATAAGTAGAAATCCCCAACGGAGACGCTGGGGGTGTGTGTCTACTATAAAGCTTACTGTAAAATCCTTCAAAGATCTGGGCGATCTCTCTGGGAGAAGTCTTGACTACACCCTCCTGGGTTTGCAACATCGGGATCAATCTCGAGCTCTCTGTTTTACGTAATCTGAGAGCTACCAGCCTTTTCGCCTTGGTCAATGTATTTGGATTGGGTTTTTAATATGGCGTATTCAGCTTTTCTTTTCAGCAAGTCTCCGTATTCGTTTTTGCTTTAGTAAGGGTTCTAGTGAACTTGAGAGGGGAGAAGGGGAAAGGGAGTGCTCTAATTCCTTAATTTTGATTAGCAGCGAAGCGGCCTGATCCAGCCTGTGTTTTTTCCTCACTGAGGCAATTTTGATTAATTCCCCCCAAGGTAGCACTTCAAAGCACACCATATTGAGTCTATCCACGGGGTAGAGTTTTTATTAAGGTCCATAAAGTTAGAGATCAGGTCTTTAATGTGAGAGACGGTCTCCTGATCTTTGAGGAGCTGAGTGTTTAGCTTCCAAATGGTGTCTCGCTGAAAGTTAGGGACTGGTGAGATCCTAACCCAGACTGTTGAATGGTCTGACAGCACTATCGGTTCAATACTTGATTGGGAGAGACCAGGGAGAAGTGACTTACTGATCAGAATATAGTCTAGTCTGGACCATGAGTTATGTAACTGAGAAAAGAAAGAGAAAGAACAAAGTGAAGGGTTAGCGAGCCGCCAGGGGTCGCATAGCCCCAAAAGTTGCTTGAGGTCCACTAGAGCTTTTTGAGCTGGGGATGCTGGCCTTATTGGTGTATGAGTTCTATCAAGAGCTTGGCATGGTGGGACGTTCCAGCCCCCCTAATATTAACTGTGAGGGTACAAAATTACCTAACTTATCTGCCAGAGTCATGAAAAATTCCGGACTCCCTCCGACTGGGCCGTAGACAGATCCCAGCACGAAACTACAGTTGTTGAGACAGCCTTTGATCAGGATAAATCTGCCCTCTGGGTCTGCTAGTTTCTCTTCAGCCAGAAAAGAGACATGATTCTTAATTAGGATAGCCACCCCCTTGCTAGCTTCAGATCCACTCGCCAAGAAAACTTGGGAGAAGCCAGATCTGAGTAGCCAGTTTGTTTCTTTGTTAGCCAAATGGGTTTCTTGAAGCATGAGAACCTCGATCCCGAGTAGTTCACAGTGTTTAAAGACTTGGTGCCTTTTGGTTTTATCCCTGAGCCCTCGCACATTCCAGGTAGCTACTTTAATCTCCACCTTAACCATATATGAGCAATAGGTTGGATAAATGAGAAGTTGTGAACCACCAAACTAAAAAAGTGTTACAGCACACTCTAGTGCCCAAATTAAGCCTGCACACTCTATATAGAAAACAACGGCCAGACCCCTGAAATACAGAAACTATCAGAGAAAAGCTAGTAACCTTGGATTGTAGTCGAGGAGTCGTGTCCTGAAGCCAAAGGTGACCCCCAGTGAAAAAAATAACTCCATGAACTATATACAAAGTAGCTCCAGGTTTGGGTAAATGGGACACGAGGGACCCGGTAATAAGTACCTGGAACTGAGACCCCAATGGCAGATCCCACGAGCACACTGCACCAATATCTTCCTGATATATTAATGCAATGAGAATGGGGAATTAAAATGACTGACTGTGTCACCCAGTAGACTATATGGCAGATCCCCATGGAAGTCTCCTGCAGATCACCGAATCTCCCCTTTCTCAGCTCGTGAGGCAGCTTCCTATGAGCCTCTCCCATCCCCGGGCCACTCTCTACCATCCTCTTTTGACCATAAAAGTTGGGGATTGCGCCCTGATGTGATCAAGGGGAGGATTATAGAAGATTAACAAAGCCGGCAGCTAAGAACAGCCTAATCATGGGAATTCTGTCACTTTCCATCGTAATACTGAGAAGTGGGCGCTTACCCTCGTAGGTAAACTCAAGTCCAAGATGTGAGCCCTTTACGGTTATGGCAAGAACCCAAGGAGTGTTAGGTCAGGTAGCAGTTAGGAAGTAAAACATCTCGCCACTACCGGGAAGCCCAGGGGGGCATATTCCTTGTGGGACCTACCACGGTCCGTAGCCAAAAACCATCAGCTGGAGCATAGCTCACCACAAAGGTTCCGGTAACAGCCCTAGGAAATTCAGGGCGTCAACGGTCCCTCAAAATCAGGATCGACAAGACTCCCACCCCCCACCAAGCAAATTAGACCGACCTTTCCCAACAGACGCTTACAGGTAATTAGGAGAAATAACTACATAACAATGTGAAGGAGACAGAGCCAGTATAGCCTTTTGATGAAACTGTAGAAAGTTCAACCCTCTTTAAAGAGGTTAGGAAGCTTAGAAGTTAAGTCTTTAATAGCTTGCTCAGGTGTCTCATAGGTGGTTGATGAGCCGTCAATTGTGATCTTAAGATTGGCTGGGTACAGCATCCTGAATCGGATACCAGCCGCGATTAGCTTGAGCACGATTGGATGAAATGCACTTCTTTTCTGCCTGGTTTCAAGCGGGAGATCCTGAGCGATTCTTATTTTGGAGGAGCCCCAGGTAATGGCCTGCAGATCCCTGGCTTTGTTGAGAATGTGCTGTTTTTCTAAATAACTTAGAAATTTGATGATGATCGGGCGGGGAGGAGAATCTGGTGGAGGCCGCGGCCTCAGAAATCTATGTGCTCTTTCGATGTAGTATTGGGGGTTCAATGGTGAAAGCCCCACGACTTTGAGGAGGAATTTCTGAAGGAATAAAATGGCATCCAAGCCCTCTTCTGCTTCGGGTAACCCAATAATCAGGAGATTATTCCTCCTACTATGCCCTTCCAAATCCTCCGTTTTGAGTTGGAGCTTCCGGACTTGCTGTTTCAACAAAGTAATTTCTGGGTCGGTTTTGTCACGCCATCTTTCTTGGGAGGTGATTCTGGCCTCCGAGTTGTTCATTCTGCTGCTTAAGGTAGCGAGATCTCCTTTAATAGACTTGAGATCAGAAGTAATGTTATCCAGCGCCTCTCTAAAGGGCGAGAATTCCTGAAGGAATCTCTCCTCGGATAAGGACACTATCGGGGAAGCAGAGTTACCCACCTTATTCGGATTCCCAGAGGCCTGGCTCCTTGCTTTCCTGGAGAGCTTCTCAGGTGTGGTAGGTGGGGTGTGCCGCATCACGGCCTGTTTCATCTCCGCCTCAATTGCCGCAGTAAAGCTTTGTGATGCCAAGAAATGTGAATCTGAACGACAGGCAGAGGTTGGGGAGTCTCCAGCCACTTCAATTGTGTAAAGTAGAGCTCTAAAGTTGTTTTAAAATCAGGTTATATTGGATGGATGGTAGGAGCCCAGGGTAGGCACAGCCTTCAGGCAGCTTGCATCACGTGATCCTCAGAAAATCACTTGCAGGTCTAGGCCAACCTGCTTTGAAGGATTTTGCAAGTACTAGCAGGTTTATTACCCCTTCCCAAGGAAGGAATTCTTTTCTTTAGTGGGTATCTAACTCTGCCACTGTAAAGTCCAGTACCTGAAGTCATTCTGTCTGAGATTTTGGGGAAATTTATCAGAAAACCCAGATCCTCCAGGATGTGCTGTGTGAAGAGGAAGGAGGACCTTGCCGCCTGGTGTGACTCTCCTGAGACTAACCATTTGTCCGGGTTGTGAAAAACCACTATTCCTTGCCTGCTCAAACGTGCTGCCACTATGGCTAGGCACTTTGTGAACACTCTAGGTGCTGAGAATAGGCCAAAGAGAAGGGCTGCAAACTTGTAGTGGTAATTCCCTACCCTGAATCTGAGGTACTTTCTGTGACTGGGCCTGACTGGTATGTGAAAGTAAGCATCTTTCAGATCCTGTGACCCTAGCCATTGTTTTTTATTTTTTTTAAATTTATTTCAGTTTGGGATTAATATATTTGCGTCAAGGACTCATTTTCCAATGTTCCACATCAGTATTGAACAAACATAACAAAAATACAAGGTTTACAGATAAAAAACATTGACGCATATACACAGGTAGTAACAGTGAAATTTGAACTCACACACATCAAATTAGCACATATTAACATAAAGACTGATTAGATAAGAGGGACTTGTGGGGGGTCAGTTGGAGGTGGAATCGTCTGAGGTGGGAGAGAGGTGGAGCTCTCAACCAAGTGAGGCCATCGTCAGGTAATCGGGGGTAGGGGAGCGGGTTAAGAAAAAAGTGGTATATAGCAGAAAGATGTAGAGTGGCGTAGGTAAATGGAAAACTGGGGGCGAGGTACTATCACATTAGCGCAGGCAGGTATAATTCATTTTAGAGCCAAGGAGAGATTTGAGCCCAGGTTTGAAGGTACTAATCTTGGTAGTATCACTGAGGTCAGCAGGTAGTTCATTGTACCATATTGGTCCTTGATACAGGATGGAGTTCTAGGTAAGTTTTGTCCTTTTGAAGGGAATCACCATCTTGTCAGCAACTGCACTACGGATAGATTTTGTTCGGATGGCCAACTTAAAGTGTCTGCCCAGTGTGGGGGATGTCAGTCCAAGTAGTACTTTTTTTAAGAAGTAGGCAGGTTTGGTATTGCCCTCTAAGATACAGTGGGAGCCACCCAGTTTCAGTGTATAGCGGGCAGCCCCCAAAGTAAGACGACAGGCCTTAATGAGGAGTGTGTTGATACTGTTAAGAGCAGTTTTGTGCCTGCCCCAAATATAAGCATCCCATAGTCAATGATAGACAGTACTGAGCTACTGGTGGCTAGTCTGAGTGCATCCGTGTCACTGAATGTCTGTGATGATAAAGTACACCAAGTTTTATATTTGCAGTCTTGATAACAGAGTCAATGTGGTTTGAGAAGGTGAGCATGTCATCAAAGGAAATGCGAGATATGTGAAGTTAGATACTTGATCTAGGATCTCACCTTTCTGGTTATGGAATATGCAGGGCAGGTATTTCTTTTGCTTTGGGAGGTGGTGATGAGCATACTCTTTGTTTTTTTTGATGTTTAATAGTGGCTTATTTTCCATAAACCAAGATTCAAGTTTATGGAAGCTGTTTTGGAGTTCAGTTGTGATGGATTGTTGGTATTTGCCAGCAACTGAGATCACTGCATTATCAGCACAGAGAACTGTGCTTGCTGACCAAGCCATTGGGGTGGAGTTGATGAAAAGGCTGAAGAGTAGAGGACCAAGGACTGATCCCTGTGGAACCCCAAGGTGAACCTCCTTAGCTGCGGATAGGGTATCACCAATTTTGACTCGTTGTGATCTGTTGGAGAGGTAGCTGCCAAACCATAGTACCATATCTGGGGATAGACCTGTAGAAAGAAGGCAACTTAGGAGGAGGTTGTGATTAACAAGAGTCGAAAGCCTTCATAAGGTCGATGAAGACTGATCCAACTGCCTGACCACTATCAAGACGTTATATAGATGGGATGAATAATCAACTAGAGCGGTGAGTGTGGAGTGCTTTTTATGGAACCCGTGCTGTTGCGGGCAGAGTAGGTTATGGTTATCAAGGTATTCAGTAAGCTGCTCAGAGACCATTCTTTCGAGTACTTACAAAAGGGAAGGAAGGATGGATATAGGTCTGTAGCTGGATGTTTGGGTTTTATTCCCCCACTTTAAAGACAGGCGTTATGTTAGCGGACTTCCATGCTTTGGAAATACTCCTGATTTTAGAGAGGCATTAAACACCATGGTAAGAGAACCAGCAAGTTTGTGAAGGAGTAGACTAACCAGCTTTATGTCAAGCAGATCCGCCTCCATCCTGGTCTTGCCAAGCGCCCTTTTAATATGCTTGATGGTTTAGGCTTTGGTGACACATTTAAAGTAAAAGGGTGGTACATCTTTCCTTGGGGGATCTTTAGGAACAGATGGGCATTGCTGAACATGCATATCTTTGAAGTAATCACCCAGGAGTACACTTGAAAGGTCAGTGAACGCGTTGTTGACCTCATTGGCAATTTTGATGGGTTCCTGTAGGGGCCCCTTCACAGTCAATAGTAGGTCGGGGGGTCTTGGAGGCTTTGCTGGTTAAGGATTTAAGAGAGCACCAAAAGTCTCTTCCAGAACCCCAGGTTTTAGTTAGTAGAGCCATATAGTAGGAGGCTTTAGCCTGCTGGACGAGTTTGGTGCAGGTGTTTCTAGCTTCCTTGTAAATATTAAATGCAATAGGTGTACCAACTGCTTTTGCTATATGCCAAAGATTGTTTCTGTTCTTCATAAGTCCAATAAGGGAGTTGGAAAGCCAAGGATTGAAGGTTCTCTTAATTGTTTTAATTTTGTACAGTGCAAAAATATCACAAGCACGGTTGAAAACCATTACCAAGTAGTTAAGTGCCTCATTACCATCTATATCTCCAGCCAGCAGGGACCAATCTAGTTGACACTTACAGCTTGAAATGTTCAAGTAGTCCAGGCCTCGGGCAGCGGTTTTTGCACACCTTGGGCAAACTCCTGGGGAAACTGTTAGACCAGGTACACTTCACAGGGGAGTGGTCACGGAGGCTGTCGGGCAGGACAGTGACATCAGATATATGTTCTTGCTGCAGTGATGAGCGTCACTGACCCCAGTGTTACCATCTTGAACCTTTCCTTTTTTAAATGTTTGGTCAGATATTTCAAGTCTAAAATGGGCCGCCACTCCCCATTTTTCTTGTGGGTCAGGAAGTACCTTGAGTAAAGCCCTTTTATGTAATCTGAGGAAGGGACTTTCTCCGCTGTAACTGTTTGCAGCAATTTTTTTTCACCTTTGCTTGAGTATGAGGGATGAAGGTTTTGTGACCCTGTTCTGGAATTTTTTTTGAATGGTAAGGTCAGACCATGAGTCACTATTTCCAGGACCCACTTGTCGTAGTTATTCTTTCCCATTCCTGGAAATAGTTGCTTAGTCTCTTCCTCCCCCCCCCATGGCAATGGCTGGGAAACCTGTGCAGACTTGTCAGGGGGTTCGCTTCGCCTGGGCTTTGGGGCAGGTACTGCATCTGCACGCATGCCTGGGATCCTTCTGCCCCTACCTTCGAAGAATCCCCCAGTCATAAGCAACGTAAGCACAAGAGTAGTAACCACTGCCTCTACCTCTCATTCCATAAGGCCCGCTGAAAGTGGAGGCCTTTTCTTTGTCAGTATTGCTCTTGCAGGTTGTCTTGTATTCATCCACCTTCTTCATGTATGCCTCCGTCTTGTCACCAAACATGGAGTTTCACTCACAAGGAAAATCCATTGCTTTTGGTTGATGGTTGACTGTACTAAGAGTTTTCTGGCTCTGAATCACACTGCATGTGCCATGATCCTTGATGCAGTATCACTGGTGTCCAATGCTATGTGAAACTGGTACTTGGTGGCATCCATGGCAGTCTTTGCTGTGTCAGCCAAATCATGTTCCAGGTCACCAGTAGCTTTCTCACTCATTGCCAATATGAAGCACCAAAGGGCTTTTTGGCACTGAACTCTGTAGACAATGTATGCTCCCTGCCTTAAAGGCAGGCAAGCTAAGGTAAATACTTTTTTTGCCCATTCGATCTAGTTTTCCTGCAACCTTTCTCAGGAAGTTGAGAGGAAAGGGGCACTTTGGCCTTATCACAGGTAGCAGTACGGACTACCCCCTCATGATCAGCATGGGACTACAGGTACTCGGCACTCAGTCTGTCCACCTGATACCTTTTATCTACTTTCTTGATATCTACTTTCTTGTGAATGCCAGCAGCTGACGTAGATGCTGACAGCACTCTGTAAGTGGCCTTTTTCAGGGATCTGTAGATGGGTAATAGATACAGGTTACTCACCTGTAACAGGAGTTCTAGGAGTGGTATATGTTGTTCATCCACACTTTGTGGCAGGTTCCTTGCCGCTTCAAATCTTGCTGGAAGGTCTTCAAGCTGGCTCCTCCAATCCACCCAGGTGGTAAAACCCTCGGCTCCGCGCCATGATGCCAGATCTAGCCGGCTGGAAGCCAGGTTGCGCATCGAAGCCAGGGAGGTCGGGTGGGTCACGTGGATGAACAACATACACCACTCCTAGAACTACTGTTACAGGTGAGTAACCTGTTTTTCTAGGGACGTGGATATGTTGTTCAATCCTCACTGTCTGGCAGACTACTAGCAGTTCCCCGGGAGGAGGGAGGCAAGGCGCGCACCCCTAATACTTACTTGGGGAATAAGGACTGGAGAACTGAGGTCCCAAAACCAGCATCCCGGCGTGACCCTAGGTCAATGTGGTAATGGGAAATAAAGGTGTGTGATGACTTCCAGGTAGCAGCCCTGCAGATTACCTGGATAGGGACATCCCTAGAAGTAGCCACCGAAGCAGCAGTATGGCAGATATGAATGAGCTCTTATCCCTTTGGGAGGCTCCATGCCTGCCAACCTATAGCAGAGATCTATGCAGGAGATGACCCACCTGCTTATCGTCCACTTGGCTGCAGGTCTGCCAGGTGCTCCTTCAGCATAGATGACAAACAGCTGGCGAACCTCTCCCTGAACTTTAGCCATTCGCTCCTTATAATAAGCAAGCGCTCTTCTAGGGTCCTAAGTATGGAGCCTATATTCGGCATCCGAGGTGTGACTGGGGTAGAACACCGAAGGAGTTAACACCTGATTCAGGTGAAACTCTGACACCACCTTCGGAAGGAATTTCGGGTGGGGGCACAGGACAACCTTGTCCCTGTGGAAGACCAGATAAGGAGACTTGATGAAAAGCACCTGGAGCGCTCCCATCCTTCTGGCTGATGTAATAGCCACCAAGAAGGCGGTCTTCCACGACAGGTGGGAGATATCGCACCTGTGCATCGGTTCGAATGGCTTGCCCATGAGCTTAGCCAATACCAGCAGTAGATCCCACGGAGGTGGAGGTTCTCGCACTGGAGGGGATATGTGATCGAGGTGCTTGAAAAAGAGCTCGACCACCTTCTCCTGCACCACCGACTGCTTGCCAGCCCGCACCCGGTAAGCAGAGATGGCTGCCAGGTGCACCTTGAGGGTCATCGACCGAAGCCCTAGCTGAGAAAGGGACCACAGGTAGTCCAAAATACTAGCCAAGGGACAGGAAGAGGGGTCCAACCCCTTGTCCTGACACCAAATGGAGAATCTCTTCCATTTGAAGGTGTAGCATTTTCTGGTCGACTCCTTACGGGACGCCTCAACGACTTTGAGGACCTCGTAGGAAAGACCCAAGGCCTGGAACTCTAGCCACTCAGGAACCAGGCCGTCACGTGTAGGGACTGAAGGTCTGGATGGAGAACCTTCCCCATGTCGACTGAGATCAGGTCCGGGCGGGCTGGAAGCCGCCTCGGGAGCCTGGAGCTGAGGCTGAGGAGATCGGGGTACCAGAACTGGTGAGGCCAGTCTGGGGCTACCAGGATCATTTGCGCCTTGTCCCTCCTCGCCTTGAGGAGCACCTTGTGGATCAAGGGAAATGGAGGGAAGGCGTAAAAGAGGCCTGGGGTCCACGTCCTCGAGAAGGCATCCCCCCTGCAGCGAGCGCTGCTGGGGGGGGGGTGTGAAACAGCTTCAGCTTCGCATTCTCCCTGGAGGCGAACAGGTCCACCTGAGGGGTGCCCCAATGGGAGAACAGATCTTGTACTACCTCCGACAGCAGAGACCACTCGTAAAATGCAGTGCCTATCCGACTGAGGGCATTGGCCAGACTGTTGGAGGCTCCTGCCACATGGATGGCTAGGAGATCCGCCTCCAGTCTGATCACAAGGGACCAAGTGCAGAGAGAGCCTCCTTGCACAGAGGCAAGGAGTGCGTCCCGCCCTGTCAGTTGAGGTAGTATAAGGTCATGGTGTTGTCCGTCTGAACCTGAACCACTCAACCCCGGACAAACAGCGTGAAGGCGGTGAGGGTTAGACGCACCGCTCGGAGCTCCAGCAGGTTGATGTGACATCGAGACTCCCGAGGGGACCAGAGGCCATAGGCTCTGAGCTCCCCCAGATGGGCACCCCAAGTCCATCAGAGAGGTGTCAGTCATCAGAGTTACTGTCGGCTCGGAGTGGACAAACGGGATACCCTCCTGCAGAAGAGCTGAAATGAGCCACCACTGTAGGCCGTCCCACATCTCCTGGGTCACCGTCACTGGCTGATCCAGAGGACCAGAGCGCTGTGGCCACTGGCGGGCCAGCCCCCACTGCAGGGGACACATATGCCAGCGAGCCCAACGGACCACATTGGTGCAGGCTGTCATGAGGCCCAGAAGGTGCAGGAAGTCCTGGGCAGGGCGCAATTGCCCAACCAGAAATGATTGGGCAAAGGAGGAAAGGACCTCGACCCTGTCCGTCGGAAGCTGGGCTCTGGCTCGAAGACAGTCGAGCTCTGCCCCATGAACTGATACACCTGCGATGGCACGAGTTCCGACTTGATCTCGTTGATGAGGAGGCCAATCTGAGAGCAGACCTGGAGGGCCAGATTCCTGGACCGCTCCACTCCAACCTGAAGGGGGCTGCAATCAGCCAGTCATCCAGGTAAGGGTACAACCGAACCCCTCCGCACCGCAGGAATGCTGTCACCACTGCCATGCATTTGGTGAAGACCCTGGGAGCTGGAGAGAGCCCGGAGAGCATGGCCCAGAACTCGAAAAGAGATCTCTCTGCTCGGAAGTGGAGGAATCGCTGATGAGACGAACAGATTGGGATGTGAAAGAACGTGTCCTGAAGGTCCAGAGAACAAAACCACACTCCTAGTTCCAAGGATGGAATGATCTGAGCCAGAGTGACCATCCTGAAGGTGCGCTGCCTTAGGAACTTGTTCAGGTCGAGAATGGGGCACCAGCCCCCCGTCCGTTTTGGGAAGAGGAAGTACCTGGACACAAACCCTGGGTCAGGAGGAGGGTCCGCCACCTCGCTGATCACCTTCTGAAGGAGCAGAGCAGTGTTGGCTCAACGAGCCGACAGAGAGGTTGCGGAGCCCGTTGCCCCCCAAGGGGCGATGGCTTGATAGGAAGGGAACTGCTCGAATTCCAGAGGCAGACCCCTGCCTACCACTTCTAGCACCCAGCAGTCAGTGGTGATAGCGGACCAGGCGAAAATGAAGTGGCAGAGCCGTCCCCCCATGGGGGGAGCCCGGGGAGGAGTGTTGAGGTTGGGGGTTACACCCCTCAACCCGTCACTGGGCAGGCTTGGAGGAAGGGCCCGCTAAGGGACCTCCTGAACCCTTGCCTCCAGGCTTCCTACTGGAGGAAGCGCCAAACTTGGCCTTTGGGCAAATGTGACCAAGTCCAAGGTGGCAATGGACTTCTCGATCCTCTGGAGATGGCTTCCACCCCCAGCCCGAACAAGTCGGTGCCCAGGAAGGGAACGTCTGCCAGCTTGTGTTGGGTGTCCGCCGTGAAGGTGGAGATCCACAGCCAAGCTCTGCGGCGCATGCCCACTGCGGCCGCTACTGATCGGGCACAAGAATCACCTATGTCCAACGAAGTTTGGAGCTGCTGTTTTGCCATCGCCCTTCCCTGATCCCGCACCTGCTTGACTGTCGTCTGAAGGGCAGTTGGGAGATGAGGAATCACCTCATCCAGGGAACCCATAAGGGCGTGTGTGAGAACTGTGCCATCAGAACAGCTGAGCTAGCCTGACGAAGGCATAGGGAGTAAGCAGCGTAAGCCTTCTGCCCCGCCTAATCCAGCTTCTTGGATTCCTTGTCGGGCAGTTTGTCCACATCCTGAGCGTTCCCAGAGCACCAGAAAACGCTATCGGTCACTAACCCCTCCACAGAGGGGTGCTCCAAGAAACCAGAGAGTTAGCCGGTGGGGACTGCGTACTGTTGAGCCATTCTGGCTGAAGGCACGGGACAAGATGCTGGCCGCTGCCACAACTCCAGGGCCGGGCCAACAATGGCTTTGGCCACAAGAAAGGCCTCTGTAGGGGAATCCTCTTGGTCCAGTATCACCGTGAGGGGATACTAAGCCCGTTCTGAAACGGTTCAATCTGCATCCCAGTAGACTCCGAGATGAGCCGAAGCAAACCTAAAAACGAGGATGGGCTCTCGTCCACCGACTGGCCCCCCCCTCAGACTCCAGGTCAAACGGTCTGGAGAACAGGGAGGAGTAGTCGTCGTCAAACAACTGCCAGGTGCCTGAGCCACCCTCCATCTGCCGAGGTCGAGGTTGATGGGGAGTGAGGGTGACCGACAACCTGTGAGGCAAGCCCTGACCCGACTGAGAATCCTTGGTCGGGGCCCCAGTCTTCAGCTGTGGAGGCGGAGGTTCCACCACAATGGGCGGAGCAGCAAGGCTGCAGCCCAACAACCAATGCCGGGGTTGGCTCCTCGACCACTACGAGGGGTTGTTTCGGGCCCTCCGGTGACAGCCACTTAATGACCGGAGAAGGCAACGGAGTCGGCTTATTCCCAGACAATAAGAGCTGCTGCCACATTAACTCCTCGTAGCACCGACGCAACTTGTGCCGGAGCCCATTCTCCGAAGAGGATGATGAGGATGAGTGGCAACGCTGCTTTCCATGGTGCCGAGACCAAGACTGCCGAAATCGGCGGGGCCCCCTGGACCTGGAGGAGGACCAAGACCTTCAAGGGTTCCAAGGGTGGGTCAGAGAGGGGACAGGGGAAACCCGCTCCTCCCTCAGCACAGGGACCTTAACCAGGGACTCCGGTACAGGAGGCAGAGGCAAATCCTCTGTTTCCACCAGGGGAACCGGTGCAGTAGGGTTGTCGGCTTCTCCAGTCAACAAACCGTCCGACAAGTCGAGAAAAATCTCGAGCAGCGTCGGCGGATGTACCGGCTGACCTGACGAGGGTACCGTGGAAGCTGAAGGTTGCAGCCGCAACTCGGCCTGAGTTTAGGTCAGACGGTCCAGCTTAAGGATCTCTCCCGCCCCACGAACGTCGATGGTGGGACTTACCCTTAGAGTCCTTCTTCTTGGACCGACTGGAATGTCCCGATGGCCCTTCTCCCTTGGTGGAGAGGAACTGGCAGAGCTCCTTAAACGAAGCCATGTAGGAGGAGCCCAAAGAGAGTGGGATAAATGCCGCGGCCAAGGAGGAAGAAGTGGCCTGGGCTGCCTCCTCCTCGAGGGCAATCATTTGCTACAACTGTTCCGCGAAGCTAGCCGCCATGGACACCGCCCAACAGGCCTTAGACTTGACCGGCGGATACCGTTTTTCGGGTTGCTCGAGACGAAGTCTGGCAGCGCAGTACTCCCAAGACCGAAGTCGAAAAGGACTTGCACAATTTGCAAGCCTGCGAGTCATGACCAAGCCCCAAGCAGTAGACGCACATGGAGTGCGGATCGGTCCGGGACATCTTCTGCCTACACATGCACCAACGGAAGCCGGGAGTCGATTTGTCCATTGCAGCTGTGAGGGAAGACGAAGACCGAAGTCTTGTAAATTTAAAAAAAAGTTTCGGAAATTCCAAGGAGTGTGGATCCAGGCCTAAAACGCAGAGTGCTAAGGAGGGAACCTGAGCTTCCAAGCGGTAAGGAAGATCTGGCATCATGGGGTGGAGCTGAGGGTTTTACCACCCAGGTGGGTGGGAGGAGCCAGCTTGAAGACCTTCCGGCAAGATTTAAAGCGGTAAGGAACCTACCAGACAGTGCGGATTGAACAACATATCCACGTCCCTAGAAAAGTTGCTGCCACATCATGTCCTCGTAGCACCGGCGTAACTTACATTGGAGCCTATCCTCCGAAGAGAACAAGCAGTGACGCCACTTTCCATGGTGCCGAGACCGCCTATGTTGGCGGGATCTACTCAACATGGAAGAGGACCGAAACCATCGGGGTCACCAAGGGTGGGCCAGAGAGGGGGCAGGGGAAACCCGCTCATCCCTCGGTTCAGGGTCCTTTACCGGGGACTTCGGAACAGGAGGCATGGGCAAGTCCTCGGTTTCTCCTGTCGACAAAACATCCAACTGGTGTCTCGGCCGGCTGACCTGACGGGGACACCGTGAAGCCAGCGGCCTTAGCCACAACCTCGACCGAAGTCAAGAGTCAACGGTCTGGTGAAAGGGATCTCTCCCGCTCCCACGAACGTCGACAGTGGGACTTACCCTTTGGTTCTTTTTTCTTGGACCTACTGGTATGTCCCGATGGCCCTTCTCCCTTAGTGGAGAGGGACTGGTAAAGTTCCTTAAAAGAAGCAGTGTAGGAGGAGCCCAAGGAAAGCGGGTTAAATGCCGCGGCAGAGGAGGAAGATGAAGGAGCCTGGGCCACCTCCTCCTCGAGGGCGAGCAACTGCTCCAGCTGCTCCGTGGAGCTCACAGCCGCGGACACCACCCAACCGGCCTCCTTCGACTTCACCGGCGGGTACAGTTTCTCAGGGCGCCCAAGTTGAAGTCAGGCAGCGTGGTCCTCTAAAACCGAAGCCGAGAAGGACTTGCACAGATCGCAGGCCTGCGGATTGTGGTCAAGACCCAAGCAGTAAACACACGTGGAGTGCAGATCGGTCCGGGACATCTTCTGCCTGCAGTGAATTTGTCCATCGCAGACATGAGGGAAGATGAAGACTGTAGTCTAGTAAACTTTAAAATTATTTTCAGAAAACTCGAAGAGTTTGGATCCAGGCCTAAAACACAGAGCGCTAAGGAGGGAACCTGAGCTTCCAAGCGGTAAGGAAGATCTGGCATCATGGGGCGGAGCCGAGGGTTTTACCACACGGGTGGGTGGGAGGAGCCAGCTTGAAGACCTTCCGGCAAAATTTAAAGCGGCAAGGAACATGCTACAAAGTGTGGATTGAACAACATATCCACATCCCTAGAACAACCTTTCTGTGGAAGTTACACCTATCAGATCAAAAAACTCCATCTCATCCTCATCTTTAACAGTCTCCTGTGATGAGATGTTGAGGCTATTAACCATTTGCCTCACAAAAGTGTAGTGTGAGTTGTACTCCTCTGAAGGACGAGGAGAGGAACCAAACTCTTGTTCAGGAGAACCATCAGGCTCTATGGGTTCTCCTTCCTCATATCGGAATTCGGCCTCCTCCTCCACAGGTACTGGGATTGCTACTGGAAGGAAAGGGAACATTATTTAACCAGGAGTGGCATACTAAGCTAAAGCTTGTTTCCAGATGTGATCTGGGAGCACAGGGAAATTAAGTGACTTGCTCAGGATCACACAGTATGTACCTAGGCAGCTGTGGGATTCAAACCCAGGTCTCCAGATCTGCAGCTCAGAGCCATAACCCACTGCGCTATACTGCCTCCAGAACTGCAGCCCGGGGAGTGGCAGACATGCTCATGAAATTCCCTATAGCCTGGAAAGCCTGGAGGAATTGCCATGCCTTAGTCATGTCCTTTTCTGAAGGCATCTTAATTTTGTCCACTGGTGTCTCCTTTTCTCCTTTCCTTCCCCAGAAGGCGGGACAGCGACATGTTTTTTCTTTTCAGGCACTGATTCTGGTATCCTCTCAGGGGCTCTTATTTTAATGGGTTCAGGGTTCCCTCATTCAGACACTCTGAATTCTGAACCATGCTTAGCAGATTTATCCTTCTACTTAATTTGAGGGGCTCGACCCTCCTCTGACCCTTTATTAGCTCATGTGGGGCCGGAATGAGAAGCTATAATGTCATCTGATTTTTTTTTAGCCCCCTTCTTTAGTGTTTTAGGGCAAAACTTAATACAGAGTTCACAACTGACAAAATCGTGTTTTTTTTTTTTGGTATGATCTGTTTTCTGCCCCGTGCTCGCTGGTCCTCCACTCCTTTGGGCTCTTGCCAGGTTCCCCCTGACCTCTTCTGTCCTTGTGTGGTCCTCCTCTGATTCCCCAGATCGCAGCCGACCCCCGGTGTACCCCTTCACTGGGCAGGTCCCTCTCCTCAGAGGGGGAAGGCACCGGGGATAGCCCTAGCACACACTTCAAGGGCCCAGGGATGCTGCTGGGGAACAGGGGGTGCCGGGAAGGCACTGGAGGCCCTCAGGAACTGAGAGCCGTCATCCAGAGGCCAGTGAGCGATTTTCCTGGCTTTCCTGAGGTGCGTGACATCCGGACGTCAAGGCGAGAGCAGACGTCTGTCACGCACCACCCCTAATGACCCCGACGTGCTGCTCTATCACCAGCCTCCACCAGTGGTCACTTCGGCACTGGGTCGCGACCCCTACCCTCCCTGGAGACAGCGAGCAGTCATGGGACGCTCAAGCTGCCTCCCCCCTCGGCTGGCCCTCCAGTGCCCCGAGCTCATTCTCGAACCCGGGTCGCTGGCGTTGCAAGTGGAAATCCAACCGCTGCGCCGACGGGCCGGCTGTCTGACAAAATCTTGATCTGGACCCAGGCACCTCAAACACAACTCGTGGTAGTCTGCCTTAGCCAGGAGTTGGGAATTTTACAGTTTTTAAAACTTCCTACAATGGGAGATAGCTGGGTATATGGGGTTGGGGGGCAAGCAGGTTTTATTAGCTTATACTAGGATTGTACTTGGTCATGGTGTCGGATTATGTTTCTTAATATGTTGTGTATTAACTCCTGTAACATCATGCTGCATATTTACTTGCTTTTTTTCACCTGGCATCACTCTGTTGATCTGCATCATTTGAAGTGTCAAAACAATGGCCTATTTTGTACCTGCTGAAAATTAACAAAGTTTATTTAATCTGGAAAAAAAAAAACAGCCTCCTAGAATGTAGGGCCTGTCCTCTTTTTGAGCTTCTCAGTGATGCCAAACACTGACAACCCAAGAAGAGCATTCTAGTTCCCAAATAGCTCCCCCAACCAAAAAACAAAAACAAAAAAAACACCTCCCTATAAAGGGAAATTACATATATAAAATATAGAAATGCAGTTTGGTGCCTTATTTTTGTAAGAACCTCAGTAACAAGAGGGCAGAAAAATAAAAATAAAGCTAACTGATGTTCCAGTTCTGAAAAAAGGGAAACAGAAAAATACCACAAAGCAGTGCTCTTTAAAGAAATTTACAAAAAAATTTGGTGAGGTAGTTCGCAACAGGCCTTTCTCGAGTTCCCAAGAACTGATGTGGAACTGGAGAAAAGTACCAAAATAACAGTTTTAAACAAATAAAGTCCCTAACTAATGCAGTTATTGAGCGTATAACTACACAGGAACACAAACAAAAACAACAAAATAAACCATAATGAGTCGATGTGAAAAGAAGGCTTTGGGGCAACTGCTTCCTTAAGGAAATAAATCTGCCATTAGACTGCAGGTGTGAGCATGACCACACAGCAGAGTTCTGAATTCTTTCCAAAGATTCTCTATTAGCATAAAATTCTAGGCTCCAGGACAGCTCATTCCAGGTGAACGATTGCAGTTGTCAAGCACAAGTGAGAGATTCCTGGGGTCTGAAACATACACGTTTCGGAGGGGTACAAACAGGGTGAATAGACCTGTCTGCAAGGAACAGGGATGCAGTCACCAGGGAACATGATTGGAGGTTAGTGGGGAGCAAGTTGAAGAGAGATGAGAGAAAGTTTTACTTCACAGAAAGGCTAGTGGAACCGTTTAACAGTCTGCTGGTGGGGGTGGTAGGGGCAATTACACTAAAAGGGTTTTAACATGGCTAGGGCAAGGGGACTCACAGTCCATAGGTGGGACAACATGTGACTAAGGTGTAAGGGAACAGGGAAACAACCCACCAGTGCAGCAGGTCAGTGGGTTAAGGCAATATATTAAGGGCAAACTTGACAAACCCTTGGTCTCTGTCTGCCGCCAGAGTCTATGTTTCTATGTAAAACCCTGGCATCATGCACCATACCATGCCAACCAACATTACTGTCTATGAACCAGTATCAGTGGTCAACAAGAGCCAGCATGACCACCAAATAGTAACATTTGTGGTTATAACGCTCTGTGGAATTATATGGAGGGGAGATAATGGGGAAGCAGCTTCCATGGACTGCACCACCAGTTAGGGAAACTGCAGTACTTTGCAAACTCCGCAGTTATTTCCTCAACATTCTGCATCATCACTTTCTGTAACAGGACAATGATTTATCACATTACAAACATCTGCCACTATTTCTCCCACCACAGTCGACCAACTTGGAACAAGTGTCCTGGTGTTCTGCAGTCTACCATGGTGACAAGACACAACAGTACAACAGTTGCTTCTTCCCTCAGGTTTTACAAGGCCTAACTGGGTGTCTTCCCCTGAAGATCACTGTTTTTTAGTCATTTTGAAATTACTGACCTATTTCTCATCCTGTCAGGTGCCTCTCTCAATTTCTTCCCACCACATACTGCTCTTTCTGCTCCTGGCCACATATATGCCTTTACCAACAAAACCTCACACATACTACATGCAATTAGGTTCTGCGTGCAGATCATCAGTTTCAGTAGCTGTGTACCTGTCTGGTCAAACCTGACTCGGTTTTCAAATCTGATTCAGCCTATGAAGATACACCACAATGTTTCTGGCTGTAACAACCCTTAAAGGAGTAGTACACCCAGAATCTGCAAAAAAAAAACACATCTTGTGCAGAATGTTTTTATTTGTGTGAAGTCCTAGTGTATCCCTTCCCTTTGTCTGCTATTAGGAGTTTTTCCCTAAATTAGCCTAGCTTTAAGGTAGTTTTACGACCCCTGGAGATCTCCATCCGAGTCAAATTGATTGCTTTTCTTGTTCCTACAATGCATCCTGTCTCATGTGACAGTGATGTAACAGAGACCATAGATTCAGTTACAAGCACTGCTTTAGAATTAGTTCACAACAGAGCTGTGTAAAGTACAGTTACATAAGAACTTACCGTAACAGTAGATCTTTGAGAGAGACTTTTGCAGTAGGTATTTACCAATTGGACTAAGCCGGCAGGCGTCAAGACCCCACTGAAAATCTTCTAGCTAGCAGCCTCTGGCGGGGACCACCCTCGACATCAGCTAACCGAAGTCAGCATGCGTCAGAATAAAAGGGGCTGTCTCCGGCCCGCCCTCCAGTTCTCCCGCCAGAGGCCCATTGGGCATGACAGGAGAAGAGGAAATGCCCCATAATAACAAAGAAAAGAAGAAACTCAGGGGGATGGAGAGAAGGAAGGCAATACCTACTGCAAGAGCCTCTCTCAAAGACCTACTGTTCCAGTAAGTTCTTACGTAACTGTACTACCTTACTTCGAGAAGGCTCTTGCAGTAAGTATTTACCAATAGGACTGGGTACCAAGCAGTACTGAACAAACGTAAACCAGGGAAGAGGAGAAACAATCTGTCCACTAGAGACCCGGCAGGGAAAGAACTCAAAGAGAGGAGTCCCTGTAAAACTGCCAGGCCAAAGCCCGCTCTGCGGCGAAAGGCAACATCCAGGCTGTAATGCTTGGTAAAAGTATGGACAGAAGTCCAGGTAACAGCAGCACAGATCTCTGCAGCAGAGACATTCCTAAAGCATGCAGCAGATGCCGTCATGCCCCTGGCAGAGTGACCCTTCATTTGACCCAGAAGGGGTTTGTTGTACTTGGTGTAACAGTAGGTAATACAGTTGGCCAACCACTTGGAGAGACACTGCTTCAAAACAGCAAGGCCTGCCCTCTTTGGAGCAAAGAAAATAAAAAGCTGATCCATTTTCCTGGAATCTTTGGTCCTATTAGTATTGTACCATAAGATCCCATGCACGTCCAGAGTGTGGAGGACACGCTCCACTTGACTGGAGTACTCCAGAAAGAAAAATGGAAGCTCAATCGATTGATTGAGAGTGGATTCCGATACTACTTTTGGGTGAAATCTGGGGTTGGTCCTCATGGCCACCTGGTTCCTCTAAAAAATCAGGTAAGGGACGCCACACATAAGTGCCTGAAGTTCAGAGATTCTCCAAGTGGAGGTAACAGCCACAAGGAACAGAGCCTTCCACGACAGGAAACACAAATCCTCCCGGGAAGGAGGGGGGCCGGATTGCGAATAGGAGGCTTTAAATGGAGAACCCTTTAAGGAAGGTCTTGGAGACCTCTAGCTGAGCCACCAATTCATCTCCCACTGGGACAGGATGGGCTGAGATGGCTGATAAATAAACTCTGAGCGAAGACTAGTTGATACCAAAGTCAAAGAGGTACTGAAGGTAATCCAGAATCCTGGCCACCGGGCAGGAAAATGGTTCCAGAAGCTAGGAGTCTGTCCAAATGGAAAACCACTTCCACTTCATGTTGTAGGTCGATCTGGTGGAAGGCTTTCTGGCCTCCACCAGAATATTAGCCACCTCTGGAGAAACACCAAAACGAGCAGTAGCTACGTCTGAAGAAGCCAGGCGTGAAGGTGGAGGGATCTGAGGCCTGGATGGACCAAGGTCCCCCAATCTTGGGTCAGCAGATCTTATGAAATCGGAAGAGAAAGAGGAGGCTCTTCTGATAGCAGATGCAGAAGAGAGAACTAGACTTGCCTCGGCCAGGAGGGAGTGAAAAGAATAATTTGTGTCACTTCAGCCCGAAGTTTGTTTAGAACTCTCGGGATTAAAGGAACTGGAGAGAAGGCATAAATTAATCTGTCCCTCCAAGACACAGATAGTGCGTCCTGCCCCAAAAAATATCACCCTGGATCGAGCGAGCAGAAGGTGGGAAGCTTGCCGTTGCATGGGGACACAAACAGATATATCTGTGGCATGCCCCAGTGCACAAACACGTTGTTTAACATGTCCTGTTTTAATTCCCACTCATGAGCCCTTGCCGAAGTATGACTGAGGGCGTCCACCAGAGAGTTCTGAACTCCCGGCACATGGAGCGCTGTCAAGTGGAAACGGTGCTGCAAAACCCAGTACCAAACCCTCATTGCCTCCCGGCATAGGGGGTAGGAACAAGTACCCCCTTGTTTGTCGAGGTATCAGACAACAGCCATGTTGCCAGATTGTACCATCAGAGAACCAGGAAGGATGGGGGACTGGAATGCCTGTAGGGCATAAAGGACCGCCCTCATCTCGAGCACACTGATGTGCAGCTGAGTCATCTGGGGACTAGCTACCTTGAGTCCGATGGGACCCGAAGTGGGTCTCCCCATCTGACCCCTGAGGTGTCCATTATCAGGGTCTGGGTGGAGTGGGCAGGGCAGCAGAACATTCCCCGAGAGAGGTTCTCCAAGATCAACCACCGCCGGAGATCCTTGGCCATCGGGTCTGAAATGAGGATCTCTTGATCAGTTCATCCATAGACTGGTCCCACTGAACCTCGAGGGTCCACTGATAGACTCTCATGTGCAGCCTGGCAAGCGGCATTGTCAGTATGGTAGTCACCATAAGGCCTAGAAGGCAGAGGACCTTTCGGGCTGGGGCATGCTTCTGGGAAACCTGAAGGTGTGCCTGCTGCTGCAAGGACTCTGTCCTATCCGGGGGAGGAAGGCCTTGCCCAGATGGGTGTCCAACACTGCCCCAATAAACTGCAGTCGTTGGCAATGAACCAAATGCAATTTGGTATGGTCGAGGGTAATACCCAGCTTGGAAAAGATCTCCTGGGTTAGGGCAAGGGAGCGAAGCAGGTCCTCCCTGGAAGGAGCTGCAAACAGCCGATCGTCCAGGTAGGGGAACACCAGGCCCCCCCCCCCCCAAGTGCGCAGAGAAGCTACCACCACTGCTAAACGCTTGTGAACACCCGGGGTAAAGATATAGCTGATGGAAGGGCCTTGAACTGAAAATGCTCCCCTGAAAAACAAAAACGGAGGAACCTGTGATGAGGCGGGCAAACCGGGATATGCAGGTAAGCATCCTGCGTGTCCAAAGCGCAAAACCATTGGCCCGGCCTCAGCAGAGGAAGAAGGCTTTGAAGACACAGCACTCTGAACCTCCTGTACTCCACAAACAGAATGACGGAGTTGAGATCCAGAATGGGTCTCATGTCGCCCGTTTTCTTGGGCATAAGAAAAAAATGCGAATAGTAACCTATTCCTTGAAACTGAGGAAGAACAGGTTCTATTGCGGCCTTAGAAAGAAGGGAGTCCATTTCCTCCAGTACAAGAGGAAGGTGGTTCGGAGGATAAGACGATCGAGGTGGAGGTCTGTGGGGGGTATCTGAATGAACTTTATTAATAGAGTGCCCCTAGGACATGAGCTGTAGCACCCAAGAGTCGGATGTTATCCTCTCCCATTCCGGCAGGTGAAGAGAAAATCTGCAGACCACCAGCTCCACTGGACTGTGGTCCAGTACGAGGAGGAGAGGCAATGAGTCAGAAGGTCGTGGGCAGGGTAGCAGCTGCAGCTCCTGCAGCTCTACGGGTTTTGGCAGCAGGGTCTTTGGCTGCTGACACAGCTCCAAGCTTGGGCTAGCATTGGGTCTGCGTCTGCTTCGGCTGACGACAGTTTTGCCATTGAACACAGCGTTTCTGCCCCTGAGGTTTATTATACATGTAGTGGACGGACCAGAGGGCCTGTCCCTTACCCTGAAGATTGGTCAGGATATCTTTAACATCACCCCCAAAGTGGAACGGCCCCCTAAAAGGGGCATCCAAAATAACTGACTGCACTTCAGGGGCCAGGCCTGAACTTCTGAGCAGGCTGAGCGCTTGTCAGAAGACCGGCAGGAGACTTATCAGCCCTGTCTGGGTGGGAAATGGCAGAGCTGGAGCCCGACTTATCGGACCCAACCGCACCGCTAGGCTGTAAGGCAGGAGCTGAAGCAAGGGTGGAAGCCTTGTCTCCGTAGCTCTCTGTCACCCGAGCATGAGCTCAACGGGGAGGGGTTCCCCCGACATGCCTGGACACCACCAAGGCGGCCGCTGGGAGATTGGTCCCCCAGAGGGGAAGATACCTGGAGACCCACAACTCCAGCTGGAGTCGGGAGGCTGTGAAAAAAAGGAGTCCTGGTCCCCTTGCTTCTCCTTATGGTGTCCCTCAGGAGAGACCAATTGCCTGCCTGAGTTTCTTCAATTCCTTCTTAATGGAGGCCATTTTCTTTTTAAGAATATGGGATTCCAGGACCTGCTGCCACCGTTTGTGGGTAGCGGAACTGAATTTTCGGCAGTGGTCACACTCTTCCATGCGGTAGTCCGGGCCTAGACAAAAAAGGCAGAGGGAATGGCTGTCCTTATGCAGGAGCTGGGTTCCGCACGAGTCGCACTTGTTTTTATGAGAGTCGAAGGGCAACAGGGACAACATGCACAACCGGTAGGAATAATGGTTTACAATGAAGAATAGATTGAAATTCAAGTAATTTAGCAAAAGGAGACGAGTATTTTTTAATGAACTAGTTGTTTCTTATTAAAGATAAGTGTGTGTATGTGTGAGTTATTTAATCAGACTGCCATGCAAGTTTAAAATCAAAACACTCCTGCTAGCTAGACCTGACACACACAGAAAACAAAAATACTAAATTGAGAGCTATTTAGTAGCTGTTTTCTTACAGACAATCTACTCAGCTCTTAAGTATCTGCTAAACTGTACATGTAGCCATATCTGCACACTGGATAAGAAACATTACACATCTCTGCTGTTGTAAACTAATTCTAAAGTAGTGCTTGCAGCTGAATCTATGGTCTCGGCTACATCACTGTCATGAGACAGGATGCACTGTAGGAACAAGAAAAGCAATAATCCTGCCTCAGATGGAGATCCCATGGGTCATAAAACTACCATAAAGCTAGCAAGCTAATTTACGAAAAACTCCTAATAGTAGACCGAGGGAAGGACACAGTAGGACATCGCACACAAATCAAAACATTTTGCACAACACATATTTTTTGCAAATTCTGGGCATACTACTCCTTTAACAGCACTTTTACAATTGGCAGCACCATTTTGACATAATCCATACTTCACAGTCATACACTGCACTTTGCAGATAGTATGTTAAAGAACGGCGGTGCACTATGGGACCGATGCACACATTGCGCTGCCCGTAGTACTTCTGCAGATATGTTTTCAAGCACTGTAATAGTGGCAGAGTGGAATCAGTTAGACTATGTTTAAAACAAACAGTAGTCAAGTGTGAATGCACAAGCAAGGATTTATTTGGGCCATAGTCTAAGGAGGGTACAACAGGCTGCCCTAAATTTTCTTCAGGTAAAAACTTCAATCACTAATCACAACTCTTAACTAGCGAGCCGCTTACTTTAGAGATTTTACCTGGCAAACAGAAAATTCAGTTGAAGTTGGGCCACTGTTTTCATGGCCTAACAGATCACAGGTGTAAGATGCATGCAAAATCCTTTACATAAACCAAACAATTGAATACACACCCATTTCCCAGTCCCGTGTACTCTACTGTGTAAAGAGCATCTGGTGGCGTACCATTCCCTGGTTTCCACGTCAGAATGTGCTGAAAATTCTCTGATATAAATCGAACATTGGTAGGTCCCAGCAGCACTGATAAACCTAGAGTATAAAAATAACCAAAAATTAATAGTGAAGAATGTGGTCTTGTCTAGTACCTTTCATACACAATATAAAAACAGCAGTATTTCTTAGTAACCATATCTTTTGTTGTTGTTAGCAATAATGTTCATTTGACAAGAATATCAAAATATACATTTTTCTTTTTGTTTTCCTTCCTAGACCAAAATACGTCATTCTGAAGTTTTTTTTAAAAGTTACTACCCCAGTGCCACGTCCGATGTGAAAAAAAAACTGACTATCTTGTTACAGTGTTGTGCTGTTTACCATCAGAAACATGTGGCTGCACCGACCTATTACATCTACAGTATGAATCCAGCATGTACAATCAACAGGTAACATGAGGACAAATTTACAGTTGTGAGTTGTGGCCATCTTTAACAGTGTCCATCATTAAATTACAAAATTAACCATAAAATTGTTTTAAAAGTATCTGAGCAAAGCAAATATACACTGAGCACGACTCTTATGATGTCAAAAATAAAAAGGTTACTCACTTGTAACCATACTTCTAGGGATGGTATATGGTTCACATCCACACTCCGGCAGTTCCACTAGAACAATGTAATTTGCAAGATGTCTTCAAGCTAAGCTCCTCCCACTACCCGGGCAGTACATCTCCCTTCCCCCCCCATTCCAACCCATGATGTCATATCTTGCAGACTGAAAGCAGGGATCCCTGTGCCACTTGCCAAGGTAGGTCGGGTGGATTGTGTGGATGTGAACCATATACCACTCCTAAAACTACAGCTACAGATCAGTAACCTCTTTTTCTAGGGGCGTAAATATGGTTCACTAGCCACACTCTAGCAGACTTCTAGCAGTTCTCTGGAAGGAGGGGGCAGGACGCACAGCTCTATTTGGCAAACAGACACTGGAGAATCAAGGTCCCAAAACTGGCATCCTGGCATGACTCAAAGTCAGTGCAGTAGTGGGAAATGGAGGTATGTGTTGACTTCCAGGAAGCAGCCCTGCCGATTTCCAGGATAGGGATGTCCTTGGAAGCAGCCACCGAAGCAATGATTATGTCTAGTGGAATGAGCTCTAAACCTGACAGGAGGCTCTCCACTAGCCAACCTGTAAAAGAGGCTGATGCAGGATGTGATCCACCTGCCAAACGTCTCCTCTGCTGTTGGCCTGTTGCCGAAGGATGAGAGGTACGGGGCCAGTACTAACTTAAACATGCAGTAGGACTGACTGTTGTGGGCACCCTATACGTCTTATGGACACTGCTCTGAGCTCTTTTTTGAACGTGGGTATTTATACACTGTTCTTCTTGCTTCTCTTCATCAATGTTGTATGGGAAAAAAAACGCCCAGCCACCTTCTACCAGCCCACGCACAGTCAGCACAGATGGCTCCCAAGTGCACCTCAAGGGTTGTTGCCTGTAATCCCAGTTGAGACAGGGACCAAAGGTGATCTGGGATGCTAGCCACAGGGCAGACAACAGGATCAAGTTCCTTGCCCGGACACCAAATGGAAAATATAGTACAGTTAAGTAAGAACTTACCGTACCAGTAGAGCTTCGCGAGAAGCTCTTGCAGCAGGTAACACATTTAAGACTGTTGCCGGCAGGAGACAGGATCCCACGGTAAACTTCTATCCAGCAGTACCAAGCGGGGACCGCTACCCTGATGTCTGCCCACCCCGACATGCTATGTGGTATAAGAGGTGACAGTCCCCAGCATTCCCCAGTTCTTGTGTCACCGGAGACTCCAGCATTCGGATAAACTGAGATCCATCAAGGTAACCCAGGGCAATACCTCATCCAACAGGAAGAGCATCTGAAAATGGACACATGCAGCGGGAAATCTCCATGGGGAAGGAGGGTGGGAAGTATACCTGCTGCAAGAGCTTCTCACGAAGATCTACTGTTATGATAAGTTCTTACATAACTGTACTATCTTACTTGGAGAGTCAGCTCTTGCAGCAAGTAACACATTTAGGACAGATTCCCAAACAGTATAAACTGAAGAGAACTCCTTGGTCGGTAGGACATCAGGAGAAAGAGGGAGGGAATCCCCTACAAGATGAGACCCTGTAGGACAGCAAGCCTGAAGACTACTCTGCATCTTGAGGCAATGTCCAAACTGTAGTGTTTAATAAAGGTGTGGACTCAGTGCCACGTGGCTGCTGAACAAATGTCAGAGGCAGAGATGTTTTTGAGTGCAGCAAAGGAAGCTGCTACGGCTCTAGTAAAATGACCCTGTATCGGTCCCAGTAGGGGGTTTTCGTGCTTCTGATAGCAGAAGGAGATGCAGTGTGCAGGCCATCTGGAGAGGGTCTTTTTGGACACAGGGGCTCGTAGAGCCCTAGGAGCAAAGGAGACAAACAACTAGTCAGAACTCCTGCTTCCCTTGGTTCTGGATAAGTAGTATCGCAAGGTGCGATGAACATCCAGAGCATGGAGAGGTGCCCGTTTGTATAGCTGGCGTAATAAACAGGTAGTTGAACATACTGATTTAACGCCATCTTGGACATCATCTTGGGTAGAAACTTAGGATTGGTTCTCACAGCTACCCTGTTTTTGTGGAACACCAAGTAAGGCTCTTTAAACATCAGGGCCTGAAGCTCAGAAATCCTTTGAGTAGAAGTAACCGCAACTAAAAATAACGTTTTCCAAGACAGAAAACGTAGCTCGCAATTCGCAGCAGGTTTAAAAGGTGGGAAGGTCAACTTCTCCAAAACAAATAGAAGATCCCAAGGGGAACAGGGTCCCTAATGGGAGGCTTATAGTGGAGCATACCCCTAAGAAAAGTGCGAGTTACCTCCAACTGTGCCACTAATCTGCCCTGAGGAGGGGTGTGATGGGCAGAAAGGGCGGCCAAATGCACCTTTATTGAGGAGTAGCCCAAGCCTGACTCTGAAAGGGATAGCAGGCACTCTAACAGAAGATAAATCGCACATGCCAGAGGATCCAGGTGGCAAGCCGTGGCCCACAGACAAACTCTTCCATTTCATAGTGTAAGTTGCTCTGGTGGATGGCTTTCTGTCCTTCACAAGGATTTCGCCGACTCTGTTGGAAACTCTGAAGCGGAGCTTCTTCTAGGTCCTCAGGAGCCATGCATGTAGATGGAGGGATCGCAGGTTCAGATGGACCAAGGTCCTGTTGTCCTGAGACAGCAAGAATGTGCTTGATGGAAGGGCGATTGGAGGCTCTGCTGCTAACTTTTGTAACAGTGGAAACCAGATTTGTTGAGGCCATAGAAGTGCTACCAGGATCATTGTTGCACCTTCCGTTTGCACCTTAAGGAGCGGAAACGGCGGAAAGGCATAAAGGAATTTCCCCTTCCAAGACCTGAGGGACAACACGTCTTGTCAGAAAACACCAGGTGCGTGATCTAGCGAGCAGAAACTGGGCAGTTCTGTGTTGGTGGGGGAGGCAAAGAGGTCCAATTCGGGTGTCCCCTCATGTGACGAGAATGGGCCGACTACAGACTGCAGAAGCGTATAATTTGTGCACTCTCGACTCTGTTCTGATGAGACTGTCTGCCAATGTGTTTTGAATTCCGGGGACATGGACCGCTGAGATCGGCAGGTGATGGGATATGGCCCAATCCCACACTCTTGTCGCTTCTCTGCACAGAGGACAGGAGTGCGTGCCTCTCTGTTTGTTTATATAAAACACCACTGACATGTTATCCGTCTGTACAAGAAGGTGTCCCGCTTTGAGGATCTTGCTCAAGGCCTGCAGTGTTTAGAGAATGGCTCTCATTTCAAAAATGTTGATATGGAGTAAGTCCTCATTCACGGACCAGGGTCCCAGAGTCCTTTGAATGCCTAGGTGCGCCCCCCATCCCGTGTTCGATGTGTCTGATGTTAGGCCCTGCTCCAGTGCCTCCTTTTATTGTGGTACCCCTTCTCGCAAGGAAGGAGATGTCATCCACCAATGAAGATCTAATCAAACAGGTCTTTTGATGGAGACTGGAAGATCCAAGTCATCCCATCTCTGGTCCCATTGGACACAGAGTGTCCATTGAATTGTTCTCATCCTAAGTCTCGCAAAGGGGACTGTAAGGATGGACACAGCCATGTGGCCCAGCAGCCAAAGTAGGGCTTTGGCTGGTGCAGTAGAGACTGAACATATTTGACTAGCTAGGATCTTTAGTCGATCGGCCCTTTCCTCTGACGGGATGGCTATCCCTCTGACTGTGTTGAGAAAAGCTCCTATGAAAGGCAGGTTTCTGAGATGGGCTCAGGAACGATTTTAGTGCATTGATGGTGATGCCTAGACTCTGGAAAAGAGTACAAGTGTTCCGAATGGACCTCTGAAGTTGTTCCTTAGACTGTGCTGTGAGAAGCCAATCATCCAAGTAGGGGAACACGTAATGCTCTATCCTCCGAACTGCCACTGCCACCACTGCAAAGCACTTCGTGAACACTCTTGGAGTCGAAGAAAGGCTGAAGGGTAATGCCCTGAACTGAAAATGCCTGCATTGGAAAGTGAACCTGAGGTATTTCCTGTGGGGCATCACTATCAGGATGTGAAGGTATGCGTCCTGCAAGTCCAGTGACGCTAGCAAGTCTCCCTGTTGAGCCATGGGGAGTAGGTTTTGGAGAGTGACCATCCTGAACCTCTTGTATTGAACCGAGCGACTTGAGGTCACAGAGATCCAAACGGACCTCAAGTCTCCTGTCTTCTTCAGGACCAGGAAGAAGTGCAAATAGAATCCTGTTCCTCTCTGGTTTAGAGGGACAGGCTCTATGGCCTTCTTGGAAAGCAGGGCTTGAATTTCTTGTTGAATCAAACCAGCGTGTTCCATGGAGTAACGGGATGGGGTGGGGGTGGGGGCCTGTCCGGTGGTATGTTGACAAACTCTATAGAATGCCCATTCTCTATGACTTCATGGACCCATTGGTCGGAGGTCACTTTTCTCCATGCCATTGCATAGAGAGAAAAACATCCTCTGACCGCCTCTCCCAACAAGACGCTGGGAAGAGGAGGGTCGCATCAGGAGTCAAGCGGTGGAAGGGGCTGGAAAGGTGGCTTGAGTAGGTTTTGTCTAATGAGGGAAGGGTCCGGCAGATCCTCTGTGGGCGTCTCTCCGACTGTAGCCTCCCCGCTGAGGCTGTTGTTGCTGAAAACTGGCCTGCTGCTATTGATAACCCACTCTGCCACGAAGACGAGACTTTTGAAACTGTCTCGGTTTCAGGCAGTACATGGATTGTACGGTTCGGACAGCCTTACAGGTATCCTGCAGCTTATTGATCATTTCCTCCGTGTCCTCGCCAGAGAGTACGGAGCCTCTGAAGGGTGCATCTAGGATGTTGGATTCTACATTCTGCGCAAAGTCAGAAACACAAAGCCAGGAGTGGAGACGTAGACGTACGCCTGTGACAAGCTACCCTTGCTGCCATGTCCGCAGAGTCATAAGCGGATCATAGAACATGCATGCCTATATCTGACCCAGTCTGTAATAGTTTGGAGAGTTCTGCCTTTTGGGGGCAGTCAGGCATTCCCTGCAAAATGTCCATTCCATGTTCCTAGAGACCATTTTGGAATTGACCATGTGAGTCATGAAGTTAAGACTTCTGCTGCTGCAGGTGGCAGACGAATACACCTTTCGAGCCATGGAGTCCAACTGTTTGGACTCTCTGTCTGGAGGCTGAATGCTCAGGTGTTTCGGACTCTGCGAATGGTCATGGGCCGCCAAAATGACTACTGAATTAACAGTGGGGTGTTTGACTCGGAAGGGTTGCTCCTTTGGTGCCCTATATAGATGGTCAGCTTTCTTGGGGATAGCTGTATAAGAACGGGGGGGTCTCCAAGTGCCTGGGTGACATCTTCAAAGGTGTCGACCATAGGTGGGATTACCACTGGTTTGGGGTCTTTTTGCCTGCTGTATCTGGAGAGTCGCACATGTTCAGGGTCTAAATCTTCCGTATCCCAGCCCATGTTTATTTGAATATGCCGCATGACCTCCATAAAGGATGGGTCATCTGGAGGGGATTTGGGGGTATCCTCAGGGTCCCTGGGGGATAGATCCTCAAAGGATGAATGTGAGGAATCTGAGGGCTGGTAGGAGTCTGAAAAGGAGACAGATGATGATCTACGCCTCCTTTTCCTTGTCTGTGCCTATCTGAGGAGCTAGATAAGCCTGGGCTTCTTAATCTGGACCTGTGGTCTCTCCTTTTGGCCACTTTCTATCTTGGCTGCTTTCCTCGGTCCTCATCCGAAGGAGGCAGGGAACAGTGCGCGCGCGAAGGAGATGGCTTCCTCAACCGGATTTAGAGTCAACCGGGTTCAATAGGAGTTGCAGTTTGAGGTGTTGTTGGGAAGATATCTGGTCTGATGGTCTCCCACCAGTGATGGAACAAATCTTTAACCCGTGAAAGGTTTAGTTTTGGAAAGCCTGTAGCCGGGTCCGGCAACTGCACTGGCACTGGTACCGACATCAGGCCTGTCCGGTGTTGGTGTGTATTCTGGAGGCGATGATGGGTTCAGATTAGCGTTGTCAGGCTCCAGGGTTACTGTGTAGACTGGCGTCGGATCTGCCTGCACTGGGGTGTCGTCTGTCCAGGCGTCAGCTAGAAGGGAAGACACCAGAGGCAGAGCCGGCATATGAGACACCTTAAGGGCGCCGTCCAAAGACCAACGTTGGTGCTGGTCCGATGCAGACTTGGCGCCTGTCTGATGGCAGGTGAGAATATTTCTCTGCCAGATTCTAGGCCTGTTTGGGAGGGACAGAGGAGGAGGATCTCCCTGCTGCCAGGCTCAAGGTGTTAGACTTATCCTGGGGCTCCGCACTGCATAAACAGGTCAACCAGGATGCACGGTTCCCCTTATCTGGGTCTGAAGACCAGACTGTGATCTGAGTTGGGGGCCGGATCTTGAAAGACTGTAGCGTCAGGCCAGAGGACCGCGAAACCTTTTCCTTCATGCCGACACGAGGTAGGGTGGCGGGGTTACTGACAGTAAGTTGGGAGTCACGGCCTGATAATTCAGAGGTGCCCTTCGAGGCAGAGTGCGATTCAGAGGATCGCGAGTGGGATCTCTCCCGTTCTTTCTCCTTTTGTCTTTCTTTAGTTTTAGAGGAATCCCGATGTTTTTCAGATTTTTTGTGGGAACAGTAGGAAGACTCCCATCCAGGAGGAATCCTTTTGCATGGTGGCCAACTGCTGTTGCACAGGAAGCCTGTAAGGCCTTCTGACGGCAGATCCGAGTCTGGCTTTTGAAGGCTTGGTAGTGAGGACAGGCCTGGGTGTTGTGGTCTGGGCCCAGACATAACACTACAAACAGACCCTGTGGCCATCCTTGGCAGGGATCTGCTACCCACAGGCGCACCTGTTCATGTGACTAGAAGAAGGCGACGGGGGAGATGACATACAGGAAGAGTATATGAAATTGAGGGACTACTGCGACGAAAATAAGAAAATGATTGAGTCTAAAGTGGTCATACTGGCGTAAGTCTAGATGTGGAGCTGGTGAACGCATGTCAATGACAGCAAAAGAACAGGAGCATGCTGGGGACTGCCGCCTCTTGTACCACGTGGAATGTCGGGGGCGGTCTGATGTCCGGGGTGGTCCCCACTTGGTACTGCTGGATAGATGTTTGTGTCGTGGGGGCCTGTTGCCTCCGGCTACAGTACTACATATGTTACCTGCTGCAAGAGCTGACTCTCAAAGTAAGGTCTTCCATTTAAAGGCACAGCATCTGCAAGTCAGGAGGCCTCCACAATGTGCAGCACATCATCTGCAATACCGAAGGCCTGGAACTCCAGCCACTCAGAAACCATGCCATGAACTGCAGGGACTGCAGATCTGGGTGCAGAACCATCCCCTGAAGTCTGGTCCACAGATCCGAGCAGAGAAGCAGTTGCCACAGAGATCTGCTGCTGAGGCTGAGGAGATCTGGGTACTTGAACTGCTTTGGCCAGTCTGGAGCGATAAAGATCATCCATGCCTTGTCCTTCCAGTGCTTGACCACTACCTTGTGGATCAAGGGGGTAGGGAAGGAAGGCCTTCATGAGGCCTGGGGTCCAGGGCCTTGCGAAGGCATCCCCCAACAGTGTCGCGGATTGTTGGGGGGGGATGTGGGCACAAAACAGCCACAGTCTGACAGTCTCTCAGGAGGTAAACGGGTCCACCAGAGTGCCCCACTGCAAGAAAAGGTGGTTCACCATCTCCTGATGCAGGGACCACTCGTGTGATGTCTCTCCTACCTGGCTGAGAGCACCTGCCAGCTGATTGTTCTCTCCTGCAACATGAGTTGCCACGGGGTTATGTGATGCTCTCTAGCAGCAAAGAGGGAGAGCTCCAACAGATAACTACATAAAAACTCAAAGAAACAGGATAAAATCCAAAGCTACAGATAATAAAAAACAGCAAAAAATAGCACTTCATTAGAGGGTCACTGTCAACCTTTTTGGCATCATATTATTTCTAGGTAAAAAACCCACACTTTATGATTACTTACTGTCTCTAAAATTAATTGATGTAGCTTGTTTTGTCTGCCTCCTTGCTTATTAGAACCAAAATGCATGGTAATGTATAGTTTTGCTTCAAATCTTTGAACTACTCGGTGAAAACGTCCTGAACATTATAAACACCCTCAAACAATGCAACCACTCATGATACAATAGTCTCATCTACTTCCATCGCTTAATGAGTGGCTAGCTTGTGTTGGGGATGTTTCTGGGTCCAGAAAAGATGCAGTGGGAGCTGGACAAGAAATGTAAACAAACATGGTTTGGCGTGGTAACACCAGTATGGTGGGCAGTCCGTTTTTCACTTTTTAAAAGGAAAAAAGGCATCCGAATCAAACTACAAGCTGTAGCAACAGTCTCTGTAGAATGTGAACATCATAAAATGTGTTTTTTAAATGAGGGACACTTTGAGGCCTACAGGGGTTGACAGTGTCCCTTTAAATACATCACCATGATGAAATCCAGAAAAACCTAACAAAAACGGACAGAGATAGCATGGAAGACATCCAGAGCATGCCTTTGACAACACAATCTCAAGCTGTCAAAAGAGGGAAACTCGATTCATCCTCTGATCCTTTGCTAACAGCTGTGGTGGCCAAGATGTCATGCAAGTACAGCATATGGACAAATTTAATTTAATCCAATGTAACCCTACGAATTGCCAGCCGGCGGGCGGTAGGTTACGTGATCTTTGGCCCAGGCACCTGGAGGATAAAGACATCAAAGAGTAACAGACCGGAGAACTTACCTGCAGACAAA
This sequence comes from Neoceratodus forsteri, assembly GCA_016271365.2. NCBI lineage: Eukaryota > Metazoa > Chordata > Ceratodontiformes > Ceratodontidae > Neoceratodus > Neoceratodus forsteri. The sequence goes on along the minus strand of CM057459.1, from coordinate 1,280,339,341 downwards.
AAGGTATTTTATTAAGAGCGACGCAGCACTCTGCGCAATCTGGTTACATGTTCTCCCAAAGCTTTAGGCAGTGGGGTATATATATGCAGTGTGACGAAACTTCAGGAAGTTACAAATAAGATAATACTTTAGCTACATGATATTTGTCAGTCTGATTGGCTATGTTGGTATGGCTTAATGTTATCCACGAGTTGTGACACTGGTGTTTATGTTTTTGCTTGGTCATTGCTTTCATACCCGTTTTATCCATATTTGGTCATACTGCTTCCCCTAGTTTAGAAACGTAATGTACTGTAATTTAGCTAACAATTTAACTGTCACAAGATAGCGACATTGCTCCCTTAGGATTATACTTTATACTGAGACATTGTCAAACCAGTATGACTAACGAGCAAAAGTAATCCAGCATGTATCCCAGTACATTTAATAAAACTTTGTGATTAAAATGGACCCAGCACTCAACTGCTCCTCTAGTATTAACTAGAATTATAACTAAAAGGTTATTTACTTACTAGCATGTAGAAACAGGTAATCACAAGCAGACACTACTGCTAGGTCTTTTTTTATGCTTGCCCCTTATTGATTGCATATCACGAAATATGTTTAGGTCGGACATTTAGTATTATTTGTAGCTCTCCGCAACTAATATAAAACTAAATGACCATTATACATACATGGATTATGCGATTTGAAAGTTTACTCTGTATTTTTAGAAAGTCTTCTGATCCAGATGCCATCATAACTCCTTATGACCCATTTGGGACGGGCTGACTTCGTTTTTGCCAATTTTAATGTCACATAATCTGTATGCCATCACAGCTCCCTGTAGTTTACATATCTCCGACTGACCTTTTTAGTAACTTTAAAAGAGCACAGGCATTATTAGGTTATCTTAACAGTGTGTATATATAAATATCAGAACCTACATGCTGTAAACCCAAAGGGTTAATATTTAATAAAGTACAGCTATTGAGGGGCTGTTTCCACATAATGACCAGGTATTAGATACATGTTGTTCTTAATTGTGGCCTGTTTGTTATAGAATATCATAGTCTGATATATCTCAATATTTTCCCATAGCTGAAGCATGTGCTGATATTGCAGTGTAACGCTGTACTCTCATGCGTTGTGTTTATGATTAAGGAAGCAACAGATTGTTCTCTCTTTAAGCTACGTAACAACCTTGAGATTAGAAATGGCTTATTGTATACGGTGTGTCCATCCACTACTATGCTTGCACAAGGACTTGTTTTAGTCACATACAACAGTACCAGTAAAACAAAACAAGATAGTGATGAAACATTTGTGTACAGCAAGTACATTATAAACATAGCAGCAATTAAAACATAGTTAATATAATGTTACATCTAAGCACACTAATAGACTCAGCTGAGGACTTGAAGTCGATCGAGCCTGCCATGGAAACCCTCATGAAGAGGGACAGAGACGTGGAAAGCACAGTGAGCTCCACAGAAGACGAGTGAAAAGGACCGAAGAGAACTGCTGGAGCTAAGAAAAGAAGTCAATAAACTGGAGGACAGAACAGAAGACCAAGAAGGTCAGAGCCATAGGAACTATCTGGTGATAATAGGGCTCCTCGAAAAAAGCAGAGGGCAGAGACCCCATAGCCTTGTTACAGAAACTGTGCTAGAGGTTTACTGGCCCCTCACCTAATGGCCCTACATATATAAATCGAGAGAGCACATTGATCACTGTACCGCGTAGCCCATCAAAAGAAGAGGGGAGATCTCACCCGATAATCCTTAAACTCCTTAATTTTCCAGACAAAATACATATACAAGCGTGTGTCCGAGAGCTTCAAACTGTGGAGTGGGAGGGCAGGAAAGTATTTCTCTTCAGTGATTTAAGTCCTCAGACTAGAATAAAACAAGCCGCCTACTGAGACATAAAAAATACACACTATAAAGTAGAGATTAAATTCCACCTCAGCTATCCTGCTCATCTTTCAGTTAAAGTGGGTGGTAAGGAATGCCAGTACAACTCAGCAGAACTGGCACAAGACCAGCTAGCTCAGCTTCTTCCAGATCGGTTTTAAAAAGGTGGCAGCAGCAACTGGAAAGGTGTTGGCTTTTCAGCACCTAAGCAAACTGAGACCAGTTTAAATACGAGCTCCACACAACAAGGAAAGCTAGTAACAGAATAGCAGCCGAAAGTAACACCTGAACATCCAAATACTTTAACTGAGAAACAAAAATACAGACACCTGCGAGGTTATATTAGCCTGGTGAGGAACATGATTTGTCTTGCTTTGGGATATAAAGCAGAGCATGTTGGCAGTTTCAGGAGAGACTATATGACACTCTGGAGTTCCACTCACAAATCAACAATAGCATCCCAAATTTGCAGCTACACCATTGTATTTACTTAAAAATATCATGAGCCACAACCTGAAATATGGTGCCGAAATCAATGGTCTCAACATTCAATAATGTCAGATGGAGAAAAACTTACCTTGTCCTTCCTCGGAAATGACATTGAACACAGAAGCGAGCCTAGCTCACGATGTCCATCTTGTACGAAGGGCAGGTTCTCACAGATGCACACGAAACACACGAACAGATGTGATGTGCAAGACCAGAAGTGAGGGTCTCACTTGTAAAACAGGAGAAGGTTAAATGACTTAAAGGGAAATCGCGTGAGAGACAGGGAAACTGATGGAAATGTGAGTGACATTAGTCCCATCCCCCTCTTCCTGTTGAAGCAGACGATATGAAAAACAAACTAAAAAGGAATCCTGGTGAACTTAAATGCCAGACTGAGCCTGTTAGAGTGTATAATGGAGTTCAGATAAGTGTCTCAAAGTTTGAAGGGGGGGGGGGGACAGTCACTGCAACTACAGAGTAACTCAACACCAGAAGAGGTGTGAGAACAACATGTCAAAGAGACTGTAAGTGATAATGGTCACTCTGCCTCCTTCTCTGTATAAGGGAAACACGGGACAGAAATGCTGTATAGCAATTTGCGTGAACTAAACATATGATAAAGGAATATGTGTCCTACAGAGCTCAGAGGAGCATCCAGACTGGTGGTGGTGAGGGTAGTGGTTTTCACACCTGCAACAATTACCTACACCTGGCCGATTATCCATCAGACTACCCTCCTTTTCCTGTACTTGGATCTCGACTCAGAATTGGTCAGAAACGGCAGAGAAGGATGAGGAGGGCATGAATAGCTATGGCACCACGGTGTAGTCAAAGGGCATGCATACAACCTCCTCAAATTAGCAGTATTTACCAGTTATAGCTGAAGTAGTACTAAGCAAGAGGGTGAAGTTGATGGGGGAATGTTTTTCTTGGGACTGCAGACGGGATATGTGAATAGGCAAAGCATTTCAATTCTCACCAATTAAACCTGTTGGGGGGTAAGCCATGGAAAATCTGTTAAGTTACTTAATACTGTAGTGCTACTTTAAGCTTTTAACATGTTAATGTAGAGTTTTATATTTTATTGGAGTTGCAAATGTCTAATCAGGTACTGGCTATGAAAAGTTTAGCTCAGTTTAACCAATACTCTACCACAGCTGGACACCTCTCTGCATTTACAGGATATGCAGAAGCGGTCCAAACAGATCAGAATGTGCAGGCGAGGAAGCTGCTAAACAGAAGTCGAGTAGTCTTCTGAATAGGAGGTACAAATCCTTCATTTTGGAGTGAGGGGACAACATGGAGAATTTCAGTATCAAGTTATGACTTGTGGGTGTGTTAACAAAACTGCTCGTTTATGTTCGATGTTTTGAGGCTTGTGGATATCCGTTTTTTTTTTTTTCCTGTTAAGGACGTTTTTGGTAAGAAAAAATGGTGGTGATGGTGGGGGGGGGGCAGACGACCAAATAACACTGGTTTCATGGAAATATATCAATAAAATTCAAGCAGACAAAAAAGCTGCAGCCAGATGTGTAGGGGTTACAAGTAATATAATACGGGTGAACAATGGAGATCACAATTAACTATGTAACCTGGAACATAAAAGAGGCTCAAACTGCATCAAACAGATATCAAACACTGCATCATTTAAATCAACTAAAAGTAGAAATATATTTCTTGCAAGAAACTCACATTCTAGCAGAAAGGACTAATCATATTAAGGAGGCAATGGGTAAGGGCAAGCCTTTGGGGTGGGGCAGAACACTAACAAAAGAGGTGTCACTAGCCTAGTTGCTCGACACATTCGGTCCCAAGCAGAAAACGAAGTCAGGGACCCAGAAGGAAGTTTCATCTTTATACATGAAATGCTATACAATAGTAACCCTAGGGAGCATGGACTCCCCACAATTTTTCATGGATGTTCTACATGCACCGAGTCCATTCGTGGTTACACTCTTAATACTGGAAGGGGACTGGAAACTAATCAAGTACCAGATCAGGACAGGATAGGCAGTCACAGAAAGAAAAGTTATGTAAGAACTTACCATAACAGTAGATCTTCAAGGGAACCTCTCATCAGGCTGCAGCTTTGGAACTAAGCTGTCAAGCATTGGGATCCCACAGAAGCTTTTTCTGCAGCAGTCAATTAGAGGCTACCCACACTGACATCAGGCTCTGATGTCACACACTCTATATAAGCATGGGCTTATAACTCCTTCCTCAGTTCTTTCCCTAGCCAGAGGCCATGGAAGACAGTAGTCCCACCAGGTAACTGAGGAGCGAGAGAAGGTGCATAGCTAGCAGAAAGGTTAACAGCTGAGCTGTAGAGAGAGACAGAGAGAAAGGGGGACAGAGGGAGGGATGGATGTCATGACCTGTTGACAGAGATTCCTTTGAAGATCTAATGTTACGGTAAAATCTTAGGTAACTGTTCTGTCTTCTTCAGTGATATCTCTGTCATTAGGTCACACCAATGGAATGAATCCCAAACAGTGCTAAGAGCAAGGACAGTCTGGTTGGCAGGAGGCCAGAGGCCTAAGAAAAAGGCCCTGAAGCACAGCTAGACCAAAGCCTGCCCTTCTTCTGGAGACAATGTCTAGACTGTAGTGCTTGGTGAAAGTGTGGACAGTACTCAAAGAGTCCGCAGCACAAATCTCGGCTGCAAACATGCCCCTGAAACAGGCAACTGAAGCAGCCATGCCTCTGGTGATACAGCCTTTAACAGAGCCTGGAAGTTCCTTACCGTACTTCCTGTAACAAAAAAAAATAATACCGCTGGCCAACCATTTGGACAAGCACTGTTTTGAAACTGGAGTGCCTTCTCTTCCAGGGGTGAAAAAAACAACTGACAGGACTTCCTGCAGCCCCTCATATGTTGTGTACAGTAATGCAAAATTCTATGCAAATCCAAAGTATAGAGCAATGCTTCCTCTGGATTGGCATGCTCTGGATAATAAACAGGCTGGTGGGTGGATGGATTGATTTAGGGTAAACTCAGATACCATGTTAGGAAGAAACTTAAGGTTAGTACACAGACAATGTTTATGTGGGAAATCAATAAGGATGCTCACACGAGAGCCTGTAGCTCTGAAATTCTTCGAGCAGAAGTAATGGCAACTAAAATTAACTCTTTCTACAAGAGAAAGCATAGCTTGCAAGATGCGGCTAGCTCAAAAGGAGGTCGGGTCAGCTTCTCCAAAACAAAATTCAGGTCCCAAGCCAGAACCAGGTTACGGACAGGAGGCTTCAAGTGGAGAATGCCTCTCAGAAAAGTATGGGCCACATCCAGCTGTGCCACACTATGGCCATTAATGGGCCCACGAAAGGCTGATATGGCGGATAGGTGCACATTAACAAAAGAGTTTTTGAGTCCTGCATCAGGCAAGGTCAGGAGATATTCCAAAACCTGGTTCACTGGACAGGTGAAAGGGTCCACACTATGAGGGGTTGCTCAGATAACAAATCACTTCCATTCATAGAGTAAGTGGCCCTGGTGGAAGTTTTTCTGGCAGTCACCAGGAGATCAGCCACCTTCTGAGATACCCAAACCGAGCAATGACTATGTCCTCAGGAACCAAGTATGTAGGTGGAGGAACTTGAGATCTAGATGGACCAGGGTCCCCTGGCCCTGAGTCAGCAGGGCCCAGCAGAGGCAAGGGGAACAGGATGTTCCACAGCCAATCGCTGCAGGAATGGAAACCATATCTGCTGAAGACAAAATGGGGCCACCAGAATTAGGGTGGCACCTTCCATCTGTAGCTTGATGAGAACCCTCTGAATAAGAGGGAAAGGAGGGAATGCGTAAAGAAACCTCCCTTTCCAGGAGAGGGACAACACATCTCACCAGAAAACTACAGGCCGTGGCTCTAGCGAGCAGAAACATAGAAGCTGTCAGCAGATAAGGACCTCTTGGCCCACACAGTCTGACCTAAATACCCTACCTACTGTGCTACTGCAAACATTGCTCGATTTCCAGCCTTACCCCCTCCACTCAGCCCTATTACTATGGTCTCCTTGTGTCTATCCGATGCATGCTTCAATCCTGCTACCATTTTAGTACCCACCACGTCCGATGGGAGGCCATTCCAGGCATCCACCACCCTTTCTGTGAAGAAGCACTTTCTCTCACATCCCTTCCGAGTCCCCCCCTCCAGCTTCATGTCATGACCCCTTGTCCTTGAGCATCCCTTTCTATGTAAAATACTACCCCCCTCCTGTATCTTATTAATACCTTTGAAGTATCTGAATGTTTCCTTCATGTACCCCCTTTCCCTCAAGAGGATACATATTTAATTCTTTAAGTCCTTCCTTGTAGGGCATTTGATGCAGGCCATGCACCCTTTCAGTTGCCCTCTTCTGTACGGCCTCCACCCGACCTATGTCTTTCTGGAGATGGGACCTCTAGTACTGGACACAGTACTCTAGGTGGGGCCTCACCAACGATCTATATATGGGTAACACTACCTCCCTCTTTCTGCTGGCGATACCCCTCCCTATGCACTCGAGCATTCTGCTAGCTTTTCCCACTGCCTTATCACATGAAACATCTGAAAATGGGTCAGTTTTGCGTTGAGTGGGGACACAAAAAGGTCCAACTCTGGACAACCCCTTCTGTCGAACAGTATACAGCAGGGACTGCCCCCGACGCCAGCCCCGTCCCGACGTCGGCCCTGGTACAAAAGGGGGCAGACCCAGCTCCACCTCAGTTCTCCCGCCAAGGCCCGCAAACAAGCCCTGACAAGAGAAGGAGATGAAGCACACAGAGGAGATGTAAATGAATATGGATCTGCACACCTCGAGGGGGAAGGCAGGTGGGAAAGTAACGCCTGCTGCAAGAGCTCCTCTCGAAGATCTACTGTTATGGTAAGTAGACAACCCCGGGAGGTGAAATATGCTGACTCCATAGGCCTCAGGACAGAAGTCCTTGCAAAACAGCCAGGCTGATGCTGGCTCGGTGTCTGGAGACGATATCCAAGCTGTAATGCTTGACAAAGGTATGCACCGAGTTCCAGGTAGCGGCCGCACATATGTCCCTGATAGAGACATTTCTCAGGGCGGCGAATGAAGCAGACACTCCTCTGGTGGAGTGACCCCTAACCAGGCCCGGTAGGGGCTTATTGTGTTTTTCACAGCAGAAGAAAATGCAGTGGACTACTGTATCTACTTCGATATCGTCTGCTTGGTCACCAGTTTACCCAAGCACTGTGGCACAAAGGCCACAAAAAGTTGCTCCGATTGATGGTGCGTAGACGTCCGCTTGAGGTAATGCCTCAAAGTCCTGTGGACATCCAGTGTGTGAAGGAGAACCTCCCCTCTATTGGATGGGGAAGGAAAATAAACTGGAAGGTCAACTGACTGGTTGAGGGTCAACTCCGAGACCACTTTCGGAAGAAACTTAGGATTTGTTCTAAGGGAAACCCTTTCCCTGTGGAAAATCAAATACGGCTCTTTGCACATCAGAGCCTGAAGCTCAGAAACTCTTCGAGCTGAGGTAATAGCAACCAAAAAACAAACCTTCCAAGAAAGAAAACGGAGCTCACAATCCGCTGCCGGTTCAAAGAGAGGAAGGGTGAGCTTCTCCAACAGAAAAAGGAGATCCCAGGGTGGGATAGGGTCCTGAATGGGAGGTCTCATATTCAAAATTCCTCTTAAAAAGGTGCGGGCGACATCCAGTTGTGCCAACGCCTTATCTCCAATGAGAGCATGATAGGCGGATACAGCCCACATATGCACCTTGACGGAGGAGTAACTCAGGCCATTTTGATACAAGGAGAGGAGATACTGCAACGCTGAGTTCACTGGACAAGTGACGGGGTCCAAATGCTGTGACGAGGCCCATAGACAAAACTGCTTCCACTTCATAGCATAGGCGGAGCGGGTGGAGGGCTTTCTCGTAGAAACTAGGACTGCCGCCACTTCCGGGGAAACCCCGTATTTGTGCTGAACTACATCTGAAGGAGCCAAGCATGTAGGTGTAAGGACCGAAGGTCCGGATGGACCAGCGACCCCTGTTCCTGGGACAGCAACTGTGAGCATATGGGAAGCGGAACTGGAGGCTCAGTGGATAACCGCTGCAGGAGTGGGAACCAAATCTGCCGAGGCCATCTGGGGGCTATGAGAATCATTCAGGCCCCTTCTGCCTGTAACTTTAGCAGAACTCTCTGAATAAGAGGGAAGGGCGGGAAGGCATAGAGAAACCTCCCTGCCCAGCAAAGGGATAACGCATGTGGCCAGAAAACTCCAGGCGCATGCTCTCGCGAGCAAAACACTGGCAGTTTGGCACTGCGTGGTGACGCAAAGAGGTCCAGCTCTGGATCACCCCCACTTGTCGAAGAGCTGATCTGCCATGGACTGTAGCAGCTCCCACTTGTGTGCTCTGGATCGAGACCTGCTTAGGCTGTCGGCCAGATTGTTGAGGACACCTGGAACGTGCACTGCGGACAGCAGAATGCGCCACTCCAGCGCCCAGTACCAGACTCTCATCGCCTCCCTGCAAAGGGGTTACAAGTGAGTACCCCCTTGCTTGTTGATGTAGAAGACGACTGCCATATTGTCTGTTTGAACCAGAAGACAGCCTGGCACCAGATCCTCTTGAAAGGCCTGTAAGGCATAGAGAACCGCTTGCATCTCCAGTACATTGATGTGGAGGGATTGCTCCTCGGGTGACCAAACCCCTTCCGTTTGATGAGCACCCAGGTGCGCCCCCACCCCAGGTCTGATGCATCTGTAGTAAGAGTCTGACCTGGTGGCTTCGGATGAAAACTGACCCCTTTCTCCAAGTTCTGGGGGTCCATCCACCAAAGCAAAGTTCTCCTGACTGGCTTGGTGATCCTGACCATGAAGTCTAGATCGTCGTAGCCTTGGTCCCACTGTACCATGAGCATCCATTGTGGGATCCGCATGTGGAGGCGGGCCAAGGGAGTGACAGGAATGGCCGGCGCCATGTGCCCCAGTAGCCTGAGGAAGTTCCGTGCTGGAACTTGAGAAGTTATTGAGATCCCTTCAGCAATCTCTCGTAGGTGATCGCCCCTGTCCTGGGGGAGGAAAGCCATGCCCTGGATAGAATCCAGGACCGCTCCGATGAAGACGAGTTTTTGATTGGCTCTGGGGACTATTTTCATAGATTCAGGGTGATCCCCAGCTTTCGGAATAGAGTATAGGTATCTCCAAGGGCGTGAAGTAGGCCTGCCCTTGACGGGGCTGTAAGTGTGTCGTCTAGGTATGGAAAGCGTAGTGTCCCATCATATAAGTCATACAGCCACCACCTGCAAAGCATTCTGTAAAAGCTTCGCGGAGCGAAGAGAGGCCGAATGGAAGAACTCGAAACTGGTAGTGCTCCCCTTGGAAGTGGAACCTCAGAAACGTCCTGTGGGTAGGGAAGACCCCGATATGCATATATGCATCTTGCATGTCTAGGGAGCAGAGACAGTCTCCTTGGTACAGCAGAGGAAGTAGACCTGGGAGGGTCACCATCCTGAACCTTTTGTACTCTATAAAGAGACAGAGAGCTGAGGTCCAGAATGGGACGAAGATCCTACGTCTTTTTTGGGACCAGGAAGAAATGGGAATAAAACCCCTTTCCCTGCTGATGCAAGGGGACTACCTCTATTGCCCTTTTCTGCAAGATGGTCTGAATCTCTCCTTCTATTAGTGGGATCTGAGAAAGAGGATAACGGGAGTACTTTGGCAAAGTATTTGGGGCAAACTCCGTAAACTCCAGCGCGTGTCCCCTCCTGATGATATTTAGGACCCATTTGTCCGCAGTAATCGACTTCCACCCTTCGAGACGAAGGGAGAAGAGGCCCCCAACCATCTCCCCTGGGTCTTCCTGCGGAAGTGGGGGGTGGAAGGGAGTCATTGGGCTGAGCCGGGTGTAGGCAGAGAGGCCAGGGAGGACTTGGGCCCATGGGTAGAAACACCTCCAGGCTGCTGGTTACCAGATCTCCTACAGAAGCCACCTCTCTGACCCTGCTGATTACCACGGGCATGAACTTGGCCACCTGCGGGCTTACAAAATGGCCGCTTACGTTGCCTTCGCTGGTCGCTGCGGTACATCTGACGAACCGACCAGACAGACTTGCCCGACTCTTGGAGACGAGAAATCAAAGCTTCCGTCCCCTGCCCAAATAGCACGGTAACCTAGAAAGGTAAACCCTTGATACCGGCCCACAGATCCTGGTGAAAGCCCGAGACTCTCAACCACGTGTAGCGCCGTAGGCAGATCCCGGAAGTGGCTGCCCTGGCTACCGTACCTGCAGTGTCATACGAGGCTCTCAGGACATGGGAGCCTACGACTGAGCCCGATTTCATGATGTCCAGAAACTCTGTGTTCTGATCAGAATCTGGCATGGCCTTCAAAAGCTCTTGTCCTTTCTCCCATAGCGCATTCTGGTACTGGACCACATGCGTCAGGAAGTTGAGGGACCGTATGGAACACGTGGAGGCAGAATAAACCTTCTTGCCCACCTGGTCCAAATAGCGAGACTCCGGGTCGGGAGGCTGTGAGCTAAGGTGTTTCAGCTGCCTGGATTTATCATGGGCAGCCATGATCACCGAGGAGTCCACCTGAGGGTGTTCTGCTAGGAAAGCTTCTGCCCTCGGGGCCTTGTACAGCCTATCCGACTTCTTAGGAACAGCCAGGACAGAAGCTGGACGTTTCTAGGTAGTCCGCGTGAGGTCCTGGAAAGTATCCACTAAAGGAGGGACCACCAGTGGTTTCGGTTCCTTCTGCCTCAGGTACTTTGCCAGTCTCTGGCGTTCCGGATCCAGGTCCTCCGTCTCCCACTCATTGGAACCCTGGATATGCCTCATGATGTCCATGAAGGTTGGATCATCTGGAAGCGAGCGAGGCTGGTCCTTCTCTCCCAGTGACCACTGCAAGCTGAGAGAGGAAGATGACGAAGATGAGGACGAGGGAGATTGACTATAAGATCTAGAATAGTCTGACCTCTCCTTATGACCAGACTCCCTCTGTCATCAGTAACTGGGGGACCGACGTCCGTCCAAAGACCGACTCCAGTCCCGAGACCGGCGACGGAGCAGAGACTGACATCGGTCAGAGGACAGGCGTCGGGAGCGCTCTCATCTAGAAGACCGAGAAGGGCTCCGAGAACATGATCTAGACCGACGATGGTCTCCAGAGTCCTTGGAATGTCGTCGGTGGTCTTCAGACCGGGTGCGGGAACGAGCCCTAGAAGGAGGTGTAGGCGGTCGCTCCGGGGACTTCCGCAGGGAAGGCTCACCTCCCGGCTGTGATTTGCCCGCTGGATCCGGTACCGGTGTTTGGGCCGGCAACAGGAGGGGGTCCGCTTCTAGACCTGCCCCCACCAAAAGGAAAACAGCTCCTGCAGTTCGTCCTTCATAAAACGTTCAGCCACTCAGACCGGAAAGGGAGAATCCGGGACGTTGACCTGCGAAGTAGAACCCTCCTGGGGGCCCAGGGGGGAGGAGGACTTGGGCGACGGGGATGTCGGCTCTTCCACATCCAAACCCTCACCCTTCACCCCTTCAACTGGCATCGGTGGTGGTATTGATGATGGGGTGCTGCCGGGACGCGCTGGAGAGTCCTTGGGCTCTGGAGGCGCACCTTTAGCAAGCGGCGGTGCCTTGGGAGGGTGGGGCACGCCTTCACCTCAAGGGCTTAGTAAATAACCCTTAGAGGTTGCAACGGCTTGGCCGGCTTCTCCCCCGAAGGGCCGGTCTTGGCCTGCAACGATTTTGGACGCTCTCCTGATCCCGAAGGGCAGGCCTTCTTGGGAGAGGGCCACGAGTGAGACCGGGACCGGTGCCGGGACCGACTACGGTCTTTCCTGTGACGCTTGGATTTTTCTTTGTGTTTCCCCTCGGAGGAGTGCAGACCCATCTTCTTCTCCAGAAGAAAAGACTCCAGGGCCTTCAGACGACAGATGTGGGTCCGGCTAGTAAATGCCTGGCAGGCGGAGCAGGACACAGTGTCGTGGTCCGGCCCGAGGCAGAAAACGCAGCTCATGTGGCCATCCTTGGCCGGGATCTGTCTCCCACACTCGCACTTGTTCTGATGGTACTCAGGCAAGGCCGACGACAGTGAAGACATCCGTTGGAGAACTTCAAAAACCGTCGGAAACGGTCTGAAGTCAGTAAACTAGAAAAAAACGTAAAAAACGGTAGGAAAAAGTGTTTTTTTGTGAAAATTCTTGCTGTTCCTGGCAAGCTAATTGTTGTATCTTTCTCTTCACATGCGGGACGCGGAGGGAAAAGAACTGAGGTGGAGCTGGGTCTGCCCCCTTTTGTACCAGGGCCGGCGTCGGGGGCGAGCCCTGCTGTATACTGCTGGCTGAGAAGTTTTCCGGATGGTCCTAGTGCCTGCGGCATAGTACTGAATGTTATAGCCTGCTGCAAGAGCTCCCACTCGAAGCAAGATGTACAGTTATGTAAGAACTTACCTTAACAGTAGATATTCGAGAGATGTTCTTGCGGTTGGTACTAACAGATAGGACTGAAGCTCCCAGGCACCAGGACCACATGGAAAACTTTTAGCTAGCAGTGTCTGGCGGGGGACTGCTCACTAGACTTTATGTGACCAACGTCAACATTGCGCTATATAGTGAGTGGTCCCCACGCACGCCCTCCAGTCTCCCACCAGAGATTTAGAAAGGTGCGACAGGAGGTGGGAGTGGACTTCTGCAGCTAAAAAGCTATGACAGGAGAAGAAGTAGAAGAAACCCAGGGGAAGGTGGGAGGGAAAGCAGTACCTACTGTAAAAGCCTCTCATAAAGATCTATTGTTATGGTAAGTTCTTACGTAATTGTACTATCTGACTTCGACAGTGTTCTTGCGGTAGGTTCTAATAGATAGGACCGAGGCCCAAGCAGTTCAAATCAGCCAAGTCTGAGACACGGGAGGTAGGAACAAGTCTACATATGACAGGGATCCTATGACAAGAGTAACTGGAGAACAGCTTGGCCAAAGTCTGCTCTACGTCTAGAAGCAATGTCCAAACTGTAATGCTTAGTCAAGGTGTGGACAGAACTCTAAGTGGTGGCCGCACAGATATAAGTGCCAGAGATATTCCTGAAACATGCAGTAGAGGCAGCCATGCCTCTGGCTGAATGCTCTTTAACTTACCCCAGAAGAGGCCTGTTATACTTTTGATAACAAAAGGTAATACAGTTTGCCAACCATTTGGACAAACACTGTTTTGAAACTGCAGTGCCCTCTCTTTTGGGCGCAAAGGAAATGAACAACTGGTCAATTTTATGGACTGGTTTCATCTTGTTCGTGTAGTAATGAAGAATTCCATGTACATCCAGAGTGTGCAGAATTGTTTCACCCCAATTAGAATGGTCAGGGTAATACACTGGCAACTGAACAGTCTCATTTAAGATGGATGCCTGGAATGTGCACAGCCGTGAGAAACAGGTCATGTTGGACTGCTCAGAACCACACCCGCGCATCGCCTCCCAGCACAGGGGGCACGACTAGGTGCCTTCCTGCCTACTGATGTACCAGACCACTGACATGTTGTCTGTCTGTACCAGCAGTGTTCTCGCAGACAGAATGGTCTGAAAAGCCTGGAGGGCATACAAGATGGCCCTCATCTCCAAGATATTTATATGGAGAGACATTTCCAGCTGTGATCACAATTCCCGTGTCTGATGACTCCCCAGGTGGGCCCCCCCAACCCAGACCGGAGGCATCCGTCATGAGGGTCCAGGAGGAAGAGGATACCCTGAAAGGTAACCCCGAGACAGACTGTGAGGATCTAGCCACCATAAGAGGTCTTTCTTGAGCATGCTGGACACCAGGACCAGATAATCCAGGTCATTCAAGAGTTGATCACATTGGACTTGTAACGTTCACTGGGTGACCCTCATGTGTTAAGCTGGCCAAGGGGACCGTAGAGATGGTTGCTGCCATAAAGCCAAGAAGGCGTAAGAATGCCTTAGCAGGAATACACCTGGAGGAAAGGATTAGATTGACCTGCTCCCGCAGTGTCTGCTCTGTCTGGGGGCAAGAAGGGTCTGCACTGGACCGTGTCCAAGACCACCCCAATGAATTGAAGTCGCTGGGAGAGGGACAGGGATGATTTGGGGAGGTTGACTGTGATCCCCATTTGGGAGAAAAGGTCCAGTGTGAAGGACAGTGACTCCTCTAGACTGTCCCCTGGATGAGGCCACTAAGAGCCAATCATCCAGGTAAGGGAACACTGCAATGCCCTGGCGGTGAAGCACCACTGTCACCAGCGCTAGGCACTTGGTGAAAACCTTGGGTGCCGAAGAAAGTCCAAAAGGGAGAGCTCTGAACTGGACATGCTTCCCCAGGAAAGGAAATGCAGGAACCAGTGGTGGCCGGGGAACACTGGGATGCGCAGGTAGGGGTCCTGCATGTCCAGTGCACAAAGCCAATGGTTTTAATGCAGTAAGAGCAGAAGATCCTGTACAGTCAGCATGCAGAACCTTTTGTATTCTACAAAAATGTTCAGCTTGCTGAGGTTCAGGATGGGCCTGAGATTGCCCGTCTCTTTTGGGACCATGAGAGTAAAATCCTTTTCCCTTCTGGGTCCACAGAACTGGCTCTATGGCAGAGTTTTGCAGTAGGGCCAGAATCTCCTCCTCGACCAGAGGAATAGTGGGAACGACCTGGAGGAGAGTCTAGAGGAATCTCCAGAAACTCTATGGTGTGGCCTCTTGAGATGAGTTGCAGGACCCATGCGTTTGATGTTATGCCTTTCCACTCTTGCATGTAAAGGGTGAACCTTACTCCTACAGGCTCCATGCAGTTGAGGGATGGAGGACAGGGAGAAACATAAGAGTCAGGAAGCAGAGGGATGGCAGGGGAGAGGTCCCCTGGCTGCCCTCTGTGTTCTGGAGGCAGGAGGGGAGGTGACAGATGACCCCTGTGCTCTCCTTTTGTTTTGAAGCCTCTAGAAGGGTTGCTTATTTTGTATCTTCTGCTGGTGCCAAAAGGGCTACATTTTCTGAAAGCCCAATCTGTACACAGATTTCACGGATCTCTGGTCCTGGCCACTGTCCTGAAGGCCTGTGGTGAGATCTTTGGTATCACCCAGACAAGAGGATCGAGCCTCGAAAGGGAGTGTCCTGGATGGCTGCCTGAACATCTACGTAAAGTCCAGCAATACGCAGCCATGCATGCCGTCTTAGGCATACTGCTGTAGTGGAGGAACGAGCCACTGCATCCACCGAATCATAACCAGTTCTAAGCATGTGTCGACAAGAAATTTTTGACAGGCACTAGTCCCTGGTTAATTCCGCCTTGAGTTCTGAGTCCTCCATAGACTGAATGCGGGCCTCAACTTCTGCCATAGTGGCTTTTTGAAGAGAGACCACGTGTGCCACATAGTTAAGTGAACAGAACACACAAGTGGAGGAGGCATAAACCTTCCATCCAAACTGGTCAAGCTACCTGGATTCCTTGTCTGGGGAGAGGTACTCGTGTTTCGGTTTAGCCGAACGGTCATGAGCTGCAGCCATGACAATCGAGTCTGCCTTGGGATTTGGGATGGGAATCCAGGAAGGGAATGCCCTTAGGCATATGGTAGATCCAGTATGCCTTCTTAGGGACGACCAGAATGGAATGAGGCAGTTGCCACATGGTCATGGTGAGGTCCTCATGGGGGGGCTGTCCAAGGAGGAGCAGGAATGGGGGATACCTCTTCCAAGTCTAGATGTTCAGCTAGACGTTTTTGTTTCAGGTCTTGTTCCTTCACATTCCAACCATTGGCCTGTTGGATAATGCTAAGTAGCTCCGTAAAGGAAGGGTCCTCAGGAGGCAATTTGGGGGACTCCTGGCCCTTGGCTGCAGTGGCTCCGGACTGCTCCCCAGATGAAGCATCAGCGGAGTATTCCTCAGAATCAGAAGATTCCGCTCCTTCGGGGGTTCCGATTTTAGGTAAGGTGACCTGTTGAGTGGCACCACCAGAAATGGCACCATAATGGACCGGAAAGAGATGACAGGAGAAAGACAGCCGGGGGGTGAAACCACCGGGGCTGGCAGTCTTTTCTATAAATCAGACACCAGTTATGATCTGGCATCCTGCCACCAGGACTGAATCAGGGTCTGAAAGTCCTGTTGTGGCTGAGGAGGAGGTGGAGGAGCAGGGGTGGGAGGAGGCTGGTAAAAATGTGTGCCCAACCCAGGATACTGAGGAGGAGAGTACCCAAGATAACAAGGGAAGCCAGGAAAGTAGGCCTGGGAAAATGGAGCCATCGTCGGAACTGATGAAGGATAGACCAGCATCTGAAACCCCGGATAGGGGCGATAGCCTGGCAGGTGACCCTGGGCTGCAGGAGGTCTGGATGGACCAGGAAAAGTATCTGGCGTCAAGATAGCTGATGTCAGATGGTCTGGCGTTAGGTTAGCCTGCATCGGGGGCAAACGTAAGAGCCCTGATGGAGAAGGGCTGCAGGAGGAATCTTGCGGAGCCCCATGCAATGGACTGGGGACGTCCGTCAGAAGGAACTCTGACGGCGGAGCTAATGACTGGCCTGTGAGAGATAGATCCTGGAGCTGGCATAAGAGCTGGGTCTGACATCAACATCCCCAGGAGGGTATCCAAGGGAGTGACTGGAGGTAAAACCGCTGGAGTAGGTGAGAAGACCACGTCCAGGGGACCCTCTTCCTCCTCCACCCCAGTCGTGATGTCTGGGGCAGGAGGTTCCACCAGGGGAGGCGGAGAGGAAGACTCCTGACCAGGGGAGGCCAGTGAGCTCGACCAGACGTCAGGTGTAGCGGTGTCAGCCCCTGACTTGTGAGCTACGTCCGGGCGGTCGTCAGAAGCCCTGGTGACTGACTTATTGGACGAAGGAAGGGGATGAGTGGATGAAGGGGGAACTCTTGCCCCAACTTATCGTCAGGCAACATGCAGGTTCCCTCGTGGCAGGATTCCATCTTAGCGACTACCAGACATGCCCCGGAGCCTGACTTACCAGTAAGAATTGGGCATTTGCCAGAGGAGCCAGTGGATGACTTACTGGTAGAAGAGCTTTGAAGGGAGCCCGTTTTAAGGGGGCTGGAAAGAAGCAGAGGTACCTTGAGAGGTCCCGGACGCAGCCTGGACAACCACGAGGGCAGGTGGCGGTGAAACGGCCTTGCTCGTAGTGGCCTTGAGGGGAGGAGACCCAGTCCAGATCTTCCAAATGCTCATGTTCACAGTGCTTCTCTATCTTTTTTCTTCTTTTTTAACTCCGAGGAAGGAGAAGAAGCAAAATCCCTCACGTTCTGCATCTCTTTTTCCAGGGTGGCCATTCTGGACTTAAGAAGATGAGCCTCCAAGGCTTACTGTCTACGTTTGTGAGTGACCTGATTAAAGGGTTGGCAAACAGGACAGGCTGCAGTATCATGGTTCAGGCCTAGGCAAAAGGGCAACATTGGTGGAAGTTTTTGAGAGGGATCTGTGCGCTGCACTTCTCACTTCTTCTTGGCTTTCAAAGTCAGAGGCGAAGACATAAAAGAAGTGAAAAAACTACTAGAAATCGAGAAAAAAGCAAGAAAATCTAAACAAGATGGCGATCTACTGGACCAACGTTCACCGCGAACTCCCTGCACTGGCCAATGTCGGGAAAGAACTGGAAGGTGGACGAAGGGACAGCCCACTATACAGGGTTCATGCTGATGTCCGTCACATGACATTGGGTGGGCAGTCCCCCACCAGTCATTGCTAGCAAAAGTTTGCCTTGCGGTCCTGGTGGCAGGGGGCACAGTCCTACATGTTATGACCTACAGCAGGAACCCTCTCGAAGTAAGATCTTGAGGTTCCACCAACAGCTGTTGAAGCAGAGTGAAAGTACAGTTACGTAAGAACTTACTGTAACAGTAGATCTTCAAGAACAGCTCTTGCAGCAGGTTACACCATTAGGACTGAAGCCGTCAGGCGGCAGGACCCAATGGAAATTTTCTAGCAAGCAATCTTCAGCGGGGACCACCTCCAACGTCAGTCCCGCCCCCGACATCAGGCGTAGTACATAAGGAGGCAGTCCCGCCATAATCCCCAGTTCTTCCCCCGGAGACTCCCGGCCGCCGGCTGACATCAGAAGAGGAGACCGAGGATCCTCCATCAGATGGCCAAGACCAGAAAGAAATGGTTCCATCCTGAATGATGGAATTTAGGCTATAACCCATCTCCTCCAAAAGGGGGAATGGTGGGCGGGAAGGTACCTGCTGCAAGAGCTGTTCTCGAAGATCTACTGTTACGGTAATTTCTTACGTAACTGTACTATCTTACTTCGAGATACAGCTCTTGCAGCAGGTTACACCATTAGGATTGATTCCCAAGCAATGGCGACAATCTTATGTCATTGGGAGGAGGAAAGACGGATATTATGATCCTGTCTGAGCCTAGGACAGAAGTCCCTGGAGGACAGCTAGGACAAAGCCTGCCCTTCGCCTTGAAGCGATATCCAGGCTGTAATGCCTAATAAAGGTATGCACCGAGCTCCAGGTAGCTGCAGCGCAAATAGCTGAAGTGGAAACGTTTTTCAATGCTGCAAAAGAGGTGGCCACTCCTCTGGTAGAATGACCCTTGACCACGCCTGGCAAGGGTTTGTTCCGCTTGTCATAACAAAAAGAAATACACTGAATGAGCCAACGCGAAAGGGGCTGTTTAGAAACAGGGGCTCCTTTCATCCTCTCAGCAAAAGAGACAAACAGCTGATCCGCTTTCCGGTACTGTTTGGTTCTGGTCAGATAATATCTGAGACACCTGTGAACATCCAGGGTGTGAAGCAGTGCTTCTCCTCGATTGGTGTACTTGGGAAAGTACACTGGTAAATCGATATCCTGATTAAGGGTAAGGGCAGAAACCACCTTAGGCAGGAACTTAGGATTTGTCCTCAGGGATACCCTATCCTGGTGGAAAATTAAATATGGCTCTTTGCACATGAGTGCATGCAATTCAGAGATTCTTCTTGCCGAAGTAACTGCAACTAAAAACAACGTTCTCCATGACAGAAAATGTAGCTCGCAATCCGCGGCTGGTTCAAAGGGTGGCAGCGTAAGCTGCTCCAGGACGAAGGGCAAGTCCCAAGGAGGAACCGGATCCTTGATAGGCGGCCTAAGGTGGAGGACCCCCCTTAAAAAGGCACTAGTAGTGTCCAATTGCACCACCATACGATGGCCTATGGGGGCATGATAAGCTAAGATTGCACAAAGGTGCACTTTGATCGAGGAGTAAGCTAGCCCAGATTGGAAAAGGTAAAGCAGGTACTCCAGAACCAGCTTCTCAGGACAGTCTAAGGGCGAGAAACCACGCGTTTGAGCCCACAAGCAAAACCTGCGCCACTTCATGGCGTATGTTGCGTGTATTGCCGGTTTTCTAGCGGCAGATAGTTCGTCTGCCACCTCCTGCGAGATCCCGTGCCGCATCATGGCTATGTCTCTAGGAGCCAGGCATGTAGGTTCAATGAATATAAGTCCGGGTGGACTAATGAACCCTCCTCCTGAGACAACAGATGGCAGCTGATTGGCAAAGGAAGCGGAGGTTCCCGAGATAGCCGATGCAGTAGCGGGAACCAGATTCGCCTGGGCCAGAAAGGCGCTACCAAGATAAGCGTTGCGTGCTCCCTGTGAAGTCTGAGAAGAACTTGCTGGATCAACGGGAAAGGAGGGAAGGCATAGAGGAATCAGCCCGCCCAGGAGAGGGACAACGCGTCTCACCAGAAAACACCAGGCTCTGGATCTAGCGAGCAAAAATTGGGCAGTTTTGCGTTGAATGGGGACGCGAATAGATCTAATTCTGGAGTGCCCCATCTGTAGAACAGATCCTCTGCCACCTCCTGTAGAAGTTCCCACTCTTGGACTCTGGCCTGGGAGCGACTCAGGCTGTCTGTGATGGTACTGTCCACCCCGGGGACGTGAACTGCAATAAGGTTTGTGCTGTGTCGTATTACCCATTCCCGCACTCTCATGGCCTCCCTGCAAAGGAGGTAGGAGTGTGTGCCTCCTTGTTTGTTGAGGGAATACAGCACCACAGTATTGTCTGTTTGCAACAGGAGAGTACTCGGTGGAGTCTCTGACTGGAAGACTTGCAGGGCATAAAGGACTGCCCTCATCTCCAATATGTTGATGTGGAGATGAAATTCCTGGGTTGTCCATGTGCCCTGAGACCTCACCCCGTTCAAGTGTGCTCCCCACTCCAGCCCTGAGGCGTCTGTGGAGAGAGTTACCGTCGGGGACGGCGCTGTGAAGGGAACCCCCACGGAGAGGGTCTAGCCACCATTGCCAGTACCGAACCACGGCCTTTGTGATTCAGACTGGTTGCTGCAGATGGTCTTGCCTTTGGTCCCACTGTACTCTTAACATCCACTGGGTTACCCACATGTGGAGCCTTGCCATCGGGACTGTTGGAATGGCAAAAGCCATGTGCCCGAGCAGGCGAAGGACCATTCTGGCCAGGATGGTCTTCTTAGCTGACAGATCCCTTATGAGGGACCAAATGAGTTCCGCTCTGTCTTGGGAAGAAAGGCTTTTCCCTTGACAGTGTCCAGAACTGCCCCTATAAACTGCAGTTTCTGGGACGGTACCAGGAGAGACTTCTCGTAGTTGATGAGGATGCCTAGAGACTGAAAAAGGGTCTGGGTACGCTGAATGGCTATCAGTAATGCCTCCTTGGAAGGGGCCATGAGAAGCCAATCGTCCAAGTATGGGAACACGTAGTGGTCCTGTCTCCTCAGAGACGCTGCCACAACTGCCATGCACTTGGTAAATACCCGAGGTGCTGATGACAGCCCGAAGGGAAGCGCCCGGAACTGATAATGGCGGCCAAGAAACTCGAAGCGCAGTAACCTCCTGTGCACTTGAGCAATATGGATGTGCAGGTAAGCGTCCTGCATGTCCAGAGACGTCAAGAAAGCGTCCTTCTTCAGCATGGGGATTAGACCCGGGAGGGTCACCATGCGGAAGCACTTGTAGACGACTGACAGATTGAGGTCGCTGAGGTCCAAAATTGGACGGAGATCCCCTGTTTTCTTTGGAACCAGGAAGAAGTGCGAATAGTATCTTGCTCCTCTCTGCTTCCCTGGAACGTGTTCCAAAGCTTCCTTCTCTGGCGTGAAGCACTTCCTGCTATATAAGCAGGGCATGCTAACCCGAGTAGCGGGAAAGCAGAGGAGGCCTTGTGGTCGGGTTGTATACAAATTCTATATAATGGCCTTTTTCGACCAACTGTAGCACCCACCTGTCAGTGGTGATCGACGGCCACCCTGGCAGGTGGTCCGCGATACAACCCCCGACCTTCATTTCCCCTTGATCCTGAGGAGAGGCGGGGGCTGGGAAGGAGTCATACTGTGGCAGCATTGGGTCCTGCAAGTTGGGCCGACTTTGTGACTCGTTGGCCTCTGCCTGAGGATGTCTTAGCCTGGGCTTTCCGGGTGAAGGAGTCCCTCTGTTGCTGGCCGGAACGTGGTTGTTGCCTTTGGGTCCGGCTGCGAAGACGACTCTGGTTCCTGCGAAAGGAACCAAGTCGAGACCTGTACATAGCGTGGACAGATCTGACCGCCTTCCTGGCTTCCTGTAGTTTGGTGATCACCTTCTCCAAGGCTTCACCAAGCAGAACTTCGCCATGGTAGGGGGCGTCCATGATGTTCTTCTGGACGTCCGAGGTAAAGCTGGAGACACGGAGCCACGAGTGTGTCCGGAGACACACGCCGGAGGCTGCAGCTCTGGCCGAAGAGTCCGCAGAGTCGTATGCGGCTCTAAGCACCTGGGTCCCCACATCCGAACCCGTACAGAGGAGTTGCAACAGCTCCTCCTTTTGGCTACCATCTGGCAATTTTTCAGCTAGGTCTTGTCCCTGTTCCCACAATGCGCTCTGAAACTGAACCATGGGTGAGGTAATTATCGACCTAATGGCGCAAGTCGCGCCGCTAAGACGCACGCCTGCCCAGGACGTCCAACTGTTTGACTCCAGGTCCGTGGCTGTGTGCTCAAGTGCTGCGGTTTCTGAGACCGGTCATGTGAGGCCGTAATGACCAGGGAGTCAGCCAGAGGATGGTTCACCAGGTACTGGTCCTCCCTTGGGGCCTTGTACAGGCGGTCAGCCTTCTTCGGCACTGCCGGAGTCGAATGTGGACACTTCCACGCAGCCTTGGTGATGTCCACAAAGGTGTCCACCAAGGGTGGCACTACCACAGGCTTGGGGTCTTTTTGCCGAAGGTAGCGGGCAAGGCGTAGTCTCTCAGGGTCAAGCTCTTCAGCATCCCACCCCATGTTCTCCTGGATATGCCTCATTATCTCGGGGAACGAGGGGTCATCCGGAGGGGACCTGGGAAGGTCGCGTGGGTCCGGAGAAGGGACGCTGATTGGAGAAGGGGATCTGGAGCACACAGAGGTGTCAGATCTGGAGTCCTCCACGGACGGGGTATACCAATGCCGTCTGGGTCTCTTGGGGCTGGGTGACCCTGAAATGGATCTTGAAGGAGGCCTTCTCCTCTCCAAAGATCTGCCCCAGGGAGGACGCTGGCTTCTTGGGGGTCGATGCCCGTCCTGCTGACCCCCTGGGTTGTGGAGGGGGCACAGGCGTTGGAGGGGCAGCAGGTGCAGGAGGAGGTTGTGTGGTGACCACATCCCACTTGATGGTGTCCCACCAGAAAGTGAAGAGCTCCTTCACCTCTGTCAAATTTAGGCCCAATGACGGACCGGGTGCCATTGGTCTGTCATCAGGGCCAGGCGTCGGGTCCCCGTGGGAGCTCCACGGGACCAGGGTCGCCCACCTGGTCTTCGGGCTGCGTAGAGTCCTCCTCCTCCGACGCCGGTAGGCAGTGATGTGGTCCTCCTTTCTGCAGTAGCTGACGCCGGTCCCCCGGCCGACGTCCTCGAGGGCGAACGCCTGACCAACGACTGGTGACGTACAGTAGCTGGTTTCCAGGAGTGCCTATGTAGCTTGGCCGACGTCGGGTGGGCAGACATCCACTTCAGGGAGGTCAGCTCCTTAGTCTGCGCTGGGGTGGCGGCGGTTGGGAGACAGACCTGACGTCGGAGTCCGGACGATGGGTGGAAGACTTATGGCGCTCCCCAGACCTAGACGAGGCCTTAGACGGAGTGGACGAAGATACAGGTCTGGAGGTCTTGACAGGCTGCAGAGAGGAGGAACCACTAGCCGACCTGACGAGAACCGGGGGAGGCTGAGAGCGAGCCCTCAAGGGAGAGCGGTCAGACCTGGAGCCGGAGCTGCAGGAGTCCGAGGCCCTGGAAGGGGATCTGGGTCTCCCCTTCTCCCGGTGCTTTTCTAGGTACTTATGGGACTTCCCTGATGACTCCCCCTTGGAAGAAGGGTCTCGATCCATAGCTTTAAGTTTCTCCTCGAGGAGGAAAGCTTGAAGGGCCTCCTGGCGGCGGATCCTTGTACAGTTGTTGAAGCCCTGGCAGAAGGAGCAGGCCTGGGTGTCGTGGTCTGGGCCCAGGCAGCGTACACAGGCCGAGTGAGGATCCTTGAAGGGGATCTGCTTGCCGCAGGCACACTTTGATGAATGGCCTTCCAGAGAAGTTGGAGAGGACATCAGACGAAATCCTTAGTGAGAAAAGAACGGTTGAAGATTCCCTGGCCATCGGCGTGCTGAAGATGACCGAGAAAGGCTGTGCTGCGATGTCAACTGACGGGGAGAAAAGAACTGGGATTATGGTAGGACCACCTCCTTGTGCAGTACCACGCCTGACGTCAAGATGTCCCGCTGAAGATTGCTAGCTGTAGAAATTTCCATGGGTCCTGACGCGCCTGACGGCTTCAGTCCTAATGGTGTAACCTGTTGCAAGAGCTGTATCTCGAAGTAAGATCAAAAGTTGTTGTGGCCAGAGGGAGCAATCAGAATCATATGTGTCCCTTCTGCCTGAAGTTTCAGTAGTACCGTCTGAAGCAGTGGCAGGGGAGGGAGGGAAGGCGTACATGCACCTCCTCTTCCAGCACAAAGACAGCACATATTACCAAAAAAACCAACACCCTGGAGCGAGCAAGCAGAAAGCTGGTAGTTTTGCACTGGATGGATATGTGAACAGATCTAGGTCTGGTCAGCCCCATCGTCTGAAAATGTTGTCTACCACAGAATGTCCCAGTTCCCACTTGTGGGCTCTGGCTTGAGTGTGGCTGAGTGCATCCGCCAGGACGTTCTGTATGCCTGGCACATGCACCGCCATGAGGTGGAGACAGTGGTGTACTGCCCAGTACCATACTCTCATTGCTTTGCAACAGAGAGGATACGAACGAGTTCTGCCTTGTTTATGTACCAAACGACACAGATGCCTGTCTGGATCATGATCGATCCTGGCTGGATGAGGTGCTGGAAAGCCTGCAAGGAATTCAGCACAGCTCTCATCTCCAGTACGTTGATGTAGCATGAGAGTTCGCTAGAAGACCAAGAACCTTGATTCCAGTGTGTACCCAAATGGGCTCCCCATCCCTGCAATGAGGCATCCGTTACCAAGGTCTGGATGAGAAGATCTATCTGGAACAGGACACCCTGTTGCAGGTTGTCCAGGTTCTGCCACCACAACAGGTCCTGAGCTACTGGGTTTGAGACCAGGATCTTGTGGTCCAAGTCATCAGATCTCTGATCCTACTGTACCCCAAGTGACCCTCATATGTAGTCTGAGCAGTTGCACTGTGGGGACAGCAACTGTCATAAGATCCAGGAAGTGGAGGACTAATCTTGCTGAGGTCCGCCTCTGTGAGGCTACTAAGTGTGCCTGATGTTGGAGTGTCTCCACTTGATCTGATGGTAGGAAGGCTTTCCCCTGGATCATGTCCAGCACTGTCCCAATAAACTGGAGGAGCTGGGATAAGTTAAAGTGGGATCTGGGATAGCTGACCGTAATGTCCACCTGCCAAAAAAGGTCCAGGGTAATAGAGAGGGATCTGACTAAGCTGTCCTTCGACGATGCTAAAAGAAGTCAATCGTCGAGGAAAGGGAACACCTGTACCCCCTGCCCGCGTAAGGCCGTTGCCACCACCACAGCTAGGCACCTCGTGAACACCATGGGGACCGATGACAGGCCAAAGGGTAGAGCTTTGAACTGAAAATGTTCTCCCTGAAAACAGAACCTGAGGAACCTCCAGTGGGGTGGAAAAATGGGGATGTGCAGGTAAGCATTCTGCATATCCAGGGCACACAGCCAATGTCCCTCCTATAGGAGTGGAATTAAGCTTGGAAGAGATGACACTCAGAACCTCTTGCACTCCACAAGGAGGTTCAGTGTGCTGAGGTCCACAATTGGTCTGAGGTCACTCATCTTCTTGGGAACCAAGAAGAAGTGCAAGTAGAACCCCCATCCTCTATGCCCTGGATGAACCATTTCTATTGCTGTTTTCATTAGCAGAGAGTCTATTTCTTCTTCTACCAGCCGGACATGACCTGGGGGGAAATAAAGAGGGACCTGGGGATGGGTTGGAGGTCTCTCTGTGAACTCTATTGTGTGGCCTTGCGCCATCAGTTCAAGGACCCACAAGTCTAATGTGATTGCCTCCCATCCTGGTAGGTGGTTTGCAAACCTTTCTCCTACCAGTTCCCCTAACACTTGATCTAGAGTAGGGAGGGGTTCTAGTGAGTCAGGAGGCAGAAGGGAGGGAATGGATTCTGAAGCTCTATGTGATTTGACCAGGGGAGCTGTGCCTGCCGAAGGGTCCCGATGTTTGTTCTGACGTCGGTTCTGTTGCTGCCTCTGTTGACGACACTGCTGCCGACAAAAAGGCTGTTTCGAATTTTGAGGGGGCTTATGCATGAACTGGACAAGCCCTTGTGCTTTAGGTCAGTGATGACGTCTTTGACAACCACTCCAAGCAAGACTCGATCCTGGAATGTGACGTCCTGTATTGCAGTTTGCACTTCGGGTGCCAGACCGGAGATTCATAGCCATGTGTGTCTCCTGAGGCTGATGGCAGTTGCCAGACCCCATGCTGAGGTATCTACTGCATCACAAGTGGCTCTCAAAGTGTGCCGGTTGGCCAATCTGGCCGACTGCACCATTCCTGCCATTTCCTCCTTGAGCTCGGAGTCAGGACATTTAGAGTCTGGACTCCAGTTGGACTACAATAGATTTTTGATAGACCACCATGTGCGCTGTGTAATTTAGTGCCCTGATGGCCAAAATAGAGGGAGAGTAGACTTTCTTCCTAAACTGGTCTATCGCCTTACATTCCTTGTCTGGAGGTGAGGTACTGAGGTGCTCTGGTTTGGTGGATTGGTCATGAGCAGTGCTAACGACCACCGAATCTGCCTTAGGGTGGACAATAAGGTGATCTTTCCCTCTCAGGTGTCTGGTATAACCTTTCCACTTTCCTGGCTACGGGTGCTAGAGAAGCAGGCTGTTTCCATATTGTGGATGCAAAATCCTCGTGGGGGGCCAATCCCCAGTGGAACGTGTCAGAGACAAATCCGATAGTTCCAGATGTTCGGCTAGTCTCTGGCATTGGGGATCCTGATCCTCTGTACGTCAGTCGTGAGCTGCCTAGATTTTCCTGAGGAGTTCTATTATTGAAGGATCCTCAGGAGGGAATTTGGGCGACTCCTTTGGTTTTGGGTCATCCGGGGTGGGAGACTCAATCTGAGCCAGAATGGGCTGAGTCACTCTCAGAGTCCAACGACTATCGTCAGGGGAACTGAGTCTAGGAAGAGTGATGTCCACTGTCCGAGTGGTCCACCAGTCTCGAGAATTCTGAGAGCCACTGAGGCTGAGGCAAAAGCTCCAAGGATCTTCCTGACATCAAGGGTTTAGGACACTCTCCCCCCCTCTGGGTCCCCCAGGACGGGGGAGACCAGAGGAACCACCTCAATGGGTGACGGGGAAGGAACCGGAGGAGGGGGACCCTCCGGTGTCAGCTGCAGTTCAGATGGTAGCTGATCCAGTTTCTCAATGGCAGGCCTGTTGTCGGGGCCTGCTGGAGGAACCAGGGCAGAGCGCACGTTGGAGGGGCCAACGTGCGACTTTATCAGCCGGTTCCGTGCGATTGCCGGAGAAACCGACGGTTGACATACCAGTCCCACTGTTCTCGCTAGACCTCTTAATCGTGAGTGGCCTAAGGGTAGCGGGAATCTCCTTTACCCTGGAGACTCCCGTCGGAACCGAGACCAAGCTCCCGGCGGGGGAGGGGGGGGCCGCAGGCAAAAGCTGCTCTGTAGCCACAGATGTGACCTTGGAAGGAGGTGCATTCGGGGGGAGGGAGCTCCTCTGAGGCCGTGGTGCCCAAGAGGGGGCCACAGGCTAGATGGAGATTTCCCAGTCCCGATGTCTCTACTTGTCTTTCTTCTTCTTATGGTGTCCCTTGCAGGAAGAAGATGAGCTCCTGATTTTTTTTTTTTTTTTATTTCCTTCTCAATGGATGCCATTTTCAGTTTTAAAAGGTGGGTTTCTAGAGACTGCTAACAGTGCTTTCGTGTGGCCTGGTTAAAGGCTTGGCAGACCTCACAATCTTGTCTTGTGGTCTCAGCCCAGACAAAAAAGGCAGAGGGAATAGCCTTCTTTGTGAGGAAGCCGAGTTCCAAAGAAGTCGCACTAATTTTTATGCAAATTGGAAGATGTCGACATGCACAATTGAATAAACTAGTACAATTAGGAGTAAAAATATAATTTTCGATAGCAAATGAGAAATACTCATCCAAGATGCTGTTGAAAGAAGCAATGTCCTCCGCAAGGTCTGATGCGTGCAGGTTGACTGCAGGAAAGAACTGGAAAGCAGACATGGAGACCGTTCACTATATAGTGCCATGTTGACTTCAGTCACGTGATGTTGGGCAGGTGGTCCCCCGTCAGACACTGCAAGCTAAAAGTTTTCTGTGTAGTCTTGGTACATGCCGGCTTCAGTCCCATCTGTTAGTACCTACTACAAGAGCCCTCTCAAAGTAAGATCCCTTGTTCCTTTGCCACCTGGGCACTGGTTCTAAGGCACGCTGGTGTAGCA
This sequence comes from Neoceratodus forsteri, assembly GCA_016271365.2. NCBI lineage: Eukaryota > Metazoa > Chordata > Ceratodontiformes > Ceratodontidae > Neoceratodus > Neoceratodus forsteri. The sequence goes on along the minus strand of CM057459.1, from coordinate 1,280,311,081 downwards.
ACGTGAGGACCTCCTCCCTCAGCACCTCTGTGTGGTCTGGAGGGGTTGTGGGATAACAGATGGACTAGACACCGAACTTCAGGTTCAACACACAATCTCTGTGTGACGTGTATTCAAAATACAGGAAATAACCTTCAGCAATACCATATTCCTTCTTCAGTACATCAGTTTGCAAGCAACACACTGTGTATATCCTTTCTCTGCGCTTAGCCAGCACCTACTGACACTGATCTAAACATTTTTAGTGAAAACCCTTCATCCCTATGTGGGCCTTGTTTGCAGGGGTAGTGGGGGCTCAAAAAGAAAACAAAACAAGCTATAGACAAAGAACCTCAATGCAGAATCACTGGGAAAAAAGGGCGACCCAAAGGGCATTGGCAACAAATCAAGTTTCAAAGAAATACATCATCACACATACTTACATAATGCAAAGCATCATGGGATATATGCAAATCACCGTGACATTTCAGACTTGTTCAGTTTACAGCAATTTACATGCATTTTAAATAGCGCTACTTAATGTTTATAATAGTAACGTAGTACTTTTTACCATTATCAAAAACACCTAGTGCCATGGTATTTTCAACATTTACAGGTTTCATACACATAAGAAATATACATTAAGGTATTTTATGACATAGTGCTCTTACATATCAAATCCAAGAATGAGAAACACAACCTGTTTTACATACGCTTGGAGGTCACCACAATAACCTCTCTGTACGAGGACCTGCGAGGGAAAAGGAAAATTAAAGAGAACACTATAGCACAGTCAAGAAAGGGAAGGGGTGCCCATAGGTGTCCAACCTTATGGACTACAAATTGTAAAGGACAGATTAGGCTAAGAAATAGAACAACTGTTGCAACAAATTTAAGAAAAGGTCAGTCCTCAACAGTGGCAGGAGCTCCCTGTCACATATGCCCCACCTTAAGAGGGAAGCAATTATTGTAGACTGCTTACCACCTTCCTGTCCCAGGAAGGGAAGGAGCTTCCACCCATCCATCTTCAGCAGCTGTCTCAGGGTCCCTACTAATGATAAACATTCTCACATAAACATAGTGGATGTCATCATTCTTTACTCTGAGGCATTAACACATTTCTCAACCGAGACTAATGTTACCTTCCCATCTCTTTTTAAAGAATGTCAGTCATATTTCTTAACCGAAAATCTGGATGGCTGTAAAGTCCAGTACCATAGAAAGACTTTCTCTGGGGTGAGGAATTGCCTGCTCCAACCTCACCAGACATATCAGTTTTAAGCAGGGGACACGTCCTAGGTTCAGCCCCTCAACATAAATCCACAATGACTCTTGATTCATTTCACCTGTTACAGATATAGACACCTGAGGGTAGACACTCAAGGTGTTACCCCAATACACGTTCTTATCCATTTTCCACCCAGTTCCTCCTTTGTAGGTTTTTCATCCAAAAAATAAAACACATGTACCACCTCCTTGATCTTAACATACTGTAATATTTTGGCAACATTAGCATCTTTAGCCTGCAGTATACCCCAGTCAATACTGTTAATAGATTTAGCTGTATCAATAAAGGAAAAAGTCCCTTCAGCCTCATAGGCTTCTTTCTTGCTTGTTTGGAGTCTTCAACCCCAGCATAATATCACTAGGCACAGTCTTACCTGGGGTCTCACATTCAAGTTCCATACTTGCATCTTCAACCTCCAACAGGTAACATCCTGGGAACACAGGAAAGAACAGGTTACTCACCTGTAACAGTAGTTCTAGGAGTGATATATGTTGTTCATCCACACTCTCTGGCATGTCCCTTTCCCCTTTAAATTCACCGGAAAGTCTTCAAGCTGACTCCTCCCACCCACCCGGGTGGTAAATACCTCAGCTCCGCATCATGACGCCAGATCTTAGCCTGCTGAAAGCAAGGTGGTGCGCTTAAAGCCGGGGAGGTCGGGGGGGTAAGTGTGGATGAACAACATATACCACTCCTAGAACTACTGTTACAGGTGAGTAACCTGTTCCTCTAGGAGCGTGGCTATGTGGTTCATCCACGCTCTCTGGCAGACTCCAAGCAGTTCTCCGGAAGGAGGGAGGCAAGGCGCACACCCCCTATTTAGGAAACAGAGACTGGAGAACCAAGGCCCCAAAACCAGCATTCTGGCGTGACTCAAGGTTGATGTGGTAGTGGGTAATGAAGGTATTTGCTAACTTCCAGGTAGCAGCCCGACAGATCTCCTGGATAGGGATGTCCCTGGTAGCAGCCACCGATGCAGCCGTATGGCAGGTAGAATGAGCTCTTAGTCCTCTGGGAGGCTCCTTGCCTGCCAATTCACAGCACAGACCTATGCATGATGTAATCCATCTAGCAACGGTCCGCTTCGCTGCAGGTCTGCCAGAAGCAGCTTTAGCGTAGGTGACAAACAGCTGGTGAACCTCTCCCCGAATTTCCGCCGTCCTCTCTTTATAATAGGAGAGAGCATGTCTGAGGTACAGAGTATAGAGCCTGTACTCGGCGTCTGAAGTGTAGTTAGGGTAGTATACCGGCAGAGTCAACACCTGGTTGAGGTGAAACTCTGACACCACCTTCGGAAGGAATTTCAAGTGGGGGCGCAGAACAACTTTGTCCCTGTGAAAGACCAGATAAGGGGAGTCCACCGAAAGTGCCTGGAGTACCCCTGTCCTTCTGGCTGACATGATAGCCACCAGGAAGGCTGTCTTCCACGACAAGTGTGAGAGCTCACACTTGTGCATGGGTTCAAATGGCTTGCCCATGAGCTTTGCCAAATCCAGCAAGAGATCCCACGGAGGTGGAGGTTCACGCACTGGAGGGGATATGTGATCCAGGCCTTTGAAAAAGCACCCAATCACTGTCTCCTGTGCCAATGTCTGCTGACCGGCCCGCACCCTGTAAGCAGAGATGGCTGCCAGGTGCACCCGAAGGGTCAATGACAGTAGACCCCTGTGGAGAGAGACCAAAGGTAGTCTAACCCCCTTTGGAGAGAGACCAAAGGTAGTCTAAAATGTCAGCCATGGAGTAGGATAAGGGGTCCAGACTCTTACCCCGACACCAAATGGAAAACCTTTTCCATTTGAAGGCATAACATTTCCTGGTCGATTCCTTACGAGATGCCTCCACTACAGAGTAGACATCCTCGGAAAGACCCAGAGCCTGGAACTCTAGCCACTCAGGTACCAGGCTGTGAGGTGCAGGGACTGAAGTTCCGGATGGAATACCTTCCCCTGGTTCAATTATATCAGGTCCGGGCGTGTACAAAGCCGCTCCGGGGCCCTGCAGCTGAGGAGATCTGGATAACAGAACTGGCGGGACCAATCTGGGGCTACCAGAATCACCTTCGCCTTGTCCCTCCTCACCTTGAGGAGCACCTTGTGAATCAAGAAAAATGGAGGGAAGGCATAGAGGAGGCCCGGGGTCTACGACCTTAAGAAGGCATCCCCCTGCAGCGAGCCCTGCTGAGGAGGGCATGGTACAGTCTCAGCTTGGTGTTCTCCCTGGAGGCAAACAAGTCCAACAACAGTTTGCCCCAACGGGAGAACAGATTGTAAGCTACCTCTGGATGGAGAGACCACTCGTGGGATGTATGGCCTAAGCGGCTGACAGCATCCGCCAGCTGGTTTGAGACTCTTGCCACATGGATGGCAAGGAGATCCGCCTCCCACCAGCTGACGAGGGTCCAGATCCGGAGTGCCTCCTTGCACAGCAGACAGGAGGGCATGCCGCCCTGTTTGTTGAGGTAGTACATGCTCGTGGTATCGTCCATCTGGACTTGAACCACTTAACCTCGGAGCTGAGGAGCGAAAGCTGACAAGGCCAGTCTGACTGTTCTGAGTTTCAACAGGTTGATGTGGCATCGGGACTCCTTGGGGGTCCAGAACCCGTGGGCCCTGTGATCCTCCATGTGGGCTCCCCAGCCCATGAGAGAGGCATCGGTCGTCAGGATGACCGTTGGCTTGGGGTGGACAAACGGGATTCCTTCCTGCAATCGGTCCGTTCCATCACTGGAGAGTGTCCCACATCTTCTGGGTTGCAGTGATCAGCTGGTCGAAGTGACCATATCGCTGAGTCCACTGGGTGGCCAGCTCCCACTGGAGGGGGCACATGTGCCACCTGGCCCAATGGACCACCGAGGTGGACGCCGCCATGTAACCCAGAAGGTGCAGAAAGTCCCAGGCAGGGCGCAAGTGCCCAACCAGAAATGATTGGGCAAAGGAGGAGAGAACCTCCTCCCTGTCGACCGGGAGCCAGGCTCTGGCTTGACGAGAGTCAAGCTCAGCCCCGATAAAGCCCATCACCTGAGAGGACAAGAGTTCCGATTTGGCCTCGTTGATCAGGAGACGTAGATGGGAGCAGGTTCAGAGGGTCAGATCCCTGGATCTCTCCACCTCCTGAAGGGAGGAACCCACCAGGAGCCAGTCATCGAGATAGGGGTATATTTGTACTCCCCAAAGCCAAAAATGGGCTGCCACCACTGCAATGCACTTGGTGAAGACCCGAGGGGCCATTGACAGGCCGAACGGCAAGGCTTGGAACTCGTACAGGGTCACTTCGACCCTGAAGTGGAGGAACCACTGGTGGGATGGATGGATTGGGACGTGAAAGAACGCATCCTGTAGATCCACTGAACAGAACCACACGTTTCGCTCCAGGGATGGTATGATCTGGTTCAGAGTTACCATCTGGAAGGTGTGAGACCTGAGATATTGATTCAGACCATGGAGATCTAGGATGGGGTGCCAATCCCCCATCCGCTTGGGCACCAGGAAGTACCTGGACACGAAGCCTGGGTCTGTAGGAGGATCCAGCACTGGAGCTACCGCCTTCTTGCAGAGGAGCTGAGCAATGTTGTCCCGAAGGGCCAACTGAGTGTGAACCGAGATCCTTTCCTGCCGAGCGGCACGGGCTCAGCTGGGAGGGTACTACTCGAACTCTAGAGGCAGACCCTGACTGACCACTTCCAGAATCCACCTGTCTGAAGTGACACCGGACCAGGCAGAAAGAAAGTGATGGAGCTGGCCCCCCCACGGGAGGACCCAGAGCTGGCGTGACGGGTGTAGGACTGGCAACCCCTAACCCATCACTGAGCAGGCTTAGAGGAGGAGGTGGCTCCTGGGCCTGCACCTTGGCCTCTTTACGGGGCTGCTGAGGACCCTGCTTGGGCCTTGGGCGCCAAGCTTGAGCCTGCTGTTGCTGCTGACCTCCTTGATAGGAGGGTGGTCTAACCGCAGGGGAAGAGTGCCGAAAGGGCTTCTTCTTGCACTTCTGCTGGTTCTTGCCCGAAGAACCCTTAGCAGAGGTAGCATCTAAGGTGGCAATGGACTGCTCTATACGCTGGAGGTGACCTGCCACTCCCAGACCGAAGAGGTCGGTGTCAAGGAAGGGCACGTCGGCTAACTTGTGCTAAGTATCCACTGGAAAGGAGGATAACCTCAGCTAGGCCCTGCGGCAAGTGGCCACTGCGGCTGCTAAGGAGCGGGCACAGGAATCTCCAATGTCCAGAGCTGTCTGGAGCTGCTGTTTGGCAACAGCACGGCCCTGGTCATGGACCTGCTTCACCGTGGTCTGCATGTCCGCTGGGAGATGAGGGAGGACTTCATCAAGTGACCCCACAAGTGCATGAGAGAAGTGTGCCATGATCACAGCCGAGCTGGCCCGACGAAGGCCCAAGGATGAGGCCGCATAAACCTTCCGGGCAGAATGGTCCATATACTTGGACTCCTTATCCGGAGGGCGGTCAGTGTCAGCTGAGCTACCCGTGCGTCTAAACACAGAGAAAGTCACAAGGCTCTTGGCCGAGGGATGCTCTGTAAAACCTGCCAGGGACCCCATGAGTACAGTATACTTGTGGGCCATGCGGGGCAGACGGAGCTGGGCAGGAGGCAGGGCACTGCCATTGCTCAAGGGCCGGGCCAACAATGGCTTCAGCCACTGGAAAGGCCTCCATTGGGGTATCCCCCTCTTTAGGATAGCCGTGAGGGGGTACTCTGCCTTCTTTTGGATAGGCTCCAAGGGCATTCCGGTTGATTCGGAAATGAGCGGAGGATGCTCTGAAAAGAGGAAGGACCTTCCTCCAAGCTTGCCACTGATGACTCGTCATCCCCCAGATGCGAGTGCAGACCAGTGGCATCCAAGTCCGAAGAATCGGGATATAAAGGTCTCCCGCCTATGTCCCCCTCGATATGCCGAGGGTGATTGGGGACAACAGTGATGGACAGACGATGGGGGATGCCGGTGTCTGTCCTATCCTCTTTTGAGGAAGCCACTCCCTGAGGCTGCTTAGGTGGTGGTTCCACCAAAATCGGTGGGGAGACCGAAACAGGCCGAGCTGGAATGTGTGCTGGCCCTACGGGTGGAGGAACCGGGATCTTTGGTTCCGGAGGGGTCGGCGTCGGCCTAAGAGGCTGAGGCCAAGTAATGGCCGGTGTTGCCGGCGGAGCCAGCTTCTGACCGGTCATAATCAGCTATTGCCACATGACATCCTCATAACGTCGACGGAGCTTCCGTCGAAGTCTCTCCTCATCCGAGGAGGATGAGGATCGGTGGCGACGCCTCTTCCTAGAGTGCTTGTGACCTTTCTTCAGTTTTTCGACTCAAGGGGTCCTGGTCCTCGATCGAGACCAACAGGGTCGGCTCGTTCAATCGGGAGAAGCCGGAGTCGGGGAGAACCGAGGTTCTGGCACCTTTCCCTCAATTGGGAAACCCGAGGGCTGGGTCTCCTCATTGGGGAAGGAAAGGACAGGTGTCCTTTCCAAGGAGTCGTCGACTGGAATCGGCGACAACAGCTTGATCGAGTCGAGAGAAATATCAGCCAGTTCAGCCGTTTCCTCGGCCTCAGTGCCTTGGCCTGATGAAAGGTCCACAAAGCCGGTGGTCAGAGAAGGGCCCACCGAGGTCGAGACCACAAAGTTCTGAGAATCGGACCGCTCTCGGTCCGAGCAACTTCTTCGAAATGAAGAAGATTTAGGTCCTGTCCTTTTCCTAGGGCAGGAGGAGTGCGAGCCTGAGGCGCCTCACCTGGTGGGAGAGACTGGCACAACTCCAAAGGACCTAGTGAAGGTGGGAACCCAGAGTTAAGCGGCAGAAGAAACTTGGCTGGCGAAGATTGAGAAGCTTCCTATTAAAGCCGCCATCTGGTAGAGCTGCTCGGCGGATCTATGACATGAAATCGCTCTCCTGGCCTCCTTTGATTTCACCGGTGGGTTGTGAAGCTCCAGTCTCCCCAGTTTTAGGCACGCCTTGTAGTCATCCAGGACGTTGGGATGCAAGGCCAGACAGATGGTGCAAGAAGTGGTGTCATGAACGACACTCAAGCAGTAGACACACAAGAGGTGGGGATCAGTGCGCACATTTTCTGTCTGCAAGGACACCGGCAAAATCCGGGGAACGACTTGTCTTCCATGTCCGATGCGCTTGGATAGGTATTGTAAACGCTGATAAGTTTTAAAGAAAGTCATTGCGGTGAAAACTGTCGTTGAGAATACAGGGCCTACGAACTGCAGAAGTAGCTCGAGGAAACCTGAATCTTCCAGTGGAAAGAAAGACCTGGTGTCATGGGGCGGAGCCAAGGTATTTACCAACCGGGTGGGTGGGAGGAGCCAGCTTAAAGACTTTCCGGTGAATTTAAAGGGGAAAGGGACATGCCAGAGTGTATGGATGAACAACATATCCACGCTCCTAGAACAAAGTAATATCCAGCTCAGTCAAGGGGTCCTCCTCAAACTAAGCCCACAAATAATCCTCCTCCGACCCTTCATCCAAACTCTCCAGCAGGAACCTCTCGAGCACCTGGCACCAGTGTTCCGTCTCTCTACATAGTCGGTCTGCCTCCAGCCATTGCCCACTCATCCAGTGGATCATCCTCATTAGAGTCTCCACCTCCTGGGTGTTGTCTCTCGCACCTCCAGTCTGCCTCGACCTGCATCTCTTCTGTCTTCAGGCTTGGCCTTGCTCTGAGCTCCCAGGTCCCATCCAGGCAGTAGCTTTTCTCCATCTGTCAGCCATGATTCTGGTCAGAACTCCACAGACTTTCTTCTCTGGGGTTTTACTCTGGCAATTCATGCTGCATCGGTCCACCTGGGATAGCTGGGCAATATCCACTGGAAAAACATCTCTCTTTGGCCAGTCCAGATGCTTCCAGCAAGTTATCCCACTTCTGACACAAAGTATGTGGAAGGGTTGTGGGATAACAGATGGACCCGACACCGAACTTCAGGTTCAACACAAAATCTCTGTGTGATGTTTATTCAAAATACGATAAATAACCTTCAGCAATAGCATATTCCTTCTTCAGTACATCAGTTTGCAGCAACAGACTATGTCTGTCTCTTCTCTGCACTTAGCCAGCACTTACTGACACTGACCTCTGATCTTAAAATTTTTAGTGAAAACCCTTCATCCCTATGTGGGCCTTGTTTGCTTGGGTAGTGGGACTCAAAAAGAAAAAAAAAATGCAAAACAAGCTATAGATTTAGAAGCTTAATACAGAATCACTGAAAAAAGGATTGCCCGAAAGGGCACTGGCAACAAATCAAGTTTCAAAGAAATATAACATCATACATACTTCCATAATGCAAAGCATCATGGGATATATGCAAATCACCATGACATTTCAGACTTGGTTCAGTTTACAACAATTTACATGCATTTTAAATAGCACAGCTAACTTAATTTCTATAATAGTCACCTAGTAGTTTCTACCATTATCAAAAACACCTACAGTGGTAGTTATCGAAAAGTTGCCTACATCAAGGTACCACTGAGGTAACTTGCATTGACTGTAATGTGATTCTGCCTCAGTATACCTAGGTATACCTCAGTACTGCAAAACATTTCTATGACTACCACTGTAGTGCCATGGCATTTTCAACATTTACAGGTTTCATAAACATAAAAAATATACATCAAGTTATTTTATGACATAGTGCTATTACATATTAAGTCCAACAATGAGAAACACAACCTGTTTTACATACACTTGGAGGTAACCACAATAACCTCTCTGTACGAGAACCTGAGAGGGAAAAGGAAAATTACAGAGGACACTACAGCACAGTCAAGAAAGGGAAGGGGGTGCCCATAGGTGGCCAACCTTATGGACTAGAAATTGTAAAGGATAGATTAGGCTAAGAAACAGAAGAACTGTTGCAACAGATTTAAGAAAACGTCAGTCCTAAAGGGTGGCAGGTGCTCCCTGTCACAGAGGGTAACAGGTGGGGACTGGGGAATGTCTGGAGGCTGTTCTAGAAGTTTTAGAGCATGGCCCTGTTCAATTAGTTGCACAAGCCAAGCATCCCTTGTGGTAGTTCACCACTGGGACACATGGAGGGAGAACCGTACTTTCTGCTGTATCATCTGGTTACCTGACTAGCCCAGTCAAGTTTCCCAAGTCCGGACACTGTGAGAGAGGACTAAACAGCTGACACACATTCATCATCCCTATAAATCTTTTCTCTGTGCTTCAAGTACTGGAACAATGTAATTTGCTTTGATGGCATGCAGAGGCAGCAACGTCACTAAAAAATGAGCGATTACACTAAATAATAAAAGACAATGGCTAGCTGGTTGGTGTTACCACCACAGGTCCAAAGAGTACAATCTAAGATGGGAAAAGAACTGAGGAGAAACAGGGCCACCCGCGATTATGTAGATGCTGATGAGTGATATCGTCGTAGGAGCCCCTGGCTAGCAAACGTTTCTGTATGGTCCTAGCGTTGACGCAGTTATAATTCCAATGGTGTGGTCTAAGGGAAGAAACATCCTCAAAGAAGATCAGTGGTTTATCTTCTTTTGTCAGCAGCATAAATGTTAATTTTAAGACGAGAACAAAAAAGGCAAATGAAGCAGTAGATATCTATGATAAAAATCAACAGCATTTCTCTTACAGTGGAATAATGTTTGCCTGCACACACTTGCCTGGACACACACAGAACTCCACACTGGGGAGAGGATTCAGAAAGGCCTGTATAGGTAAATTCGGCCTGTTCCTGCACACACTCTGGAAAGTTGTTGCCCCATCAACGCTTCACGTTGACTTCCCACCCACCCAAGCTCGGCCCTCCTTTTATTGATGTCACAGGTCACGTGACTTCCTGGATTTAACCCAAGTCCCCTTTTTGCCATTTTCGGGTTATCTGATATCACCACCAGGTGGCAGCACACCCTCTGTGCTGCTTAACTGCTTCCTCCCTGCCTGAGTTTTGTTCCCTATTTCTCAAGGACACAATTAAGGGGTATGCCCTTCTTCTACCCCACCTAAGCAGTTCTGCAACAGATTCTTCCCATAAAAGTTCTGCTGGGGATACATAATGAGGCACTTACTATCCTCTCAGCACATATCCCTCCAGGAGAGCAAACCAAGGGGTTTGTCAAGGTCATGGAGAGCACAAGAGCTCAGCGCCTTGCTTCTGAAACTATCATCTTGGATGATTTCAATGTAAATTGGATCTCACCTTGTGTTGGCTCCTATTAAGGACACAGTCTCTGCACTCCACCTAACCCAGCTCATGGACTCATCCACTAGAACTAATTACAAATCAGGAACAAGTACCCTGCTGGACTGGGTACTTAAAAATTGCCCAGAGCACATTTCTAACGTTACCGTTTACCCGGACTCTCTAAGTGACCACTCCCTAATCACCTGCTACTGGACTAATAAATTTGATAAGCCTCCCCCCCCAGGCAGTTCTTTGCAGAATGTTAAGGAGGGGATACCTCCAGCACCTCAAACAGCAACTTCATAGCATTGGCTGGAGCCTACTTGATACAGCAACAGACAAACAAAGCCCTTGAGCACTTCATCAACCAATTAAAAGTGGCCTGTTATAGCCATGTACCTGTAAAGAAGACCAAGCTCAAGGGTATCAACAACCCTTGGATTACACCTGATCTAATTGATCACATGAAAATCAGGGACCACTTATGGCGCAGAGCAAAAGCTACTGGTAAGCAAGCTGACCTACAGGGATACAGAAGATCTAGAAACGACTGCACCTGTGCCATCCACTCTGCTAAAAACATCCACTTTAGGGAGGAGTTAAATTCCTGGGGCCACAGTAAGAATTTCTGGAACAATATAAAGGATGTCACAAGGAAAGACCATAAGGAGAGTCCAAGTATGCGTAACATAAATGGTGTTCCAACATTAGACTCGCTGACCATTGCTGACACATTCAACAAAGCATTTACAGATTTGAGTAGTGTCCTTCCGCACAACTTCTTTGAGGAATCCACTTCCAACAGGGACCAAGGTTCACAACAACGATCACCCCCCCCACACTATTCTATTTCAAAGCAGTCCCCCATACCAGGCTAGAAGGCATCTTTGTAAGGTACTTGGGAAATCAAGGAAAAGTGGGGATACCCTTGACCTCAAGTTTGTCTCCCTCACACTCAAAGAGATTCTGGTTCCCCTTACTAAACTAATGAACCTATCCTTACGATTGGCTCAATTTCCCAAAGTCTGGAAGTCAGCTCTGGTAACACCTGTGCATAAAAGTGGTAACAGGGCACTGCACTCCAACTATAGGCCAATTTCTATCCTCCCCCAACTGTCCAAAGCAGTGGAGCGGATCGTCGTGGATCAGTTAGTGGAACACCTTGAAAAATACACCATCCAATGCCTGGAACACTACAGATTTCAAAAGAACACAGCATAACCAGTGCTCTGCTGGAATTCACCAGTACCACTCAGAACTTGCTTGACCAGAGGGGCTTCACTGGTGAAATCTTTATTGATTTAACAAAGGCCTTTGACACTGTCAGTCACTCACTTCTACTTCAGCAGCTTTCATCCATTGGCCTTTCTAATGAATCTACTAAGTGGTTCAAAAGCTACCTGTCGGACTGCTCACAGCAGGTGAGGATCGCTAACACCACATCTGAACGACTGCCTGTTCACTGCGGGGTACCACAAGGATCGATACTTGGACCACTTCTCTTTAGCATTTTTCTAAATGACCTGCCTTGCTCCAATAATCAACGGATCTTTCTTTATGCAGATGATGCTATCATCTACACCATCCATCATGAACCCCCCACCTTGAAAATCAACTTCAACTTGATTTTGAGCGATTCGAGGATTGGTTTGGAACTCACTAACTGGTAGTGAACTACAACAAAACAAAGGTGATGCTCTTTAGCAGTGCCAGAAGTAAACACAAATCCTATCCTCTTATTATCAGGAACAGTTCAGGTGTCTTCTTGAACAAGTCGATCATTTCAGATACCTGGGGGTAACTGTGGACTGCTCCCTTTCCTACTCCAAACACATCGAGAATGTGGCCAGAAACGTTAACATCAGAATAGGGCTCCTTCACAGACACAAGCGATGCTTGACACCCGATGCCCTGTGACCCCTTATCAACAGCGCAATCATTTCCATCACTGACTACGGCCTGGTCATCTAAAGCTCTGCACTCCCTACCTCCCTCCGCAGGATAGCAGTGGCCCTCAACAAAGCCTGCAGGCTGCTCACCGGTTCCCCATGCCTCATTTCACACCTGCAACCTTTATGAACAAACTGGATGGCTTCAACTTAACAGAATTCGCTATCAAACCTGCCTGTTAGCCAAAAACACTCTCCTTGGACTTGTACTTCCTGGAGTGGCAAACTTTCTAAATTTATTCTCAGGCTCTCAGCGCACCAGGCACTCTACCCATCAACTTTTCACAGTTCCAAGATGCAGAACCACAAAGGGACAATGGTCCTACTCTTACCAGGCCTCCCTCTGGTTCAATGACCTTGGTGCAGAACTCACTATCGTACCAACACTGGGCCATTTCAAAAACCTACTATGACAGCATCTGCTAGAGAACAGTAGCTGTGACTGCACCTGAGAAAAGGCTATCTACTTCCCTGTTCTGTCCTGCTCCCCTCCAGTTTTACCCATCAGCCCCTCCTCTCCAACTCCCCCCTCCACTGTCCTTATTCCCTCTTACATCCTTCCCAATCACCTACTTAGGCACCTGCCCCCCCTCCTTTTTTCTCACTGCCCAACACTGCCCTCCCCCCTTACACACTCCTCACTGTGCTTCCTCTCTCTTACTTACTGAGCAAGTATCCTTCCTTTGTGGTTATGACAAAGCCACCAATGGCTGCCCTTGTCCTCAGTAATGACCAAGCGTTCCCCAGGACTGTAGTTACACGTGTTGTATATTACTCCTCTACCTTACTGTATCACACTGTTGTTGAATGCTTAAATCCTGATATTGTATAATCTGTTTAGCTAGTGACTTTTGTACTGCACCCTGATTGTATGTTTTCCCACCCTTTTGACGTGTGGAACCTTTGTGAATGAGCAGTTTCCTGCTCAAAGGTATTGTAATCCCAGATTGAAATAAATAAATAAAAAAACAAGGGGTTGACAGCAGGAGACAGAACTAAAGCATGACAGGGCCACCCAAAAAGTGGATGGCCCCTGCCAGCAACTTTCTGGGTGGTCCTGACACCCATAGCTTATAGTTCCATGACATTGCTCAATGGAGGGAGATGTCCTCTAAGGTGTAGTATTTCAAGGAAAGGGTGGTGGATGGGTGGAACAAACTTCCAGAGAAGGTTGTGGAAGCAGAGACAATATCAAACTTGGATGCATCTAAGGGAGTTTTAGATATAAAAAGGTAAAAAGGACCACGCCAGCGACCCGGGTTTAAGACCTCGATGCAGCTGAGGACTGAATCAGAGTGGGATTTAGCTAGAGATGTATAAGAGAGAAGCGAAAAGAGAGGACGATATCAACAGAATTAAAATTGGGGGCTCAGGAAGCAGGGGAACAGGCAGAGGTGCTAAATGAGTACTTTGCCTCAATCTTTGCAGATGGGGACTAAGGATCCCTACAGGCTGATGGGAGGGAAGAGCATTCAGCTAAGGTGAGAAGTCGGTCTGAGACCAGAGGATTGAATGAGGCTATGGTACAGACAGGACCAGACCCAGAAGGAGTGGGGAGGTTGAGTGAGGGGGAGGATTGGGGGGAAAAAAATCACAGCGGATAGGGTGAGGGAGACCCTTCGGAAGCTAAAGACTAATAAGGCACCAGGACCGGATGGGCTACACCCGACAGCTGTGAAGGAATTGGCGGGGGAGCTGGCAGCTCCACTGGCTGCACTCTTTAATACCTCTTTGCAGACAGGATGGGTGCCCCAAGACTGGAGGGTGGCTTATGTAGTGCCTATCCAAAAAGGGGGGTCTAGAGAGAAGATGGGGAATTATAGGCCTGTCAGCCTAACGTCTGTGGTAGGCAAAGTAATGGAGGGCTTTATCAAGGAGAGGATTGGGAGGCAGCTGGAAAGCTTAGGGCACCAGGATGATAAACAGTATGGCTTCGTTCCAGGGAGATCGTGTCAGTCCAACCTCATAGAGTCTTATGACTGGGTGATGGGGGCCTTGGACAGACATAGGCCGGTGGACGTCCTATACCTAGATTTCAGCATGGTGTTTGATTCAGTACCACATAATGGGCTGATAGAAAAGCTGGGGGAGATGGGGGTGGGAGGACAGGAGCTCAATTGGGTTGAAAATTGGCTCTCAGGGTGTTTACAGAGGGTACTGGTGGGTGGCATACTCTCCTCTCCCAGGAAGGTAATCAGTGGGGTCCCTCAAGGTTCAGTACTGGGGCCACTCTTGTTCAATGCCTACGTCTCGGATATAAGGATGGGGGTTAGGAATAGGTTGAGTTTCTTTGCGGATGATTCAAAACTGGGAGTACTGGTGGATTGTGATGAAGCGAGGAAAGCGTTCCAGGGGGATCTGGATACCCTGGAGGGGTGTTCAAGAAGGTGGGGTCTGAAATGTAATGCTGGGAAATGTAAGGTACTTCATTTGGGGGTCAAAACCGGGCCATGAATACCTGATGGGGTTCACACTGCAAGCCACATTGGGAGAAAGGGATTTAGAGGTGGTGACAGACGTCAAAATGAATAACTTTGAAAACTGTAGAAGAACTGCAGCCAAAGCAAACAGGATACTAGGTTGGACAGCCAGGGGATTTACGTCCAGAAGAAGGGAGGTGATCCTCCCTCTATATAGTGCCTTGGTCAGGCTGCAGCTCAAGTACTGTGTACAGTTCTGGAGACCTCATCTGAAGAAGGACATAGCGCTGCTGGAGAGGGTCCAGAGGAGAGTGACCAGGATGATTCAGGGCATGGAGGGGAAGCCTTATGAGGAGAGGCTGGAAGAGCTTGGGCTTTACTCACTAGAGGAGAGGAGGGACAGAGGAGATATGATAGAGGTTTTCAAGTATGTAAAAGGAATAATCAAGAGTGGAACCAAGGAGCTGTTTAGGCTAAAGAGGGACAACCAGGGGCCATGAGTGGAAGCTGGAGGGGGGAACTACACGGGGGGGGGAACGTAGGAAGCATTTTTTCACTGAAAAGGTGGTGGAGCCGTGGAATGCGCTGCCTGGGAGGCTGGTGGAGCAGGGCACAGTGGAGGGCTCCAAGAAGGGGTGGGACAGGTACAAGGGGAAACTGAAACTACAGAAGACTTCTTGAGGGCTAGGGGGGTGGTAAGGCGAGTAGCCACTAGGTTGCTGGCTTTTGAACAGACACAACAGATCATTTGGCCTATTCTGCTGGCTTTCAGTATGTTAGTATGTACGTTAGTTGCTATGCAGCTCTCCACTACCAGGGTGGCTTCCCGCTCCCACCCAATGGAGGTGCGTCGGGAGCGCAGGAGAGAAGGACCGGCGATGCAAATCTGGGGTGGGGCGGAAGGGGCCATCGGATCCCGGCGTGCATGCGTGCCTCCACAGGCATGCACGCATTTGTTTGCCATGGTCCCGGGGGGGTGAAAACTACAAACATAAAGCATGGAAAATAAAAAATGTAGAAAGGAGCGGTGTGTTTCAGGGAAATCATTGTTAGTAAAATTTCAAGAGTAGGGAATCTTAGGACAGACCAGATGGACTGTTCCAAGTCCTTTTCAGTCCTTCTCTTTTCTATGTTGGTAAGTTTGGGCAGCCAGAACAGTTCCTGTGCATAAACTTGCATAAGATGGCATTCTTAAGCCATATAGGACTTGTATCAGTGCTCTATCAACTTATTGCCCAACTAGACACCCTGCTTTATGTTATTACATACATAAAACACTGCCACTGACTCACTATGTGACTTTGATCAAGTCCCTTGACCTTCCCGAGTTTCAGTACCATGCCTCACAATTACTCAAGGCATAAATTAGTGTCGGAGACTTGATTAGCGGCCTTTGCTAATCAAAATGAAAAATGATTAGCAACTGGTCAAAGTTGATTAGCAGTGTGTGGTCCAAAATGTGGGAGGAGATGGCTAAAATAGTGAAAATAGTGCCTTCAGCGCTGTCCTAAGCCCCTGTCCGTCAGATATTCGAATGACTTACCTGCAATCAAAATCTAAATTGATTCGCAACTGCCGGTCTTTGATTCGCAAATTGCGATGCAAACCCGCTTATTTTATTCCTCGTTACTACACCTTAAGGACAGTGCTGCACAGTTCACATTCCCCCATCTATATTTGCTTTGACTTCATGCAGACCCAGTATTGTTCCACTGTGTGATCGAGCTATTCCCACATATATGTATGATTTAATATTTCTACTCTTTAAAAGGGTGCTATATTTTTAATGCTATTTTTATCATATCCACTGCTGTGCATTTTAGTGTTGCCAGGTATGCCAAGCAGAAAAGTCAGGTAGAAAAGGACCCCAACTGAGAAATTAAGAGACACAGCATAGTTATTCAACACTGTTTCGGGGCTAGAGTACTTGAGCCACATTCTCCATGGACTAGAAATGCTCAAGTCATCACAGGTGTGCCAAAGATTCAGCACACTGGACTTGTGGCAACCTAAAGGGGTTTTATATCCTCTGCAACCAAGTGACACACACTGAACTATCATACTGTGGCCTAGCCTACGTCAATTTTGGGGACCCTTTATATGCAGCCTATGGCCAAAGTTTGGCTCAAGCTGCCATAAACTAGGTCAACTGTACTAACTGTGCCCAAGATTATAAAATCGGGTGCAGATGTGGCAAACATCAATGCCACCGCTGTGGCGGCACAAGGGTTTGTTGTAGGGCATGACGTAAGGCCCTGCATCAACCTTCGGAAAATCTGGGCCCTTGTCTGTTTTTTGATTTATATTTTTTGATGCGGTTAAAAAGTTTGGCATGTAGGTAGTCTAACATTCAAAGTGTTATTAGTCCACTGTTTGTTTTGAAATAGTCCTACTGTTCCTTATTTTGGGTCACTTAGCAGTACCACCCTTTTCTCACCCAGAAATAATTTTTCATTAACTTATGAGTTTCAGAATCCAGTGAGATCAGCTGTGCGGAAGCTTTCCATGCAAGGTTTCTGCCAAACTGACATCACTGCATTCCGGAACTGATAAGCAATTACAAATTATAACTAGGTGGGAAATGGCGACATTAACAAGGGACAATAAAAACAGACTACTTCAAAACAAACCCACACAACAATACACAGGGAATATTAAGCAACTTTTGTACATTCTCAAATGTACTGCACTAAAAATGCAAAACAAAAAAAGTTTATGTTCCCTTTAAGTTATTATGTTACTAAGTTACCTCAGTGGACTATCATGGGTAAATAAACGACACTTCTGCCAGTGTGAGGGGGTTTAAAGAGAACTTTTCTCAGTAATTTTTGCATGAGAAATTAAACAAGCGGAAGTTCCCTTACTTCAATGGGAACTCTTCTGAGGCACTTCAATAATTTTCTATACTGTCTCCCAAGGAAGGGAAGGGAAGGGATCATAATTTGCCCCCTCCCCCCCCCGGGGCTAGCCACTTGATCCCTTCCACTTCCTTATTACTGGCTCCACACCCATGTTTTGAGAGATCTTTATAGGGACAGTGTGGGTCATGCTCTGTGAGCTTAATTTACAAACCTGCTGGACTCGTGACGCCAGCGCAGTAATGGCTGCTTAGCCCTGTAGCTCCGCGCCCCAGCCGTTCCCTCTATAAATACTCTTTATCACCATTAACCAGAATGTCTTCGCTGGCCAAAATGAAGAAGAACAGGCCAGGAAGGCTCCAGCTTACCCAAGTGCAGAAATTACGAGCCCTGGTCCGGGAGGAACACAGGGATGCGTTGGATTCATCGGAGGCACCTTTCGAACTGTTGCAGGCCAGCCCACATGAGGAGGGCCCTCATTCCGACCTAGTGGCCACAATCAAGCAAACGGCGTGCACAGTCACTAAGATCGACCAGTCCCTGGCCGACCTTAAGGCAGACATCAACAACATTAACCACATAACCGATCAACTGGAACTGTGTGCCTCTCAAGTTTCGGAGCAGTCTGACCGCCAGGATTGCCTGATTTTATACCTATTGGTGCGGGACTGTGAGCTCACTCATTGCCTGGATGACCCTGAGGGCAGAAGCCGGAGGCAGAATTTAAGGGTCTATGGGGTCCCTGAGGGCTCGGAGGACAAGCACACCACCATGATAGCCTTTTTACAAGGCTTACTACGGGACCTTCTGGAATTACCAGCAGAGTCTGTCATTGAGATGGACAGGGCGCACAGAGCCCTTGCTCCCCTGCCCAGCGGCCCAGATGCAAAGCCCCGATCGACTGTAGCTAAACTAACCTCCTACAAAGTAAAGGAAGAGCTGTTGCAAAAAGCATGGCAGAAGGGCCAACTGAATTATTCTGGTGCTCGAACCTCCCTCGACAATGACCACACTTCAGCAGTTCAGGAATCCAGAAGAAGCCTTTGGCCAGTGATAAAGCAGCTTCGGGCTAAAAATATCAAAGCTCAAATCTTATTCCCGGCAAGACTAAAAGTTACTACAGAAGCAGGCCCAAAAAGTTTCCCAGATCTGTTGGCTGCCTCCTCTTATCTGAGCTCCCAGGGAATTGCTTCACCCCCCTCATCAAGGAAAAGTCAGAGAAAGATTTACTCGCCTCAGCTTGGTCGGTTTCACAAAAGGGAGCTTCCAGACCCGGATCGTCGCAGAGGTCCCCACACACGAACTTGCGAGCTGATGTCACTGCCCTGTTGAGAAGATATGGCGACTCCTCCACGATCAATAAGAAGGCTGCGCACCTGTTGGAAGACACTCAGGGACCTACTCAAAATGATGAGCAGCTAACATCAGCGAACACTTGAACCCTTTCGAGACATGCTGTTAATCCCACTAGTGGTTTGTCCTTTTGAGACGCCCCCTCCCACGGAAATGTTACTTCCCTCATGCTCAGCGCTCCCGGGACATTCAAGACAGCTGAATTGCTCCCTTCTGAGTATGGAAGGGAGATCCTCCTTACATCACCATGAGGTCTTGTGAGTACCCGCTGCAAGAACTGCCTCTTAGTTTGCACAGGACTGAGGGGCGCTGAACCCCGGCGGGGGGGGGTGCTGGTTGTGGGATGTGTTCGAGGGATGCCTGGGAAGGGCTCTGACTTTAAAAGGGCCCGCAACCATTTGGCGTTCTGGGGGATCGCGTGGGGGTCTCTCCCCAGGAGTGTTTGGTTATTTTTGTCTTCCCCTTTTGAAAACTGACTGGCAGACCTGTAGAATGGAGGTGTTGGACTTTTTTTTTTTTGATCTTCCCTTCGGGACACCCCTCTGCGACCTCGGGGACATGAATGCCTTGGCTCCTACACACTCTGGTCTCCCCCCTGTAGGCCACAATACTCGGGGCACTCCTGTCGCAAGGCTCATGCCCTTCTGAGGCGAGTGCTCAGGGTTCCTCGTGGGAGACCACTGGCCTGCATCGGATGGGCTGTGGGTCTGGGTGCACCCTATGATTAGCTTGGGAGGAAGGGGACTGCACTGGGGGCCACTGGAAGCCATCGAAGTATGGCCACTCTTAAGGACAAACTTTTATTCACAACCTGACACACCTCCGGTGTTCTCCTGTGCCACTGGGATGCGCAGTGGCCCGTACTGGCTCATTTGGCGCTCTCCCTGATTGAGGGAGGCTTGGAGTCTTTCGCCCATTGGGTGGGGGTCCCTCCTCCCCCCCAGGTTTTTTTGGGGGGTGCCCACCTGGGCGCTCTGCTTGGTCTCTGAGGGCTCTTTCTGGGGTCTCTCCATAGATTCTAATGGACTAATGACTTCGGGGTGAAACATACATAGAAACATAGACTTTGACGGCAGATAAGGACCGCTAGGCCCATCTAGTCTGCCCATTTCCCTACCTACAGGATAGGCCGCAGATCCTAGTTAACCAACAGCCTACATCTTCCTGCCCCACAAGAATTGCCTTATGTCTGTCCCATGCATTCTTGAATTCTCCCACAGTTTTAGACCCCACAACTTCCTCAGGAAGGCTGTTCCATGCATCCACTACTCTCTCTGTGAAATAATACTTCCTCACATTGCCCCTGAACCGCCTCCTTCTATCTTTAAACTGTGTCCCTTGTTCTTGCAAGTCTCTTTTTCTGAAAGATGCTACCCTCTTGGACTTTGTTGATTCCCTTGAGGTACTTGAAAGTTTCTATCATGTCTCCCTCTCCCTTCTTTCCTCAAGGGTATACATATTAAGCTCCTTTAGTCTCTCCTCATACGGCTTCTCTTGCAGACCCTGCACCATTTTAGTTGCCCTCCTCTGGACTGCCTCTATCCTGTCTATGTCCTTATGGAGATGGGGTCTCCAGAACTGGACACAGTATTCCAGATGGGGTCTCACCAACTGTCTGTACAGAGGATAACAACTTCCTGTTTTCTGCTGCTGATGCCTCTCCTATACATCCCAGTATACCCCGGCCCTCCCTACTGCCTTCTCACATTGCTTGCTAACCTTAAGGTCATCTGATATGATTACCCCCAGGTCCCTTTCCTGTTTTGTTGTTTTACTACCTCCCCACCCATTGTGTATTCTTCCCTGGGTTCTTGTTTCCAGGTGCATTATTTTGCACTTTTGCATTGAATCCTAGCTGCCATACATCTGACCATTCCTCCAACCTTGCCAAGTCCTTTTCATCCTTTCCACGCCTCCTTGTGTATCAACCCTGTTGCAGATCTTTGTGTCATCTGCAAAAGGCATACTTTTCCTTCCAGTCCCTCTGCAATGTCACTGATGAAGACATTAAAAGGACTGGACCCAATACTGAACCTCATGGTACCCCACTAGTAACCGCCTTTCTTCAGAGTGGACTCCATTTACAATTACCTTCTGTGTCCTGTTGTCCAGCCAATGTTTTACCAGGCTACCACCCTGGGACCACTCCCAGGCTGGTTAATTTGACTACTAATCTTGTGTGGGACTGTGTCAAATGCCTTGCTAAAGTCTAGGTAGGCCATGTCCACAGCCCCTCCCTGGTCTACTACTTTGGTCACCCAGTCAAAGATCTATTAGATTCTGTCTGACATGACCTTCCGCTGTGAACCCATGCTGCCTTGGATCCTGTGCTCCACTGACCTCTAGGTACTCAACTATTCTTTCCTTCAGAAGTGACTCCATCACTTTCCCTACCACAGAGGTCAGACTGACAGGTCTGTAGTTTCCTGCCTCTGTCTTGGTCCCACTTTTGTGAAGGAATCACATCCGCCTTCCTCAGTCCTCGGGTACCACACCATCCTCCCATGATTTATTAAAAGAGTAGCCAGTGGTTTCACTAGTTCCTTCCTTAATTTTTTTAGAATTCTGGGTGAATTCCATCAGGACCCATTGCTTTGTCCACCTTCAGTTTTAGGAGTTCTTGCAGAACCCTTTCTTCTGTGAAAGGACTGGGATGTAACCCCTATCAAGAGTGCTTCTGTTAATTGGATTAGGCACTTCTCCTCTTTGTGAATACTGAACAGAAATATTCGTTCTCAGTATTCCTGCTTTTTCACTGTCCCCTCTGCCCACCCACCGCTCATTCTATTCAGCCTCACTATCCCTCCCTTTGTCTTTCTACGCGCTGATGTACCTATAAAGGTTTTATCCCCTTCTTAACTGAGTTGGCTATCTTTTCCTCAGTTTGGGCCTTTGCTATTCTGACTTCCCTCCCTGCTTCTTTCTGCCTTAACTGGTACAGCTCTCTGTCCTGCTCCTTCTGTGTTTCCTTGGGGCTGGACGTAGTGCATAGGTCTTTATTCTCACACTGAAACTGATATATTTAAACAGGTTCGAAATTCCCAGTGGGGTCTGCATGCCGGAGGGGGTCAGGATACACAACTTGTCTCCCCTGGGGGCAAGGGCAGATAGTGGGACCTGTGCAAAGTCTTGCGGGCCCCCCCCCCAATCTGGCGAGCCACCTGTCGCTCACGTCTCAGGGTGCTTCCCTAGGCTGGCACTTCACTAAATTTCACTAACTTATGCTAACTAGGTGATTTTACTCTTACTGAAATTCATGCTGGCCTGGCTGGGGTCCCCTCAGGGTAGAGCAGCCTGGATATTTTGCCGCTGAACTCGAGGCAAGCTCTATAGGGGACTACACCCTAGAGCTGATGGGCTCTCTCCTCTACTGGAGGGGAGCCCCCCCCATACTGCATTGCGGCAGTTGCCTCACTGCTGAATAACAACAATCAGCAACCCTTGGAAGTCCTTTAAAACCTGTTTTGGGAGGGGCGCATCAGGATTTTATAATCCAGATGTCTCCCTTCTCATTGTTTTTGCATGCCCTAGCACCACTATGGGCAATGTACCTAGTTAACGCACCTTTTGAAGTTCTACACGGTGCGATACAAATATTCTCCTACCCTCAAGTATTTCTCTCTGAACTTCTACAGGAAGAGAGATACATGCCCACTGAGCTCCACCACCATTCTGGAGTCACTAGGGAACCTCGATAGTACAGGCTGAGTCTGAGGCTCTTTTGGACCCAGAAATGCTCCATAAGCTGGCGGAGTTCATGGGGTACTTTAACAAGTACGGTGTTACTACTGCTTAAAGTTCATGTAGATAAAGTAATACAGTTAAGCCCACAAGTTTATTTTTCAGGCTTTTGTTCTGATATATTATGTTTATTACTCATTATACGAAAGAATAATCCTCAAAAGGAAATAGTCACAAGTCAGTAGAAAATAAGTCAGAGGTTATAGTACTTTCACAGGAGAATAAAAGGCTATGTACAGATGTAGAGTTTTCTTGGAAAGATAAATGGCTCATAAGCACTTAAAAGTATACTCATTGAATGTGAATGGTCTGAGCAGCCCGGTCAAGAGAACTAGGATGATAATGCTAGCTAGGAAGTCAAATGCTGAGATAGTTTATATGCAGGAAACCCACTTAACTTCAGACGAGCATGGGAAGCTCCGGGGCAGAGGCTATTCGCAGGTTTTTGCCTCTGCTATGCCTGGGGGAAGAAGGAGGGGAGTTGCTATACTGGTCTCCTCACTTCTCCCATTCCGGAAAATTAAAGAATGGGCTGACCCAGCCGGTAGACTAATTATAGTCCAAGGGATTTTGTGCGAGCAGGAATTAACCTTAGCCAACATCTATCTTCCCCTGGCCTCGAACTCCCCTACAATCCACTTTTTGCTGGACAAAGTGATGGAGATGACGAGGGGGACCTTGATCTTGGCGGGTGATTTTAATATTGCCCCAAACCCGGCTTTGGATACCACCAGGACCCGGCCCAGTGCACAACAGGCCTCACATAAATTTTTCAAGCAGTTTGTTGAAGGAGTTGGGTGGCTAGATACGTGGCAGGCTCTACATCCTAGAGACAGGGGGTACTCTTTCTATTCCTCAGTCCATGGGACTTATACAAGAATTGATCACTGTTACACCCAGAGGGAACAGCTTGACTCATTGGTCGAGGCCACGTTGGGCCCCATAGCCCACTTGGACCATGCTCCACTTATCACTCTGTGGAGCCTGGGCCTAGAGAGGCGCAACAGTAGGTGGAGATTTAACCTCGTATACTTAAAAAGCGAACAGTTTAAAGAGTTCCTTCGTGATAAGATCTCGGAAATCATACAGGATAACTCTACCCAGCAGACCTCATCAACTATTCAATGGGATACCCTAAAAGCAGTCCTGAGAGGCCATTTGATAAAACACTCAGCCGGGCTAGCGAAGGCGCGAAAGGAAAGACAAATACAGCTGGAACAGACACTTCAGTTCCTTCAGTTGGCTCACCAGCAAGGTGGTGACTCAGTTCTTCTCCAGATAAAGCAGACTAAGAGAAATCTGGATTCTCTATGCCTGCAGCAAACTGAGGTGGCCCTTGCATATCTCTGTCAGAGATATGGCGAGATTGGCTCTTGTGCCTCTCGACTGCTGGCGTACAGACTCCGCCAACACCGTAAACAGTCCACAACTGCAGTGATAAAGGACCCTGCAACAGGAGAGTGTCATACTAAATTTAAAAAAATAACTCAAGTTTTTTGTCAATATTATAAAACCCTGTATACTCCGGATCATGAGACAGATCCTGTGCACGTTGATTCCTTCCTATCGGCCCTAAAGTTACCTACACTTAATCTCGATCAACAAAATCATTTGGCAAGACCAATTTCACTAGAGGAGCTGACATTGGCCAGTTCCAAGTCCAAAACCCAAAAAGCCCCGGGGCCAGATGGTTATGGGGCAGAGTTTTACAAAAGCTCGACTCAGACTGTCAATAAACAGCTTCTGGCAGTTTTTAATGAAGTCCTCTCAGATGAGACCCCCCCGCCCAGTTGGGCATATGCCTCAATTTAGGTCATTCCCAAACCAGGCAAGGACCCTCTACAATGTGGTTTGTATAGACCGATTTCGGTCCTTAATATGGACTGTAAATACCTCATGTCCATCTTGGCCCAACGATTGGACTTCATTCTACCAGCTCTGATAGGTCTCGACCAAACAGGATTTGTAAGTTCCAGGTCAACCTCGGATAATACCCGAAGGGCCCTGCATCTGGTCCATGAGATGCAATCACGTGAGGACTCATTGGTCCTTCTCAGCCTAGATGCTGAGAAGGCCTCTGACCAGGTATCGTGGCTATTTCTGTTTGCCACAATAACCATGATGTGTTTCCCAAAGTCCTTCATAGCCATCCTTCGGAAAATCTGTGTGTCCCCAAAGGCATGTGTTAAAACATCCGGCCACCACTCCGAATATTTCCCCTTTTACAGGGGCACACGTCAGGGCTGTCCCTTATCACCGGGTCTTTTTGCCATTTTTATTGAGCCTCTGGCCCAGGCAACGAGTGTCACCTGAGATTTCGGGAGTGAATATAGATGGGACAGAGCACTGGGTAGCTCTCTAAGCGGATGACATCCTGCTATTCCTCACTAAACTTGAACAATCTATACCTTCCATTTTTCACCTTCTGGAAGAATTCGGATCATATTCAGGCTACAGGCTGAATACCAGCAAGACAGACGCCCTCACCTTTCATTCTGTCCCCCCAAAACATTAATGGAAAGGTATCCTTTTCGTTGGGGGCTCACTAAGTTTAAATACTTAGGAATGTACCTTTCGCATCATGCCAAGGATGCCCTGAATAATAATTACGGCCCCTTCACGTCTCAGATGAAACAAGACCTTGAAATATGGAACATACTCCCACTGAATATGCTTCAACATATTGAAGTGGTCCAGATGGTAACTCTACCAAGAGCCCTCTATTTGTTTCAGAATGTACCCCTTAATTTGCCGAATAACCTCTTCAGGGTCTGGAATAAGGCCATAGTGAAGTTTATCTGGGCGTGAAGACGCCCAAGAATTAAGGTTGGGTTTCTGTAGCTCCTTAAAGTACAGGGCAGACCGGCACTCCCCAACCTAAAACTTTACTCTTGGGCGTCCCACCTCTCTTTCATAATACAGCGCCTGATCGGAGTGAGCCTAGCCCGATGGAGGGAAATCAAGGAGCGTATACTCCCCCACCGGGAATACTAAATAGTGATTTTACACAAAAATCCACCTCCACTTGGCTGGCCAGCCTGGAGCCCATGGATTGTGTATCAAGCACAGGTTTGGTACTTGATGCGCAGGGTCTTGGGGATTACTCCCTTTCTGGTCATGCTCTGCCCAATAGACCCATTGGAGGATTCTCCCCCAGCTCTCTCAGACCACACTTTTCGGAACTGGAGGCACACCCATCTCTCTTACAACTTTCACAACTGCAGATGGGCCCCTACTTTAAAGAATTTGGGGAGATCAGCCGTGAATTTCACCTACGCCAATCAGATTTTTTTCGATATCTACAGCTTCAACACTACTTTGCATTCCTACCTCTAAACGTCCGCTCCCCTAAGGTACACCCCCAGGTGATACGATTATTTCAACAAGCATTAAAATCCCAGGAATACCACATTAAGCCTCACATATACAAGTCCCTGATGGAACAACAGGGGGAACACATCGGAGTTAAGGAAAAAATGGAATGAAGAATTGGGATCTCAAATTACACCATAACAGTGGGACGCTCTCTGGCGCATGGTATCGAGAATCACTTACTCTCACTCTTGGAGGTTATATTCATGGCAATTACTAATAAGATTCTTCCGAACCTCAGTAATAACTTCACATTTTGGTGCTACCCGCTCTGCAGCATGTTGGTGCCTATGTGGCGAGGCTGTTGCTCACCACTCCCACATCCTCTGGTCTTGCCCAAAACTGCAGCCTTTTTTGCAGGCCCTATTTGAGGAGTTAGAAGACCTCTTTGGGGTTGAATTTCCTTATAGTGGCGATTTCTTTATCCTGCATTGCTTTCCTCCCGAACTGCGTGACCCCCATAACCAATATTTACTAAATATCCTCCTCCTAGCAGCGAAGAAAGCTATTACTAAACACTGGCTCACAGCAGAGCCGCCTACCCTCTCGGACTGGAGAGAGATAGTCCACCTTATATATAGATCAGAAAAAATAACCCACAATTTAAATGATCAGGCAAAGCTTGGCTCTCTAAAATGGAGAAGATGGATCATACATATTATGACCAAAGATCCTCATTTTGTGCCTTAGCACAATACGTCTCCTACCCGACTGCTCACACCATGGTACAAGGGCCTCTGGTCCAAGCCTGGACTTTAAACAGTATAACCATATTCGGTCAAACAGGGCTATGACTGGAGGGGGAGTAGTTAGCAGGAGATGAGTTGTGAAGAAATGCTAAATGATATTAACCTGGGATAGTCTGTACAGTGATATCAAGGCATCTATCATTGGAATAGGAAGACTGCCACGATAACTCTGTGGAATTTTATTAGCAGACCTGTACCTCTGTATGAATTATGTAATGTTTTTTAACGAGCATGATGCGATGTGACTGTCAAATTGTAAAAATTTCCTCTTATAAAAATGATATTTGCAAAAAAAAAAAAAACTATTTTCTGTCCGTTTAACCGGACACAGTGTGAAATCAGAGCTCGGGTTCAGTTAACAAGAATCAGTTGAACCCGGGCTCTTGTTTCACCCAATGTCCAATTAACTGGCCAGAAAATGGGTCTATAAATCATGCTCCACAGACCTGAAATAAGCGTGCCCCCACACTCTCCCCATATAGACGTCACAAAACATCACAACATGGGGGCAGAGCCGGCAATAAAGAAGTGGAAGGGATCCCTTTGGGGCAAATTATAATCCCTTCCCTTCGTGGGGGGTGGGCAGTACAGAACATTATGAAAGTACCTCAGAGGAGCTCCCATGGAGATAAGGAAGCTTCCTCTTATTCGTTAGCAGCACCAAGAAAGGTGCTCTTTAAACACGCTAGAATGTAACAGTGTTTAGGGTTCTCATTCGGTAGCTTTACTGGAGTCAATATTTGCATATTGGTAAGAGATTCGTTACACTTGCATGTTAATGTTTAACTTGTCCTACAGTGCTGTATAGAAACTGACGTTCTTCAGTGCAAGTAATACAAATGAAACAGCACAGCTTCACATAAGATTTTGTTCTTTGGAAGTACAATAATTCCTAATATTTGGAAACAGTGCCAATTTTGGGAATGTCACAGGGGGACACACAAAGGTATAAGGCAGCCCGTAACAAATGCACTAGAAACTGGTTACTGGCCAAGGCAACCTACTTCAAGGATAAACAGGCATACAGCTGGGGCAATGGGAAAACATTCTGGAAGAACTTCAAAGACCTCATGAGGAAGGCTGACAAGTCTTAGCCTGTGATGCTCAGTAATAATGCAGCAGTCACCTTGAACCCAGAAGATATAGCAAATACCTTTGATAACACTTTTACTGAACTCAGTGCCATACACACCCTGACAGCACTCCATGGGATAGATTCTGTTGACATCCTGAGAGAATCTCCAGCTACACCTACCTCAAGCAACCCTAGCTACCCACAGTTCTATTTCAGATCATCATTGTATTGGATACAATAAAATATATGACATGAGTACTGGGAAAAACAAGCATGGGTAATGATATGGTGGACATGAAACTGATATCCCTCACTCTAAATGAACTGGCCTTCCCTCTAACCAAAATATTCTACTTCTCTCCCCAGTACTTGCAATTCCCAAAGATATGAAAATTGGTACTAGTCATCCCGGTCACAAAAATGGTGACAGCACACTAGTGTCCAACTATAGACCAATATCCATCCTCTCCCCTTTATCCAAGGCGCTGGAGAAAATTGTGTCTGATCAACACGCTGATTATCTCTGGAAATACAAAATACAATACGCAATGCCTACAACAACATGGGTTCAGGAAGTTACATAGTACTAGCACTGCTCTGATACGGTACACTAGAGCTTCCTGCACAAGGCCCTTGGCAGTGGCCACCTGGCTTGGTCCAATTACACTGACTTAACAAAAGCCTTTGACCTCTCACTCCTGTTCTCCAAACTACACACCCTTGGCTTCTCAATGGACACTGTCCTGGTTTCACAGCTACCTTACCAACTGATCCCAATGGGTATGGATCAATGGAACACTCTCTGACACCACTATGTGACACCAGAAGTGTTACCATTGGTGTGCCTCAAGGATCTACAGTACACTGGGTCCTCTGTTATTTGGCCCATTTCTAAATAACCTCCCCACACAGGGTTTTATTTAACTCTAAAAATTGATTAGCGTTTTACTCATAAAAGTTCTAAAACATTGTGAAAATGCATAGCACTCGCCTCACTGTGTTTAACAAACACAACACTTCCAGAAAACCTATATAAATGCTTTCTGTACAGTTAGTATTGCCCCAAGGAAAAAACTGCTAATCAATTATTTAAAACCCTGCCGCAGTTTGCTCTTCAAAGGTCCTCCTCTATGCAGATGATGCAGTCATCTATGCCAGCAGCCCAAACCAAATGATACTTATACAAAAAACCCAAAGAAGTTTCGGGTACTGGAAAGGTGGTTCTGTCAGAATAAACTTCTAATGAACAATAGGAAAATAAAGACCATGCTTTTCACTGGTCTCCAAGCAAGGAATAAAGCCCTTCCTCTCACCATCACGAATAAGAAAGGCAATATTCTACAGTAAGTTACCTCATTTAAGTACCTTGGTTTAACCCTGGATGAGATCTTCACATTTGCCTCTCATAACACGACAATCAAGTTTCTCAACTGTACCCCCCCCCGCCACTTCTCCTAACTCCAACTAACTTGTTCTTCCCTCATTTGTACTTTATAACAACATGTATAGTTTTATTATGCTATCCTTGTTGTACCTTCATTCCATGTTTAACCTGAACCGGTCATATCTGTTGTGTAATGTTGTATCTGTTGTGTAATGTTGTATTGTTCATGTACCTTGTCCGGACGTGGAACCTTTGAAAATACAGGTTACTCACCTGTAACAGGAGTTCTAGGAATGGTATATGTTGTTCATCCACACTAGGTATCCTTGCCGCTTTAAATCTTGCCGGAAGGTCTTCAAGCTGGCTCCTCCAACCCACCGGGTGGTAAAACTCTCTGTCCGCCCATGGCATCCAGATCTGCCCGCTGGAAGCTCAGGTTGTGCGCCGGGCCGGGAGGTCGAGGTCGAGGATGAACAACATATACTGCTCTTAGAACTCCTGTTACAGGTGAGTAACCTGTATTTCTAGGGACATGGATATGTTGTTCATCCACACTGTCTGGCAGACTCTAGCAGTTCTCCGGAGGAGGGAGGCAAAGCGCATACCCCTACTTAGGGAATAGAGACTGGAGAACTGAGGCCCCAAAACCAGCATCCCGGCGTGACTCAAGGTCGATGTGGTAATGGGTGATGAAGGTGTGTGCTGACTTCCAGGTAGCAGCCCTGCAGATTTCCTGGATAGGGACGTCCCCGGAAGCAGCCACCGATGCAGCAGTATGGTGGGCAGAATGAGCTCTTATCCCTCTGGGAGGCTCCATGCCCGCCAACTTATGGCAGAGATCTATGAAGGAGGTGACCCACCTGCTTATCGTCCACTTGGCTGCAGGTCTGCCAGGTGTGGCTTCAGCGAGGTGACAAACACATGGCGAACCTCTCCCTGAATTTCAGCCGTAAGGCCTCCTTATGGTAAGCGAGTGCCCTTCTAGGGTCCAGAGTATGGAGCCTATATTCGGCCTCCGAGGTGTGATTGGGGTAGAACACCGGCAAAGTCAACACCTGGTTAAGGTGAAACTCCGACACCACCTTCGGAAGGAATTTCGGGTGGGGGCGCAGGACAACCTTGTCCCTGTGGAAGACCAGGTAAGGAGACTCGATGCAGAGCGCCTGGAGCTCTCCCATCCTTCTGGCTGACGTGATAGCCACCAAGAAGGTGGTCTTCCACGACAAGTGAGAGAGTTCACACCTGTGCATTGGTTCGAATGGCTTGCCCATGAGCTTTGCCAGTACCAGCAGTAGATCCCACGGAGGTGGAGGTTCTCGCACCGGAGGGGAAATGTGATCAAGGCCTTTGAAAAAGCGCCAGACCACCTTCTCCTTCGCCACCGACTGCTTCCCGGCCCGTGCCCGGTAAGCAGAGATGGCTGCCAGGTGCACCTTAAGGGTCGTCGACCTAAGCCCTTGCTGAGAAAGGGACCAAAGGTAGTCCAATATGCTCGCCAAGGAACAAGAGGAAGGGTCAAGGCCCTGGCCCTGGCACCAAATGGAAAATCTCTTCCATTTGAAGGCGTAGCATTTTCTGGTCGACTCCTTACGGGATGCCTCAACTACGTTGAGGACCTCGTCGGAAAGACCCAAGGCCTGGAACTCTAGCCGCTCAGGAACCAGGCCATCAGGTGCAGGGATTGAAGGTCCGGATGGAACACCTTCCCCTGATTGACTGAGAGCAGGTCCGGGCGAGCTGGAAGCTGTCTCGGGAGCCTGGAGCTGAGGCTGAGATCTGGGTACCAGTACTGGTGGGGCCAGTCTGGAGCTATCAGAATCACCTCGCGCCTTGTCCCTCCTTGCTTTGAGAAGCACCTTGTGCATCAAGGAACGGGGAAAGCGTGAAGAGGCCGGGGTCCACGGCCTCGAAGGCATCCCTGCAGCGATCCCTGCTGAGGGGGGCGGGCATGGAACAGCCTCAGTTTCACATTCTCCCTGGAGGCAAACAGGTCCACCTGAGGTGTGCCCCAATGGGAGAATAGATCTTGTACTACCTCCGGCAGGAGAGACCACTCGTGGGACGCAGCTCCTATCCGGCTTAGGGCATCGGCCAGGGTGTTGGAGGCTCCTGCCACATGAATGGCTAGGAGATCCGCCTCCAGGCTGCGCACGAGTGACCAGATGCGGAGAGCTTCCTTGCATAAAAGCATGGAGCGCGTCCCGCCCTAGCGGTTTAGATAGTACATGGTCGTGGTGTTGTCCGTCTGGACCCGGACCACTTGACCCCGAAGAAACAAAGCAAAGGCGGTGAGAGCTAGGCAGACCGCTCGGAGCTCCAGCAGGTTGATGTGGCATCGGGACTCCCTCGGGGACCAGAGGCCGTGCGCTCGGTGTTCCCCCAGATGGGCACCCCAACCCATCAGAGAGGCATCGGTCGACAGAGAGACCGTCGGCTCGGGGCGGACAAACGGGATGCCCTCCTGCAGATGAACTGGAACGGTCCACCACTGGAGAGCGTTCCACATCCCCTGGGTCACCGTCACTAGCTGGTCCAATGGATCGCAGCGTTGGGACCACTGGCTGGCCAGCCCCCACTGAAGGGGGCGCATGTTCCAGCGGGCCCAACGGACCACGCTGGTACAGGCCGCCATGAGACCCAGGAGGCGCAGGAAGTCCCGGGCAGGGCGGATTGCCCAACCAGAAATGATTGGGCAAAGGAGGAAAGAACCTCGGCCCTGTCTGCCGGGAGCCGTGCTCTGGCTCGAAGAGAGTCAAGCTCTGCCCCGATGAAAAGAATCACCTGCTTTGGCTCGAGTTCCGACTTGGCCTCGTTGATGAGGAGGCCCACCTGAGAGCAAACCTGGAGGGCCAGATCTCTGGACCGCCCACCTCCTATCTGGAGGGGCTGCTATCAGCCAATCGTCCAGGTAGGTAAACCCGGACCCCTCGGCGCCAGAGAATGCTGTCACCACTGCCATGCATTTGGTGAAGACCCTGGGAGCTGGAGATAAGCCGAAGGGCATGGCTTGAACTCGAAAGGATCCTCCTTCGAAGCGAAGGAACCTCTGATGTGACGGATGGATAGGGACGTGAAAGAACGCGTCCTGCAGGTCCAGAGAGCAGAACCACACGCCGTGTTCCAAGGATGGTATTATCTGAGCCAGAGTGACCATCCTGAAGGTTCGAGACCTTAGGAACTTGTTTAGGTCGTGTAGGTCGAGAATAGGGCGCCAGCCCCCCATCCGTTTTGGAACCAGGAAATACCTGGACACGAACCACGGGTCTGAGGAAGGGTCCGCCACCTCTCTGATCACCTCCTTCTCGAGGGGGAGAGTGATATCGGCTCGGCGAGCTGACAGCGAGGCTTTGGACCCCGAGGCCCCCCGAGGTGCGACGGCTCTGAAGGGTGGGGCCTGCTCGAACTCCAGAGGCAGGCCCTTTCCCACCACCTCCAACACCCACCAGTCTGTGGTGATAACGGACCAGGCGGAAAGAAAGTGGCGGCCGCCCCCCACGGGGGCACCAGGGGTGAGGCGACGGGGTTGGGGGCGACACCCCTCAACCCGTCACTGGGCAGGCTTGGAGGAAGGACCGGCCGAGGGACCTCCAGGGCCTTTACCTCCCTGCTTCCTGGAGGAGGAAGCCAAGGGCTTGGGTTTGGGATGCCAAGCTCGTGCCTGCTGGCCCTGACGTTGCTGGGCCGGACGTGCCGCGGGCGCAGAGGGACGAAAAGGCTTGGTCTGCGGCCTTTGTCCTTCTGTGCGGATGAGACAGAGTCCAAGGTAGCACTGGACTTCTCGATCCTCTGCAGGTGACCTTCCACCCCAGGGGCCGAAGAGGTCGGTCCCCAGGAAGGGGACGTCCGCCAACTTGTGCTGGGTATCCGAAGTGAAGGTGGATATCCTCAGCCATGCCCCATGGCGCATAGCCACCGCGGCCGCTACTGACCTGGCACATGAGTCCCCAATGTCCAGAGCAGTCTGAAGCTGCTGTTTGGCCACTGCCCTGCTCCTGGTCCGCACCTGCCTAACCGTGGTCTGCAGGTCCGCGGAAGATGAGGAACTACCTCATCCAGGGAGCCCAACAGGGCATGAGAGAATGTGCCATAAATGCGCGAACTGGCCTGACGAGAGGCGAGGAGGACAGCATGACTTTGCGCCTGGCATAGTCCAATCTCTTGGACTCCTTGTCGGAGGTTTGTCCATGTCCCTAGCGTTCCCAGCGCGCCGGAAAACGCTGTCGGTAACTAGCCCCTCGGCTGAGGGGTGTTCCAAAAAACCGGACAAGGAACCGGTAGGGACTGCATACTTCCTGGCCATCCTGGCCGAGGGCGCAGGACAGGAAGCAGGGCGCTGCCAGAGCTCCAAGGCCGGGCCCACTATGGCCTCGGCCACCGGAAAGGCCTCCGTAGGGGAATCCCCTCGGTCCAGTATCTCCGTGAGGGGATACCTGGCCCGCTTAGACACAGGTTTGAGCTTCATCCCGGTGGACTCCGAGATGAGCCGAAGCAATCCCAGATAGGACGAAGGGCTATCGTCCATCGACTGACCTCCAGAGGACTCCAAGTCTACTCGCCTGGAGAAAAGGGAGGAATCGCCGTCGGACTCTGAAGAGTCCGCAAAGAGCTGCCTCGGGCCTGAGCCACCCTCCACCTGCCGAGGTCGATCGGGAATGAGGGTGACAGACAGCCTATGGGGCAGTCCCTGAGCCGACCGAGAATTCTTGGTCAGAGCCCCAAATAATGGCTGTGGAGGCGGAGGTTCCACCGGAATCGGTGGAGCAGCTGGTTTTGGCCGAACAACCGGCCTGGGAACAGGCTCCTTGGGTAAGTCGAGGGTTGTTTGGCGCTCAGTGACAGCCACTAATGGCCACGGAAAGCGGCGGCGTCGGCTTGTTCCCGCAAAGGAGCTGTTGCCACATGAGGTCCTCGCACCGTCGACGTAATCTCACACTGAAGCCTCCCTTGTCCGAGGAGGAGGACGAGGATCAGCGGGCGCGCCTGGCCATGTGTGTCGAGACTGAGACCGCTTATGACGGGCGGATCGGCTGGACCGCCAAGAAGTCCGAGACCGACCGAGACCTTGGCTTTTCCGAGGCGGTGCGGGGAGGGATGGGGAACCGGCTCTCCCTCGGCTCGGAGGGTTCACCCGAGGCTCTGGAACGGAGGCACTGGCAAGCCACGGGATCCTCAACTCCCCAACTGGGGACCGGGAGAGAGGATTCTCGGCTTCGCCTGGCGACAACCCGTCCAACGGGTCGAGAAAACTCTCGACTGCGTCGACGGGAGTCTCGTCAACTGACCTGACGGGACACCGTGAGACCAGTGGCTAGCTTAACGATCGATCGAAGTCGATGGCCGACAACCTGGGAGAGGGACCTTTCCCGCGCCCCAAGAGCGTCGACGGAGGGACTTACCCTTGTCTTTCTTTTTGGACCGAGAAGAAGGTCCAGCAGACGTTGGTCCCTCTCCCTTAGTGGAGAGAGACAGACAAAGCTCCTAAAAGGAAGCTGTATAAGAGGAACCCAGGGAGAGCGGTATAAATGCCGTGGCCGAGGAAGATGCGGCCCGGGCCGCCTCCTCTTCGAGGGCGATCATCTGCTCTAGCTGATCCGCCGAGCCCACCGCCACGGAAACCGCCGACCGGGCCTCTTTTGACTTCACCGGAGGAAAACGTTTCTGGACGCCCCAGTTGTAAACGGGCAGCACGGTCTTCGAGGACGTAGGCTGAGAAGGAAGAGCACAGGTCGCAAGCCTGCGGGTCGTGCTCAAGGCCTAAACAGTAGACACACGTGGAGTGCGGATCCGTCCGAGACATCTTCTGCCCGCAAGGGCATCTCCGAAAACCGGGAGTCGATTTGTCCATCGCAGCCGCAAGGGATAGAAGACCGAAGTCTAGAAGTGCAAAACTTTAAATTGCAGAAACCAAGAATTAGGAACAGTCTTATACGCAGAGCGCTAAGGAGGGAACCTGAGCTCTCCAAGCGGTAAGGAAGATCTGGCGCCATGAGGCGGAGCC
Source organism: Neoceratodus forsteri (assembly GCA_016271365.2). Classification (NCBI taxonomy): domain Eukaryota; kingdom Metazoa; phylum Chordata; order Ceratodontiformes; family Ceratodontidae; genus Neoceratodus; species Neoceratodus forsteri. Next base: position 1,280,275,760 of record CM057459.1, on the reverse strand, counting down.
GAGAGTTTTACCACCCGGGTGGGTGGGAGGAGCCAGCTTGAAGACCTTCCGGCAAGATTTAAAGCGGCAAGGATACCTGCCAGACAGTGTGGATGAACAACATATCCATGTCCCTAGAAAAGAGGATTTTGCTCAAAGGTCTTTTCTGAAGAATAAATAAATGTTGACTCCATTATAAGGCTAACCCAACTAAAATGAGGACTACTTTACAGACACAGGCACTACATCATGCCTGCAGGTAAGCAAACTGTAGTATCCAGCTCAATCCTCCCCTGTGCTAGACTACAGCCTGGCAGTGTTTGGCGTGGCTACGGACACAGTCCTCAATAGGGTCAAAATGGTGTTAAATAAGGCCTGTCAGTTCATTCTAGGAGCTCACAGACTCGCACACACCTGCACCCTGTACTCCTAATCTGACTGGCACCCACTACAAGACAAACTCAAGTACCAGGTATACCTGCTTGGTATGAAGGCACTCACTGGTGTTACCCCCAACACCCCACTATCCAAAACCTCCTGTGCCATGTCAAGAATCAATACGCTACAAGAAGTATGACAAGGAAAGTACTACCTGTATCTTTCTGTTAAAACAGCCAGGCCCAAGGCTTCTTCGCTTACAGAGCACCACTCTGGTTCAACGAGCTGCCTGAATCCATGCTGAGCTTCCCTAGCATAGCCCAGTTCAAGACAGGGCCGAGAATGGCTCTCTCAACAGGCTCCAGATCTGACTGCTCTCAGAGCTATCAGAATGCCTGCTCACTACTATTAGGTACAGGCTGTCACAAGCACACACACTTCGAGGTTGGGCACTGGGGGAGCAGAGGGCCTGAGCCCCTCAGAGCAATATGTGAACAGGAGACAAACATGGTAGCCCTCTTGTTTTAGGTCCAAGTCACTACCAGTCTTGAGTGCTGAGGTCAAATATGAACCCCTTTTCACTAGCACGCCCAGGTAACAGGTCCAAATATCACACCCTCTTTGGGGAATGCAGTACAATACTTAACCCAGTGGGCACCAAACCAGGTTCACAACCCCCCCCTCCTGACTCAATTGAGACCTTGGTATTTCCTTACCTTGGTGCATATGGTAACACACTGTAAGCACTCAACAGTTCTGTCGGAATTATCAACACTATCCCAGCATTCACATTCAAAATGAGAAAAAGGCTCAGGCAAGATTTTCAAGGAAAACAGAAGTTTACTAGAATTAAAAATAGTAATTAAAATACAAAACACAGAACATATAACATTAATGGTACAGTCATAAAAGTAAATGGACAACTGTACACAAACCGCCTTATCTTGAATAGCTAATCCTATCCCAGCTGCAGCTGGTAAATAGTGGTGCTGAAATTATCTAATTTTGGTAGAAGTGCTTCTTAGAGTCCACAAGCAAAAAAAAAAAAAAGTACAATGTTCCCTCAGCCTTGACAATATCCTGAGGGCCGAGGGGGAAAAGGGTTCCACCCAGCTTGTGAGGTCACAGTTCTGTGGTGATGCTGGCTGTGAGATCACTCTCATTCCTGCTACTGAATTAGTCACATGCATCTGCACACTGCTAAACATTCCAGTTAAAAAAAAAAAAATATTAGGCAGCTTAATAAAGTAAGACATGTCTGCTAGATCACTCCTAGTTAGAAAAATTGCTTAATAATCTGCGGTAATCTTTGCTGCAAATAAGAAAACTGCTCAGATTTTGTTAGTTGGTATTATGGACGAGTTCATGGTTATGGCGAGTGGCAAATCACAGCTGTCAGGACCCAAGAATGCTCTATATCTTGCAGGGTGTGAGGGAACCCTAGGAAGAGCAAAGAGTTTTTGGATAGGATTAAAATTCCACACCTCACTACCTTGCAAAAGGAGGTGCTTAGTAAGGAAATCAAGAAGGTCATTCAGAGCATGAAGTCGGGTAAAGCAAGTGGGCCGGACAGGCTACCTGCTGAATACTATAAAGCTGCAGGACAGAGGGTGGTGGACCACTTGTGGAAGTTTTCCGAGAAGTTAAGAGAAGGGAACCCCTTGCCCGCTTCTATGGTGAAGCAGCTATTTGTGTAATACCGAAGCCTGGGAGGGACCCGCAGAATTGCACCTCCTTTAGGCTTATCTCACTGTTGAATGCTGAGGCTAAAATGTATGCTACGGTCCTGGCAACTTGCCTGGATGGGCTTCTTCCTACCCTAATACATTCGGACCAAACTGGTTTTATTCAGGGCAAACATTCATATCATGTTAGGAATGTAAGGAAGGCCCTTAATGTGGTGCAGTGCTCTTTTCGGCAGCCAGGTCTTACAGCCATCCTGTCTTTGGACGCCGAGAAGGCATTTGATCGTACTAAATGGGGATATCATTTTGAGGTAATGGATAGATTCGGGTTGGGGAAGGAATTATTTCATTTCATTTTTATTTCATTTTTATTAAATGGGTTAGACCATTGAGAAAACTCATTTAAAATGGTGACCCTTGGATTAAATAACAAAACAGTTACAACGAAAAAATAACAAAACACAATACAATACATAAACACATTTCAGGTTACATCTTCAAATACATATAAACAAATACCATACACAAATAATTAATCACAACAAGACTTAACTTGAGCTGAAAATGTCTCCAAGAGCCAGGATTTAAAAACATTTTGTAAAGGGCTTTTGCTGTTAAACAAACAAAATTGTAAAGGCGAATTATTCCAACATTTTGGGACTAGCTGGCTAAAGAAGTACCCAGTGCGTTTCATTTTTGTCCTTGGTATTGATAGCTCTCGATAGGCTGCATTCCTTAAAGAGGAACTCACATCCCTAAATTCTAGCCTTTCGGACAGATAATCCAGAATTTTTGCTGTAACTCATTTATAAGCCAAACAATACTTATGAAATTGTCTCCTCTGTGACACAGAGAGATCCATCCTAATTTATGATACATCAAACAGTGGTGGGTATCCCTAGGACACTGTAGGATTAATCTTGCCAAGCGATTACAAAAGTATATCTAGTTCGTGCAGTTTTCCAGAGTTGGAATAATCATATAGTGTATCTCCATAATCAAATAAAGGAAAAATCTGCAGTTTGACTATTTTCTTTATCGTATATCCCCCCAAGCAATTTTTATTTCAATATAATAAACCCACCCTTTTTCCTACTAATTTAACCAGCTCATCCACGTGCGAACTGCCAGTAGCGAGGAGTCCACCCAGTAGCCCAAGTACTTGTAAGTCGTCACTTGATCCAATTTTTTCCCATCTGCATCAACTACTGATAATTTAGGACTAACTTTAAGTTTCATACTGGTACCAAATATCATACATTTTGTCTTACTTATATTCATTTTAAGTTTCAACATTGTCAGATATTCATATAGCCTATCAAAACCTATCTGTAATTTTACTTGAATCTCATCCAAAGATGGAGCAGAGGTATATATTATTGTATCATCTGCATACAGCTGGTAAGCCACATTGTTCACATGACATTCAAGTTCCCTCAAATAAATCAAAAAAAGTAATGGACCAAGTACCGAGCCCTGGAGGACCCCTCGGACTACTGGCAAAGGCCTGGAAACAACCTTATTAACAACAGTAGACCGAGTCCTTCCCTCTAAATAAGAAATGAACCATCTTAAAGCACCACCTGATAGCCCCATATATCCCTCAAACTTAAGAGAAGACTTTGATGATCCACCGTGTCGAAGGCCTTGGAGAGGTCAACAAAGATGGCACCAGTCAAGTATCCCTTGTCCATAGCTTTGTTGACATCATCCAAGACCCTCGATTCGGCGGATATTGTGTCATGTGATTTGCGAAAACCTGACTGGTATTTATCATACAGCTCGTTATAGTTCAAAAAAATCAGTCCGTTGTTTTACCATAAATCTTTCCAAAAGCTTTGAAACCTGTGACAAAAGTGAAATAGGTCGATAATTGGAAAACTGGTCCCAGCTTCCCCCTTTAAAGATGGGGACAACCCTTGCCATTTTCCAATCCGATGGTATTACTCCCTCAGAAATAGACCAGTTATACAAATAGGTAAGAGGAGCAGCAATCTGTAAAGCTGAAATTTTTAACAAATAGGGAGTTAAACCATCAGGGCCACCACTTTTAGCTGTCTTTAAATCTAACAAAGCCTCAACAACCTCGTATTCCTCCAACTTTTTAAATGAAAACAAATGAGGTAAATCTGTGAGGGGCAAAGGATACTCAGTAGCACTACAAGAATCAGGGTCACCAAAAAAGTTCCCAAAGTAATGGAATGGTGAGGGCCCTGTATGGCTCGCCACAGGCTTCAGTATTGATGGATGGCACACCCTCAGAGGTTTCCACTATTTAGAGGCACACGGCAGGGGTGCCCATTGTCCCCCCTCTTGTTTACCCTGGCGATTCAGCCCTTGGCAATAGCCATCAGACAAGATCCCAGTATTAAGGGAATTAAGCGGAGGGGTGAAGGACAACATAAGTTGTCATTATATGCGGATGACATGATTCTCTATCTGCAGGATCCGGAGCACTCTATTCCGCCCTTTTATCACTTATCTCGAGGTTTGCTAGCTTCGCAGGCTACAAGATTAACCTAGAAAAGTCAGAGGTTCTTTATGTAGGCAATGGGACAGCGCCAGTGGGGGGGGGAGCAAATGGGGCCTGAGATTAGTGAACACCTCGTTCAAATATTTGGGATTAAATATAGGGAAAAATATTACAGATCTATACCGACTGAATTATACACCCCTGATCAAAACCCTAATGAAAGAGATAAGGAGGTGGTGGACTTTACCTCTGTCCTGGATGGGGCGTATAAACTTGATTAAAATGAATATACTGCCCAGGATCCTCTATCTGCTCCAGATGCTTCCCATGGGCCTCAATAAAAGGGACACTGAGGAGTTGGAGAAGGGGTTCTATGGCAAGGGAAAAAGGCAAGGACTAACCATGGGAGACTGAAAGCGAATGTTCGAGGGGAAGGGTTAAACTTTCCCGATCTGAAGCATTACTTCCTGGCAGCACAGGCACGCCTTATGAAAGACTGGTTGGCTAAACCGACTATGGCTAGCTGGACGGATTTAGAAGAGGTCGAGGCTCATGGTAAACAGACAGCTTATCTAGCTAATGGAGGGCAGAGGGTGTATGCCTCCTTGGACCAGCCTAACCCACTGGTACTATTGGTTCTCGACAGCTGGCTACATCTCAAGCGGATCCTAGGGAGCAGGGAGGAGGAGACATTATTATTACCCATTGCTAGAAATCCCTTTTATGGGCCAAGTATCAAGGATCCAGCATTTGCAGAATGGGAAGAAGGGGTGGGGGGGCAATGTGTAGGTGACATGTATGGGAGTAGAAATCTGAGTTCCTTCCAAGAGCTCAAAGAAGCACTAGGGGTGCCAAACAACCACTTGTTTAGGTTCTTCCAGGCCAGGAATTACTGTAAAGAGTTAAGGAAACAGGGCAAGGGAGACTCGCCTCTCAAGCTGATAGAGGACCTCATATGTAAGGCTAGGAGAGAATCTAGGTGGGTAACTCAGGAATACGGCTCACCTCCTTAGGGGAAGTATGCGAAATGTGACCTACAATATATGTAGGTTATAGGAAAGGGACCTTGGTGTTACAGTATCAGAAATTAACTGGAGTCTTATTTTAGAGTCACACATGGGCCTACTGTCCTGCAACAGATACAAGGAGGCTGCCTATAAATTTATACACACAGGCTTTACAACCCCCTGGCAATGACTCATTGTTTCCACCTAGGGGTGTCGAAGATGTGTGGCAGGTGCAACGAGCACAGAGGCACATACTTTCATTGGTTTTGGGCCTGCCCGCGTTTCCGTACCTACTGGGAGGCAGTGGGGCAAAAAATGAGTGCCATGCTAGGCTTAGTGCTCTCTGTGTCTCTGCTTGGCCTATTATTTAGCAATGTGGATGAGGAAGCTGAAGAGTGGTCCCTGCAACTTAGATGGGTCAGGGTACTACTCTTGCAGGCCAGGCAAGTCATTTTGAACACTTGGGTCTCAGGAGAGCCTCCCACTATTTTGAAATGGCGCACCCCATCTGTAAGGGCCTTGGCCCTGGAAAGGAGAACTTATCAGGTGAAAGATTGAATAGATAGCTTCACAGTCTCATGGGGGCCTTTTTGGAGTACATTAACTATGGATGAAATGATGATTGTGCATTCAGGAAGATTACAGTAAATTTAAGGCCGGCGTATACCCCAACCTGAGAATGATTGTCTTTACTTGACAATGGGAATAGACTATATTTGTGGAGTCTGAATTGATTAGTTGAATTGTGTTACTTATGTGGACCTATGTAAATAGTTTTTTTTTTCTCCTTCCTTGTTCTTAGGAATTATAAATGGATGAAGTCTGTATGTATGTCTCTGTATGGTCTGTAAATGTGTTTTTTTTTTTTCTTTGTGAAAATATCAAGAAAAAGAATAACAAAAAAAGAAAATATACATCTACTTTTTAAAAGAGACCCACCAAGCTAAAATGTTGCAGCCCCTGCACCTGACATTTCGGTGACTTATCTCCATGTCATGCTGGTAATTGCAAACTGTCACCAAATAATCCATGCATTAAAAACCCACAGTAACCCTTGTACATGTAATGAAACCGGGTCCAAAGGACTTCCTGTTTTGTTTTGTTTTTTTGACGTCCCACTCCGTCTCAAAATGTGATGACGAGATGCTAGGGAAATGCAGGCGTGCCCAGTATAGTCAATGGGTGACAGTTTTCAGATCAGTTTTATTATTATAATGGACACTTGGTAATGAAACATGGGCACTGGTCACCATCAGGGCCCTTGTTAGTTGACCGCTGCCCACGTTTCATTACCAAGTGGCCATTATAATAATAAAAACTGATCTGAAAACTGCCAACATTGACTATAATGGGGCACACCCCTGAGCTCTCCCTAGCATCTCATCACCACATTAGTGAACGCAGGGATGGAGCGTGGGCGTCACTTACAACTGAGAAGTCCTCGGGACCTGGTTTCATTAAATTTACGAGGGTTACTGTTTTTTAATGCGTGGATTATTTGATGACATTTTCCAACTAACAGCATGCTGTGGAGGGTAAGTCACCAAAATGTCGGGTGCAGGGGCTGAGACTGGTAGGGCTCTTTAATTAGTGAGCAGCATGTTTTAGGACAGGTCAGAATTACCACTTTGATCTTCAGAGGAACATCCTGAAAGCTATTTCTCATGTTTGTGTGAGGATTTTCGCAGGTATCTGTCAGAATTTGCTTTCCTCCTGATAGGTCATAAAATGTAGTCTGTTATGGCCAGTTTCCTAGGTTCCGAGCAGCTGTCGTTTTGTAACCTGGTATCAAAGGGAAGCTCTCAATTAGATTAGCCACAGGGTCAGTGAGAGTGCAGATACCCTCTTTCCTCCATTTTAAAATCCCATGTTTCACAAGGCTTTGCTGCTTGACCTGTTTTTCTAAGCAGAAGTCTAAACATATATTTATATCAAAATATGATAAAAACAATAACAAGCAGACGGCTATCGTCACAATCCTCCCTTCTATAATGAATTTGGGGGATTCTATTCCTAGGCATGGGATGAGTTTCCCAAATTCAGTTCACTGCTCTGACGCGATAACCCATCTGCGTTAGCTGCCCCTGCCCTGTGACTGACAGTCATGTTGTAACACCGCAAGGCAAGGCTCCATCTTAAAAGCCTACCATTTGTTTTACCCATTTGTGCCAGCCAAACCAGGGGGTTACGATCTGTTTGTACCTCAAAGTGCTGCCAGTATAGGTATGGCTCTAATTTCTTCAGTGCCCACACCATTGCAAGGCATTCTTTCTCCACTGTAGAATAAGCCTGCTCCCTGGGAAGTAACGTCTTACTGAGGTACACTATTGGGTGATCTTTCCCTTGGTTAGAAGTCTGGCTAAGTACTGCCCCAATACCCTCACCTGAGGCATCTGTCTGGACTATAAACGGTTTACTATAGCCTGGACTGGCTAATACAGGAGCACTGCACAGTGCCTCCTTTAGCCATGTAAAGGCTTGTTCACAGGCTAGCTCCCAGTTTACCTTTTTAGGCATTCTTTTCTTTAGCAGGCCAGATAGGGGAGCTGCCAGGGTACTGTAGTTTGATACAAATTTTCTATAGTACCCTACGATCCCTAGAAAACTCCGAACCTGCTTCTGTGTTTCAGGTCTGGGCCAACAACAATTCAACAAGTCGACAACAGTAGACTGCTGCATTGACGGAGGAGGGGGTCAACAGCAATGGGCGCGACGACCCACCTGTCGGCCCTGGGAGCCCAAAGAGACCGAAACCAAGGGCCTGGAGAAGTATCAGGCCTCAAAAGGAGGGCTCTCGTTGATGATCCAGGCGTCAACGACCGAAGGGTCAACAACTAGCCGCCCTGAGAGGTGGGTGGAGGCGCTGTTGTTATGGGTCTGGTAGGAACACAGACTTGGGCAGCGATAGGCATCGTTGCAGCTGCAGCCAACAGAGTACCCCCAGAGGAAGAAGACAACATCAGGAAGCAGAAACGCCACCGGGGAGAGCGATCCTGATATCTGTCTTTTCAGTGCCTTTTCTCTCCAAGGGCTTGCTCAGGCCTTAGGGGCCTGGGAGCATGACAAACCTGCTGGCGACTGAGAAGGAGGCACCCCATAAGACACCTGCACAGAACCGGCTACCTGTTGCTCCATCAGAAATTTTTTGAGAACCTTTTTTCGTCACCTGAGGGTGGTTTGGTTGAATTTATGGCAGAGCTACAGTCCAAGACAGCAGACACAAGGTATGTTCATTTGTAGAGGCAAAGTACAGTTTTGTACTTAAGGTAACGGTAAACATAGGGTTAAGAAAAAAATAAAATGGGAGTGTTTTCCTCATCGATGAAGCGTTGAGACACTAACGGCGAAAACAGCACATGAAGCAAGCTTGGAGACGACAGGAAAAGAAATGAGGCTGCTAGGGATCACCCCCGAATTTATACATATGAACGGAATGACATCACTGTGGGCAGCCCCCAGTCAGTACTGCTGGTGAAAGCTACCATCGACAAGCACGCCCTCTGGCAGATACCTGAGTGTATGACCTGCTGCATGAGATACCCTTGAAGATTCTTCTTTCCGCACCCGCAGTGATGGAAGGATGTGGAAGGATTCACTCTTAAGCATAAGCAACTTTATTTAAAAATAGCGCTATTCACCACAAAGGACCATAGCGCTATTACAACAGATAATAAAATCATAAAATCACAGCTAAAAACTCCATTCATCACTATTAAGTATCGAACTTACACATAACTTAAAAAAAAGGTAGAGAAATCTCTTGTAAAAAAGAGATTCTGAAAATGTAAATAAAATAAAGTCGCAGACAAAAATGATGCGAAACTGCGCTGGAGCTTGCACGGAGACCCATGCGAACAGAGTCAATGGCAAGAAAGAACTGAGGCGGAAGCAGGGCTGCTTACGCCTTTATAGGGTTGATGACGTCAACAGACTGTGTGGGGCAGCCCCAGTGATACTGCTGAAAATCTGCTGTGTGAATCCTGCTTCACTGACGATGAAGTTTCATATGTATGACCTAATGACAGATACCTCTGATGAAGATCAGGAAGTGGGGTGGAGAGAGGGGTCAGGTGCCTATGTGGTGCGATGGCCTGGAGGAATGGGAAGCAGATTCTGGGGATTACAAGGGCAGCAGGATGGAATGGGGGGCTGGATGTCGCTTGTCCACTTGTGGACCAATGGCATGTCTAAGGACGGGGCTGGAACAGTACAGGGAGAGTTTAGGGAGCTAGGGTGGGGTCTTAGGCAACGCGCTCTGTGGCTTTCACAGAGGTGTTGCTTGTCTATGACAGAGGGAGAAAAAGGATCTCTGCACCACTGAAGGAATAGTGGAGAGAGGAGGGGTTCGCTACATTGGGGACTAGGAACCACCTGGATGGATAACTGCCTAGAGAGGGGTGATGGCCTGCGTCCATCCTGAAAAGGGAACTGCCTGTCCTCGATGGACGGTTTAAAATGTTTCTCTGAAGAACATTAAACTAGCCGAGGGGGGTGGCAGAAGGAATCAGGGAGACTGAAAAGTACAGTTACGTAAGAACTTACCGTAACAGTAGATCTTCGAGAACAGCTCTTGCAGCAGGTTACACCATTAGGACTGTAGCCGTCAGGCGCCAGGACCCCACGGAAATTTTCTAGCTAGCAATCTTCAGCGGGGGACCGCCTCCGACGTCGGTCCCGCACTCGACGTCAGGCGTAGTACATAAGGAGGCAGTCCCCCCGCAATCCTCAGTTCTCCCGCCGGAGACTCCCGGCCGCTGGATGACATCAGAAGAGGAGACCGAGGATCCGCCACCAGATGGCCAAGACTATAAATTAGAACGTCCCATCCCATAAGATGAATGTTTGGCTACTACCTACCTCCACAAGCAGGGGGATGGTGGGCGGGAAGGTACCTGCTGCAAGAGCTGTTCTCGAAGATCTACTGCTACGGTAAGTTCTTACGTAACTGTACTATCTTACTTCGAGATACAGCTCTTGCAGTAGGTTACACCATTAGGACTGATTCCTAAGCAATAGCGGTAATCTTATACCACAGGGAGGAGAAAAGGTAGGGATCACAACCCTACCCAAGCCTAAGACAGAAGTCCCTGAAGTACGGCGAGGCCGAAACCTGCTCTGTGCCTCGATGCAATGTCCAGGCTGTAATGCCTAATAAATGTATGCACCAAACTCCAAGTGGCTGCAGCGCAAATAACTGAGGTGGAGACATTCCTTAGTGCCACAAAGGAAGTGGCCACTCCTCTCGTGGAATGACCCATAACCACGCCTGGTAAGGGTTTGTTGCGCTTGTCATAACAGAAAGAGATACACTGGATGAGCCACCTCGAAAGAGACTGTTTAGAAACAGGAGCTCCTTTCATTCTAGCAGCAAAGGAGACAAACAGTTGATCCGACTTTCGATACTGTTTGGTTCTGGTCAGATAATATCTGAGACACCTGTGTACATCAAGGATGTGAAGAAGGGCTTCTCCTTGGTTGGTGTATTTAGGAAAATACACTGGTAAGTCGATATCCTGATTAAGGGTGATGGCTGAAACCACCTTAGGCAGAAACTTTGGGTTTGTCCTCAGGGATACTCTATCCTGATGGAAAATTAAATAAGGTTCTTTGCATATCAGTGCATGCAACTCAGAAATCCTTCTTGCCGAAGTAACAGCAACTAAAAACAACGTTTTCCAAGACAGAAAACGTAGCTCGCAATCTGCGGCTGGTTCAAAGGGTGGCAGCGTAAGCTGCTCCAGGACAAAGGGCAAGTCCCAAGGAGGAACCGGATCCTTGACAGGCGGCCTAAGGTGGAGAACTCCCCTTAAAAAGGCACGAGTAGTGTCCAATTGGGCCACCATCCGATGGCCTATGGGGGCATGGTAAGCCGAAATTGCGCAAAGATGCACCTTAATCGAGGAGTAAGCCAGTCCGGACTGAAAAAGTGAAAGCAGGTAATCCAGAGCCAGCTTTTCGGGACATTCTAACGGCGAGAATCCGTTGCTTGAACCCATAAGCAAAATCTATGCCATTTCATGGCGTACGTTGCATTGGTTGCCGGTTTTCTGGCGGCAGTGAGTACCTCTGCCACCTCTTGCAAGACCCCGTATTGCAACATGGCTATGTCTCTAGGAGCCAAGCGTGCAGATTCAAAGAATGCAAGTCCGGTTGGACTAATCAACCCTCCTCCTGAGACAGCAGATGGGAGCTGATTGGCAAAGGAAGTGGAGGTTCCCGGGATAGCTGATGCAGGAGCGGGAACCAAATTTGTTGGGGCCAGAAAGGTGCTATCAAAATGAGTGTCGCCTGCTCCCTGCGGAGTTTTAAGAGAACTCTCTGGATCAACGGGAAAGGAGGGAAGGCATAGAGGAATCTGCCAGCCCAGGAGAGGGACAACGCGTCTCGCCAGAAAACACCAGGCCCTGGATCTAGCGAGCAAAAATTGGGCAGTTCTGCGTTGGATGGGGACGTGAAAAGGTCTAACTCTGGAGTCTCCATCTGTGAAACAGATCCTCTGCCACCTCCTGTAGAAGTTCCCACTATGGACTCTGGCCTGAGAGCCGACTCAGGCTGTCTGGTAACTGTATTGTCCACTCCGGGACGGTACTGCAACAGGTTTGCGCCAGGCTGCACTACCCACTCCCCACACTCTCATGGCCTCCCTGCAAAGCGGGTAGGAGTGAGTGCCTCGTTTGTTGAGATAATACATCACCGCAGTATTGTCTGTTTGTAACAGGAGAGTACCCGGTGGAATCTCCGACTGGAAGGCTTGCAGAGCGTAAAGGACTGCCCTCATTTCCAAAATGTTGATGTGGAGATGAGACTCCTGGGCTGTCCACAGGCCCTGAGACCGAACACCGTCCAGGTGTGCTCCCCATCTGAGCCCTGAGGCGTCTGTGGAGAGGGTCACAGTCAGAGACGGCACTGTGAAGGGAACCCCCGCAGAGAGGTTCCCTGGATTTAGCCACCATTGCCAATCCCGAATGACGACTTTCGTGATTCGGATTGGATGCTGCAGATGGTCTTGCCTTTGGTCCCACTGCACCCAAGCATCCACTGGGTTACCCGCATGTGGAGATGTGCCAGCGGGACTGTCGCAATGGCCACAGCCATATGTCCAAGCAGGCGAAGGACCAGTCTGGCTGGGATGGTCTTCTTCACCGACAAGTCCCTGATGAGGGATCTGATGTGTTTCCGCTCTGTCCGAGGGAAGAAAAGCTTTCCCTCTGATGGTGTCCAGAACTGCTCCTATAAACTGCAGTTTCTGGGACGGCACCAGAAGTGACTTCTCGTAGTTGATGAGAATACCCAGTGATTGGAAAAGGGACTGGGTGCAGTGAATAGCCGTCACCAGTGCCTCCCTGGAGGGCGCCATGAGAAGCCAGTTGTCCAGGTATGGGAATATGTAGTGGCCTTGTCTCCTCAGAGATGCCCCTACGACCGCCATGCACTTCGTGAATACGCGAGGTGCCGATGACAGCCCGAAGGGAAGAGCTCGGAACTGATAATGGCGGCTCTGAAACTCGAAGCGCAAGAACCTCCGCTGTGCTTGAGCAATCGGAATATGCAGGTAGGCGTCCTGCATGTCCAGGGATGCAAGAAATGCGTCCTGCTTCAGCATGGGAATTAGACCCGGAAGGGTCACCATGCGGAAGTGTTTGTAAGTGACGAAAGGTTGAGGTAGCTGAGGTCCAGTATTGGACGGAGGTCCCCTGTTTTCTTTGGAACCAGGAAGAAGTGAGAATAGTACTCTAGTCCTCTCTGGTTCTCTGGGACATGCTCCAAGGCTTCCTTTTCCAGTATGCTGTATGAGCAGGGCACACTGACCCGAATATCGGGAGAGCAGGAGATGTCTTGTAGGTGGACTGCCTACAAATTCTACATAATGGCCTTTTTTGACCAGCTGCAGAACCCACCTGTCGGTGGTGAACGACTGTCACCCTGGCAAGTGGCATGCGATGCGACCCCCGACTTTCTTTTCCCGTTGATCCTGAGGAGGGGCGGGGGACCAGGAAGGAGTCATGCTGTGGCAGCGTTTGATCCGGCAGGCTGGGCCGACTTTGCAAATCGTTGGCCTCTGTCTGGGGATGACTTGGCCTGGGCCTCGCGGGTGAAAGTGCCCCTCTGCTGTTGGCCGGTGCTGTTGTTGCCTCTTTGTAGCCGGCCACGGAAATGGCTCTGGTTCCTACGAAAGGAACTAGGTTGAGACCTGTACATAGCTTGTACAGATCAGACTGCCTTCCCTACGTCCTGAAGTTTGGTGATTACTCTCTTGGAGGCTTCACCAAATAGGATCTCGCCATTATGAGGGACGTCTAAGATGTTCTTCTGGACGTCCGGGGTAAAGCTGGAGACACAGAGCCAAGAGTGTCTCCGGAGACACACGCCTGAGGCTGCAGCTCTGGCTGAAGAGTCCGCAGAATTATAAGCGGCTCTGAGCACTTGGGTCCCCCACATCTGAACCCATGCGGAGGAGGTTCAAGAGCTCCTCCTTGTGGTCGCCATCGGGCATCTTCTTGACCAGGTCCTGGTCTCAGGAGCAGCCGATGTCAGTCCCCTGGCCGACGCCCTCGGAGGCAAACGCCTGGCCAGCGACGCTTGTTTAGGTGTCGCCGGCTCCTGGGAGCACCGGTAGTGTTTGGTCGACATCGGGTGGGCCGACGTCGGGTCCAACGTCTGTTTGAGGGATGTCAGGTCCTTGGTCTTACGGGGAACCGGATCCGAACCATGTGGAGGCTGGGAAACTGACCTGGCATCAGTGTCCCACCGGCGGGAAAAAGATTTATGGCATGCCCCAGACTTCGACGAGGCCTTAGATGGAGTGGAAGAGGCCAATGGTCTGGAAGTCTTCAGAGGCTGAAGAGAAGAGGAGCCGCTGGAAGATCTGACTGAACCGGGGGAGGTTGCGACCGAGCCTGGAGGGAGACCAGTCCGATTTCGAGCCGGAGCTTCGGGAGTCCGAGACCCTAGCAGGAGACCTGGATCTTTCCTTTTCCCGGTGCTTGTGGGTTTTACCCGACGACTCCCCCCGGGAGGAAGGTTCTTTATCCATAATCTTCAGTTTCTCCTCCAAGAGAAATGCTTGAAGGGCCTTCTGGTGGCGGATCCTAGTGCAACTGTTGAAGCCCTAGCAGAAGGAGCAGGCCTTGGTATCGTGTTCCGGGCCTAGGCAGTGCACGCAGGCCGAATGTGGATCCTTGAAGGGGATCTGTTTGCCGCAGGCACAATTTGTATGGTGACCCTCTACAGAAGTTGTTGGAGAGGACATCAGTTGATCCAAAGACAAAAAGGCAGACGAAAATCATTGTAGTTCTAATGGTCATCGCACGCTAGAAAAAGAGAACGAGAGGCCGATACTGGCGATGTCAACGGCGGGAAAAGAACTGAGGATTATGGGAAAGACTGCTACCTAGAAAATTTCCATGGGGTCCTGGCGCCTGCCGGCTTCAGTCCTAATGGTGTAACCTGCTGCAAGAGCTGTATCTCGAAGTAAGATCACCAGTAGAGTCATCACCTGATTCAGGTGAAACTCCGACATAACCTTTGGGAAAAACTTTGGGTTGGGGTGCAGGACAACCTTGTCCCTGTGAAAGACCAAGTAAAGAGACTCCACCAAGAGCACCTGGAGCTCACTGATCCTTCTGGCTGACATGATGGCCACCAGGAAGGCAGTCTTCCACGACAGGTGAAACATGTCACATCTCTGCATCGGTTCGAATGGCTTGCCAACAAGCTTTGCCAAAACCAGCAACAAGTCCTACAGTGGTGGTGGTTCATGCACCAGAGGGGAAATGTGATCCAGGCCTTTTAAGAAGTGCCAGACCACCTTCTCCTGTGCCACCAACTGCTGACCAGCCCGCACCCAGTAAGCAGAGATGACTGCCAAGTGCACCTTAAGGGTTGTTGACCGAAGTCCCCCTTGGGAGAGAGGCCACAGATAGTCCAAAATGCTGGCCACAGGACAGGTCAAGGGGTCCAAACCCTTGCCCTGACACCAAATGGAGAATCTCTTTCATTTGAAGGTATAGCATTTTCTGGTCAATTCCTTGCGAGATGCCTCCACCATGGTGAGGATATCTTTGGAGAGACCCAAAGCCTGGCACTCTAGCCGCTCAAGAATCAGGCTGTCAGGCGCAGGGATTGAAGTTCCAGTAGCAGAACCTTCCCCTGATTGATGGAAAGCAGGTCCAAACATGCTGGAAGATGCCTTTGGAGCCTGCTGCTGAAGCGGAGGAGATTGGGGTACTAAAACTGGTGGTGCCAGTCCAGAGCTATCAGGATCAGCTGTGCATTGTCTCTCCTGACCTTGAGTTGCAGCTTGTGTATCAAGGGAAGTCACAGAAGAGGCCTGGGGTCCACGGCATGGAGAAGGCACCCCCCCCCCCTGCAGCGAGCCCTGCTGAGGGGGGCAGGCACAAAACAGCCTCAACTTTGCATTCTCCCTGGAGGCAAACAGGTCCACCTGAGGGGTGTCCCACTGGGAGAACAGACTGTGAACTACCTCCAGGTGGAGGGACCACTCACAAGATGCCTCGCCCACCCAGCTGAGGGCATCCGCCAGCTGATTTGAGGCTCTTGCCACATGGATGTCTAGAAGATCTGTCACCAGGCTAAGCACGAGGGTCCAGATGTGGAGAGCTTCCTTGCACAGAGGCAAGGAGTGCATCCCGCCCTGCTTGTTAAGGTAGTACATGGTAGTGGTATTTGTCCATCTGGACCTGGACCACTCAACCCCGGACAAACTGAGCGAATGCGATCAGGGCTAGCCGAACTGCTCGGAGCTCCAGCAGGTTAATGTGGCACTGGGGCTCCTGAGGGGTAAACAGCCCATGGACTCTGTGTTCCCCCAAGTGGGCACCCCAGCCCATGAGAGATAAGTCAGTTGTTAGGATGACTGTCAGTTCAAGGCGGACAAATGGGATCCCTTCCTGCAGATTTTCTAGGACAAGCCACCACTGGAGGGCATCATACATCCTCTGGGTCACAGTGATCAGCTGGTCTAAGTGACCTTTGTGCTGAGACCACTGGCTAGCCAGCTCTCACTGGAGGGCGCATATATACCAACGGGCTCATTGGACCATGCTGGCGTAGGCCGCCATATAACCTAGAAGGTGCAGGAAGTCCCAAGCAAGGTGCAATTGCCCAATCAGAAATGACTGGCCAAAGGAGGAAAGAACCTCCGCCATGTCCACTGGGAGCCGAACTCTGCTCCAATGAAACTGGTCACCTGAGAGGGCACGAGTTCTGACTTGGCCTCATTGACCAGAAGGCTGAGGTCAATGCAGGTCTGCAGGGCTAGGCCCTTGGACTGCTCCACCTCCAGCCTGGAGGGGCTTGCTATCAGTCTGGCGTCCAGGTAGGGGCACACCTGAACCCCCCCCCCCAATGCCTCAGGTGAGCTGCCACCACTGCTATGCATTTGGTGAAGAGCCTGGGGGCCAAGGAGTGCGAAAGGCATGGCTTGGAACCCATAAAGGACTCCCTCTGCTCGGAAGCGGAGGAATCTTCGATGGGATGGACAGATCGGGATGTGAAAGAATGCATCCTGAAGATCCAAAGAGCAAATCCAAATGTTTTACTCCAGAGATGGTATGATCTGGGACAGAGTTACCATCCTGAAGGTGCGGGACCTGAGGAATTTGTTCAGGTCATGCAGCTCTTGAATGGGGCAACAGCTCCCCCCATCTGCTTTGGCACCAGGGAGTACCTGGAGACAAACCCTGGGTGTTTCGAAGGATCCAAAACTCTGACCATGACCTCCTTGCAGAGGAGTTGAGCTATGTTGTCTCGAAAAGCCAACCGAGTGTCTGCAGATACCAAGTCCTCCTGTGAGATGCGGGCCTAGCTTGGAGGATACTGCTCGAACTCCAGAGGCAAACCCTAACCAACCACTTCCAGAACCCACCTGTCTGTGGTAACAGCAGACCAGGTGGAAAGGAAGTGGTGGAGCTGGCCACGCTGTGGTGACCACAGGAGGACCCAGGGAAGGCGTGACGGGTATGAGGATGGTAACCCAAGGCTACTAACCAGAGGTGGGAGCTCATAAAGCTGGGGATAGTGGAGGCAACCAACACCTAATTGCAAGGCCCAGAGCAAGATGACTAGGGCTAAGAAACCGAGCTGGTTGAGCAAGGAGGTCATGGAAAAGGTAAGGAGAAAAAGAGCTGCCTTTAGGAAGTACAAGAAAACAGGGAGGGGGGAGGACAAGGAGGAGTACTTGACAGAATCGAAGGAGGTGACAAGGGCAGCAAGGGGAGCCAAAGCATCTACGGAACTCAGGCTGGCACAAGGCATTAAGAAGGGGAAGAAGGACTTCTTTAGGTACATCAGGGAGAAAAGGAGCTGTAAGGACCACATAGTAAGGATCAGGAAGGAGGGGAGTTGGGTGGAAGCAGGGTGTGATAAGGCAGAAGCACTAAATGAGTACTTCTGCTCAGTATTTACTAAAGAGAAGAGGGGGGTGACACCCAAGGGGGGAGAAATGGCAGAAACAGTGGGGGAAAGGGGTGACAGATGGGGAAATCATGGAGGGCAGAGTTCAGAAGGGTTTGAAGGCACTGAGGGTGGACAAGGCGCCAGGCCCAGATGGCATCCACCCCAGGGTACTGAAGGAGCTGGCAGAGGTCCTTGCAGGACCTTTGGCAGACCTATTTAATGCCTCACTACATTCGGGGTGTGTATCTCAGGACTGAAGTGTGGCTCATGTGGTGCCCCTCCACAAGAGTGGCCCCAAGGATGAACCGGGAAACTACAGACCAGTGAGCCTCACATCCATCGTGGATAAGCTAATGGAGAATATCCTGAAGGAAAGGCTGGTGGCCCTCCTAGAGGTCAAAGGACTACAGGACAGCAGACAGCATGGCTTCATACTGGGCAGATCCTGCCAAACCAACCTGCTGGAGTTCTATGACTGGGTAACTAGGCAACTGGACAGGGGCCATGCAGTGGATGTCCCGTATCTGGACTTCAGTAAGGCATTCGACTCGGTACCGCATGGAAGGCTGGGAAGTAAGTTAGTAGGCACAGGGCGGGTGCAAAGCTGGTGAGATGGGTAGAAAACTGGCTTCAGGGAAGGCAACAGAGGGTGGTGGTGGGTGGGGAGCTCTCACACCCAAGGGTAGTGACGAGCGGTGTTCCACAGGGCTCGGTGTTGGGACCAGTGTTGTTTGGGATATTAATTGCAGACATATCATGGGACATCAAGAGCAAGATCAGTCTGTTTGCTGAAGATACCAAGGTAGGAGCAGTGGTGGATGACCTAGGGGGATGGCAGGGGTTGCAGAATGATTTGGCAAAGCTTGAAACCTGGTCAGACACCTGGCAACTGGGGTTTAATGCCAAAAAGTGCAAGGTGCTGCATTTTGGGATGAAGAACCCAAGGAGGAGTTACCAGCTGGGGGGAGTGCAGCTAGCCCAGACAGAGGAGGAGAAGGATCTGGGGGTGCTCATTACAGGGTCAATGAACAACTTGGCACAATGTAGGAAGGCAGCTGCAAGGCCAACAAAATGCTGGGTTGTATTGCAAGGGATATCCTCAAGGAGGAGGAGGCGATTCTGCCACTGTATAGGTCATTAGTTAGGCGCACCTGGAGTACTGCGTGCAGTACTGGCGCCCGTATCTGAAGAGGGACATTAAGTTACTGGAGGGGGTGCAGCGCAGGGTGACAAAGATGATCAAGGAGCTGGGGGACTTGTCATACGAGAGGAGGTTGAGGGAGTTGAACATGTACTCACTGGAGGACAGGAGGCACAGGGGGAACATGACTGAAACCTTTAAATACATGAAAGGAATAAACAAGACAGGTACAGAGGGGCTGTTCAAAGTAAGGAAGGGGAGGGACACCAGGGGCCATGATATGAGACTGGAGGGAGGAAGGTTAAGGAGGGAGATGAGGAGATACTTTTTTTTACAGAGAGGGTGGTGGCTGGGTGGAATGCGTTAACTGCAGAAGTGGTATCCAGTAGAACAGTGGACTGCTTCAAAAGGGGATGGGACAGGACAAGGGGGAGGGTTAATGAAGGGGAAGGGTGGAAGGGAGGGGCAGCTGCAGAATAAGGGGTGGTAGCTGCACATTCGAGCAGACTTGATAGACCTTTAGGCCTTTATCTGCTGGCAAATTTAATTAAAAAAAAAAAAAAAACCATCCCGTCACCGAGCAGGCTTGGAGGAGGAGGATCCGACCTAGCCACGAACTTGGCCCAAAGTCACCAGGACTGAGCCTGCTGGCCAGACTGATGCTTGGCTGGTTTGGCCACAGGGGTGAAGGACTAAAAGGGCTTGCACTTCAACTGCTTAGAGCTCTTGTTGTCCTTCTGAGCGGATGTCATGGAGTTCAAGGTGGCATTGGACTTTTCATTGAGCTGGAGGTGACCCTCCACATCAGGCCCCAATAGGTCAGTGCCCAAACAGTGGACATCCGCCAGCTTATGTTGGGTATCTGCTGTGAAGGTTGAGAGTCGTAGCCAAGCCCTACGGTGCATGGCAACCATGACCGCCACTGAGCCGGCACAAGAATCACCAACATCCAGGCCCATCTGGAGCTGTTGTTTCGCCACTGCCCTACCCTGGTCTCGGACCTGTTTGACCATGGTCTGAAGGTCCATAGGAAGGTGAGCCTTTCAGGTAACAGCCATGTAATGGCTGGGGTGGTAGCCGGTGTTGGCTTTGGCCCAGACAGAACCAACTGCTACCACATAAGGTTTTCTTAGCATTGGCGCAATTTGCTGCCAAAGCCTCTTCTTATCCGAGGAGGATGAAGATGAGTAGCGGTGGCGCCGCTTACCATAGTGATGAGAGCAAGACCACCGATGTTGGTGGGACCTGCTCAACCCTGAAGTCGAAGATGACCAAGACCTCAGCCGTCGGTGATGCCGATGGGGGGCCTTGGAGAGAGCTTGCGAGATCCGCAGCTCCTCCTGGTCTTGGTTGATGACCGGCGGTTCTGGTCAGTAAGCTGGGCTGACCCGTCAGTGGTCACCGGCAGGACTGGAGTCCTGAACAGAGAGCTGTGGGCTTCTTCCAGCAACAACCAGCTGAAAGGGTCAAGAAATATCTCGGCCGCACTGTTGGCCAGTGTCTCAACCAACTGGTCCGACGGGGTTACCGTGAAACCAGCGGCCAAGGACGCAGTTTCAACCTTAGTTGAAATCGGAGTTTCCTGAGAGTGGGAACATTCCCGGTCCCAGGAGCGTCAACGACGAGTCTTCTCTTTGCCCTTCTTGAACTCCTTCTTGTGTGAGTGGGAACTATGCAACTCAGAGGGGCCCTCTCCTTTAGTCAAGAGGGACTGGCACAGCTCCTTGAAGGAAGCTGAATAGGTGGAGCCCAAATGGAGCAGAACAAAGGCAGAGGCAGAAGAGGGTTGAGCAGCGGCCTGGGCCACCGCCTCCTCCTCGAAGGCCTTGAGCTGTTCTAACTGCTCGGAGGACCCCGCAGCCATGGAGACCACCCAATGGGCATCCTTTAATTTGACCGTCAGGTATAGTTTCTCTGGTCGGCCCAACTTCAGGCAGGCAGCGCGATCATTGACAACATTCAGTGTGGAACAACTGACAAAAGTCGCAGGCCTGCGGATCATGATCGTGGCCCAGACAGTAGATGTACGAGGCATGAGGATCCGTACGGGACATCCTCTACCTGCAAGGGCACTGGTGAAACCCGGGAATGGTCTTATCCTCCATCGCGGTTGAAGACTGAGGTGAAGACGAAACTTGAATGAATTTTAGAGCAAGTTTTGGAAGTAAACCCGAAGATCTGAGCGCCAGGGCCAACTCAATGCGGAAGCAGTAAGGCGGGGACCTGAACCTTCCAGCGGAAAGGAAGATCTGGTGTCATGGGGCAGAGCCATGGGAGTTACCACCCAGATGGGTGGTCGGAGCCAGCTAGAAAACATTTCTGGCAATCCTTAAAGGGAAAGACAACTGCCAGACAGTGTAGATGAACATCATATCCACATCCATAGAAACCCTGTTTTAGATGCAAGGAATGTGACATGGACTCACTTAACAGATATCCTGTTTTAGATATAGGGGATGTGACAAGGGCTCACTTACCATATACCCTGTTTTACAGTAGATATAGGGTATATGTCATGGACTCACTTACCAGATACCCTGTTTTACAGCAGATATAGAGTATATGTCATGGACTCACTTGAGATATCATTTTTATCTTCGTGAGAGGGTACTGGTCTCTTGATATTCCACATGCAGCGAAGCCACGAGTGAAACACCCACAGACTAATACCCACAAATGAAGACAAAAATGGTATCTTAAGCGTAACCATGCTATATTCTATTTATACAAGACATGTTTAGGTGGTTTTGTGAAATAGTAAAACGTTACAAAGGGGAAAAAAAGGCAAAAAATGTAAAGTTATGCCTGTGACACTCAGACAGCTGGTTCGGATTAATCTATAATTTTTGTAATATAAAAATGTGTTATTGAGTATCTCTCCTGAGACATGCTGAAACAGCCTGTGGAATGACCCCCAACCAGATTTTATATACAAGGCGTTACCTGGAAGGCCAACAGTTAATTACAGGCTAGAAGAGACTTAAAGTAAGGATCTCCTGTTTATGTGACTAATTGTAGCTTGCCAGCTGCCAAGATAAATCATAAACTTTTATGGCGTTTAGAAGAAGGATACAGGTTATGTCACAGGGGTGCGAAGTCATAAAAGATCCTTTGATGTCCTTGAGAGAGGAAGCTGCTCATGGATGAAAGAAAGGACTTGGAAAATTACAGACTTAATTGGGAAGTCATATGGGGAAACAAGTTTTTTTCTGCTGATGTCACCTATTAATTTACCTCCTGACACAAGACCTCCTGATTGTATAATTTTTAATAAACAGAGGAGGAGCTGGGTGACCTCATGGAGAAGGCAGGGTCAAGACAGTGTTTTAATTATGCTGTAACAGACCTTTACACACACACACATGCTTGGACTCTGAAAAAGAAACATCTACAGCACTATAAGATTAGAAAAAATAATTCTAAGTGTACTGTGGTAAGAGATTTTGTCTGCATTTTTAAACCTGTTTTGTTTAAGTGATTTGTATGTTTTGTGATACATGGTTACTAACATACTAAACTGCCAGCAGAATGGGCCTAACAGTCTTTCGTGTCTGCTCGTTTGGTCAGCCCCCGACCCTGGGAGCTGACCTTGCTGCCCCCCTCGCCCTCTCTGGCTTCTCCCTTCCCAGTCCTGGATATTCTCACTGCACTGGACTTTGCTTCCAGAACCCTTCCCCTGTACCTGTCCCACCCCCTCTTGAACCCCTCCACCATCTCTGCCTCCACCAGCCCCCTGGGCAGTGCATTCCATGGCTCCACCGCCCTCTGAGTGAAGTAGCACCTCCTCCTTTCTCCCCTTAATCTCCCCCCTCCAGCTTCCACCTATGCCCTCTAGCTGCCCCCCCTTCCTTCGGAGCACCCCAACTGCTCCTCCCCTATTTACCCCCTTCATGTACCTGAAGACCTCCATCATGTCCCCTGGTCCCTTCTCTCTTCCAATGTGTACATATTTAGCTCATCGAGCCTCTCCCCATAGGTCCTGCCCCCAAGCCCCAGATCATTTTGGTTGCCCTCCTCTGGACCGTCTCCAGGAGTTCAATGTCCCTCTTTAAGTGTGGCCTCCAAAACTGCACGCAGTACTCTAGGTGCGGCCTCACCAAGCAGTTATACAGAAGGGGTATCGCTTCCCTCCTTCTGGAGGTGATCCCCCTAGTGATGCATCCCAGCTTCCTGTTGGCCTTGGCCGCTGCCCTCCTACAAGTCTCCGAGTTGTTCATCTTGACATCCACCACCCCCACGTCCCTCTCAGTCATCGAGACTTGTAGCATTCCCCACCCCCAGGGTGTACACTTGGCCCGGGTTTCTGGCTCCCAGGTGCAGTACGTTGCATTTCCCTGCATTGAACCACAGCTTCCACTTTCTAGACCACCTTTCCAGAGCCTCCAGGTCCTCCTGTAGGGCCACCTTCCCCTCCACTCCATCCACCACCACCCCCAGTTTTGAGTCATCCGCAAAGAGACTCATCTCTTTACTGATACCCTTCCTTATGTCTGAGACGTAGGCGATGAACAGGAGGGGCCCAAGGACCGATCACTGAGGGACCCCACTAATGACCCTCCTTGGGGATGAGACTAACCCGCCAACCTGGAGCCAATTGCCTATCCATCTGATCATCTGGTTCCCCACCCCCATTTCTCCCAGCTTATCCAACAGGCCCCCTTGAGGAACAGAGTCAAACGCCTTGCTGAAGTCAAGAAAGAGGACGTCAACCAGTCTACCCAGGTCCAAGGCACTCGTCACCCAGTCATAGAATTCTACAAGGTTTGTCTGACATGATTTCCCCCGGACGAATCCATGCTATCGTACAGGTATCCCGACTTTTCCAGGTCTCCCCCCAGCTTCTCCTTGACAATGCCCTCCATCACCTTGCCCACCACCGATGTCAGGCTGACGGGCATGTAGTTCCCTGCCACCTCCCTTGATCCCCTCTTGTGGACAGGCACTACATGTGCCAACTTCCAGTCCTGGGGCATCCACCCTGTCCTCAGAGAGATGCTGAAAATCTCTGCCAGGGGTTTTGCCAGGACATCCGCCAGTTCCTTCAGCACTCTGGGATGTAATTTATCTGGCCCCGGTGCTTTCTCCATCTTAAGGGACCTGAGGGCTTCCCTCACTCTCTGCCGTGATTTCCACCTCTGCTACCTCGTCCCCCTACTTTGCCTTCCACCCTCCTGCCAGTGATGGCCCCCCCTCTCCCCAGACCCGATGATCAATAAGGGCACCCACCTCAGTTTCACAGTCTCCTCCCACGTATGATGCAGCCTCCCATTTTTCTTGGTGAAAACTGAGGCGAAGTACTCATTTAGCACCTCAGCCTGCTCCCCTGGGTCTTGTGCCCATCCCTCCCCTGTTTTAATCCTGCTAATCTGCCCCGTCACCCTTCGTTTTTCCCCAGTGTACCTAAAGAACCCCTTATTCCCTCTCCTAATTTCCCTGGCCAGGTTCTGCTCCTTTCTTGCCTTAGCCACTCTCACCACCCTAGTGGCCCTACTGGCCATCAGCTCGTACTCCCCTCAATCCCTTTCACTCCTTGAGCACTTGAAATGCCTAGAGACTGCCTTCTTTCCCCTCACCACCTCCTGAACCTCCCTGGTCCACCAGCAGGGTTTTCGGGCCCTACTGCATTTTCATCTTACTCTTGCACAGGTGCTGGTAGCATCCTGCACCCCCCTCCTGATGATTTCCCACCTACTGTTAGCATCCATGTCTGGCCCAATCCCATCCAAATGCTCCTTAAGGATCCTTCCCATTTCCTTGAAATCCACCCCCTGAAGTCAGTTACCTCTGTCTTTGTGCAGCCTTCTACCCCTCCTAGGTTCAGGCAGAACCAGACCATGGCATGGTCACCCCGCCAATGGGTCCCTTACCTCCAGGCCCCCAATCTGGTCACTGTCTACCAGGACCAGATCCAGTATCTGTGCCTCCCTGGTCGGTTCCCCCACCTGCTAAGTTAGGAACGTGTACTGAAAGACATCCAACAACCTCTGTTCCCTGGCCATTGAGGATGTCATAGTCTCCCAGTCCGTTCCTGGCATGTTTAAGTCCCCCAACACCACCACCCTTCCCAATCTGCAGTATCTCCCAACATCTGCCACCAGACTCTCCTCCAGCTCCTTCACCAGCACAGGGGTGTCTATACACTACTCCTATTTTTACTCTCTTGCCCCCCCCCCTTGTTATCAAGGTGACCCAAATCCACAGTTCCCTCCACCTCCTCCTATGCCAATGCCATTTTTGACTATTACTGCTACCCCTCCTCCCCTTCCCTCCCCCGTCTTTCCTGAACATGGTGTAACCCTCCAGGTTCAGGTCCCAGTCATGCCCTGCGGTGGCCCAGATCTCAGTGACTGCTGCCACATCCACCTCTCCCTCAGTTAGCATCGCCTGGAGCTCAGGCATTTTATTGCCCAAGCTCCTGGCATTTAGCAGGACTACCTTCCACCCTTTCCCTATACTTCCATTTCCTCTGCTCGTGTTCCCATGGGGATTCCGTCTTCTCTTGGTCTGCACCATACCAGTCGGCCTTTTCCCGCATTCCTCCAGTTCCCAAGGGGGGTGGAGACAGAGTCCCTCCTTTATCGGACCCCCCTCGACAGCCTTTTCTCCCATCCCTCCCCCTTCACAAGTTTAAACCCCACCTTTCACCAACGAACCCCTCTATTTTCAACTTAAGGATTTCCTTCCCCTCCGAATTGAGATGGGGCCCATCTCTTGCATACAGCCCCTTATCCTCCCAGGTCTACTCCCAATCCCCCATTAACCCATACCCTCTGGCCCCACACCACTCCCTGAGCCACTGATTTATCCCTTCAATCTTCCTCTTGTGTTCCCCACTAGCCCTTGGCACCGGCAGGATTTCCGAGAAGGAAATTGCGCATCCTATGTCATGACAGACCCTGGCAAGCTCCCTGAACCTTGCCTCTATCTCTAGCTCACTATTTCCCTCAATGTCACTTGTACCCAGGTGGAACAGTATGTCCGGGGAACCTCCACAATCCTTTTCCAGCTGATATACCTCATGCTTGGCCCTGTCCACCATTAGTCCAGGGAAGCATTTTGTTCTACCTGGGCAGGCTTCCCCCCCTCCCTATCCCATCTGATACACCTGATCATGGAATCACCCAACAGGAGCACTCTGACTGCCCTTTTTCCATTCCCCACCTTCCATGTCCCTCATCCTTTCTACCGGCCCCTCCCCCAGCTGGCTCCTTGCTCCTCCCCTATCTGGGTGCCACCCCCGCCTCCCTTATTTACCCTAGCCACCTCCTCCCCTCTGATCCTATGCCTCTCCTCCTCCCGAGCATCCTTCTGTACCCCTTCCCCCATCACTGCTCGTGACTGGTCCTTCCCATCTGGTAAACTAGCCTGGCTTGTCCTTCCTTCCTTCCATCTCCGTTCAGCCCTCCTGCCTGTTGTGCTCCCCTGGCTTAAACCTTCAACTCCCTTTACTGTATCCTCCTTGTACTTCTGGTCCTTCTCGTTGCCCCCAAACTGGTCCTTCTCCTTGTGCTTTCCTCCCTCTACCCCTCCTCCTCCTCCTGCTCTGATCCCCGCTCCACCCGTTTTCCTGCATTCCAAGTTCCCCTTGTTTTCCTGCTATCAGCCCCGCCTCCTGCCCCCACTCCCTTTCCATCTCTAACCGCCCCTGTCATGGCTACATTACCCTCTCATCCCAAGCAGAAGAAGAGAATTGAAGCGTTACTGTGCTAAGGTCAATCCACCACCCCACTTGCTTCCTTCTGTCCAGCCCTAGCCATCTGCCTACTTCCCTGAGAATGTCCTCCCTTTGACCCCCCTCTTGAGGGTCCCCAGATACCTGCCTACTTCCTTGGTAGTGTCCTCCTTCTGGGCCCCCTCTGTCAGGGTCCCTATGTGACACCGGAGTACTCTCCTGCACTCCTTTCCCTATGCCCCCGCCCCTAGTGCTTGGTGCAACCCCGTGGGACAGCCCCTGCCCTATTTCCCAACCATACCTGCCCCCTCCAGCTGTCTCCTAATCCCCTCAACCTCCTCCCTAAGCTGTGCTAGCTGGCAGCACATTGGTTCTGTGTTTACATTTTACATTTTAATCTATTTTTAAGTAAACAGCTCATTTTTAGAGTCTACTTGGTGTGCCTTTGAAATTCTTTATTTTGCAAAGTGAAGTATATATGGTTAAAGCTGACACTGGGCATAGCTTACTGGTTTACCAAACTGGAAAAGGTAAGAGTTTATTCTTAGGTCTTTCACAGAGTTTTTAAGGGTTCATTTTGTTCACCTGGTTAAGTGCCCGTAGGCGAAAGATATCTGCACCCCCCCCACCCCCAAAGAGCAGAATTATCTGAGCCTGTATACTGGGTATGCTAGCAAGAGGTTCACAGTTTGAATCCCTCCAGAACTTGAGACCAAAGTTTGATTCGAACCCACAAAACAGACAGGAGGGTTACCCTGTTTCTCTTAACTGTTCACAAGACTGCGCTCGGATGTTGGCACTGTGGGAGCAGAATGCTTGACCTGCTGAGTGGGTTTGTGACAATGCCCACCTGTTCAATGGTTCAGCACAGGAGCAACTAATCAATAACAAAAATTAATGGAATCAAAAATAAATGCCGTCCCCCATGTGAGAATACATTTCTGATCAAGTTCAGAAAGCAACTTTATTTATCTTGCTATGTAGGTTCAAGATTAGACTTTATCTTGGAATTTATCAGTACACGCATCTTGTATAAATCTATATATGGTTAGTGCTTGTTCTGTATGAAAAGTGTCCTCTTTAAAAATGTTGTGTATGTTCTAAGTCGTTATACACATACTAAAAAAGTTGTTGTGCACATTCCTAATCAATTTCAGCTACGTCACTGCTCCCGCTGTCTCCTGACACACTGTAGCGCTTCAGCCACGAATGAAAAACGAAAAGTAAAAGCCATAGCACCTGTAGTATTTTTAAAAAACAAAGTAAAAGAATTCATTAATTCAAAACCAAATACTATGAAAAATAAACTAAGCGTGACCACACACCTCACCCTGTGTTTCTTATTCACAAAAGAGGAGGAGGAGGAGGAGGGAGAGGTACCTAAACCAAACAATAGAAACACTCTGGATAGGGGGACTGATACCAGTCCATTCACAGAAGAAAGGATTCTGAAAGAACTGTTAAAACTGAAGGTGGACAAAGCAATAGGGCCTGACAGGATTCATCCAAGAATTCTAAAAGAACTAAGGATAGAACTAGTGACACCACTGACTACCCTCTTTAACAAATCATGCGAGGATGGGGTGGTACCCGAGAACTGGAGGAGGTTTGATGTGATTACACTTCACAACAGTGGGAGCAAGGCAGAGGCAGGAAATTATAGACCTGTTAGTCTGACTTCAGTGGTAGGGAAAATGATGGAATCAATTCTGAAGGAAAGAACTGTTGAACACCTAGAGGCCAGCGGGGCACAGGACTTAAGGCAGCATGGATTCACAGCGGGAAGGTCGTGTCAGACTAATCTAATAGAATTCTTTGACTGGGTGACCAAAGTAGTAGACCAGGGAGGGGCCGTGGACATGGCCTACCTAGACTTCAGCAAGGCATATGACAAAGTCTTACACAAAAGATTATTATACAAGTTCACCAGTCGTGGAGTGGGTCCCAAGGTGGTAGACTGGGTAAACAATTGGCTGCACAATAGGATGCAGAGGGTACAGTAAAAAGAGTCCACTCTGAGGAAAGAGGGGGTTACTAGCGGAGTATCGCAGGGTTCAGTACTGGGACCGGTCCTCTTTAATGTCTTTATAAGTGACATTGCGGAGGGACTGGAATGAAAAGTATGTCTCTTTTGCAGATGGCACAAAGATCTGCAACAGGGTTGATACAGAAGGTGGGGTGGGAAGGATGAAAAGGGACTTGGCAGAGTTGGAGGAATGGTCCAATGTATGGCAGCTTAGATTCAACGCAAAGAAGTGCAAAGTAATGCACCTGGGAAACAAAAACCCAAGGGAAGAGAACACAATGGTGGGTGAGATACTAACAACAACAAAAATGTTAAGGGATCTGGTGGTAGTCATATCAGATGACCTAAAGGTGGGCAAGCAATGTGAGAAGGCAGTAAGAAGGGCTGGCGGGATACTAGGATGCATAGGGAGAGGCATCACCAGTAGAAAACAGGAAGTTGTTATCCCTCTGTACAGACAGTTGGGGAGATGCCATCTGGAGTACTGCATGTAGTTCTGGAGACCCCATCTCCGCAAGGACATAGACAGTATGGAGGTTGTCCAGAGGAGGGCAACCAAAATGGTGCAGGGCGTGTACCAGAAGACATACGAAGAGAGATTAAAAGAGCTTAATATGTATACCCTAGAGGAAAGGAGGGAGAGGGGAGACATGATAGAAACTTTCAAATACCTCAAGGGAATCAACAAAGTCCAAGAGGGTAGCATCTTTCAGAAAAAGAGATATGCAAGAACTAGCGGGCACAATTTGAAGATAGAGGAGGGGTAGCCCAAAGGTAACGTGATGAAGTATTTTTTCATGGCGAGGACTGTGGATACATGGAACGGCCTTCCTGAGAAGGTAGTGGAGTCAAAAACAGTAGGGGAATTCAAGAATGCATAGGACAGACCTAAAGCAATTCTAGTGAGGGGTAGGAGGAAGTAGGCTATTGGTTAACTAGGATCTGCAGCTTATCCATTAGGTAGGGAAATGGGCAGACTAGGTGGACCTAATCTGCTGTCAAATTCTATGTTTCTATCTCTGGGTTGATATGGAAGTCTCGACTTGCGCTCTTGAGGGCCATATGCTGTTATGTCAACCCCACAAAGTATACAAAAGCTTGTTGTGTATGGTCACCCATACCTTATTCTTTATGTATTAGTGTGCTATTCTATGCATTTCCTGTTTCCACCAGCAAACGAGCTTCAACTCAATGTGCCTATCCCAGCTGCTAAATTTTAAATAAAAGAAATATTACCCTGCATAATACTGCAGTATTACATGACTGTGTTGTTTGTTTGTTTGTTGAATTTTGTTGACTCGGTAAGCCCACTTGCCTAGAAGTCCCTTTTAGGGACCGACGGGGGGATACAGATGGTAAGCAACTGAAACTGAACCAGATTAAGCTGTTGGTGGTATTTTTAGTGAATGAGGAAATTTGGCCAGGACACGGGAAATTCCCCTACTCTGATGGTTGGGGGACCCTTCCCATGAGACATCTGGACTAGGTCCAGTATGCCTCAGTCAGCGGAGAGAGCAGAGGCAACGGAGAACACGGAGATGTTGGCTGACAACTTTAAAGGAATGGATAATGCTCTTGCAGCAGTTTCAACAGTTTTAGAAGTTACAGACACTGTAGGCAATGTAAGCAGTGACTCACCTGAAGAGCAGGTATCCCAGGCTATGGACGATGGCAATTGCGAGGTGGCAAATGAAAATTTAATTCCCGTACTAGAGGAGGAAAAGAAAAGAAAACGGCTGGAGAACAGACAGACAATCCTTTCAGGCACAGTAAAAAAAAGCAGTGCTCATGCAATAATAGACCCGATGGAAACAAACGACAGTATAACCGGAAGTTCACCCGTGGAAGACTCTTTTCCCTTCTCAGCCCGTTTCTCCACTTGGTCCCCAGAAACAGCATTGGAGAGAGCAGGCTGGATTAAAACTCCAACAGCATGGATTCCGGATCCTAAATTTCCTCTACCGGGATCTGGGAATCAAGAGGAACGTTCGTGTGCAGCAAGTGTAGAAGAGGAGCGTCTTTCCAAGATGGACCAGAATAGCGTGTCATTTCCGCCCTCATCTTCGGAAACCGAGTGTTCAGCACTGATGGAACTACCGATGGAATCAGACACTTTATTTCAAAATGCTGAAGGACTACAGAACGCCACGGAGCCTAATGGTGCTACCAGATCGACGGAACGAATGGAAGGTCAGTACCCAAACCTAGAAAAAATTAACGTTAGGACTACGGTGACTCTGATACTGCCCCACTACTACTAGGCCAGCTAGCTATGCATCTTTGTTTAAAACAGCAGGCGTCCCAATGAGGAGCGTTTGTGGCTCGAATTCACTATAAAGGAGATATGGATCTTCCCCCTGACCGGAACTTTGTGGGGAAAACTCTTATAATTAACTCCCTAGGGATCAGACCTTCAGAGGTGTATGCTTTAATACATTCTTCAGGAGACTATAATTTTGATGTTTCTTTTCGTTCAGCTGCATTATTAGATAAATTCTGGTCTGCCTATTATACTGCCTGAACTGACCCTGTCTGGAAACATTTTGTAGTGGTTCTTATTACTAGGCCAACTACTAAAGTTATCACTGTCCTTTTTAGAAATGAAGGTGTTAATGTTTTGGATATCTTGTATTGGTTAGAGCAACGATGCACTGTTAATGGTTCACCACATGCAATAATTGATGATAATGGATTTTGGACGGGGGTGGAAATTTAATGTCCAGCTTAAAATAACTGAGTCTGGAATTCAACATCTACCTAATTGTTTTACTTGGGAAGAGATCGTGGGATATTGTTCTACCCAGGGCAACCACGTTCCTGTTATAGATGTGGAGCGCTGACTCATTTAAGTTCTGACTGTAATCAGTTAAAATGTACATCATGTGGTATGTTAGGTCATACTGTTTTAGCTTGTAAAATACCTCCTACTTGTAATCTATGTGGTGATGCGTCGCATGCATTTGTAACTTGTCCATGGGCAGCCCATAATACATCGGACTATGCAGAACATGACGCTTATATAGCTAAGTCCTCCACTATCAAGACACCCTCTCCCCAAGGATTAGTACAGCCTAGCAAAGGTAAAGAAAAGTCTCATTCCTTTCCTAATCCCACTAATAGTTTAATACCCCCTGAACTATCCGAACCATCTGAACACCTATCTGTCTCAGATCCTTCTGAAATTCCCAACCCCCCTAAGACTCTTGAGGCTCCTGAGACCATTGAGTCCCTTGAACCGCTTGTTTCTTCTGAAATTTTAGAACCTCCTACACTTGATGGGATATCTAGGTTTTCTAGTGATCCAGTCCGAGCTCTAAAGCAGACTACACCTCTTCCAGGAGAAAGGGATGTAGAATTAGGAGATACTTTGAAACCCTCCCCACCAGTGGCATGGCGGCTCCGCTCCACTAAACAAATAGATTCTGTAGTTCTCCCCCCTGTTCCAGTGTCTAACCCTTACGAGCCCTTACAGAGTTGGGGGGAGGCCATGGAAGAGGAGGAGGAAGAGTTAGGGAACTCCTTTCTCCCCCCTCTGGTTGCTCCCCATCACTTCCAGCGACTGAAGTAGTTGGGATTACCTCAAAAAAATCCACTAGACTAAAGAAGAAGAAATGAGGTGGCTACTTATACAATGGCTTTTTTCTATTTTTTTGATTATGTCAGTTATACGTTTAGCTAGCTTAAATGTAAATAGTATTCGTTCAAGATATAAGCGTATAGCTACCTTTTCAGCATTACATAGTTTAGCCTATGATTTGAAGTCTACCTATTACAGGATATTAGACTATATACAACAGGGGAAGCAGCGTCAGCCTCAAGAGAGTGGGGCTTAGGGCCTTCCTATTGGTCTTTAGGACAAGATCTTTGTTCTGGTATTGGTTTTTGCTTTAAATCTTCAAACTTTACATTACAAAAGATTGTAGACTTAGTTCCTGGCAGAGTTTTAATATTAGACCTTCTCTGGTATAAGTTACCTTATAGACTTATAAATATCTATGCACCTCAACAGAAAGCTGCTAGGGTTCAGATTTTACAACTCATTAGACCTTTTTTACTCACAAACCGAATTGTTTTATGGGGTGGAGATTTTAATACAAGCTTAGAAGTCCCCACAAACAGGAAAACATATTGTGATACCCATGCATTACGCAATATCATCACAGAAATGAATTTAGTGGATGTTTTAGCACAGTCCCTATTACCGACCTTTACAAAAGGGAAATTGAACTCAAGAATAGATTACTGGCTTTGTTCACAATCTATCGGAGTAGTAACAGGCATTACAGTACCGATGGCAACTTCGGACCATCACCTAATAGGAATACAAATCCCATTAGAAGAAGTTTTACCACAAGGCCCTGGGGTTTGGAGAGTTAACTCATCCCTGTTATTGATTCCTGAATTTTTTCAAGGTCTTAAAGAATTAGTTATGGATCGTGTCACAGTAATTGTCTTATATGACTCCATGATAGACTGGTAGAATGATACCAAATTATATGTGGCATCATATTTTAAATCTTATGCAAGATCTTTGGCTGATGCAAGGCATCACACCTCCAGCCTTCTGCGTAAGGAATTATTAGCATTATTTACAGAATCACATTTATATGGCACTGACTGTACTGCACGTATAAAAGAAGTTAAAGCAGCTTTAACTAAAGTACAATATAACAGACAAAAATCTGTACTTTTTGAACAGAAATTTAGGACCACTGGGACCCAACGTCAATTCAACCCCCTTGATGTCTCGAATGAAAAATTCTGTGGTAAACAAATGTTTCAATTATTGGATGTTCAAGGTCATGTTATAAAAGGGCAAGCCAAAATGATGGAATGCGTCACAAAATTTATAAAAGATACATTTGAAACTCCTGCTAGTGATTCGACAGATATGTCGCTTTTATTACAAGTATTGGGTGCACCTACGTTATCGATGCCTCAAAAACAAGAGCTTATACAGCCTTTTCCTTTTGAAGAAATAAAAGAGGTCATCCTAGGTCTTAGGGATAAGGTAGCTCCTGACTCTGATGGCCTATCAGCAGAAATTTATAAATCACTATGGAAACTCATACCGCATCAATTAGTAGATGTATTTAATGCTTTTTTGATAGAAGATCGTCTGACAGATCAGATGTATGAAGGACTAATGCTATTTCTTTACAAGAAAGGTGATAAAACTGATTTGAAAAATTGGAGACCAATCACATTACTGAATACGGACTATAAAATTTTTGCTAAGTTATTAGGAAACAGGATTTCAAAATCTTTGCTATCTTTACTTTCACCTTTCCAATATTGTTCAATTTCTGGTAGATCAATTAGAGATGCTTTATTGTTACTAAGAGAATTATTTTCTCAAGGATCGCAGGGGACTTTACATGGTTATTTGTTTAATTTTGCTCTATCTAAAGCCTTTGATAGTATTTTTCAAGAATTTATTTGGTTAACTCTTCAAAAGTTATGGGTTTCCACAATTGTTTATTTAATGGCTTATTTTATGTTACTCTCTAGCCTATGTTAGGCCATACATAAACGGTAGACTTGGAACCCCTTGTTATATACATAGAGGAGTACGACAAGGTTGTCCTTTAAGCCCTTTATTGTTTGTCATTGCTTTAGACCCTACTATCAGGCTAATCCACAAATCTCCTGGAATCTCAGGTATTCATGGCGTTAATGCTATTTCTTATAAAGTAATTTGTTATGCAGATGATCTCTGTGTTTTGGTACCTAACGTCACTGAGGGTTGTTTATTAAACAAAATACTACCGGTCTTTTTATCGGTTATTGGATCCAGTCTAAATTTGCAAAAAAGTGTATGTTTTAATTTGGCTTCCACTTTAGAGAATGCTACTTCCATAGGGGGAATTAAGTTAATAGACTCTCCACACAAATTAGTGGGTGTTTATTTTGGGGTTTCGGATACAGCTAAATATAATTGGGAGATAGTTATAAATAAGGGCAGGGAAAAAGCAAGTAAATGGCATAAATGGTTATTGGGAAAGAAGAACAAATTTTTTGATTAAAACATGTTTATTGCCTTTATTTTTACATATAGCACACATTTTTCCAGTACCTAAATGCTTTTTTGTACCTCTCCTAAGTCTTTTTTTCTCTTGTTTTTGGGGCAGTCGTCTTAACCCAATTAGCCGGAATGTTTTATTGCAAACTTATCGTCAAGGGGGGGGTTTCTATGATACACCCAGTAGTGTTTTTTTATTCACTTTTCTTTTTTACCAACTTGAAACCAGTGGTTAAGAATCATCTTCAACCTTGGATTCCTTTGGTATATATATATATCACTCCAAGAGATTCTTCGGGAATGGAGTATTGGTGAATTTATTCATAAAAATAGGAGGAAATGTACTTTATCGACAGATTGGGGAATAGTATTTGATATGCTAAAAACATGGCATATTTCAGTTAATATGATTAAAAATCTCACTCGAAAGCAACTGTATACTGAAATAGTAGAATCCCAATTTAAAGCAGATACATTTCCAGGATGTACACTCATAGAAAAGACACAGATTGGTAATCGTCTGATGGACTCTCGTATTCCTGAGACAATGTGGGATATTGCTTGGCTAGGTACACACGGCAAAATAAATGTACGAGGTAATCAAAAGCATAAACAGGTGGTGGATAGATATTGTTTTCGAGACTCATGTATAGGCCTCATGGAAACAATGACTCATTTATATTTTTCTTGCCCTTTTATTTTACGTTTTTGGTTTCTGTGGGGACGTCACTTCTGGAATAAAGCTTGGCGTCAATATAACCAAAAAGCCTTATTTTTTGGTATATTTCCAATTTCTTGGTCGAATTATAATTCTAGCACCTTGAACATTATAGCTGTTATAATATTGTATTGGGTTTGGCAAATCAGATGGTGGTTCTTGTTTCAGCAACGTTATCTTACTCCCGAGGACTTGTTCAAGAAAATAATAACCTACATTGATCATTTAAAAGAAGGAGAAATGAAAATTCTCAAAAGGAATATATGGGAACGTTACTGGAATTATTTTTGATTCAATATTGATTTTCATTGAAGTAGTTCTTTACTTTTTTTTACTTTTCATTTTCAGATATGAGTTGGATTCTGAGTTACCCAGTTTGAAGATTGGTGTTTAATGTATCCTTTTGTATTTTCATTTTATTTCCTTGATGTATGTATCTGTTTCTGTTTTTAAATAAACATACCCCTACTCTTTTTGATAAGTGCCATGGGATCTTTAACATCCACCTGAACTACCACCAATCCAGGCAGATGGGACCTCGGTTTAACGTTTTACCTGAAAGATGGCATCTCCGAGTGTAATGAACAGCATGAATTTGCGCCGTGTGAATAACCCAGGACCTTTCTGTGAAAGTTCTCCCCTAACACATGTTGATAATTCAGGTAAAACTAAATAACAAAAAAAAAAATTGAGGCCACATTCCCCCTACAGACTATTCTTGGGGGTGGTGTGGGGGGGTGGTGGTAAGGAAAGCAGGCTGTGTTGTTCAGAAACGATCCAGAACATTGCAACAGGAAGGCCCTACTGTGCACAGATCAAGTGGCTCTTCTGCTCATAACTTCCTGAGACTGGGACACAATTCTAAGTCATCAGTGTGCCAAGCAGCCCCTAACTACTTGGTGCATCAGTGACAGCCAAAGCTTGTTCATTTTTTCTATTAATGGCACCAACTGCTGCCCGAGCCTCAGGCTGCTACTGTTTTTTTTTTCCAAATTTCTTTTTTATTCCTCCTGTTTTTCCTACCATCTCGAACCTCTCCTTCAGGCCGCTCATCTTCGCAACCAGACTCTGTACCCATGATCTCCCCCTAGAGTACCTCCTCCCCTCCTCTGCACAGCGGGGTCTGTCCCGGTATCAGTGGTCTGGGGTGAGCAGAGCGGTCGTCATCCAGGACCGCAAGGGTACTTTTTCCTGTTTCTGTGCCCCCCCGGCCCATGTCCCTGGGATGCCAGCACTTGGGACTGACATCCCAAGAGGTGACGTGCTAGCACAGGTCTTCCTCCCATGCACCGTACGACCCCCCCCCCATCGACTCAGAGTGTGGGAGCTGCCCATCCCTTCAACGACCGGTGCTTCCACCGGCTCTCTACGGGAGTGTCAGACGCTATTGCATCCAGGATATCCTGCCCCTGAGGGAGGAGAGCATCCGGAGGGACGCTCAATCCTCCCTCTCCCCGGCTATCTGGGTCCGTTCCTGAACCCTGGTCGCTGGAGTAGTGCGAGGTGTGGCATCTAGTGCCTCAATCCTCAGCTCCACCGTGCCGGCCTCAGGCTGCTATTGGTAACCTTTCAGTTTGAACACCACCAGCCTCTCTTTGTGGCCTCCACAGTACGGAATCTTGACTCACAGTATGGTGGGACAGGGCTCAGAGAGCTGAGCTTGGGGGTGACAGGATCTATCATCATCCTAAAGTGAGTTCACAGAATTTCTACCTATAGTTTCACCTGTCAAAGGACTGGCACGTGTATTTCTGCTTCCCTCTGCTTTTTTCTGTCTTCTGCCCCACTGCAAGCTCTGCCTGCACACAGTGCACTCCCTTGAAGGGAGCCGACTTTTTTATAGCCCACTAAAAGAGGTGACTATAGTGGTAAGCCAAGACACCACTCACCCCAGGGCAGGGATGCACTGCTGTAGTGTTCTAAGTCCAAAATATCTGTTGACATTATGTTTTAACCTGTAAAACAGAAAAACTTTCTAGAGTATAGGAAAATACTACGACAATAACAAAACTTCCAAGGGAGTGCAAGTTTATTTATACAGTGTCTCATCTCATCTCAAAGGCTCTGGGTGCTGCACAATCTGAAGAAAAAGTCAATGACTGGAACTCGGGTTTAATCTCCTGAACTAATCATGTTGGGGGGGGGGGGCAAACTCTTTCACAACAAAGTGTTCAGCATGTATCTTAGAAAACATTTTTCTGTTACGGAAAGATCTTTTCATGATTCTAGCAACACAATTACACCACAAAACAACAGCGTTTTCCCAAAATACAGTGGCTGTAAACGTTCCTTACCTGTGGAGACCAGCCGGCACATGTACAATAATTGGCTTAATTTGGCCATTCTTGCCTAAGTAGACTTAACTACTGTAGTCATGGTTTAATTGGACCTGCAAGAAAAATGTGAATGCAATAAATAGCAACACGGACAGACCACCCATCTCTGTAAAAAGTACTTGTTACTTGCAAGCTGAAGAGACCGTCAAGTGTTCAATTTCCATTTTGTACACAATCTGCAACAGTTACACCCTCCCAATTAAAAAATGTACACATCCTTTCCAAATGGCACCCCCTTCCAAACCAGTCAGATTGTTGTCCGATGACTCCTCTACTCTCTAAAGAGGTTATACATGTATTAGACACTCCTCAGTGGCCTACACTAACCCAAATACTACACATTAGAATGATAATATTAACAGAGTGGCTTATGGTTTGTGATAGGCACTCAACAAAACTGTACACAAATGTGTACAGTGAGTATGCCTGTCTACACCCTTGAGTGTTCGACATTCAGTATCTAACTTGTTCAAGGAAATAATGATTTGTTCTCTACCCTGTACCCTCTCCCCTCACAGCATAAGATTGCCCTCTGGTGGCAACAAGGCTGCAGCACCACTCCAAACTCCCTCCTAGTACACCTGGACACTGCTGGCTAGAATACACCACAGAACTAGAGAGCCAAAGTAGGTGATTTGATACTTTTACTGGACCAGCAAGTAATAAGTTTCCTTCTTCTTCCTTCCCTCCCAAAAATGAGATCAACTATTTTATTTGAAAAACAGTATTTACACTTTATTCAGCTTATGCAAAATTGTCTGCATTCTCTTCCCTTTGTTCCTTATTAGAGAAATTGCCACGGAAACAGGACCCATGTTCCGTAGAGTTTATTAGCAACTGTGGTGTAATCCTTTGCTGAATTTATCATCCGCTATTTGTGACATCAGAATTTGTTGCTGTGTAAATGAGTTTGATGTCAAAGAGGGAATAGGAGACAAGGATACAGTTTCCATGTAAATGAACCTAGTAATGAATTGGAAGAATACAAATACAGAAAACCTATACAATATTAGTTAAAGGAAAGCAGCCCAAAATGTGGGCTCCCTCCCCCAGACAGCTTACTCTCCGGTTTAGCTCTGACCAGCAAGAGTGGGATTTTAGATGCGCCAACTTGCTGTATTTACATTTCATCTCAGGAACCCGGAAGTATGGAGGAATGAGAGGTTCCATTTGCTGAAGCGGTGTGGCGCTGCACGCTCGCTTCAATACAAAAGTGCACTGAAGCGAGCAGTGCGTCGCCGCACCGTTTCAGCAAATGGAGCGTCCCTGCCTCCTCCATACTTCCGGGTTCCCGAGTTTTATAAATGTAAATACAGCAAAGTTGCGGTGCACGAAAATCCCACTCTTGCTGGTCAGAGCTAAACCGGAGGGTAAGCTGTCCATTGGTGGGAGCTCACGTTTTGGGCTGCTTTCCTTTAAATTGTGTCTAAATGTTACTATAAGTTTTTCTGTTTTACCAGAAGTGACAAACTTACTTTAAGTTGCACTTTGACTACAAATCAGATGATCCTACTTAAAAACAAATCAAAAGTACATAATTCCCAGTACAGTAGACAAAAAATACAGGTTACTCACCTGTAACAGGAGTTCTAGGAATGGTATATGTTGTTCATCCACACTTACTGGCAGGTTTCTTGCCGGAAGGTCTTCAAGCTGGCTCCTCCCACCCACCCGGGTGGTAAAACTCTCAGCTCCGCCCCATGACGCCAGATCTAGCCCGCTGGAAGCCAGGTTGCGCTTCAAAGTCGGGGAGGTTGTGTGGATGAACAACACACCATTCCTAGAACTCCTGTTACAGGTGACTAACCTGTATTTCTAGGGACATGGATATGTTGTTCAATCCACACTTACTGGCAGACTCCTAGCAGTTCTCCGGGAGCAGGGAGGCAAGGCACGCACCCCCTACTTGGGAAATAAGGACTGGAGAACCGAGGTCCCAAAACCAGCATCCCGGCGTGACTCAAGGTCGATGTGGTAGTGGGTAATAAAGGTGTGTGCTGACTTCCAGGAAGCATCCCTGCAGATTTCCTGGACAGGGACATCCCT
The DNA here is from genome assembly GCA_016271365.2 of Neoceratodus forsteri. Classification (NCBI taxonomy): domain Eukaryota; kingdom Metazoa; phylum Chordata; order Ceratodontiformes; family Ceratodontidae; genus Neoceratodus; species Neoceratodus forsteri. The sequence continues at coordinate 1,280,235,860 of CM057459.1, read as the reverse complement.
GGAAGCAGCCACCGAAGCAGCGGTATGGCAGGTAGAATGAGCTCTTATCCCTTTGGGAGGCTCCATGCCCGCCAACCTGTAGCAGATATTTATGCAGGAGGTGACCCACCTGCCTATGGTCTGCTTGGCTGCAGTTCTGCCAGATGCGGCTTCAGCGTAGGTGACAAACAGCTGGCGAACCTCTCCCCGAACTTCAGCCATCCGCTCTTTGTAATAAGAGAGCGCTCTTCTAGGGTCCAAAGTATGGAGCCTATGTTCGGTCTCCAAGGTGTGACTGGGGTAGAACATCAGCAGAGTCAACACCTGGTTGAGGTGAAACTCCGACACCACCTTCGGAAGTAATTTAGGGTGGGGGCGCAGGACAACCTTGTCCCTGTGGAAGACCAGATAAGGAGACTCGATGGAAAGCACCTGGAGCTCTCCCATTCTTCTGGCTGACATGATAGCCACCAAAAAGGTGGACTTCCACGACAGGTGAGAGATATCACACCTGTGCATTGGTTCGAATGGCTTGCCCATGAGCTTAGCCAATACCAGCAGTAGATCCCATGGAGGTGGAGGTTCTCGCACCGGAGGGGATATGTGATCAAGGCCTTGGAAAAAGCACCCGACCACCTTCTCCTGTGCCACCGACTGTTTCCCGGCCCGCGCCCGCTAAGCAGAGATGACTGCCAGGTGCACCTTAAGGGTCGTCGCCCGAAGCCTTAGCTGAGAAAGGGACCACAGGTAGTCCAAAATGCTGGCCAAGAAACAGGAGGAAGGGTCCAACCCCTTATCCTGACACCAAATGGAGAATCTCTTCCATTTGAAGGCGTAGCATTTTCTGGTTGACTCCTTACGGGATGCTTCAACAACGCCGAGGACCTCGTCGGAAAGACCGAAGGCCTGGAACTCTAGCCTCTCAGGAACCAGGCCGTCAGGTGCAGGGATTGAAGGTCCGGGTGGAGAACCTTCCCCTGGTTGACTGAGATCAGGTCTGGGCGAGCTGGAAGCTGCCTCGGGAGCCTGGAGCTGAGGCTGAGCAGATCTAGATACCAGAACTGGCGGGGCCAGTCTGGGGCTACCAGAATCACCTGCCTCTTGTCCCTCCTCGCCTTGAGAAGCACCTTGTGGATCAAGGGAAATGGGGGAAGCGTAGAAGAGGTCCGGGGTCCACGGCCTCGAGAAGGCATCCCCCTGCATCGAGCCCTGCTGAGGGGGGCGGGCATGAAACAGCCTCAGTTTCACATTCTCCCTGGAGGCAAACAGGTCCACCTGAGGTGTGCCCCAGTGGGAGAACAGATCGTGTACTACCTCCGGCAGAAGAGACCACTCGTGAGATGCAGCACCTATCTGGCTTAGGGCATCGGCCAGCATGTTGGAGGCTCCCGCCACATGGATGGCTAGGAGATCCGCCTCCAGTCTGCTCATGAGGGACCAAGTGCGGATAGCTTCCTTGCACAGGGGCAAGGAACACGTCCTGCCCTGGCGGTTTAGGTAGTACATGGTCATGGTACTGTCCGTCTGGACCTGTACCACTTGACCCCGTACAAACAGAGCGAAGGCGGTGAGGGCTAGTTGGACCGCTCGAAGCTCCAGCAGGTTGATGTGGCATCGAGACTCCTGAGAGGACCAGAGGCCATGCGCTCTGTGCTCCCCCAGAGGGACACCCCAACCCATCAGAGAGGCGTCAGTCGTTAGAGTGACTGTCGGCTCGGGGTGGACAAATGGGATGCCCTCCTGCAGATGAGCTGGAACGATCCACCACTGGAGAGCGTTCCACATCTCCTGGGTCACCGCCACTGGCTGGTCCAGAGGACCAGAGCGCTGTGACCACTGGCAGGCCAGTCCCCACTGTAGGGGACGCATGTGCCAGCGGGCCCAACAGACCATGCTGGTGCAGGCCGCCATGAGGCCCCTGGAGGCGCAGGAAGTCCCGGGCAGGTCGCAATTGCCCAACCAGAAATGATTGGGCAAAGGAGGAAAGAACCTCGGCCCTGTTCATCGGGAGCCGTGCTCTGGCTCGAAGACAGTCGAGCTCTGCCCGATGAATTGAATCACCTGCGTTGGCACGAGTTCCAACTTGGCCTCGTTGATGAGTCCAATCTGAGAGCAGACCTGGAGGGCCAGATCCCTGGACTGCTCCACCTCCAGTCTTGAGGGGGCTGCAATCAGCCAGTCGTCCAGGTAAGGGTACACCCGGACCCTTCGGTGTCGCAGGATTGCTGTCACCACTGCCATGCATTTGGTGAAGACCCTGGGAGCTGGAGAGAGGCCGAAGGGCATGGCCCGGAACTCGTAAAGGGACCCCTCCGCTCTGAAGTGGAGGAATCGCTAGTGGGACGGACGGATTGGGATGTGAAAGAACGTGTCCTGGAGGTCCAGAGAACAGAACCACACGCCTCGTTCCAAGGATGGAATGATCTGTATCAAAGTGACCATCCTGAAGGTTCAAGACCTTAGGAACTTGTTCAGGTTGTGTAGGTCTAGAATGGGGCGCCAGCCCCCCGTCCGTTTCGGGACCAGAAAATACCTGGACACAAACCCTGGGCCTGGTGGAGGATCCTCCACCTCCCTGATCACCTCCCACCTCCTTCTGGAGGAGCAGAGCAATGTCGGCTCAACGAGCCGACAGAGACGCTGTGGACCCCATAGCCCCCCGTTGGACGACGGCTCGATAGGGTAGGGCCTGCTCGAATTCCAGAGGCAGACCCTTCCCTACCACTTCCAACACTCAGCAGTCTGTGGTGATAGCGGACCAGGCGGAAAGGAAGTGGCAGAGCGGTCCCCCCACGGGGGGAACCCAGGGGGGAGTGACGAGGCTGGGGCCGACTCCCCTCAACCCGTCACTGGGCAGGCTTGGAGGAAGGACCAGCCGAGGGACCTCCTGGGCCTTTCCCTCCCAGCTTCCTGCTGGAGGAAGCTGCAGGCTTGGCTTTGGGGTGCCAAGTGCGAGCCTGCTGGCCCTGATGCTGGTGTTGCTGGGCCGGATGTGCCGCAGGGGCAGAAGGCCGAAAGGGCTTACGCTGCTGCTGGCGGCCTTTGTCCTTCTGGGTAGACATGACCGAGTCCAAGGGGCACTGGACTTCTCGATCCACTGCAAATGACCCTCCATCCCGGGACCGAACAAGTCGGTACCCAGGAAGGGAACGTCTGCCAGCTTGTGCTGGGTATCCGCCGTGAAGGTGGAGATCCGCAGCCAAGCTCAGCAGCGCATGACCAATGCGGCCGCTACTGACCGGGCACAAGAGTCTCCAATGTCTAGAGCAGTTTGGAGCTGTTGCTTTGCCACCGCCCTTCCCTGATCCCACACCTGCTTGACCGTAGTCTGGAGGTCAGCCGGGAGATGAGGAATCACCTTATCCAGGGAGCCCAAAAGGGCGTAGGAAAAGTGTGCCATCAGTGCGGCCGAACTGGCCTGACGAAGGCCTAAGGAGGATGCAGCATAGACTTTACGCCCAGAGTAGTCCAGTTTCTTGGACTCTGTGGCTTGTCCACGTCCCGAGCGTTTCCGGAGCGCTGGAAAACAATGTCGGTCACCAACCCCTCCGCAGAGGGGTGTTCAGAGAATCTGGAGAGTGAGCCGGTGGGAATGGCATACTTCCTGGCCATCCTGGCCAAGGGAGCTGGACAAGAAGCTGGCCGCTGCCATAGCTCCAGGGCAAGGCCAACAATGGCTTCGGCCACAGGAAAGGCCTCCGTAGGAGAAACCCCTCTGTCCAGTATCTCCGTGAGGGGATACTTGGCCCGCTTTGACACAGGTTTGAGCTTCATCCCAGTAGATTCTGAAATGAGCCGAAGCAATCCGATGAACGAGGATGGGCTCTTGTCCACCGACTGTCCCCCAGTGGACTCCAGGTCGAGAGGCCTGGAGAACAGGGAAGAGTCATCGTCAGACTCCGAGGAGTCTGCAAACAGCTGCAAAGGGCCTGAGTCACCCTCCACCTGCTGAGGACGATCCGGAGTGAGGGTGACTGACAACTGATGGGACAACCCCTGACCAGACCGAGAATCCTTGGTCGGGGCCCCCGTTTTTGGTTGTGGAGGCGGGGATTCCACTACAATGGGTGGTGCAGCTGGTTTTGGCCGAACAACCATCGCCGGCTTCAGCTCCTCAATGACCACGAGGGGTTGTTTCGGCCGCTCAAGTGACAGCCACTTAACGGCCGGGGAAGGTGACAGAGTTGGCTTGTTTCTGGTCAAAAGGAGCTGCTGCCACATCAGATCCTCATAGCGCTGACGAAACTTGCACCAGAGCCTATCCTCTGAGGAGGATGATGACGAGGATGAGTGGCACCGCCACTTTCCTCGGTGCCGAGACCAAGACCGCCGATGTTGGCGGGATCGGCTGGACCGAGAAGAGGTCCGAGACCAAGACCTTCGGTGTTTCCGAGGGTCGGTCTGGGAGGGAGCGGGGGAAACCCGTTCCTCCATCGGCTCTGAAACCTTAACCGGGGACTCTGGCACAGGAGGCACAGGCAAGTCCTCGGTTTCCACTGGGGGAACTGGTGAAGAAGGGTTGTCAGCTTCTCCAGTCGACAGCCTGTCTGACGGGTCGAGAAAAATCTCGACTGCATCGACGGGTGTCTTGGCCGGCTGACCTGACGGGGACACCATGAAGCCAGCGGCCTTAGCCGCAACCTTGACCGAAGTCGAGTGTCGACTATCCGGGGAAAGGGGACCTCTCCCGCTCCCACGAACGTCGATGGTGGGACTTACCCTTTGAGTCCTTTTTCTTGGACCGAGAGGAATGTCCTGATGGCTCCTCTCCCTTAGTAGAGAGGGACTGACAAAGCTCCTTGAAAGAAGCCGAGTAGGAGGAGCCCAAGGAGAGCAGGATAAATGCCGCGACTGAGGAAGAAGAAGATGCGGCCTGGGCCGCCTCCTTCTTGAGGCGATCATTTGCTCTCAAGTTATCATGAGCCCACCGCCGGTAGACACCGTAACAGGCCTCCTTCAACTACCCGGGAGGTCGTCTCTCGGGGCGCCCAAGTTGAAGTCTGGCAGCATGGTCTTCAAGAACACTGACCGAGAAGGACTTGCACAATTCGCAGGCCTGCGGATCGTGATCGAGCCCAAAGCAGTAAACGCACGTGGAGTGCAGATCGGTCCGAGACATCTTCTGCCCACAAGGGCACCGTCGAAATCCAGGAGTTGATTTGTCCACCACAGCTGCAAAGGAAGAAAAAGACCGAAGTCTAGTAAATTTAAGTATGAGTTTCGGTTTAACCAACGAGTTTGGATCCAGGCCTAAAACGCAGAGCGCTAAGGAGGGAACCTGAGCTTCCAAGTGGTAAGGAAGATCTGACGTCATGGGGCAGAGCCGAGAGTTTTACCACCCGGGTGGGTGGGAGGAGCCAGCTTGAAGACCTTCCGGCAAGATTTAAAGTGGCAAGGAACCTGCCAGTAAGTGTGGATTGAACAACATATCCATGTCCCTAGAACTGTCCAACATATTTTTGTAAATTTCCCTTTTCAGTCCTTAAAATGTTGTTATAAAGCAGGTACATACCACAAGACACACTGGCAAAAGGAAGGGGGATCATTTTTGAGCACGATGCAACTTTTACCTTTATGGACCATGTTAGTGATGTCCCTGGGCTGTCAGGAATTTTTTTTCTCTTGTGGAACTGTACTTCTACGCAAAGCTCAAAATTCATGGAAAACCCTGATTCCATAGGCTACTGGGAGATTTTTTGTAGTCATTCTTCCCCCATCAGTCAGAGAGAGGGCTTTGACAAGAGTTAATTACTACAATATCAGTGGCATCATTATGATTTCACGGAAAGAAATGTTATGCATAGTGTAATTGCCGTTTCTTTTAGTTCCAGCTTTGTCACTGGTTTATTTGTAAGTGCTAGGTAAATATGCCATCCTAACACAGTCATAAAGCTGTGACATACGAACACATGAATGTGCCAGCAGAAACAGACCATTCGGTTAAAGTCTGCTCGAGTGTGCAGCTAGCACCCCTAGTCTGCAGCTGCCCCAAGTCCCCTCCCCTTTGTCATCCCACTGCCACCCCCTAACTTCCCCACCCTCACTCTCTGGCACCATTTGGTGCTCGGCTGCTGAAGCCTGCCTCCCAACAGCGATACAGGGACCCATTTGGCTGATGTCTGTGCCACAGAAATGTCAGCAACACATCAGTTTACTCCTTTTCTCCTCCCCAAAACTTGAAGAGCTCTATGCTCTGAGTCTCCTGCTGCGGTCAGCTGACATCAAGAAGAGCACACTCGTGATCGGCTCTTCGATGTCAGCACTGCATCTGCGCTCCTCCAACCTTTCCCCCGCCCCTAGGAAAAGTGAAAAAAAAAAAACGTCAACTGCAAGTAGAAGAAAAAAAAAAACACCACGCAAAAAAAAAAAAAAAAAAGACAAAATGTGCAAGAATACCTTAGGTGCCCTAACGGGCAGGCACTGCACAGCAGTAGGTGTCCGGAATCAAAAGTGCCTGCCCTGTGACACCTAAGGTATAGAAATTTCGCACCCTGGTCAGAGTACTGGACAAGACTGTCCCCCTCTGGAATGTCTAAGAACAGGCACCCTTGTTATCTGCTTTGTTCTAGCTCTTGGCACACAGTCTTGGCAGTTATTTATTTATTTAGCTTTTGTTTACCGGGTAGGTACACTAGACAAGTAGTATGCCTATTTTCAGGAATGACCAGGGAGAGTACAGAACATACAGAATACATACAAGGCAACTTAGGAGATACATCTTATAACAGGAGGTACTAACAATTGTGGTAAGACATATACACGGGCAGAAATAACATCACATGACAGTCAATGCGTAGGTAGACATTTGTGACAGCTGAGATTCATCAGGGAGAATAAAAGAGGCATCCCCCTACGGAGGCTTGAAACAATTACACACTGATGATAACTTTAAGTGCGACCACAGGGTTGAGCGAAAAGACCTATGGAGGGGCCATGGACATGATCCAGTAGGGAGTTCCAGAGTCTAGGCACGGCAGCAAGTCTCACCCCCCATGAGGGACCGAGGGAGGAATTTTGAGCAGTCCAACAGACTGTGACCTAAGCTTGTAGGGCAGAGCGTCCATAATTGGGAGGAGATCCGCCAGTCCCTGGGGGGAGCCAGTAGCGAGCACCTTCTTGGAGAAGCATCCAACCCCAAAGTCCAGGTATTCAGCTGGTGGCAACCAGCGGAGTCTATCATAGAGATCACATCGATGGGTGAGTTTAGGGACGGCAAGTGCAAACCGACATATATTGTTATATGCCATGCTCCACGGGCAAGGTGGCTTTGAGACGGGCAAATAGGAGTCCGTAGCTGAGAGAGGGAAGAAGCACACCGAGCAAGCGTGAGTCTTGCCCCTGGGGTCAGATTGTATTTGGCCCTATAGGCCATACCCAACTTACAGTGCGTACTTCTACAGATGTTGAGGATATGACTCCCCATGTCAAGTTGGGGGTCGAGAGTAACTCCAAGATATTTGATGGAGTTCACCAATGGCAGCGGGGATCCCCCATCACAGGTTATGTGGAGAGAGGATGATGCAGCTTTTATCTTAGCTGCGGAGCCAAAGAGCATGGCCTGCGTTTTATTGGTGTTTAATATCAGCCTATGGTGAGTAACCCAGGCCTGGACTCTCCGAAGTCATCAGTCAGGCTCTGGTTTAGTGCAGCGACAGTGGGGGAATGGGCCACTAGTACCAGATCATCTGCATATAAAGTGGCTTGGCAGTGAGAGGTCACCAGTGGCAGCTGATTGATAAAGAGCGAGAAAAGGAGGGGGCCCAGCACTGATCCCTGGGGGACTCCCAGAGTCATCGCCCTTGGCTCCGAGAGGACCTTGTTGAAGCAGGTGCGCTGCTGTCTACCCTGCAGATAATCCGTGAATCAATTTAGGGTATGACTGTATATCCTCATTCTACTGCTGTGTGGAACATTTTCCTTCTTTTAAATACACTTCTTTGCAGAAATAATATTGGAAGAAGTCACTTAATCCCTTTTAATCCAAGTTTCAAAGAATGCAACTTTTTTTCTACCACCACAGAATACAGTATTTTCCCTAGAATGAAACATTAACAAGAAAAGACCAAAAACAAAAAACTTTAACATACAAAAAGTATGCTGAAGTATTTTAAAACTTCACTAATTTGCTCCAACGCTGAACAGAGGAAACCTCTGGTATGTCATCTGGTAACACATTAGTCCATTCACACAGCGCCTGGGGCTGGGGTAAAGCTGAGGTTGATGATACACTTTATATGATATCAGAGATGGAGGCGCACCTACAGTTCTATTCCGACTCTTTGTTATTAATACTCTTCACAAAAAAAATGCCCCTTTAATGGGCATCGCTGCTGGTTGACCGCTGCTGAAACTGCTGCCTCTGCTACTAGTGCTTTTTTAAGCTCAGTTATCCCATCTGGTTTTGCAAACAATTTGTGCAAAGTGTTTAAACTCAGAAAAGCAATTCAACTGTTTGTTGATGTCGTCCAAATTGGGTTCACCTGCAGCATAGTGGTAGACTAAGCCTCTGATAGCCGCAATATCCTACAAGTCTTACAATGACTATCAATAAGGATGGTACTAACTGAGGACACAGGTGGCTCCTCTACCCATTCCTTTGCTTCATCTTCTAACTCAGAACCCTTAAGTTCGGCAGAATGCGACAGCCTTCCAGATTATCTGGCTGAAAATGGAGCTTCTAACTAGGATATATCTGGATATACTGCCATGTGAGGAACAGCACCTTTCTCACTCCGGTTTCAACATGAGGCCCAGATACAGCTGCAGGTGCCGGAGTCGAACCTCTCAGAGACAGAAATTGCTCGTGATTCAGGTGTTTTAGCTCACTGACACCAACAAGTAAGAGCCATGTTAAGTCTCCGTGGAATATCCTGAGAAAGCTTAAAGGATGTAACTCTTACTACCACTGCCAATGAATGAGATGCACTTCCCCCTGCACACAGGCTTGCTGGGTATCACGAGCTGAGAAACTAGCACTGGTTTGTGAGTCTAGCACTCTGCATTTCAAATGCAAAGAAAAAACAATCTGCAAGCAGCAATGGTGTCAACTGTCAGATACGAACACTGCTTGTAACTACTGTAGCTAACTTGCATCAGGTGAACGTGCAAGACATGTGCTTCAACATTTTTGCGGACTTTGCATCTTGCCTCAAAATGTTTTGCTCAAAGATGACGAAAATAGATCTTTCAGAACGGTGAAGAAAATAATGCAAATTCAAGACAGCACAACTGCAAGATTTTTGACTTTAAATTATGCAAATGAGAATAGTGATGCTAATTAGGGACAGAGTACTTGTGCTACTTAAAAAAAAAAAAATGACGCCTACTCAGAACCACTACTTTTCTAGATACTTAAAAAAGGGCATAACAATGGATGGCGGGAACAAAATGGAATGAAGGCACTCAAAAAGTCATATCAAAAGCTAGACAAACTATAAAACAGGACCCACAAAACAAAAAAAAAATGCTAGGATTCTAATGGGAGTGCCAACAATCAAACCTGGGAGGAAAACTATCCTGAGGAGAAAAAAAAATGTCAACTTGCTTCAGATACCAAGCTAAAAAGCAGACCACCGACAGCAATTTCTCTTACTTAGCAGACACCCTTAAATTATTTAGGTAGGTCGACTGGGTGACACATCAGTTCGTTGTACATATGCTCTGTGACAATTCACACCAAGTTGTTAGCACCAGCACCAATTGGCTCCCTGCACAATTCATTCCCGATGTATTCCCCTCGAAGGTTATTTCATTAAATTTATATGGGGAGCGAACTGTCAGGGAGCGATTTGTACAGGGGGCTCACTGACGCTGGAGATAATAGTAGGCACAAGTTGTCATGGGGCATATTGACCGGAGAGAACCGTCATGTAGCCAGCAGACTGGCATGATGCCCAGACCTCTAAAGGAGTGAAGCCACGGTTGAAACAGCAGGAAGCCAATTACCTGACAAAAAAAGGAGGCACGCTTTGAATTTATAAAGATTATTTGCTGAAATTAAACAAAATTTCTTTGCTGTGAGTTACTAGAAAAATAAGTTCTAGTCAGAGCTAATATGGCTTCAAAATTATGTTATTGTCTCTACAGACCCTACCTGATCTCTGGTTCCCTCACCCATATCTCACCTCCTTGGCATCCAATACTACCCTTCTATTTTAAAGGATACAAGATTAGTGAAGAGGGTACTACACACAAAATTTGTTAACAATTGCAATTTTTTTTTTTTTTCAAATTTTCAAGATACTCGTTTTATGATTTGCCTTATAACCATGACATAGATGTACCATTTATAGCATATTGGCCAAAATATCATTTTGCACCAGAAGTGTGAAAACAAAGGATTTTATTTAACTCTAAAAATTGATTAGCGTTTTGCTCATAAAAGTTCTAAAACACTGTGAAAATGCATAGCACTTGCCTCACTGTGTTTAACAAACATAACACTTCTAGAAAACCTATATAAATGTTTTCTATACAGTTAGTATTGTCCCAAGAAAAAAAGTGCTAATCAATTATTTAAAACCCTGAAACACATCCAGAATTTTTAAAAAAACTGCACATCATGTTTATGAGATGGTGTGGAAAAATGGCTTTGTTGAATGTTTGGAGTCAAAATATTGAAAATTAGAGACGTTATGAATGAATGTTGAAATAACAACATTCAGTCATAACCTGGGCACTTTACCTTCTATGTACATCAAATTTTCAGCACAGTCTTCTTATTACCCCATTTCATGAATCCGGTAGGTGAACATGTTCAAATCAGAGCCAAAACATCATTCCACACTACCGAAATGTCATTCCATGCCACAGGTGCGAAAACACATTTCGGGCAGGATTTCAAAAATAACAGCTGCCATGTTCATAAGGTGATGTGAAAAAATGGCTACATTGAAAATTTGGGGTCAAAATACTCAAAATTATCGAAGCTACAAGCAAGCATAGCAAAAGTACCCACTTAACTTTGCCATTTTTACATATTTTGACTGCAAATTTTCATTATAGCCTTCTTATGACCCCCACCTCATGAAAGTGTAGTAAAAATGTTCAAATCCTGTCCAAAAGGTGATTTCACAATGTAACCGTGAAATCAACTGGCTCATTCACCACCTCCCACAAGGACCACCTCCTCCTCCAATCCACCACCTGTGTCTGCTTCAGTAGGTAACCCCCTGAATGTCCACCAATCCTTGAGTTACCTTTGAGTTTATAAGTATCTGAATATTGGCTTGGTTGTTGTGTGCTCTGTATTTTCTTTTCCTATTCTAGATTATTTATTTATTTAGCTTTTGTTAACCAGGTAAGTACAGTAGACAAACACATGCCTATTTTCAGGTACGACCCGGGAGAGTACAGGAAATCAAAGAACATACAGAGTTCAATTTGAAGCAAGTAGGGCAGATACACAGATGTCAGGAGAAGCATAACATACATAGTAAGATGATCCTGTTCCTATTGTAAATACCGTCAAATTTTGCAAATATTGTTTTTACCCTTTTCTCTGTATTACTGAATGTTTGTACCACTGGACATTTGTGAAAACGAGTAATTTTGTTCACATACCTTCCAGTATAGAAATAAAACTGAATTGAATTGAAATCGCCTTTCAGGCCAGATTTGCATAATTCTACTGCTATCTGTCATTAGGGAAGGTCCCAAAAAGGCCATACTGAAAAATATGGGGCCAAAATATGCAAAAAATTACAAAGTTATGCATCAAGGTTCAAAATCCCATTGAAATACACTGAACCATACTTACCTTAGTTTCTCAGTCTCCAGTTCCAGCAGCAAGACATGTCTTTGATCGGAGAGTGGCTCTTTGCCCTAGGACATGTTCAGGTGAGTGAGGGTGTGTGTGGGGTGTTGGGTAGTGGGTGCTGAGAGGGAGGTTGGGGTGGGGTGTGTGTGTGGAGGGGGATGATTGGTGAGGGACCATTTTCTGTTTTACAGGTTTTTAAAAAAAATATCGAAGGACAGTTTTTCTTCATTTCAGGGCTATTCCAACACTGGGGAATGGGCACCCCAGTGTCAGGCTCGTCTTTGGCAGCACTGGGGTGGGCACCCCAGTGCCGCCATCTACATAAGGAGCGGGCAGACAACATTGGGGGGAAGAGGGATCAAGAGAAGTGGTGCCAGGGGTGGGCACCCTGGTCCATTTATATAGTAAACAGATATATATGTATCTTAACATTGAGAAGGGCAGGCAGGCAACCTGGAGGGAAGGGGAAGGGAAGAAAGAAGCAGTACTGGGGATGGGCACCCTGGTCAACTTCATAACTAGATAGCTAGATAGACAGCCATAAAAATGCACATATCCGGCAACAATATTTAGAATAACAGCAATGTGTTCTTACAAATTAGATCTGATGTTATCCAGGCTTATATGTGTGACTTGTTTCTGCTACGATGTGCGACATATCTCCCAAATTACTAATATTGTCTGTAACGCTGACACCTTCTAGCATCAAAAATCTGGCAATAGAATGTGTTTTTTTTTTTTATTTTCTATACCACTCCACTCTCCATTTGGACCATGGGTGTTCTCTGTGGTTGGAGGGTGGTGATCCACATCAGATGCACATTTGAAACAATGGCCGTCAGGCAGCTTGTCTTGTAACATAAATTAATAGGACATCTAGCAGCATTTTCACATATTTCATCCCCACTCTCCTTAGCCATATTCACAATTTGCACTTCTGCAAACTATCATGTTTGATTCCACTATGTTTAAACAGATGCAATGAAGAGTTATTTTTCTCAGCAAGTGTTCAGAATCTTCACAAGCCATGTTATCATTCCTTATGGTAGCTACTTAACTCTGAGACATCAGGCTAAGAAATAAGTGATCTTCTTTGAGGCAATCTCTTGCAGCAGGTCATAACACATGGGATATCAGCCGCAGGCGTCATTTCCTCCGGATGACTTCTCAGCAGCTGACTCTGGGACCGCCCCCTAATGTTACCACGTGGTGTCTGTATGGCACATATAAAAGGGGAAGGTCCCAGTTACTCCTCAGTTCTTTTCTTTTGTCACTTAAATTTTTATTAGAATTTTTTCAGGCAGGAGCTGGTATAAAAGCAAGAATACAACCTGGAATATCATTTAAAATAAATATCATTACAAAACATAATATACTAAGAATAATCTATGCTCTTTATTACTAACGACCTGGTCTTTTTTTTTTATATATAAAAACAAGTGTGACACTTAGTTTCTGTATGGGAGCATCATACAGATGCATCAAGCATTTTTTTGTGGTCCTTTATTCGGAGTGGTCTGTCCCCTCCATTAGCTGGAGGGTGGAGGGGGGGTCAGGTCCATATCTAATTCAAATAACGGGACCTATATATTCCACTCCAGACCCCTGACCCACTAATCCAAGTCTGCACTAAATAAGGCTGGCCATATCTGGTGCAGTCTATTTCCTCCCGGACATCCTCTTGGGTTGCTCGATCCCAGGCTGGGACACAGGGTCATCTGGATCAGTTTCCTCAGCGTTCATTACGTGCCCAACTTATTAAATCAGGGGATCAAGTCTGGTGTACTAGGGGAGATATGGAGGAACCATGCAGTCCATCTATTCATGACCTTATCCAGGGTCCCCTGTAATTTAGCTGTCATGGTTTCCATGGTATTAATTTCATAGACAAGGTCCTCCCACTGTTAACTGAGGAGGATCTGGTTTTAACCAGTTTCTGGTAATTATCTTCTTTGCCGCGGTCAGGAGAATCGAGGTCAGATAAAGGTGTTTATTCTTAGAGTGTTGTGGGAAATGCAGAAGAATGGCTAATTCTGGAGTTAGACTCTAACTCCGGGAACAGTACAAGAACCACTTGTGGGACCCCGTCCCAGTTTTGGGCCAAGATTGGGCAATACCAAAATACGTCGGCATGAGTAGAAACCTCTGACCCGCAGCCTCTCCAACATGACGAATCTTGGGAGGTGGAGAATTCTGTATCAAAATTCTGCCATGATCTGGGGTGTGCAAAAATATCTCACCGCCACCTTCCAGCCGAACTCACGTCATGTATACAAGCCTGTGATGTGGTGCTGGCGTCTCCAGACCCCAGCCATTCCCTCTGTGTAAGTTTTACCATTAAATCCCTTTCCCATGTTTCCTGTACCCATTCCCAATGAGGCTTAGTGCAAGACATCTCTGTCTTTTAGAAGCGGGAGATCAGATGTCTAGGATCCTCCTCCTCCTGAATTTGTTGTATTAAGGAGAACAAGGGGAGAATTTATTTATTTATGCGTTTTACCAGGAGGGCATACTGAACAGAGTACTGCTCAATTACAGATGCATCCTGGGGGAGGGAAGAACATAGGAGGACAGTTGAAAACAGTATAGACAAGAGAATACATTGTGGGAGAAACACTAACATTTGGATCTGATTACAGGTCAGTAGTTGCTTGAGAGAGACAATTGGTAACCACAGTAAGTACAGTATGAGGTAAACAGTTGAAGTCAGAATAGACAAGTGAATACACTGTGGAAGACTGATAACATTTGGTTCTGAAACCACATTCATAGAGGATTGAGCGAGTCAGTTCGTAAGCACAGTTATATACAGCAAGTGTACAATAAAATTAACTTCTGAGCCATATGAGACAGTATAAGCAGGGTTTTTAATTGATTAGCAGTTTTGTTCTTGGGACAATACTAACTGTACAGAAAGTATGTATATAGGTTTTCTAGAAGTGTTATGTTTGTTAAACACATTGAGGCAAGTGCTATGCATTTTCACAATGTTTTAACACTTTTATGAGCAAAACGCTAACCAATTTTTAGAGTTAAATAAAACCCTGATAAGGTGAGAGGACAACAGTTAGACACTGAATTAATCGCAAATTTGCTAAGTGTAGACATACCCAGAGATTTGCCTAGTAATTGGTAGATGCCTAGACACAAGCACAGGTAGGGACGAAATGATCTTGGAGCATGGAGTTTAGGTGAGAAAGGGAGGTGAAGCGATGAATGTTAGCTGGGAGGGAGTTCCACAGCAAGTGAATGCGGTAGCTGAACCCTGACTGCCCTATGGAGGTAGACCAGTATAGGACAGCTAGGGACCTGGAGTCTTGAGTTTCTTGGTGTGTATGCTTGTGCACTAGGGTTTGTTAAGATGTTCGAGAGGTAGGAAGGGAGCCGCTGTGTCCAATACTTGGCCGTGATTTTTGCGCATCTGGTTAGCCTGCGATAGTCGAGTGAGGTGAGGGTCATTGCTTGACATAGGGCACAGTGGTGTGTGGAGTAGGGGCTGTTCAGAGCGAAGCGGCAAAAAGAGTGGAAGAGAGGGTCCAGCCTAGCTAATGTGGTCTTTGGGCTGGCGCCGTAGACTACGTCCCCATGGTCGAGGACTGGGAGGATCTTTTTTTTTTACAATGTCCTTCCTGGCTGGGAAGGGGGTGCTGTCACGATTCCAGTAAAGTGCACCAAGCCTAGGGTGCAGCTTCTTGAGCAGGGAGTCAATATGTGCAGAAAAGTTGAGGTGCTGGTCAAGCCAGACACCGAGGTATCTGAAGGTGGTGCAGGACTCCAGAGGGGACCCTTCCAGGGTGTGGAATACTAATGATGAAGGCATCCTAGAAATTTTTTGCCTCATGCTAAAGGTTAAGGAGACTGTTTTGTTAGCATTTAGGAGGAGGTTATTTGAGCGGAGCCAGTGCTAGACTGAGATGAAGTCTTACTGAAGTCTGGACGCAACTTCTGAGGATGGGGGGCCGGATGCGTACAGCACCGTGTCGTCAGCGTACATGTGAGTGTGTGCAGGCAGACAGCAGGTCATTTAGAAAGACAGATAATAGGAGGGGCCTAAGACAGATCCTTGTGGCACTCCTGACGTGACTGGAAGGGGATCCGACATGGACGATCTGATACGGACAGCTTGGGATCTGCCAGTGACGTAGGAGTGGAACCAAGATGTGGCCCAGTCAGATAGACCAGCATTGGCTAGTTTGGTCAGGAGAAGAGAGTGAGTCACAGTATCGAAAGCCTTTGCCAGGTTGATAAAGATGGCAGCAGTGATGTGGCCAGCATCCATCCCTGTGAGGATGAAGTCGGTTAACCTGAGAAGGGAGGTGGTAGTGGAGTGGGATTTCCTAAAGCCAGACTGGTAGGGGGAGAAGAAGGAAGAGGAGTCCAGATAGGTGGTTAGGCGAGAGAGAACCAGGCATTCTTGTATCTTGGCAAGGGTCAGAAGGAGGGAGATGGGCCGGTAGTTGCTTGAGTTTGAGGCATCACCACACTTGGGAAGTGGGATTACGGTGGCATGTTTCCACTCAGTAGGGACTTCTGGTAGGATGAATAAGTTAAAAAGGGAGGCAAGGGGTTGAGCTATGGCAGGGGCCGATAAGTGGTGCATTCTGGAGTCCAACCCAGTGGGGCATTTGCCCTTTTCAGGGTTAAGGGCAACCAGAGCATTGAATACCTCATCGGGGTGACTTGCAGGAAGGAGAAGGGATGAGCTGCAGTGCCACAAGATGGGGTGACAATGGGGATATGCTGAGCAGGGTGAGGTGTAGCCCTGGGAGTAGCATGGCTGGTAGTGAAGACAGTGTTAAACAAGGCGGCAACTGCTGAGGGGTCAGTGATGGAGACACCACCAACCTGCAGGGAAAGGGTGGGTGGTTGTGTTGGTGGGCAGAGAAGCGATTTGACCACCTTCCAGAAACGAGAGAGGAGATGGGAGGAGGATCTGAATGCACATACGAAATAGCTGGCCTTTGCTTGGTGGATTTTTTTGGTACTAGAACTGCAGAGCGCTCTGTAGGTCTGGAGGTCGGCCTGAAATTTGGAAGTCTTAAAGGTTTTCCAGGCCTTGTCTCAGATTCGAAGGTGGGCTAGGATATCGGGAGAGATCCATGAGAGATGAGCACCTCGAACTCTGGACTGCTTGAGGGGGGCGTAGCGGTCCCAGATGGTGATGAACTTGGACTTAAAGAACGACAGTGCCCCGTCTGTCGAGGTGAAATGACTAATGCACGACCAGTCATAGTTGCCCAAATCATTTAATAATGAGGGGAGGTCCAGGGATTTGTAGGATCTCGACAGTAAGATTCTGGGAGGGGGAGCTTTGGGTGGTAGCAGAGTCCACATGTAGGCCCAGCATGGTTTCTAGGAAGTGTCTAATTTGTAAATATCTAAAAAAGTCCCCACAAGGAATAGAAAATTTTGCTTGTAACTGCTGGAATGTCTTAAAATCACCGATCATAAAACTGGTACATGTGTAGCAGGCCTTGCCTACCCAAATTTCTGAACCAGTTGTCCAAATAGGCGGGCAGGAAAGATGCACCCCTCGCCGGTATCCCCATCCATCGCTTACCCTGCTGGTTTCTAGGTAAGGTAAAATATTTCACCCAGTTCTTTAAACAACTTCTGGAGAACAAGGATTTTTCATTAACTCATTGTCTCCACAGGAGCTCTCTGAAGTTGCGCCACTTGTCTCCTGTATACTATTAATAGTGAATCCTGGGCCTTTCTAAGCAAAATCAAGCCATAGTCAGCATGACACAAACAAATCCTAATAGCTCAAGAACCATAAGTGCTAGACAGAACGTATGAGTGGCAAAGTTGCTCAGCATAAAATTACCTTTCCAACAGTGGTATACAAGTAATAAGTAATTTTGTTTTTTCTATGCTGGTCGAAACAGCAAAAAAAATATTTTTTTCACTAAATAAGGTGACATAAGCCACACAAACCATACCATAAACAAATGTGAATAACTCCTAAAGTATGCATGATTTACACAAAATATTAGTGGCAAAGTTGTTCAGCACAAACTTACCTTTCCAATGGTGCTATGCAATCAAATATATATTATATTATATATTAAAATATATAAGTGACGTCTCCAGATGTTGCAAGGGCACACAGAAAGTCAGTAGCTGACTTCTGTTGTTGTTCTTAGGACACACCAGTGTATTTTACTGCTGACTACAGGCGTTTGCTAGGAGACAATGAGTTAAGGAAAGCAGGGGGTGGAGGCTGGAATAGGGTTGTATGATCTAATGGAAGTGTAGAGCCTGCCCTCTCGATCCCTGTCCACTGAGGTCCTGAGGTGCAAGGTAACAGCCAGGTAGACATATGTGCTAGTTGTGCGGCTATGGCATAGCTCGCCCAGCATAGGAGTGACAATCCCCCCCCCCGGTGCCTGTAATTTACTTAAGGCCACATGAGCCCTACCTCCCTGCCATATATAGTTAGAGTGGTGTTGTCAGCGGTGCCGTAGATAACAATCCCGTAATCGATGAGGGAGAGGATGGAGGAGGTAACAGCTATCTGCATGGCTTGGGCAGGCAGGCTGTTTTTGATCCTGTAGAGGGTACCAACTCTGGAGTTGATCGCTGACAAGAGGAGGCATACATGTCTGTGGTAGGAGAGGGAGGTATCTGAGGTGACACCCAGGTATTTGAAATGAGTAACGTGTTCCAGATGGGAACCATCCGAGTTAGTAATATGAAGTGCCATCTGGCTGTGTGGGCTTTGGCGATGAGCAAAGGTCAAAGACTAGGTTTGGAATAGTTAATGATCAGGCAGTGATCAGCGAACCAATTCTCCAGCTCCCTGAAAAATCCCTGGAGGGTGAGTTGGAGGGTGTTCGGTTGGGGGTGTTGCCAGTAGAGAACCGCATCATCAGCACAGAGTAAGAGATGACCGCTGCAAGCTTTGGGGAGTGAGTTAAGGAAGAGAGTGAAAAGCAGCAGGCCCAAAATTGACCCCTGCAGAACCCCAGAGCAAACAGATTTGGGGGTGGAGATGGTGGAGTTTATTCTTACTTGCTGTGAACGTCCTGAGAGGTAGTCCTCCCTCATGCTCTGTTCCAAAACATCCAAGGACGACTTGGGGTCTGTGTTGTATAAAAGTAAGTCATCTGCATAAAGCACTACCTTATGAGCCTGACCTGAAATATGGTACCCCCTTAATCCCAGATTGCTGTCGAAGAAAACTGTGCTATAGATTCAACATATAGTGTGAAGAGATTTGGCAAATGGGGGCAGCCCTGCCGTGCTCCCCTTGTGAGGGGAATCGAGGAGAGCAAGATCCATTTACCTTTACCACTGCCTCGGATTTGTATAAATTACCATTATATTATTGATAAACTACTTCGGGAAATGAAATTTCAGTAGTGTCTGTTGTAAAAATGGCCAAGATGCTCTATCAAATGCCTTTCGGGCATCAAGGCTGAGAATCAGTAACAGGGTGTTGGTCTGCACTGCGTGTTCAATTATAGAGTTCTCTTGGTATTTTCTGCGGTTTGGCATGTTTTTATGAATCCAGATTGATCAACATGTATGAGAGAGGGCATTATATCGTCTAACTGGTGGGCAAGAATACTTGTATATAGAAACATAGAAGTTGACGGCAGACATGGACTGCAAGGCCCATCCAGTCTGCCATTTCTTTTTCTACCTTATAAATGTGCCATCGGCCTTTGCTCTGTCAATGGCTTATTTATTCATACTCGTCTGTATTGCTCCCTAATGCCTATCCCATGCCTGTTTGAAGCCCTGCACTCTACTCATATCCACCACTTCCTGAGGAAGGCCATTCCATGCATCCACCACCCTTTCTGTGAAAAAGAACTTCCTCGCATTACTGCTTAATCAGCCTCCCTCTAATCTCATGCTGTGTCCACTTGTCCTGATATTTTTCTTATATTGAAACATGTTAGACTCTTTCACCTTGTTAATTGCCCTTAAGGTGTCTGAATGTTTCAATCATATCACCTCTCTCCCTCCTTTGCTCTAGGGTATACATATTGAGCTCCATTAATCTGTCCTCATATGTTTTCTGATGCAGTCCCTGCACCATTTTGGTTGCCCTTCTCTGGACTGCCTCAATTTGGTTAATGTCCTTGTGAAGGTGTGGCCTCTGGTACTGCACGCAGTACTCCAGATGGGGCCTAACCAGTGTCTTGTAAAGAGGGATTACTACCTCCATCTTACGACTTGTGATACCCCTACTAATACACCCTAACATCCCCCTAGCCTTACCTACTGCTTTAGTGGTCTGCTTGGATGATTTCAGGTCATTGTTGATGATGATGCACAAGCTTCTTTCTTCCCTTGTGACTGCCAGCAACTCCCCTCCCAGCCTATAGGTGGCTTCAGGGTTTCTCTTCCCTATGTGCATGATCTTGCACTTCTTTGCATTAAACCTGTTGCCACTCTTCCGACCATTTTGTCAGTTTATCCAGATCTCTTCTCATTTTTCCCACCACATTTGGATCATCTACTCTGTTGCAGATCTTGGTGTCATCTGCAAACAGACAAACCTTACCCTCCAGTCCATCTACAATGTCACTGATGAAGATATTGAAGAGAACTGGCCCCAGGACTGATCCCTGAGGCACCTCACTTGTGACTTACATCCCTTCTGATTGTATACCCTTTACCACCGCTCTCTGCTGCCAGTCAACCAGTTTGCCACCCAGCTGACCAACTTCTGACCCACCCCGAACCTACCGAACTTATTAATCGATCTTCTTTGTGGAACAGTATCAAAAGCTTTGCTGAAGTCAAGGTAGGCAACATCAACTGCTCCCCCTTAGTCTACCACTCTGGTTACCTGTCAAAGAAGTCTATGAGATTAGTTTGACAGGACCTTCCTGTTGTAAACCCATGCTGTCTTGGATCCTGTGCTCCCATGGATTCCAGGTGTTGCACTATCCTTTCCTTAAGGAGTGCCTCCATAATCTTGCCCACTACTGAGGTAAGACTGACTGGTCTGTAGTTCCCTGCCTCCTCCCTGCTACCACTCTTGTGGGGCACGATTACATGAGTCCTTCTCCAGTCTTCTGGGACCTCTCCTGTGCTCAGAGACTCACTAAACAGTTCTGACAATGGCTCTGCTAGTTCCACCCTTAGCTCCTTTAGTACCCTGGGATGTATGCCATCAGGTCCCATTGCCCTCTCCACCTCGAGTTTATCAAGCTCTTGTAGGACATATTCTTTTGTGAAGGGACTAGTGCACACCTCCCTCCCCCCCGTGTCCATGGTGCTGAGCTGTGGGCAATGCTCTACCTTATCTTCAGTAAATAGCATGAAGTATCTATTTAGGATAGATGCTTTTACATGGTCCTCCTCTTCACACGCCCCCTTATCCCCTTTGATCTTTGCAATACCCCCTCTGGACTTTCTCCTTTCACTAATGTAGCTATAGAAAGCCTTGTCACCTTCTTTTACTGTTTGTGCTAGTGCTTCCTTGGTTGAAAGTGGATGAAAGTGAGGCTAATGCATTTGTTGAGTATTTACATAGAAATTATTTGAACTTGAGATTTACAGAGAAATTTGACCAGAAATCCCTCAATTTCTTAGATCTTAACCTGGATATTAACATATATACAGAGTACCAACACTGTATGAGAACAAAAACATTCAGAAAGGAAACAGCTACAAAATTCAGTGCTTCACGCAGAGAGTGCCCACCTCCCAAATTTGAAGAAATCTATCCCTTACAGTCAACTTCTATGCATTAGAAGGTACCGGCAGCTCTGATATTGATTTTGATAAACAATCAGAAGGCTTTTGAAAAGGTTTCAAGATAGGGGACATGACTTACAGATGCTGCAGAATACATACGAGAAAGTGAAAAAGATTGACAGGAGACTCATTTTAAAGCAAAAAGCAGATAATGACAAAGGTGATTCTTTGTGCACATTTGTTACGGAATATAACCATGTGGCAGGGCACATAGGTAATATTATATTCCATAATTGGCCCATTTTATTGGGTGATGAACAGGTGGAAAGTGCGGTGGGTGTTAAACCTTGGATTACTTTTTGCAGAGCTCAAAGTATCAAAGATAAAGTGGTCCATGGCAGACAGAAAAAAACTGTTACTGCTGAAAGAAGCACTTTGCTTCTAAAAAGAACACAAGTTGTTTTTTATCTGCAACAGGTGTAACATCTGTAAATATAGAACTAACATTCATGACACGTTTTCTCACCCTAAAGAACTAAATAAAAAGATAGAAGTGAGAGAACTCATAACTTGTGATACTCCATATGTGGTTTACACCCTCTGGTGTACCTGAGGTTTACATTATATTGGCAAGACTGTGAGACCCTTGAAACAGAGAATTCAGGAACACGTTAGGTCTATACTTAACAATCGACAGGATACACCAGTGGCCACCCAATTTACTCTTTGCCACAATTCATCACCCAGTGATTTGAAATTTATGGGCATAGAACATGTTACACCATTGTCTATGGGAGGTGATAGATCGAATATTTTGCTCAAATAGGAGAGCATGTGGATCTTTAAAATAAATAGTGTAAAACCTAATGGATTAAATGAGAAATGGGACATTAAGCCATTTTTCAAAAAATGAATTAATTTTGATATTCAGACAAGAGCTGATATGTATTTGCCTTTTCCTCAATATGGTTGTTTACATAGAGGATAATGTATGGTCCTCTATCAGTAACCGGTCTGTTAACCATTGAGAGGTTGCCAGGGCGACTGTGTAAACCTCGAGAGCGAAGCTCGAGAGGTTTACGTCGCCATGGCAACCTCTAGACGATTACCAATAGAAGGACCATACATTGTTTTTATTGTGTATGGTCCCAAGAAAAAGAAACTGACTCCTTACTTTTTGAAACTGAGTCACCGCCGCAGCGTTCGGTCAACCCTTACCGCTGCGCATCCGCCGGTTCTAAGAGTAAAAAAAGGCATGCCCCATTGTTAACCTATCCATGTGATGTAGCATCGATAGGTTAACAACATTACCACGTCACATCGATGGTATAACAACCTTAGGAAATGATGATTTCTCAAGGTTAACAGTGTTCTACCATACATTATATTAAAGTAACAGATTCATAAAAGTAACATTGCAACTAATAGGTTACTTTT
This sequence comes from Neoceratodus forsteri, assembly GCA_016271365.2. Lineage (NCBI taxonomy): Eukaryota > Metazoa > Chordata > Ceratodontiformes > Ceratodontidae > Neoceratodus > Neoceratodus forsteri. Next base: position 1,280,213,026 of record CM057459.1, on the reverse strand, counting down.
TGTATTGAAATAGGGCTTTTCTTGTGTAGAACCATTATAGAAGTGGAGTTAAGCCTTTTGCCATATATTAATAATAATGTATTCACACTGTAAACCTTGTTCACTTTTGTTATTTTTTGTTCCCTTCTCTCCGATAGGACATTGTTTGAATACAGATTTTCGAGTAACCTTCCATTTGAAAAAATATATAAATGTACATAAAAAGTGTGCTTGAGTAATACGAAGGTCAAAATTACACTCTAGTCTACTTAATTTTTGTGATAATATGGAAATGTATATTTTTTTATTTTTGCAAACAATAGGGTAATGATATTGCACTTTTAAACGTCTTGGTGAAGAATTCTTGGTATTGCACTTTAAATGTTGGATTGATTCTCGTATTAATATTAATCAGCAAGTGATTTAACTTGGTTTGAATAATTGTATGCTACATCCCCTTTGAAAACTCATGAAAGTTGAGGCTCTAGGGGTTTTCTAGTTTGCAGAAGGTTTTGTTTGCCCACCTTTTGTATTTAAAATGAAAGTTTTTTTATGGAAGATTTGAGAAGAATAAATAGCAGTTCTGACTACTGCAGTTGTACTTCCTGTGGACTGCGTCCTTCTTCCATTTTTTACTCAAAGATAAAGTCTCCGCCAAATGATCCCACGTTTTCGGACATTATGATACACTTCAAAAAACGTTTGGGTTCCAAAGCACTGAGCACGATTCTTCAAGAAAGAAGTTGGTACAGTATTTAGGTGTGCTGGAATGCCCCACTCTGGTTTGCAGAGACTATTTTGGCTGCTTGGAAGCAACCTTTGAAACTCCCCTCCAATCCTCGTAAGGCTGATTTATCAGGCCCTGGTGGACCACCCTACTTCATATCTCCACCTCAGGCAGACTCTGTGGTGATCAATGCTGCTCATGACAGGTCCTCTAGTCCTCAACACACGAGTGCTCAACCCCCTGATAAGGAATCCAAAAAATTGGATGTAATGGGGAAAAGAGTTTATGCCTCGGCTACTATGTCTCTCCGTATACTTAATTACATGGGACACCTCCTGAAATAGCAGGAGGAGATTCTAAAAGCCTCCCAGGCAAGGCTCCAGTCCCTCCCTGCGGGTTCTGCCCAGGAGGATCTGACTGCCAAGATGTCTATGGCAGTGGCTGTTTGCCACCACCTGCTCAGGGCTATCTAAGATGCCACTGACACTGCCGCCCGTACATCCTCGGCAGGTGTTTGTCTCAGATGTCACGCCTGGCTCAGAGTGTCAGTATTTTCACAGGATGTGCAGCAATCTATCCATAATGCTTTCTTTAAAGGTGATCAGCTGTTTGGACAACAGACCCAAGAAATGTTGAAGGACTTACAGGACTCAGGTCGTACCCTTCAATCGGTCCAGACCCTGTACATACATGCGATAAGTCCAACTTGCTTAAGAGGGAGATTTGGGTCAAATTAGTAGGGAGATTGGCCTGTTAATAGGAAGATGCTGTAACATCATGAGTTTGTCCTTCAATGGCGTCAAAAAATAAGAAAAAAATTTTTTATATATTTAATTTTGTCAAGAGTAAACGCTAAAACGAATCACCAACTAGTTGTACAAAATTATCACTAATTTACTTTTTATGTGGCTTTATAAAAAAAATAAATAAAAAAAAAAACATGAATGGACATTTTGAACAGAATATTACTTAAGCAGGAGATTTTGTCTCCCGGGAGGGAGTTCAGTCAAAAAAACAGGAGTCTCCTGCGAAAGAGGGAGATATCACATGTATACCTGTACCGTCCAAAAGCAAAACCGGCCTTCAGGGGATCCTACAGGGTGCATCCCGATGTTCAAAGACCACCTGACAATAAGCGAAAGCCTCAACTGACATTGCCTGGTCCTAAAAATTCTCAGAAGATGTCCTGTTATGTCCCTGCTGCTCCCCAGCAGGGCCAACCTTTGGCCTGAAGGGCTTCCTCCGGTAGTGGGACTGAAGACCCTTCCCATGGCCATCAGGGGCAGGTTTTCCCTGCACCTACAAGGGTGGCAAGTCATCTCCTCCGACCTGTGGCTCCTGCAATTGATCGAGTCAGGTCACACACTGGAGTTTACAGAGATTCCCCTAGCTTTGCCACCAAGGGTATCTCATTACCCTCAGACCAAGCATTGGTCTTACAGAATGAAACTGATGCTTTGCTCACAAAACGTGCCATCAAGCCAGTTCTCCTTCCACAGATGGGTACGGGATTTTACTCCCATTTTTTCCTGGTCCCCAAATGGGCAGGGACTTACGCCCGATTTGGATCGAAGGTGTCTAAGCCTCTATATCAAATACCAAAAGTTCAGGATGGTGTCTCTCCCGACACTTCTCCCCCTGCTGAATAAGGGAGATTGGCTCTGCTCTCTCACTATGAAGGATAGGTATCTCCATATCCTAATGCACCCTGCTCACAGACGGTTTCTCAGTTTTTTGTTTTAGGGTCATCATTATCAGTTCAGGGCCCTCCCATTCGACCTTTCCTCGGCCCCAAGGGTATTCACAAAATGCTTAGCACCAGTTGCAGCGGCCCTCTGCAGGGAATGCCTGTAAGTCTTTCCTTACCTGGACGACTGGCTCCTAAAACCGTCTTCCAGCCAAAGGCGGTTGTCCACTTTCTCAAACCCTGCAGTTGTTCGCCCTGGTGGGGATAGCTGTAAACTATCCGAAGTCCAAAATGGACCCAGCACAATGCCTCCTCTATATCAGAGCCATGTTAGACGCCTCCTTGGGGATGGCATATCTGCCAATGGCTCGAGCAGACGCCAATTGTTTTGGCGCACAAACTGGAGTCCAGCAGATTGGTTTTGGCATGAGACTACCTGCACCTCCTGGGACATTTGGCGGCCACAATTCTGACGGTCCCCAATGCCAGGTTGAATATGAGGGTCCTTCAGTGGTCTCTGAGAGTCCAATGGGACCAGAAGGAGGACGACTGCAATGCCCCGGTCCAGATGTCTTCTCCGGGGGCACAACAATTCACTCCAGACTACTCACTCCTGGTCATTTCGCTCCCGACATCTCTCCCCCGTGGCAATTCACTCCTGCGTCTACCCGGTCCCAACAGATTCGCTCCTGAACCCAGAGTGAACACACTGTTTGTGGTCTTACTCCCTCACTCCCCCAGTTAATACGCTTCCAACAGATTTATTTACCTCACACAGCAGAAGTCTTCAGTGTAGGTTATGCAGGCATTCACTTAGCCTAGTTTCTTGCTAGATTGCTAAGGCTGTGTGATCCGAAGCTGCCTTCACTGTGTTAAGTCTGTTAAAAAGCCTGGAGATGATAGTAGGAGGCTTCAGTACAGGTTATGCAGGCATTCACCGAGGCAAGCCTATTTTCTCATTAGATTGCTAAAGCTGTGCAATCTGAAGCTGCCTTCACTGGCAGAAGTCTGTTAAAAGCCATGCAAACTTTCTTCCACTTTGCCTAAGCCTGAGGGAAGGTGCAGTAATTCCATAGCCACCATGCTTTAGCGTTTACTGTGTCAAGTAGGCACTAATGCTTATTGCCAGCAGCAGAATTCAGTCGCTTATTGAGTCACTTCTCAAAGCGCAAATTTCAAATCAGGGTTATGATGGTGAGGACTAGTACTCTGCTGCATACTGACTAGCTTTGTGCGATGCTGTGGGTATGTACGTGCTTGTGGACGTATTGGGGGAAATTGGTTACACCTTTATTGGCAACTTTATTAAGTTTAAAAACACTTGAACAGCAGCGAGGTTAATTACATTACAGTGAGGACCTCCTTGGATGGTAACCACAGAAGAGCGAACTTACAGAAAGTGATTTAGCAGCGGGAGTGAATCTGCAGCAGGAGTGAATTTGTAGCAGAGCGACTGTGTAAGGGAGCGTAACGTCAGGAGCAAGTCTGTTGGGAGTGAACTGTCGTAAACCCGCATTCACCAGCTCTTCGAGTTCTACAATGGTGGAAGTCCAGGGACAACTTACTTAATGTGAGGCATGCCATTTCATTCTCCTGTTCTGTGTCTCATTCTGACTACAGATGTCTCCTTGACAGGGTGGAGTCTTCATCTCCTGCACGTCTGGTCCCAAGGATCCTGGACGCAGGTAGAGACCTGTCTCCACATCAATGTCTTGGAGATGAGGGCAGTCCTCTACGCCTTACAGGCATTCAACCCCCCCCCCCGGTTGCCTTCAGGTGCAATCAGACAATTCTTCGGTAGTTCACTACCTAAACAGGCAACGGGGCACCCATTCATACCCTCTCTGCAGAGAACTGATGAGAGTCTGGTACTGGGTGATCCACAGAAATATCCATCTTCTGGCGGTCCACCCCCGGGATGTCCAACACCCTGGCAGATACCCCAAGAAGATCCCCTACATGGGCCCACGAGTGGGAAATCCTACAAGATGTCCTAAATGACGGCTTCCACCAATGAGGCCGACTGCAGTTGGACCTATTTGCCTCTCCACAAAACTGCCTCTTTTCTGTTCTCTCGAGCAAGGTCCTGGAACTGTGTGGCAGGATGCACTATCTCTTTCCTGGACAAAAAGATTTATTTACGCCTTTCCCACCCTTTCCTCTCATTCAGAGAGTACTACTCAAACTCGTCCGACATGGGGCATCTATGATTCTGATTGCACTGTTCTGGCCAAGATAGATTTGGCTCCCTCTGCTTCTACAGCTCTTGGAACCAGATCCCCTACCTCTGCCGATTTGCCGGGCTCTGTTGTTCCAGACGCAAGGCTCCCTGCTACACCCGGACCTTCACTCCCTCCACCTGTATGCCTGGCTCTTGAGGACATACTTCTGTTGCGCTTCAAGGTGTGTCCAACGGTGGTAGAAGTCCTCCAGGCTGCCATGAAACCGACTACACGGTCGTCCTATTCTATGAAGTGGAAACGCTTCTCCCTTTGGGCGTCTACGCAGGACTTAGACCCTTATGAGTGTTACCCTCAGAGCATGTTAGACTATTTGCTCTCTTTGTCAGAGGGTGGACTGAAATATTCCTCTGTAAAAGTCCACCTTCCGGCCACTGCCGCATTCCATCTACCTGTGGGCAACAAACCATTGTCCCAGTTACCTTTGATCAGAACCTTTTTAAAAGACATTCTGCACCTTCATCCCCCTATCCGGGATCCAGTCCCTATGTGGGATTTGAATTTTGTGCTTGAAAAATTGACTATGAGTCCTTTTGAGCCCGCAGAATCCAACGAGCTCAGTTATCTTTCTTGGAAAACTACTGTATATTCTTAGTTGCCATTACGTTGGGTAGACATATTTCTGAGTTACAGGCACTGATGTGCAAACCTCCCTACCTGCAATTTCTTAATGATAAGGTGACTTTAATGACAAAACTCTCACAGGGGTTGTAAAACCCTATTCTACCAGAGGTACGGCTGCCTCTAAGGCATGTTTCCGGGGCGTCTCTGCCTTAGAAATCTGCAAAGCTGCCACGTTGTCTACTGTACATACACTGACGAAACATTACAGTCTAGACATCGCTTCCAAGAAGCAAACTGCTTTTGGACAGGCCGTTTTACAAGGCCTCCTGTTCCAAGTCCTCACAGTTTGCTTCCTCCTCCCCTTGGCATAATAACTGCTTGGGAATCTTCCCATGTGTTATGACCTGCTGCAAGAGATTGCCTCGAAGAAGATTTATTTATTTATTTATTTGATATATCGGTTTACAACCTTTGAGCCAGAGGCTCATTTGCAAAGGTACCTCGTCACATATAAGACAGATGGAAACACAGAGTAGGTATAAAGACAATTAAACATGAGATACATGGTATAACAGTGGTTAGATTACGCATGTATTACAGACATTTGTCACAGACAGTATTTAAAAGATTTAGAAGTAGGTATTTTCTGAACATTATTTATAACCTTTGGATGACGATATTTACAACATAACAGCAGTGAGGCATTATAAGCTTGAGAAAGCATCTAAACATAGTAGTCAGACCTAATCATGGGATTGATGTTAAAAATGGAGGTTGCAGTCCATAATGGACTTTGTCAGAGAATACTGGATCAGAGTGGGTAAGAAAGTGAGAGAATTAGAAGCAGTTGCAGGAGCGGATATTGAAGAGGTGGTTGCAAAGAGTGGTTTTGAAATGGGCGATCTTGGGTGCACTAGTGATGATGCTTGGGAGTGCATTAAACCATGTGGGTGCCCTATGTTGGAAAGATCTCTGGGCAAGGGAGATTTTTACCCTGGGCACAACCAGAGGAGCTTTCTCTGATTTGTGGGTGAAGATAGTGGGGGTTGCAGGCTGAAGAGAGGCGGTGACCCCAGTGGGGGAGAGTCTGAGCAGTATTTTCTTGGACAGTAAGCAGGTCTGGTAGTGGAGCCTTTCATCAAGGTTGAGAATATTGGCAGAGGTATAGAGCGAGCAGGTGTAAGTGATCCTGGGTGCACCTGTAAGGAGCCTGCAGGCCTTGTTTAGTGTGGCCTGGATTATTTGGAGAGTGGTGTTATTTGCTGCACCATATACAAGGAGCCCATAGTCCACTAGGGACAGTATCGATGAGGTGATGGCAAGCCTAAGGGCGGTGGGGGAGGCAGTCCTGTGTCGGTCAAGGAGTCCAATCCGGGTGTTTGTTGCAGCAGCAAGGGTGTTTATGTGGTCATGGAAGGTAAGGGCGGAGTCGAGGGTAAGTCCAAGATATTTGTAGTTGGATACCTGCTCAAGGGGGTGCTGGGGAGGATGCTGAGCAGTGCGTTCTTAGCTCTGTTTTGGCGGTGACAGAAGATCATTGACTTCGTCTTTTTTAAGTTGAGGACCAGTCTATGGTCCTTAAACAGGTTTCGGCCTGGGAGAAGACAAGTTGGAGGGAGTCCTGCAGGGGTGTGGGTTCATGATGTGAGGTGAAGAGCACTTCATCGTCTGCATATAGTAAGATTTTTGTGGAGCAGGCCTTTGGTAAGGAGTTTAGATAGAGGGAGAAAAGAAGTGGTCCCAGGATAGAGCCCTGGGGCACCCCGGCGCGGACGGGTAGTGTGTCGGATAGAGTTCCATTAATTTTGACACATTGGCACCGGGCGGAAAGGTAACTGGAGCACCAGGCCAGGGGGCCTGTGGAGAAACCAAGTTGGCGGAGTGAGTCAAGAAGGAGAGGGTGGCAGACTGTGTCAAAGGCCTTGGATAGGTCTATGAACACAGCTCCTGCAATGTTACCGGCGTCTAGTAAGGAGTGCAGGAAGTTGGTGAATTCTAGGAGGGCTGTGGTGGTGCTATGGTCTGAGCAGAAGCCATGTTGCTCTGGGCATAGGATGTTATACTTGGCTAGGTATTCAATAAGTTGGGCAGCCACCACTTTTTTTCTAGCGCTTCAGAGAGGAGGAGGGAAGAATGGAGATGGGTCGATAGTTATGGGGAGGCTTTGTCACCACTTTTATCAATGGGGGTATCGACAGCTGTTTTCCAGGCACTAGAGAGTTACCCCTAGGCATAGGGATTTGTTGAGCAAGTCTGTTGGGGACTAGGACCGCCGAGGACTAGTCGAAGGAGCCTGGCATCTAGGGATCATTTATAGGGTTATTGCTGTTTAGCGATTTTGGTAAGGATGAGCTCCTGGGGATATTGTCACAGGAGAAACAGGGATGCTGCAGGGTTGGAGGCGGGGATTGGGGCACGGGTCAAAGAAACTGCTAGGGAGAACAGTGCTGAGATCTGAGAAGGTGGTGTTTAGACAGTTTGCTAAGGTGAGTGTGTCTGTGGAGGCAGTGCCATTTATGGTGAGCTGGGAGGGAGGTGGGGAGCGAGATTTCCCATTGAGTTCTTTGATGTTATTCCAGAAGGTCTTTGCAGACCCCCTCGTGGTTGTGAGAGTGGATTGACAGTGGTCTGCTTTGGTCTTACGGATGGCTCGAGTGCATTTATTGCACACAGCGTTATAGGAATGTCTGTCCGCCAACCTGCCCGATTCTATGGCTTTGTGCCAGAGACTATCCCTGTCTCTCAACATTTGGAGTAGGGAGGGGGTTATCCATGGGGCATGTTGCTTTTTGGTGCGGAGTTTGGTGAGTGGAGCATAGAGGTCACAGGCCTTGGTGAAGGCCTGTGTAAACAGGGTGAGTGCAATGTCGACGCTGGGGGCTGTATTAATGAGGGACCAATCTATCTGGGTGAGCAGCTGTTTAAGTTTTGTAACCCTCCTGGGCGGAGACGCCTTCTGAAGGTTGTTTGGGCTACGGGTTTGGGTGTGGAGGAGGTCCATTGGAATAGGATGGGTGAGTGGTCACTTAAGGAGTCGGGAAGTACTTGTATATCCTGGATTTTGTGGGGGCGGTTAGAGATAAGGATGTCCAGGAGGGTGTGGGTACCAGTAGATGTGCGGAGTCTAGTGGGTTGGGTAACTAATTGGACTACGTCAAGGGCTGAGAATGAGTCCTTAGTTGGTGCTGCAGAGGGGCCAAGCCAGTTTACGTTGAGGTCCCTTACTAGTGTCCGTTCTGCATTGTGTGGTAGGGTAGAGGTATTCGGTGAGGGATGTGATGGCAGTCTTGCCTTTGGTTCTTAGAAGTGCATGGCTGACTGTGAGGTATAGTGGCCCTGGAGGGGTCAGTGGTGATTTTTAGGGTGAGGGCTTGTGCTCCGTTTGTGAGTTTGGGGGGTGGGAGCACGTGACCAATAATGTTGTTGGTGATGTAGAATGCACAATCACCCCCACGCTTTCCTACCCTGTCTTCCTGATGTAGGGTGTATCCAGGGAGTGAGACAAAGGCAACAGGAGTAGATTTGGAGAGCCAGGTCTCCACTAGGGCAATGATGTCTGGTTGGTGAAGGGTTGCCCAACATTGAAGCGCTGCAGATTTCTTTGGCAGGCTGCGTATATTCAGCGAGGCAATGTGGAGTCCAGAGGATCTGGCAGGTGGAGTGGTGGGGGCAGGGCCAGGATTAGGGTGGATATTACCAGAGAGGAGTAGTAGGATGACTAAGGCTCTAATCATAGGCGGCAGGTTGTTAGAGTTTTGGGGGAACGTTTGGAGGGAGGGGAGGATGTAGTGGGGCAGGGGATGGGCAGGGTTTGGAGGGATTGGTGGATGCAGAAGGGGTGGCGCCAGGGGGCCTGGGTGGGTGCTGGGGTAGGGGCTGCCAGTGGGAGGTGGATGCAGGGGTCCAGTGTGTGATGACAAGGTGGGGGGGTTGGCCAGATCTGGAGAGCCGCAAAGGTGCAGTCCACAAGGGGTATAGGGTGAGGTGTGGCAGGTGGGAGGTGACACCCAGGGTGGTAATGAGGATGAGGCACATAAGGTGGAATTGAGCAGACATGGTGCCTAGTTAGCTTTGGGGGAAGAACAAAGAGGTTGTGGGGGGAGCCAGAAAAAGCTGTAGGGGCTTTTAGATATGCCACGACACAGTAGTTTAAAAAGATAGTACAGTTGTGTAAGAACTTACCATAACAGTACATCTTCAAGAGTATCTCTTACAGCAGGTCATGCAGCCCCACCCACCTCCCCCCTTGCTGTTACTTCAGAAGGGATCCTTGCTTTTGTCCTTTTACGACTCCATGAGCTGCTGCCTTATTTCCCTCCTCGTTTCCCATCAGAGGCCTGAGAAATGTTTTTTCATTCAGTTGCTAAGATGGAAAAGAAGTGAGGACTAGCTGGGACCTCCCCCTTTTATTCATGCCATACAGACACCATGTGGTAACGTTAGGGGGAGGTTCCAGGGTCGACTGCTGATAAGTCATGCAGAGGAATGATGCTTGCGGCTCATATCCCATGTGTTATGACCTGCTGCAAGCGATACTCTCGAAGATCTACTGTTACGGTACGTTGTTCTTTTTTTTTTTTTTGAAATGGTACTTTTTCCCCTCCTACTGTCTATCAGCCCCACCCTTCAAGTGTCTATTCAAGGGTCATCCTCCTACCACCAGCTCACGATACTTACCTACCAGTCCCCCATGTAACTTGGCTTGCCCCTGAACAGGGACAAGGTGGGGCGGACCCCAGTAATTCTTCCTTTCATCGGGTCTGGAGGTAGTGAAGCAGACAGGAGTAAATCGGAGGCATGCCCTGGGAAGCCCGTCATCCCGGAGCCGACAGGTGTTTTTCTGCTTTTTCTCCCCCACGCAGCTTTAGCTCCTGACGTCAAGGCGCAAGACGCCAACATCTAATGCGTGCCTGGGCTGCCCGTTTCCTTTCTATTGGGAGTTTGCAATCCTACGAGCCTCCGTCCAGAGTTGTACAAGTGCGATGGGCATCAGCCCTCCCACCCGGCCTTCCCCTGGAGGCAGCGAGCTGTCATGGAACACTCAAGCCATACCCCCCCCCCCCAGCCGACCCACCAGCGACCCGCGTCAGCTCCTGAATCCAGGTCGCCGGCATGGAGCGAGTGTGGTGTCCAGAGCCTCAACCCTCAGCACCACCGGGCCAGCTGTTACGGTACATTCTTATGCAACTGTACTGTGTACCATGTGTAAAAAGCAAGGTATTTGACTATGAATTGAACACAATATTTTACATAAGTGCAAATTGTGAATATGGCTAAGAAGAATGGGGATGATTCTGAATATGTGAAAACACTGCTGGATTTCCTGTTTTAAAAGACAAGCTGCCTGACATCGTCATTTTAAATGTGCATCTAATGTGGATCACTGCCCCAAAAAGGCATGAAAAACACCCACGTTCAAAGTGGAAACTGGAGTGGTGTAACAAAAACAAAACAAAAAAAGCACATTCTGATGCCATTTTTTCAATGTCAGCAGTCATCAATGTTACAGACAATATTAGTAATATGGGGAGACACAGTCACACATGTTGCAGAGGCAAGTCACACATACAAGTCTGGATAACATCGGAGCGGATTTGCAAATGCACATTGCTATGCTGTGCTATGCACATGCTGGTGGAAGGGAGGGGCAGCTGCAGAATAAGGGGTGCTAGCTGCACATTCGAGCAGACTTGATAGACCTCTAGGCCTTTATCTGCTGGCAAATTTCGTATGTTCGTATTATTCTTAAAATAGAAATTAAAAAAATTGCACATATCCAGCAACAATATTAACACTGCATTACACTTTTCTGACTTGTGTTCCATGTAGTATCATTGCCACTCAAAGGCTGTTCATGAACAGTTCTGACGTGGCGGCTCCCAGTACAAAAATACTTCTTTGGGAGTTTAAATGTATTAAAAAAAGGAAAAAGAAGACTCTGATTTGAATCGTGTTATTCTTATTTTAATTCCAGCTTCCAGACCAGCCAGATTGACTGCAATTTTCTTGCCTTCTTCGTGAATATTCATACAATTAGTTACGCCTTTGAGGTGTGCAATTACAGGTCTGTATTTACTTTTCATTTTCCTTTTTACATTATTTTGGGACGTTCTAGACTATTCAGTTCAAACACTGACAGCCAATGGGTGAAGACTGATATTCTTGAACCTCCCTGTATTATTCACTGAGTTCTTCCTTATCCGGTGTCCACAGATGGTGAAAGCTGCAAGTGTGGTACTGCAGGCGTTGTAGTTTTGTAGTCTATCGTAGTCCTATTTAAAAGCCTCATTCGGCTGTGGTGGTTCACTACAACTCCAGCAGTACACTGCGTGCCACACTAGTGCCCGACTCTTCAACTGTCCTGTACTAAAGACAAGACGCAGAGAATTAATTTCCACTCCGGCAGAAGGACACAGCTGTCCACAGCTGTGGTGTGTTCACAGTCACGTGCTACCACTGCCCCTCCATTCGCAGTCACGGGCTTCCAAAGGCCCCATTATGTGTTTTGTTGGCAGAGCTCTCTTCTTTCTGTAATAGTAGTATGTCAGCAGAGCTCCGCTATGCAGCTGTAATAAAAATTCCAAAGCACAGATCAAGAGGAAGCACTTCAACTGCTTGCTTCCTGCCTGTTAACTGACGCAGCACAACTGTCTGGAAGTGCCCACTGAATGCTGATGCAGACCGCCTTTTGTGCAGACATCACAGCTTTGCGACCGTCAGTGTTCCATGTCGGATGACATAATTACCCAACAGTTATGAACAACCCAGTAATTAATGTTTCTGTAGTGGAATTCTGCTCTTTGCGTACAGCTCTAACTAAAACATCCTCAATTCCAGCAGCAAAGGAAACTGCTATCCAATGAATGCCTGATTCCCTCTGCTCACAGGGGGTTCCAAAAAACATACAGCCCAACAGCACTGCACTGCAAAAGGGTGATAGCACTGTGGTAAGTGGATTTGGGAAAGACCTGTGAGCCAGCTCATCAGGTTCAAATACCACTACAACCACTTGCTTACAAAGCAAACTTCGAATCACACGACATCTCTGCACTTCAGTCCCTCTCAGCTATACAACTCAGGAGGCCATGTGTATAACTGTGTCGAGCACCAGCTTGGAAACCAGGAGATCACAGCTTCAAACTTCACCAAAGCCAAATACTCACCATGTGACCCTGAACAATAATAGAAGAAGGTTTGAATTTATTGGGATATACAGATGAGAAACAGCATGGTTTAAAAAAAAAAAAATAGAGCATGTGGTACAAACCATTTATGCTTCTATGAAAATATAAATGAAAAACTAACCAATAACATACCTCTAGATATACTATTTTTAGATTTTCAATAAGCCTTTGACAAGGTGCCACATGACAAGTTGATTAAAAAAACTGGAAAAATGGGACTGGATAGTCGTATTGTCCTATGGATAAGAAACTGGTTGAGCGATAGGACACAAAAAGTAAGAATAACAGGTGAACTATCTAAATCAATTAAAGTGAAAAGTGGGGACCCCAAGGATCTGTGCTGGGACCCGTTTTATTTTCACTATACATCAGTGACTTGCCTAAGGGGGTTATAAATCAGGTGGTGAGGCCTGCTGATGATATTAAGGTAGGAGGTCCAGTGGGAACAATGGAGCAGCAGGAAAGGTTAAAAGGAGATGTATATACTAGATGGAAAGGAACTGAAGGAAGCTGATGAGGAGAAAGACTGGGGGATAGTAATTGACAATAAATTGAATTACAATAGTCAACGGATGGTGGCTATACAAAAAGCAAATAACATGCTGAGAAATATTCAAAGGAGTTTTCTGAATAGGTCAGTGGGATGTATGGTGCCAGTGCATAGGACCTGTGATAGGCAATATTTGGATTTTGGGTCCCAGTTATGGAGTCCATACACTAAGAAGGAAATAAAGGGGGTTGAGGGAGTGCAGAGAAGATATACTAGGATGATTGGAACATTAGGTAGATATGACTATAGAGAAAGACTAAAAAGGACAGGACTTTTTTCTCTAGAACAAAGAAGAAGAAAAAAGATCTCATGATGTTGTTTAGAATAATCAATGACAAAGAACTGATAGGGGAAATGGGGTTGGAGATACGGAAGGAGCCAAAGGGGTTGAGACAACATGAAAAACAAATTAAGTTAAAAACAGTAATAAAGAATGGTGTATACTATTCTTTTATAAATAGAACTGGGAAAGTTTGCAATCCTTTACCAGTAGAAGTAGTGAACAGTAGAAATCTGATGGAATTTAAGGATAAAATTGATAAATATCTGTTGAGGAACAGGTTGATGTGTGCCCACTAAGGTGGGGAACAGTTTATATGGACAAATAGCCTTCTACTGTTCTAAACCAGGTATAAAGTACCAAATATAAGCCCCTCAATCTCCAACTGCTTCAGTCCATACACCTCAGAAATGGTTAGACGCAGGACCCTACTGAAATGAGTTGTTGCAGTTCACCAGGGCTAGCCCAGCTAAATAAATTAAAAACAAGAAAAAAGTGTGTCTCGCAGATAATCCCCAGTTTCCATACACTGTAGCTGACAGGTAGCAATGCTGGGCAGCCACAAAAACAAGTCATGGGACATTTTAGTGACCAAAATCACAGCACTGGGAATGCATGGTTTGCATTTTCTTTGATTTTTCACTGTGAAGCATGCAGCCTCACATCTGAATAAATGCAATGCCCTGCCGTCTAAGACGTGCCACATGAAAACACTTCATAGTATCACGGTAATGTGTCTGCAGAAAAGGACCACCCTGGTCCATCTAGTCAGACCATTTCCCAGCCACCCCTACCTGTCTCCAATTCCCAGGGACATTTTCCTCTGCCCGCTAGCCAACCCCTTGTGTCTATCCCATGCCTCTTGAATTCCTCCACTGTTTCTGCACACACCACCTCATTAGGTCATCTGTTCCAGGGTTCCACCACCCTCTCAGAGAAATAACATCTCCTTACATTGCTCTTAAATCTTCCCCCTTCCAATCTTAAAATTATGACCCCTTGTTTTAACTCCTACTTTCCTTTTGAATCAGCTACCTTCAATCACTTTATTTATTCCCTTCATATACTTAAACGTCTCTATCATATCACCTCTATCTCTTCTAACCTCCAGCAGGTACAGACTTGCCCTTCGCTGAACCCTCTCCAACCCATCTATAGCCTTTCTTAAATGAGGCCTCCAGAACTGTACCCTGTACTCCAAGTGCAGTCTGACCATGGTCTTATATAAAGGCATCAACACCTCCCTCTTCCTACTTGTTATACCCCTTCCTATGCACGCCATCATTCTATTAGCTTTACCTACTGCCTTATTACATTGGTCTCCTACCTTAAGGATGTTTGAGATTATAATCCCCAGGTCCCTTTCCTGTTTGCTTTATCAGTTCTCCCCAGTGAGTGCTCAGCCAGTGGATTTTTACACCCCATATGCCTCACTGCACACTTCTTAGCATTGAACTTCAGCTGCCAAATGACCGACCACTTCTCTCTTTCTGCAAATCCTGTACTGATAGCAGGGGCCCTGCACTTTTGCTATCCCAGTCATATACCTGGGCATGCACTTGACTGCATCTCTCACATCACACTATGCACATGTGTGTGCCTGAGACCTCAATATTGCTTAACAGCATAGGAGGGTTTTGTAGGCAAGGCAATGTGGTCCCGTTATTAGAGCGGAGAACTGAGCAACAGGGAACTCCAAGTTCAGATCCCACCATAGTCACTGGCTTATTGTGTGATCTTCAGCAATTCACCGAAAGCCCTGTGCTCCAGTCCCTTTCAGCTGTACAAATGGGTAGTAGGAGGACTGCACTGAAAACAAGATGTCATATCTCAGACCTCGATACACATAAACACACACACACACACACACACACACACACAGAACCACACTGACATCTGTGTTGTAAATCGTGTGTGTCAGGGAGTGGTGGTGATTCTCATGCTCAATTCATGTTTTCCTAAGTACCCATCTACAGTTGTGCCCAAGTAACTGAAATGTAATTATCCTTGGTATGTAAAATCATTGGTACACAATTCAGGTAAGAAGTTCCCTTATTTGTACTACAAAAAATTTCAAAGACATGGGAATGTTACTCGTAGTACTGTATAAAAACATCAGAACCACTCATGGGCTAATTATATTATGGAAACAAAAATCAGATACCAGGGGGATGGGGTAAGTCACCTGATCATGACTCTGATTAATTGTAATATGCAGTGGACAAGTATTACTGGAAGTACCTTTAGTCTGGATACATCTAGCTGCATACAGCACGTTCTCCTGTTCACAGATGTGGATAGTTGTCTAGCTGGAGAGTGAGTACACCAGTCCTAGAATCTGAGGACAAATGACAGCATTCCTGTAAACACACACCAAAAAAAAAAAAAAAATATGAAAGGTGCTATATTATCCTACTTGCTTTGTTTTCATCCTTTTATCCCCAAAACTCCTTCACCTGTATTGCAGTGCCACTGTACCACTGCTCACGGCACCACCCAGTGATAGGCTGGGGATTCACTGTTACACTGCAGTGAGGTCTCGCACCCATGCCAGACTCAGGCAGCATGTGGAACAGCGTGAGGGTACTGAGGCTCTCCACAATTACTTCCCAGTCATGCCCTCAGTTGAGAATGCATGTCTCCTGCTTGCTGAATTCAGCTCTGGACACATTATGCAGTGTTATTATCCCCCGCTGTAAAGTTGGATGGGAGCAAAACCTCAACAAGCTTTTGCCAATGCCGAATGTTGGAGAGATGTATAATAGGAATGACAGTGAAGTATTGAACTGACGCCAACCCCACCCCCACCCTGCAGAGACTGACAGGCACTGGGGTGTGCCTCTGGGTCGTCGGGCATAACGCTCAAGCCATTTCACCTCACCCTACCCTGCAGAGACTGACAGGTGTCGTGGTGTGCCTTGGGGTCTTTGGGCTTTACACTTATCCCATTCCATATGGAAATATGCTGAGATGGGTGCGGTATATGAGAACGGGGTGAACGCTGGGGCCAAAGACTCCAAGGCACACCTCGACGCCTGTCACTGGCTGCAGGGTGGGGGTGGAATAGCGTGAGCATTACAGGTGACTATCCCAAGTCACACCCCCGACGCCTGTCAGTCTCTACAGAGTAGGGTGTTATGGTTGGAAACCCTAACGCCCCAGCCGTTTGTTGGTATTTTCACTCCAAATTTTCAAAATGGGATTTTTTGGACCCCACCTCATGAACAGCAGCACTATCATTTCGTTACTCAATCGCGAAAGGTGGTTTTGCACAGTGACTGTGCCATTTGGCGCCACGGGGTGAAAACAATTTTCTGGCAGGATGTAAAAAATGACAGCTCTATTGTTCATGAGGTGGTGAGAAAAATGGCAATGTTGAAAATCTGAAATGAAATCTGAAAAACTAGCGAAGATTATGAATGTGGTAGAAACTTCATAGAAAGCATGCCTGTAATGCAATCATTTTTGGAATTTCTTCAAATTTTCAGCACTGGCATTTTTGAACCTCTCCTCATGAACAGTAGTACTGTGGTTTTGTTAATCTGTCCCGAGACTTGATTTCCCACAGCGACTGCTCCATTCTGCGCCACAGGTGTGAAAACACGTTTCTGGAAGGATGTGAAAAATGACAGCCATACTGTTCATAAGGAGGTGTGAAAAAATGGCAATGCTGAAAATCTGGAGAGAAAATATTAAAAAATGGAGCAGTTACGACCATGGGTAGAAATGCTCGTAACACAGTCATTTTTGGGAATTTTTTAACCAAATTTGCAACATGGGCTTTTTGGGACCCCACCTCATGAACAGTGGCACTGTCATTTCATTAATCAGTCCCAAAAAGTGATTCTGTGCAGCGACCGAGAAAATCACTTTTCGGAACTAAGAAAGTGACAGTGACATGTTCTCCGAGGTGGGGTCCCAATAACCCCATGTTGAAAATCTGGGGAGAAAATTCCAAAAATGGCTAAGATAGCAACCCAAGTTGAAACCCCCCCCTTGCCTCCCATTATAAAGCTTACCGTCATTTTTTCAGTTTGCAGTTCGGCTTTGAAGAGTGCAGAGCGTGTCCGTTCAGAGAAGAACATGGCTCCCAAACTCTGGAGGACAAATATGGGTGAGAGTGCGGGGAGGTGGGTGCAAGAGGGAGGGAGGGTAGGGATGGTGCAGGGGTGAGGGAGACAATGTTGGACCATTTTGTTGTTTGCAGGGGGGGGGTAGAGACCTCGAGGGAAGGTTTTCTTCATTTACAGGTTACATACACACACAAAAATATATAGGTACACTGGGGTGGGCTCCCAGTGTGCCACAATCCGGGGGGATGCCGACACGGGGATTGGGCACCCCAATGTCTGCTTTCTGGACAGGGGTGGATTCAGGCTATGAAGTTGATAGTATTCCTAAAAATCAACAAGAGGGTGGTTCAGGAGGATGTGCCCCCCGAAGTGGGGGCCCTGGCCGGCAAAGCATATAGATGGGGAGGGCACATCCGACATGGGGAGTGGGCATCCTGGTGTCAGAAAGAGGAAAGTGTTTAACCAGGAAAGCCACACTAAGCAGAAAAACACACTGGGGTTGGGGGGGATGCCAACATGGGGATTGGTCACCCCGATGTCGGCTTTTTGGCAGTGTGTGGCAGAAGCAGCCATGTTACACTGTGCCACATAATATGTGTGTGTGTGGGGGGGGGGGGAGAGATGTGCCGACACAGGGATTGGGCACCCTGATGTCAGCTTTCTGGTCACTGTGTGGCGGTGAAATGTTTCACTAGGAAAGGCACGTAATGGAGGTGTGTCATCTGCCACTGCAATGACGAGTCTGTCTCTGATTGCAGTGGCAGATTCCTTTCAACTCCGTGCCTCTCTCTCTGAAACTGCTGTCATCGGCAGCATGCTCACTTGTTGGTGGCTGAGGGACCCCCCCCCCAAAAGCATTTCCTGCATTCGCTACAACACTGATACACATCTGCAGTGCCACTACCGCAATACGTTGCAAAATGAGATGTTGCATCCCTCATCTCGGCTATTCTATGGAAATAGATGGCTAATCAGGCAACAGGGTTCCCTGATCTATCTAGATTCCCATATTGGGCAGGAAAAGGAGTTGTCTGCTGGGAATAACTGCCATGATATTTATATTAGAAAAGACATCAGCGCAGGTTCCATGCAAATAAGGTAATTCAGACATGGTCGAAACATCAACATGAGTGAAATGAAAGGAACCAGAAGAGTGAGATATTTCTTGCTCCTTCACTTGCCCCTCAGCACCCCACACATTTGGGCCTTTACTGGACCACCTGACTCACTTCTCATTGCCAGCTGTAGTTTTCTGGCTCTCCCATGTCCTCCACAGACCTGGCGGTTCAGCAGATCCCTACTTCAGGTACCCACCTGGTTACCAGCTAGGGGAGGTTGTACCCCCGGTGGCATGTGTGCGAGGGGAGGCCACGCCAGAGCACGGGGAGGGGGTGGAGACATAGGGGGACCTGAGGGCTATTCTGGGTGGTGAAGCCTCATTTCCACCATTCTGGTTCCCCCTCCATAGATGTCCCATTTATGTAGGCATCATGACAGCACCCTGGAGTTGAGTGTCATCAGGCACGTGATCAATGCCAGTTGAGGCACAACCACCACCAACCTACTAACAGTAGTCTCTCTCCAAGTGATGCAGGGCTCCACCCTCCCACAGGAAGAAGGTGTCTATTTGCTCTCCCTGCTGGACTCTGCTCCAGTTGATCCAGACTCTGCATGCAAACCTGGGTCACCAGTGCGCTAAGTGGATGCCCCACTTAACACCATGAAGCTGCACTCATACACTTTTAATATTCAATTAAAAGTGTGTGCTGTACTGCTGAAAACAAAGCATGACATTAAACAAACACTACAGACAGCCAGAAATGTCAATTTTGCAACCTCTATGCATGGTTCTGAGAAAAGTGAATGGTATGTCTGGAACACCTGTCATACTGCTACCGTACAGCAGCGAGACACAAAACCACATGCACCTACGGTGTTTCCTGCAAGGTTTTCTGTCTGTCTTAGTATATATCGTGCCAATAAACTAAGTCTGTTATTATGCTACAGTACAGTAAAAACACATAGTTATCAGTTTGCCAGTTGCAAGTTAAGGTATTTCCGGAAAGTATAGCCTAGAGGTTGAAGTAATGAGCTTGGTACATCAAACAGACCAGACCTTGGTATGATTCTCACAACCTCCACTTGCATACTGTGCGACTCTGAGCAAGTCACTTAACCGCTCAGTGCTCCCAGGTCGCCCCTGAAAACAGACACTTGTGCCTAGTGGGCCTTACCCGGTTACCAAATACAAAAATAAAAAAAAACTTAAATAGAAAAAAACAAACTGAAAAATATAAAATACTCACCTGTAACCCTAGTTCTATTAGTGGTATTCAGTTTACATCCACCCACTGGCATTTCTGCTGAATACAGCTGAGTCACTGGATGTCTTCAAGCAATGCTCCCCCCACCACAGACATGGTATATCTTCCGACTCTGACCCATATGTCAGATCTTTGCATGCTGGAGGCAGGGATCTGGGTGTCACTTGCCAGGGGAGATCGTGTGAGTTTTGTGGAAGTGAACAGAATACAACTTACAGAACTACAATTACAGGCAAGTATCCTATACTTCTAATAATATGGATTCAGTTCACTATCCACACTCTAGCAGACTCCTAGTATTCCTCTTGGAGGAGGGGACAAGGTATGTATCCCTATCTGACGAACACAGACTGGAGAACTGAGGCTCCCAAAGCAGCATCAATCAATCAACCAATCAATAGCACGTCAATGCTGTTGTGAGAGATGAAGATGTGCGCTTTTTACCTGGCTGCAACCCTGCATTATCTGCACAATGAGAATGCCCCTGGAAGCAACCACTGAGGCAATGGTATGTCTAAGGAATGAGCCTTAAGCCCCTTGTGCAACACCCTACTAGCCAACCTATAGCAGACGTCGATGCAGGATGTGATCCACCTGTTAAGCATCTGCTTAGCTCCCAGTCTGCCAGGCGGGGCTTCAGCATAGGTGCAAACAGCTGGTAAGCCTCCCCACAAATCCCCACCATGCACTCTTTATACTAGGATACAGCCCTTCGTAGGTGCAAGTTATGAAGCCTGCGATTGACGTCAGAGGTTGGATCGGTGAAGTACACCAGGAGGTAAATCACCTGGTTAAGGTGAAACTCCAACATGACCTTCGGGAGAAATTTCACACTGAGGAGAGGGAGGACATTGTCCTTGTGGAAGACCAGGTACAGAGACTCCACCAAGAGCACCTACAGCTCAGTCACTCTTTTGGCTGACACAACGGCCACCAAGAAGACAGTCTTCCAGAACAACTGTCGCATCTCACACTTGTGCACAAGATCAAATCACTTGTCCATGAGCAAAGCCAGCACCAGCAGTAGGTTCCACGGAGGTGGTGGTTCATGTAACGGAGGGAATAAGTGGTCCAGGCCTTTGACAAAGTACTTGTCCACCTTCTCCAGCACCACTGTCAGCATACTAGCCCACACCCAGTATGCAGAGATGGCTGCTAGGTGCACCTTTAGGGTAGTGGCTCGTATTCCCAAATGAGACAGGGACCAAAGACAGTCAAATCGTAGCTGCTGGGCTGGCAAGGGGATCAAGCTCCTTCCTGTGACACCACTTGAATGCATACATTCTGCGAGTCAACACTTTTTGGGACACCGCCACAATGTGGTGGATTGTCTTCCAAAAGGCAGGTTGGGTGGAGATGGGCAACAACCAGAGCAGCCTGCTGCTGTGGCCGAGGAAATGTGGTTACCAGAACTGTCTGGGCTAGACTGCAGCTATGAGGATCACCTGCACCTTACCCTTTCTGGCCTTCATTAGCACCCTGTGGCTCAAGGGGATGAGAGGGAAATTGTACAGAAAGCCCAGGGTCCAGGGCCGAGAGAAGGCATCCTGAAGCAGCGGGCAGGCGCACAATGGCCTCAGTTTTCTTTTCTCCCACAAGGCAAACAGATTCATCAGAGGAGTACCGTACTGGGAGAACAGGTGGTCTGCTACCTCCTGATGTGGGAACCACACATGTTATGTCTCTCTGACCTGGCTGATATTGAAGGTAGAGAAAATTAGATAGCCTAGGTGGGCTAAGCTGTCCTTATCTGCCATTACATTTCTATGTTTCTGTGTCTGCCAGCTGGTTGTTTTCTCCTGCAACATGGATCACTGGGATTTTTTTTTTTTTTTTTAACCAGGAGAGAGACACTAAGCTGGAAACTTGTTTACAGGTGTGGCCTGGGAGTACAAGGAAGTTAAGTGACTTGTTCAGGGTCACACAGTATGCAAGTGAGAGCTGTGGGATTCAAGCCCAGGTCTCCAGGTTCGCAGTTCAGAGCCTTAAACCGCTGTGCTATACTGCCAGCACACAACACAAGAGACCAGGTGTCTCCTGACACAACAGAAAGGAGTATGTCCTGACTTGTTTGTTCAGGTAGAACATATTGTGTTGTCTGTCAGGATCTGAATGACCTCACCCTGAATCACAGAGTGAATTCCAGCAGAACCAGATGCACTGCACAGAGCTCCAGCAGGCTGATGTGGCATCGGCACTCCTGGTGTGACCAGAACCCATGGGCTTTGTGGTCTTCCCAGGGGAACTCCCCACCCCCACCCCCACCAGAGGTATGTCTGTCACCAGCATTACAGATGGCTCCAGGTGGACTAACGGGATTCCTTCCTCTAAATTCTGGGGGCACAGCCACATTCTATGGCATCCCACATCCACTGGCTCACCAGGACCTAGGCATCGAGACCACTGCTACTGCCAGCTCAACTCCCACTGCAGGTGGTACACTGGTCAGCGAGCCCAATGGACTATACTGGTCAAAGCCGCCATAAACCCCAGCAGCTGCAAGAAATCATGAACTGGATGCTAATTGTCCAACCGGAAATGAATGGGCAAAGGATACAAGGTCCGATGCCCTGTCCACATAGGAGGAGGGCCATGGTCCAAAGAGAGTCCAGTTCTGCCCCCTACAAGCTTTATAATCTGTGAGGGACAAACATGGACATTGTCACATTGACCAAAAGGCCCAAGTCCTTACAGGAGGTCGAGAGGGCTAGTGGTTACGGTGCCTTCCCCCACCCCCCGAATCGCAATTCAAGGTATGTCGAAGCTACCGAGCTACAGAGAAGGATTCTGCTGCCTGCATTTTCATTTTTTAAATCTTGGCGCCATTTTACTGTCGGCATACATAAGGAGATAGTCTCCTGCTGTGGGATTCATTAAGAAAGATTCTGTGTTATTGGTACCAACAGACTGGTACCTTGAGACCTGTTCCAAGATTTATTTAAGGGCATACAGTGTTTAAATTTCCCTCAGAGCAAAGGCGGGTGCCTTAATCAGCTGTACCTTGCATACTTAATACAGTTTAAGGGCTTTTTGAGATTAAAGTAACTTAAGACCTTTAGAGTTTAAAGAAAATAAGTGGAGCAGCTAAGCGAGCGTTTACTCCACTCCGTGAGTTACTCCGACTTCAATACATGCTCACTCACTTATATCCCCTCCCCCTTGTTCCCCAACTCGACTTCTTAAATCCCTTACCTGTCCTTTACTTTCTCCACAGGCTTACAGGAGGTCAAGAGGGCTAGTGGTTACGGTGCCCTCCACCACCCCTACCCCCGAATCGCAATTCAAGGTATGTCGGAGCTACCTAGCTATGGAGAAGGACTCTGCTGCCTGCATTTTGGCCCCACCGGACGCAGGGCATCGGCTCCCCCACCACCCCACCCTTGGTGAGCACTCCCTTTATAGGCAGCTTTAACCAATCAGCCTAGATCTCCATTAGCAGCTTATACTGTTCAACCACTAGAGGCTGCTCTACTGCTAGCTATCCTGTGTCACTGTTCATCCTTGAGCTTTCCACTTTTAGTGTTAGGATGACTGCTATAATTCTGCTGCTTTGCCATTTGTTTCCCTCTGCCCATTCCCTTCCCCCCCCGTCGTACCCTGATGCACCCCCTCCCCCCTCCTCTGCAACTGGCCTCAGTCTGGACTCATTGCAACTAGTGAATATATGGGTTGCCGCTCTCTCCCCCCATGACCCAATTAAAGGGGCTGGGCATACAGCTTACACTCCTGACACTCACTATGAATGCCTGCCTAGGCGTTCAACCCTGGACTCGCCCCTTGGAGCTGTCCAGACCCAGATACCACAGCATGTAACACCGTCGGCCACCCCAGACTTTCATTACCTCCTTCAGGCCTACCTCAAGGCACAGGCACTACCCATTCCTACCGTCTCCTCCACTATGCCACCTACCCAGCTATCCCTCTATAATAAGAGGAAGTGCTCCTAGAACCCCACCTCAAGGTTCCTTCTTCTCCTCCTCCTCCTCTTGTCAGGGAATATCCATCCTAATCCTGGACCACCAATAGTCATGGTACCCCCACAACATACCCAGGGTCCACTGCACATTGCCTCTCTCAATATTTGTAGCATCTTAAAAAAGTGGGACTCCTTCCAGGGTTGGGTACTACAGCATCAACCGGATGTCACAGCAGTGTGTGAAACCTGGTTCACCCCTTGGACCCCTGATTCTTCTGTATCCCTGCCCGGGTTTACCCTTTACCGTGCGGATCGACAAGGTAAGCGTGGGGGTGGCTGTGCCCTCTATACTAAGGACACCTTGCAAGGTCACCTACTCCACTCCCCTCAACTGGGGACTGGCCCACAGGCCGTCACTGTCAAACTGTCGTTAGGACGAGCCCAAAACCCTTTATATATAACAACAGTAAACATTCCCCCAAAGGGACCAAAAATCAGCCTTCCAAGCGTTATTGTCATATCTGGATACATTACCATCACAGTCGGAATTACTTGTACTTGGAGATTTTAATATAAATTGGCTAAGTAAGGATGCCATCCCTCTCATTGATATCGCCACAGCCCAAGACCTAGCTCAACTGGTCACTTCCCCTACCCGCTTGGATCCTCGGACTGGATCCTCTTCCCTACTGGACCTCATCTTCTCCAATCGCCCGCACAAGATCACCAATGTCTCCGTCCTACCAAATGTCCTCAGTGACCACTCACCAGTTCTCTGCTCCTGTTCCTGTAAAACCCCAAGATCCCCTCCCAAAATAATTAAGCAACGTAAACTTGGTCCTGGTAAACTGGCACAATTAAAAGCTCACCTTAGGGCCTTGGATTGGTCCTTCATTTCAAACACCGTAAACCTTGACAGTGCCTTAGACCTATTTACCCTGTCCTTCAATAATATATGCGACCTCTATGCACCTTTCACTAAAAGAATGGTTAAAGGCAATCATATACCTTGGTTCACTGAATGGCTCAAGTCTTTAATGCGAACCAGAGATGCACTGTGGCAGCTCTCCAATGAGTCCGGCCTCCCCTATGATAGGCAGAATTATAGAATGGCTCGGAACAAGTGCACTTGGGCCATTCGCAAAGCCAAAGCAGAATACTATAAATCCACCTTAAGCTCGTCCTGGGGCTCCAGCCACAAGTTCTGGAACAACATTAAGGAAATATGCGGTAAGGTCCCTAATCCGGTCCCCATTCAGTTCATGTCAAACGGGTCCTTGACCACTGATCCCACTCACATTGCTGCAGTTTTCAGCGATGCCTTCTCCAACCTTAGCCATGTTCTCTCCCCCCCCCACGAATTTCTACGATCCTCCAGCTCCTAGTGCACCTTCCCCCCACTCCAGTGCCCCCCCCTTTTATCTGCGCTGCATCTCTCCTAAGTCAGCTGAACCATACCTACTACTGCCCTTAGCCACACCTCCTCCAACGCAGACTCCCTTGATCTCAGAATTCTTCGGCTCACCCTTAAGGAAGTCTTTGTTCCTCTCACCCACATTCTAAACCTCTCCCTTCCTCTAGGTAAATTCACTGCCATATGGAAATCCGCCTCTATCACGCCCATATTTAAAGGTGGTGACCGCTCCTCTGCTAACAATTACCGCCCTATCTCCATACTTCCTCCCCTCTCCAAGGCCTTAGAGAGGATTGTTTCGGATCAGCTCACTGATCACCTCAATAAATATAACCTTCTCTGCAAACAACATGGTTTCCACAAAGGTCACATCACGACTATTGCCTTGCTTGAACTTACATCGCACATCCATACTGCTCTGGATAAAGGCCACATCATGGGTGCGATCTTCATAGACCTCACAAAGGCCTTTGATACCATTCACCATTCTCTTCTCCAAACCTTCTTGATCAACCTGGGTCTCTCTCAGGAAGCTGTGGGATGGTTCTCTGACTACCTTGCGGAACAGACCCTTCAGGTCAAAATTGGCAATACCCTATCCACTAAATCTCCTGTCCTCTCAGGTGTCCCACAAGGGTCCATTTTGGGTCCCCTTCTATTCAGCTTCTTCCTAAACTCCCTCCCTGCATCCTGCCCCTCCAACCTATTACTATATGCAGATGATGCTGTCATCTTCTCCTCCTGCTCAGACCCCTTCAACTCCACCAGTCCCTCCAGTCCTCCTTCAACGCTGTCGAAAGCTGGTTCTCCTCACAATGCCTTATTATTAACTATAAAAAAAAACAAAGGTATGCTATTCGCACATCCACAGAATGCCAGGATAGGGCTTTTCCCACAAATACTATCTGCGACCCAGACTCCCCTGGAACTTGTGGAGTCCTTTAAATATCTGGGCATCACCTTGGACACTGGCCTTACCTGTCATGAGCATATATATCAACTATCTAAGGCCCTAAATATTAGGCTAGGGTTTCTGCACCGCTTTAAACATTGCCTTACCCTCGAGGCCCTTAGGCTTGCTGTCTCCTCCTTCTTGGTACACTCCCTGCTCCACTATGGCCTTCTGACGTTTGGAGGGGCAAGCACCTCAGCCCTCGGTAGACTTAGACTTGTCCTAAACAAGGCCTGTCGTCTGATATTGGGGTGTGATAGACTCATCCATACCTGTTCGCGATATAAGGACACCAATTGGCTTAACCTTGACAACAGAATCAGGTTCCACACCTGTGTCCTGGCAAAAACTAAATCACCCTTGGCCTCTCCCCCTCAGCACTCGCCCCTTTAATCACCACGGACTCAAAAGTTAAACACACCTGTAGCTCTGACACCCATCTCGTCTCCATCCCTTCATGTCGCACAGCTAAATTCCAAAGATCCTTTTGCTATAGGGCCCCTTGTGGATGAATAACCTACCAGCCTCCTTGCTTTATGAACAAAGAATTGGTCAATTTAAAACTCACCTAGGGCCCACCTCCGGTCCACAAGTGACTGCAGAATGTACCTGAACGGGCCCCCGTCCTCTACCACTGATAATGGCCTCCGGACCGCCTCCTGCCCATAGCTCTTAATTCTGTTCTCCCTGGAATTGTTAAGCATCCAGTTTTTTTTTTTTTTTTTGTAACTGTCTTAAACAGCACTAGTTCCTGAATGTCAGCCTAACTGTTCCTGTGACAAACTTAACTTTTACTCTGTAACAATTACTGTAATGTGTGTCTGTATCTATTATATGTGACGTGGAACCTTTGTAAAGGATAGTCTTTGACTCAAAGGTATTTTCCGAATTCTGCAATAAACAAATAAACAAAAGATCACGAGGGCCAGATCCTTGGACTGCTTCACTGCCTCCCTAGATGAGCCAGTAATCAGTCGTCCAGGTATGGGTACACACGCGTGATGCCCCTGTGCTGATGAAGGCTGCCACCACCACCACCAAGCACTTGGTGAAGACTCTCTGCATGGACAAGAGATCGAAAGGCATGACCCTGAACTGGTACAGCACCCCTTCAGCCCAGAACCTGAGGTACCTGCGATGGGACAGATGGAAAGAGAACTGGAAGAACACATCTTGGAGGTCCAGAGAACTAAGCCATGTCCTCTGCTGTAGAGATGGTATAATCCAATTCAGAGTGATCACTTTGAACTTGTGGTTCAGCACTAACTTGTCTAGGTCATGCAAGTAGAGTATTCGGCACCATCCCAACCCATCTTTTTCAGTACCAGGAAATACCCGGACTTACAGCCTTATGCGACCAGAGTGTATGGGTCCCACTCTATCACCTTGCATGCCAGGAGCTAAGCAATATTGGCCCTTACAGACTGTGTGCCCTCTAGCACCCTGGACTCCCAAAAGGGCTCTGAGTTGGTACAGTGGGAGAGCCACAAAGTCCAGAGGCAACTACTTACCTACCACTTCCAACACCCACTTTTCCGAATTAACAGGAGACTACTGTGGAAAGAGGTGGCGCAACCAACCCCCAACTGGGAGCTTGGACAGGAAGGGGTATAGTACCTGCAACCCATCACTCTGTAGCCTTGCAGGGGGCGCCAGCAGGTTGCGCACCAGAGTTCCCCCTCCCCACTTTTCTGCCATGGCTGATGAACTTGGGTTTCAAGTGCCAGTGCTGAAATTACCCTTGCTGAGGCAGCTGCTGAAAGCCCTAGAGCCAAAAGGCCTTTCTCTTAGGCTTAGGCGGCTTTGGGTCTTTCTGGGACAAAGTCACAGAGTCTAGGGTGGCACTGGACTTCTGAATGTGCGTGACATGTCCTTCCACCACAGGGCCCAAGAGGTCGGTGTGAGAAATGGGATATCAGCCATCTTGTTCTGGGTGTTCAGCATATAGGTTAACAGCCTCATCTGGGACCTACACTGCATGGACATGGCCATGACCACAGAACAGGTGCAAGAACTGTCCATGACCAAGGCCATTTGGAACTGGTGTGTAGCCTGCATGCAGCCATGGTCTCAGATTTTTTGAGCAACAGTATGCTTGTTGCAGCTATCCCAAACAGGGAGTGGTCTAAGTAAGCCATCATGACAGTGTAACTGGCCTGCCTGAGACCAAGCAAAGAGACCTCATACACCTTATTCATTCATTCATTTTTATCAAGCTTTTTCTTCTCAGGGGCTGGCACCCTTATCAGCCCAAACCCAGGCTGACATCAGCATCCTAAGGACTCACCAGCAGGACAATACCCCACGTATTCTTTGCTGCATAATCTAATTTCTTGGATTTCTAATCAAGCAGCTTATCCATGTCCCCTTGACTTGTGAAAGGCTGAGTCAGAAACCAAGCCCTTCACTGAGGAATGGTTCGAGAACCATGAAAGGGTACCTGTGGGGACAGTATGCTTGCAGACCCCCTGGCCAGAAGTGCCTGGCAGGCCGGTGGGTGCTGCTAAATCTCCAGAGCCAGTCCCAAGATGGCCACAGCCACTGGAAAGGCAACCCGCAGGGACTTATCCCTGTCAAGGATATTGGTGAATAGGTATATAGCCCACTTCTGAACTGGCTCCAAAGGGACATCCATGGAATCAGACATTAACTGGAGCAATACTCCAAGGGGAAGTCACGCCCAATGAGGCTGATCAACCATCCGAGGAGTCTCAATCAAATAACCTGCTTCTGCTAGAGGACATCGAAGACTCACCCTCTGAACCAAATGACTCTTTGAACACCACAATGGTTGGCTTCTCAGGGCCATGGACCACCCTAGAGCCCTGGATGACTTCTACTAACAGGTGACTGGCAGGCCAGTAGCCGGTTAGGACTCTTTGGTGCAGGCCCTAAACCATGGCTGCAGTGGTGGAGGCTCCACTTCCTGTGGAGGAGAGGCAGAAACAGTGGTCTGCAGTGTCACTGACGGGGATGACCTGAGGAAGCCAAAGAACTGTCGACCCTGGGAGCAGAGACCTGCTCCTTCCTGCAAGAGATCACTGCTGCCACAGAAAGTCTTTGTACTTTCAATGAAGGTGTCAGTGCTGATCCTTCCCAGTGGACAAGTTTAACGAACGTCGAGACTGATGCTGGCTGTCCGGGTGACAACAGGACAGCGAGCAGGCTTCAAACATCGACCAGAAAGACAATGTTGATGCATGTCCACCGGAGGCTATGTGCAGATCACGTACGTAGGGAGAGAGACCATCAGGGGCCTCAAGGTGCTCAGGGGCATAATCACCGAATATGCACCTCCTGAGGCAGCTCGGTCAGGGCCACTTACTGTGTTGAGTCCTCCTGAATGACAACAGGGATAACTAGGGTCTAAGAAATCAACTGACTCATTGCCAACCTATTCTGACAGTCAACTGGCATGAGAAAGATTTCGACCAGCTGACTGACCATAGAGAGGGCTGTACGGTCCACCAGGCTTACAGCAGGAACCTTGACCTACGCCTCCAATGAAGAGACCTCAACCAAGACCGAACCATAGGGGGGGAAATAAAAGACAGCAAAAAGAGTATGATCTTTAGTGGTCCCATGATCATCGACGGTGGTGCTTTTTGTGGTAGAGGAAGCTCTATCCAAAGGTCTGGAGTGCCAAGTACATTTCACTAAAATCATCCATTAACAGCCTTTCAAGACTGGGCCCAGCCAGGACAACACCGGGGCTGAGGACAAGTCTGCCCCAGATACCACCTCCTCCTCAAGGGCCCCAACCTGTCTGTAACCAAGGGGAGTTGCAGTCCTTAGGCTCACCGGGGAGAAGACTATCCTTCCATTTCTCCAGTGTCAAAGGGAGCACTGCCCAACAGCAAGAACAGCTGGAAATGTGTTTATCTCCCAGGCAGTAGACACACATGTTGTGGATGTCTGTGCTGCACATCTTTTTTTTATTGCAGTGTTTCTGCCATTCCACTTTTGAAGATCAACAATGGAACAAAACCAGAAGACACTATCACTAATATTTAGCTGAAAACTTTCATTAAAGTCGAAGTGCGCCAAAGAAAGGAATTCCTTCCATGCATGCAGAACTGCAAAGGAGATCTGTGCCTTCCAGCTCAAAGAAAGATCTGACATCACAGGGCACAGCTGGAAGATATTTATTTCTTTAAAAGTTTTACAAGGAAAGACATACTGAGCAGGCAGATGCTCGATTCCAGATGTGTCGGGGGGGGCATAGGAGACATTGCAACAATATACAACAACAATGTAAGAAACTGCACATTATAAATAACGTATACAATAACTACAATACATCCCTGTGGGGGTACAATACAGATATACAGAAGACTTATTTCCAAAAAGAGACATATAGAACAATATAATAATATCTCCGATGCTAACAGCGAGATAACATCTAACACCTGGGTGGTGGGAGAAGCTTTGTTTGAAGATGTCCAGGGACTCAGCTGTATCCAGCAGAAATGCGGGTGTGGATAGTAAACTGAATCCATGTTATTTGAATATACATTTATCCACAGCTTCTGGAAGAAAATTCTGGGGAAGAGTATGGAATATTCTGAATAGCCCAGAGCACGTAGGGCTAAATGCCTGGGAGGGATTCAAGTGACCCGTTGAGGAAGCTGGCCCATATTACTTCCATGTCTGGGAAGCCCGACACTCCCCTGTGGTGTTGGTCTCCCTGGACACAGAAAAAGTATTTGATCAGGAGGCATGGGATGACTTATTTACAGTTTTAGCTAAGTATGGTATACCAGTTTTATTAACTAAGTAAACTGTAATTCATTTTTTTCTGAGCATATCAGTCTTGGCAGTGACACCCAGCAGAGATGCCCACTGTGCCCTCTCTGATTTGTATCTGAAGCCCCCAGCAGTTCAAATTGAAAGCAGTTCAGCTATACAGGGTATCACAAATTGGGTAAAACCAGTTTAAATCCACGTATGCGAAATATACTCTGCTGCACATTTCTCATCCTTGGACATCCCAGCCTGCAGTCCTACAATCGACTGCAGAATTTAGTAAGGTGTCAGCCTACAAGACGAAAGTGGAAAAATCCTTAGTAATATCTTTGAATAATGCTGTCATTCAAAGGAGCATAGTTCCTATGGGATTACAATGGTTCCCCCAAAGGAAGGTCTACTACAGAATAAAACCTTTGCTGCGACCAAATTCAAAAATACCTGTGGCTGTTTCTAATCCTTACTTGACCGTTGACTTTTACACCAACAATTCAGTTCCCTTCCCTAATTCTTCTACTTCTCTAATTCTACCTACCTCTCCTTTTCCTCCCCATCCTCCCTTTACTCTTTATTTCAGTCATCCTTACTTTCGATATTCCTCCGCACGTCTCTCCTTTTCCCTCCCCCTCCTCCCTCACAAGATCCTCCCTCTATTCTCCCTCTCACTCCCCTCTGCACCCATCTTACACTCTCCCTTTACCTTCTGCATCCTATTGCTCTTGTTCCAACTTTCCTGGCTGTAGTTTCTCTACTTTTCATGATTTCTCCAGGTTACATTTATAAATATTACCTTTTTATGTCTTATTATGAGCACTATGTACCACATGTACCATATACTTTTATGTACCAAGACTGTATGTAATTTCCTTTGTCTGTATACGTCCTCAGGACTTCCTTGTGAATGAGCTTGCTCAATGGAGTTTTCCTACAATAAACTTGACCTTGAAGCATGACCTTCACACGTGGGATCAACTTCCAGTATTACTATGGGGTAACATACAAAACACAGACGATGATGGCAGAAAAAGACTGATGATCCATCTAGTCTGCCTAGGTTATCCTGTCACACCCCAGCACCAGGTGTGCCTGAGGGGTCTACACTTACCCCATTCTCCTTATTGTTCTCTGCGTTTCCACCTCCCTCGTCCCTCTGATTAGGTACTACACCCTTATTTATTTGCTTTTGTTTAACCAGGTAAGCACACTGGACAACCAAGTGCCTATTTTCAGGTGGCTCTATCCCTGCCATGTCTGGTGCTGTTTATAGTTTTGACACCCACTATCTCTGCCAGCAGACCATTCCATGGCTCAACCACTCTTTCTGTAAAATAATACTTCCTTACAGCTGTTTTAAACCTTCCCCCCCATTAACCTCCACTCATGACCCCGCTGTCCCAGCTTCTCTGTTCCTGGTCAACAGTTCTTCACAATTTACCTTGGTTACCTGGTTATTTCTTTCAGGAACTTGAATGTCTCCATCATGTCAACCCCCATCCCCGGTCTGTTTTTGACTGAATATATGCACTTTTAGCCAATTCTCATAAGGTCTGCCTTCCTGGCCCTAAATCATCTTGGTCACCCTGTACTGTGCCATCTCTAGCTTGTCCCGGTCCGTGTTCAGGTGGTGACTCCAGAACTGGGCACAATACTCTAGTACTAGTAGTAGGGTAGTATTAACCTACTGAAACCCCTTAGGAATGCTAAACTCATTCCTCCCTAAAGCACGGTTTATCAAGCTGCATGGCATAACTGCTGAATTTTTGTGAGGAAGGGAAGATGGTACGCAGGGCTTACAAGAAGTCAGCAGACCTAAAATCATTAGGAGGACTTAAATTACCCAACTTCTATCTTTATTATCTGGGTTTG
The DNA here is from genome assembly GCA_016271365.2 of Neoceratodus forsteri. NCBI lineage: Eukaryota > Metazoa > Chordata > Ceratodontiformes > Ceratodontidae > Neoceratodus > Neoceratodus forsteri. The sequence goes on along the minus strand of CM057459.1, from coordinate 1,280,180,524 downwards.
CACAGTAGCAAATACCCCCTGTGAAACAGCCAAGAGGGTCAGCAAATGCAACAGCACAGAACCACAAAGGCTCACAACAGAAAGCGAGTTTTGTGTACAAGAGAAAATATTCCCAAAAAGCCTTGTTATATACCACTGCATGGAAAAATCTCACACATTTTAAGAAATAACCCCATACTGGTATCCGACATAGTACATCACAAATTGTGCAGTTTTTTAAACATTAATGCACATAAAGATATCAACTAGCCCCTATATGGGAACCCTAGCAAATATGCAACATTCCAAACAAGGTGTGGATCATCAAACTCTGTGTGTTATAACAGGTGGCTCATATATTGTCCAGACATTTTGGACCCCCAACCATGGGCATCATTAGTGGGGCAAAACTGGGGCTTCTAAGCATGGCAGGAACACAGCGGAATGCCATCTCCAAAACATATACATTGTTGAATGAGTAAAACTCAAATAAACTTACTGGGCATGTCCTTATTCGCTCTAGGTAAAGATGAAACCACATATGCTTTGTCATATGGACAGATATCTATAAGTATATAAAATATGATGAACACAGATTAGTACAGTTTAAAATACTTGCACAAATTTCACCTCGTCGAAACTGCATAAAATAGGCAAACTGGAATCAACCATATGTAAAGATGTGAGCAAGAAATGGGCTCCTTACTACATATTTTATGGTGCTGTCCAAAGGCAAAACCTCTTTGGGAAACCATAAAAGACGATACCGATCCACTTTTAGGCCTAGAAGAGGCTTTTACTCCGGAGATCTACATACCGGGAGAGTATTCTGGGCATCTGACAGGACACCAGAAAGCTCACACTGCACTCACTGCAGCTATGGCCAAACTGGTCATTTTCGGGCACTTGGTGGATCAAGACATTCCCTCTTGAAGGGAATGGCACCAGAAGCTGCTATTTGCACTCAAAGCAGAAAAAAAAAAAAGCGTGCATACACAACAGAGAGAAGGCATTTATGTGAGAAAGTGGGAGACACTACACACAGCGGTCAGTGATGTAAAGGAACATAACTAACAGAGGGAGTAAAATAGGGCGCAAGGAAGAAATTCACCAGAGGTGAAAGGATCAAATTGTTATACAGTACAATGCCATAAAATGAAATCAGATACACACAGTTTACTCAATGTAAACGATATATGCTGCTATACTGTACACAGTTTAAAGGGATGATGTTTATGTATGTTAATTGTTCCTTGTGTATGCCATGTGTTTTTGTTAATGAAATTCAAGAAAGCACATTAAATTAAAAACAATTAAAAAAAGAATGTGGAAGAAATGATTTCAGAATGTGAGCGAACATATTCTGGTATGAGGGACATGCATTCTCGTAATGTAAAGAGGACACAAACTTGACATATGGCGGGGACGCACAATCCCAGAATCTGGTGGGGAAACACAATCTCAGAATGTGACGAGGAAGTGCAAACTCAGAATAGGCGGGCACACAATCAAATTATTAAGGAATGACCGACCATGCTCCAGATAAAGTGAATACTGACCTATTTTACTCACCAATTTTAAGAAACACTCTTTATTTTTTTTTTTTGATGAGTACCGATACTCATCCCAACCCTTGCAAATGCTCCACAGCTACTTCAAAAGGGGCTGTTTTCCTAGTTTAAAGCACTTTTACTCAGTAAAATTATATTTTACACCTTGTGCCACGCTGGCAACCTGGGTTCGGGAACAAGCCCGGGGCACCGGGGGTCGGCCGGGGAGGAGAAGGATGGAGCGCCCAACGGCTGCTCTCCTTCTCCAGGGGCAGGCTCTGCATGCTCCCACCGCAATACCGCCATCTGGAGGAACCCAGGTAGTAGGTGTGGTAATCGGAGTAGCAGCAAGGGCATTGGGGAGATGTTGGCAGGAGGCAGAGCAGGAGGCACGTCTCAGCGCCCCCCTCAGCTCACTGGCCCCCATTGCACGCCGACGTCTAGGGAGAACAGGAAAAAAAACTCAGTCTCTCCTAAGTGACGACACCTCCCTGCACGTCTCGGGCTCGTAGCGGCAGACCCCGCTGTACAGGATCCATGACTCAGTATGTTGGCTCTGGGGAGGTAAGCATGGGGAGTCCCTCCTCACCCCACCCGGGGGTTATACAGGTACCTAGGTTAGTAGAACCACAGGTACTCTAGGGGCAGACCGTGGCAAGACCGGGGAGTGCAGTTAGAGGTTGTCAGAGAGCGGAGAGAGGAGGTAGTTGAGTGCATAAAATACAAAGTTAAAAGAAAAAAATAATTATATTTTACTCACTTAATGTCAAAACTGGTGAGTACAATACTCTTGAACGCCACTGTTATCTGGAGCATTGTGGGGCACATGCAATCTGAAAATGTAGCAAAGATGCACAGTCTTGCAATCTGGAGGGAGCACGTAATCTACGAGTGTGGCAGGGACCTGCATCTAGGATCTGGCAGGAACAATCTCAGAATGTGGTGGGGACATGTAATCGCGAAATGAATTGGGGATGCCCAATGCCGAATGTGGCAGACACAACTTTATTCCGAAATTGACTGTCCCTGCCACATTCCAAAGTTGTACGAACTCACCACTTACCAAATGTGTACGTCCCCGCCACATTCCGACACTGTTCATCCCGCCACATTCCGAAATTGCTGTCCCTGGCACATTCCAAAATTGTGTGTCACCACCACATTCCAAAATTGCACACCCCATCACATTTCAAAAATGCCCATCCCTGTCATGTTATACAACTGCATGTCCTCGCATGTTCCAAAACCGTGGGTTCCTGCAACACTGAAAAATTTTTTGTCCCCGCCACATTCTAAAACTGTGTCACTGTCACATGCCAAAATTGTGTCACACATTCTGAAACTGCATCCCCATTACATTCAGAAAATGTGCGTCACTGCAACATCCCTAAATTGTGTCAGTCACATTCCAAAACTGCTTGTCATCACCACATTCCAAAGTTGCATGTCTCTGCCACAATCTGAAATTCCTATCCACAACACACTGTGGAACTGCATGTTGCCACCATAATCTGAAACTGAGAATCATCTCTTCATTCCAAAACTGAGCATCACTATCTCATGCCAAAATTGTGCATCCTCGACACTGCTTTTACTCTTTGATTGGAGGCCCTAAATACGTACTTGCTGCAGGACAGACAGAAGTGGATGGACTGGACATGACTGAAATGTACGTTTTTCAGGGGTGTAAACTAGCTGAATAGTGAAGACCTATTTGTAAGAAATAGGGATGCAGTCGCCGGGGGGCATGACTAAAGGTTGGTGGGGCATGTTCAAGAAAAATGTGAGAAATTTTGACTTCACTGAGAGAGTACTGGAATGTGGAACAAGCTGCTGGCGGAAGTGGTTTGGGTAGCTACCCTCAACGGATTTAAACACAGTTAGAACAGAGCAAGAGAACTCACAGTCCCCAAGGGGACAGCAAGGGTTTGACTGGTGGGGGGATGGGGGGTGGGGTTAACAGCCCACCAGCACAGTAGGTTGGTAGGGGTGAGGTAGCATGGCAAGGGCAGACTAAATGGACCTTCAGTTCTTCTGCTGTCAAATTCAGATTACACAACTGTGCATCCCTGACACATTCTGCAACTGTCTCCCCCACGTTCTGAAATTGCGTTTCTCTGCCACATTCTAAAAATCTGTGACACTGCCACACTCCAAACTTTAGTGTCCCAGCCACATTCCAAAACTACAAACTGGTGGCATTCTGAAATCTCATCCCTAAAGTATTCTGAAATTGGGCACATCCTTGGCATTCCAAAGTCATATTTGCTATTGCATTTCAAAACCACCTCTCCCGCCACATTAAGTATCTTGTATCGGCACAGTCTGGAAATGCATGCATCACCACATATATCCAGCATCTGCTTTCCTTTTTCAAATGTCTACTAAATCTACGGTTTTATTTAACCTGTGAGAAACAAGTGATGCAAGGTTGCTGGCAGGAAGGCAGGAAGGAAGGACTAGGCTGTGAGTTCTGAAGCCAACGTCATCTGTAGCTCTTCATTGAAACCAGCTTTTTAGAACAGGCAATAAAAGTAGAAGTCCTATCAGATTTACTGTAATTTTCTTACAGTGTATGGGAGACAGTTATTGTTAACTGAATTCACACAGTCGACAGTGCTGTTGTATGACCGATATAACGTCAGAATGTTGTTATACCTTCCTGACTACAACTTATCGATAGTACAACAAAATGGAATGCTTCAATCAACATTCTGGGGTATGAAAGCAGATCACTTGTTTCTGTGTGCTTTTCAAACAGTGATTCTACTTTGTCAGTTAAGCAGCACAGACTTGTCTGTTCAGAGACCTCTGTATCTTCCAACAAGGCATTACTATCCACATAAATATCTTCTATGGCCCCAAGATGAAGTGAAGGACTGCTGTGATCGGCAACTCTTCATCCGACGAAGACTAACATGTAAGTGTCTTCTTTCAGTGTTCAACTTTTAAAAAGGAACTGTTTTATGCCCAGCGTTACTCAACATTTTTTTTTCTTTATTTTTTTTAACTATAGGTATCAGAAAAGCCAGCGTCTGTCCTCTTGCTGCTCACACCACAGCTGAGTGTACTTCTTGTGGAAAATGTGGTGACGTTTCCTACTATGTAGTCCTTCCTGTGACCAGCTCAAACAACTTACATTTTGTTTGTAATTTATTTCATTATATACTGAATTGTTTTTAGAATTGCAGAAAGTAGCTTAAGGAATTTCTTTTACACTGCTGAATTTTTATTTTTACTGTTACTTTCGCCATCGTTATAATAAAACGCTGTTCTTGATATAGGGCCTGTCATCATGATCTGTCTAAATAAGATAAGATGTCAGTAACTGTGAGTGTTTACAATCGCTGAAAGAGTGAATTCAGCTTGAGACACTGATGCCCGTACACTATAAAAAAGATAATGGTTGGGCATCACTTAACAGCAACGTTGGCTTAGCTTCTCGCGTTTGCCATGCCAACAGTAAAACTTTCGAGCTTCACTCTCAAGGGTTACAAATGTAACCCCCCTGCAAATGGGGGTTCCCAAAAGTCTTCCAGGAGCTTGCCTGAGTGCTCCAGGTCTGGGCGGCGTCCGGCGAAATGCCGTTTAAATGTGGGTGCCGTGAGTGCTTTAAGGGCCTCCGCGTACTGTCTCTTTAAGAGCTGCCTAATTGCAGTGGTAATCCTTTGACTGGGGGGACTGGGTGTTTCTGTGCCAGAGTCCTGTCTGGGCCACAGAGTAAACGCTCCATTTCTGTCGTTGCTATATGCGCAGAGGGAGCCTTTCAGAATGCTGTAACTGTTTGCCAGAAATCATTTAGAGTAATAGTGAGAATGTGGTTTGTCTAACCTGCCTTTCTTGCAACACAAACTGTTTCTGTGAAAGCCCCACCATTTTGGTTCTGAACTGCCGAACTGGACCAGTTGGGTGACCTAAAATGGAGACTGCTTGAGCCAATCAGGAAAGGGACTCTAAGCTGGAGCCTGCTATAAGGGGGCTGTATGACCGGTGCTTCTGGGAATTGTAGTTTGGACCCTGGTGCCTTTTTTGCACCAACAGAGGGAGCCCTGCTGTGACTGACAGCTGAATCAACCAACCAAACTTGTGTGGGTCTCAAGGAAATGCCCTGAGCTGTTGCTGGCAGGCCAGATTGGAGGTGGCTGTGAAAGGAGAAGGAGCTCTGCTTTGTTGCGGTGGGAAGCCCTGAAGTCGGCCTGCAGCCATTAGACAGTGTAAGTTCAGACTGAATCCGAGTTGTTGAGGAGGAAGAAGAAGCAGTAGTGTGGGAATCAGGCTTAACCTGAAGAAGACCGAAAGCTTGCTGAATGCGATCAGCCTGTCAGGGACTGCTGATGCTGTGTGTGCTCCCGGGTATTTTGCAGTAATTGCAATCGGGATCGTGCAGCAGTCTGCTTGGTACAGTACTTTTCTTTACATATAAATGTTCTTTAAGTTGGAGGGAGACTGCGATCTTAATTTCCCTCACTCTGCAGTGTGTACTGAATGCTGGAGACCCAGAAACAACACCATTCATCCTGAAATCTGTATTGGGTATCGTGAGTACAATTCAGGGCAACCCCCTGAAACAATCTGTGAATCAAAAGTGTGCCATCTGATTTATTTGTGCTTTCTTTTTCCTGAACTGAGCCGCTGCTCCGGATTACAATTTGGTTGTGCATGACTTTGTTTTCTTCAGGGTAGCTGTGCCAGCCGGCCATCCCCGGGCAATGGACCTGGCTAGCCCCCCATCCTGGGTACCCAGAAAGTGTGACATCTGGACCCTAAATTGCATGCACAGTGCTGTGATTTGTGTGTTTACTGCCAATCAACCTGATTCCCCTTCCTTGTTATTTCCCCTAAATAAATCAGATTTATGTTTGTTGAACTATATTTTACTTGTGGTGTCAATATATATGGCAGAGAATACTGCATAGCTGCTGTGGTATTGCCTAACCTTATTTTATAGGGGTTCCTCAGGGACGTGCTGCAGAATCAGTCCTCAGGATTAAGTAGGTACTGTATGTGTAATGAGTGTGCATATGTGGGGTATTGGGAGGGTAACTCCCGTGTACTGTGTGGTCCACTAGTGGGAACAAAGGGGGGTGTCTCAGTGTCCCAGAGGGCTGTACCCAAGCTAGTTTAACCACTACCAACCCTGACCTCTGGGTGGAGGCACCTGTAACTAGACCTAGGCCCCTTAACCTGTCACTAGCCATACAGGCAGTAGCACTTGGGATAGTGCCACCTGGGGGTTACATCTTGGAGGCACCGCTGGGATTAGCATCCCCATGTGGCCAAATTTATGAATTGCTGTTAAAAATAAATGGCTACCCCAACAGAAGTGGAGGTCCACCAGTTGGTGGGGTGGTGTACTGGACAGGAGATCAACCCAAAAATTCTATGCTTATCCTGGATATCCCCTTGGGTACCAATAAGGACACTGTAGAGAGAGTACTTTCCCAGGTTGAATGTTTACAAAACCCTGTGCTGGTGGGTCGACAGGCCAATTTGCTAGCCCAAAGCTTTATGGCCTTAGTAGAGTGTAGGGACCCCGTGGATAGTTCTAAAGTGCCACAGACTATTACTCCAGTGGGAGTCCACACTGTCTGGAGAGTGATAACTAAAGACAGTAAAGACCCTTGGGGGAGATGAGCCCCACCCAACTATCTGAGACTTTTGAAGAAAAGTTTGCTGAATTGTTGCTGGAGGAAGGGAAAACTGTGGAAGACTTAAAGAAACTATTCCTACCACCTGGGGCTGTTCCTCCCCTAACATCCCCTCCCGCTCCAGCACCCATTATTGCCCCTCCTTCTGTGCCCGTGCCAATGATGGCCCCTATGCCAGTACCTGCCATTAGTAATGACTCTTACCGAAGGTTGAGAACCTTCTCGGGCACCCTCCCCACTCCCCAGAAGGAGGATGACTGGGAGACCTGGATAAACTATGTTGCCCCCTTAGTACTGGAATGGCAAAGCTCGGAAGCAGAGAAGCGACAGAGATTAAGTGAGAGCCTCCGAGATCCTGCCTTGGCTACCATCCGTGCCAAACGGGCCCATAACCCGGAAGCGACTGCGCAGGATTATCTTGAGGTATTGGAGAATGTGTACGGGAGCCCGGATTCAGATGAGGACCTGTGATGGAGGGTGAGAAATGCCCAGCAGTGCCCGGGGGAGCTGTTGTCTGTGTATGTACCTCGGCTTGAGAAATTACTGCAAGAGTGCCTCAGAAATGGTAGTATGCCCGCGACCGAGTTAGATCGACCCAGGCTGGACCGAATTCTTAAATCTGCTCTGTTCTCTGAACTGTTGTTGCTTCAGTTACTCCTGGCCAACCGACTGCAGTCACCACCCTCGTATGATGAGCTCATGAGAGAAATTCGGGGGATTGAGAAAAGGTGACCCCGTGGGGAAAGTATACCAATAGCTGCTGTTACAACATGAGTGACCGAGGGTGATCCACCAAGTGAGGTTCAGGGGCAAAGATTGGCAACCAGTGAGTGCTCCAAGAAGAAAAAAGGACTTCCTGCCCTGGGCCCAGTCTTTGAAAGATGAACTACTGAAAGAGGTCCAAGAGTTGAAGGTAGGCGCCCCTGTAAGGACTTCCCCTGTAGGCCCCGATTTTAATTCTGCTCAGGCCGTGACTGCCATGGGGTTGGGGGTGCCCCCTCAGGCGTCCTATAACAAGGATAGCCCTCAGAGTGAGATCAAAAAATTTACTGCCACCATGAAGGAACTGCTGAGACATGTTACACCCCTCCCACCATCACCAGCCACTAACGGACCCCCACCCCTTGCCAATCCTTTAGTTCCTCAGGCAATGTTCTCTCCAAGGATGACCCAAGAGCCTATCATGTGTCACAACTGTGGAAGAGATGGCCATATGAAGAGGGAATGCCAGTCACAGAAAGACTTAAAGTGGTGAGCCGGCTACAAGAAGAGCTTCGGAGAACAAATCAGTAGTTAAGGGGTGCACGAAATGACCGACGTGAGGGCCCGAGAAACTCTAACTCCAATTTCTATGTGGCTAAATCATCTGTCTAAGCCCCTGCTGCTGTCCCTCTGGAATGATCTGAAGTGGTGTGTTCCCTCAATGGAGACCACTGTAAAGGTGAATTGAGTGTCTACAAGAGCTGTATTAGACAGTGGCTCCCAAGTGACAATTATGTTCCAGGATTGGTATCAGAAGCATTGGTCTGATGTACCCTTACAACCATTGGAAGGACTGCATGTCTGGGGGTTAAGTGAGAAGGCCTACCCCTACTCCGGATATATACGAATTTGGCTGTCTTTCCCCACCTCCGTGGCTGGAGTGGCAGAGCAAGTAGAGACCCTGGCCTTAGTGTGTCCCCCTACTGGACTGTATGATGGGGTTCCTCTACTAATTGGGATGAATGCACATATGTTTGGACGGTTGGCGCAGTTGTGTTATGAAAGACAGGGGTCAAGGACTGGTAGAGCTTTGAGTATTCCTGCCTTGATCAAGAAGGCTTATGAGTCCCAGAAGAATACAGAAGAGATGGATACAGATGAACCAGTTGGGGTCGTGTGGAAGAAGGACCCAGAGTCCCTGATCCTGGCACCAAATGCCCAGTGTACCTTACAGGGGGAGGTCCATATCAGAAAGGATATCAAAAATTAAATACTCAGACTGGATGCACTAGGCGATGGGAAATTGCCAAAAGGATTGCTGGTCAAGCCTAGTATTTTGCCTGCCAGAGCCCATGCTTATGCCAGACGGGTAATGGTCCAAGTTCATAATATGTCTGATAGAGAGATTCGAGTAAATAGAGGTTGCACCCTGGTTAATGTACATTGTGCAGATACTGCAGTGTTACCCAGTAACAAGTGTTTGGGGATGAATGACAGGGTGACACCCAACTTATTCGATTTCGGTGATTCCCCGTTGCCAGATGAATGGAAAATGAGGATCAGTGAGAAGCTTGCCCAGAGACACCAGGTGTTTTCTTTAAAGGCATGAGACATGGGATGTGTGCAAGGAGCTGAGCACCATATCCGACTGCATGATGAAAGGTCATTTCGTGAGAGGTCTCGATGCCTGGCACCTGCTGACATAGATGATGTAAGACGGCATCTACAAGAGATGCTTGCTGCTGGTGTGATACAAGAATCCAGAAGCCCATATGCTTCACCTATCATGGTAGTGAGAAAAAAGAATGGGACAGTGAGAATGTGCGTGGATTATCACACCTTGAACCGGCGGACAATCCCTGATCAGTATACAATCAAGCAATAATGCCCGACAGGGTGTGTGTCATTCTGGGATAACGTCACGCCTCAGGTGGTTGGGCACACGGCCGCAGGCTGAGTGCGTCCAACAACTGAGGCGTGAGTTATCCCAAAACGACACACACCCTGGAGGGCATTATTGCTATTATACAATGGCTCGTTGTTATATATAAAACAAAAAAATAATTTTAAAGAATGTTTTTTAGTGTGGAAAAATATTTTTGTTTCTTAAGAGGAGATGCAAAAAAAGAGGTAATCTAGCTCATCATATAGCTCATCTACAGGTTCACAGTGAGGCTGAGACTAGACCTGTGATGTTGTGCTGGGATAACATCACAGATCCAGCCCAAGATTGACCAATCAGAGACCAGGAAATTTTCTTGCCACTGTATAATGCCCTCCATTCAGGATGCTTTAGACTACCAGAACGGTAGCAAGTGGTTCTCAGTGTTGGATCTTCGCAGTGGGTACTGTCAGATCCCAATGGCCCCGGGAGACCGTGAGAAGACAGCCTTTATCTGTCCGCTTGGTTTCTATGAGTTCATGAGAATGCCTCTAGGGATTTCAGGTACCCCAGCCACTTTTCAATGACTGATGGAGCGTGCCGTGGGGAACATGAACTTATTGGAGTGCCTGATATACCTAGATGATGTTACTGTGTTTGGCAGCTCACTGGAGGAACACGAGAGCAGACTGTTCAAGGTGTTGGACCGACAGGAAGAATTTGGCCTTAAACTATCCATCGACAAATGTCAGTTCTTCCAAACCTCTAAAGTATGTGGGACACATAGTATCCACCAAGGGAATTGAAACAGACCCGAGTAAAGTTGAGGCCTTGACAACCTGGCCACAGCCCCACAATTTAAAAGAGCTGCAAAGATTCCTGGGATTCTGTGGTTACTATCGCCGGTTCATCAAGGACTATTCAAGAGTGATTCGTCCTCTACTTAATCTTACCCAAGGTTACCCTCCCACAAATAAGAAATACAAACGATGGCAGCCACTGAAAATCGAGAGAGTGTATTTCCACCCCAATGAATCTTTTGGTTCCCGCTGAACACCTGATTGTGAAGCTGCTTTTCATGAGATCATATACCAACTCACTCACGCTCCTGTCCTTGCCTATGCAGACCCAGTAAAACCGTATGTCCTACATACTGATGCTAGCCTGCAAGGTTTGGGGGCGGTGTTGTACCAAGAGCACGAGAATGGCCTAAGACCAGTGGCCTTTGCCAGCAGAAGTCCGACCCCCATCTAAAAAGAACTACCCTGTGCATAAGTTAGAGTTCGTAGCTTTGAAGTGGGCCATTGTTGATCAATTCCATGAGTACTTGTATGGGGCTAAGACACTGGTAAAAACTGATAATAATCCTCTGACATATATGCAGACTTCAGCCAAACTGGATGCTACTGGCCATAGGTGGCTTTCTGCATTATCTACATATGATTACACTGTTGAATACACAGCAGGCCTGAACCACGTAGATGCTGATGTTCTCTCCCGGAGGCCTGTTATTCGAGCACTCTGCCAGAAGTTTGACAGGGAAGAACAAATGTCCACGGACACAGTGCACTGTCTGGTGGATTGTTTGGGGCCCTCTGGAGAATTGCATACCTGCTGCTTATTGCCACTTTACTGCATTAGATATTGGTGCACTGCCTCAGCTTGACAATGAGTCTTCAGCGGGCTCAATCCTGAGATCCTATGATCAAATCAGCTCTAGAAGCCCTCTACGCAGGGAAAGATGTGTCCAAGTTGTGCTCCACTGATTTGAGAACTGCACTGTTATATAAGGAAGGTTCTAAGCTGAAACTGATTAATCGACTACTATACAGAGGAACAGTAGGCTGGGGGGGCCAAATAGACAAGCAACAGTTGGTTCTGCCCACTGCTTTCAGAGACTTAGTACTGAGGTCTTTACACAACCATATGGGGCACCTTGGTATAGACAGAAAGTACAGTTACGTAAGAACTTACCGTAACAGTAGATCTTCGAGAGAGGCTCTTGCAGTAGGTAATTACATATAGGATTGACGTCGGCAGGCGGCAGAACTACACGGAAAAATTTCTAGCTAGCAGTCCCTGGCGGGGACCGCCCCCACGTCAGGTGACCGGCGTCGGATGACGTCGGTATAAAGGGGCGGTCCCAGACGCCCGCCCAGTTCTTCTGCCACAGGCCTGAAGGCCGGACAAGAGAGAAGCAGATATTTCCCTTAATGGAAAAGAAGCTGAAAAAGCCTAGGGGAATGGAGGGCGGAGAAGTTTTTCTGAAGAGCCTCTCGAAGATCTACTGTTACGGTAAGTTCTTACGTAACTGTACTATCTTACTCAGAGTGCTCTTGCAGTAGGTAATTACATATAGGACAGAATCCCAAGCAGTCTGGAACAAATGAAAAGGCACCGGGAGGAGGAACTACTCCAAGAAGTAGCAAAAAGCTTGCAAACCTCAAGAAAGGAGGCCCTGCAAGACAGCTAACCCAAAGCCTGCTCTACGGCTAGAGGCAATGTCCAAACTGTAATGTTTAGTAAATGTGTGGACAGAGGTCCAAGTGGCGGCAGCACAGATGTCTGCCACAGATACATTCTTGAAACAAGCCGCAGAGGCTGCTACTCCTCGAGTAGAGTGGCCTCTGACTTGACCCGGGAGGGTCTTGTTATACTTGTCATAACAGAAAGTGATGCAATGAGCCAACCACTTTGATAGGCATTGCTTGGAGACAGCATTGCCTTCCCTTTTGTGAGCAAAAGAGACGAACAACTGATCAGTCTTTCTGATATCCTTCGTCCTATCAGTGTAGTATCTCAGAATCCTGTGGACGTCCATGGTATGGAGCAAGTATTCTCCTTGGTTGGAATACTGCATGAAAAAGGCAGGTAACCAATAGACTGATTTAGGGTAGACTCCGCTACCACTTTTGGGAGAAACCTGGGGTTCGTGCGAAGAGCTACTCTTTCTTTGTGAAAGATCAGATAAGGGATTTTACACATAAGGGCCCAGAGCTCGGAAATTCTGCGAGCAGAAGTGATGGCCACCAAGAAGAGCGTCTTCCACGATAAGGACTTCAAGTCTGCAGAAGCCGCAGGCTCAAAGGGAGGAAGGGTAAGTTTCTCGAGAACAAAGTTCAAGTCCCAGGGGGGAGATGGAGTCCGAACAGGGGTCTGAGATGAAGGACCCCTCTGAGAAAAGTCTTGGATACCTCCAATTGGGCAAAAGCCTTGTCAGGGAAAGGGACATGGTAGGCTGAAACAGCCACCATGTGGACTTTCAAAGAGGAGTGACTGAGACCCAGGTCGAAAAGAAGATACAGATAATCACGGCCACAGGACAGGACAGGAGAAAGGCTCCACATTCCTGGAGGCAGCCCAAATGGAAAATCTTTTCCATTTCATAGCGTAGGTGGACCTAGTGGAGGATTTTCTAGCCTCCACCAGAATCCCGGCCACCTTAGGCGAGACGCCAAAGCGAGATTGGGCTAGGTCTGCAGGAGCCATGCATGAAGTTGAAGAGACCCGAGTCCCGGATGGACCAGGGTCTCCTGATCCTGGGTCAGCAATCCTTGAGATAAAGGCAGAGGAAGAGGAGGAACCTCTGAGTATTGTTGTAGAAGAGAGAACCAAATTTGCCTGGGCCAGAAAGGAGCGATCAGAATCATTCTCGCTTCCTTCCAATGCCAATTTCTGCAACACACGAGGACCAGAGGAATCGGGGAAAAGCATAGACGAATCTGTCCGTCCAGTTTAGAGACAGAGCGTCGCTCCAGAAAGCACCTCGCTCTGGCGAGAGCAAGCAAAAAATTGGAAGCTTTGCATTTTGGGAGAAGGCAAACAGGTCTATCTGTGGAGTCCCCCAAGTCTGGAAGATGCTTTTTAGAACTTTTTGGTGGGGGGCCTGGAGCCCGAGCGTAATGGCTGCTTGGAGATAGAGCTCTGTATTTCGAAAACCAGAACAAGCTATAAAAAGCTGAAAACTGAGATTGATCAAGGCAAAAATTAAAGTTTACTACAGTTGAACTACTGATTACTGAAATGGGAAACCCTCGTAGAGAACAGCAGTCGGGATCGGGAGGAAATCCAGACAGACCTCTTCGACTTCAACCACGAGGTCAACTCAGGCCCGAAATGAGGAACACCTGGAGGAATCTGGAGACGAGACCTTACAAACGATAGGGCTGAAACTTTCTCGTCTCATCCAATCTGTTACTACACTGTCAGACAAATTTGACGGTCTAACTACAAGAGTGGCTACTTTGGAGACTAATATAGAGCATGTACAGACTATGGCATTTGAAACATCAAAACGAGCTGACGCAGCAATGGGGGTATCCTCCAACTTTGTTAAAGAAAATGCCCACCTAAAAAAACGATTAGAGACACTCAAAAATCAAGTCCGTTCTCCTAACCTGAGGATCTTGGGAATGCCTGAAGGTGCTGAGGGGGACCATATACTCCTTTTTTTGAGGGAATGGTTCGAGCTTCAGTTGGGAGAAGAAGCTGTAGAGAAAGCCCAACTGTTCCAGAGGGCCTACAGAGTGACACAGCGTGGTGGGCCTGTGAATCCTGAAGCACCGCGCACCATTGTGCTGGTTACTGATGGAGCAGGCACTTGTGATACATTACTGGCAATAGCTCTTCGAAAGGGAACCCTTCTACTGGACGGACAATGAATCGCTCTCTATCCAGATATGAGCTACGCTACCCGACAAAAGAGGAAGAAATTTGATGGGGTTCGAGCTATTTTGCGTAAGGCATCCATCTCACACGGCATGGTGTTTCCAGCCCGCCTCCGAATAGCGCACAGGGGTAAGATATACCTTTTCTCTGACCCGGTAGATGCTCTGAAGTGGAGCCAGAAGAATGCGGAGACTAGAAAGCGTACAACCATTCCATCAGAACAATCCTCGGATGAAGAAGAACCTTGAGCGGGTTTGGAACTGTATTGTGGTTAAGTTTAAGCTGGGCACTATTGAATAGACAGGACCTTGAATTGACTGATATCTCAGTTGGTAGTGGAACCTACAAATCTGGGATCATAATCCGTCATAAAGTTGGACTTTGGACTTTTTGTTTTAACGATTATGGCCAGAAATATATTTTAATGTTTCTTTTACATAGTGTCCTGCTAGTCTTAAACTCATGTTATTAAATAGTTAAATAACTAACTGTGGGCCTTATGGAAGTTTAATACGGCACTGTAGCCCTGTTTGTAGCGGGTCCTATGATTAGAACTGCTCTAAAAGCTTTAATTCCCCTTCTATGAAAACTAACCTAACTAGAGTTACTGTTTCAGTAATAATGTCTAAATCAGCCTTGTTTGATAGCTTAGATTGATCTTGATAACTACCTCATTTTGGGAAGTACATTGCTCTTTCTCCCCTTTCTGATTTACACAGAATGTGTATAGTTATGATAACGCATGGTGCCTTGCTTTCTTTATTGCCTCACTAGGTGAGGTGTTTATTTGAACATTGGACTTGATATATATTGATATTGACACCACACAGCTCATGGGCTACTCTCACAAAACTGTTTTGTTTCCTTAAACAGGTAAATCTAACTGAACACCCCCCAAAGATGTATCTTATATCACTAATGCAAGTGTTTTGAGTATATTAAGAGGGGTGACGTCCTCAATGAATATGATTAATGTACTGAAATATTGGTGATAGGAATTTAAACTGTATGTTTGTATTTCAAAATAATAAACATAAAATTAAAAAAAAAAAAAAAAACTTTTTGGTCCAGTTCCCACTCATGTGGCAGAGCCGAAGAACGACTTAGCTTGTCTGCCAGGACATTGTCGACTCCCGGAACATGGATCGCCATGAGGTGAAGGTTGTGAAGAGTTGCCCATTCCCAAACCCTCATCGCTTCCCTGCACAGTGGGAAGGACCGAGTCCTTCCCTGCTTGTTGATGTACCACACCACGCACATGTTGTCTGTTTGGACGGCTAGGTGACCGGGAAGGATGTACTGGTGAAGGGCCTGGAGAGCATACAGCACTGCTCGAAGCTCGAGCACATTGATGTGGAGAGCTAACTCCAATTTTGACCACAAGCCCTGGGTTCGGTGAGGACCCAGGTGGGCTCCCCAACCTTCGCCTGATGCGTCCGTGGTCAGAGTCTGAGCGGGGGGAGGATGAAAAAAGGAAAAAGGAGACCCCCAGAATAGGTTCTCTCGCACCATCCACCATTGCAAGTCTCTTATCATCGGCGAGGAGATCAGTACCAGATAATCTAGGTTGTCTACAAGTTGATCCTACTGGGAGCGAAGAGTCCACTGAGAGATCCTCATGTGGAGGCGCGCGTGTGGAACCGTCGGGATGGCAGCCGCCATAAGCCCCAGTAGACGGTGCACCTACCTCGCCGGAACCCTCCTGCGTTCAGATAGAAAGGAAATCTGGGACTGGAGGGAAGCCCCCCTGTCCGGAGGCAGGAAGGCCCTGCACATTGTCATATCGAGGATTGCCCCGATGAACTGGAGTCTCTGGGAAGGATCCAGGTGAGACTTGGAATGGTTGATGGTGATACCTAGGCCAGTGAAAACCAGCTGGGTGAGGGAGAGACAATGCAGGAGTTCCTCCCTGGACGGGGCCGCCAGGAGCCAGTCATCCAGGTAGGGAAAAACCTGAACTCCAAAAGTAGGCAGGTGGGCCGCTACCACCGCCAGGCATTTGGTAAAGACTTGGGGAGCCGAGGAAAGACCAAAAGGGAGTGCCCGGAATTGGTAGTGGTCCCCCTGGAACGCAAACCTGAGGTACTTTTGGTGCGAAGTGCGAATGGGGATGTGCAGGAACGCATCATGCATATCCAGTACACAAAGCCATTGGCCCAGCCGAAGCAGGGGCAAGAGGGTTTGAAGGGATAGCATCCTGAACCTCTTGTATTCCACATATAGGTTCAGGGAGCTGAGATCGAGAATAGGTCTGAGATCTCCCGTCTCCTTTGGTACAAGGAAGAAATGGGAATAGTAACCCGTCCTGTGAAGATGAGGAGGGATGGGTTCTATGGCCTGCTTCGTGAGGAGAGCAGAAATTTCTTCCTTGACCAAAGGAAGATGGTCCCTTGAGTCAGAAGAGTTCAGAGGGGGATGACGTGGAGGTTTCTGCAGAAACTCCATGGAGTGCCCCTCTGCTATGATCTGAAGCACCCAAGAATCCAATGTTATCCTCTCCCAACCCGGAAGGTGGAGGGAGAATCTCCCTCCCACTGTTCTCGGGCGCCTGGAGGCGGTGGGAGAGGGAAGGAGCTGGTGGTGTGAGGCAGGCCGCAAGCTGGGGCACCCGCTGCTTTTTGGGCAGCAGGGGCATGGCAGCTGTGGGGCCCGATGCTTGGTGGCCCGCCTTCCCTGAGGTTTCGCTAGAGCTGCGCTCGCGAAAGGGACGGGCCATGGGGATGGGGACGGTACAGAGAATCAACAGATTTAAGGGCCATCTCCTTCTCCTGCAGGTCAGTGATGATGTCCTTGACATCACCACCGAAAAGCACAGAACCCCTGAAAGGTGCTTCTAGGATTGCTGACTGCACCTCCGGAACCAGACCTGACACACGGAGCCATGCATGATGCCAAAGACTTACGGCGAATGCAGAGCTCCGTCCTGCAGTGTCCACTGCATCGTAGGTCATCTTCGGAATGTGACAAATGGCCGAACAAGCAGAACGAACCAGGTCGGCTAACTCCTGCTTGACTTGGGAGTCAGGCAAGGAGTCAATCTTGGATTCCGCCTGGGTAAGGACAGCCTTCTGGTAATCCCCCATATGCGCTACGTAATTTAGGGCCCTGATCCCCAGTGTGGAAGATGTGTAGATCTTCCTTCCATACTGATCCAGAAGGCGAGATTCCTTATCCGGGGGAGACGAGCTCAAATGTTTCGGGTGTGCGGACCGGCCATAAGCGGCGCTAATCACAACCGAGTCTGCATGGGGGTGAGAGTCTAAAAAGTCTACACCCTCCGGAGCTTGGTATAGCCTGTTGGACTTCCGAGGAAGTCGGGCTAAAGCTGACAGTTGTTTCCAAATGGTGGAAACAAGGTGGGCATGAGGCTCGATCCAGGGTGGCACTAGAGTAGGGGCTGTAAGGGGCAAGTCCAGATGTTCGGTGAGTTTAACCCACTGAGGATCTGGTTCTAAGGAATGCCACTGATGGACTTCCTGGATCTTCCTGAGCAACTCCGTGAAGGAAGGATCCTCTGGAGGAGACTTCGGAGGAGTCCTCGGCCGGGGCTGGATGGAGAGCAAGGCTCGTCGTCTTTCTCGGAGCAACCGTCGGAGGAATCCGAGGAGTCCGAGAGAGAAGAAGAGGAGGAATTTGAAGCAGAGTAAGACTCCCTAGCTTGTCTAGGGGGAGGAACGGGTTCCTTAGGGGGGATCCCTGGATGTGTGTCCTGCCCCTCTCTGGATCCCGAGGGCAAAGCCCGGGAATCTGGAGGCGGAGAGGGAGTGTGCCGTCTGGGGCGTACGGAAGCCGGGGGTGGCACCATCGCCGCAAGATGGCTCTCGACTTCCTTGGTGAGCGGAGCCTTGGCCTCAGCCCACCAGGAGGCCAGAGTCTCCTGGAGATCCACCGCCGGCCTAGGGGGCGGTGGAGGAGGAGGAGGGGGCTAGTTGTACGGATGAAATCCATAAGGAGAGTATCCATAACCCGGCTGTGGGAATAACGGAGCTGGATATTGCAGCGTCGGGTACTGCTGCGTCAGAGGAGTCGGCGCCGGGTACTGCGGCGCAGGATACTGTGGACCCAGGTAAACCGGCATCGGATAAGACGGCAGATACCCAGGTACCGGAGGAGCTGCCACAGCAGACGGCCCAGTAGGGAACTCAATGGGCGGATCGACCGTGATAGGCCCGTGGGTTGGAGGGCCCGAAGGAAGAGAAATATCCCCCGCCGGTGCCAGAAGGGTTGGCGTCGGAACCGGCGTCGGCGGAGCCAGCGTCCAGGGGGCCGGCGTCAGATCCCGCTGGGTAGGAGGGGGATCAGACGACGGAATAACCTCCCGAGCCTCGCCCGGGGACAGAAGGGAAAAACCCCCGGGGTCCAGCAGGGGGGGACTCGGGCTCCCCGGACGGCAGCGAAGGCTGCGGAGAACCTGGGACAACAGATGGGGCAGGGTCTGCCGTAGGCTCCGAGGTCCGGCACATGTCGGAGGAGCCGATGTGCGGCTTAGGGGCCAAATCCCGGCGGACGCCAGAGGAGCCAGTGTCCGACGTCGGGAGTCCCTCGTCGGAGGCGGGCTGAGGATGGGAAGAGGCCCGTCCGAGGGGACACTGCCGCAGCGCTGCCTCAAGGGTCAGGGTGTCTTAGCGGTTCTTCCCAGCCGGACGCCGGAGGAGCCGACGTCCGCTTAGGGAAGCGCCTGCACTAGTAGGCTGCAAGTCTGCGGCGGTATTGAGGGCAGAAGCCCCCTTTTGCCCGGAGGCCCCCGCCGGGCTCGAACGCGAACCTGACGGGCGGGCTGACGCCTCCTCCAAAACCTTGGAGGCTGCTGTCGGGCGATCCCCCGGAGGGGACATTACCTTGGCCACGGCTCCAGCCGGAGTCACGGAGGAGGAGGCCTTCTCCCGGTGCCTTTCTTTGTCCCGCTTCTTGTGCCCTTCAGGAGAGGTCGACGCCTGCCGAAGCTTCTTGAACTCCTTCTCCATGGCGGACATCTTCTTTCTGAGGAGATGGGCTTCTAGAGACTGCTGGCGTCGTCTGCGGGTGGCCGCGTTGAAATGAAGGCAGTGCGGGCACTTGTCTACCGCGTGGTTGGGGCCTAAACAAAAGAGGCAGAGGGAGTGACCGTCCTTGTGAGGCAGTTGGGCGCCGCACGAGTCGCACTTATTTTTTGAAGTGGACGACATATACCGACGTTCACCTGACGAAGAAAATACAAAATACTGAAACTTTTCAGAAAACCGACGAAGCAACAGGACTGAGCGTTGTGAACTTCACCGCGAGGTGCTGCACGAGCTGAAGGCGGGAGTCTGGGACCGCCTCTTTATACCGACGTCGTCCGACGCCGGTCACCTGACGTGGGGGCAGTCCCCACCAGGGACTGCTAGCTAGAAATTTTTCCGTGGGGTCCTGCCGCCTGCCAACGTCAGTCCTATATGTAATTACCTACTGCAAGAGCCTCTCTCAAAGTAAGATCACTTGATTTGCTGAGGTACAGATTTTATTGGCCTAAGATGGGGCTGATGTTGAGCAACACATTCAAACTTGTAGCCGCGCTGCTTACAGAGGAAGGTCTTACCCCAGAGGACTCCCCCCCCCCCTTGTTCACATCACCACCAGCGCCCCCATGGAGCTGGTCTGTATTGACTTTCTGAGTTTGGAGCCGGATCAAAGAAATATTAGTAATGTGCTGGCGGTCACTGACAATTTTACGAGGTATGCTCAAGCCTTCCCCACTAAGGACCAGAAGGCATCCACCATGGCAAAAGTACTAGTAGAAAACTTTTTTGTTCGCTATGGGGCTCCGCAAAGAATCCATTCTGATCAAAGGAGAGACTTTGAGAGTCGTTTGATCAAAGAGATGCTTTCTCTGTGGGGAGTGCGAAAGTCCAGAACAACCCCTTGCCACCCCCAGGGGGGACCCACAGCCTGAACGTTTTAACCGCACTCTGCTGGACATGCTGGGCACTCTCCACCCAAAAGACAAGCCCAGATGCAGCCAGCAAATTAGCACCTTGGTACATTAATCAATCAATCAATCAATCAATCAAAATCTTTGTTTGTCCAGACGATCATCATTGAGCAAGGCTCATTTGCAAGATGGACCTGGGGATAACAGGGTCAGGTACAAGGAAATACATTACATATGAAAATAAAAGTACACACATACACAATTATATATATAGACTACATACAATGTACGTCTGGGAACAAAGGCAACAATGTAGACATACGGTAGAATACTTGGCTGGCATAATACAAGAAAACCATATACAGGGTCAGGTACACGAGGAAATACATTACATATGCAGGAGTAAGTAGACATGTACACAACTTTATACACTGCATATAATTAACATCTAAAGACAGAGGCTACAATTCTGGCTCTTGAACTTGAGAATACATTTATAAGCTGCTGGACGGTACAGTGGTGAGCAGGGATGGGAAGAGCCAGGGGGGGGGTGGGGGTCAAGACCCAATAGCGTGTATTTTGATAGGATTCCATGGTTGCTGTTCAGGTGTCAGGGTAGGGAAGTGGAAAAAAGTAGAAGAGCTAGGGTGAGAATTGGGTTGCCACAGAGGGCTGAGATAGGTAATAGGTACTTTGAGCAGTCAAAGTAAAACAAGGGGTCATGAATAGTATAAGTAGAGAAAGACAGAGAGATTAAGGAGTTATGGAGGTAAAAAATTGGTAGGATAGAGGAGCTCAAGTCGGTATTAGGGATAGCATTTGCAGGGTTCCTTAATAAGATGAGAGTAAAGTGTTTTGAAGGTAGAGTCACTGACTGGAGTACTCAGCTTCAGTGTTTTCTGCAATTTATTCCAGAGAGAAGGCAGCACAGTACTTATAGCCGCTATACCAAAGCGAGATTTGACTCTGGGAACTCTCAATGAGATGGATGTAAGGCTTCTCAGGGTATACTTGCCTATTTGGTTTAAAGGAAGGCAGTCCGAAATGTATTGAGGAAGTCTGTTTGAGATTGCGCTCAGTGTCCATAGGGCAGCATTTCTGTTCCATCTACATTGGAGGGATGACCAGCCCACTGCTGTATATAGGGAGCAGTGGTGTGTAGAAAAGGGGAGGCTTGTGATGAATCTCAGAGCTCTATGGTACAACGTGTCCAATTTTTTGAGATAAGAGGCAGGACATTGACTGTACAGAAAATCCGCATAGTCTATTAAGGAGAGGAACGTTGTTTGGACTAGACGTACTTTAGCATCTCTTGTTAGAAAGTGACTGACCCTAAAGAAGAGGCCCAATCTTTGTCGTAATTTTTTTAGAAGCTCCTCTACATGGTCTATGTAGGCTAGCCTGTGGTCCAGCCACACTCCTAGATATTTGAAGTTACTGACAAATTCCAATTTTTCTCCGAGAATTGTAGAAATTTGCGGCATTAAGCCAGTATTAGCCAAATTCACTGTATGTACCAGCAGAGAGAAAAGCATGGCTTTGGTTTTCTTAGCATTAAGTAAAAGTTTTTTGTTTAGAAGCTGGTTTTGTAATAAGTTGAATTTGACTTGCAGGTCACTCTGCATGCAGCTTCTGGGGTTGGGCGGCTTAAGTATAGTACTGTATCATCTGCGAACAGATGGATACTGGCTCTGGTTATACAGTCATCAATGTTGTTGATGTAAATGGCAAATAATAATGGACCTAGTATAGACCCCTGGGGTACCCCTCTCAGTAGAAGTTTGAGGGTTGAGAATTTACCTTCGGCCTTCACCTGCTGGAGGCGGTCAGAGAGATAATTATTAAACCACTGCAGGGATAGTGAGTCCAACCCTAATGCATGCAGAGAGGAGAGAAGCACTCTATGATCAACAGTGTCGAAAGCCTTACTTAAATCCAGGAAGACAGCGCAAACATCATTCTTATTGTCCAGATTTCTTAGCCAGTCGTCAGACACCTTTGCTAGCGCTGTAATAGTACTATGTTTCACCCTGAAGCCTGATTGGGCTGGGTTTAGGAGATTCGTAGATTCTAGGTATAGTAGCAACTGATTGCTTAGAATTTTTTCCAGTAGTTTTGCCAGTACTGGAAGAATTGAAATTGGTCTGTAGTTGTTCAGATCACTAGGGTCCCATGACTTAAACAGGAGAATGACATGTGCTGTTTTCCATGTAGTTAGGATGGACCCTAGGGACAGGAACAGGTTAAATAGGTGTGTTATAGGCACGGCTAGCACGTGCAGTGCCACTTTTATGAACTAGGGATCAATCGTGTCGACTCCAGCACTTTTTCCAGTATCCAGCATCAGTAGCAAATTTTCAACTTCTTTGAGTGAGGTAGGAGTCAGGGAGAATCTTGAATCAGTAGCATGTGGCTCCATTTCTTTACTGGTAGTCTGTTGACATAGTAGGTTAGCAGGTGAGCTGTCAAATGCTAGGCCTGCGGTCGCGAAGTGGTTATTAAGGGAATCCAATACTTCCAAACTATCACTAATGATATCGTTGCCAGAGATGATCTTGTTTGGAAGAGAGGTTCCAGGCGTATGTCCAGACAGATCTTTGAAGGTTTTCCAGAATTTAGTAGGATTCTTGGTGGCAGCATCAAATTCAGAGAGATAATAGGCAGCTTTTGTTTCTCTGACTAATTTTGTGCAGTGGTTTCTTGCCCTTTTAAACTGGCTCCAGTCTGAAGGGTTCTGAGATTTTTGTGCTTTTTTCCATAACTTATCCCTCTCTAAGAGGGCTGATTTTAGTTCTAGAGTAAACCAACGGCACGTTTTGTTTGATAAACAAGCTTTACCAATCAGAGCATATTTATTTAAGGCCCCTAAGAGGACTGTGTTGAAAATGTCATAGGCTGATTGTACTGTTTTTGCCAGGTAGAAATCTTGCCATTGCATGGAGTCTTTTAGTTTGTATATGTAAACTGGTAAGTCGAAATTGCATCTGGATCTCTTAGCTGTGAACTTTGGTGAAGGTGAAGGTTTACTGTATGATCTTACACCAGCTATGAAGCAGTGATCACTTATGTCACTGAAGAAAATGCCAGCATGGGAGAAAAGATGTGGTTTACTCTCCAGGATGTCGTCGAGCAAGGAGCTATTGTCAGGATTCTTTTTATTAATACGTGTAGGTTCATTGATTAGTTGCGCTAATCCATGTGCGTCACAAAAGGATGAAAAAGGTGTAGAGGAGTTATATAGCGAGTCTAGGTTAAGGTCCCCAATGATAATTGTTTCTATTGGCTCTTGCCCCATGAAGGTGTTGATATGAGAGAATATCTGGAGACCGGGGGGGTTCTACAGCAACCTATTATACGCAGAGACAAGATGGGTGAGATTGCAGTCTTGAGTGATAGATATTCAAATTCATTTACGATTGTTGTTGAGTCGAGACAATGAGTTGTGAATTTATCCTTGACGTAAATGGCTACTCCACCTCCTCTGGAGTGCCTGTCTGCTCTAAATAGTAGGTAGCTTGGGATATTGATCTCTCTATCATGTGTAGTTGGTCTAAGCCAGGTTTCGGAGATTACTAGTATGTCAAGTGTGGTATGATGGACCCACGCCTGGATGATGGAAATCTTTTTTTAACAGGCTGCATACATTGATATGCAGAAAGCTCAGGCC
The DNA here is from genome assembly GCA_016271365.2 of Neoceratodus forsteri. Lineage (NCBI taxonomy): Eukaryota > Metazoa > Chordata > Ceratodontiformes > Ceratodontidae > Neoceratodus > Neoceratodus forsteri. The sequence goes on along the minus strand of CM057459.1, from coordinate 1,280,156,538 downwards.
TTTGAGGTTAGCTAGGTCAGTAGGTGATGTAATGGCATTTGGGGGCCCTGGATTGAGCTCTACATTGCCAGAGCATATTAGTAAAAGGAGCAATAACTTTATTATGGCCGCAAGTGTTAGATTCAGCATTCTGATCTTACTTCGTTTGCGTCGGAGGGCATCTTGGGTTGGTAGATGTTCCCATATAGGCTTCTTCCGGTATACTATAGCATGGATTAACAGTTTGACAGTAAAGGACATAGCAGGTTCGTCTTTAGGCAGGGCTGGTACCGTGCATTGCATAGGTATGTCAGATCTGGTTCCAACAACAGCGGCCCATGAAGATTGATACTGCACAAATTGGAGGATATATATATATAGGCAACCCTGTGGGCAATATGGTAGCGACTCATGGGCTCCAAGCGCCATTTGTTGGTGAACCTCCTCCCTGCCATATGGTACAATGAGGAGAAGGAGTACCCAGAATAAGGTAGTCTGAATAAACCACATGATTCCCAGTAAAGGTTTACAGATCAGAAATAAGAAGGGGGAGGTATCACCTTCAATAGAAAGAGGTGCTCATTTTTTTTTTTTTTGGAGTCAGTAGATAGGGGGCGAAGAGATAGGGACAGAGGATGATAAGTCAGATGATAGGATCTGAAAAAATGAATGGGCATGGCTGAGAGAAGGGGCGTGGGAGAAGAGTATAAAAATAATAGTCAAAGAGGGGGAAGGGAGGGTGGACGAAAAGTTGCGGCTTCAGCCGTACCTTGTGCTGCTGCGAGTCCGCTCCTGTGGAAGCAGGCGGCGGCTGAGAGAGCGCCGACCGCCCGCTGGCCGGAAGATCCTCGGCTGGGAGCTGTGAGCCCTGCTGGGCTCTTCCTCAGCTGCAGGAAGAAAGGGAGAGACACTTTTTTAAGCCTGCAGTAGACAAAGGGGTCAAGTGCACAGGCAGGGGGTCCAATTAAGCAAAAATAAAGGCAACAGATTTAGTCTGGCACCAGGCGTCTACCACAACTGCAATATAGAAGGGCTGTGATTACTAACTCCTTCGTGTGAAATTACAGGTCAGTTACTTGCAGCATTGATCCAAATTCAAGTTTAAAACAGTGGAACCCTCTAACACTTTCAAATCTAACATTCAGAGACTGTGAAAACCAGTGCGGCAGGAGAGAAATACAAATAAAGATGAGCTGCTGTCCTGGGGACCAGTCGGAAACGGATCCCAAAAGGCGCTCGCGTTCCGACTGATTGCGGCTTCAGCTGTACCTTGTGCTGCTGCGGTCCGCTCCTGTGGAAGCAGGCGGCGGCTGAGAGAGTGCCGACCACCCACTGGCCGGGAGATCCTCGGTTGGGAGCCGTGAGCCCTACTGGGCTGTTCCTCGGCTTGTGCTGCTGCGAGTCCGCTGCTGTGGAAGCAGGCGGCGGCTGAGAGAGCGCTGACCGCCTGCTGGCCAGGAGATCCTCTGCTTGGAGCTGTGAGCCCTGCTGGGCTGTTCCTCAACTTGTGCTGCTGCGAGTCCGCTCCTGTGGAAGCAGGCGATGGCTGAGAGAGCGCCAACCGCCTGCTGGCCGGGAGATCCTCGGCTGGGAGCTGGGAGCCCTGCTGGGCTGTTCTTCGGCTGCCTACATGCCTACAACTGCACCAAAAGTGATGCCACTGGGTTCTCCCCCTACCGCTTGATGTTTGGAAGAGAAGCCAGACTACCAGTAGATGCTTGTTTCGGAGTTTCTCCTGATGGGGTCTGAGCTGATAATTATCTACAGTATGTGCAAAAGTTAAAGGCTCAGCTGAATCATGTGAACCATCTGGCTCAAACCATGGCTGCCAAAAGAAATCTAGCCAACAAAGAAAGGTATGATAAAAAAGTGAAGGCACAGGAACTCCAGGAGGGAGATCGTGCATTGTTAAGAAATCTGGGACTGCATGGCAAACACAAAATTGCTGACAGGTGGCACCATCTCCCTCACATTGTAGTGGGCAAACTGTATGACCTGCCCATGTACAAAGTTAGGCCTGAAAACGATTCAAAAGATGTTAAGTCAATGCATCGAAATCATTTGCTGCCCACTGGCCAAATACTGATTGAGTCTGAGTCCCAAGAAAGTGCTCCCCTGGATCGGTGACCACAGCTGCTGCTAAGCAAAGGCAGAGAAAGTCTGCACATACAGTTGCTGAGTTAAAGGGAATCTGTACCACACAGCCTCACATTGTAAATATGTGAGCCTTGCATGTTCATCTGTTAAAACATGGTGAAGAGCAGTTATGTTAGTGCCCCCCAAAAAATAGGTTTTATCACAATTACCACCCTATGAAACATAGTGCCATTTTAACTCTATTCAGGCATTCTGTGCAGCAAATGTGGCTCCTGTAATGACGTCTATGCCTCATCACCGAGTGAGAGCATGGACGTCTATGTGGCAGTCCCCTTACACTGAAACGCACACTGAGCGCTATACTGTAGTCCCCAGTAACAGTGTACATACCCAATACTAGTGCCCCTGGTCCTCTATTAGCCCCGTTGGAAAATAAGTGAGAAAACGGCCTGCTATGCCTGTAAAAGCATAACATGTTCAGAGCCCCGCTGCTCCACTGATGTAGGAAGATTTCTCCCGTGACGCGCTGGCCCCAGCATGCTCAGCAATGAGCGTGCACGTCTATGCCTGTTTGTAGGCTTTATACAAGCAATAAGCAGGCGGAAAGCCTTATAGCCCCTGGAAGGTCCGGTATAGCACAATACCGCCCACCCTGGAGGGTATTATTGCACTTAGAAAATGGGCACTGTAAAACAAAATAAGTTTCATAAAGAAATATTAATGAAAAATTAGTTTAAAATAATAGGTTTTGTAATAAAATAGTTCCTCCACCTCCATTAGAATGTGTTTTTTTTTTTTTTTTAACTAGGGACTTTTTTCCTACTGGAGCCTGTGTAGTTGGACCTGGTTGTCATACTAACCCTGCAAACAATAACAGACACACACACGGCTTTTGGGAGCAGCAGGAGTGAGGCAGTGTTTTGTTTTTTACTTTAGAAGTGTGACTTCCCAGTTTAAGTATGCTGGCATGGTTGCAGAAATATTTATTGGCTTCTGAGAGACAGAGGGAATGTGGTATCTCCAGTACCGCTACTGTACCTGGCAGTATCAAGGTGGTCGTCATGGTTAAAACACACACACGGCTTAGAAAATGAGCTCATACTTTTTTGCCTGTATTTCTTCATTTTATTCATCTAACACTTCTTTCAATTGCCGTTTCTTTCCCCTGATTGAGAGTGAAAACTCGATGGCAGGTTTGGGGAGTGGCGTGCTGTTTCGGGCTGAGCGGTTTACAAAGTAGTGGGACTGAGGTAGTGTGTGATAGTAGATTTTTCCTTTATTTGCAGAACTTATCAGGAGGCACTCACTTGCTTAAGAGAATAACTTGACTTTAAAATTGCATACTGCTTTGAGCGCGTGAGTGAGAGACAGATCGAGACTGAGAGAGAGAGAAAACGCTAGATGTACAGTCCTGTAAACAAGGAAGCTACAGCTTCTCCAACATTAGGATTACCGGAGTTAGGACTGTCGCGGTAAACTTAACTTGCAATTCTGCAGTTTTTGTTTTTTTTTTTGTTTTTTTTTTTTTTAAATCGGGGGGGTTATTTCTCTTTAAGGGAAGACAGCATGACGGCAGTTTAAATATCCACAACGGGATGAGATCACCACAGCAGTTTAGCGTGTGCAGTTTAAATGAGAGGAGTGACAGCAGTTTGGCCTGCGATTCTCTAAATGACATCATTAGGAAAGATGCTTGGTTCTCTCTCTTCGTGACCAAAAGATTAAAAGTAACGAGTGTTTCTTTCTCTCCCTCTCTCTAGCAGTCTGCTTTGAGATGAGGAATTATGAACAGGAGCAGTCAGCTTTGGGATAGTTTAGAAAAAAATGGCAATTCCTTGCAGCAGTAGGCTAAATGGGCAGGCAGACAGGTGGAGAATGGGGGTTGAGTGTCGGCTCTTGCTTACCGAGGAAAAAAAATGGCGGCAATTTGAAATTGTGTACCCATCACTTCAGCCAATGAGGAAGCAGGGTGCTGGGCACACAGATACTTTGCCGGCTATCAGGCAAGCTTAGGCTGGGGATTTTTATTTTGAGGGCATCTATTGTCTGATAGATGCCCACCTAAATTATTGGCTCAGCCAATCAGACGAGAGAGAGAATTGTCTTTGTCCATTTTCTAAAATGGAACAGAGTACAAAAAATGTAAACACTATGTTATTATTGTGATTCCTGGCACAAGACAGCTATATGAGCCTCTGTAATGATGTCTTCTGTTAAACCGAGTGCTGGAATTTGCAATATATCAGTTCTTTATCTCAGCACTGTGAGCGAGCGTCATGGAATGGAATGACGCTCGCTCACAGTGCTGAGATAAAGAATTGTTATATTGCAAATTCCAGCGCTCGGTTTAACAGACAACATCATTACAGAGGCTCATATACTGTAGCGGTCTTGTGCCTCATATTATAATAATAACAAAGAGAGAGAGAATTGTCTTTGTCCATTTTCTAAAATGGAACAGAGTACAAAAAATGTAAACACTATGTTATTATTGTGATTCCTGGCACAAGACAGCTATATGAGCCTCTGTAATGATGTCTTCTGTTAAACAGAGTGCTGGAATTTGCAATATATCAGTTCTTTATCTCAGCACTGTGAGCGAGCGTCATGGAATGGAAAGACACTCGCTCACAGTGCTGAGATAAAGAATTGTTATATTGCAAATTCCAGCGCTCGGTTTAACAGACAACATCATTACAGAGGCTCATATACTGTAGCGGTCTTGTGCCTCGAATTATAATAATAACAGTGTTTACATTTTTTGTACTCTATTCCACTATAAAGTCTATAAGCAGGCATAGACGTGCACACTCACTGCTGAGCGTGCTGGGGACAGCGTGTCACGGGAGAAATCTTCCTACATCAATGGAGTAGTGGGGCTCTGAACATGGAATGCTTTTACAGGCACAGCAGGACATTTTCTCACTCGTTTTCCACAGGGGCTAATAGAGGACCAGGGGCACTAGTACTGGGTATGTACACTGTTACTGGATACTACAGTATAGCGCTCAATGTGCGCTTCAGTGTAAGGGGACTGCCACATAGACGTCCATGTTCTTACTCAGTGGTGAGGCATAGACGTCATCACAGGAGCCACATTTGCTGCACAGAATGCCTGAACCAAGTTAAAATGGAGCTGTACGGTGCTGTGCTTTGGGGGTGTTAATAGTTGTAAAATCTACATTCAGGGGCTCTAGCACCTCTAGTTTTCAACATGTGCTAACAGACAACCATGTAAGGCTCACGTATTTACAATGTGAGCCTGCATGGTACAGATTCCCTTTAAGGTTTTTTCCACTGCAAACCCCAATTGAAAATGACTGTCAGTCTACTTCAGAGGAAAGTGAGTGCAACTTTGGGTAATACCTTTCTTATGAACTAAGTCAATTGTTTCAAGGTAATCTCCTAGTTAATTATGGAGATGAATCTGGGCCTTCTGGACTGCCTAAGCCCCCAGCTTTGTCCTTGGAGCCAATGCTCCCAGAAAGTGAGGTGCAGAGTGTTAAGTCTGATGATCTTGAGTCACTGTGCATGGTGGAACTGTATGAGCTTTCAGAGGAGGAAGATGATGAACCGGGACAGACTGGTGATATACCAGAGCAAGAAGAGTATTTAGAGTGCCCTGATGGTTCACTACCAGTGCCAGAAAGCTCCCCCTGTGAGCCAAGTGTTGTGACTTCAGAAATTGCAAACCCTGGAGCTGAAAGTGCCCCAAGTTCCGACCTTTCTAACCAGATGGAAACTCCACTGGCAAGTAAAGACAATGCTGAAAGTGAGGCTAAAAGTGCAGAGACTGTAACAGTTCCCCCTAGAAAGACTGGTCGAGCTGTGAAGCCTGTAGTGCACCTCAGCTATGATTCTCCTGGGAGGCCTGTAGACTTGCTTCTCAATGTGATCCACAAGGGGGTGTATGTATCCCTGAGTTCATTACCCAAACCGAGCATCAGTGCTAACTCCAGGTTAATTGTTTTGCCCTCCAGGTATGGTGCCCCTGCCCCACCCAGCCCCAAGGTAGCTGATAGGGAAGGGCCCCGTCTTTCCAGGTTTCATGTGCAGGAGGTAATAACCTGAGCTAAGGTACAATGTCTGTATAATGCTGTGTAAAAAGTAATGTGCCGAAAAGTATCAGAAATGTGTTTATAGCAAAAGTGATATGCTGACTGATGATTACACATATAAGCTTAATATGTTAAGTGATGTCAATGTATATAGTGTTTTGTGCTAGAGTTTATGGGGGTACTTACTTGACGTGGAAGCGAAGTTTTTTCCAGGTCAGGAAGGGTGTAACCCCCCTGCAAATGGGGCGTCCCAAAAGTCTTCCAGGAGCTTGCCTGAGTGCTCCAGGTCTAAGCTCGCTTAAATGCCGCTTAAAATGTGGGCGGCGTGAGTGCTTTGTGCCTCCACGTACTGTCTTTTAAGAGCTGCCTAACTGCATGTGGTAATCCTTTGACTGGGGGGACTGGGTGTTTCTGTGCCCGAGTCCCGCCTGGGCCACAGAGTAAACGCTCCGTTTCTGCCGTGACTATATGCACAGAGGGAGCCTTTCAGAATGCTGAAACTGTTTGCCAGAAATCATTTAGAGTAACAGTGAGAACGTGGTTTGCCTAACCTGCCTTTCTTGCAGCATGAACTGTTTCTGTGAAAGCCCCACCATTTTGGTTCTGAACTGCCTAAATGGACCAACTGGGTTGGGGGAGCCCTAAAATGGAGACTGCTTAGGCCAATCAGGAAAGGGACTCTAAGCTGGAGCCTGCTATAAGGGGGCTATATGGCCGGTGCCTCTGGGAATTGAAGTTTGGACCCTGGCCCCTTTTTTACACCAACAGAGGGAGCCCTGCTGTGATTGACAGTCGAATCAACCAACCAAACTTGTGTGGGTCTGAAGGAAATGCCCTGAGCTGTTGCTGGCAAGCCAGATTCAAGGTGGCTGTGAAAGGAGACAGAGCTCTGGTTTGTTGCGGCGTGTAGTTTGCACGGGAAGCGCATGGGGGGCCCTGATGTCGGCATGCAGCCATTAGAGAGTGTAAGTTCGGACTGAATCCAAGTTGTTGAGGAAGAAGAAGCAGCAGGAGTGTGAGAACCAGGCTTAACCTGAAGAAAACCGAAAGTTTGCTGAATGCGATCGGCCTGTCAGGGACTGCTGATACTGTGTATACTCCCGGGTTTTGCAGTAATTGCAATCTGGGTGTTAGAGCAGTCTACTTGGTACAGTACTTTTCTTTACATATAAATGTGCTTTAAGTTGGAGGGAGACTGCGATCATAATTTCCCTCACTCTGTAGTGTGTGCTGAATGCTGGAGACCCAGAAACAACACCATTCATCCTGTAATCTGTATTGGGTATCGTGAGTACAATTCAGGGCCACGCCCTGAAACAATCTGTGAATCAAAAGTGTGCCATCTGATTTATTTGCGCTTTCCTTTTTCTTGAACTGAGCCTCTGCTCCTGATTACAATTGTTTTGTGCATGACTTTCTTTTCTTTAGGGCCCCAACCAGCTGCACCAGCCGGCCATCCCCGGAAAACAGACCTGGCTAGCCCCCCCCCATCCTGGGTACCCAGAAAGTGTGACATTTGGACCCTAAATTGCACGCATACTGCTGTGATTTGTGTGGTTACTGCCAATCAACCCGATTCCCCTTCCTTGTTATTTCCACTGAATAAATCAGATTTATGTTTGTTGAACTATATTTTACTTGTGGTGTCAGTAAATATGGCAGAGAATATTGCATAGTTGCTGTGGCATTGCCTAACCTTATTTTACAGGGGGTCCTCAGGGACGTGCTGCAGAATCAGTCCTGATGGTAAGTAGGTACTGCATGTGTAATGAGTGTGCATATGTGGGGTATTGGGAAGGTAAATCCCGTGTACTGTGTGGGCCACTAGTGGGAACAAAGGGGGGGTCACAGTGTCCCAGAGGGCTGTACCCAAGCTAGTTTAACCACTACCAACCCTGACCTCTGGGTGGAGGCACCCGTCACTGGACCTAGGCCGCCTAACCTGTCACTAGCCATACAGGCAGGGGTAGTAGCCCTTGGGATAGCGCCACCTAGGGGTTACACAATGTTGTCATGGCAACCTCTCGAAGTGAACACAGCACTGTTGTTAACTGATACCCATCTATTATCTACTTTCTGTTAGTTTAAATGTTGTCAATGGGCTAGCTATTTACTGCTGGGTAATGCATGCTCACCTACAAGGTGCCAACACACTCCAAGAGCTGTGACATCATTATAGAATTCTGCCCCCCACTCCTAGACAGTTGTTTAAAATATTCAGTCACAAGTCTTTCAGTCGTACAGTCACATAACCTTGCCAGGGTTAACTTAATGGACTCCTTGAAAGATACAGAAAAATCACAACTCAGTTTTACAGAAATGTATAGACAGCCTCAAACTCTGCCATATAAACTCTGCAATGACAGCTTCCCACTGAACTCCTTTTACAGAGGCTCCGAGTATAAGACTCAACACAGTAAACAATATGTGCCTAAAACAAATAGCATTCATTTGTGAAATCTTGTGAAATTTCTGTTGCAGAATATTTTCTACAGAGTAACAGACTCTAAGATAGGTTCCAGATGACTTTGTTAGAACAGAAAAAAAAAATACAGTAAGCTTGACAGAATTTCTTCTGTCTCTTTCCAAACTGTTATTGGTCTAATCATTTACTGTTGGCATTTAATATGGAGTACCCACCAACAGTGTTCGAGAGAGGATATTCTGCCAGTTTTAGCTGCCTATCACTTTACTGCCATTTGAAGCACCTTATGCCCAAAGGCCATATCAGCAGAGGTCTGAGTGTTTAATCTGTAATGTTTTGTAAATGTAAATGTGTGCAAGATGACCAGGTTCCTGCCTTGCACAAATCGGAAACTCAAGTGTCCAGCCTTTCTATCAGACAGACTGCCACATCCCTGGTCAAATGCACTTTTACTCAAAGCTAGTGGTGCCTTTGCTTTACATGATCTGACCCATCTAGCCAAGGTCACCTTGAAAGCCTTTTGGCCTTTGTTGCTGCTCTAAACAGTACAAAAAGGCTATGAGTTTGCAGAAAGGGTGGCCAGCCCTGCAGCGTGGCAGTAGAGCTAATGCCTGCTATGCTGGTGACCCAGGTTCGGGAGTGGGCTTGGGTCACATGGGGACTGGGCGAGGGAAGACAGACAGCCCTATGGACTGCTCTCCTCTTTTGGGCAGACCACTACTTGCCTGACACCTGGAGCATGACACCTGTGGCAGTACAGCAGGAGCAGAGACTTGTGAAGGTCTGCAGTCAGATGATGATACATGAGGGCGTGCCTCGGCATGCAGCCACAGTGCATCACTGCATGGCAGGCAGACCTGGGGAGACAACAATGGTGGAAACCCCCGACCAAGCAGGATGATACTCCAGTCCATCACAGCCTCCACAACATCGACTATGCATCTCCTCTGAACTCATCTGGATTATGCTAACAAGGACCCTGGCCAGCCCCAACAGCCAGCCATGAGGGGTAATCCAGGTGCGATAACTGGAGAAGGGTACCATAAATTCTAGAGAATAATAAGCTTTAATAATAATAAACTTTATTTGTACTACATAATTCACAAGTATCAAAGCGCTTTGACAGTAAATGACACAACTGAAATAAAATGAAACCATAAATAGGCAGTATGGCGCAGTGGCTTAAGGCTCTGTGCTGCAAATCTGGAGACCTGGGTTTGAATACCACAGCCCCCACTTGCATACTGTGTGACCCTGAGCAAGTCACTTAATTTCCTCATGCTCCCAGGTTGCACCTGTAAACAAGCTTTCAGCTTAGTGTGTCTCATCTGGTTAAATAATTAAAAAAAAAAAAATAATAATTAAAATTTAGTTAACAGCTAAAATCATCCATATCAAGTTAAAAAAGCAACACTAAATAAATAAGATTTCAGTGCGGCTTTGAAGCTCTCCACCGTCAAGCACTCCCAAACCCAACGAAGTAGAGAATTCCACAGGGTAGGAGCTACATAAGAAAATGCCAGAGTGCCAGATGTCTTCAGCCAAACCTTAGGAACCTCTAGCAATCCCTCGTCGGTGGAGCGGTTGGGAGGGGCAATAAGGGTGCAGAAGCTCTTGCAGGTAGTACGGTCCCTGTCTGTGTAGGGCATTATAGGTCAGCAAGCCAACTTTGAAGGTGATCCTCCACTAAACTAGTAGTCAATGCAGCTCGCACAGCACTGGTGTAATATGGCTAGATCGAGAGAGCCCAGTTAGTAACCGGGCTGCCGCATTCTGCACTAGCTGCAGATGGTGGATATCAACCCCCTGTAACCCAAGGTGCAGGGAGTTACAATATTCCAGACAGGAGGTCACGAAAGCATGGACCAATGTTGGTAGGCCAGGCAAGACCAGGTGTTTAATCCGGGTGATCTTCCTCAGATGGTAGAATGAGGTCTTGATAACGGATGACACCTGAGATTTCAGGAGTCAACCCCTCGTCAAAAATAATGCCCAGACTCCACACCCGTTCAGAGGTCCTCAGTCCGCCGCCTCCCAGCACAACAGAAGTTGCCTACCCTGCCGAAGACCCTTCTACTCGATGACCCGGGTCCACAACCAACACTTCAGTCTTGTCAGAATTCAGCTTCAACCAGTTGGCACTTGTCCATGCTTGGATCTCGGCTAGGTAGTTGTTAAATATCGAGACCACTGTATCCTGTTCAGGTACAAAGGACATGTACAGCCGAGCGTCATCTGCACAGCAGTGAAAGTTCAGCCCGTACCACCTTACAATGTCCCCCAGTGGCAACATGCACACTGCGAACAACATGGGAGTCAGCACAGAGCCCTGCGGGACTCCAAATGGCAGGGAAAATGCGCTGGAGTAATATATCCCTGACACTACTCTCTGAAAACTGCCAGTGAGGAAGGACTGAAACCATCTGAGGACTGCACCAGACAGTCCACAGATCAACCGCAGGCACTCTAGCAATATCCCATGGTCCACGGTGTCAAATGCCACGGAGAGCTCCAGGAGGACCAAGACTGAATAGCTCCTCCGATTTCTCGCTATAAGGAGGTCACTGAGCACCCGAGCAAGAGCAGTCTCAGTACTATGCCTCTTCTAAATCCTGACTGGAAGGGTTCACAGATGTCATGGGTGGCAAGATGGTCCTCCAGCTGCAGCGTGACCACCTTCTCAATAACCTTCCCCACAAAGGGAAAGTTAGAGACTGGCCTGTAGTTAGTGAGACAATCTGGGTCGAGAGAAGGTTTCTTGAGGAGCAGAGTCACCACCGCCTCCTTCAGGGAGTCCGGAAATTCCCCAGTCTCTAACGAACACTGGACAAACTCAGCCGGGACCAGGCCAATGACCTCCACACATCACACAAGGAGACGGTTGGGCCCAGGTCCAAACCACAGCAGGTCGGCCGCATATTCTAGATGATCATCATGACATCCGAGATCACCACCTGATCAAAAGCCAACCAACCAGCCCGAGGTGTTGCGACCTCCCACCGATCACCTCCACCCCCACTGGATCAGGCTGATCTGATCTCTGACCTGATGTCAGCAATCTTATCTGCAAAGAAGTGAGCGAACTCGTCACATTTCTCCTTTGACAAAGCTCTCTGTAACCACACACTGTCTGGACTGCACAGTCTGTCCACAGTTCTGAAGAGCTGCACCGGTTGATTCTGTACAGTTATAATCTCCCCAGACAGGAACTCTACCTTCTTATGGGAGATTACCGATTGATAGTCTGCATAATGTGCCATCAATCTAAGCTTGTCAGCATCAAGGCCAGATTTCGCCAGCAATGTTCCAACCTTCGCTCAACCCTCCTCATCTCCCTCAAGACCCATCAAACCCATGGGGACAGAGGAAAAGGGGAGAGAGGGCAAACACGGACTGGGGCTGTGGAGTCCAGAGCCACCACCACAACCTTGTTATAGCCTTGCAACAGATTCTCTGGATGGTGACAGGGCAGGGCGGACAAAAGCAGACTGAGGCAGGTCAGTGACCAGGGGACAAAAAACTCCATAGAAAAATTCTGAAAGGAATGTGTTTGTGTAAGTTATGTCTTGAGTGTTCTTAGAATGTCTAGCTTGGCAACTGCATTTCTTTAGTGCTTCTGGGTTATAGACAAAAGGAAGGGAAGCTAGTTTTTTGGTAAACATGAAACTCGGAAGGAAGTTTAGGAAGGAATGAAGGGACTGTATGTAACTACCTTATCCTAATTAAAGTTCTGTTAAGTTTCACTGCTGGACAATTCCTGCAGCTCTCCTATCTGTCTAGCAGAACAAATTACTACTAGAAAACATATCTTAAAGAGCCCTTGAAAGCATGGGGAAGGAATGAGGGGGGGGACACATCCCCCTCACTTTTTTAAGTGACCATTTATGTCTCCCGCAGAATGTTTGGCAGCTGTAATTAAACTGGAATCAGAAAAGATACAGATACATTTTCTCTTTTAAAGCAGAAACAAGCCATGGTTATAAATTACTGGAGTGAGAAGTTTCACATCTCTGGCTCCCTTCTTATCTTGGCCAAGTGTAAATCACTCAAACCTCTGGAAATGTGAGAGTTCTGAGAGTGTCAGTCCTTGGTGCAGCTGGTCTCCATCAAAACAGGCAGCTTGTACTCATTTTTCAATGTACTCATTTCAATGTCTGGCCACGCAGTGATGCTGGGTTGCTCACCGGATTGGTTTCATTTACTGCCAGTGTGTTGTACAGAATCTGTGGTAAAAGCTGACCTGGACCCAAATCTGCCTGTGCACTTGCTTTTAGAGAACTTAATACCAGGGTTTCTGTGCAGGTACAGCAGTTTTTGGCCCTGTCTACGCTGATGAATTGTGTGTGCTAAAAAACTTTCTAACTGAGTTAAACCGTGTTAAAGTTGTGTAACACAGTATGTGGCCACACTTATGTTTGTTTTAAAACCGTGCTTGAACCCTGCTGACAAGGTAGTCTTGAGCACAGTTTTAAAAACGTTTTATGGTAAGCACGGTTCAGTTTTTGTGTGTGGATGCTTTGCAGGTTGTAGCACGGTATCTGTATTCCTCTGAAATCCCATAAGATCCCCGCACGAAGCAGTGGCAAACGTGCAAGTACAAAAAGCGGCAATTTTGTGTAGGTTGAAGCGCTGCAATATGACAGATAGAGCAGCAAGCTGGTCAGAAGGTGCAACCACAACATTGATTGACTACTGGTCCATGGAGGCTGTTCAGGAAGATGTGAACAGCTACCAGCGTAATAGCAAAATGTATGAGCAAATATCTGCTCATCTTGATGCAAAGGGTTTTGATCGTACTGCAAAACAGTGCCGCAAGAAGATTAAGCAATTAAAAGTGAAGTACCACAAAGCAAAAGACAGAAATCGTCGGTTGAGTGCTGGTCAAGTTACTTGTCCGTTTTTTGATGAATTGGATAGGATTCTGGGCACTCGCCCAACGTCCGTGCCTCCAGTCGTTATTCAAAGCGGTGAAGGTGATGATGAAGTAGAAACTGATGCCAAAGAGGACATCACATATGAAGCGCTATACAATGATGGTAATTACCACCCTGTACCTCTATGTAGATGCCATAAAGTTCAGCACAACACATAAGACAGTTTTCTGTCCGCAGCTCCAGAGCGCCCCCCCCCCCACACACAAACATCTCCAAACTTCAGGAACCGCAAAATGGCAATATTATTGTACCTGGCACACTAGTTTGTATTGCAATGCATAACAGGTTTATATTGATATCTGTCACCATTGATGATCTGTGTCTCCTAATCAGCAGAACCACTCAGATATGGTAGTATTGTGCATTGTAACCGCCTCCCCACACCCTACCAACAACGCATAGTGCCATGATCTGCATTGCACGACATCATGCTGATGACTTCCCTACATGCAGAATGGTGCTGTGGCTACGGTTAGTGAGCCTCCTGCTGTGTGACCCTGATATGCTGCATTCATAGATGTAAACCGGTTAGTGAGCCTCCTGCTGTGTGACCCTGATATGCTGCATTCATAGATGTAAACCGAATGTCTGGCACCTGCACGGTTGAACAATTATCCCTCCTTGACCTCCCCCTTCCCTGCTTACAGCCTGGAGAGAAGGCCTTGTTGATATTACAGTGTTCATCTGAATTTATATCTTCATTCTCTCCTTACTGGTGTGTTTGTGTGCACAGTTGCCTGTGTGAACGGATGTCTGTTTAATGCTTCTGCGGAGACAGTGTGGTGACACGGTGTTCACACTGCAGTATAGAAATGTTCTGTGTTGAATGCATTAGAGGTGTTCATTAGGTTAAGTATGCATCTTGCTGCATAACTGAGATAGTCAAAAGTCTAAACTGCTTTAAGTTGTAGTCAGTGCAAACCTCAACTTAACAAAGCAGTTTCTGACTTCTGTGACTGTCTCAGTTATGCAGCCAGATGCATATTTAATCTAATGCACACCTCTAATGCATTCAACACAGAACATTTCTATATTGCAGTGTAAGCAACATGTTACCACACCGTCTCCGCAGAAGCATTAAAAAATAGACATCAGTTCAAAGACACAACTGTGCAGAAAATTTCACCAGCACACAAATATGGAGAGAATGCATATAAAAATTCTTACTGGCAAGGACAGTGCCATGGTTTTGGTTCATAGAGCTTTCATGTGCATCATTATCAAAGTACTTGTAGGAATATGCACCCATTCCATGTCACAGTGCTCACTGTACAGAACAGAAAAGCTTGTGAACAGAGTATGCGTTCATCTTAGTACTTTTGCCATATTCATTAACGTACTTTTGTACAAGAGACAATTTTCAGGCACAGAGCATTTCTGCATTTGGGCATGCAGTGCAACATGCATCTGTGCACATCAATAACCAATTCATTTTAATGTATTGTAACTGTAGTGATATGCACATATGGAAATTAAGGTGTATGTTTGCAATTGCAGAGAATGAAACCGCAAATAAAAAATGCATCTATTGACCAGCCACTGAATGATACTGCTGAAGCCACAGTAACACCAGAGAACATTGAGGAAGAGGAATCTGGCCTATCAACCTCGGTGTCTTCAAATGCAGATCAGACACGTACGCATAAAAAAAGCACACCTGAACCACTAACAAACCTTGGAATAAAAAATAAATCATCGAGAATACAAGAAATAATAGCATGTGCATTTGAGCCCACCAGAAAACTTATTGTTGAGCAATATGACAAGATGTTGCAGCTAGAGAGGGAAAGAGCGGCCACTGATAGAGAAATGGAAGAAAGAGTACGGAAGCAAGAAGCAGAACAGAATGCAGCATTCTTTCAAACACTGTTTCAAATTCTGGATCCTCAATGCATTGTCATGCATTCTGGGACAGCAATGACGCATCAGATGTCGAGTCAGCAGGGTGCCACACCAAGCCAACAATATCAGCAGCAAACAGTTCAGCAGCAGTCCACACATCTTGCCATGCATCACCAACATAAATTCAACGTGGCAAATGATAATTCTACACAGTACAGTGGATTCAAGGTGGCTGGCCAACCACGCAGCATGACTGAAGAGCTTCTATCTGAAAGTATGACATGGACTGATCTTTAGCGTGCATGTCACAATTAAGTCAAATACAGTGTAGTAATTCACTGTTATTTGCAATAACAAGCACAAGTATGTAACTGTTGAGTGAGTTTAGCAGAACTTTTAAATCAGAGGTTAAATGAGTTGCTAATGAAAGAGCTGTACAACTGTTACACTTACAAATGTCAAACTTATTTTCATGACTGCAACACGCTGCTGTTGACTAGTCACTGTTGTGTTGTCAGTATATGTGAAACAATGTCTACTGTTACTGCACCTATCTTTTTAAGCGGCTGATAAATTTATTTGTGAACTAAAAAAAAGTAACCAAGAAGTTATGGTTAACGTATTAAAGGTCACACTTTTCTGTGACAAAGTCCACCTCAGGAAAAGACATAGAGTGGAGGTGGTCCAGAAAAGGACTATCAAAATGATGCTGGGTCTGCATCAAAAGCCCTACAAGGAGAGGGTAGAGGAGCTCAATATGTACACCCTTTGGGGGGGGGGGGATTCGATAGAGACCTTTAAATATTGAGGTTAATAAGATACAAGTGTAGGGTATTTTTCAGAGAAAAAGCTGCCCTAGAACAATGGGACATGCTATGAAGCCGGTGGGAGGTAGATTCAGCAGAGATGTGAGGAAGTATCTGTTCACAGAAAGGGTGGTGGATTCCTGGAATAGCCTTACAGCAGAGGTAGTGAGGGTGAAAACAGTGGTGGGGTTCAAAAATGCCTCGGACAGAGACAAGGGAATTGTTGGGGTAAGGTGGGGGGGGAGGGACAGCACCTTAGATCATGTAACTGGACTGGGTGGGTCCAGCGACCCTTACCTGCCATTAGAAATGGAACTCTCAAAGAAGCGCTCCTGCCCCAGATTAAACAGTATAAAAAGGCACTGCAGAAGTATTTAGACCAAAAAATTGAAAGACAGCTATGCTACACTAGGGACTGGATTTATGAAGTGGGAGGAAGGGCTAGGAAGATCCTGCCCTGGCAAATCAGAAAGGAAGCTGTGTACAGAGCAGTCCTCAAAATGACAGAAACTCTGATGACTCACGTTTGAAAGCGAGCCTGGGCATTGGAGGGTCGACCAGGGGAGAAGGACTGAACGTTCCACTGATTGCTCTCTTCCTCGGAGGGAGGGGGGACCTCGCTTGCCTGACCCCTGGCGAAGACCTGTGATCCATCAGCCAGCGCTAGTATCTATGAGGAGGTGAGGCACACATTGGTGTGCGCATCCCTGTACATTCTGTCTCCCAGGGACCAAAAATGGAAAAACTCGGGCCAAGCAGGATGCTGCCTGCCTCACACCACAGGTCCCGCACCACTGACCGCAGCCTGTTGACTGACGGGAGGAAGGGCCACCCCGAAAGCCCCACCCTGGGGGCAAGCCAAGGCTGTTAACCAGGTAGGGTAAGTCCCGGAGTCGGTGGATGACGGGACTGGGTGCTGCGTAGGGCTGATGGGGGTCAGTCCATCGGTGGGAGATAAAGTGCAGCAAATACAAAAAATAAAATGACAAACTGCCGTGGCCTGACGGAGTGACAGCAGCCCCCATGAAAATAGCCAACATCTTAACAGAACATTATGATAGACTGTACCCACAAGAGAAGAGTCAACCCCATGACAATTAGATAGCGAAGTACTTGGGCACGCTGCCTTTGCAGTCCCTCATACAGCAGCAATTCTCTCCCTGGAATAGCCCATCTCGGAGATACAGCTGCAAGCAGCTATATGACTCGGACAAGGCACCACCCCAGGACAGATGGCATCACATCTGAATATTACAAAACCTTTACAGAACTGCTAACCCTTGTGATCTAGAAGCTATTTAAGTCCATTTTGGGAGGGAAGGGTATACCACAAACTTTGGAAAAAAGCCCAGGTGTCAGTCATCCTTAAGCCAGGCAATGACCCAACAGTCTGCTAGTCCTGTCAGCCTATCTCCCTGCTCCCAGAAGATCTTAAGCTTTTCATGGGGATTCTGGCGGCCAGGGTACAGGATTTGGTGGGATACCTAATCAACCTGGATCAAGCAAGATTTATTAAAGGGCAGAACCTTAACAATATCTGGTGCCTCTTTAATATCCTCACTGCACAACACACCTCCAAGAGTCTTCAGCTGGTCATTTCTATGCACGCTGAAAAAGCCTTTGAACAGGTTCACAGGGCCTATTTCCTCCATGGCCTGAAGGTGATGGGGTTTGGTCAAAAACTGGTCACATGCATCTCAGCCCATACTTCTCTCTGGAAGCCAATGTCCAAGTAAAATGGTGTAATGTCTCAAAGATTCCCTCTGATCAGAGGGATGAAGAAGGGAGTCCCCCTCTCCCCCTCGTTATCTGCTCTATGTATTAAGCCCCTGGCAGTGGCAGTAACGGCTAATGCAGATATCCGGGGGGGCAATTTTTTTTTTTTTTTGCTTTCTTTATTTATCTGCCTTCCTGCCTTCAGTCTCCCCTCCTTCAGACTGCTCATACCTTTTTCCGGACCCCCTTGCCCCCGGATCTGCCCCTAGAGTGCTTCTCTTCCCTCCTCTCCTGCACAGCGGGGTCTGCCCTGGGAATTGGTGGTCTCCTGGAAGGAGCTGTCTTCATCTGGGAGCACCGAAGGGTTTTTTCCGTTTTTCTGTACTCCCCCCTACAGCCCTGCCCCCTGGGACGCTGGCACAAGGGCGAGCAGGCGTCCAGAGGCGGCGTGCACGCCGCTCTCTCTCAAGCCCGTCAACGTCCCCTCCCCAGACTCCATGAGCGGAGCCACAAGCCCCCAAGCGCCAGTGCTCCCAATGGCTTTCTCAGGGTTGGCATTCCACCCTGGCGGAGGAAGCATCCGTTGGGATGCTCAATCCTCCCTAGCCCAGCCGACCCCGCCGACCCGAGTCCGTTCGAACCCGGGTCGTGGCGTGACAGTGTGGCGTCCAGCGCCTCAACCCTCAGCGCCACCGGGGGGGAATTTGCAGCAGAAAGTCGTGATTTATGCAGACAATTCCTTATTATTTTTTGTAACGGACCCTCAACACTCAGGTCTGGCTTTAATGGAGGAATTGCAGGCATTTGGCACAATCTCGGGGTACAAAGTCAACAACAGTAAATCAGAATTCATGATTATTTCAGGCATAGGCACATGTCACCCTCCCCCCTGATTTTAGGGAGTCCTTCCCCTTTAACTGGGCACTGAGGAACACATTTAGATAAATTGGCATTATGATTACACCCAGACTTGTGAAACTATGCACTCCGAAATTATGTTCCTACACTGGAAGAAACTGCAAAGGATTTGAAAACCTGGGGTCATCTGCCACTGTCACGGGGGACACGGAAGCCCTCAAAATGAATGAGTCACCCCACCTTATACTTCTGTTTCAGGCCCTTTCAATTGAATCCATAACAATTTTACGTCTCGACTTACTGTAAAAAGCTCATGCTGAAGTTCCTGTGTCACTGCCACAGAATCCATGAGGCTAACTACACTTTTTCTTCCCAAAGAACAAGGGGGACCGCTAGTTTGAATTGTATTATCTGGCAGCTCAGGGCTGCCCAGGTGGTAACAACGGTGAAACAGAAACTAGACTCACTATGGTACACCTTTGAAAATAGGACAGGGCTCCCAGCTCCAATATTCACCATGCCCGAGTCCAGACTAACCCCTTCTTTAATAAAGAGTATCCCCACTCTTGGAAAAACATTCCTTTACGGTGGTGAGGAGGATTAGGCACATCACCCAAACTCCTAATGATATATGCCCACTCACAGCCATAGCGGGGGACCTGAAGTTTGACCCAACATATAGGGACCCTAGTTTTGGGCGCTGAAATAGGATGGCCCTCACCAGGCACACCCAACTGGTGAAGGGGGGGGAGAATCACTGTCATTTGAACACCTGAAGGAGACATATGGAGTACCAAATACTAACCTCTTACACTACCTGCATTACCTAAATATGGAAAAATCGCATGGAACAGTTATCCAGACCATTGACTAAGTGGGAAGACATCCTTTACTGGTCTGCCTGGCTTAGTGTTCAGGGCAAATATATTACAGTGGTGTACAAGGTGCTACAATGTACTAGTAACCCAGAACTAATGCGTGCAAAGGAAAAGTGGAAGTTAGAAACAGAGGAAACTAGTTTAGAACAAGAATAGCAGAAGATACTGAAAGAGGGTTGGATGATCACCACATCTCCCATGGAGAGAGTTCAGGTGAAAAATTCTGACCAAGTACTATCATACCCCCACCATCACTTCCCATTTTGGAGGAGGTCTTATTGATGAGTGTTGGAGGGGGGTGTGGGGAGAAGTGGAGCCATTATCATAAAGTCTGGGAAGGTGTCAAAATATAAGCGTTCTGGTCCCAGATCCACACTGAGCTGAGCTGAGCTGAGCTGGATCTGGGGACTACAGGGACAGCTGGACTTTAAGATTTGAATGTTAGGCCTGCCACCCGGAGGGGTGGGGACCAGAGGACACAGAAATGTGTTTCACAGTATGTGTGTGGTGTTTTTTTTTTTTGCCGCCCCCGTGCTCGCTGGACTCCCACTCCTTCAGGCTCACAAGCTTCCCCAGCCCCACTGTCCTTACCCAGCCCTCCTCTGGTCCTCGTATTGCAGCCGATCCCCAGGATATCCCGGCGTATCTCTTCGCCGGGCAGGTCACCCTCCTCTGAGGGGGAAGGCACCGAGGGGAGAGGGATGGCCCCAGCACACACTTCTAGGGCCCGGGGATGCTGCTGAGGAGCAGGAGGCCCTGGGAAGGCACTGGAGGCACTCAGGGAACTGACAGCCGTCACCCGGTGGCCAGCGAGCGATTTTCCCTGGTTTTCTTGAGGTGCGTGACATCCGGACGTCAAGGCAAGAGCCGAAATCTGCCACGCACCACCCAGCAATAACCCCCGGGCTGCCTCACCCCTGGTCTCCACCAGCGGTGCCCAACACCAGGGTCACAGCCTCCCTCCCTCCCTGAAGACAGCGAGCAGTCATGGGACGGCTCAAGCTGTCTCCCCAACTAACCCTCCAGCAACGCTCGTTTCTAGAACTAAGAGTTGCTAGCCGACAAGCGGAGGGATCCAACCGCGCCGGGCGGGCCAGCTGTGTGGTGGTTCTCAAAGTACCTCCTCACACTGGCTCTTGCCCCAGCTGCCCACTGTGAAGGAGTGGCACGAGAGAGTTAATGCAATAATGGGAATGGACACACCACAGCCACCTTGAGACTCATACTACAGACGTTCCTGGAAAAATGGATCAAGGTGAAAGCTTACCAGACCCCACCCCACCCCAACAGCAAGGGGTGTTGCAGACCCACAGACCCCGGAGGGAGATACTGGAGACCCCCTAGGTGAATCCAACCCACAACCTCAGTGGCTGGTCGCCCACCCCTGTGCCAAACCCTGAGGTAACAGCCCAGGAGAATCATAGGTCAATGATCAAATTACAAGCTGTTAACACTGAAAGACAATTGATAAGCACACATAGACATCCATTTTTTGTTTTAATTTGCTTGAGTTTATTATCAAATATTTTCAATGGCACCTGTCAATTTCATAACGCAGGCAATGTTAGTGTCTTCTAGTAGTACCCAGCTGCAAAGAAACTACTTGACATTAACAAGCAGCATTTCAGCTTTTTTTCTGTTTTTTTTTGTTGTTAACTGTTTTAACTGTTTTGTAATTTTGTTTACAAAATTACCCCAAAACATTGAAATTTAAATACCTGTAATTTTCTTTCTCTGACGGCTGGTCTCCGGGCTTCCTTACGCCTGGGCTGTACCCTCCTGATGCTGGATGGACGTAGGATTAAGAGCTCTGCATGCAGGGGACAAGTAGCCCTCCACATCCGGTCGTCACCAGTTGTTTCTAACGCAGTACTCATGTGGCAATACCACAAGAACTTGGAAACAAAAACACAAGATTTAAGGCATAAATGGCCATAAAGGCCAGTCAACTATGTACATTCTGGAAGGGAATCCAAAGCCCGGAGACCAGCAGGGTTTTAAATAATTGATTAGCAGTTTTTTCCTTGGGACAATGCTAACTGCACAAAAAGTATTTGTATAAGTTTTCAAAAAGTGTTATGTTTGTTAAACACAATGAGGCAAGTGCCATGCATTTTCACAATATTTTTGCACTTTTATGAGCAAAACGCTAATCAATTTTTGGAGTTAAATAAAACCCTGGACCAGCCATTGGAGAAAGAAAATTTGCTGGTATTTAAATTTCGATTTTTCTCTCCTAAGCTGGTCTCCAGGCTTCGTTACGTCTGAGATATAGAAAAGCAGTGCATCCCTAGATGTCCCGGGTGGGAAGAATATCAAGTGCCCTTAGGGTTCCACCACCGCCTGTAGCACTTAGCGGCCAAAGAATGCCTCCGCCGAAGACATCCTATCCAGTTTGTAAAATTTTGTAAATGTGTGAATGGATGACCAAGTGGCCGCTCTGCATAAGTCTGCAGGAGATGCTTCTCTGAAGTTCGCCCATGAAGTGGGCATAGCTCTGGTGGAATGGGCTCTCACTGGTCCGGGTAGAGACACTCCAGCATGATCATATGCTATAGTGATTACTGATCTAATCCATCTGGCTATAGAGTCTTTTGAAGCTTTTTTACCCACGTTTTGGCCTGCAGTTAAAATGAACAAACTTGATGTTTTGCGTTTTCTCTTAATATACCTCTTGATTGCTCTTCTCGGGTCCTTGGTAGATAAGAGCCTCCAATTCGCTGATTGTCCTGGCGGAAGTAATTGCTACTAGAAAGGCCACCTTCATTGTAAGACGCATAAGGGAGACCTCCTTCAGGTGCTCAAAAGGTGCTTTTGTTAGGGCCTTGAGAACCTGATCAAGTCTGCAAGGTGGCACCGTTGGCTTGATTGGGGGGCGTTTTAACGTTGCTGCCCTTAGAGACCTCCTGACATGAGGGTGTGATCCCAGTGAGTCCTCTGAGACTACCATCAAAAGAGTGCCCCCAGTGCAGAGACCTGAACTCGTAAGGTGGCTGGTTGAAGTCCTTTGTCAACAGCTTAATCTGGTTCAAGGTCAGTTGGCATTCATCTGTATCCCCCTCCTCCAGGTCATGCCTGAAAATAGGCAGGATTTGTCTAGTGCACTTACCCGGTCAACAAAAATTAAATAAATAAATAAAATCCCTCATGAAGAAATTGCAAAAGCACCAGTAGGGATACTGGATGATCCTGAATATCTTTGGATTGGAGACCGAACAAGAATTTTCTCCAAAATTCTATAATACACCTTAGACGCAGGCGGAATTCACGTCATTTCAATAACGGAGCTGTGTAGCCTAACTCTTTAAGGTTTCCACTCAATCTCCAAGCCGAGAGGGACAGATTGCTCAGACTGGGGTGTAGGACCGGGCCCTGATGAAGAAGGTCTGGGCTGAGCAGGAAAGTTAAAGGCGGTCCCTTTGACACTTGAATGAGGAGTGGGAACCATGGGCAGCGAGGCCACCGGGGGCAGACTAGAAACATCTCTGCCCTGTCCCAGGCCACCTTGTGCAGGACCCTGGATAGCAGCGGGAATCGGGGGGGGAGGGCATACAGGAGTCCGAAGTGAACCCAGTCTAGGAAAAAGGCATCCTGCGCTAGTGCTAGCTTGTCTCTGGCCAGGGAGCAGAACTGCTGTGCCTTGAAGTTTTGCCAGCATGCAAACAGATCTACCTGAGGATTGCCCCATCGCTCTGTCAGGAGTTGGAAGGCTCTGTCCTTCAGCTCTCATTCTCCCAGGAGGACGTCTTGGGGGCTTAGCCAGTCTGCTGTGACATTTTCCTGTCCTGGTACGTACACGGCTCATACTTGTCGGGTATTTTTTCTGCCCACTGAAAGAGAAGAGACGAGACTCACAAAGCATTTTTGAGCTTTTTATGCCACCTTGATGGTTGATGTAGGCCATGGTTGTTACACTGTCTGTTAGAATCAACACATCCTGGTTGTGTACTTGCTGATGGAAGTGTATTAGAGCTAGGCGAACTGCCCTCATCTCTAGGATGTTTATGCTGTACCTTGATTCTATCAATGACCACTTGCCTTGGGCCGACATCTGGTCCAGGTGGGCCCCCCACCCCCTGAGGATTGCATCCATTGCGATTCTTGTTTGGTGTGGATGGCCTAGCTTTCACCCCCTCATGACATTTGCCCTCAGAGACCACCATCGGAGGGAGGTTTTTATCTGCTGAGAAACTGGGATGAGCTGATGCTGGCTGTATCTGGATTGAGACCACTGCCTGAGTAAATGCACTTGAATGGGTCGCATGTGCACTAGAGCCCATGAGACAGAATCTGCCAGTGACACTGGAGTCCCGATTGGCTGCATAAAGGACTGGGCCGGCAGCTGAACAGCTGTTTGAAATTTGTTGATGAGCTTCAGCAGGTCCCTGAATTTTGTCTCCGAGGACACCTTGTTGGCCTCGTCCTGAAGTCTGCCCCCAAGTGATTCAGGTTCTGGCTCGGGATTAGGGAACTCTTCTTCCAATTATGACAAAACCGTGTGCCAAGAGGCATTGGACTACCTCTGCTACTGCCTGTACCACTTGGCTGAGCTGCGGGGCTTTGATGAGGATATCATCCAGGTAAGGGAAAAGTTGAATCCCTTGGTTCCAAAGGTGAGCTACCACAGCTACCAGTACCTTCAAGAAAGTTCTTGGGGCTGATGAAAGGCCGAAAGGAAGAGTTTTGATTTGGAAGTGCTGCTTCCCCCCTTTGAATCTGAGATATTGCCTGTGCAAGCTGTAAATAGGAATATGGAGGTAGGCATCTTGCAAGTCGATGGATGCCAGAAAATCTCCTTGCTGCAATTCCTTAATGACCAAGGACAGAGTTTTCATTTTGAATGGTCTGCTGTGTACAAAGCGATTCAGGAATTTGAGGTCTAGGACTGGTCTGTGACCTCCTGTGTGTATGGGTTTGATGAAAAATAGGGAGTAGACCCTTCGATTGATCTCTTCAGGGGGAACCCATTCGACAGCCCCCGCTTGTAGACGATCTGTGATAACCTGCAATATCGCCTGTCTTTTGAATTAGTTGTTTGAGGTGGGAGAGGGCACCACGTGAGGTAATGGGGGCTTGGACTCTAACTCTATCAGGTAACCCTTGCTGATAACATCTAGAACCCACCTGTTCGACGTGGTTTGGACCCATTCCTCGAGGAATTCTGAAAGTCTGCCCCCGACTCGAGGATGGGCCCACATGGCCTCACTACGATTTTTTGTTGCTGTTTCCGGTGTCTCTGGTGCTTCCACCTCCACTGGATCCACCCCCTCTGAAATTACGCTGGTTATGGGAGGACCATGTTATTTTCCCTGAAAAGTTGGAATTTTGCCCCTTGCTGTAACCCCTGTCATGAAAATTGCATCTTGAGCCAGAGGACCCCGCTTTGCCCCAGCCCCTGTACTGGTGCATGTGCACCTTAGCCGTTTCACCGGATTCCTTCATCACCTCCTTTAGAGCTGATCCGAACAGGATTGTCTTCATAGGGTGCGTTCACTAAATGGCTCTTCGAAGATGCATCCGCTTGCCAGGCCCAAAGCCACAGGTTGCAGAGAGCCGAAGTTTGGTAGAACATGGTCTGTGCAGCACACCTGACCGCCTCCTCTGACACATGTACTGCATAGGCCAAGGCCAACCCCATTAACTGTAGCAGATGGATAATGGAGGGAGTTCTTTTCTGGATCCTCCACAAGTTGAAAGGCTAAATCCGGGGCCCAGGACAGGATGGCTGTGGCGGAGAATAGGTTTGCGGTGGCTGCCTTGAGAGAAGTTGCTGAAGCTTGGAAGGCTTTTTTGAGTGAGGAATCTACCTTTCTGTCTACTGGGTCCCTTAGGGAAGCCCCTCCTTCAGCTGGGATGACTGTTTTCTTGGTTAGGTTAGAAATCAAGGGGTTGATTCTAGGGCAGTCTAACCACTTTTCAGATTGCTTCTTGTCAAACTTCAGAAGTTTAGAGACCCATCAGGGGACTGAGTAAGTTCGTTCGGGACCTTGCCATTCCTCTTTTAGCAATTCCTCTATGGCCGGAGGGGTAGGGGAAGCTGTAACTGGTTTAGAAGCTGAGGTTAATCAAAAGGTGTGTTTCAGCTGGGAAGAGGCTGCTGGGGTGGGTCCCAGGTGAATCTCAGATATTACCTTTTTGATGAAAAAATCTAGGTTGTCCAGGTCAAAGTTTCTGGATGGGGAGTCATCCGAATAAGATGAGTCCACAATCTCACCCTGCTCGGGGGAGGAGCTGTCATCTGAGGAGTCCATGGAATCGTCCCTGTGACGCTTTCCCTTGTGCATGACCCTTGATCTACTCCGGGAACGAGACCTCTTCTTCCTCCTGTTATGCGAGGAATGGGGATATTTCTCCTCAGATTATCTGTACCTGCGTTGATACTTTTTCTTTTTCTGGTAACAATATGATGACATATGCCCCTCATCGGAAGAAGGGTTCGTTTTTCGCTTTGTCTTATGAGGTCTTTTATCTGGTGACCCTGGAGGCTGCCAGTCAAAGCACGCAGGATCCAGAACAAAAGCCTTATTTAACTTGTCTATGAGGTCTGGGTCCAGAGAAGGGGCCGCAGTCTGCTGGGTCTCTCGGATGGCCGTTGTTCTCTCTTATCTGGAGGTCGATGCTCGCTCTGATCTGTCTTGGCTGTCTATCACAATGGAGGAAGGGGGATATATCTGCTGGTTCCTCTCCCTGAGCAGCCGCTGTCTTCTCATATGTGAGGCAAAGGGATCCCGCAAAAGTAATCAGAAGCGGGGATTTACAGTGCTGGCATTTTCTGCCCCTGGCAGGCTTGTCCGAAGCCATGCTGCCAGCAACTGGGCCGTATGCAGCTGTGCCCCTGAAATCTTGGCTATTCCCTTTAGGTGTCAGATCTGATCCAAATGCTTCAAGCCCCCTTAGTCTGGGGTGGGGAAGGGGAGGATGGCCCTTGTTGCTGCGCAGTCAAGTTACGTACTGCTTTCCCCAAGTCCCCTAGTTAAAATGGGGGTGAAGCTTGTTGTTATCCTTTGATTTCTTCTGGCTAAGTGCTGAATCCAACAGAGCTGCGGCACCGTCAGTGAACGACTGAGGCCACTAAAAAGTCGACCGTTGATGTGAGGAGGCTAGTGGTGGTGAGGGGGAGCTTTCTCCAGTATTAGATAAGTCCCTTTTTGCCACCTCATGAGTGCAAATTCAGGCCTTGGTCCTTGCCTGATGAGTCCTCCTGTCAGAAACTGCGGGAAAAGGCGCCGCGGAGGAGTGGGGCCTGTTTGTGCAGCTTGCACAGCTGAGACAGGAACCCACTCAGAAACAGTGTAAAAGCAACTCCAATTACGTTTAAAGAACTCTCTGTTGTCCCACGATGAGAAAAAGTCCCCAAAAAAGAAATATATGACTTACAGTCTGCTGTCTTCAGCTCTGCCACTTGCAAGTACCTGCTCTGTAGAAGGCAGGAAGTAAACTGGAGATGACCGGATGTGGAGGGCTACTTGTCCCCCTGCATGCGAAGCTCTTAATCCTGCCTCCATCCAGCATCAGGAGGTACAGCCCAGGCGTAAAGAAGCCTGGAGACCAGATTAGGAGACAGAACTCATGTTTTAAGGGCAATATGACACTTAGGGCATTGTATATACCGAGTTTACTGAACTTCAAGGGGCTGAAGGCCCTCAGCTATTACATCCCTGGGCATGCAGTAAACCCAGTGCAACCAATGCCCTGCCATGTCTCGTCGCTTAAGTTGATGAAGTCAGGTGTTGGATTGCCTTTTTATGTCCAAAAAAAAAAAAAAAATGTCTATAGATAAAATCCATACACCTTCCAATAAAATAAATAAATCCACTTATCCACAATGGTTAGTTTTGCCCCAAAGGAAAAAAAATTTTTAAAACTTGTTGCCAAACAAACAAAACGGTAACGTCCATAGAGTTGCCTTTACAGTGCAGTTAGAGTATGCAACAAAACTTCCCCACCACATTAAATGAAGTATCTACCAAGAAAACAGAGCACGAAGCGCATATGTATCACTGACACAGCACATTACACACCACAAAACACAGACAGGTTACAAATAGCAGAAGCATGAGTGGACACAAGCAGGAAATGAAAAAAAAACACTGGGAAGGGATACAAGAACTAGTAAGGGAAGAAAGCAACAGCAAAAGAGGGCAAAAATCAAGAACCTATTAACACTGTACACAGGAATGTTCTGAATAAAGCAAGTCCTCTATTTTTTTAAACAAATGAAACACACAGATTATCACAAACAAATTTGTTTATAGCAGTCAGTTGCAACACATAGGAGTTTATTCTCAAATTGGTTAAAATGATGCTTTATACAAGGTTACCTGCAAAATGTTACACATATTTTTACTACTGCTACTAAAATTAAGTTTTGTAACATTGTCACAGTTACACAAACAGTTTTTTAATAAAATTCTCCCTGCTTACCCCCCCAACAAGCCATTTTATAACAAGAATAACCCACTCTAGAGCTGTGCATTAAATGCATTTTTAATGCACATCTTATGGGTGTAAGGACACTCTGCCTTTAGCCTCAAGCTTCACACCCCAGCAGCTTTCATTGAAAATGCTTTTATGCACACCTAGTTGTGGTTTATGCCTTACTGAGCATTTTCCCTATGGCACTGTTGGAATCATTCCATGGGATCGGTATCAGTAGAGTCAGAGCTGAAAAGTGCCACAATATGGAAAATACTTCGAACATATGGAGTCACATAGATGACACCCACGGTGAAGTCCCTCATACTCATTATCATCATCTCCTCAACAGCTTTAGTGGGATATCTTGTACACCATCATGTCCAGCCAGGGTTTGCAGCATCACCAGATATAAAAGTAAAGAAAACTAAAAGAAAGGTATAAATAATTCAAATGCCAAAATTTCTTAATCTGGACTGCCAAGTCATATCACATTAGTGTAGGGGCCAACAGCATTCTCCAGACTCATTACTTCCAACAGCTCTGTATAAAGTCCAAACCATCCATTGCTTAACCTGACACAAAATGGCCGCTCATGTGAAAATCAGTTTTTATAACTGTTTATGCTCCCAATGTAGCACGTGGGGCCCGATTTTCAAAGGTTGACGCATGGCTTGCATCAAACCTGCATCAACCCTGCTGTTTGACGCAACTACGCCAAACTCCTTTGACACTACTGCACCCAATTTTAGTACACTGTGCTCAGCTGCGACAGTTTCCACACTTTATGGCAGTTTGTGCCAAATATCTGGCACATGCCCGGTAAATACGGTCCCCCAACTGGTGCAAGTTAGATCTGGGGGAACTGGTCTAACTTGCAGCTTTTGGCACACAGGACTGAAAATCCCGATCAGCTCCAACAGAATGCTGCAAGCCACGTTTGGCACACCTGTGGCTTGTAGCATTCTCTGGGCATTTGAAAACCGGGCCCCTCTTCTCATGGTGCCCATCAGGCTTTGTATCGAACCACTCCACCACCAGCTCCCTGCTTCGTCTCACACGCTGCATTCACCAGTCTCTAGTATGGAAAATGGACACACCACTGGAGACACTTTCCTAGAGCTTGCAAAAACATTCAAACACTAAATAATCCTCTGCTCATCTACAAATTAAGAGTCATGTAGGGTAATAGTACCATCTCCAAACGTCCTCAAATTCTGCCAGCACACTGCCAGGCATTGAAAGTCGGCAACACATCCGCAGGCTTTCTCCCCATGGACAATGTGCTCCACAAGTTTTAGTCCCAGGATCACACCTCTTCATCTTTCTGAAAGGTGCCCCCCCCCCCCCTTGCAGCTCCACACATACACTGATGTGTTTATGCTTCTCTCTGTGCTAAAAGAAAACAAACAGCCTTTATTTTGCTTCACAAGGCCACAAAGAAAGTAAGGTCATTTAAATATTCAAAAGCTTGCTTTTATCAAAGCACCAGAAAGAGATGCTGTACAGAGCCATTTTGTAAACTTCACTGAGATGCTGTCCGACTGGATCCTTTCCCCCCAAAAGAACATTAACGTTTCTCCAACCTCACAACTTCCAAATCCCTCTTAGCAAAATCAGAATCACTAGGCAATCAGTACATTTCTTTACCTTTCACCACATCCATCATTCTGAACAACAAGGGGGAGACAAAATGCTGGTAATTAAACTCAGTAATCGTACGCCAGCCCATGGGTGCAGTGGTAGTGCTACTGCTTACACTGCCAGTGACCCTGGTGCAGGAAAAAGTTCTGATCACCAGAGGGTGTGCCAGCACAAGAGGAGGATTGAGCACCTCTGAAGATGCTCTCCTCTTCTTGGGGGTTGGGGGGAGAGTCAGTCAACGCCTCTCTGCAGTGTTGCTCACTATGTGACCACATTTGAAAGCAAAGCAGAGGCAGAGCAGGAGGATGCAGGATGCCCAGGCACGTGGATCAAGCACCATCATGTGCGCTTCTGTTCCCGAGCTCCAAATTCTAAGGGGGGGAACAGATGGGGGAAAAACCTCAGCCTCAGCTGGATGATGCCCTCTCCACCATCCCAGGCCCCATACCATCGACTGCAGCATCTGTGCACCAAAGACTGGTAGAGAAATTCTCTCAGCCCTGATGCCCAATAGCCCAACTGGGGGGGACAAACTTCAGGGTCTGAGGAGGAGGCAAGTCCAAGATAAGACAAGTGATGGGACTGTGGGAGCAGGCTGTCAAGAAAAGGGCATAAACAGAAGGTTTAAAAAAAAATAAATAAATAAACCACAGCTGCCCGGTACCTCAGCCAGGTCATGGACCATCGCTTCCACCTCCATACTGGACATGCCCCCTTGATACCCCCTAGCTTACCCCCAAGGGCGGTGCCACGGCACTGACCCCCTATAAGTTGCCACAGATGACAGGCTAGGACAAGGAGGCCGTCCTCGAGGCTGACTGAAGCCGAGGGCTGGCTTCATCTAGGGCGGCTGGCAACTAGATTTTTTTCCCCTGTAAGCGGAGTCGGGAAGATGCAATGACGTAAGCTGCTCGTCCCGGCCGTAGAATCTTGTTGGTGCCGGGTCGCTGTGATGCTCCCGCCTCCACCAGGGGTCCATCAAGCACTGGTCACACACATCGCACCTCCCCGGAGAAGAGGCAGTCCATGGGCGTGATCCTTCTCCCCAGCTGACCCTCTGACTACCAGGTTCATTCCTCAACCCAAGTCGTCGGCATCGCAAGTGGAAACCCAACCGCTGTGCCACCAGGCCAGCTGAAAACAAAATGTTTGGGCATGGTCACACTTGTTTCACTGGGCAGCTAAGTAGTTTAGGTTTGGGTAATGTTACACTGGTTGCTGGAGTTTTTAGGCAGACATTTTCATGGTCTGATGGGGAACCAGTTCAGAGGTAGGCAGCTGTTTGCGCTACAGTGGGACAGGGACAATTTGTTGAGTTGGGGAAACAGGCATGAGGGGTTGTGTCTTTGTGCCACAGCAAGAGAGAGTTTGCTGTTGGGCCCATGCCAAGATATTTTGGTGGGGGAAGCAATCAGAAGTCTGTTGGGTCTTTGTACTGCAGTGGGAGGCAGACTAGTGTTAGGCCAGCACAGCAATTAGGAGGCACACGTGTTTCTGTGCCGCAGTGGGCATGATATGTAAACTGAATAAGCACAGGTTCCATCGGACCTCTTTCCTTGATCAATGACAGTGGTTGTTTGTATTTGCTTTTGCTTCAATACTTCAGGCCAGTCAACTGTAATAAAACAAATAAAATAGTATATATACATACATATATACCCAAATTGATTTTTAGTTCTGTATTTATTTATCTGAATTGTGGATTTTATCTTTTTTTTTCCTCTTACTGTTCAGCGCCTTGATAATTGAAAGGCGCTTTATAAAGATTACAATAATAATAATAATAATAATAATAATACATACATAACCCTCCAACTAATGGGAGTTCCCAAAAAGTCTTCTAAGAGTCTGCCCAACTGCTCGCTGCCCAGTTGGTGTTCGGCGCTATAGCTGTCTAGATGTATTGCCAGTGAGTGCCTGTGTGGCCTCCGTGTACTGTCGCTTTAAGAGCTGCTAGTTGCAGTGATAATTAATTTGAAAGGGGGGACAGAGTGTTGGCATGCTCGAGTCCCGCTCAGGCTACTGAATAATTGCTCCGTTTCTTCCATCACTAATTGTGCAGAGGGAGCCCTGTTGAAAGATGTGACTAATCGCTGAGAATCATTTAGAGTGGCAAAGATATTGTTGTTTGTTCTAACCTGCCTTCTTTGCAGCGAGGGTTTCTGTCTGTCTCCACCATTCTGGACCGAACTGCCGAATTGGACCAATCAGTACTTGGGGACTCTAAAATGGAGACTGCTGAAAGGGGCTGTGTGGATTACGAGCTTGGGATTTGTAGTTTTGGACTGTCGGCGCCTTTTTGCAACAGAAGGGGAGCTCGTACTATGACTGACAGCTGAACCGACCAACCAAAACTTTTGGATCTGAGGGAACTCCCCCGAGCTGTCTGATGGCAAACCAGATCTAAGCTGGAAGCTGAGAGA
Source organism: Neoceratodus forsteri (assembly GCA_016271365.2). Classification (NCBI taxonomy): domain Eukaryota; kingdom Metazoa; phylum Chordata; order Ceratodontiformes; family Ceratodontidae; genus Neoceratodus; species Neoceratodus forsteri. Next base: position 1,280,124,463 of record CM057459.1, on the reverse strand, counting down.
GCAACAGCTTGTTGAGTTCGAGCAGCTGTTTGCATGGTAGTTCGCGCGGGAGAATTGTGGAAAGACCTGAGTTGAGGCCTGCAAGTCTGCCTACTACCCTGAGAGGGAGAAGGAAAGTACTTTTGGACCAAATCCAAGTTTGTGAGATTGGAGAGCCACCGGAGAGCAGCCAGACCCCACCTGTGGAAGACCTAAGATTTTGCTGAATGCGATCGGCCTGCCAGAAATTCTGTTTCCCTTAAAAACTGCTGGGTGGTGCAGAGAACTTAGCGACTGATACCAGGGAGTGCTGTGCCTGGTTCAATAAGTTTTCTCTGGCATATAAATGTGCTGTGTATCAAGTGGGGGTTGCGGTCTGGTTCCCCACGTTGCGAACTGTGTCCTGCTAGCTGGAAGTTGTTTCCAGTGCAAACAGACTGAATTCGCCGTTAGCTCCATGTGGCTGGGCCTTGCCACGAGGGCCCCGCCACCCTATTCTGCTGCACAGAGAAGAGCCATCGATGAGAGATCAGCCTCCTGCTCCACGCCTGAAAAGGAACGACGCCTCGGTGAATCGCATGGGTCCTGCTTCTCCTGGCGCTCCAGAGAGTCCATCTGCTGTCTCAATTTTCATCCATCCTGTGTCCAGCCCTGGGTATCGTGAGTAACCACCAGGGTAGCTCCCTGCAACATATAGCTAAATCAAAAGTGTGACACCTTATTGTCTTGTTATCTTTTTCTTCCTCGAACTGGGCCATCTGGCTCCGGATTACATATAGTGTGTTGTGCAAATTGCTTTTCCATTTTGGGGCCCCAACCAGCTGCATCGCTGGCCTACACCGGGCAACGGTCCTGGCTAGCCCTCCTTTCCTTCCACCTGGGTACCCAGAGAGTGTGACTGTGGTATGGACTATGACTATATGCACAGCTGTGTGATTAATAGGGCAATTAAGCTAATTAACCTGATTTCTCCCTCCCTTGTTCACACCCCCTTGAATAAATCAGATCTACTCTTTTTCTGCAATTCAACCAGTCTGTGATTCCAGTTTGTGCTCAAACTATTGTACTGTGCCAGTTGTTCTGTCTAACCTTGTTCTACAGGGGGTCCTCAGGGTCTAACTGGAGACACAGGCCCTGGTGGTAAGTGTAAACTGTGTGGGTAATGGAAATGCATATCAGGGGTATTGCAAAAGTAATTCTTGTTTATTGTGTGGGCCCCTAGCAGGAACCGAGGGGGGTTACAGTGTCCCACAGGGCTGTGCCCATGCTAATTTGACCACTACCAACCCTGACCTCTGGGTGGAGGCACCCGTTTTAGCACTCAGGCCCCTTAACCTGCTAGTAGCAAAGCAGGCAGGGGTAGTAGCCCTTGGGGTTGCGCCACCAAGGGTTACACATACATTATTGGCTTTTGGACTAGGGGGCCTTTTTAATATTAAGGGCCATTTTACGTTAGGGGATTGTATAGTCTGGAAAGCTCCTTTCCCCCGCAGTGGTGAGAGCACTGTGGGTGAGAGCAGAGAGACAAAGTGATATTTGCAAACTGAAGATTTTAAGGCACATTTTGGACACTTAACAATATGGACATTGCTAGGATTTATTTATTTATTAGAAGTCTAAATTAAGGGGTATAGATTTGTTAACTAGATATTGTATTTTATATTTAGTTTTAAGTTATTTGGTTATTTGGTTGTTGTCTTTATTAGATTTATATTTTATAATTGTATGTTAATTTTGTAGAGTAGTTGTTTATGTAAGTTTTTTCTGAGGGGGGTTAAAACTGTTAGATTATTTTGTTGTAGTGTTAATTATGTGCTGGAACAATAGTAGGACAGTCGGGTATTACTCCCCCCTCTAGGCTCAGGGAACTTCGTTCTTTCTTCTGTCCCCCCCATCGCCGGAGGTCTATAGAAGATGTAGGGCTCTGGGGATTGTGAGGGGGAGGAGGAGGGGCGGTGCTGGGCCTGGGGGGGGGGGATGGAAAGGAGTGGGAGGATAGAGATAGTGGGGACAAGGAGACGCCCTGGGGCGAAATGGGCCTAGGAAAGGGGACCACTCTGTCTGGTGCCCATACCCAAGGGTTCTGATTATGATCAGCAGGTAAGGCAGTCATCCTCGGAGGTTCATCTACTCGGGCGGTGTTGTGCAACGCCAGGTCTATTAAAAACAAAATGGCTATTATAGCTGATTTTGTTGGGTCATCTGACCTGGTGTGCATCACCGAGACTTGGCTTGATGAAAATGCTGGGCCAGTTTTGGCAGCAGCAGTTCCAGCCGGTTACTCGGTGATACACCGCCCGAGGCAGGATCGTAGGGGTGGGGGTGTTGCCATCTGTTTTAGAACAGAACTGGGCCTAGTGGAGGTACCAGTGGGAGTCACCAGGTCCTTTGAGCGTATCTTGGGCGAGGGTGTGGGGTGCAGATACTTCTTGTATACCGTCCACCAGGAGACGAGAATGTTTTCCTGCAGGAAGTTGCAGACCTCACTGTCGACCTGACATTGGGGTCCCCCAGATGGTTGGTTCTGGGGGACTTCAATGCCTGGGTCGACGATGAACTCTCACATTTTGGTCAAGACTTCCTCCAGTTGATGATATCACTGGGCTTCACACAGGTTATTTCCTCCTCGACCCATACTGGTGGACATTCATTGGACCTGGTGTTCCTTCTGGGGATGGGGATATCTGACTTGGCGGTGGAACCGGTCGGATGGTCGGACCATCACTCCATTAGGTTCAGTTTTGAGGCCACCCCTATTAGGTCAGCCCCTTCGGAAATGGTCCGGTACCACCCTTTAAGGGGTGTGTCCCCGGATGACCTGATGGCAGTGCTGGACCTATCGGGCCTACTGATAGATTGCTTGGATCCAGGGGACCTGGTACATGCCTATAATAAGGCGGTGACAGGGGCCCTGGATTCCATTGCACCTGTTCGTGTTCGTCCTCTCACTCTTCGTCCCAGGTCTCCTTGGTTTGATGAGACCGTGAGGGAGTTGAGGAGAGTTGACAAAGGTTGGAGAGGCGCCAGCGGAGGTCCGTTTGGATGATGACAAACTTAGTTTGATGGACCACTATATGGTCTATCAATCCGCAATCTCTCGTAAGAAGGCAGAATTCCTATCCAGAGAGATTGCGACTACATAGAATAGACCAGCTCAGCTCTTTCGGACTTTGGACAGACTGTGCAATCCAGTCTGTCTTCAGCCCAGGAGAGCCTTTTCTCCAGAACGGTGTGAGGAGTTTGCTCTCTTCTTTGCAGATAAGATTGCCAAAATCAGATCGGACGTCCGATTTTCCCTCTCCAGTGGGAGCTGTGATGGTCGGCAGATGTCGTCGGACACCCAGTTTGCATGGTCCGACTTCAGCCTCCCCACAATCAATGATATTGTGATGATCATCCGAGCACTGCGACCGACCAACTGTGATTTGGACCCTGGCCCCACACATCTCTTAGCGGATTGTGTGGATAAAATCGGCCAAGTCCTGGCTTTGATAGTCTGGAGGTCCTTGGAGAGGGGGATCTTTCCAGATCCTCTTAAGGAGGCTATAGTTAAGCCTTTATTGAAGAAGCCCTCCTTGGACCCGGATTGTCTAGCAAATTACAGACCCGTCTCTAACTTACCCTTTGTGGATAAAGTTATTGAGAAGGTGGTTGCAGTGCAGCTGGATGGTCATCTGACCAACAACGTCTATGATTCTCTCCAGTCTGGATTTAGGAAAAGGCATAGTACTGAGACAGCACTTGTTCGGGTACTAAATGACCTCCTAATAGCGAGAGATTGTAGGACCTGTTCCATCTTGGTACTTCTTGATCTCTCTGCAGCATTTGACACTGTTGACCATGGTGTGCTGTTAGAGCGTTTGCGGTCCATCTGTGGATTGTCTGATACGGTCCTCAGGTGGTTTCGATCTTACCTCGAGGGTAGGACTCAGAGGGTGGTGTCAGGAAATTTTTTCTTCGGCATCAGTCTGCCTATCCTGCAGGGTACCGCAGGGTTCTATTCTAGCGCCCATGTTGTTTGCAGTGTATATGCTGCCGTTAGGAGCAATTGTTAGACAATACAGTTTGGGTTTTCATTGCTATGCAGATGATACCCAGCTGTATATGTCTTTTGTGCCTGGCCAGGATGCTGCCTTTTCGCTATTTAATAACTGCCTTGCTGAGATCCAAGACTGGATGAATGGGAGTTGGCTGCGGTTAAACCCTGAAAAAACTGAGGTGTTGGTCGTGAACAAGGGTCGCTGTGAGGCGGGTTTGTTAGCTGGATCGCCCTCAGGCTTATGGCTTGGGGGGGCGTCCAGCTGACGACCTCAGACCAGGTGCGGAATCTGGACGTAGTATTTGATGACTGTCTGACGTTTAAATCTCAGGTGTCAGCGGTTGTCAAAACTTCCTTTTACCATCTGAGGAATATCGCCTGGGTGAAGCACCTGGTTCCTCCAGAGGATCTTCCAACGTTGATCCACGCATTTGTTACCTCCTGCCTTGACTATTGCAATACCCTTTACCTGGGGCTACCGGGGGTTGAACTTCGCCGTCTGCAGCTACTGCAGAATGTGGCAGCCAGGTTGTTGACTGAATCTTCTAGGTCCAGCCATATAACGCCTGTGCTCCACTGGCTGCCAGTTTTCTGGCGAATCACCTTCAAGGTCGGTTTGCTGACCCATAAAGCCCTACACAATCAGGGACCTACTTATCTGAAAGAGCTCCTTTGTCCCTGCTGTCCTCCCGGCCCCCTCCGATCCACTGACGAGGGATTGCTAGAGATTCCCAGGGTTCGTTTAAAAACTTCAGGGGCTAGATCATTTAGTTTTATGGCCCCGAACCTGTGGAATTCTCTAACTCGTCAGGTGCAAAATTGCCCAACTGTCCAAAGTTTTAAAGGAGCTTTGAAGACACATCTTTTTAGTATAGCTTTTAATGATTTATGTTAGTTTTAATCTTGTCTATTTATTGTTTTATGTACTGTACAGGCACTTTGGTTATAAGAAAAGTGCCTTATAAAAATAAAGAATGAATGAATGAATTATAGTGGAGCTAGGGTTCAACGGTCACTTCTATGTTAAATCCCAAATTTTCTCTTTAATACCTTTGCAACTATTCGCTGATTCACATAAAATTTTGCATGCGCCATTGGGCACCAAAGATCTCTGGATCTGGTGAGTTTTGTTCCCATCGGATGTACGGGTGTGGAGATGCAGACTGTCAAGAAATGTGAAAATTACCATTTTTATGCAAATTCTTTGTCATGCCATTTCTCGGAAATGGCTAGAGTGTTTCGTGTGAAATTTTTAGGGTATGTTGGGCTTGGGTCGCAGATGCGCCTTTTGAAGGTTTGGTGACAAAAATATTAATCTGTTCAAAAGTTATATCTCAAACTTTCCCGTTATTTCCTATGAGAAAAGTTAGATGGCAGCCTCTAAACAACTTTTTTTGTCGCAACTGTGGGTTTTTTTTCTAAAAAATACTGGGTGCTGGTAAATACCAACACTTGTATTTACCTAATCAGGGGCCCAAGGAATTGGATTCTGGGGTCAGTTTCTGAAAATATTACCCAGAAATGTGTGTATTTTATCCACGGAATTATTTTGCCACAAATCATGGCAAAGTTTAGCCATGCAACACCAGGGTTTTATTGCAATTTGAGGCACTTTTTTTTTTTTTTTAACCGCAAACTGCAAAAACACAAGTTCAGAAAAGGTTTCCTTTTTCCACAATCTGTGGCAAAACTGATTTTATATAGCTGTTTCTTTGTCACTTCATAACAAAAAAACAAGTTTGGAATTTGGGGCTGAAATTTTCAGGGTACAAAGAACTTGCCCCACAGATGTGCCTTCCTGTGATTTGGGGAAAAAAAAATATTAAAGTGCTACACAGTCATAAACAATGTATGTTTTGGTTACTTTCCCATAGGATAGCATTGGCGATAAGGCAATTCTTTGCCCAGCCGTATGTCCGAAATGGTTGGGAATTTAATAATTTTTTTAGGGTAAAACCTGGTTTGGTGAGAAAATCTTCATCTACTCCATAGTAATAAGAATTTGAAGTTTAGTCATTTCCCACAGGTTAACAATGTAATGGTTGGTGCATGTATGTCCGAAATGTAAAAACATGAAAACCAGGTTGGCGCAGCGGCAAGGCACCTGTTTGCAGCGCCGGCATCCTGGGCTCAGTGACGGACTTGGGAGTCGGAGGGCTGATGGAAGAAGGATTGAGCATCTCAAGAACTGCTCTCCTTCTCCAAGGAGAAGAAGAGTGTCTAGCACTATGCAGACCTCTAGCGGAGGCTGGGGGTACCGCTGCGGCCGGCGCCACACGTTGGGTGGACGGGGTGAATGCTGGCATCAATGCACATCCCCAGAACTGGAAAAACACTTGCAAAAATTCCAGCCCACGAAGGATAGCCCCCATCTCTGCTGCCACTCCCGCTGCAAACAAGGTCCACCGGAGGGGATCCTGTCGAGGCCCACCCTGCGGGCAAGCCAAGATTTAGAGACCAAGTTCCTTGGGAAGGGTGCACCCTCACAGGGTAAGCCTGGGGATGGGGGGAGGGGTGGCGGGTGAGCGGGAGACCAGAACCTCCGTGTCTGGGGGAAATAGAGCTGGTACAAAAAAACACATGAAAACTGGGCACTCACCACCTCAACAGAAGGTGCAAGATACCACTATATTTCACACAGTGAAATTCGGTCGGCTGCGTGGCGCCGAGTGAAGGGGTTCGCCCGGCACGCTGGTGACCCGGGTTCGCGCCCTGAGCCTGGGTATCAGGAGCGGAGACCGGCAAGGGAGGGGTTCTATAAGCGTCCATTGGACGCTTCCCTCCGGAGGTGGGGGAGTTGCCTGGGGACCTGTGGGCGGATTGGTGGCGAGCTTGGGGACGGTGGCCTCGCACGCCCGCCCAGGAATACCCTCGTGCTTACGCAAGGCGAGAACTGCGATAGCCGGGCACAGAAAATGGAAATACGCCCGCCAACCGGATGACGCATCGCCCGGCCCCTGCCACCCAAAGCACCTTGATGCAAAGGTCGGCCAGTAAGGCCAATCCCCCGGAAGAGAGAGCCCTCCAGCATAGGGATACGTCGGGCTACAAGGTAGGCTGCAATTGGGACTGGGAGTAGGTGGCAGGAGATCGGAGGGAGGCAGGAAGGTGTTGGTGCTCGAAGGTGGCGGTCGGGGTGTGTGGGAGGTGCATAAATAGATAAGACAAAAAAAAAAAAAAACAGCTTTATTCACCAAAAACAGCACTTTGTGTGCCCACCTGACGCGTTCCGGACAGGGTCCTTTTTTCAATGGCTGGGGCAACAATGAACAAGACACACTTTTATACAGAAGGACTAATGACGTCATTATAAAGATTCAAACTGACTGGATCTCCATTTAAATGCAATAGCATAACATTAAATAAACATACATAATAACTGTATCACCAACATATAGAAGAGTGTATTCTCATATATAACAATAAAAAATATAAGCAGCCAATACAGTTTACATGAGAGGTATCCAGAAGTTGGTAAAGACAAAGCAAATAGGAAAACAGGTGAGAGAAATAATCCCATCAGACTGCGGGGGGGAGGGTGTAAAAATAATAGAATAAAAAATAGGGATAAACAAAGGTTAGGAAACTAGGAGAAATACCTAAAAATATTTAAACACGAAACTCTAACAGAATATCAAAAATTAAACATTATTTACCAGTTTAAATGTGTCTATAACCATACAAAAATTATTTTTTAATAAACGGTCTCTGGTCAAAGCCTGAATTAAGACCTGGATATTGTTGAGCTTTTAATTTCAAACTCAAAAAAAGCTTCACGTTGTAAAACTATGTCCAAAACTGTTGGAAATTGTGGTAAGAAATTTTCAGGGTAAAACCGGCTTTGCCTGAAGATGTGTCTTTTACAGGTTTGGTTAGAAAGTTTTAATCTGCTCCATAGTTGTAAGAATCTGAAGTTTAGTCATTTCCCATAGGATAACACTGCATTGGTTGGTGTGCGTTTCGGCAGCTATATCTCAAATACACTTTGAAATGTGCACTCACGGCTTAAGCCATTTTGCATGTTTACAGGCTTTGTTTAAAGCTGCGAGTGAACTATAACGAATGGGGCTAAGGTGACTGTGGTACTATGGCATGCATTCACGAGTAAGCTGTACTGCTTTGCCTACAATTAGGTGTATGTTGTATGGGGAGTACTCCCCAGAAAACAGATACTCGACCCTTACTATGCCCATGGGGGGTGGGGGAGTGGAGTAAGGCACAAGGGTTACTCCACCCCTCCGCACAAGGATACCCATTATGGACCCTGTGCTCCCACATGTAAAGGACGGACAATTATAATATGCCCTGTGCTCCCACATGGACATATGGATACCATTGTGGAGTGATGGCGGGGCAGGGCCCAGAGGGCCCTGTGCTCCCACAGGGTAATGAAGGTCAATTACAATCTCTGTACACTTATGAACAGATGGGAGTGCAGGGCCATAAGCAAATAAGGCTACGATTATACTTTCTCAAAAAGTAAGGAAATTCTTGGCAAAAAAAAAAAACTTTGTTAATGCATCAGTTAGAGTTCCCACCATCAAAAGTTGGGAAATGTGGTGTTAGGGTTTTCAACCCTAACATCACATCCCACCCTCCACTCACCAACAGGTGTCGGGGGTGTGACTCGTGGTTGTCACCCTAACGCTCACCCCATTTTCCTATGCTGTACCATCTCAGCTTCCCTACACATGAAAGGGGGCGAGTACTGGGTACTGGCAGTTCAATGTTCAACTCCAACCTTTGCACTTTAATAACTTTGTCACCGTTCAATGGATTTGCATGACAATTTGCATGCGCAATCTCATAGGGTAGATCTCTAGAACTGGCAAGTTTCCTTTCACTCAGATGTGCGGATTCCGAGTGCTGGAGAGGGCAAAAAGTGATTTTTATTTCACTTTCTAAGCAGCTTTTATTTGAACTAGCCCACAGCCCAGATGGTTTGGAATTTTGGTTTGACATTTTCAGGGTAGACAGGGGCTGGGCCACAGATGTGCCTTTTGCTGGTTTGGTAAAAAAAAAATATTAACTTGTTTCAAAGTTATTTAATTTATTAATTTCTGTACTGAACATGCACAGTAAGTACTTCAAGGTAGCTGTATGAAACGAAAAAGGAATCCTTTTTTGCACTGACGTCATTCCTTTTTTGTTTGCCACCATCTTGTTTTCAGTCTCTCTCCATAAAAATTCAAATTTGGAAAGGCATAAAAATGACATTCCGGAGAGTGACCAACACATTTAGGTTGATTATCGGGACCCGTAAGCTGGATTCAGAACTTAGCTGTTGGAGAAATGCCCTTGAGGTCTTGTTAGTTATAATAATTTAAATCTTTTGTTGTGACTAACAATACGAAGCAAGATTCTTGTCTGTATTACAATTCACAAACAATTATTTTTTTCTTAAGTAAAAAAAAAAAAAAAAAACACAACCTTTCTGTGCTGCACCTAATAAGGAAATAAGGCACTTTATTTATTTGCTTTTGGTAACCAGGTAACTGCACTAGACATAACTGCCTATTTTCAGGCACAACCTGGGAGAGTACAAATCAAGGAACAGTTAAAAACAAATACATATATGTGTTGTACGATAGGAGTTCCAAACAGTTATACAGTGGTGTAAGTTACATAGTACATAGAAGAGGTACATATCACACGTTATAATAGTAACAAAACTGGCAAAAAGGCACAATTTAGGGTTAATAATGTACAAAACATGACAGCATTGTTGGCAAGTCAACAAGGAGACAATTCCCAGGCAAAGACAGGGAACAAAGTGTGTAGCTGTAGCTGAGGAAGAGTGCGGAAGGGAGGAATCTGAGGCCATAGGGAAATTTAAGTGCAGGACAATGGTAGATTTGCACGACTCGTGAAGCTAGGGACATCTGCAAATGTCAAGGGAGGCGAGGTAACTGGAGAGGCCTTTCTTGAAAGTGGGGTGGGATTTGGAGTGCCTAAGATCAAGTGGGAGAGGTTTCCAAAATTTGGGGCCATAGAAGAAGATGGCAAGTTTACCCATCCTGGTAAAGCATTTTGGGACAGATAGCAGGGCTAAAGACATGGAGCAGAGGGAACGAGAGCAGTCAACGGAGGTGAGCATAGCAGCAAGTGTGGAGGGGATAAAAGAAAGTACAGTTACGTAGGAACTCACTGTAACAGTAGATCTTCGAGAGAGGTTCCTTTATTAGGTCATTACATATAGGACTAGTGCCACCTGGTGTCTGGGCCACACGGCAGACTTTTCTAGCAATACCTGACGTGGAACGCCCACCAGTTCTCCTGCCGGAGACTGGAAGAGGCCTGACAACAGGAGTAAATAGGATTTGGAGTCCCTGTGTATAAAATAAACAGAGCGAAGGAGGGAGGGAAAAATATGACCTAATGAGGGAACCTCTCTCAAAGATCTACTGTTATGGTAAGTTCCTACATAACTGTACCATCTTACTTCGAGAGGGTTCCTTCAATAGGTCATTACGTATAGGACTGAATCCCAAGCAGTTCCTCAGAGGACAGATGGAGAGAAACAAACTCTAACAAAACTGGGAACTAGAAGGGACCCAGCCTAGGACAGGAGGCCCTGCAAAACAGCTAGGCCAAAACCTGCCATCTGCCTAGAAGCAATGTCCAGACTGTAGTGTTTGGAAAAGGTATGGACAGAATTCCAAGTTGCTGCGGCGCATATATCAGCCGTGGAAATGTTCCGCAAAAAGGCAGCGGAAGCAGCCATGCCCCAGGTAGAGTGACCTCTGATGGGACCCAGAAGAGGCTTGTCGTATTTTTTGGTAACAGTAGCAAATACAGTTACCTAAGCAATTGGAAAGGCACTGCTTAGAAACAGCTTTGCCCGCCGACCTGGGGGCAAGGGAAACAAAAAGCTGATCACTATTACGGTTATCCTTTGTTCGGTGTGTTTAACACCAAAGGATCCGATGGACGTCCATGGTGTAGGAGTGCCTCACCTCTGTTTGCAGGGGACGGAAAGAAAACAGGAAGTGCCACTGATTGGTTTAGTGTGACTTCCGACACCACCTTGGGTAAAAACTTAGGCTCTGTCCTAAGGTCCGCCCGGTCCCTGTGGAAAATTAGATAAGGTGATTTACATACTAGAGCCTGAAGCTCTGAAATCCTTTGAGATGAAGTAACAGCAACCAAAAATAACATCTTCCAAGAGAGGAACGTAATTCACAGCTCATCCCTGGTTCAAAGGAAAGGAGAGTAAGCTTGTCCAACACAAAATTCAAATCCCAAGTGGGTCATAGGGCTGCAGATTGGGGGTTTCAGATGGAGAAACCCTTTCAGAAAGGTTTTTGAGACTTCCAACTGAGCCACGGGTTTACCATCCACCAGCTCGTGGTATGCCAAAATTGCCAAAAGATGGACCTTCAAAGAAGAATACGACAGACCCGAGTCTGAAAGATGGAGGAGATATTTCATGACTTGCGGGGCGAAACAAGAAAGTGGGTTCCAATCTTTGGAAGCCACCCAAATGGAAAAACGTTTCCACTTCATAACACAAGTGGAACGAGTAGAGGGTTTTTGTGCCTCTACTAAGACTTGGGCGACTTGGGAGGAGACCCCAAAGTGAGAAACTGCTATGTCTGTAGGAGCCACGCATGAAGATGCAGTGTCCTGAGCCCCAGAGGAACAATGCGACCTTGATCCTGGGTTAAGAGGTTGTGAGTCACCGGAAGTGGAACCGGTGGTTCTCTCGCTAACTGTTGCAGCAGTAGGAAGCATATCTGTCTCGGCCAGAGAGGGTCGATGAGAATCATCCGTGCCTTCTCTTCCTGAAACTTTAGGAGAACTCTCTGGAGAACGGGAAACGGGGGCAGGTGTACAAAAATGTCCCTGTGCCAGAAAGCACCATGCCCAGAAACAAGTGAGCAAAAAGAACAGGTTACTCACCTGTGACAGTAGTTCTAGGAGTGGTATATGTTGTTCACACTCTCTGGCATGTCCCTTTCCCCTTTAAATCTTGTCAGAAAGTCTTCAAGCTGGCTTCTACCACTCACCCGGGTGGTAAATACCTCAGCTCCACTCCATGACGCCAGATCTTAGCCCTCTGGAAGCAAGGTGGTGCGCCTAAAGCCAGGGAAGTTGGTTGGGTGCATGTGGATGAACATATACCACTCCTAGAACTACTGTTGCAGGTGAGTAACCTGTTTTTCTAGGAGCGTAGATATGTTGTTCATCCACACTCTCTCTGGCAGACTCCAAGCAGTTCTCCGGGAGGAGGGAGGCAAGGCGCACACCCCCTATTTGGGAAACAGAGATTGGAGAACCGAGGCCCCAAAACCAGCATCCCAGCGTGACTCAAGGTCGATGTGGTAGTGGGTAATGAAGGTGTTTGCTGACTTCCAGGTAGCAGCCCGACAGATCTCCTGGATAGGGATGTCCCTGGAAGCTGCCACCAATGCAGCCGTATGGCAGGTAGAATGAGCTCTTAGCCCTCTGGGACGCTCCTTGCCTGCCAATTCATAGCACAGACCTATGCATGATGTAATCCATCTAGCAATGGTCTGCTTCGCTGCAGGTCTGCCAGAAGCAGCTTCAGCGTAGGTGACAAACAGCTGGTGAACCTCTCCCCGAATTTCTGCCATCCTCTCCTTATAACAGGACAGAGCACGTCTGAGGTCCAGAGTATGGAGCCTGTACTCGGCGTCCGAGGTGTAATTAGGGTAGTATACCGGCAGAGTCAACACCTGGTTAAGGTGGAACTCTGACACCACCTTCGGAAGGAATTTCGGGTGGGGGCACAGGACAACTTTGTCCCTGTGAAAGACAAGATAAGGGGAGTCCACCGAAAGCGCCTGGAGTTCCCCTGTCCTTCTGGCTGACGTGATAGCCACTAGGAAGGCCGTCTTCCATGACAAGTGTGAGGTGCAGGGATTGAAGGTCTGGATGGAATACCTTCTCCTGGTCCAATGATATCAGGTCCAGGCGTGTACAAAGCCGCTCCGGGGCCCTGCAGCTGAGGCTGAAGAGATCTGGATAGCAGAACTGGCGGGCCTAATCTGGGGCTACCAGAATCACCTTTGCCTTGTCCCTCCTCACCTTGAGTAGCACCTTGTGGATCAAGGGAAATGGAGAGAAGGTGTAGAGGAGGCCTGGGGTCCACGGCCTCGAGAAGACATCCCCCTGCAGCGAGCCCTGCTGAGGGGGGCAGGCATGGTACAGTCTCAGCTTGGTGTTCTCCCTAGAGGCAAATAGGTCCACCAACGGTTTGCCCCAATGGGAGAACAGATTGTAAGTTACCTCAGGATGGAGAGACCACTCGTGGGATGTCTGGCCTAAGCGGCTGACAGCATCAGCCAGTTGGTTCGAGACTCATGCCACATGGATGGCAAGGAGATCCCCCTCCAACCGGCTGACGAGGGTCCAGATTTGGAGCGCCTCCTTGTACAGCAGATGGGAGTGCGTGCCGCCCTGTTTGCTGAGGTAGTACATGGTCGTGGTATTGTCCGTCTGGACTTGAACCACTTGACCCCAGAGCTGAGGAGCAAAAGCTAACAGTGCCAGCCTGACTGCTTGAGCTCCAACAGGTTGATGTGGCATCGGGACTCCTCGGGGGTCCAGAACCTGTGGGCCATGTTGTTCCCCATGTGGGCTCCCCAGCCCATGAGAGAGGCATCGGTCGTCAGGACGACCATCGGCTCAGGTCGGACAAACGGGATTCCTTCCTGCAATCGGTCTGGGATGGTCCACCATTGGAGAACGTCCCACATCTTCTGAGTTACAGTGATCAGCTGGTCGAAGTGACCATATCGCTGGGTCCACTGGGTGGCCAGCTCCCACTGGAGGGTGCGTATGTGCCAGCTGGCCAAACGGACCACCGAGGTGCACGCCGCCACGTAGCCCAGAAGGCGCAGAAAGTCCCCAGCAAGGCGCAAGTGCCCAACCAGAAATGATTGGGCAAAGGGGGAGGCAACCTCCACCCTGTCCGCCGAGCTCTGCCCAGATAAAGCCCATCACCTGAGAGGGCACGAGTTTCGACTTGGTCTCGTTGATAAGGAGGCCGAGTTGGGAGCAGGTTCGGAGGACCAGATCCCTGGACCTCTCCACCTCCTGAAGGAAGCAACCCGCCAGGAGCCAGTCGTCAAGACAGGGGTATATCTGAACTCCTTGACGCTGAAGATGGGCTGCCACCACTGCAATGCACTTGGTGAAGACCAGAGGGGCCGATAACAGGCTGAACGGCATGGCTCGGAACTCGTACAGGGTCCCTTCGACCCTGAAGTGGAGGAACCGCTGGTGGGATGGATGGATTGGGATGTGAAAGAATGCGTCCTGCCGATCCAGTGTACAGAACCACATGTTTCGCTCCAGAAATGGTATGATCTGGTTCAGACTTACCATCCGGAAGGTGCAAGACCTGAGATACTGATTCAGGTCGTGGAGATCTAGGTTGGGGCGCCAACCCCCGTCCGCTTGGGCACCAAGAAGTACCTGGACACGAAGCCTGGGTCTGAAGGAGGATCTGGCACTGGAGCTACCGCCTTCTTGCGGAGGAGCTGAGCAATGCCGTCCCGACGGGCCGACTGAGTGCGAGCTCAGATCCTTTCCTCCTGAGGGGCTCGGGCTCAGCTAGAAGGGTAATGCTCGAATTCTAGAGGCAATCCCTGGCCAACCACTTCCAGAACCCACCTGTCCAAAGTGATACCGGACCAGGTGGAAAAAAGTGATAGAGCCAGCCCCCCACGGGAGGACCCAGAGCTGGCATGACGGGTGTAGAGGTGGCAACCCCTGATCCGTCACTGAGCAGGCTTAGAGGAGGAGGAGGCTCCTGGACCAGCACCTCAGCCTCCTTTACGGGGCTGTTGAGGACCCTGCTAGGACCTGGGGCGCCAAGCCTGAGCCTGCTGTTGCTGCTGGCATCCTTAATAGGAGGGCTGCCTAACCGCAGGGGAAGAGTGCCGAAAGGGCTTCTTCTTGTGCTTCTGCTGGTTCTTGCCCAAAGGACCCTTTGCAGAGGTAGCATCCAAAGTGGCACTGGACAGCTCTATTCGTTGGAGGTGACCTGCCACTCCCGGACCGATGAGGTCGGTGCCAAGGAAGGGCATGTCAGCTAACTTGTGCTGAGTATCCGCCGGCAAGGAGGACAACCTCAGCCAGGCCCTGCGGCGAGTGGCCACTGTGGCTGCTAAGGAGCGTGCACAAGAATCTCCAATGTCCAGAGCCGTCTGGAGCTGCTGCTTCGCAACAGCATGGCCCTGGTCATGGACCTGCTTCATCGTGGTCTGCCTGTCCACTGGGAAATGAGGGAGGACTTCATCTAGTGACCTCAAGAGGGCATGAGAGAAGTGTGCCATGATCACAGCCGAGCTGGCCTGACGAAGGCCCAAGGATGAGGCCGCATAAATCTTCCGGGCAGAATAGTCCATATTCTTGGACAGTGTCAGCTGAGCTACCCATGCGTCTAAACATAGAAACAGTCACAAGGCTCTTGGCCGAGGGATGCTCTGTGAAACCTGCCAGGGTCCCCATGGGTACTGTATACTTGCGGGCCATGCGGGCAGATGGAGCTGGGCAAGAGGCAGGGCACTGCCATAGCTCAAAGGCCAGGCCAACAATGGCTTCCACTGGAAAGGTCTCCGTCAGGGTATCCCCCCTCTTGAAGTATCCGTGAGGGGGTATTCCGCCTTCTTTTGGATAGGCTCCAAGGGCATTCCGGTCGATTCAGAAATCAGGCAGAGGATGCCCTGAAAAGAGGAAGGACCTTCCTCCAAGACTGCCACTGATGACTCATAATCCCCCAGATGCGAGTGCAGACCAGTGGCATCCGAGTCCGAAGAGTCGGGATAGAAAGGTCTCCCGCCTATGTCTCCCTCGATACGCCGAGGGCGATCGGGGACAACAGTAATGGACAGACGACGGAGGAGGCAAGTGTCTGTCCGGTCCTCTTTCGAGGGAGCCCCTCCCTGAGGCTGCTTAGGCAGTGGTTCCACCAAAATTGGTGGGGAGACCGAAATAGGCCGAGCTGAAATGTGTGCCGGCCCTAGGGTGGAGGAACCAAGGCCTTCGGTTCCGGAGGGGTCGGCATCGACCTGAGAGACTGGGGCCAAGTAATGGCCGGTGTTGACGGTGGAGCCAGCTTTTGACTGGTCAGAATCAGCTGTTGCCACATGAGATCCTTATAACGTCGACAGAGCTTCCATCAAGGTCTCTCCTCATCCGAGAAGGATGAGAATCGGTAGCGACGCCTCTTCCTGGAGTGCTTATGACCTTTCCTCAGTTTTTCAACTGAAGGGGTCCTGGTCCTCGATAGAGACTGACGGGGTCAGCTCATTCGATCGGGAGAAGCCGGAGCCAGGGAGAACCGAGGTTCCAGCACCTTTCCCTCAATCGGGACACATGAGGGCTGGGTCTCGTCATTGGGAAAGGAAAGGATAGGTGTCTTTTCCAAGGAATCATCGATCGGAGTCGGCGACAAAGGCTCGAATGGGTTGAGAGAAATCTCGGCCGGTTCAGCCGTTTCCTCGGCCTCGGTGCCTTGGTCTGACAGAAGGTCTGAGAAGCCGGCAGCTGAGGAAGTGATCTCAACTGAGGTCGGGACCACAAGTTCCTGAGAGTCGGACCTCTCTCGGTCCCAGGAACATCTCCTTCGGGATGAAGAAGACTTGGGGTCCTTGTCCCTTTTCCTAGGGCAAGAGAAGTGTGAGCCCGATGGCGCCTCACCCCTGGTGGGGAGAGACCAGCACAGCTCCGGAAAGGACCCAGTGAAGGTAGAGCCAAGGTTAAGAGGCACAAAAAAAAACTTTGGCTGGCCGAAGCTTGAGCAATTTCCTCTTCAAAAGCTGCTATCTGATCGAGCTGCTCGGCGGATCCTGTGGCCGCGCAAACCGCCCACCTTGACTCCCTCGATTTCACCAGTGGATTGCGATGCTCTGGTCTCACCAATTTTAGGCACGCCTTGCAACTGTCCAGGACGTTGGGATGGAAGGCCAGACAGATGGTGCAAGAGGTGGTGTCATGTACGACACCCAAGCAGCAGACACACGAGAGGTGGGGGTCGGTGCGCGTCATCTTCTGTCCGCAGGGACACTGGCGAAATCCGGGGGACGACTTGTCCTCCATGTCCGATGCGCTCGGATCGGAATCATAAACTCTAAGGAGTTTTAGAGAAAGCGTTTGTGGTGAAAACTGTCGTTGAGAATCCAGGGCTTACGAACTGCTGAAGTAGCAAAAGGGAACCTAAATCTTCCAGCAGAAAGGAAGATCTGGCATCACAGGGCGGATCCGAGGTATTTACCACCCAGGTGGGTGGGAGAAGCCAGCCTGAAGACTTTCCGGCCAGATTTAAAGGGGAAAGGGACATTCCAGAGAGTGTGGATGAACAACATATCCACGCTCCTAGAACTGGGAAGTTTTGTGTTGGAGTGGGAGGCGAAGAGGTCGAGCTCCAGACACCCCCACTTTAGGAAGAGAGAGACTGCCACTTCCCGATTTAGTTCACATTTGTGACTTAGGGTCTAAGACCTGCTGAGACTGTCTGACAGGACATTCTGAACGTCTGGAGCATGCACGGCCACTAGGGACAGATTGTGCTGGACCGCCCAGTTCCATACACGCATCGCCTCCCTGCAAAAGGGGATACAAGCGAGTTCCTCCTTGTTTGTTGAGATACCAAACTACTGACATATTGTCCATCTGGACAAGCAACAATCCCTTGGGAAGGAGGATCTGAAATGCCTGCAAGGCATACAAGACCACCCTCATCTCCAGAACACTGATGTGTAATGATGCTTCCACCGCTGGATCACAGTCCTTGTGCTTGGTGCTCCCCTAGGTTGCTCCCCATCCCATATTCGATGCATCCATAGTCAGGGATGCAAAGGGAGCCGGGCTCCTGAAAGGAAGACCCAAGGAAAGGTTGCAGGGGTCCCTCCACCACAACAATCCTTTCTGAACTGCTGAGGACACCAGGACCAGATGGTCCAGGTCATCCAGGAGTTGATCCCACTGCACCTGCAAGGACCACTGAGTAACTCTTATGTGAAGCCGTGCCAGGAGAATGGTGGTGATGGAGGCTGCCATCAGGCCAAGAAGGCGGAGGACCTCCTGTGCCGAGATGGTGCTGGACAAAGCCACCAAAGAAGCCTGATGGACCAGGGTCTCCACCCGGTCTGGAGGAAGGAAGGCTCTGCATTGGACCATATCCAAGACTGCCCCCAATGAACTGAAGTCTCTGGGATGGGATCAGGGATAATTTGGGGATACTGACAGTAATCCCCAGTTTTGCGAAAAGGTCCAGAGTAAAAGGACAGAGCCTCCAGTAAGGAAAACCTACAAGGAGCCAAAATCAGCCAACTGTCCAGGTAAGGGAAAAAAGCAATACCTTGGCAGCGCAGAAAGGCCGTCACTACCGCCAAGCACTTGGTAAACACCCGAGGTGCCAAGGACAGACCAAAGGGGAGGGCCCAGAACTGGAAGTGCTCCCCCTGCAATGGGAACCGCAAGAATCGGCGGTAACTGGAGAAGATCGGAATGTGCAGGTAAGCATCCTGCATGTCCAGAGCGCAAAGCCAAAGGTTCTCCAGAAGAAGTGGGAGAAGACTCTGGAGCGCCAGCATCCGGAACTTTTTGTACTCGATGAACAGGTTGAGACTGCTCAAGTCGAGGATGGGTCTCAAGTCTCCCATCTTTTTGGGAACCAGGAAAAAATGGGAGTAAAAACCCCCTTCCCCTTTGCCAGAGGGGGATACACTCTATTGCTTGTTTGAGCAAGAGGCTCTGAATTTCTTCTCGAACCAGAAAAGCCTGATCCCTGGAGTAGGAAAACCTTTTTGGTAGAGAGTCTGGTGGGATCTCCAGAAACTCTATAGTGTGTCCCCCAGACACCAATTGCAAGACGAATGCATCTGAGGTCATGTCCTGCCACTCCTGCACGTGGCAGGCGAACCTCCCCCCTGCCGGCTCCTCGCCATGAGGCTGAGGAGGTGGTGGGGCTAGGCAGTCAAGAGGTGGCAGGGTGGTCAGGAGGAGGGCCTCCTGAGCATCTCTGGTTCTTGGAGGCGAGGCAAAACCTGTGGCCTTGCATTTCCCCTGGCATCGAGCTGGGGCCTTCCTCCTCTGCCTCCAGGTCCTTTTCCTGAAAGGGCTGCTGCTGCTGTTGAGTGCCCGATTGGTACATGGACCACACTGACCTCAGGGTGAGGCCTCTATCCCAGAGGTCAGTGATGATGTCTTTGGTATCACCACCAAAGAGCACTGAGCCCCGGAAGGTGGCATCATGAATCACAGACTGCATCCCGTTGGTGAGGCCAGAAATGCGAAGCCAGGCATGCAGTCTTAATGTAACAGCCGCCGCCAAGGCGCAGGCTACAGAATCGATGGAGTCGTATGCAGCCCGCAGAGCATGCCTACAGGAAAATGCGAGAGGCGGAGATCCTTGGCGAGCGCCTCCTTGAGGCTCGAGGGGTCCAAAGCCTGGACTCAGGCCTCCAACCTAGCCAGGGTAGCTTTTTGCTGTGACACCATATGGGCCACAGAGTTTAGGGACCAGCGCGCACATGTGGCCGAAAAATAGACCTTTCTACCGAAGTGGTCCATCTGCCTCAACTCCTTATCTGGAGGAGATGTGCTCATGTGCTTGGGTGCAGACGAGCGAACACGAGCAGCAGAAATAATAATGGAGTCTGCCTTCGGATGCACATTGAGAAGTGGAGTCTCCTGACCTTTGCACTGTGTGCTGTTTTATTTGTTCCAGACTTTTTTTTTTTTTAAACAGAAGCGGCCATGGGGTTACTTTCTGTTCCATGATGGTAGTTTACCCAGTCACTGGCTGCAACAATGCCACAGATCGCGAAAATTTATTTTAAAATTCTGCATTTCAAAAACGTGCTGGTCTCTTTCTCGGAGGTCCGCAATGGGTGGGTGGGTGGTTACAAAGCAAGTTATGTGCTTTTAACAGAATTCTCTGAACCTCGGAGGTCCACGGGCTGGTGGGAATCCAAGATCTGTCCTGTCAGTAGTGTGCTGTTACGTCATAGTGACAAGCTGAGCTTGCTAGGCACGTAGTGATGGCAGAGTTAGCTTGTAAATCGCGCTCCCGATGCAAACCATGGATTAATAAGGGGAATTAATCCATGGTCAGCTGATTTATTACAATGAATGAAAACTAGGAGTTTCAGAGTCCTATGCAGTGCCATGTTACAAATGTTCTTATTACCCGCTTTAACTTAGTTGTCCTGAGCAGAGCGAGATTAAACTTCACAGTATCCGGAAGCTCAGCACCTCCTTGTCAGAGGAGGGCACTAGATTCTCAGGTTCCAAAGGGCGAACCAACTGGCCCATACCGGCAGGAGGGACCCTTGCTGCCTCCTCCCTGCCCCTCACTGGCCTTGGGATTACACCCACACAATAATTTGTTATAAACCCCAATATTCATTCATTTAGCCCCTTCTCCCAGGGCCACATATTCATCATGCAGCACATGGAAAGTCAGTCAATATAACAGATGCTTCATCACCTAAGCTCAGCGTGTTAGAATAAAAAAAAAGAAAATACATCAAACAGCAGTACTAAAATATTTTCCTATATCCTTGCATTTTAAATTAGTTATGAACCTTCTACCCCACTGGGCAACCACCAGCTGCATGACCTACAGGGCAACTGACCCTTCATTGTTCTGTGTCTGCCCAGGAACATCCCCAGATTCAAACAAACAGTCCCAAACCAGTTGTGTTGTCACTTTGCATTCTAGCTGGTAGCTTCTCCAGGAGTTACTTGGAGGGGGGAGGGGGGCTAACTGCATAGCCTTGTAGTTCCTGTGTTAAAAGCTATACCCAGTCCACAACAACATGGCTTGATTTCAAAGTTGCAAAGTTTACTGAAATAATTAAGTTACTACATATAAGGCATTACATACTTCAGAATAAACTGGCATACAGAGCTACATAATAAATAAATTATGTAAACTACAACTGTTTTTAAGGTCCCTGGAGCCTATTAGCTCTGTGATATACCAGTCTCTCCATTTTGTTTCTAGGTTTGGATGAATGACATTGGTTGTGCCTGTTCCCTGTAGGAAATGCGACTCCCATTTCATCATGACCATTTGTGCATCTGATCTGCGTTATTTGTAATAAAAAAAAAATACACCAACTCTTTAAAGTGCTCAGCAGTTGTTTTGTTTTTTTGTATGATGTCCTTAGTGCATGACAAATAAATCTGGATCATAGTTGGATTCAAAAAATACTTTTACCCCAGTTTTTGTTTTATCCTAGGAACTGTTCCAGTACAGAGATGCTTTCTTTCCTTTCTCTGTAGTGAAAGAAAGGAAGCCATTTGGAGCTGAATTTATCTGGTTTCAGCCTTAACAGAGCAGTAATTGCTTCCATAGTTTTATTTGCAGGATGTTATGAAGTCATTGTCTGGACTTTGGCCAGGGAACTGTAAGCTACTGATTCATGATATCCTTTTCTGCTGCTAATGAAATAAAAATTACGTACCTCTTGGGTGAAGAGTGGGCTCCCATGGGTGTGCAGTACCAAAACCAAATTTTCGAATCCAAGGGTCAAGGGTAACTCTTTTTAATTGCAATCCCTAACCTCAGAACAAAATGGCACTGGCACCAGGCACTTTCAGAAAATGTGACATTGTGTTGTATTGTCAAATTTTATTCATATACCAACATATGAACCAGGAATCACTCGACTGAGCGCTCATTTACTACGAGGTTCTGCACAAACAATATTCTTAATTAGAACAGAGAACAAAAAACAAAACATATAAATAAACTTTACTTACAGCAAATACTACCTTAAACAAAATAACTTAACAGAATAACAACATTTGTCCAAAAATACTCATTAAATAATCATATAAACAAATTTTCATCGTGTCCCTTTCCGCCACAACCCCTTCAACATCGATCTGTGCCCCCCTGGCCCGTATAATGCTTGGAAACTACCAGTGTAATAAAATACTATGCCCCAATTTTCTACCTAAATTCTCACCAAGACAGTGGTGACACAGTGGTGCTGTGTATTCCTTGCCAAATTCTCATGCAGTCCCCTGGGGAAAGCTGTACATGCAACTCCTCTGCCCACTTTTCCTGCAGGCAATCTAATGTTTTTTTCTACCTCATTCCCAGCAGCAGCATATGTGCATGAACCCCTTTCTGGTTAGGTACCTGTGTTTTGTCCCATAGAAAGGTTATGCCTTGTTTTGGGACTGATATTGTACTGTAAATTCCTGTGGGCTTTTGAGTGGGTTATGTGATGCCTACGCTGCAGATGCCTGTGGAAATCTCATTCAATGTCAATTTTACGTGTCCCTGGCAAAGCATCTAAGCAAATGCCTTGGTTGACAAATGTCCTCATGGGACCCATTCAGTTTTCGCCACACTGCCTGCTTTACATGTACATCACTCCCTTCCCCTTTTTTATCGCCCTCTTTGGGACTGTGCTATGTGGTGAAGTCCCAGCATTGTTCATACAGCCAAGTGTCTTCTAGTAGTGTTAGAGCAAGTGAATCTTGCAGGGTCTCCCCTGCCCCTTCCCAACTCCCTTCAGATCTACTGCGGGGCTCTAATTCCAATCTCGACGGTGCGCCGCTGATGGTTTTTTACTGCTGCATAGCAAGAGCTACAGTATGTTGACATATTGCGAACAGGAAATGAGAGGGAGCAGGGTCAGGAAGTATATAACCAGATCAAAGATTACCTTCTACCCCCACAGTGAAATCTCATCACAGTACTACTTTGCACAAGACCATTGTGCTTTCTCTCTGTCACTCTTTCTCCCTCGTCCTTTCTGCCACTTTTTTCTTCCCTATGCAGCTCTCCCACCTGCCAACCTCAAGTTACCGGTTCCATTTCGCGATCTCCTCCCCTACCTGGATGCGGCTCCTGCAGACCCTTTTTCATAACCCCTGCCCAGTCACCATTCCTGCCATGCCTTTCTCACTCTGCTGAAGATAGCACCTGATCTGGAAACAATCAAAAGTTGGATAAGGAAAGAGTCGTCCACCCTAGGAATACCTAGGAGGCCCACCTCAGGAGCAGAGAGGGTGCGAGGTCTGTTAGGGAGTCAGTAGGTCTCCCCGGTAGCCAGGGTCCAGCCCATATAGGCCTTGTAGGTCAGCAAACAGACCTAGAAGGTGACATGCCACTTCACTGGCAGGCAGTACAGTTCATGCAGGACCGGGGTTATATGACAAGACCTTGGAAGGCCACTCAATAACCAGGCCACTGCGTTTTGCACCAGCTGAAGACATCACAGGACACCTCCACTCAACTCGAGGTATGGAGAGGGTCCAGAGGAGGGTAACCAAAATGATTTGGGGCTTGGGGGACAGGACCTATGAGGAGAGGCTTGAAGAGCTAAATATGTACATATTGGAAGAGAGAAGGGACCGGGGGGACATGATAGAGGTCTTCAGGTACATGAAGGTGGTAAATAGGGGAGGAACAGGCAGGGTGCTTCAAAGGAAGGAGGAGAGGGGCCACTAGAGGGCATGGGTGGAAGCTGGAGGGGGGAAGAATCAGGGGAGAAAGGAGGAGGTGCTACTTCACTGAGAGGGTGGTGGAGCCATGGAATGCGCTACCTAGGGGACTGGTGGAGGCAGAGATGGTGGAGGGGTTCAAGAGGGGGTGGGACAGGTACAGGGGAAGGGTTCTGGAAGCAAAATCCAATGCAGCGAGAATATCCGGAACTGGGAAGAGAGAAGCCAGCGAAGGCGAGTGGGGCAGCAAGGTCAGCTCCCAGGGTGGGGGCTGACCAAACAAGCAGATGCGAAAGACCATTAGGCCTATTCTGCTGGCATTTTAGTATGTTAGTATGTTAGAAGCGTTACAGTAATCAAGTCTAGAAGTGACAAATGCATGTACCAATGATGGCAGGTCTTCAGGGGGAAATCAAGGTTGTGTGCCAGGCAATGTTTCTGAGATGGTAAAAGCCATTCTGGACCACAGCCGACACCACAGCCTCAAGTGTCAACCTCTCATCCAGAATGACTCCCTGATTCTAAACCTTAGCAGAGGCCACCAAGCAAGAGGAACCTAGCCATAGATCAGTCCCCTCATCAGTAGCCATTATACCCTGTGACACTTGGCCAGCTGGTTATGATTGTTCTATGATTTTTGTAATACAGAATGTGGCATGTGACCTGTCTCACAGGAGACATCCTGTGCCCCTGGGATGACCCCCCCCCAAACCAGGTCTCAATAAAATAACAGGATATACGTTAACCTGAAAGCCAGGAGATAATTAAAGACTAGAGAGACATAATTAAGGGTCTCCCGTTTATCTGACTTAATTGTAGCTGGCCAGCTGCAAGGAGGGATCGTAAACTTTTATGACGTTTCAGAGGCTTTGCAATTTATGATCTCCTGCCTTTGAAGTGTGGAAACAGTAACTGCTAAAAGACCAAAGAGGATCAGGAAACCACTCAAGATCAAAGAAGTAATTTGGGAAATGAGTTTTTGCTGATGCCACCTTATTTAATATACCTCCAGAGTGATGGGACATCCTGAGTGTATTAATTTTTATATTAAACAGGGAGAAGCTAGGTGACATCATGGAAGGGGCAGGTTTAGAGACAGTTTAACTGTATTCTGTACTTCCACTTAGAGACATTCCTGTTTGGATTCTCTTGAAACAGCAGCCAACTAAAGCACTGTAAGAAGGTATACATTAGATAGACAAGTTTAAGTATATGGTGGTAGGAGTTTATGTTTGTATTTTACCTTGTTCTTTTAAGTGATTGTACGTTTTGTGATATATTGTTCTGTGGTTACATTTTACATATTTTATTCATTTTAAGTAAAACCTCTTATTTCAAAGAGACTGCCTGTGTCTTCCAAGTCCTTCCTTTTTGCCTGTGATGCATGGATGCAGGGCACCAGATAAGGTGTGTACCGGCCTATTTTACTCACCTCATTTTAGGAAATACTCTTCAGAAATTTTTCTAATGAGTACCAGTACTCACCCAACATCTGTAAATACTCCACAAGCCAAAGAATAGTGCTTCATAACATAACTGGTGATTCAAAAGGAACATTTGTTTGCCAGATTTACAGCACTTGTATTCATCCCACTTTTGTTTTACTCACTATGTTTTAAAACTGGTGAGTAAATTCCTACCTGCCAACATTATTTGGAGCATTGCTAGCACCTGAAATTCATAACTAGGGGAAAAAAACTACTTTTTTTTTTTTAATAAATGTACTCCTCAGTCCACTCTAGCAAGACATTTGTACACATCTGGATTTCATTTTACTCACCTCACTTTCAAAATGAGGAGTAGAGGTACTCATCCCAAAAAATCTAATCTAGAGCCCTGCATGGATGGTTAAGATTTTGACAACACTGTCTATAAGCTTAATAGTAATCCAAACTGGGAAAAGGTAAGAATTTATCTAAGGTCTTTCACAGAGTTTTTAAGGGTTCATTTTGTATACCTGGTTAGGTGCCCGTAGGCGAAAGATATCTGGCATTCCCCAAAGAGCAGAATTATCTGAGCCTGTACAGTTGGGTACGCTAGCAAGAGGTTCACAGTTTGAATCCCTCCAGAACTTGAGACCAAAGGAGATTTGGACCCACAAAACAGACAGGACGGTTATCCTGTTCTGTTACCCTGTTCACAACACTGCACTCGGAGGTAGGCACTGTGGGAGCAAAGGGCCTGACCTGCTGAGTGGGGTTATGACATACCCCACCTCCAATCACACTCAATCACAAGTACCTCTGTCTTATTCGGGTTGAGTATGAATCAGCTTAACGACATCCAGTCCTCAGTCTCAGCCAGGCACAAATTTAGTACCTCGAAAGCATCAGGCATCATAGGTGCAAATGACAGATACAGTGGAATATCATCAGCATAACAATGAAAATGCAGACCGTATCATCTAATGATCTCTCCCGGGGGCATGATGTTCATCACAAAGAACATGAGAAATAGAATCGACTCCTGGGGTACGCCACAGAGCAGGGTCCTCACGAGTCAGGAGAAACTCCTCATTATCACCCTCTGCACTCTGTCTCTGAGGAAAGACTCAAACCAGCAGATGACTGTACCAGCGAGTCCACAGTACTCCATAAGAAAGAGAAGAGGGAGTCCTGGAGGAGCGCACAAAACTGAAAGTGGATGAAGCAATGGGACCAGATGGTGAACATCCCAGGATTTTAAAGGAACTAGGGAGGGAGCTAGCTGCACCACTGGCAGCCACGCTCAATGAGTCGCTCAACACAGGAGTGGTTCCAGAGGACTGGAGGAGGACATATGTAGTCCCTCTTCACAAAAGTGGTAGCAGGAAGGAGGCGGGAAACTATAGGCCGGTCAGCCCCACCTCAGCAGTGTGTAAGATCTTGGAGGCACTGCTAAAGAAAAGGACTGTGGAACACTTGGAATCAAATGGAGCCCAGGATCTGAGGCAGCATGGGTTCGCAGTAGGAAGATCATGTTAAACGATTCTGATAGATTATTTGACTGTGTGATGAAAGAGGTGAATCAGGGTGGAGCGGTAAATGTCACTTAACTAGATTTCAGCAAGGCCTTTGACACCATCCCAAATAAAAGACTGGTTAACAAGTTGGGTGGCATGGGACACAAGGTGGTAAACTGGGTTAGTAACTGGTTAGGGGGCAGAAAGCAGAGGGTGGTGGTAAATGGGATCCAATCCGAGGAAAAAAGGGGGGGTGATCAGTGGGGTACCTCAAGGATCAGTCCTGGGCCCAGTTGTTTTTAATTTCTTCACTGGTGACATAGCAGAAGGGCTTCAGGGGAAGGTATGGCTGTTTGCAGATGACACAAAGATCTGCAACAGAGTGGTCACTCCAGATGGGGTGGAGAAAATGAAGAGGCATCAAGAAAAGCAGAAAAAAATGGTCTGAAGTGTGGCAACTGCAGTTCAATGCGAAGAAGTGCAAAATCCTGCACCTGGGACACAGAAACCCTGGAGAGAGCTACAGGATTGGGGGGGGGGTTCTGACAGTCACCAGGGGAAAAAAGGGATCTGGGGTCATCATCTCTCTCAGATGACCTAAAGGTGTCCAAGCAGAGTACAAAGGCAATGGCGGATCCAGGATTTTACAATAGGGGATGCTGCGGTGGTGTGCCTATTTGGTATGCAACTTTTTATACTGTTTTTAATTCTTTATAGAAACTATCCTTTTCAATACATTTTTGAAAATATAAATATAACCTATAGTTTTGAATGTATATTTTGTTACAATCAATACAGCAGACTTCTCCAGCAAAGAGAAAGGCAGCAGCAACAAGTAAGTTATGGGGGTTGCACCCTCCAAATCCCCCTAGATCCACTACTGTACAAAAGTGGTGGGGAGAACCAGTGGCATGTTGAGGTGCACAGGAAGGGGTACCACTAGCCAGAAGGAGCGAGGTGGTGATAATACTGTGCAAAACACTGGTGAGGCCTCATCAGTAATACCATGTACAGGTCTGCAGGCCACACCTCCATAACGACAAGACAGGATAGAGGCGGTTTAGAGAAAGGCAACTAAGATGGTGCAGGACTTGCACCAGAAGACATACAGGGAGAGATTAAAACACCTCAACATGTATATACTGGAAGAGGGAAGGGAATGGGGAGACATGATAGAAACCTTCAAGTATCTTACAGGCATAAACAAGGTGCAAATAGGTGACATCTTCCAGTATAGGAGAAGTACTAGAACAAGGGGGCATGATATGAGATTGGAAGGGGTCAGGATAAGGGGTAATGTGAGGAAGTTTTATTTCATGAGAAAGGGTGGTGGATGCATGGCATAGACTGCCCCAGGAGGTGGTGGGAGCATGTACAGTGGTGGGATTTAAACATGCATGGGATATGCATAAGGGAACCCTAGAGGTGGGAAGGAGAGACTAAAGCTGATGACAAAGTAGGGTCAGCGGCCGCTAACACAGGTAGGGAACACAGGCAGACTAGATGGGCCTAGCAGTCCTTATCTGCCGTCAATCTCTCCGTTTTTATGTTTAAGGCAATCCAGAAATAACCCCATGGTCCACAGTGTGAAACACTGATGAGAGATAAGGAGAACCCCTTGCACAGCCACGCATTCAGATGACAAAGAATCCCCAAATGGGTGCATGGTGAAACTGATTTCAGATCTAAAACAGATGGCCACTCTCCCACACCAACAATCCTTCCACGGGCACTGCACCACAGAGAATCTGGCTGGGACATCCACCTCCAAAACTGGACCAGCACTGTCACTCAGCTAAGTCTCCAGCACACATGCCATATCGATCAAAGAAAAGTTTAAATTTGCCATAATGGCTGTCTTGTTCCTCATCAATCTGCACTGCAGATGAGGTGCTGGACGCCACACCTCGCGCCACGCCGGCAACCAGTATTCAGGCACAGGCCGCTGGGGGTCAGCAGGGGTGGAGAAGGATATGCAAGCCTCGCTGCAACACCGCCACCTGGGGGAACTCAGGTGGTAGGTGCACTAAAGAGGTAGCAACATTGCGAAGGGTTGGATATTGGCAGAGGGCCAGAGCAGGACACGCCTCCGGGTGCCTCAGGCTCAATGGCCCTCCTAGCATGCCAACGCCCGGGGCAGGGAGAAAGCACATAAAAACTCCCTACACTGGCACCTGTACACTGACTCCAGGTGACGGCGATCGGGGGAATCCGGAGTCCAAGCACAAGGTGTATGCTCCATAACAGGTCTGGAGGAGTGGGAGAGTCCTCCACCCTGACCGTTGGGGGGGGGGGATCCGGAAATCAAGGGTTCACGGAGCACCCATATGCACCAACGATCCTCAAAAGAGCTCCGACGTGGGTTG
The DNA here is from genome assembly GCA_016271365.2 of Neoceratodus forsteri. Classification (NCBI taxonomy): domain Eukaryota; kingdom Metazoa; phylum Chordata; order Ceratodontiformes; family Ceratodontidae; genus Neoceratodus; species Neoceratodus forsteri. Next base: position 1,280,095,695 of record CM057459.1, on the reverse strand, counting down.
CCATAGGAGTCTTAAAGAGTGGACTAATGTGGGGAATGGGTAGGAGTATAAACACAGAGTAAAAAAAAAAATCTGGCACTGCAGAGCACTGCCCTCAGACGACAGACGGAAGCTGCTGGCCTAAAGGCTACCTGCCTACTCTGTTCAGTGGGATCCCTTGGTTTGGGCACCAAACACACCTGGCCTTTCTCTTGAGACCATTTCTCCCCTGAGCACCTCCTGGTCTTTGCCAGACCAACAGAGCCCCCCATTACCATCTCCCCACACCCCACTGCCTACCATCCTGCATTCTAATAATACCCACCTCTCTGCAGTGCCTATATGCCACTGCTGGCAGGGAGCATCAAAGGGGCAGAGATCCAGCAGCCGGGACAGGGAGTACCTAAGCTGAGAGGCCCTCAGTCTTTGACGCATAATGCTGCCAAACTGAACACTCATCACATGCTTTTAACCACAAGCTTCCCTCACCCACAACTTCCAAAAACACACAGTAACCACCTCACCATTTATCAAAACATTTAACCGATTTACACTCTAATACAAAATAGACCCAATTTACGCACACATACATGCTCCCATCCATACCACTACACTTATATACACTTCAACCTCCCTTTCAATTTAATCTAAAATCACTAAGATTTTAACAGTCTGTAACAGTCTTAATAGGAAAATCCAAAAAGTATGAAGTATATGGTGAAATAGTAATCTACAAACAGATGATAACCAAATTGGTTATTGAGACAACGGAATTCTAGTCTCTGTTCTCACCAGAGGAAAATAAATGAATAAAACCAGATTAAATGTTCCATATCAGCTCTCTCACCACTGTCCAAAAACAGAGCAATTCACAACACAGCACTAAAAAGTGGAAACCTAAACCCGTGGGTTCTCTCACAACCCACAAGTTTTTGAAGTAGAGTCCCTGGTCCTCAAGCTTGTCCTGTGGCATTAAAAGTCACTGGACTAATTTGAAGATGGTAGAAAGGACGCTGGTAAACCCTTACAGTGCAGTTCAAAGAAGTCTGGCCTATAAATGGTGACCGCAGCTCAGTATACGAAGCCCGACTGCTGGCTAGCAGTCCTCCCAAGCCTCTTAGCATGAGCGCAGATCCAAAAACAGTAGTGGCTGCAATTCAAGTTAAGCAGACAGACTCCCCACAGCAACCGTTTCTTTTAATTAACAAATATTTTCATGTTTACAGACCAATACTAAAATAGTGCCAAACAAGAAATAAAACTCTCTAGATGACAATCCTAAATTCAGTGCCAAACAGGGTTCCCTCAGGATGCCCACATTATTGTTAGCATGCAGCAACAGTTGTAAGTTTCTAACAGTTCCATGTCATAATAGCGATCGCAAAACAGCGATCACTATTATGGGAGTGTATTGCCGAAAAGCAAGTCGGCAATATACACATTCATGACAACATTCAGCAACTCTAACGAATGTGTATGCGGGCGGGTTGTGCCCCCCAGCACCTGCTTAGGGATTATTACTCCAGGGGTGCATGTCAGGAGGGGAGACACCCCACTGCGGCAAAAAAAAATTAAGGCAGCTGCAGGCAGCGGCAAAATAGTGTGTGCCGGTCCCCAGCCACAAACCCAGTACCTGCTGCACCACAGCTAACCACCCTCACCACCACACTACATGGCTAGCTCGACTGCAGCAGGTTTACCACTCTCCTACAAAACCCTTCCCCAGATCCCTCCCCTCACTATCCCCCCCTTCACTCGCTTTCGCATAGCGTCGCTACCCTTGCAGGGTAGCCCATGGGGATAGTGGTGAATGTGAGTCATCGTTTTGACAGTTGCTCATATTCAGCTGCTATCCTCACGTGACGCCGTTTCCAACTATTACTCTGAGAAGAGCAGTAAAGAACAAGCAGCAACCAAGCAACGATGGGTCATGTCTGCAGAAGTTAGAAGTTAAAATTTATGGCAATTTATTTTAAAACTGGCCAAGGAAATGGCCTTTCAGTTTCAACACAAACACCCCACAATAAACAAAGAATGTCTACCTTCAAGCAAACATAATCTGCCCTTCTGTGTTAGTCATAAAAACACTGAAAACGGACAATAACACCAGAAAAAGACCAATGGTCCATCCAGTCTGCCCATAACACCCTAACATACTCAAAGACCTTCTGTCAATACAAGGGTTTTGTTCACATTATTCACCTCCTTGCTTCCTGTCTCACTACTACTACTACTACTACTACTACTACTACTACTACTACTACTACTACTACTACTACTCCCCCCCCCCAACAGTACTTGACCCCATTAATGGTTTTGATGCCCACCACCTCTTTTGGCAGACTGTTCTATGGCTTAGCAACTCTCTCTGTACAATAAAACTTCCTTGCATCCCTCCTGAGGCCCCCGCCCGCCAGCTTCCACTCATGTCCTGGATTGGCTATTCATGCTGCAGATCTCCTTGGGGTTCACACTGTTCAATCCTTTCAGGAACCTGAAGATCTCCATTATAGCACCACTCTCTCATCTGGCCTCTAGCGAGTACATGGTCAGTGCCCCAAGTCGATCCTCGTAGGCTCTGCCCTGCTGGCCCTGGATGGGTTTGGTTACCCTACAGCTGCGCCAGCTCCAGCCTGTCCTTGTCTTTCCTTAACTGGGCACAGTACTCCAGGTGCGGCCTCACCAGTCATCTATGGAGAAGCAGTAATACCTCTTTCCTCCTGCTGTTAAAACCCTTCCTGATACTCCGCAGCATCCTATTTGCCTTTCTAGAACTTGTTACACTGGCTAGGCTGTTAAAGGGAGTCACTTATGAGGAATCATACGTCCTTTCCTCAGATCTAGTTCCCAGTATAACCCCTATCACAGGGCTCGAAATAACTGGCTGTCCACCTGTCCCAGACAGCCAGTTTTCACAGAGGACAGGCATTTTGTTCCCATTGCCTGTTCCTGGGACAGGCAGTGAGCGTTACTGTACGTTATGGGCACTAGGACCCTGGAGCGCATTAGCAGTCAGCCTGCCTCTCACCGTCCATGAGAATACGCCGTAACGGAAGCACCACACAAGTATCACATTGTGCATACCATCCCTGTCCAACACAACCTCACCTGATCTGCCCCAGTTCTGCACTTAGTTTGCATTTTGGTGGACAAATCTGCAGCTGCATATGTAGATCTCACCATCACGCATGCACAGTAGTCCTTGCTTGCCTCCACTGCGTTTCTAGTTGAAACCGTCAGTCCAAGGAAAGGCAACAACAGGAGGTGAGCATGAAGAGAACACACTTTCCTTTCAGTAACAGGTTTGGGGAGCAGTTATTTAAAAACATTTTCAGGGCTAACCAAAAGCAGCATGAAAACACAGAAGAAAATCAAAAAAGTCCCTATCTGGGCTAAGGAGTATGCACCCACGAGCAGGAATGATGCCGAGCCGCAAGTAAACTCATCCATGAACAAGTTTGTCAGTGTCATCAGTATCAGTAAAATATTGCAGTGCCTACCTTGCATAACACTGATCGAGTGGAAGTAATTATCATAGAAAAACCAACACCCTAACACATTTAATTTTATTTATGAACGCTGAAGTCGGGATTCCGGGCATGCGCATTAGTGTCAGCTCTAACATGCATGCCTGGAATCCCAGCTTCAGTTCTCATAAATAAAATAAAATGTGTTAGGCTGCTCATTTTACCAGGAGAATTACTTCCACTTGATCAGTGTTATACAAGGTAGGCACTGCAGTATTTTATTGATACATGACACTAAATGACAAACTCGTTCATGAACGAGTGTATCCGCAGCTTGGCGCCATTCCTGCTCATGGGCACACGCTGCATGGATTTTAATCGGACCACTCTTAGATTAGGAAGAATAACGCATACTCTCGGTGTAATTTTAAAATATAATGCCACCACTGCTTTGAATACTGACAGTGCTTCCTCTAGATGTATTTATTGAGTGCTGACACCATAACATTAGCGTCAGAAGCTGACAGTGTCCCTTGAGAGAATCGATGAAAAGCAAATTAAAAACAAAATTCAGGGTTGTCAACACAACAACTAGCAGCAGACAAGATATACAGAAATTTAAACAAAAGGTCAATATAAAAACCTTTGTCAAGGCTAAAATGGAGGGGAAGGAATTAAAAGACCATTTCTGAGCTGACTGAGCAAACAGGGGTAGGGGTCTCAGACAACACTTAAGTTAGCAGTCTGCTAGGCAGAATGGGTGGGGGGATCAGTTAAACTGAGGGCACTGGTCTGTGTACTCTGAGGGTGCTAGTTACAATCAATGGTTTAGGGCACAAATCTGTCCAGTCATCAGATGCCAGTTACAGTACTTAGCCCTATTTAAGGCACATGTTTCCATTCCAGCAGGCACCAGTTTGAAAGCCCTAATCAGAAACGGATATTTAAAATTACTTAAAAAATTTACAGGAGAGGTACTTTTTCTGTGGGACAGGTAAAATTTGCATACCACCTGTCCCTTGGACAGCCATCCTCAAAAAATTATTTCTAGCCCTGCCCTCTCATCCATTACTCCTGTCTGGGGTTCTTGTTCTCTATCTGCATCATCTTGCACTTCTTGGCATTGAATTTCACCTTACAAATCTTTGACCACATCTCCAGCTTTTGGAGGTTCCTCTGCAACTCCCCCAGACCCTCCTCACTGTCTACCTTCCCACAGAACTTAGTGTCATCTGTGAAGAGACAACTTTTCCCGAATTCCTTCTCTTATGTCACAGATGAACAGATTACGGCCATACAAAGTAAGTGTGTGTCTGTGTTTGCCGGGGGAGGGGGGGCGGCACCTGTAACTGAATAGGGTCCAGGGCATAGTAATAGGTAAGGTAAAAAGGACAGACTGGGAGGGCCTATCGGTCCTTTTCTGCCGATACAATCCAAGTCATGTGGCAATCTTCTGCGAGGCACAGGGTCAAATGCCTTGCTGAAGTACAGTTAATCCACTGTGTGACCTTTATCCACTGTTCTAGTTACCCAAAGACTACTGTTAGGTAAGTCTGACAAGACCTCCCTGCCGCAAACCTGTGCTGTTTAACTATCCTGGAGCCTAATTTCCTCCAGGTAGTCTCCCAGGTCCTCTCTGACTAGTGTCTCTATCAGTTTACCCACAACAGAGGTAAGACTGACAGGTCTGCAGTTACCTGGCTGGTCTCTGTCCCCACTTTTGTGGAGCAGAACTATGTCCACTACCCTCCAGTCTTTCAGAACCATCCCTGTCTGAATAGGCCTACTAAAACAGCCCTACCAGGAGTTCAGCTAATTCCAATGTCTGTTCCCTGAACATCCTAGGATGCAGCCCGTCTGGCCCCAGGACCTTGTCTTTCTTCAGGACTGCTAGCCCTTTTCTGACCCTGTCACTGATAAACACCTGCTTCCTCATGTCTGGGATCTCCCCTTCACAGCCTTTATGCTGCTCTCTGGCAAAGGCCTGCCAGCTGTCCTCCCTCTGACTACTGAGAAGAAGCACTCTCTCGGAACAACTGCTTTCTGCTTGTTCTCCTACATTACCCGGCCTTTCCTCTGTTAGCCTAACAATTCCCTCTCTTGTCTTTCTCTTTCCCTTATATACCGAAAAACTGTTTTTTCACCCACTATTGACCCCCTCAGCAATACACAGTTCTGCATCTGTTTTTTTGTCTGACTGCCCTAATGGCCTCTCTAGTTCTTACTTGACACTCCCCCAAATCTTCATCCCCAGCTTCTCCTTGTACCCGATGAAGGCCTGCACTTCAGCCTTCACTGCCTCCGTGACTTTTTCAGAGAACCGTACTGGTCTCTCATACCAGTTTCTCTTGTTAACCATTCTCACGCACGTCTCCTCTCACCTCAAGAATGACCCTTTTATTACTCCCATTTTCTCTCTACTTCCCTGACACTGTCAACTGCAATTAAAATGGACTAATTCTCTCATCTGGCTGAAGTCTGCACTTCTGAAATCCAGAACTTTAGCCTCTGACAAGGGCTTATAGTACACTAAGTGTCAGCGCAAACCATATGGCATTATGATCTCTGGACCCTAATGGCTCCCCAACTTGCACTCCGCCAACCCTTTCCAAATTGGTGAGCGGCACGTCAAAAATAGCAGCCTACTCTGTGGGTGCCTTGACCAGTTGCACCAGCGTGCAGTCCAGCAATGTATTTAGCAAGGCCCAACTTCTGGTGCTCTTAACTATTGAAATGTCCCAATCTACTATATGTCTGGCAAGTTGAGAGTCACCACTACTACCCTCTCCCTGATGATCCCCTTTCTACTTATGCCAGCAGTTCCCTACTACTCTAGTCCCCCGATGTGGTGGTCTACCGACCACCCCCATAAGCAGTCTCTAACGTGATGCCGCCGTGAGCTAAACCCACAGTGATTCCATCTTCCCATTTCCTGCCCTCATGGAATCATCCTCCACTCCCTCAATGCCACCTCTGATACAGGGGACTACCCCTCTGCCTTTACCTTTCCCCATCTCACCTACACATGATGTAGCCTGGAACCACCACGTCCCAGTCATTCTCTGTGGACCAAGCTTCCATAATGGCTATGAGGTCCAGCCCTACATATGCATCCATCACCAGGAACTCACTGATTTTGTTTCCCAGGCTCCTGGCATTATGGCAGACTGCTTTCCATACAGTCTACAACCCCCCACACTTTTTTTGTTTTGTTTATTACAGGTCCTCTCCCTTCATTTTTCCCCTAGCCTACTTTATTTCCTGCTTTGCCAAGGTTTTTGTGCAGGCGTAGTAAGCACCCCCCCCAGACATCTTTCCCTACCTTGTTATGAACTCCTGCATTGCTGCTTCCCTCCCCGACATTTCTAGTCTCCAGTTCAGGGGAGCCCTAGACTCAGAAAGGCAAAAAGTGCCCCAGCACAGCTCGCATAACTTGTGTATGTGTGTAAATAATACACAAGTGATTATTTCTATGGTTTTGTATTTAAAACAAGTGTACGTGATATATTAAACTTGGTGCATGTACACACACACACACACCAAATATATATACATATATATATATATATATACACACATACATATACACACACACACACATACACATACTGTATATATCTACACACACACACACACACACACACACACACGTATATGTAACAGATAATCCACTCTAGGGTGTCTTGGTGCTCTGATATACGCACGCCTTGGTGCTAGAGCAACAGTCGCTCTGCCCTGCGTTACCTCTCCGACGCTGCCAACACTCTCGCTCTGCGCTAGTTCTCCACCTGCTTCACACGGCAGCTTTTTTTACAGGATTTTAAATTAAAATAAGCTGAAGTGCACAGTTTGTTTGCTTTTCTGGTACAGAGTGTGACTCAGTTTCACTGTTTGGCTGTACATTATTTATCAGTTTTGACCACGCTCGGTCACGCTACACGTCAGTGATAAAAGTGAAAGTGCTGTCTACCACTCGCTTCAGCTGGCTTCTTCTTTTAGAGAATTCTCAATAAAAATTATGTAAAATGCAGTTACTGTAGTTTTTTTGACAGCGAGGGACTTGCTTTCAGTGTCTGCCTGCATATTAGGTACTATTATTGACCAAGCTCTTTTACGGTACATGTCACTGATAAAAATGAAAGTGGTCCCCACTCGTTTTCCTCCCTGTAAAGAGGACTACTTTATTCTAAGAATAGTAAAGGAAAATAAATACGAAATATAAACCTCTTTTTTTTTTTTTTTTTTTTAGTCAGTCTTAGTTTGAACTTTGGCAGCAATTCATTTACCAGGGGCAGTTGTCATTTATGTTGGTAGCAGTCTGAATGTACCACTTGTATGCATGTGGGTGCCTATCTGTGGTACATGTGAAATGATCTCACTACTGGTGAGAAGGTTTTGAAGGATAAAAAGTAGTGCGGTCGCACTGGGAGGTGTGCGGTCATTGGGAAATAATGCACGGTCATGTGATGCATTCTGTCCAATCATGTTAGTGGAATTTCTATGATTTTACCTACCCATTTTATAAATACACACACACACACATATATAATATATATATACATATATATATATATATATATATATACACACACACACACACACACACACACACCTGCAGAGCTGGGACTTTCCTCACTGACGTCACTATGCTGCACATCAGCAACCATACTAGGATTTTACAGAGTGGGATTTCTGAGTCAATAGCGGATTTGTTTACAAATTTCAAATGCTACAAAACTGCATTAATAAATGCTGTTTCAGCGTCAATGTAAACAATAGCATCTCCTTTACAAGACTATAGTCTTTTTTTTTAAACATGTGTAACGAGCATCTGTCAATGCTGAATGTTCGCCGCTTGCACTGTTGCTGTACCAGACCTTGCTCGTACACATTTTAACTACACATTTACCCATGATAGACCAGATAAACGCAAGATCTCATTTTCAGTGGTGTCCTGCTGTTACACATTTTTAGACTGTATTTACCCAGAACAGGCAGGCTGTGAGGCAATATCTAATATTCATTAGGCTGCCATATTTTGACCTCAAACTTCCAACAGTCTTTTTATGACCTGACGTTATTATCAAAACAAGAGAATCTCAAAGGTGATTTTGCAGTGCGACTGTGAAAACAAGTTTTGGAAGGGACTTGAAAAAATGACAGTGATCTGTCATGTTCAGGAGGTGGGGTAACACAAGGGATATTGTTGAATATTACAGGGGCCTAAATTAAATTTTGCAGCCACTAGCCAGCAGGGCTAGTGACAGGAAAATCCATTAGCCCCACAGACGTTTCCATTGGCCCAGGTTATATACTTACTGAAATATTATTTTCTCCAGTACATGCCCGCAGGACTAGTTAAAGGAAAATCTTACTAGCCCAAAAGAAAATCTACTAGCATTTGGCTAGTGGGCTGGTACTAATTTCAACCCCTGATATTAGGAGCCAAAATCTGCAAAAATAAAGTAGTTTTTTTTTTTCACATTTTGACCCAAAATTTTAACATAGTCTTTGTATGACTGCTCTTTTTGAACATGACAGGTGCGGTTTATAGGATAGTGGCCAAAATGTAATTTCACACCACAACAGTGAAAACACATTTTGGCCAGAATTTGAAAAACGGCAGCTGCAATGTTCATGAGGTGATGTAAATTAAAAAAAAAAGGCTACATTGAAATTTGGGGGTCAACATATTGAAAATTACCAAAGTTAAGAGTGTGCACTGAAAAATTTCAGCACATGCTCATAATTTTTTTGTGTGTTTTTACTTATATTTTTTGCTCCCCGCGCACCAGGAGTGGGAACTCCACCCCAAGCCGCACACTCACAAACCCGACCACCGCCAACCAACCCTGAGACCCCCTCCAACGGCTTGCCCCTGGGCAGGGCTGGGAAGGGAGCTCCCCCCCCCCCGAGAAAATCTAAATCTGGGGAGGTGGCAATGAACCAGTGGGACGGGGGTGAGGCTTCATGAAGCCACCGGTCATCATTTTTCATTTTCTGCCGACCCCCTCTCCCAACACATAACCGTGTGTGTGTGGGGGCACACACATGCTGCGATCGCCGGCTGTCTGCCCTCCCAAGACGACACCCCCCAGCCCCCACCAGAGGGAGGCGGAAAGGCAGGACAACAATCCTTCCCCCCCCCCCGAGAGTGGACAGCAGTCCCTCGGACGCTCAATCCCTTCTCGCCCCTGCCAACTCCTCGACGGCCCGGCTCGTTCTCGAACCCGGGTCACCGGCGTGGCACAAGATGTGGTGTTCAGCGTCTCAACCTACAGCACCACCAGGCCGGCTTACCCCAAATTTTCAACACAGCCTTCTTAAGATGCCACTTCAGGAACAAGGGTAGAGAAAAATTTTTGAATCCTGCCGGAAAGGTGATTTCGCAGTGTGACTGCAAAAATCTACTTTTCGGACGGATTTGCATAACTTCCCCATATATGTTCATTAGGTGGGATCCCAAAAAGGCCATGTTTAAAATTTTTTGGAGAAAAAAATCTTAAAAATTTATCAAATTATGAAGACAAGTTCAAAACCCATTGAAATACACTGAACTTCACACTCGATTTCCTCAGTTCCCTGGCCAGTATTGAAGAGTGAAGATAAGTCTCCGGTACAGAGAGGATTACAGCACTGGACCCCCAGTAGGTAAGCAACAGGAGGGGGTGATGGATGCTGAGTGGGAGGACTGGGTGGAGGGAGTGTAACGTCAGCAGTGTGCCAGCGGTGGCAATAAACATCAATGGACAGTTTTCTTTATTACCAGATATATAAAAATTTAAATAAACTCTACGAGGAACATCTTTTCAGGTACCAACAATGGGGATTGGGCACCCCAGTGTCAGTGGTATGTCCAGTGGCACCACGGGTGGGCTCCCTGGTGTCACACAGTGAAAACGGACAGGGTGGGGGTACTAGCTAGCACCAAGGATTGGGCACCCTGGTGTCGGAAAGTTAAGAAGTGGGAAGCAATGGGGGTGGGAGGGATACTTAGCAGAAGGTGGAAGGGATAGTTTTTATGTTGGAGGAGACCACAAAGCAGGCTAATCATTACAATGATCAGCTCAGCTTGCTGGGTGACTTACGCAGATCAAAGGAAAGAGATACTCTATGATGGGATCGGCTCTTTCCATTGAACTACACAATGTTTCTGTCAGGCAAAACCAGAAGAGTGTCAAGGTTAGCCTGGCTGATGATTGGTGTGACACTGACGAGCCACTTGCAGACTGCTCCGCATTGGACCAACAGTGACACACCTCTCAAAACCCACTATTATATCAAGATGTTCACTCTGCAAAGTGCAAAGGCGAACATAAAAAGGGTTTTGGTATCCTTTAAGAATTCTACTTGCCTTCACGGTTTTAGTGAAGGCAACCAAAATTGCTAACATCAGTAGAGCTCTGGGTCTCTTCTGAAAATCCCTGGCATACTGTTGCATCCCCCTTCCCTCTCCCACACCAATAATCCCTGGTGCACATTGTCACCCCCAATCACTCCCTGGTGATCTCTCTATCCTACGTAAACAAAAAATGTTATCAGTCCATTTCCTAGTATCATGTGTTATAGCACCCCCCCAAATCATTTTGCAAGTACAGTACTCCTTCGTGTCTCACACATCTCTATCCATCTCCAAGTACTTGGTGTAGACACCGAATGAATACCTGTAAAGAGACAGAAAGAGGTTGTGGACTGGGTTGACAATCTGAGTTTCGGGGATTCAGTTCATGAGTTCAGTACCTGTTAAATTCAGTGCCTTTTGGGGGGGTCTGCTTAAGGAGGTCAGGGCATACCCTGCTGGGTTGGGTTGGGCTTGGAAGCAGGATACAACCTGCTGGGTGGGAAAGGGGCAACATGGTGGGCTCGGCAGCAGCATGGAGACTCTAGAGAGTATGGCAGCATACTACATTTTATAAAATCGAATTCAAAATAAACAAATCTGATTGGCTAATAACCCTTCAGACCCGTGTCCTTATCAGACAGTATCATGGCCAACCAGTACTACTTGTGCCACCCAAACATAGCACATACAAAAAAATCAATCCCTGGCACAGCTCTCCCAATGCAGCCTGCAGCCCATCACCTAGTAAGCGAGAGGACCACAGCAGCTGCACCGAGAGAGCAGTACTAGCATGTCACCACCAACAAAAAACAGTAAAACGCCCAATTTCCTGCACCACTAAAAAAGTCTATAGACTTTCTACCTGTTCAGAGTTTTTTGTCACTCCCGCTTCCAGCTGGCCAGCATAGAGCATCTCTCGATCCCTTTCCTTCCCAGCATTTTAAAGTAAGTGAACACCGACTTTATCTCTCCGTTTTGAACAACCGCACTCTCAGGTCTCACACCCACCCCTCAACTGTGACAGGACACAACTAAAAAACCACCACACAGCATCAGGTATTTTTTATTGTTTTACTGCGATTACGAAGCGGAAACCGCTCGTTACGGTGGCCAGAATAGGACATGCTCACTCACAACCTGCGAGCCGGTGGCTCCAAACAAAAAAAAAAAAAATAATTTAAAGAAAATGGAAGTACAGCAAACCTGGAACATTAAAATAAGAAAATAAATAAGAGTTGGGGAAAAACAAAGGCTACCAGGTGCACTCTAACCTTTGTTTACACTGACACCCACCACATGGAAAACTCGCTATACAGCACCCAATAATGAACACAGTACCTCACTGACAAGCTACCTAGTAGCTACAAAAAAACCAACAGAAAGCCTCACTGAAAGGTAAATAAAAAAAGAAGTGTTACTACAAGCAGAGACACACACCAGCCTCCTGTAGTGGCTAAATATTGCAGTGCAGAGGGACTATTTTTCTGCCTCCTGCATATAAATCATTTTTAGCATACTTTTAATTTTTTTTTTTTTAAACTACAGGAGTTTATGAATGTGGGAATGGTAGGGCCCATTTTATAAGCACAATAACACACTCAGAGGTGTGGGTTATCGCCTGATAAGAGCACGCCCAGGGACATAAGACACTTGTGCTCCTGGGCGTGCTCTTATCAGGCGATAATCCACACCTCGTCGTGTGTTACTGCTTATCGTCTCTGCACTATCAATGTCAAATACCTACACAGTAAATGCAAGCAAGCAAACAGTCCACATTAACAAATGTTTGTTCCAGAGTTTGACCCCAAATTTTCAACAAAGCCTTTCTGTTTATACCACCTCATGATCAAGGCAGGCGTAATTTTTCAAATACCCTCTCAAACATGTTTTTGCAGTCGCTCCACGAGATAACTTTTCAGAATGGATTTACCTTGTTGATCATAAGGTGGGGTAATAAAAGATTGTTGAAAATTTGGAATCAAAATCTGAAAAAATGACAACGTTATGAAGAAACATTGAAATTCTTCAATGTTTACTAGCAGCTTTGGTATTTTACAAGATTTTAAGTCCATATTTTCCACGTAGGTATTTTCGTACTCCACCTCGTGAACATAATGTGCCTAAGATTTCAAATTATGCCCAAAACATCTTTTCACACTTGTGCCACTAAATGATGTCTTGGAAAAGGTTTCATAAATGAGACTTCTCATGTGCAGAAGGTGGTGTAATAAAATTATATAGTGTATGGTGAGGGTTTGCTCAGCATGGAAAGCCATCCTAACAAACGTTGTTGTGCCACAGTTCAAAGGTCATGGAACACAGTAATACCACACTGTAGTGCAACAACATTTTAGCTCATTTTGAAAGAGCACGAGCCACACTGTTCAACAGAACAGCTACGGCAGGATTAACCAGACAGTAAGTCAGGGCCGTGGCAATGATCACTTGAACCCACGACTTCAGCAGGATCAACCAGATAAGTCTTAAGAATGCAGGATCAACAGGATATTTAAAAATTACTCAAATAAAAAAAAGCACTTTTACCCGACTTAGTCCTCTCGCTTAGCGAGAAGTACCACCGCCATGTTTTTTTTTTCTTCTGCAAATCCGGCCCACATAAAACTATCAACCAATAGCAGACCATGCTGTAGATGTGGGGATCTCTGGACCCCAGACACCACACTACTGCCCCTAGCAACCAATGTCGAAAACCAGAATGAAATACAGCAGCAAAAATGTATCTTTCTGTTCGAAAAAAAACATTAAAAGCATCTTCACTTTATTTTTAGTGGTACCATACACTATAAAAAATAGTGGCTAGATAAGTTAATGTGCCCAACCAGTGTGTTGTGTCACCTCGGGGTTCTGATTCCCACGGAACTTGACAGCGAAGGGAACCCGAAAGCCTCAGTGGTACAACACACTGGTTGTGCACAGCTGCCTAATCACGATTCTCTATGTTGAAAATATGGGGTTCAAAAATGGCAAACACAATAAACTTATGAACAAACAAACATTTGTCAATGTTTACTTGCAACACTGCTATTTTACCTTATTAGTACACATCTTCAACAACATAGCCATAAATGTTTGTTAACCCATCAATTTCTGAAAACAGAAACATTACAAGAGGCTGCAAATTGACCAACATTTCCTATCCCCTTTAAACAAAAAAAAAGCCTAGGCCCAACACAGCCTGGACAACAAGTTATTGTACAAGACATGGGCTTTCAAAAGTCCACACATCCTATTCATCACAAATTCAAAGCAATGCATATTAATTTACTTGGTAGTTACAGGTCGTGATTTAAATCCAAAGCACCGAGCACCAGCGAATTCATGAAAACAGTCTGGGTACATCACAGTGACTTCACACTTGCAACTGCTGTAGCCAAATCTAGTCAGAAAGTACATTAGCAGTGTGTGCATGTCTTGACCTGTAAAAGGTGCTTCTGTTAGCTCCAGTGATGAAAGCGAGCAGGAACACACAGGAACTCAGTTCCTGTACCTTTTCTGTAGCAGGAACGGAGTTCCAGTACTTCTTCCTACTGATATTTAAAATGAAATTCTTAAACCAGCAAAATAATGACAGCTTCTGGGCCAGTGACTTGAAATCAGGGATTCCATCACAAAATTTGACTTGTACAACAGTGATATTTTCCTAGAAATACTTCAATATTCCTAATTGAAACGCATAGCATCTAAACAGTTATCCTTCAGATTGAGGAGCTTCATTCTGCGTTTCATATTTTCCAGTGACTGAGTTCCTGTACTTCTTGTCTACCACTTGCACCATTGGTTGGATCAAAAGTATATTGGGTGGGGGGGGACACTACTTGCTGTCATATTAACTACCCTATAAAGATTTAAAATAATTTGGTTCAGGGATCTTGCTGCACAACTGCTGGCTGGCAGATCAAACCACAGTGGAAGGGCTCCCAGAAGGAAAAGCTAACCTTCCCCGATGCTGTTTATACAATGGCCAACACACTGAACAGCGACTACTGGACTAGCACATGCAACACAAAAATGCTGACAAGTAATGATATAAAGTACATGCTTCCAACACTAGTACAAACAGGGTTACTGTAAATATGCATTCGATTCTGGTGTATAGTAGCTACATTTCTTTTTTGAAGTTAAACACCGATAACTCAAAGGGACCAAAAATAAAAATTCATAGACACGATTTTGACATTCTCACCAGTCCCCGCTCCACCCTCCGTGGTTTCTTTCAGATAATGAAAAATGATATATTTTAATAAGCCAAGGATTTTAAACAATTTATTGTCCCTCTCATCCGAAAGAACGAAACTAGCACCATGTAAGAGCCATCCATACTGTACCTCCTTCCACAGTAAACACGTGAGTGCTGTCAGATCAATCATCCTCTGTGGAGCATTGTTGTGCAGACGGACTGCTAGGTCAGGTCCCCCCCCCCCGCAATGGGCAGGGGATGTCTGCCGTGAGTCTGTGAAGCCTAGTCCGGGCACTCTTCCCAGCCAGGGCCCTTTCCTTGTTGCTTGCTCGCTCGCCCCCTTCCAGCGTTACTCGTGCTTGCTCACTGACAGCTGGAACCAGGATGGGAATCAATTTCCAACGCACGCGAGACAGTAGCACGGAGGGGTTAGTCCAGAACTGAAACAATAAAGACTCCAAATCTGTCTCCCAACCCACAACCAAACAGTACCGCCACAGTCTGCACTTCTTTGCCTCACTTCATTTTCAAGATCAGAGAGTTCCGTTCGCTAGGGGCTACAACAACCGCTAGGGTGTCTGTGAGCCACGTGATTTCCCCGCACAGCCTTTCGCAACCAGAGAATTTGGCGTTTGTGGAGCACGGTAGACGATAGAAGTATTAGCACTATTATAAAATGGGTTACCTAAAACGTGCAATGCCACTGGTTCGACGTGCCCATTGATTAATCCCCTAGACCCGTACAGTTAGGATGCTGCTTCTCTTTTTGCAGTTTATTGAAATCAATGCGAGTTACGTCGCTTACGCAAATATTAGGGAGGAAAAATAAGAGCCGGCGGCATGTTCAAACTATAAATTACAGACGGTGAGCTTCGCAGGGGAAAAAAGCGACCTAAAATGTACCCCCCCACCTCAATTTCAGAGTGTTTATAAAGTACAAAATGAGCGGCGTTACTGATTACCTTACGGGCCCCAGTGCTCGAAATACGGAGCCAAGGTGCAAGGGTGTAGACAGGAATTCTAAACTTGTACTCAAAAGTGATACACTCTTGCCCCCCTACCCCTATTGTTAAACATAAAACCAAAATATGCACTGCCACGCCTCACCAACAATAGCATCAAACCCCCTCTTTTGCAATGTCTGAGTTCAAGTAATCAGTTTCTTCCTGTAATCCTAATTCCTTTGTTTTTCTGTCTGCCTGGTAAATTGTTCTTGTTTGTGTATTTGGCTGGTGGCATCAGTTCCCCAAAGCAAACAATAAGGCAAAAGGGCTCAGCACAACAAAAGCACAATGTGGCTCGCAATGTCCTTGCTTTCCTCTTTTTGTTGCCCCTGCCTGATATCTTTTTTACTGTACTCAGCTGAATACAGTGTGTATGCCTGCCGACACCCCTGCCCAGGCGAACCTCATGCCAATGCTGTGACCAGCTAAGTAAAGCAGTGCATTTAGTGTGCAAAGAAATCAGGAAGCCTATAGTTGATCGTTACATCAAAAAACAGTTTAATTGCACAAAAACCTATTACTCCACACAAAACCAACAACACATAGCTAGAAATCGCCGGTAAGATATGAGAATCGAATCTATTACAAACTTCAAACCCGAGCTTCAAACAAGCATTTGTCAATGCCAAAGTTTGTCATTTGGAATTGATGTTGATATGCACAAATTGGTAGGACTACAGTTCCCAGCAGAAAGAACAAGTTATGCCACCAAGTTCACATTCCCGTTGCAATACAGTGAAGTGCATACCTGTTTCCTCAATTTATGATCTGGCTTTGAAGAATGAAGATGTGCCTGCAGTTCAGAGAAGATGTGGGCATTGGAGCCCCACCATGGGTTGGGTTTGGGGGGGGGGGGACTTTATGGTTAGAAACCCTAATGCCTGGGCATTTGTTGGTATTTGCACTACAAATTTTCAACACAGTCTTTTGTGACCCCCACCTCATGAAAGCATTTGGGACCTCTGCTGATGGATAGCGGCACTGTGATTTTGTTAATCTGTCCCGAACATTGATTTCTCACTGCAACCACGCCATTCTGCACCAGATGTGCCAAAACACAGTTCGGGCAGGATGTGAAAATTACAGCTGTACCATTCACAGGGAGGTGTGAAGAGAAGGCAGTGTTAAACATCTGGAGTGAAGATATTAAAAATGCTTGAACGTACGAGCATATGTGGAAACTGCACAGCGCATGCTCATAACAGTCATTTAGTGGAATAATTTCAACATAGGCATTTTGTGACCTCTGCTCATGAACACTGTCACTATGATTTTATTACTCTGTTGTGAATGTTGATTTCCCACAGCGACCGTGACATTGTGCGAAAACACATCGGGCAGGATGTGAACAATGACAGCTGTACTGTTCATAAGGAGGTGTGCAAAACTGACAATGTTGAAACTCTTGAGTGAAAATATTACAAATCCTCGACATTACGAGTGTGCGTGGAAAATGCTCAGTGCACGCTCATAAAATAGTAATTTTATGGACTTTTGTCATTAAATTTTCAGCATAGGCATTTTCGGACCTCTGCTCATGAACAGCATCACTGTGATTTTAGTAATTTTCATACTCTGTCCCAAACACTGATTTCCCACAGCAACTGCGCTATTCTGCACCAGAAGTACAAAAACACATTTTGGCCAGGATGTGAAAAATGACAGCTGTACTGTTCATAAGGAGGTGTAAAAAAATGCCAATGTTGAAAATCTGGAGTGAAAATATTACAAATTCACGAAGTTATGTGTGTGCATGGAAACTGCGCAACGCACACTCGTAACACAGTCATTATATAGACTTTTGTCACCAAATTTTCAACACAGGTATTTTGAGACCTCCGCTCATGAACAGTGTCACTGTGATTTTCCACAGCGACCACGGCAAGTAGGGTGCTATGCCCTCCCCATTTATCAGTGCCCTCATCATTGGCCTTCTCACTGCCTTATGCCTCCCTCTACTTATTGCTGATTGCTCCCCTCCCTCGGGGGGCCCCTGGGTTACACTTGAACAGCATGAGGAGCATGACTGCACCTTCTCCAATCTAATAGCCTGTGGCAGACAGCCCCTCTGGCCTATTTGCTGTCTTGACCTCAGGTGCTTTCTGTATCCTGCCATAGTGGTCAGGCATCCTGCTCGCAAGTGTAGTAGAAATTTCTGAGTTCATAAAACTATAACTCTATTTGCTATTATATGCCCTGAATATATGCTTGCTTTGTAGGCCATGCTGTAACAAAGTCATAATGGATGTAGTAGAAATTTCTGGTATCATGCTGTTTTTTATTTTGTTATAGAATGATACTGAGGTTACTTGAGGTACATTTGTAGGAACAGAAAGCAAGATAAAACTGGGCAGAACTGGTTGTACCAGCCTGCATAACAAGCTCGGGCAGAATATAAGATAACAGCATGTGGGCATGCTATCGTTGCTACGGTGTAGGTGAAACTCACTGTTTCACTCAAGTCAGACTGCCCAGGCATATGTATCAAAGTATTGGGAAAGAGATGAAATAAACAGTGGAAATGTACCCCAGATGGTGGTATCAGTATGCTTTTCTGTTACATTGGAATCAACATGTTTTCTTATTCATGATTGGTTAATACTGCAATGTTGGTAATTTTCAAGATAAGAGTATGCCTAACAACGCCTTGATAATAAGTGTGTAAAAGTGATTGACTAATGAAACTCAGGGAGCCTTGCATGATTTTTTGGAAGCAGACTCCCATATGCATATGTAGTAAACCGTTCTTTCTACTATGCAGTGGTCCTGCGTCTGATTTTAAAGTAAAGTGTAAGAACATATATTTTTTTTTCCACGACAATTTGGCGTAGTCGGCAGGATCAGCACGCTCGGACCTCAGTCGGCTCGGTCGGGGACCGCTTCCCAGGTCTCTCGCTTGGAGGAGAAGTCCTGACACTGAAGGAAAATCTCGAATATACAGCCAGGGGGAGATTGAAATGGGACGGCCCCGATCGTGATGGATTTTTGTTTCCCTTGGGCTCCGAGCGGCGCTGATCTGTAAGTACCTACCTTGTCTTTTTGCCTTGGGACGCTGCATGTTATAAAGAATAAGTAAAACTGTGGAAGTTTTGAGCCTGTTTTTATTGTATGAGCCTTTAAGGCAGAAGGGGAACAGGGAACCGGGGGGGGGGAACCTGCAAGAGAACCCTTAGGTGGGTTGAGCACTCTAGCAAGATACCCTTAAGTGGGTTGAGCAAGGGGACCCTAGCAAGATACCCTTAGGTGGGTTGAGCGCCCTCGCAAGATACCCTTAGGTGGGTTGAGCGCCCTAGCAAGATACCCTTAGGTGGGTTGAGCACTCTCTCAAAGATACCCTTAGGTGGGGTTGAGCACCTGCAAGAAAACCCTTAAGTGGGTTGAGCACCTTAAAACTGTGGAGGAGGCAGGCAGCAGTAACTCCCGGTGGTTGTTTTTATCTTTTCCTTTGTGATTTGTCTCTTTGTGCGGGTTTCTTTTACTTGGGTGCAAAATCAGGAGATATTGGTTAAAATGGGGGGGGCACAGCAAACATAAGCAGGAAAGTAAGGAGTCTCCGTGGGTTGCCTCCGGCCCCATAAAATGCATGCTTGAAAAGTATGGTGAGGACACGGTCATGGAGGTAGGGCATTGGCATACACTGACGAGAGGACTGTTTCCCTTCACGGGGATGTTCAGCACTGATGTGCTGAAGGAAGTCAGAGTTACTTTAGAGGAAAGGGAAAAAGCAAAGAAAAAGCTAAAGATAAATTGGACCAAGTTTCGTAGATGGGAGAGAGAAGCTGAGCGTAGGCAGGAGAGTCAAGCTAAGGGATTAATGATTAAGGAAGAGGAGATAAAAAAAAGGTAAAATTTGCTCGACATGACACTCCGCCACCATACAGGCCACCGCCAAATGCGCCTCCACAGGATGCGCCACTACCGGTGGTACCCCCAGCCCCGCAGAGGGTGGAAGAACCCCTTATTGATTTTTGGCCACCACCCCCGACTCCAACACAACCTAGCCCTGGGGGTGCAGCAGGGGGGACAAATCCTTTCCTCTCTGTGACTCCTGCACCCCCTAGCCCACAACAGGCATTTGGAAGTGGGCCCCCTCAGCCACACCCTACCTCTGCAGGTCGGGGATCCGAGGAGGGCCAGAACAGACTCCTCGACATGTCCGCTTTGCAGATCCCCCAACAACAAAACATTCCCAGTACCCCAGTGTTAACACACTCAATGCCCCAGTAACAACTCCTCACCCTCAGTGACATGGCCACCGCTCCTCCAAGTTGGTTTTATCCCTGGCATTGGTTCCTTCATGAGCCACATCCCAGTGAACCAGTGCCACCAACCCCTCCAAACACACCACAAACCGCCAAACACCGCTGTACTCCAAAGTACTCCGGGGGGACCCAGTGGCCCTTACAACCTACGACCTAGGCAGGTGGTAGAACAAATGCCTTTAATACAGTATCCCAACCCAAATGTGGCTGATGCAGCGCAGAACCCCTATATAGAGGTAAATCGGCCGTGGAATCCTGATGAACTTCGCGAAGCCCTAAAGGAAATCCCCAAGCCAAGAGATAATGTTGAGGAATATGAAAAGGAATTAAGAAATCTGATTCATATGTATAGTTGTCAACCACAGAGGTTCAAGAGTGTTTCCAAGCACGCTGAAAGGGGTCTGGGAAGAAGTAAAAGAGAGTGGACTTTGAGAAACTGAGAGGGAAATGGAGGGTCAGGTGAATGCAGTGTTTGTTGCACCACGTGAAAAGTTTCAAAAGGTGACAGACTGGCCCCGAATAAAAAACACCAAGCTAGGGACCCCATGAAACAGTGCATGAGTATAAAGAGAGACTTGAGACTGTATTTAAAATATTCAGGGCTGAGCCCAGACACCGCTTACAAACACCAGTTGGGATGGTATTCTGCTCAGGATTGAAAGATCAGATACGGACAGGAGTTATGACTGTGTGCATAGGCTGGGAAATGAAGACTATGGCAGAACTCATGCTATTCGCTGAGCGCTGAGAGGCAACAGCGTGAAACTAAGGAAAAGACGAAGGAAAAGTTGGAGACGGCACAATTAATGTATTTTGAAGGAGGCGGTAGAGGTGGGAAAGGAGGGGGACGAGGTAGAGGGTGAGGACGAGGAAAGCAAAAGGGTGGCTCCCCAGACAAACCTACCTCAGAATGAAGCAAATCTGGTGCTACGGTATGCTACAATTGTGGAGGACAAGGTCACTGGGCTCGCAATTGCCCCAGTGATAAGCAACAAGCCACTCAATCATACCCACCACCACCTCCACCACAGGCTTGTGGTTATGGTTCCCAGCCAGATCCACCAACTTGGAGTTATAGCAGCTGGGAATTAGCGGGGCAGCACCAGATATTTGTAAACACCTCACAGCATCCTACAGATACACCAGAATTGATTTTGATTATAAAGGGCAAGAAACTCTCTTTTCTGATAGATACAGGTGCCTCAATGTCTGTCATTCGAGCCGTAGACCTAAAGCTGCAACCAACAGGAAGGACTATTAAAACAGTTGGGGCATCTGGAATTGAGATGGAGGAGAAACTGACTGAACCGCTGGAGGTGAAGTGTAATGAGGCAACTCTCCATCATATCTTTCTATATAGTGGTGTCTGCCCTGTGAACCTCATGGGACGGGATTTACTGGCCAAGCTCAATGCCCACATAATCTGCACAAAAGGGGTTGGAATTTAAGTCCCAAGTAGCGGGTTTATATCCCTTGTGTGCCATGGGTAAACCACGATTGGTTATACTGCTGGACATTAACAGCAGAAGAGCAGATAAAGTGGCTGTTGAACTGGGCACAGGCAATAACATGTCACCTTCAAATACAAACTGAGCTACATTGTACCACCATTGTTCAAAAGGGGAGAGAGATATGGAGTATGAATGTGGGGAATGGGGAGACAGTCTGTAGAACAAACCTTAAATATTACTGAGATATTCGTGGCTGCAGATCGGTGTGCAGCCACAGTGGGACTTACCCGTAGACAGTGGAAAGTGTTTCAAGTGTCTAATTCATACCCACATGTGTCACTAGCTAGGGACTCCTCAATCCCCTGGAAAGATTTGGGGCCATGGGTTGAGTGTATGAGACAAATGGATGACTGGGTGTGGAAGGGCGATAGGTGGACATCAGCAAAAGGAAAATGTGCAAAGTACATAATCAAGCAAAAAGTAACAGTGCAAGTAGAAGAAAGAGAAGTGAAGGTGAACAAGGAGGTTAGTGCAGAGCAGGGACAACTGCAGGGGCCAGATTGGCTGGAACAGATTCCCCCGCAGTTATGGGCAATGTCTAAGTATGATGTAGGATTAATAAAAATGCACAGCCTTTGTCAGTGAAGCCAAGAGTCCTCCTACCGACCTGATAAACACCAGTACCCACTAGGAAAAGAGGCAGAAGAAGGGATAGCTCCAGTACATGCTGCACTAGTTGAAAAGGGGGTTATAATTCCGTGTCCACATGCAACTGTGAACACCCCAATTTTACCAGTCAGGAAAGCAAATGGAACATACAGGTTTGTACAAGACCTAAGGGCAGTCAATGAGACAGTTCATGTAAGAACCCCAGTAGTGCCAAATCCTATAACTGTTTTGTCAGCTGCTATTTCTCTGTGATAGACTTAGCGAATGCGTTTTTTAGTATTCCCGTGGAACCTAACAGTCAGGAATGGTTTGCCTTCACCTACAAGGGAAAAAAGTGGACGTGGACACGCATGCCACAAGGATATGCGGAGTCACCAGCGGTGTTTTCTGCTCAAATGAGCGAAAACTTATCTGCTTTTGATTTTGTTTTGTTGCCCCAGCAGGCAGTACCCTTGTTCAGTACGTAGATGATTTGCTACTGGCATCCTCCAGTAAGGAAGTGTGCGAAGAGGACACTAAGGCACTCTTAATTTTTCTGGCCAACAATGGACACAAAGTGTCCAGAGACAAGTTACAATTGTGTAAGGAGCAGGTCAAGTATTTAGGCCATGTACTGTCTAGTCAAGGAAGAAAATTAGCTCCAGAACGAATTGAGGCGGTGACAAAATTACTGCGACCCATCACTAAACAGCAAATGATGTCCTTCTTAGGCATGACCGCTACTGCAGAGCCTGGATTATGGATTATGCCTCACTAGCACAGCCCTACATGAAGCCATTTACAGAAAGAAAATGCAAATGCATGAAAATCCAGTGGACAGAAGGACTGGAAGAGTCCTTTAACACCCTGAAAAGGTGCTGGCCACAACCCTGTTTAGGTCTGCCGGACTATAATAAACCATTTGACCTGTTTGTAAATGGGAAAAGTGGATACATGTCTGCAGTTCTAACCCAGAGACACGGGACGCCCGTGCGTCCAATAGCCTATTATTCTAGCGCTTAGATTCTGGTGTGTGGAATGGTGTAGTGCTTGCAGTCAGTTGCAGCTGCCACAGAGGCAGTATTAGCTTGCTTGGACTTAGTGGGTTTCTCTTCTCTTATTGTGTATGTGCGCATGCTGTCCATTCCTATCATTTGCAGGCTCGTACAGCGCATTTAACACCTGCTCGCTACTGCAATATCAGAATGTTTTACTAACCATGTCTAATGTGACTTTAAAGAGGTGTACCACATTGAACCCGAAACCCTCATGCCCACGACTGACGAGGGGAAGAACATGACTGTGGTCAGGTGATAGATCTAGATTGTAAACCCCGACCAGATATTACGGATGTACCCATAGTAAATGCTAATGTAGAGTTTTTGTCGATGGGTCAGCTCAGAGAATGAGCAAGAAACCTTCGGCAGGGTACATGGTGTGCACACAAACCGACTTCATGGAAAGTGCAAATTACCCCACTAACATCAGCCCAAGCTGCTGAATTAATTGCATTAACAAGGGCTTGCATGTTAGCAAAGGGAAAACAGTCAACATCTATACTGACAGTCGTTATGCATTTGGGGTAGCCCATGACTTTGGTACACTGTGGAAGCATAGAGGTTTTTAACAGCTGCTGGGAAACCTATAAGCGATGCAATTTGGTAAAAGACCTGCTGGAAGCAGTACAAAACCAAAACAAATTGCCATTGTTAAATGTCAAGCTCACACTTCTTTTACAGATCCTGTATCGCTTTGAAATGCATTAGGATGCGCCGCAAAAGCAGCGGCCCTTTCTGGTGATGTCCCAGAGTTATTAATGTTGTCTGACACTACAGATGCTAACCAACTGAATTTATTTTCAGCTACAGATGTGATGACGTTGCAACAATCAGCCAGTCCTAAAGAAAAGCGAAACTGGCAAACAAATTGTAAATATGACGGACACACAAAGGTATGGATAGGGTCTGATGGCAGACTTTGTCTGCCCTCAGCTGTATTTCCCTTTTTGGCGAAGCTGGCTCATGGAGCCGACCACGTCTCAAAAAGTGGAATGATAGACCTTGTAAATAAGTATTGGTATGTAGTTGGCTTTACTGTCTATGCTGATGAATATTGTAAAAAATGTATTATCCGCATGCAAAACAATATTGGCAGAGGACTGCAAGTAACCCCCTCTGCCCATCCTTCTCCAACAGGACCATTTGAACATCTAATGATGGATTTTATTGAATTAAACCCATGTGAAGGGTATAAATATTGCCTTGTAATTGTGGACATTTTTTCAAAATGGGTAGAGGCTTTCCCAGTCAGAAGAGCCACAGCCTGCACAGTGGCAAAGGCCCTAATTCGGAAATTATACCGCTGATGGGGATTCCCACTAGATTATCTAGCGATAATGGGTCACATTTCTGTAAAGAAGTGATCAAAACCTTATGTGAGGCTTTACAGGTAGACCTCAAATTGCACTGTGCTTATCACCCTCAATCAGGTGGCACGGTAGAAAGAGCAAATCAGACCCTTAAAGTAAAACTAACAAAAATTATGACAGAAACTGGTCTTAGCTGGGTGAAAGCACTACCTCTGGCGCTTATGAATATGAGAGGCAGGCCCGCGCACATGGGGTTATCACCTCATGAGATTTTAATGGGAAGGCCTCTCCGAATGACAAATACCCCATTCCCACAAAACAGAATCACCTTGCATGGGGTGGATAATGAAATGATTGCATATTGTTTATCCCTTAATGCTGTTCTGAGGTCTCTCTATCCTAGGGTAAAAACTGCACTTCCAGTTTCCTTGGAGGGACCCCTGCATAAAATACAGCCAGGAGACTTTGTGGTCGTCAAGGACTTCCGAAGAAAGAAGTGGTGCGCCCCGAGGTGGCGAGGACCATTTCAAGTGCTCCTGACTACCGCCACTGCTGTTAAGATTGCGGAGAGAGAGACATGGATTCACGCATCTCATTGTCGCTTGGTGACAGCCTCTGCAGTCGTTACCATTGAACAGTGAACTGAGCAACCATGAAAATTCTTATCGTTCTGTTTTCGTTCGGACTATCGCTGCTATTGGTACTTTTGCTATGGGGCTCTGATTACGAAGGGGGCAACTGCTCCCTCCGCAGCACAGAGCCATTGCACATTACAAACACTTGGTGGACTTTAATGAACTTACATGCTAATAATGCTAATGTGTCTAATTGCTATGTATGCACTAGCTCTCCCTTCTCTGCAGCACGTGGGGCTCCACCTAAAACCAAACTGAAAGATAGCACTGAGGCCAGCGAGATTCTTGGTGCCATTAGGGAAGGAACATCACTAATGCCCCAGATTATGCTACAAACAAAATAAAAAACCTAACTGTGTTACGGGGGCACGATTTTACTGCATGGTACAGCCCACCGAATGGTACAAATGTGTCAACCCCGTTGTACCTAGACGTTAGGCAGCAGAATATATCAGCCAGGCTCTGCCTGTGTAATAGTCAACTAACCGCGAGTTTAGCGCCACTGGGATGGTCCACGTGCCAATATTGTAGGCACTACAACAGCACCACCAAGTCAGAGTCCACCATAACCAACTGCTCTCAAGCAGATGCCCACACGGTACACCCTGATTTTACTGCCGTGGGCAGTCTGTCAGGTCTATACTGGGTATGCGGGGATAGGGCTTATATTTTCCTACCTATGGGGTGGACAGGCTGCTGCTATCTAGCCACACTCCACCCTGCGGCCCATGTATATGTGTACAATGCATCTGCTGTACATCAACGTGCAGAGTATGTAAATCGAGTACAAAAAAGAGAAGTACCAGACACAAACAAACATGTCCCAGTGGGAGAAAAATTTTGGGCAGGGATCTTCCCCTGGTGGGGCGTTGTTAAAACCATGCATTACATCGATCAGTTAAGCTATGAGTTGGAAACACTAATCAATAGTACCTTGCGATCAACTGCTTTGCTAACAGCTGAAATTAAAGCCCTTAGAATCGTAGCTTTGCAGAATAGAGCTGCACTTGATTATGTATTAGCCACGCAAGGTGGAGTATGTGCCATTGTAGGGGAGGAATGCTGCACCTATATACCAGATAACTCCCAAGAACTTGAACAAGTGATTGAGGGCATACAAACACTGCAGCAACATGTTATTAGTGAACATGCACCTGTATCACAGGGTTGGGACCCTTGGACGTGGTTAACCAGTATCTTTGGAGACTGGGGAACCACACTGCTCCATTGGGTGGCAGTCGTGGTAATTGTAATTTTGACCCTATGGCTTATGACAGTTTTAATCAAACTTCTCTGCCGATGCATGTGTGCCACTGTTACCTCCCCTAGTAAGGCCCAACTCCATCCTCTACTGCAGGCAGATAATGAACAATTGCCTGAACACTTTGAAAAGGAAGTTTTTCCCTTCGCCAATGAATCCGAAATTACCATGGTCTAATGTTGATACATAGTATCAAAAGGGGGGAGAATGTAGTAGAAATTTCTGAGTTCATAAAACTATAACTCTATTTGCTATTATATGCCCTGAATATATGCTTGCTTTGTAGGCCATGCTGTAACAAAGTCATAATGGATGTAGTAGAAATTTCTGGTATCATGCTATTTTTTATTTTGTTATAGAATGATACTGAGGTTACTTGAGGTACATTTGTAGGAACAGAAAGCAAGATAAAACTGGACAGAACTGGTTGTACCAGCCTGCATAACAAGCTCGGGCAGAATATAAGATAACAGCATGTAGGCATGCTATGCGCTCTACAGTGTGAGTGAAACTCACTGTTTCACTCAGGTCAGACTGACCCAGGCATATGTATCAAAGTATTGGGAAAGAGATGAAATAAACAGTGGAAATGTACCCCAGATGGTGGTATCAGTATGCTTTTCTGTTACATTGGAATCAACATGTTTTTCTTATTCATGATTGGTTAATACTGCAATGTTGGTAATTTTCAAGATAAGAGTATACCTAACAACGCCTTGATAATAAGTGTATAAAAGTGATTGACTAATGAAACTCAGGGAGCCTTGCATGATTTTTTGGAAGCAGACTCCCATATGCATATGTAATAAACCGTTCTTTCTACTATGCAGTGGTCCTGCGTCTGATTTTAAAGTAAAGTGTAAGAACATATATTTTTTTTCCACGACACAAGCCTTCGGCTGGAGGTGGTTCTCCCCCTATAAGACATCTCCTCTGGCTCCTCCGGGTGACGCTAGCACTGGCTGTGGACATTGAGCTTAACCCTGGTCCTACTTATCAAGTTTCCTCATTTCCTATGGGCTGGCTGTCAGGCAAGGGATGAAAATAGCTCACCTCAACATCCACAGCCTCCTGCCCAATCTGGCTGAACTCTCTGCCTGGGTCACTCACTACAAGCCTGACAACCTTGGTATTACTGAGACTTGGCTGAAACCTTCCACCCCTGACTCGGCCTGTGTGCTTCCTGACTTTGATGTCATTAGGCAAGATCGGCCTGGGAAAAAGTGTGGGGGTGGTATCTTGGTCTACTATGAGAGTCACCTAAACCTGTCTTTTGTATCCCACCAACAGCCCTTACTATCTTCTTGTGAGCTGCTTCACACAGTCCTATTACTCAGGAACACTAAGAAGCGGCACATCATCTGTACATACAATCCCCACAAGGGTGGTCTGTCGAGGTTATCCTACTTCCTTGATATTGTTGGTGCTAAGACTGGAGATAAGACTTGGTGTTCGATGGTTTGGAGTCTAGGCTCCCGAAAGCTGCTGCACCTCTCATAGCCTCCTCCTTAAAAAAAGTCTTCATCCTACCACTATGCCATGGCACAGTTCCTAATATCTGGAAAATAGCTAAAATCACACCCATTCCTAAAAAAGGTGATCCTACAGAAATCACTAATTACCGACCCATAGCTATCCTCGCTGTGCTTAACAAAATCTTGGAAAAATTAGTGGCAACTCAATCCATAGATTATCTTCAGAAGCACAGTCTTCTCTCTTGTTCCCAGCATGGTTTCCCCCAAAGGCCATAGCACTTCCACCGCAATCCTAAAACTCACAAATGACATATATGCTTCTATGGACCTGGGCCTCCTCACAGGTGCGGTTTTCATCAATTTGACTAAGGCATTCGAGCTAGTTAACCATCCCCTTCTCCTTGTGAAACTACGTTCCCTAGGCTTCTCTGCTGATGTAGTGTCCTGGTTTAATAGCTATCTGTCCGATAGGCAACAGGCTGTAGTTTTCAACTCAGCCATATCTGACCTCTCGTCTACACACGGCATTCACCGGGGCTCCATACTTGGCCCCTTGCTTTTCTCAATCTTCATTAATGACCTCTCGCTGCTTGCACCAACCTATTCATCTGTGCTCTACGCGGACGACCTTGTCATTTACCACAGTGCAAGAAATATCTCAGAAATAAAGCACTCTCTTGCCTTGGATTTCTTAAGTATTCAGTCCTGGCTAACAGAGAATAACCTCGTTCTCAATACAAGCAAGACACAGTTCATGCTCTTTGGCTCACCTGCTAGACTTAAAGCAAACCAAAGCTGTCTCAAAATATCATGCACTGACGGTTCCCCACTGGTTAGCACTAGCTCCTTTAAATATCTGGGCATTCTTCTTGACAAATCTCTAGATTTTGATCTGCACATCACCACCAACTGTAAATCTGTCAATGCTAAGATAGGAGGTGCCTATCGTACTAGCTATGCCCTCACCCCATCGGCTAGACTAGCTGTGGCACAAGACTTTCTGCTCCCAGCCCTGGCCTATGGCTCAGCCACCTACCTCTCTGCCACAAAGACCTCTCTCCATAAATGGGACACTACCTATAATTCTATCTGCTGCTATGCCCTGCATCTCCATGATACAAGCACCATTGCCAGCTCTATGCTAACCTAAATTGGCCCAGCCCCTCTGCCCATCAACTCCAGTCCTATGGCTCTGTAATTGACGCTATTGGTAGATCAGGCATCCCCCAATCTCTCACCACTCTGCTTCACTCACAATCTCTCTCCTATGGGTTTCGATCTACTGACCAAGCCCCTCTCCATATCCCCAGATGCAAAACCAATATGGGTGTTTGTGCTTTCTCATCCATGGCTCCAAAGTACTGGAACTCCATACCCCAAACTATTCGTCAAGCTCCCACCCATGCTTGCTTCAAGAAACTTCACTGTGATTATCTGCAGGCCACTAGTCCCTGCACTTGCTTTCATCCACCGTAGTCCATACTTCTCCCCTGTCCTCTGTGCCCCTAGGCAACTACTCCTCTGACATCTTTCTCCTCCTCTCTCAAAACCATCATTTAATCCTTTCTATCATCCCTCTCCCTCTTCCTCTACTTCCCATCCACTCTCCTCGTCCCTCTCCTCCCTGTTTCTACACTCCCTAAGCCTACTGGCCACATAATGGCACTTATTGTGTAACCCTCTTACAAATGGGGGTTCCCAAAAAGTCTTCCTTGAGCTTGCCTAAATGCTCACTGCGGGGCTGGTGTCCTGCGTTTTAGCAGTTTAAATGTGATTACCAGAATCTGTATAGCCTCTGTGTGCTGTCTCTTTAAGAGCTGCCTGATTGCAGCTTAAGTAATCTGAGAGGGGAGCTCTGTTGAAAGATATAACTATTTGCTGAAAATCATTTAGAGTGATAGTGATAATGTAGTTTGTCTAATCTGCTTTCTTTGTAGCAAGGACTGTTTTGTTTGTCTCCACTATCTTGGTCCTGGACTGCAAATTGGACCAAACAGTACTGGTGGGACCTAAAATGTAGCCAGACTACAGGAGCTGTCTGAATTCAAAATCTGTAAGAACTGTAGTTTGGAGTTTTCTGTGCTTTTTTTCCAACTGAAGGGAGAGCTCTTGCTTTGACTGACAGCCAAATCAGCCAACCAAATCTTTTGGATCTTGGGGAAGTCCCGGGCTGCTTGCAGTTTTCAGTTAGTTCTGAGCTGGGAAGTGAAATGAGAGGAGCTGAAGTGATTTATGAGCAGCAATCCTGAGTGGATGTATATGGGAGAACTGTGAAAAGGCTGAGTTTTTGGCTAACATGTCTGCCTGCTGCTCCTGAGAGGGAGAGAAGAGAATTTGTGGAATAAATTTAAGTTTGTGTGACTAAAGTAAGCTACTGAAGTGGGCCAGGCTCAACCTGAAGAAGTCCGTAGATTTTGTTGAATGCGATCGGCCTGTCAGGAGTTACAGCTACCCCTAAGCTCCCGGTGTGTGCAGAGACTTTGCGATTGTGACCGGGGAGCGCTTTGCCTGGTACAGTAGAATTCCCTTACATGTAAATGTGTTATGAGCTGCTAATGGGTCATGAGTTAGTTCCCCACTATGTGAACTGTGTTCTGCTTGCTAGAAGTTGTATACAGCCCAAAACAAACTGCATCCAAATTTGTCTCCATGCGGTCTGGGCCTTGCCAGACTGGCCCAGCCAGACTACCGCTACACAGAGAAGCCATCCGACGAGAGATCTGCCTGAGGGATCAGCCCGTGCTCCACGCTTGAACAGGAACGATGCTTCTGCGACTTGTGTGGGTCCTGCTTCTCCTGGCATTCCAGATCAACCACCTGCAGTCTCGATTTTCTTCCAGCCTGTGTCCAGTCTTGGGTATCATGAGTAAATACTAGGGTAGCTCCCTGCAACAACAGCTTAATCTGAGTGTGTCATCAGATTATCTTGTTGTTTCATTTCCTTTACGAACTGAGCCCTCTGGCTTCGGATTACAAATATTGTGTACTGTGCATGTTGTGTTTTCCATCACAGGGCCCCAACCAGCTGCAACCCCGGGCAACGGTCCTGGCTAGCCCATCTCTTCTCCACCTGGGTACCCAGAGGTGGACTGTGTGGGGGGACTCAAAGCGCCTGCATAACTGCTTGACTGATATAACCTTTAAGCTAATTAACCTGATTTTGCCCCTCCCTTGTTCAAGTTTCCTGAATAAATCAGATCTGAAGTTTTCTGCATGTAATCTGACTGTGGTTCCAGTTTGTACTCAAAGTACTGTACTGTTGCTATTTACTGTGCATAACCTTGTTTTACAGGGGTTCCCCAGGTCGAGCCAGAGGAACCAACCCTGGTGGTAAGTGCAAACAGGGTGGGTACTTGCGTGATGTACCAGGGGTATTCTGAAATTGATTATTGTACAGTGTTCAGGCCACTAGAGGGGAAAGAGGGGGGTTACAGTGTCCTGGAGTGCTGTGCCCAGGTTAGCTTGACCACTACCAAACCTGATCTCCGGGTGGAGGCACCTGTTTCAGAACTTAGGCCCCTTAACCTGCTACTAGCCAAGCAGGCATGGGTAGTACCCCTTGGGATAGCGCCACCTAGGGGTTACAATTGTATGTTGCACATGCTTTTAAAAGGTCAGTTTTTCTCACATGTTTTTTGCACTTCTTGTGTCACCCCTAGGTGGCTCTATCCCAAGGGCTACTACTCCTGCCTGCTGGGCTAGTAGGAGGTTAAGGGGCCTGAGTTCTGAAATGGGTGCTTCCACCCGGAGGTCAGGTTTGGTAGTGGTCAAGCTAACCTGGGCACAGCCCTCCGGGACACTGTAACCCCCCCTCTTTCCCCTCTAGTGGCCTAAACACTGTACAGTAATCACTTTCACAATACCCCTGGTACACCACACAAGTACCCACACTGTTTTCACTTACTACCAAGGCTGGTTCTTGTGGCTCGACCCTGGGGACCCCCGTAAAACAAGATTACACACAGCAAATAGCAACAGTACAGTACTTTGAGCACAAACTGGAACCACAGTCAGATTACATGCAGAAAAAGTTAGATCTGATTTATTCAGGGGACTTGAACAAGACAGGGGCAAAATCAGGTTAATTAGCTTAAAGGTTATATCAATCAAGCAGTTATGCATGCACTTTGAGTCCCCCCACACAGTCCACCTCTGGGTACCCAGGTGGAGAAGAGATGGGCTAGCCAGGACCGTTGCCTGGGGTTGCAGCTGGTTGGGGCCCTGTGATGGAAAACACAACTTGCACAGTACACAATATTTGTAATCCGGAGCCAGAGGGTTCAGTTCGTAAAGGAAACAAAACAACAAGACAGTCAGATGACACTCTTAGATTAAGCTGTTGTTGCAGGGAGCTACCCTGGTATTTACGCACAATACCCAAGACTGGACACAGGCTAGATGAAAATCGAGACTACAGGTGGTTGATCCGGAATGGCAAGAGAAGCAGGACCCACACAAGTCGCAGAGGCATCATTCCTGTTCAAGCGTGGAGCAGGGGGCTGATCCCCAGGCAGGTCTCTCGTCGATGGCTTCTCTGTGCAGCAGGTAGTCTGGCTGGGCCAGTCTGGCAAGGCCCAGACCGCATGGAGACAAATTTGGATGCAGTTTGTTTTGGGCTGTATACAACTTCTAGCAAGCAGAACACAGTTCACACAGTGGGGAACTAACTCATGACCCACTAGCAGCTCATAACACATTTACATGTAAGGGAATTCTACTGTACCAGGTAAAGCGCTTCCCGGTCACAATCGCAAAGTCTCTGCACACAACGGGAGCTTAGGGGTAGCTGTAACTCCTGACAGGCCGATTGCATTCAACAAAATCTTCGGACTTCTTCAGGTTGAGCCTGGCCCACTTCAGTAGCTTACTTTAGTCACACAAACTTGGATTTAGTCCACAATAATTCTCTTCTCTCCCTCCAGGAACAGCCGGGAGACATGCAAGCCAAAAACTCAGCCTTTTCACAGTTCTCTTATGCGAATCCAATCAGGATTGCTGCTCAGAATCACTTCAGCTCCTCTCATTTCACTTCCCAGCTCAGAACTAACCGAAAACTGCAAGCAGCCCAGGACTTCCCCAAGATCCAGAAGATTTGGTTGGCTGATTTGGCTGTCAGTCAAAGCAAGAGCTCCCCCTTCAGTTGCAAAAAAGGCACAAAAAGCTGCAAACTACAGTTCCTACAGATTTTGAATTCAGACAGCTCCTGTAGTCCGGCTACATTTTAGGTCCCACCAGTACTGTTTGGTCCAATTTGCAGTCCAGGACCAAGATAGTGGAGACAAACAAAATAGTCCTTGCTACAAAGAAAGCAGGTTAGACAAACTACATTATCATTATCACTCTAAATGATTTTCAGCAAATAGTTACATCTTTCAACAGAGCTCCTGCTCAGATTACTTAAGCTGCAATTAGGCAACTCTTAAAGAGACAGTACACAGAGGCTATACAGGCTCTGGTAATCACATTTAAACTGCTAAAAAGCAGGACACCAGCCTGGCAGTGAGCATCCAGGCAAGCTCAAGGAAGACATTTTGGGAACCCCCATTTGTAGGGGGTTACACACTTCCCTGTCTGGGAGAACTTGGCATCTGCGTCAAGTCTGTACCATCATAACATTGAAAATGCAATGTATACAAGACATTTATACCATTAGCATGCTATACAAGTACTATCTGATTCATTAATTGGCATAATGTGTCACTTTACTATACATTTCAATGTACTCCACTATATCATTTCCATTCTGACAATACATTATGCATATTTCACACAGGTAAATTGAATATTACTATACAGAATCATGTAATAACTTCTAGTACTCTAAACAATGCAAGAGGAGGCCCTTCCCTGTCAGCTAACTTGGGGCTAGATGGGGCAGGGGCACCATGGTGAGAGGGCAGAACAAGTAACCTAGAATGGGCCGTCAAGCTCAATTTGGGCAGTGAGCTCTGAGAGACATAAACACCTTTGTGGACTACATTGAGAGGCAAATCCACTGGCCTCCCGGGGGAATCGTAACTGAAGCGCACCACTGGCTTGACAGCTCAGCCAGTCTTTTTGGAGGGAACAACCACAGTCTCTGTGCTTTCAGCAATGGTCTTGGAGCTTTCATCAGTTGTGAGGGGTGCCTCTGCATGAAGAGGAATGTCCAAGCTGGGAGCACTGTCAGCCCCTTGATCTGTAGTCTCTGTTTCTACAACACTTGGCTCATTCTGAAGACACTCTGGCACTGAAGGGGGGTTGTCAACACTCTCATAGTGTTCTCAAGTTCTGGCATGTCACCAGAAAGACTCATACCATCAGCCTCTCCTTCAGGCAAGTCATACAGTTCCACAATATACAAAGACTCAGCATCCTCAGATGTGATGCTTTGCACTTCACCTTCTGGGAGCATTGGCTCCAAGGATGATGCCGAGGCGTTAGGTAGTCCAGAAGGCCCAGCTTCATCCCCATAATTCAACATAGGATTTCCACAAAACAACTGACTCAGGTCATATGAGGGGTAATAGGCATTATCACACTCACTGTCATCCGAGTTAGACTGGCAGTCACTATCATTCTGGGCCTGCTGCGGGGGAAGTCTTAAATCGGCAACCATGGGGGTAGGCTGACTCTGTTTCTTTCTTGCAGCAGCATGAGTCACTGGTCCAGGGGAATCAATCGCGGTGGGTTCAGCCTCAATTATAACTTGAACAATAGGTGGCAAGTGGTTACGGTGCATGGTCTTGACAGCTTTGGAATTATTCTCTGGGTGCACTTTGTACACTGGCAAATCATCCAACTTTCCAACTATGACATGGGGAAGATGGTGCCATTGATCAGCATTTTGTGTTTACCATGCAATCCTAAATTTCACAATAACACATGATCTCCAAGCCTAAGCTCTTGAGCCTTTACTTTTCTATCATGTCTCTCTTTGGTGGCTAGATTTCTTTAGGCGGCCATTGCCTGGGCCAGTTGATAGGCATGGTTCAATTGAGCTTTCATTTTCTGTACATATTGCAGGTAATCTTTGGCTCGGACCCCATCAGGAGAAACCCCAAAACAGACATCAACAGGCAGCCGGGCCTCTCTCCCGAACATGAGGCGGTAGGGAGAGAACCCGGTAGCATCATTCTTCATGCAATTGTATGCGTGTACCAAGGTGCTAATCTGCTGGCTCCATTTCTGCTTATCTTTTGGGTGGAGGGTGCCTAGCATGTCTAGCAGGGTGCGGTTAAAGCGTTCTGGTTGAGGATCCCCCTGTGGGTGATAAGGGGTGGTTCTTGACTTTCGCACCCCCCCATAGAGAGATCATTTCTTTGATTAGCTGACTCTCAAAGTCCCGGCCCTGATCAGAGTGAATTTGCTGGGGGGCACCATAGTGGACAAAGAAATTTTGCACTAGCACCTTGGCCACGGTAGATGTTTTTTGATTTTTGGTGGGAAAAGCTTGTGTATACTATGTGAAATGGTCCATAACCACTAACACATTGCCAGTGTTTCACTGATCAGGCTCTAAACTCAAGGAGTCTATGCAGACTAGTTCCATTGGGGTGCTGGTAGTAATGTTGACAAGGGGGGCAGCCCTCTGAGGCAGGGCTTTTCTCTGCAGGCAGCGTCTACAAGTCCTTACATGGTGCTCAACATCGGCCCCCATCTTGGGCCAGTTGAATCGAGATCGTACTAGGTCAAGGGTCCGGTCGATACCGAGGTGGTCCATATGATTGTGGAGAGACCTCAGTACCAAATTTTTGAAGGCTGTGGGCAGGACCAATTGTTGCTTGTCTATCTGGCCACCTCGATCTACAGTCTCTTCTGTACAACACTTGATTAAGCAGCTTCAACCTGGGGCCTTCTTTAAACGATAAAGAGGTTCACAGATCAGAGGACTACAACTTGGACACATCTTTTCCTGCACGAAGGGCATCAAGTGCTGGCTGAATCATAGGATCTCAGGATTGAGCCCACTGAATACTATCATTGACAAATTGAGGTGGTGCACTAATATCTAGAGCAGAGAAGTGGCAATACGCAGCCGGTATGCAGGTGTCAGAGGGGCCCAAGCAATCTACTAAGCAGTCCGCTGTGTCCGTAGACATCTGTTTATTTCTATCAAACTTTTGGCACAATGCTCAGATGTCAGGTTCAGACAGCCTGATCCAGTTGCTCTTGGAAATGGGCCACTGGGATAGGGCATCAGCATCAATATGATTCAGGCCTGGTCTGTATTCGACAGCATAAACATATGTTGACAATGCAGAAAGCCACCGGTGCCCTGTGGCGTCTAACTTAGCTGAAGTCCGTACATAGGTCAACGGGTTATTGTCAGTCCTCACCAATATTTTTGCCCCATAGAGGTAATCATGAAACTGGTCAACAATGGTCCATTTTAAGCAAGGAACTCCAACTTGTGCACAGGGTAGTTTTGCTCTGACAGGGTCAAGCTCCTACTGGCGAATGCCACTGGTCTCAAACCATCCTCATGGTCTTGATACAGTACAGCTCCTAGACCCTGCAGATTGTCATCAGTATGCAGCACATAGGGTTTGGTGGGATCAACATAAGCGAGGATGGGGGCGTGGATGAGCTGGTATATGACTTCCTGGAAAGCTGCTTCACAGTCAGGTGTCCAACAGGACCCGAAAAGTTCACCTGGGCGGAAATATGCTTTATCTGGTTCTTTGACGGACCTTTTTTTGTATTTCCGATTGATAGGAGGGTAACCCTGGGTAAGATTCAAGAGTGGCCAAATCACTTTGGAATAGTCCTTTATGAACCGGCAGTAGTAACCACAGAATCCCAGGAAACATTGTAGTTCTTTCAAATTGTGGGGCTGGGGCCAAGTAGTCAATCCTTCAACTTTACTAGGATCAGTCTCTATCCCCTCTGTAGACACTATGTGCCCCACATACTTCACAGAGGTTTGGAAAAACTGGCACTTGTCGATGGACAGCTTGAGGCCGAAATCTTCCAGTCGGTCTAGTACTTTGAACAGTCGACTCTCATGTTCCTCTAGGGAGTTCACAAACACAATGACATTGTCCAAGTACACCAGGAATTCCAGAAAATTCATGTCTCCCACCGCTCGTTCCATCAGTCGCTGGAAGGTGGCTGGGGCGCTTGATATCCCCTGTGGCATTCTCAGGAATTCATAGAACCCCAAAGGACAGATGAAGGCCGTCTTCTCATGGTCCTCCAGAGCCATCGGAATCTGGAAATATCCACTGCGAAGATCCAGCACCGAGAACCATTTGCTCACATGCAAACAATCCAGAGCATCTGGTATACGGGGCATGGTGTATTGATCAGGGATGGTCCGCTGATTCAGAGTTCAATAATCAACACACATTTTCACAGATCCTTTCTTCTTACGCACAACCACAATGGGAGAAGCTTATGGGCTCCTGGATTCTTGTATCACACCAGCCGCGAGCATTTCCTGCAAATGTCTTCTCACATCGTTTGTGTTTGCAGGGGCTAGGCATCGAGACCTCTCTCGAAATGGCCATTCATCGTGCAGACGTATGTGATGCTCCGCACCCTGGACACATCCCACGTCCCATTCCTTCAACGAAAACACTTGATCTCTCTGGGCAAGTTTCTGGCTAATTCTAGTCTTCCATTCAGCTGGCAACAGGGCGTCACCAAAATCAAACAAGTCGTGAGTCACTGTATCTGTCTTGCCAGGGTGCTTGTTGCTGGGCAACACTGCAGTGTCTGCGCAGTGTACCATAGCTAGGGTGCATCCTCTGTTCACCCGGATCCCCTGATCCGACACATTATGAATCTGGACCATCACTCGTCATGCATAGGCATGAGCACAAGCTGGCAAGATGCTGGGCTTAACCAATAATCCTTCTGGTAATTTTCCATCGCTTGGCGCGTCCAACATCAGTATTTTGTTCTTGACATCTTTACGGAGGCAGACCTCCCCTTGAACGGTACACTGGGCATTACTTTTGCTCAGTATTTACTGAAGAGAAGGTAGGGCAGGGCCCACAGCTCAGCACCATGAACACAGGGGGGAGGGAGGTGAGCACTACTCCCTTCACAAAAGAAAGGGTCCTACAAGAGCTCGCTAAGCTCAGGGTGGACAAGGCAATGGGACCTGATGGCATACATCCCAGGGTACTTACGGAGCTAAGGATGGAACTAGCAGAGCCATTAGCAGGACTGTTTAGTGAGTCTCTGAGCACAGGACAGGTCCCAGAAGACTGGAGAAGGGCTCATGTAATCCCGCTCCACAAGAGTGGTAGCAGGGAGGAGGCAGGGAACTACAGACCAGTCAGTCTTACCTCAGTAGTGGGCAAGATTATGGAGGCACTCCTTAAGGAAAGGATAGTGCAACACCTGGAATCCATAGGGGAACAGGATCCAAGACAGCATGGGTTTACAAAAGGAAGGTCCTGTCAAACTAATCTCATAGATTTCTTTGACTGGGTAACCAGAGTGGTGGACCAAGGGGGAGCAGTTGATGTCGCCTACCTTGACTTCAGCAAAGCTTTCGATACTGTTCCACATAGAAGATTGATAAATAAGCTGGGTAGGCTCGGGGTGGGTCAGAAGTTGGTCAACTGGGTGGCAAACTGGTTGACGGGCAGAAAACAGAGAGTGGTGGTAAATGGTATACAGTCAGAAGAGATGCAAGTCACAAGTGGGGTACCTCAGGGATCAGTCCTGGGGCCAGTCCTCTTCAATATCTTCATTAGTGACATTGCAGATGGACTAGAGGGTAAGACTTGTCTGTTTGCAGATGACACCAAGATCTGCAACAGAGTAGATGATCCAGATGGGGTAGGCAGAATGAGAAGAGATCTGGATAAACTAGCAAAATGGTTAGAAGAGTGGAAACTGGGATTTAATACAAAGAAGTGCAAGATCATGCACATAGGGAAGAGAAACCCTGAAGCCACCTATAGGCTGGGAGGGGGAGTTGCTGGAAGTCACAAAGGAAGAAAGAGACTTGGGCATCATCATCATCATCATCACTGATGACCTGAAATCATCCAAGCAGACCTCTAAAGCAGTAGGTAAGGCTAGGGGGATGTTAGGGTGTATTAGTAGGGGTATCACAAGTTGTAAGAGGGAGGTAATAATCCCTCTTTACAAGACACTGGTTAGGCCCCATCTGGAGTACTGCATGCAGTACTAGAGGCCACACCTTCACAAGGACATTAACCAAATTGAGGCAGTCCAGAGAAAGGCAACCAAAATGGTGCAGGGACTGCATCAGAAGACATATGAGGACAGATTAACAGAGCTCAATATGTATACCCTTGAGCAAAGGAGGGATAGAGGTGATATGATTGAAACATTCAAACACCTTAAGGGCATTAACAAGGTGAAAGAGTCTAACATGTTTAAATATAAGAAAATTAGCAGAACAAGAGGACATAGCATGAGATGAGAAGGAGGCCAATTAAGGGGGAATGTGAGAACATTATTTTTCACAGAAACAGTGGTGGATGCATGGAATGGCCTACCTCAGGAAGTGGTGGTTCATTACCAACTCCCCTTACCGTTTGCACCACTGTGACTTATATGCAGTTGTTGGTTGGACATCCCTTACTACTAGACGCCTGCTCCATGCTGGGCTATGGACTCTTAAACTGCTCCTGCAGAAATTGCCAAGCTATCTCTCTTCCCTTATTAGTATCTCACATAGTGCATACTCGTTAAGAAAATCTGACTTTATTATTCTTGACATACCAAGGGCCGACCTCCTTTGGTAAGCGTGCTGTGCATATGCCCTTCCCTCCATTTGGAACCAATTACAAACCGTACTGAAACTAACTAGCACAGTTTCAATAAACTTTACAAATTGCTAAGTTCAGCCAAAATAAAAGACACCTGTAACTGTCATTAAGTCTCTTCCTTCCCTATGTGTATATTTATCCACTAGTAAGGTATAATTGCTTTGTCATATTAACTGCTTTCCTTCCCTTCTACTCCTGGCTTTATCTATGCTTATGCCACTGCTACTCTATCAAATCACCTCCCCCATATCAGTTGTAGTCTGTTGTTTGTTCTAGCTGCCAAAATATATGTATTGCACACACCAGTCATCATGTTTCATTTATCAGTATGCAACCTGTAAGTCGCCTCCTGTCTCATATTAATGTTTACAATTCATGCGTCACCCTATGTGGTACCCTTGTATATATCCAGCCTGTATCATGTAACGTGCATTTCATGTACATACTGTTATTACCTATCTATGTTTGTACTTTAAGTGTTTATGTCACAGGACCTCCTTGTGAATGAGCTTACTCAATGGAGTTTTCCTGCAATAAACTTGAACTTGAACTTGAACAGTGCAGGGCTTCAAACAGGCATGGGATAGGCATAAGGGAACAATACAGATGAGTATGAATAGATAGGCCACTGACAGAGCAATGGCCGATGGCACATTTATAAGGTAGAAAAAGAAATGGGCAGACTGGATGGGCCTTGCGATCCTTATCTGCCGTCAACCTCTGTGTTTCTGTGTGTACCATTGAATTGGGATCCTTCTTCCACACGACCCCTACAGGTTCATCTTGGTCCACTCCCTTGGGGTTCTGTTGCAAATCATAGGCCCTCTTGATCAGAGCGGGAATTCTTAGGGCCCTCCCAGTCCGTCGCCCTTGTTTCTCACGACAGAGTTGTGCCAGTCTCCCAAACATATGGCATTGGTCCCAATTAACAGGGGAACCCCATCATACAGTCCAGTTAGGGGACACACTAAGGCCAGTGTCTCAACTTGCTCCTCTACACCAATTACAGCTGCAGGAAATGACAACCAGAGGCAGACATATCCTAGGTAGGGCTAAGATTTGTCGCTCAGCCCCCACACACGTAGGCCTACAGGGATTGGAAGGGCACAGCAGATAAGTGTTTGTCATACCAGTCCTTAAATGCAATGGTCACTTGTGATCCACTGTCCAGCACAGCCCGAGTAGGAATACCATTCACAGCCACTGTAGTCTCCATTCAAGGGCCCACTATTTTGGACCAGTCTGGAGGGACAGCAGCAGGGGCCTGGATGGACGATTTAGCCACAAAGGGGTTTGAGTTAGGATGTCTGAAGCCTTCACTGTGGTCATTTTGTGCACCCCTTGACCACTGATTCATTTTCTGAAGCTCTCCTTGAAGCCGGTTCACCACTTTCTCTAAGTCTTTCTGAGACCGGCATTCCCTATTCATATGGCCATCCTTTCCACAGTGGTGACAAATGATAGACTCCTGGGTCATCCTTGGAGAGAACATCATATGAGGAACTGAAGTAGTAGCAAGGGATCGGGGTCCAATATCTGCTTGCAGTGGTGAGAGGGGTGCAACGTGTCTCAATAGTTCCTTTAGGGTGGCAGTCAATTCTTTAATTTCAGCCTGGGAGCTATCCTCGTAGAGGATGCCTGAGGGTGCACTCCCACCCCATGACAGTCACGTCCTGAGAGGAACCAGAATCTTGTTCCATGGGGGGAACCCTTGCAGAGGCGCCCACCTTCAACTCTCGGACTTCCTTTAATAGCTCGACTTTCCAAAACTGGGCCCAGGATGGGAACTCCTTTGCATTCTCAGAGTGCTTGTTAGGTGCCGACGTTTGCCCCTGAACCCCACTTGGATGATCACTCTCTGTCACTTACGCAGTAGCAGCAGATATTGGTGAAATCCCCCCCCACCCCGGGTCGCCTTTGCTCAACCCCCTGAATTTCTTTCATTACCTCGTCATAAGAGGGGGGCGATTCCAGTCGGTTGGCGAGGTGCAACTGAAGCAGTAACAATTCTGAAAATAGAGAGACTTAAGGATCTGGTCCAGCCTAGTTCGATCTAATCCATTTGACGTCAAACTACCCTTTCTGAGGCATTCTTGTAGCAGCTTTTCAAGCCGAGGTACATACACAGACAATGGCTCCCCTGAGTACTGCTGGGCGTTTCTTACCCTCCACCACAGGTCCTCATCTGAATCCAGGCTCCCATACACATTCTCCAATGCATCAAGATAGTCCTGTGCAGTTGCTTCAGGGTTATCGGCCCGCTTGGCATGGATGGTAGCCAGGGCAGGACCTCGGAGGCTCTCACTCAACCTCTTTCATTTCTCTGCTTCTGAACATTGCCATTCAAGTACTAGAGGGGCAACATAGTCTATCCAGGTCTCCCAGCTATCCTTCTCCTGGGAGGTGGGAAGGGTGCCTGAGAAGATTCTCAAGCTTCGGTAGGAGTCATGACTAATGGCATGTACAGATATAGTGGCCAGCATTGTCATGGGCACAGAAGGCAGGGCAGTAACAGGTGTTGGAGTGGAAGGGGGTGTTGAGGAGGGAACATCCCCAGGTGGCAGGAATAGTTTCTAAAAGTCCTTTATGGTTTTCCCTTCCTCCAGCAACAACTTAGCAAATTTCTCCTCAAAAGTCTCAGACAATAGGGGGAGCTCATCCTCCCCAGGGTTTTTACTGTCTCTAGTTATCACTCTCCAGGTGGCTAGGGTCCCTTCTGAGACAATAGTCCGTGGCACTTTGGAACTGTCCACTGGGTTACTACACTCTACTAACGCCATGAAAGTTTGGGCGGTCAAATCAACCTGTCGCCCCACCACCACAGCATTTGTTAAACATTCAACTTTGGAAAGTACTCCTTCTACAGCGTCTTTACCAATGTTCAGGGGAATATCCAATACAAGCAGGGCATTGTGAGGATCAATCTCCTGCCCTGTACACCACCCCACCAACTGGTACACAGCCACTTCTGTTGGGGTAGCCATTTATGTTTGACAATAATTCGTAGTTTCAGCCACTAGAAGACACCAAAATCCCAGCGGTGAGCCTCCAAGATGTTACCCCTAGGTGGCGCTATCCCAAGGGGTACTACCCCAGCCTGCTTGGCTAGTAGCAGGTTAAGGGGCCTGAGTTCTGAAATGGGTGCCTCCACCCAGAGGTCAGGGTTGGTAGTGGTCAAGCTAACCTGGGCACAGCCCTCCAGGACACTGTAACCCCCCTCTTTCCCCTCTAGTGGCCTGAACACTGTACATTAATCACTTTCAGAATACCCCTGGTACACCACACAAGTACCCACACTGTTTGCACTTACCACCAGGGTTGGTTCCTCTGGCTTAACCCTGGGAACCCCCTGTAAAAAACAAGGTTATGCACAGCAAATAGCAACAGTACAGTACAAACTGGAACCACAGTCAGATTACATGCAGAAAAAGTTAGATCTGATTTATTCAGGGAACTTGAACAAGGGAGGGGCAAAATCAGGTTAATTAGCTTAAAGGTTATATCAATCAAGCAGCTATGCATGCGCTTTGAGTCCCCCCACACAGTCCACCTCTGGGTACCCAGGTGGAGAAGAGATGGGCTAGCCAGGACCGTTGCCCAGGGTTGCAGCTGGTTGGGGCCCTGTGATGGAAAACACAACATGCACAGTACGCAA
Organism: Neoceratodus forsteri; assembly: GCA_016271365.2. Classification (NCBI taxonomy): domain Eukaryota; kingdom Metazoa; phylum Chordata; order Ceratodontiformes; family Ceratodontidae; genus Neoceratodus; species Neoceratodus forsteri. Next base: position 1,280,052,212 of record CM057459.1, on the reverse strand, counting down.
TATTTGTAATCTGGAGCCAGAGGGCTCAGTTCGTAAAGGAAACAAAAAAACAAGACAATCAGATGACACACTCAGATTAAGCTGTTGTTGCAGGGAGCTACCCTGGTATTTACTCATGATACCCAAGACTGGACACAGGCTGGATGAAAATCGAGACTGCAGGTGGTTGATCTGGAATGCCAGGAGAAGCAGGGCCCACATGAGTCGCAGAGGCGTCATTCCTGTTCAAGCATGGAGCAGGGGGCTGATCCCCAGGCAGGTCTCTCGTTGATGGCTTCTCTGTGCAGCGGGTAGTCTGGCTGGGCCAGTCTGGCAAGGCCCAGACTACATGGAGACAAATTCAGATGCAGTTCGTTTTGGGCTGGATATAGCTTCCAGCAAGCAGAACACAGTTCACACAGTGGGGAACTAACTCATGACCCACTAGCAGCTCATAACACATTTACATGTAAGGGAATTCTACTGTACCAGGCAAAGCATTCCCCGGTCACAATCGTAAAGTCTTTGCACACACCAGGAGCTTAGGGGTAGCTGTAACTCCTGACAGGCCGATTGCATTCAGCAAAATCTTCAGACTTCTTCAGGTTGAGCCTGGCCCACTTCAGTAGCTTACTTTAGTCACACAAACTTGGATTTAGTCCACAATAATTCTCTTCTCTCCCTCACAGGAGTAGCAGGCAGACATGCAAGCCAAAAACTCAGTCTTTTCACAGTTGTCCCATGCGAATCCACTCAGGATTGCTGCTCAGAATCACTTCAGCTCCTCTCGTTTCACTTCCCAGCTCAGAACTAACTGAAAACTGCAAGCAACCCGGGACTTCCCCAAGATCCAAAAGATTTGTTTGACTGATTTGGCTGTAAGTCAAAGCAAGAGCTCCCCCTTCAGTTGCAAAAAAGGCACAAAAAGCTCCAAACTGCAGTTCCTACAGATTTTGAATTCAGACAGTTCCTGTAGTCCGGCTACATTTTAGGTCCCACCAGTACTGTTTGGTCCAATTTGCAGTCCAGGACCAAGATAGTGGAGACAAACAAAACAGTCCTTGCTACAAAGAAAGCAGGTTAGACAAACTACATTATCATTATCACTCTAAATGATTTTCAGCAAATAGTTATATCTTTCAACAGAGCTCCCTCTCAGATTACTTAAGCTGCAATTAGGCAGCTCTTAAAGAGACAGTACACAAAGGCTATACAAGCTCTGGTAATCACATTTAAACTGCTAAAATGCAGGACACCAGCCTGGCAGTGAGCATCCATTCAAGCTCAAGGAAGACTTTTTGGGAACCCCCATTTGTAGGGGGGTTACACCTGCTTTTCTTTTGACTGTCAAAACTGTATTGACTGTATCATGCTGAAGAATGTTTCTCCAAACCTACAGTTGATTGTATGTGATCCTTCTCCTCACTATGTTACATATCTCATGTACTGCATCACATATATACTCATGTATTTCCACTTGTATCCTCCCAGGTCGTGCCTGAAAATAGGCATTCTTATGCTTAGTGCACTCACCCGGTTACCAAAAGCAAATAAATAAATAATAAATGAGCTCGGGAGATCTTAATTTAAACTGGCTTGGAGGAAACACCAAGCTGTATGAACCTCTGCTTGCTGGCCTCTCCTTGTGTCAACTTATTCAGGAGCCCACTAGGCAGGCTACCACTGGCAGTACTAGCTCCTGCCTTGACTGGGTCCTGTCCAATAGACCTGAGAGGATCAGCTCCTCTGGTACCCTTCCTGACTCTGTCTCTGACCACACCCCTGTGTACTGTGGATGGAAGATCTCCTCCCAGAAAATTTCTCACAAAATCATGCAAGTAAGGGATTTCTCCAGGTTTCACCTGGGGTCCTTCCAAGAGGATCTGAGGCTTATGGACTAGTCTGTGGTGCTAAATGCTCAAGACTCTTCCACTGCTGTTAGTCATTTTCTCAGCACCTTCGGGGCACTGCAGGACAAGCATGCCCCTCCTATCAGGCAGAAGGTAAGGGGTATGCCACTAAGTGGCTGCATGGGAGCCTCCTAGCCCTCATGAGGGCTAGAGACAAGTGCTGGGCCAACTTCAAGGTCACGATGGGCCAGGCCATATTTCAGCAATATAGAAGGCTCAGGAATGAATGCAAAAAAGCAATCAGGGCTGCCAAAAGTGAATACTGCAAAACTGCCTTACTAAACTCAGCTAAGGACCCTAGGAATTTCTGTCGGAACATTAAAAATATAGTATGTGGTTCCTCCAACTGTGGGGTCTCTGACATGCTCTAAGATGGATCTAATTGTAACAACCCACTAACCATCACCAAGAGGATCTGAGGCTTACGGACTGCTCTGTGGTGCTAAATGCTCAGGACTTTTCCACTGCTGTTAGTCATTTTTTTTGTCTACTTACCCATTTGCAAATTATATTACACAGCCAGTAGAGGGCTACAACAGGTGTCTCTTCTGTTAAAGAGGAAACACTTTACATTTACTCCTTCCTCTTCTGCTCCAGTGGACCTAGGATACCTCTCTTTCTGAGGACCATCCCCAGGGTTTTTCTGCCTGTTTCTCAGGCCAAACTGTGGTCATCCTCTAAGGCCGCAAGACTTGAACACCTGCCCCCACTCTCATTCCATATTGGTGGAGTAGGGCCAGAAACAGAAACGAAAGCTGCAGACCAAGCTTGCCACACTGGGTTGAAGCCTTGAACCACATCACTGGCTCAGCTGAAAAGCATTGCTCCACAGGTACATTCAGAGCCCAAACTGCCTCTCAGTCAACAAAGGATTTTGAACTTATGGCAGCTGATCACTGATTGGTCTAGGATTCCAGTGACTCTCTTGGGATTGGCTGGCACTTGTCTTTTAGCTCGCCACCCAAATTTCTATAGCCATATCATAATTTCTCTTTGGCTACCTTTGCTCCTCTGCCTAGCCCTCTGTGTGATAATTGCACTCACTTGTGTAAACATGGCTCTTTGTTACATGTTTAAGATGCTCCTATTACTTTTTCTCCTACTATGCCTTAACTGGGTTGTTATAACTTTCCCAGAATCCTGTCCCTCGAGTTCTTCGAATGCCCTACATGCTGATTTCAGTTCCTCTAACCTAATTACTGCATCTCAACCTATGCTTGCTTTTAAGCACCTCCTATTCTTTAAAGGCTGTACCTTTAATGCAGTGACCACACTTAAAAAACACCTGCTGAGTCAAGCAGTTCCTTTACTGTATGGCTATCAAAAATTATGGTTCCTCACCATCTTAGCTATCCTTCTTGCAGGGGATGTTGAAATGAACCCGGTTCCACGTGCCCTCTTCTCCCTGGCTGACATCTCTGCAATTTCTAGCAAATGGCTTTTCATTGCTCATATGAACATCAGAAGTCTCTCCCGAAACTTCAGTGATCTTGGGGCTTGGGTGGGTGTCTACAAGCCTGGCATACTCTGTTTGTCTGAAATGTGGCTAAAGCCCACTATCCCTGACTCTGTATGCTCCCTAACTACTCCCTTATCCATAAGAATAGGCTGTCCTCAAAGCGTGGCGGAGGGGTTGCCATGTTCTATAAAGATCATCTAACCATCACGGACACCCTGTTCTCAACATCCTCTGCCTGTGAGTCCCTTCACGCTACTCTCACCCTGGGAGCCAAGAAACTCCACATTATCTGTGCCTACAATCCCCCAAATGGGGGCACTGTAGGTCTGCAGGACTTATTTGATCAGACCTCTTTGCACTCCAGACATAATGAGGTCATTATATTGGGTGACCTTAACCAAACTTGGCTATGGACTGCCCATAGCACGCTGCTCTCTCTGGTACAAAATTATCACCTCCACCAGCTGTTAACAGAGAATACCAGGGGACTTCCGGTTTGAGCACCTCAGCTGTGGCGGCTTAACTTCTTGGTCTGAAACCGAGCAACAACAATCCGCGTGCATCAGCCTAACAAACCAACCATCCTATCGGCGAAAAGAACGATCACGGCTTACTTCGTGGCTCGGAAGCAACGTTATAAGGAAACTTTGCCAAATAACCAAAACAAACAGCTAAAACTCGCTCCGGGAATTATGTCGCAAACAGAGGCCTGTAACCTGCCGAAGGCCTTGGTCAATGGTGCAAATCAAGAAGAAACAGAGGAGGAGACCGAGTGTACTATTACCTCCCTACAATTATGCCAAACTTTAAAACAAATTACGGAAACACTCCAGCGCTTAGAATCAAAGGTCATTGATCAAAGGAAAGATATAGAAGATCTATCTCATAGAACGGACGATCTCGAAAACATAATTACAGACTACTCTCAAATGACGGTCATACACAATACAGCTTTGTTAGACCTTCACCAGCGTACAAGTGCTTTGGAGCAAAAATTGGAGGAATTAGAGAATCGGAACAGAAGAAATAACATTAGGATACACAGGCTCCCGGAGGGGACCGAAACGGGAAATATGGTGGCATTCATAGACTCGTTTCTGCATGAAATACTGAATATCCCCACAGAGAAAAAATTAAATATAATAAGAGCACATAGATCGCTGGCTCCGAAGCCAAGAGACTCGAAAGTGAGACCTAGATCTGTCGTCTTGGCGTTCCTAGATTATAGGACGAAGGAAGAGATTTTGCAAATGGCATGGGCAAGGAAAACAGAAGAATCAGGCAACGTATTATTATTTTTTGACCATGATTTTGAACCCCAACTATTAGCCCGGAGACGTATTGTTCTTACTGTGGTCAGACAGCTACAACAGCAGGGAAGAAAAGCCTTTGTGGAATATCCTGCCAAATTAAAGGTGCTTACGGAGAAGGGGCCTAGGAGATTCCAGGAGATAGAGGAGGCTGCGGAGTTCCTTGGGCAGCTTAGAATTAAGATACCGGATCAGGCGCCTTCCCAGAACATTTATCAACAAATGAAAAAAAGAGCTTGGAATATGATGGGACCTAAAGGGCAAGGTGAAAAATCGAACTCGAACAATTCCGGACTGTGGGACTTTGTGCGTACCAAACGACGTACTCTACCTGAAGGAGGAGATACAGGCAAGCAGCCCATGGTGAACAGCAGAGCATCGGCCTCAGCACTTACATGACGGGTGGCAAGTATGATACTCTTGGGCCACAATGCGAGACTGTGTAAATTAGGTGGAGGATGAACTGGAACATGGATCTTGAAAGTTTAAATTAAGACAATTTGTACGTGGGTGGTAGTCTAAGAGGGTGGCAGGATGGAAGGATTGGTCTAAACAGAACAAAAACAATAACTTTAAGTGATGGCAGAGCAGAAATAGTTTAAATGGAGTCTAGGGGGGACTGGCGGAATGTATGGGGGTTCCGCCTGGCGCGGTTCCTCGCCTGGGGTGGGGGGTGGGATACCCAGCATACTGAAGCACAGAATGGGGCATAAGCTAAGCCACTGGTAGAGGGGACCTGTGCTGGCCAGATAGGGGATTTAACAAGAGACAGACATAAAGAATAAACACAAATGGAGACAGACTAACCCGAGTTATGCTTGGGCACATATGAAAATTTATGTTTCTGAGAGAAGAGGGTGCTCTGGCTTGGGGCGGTCCTGGGAGATCGCTTGAAGGCGGAGCGAGGTTCTGGTAAGATGTGTCTGAAGGGAGGTGGCTTGCCTTGGGGGCCATAGCGACAACGAAATAGGCCCTAGACAGCAGGGCTTTTAAATAACTCCTGTGCTCACAAAGGATATTTTAGATTACTGAGACGCTGATTGGTTGGGGGTCTGGTCGCGTCTTCTGCTTCCGGGACCTTGGGTTGGGGGGCGGTGCTGGGGCGGGTTTTTTGCAGGTCCTGCTGGTGCTGGCTGTCCCTCCCAGCAAACTGAGGGGATACATAAACAATAAGGAGCTGGGGAATTCAGGGATAGATGTACATTATTAGTTGATTAAACTTAATCCTTTGACTTATAACTGAGGTGTTCATTCCTTGTGCTGCCAACCAGGAATACACTAATATCTAGTTCTGGTGCTGGCAGGGAGCTATAATTTACACACATTAGCTTATTGGGGGGGGGGGCTCTTGGTGAAGAGGTGTGGAATACCCTTCTATACCTCCTAGCCCCTTTTCTTTAGTTGAGTGGGGCTAGTGGGGAAAGGGACTCATAATTATGAGTCTCCAGTGTTGGAAGTCACAGTTAATAACATAATTGTTGGGGCTATTGCTGTTTATGGTTCTTTTTATTAATGTTACTAATCTTATGTGGAAGTACCAGGATAAGGAGCTCTGTGGAAGGATCTGTCTGGGCAAAATGTTTAAAACAAAGCTAAAGATCTGGAGATGGGGAACCCGCGTAAGGGGAGCAAATATCTGGTTATCTTTATGAGACAATGGCTAATAAGGCTACGACCATATGCTCCTATAATGTACACAGACTAACTAGCCTGATCAAAAGGACCAAAATAATCTCACAGGCGAAAAGGGCCTCAGTTGACTTTCTGATGTTACAAGAAATGCGTATGACAAAACAGGAACATGAGAAGTTTTTGAAGCTGTGTTTTAAAGATATAGGAGCCTCTTCCTACAAAAAGGGAAGGAGGAGAGGTGCGATGGTTTTGGTCCTGCTTATACCCAATTTGAAACAATAGCAGCTAAAGTAGATAAGGAGGACGCTATGCATTGTGGTTAACTTGATGTAATATAGTAACGAGGAATCTGAAAAGAGATAAAATGTCAGAGAAATTATCTCTTTTCAGATTCCTTAGACACTTGTGGTACATCAAGTTGCTACATTCTCAGTATATATTGACATCAGTACATATCAGGCTACATGGTCTTAATTCCTTGAGGTTCCTCGACTAGAGTTTTTTGTTTGACACTAATATTATCAATTTATATTTTAATTATCATTTATATAGTCCTGAGGTTTTTGAAATTTCTTGGGCCTTTTATTTAGCTTGAGAATACAGCTGGGTGACAGGTCCAGCTAGGTTTTACACATCACACAGTGTGCACTGATGTTTTTAAGATAACTTTGCTGGTAATTCTTGTCTTTAATGCTAACATTGTAATTTCATGAACACTATAACTATCTGAGTTTGTCTTTAAGTTGGTGAAGGTTTTCAGTAATCACATCCTTATACTAACTGTGACACTCATAGCTTGATTTAGGAGTTATCTGCTTCAGCAGTGTTATCTTATGTCAATTAAATTTATATGCAGTAGGATTCTTTGTATGTATGTTCCACCAAGCACATCTGTACCCAAGGTTCTTTCGGACTGAAGGCAGTATTGTACTGTTAAACTACTCTGACATCATCTTCTGTGTTTTTTTTTTAATGACTATTTTAAACCAATGGGGATTTTTTTCTGTTTTTCTCTGCATTATCTAGCTGTTATAAGTATTGTATTTTCTAAACAACTGCCATGAGCTTCTGAAGAAGGACTGGTTGGTCCGAAAGCTAGAGCACTTTGTTCTTGTTGTTACATCTATGTTGGTCCATTAAAAGGTATCAAATCATTTGCTTCTGGATCTATTCTTGCAAGGACCAATACGGCAACTACTAAATCTAGTTTATAGGTTTAATTAAAAAAAAAAAACTCACAGGAAGGTTTCCTTTTTTACAGAGACATTTAGCATGCTGGGGTGGGCCCAGTGTGCCACCTGAGTGTTTTTTTTGGGGTAGTAGCCGATGGGGATTGAGCACTTCTGCTACATATACTGAGTGTTGGGGACAGAGCTGAGGGGATTGGGCACCCCTCAGCACACAAGAAATTGGGAGGCATTATGCTGATGGGGAGGGGTTCCCCCATCAGCAAAATGAACTGGAAGGGGCATGCCGACAGGATTGGGCACTCCTGTCGGCACATATAAGTGCGAGGGGGCCAAGAGCCGAGGAGGATTGGGCACCCCTTCGGCACACAACAAATTTGGGAGGAGGAACATCATTATGCTGACGGGAAGTGGGCTCCCTCATCGGCAAAATGAACTGAAAGGGGGCATGCCGACAGGGGGATTGGGCATCCCCATCATTTTTGTTTTTTTTAACTGTGCGGGGAAGGCCTGGGCTCAGCACGCTCACACTGCTGTAAGCTATGGCAGTGTGAATGCACAACCAGGAATGCAACGCAGGAATACAACTTCAAAGGACCAAGTCGCTGTACAATTGGTGCGGCTCTAGTCCTTTGAAAAGTTGTCTTGCTAGCCAGCCTGGTGGAGCTGAGGGCTGAGGTGCTAGATGCCTTACCTCACGCCACACCGGTGACCCGTGTTCAGGTATGAACGCGGGCCACAGGAGGCCGGTGGGGGGGAGGGTGCGGAGCTGGTAGGAGCTGCCGAAAGGCAGCTCTCCCATCTGGGTGGTGGGGTTGTATCCCTTGGCCATGGTCTGTCTCCTGGTGGAGACCAAGCTGCAGCACAAGCCAGAGGGGTGCAATGGTGCTAGCCAATATGTGGGTGGAAGGAGCTGCTGCCGGGGCTGTAGAGTGCACGCGTGCCACCACGCACATGCGTCTCTACTCCTGGAGCCATGGGTAATGGGGGAGAAAAACACCCATCACAATTTTAAGGTTTTAAACCTGTTGACCCGCATACCCCTGGCCAGACCTGCTAAAACCCCTAGCTTCCTGCGCAGCCATGGAATCTGTTTGTGTCCACAATGAACGCTGCTGAGTGCGGCAAAATCAAAGCAGGAGAACAAGGACCGAGCCAGTGGGCAGGCAGCACTGAGCTAAGCAGCTAGCAGTCGGTAATTTTCTCTCTTGATCGAATTTGTAAAGTTAATCACTCGGTCGCAATGAACGTGGAATCTGCATCGCTTTCGGGTTATAATGAGGTGGAGGAGCCAGAGCAGCAGTGATTCGAGGAGCAGCCAGGGGTGTCAGGTGTCAGGGAACAGTGAAGAGCGTGGTGCACAGTAAGTCACACACTCATTGGGGATGACAGCAGCTTGAATTGACCAAGTCTCCTGGAAAAAGCCAGTGAATCACTTTAACTATATTGTGACCTATTGATGAGGCAACAAACTCTGGCCAGAGCCGATGGGACTGTGAAGCGCTACCAAGTGATGAAAGTTACACATGTGCGTAGAAATTATTCATCGCCCAGGTGTAACTTGGCCATATGTTGGCGGTGTTGCAGCAGATTTTCAACATGGCCTTTTTTGGACCCATCCTCATGAACAGTGCCAGTGTCATTTTGTTCAGTTGTCCCAAAAGGTGATTGCACAGACCAAACCTGCTATTCTGTGCCACAGATGCGAAAACACCTTTCGGGCAGGGTGTGGAAAATATGTCCCATACATTGAGTTCGCACACCGACTGCGCCATTGTGCGCTACATGGGCGGAAACACGTTTGGGGCAGGATGTGAAAAATGACAGCTGTACTGCTCATAAGGAGGTGTGGTAAAATGGCAATGTTGAAAATCTGGAGTGGAAATATTGAAAATTCGCAAACTTACGAGCGTGTGTAGGAACTGTGAAACGCACGCTTGTAAAACAGTTATTTTTAGGAATTTTTTCACCAAATTTTCAACATAGCCATTTTAAGATCTCTGCTCATGAACAGTGACACTGTGATTTTCTTAATATGTCCCATACATTGATTTTACACACCGACCGCGCCCATTGTGCGCTACATGGGCAGAAACATTTTGGGTGAGATGTGAAAATGACAGCTGTACTACCACAAGAAGATGTGGTAAAATGGCAATGTTGAAAATCTGGAGTGAAAATATTGAAAATTTGTGAACTTATGAGCCTGCATAGGAACTGCGCCATGCACTCATTAAAGCAGTCATTTTAGGAATTTTGCACAATTTTTCAAAATAGGCTTTTGAGAGCTCCACCTTATGAACGCTGGCAGTGTCATTTTGTTAATCAGGTTGAAAGGTGATTTCGCACTGTGCCTGGCGAATCACTCTTCGGGCCCTAATAATGCCATGACAGTGACATCATTCATGAGAAGGGTCCCAAAACCCCATGTTGAAAATTTGGTGCAAAATTCCAAAATGCCTGAGATATGCAATAAAGTTGAAAACCTATCTAGCCCATTATACAGCTTACCGGCATTTCTTCAGTTCCCGTCGGCTTTGAAGAGTGCAGACGTGTTCCCGGTCCACCGAAGATCATCGCGCTGAGGTCCGGAGGTAAGTGTGAGGGGTGTGGGTGGAGCTGGGTGGCAGTGGTGGAGTGGCTGGGAGGGGGCCAGGAGAAGAGCCGGGAACTGCTTTTTACCTACAGGTTTAAAAAAAAAAAAGATGACGGACGCTTACACGCTGGGTGGGCTCCCGGAATGGCAGAAGGACGGCTGGGGGGGTGCGGGCGGACGGGATTGGGCACCCTCGTCAGCCAAAACAAGGTTTGCCACGCTGGGGTGGGCTCCCAGCATGGCACCAAAGCTCCGGGGGGGCGTGAGGAGCTGCGAGCACACAGCAGTGCGACGCAGGACGTTTGCCACGCTGGGGTGGGCTCCCAGCATGGCAGCAGGGAAAGCAGTTTGGGGGGACGTGGAGCTGACAGGGATTGGGCACCCCTGTTGGCCAAAACAAGATTTGCCACGCTGGGGTGGGCTCCCAGCGTGGCACCAAAGCTTTGGGGGGGCGTGAGGCACTGCAAGCACACAGCGGTGGTTTTCTTTGAAGTGAAGACCACCGCTGTCATACACAGCACCCGCATCCATTGGTGCAGGACCGCCACGCCTGCTCAATGGAGCAGTGCATTGCACAGAAGAGTCACACCTCCAAAGTGTGCTATTCTCCCAAGACGTTCCTTGCGCATGCGCGCAAGTGAACGTAAAAATGGAAAGGGACCTGGGGGTAGTCATATCAGATGACTTAAAGGTGGGCAAGCAATGTGAGAGGGCAGTAAGGAGGGCTGGGGGGATACTGGGATGCATAGGGAGAGGCATCACCAGTAGAAAACAGGAAGTTGTTATCCCTCTGTACAGACAGCTGGTGAGACCCCATCTGGAGTACTGTGTGCAGTTCTGGAGACCCAGTCTCTGCAAGGACAAGACAAGATGGAAGCTGTCCAGAGAAGGGAAACTAAAATGGTGCAGGGTCTGCACCGGAAGACATTTGAAGAGAGACTAAAGGAGCTTAATATGTATAGCCTTGAGGAAAGGAGGGAGAGGGGTAAAGGGGCTTAATTTGTATAGCCTCGAGGGAAGGAGGGACAAGATAGAAACTTTCAAGTACCTCAAGGGAATCAACAAAGTCCAAGAGGGTAGCATCTTTCAAAAAAAGAGGTGTGCAAGAACAAGGGGGCACAATTTGAAGATAGAGGGAGGGTGGCTCAGAGGTAATGTAAGGAAGTATTTTTTCACAGAGAGGGTTGTGGATGCATGGAACAGCCTTCCAGAGGAGGTTGTGGAGTCAAAAACAGTGGTTGAATTCAAGCATGCATGGGACAGCCATAAGGCAATTCTAGGGGGTGGGGGTACAAAGAAGTAGGCTGCTGGTTAACTAGGATCTGCAGCTTATCCATTAGGTAGGGAAATAGGCAGACTGGGTTGGCCAAGCGGTCCTTATCTGTCATCAAATTCTATGTTTCTATGTTTCTATACTAGTGAATGGCAAGTCATGAACATAAAAGAAAATGACATGGCCAGCCCAGTGGCGCTGAGGGTTGAGGCGCTGGATGCCACACCTTGCGCCCACGCTGGCCACCCATGTTCGAATGGGCAAGAGCCCAGGAGTCGGCAGGGAGGAGAAGGATCGAGCTCGAGGACTGCCTCCTTCTCTGGGAAGGATAGGGGAACTGAATCCGGCATTGCTCACCCCCTGGCAGAGGCTGGTGGGCAGGGCGCCACACCCCATCGTAGGTGGAGCTGGGATGGACGCTTGCCATAATGTGTTGAGCGTCATTGCATGTTCCCAGCTCCAAGGGCATTCCACTGAGAAAATTCCTCTGGCCCCGTGTATGAGCTGGGGCTCGGTGCCCGACCCTCCAGCCACCTTCAGTTTCACTTTGGCAGCCGCACTCAGGGGAGGGGCATCCTCGGGTGAGGGTAGGGTCGCCGAGCTTAGAGCGAGCCCGCTAGGGGTGCCAGTGGGGAAAAAGCATACTATAAAAAAATAAATAAAAGAAAATGACATAAAAGCTCCCCCATGCAAAAAGGGAGTAGGTTACAAGGCTAGGTGAGAATAAAAAGCAATGCTAACAAAGCTAACAGTTTGGAGTCCAAAATCGAATGGCAAACAGTATGAGGAGCCCATACTTAAAATGAAAAACAAATATAGTATCTTAGTAAAATGAAAGCAGCTGGAGGAGGACGAGGACTTGGACATTTCATCCTTAGCCTCTTCTCAACCTGAGAATTTGACCCAGAGGTGCCATCTGGGGGAAAAAAAATACAGTAAAAAGAAAAAAAAAAGTGAAAAAGGCAGTACCAAAATGTCAGACCACAAGAAGTACGGATGATCTTGGGTGATCTAATACACAATAATGGGCTTTGATCTATCCTGTGGAACACTGAATGTCAACCGTATGAAGACCATAAAAAGGAGGCAAACTACCTTTTCTGTTCTACAAAGTCTGAATCTACAAATATGCTTTTTGCAGGATACCAGACTGTACACTTTTTCAGAACAAAGGAGAGCATCCCATCATTTTGGTCCCTATTAGAAGACCCTTGTTCAGGACTTGGAGTAATATTTACATCTAGTGACTTCACTGTCTCACGTTTAATCGATTTGGTTTCTGGGAGAGTTCTTATACTGGATGTTAAATATCATACACAGGATATAAAGCTAATTAATACCTATAATTATCAAACCAAATTTCAGCAGGTAGAATTATTTTAAAAAATACAGCCATTTTTGCATACCTCCAAAACGGTAATTTTTGGTGGCAATTTTAACTGCATTCTAGCTCTTACAGATCAAACGGTGTTCACGCAAAAATTGTATAGCAACTCTAATTACCTCAATAAGATGTGCAAAACTGCACATTTGAAAGATAGTGCCACAGAATTTGGGCCGGTTGCAGAACATACTTTTTTTAAGGGCAGATTGTCCACTAGAACCAATTTGTTTATGGTGTCTCAGTGGTTGCCATTGGTAGGCAGCACCACTGTTCCCACTGAAACATCTGATCATAAGATGGTCCAGGTAAATTTTGGTAAGCTCATAAATAAACCTTCCTCTTGAACAGTATGGAGGATAAATGTGGCTTCTTTTGCAGAACAGGGCCTATGGGGTGAAATTATGGCTGAGTTAGATGCTCGGAAGTCAGTGTTTGAGTTATATGACAACTCGCTACTGTGGTGGCAAGATACGAAAACTGACATTCGGAAGATATGCAGTAGATAGGCTAAAGTTTCTATGGAGAATAAATATCTTAATTACCTTCGGTTGAGGAATCAATTACATAGGCTAATGTCACAAATGATAGAAACAGGGATAGATTACTCGTCCCGGATTCAAGATATTAAATCTGAAATGTGCTCTTTTCAAAAACAAAAGGGCACAGGCTGTCTTTGTTGAACAAAATTTGGAACACAGTGGGGGGAGAGGGAGAGGGGGAGCAGCATATTAATCCCTGTAACAGTAGCAACCAGAGAGTGGATTCTAAATATATGTCGGAGATGAAGTTAACGTCACAGGAACTCACAAAAGATCTTATAATAATGGGGCAATATATAGACCATTGTGTGCAGAACACTTTTGGCCAACAGAAAGATATACCCGACACACTGGTGGGGTTCCTCCAGGATTTAAATATTCCACAGCTTGGTGATGCAGATGAACAATTTTTAGTACAACCAATCAGTAAGGCTGAAGTACAAACCGCGATTCCCACTTTAAAGTCAGGAATTTCACCAGGACCTGACAGAATAGCAGGTGAATTTTATAAAAAGTCAGCTGAAATCTTGTTGGAGTATTTAGTGGCTATTTAAAATTCTATTCTTTCAGGGGCAGTTCTTTTACCGACCTCTTTGGCAGATAGTCTCCTAATCACCCTGTATAAAAACGGGGACTGGGCAGAGTTTAATAACTGGAGGCCAGTTAGCCTGATTAATGTGGACTGGAAGCTACTGTGTAACATTTAATGTGCAAGATTGGCAAATGTGGCCCACATAGTAATATCCCCAGTACAGGTATGTGCTATACCGCATCGTAATATGATGGATAACCTAAAAGTAGTGAGACGTTTTTGACTGTCCAGTCACGTCTGGCTATTTATTGGCGACAGATCAGTCAAACGTGTTTGACAATGTTCCACACGAATATTTGTTTTCTGTCCTACAGACATATGGGCTTCCAGAAGTATTTATAGCTTGGATCAGAATATTGTATAAAAATGCTCATACTAGCCCAGTGGTGAATGGGAAGGTGGGTAGGCATATGCGGATTCAGAGGGGGGTTAGGTAGGGGTGGCCCCCCTTAGTCCTGTGCTCTACATGTTTGCCATTGACCCACTGTTAAGGAAATTAAATATGAATGTAGGTGTAGAACATATCGGGGAGACACATAATTCAGGATTCCCAGTGGTGTTGGCCTGTGCCGATGATGTTACTATTTTGGCGGCTGATAAAGGTTCAGAGGAAAGAGCCTTGCACTTGGTGTCTGAATATTCTGAAATATCGGCTTCAGCTATTGATAAATGAAAATGTAGGGGAACTGCAGTTCATAAAAGCAATACCAGGGTGGACAGCATTGCAGATATTGAGATCTCTACAACGCCTATAAAAATATTAGGTATTGAGTCTGGTTTCTCTGATGCTGCAACCGCTAGTTGGGAGCATGTTATTGCACAGGCAGAAGAAAAAATAGACAGATGGAAGGCTATCCCCATGCCTAAAAAAAAGGGTATATGTATAAAACATTTATTCTTCTGCTGTTTTTATTAGTTAGTAACATTTTTCCGCTCCCGAATCGATTGGAAGCTACAATATATAATGTTGCTTTTCATTTAATTTGGGGGAGTAGGCTCAGTCCCATAAAAAAGACATCTACATATTGACCAGTACAAAAAGGTGGACTTAATATTTTTGAATCTGGTGGTATTCTTCTTTACGATTTTTGTGTACTCTAATTTGCTGCCTGTCTGTTTAGGCAGTCAGGCAACATGGGCTCTGATTTTTCAGAGACGCTAAGCAGTTTTTGGGATAAATGGGAATCAGGTTGCTGGGGAACCTTTAGAATGGTTCCACTATATATGAAAATATGCTTATTAGATTTGTTTAAAAAACTAAAAAGTTGGAAACTTTCAATTCCTGAAGTAACCCATATGATTAGGAAGGACGTATATAAGAAAATTATGAATACAGAGTTTTTGACTTCCCCGTGTCTTACTGTCCCTGACAGGGTCAGTGTAGATGGGGTGTTAGCTCAGTTGGTAGAGGTACAGATACCTCCCAACATTTGGGATACTCTGTGGGTCAGTTGCCATGGACGTTTGAATGTAAGGGGAAATCACCATCATAAAGTATTGACGGAAAGAATATGTTTGAGGGACGGTCGTATCAATCAGATTGAGACGATGCTACACATGTTCTTTGACTGTGTTTATATGGCAGGTTTCTGGGATCTATTGGCTAAAGAGTGGAAGCTTCCTCAGTTTCGAGAAACTTCATATAATGGATTGGTGTACGGGCAATATGGACAGGAATGGGATGGTTTCCACAAGGGCACTTTAAGATTAATTATGTCGTTAATAAAATGGGGAATTTGGCAGATCCGTGCCAGTCTGTATTAGCGACAAAACGGGTAAACTTTGTAGGTTTGGTTGGGAAAATCACGAATGAAATTTTTCTGATATATAAAAGAGGAAGCTTTCCTTCCAGGCCTGATCCATAAACCCTGGTGGAGAAAGTGCTCACAATGATTGAGGCACATGTTTCATAAATACATAACTGGAATGCGGATTACGATTTGTGGATCCTACATCACAGCAGTAGTGAGGTGGGAGGATTAGTAGGACTGTAGGTTGGGATGGTAGACATATATATTACATTTTTACAGTGTTCAGTTCTTTTAGAAATAGGAAAATAAGATTTAAAATAGGTAGTTTGTTTTTGGACAGTGCAATCAGCAGGCACGCCTGTCACAGGCATTTGTTCAGATACCCCCATGGTATATGGTTATGTGTAAAGGGTCAGGGTGTAATAAAAAAAGCAAAAGTAGGAGTTTAGAAGGGAAAGGGGTTTCAGGTTTCCCTCTCTTGTTTTCTGTTGTTCTCTGGATATTATACAAATAGTTCTTTTGAACCTGTATCTGTGAGGGCTT
The DNA here is from genome assembly GCA_016271365.2 of Neoceratodus forsteri. Taxonomy (NCBI): domain Eukaryota; kingdom Metazoa; phylum Chordata; order Ceratodontiformes; family Ceratodontidae; genus Neoceratodus; species Neoceratodus forsteri. The sequence goes on along the minus strand of CM057459.1, from coordinate 1,280,036,057 downwards.
TTTATTCCAGCTGCATGAAATGTATTACTGTATCATAAAATTACTAGTTTTATGTTTGGGATATATAAATTAAAGGGAGAGTATGTGTATATATGGGGGTTCATGTGTACTTGTGGGTGTTATTTGGTACTGTACTGTATGTATTTTGAGTGTGCTTCTTTGTCATAGTTTTGTCAATGCCGAATGTTGCTTGCTTGCTGACCTCCTCTAATCCCTTGACATTACAATTAATAAGCTTTACAAGGACAATCTTCGTCGTTGTTTTACTACCTGGCATGCTGCAATAATGGTTGAGAATGTGGCATGGGGGAGTCAGGAGTTCAAAATCGATTTTAAGTTCCACCAGCTTAAAGAAAGGCATGCAACATGGTTGGTTCAGAGCTTCAGGGAACTATCAATTAGAGAAGCTAATTGTATAAGGGGGAGGGGTGCTGAGGCTGGCATCCAGCACGCCTACAGTAACTGTCTGAACTCGGTAAAGTTTCTCTCTCTTACTTTTCATGTTTCTTTCCCATTTGTCCATGCATCGTAAAATCCATCGTGACATTTGTGTTACAGGATGAGTCAGTGGTGGTGATGATGTCAGACAGTAACCCAACACATGCAGCTGATTCAGATGATGAAGAGAAAGTGGCCAAGTAAAGGGAATGCAAAGGGAATTAACATTCTTGGACAGAACAAAAATGATTTCTTCTGTCTGCATTTGTCTGAATAAATATATGTTTTTTTCATTTTGGCATCACAACCCGACTCTTAGTCTCGTTATTTGTCTTGCATTGTGCGACTCGCGAGTGGTGATAACTGTGAGCCAGTAAGACTTCAGGAGCAGTGTTCAGGAGCAAAGTTCAAGAACACTGTAAGTTTTGTCATAATTTACATTAAATTAGTTAACCAGACAGTGAAGGACAGTGGAGGAAGTATGCTCATCCCTAGGCTGATCCCTTAGCTGAATCGAAGCCTGAATCTATGCTTATGCAACCGGCATGTTCCATACTGGACATACTGTATAATTCACTGAGACAAAATTTTCACTTAAATTCGAGGTCAGTGAAAATAGCGAGAATTGTATCCCAGCGAAAATACTATCCTCTACAGTAGTATTATTACTGCACAGACTCAGTCACCTGTATCTTTGGAGTGATTCGAGAAACAGATGAGCCCAATATCTCATACGAAATAACTTTTTTGTGAGCTTTTAAAGTATGATGGCCACTAGGCATGAATAGGTCCATTTAAGTTAGTTACAGTTGTGGAGTTAGTGTTTTTTGTTTTAATAATAGAATAGTTCGGCGTATAAGTTTTCTATCGGTCCTGGTGCCAAGTTTTGCATTTTTGGTTTATTCCTGGATCTGCTTCACAGCCAACTGCATCTGAGTGTTATCAGATGCTTCAGCTTTTTACCTCTGTTTACTGCACATTTGGGTTCTTTGAGTGTGTGCTGCTGAGTTGCTTTACATTGAAGCTCTTCTAAGTATAATGCCTGTGTGTGCGTGTGTGTGTGGGAGGGGGGGGAGCTCTGCTCACTGAAGCGGAGCTCTCCCTTTCAACTGTATGCCACTGCATTTTCAATGCTGTCATAGACAGCTGCAGCAGTGATTGGGGAACTGGGGCCCCGCCTGCAAACACACTGACTGAATTGGAAGAGGGGTGCCACACCTCCGAAAACTCGGATGATGGCACTATGTTTCTTGCACATGCATGCAAGCAACATAAAAATGGCAATGTTAAAAATGTGACGCGAAAATATTAAACATTAGTGACGCTAGGAGCGTGCATAGAAAATGCACAACGTACGCTCATAATGCAGTCATTTTTTGGAATTTATTTATTTATTTATTTATTAAATTTTGATGACCGAGTAGGCCCACTGAGCCCCGAAGGTCCCTTTTTCAGGGGCGACCCGGGATAACATTACAGGGTGAGAGACATGGATGCATAAGGTTACAGAGAAAGTACAGATGATAAGCAGGTTACTGCAAATAGCAATTTTTCTGAGTCAATTAGGCATTCCAGCAATTATAGTACGAGGCAAGACCTAGTCTTGTTGTCTATTAGGGTGACAATTTTTTCACCAAATTTTCTACATGACCTTTTTTGGATTCCTCCTCATGAACAGTGCCAGTGTCATTTTGTTCAATTATCCTGAAAGGTGATTGTGCAGAGCAAACACGCTATTCTGTGCCACAGGTGCAGAAACACGTTTCAGGCAGGTTGTGGAAAATGGCAGCTGTACTGTTTTGAATGAGGTGTGCAAAACTGGCAATGTTAAAAATGTGGAGTGAAAATATTAAAAATTAGTGACATTGGGAGTATGCATAGAAACTACACAATGCACGCTCGTAATGCAGTCATTTTTGGGAATTTTTTCACCAAATTTGCAACATGGGCTTTTTGGGACCCACTTCATGAACAGTGGCACTGTCATTTTATGAATCAGTCCCAAAAAGTGATTCCGCACAGTGACAGCGAAATCACCTTTCAGGACAGAGTAACAAAATAACAGTGAGAGTTTTCATGAGGTGTGGTCCCAAGAACCCCATGTTGAAAATGTGGGCCAAAAATTCCAAAAAATGGCTGAGATATGAGCATAAGTTGAAAATCCCATTGAATGGCTGTAATGCATTCTTACCTTTAATTCTTCAGTTCGTGGTTGGGCTTTGAAGAGTGCAGATGTGTCCTGGTCCAGAGAAGATGACAGTGCTGGCCTCTGGATGTAAGTATGGGGTAAGGTGTGTGTGTGGGGAGGTGGGTGCTCAGTGGGAGGGTGGGGAGGGTCCGCAGTGATGACGAGGACCATTTTCAGTTTTGCAGGGAAAACAAACTGACAACAAGGGACCGTTTTCTAATTTACAGCAAAACAAACAGTTAGGCACACTTGGGTGGGCTCCCAGTGTGCCACATGAATGCCGACATGGGGATTGGGCACCCGATGTCTGGCATGGCATGGGCAGGGGGCACCAGGAAAATAAAAGATGCGATGAGGGACCGTTTTCTCATTTACAGAGAAAAACAAATTTTGCACACTGGGGTGGGCTCCCAGTGGTGTGATATACCATATTGGGGATGACTTGGAGAGGGGGGCACAAAATAGTGAATGGCATTGTGCCATTCGCAACATGCTGGCACCGCCGCCCTGCCTATGCGCATGCATCGGAATGCGGAAGTAACAGCCAAAATGGTGCGGTTGTTATTCTATATGCCAATCGTGATGAAGGGGTTTCATCTCTGTTGGGCTTTCAGAAGGATACTTCCAAAAGTCCAACGGAAGAGGTTCTGAGATCAGCCATTTTCAGAGCTACAAAGCTCACGCAAAACAGCTGTAGGCTCTGCCCACAGCCCTAAAAAGTGGTGTTTTTTTTTCCTTCTCGGTCATGGCAGTTGTCAGGGACTGACTGACTGGGGAGACACATTAAGCAGCAAGCCAGCTTGTGTGTTGGTGTCACTCAGATAGATCTGGTCAATGGTCTGAAATATTATTCCGCCTGTGCAGATTTGGGGGGCCACATAAGGAGTCTGTCTGTCTCAGCAAAGTTATAATCTGCACTGGGTAGATTAAAAATTACACAGTGAAGTCATGTACTTTGAAATGTACTGAGGACATGAGGTAGAGGGCAAGCTGTGGGAATGGTGTGCAGCGACAAGTTATTTTGCCACAGTTTAATGACAGAGTGGAAGCTATCCAGCCTACTGGCTGTCCAGTTGGCAGTCAGAGCTGCTGAACATGTGTGGCTGATTGAGTGCGCTGCTTATGTTGCCATGGGGACATGAAACCTTGCTCCCTGTCAGCCTCTCAAATTCCCACTGTCTACCTACCTGCCCCTGAAGGTGGCTCACTGTCCCCCCCCCACCGCCACAATAACCAGCATTCCAATTGCTGACACTTGGGACCTATGAAATCGACAGCAATTGATGGTAAGGCAGTCTGTTTTAAAAGTTCAGTTTTCTGGGTTGCAAGATCCAATACTGCACAACGGAGGTCAAGACTGACTCTCCTCCTGCAGTGATGCTTTTCTCCCACTACATTTAGCATGCATCTAACTGCCGCCACTAATTTCACACATCTATCCATGGTATTGCCAAGCCCTCAATCGACCTGCTCGAGCACATAGCTAAAAAGCTTCACTTCACAACGTCACCCAATCTCTTCAGACCTTATGATCGTGGCGTGAAGAAGCAATTATTTAAACTGTAAAACTTACAAATATATTACTGTTTGATCACTAATCCTTTCCGTTTAGTGTAGGGACAAAGTAAAGATCTGGTGATCACTACATGGTTCCAGTTCCACTTCTGCGTTTCAATTCCGGATGGGATGTAGGAACTACTTGCCTGCTCGGAGTGACACAGGTACAAATCCCCCCCCCCCAATTGTTTTTCTATCGCTTTGCAACTATTTTTTTAACTTTTGTCGAAGCCCAATTTTATAGGTGCAATAACCCACATCCATCCATCCGTGGTTATACTAGGCATTAATAGATGCCTCAGGTGGTTGGAGGTCACTTGGGCTGCACCCTTGTGCCTCACAATGCACCTGAGGCATGCATTAATGCCTAGTATACCCACAGCCGGATGTGGGTTATAGCTTACCAATAGAAGCCCACCTTCTAGCAGTCTCCTCATGTTAGTGGCATGCTGAGTCCCAAGTATGTGGGCAGACGACCTTCCGTTTCCTCCTACTCTGGGTGTTTTTGGAGCACATTAGTGCTCACAAGAATGCAACCGGACTGGTGGGGAGAGAAACAAAGCGATTGGGAGTGCTCGCATAACAGTTTGAGTGTCATATTTTGTTTTCATTAGCATACCTTGCAACTTCTTGCCTTATAAATCAGGGACAAGTCCTAAAATAATCAGGGACAAAGACCCAGAATCAGGGACACAGCTTAAAAAGTGGCACTGTGAACTCAGAAAGCTGACAGAATAATGGGATTAGTGCAAGATGCATTTTCTGAAGAAGAAGAAGTCTGAAATTTTAATGTTCAACATTAGCTTGTGCTCACAATCTCCACTGATTGGTCACAAAAACAGAAATTTACCACTTCGCTCCACACCGGCGACCCAGGTTCAGGAGTGGACTCGGGTCGCTGGTGGGTCGGTAGGGGGGAGATAGGCTGAAGCATCCTACAACAGCTCGCCTTCTCCAGAGAAGGTACAGGCCGCTGCCCGCTCACTTGCCTGACTCTGAGCGGAGGCACGGAGTACTACATGCCCCATATATGGGGAGAGCTGGCCGCAGTACAGCGTAGACGTCGGTGCTAGCACCTTGACATCAGAGGAGTCACACACTGTATGGGGAGGGTGGAAACGGAAAAAAGAGCCTGCCACCGCCGGGAAGATGGGGAGACTGGACGTGCCCACGATTTGCCTCTACCTGCTCAGCGGGTCCTGGACCAATGACATGTAAGTTTTGGGGTCCACCCTGCCTTGTTCATGTCCAGGGGGTATAGCCCGGCTCCATGGGGATCTGGGGCTCCGTTGGGTAGGATGGAAGGCAGTGGGTTGTTGGTTGTCTCCCCTGATGGGTCGGGGGTGGCAGGCTGGGTAGGAGAGAAAAATAGTGATTACAAAAAACAAACAAAAAACCCCAGAAATTTACAAGGGATTAAAGAAAATTCTGAGGCAAAATCAGGGACATCCCGGGAAATCAGGGACAGTTGAGAGGTATGCTTAGTATAATTCTTGAAGTTAAACATTTTAATGTTTGAATATGACAGGTACATATGTGCATAGATACATATAGTAACCTTTGAATGTGAGTTACTTGCCATACATTTTACAATAAGTAGGGTAACGTATTCATTTCATACAGTAAGTTGTACTAAAGTTGGATGGAGACAGCTAGCATTCTGTTGTGTTAATTTTGATTTTGTTTCCTTATAATTTATTTAATCCCAAGAAAACATTCTCACTATTGTAAATGACAACTGTGTTGCATTATGACTGAAAACCCTTGATTCATCTTTATGTATTTGTGTGTAAATATGCTAGCCTTACTGTGGTGTTAATCAGTAACAACAAACGGTACCCTGACATCTCAATCCTGTGTCCTTAACATTGCTTACAGTGTTTCTGTTAAGGTTTGAGGTGATGAGCATAATGTGCTATTTTAATATTCTATGTAAGCAGAATCAGAATGTCGCCTTTATACATATCGTGTATCTTATACAGCTTTTACCCATTAATTGGGTAAAATTGTGTGACTTATACTTTTATGTATTATAGGTAGTCAGGATAACGACTGTAGATAGCACCTGTTAAACACCGAAGACCAAAATGTTGAATTGTCTGCATTCTACTGATAAGTGATATAAACTATATACAGTAGAAGCAAGTGATTAAGTGAGACGCTAATGGACTCATTTGGTGACTACAATAAGCTCTGGAGTGAGGCCTGTAGAGGCATTGCATTATGGTTGTGGTAGGCTGAGGGGGCCGGGGGGTGCCAGTGAGTTACCCTAATCTCTGTACTCTGCAGGTGACGAACTGGATCATAAGCACTTAGAGGTTAGCCTATGGCTGCTCTTCGTTGTTTAACCAGTTAGTATAATTCTATGAGTTTGTGTTGTGTGTATGTACAGCACTGGGGCCAGGCTGTAGAGGTAGGTCACTGTACTGCAGTTTGAGGATGAGGTGAAGGCAGACCTCTCAACTGTCCCTGATTTTCACTTTAAAAATGTGCTTTTTCCCTTCTAAACTTTGTGTGTCTGTGACCAAACAGTGGAGGTTGTAAGAACAAAATAATGTCTAACATCAAAGCGACAGACCTGTTCTTCCTTAGAAAATGCATTTTACACTAAACCACTTATTCTACCAGCTTCCTGAGTGGATGTCATCATTTGAAAGATGTGGCCCTGATTTTGCACATCTGATGTGGCACATCTAAGTGTGCCCTTCCTTCCCTCTGCAGGAGACCAGCAAGCCCTCTCAGGCTGTGACCATCGGAAAGCACCCTACGGCGCTCGGAAGCAGCAGCACCAGCCCCTGCATTCTCATCCCCAGGAGACCAGCAAGCCCTCTCGGGCTGTGACTGTCGGCAAGCGCCCCATGGTACTCGGAAGCTGCAGCACCAGCCCCTGCATTCTCATCCCCAGGAGACCAGCAAGCCCTCTCGGGCTGTGACCATCGGCAAGCACCCCACGGCGCTCGGAAGCTGCAGCACCAGCCCTTGCATTCTCATCCCCAGGAGACCAGCAAGCCCTCTCGGGCTGTGACCATTGACAAGCGCCCCACGGCGCTCGGAAGCTGCAGCACCAGCCCCTGCATTCTCATCCCCAGGTACGGAGAGCAGCGCAACAAGCCTCGGCTCCTCAGGGAAATTTTGAACCTCGGCACCACCTTCAGGGAACCATGCTTATTGGCTGTCTAGTCAAGAAGTTCACCCTGATTGGTCTGCTCTCTTGCCCGGGATTTTCAAGCCCTTGCATTGTTTTATTTCTGTTTCCTTTTCTCTCACTCATACTGAGCTGTTAAAAATTGTTAGTTCATGATGTTAAGATTGTGGAACACCTTGCCTTGACTGCCGTGACCAGATTCGGGCCAATTTCTGTATTTGCTGCGTGCTGACCGAACTCGAGCTGGCTACTTCATGAGCCCTTCAGTTCACAGCTGCAACTTGCCGGTATCTTTTGGCTCCTGTGCAGCAGCAGTCTCTGTAAAATTACCTCAGCTACTAGTGCTATGCAAAAGGGTTTTACAATTTTGTGTTAGTACATTTGAAACTGTTCCTTTTGTCCCTGCTAGTGAAAACTGTTTAGGGGATTTGCCTGGGGTCTCAAAAGACTAGACGCTCTGTATTACTCTTTGTCTGCTAAAACTTCTCAGCTCTGCCAGCGCCTCGCCGTAGTCTAATCCAACCCTCTCATTTAAGACACAATACAGTGTCACAGCTCCTTTGTGTGCTTTGTTCCCTTCTAACCCTCCCTCCTTTCTCCAAGCCCTATCTAAGTGTGTCCTTCCTTCCCTCTGCAGGAGACCAGCAAGCCCTCTCAGGCTGTGATCATCGGCAAGCACCCACGGCGCTCGGAAGCTGCAGCACCAGCCCCTGCATTCTCATCCCCAGGTATGGAGAGCAGCGCAACAAGCCTCGGCTCCTCAGGGAAATTTTCGGCCCACCCCCCTTCTCCTCCCTAGGCCACCTTAAATGCTTGTTACTCCCTGCCTACTGTGCTAAGTCCCACCTCATTGGCTTACTTTTCTCCCTACTGTGCCCCTCGCTCCTCCCCCCATTACACTACCTCCTAGCTACATGCCTCCCTAAGCTTCCAGTTCTGTCTCCAGATATATCTTCCTCCTAAAATTCATAACACTGCAGTCCCTCTTAAGATCGCAGGTATACTCTACTTTCCCACCTACTTCCAGGAAGTATAGCCCCACTGAAGTACAGATTTGCTCATTATATCCCTGGATCAGGGACACTGGCCCAGCACTGCGCTTGTCATGGGCACTTCTCTGCCTGTCCCTGCTCCAACTTTTTCCCTTACTCTCACAATCGGTTGCTACTTCGACTCCTTGTGAGACGGGGGAAACACCCTCAAGCTGGATTGTGCTGACATCTCGGGAACTACTGATTTTCTCACAGGCACCTTCAACTCCGCCCTTCTGATCCTGGATACATACTCAACCCAGTTTAGTATTACCCACACCGAACACACTCCCAAGGACACTATCTAATCTCACCATTATGCTTGCTCTACCCTACCATTTGCCATCAAGATACTGCTATATATAGCATTAAATCTGCAGGTACTGCCCTAGGGTCCACCATTACGTACACACCAAGTGCTCCTGTAGATGGGAAACGGACCAAGCATATAAAGCTGCTACTAGCACTTACTAGGAGGCTCCTGCTTCTTTTATTACTGTGCTCAGGTAATGTTGAGCTGAACCCGGGCCCTCCAGCTCCCATCGGATCTCTGGCAGAATTACCCATCCTCAAAGGGTTAAGCTTCATGCATGTTAATGCGTGCAGCTTGTTAAAAAAGATTACTTCTATCCAGGCCTGGATTTGTCACTCTGCCCTAGACATATTGGTCATCATAGAGACCTGGCTCCATCCAACAACTCGCAACAATTAAATAAATCTCCCTACCTACTCCCTGTTCCAAACTGACAGGCAGTCCAGAGGTGGCGGGGTGGCTATCTTTTTTTTTTTGTATAATTTTTTTATTGGTTTTATAATGATCAACAAAGACATTACACAGTGACATACAGACATACAGACAAGTGCATCTCACAATTCATTATTATTACATACTGCGGTTCCTCTTCATTATTTTTCCCTTCGCATTTTATTCCTGTTATTTATAATTACCTTTACCGTACCCTTTAACTATTATAACTCCTCAGTAGAGCAATGGTGGAGCAATGAGGCATGGGGAGGCCCGAAACTCCCTCTATATCTGATTCTACTCAAGGCCACAGAGTAGAATAATCATCTCCTCATTACTTAATGTTGTCAAGAAGGGGACCCATTCCCTATAAAAAGCATCCTGCCTATTAGTAAGCATCAATGACTATCTTTCTAATGCCAAATTCTGTAACACCAGTTGGCGCCATTGCAGAGTGGTAGGGACTACATGGTTGACCCAAGTATTCTGGATACAATGTCTGACCATCACCAACATTATTCTAATCCACCATGACAATGGCTCCCATTCACCTGCCTCTCCTGGAGACATACCAAACAATCCCACAATAGGATCCATTTGAATGGGGAACTCCGCCATCTGTGTTATTTCTTTACAGATTTTACTCCAAAAGGCCCTTAAAGCCCTACAATTCCAAAAAGAGTGCATATACATCCCTCTTTCTTCTCTGCACCTGCCACAGAGAGGAGAAACGGAGGGGCATGCCCTATGTACCACCGTTGGTGGATAATACGCTCTGTGCAGGAACTTATAAAAGGCCTCCTTGAACTTGTTACATATTGAAAGGCCCATGTGGATTACCAACACTTGTCGCCAGCTATCCTCTGAAATTTGGATTCCCAGATCTTTCTCCCACAGCTGTTTAACTCTCTGCGTATAATCTGGATATATTTCTCTCCCCACCTTAAACGCCTTACCAATAAATCCCTTGGGGTCACACTGCGTCCTATGTATCATCATCTCCACTGTCCCCCACCCGTGTGACTCTCCCCCGTCCTTCTCTACTTTTGATAAGAATGGCCGAAGTTGCAAGTACTGTAATGTTTGCTGTCCTTGTAGGCCCAACCCCGTACAAAATCTTCCAATATACACAATGTTTCTTTACTAACCAAGTTACCCACACATTTAGCTCCCCTTTTTTCCCCAGTCCCTGAACCCTCCATCCTCTAATCCTGGTAAAAAAAAAAGGGGATTTCCCTCTATCGGTAATAATAGTGTTTCCCCTTTATTAATCTCTCTAGATTTCCTAAGAAGGTTCCATGCCTCCAATACTGATTTTACTAAAGGGTTACGACCCCCCCGGGCAATATAGACCTGTGCGCCTTTACTATGTAAGTAGGCAGATAAACGCCCCGGGCATCCCTGTTCCATCGTGACCCAATCTCACACTGCAGGGTTGCAAACCCAGTCGGCAATATAACGCTGTTGAATGGCTAAGTAATAATTTGTTATGTCGGAAAGTTTAGGACTCCTCTAGTTGTCTCTGCCTTAAGTCTCTGTAAATGGATTCTTGGTTTTTGTCCCCTCCATATGAACTGAGTAGCTAACTTCTCTATCTTAACAATGTCCCCTCTAACAAGGTGCATCGGGATCATTTGCATACAGTATAAAATCCTTGGTAGGATATTCATTTTTAATAAATTAATTTGCCCCAACCAAGATATGGGCAACTGCATCCACCTTCTCAAATCCGCTTCTACCACCTTAATAAGTGGTGCATAATTCAATCCATATAATGACCCAATTGTCCTACCCACTTTGATACCCAAATAAGTAATGCAACTCTCCCTACCCTGTATTCCCCATTGCATAGCTATAGCCTCCAGCTTAGGGAAACAGAACATTTCAGATTTATTTAAATTAATTTTATACCCAGAAAATGAGGCAAATTTCTCTATTAATTCTAGTAGTAGTGGCATAGACCTCTGAGGGTCTCTAACGAATAAGAGCATATCATCTGCGTATAGGGTGACCTTGTACATGACCTCCCCTTCCCCCAATACCCTGAATCACCTGACACTGCCTTATTGCTGCAGCTAAGGGCTCCAGTGCCAGAGTGAACAGCAGCGGCGATAACGGGCACCCCTGCCGAGTACCCCTCTCCAGGGTAAATGGTGCGGTAGGTATCCCATTAACTAAGACTCGTGGTCTAGGAGCTTGATACATAGCTTTAATCCACCTGATGTATGACCCACCCAGACCAAACTGGGCCAGCACCTCAAAGAGGTATTCCCACTCCACCCTATCGAAAGTTTTTTCCGCGTTCATAGATATAACATACGTTTTTTCTATCTCTTGCCCCGCCCTCCAAACCACATTAAGCAATCTATGCATATTATGATAGGATAGCCTCCCCTTTATAAACCCGGTCTGGTCTGAGTGTATCAACGCAGGTAGATAATCTGATGGCTCCTTACCCGGCTTAGATACCAGGCATATCATGGCATCATAACAAGTGTCTGGTATCCGTAAATGTTCTTCCCCCTTGTCCCCTTGGAATACCTCACATAGCGTGTCCACTAACTGACCCCCTAGTGCTCTGTAAAATTCCAATGGGAATCCTTCTGGCCCACCTGCCTTACCTTTTTGCATTTTACCAATAGCTTTTATGACCTCTTCTTTTGTTATAGGTTGATTTAAACGGTCCCTCTGACTCACCGTTAGCTTGGGTAGCTTTATCTTATCTAAGAATTCCTGCATCCACTGCCCCCTACTCTTACATTCTGCTTTGTAAAGCTGGGCATAGAACGTTTGAAAGCAGTCCCTCACTTCCCCAGCCTCCCTATGCACCTTACCCTCCTTATCCTTAATCCCCACTATCCTAGTGGGGCATTTACCCCCCCTCATAAGTCTAACCATAAGTGGGCCCGGTTTATTAGACCATTCATACATCTGGTGTTTAGCATAGAACCATGACTTTCTGGCTTCCCCACGCACCAAGGAATTCAATGCTTCCCTTGTAGCTGTTAGCAACGACCTATTGCACCTCCCTATCCCTGGACCACCCGTCTTTCCAGATCTTTGAGCTGCTTCTCTAATCTCTGTCTCTTTTCTTGCTTCTCTTTTTTAACCCTGGCCATATAGACTATTATGGAACCTCACAGGAAGGCCTTCCCAGCATCCCAAAAAACAGTACGGGGCACCTCCGATCCTTGATTAGTTTCTTTGTAAAAGCACCGCTGTTTCGATAGGTATTCCCTAAATTCTTTATTAGGAAGCATATATGTAGGGAATTTCCACTGTGGTTGTGTGTCCCTTATCTCTTGCATCCTAATCTTCCCTATCACCATAGCGTGGTCCAAAATGTGAATCGGACTATGTGATACATCTATCAGCCTATCGTTTCATTCTCGTGGAACCAGGATATAGTCGATTCTTGTCCAGGTTCCGTGAGGACTCGAGAAAAACGTGTATTCCCTGGCCCCTAGGTTTACCGTTCTCCAGCTGTCTACTAATTCAAGGTCTAACATACCCATCCACCATTGATTTAGTGCCTCTGACCTTCTCTCTCTCCCCCCCCCCCCCGAGTGGTCCAACACAATATTAAGGTCTCCCCCTAGTACAAGACCAGGGAGCTGTTCCTAATTACTAAATCCAGGAGCTCCGGAAGTGGCTATCTTTTTAAAGACAAATTCCCTGTCTCCATTCTGGACTCATCATCAGTCCCAAAGGAATTTAAAAATCTCTCCCTGCTGGTTGAGATTTCAGCTGGAGTTTCACTCTCGGTGATTGGCTGCTACAGGCCTCCGTCAGTTGATTTGCAGCTGCTGAATCACTTAAGCATTATACTGGGGAACAGGCCCACCGAGTCCATATTACTAGGTGACCTTAACCTGGACTGGTTGCCCAGTGTATCCTCTCCCTTAAAAATGCTCTGTGACTCCTTTGGACTGACCCAACTCATCAACGAAACCACACGTCCTAATAAGACAAATCACTCCAACAGTACTTTGCTGGATATTATCCTCGTCAGCAAACCTTACCTATTCACCCATGTTGGTGTCTTCTTTCCAGATATCAGTGACTACTGTTTCATTGCCTGTGTGAGGTGTAACCACACCTCCCCATGTGCATCTACCTTCTCTTCGAGAAAGTGTCTGCGGAACTTTGATCCCTATGCTTTTGTCACTGAGCTAAAGCACTCTGTAAACTGGCCTGATTTCTACCTAGCAAAAACAGTGACCTCTGCCTACAACATCTTCCAAGATATAGTATTAGGTGCCTTTAATAGGCATGCACCATTAGCGAAAACTCATGCCAGGAACAAGTCTTGCCGGTGGTTCACCAATGAATTGAAGGAAGCCTTGCACAACAGGGACGTGCTGTGGAAAACGGCTCGTAAGTCCAAACATACGAACGACTGGAACCTATTCAGGAGTGCAAGGAACCATTGTACTCAAATGATCAGACAGGCAAAGGCTAATTTTTACCGCTCTCAATTTGAACTTTCTGCCAAATGTTCCTCAACATTTTGGAAACTCATTAGAGACATTGAAGGCCATCCTGCCAGGACCTCCTTGCCGTCAAGAATTTTATCCGGCTCCACCATACTTACAGACAAAATGACAATCCTCGATTCCTTCAACAATCACTTTGCCACTGCAGGGTTAGCTTTTGATTCCTCCCCAGCTAGCACGCTTCTTTCACAGCTTGGAGCTGATAATCAAGGAACCTCCTTCCCTAATTCGTCCTTTTCCTTTCAGCCCACAACTCTGAAGGAAGTCAAAGACCTCTTGCTTCAGTTGGATGTTAGGAAAAGTGCCAGAGCAGACCTTATTGAACCTTACTTCTTAAAGCTAGGCTCCCACGTCCTCGCAGTGCCCATTACTCACTTGTTTAACTTATCCCTCACTCAAGGTGACCTTCCAACCACCAGGAAAATGGCTCATGTTATCCCCTTGTTTAAGTCAGGAGATTCCAGTGATCTCAACAACTGCAGGCCAATCTCCCTCCTACCAACCCTGTCTAAGCTACTGGAAAAAACTGTAAACGCCCAGCTCAGGAACCACCTGGAATCGGCAAAGCTGCTCAACCCACTACAATCAGGTTTCAGAGCACAACACAGCACTATCACAGCCCTAGCTAAGGTAACTAATGACTGGCAGAGTGAATTGGACAACAAGAACTTTGTTGGTGCCGTATTCTTGGACCTAAGCAAGGTCTTTGATACTGTTGATCACGACCTGCTCCTTACAGCCCTCTGGCACATTGGTCTAGATGCTCTGTCTATTAAATGGTTTGAGAACTATCTCATAGGCCGCTCTCAGCAGGTAAAAGCTGAAGGTGAAGTCTCACCCCTAAAACCCCTTCTGAGGGGTGTACCACAAGGTTCTATTTTGGGTCCCCTGCTATTCGCAGTCTACATTAACAGGATTGATGCAACTATCACTAAGGCCCAAATACACCTATTTGTGGACAACACTGTGCTTTATGCCAGTGGTCCTTCCTCCGAGGTGGCATGCTCAGCTCTCCAAGATGAATTCAGTTTGCTGCAGCACCAGCTTTTCAACCAAAAGTTGCTTTTGAATGCTAAGAAAACAAAAGCTGTGTTCTTTTCACCCTTCTCCAACTTACTGAACCCAGCCATGGCTGGGAATCTCCCCTTGATATCTACCATCCTTGGCGAACAGTTGGAGTACATACTGTAGCTAAATTCAAATACTTGGGGGTATGGCTGGACAATAGACTCATTTCTAGAACACATAGATGAACTGACAAAGAAGCTTTGCCAAAGGCTTGACCTCTTCTTCAGGATAAAAAAACTCCTCTCTTCAGATGCCAAGACAAAACTAGTCCAAACTACCTTCCTCTCCCTTCTAGACTACGCTGATTTCCTCTATAGTCAAGCACCTACTGGAGCACTCCTAAAACTAGACATGCTTTATCACAGAGCCCTAAGGTTCATAACAGACCTTCCCTATTCCACCCACCACTGTGCACGACACACTGCAGTAGGTTGGTCCTCTCTTAGCTTTAGATGCCAAAGAAATGCCACTCTCTGGACCTATAAATCTATCATTAACAAACGGCCTGAGTACATCTCTGTGTGCCTACCACTACCAGTAGATACGCCTTGAGAAGCACCTCCTACTTCACCATTAAGGTACTTAACGCCAAATCCCACTTTGGCAGGGCCTCTATCAGTCATGTGCTGCCCCAACTATGGAACAATCTACCAAAAACTCTGAAATTAAAGCACAAAATTGGTGTAGCAGCCTTCAAAACTCTTTACTCACATCACTATAAGGAATACTGTGCTTGCTACCCTTAAATACCTGATCCCCCATGCCGATGGAGCCCCTCATCTAATATTGCCTCGTCCTCCTTCTTCGGCTCCTGCTCCCAGCCACTGCCTGACCTTTTCTCTCCCCCCTTCTCCCTCCTCCCCTAGGCAATCCCCCCCACATCTCTCCCCCGGGGCTCCTGCTATTTAGTTACCTCCTTCTGGGCCCTATCCCACTGAGCCTTGCTGAACTCATCTACACTATTGCTGCTCGTACCCTTTCACTCTGAATCCTTGATGTATTTAACCTGTACTCCAACAATTGTTATTACCTGTTGTTGATTTGCCAGTGAATTGTAACTAGCATGTATTTTCTGTTATCTTGTACTTGTATGTATTTGTATTTGTTGCACCCAGGTCTGCCTCAAAAATGAGCTTGCTCAACGGTGATCGCCTGGTTAAATAAAGATTTTGATTGATTGATTGATTGATTGATTTTGGTCATTTGTCCCTGATGTTTCTAAGCCTTGTCCCTGATTTATGAGGCAGGAGGTTGAGAGGTATGGGTGAAGGTACAGAGGATTTGTATTTCTAGTGCTATGGTCAAGACAAAAGCACCCTAATTGTCCTGGGAAGAAGAACATGTCTTGTGTTTTTTATGGTAGGCTCTGGCTGAATACAAGCATGTGAAACATTCAGAACATGTTTAATGACACAGAAACGCACAGGGCCAGAGCTTCTGTTCCATTTGGTCGGTTATATGGTTCATGAAACACTATTTTGAATGGACAAGCTGCAAAGTTCAAAACCACCATTAACATTTGTAAACTGTTCACTAAAAAAAATTCCACTAACAGCTTAATCAGGTTCAAGGTCAGTTGGCATTCATCTGTATCCCCTTCCCCCAGGTTGTGCCTGAAAATAGGCAGGATTTGTCTAGTGCACTTACCCGGTCAACAAAAACTAAATAAATAAATAAAGATCTGTTCAACTGATCTGCAAAGCATGAAAAAACAACACATTGTTCAGTGACACTGCTTCTGTTAGGCAGCGACAAACTGTAACAGATCCAAGTTGCAACTACTGTAGTGCCCAATTCCTACTTCATAATCCCTGTTTTAGTGCTTCTGTAAGAAAAAAAAGCCGTCTCTTAGTGGGTCTAAGGCCAAGGGGCAACTTTTATTGCTTAGTCACACATGACAGGGGCAGGAGCGAGACCCTTCAAACACAGTCCAGCACCCGATCACTGTTGCTATGCCATTGCCACGAGCATCCCAGGGGTATGTTCCCTGGCGACCCCACAGGTTTGGGCAAATCCCTCATGCACTGATCCCCATCCTGAATAGCCTCATTTGTGGGTTTCAGCCGCTTTGCCATGAGAAAATTGAACACTGCCTGTCACTCTGCCATCGTCCCCCACAACCAGTCCCACAGATCTCCTTCGGCCTTCCATGGATTCACACATCCTGGAGCTCCTCAGCACGTGGTGGCACTCAACATCCAGGTAGTCCTGGGACCCGCTGCCACCTAGGTCCCTTCAGCCAAACCAAGCCCAGCCACAAGCCTCCATTTAGAGCCAAACTGCAGTCCTCCCAGGATAAAGCTTTCTCTGGTAATGCCCCCTCACCTCATGTCCTTGCAGGGGTTAGCAGCATCTTTCCCCTCTGGCTTCTCTGGCCAAGAATCTCAAGATTCCACACAAGCTGCACTTCTGCTGTCTCTCTCAGGTGCTGCACTTTAAAATAAACAGCGCAGAAGCGGCCGCATGGCCGAGCGGGTGAGCGGCCTGCTTGGCTCTCCTCCTCCTCCTCCTCTCTCTCCCTCTCGAAGATCTCTCACAAATCTCTTGGCCCTCTCTTTTATGGGCTCAAGCGTTTTGTGTCAAAACCCAGTGGTCCATTCCAGGAATGAATTTATTGGCGACAAAGCTGCTGTCTGGTTTTCTGCCCCTCGGGACTTGTAGTCCTACATTCAACATTTTGTGCCCTGTAGTGCCAGCTGGCACCAAAAACTACAGGGTGCAAAGGAGCCACTGCTCCTTTAAATGTTGTATCTTCAAGTGGTACCTATGCATGATTGTGGTGGGACTGCCATTTTTAAAATAAAATATTTATTTAATTTTACGGTCCCTGAGCTCGGTCTGGTTCTTTACTGGACCCGGGACCACACAACCCTGTACCTGGTGGGGTGGACATTCACTCCAGCACTTAGCCCGGCCCTAGCTAGGCTGAGACACCAGAGAAAATGGCCTGACTGCCGCAACGAAGGGTCGCGAGGTGTGACTCCCGTCAGAGTCACTGTAACATTATAGTACCAAGGGGGAGAAGCTGGGGAGCACAGAGCTCCACCAAAGGTAAGCCTAGTTTCGAGGGCTTACAAAAGGAAAAAATAAGATGACATGTAGTCTGAATGCGTAACAGCTGTCAGCAGTTTCTCTGTCACTCCCCAGAGTCTCACTCTTCAGAGAAACTGCTGAAAGCTGTTAAGAATAAAAATGTGACAAGACACAATGTTTTAATACGTTTCTTTTATTAAGTAATCATACAAACTATTAGAATTATGATTTAAAAAAACAGCATCACCATTGATCTTTAAGGGGAAACTTTCACTTCTAATAAATAAAACTGTAACCCCTAGATGGCGCTATCCAAGGGGCTACTATCCCTGCCTGATTTGCCACTAACAGGTTGAGGGGCCTGGATCCGATGGCGGGTGCCTCCACCCAGAGGTCAGGGTTTGCAATAGTTAAACTAACTTGGTCACAGCCCTCTGGGACACTGCAACCCCCCTTTCTTCCCACTAGTGGCCCACACAGTATATCAGAATTACCTTCACAGTATACACTTACCCCCAGGACTGGTTCAGGCACTGGGACCCCTGTAAAGTAATAAGATACAGTGCAACAATCATAGTACAATACTTTAACATAGACAAATACCTCAGGCAGTATAACTTTGCTAAAACAAGCAGCCTGATTTATTTAGGGGATATAACAAGGACAGGGGAAATCAGGTGAATTAGCTTATCACTTCACTCATCTCATTTATGGCTCTGTGCACAGGCCTATCCTCACCAGTTACTGTCCCTGGGTACCCAAACCTCAGTGGCTAGTCCAAACCGTGGCAGCTGGTAGGGCCCTTTCACACAGAGAAAAGAAAATTAGTTAAACAGTCAGCAGTACAGTAATTCCATTTGGATTTAATGTGGCAATTCAACAGGGAGCGACCCTGAATTAGTACTCATGACCTCCAAACAAGATAGGGTCCTTCAACGTCAGCAGGGCTACTCTTGAGCTCCACGAGACTCCTCACACATTTATATGGTAAACAGTAACAGGCAAAAGTCCTTTAATGGCAGCAGGATTCACTTGAGCTACACAAGCCTCCTCACACATTTATATGGTAAAAAGTAACAGGCAAAAGTCCTTTAATGGCAGCAGGATTCACTTGAGCTACACAAGCCTCCTCACATATTTATATGGTAAAAAGAAAGTACTATACCAGGCAGGCTGCTTCTCTATCCCGATCGCAATTACTGCACAATACCCGGGAGAACACACAGCAGATTCAG
Source organism: Neoceratodus forsteri (assembly GCA_016271365.2). Classification (NCBI taxonomy): domain Eukaryota; kingdom Metazoa; phylum Chordata; order Ceratodontiformes; family Ceratodontidae; genus Neoceratodus; species Neoceratodus forsteri. Next base: position 1,280,017,121 of record CM057459.1, on the reverse strand, counting down.
TTCCTGACTGACCGAGTGCAATTCAGCAATTTCTCCAGTCTTCTACAGGGTGAGCCTGGTTTCTACTCTTCAGATATCCTTTGATTCTCTTCACAGGATGGATTCAGTCCTAACAAGCAGTTACACAAGCTGCAGACCAGAACTCTGGGCCTTACACACGTTTGACTAAAACTGCACACCTAAAAGCACAGGGCTCCTTCCTCTTCACTGCCAGAGCTCAACTGAAACTCCAGCAGACAAACCGGGACTTCCTTTGAGTTCCTCCCAGTTCTTGGCTGGATTGGCTGTCACTCACAATAGACTGCCCCTGTTGGTCCAAAAGGCACCAAGTCCAAACTACATCTCCCAGAGTCACTGCCCATACAATCCTCTTGTGGCTGGCTCAGATTACGAGTCCAAGTTCTGATTCGTCAAGGCACCATTTTAGAGCTACCTTAACCCACACTGATTGGTCCAGTTCAGCAGTTCAAAACTAGAATGGGAACTAGGTAAACACAGTTCTGACTGCAAAGAAAGCAGGTTAGACAAACTGTAATTTCATTATTACTCTAAATGATTTCTGGCAAACAGTTACATCTTTCAGATAGGTTCCCTTTGCACTCCTAGTGACTGCAAAAAATGGAGTGAATTGGCAGCAGCTCGAGTGGTACTCAAGCAGAGAAGCACACAGTCCCCCCATACAAACTAATTATGTCTGCAAGCAGACAGCTCTTAAAGAGACAGTACCAGAGGCTCTAAAAACACTCACTGATAAATGGCTTAAACGCCAAACACCATTCAGGCTTGGAGCATTCAAGCAAGCTCCTGGAAGTCTTTTGGGAACCCCCATTTGCAGGGGGGTTACAAAACAAAACCAGATTAGAAATGCTAATGTATATTGCATACACTGGACATGCGGTGGGTGCTTATGAGCTATGACATTTTTCTTCACTCGTGGCCAGTGACCTCTTGACCTCACTCTTGCCTTCACCACTCATTAAGGTCATGAGGTCACTGACCACTTGTGAAGATAAATATCATATCTCATAAGCACCCATCTCATATCCCCTATAGAACGGACAGTGGAAAATTCTGGAATTAGATAAAAAATATCAACATTTCATGTTACTGTATAAAACAACTTTGAAAAACTTAGAACAAACTAAAGACAACGTTGTTGAAAATATGGCCAACCTGGGTTATTGGACATTTGGAATATGAGGTGTTACGTGGGATTTACTGTGATATTTACTTAATATATATGATATCTTATATAACATAATGTGTATAATATATACATTTGTAAGATTTATATATATATTTCTACTGCATAATGAATACTTGTGACTGTCATGTCAATGTTCTCAATAAAGACGTATATAAAAAAAGATGAACAACTAATCTAAGTAAACAGTGTACAGTGCCGTATGTGCCGTGGACTTACTGACAAACTAACATATTAAAAATGCCAGCAGAGTAGGCCACATGGTTTACAGAGTCTGCTCGAGTCAGCACCTTGAACAGGTACCTTTACCAACCTCCTGACAAGATCTCCCCCACCTCATTCCCCACCAGTACCTGTCCCAGCCTCTCTTGAACCCTTCCACTGTAGATACCTCCACCAGCTCCTCAGGCAGGGCATTCCAAGGCTCCACCACTGTCTCGGTGAAGTACCGCCTCCTCTTTCCCCCCTGAGTCTCCCTCCCTCCAGCCTCCAACTGTGCCCCCTGGTGGCTCCACCCACCTTCCTCTGAAAGAGTCCATTGAGGCTTACCCCATTCATCCCACCTACCTTGGATCACCCAAGAACTGATTGCATGTCAAATCGCTCGGGACAAAGCCTGGAGAATGGATAAATCCTCACACCTCCCACAACACCTCTCCACACATCGCATGCTCTGCAACAAGTGCACCAGAGCCACTCATCTTGCAAAAGCAGAGTACTTCAGCAGCTCCCTCCAGTCAAACCTAAATAAACCCTCAAAATTCTGGAAGGTTATTCACTCCCTTTTCACCCCACCGGCTGCCAATCCCACTCCAATGCTAAATGTTAATAACTCTCTCCTATCAAAGCCCACAGCAGTCGCCACTGAGTTCAATGTGTACTTCTCCACTTGTGCTGCCACCCTCCTCTCTTCTCTGCCCAATACTACACCTCTTGTGCCGCCTTCAGACATAAAGACTCAGACTAGGCCTCACTCCTTTTCCTTCAAAGACATCTCTGCAACTGAGGCCTTAGATGCATTACTTTCTTTCAACCCTTCAAAAGGCAATTCCCCGGATGGATTAGACCCCAAACTTCTATACCTCTCCGCCCCCGCTATAGCAACTCCACTTGCCAAACTCCTAAACCAATCCTTTGCTGCCACTGCTATCCCCCATGCATGGAAGCATGCCATTGTCATCCCTCTGCCAAAAGGAGGTGCCCCTACCTCCCCCTCTAACTACCTCCCTATCTCCTGCCTCCCAGCCCTAGCAAAACTACAAGAGCACCTTGTGCTCACCCAACTTACCTCCTTCCTCACTGATTCCAAATTCTTCACGCCATTCCAGTCTGGCTTCAGGAAGGGACTCTCCACCACCTCCTCCTCCCTGATAAGGCTTACAGACACTATCCTGACAGGTATGGACAGTGGACTGATCACCTCAGCCGTTTTTGTCGACCTTGCAAAAGCCTTCAACACCGTCTCCCACCCCATGTTGCCCTCGAGTCTTGCTGAATCAGGCCTCTCTGTTGCAGCCACAAACTGGTTCAAATTGTACCTCTCTGATAGAACTCAGTCCATTAAGAGTCTCAAATGCACTCTCCACCCCCCTTCCCTTAACTACCGGTGTCCCACAGGGGTCGGGTCTTGGTTCCATTCTGTTCTCTATATTCCTAAATGACCTGCCACTCATCTGCTCTACTTCCTCCATCCACACATATACAGATGATACTGTACTCTACTACTCGGGCTCTGCCCCTGATGTGGTACAATCAAATCTCCAAGCTGACTTCAACAAGGTACAGCAGTGGTTTATCTCGCACCAGCTCTCCCTAAATGCAAAAGAAACTGTCACTATGACCTTCAGCACACAACAACGCCTGGCCAGACTCTCCTCCCCTCCCTACTTCGCCACCCTGGATGGCCAAAAAATTGAAGATGTCTTCTCGTTCTGTTACTTGGGGGTTTGGCTCAACAGCCATCTCTCCTTCTCTGACCACATCGATGCTATCTCAAAAAAACTATGCCCCATGCTCAGTGCACTATATAGGAAACACAGCAGCCTCCCTTGCCGAGTCCGACGTGAACTGGTCCTGAAGATGATACTGCCCTCCACTGACTACTGCGACATTGTATACAGTGCAGCCCCTAAGTCCACCCTATCTAAACTGGACACACTTTATAATGCCTTCTGCCGTTTTGCTCTCGATGCCTCTCCCCTCACCCACCACTGCGATCTCTACTGAGCCTTGGCACTACTGTTCCTCGAAAACTGCCACATCTCTCACTGTGCTAAATTTGTCTCCAACCTATGGCTTGGGTCCATCCCCTCCTACCTTGCCACCATGCTCACAGATGCCCCACCCCCCTCCCATCATCTTAGATCCAGTGACTCCCGCCAACTTTCAGTCCCTAGGCGGAAGACCTCTGCCGGTCAAGCTGCCTTCTCACACCGGCTAATCAAGCTCTGGAACGCCCTCCCACTGCAAATTCGGCACTCCTCCTCTTCCTACTCGCTGTCTACTGCCCTAGCAAACTTCCTTACTACAAATTGCTCCTGTGCCTGAACCTTCCATGCCCCACTATCCCCTCCCCAATGCCTGACCAGTGTCCTTAGCCTTGCTACAGAAGATGGCATATAACGCCAACCTTGCACTTATGTCCTGGGCCTATTTTGCCCTATGTACTATGTATAACTGTATAACTGTGATATATGTCCTCTGTTGTTTACAGTTGTTACTACTGTGCTAATTTACCTTGTCTGTTGCTTCTTGTCACAAAAATTATTTGATACTATAATATCCTAAGCATTCAATGTGCGCTGCTTGTATATTCATGCAATTGTGTATCCTTATGCTGCTTTTTATTTGCTTCTGTTAACTGTTCATTTGATAACCTGCGTGTTATCATATCCATGTGTACCCCCCCAGGTCACACCGGGAGACAAGCATCTTGTTGCTCAGTGTGCCTTTCCTGGTGAAACAATTGCAATAAATAAATAAATAATCCCTTTCAGACACTTGAAGACCTCAATCATATCCACTGTCCCTCCTCTCCTGTAGCAAGAAAAAGTTGAGCTCCTCGAGTCGCTTCTCATATGTCCTGTTCTCCCAGACCCCAGATCATCCTGATTGCCCTCCTCTGAACCCACTCCAGGAGATGGATATCTTTCTGTAAATGTGGATGCCAACACTGCACACTGTATTAAAGGTGTGGATGAACCAGACAATTGTACAGTGGCAGAATCACCTCCCTGTTCCTTGAGGAGATCCCCATGGTGATGCAGCCCAGCATCTTGTCTGCCCTTGCTGCAGCCTGCCTGCACTGCTCAGAGTTGTTCATTTTGTTGTCCACCATCACCCCCAGGTCTCTTTCCCCACTTGAAGTCTGTAGTGTGTCTCCACCTAGAGTGTACACCTGTCCTGGGTTCCTATGCCCCAGGTGAAGCAACTTGCATTTCCTGGTATTGGTCTTCGACTTCCAAGTGCATGACCATCTCTCCAGAGTATCCAGGTCCCCTTGCAGGGCTAGACTACCCTCTTCTCCATCCACTACCAACCTCAGCTTAGAGTCATCCGTGAAGAGGCTCATCTCGCACTTTATACCCACCCTGATATCGGCTATGTAAGCGTTAAACAGGAGTGGGCCCAAAACTGAACCCTGTGGGACCCCACTTATGACTCCCCTGGAAGACAAGGCTACCCCCCCCACTGCCACCACCACCCACTAAGTAGGTCCAGATAGCCAGTTCCCAAGCCACCTGGCCATCAGGGCTCCCACCCCCATACTACTCAGCTTATTCAGCAGACCTGTATGGGGAACCGAGTCAAATGCCTTGCTGAAGTCCAGGAAGAGGACATCCACCGGCCTAACCTGGTCAAGTGTCATTGTCACTCAGTCATAGAACTCCACAAGGTTCATCTGACACGATCTGCCTGGGATGAAGCCGTGCTGGTGATCATCCAGGAATCCCTGTTCCACCAAGAACACCCTTAGCCTCTCCTTTTAAGATGGCCTCCATCAACTTCCCCACCACTAAAGTCAAGCTGACAGGCCTGTAGTTCCCAACTCCACCCTTGAGCCTCCCTTGTGGATCGACACTATGTGCGCCTCCCTTCAGTCCTTGGGCACCCTCCCTGTCTACAGAGAAGTGTTGAAAAGGGATGCCAGGGGTGCAGCCAGGACATCAGCCAATTCCCACAGAACTCTTGGATGGATCACATCAGGACCGGGAGCCTTATCAGGACTTGAGGGCTTCTCACACCCTGCCGACTAGGATTCAACCGCCAGTGCCCCGTGCCTCCTCCCCCCTCTGGGGATCCAGCATGTCCCATTCCATATGGGGCATTTTCTGTGTCCAGAATAACGTCTGGAAGCCCCAAATTTGGGACCCCCTGCTTCCTCCTGCCATGAGCCTCCCCAGGAACCTCCCTAGTGAAGACCAAGGCAAAGTATTCATTGACTACTTCTGCCTGGTCACCTGACTCCTCCACCCACCCTCTCACCATCCTCAACTTACTGAACTGCCTTTTCCCTCTCCTTCTCTCCCCTATATACCTAAAGAACCCTTTTCCCCCCTCCTGATCTCCTGTGCCAGTCTCTGCTCCTTCATAGCCTTGGCCCCTCTCACCACCCTGGTAACCCTTTTGTCTTGCCCTCACACAGGACCTGGTATCTTCTTGCAGCCCTCTCTTAATGATCCCCCACCTGCTTTCCACATCCATGTCTGGTGTTATACCCTCCAAGTGCCCCTTGAGGAGTTTGCCCATGTTCTCAAAGTCCTTCCCCCTGAAGTCCACCGTCCATGTATGACCCCCCCAATGTCCAGTACAAACCAGACAGTGGCATGGTCCCTCCCAGCCAAAGGGTCCCTTCTAGTTCCCATGACAAAGTGGCACACAGCATTGTATATTGTAAAGTGTAAAGTGTTTTGAGATAATTCAAAATACAAAAGGCTGAATAAAACTCTGCTGGATGAAGCCAAGTAAAAAGCCCACAAGAAGCAAGTCACATCAGCTTGGCTACAACGTCCCCCACCAGAACAAAGGATCCAAAATCTTGGAAAGGATAAACGGACCTACTAGAAACACAAGAACGGAGTAACACCCCACGCGTTGTTGATGTTTCAAGTCACACTGATGCTTTTGAGATGCTATTGTATGAAAGACACCATATAACACCCTTGGCAAACTGTGTGAGAGGCCTTTCGGCACCATGCAATTCTGCTTAAAGTTGGACCAGCATAACATTCTGTGGTGATTTGCATATGCAGCCCATGATGCTTTGCATTGTGTGGGCATGTGTGATTTTGTATTTTCTTGAAACTTGGCTTCCCAGCCAAATGCCCTTTGGGGTAACCCTTGCCTCAGTGTTTGCGCACAGAGGTTCTTTGTCTTTTAAATAGTTTTTTATTTTAATGGGTTCACCACAACATATCCAAGGCACACTGCCTTAGGGTAGCTGGTCCATTCCACTGGGGTGTCAAACAGATGAGGCATACTGATGAGTCCTAGTAGGATGAAACATGTGTCTATGTCTTCTGTTAGCACCCTTTGCAAATTGTGTGAGAGGCCTTTCGGCACCATGCAATTCTGCTTAAAGTTGGACCAGCATAACATTCTGTGGTGATTTGCATATGCAGCTCATGATGCTTTGCATTGTGTGGGCATGTGTGATTTTGTATTTTCTTGAAACTTGGCTTCCCAGCCAAATGCCCTTTGGGGTAACCCTTGCCTCAGTGTTTGCGCACAGAGGTTCTTTGTCATATAAAACTCTGTTGTAATGTCTCCAAGCTTAATGGCAGATGCAGCCATAGCTTGATACATGTTGCCAGAAACTGAGATGAGCAAATGTGGACACTGGCAACTTCATTCAGTGCGTCTTTGATTATAATCCCGTGTTCCATTATGGTTTGACACTTTGGCCAGACACATCTAGTCCTTGGTATGAGGGTCAAGCAGGGTAGAAATAAGGGTTAGTGGCCCCTGGCAATCACCATTACTCAATCCAGTCAACCTCAGCCTCTTCCACCCTCCCCTGTTCCTCTTGTGAGGTTTAAAAAAACTCTGCACCTGGTGCAGAGCCAGGACCCCCAATTTAAAAAGAAAATGGGAGCAGGAGGGTAGAAAGTGACTGAGGTACAGATGAGAAAGGGGTGGCCATACAACTAGCTCTACTCACCTGGGAAGGGCTGGAATGTAATTTTGTTTTAATTATTTGGCAGAAGAGCCAACAGTGGTGCAACGGTTTAGTGGGGCCACATTAAAAGTAAAAGTGCCGTGTTTTGACACATTCATCAAATACAAATTCAACATTGGCTCATCCTTACCAAACACTGCGTATGATTGTCAGAAACCAAGCGTGGTATTAAACGTAACATCTGCTATATCTAAAGGTTTGTCAGCTACAACAGGTAACACATAATAAAGTCTCATCCAGCAGTATAAACACTCAAAGGGGTCACACCTAATCCAAGATCCGGATCCTTGTCTGGGTCAGCTTTGGGTCCAATGGTCTACCCCTACCCCAGGTCAGAGTATATTTTATGTAATGTACTCTGAGCTGGGTAAAGGATTCTGAGAAAAAGTGTGTAATTTGCACAATAGTGCTGCATTTACATCATCAGACAATTTATCATCCCCATTAGAAAACACAATTTAAAAAACAAACAGGAAAAAGAAAGTCTAAATATGTGCACATGCAATTCAGTGACCTTTACTCAGTGGTGGAAGTGTGTGTGTGTCTGTATGTGTGTGTGTGGGGGGCGGGCTGAGGCACTTAGTTCCTGGAGTGAAGTTGCAAGTCTGCTTCAGTAACAGGAGCAACCGTGTGAATGGGCTGCTCCTTTACCACTCCAAAGGCACTAAACTGAGAAAATAAAGTGTACAAATGCAATGTATGATGAGGGAATGTTGTCCCAGCCACCAGTCTGGTAGGTTTGTTTCTACAGCAGAGGTGGATAATTCCCTAGTGATTTTATGTCCATTTAAAGCCCCTGCACCCCTGACTTAAGGATTATCAACTCCGGGGGTGCATGTGGGGTGTAAAACTGAAGAAAAACTAAAACCATCCAGATGCAAGAAAGAGTCCCGCCCAGAACTGACTCCAGCACCCTCCCAACCCCAGCCTGCTACCTTACCCACCACACCACACGGACAGCTTGCAGCCCACCACCACACTACACCCCACATACCCTCCCTCCCTCCCTTCCACCAGTCACGTGGCATGGTGCCCCCCGCACACGCAGTATAATATAAACACACTTCCTGTCACTGTAGTCACTAATCCCCATATCCCATCGCTACCCTGCCAGGTAGCCCAGAACACAGGCACTGTAATTGAGTTGCCCTAGTTGCAGTCGCTCAAGTCACGGTCACCATGTTCACTGGATAGCCACTTCCAGTTGTCTCCCTATTTACAAATTTGCATTTATGGCTCATATATTACTGCTTTGAAGCTTTGTCTTCACCAGGAATCCTTACTAGAGACATGCTATATCAAACGGAGACATTGTACCTCTGTTGACCTTTTCATACAGCCCCCACATTTCTTATTCCCTCCATTTTTAGTCCCATGTCTAACTGTGATGTTATTAATTTGTGTGAGTCCATATATATTTATGAACATATGAGAACATGAGCAGATACAGGCCTTATGGTTTATCTAGTCTACTCGATTGTGCAGCTAGCCCCTTACCTAGCAGCTGCCCCTACCCCCTCCCCTCTTCATAATCACCCCGCTCTCGCTATGTCCCATCCCCTCTTAAAGTTATCTGCTGTGCTACAGGCTACTACCACCTCAGGCAGAGCATTCCACCTGTCCACCACTCTCTCTGTGAAATACTGTCTCCCGACTTCCCTCCTGAATCTTCCCCCCTCCAATCTCAGCTGGTGCCCCCTCATGACCCTCCTCCTTCTGAGCTGGAAAATCCCTTCTGTACTAGCCTTGTTAATCCCCTTTAAGTATTTAAAGGTTTCAATCATGTCCCTGCTATCCCTCCTCTCCACCAGGGTATACAAGTTCAGCTCGTCAACTTCTCCTCATAGGAGTATCCCTCTAATCCATGAATCATCTTCGTCATGCTACGCTGTATACCCTCCAGCAATCTGATGTCTTTCTTCAGGAATGGGCACCAGAACTGCACGCAGTATTCCAGGTGCGGCCTGACCAGCAGCCTGTAGGTGGGTGGATCACCTCCATATGTCTAGAGGAGATTTCCCTTGCTGTGCACTCCAGCATTCTGTTGGCTTTCACTGCCGACTTTCTGCACTGAGCCGAGTTATTCATACTCCCCGTTATGAGCACCACTAGGTCCTTCTCCCTGGTGCATTCCAGCTGTACCCTCTCAAGCTGATAACTCCTCCCCTGGTTCTTCATGTCGAACTGCAAAACCTTTCACTTATTGGCATTAAACCCCAACTGCCAAGCCTCCGACCATTCCTGTAGCCTGGTCAGGTCCCTAACCCTACCCTTCTTCTGTGAAGTCTGAAAATATGCATTTGTTCACTATTTTCATCTTTTCCAGGTCTCCCTTCTTACACTCCACTGTAACCCCTTTGAGCCTTAAAATCTCCCCTGGCCTTCCTTCATTTGCTGATGTACCTATAGGACATCTTGTCCCCTATCTTCAACATCTGTGCTACTCTTTCCTCAGTCTGCACATTGCACTCCTTACAGCCTGTCCCACTTCCCTTAGATTCCTTAGGTACACCTCCCTGTCTTCTTCCCTTTCAGTCTCCTTATATTTCCTGAAACCTGCCCTTTGGCCCTTACTTTGTCTGCCATGTCTCTCAAGAACTATACTGGTGTCCTCCTTCTCTTGCCTTGGTTTGTCGTCTTCTCTATGACTTCCTTCAGGCATTTCTACTGCTCCCCAGCTCCCCCTCCTATCTGCCTCCTCGCTAGGGCATGTTTGTACAACTCCCTGTTTTAGCAGAATCCACCCTCCTAAAATCTAAGACTTCTGTCTTTGTATGACAACACTGTCTCTGTCCCTGTGCGTGTTTTGCTGGATCCCAGTTGATCGTCCACCTGGATGTCTGTGATTCCATCCCCCTTGGACAGTACTATGTCCAAAATCACCCTATCTCTGGTGGGATCAATCACTAGCTGTCTGAGGCCTTCCCCTGTAGGGAATTCAGGATGTCTTGGCTCCTGGTTGAAGCAGCTGCTGGGATGGTCCAATCCACATCTGAGATATTAATATCACCAAGCTGTAATATCTCACCTTGTGTTGCCATCTCATGAATTTGATCCGGTAGATCCCTATCCACCTCCTCCCCCTGTGCTGAAGGCTCGTAGAACACCCCTGCACAGATTGCTGTGTCACTGCCTGGCTCAAGGATGACCCACAGTGCCTTGGCCTACCCCTGTCTACCCAGTACCTCTGTTGCCTTTATATCCTTCCTGACATACATGGCCACCCCCCCACACACACTCTCCTTATGTCTTGAATAGACCATACCCTGGTACGTTAACATCCCAGCCATGATTTGCAGTGTACCAGGTCTCTGTTATTGCTGCTATGTCTGCCAGGTCTGCCTTTACTAACAATGCCTCCAGGTCTGGGATTTTATTCCCCAGGATGTGAGCATTTGTAACCATGGTCTTCTATGTTCTGCTGCCGATCTGCACTCTACTTATGCCTTTGCTCCACTTCTTCTTTCCCTCCCCCATATTTCTTTTTTATGTTGCCTTCTTACTTCTGCCTTTCCCTTTGTCTGATCTAGGTGTTACTTTTCAGCTTCTTGCCTTCCTGCTCCTTGTAACCCCTAGGTAGTTCTATCCCAAGGGCTACTACCCCTGCCTGTATGGCTAGTGACAGGTAAAGGGGCCTAGGTCCAGTGACGGGTGCCTCCACCCAGAGGTCAGGGTTGGTAGTGGTTAACCTAGCTTGGGCACAGCCCTCTGGGATACTGTGACCCCACCTTTGTTCCCACTAGTGGCCCACACGGTACATAGAAGTTACCTTCCCAATACCCCACATACTGTATGCACACTCATTACACATACAGTACCCACTTACCCTGGCTTAGGACTGATTCTGCAGCACATCCCTGAGGACCCCCTGTAAAATAAGGTTAGGCAATGCCACAACAACTGTGCAATACTCTATGCTATATGTACTGACACTACAAGTAGTATATAGTTCAACAAACGTAAATCTGATTTATTCAGTGGAAGCAACAAGGAAGTGGAATCAGGTTGATTGGCAGTAAACACACAAATCACAGCACTATGCATGCCATTTAGGGTCCAAATGTCACACTCTCTGGGTACCCAGGATGGGGGGGGGGCTAGCCAGGTCTGTTGCCCGGGGTTGGCCGGCTGGTGCAGCTGGTTGGGGCCCTGAAGAAAAGAAAGTCATGCACAACAAAATTGTAATCCGAAGCAGAGGCTCAGTTCAAGAAAAAGGAAAGCACAAATAAATCAGATGGCACACTTTTGATTCATAAATTGTTGCAGGGGTTGCCCTGAATTGTAATCACGATATAGAGTACAGATTACAGGACGAATGGTGTTGTTTCTGGGTTTCCAGCATTCGGCACACACTGCAGAGTGAGGAAAATTAAGATCACAATCTCCCTTCAACTTAAAGCACATTTATATGTAAAGGAAAGTACTGTACCAAGCAGATTGCTCTAACACCCCGATCGCAATTACTGTAAAACCCGGGAGCATACACAGCATCAGCAGTCCCTGACAGGCCGATCGCATTCAGCAAACTTTCGGTCTTCTTCAGGTTAAGCCTGGTTCCCACACTTCTGCTTCTTCTTCCTCCTCCAAAACTCAGATTCAGTCCGAACTATGATTACCAATGGCCGCAGACTGACTTGGGGGCCTACACATGCGCTTCCTGCGCAAACTACTTGCCACTCGAACAACAGGGCTCCTTCTCTCCTCACTGTCACTTTGGATCTGGCTTGCCAGCAACAGTTCAGATCACTTCCTTCAGACCCACACAAGTTCGGTTGGTTGATTCGGCTGTCAATCACAGCAGGGCCCCCTCTGTTGGTGCAAAAAAAAGCGCCAGAGTCCAAACTACAATTCCCAGAGGCACAGGTCATACAGCCCCCTTATAGCAGGCTCCAGATGAGAGTCCAAGTTCTGATTCGCCCAAAACAGGCTCCATTTTAAAGATCCCCACGGATTGGTCCAATTCGGCAGTTTAGGACCAAAATGGTGGGCACAACAGATACAGTCCATGCTGCAGGAAAACAGGTTAGACAAACTACATTTTCATTGTTACTCTAAATGATTACTGGCAAACAGTTACAGCGTTCTGAAAGGCTCCCTCTGCACATATAGCGATAGCAGAAATGGAGCGATCAGACAGCAGCCCAGGCATTGAAACACACAGTCCCCCCATTTCAGTTAATTATGACTTCAAGAGGCAGCTCTTAAAGAGACAGTACGTGGAGGTTCTAAAGCACTCACGGCACCCACATTTAAACGGCATTTCACTGAATGCCCCCCAGACCTGGAGCACTCAGGCAAGCTCCTGGAAGACTTTTGGGGACCCCCATTTGCAGGGGGGTTACACCCTTCCTGGCCTGGAAAAACTTGGTGTCCACGTCAACTAGGTACCCTTATAACACTTTAAAGCAGATCATCACATACATTCATATCACCAACAGGTTAAGCCTGCATCCTTTTAAACAGCAGTCAACACATTAAACCTTTGTTATATACACTTATCCTGTATTTCACAACTTACTACTTGTTACACAACATTATGCATACAATGCATTTTGAAATCAGGTCATTACTTCCTGCACATGAAACCTGGAGAGAGGGGTCCCTTCCCTATCAGCTACCTTGGGGCTAGATGGGGCAGGGGCACCATACCTGGAGGGCAAACAATTAACCTAGAGTTAGCACTGATGCTCAGTTTAGGTAATGAACTCTGGGATACATACACCCCCTTGTAGACCACATTTAGAGGCAAATCTACAGGCCTCCCAGCAGAATCATAGCTGAGGTGTACTACAGGCTTCACAGCTCGACCAGTCTTTCTAGGGGGAACTGTTACAGTCTCTGCACTTTTAGCCTCACTTTCAGCACTGTCTTTACTTGTCAGTGGAGTTTCCATCTGGGTAGAAAGGTTGGAACTTGGGGCACTTTCAGCTCCAGGATTTGCAATTTCTGAGGTCACAACACTTGGCTCACAGGGAGAGCTCTCTGGCACTGGCAGTGAACCATCAGGGCACTCAAAATACTCTTCTTTCTCTGGTATATCACTAGTCTGTCCCAGTTCATCATTTTCCTCCTCTGAAAGCTCATACAGTTCCACCATGCACAGTGACTCAAGATCATCAGACTTAACACTCTGCACCTCACTTTCTGGGAGCACTGGCTCCAAGGACAAAGCTGGGGGCTTAGGCAGTACAGAAGGCCTAGCTTCATCTCCATAATTGACTAGGGGATTACCTTGAAACAATTGACTTAGTACATAAGAAGGGTAGTACCCAAAGTTGCACTCACTTTCCTCTGAAGTAGACTGACAGTCATTTTCAATTGGAATTTGCTGTGGAGAAAACCTTAACTCAGCAACAGTAGGTGCAGACTGTCTCTGCCATTGCTTAGCAGCAGCTCTGGTCACCGGTCCAGGGGGAGCACTTTCTGGGGGCCCAGACTCAATCAGTATTTGGCCAATGGGCAGCAAATGATTTTGATGCATCGCCTTAACATCTTTTGAATTGTTTTCCGGCCTTGCTTTGTACATGGCCAGATCATCCAGTTTGCCCACTACAATGTGAGGGAGATGATGCCACCTGTCAGCAATTTTGTATTTGCCATGCAGTCCCAGATTTCTTAACAATGCATGATCCCCCTCCTGGAGTTCCTGTGCCTTCACCTTTTTATCATACCTTTCTTTGTTGGCTAGATTTCTTTTGGCAGCCATGGTTTGAGCCAGTTGGTATGCATGATTCAGCTGGGCCTTTAACTTTTGCACATACTGTAGATAATTATCAGCTCGGACCTCATCAGGAGAAACTCTGAAACAAACATCCACTGGTAGTCGGGCTTCTCTTCCAAACATCAGGCGGTAGGGGGAGAACCCAGTGGCATCACCTTTGGTGCAGTTGTAAGCTTGTACCAAAGTGCTAATTTGCTGGCTCCATCTGGGCTTGTCTTTTGGGTGGAGAGTGCCCAGCATGTCCAGCAGAGCATGGTTAAAATGTTCAGGCTGTGGTTCCCCCTGGGGTGGTAGGGTGGTTCTGGACTTTCGCACTCCCAAAAGGGAAAGCATCTCTTTGATCAAATGACTCTCAAAGTCTCTCCCTTGTTCAGAATGGATTCTTTGCAGAGCCCCATAGTGAACAAAAACGTTTTCTGCTAGTACTTTTGCCACGGTGGATGCCTTCTGGTCCTTGGTGGGGAAAGCTTAGACATACCTTGTAAAATGGTCAGTGACCACCAGCACATTACTAATATTTCTTTGATCCAGCTTCAAACTCAGAAAGTCAATACAGACCAGCTCCGTGGGGGTGCTGGTGGTGATGTTAACAAGGGGGGGCAGCCTTCTGGGTCAAGACCTTCCTCTGTAAGCAGTGGCTACAAGTTTGAATGTGTTGCTCAACATCAGCCCCCATCTTAGGCCAACAGAATCTGGACCTCACCAAGTCAAGTGTTCTGTCTATACCAAGGTGCCCCATATGGTTGTATAAAGACCTCAATACTAAGTCTCTGAAAGCAGTGGCAAGACCAACTGTTGCTTGTCAATTTGCCCCCCGGCCCCCGGTCTACTGTTTCTCTGTACAGCAATCGATTAATCAGTTTTAACTTAGGACCTTCCTTGTGTAACCCCTAGGTGGTGCTATCCCAAGAGCTACTACCCCTCCCTGCTTAACTACTAACAGGGTGAGGGACCTAGGTCCAATGGCGAGTGCCTCCACCCAGAGGTCAGGTTTTGCAGTAGTTAAACTAGCTTGGTCACAGCCCTCTGGGACACTGTAACCCCCCTTTCTTCCCACTAGTGGCCCACACAATGCATCAGGAATATCTTCACAATGTACACTTATCCCCAGGACTGGCTCTGTCGACTGGACTCTGGGGATCCCCTGTAAAACAAGATGACACAGTGCAAAAGCCACAGTACAATACTTTAACATAAACGAATACCTCAGTCAGTGTAACTTTGCTGAAACAAACAGATCTGATTTATTTAAGGAGCTGTAACAAGGATAGGGGGAAATCAAGTTACTTAGGTTAAACATTAATAATCACAGTACTGTGCGCATATTCAGAGTCCCAAATTGTCACTTTCACTGGGTACCCAGGATGGGGGGGCTAGCCGGGATCGGTGCAGCTGGTTGGGGCCCTGTGATGGAAAAACACTGGCACAATATCCAAATTGTAATCCGGAGCCGGTTGGCTCAGTTCGTGAAGAAATGAAAAAAACAAACAACAATTAGATGACACACTTGCAATTCGATAAACAGATGGCAGGGAGCTACCCTGCTTTGTACTCACAAACTCGATGCTGGGAACTGGGTGGAAGGCAGATTGTCCTGGATTGCCAGGAGGAGCAGACCATGTGGACAAGGTCCTTGTGACTGGACCCCACTCCAGTTTAGAGCAAATGAATGTAGTCTGGATTAAGCTGGGGTTTACTTCCGGCTTCATGCACTCAGTTCACTGTACAGGGGATTTGAAACATGATTCCCCACAAGCACTACACACATTTATATGTAAAAGGAAAGTACTATACCAGACAGGCTGCTTCTCTATCCCGATCGCAATTACTGCATAATACCCGGGAGAACACACAGCAGATTCAGTTCCTGACAGACGGTAGCGCGATTCAGCAATTCTCCAGTCTTCACCGGTGAGCTCTGGTTTCTACTCTTCAGATCTCCTTGATTCTCTTCACAGGTCGGATTCAGTCCAAACAGGCGCTTGCACAAGCTGTAGACTGAAACTTAGGGCCTTACACGTGATTCCCGTGCTAAAACTGCACACCGAAGCACACAGCTCCTTGTCTCTTCACTGCCCAAACTGATATGATCTTTCCAGTAGACAGAGCCGGGCATTTCCTATGAGTTCCTCCCAGTTCAGTTGTCTGGTTTGGCTGTCACTCACAATCAGACTCCCCCTGTTGGTCCAAAAAGGCGCTGAAGTCCAAACTACAATTCCCAGAGGCATCTGCCATACAGTCCCATTGTGGCTGGCTCAACTTAAGAGTTCAAGTTCTGATTTGCCGGCAGCAGGTTCCATTTTAAAGGTCCCCCATGCTGATTGGTCCAGTTCAGCAGTTCAATTCCAACATAGAGGGGAAACACACACAGAGTCCCAGCTGCAATAAAACAGGTTAGATAAACTGCAATCTCACAAATGCTGCTAAATGATTACAGGCAAACAGTTACAGCTTTCAGATGGGCTCCCTTTGCACTCTTAGCGACTGCAAAAACAGAGTGAATTGGCAGCAGCCCAGGCAGGATTTGGGCATTAGAACACACAGTCCCCCCTCCTCAATTAATTATGGTCACAAGTAGGCAGCTCTTAAAGAAACAGCACCAGAGGATCTAAAAGCACTCACACTCAAGCAGCTTAAACGCTGAACACCTCCAGACTTGGAGCATTCAAGCAAGCTCCTGGAAGTCTTCTGGGAACCCCCATTTGCAGGGGGGTTACACCCTTCCCGGCATGGGAAAGCTTGGCGTCTGCGTCAAGCAAATACCCCTATAAGTTTCAATACAACCATATACATTTTCATCAGTATCACATTATGCTCATACATGTAATCATCAGTCAATATATCAGTTTACCAGAAACATTTCTGAAACTTCAGCATGCTCACTCTTACACAGTATTACACATGCATTGTACCATAACTCAGGTTATTACTTCTTGTACATGAAACCTGAAGAGAGGGCCCTTCCTATCAGCTACCTTGGGGTGGATGGGGTAGGGCACCATACCTATAGGCAACACAAGTAACTTGGAGTTAGCACTGATGTTCAGTTTGGGCAATGAGCTCGGGGACACATACACTCTTTATGGACAACATTTAGAGGCAAGTCCACAAGCCTCCAGGGAATCATAACTGAGGTGCACCACAGGCTTTACAGCTCGACCAGTCTTTCTAGAGGGAACTGTTACAGTCTCTGCACTCTGAGCCTTCATTTTCAGCATTGTCCTCACTTGTCAGGAGTCTCCATTGGGGTAGAGAGGCTAGAACTTGGGGCACTTTCTAGCTCCAGGAGTTACAATCTCTGAGTCCACAACACTTGGCTCACATGGAGAGCTCTGACACTGACAGTGAATTATCAGGCACCAACACACTCTTTCTTGTTCTGGTATGTCACCAGTCTGTTCCAGTCCATCATTTTTCCTCCGAAAGCTCAAACAGTTCAACCATACACAATGATTCCATATCATCTGACTTTCTGACTTAATGCTTTGCATCACTTCTGGGAGCATTGCTCAGGGACAAAGTTGGGGGCTTAGACAGTCCAGAAGGTCCAGCTTCATCTCCAGGATTGACTAGGATTGCCCCAAACAATTGACTCAGTTCATAAGAAGGGTAGTATTCAAAACCACACTCACTTTCCTCTGACATGGACTGACAGTCACGTTCAGCTGGGACTGGTGGAGGGGGACACTTTAACTCAGCTTCTGTAGGTGCAGACTTTCTTGATTTCTTCTTAGCAGCAGCTCTAGTCACTGGTCCAGAGGGCATTTTAGGAGCTCAGACTCAATCAAGGTTTGTCCAATGGGCAGTAAATGATTTCTATGCATTGTTTTAACATCTTTGAATTATTCTCAGGCCTTACTTTGTACACAGGCAGATCATCTAGTTTGCCCACTACTATGTGAGGGAGATGGTGCCATCTGTCAGCAATCTTATGTTTGCCATGCGGTCCCAGATTTTAGCAATACCCGCTCCTCTTGGAGTTCCTGTGTTTTCACCTTTATCATACCTTCTTTGTTGGCCAGATTTCTTTGGCAGCCATGGTCTGGAGCCAGTTGGTACTCATGATTTAGCTAGGCCTTTAACTTTTGACATACTGTAAATAGTTGTCAGCTTGAACCCCATCAGGAGAGACCCCAAACACATCTACCGACAGTCGAGCTTCTTCCAAACATCAGGCGTAGGTGGAGAACCCAGTGGCATCACTTTTGGTGCAGTTGTAGGCATGTACCAGGGTGCTAATTTGTTAGCTCCATCTAGGCTTATTCTTTGGGTGAGGTGCCTAGCATATCTAGTGTTGTGGTTGAAATGCTCAGGCTGTGGGTCCCTGGGGGTGGTAAGGGTGGTTCTGGACTTGTGACTCCCACAGAGAGCAGTATCTCTTTGATCAGATGACTCAAAGTCTCTCCCTTGATCAGAATGGATTCTTGGAGCCCCAGTGAACAAAAGTTTTCTCAAGTACTTTTGCCACAGTGGATGCCTTCTGGTCCTTGGTGGGGAAGCTTGGGATATCTCGTAAATGGTCAGTGACCACCAGCACATTACTAATTATTTCTTTGAGCTGACTCAAACTCAGAAAATCAATACAGACCAGCTCCATGGGTGCACTGGTGGTGATGTTAACAAGGGGGGCAGCCCTCTGGGCAAAGCTTTCCTCTGTAAGCAGCGATTACAAGTTTGAATGTGTTGCTCCACATCAGCCCCCATCTTAAGCCAACAGAATCTGGATCTCACCAAGTCAAGTGTTCTGTCTATACCAAGGTGCCCCATGTGGTTGTGTAAGGACCTCAGTACTGAGTCTCGAAAGGTAGTGGGCAGCACTAGTTGTTGTTTGTCTACTTGTCTCCCTCTGTCTACTATTTCTCTGTATAACAGTCTCTTGATCAGTTTCAACTTAGGACCTTCTTTGTATAACAATGCAGTTCTCAGATCAGTGGAACGAATTTGACACATCGCCCCTGCATAGAGGGCTTCTAAAGCTGATTTGATCATGGGATCGCAGGATTGAGCCCGCTGAATACTGTCATTGTTCAGCTGAGGCAGTGCACCAATGTCTATTGCAGAAAAGTGGCAATAAGCAGCAGGTATGCAATTCTCAGAGGGTCCCAAACAATCCACCATACAGTCCACTGCATCCGTGGACATTTGTTCCTCCCTGTCAAACTTCTGGCAGAGTGCTCGAATATCAGGTTCTGACAGTGTGACCCAATCATTCTGGGGAACAGACCTTCAGGAGAGAGCATCAGCATCTATGTGGTTCAGACTTGCTCGGTATTCAACAGCACAGTCGTATGTAGATACAGGTAATGCAGAAAGCCACCTATGACCAGTGGCATCCAACTTAGCTGAAGTCTGCACATAGGTCAAAGGATTATTGTCAGTCTTTACTAGTATCTTAGCCCCATACAAGTACTCATGGAATTGGTCAACAATAGCCCACTTCATAGCTAGGAACTCTAACTTATGTACAGGATAGTTCTTTTCGGATGGGGTCAGGCTTCTACTGGCAAAGGCCACTGGTCTCAGGCCATTCTCATGCTCTTGGTACAACACAGCCCCCAACCCTTGCAAGCTAGCATCAGTGTGCAGGACATAAGGTTTTGTTGGATCAGCATAGGCCAACACTGGAGCATGGGTAAGTTGATATATGATCTCATGAAAAGCAGTTTCACAATCAGGAGTCCAGCGGCCCCAAATACTTCACTTGGATGAAAATACACTCTTTAAGTCTCAAGGGATGCTGACTTTTTGTATCTTTTGTGGGTTGGGGATACCCTTGAGTAAGGTTAAGTAAAGGGTGGATCACTTTGAATAGTCCTTAATGAAACGTATAATAACACAGAATCCCAGGAATCTTTGCAGTTCTTTACATTTTAGGCTGTGGCCAGGTGGTCAAAGGCCTAACTTTACTTGGTGGTCTCTATTCCTCGTCTATACTATGTGTCCCATACTTTACTGATGTTTGAAAGAATTGACACTTATCAATGGACAGTTTAAGACCAAAGTCTTCCAGTCGGTCCAACACCTTGAATAATCTGCTTTCATGTTCCTCCAGTGAGCTGCCAAACACAATAACATCATCTAGGTATACCAGGCACTCTAGTAAGTTCATGTCCCCACTGCATGCTCCATCAATCATTGAAAAGTGGCTGGGCCTGAAATCTCTTGTGGCATCCTCATGAGTCTATAGCCGCGGACAGATAAAGGCTGTCTTCATGGTCCCTTGGGCCATCGGGATCTGGTAGTACCCATCATGGAGATCCAGCACAGAGAACCAGTTGCTCCTGTTTAGAGAGTCCAAAGCATCCTGAATGCGGGGCATTGTGTACTGATCAGGGATAATCCGCTGGTTTAAAGTGCGATAATCCATGCACATCCTTACTGTCCCATTCTTTTTTCTCACTACCACAATGGGGGAAGCATAGGGGCTTCTGGATTCTTGTATTACACAAGCAGCTAGCATCTCTTGCAGGTGCCGTCTCACATCATCTATGTCAGCAGGTGCCAGGTGTCGAGACCTCTCATGAAATGGCCTTTCATCATGCAGCCGGATATGGTGCTCAGCTCCTTGCATGCATCCTATGGCCCATTCCTTTAAAGAAAACACCTGGCCTCTCTGGGCAAGCTTCTCACTGATCCTCACTTTCCATTCAGCTGGCAATGGGAAGTCACCGAAATCAAACAAGTCAGGCGTTACTCTGTCATTCTTCCCCGAA
The DNA here is from genome assembly GCA_016271365.2 of Neoceratodus forsteri. NCBI lineage: Eukaryota > Metazoa > Chordata > Ceratodontiformes > Ceratodontidae > Neoceratodus > Neoceratodus forsteri. Next base: position 1,279,996,305 of record CM057459.1, on the reverse strand, counting down.
CTCTTGCTACTGGGTAGCACTGCAGTGTGTGCACAATGCACATGAGCCAGGGTGCAACCTCTATTTACTTGAATCTCTCTGTCAGACACATTATGAACTTGAACCCTTACCCTTCTGGCATAAGCATGGGCTCTAGCAGGCAAAATACTAGGCTTGACTAGCAGGCCCTCCGGCAATTTTCCATCACCTGGTACATCCAACATTAATATTTTATTCTTGACATCCTTTCTGATACGGACCTCTCCCTGTAAGGTACACTGGGCATTTAGCGCCAGGATCAGAGACTCAGGATCCTTTTTCCAGACAATTCCAACCGGTTCCTCTGGTTCCACTTTGTCAGCATCTCTCTGTGCCTCATAGGCCTTCTTGATCAAGGCCAGAATTCTTAAAGCTTTACTAGTCCTTGCCCCTGTTTTTCATAACACAACTGTGCCAGCCGTCCAAACATGTGTGCATTAGAACAATTAGTAAAGGAACCCCATCATACAGTCCAGTAGGGGGACACACTAAGGCCAGGGTCTCTACTTGCTCTGCTGCCCCAGCCACAGAGGTGGGAAAAGACAGCCAAATTCAGATGTATCCCGAGTAGGGGTAGGCCTTCTCACTTAACCCCAGACATGCAGCCCCTCCAACGGTTGTAAGGGTACATCAGACAAATGCTTCTGATACCAGTCTTGGAACATAATTGTCACTTGGGAGCCACTGTCTAATACAGCTCTTGTAGACACTCCATTCACCTTTACAGTGGTCTCCATGGAGGGACCCACTATCCTGGACCAGTCTGGAGAGGCGTAGAGGGACCTGGGCAACTGACCTTGCCACAAAGGGACGTGAGTTAACATTTTTGGGACCTTCACTGTGGTCATTTCGTGCACCTCTTAACCACTGTTTTGTGCTCCAAAGCTCTCCTTGTAGCCGGCTCGCCACTCTCTCTAAGTCTTTCCGAGACCGGCATTCCCTCTTCATGTGCCCATCCTTCCCACAATTATGGCAAAATATGTCAGCTGAAGTTTGGGGTGACCGAAGCATCACATTGGGGGCTGCGGCATTGGTACTATCAATAGAAAACCTTGGTGCCACCTCAGCCGCCGGTGGGGTGGACATTTGGAAACATCTCTTCAGTTCCCTCTCTTCCATGGTCAAGGCATCAAGTTTCAAACTGTTGTCAACATGAGGTGCCTGGGTGGGCACCCCAACCCCCATAGCAGAAGCAGTCGGGCACGTGTCAGTGCCCATACTCGTAGGAGCGGCCTGCATGATGAGACTGTCTGTTGCTTTCCTAATCTCCCGCAGCAGTTCACCCCATGGTGGCACACCCTTTTTTCTTCTTAGAGCACTCATTAACTGCCAAAACTTGCCCCTGAATTTCACTTGACGGGTCATCCTCAGTCACTCGGGTCGTAGCAGCAGCTATTGGTGCAAGTCTCTCCCGGGGTCGCCTTTTCTCAACTCCTCGAATTTCTCTCATTATCTTATCATAGAAGGGTGGGGATTCCAGTAGATTGGCCAGGCGTAACTGAAGCCTTAGCAGTTCTGAGAAGAGGAAGACTTAAGGATCCTGTCCAGCCTGGTTCGGTCCAATTCAGTTGCTGGCAACTACCCTTTCTTGCATTCTTGCAACAATTTTTCCAGCCAAGATATATACACAAACAACAACTCCCCTTGGTACTGTTGTGCATTTCTTACTCTCCACCACAGGTCCTCATCGGAATCTGGGCTCCCATACACATTCTCCAAGACCTCAAGATAGTTCTGTGCAGGCGCTTCAGGGTTAGTGGCCCATTTGGCATGGATGGTAGCCAAGGCAGGACCTCAGAGGCTCTCACTTATCCTCTTTCGCTTTTCTGCTTCCGAGCATTGCCATTCTAGCACTTGAGGGGCAACATAGTCTATCCAGGTCTCCCAGTCATCCTCCCCTTGTGGGGTGGGGAGGGTGCCAGAGAAAATTTTCAACCTGCGGTAAGAGTCGTGACTATTGGCCGGTACAGACATAGGGGCTTGCACTGGCACAGAAAGAGGGGCAATAACAGGTGCTGGAGGGGGAGAGGGTGTTGGTGGAGGAACGTTCTCAGGTTGCAATAATAGTTTCTTTAAATCCTCCACAGTTTTCCCTTCCTAAAGCAACAATTTAGCAAATTTTTCCTCAAACGTTTCAGATAGCGGGGGGGGGCTCATTCTCCCAAGGGTCTTTACTGTGTTTAATTATCACTTTCCAGCCAGTGAGGGCTTCTTCTGGGGTAATGGTCTGTGGCACTTTAGAACTGTCTATAGGGTCCTTACACTCTATTAGAGCCATGAAAGTTTGGGCGAGCAGATCAGCCAGCCACCCCTCCACCACAGGGTTTCGTAAACATTCGACCTTGGAAAGTATTCCCTCTACAGTGTCCGTACTGGTACCCAGTGGGATATCCAAGACAAGTATAGCATTTTGGGGGTCAATCTCCTGCCCAGTACACCACTTCACCAACTGGTGTACAGCCGCTTCTGTTGGGGTATCCATTTATTTTTAACAGTAATTCTTAATGTGGCCACTAGAGGACGCTAATCCCAGCGGTGCCTCCAAGATGTAACCACTAGGTGGTGCTATCCCAAGAGCTACTACTCCTGCCTGCTTAACTACTAACAGGGTGAGGGGCCTAGGTCCAATAGCGAGTGCCTCCACCCAGAGATCAGGGTTTGCAGTAGTTAAACTAGCTTGGTCACAGCCCTCTGGGACACTGTAACCCCCCTTTCTTCCCACTAGTGGCCCACACAATGCATCAGGAATCTCTTCACAATGTACACTTACCCCCAGGACTGGCTCTGTCGACTGGACTCTGGGGACCCCCCTGTAAAACAAGATGACACAGTGCAAAAACCACAGTACAATACTTTAACATAAACGAATACCTCAGTCAGTGTAACTTTGCTGAAACAAACTGATCTGATTTATTTAAGGAGCTGTAACAAGGACAGGGGGAAATCAGGTTACTTAGGTTAAACACATTAATAATCACAGTACTGTGCGCATATTCAGAGTCCCAAATTGTCACTTTCACTGGGTACCCAGGATGGGGGGGGGGTTAGCCAGGATCGTTGCAGCTGGTTGGGACCCTGTGATCTGAAAAACACTGGCACTTCATACCCAAATTGTAATCGGGCGGTTGGCTCAGTTCGTGAAGAAATGAAAAAACAACAATTAGACACACACTTGCTACTGAGAACAGATGGCAGGTGCCACCTGCTTGTACTCACAAACTCAATGCTGGGAACTGGATGGAAGGCAGATTGTCCTGGATTGCCAGGAGGAGCAGACCGTGTGGACAAGGTCCTTATGACTGGACCCCACTCCAGTTTAGAGCAAATGGATGTAGTCTGGATTAAGCTGGGGTTTACTTCCGGCTGCATGCACTCAATTCACTGTACAGGGGATTTGAAACGTGATACCCCACGAGCACTACATACATTTATATGTAAAAGGAAAGTACTATACCAGGCAGGCTGCTTCTCTATCCCGATCGCAATTACTGCACAATATCAGGGAGAACACACAGCAGATTCAGTTCCTGACAGACCGAGCGCGATTCAGCAATTTCTCCAGTCTTCTACCGGGTGAGCCTGGTTTCTACTCTTCAGATCTCCTTGATTCTCTTCACAGGTCGGATTCAGTCCAAACAGGCACTTGCACAAGCTGCAGATCGAAACCTAGGGCCTTACATATGATTCCAGGCTAAAAACTACACACTCAAGAAGACAGCTCCTTGTCTCTTCACTGCCCAAACTGATATGATCTTTCCAGTAGACAGAGCCAGGCATTTCCTTTGAGTTCCTCCCAGTTCAGTTGGCTGGTTTGGCTGTCACTCACAATCAGACTCCCCCTGTTGGTGCAAAAAGGTGCTGAAGTCCAAACTACAATTCCCAGAGGCATCTGCCATACAGTCCCATTGTGGCTGGCTCAACTTAAGAGTCCAAGTTCTGATTTGCCAGTAGCAGGTTCCATTTTAAAGGTCCCCCACGCTGATTGGTCCAGTTCAGCAGTTCCATTCCAACATAGAGGGGAAATACACACAGAGTCCCAGCTGCAATAAAACAGGTTAGATAAACTGCAATCTCACAAATGCTGCTAAATGATTACAGGCAAACAGTTACAGCTTTCAGATGGGCTCCCTTTGCACTCTTAGCGACTGCAAAAATGGAGTGAATTGGCAGCAGCCTGGGCGGGATTTGGGCATTAGAACACACAGTCCCCCCTCCTCAATTAATTATGGTCACAAGCAGGCAGCTCTTAAAGAGACAAACATCTCTGTTCCCAGCTGAAGCTGCAGGTGGGACACTCCAATCCACATGTGGCACAATGGAGTCTCCCACCAGCAGCATCTACCCTTTAGTCACTATCTTGTGGATGCCTTGCACTTGATCCCTTCCAAACTCCTTGCCTAGTGCTCACCCCAGTTCAAATACCAGCTCCATTTCTCCATTCTGTAGTCATCCATGTTGCCTTGCCCCCCCATTTCAGATGTTTTTGTGCCATCTCTCATGTAAAAAGCCACACCTACTCCTACTTACACACACTGTCCTTCCTGCAAAACGTATAGCCTGATATGGTTATATCAAGTGTCATGGTTATCACTGCACCATGTCTCAGTAATATCGACTCATGTCCACAGCAGCCTCTGCTATTACTGTAGGTCTGAGATCTTAACTTCCCAGACTGGTAGCACTTGTGCACATGGCCATTCATATTCTGCTACAACCCCTTCCTGTTAGCCCCACTGTTTTCACCGTTACCTAGTCTCTTTTCCTCCTAACTGACTTTTCTACCTCTGTATGTTTTTATACTATTTTCAGCCATTTTTGGGGTTTGCCCCTCCATGGGGTTCTGTGTATACACCACTTCCACGGGGAAAGGGGGCTTTTATTTCCCTTGCTGTTTGCCAACCTGCTCAAGTAGTTTACATGTTAGCTAATAGTGTTTTCAACTTGTTCTTTGAGGACCTAGGTCCCCCTCCCAGACAGATGCAGGCCATATCCCCTGTACAGATCCATAGCGTTCCAGGTGGACATGGGGCCACATATTGCTCAGCGGGACTGCTTATCATTCCCCCACCCCCAGCACCACATGAACTGTGCTGGCAAGAGTATCATACTCCTGACAGTTCAAATGGCATGTCAGCACAAAAGATGCCCTGTGGGTCCAAAGTGTGTCAATGTGTCAGCCAAAGGCATCCTCCAGGTGAATGAGTGTGTAAACATGTCAGGTCTGACAGGCTGTACCTTACCACCAACTCTGCTGATGGTGATGATGGAACAGGGGTCATCTGTAGGGAGGAAGATGGAGTGGCAGAAAGGATTTTCAATTGTGAGACAGAGTTGCACTTCATGTTGCTATTCAGCCACCTGGATGACCACAGATGATAGTGCACACAATAAGAAGGAATAGAAACGTGCTCCCTGATGCAGATGCCTCCCCTCCATCCAGAAGGTGTTGTATGCAGGCTCACTCATGGGAAGGGTGTGTGCGGCAACTGAGACACATATGACTTCTTAGGGTGGCTGGAGACAGCTGCTATCACCAATTAGGTCCTGCTCCCCTGCCTTACGTTATGTCACTTGCATGGGGTCTCACAACAGTAAGCGTTACCTCGTACCTTCTTACACCCCTAGGAGTTAAGTAGCTCCTTTTACTAATTGCCAGCAGATTAGGCCTTACGGTCTATCGAGTCTGCTCAAACCTCAGATCCCTAGTTTGGTGCCGAGGCCCCCCTTGTGTTCCAGAAACCCCATCATCCATCCCCCACCCCTGGGCCAGGCCATCATCTGATACATCCGCTTTCTGTGTCTGTCCCACCCTGTCTTGAAGCCCTCCACTGTGGATCTCTGAACCAGCTCGCCAGGCAGTGCATTCCAAGGGTCCACCATCCTCTCAGTGAAAATCCTTCCTCTTTTTCCCCTCACCCTTCTACCTTCCAACTTCAAACCATGCCTCTGGTGATACCTCCCTGCTTTAGTCTAAAGATCCCCTCCATGTTTACCCTATTTATTCCCTTGAGGTACTTGAAGACCTCAGTCATGTCTCCCCTGCCTCTCCTCTCCTCCAATGAAAACAGGCAGAGCTCCTCAAGCCTGTCCTCATACGTCGAATCCCCTAGTCCTCATGTCATCTTAGTTGCCCTCCTCTGTACCCTCTCCAGGACCTGTATGTCCCTCTTCAAGTGTGGTCTCCAGTACTGTACACAGTAAAAGGTGTGGTCTAATCAGTTCATTGTACAGCAGCAGAATCACTCCCTGCTCCTAGAGTGATCCTTATGATGCATCCCAACATCCTGTTTTGCCTTGCTAGCCACTCTCCTGCACTGCTCAGAGTTATTCATACATGCATCCACCATGACACCTAGGTCTTTTTCCCCTGTTGAGGCCTCCAGCGCCTCCTCCCAGGGTGTACCTGTGCTTAGGGTTTCCCACCCAAGATGTAACACCTTGCATTTGGTGATATTGAAATTTAATTTCCATGTGTGAGCCCAGCTTTCCAGGGTGTCCAGGTCCCTTGCAGTACCAACCTCCCTCTTCCCCTCAACTACTACTCCCATCTTGGTCATCAGTGAAGAGACTCATTTCACACCCTATACCCTCCCTGATGTCCGGTATTACAGCCATTAAACAGGATCGGACCCAGGAGCAGAGCCCCTCGCGGTGCCCACTACCAACCTATCTGGGGTTGAGGGCTCCCCACCAACCACTACTCTCTGGGTGCATCCAGCTAGCTAGTTTTCAATCCATCTGACCATCAGAGGCCTACTCCAACCCCATCAGTTTCTCCACCAGACCATTGTGGGGGACAGAGTCAAATGCCTTGCTGAAGTCCAAGAATAATACATCCACAGGCTTTCCCCTGTCCAGTTCTGATGTTACCCATTCGTAGAACTCCACAAGACTGGTTTGACATGATCTACCTGGCACAAACCCATGTTGTTGACTATCCAGACCTCCCAACTCCTCCAAGTACACCCCCAATCGTTCCTTTAGTATGCTCTCCATTAATTTTCCCACCACTGAGGTCAAACTGATGGGTCTATAGTTACCTGGTGCTTCCCTCGACCCCCCCCCTTATGGATTGGCACCACATGCCTCTGCCAATCTAGGTACCCTCCCTGTCTCCAAAGCGACCTGTTGAGAGCTCCGCCAGATGCAGCCAGTATGTCCGCCAATTCCCATAATACTCTCGAATGAATGCCATCTGGCCCAGGAGTTTATCTTTCTTTAGGGCCTTGAGGGCTAACTATCAATCTCGGTGGAGATAGCATCATCCATCCTGTCCACCTTATCATGACCTTTTTATCTCCATTCCTGATATGACACCCCCAGTGTCTCTCCTCCATTTCTGTTGCTCCTCTGATCCCACTCACTACCGCTTCTATCCCATTGTGCTTTGCTTTGTAGATATCCATCCCTCCCTAGTGAACACAGAGGTAGTACTCCTTTAATACCTCTGCCTGGTCCCTCGCCTCTTCCACCCACCCTCCTTCTGATCTCAATCTGCTGAGATGGCCCTTAGTTTTTCTCCTCTCTCCAATGTACCAGAAGAACCCTTTTTCCCTTCCATGTATCCCCTGTGCCAGCCGCTGTTCTTTACTGGACTTGCCCCTCACCATCCGGTGACTTTTCTAGATGCAAGATGGTACATTTCCTGTTCCCTATCCCTCTTGTTGTTTTATATTTTTGTAGACCGCCTTCTTTTTCTGACTGCTACCTGAACCTCACTGGACCACCAAGCATGGTTTATGTGACCTTGCTCCTTAAGTTTCACCTTAGTGCAGGACCCTGTTGTCACGTAAGTCCCCGTTTTATGACCTCCATCTCTTTTCCACATTTGTCATTGATGTAATCCTTCAAGTGATCCTTGAGAATGTTCCCATGCCACAAAGTCTGCTCCCCTGAGTCCACTGCCAGTGTCCTAGGTCTCTCCCCATGTTTATTTGAAACCAGACAGTAATGTGGTCGCTTCAAGTCAGGGGATCCTCTACAACCAGGTCCCTTACCAGATCCCCATCTGCCAGAACCACGTCCAGGACATGCCCCTCCCTTGTGGGCTCCATTAAATGCTGTGTTAAGAACACATCCTGGAAGCCGTTCAGCAGCCTCTGCTCCTTGGCCACCTTAGAGGACATGGTTCCCCAGTTTGTACCTGGCATATTAAGGTCCCCCATTAACACCACTCCTTCCCCTTTTGGTCCACACTGGGCAATGATGTTGTCCAACAAACCATCCTCCAGAACTTCACCCATCCCGGGGGACCTATATATTACACCCAGCTTGACCTTGCCTCCTGCTGGGGTCTGTAGGTGACCCATAAGGCCTCCACATTTCCCTCTGCCTCTTCTACCCTAGCAATTTCTATGTCATCTCTAATGAACATAGCCATTCCACCCCTCTACCCTCCTTTTATCCTTCCTAAGCATAGTGTACCCCGCGCGTTTGGTCCCAGTCATGGTTTTGTTGTTACGTTTCGTGACTGCCACCCATCCACCCCTCCAAACAGCATGGCCTGGAACTCTGGCAACTTGTTTCCCAAGCTTCTGGCATTTACTAATACCATCCCCACCCTTATCCCTCATCCCGTTGTGAACCCACCCAGGTTCCTTATACTTCCATCTTCCTCTGCTCCTCCTGAAACCTCCTCCCCAGTCTCTTTCTCCCCTACCCCCTTGAGTTTGAAGGCTACTCCCCTCATCTGGAGGAATGGGCTTCTGGTCAGCCCCTCCCTTATCCCTCCTCCCCTCACAAGTTTAAACCCCACCTTTCTTGAATGTAGTCAGCCACCCCCTGTTTAAGGATTTCCTTCCTTCTCTAACGGGGCAAGATGAAGCCTGTCCTTGGCATACAGTCCCTTATCCTCCCAAACTCCTTTCCCGTTCCCTAACACCCCCAACCCACTCTCTTCATCCCACTTCCTGAGCCAGTCGTTAACCTCTGTGATTTTCATTTTTTTCTCCACTGAGGCCTTTGGTACTGGCAATATCTCTGAAAAGGAAATGTTGCATCCATTATCCTGAGACTTTGACAAGTTCTTGGAACCTTGCTTGGATTTCCAAAACGCGATTTCACTCTAGATCGATAGTTCCCAAATGCACCAGGAAATCCAGTTTCCCTCCACAATCCCTAACCAGTTCGTACACCATGAACTTTGCTCTGTGCACTGTCAGCCCAGAGATACTCACTACCTTCACCTGGCTATGGCATCCACCCCCCTGTCCCTCCCATTGGATACCCCTAATCATCGAGTCTCCCAATAACAGAACCTTAACACCGCCATCATCCTTGTGGTTACCTCCACTATGCGCTCTCAACCCCATCCCCCCCTTTATTCATGACCTCAATTCCATTGGAGTCTTCCTGCCTTGTTAGAGACCCCCTTGTCACCCTCCTTTCTGCCTCCCTTGTTATTTTGCTCACTTAACTCAGACCCCCGAATAGGTGTCCCTTTTACCCTCTCTTATCTGAACCATTTATCCTGGCTCTGATGGTTTCCCCTTCCCCACACCCATCCTCCCCCCTTGTAATAGTACCCCTACCTCCACAGGCCCTCTGTGGGTCCCCTTTACCTAGAGACCTATCCTTGGTACAGACCCCCCCTGCTGAAGGGGGGCCCCTCCCCCGCCTCCTTGTCTCCCAGTTTCTCTCCAGTTGTGCTCTCCTTCCTCATGTCTGCAATATGTTGCATCTCCCCCATCATTTATGTTACCCCTTCTCCCTCTGGGACTATTTCTATCCTTTCCATTGCCAGTCTGTGATGCTCTATGGGTATCCGACTCTCTCCCTCCGGCCTCTGTATCAGTTTCCTCATTTCCACCAACCCGTTTCTCCCCCTCTAGGTTGCTTAGTAGCTCAAATTTATTGTAACACTCTGTGCCAGCCTCCATCAAGTAACCTGAGTTTCCCCCGACTGCCCCTCTAAACTGCCCCTCTTCCTCCCCTCTTGCCCTTTTCTCCTTAGGAGCTCCTTTCCCACAGTCTGCTCTTTTAGGCTTCCCCATAACAGCCCCTCCTGACTCTTCCCCTTCCACTCTCTTTGTATTCAGAATGTTTACCACATACGTTTTCCCCTTAGCGTCAACATCCCTATCTAAGGGTCCTCTGTCCCTGATATCCCCCCTCCTGCTTGCTGTAACATAACGTCCTGTAATTTCTGAGTGTTGTCCCAGCCTCCCCTCAGCCCCATGCTTCTGCCACCCATATTCACACCCCTTATCCTTGGACACCCCCCAACTCCCCCAGCTTACTCCTTAACCAATATACTTCACTCCTGATACAAGATAGCCATCTACAGAGTGGGCAGCCTCCCTCTCTCCAGGCCCAATTGAGAATTATTGCCATCCCACAGCCTGTGCAGCCTACAACCTTTCCGAAGATGCCTGCCATGGTGGAATGTGGCCACCCTGTTTGTCCCTCTCTGTTCATAATGGCACACACCCCTTTTCTCAGTCCCTTCCCCCTAGAATACAATCTCTCTATACTGACTGCAGTTATTTACGAACGCAATTTCAACTCCACCATTAAAGTTCCCAAGTCACACAACACTTACAGTCCAGTGTGTGTCCAGTCCCACTAACAGTGTGTGTGCGCATGAGACATCGGGTGCCGTGTGATGTCACAGGCCCACCAGTTCCTGTTGTTTCAAATTTCAGTCACAAACAGAAATGCACAGCCCTCAATCCCAACCCCAGTGGCTTTTCAGTATTTAAGAACGTCACAAAACAGGATGGGTGGGAGGGCTCTACCACCACCAGGCAAATATCACATTTAAATTTCACTCTGATTATCCCTGCCAAACAAGTGTTCCCACACCCAGCACACAAGCCTCAATAGTTACAATATCACAGCCCAAGTAACAGTTCTAACTCAAAGTAGTCATTTTTAACGCACAGAACTAATTTCAAGTACAAAACTATTCAAATATTTCAGTTAAAACAGGAGATAAAACCAAACCTCTTTCCTGAACAACCTCCTACTTCTGTTCCCAGGTGGACACAGAAAAACTACAGGCAGACCCATCATTGTGTGACACCTGCCACAATAACAATCATCAACATGAGGGGCAGTCACGTTAACATCATAGAATCATAGAAATTTGATGGCAGAAAAGGACCTTTCCGGCCCATCTACTCTGCCCAACCCACCCCCTTCACATACTCCCCTCCCCGCCTGCCCCCCAATACTCAGTCCCATAAGCCTGTCCCATGCCACTTAAATTCCTCCACCGTCTTAGCCCCCATCACTCCGTCCGGCAGTCTGTTCCAGGGCTCCACCACCCACTTTGTGAAGAAGTGCCCCCTCACATTGCCCTTGACCCTATTTCCCTGCAATATGAGGCTGTGCCCTCTAGTTCTGGCTCCCTCCTTCTTCCTCAGCAGACCCCCTTCACCTATTTTATTGAGCCCCTTTACGTATTTAAAGGTTTCAGTCATGCCCCCCTTTCCCTTCTTGTTTCCAGCATGTACGGATTCAGCTCCTTACACCTCTGCTTGTATGTCTTACCCTGCACCATCTTTGTTGCCCTTCTATGAACCCTCTCCAATGCACTTATATCCTTGCAAAGGTGTGGTCTCCAGAACTGAACCCTGTACTCTAACTGCGGCCTTACCATGGCTTTGTAGAGGGGCATTATGACCTCCCTCCTTCTGCTAATACTGCCCCTGCCTATTCATGCCAGCATTCCATTGGCCCTTCCTGCTGCCCTACTACATTGAAAACCTACCTTAAAGGAGTAGTCCACCCAGAATTTGCAAAAAATATATGTTATGCAGAGTGTTTTGACATGTATGTTAAGTCCTAGTGTGCCCTTCCCTCTATCTGCTATTAGGAGTTTTTCCTAAATTAGCCTGCTAGCTGTATGGTAGTTTTATGAGCCCTGGGGATCTCCATCACAAATAGGTTTATTGACTTTCTTTCTCTTACGATGCACCCCGTCTCATGTGACACTGATGCAGCCATGCCCTTAGATTTTGCATGTGCACTGCTTTAAAATCAGTTTAAAATCAGTTCACAACAGCAGGTAACTCTTCTTATCCAGGGAGCACAAATGGCAACAATTACAGTTTAGCAGATACCTGAGAGCAAGCTAACTGGGGTTTCTGTAAGAAAACAGCTGCTAAATAGCTCTAAGTCATTATTTGTGTTTTCAGTGTGTGTCAGGTAGTAAGTGTTTTCATTTTAAAACGTTATTTCATCAAACTACACACAACAATAAAAAGCACAGAAATTGTCCCAGATCATCAATGCTGTAATTAGTAAAGACTATGTCTGTTTTCTTACAGAACACATACTCAGCTCTCAAGTATTTGCTAAACCATAAATGTAGGTATCATCATTCTACTAGAAAGAACTGGGAGTTAGGGCTGATTTTGCTCTGTGACATCACTTTCATTTATTTATTTGTTTGTGTTTTTTTGTTACAAATGTGAAGTGTCTTTTTAATGAAGTATAAAAATATGTATGTGTAAGTTATTTATTTTGGAGAATGTTTGTTTTATTATTTGAAAAAGTGTAATACACTAAATGTGTAGTGCAGTGAACCATTGTAAAATGGAATAAAATGTGTAGCTGGAATAGTCACTGTCATTCTGTTGCTTTCATGCATACCACAGGCAGGAGAAAAGCTGACTTCAAAGTATTTTTCAGTTTCTAGGCTGCAGTTTCATGCCGTACACTTCATTTGTAAAAAATAAATACTTATGAAAATCATGGCACAGAGCAAAATCAGCACTAACTGCACTCACAGTGAGAAACCAGTCAGAAAAGACTTGCCTGCTTCTGTTGGAAGCTGAGAAACTTGCTAAACTGCAGCGAACAAACTAGAATGCATTTGAGGAACTGGGGACCTGGTAAAACATAATATTGTTGGGGACTTGTTAGGAAGGTAAGCTACGCTTTCTACAGACAGTTTCATTTTTTTCTTATTGGCATTAAGAAGAGAATTGCAGGATTCCATTAAAGTGTAGTAATTTTATAACCAGAGAGGGGTGAGATACAACTGAAGTTGCTTGATTCCTATGCTAGACACCTAGATTTGGTAGGATATTTGTGCAACATTTTAGAAGTGTCCTGCTGGCTGAGCAGTGAGTTTATCCCTGGTTTCAGATAAAGGGTTTGTGTATTAGAAGGAACATAGCAAATTGTCTTCACTGTAAGGCCTGCTTACATCACAGGTGTCACTAGTCAATCAATTGATTCTGGGTGGGGCTTTTATCACTGAGCTGTCTTAGGCAAACTACACAGTGAGAAGCCAGTCAGAAAAGACTTGAGTGCTTCTGTTGGAAGCTGAGAAACTTGCTATACTGCAGAGAACAAACTAGAACGCATTTGAGGAACTGGGAACCTGGAAAACATAATGTAACCCCCAGGGAGCGCTACCCTTAAGGCTACTACCCCTGCCTGCCTCAGCAGAGACAGGGTAAGGGGCCCAGATCCTATTGACGGGTACTCTACCCCCAGAGGTCGGGTCATATTGTCGAGGTTGCCCTGTCACAGCCCTCTGGGTTACTGCAACCCCTGCTCATCCCACTAGTGGCTCACACTGCACAACAACACTTACCCCCGGCTAATATCTCTCCACCCTCTGAGACCCCCTGTAAAATAAGGCACAGTTATATTGCAGTCACCAGGCAGCAGTTCACCAGTAATGTATGTGGCAGTTCTGCCCCTATAAATTATGGGTTTGTCTTTGTTTTGTTTGTTCCAGTATCTTGAGGCATTCCCCCTTTTCTATGCCCTATACTCTTTATTAAATCTGCTGCAGCAGTCTTTCTTTTCTATTATACTTTCCCTTTTCCCACTATAATAGGGTGGCCTCCTATTATAGCTTCTTTTTGTTCTTTCCCCGCTGTTTTTCTTTTCCTGCCTTGGGATATAGTTTCCTCAGAAATGGGGGGAGATGTCGTTTAGCTTCATCTGAAAATGCCTCAATAAAAGAAAGTAATAAGTTCCTTCAAAACCCCTTTAGCAAATAAGCAGTCTTATGCTGAAATATGTAGTATTAGTAGGCTAAATATAGCTTTTGCAGATGAAAGTGCTAGGTTGTGCTGTAAAGGGAAAAATGAAAACGTAATCCTGCACTTTACAGTGAAACTGCCTTTACGGCTGATACATAAAACAAGAGGACCCGCTTCTTCTCTTGCCCCTTCTTTTAATTGTTAAATGAAGTCAAACACACTTTGGTAATGGCAGTGGCAGCAGTCAGCTAGCCAGTCTGCTGTACAGTTTCAGCCATTCTCCCTGCATCTTCTCTCTAGGTTTAAAAGGGGAGTCGGCTGTAGAGCAAGCAAAAGTCTGCATTTCACAATTTCTCTGGAGAAAACACGTTTTATATTTACATTTATTTGTGCCACATTAATCAGGGTAGTTAAAGCAAACTATTAGGTCTTTTAAGAAGTAAGAATAAGTGATGTATGTAACAAAATAATTTTGCTGCTTACCTAAAGCTTGGTCCTGTGCCTTAAAGGGATAGGTTCCACTAGGGAAAAGGGTCCCAATATGAACCCTATTTATAGGACAAGAGGTAGCATGACACCTCCCTGGGGGTGGAGCCTCAGGTCCTTAATTTTCCAATTATCTATGCATATTTGTTTTCTTGCTTGGCATTTTATTTTCTTGAGTGGAAAGAAGCTTTTTAAGTTTACTTAAATGGTAGCCATAGAATCTAGATAGCCTGATCCTCCAACATGTTGTATTAGTATAGAAATTCTTTGTTCTTAGATTTAGGGGCAGATCAGACCAGTCACATGTCCATTATTACCTGTCTTTAAAGATATTTAAGAGGTTCTGTGCTCAGTTGAGATAGATTTGATGGGAGAGAGCAGATCTCTTCTCTTCCAGGGAAATACCATAGATGTAGTGGGATCTTTTTGCAACTTCCACTCTATGGTGTAAGTTTTATTGTGATGTAGCTGAAACGCTCTTGGTGAGCCAGGCTTTGATTTGTATTTTTTTCATCCAAAACAGTGTTATTTTTCCTTTTACTTCTTTTGTTTTGAGTTTTCAATAAACAACACACATGAAGTAAATGTGTGTTTAACCTGAAGTACTGTCTCAAGTCTCTGCTTCTTGAGTTGTTTATACCCACACGCTCACAATGTACACAATAGCCAGGGTGTAGTTGCACAAAGAACAATCTGATTTATTCAAGGGGAATATAACAAGGACAGGGGAATCAAGTTGATTAGCTTATCCACTATACTTGTCTACCTAGGGCTCTGTGCACAGGCCTGTACCTAGTCTTTACTGTCCCTGGGTACCCAAGCCCTAACAGCTAGTCCAAAGCGTGGCAGCTGGTTGGGCCCTTAACACAGATAACTGTTACGATCCTGAGCGGGTCAGAATAGGAAGAAAGTTTAATTAGGCAGTCAGAGTATAATCATACAACTGGAAACCACTGTTTGCACACTTGACAGGAGCTACTCTGATTCAGTACTCACAACTCCAGCGAATAACAATTCCTTCAACACTGCAGGGCTGGGCCTGAATTTCACCAACCTTCTTACACATTTATATGGCAAACACCAGAGGAGTACCATACCAGGCAGCTACTTTCAGGCTTTCCACGAACTTGCAGAAGAACTCGGGCAGCAAACAGCAGCTTCAACGTCATGGATGGACCGAGCGCGATTCAGCAATTCTCTCCAGTCCCCTCAGGTTGAACCTGGTAGGTAGCTGGGCTGGCACCAGCCTCCTCTGACCGCATGCCGGAGGATTTAGTCCGAATTTTCAAAAGGCAAAATGGCCACCTCAGGCCTTCCGCGCTTCCAGCGAACACTACTCAAGCGCGAAGCACAGGGCTCCTCTGTCTCCTAAGCCACAGCGCATCTGCCCCCGCAGCAAGGGCTCTTCCTTCAGTTCGGGTGCTACCCGCTCCTATTGTCTGGCGGCACCTGCCAGTCAACTTCTCCTGCTCTCAGTGGTGCGAAAAAGTGCCATAGCCCATAATGCCGTTCCCAAATTACAAGCAGTTTTCCCATTGGTCAATTGGCTCTGTAAAGTCCCAAGGCACTGATTGGTCCAATTCAGCAGTTCTGAACCAAAATGGAGGAGACAATCGAAACAGTCATTGTTGCAAAGGAAGGCAGGTTAGAACAGCTGCATTATCATTATTACTTTACGTTATTTCCAGCAAACGATTACATCCTCCAGCAGAGCTCCCTTTGCACCACTAGCGATGGCAGAAAGGAGCTATTTTTCAG
Organism: Neoceratodus forsteri; assembly: GCA_016271365.2. Classification (NCBI taxonomy): domain Eukaryota; kingdom Metazoa; phylum Chordata; order Ceratodontiformes; family Ceratodontidae; genus Neoceratodus; species Neoceratodus forsteri. The sequence continues at coordinate 1,279,980,097 of CM057459.1, read as the reverse complement.
CGTCCCAGGTGGGACTTGGGCATACAACCACACAGCCCCCCTCTTTTCAGTTACTTATGGCTGCAACAGGCAGCCCTTAAAGAGACAGCTTACGGAGGTTTTTAAAAGCGCTCAACTACTACCCAGTTAGATGGCTTTTATGCCGATCACCAACCAGGCATGGAGCATGGGGACGAGCTCCAATAAAGCGTTCAGGAACCCCCATTTGCAAGGGGGTTACACCCTCCTAGCCTGGAAAAACTTGGCGTCCAGCGTCAAGTAGTCACCCTGAATTACTTGAGGCAAATATCTTAGTTAACACTATATCACACTTTGCATTACATACATGAATTTTATATTCACAATGTACTATGGTTTATACAACATTATACACACAAACTCTTGTTCCTTTCTTAACTCAGGTCATTAGTTCCTGCTCATGACACGGGACTGGGGGACCCTCCTTTCAAGTTCGGGTGGTTACCTAATTCAGGGCACCGCTACTAAAGGGTAATACTAACAGTCTGGAGTCATCCCAAGTGCCAACTAGGCAAAGAACTCAGGGCATATACACCCTTTGTGGACCACATTTAAGGGCAAGTCCACTGGCTGACCCAGAGACTCATAACTCAACTTTATTCGGCCGTATTTCTCAGCTGGATCACCTAGGGGTCTCGGGGACCTTGAAACAGGCTCTGATCCCATTTCAGTCTCCTTGACATTAGCAATGGGAATTTCTATGGGAAAAAGGCTAGTCACTAGGACTATTGGGGCCTGACCTCTACCCCAGACCCACCCACTGGGCTCAGCTGGGGCTGTCTAGGTACAGGTGAGGAACCATCAGGGCATTCAAAATATTCTTCAGGTTCTGGCATATCACTTACTTGTTCCCCCATCTCACTGTCATCTTTGGAAAGGTCAGATAATTCAGCCAGGTCAGACAGTTCAGCCCTGCTCAAGGATCCCACCCCCGGGGTGTTGCTGCTGCCCAATTCAAGCTCTGGAAACATGGGGTCCAGAGACAAAGCTGGGGGCTTAGACAGTCCAGAAAGCCCAACCTCATCTCCAGAGTTAGCAAGGGGATTGCCCCGAAATAACTGACTCAATTCATAAGAGGGATAGTATTCAATATCATCTTCGTCATCTTCTGACACCAATGGTTGATCATTTCCTTCTGCAGAATTTGGGCGAGGCCCTCTTGGTTGGCCTGCTGAAGAATCAATGGGTTTGGTGCTTTTCCTGGCAGCAGATCTAGTCATAGGCTTGGAGAGGGGGGCATTTGGAGATTCAGTTTCAATCAGTATTTGCCCGATCGGCAGCAGATGATTTCTGTGTATAGTTTTCACATCTTTGGAATTGTTTTCAGGCCGCACTTTATATACAGGCAAATCTGTTAATTTTCCCACAACAATGTGAGGGAGGTGGTGCCATCTATCAGCAATGTTATGTTTCCCAGGCAGTCCCAGATTCCTCAGTAACACTCTGTCCCCTTCTTTTAGCTCCATTGTTTTTACTTTCTTATCGTATCTTTCCTTGCTGGCCAGATTTTGTTTAGCCACCATGGTCTGGGCCAGTTGGTGGGCATGGTTCAATTGGGCCTTTAATTTCTGTACATACTGTAGATGGTTCTCTGCTTGCACCCCATCAGGGGAAACCCCAAAACACACATCCACTGGCAGTCTTGCCTCTCTCCAAAACATCAGTCAGTACGGGGAAAATCCTGTGGCATCACTTTTTGTACAATTATAAGCGTGAACTAGGGTGCTAATCTGCTGGCTCCATCTCTGTTTGTCTTTTGGTTGCAATGTGCCCAACATGTCAAGCAATGTATGGTTAAACCTTTCAGGCTGAGGATCTCCCTGAGGATGGTAGGGGGTGGTTCTTGACTTTTGTACCCCCCACAAAGACAGCATCTCTTTAATCAAATGGCTCTCAAAGTCCCTTCCCTGGTTGGAATGGATACGCCCTGGGGCCCCATAGTGGATGAAAAAGTTTTCAACAAGTATCTTAGCCTCCGTGGTTGCTTTCTGATCCTTAGTCGGGAAAGCCTGTGCATACTGGGTAAAATGATCAGTGACCACCAATATGTTACTGACACTTTTCAGATCGGGTTCTAGACTCAAGAAATCAATACAGACCAGTTCCATAGGGGCACTAGTGGTAATGCTGACCAGGGGAGCAGCTCTCTGGGGTAGAGCTTTCCTTTGCAAACAGCAGCTACAGGTCTTGACATATTGCTCTACATCCGTACTCATTTTCGGCCAGTAAAATCAAGCCCGTACTAGATCAAGTGTTCGGTCTACGCCGAGATGACCCATTTGATTATGCAAGGACCTTAAGACCAGTTCTTTGAAAGCTGAGGGCAGCACCAGTTGTTGTTTGTCTACCCGGCCTTCCTTATTCACAGTCTCTCTGTATAGTAGTTGGTTAATCAGCTTCAATTTGGGCCCTTCTTTATACAACAAGGCAGTCCTTAGATCAGTGGGACGTAACTTGGACCGCCCCACCCGGCCTGCAAAGCCTCCACAGCCATTTTATCATAAGATCACAGGATTGAGCCTGTTGGACTATCATTGTTGAATTAGGGCAGTGAGCTAGTGTCTAATGCAGAGAAATGACAGTAGGCAGCAGGTATGCAGTTTTCAGATATTTAAACAATCCACCATACAGTCCACCCGTCCAGAGAGACACCTGTTCCTCTTTGTCGAGTTTCTGGCAGAGGCTCTTATGTCAGAGTTCGGACAACCTGGCCCAATCGATTGTGGCATAGGCCTCCAGAGAGAGCATCGCATCTATATGATTTAGGCCTGCCCTGTACTCAACAGCATAGTCGTAGGTGGCCAAGGCAGAGAGCCACCTATGGCCAGTGGCATCCAACTTGGCAGAGGTCTGTACATAAGTCAGAGGACTGTTATCAGTCTTTACCAATATCTTGGCACCATACAAATAGTCATGAAACTGATCAACAATGGCCCACTTCAGAGCCAGGAACTCTAGTTTGTGCACTGGATAATTTTTTTCTGAAGGAGTCAGGCTTCTGCTGGCAAATGCTACAGGTCTCAGACCATTCGAGTGCTCCTGGTATAACACAGCCCCCAATCCTTGTAGACTGGCATCAGTATGAAGGATTTATGCTGGCGGGTCAGCATAGGACCAACACTGGGGCATGGGTAGTTGATATATGATGTCATAGAAGGCTTCTTCACACTCAGCAGTCCAATGATCCCCAAACACATAGTTCATCCAGAAATACTTCTTTTCTGTTTCGAGAACACAACCTTCTTATACTTTTTAGTGGTAGCGGATACCCTGAGTGAGGGTTGAGGAGGGGTAAATCACTTTAAATAGTCCTTAACAAACCGCCTATAGTATCCACAAAACCCCAGGAATCGTTGCAGCTCTTTTCAAATTCCTGGGCTGAGGCCAAGTGGTCAAAGCCTCCACTTTTCTAGGTCAGTCTCTATGCCCTCAGTGGACACTATGTGGTATGTATTTCTCAGAAGTCTGGAAGAATTGACACTGTCCGATAGACAGCTTGAGGCTGAAATCCTCTAACCGATCCAAGACCTTGAATAATCATTGCTACGTGTTCTTCAACGATTGGTCAAAACACTATAGCGTCATCTAAATAGACCAGACACTTGAGTAGATTCATGTCCCACAGCCCATTCCATCAAGTGCTGAAAGTGGCTGGGGCACCCGAAATCCCATAAGGCATCCAGTCAAACTCATAGAAACCTAGGGGCAAATGAAGGCAGTCTTCTCCCGGTTGTCTGGGGCCATCGGGATCTGGTAGTATCCACTGCAAAGATCCAACACAGAGAACCATTTGCTGCCATTTAAACAATCCAATGTATCCTGTATACGTGGCATGGTATACTGGTCCGGAATGGTCCTCCGATTCAAAGTGCGATAGTCTACACACATCCGAACTGACCCATTCTTTTTCCTTACTACTACTATGGGGGAGGCATAGGGGCTCCTGGACTCTTGTATTATACTAGCAGCCAACATCTCTTGCAGATGCCACCTTACATCATCTATATCAGTGGGGGCCAGGCGCCGGGATCTGTCTCGGAAAGGCCTTTCGTCATGCAGCCGAATGTGATGCTCATCCCCTTGTACACATCCCACAACCCACTCTTTCAGGGAGAAAACCTGGTCTCTCTTGGCAAGCCTCTCACTGACCCTTTGTTTCCATTCAACTGGCAGCGGGGAGTCACCAAAGTCAAACAAATCAGGAGTAACTCTATCACCTGTCCTGGAACCCTTTCTGTTCGGTAGTACTGCAGTATCTGCACAATGTACACTGGCCAAGGTGCATCCCCTTCTTATCCGAATTTCTCTGTCAGACACATTATGCACTTGAACCATCACCCTCTTAACATAAGCATGAGCTCTAGTCAGCAAGATGCTGGGTTTGACCAACAGTCCCTCAGGTAATCTTCCCTCCACAGGCGCATCCAACATCAACAACTTATTCTTAACATCAGTTTTTAGTCGTACTTCTCCATGCAGGACACATTGGGCATTCGGGGCAACTATCACCGGGGCCGGATCCTTTTTCCACACCACACCCACCAGACCTTCATTTTCCTCTGGACTAACCTTCTTCTGAGTGGCCCTTGCCTTTTGAGTTACAGCAGGTATGCTTAAAGCTCTCCTGGTCTGGAAGGCTCATTTCTCTGAGCTCAATTGGGCCAATCGTCCGAACATATGCGCATTTGTCCCAATCAACAAAGGCACCCCATCATATAGTCCAGTGGGTGGGCAAACTAAGACTAGGGTTTCCACCTGCTCATCCATTCCAGCCACAGTTGCAGAGAAAGATAACCAGACTCGGATGTATCCCAAATACGGACAGGCCTTGTCGCTCAACCCCCACACATGTAGACCAGTCAAAGGTTGGGGGCACCTCAGGTAAGTGTGCCTGGTACCAGTCCTGGAAACATGATGGTTACCTGAGGCCACTGTCTAATACAGCTCAGTGGGAATTCCATTTGCCCGTTTGGTCTCCATTGAGGCCCGACCCATCAGACCAGTTGGGGGCAGCAGCATTGATAGCGCGGCTGGGCATGGGCCTGGGTCACGAAATTCTTCTTGGGGGCCCGAGACTGGGACTGGTGGTGTCGGGCGATCAGTCTGTTGTTGACTTTCCTTAAATTCTCTGGCCTCTGGCACTCGGGTTGGAAATGCCCATCTTCCCCTCAATGATAACAGAACTTGGGGTCCCGAGGGTCACTATTTTGCGGGGAGCACCTTATCTGTGGGGGGCTCTGAGAAGGGTGAGGAGGCTCTCTTTGGCCAGGGTTCGGGTTTCTGCATGACTCAGGGGCCCCAGGCCTGACAGGGTACATAGTAGATTGCTTCAAGTCCCTCACCAGTTGCCGTAAATTCCTGACCTCGGCCCTCAACTCACTCTCTACGTGGTGGTCGGAAGAAACAACTCGCATTCCCACAGTACCTGGAAAATCTGGGGATCCCTCAAGCCCTCCGGACAGGCCAGTCTCCTTGGGGGTGTTAGACTCAGGGGTCCCACTAGGGTTTACCGCCCCCACAGAGGGTTCCCACCCCTCTTCTTCAGTCTCCACCTCCCTAATTTCCCTCATCAATGGACAATATTCAGGCGGGGTGGCCCACTGATCATGTAACTTAAGTTTTAGCAGTATTACACTAGAAAATCTGGCAGATTTTAAAACATGTTCTAACCGGACCTGATTCGGGGCTGTGTGGCAGTATTCCCCCTTTTCTATAGGCCTTCTGCAGGCCGCTCCCTCTAATGCTTTAAAAGCGGACGGTTTCTGAATTTCTTCACCAGTCTCTGTACTCCCAAAACCCCTTCTAAGCAGAGAGATCTCTGCAGCGGTGGCTTTTCCTGACTGTGGTCCGGCGAATCTAATGGCTTCTAAAGCAGGACCTCGCAAGCTCTCCATCAGCCTCTTCCTTTTCTCCCCCTCACAGCATTGCCATTCCTAACTAAGGGGGTGGCATAGTCCATCAGGCCTCAGGTCATCCTACCGGGAGGCACCAGCACGTACCAGAAAAGTTTTAACTTACGGTGGGAATCGAGGCTGTATGGGTGGGACCACCAGGGCAGGGAAGCCAGCACAGAACTCTTTGGGTGGGCAAGGGAAGGTGCCAGTGGAGCCCTGAGGTAGCATCACTGGATAAATTTAAGGCTTGTAGCAGCTCCTGGTTAGTTCTCCCTCCACGGCCAACAATTTAAGCAGTTTTGTCTTTGAAACTGTTCATTTGAGAGACACTGCACTGTTTCCAAACTATCACTGTCCTTTCTGGGTGAGGACACAGGACTGGATGCAGTACTCCATCGAGGGGCCTCACCAGGGATGCATATGGGGTGGGTAATACCTCCTTTTCACTACTATCAGAACCCCTCCCAGTACATCTAGCATCTATTGGCCTTGCTATAGACCTTTTTCTACCTGCTTTGTTTCCAGGAGTTACTAATAACTGTTAGATACCATTCCTCTTTTGTGGTGCTACCTCTTGCCCCACATACAATACTCTGTCCTGGGGTTCCTTTCTATTGCACATTACCTTGCTATTTTTACCATTGGATTTTCAATGCCAAGCCTTTGACCACCCCTTTGCAGTTCCTTTGCTTATCTGTTATTCTCTCCCATCACTATCCACTCTCCACAGTTTTGTGTCATCAGTGAAGAGACCGGTTGCAATGGATTCCCTCACTAATGGACAACTTCATGAGGACTGGTCTCTGAACAAATCCCTATGGAACCCACTTGTAACCTCCTGTCCTCTGATTTCACCCATTCACCACCACCCTCTGCTGCCTGCCTCCTGATCAGGTACCCACCCAGTTCACAACAGTTCTAGCCACAGCCTGGTATTTTTTCTCAGTAAACTTTTGTGCATTACCAAATCCAAAGCCTTGCTGAAGTCACATTACAACAGATTCACAGCATGACCCTTTTTACTGCCTTAGCACCTAGTCAAAGAAAAAGGTTACACTGACAATACCTTCCTGCCACAAAACCGTGTTGTTTACCATCCTGGGGTCCATTGCCCTCTAGGTAGTCCATGTAGGTCTTCTTTGATTAATGATTCCATCAGCTCCCTTAAAATGGCAGTCATACTGACTGGCATGTGGAGTGGCCACCCTCTGTGGTTGAATGACCACCTTCTCTGGCTGAGTCCACACTGGTTGCTAGAATTACTATGCTCTGTGCCTCATAGCCCATGCTGGTGCTGGAATACTTACCCTTTGGGCCACAGTTGTCACCCTAGGTTCTCAATGCCCACAATATCTCAGTAATGGCCACCCACTTGCCGCTGTGCTGACCCCCCCATTACCAGAATACCCACCCTAATTCTTTTTTCTTTGTTTTTACATGAGGACATGTTTCCCTTACTGCCCGGCAAGGCTTGGTGCACCACCATCCACTCCTGTTCCCCCATGATAGAATCACAGGGCACAGCAGGGGTGTAGGTTTGTTCCATGGTTACAGAGTAGCTACAGAAAGTCCTACCCCCCAAGAGCACCTGACATGATGGACCAGGTCCAGTTGAGAGCCATGTGGAACCACGGCTTCTGCGAAGCGCGTAATAGCACCCTCCTTCTGACACACGTCCCGCTGATCAGGATCCGTGCCCAACCCTCCCCAGGAGAAGAGCTGCCTGGCGGCGGCTCAATCCACTCTCCTTCCCTCCCACAAATCCCGATGACCCTGGCTGGTTCTTGAACCTGGGTTCGCGGGAGCCTTGGTGATGTATCCAGCGCCTCAACCCTCAGCACCACCGGCCAGCTTGCCCACCCTAGTTCTTGAAGGCCCACCCTACATCTTACATGCTTCACCTAGTTTTTGTATGCCACCCTCTGGGCTTTACCACTCTAAGACTGGAATGACCACCCTCTGTCTCTCAGTACTCATTTTGGGTCTGTAATGCCCAATCTTGGTATGGAATGTTCCGCCTGGATCAGGAACACCCACCCACTTGCCACCCACTCCAGGAACACAGTGCACAGCCTTTGTGCCAGAATGACCACCCTAGGGCCAGAATAACCACCCTCTGGGCATACTTGAGCCCCATGGAGAATGCCCTCTATAGTGGGGGCATGAACACCGTTGGCTATGGTACCCACCCTGATTGCTGTAATTCTCATCCTGGGGCAAGAATGTGCAACCTAGGGACAGAATACCCAACCTATGTGCATCAATGCACACCCTAGGGATGAAATGACCACACACAGTGCCTCAGCTGAACCATCCAAGTACCAGAACACCAACTCACACGTCCAGGGTGCCCACCCTAGGTTTACAATATCCACACAGAGGCCAGAATGCCCACCATCTTTCCCTTATGGCTTAATGCAGTGCTGAAGTTCCTACCCTCTGTGTATAAGCACCCACCACCAGGGATGGAGTGACCACCTTGTGTGCATCAGTGACCACACTGGAGCCAGAATGCCCTCTCAAAGTGCCAGGATATCAACTATGAAAGTGCCACAGTACTCACTGCTTGGCTGGAGTTCCCACTCTCTGTGATTTGATTCCCACAGTAGTGGCAAGACTGACTAAATTCTGTGTCACAACGCCCACAGTGTGTGCAGCATGCCCCCCCAGTTGTTTTAATGTCACACCTCTAAATTTCCAAGCCCACCATGGGGTTTGCATAGGCCCCTTCCATGCCTAAAAGCTCACACTGTGGGCTAAAATGCCAACAATAGTGTCAGCCAAAATGAACACCCTCAAGGATATGCTGCCCACTGTAAGACTGGGAGTCACACACATACACACACACACACAGACACACTGAGGCCAAGATTAACTTTCTTTGTGATTTCTGTGACTGTACAATTTCTCTGTGACCCCCAGTAGTCTCCCTCAACTCTGGATGGCACAAGCCAAAGATTTATTTTCCCAGTCTGCCTTGCCTGTGCACACACAGCCACACTGAGGCAAGCACTAAACCTTATTAGTGATTTCTGTGACTGTACAATGCCTCTTTGGCCCCCAGTATTCTCCCCCCAGATGACAAAAGTGATGGATTTATTTTTCCATCCTGCCCTGTGTACACATGCAGTCACATGGAGGCCAAGATGAACTTTCTTTGTGATTTATGTAACTGTAACATTTCTCTGTGGCCCCCAGTAGTCTCTCTCCCCTCTAGATGGCACAAATCAAAGATTTATTTTGCCAGCCTGCCCTGTGTATGTACACAGCCACACTGAGGTCAAGATGACCTTTATTTGTGATTTCTGTGACTAAACATTCTCTGTTGCACACAGAAGTCTCTTACTCTTTCTCCTCTGGATTGCACCAGTCAATGATTTATTTTTGGCCAATTGCCAGCCTGCCCTTGCCCTACAAGTGCAACTAAAATCTCTCCCCTCCGATTCCTCTCCTCTGCTCCCGACTCCCAACCCTTTCTCCTTCCCTCCAGCTTCCGTCCTCACAAATCACGCTGCAGCCCACAGGTTCTCTGTTCCAGTCTCCCCTCTGTGACCTGGTCTGTTCTGTGCTGTGTCCGCTGCTGCTCAGCAGGCCACGTTGTGCACTCACCATGGTTATATATCATGTGTGTCATGTGACTCTCCCCTGCCAGCATCACATGACTGATGCCTGATTGGTTGCCACTGGCCACTTCTATGTGCCGTGAGCGTGCCAAAAGCATCCCCATTGCAGCAGTCAACAGTGACACACTTAGATACATAGATACATAGATACATAGATGCATAGACAGTGTCGGCAGATGAGGGTCCTATGGCCCACCTAGTCTGCCATTTGAGCTTGTAAGTTCAGTTTGTTTTCCTAGAAGTCTATTTCCCTTACCCTGACCTCTAGAATTCCTTTATGTCTATCCCATGCATTCTTAAATCCAGTGATTGTTTCAGCCCCACCACTTCCTCTGGCAGGGTGTTCCACTTGTCCACCACCCGTTCTCTGTGAAGAAATTCTTTCTCATGTTTCCTCTGAATCGTCCCTCCTCCAACTTCATCCCATGCCCTCTAGTCCTGAAACATCTTTTTCGCTTAAAAATAGTGTTTTCCTGCACCCTGTTCTTCCCTGTAAGATACTTGTATGTCTCTATCATATCCCTCTCCCTCCTCTCCTCCAGGAGTACATGTTCAGTTCCTCAACCTGTCTTCATAGGACTTGTGATGCAACCCATGCACCATCTTTGTTGCCCTCCTCTGAACCTTCTCTACCTTTGTCTATGTCCCACAGAGGTATGGTCTCCAGAACTGTACACTGTACTCCAGGTGGGGGCCTCACTAGTGTCTTGTATAGCGGAATTATGACCTCCCTTTTCCTGCTGGTGATGCCCCTGCCTATACATCCCAGCATCCTATTTGCTTTACCTGATGCCTTGTCACCTGTTTCCCTACCTTGAGGTCATCAGAGATGACAACCCCAAGATCCCTTTCCTGCTTGGTGCATGCTATATCCTCACCCCCAACTGATATATTGTGCCAGGGTTTTGTGCCCCATATGCATTATCTTGCACTTCTTTGCATTGAATTTCAACTGCCAAACCCTTGACCATTCTTCAAGTTTCTGCAGGTCCCTTCTCATTCTGTCTACACCTCTGGTGTGTCTACTCTGTTACAGAGCTTTGTGTCATCAGCGAACAGTGAAATTCTGCCTTCTAGATCCTGTGCAATGTCACTGATGAAGATGTTGAATAGGACCGGTCCCAGCACTGATCCCTGTGGTACCCCACTGGTCACTCTTCCCTCTGTGGGTGACAGCCATTCTACCACCACCCTCTGTGTCCTGCCACCCAGCCAGTTACCTACCCACCACACTACTGTCCTGCCCACCCCTATTCCCCAGTTTGTGTAATGTCTTCTATGTGGCACAGTGTCAAAGGCCTTGCTGAAGTCCAGATAGGCCATGTCCACTGCCTCCCTGATCCACCTCCCTAGTCACCCAGTCAAAAAATTCAATGAGGTTGGTCTGACGCGGCCTCCCCTGGTGAAACCATGCTGCCTTGGGTCCTGTGAGTCCATTGACAACCAGATGTTCCACCAATCTCCTTCAGTAGTGCTTCCATGATCTTTCCCTCACTGGGTGAGGGCTGACTGGTCTGTAGTTCCCTGCTTCCTCTTTGTTCCCACTTTTGTATAAGGGACTACATCTGCTGTCCTCCAGTCTTTGGGTACCTCCTGTTTCCAGTGATTGGCTGAACAGGATGGCCAGAGTTCAGCCACCACCTCTCTTAGTTCTTTAAGGACCTGGGGTGCCCCCATCTGGCCCCATTGCTTTATCAGCTCTTATTACTTCCAGTTCCTTCAGGACCCTTTCTCGTGTAAAGGGACTTGTGTCCATTTCTGCACCATTCTCACCCTTGTACTCCTTCAGACCCATTACCCCCTCTTCCTTAGTAAAGACTGAGCAGAAATACCTGTTCAATATGTCAGCTTTACTGTTGTCATCCTCCTGGCTCCCATCCTCCCCTTCAGTCTCACTATCCCTCCTTTGTCTTTCTTTTTCACTTATGTACCTGTAAAGGTTTTGTCCCCTTTACCCACTGATTTTGCAATGTGTTCTTCTGTCTGAGCTTTGGCTTCCCTTACTGACTTCCCTCTCCCTTTGTTTCTCCTGGTACTTCTCCCCTATCCCCTTCTGCCTGTGTCTTTTGTACGTATCGATGCAATCTTTTGGCTTTCACTTTCTTTGCTACCTCTTGGAAAACCATAATGGTCTCCTCTTCCTTTTCCTCTTGCTAACCTGCTTAATGCATAATTCTGTTGTTCTTATAATCCCCATTTTAAATACTGCCACTGTTCCTCAACCCCTGATTCCTGTCCCATTCCCTTAATGCCTCCTTCAAGTATCTCCCCATTTTTCCCAAAGTCTGCCCCTAAAATCCAGGATCGTGTTTTGTGTGGTTTGGTTCTGCTCTTTCTGTGATTTCAAACCACAATGACTGGTGGTCACTGTTACCCAGGTGCTCCCCACTGTTACCCCATCACACTGTCCCTGTTTGTGAGACAAGGTCCAGTATTGCCTTCTGCCAGAGTTGGTTCCATGACCAGTTGCTTGAGGAAGGCACCCTGAAGGTCAGATAAATCTGCTCCTAGTTGATGCTGCTGCTGGGATGCTCCAGTCCACATCTGGTATATTGAAGTCTCAACCAGTACTACCTCACCCTTGTCTGCCATCCTTTGGATGGCTAGCATCAACTCCTATCTGTTTCTTCCTCCTGGGCTGGTGGTCTATAGACCACACCTGTGCGGATGGCTGGCCCATTTTCCTTTCCAGCAACCCACAGTATCTCTCCCCATTTTGTTCCTCCTGGATCTGTGTGGCCCTTATGTCATTTTCACATACAGTGCCTCCTCCTCCCTTCCTGCCTGCTCTGTCTCTTCTGAATATGTTGTAGCCAGGTATGGCCATCTCCCAGTCATGGTTATCATTACACCAGGTTTCAGTGATGGCCACAATGTCCAGGTCTGACTGTACCATGACAGCTCTCCAGATCTTCCACCATCTTGTTGCTAAGGCTCCTGGCATTTGCACATAGATTCCATGATTTGACCTCCTAGACTGCTTCACTGTTCTACTCAGCCCTTCCTTGGTTGTCATTTATCCTGGTTCTCCTTGCTGTCTGCCATTCTGCTGAATTTTGCCCCTTTTCTGCTTATCCACCTTTGGACACTAATCTCCATCTTTGCACACTGCTTTTGCAGAGATAGCCCTCCTCTGGTTCACTGGTTCCTACTGGCTGTGGGGGGTGAGCAAGTAGGTACCGTCCTTGCTGGCCTGCCACCCCCCTTTGCTAGTTTAAATGCTTGTCAATGTAGCATTTAAACTTATCATTGAGTGCTTGGATTCCCCTCCAGGATGGATGCAGGCCGTCAGGCTTGAACAAACCTCCATCCCTCCAGGTGGGTCCCCAGTCACCAATGAATCAAACCCTTCCTCCAGCACCAGTTCTTCAACCATGAGTTAAAGTTCCTGGTGCATGCACTCTATCTCTCTTCGCCTCTCACAGGTAGTACTTCTGAGAAAGTGACAGAAGTAGCTACTTGCTTGAGACCCCTCCCCAGTTTCCTAAACTCTTCCTGAACTTCCTTTGGCTCCCATTTGCCAAGTCATTAGTACCTAGGTGGATAATGACATCCAGCTCACCCTCCCATCTTGCCTTCCCAGTGATCCCCAGTATCTTCCTTCCATCCCTCCATGCCGTGGCACCTGGTAGGCACCTCACCTCCCTGTCCTCCCCTCCTGTGTTCCTAGCTGGATCCTCTCACGATGGAGTCCCCACCAGGATTCACTTCCTCCTCCTCCTCTGGGGTCCACTGCTTTCCCCACTGAGGTCACCTCCTTGCCTAACCTCCATCCTTTCCTTCCACTTCCTGGGTACCTCTATTTGGTTGTCCTCATTTGCCAGTGTGGCATATGAGTTCTTGAGAGGAATAGGATCTGGAATAGGATCTGGGATGTGCCTCTGCCTGACTGCTCTAACCTCCCTGAGCCACACTGTGCAGCTTTCCACAGACCTGGTGCAGACTTCTGTGTCAAAGTCTGTATTTATCCATGTCATTAGTGGATTCTGGGTTCGATCTGTGGGTCTGGACTTCAGACGGAACAATCTGCCCAGCCCTATTAATCATTGTCTTCCCATTCTCCATCACGGTCCCTGACCCACCAGCATTACAACTGTTATAGCTACCACTTAGCAAAGAGTATGGATTGATTGTAACAGTTACATACATACAGCAGCAGAAGGCCATTTGGTCTATCAACTCTGCTCGTGTTGCAGGGTCCACAGCTTGAGCTACTCTCCCTGCCTCTTCTCCCCACTCCTCCCAGCCTCCCTACCCATGACCCTTACCCTCCCCCTATACCTGTTCCAGACTCTCTTAAAGCTGCCCACTGCCTTCAACAAGATGACCTCTTCTGGCAGCTCTTTCCAAGTGTCCACCACCCTCTCTCGTGACGACGAGCTTCCTGAACTCCTCTAAACCTCCCACCCTCCAGCTTAAGACTGTGCACCCTCATGTTATGGTTGCCACCAGGTTGAAGAGACTTTCCTATCAACCTTATTTATCCATTTCACGCATTTGAAGGTCCCAGTCATGTCCCTCTCCCTCTTTCTCTCTCTCTCCTATCTTCCAGAGAGTACATGTTCAGTGCCCTCAACCTCTCCAAATCTCAAATCTCTCAGCTGCAAGGTTTACTCATTTCTTCACAGCACACCACTTAACATTAAGGGCATTGTCTACATTTTACTGTCTACAACATAATGTAGTAGTAATAATGTACAACCCCAGTGCATCAAGTATGGAAAGATTTTGCAGCATTTTGTCACACAAATTTACAAATTACACCTGTACTAAAATTTGATCAGTTTCTGGGCCATTACCCATTCTTTGGACTATTAAAGCATTATGATCAGTAATAGCAATATTCAATAGTTATTCAAGTATATCAGTTACAATTAATTTAAGTTTCCTGTCAGTCTCACTTTTCATCCGACATAAGCCATAAAGGAACAGCTTCCTAGGAAAAAGGGTTCACTGTAATCCTGCTGCTCAGAATTATTTTTCAGATGCGCTGGGCTTAAAAGATTGCTATCAACAGTATACATCCCAGCTAGGTCCAGTAATGAAGCTCTGTGCAAGATCATGTCCCGCGCCCCCTTGCCTGATTATACAGCATCAACCTGCTCTAAACCATTCTGTGACTTATGCTGTATATTTTAATTATTTTAACATCTAAAGCTGGAATTTTCAGAGCATGTATAAACAAATTATAAACAGCATTTTTCAGTCTACCTGGATTTTCATTTGGAAAGGCTTTAAACCAAAAATGCTAATATTGCCTGTAGCAATCCCAGTTTGAGACTGATTCGGCAATTTTCTGTTAATGAAGTCCATTGAAAAACCCTGAGACTGCAAGCTCCTATTATTAAGCCATATATGGTTGTCAACCCTAGCACTGGAACAAAAGAAAAAGACGCACTTAAAGCCGGCCTGGTGGCACTGAGGACTGAGGCGCTGGTGCCTTACCACGCTCTACACCTGTGACCTGTGTTCGGAAACGAGCATGGGATGCCGGGGGTTGGCAGGGATGGAGATGGATCAAGCATCTGATGGACTGCTCTCCATCTTCGGGGTGGGGGGAGTTCGTGGTGGGTGCCGTCTGACTCCTGGTGGAGTCTGGGGCTTGGTGCCGTGGAGCCACTACAGCATGGGTATGGTGCGCAGCAGATGCTTGACTAGCATGTGCACGGGAGCATGTGCGACCCCATCACAGGCGCCATTGCATGCCATGTGACCATGGGGGTACAAGAAAACCAGGAAATAGCTCCCAGTGGATGATGGGGGGAGCTCACAGACCCCACACCTGGCTAGCTACAGTACAAAATACTGATCTGGTCTCAGTAGGGGACAGCTCCCTCTGATGACCCCACCTGGGGGTGTAAGCCCTAGGAGCTAGCACTGTATGGTGGATGCCAGGGTGATAGGGCTGGGGCCCCCTCAGAATGAGAGGGCCATTGGAGCAGAGGAGTATAAATAGCCACACAAAAAAAAACACACACACCTAAAGCCATCATATCTTTGTTGTCCCACAATTGGTCTATATCATTATCAACAATATCAGCTCCTGTTGCTGCCCTTAATAGGTGCACACTCTGTTTTTATTTTGTTTGAACAAAATTGAATTATTCTAGTGATAGCCATATAGACTCAGAAGTGCACAGTCTGATAAGTCAACCAGCTCTTTTTCAGCTGATGGATATGTACTAAGAGAGGCCATACTGCACCCTTC
Organism: Neoceratodus forsteri; assembly: GCA_016271365.2. Classification (NCBI taxonomy): domain Eukaryota; kingdom Metazoa; phylum Chordata; order Ceratodontiformes; family Ceratodontidae; genus Neoceratodus; species Neoceratodus forsteri. The sequence continues at coordinate 1,279,964,354 of CM057459.1, read as the reverse complement.
TTTTTTAGCTAAACTCTCTGTAATATGTTGGTCTTCATGGAGACTAGTATGCCACTTTTTCCTAAAATTGTTCAGATCTTCCCTAAAAGATTCATGTGCCTGATTAATTGCCTATATGGTGCACAATATCTCCTTACTGGATGCCCTGTCAAGCTGGCTGCCATCCTCATTAACAGATGCTATACAAATCCCAGAATATTGAGTTTCATGTACTTCTGTAAGGCAGACACTGTTGCTATCTGCATTAGCACAGGGCTAATTTGAAATATCCTTAACCGTTTCAGCTACAAAACTATTAATTTGCTGTTGTATAAAACTCTGTTTACACTAGTGTCTATAGCAGCAGTTTGCTTTTTTGTAACTTTTCTGACTTTCCTAGCCTGCTTTTTACTTTTCCTTTTTAGTTTGGCATGAGAATCAGGAATACAAATTGTAGAAAAATCTGGCCTACTTGAATAGTATCAGAAAGCAGAGTAGCTTGTACAGTATCAGGTAATGGGATAGAAGGTGACCCAACTATGGGAACTAATTTATCCAACTTATTGAGTACATCATCTAATCTGGAACCATTCATAGGAATATTACATTTAAGGGTTTCTAATTCATTGCAGACTCCTACTAACTGATCCAAAATCATAAGATGGGCTGCATGCAAATCTTTCATACATTTTTTGAGATCATCGTCTACTCCAAAAGGGTAAGAGATGATAGGGTCCCCAGCCCCAGAGTTCCTCAGCATATAGAAACAGTATGATCTCTGAGGTGTTTTACTATTTATTTTGGTATCAGTCTTTTTTTAACCCAACAATGGCCTCCTGTATGTCCTTCAGTAATGCTCTGCAAATCAGTTAACCAATTAAAACAGTTCTCCTACACCAGGTTTAGGTTTAGGTTCAGGTGAGAATTCCATAGAGTTTGACAATCCAAAAAAGAGTCATAATACAAATCAATAGAAACCTCCTTGGTTGTTTTTAACCTAAATACTGTCTTCTACTTTTTTTGACTGTTAAGACTGATGAATTGGTCAAATTTCTATGCCCACTACTGTGCTCTCTGCTATTATTGCTAAAGTGAGAACCAAGGTCATCTTCTATAAAGATTTTGGGGTAAAGAAAGCCTAGCAACGTCCTGTCTAAAGTCTGGGTCTCCCAACTGGACATTATTGCATTCAATCAGGGAAACATCTGAGATTTAGTCTATTTCAATGAACTCACACTGGACAACACCACCTACAGTAGTTTCCTTAGCTGGAATAGATTTTGACAGAAATTCATTAATTTTAGTTTGCTTAAATTTTGATATATGCTCTTTATTTTTACTGACACTAGAATTTGTATTTTGATGTCTTTTTATTTTTGCTAATTTAATACCTTTTTTAGTTTTTTGTGACAGGTTTAGTCCCCCTTTTACACTTCTATGAGAGTGTTTTAATCTGAGTATCAGTGCCTTTCCCACCAACAGACTCCTGGCTAGAAATAACAATTGGGAATCCAGGCTTATCCATTTGTTCCCTATATTTATCATCATTATTATTGCCCTAGGAGGACCAGTGTTCTGATCCCCCAGAGGAGAGTTCAACAGTACTGACCTTGCATCCATGGCTGCTTGTTTCCTAAGCGTAAACCATGAAACAAAATTTACAAAAGTGGTTAATGCAAAGCAGAAACAAAACTATATTGCACTATCCCAAGCAACGTTTCATAAATTCCTTAAGTTCCTCTTATACAGAGCCGAGGCTCAGATATTCTGCCAGTTTGCTCTTTTCAATATCCTATATCCAATGCCAGTTTCTGAGATTAAAATAGTTAAGAAAAAAATTGTTGAAAAGACCAATCTCACTAGCTGTTTGGTAAACAGAAATCCAGTAATAAACATGTGAATCCTTGCAAAAAGGAAGCAGCACCGTATACATGCTTCCAGTTTAGCTTCTTTGTGGGTCTCCACCTTCTTAGATAGTGAAGGTATCCCAAATAATCCCTGAATGTAGCCAGCAAATAAGTCCCCGAATCCTCTGTTCCTGTTTTGGGGAGCTGAGTAAATTGCAGTTTAGAGAAAATTGCCTCAGTGTTTTCCAGCACCAAATTCACTAACGGAAAATACAAAAATAGAATAGTACCTAAATTCTTACGATCTGAAGATGTGAAGTTTAAGACACAGCTCAATTTACACGGATCTAATCTCTGAATATGACATAAAAACAAAATATATACAGAAGTAAAACAGCAAAAAACATTATCCAAATTTTGTAACAACAATTATATTAGAATAAGTGGTGAAAGACTGGCTTACTTCTTGATCTTTGAAGTGGCTAGTGCCTGTGTTGCTAAACCAAAAGATATCAGCTGCTATTAATACGTGCTCACTACTACCCAGCCGAAATAACTAGCAAAATGTAGCCAGAAAGTGCAACCGGGAGCATTAGCCATAGAACTTCAGGTCAAATGAAGCAAGACCAAGTGTTACAGCACAGACTCCTACAATGCTAGCTGGTCGGGGCCATGCAAGATGGTGACTGCTGATTTCAGAACACCAAGCACTGTCTTGCACATTAAATCCATTAGTGCAACCACATGACCAACAACAACCAGCAGTGGGAAAACAAAATGAATAAAATGTAAAAAATATAAGAAAAACAGACATAAATGCAAACACTATTTCACTAATCAGTGTTCATCTGCACCAAGTTAACTACATTCTCTAAAACTCTCTGACGTTAAGACAAACAAAATTCTCTTTGTATAATCTCCTTTTAAAATGCAGCAAAATACTGCCATAAAACTTACTTGTGCAATCAGTAAAAACAGTCTATGAGATACTATACAAAGTCATATGAGGAGGATAAAGAAAAAACGGTGAATGGTTGGTTGGAATACACTCCTTTTTCACTGAATTTCTGGGCCATCCAAAGCCCTCCTTCGCTTCTCCTCGCACAGTCCAAAGGTGTCTTTGAATGTATCGCTCACTCTAGCTCTCAGACCATAACCAGTTCTGCGGCCTTCTTCCTAAGAAAACAAGGGACAGAGGAGAATGGCAGAAACCAGCTGGCAGAGGACACAATAAGATGTTCTGGTAAGGTCACACTCTAGTTAGGCAATGGTAGCATACCTGTTGCTAAATGAAACATGCCATGTGACCCTGCTTCCCAAAAGTACTCCACAGTACTTGGAGCAGGCAGTGCCAAAAGCCTTCCTCAGCAACCAGCCAAACAGCAAGGAGTCCCAACCACCACTAGACAGATAGAGTGCCTTGCACCTCTCCTGACCAAGAAAAGTGCAGTTGTAAAGATGACAGTGAGTCCCAAAGTGCTTCCAATCTAATGTGAAATGGCCTGCAGCTGTCCACGCTTGTTAGCTGGTTCTACTAAATGAAATATTTTCCTAAGCGTTGTCAGCTGCTACACTGTTCTTAATAAATCTAGTTCATCTAGTGTCAATTAATAACAGAATTACCTTTTCTAACCTATCTGGAGAAATTTTATCAATAATTTTGACATCTGTATTTATCAGCATTCTTATGTTATTAAATGTTTGTCTAGCTTTGATAAAACTAGACTGGTCGCTATAAGCAGTTGTTGGAAAGACAATGTCCAATCATGTGATATAGAAACATGAGGAAGTACTTCTTTACAGAAAGAGCAGTGGATGCCTGGAACAGCTTCCCAGTGGAGATGATCTGAGCAAAGATTGTAACGAGATTCAAGAATGGATGGGATAGGCATAAGGAAACCTTAGTGGTTAAAAAAGGGAGGAGGGGGGTCAAGCCACAGACCAAGTAGGATCTGCAGTAATATAGTGATTAGGGAAAATGGGTGGACTGTGTGGGTCAAGCGGATCTTATCTGCCGTTAGATCTATGTTTCTATGTGACCCAAACTGCCACAGAAAACTTACAATCCAAATTTAAAATCAAAATTGTTCTGTATGAGGGAGGTTGTAGTGGGTCTTTTCTCTGTTTTTAGAAGTACTGATATTGTGGTGTAACTCCATGATGCGGGGGGGGGTCTAAGCCATCTGGGCTCAGGCAGTTTGCTGTTTTGTCTTCCTTAATGGCTGCCAGTATTTCCTCCCCCAGTATGGGTGCCAGGAGGGCCTCCTGCTCATCATGCAATACTGGCAGCTGTAAGTTAGAGAAATGCTGTTGGATGAGGGGGCCTATTGAGGAGAGGCTGTGTATAATTCCTGATAGTAACTCCTCATTATAACTTCAGTCTGGGTAGAAGAGTGGGTTACCTTGCCTGAAGCCAGACCCTGCAGTCTTGAAATACATGCGTGTTGACATTTGATCCTGAGTTGAATAGCTAATTGGTGCACCCTCCCCAACCCCTGTTCCCACTTCATAATCATATTGTTTTAGATAACTTAAAGACATTTTAACCTTTTGATCTAATACACCTTGTATTTGTTGCTTACTTTTGGAATCTGGAAGTCTACTTCCCTGTCTCCCTCCTCACATAACTGCTGCAATTTTTTAAGGGTTCCGTTAATTTGTGGCGCCATCTTTCCCTTTCTTGAACATGTTTGGCAGCATAGGGGATAATTTCTCTTCTAAGAACTGCCTTGAGGGAATCCCATAGTATCAGGTCATTTGCCTCCTCCTTGTCACTGTTGACTAAACATTGTTCCACTTTCTCCCAGACTAAGGTTTGAAAGAGTTCCTCTCTGTGCAAAGACACATTTAATCTCCAGGTTATGTGCTTTCTAACTGTGCCCAAATCCAATTTAGTACAAAGTGAGGAGTGATCTGATTATATTCTGAGGGCAGTCATAATATCCTGGACAGTAGGGATGTGCATGGACCAAATATTTCCTGAATATCATGAATAGCAGGCATTCTGAATGTTCAGATGAATGTCCTGAATACCTCACTATTCGGCCAGTATTCGGGAAGCAATATTCAGTGGAGGAGATTTCATTCTCTCAGAGAGCTTTCTTTGCCAATCAGAGGCTGTTTCTGGAGCTCTTAGCTCTGCACATCATGTGATCTCCACACTGTAACTTGGTAGATGTATGAGAGAGATAGCAGCTTGAGTCTGTGTACTTCAGACAGCTTGATCTTAACCAACACAAAAAAGAAAAGTTTTTTTTTCTGTTAGGGAAATAGTTTATTTTTTGATCAGTGCTTAATACCTGATTATAATTAGATAACTTCTGTCACAAGTGCACTCTGCAGATCAGGCCCTCCATCCCTACAGTGCCGAACCTAGAAGTGCAATATGTGAACAGGAGTCAAGCAGGGTAACCCTCCTGTTTGTTTTGGGTCCAAAACACCTACTAGTTTCGAGGCCTGAGGCCAAATATGAACCCTTTTTTGCTAGTATGCCCAGTTAACAGGATCAAATATCACACCCTCTTCGGGGAGATGCAGTGCAATACTTAACCCAGCAGACACCCAGCCTGGTTCACAATTCTCCCTTGTTTGACTCAATCGAGACCTAGGTATTTTTCTTACCTTAGAGCAAGATGGTAACACACTTTAAGCCCTTAACAGGTCTGTCAGATTTATCAACACTGTCTCAGTATTCACATGCAAAAAATGAGAAAAGACTCAGGCAGGATTAAAGAAAACAAAAAGTTTACTACAATTAAAAAAATAGTAAATACATACAAAATGTAGAACATATTTACATAAATGTTCACAGTCCAAAAGAAATGGAAATTACAGAAACAAAAATGCCTTGTACTTGAATTTCTAGTTCTACCTTAGTTTCAATTTGGTGTTGCCTATTTTGACAGAAGTGCCTTTTAGTCCAGAACACAGTGTATGTGTTCTCTTAGGAGTCCAGAGATAGAAGATCAAAACTCCTTTCAGCCAGATTGATAATAGGCCAAATGACCTCCTATCCAGTGAGGTCACAGCTCATGAGATCACTCTTAGTCCTTTAATTAATTGTAACTTGACCATGTATATCCAAAAGGGTGTCATTTCACTGCTTGCTTGAAATCTGCAATGAGCAATATTTAATTATAACAGTCTCTTTCCTATCAGAGCATTCCCTTTGATCTTTAGAAACACATCCTGACAGCTGTTTTCTCCTAGTTGTGAGAAATCCAACAGGTTTCTGTTCAGAAATTGATTCCTCCCAATATGTCATAAAATGCATCCTGGTTCCTGGACTTCAAAGTAAATTGATGGTTTACAATGTGTGATAACCTGGCCTTTGAAGAAAGTTCGTACGAACATACAAACATACGAAATTTGCCAGCAGATAAAGGCCTAGAGGTCTATCAAGTCTGCTCGAATGTGCAGCTAGCACCCCTTATTCTGCAGCTGCCTCTTTCTTCCACCCTTCCCCTTCCCCTTCATTAACTCTCCCCCTTGTCCTGTCCCATCCTCGTTTGAAGCAGTCCACTGTTCTCCTACATACCACTTCAGCAGGTAACGCATTCCACCCAGTCACCACCCTCTCTGTAAAAAAGTGTTTCCTCATCTCCCTCCTGAACCTTCCTCGCTCCAGTCTCATATCATGGCCCCTGGTGTCTCTCCCCTCCCTTACTTTGAACAGCCCCTCTGTACCTGTCTTGTTTATTCCTTTCATGCATTTGAAGGTTTCAATCATGTCACCCCTGTCTCTCCTCTCCTCCAGTGAGTACATGTTCAACTCCTTCAATCTCCTCTTGTATGATAAGTCCCCCAGCCCTTTGATCATCTTTGTTGCTCTGTGCTGCACCCCTTCCAGTAACTTAATGTCCCTCTTCAGATACTGGACGCCAGTACTGCATGCAGTACTCCAGGTGTGGTCTAACTAATGACCTATACAGTGGCAAAATCACCTCCTCCCTCCTCGAGGATATACCCCTTGCAATACAACCCAGCATTTTTGTTGGCCTTTGCAGCTGCCTTCCTACATTGTGCCGAGTTGTTCATTGACCCTGTAATGAGCACACCCAGATCCTTCTCCTCCTCTGTCTGGGCTAGCTGCACTCCCCCTAGCTGGTAACTCCTCCTTGGGTTCTTCATCCCAAAATGCAGCACCTTGCACTTTTTGGCATTAAAGCCCAGTTGCCAGGTGTCTGACCAGGTTTCAAGCTTTGCCAGATCATCCTGCAACCCCTGCCATCCCCCTAGGTCATCCACCACTGCGCCTACCTTGGTATCATCAGCAAATAGACTGATCTTGCTCTTGATGTCCCATGATATTCTTAATTAAAGTATCCACTGGGTCAGTTTTCCTACAGCCAGCTGTTCCAGCAAGCCAGGACCTTTGGGGTCAAAAGGTCAGGCCCCTTTAAAAGCTAGTCTTTCCCATGGGCCTGCTGGCTGCCATATTTTCCAAGCAGACATTCAAATAACATATAGTTATATCACAAATATGATAAAGTATAATAATAGGTAGCTAGGAGAGCATCACATTCCCCGCTAGACTGAATTTGGGGAATCTATTCCTAGGCATGGGATGAGTTCTCTAAATTCGGTTCATGGCTCTAACCGATGCGATAGCTCATCTGTGTTGTTTGCTGCCCCTGCACTGTGTGTGACAGTCATGTCGTACTCCTGCAAGGCAAGGCTCCATCTTAAAAGCCTACTATTTGTTTTACTCATTTGTGCCAGCCAAACCAGGGGGTTGTAACCTGTTTATACCTCGAAGTGCCGCCTATATAGGTATGGCTCTAGCTTCTTCAGTGTCCACACCATTGCAATGCATTCTTTCTCCACTGTAGAATAAGCCTGCTCTCAGGGAAGTAACTTCTTACGGAGGTACACTATTGGGTGATCTTTCCCTTGGTTAGACATTTGACTAAGCAGTGCCCCAATACCCACATCTGAGGCTTCAGTCTGGATAACAAGGGGTTTATTATAGTCTGGACTGGCTAATACAGGAGCACTGCACAGTGCTTCCTTTAGCCGCATAAAGGCTTGTTCACAGGCTGGTTCCCAGATAAGCTTTTTAGGCATTCTTTTCTTTAACAGGCCAGATAGAGGAGCTGCCAGGGCACTGCAGTTTGATACAAATTTTCTATAGTACCCTGCAGTCCCAATAAAACTCCAAAACCTGCTTCTGGGTTTCAGGTCTGGGCCATACCTCAATTTTTTCTTGATTAGAATGGAGCTGTCCCCGGCCTACTACATGCCTGAGGTATACCACCTCAGCCAAGGCCACCTGGCACTTTTCAGCTTTTACAGTGAGCCTGACCTTCTGTATCCTGCCCAGCACTTCCCTAAGGTGCGACAGGTGTTCCTCTCAGCTGGCACCGAAGATGGCAATGTTGTCCAGGTATACCACGGCGTACTCTTCAGCACCATTTAACACCTGGTTCACCAACCTTTGGAAGGTGGCAGGGGTGTTCTTCATTCTGAAAGGCATTACTTTAAACTCAAATAACCCTATTGGAGTGATGAAGGCCGACCTCTCCCTTGCTCTGGCAGTTAACTCTACATACTAATACCCTTCTGTCAGGTCAATAGTAGGTATGTTGCCCCTCCCAACTTGTCCAGTAGTTCATCTGTCCGTGGTATTGGGGGGACTTTGTGACTGCATTGAGTCCATGATAGTTCACACAAAATGAGTAGAGCCATTGTATAGCTTGGGAACAAGGACTACAGGTGAGGCCTGGGGCAGTGGGATTTCTGGATTATCCCTAAATCCAGCATTTTGTCCATCTCCCTCCTAATGTCCTTTTGGATGGCCTCTGACACCCGATATGCTGTTTGCTGTATGGGTGTTTGCAACCCCATCTCCACATCATGTGTTGCTAAGGGGGATAGTCTAGGCTTGGTGCTAAACAATGGGGCAAAGTCTGCTAAAACCTCCCGTACTTTCTGGATCTGGTCCGGGGTCAATTGGGATGACATTTCAGTTGCCTCCACAAAGGACTCCTGCGTGCTTTCTTCCAGCAAGCCCGGAAGGGGGACTTCCTCGTCCGTCCCCTCCCCTCCCCAGGATTACACACTGCAAAGACCATGTCAGCCCTATTTGCATATGGCTTCATCATGTTGACATGGTACATTCTTTGGGTATGTATCCTGTCTGGCAGTTCTGTAATGTAATTTACATAATTTACCTGTCTGACTACGTTGTATGATCCTGCCCACTCGAACTGCTGCTTATCTTTCTGGACCGGGATTAGGACCATGACCTCCTGACCCACAGTGTATGGGCAAGCTCTGTCTCTGCGATCATACCATACCTTTTGTTTTTGCTGGGCAGCTGCCAGGTTGCTCTGGGCTGTTCCCATAAGCTCCTTCAGCTTTTCCCTAAACTTAGGGACATAATCCTTTATGGGAGATCCCTGGGTGGCATGCTTGCCTTCCCAGCCCTCCTGGATCAAGTATTGGGGCCCAAGTACCCTACGTCCATATATGAGCTCAAAGGGGGAAAACCCTGTTGACTCTTGGGGCACCTCCCTGTATGCCAACAACAGGTGAGGGAGATCCTTCCCATGCTGTTCAGCAAACACTTGGAGCATTGTTTTAAGGGTACCATTGAGTCTTTCCACAAGCTCACTGGCTTACGGGTGATAAGGTGTTGTGCATCTCTGCACCACCACATACTTCTCCCACAAACATTTCATCAGATCTGTCATGAAAGAACCCCCTCAATGATAACCTCCTGTGGAAACCCAGCATTGGAGAAAATCTGTAACAAGGCATCTGCCACTTTGTCTGTCCTTAGTGAGGATAGGGCGACTGCCTCTGGGTACCAGCTGGCATAATCACCATTGTTAGGATAAACCTCTTCCTGGAGGATTTGGGGGTATTCAAAGGCACCACAGTATCCATTCCTACCCTCTGGAATGGTGCCTCCACTATGAGCAAGGAATTAGGGTGGCTTGGGTTTTTCTACCGCTTTTCCCAATTTCTTGCCACCAGTGACAAGACCTGTAATACTCCTTCACCTGTTGTGAAGTTGGGCCAATAGAAATTTGGGCCAATCTCTACAGAAGGCACATGATTCCCAGATAACCAGACATGGGAATATCTTGAGCAATCATGCACGGTGCCCCTGGGGAATGACAAGCTGCCTGTCCATCACCCTCCGTCTTTACATCCTGCATATACAGCAGTCCATTGTTCCAGTAAACCTTATGTTTCCCATCACCTCCCAGTGCTCCATCAGTGTTTGCCCAAGCCTCAGCTTCTCTAAACTGGGGTTATTTGCTGAGAGCAGCTGCAGAATCTTCACACATTCTCAAGGCATGGGACAGGTCCCCTACAGTTTCTAAACTAGGGCCCCTATCTCTAGGGTCAGGGCATTCAGTGTCACTGCCATCCCTAACCTCTGACAATGGGTTATCCCTCTCTCCTCATAGTAACCTTCTGTAGTTGTTCTGTTACCTGCTATCTGGGGAGTTTCCACCCCCCTTTTTCTATTCTCCATATCAGAAGACACAGGCTGGGGAACCAGCCTCCTAGTGTTTTCCGCAAGGGCTTCTATGGGCTCCAGGGAGCTACAATTTACTTTTGCTGCTTGACTGTGGGTAACAGCACACACCATCCCTTTTGAGAGTGTTCCCAATAATCACATCCAGGGAAAGGTTCTCTGCCATTGCAACATTTTGCACAGTCTCACCTGTCTCACCCCCAGTCCAGGAGAACAGTAGCAAGTGGCAGCATTTTCTCCTCCCCAGTGAATCACCATACAGTAACAAACTGATTCACCATAAGCTGTTCAGGCTCAACAAAATCCCCTTGTACCAAAGTCAGGGATGCCTCTGTGTCCCTTAACCCATGGGTCTGTACCCCATTCACAGTAGCTGGGTGTATGTGTGCCCTCATGTTTACTGGCATGCTTTTCAGGGATACATAAAAAACCTGCTTCTTTCCCAGCACCACTTTGTGCACACTCTGCCCTTTTAGACACTGCTTGGCAAGATGTCCAGGTCGCTTGCAAAATCAACATTCATTTCTTTTCTCAGGCAAATCTTATCTTTATAACCTGGGGCTCCCTGGTTTCGGTGGAGGCAGTGAGGGTTTTAGCTGCCCTGAAAGCACGCTTTCCTTACTGCGCTGCCATGCCCACCCCACTCCCTCTCAGAGCAGGTCTGCTCCTGGCATAGTGGTCCAAGAGCTTGGCAGCCTTCTGTATTGTTTTCAGATCTCAGTCCTTCTAGCCAGGTTTTCAGCTCTATAGAGCAAGCCCAAAAGAACTGCTGTAAGTACAACATTTTCAATTTTCTACAGAGTCTGCTTGAATCCTTTCCTACCAACATTTTAAAACTGATGTTGTTTAGTGGCTAGCTCCTCATAGCTCATGTCAGGGTTTCTCCTGAACTTACGAATTTAACTCTGTATGCCTCTGCTGTCAAATCATATTTTTTAACAGAGCAGCTTTACGTTTGCCATAATCATTACTGTCCTGATTGTCCATTTGACCCAGTGCATCACAAGCTTTCCTGGTAAGCAGCAGGGATAGCTGGAAGCTCCAGGACTCTCTGGGAATTTTTGCCTCAATACATATTTTTTTTTAATGAATTTAAAAATGCATCCATATCTTCCCCCTCTTTAAATTCAGCTATCAATTTTAAATTTAATTTGTAACCCAGTCCTGGAAATCCCGGTCCATCCATGCCTTTTACCTGCTCTGGCATTGGTCTCTGGAGCTGTAGCATCTCCAGTTCAAATCTCCTCTGGCAATCTTATTCCTCTTGCTCAGCACCCTGAGAAGGAAATGAAAGCCACTGCTCCACAAGGATCCTATTAGTAGAGTGGTGGCTTTACTTCCTCTCAGGGTGATCACAGCTTCATAAACTGCCTTTTAAAAAATGCCCCATTGACTTGTATAGGGCTCACCCCCATGCTTTCCTTGCTCACATGACACAAAAACATTGAGCTCGGGGGTGGAATAGGGCAGAGCAGAGCAAGTAGGAAGTTGGAAGGAATCGCCTGGAGATGGCTACAGAGCCAGTTACGATCCCTTCACAACAATCACACAGTGAGTAAAAAAAAATAATTTTCAGGCAAATCAAGTTTGGTTATATAGGTATTGGGCTATGATGCCCAATACTTTATGCCTTTTCACTGGAAATTCACTTTAAAAAATTAGTAAATACATACAAAACAGAACATATATACATAAATGTTTATAGTCTAAAAGAAGTGGAAATTAGAGAAACAAAAATGCCTTGTACTTGAATTTCTAATTCTACCTCAGTTTCAGTTTGGTGTTACCCATTTTGACAGAAGTGCCTTTTAGTCCAGAACACAGTGTGTGTGTGTTCTCTTAGGAGTCCAGCGATAGAAGATCAAAACTCCTTTCAGCCAGATTGATAATAAGCCAAAATGTTCCTCCCATCCTGTGAGGTCACAGCTCATGAGGTCACTGTTAGTCCTTTAAATAATTTGTAACATGACCAAGTATATCAAAGAGGTGTCATTTTACTGTTTGCTTGAAATCTGCAAAAATAGCTATATTAAATTAGAACAGTTTCTTTCCTATCAGAGCATTCCCTTTGATCTTTAGAAACACATCCTGATAGCTATTTTCTCCTAGTGGTGAAAATCCAACAGGACTCTGTTCAGAAATTGATTCCTCCTAATATGTCATACAATGCATCCTGGTTCCTGGACTTCAAAGTAAATTGATAGTTTACAATGTGTGATAACCTGGCCTTTGAAGGAAGTTCTTATTTATTTATTTATTGAATTTTGATGACCGGGTAGGCCCACTGGGCTCCGAAGGTCCCTTTTTCAAGGGCGACCCAGGAATAACAGTACAGACATTATGAACTTTTGTACATTTACATATACAGGAAGTCATGGGTATACAGTATTCGGCTGTTTACACATAGCAGTAGTTATAAGAGTTATATGCATCATGTTGGTAAGTTGTAGTTCATTGCATTCAAACATTTATCCTACATATTAGTGAGACAGTACTGTGGATTCTTTGGGTGACATAGTTCAAGAGCATTAGAATGGTTCAGAGAGGAGAAAAGTTAGTGCTACATTGTTAGGGGTGGAAATTTTATTTAGTTGTGGTCATTTAGGTAGTGTCAGGTGTGGTGGCACTGGCTTACACTTGTTGATAGGAGATGGGTTTTGAGTCTGGTGCGGAAGCACAGCACTGATGGGGTTTCTCGCACCTCCAACAGGAGGCTGTTCCATAAGGAAGGGGCAGCATATGAAAAGGATTTCTGGCCTGCCTTAGTCCTAGCTTTGGGAACCTCTAGCAACGTTTGGCCTGAGGACCTAAGGCTGCACTGGTTTCTTTTTACTGTAAGGAGTCTCCCGAGGCTAGGGGGAGGCGGAGGCTGATTATCTTTTTCGCCAGGCAGAGCACGGGGTAGCTGAGGTGTGCTTCGAAGGATGGCCAGTTAAGCTTTGCTAACACCTTACAGTGGTGGCTCCTAGAGTGGGATAAGGTGGCAAAGCGGTCACCTTGTTGTATAGAACCTGTAGTTTACCATACTCCAGCTTTGAGATACCCTGAATGACCGGGCAGCAAATATTAGTGTTGGAAGTAGGACACTCACTGCTATAGCAGTCCTAGCTTCAAGGGTTAACAGTTCCTTGAGCCGATATAGTAATCCGAGTTTAGTATGGATTACTTTAGTGACTTGGTCCACATGTTGTTTGAACGTGAAACCCTGGTCAAGGGTGAGGCCAAGGTATTTTGTTGAGGGAACAACTTCCAGCTTGTTGCCCTCCAGAGATGAGAGCTGGAGAAGTATCTTGTCCAAGGGCTCTTGGTCCGAACAGCATAACTTTGGTTTTATTGGTGTTAAGGACCATTTTGTTATTGATGAGCCACGTCTCCATGATCTGACTATCCTTTTGGAGAGAAATGCATAGGTCATCCAGGTTGTCAGAGGATGTGTAGATAACAGCATCATCCGCATATTGGATTTTATTGCTGCTTCCACAGTGTTTGTGCAGTTCATTTACGAACAACGAGAACATAAGAGGCCTGAGTATGGACCCTTGGGATACTCCATCCATTAGGGACTGAGGTTTGGAGAGTTTGTCCTGCCACCTGACTCTCTGAGTACGACCCGTGAGGTAGCTTTCCATCCATTTGAGGGCATGGACATCAAAGCCTATATGGAGAAGTTTTTGGAGGAGTAGTCTGTGATCCACCTGGTCGAAGGCCTTGAAGAGGTCCATAAAAAATGCCCCAGTGTTGGATCCAGCATCTAGGTCTTTGAGTACATTCGAAGAGAATTTGGTTAGGGCAGTGTCTGTCCCATGTTTGGCTCTAAAGCCATATTGCGATGGGGACAGCAGCATGTGGGCTTCCAGGTACTCCTTAAGCTGGGCATATACGATTTTCTCCTGTATTTTTGCCAGGGTACAGAGCAGGGAGATTGTCCTATAGTTTTCAATTGGTTCTACAGGCCCTCCCTTATGGATCGGGACCACATGCACCTGCTTCCACAGCTCCAGGACATATCCTTCAAGTAAGGACCTATTGATCAGCCAGGTGAGTGGCTGCACGAGCGCCGTGGCACCATCTTTTAGAAATCTAGCTTTGAGTCCATCCGGGCCTCCTGAACCTGTCGTTTTCAGGGTTTTTAGGATGGCCAGGACCTCTTTTACCTTAGCCAGCCTCAAGTGAAAGGGTGAGCGGTCAGGAGATTGAGGAACCAGTGGAGCGAACAGGTTTTTAGGTACCGATGACCCTGCCTGATGTATATCAGGGTTAGTGAAGTATATATTAAGGGTCTCAGCGATTTGTGCCGCATCTTGTAGTACCTTTCCATTGGCTGTGATGGGGCCCATGGTAAACTTTTTTCCCCCCTTCATCAGTTCGTTGATGTGGGACCAGAAAGTTCTAGGGTTGCCGAGGTTGGCTTTTTGGACTCTGGAGGTGGTTGAAATACTCTTTTCTCGCTAGTTTGGAGGCCTGTTTACATTGGTTTCGGAGGGTTCTATAGATAACCTGGTCTGCTTGAAGAGCTGTGTACTTGGACTTTTCCAAGCTTTGCTGCAGCTGATCATCAAGGCCTTTAAGGGAGGGATAATCCACTTATAGCAGTGGCCTTTTACCCGGTAGGTTTTATAGGGCAGGAGATCCATGGTTCTACGTGATTGACCTATTTAAGAAGTCAACCGCCCATCCAAGGTGGGAGACTTCTAATAGGGCTCCAATCCAAGTTGCCCAGGAGAATATTATAGTGCTCCGGGAGAACTTTGAGTAGTCCCTGGAAGTGAGTATTCTGGGAGGGACCTTTACCGTCTTGTTCCTCCAAACACAGAAGGTGGGTGAGTGGTCGCTGAGGGCATCCGCCATGGTGCCAGCCAGTTGAACATTTTTGGGGTTGGACACCAGTACCCAGTCTATGATCGAGTGGCTGCCCATTTTATATTTAAACCTTTTGAGTAGGGTGATTATCTGGGAAAGGTTAGCCTCCAGAAGCATACCTATTATTGAGGACCTGGCCTCTTTGGCCCAGTTCAGGTTGAAATCACCAAGGATGATGAGTTCAGAAGCAAACTCAACTGTTAGTTTTTTTGTAAGAGACTCGAGGGATTGGAGGGCCCCCTTTGGTGGACTATATACACACACTACATTAAGGTGTTTAGCACCGCCGAGGGTGATGCGTATAAAGATAGTTTCAATTTCGGGGGGCATTGTTACTTTAAGGTTAATATGAGCAGAGATCAGAGTAGCTTTCACATATATGAGAACCCCACCTCCTTTTTTCTAGGTTCTCTCCTTCCGGTAACAGACATATCCTGGGGCAGCAAATTCGTGATCTTGGATCAATGGTTTTAACCAGGTCTCAGAGACTGCAAGCACATCAGGGTTGTAGAGGGCTAGCCATGCTTGTACTTCATGAGTTTTTGGCCTAAGACTACAAATGTTCATGTGTGCTAGCCTCAGACCCCTTGCTGCAGTCCAGATTAGGTCCTGGGAGGTCGAGATAGAGGTACTGTCAACACCTGGGCCAGGGTTAGGCTGAATGTCCCCTGCCTGCAGTAGCAAGGTCCTTAGCAGGAGGCGAAGAATATAGGTCAGGGAAGAGAACCTAGTCTTTTTAGGTTTGTGTGTCAGCAAAAGGATATCCCTGTAGCAAATCCTGCTCCTACTGAGTTTGGCGG
This sequence comes from Neoceratodus forsteri, assembly GCA_016271365.2. Lineage (NCBI taxonomy): Eukaryota > Metazoa > Chordata > Ceratodontiformes > Ceratodontidae > Neoceratodus > Neoceratodus forsteri. The sequence continues at coordinate 1,279,948,377 of CM057459.1, read as the reverse complement.
CTATTAGGAGGGCCAGGTTGTCAGCCAAGGGTGGGCTATGAGAGTGCCAGGCCTGGTGTGGTGCTGGTCCGTTTGGAGGCTGCGCAGTGGGGCCTTGTCTACCAGCTAGCCAATCCACCCAGAGTATTGTGGGGATGTACAGGGCAGCTAGGAGGAGACCCTTATGTGACCTGAGCTGGCCCGAGGTACAAGTATTCAGTGGCCTGTTGACTGGCATTTTCAACCTTATGTGTCGTTGTTAGGCAGCAAGAGCTTGGCCTAGTAGTAACGGATCAAGGGTGATTTGGGGGGGAACAGGCTGGTTGCTGAAGGGTACCGGGACACTCAGCAGTATTGTGCTTCTTAGGGTTGTGTCTATACAAAAACTCTTACTTGGCTAATTTTCTAACCCTTAAGTTCAGTAAGCGATAGGATTCTTGGTTATATAGGTTACTATAACCGATATGACAGATTTAGTGTCGCAACAGTTCAGAATAAGAGATAATAAAAAAAAAAAGAAAAGAAAAGAGCAGCTAGACATAACCCAGTGGCAGTGTTGTTGACTAGTTATTGCAAAATGGAATAGGGTTAGCTGATTATATTATGAGCACATTTTTAAGTTTTAGCACACTATAGGGTACTTATAGTTTAGTATGATTTCAGCATTCAAAACCAAGTAGTCCTTTGTTGTACAGTTAGACCATTAACATTCCACAATAGGTAGCAGGAGTTATACAGTAGGTCCCCTGTTCTGTTGGGCTTGCCTGTAATTGATACAGGCTGAGGTAGTTAGCCTGGCGATGCTCCTCCTCCTGCACTTCCCTATTGGTGTGGGGCTCACAAGGCGATGCAACCCCCTACATAATCACAACAGAAACGGGCGGGTGGGCTGGAAACTTTCAAATCCACAGTCTGCATACTTATTTTACAACGGGGGAGGTCCACCGAACAAATAAAGCTGTCGGCGCCTCAACCCCGCAGTTTTCAGCTTCTCCCTAGGCAGAGCAGTGGGGGGGGGCCCCGATGCCATCAGTCTCCATCGCCGCAAACAGTCCTATGGTCAATGGGATGTGCTGAGAGGGGGGAAGCAGCCTATTTCAGCTGGCTGCACTCCACGTCACTCCCCTTCTCTGCCAATGGCTCTGGTGTCTCTTGCAAAATTCAGCCGGAAAAAAGGTGCCAAGTGGGTCAGTTTTACTACAGCCAGCAGTTCCAGCAAGCCAGGGCCTTTGGGGTCAAAAGGTCAGGCCCCTTTAAAAGCTAGTCTTTCCCATGGGCCTGTTGGCTGGCATATTTTCCAAGCAGACATTCAAATAACATATATTTATATCACAAATATTATACAATATAATAACAAGGAGATAGGCAGATCATCACGGCGATACCAGATGATTAAGGATCCCTCATGCAGCGAAATCAAAAACTTACAGCATTATGGTAGTAGCGGCTTTTCCACGCCATGCACACGCTCCCCTCACAGAAAAATAGTATACAGTGCCACACCCTACCATGACTTGCTACCGAAAGTCTATTTATTGCAAATGATAACACCTTGAGCATGTATGTAAATGTGACCTTTTCAGCTTGCACAGTATATGCACCACAACCGCTTAACTATCTTTACAAATTCATTGAAATAGAAAGAACGCTTCCACGCTGTACCACTGCACTGTTTTATTTTTCTGTATTTTCTGTACACCCCCCTTATGCATCTAAGTTTCATCATCTGAACAATATTTTTACCGCAGCACTGTGTTTCCGTTATATTTGTAATCTTACTACAGCTTAATGACGGTTTTCCGACTGTATGTCACATTCTCAGCATTGTCCTCTGCCTCAACTCATTTCGCCTCCTGATCTGGCACACAAATTTAGAATATACAATATACTATTTGTTCTTTCTTCTGTGGGGGCGCTCTGCCCACACCCCCGGTTCTATTTGGTAATTTGCACAGCTGCATTTATTATTATGACTGTTAGTTGTTTTATTCTTTACGAGGGAGTGTACTGGTAGCTGGCAGTGGGCGAGCAACAGCCTGCAGCTACGGTGAAACTGCTGTAATTGTCCTTGAGCGCAAGAGGGTCATTAATCATCCGGTATCTTCATCATCACAACTTCTGACTGCAATATTTTGTGTTTTTGTCTCTGTACTGGGCTCAGTTGCAGGACTAGCAGGAGAGAGAGAGGAGTGTGTGTGTGTGTGTCTGCTGACACCCTCACCCACTGCATTCAGTCACACAGCTCTTCTAGTGTGTGATTCTTTCTTTTGGCTGAAAACATTTATTTTGGCAGAAAAGAGATTCTTTGTGCTCAGTAAAGTCAGGCTTTAGTTTTCTGTCTAGTGTGATGAATTATATAGTGTATGTGACACTTTGCCCATCTACTTGTTATTATATTGCATCACATTTGTGATATAAATGTACAGTATGTTCTGTGAATTTCTGCTGGGAAAATATGGCAGCCAGCAGAACAGCACTCTGACAGGTGGAATTTCAAAAGTGTGGTCAGGAAATGATACTTCCATGACCCAGTGGAAGCTCTAATTTAGGGCTTCCTTCAGACAATTGGTTATAACAGTTGTAAAACATCCATTTACTTTGAAGTCCAGGAAATCAGGATGAATTTTACACATTTTAGGAAGAAGCAGCTTCTGACTGATACGTGTTATATTTCACAAATAGGTGACATAGCTTTTCAGGAATTTTGCTCTGAAGCTCAGAGGAGTAGTTCTGACTTGTCATAAAGCATGCTGCTCACTAATTAGGAAATACATATATATATTTATTGGAAATGTTGAGCAGAGTGATGAGGCATGTGACTGACTAATTAATTCAGTATCCAGGAAGAGTGACCTCTTGCCAATAGCCCAGAGCTGTGACATCACAGGATGGGAGGGACATTTCGGCCTCTATTATCAAGCTGGCTGAAAGGACCGACACTTCTACTTCTGGATTCCTAAGAGAACACACACTTGTGTTCTGGACTTAAGGGCACTTCCGTCAAGAATAGGTAACCCACAACTGAAAACTGAATTAGAATTAACAATTCATTTACAAGGTGTGTTTTTTTTTAATTTTCATTTATTTTGACTATAAGCATTAATGTATATATGTTCAGTGTTTGTATTTATTTACTATTTTTAATTTTAGTAAACTTTTTGGTTTCTTAAATCCTGCCTGAGACTTTTTTTTTATTTTGAGTGTGAATGCTGGGACAGTGTTGAGAAGTCTGACAGAACTGTTAAGGGCTTATAGTGTGCTACCATTTTGCACTAAGGTAAGAAAAGTACTTAGGTCTCAATTGAGTCAAAAGGGGAGAGCTGTGAACCAGGTTGGGTGCCTGCTGGGTTAAGTATTGCACTGCATTTCCCCGAAGAGGGTGTGATAGTTGACCCTGTTAACTGGGTGTGCTAGCGAAAAGGGTTTATATTTGACTTCAGGACTCGAGACTGGTAGGTGTTTTGGACGCAAAACAGACAGGAGGGTTACCTGGTTTGTCTCCTGTTCACATACTTCACTTCAAGGTTTGGCACTGTGGGAGCAGGCCTGACCTGCGGAGTGTGTTTGTGACAGTGTATATTATATAACTTGGGGACGGTACCATTTCTAGGCTCAGTAACAGCCATTCAGAGAGGGATGTTTGCTAAGCTTAGCTTACTTGTCCTACGCCCAGTGTTTTAAGTTCCAATCCATACAAAATCTAGTGTGACTGACTGTGATGTGAGTGAAATTGAATGCGAATCTGATTTTCTTTTGAAAAATCAAGGTTCTGATTTTGGTGTGTGTTTTTTTTTTCCTGCTGTTTGCTGCTTTTTTTCTTGTGTTTAAAAGTGCAGCAGTTTCAGTAGCAGAGCAGGAGAGAGAAGAGACGCTCTGTGTGATGTGACTTGTATATGTGTGTGTGTGTGTGTGTGTGTCTGCGGAGTCTGACACCTCTAGCCTCCTTCCCCCCACTGCAAGTGCATTCAGACAGCCTTACAGCGGTGATATTTTATTAATTTTTTTGCTAAAGGACATTTGTTTTGGCAGAAAGATGTATTTTTCCTCATGAAAGTAAGGCTTGACTTTTTGTGTGACAGTATCATCGAGTGAGAAGTAGGGTGTCAGCTGACCCCCCCAGTTCACTGTGCTGTCGCACATTGTGTAGCCTGAGTGTTGGTAATATTAGTTTTAGTGTATGACTGTGTCCTACGCGTGTACGTCTGTCTATTAGTATCTTCACATGTTTCTCTTTAAACTGATATATTTTTTCGGTGTGTCAGGTGTGGCACAGTGAATTGTTGTGTGTTGTGCCTGTTGTGTTTGGTTCTGTTGTGTGCTCATTTGCTAACAGCATATTACACAGTCGACAGACATCACATACTAGTCACACACCATGCTAATACTGTATAAATAAAATATTTGTCTGTGTACACGCTAATTTTTCCCATTGACATTGTCACATCCAGCAGCATCAGTATCATTTATCATGTCTGGTGACAAGTAAACCCATAAAAGAACTTGGCCTACCCCATCAAGTCCTCAGCCCGCCTGTACCAAGCAGCAGTGATGCAGAAGGTAATAGATGTTCACCTGGACGATTCGGCAGTCCAAATATTTTCTCACCTAGCAAGACCCTAGGCTCAACAGCAGTTTGAGTGGGAAAGCTCTAGTAGAACTAACATTGCTAGCACTGTCACCACCAGCAGGAGCAGCCACCCATTTACTGCCCAGACCGCCTATGGGAGTAGTAGGAGGGCATTACAGCTTAGTGCAGCACCAAGTGAGGAAGCATCAGCCACAGACACTATCATGAGTTGCCCTGCAGCTTCTTCCACCCTTGATGTGACACCCCTTGCCACCACTAGTGTACTCCTAGGCCCTACGAGCACCTCACCACAAGTACATTAGCCAGTGCCATCAGTACCACTTTTGCTGCCCCATTCACTGTAACCCCCACTACAGCCACCACTGCTGCAACAAGTGCCTCCAGTGACACTATGGTACCCGCAGCGGCTAGTACTGTAACAAGAGCAGTCACTGTAACTGTGTCTACTGCCATGACCCTGGATATTGCACCACCACCTATTTCCACAGTGCCTATGACAATTACAAGTACCCCTAGCAGGCAATCCAAACACAGCACTCGTGCTGTTCAGGTGGTAGATGGATTAGATGAGAAGGATGCAGAGTTTGCTGACCACTCTTCTGACTCAGGCTATATTCCGTACTCCTAATGAGCTACCATCATCGACATCTGACAGTGACACTGACACCCACCTGAATGACTTTTGGGATGAGTCAGAATGTGCTTCATGTCTGACTAGTGGAAAACAAAGAGCTGCAGACAAACTGAGGAAAAGTGCTGACACTACTGGGCAGTAGGGCAAGCAAGCAGTTAGACCTCCAGCTGTTAAAAAAACAAAGCAGTCCACTCTAAGCTTTAGCAGGGTTGTGTCAGCTCCAGCCACACAAGAGAGGGCAAACTGTAATCCAACTAGTCAGACAGCTGTTGTGGAGCAAGGACATGTTGCAGCACCCAGTTCAATTGGTGGTAAAGGTGGAAAGTAAAGGGGTAGCTGTGACCACCCTCTCGGGACAACAAATGCTGGTGCAAGTAAAGCTGGAAGAAGTGCAGTGTGGCTGCATTTTAGTGTATCAAAAATGATGCGACTAAGGCAGTGTGTGGGCTGTGTGACAGCATAATTAGCAGGGGGAAAATATCAGACCTAACCACCACAGCAATGATCAATCATTTGAGGATGAAACATGCCCATGCACTTCAGGGATCAAGTGTGATGCCCTGTGTTATGACGAGACCTCTAGTCATGGTGGTCCAGATGTTGATGATTCCCAGTCGCAGCGATGGTGATGGTCATCATATCGGTGAGCCTGACAGCTAATCCACACCAGTGACAGTTTATCACAAAACAGTCTCAGCACAAAGTGAGACTCTCCTTTACCTCCTGGTGATTCACCTGCTATGCCGCCCACAACCTCTCACACTGAAATGCGATGAAGGAATCAGCCCCCATTACAGTCGCACAGTTACTTGGTCCCCATTATGCAGGCCTTTCATGCACGGAATAAATATCACCCTCACATCCATCTGCAAATGTAACCCAGTTAATTGGGGAAATGATTGCGCTGGATCTGCAGCCATTTTCAATGGTTGAAAATATCGGTTTCCGGGGGCTGATGCAACATTTGCACCCACGGTATCAGATACTATCATGCACGACATTTTCCTGTACTGTTGTGCCAAATATATATGAGGATGTGTGCAAGGCAGTATTTCAGTGACTGTCACATGCAGTTGGTGATGTTTTCCATTGTACAACAGACATATGGTGCAGCACAAACTCCAACCATGCATATGTGTCACTGACTGCACACTGATGTACAGCAGACCCAACTGGTGCAGGCAGTGAAAGTGCAGGTATACATACTTTGGGTCATTCCCCTGGTGGAGCCCTCACAACCTCTCACAGCAGGTCTGCACTTCTGAATGTATTTTTCATGCCTATGGATCACTGGTCCGTCAACATTTTGTCATTCTTGCAAGACATGCTGAGTGTGTGGACTGAAGACAGGCTGCTGCATGTTGGTTTCATTGTGACTAACAATGCTGCAAATATGATTAAGGCCTTGCATGATGGGCATTTTGAAGGGGTCCATTGTTTTTCCCACAAGACACCAGAGGTGGATCAAATGGTTAAGACAGCTAGAAGCATTTGTGCTCATTTCCACCACTCTGTTAAGGCCACAAACCAACTGCGGCAGATGCAACAGTGCATCCAGATTGCACAGCGCAGGCCTATACAGGATGTCTTAACATGGTGGAATTCAACATTCTATATGTTGCAAGGCTACTGGAGCAGAAGTGGGCTCTGCATGAAATGAGTATGAAGACAGAAATTGGGGCAGTTCTCAGCTACCAGGACTCGCTTATTATTGAAGGCACAGTAAAGGTGATTGGGCCTTTTGAGCAAAGAACATGTGACATGAGTTCAGAATCTGCACTACTCAGTCAGGTCATCCCTGCAGTCCAGATACTTAAAGAATCACTGCAGAGATTGCCCCTCCCCATTCTGATCTTGCACCTGCAATGAGGGAACTTGTAGAACATCTATCCATTCAAGTAGAGAACAGGTTTACAGACATTTGTGGCAGTAAGCCGTATGTTTTTGCAACGATGCTGGACCCAAGGTTTAAGTGTGAGATACTGCACCTTGAAATGCCTGTGCACTGTGTAAATGACTTTAGGCAGCAGCTGTGCTCAGAGCTCAGCTTTACTATATGTGCTAAGGACTTGATGCATACAGAAGTATCCTGGGAAGAACAACAGCAGGAGGAGGAGGATGATGCCCCTGATGATGATGAGAAAGCAGACTGCTGGGCACAACTCAGTTCATCCCTGCAGGTGGAGCAAAGAAAGAGAAAAGAGAAGCACCCATTCTCTGCAAGCAATGTTCTGAATTGCTTCTTCACAGAAGCTCTTGAACCTATCTCCGTAGATCCCCTGGAGTACTGGAACAAAAAGTTGAAATTATCCTCTCACATGGCACAGCTGGCCATCAAATACCCGAGCTGCGCCCAACCAGTGTGTCATCAGAGAGGTTGTTTAGTACAGCAGGAGGTGTGGTGGAGCCTCTCAGATCCTCATTAGATCCTGAATATGTTGAGCAACTTCTGCTCATCAAACTGAATTTACCACATTTTGATTACAATTACAAGTCTTGAATTTCACAACACTCACGAATACCACTGCTGTTTTTTTGCCACATGCCCCCTGTATGTGTGATGCTGGACTGGTCCAACTTCTGGACTGGTGGTGCCCTGTGAATATGGTAAATGTCGCCACATTTATGAATATTGCTCTTTTTATGTTTCCTTGCGTGTGCACAAGAAACATCTTGCGGTAGAAAGACTTCAGAGGGGTTGTGAATCCCAATGACTGGTGGTACTGACCAGTTCCCACTTCTGGACTACTGGCATGCCACCACCATCTGGTATTAGTTTCATCACACTCAATATTATTGCTCTTTTCTACCAATTCCATAACTGGTGATGCACTCTCTTCCAGTGCCTCCACCATACATGTGGAGCCTCGAACCTGATTATGATGCTTGCAAGTCTAGTTCCTACATGTAGTATGTCACAGTTTTGAAAATATGCACCACCACTCTCAAGTATTTCCAATGCCTGAAATATGCCGGTTACCGGTGTGGCATCACCAGTCTCAAGTGTTCATTTACCATGTCCAATCAGCAATAAGTACGCAGAAGAAGTCTGGATATATTAAGGATGATTCATAACTGCCCAAGCCAGAGTCTAATGTTTTGCATCTTCGAGTGACACATTGTGTCCTACCAGCAAAAGTAAGTAAAGTATGCAATCTTTTAATTGTTTTATTTTTGTTTGGGTGGGGGGTGGGCTAATTCAGATTGAACAGTGTATCTGTATCTCTAATCATGTTTTTCTTTTTTTTCTACAGGTATTTTATCACCAGTGTGAATTCTTGGTAAAACAGTGTGTACAACTGGCAAAGGAAAGTATTCAATCCTTTCTTTGTTCCCCTGTTTGGGGGCTTTATTGAAACAGAACAGCCTGCCAGGGTAAGACAACAGTTCTGCACACACACAGTACAAACGTACTGCTGTGAATGAGAAATGTGGTTCTGTTCTGGGCAGTGGTGGAGCCAGGTTTGGGAGCGTTTGAGAGCTGGGGGGAACATTCAGTCAGTCATGGGCTCCACAATGGGCACTCAACAGTGAATAAAGATGGTGGTAGGGCACCATTACTCACACTGGGGCAGCCAAGAGGCGACCCCAGCCCCCCTCTAGTTCGCCACTGGTTCTGGGCACTGTAGGTTTTTGATGGTGCAACACTCACTGACCACTGATTATAGCATCATCTGAAGGGATCCTGCCTGGATGTGTGTAGGCCATTTTGCAAAAGCACTTTATTTCACCTTTGTGTCCTTCATAGGTAGCACTCAATCAAAAGACATCTTTGAGGGTGCACATCATGAGCAGAAAGGGCATCATGCTTGAATGCCGCCCTCACAGCCATCCTTCTCAACTCAAGGTAAGATGTGAGTTTGTGTGTTTGCCTGTTGAAGTTATAGTGTTATCCTATGGGCATAATTATGTTTTATTAGTTGTTTTTAAAGGCCACAACTATTTAATGGTGAGGCATATGTTATTCTTGTAGTATCCATTGAGAGGTTGTGCCCATATATATATATCTTATCAATTAACTCCCAATATTGTCAGAGTTCCGACCTATTGAAGTTATAGTATTATCCTATGGGCATATTATGTTTTATTAGTTGTTTTTTTAAAGGCCACAACTATTTAATGGTGAGGCATATGTTATTCTTGTAGTATCCATTGAGAGACTGTTCACCTAAGTACAATACATTACTGAGTTATGGCATCTTATACTTCCAGTGTTATTCTATCGGAAACTGCATGTCCATGATGAACTCTTTTCTTTTACATTTACCTCCAGAAGCACCCGTACCATAACCCAGCCTCTGGCACCAGTATATAAGCAAAAGTGCCATGACCGCTGCATCCTCCTCCTGAAGCACCAGCAGCAGAAGACAGCCTGTGGAACCAATGTGCAAGACAAAGTGCCATGACCTCTGTAAGTCTGCACCTTCTTCCAGAAGCACCAGTACAACAAGCCAGCCTCTGGCCCCAGTGTACAAGCGAAAATGCCATGACTTACCTCGGCATCCTCCTCCTGAAGCACCAGTAGAACAAGACAGCCTGTGGCACCAGTGTATAAGCCAAAGTACTGTAGCCTCTGTATCCTCCTCCTGAAGCACCAGCGGCACAAGACAGCCTCAGACACCAGAGTACAAGCCAAAGTGCCGTGACCTCTCATCCTCCTCTTCCTGAAGCCATTTTAAGGACTTCTATAGCAATTCTCTAATAAGGCAACTTTTTTGGCCAAATACCAGGAACTCTGAATACTGAATATTCAGCCAAATATTCAGAAAAGGTATTCAGACAGCCTCATTGGGCAGTACCCAGGTATTCCAAAGAGACAAGGAGATAGTCCAGTCCAGTATGGCTGGAATGACATGCAGATTAATAGACATATTGATGTCTCTTCAGAAAGAGGGCACGCATGAGAGAAGTCACGTGATGGGCTGAGTCGAACTACACGTCTTCCTTGCTGCGAAATCCCCCGCGACTAAAAGGCCAAAGCCCCAATCCCCTACCCCTACGGAATCGGAGGAGGACCTAGGAAAGAAGGGGAACGGGTCAATCTAATGAGGATATCCAGGAGATCAAAAGTTGTTGCAAGGGTTGGTGGTGGACTTTGCACTGTGAGACCTGCACTACAACTTGAAGCGGCGATAAATTTAGAAGCCAGGATAGCCTCGCAGGAAAGAAAATCAACCACGCTGGAACAGGAGCTAATAACAGCCAGAAAGCAAATCAGGAAACTTGAAGAGGGAATGGATGATCAAGAGTCGAGAAGTCGGAGGAATAACCTGATACTGGCAGGGCTTCTGGAAAGGGCTGAAGGATCGGATTGTGTTACATTTATTCAGGACTTGCTTTTGAAATTGTTGGGCCAGACGCCATTCAGGGAAGCCTACAACCTTGAGAGGGCCCACAGAGCATTAAGGGAAACACCCCCACTGGGAGCAAGACCCAGGGTGATTATTATGAGATTTCTTAATTATAAAGAAAAGACACATGTGCTGCTGAAGGCTAGACAAAATAAATCACTACAGTGGAATGGCGCGATGCTCTGGATGTTTCAGGATCAAACGCCAATGGTCAGGGAGAAACAGAGGGAATACGTGGAGATCAAGAAAAAGCTGTATTTAGCTGGTATTAAATTTCGTCTGCAATACCCGGCAACGTTGATGGTGAGATTACAATCGGGAGAGAAGCGATACCTATCTGCGAGGGATGCGCTAGAAGGCTTGCGTGTTGAACTTCCTGATTTATTTAAGTCGCCGACCTGAGTTGGACTATCTGGAAAGGGACATAGCAAATGGACTTAAGTAATTATGGACAAGGGGAACACGGAGTTTTCTAGGATGCAAAGTTATGACTAATTAATCATAGTTATGGTTGTATGTTTATTCTTTCTTACATTGGGTAGTATTTTTGGGGGTCATATTAAGCTTGTTTGACTAGGGTGGGTCAAGCCTCATGGCTTGAAATAGGGATTCAAGGGAGAGCCCCCTGGATTTAATGGAAAGAACTTGGGGGGTCAGTGAAGATCTGGTTCCATGGTTTCAGAGGAAACATGAGAAAGAATTTCTTCGCAGAACGGGTGGTGGACAAGTGGAACACCCTGCCAGAGGAAGTGGTGGGGGCTGAAACAATCACGGGATTTAAGAATGCATGGGATAGACATAAAGGAGTTCTAGAGGTCAGGGTAAGGGAAATAGACTCTAGGAAAACAAACTGAACTTACAAGCTCAAATGGGCAGACTGGGTGGGCCATAGGCCCTTATCTGCCGACACTGTCTATGTATCTATGTATCCATTAGGGAGGGTGATTTTCTGGGAATTTACAAGATGGCATTATTGCAAGCTTCCTAAACTCAGTGGGAACAGTTTAAAAGCATGACAAGTTGTTAGTGAGGACTGACCCACCTCTGACCTGTAGTATGTTGGAGAATATCTGAATGATGGGGGGTTGGGGTTGTTTTTCTCTTGTCTGGAGTTCCAGAGGAAGGAGGGGAGATTGAGGGATGAGGGCGGAGTGGAGCAAGGGGCAGAAAGGCAGAGAGATTAGATGATGGGCAGGCTCTTGTAGTGATAGGGTTATGGAAAGAGTGCAGGAGGAACACAGGGGGTTCATCCATGACTCGATATATGTTAGGAGGACGATCAAGGATCGGGGCGGGGAGGGAGGAATGGGGATCTGGAAAGAGAGCGAGAGAGAGTCCAAAGAAAGGGATGTGAGGGAAGGCAGAACGGAAAGGACATGGAGAAATGGATCACTTGTTACTGAATTTTATGATGGATAATGACCTGTTTTAAAATAATTTCATGGAATGTCAAAGGTCTCAGGGTAGACGAAATAATGGTTATCTTGAGGCATATTAACCACTTGGGAGCTCACATAGCTGCTTTACAGGAGACCCACTTGTTAACAGAGGAACTAAGCTGCCTTAAGAGGCTATGGGTGGGCCAGGTGTATGGGAGGGTAAAGAAAAGGCATCGGGGGTGTGGTGATCCTAATAAGAAGTAACTGTGCATTTAAGGAGGAGCAGGTGTTGGTAAGGGAAGATGATAGGGGGTTGTACCTCTCGGGGATTCTGTCTGGTAAGGCAATTTCAGTGGCCTCTGTTTATGGTCCCACTCCCTCTAATGCGGACTTTTTTGCTTCCATTGAAAGGGATATAGCAGCTATCCCTACAGACTCGCTTATTTTGGCTGGGGACTGGAATGCTTGTGCTAACAATCTGGAGGATAGGATACCTCCATCTAGTAGTCCCCTGAGCAGGGCACAGATTGCCTTGAATAGGATGCTGGAGGTGACAGCTTTGGTGGACCCGAGTAGGACCCATTCCAAGGGAGGCAATACTATGACTTTTTATTCCATGGCCCATAAGACTCAATCGTGTATCGATTTTTTTTTGGTTAACAGTGAGGTACTTAGGGAAGTGAAGGATATGACGACAGGGGCTAGAGTTCTTCCGATCACTCCCCTATTTCCCTGGTGTGGGAACCAAGTCCTGTCCCCCCTAGACCAGTCCGGTGGAGACTGAATGATTTGTTGCTCTTGGAGACTGCAGTGCAGGAGAAACTAGAGGAAGCCCTGTGAGGATTTGTACAGTATCAAGTACCCTCTCTACAAAACCAAAAATTGGCATGGCCCACCTGTAAAGTGCTATATGTAGGGGTAGTACAGGGTCTGGCACCCAGAGAAATAGACTGAGGAAGGCAAGGGAGGAATATATTCTGGGTGCAATTGACTCGTTATCTCCTCTGGAGGGGTCCTCAGGGGAAATTGACTTGGAACTTAAAACCTTGCAAGGGGAATGGGCGGACATTATGTACGGTAAGGTGGAATATTGGCTGGATAGGATTCAGGCTAAATACTTATTGCAGGGGATGTCCCAGGTCGCTTGCTGGCAGCTAGGGTTAGGAATGGAAGCAAGCAGAACAATTACCTCTATTTGGCATGGGGGAAGTTGTTAACGGATTCTCAGAAAATGGCAGATGCATTTATGCTTTATTTTAATGATCTATACGGGTGGGAAACCCAGTTGGAGAGGAGGAAATTAATGCTTTTCTTGAGGGAATACCTCTTCCGGTGCTGGATGAAGTACAGGCTAGGGAGTTAGCGGCCCTATAAGGGAATCGGAGATACTGGGGTGGTGCAATCCTTACCGCTGGTAGAACTCCGGGACCAGATGGTCTTACAGCTAAGTTTTATCAGGCACATATGCAGATTATACTTCCAATTTTGCTAGATTCTTTTAATACTATCATGCAGGAGGGGATGTCCCATCCGCCACTGTATCAGGCATATATATCACTGATCCCTAAACTAGACAAACCTAAGGATCGGGTGGATAGTTACAGGCCTATAGCTCTAATGAACCAGGATATTAAGATAGTAACGAGAATATTGGCTAATAGAATATTGAGCATTGCTCCAAGTTTAATTAGCGAGGAGCAGGTGGGATTTATGCCAGGGAGGGGACAAGACACCCATAAGGAAGTTACATCATATTCTTAGCTACGTAATCGATTCCCAGTTACCTTTAGCTTTAATATCATTAGATGCTGAAAAGGCATTTGATAGGGTCTCCCATTTTTTTTGTTTGCCACAATGAGGAAGATGGGCTTCCCGGAGGGCCTGCTTAGAGGTATTAAAAACCTGTATGCGGCTCCAACGGCTAGAGTACTGTGCAATGGCTATATCTCACAAGAAATACTGTTGAAAAATGGGACTAGACAGGGATGCCCTTTATCACCAATATTATTTAACATCTATTTGGAGCCCTTGCTGAGGGCCTTAAAGGAGGATAAACATATAAAAGGGGTAAGGTTAGGGGGGAGAGAGCTCAAATTTTCAGTTTTTGCTGATGACATTCTTTTGCATTTAGAGGACCCGGTTTCAAGTTTTGAGAGAGTAAGGGTTTTAATTGGGCTATACTTCAGCGGTGTCAAATTATAAATTGAATTTGACTAAGATCAGATTCTCCCTGACCCCGCATGTATATAGGGCAGATTTCGCCCATTACGATTTCAGTGGAAGACAGATGGGATTAAATATTTGGGCATTTGGATCACAGTAAACAGAGAAAAGGGGGCTGAGGTGAATATGGAGGGGTTTTATCTGCAGTAAGAGGGGACATACTAAGATGGAATAATCTTCCTTTGAACTTTATGGCCAGGCTAGGCCTTATTAAGATGAATTTACTGCCTAGGTTAATATACCCATTGTACATTGCCCCTTATGATATTCATACAACATGGTTTAGAATTATTAGGAAGCTTCTCTCCGATTTTCTATGGAACACTAAACCGCCCAGGAGAAAGCATGAAGTACTACGTTTATCTCAGGCAAAGGGTGGGATCAAAATGCCTGATCTCCACGTATACTACGTGGCGGGACAACTGGGTCTTATGCTTCGTTGGGTTAGGAATATGGAAGGGGAAACCTATACCCCAATATGGCTACAAATGGAGAGGCAAATATTGAAAGAGCGGGGTCTTTCGCTGGAAGCAATGTTGTATGCTAATTTTGAAAAAGAGTTTATTAAAGGGGGTGGGAATCCGATTGCGAAATCAGCGAGAGCTTGGTGGTCCTTCCTTACCTCTGCACAGAGAAAAGTGCAGATGAAAGCCTGGGACCAACTGCTGCTGGGTAACCCCACTTTTGAAATTGGGGGGCAGGTACTAAATGCTCGGTTGGCTAATCAGGTGAGGGGTCTAAAGGTAAGGGATCTTATCCAAGGCGAAAGGGTCAGTCTACCGGCTTCATTGGAAGGGCTGCCTTTCTTTCGAAGACTGCAGTTAACTCGACTGTTGGAGAGAGTGATGAAAAGGAATGGAGGGTTTTTAGGTAGCTCCTTCACTTGGGATCATTTAAAGGGAGTGGATCCGAAGTCAAGCGCTCTCTCCCAGGTTTATAGTGTGTTGGTGGAGTTTTTTAGTCCGGCCTCACCCATACAAGTGTCGTATTGGGATAAAGTAATGGCTCCTAGGAATCTCGCTTGGGACTCTATTTGGAAAAACTATAGGTATATAACTATACCCAAGTTCAGGAGTATGCAGTTTTTTATTGTTTCTAACTTATATTTTACCCCTGTAAAACTATATGACAGAAAGCTTAGACAGACGGACCAATGTTTCAGATGTGAGGACAGGAATAGGAGACTTGCTGCATGTGCTATAGAATGTTGTAAAATCTCGCCTCTGTGGGTAAAATTAGGCAGCGCATGGACCCATTGTTGAACTATACAGAATATATAACCCCGGAGGTTTGTGTTCTGGGTGATTTTTCAACAGTATCCGAGTCTTACCCAAATTCCATCCATCTCTGATGACTGCATTAGTCAAATCCTTCTTGGTTCAACATTGGAAGGATGATCAAGTTTATAAGTATGAG
The DNA here is from genome assembly GCA_016271365.2 of Neoceratodus forsteri. NCBI lineage: Eukaryota > Metazoa > Chordata > Ceratodontiformes > Ceratodontidae > Neoceratodus > Neoceratodus forsteri. Next base: position 1,279,932,807 of record CM057459.1, on the reverse strand, counting down.
CAGTGGGTGCAGGATTTGGTGGGGGCTCTGGGTAGAATAAAGAGAGACAACTCTGTGGGGAGGGGGAAAAGGGTTATATGCTAAGAGATGGTCAACTTTAGAAGCAATCTATGTGCTGCAGAGACCAAGTACCTAAATGCAGGTCCATCTGTCATGCCGTGATTAGTGGGAGCTTGGTATGTGGGAATGAGAATTGGTTAAAAATGTACTTTGTTGACTCTATTGACTATTTTTGTTAGGGTATGGACAAAATGTGATTCAAGCAAGGGTCATAGGAGTTTAGGACTCCGGCCTTCCAGGCACCATGTGGGGATGGGGACTCTCTCTCTTTCCAGGTGACAAGGCAGGATTCCACCTCCGACTAGGATTATTAGAGGTGATGAGGTTCATCGCAGGATAATAATTGTAAGATACCATACGTGCTGGCATTGTGGATCCTGTTCTGTTTTTTTTTTTTTTCTTTTCGTTAGAGTGCTGCATAGTTTTTATTTATTTTTCGGGGTTGTACTTATTTGTAGCACCTGACTAAGATGGGCTGCGGGCTATATTTTTACATATTAGGAATGCTAATTGAATTCCTGTACTGTTCGGAGATGGATTCCTGTTGTGCATGTAAATATGTGATTGTACATAGTTCATGCTGTCAATTTTGGACTGTATACCCTGGCTTGTCCAGGTTTCTACTATGGATTTGGTAGATTGTAAACTTAAAAAGTTAATAAGATTTGCTAGCAAAAAAAGAAAGAGGGCATGCTCATACACCTAATGTTCCCAGCTCTCCCAGGGTTGCTTTAAAATATTTTTGAGCAAGAGTAAACTGGAATGCATAGAACATAGAATTTGGAGGCATATAAGGACTGCTTGAACCACCCAGTTTTGCCTGGATAAGTAGTATCCAAATCTGGATTCAAGGTTAAATTGATATCCCTTCCCATTATCAATTGCCCCACATCAGAGACAGTACCCTATTAAAAAAGTCTATAGCACCTTTTTTGTCTGATCAAGGTGGCATATCAACATGGTATCCAGTAATAATAGCATTTGTATATGGGTCACCATCAAAATGGTGACCCATATTATGGTGCAATTATCAAGGGCTACCTGTCAGGGTAGTGAGGACTGCCACTGTGAGGAAGGGAAAGGTGGCGCAAACAGTAAATTGCGAGGGAAGGGAGGGATAGGGAAGAGCTGTTACTCTCAGTTTGCCTGCTCTGCGAAGCTAGCCATGTGGTGTGGTAGGTAGGGAGGCTGGCTCTGACAGAGCAGGTCCTGGGTATGGGGCTGGGAAGATTTTTTTGTTCTCACGGCTGTGGGACTTACCTTTTTTATAACCAGGCTGTGCTCCCTCCCAACATGCACCCCTTAAGTTAACAATCATTAATTTGCCCCCCACCCGCCAGACACACTTAATTTTTGTGTGGAGCTAAGTCAGCTTGCAAATGTATATTGCCAAATTGTTTTGCAATATACACTCACCATAATAGCGATTGCCAGAATGCTTTCGCTTATTATGACATAGAACCAATAAACATTAACACAGAAACATAGACTTTGATGGCAGATAAGGACCACTTGGCCCACCCAGTCTGCCCATTTACTTTCCTATTGGATAAGCTGTAGATTCTAGTTAACCAACAGCCTACTTCCTGCAACCCTCCACTACAATTGCCTTATGTCTGTCCCATGCATGTTTGAATTCCCCATTGTTTTAGACCCAACAACCTCCCCAGGAAGGCAGTTCCATGCATCCACCACTCTCTCCATGAAAAAAATTTCCTCACATTACCCCCTGAGCCGTCCCTCCTCTATCTTTAAATTGTGCCCCCTTGTTCTTACATATCTCTTTTTCTGAAAGATGCTACCCTCTTGGACTTTGTTGATTTCCTTGAAGTACTTAAAAGTTTCTATCATGTCCCCCCATCCCTCCTTTCATCAAGGGTATACATATTAAGCTCTCTCAGTCTCTCTTCATATCATTTCTGATGCAGACCCTGCACCATTTTAGTTGCCCTCCTCTGGACTGCTTCCATCATGTCTATGTCCTTGCGTAGATGGGATCTCCAAAACTTCACACAATTTTCCAGATGGGGCTTCACCAACTGTCTGTACAGAGGGATAACCACTTCCCTTTGTCTACTTGTGATGCCCCTTCCTGTGCATCCTAGTATCCCCCGGCTTTCCTTACTGACTTCTCACATTGCTTACCCACCTTTAGGTCATCTGATATGAATACCCCCAAGTCCCTTTCCATTTTGTTGTTGTTAGTACCGCTCTGCTATTGTGTACTCTTCTTCTGGGTTTTTGTTTCCCAGGTGCATTACTTTGCACTTTTGCACTGAATCTAAGTTGCCATATGTCTGACCATTCCTTCAACCTTGCCAAGTCCTTCTCATCCTTTCTACCCCCCTTGTGTATCAACTCTGTTACAGATCTTTGTGTCATCTGCAAGAGGCATACCTTTCCTGCAGACCTCTATAATGTCCCCTATAAAGATGTTAAAGAGGACTGGACCCAGTACTGCCTTGAGGTACTCCACTAGTAACCCCTTCTTCAGAATGTGTTCCATTCACTATTACCTTCTGTGTCCTGTTGTGCAACCAGTTTGCTACCCAGGCTACCACCCTGGAACCCACTCCCAGGCTGGCTAACTTGAATATTAGTCTTTTGTGCGGGACTGCTTCAAATGCCTTGCTAAAGTCTAGGTAGGCCATATCCACAGCCCCTCCCTGGTCTATTTCTTTGGTCACCCAGTCAAAGAAATCAATTAGATTCATCTGACATGACCTTCCTGCTGTAAATTCATGCTGCTTTGGGTCCTGTGCCCTGCTGGCCTCTAAGTAGTCAACAATTCTTTCTTTCAGAAGTGATTCCATAATTTTCCCTACCACTGAGGTCAAACTTACAGGTCTGTAGTTTCCTGCTTCTGCCTTGCTCCCGCTTTTGTGAAGGGGAATTACATCTGCCCTCCTCCAGTCCTCAGGTACCACCCCATCCTCCCATGATTTGTTATAAAGTGTGGTCAGTAGTGTCACTAGGTCCTCCTTAGTTCTTTTAGATTCTGGAGTGAATCCCGTCAGGCCCCATTGCTTGTTTACCTTGAGTTTTTAGGAGTTATTTCAGGACTCTTTCTTTCTGTAAATGGACTGGTGTCAACCCCGCCCCCAAGAGGGGCTTCTATTGTCTGGTTTAGGTAACTCCTCCTCATCTTCTTTTGTGAATACTGAGCAAAAGTATTCATTCTAGTATCTCTGCCTTTTCACTGTCTCCCTCTGCCCACCTCCTCTCCTTTATTAATCTTCACTATTCCTCCCTTAACCTTTCTATGCTCCTAATGTACCTATAAAAGGTTTTATCCCCTTCTTAACAGGCTAGGCTATTTTTCCTCGGTTTGGGCCTTTGCTATTCTGACTGCCTTCCCACTTCTTTCTGCTTTAATTGATACAGTTCCCTGTTGTGCTCATTCTGTGATTCCTTATACTTTTGAATGCAGCCTTTTCTCCTTAACCTTCCCTGCCTCCTCTTCTGAGAACCACAGTGCTTTTTTACTCCTTTGTTTTCTTCATTTGTTTCACACAAAGGCTTGTTGCCTCTATAGATAGCAGTTTTGATTTTCTCCATTGTTCTTCCACCCCTCCTTTTTGGCCATTTACTAGTGCATTCCTCAGGTATTCACCCATTTTGCCAAAGTCAGCCCTTCTAAAGTCCAGTATCCTTGTTTTTGTATGGCTTGTCTCCATGGTTGTGCTTATTGTGAAGCACACTGTGCAGTGGTCACTTGTTCTCAGATGTCTACTGACTTCTAAATTTATGATCTTCTCTCCATTTGAGAGTACCAGGTCTAGTACTGCTCCCCCCGAGTGGGTTCCAGCACTAGCTGTCTAAGACCTGCCCCCTGCAGGGCATCAAGAATGACCCTGCTCTTGGATGTGGCTGCAGTACATGTCATTCAGTTAACATCTGGCATATTCAGGTCCCCCATCAACAGTATCTTCCCTTTTTCAGCCATTTTGAGAATGTCCTCTATCATTTTCTTTTTCCGTTTCCTCCCCTTGAGATGGGGGTCTGTATACAACCCCTGTGCGGATTGTGATGCCATTCCCTGTCTCCAAGGTGATGCAGAGTGCCTCTTGTCCTCCCCCTTTACTTTTTAGTTCTGTAGCTGTGATCCCTTCCCTTATGTATAGAACTACTCCACCTCCTCTTTTACCCTCCCTGTCCCTTTTGTAGACTGTGTACCCTGGTATGTTGACATCTCAGTCATGGTTCTCCATGTACCATGTTTCCATGACTGCCACAATATCCAATTTTTCATCTTCCATCAGGACTACTAGCTCAGGAAGCTTGTTTCCCAGACTACGGGCATTGGTACTCATTGCCCTCCATTTAATGTTGGCTTTATCCTTTTTCCCCCATCCCTGCTCTTATTGCCCTTGTCTATTTTTCCATTTACCCCTGTCCTGCCCTCTCTTGAGCTCTGTATCTCAGCATTTACCTTACTACCTGTCATGTTTGTGGGGTGAGGCTTGACATTTCCTGCCTCTTATCATCACCTCCCCCTTGGCTAGTTTAAAAGCTTGCCAAGGAAACATTTAAACCTGTCAGTTAGGAGCTGGTTCCCTTCATGGACAGATGCAGACCATCGTGCAGTATAGACCTTCATCTCTCCAGGTGTACCCCCAGTCCCCAATGAAGCCAAAGCCCTGTGCTCTGCACCAGTTTTGCAACCATTCATTAAACTGCATGGTGTGCAGTACCCTAGCCTCACCCTGCCATGGACTGGCAGCACCTCTGAGAAGGTAACTGTGCTTGCTACCTGTCTGAGGCCCCTCCCCAACTCCACAAATTCATCCTGCACTGCACTGATTCCGTGCCTTGCTAGGTCATTTGTCCCAAGGTGGACAATGATATCTAGTTTCCTCTCCTGTGATGCTGCTTCTGCAATCATGAGGATTCGCTTCTTGTCCCTCAAGCCATGGCACCGGAAGGCACTGCTTACTTCTCTCCTCTCTCTCCTCTCCTCTCCTCTCCTCTCCTCTCCCTTCCCAAGTTCTACCTCCCTAACAATTGAGTCCCCTATCAGAAGCTGTTTCCTTCCCCTGTGGTGTCCCTTGCCACCCTTTTGTGGGTCTCCCTTGTGGATGTCCTCAGCATTCTTCTTGGTCTCTACTGAGGGTGCCATCATAGAGGAACCTTGCCAGTGTTACCAAGGTCTCCTACTGAACCCCCACTACAATCACATAGTGACCCTCTGGGTCTGAAAAAGTGTCTGCAAATGAAATCTTTTGGAACCGGGGATTAGAGTGGCAACTCCCCTCTGATAAGAGAACTCCACAACTATGGGAAAACCAGATTCACATGCTCCTCCCTGGATAAACGTGTCTCTTCCAGATAAATCACATCCAGGTAAGTCTTCTTCACATATTGCATTATTCTTGTACATCTAATTTTTAATTTTTTTTATTTTTGGTTTAAACAGTACTGTAGTAGGGTTTTGCATTTAACTGATGTTAAATGATAATAGATTCACAGCACAGAGTAGGGGAGGAGACATGTTAGACCAGTTTTACTGGAAGACGTTAAACCCCCTCAGTAAAATAGCATCCAGTCCACTTTAATGTCTTCATAAGTGACATTACAGAGGGACTATAGGGGAAGGTATGCCTCTTTACAGATGACACTAAGATCTGCAACAATGTCGACACTCATGGGGGGAGAGAGAAAGGACCTAAACATGGTTGAAGAGTGGTTGAGAGTGTGGCAGCTAAGATTCAGTGCAAAAGAGTGTAAATTCATGCACTTGGGGCACAGAAATCCAAGGGAGGAATACAAGATGGGGGAGATGTACTGACGGCCACCAGTCAAGAAAGGGACCTGGAGGTAATCATATCTGGTGACCTAAAGGTAACCAAACAATGTGGGAAGGCTGTGGGGAGAGCCAGTGGGATGCTAGGGTGCATAGGGAAAGAACTCTTAAAACTGAAGGTGGACAAAGCAATGGGGCCTGATGGGATTCATCCCAGAATTCTAAAAGAACTAATGGGAGAACTAGTGACACCACTGACTACCCTCTTTAACAAATCATGGGAGGATAGGGTGATACCCGAGGACTGGAGGAGGGCAGATGTGATTCCCCTTCACAAAAGTGGGAGCACGGCAGAAGCAGGAAACTACAGACCTGTTAGTTTAACCTCAGTGATAGTGAAAATGATGGAATCACTTCTGAAGGAAATAATTGTTGAGTATCTAGAGGCCAGCAGGGCACATGACCCAATGCAGCATGGATTCACAGCAGGAAGGTCATGCCAGACAAATCTGATAGATTTCTTTGACTGGGTGACCAAAGTAGTAGGTCAGGGAGGGGGCTGTGGACATGACCTACCTAGGCTTTAGCAAGGCATTTGACACAGTTCCACACAAAAGATTAATATACAAGTTAGCTAGCTTGGGAGTGGGACCCAAGATGACAGCCTGGGTAAAAAATTGGCTGGAAAATAGGACACAGAGAGTAATAGTAAATGGAGTCCACTCTGAAGAAAGGGGGATTACTAGTGGGGTACCGCAGGTTTCAGTATTAGGACGGGTCCTCTTCAATGTCTTTATAAGCGACATTGCAGAGGGACTGGAAGGAAAAGTATGTCTCTTGCAGATGACACAAAGATCTGCAACAGAGTTGATGCACAAGGTGGGGTGGAAAGGATGAGAAGGGACTTGGCAGGGTTAGAGGAATGGTCAAATGTATGGCAGCTTAGATTCAATGCTAAGAAGTGCAAGGTAATGCACCTGGGAAACAAAAACCCAGGGGAAGAGTACACAATGGGGGGTGAGATACTAACAACAACAAAATGGAAAGGGACCTTAGGGTAGTCATATCAGATGACCTAAGGTGAGCAAGCAATGTGAGGGCAGCAAGGAGGGCTGGGGATACTGGGATGCATAGGAGAGGCATCACCAGTAGAAAACAGGAAGCTATTATCCCTTTGTACAGACAGTTGGTGAGACCCCATCTGGAGTACTGCATGCAGTTCTGGAGACCCAATCTCCGCAAAGACATAGACAGGATGGAAGCTGTCCAGAGGAGGGCAACTAAAATGTTGCAGGGTCTGTACCAGAAGACATATGAAGAGAGACTTAAGCAGCTTAATATGTATAGCCTCGAGGAAAGGAGGGAGAGCGGGGACATGATAGAAACTTTCAAGTACCTCAAGGGAATCAACAAAGTCCAAGAGGGTAGCATCTTTCAAAAAAAGAGATGTGCAAGAACAAGGGGGCACAATTTGAAGACAGAGGTAGGGGGCGGCTCAGAGGTAATTTAAGGAAGTATTTTTATGACAGAGAGGGTTGTGGATGCATGGAATGGCCTTCCGGGGGAGGTTGTGGAGTCAAAAACAGTGGTGGAATTCAAGCGTGCATGGGACAGTCATAAGAGCAATTCTAGGGGTTGGGGGTAGGAAGAAGTAGGCTGCTAGTTAACTAGGATCTGCAGCTTATCCATTAGGTAGGAAATGGGCAGACTGGGTGGGCCAAGCGGTCCTTATCTGCCGTCAAATTCTATGTTTCTATGTTAAGCAGCCTCTGTCAAACAGAGAGCACGGAGTTGATATGCAGCATTTGTATTAAGACCTGGTCCTCTGGCAGTCATCAGGAATCTGCTCCACCATCTCCTAATAAATGAGTGATAATACGTACCCATCCTCCACACTCCACCAGTCCCTCAAACTATAAATCCTGGCCCCTGGCTCCAACTTGGAAACAAAACATCCTGTAGTTTGAGCACCCTAGACTGAGAGGACAGACCTCCCTGTAGCACTGCCCCAGCCCCCTCCAAACCGTGCCTGATAAATATGGTGCCTCAGGCTTCTGCCCTTACAAGGCAATATCAGAACAGTGAAAGTAACTTCGAGTCGGGTAAAAGATGCCTGCAAAGTCCAGTACAAGCTACGTGTGAACCACATGTCTGTTCACCAGTGCTGCACAGAAAGGCCTAGTCTCTACTTAGATTGTCTCTGAAATTGTTTTTAGAATTTGTTGATGGTTTGCAGGGTATCTTGTGAGTGGCGTAACTGCCTCACTGCTTCCTCTGGTCATGGTGCTGGATCACCCGTACCCTCTGCTGTCCTTTGCTGTGTTTCTTCCCTAGGTTTGGTGGCTCCTCTTGGTGGATGCAAGATCTCCGCCCCCACCTTTCTAAGTCTTGCCTAGCATCCTCTGCTGTATAGCAGAGAATGCCCCCATTTGGGAGGGAGACCTGCAGCCTGATTTGGTATGGGGTCTGAAATTTTAAGCCTACTTTTTTAAGTGCTTGTAGACAAGGGTCATAGTCCTCCCTCCTCTTTTGTTGTACGGCAGGGGCAAAGTAATTGTCAAAAAAATATTTGCGTGTCTCCCCAGTGCACCTGGTTTTGATGCCATGCCTTCAACAGTAGCTGCTCCTTGATTGAAACTTAAAAAATTTCAGAATAATGGATCATGGCCTATCTTGGGATCCCAGTTTAGGCCCCAGGTCTCTGTGAACCCTTTCCAGTTCCAAGAGGAGAAATTTTCAAGCAGAGACAGCCTTTTTATAAGCTGTTCCAAAAAGCCTTCTAAAGTTTGTGCCCTCTTCACTCTCAGGCACACTACAGATTTGTAAGTCTTCTGTCTCAGAGTAACCCCCTCCATGGGTGGGACTTATCTTGCCATTTCTCCACTGAGTGCCGCTTTGCATGCCTGCCTGCACCTCCCGACTGATTGCCTCACCAGTCCCATGTTCCCTTGTGGCTCCTTAGTGCTTCTGCTGGCCCCGATGTTTTAGGAAATTAAGTAGGGGCCAGAGTAAGAGTAAAAGTGAAGCTGCCATTGGTGGTAAAATCAAGTGAGCTGCCGCATTGGCTCACACCTCTGCAGCGCTACAGCACCGAATATGTAGTAAAAGCCACTCTGGCAGCTCCTGGTCAGTGTTTGTGTGTGCCCCGGCCTCTGTGAGTATATAAATAGTAAAGAGAGTCTCCAGAGGCACTCAGGAGAAACAAATAAAATATTAAAGCAGCAGTGCAATGGACAGTCTAAATAAAAACAAGCATTTGTCAATGTCGAATGTTGTCGCACTGGCATTAGCAGCGGGAGTGGCATAGCTAGAGACACATAGTGCTGTGATTTTGTGAATGTGTCTCCAAAGGTGATTTTGCACAGCGAGCATGCCATTGTGCGCCACAGCTGCGGAAACACGTTTTGGGCAGGCTGTAAAAAATGGCAGCTGGACTATTGATAAGGAGACGTGCACAAATGCCAGTGGTGAAAATGTGACATGAAAATATTACAGATTAATGAAGTTACAAAGGTGCGTGGAAACTACGCAATGCACGCTTAGCAAAACAGTCATTGTATGGAGGTTGGCACCAAATGTTCGACATAGGCATTTTAGGACCTCTGCTCGTGAATAGTGTCACGCCATTTCCTCAAACTGTCCCAAAAACTGATTTTACTTTGTGACATGCAATTCTGTGCCAGGCGATGCGAGAAACACATTCGAGCAGCTGTAGTGTTCATAAGGAGGTATGGAAAATTGGCAGTGATGAACAGCTGGAGTGAAAGTATTACAAACTCAGAAAGCATGAATATGCTGAACGTGTAACGACGTCATAAAACGCTCATTTTATTGATGTTTGTTCCCAAATTTTCAACATAGGTATTTTAGGGCATCTGCTAATGAACAGTGTCACTGTCATTTTCATCATGTGTCGAACACAGACTTTCCACAGCGACCACGCTATTCTGTGCCGAACTGCGAAAACAGATTTTGGTCAGGATGTGAAAAATGACAGCTATACTGTTCATTAGGAGGTGCAGAACAATGGCACTGTAGAAAATCTGGAGTGAGAATATTAGAAGTTTTCCAACGTACGAGCGTGCGTGCAAACTGCACAATGCATGCTCGTAACACAGTCATTTTATAGAGCATTGTCACCAAATTTTCAACATAGGCAGTTTAGGACCTCTGCTCATGAACAGTGTCACTGTCATTTTTGTAATGTGTCCCGAACACTGATTTCACACAGTGAACATGCTATTGTGCGCCAAAAGTGTGAAAACACATTTCAGCAATGATGTGAAAAATGACAGCTGCACAGTTCACAAGAAGGTGTAGTAAAATGCCAAATTTGAGAATCTGGTGTGAAAATATTGCGAATGCGCTAAATTACGAGCCTGCGTTGCGCAGTTGCCATGCACTTCATAAAAGAGTCATTTTAAGGAGTATTTTTACCAAATTTTCAACACAGCCATTTTAGGACCTGTGCTCATGAACAGTATCACTGTCATTTTTGTAATGTGTCCCGAACACTGATTTCACAGAGTGACCACGCTATTCTGCACTGGCAGTGCGAAAACACATTTCGGCAAGGATGTGAAAAATGACAGCTGTACAATTCACAAGAAGGTGTGGTAAAATGCCAATGTTGAGAATGTGGCATGAAAATATTGCAAATATGCTAACTGGCGGCGTAGCGTTCTTGCAGTTGCTATGCTCGCGCTCATAAAACAGGCATTTCATGGAGTATTGTCACCAACTTTTCAACACAGGCATTTTAGGACCTCTGCTCATGAACAGTGTCTCTGTCATTTTCATAATGTGTCCTGAACACTGATTTTGCACAGTGAACACGCTATTGTGCACCAAAAGTGTGAAAACACATTTCAGCAATGTTGTGAAAAATGACAGCTGCACAGTTCACAAGAAGGTATAGTAAAATGCCAAATTTGAGAATCTGGTGTGAAAATATTGCGAATGCGCTGTTACAAGTGTGCGTTGCGCAGTTGCCATGCACTTCATAAAAGAGTCATTTTACGGAGTACTTTCACCAAATTTTCAACACAGCCATTTTAGGACCTGTGCTCATGAACAGTATCACTGTCATTTTTGAAATGTGTCCCGAACGCTGATTTCGCAGAGTGACCACGCTATTCTGCACTGGAAGTGCGAAAACACATTTCGGCAAGGATGTGAAAAATGACAGCTGTACAGTTCACAAGAAGGTGTGGTAAAATGCTAATGTTGAGAATGTGGCATGAAAATATTGCAAATATGCTAACTGACGAGCGTGCGTTGCGCAGTTGCTATGCACGCTCATATAACAGGCATTTCATGGAGTATTGTCACCAAATTTTCAACACAGGCATTTTAGGACCTCTGCTCATGAACAGTGTCTCTGTCATTTTCATAATGTGTCCTGAACACTAATTTCACACAGTGACCACACTATTCTGCGCCGGAAGTGCAAAGACACATTTTGGGCAGAATGTGAAATATGACAGCAATATGGTTCACAACAAGGTATGGTAAAATGCCAATGTTGAGAATCTGGCATGAAAACAGTGCGAATAGGTAACTTACCAAGCGTGCCTTGCGCAGTTGCTACGCAGGCTCCTAAAACAGTCATTTTTTGGGATTTTCCCCACCAAACTTGCAACATAGGCATTTTTAGAGCCCCTCTCATGAACAGTTGCACTGTCATTTCGTTACTCGGTCCAGAAAGGTGATTCCACACAATGACTACGAAAGCACCTTCCGGGACGAATAACACCATATCAGCCAGCCTCAGGTCAGTGTCAGTCATTCGTTGATCTGACACGTCACACAGTGTCAGTGTCACATCCCTGTGCGTGTTGTGGCATGGTAGGATGGAATGGGACTGATCAAGGCTGACAGGCTGGCTGGTGGCAAGTGACAACAATCACAGCACAAGCAGCATGAAAACAGCACAGAATAATCCAGGATTTTCCTTACACATACATGTGATCTCTCCCGTTTGGCCCGGGAGAATCCCATTTTTTTAACTACACTCCTGACCCCCCGCACGGGAAAGCAAACCTCACGATTTACATAGTCAGTCAGCAATTATCACCTCCTATCTCTTGGTTCCAGTCCATCGGTGCCTTCTTGTTTGTGCTGCCAGCCTCGATGCGTCTACATTGCTGTAGGAACCGGAGATGCTGTGTAGATAAGTTAAAACTGCCAGCCTAGTGGTTTGCAAATGCTGCAATGCCTGTGTGAGCTTTCGTGCAGGAGCCGGCATGTATGTGCGAACTGGTGTCTGGCTGTTTCGAGCGCTACAGTGCTGAATGTAAAAGCTACTCAGGCAGCTCGGGTCCACTTCTCTCTCATGTGCTTTGACCCCTGATCTTTCTGCCACACTAATAGGGAGTCCAGAACCACGCCCTGAGGGACAAAATAAAATGACGGTTGGAAGGGAAACAACTCACTTGTACATTCCACCAGGTGAGTCTGTGAAATTAGAACGTATTTATTATTGATGTATCAATATGGATTTTTACAATTTGTATTTTTTCTGTATAGTTTTGTTCTAATTGAATTAATAATAAACTGCATTTTATGTAAGTATATATATATATATATATATATATATATATACATATATATATATATATATATATATATATATATATAGTATATATTTCCTGTTACTTAATGACCAACATGGTGCATTTACGCATTCTCCCTCCTTAAAGCCCAATCTCCTTCCTAACCTCGCAAAACCTACCTCTTGCACAGTTTTACATTATCACATGTATGAGTTCTAAGACTGCTAAACAACATCTCCAATTTCACTGCAGCTGGGTCTGACCATTTTGAACCTAAGCTTCTAAAACTCACTGCCCCATACATAGCTGTGCCTCTAGACAAGATTTTAACCCTCTCCTTGTGCCAGAACCATGTTCCTGACATCTGGAAGGCTGCCAGGATTACCTGTCTTCAAAAAGGGTGACTGCAAAAATCCTTCTAATTATAGGTCCATCGCCATCTTATCAGTTCTCAGCAAAATTCTTGGGAAGCTCGTAGCTACTCAAACCATTGATTTTCTTCAGAATCGTGATCTTCTAACAACCTCACACCATGGTTTCTGCAAGGGTCATAGTAGCACCACCGGCATTACTCAGCTTTATGTCTGATACCCTAGCAGCCATGGACTCAGGTTTTCTAATGGGAGCAATTTTTATCAACATGACTAAAGCTTTTGACCTTGTTGACCACCCCATCCTCCTAGCTGCTCTTAGATCATTAGGCTTCTCACTGAATGTCATTGCGTGATTTGACAGCTACCTGTTGGATAGAACACAAATAGTTTAATATAACTCCACCTTGTCGGACACAGCAACTATAAACAATGATGTGCCTCAAGGATCTATCCTCGGCCCCTTGCTTTTTGCCATTTTTATAAATAATATCACCTCTAACCTCCTCCAGACTGCCTACCTGTTATATGCTGACAACATTGTTCTGTACGCCAGTGCAAAAAATATTGTTGAAATCAACCAACCACTCTACCAGGACTTTCAATAAATTCAACAGTGGCTGTCCAGCCATAAACTTTTATTAAATGTATCAAAGACCCAGTCCATGCTATTTGGTTCTAATACTAAACTCCAACACTCCCAACCAAATTTCAAAGTCTGTACTGTTACTGGTTCATCTGTCGGGTGGTACCTCCATTAAATATCTAGGGATCACTCGATCCGCTCTGACTTTTGATCCACATATCCAGCAGACCTGCAAGATGGTCAACATAAAACTTGGTATTGCCTACCGTTCCAGCTAGGTGCTCACCCCCTCAGCTAGGCTTACAATAACACGTGGCATACTCCTTCCATTGCTCACATCTGCGATTGCAACGTATGCCTCTGTGGATAAAACTAGCTTTCAGAAGTGGGATGTCACCTACAACAATATATGTCGCTACGCATCCTCCTCACATTGGATGAGGCACCACTGCCTCCTTTACTCTAAACTGGGATGGCTTTCTCCTCATGCCTCTAGGGCCTATGTGTATGGCTCGATCATAGACAATATTATCAGAACACAAACACCTAAGCCCCTGGCAGGACTGTTTCTTAACCAGACACCCAGCTATGGTTTACGGTTGGCGGCAAATGCCTCTGTTTGTATTCCCAGATATAACTCCTCCAAAGGTGCATGTGCTTTTTCCTGTCATGCCCCACAACATTGGAACTCCCTCCCTCTAACTATACACTAAACATCTTCCCATGCCTCCTTCAAAAAATTGCTATGTGTCCATCTTGCTGACTCCTGCACCTGCTCCTATTTCAAACCTCCTATCCTTATATCTCTGACCTCTTTACCCCTAACCACCTCTCAGAATTGTCCCCAGCATATATGATTGGCACTTTCTTCCTCATGTTATTTGCCTACCTTTGTGTCCTTTGGTCCACCTCTCTTACCTTGACACAATTTTTCTTTCTACCCTTCCCTCCTTTATCTTGCTTCCTACTCCTATAAATTCCTAACTCTCCTATACATATCTCATATGAATATTTTAATACTATAGTCATCACTGTATAATCCTACCAATTTGCCCTAGATGTTGCTTTGTACTGCTTTTATAGTGTGTTGCTTTCTTAAATCTGTCGATTTTGACATTGTAATTGTATCAAACTCACCTATTGTTTTTCCTGCCTGCATAGTATTCCTATTGTCAAATCATATATTGTTTAATGATTGTAATGTTATTGTTTATTGATGTGTTTTTTCTGTTACCTCCTGGGTCGTGCCTGAAAATAGTTATTGCTATAACAAGCACACCTTACCCGTCAACAAAACTAAATAAATAAATTTGACTACTGGGTTGTCACATCTTAAGTTCCTTATATCTTTCTATGTGCTCCTGTATTCTCTCTTTCAGTTTTCCAATTGTTTTCCCAACATAATGTTTTCTAACACACCAGAGCATGTACACTATAAATGTAGAGGTACAGTACGTGAGATAAACTGTCTAATATTTGCTTTTCTACTGTTTTCAGAGAATTGTAATGTAGTGTCCTGTATGTGTGCAGACACCACAGTTACTACATCTAAACATACCACATGGTCTGGCAGGCAGCCAGGTTCCTACAGTGTTCTCAGTTGGTTGAAAGTGACTACATACTGTATCAGTCTGTCTCTCAAATTTTACCTCTACTGAACAAGGCCCTTGGCTTATGATCAATGTGTGGTGCAAGAATTTCATTGCCGGTATTTTGTTACTATATTCCCAATGCTTCCTGCCAAATCGTATATTCAGTAACACAAAGAACAGCTTTTTCAGTCCTTGGTTTGCATTGCACTGTTTGGGAACAAGTAAATCCTTTCTATCTGTTTGTTCAGCTTTTCTAAGGCCATTTCCACTGTGCTCAAATTATAGCCCTTTCTAAAATCTTTCTTTCATCTCTACTGCCTGTTGTTTGAAAATTTCTACCTCTGAGCAGTTGTGTTTGAGACTAAGAAATTGGCTGTAGGGAACTGACTCTTTCGAGATTTCAGATGGGAGCTTGTAGCCAACAAATAATTATTGTTAGCAATTGGTTTTCTGTATCCTGGAAGTGACTCTGTTTATTGATTTTTAAAGGTGACATCCAGAAAATCAATGTCATCAGTATCTGTTTTGTAAGTAAATTTCAAATTAAGATCATTCTGGTGCAGCCAGGATATAAACTCATCAATTTACTGTTCTGTGCCTTTCCACATGCATTAGATGTCATCAATAAAGCGTGTCCGTTTTACAGTACTATTGAAAAATGGATTATTTTCAGTGTTGAAAATGAATCTGTTCTCCGATACTCCAAGAAATCAGTTTGCATATGTGGGGCCATTGCTGCCCCTCATGGCCGTACCACTTTTTGCAAATAAAATTCTGAGTCGAATTCAAAATAATTATGTGTAAGAACATATTCAAGACCCTCAATAATCACATTTATTGGCATTTTATCACTGAGTGGGTCACTAGCAAGGAAAAAAGTACTTGCAGAAATCCCATCTTGATGTTGGACACACATATAGAGTAATTCCACATCAGTGGTCAACCAGCTATAGTCCTCATGTCACACAAAATCATTAAACTTTTCAAGTGCATGCATAGTGTCTCAGAGATATGAATTAAGACAAGGAACACTTCATTTTAAAAAGAAGTTAATAAAGGCACTCAGATTGTAGTTAAGTGACCCTATGTCTGCCACTATTGGTCTGCCAGGTGGGGTAAAGATATCCTTGTGTATATTTGGTAAGAGATACATTGTTGGTGTAATTGAATATTCTGGTAGTAGGAATTCATACTCCTTCTCATTAATTTCCCCTCTGTCCCTTGCTCTCTCAAGAAGATTTATCAACTCAGCTTTGTATTGTGACAGTTCCTGGACCTTTGCGATGTAATATTCCTCCCTAAATAAAACAATGTTGCCACCTTTATCTCTTGGTTTTACTGTATTACAATCCCTTTGAGATTCTGTAGATCATATAGTACTGTATTTTCTTCTTTACTCATATTGCAAAAATAAATTTTTGTGAGGTTCTGCAATAATGTTTTCACTTCACTGAGAACTGTTTTTGTAGGTGTTGATCACTGCAGTATTGACAATCAGAATGAAACAGGTTTTGGTTTAAAATTCAGCTTCCTCTCATTACTTAACTTATTCAACTTTACATCAAATAATGTACTATTAACATCACTTGGAGGGACAAAATCATTACTTTCTGCATAAAGTGCTCCCAAGGTAGAAAAATTCTGCAAATCTTCTGTGGCCCAGCTTTCCGCCTCATTTAAAGGAACAATCACATTACCATCTGAAAAATCTAGCAGGTCAGTATCAATTTCTTCAGATTGATTATCCATCAGATCGATGTCCTGTAATGTAAATCCCATTGTGTTATTTGTATCAGTATTTTCCACAAAAAATCTGTTAACTGAATGCGCCTGAACAGTTTTTCTAAATCAATGTGGACTTTGAATTCTTCAGGTTTGTTACTACAGTAGAAACAAATTATAACGTTTTTGCCAGGACAGATCTCTGAGAATCACTAAAGATGTGGTCAGTCAAGTTCACGATTTGCCACTCCTGATGTTGAACTTGTTGGCTTTTTCTCTTCCCTCTCCTGGTCCTTTTCTTGTGCCATTTTCTGAAGCCGAATTTGAGGTACTGCTACAAGAAGGCTCCTGTGAAAAAATAAACTGTTCCAGTCTCTTTCCTTTGTTGATAACCACTATCCGTTGTGTTATTAGTTTGCTTGCCTTTATTTTTCTGTTGTCATTTATTTCTTGAAAACAATCTCCCTCTGAATTGTGACCTCTCAGTCTTAAACCTGGACCAGCTGTAAATACATCCCTCATTATAATTGGCAGTATCCCCAATTAGAGGACGTGCTCCTCGTTTGCCCTGTGTTGGCTTCCAATAGCTGGAAAGAGTGTGTTGACAGAATTAAAGTGTTGTTTGCCGGCCATAGCTAAGGTAATTGTCTGGGTGTTTCCAGAGGGAAAGGAAACTTGCTTGTGATGCCTGAGAGAAGTATGGAGGTCTGCTTGGGGGCTCATGGAGCCATATTAACAAAGAGAAACTGTTTGATGTTTCCTGTAGATGAAAAGTGAAGCAAGAAGATTCACTCCTCAGTTTTAAGTCTGCACCTGTAAGGTGAGAAGATTCACTCTTCTGTCCTAGGGTGGGCTTGGAGGTGAGAAGATGTACCCCCCCGTCTTCTGTTTCAAGGCTGAACTTGTAACATCCAAATCTGAGAGACTGTTTCCTGCTAGCATTCAATGGGAACCCCAGGGACTGTGTTGCAGTCAAAAAAAAGCCTCTGCTGCTGGCAGGCAGTGTGGCTGAAGCCTTTTACAGCTGGATGTTCCTGAACACCTGAAAAAGAGTGAGTGCCTCTGAGGATGATCTGGGGAGTAGGCCAGGTGGGACTCCACTAGGTGCTGCTGATCATCTCCCCCTGAGGGTTTATGCCTTGACAGGGGTCTTGAGGTGTGTTGACCCTGGTCCCCAGTAAAACAGGTATGTGATGACACAAGAAGAAGATACAAGATGAAGAAGAAGCTGAGAGGTATCCAGCCTGCTAAAGCTGTAAGGGCCTACTGCAGAGGAGGCCCAGGCTGCAAGAGATGCAGATCGAAGGTCCAAGCTGCAAGAGCCTGCTGCTTGTCTCAGCTACCCTGGATGCCAAGTTTCTACTGATTCCAACCACCCCAGATCTACAGTCTGAAAGCCACCATAGACTGTTCTGCAAAACCATGAGTAAAACAGGGCTTGCTCTGCATCTGGGAAACTGTAAATAGTTGCCAAAGTTCTGAATTTTGTTGCCCAGCTAAAAGTTTCGAGTTTTATCACCCAGCTGTTGCCACAATCCCAAAATGGTTTGAATTTAATAAAATGCACCAGCGCTGGCCAACCAACTGCACTGCATCAGGCATGCAACTCGATCCTGGGTACCCAGATGGGACTCTTAGGGATTAAACTGGTACCAGTTGGTGGGATAGTAATGTAAGAACAGTTGGGTTAATCTCTGTCTGATGCAAGTAAGTAAAATGTTATTTGTATTTGGTGCCCAATCCCAGAGACTCTGGGAGCTATTACAGGTAAAACAGGGTTATAAGCATCATAGAACATGCAATACAATTACAATAAATAACTCAATAACTTATTTAAAATAATTAAAAACTGTCTAAACATGCTTTATTAAAAACGTCCACTGATGGGGTCTTCCTTAAAGATTTTGGCAGTGAGTTCTAGAGGGCCAGGCCGGCCACCCTAAAGGAGTGATCTTCTGAGGTTTTCAGCCTGGCCCTCGGAACTGCCAGGAGGCCCTCAGTGGAGGAGCAGAGGGAACGTATTGGGATGGCTGGAGTATGGAGGTCAGACAGGTAAGCAGGGCCCAGGCCATATAGGGCTTTATATGTGAAAGAAGCTCACCTTGAAGATGATCCTCCAGCTGACAGGCAGCCAGTGCAGATCCTGCAGGACTGAAGTCACAAGACAGGTCCTAGACAGGCCTGTCAGCAGCCTGGCCACTGCGCTGTGCACTAGCTGCAGTCAGCGGAGGATCCCTCCATTGACCCCGAAGTACAGATAGAGCGTTACAGTAGTCCAGCCTAGAAGTCACAAAGGCATGTACCAGTGATGGCAAGTCTTCTGGTGGAGTCAAGGATTTAATTCTGGTGATATACCTTAGGTGGCAAAAACCACTTCTGAAAACAGACAGCACCTGAGCTTCAAGCGTCAGCCTGTCATCAAGGATAATACCCACATTTTTAACCTTGAGGGAAGCTATCAACAGGGTGGAACTCAGGACTAACCCTGTCACCACTCCAGAGGCATCCCCATCATGCCAGCAACCAGGATCAATCACCAGCACCTCTGTCATGTCAGGGTTCAACCGTAACCAGTTAGAGGACATCCAGTCTCAAATCTCAGTCAGGCATTTATTTAGCACTTCGATGGCACCCTCGGTGCCAGAGGCAAATGACATGTACAGCTGCGTATCATCTGCATAGCAGTGGAAACCCAGACTGTGCCATCTAATGAGCTCCCTCAGGGGCAACATATACACTGCAAACAGCATTGGCAAAAGGATCGAACCTTGAGGAACTCCGCATGACAGGGGCTTTGAGGCGGAGGAGAAATTCCCCATCACCACTCGTTGCCTCCTATAAGAAAGATAAGACTCAAATGATTGAATGACTGTTCCGGTGAGTGCACCATACACTCTAAGGCGATCCAAAAGCATGATGTGGTCCAAAGTGTCAAAGGCTGAGGAGAGATCAAGGAGGATGAGAACTGACCATTCCCCTATCCCTTACCCTGAGGAGGTAATTTTGCACCCAAACTAGTGCCATCTCTAAGCTATGCCTAACTCTGAAGCTGGACTGGAATTGCTCATAGATGTCCAAGGCCAAGAGGTGCTCCTCGAGCTGCAGAGCCACCACTTTCTCAACAACCTTCCCTAAAATGGGAGGATGGAGATTGGTCCATTATTCGCCAGGACGTCAGGGTCGAGCGATGCTTTGTCAGAAGAGGCTTCACCAATGCCTCCTTCAAGGCATCAGGAAAGCACCCCTCTGAGACTGAACATAGGACAATCCTGGTGAACAGTGGACTGATGGCCTTGGCCCCTCCTTCTAGGAGACGAGTTAGGCCAGGGTCCAGTTTACAGCAGGTGGGCTGCAGCTTTGAAATCACCTCAACAGCCCTAAGCCACCTCCACCAGCTGAAACTCCCCCAAAACAATAGGAATGCCTCTGCGCCAACCAGGCTGATCACTGCGGGACAAATCATGACCCACTAAGAAGATTCCTACCTGAATGGAGGACACCCTGTCTGGGAAAAATAGAGCAAACTCTTTGCATAATGTGATTGAAAATGCTCTTTCAGCTGTAGGCAGATCGGGCATAATATTCTGTCTGCAGTCTGAAATAAATGAGCTGGTCCATTTTTCCCAGCAGCAATCTGCTTGGATAGGAACTCTGCCTTCTTATGATTGATTGCCCCTTGATAACAGTTATAATGATTTCTTAAGGCCAGTCTTCCCTCCATGGATTGGGTCCTCCACCAACTGCTCTCCAACCTCCGACCCCTGGTCTTCATCTCCTTGAGAGCCCCATCAAACCATAGGGGTCTTAAGTGAGAAGACCTGGGTCATATACAGACCAGTGCAATGGCATTGAGTGCCTTGGCAATGGCTGCATTATATGCCACCACTGCCTCATCGTACCAATCGCACATGCAGTACCAACACCAGAAAACTACTACCACCGTAAGTCCCTGTGAGAACTATCTCCTTAAAGAGCGATGAAGTATGGTGCATCCTGCAGAAATTCTGCCCCCCCCGACCCAGAGGATGGTAAATGAGGAGAATCCTACAGCCTGCACCTGGGCCCCCATGCACTGCCGCACATTCAAATGATGAGGTAGAACCCACTGGGTGTACAGAGAAGTTCAGGCTAGATCTAAAATAGATGGTCACTCCCTCGTCCCTGCATTCCTTCTTCGGCAGTGCACCACTGAATACCCGATGGAGACCACTGCCTCCAATACTGGCCCAGCATCATCCCCCAGCCAAGTCTCAGTGATGCTGAATATAGCTATATATGCTGGTGGGAAGCAAGCATGGTGAAAGTTTAGTTTACAAATGAAATGACTGAATGGCGTTTTCGAAAATGCTAATAGTTGCAAAATGCTAACAGTGTTTAACCTCTACATCCATTTTCCTTTTTCCTAGCTCTACCCCTTGTTAAATAAATTGTTGGTTAACCTTTTTTACAAATATCTCATGAGCATATTATTAGTGAGAATATTATTAGCTCAAGTCAATAATTGCAAGTATATTAAAATATGGTTTGGGATTATGGCAAACCATGTGTGGGGTAACTATTGGGGAGCTGGGTAGGTACAGCATCCCAGGGGGTTTTACACGTTCACCAACTAGCCCACTATATTCACTCTGGGTGGAGGCACTGTGCTACTTATTTTACCTTTGGGAAAGAACTTCCAGTAAGCATCTGAACAGAGCCCAGGTCCCTCAACCTGTGTTGTGGTCATCAGGCAGGGGTGGTAGCCCACTGGTACATGACACCCAGGTTACATCAGTCTGCCCTCTATATCAAAGCACTTATTTTCTAGCTACTGCTGATGGTGCTGCAAGTGCAGAAGGTTGTTGCCCATGTGTCTGTGTGCTCAATTACTGTAGTTCTGTGGTCACTGTGGATAAAGAGTCTGTCTCCTGTTTCAGTTTATTTACAGTGAAGTGAAGTGATTGAACAGCCATTTGCATCTCTTTATGGAAGGCTACCAACCATTTTAGAAGCTTTTTGTTTGTGTCTCAGTCTGTGGATTTGGCCTTCTTGTGCCGAGGGAAGGAGGCCTCACCTAAGCCCAGCTGGATGACACAGCAACATCGGTGGTTTGGTTCCCACTCTGCTGGCACCCGCCTGGCAGTTTATTAGTTTTTTTCTGTTCCCCCGTGGTCTGGTTAAATCTCCATCTCCAGTGAGCAACCATTAAACATGATCTAAAGTAAACTGAACCTATAGAGCTGAGTTTCTGAGCAGGTGGAAGTGGAGCTGTGTCCCTAACCATCCATAACACTCTGTGACATCAGCGGAAGTCCCAAACTTTAACTCATTTAGTTTGTATTTTAAAATAATCTTTTCTGAAAAGGCCACATAATAGTCAAAGGGCCAACGCAGTGCCCTGCAGTTTTCCCTGTCACCTGGTTACCAGGAGATGCTTGCGAGCCCTGGAATCTCATGCCAGAGCTGATTATGGGGTCAGGAGTATCACAGATGTGAGGCATGTGACTCCTGGGGAGAAAGGATGTGACCACATGGTGTTTGCACAGCCTGTACCATCTGGGACTGGCACTGACAGTGAAAGCAGTTGTACACCCAAAGTCTGGTCTGGGGTTGGGCGCTTCACAGAGGTGAGGTGTATGACTCTGGGGAAGAGAGAATATGGGCGACCCAGTGTTTCCAAAACCCCTGACAGCTGACTAAGGAATGGCAGTGACAGAAAGCACACTCAACATCCTGCCAGCAGGAAACTCTTGCCCATCCTCTCCTACTTGACCATCCATAGGAGTGGGACTCTGAGCTTGTTGTCAACTGGTTCTGCTACCTGTCAGGCAAGTCTCAATCAGTCAGTACTGGAGACCCCCCACATTTTCTGGAGCACAACACAACTCTGTCTTGAGTTCTGCAGTGCAAGGCATAAATTAGTGTCGGAGACTTGACGGCGGCCTTCGCTAATCAAAGTAAAAAATGATTACCAATTGACTGAAGTTGATTAGCAATTACCAGAAATTGATATTTTTGCTCAAAACGCCACAAAATCTACTTATCTTGCTCTATATCAATAAAATACACATTGTACACAAGTTTCTGAGACTGATACTATTTTATTTAGCCATCAGAGTTGGAATACAGCAATTATGCAGCAGCACAAATACATTTTAAGAGCCGTGAAGGATGATATCTGCCCAAGCAGACTGTGAATTCGTGAATTATCGTGACATGATCATGAGTCATGACAATTAAAATGAACCCCCCCTTCTGCCCCATAAAAACTACACCACCTGGGACAGTGATTGACCATAATTTCCAACAAGGACTTTTGCTACTCTTCTCCACCAGGCATGTAGCCAGTTATTCTGGCTTGTTTTATGGGGAACCAGGGGTGATCCACCATCTGCAGCTGCCAAATCATCAGGATGTCTTGGTTTAGCACTACAAAATATGTCTACAGCCCACTCTGGGTTGAATTCAGCTGGAGGAGGGCCCTGCTTTTTAATGCAAATCAATGTTTCTACAGTATCCTCTGCAAGACTTGCTCTCCAGTCAGTTTTTACCTTGTTCATAGTTGAAAAACACCTTTCTACTATTGCATTAGACACAGGAAATACTCTCAACACATAGATAAGCTTCAACAGATTGGGATAACAATTTTGGAAATCACATGCCAGCTTTGACCAAACAGCAGAGGCAGACATATTATCGATGAAATTGGTTTGAGCAAAAATCTTAAACTCTTGCCATTCTGCAAGCACTTGATTGGTGTCACAGTCAGGCTGCAAAAGAGCTGAAAAATGGTCAGCTACTTCACTTATGTCACTGTCACCATACAGCTCCAGTTCCTTTCGGTCTGCTGGCCAAAATCTGGTATCTAACACTTTTGCACGGTTATAGATATTACTTTCATCATTCAAACCGAACCTTTGTTCACAACAGTTCTCAATATTTGTAATGTATTTCTTACATTGCTGTTTAAAAGTTTTAATAGACTGAGCACTTAGATGTGTGAATTTCACATCCTTGTAAGTGACTTCAGGACTTGTGCCTGACAGGATGTCAGACCCATTTTTATGTTTGCTTG
Source organism: Neoceratodus forsteri (assembly GCA_016271365.2). Taxonomy (NCBI): domain Eukaryota; kingdom Metazoa; phylum Chordata; order Ceratodontiformes; family Ceratodontidae; genus Neoceratodus; species Neoceratodus forsteri. The sequence continues at coordinate 1,279,909,125 of CM057459.1, read as the reverse complement.
CACGCATGTGCAAGAAACATAGTGCCATCATCGGAGATTTCGGAGGTGTGTCACCTCCTCCTCCAATTCAGTCAGTGTGTTGGCAAGCGCGGCCCTGTAAGCTAATGCATGCTGGAGCTGTCTATGACAAGCTCCAAATGCAGTGGCATAGTTCAGTGGGGAGCGCTGGAGGAGTAGCCGCATAAGATATCGCCTGCCCGCGCGCAGCTCCCCCACACACACACACCACGCAGGTGTGCACGCCCGCACGCACGCACACACTGAATAGCCGAAGGGGTTCCCAATCCCGCTGGCTGTGCCGCGCCCTCCCCAAAGCCTTCTAAAATGCCATGCCGGGTGCCCACCTCAGCGTGATAAGTAATGATATAGCCGACGGGGTACCCAATCCCCGCCGGGCTGCACTGTCCTCACTTCGAGTACTAAGTGCCACGCTGGGAGCCCACCCAGCCTGGCAATCGATACTTTGGCCGACAGGGTGCCCAATGCCCTGTCGGCTGAACGTCCCCCAACCATCCTTGTGCTACGCTGGGGCCCACCCCAGCGTGGCAAGCATCGCGTGTTCTTTTTTTTAACCTGTAAAGAAAAACGGTCCCACATAGTCTCCCTGGCCCCCACCCACAACCCGCACTCCACCCACTATGCACCTGCCTCCCCACACCTCACTCCCATAATTACTTCCAGACCTCGGGCGCGATGATCTTCGTGGACCGGGAACACGTCTGCACTCTTCAAAGCCGACCGCGAACTGAGGAAATGCCGGTAAGCTGTATAATGGGCTAGATAGGGGGTTTCAACTTTGTTGCACATCTCAGGCATTTTTGGGAATTTTTGCACCAAATTTTCAACATGGGGTTTCTGGGACCCCTCCTCATGAATGATGTCACTGTCATGGCGTTATTCAGGCCCAAAGGGTGATTTCGCAGTCACTGTGCAGTCACTGTGTGAAATCACCCTTCAGGCCTGAATAACATCATGACAGTGACATCATTTGAGAAGGTACCAAAACCCATGCTGAAAATTTGGTGCCAAATTCCAAAAATGACTGTTTTACGAGCGTGCATTGCGCAGTTCCTACGCAGGCTCCTAAGTTCTCGAATTTTCAATATTTTCACTCCAGATTTTCAACATTGCCATTTTACCACACCCTATTATGAGTAGTACAGCTGTCATTTTTCAAATCTCACCCAAAATGTGTTTTCTCCCATGTAGCGCACAATGGCGCAGTCGGTGTGCGAGATCAATGTATGGGACAAATTAAGAAAATCACAGTGACACTGTTCATGAGCTGAGGTGTTAAAATGGCTATGTTGAAAATTTGGTGAAAAAATTCCTAAAAATTACTGTTTTACGAGCGTGCATTGTACAGTTCCTATGCACGCTCGTAAGGTCACGAATTTTCAATATTTTCACTCCAGATTTCCAACAATGCCATTTTGCCACACCTTCTTATGAGTAGTACAGCTGTCATTTTTCACATCTCACCCAAAATGTGTTTCCGCCCATGTAGTGCACAATGGCGCAGTTGGTGTGTGAAATCAATGTACGGGATAAATTAAGAAAATCACAGTGACACTGTTCATTAGCAGAGGTCTTAAAATGGCTATGTTAAAAATTTGGTGAAATAATTCCAAAAAATGACTGTTTTACGAGCATGTATTGTACAGTTCCTACGCACGCTCGTAAGTTTGCAAATTTTCAATATTTTCACTCCAGATGTTCAACATTGCCATTTTACCATACCATCTTATGAGCAGTACAGCTGTCATTTTTCATATCTCACCCACAATGTGTTTCCTCCCATGTAGTGCACAAGGGCGCACTCGCTGTGCGAAATCAATGTACGGGACAAATTAAGAAAATCACAGTGACACTGTTCATGAGAAGAGGTCTTAAAATGGCTATGTTGAAAATTTGGTGAAAAAATTCCTAAAAATGACTGTGTTACGAGCATGCATTGCACAGTTCCTATGCATGCTCGTAAGTTTGCAAATTTAATATTTTCACTCCAGATTTTCAACATTGCCATTTTATTACACTTCCTTATGAACAGTACAGCTGCAATTTTTCATATGTCGCCTAAAATGTTTTCACACATGTAGCGCATAATGGTGCTGTTGGTGCGAAAGCAATGTTTAGGACAGATTAAGAAAAATCACAGTTACACTGTTCATGAGCAGAGGTCTTAAAAAGCTATGTTGAAAATTTGGTGACAAAAGTCCATAAATGACTGTGTTACGAGTGAGCATTGTGCAGTTTCACGCACCTCATTAGTTCATGGCTTTGTAATATTTTCAGTCCAGATTTTCACCAGTGGCATTTTTCCACACTTCCTTATGAACAGTACAGCTGTCATTTTTCACAACATGGCTGAAGTGTGTTTTCACACTTTCAGCGCAGAGATGCGTGGTCGCTGTGAGAAATCATTGTTCGGCACATATAAAGAAAATCACAATGACACTGTTCATGATTGGAGGCACCAAAATGCCTGAGCTGACAATCTGCTGTAAAAAATCCCCAACCTAATTATATTACGGGTGTGCGCTGCACAGTTTCTATGTACGCTTGTGACTTCACCATTTTTTTTAATATTTTTACTACAGATTTGCAACATTGCCATTTTTTTACACCTCCCCATGAACAGTACAGCTGTCATTTTTTACATCCTGTTCGGAATGTTTTTGCACATGTGGTGCTAAATGCTGTAGCCACTGTGCATAAGCAGCTTTCAGCTAACAAACTGATATTCCCCCTGTTCATGAGGTGGGGTCACAAAAAACATGTTGAAAATTTGGAGTGAAAATACCAACGAATGCCTGAGGTATTAGGGTTTCCAACCATAACGCTCAACCCTGTAAAGAATGACAGGCATCAGGGGTGTGACTTGGGATTCTTGCCTGTGATGCTCATACCATTCCACACCCTGCAGTCAGTGAGAGGCATCGAGGTATGCCTTGGACTCTTCAGCCCCAAACTTCACCCCATTCTCTTGATATCGCACCCCATCTCACCATATTTCCTAATGAAATGGGGTGCGCATAAAGGCAAAGACCCAAGGAACACCGTGACACTTGTCAGTGTCTGCAGGGTGGGGTGTGGTGAAATGGCGTACTTATGCCTGACAACCCAAACGCACACCCCAATGCCTGTCACTCTCTGCAGGGTGGTGGTGGGGTTAGCTTCAGTTCAATACTTCACTGCCATTCCTATTACGCAGCTCTGTAACTTCTACACTACCACTGCCAATGCCAGCAAGCAAACATTCGGCATTGACAAATGCTTGTTTAAGAGAATATCATGTTCACTGCCACCTATGGGACACTCAGCTTAGCAAGGTCAAGAGTGTTCTCAAAGTTTCAACAGGGCTAAGTAGCTCTGGCATTTCAGCAACTTCTTTTTGAAGTGTTAGTGAGAACCTGGCAAGTGGCTGAAGCAACTGTTCAAAATACAAAAGATGTGCTACCATTTGGAATTTAGTCAAAATTTACAACACTTCCTTGGCTTTGGCCTGATCATGGGCTGGGTCTACCACCATAGAATCTAAATAGGCAGTGATTATGGGGAATGATTTGGTAACAGCCCTGGTGGTAAGAAGTTTATGCTGCACCCAATGTGTGCCATGGGCCTTCTTGGACTTTTCAACTGATATTTCCATGGCCTAGGCAAGGGACCGGAACTCTCTAAGTTGCTTAGGATTTTTCTGATAGAGATAAAACAGCTGGGTCAGAAAGTCTGAAACTTCATTGAAATAGGTATTATCCAAAGAATCTTTTATGGCCAATTCTAATCTGTGTGAGAAGCAATGAACAGCAACCAACCACTGTAGGTTTTCCTTTAAAAGTGCAGCAAGACCCCGTCTTACACCCATGTTGACAGCTTCCTCATCAGCCCCAAACCCAACCATTTTTATGCTTGTTCATGCATGTGATGCACAACTAACTCATAGTAGCACATTCAGAGGTGTCAGTGTTACCAAACGCAGGGAAAGCTTTAGTGGGTGTGTCCCTCAGTCACCAATTAACAAGCATGCTAGTGATGATGCAAAACTTCAAAGAGAGTCAAAACCGTGAAAGAAATCTGCCACTCCAATGAGGTGCAGTTTCCTCATTGGAGCATCAGATGACAAGGCTCTGTTATGTGCATTTCCTGGTGAAACATTCCAATAAATATGGCAGCTCCTGCCACCCACCACACAACCCCCACAAAACCGACACTGGAGATGCCCAATCCCTGTGCAGTTTCCTCATTGGAGCATCAGATGACAAGGCTCTGTTATGTGCATTTCCTGGTGAAACATTCCAATAAATATGGCAGCTCCTGCCACCCACCACACAACCCCCACAAAACCGACACTGGAGATGCCCAATCCCTGTGTCAGCATGCCCCCCCCCATTCAATTTGTTTGCTGACAGGGGTGCCCAATCCCCATTGGCATCATGTTCTCCCCCACACACACACACACTTTCTTTGCCGATGGGGTGCCCAATCCCGCCTGCACATGTCCTCCTCAAACTCAAGGCACACTGGGATTTCACCACAATGTGCCCCAACACTTATTTTACTTGTAAATAAAGAAACCATCCTATGAAGTCCAGTTTTTTTTTACCTGTAAAACCCGTCCCTCGTCGTCCCTCCGCACTCCCTCCCCAACCCGTACCCACTCTCTGCACATCTTATCTCCATGCACCCCCTCACCCCATTCTTACCTCTGGAGGCCAGCACTGCAATCTTCTGTGGAGCGGGAACATGTCTGAACTCTTCAAAAGCTGACTGGGAACTGAACAAAATGCAGAAAGTTTTATAATGGCAGGCAATGGGGGTTTCAACTTAGGTGGATATATCAGTCATTTGGGGGAATTTTGGTACCAGATTTTCACATGGGGTTCTTGGGACCCCATCTCATGAACACATGCACTGTCATCTCATTACTCGATCCCGAAAGATGATTATGCGGTCACTGCACGGAATCACCTTTCCAGACAGATTAACAAAATGACAGTGCCACTGTTCTTGAGGTGGGGTCCTAAAAAGCCCACGTTGCAAATTTGGTGAACAAATTCCCAAAAATGGCTGCATTACGAGTGTGCATTGTGCAGTTTCCATGCACCCTTGTAACTTTGACAATTTTTAATATTTTCTCTCCAGATTTTCAACATTGCTATTTTTTCACACCTCCATATGAGTAGTACAGCTGTAATTTTTCACATCCTGCCCAAAATGTGTTTTTGCACCTGTGGCGCACAATGGGGCAGTTGCTGTGAGAAATCAACTTTCGGGACAGATTAACAAAATTACAGTGCCGCTGTTCATGAGGGGATTTCTATGTTGAAAATATGGTTCAAAAAATCCCCAAAATAATTGTGTTACGGGCATGTGTTGTGCAGCTTCTACACACGCTCATGACTTCACCAATTTTTCATATTTTCACTCCAGATTTTCAACATTGCCATTTTTTTACACCTCCTCATGAACAGTACAGTTGTCATTTTTCACATCCTGCCTGAAATGTGTTTTCACTCCTGTGGTGCCAAATGATACAGTCACTGTGTAAAATCTTCTCGCTAATAAATTGATAAGCTACAACACTACAGGTGGGGCGTCAAAAAGCCCATGTTGAAAATTTGGAGTGAAAATACCAACAAACACTTGGTGCATTCCTATTGTCTGGAGTTACTTGGGTGCCCCTGTCCAGGAGTGAAAACCTAGCATAGCCCTGAGCAAATGTTTTCTCCCAGGGACCTGGGTCATTGGCCATGGGTATTTACTGGGTACAGCAGTTGTATTAGTAGAGCTATCTTATGGTGTGGGAATACCTTTAATCCTGTTTTGGTGTGGGTCTTCATCTTTATTTATTATTGAGTTCGAATTGGTTAGTTAGCCTGTGGAATGTGTATGTCCTACCCGGTCATGCGTTATCCTCCTCTGCTTTCCATGCTCCTTTCGTTCCTGCCCCTTTCGACTGACTTTTATTAACCAGCGCTGCCGCGTACTGCATTGGAGTGTAGGAGGGGTGGTGGGGTGGGGTGTGTGGACATCAGAGGATGAATGAGCGATTCTCGATCAGGGTAGTTAGGTTCTAGAAGACGCCTTGGGGAAATGGAACCTGGAACGTGGGGTTTTCATGTTTAATTTCCCTACCCAAGGGTACTGCCTCTTTTGGTGGGCAAATAGCTGGGGGGGCTCTTGAACTTCGTTCAACTCGAGTGGTGTTATGCAATACCAGATCTATTAAGAACAAGACTGCAATTATTGCAGATCTTGTTGGATCAATGGATCTGGCATGCATCACTGAGACCTGGCTGGATGAAAATGCCAGTCCTTTGTTAGAAGCGGCAATTCTGTCTGGGTACTAGGTGATACACCACCCGAGACAGGACTCCGGAGGGGGGTAGCGGTCTGTTTCAAGACCAAGTTGAGCCTCACAGGTGTACCAGTAGAGGAGGCTGGATCTTTTGAGTGTACTGTGGTAGCAGGTGTGGATTGTAGGATAGTTCTTGTCTACCATCCACCAGGGGACGAAAAGTGATTCCTGCAGGAAGTAGCGGACTTCACCATCGACATGGTGTCGGAGTCACCCAGACTGATGGTTCTGGGTGACTTCAACACCTGGGTTGATGACAAACTCTCGCTTTTTGGACAGCATTTCCTCTAGTTGATGATTTCGCTGGGCTTCACACAGATTGTTACCTCTGCTACCCATAGTCATGGTGACTCTCCAGACTTGGTCTTCCTACTGGGGACTGAGGCCTCTGATTTGGGGGTGGAACCTGTTGGATGGTCTGATCATTACACTGTGAGGTTTAACTTTTGCGCCCCCCTTCATAGGCCTGCCCCTGTGGAGATGGTCAGTTACCACCCTTTATGGGATGTGAGCCCTGAAGGCCTAATGGTGGTGATTGACCTCTCAGAGTTTTCTGAGGCTAGCTCGAACCCAGAGGCCTTGGTTTTAGCCTATAATAAAGTCATCTCCTCGTCCCTAGATTTAATTGCTCCTGTCCATGTTCGTCCTCTCTCACTCTGCCCTCGGGCCCCTTGATTTGATGGGTCCTTGAGGGAGTTGTAGTGACTAGGATGAAGGCTAGAGCATTATCAGGTTTACCAATCAGTGATCTCCCATAAGAAGGCAGAGTTCCTGTCCAGGGAGATTGCTGTTGCTCAGAATCGACCAGCTCAACTCTTCCGAACTGTGGACAGGTTGTGCAACCCAGCCTGTCTGCAGCTCCGAAGAGCTTTTTCACAAATGGAATTCGACGAGCTTGCTCAATTCTTTGCGAATAAGGAGGCTGACATCAGGTCAGAGATGCTCTTGACTCATTCTGTGGGGGATGCTATTGGTCGATGTTTGGTCACTGCACCTCATGTTTCCTGGAGTACCTTTGACCTGCCAGAGTTTGTGGATGGTATGCAGATTGTCCGGGGTATGCATCCTACATGCCGTAGTCTTGATCCGGGCCCAACTTCCCTGGTTATGGGTTGCTGTAATATTATCGGCCTGGTTCTGACTCGGTTAGTCTGGTGCTCCTTGGAATCGGGTGAGTTTCCAAGCTCCCTGAAGGAGGTGGTGGTAACACCCCTCCTGAAGAAAGCTTCTCTGGACCCAGGCGTCCTAGCAAACTACAGACCAATCTTGAACCTTCCCTTTATAGGGAAGGTTATTGAGAAAGTAGTGGCAATTCAGCTGGAGAACTATTTGACCATCCATAATATCTACGAACTTCTCCAGTCTGGTTTTCGAAAGAGGCATAGTACTGAGACTGCGCTGGTTCGGGTACTCAGTGATCTCCTGATGGCAACAGATTGGAGAAGCCGCTCCATCTTAGTGCTCCTTGATCTCTCTTCAGCCTTTGACACTGTGGACCATGGGGTGCTGCTTGAGCTCCTGAGGTTCATCTGTGGCCTGACAAGTATGGTCCTCAGGTGGTTTACATCTTTCCTCACTGGCAGAACTCAGAGAGTTGTGTCTGGAATTTTTTCTTCAGACTCACCCCCTCTGTCATGTGGGGTCCCTCAGGGCTCAGTTCTGTCCCCCATGTTGTTTGCAGTGTATATGCTGCCCCTCGGAGATATTGTAAGATGGTATGGGCTGAGGTTTCACTGCTATGCTGATGATACCCAGCTCTACCTGTCTTTTGCACCTGACCAGGATAGTGCACTCTCAATATTTAATAACAGCCTCGCTGAAATCCAGGATTGGATGAGTTCAAATTGGCTAAAGTTGAACGTGGGAAAAACTGAGGTGATGGTTGTGGATCCGGGTCATCAGATAGAGGGGTTGAGGGCTGGTCAGCCCTCTGGACTTTTTCTGGGGGGCTCCCAGATTCTTACCTCTGAATGGGTGCATGACCAGGAAGTGGTGCTTGACGATGGGCTGACCCTCCAATCTCAGGTGTCGGCAGTTGTCAAGTCTGACTTTTATCATCTTAGGAACATTGCCAGGGTCAAGCACCTTGTTCCGTCCTCGATCTGCGGTGTTGGTCCATGCCTTTGTGACCTCACGTCTTGACTATTTGCAACTCCTATACTTAGGGCTTCCTGAAGTTGATATCCGTTGTTTGCAGCTAGTGCAGAACACTGCGGCTCGATTGTTGGGGTGTGGGGGTCTTCTAGGGCTTCACATATTACCCAGAGCTGCATGATCTGCACTGGCTGCTAATCCAGTGGCGGAACACCTTCAAAGTTGGTTTACTGACTTACAAAGCCCTACATGGACTTGGCCCTGACTACTTGAAAGAGCTTCTTGTTCCCTACCACCCTGTGCGACAGCTTCTTTCGGCTGATGAGGGATTGCTAGAGATTCCGAGGGTGACTTTGAAATCTTCTGGGGCCCGTGCATTTATGTATGTGGCCCCTACCCTCTGGAATTCTCTACCCCATCAGCTTTGGGAGTGCGTGACTGTGGGGAGATTTAAACAGGCATTTAAAACCTTTTTGTGGTGACAGGCCTATCAGTGACTCACTGTTGTCTGGAGTTTTTGTGTAACTTCTTTCTGTATTTGTGGTTTATGAAATTATGTTTTAATTACTGTAAAGCGCCTTGATATTCCAAAAGGTGCTTAAAAAATCAAATTAATTATTATTATTATTGATTATTATGGTAATTGGTCCCTACCAGGTGTGTGCCAAGCAGTTGCCACACTTGGTTGTCTGTTTTGTACAACAGTCTTTTCCATCTGGCATATCCCTCCTTGTGTATGGTGGCTTTGTGCTTGCTTTTGTTCTTTTTTACAGTGTAAACCCCCACCCCTCTCTTTACCCTTAGATGTTTGGTGAGAGGTGTGCCTTTTAGTTAAATAAGGGGCTGGTGGGGGGGTTACATTACCCCCCCTCCCCAAGTGTCATGTATTGTTAGTACACTTGTCCCATTCTCTGCCACAGGCAGGGCACACACTTGAAAGCTTCAGAGTTGTGAACAGAATACTTCCCCAAGGTTTCACTGCTGCAGTAAAGCTGGCAGCAGGGCACGGTCTTATGTGACTTGTCCCCGATCTCTGTCATAGCTAGGCAGGGCACACACTTGAAAGTTTCAGAGTTGTGAACAGAACACTTGCCAAAGGTTTCACTGCTGCAGTAAAGCTGGCAGCAGGGCACGGTCTTATGTTACTCGTCCCTGATCTCTGCCGTAGGCAGGGCACACACTTGAAAGTTTCCAGAAACTTCCCCAAAGTTCACTGCTGCAGCAAAGCTCTATCTGGCAGCAGGGCTAGTGTCATACATATTTGTTACTTAATGTCCCCTCAGGACCTACCATTGGCAGGGCACATCAGAGTTACAACTTCCCCAGTGTAGCAGAGCAAGCAGGTGTATTTTGATTTTAGTTGTCCCCTTCATCTCTGCCAAAGCAGGGCACCTGCACCCAGTTGTTTACTTCTTTATTCCCTCTCCCCTGAGAACTCTGGAAAAACCAGGGCACAATTCTTATCATCATCGCTGCTGCAAAAAAGGGCTGGCTGGGCACAACATAAACCAGGCAGGTAGGGCATAACCACTGTTGTCCCCTTCCCCTCTTCCAAAAGCAGGGTTCTCTATTTAAATGTCACAAGTTTTTCTTTTGTTTCCGCCCTTTCATAGAACTCTCTGGAGTAAACCAGGGCACAATTCTTCTGTTACCAAAAAATGTTCTGCTACTTGCAAGTCAAAAGGCACAGTTTGTTTGCTTAATCCCCCCATCATCACTACTGCAATAAGGGCTGGGAACATTGTAAAGCTGGGCATGAGACTGTTTAACCACTGTTGTCCCTTTACCTCTGCCAAAAACAGGGCACATTTAATCACACAAGTTGCTTTTCCCTTTGTTTCATCTCCCCTCAGAACTCTATGGAAAAAACAGGGCACAGTTCTTATTTGTCTTCTGTTCCCAAACAGTTTGCAAGAGCACAGTAAAGTTTGATATTTTTCCCCCGTCAAATTAGTCACTGGCATTGGGCTGGGCACAAAATAGACTGGTTAAACCATTCTGTTGTCCCTCTCATCTCTGCCAAGCAGGGCAATTACTTAGTTCACATTTACTTTACTTATTGTTTCCTCTCCATTTTGCCCACCAGTTCAGGCCCATCCCATGAGGTGCCCACCTTGCCTGAGCCGCCCCTCCAGTCATGCCACTACCCTGCCACGTGCCTTCCCATTGAGTTCACTCCTCCTGGCTCTCTGGACAATAAATTGAAAAGTCTGTATTTGTTTTTGTATAGAGACTCCTGATTGTCTGTTCAGCTGCATGCTGCTTCTCCCTCAGTTGCTCAGCCAAATCTGGGTCACACGGCCTGCTTGCCCCACCACGATGCTTCACAAGGCTCTCTTCTGATTCCGGTCCCCTCTTGCACCATCTCGGCCTCCTCAGCTCCCCTGCTCCTCAGTACGTCTCCTCCTGCAACACAAATAAAGAAATTCATTACCAGACACCACCATCAAGCTAAAAAATACAATTAAAAAAAGGAAACTGGAACTTACCTTGCTTATATTTTGCTCTGGCTGGAGGTTCTGGACCTGCTTACTCTTCTCCTGTGGTCACACTGCAAGAGGATGCTGTAATGTTTCTCTCACACAGAGACTAGGTAGGGGGGAACAGGAACTTCGCTGACCAATCAGGAGGGGCACAGGGAGGAGGACAGAAAAACCAGAACAAAAAAAAATGATTTAAAGAAACATGGCCTAAAATGCCAAAAAGGGCATTTTTAAAGGACCCAGGGCCAATTCAGAATGATTAGCAATGACTGTTAATCATTCCACAAGTTGACTCGCTTTTCTCCGATCTTGGGTTGCAAATTGTGATGCAAACCCACTTATTTTATGCCTTGTAGTGTACTGTTCAACGTGTTACTTAACAACCTCCTGAAGGCCTGTTCTTCTGCACACATTCTCCTACAAAATGACATCCTGGTGATCTTCATCAATGGTCCTTCTGCGTATGAGCTGGAAGCTGATCTCCAGTGTGACTTTGACAACATTGAATAGTGGTTCTGATCCGACCAGTGCAAATGCACAAAAAAAGGATATCTATGACCTTTGTAGGAGACAGCAGTTGGTCAGGGTCCCTATCACCCCAGTCTTTAAGACTGTGGATGGCTATCCTTTGGAAAATATTCCTTTCTTTTCTTTCTCTCTGCTAGGGTGTTTATACTCCCAGGCCATGGCAGGGTGTACTCCCTTCAGCCGGCTCCACCACCCTCTCCATTGTGCATCATCTCCCAGGCTTACCTTACGGTGGTACACCCCCACAGATCTTCCCACCATGGCGGAATCAGGCAGAGGAGGGCCATCCTCTGCCCCCTCTGAAGAACAATCCAGTATTTGCCGAATGTGCCACTGATGTGGCGGATGGAGGTGAGGTGAGCAGGCATCACATGCCCCTGCTGTGGCAACCATTTTCTCATTTTTCTCCCTGGCCCAAGGTTGCAGCTGTGGAGGGTGCATGGGTGTGAAGGCACACATACACTCCAGCCTGTTTCCTTTTCCTTCCCTCCCTGACATAATGTCAGCCTCTGGCCATCTGTGCTCTGGCACCTAGCATCCATTAGGTATCAGCCAAGACGGGAACGACTTGAAAACTTCCCCAGGCCAGGACAGCTGCTGTACAGCAAGTGCAATCCTACTCCTGCCCCTTCCCCCCCGCCAGCCCACAGCAACCCAGGCTCATTCAAACCCAGATTGCCAGCATAGCGCAAGGTAAGGCACTGTAACAGGGCCTCAGCCTTCAGCGCCACCAAGCTGGCACAGATGTTCCTTTCTTTAAATACCTTGGAGCTTCATTATGGTAGATCAGCATCTTAGTTTCTCCAGACATGTTGATGCCATTCATTTTTAAAAAACTTTAATGTTAAGCATGAAATATGCACTTTCTAAGCATGTAAAACACCAGTTTGCAGAGTGCAGTACATTACCAAAGGGATAACAAATACACATTCTATAAGTACAACAGGGAGGGGTTACCAAAGTCAGGGATACAGTAAAAGTAAATCATTCTAGGAGCTGTTGCTACAGCCAATGCCCTATGAATAAATGTTCCCTAATACAATAAACAATTGTGACTGACCTATACAGGTCTTAGTTGATGTGTCCAACATAATTAGTCATAAAAAAGGACATTTTAAAGCATCCAAGAGCCCTGTATTAAAGGAATGTATATCTCAACCTGCTTTCCCCGTGTGCCATGTAACATTGTGTGCCAACTTATGTAAAATAAGACCTGGGTCTACTACGCTGGCTCCTGACAACCAGACCTGAGGCATGCCTTATTCCAGCTCTATGTGCCCAGTACTACTCAGGGTGGGGTCCCTCCGAAGATTGCACTGGTGCTCTGGCTCCACTGCAGCTCTACTGCAGTCAACCCCCAAGGGTAACCCCCCCACCTAACAAGACTGCCAGATTTATCGGCATCTAGGAACAGAGACAGCCCATCCATATCTAACAGCTTGCAAACTGTATGGTCAGGGAAATAAAAACAGAACATGGAACACTTCCTCTCAATTTCACTTCCTTATTTCTTACATTTCATCTTCTATTTCCTTTTCTCCCTTCTGGGTTATCCTGTCTGCTTTCTCTTCTCAAACTTCACAGCTCTCATCTTCCATCACCAGCTGCACCCTCTGGGTAACTTGTACTTATACTTAACCCAATCTACACCCCCCACACCTGTTGCCTTCCTACTCCCACCAGCCCCTCCCTAGCTCCTCCTTTCATCTATCTCTGCCTGGCAGCTATCGCTCTCACAGCACTTTACCCCTTATTTGTCTGCACAGTGTCTATTCCCTTTAATTTGACCTGACTGTATTGTCTTATGTAAATTTTAATGCTGTATTTGGTCTTACTACCTCAATTCTTTGTCACATTGCTGCTGTTATGTTCTAACATCTACATGTAACTGGCCTGAAAATAGTGTTTCTGGCTAGTGCACCTACCTGGTAAGCAAAAGCTAAATAAAATAGCAATTTACGTACAACAAACATATATTTTTTTCTCATATCATGCTTCTCAAAGCATGCAAACTGCACTGAGAGAGACAGAATGGCTTCATTTTACAATCTTTGCTGGGGTGCAGTCGCCTGCCATCTATAAATTTGATTTTAAACAGAAATTGGACAAGGAACATTAGTATAACTTTTAGCATCTGTTGCTCATTAACCAACATGAGCCCAGTATATCTGGACCTTTTTTCAACAGGTATTTATAGAGTTTAGTTCATTCCCCTTGCCTACAGAAATACCACCCATACAGACTATTAAAGTTTATATAAGTCCTGAGCCCACAAAAGGGAGGCAGCCAGCATATTAAAGGGATACGAACATACGAAATTTGCCAGCAGATAAAGGCCTAGAGGTCTATCAAGTCTGCTCGAATGTGCAACTAGCACCCCTTATTCTGCAGCTGCCCTCCCTTTCACCCTTCCCTTCATTAACCCTCCCCTTGTCCTGTCCCATCCTCGCTTGAAGCAGTCCACTGTTCTACTGCATACCACTTCTGCAGGTAACGATTCCACCCAGCCACCTCCCTCTCTGTAAAAAGTGTCTCCTCATCTCCCTCCTGAACCTTCCTCGCCCAGTCTCATATCATGGCCCTGGTGGCCCACCCTTCCTTACTTTGAACAGCCCTCTGTAACTCGCCTTGTTTATTCCTTTCATGTATTTAAAGGTTTCAGTCATGTCACCCCTGTCTCTCCTCTCTCCAGCGAGTACATGTTCAACTCCTTCAACCTCCTCTCGATGATAAGTCCCCAGCCCCTTGATCATCTTTGTTGCCCTGCACTGCACCCCTCCAGTAACTTAATGTCCTCTTGAGATATGGACGCCAGTACTGCATGCAGTACTCCAGGTGTGGTCTAACTAATGACCTATACAGTGGCAGAATCACCTCCTCCCTCCTGAGGATATACCCTTGCAATACAACCCAGCATTTTGTTGGCCTTTGCAGCTGCCTTCCCACATTGTGCCGAGTTGTTCATTGACCCTGTAATGAGCACACCCAGATCCTTCTCCTCCTCCTCTGTCTGGGCTAGCTGCACTCCCCTAGCTGGTAACTCCTCCTTGGTTCTTCATCCCAAAATGCAGCACCTTGCACTTTTGGCATTAAACCCCAGTTGCCAGGTGTCTGACCAGGTTTCAAGCTTTGCCAGATCATCCTGCAACCCCTGCCACTCTCCTAGGTCATCCACCACCGCACCTAATTTGGTATCATCAGCAAACAGACTGATCTTGCTCTTGATGTCCCATGATATGTCTGCAATGAATATCCCAAACAACACTGGTCCCAACACCGAGCCCTGTGGAACACCACTGCCACTGCCCTTGGGTGTGAGAGCTCCCACCCACCACCACCCTCTGTTGCCTTCCCTGCAGCCAGTTTCCTACCCATCTCACCAGCTTTGCACCCTCTTCTGTGCCTACTAACTTCCTTCCTGTCCTTCCATGTGGCACCGAGTCGAATGCCTTACTGAAGTCCAGATACAAGACATCCACTGCATGGCCCCTGTCCAGTTGCCTAGTTACCCAGTCATAGAATTTGACCAGGTTGGTTTGGCAGGATCTGCCATGTATGAAGCCATACTGTCTGCTGTCCTGTAGTCCTTTGGCCTCTAGGAGGGCCACCAGCCTCTCCTTCAGGATAGTCTCCATTAGCTTACCCACGATGGATGTGAGGCTCACTGGTCTGTTGTTTCCCGGTTCATCCTTGGGGCCACTCTTGTGCAGGAGCACCACATGAGCCATCCTCCAGTCCTGAGGTACACACCTTAATGTAGTGTGAGGCATTAAATAGGTCTGCCAAGGGTCCTGCAAGGACCTCTGCAAGTTCCTTCAGTACCCTGGGTGGATGCCATCTGGGTCTGGCGTTGTCCACCCTCAGTGCCTTGAAACCCTCTTGAACTCTGCTCTCCATGATTTTCCCATCTGTCACCACCCCCGCTTCTGCCATTTCTCCCACCTTGGGTGTCACCCCCTCTTGGCTTTAGTAAATACTGAGCAGAAGTACTCATTTATGCTCCCTATCGCACCCTACGCTCTGCTCACTCAGACTGCAGACATAGTGCCTGTAGCTTGTAGTATCTGTACCCATAAATTCAGTCCTCACAGAATCACTTGCAGTGGCCTGCTGTTTCTTTCCCTGTGTTGCAAGCTTTTCCACACAGCTTCATGGGGATCAGAAAATCTGTACTGGTGGTGGCCAATGGTGAAACATAGCCTCACAGGGAAAACCAGGGTAAATGGTATGTCCAGATTGCTGACTTTACTTGTAATGCTGTTGAATGCCTTGCGGTGCATCTGCATAGTACAGGCAATGTCCAGGAACATGAGGATTCACTCATTGTTGTGTGTTAGCAGCCCACTAGCTCTTGCTGCCCCTAGAATGATGTCTCATTCCCCTGTAGAAGACAGAGTCACCAGGGTGGTGCATGGAAAGTCTTAGGCAGGGTTTGCTCTTTGAGGTGTGATCCTGTATGCTTTAACAATTTTAAAGGCATTGTACCCAGTGAGTTCAGCAATCCCTTGAGTTAGGAAAGTAATTATCTCCTCTCTCTTGGGTCCTTCAGCGAGGCTGAGGGTCTGAATATTGGTCACCAGGCTGCATTTTCAAGGTTGCTCATGTAACCTTTCAGAGCTGTTTGTTGTTTTACAGTTCTGATTGCCGCCAGAACCTGCCTGCTGTCACCTTCGAGCCCTTCACTGTCTTACACGATTTAATTTTGTTTTCCATCACCTTCATTCTTTGTGTGAAGGAGTCCAGCTTCTGGTTGATTTGCTGCAAGGCTTGGTGAAGGCATTCACTGAGACCTAAACAGTAAAGAGGGAACCTGCACCTACTCTAAAGAACACACAGTGTGTTAGCTCCAAAACATTAAAGTCACACCAGCCAAAAGCTTAACAATTGTGAAAAAGCTTTTATTATAGTGTACCCTAAAAAAGGACTCACGTCTTCCATGTGTATAAATGTCCTTTGAAAGTCCATCAAAGTCCATCGTTTGAAAATATATTCCATTAAAATCACTGAGCCAAGAACAGGCGGCTGGTATAAAACTTAAGCAGCAAGAGCACAAGCTGAGGGACACTCGCCTGTAATGTCACCTGACACATTTCGTACGCTGCTTTTTCAAAGGCTGATGTAAGAAGCAAATACATTAACATTTAAACAGGTGTCTTAAAGAGACAGTACACATTATTTTTAATGTACATAACCATTACAGGCTAAAGAAAGAAACTGTGCCATGTATATTTCATACAGCACCAGTATAGTATTGCACATATTTTTTTCTGGAAATATTCCATATTCACCATATGATCCTGACTCATCCAGATAGGTCAAGATCAAATCTGTCAATTTGAAAGATAGAAAAGAGAGAGTATTAAAAATAGAGAAAACACCTGAAAAACATTATTATTTTTTCTCAACTTTAAAAAGGGCTTGATCTCAATTGTGTCATTCAGACCTGGTGTACACATTGCCCTCATGGCAAAAATCCAATATTGCTCCCTTCGTAATAGAAGGTTATTATAATCACCTCCCTTTGGTTAGGGTCGGTCTTTCAATTGTTGTAAACACAAATTCATGCTCACTTGTTTTGAACTTTAGACATGTGCAAAGATAGATCATTAGTATTGTCACTATTTATAATTGCCCTGGCATGTTCACCTATTGTACCTTTAAAGGGACGTTTAGTTTTTCCTATATAAAAGCTATTACAGCTACATTCCACCAGATATATGACCCCTGGGGTTCTGCAGGTAACAGAGCCCTGAACCTTTACATCTTGGCCCTTGGCATGATTTTTAAACCATTTGGTGGTTTTTACCCACGGGCAATATTTACAGTTACCACATTTGTTGCAACCACTTGCACATTTAGTTAGCCAGTTCCTAGATCTTTCTGATGTCAGTTGAACTGAATGTACAATAAAGTCCTTAATGTTTTTACCTCTACGGTATACTATAAGTGGACCCCTAGTATTAATGTTTTTAAGCTTTGGGTCTAATGAAACCAGATGCCAATGTTTCTTAATAATTCTGGTCATCTCTTCTGATTGGGGCTATAAGTGGTAACAAAAGTAGTCTGGGGATCACAATCATTCTTTTGGGCCTGTTGGTTAATAAAGTCTCCCTTGAATATCATCAGTTGCCTTCTGGGCCTTTATTAGAATATTACCGTTATAACCCCTATCCTGAAGTCTAACAGTCAATTCCTGTGACCTTTTTCATATTCGTCCAAACCACTACAATTTCTTTTGGTCTGAATGTATTGTCTCTTTGGTATTGCTTTTATAACATGCTTTGATGGCAACTACTTGCCAAAAGGATAGTATTACGGTCTGTGTGTTTACTAAACAGATCAGTGGCCGCACTGGCTACCATCTTTATAGATCCTTATATCTAAGAAGTTAACTCCTGCTTTACTAAAACAGACATTAAACCTCAAATTCTCGATTTGTTTTAAATACTTCACATATTCAAAAGTTATCTTCACTTCCTTCCTCACCAAAAGATATAATCAATAAACCGCCTCCATAAATCAATCTTTGGTAGGAAGGGGTTACTTTTTGTGTCCAGTTCCCATTTTGCCATGTGCAAGTTAACATAGTTAGGTGCCATACTTGCACCCATAGCTGTTCCTTTTGTCTGCAGATAAAATCATTCTTAAAAGAATGTATTATAATCTAATATAAATTGAGTCAGTTGAACTAATACCCCAGTTGGTGGATCTTTGGTTGCTCTTTGTCTAAAAATATTCCAAAGCCTCCAAGCCTCCACTATGTGGGATGTTTGTGTATAACGATGTAACACCAAGTGTTACCAAAATACTGTCTTCCTCTATTGCTAAATGGTCCAATACTGACAAAATGTAATTAGTGTCTTTATACACATGCTGGTACATATTTTACAATGTCTACCAAAAGAATCTACATATTTAGCCAGTGGTTCTGTCAGACTGTTATTGCCGGAAACAATAGGCCTCCCGGTGGGTGCACCATATCTTTATGGATTTTAGGAAGTATATAAAATGTAGACCTAGTATGATATTTCACAGTCAGAAATTTATAAACTTGAGCAGAAATCAAATTTTCGCTTTCACTTTCCTAAGGTAAGAATCCATAGCCCTTTTAAATTCTGTGTTTTATCAAGTTTAAGTTTTCATAGTATTTTGTATCTGATAACTGTCTCATAACCTCTAAATCATATTTTACAGTATCCATGACTACTACTGCTCCCTTATCAGCAGCTTTATAGTAATCTCTGTATTACTACCCAAATCCTTCAATGCTTCCTTTCAATTTTACTAGGTTGTGAAAATAGTGCAAATCAATGGCATTATTCAAAAGCATCAAATCTCCCTCACAGCACTTTAAAAATATCTGCACAACAGAGGACGGGGTTGGGGGGGAGTCAGAAATAGGCTTAAACACCTTTGAACTTTTTAATTTCATTTAATTTAGTTTTTGTTAAGTGCACTAGGCAAATCCTGTCTATTTTCAGGCACAACCCGAGGGAGGGGATACAGATGAATGCCAACTGACCTTGAACCAAATTAAGCTGTTGGTGGTATTTTTCGTGAATGGAGGAAATTTGGCCATTGCACCGGGAAAATTCCCCTACTCTTTTCGAGAAGTGCCATGGGATCTTTAACATCCACCTGAACTACCACCAGAACAGGCAGATGGGACCTCGGTTTAACGTCTCATCCGAAAGATAGCACCTCAGGAGTGCAGCACCCCTCTCATGCTGCACTACAGTGTCAGTATTGGGATATTAACCCAAGTGCCTGGTGTGGGGATAGAACCCACAGCCTACTGATCTCCTGGCCTCAGAGGCGAGTGTGCTACCTGCTGAGCCACTGACACTCCAATTTCCTCATTTTGCACTCACCTTCTTCCTGACATGCCCCCCAAGAAAGCTTTTACTTTTTTGTATATTCTGTTTATTGACAGTTTTTCAGTTACAGACAAACTTGGACATTTAAAAACACACAAATAACACAAACTAATATATGCAATCGTGTGTGTAATCTAGTATTTAACATTCCGAGAAGGAAAAGAATCATATTTCCAATCCATTCCACATATTCAAGTGCCATTCCAACTGATAAATTCAGCCCCATTCTGAGCATCACATTTTCAGAAACACTCAAAGAGGCTAGAAAAGTTGACCATTCTCTCACAAATGCCTCCTCCCTATCCCTGACCACCTGCGTTAGCCTTTCCAGTGCGAGGGAGCAAAGAATTACCCACCACCACTCCAGCACTGTAGGCCTAGACCCTGAAACCCAGGTATTTTGGATACAATGACAGGCCAATACAAAAAGAACCCTTCTCCATCTAGGAAGTGGCAGCCACTCCTCTTCTTCTCCAGTGACCTCAACTCCAAACAAACATATCAGGGGGTCTCGTGGCAATTGTCTTCCAGCTATTCGATTCACTTCTTTCACCACCTCCTCCCAGAATTTGACCAGTACTGGACAAGACCAGAAGCAGTGGATATAAGTACCTACATCCCTATTATACCTTCGGCACTGTGAGGATATCGCGGGGGTGAGCCCTATGCACCGCTACTGGGGGCCAATACATTCTGTGTATAAACTTAAAGAAGGTCTCTTTGAACTTAATACATACCATTATGCCCTCCAGCATACCTAAGGCTACTTTCCAGTTCTCCTCAGAAATTCATTGACCCAAATCTCTTTACCATAAAGCCTTTGTGCTCCCAGTCAAATCTGTGGTAGTCTTTGTTTACCTTGGCAACCTTCCTATAAAGCCCTTTGGATCTTTCTTGGCGTGATACACCAGCTGTTCAACCATGTTCGGTTGCATCCTCCCTACCGCCTTACCCAACTTCCCCACAAAGGCTCTTAATTGCAGATATCTGTATAAGTGGGATATCCCCAGTCTCAAGTCTTGCCTAATCTTTTCAAATGCACTAAACTCTCCTTTCTCTAGCAAATTACCCACACTATCTACTCCCTCCTTTCCCATTCTTGAAAGCCTCCATCCTCCATCTCCAGCAGAAAAAGGAGTTCCTCACTATCTGTAGCAGTATAGTCTCCCCTGCCCCAGGCCTTTCCACCTCAAATGTGTTCCCATGCCTCAAGTGTCTCCCTAACTAAGGGTTACCACTCCCCAGCTCCCTAAATACTCAAGTCCCCTACTATGCAAATATGCAGTGAGTCTCCCCGGGGTCCCCCACTGTTCTAACTCCACCCAGCTTGCACCAAAGATCGATGCACCCAATCAGCTATCCCTCTGAGCTGCACTACCATATAGTACATACCAAGATCTGGGAAATTAAGTCCCCCTTTAGTCCTATCTGCCCTAAGCCACTTTAAACTAATTTGGGGCGTCCTGCCCTGCCAAATAAATTCCGAGAACCCCTTCTCTATTCTTTTTACATCTCCCATAGTTAGTCTCAGTTGTAACACCTGCATAGGGTACAGGAGTCGGGGCAGGATGTTCATTTTTATTAGGTTGATCCTCCCTAACCTCAAGATAAGGAATTACATCCACCTTTTAAGATCTGCGAGAGTGGTCTTAATCATGGGAGGGTAATTCAACTTATATAAATCCCCCCACCTCCGCCCTATCCTTACCCCTAGATATTTAAAGTCTGTCTGAATCACTTCAAATCCCATTTGCTGAAATTCCATACCGGCATCCGGAAACCCCATTATCTCCAATTTCCCAGCATTAACCCTGTACCCAGAAAAACTTGTGAACTCCTCTATAATAGACATCAGGTGCCCCATGGACCTTCAGGGTTTCCTAGAAACAAAAGCATGTCATCTGCGTATAACGCCACCTTGAGTTCCACCCCTTTGCCCTGCCAATCCCTTCCACCCCGTTATGCTGTCAGTATCACCACCACCAGTGGCTCGATTGCCAAGGCCAACAGGAGGGGGATAGGGGCATCCTGCCTCATACCTCTCCCTAACCCGAATCCACTCTGACGGCATCCATTCACCATAACTCGTGCATTCGGCTAAAGGTACATAGCTCTTACCCACTCTATGAATGAATCACTCAGACCAAACCGGGCCATAACCTCAAATAAGTAGTCCCACTCCACCCTGTCAAATGCTTTTTCAGCATCCAAAGAGACCACCCCCATTTGCTCTTGTGTCCGGTCTGCTCTCCATATTACATTAAGTAATCTCTGCACATTATGATATGACTGTCGGCCTTTAATAAACCCGGTCTGGTCTGGGTGGATCAGGTCTGGAAGAACACTCTCCAGTCTGGTAGAAAGAACCTTAGCTAAGATTTTCAAACTACGTTAAGTAACGAAATGGGTCGGTAGGCTGCACACTCGAGCTCATCTTGCCCTGACTTGGGTATCAGGCAGATATTGGCATCATAGCAAGAGTCAGGTAACATTGGGATCTCTGCCTCACCCTCTGTCTTAAACACCTCACAAAACACCCTAGTTAGCTGACCACCAGGATTCTGTAATATTTGATAGGAAACCCATCTGGGCCACTAGCCTTTCCTAGCTGCATTTTCTGAATGGCCCTTAAAATTGCCACTCTTGTAATAGGCTGTTCCAACAATTCCCTCTACCCTCTGTAACCACTTGCAATTTTACCCCATCTAGGAATCTCCATATGTGGACTTCTGTCCCTGTGTGTTCAACTTTGTACAGTGACTCATAATAACATTTCCTAAAACATTCCGCTATTTCCCAGCCGTACAGATCCTTCCTTCCCCATTCGACACTCTTAATATATGTGTGGGCACCTACCCCTTCATCAGTCTCACCAACATAGGTCCTGGCTTGTTCTCCCATTCAAAAATCCTTCTCTGGCAATAAAGCCATGATTTCCGTGTCTCATCTCTCCAGCAGTGTATTAAGAGCCTCCTGGCAGTTAGTAGTAACCTAGGGGTTCCCCTTCTCCTCCCCAACCTGCTTCTCCAGCATCTTTTCTGTCTCTCCAGTTCCTCTTGCTTACACTTATTTTGCTTTTTAATTTTTACTACATAGGCTATGATAGCCCCTCATAAAGGCTTTACCAGCCTCCCAAAAGATAGCACTGGAGACCTCCTGTGTGGAATTTGTTTCTTCATACAGTTTCCACTGCTCTGTTAGGTATTTTCAAAAGCCTGATCTGTAATCAGGTACGTGGGAAATTTCCAAGCTGGGGTGTCCTCCAGGTGCCTTACTCATCAGCTTCAGCTTCACCATGGCATGGTCTGAGACAAAATAGGGCTATGGGAAATCTGTCTTATCTTACCCAACCAGCTTCTGGGAAGATAAATATAATCTAAGTGGGACCAGGTCTTGTGAGGGTTAAAGTAAAATGTATATTCTCTCACCTCTGCTGACTGACTGCCATCCATCCACTAAATCTAGATCTGCTATCCCAATCTGCCACTGATTCATTACCTCCGAGATACGTCCCTTCCCTTCAAAATGGTCCATGCATGCATCCATAGTCCAATTAAAATCCCCTCCCATAATAAGCCCAGGGAACTGTTCCTTGTCCAACAAACCCAGCAAAGAGGAATAAAATTGCAGCTCACATGTCGCCGGGGCATAAATACATCCAAATGTAAGTTTCTCTCCCTGTGACAGACCTGTAACAAAAATATACCTGCCTTCTCTTGGATCCCGCACCACCTTTTCAACCTCAAAGCAAAGGTTCTTGTGCAGGAGTATCGCGACACATCTCTTATGAGAGGAAAAGGAGGCAGCGTAACGTTTCCCCACCCAATTCCGCTCCAACTTTACGTGTTCCAAATCCGTCAGGTGGGTTTCTTGCAACAGGGCCAGCTGAGCCCCCCTTTTAGTGCAGTCAAAAGTGTTGTCCTCTTTACCGGGCTTGCTATGCCTTTCACATTCCATGAAATAACATTTAAGTTTGTGACGCCAGCCATGTATCATAATATAACCTTTCCAGATCTGGCCTATTTCTCTAGCCCATTTCCCTTTCTTTTCCCTTTTAAATGTCAACATTTTAAACAGTCTTGCATAGTAACATTACATTTCACATCATCGATTGCATCTATAACTAACACAACTACCTTAACAACATTAACAGTTCTAACAAAAGAAACATTTTAACTTTGTAAACCTCTCCTCCCACCACCCCAAATCTCTCCCAATCCCCTATACCTGCATGGTTTCCCAACAACCCTTATTTCCCAGATTCTTACCCACCGTATACTCCCTCCCTCACTCTTCTGCTTTAATCTACCCACCCTGAAAAATTTCAGTCTGTCCTCCCACAAACCCCCTCCTCTAATCCTCCCCCGACACTAATTGCTAATATTGTACAAGTGTCCTAAGAAAAATGTCAATAGCTTCTCCTCAACTGAAATGCACGCTCCGCCGCTCCTCCCTGCAGCCACTCCCCCTCCGGTATTAGCTCTTGTGGCAGCCCAAAATCATTAAAATCTATCCCGATGCAGATGCAGATCTCCATTAACCTCTATCTCTCCCTGAGTGCACATCTTAACACAACTGCTCAGCCCCACAGCCTGACCTTATCTGTGAGCCACTCCTCCTTATGCCTAAAGCTCCTCTTACCCCCTCTTCTTTCTGGCTTAGCCTGGGTAGCTTATATTGATCCCACCTCATTGGACCCCCCCCATGCCAGTTCGAACCACAGCAGCTACACTTCTGCCGAGCCCAGAAAAAGACTATGCCCCCGTAACCTCTTCCCTTCCCTGTCCGCCTCTTCTTCCCACCTTCACTCAATTCTCCCATCCCCCTTTAGCCGCTCATTACTTAGCCCTTCCCACATTCCCTCGTCCCAACAACCACTTTCCCTAGACCCACAAAACATGACACCCCGCTCCAGTGGAAAGAAACAAGAGAGAGAAAGTCTGATAGGCGCGAGAGTCGAGTCGCCCCTCCCAGATTCGCACCAAGCTCGCTCCCGCTGCTGCCCTTCCCCAATCCAGTGCTGGGGCTCAAGACCCGCCACTTCACCAAATCACCACCAGCTGGGGCTCCCCAACACACACCAAGGATGCAACAGGCCACAGGACACATTCTCCAAACAAGTGGCGAGTCCCAGTGCGATCCGAGCTCCCCAGCTAGGTCAATGACCACCCTCATTCCTTCCCACTCCATGTGGTGCGAG
Source organism: Neoceratodus forsteri (assembly GCA_016271365.2). NCBI lineage: Eukaryota > Metazoa > Chordata > Ceratodontiformes > Ceratodontidae > Neoceratodus > Neoceratodus forsteri. The sequence continues at coordinate 1,279,884,585 of CM057459.1, read as the reverse complement.
AAAAATAAAAAAGGAGCCCCTAGAATATCCTGCCTGCTGACTTTGTTCCTTCCAGGGGACCATTTCTTTAATTAATTTGTCCCAGTAGAGAGAAAGGCAGCAAGCTAATATTACAAAATTTCCCCATGCCATCCCTCCCTGTTTCTGGTTCCTACAGAGCGACTCACGATCAGACCCCTCACCATCCCTACTATCCCTCTCACTTACAACTATTCCCCCCCCCCAGATGAGCAGCATTAATACTTTATCAGACTCAAGATTAATAAGAAGGATGAGCATGAGGGTTGCAAGAGCAAGGCCGTGCCTTCTTACCACACGCGCTTAGCCCGCTCTCGCCCCTACCTTTCAAAAGTCTGATATCAGGGCACAAGGCCCACCACTCCACAGAGCCATCATCAGTGGGGGCTCCCTGAACAAACAAAAACAAAGTGGGAGCAGAATAGGCAACTGTAACCAGTCACAGCGGAGGATCAATCCCAGTCCAATCAAGTCCAACATCATCAAATCCAATAATTGCCCCATTTTCTTTCCAGCTCCATGGGGTGAGTAAATGACGTGAGCCTTACTTTACTTAATATGCCTCAATAGCGCACAAACAAGAAAAAAAACGAGACAGGTAGAATAGCAAGAAATCTCCTCATGGCCTACTCGCCATTTCCCTTGGATGCTCTTCCCTCGTGTCTCTCATCCCACTTTCCTTTTCAGGGCCTTCACGAACTCCTCAGCTTTCTCCAATTCCCAAAAAGAAAAGGTCGCCCCCTCATGCTTGATTTTTAATGTGGCGGGGTACACCAGAAAATTCTCAATCTTCATGCCTCTCAGCTGGGCCATGAGTCCATTAAATGCTTTCCTCTTCTTCAGCAACCTTGCAGAATAATCCTGTGAGATGAATAGCTGACTACCCTCATAGCTCAATGTGCCCTTTGCTCTATAAGCCTTCAAGGTTGCCTCCCGATCCTGGTAGTTGTGAAACCTCATGATGATTTGGTGAGGCGGTTGATCTGCGAGCGGACACGGGAGCATAATATGGTGGGCCCGTTCCAGCTTTACCTTGCCATGCTTAGTATGTAGGCCCAACAACTCTGACAAAACTCTACTGCAGAAATCTAGAGCATCACCACCTTCTCGCCCCTCCGGTAGCCCTCTCAGCTGAAGGTTTAAATGCCTATGGTAATTTTCTTGGTAGTCATAGGCTTCCTTGAACTCCTCCAGCTCCTTCTGGAGTGCCATGAGCTGCCCAGGCACTGTTAGTACTTCGTCCTCCAGTCGCGCTAGCCTCTCCTCTGCTTCTGCCTGCCTAGAACTCTGCTGGGCCTGTTGCTCTAGCACCTCTTGCAGTTGGCTGTCCAGTTTATCTTCGAACTTTATTAATCGTGGCTCGAGCGCCATGATTACATGGCCAGTTAACTCTTTTCCCAACGCGGTGAACTCCACTGAAGAGAGAGAGAGAGAGAGAGACCAGGCCCGAGTTTTCTCCCGTGGGGACTGGTGCACACTTCTTCCCGGCTTTACCTGCAGCTCGTTGATTTTTCGCTGGATTAGGGGTTAAGTACTCATCCATACTGATTTCCTGCACCGCGAAGTACCATTGTTTGTCTGCTCAGAGGTATTTTTAATTTATTTTACTATTAATTAGTGGCTGCACGAGCGGAGCGACCGGAAATGCGTCTGTTCAGCTAGCAGCTCATCAGCGCCCCCCCCAAGAAAACTTTTAAACCCAAATTACATACCAGCTGGTTAAGGTCCAATATGGTCTCAAAATGATTAAACCTTTGTGTGGGAGTAAAAGAGAGACCCCTGTTCAAAACTCCAACTTCTGTTTCACTTAACTTGTATGTTGAAATATTAATTACAGAAATCTCCCTTGTCTCCTTCTCCCCCTCCAGTCTCTGTGTGGAATTCCTCTTTGTATTCCTTTTTCTGCCTCCTCTTCTTGTTCGTTTAGCCCTATATTCTGTTTCCTTATTCGCTGGCTTCGCCATAGAATGCAAGGTGTTTGGTCCCCTGGAGTAACACATGGTTCCTCTTCTTCACCTAAAAAACGATCCTGTTCCTGTTCAATCTCCTCAGAAGCTGTTGTAAAGGTCACTTGTGCATTAGCTTGCATAGGATTTTGTGTTCTCACTTCCAGTGTTAACAGGCACAGTCCAGTTGAACACTCTAATATTTAAATAATCCCTTTCATCATGATCAAATTTTGCTTTTTTAATGTTTTTAATTTTTTCATTGTACTTCTGTAGATTCACTGTAAAACTTTCCAACTGTTGAGAAAATTGCGGTGCATTACTAAAAGAATTCACTTCCTCCTCCTGTCTGCTTAGTTCAACCTCAATTTCCTTCTGAATCAATGCATTCTCAGCTATAATTAATTCCATATATTCACGTCTTGCCTTTTCACTTATTCTTCTCCATTTTTCTATAAATCCTACTCTTTTTTGTCCACATGTAGGATTTTTTTAGAGTACGCAGTCCCCAATGGGACTCATTCCACCTCTAAGTATGCTTTTAGTGAAACTTCCTCCCAGTAAAGCTGTTTGAGTTTCCATGCGGTCTTCTCAAAAGCATTAAATGCTTGCCGACTGTTAACAGGTCCCGATGGTACTGTGATGCTATCAAGCAAATTAGAATAACTCGTTTCATTTCGTGAGTTTCTTAATACAAGATCCGTTAGGGAACGTGTGCCCTCAGCACGCTGTACCTGCTGTGTTTCAGCCATCAGTTAACACGTAAATGCAGGAGTGCCTCTTGCTGCAGATAAAAATAGAAGCGCCTTTTTTTGTTACCGAAAAACCCATGCAAACCACCAAAAAGATAAACTTTTTTTCATATTCATCCAAACCACTACAATTTCTTTTGGTTTGAATGTATTGTCCCTTTGGTATTGCTTTTATAACATGCTTTGGATGACAACTACTTGCCAAAAGGATAGTATTACGGTCTGTGTGTTTACGAAACAGATCAGTAGCCGCACCGCCATTACCATCTTTTTTCACATTTGTTAAGCTTTTGGCTGGTGTGACTTTAAAGTTTTGGAGCTAACACACTGTGTGTTCTTTAGAGTAGGTGCAGGTTCCCTCTTTACTGTTTTGGCTGAATTTCTCTGAACCTTGCACTACTCGTTCCCAGGTGCCATCCCATTCATTCTTTATATTCACTGAGACCTGCAGTGATTCTAGTGATGCAGAAGATGAGCTGGTCTGTGAGGTGCTGGGATCAGTGTTGTCAGGCTACTTGATAGTCACCCCATGTGGCTGGAAAAAGTCTTGTTTTGCTCCTGGTCGGACCATTGTCAAATTTGGTAGCAAACAAACTAGCCAGCCTGGGAGTGGGATGGTAGCCTTGGTAAAAAATTAGTTGGACAACAGGACACAGAGGGTAATGGTAAACAGAGTCCACTCCAAAGAAAGGAGGGTTACTAGCAGGGTACCACAGGGTTCAGTACTGGGTTCGGTCCTTTTTAATGTCTTTATAAGTTACTGGAAGGAAAAGTATGCCTCTTTGCAGATGACACAAAGATCTGCAACAGGGTTGATACACAAGGGGGAGTGGAAAGGATGAGAAGGGACTTGGCAAGGTTGGAGGAACGGTCAAAAGTATAGCAGCTTAGATTCAATGCAAAGAAGTGCAAAGTAATGCACCTAGGAAACAAAAACCCAGGGGAAGAGTACACAATGGGGGGGGGGTATTAACAACAACAAAAATGGAAAGGGACCTGGGGGTAGTCCTATCAGATGGCCCAAAGATAAGCAAGCAATATGAGAAGGCAGTAAGGAGGGCTGGGGGGATACTGGGATGTATAGGGAGAGGCATCACCAGTAGAAAACAGGAAATTGTTATCCCTCTGTAAAGATAGTTGGTGAGACCCCATCTGGAGTACTGCATGCAGTTCTGGAGACCCAATCTCCACAAGGACATAGAGAGGATGGAGGCAGTCCAGAGGAGGCCAACTAAAATGGTGCATGGTCTGCAACAGAAGCCATACAAAGAGAGACTAAAGGAACTTAATATGTATAAACTTGAGGAAGGGGGGGGGCATGATAGAAATTTTCAAGTACCTCAAGGGACTCAACGAAGTCCAAGAGGGTAGCATCTTTCAGAAAAAGAGATATGCAAGAACAAGGGGACACAATTTGAAGATAGAGGGGGGATGGCTAAGGGGCAATGTGAGGAAGTGTTTTTTCACAGAGAGGGTGGCGGAGCGCATAGAACAGCCTTCCTGAGGAGGTCATGGGTCAAAACAGTGGGAGAATTCAAGAATGCATGGGACAGACATAAGGCAATTCTGGTGGTGGGGGGGTAGGAAGAAGTAGGCTGTTGGTTAACTAGGATCTGCAGCTTATCCAATAGGTAGGGAAATGGGCAGACTAGGTGGGTCAAGTGGTCATTATATGCCATCAAAGTCCATGTTTCTAATGTTCATTGACAGATTCTCCATCAAACCATCCAGCACTGGAAGCAGTTTAACCAAGGTAAAATTACTATTTGCGTGAGATCTAAGGGCTTCCACTCAGGAGTGCCTGAAAGCTGCTGCTGCGGGTTAGGCTGCTAGCTCACCCTACCCTTCCCCATTGATGCCATTCATGCTGTACTGCCTTCCAAACTAGGTGTGATGAACAGGCTCAAATCTTGCTTTCCCTTCCCTGATACTCCTTATTTTCAACTGTGCTGTTATGATCTATGGCACTGCCCCCCAATTCACTCTTGCCGATATGGACCACCTTTAGAATTTATTCTGCCTTCTTGTTCTCAGCTGTCCATCCCATATTCATCACTAGTCCCTCTATTTCTTTCCCTGCATTGATAGATGACTCTATCACTCCAACTCTCTCGTCTGTAATTCTGTTTTTCCCTCTTCCTGTTACCAGTTTCTTAATTTGGTTGTTTCATCTATGATTTTATTTAAAGTGCCTGAGTCCTTGGGATAGAACGCTAAACAAATACAATATGCCTTGCCTTGCCTCACCTCTCCTGTTTTCTCCAAACCTACTCCTTCAGAACCTCTGTCTTCTATTTCTTCTCTACCCTGCTGTTCATATCCTTTATTGATCAGTCCTTCTCCTACTGGCTCCCTTCTCCCTGGAACAACCTCCTTCATACTATTCACTATTCCACATCACTGTCCTCCCTCATACCCCTCCTCCATGAGTTTATGGCTCTTAACTGCTCATGTCTGTAATACCACTTTCTTCCTCTCCCACTTCTCATCTCCCCTTTCGACCTCCTATTGAAACTTGTTCTCCATGTCCTACTGATATTGTTGCCCTTTTGTATTGTATTGTTAAATTAGTTCTGTTCTGTATGAGACTACCAAACTGTTCGAATTATCTGATTTATTTGTATTTTTTGTACTCTCCTTTGTAATCCCCTACACCTAGAAACAGAGATTGTCTCAGTGTGCCTTTCCTGGACAGCAATTTTAAATACATCATAATTCCTCACAGTTCCCCTTGTTCATTCCTTTCAGGAACTTGAAGGTCTCTATCACATCTCCCCTTTCTGTTCTGGTCTTCAGTGAGTACATGTTCAGTGCCTTGAGGAGCTTCTTGTAAGACATATCCTGTTGGCCCTGAATCATCTTTGTCACCCTTCGCTGTCCCTTCTCCAGCCTGTCATTATCTTTCCTGAGGTGAGAACTCCAAAAATGGGCACAATATTTCAGGTGTGGTCTCACCAAAGGTCTATAAAGGGGTAGAATTAAGCAATAAGGCACAATAGGGTGTGGGGTTATAGGGGGTTTACCCACACCTTGTGTGGTGTGTCACGAGGTACAGTCGAGTGACTTAACCACACAAGAAGTTGGTAAATCCCCAATAACTCACACCCTGGAGTGCTTTATTGTGATTATACAATGGACCCATGTGCAAAATGTGTTTAATTATGTTGTTTTATAAATGCATTTCCCTCAGCTGTGGGTAATGCAGAATTTACCCATGGTCATGTGATATGTTTTGACCAATGAGGTTACAGGATGTTCACATACTATTTTATAATTACCCTTTACCTTCTACTTTCAATACCCCACCTGATACATCCCAGTATCCTGTTTGTCTTACTGTAGGCCTTGTTGCACTGGCTTGATTGTTTGAGGGTGTCGCTGATGATAGCTCCTAGGTCCCGTTCCTTAGTCATAGTGCTAAGTCTTACCCTACCCATCCAGTACTCTATCTTGGGGCCTCCCCTTTAGCCAGCTACCTACCCATCTTACTATGTCCCTAGTCGCACCTAGTTCTGCTGCCGGTTCCCTGAGTACCCTTGGATGCAGCCCATCTGGTCCCAGGGACATTTCTATCTTTAGGGCTGCCAGTCCTTTATGGACCCTTTTGCTTGTAAATACTGGCTGTCATCTCCAGTACACCCTCTTTGGCTGCTCTGATGCCACTCTCTGGCAAGGGCCCGCCATCCTACCTAGTACAGACAGAGATAATGTAGTCATTTAAGGATGGTAGCCTTTTGCCCATCCTCCTCTATCACTCTACCCCCTCAGATAGCATAACGATTCCAATAACACAAAAAGTGTGCTGTGATACACATGAAAAGTAGAAACACACACGCAGGATAAATCCTAGGAGGGGAGGCAATCAAAGTAAAAGAACAGAAGAGAGTTCTGGAGATTGTAGTCTCATACAATCTTCAAGTGGGAAACCAATGTAACAGGCTGGTGGGAAAGGCCAATGGAATGTTGTCATGCATCAGCAGGGGCATCATTAGTAGGAGGAGGGAGGTAATAATGCCCCTCCACAAAGCCATGGTAAGACTGCATCTGGAGTATGGGGTACAGTTCTGGAGACCACACCTCTACAAGGACATAGATGGGATGGAGAGGGTTCAGAGAAGGGCAACCAAGATGGTGCAGGGTATGCAAGGGAAGTCATATGAGCAGAGGTGTAAGGAGCTGGATCTGTACACACTGGAGACTAGAAGGGAAAGGGGAGACATGATTGAAACTTTTAAATATGTGAAGGGGCTCAACAAAGTAAGGGAAGGGTGTTTACTTAAGAAGATGGAGGGGGCCAGAACTACAAGGCATAGCCTCAGGCTCTAGGGGAAAAGATACAGAGGCAACAAGAGAGGGCTATTCTTCACAGAAAGGGTGGTAGAGCCCTGGAACAGACTACCAGAAGAAGTAGTGGGAGCCGATTCAGTGGAGGGATTCAAGAGGATATGGGACAGACATGTGGGACTGAGTAGCGGGGGAGCTGGCAGGAGTAGGAGGTGTAGGGAGAAATTAGTGCAGACTAGATGGGCCGGTGTGGTTCTTTTCTGCTTCTATGATTCTATGATTCCCCTCCTTTCTTTCTTTTTTCCCTGATATACTGGAATAAATGTTTTTCTCCACCCTTGACCCCCACTGCAGTACACAGCTATGTCTGCTTTTGTGTCACTAACCACCCTGTCTGCCTCCTTATTTCTCAGACCGTATTCTCCCCACCCCCATTCTTCCTCCCCCTGCTTTTATTTGTACCTGGAAAAGGCCTTTCTCATCGCTGTTGCTGTTTTCCTGACCCTTGCCAAGAACCATAGTGGTCTCTTGAACTTGTTCCTTTTGGTTACCGTTCTCGTGCATTTGACACCCTTTATTGCCACCCATCTCTGTTCCACACCTCCTATGCTGTCTACCCTCAGTAATGTGTCCTTGACCAGCTCCTTCAAGTCCCCCCTCTAAAATCAAGAACCTTAGCTCTCGACTGACTGGGGTTTTCTGGTCCCAAGGGCCTGTTTGAACCAGATGGAGTTGTGGTCGCTGTTCCCTAGCGGTTTCCTTGGTCTCTCAGCTCCTACCACCTCTGAGTTAATTAGCATTATATCAAAAATGGCCTCCTGCCTGGTAGGTTCCTTAACTAGTTGTACAAATAGACGGTCCTAGACTGTATCCAGCAAGGCCTGACTTCTGGTGCACCTGGCCACTGGAACATCCCAACTGATGTTCAGCAGATTCAGGTCACCCACTGCCACTGCTTGCTTCTTTGCCATCCACCTTCCTAGTTCTTCCCCGAGCTCTCTGTCCCTCTCTTCCCATTGCCCTGGTGGTTTATATATCATTCTCAAGCATAGTTTCTTGCCTGAGGCCACCATGAGTTGCACCCACAGTGACTTTGTCTCCCCATTACTACCCCTGATGCTGTCATCTCCACAACTTCAATGCTATCTTTGACATAAAGGGCTGTGCCTCCCCCTCTGCCTTTTGCTGTATCCCTCCTATCTGTCTCCTAATGTGCAAAAGTTCCTCTTCACCATCTACACTCACTGGTTTGCCAGATAATTGGTACCCAGGCGTACCAGCACCTTCAGCCTCCCTCCCCAATCCTCCCTATCCTGTCTAAATACTGGATGCACAATCAAAAGAAAAAAGTTTGGCCGCCCCGGTGCTGGTAGTGTGATGTGGCAATGGAATGACTAAAGCAGCAAGAAAAAAGTCTCACACTTATCACCACACATTATACTGTAAGGACTAAGCCCATTACATGCTATTGGAGTTAAAAGCCAAAATTATTAAAATATCCAGGCTAAAAACAGGTACAAAAGGACATGTATATACCCCAACCCCCCACAGTGCAAGAAAAAGCAAACTCTCCCCAACAGCGTTTCATACCCCTGTGGGTACTTTTTCATGGGTAACAGTTGTAACTACACCCCTCACTGGTATATACAAGCAGCAGTCAATAATAGTTGATTATACACTGCATAACCACTCAATAACATGTGCACATCCTAAATACTTACTAAAAGAGCCTCAATTATCAAGCCCTCAAATCCCAGCCATAGTTTTATAAGGCAAAGCAATTATTCTATTAATCTAATCAATGTCCAAACCACATTCCTGTGGTCTTTATGCTCTGCATCACATTATCTTCTTGTGGATTTAGTCCATTGAGCTGAACGTTTTGATTATATGCTTGGGCTGTTATCCAATAAGGCTTTTTACATAGATACATACATACTGTAGATATATAGACACTGTTGGCAGTTAAGGGCCTATGGCCCACCCAGTCTGCTCATTTGAACTTGTAAGTTCTCTTTACATTTTTCTAGAAGTCTGTTGCCCCTTACCTAGATCTAAAATGAGCAAAAGGGGAGGGAATATAAACAACTTGACCCTCTGTGCAGAAGCCAGATGGATTGTTAAATGCACTCAGGAGACTAGAAATGAAGCCTTATTTAAAGAAATGATTAAATATTAGAGGAGATTTAGTGCTATTATATAGTGTGTCAGGAATAGATGTGTGTATATATATATATATATATATATATATGATTGAAGTTTTAAAAAATTTTCTTTAATTTTTTCATCAAGCCTCTCTATGCGATGACCATAAACATGCCTGCATGGCAATTCTGGTACTTGAAATCATTCCTGGGTCCCATGAAAAAGCCTGATTGGATAACAGCCCGAGCATACAATCAAAACATCAGCTCAATGGACTAAATCCACAAAAAGATAATTTGATGCTGAGCATAAAGACCACAGGAATGTGGTTTGGACTTTGATTAGATTAATAGAATAATTGATTTGCCTTATAAAACTATGACTGGGACTTGAGGGCTTGATAACTGAGGTATTTTAGGATAGGATATCTTTTGTATTAGTGCTAGTAGCTATTTAGGCTGTGCACATGTTTTTGGTTGGTTATGCAGTGTATAATCAACTATTATTGATTGCTGCTTGTATATATACCAGTGAGGGGTGTAGTTACAACTGTTACCCTTGAAAAAGTACCTGCAGGGGTACGAAATGCTGTTGGGGAGAGTTTGCTTTTTCTTGCACGGTGGGGTGGGATATATATATCCTTTTGCACCTGTTTTTAGCCTGGATGTTTAATAAACTTTAACTTTTAACTCCAATAGCGTAGAGTGGGCTTGGTCCTTATCATATAAGGTCTGATGGTAAGTGTGAGACTTTTTCTGTGCTAAATCCTGGATGGCAGATGCATCAGGAAGACACTTGAACATCCATTTCCACCCATTCCCTTCCCACCACCTTCTCAACTCACCTAATCATTGAGTCCCCGACCACTAAGACTCTCCTGATAGACTTGCTCCACCCTCCCCTGGATGCCATTACATTGTCCTGCCCCTTTCCTTTGACTTACAGTCCCCCAACGGGGTTAGGTGCTTGAGCCTCTAGGTGTGCAACTTGGTTTGCTGTCTTGAAAGTGTTTAGCTGGGTAACTCCTGTGACTAACTCTGCATCTCCACCCCTTCCCACCACTCTTCGCCCACTTGACAAGTAGGCCTCTGGGGAGTGGATGTGCATGTGGAAGACTCTAGCTCAGCTCAGCTGGTGGCACAGCTGAGATATTTCTTCTGTTGCTGCCACTGTCTAAGCATGGAGCTCACCAAGGTCCTGCAGATGGTCAGTGCATATCCCTAGATCATATCCTCAGAGAAGACAGCACTACAACTGCCACAGCCCAGTGTACAAGAAAATTGAAACTGAATTAAAAGAAAGTAGAAATAAATCTTGTGGGGTAATGTAACAGCATCTGTTATGTGGCCACAGTGTTCAGGGTGGTGCTCAGGCTGAGGGCAGTGCAATCTGTTGGATACCATCAGCTATCATATTGTGCTGCCTGGGGATTTTGAGGTACCCAATGTACAGTAAAACTGAAAATTAATTAAAGTAAAAAGTTTTTACAGTAACAACATGCCTTGGATGGCACCGCTTATTAACACTGCTCCTGCTTTCAAATACCTTGGGGTAGTAACCGTCCAGTGGTGCTGAAGGTTGAAGCACTGGATGCCACACCTCATGCCCTGCCAGTGACCCATGTTCATTCTCATTCATTTCATTTTATTGAAGGGTTAGACCATTGAGAATGAACTCATTTAAATGGTGACTCATGGCATAACATAAAGCAAAATTACAATTAATATAACATGACTAAAGACACATAAATACAATAATTACAGAATTACATTTCACAACATAAAGGAGTACCAGCGGTGCGAGTGGGTCGCTGGGGTTGGCTGGGAGGAGGAGGATTGATCATTCCTAGGACAGCTCTCCTCCGAGGTGTGGGGTTGCAACAGTCGGTGTTAGCCTGACCCCTAGTGGAGGCTAGGGCTGGCACACTGATGCTGAAAGTAGAGGGCAGAGGGAGGGGCAGACTCCAGGCGTGGCAGCATATAGGAGAGTGCGCACTGCCATCGAGTCCTTGCACGCCTCTGCAAGGAGAAAAAGGAAACTGCCCGCATTTGGATGATGGTGGCACTCACAGGTTCCGCCTCAGCTAGTTGGACCAGTGGACCAGAACTGTGCTTGAGGTGAGGGTGAGCACCCCTCCCACTAACCCCGCTGGAGGGGTAAGCCCTGGGGTCATAGCTGGTGCTGGTGGATGTCGGGGGATGGGGCTAGAGTGCCACCTGAATGAGGGCCACTGGGGGAGAAGAAACAATCTAAAAAAAAGCCTTGGGGTCTGGCCTGATAACAAGCTCAATTTCTCTGCTCATATTGATGCTACTCATAACAAACTTCACCCTAAGCTAGGTGCCTTTGTATTGCAACAAGTACCACCTCCCCTCCAGGTCCATCAGGAACTGGTCACTAAAATGATCCTTCCAATGTTTGACAATGCAGACGTGGTCTATGGTACTGCACCTGCCTCTTCTCTAGCCAGACTGGGCACCCTTTGTAATACTGTCTGTTGCTTTGCCACCAACTCCCCACCCTGCACTCACCATTGCATGCTTTACTCATTCCTTTCCATCCTCCCTCTTCCTTTACGTTGCCTGTTCCACTGCACCTCCTTTATTGCTAAATACTGGTTCGGCACTCTCCCATCTTACCTCTCCGCCACCCACTCTCACCTTACTCTTATACACCAGAGACCACAGAAACTTTACCATTCCTTACCCCCACTCATGTTCAGGACAAGCTGCTTTCTTCACTGCCTCTTCTCTTTGGAACCAGCTCCCCTGCTCTTGCATATCTCCTTCACTCCCTGCTTTCAGACTCTTACTAAGAGTTACACCTGCCCCACCTTCTCCTGTCTTCACCTCATAAATGTTCCCACTTTTTCCCTTGTAGCCTCCTTTGCTCCTGCTTACATCCTTTACTCTCCTTCTTAGATCTGTTTTCCTCTGACACCCTATCTGCATTTCTCAATTACCAGGGTCTGCTCTGGGCTGCACTATTGTACTCTCTGTTCTCAGCCTCTTATTATCTGTACCTATTAACAGTACTCTTGTCTGATCACTATTTTCTGATTTTCACTACCTGGAATACCATTTAATTTTGTAAGTTGCACTTTCTCAGTTTCTCATTCTTGACTGACACCTATAGCTTCAAATCAATGCAATGTCTGCCACTCCACAATGGCTTTTTGCTGCCATTGGTTTTGATATGTTGCACTTTGAATTTTATTTTGTCCTTCGTTGCATTGTATGTCGGTACCCCCACCCCGAGGTTGCGCTGAAATTAGCCTCGGTTTAGTGTGCCTTCCAGGTTATCAAATTTAAAGTAAATAAATAATGTACGGGTACTGGTTAGGTGGTTCTGGTGTTCTAAGGTGTTTAGATGGGGGGTAGGGCAATCTGATGGATGTGACCAGCTGTCAGATTGTGCTGCCTGGCATGATTTTGAGGTTATCGGGCACTCAATGCACGGTAAAACTGAAAATGAATTGAAACAACATAGAAATGAAGCTTTTGCAGTAATGTAAGGACACCTGTTCGGGTGTTCCAGCGATCAGGGTGGTGCTTAGCCTGAGGGTAGTGCAATCTGATGGATGATACCAGCTATCAGATTATGCTACCTGAGGATTTTGAAGTAATGGGGCACCCATTGTGCACAAAAACTGTAAATGAATTAAAACAAGGTAGAAATGAGGTGTTTACTGTAATGTAAGGGCAGCTGTTATGGGGTTCCGGTGTTCTGGGTGCACTATAGGCTGAGGGTAGCACAATCTGATGGATGCGACCAGCTATTAGGTTGTACTACCTGGAGGATTTTGAGGTAGTGGAGCACCTAATGTACATGAAAACTAAAAATTAATTAAAACAAAGTAGAAATGAAGCTTTTACTGTAATGTAAGGCCCCCTTATGTGGTCCTTGTGTTCAGGGTGGTACTTGGACAGAGAATAGCTAAATCTTGATAGATGTGATCAGCTATCAGATTGTGCTACCTAGGGGATTTTGAAGAAATGGGTTGTCCAATGTATACGAAAACTGAAATGAATTAAACCAGAGTAGAACTAAGGCTCTGGCAGTGATGTAAGGCTACTTGTTCTCTTGTTCCAGTGTTCTAAGTGCTGCTTAGACACAGGGCTGCACAACCTAACAGACCATGCTCCTCTATCAGAGTGTACTACCTGGGGTATATTGAGGTAATGGGGTGCCCAATGTACAGTAAAACCGAAATGAATTAAAACAAAGTAGAAATAAAGCTTTACAGTAATGTAAGGGCACCTGTTATGTGGCTCCAATGTTGTGGGTGTTGTTGAGACAGAGGACAGCACAATCTGACAGATGTAATCAGCTGTCAGATTGCTCTACCTGGGAGGATATTGAGGTAATGGGGCACCCATTGTACACTGGCAAACTGAAAATGAATTAAACCAAAGTAAGAGGAGGTAAGGCACCTAGTATGTGGCTCTGGTGTTCTGGGTGCTGCCTAGACTGAGGGTAACGCAATCTAACACACACTCTGGTATCAGATTGTGCTACCTGGGGATTTTGAGGTAATGGGGACCCAATGTACAGTAAAACTTAAAATTATTTAAATTATTTAATATAGTAGAAATAAAGCTCTTTAAAGTAATGTAACGTCACCTGTTATTTGGCTCCGGTGTTCTGGGTGCTGTTTAGACAGCGGTAGTGCAATCTGACAGATGCAATCAGCTATCAGACTGTGCATCCTGGGGGGGATTTTGAGGTAAGGACAACTGTTTGGTGGCTCTGGTGATCAGGGTGATGCTTAGGCCAAGAGTGGTGTGATCTGTCGGATGCAAACAGCTATCAGATTGTGTTAACTGAGAGATTTTCAGGTAAAGGGGTACCCAATGTATACAAAAACTGCAAATTAATAAAAACAAAGTAAAAATAAAGCTTTTATAGTAATGTAAGGGCATCCCTTATGTGTTCAGGGCGATGCTTAGACAGAGAGTAGCACAATTTGATAGGTGCAATCAGATATCAGATTGTGCTACCTGTCGGTATTTTGAGAGAACGGGTCACCCAATGTACACCTCAGGACCTCAACATGTACACCCTGGAAGAGAGGAAGGAGAGGGAGGCTATGATAGAGGCCTTTAAATACATCACAGGAGTAAATAAGGTAGGGGAGGGAAGTAATTTTCAGAAAAAAAATACTCAAGAACAAGGAGATATGCAATGAAGCTGGAGGGGGTAGTCTCAGGAGTGATGTGAGGAAATATTTCTTCACAGAAAGAGTGGTGGATGCCTGAACAGTCTTCCAGAGGAGTTGGCGGGGGCAAAAACAGCGGTGAGGTTCGAGAACCTACTGTATGGGACAGGCATAAGGGAATCTCAGTGGAAAGGAAGGGGGAGAGAAAGAGCTGGAGACCAAGCAGGGTCGTGGTGACTCTGTAGGTATTGAAAATGGACAGACTAGGTAGGCCAAGTGGTCCTTATCTTCCATCAAATTCTATGTTTCTGTGTTACACTAAACTGACAATGAATTTAAACAGAGTAGAAATAAGGCTATTGCAGTAATGTAAGAGTGTCTGTTATCTTGTTCTGGTGCTGCTTAGACTGAGGGTAGCACTACTAGGCAGATGTGATGATCTATCAGATTGTGCTGTCTGGGGATATTGAGGTAATAAGCTCCAATGTACACAAAACTGACAATGAATTAAACCAAAGCAGAAATAAAACCTGTGCAGTGATTCGTGGCACCTAGTATGTGGCTCAGGTTTTACTGGGTGTTGCTTAGATAAAGTGCAGCATAACCTGACAGATGCAATCAGCTATCAGATTGTGCTATCTGGGGGGATTTTGAGGTAATGTGGTATCCGATGTACACAAAAACTGAAAATTAATTCGAACAAAGTAAAAAAAAAAAGCTTTTACAGTAATGTAAGGGCATCTGTTATGTGGCTACGATGTTCTGGGTGCTGCTTAGCCTGAGGATAGTGCAATCTAACGGATGCAATCAGCTATCAGATTTGCTACCTGTGGGATATTGAGGTAATGGGGTACCTAATATACATGAAAAGACAAAGAATTAAACCAATGTAGAAATAAAGCTTGTGCAGTGATGTAGGGGCACCTAGTATGTGGCTCTGGTGTACTGGGTGCTGCCTAGGGTGAGGGTGATGCAATCTGGTGGACATGATTAGGTATCAGATTGTGCTACCTGGGGCATTTTTTTTATTTTTTTATTCTATTTTATCACCGACTTGGGGAACCCTCTCAGATCCTCCGTATCACCCTGCTCTACCTCCGTGCCTGAGAAGCCTCCGAATTCCTGGCACCAGTCTGGCTATCCCCCTGGCTCTAAGCCCCCCGAGGTAGGGATGTCCTATCCACCTAGGGCACTCTATCTATTTCAATTCAGGCCAGGCTGGGCTCAGCCAGAAATGAAGGACGATCGGTGGTGGAGTGTGGCTGGGTGGACAGATGTGCCATCATCTATCCCTGAGATGGGGATTTTCTTTGCTATGTTTCCCTGGGAGTGCAGCGTGCCATGACATCCGCACAAGGCTGCCTGCTGATGTCTGCCATACTCCGGCCCCCTTCATCTGGCTGATGATCCCTACAGTACTCCCAATCTCCATCGGGGGTCACGAGGGCACTGAGCAGCCCCAGGATCCCTCCCCAGGGAGAGGAGAGCTGTCCTCCGGACGCTCAATCCTCTCCCTCCCCTGCTGACCCCCAGCTCCCCGAGTCCATCCCCGAACCCGGGTCACCGGCGCGGCGCGAGGTGTGGCTTCCAGCGCCTCAACCCTCAGCACCACCGGGACGGCTACCTGGGGCACTTTGAGGAAATGGGGGACCCAATGTACAGTAAAACTGAAAATTAATTAAAGTAGTACAACAAAAGTTTTTGCAGTAGTGTACGGGAACCTGTATTGTGGCTCCAGTGTTCTGGGTGCTGCTTTGAAGAGGACAGCACAATCTGACAGGTGTGATAAATTTTCAGATTGCCCTACATGGGAGGGATATTGAGAAAATGATTGAAAACAAAGTCAAAATAAAGCTTGTGCAGTAAGGTAATGGCACCCGTAATTTGGCTCTGGTGTTCATGGTGGTACTAGAGGTTACTACAATTGGACAGAATCAGTCAGCTATCAGACTGTGCTACCTGAAGCATATTAAGGTAATGGGTGACCAGTGCACGGCATAGTTAAAAATGAATTAAAACAAAGTAGAAGTAAAGCTTGTGCAGTGCTGTCAGGTCACCTTGTACGTGGCTCCAGTGCTTTGGGTTTCTGCTTAGGCTGAGGGTAATGCAATCTGATGGATGAGATCAGTTATCAGATTGTGAGACCTGGGGAATTTTGAGGTAACTGGATAACCAACGTACGTGAAAACTGAAAATGAATTAACACAAAGTAGAAATAAAGCTTTTACAGTGATGTAAGGGCACCAGTTATGTTGTTCCAGTGTTCTGGGTGCTGCTTAGACTGAGAGCAGGGCAATCTGATAGATGCGATCAACTGTCAGATTGTGCTACCGCGGGTGATTTTGAGGTTGTGGGGTAAACAATGTACAGTAAAAATGAAAGTGAATTAAAACAAAGTAGAAATAAAGCTTTTGCAGTAATGGCACCAGTACATTTCAAGGCTCCAGGTCAACTGCGGACTCTTTCCTCATTATCAGGCAATACACCCTGGTAGCGGCATATAAAGGATGATTCTCCTTGTTATATCACAAGGGCCTACAAATTGTGTTCTGTATAAAATGATGTGAAAATTACCTAAATGATTGACTCTGTTCCCTTGGGATGCAGTCTTTTCTGGGTACCAATGTTTTATTACATGGTCCCTACTCAAGACATGAAGCCCGATTCACAAAGCCCTTAGATTGACACAAGGTGCCTGCATCAAACATAAATGATGTAAGTGGCACCTTGTGCCAAAAGAAGCACCAGGAGCTACTCAGAAAGGCAGCCAGCATCAAACACAGGCTGCATGCACCAAAGGGGGCTTGTGCCAGCCTTGCGCCACAAAATGGGATGTGACATGGCGCTAGGGGGCTTGCAGCAGACGCAGGCAGCCTTATCCCCCAACATGGTATTCACAAAACGTTCCCAGAGGGCAAAAATTCTAAGTAATGTTGGACCAGCCAGAGCTGGTCTAAGGGTATTTAGATGTGTGTCTGCTGGGAGGAGTTTGATAGTTGTGGCAATGTGCCATGGTCCCCCCAAGCCCTGATCCCAGTTAACTTCCCTGGTGGTCTAGTGGACCCCTGATCAGCCCCGATCCCTGTGTTGAATAAAACAAACAACAACCCTGGTGGTCCCCCCCTCACCAATCAGCCCCGATCCCTGTTATTGAATAAAAAAAACAACATCCCTGGTGGTCAAGCAGACCCACCAGTCTTCTCGATCCCAGTTATTAAATAAATAAAAAATCCTGTGATCTAAGTCCCCATCTCTGATGTCCGCTATAGATACATATCACTATTTTTCTGGTGGTCTAGCAGACCCACCTCCCTGACAGGCAGCACCCCACCACCCCGCTTCCCCCGTCCCCTGCCTTGCACAGTCCTCTGCTCTCCATCACAGCTGGGCACCAACTGAGCTGTCAATCAGTGTACTGTATATAATACACTAACTGAAAACTCAGTCATCATCCAGCCATGGCGGAAAGCAGAGGGCTGTGTTGTGTGCCAGCTCTGGGATGGGATGGGGGGAAGCGGGATGGTGGGGCGCTGCCTGCTGGTGCGAGGGGAGGGGTCTGCTACACCACCAGGAAAATTGCGATATGTATCTATAGTGGAGATCAGGGATAGAGAGCACTAGACCACCAATGATGTTTTTTTTTCTTATTCAATAACTGGGCTCAGGGTTGATGGAGGGTCTGCTTGACAACCAGAGATGTTGTTTTTTTATTCAATAACAGGGACTGGAGCTTATCACGGGGTCCACTAGACCACCAGGGTTGTTTTTTTATTCAATAATGGAAATTGAGGGTGGGGGGTCCACTAGATCACCAGGGATCTTGGTTATGTTTTTGATTAACAGGGATTGGGGCTGGGGGTGGAGCTTGCCACCAGGGACGGCTGTCCTTGGTGCTAATGCCACATAGCCACTGCACAGCTTGCAGCACACCTTCCTGATGCGCCGTCTGTTTGGCACATGGCCAAGGTTGCTGAAAGCCGTGGGACTTTGCCACCAGGACCCTACCCGATAGTGAATTGGGCGCAGGGTCCCTGGTGCACCAGCACTTGGTGCAAGCTGCAGTTGGTGCAGCTTGTGCTGACCTTTGTGAATCAGGCACATGGTCTTTTTCTCTTCTTATGGGCTTATTTTTCATTAGGATTTGGGACTATCAGAGCTCCAGCTCTCAGATGTGCATGCTTTTAGTATAATAGCATTTTTCCAGACAATTGTACATCCAACTCCATCTGTTTTGATTAAAGTGCTCTATACTTTTTAGAGTCACAGAATTATGCCCTCTTCCATACTGTATATTATTCTACTTGGATTGGTCATACAGTATGTTCACATTTTACTCCAATGGATGGCTTTTCTACCTATTTGAACCTGTAGATGTTAATAACAAATGTATGTACTGAATGTATTTTTACAATTTTTTGTACGTATGTTTTTACTTTGTAATGGCTTATAGCTGATCAATAAACTGTTTCAACCAACCACATAGTCATCCACTCCACTGAAGGTAGCACCACCATACCACTACCAGAACCGTTCACCAGTTGATGAAGCAGGGCTGGAAAATGGCATCAGCCCTGGCAAATGCTAACAGATTTTATATTGTGCTTGTAACGTTTTCCTTTGACTAGTTCTGCTGTCTTGAACTGGAATGTCAGTGGAATCTGTGGATTTTCCTAGCCACAAGCTCTGCTGGCTTGTGGCTGCAACACTTAATTTCAACCTCTTTGCAGTATTCCACCCTCCCCTGAAAGGAGAGCTTTTGGATGCTGTCTTTCCTCCGTGGCCTTTTGTTCCTGCCACTCTGGATTCAAGGTGTGAACCAAGGTCAAAAGTGATGGTTCAGTTCTTTTTGATTATAGGTGGCCTAGCGCGTAAGGCAGTACAATGATGATTTTTCAATCCCAAAAATACCAGCAGTAGTAGGGTATTCATTATTTTGATTCAATAAAGTAAACATTCCACTCTAGGAGTGTGAAAGCATTGGGCTTAATATTTAGAGCCATCCAACCGTGTGGTGCAATCAGTAGCGCTATGTACAAAATAGGGCTGGGTTACTCCAGTGCACTATTCAAACAGATAGCACAATCTGAACAGACCGTGCAATCCGTCTGAATATTGGGCCATGGTAGCATGGTGCAAAGCACTAGTTGATTGTTGTGCGCTTACCAGAGCACTGGACTGAAGACTGTCCATGGGGTAAATCACAGCACACATTGGTTAGCACCACAGCTCCTATAAGCAATATTCAGTCCAAGCATGTAAATGAGCCCATTGCGAATGCATGTTGCTAACGAGCCTGTTACATGCTCACTTTGGGTTCATATGGATGCCATGCAACTGTCAGATTGCACCAGGCTGTGGTTCCCCTCTCTAACCCTGATCTTTTATTGCATAAAAGAAAACAGCTCCCTGGTGGCTAGCAGTCCCCTCCCTAACCTGGATCCTTTGTGGACTAAAATACAGTGGTTTCCTGGTAGCTAGCGGTCCCCCTCACCTGATCCCCGTTGTCCTGTGTATGCTTTAATAACAGAACTCCCTGGTATCAGTGGTCCCCATCGATGCCCATAAAGTAAAATACACATCCTCTCCCTTTTGTCTAACAGTCCCCCTTCCCTATTAATGATATCTGGTAAATGTACACTAGAAAGCATTCCCTGGTGGCTAGTGGGCCCCTCTGCCTATCTTTGATCCTATGTATATGATACTGTCAACACTGCCCTGGTGTCCAGTGTTCCCCCCCCATCCTCGAGCACCCTGTCTAACAATACCCAACAGTCCCTGATGTCAAGGGGCCTCCCACCTCGGCAGGTAGTGCCCCACCACCCTGTTTCTCCCCATCCCAGAACCGGTGACCAGCACAGCCCTCTGCTTTCCACCACAGCTGGTCACCAACTGAGCTGTCAAGGAGCACGTACTGTACAATCAGCTGTTACAGTACACACTCCTTGACAGCTCAGTCGGTGGCCAGCATGGTGGAGAGTAGAGGGCTATGCCAGTCACCAGCCCCATGATAGGATGGGGAAACGGGGTGGTGGGGCACTACCAGCTGGGGGAGTGGGTGGGGGTACCCTAGACACCAGGAACTATTGGGTATTGTTGGATGGGGTGCACAGGGATGGGGAGGTGGGAACACTGAACACCAGGGCAGTGCTGACAGTGTCGTATACATGGGATTGGGAATGGTGAGGGGGGGACCGCTAGCCACCAGGGAATGCTTTCTATTATACATTTTACTGGGGTTGTTGATAGGGAGAGGGGACTGCTAGACACCAGGGAGGGGATGTTTATTTTACTTTTTATGGGGATCAGGAGGGAGGACCACTGGATGCCAGGGAGTTCTGTTAATGAAGCATACAGGGGACATTGGGGATCAGGGGAGGGGGACCTCTAGCCACCAGGGAACTGTTGTATTTTATTCATCAAAGGATCAGGGTTGGGGGTCTCCACTAACCACCAGGGGGAGATGTACTATATTGTACTTTTGGGGATCGGATATGGGGCACTGGGCACCAAGGAACCATGGACAAAGGGGAGGGTCACTGGAGGGGGAGAGCAGCTGCAGTATAAGGCTGCTTGCTGCACAATCGAGCAGACTTGATAGACCATAAGGCCTTTATCTGCTGGCAATTTCATATGTTCATATGAATGTATGTCCCTAAGTTGTGTGTGGATGTGTGTGTGGTGTCCACCCATCTACATGACGTTATGGGGTGGTTTAGAAGTATTAAACTGCACCACACAAATGGACATTTGACACTTTGAAATCTCTGAATTTTGCACTGCACTAGTGATGCATGAAGGATCCCTCATTTGCAAGGACGCAGCACACATTTCTGTGCACCAGCATTGTCGGGTTTTGTCTCACAAAAGTGTCCTTGAATATGGGCAATGCCCCAACAGCAGGTGCTATTCACAGTTTGTGCTCGCTATCCTTTTGAATATGGGAACCTTTGAATATTCATTTCTGAATGTCACATGTAATAGGGTATTACTTGATTCAGTATCAATATTTTTCCTGTTCCTTGGTATACAGGAAAAAATATTCAGGATACCTAAAAGAATTAAATAAAAAGCTGTATCTGTCACCAGGTGCCCAGAGCTAGCCACACGTCCACCCACTCCCAACTCCAGATATTCACTTTAACCCTCTAATCTGCTTCCTCATCCTCCCAGAGAGAAGGGGGGAAGGGGGATAGAGGAGAAAAGTGAGAGAGAGAAAGAGAGAGAGAGGTTTTTTTAATCCTCCTACTGTCAGTCCTACCTCCTTCTGTGTCAGCCACCCCAGCCCAATCATCCGGCTTTCTAAGGGCTTAGCTCCACCCAGTATCCCCATGGCATCTATTCAATGTCTTCCTCAAGCAGATCTTTCACATGGGTTGGCTGGGCCTGAATTTTATTTCTGTCCTTTCTGCCCAGTGGCCAGCATCTTGCAGATTGGTAAATTGGAAGGTTTTGCCTCCATATAAGAAACAAAGGTACGCTGACATAAGAAGAGAGTGCACAATACCAAGTGTTCTCTTGCGGTGCGATCTCTCTGAAAAGACAGATTGGGAAACATTTGTATGTCTATACCACTAGCTGTAATCAGGTAAGAAGAGCTAACATGTTTTAGTAGCATGTCTGTAGTCCCTGTGCTGCTCGCCTTCAGGAGAATTATCCTCAGCTAATGGCAGCATTCTGCACAGACCTGGGGCTCAACATAGGCCTTCTTGAATTCTGCTAGACTGAAGTCTTCTGGCAAAGGCAAATTCTCAAAAAATATTTTTTTAAGATACTGCAGTAAGTACACACCTTCGGCCTCCACCATCAGAGCCAGTGGGAATCCAGACGGAGCAGGGTACAAGAGTGCCAGTGACCATCACACTGGCAGTTCAGGGGACATGTATTTTCTGTTTTTTTTCTTCCCAGTTCCACAATCAACCCTCCACCTGCTAGGTGCTACGCTATGCCCTGGCAGGCCTTGTAAGTACATGGTGAGTCCTATGGAAAAGACAAGCTCATTGACTCACCACAGGGATCACTGTGACACTTGGCCCTTCCCTCCCTGAGTAGAAGTGTTGCCATGCAGCAACGCAACCTCGTACACCTATCCTAGCTCCCTGAGTTTGCTACTGAACCTGGTTTTCCAGCATGGGAGTGCAATGACCATCAGCAGGCTGCCTTAATTACAAACCGTTATTTTCATTAAAACTGTATTTTTGTCCTGCATTTAATATGTACCAGAACTTTTGTGTTGTTAGACATACTGTACAGGTCCCAGACCCTATTTGCAAAATATTTGCATATACAGTTTAATTACTTGTGCACATTTTAATATCCTGCCTGTTAGAAGAAAATGCATTGCCAGAATCTTCAGGCACATCAACAGAATTTAAAAATCCGAAAATACATAGAATAAAATCTGAATTGTTGTCTAAATATTAGATTTTGCAAAGTTACTCCAAGGGTGTTTGTAGCTCTTTATAAGGGCCAACATTGATGAGAACTGGCGGGAGGAGATGGGCATGGGTGAAAAGAGGGATCCTCTGGTGGTGACCTTGTGGTATTGATCACATATTCCTCACTGCAAGTGGATAGGGTGGAACTAGTACCAGGGAAGTACTGGTCCTCAGTATAGTCCTTCTTTTCCTCATAATCCTCTTCCACTATGAGGTCTGGGTTGTATTCCACCTAGTCGTCCCCCTCTCGATGTAGGAGATGGAGGAGCGCACCAGCAATGCTGGCAGCAGCTGAGTAGACCCCTTCGGGATCATATTGTTTTACAGCATCGATGAAGTCTGAGTGTTCGAGACTCCCACTGTGATTAGTATCATTGATTATGGCCTGGCCATATAAAGGTCATCAATGGACGCTGCCCTCCGCTGCATCTCTTTGGCACTAAATAAGGCCTGCTGCCTCCTCACAGGTGCTGAAAGACTCACACACGCCTGTGAACTCTGTGCTCGGGCAGGTTGGCTCCAATTGAAGAACAGAATTAAATACCAAACCTGCCTACTTGCCAAAAAAGCCTCACTAAATCTGCTGCCACCAGGAGTTCAGAACCTGTTCACATGACACACGAGTGCTAGGCTGGCCAGAAGCTTCAACAGTCAAATCTTTAGCAAATCTAGATGCCACACTGCATTGACACAACGCGCATTCTCCCACTGCGCACCCCACTGGATCAACGGGTCTACCACCTGCAAATTCCAGAGTAGCAACTATTGGTGCCTTCAAGCGTAAACTTTATCAGCACCTCATTGCCAAGGACAACTGTGACTTCTTCATCTAACTTTTGTGCATACAA
This sequence comes from Neoceratodus forsteri, assembly GCA_016271365.2. Classification (NCBI taxonomy): domain Eukaryota; kingdom Metazoa; phylum Chordata; order Ceratodontiformes; family Ceratodontidae; genus Neoceratodus; species Neoceratodus forsteri. Next base: position 1,279,860,999 of record CM057459.1, on the reverse strand, counting down.
GTGAAGTCTTTATCAGCACCTCATTATCAAGGACACCTGTGACTGCATTCCGCTTACCCCTTCCCATAGTAATCACCTGTTGCACTTAGACACACCTCTTGACCCAGGGGGCACCTCTCAACCTCAGTACTTCACTGATTCCCCACCCCGCCCCTGCGTAACCCCCACATCTCATGGCACATCCTTCCCCTCCATTCCTCCACTATGTCACCTTTTTCTGTTTTATTTATTTACTGAAGTCTTGGAATTACAACCCTTTGAGTCAAAGACTCTTTTGCAAAGGCTCCAGACTAACAAACAGGTTACAAAAAAAATTACAAGAGATTAATACAGTACATTATACATAGGATACGAGTATGCAAATAATAAAAGTATATTATACAGAAGTGCACCATAAATGAGAGTGGAGTGCATGGCAAAGAAACAACATGGCGAGTAGATTTAAAACAGACAGGATACAAAACATTACAGGAATTTAATACAGTACATAATACATAGGATAAGAATATACAAGAAATGCAGTGCATTATACATAAGTGTATCATAATTGAGGGCGGAGTACATGATAATGAAACAAACATGGTGCAGGCAGTGCTAGCTAACTATGTAAACAGATAGGAAATTAAGGAAAAGAAATGGAGACCAGAAGGAAGTCAGTAAAGGACAGCTGTGAGACAGCTGGTTGGAGGTAGAGAGAAACGCTGAGTAGAGGGGTGTAAAGTATAGAGAAGGAGGAGTAGGAAAGAGTGCAGGTAAATGATGAGCAAAGAGCAGGAAGGGAACAGAGTGGGAAGGGAGAAATTAGACTAAGATAAGGTACGGAGGAGCAGGGGGAAATTGAAGGGTAAGCCATGAGCAGTCCCAGATTGACCAGTAAAAGCTAGTTACCTTCTCTGTGTCGGTCTTCCAGGGTGTTTAAACTCATGGATGCAGGCATATGTTGTAAAGTGCCTCAGCAGTGTCTACTTGTGTGAACCTTTCTTTAACTCTCTGTACCATCTCTGTAAATGTATAAATTGTTGTCTCTGCTATTTTCTGTTCAACTGATGTGGAATCTACAAAAGGGCATCCGTTCACAGATGTTATCCAAGAACTCAATAAAGAAGAACAATAAATAAATTAGTAGAGGCAGGTCTGGCAGGAGGCAATGTATCATTTCAGAAAATGATATTAGCACTGATTGTGCACCAAAGACACCCATACTAGGGATTGTGACTGTAACAGTTGCCAGCAGGTTCATATCACCCACTGTATGCCTGTAGCACCCAAGCCAAGCCCCAACTTTGGTGTCTGGTAGACAGTCAGAGGGGGGAGTCACCACCGCTGGAGTGGATGATGATGACGTTAAGAAGGTAACTGCTGGCTGCAATGGCCACCTGGAATGTGTTGGTGAGGCCTTATCCTTATCCTTGTTGCAGCACTTATGCTTGTGGCAGCTTGAAGACAATTTATCTTTGGATTTTGATGACCACATTTCAGTCAGTGGGGAAGGTGACACAAACTTTTCCTTTGCCACTAAAGTTTTCTTAAGTAAAATATTTTCTAGTGCCCCTTTTATGTGTCACCTGGTAGTGGAGTCAAAGCCTTTGTAGATTTTGCATGATTTCACATTGTGGAAAAGGCACACACTTCATGGGTATTGTCTTTTTAAATCTTCTTTCCGCAATTGTAGTACCGGAATAAAGCAGACAGTTCTTTCTATGCCATTCAGTAGCCAAAAAAATCATTAAAATAGTGATACTTTTCCAAAAGAAAAATAATAACGATGGTGGCTAGTAGTTGATGTTTCTGTGAGTAGGTTCAACGAGCATGATAGATGGTGGGAAAATAACTGAAAGACACTGATGCATGATGTAATCATGGGCAGCCTCTGGCTTGCAAGTTTCTTGTGGTCCTAGCACTGATGCAGGTTTAGTTCCAAAGATGTGGCCTGATGAAAGAGATATCCTTAAAGAAGATCTAAATAAACCATGTTGGTTTTGTCTGTACTTTCCTCTGTTCCTATGTCTGTATATCAAAATGGTCATGAATGCAAACTGAAATACTGAATCATAAAAAATGAAACACAAAGGCCATTTATTCATTTATAAAAAACAGATTACAAAATTGTGAAGCTGGGTATTGTAGTCAGGCTGACGTGTATGAAATGTCAATAATGGAAGCATAGAATATGGACATTACAGAAGCTACGATGGCTAAAGACGCCTACTGCCTAGCGTTTCAAAATCTTTCAACACAACTGAAGCATGCGACAGGTCTGTTTGCTCATTTTGTCCAAGGGGCAAACTATCAGCTGCATAATCTGCCCCGCTCCACAGAGACCCCCCCCCAAAAAGACATTACTACAAAGTCTGATGGCTAGGAATCCTCTGAGTAGGGTGAGTAGGTGATCCAGGACCAGAGAGGGGCTGGTGCTTCTAACCATGTTCCTCCACTTGTCCCCCCTCATAATAGGGTCACTGCAGCTGCACACTTTCTCTGTATGGGAAGGCAAAGTGAGTAGCTGCCTGCACAGCTAATGACAGTCCTGCTTTGCAATCAGGCAGCATAGGATACATCAAGGCTGTGTGGCTCACACCCTCCCTTCCCAGAAGCCAAGTGCCCTCACCTCAGTGATGCACCTAGCCCCAGCCAGCACCAGTGTGCAGAGGGACTACTGTTTTTTCAACCCTCTGTTTTATGGTCCCGATGTCAGCCACCCCATAATGACCCCATTGTGCATGCATTTCTGGGCAATCTCAAGAATCTTCTTAGCCCCAACACCAGAGTACCAGGACTGTGAATGCTGCCTGAAGCATGGTGCCTGGAATGTGCCAGAGGCCATAATCCTGTGACAGGCATTGTTTTTTCCACTTTCTTGACCTGTCTCCTATCATTAAGCTCACCCTTGCCACATTGTCATTGTGGGGAGAGTGCTGACTTTGTATGGGAGCAAATGATGTTGGATTGCACCCAGATCTAATCCTTTTTTTCCCAATTATTATTTTTCCTACCCTAACCACCCCAGCTCTGATCTGCTCTACCCAGCAACCTCCAAGCTGTGTGGTCAGTGGTGTTCCCCAGAGACTCCTACCTTTTCCATTCATAGCATTCCTCCCATGGTGGAGCCCTTAGGGTAGTGCCCTGAAAGATATCCATGTCTGGTGGGTAGGTGTCCTCAGTGACAGGCAAGCAGGTCACCCAGGACTCAAGAGTGCTGGCAAGTGTCATCCTGTCAGATCAAGCTGTTTTTCCACTTTAATTCACCTGTTACCTGTAATGGCAACATGACTATAGCTGCCACATACATACAACAATCATGTACAGTGCTGAACCAAGTATCGCTCCCTCTAAGTGCCAGCCCCAGCTGTCCTGCACCACCTATGGGCCCCAAAGCGGCACTGCTGCAGTGGTGATTGGACTATTTCCACCCACAAAGAGGCAAGAGCCCTCTAGGTTGCTGAAACCTCCTTTCCTTGCTTGTCTGATAGAGCCCCAGGATTGTTCCCAAACCCGGGTCACCAACATTATGGTGTTAGTTCTCCCACTGGAGAAGCACCCTTTCAGCTGGATGGGACTGTAATGTTCCCCAAAGTCTGAGAACGCAGCTTTCCCAAGACTCTCCCAGAATGGGCAGGGAGTTGGATTTTCAGGGTGAATCTGGCTTTCCTTCATGGTAGTGACACCCAGCTGGGCACAAGGCCTGCTTTACAACAGTCAACCCACTGAGCCCACAAGGCCCTGCTTATGTGCAATCTGTTTTCAAGATGCACTGAAACTGCCAGTATTAAACAAAACCTTTCTCCATGCACTATAGGCCAAGCAGGAAGCCCTTACCAGAATGGGGAACTACTCCATTGCAGTTTTTAAATTTAAAATTGAAATCCTAACAGGAAGGAAGACCTATTTTACTCTAAAGGGCTAATTAATGATTCCTTCCACTTCCTGATCTCTGACTCTGCGCCGCTGACATTTCGTGGATGTAATTGTAAGATCAACACAGGGCCGTGCTCCATTTAAGTCAATGGAAAGTCATTTTAAAATCTATTTTCCCAATTTTAATCTAATTTTTGGTACAAATTAAAGCCAGTATTCAAGTAACAAGAGTCCCATTTGTTGAATACTGGCTTTGATTTGTACCAAAAGACCGATTATATTTGGGAAAATAGCCTTTAAAATGTCACTCCATTGACATGAATGGAGCACGGCACTGTGCTGGTCTTATAACTGCATCACAAAATGGAGCGAAGGGGGCAGAGTTGGAGATAAGGAAGTGGAAGGGATTGAGCTGCCAGCCCCTCTGGGGCAAACTATGATCCATCCCCTTCCTTAGGGGGCTAAATGAAGAATTTGAACCTGCAATGGTGGAACCCCATTCAGGTAAGGGAGCCCACTGTTTATTCAGTTTCCTCACCGCAGATGGAAAGGTGCTCTTTAAACCTACTTGTGCAGCAGATGTGGGAGGCGCCCGCTGTTCTTTATGCAAGTAGACAACTAAGGTCCGTCTGTCTGTGCTCCCACAAACCCAACACCTCAACCCCTATCTGAACACTGAGGCTTGCTTTAGAAAGGAAAAAAGCTGTGCCTTTCATTCAGATGGACCAAATTTAAAATCATTTTTCTCATTTATGCCTACTGAAGTTATCACACACCCTACTTGCCAGAATATTCATTATTTTAAGTTCAGTGGAAAAGAGCAGGGTTTTTTAGCTAATTTAAATTAGCAGTATTTGTTAGTCATCATATAATTTTTTTGTTTCAGAAATAATAATCTTCTGTTAAAAACATTATTATACTTGTGTTTCTGTTTGCTTTATTTCAATCCAGGACTAAGATACAGGATTTTAGAATTTTAAAAAATTCCTGCTTGTCTCGCCAAAATGACCAGTTATGAACAGGTTCATCATTACATGCCCAACAAAACTGATCTATACACCGCTGTCTGGGGACCATATCCACAACCTCTGCATTGCAAAACCCAACAGAAATGATACATACACCAATACCTTCTAGACCAGATGGGAGCCCTAATGTCCACCTCCACTAATCTATAAGGCAGGACTGGCCTACATCCACAATGCTGCCCATCTCCTTCCATACTCCAACTCAGCACTCACCTACAGTTTCTCCTGCTCACATCCCCCAGCACAACCCGCCTACCCTCATTAGACCAGTGTGTAACAGTAGTTTAAAAGGCAGAAGCACTGCATGAGGTGCTGTCTGCAAATACATTTAAAATGTTAGTTTTATCCTTTGCACTTTTGTGAGCTCCCGAATAGAGGGAGTTGGGAAACTGTGTGCAAACTGAGACCTATGCCACTTAGCAACACCAAATAGTCACAGGACAGTGGAACACTTCCACATTCAGGGGTATAAAGATGCGCTCGCTTTGTGAGCATGCGGAGACATGCACAGAGACTCGCACATACTGCGCTTGTCTGCTGTGTCCGCTGAGGATGCAGGGACCGGGGAATACAGAACCTCAAGTAAGGTAATAACCTGTGACAGTGGCAGCAAAACAAAAATGGAATCCCAATTAATGATGTGACAAATGCCTGATGTACAAAGTAGGGGAACAGGTTCAGGGATACATTTGTAAGAAATATCTTCAAATTATAGGTCTTACAAAGGAGATGAACACATTGAAAGCCAGATTAGAAACTAGACAGGATATAGAAGTATTGGAAAAATATATTGATTCAACAGCTGTTGAAACAATATCAGAGCACACTAAAGTAGACAAACAGGTGGATGAACATATCGAGGTATGAGCCACAGTACAAAAAACACAGGGAAGTGTAGAGGAAAACAAATCTATAATAGTGCTGCTATCCAAACCTATAATAGATTTAGTGTACTGATAAATCAAATGAACAAATAAATGAGGAAAGCCCTGTAACCCCATACCTTAATCCTTAATACAGGAGTACACACAGATGTAAATAAAGTAGCTTTTTCTCACAGGAGAGATGGAAAACAACAACAAGGAGTTGCACAGTTCCAATCCACTTGAAATTCGATCAGGCTCAAAATGAGGAAATAAAACCAGAATGTATCAAAGAGACTATAGTATTGGTTGACTCTACCATTAGGGAATAGATGGCCTATTGTGTAAGGAAGATAAAATAAATACTATGATGAGCATGTTCCCAGGAATCACAATACCTGAACTAGGCAGGTGGTTAAAATACTGCCTTGAGGAATCAGATAGACCACTGATTGTGCTACAAGTAGGATAAATGATATATATATATATATATATATATATATATATATATGTATATGTGTGTGTATATATATATATATATATATATATATATATATATATATATACACACACACATATATATATATATATATATATATATATATATATATATATATATATATACTAAAGACCCTAAGAGGATTCTAGAAGACTACCGTGTTCTGTTGCAAGAACTAAAATCAAAAAACAAGGATATAATTGTATCAGGTATCCTGCCCACTTTTGGAAGATATTGCTACAAAAATAGGGATATTGTACTACTTAATTCATGGTTGAGACAACTATGTGTCTCCGAAGGGTTTGGCTTTATTGAAACCAGTAGCATTTTTAAGAACATCTCATTTTACAAACATGACAGTCTTCATCTAAACAAAATGGGATCAAGAATACTAGCAAAAATGTTTAAAAAGATCATTGCAAATCATTTAAACTGGTTGCAAAGGGGGAGGGTACAGTTAACAGAAAATAAACCTTGAGTTAACCACAAAACATAATAATGAATGAAAATAGCAAATCTCATGTGAATGATTTTTGGCAAATGTCAGAAGCCTTGATAACAAATTTGAAGAATTTAAGCATATACTGGAGAGAAAAAAAATATCCAGAGAGCACTCCTCATGGAAACCTGGTGGGAAGAGAGGGACACATGGGACAAAAACACAACAGGGTACAATTTGTATAGTAAACCTAGGAAACACAGGCGAGGAGGGGGAGTGGCAATATATATCCATGAGACTCTTAAAAGCATAGAAATGTAGGCTGGAAATTCTAGTATAGAACACTTATGGATTAAAATAGTTCACTCCAATGCCCCAAAACTCATTTTGGGGGTCCTATATCGGTCACCTTCCACAAATAGTGAGAGTGACAAGGACATCTTATGTTTTCTAGATCATATTGACCCAAAAGATAATATAATATTAGCAGGAGACTTTAATCGTCCTGGCATAGACTGGGATAAACAAACAGCAAAAACTAAAACAGATAGACATTACTTGGAAAAATGTAATCAGATAGGACTGGAACAAAAAGTTAAGGATAGTACAAGAGGGGAGCATATCTTGAATATCCTCTTAACTAATATGGGTGATTCTGTCATAAATACATCCGTGAACACACCAGTGTCAGACAGCGACCATCTGATAGTTCATTTTGACTTAACAGAAACCTTCAAAAATCAACCAGGATTGGAAAAAGTCCCCAATTTTAGGAAAGCCAAATTTAATGAAATGAGAGAAATGTTGCCACAGTGGGATTGGATGGAAGATTTCAGTAGCTGCTCAATAGATAAAATATGTGACTTACTGGTGGATAAAATTATGTTTATAACTGACAGATATATTCCTTACATGGCAAAAAACTCCAGGAAAGGAAAAAGCCCCAAATTGCTAACTCAAAAACTTAAAAAACAAATGCAACATAAAAATAGTACGTATAAACAAATGAAAAATAAAAATAGTAAAATCAGCCTATCTGAATAAAGAGAACAGGCGAGGAAGGTAAAGAAGGCAATAAAACAAGCAATTTGAGGTAAATCTGGCAAAATGTATGAAGGACAATTATAAGAATTTCTATACATATAAATCAAAAGACAGGAAATAAACAGTGTATAGGCCCATTTAAGGATATCAATGGGGAAATATTAGACATAGTACAAATGACAAATTTACAAAATAATTATTTAGGGTCTGTATTTAATTCTAAAGAGATTCCCTCAGACAGTATAGGCCAAAACAGCTCATTAAAGGACCAAATACACATTGATATAGATGAAGTGACTGCCAAACTAACAAAATAAATAAGAATGAATCCCAGGATCAGATGGAATACACCCCAGAGTCATTTCAGAGATGGCCATCCAGATAACCCCATTAACATTCATCTTTCAGGTACCCTTAGTTGGGGGAAGTGGTAAAAGCTGGAAGGAAGCACATGTGGTACCTATTTTACAAAAAGGTAAAAAGACTCCTCGAAAACTATAGACCTGTGAGCTTAGCTTCAGTCTTGAGCAAAGTACTAGAGGGAATAATAAAGGACCAGATTCAATCCCACTTAGAACAACAAAATCAGCAGGACTTGTAACAGCATAGTTTTACAAAGGCTATATCATGTCAGACAAACCTTCACTTCATGAGAAAGTGAGCAGAGCGTTAGACTTGGGGAATTCTGTGAATGTGGTCTTTTGGACTTTTCAAAAGTGTTTGACAAGCTCCCACATAATGAATTAATAACTTCACCACACAATACTGGAATTCTAAGCAACATCATAAACTGGATCTCTGCATGGTTGGAAAATAGGAGGCAGAGGGTCACAATAAATGGGGCTCTATCAGATTGGTTGACAGTGACAAGCGGCATCCCTCAGGGCTCCATCTTGGGACTGTGTTTGTTTAACATATACATATCACTAAAATATAATAATGAGTCTGTATGGATCACTAAATTCACAGATGACTGTCACATGATGGCCATTGTAAATTCAGAGGAGGATCACATAACTCTACAGAAAGCTCTAGATCATTATATATTATTATTATATAGAGGACTGGACAAATAAATATAAACTAAAATTAAAGAAAAGTGTACAGTCATGCATATGGGGAATAGGTACCAGGGGATACATTAGATGTTAAACAATTTGACACTTAAGGCTACAACACAGGAAGAAGATCTAGGGATTACAATAAAAAATGATTTCTCTTTTAGCTCACACTGTGACTTAACAGTAAGAAAAGCTAATACAACACTAAACTGCATTTTAAGGCATATTGTCAGTAGAAGTAGAGAGGTACTGATGCCTTTGTACGGATCGTTGGTACAATCTTAATTGAGTATCATGGCAAGGTGAGCACCATACAAAAAGGGATAGGAGAGGGTGCAGAGGAGGGCGACTAGAGCAGTGCAGGGCTTGGGTGGACTACCTTATGAGGACAGGTTGAGAGAGTTGAATCTCTCCTTCCTGGGCTATAGGAGGTGGAGAGGAGATATGTTCCTCGTATACAGAAGCTTCACAGACCATAAACTAAGGGAAAACATAGGACTGGAACTAAAACAAAAAACCTCATGCTACAAGGACACGTGAATTGCAACTCAAACAAGAAAAATGGAGGTTAAAAAAGCATAGATATTGGGTCAGTCAAAGAGCAGTCTAGTGGAGAGTCCTACTATAGACAACTTCAAAACCAGGTTGGACTCCTTCTACTGACACAGAAGTATAGACATATAGCTAGGGTAACTAGAAAATTGCGGTGCAATTTTTCCACAACTTCCACAATTTTAACCCTTCTCCGCACAAAATCAGCAATTTCTTACATTTATGAATTTTGACTGAAATTGTATAAATATATTTAAATTCTCAAGGAAAGCTGCTCAGATATGCTAACAATTTAGTGCACAGACTTGGATTTGACTAAAACATTACAGTGTGAGGTGAGAAGTGGTCAAATGTGACTGCTTTCATGTGATTCACTTTCCTGCTTTGGTTTCAAAATCATCTGGTCATGCATATGTAGACTTGAACACTTAAAATCTGTGTTAAAGCAGACTATCAGAGAACTTTTTGCTGACACAAAGACTGAAACAATAGTTGTGAGACGAGGTGCAATGTGCTTCATTCACCGAAATGAAGCCTTGACCACAATGCTTGTTTTTGAATGGTAGGGTAGATTTTCCTTGTATAAATACTTTCAACCTGAAAGGATTTTGATTCAAGTGTGTCAGGAGATTGGGCGGCCCTGCTGATTATAAACTTGAATGTGCTTCTGAGGGGTTAGTGACAGTGATTCTTACATGTCAATCTGCTACAACTGCATACTCACATACAAAGCCTACAATAAAGCAAACATTTCTGAAAACATGCTAAACAGGTAAAGTATAGTTAATCCTTAGGCTGCCGGAAGATTTAGAATGCATAGGTTTTTAGGACAAGATATCTTGTCTGCGGCAGCCTAAGGTTAAACAGTTACCTTCAAATAAACAAAATAATTGCAACCCAAGTAAAATCACTGCAAACCAAGTAGAACAAAAGTATAATATATTGAAAACTATTGTATAAGGTAATGAAAAGCTACTGGTATGATTTGATACTTTTATCATGTGATTTTAAAATGTACTTATAGTGCTGATTAAGAACAGTAATTATTTTAACAAAATAAACATTTTTCTTACTAGACCTTTATTAGGCACCCTGGTTATCTGTTTATTTTTTTTTTTGCACCAAAACAAGTAGTTTAAATAGACTTCATTATTTAACATCTAGAACCTGGCAAAATATGTTGTTTCAGGATGTATCCAGGACAGACTAATTGTAAATTACTGAATAAAATCTAGTTAGCACTGCATGGCTTAAATGTCTTGATTTTTAGAAGATATGCTACATAATGATTAATTTGCAGTACAGTTCAAAAACACACACATTTCTTCATATTAAAAATATTTACAGGTGGCAATACATTTATCTAACAATTCATGTGATCAATACAAGCTACAGCAAACAATAAAATATTTATCAGGGGCAGTGGGGATGTATAGTGAGCCCCCACAATTTTCCCACAATTTCTGCAAAAAGTCCCCGCATTTTTGGGTAAAATTTTCCACAGTTTTCCAGTGGTCCTGCATATTGCATGCTAACTTTCAGCACAGAACTGGAAATAGCAAGCTAAATGGATGTAAGTACAAAATATTGCTTTGTATTACCTATGAGACCTATGAAACCATGGTACAGTATAAGCAAATGCTTACACAGAGGCTATTTTACACCCCTTACCTTCCTGAGCCTTATTTCTAAGCTCAAATACTCAGAATTCTAGCCCTACCCTTCTGCCAATCGGACTTGGGGGGGTCTTCAACACTCATTTCACATCTGCTTCAATTTTTATACCTAACTGCTCTGCCTGGAACTCCCTTGAGCTGCAACAATATGTTTCTTTAGCTCTACCCATGTTCAACCATGTAATTATTCTTCTTTGTACGATATCAGTGCTATGCCTGTTTACACGTTAACCTGTTCATCTGTAATTTCATGATTTGTGGAGAACTCACTTTTTTTTACTAGAGTTGTATCTCTGTGGGGATAACCCCAGCCAGAACAATTGCTGCATCCAGTTTTTCTTGTTATCCTTAAATTCTAAAATTCAATAAACTATCAATTACAAAAAAATATTATTCCTCTGACATGCCCACCATGTAAAAGTTAAATATCTTGGTGTAGTGCTGTGTTGTTTACTATCAGAAACATGTGGAAATCCCATCCTCATACATCCACAGTAAGAATCTAGTATGTACATTCAACATTCAACAGGTAACCTCAGCTGAAGAGATTCGTAAAACTGTCTGTGGCAGCCATCTTTAATTATGTGAGTCATTATTTATAAAATTAGCTATAAAAGGAGTTTTAAAAATGATCTGAGGAAATTAAAAAATGCACAGATGAGTAAAATAAGGATGTCAGAAATACATTTTTTGCTAAAAACAATATGATGAAAATGTTTGCCAACAAGTAAATACTGCTGCTTTAAATGAGATGGTATTCATCACCAGGTCTGGGTTTACCATAGCTCCCCCACCCATTACTTTTAATATATTGTCTATATAGTTTTTTTCCCCATAGAATCCTGGCTTCCATAAACAATAAGATCCAATGGGTATGCATTGTGTTGGCCAAGTGCATGCCAGTGGTTCAGTGAGGTACAATGCTGCAGGTGGAATGCCTTTAACCCCTAAAAGTGCATTTGCCAGCACAATACTCACCTCAAAGTGTCTTACTGAACTTATAAAATAGGCAAACTGAGAAAATAAAAAAAGCAAAGAAATGCCAACTTTTTTAAATTAAAGATATGTATTTTCTTTTGTTAAAAGTAACCAGTAAAAGGTAGTTCCTCCCCAGTTGTCAAGCAGCTGTCTATCCACACATTTAATGAATGGAATATTTGTTTATCTTAGGATGCAAGAATACAAAAATCTGCAGAATTCTACTGGCTGAATACTCATGTGTCCCTCAAACAAACTCACACAACAAGAGGCCTCTGTAAAGCCAAGGATTCAGTTGTATCTGGGGCAGGGCAAGCAGCAAAGATTTAGCAAAATCACAAACTACATACTACAAGTTGAAGGTGCAGCTATGAGTAAACAGGTAAAAAACCACCGAATCTGGCATAGCACACTAAAAATAATAAACACAGAAATTTATTACAAAACAGGAATTCCTTCCCTAGCAGGCCACCCCCTGATAAAGAATAAGAGTGACTCACGCTGGGGAAGGAGGTCCTGTTTTTGTAATAATTTGCACCTGCGCTATTATTTTTGAGTGCGCTGTGATTCTGAGCTTTTTTTTTTTCAAGCAGCAACAATTTCCCTGGTAGGTGGGTAAGGGCAGGAGGGGTTGGGGGTGGGGGATTCATGATCAGAAAATAATCTCCAAAAAGATAAAACTGTGAGCAATACTCCATTTTAATTTGTGTATATGTGTAAGGAAGGGGACATAAAGGAAAAGAACACTTAATCAGTTTGTTCTTTTTATAGCAATGGTTAAAAAAATGGAGACAACTGATTGGACAGAACTTATCCCAGAGGGTTACATTAATCTTAATAAGTAGTGCACCAAAGCCTCATTACTTGCCCTGAGATCTGAAAAAGGTAGTCCATGCTCAACTGTATAATTTAAAAGAATAAATAAAATTGTAAAACACTTTCAGTGTATGCCATTAACTTCCCCAGTAACTCCTAAGAGATCACAGTTAAGGCAATTTTCAGACATATAGTTCAGCTGAAAACTATTTTTACATATATTTTATTGTTGTCTATAAAGTAATCCCAAAGAAGGGCCTGCCAAATGTTACTGCAATTGTGCTTACTTACTGAATTGGTAGCTTTTTGTGCGAATAATCACCCTCCGATTTCCCTGCTGAAACCAGAAAAATGGCAAATCAGTCACATGGGACTGAATGGCATGAATCTAAGCCACTCTCCAATCACCCCCTGTAAACCCAAACAGATGGTACAGTAATCCCAAAGTAAGACCTGTCAAACTACGGAGTTATGACTGGGTAAGCGGGAGGTCTGACCCATCTGAGGCACGTGGTACGTATCAGATCAGCAGCTGCCATCGGGAGCTGGATGGGCAAGTGATCTTCAGCTCACACATCACTCCAGTTCAGCTGGAAGCTCTTTATCAGTCATTTTAACTTTTCAAGTGAAGGATACAGAGTTATGGCTCAGGAAGGGGTGGTGACAGTCTGATGAACTGAGAGCAATGTCATCATGGTAACAGCACAGACAGCAAACCACAAGTAGATGGACCCCAGTTTAAGGAATTATCAGTAGCAGTGTCAGGAGCAAAATAAAGCACTTCATTTTGTTAATTTTAAAACAAGAATCCAAAAATGTTTTAGAAAATGGCACAGTTGCAGAAACTAAAATAACACAGATTTGTGACTAATAGATTGCCTGAAATTCATTGTCAAGTGGCATGTAAAATCAGTGGAAGGACTATCTAACAGCAACAATTAGATATTTAACAAAAAAATTAATAAAAATTACAGTAAATAAGAAACATGGGTTCCCATTGCTTCACCTTGTAGTGCTACATTACACCACTAGGTGGTGATTATCATATGATTAATGTAATCCCTTATTGCTTAATTAATTTGAGGGAGTTACATTTTATAGCCTTTATGATTTTTTTTTTTGTGAGTAAAGGTGGCAGCCATTTTGTAATGCAATCAGGAAGGCAAAAAGACAATGATGCTGTTAGTTTGCTGTGTTCTGATTGCCAGCACTTTTATTCCTATGCATTGTGCTCTTTCAATGCACAGGTCCTAGCCAATCAGGATGCAGTATTTTCTTACCTATTTTATAATGAGAAATACCAGGTGATTTAGTGGTGCAAACCTATTATATGATCTCTCCCTCGTACCCACCTCTTCATGCATACAGTCCCATGGGAAAATTCTCTCTGCCACTGAATCGAGTCTGCCCTGCATGTTAATAAAGACCTTGCCCATTTTCTAAGGTTAAGTTACCCTGGCACAGGGATATGCTAAATTGGGAAGTGTGCATTTTGAGACATCTGGCCCACACTCTCTTGCACAAGATGTTAGAATTCTCTCCACAGTAACAGTTTCTGTACTAAGGGTATTAATTATACTGTATGCCTATAGACTACTAAAACAGTTTTGGTTGTGGCAGCCATTCTGCACTGGGTGAAGGGTAGCGGGTGTATGTTGCATACATTTTGTCCCTTTGATTCAAATCCCAATCTTTTTCTTGCCTCATGGCTGCCAAACATCATACATTTTCATGAGGGGCTTGGGTTGATGAGCATGTTCTGTTTCTATGTTTCAAAATGGGGTGGTGGTTAGTGTCTGTTTAGTGACATGCACTAGGCCCTCACATTCCCCAGACAGCAAATGGGTCACTGACTGTCGTGGCCTTTCTCCATCAGCTCAAGCAGTGAGGGACCTAAGGTGGCCACTTACTGACCTGGGTCTCTTACACTGCAGCTGTTGCATTCAGTGCTGCAGGACTGAAGCAACCTCCAGTACCAGTGTTGGTGCTCTAAGCAGGCACCTCTTCACTGCTACCACTTAACTCAGTCCCCATCTGTTTGTGTTTGCTTGCATGCTGCAAGCAAGAAGAAAACATATTGTGGTAGCACCACATTTCAGAGGTGTGTCAGTGTTATAGCCAATGCAGTGGACACATTACTGGGTGCTTCCGCAGTCACCAATCATTGGGAAAGCTGTCTATGACAGCAGCTTAAAGAAAACTGCATTTGAAAAACCTGCCTCTCCAATCACAGACAGGCTCAGCAGCGGACCTGCCCCTTCCTCGCACCAGGTTGGCTCCGCCACCGATCATTTTGTCCTCGGCCTTCCTCCGAGCAACTTGTTTGCTCAGTGTGCCTTCCGGTGAAACATTTCAATAAATAAATGAGCAGGCAGTGGCTCTTTCCACCTGCCACACTCTCCCAGAAAATCGACATCAGGGTGCACAATCGCCGTGTCGGGCATGTATTCCCCCGCCTTCCTCCATTACTGTGGCACACTGGGAGCCCACCCAGTGTGCTAAAGTAATTGTTTAGGTTTTTCCAACACCGGGATGCCCACTCCTGGTGTCGGATATGCCCTTTCCCCCCAAACCCATCTGTAATCTTTGCTGACATCGGGGTGCCCAATCCCTGTGTTAGCATGCACCCCCACACTATTGTGGCACACTGGCAGCCCACCCCAGTGTGCCTAAATTTTTTTTTTTGCCTACATTGGAGTGCCCACCGTGTCAGCAAGCTCCCCCCACACACACACACTATTGTGGCACTACTGAGCCCACCCAAGGTGCCTAAATGTATTTTTTATCTGTAAATAAAGAAAATGGTCCTCAAAGTCTTTTTTTTCTTTTTTTTACCTGTAAAAAGAAAACAGTCCATTGTTGTCTCCCCAGTCCACCTCCCCATCCCCACCCTCCCACTAAGCACCCATGTTCCTGCACCCCTTACCCCATACTTACCTCAGGAGGTTGGGAGCAGTGATCTTCTGCAGAATGGGAACTGTCTGCACTCTTCAAAGGCAACTGGCAAACTGAAGATTTCAAGGTGCCGTATAATGGGAGTCAATGGGGGGTCAATTTAGGTTGATATTTCAGGTATTTTTAGAATTTTGGCCCTAAATTTTCTGCATGGGGTTCTTGGGACCCCAATTGTGAATACTACTGTCACTGTAATTTCAATACTAGGTCCTGAAAGGTGATTTTGTGGTCACTGCATGGAATCACCTTTGGGACTGAGTAATGAAATGACAGTACAACTGTTTATGAGGTGGAGTTCAAAAACCCATGTTGCAAATTTGGTGAAAAAATTCCAAAAATGACTGTTTAAAGCGTGCTTTGTACAGTTTCTACACCGCTCATAACTTCACCAGTTTTAATATTTTCCTCCAGATTTTCAACATTGCCATTTTTTCACACCTCCTTATGAACAATATAGCTATCATTTTTCACATCCTGCCCAAAACATGTCTTCACACCTATAGCACAGAATGATGCAGTCGCTGTGAGAAATGAACTTTGAGACAGATTAATAAAATCACAGTGCCACTGTTCATGAGGAGAGGTCCCAAAATACCAATGTTGAAAATGTGGTTAAAAATTTTCAAAAAATGATTGCGTTACAGGTGTGCTTTACGTAGTTTATATGCACGCTCATAACTTCACCAGTTTTTCATATTTTTACTCCAGATTTTCAACATTGCCATTTTTTCACACCACCTCATGAACAGTACAGCTGCCATTTTCACATCCTGCCCAAGATGTGTTTTTGCACCTGTGGTGCCAAATGGTGCAGTCGCTGTGCAAAATCACCTTGTGGGATTGAGTAACGAAATGATAGTGCCACTGTTCATGAGGTGGGGACACAAAAAGCCCATGTTGGAAATTAGGAGCAAAAATACCAACAAACACCAAGAGCATTAGGGTTTCCAACCATATGCCCTACCCTGTACAGACTGACAGGGGTGTGACTTGGGATCGTCGGCCATAATGCTCATGCCATTCACCCTGCACCTCCACCCAGCAGCCAATGACAGGTATTGAGGTGTGCCTTGGGGTCTTCGGCCCCAACGTTCACCCCATTCTCCTATACTGCACCCATCTCAGCTTATTTCCCTATGGAATGGGGTGAGCATAAAGGCTGAAGACCCAAGGCAAACCGCAACACCTGTCGGTGTCTGCAGGGTAGGATGAGGTGAAATAGTGTGAGAGTTATGGTCGCCGACCCAAAGGCACACCCCCAATGCCTGTCAGTCCTCTGCTGGAGTGGGGGGGTTGGAGCAGTTCAATACTTCACTGCCATTCCTATTATGCATCTCTCTAACTCCTGCATTACTAATGCCAATACCAGCAAGCAAACATTCGGCATTGACAAATGCTTATTTTCAAAGGTAGAACTACTGGGGTCTGAACGAAGGGAAGAAAGAGATAGCCATATGTAGCTGTTTGCAAAGTCAACTTTATAGCACTGAGGTAAAAGATTATAAAATAATAGCCATTAATGTAGCATTCTGATCAGTTGATTCGCATTGTAAAGGGTATGTTAATGGCCGGAAGCTTTCATGAACAATAAAACAATTAGAATTTAAACTACGAAAACATTAATTTTAAAAAATTAAAAAAACATTTTATTTTAATAATAGCATCACAGCACTCCAGGGGATTGGTTACCTGTGTTTATTCCCACCCTAGCACATAATGAACTCAGCTTTGCCTCATGCCTTCCCTAGGGTAAGATTAATGAGCAATAACTCAACCCCTAGTTACTCCTCAATGCTTAATTAAAAATCCCATAGCCATAGCTTTCAACAGCTTTACATAATGGGCAGCTTTTATGCTGCATGTTTTTAGTTGGCCAAAGGCCCATATTTTACCAAGGGGTTCCCTGTATCTTATATCAGGTTCACCCTTGTGCTCTGACAGGGAGACAGGGGAAGTGGTTGTTTTTATAGCCAGTACCAGTGCAGCTCCATGGTAGAGTTACTGCCTGTCCCCATTTTGTCAGAACAGTCTTGGTTTGGGAGGATTTGTCCTGCCAAAAACAAAATAGAAAAAAATGCAAAATTTCCTGATTTTAAACTAGAAAAAATATTTTTTTTTACTTTGTGCTAGAAGTTGCAGAAAAATAAGATGCTTTAAATAAAATACCTCAAAATGATAGAAAACAATACAAAAGCTAAAACACTTAGGCCTGGATATTCAAAGCAGTTGCGCATGCGCAACTGCAGAAATGTGCCATAGAGCGATATTCAGCCGGAGCCAATGCGCAGCATGAGTAGCAGTATGCCAATGTGCTACTGTAATGAATGCATGTGCAAGGGCAGGGGGCATACCCATGAATATGCAGCACAGTGCAATGTTCAACCCCTGAACCATGGCGCAAGTGAGGAGCAACAGCTAGATGCACCGAACAGACCTGAGCCTTTAAAAACAGGGAGCAAGTAGGAGGATGGCACTTGCACCAGAGGGGAACAAAACAGAGAGAGACAGACAGAGAGAGAGAGAGAGAGAGAGAGAGAGAGAGAGAGAGAGAGACAGAATGAGACAGAGAGAGAGAGAGAGAGAGACAGAATGAGAGACAGAGAGAGAGAGAGAGAGACAGAACGAGAGGCAGAGAGAGAGAGATAGAGAGAGAGACAGAGAAGAGAGAGAGAGAGACAGAACGAGAGACAGAGAGAGACAGAGAGACAGACAGAGAAGAGAGAGAGACACAGAGACAGAGACAGACAGAGAGAAATTGTGTGAGAGACAGGGAGACAGACAGAATGAGTGTGAGAGAGTGAGAGGGTGAAGAAGCCACCAGACCCTGAAGGAAGTGACACAGGCACCCACAAGGGCGGGGGATAGAGGTTGCAGATGATAGACAGCTAGGGGCAGATGGCACAGGAGGGAGCCTGCCAGAGCGACAGGCACTGCCCCACAGTATCAAGTGGTCCAGTGGAGCCAGACACCCAGGGGGTGACAGGACAACAGGGGCCATGGCCAGTGCAGTATTCCAGATGAAAGCCATAATGAGGGGTGTGAGGAGGCAGGAGGCAGAGCGACGTGGCCGTGGAAGGGCCCGTTGGCAGTACGCCTGGAACAGGTGGTACCGGCCCCGCATCAGCTTTGAGACCCACACTGATATGGAGATCGTGGGCCGGTATCGCCTGAACCAGGGGATTCTGATGCGGCTCTGTGAGCTATGCAGTGAGGAGATGCAGGCACCCACTAGATGGAGCCACGCCCTGACAGTGGAGATAAAGGTAACAGCTGTCATGTGCCTGCTTACCATGGGCACCTTCCAAAGACCAACAGGGGACACCACACGCATAACCCAGTTGGCCACGTCACGACTAGTCACACAATTCCTCAATGCCCTGCTGCCACATGCTGTGGAATACATCCACTTCCCCAGCACACAGGCAGAGCATACAACAAACATGCAGGAGTTCCGCAGGGTAGCATGAATGCCTGGCGTGCTAGGGGCCACTGACTACACCCATGTGGGCATCCGCATGCCGCCTGGCCCGGAACAGAAAGGGCTATCCCAGTATCAACTGCCGGGTGGTGTGCAATGCCAGGGGGTGCATAACCAATGTCTGTGCCACACACCCTGGGGGTGCACATGACACCTTCATCTGGCACAGCTCAGCACTGTGCCACAGGTTTGAGAGTGGGGACATCCCCACGGGCCACCTAGTGGGTATGTATGGCAAGACCATGGGCAGCTGGGCACAGCAGGGCATGGGAGGGGGCAGGGCAGGTGCACTGGCAGGAGCACCAGGAAGGGCAAGGGCACAGCCACAGAAAACCAGGCTAACCATATCTCTGTCCACACAGGTGACAGTGGCTACCCACTCAGGCTCTGGCTGCTCACCCCCTCTGGCGCCATCATCCCCAGCAGAGGACCAGTACAATGAGCACATGCCAGCATGTGGAACATTATTGAGTGTGTGTTCGGATGCTGAAGGCATGCTTCTGTTCTATACAGGTCTCGGCGGTGCCCTATAGTACTGCCCCTCGAAGGCCAGTGGCCTATTCCTGGCCTGTGTATGCTGCACAACATTTCCATTGACCGTGGGATAGCTGTCGAGGCTAAAGAGGGGGACAGCAGTGGGGATGATGTGGGCAATGGACTGGGGGGTGGTGGGAAGCCCCCCGGGCGGAGGGAACCCCGGCTCCTGAGAATGGCATGCCAGCATAGGGACACAATCACACAGGAGCACTACAGTGCACACAGGTAGGTGTACATACCCCCATGCACTGAACAGACACATTGGCACAGCACACAGACATGTGCGGGCATGACCTTGGGCATGCACACACAAGCATGGGGCAGGGGCGGGAGGGGCCATGCCACACAGTCACACGCAATACCACGCAGCACTGTACAGTGACAAACACACACACACATGCACACACACTGGCTCCGCATACCATTGCCCAGGCGTTATGCGTGGCATGGATCATATGCAGGGCTTTGGTGCACAGGTGAAGCCAGTGCTGTGCTCCCATCATCACGCACACGCCACATGGGCCAGTGGCTGGGCAGGTGCACAAAGGAAGCATGTGATGCAACACACAGGTGCCACAATTGTCTCATGCACACACACATCACCCAGGTGCACACAGGGTGGTGGCAGTAGACAACAGACAGGGTGGCATGCACATTAGGTCCGCTGCGTGGACACACAGGCCACCATGGACATGAGAGCGGCTGCACAGGGCACTTGGCAGCCACAGGCTGCTCAATGGCCACTGGGGGGTCTGCGACTGCCCCTCAGTGGTCAAACTGTGGGAACATGACCGGGTCCCCACAGGGGTCTGCAGGCACCCAAACAGGCCCGCTCCAGGTGTGCCCGGGATACCCACAGCAGAGCCCGGCATCGATACTGAGGGAGTCTCCCAGCGCCAGGTCTGTGGGGTGGACATTGCATTCCGCAGTGTCTCTGGCAGGCAGCCACACCCTGTGGTAGGCAGTGGTGCAAGGCCGATCATGATCGCATTGGCTATGCAGTCCAGGGATGCGGTCATGTCCTCCCACAGGTGCTGAATGGCCTCCAGGACCTGCGTGGTGTTCTCTCATGCTGCTTGGCTGCCTGGCGCACCTCTGCACAGAGTGCATGCACCCCAGTCATGAGCAGCACCTGTTGCTCCATGGAGGCCCCAGCAATTGGGTGTGCTCAGTCTAGGGGTCAGCACCCAGGGGTACATGGGCGTGTCACCATCCCACTGGTGGCATACAACCATGCTGCATGGCCCCTGCTCAGGTGGGTGCTGCACAGTGGGGTCCCCATGGGGTTGGTCAATGTCAGGTGCACCGGCAGCAGACACTGCACCCGGCTGCCCAATGTCCCCAGCCATGTGCTGCTGCTGCCCTTCAGCCCTGTGTGCTAGCCAGCACCTGGGTAGTTGCACCACCACCACCACCCAGTGCCACTGTGCCTGTGCACACAGTGGAACCAGGGGCAGTGTTGGTAGCTGTTCCACTGCCAACTGGCCACTGGCCATGCTACCAGTGATAGTGGATGGTATGGTGTCGTCATTGGTGTCAGACCATGCCCCAATCTGTGTCTCCTCACAGAGCTCGCCATGGCTGGTGTCCCACTAGAACACAGCCAGGGCCTTGTCCACCACCACACCCAGGACATCCGGCTGGACGGCAGTGGTGTGCTGCAGCCAATCAGGCCCCTGGAAGCCCATGGAGGTGGATGGCTGGTCCTGGGCTGGGCCTGCCCCATGGCAGCTGCAGGCACCCCTGCCACTGCATGCTGGTGAGCCAGTGCTTTAAGGGAACACAGATTTGTTAGTGCCGCTGTACCAGCTGCACACCCTCCCGCCATACCTACCATGCAGTGATGGGCTCCCTCCAGTCTGGAAGCCTCCATCCAGCACATCCTCGACTGCACTGCACTGCATGGTGGTTGCCACCAGCTCCTCTTACGCCGTGAGCTATGGCACGGAAGCTTGGCCCCCACCAGTGGCTGTCCTGGCAGTCTGTATGGCTGCCACCTTCTCCTTAATCCAGTATTTGTCATTGCCCACCTTCTTCTTGCACTCCTGTGCAGACCGCTGGTGGCTGCCCGGCTGGTTCATGACCACTGCCACCTCCACCCAGGCTGCGGCTCTGGCCTGGGGTGTGCCAGTGGTGCCACTTAGCAAGGACTCCCTGTCAGGTAGCGCCTTGAACAGGACATCGGCTCCAGTTTTGTAAAGTTGGCCTGCTTGTAGGCAGGCCCACGCTCTTCCCCTCCTCATGCTCAGACATGTTGCTATCTGTGGATGTGGACATGGTTACTGGCTGCAGCAGCCCACCCCATCCATCCATCCTGCTGTGCTGACTGTCCCCATGGCAAGTGCAACTTACCTCAGATGGTTGCAATACCGGTCCATGGCCTGTGCTGTTGTGTGGTGCCTTTATAGCACATTGCACGCAAATGAGCTGTCGCACAACGGTAATGACATGCCAATATCCCCAGTGCGCCATGGATAGGCTGATGAACTCATTTGCATGTGAAGGCTGAATATTGCACTCTTGCACCTTGTGCAATGGACTTGCTCTAGCACATGTCATGGCGCAATACCATGACATGCGCAGTGCACCCTCAGCAATGCACATGCACTGGGGCATGTGCCACCACCTATTGCACACTGTGCACTAGGAGCACTATAGGTGGCCATGGCACCCAATGTGCCATGAACCCTAGAGCGCCCAGACACTGTAGGGCCCATGGCTCTCGAGCGCTATTGAGCCTATGGCGCTCAAGCGCTATTTGGCCTATGGCACTTGAGTGCTATAGGGCCCATGGTGCTCAAGCACTATAGGGCCCATGGGGCATAGTGCAATATGGGCCCTACTGCGCAGTATATGACATCGGCCCTATGGTGCCCACGTGCACTTTGTGCGTGCTGACCCCGGACCTGCCCTATGCCCCCTTGGGACTCCTGATACATGTGCCGGAGTGGCCACACCCACGCCATGCACCTACTGAGATGCATGATTACCGGACGCTGTGCAACCGTCCATGAGATGCGCATCCCACACACATTATGCATGTGCACTACTGGGTGCCATTTTGTTTCTGCACTAGTATAGACAGCATGGCACACCGTAGTGTATGACGAGCACGGAACTGAAGCCAGGTTGAGCAAGTCAATCTGGTGGCTCATTTGGAGCCACATGCTGCTGGCCTGTTTGGGCAGCAGCTCCTGCAGCAGGCCAGGCCATAGCTGCTGGGCTGGTCCAGGCCACAGGGGTGCATCGCACTGGGAAGCAGTGTCACTACAGGTACGGTGACCTGATGAGGAGGGACCTGGAGCAGTTGCGGGCGCTGCAGGTGCGTGTCCGCAGGGGTGCTGTGCCACCACCAGGTAAATGGGCACATGCTGCATCGTGCATGACCACCGTGCCATGGTGTTGGCAGGTCTACATGCCATGCGAGGGATCTGCCCATTGTGTGCCCTGTGGTGTGGCATTGCCAGTCACTGGGTGCACTGCACCACCACCCTGCGGCTCATGCCCGGCTGGGGTGCACACTATGCTGCGGGGTGGGGGCAGTGGGCTTATGCTTTGGCTGTGTTATGATGTGTGCCTGTCTGTGTTCCTGTCCTAGGGGCCTGAGGATAGACGTGTGCCAGGGTGGCAGGAGTGCTTGGCAGGCTACTGTGGGCCCTTCGGCAGGGGTGCTGGACCAGTGGTGGTGGAGGAGCAGCTGCAGGACCAGCGCTGCAGCACCATGGTGGGCTGGTAGGCACTGTTTATTCCTCTGCACTGTACAGGGTGGTCAGCAGGGGTTGAGGTACAACCATGGCCACCTGTTTGATGTGCCGTGTCAGCTGTGTGCAGCACATGGTGCTGTGTGCATAGCACCATGGGTCGGCCATTGCACATGTGTGGCAGCTGTTGGTGGGCTGGGTGTGCATCCGGCTGCCACCAGTGCTGCTGTGGTTCTGCTGCAGCAGTGTGCCACCTGCCTGCCACTGTGTGGTTGGGTGGCCCTTGCGCAGCGGTGTCCAGCGCTGTGCACTGTTGTGGCATGGCGGGTTGACAGCAGGTGTTGGGCCATCCACTGCAGATGGCCAGAGTGCCACTCCAGGGGCGTGTGTTTCCAATGTCCACCATGCACAGTGGGAGGGTTTGGGTGCTATGGACACACACTGATCTCCTGTCTCCTCCTTTGCCTCAGGTGTCCGGAGGGGATCACAGCTGGCACTCTACTGTCGCCTCCTGAGACAAATAATCCTTATAACATCCACCATCATGGAGATCGCAGACCAGACTTGGAGAATTCTGCTGAGGGACTGGTGCAGGGGAGCCGCCAGGCGGCGGCAGGCTGTGGCTGCCTGTAGTGGGCACCATACCCCCTTCCTGCCCCTGACTTCCTTTCTTACTTTCCCCATCCCACTGCACAGACCTCTGTTCCTATCCCTCACTCACCTATCCCATCCCTTGTTTTGTACAGTTTCTACCTGTTGATTACATATTTTCAATGCTTACCTGTCTGTGTTCATGTCTGCTTTGCAGCTGAGAGTGGAGCCATGCTGCAGTGGTGTAGTGGGTGGCTGTGTGGGTGTGCCTGTGTCATTGTGTGGGCTGTGCTGGTGGTGACCTGCCCCTCAGTCAGTGGCTATTGTGTTGGGGTGGCCATGGGCTGGCTGTACAGGCTGTGTGGCATGTGTATTGTGTGCTGTGTGCCAGGGTGTGGCTTGCTGTGGTCTGGGTGGGTGGGGGCATGCCGTCCAGTGGGGGGTGGCCAGTGGCAGCTCACCCTTATGCGTTAGCACCACCTGTTCCATGCATCCAGTGCTCTGGCACTAGAGGGTGGGTGGCTGGCTGCATGCATGTCTGCGCTCCATTGGCAGTGGTCTCCTGTGGCCCAGCTGTGTGTTCCTGCCACTGTTCCCAGCCTGGTTCCACCACCTCCCTGCACTGTACCCCCACTTCCCCAGTGTCTTGCTCCCTGCTGTGCCTGTGGCTGATTCTACTGTGCCTTGGCACATCCTCCTCAGCCACTTGCACATCCCTGGTTGCGCTATGGCGCATGTCAAGTTGCTCCCTGGTGCACCTCTGGCTGTGCCATAGTGCATCCCTACGATATTCAGCTATGTTGCACTGGTGCCTGTCACAGTGCACAGCCTTTGAATATCGCAGTCACTGCACCATAGCGCAGTTGGGTTGTGCTGCGCCGGGGTTGTGCCAGCCTTTGGCGCATTTCTGAATATCCGGCCCTTAGTCTTAGTTCTGAATATTTAGAGATAAGAAGCATGTTGCATTGGTCAAGGTTACACATTGTCCTGTGAAACAGTTTCATAGAAACATAGACTCTTTCGGCAGATAGGGGTCACTTGACCCACCTAGTTGACCCTTTTTGCTTGCTTATACTGTCACTGCATACCCTACTTGATTCCAGTTGCCCCCCCACTTTGATACCAGTTTTTCTTTATATCTATCCCATGCATGCTTGAAGCCCACCACTGTTTTGCCTCCACCCCCCCCACTGGAAGATTGTTCCATGCATCTACCACCCTCTCAGTCAAGAAATACCTCCACATTCCACCTAAACCTTCCCCTCCAGCTTCATAGCATGTCCCCTTGTTCTTGTACACCTTTTTTCTGAAAAATGCTCCCTTTCTGTACCCTATTTACCCCTGTGACCCCCTTCTCCATGGTCAGGTGGTAGGGAAGGCATAGTTGCTCAAAAGCCTGAGTCCTGCCTCCCTGGGAGCTGAGTGCTTGACCTTCCGGAAGTACCTGGCTTCTAGCTAATCCCAGGGTATGACATCCAAGTTCACTAAAATGCCCAGGTGTCAGGGGAGAGCACGGTTGACACAGCTGGATAGACCCTTTTACGGCATGCTTGATATTATAAAAACCATTATAAAATTCATCCGGATGGGCCTCCCGTCCCACACTGTCCCCAGTGTGGCACAAAATCCCAGTTTGACTAGGCTACTTGAAAACCTCTATTTGCAGAGCTGTCCAGATACAAATTATGACACCTTGTTCCTTGTTTTGAACAACCGTCTGTGGAATTTCCACCCTGGCCTTTGGTAGTGTGATACAACTATACATAACCACTGACATTTTTTATTTTCTTATGTACATTTAAATATATCAATAATTGTACAAGATATTTTAACAAACTGAAAAAAGCATGAAACAGTAGATCAAATATTTCAGTGCTTAACAATACTCCAACACTATACATTGCCAGTAACATTACAAGGTCAAAAACCTCCTGTTTCACTAAGAATGCTAACCAGAGGTCCAGGATGGGTGATAGGCGTGCTGCCTGTCCACAACATTTTTATTCTTCTGCTTGTATACTCCATGAACTACACTTTCCATGTTAAAGAAAATAAACTTTTCGTAGTGATTTCTTTGTACGTTTAAAAAAGAAATGACTCTTGGCTCTTGCCCGTCACACATTAGACAGTAGATTCTGGTACTGGAATAGTAATGCCTGTTTAGGAAGCTGATAATGTGCACACACGATAGGCGCTTTGGAATGAGACAGTTTGACATCAATGCTCCATGATTTCAACCAAGTGCCAGTCACTTTGCGAAGCAGTGTAATAAACAAAGTAATCTTGAAGCCGTCATTCCTTTAAGGATATTCGTGACTCCGTCTGTCTTTTATACAGCGACATGTCTTGGTACAGAGGACCTTTCCAGCAGGACAGTGTTTGTGCTGGCATTTCTCCACACAGCTGTAAGAGCAAAAGGGAAAGGGATTAAAAGTTAAGACGTATGACAAAAGAAACACAGTACATAACACATATACAAAGGCAGCCCTTAACAAACTATGGCTATTTCCTTTTACTTGCTGTGCAAGTGATTATAAAGCAATGGTTGGAAATCAGGAATTTGGTGTAAAGATTCTATCAGCCTTACATTAATCTTTAATTAATATACATATACAGCCTCAAAACAGAAAAGAATAGCAAATACTCAAAGTTTTTTTTAATACTTATAATCACAATAAGACACTCCCAGGGGTTAGATTAACAGTCAATCACCTCCTAAAGAAATATAGCACTCGGCTATATCTCGTGCCCCATTACACCCCTAGGGGATGATTAAGAGACTGTTAAACCCCTGGTCTGCCTTATTGCTCAACTATACTTAAACATATCTCTCTTAGCCAATCAGAGCTCAGAGCTACTGTCCCATTATCCTGTAATAATCAGACTGTAGACTCAATAACAAGATTGTAGTTCTGTTCAGTTTATCAGTCTGCCAAACGGACATTATAATAATGAGACTGTATGCATATCCCTGTGTTCTGAGTGGCTAAGACTAATGTTACAGTGTGTCTGTGAGAAACTGCCTAACATTTTCTGGTTTCTCAGAAATATGTTAAAACCCTAGAGAGACAGAGAGACAGAGAGAGACATGCTAAAACCCGAAAGAGAGAGAGAGAGACTGATTTTGGCACTCTTTTTCAAAACCTTTCCCCTCTTGTATAATAGCAAAAAACAGATAAAATGGTTAGGAGCTTTACTTGCTAATAAATGAATCAACTGGTTAATAAACACCTCAACCTATGGCCTTAGTGTTTATAACCCCCTGGTCCTGCTATTACCTCGTAAACCCCAACCAGTACACTGTTACCGCTTAACTGCCCCCTGATGTTTTCATGGACTACCTTGCACTGTGTAAATAACTTGCATTTGTGTATCCTTTAGAAGCTAGCACTTGAGTTTCCTGCTGTACTCCTTTTAAAGCTGAAGCAGCTGAGTGCCTTCCAAAGCGCTGCCCAGAAAACAGCATTTTGATCACATGAGGTGGGGAAGGTACTTCAAGGCTATAGATAGCAATACAATGCTATTGGCAGCAGCGGCGGCATTTGAATACTACTGAAACCTCTAAAAGTACACATATGTGTTAAGGGGGGTAAAGTTTCTTAGTATTCAAATGCTGCCGCTGCCTCTGATAGCATTATAATGCTATCTATAGCCTTGAATTCCCTTCCCCACTTTGCGTCATCAAAATGCGATTTTCTGGATGGGCTGCAGTGGGCACTTGGTGGCTTTAGCTTTACACGGAAGTGATACTGCGTTTTTTTTGTAATTGTTATAACTTCTTGTTCCCTAAACTAAACAAGCATTTGTCAATGCTGAATATTTGCTAGCTGGCATTAGCAGTGGAAGTGCAGGAGTTAGACAGATGCAGTATAGGAATGGCATTGAAGTATTGAACTGACGCCAACTCTACCCTCACTCTGCAGAGAGGGACAAGCATTGGGGTGTGCCTTTGGGTCGTCACCCATGATGGTCACGACATTTCACCTCACCCTACCCTGCAGACACTGACAAGTGTCGAGGTGGCCTTGGGGTGTTTCGCCTTTACATTCACCTCATTCCATAAGGAAATATGCTGAAATGTGTGCAGTATAGGAGAATGGGATGAACTCTGGGGACAAAGGGTCCAAAGCGCACCTCGATGCCTGTCAGTGGCTGCAGGGAGAGGGTGGGGGTGAAATGGCATGAGCATTACTATCGACAATCCCAAGTCACACCCCTGACACCTGTCAGTCCCTACAAAGCAGGGCTTTATGGTCAAAAACCCTAATGCCCTGGGAGTTTCTTGGTATTTTTACTCCAAGTTTTCCACATGTTTTTTTTACCCCACCGCATGAACAGTGACACTATCAGTTCGTTACGTGAAAGGTGGTTTTACAGAGCGACTGCACCATTTGGCGCCACAGGTGCAAAAACACATTTTGAACAGGATGTGAAAAGTGACAGGTATACTGTTCATGAGGAGGTGTAAAAAATGGCATTGTTGAAAATCTGGAGTGAAAATATACAAAAAATGGTGAAGTCACAAGCGTGTGTAAGGGTTGCACAATGTACACCTGCAAAGTAAGTAGTTTGGGGATTTTTTACAGCAGATTTTCAACATAGGCATTTTTGCATCTCCACTCATGAACAGTGTCACTGTGATTTTTGTAATCTATCCCGAACACTACATTCCCACAGTGACCGCGCTATTCTGCGCCGGAAGTGCGAACACACATTTTAGTCAGGGTGTGAAAAATGACAGCTGTACTGTTCCTAAGGAGGTGTGGAAAAATGTCAATGTTGAAAATCTGGACTGAAAATATTACAAATTCGTGAACTTACGAGGGTGTGTGGAAATTGCGCAATACATGTTCATGACAGAGTCATTTTATGGACTTTTGTCACCAAATTTTCAACATAGTCATTTTACTACCTCTGCTCATGACCAGTATTCACTGTGATTTTCTTAATGTGTCCTGAACATTGATTTTGCACACTGACCGTGCTAATGTGCGCTACATGTGCAAAAACACATTTTAGTCATGATATGAAAAATGACAGCTATACTGTTCAAAAGGAGGTGTGGTAAAATGGCAATGTTGAAAATCTGGACTGAATATATTAAACATTCTCAAAGTTATGAGCATGCGTAGGAACTGTGCAACGCACCCTCGTAAAACAGTCTTTTTGGGAATTTTTTCACCACATTTTCAACATACGGTTTTTGGGGGCCTACCTCATGAACTGTGACACTGTTGTTTCGTTACTCAGTCCCGAAAGGTGGTTCCGCACAATGACTGCAAAATCACCTTTCAGGACAGAATAACAAAATGACAGTGACTGAATTCATGAGATGGGTCCCCAAGAACCCCATATGTTGAAAATTTGTGAAAATTCTTAAAATGCTTCTAGATATGCACCAAAGTTGAAAAAAACAACATTTATTGCATTATACTGCTTACTGTCATTTCTTCAGTTTGTATCGGCTTTGAAAGTGCAGACATGTTCCCAGTCCACGAAGATCGTCATGCCAGCCTCGGAGGTAAGTATGGGGTGTGGGGGGTGTGGGGGTGAGTGCGCAGAGGGTGGAGTGCGGGTTGGGGGAGGGCGAGACAGTCAATGAGGACTGTTTTTTTACAGGTGTTTCTATGTTTCTTTAGACTACGTGGGACTTTTGCCATGTTGGGCGGGCTCCCAGTGTAGCAGCTGGAGGATTTTTTTGGGAGGGAGCCAGTGGAGCTGACGGGGGACTGGGCACCCCTATCGGTCATACGAATGTCTGCCACGCTGGGGTGGGCTCCCAGTGTGGCACGTAGAACTCTGGTTTTGGGTGGGGAACCATACAGTGGAGCCGAAGGGGGATTTGGCACCCCCAGTTGGCCGTACAAACTTTTTCCATGCTGGGGTGGGCTCCCAGCAAAGCACCGGAAGTCTGTTGGGGGGGCAGTGAAGCCGATGGGGGACTGGTCACCCCTGTCGGCCATACGGTGTGCAGGGGGGGTGCACGAGCACACTGGGGTGGGCTCCCAGTGTGCTACTTGGGGGGGGAGTAGACCAAAATGGAGCTGTCTATGACAACTATACAGATGCAGGGCAGAGTGTAGGCACTTTGCATACTGCTGACGGCAGTATGTAAATTACCTACCGACGGCAGTATGCAAATTGCCTACACATTACCACCACTGATTGCAGCGGTTTTTTGCTTTCAACTGTACGCCACTGCATCTGAAGGGCTGTCATAGACAGCTCTGACATTCATTGGCGTGATGCAGCTGTGCTTGCAAAAGGGAGCAGGGCATTGGAAATGGGGAAGGCACACCTACGAAAACTTGTATGGTGGCACTATGTTTCTTGTACACGCATGCAAGCAAACATAATGACTTTTATGCTCTCTCCTGATCCACTTGCTCTCTCTCTCTCTCTCTCTCTCCTGACACTGATACTGGCCTTATGCCTACCGCGCTCTCCAGACAGGTAGTTCTGTGACAGACCTGGTACTTTAACGAAACTTGCTACCACAGGTGGTAGCGTGCTGCCAGCAAGACCAAAAGAATGTAGCAGCCTTGCTGGCAACCTAGTATAGGGATTCTACAGGGCAGTAGCACAGAACGGTTCACAACACAGCACCCCTAGTGACAGCTGGACAACCAAGGAGGACTATTTAATATTAAACAGTTTTTTTAACCATTTATTTGAACTGTATCATCTTTCTCAACCTGTACCCAATTTATGAGTAAAACAACACACTCCAGGGTGTGATTTAGCCTGGATAAACCCACTTCTATGGGCACTATGCCTCTAATCCTGTATTTATCCAGGCTAACCCACACCCCTTTGTGTGTTTCTGTGGTGTGTTATTGCTTAGGTACTAACATACACTTTGAAAATCAAGTCTCACTTTAAGAATATGATTAAATACCTCACTCAGAATTTAATGTCCTACAATATTGACAAGAACCATCTTTCCTTTTAAAAATGGGGCATTTAAAAATGTTATAATTCTCTTTTCGTTAGCTCACTTTTTCAATGTTTTGATGAAATGACAGGTATGATAAATGGGCATACCTCTACACCTTTAGTAACTGAAATGTTGGACAGTGACTCTCAAAATGAGGGAAAGTGACCCTCCTAATGAGGGACACAGCCTAAAACATGGAGATACAAGCTCAGAATACTGAAAACCATTGTGTTTACATGCATACTTCTGAATTGTCCCTGATTTTGCCTCAAAATGTTCCTCTGGCCCTGGTAAAATTTGTGTTTTTGTGACTAAACAGTGGTAATTGCAAGCACAAAATATAATGTCAAAAATTACAGTTCCAGACTTGTTATTCATCAGCAAATGCATTTAACACTAATCCCCTTATTCTATCAGCTTTCTGAGTGCATATTGCCAATTTGTAAGATGTGTCCTGAATTTCTTTAAGCTGTGTTCTTGATTTATGAGGCAATAGGTTGAGAGGTGTGTAGTATGTTTACATATACAAATTTAAACATTTCTTTTTGATTTAGCATCTTAGAATATTATGAATTTCTACTTTTAAGTCTGAATTTAGAACACACACATCCTTTGTGGGGGCAGCCCTAACCAATGAGAGGCGGACATGTGACAGAGCAATTTTGAGGTGTAAAATGAGGGCCGTCTACTGTAATCAGGGACAGTTGAGAGGTATGTAGCAAGGAGCAACCTTTTCTGTCCGTCCCTCAGAGCCTGGACTCCCTCGCCAGTGGTCTGCACAGATAGTACTGAATTGCGCATGTCCGTAGCTGGCGAGTGCTCCCTC
Source organism: Neoceratodus forsteri (assembly GCA_016271365.2). Lineage (NCBI taxonomy): Eukaryota > Metazoa > Chordata > Ceratodontiformes > Ceratodontidae > Neoceratodus > Neoceratodus forsteri. The sequence continues at coordinate 1,279,829,163 of CM057459.1, read as the reverse complement.
CTCTCTTCTTCCTGTCTGCTCACGGGGGAGACCCGCAGAGCGATTTAAATTGGCAGATGGGTTGCAGCTTACTTTTTAATTCTGCTGACCAGCTCTCTGATTATTTTGTCATGTATAATGGGTGACATGTCTCCAAGGGTCTTTTTAATGCTGAAATACCCAGCTTCTTGCTCCCTCTGCTGATGTTCTTTTTTACATACAGAGCAAACTGTATTAATGACTGGGGCACACCTGTCACCAAGGGGAATGTGCGAGCTTCCCTGTGGTTAGCAGGCTACTACTGGAAGAGTGTTCCAAATGTAAGTGATATAGCTGTACCCCTGACTGTGAGCGTCTGGACAGAAAACTGTGAAAGGTCATTGAAGCAGCTGAAACTGGCCTTATGCCAAGCCCCTGTTCTTGCTAGCCCCGACTATGGGAAAGAATTTATAGTCTATACCAATGCATCAGACAGAAGCTTAGGCACAGTACTCAGAGACAATGTACAAATGATGGGAAGCAGTATCCCATTATGTATTTCAGCCAGAAGTTGAATGCATGAGAAATGAGATACGCTACAGCAGAGCACGATTGCCTTGGCATTCTGTGGGCTCTTAACAAATTGGAACCCTACCCATACAGACATTACTTTCAGGTCTTCACTGATAGCAACCCTCTGAAGTTGCTCAATCAAATGAGTGATAAAAATGGCAGACTATTGTAAGTGAGTCACCATGCAGATGTCACAGATGTTTCTCTCAGTTACTACCCTGCCATGCACCGCGGGGGGCCAAGCAAGGTTGAGGGGCCTGGGCTTGTTAAACTCCTCATACGGGGGTTTGATTTGGAAGGGGAACAAACGGAATAGTGTTGCCACTCAGAGAAGGAAATAATAGCCAAGGTCAAAAGTGAGATCCTGCCCCCCTGGGATACAGTACCAACCCACCTCCCAGTAACTATTGAACACTTCCCTGAGACCAACCAGTACTAGTACCTGCACTTTAATTGTAAGCAAATACACTTTTGTACCAATTACTGTAGGTCTCCAATAATATGCTCACACACCAAAAGTTTAAAATACTAACAACAGGACTTTATTATTCTGAAGCACAAGTCCTGTAAAGGAATAGGGGTTAGGCAATAATTGATTTGGCAAGGATTTTAATAATTAATAAAAGAAAAGAATAGTTACCTACCATAACAGTAGATCTTTGAGAGAATCTCCTCCATTGAGAAACATCAGAGAACTGTAAGTTGTCGGTGTCAGGACCACCTGGAAACATTTTGCAGGCTGGGGACACCCACGTGTCAGTGCACCTCGTTGGTGCCCATATAATGGTAGCATCCCTTGCATGCCTCAGTTCCTGCCAGAGACATGCTCAAGAATCATAGAAACATAGAGTTTGACAGCAGATAAGGACCGCTGGCCCACCTAGTCTGCCCATTTCCCTACATGATGGATAAGCTGCAGATCCTAGTTAGCTAACAGCTTACTTCCACCTACCCCACCAGAATTGCCTTATGTCTGTCCCATGCATTCTTGAATTCCCTCACTGTTTTTGACCCCAAAACCTCCTCAAGAAGGCTGTTCCATATGTCCACCACCCTCTCTGTGGAAAAAATACTTCCTCACATTGTCCCTGAGCCATTCCCCCTCTATCTTTAAATTGTGTCCCTTTGTTCTTGCACATCTCTTTTTCGGAAAGATACTACCCTCTTTGACTTTTTTGATACCCTTGAGGTACTTGAAAGTTTCTATCATGATCCCCCTCTCCCTCCTTTCCTCAAAAGGTATACATATTGAGGTCCTTTAGTCTCTCTTCGTATGGCTTCTGTTGCACACCCTGCACCATTTTAGCTGTCTCCTCTGGACTGCCTCCACCTGTCTATGGATTGAGGAGGAGAGGATATGGAAACCTGAGTGTGGATGCCATAGGGGCATCCAAGGAGAAACAGCTTGTGAGAGTATAGTCACTTGTCACCTGAAAAGGGGGGGGTGGGAGGGAGGGCTGTGGCTCAATGGAGGAGATTCTGTTGAAGATCTACTGCAATGGTAGGTAACTATTCTGTCTTCTTCAAGGATATCTCTTTCCACAGAGCCACATCACTGAATGATTCCCAAGCAGTACCAAGCACTGAGGGAGGATGGCAAACCTCAGATCCTGAATGAGGAGGCCTTGCAGAATGTTGAGGCTGAAGCTGGCATGTCTCCGAGAGACAATGTCTAAAGTGTAGTATTTAGTGAATGTATGAACAGTACTCCAAGTGGTAGCAGCATAGATGTCAGCAGCAGACAATCATACCTCTCAACTGTCCCTGATTTTCAGGGATGTCCCTGATTTTGCCTCAAAATTTTACTCTGTCACTCCTAAAAATTGTGTTTCTGTGACCAAACAGCAGTAGTTATAAGCACAAAATAATGTCAAACATTAAAGTTACAGACTTGTTCTTCCTTAGAAAATGCATATTACACTAAGCCCTTTATTCTACCAGCTTCCTGAGTGGATATCTCCAATTTTGAAGAAGTGTCCCTGATTTTGGTACTTTGTCCCTGATTATTTTAAGCCTTGTCCCTGATTTATGAGGCAGAAGGTTGAGAGGTATGGCAGACATATTTTGAAAAAAGCTACTGAGGTAGCCACCCTGGGTGGAATGAGCATGGACAGGACCAGGAAGCTGCTTGTTGCGCTTCTGGTAACAAACATAATACAATTGGCCAGCCATTTGGACAGGCCCTGTTTAGTAATCAGGAATCTCCCCCATTGGAGGGCAAAAGTAATAAACAACTGAGAGGATTTTCTACAATCCTTTGTACGATCCATGTACCAACATAGCATCCTACGGACATCCAGAGTATGTAAATGTCATTCTCCACTATCTGTTGGAGAAGAAAAACAAACTGAAACATCTATAATCTCATTTAGTGTTCTTTCAGACACTACTTTTTCAGAAGAAAATGAGGATTGGTACATATGGTAACCAGGTCCTTATGAAAAATAGTAAACGGAGGATCTGCAACCAGAGCCTGAAACCTAGAGGTGCATTATCACCACTAGAAACAGTGAATTCAGGAGAGGAAGTGCAGTTTACAAGTAACCTCTAGCTCACATGAAGGTGCAGTGAGGTCTCTAGGATCAAATTAAGCTCCCACACTGGAACCGGATGTCAAGCAGGGGATGCCAAGGAAGACACCCCTTAGGAATCTACAGGAAACTTCCAGCTCAGCCACTATGTTGCCCTCTGTTTGGGTATGAAAAGCCAATAAAGCAGCCATGTAGACTGTTACAGGAATAACCAAGTCCTGAGTCCTTAAGGTACAAAAAGTAGTCCAACACTTCAAGAAATGGACACATAAGGGGAGCCAGGGCATGTCGAGTACACCACACAGTGAAATGTGTCAATTTTTGTGTGTGCCAGATAGATTGATTTCTAGCTGACAAGAGAACATCAGCCACTGCAGGGGAAACCCTGAAGTGAAAGACCTGCATGTCCTCAGGAGCCATGCATAAAAGTGCAGAGATTGAAGATCTGGGTACACCAGAGCACCCTGTTCCTGCATTAGATGTCTTGCTCTTAGGGGGAGTGGAACAGGAGGTTCCTCTGCCAATTGTTGGAGAAGTGTAACCCAAATTTGTCTGGGCCCCAAGGAGCCACCAGAATCATGGTGGAATGCTGAGCCCATCGCTTGACCAGAACCCTCTGAATTAGAAGGAATGAGAGAAAGTATACAGAAACCTCCCTTTCCAAGAGAGGGACCATGCGTCTTCCCAAAACGCTCCTGGCCCTGCAGTGAGCAGACAGAAACACAGCAGTCATGCTTTTTATGGAGATGCAAATGGGTCTAAATCTGGACAACCCCAATTTTCGAAGAGTTTATCCATGATGGAGTCCGAGGGTTCCCATTTGTGGCAGAGCACATGGGATCAACTGAGGTGATCCGCCAATGTGTTCAGGGCACAAGGGAGGAACACTGCCAATGAGAATATGTCGTGTTCCACTGCCCAGTGCCAAGCTTTCATCAGAGAGTGTACGACTGATCCCCTACTCATTGATTGATGTAGTATGTCACCAGCATATTGTCTGTGTGAATCAACAACTGATTCACTGGAAGGAGGGCAGCAAAGCTTGTAGGCCATGTAGAACAGCCCTCATCACTAGAGTGTTGCTGTGAAGCACCATATCTAGACGGATTCATTGGCCCTGGGTTCTGAATGGGACCAGATGAGTACCCCAGCCTGAGCCTGAGGCATCTGTGGTCATCACCAGCAGGGAAATAGCCTTAGAATGGGGACTCCTTCTCTAGGCTGGAGTGGTCCAACCACCAGAGCAGGGAATGATGGAGAGGAGGATTGACCTGTATTAGATGCTCCAGCTCATCTGAGTGCTGAGCCCATTGCACTCTGAGGAACCTTTTTGGGATCCTCATATGGAGGTGAGCCAGTGCAATGGTCTGGATGGCAACCACCATCAGGCTGATTACTCTTTAGCAGATGTCAGGTCGACACATAATTGCTGGAAGTAACTAGCTGTGGTTGGCCATCAGTGCCATGGCATGGTCTGAGCAAGAATGCCTGACCAAGGCCCATGTCCAAAATGGCCCCTATGTACTGGTGCCTCTGGCGGGGGGACCGACTTCAGCTCGCTTACCAGTATGCCTAGTTGATCGAACAAATGACAGGTCCTAGACAATGTATGTACAATGACTTCCTGGGACAGGGCCTTTAACAATCAATTGTCTACATAAGCGAAGACATAGAGACTCTCCTTGTGAGAGCCACTTTGGTAAAGACACAAGGTGTGGAACACAAACCAAAGGGCAAAACATGAAATAGGCAGTGTGAGCCCTGAAGAATGAAATGCTGATATCTTCTGTGTGACTTGTGGATTTTGACATGAAGCTATGCATCCTTCATGTCCAGTGCAACCATCCAATCCCTTTTAATTGTAGAGGCAGGAGGGATTGCAGGGAGACCATTCTGAAAGTTTTGTATTCTATGAAAAGGTTCAGTCCCCGAAGGTCTAATACTGGCCTTAAAATCCCTGGTCCATTTTGGAACCAGAAAGTATCTGGAGCAATAGCTCTGATGTATTTCTGAAACTGGGACTAATTCTACAGCTCTTTTGCAGAGGAGGGATTGAATCTCTTCCAGCAAAATGTCAAAATGTACGGAGGGTATCAGTTTGGAAATGGCAGGGGTGGAGGGGAGTAACTGGAGGAACAGCAAGGAGCTCTAAGTCACGTCCATGCTGAACCACCTCTAGCACCCTAGCATCTGTACTTGTCTCCCTCCACTTTGGTAGAAGAAAGGAGATGAGGACCCCCCACCAGAACTTCCTGAGACAACGAGGCTGGTGGAAGAGGAGGGAAGTGAAAGGTACAGAGGGCAGCAGGGATGCCAAAAATTGTTTGACCTTTTGTAAGTCTGGCATGCGCACCAGGGGGCAAGTTTGTAACCTGGCAACTAATGGAAGGCTGAGGATCTTTGCTTGTTTCTATTGTTGAATCATGTACTAGCATGACTTTTGTTTCAAATTAACATTCACAAGAGTCAATTAACAGTTACATTTTACTGTGTATGGATCAGAGTGTAAAACTTAACTCAGTATATCTTCCTTTTAAGATATTCAGCAAGTAGCTAGCTTTCACCATAGTCAAACTTTTGTCAGTAATTTCAAAACCTCTATATATATAATAAAAATTCAAACCACAATGTTCCATACACAGTCACTAAGTAAAACAACCATGTTAAATCTACACTAAAAAAGCTGCACAGATTTTCAAACTTCACAAGAGTTTTTATCAAGGATTCTTTATATTAAATGAATGCTTGACCTTCAGTAACAGACATCTCGTCTTTTTTTCCTTTAAGTTTAGTGTGCAGAAGTCAATATATGGTGTCCATAAAGCTTGTATTTAAAAAGAAAATGCTTGAAAAAGTCCAGGGAGTCTCAGAATTTTTATATGGCTTTTGCCAACAGGTGCATAAGGGCTGCAGCAAAATGCTGTTGTCAAAGTTCAACTAATATTCTTTTCCACCTTTAACTTTTTTATAGGTAGTTCCTAGTCTAGTCATTTTCAAACTGTGTTTATGAAAGGAAGCACCCTGCTATACAATTTTAAAAATATGCCTCTTTAAAAGCATCTGCCATCTGTCAGTCCAGGCCATCTCTGGCCCTATCCAGGTGGCGGAGGTGGTGGTGTGCACTAGATCCATTGGGATAGCCTCTTGGATGTGGCAAAGGTCATCTTGGGACAGGTGGCATTCCTCTAGCTCTGGGTTGAGGTGGCCTACCTCAAAAGCCCATTGGTCCTGGGTATGGTGGGAGACCAGGCCTTGGAGGTGGTGGAAATGGACCTCTCATAATTTCTGCCATAGGAGGAGGAGGTGAGGGAGAAAGTGGTTGTGGAAGTCCAGGAGGACCCCCTCCACCTCTTCTTCTGTCCTGTGGGTCAGAATATGAAACATTCTTCCCATACCACGTCTCATAGGCCCAACACCATTAGCTGATGCTCTGCCCCTAGGCTTCCCTGACAAAATTCCACTGGCCCCTGGCCACTACTTCTTTATCACCTTGTCCACCTCTTGTCATCTGACCTCTGCCTCTTCCTCCACATCCCTTGCTCTTGTTGTCAGTGGCCTCAGAAGAAGATTCTGTCTGATCCATTTCGTCCTTCAGCCTGGTTCTGAGTCATCTTCTTTCACTGCAAGCCCAGCAAAATGGCAGCACTTTACTTACTGACAACCTGGAAGGCTGAGGTTTCTGGGAACCATGACTGGGGCCTCTGGAATAACCATGGCCTGAATGGGTATAGGGCCTGTGAAAAGAACCACAACCCTGTCCGGGGTTTCGGGTTCAAAGCATGAAGGATCTAAGAGTCATTATAGAAGACTGCAAATCCATTTAAATCATTCCTTTTTTTTTATTGTTCTTTACTCTTTTCAGAGCTGGCAGATGGCTCCGCCCCTCCCTCGGAGGACTCGTCTCTCAGCAGGCTTTTCCCCCACCCCCACTGGCCATCCCATCGGTTGCCCTCCCCCCCCTCCGTGACAGGGCCAGTGTCGAGGGGCGCCAGCCTCCCCCAACCCCGGAAGCCAACAGCTAGATTGCCAGGGAGAAGCACAGGTGCAACCCACCATCATTGAGCCTACCAGTTCTGAGACCTTTTTTCCATTTTCTCCCCCCCTTCTGACATTAAAACATCAGCTTTCAAGCCTCCTGACCCATATGGCCCTCCGGCTACCACCAGAGGGCAGTCAGCAAATGGGATGGCTAGTCCCCTTCCCCTGAGAGAGGAGAGCAGTCCTCCAGATGCTCAATCCTCTCTCCCTCCTGCTGACCCTCAATGGCCCAAGCTCGTTCCTGAACCTGGGTCACCAGCATGGCGTGAGTTGTGGCGTCCAGCGACTCAACCCTCAGCACCACCCGGACGGCCTATATAAAGCATTCTTTTTTTTTTTTTATATTCAGTATATTTTATTATTTTACACACTCGGCCTGAAAAGGCCACATTATTACACCGTGTGAATACAGTAAAAGAAATGATACAGTACATTATTAACAGATTCACACAGTCCCCTTCCCCCCATACCTCCCTGCTCATGGCATCCCGAATACAGCAGTATTCCCATTTCCATTTCCAAGAGGTACCTTCTTAAGCTCCTGATCCTTGTCAGAGGGAGTACAACGTGTATAACTTACTCCAATATTTCTGAAATTTAGGCATTTTGTTATGTGTGCTAGCAATCATTCTTTCCACTGATAAATTAAATAAAAGTTCCAGCAGCCATTCCGTATAGGATAACATATCGTTTCCAGCCAATATCTAAGCACCAGCTTTTTTACTGACATTGCTATCATTGCTAGATGGTATTTCCTTTCTGTGACATTCACATGAGAATAATCCCCCACTAAGCATGCTCTGGGTTCTCTATGTTCTGTGATACCTAACAATGGGTGTACCCTCTGCCTGATGTGGGCCCATAAGGGGGCGACTTTGGGGCAATCCCAAAAGATGTGGTATAAGGACCCTTCCATTTGCATACATCTACAATTCGGTGAGAGAGGCTTATTCATTTTGGCCATTTTCACTGGGGTGTAATACATATTATTAAGAATCTGAAATTGCATCAGATGGAGTCTGTCCTGTGAGATGAACCGGTGAGTGTCTCTACAGACCTTCTCCCATTCAATTCTCTTGTCTGTGAATTGAGAATTACAGTAGTGAGAGGATCCATCTTGGTGTGTGAAGGCACTGTCTATTAGTGTCTTATATATGCCAGAAACCGCATGTGGTTGAGTGACTAAAAGACTGAATCGCTGCAGGAAACTACAACCATCTTCTGTGGGTTGTTTTATGTGAGAAGCCAGCAGCATGTCTCTGAGTTGGAACACTTTGAAACTCGAGTGGGGACCCACCAATGGTTGAGCAGGATCTCTTGTATGTTTATAAGCTTAGGACGTGCATAGTTGGGCATGAACTTTGACTGAAGTACCGACCGGGGTATCAGCCAATGTTTGGGGAGCATTTTGATTGGGATATGATAGAGGTCCAGGGAGAAATGTCAGCTGAGGAGGTAAGCTCTTTCTCCAGCTCTAACCAAATAGGTACAAATGAGTGTGGGTCCAGATTGTCGGCCTAACTGCCCATTTCATATATTTTGCCACATGGTTCGCCAGTAATAAAATTTAAAGTTGGTGATGTCAGTCCACCTTTTATTTTAGATAGAGTGAGTTTCCTGTAGGTTCTACGTGCCTGCTTGTCCTTCCATAAGAACTGGTTGATCATTAAGTGGAGCTTGGAAAACCAGGTATGAGGTAACCAAATGTTTAGCATATTAAGTGGATAAAAGATCCGGGGTAAAACATTCATTTTTATTAAGTTCACTTTTCCCCGTAGTGATATTGGCAGTGATCTGCATCTGTTTAGGTCTTGTTGGATTACTTGTACCAGTGCATCGAGGTTATGTCTTTTCAGTAATTTGGGGTCTATGGATAGGTATATTCCCAAATATTTTAGTTTTTTAGGTTCCCAGTTCAACCCTAGGCCCTCCACTTCCATTCTATAGGTGCAGAAATTTAGAGGAAAGACTAGAGTTTTGTCTATGTTTAGTTTATAGATAGTCAGGACTCAAAATTCCTGAATTACATCCAGGACTCTGATAACCGAGGCCTTTGGTTCCGACAGATGGAGAAGAATATCGTCTGCATATACTGATAGTTTGAGCTCTCGTCCTCCTACCATTATGCCTTTGACCCCCAGGTCTGTTTTGATCCATCTCAGAAGGGGTTCTAGGTAAAGGTTGAATAATAGTGGGGATAGGGGGCAGCCTTGTCTAGTACCCAAGTGTATAGAGAAATGAGAGGAGAAAGTTCTGTTGCAGTATATGCGTGCAGTGGAATTAGTATACAGGGTTTGTATCCATTGCACCAAGAGGGGAGGGAACCCAAACCGGACTAAAGTCCAAAATAGAAAGCACCAATCTACTCTATTGAATGCCTTTTCAGCGTCCATAGACATCAGTATCGCAGAAGCCTCTTTACTTTGGGCAACAGAGAAAATATGGTCCAATTTTCATATGTGGTCCGAGGCAGATCTACCTGTCATGAAACCCACTTGTTCAGTACAGAATAGAGAGGGAATGACCCATCCTAACCTGTTTGCTATGATTTTAGTCAGAATTTTAACATCATAATTCAATAATAAGGGCGGTAGTTTGAGACATGTTCTGGGTCCCTCCTCCTTGTGCAATACACGATTAGAGCCTCGAAAGGCTGGGGTCATGGCTCTCACCGAAAGGATGGAGTGATATAGACAGAGCAATCATGGCATCAGTTCTTGTGTTAGTGATTTGTAGAAATTGGCAGAGAAGCCATCCGGCCCTGGGGTTTTATTGAGTTACAAACTGCCTATAGCCTGCCTGATTTCAGCTTCTGAAAGCTCAGAAGGGTTTGCTGATCCATAGACAAAACTGGTAGTTCGATAGACTCCAGATATTCATCTATCTTAGCCCTTGAAGGGGGATCAGACTTGGCTCCTTATAAATGTTTATAAAAGGTATGAAATTCTACCACAATTTCTTTTGGGTTAGTGAGAAGTAGATTGTTTGCTTTAGATCGGACTGCAGTTACCAACCAGGAGGTTTCCTGGTGTTTGACCCTCATAGCTAATAGCCGCCCAGCCTTTTCACCACGTTCAATGTATGTGGAGTTTGTTTTGAGAATTGCCTATTCTGTCTTGGCCACCATTATCTCATTATATTGTGCCTTAACCCAGATCAGCTTGTGACGGACATTTCCGTGGAGGATGGGAGATATTCTTCTCCATCTGTCAGATTTGTCTAATAAGTCTTTAGCTTGTCCTTCCCCTCTTGTGTTTCTGTACAGAGGCAATCCTAATCAGTTCCCTCTAATATAACATTTTAGCCCCCATTCCATTTCTGGATGACTGGTGGTTCCCCAATTATTCTGTGTATATTGTTCTATATAGCCTTCATGTTATCCAACACCCATTTGTCTGTCAACAGCCTGTTGTTAAGTCTCCAGACCGTTTCTATTTTTTGATGTGGTGTGGTGGAAATGGTGCAGGACATGAGGAGTGGTCCGAGATAGCTTCTGGTAAGATTTGGCATGCCATAAGGCCTGGCAGTAGTTGTTTGCTCATTAAGAAGTAATCAATACGGGAGGAGGACCCGTGTACTGGAGACCTGAAAGTATACTTCAGATTAGGATGAAGAATCAGCCATGGATCACATAATCCCAAATTGTAGATCAGGTCTCTGATGGCCCTTTGAGCTGGTGATAAACCCACTTTCTGTTTGCCAGTTCTATCTACGTCCGGGGAAAAGAGGAGATTCCAATCCCCTCCTAGTAAGATGGGTACAGAAAGGAAAGGCAACAGGAGATATAGGAGCTCCATAAAGAAGGAGGGGGTATCTGTGTTCGGGCCATCTACAGAGCCAAGAAGTATCTCAGACCTCTTCAATGTCCCCACCATGAATACGTATCTGCCTAAGGGGTCCGCAATGCACCGATTACATTTGAAACTTAAATTTTTAGATACCAGGATTGCTACCCCTTTACTCTGGGAGCTGGATCCCGCGGCAAAGACTTGCCCAACATGCAGCCGCCTTAGCAAATTTGCCTCAGCTTCGTGGAGGTGGGTCTCTTGCAAGAATAAAATTTGGCCCCTGCTTATCTGCATCTGTTTCAGGATTTTGTATCTTTTCAGCTTGTTGCATGCCCCTTTGACATTCCATCACCACACATTCACATTTCTAGCCATAATCCCTTGTAGCCTCTTGGTTTCTACAATAGCTTATACTTTCCAGAATTAAACCTTTTATTTTGATGCCATGAGCGCCCCCCTCCTCCCCCTTCTTTAGCCCATTGTTTACCTCCCACCATTTTCCTTTTCCCTTTTGTACCCCCTTCTTGTACAGGTTAGGGTATTGGTCTGAAGCGTACAAAAGGACTCCTCTCGATTTACCTCTAAGCAAAACAACTCTAACTAATAACAGTAATGAGAGGTCCGTCCCCCCTCCATGTGGTACAAGAAGCTGCCAGTTAAAGCATATAAAATTCTTGTCTCTCCCCAATAACATATTAATTTATAACCAGAATTTTGAAATATTCAACAATCTAGAACAAGTAACCTAGTATAAAAGCCTTTAAATGGTTCTTCTGTCGGTAGAGATGAGCATTCCCAAAAAATCCCTCCCCCCAAATTCTCGATAATCTGACAGAGGTTAGTCCTTGCAGTTGGGCTGTTCTTAACCCGCTGGCCTTCCAAATAAACAAGGAATATCATAATTGAATTGCTTGCTGGGTATTTCTGGGTCAGTCGCTTGTTGTTATGATTCTTTATCTAAACCAAGGACCATACTAGTTGCTAAATCCCCCTTCATACCCCTGAAGTTGATCGCTCACCAGATCTCGAGCTCACAATCACAAAGGGCTTTTCATTTTGGAAACAGATCTGGCAACAAACCTTGCAGCTCTTTTACTGCTTGCTCTTTTGTTCTCAAACGAATGCCATTTGTCGTGGATCTTAACCTGGAACTGCGCTGGGTACAGCATTCGAAATAGGATTCTGGCCGGAATGAGTAGGGAGATCGAGGGGTGAAATGTGCCCCTCTTCTGTCTAACTGAGGCCAGTAAGTTCCGAGAGATTCTAATCTTGTTTCCCTCCCACAGCAAGGTCTGGATGCCCCATAGTTGCAGTAGGATATGCTGTCGATCCAAATAGTTAAGTAGCTTCAGCAGAAAGGGGTGAGGGGGAGAACTAGGAGCTGGTTTGGGGTGTAAAGCACGGTGGGCACACTCCACTACATGTGTAGGCCCATTTGGTGAGGGGCCTGCTACTTTATCCAACAACTTCTGCGTGAAGGTTATGGGGGAGGCTCCCTCTTAGCCCTCCGGGAGGCCGATAATCACTGAGTTATTTCAGCGACTACGTCCCTCGAGATCCTTCAGCTTTAGCTGTATTCTGGACATTTGTTGTGGAGGGCTACGATCTCTGGATCCATTGTCACTCTCCATTGCTCCAATGAGACCGTCTTTGCCTCTATATCTCTGGCCTGCCTGGAAACATCTTTCAGGTCAGTTTTCAAGTTAGAAATATTGGCTGTCAGCATTAGCAGGGCTTCCTTCAGTGGCTTCATCTCCATCAAGAAACGTTCCTCTGTGAGTGGCACTGCAGCCAGTTTGAGTGCTGGAGCGACCGCTGGCTTTGTTGGTTGTTGCCTGGATTTCTTATCCATTTTATCCAGAGAAGCTGGGGGAGTATGCTGCGGTAAAGCGTTTCTCATCTCCATTCCTGAGTCTCCTTCTTATATTCTGGTTAGACTACGATGCTGTTGTCAGTCGGGACTCCTCCAACTGTGTAAGAAGCAGCTTTAGTGGTATTTTGAGCCATTTAATGACCGAAAAGCCCAAAACTTAGGTGACGTAATGGGAGAGAGATGAGAACACTGCTTCTCCTTAGCTAGTCATCACGTGACTCCATATAAAGCATTCTTAACAGCATTGCCAAACAATTGCTTTCCCCTGAAAGGAACATCATCATTATCACAGATTGTTGCACATCAAAGAAAAAAACAGTCACCCTAAGCCAAGAATGATGATGGAGGGAAATCCGAGAGGCAGCAGCCCTGGCTGCAGCATCAGAGGCATCATAGGCCGATCTGAACAGGTTCTTCATAGCTTCTTGGCCATTGGCTATACTTTTCTGAGCCAATATTTTGTCCTGGCCATCTGGCAATTTTTCAGCCATGGTGGCCAGTTGTTTTCCAAAAGCAATTCTGATATTTAATCATATATGCCTTTTAGTTAACAGTTTTTTGGCCCAGTGAAGCAGAAGCAAAAGTTCTCTTCCCTATCACATCCAGATTCCTCAGCACCTTGTCTGGAGGAAGAGAGCTCATGTGCTTGGGAGCCTTGGATCTGTCATGAGCACCATAATTTATTTATTTATTTACTGAAATAGTTTCACCAGGAAAGGCACAGTAAGCAACAAGATGCTTGTCTCCTCGTGCAACCTGGGGGAGGGGGTACAAGGGGGTTGGATAACACGCAGGTTATCAACTGAGCAAATAACAGAGGCAAATAGCAGCATATGGATACAATTGCATTAAACTACAAGCAACAACACATGGAGTACATTGGATATTGTATGGAGCATATAACAATTACCTGACATACAGCAGCAATACAAGGGAAAATTTAGCACACAGTAATATGCAGGTATAAGCAGCAGTAGACATAGAACACATGATGGTGCAGGACAAAAAAGGCACAGGACAAAAGTGCGTAGGTTGGTAGGTTAACTACTGCAGAGTCTGTTTCAGGCTGTGAGGAATAATATGGCTTTGTAGTAAGGGCCAGATATTGTTTATCTGCCTTCTAGGGGACTGCTGGCAGTTGAGGCGGCCTGTGACAGGCTGCCAAAGTAGCAATCTCAAGTGCAGAATGCACAAGAAGAATACTCACAGTAACAGAGGCAGGAACCTCCAAGGAGTCATAAAATGTCTTCTTGGAAGAATCCTCCTCTTCAGCTTGGAACCCCAGTTTTGCCTGAACCTGCTTAAGGAAGGCATGAAAAGAGGCATCTTCAGAGGGAAATCTAGGTGTGTTTTTCACACCCTCCTCTAAGCAACAGCATAGAGTTGAGCATGAGCCAACCATATCTATAACCCATTCTTTCTCATCCATGGTCTTCTCCTCCTCCTCCTCCTCCTCCTCCTCAGTGTATTTTGGATTATATTCCAATTCTTTGCCAACATTGACCAACACTGGCTGAGGGTCAACAGGACGGGGAGAAAAATGAGGAGGAGCCAACAATGGGAATCCCTTCGACAGTGGCCTGTCTGGGCCCACGACAGAAACTGGGACTGAGAATGGGAGCACCAACAGTAATGTTGACGATGGGCCAGCTGGAGGCACCAACGAAGCAGGCATTGATGGTGGGAGTGGCAGCAGACACTGAAATAGTCTGACATTGTTTGATATGATGCCTGCATCTAGGGAGCCCAAAGGGGACAACAATGGCAGAGCCATCAACAAGAGAGTGCCCGATGGTGGAGGCAGCTGTGAATCTCCAGGTGGGCAGGACGAGCTAACACTAGACCTGAACCTAGTGTCTGAGAGCCAGTCAAGTGGGGCCACAGGACCCATGGCTGAAGTCTGGGACATGTTTTTATCTGTAGACTTGCCCCATCTAATAGGTGAATGGGAACAGTCTGGAGAAGCATCCTTATCTTTTCAGTAATTGCCCTTTGCAGAATGGCAGTGTTTTTCCACTGATTTTGAAGACGTATCCTTTTTCTTTTATGGTTCAGTGACTGTTGCCGTTGACCATGGGGAATTGATGGGCCAGCAGTGAACCAGGAGCAGAAGTGGTTGACGATGGCAAAACTATTTTTTCATCGCAATCTCACCCTCCCTCAACATCTGCTTAGGTCACACCGCACACTTGTCACATTTGCATTGCTGTTATCTGGCGACAGTGAACAAAACCCGGGAACCACTCTGCATTCCCCAACTTGGTCCTCAGCAAAGGACATGAATATACAAAGTCTAATGGCAAAGAAGGCGAACTGGATGCCTGGGTCAGCTCAAACAATCCAGACAGACTGGGTCTCACTAAAACATGGCTGAAACCCTCCATACCTAACCCAGCCTGCATTATCCCTGGTTACAGTTTTGTCTGCTTGGATAGGGACTCCCCCAAGAGGGGTGGTGGAGTTCTGATCTATTTTGAGGATCACCTAAACATCTCCCGTATCCTGCTATGCACCACTTTCCGACCCCCTTGGACTTTCTCCATGTGGTGCTTACACTTGGTAATGCTAAAACTCTCCACCAACTGTGCATGTACAATCCCCCTTGACATGGTCTATCGGTGCTAAACACCCTGATGAATTACCTTACCTTTTTTGCTGGCTGTAAGATCCTACTCTTTGGTGACCTAAACCTCGATTGGTGGTATGACCGAGCAAAGTCTCCTGAAATGTGTATCAAAAAATTGAATTTCACCCAGTTAATTACTACCCCTTCCAGATCCACCCCACAAATCTCCAAGCACTCCCTGCTAGACTGGTTCATCAAAAATAGGAGCCATAAGGCAGTAATGTCTGACAGCTTACTGGAGTCATCTCAGACCACACCCCTGTTGTTGCAGTCTGGCAGTCTTGCCCCCAGTGCACCCCTGCCAACTGCTTCACTTCTATGGACTTCCAATGTGACCTGGCCACCATTGACTTGTCCTTCCTAAACTCTTTGACTTGTGTGAATGAGGCCTCTTAAAATTCACTGACATTTTCTCTGGTGTTCAGCAAAACCAGGCTTCTCTCATAAAGTCTAGACTGTGGGACTCAGCCACACATTGGCTTACCAGTGACCTTCTAGTGCAAATGAAAAACAGGGACAAATTTTGGGATAAATATAGGAAATCTGGCCCAACCTCTGACTGAGCTGGGTATAGGAGGTGGAGAAACATCTGCAAATCAATGAGTTAGGTTTAGCAAGAACTCATTTTGCAAAAACAAATTTGCTGCCTCTGCTGGAAACCCACGGAAATTTTGGGATGGCATAAAAAGTCTCTTGGACACTAAAACTAGACCTCCCCTATCTGACATACTGATCAATGATATAAACTATAACAACTAAGCCATGCAAATGCTTTTAGCTCCAAATTCACAGACCTCTCTGTTTTTATAGAAGTTGCTGATGTCAGACTTGGGGCCTTGGCATCTGACACAAGTCCTCCACCCTCTGCTGTACAATGTGCTGCCCCTTTCTACCTTTAATCAGTTAAGATGGAGGTTAGGAAACTACTACTCATTGATCACACCCAACAACAACTCGGGGTCTGATAGCTTGGAACCAAAGCTGCTGAAGTTCGCTGCCCCCTTCATAGTGCATCCTATTTCAAAAATCCTAAATCTCTCCCACTCCACTAAAGTTATCCCCGATGTCTAGAAGATCACCAAAATCACCTGTGTTTAAAGCAGGTGATCCCAGACTCATGGAAACTAGCCTATTGCCATACTCTCAGTACTCTCTAAACTCCTGGAAAGGATTGTAGCATTGCAGCTAAATGGCCATATAGCCAAATATAATCTTCTGTCTCCTGCCCAGCATGGTTTTAGAAAAAACCATAGCACCGCTACAGCCCTAGACAAACTGATAATGTCAACTTATCAATGGAGTCTGAACTACTAACTGGTGCTGTGTTTATAGACCTCACAAAGGCATTCGACCTGTTCAGTCACTCGCTCCTCAAAGTCAAACTCACATCCCTAGATGTCTCCCGTCCTGCAAACTCCTGGTTCTCCAACTACCTAACTGGCAGGAAACAGCAAGTTTGCCTCCACTCTGCTGCCTTCAGCCTAGCTGACATTATATTTGGGGTTGCCTAGGGCTCTATCCTAGGTCCACTCCTTTTCTCTATTTATATCAATAATCTCCCCAATGTTGCCTTCGGTTGCAATTCGCTGTTGTACGCAGACAATCTTGTCCTGTACTACAGTGCCCTGACTGTTCCTAACATCCCCAAATCCCTCTCAGATGCCTTTGATATCACTCCGTCCTGGATATCCACAAATAAACTCATCCTAAACAGCAAAAAGACCAAGTCAATGCTGTTTGGTTCCAAGCTGAAACTTTGTGTTACTTCCTCAAAACTCCATCACCTGTAAGGATGGCCCCCCGGGGCCCAATCGATGGTGTTAGCACTTTCAAATACTTACGAGTATGGCTACACCCCTCCATTGATTTCTCTGTTCATGTCTTCTCAGTCTGCAAATTTGTTAACACTAAAATGGGCCTGGTTTTTAGGGTCAGTTATTGTTTATCCCCAACTGCCTGACCATCTAGATCATTGGTGAGGCCTCATTTGGAGTACTGTGTCTAGTTCTGGAGGCCAGGGCCGGCTTTAGCTAGGTGTAAACTGTGCCCCTGCACCTTGGGGCCCATATTTTTTTCTCGAGGAAAAAAAAATAATTTAAAATATTTAAAATTGCCTAAATTTTTGTTAGAGATGAAGATGTTTAACAGCAAATGAAAGTGGAAGATAACTGTCTCTGTTACTGTTACAAAAGGTAAGGGCAGCTTTGCTGCAGTGCAAAAGATTAGGTTAAGTAAGTGCTAATGGTGTTAATGGCCATACTTTACACCTCCCAGGTTGACAGCTTTCACAAACAAAGGGCTATATTGACAAGAGAACTTGTTTGTAACCTGGACATATAGCTGAAACAATGAATGATATGATAACATCTGTTTCAAAAGTATGTGAGCACTCACAATGTCTCAAAAACCTGACCAGCACAGAGCAAAACCAGATTTCTTGACTGGGACCCTGAAAACCTGATCTCCAGGTAAAAAAACTGACAGGTGGCAACCTTACTGGTGTCCCATGATTATCTTCTCTATTCTCTCTCACTCAAATCACCAGAAAAGTTAAGCTGTTTAACTTGTTTGCAAATCAGAGTATTAGAGGTATGAGTGTCCAGTGATGATGTCCCTATCCTTATAGAAATAAATGCAGTAATATTACTGTACTTACTTAAGTTCTTGCTCCTGGTTCAGTCAGATTCATTTCCACTGGTGAAGTCAAATAATTAATTGCAGTCAATGGCACTAATTAAAAGATGCTGGTTAAATTAGTAGACCTGGTGCTGCTTTATTAACACAGGATATGAGGGTTAGTTAGGTGTAAATGTTGGATGGGGGCCGCCCACAGGGAACGGAGTGGTAGGGCCCGGCAGGGGGGCGCACAGGGGCCCAGAATGGTTAAGGTCAGCCCTGCTGGAGGCTGCATCTCCGTAAGGACATAGACAAGGTGGAGGCAGTTTAAAGAAGGACGACAAAGATGGTGCAGGGCCTGCACCCAAAGTCAAATAAGGAGAGACTGGGAGACTTCAATATGTATACACTGGAGGAAAGGAAAGACAGGGGGGATATGATAGAAACCTACAGATATCTAAAAGGCATAAACAGGGTACCAGAGGGTAGCATCTTTCAGAAAAGGAGATGTTCAGAAACAAGGGGGCATGACATGAGATTGGAAGGGGGTAGACTAAGGGGTAATGTGAGGAAGTATTTCTTCATGGAAAGGGTGGTGGGTGCATGGAATAGACTCCCAGTGGAGGTGGTGAGGGCAAAAACAGTGGGGGAATTCAAACATGCATGGGACAGGCATAGGGGAACCTCAGCGATAGGAAAAAGAAGGCAAAGCAAGAGATCAAGTAGGGTCTGTGGCTTTTGCAGTAGGTAAGGAAAATGGGGAGACTGGATGGGCCTAGTGGTCTTCATCTGCTGTCAGTTTCAATGTTTCTATGTCTATATCTCAAAGCATGCTCCCACCTTGTCTTGTGTATGGCTGTGTGGCATTCCTGGGCGCAAACAAAACTCTCCTCTCTAGCTAGGATACAACATACAATAATGTGAGTCGCTTTGCCCTGGGCTGGGAATGAAGTATGACAGTAGCAGTGTTCAGGGGCAGGAGATAGAAGTCCAAAGTGCAGATCTGAAGTGGCTGAGGTGTGTGAGGTTCGTAATGGTGTGGGGGAGCTCATTTAGCCAGGCAGGAGCCCTTACTGCAAAGGCTCGCCTCCTCAAGGCAGTTCTTCTGAAACGTACTGCTAGGGCTTGTTCTGTAACTCTTCTCTTGGTGTGCTTGGCTAGGGCAGGGTGAAATAAAGCCTGTAAAGAAGGAGGTGCAAGTCCCAGGAGGGTCTTCTTCCCTTGAAGGCAGGAGTGGAGCTTGATTCAGTCCAGGAGAGGAAGTCATGTTGTCCTAATGTATAGGTCACACGTATGTGTAAGGCGATCGGCACCTAAGACAAATTTACAGGCTTTGTTGAGGGTAGTATGTACTTTGTGAAGGCAGGTATCAGAGGCTGCACCATATACCACATTTCCATAGTCCAAGATAGGCAGGATAGTGCCTCTGACCACCTGGAACCTGACCTCAGGTGTGAGGCAGAACTGGAGGCTATAGAGTGTCCCTAGCTTCCTGTTGGTAGTAGTGGTAATATTGCAGATATGTTCATCATATGAAAGGGATTCATTGATTGTGATCCCTAGGTACTGAAATGAGACCACCTGCTCAAGGGTGGAGTGAGAGTCGTAGGCTATTGTGAAGGGGGCAGTAGATCTCCTCTTTTGATGTCCAGCGAAGAGCGTTGTCTTGTTTTTTTTGCTGTTGAGCACTAGTAGGCTATATTTAAACCAGTCCTGCAGGAGGTTAAAGTTGTACTGCAGGTTCCTAGTGAGTGCTTTTTGGCAGGAGTAATGTGAGAAGACTAACGTGTCATCTGCATAGAGCAGGATCTTAGAAGTGGGACACACACCTGGGAGATTGTTCACAAAGAGGCTAAACAAAAACAGGCCCAATATAGACCTCTGAGGGACCCCCTACTGTGACTTCACTGGTCTCAGAGATGGCTCCATTGATTTTTACTGGATGAGAGCACCGGGTCAGATAGCTAGAGAACCACCTGACTGTGTCAGTGGACAACCCTAAGCAACTTAACCTATGGAGCAGCAGCTGGTGATCCACAAGGTCGAAGTCCTTGGTTAGGTTTGTAAAGATTTCCCAAACTAGATGGCCCTGGTCAAGTGCCTCATGCATGTAGCCTGTGAAATCAATTAGGGCAGTATTAGTGCTAGGCATCTTGTGGAAGCCGTGCTGCTGGGGCAGAAGAGGTTGTATTTATGCAGATGGTCCATGAATTGGTCAACTATGATTCTTTCTAGTGCTTTAGAGAGTGGGGACAGGATTGAAATGGGTCTATAGTTGAATACTAGTACCCAATCAACTCCTTTTAGCACAGGGGTGACCAGGACAGACAGGTGGAGTGACAGGTTAAATAGCTTGATGATGGGTACAATGGCCTCAGATAGGGCAACTGAGATCAGTTTCATATCATTACCATCGCCTCCCATCCTTGTTTTGCCTAGGACTCTTGAAAGGTATTTTCTTGTTTCATTGACAGCCCCCTGTCTGAAGTAAAAGTTTGATCAGGGACTAGTAGTGGGAGAGGAGTGTGACTGGTCTGTGGACGGTATTCCATCTGGGTGCATAGCTGGTCTGGGGGGGCACTGCGCTGTTGTCCGTGAATGCTTTGTTAAAAATATTGGTCATATTTGCATCATCAAGTATAACTTCATCATTGTGGTGAAACATAGAGGGGTGGGGTCCTGTCACTGGTCCTGAGGAGGTCCTTGATTGAGGTCCAAAACTTCTTTCCATCACCCCAATACTGAAACTGATGGTTCTTGTGATACAGAGCCTTGGCCTGTTGGCTTGCCCAAGTGCACCTGTTTCAGGCCACTAAAAACTGAAAAGTAAGTTAAAAAAAAACTGCAAAATCAAAAGTTGTGTAAGCACCCTCTGGGCGCTTACTAGTTAAATTTAAATTGCTAGGTGTAGTTAGGTAGAGAGAGAGAGAGAGAACAATGATAAGGGTATAAATATAAGGTGATTTGGCGCCAAAGGGGAGACAGATAGAGAGAAAGACCAAGGGGAACTGAGAGGTTGAGGGGTTCAGCCTGCAAGTTCAGTCGGGGGGCCGTGGAGGGACTGGGGTTGACCGTTTGCCACCCTGGCCCTCCTCCCTGGAAGAACCATGTATGGGAATGTGCAGCGGTTAGTGCCATATTGAAAAGGAGGTCTGGAGTAGCAGAAAAGGGGGCCTATTGGTGCAGAGGGAAGCTGAATCCCAGGGCGCCAGTAAACTGGAGGACTGCTGAGTGAATTTCGTAACCTTGGTAGGGTAAGCACCAAAGGGGGCCCTGTATTGTAAATAGTCTCACCTGTGAGCGACTACAACGGTGAGGGTCGGTGTGTTTCCCGTGAGTGGGCCGGCTCTGGAAGCTTGGGCCTGGGGTGCAGTTCAGAGGTGGTAGCCTGGACTGTTGTGGGCATAGTGATGGCAGCACTGCCCCTTTCCTCAGGTTGGTGGCCACTACAGTGTTGGAATTCTCCGGTTGGGCAGCCTGTGGAGGCAGGGAAAGGTTCATGTGGAGAATGGTTGGTTGGGACCCCGGCGGAGTGGCAGACTGGGTACTCTGTGTGGCACAAGCAGCAGTCCCCTGCATGAAGGCAGTCCAGAAATTGGAATCGCTGCATGAGCGGAAGTGCTGTTGGTTTCCAGATCAGGATGCAGAATTCCCTGGGAAGCCATTCTAGGCATGTGGCATCAGTGACTGGAAGTCTGGAAGGTTTCCGGTGGTTAATTTCTTGCTAAAGAACGCCATGTTTGACTGCGTAAGACCTGGAAGTACAGAGAATGCTCAATGTAGTGTCATTCCTCCATTGGAGAAAGTTTAAAATAAGGCTCAGTTGTAAAAGGGATTGGGACAGTAGAAATGTCTAGGGCTGTCATGGTCCCTAGTGTATGTCCAGTCTGAGAGTAAAGATAGTGAAAGTAAGCAAGTACCAGGTACAGAGTTTAAGAGAGATAAAGGGATGTGAAATGGAAGTGCTGCTAAGTACAAACTACCTCTAAATGTGGCCTGCTCGACTCACATTATGATAGTTGCCAGGAATGCAGCCTTTTCTGCTCAAGGGAGTGTCTGCATGAAATAAATTAGTCTTTTGACCAAAGAGACTGTTGCAGAGTACAAGACAGGCCCCTGCTTGTGAAGTGTCCCCACTTTGAATGTTTACCCCCCCCACCCCCATGCTTCATGGAGTGGTTCTTTAACTTTCTTGTTTATTAAATCTGTTTTTGCATCTTTGACTCTGGAGTGGAAATTGAAGTTAATCCTTTTGAACTATTGTGCCTGCTAACCAACCTTTCCCCTGCAGCTCAGCTTTGGAACTGTGAGGCACGCCTGCTCCCACACCTAACAAAGCCAACTCGCTACCATCAGAAGAACCAGGTAATAAGCTATTTCTACCTTTCTTGGACTGTGTTTTCTGTCCTGTACAGTGCCCACTCCCACCAAGTTACCATCAGGCATACCCTTAGGCATTGGGAGTGGGGGGTTTACAGTTGTTATGTGATTAGACTTCTAAGTGCAATAACAACCTTGAAGCTAGTTATTTCCTTGGATTAAAAACCAACTGGAGGGAGGTGTCCCTCGGCTGTGCCTTGACCCTTGCATCTCCGTAACTGGTCATTAATCCCTCATAAATGACAGACTTCTTAGTCGTTGTTGCTTAAAAAAATGACTGTGTTTGTTCTTTGAATTTAGAAAATGAACTTTCTGGAGTTTTCTGCAGAATGATCTGGCAGTTAGAGTATGAGTCATGTCATCAGTGCTAGGCTTGGCTCAGTCTATTGTAAGCAAACATTTTGAGGCAGAGAGCACATGCAGGCTATTTGCATGCAGTGGTAACCAGACAAAAAAACAGATCAGAAGAAGTACAGTTACCATGCTAAGTGACTTTTTTCTTTTTAGCTGTCTTTTTTTTCAACTGAGATTTATTGAGAAAAATTTTTTAGGCTGACAGAATGAGCAGAATCACAGTGTATGCAAGAGACCAGGAGGTATGTAGACAAGTATAGGCAAGGCAAATAAATACCAAATACTTATGTTATCATCACATGCCCTTCATTGCCATGTCCTGAGCAGTAGAGACCACAGCGACTGAGGGGGTCCACTGGACCTAGGACCTTCTCCCCCCCACTGTAACCTCCCTCCCTTTTCACCTGACCTTTCTCTCCTCCTTTTCAAGGGACAGTGTCTGTTCTATGTGTTATAATATGGATTAACCATGAGCAAGGCCACTGATTTACAGTGATTAAAACAATTAAATTCAGTTTTCAAGACTTAAGATTCCGGAATTTCACTGGTGATTGTTACTCTAATTTCTGGATTTTACTGGGATTCTGTTATCATTCTTTTAGTATGTACATAAATAATCAGAAATAAAGAAGGCTTAATATACAGAGCATTAAATAAAGCGAACTGAAAATAGTACAGGAAGGAATTAAAAGAAAAACAGACTTTTTTATAGATGTACTGATCTGATCATCTCTTCAAGTATCTTTCTTCAGTTTTTTCGCAAATAAGCTGTGACTTTTTCCATTTTGTAGAGATCCCATATGGTATCTTCCCAATTCCGGTTTGCACTAGAGTCATGTAATTATTTTTTTGGCTGCTGTAAGATATAGTCTTAATAAATATGTATGGGCCTTGTGTTTGATGTGGGCCAAATAGGAACGCAGTAATGCTATTGGCAGGGTAAGGGGCCCTTTATTTGTTATTATCACCTGTATTTCTGTTTCTGCAGAAAGTCAATATTGTTGGAAGACTGGACATGACCACAGGAAATAAATATACATGACCACTTCAGTCATGCATCTTCTTCAGCAGGAGGAGTTTTAAGTGAGCAGAAATTTAGCTGTAATTTGAGGGGTATGGAAGAATCTAAATTCTGTCTTCCAGCTGCATTCATGCTATTGGTAAGACCCAGTTACCCTATGCTGTCTGAACCAAATCATAGCCCAGTCCAACTGTTGTAATTCTATAGAAAACTTAGCTTCTCAGGTATCCTGAGTGGAAGTTACATTAGTTTACTGACTGCTCGTAGAGCCTGGAAGCACACAGATATAAAGTGATCTCTCCGGGAACCCTGTGAAACTGAGATGACCAAATCTATCAATGGTGGAAGGTGGAACTCCTCTACTTGTAGTCCCAACCTGCATTACAATAATTGTGGAGTTGAAAATACCTTTAATAGTCTCTCTAGTCTTGTCCATATTCCTTCTGAAGTCACTCAAGGGGTTTAAACTTGCCTTAATGTATGAGCTTGCCCTTTCTGGGCCCTTATTTTAAAATTTATGGTCCAACCAGGCAGGTGCAAACATGGTGTCATAGGCTGGGATCTTTAACCACTGTGCTCGTTCCCTGTGGAGTGGTTGCAAAAATAGCCAATGCCAGCTCTTTAAAACCCCAAGCATAAGGGAAGAAGGTGTGATTGGTCTGTCTATATGGTCTTTTAGAAACATAGAAACATAGAAATTGTCGGCAGATAAGGACCGCTAGGCCCATCCAGTTTGCCTGTAGGCCCGATACAGTGTATGTGGCCACTGACCCTATGTGATCAATGCCTTGTCATCACTCCCTCCCCTCTCAGACTTCCCTTGTGCCTGTCCCAAGCATGTTTAAACCCCTCCACTGTGCTTGCCCCAACTACCTCCTGTGGCAGATTATTCCATGTGTCAACTACTCTTCTGTGTAGAAAAACTTCCTCATGTTACCTCTTAATCTACCCCCTTCCAATTTCATATTGTGCCCCCTTGTTCTAGTACTTTTTCGATATCGGAACAGCTCCCCTGCCTGCACCTTGTTTATGCCCTTGAGGTACTTGAAAGTTTTAATCATGTCTCCCGCTGTCTCCTCTCCTCCAGTGAGTACATATTGAGGTCCCTCAGTCTCTTCTCATGTGTTTTGTGGTGTAAGCCTTGCACCATCTTTGTTGCCCTTCTCTGGATAGTCTCCACCATATCTATGTCCTTGTGCAGGTGTGGTCTCCAGAACTGCATGCAGTACTCCAGGTGAGGCCTTACCAATGTTTTATACAATGGCATCACCACCTCCCACCTCCTGCTAGTGATACCCCTGTCTATGCACCCCAGCATACCACTGGCCCCAGCTGCCACCTTTGTACACTGCTTTGATACCTTAAGGTCATTAGAGATGATAACCCCTAGGTTCCTTTCCTCTTTGGTGACAGTCAGCTCCCCACTCAACCTGTAGCTCTCCTCAGGGTTCCCTCTACCCAGGTGCATTATTTTGCACTCTTTACATTGAACCTCAGTTGCTACATCTCTGACCATCTTTCAAGCTTCTCCAGGTCCCTCTTCATTTTCTGCACCCCTTCTGGAGTATTCACCCTGTTGCAGATTCTTGGTGTCATCTGCAAACAGGCAGACCTTTCCTTCCAACCCTTCTGCAATGTCACTAATGAAGACATTGAATGGGACTGGTCCTAGTACTTCTTTTTTGAGCCAAAGAGTGCCATATCAGATAAAAGGTCCAGAAAGTTAACTTCCCACCTATCTGGGTCTAGGGTTAGGAAGTTTCCTGATAGGAATGTTTGATCTGAGAGTTCTGTGCATGGAAACAGAGGGTGGGGAGAGCTAAGCCCTCCTTGGGTTTTGGTAGTTAAAGTTTGCAGTAGCCCCAACCCACAAGAATCTAGATATCCATTTGTTCACGTTCTAGAACTCGATATGGGTTGGGAATAGGGGTAAGGTCTAGAATAGGTAAGGTATCTTGGCAGTATGTTCATTCAGATTGCATGCACATAATTTAATAATGTTAATGGCATGATGGACCATTTCTGAAGGTCTTTTTTGATCTCCTGTTCCAGGGTGGTGTCATGTAACTGAGATAAAGTGTCCAATGAGGTCCCTCTATGAACCTCTTGATACTTGGTATGGGGTCTCCCCCACTTAAATGGTTAACTGATCTTTATGGCTGTACTCTGGGTTTAGTTAAGCTGCAGTACCCCCATTTTATCATTAAGTTTGTACTCTGTGAGTTCTTCTATTATCTTAAGATACATCGTTAGTGTTGTTAGGGACTGCTCTGGTTTTGTTATGTAAAGTACTGTAAGAGGTCATCTGTGTAATAGGTGACCTTGTATGTCCAGCCTTGATTGTTCAGATCAGAGATATCTGTTGTCTGTCTGAGAAACTGGGCTAGAGAGTCTAATAAAGTGCAAATAGGTATGGATATAATGGGTATCACTGAGGGATGCCTCAGGATAAGGGGTACCTGGCAATAAGGTCCTGTTTGCCTTGACCATTGCCTTGGGGGGGGCAGGGTAGAGGCTCCTAAGTAACTGTAGGCATTTTGGGGGAAATAGAAGTGGGCAGGATGTGGTGCAGGAATGTCCATGAGACCCGATAAAATGCTTTTTGTGCATCAAGGCTTAAGATGAGAGTGGAGGATGGGATGTGAGCTGCTTTGTCAAGTAACAGAAAGATACACTTGATATTGGCGTCAGTCTATCTGGAAGGTATAAAACCAGATGGTCCAGGTCAATGACAGTGGTGAGAATATTGTCCAGTCTGTGTGTAATAATGCTTGTGAATAAGTCTCAAGGGGAGACAGCAGTGGGTTGTGGTAAACAGAGTTAAGTTGGAGAAGAGAAAGGTCTTGAGTGGTGTATCACAGAGGTTGGTCCCGGGCCCGGTCCTTTTTAACATGTTCATCAGCGACATCGAGATGGAATCCAGGGTAGGATAAGCCTCTTCACAGATGACATGAAACTCTGTGGAAAGGTGGACTGCACCAAGGGGATTAGAGAATTACAGGGTGACCTGCAAAGGCTAGAGAAGTGGCCAAATGTTTAACAATTGAAATTCAGTGCCACAAAATGCAAGGTGATGCACCTAGGAAAAAAAGAATCCAAGGACAGAATACTGGATGGAAGGGGTTAAACTTAGTACCATAACCAAAGAATGGGATCTAGGAATCATCTTCATAATGTATAATGATATCTGTAAATAGGGACTGATGATTATGTTACTGTCTGCCATAGTATACTCTGTGGTACTGTTATCTATACTAGTGGTTCTTAACTGTAGTAATTATGTTCTCTGTACATTTTGTTTATGCTAGTTGTGAATGTTTGTATGACATAATTGTGCTGTATTATGACATCTTCCTGTAACTGTATTAGTTGGTCTTGTTATTGCAATTGTCATACCTGTATGGTTTCCTGTGTCACCAATTGCGCTATCAATGTACTGCACTTACCGGGTTGCCACTGAAAAAGGGACTGTCTTGTCTCAGTGGGCCTACCTGGTTACCAAAATTCAGTAAATAAATAAATAAATAAATACCTAAATCATCAGTGACACCCTTAGACTAGCAAATAAGATGCTGGGGTGTATCAGGAGGGTCATTGATAGCAGAAGGAAGTGATACTCCCCCTGTAGAGATCCTTGGTGAGGTCACACCTGGCGTGCTGTACCCAGTTCTGGAGCTCTCATCTTAGAAAGGACAAGGACAGGCTAGAGGTAGTACAGTGTATGGTGATGAAGATGATGCAGGGCCAACAGGGGAAGTCCTATGAGAACGCCTCAAGGCACTGAACATGTACACACTGGAAACCAGAAGGCTGGTGGGATATGACAGAAACCTTCAAATTCCTGAAAAGAATAAACAAAGTAAACTGCGAGGAATTATTTAGCAGGAACACCAGGTTGACAACACGGGGGCTGACTGGAGGCTGATGGGGGAAGATTCAGAATGGATGCAAGAAAGTATCATTTTACTGAGAGGGTGGTGGAACCATGGAACAGTCTGTCAGCCAAGTTGGTGGCTACTAAAACTGTAGGGGGGCTTAAAACAGACTTTGGACAGAGCAAAAGGACTAATGCTCACTTGTAGAGAGGAAACTGGGGAAAGGAACAGGAAAACTGCTGGGGAGGGTTAGAATCCCATATCGACGCAAGTTATATAGGGCCAAGTGGGCAGCCTTGATAGACCTTGATCTTTTTCTGCTGTCACTGTCTATGTTTTTACAATTTATATAATCTAAATTTAGAACTGAGATAGAATGATATAAGACACAGTTGGTTGACTCCTTGTCCAGTTTAAGAGTAGCCAATCTGGTTGCATAACTTCAGGTGTCAGGACAGCATGCCTCTTGCCTAGGTCTAGGCAGTCCTGAAAAGTGAGCAATAACAGATTATGAAGTGGTTCCAGTGTGGAGTTATAAAATTGCACACTGTAGCTGCATTTTTTAATGATTTAATGCTTGTGATTAGCTCCTGAGAGGTAATGGGCCCCACGAGGGCTGTTTTGTGTGCCTCTGTGAGGTGTGGAAGGGACATACCCTCTAAAAAGGATTGCATAGAGTCTGCCGATGCAGGGTATTAAATATCTGGTATAGCATCGCAAAACAGGAGGTAATACTAACCATTTCCAGAAATGCATAGCAGTAGACTGCAAAAAGGTTTTTGAGTGAGTCCATGGCACAGTAGACAAAATGAATAAAAACAATACATATTTTTAAAATGTTGCTACTCATTCTGTACTAAGTGCAATGCATTTTCACAGCTAATTAGCACTTTCATACAAAACAAACTTCATTTTTGTGGCTAATTTAATACTCTGCGATGGTGGGTCTATCTGAGTGAAGAGGGTTTGATAATATTTTCTTAGGATGCCAAGAATTTCAAACTTTGTTAGAGACCCAGACTGTAACAGAATCTGGAAGCTCCATGATAGTACAGGTATGTCTTCTCTGTCACAATCTGAGCTCCAAGAGTCTAGACACTCTGTCCCTACCCTCATAATAAGACTGACAGAGCCAGAGAAAAACCTGTTCTTTCTCTGGATATTCCCATATTTTCCCTTGGGTTAGTTTTATTTGGGGTAATAAGGAGTCATTCCCCTGCATGTGTGCGAGCTGCAGGAAGATCAGTTCCTCCTGTAACTTCCTCTTTCTCTGAGATGCAAAAGCAATGCAAAGTTTTCCTGTCCCTTTCCCCAGCTATCCCTGTGTAATTCTGTTTTGACTATCTTACAGAGTAGCATTAGTTATGGCTGAAGTTTCATTTTCCTGTATTATCTGTGGGATATGGGTTTCCAGGAGGATCTGAGAATCTGGAACTTTTAGAAGAGAGGCATTAAAATGCAATATCTGTTTCCTCTCCAAGGGGACAGTGAGGGAGACCAAAACTGGGGTGTGATCTGACAAGAGAATTGGATCCATCTGGGCATCCCTAATCCACGCTTGTCCTTAGCTGAAATAATGAACTAGTCCAGCCTCAAATTACTGTTGTGAGAGTCTGAGAAAAAGTATACTTGTGGTCCCTTGGGTGTTCTATGCACCAGACAATACCCAGGCCTAGCTGCTGCAGAGTGGCGCTACACTGCAGTCAAGGGTAAGGGTCGAAAAGGTTCACGAAAAATTTTAAATCTTCCCATCTGTACTGTCCCTGACTGCTTCACTCAGATGTTGTCTACTAATGTTTGTATTGTTGAGGCATCACTACCTGGGGGAATATAGACGCTTCCCACTGTCAGTGGTTTGCCACAGATGGAATGAATGGCCAGCCCAATCTCCCCTCCTTGTCTGCATAGGCAGAGTCAATATGGACAGGGGAATGTTTTGGAACTAGAATTACAGTTTCCCCTCCAGTGACCCTGTCTGTAAGCTGACTCTTATCTGATCAAACCAAATTTTATAAATTTTTGATGTTCCGTGCTAAGTGTGCCTCTTGCAATAATATTAAATGAGGTCTTTGTTTCTTAAGTGCCTGTAGTACCTATATCCTTTTCACAGAGTTAGAAAGACCATTCATATTTTGTGAAATTATTTCAAAGGATGCAATGTTAAATAGTCATGTACCCATGTCCAGGGACCCCCCACAGGTCCCCCTCTGAACATCATTCCCCAATCCAAGTGATGGATAAAGAAAGAAACACATTTAGGATGCTGACTGTCTGCCCTCCCTGTCCCATTTCTCCCTGCTTTCTTACACTGTTGTACAATGTACCAGTGCTTTCCATTTGCCATATTAATTGGGGACTGGTAAACTGAGAACTGATGGGACCAAATGGGTCACCTACAATTGTGACTCACCATCTCCTCACTGGTCAGAGGACCATGAGCACTTTAACTTAGCCAACCAGGCTGAACTGACTGGAGGTGGGTCTCCAACTGTGAGGCCCAGTCTTTCCAGGCCCCAGATGGGGCCCTCCCCTCTCTGGTTAACAAAAATGACTGAAGCTATCCCAGGTGAGACGTGGGGCAGCCAACATCCTGTGGAGTCTGGGAAAACCAACCTTTGATTCTCAAGGCTGAGACGGGTGACCATAATGCTCCATGTGGCATTCCTGTTGGTACGTCTTGGAGAAGGTCACAGAGAACAGTTCTCTGAGCTCTCTGCAGTCCCCAAGGGGTCCCCAAACTAGAAGTTAGGGAAACAAAAAAAGAAGTGAAGATTAGGATTAGGTGCAGGTAATGGGAAACATTGGGGATGAAAGGGGAAACATCCACGGAAGCTCTGGCATGCATCCTTACCAACCCCTCCCCCTGCCTCCCCCCCCCTCAATGGAAATACCATAACTGATTTCTGGGAATGAAACAGTGTTAGTAAGGGCAAGTCTCCATTTAACACAAACTAATCTTGCTCTTAAAGGCTTCCAAAAAAAAAAAAAGCACATCCCTCCTTTGACAGTTGTTGCACCCTTCACAATATTTCACCCTGCTCTGTTGTGAAGCATTTATACAAGATGGAATAATAAAAGTTAAAACCAGTAATAGAGTATGAACCATCCCACACCTTCTATGTTGATGTCTTTCAACATAACACATTTCCCACATTCAGTGCCACATGATTACCATGGTATAATGTCCCACAACTGTTATGTAAATGATATTGGCTATAATAAATTCAGCAGAAGAGAGAGGAGTCCTGGCATTGTCCCTTCCTATGCAGTATGTCCATGCTAAAGGCTCTAGTAACTGAGCAAATGAAAATTATAATAGATGGTGGAGCAGGTGGTGTTAAAGTGTCCCAAGTCCAATCTCGTACTTGCACGGGCCATCAAAGTAGAAATACTGTCCATACTGTACATACAGTGGGGCAAGGGGAACATAATTGAATCCCCCTCCTTCATCCTATAGAGAATGTACATATAACCCATTTAAAGTTAAGTCCCCAAAAGCATATGTAACCCCCCTACAAATGAGGGTTCCTAAAAGCTTCCCCGGAGCTCGTTTAAATGCTCCATGCCTGGCTGGTGTTCGGTGTTGAAGCCGTTTTAAGTGGGTAGCCAGTGAGCACTTTTAAGGCCTCAGTATACTGTCGCTTTAAGGGCTGCCTGTTGCAGTCATAATTAGTTGAAATGGGGGGGGGGGGCCTGTGTGGTTGTATGCCTGAGTCCCGCCCGGGCTGCTGAGTAAGCACTCCATTCTGCCATCGCTAGTTGTGTGGGGGGAGTTCCCTGGAAAAGATGTAACTGTTTACTGACAATTGCTTACAGTGGTAATGATATTGTAGTTGTTCTAACCTGCTTTTTGGTTGCAGCAAGGACTGTCTGATTATCCCCTCCATTTCGGTCCTGAACTGCCGAATTGGACCAATCAGTATCTCAGGACTCCTTTGAGCCGGCTGACCAATGGGGGAACTGCTTGCCATTTGAGAAAGGCATTATGGGCTATGGCACTTTTTTGCACCACTGAGAGCAGGAGTGAATGACTGGCAGGCGATGCCAGCCAGTCGAATCGGGTAGCACCTGAACTGGAAGGAGTGCCCTGTGCTCCTGGGGACAGATGCAGTGTGGTTGAGGAGAAGAAAGGAGCTCTGTGCTTCTGCACTGGTGGAGTGTTCGCACGGGAAGCGTGTGAAGGCCTGAGGCGGCGGTTTTTGCCCTTCGAGTGATTCGGACTAAATCCGCCAGCGTGCGGTCGGAGGAGGCTGGTGCCAGCTCAGCTACCTACCAGGCTCAACCTGAGAGGACTGGAGAATCTGCTGAATCGCGCTCGGTCCACCAGTGATGTTGAAGCTGCCGTTTACTGCCCGAGTCTGCTGCAAGTTTGTGTGGGGCCTAGAAGCAGCTGTCTGGTATGGTACCCCTCTGTTGTTTGCCATATAAATCTGTGAGGAGGCTGGTGAAATTCAGGCTCAGCCCTGCTGGTGGTGACGGAAATGGTATTTGCTGGAGCCGTGAGTGCTGAATCAGGGTAGCTCCCTGCCAAGTGTGCAGACAGTGGTCTCAGGTTGTTTTGTTATACTGCTGACTGCCTAATTGAACTTTCTTCCCATTCTGACCTGCTCAGGATTGTAAAGGCTATCTGTGTCAAGGGCCCCAACCAGCTGCCATGGTGGACTAGCCATTAGGGCTTGGGTACCCAGGGACAGTAAATATTAGGTTCAGGCCTGTGCACAGTGCCCTAGGTAGATACGTATAGAGTAAGCCAATCACCTTGATTTTCCCCTAGCCTTGTTATCCCCCCCCCCTTGAATAAATCAGATTGTTTGTTCTGCAACTATACCCTGGCTAGTTTGTGCATTTCTGGTGAACTGCTGCATAGTGACCGTGATATAACTATACCTTACTTTACAGGGGTGTCCCCGGAGTGAGCTGAGAGATACTAGCCGGGGGGTAAGTGTACTGGTGAAAAGTATTGTTGGTACCCAGTGTGAGCCACTAGTGGGAGAAAGGGGTTGCAGTAACCCCAGAGGGCTGTGACCGAGGCAATCTAGACTGTATTAACCCCGACATCTAGGTGGAGGCACCCGTCAACGGATCTGGGCCCCTCACCCTGTCTCAGTGGAGGCAGGCAGGGGTAGTAGCCCTAAGGATAGTGCCCCCTTGGGGTTACAACTTGGAGGCACTGCTGGGATTAGCGTCCCTTAGTGGCCAAGTGAGGAAGTGCATAAGAAATGGAAAAACTGGAAGGGGATATGTTTGGAAAAATTAAGTTGGGACCTATTAAGACAATGGTACACAGACTGATGGGGTGGGGTGAAGCCGAAGAGCTCGACTCCCAGGAAATAGTGTTGCTGTTAGATGTGCCCCTGGGAATCCCAACAGCGGACATTATTTCCACAGCTGAGCATATTAAATGTTTGGGCAAAGTGGAGGTAAAAGGGCGCATGGCTGACCTGATTGACCAGACGCTGCAGGTACTACTTTTGTGCAGTGTGGCCATTGACCTCGAGAGGGTACCTCCAGTGATTTACCCGGAGGGTGCTTCACAGGGATGGAGGCTAGTTCATATTCGGAGTGGGTCAGTCACCCCTGGAGGGTCTCCCCAGACTAATAGTTTTAAAGATAAGCTGCTTAAATTGCTGGCTGTGGAGGGGAGGACTACCCAGGAATTGCTGCAAGCATTGGATTTGTCTAGTGACGCTACCCCCCAGGTCTCCCCAGGTAACTCCCCAGCCCCCCAAGAGTTCTATTTTGGCTTCACTGCCCTTAGTGGTCCCTCCTATTCAGCTTGATTCCTACCACAGGCTGAAGCTTTTTTCTGGCACAGTACCAGTGCCTCCAGGGGAGGATGACCTGGAAACTTGGATGGACTATGCCACCCCCTTAGTTCAGGAATGGCAATGCTCTGAGGGGGAGAAAAGGAAGAGACTGATGGAGAGCCTGCGGGGTCCTGCTTTAGAAGCCATTAGGTTCTTGCGGGCCACCAGTCCGGAAGCCACCGCTGCAGAGTACCTCTCTGCTTTAGAAGGGGTGTTTGGGAGTACAGAGACTGGGGAAGATTTGTTATGGAAGTTCAGGTCTGCCAAGCAGTGGAGAAATGAGAAGCTATCCGCCTTTGTCACTAGAGTGGAACGGGCTTTGCAGAAGGCCTATAGAAAGAGGGGAATCACTGCCACGGCCTTGACTCAGGTCAGGTTGGAACATGTTTTAAAGTCTGCTAGATTCTCTAGCGTAATACTGTTAAAACTTCAGTTACATGATCGACGGGCTACCCGGCCGGAATACTGTCAATTGATGAGGGAAATTAGAGAGGTGGAGACCGAAGAAGAGGAGTGGGAGCCCTGTGTGGGGGCGGTGAACCCTAGTGGGACCCCTGAGCCTAGCACCCCCAAGGAGACCAGCCTGTCCGGAGGGTCTGAGGGATCCCCAGATTTTCCAGGTACTGTGGGAATGTGAGTTATTTCCTCCGACCCCCACGTAGAGAGTGAGTTGAGAGCCGAGGTCAGGAATTTACAGGAACTGGTGAGGGACTTGAAGCAATCTACTATGCACCCTGTTAGGTCCGGGGCCCCTGAGTCATGCAGAAACCAGAACCCCGGCCCAAGGGAGCCCCCCTCACCCCTCTCAGGGCCCCCCACAGCTAAGGTGTCCACCGCCAAATAGTGAGCCCCGGGATCCCAAGTTCTGTTACCATTGTGGGGAAGATGGGCATTTTCAACCTGAGTGCCAGAGGCCAGAGAATTTAAGGAAAGTCAACAGCAGACTGATCACTTGGCATCGCCAGGCCCAGTCTCAATCCCCCAGGAAAAGTTTTGTGACTCGGGCCCATGCTCAGCCAACTATCAATGCTGTGGCACCCGACTGGTCTGATGTGGTCGGGCCTTCAATGGAGACCCCGGTGCGAGTAAATGGGATTCCCACCCGAGCTGTATTAGACAGTAGCTCCCAGGTAACCATCATGTTTCAGGACTGATATCAGACACACTTACCTGAGGTGCCCCTGCAACCCTTGAATGGTCTACATGTGTGGGGGTTGAGCAACAAGCATATCCGTATTTGGGGTATATCCGAGTCTGGTTATCATTCTCTGCATCTGTGGCTAGAATGGATGAGCAGGTGGAAACCTTAGCTTTAGTTTGCCCATGCACTGGACTGTATGATGGGGTGCCCTTGTTGATTGGGAAGAATGCTCATATGTTTGGACGATTGGCAAAAATTGTGTTCAGAAAAACAAGCATTTCAGACCGGGTGAACTTTAAGCATACCCGCTGTGATTCAAAAGGCAGTTGTAACTCAGGAGAAGGATAGTCGGGAGGAACCCGCGGGTCTGGTGGGAGTAGTGTGGCAAAAGGACCCGGCTCCCGTGATACTTGCCCCGAATGCCCAATGTGTCCTGCATGGAGAAGTACAACTCAGAACAGATGTTAAGAATAGGTTGTTGATGTTGGATGCGCCTGTGGAGGGAGGATTACCGGAGGGACTGTTGGTCAAGCCCAGTGTATTGTCGGCTAGGGCTCATGCTTATGTCAAGTGGGTGATGGTTCAAGTGCATAATGTGTCTGACAAGGAGCTTCGAATAAGAAGAAAGTGCACGTTGGCAAGTGTACATTGTGCAGATACTGCAGTGCTGCCAAATAGTAAGGGTTCCAGGGCCACTGACAGAGCTACTCCTGACTTGTTTGACTTCAGTGACTCCCCACTGCCAGTTGAATGGAAACAGAGGATCAGTGAGAGGCTTGCCAAGAGGGACAAGGTTTTTCCCTGAAAGAGTGGGATGTGGGATGTGTGCAAGGGGCTGAGCATCACATTCGGCTGCATGAAGAAAGGCCCTTCCGAGAGAGATCCCGGCGCCTGGCCCCGGCTGATATAGATGATGTAAGGCGGCATCTGCAAGAGATGTTGGCTGCTGGTGTAATACAAAAGTCCAGGAGCCCCTATGCCTCCCCCATAGTAGTAGTAAGGAAAATGAATGGGGCGGTTCAGATGTGTGTAGACTATCGCACTTTGAATCGGAGGACCATTCCGGACCAGTATACCATGCCACGCATACAGGACACATTGGATTGTTTGAATGATAGTAAGTGGTTCTCTGTGTTGGATCTTCGCAGTGGGTACTACCAGATCCTGATGGCCCCAGACGACCGGGAGAAGACTGCATTCATTTGCCCCCTAGGTTTCTATGAGTTCATTCGGATGCCTCAGGGGATTTCAGGTGCCTCAGCCACCTTTCAGCGCCTGATGGAGCGGGCCGTGGGGGACATGAATTTGCTTGAGTGTCTGGTCTATCTAGATAATGTCATAGTGTTTGGCCGTTCATTGGAAGAACACGAGCAACGATTATTCAAGGTCTCGGATCGGTTGGAGGAGTTCGGCCTCAAGCTGTCTATAGACAAGTGTCAATTCTTCCAGACTTCTGTGAAATATGTGGACCACATAGTGTCCACTGAGGGCATAGACACTGACCCTAGCAAAGTGGAGGCTTTGACTACTTGGCCGCAGCCCAGGAACTCGAAAGAGCTGCAACGGTTTCTGGGGTTTTGCGGATATTATAGGCGGTTTGTTAAAGACTATTCTCAAGTGATTCACCCCCTCCTCAGCCTCACTCAGGGGTACCCTCCTACACACAAAAAGTATAAGAGGATTGTGCGCTCTGAGACAGAGAAGAGGTATTTCCGGCCTAATGAATTGTTTGGGGATCATTGGACTGTTGAGTGTGAGGATGCTTTCTATGACATCATATATCAACTTACACATGCCCCTGTGTTGGCCTATGCTGACCTGGCCAAGCCCTACATTCTCCATACTGATGCCAGTCTTCAGGGATTGGGGGCTGTGTTATATCAGGAGCACTTGAATGGTCTGAGGCCTGTAGCTTTTGCCAGCAGAAGTCTGACTCCTTCAGAAAAAAACTATCTCGTGCATAAGCTAGAGTTCCTGGCTCTGAAGTGGGTCATTGTTGATCAGTTTCATGACTACTTGTATGGTGCCAAGATATTGGTGAAGACTGATAACAATCCTCTGACCTATGTACAAACCTCAGCCAAATTGGACGCCACTGGCCACAGGTGGCTCTCTGCCTTGGCCACCTATGACTATGCTGTTGAATACAGAGCAGGCCTAAACCATATAGATGTGGATGCCCTCTCTCGGAGGCCTATGTCACAAACTGATTGGATCAGATTGTCAGGGTCTGACATAAGAGCCCTTTGCCAGAAATTCGACAAGGAGGAACAGGTGTCTCCGGATGCTGTGAACTGTATGGTGGATTGCTTGGGGCCATCTGAGAACTTCATACCTGCTGCCTACTGCCATTTTTCCGCCCTGGACACCAGTTCACTGCCCCAGTTTGACAATACCAGTCTTCAACGGGCTCAATCCCGAGATTCTATGATAAAACCGGTTGTGGAAGCTTTGCGGCCGGGTGGGATATGTCCAAATTGCGCTCCACCGACTTAACAGCTACCTTGTTATACAAAGAAGGGCCCAAATTAAGGCTGATTAACCAACTACTATATAGAGCGACTGTCAATAAGGAGGACTGGGTCGTCAAACAACAGCTAGTGCTGCCCTCAGAATTAAAGGAACTGGTCTTAAGGTCCTTGCATAATCAGATGGGGCATCTTGGCATAGACCGAACACTTGATCTGGTACGGATTCGATTTTACTGGCCAAAAATGAGTACAGATGTAGAACAATATGTCAAGACCTGTAGCCGTTGTTTGCAAAGGAAAGCCCTACCCCAGAGAGCTGCTCCCATGGTCAACATTATCACTAGTGCCCCTATGGAACTGGTCTGCATTGATTTCTTGAGTCTAGAACCAGATCTGAAAAATATCAGTAACATATTGGTGGTCACTGATCATTTTACCCGGTATGCACAGGCTTTCCCTACTAAGGATCAGAAAACAACCACGGTGGCTAAGATACTTGTTGAAAACTTTTTTGTCCACTATGGGGCCCCCCAGTGGATCCATTCCGACCAGGAAAGGGACTTTGAGAGCCGCTTGATTAAAGAGATGCTGTCTTTGTGGAGGCTGCGAAAGTCAAGAACCACCCCCTATGATCCTCAAGAAGATCCCAAGCCTGAAAGGTTTAACCACACATTGCTTGACATGTTGGGCACACTGCAACCCAAAGACAAACTGAGATGGAGCCAGCAGATTAGCACCCTGGTCCACACTTATAACTGCACCAAAAGTGATGCCACGGGATTTTCCCCGTACAGACTGATGTTTGGGAGAGGGCTAGATTACCTGTGGATGTGTGTTTAGGAGTTTCCCCTGATGGGGTGCAAGCAGAAAATCATCTACAATACGTACAGAAGCTGAAGGCCCAGTTAAACCATGCTTATCAGTTGGCCCAGACCATGGCTGCTGAATGAAACTTGGCCAATAAGGAGAGGAATGACAAGAAAGTGAAGACATTGGAACTAAGGGAAGGAGATAGAGTGTTACTGAGAAATCTGGGACTGCATGGAAAACATAAAATTGCTGACCGATGGCATCACCTCCCTCACATTGTTGTGGGACAACTGGCAGATTTGCCTGTATATAAAGTGCGACCAGAAAACAATTCCAAAGATGTGAAAACTATACACCGAAATCATCTGCTGCCAATCGGGCAAATCCTG
Organism: Neoceratodus forsteri; assembly: GCA_016271365.2. NCBI lineage: Eukaryota > Metazoa > Chordata > Ceratodontiformes > Ceratodontidae > Neoceratodus > Neoceratodus forsteri. The sequence continues at coordinate 1,279,790,912 of CM057459.1, read as the reverse complement.
ATTGAAGCTGAACCTCCAAATGCCTCCCCCTCCCGGCCTGTGACTAGATCTGCTGCCAGGGAAAGAACCAAACCCGTTGATTCGTCAGCAAGCCAACCAAAAGGGCCTTGTCCAAAGCTTGCAGAAGGAGATGATCAACAATCGGTGTCAGAAGACAGTGAAAATGATATTGAATACTATTCCTCTTACGAACTGAGTCAGTTGTTTCGGGGCAATCCCCTTGTTAACTCTGGAGATGAGGTTGGGCCTTCTGGACTGTTTGAGCCCCATACTTTGTCTCCGGAACCAATGCCTCCAGAGGATGAGCTGGGTAGCAGCAAAGCCCAAGAGGTGGGGTCCTTGAACCTGGCTGAACTGTCTGGCCTGGCTGAATTATCTGACTTTTCAGAAGAAGAGAGTGAGGTGGGGGAACAAGCCAGTGATATGCCAGAACCGGAAGAATATTTTGAATGCCCTGATGGTTCCTCACTAGTATCTAAACAGCCCTCAGCTGAGCCCAGTGGGGTGGGTCCTGGGGTAGAGGGTCAGGCCCCCAATGGTACTATGAGCACTGGGCCTTTTTCCCCTGAGGAGATGCCCGTTACTAATGTCAATGAGGCTGAATTGGAATCAGGGCCTGTCTCAGGGTTTCCCAAGACCCCTAGATGCTCCAGCCGAGAAGTACGGCCTGTAATAAAGTTGAGTTATGAGTCTCTTGGTCAGCCGGTGGACCTGCCCTTAAATGTGGTTCACAAAGGGGTGTATGTGTCTCCAAGCTCCTTGCCTAAGCTAGCCTTGGGGGATAACTCTAGTTTGTTGGTATTACCCTTTGAGTGTGGTGCCCCTGCTTTAGGTAACCCGCCAGTAACTGGAAGGGAGGGTTCCCCCCAGTCCCGGTGTCATGAGCAGGAACTAATGACCTGAGTTAACAGGGGAACAAAAGGTTATGTGTGTGTAACGTTGTATAAACCATAGTACACTGTGAATATGACATTCATGTATGTAATGCAAAGTGTGTTATAGTGTTAATTAAGCTGTTTGCCTTAAAGAGATTTAAGGGTAACTACTTGACGTGGATGCCAAGTTCTTTTCAGGCAAGGAAGGGTGTAACCCCCCTACAAATGGGGGTTCCTAAAAGCTTCCCCGGAGCTCGTTTAAATGCTCCATGTGGCCATGCCTGGCTGGTGTTCGGTGTTTAAGCCGTTTTAAGTGGGTAGCCAGTGAGCGCTTTTAAGGCCTCCGTATACTGTCCCTTTAAGGGCTGCCTGTTGCAGTCATAATTAGTTGAAATGGGGGCGGGGGCTGTGTGGTTGTATGTCCCAGTCCCGCCCGGGCTGCTGAGTAAGCGATCCATTCTGCCATCGTTGGGTTGTGCGGAGGGAGTTCCCTGGAAAAGATGTAACTGTTTACTGACAATTGCTTACAGTGGTAATGATATTGTAGTTGTTCTAACCTGCTTTTTGGTTGCAGCAAGGACTGTCTGATTATCCCCTCCATTTTGGTCCTGAACTGCCGAATTGGACCAATCAGTATCTCGGGACTCCTTTGAGCCTGCTGACCAATGGGGGAACTGCTTGCCATTTGAGAAAGGCATTATGGGCAATGGTGCTTTTTCGCACCACTGAGAGCAGGACTGAATGACTGGCAGGTGACGTCAGCCAATCGAATCGGGTAGCGCCCGATCTGGAAGGAGTGCCCCGTGCTCCTGGGGGCAGATGCAGTGTGGCTGAGGAGAAGAAAGGAGCTCTGTGCTTCTGCACTGGTGGAGTGTTCACGCGGGGAAGCTTGTGAAGGCCTGAGGCGGCCATTTTTGCCCTTCGAGTGATTCGGATTAAATCCGCCGGTGTGCAGTCGGAGGAGGCTGGTGCCAGCCCAGCTACCTACCGGGCTCAACCTGAGAGGACTGGAGAATCTGCTGAATCGCGCTCGGTCCACCAGTGATGTTGAAGCTGCCGTTTACTGCCCAAGTCTGCTGCAAGTTTGTGTGGGGCCTAGAAGCAGCTGTCTGGTATGGTACCCTTCTGTTATTTGCCATATAAATGTGTGAGGAGGCTGGTGAAATTCAGGCTCAGCCCTGCTGGTGGTGACGGAAATGGTATTTGCTGGAGCCGTGAGTACTGAATCAGGGTAGCTCCCCTGCCAAGTGTGCAGACAGTGGTCTCAAGTTGTTTTGTTATACTGCTGACTGCCTAATTGAACTTTCTTCCCATTCTGACCTGCTCAGGATTGTAAAGGCTATCTGTGTCAAGGGCCCCAACCAGCTGCTACAGTGGACTAGGAATTAGGGCTTGGGTACCCAGGGACAGTAAATATTAGGTTTAGGCCTGTGCACAGTGCCCTAGGTAGATACGTATAGAGTAAGCCAATCACCTTGATTTTCCCCTAGCCTTGTTATTCCTCCCCCCCCTTGAATAAATCAGATTGTTTGTTCTGCAACTACACCCTGGCTAGTTTGTGCATTTCTGGTGAACTGCTGCATAGTGACCGTGATATAACTATACCTTACTTTACAGGGGGTCCACGGAGTGAGCTGAGAGATACTAGCCGGGGGGTAAGTGTACTGGTGAAAAGTATTGTTGGTACCCAGTTTGAGCCACTAGTGGGAGAAAAGAGGGGTTGCAGTAACCCAGAGGGCTGTGACCGAGGCAATCTCAACAGTATTAACCCCGATCTCTGGGTGGAGGCACCCATCAACGGATCTGGACCCCTCACCCTGTCTCAGTGGAGGCAGGCAGGGGTAGTAGCCCTAAGGGTAGTGCCCCCTGGGGGTTACACATACATCTCAAGTGTCCCTCATTATAAGGGACATTCCTCATTTTACCTCTAAAAGTTCCTCTGTCCCTTTTCCATCCCTCAATGCAAAGGTACCAACCACAAAGAAAATGTGATGGAAATTCAGACTTTAAAGTGGAAATTCACAATATTCTAAGTTGCTAAATCAAATATAAGCATTGTACAAGTAAACACGGTGGTTTACACAGTGTTCTGAGCTTGTATCTCCATGTTTATGATGTTTCCCTCATTATGAGGGTCACTATCCCTCATTGTCACTTATTTTGAGTGCCCATGTCCCCTCATTTCAGTGACAATAGGTTGAGATGTACACCCAGGAGCTGCATCAAGTATTTGTGACCAGGCAGGGAGGTAAGTAATGAGAAGGTAGGGAAGGAGAGCAACCTGTTTATTGTTCAAGATTCCTCACTGGGAGTCAGGCAGCTGTAAGGATTGGGAAGGCAGCATCCAAGTCAGAACCAACATTAATTTGAGTGAATAGTCTAACCAAAGAAAGGGTTGTGTAACTGAAATGAGAAATTTGGGCTCTGTTGCCCAATGTCCGGTGTGTCTGAAGCTAGCGGAGTCGATTTGCCACTTTTAAAATGCATAATGCAAGTTACTGAAGCTAAGTTTGAGTTTTGGCCGGAGCTGGTGCCCCCAGGAAATGGTGCTGAGGAATACAGAGGTGATGCAGCTGCCCAAGAAAAAATCTGGCTCCTCCACTGTGATCTGCTTGACACTTGTGGGGGGCACCTTTAGTTTGGCTGGTACTGGGGCAGCAAGACTACAGTAATCAACTGCAACCATCTGCGTCAGATGCTGCCCCCCGCAGAGAACTATTTGCAGGCTCTAATGGGTCTACTCACTTCCCCTCTTTTTAGCTGTCTAACAGAAATTTCCATTGCTGATTCATCCACAGACTGATTTAAGTTTTGGTGCCATCTTGCTCTAAGTGTTCTTACTGTAAGTCCTCCGATAGGCTCTCTTGTGTTACTTGATACATTTTAAAACTTAATTTTTCTTTCACATCTGAATTAACAGAAAAGCTGTGCCAAATGTGATAGCTGTGAATAACTTAGGCCCTTCCCCAGTTTTTTTTAACAAAGTCTCTTATATGCAACTATAGAACAGAGATTGCAATAGATCATATTCCTCCACTGGCTGAGTCTTCTGGGAGCCTGAGGGCAAGTGATTTACATATCCCTCCAAGGACTATTAATTCTATCATGAGGTATGCTCCTCTTGAAACTTCCTTTCACAAAAACGGTCATGTTCCACGCCATCTAAAAGACAGAGAACCTCAGCACAAAAGAGCTAAGGAAACGGCTACCTAAGAATGGCATTCCATATCCTTGTGTCTTGAAATGTATTGGTTTATGTTCCATACCATGGCGTTCTTAATGTATTGGTTTATATTCCATACAATTGTACCTTTTAATGTATTGGTTTATGTTTCATATCATTGTGTCTTGTCTTGTCTTGTATTGGTTTATGTTCTGTATCGTTGTCTTTCATGTGTTGGTTTATGTTCCACACGATTGTGTCTTATAATGTATTGGTTTATGTTCCATACCATTGTTGGCTCATGTTCCATATTGTTGTATCTTTTAATGTATTGGTTTATGTTCCATATCCCAGTGTCTTGTAATTTATTGGTTTATGACCATATTGCTGTGCCTTGTAATGTATTGGTTTATGTCCATACTGTTGTGTCATTTAATGTATTGGTTTATGTTCCATACTGTTGTTTCGTTTAATGAATTGCTTCATGTTCCATACCATTGTGTCTTGTAATGCATTGGTTTATGTTCCATACTCCTGTGTCTTCTGAGGTATTAGTTTATGACCCATTGTGTATTGCAGTGCACTGTTTATGTTCCATACCATTGTGTCTTGCAATGTATTGGTTTATGTTCAATACTGTTGTGTCTTATAATGTATTGGTTTATGTTTCATCATGCCTTTTAATGTATTGATTTGTGTTCCATACCATTATGTCTTTTAATGTATTTATTTATGCTCCATATTGTTGTGTCTTGTAACGTATTGGTTTATGTTTCATACCATCGTGTCTTGTCTTGTAATGTATTGGTTTATGTTCCATACAGTTGTATCGTGTAATGCATTGGTTTATCTTTCATACTCTTGTGTCTTCTAAGGTATTGTTTTTTAACCATACTATTGTGTCTTGTAATGCATTCATTTATGTTTCATACCGTGGTGTCTCTCAATGTATTGCTTTATACCCCATACATTTGTGTCTTGTAATGTATTGGTTTACCATATGTTCCATACCATTGGGTCTCTTAATGTATTAGTTTATGTCTCATACAGTTGTGTCTTGTAATGTATTGGTTTATGTTCCATAATGTTGTGTCTTGTAATGTTTTTGTTAATGTTCCTTATCGTTGTGTCTCTTAATGTTTTGGTTTATGTCCCATACCATTGTGTTTTTTAATGTATTGGTTTATGTTTCATATTTTTGTGACATGTAATGTATTGATTTATGTTCCATAAAATTGGGTCTGGTAATGTACTGATTGCTGTTCCATACCATTGTGTCTTGTAATGTATTGGTTTATGTTCTGTACTGTGGCATCTTGTAATATATTGGTTTATCTTCTGTACTGTTGTGTGTTGTAATGTATTGATTTATATTCTGTACTGTTGTGTCTTTTAATGTGTTGGTTAATGTTCTATATCGTTTTGTCTTGTAATGTATTGGTTCATGTTCCATACTGTTGTGTCTTGTAAGGTATTGGTTAATGTTCCATACCCTTGTGCCTTGTAATGTATTGATTGATGTTCCATACTGTTATGTCTTGTTATGTATTGGTTTATGTTCCATAATAAATACAAAATCACACATACCCCCATAATGCAAAGCATCATGGGATGCATATGCAAATCATCACAAAGTATTATGCTGGTTCAACTTTAAGCAGAAATGCATGGTGCCAAAAGGCCTCTCACACAGACTGCAAAGGGTGCCAACAAAAGGCACAGAGATGTGTTTCATCCTACCAGGACTCATCAGTGTGCCTCATCTGTATGACACCCAAGTGGAATGAACCAGCTACCTTAAGTTGCTCTATCTGGGTTGGTTTGTGGTGAACCCAATAAAAACAAAAAACAAGCTAAAAGACAAAGGCCCAGATATTCAAAAGGGTTGTGCCATGTGCAATAGGGTTGCTCCAGTGCAAGTCTGAAAATGCACCATTCTGCGATATTCAGCGGGAGGCAGATGCACCCCCCAAATCACGCTGAGCAAGAGCGCAATGATAATGAATGTATGCGCAACTGAAGGGGGAGGAATCATGCATAAATGGCGCAATGCGATATTCAACAACATGCGCCATGCGCAATAGGGGAGCAAGCGGAAGTTGCGAGATAGTGGAAATGAGCCAAAATAAAAAGGAACAAGGGAGAGGTGCAAGAACGCTACAGGGAAGGCACATGAGGCTGAACTCTAGCCAGACAAACAGGGCAGGAGGGACATGCAGGGCAGGACAGGGAAAGGCACCCTGAACACACAGGTACAGGAAGGTGTGGGGAGCCACAGCCAGTGCAGAAGGGGAAGTGCCACACAGCACAGAGGCCACCACAGGAAGGTGTTCCCGGTGCAGGGAAGTAGCAGCCAGGACAGCGGAAACACAGAAACAGCTGCGGGGGAACACAAGCCAGGGACATAGCCAGTGCCACCATCCAGATGGAGGCAGTAATGAGGGGGTTGAGAAGGCAGGCAGCAGGGGGGCATGGCCGTGGAAGGGCCCATCGGTGGTATGCCCCCAACAGACAGTACCAAGCCCGCACCAGCTTCGAGCTGTACAGAGATACTGAGATCGTGGGCTGGTACCACCTGAATTGAGCAATTCTGAGGCAGCTCTGTGAGCTGTGCAGTGATGTGATGCAGGTACCCACATGCTGGAGCCATGCTCTGTTAGAGGAGACTAAAGTGACAGCTTGCATGTGCTTGCTCACCACGGGTACCTTCCAGAGTCCAACAGGGGACACCACAGGTATAACCCAGTCGGCTGCATCATGCTACCTCACCCAGTTCCTCAGTGCACTGCTGCCACATGCTGCGGAGTACATCCATTTCCCCAGCACACCAGCGGAGCACACAGCAAACATACAGGAGTTCCACAGGGTAGCACGTATGCCTGGCGTGCTAGAGACAATAGACTGCACCCATGTGGCCATCCGCACACCACCTGGCCCCGAGGGGCCGCATATATAAATCGGAAGGGCTATGCTAGCATTAACTGCCAGGTGGTGTGCGATGCCAGGGGGGTGCATAATCAATGTCTGTGCCACGCACCCTGGGAGAGCACATGATGCCTTCATCTGGCACCAGTTGGCACTGTGCCACAGATTCAAGAGTGGAAACATCCCCACTGGCCACTTAGTGGGTGAGTATGCAAACCACACGGACAAACATAGAGCCTGGGAGGGGCATGGTCAGAGATGACATTGGTAGTGGCCTACATGGCCCAAGGCAGGGCGATGCTGATCACAAAACTAACCACCACCCTCTACACACAGGTGACAGTAGATACCCACTCCGTCCATGGCTGCTCACACCATACCGGAAGCCCATGACCCCATCGCAGCAATGCTACAGTGAGGCACATGCCACCACATGCAGTGTCATTGAGAGGGTGTTCGGGATGCTGAAGGCACGTTTCCATTGCCTGGACACCTCCAACGATGCCCTACAGTACAGCCCCTCAAAGGCCTTCGGGCTATTCCTGGCCTGTTGCATCCTGCACAACATGGCCAATGACTGTGGGATAGCCATACAGGTCAAAGAGGGGGACAGCGATAGGGATGATGAGGACACCAGTGACAATGGCGATGGGCAGTCCCACCTTGGGCAAAGGGACCCCCGACTGCTCCGGCTGGCACAGCTGCACCTGGACACCATCACAGAGGAACACTTCAGACAACCCAGGTAAGTCATGAGGCCATATGCAACCACCAGTGGCAAAGGTACAACCCACAAACATGCATGGACACACACCAGCGGTGCATGCCATCAAGGGAAGTGGCCGAGCATGGAACCGCACACACCGCCAGGGATGGGCGAGGTCTAACATGGCACGTGGTTGTACACACACACGCACACACACACACACACACACACACACCTCACAAGACATGCACAAAGGGTAGGAGGCACGCTGACCCAGACCGCCACCCCTAGCCACACACACATGTCCACAGACCACCACACCCACAACCTGTCATTGAGCATGTGTCAGACGCTGGGCACCATTACACAGTGGCGTACAGCACAACGCAGGCATCATGATGCACACGCAACAGTGGACAGCAGCCGGGAGGGTGTGCAGATGGAATGTGTGTGTGGGTGCAGGGCCGGGTACCCCACCCATGCATTGCCTGCTGAACAACACAGTGCACACAGGGCAGCATCAGACAGTAGCCATGCTGGGAGACAGGTCAGTCACGTGCCACAGTGCCACAGCCACCACGGATGCTTGGGCGGCCCCGCCGAGACTTGCCAGCAGTGACAGGCTGACCACTGGCCTCATGAGGCAGCACTGACGGTCCCCCAGGGATTCCACTGCATGAACGTGACCGTGCTCGCAGAGGGGTCTGCAGCACACCGAACATGCCTGCGCCAGGTGTGCTCAGGATGCCCACTGCTGAACCCGGTGTCGACAAGGATGGTGTCACACGATGCCAGGAATGGGGGGTGGACATTGCACTGTGTGGTGTCTGCGATGCATGGGCAGATAAATGTATGCCCATTGTGGCCATGACAGTTGTGAATGCCTGTGTCTGCCTGTCAATGGCAGCGGTGACATCCTCCTGCAATCGGTCCATCTCTCTCAGGAGTAGAGTGGTGTCTCTGCTGCGCCGCTCCTCTGCCTGGCGCAGAGCCACACTCAGTGCATCCACCGCCATCACAAGCCACATCTGCTGATTGACTGATGCTTGCAGTATGCGGGTGTGCTCATCTAAGAGGTCATCTGCCTGATCGGCATGCTGTCCCTCAGGGTGCTCGCAGCCCTGATGCTCATCACCCCTTGAGGGTGGGCACTGCACACCTGGGCCATGCCTGAGCATATCCACAGGTGGTGCACTGACACCACCCCCTGACACTGTACCCTCATGGCCATTGGCTGACTGCTGATGCTGCCCCTCCGGCTGCCGCTCTCCAGGGCTCAATGGTGCCACCGCAGTGGCCGCAACAGTCCCACTGTCCTGGACACACACCAGTGCTGCCCCACTGGTGCAGACAGGCCCAAGCTGGGACTGTGATGACATGCAGGCCTCCACGGCGGCACCACCCATGGCCACAACGTCACCTGCTGTGTGGCCATCCTGTGGCACACACGTGTCACTGCCCATGACGTTAGCTCCATCATCATCAGTGATGGATCCGGCACCAGCCTGAGTCTCAGCATGCTGGCATCCATGGATGCTGGCATGCTAGGACACAGCCAGGGCCTCCTCCACACCTGCTCCACCAACATCAGTCTGGATGTCCAGGCAGGCCCACTGTCGCCCTGACCCCCGTATTCCTGTGGAGGTGGACGGGCCCTCCTCCATCTCCATGTTACTGACCTTAGTGGAGAAGCCCACCACCGCTGACTCATGCAGACACTCAGGAGCTGTAAGGGAAAAAAAGTAGCATTAATGCATGTGACCTACCCTGTCCCCCCCCAATAGACAGACCATGACCTACCATGCAGTGACAAGCTACCACCCATCTGGAATCCATCACCCGGAACACCCTCAATGGCTCAATGCTGCATGCTGCCAGCAACCTGCTCTTCCCGTGGGGTCAGGCGTTGCACTTCCGGCTGTCCTCCACCGGTCACAGACTGTGCTGCCCTGATGGCAGCCACCTTCTCTTTAATCCTCCGCCTGTCCATGCCCATGTCCTGCACGGAGCGCTGGTGGCTGCCATGCAGGTTTACAGCACGTGCAACCTCCTCCCATGCAGCAGCATGGGCCTGTGGTGTTCCCTGGCGTCCGCTTAGAAGTGGCTCCTGGTCGAGGTAGGCCTCAAACAAGGCATCTGTCTCGGCCTTTGTAAAATTTGGCCTCCTCTTCCTCCCACGACTCTGTTCCTTTTCCTCCACCACACGCTCGGTCATGATTCATCCTGTGAGAATGACAGGTGTTACCTGCGACTGTGCAGTCCCATGCATGTCCCAAACACCACAGTCCACACTCCCAAACAGCATGCAACTCACCGCAATAGACTGCAGTAACCGAATATGGCCAGTGCAGCCCAATGTCACATTTTTATAGTGCAACCCATGCAAATGAGGTGAGGTGCATCTTTAAGTGGATGCAAATGCAGTGACTGAACCTTTGAATGGCTGATTAGATGATTTGCATATGCCGGCTGAATATTGCGCTGTTGCGCTTTGCGTAATTGTGTTGAACGTGCTGAGCCAAGGGCGCAGTTCTGTGACATGCGCAGTTCACACCTAACTGCGCATGCCCGGGTTGATGACGCAGGCGCCTGCTGCACTACTGATGTGCTGTGCATGGAAGGTAATGCAGGGCATGGCCACCATTGTGCCAGTGGCGCTACAGTGCTGTTCACCTATATGGCGCTGTGGCACTGGGGCATCGTAGGTGCACTGGGACAACAGCGCTGTAGGCCAGTACAGGAGGTGGCACACAGGCACCCAATCACACTATACGCATTGGGTTCCAATCGCACTGTGGCTGTCCGTGCGCCAGAGACCCTTGACCCTATGCCCAACCTTTGCCCCCTAGGCGCCATGCGTCAGGCATGGGTGCACCACTATCTCGCTGTTTGGTGACACCACTATAGGGAATGGCAGCGCTGTACTGTGCAGCATCTGCACGTGGCAGGACCGTGCTGCAGAGCACCATTTTGCCTGAACCAGGCAGCAGAGATGGCGCAGAGGTGTGCTGTGGTTTGGAGCCAGATAGAGCTTGCCAACCTGGTGGCGATAGTTGAGCCCCATGCTGGGGCTTTGTTTGGAGAGGCACCCCTGGACAGGGCCAGGAGTGCGGTCTGGCAGGAGGTGGCTGACATCCTGGAGGAGGCCACCAGTATGGGGCAGATGGTGGAGCAGTGCCGCCACCGTTATGGGGACCTGAGGTGCAGGGACCCAGACCTTCTTGCCCGCCTGTGGGCACATGCTAGGAGGGGCATGGTGCCACGGCCAGGTAGGTGCAACATCCATACACTTTTATCGTCCATACAGATATCACAGTTACATGTGTCTGGCACATGGGGGGGGCCGTCCGGTGTTGGCCATGGTGGTGGTATCGGGGTGTGGGGTGGATGGGTATGGCTGTGTGGAATTGCACACACATGGGGGTGGGGGACTTTGCTACCAGATTGTACTGATGTTCCTCTCTCCATGTTTGCACCTTAGGGCCAGAAGAACGGCAGCGCAACAGGGAGAGGAGGTGCCGCATGGTGGAGCAGAGGGACAGGATGGGTGATGGTGGTCCGTGGAACGTGGACCAGCCTGCTGATGGTGAGTGCCTTACATCCATGATTACTATTGCATGCTGTATAACTGGGCGGGCAGTGGGGCATGGCCACCATCCATTGACACCACTGCCATGCACGCAACTTGTTACAGTCAGCACTGTCCAGTGGCACTGCATGTCTGGGAGTGCATCAATGGTGGTCCATGCGTGCACCGGGCACATGGCTGTGGCACTGCCTTCACACCACATAGCCAAGTCAGTGTACGGCCATGGTGGTGCTGTGCAGAACATGGGTGGTGGGTGTGTACAGTGGTCCTCATGGCTGTGGCTGCCTAGGTGGGCAGGTCTTACGGACACGGTCACTGTGGGTGGTTGCACACCATCACAGGGGTGTGTCACATAGCTGTATGCCATGCACAATGGGTGGGCTGCAGGGGGATAGAGAGTCACACCTATTGACTCTGCTCCCTCGTTCTAGGTGGCTGGTGACTCCTGCAGATCCAGCAGGATATTCAAGAGCTGCCTCAGGTGGCGAGGGAGACATTGCAGCTCCTGCGGCGCATACACCGCCACGAGGTCAGGAGGAGGAGGAGGAGGAGCTCACATCAGCGCCAGAAAGAGGTGGACCGGGGCGGCCATTGATGTCCTCATGCCCTGACTACCATCTTCCCCCCTTTGACCCACCATCACACCCCTTTTCCCTCTCCCATATGTTCACCCCTGCCCCTTACCCACCCCCACCTGTGGCCCTTCCCCCCCTCTTGTATATAATTGTAAATAGTTTTACTTGACATCTTTTCAATATATATATTTTCTTATAACAACTGTGGTGGTCTCTGATTTGCAGTGGGCTACAGGTGCTCAGCTGCAGTGGTGTGCATGGCGTCAGGGGTGGTGCATGCATGGGCGTGTGTGTGTGTGCGCAGAGGTGAACCACCTACGGTGTGGGCAGGGGGATCAGTCACTGTCTGTGGTTTGTGTGTTGTACTCTATGCACTGGATGCCTGTGTACAGTGGTTCACGGGGCCTGAACTGTGTGCATGGCACCCCTGTCAGACCATCCATGGCCTGTGCAGCTGACACCCTTGCATGTCTGTGATACGCATGGTCTGCTGGCGTGTCAGTGGTGGCTGTCCATGCTAGATAACAACTGTACCCGGCACAATGCCAGGTTGCCTGCCATCACCAGTATGATGCATGTCTGCCTCCGGTGGCACTGTGGCCTTCGCTGTTGTTGTCCCTCATCCATGCTGTCACTTGTGTCTGTTGCAGGGGATGTGCTCCGGTGTCTGTCACTTGTGCTCTGGCAGCATGCTGGTGGCATACAACTTCATGGTGCCTGCAGAGGGTGGCTGGCACACCTGTGCAGTGTAGGGGTGCTGGCCGTGAGTACACATCAGCCGTGGCCACACACACCAGTGGCTTGGTTGACCCGCTACTGTGTCCCTGTGTTGGTGTGCCCTTGGGTATGGGTGGGTGTTTGTCCATGCACTGTGTTGCATCCTGTGTGGTGCATGCCTCCATGCTACACTGTGTGTGTCTGTGCTGGCTGTTGTGGCCAGTGCTGGGATGGGATGTGTCCTTGGGAGGGTGTGCAGGGTGCTGTACTGCTGGAGGTGGGGTCCAGGGCATGCCCTGTCACATGTGGGGTACCTCGTGTGCTGACACATGGTTGGTCTCTCAGCTGTACCTCGGGGATGTGCAGGGCAGCACTGTGTATGCATCTGTTGCATTGCTGTCTGCTGCCACCCACTGCAGGGTGCCCATGGTGGGGCTGCCTTGCATGGCTCCATGGTGCACAGGGTTGCATTGTCACAGTGGGGGTGGTGGCATGCATGGGGTGTCCTGCACTGTTGGGTGCTACTCCTGGGCAGGGTGTATGGGGATCATGGTGCAGGGTGTGCTCTGCATTGGTGGGATGGTGTGGTATGGGGTGGTTGGCCATCCTTGTGTGCAGGTCACAGCTTGCCAGGGGGTGTGCTGGGGCACCATGGCCCGGCTGTGGGTTGGTTGCTGGTATCCATGGGTCAGTGGTTATTCCAGCTCTCCCCCAGTTGTGCGGTGCATGGGGTGTGGGGGATGATGTCTGTTCTGCTTTGTGTTCCTCTGCCCATCTGTGGCATGGGTGCTGGGCCCCTGCATCCCTGGTTGTGCTGTTGCACTGCTGCCTTGCTGCTGGGGGCATCCCTGGTTGCGCTATGGCACATCTGGACTGCTCAGCTGAACATCCCTTGTTGCTCTATGGTGCATCAGGTATGCTCAGCCTCACCTCCCTAGTTGCTCTATGGTGCAGGTGGTGCGATATTCAGTCGTCGGCCATAGGCGCATCTTGGCCTTTGCAGTTTTTGAATATCGCGCTTCTTGTGCATGGGCGCAGTGGACTTGCGCTTGCTCCTGCTGTTGCGCACTTTTTGGGCGCAGTTTGAATATCTGGGCCAAAGAACCTTAGTGTGCAAACACTGAGATAAGGGTTACCCCAAAGGGCATTGGCCGGGAAGACAAGTTTCAAAGGAATACAAAATCTCATATACCCCTGTAATGCATTATTGGGGTATGTGTGATTTTGTATTTCTTTGAAACTTGGCTTCTCAGCCAATGCCCTTTGGGGTAACCCTTACCTCAGTGTTTACGCAGTAAGGTTCTTTGTCTTTTAGCTTGTTTTTTGTTTTTATTGGACTCACCACAACCCAACCCAGATAGATCAACTTAGGGTAGCTGGTTCATTCCACTGGGGTGTCATACAAATGAGGCACACTGATGAGTCCTGGTAGGATGAAATAAGTGTCTGTGTCTTCTGTTGGCACCCTTTGCAGTCTGTGTAAGAGGCCTTTTGGCACCATGCACTTCTGCTTAAAGTTGAACCAGCATAATATTTTGTGGTGATTTGCATATACAGCCCATGATGCTTTGCATTATGGGGGTATGTGTGATTTTGTATTTCTTTGAAACTTGGCTTCCCGGCCAATGCCCTTTGGGGTAACCCTTGCCTCAATGTTCGTGCACTAAGGTTCTTTATCTTTATGTTCCATAATGTTGTGCTTTGCAATGTACTGATTGATGTTCCATATCATTGTACCTTTTAATGTAGTGGTTTGTGTTCCATACCATTGTGTCTTGTAAGGTATTGGTTTATGTTCCATACTGTTGTGTCTTATAATGTATTGGTTTATGTTTCATGCCATGGTATCTTTCAATATATTGATTGATGTTCCATACTGTTGTGTCTTTTAATGTATTGGTTTATGTTTCCTATCATGGTGTCTTTTAATTTATTGGTTTGCATTCCATATATTGATTGATGTTCCATACTGTTGTGTCTTTTAGTGTATTGGTTTATGTTTCGTATCATGGTGTCTTTTAATTTATTGGTTTATGTTACATAGCATTGTGTCTTGTAATGTATTGATTGATGTTCCATACCGTTGTGTCTTGTTATGTATTGGTTTATGTTCCATAATGTTGTGTTTTGTAATGTGTTAATCGATGCTCCATACCATTGTGTCTTTTAATGTATTGGTTTGTATTCCATATCGTTGTATCTTGTAATGTATTGGTTCATGTTCCATACTGTTGAGTCTTGTAATGTATTGGTTCATGTTCCATACCATTGTCTCTTTTAATGTACTGGTTTATGTTTCAAATGGTAGTGTCTTTTAATGTATTGATTTGTGTTCCATACTGCTGTGTCTTTTACTGTATTGGTTTATGTTCCATACTGTTTTGTCTTGTAATGTACTGATTGACTTTCCATATTGTTGTGTCCTTTAATGTATTGATTGATGTTTTCCTTTAATGTATTGATTGATGTTCCATACCCTTGTGTCTTGTAATGTATTGGTTTATGTACCATACTGTTGTGGCTTGTAAAGTATTGGTTTATGTCCATATTGCTGTGTCTTGTATTGTATTGTATTGATTGACGTTCCATACCATTGTGCCTCTTAATGTGTTGGTCAATGTCCCATACGTCTGTGTCTTGTAATGTATTGGTTTGTGTTCCAGCATGTCTTTTAATGTATTGGCTTATGTTCCATACCCTTGTGTCTTGCAATGTATTTATTGATGTTCCATATTGTTGTGTCTCTTAATGTATTGGTTTATGTCCCATACTGTTGTGTGTTGTAATGTATTGGTTTATGTTCTATCATATCTTTTAGTGTATTGGTTTATGTTCCATGCCCTTGTGCCTTGTTATTTATTGATTAATGTTCCATACCATTGTGTTTTTTAATGTATTGGTTTATGTTACATATCGTTGTGTCTTGTAATGTATTGGTTTATGTCCCACGCCGTTGTGTCTTGTAATGTATTGGTTTATGTCCCACGCCGTTGTATCTTGTAATGTATTGGTTTATGTCCCACGCCGTTGTGTCTTGTCATGTATTGGTTTATGATCATAGAATTGTGTCTTGTAATGTATTGATAAATGCTCCATATCGTTGTGTCTTGTAACATATTGGTTTATGTCCCGTAACTTTGTATTTTGTAATATATTGGTTTATTGTATGTTTCATACTGTGGAATCTTTTAATATATTGATTGATGTTCCATACTTTTGGGTCTTTTAATGTACTGGTTTTATGTTCCATAGTGTTGTTTCATGTAATGTATTGGTTTATGTTCCATACCATTGTACCTTGTAATGTATTGGTTTATGTTCCATACCGTTGTATCTTTTAATGTATTGGTATATATTCTATGTTGTTGTGTCTTGTAAGGTATTGGTTTATGTTTCATATTGTGGTGTCTTTTAATATAGTAATTGATGTTCCATTCTGTTGTGTCTTTTAATGTATTGGTTTATATTTCATATTGTGGTGTTTTTTAATGTATTGGTTTATGTTCCATAGCACTGTGTTTTTTAAGGTATTGGTTGATGTTTCGTATTGTTTTGTCTGGTAATGTACTGTAACCTATTTATTATCAGAATGACAAACAGAAAAAATCCCCCCTGCTCTTTTTTAGCCAATTCATTTAAAGTGTTACTCCCGAAGTCATATCTCCCCTTAGACTTTTTTTTCCCAGGGTAAGTATACTCAAACTATGTAAACATTCCCTTAACCTCTCCATTCTCTTAATTATTTTAGTTGCTGTCTGCTGCACTCCAAATGGCCAAATTATCCCTTTTGTATTGCGACCAGCTGAATTGTTCACAGTACTCCAAATGTGCCAGGCAGAGTAGCAGAATCACATGGCTTTCACAGCTTGTAATGGTAACACAGTATTGTAATGACTGCAGGAACCTAGTGTCCATCTTGTCCATGCCTCCTGCTCCATGGCAGTGATTTACTAAATTTTAATAATGGTGTGCCTCCAAACACATGAACTGCAATGTTAACCCTGTTCGTGCTGTGGACCCCCATGCCACTCTCCCTCATGAATCTGTCTAAGCCTGCTTTGCAAGCCAGAACAGTGCCATGGGCTTTTATTGCAGTCCACCATTTGATTTGCCTGACTTACAGCTGCTGCACAATACTCTGAAAGCTTTAGCTTCTCATTAAGGGTGCCTCCCCTCAGCTGCTAGTTTTTTTTACGATTGAAATAGTACTGTACCCCTAACATGAGTTCTTTGGGTCTAACTGAAGGACCTTTCACTTGTTTGCTCTGAATTTTATTTTTTATTTTTTGACCTATTTTGCCACTATGCTGATGTCTCTTTGTAAATTGTCTTCTTCTTTTTTGGACTCTACCCCTCTTATTATTATGTGGAGGAACAGAACAGGGTCAACCAGGAGGGTTATCTGCAAAATCTGAAAAAAGCAGCACTCATGGTTACAGAAAGTAAAGCAGAGACTGAGTTGAGAATAGCTGGTGGAGGGGATCAAGGACAGAGAAAGCGAGAGAGAGAAAACCTTCTTTAGGTACATTATGGAAAAAAGAAAACTAAGGGTATTATCAGATCAATGAAAAAGGGACATTGGTGGAGAAGGATGGGAAAAAGACTGATATACTGTACTGAACAAATACCTTTGTTCAATGTTCACAGTACATGGGGCATCATTCCTAGAGCACAGAGTACAGGCCAAAGAGAGGGGGATGAGTGCATTGGAATTGGTACCAGTCTCAGAGGAAAGGGTGCTGAGGGGGTTTCAAGTCCCTGGAGGTGAACAGGCACCTGGTCCTGATGGGTTGCTCTCTAGTGGGCTGAAGGAGGTGGGGTAGACACTGGCATGTTGACAGAGCTGTTTAACTGTTTCCTAGAGATGGGGTGATTCCAATAGACGGGAGAGTAGCACATGAGGTTGCACTACACAAGAATGGGGACTGACCTAGGAAGCTACATACCAGTTGGTCTGGCTTCGATTGTGGTCAAGCTGCTGGATACCATCATTGAGGAACAGATAGAAGAAAGTCTTGGAGGCAAATGGATTGTAAAACATGAGGCAGCATGCGGGTTGCAGCAGGGAGCTTTTGCTAAACTACCCTGAGTGATTTCTTTGATTTTGTTATAACTTGCAGTGGAGAGGGGCCAAGCAACAAAAATGTTGCACCTCAACTTTAGCATGATCTTTGTTTCTGTCCCACACAGAAGAGTTGCAAAAAAGCTTGGCAACCTGGAGATAGGGGACAACCTGACTAAGTGGATAGGAGACTGACTCGAGGGCAGGATGCAGAGTGTGGACTTCAGTGGGGCACATTTGGTCAATGGAGCACACTAATAGCCCAAGGGAGTCATGAGCAGGGTAGCAGAGGGATCAGTTCTGGGACCTGTGCTTTTTAATCTTCTCATCTGAGATTTGGGAGAGGGAACCAGAATGATGTATGCCTCTTTGCTAATAGCACTAAGATCTGTGGCAAAGTGGAGTTAGAGAAATGAAAAGGAACCTGGAAAAATTGGGAAAGTTGTCCAGTTTTTTGGCAATTAAAGTTCGGTTTAAAAAAGTACAAAGTGATGCATATCAGTAATAAGAACCCTGAAATGGATTACAGGATGGCAGGAGTAAGAGTGATGTATAAATAGGACAGAGCAGAGAGACCTACTGTAGGGGTAATAATTAGTTACAGGCTGAAGTCTCAGTCTTAGTGAAACATATATACTGTATATGGTATATGGGGAGGCAAGCAGGATGCTGGGATGTACAGGAAGGGGATTTGCTAGTACTTTTGGAGGAGGGAGGAGATAATGGTCCTGCACAGTTTCCTGCTAAGAACACAGCTGGAGTACTGCACAAAGTTCTGGACTCCACACCTCATGAAGGACCATGATCTAAAACTCAAAAAACCCCAGATAAAAGCACTGAGGCAAGGGCAATATGGAAATGCCAGGTTTCAAGAAATATATAACTACATATATCACTATAATAGAAAACATCATGGGAAGTATATGCAAATCACCATGAAAGAGTTTAGACTGACATGCAATTTTTTACATTTCTTTGAAACCTGGCTTGATCGCCAGTGCCTTTTCAGGGTAACAATTGCCTCAGTGGTTTTGTGCTGCCTTTCTTTGAATTTTAAATTACTATCCTGTTTTGGGCTCCATCATGACCCAAACCAGTAAGACCAAAATATGATTGGTTTGTCCTTCCTCTGAACTGTTACAGATGAGGCACACTGAGTCCTGTGTAAGACAAAACATGTGTCAATGTCTTCTGTTTTCAGCTTTTGCTACTTCCACACATAGTACCAATGTGGGGTTTCAGGCATTTTGCCTCTTTGCACACATTAACTGAACTCCCTCCTGGTTGCCCTCTGGTACTCCCCCTCCAACGCCTGTTTCAAAATGGAGCTGTACAACCATCTAATGGTCACTAACATTTATACATGCTTCTTGCCTCCTTGAGTAATATACCTACATACGTGCAATTTAGGTTATTTCTGCTAAAAGTGTTTGCAGAATTTCTGCACCTTATTACTGATGCACGTTATGTTTCTGTTTTTCTGTTGCATCATGCTGTCTTTTTGCTACCTCAATCATGTATTTTATTGTATAGCCTCTGCTCCTGTATTACATTGTAAAACTATAACATTCCTAATGCCAGCATAGTATTCTGTGGTGATTTGCATATGCAGCCCATAATTCTTTGCATTGTGGGGGCATGTGTGATTTTGTATTTCTTTGAAACTTGGCTTCCCAGCCAAATGCCCTTTAGGGTAACCATTGCCTCAGTGCTTGCACACAGAAGTTTTTTGTCTTTTAAATTTTTTTTTGTTTTAATTGGGTTCACCACAACATAACCCAGATAGACCATCTCAGGGTAGCTGGTTCATTCCACTGGGGTGTCAAACAGACGAAGCATACTGATGAGTCCTGGTAGGACGAAACATGTGTCTATGTCATCTGTTGGCACCCTTTGCAAACTGTGTGAGAGGCCTGTCGGCACCATGCATTTCTGCTTAAAGTTGAACCAGCATAGTATTCTGTGGTGATTTGCATATGCAGTCCATGATGCTTTGCATTGTGGGGGCATGTGTGATTTTGTATTTCTTTATCCTCCTAGTCTCCTCGGAAGCCCCCATATGATTGACCCCCCCAGTCCCATCACCCTGGCTCCTCCAGGACTTACCTTCACTGTTGTCCTCTGCCACAGGACCGTGACTGTGTCCAGCCACTGGTGTAAAGCCTGCAGGGGGTTGATCTTCATCACACCACTAAGGCTGTTTTCCAGCTGTTTTTCTCCCTGTTTCCCACTGTTGCTGGGGCACGACACGTCAGTGTGTGTACATGGAGCCATACGCATGCTGCAGAGTACTGCAGCACCCTCCCTTCATTGGTGTCCCTGACTCATTCTGCCCTCAGGCCTCCACCTGGGGACAGTCATTCGGTGGGACTGCCAAGCCACCTTCCCCAGGTACAGAGAGCTGTCCTCTAGATGCTCTATCCTCTCTCTCCCTGGCTGACCCCAAACAACCTGCTTGCACCATGAACACAGGTCGCAGGCATGGCAGGAGGTAAGGCACCAATGCCTCAGCCCTCTACACCACTGGGCCAGCCATAGTGCCATTATTTCTTGTAACTGTACTCTCCTGGGTTGTGACTGAAAATAGCCATATTATTGTCTAGTTCGCTTACCCAGTAATCAAAAGCCAACTAACTGCATAAATATTGAGCACAAGAAGTTCTAATGCCAATCCCACTGATGACTGCTTTCCAGTTTGGTCATTTCACAAAATATGTGAGGCCTGCAGTAAGTTAATGAATCCATGGGTGTGCAGAGGACCAACTTGGATTGGTGAGCCTATTACCTGTATAAGGTGAGCCTCAATAATAAGTAAAGGATTTTAAAGCAATTACCCACTTTTAGCTCCCTGAGACACACCAAGATCCTTAACGGAGCAACTTCATCCCCAGGTGATTAAAAAATGTTTCTGACAATAACAGCTCTTGATTTTTTTTTAAAGAAAATTGTTCCTTCCCAAATTTAGAAGTGACAGCTGAGCTGACAAGCAGAAGTTTATCCTCTCCCCCACTCCCATGTGTCATCACAGGGATATCTGTGAGTCACGGTTGGGGGGGGTGGAAATAGTTTGAATCTGCCTCTGATGATTCTGGTGCACTGGTTGGGGTATTCTAACCCTAACACCAAATACTGTCACCACTGAGGACCCCTACTCTGAAGTGTAACTGGGAGAGGGGGGTCCACAGAGTGAGTCATAGCTATCAGTAGTTTTTGTGCTGTTGTAATAATGCACAGCTCCACACCTTTCCCTGGCTTGGCATCACAGACAACATCCTGTAGATGCAGTTCAAGAGGCAGCCACCAGGACACTACCAGCCTAAAAAAATAAAATTAAAAGCTTATTTGTACTGTTTGTAGATTTCAATGGAGGATACCAGCATAAGGTGAGTGAGATTTTAAGAACTGTATTTCACTTATCACTTACCTTAGGAGTCCCCCATAGAAAACTTGGTAATGCACTTTATGTAACACTGAGCAGAATTCTGCTGTATCCTGATTTACCTGCAGAAATAGGGGTCAAACAGTTTCTGCCTCTGGGAACAGCTCTCTGGGCTTTCCTTGCATTCACAGGTACAGTTTTCTGGGTTCAGCACCTGATTCCTGGGACAGCTCCTTCTACAGACACAATCACACAGATCTTCATCAAAGTCCAAGTATGGTCCACACAGTGCTAACATTCCAAGGGCATAGAGTTCTGTGAAAGACAAGCAAGACAGAGGCACATGTCAAGTACAGTACTCACCAATTGGTAGATATAAGTAGAGAGACACATGTCAAGTACAGTGCCCACCTATTAATATATCTAAGTAAAACTTTGACCTATTGACAGCAAAACAAATTAGCGGACTTGACACACATTTGGAAAATTTTGTCGGCTCAATATTACTGGTAGGTAAAACGGCCTTTTTTCATAATCAAAATATTTGTGTTGTCCCTTTGAATGTTCAAATCATTGTTAGAAGAAGTCAATTCCCCTTTAAATGTTACTGCTCTTCTCTTTCTTCTCTCCCCCCACACACCAAAAATGGAGATTCTGCTTTGACCAATTACTGAGCATCAGAATGCCTTATCTGCATGCACATATATAAGGGATATGCAGGGGGGACATGTGTGATACATGATTTATTTACACAAGTGCTGTTTGACTTTTTGTAACCTCACCAGTGGCGTAGGCCATAAGAGACATGACCAAGGGCAAACAGCACAAGTGTAAATAAATCATGTATCACACAAGGTCACCCCCTGCATATGTCATTTATAAAATAGGCGAGGGTCTTGTGCAATAGTTTAGTTTTATTGTTTGCTATTTTTTTTTTCTGTGAAGTGTCAGGATTTCTTTTGTAGGCAAGTTGCTTTGTGCTTCTTTCCTGTCCTGGTTGCCAGGGCATTGCTAGGGATGCACCATCTGGCAGCTCTGCTGATGGGTGGAGTCAGGGAGTTCTGAAACATTGCCAGTGAACATAGCGGACCCGCTTAATGCAACTGCTCCCAGAAGATTGTTCCCATTAGTGGAGCAAGTGAGGCTCGATGTTGAAGAGCTTTAGGGAAATCATGTGATTTTATGGGGCCGGACGGTGCTTCCTGATGGAGATGGCTGTTTGAAAGTGTGGCTGGAGTGTGCGGGACCAACACTTGGAAGACAGCAGAACTGTGAGTGGGACTGGTGCGACGGGGGACCTGACAGGACAGCACTTACTGAAGTACCAGGAAAACCTAACAAGAAAAAAAAAAAGCAAACAGAGAAAGAGGTCTTTTTTTTTAAGCTTGTAAAGAGCTGTGAAACAGTCAACGTTACTATGAGCAAGCAGGAGGCAGCGTGTGCGGGTGGAGTTCCATTGTGTATACGGTAACAACTGAACAGGATGGAAAGGGAAAAGGAAAAAATTGCCGTTATTTTTTACAGGCTTTAAATGGTGAATCAGAGAAAGATGCGTGTGGCAGTTCGGGAGTTACTTTTCTAAGAAGATGCAATTTGTTGTTGGTGAGGGATGGGAAGGGCGCTGTGAATTGAAACTGTGGGAAAAGTGAAGATGGGTAGAAGTAGCGTCAACTGGCTGGCAGGGGGCAGTGATGACATGTCTACTATGTGTATAAATCTGTGATGACATGTCTACCACGTGTATAAATGTGAGATTTCACATTTATACACATAGAAGCTCAGATACACAGATTTATCACGCAGGATGTATGTCCAGGCTTATTGCATAAATTTATTTACTTAAAGATATTTCAACAGAATAGCCCAGTTGTGTTGGATAGCTAGTTTACAATCAGCTCCAGCCCAAGGGGTGGGCTTGCAAACACAATACATTACAAGTATGGCAATACAAACACACCAATATAAAATACAAACTTGAGACTGCCGTGCTTTTTTGGATAATAAATGACTGGTTGCACAGTAATAGGATAGAATTCTTTATTTAAAGATTGCTATGGTAGGTGAAATACATATCTTGGAAAGGAGAGCAGTGTATAGAACTGCTCCTCTGAACATCAAGGATGATTTGCCAAAGTTTTTGTTTACTTTAGGAATATATGAATCCCTTTTGGCTTTCCTTTTAGGGGTGTTCTCATGAATTGAGCTTACTGACTGAAAGTTCTTTCTTAAGCCGCGTTTGCACGGCCACTGCACTGCTAACTACAGTCTGCTCCCAGTCCTCCTGTACCGCATCCAATTACCTTTGCACAGCCCTTCTCGGTACCGATGCAAGTTGTGCTGAGAAGGATCATGCAAGGGGGTGGATGTTTGCGTCTTGCTCTCTGCTTGTGTTGTGATGCATCCCCATGCTCATACCCCTTCAGTCAGAAATGTTTCCATTCTGGTCCCACTCCATAACTGCAGTGCGAACGGAAGACCTAACCCCCACCAGATGACACTTACTCAGTCCCAATCCCTGGTCCCCGGCCCCCCTCTGCAAGTGCTATCCAAACTGAATGTAGTAAGAAAAACTGCACTAACATGCAGCAGGCATTTGGAGCAAGCGGTGCAGCCTGTCCACACAGCTGTTTACACCGCTCGCTCCAGCACATGTCCCCTACTTTGCTGTGACTCGGAGAGAGGAGAAGTGACCAACTTACCACGATTGAGTAAGTGTCCATACTGCCACATTTGCACCGCAGCAATCCGAGTGCTCAGGTTGCTGTAGTGCAAATGTGCCAGCGTACACAGGCCTATAGTATTTTCATAGCAAAGGTATAGTGATGGGGGTTTGCAATACAATAAATGAGTAAGTGAAGAAGGATGAAGTGACAGAAGTGACAAAGTGTCTGCAGCTCACAGCTATCCGCTCTCTTGGTCACCAGAACATTGGATCGGGTGGGCACTGGATGTTGTATACCTGGATTTCAGTAATGCCTTCAACACCATCCCTCACAGAAGGCTAAGCAACAAGCTGGAACATACAGGAGTCGGACAAAAGATAGTCAGCTGGATCAGAAACTGGCTACACGATAGGACCCAGAGAGTGCTAGTCAATGGATCATTGTCAAGGGAGGGTAGGGTAACCAGTGGCATCCTACAGGGGTCAGTACTAGGACCTGTATTCTTTAACATATTTATAGCAGACATCTCTAATAATGTAAAGGGGAAGGTTTGCCTTTTCCCAGACGGTACAAAACTCTGCAACAGAGTGGACACAAGGGAAGGAGCAGACAATATGTAAGATGACCTTAGAAGGCTGGAGGATTGGTCCAGGGATTGGCAGTTACAGTTTACCATCAAAAAGTGTTAGGTAATGTACCTGGGTAAGAGGAACCCTGGGAAAAAAGTACACACTGGGAGGACATCAACTTGAGGAGACACAGACTGAGTGAGATCTCGACATAATCATCACTGATGAATTAAAGGTAGGAAAACAATGTGAGAAAGCAGCACAAAAAGTGAGTGGCATCTTTGGCTGTATTAGTAGAGGTATTACTAATAGAAAGCAGGAGGTTATCATGCCCCTCTACAGGTCCTTGGTGAGGCTACATTTGGAGTATCGCGGTCAGTTTTGGAGATCTCACCTCAAAAAGACATCGACTGTTTGGAGACAGTGCAGAGAATGGCTACTAAGATGGTGCATGGACTCCATCACAGGTCATATAAAGCAAGACTCAGGGAGCTGAACCTATATTCCCTCGAGCAAAGAAGAAACTGAGGGGACATGATCAAAACATTTAAGTATGTGAAGGGATTTAACACAGCTTATGCAGGTCATCTGTTTCAACAGAACAGGACATCAAGTACAAGAGGGCATGATATGAGGCCGGTGGGAGGAAGGTTCAGTAGCAACCTCAGGAAGTACTTCTTCCTGGAGAGAGAAATAGACCCATGGAACAACCTGTCCCAGGAGGTGGTAGCATCAAAGATGATCAGAGAAATCAAACTAGCATGTGACAGACATAACAGACAAGTTAGAATGAAGGCTGCATAGGGAGGGGGTAGTTTTTCGGGCAGACTAGATGGATCACACAGTCCCCATCTGCCGATGCTTTTCTTATGTTCTTATGTTCTAACTCCACTCCAACAATCTTGTTAGCAGCAAAAATGCTTCTTTTATTTTATTTCACACTAATAAAATAGGGCAACAGTTTCACGGCCATCACTACTTCATCAGGCCCAACAATGTTGTATTCTTTAAATCTCTAATTTCTCAACGCTTTCTATTTCTTGTTAACCTCAATGAATGTCTCCCTTTTTAACATCTTTCATAATGTGCTTTCAAATGCACCTTGAGTGATAGAGTGTTTGCAGCTCACAGCCGTCAGCTCCCTTGGTTCTGAGAGCGGCTGGCGGGCTGCCGAACTCTGCCGCCGGTGTGTTGGCACGATATCAGATGGTAAGGAAACATTCGTGGATGCTGAAATGAAACTTTCAATAAATTTAACTCAACTGCTGTTGAGCCTGATAGTGGCGATAACCGTAAAACTGATGCCTCAGCTTCATCAGTGTGGTTAAAAATAAAGCGTTGCTGCAAACAAGATTGTTGGAATGGAGTTCATCCTTTTTCACTTACCCATGTGTTTGGATTGGCTTCTTTGGATGACCCAACATCAGAAGAATTACTAAGGACTTTGGGCAACCTGAACCACCCACTACAGGGTTTGCAAGGTAATAACCATAGCTGGGACTATATAAACTCTGTGACTGCAGACTGAGGGTTTAGGAAGTTCAAGATACAATTATTGCTGGGAATTACCCTCACCACTATAGGTATTATTTCTAGTATGCTGAAACAAATTAGAAAACAATTAATTGCTAAGAGAAGTTAAAACAAGTTTCCTGCTGCCACTTTTACTGTACAAGTTAATAGCAGAATATTGACAGTGAAGAGTAGTATGCGGGTGTTAACCAATCAGAATGCAATGATTAGCATGCAGTCTTATTGTTAAAGGAGAACTACAATCAAAATTTATAAAACATATGCTGCTCACAGTGTTTTGATTTGTATGTGTAGTCTAGTGTGTCCTTTCCTTTGCTTGCTGTTAGGATTTTTTTTTCTAAATGTGCCTACTTATCTTATAGCCCCTGGAGATCTCCATGTTTGCTTCTTATAATACACAATGAGCCGGTATCAGCTTTGGCTCTTAAATGCTGCATTTCATATTCCAAAGAAATAATTAAAGTTCTAGAATGTGAATTATTTCTCTGCACAGCCACCATCAGCTCCATTCTCCTGAGTCACTAGAGAATGTGAGCTCAGTACCACAGCTGATTTCAAAAATCAATCACGAGTGCTGCAGAAATGGCTCTCCATGAAGTGTTCTACAAACAGCTAACACGGCAAAGAAAAGCACTTCTGATAAAACCCTCAAAATTAATGAAAACTGTTAAAACCAAAAACTGGTATTTCTCAGTCTCGTTTTGTATTATACACAATAAAGTGGTGACAAATCAATTAGCTCAGGTCAATGTGCTCTGCAATGTCGCACACTGGGCTATTAGCTCCAGCATTAATTGGCTCCCTGCATAATTCTTTCCCAAACTGCACTCCCTGGAGTTTATTTTAAAAAGTTTATATGGGGGGGAGAGTGAATTGTCTGGGAATTATTTGTATAGGGGGTTAATTAATGCCAGAGCTAATAGTACAGTGAAAGTTCTAGCAGAGCACATTGACTGAAGTGAATTGACATGTAGCCCAATAAAGTACCCCAAGTGTGACATACTCAATGGTATTTCACAACTCCTTAGTGTGATGACATTGTAAAGGCAGTTACACTGCGCTTTTGTGCCAGTAATGTCACCACATTACCTTGGTGTGGAATACAACCTTGTACTTGAAACTTAGGGGTACACTATGCTCTTTTTATTGCTTTTTCTTTTTCACACAATGCCTCCTGTTACATGTGAGTGTTATGCTAGAGAGCATTGATTGAGTCAGTGCTAGCTTACAGTCCAGTTTACAGAAATAGCAGCATGCTGGTAAGTGCCCCTTCTTACTCAATGAGCACAATTAAGGCTACATTCTCAGTTTTGCAAACATCAGAGGGATAATTGGGTGGTGTTTTCTTTAAGGAAGCAGCTAGAGTCTTCACTAATTATAGCATTGGTGACCTCGGTTGATTTGTGTTCTTTTTACAGCTGAAGTGGGCATAACCCTGCAGACGTCTTGTGAGTACTGTAGAAAAAAGGGAGCTCACCAGATATCGAAAATACTTTTTAGTAGTTGAGGTGAATGGCCAGCCTGCCAGTGCAGAGGCAGGGCATCCATCTCCGACACTGATGACCTGGGTTCAGAAATGGATTCTGGACATCAGAGGTCCAGCTAGGGGGAGAAGAACTGAGCATCCTAGAAACTGCTATCCTTCTCTGGGGGAGTGGGGTAGAGTGTCCAGCACACCATGGACCTCTGGCAGAGGCTGGGGGGGATCCATTTGTGCTGATGCCATCACCTGTGAGGGGTGGGGCAGACACGGTTTGTCATTGCATGCCTCTGCCCCAGGTACTGCCGCATCTGCAAAAATTCTGGCCCCCAAGCATGATGCCCTGTTTTGCTGCTGCCCCCACTGCAAATAGTGTTCACTGGGGGGGTCCTGCTCCCATGGCCCCACCCTGGGGGGTAAGCCACGGCATACTTCGATGGACTGTGGGAAGGGGGCTTCTGCCCAGTAGCTCCCACTCAGGGGGGTAAGCCTAGGCATGGGGGGTGGCATGTGGGTGGGGCTGAGCTTTCTTCATGGGGGCTGGACTACAAAATTAAAAAAAAATAGTGGAGGTGAATGGCAATCACTGCAGATAGGCCAAAAAGTTGCCAAAGCCTCCAATGCCCTGTTCCACCACCACCCCCACTGCCAACAGTGGTTGCTGGGGGGGTCCCACTGCCATGGCCCCATTCTGTGGGGTAAGCCAGGGCATTCTTCAATGGACTGTGGGAAGGGGGCAGCTGCTCGATGGCCCTGCCCAGGGGGGTAAGCCTGGGCAAGGGGGAGTTTGTGGGTGGGGCTGAGCTCCCTTCAGGGTGGGGGAGAGGCCGGACTACAACACTGAAAAAAAAATAGTGGCGGTGAATGGCATTCACTGCATGTTCACTCCACACTATTTTGTCCGGTACTGGTGGGACATGGCACTGTCTGCCATGTCCAAGATGGTGACCGGTGTTCACTGCTCATGTGTGATGACTCGTGCATGCACACTGAACTCCAGGTCATGGCAGCACAGTCCGCTGTGTCCAAAATGGCCACTGTTGCCCAGTGCACATGTGCGAGTCATTGCGCATGTACAGAGAACTCTGGCAGCCATCTTGGACATGGCAGACTGTGTTGCCATGCCATAGAGTTCAGTGCGCATGCGCAAATGGTTGTACATATGCAGTGAACTCTGGCTGCTGACTTGGACACGGCAGCACAGTCCACCATGTTCCTTCCTAGGTTTGGCTGCAGCCATACCGGCTCTGGCTAGATTTTGTTTATGGCTGTATGTGGTTTGATTAAAATAATTCCTTTATAAGCTAAACATTCACTTTTGTTGGCTATACCTATACAAACACTGAGAAAACAAAATGATTGTATGAAAAACGGTTATTTTGTTGAGGCCAGAATAACAGGCACTTAACATAGTAGTGCAGCTGCAGACTGGGCAAGAAGTTGCCAATGACCTCCAATGCATCACTGTCACATGGGACAAGAAGCATTGTGGGTAAAAAGAAAGGTAATAAAAGAAGCAAGTATGGAGAACCCCAGGGGCCATAAAACAAGGAGGCAAATTTAGAGAAAAATACTAACAGCAAATAAAGGAAAGAATGCATTAAGACTACACAAACAAAACACTCTACACAGCACATTCTTTTGTAAATTTTGACTGTAGTTATCATTTAAGTCTACTGTCTAATTATAAAGGGAACATTGTTTAACCAGGAGTGGCACACTAAGCCAAAGCTTGTTTCCAGTTGCAACCTGGGAGCACAAGGAAGTTAAGTGACTTGCTCAGGATCACACAGTATGCACCTAGGCAGCTGTGGGATTCAAACCCAGGTCTCCAGATCTGCAGCTCAGAGCCTTAACCCACTGTGCTATACTGCCTCCAATTATGTCATATTATACTGAAATTGTTCCTCTCAGCCATTCAGAATGCAGAGTTACTGTCTCATCATAACAGAACAGTAGCTCTGTATTTTGATTGGGTGAGGAGAAACTTTTTTTCTCTATAATTATCCATTTGTATCATTACAGTTGTTAGATGTACCTCTCTCCTTTTAAATAAAGGGAACAAGGTTTGCCATTGCAATGTATGAGATGAAGTTATGAATTTATGGTTTATAATGTTTATTTTAGTGTTGTATTGCAACATTTGAAATGTATGTAACAGACTCTTGGAACATGCACTACAGATTATACCTCCAAAAATCAAAGTAAAGTCAAATCAGTGCATTATAAGTTACTAGCATTGCCACCTTTTTAAGGCACAGTTTAATTCATTTCAAGAAGGTAGAGTTTTGCAGCTATCTCACCTACTAGACTTGTCACATGGTCTTTAAAGTGACTTTTAAGGCTCACTTCCTTATGTCCTTATCTAATCTGTGTTGTGTTGTACTGTAATGTATTTTCCAGTTTTCTGCACAACAGTGACTGTTAGCATCAGAAGAACTCAAAATCTGATAACGTTCCAGATTTCTTGCCCCTCAGACGCCATCTATTCCTGCCGCTGTTCCTGTTTTTAGGTCCACATAAGTCAACTTACTAGTCAAACCCAGGCATTTCTACTCACTTGGTCATAAATCAATAACCTTTTCTGTGTCCCTAGGGTTAGCAAGGTAATTTGACAGAAGGTTCCAGCCATCTGAAACTCTTGCCCATTTGGTGCAAAATATTTCCCTAGTGATAAGTCTTTGGACATTGCATGTACAGCCATCTTCTTGCACCTTGAAGCTGCCAACAAACCTATGCTATTGATTACAAACATATAAGCATACAAATATATCAGCAGATAAAGGCCTTATGGTTTATCTAGTCTGCTTGATTGTGCAGCTCCCTACTGCATGTATTTACAAAGAGAACTGCCCATTTCCCTTTTGACCTCCCTCTACTTCTCTCGCTCCTCTCCACTCACTCTCCTTCTACCTGCGATTTTTACAATCACCCTGTCCCAATCCCTCTTGAAGCTGTCTACTGCTTTTAGGACTACCGCCTTTGCTGGCAGCTCATTCTACCTGGCCACCACCCTCTTGGTGAAAAAGTGGCTCCTCATCTCCCTCCAGAACCTTCCTCCCACCAGCTTTAGGTTGTGCCCGCTAGCGATCTTGTTGTTGCTAAGGCTGAAGAGGTCCTCAGTGCTCACTCTGTTAATACCCTTAAGGTACTTGAAGGTCTCTATCATGTTCACCCCCTTCTTTCCTCAAGAGAGTATGTGTTAAGCTCCTTGTGCTTCTTGTCATAGGTGATAGGTGTTGCTTTGTTGACCCTTGATCAACTTAGTTGTCCTTCTCTGGGCCACTTCCAGCAAGTTGACATTCATCTTAAGATACAGGCACCAAAACTGCACAATGTACTCCAGATGTGGTCTTATTAGTAACCTGTATGGTGGCAGAATGACCCTTGCCTTCCTGGTGGTAATTCCCCAGGCTATGCAGCCCAGCATCTGCTTTGTTTTGGCAGCTACTCTCTTGTAGTGTGCAAAGTGTTTCAGGTCACTTGTGATTATTACTCTCAGGTCCTTTTCTTCTTCTGACCTGGTTACCTGCACTCCACCCAACCAGAATTTGGTCCCCAGATTCTTTACCTCAAGTGCATAACTTTACACTTTTTAGCATTGAACTCCAGCTGCCAAATGCCAGACCACTTTTCTAGCCTAGAAAGGTCTTCCATGAGTTCCTGTCTTCCTTCCTCCATGTCCATCCTCCCACAGACCTTGGTCTCATTCATGAAAAAGCAGATTTTACCATTGATCCCATCCATGATGTCACTTGTAAAGATGTTAAATAACACCAGGCCAAGCACCAAGCACTGTGGGACCCCACTGGTCACAAGCCTCGCTTCAGAGAATTCTCCCGACTACCACTCTTTTGCTTCTATCCTGCAACCAACCTCTGACTCATTCTGTAACCTTGGCCCCCACCCCCAGGTCTTCAAGCTTCCTGGCCAGTCTCCTATGAGGCATCAAGTTGAAGGCCTTGCTGAGGTCCAGATACTGGATATCAGCTGCCTGGCTGTTGTCCACTGCCCCTAGTGACCCAATCGAAGAAGCCAATTAAACCAGTTTGGCAGGACCTCCCTGAAAAATCCATACTACCTCTCATTCTGGAGTCCATTTTCCTTCAGAAAGCAAATCAGTTTCTCTTTCAGGATGGTCTTCATCAGCTTACCCACAATTAAGGTCAGTCTGACTGGTCTGTAGTTCTCTGGTTCATCCCTCGGCCCACTCTTATGGAGAGGCACCACATAGGCTCTACGATGCCAGTTTGACAACACTTTTGTTGACTGGCATCACAGCGTCAGGAATTATGTCAACCACAAGTTGCGGTTGACATAATTCCCAAATGTATCTCGGTCCTGTATTTCTATTGGGGAGCTTCACCTCCCCATGCAGGGGGCACTGCCCCCCGTACCCCCCCATACTTTTGATTATCAACTCCAGTCAGAGTTGATTTGGGAAGGGGGTGCAGGACCAGGAGACAGTGTGCCCCTGTCTCAGGCACACCAATACAGTGACCTGTCAATTTTGTTGACAGTGATGTAGGTCGCTGTGTTGGTGTCAGTTTACAGGAGGTATACCCACCACATGCACCATTCTCTAGTCCTGGGGCATGCTAGGTCTGCCGGGAGACCCACCTGAACCTCCGCCAGTTCCCTAAGGACACTCGGGTGCATGCTGTCTGGCTCTGGTAATTTGTCCACCTTTAGGGTTCTTAGGCTCTTGTGTACCATGTCGGCTTGAATTTTTCTCTCTGTGACTTCCCCCCCCCAGTTACCACCCCCTACTCCTTTGTGGTACTCATCCATTCTTTTACCGAGTGAAGACTGAACAGAAGTACCTGTTAAGCACCTTCGCCTTTTCTTCACTACCCTCTGCCCAACACACACACCCTTATTTAGCCTTACAGTCTCATCTTTTATGTTTCTTTTCTTCCCTATATACCAAGAAAAGGCATTCTCATCCGCTTTTACCTCTGGGCTTGCCATACTCCTCTCATGGCCTATGCTTCTCTTCCCACCCTGCTTACCTCTCTTGACTTAATGGCATACAGTAGTCTACCGTATCCTCCTTCTGAGTATGCTTGTACTTTCTAAAGGCTGCCCTTGTGTTCCCCACTGCTTTTGCCACCTACTTGCCAAACCAGTTGTTTTTTTTTACCTTAGCTTTCTTACTTTTTGATTTTGGCATACTCACTAGTGGCCGCCATCAATCCCTTCTTTATTATGGCCCACTTCTGTTCTATATCCATCTCCACTCTGATCCCAGCAAGGTGTTCTTGCAGAACTTCTCCCATCCTAACAAAGTCATCCCTCCAAAAGTCCAAGACCCTCGTCTTGGTCCTGATCATCCTTCTGTCAATGTCAAGGTTAGAGCACACCATATGGTGGTCACTTCCTGCTATCGGTACATCCACCTTCACATCCTGAACATGTGAATAGCTTGACAGAACCAGATCCAGGACAGCCCTCTCCCTAGTGGGCTTCATGACCTTGAGTCAGGAAAGCACTCTGGAAAGTATCCAGCAGTACTTGTTCCCTAGTGCAAGAGGTAGCTGGGATTTTTCCAGTCCATCTCAGGTAGATAGAAGTCCCCTATTATTACTACCTCCCTCCTGAACATATCTGTGATCTGGGACCCCAGTACCCAATCCAATTCCTTATCCTTGGAAGATGCCACTCCTGTCCTTAGTTTCCTCCCTTTCATGGATCGGATCTGCACCCACAAAGCTTCAAGCTTGTTCTCTGTGTTTTCCTCTCTGGTGCAAATTATCTGCTTCCTCACATACAAAGCCACTCCCCCCTTCCCATTCCCCTATCCTTTCTGTACATTTTATACTGGATGATTGCTAGATCCCAGTCATGGCTTTGCATGGCCCAAGTCTCTGTGATGGCACTATGTCCACCTCTCTCTCTCAGCCAACAGTGACTGTAATTCTGCCATTTTGTTCCCCAGATTTTTGACATTTAGAGATACCACCCTTCAACACAAATCTGGACACCCTTACTCTTGACCTGCCCCCTTCTATCCTCCCTCTTCCCTTGGTCCCTCCCTTCTTTCCCCACCTCTTCCATCCTTCCCCTCCTCTTGCTGTCCTGCTTGGCAGAAGGCCTATTGGCTTCCTCCACCAGGTGATTAAGGGTGCTGTGCACCCTGCTGCCTCCCCCCAGTTTAAATTTAGATTTTTAATCATAAAATCCTCCAGCTTTCCCTTCAGGGCCCTTGTGCCATTTCTACTTAACTCTATCCTGTTCAGTGCATACAGGTCCTTGTTATCCCACCTCCCCTGCCAACCACCAACACACCACCAAAACCATATTCCTGGTTACAGTGACCTCTATTAGGAGGGTAAGTGAATTGCAAGCCCTCTACACAGAGCCAAATTACCTAATTCACCACAGGGATAAAGTAGTTCTTAGAACCAATGTAAAATTCCTTCCTAGGCTGATATCTGAATTCCACCTGCATCAGTCAGTGACCCTCACTGTACTCTATCCAGAGCATTCCAGTCCAGGTGAGGGAAAGTTACATAGCCTGGACTTAAAGCAAATCCTGACTATCTACATGGACTGAGCAAAAGATGTCAGGCCCCACGGCACCCAGCTTTTTGTTACCTATGGCGAGTCTGGCAATAGCAAACCAGCGACAAAGAGATCTATCTCTCGTTGGATTGGATTTAGTTCTGCTATGAAAAAGCTGGAAAATAACCACCAAGAGGTTTAAGAGCACACTCCACAAGGGGCACTTCTGCCTCTGTATCATCTTCAAGGGACATCCCACTGTTAGACATTTGCAAAGAAGCTACTTGAAAAGCAAAGGATATCACAGCCCAGTAGGGATGCCAACTTTGGAACTGCTGTCTTGCAGAACCTTCTTCCTAACTAGGTTCTGGCTCCAGTCTCCCAAGGTACTGCTACTAAGTCTGCTTAACATTTAAAACATTTAAGTGAGAGGTTCCTGGGGTTAGAATAAAAATATACTCCCTGTAGTAATGTTGTTTCTTCTTAAAGGAGTACTTCACTCAAAATTTATACAAACATGTTATGCAGTGTTTTGATTTACGTGTATACTCCTGGAATGTCCTTCCATGTGTTTTCTGTTAGGAGTTTTTTTCTCAATTTGTCTGCTAGTTATTATGGCCTCTCCAACTAGTTTTACAGCCTCTGGGGATCTTCATATTTCCATGGTTTATTGGACATTTTCCTACATTGCCTCCTGTCCCCTGTGATATGATGCATCTGGG
Organism: Neoceratodus forsteri; assembly: GCA_016271365.2. NCBI lineage: Eukaryota > Metazoa > Chordata > Ceratodontiformes > Ceratodontidae > Neoceratodus > Neoceratodus forsteri. The sequence continues at coordinate 1,279,756,450 of CM057459.1, read as the reverse complement.
ACTATAGATTCAGCAAGTACTGGTTTGCAGTCAAGTTTAAAGCAGTTCCTTACCCAGTAGGCACTGAAGGCTACAGTTACAGTTTAGCAATCACTTGAGGTCTAACTGAGTGGATATTCTCAAAAGAAAACTACTAGGGTTTTTACTAGTTATATCACTGATGACCTAGGGTGATGTGTGTGCTTTTTATGGCTGGGTGCAGTTTGATGAAATTAAAAGCTTTAAAAGCAAAACATTTACTCCTGCTGGCTAGACCTAGACAAACATATAGAAAACAAAAATATTGATTTCAAGTTGTTTAGTTGAGGCCAGGACATCCGACTTCTAATTTTAGATTACTGCTGCAGTACTTTCCCTCACTGAATCAGTGGTCCTGGACACATCACTGTCACATGACACAGGAGGCATTGTATGACAGAAAAGAACAATAAACCATTCCAACATGGAGATCCCCAGATGCCATAAAACTAGCAGGCAAATTTAGAAAGAGAACTCCTAATAGAAAAAGGAAGGACACACCAAGACTAAGCACAGAAATTAAAACACTCTACACTACAAATGTTTTTGCAAATTTTGACTGTAGTACTTCTTTAAGGGATCCCTCACAATGTTTATACTCCCTACCCTGCCTTCACTTTCAGAACCTGAAATAGGTTCACACAAGAATCAGTTATTTTTAATGGAAGTTGGCTGAGCATTACTATCACAGTTTCTATAATTGTAAGTTTGTTGTTATGGTTTAAATGACAAATTTTTCCGTAGTCTGCTTTAAATTTGTTGGTGCTTTTTATAATTCCATGGAAAACATTTAAAAAAAATGTTTGTAGCCTTTTAGTTACTTTCACTAGCTACTCTGGCTTGGAAACAGATCTGAGAAACAGCCAGCATGGAGCACGATGCAGAGTTTGAACTTACATTCCAAATTTTAAAATTTGCATAAGTTCTATCTCTAGGGCATCACTCTCAACCGAGATGACTGCATAAAGTATAAACATAATGAGGGAACTCTTAAGAAGAAACAACGTTACTATGGTGAGTATTTTTTTCTTCTGCACCATTACAGTTTAAGCCAGGTGCATTTTATTGGCTATTCTGTTGCTTGATTCAAATTTTGATATAGCTCAAAGGTAAAAAAACAAGCTGATTGCTGTCCCACTGGTGCAGCAGTAGCACTACTGCTTCTGATGGTGTTGACCTGGGTTCAGGAAACGAGTCTGGGTCTTCGGAGGGCTTACCTGGGAAAGGAGGATCAAGCATCCCACGGAACGCTCTCCCAGTCCTCCTCCAGAGAAGGAGGGTTTCACATCCTGCTGCATTACCACCACCTGGGTGACCACAGGTGGTGGTGCAGGGGATATGTACATGCTGGGAGGGATCATTGATGCACACTCATGGGTTGGCTGCATCAGACTTCACTGGGTGCCAATCCCTATGTGTGCTCCGAGTGGAGGGGAGAAAACAGGAAAAGAATGCATAGGTTGGGCCGATGACACTTTTCCCATGGTCCACCCTCATGCCAGATTCTGGCTGCACCACTCCACGATTGACCCACATCTTCTCCTCTGCCCTGTGGGGACCAGATGAATGCAGGGGAAAAAAATGCCGAAGTGGACAATGGCATTCCAAGCCCCAAGGGGTAAGCTGGGGGGAGGAGCACAGAGGTGCATTGCAGGGGGGTGTGGGGATAAGGAGTGGATGCAGCAGGGTTTCAGGCAGAGGGGAAGCTTGTGTGAAGGAAGCAGAAGGAGGTCTCAGTCTGTGGATCCTGATGGAGAATAAAATATGTCTGAAAAAAAGCTGATTGTTATTTGGTCTCTGCATGATGTTTTATTTTGTCTTGAGTTAATGGATTTTGAACAGGTGCTGCCTAAAGTGAATTTGTCTCTCTTTTGGGAAAACTTAGAAAAACATAATATTTACATACAATTCAGGTTATGTTTTTATACTTTTTGAAAAATGTAAATATAACAAAGGCACAGCTGTAGTATTCATGATACATGCTCATATAACAGTCATATAAACACAGAAACATAGAAGCTGTTGGCAGAAAAGGACCTCCTGGCCCACGTAGTCTGCCTTAAGGTCCCTAACCTACTGTGCTACCATAGACCCTACAAATACAGAAACATAGAAGTTGTTGGCAAATAAGGACCACTTGGCCCACCTAGTCTGCCCTAAATTCCCTACCTGTAGTGCAACTGACGATCCTACTTGGACTCTGGCTAATGCCCACTTCTAGCTTCTAAGATTCTCTTGTGTCTGTCCCATGCATTCTTAAATCCCGTGCCCCCACAGACCCTAGTTGATCTCAGGCCTTACCAACCCCCAGCCCTGTTGCTAGGGTCAGCCTTTGTATATCCCATGCATGTCTGAAACCTGTCACCAGTTTGGTACCCACCACTGCTGCTGGGAGGCTGTTCCAGACATCCACCACCCCTTCTTTATAGAAGTGTTTCCTCACATCCCCTCTAAGTCTCCCTTCTAGCTTCATATCATGTCCCCTTGTCCTTCAGCATCTTTTTCTGTCCACAATGCCACCCTCCTGTACCTTATACCTTTGAGGTATTTGAACGTTTCTATTATGGCTCCCCTTTCCCTCCTTTACTCTATAGAGTACATATTTAACTCCCTGAGCCTTTCCTTGTAGTGCTTCTGACGTAGGCCATGCACCATTTTGGTTGCCTTCTCTGTACTGCCTTCACCCAGTCTATGTCTTTCCTGAGATCAGGCTTCCAGAATGGGACACAGTATTCCAGGTGGGGCCTCACCATTGATCTATACAGGGGTATCACTACCTCCCTCTTTTTTTTTTTTGTTTTTTGATTTTGTCTTTTCTCTCCCCGAGCCACCTGACACTCGTTACCTCAGCTCGGACACAGACATGGACCGCAGAGCTTCCACCCCCCACAATGGCTACGACCCTTTGATACCTCCCCAGATTGCCCCCCGGGGCAGGGCTGCGGCACCCCAGCTTAGCACCGCAGACTCGGGATTGGTCAGAGGGCCAGCCTGGGGGGCTAATTGAAGCCTGCGGTGAGCATCATCTAGGCGACTGGCAGCACCTCCATTTTCCTGGTTTTTCTGGGGCAGGGGCGTGCAGCGTCCTGCGTCTGCCCGCCCCTGGAGTTCTGCTGTCGCCAGTAGCTGCGGTTCCCCCGGCCTCTGCCAGGGGTCTGTTAAGCGCTGGACAGAGTCCCAACCTTCCACCCAGAGAAGGAGAGCAGTCCGCGGAACGCCCCATCCTTCTCCCCCCGGCCATCCCTCCAGTGACCCGAGTCCATTCCCAAACCTGGGTCACCGGTGTCGCAAGCGGAAATCCCACCGCTGCACTGATGGGCCAGCCTATCTCTCCCTTTCTGCTAGTTATACCCCTCCATACACATCCCAGCATTCTAGTAGCCTTTTCTGCTGGTTTGTCACACTGCTTTGCTACCTCTAGGTCATCAGATATGATGACCCCCAGATCCCTTACCGGTTTTGTGGTTGCTAACACCTCCCCCTAAATGATACGTTGCCCTTAGAAACATAGACTTTGATGCAGATAAGGGTCGCTTGGCCCACCTAGTCTGCCCATTTCCCTACCTATTGGATAAGCTGTAGATCCTAGTTAACCAACAGCCTACTTCTTCCTACCCCCTCTAGAATTCCCTTATGTCTGTCCCATGCATTCTTGAATTTCCTCACTGTTTTTGACCCCACAACCCCCTCAAGAAGTCTGTTCCGTGGGTTCATCAACCTCTACATGAAAAAACACTTCCTCATGTTGCCCCTGAGCCGTCCCCCCTCTATCTTCAAATGGTGCCTTCTTGTTCTTGCACATCTTTTTTTTTTAAAGATGTTACCCTCATGGACTTTGTTGATTCCCGTGAGGTACTTGAAAGTTTTTGCCATGTCCCCCCCTTCCTCCTTTCCTCGAAGATATACATATTAAGCTCCTTTAGTCTCTCTTTGTATGGCTTCTGGTGCAGACCCTGCACCATTTTAGTTGCCCTCCTCTGGACTGCCTCCATCCTGTCTATGTCCTTGCAGAAATGGGGTCTCCAGAACTGTATGCAGTACTCCAGATGGGGTCTCACCAACTATCTATACGGAGGGATAACAACTTCCTGTTTTCTACTGGTGATGCTTCTCCCTATGCATCCCAGTATTCCCCCAGCCCTCCTTACTGCCTTCTCACATTGCTTGTGTAGCCCCCCTGCAAATGGGGGTTCCCAAAAGTCTTCCAGGAGCTTTCTTGAATGCTCCAAGCCCGGATGGCGTTCGGCGTCTAAGCCGTTTATCTGTGAGTGCTTTTAGAGCCTCTGGTACTGTCTCTTTAAGAGCTGTCTGCCTGCAGACATAATTAATTTGGATGGGGGTCTGTGTGTTTTCCTGCTTGAGTCCCACTTGAGCTGCTGCCAAATCACTCCATTTCTGCAGTCACTAAGTGGGCAGAGTGAGCACTTTTCAAAGATGTAACTGTTTGCCAGACGTCATTTGGAAAGTAACGAATACAGTTTGTCTAACCTGCTTTTCTTTGCAGTCAGAACTGTGTTTGCCTAGTCCCCATTCTAGTTTTAAACTGCTGAACTGGACCAATCAGTGTGGGGGACCTTTGAAATGGAGCCTGCTGCTGGCAAATCAGAACTTGGACTCTCATTGTGGAGCCAGCCACCTATGTACTGTATGGCCAATGCTTCTGGGAATTGTAGTTGGACTTTGGTGCCTTTTTTCCACCAACAGGGAGAGTTTACTGTGAGTGACAGCCAAACCAGCCAACTGAACTGGGAGGAACTCAAAGGAAATGCCCGGCTCTGTCTACTGGAAAGATCAGATGAGTTGGGGCAGTGAAGAGACAAGGGGCTGTGTGCTTCTTGGTGTGTAGTTTTAGCGTGGGAATCGCATGTAAGGCCCTAAGTTTCAGTCTGCAGCTTGTGCAAGCACCTGTTCGGACTGAATCTGACCTGTGAAGAGAATCAAGGAGATCTGAAGAGTAGAAACCAGGCTCACTCTGTAGAAGACTGGAGAAATTCCTGAATCGCGCTCCGTCTGTCAGGAACTGAATCTGCTGTGTGTTCTCCCGGGTATTGTGCAGTAATTGCGATCGGGATAGAGAAGCAGCCTGCCTGGTATAGTACTTTCCTTTTACATATAAATGTGTGTAGTGCTTGTGGGGAATCGTGTTTCAAATCCCCTGTACAGTGAATTGAGTGCGTGAAGCTGGAAGTAAACCCCAGCTTATCCAGACTACATCCATTTGCTCTAAACTGTAGTGGGTCCAGTCACAAGGACCTTGTCCACATGGTCTGCTCCTCCTGGCAATCCAGGACAATCTGCCTTCCATCCAGTTCCCAGCATTGAGTTTGTGAGTACAAAGCAGGGTAGCTCCCTGCCATCTGTTTATCGGATTGCAAGTGTATCATCCAATTGTTTTTTTTGTTTGTTTTTTTTAATTTCTTCACGAACTGAGCCAACGGGCTCCGGATTACAATTTGGGTATTGTGCCAGTGTTTTTTCCATCACAGAGCCTCAACCGGCTGCACTGATCCTGGCTAACCAACCCCCCCCATCCTGGGTAAACAGTGAAAGTGACAATTTGGGACTCTGAATATGCGCACAGTACTGTGATTATTAATGTGTTTAACCTAATTAACCTGATTTTCCACTTCCTTGTTACAGCTCCTTAAATAAATCAGATCTGTTTGTTTCAGCAAAGTTACACTGTCTGAGGTATTCGCTTATGCTAAAGTATTGTACTGTGGCTTTTGCATTGTATCATCTTGTTTTACAGGGGGTCCCCAGCGTCCAGTCGACAGAGTCAGTCCTGGGGGTAAGTGTACATTGTGAAGATATTCCTGATGCATTGTGTGGGCCACTAGTGGGAAGAAAGGGGGGTTACAGTGTCCCAGAGGGCTGTGACCAAGTTAGTTTAACTACTGCAAACCCTGACCTCTGGGTGGAGGCACTCACCATTGGACCTAGACCCCTCAACCTGTCAGTAGTCAGTCAGGCAGGGGTAGTAGCCCTTGGGATAGCGCCACCTGGGGGTTACACTTGCCTACCTTTAGGTCATCTGATATGACTACCCCCTGGTCCCTTTCAGTTTTTCTTGTTGTTAGTACCTCTCCCCCCATTGTGTACTCCTCCATTGTGTTTTTGTTTCCCAGGTGCTTTTACTTTGCACTTCTTTGTATTGAATCTAAGCTGCCATACGTTTGACCATTCCTCCAACCTTACCAAGTCCCTTCTCATCCTTTCCACCCCCTCTTGTGTATCAGCCCTGTTGCAGATCTTTGTGCCATTTGCAAAGAGACATACTTTTCCTTCCAGTCCCTCTGCAAAGTCACCTATAAAGATATTAAAGAGGACCGGTCACAGTACTGAACCCTGCGGTACCCCACTAGTAACCCCTCTTTCTTCAAAGTGGACTCCATTTACTATTACCCTCTGCATCTTGTTGTCCAGACAATTTTTTACCCAGGTTACCATGCTGGAACCCACTCCCAGGCTGTCTAACTTGTTTATTAATCTTTTGTGTGGGACTGTGTCAAATGCCTTGCTAAAGTATAGGTAGGCCACTTACACAGCCCCTCCCTGGTCTACTACTTTGGCTACCCAGTCAAAGAAATCTATTAGATTTGACTGACATGACCTTCCTGCTGTGAATCCATGTTGCCTTGGGTCCTGTGCCCCGCTGGCCTCTAGGTAATCAACAATTCTTTCTTTCAGAAGTGATTCCATCATTTTCCCTACCACTGTGGTCAAACTAACAGGTCTGTAGTTTCCTGCCTCTGCCTTGCTCCCACTTTTGTGAAGGGGAATCATGTCTGCCTTCCTTCAGTCCTCATGTACCACACCATCCTCCCATGATTTGATAAAAGGGTAATCAGTGGTGTCACTAGTTCTCCCCTTAGCTCCTGTTTTTCTTGGGTTCCTGTGCCCCAAGTGCATAATTTAGCACTTTTTGGCATTGAGCCCCAGTTGCCAAACCCTTGACCAGTCTTCCAGCTTTTTCAGATCTTCCCTCATTTTTTCCACACACCCCCCCGCCACCCCGTTGTGTCCATGCTGTTGCAGATTTTTGTGTCATCCGAGAACAGGCATACCTTTCCTTCCAGCCCCTGTGCTATATTGCTAATAAAGACACTGAAGAGGACTGGCCCCTGTACTGATCCTTGAGGTACCCCGCTGGTTATATTATGTTCTTCTGAATGAACTTCATTTACTACCACCCTTTGAGTTCTGTTACTTAGCCAACTTCATGCCCATTTTACCAATTTTGGACCCACTCCCAGGCTGCCCAGCTTGTTTATCAGGCTTCTGTGTGGAATGGTGTTGAAGGCCTTACTGAAAACTAGGTAGCCCACATCCACCTCTCCTCCCTGATCTACCACGCTGGTAACCCAAAGAACTCTATTAGGTTTGTTTGGAAATATCTCTCCCCTGTGAACCCCTGCTGCCTCAGATCCTGCAATCCACTGGTTTTAAGGTATTCCTCAATCCTTTCTTTAAGTAGTATTTCCATACCCTTGCCCAGCACCGAAGTCAGACTTACAGGTCTGCAGTTTCCTGCCTCCTCCCTATTCCCACGTTTGTGTAGTGGTACCACATCCGCCCTCCTCCAGCCCCCTGAAACTTCCCCCATATCCAGTGATAGATTGAACAGGGCTGTCAAAGGTGCATACAGTTCCTACTTTAGTTCCTTCAGTATCCTGGGGTGCACCCTGTCTGGACCCATTGCCTTGTCTACCTTTAGTTTTGCTAGTTCCCTGAGCTCTCTCCTCTGGTCACAACTAAAGTTCTTTCAGTCACATTAAACACAGAGAAATCTCTCTCTCTCTCTCTCTCTCTCTCTCTCTCTCTCTCTCTCTCTCACTTTAGGTAGAATAGTTTACCACACAAGACACCTTGGTGAATCAGGACACACTTGAACCTTAGATGGCAACTGCTCATCGTAGCAAACCTGACTAATTTGCTGTCCCCCCAAACTTGGGTTAATAAGGTTTCCGAAATGCCAGTCTCTCTCCACCCTCAGCACACATGTCCTATGACATCACTCCCAGGTCAGTTCTTTGTGTCTTGAAAACTGGGTCCATTTGAAAACTGGTCTAATCTGGAATTTAGACTTTGGATATACAAATACATTTGCTTTTTGTCCAGAGACTTGTCTAGCCCAGCAGGGATGTCTGGTTTAGTTAGCAGCTTCCTGATGTGAAAAGACACTTTCCCATAAATTGTCCAAGGGTCCTGCCATGATAAAGGACAGCAGAGATAATAATTGCTCTCCAGAGCCATCTAGTCAGTTCCAGCTAAATATCTTTACTTACCCTGGAATACTACTTTGTCCATGTAGCTGCTAAATTCTACTTGATATCCCTGCAGAAAGAAACTCATTACTTCCCTCTACTATAGAGTTCTTCTGCTGTTATGGTGGCTTTCACCTAAATCTTGGACATTTGAAACCTTGGTTGCTCCCAAAGATGCACAGTGGCATCTCTTAGGCAGAACAAGCACTACCCTGAGACAACTTTGCCAGCCCTGGGTACTGTACCAGACAATGGCATCACTTTCCACAGCAAACCAGACTATAATTCACACATTATTTTGAACTGATTAGACTGGCTGTGCATGCCTCCCTTCTGGCTACTGCACTGATGGCCCTAGTGACCCAAAGAACACAGGCTTCCATGCCTGGACCCTCAGACAAGGTCTTACCAGTCGCAACCCTTGCCAGGCCCTCTTCTCCTGGTGACCTTCATTTGGCTATCTGCCAGAGGGTGATACAGTGTACCTAGACTTTTATTACTACACAGCATCCTTAATTAAAGGTTACTTACAACTGTGTGCTCTCTCTCTCTCTCTCTCTCTCTCTCTCTCTATCTCCCTCTCAGACATGTTGGTTCTTCTTGCAAGTCATTCTACTGGTGGGAGGGGATCCTTATGGACCCTGGTGACCTCCCTTGAGGGATGATCTTCCTCAAATCCCATGGGTGCCATACTGGTCACGATTTCCTGGGTTCTTGAGATGAGGCTGCTGTTGTCTGCCTTCTTCCAGCTGGAGACTTGGGGGAGCCTTTCCTTTGGAACCCCAACTGATTTCTGGCCTCTGGAGACCTTGCCTGAGGGGACCAGTGCCACCCAGACCCAGGACGCTGCCACTGTCCCTCTACTTACAGGCCACTTTAGCTCAGTCGCAGGACGGGATGGACTCCGCTGCTGGTCCTTCTCTCTGGGTCTCTTATCTCTTCTGGACCCCCTGATCCTTTTCTCCCTAGATTACGTTCCCTTCTTATTATCTTTAGGGGGAACGACAGGACCATGAATCTTCATGCTGTATATTCCCGCTTCTAGCTTAGTCGGGCAGCTCAGAGTACAAATCCCCAGACATTCTGTATCCAAGCAGTATCCTCCTAGAAGACAACTCTCAGGGTTAAGCTAGGGGTGTGCAAATAATGAATAGCATTTCCTGAATACCAAGAATAATGCACTATTCATTATTCAGATCCGAATAACGAATAGTGTACTATTAGTCCCCTACCTTAGCGGGAAATGCTATTTAAAAAAGAAAAAGAAACAGCCCACCCTCCTCCCTGGCTCAAATCCTTAAAAGCAAGCCCCTGTCCCACTACCCTGTATTAGTAACCCAAGCTCACGCTCTTCCTCCCCCTCAGCACCCACAATTTGATGTTTTAAGTAGGAAAAACTCTCATGATGGACGACCGGCACAACTCGCCTCCACCACTGGCTGCCATGTAAGTACTCATTTATGCTTAAAGAAAGCTAATCTTACCCCCCCTCCCCCCACTGGCCTGGCAGCACCCTCCAAAAATCCTTCTCCCACCCCTCCCCCACACCCAGTTCTTGGCGTACATCTTACTTTCATATCAACAAAGTGACCAGCACAAACCTCCACGGCTGGCCACCTGCTACAGAATGGAAGTGCTTTCATGTTTGTTCGCTTTGTACTGCAAAACTATCAACTGATTATTTTACTATACAGATCGAGCAAAGACAAATTCAAATCAGAGTAATAAATCATAGTGTGTATGGACAGACTCGATGTATTTTTGGTCTTTTCTGTCCTTTTATGTTTCTTTGTTGATCAAGTATGTTAAGGGGCAGCAGAACAGATTATTTATGCTTAATATTGCTGGATTCTGGCATTTAGACCATCCAGGCATATTGCTTTTTCAGTAAAAGATTAACAAGTTCCTTGTACACAAGTTCTTTTTGTAATAGGGGAGAAGATGAAAGGTTCTGGGTATGTGTACGCAGACTATGACTAAGTGCAGAAAAAGTCAAGGCTATTTGAACTTTCCGGTGAGAGATTTTTCCAACCACTGTAAAAAAGCCGTTGAAGGTTTTGGCAGTATCACAGTGTGCAGAACATTCCTGACCTGCAGTGCATTCCTGACAATCAAATGTAACATCAGTGGTTCTGTTTTAATAATTTCAGGAAGAAGCTGTTTTAATGTTTTCCATAGCCTTAGGTTAGAATTTGTGTAGTTTTGCATTGCAGTCAGATTATATAACTGTGATTCTTTTTAAAACGAGCAGGTACTTTTTTTTTTTTATTACTTATTTGCATCCCACAGCCATACCTCTAAAACCGCCCTGCCTTGTATGCCAAGGACAAGGCTTAACAAAACAGCAGCAAGGGATCAAAATCAGGGACACATCTTAAACATTAGTGATAACCCTCTCAGGAGGTTTGTAGAATAAGGAGCATAGCGTAAAAAGTATTTTCAGAAGAAGAAGTCATTAATTCTAATGTTTGGAATTATTTTTACTTAGAGTTCCCTCTGTTTAGTCACAGAAACACCAATATTTGGAGGAACACGGGAAAATTTGGTTGCAAAATCAGACACACATGAAAGGAATGTCCCTAGCTCGCCAACATGTCCCCTTTCTCTGGCACCTCCGACCCCATCACTTGCTTTCCCCATGACTTACCACAACCTCATGTCCCATGACTTATCCCCTTCCCATGGCAGGCCATTTGGAGCCCCCCCATACACCCTTCCAGTAAGTAAGTAAATCTATTTCTTAGATGCCCTTTCCCTCCAGCACCAATATTTATTCACAGCATTTTTTGTAAACACATGCACGATGTTCACATCTGGTTGGGGTGAAGGCCTGCCCAGTGGTGTGGGGGTCTGCTGGGTGCCACCCTGCTCTGCCAGGGTGTTTTTCCTGGTTTTCCAATTCTCTACTCCCTCAGGATGCTTGTGGATGGGTGCTCATGTGTACGCATGCACACAGACTGGGCCAGTGGCCCCTTCTTGAGGTGCATCTACCAGCAGTTCCACCAGTGGTCACCCAGGTACACTGTTGCAGCAACGTTGCACAATCTCACTCCTCGATGCAAGAAAATCCTTTGAGATACTCGTCTCTCCTCCCTCTTGCATCAGCGTATGTTCGGTGTGTTCTGCGGGAGGTGCGGGAGATCGTGTTTATCAGGAAAGGCTTAGCTCAGGTATAATATCCTTAGTATTGTAAGTATTTACATTGTTGATTTGTCTCCCTTATTTTGTTTCATATATTAATTTAATTTAGTTGTTTAACCAGGAGTGGCACACTAAGCTGAAAGCTTTTTTACAGGCATGACCTGGGAGCACAGGGAAATTAAGTGACTTGCTCAGGGTCATACAGTATGCAAGTGGAAGCTGTGGGATTCAAACCCAGGTCTGGTCTGCTGGATGTCACCAGATTTGCAGCTCAGAGCCTTAAACCACTGCGTTATACTGCCTCCCTAGCAGAAACTTATGAGTCTGTTTCTAACGTTGTGTGTATATGAAATAAATGGCCCAATTAAAAACAAAACCAATTGTTGATGAGGGGTTGCAGTGTGTTCAATGTTACATGATAAATGTATCCACAACTATAGATGAAACTGCAGAATATATATGTCCTAAGTGTGTAGAGAATACAATTTTAAAACAAGAAGTGGCCTTATTTCATAATAGGCTGTCTGAACTTGAATCTAGCCAAAATTTTATGAGGGCAAAATTCAATGCTTTAAATAAAACCCCAGTACAAAATACTGTGGATGTTTTAGAGCCAAAAAATACATCTCAAAATGTGTCTAACAACTCAGTTTTGCATGATGAATTAAGTGATATACCCCACATTAGTAATAATAAAAAATGCTGTAGGGATAAAGCACATGCTGACAATCCGGATGAGCAATGGTATGATGTCCGGAGTCAACGTGTGTATAAAAGGGCCGTAAGGCTTCACACTTTATATTGCCTATTAGTAATAGGTTTGCAGTGTTTAATCAACCTGAGAATGCAGACTTAATTGATGTTGATAAATATGTATCTGTGCCTAATGAACTCACTGCAACTGCAAATAAACATTTTGCTAATATGTTTTTATGTCCAGATATACTCGAGGATACTTGTTCTACTCCATTAGGTACTCCATCTCCCCTGGTTGCTGAACCACAACCTAGCGCATATACTGACCATGAACAAACACATATATTGATGGATATTAATGATCATTTACATGGGCCAAATAGGCAGATTTATGTCATGGGGATTCCATGCTAAAGTACCAAGACAGAGTCATTTGCAATCCAGACAAGGAACATTGTACTTGCTTGAGTTTTCGGGTAGCTAGAATAGCAGATATCATGAATATGGCTCCAAATATTTTGGCAGATGGAGGTTCAAAACCTCTAGTAGTATTACACGTTGGTACAAATGATTTTATGCACTCCTGTCCTTTGGAAATAGAAAAGGACTTGGTGGGTCTTTCGAACATTTTAGTAGAACGGGATGTGAAATAGCATTTTCTGAAATCTTAACAGTCCCAAGAGCATCAATTGAACATAATAACAAAATATGAATGTTCAACAACTGGCTTCGTGTACATTGCCTAAAAAAGGAGCAGACATGTATTACTCACTGGGAAGATTTCATTGGTAGAACTGATCTATACTATAAAGATGGTTTACGTCTGAATTATATGGGTAACTCATTATTAAGTGACCATATCCTCAAGTATATAAACAATCATTTAAACTAATTGAGTTAGAGGAGGGACTGGTAACCTCCCTTGTAGGTTACCTGTTGTAAAAACTATTTCAAGTAAATTAAAATGTCAGTATCCACCCTCATGTAGGTTGCCTGCTATAAAAACTAATTTGAGTAAATTAAAATGTCAGTATTTTAATGCACGCAGCCTCCAAAATAAATTTGATGATTTAAAAGTTACCCTTATGACAGAGGAGGCAGATATTGTTTGTATCTCAGAGACATGGGGGGATGACAAGTCCAATTGGGACTTTTCCCTCCCTGGATATACTTTATATAAGTGTAACAGAAAGGTAAAAAAAGGAGGTGGTGTTGCTATTTTTTTAAAAAGTGATTTACTAGCAGTAGACATCTCAAAACAAATAAAAAAAAATCAAGCACTGTTGATGAAACTATATGGATCAAAATACTTGTTAATAATCTACAGTTCATTATTTTGGGGGTTTATTATTGCCCACCTAGTGCTTCCAGTGACTACTTGGACATAATTATTGAAGAAATAGAAACTGCCTGTTCAGTGGGTGAAATCATCTTGACAGGGAATTTTAATCTACCCGATATTGATTGGGATCAAATGATCACTACATCTAAATCAGGGACAAAGATTATTAACATGTGTGCACTGTGTGGATTGTCTCAAGGAGTTAATCTTCCGACCCGAGGTTCAAATTTACTGGATCTTGTTTTTTATAGCAAATCCTTGACATCAACTAATATTTCCATGCTTCCTCCCATTGGCAACAGTGATCATTGCACTATTAGGTTTCTTATTGCACATGTATCCGTAGTGGCATCCTGTAATACTAACATTTACTTATACAATAAAGCCGACATTAACATCATTAAAAGCAAATTAGATAATGTTGACTGGTCATACATATTTAGCACCATGAAAATAGAAGAATACTATGAGGTTTTACATAACGACATAATTGATTTGAGGAACAAATATGTTCCATTCAGACAAAAAACTTTCTCAAATAATTTAAAACCAAAATGGATGACCAAAGATATAATTAAACTTATAAAAAAAAGGATAAATGTTATGTGATTTATTTAAAAACCCGTACACCTACAAACTGGAGTTCATTTTTAGACATCCCAAAAAAATGTAAATACAGTATACGCAGAGCAAAAAGAAAGTGCAAAATAAATTTAGCTTTAAATGCATGTAAAGATAACAGTAAATCCTTTTACGCATACATTAATTCCCTAAAGAGATCTGTCTGTCAAATTGGTCCCATTCAAACAAATGATAAATTAGTGTGTGACCCACTTGACATGGCAAGTCTGTTTAATACCAATTTCTGTAGTGTGTTCCAAAAACATCAGATTAATGGGACTATTGCTCTTCCCTCGGGTGACTATACAGTTATAGCAAAATCAGACATTCTTGCTAAACTAAGAAACCTAAAAGGTAAAACTAGCACTTCCCCAGATGATATTCCAGGCCACTTATTATATCTTTTAGCTGATAGTCTGGCCACTCCCTCTAAATTTTTATTTGAATATTGTTTAAATCATGGTTTTGTGCTGGAAATATGGAAAACCGCTTATGTAATACCTATTTATAAAAAAGGCTCAAGGAATGAGTGGGGAAATTATAGACTTATAAGCCTGACATCATCTATGGGTAAGATCTTGGAAAGTCTTATTAAGGATCTGTTAACTGTAACTTTTGAAAATATTGATACTGAACAACATGGGTTTAGGAAAGGTAGAAGCTGTTTGACAAACTTACTATGCTTCTATGAAGATTTAAGTTTACAGTTGGATAAAAGACTCCCATATGATGTAGTCTATATAGATTTTAGCAAAGCTTTTGATTATCTTCCCCATTGGGCATTAATAAAAAAATTACATCTTTTGAATATAAATCTGAACTTAATTAGATAGATAGCAAATTGGCTGGAAAGCCGATCACAACAAGTAATGATCAATGGACTACTCTCCTGTAAGGGATTAGTTACCAGTGGGGTTGCGCAGGGTTCAGTATTGGGCTCTACCTTATTTCAATTTTTCATAGCAGACATAACAAAAGAAAACTATTCAAATACTGTCAAATATGCCGACGATATAAAAATTGGTGGGCCATGTGTTCACTAGGGAGGGGGATGGGATATCTAAAAAGCAAGGCACAATGGGGATAGAAGTGGTAGTGAGTGGGATCAGGGGAGCAACAGAAATGGAGCAAGAGGGAGGGAGAGGTACCCCAAGGGGTGTCACATCAGAATAAGTATAAAAAGGCCAGTAAGGTGGAGGGAACGGATGATGCTATCTCCACCGAAAGGGTGTGGTTAGCCCTTAAGGGCCTAAAGAAAGATAAATCTCCTGGGCCGGATGGCATTCATCTGAGAGTACTATGGGAATTGGCAGACATATTGGCTGCACCCCTGGCGGAGCTCTTCAACAGGTCGCTTGAGACAGGGAGGGTACCTAGGGATTGGCAAGAGGCACATGTGGTGCCAATTCATAAAGGGGGAGGGTCGAGGGAAGTACCAGGTAACTATAGACCCATCAGTTTGACCTTGGTGGTGGGAAAATTAATGGAGAGTATACTAAAGGAATGATTGGGGGTGTACTTGGAGGAGGTGGGAGGTCTGGATAGTCGGCAACAAGGGTTTGTGCCAGGTAGATCATGTCAAACCAATCTTGTGGAGTTCTACCAATGGGTAACATCAGAACTGGACAGGGGAAAGCCTGTGGATGTATTATTCTTGGACTTCAGCAAGGTATCTGACTCTGACCCCCACAATGGTCTGGTGGAGAAACTGATGGGGTTGGGAGTAGGCCCTTTGATGGTCAGATGGATTGAAAACTGGCTTGCTGGATGCACTCAGAGAGTAGTGGTTGGTGGGAAGCTCTCGAACCCTGGAGAGGTTGGTAGTGGGGTACCACAGGGCTTGGTCCTGGTCCAATCCTGTTTAATGTATACAATTCGGACATCAGGGAGGGTACAGGGTATGAAATGAGTCTCTTCGCTGATGACTCCAAGATGGGAGCAGTAGTTGAGGGGGAAGAGGGGAGGTTGGCCCTGCAAGGGGACCTGGACTCCCTGGAAAGGTGGGCTCACACATGGAAATTAAATTTCAATATCACCAAGTGCAAGGTGTTACATCTTGGGCGGGGAAACCCTAAACACAGGTACACCCTAGGAGGGGAGGTGCTGGAGGCCTCAAAAGGGCAAAAAGACCTAGGGGTCATGGTGGATGCATGTATGAATAAGTCCGAGCAGTGCAGGAGAGCGGATAGCAAAGCAAACAGGATGTTGGGATGCATCGTAAGGGGGATCACCTCTAGGAGCAGGGAAGTGATTCTGCCACTGTACAATGGATTGGTCAGACCACACCTTGAGTACTGTGTACAGTACTGGAGACCACACTTGAAGAGGGACCTTTTCTTTCATATCTAAGAAAATGATTCCCATCATGCATTGCATCAACAATGTGAGAAGTGATCCGGGGCTGTGATGGTTTCCTTTCAGGACCCTCCAGGTTAGTAGAGCATGCTTGTCACGAACTTCTAAAAATCTGTTGTAAAAGTTTTCCCACACCAGCATATTGTATTTATTGCCCAGGCAACCTTTGGAAATGGAGAACAGAGGTGCCGTTCGATAGCCTAGCAGCAGCATGTCATGTTTCTGTGCTAGTGACCCTGATTAGGGAGTGGGTTCTAGAAACTGGATTCCGAGTGGCCTGGGGAATGCTGCAGAGCAGAACATGAGTCAGCCTGGGGGAGGGTGACCATGAGCTGTGCTGACAGCTGCTCCTTGAGGCAGGCCAGGAGCCTGCTTGTTGTGAGGGGTGTGCATGCGCACAGGTGTACTGTATCATGCGAGGCCAACAGAGGGCTAGCCTGACATCAGGGAGGTGGGAAGCAGTAGAAACAGTTAGGAATAAAACACCAACTTCTGTCTAAATTACACTCGCTGGTACGCTTGGGCTCCACACCATGCAGCCTACCAGCTGTATTCAGGACATTCATTGGGGGAGAGTGTGTGTGTGTGTGTGTGTGTGTGTGTGTGTATAATTTAAGGGTTAACAGTGGCAACAGAGGTAGCAAGTTAGTGGAAGTTGGGAATGGGTGGTTGCCAGCCCCAAAAGAGAGGATGTGATGCTCAATGGGATAAAAATCTATATGGAATGGACCACCTGATGGCCCAGTGGGTAAAGCCTTGGGCTCCCATACTGGGGAACTGAGTTCGTGAGTAGACACGGGAGCCAGCCAGGTGGCCCAGGGGGGCAAGCTGGGGAGGTGCTGCCCCTCGGTAGCAGTCCCAGTCAGGGAGAGACAGCATCAGGTTTCAAAACAACAAAACTTAGAAAGGTGCTGCAGGTATTCAGAGATGCTGCTGCAAACCATCAAAGTAGCACAAAACAAAACCAAGTACAGTACAAGCCTATGGTATCAGCTGGTACAGTTTATTGGCATGAACATGCAAATGCTCTTAAGTCTTTGAAGTGCACTACCCCTTCTCAAGGCAGTCACAATGGGGGTAGTGTATCCCTAGGCACTAGGAGCATTTGCACATTCAAGCCACTACACTACACTGGCTTATACTATAGGTTTGCACTGTACAGTATTTTGTTATATTTTGTTTGCAGCACCAGGTTCCCTTGCACTGCATCAACTCCTGCAGTGAGCCAGGGAGTTTGCCTTCTCCACAGAGGATGCTGCATACATAGGAGGCCTGTCATGGCACCGCCTGACTTCACGGGGTGCTGAGGGGGGTGAAAAAGCCAGAAAAACCTATGACCAATGAGCCATCTTTGTGGCGGTCACTGATGCACTCTCAGGTTTCGCCCCATGTAACTCAATGCTGGCTAAGACAGTGGAGGGGTGGAGGTCGGGGCAGAGGGAGCACCATCCAAGACCCAATAGAAGGAGCAAGGTTAGACACTTAGGGGCAAAAAGCTAAAAAAAAAAAACAACTATAAAAAAAAGAAGATGGAGAATATACACATTAAACATCCTACTTATAGGAATGGGCAAAATGCATCCATTTCATTAGGAGAATGGATGAGTTTCCATTTTGAAATACTTAATGTCAAACACATTCTAGACATCAAGTGGCCTCCATTGCTTATACTGCTCAGATCCATCCTTCCTGAACCAAGCTACAATCTACAGCAAAGAAGTCTACAGCAGCCTTGAATGCCTGAGCAGACAGCTCCGCAGAGGTCAACTCCCACTTCCTCTTCTTACTGCAGCTGGCAAACCCTCAAGGAAAGGAGGGCGCCTTCTTGTACTGGAAGTCTTTTTTGATGAGCACACTATGCTGTTGCAACATTTGCAGAAATGCTGACATGGTAGTAAAAAAAGTTTTAATTAGGAAACTGTACTTGAGCCCAAGCTCATTTTCAGTGCACACAAGAATCTCATTCATCGTAAATGGACACACTCCAGGCAGCTGAGCTTAGGGAGAAGCTCCCCTTACCTTACTCTGTTCAGCAAGAAGGTGTGACAAGGTGTGCATTACTGTACTGTATGTGGATAATGGCATATCTTGGGAAATTTACCTTACATACTCAGGAAGGGCTGCTGTTCCACAATTACACACAAACTGGAGTGCCTTAGTGTTATTACAAAATGACTCCCCTGATTTCCAAATTTTAAACAACTAGTACCACCAAAAGAGCAGACAGAACATTAAATTAATTTTTAGAAGTAGCTAGTAGTACAAAAGACAACAGACAGAAAATTGCATTAAGTTTTAGTGTAGCTAGTTGTGACTTCACTTTCTGTAATATTGTTCTTTCTTTCTATTTTTGCCAAATGGAAGATTTTGGATCCTATCACAAATATTCTCCTATTCTATGCCTTCTGCAAAATTCTTTGTAATCAGGAAGCAAGGGGCCTATTCACCAATGTGATATGTAGTGCTGTTCCGCGTCATACCTCATTAGCTTTGTCACCTCACCCTATGCATTGTGACATCACTACTGACAAATCTGGTAGCAGGTGATTGGCTCTTTTTTTGTCAGGCATGATGCTGTGGTCAGTGAGGTCATAATGCTGATGAGATAGGAAGCTAAGTAGACCTATGCCAACCTCCAGGTAGAGTATTGTTCCACATATCACTTACAGTACTGTCAGGGAAAACATCTCAATGGCAAAAGGGAAAAGAAAAATGTAGATAACGATAGTAACAGTTGACTACTTTTAAAAATTAATATCAATTTCAGGTGGTGCATTAGCTCTTTAAAACTTATTAGAAAATAGGTAGGGAGTGTACTACTTTCTGACTGGCTAATGCCACCAACTACCCAGTCCAGTATCAGGCAACAGAGACTGGGAAGTAATGAGCCCCAGTCTCTGGCTGACCAATCATCTTGTAAAATTACTGAGACCTTAGAATTTTCAATCTATGGGAACCACCATTTTTTTTCTCCTGCTTAGCGAGAAATACTGCTGCCCCACCCCACCCCCAATGCTCCATAGTTCCTGTGCCAGTTGCCCAGAACCACACATCAACTTCTCCTGGGCTCATTTTACGATATATATATTTTTTATACCGTACCTTCATGTCCCATGCTGCTGCCGTGATTGTTGACTGCATGACTCTAGGAAAGTCAACCCTACCCCTCCTCATCTCCAGCTGGCTGCCTGCTTATTGTCCGCTGACTCTCATAGTCCCATCAATCACTGCTCCAGTTGCCATAAGTTCTGCTTGTAATCCTGACCAAGGGACTTCTTAATACTAACCAGAACCGATCGAGAGAAGAATGCTGAATAGTATTGCCTAATTTTGTTTTTATGTAATGAGGGAGCAGTCAGGAAGTGGGGTGAACATGACTGTGAGGGAGAGGACACAGGAGCATTATGGATCAGATAATGATGGAGATTACAGGACAAAAACATTTGCTAGGGAATTACAGTACCCCAAAAATACTTCCTTTATAAACATTAAGTTGGACTGCTAGGATTCCAGTTCAGCATGTCTCTTAAAAAGAGCTGATTTCTGCAACTCTTGGACAGCTGACTGCGCTCTCACACCCCCATGCTCCAGCTGGCTGCCCACTCACTCGCTGTCAACTGGCAGTGCGTCTCCATCTGTGGGAGGCAAACTGAATAATGTCCTGCTAATCTTTTACAGTGGTGACCGTGTGCTCAATCAATGAATTAGCTGCCAAAAATGAAGCTAGTTCTGTGTGTGCTGGGCTGGGGAAAACTTTAAAGAAACTGTCTTTTCTTCTGCTAGTGGTGGTTGGGGCAGGGAGGTGTTACAAGAAAAGTATGGCTCTCTGTGTACACAGAGTGGGGAGGGAGTGCACCAGCAGATAGAACAGCACTCAAAGGGAAGGACTACTTCACTAAAAAACTGTTTTTTTTTCTATTCATGCCATTCATTTTCAAAGCGATTTCTTTATTATTTTAATACTTAATTTAAATTTGCACTAATACCAATTTTCTAAGCACAATAATACCCTCCAGGGTGGGAGGTATTGAGCTATACCGGACCTTCCAGGGGCTATAAGGCCCTCAGCCTGCAGCGTCAGGCCTCATCACACCCCTAGGTGGTCCAGTATAGCCCAATACCACCCACCCTGTCAGGTATTATTGCTTACTTAATGAGGTTCAGAAGGCTGTGACCTGTGCTACTGTGCCTGAATAATATACAGCCATGTGATCATGTTTGACCAATCATTTCTTGATTTATACAGCAGGTGTGTGACTGGATTGGCCAAGTTAAAACTACTATCTTATGACAAACTTGCACAATAGTATTACTGTCTTGCAAAGATGGGTATGTCTCAATGGAATACATGACCAACTTTCAAGATCGTACTACTATCTTGCAAAGCCAGGTATATCACAGTGGAATACTAAATCAGTATAGAGCAACTTTAACAATACTGATGGCATCAGAATAGCAATGTGCAGCACAAAAGCAAACATAAATGAGATGCTTTATAGACTTAGCACCCTTCTACGTCACCCCTATTTTGATGGTATTGCCGTGTACTGTATTGATAGTATTGATTTGTAATACACTCATTTGCTTCTCTTTTGCTGAACCATTGGTCAGAAGGGCACAGTTTACATTTTGTACTTTTTATGTTTACGCATGCACAAGAAACATTTTGTTACAATGAAGGGCTTTCTAGAGGTGTGCCAGTGTTGTTTTATTTATGATATGTCTTTATTAGTGACAAAGGGGAAGGCATTTGGGGGGAAAAATATGCATGTTCGCAGACGACACCAAGCTTTGTGGGAGGATGGACACCCAGGAGGGGATAAGGGAGATGATGGAGGACCTGGCCAAGGTAGAGAGATGGTCGGGGGTATGGCAACTAGGGTTCAACGCCAAAAAGTGCAAGGTGATGCACATAAGGGCAAATAATACAAGAACAGAGTACTACAATGGAAAAGTTCAGGTTATGCCATTGGAGGAAGAAAAGGATCTTGGAGTGATAATGTCTAGCGACCTGAAGCACTCGACTCAATGCAAAAAGGCAGTAGCAAAGGCAAATAGGATGCTGGGGAGCAGTGCAAGGGGTTTAGCAGTAGGAAGCTTGAGGTCATTCAGCCACTCTGCAGATCACTGGTGAGGCCTCACTTGGAATACAGAGTAAGATATTGGCATCCACACCTGAAGAAGTACATAAACATGCTGGAAAGGATCCAGAGGAGAGCGATGAGAATGACAGAGAGGCAGCAGGATAGATCATTCAGAGAGGTTGGAGGACCTAGGGACGTACACTCTAGAGGAGAGGAGGCAGAGAGGGGATATGATTGAGACATTCAAGTACTTGAGGGGAATTAACAGAGTGGACTGCAGAGCCTATTCAGTTTAAAGGCCAACACCACCTCCAGAGGGCACAACCTAAAACTGACAGGAGTAGATTCAAGAGGGATGTACGGAAGCACTTTTTTACAGAGAGAGTGGTGAAAGCATTGAACAAGTTACCACAGAAAGTAGTGGAGTCAAAATCAGTGGGTGCCTTCAAAAGGGCTTGGGACAAGTATAAAGGAATGTTAAGTGGCCTCATAAGGGGAAAGACAGGGAAAGTCGGGGGGGGGCGGGGTCACAGAGGTAAACTTAAGGCCAGAAACAATCCTTGTTATTTTGAGCAGACCTGATAGACCAAGAGGTCTCCTTCTGCTGGTGATTTTCTTATGTTCTTATATTTATTGCAGCCATGCAGTGTTGTATCTAATGCAGGTCAAGCTGCATTGGGCTTGACCCTGACAGACCAGTGACCATGAAAGCTGAGTATGACAAAGGTCACAGTTTATGGGCAGAAACTTTGTGTAGTTAAAAGTACTGAAGTGCTCCAATGACAGAGCACCTCAGTCCTATCATTTACATTTAACCAGCCAGCAAGCAGTTGAGCAGCTTTATGTCTTTGTGGTCTCGTTCTCTGTACAAAAATCTCAAACATCTGAATTCCACAACACACATGTACTGTATAATAGTGCCCAAAACAGCACTCTGCCCAAAATCAGTATCTGAACAACCTCTCCAGCAAGTGCAGCCCGAGCTGCAGGAGCCAGGAATGGCAGTCGTGCCTTCTTGCTAACTAACCATGCCCTCTCCTTCCCAGGTTGTTATTGCCCACAGAGACAGGGTACTTATCACCCAATCACATTTACCAGCTCCTCCACTACACCTGGCAGCAGCTGCTTGTCCACTGCCACAGTGCTCACAGGGGCTCCTCTGTTCAGCAGCTGTGCTAAATCCTCTGTGCCAGTGAGCAGCAAGTGAGGCAAGCCCACATCCTACACCTCCACATCAGTCAGGAGGGGTTGCAGTGCAACGTTCCTTCACCTCTGCACCAGTGTCTTTCTGTGCCCTCACTTGCCTACTCCATCCTACCTACCCGCTGAACTCACTCGCTCCAACCCACCAAGAATAATCTCAAGTCCACTACTTGCATATGCTCATGTGTTCCTCTTCTTCCTGCCAACCGGCAACACCACAAGAACGCACCTGCCTATTGGTCAACCAAGACCACCCTCCAAGGCGGGGACGGCACACATGGCAGCAGTGATGACTGTGCGAGTCAGTGGGAGCATGCATGGCAGAAGAGAAGACTGTGGAGGGTGGCACAAAGAAGTATGATCACATTTTTTGTACTGTTTGACTCAGCCAGAGGGGATGGGGGTGGGGATTGGGATGATAATGTTCTCTTCTCTGCCACCTGCCCTCTTTCCCTGACTCATGACACGGCCAGCTTGTGCTGCCACTGACTGATACTCAGTGATTCTCCTCCATAGGGTGGCTGCTGGTCAATTGGAAGAAACACCCACCCACATGCTTCTGGATTGTCACAGTGACGTTCACCACAGCAGCAGCTGCAGTCCACCCAGCTGCAGCAGAATTTGCCACACTGCTACATCCATCTAGGGCCACCACTGACTCCACTAGCTGAACTGATGGTAAGAAAAGAGTCCAGTACATGCACTGCTTTTGCATTTTACTAAACAGTCCACAACTAACCAATCTGTAGCACTATGGCCACATATGAGCTAACTATAGTAGAGAGTATTGGTCATATTTTATTGTGCCTTTTTGGTATGAAGCAGACCATGTCATTGCTTGGCTGGTTCTTTTCCCTCCATGTCTACTTCATTGCTATAACTGCCTCTCTCCACTGCAGCATCACACTGTCACAAGCTTCTTGCTACTGTGTGCATGCAGTCTCTTCCACTCCTGGCACCAGCTCTCCTATGCTGTGTGTGTGGGGAATTGCCCCTAACAACAACAATGGAAACAAAAAAAAATGGAAAGGGATGTGGGGGTAGTCATATTAGATGACTTAAAGGTAAGTAAGCAATGTGAGAAGGCAGTAAGGAGGGCTGGATAGATACTGGGATGTATAGGGAGAGGCATCACCAGTAGAAACCAGGAAGTTGTTATGCCTCTGTACAGACAGTTGGTGAGACCCTGTCTGGAGTACTGCATGCAGTTCTGGAGACCCCATCTCTGCAAGCACATAAACAGGATGGATGCAGTCCAAAGGAGGGCAACTAAAATGGTGCAGGGTGTGCACCAGAAGCCATACAAAGAGAGACTAAAGGACCTTAATATGTATACCCTCAAAGAAAGGAAGGGGGGGACATGGTAGAAACTTTCAAGTATCTCAAGGGAATCAAAAAATCCAAGAGGGTAGCATCTTTCAGAAAAAGAGATGTGCAAGAACAAGGGGACACAATTTGAAGATGGGGGGGCAGCTCAAGGGCAATGTGAGGAAGTATTTTTTCATGGAGAGGGTGGTGGACGCATGGAACAGCCTTCCTGAGGAGGTCGTGGGGTGAAAAACAGTGGGGGAATTCAAGAATGCATGGGACAGACATAAGACAATTCTGGTGGGGGGGTGGTAATAAGAAGTAGGCTGTTGATTAACTAGGATCTGCAGCTTATCCAATAGGTAGGGAAATGGACAGACTAGGTGGGCCAAGCAGTCCTTAGCTGCCATCAAAGTCTATGTTTCTATGTTTCGTGGTCCCTGCCTGCAGCGCTAGATAATGTGGTGAGCAGTTTCTTCTTCTGCACTAAATCTTTGTGTTGGTGGAACTTGGCTGAAGACTCCAGGGTGTTGCGTGCCTGTCTTGCTTGACTTATCTAGTGAGGATGGGTGGATTGGGTCAGTAGGTCCCTGTTGTGTAAATACTACTCAGGATGTCAAGTGGTCATGTGTCGCTCATCTATTCAATGATTGACTTTCCAGGAAACAAAAATCTATGTGGAGTTCTCTCATTTCAGATTTTTGTTTGTTTGTGTCTGTCTCTGTCTCCTTCAGAAACTTGGCAGCTCAGTCCTTGACTCAGCTGTGCCTCACCAAATAAATACTCCTTTCCCCAGTCTCCAAAAGTTGAAGAAAAGAGGAGGGCACTGATTGTAATGAACCGGCATATCGGTCCTATTATTCACCCTTTCTCTATAGAGATGGGCCATATACATGGGAAGAAAATATTTTACTGCAGATCTGACCGGGGGCTGCATGGCCAGGTATGCTGCTATATGTGTGTGGTTAACTGCATCGGCTGCAGGTCCATTTGAAAAGCACTATGTTTAAACCTTATGACTGGGATCCAGGGTACTGTCCATGATGCTTCTAATGAGCTGAGCAAACTTAAACTAAAATAGGATGTTTCATGAATGCAGCTGGACAAGATGTAACTGGAAGTCTCACTAAGCAGCTGGTCAATAAGAAAGATTCCATCCCGAGGTGTAAAAGGAAAAAAATCTTCCAATTTATTGGTCTGGTGACCAATAAACAATTGTTGGGGCCAAACCTCCTGTACAGGTGGCCATCTCTTGCACTTACACCAGGTAGGCACCCACAGGCTAGTGGCCATATGGCCACCTACACATCATTTTTAGTGGCCACTCCTAATTGTAACTGGCCATTGGTCACCATAGCCATTTGATTTTCTTACAGCCTGCTCCATCCAATAGAAGCCAATATTCATATTTCCCTTGGAAACCCTCTATAGTCCTGATAGTGTGTTTTTATAATAAATAGATACAGGGGAGCAGAGGGCACTACACCAAGCCAGGCTGCCATTAGATGCATGCCTTTGTTTCTCTCTCTTTATCCTTTACTCCAGTGGGAGAGGGGTGTGAATCTGTATGGTCTGGTGCTGACTCTTGGATTGCTTGCTGCCTGCCAGGGGTACAGTGTCTAACTGGCCAGATTCTGAGCCCCAAGAGGACTGCCTAGGCTAAATGGTTGCTGTGAGGAAAGGGGAGGCTACCTCTCTGCTGACTAGCTGCTTTGTGTGGAGCAAGTGAAGTTGAAAGAAGATGCAATGCACTTACCTCAGAAAACTGGGTCAGCTGCAGCAAGGCAAGTTCATCATGTAAAAAAATAGAAGCAGCAACACACAGACTGTGAATCAAAGGCTAAGTGAGCATTTATTTGGTGCCCAAATGGCTTGCCCTGGTGCTTCGTGGGGACAATCCCTCTTTTCTCAGGGGGTGGAATCATTAGACACTCAGTGCACTTAATAGTCACAGGTCATGATGTTTTTCAAAACCACATGTGCAAAACATTTGATTGGTGAAATTACCTTATTATGAAACAGTAATAACACATACACCTAGTGAACCATAAAACCAAAAACTGACAAATGAATTATATCCACACGTATACCTAGCCTTAACATGCGCATATCAGTATAACAAGGCATATTTCATCATTGAGAAACAGATACAATATTCATAGTCTGTAATGCAGTGCAAACAAATACTGGCCCTTTAAAAACACCCAAACAATCACTAATTCAAGTCTCCTGCATATTTAATTTTTTATTGTTAACCCCCTATCTAACGATTAATTTTTATATCACTCCATTCTGTATGTGCATATTTCACATAAGACATCTGCTGAAGCGATCTACACCTCGTTCTGAGAAAATTTCAACATTAACTCAAAGCAGGAAGGGGGGACAGAAAAAAGGGGGTTGAGGAGAACACATTACTGGGAAAATAAGGTGTGCGGAGAAGGTTGAGTGACCAAAGATGTCAAAAAGAGTGGTCAGGAAAACAAACTACTGAGCTGGCATTACATAATAATATTATTCAGAGAGCAGTGTAGAAGATTCTTTAAGGGATACAAACAAGCACTATAAAAAAACTCAAGTTCAAATCCCTATTAAGGCCATCAGTACAAAGAGCTTTAGGGTAAAAATCCATTTTATTTATTTTATTTATTTAGCTTTTGTTGACCGAGTAAGTGCACTAGACAAATCCTGGCTATTTTCAGGCACGACCCGGGGGAGGGGGATACAGATGAATGCCAACTGACCTTGAACCAGATTAAGCTGTTTTTGATTTTGATCTGAGCTTTTGAGCTGATTTTGATTCTCTCTGTAAGAGGAGTTGCTTTCTAGTTCCTCTTCTGTCAGGCAGCTTTACATGATCAGTCAACTTGAATTTAAACCACAGGGTTCACTGTAGTGTTTTTCCTTGAAGTGGGAGCCCAATGCAGAATTCAATTTAACATTTCTAATGTCCCTGATATGTTCTAAAAACCTTTCTTTTGCTAACCTTATCCCAATGGCTTTAATAGGGATTTGGACTTTTTTTTTTATAGTCCATGTTTGTAGTCCTTAAATAATCTTCTACACTTCTCTAGGAATAATTTAATTTTTAGAATCAGCTGTTCCATGAAATGTGTTAGACTATGGAATGCCAGCTCAGTAGTTTGTTTTCCTGACCACTCCTTTTGACATCTTCGATCACCCAACCTTATCCTGGTCCCTTATTTATATATGTTTGGGTGTAATGAAATTGTCAGTTTTGGGTTTTATGGTTAACTAGGTGTATTTGTTATTGATGTTTTATAATAAGGTAATTTAACCACATGTTTTGCACATGTGGTTTTGAAAAACATCATGACCTGTGGCTATTTAAATGCACTGAGTGTATAATGACTCCACCCCCTCCCCACCGATGAAGAGGGATTGTCCCTTCGAAGTGCCAAGGCAAGACGTTTGGGCACCAAATAAATGTTCACTTAGCCTCCGATTCACGCTCTGTGTGTTGCTGCTTCTATTTTTTTACAGGTTTAAAAATTAAAATGTTGGCGCTTTCCTCATTGCAGTACTTGTCCTGGCGAAGCAATACCATTATGATTGATTCCTGTCCTGACCAGGAGTTGAGGCAACAGCACAGATTTGCGTTGGGAGTGGAATGAGCACACTCATGGGCATACTGAGGAGAAAGCAGCAGCAGTTGCCGATGGGCACTGGACCCCTCAAGAGAACTTCAGCTTGTGTAGGACAGAGTGCCAGCAGCCAATAGGTGGAACAACCACAGCACAACCAGAAAGTCTAATGGGTCCGAGGCAGGGGTGCTAGCATTCATAAACCAATTTGATCTGTCCTACTGGAGTCTCCACGAGAGCAGGGATGACTGGGAGAAAGCAATCAACTGCAAGGACAGACCACACAACTGTTTTTAAAATAGCAGTCAAACCACAAAATTGGGGCCAGGCTATGAAGCTGGGGACTCTGCATCTGCAGTACAGGTAAGAGAACAGAAAAATGGTTCTCTCTGTTGTTTTATAGTAGATCTGGGCTGGGGCTGGGCAAGGAAGGCCTCAGGCTTGTACTGGAGAGGGAGGTTCATTTGCATTGTGTGAGGCAATACCTTGCTCTCAAACTGGCTGTTGTCACTGAAATGAGGTACATTGACTCTCACATCCTCAAACATGGACATGGAAGCTCAGGATACTGTGGAAACTGTTGTCTCTCCTTAAAAGATTTCTTGTTTTGTTTTTATTTGGTCATCAAATGATCTGTGGTGATGGTGGTGGGGCGCAATACCTATCAACCTGCCTGTTGTCAGTGAAATGAGAGACACCGGCTGAGTGGTGAGGAACAGAGCAATTTTGAGGGTTAAATTGAAAGATGTCCCTCAGAATCAAGGACAGTGAGAGTGGGGCTTACAACTAAATGTAAGATCACTCTTTAAGCCTGCGGGTTTTGGGTGGTCCATCCTTTGTAGCTTTATTCATTCAAGCAGATATACTGTAGTAGCTGTCTCCCAGCAGATGTAGTAGCCCACAAATGACCTGTGCTGTGGTGGAGGGGGGGTTGTAATACTTCTCAACCTGGCTGTTGTCACCGAATATGAGGGTCACTGACTGAGAGGTAAGGGACAGAGCAATTCTAACAGTTAAAAAGAGCTTGAATTACAACTGAGAAGGGAAGTTGGTCTGATCTCAACAAAAACAATATGGACACACAGAACAGCCTATCAGTAAAGGCACTGGATGTAAGAACAGTACACACCTTCAAGGTAAGCCTTGCCAAATTTCTGTATTAAGAGATTTACAGTATACCCTGGATAGTAGGATTGGTAACGTAACCTGATAAGTAGAGCCCCATGAAATTTTTTATTTTTTATCATTTTAATTTTTCTGGAATTTCTTGTTATTTCTTTTTATTTGTTGTTGGGTTGGTGGGGGGGGGGTTGTGTGTATGTGGGTGGGGTTGTGGTTATATGAGGTAAGGCTTATATTTAGGTACATTACATAATGATGTTACAGTGTGTTAAGACTCTTGGTTCACATGCACAGTGAATAAATACTTCTTTCCAACTTGTTTTCTATATAATTGTTTTACCGGGGGTAGTTCCATTAGGTTTACATTCCGATTCCTTAGACTGTTACTGTACAGTTAGTAGATTGATGATATACTGACATATTATTAAACAATAAACATATTAGGATGCAAATCTCGTTTACTAATGGGGTTTGGTAGTTTTTTTTTTTAATTGGGCTCTAATACGGACGATTGATATAATCCTGTAAAAAATTTTCTTACAGCACTGAAGGTTTTTTAATGTTTATGGAATATATTAACTGGTTGACTATACAGGTGAGAAAATGTCTCCACATAGGTTTAATATTGTATGAATGTGTCAAACAGTTTGTTCACACTAGGGAAACTTTTCTTTACACCCATGTATAGCTTAGATAGTAAATTTCTGTTTTATAGTGCTTTTTAACTTGGAATACTGTTACTTCTTTAACATGTACTGCATTAAATCCGGAGGTCTTGCTTTTAATTAAGAGTGTATTCACACATGGAATAGTGCATGGTTTAGCAAACACAACAAGGCTCTGTTTCCATTGAGGGTTTGTGATGACATCATAGGTCCTTAGATGTCATCACAAACCTGAGATGAAAACACAGACATGATGTGTATTCTTAACCATGCACTGTTTTATATAGTGTAGGTTAAGCCTCGATTCTCCACGGACACTGCAACTAGCAAAAACAAAACACGTGACACAGAAGTGAACAGATTTCAGCAGCTGCGGTTTAACACTGCAGCTGTCAAAAGCAGAAACAAAACACGCTGACACAGAAGTGAACATTTAAACAGCGTATTATTATTAACAACAGAACAAGTCGGAACTCATTATCTTTTTTGAGGATTCAATCAGCAAAGAAGTAACAGCATCAAGGAAATAATGTTAGGGACAAACTTCTGGTCATCGTTCAGTGTAAAGGATATGATGTGTGTGACAGTTTATGTCTCTAAACTTCCTGTGGGGCAAAAGAAATGAAAACGAGTGCTGGCACGGCTACTTGCCTACACTTTTCCGGGTTTGCCTAGTGTGAGATTTCTGTACTTTTTACTGTGATCTTCCTGACTTCTTTCTCTTGACAGAAACTGATTTCTTTCACAACTGAAATGCTGGTAAGAGCACGTGCCTGTTCAAATGTCAGAAATATTGCTGTAGTATCTGTGTGATGTCAGAACAATACTACAACAACTTATTTGACTTTTAAACTACTGCAACACCATTTCAGCAGCTGCTGAAATCTATGGAGAATCAAGGCTTATCATATACTATATAACACTCTCACACATGCATCCTTCATAACGTAAGTTACTGAAATTGTCTTGCCTCTTGAAGGATTCCTCTTATCTGCCTCTGTTGACATTTGACCTTGGAATGCTTCACAGCAGCTAGCTGGCATAAACTGGTTCCTTTCATTTAAACCTCAGTTATGATTTAAAAAATATTTAAACCAATGAGAATTCTTTTCTGTTTTTTTTTTTGTTGTTGTTTATGTATGATCTGGGTATTAATAGAATGTGATTTTTCCAAATAACTGGCATAAGCTTCTGAGGAAGGACTTCATTGGTCTGAAAGCTTAGGCACTGTTTTCCTTTGTTACATCTATATTGATCCAATAAAAGGTATCAAACCATTTGTTTCTGGATCTGTTCTTACAACTGCTGCAGGCATTTATTTTGTTTTGGCCCCCCAAAACAAGCAATTTTTAAACTTTTTTTTGTGTGTTTTCATTTTATTTCTTTTTATCCTTGAATTACTTGTTATTTCTTATTTAAGAAAAACACGGGTCTCTACGGATTGGTACATGTTTGCACACCATACTGATTTGTAAAGGTGAGGGAAGGCTGATGGACTTAGACCTTAAAATCCTATGTTACTGTTGAATTTCTGCTTAAAGGAGATTTATTTATTTATTTAGTTCATTTTTGATAACTGGGTGGGTGTGCTAGACACAAGCTGTGACTATTTTTAGACACAATCCGGGAGGTTATAAAGTTACAAACAGTATTACATCAAAGTAATACCATTTCAGATTAGGAGCATCAGCACAGCACAGTACATATGATGGTATAGCAAGGTCATTTGTATTAAAATACTCCTGCAGAAGGAGGTCTAAGTAAAACAGAAATCCAGAGTCCTGTCTTGCCATGTGGCAGCTATCCAGAGTTCAATTTTCTAGTGGGAAGATGCGAGACTGATGTTTCTTTGGAAGGGAAAGTTAAAGCTACTTCTGGTTTTTGGGAACATAATCTCAGATGCTCTTGGCCTTCATGGAAAATTGATTGTTTCTGGTCTGGGTTCATTTCTTTCTGGGAAGAGGCAGGGTGTGTGGTTATGTATGTACATTGTAAAGGCTTTCATTACAACACCTGGGGGAGAATACCATTTTTTTTATAAACTGTAAGATGAGTAAATGCACAGATTGGACTGCATACACAAGCTGCACTCTGGAAGGAACATTTAACAGAGATACTTTTAAAAAGACTTATTAAACGGGGCTCCTGAGGCAGAAATCCGATTGGATCATGGACATCACCTGACAGTGTGATAATGCACATTATCAGCATTGTTAGGACAATGAAGTCCACCTTCTTAAGGATCAAGGGGCAGAATGAGCCCTGTTTTCAGGGGCAGGCTGCAAAAGTAAACAGCAGCCATTTGCAAAAGATAGCTAAGTGGTATAGAATTGACTGTGTACCAGACCTTTTGCAGCATGCTCTCCTGCGCAGTGGCTACACAGTATGAAACCTGGCAGCTACTTGTGGTCTGTCAGTCGTGGCTTTACAGCAGCAAAGCTGCTGTCTGTGCTGGCATCTGATATGTGTTACAAGGGAGCAGTCCCCTGAGGCTGGGCCCCCCTTCATATGCACTCAAAATGGAAACATTATTTTTCCTTATGGCCCGATTCACAAGTAACAATATATAGCAAGCAGGCAGAGAGCATCTGCAGTAATGCTGAACTGAAGAGAATAGTGTGTGTGTGTGTGTGTGTGTGTGGGGGGGGTAACATCCTCAGCCTCTTGTTGTTGAATACCATCCAACCAGCAACTATCACTTTCCTGTATTTTTCCCCACCCACCTGCCTAGCGGACCTCTGTGCACCATGCAGGGAGTCACGGCACTGTGGATACTGCCTAACATCTGGTGCACTCCCTGTACCATCAGCAATGTGCAGTGGCATTCACAGGATGACATCGTAGTCCCACAGCAGTACAGTGTCACACAGCAGCTGGCATAGTGGTGTATACAGCAAAGACACAATGGGTCAAGCAGTGTCACATCTCCTAGTGGACTTCACAGTGGTACCCACCCACCCATGCAGTGGACCTCAATAGACCCAGCAGATGGTGGCTGCTGTATCATCACAACCAGCAAACAGATACAGAAAGCCAGCCACACCTTGTGACACAGTTCAGTGAAACAGAGAGAACCAGCCACAGCTTGCAACACAGGGCACTTTGTGTAAGATGTCTCCCACACACTGTGTACACTGGTGAGCATGTCCAGAGATGCTTTCTGTGCTGGGGGTACAGCTGCTGATCCACTCATTTCTGTGCTCTGATTGCTGCCACTCCTCCAAGTCCCGTCACCTCAATGACCATGGGATTAGCAGGGCTAGTGATAGAGGCTCAATCAGAAGCCAGTTACACAGAAATCTGTTTGTGTGTCTCTGGGTGGGAGCCAGAAAACAGAATGCCTTTTGTTGACAGCACATGCACAGGTCAATTGCTTGTGTCTCTTGTCTCTCTCTCTCTCTCTCTTCTCTCTCTCTATATATATATATATATATATATATATATAAAATCGTGGTAACACAGAGACAGCATGTGGTGGAAGGGGGGCACACATGACAGTTGTTAGGCATGGTAGCAGAGGATGCTATGACAAAGAAAGGTCACAGATCATCAGCTCCATGATGCCGATTGAAGGGGGTTCGCATGGCACACTGGTGACCTGGGTTCATGCCCAGAGCCCAGGTGCCAAGAGCAGAGGCCGGTAGGGAGGGGTTCCATAAGCATCCATTGGATGCTTACCTCCTGGGGGTGTGGGTTGTGTCTGGGGACCAGCGGGTGGATTTGTGTCATGCTTGGGGGAATGTGCTGCCTTGACACGCCTGCCCATATGCCCGCACCCCAGGACACCCTGCACTCACACAAGGCCAAGAACTGCAGTGGGAGGGGCACAGAAAATGGAAAATGACCTTGACCAACCAGATGATGAGCACCCTAGCCACTGTCACTTGAAGCCCCAGAGCCAGCCCAGATCCAGCCCTACAGCGCCTAAGATGCACAGTCGGGCTGTTGAGGCTAATTCCTCCCAGAAGAGAGGGACCCTACCAGTACAGAGATATGCCAGGTACTCAAGTAGGCTGCAATGGGGAGCTGGTAGAAGGTGGCAGGAGGTCGGAGGGTGATGGGATGGCCATGGTGCTCTGAAGGAGTAGCCAGTCAGGGGGTGTGGGAGGTGCAAAAAAAAAATGCCACAGATCATCTCACTACCATATCTGTGACATTTCTATGTGCATAACTGCTGGAAAATGTGTTTTTTTTTTCTTGGGAACTATTTTGCAAGGTGGCAGGATACAGTACTTTTTTTGCCAGTTAAACAGTAAAAAATTCTCTTCTGGGGTTTCTTTACACAGATGTTTTACCCCATGTAATAAGTGTTTTAATGCACTTCAGGGTGTGCTGATAATGGGGATTAAAGCACACCTTGGGTGCTGTGAAGGCACTTGGCATATGGCCTTGTGCCTCGCAACACACCCAAAGTGTGAGTTAATCCCCATTATCAGCACACCTTGTTGTGCGTTAATGCTTACATAGCAGAGGGGTAACTCCTTCCCCCTGTTCTTGCTCTCTCTCTTTCCCCCATCACAAATGTGTTCTGACTACTTGTAGAAGAGTGAAATGATACACTTCAGGGATAAGGTAATGATTCAATAACATTCTTGCCTGGTTGGGCGGTGAGACATAATGCACAGCCAAGGGCCTTCAACCATCTGGGAAGGGCAATTGTTACTGTATACCCAATACCCAGAGTGTGTTATTACACTTATAATACTGGTGACCCTTATAATGACTGGATATGCACTACTGATAAAACAATGTAATAACCCACTGAATTCCATAATAACTCAATAGTAACATAGTATGGTGTTTTCTTCTTCGTACTCTTACTTCATTGAAGCGCGAAAGAAAGCACACTGTATTTGTGTGAGTATGGTGGATGCTCTGGGACACGCTCGCTTGCACAAATGCAGCTTACAGTTTTTCTCTCTTGAATCCTTGCACCAGTTATTACAAAAATAATGCCTGTGCAAAGTTTGTTTTATGAGGATTTTTCACAAATCCTTGGTGTGTGCAAAATCCTCATAACACAAACCTGAACAGGCATTATTCTCTATATAATATGCATAAAAAGCCCAGTAGTGTTTGCCTAGGAGAGTGAAGCACAGAAGTTAAGCTCTATGGCTCTTTCTTGATGAGCTTTCTTGCATGTTGGTCCAGAGAGTAGACCACCGACTATATATGAACAATCAGTTTGTAACCCCTCCCCAATAAATCCCTTTGTAATAGAGTATTTTTTTAAACTCTATTTAGGCTCCTGGCACTATCCAGTGCTACCAACCAGTTTCGTTACTCTCTCTGCAGCACTCCTGTACCAGCAACTTTATCCCGGTAAGCTCAGAATGCCCTCAGGTATCCTGTAACATGGTCAGGAAGTAATATAGCCCCTCCTGAGCCTACAGCTGGTGGGAGGTGTAAAGCAGGCTACATGGGGCTCCAGAGTGCTGGCCCACTAATCCTTCCACTAAAGAGTTTTTGTCTTCACTTTCTACCTGACCCCTTGGAATGTCGCAGTTGAGGATGACACGAGCAAGAACATGAGACAAAAAAGTGACCACGAGAAGGTCATGCAAACCAGCTGTCCTGAAAGCTTAGCTGGTACAGCACTGTAAAAGCATTCTGTGGACCTGGGTTCAAGTCCCAAGTATGACATTTTATTTATTTCGTTTTTGTTGACCGGGTAAGTGCACTAGACAAATCCTGCCTATTTTCAGGCACAACCTGGGGAAGGGGGATACAGATGAATGCCAACTGACCTTGAACCAGATTAAGCTGTTGGTGGTATTTTTAGTGAATGAGGGAAATTTGGCCAGGACACCGGGGAAATTCCCCTACTCTGATGCTGTTGCTCTGTGGCCAGTAGAGGGCTGGGGACCATTGCGATGGCCACTCGGAGCGAGTCGTCGGACAGGCAGGACGCTGCGAGTTAGGAGAGCAAGCCTCCTCTCCTACTCCTGTAAGGCAAGAGGCTTTTCTTTGTAATCGATTGGAGCTGGACTTAGAAGGGGATGGAAATTATGTTTTTCTTTCAACTGAAGATTTAACTACTGCTGGCTTAAAACCGGAGATTCATTTGAGTAAAACCACATCTTTTTCCTTTCCTGATTTTCCGGCAAATTGTGATGTAAATGGTTTACAGATTGCTGAGGAAACGTCTGCACAAACTACAAGTAATGAGGTCGTTATTGGGTGTATGGAGCAACCGGAGATTCTTACAACTTTAAAGGGACACACGGTACAACCAGTTACTGTTCCTCAGCATGGTGAGTTGGCTACTGAATTATGTCCTGATTTACCACCATTTTCAATGGCTGGCAGTTCTAGCGGAGCTAGTGTGTGCCGACAGCCTGTCTTTTCTTTCCCGGGAAAACTTTCTCTACCTCAGGTACGGGCTGGCAGTTCTAACATCGAGGCAGGTGTGTGCCGAAAGCCCAACTCCTGTAATTTGCAAACTATGGTGAGTGAAATTCAAGCTGAGGGCATTGACTGCATTCCAAAAGTGTTTGCTCTCTCCCCGGAACTGGCGCAGTCCGCTGTAGCGTCTTCTGACCCTGCAATGATGACAGAATCGGGTTTTGTGTTTCATTTCCCCGACTAGTAAACCTGACAAAGTTTTGCAGCAGGAAACAAAAGGTGACATTGTTTATCAGACTAGCCCAGACATACAGACAGGGGCTACTACTTTTTCCTTTTTACAGTTGAAAGATAAATCTTCCCTGCAAGTCCGAGCTCCCATGGAACAGTCCTTTAAGCCTCTTGGCCAGCAATCCAGCATTCATTTGTCTTCCCTTGATCTGCCGGTTGGCCCCTCATTACTGCCTAATACAGACATAAACTGGACTCCCCAAAAAGCCTTACAAGGGGCGGGATGGCTTCAAAATGAACAGGAGATCTGGTGTCTGGACCCTAGCTGGGACTCCTCTTTGACTTTTTTACAATCCTCCCCTGAGTGGAAACCTTCAGATGTTAAGGCTTGCAAGGCTCTTGAAGTGTCGAAATTTCGGAAAAGGAAAAAACACCTATGAAAGAAAAGCTTATAAATGACCAGAAATCGAAACCTCATGACTCAGTCCCAGATCAGCCACCCTTATTAAAGGATTTATTCTCTAAAAATAAAAAGGAGGCCGCACCTAGGCGGAACGCTGTTTGTATAGATATAAGAGTGGTTTGGAGAACAGATCGGACCGTACTTATGTTGGTCGAACTTTATTGAAGGAATCCTTATCTTTTTCTCCTAAAGATGTTTTTGCTTTAATTAATATATCTGGGGAGGATAACTATGACATTAGTTTCCGAACAGCATATGCTTTAGATCTTTTTTGGGAATGTTATGGACAAGTTAAATTTTCACCCATTTGGACCCCTTTTTTTAGTGATTCCATTAACAAAGCCTTTAATTAAGTATGTAACAGTCATGTTTAGAAATGAGGGTGTTCATGTTGATGATATTACTTTTTGCCTATCTCAGAAATGTGAGATCTTGAGTACTCCAGAAGCCTGGTAGATTCAAAATCTTTCTGGACGGGGTGTGGAAATATAAAGTTAAATTAAAAGCCACTGATTCAGGAATGGAACATATCTCCAACTCCTTTTTGTTAGGGAGAGATAGGGGAGTTTGTTTTTATGCAGGACAGCCTAGGGCATGCTATAAATGTGGTGCAAAAACTCATGTGTCCAGTACCTGTGATAAGGCTCGCTGTGATAATTGTGGGGAAATTGGACACATAGCAATGCAGTGTGCTAATCTAACAAAATGTGATTTGTGTGAGGATGATGGCCATGTCTTCAGTGAGTGTCCTTGGGCTGCTAAAAACAAAGCTTCTTGTGCTAGTCCTGAACTGCTGATACAGCAAGCCCAGGACTCTGACTCTAACTCTGCTAAAAGAGAATTTCAAAATATAAATTCAGTTCCCAAGTCAGTTCCTCTACAGGACAAAGTCTTGGTTCAGATCCCCCCTGTCTGAGGTGCTCCCAGACTCCAAGATCCAGGCCCACACTATTAAAACAGAAAGCACTATTAGTACCAACCTTTTAACACCAGTATGTTATAAGGAACCAGCTATCCCTAGGAGTGAATTGGTTAACAGCAAGGCTTTTCAGCCTGTAACAAGAAGGTGTTCCTCTAGGAACAATAAACCTCAAGTTACATTGATTTCTCCAGTACTAAACGAACATGATAATACCTATGCTGCTTTGTTCCTACCAGATGACGGTTCTGATATGGAACACGGGGATGTGGATTCCTGATCAGTGGAGAGCAGTCAGCCTTCTATTGGAACAGATCAAGGGGATTATAAAACTAAAAAAAAGAAAAAGGAAAACATGAAAGAAGACAGTTATTAACCTTATTTTGGGTTAGTTTGTTTAACATCTCATGGTTTTTTTCTCTATTGGGTCTTTAAACATCCACAGTATTTTAAATCCAGTTAAACGACAAGCAGTTTTTTCTTTTATTCATGATTCTGGTTATGACTTTTTTTTTTTGCAAGAAACATGGATGTGTTCTAGAGAACAGTTATTGTCTTTCAAAAGACACTGGATTTGGGGGCCATCTTATTGGTCCTTTGGTCCAGAATGAGCAGATGGGGTGGGTATTCTTTTCGGTTCATATGATTTCTCTTTAGTGAAATTGGTTGATTTAATTCCAGGTCTTTTACTGATGTTAGATGGAAAATGGAAACTGTCTGCTTTTCATTTTATCAACGTTTATGGGCCTCAAACTAAAGCTGATAGAGTGGGTCTTTTGAAAATGGTTCAACGCTACCTAGTTTCCTCATATATGGTCATATTGGGAGGAGATTTTAATTGTGATATTGTTAGGGATCAGGTAGGAGGAGGGAAAAAGGTGAAAGTTTATTGCGACTCCAATATGTTAACAACTTTAGTCCGCACGGCAGGATTAATTGATTGTAATATATATAACAAAGGTTCCAGGTTTACATATGTTAGAGGAATTTTTAAAACTACTATTGACCATTTTTTTCTTTCCCAGAATATCCCTGATGGACAGTTTTCTATTATTCCTTGTGAATTTTCTGATAATTTACTTTTAAGGCTTACTATTGAGGGGTTGAGTTATAAACCCAAAATTAAAAACAGATGGAAATTAAATCCTTCTTTATTAACATCTTTGGAAGTTCAAAAAGATATTATTGTGTTATTGTCTGCTAGATTATCGGTTCTTTGTCTATATGATGATATTGGAGAATGGTGGTTGGACACCAAAAATGATCTACAAAGTTTTTTCAGTAAATATAGTAAGTTTTTAGAGAATAAACGTTTTTTAAAATATCTCTCCCTTCGAAGCCAGTTACACTTATATTCTATCTCATATCTCACTAAATTTGATTATTCCTCACAAATTAATAAATTAAAAAAGGATGTTACTTTATCAGTACAATAGAGCCACTACAATAGCAGCTATGCTTTCTAGTGGAACCCAGAAGTCGCCTATCGGGGACCCCTATGAAG
Organism: Neoceratodus forsteri; assembly: GCA_016271365.2. NCBI lineage: Eukaryota > Metazoa > Chordata > Ceratodontiformes > Ceratodontidae > Neoceratodus > Neoceratodus forsteri. The sequence continues at coordinate 1,279,717,561 of CM057459.1, read as the reverse complement.
CCTGTAAAAAAATCCATTCGGACATGTCTCTTGAATCATTACAGGACACAGGGGGTAATATAATAGATTCAGTTTTAGATATGGAAAATTTCATTAGATTACACTACCAATCTATGGAACCTATAGTAGCCATTTCTGATGAGGATATTTCAGAGTATTTAGACAATATTGAGATTCAAATATGTTCAAACGAAGCATTATTATTGCTTAAACAGATTACAGTGACAGATGTTGCAGATGCAATTCAAAGTCTCAGTACAGGTACTTCACCAATACTGGATGGTCTACCAAATCAATTTTATAAAGTTTGTATATCAGAAATCTCAGTTATTTTACATACTGTATATTTATTTTTCTTTCAACAGAAGAAGAGCCCAATTAATTTTTCTGAAGGATTATTAGTCTATCTATTTAAATCAGGGAACAGAACAGATATTTCAAATTGGAGACCAATTATATTATTAAACTCTGATTATAAGATTTTAACTCATATTCTTAATACCAGACTTAAGATTTATGCTTCCTCTGTACTTTCAGTACAGCAATTTTGTGGACTTACAGAGAAGAAAATCCAAGATGCCCTTGTCATTATTAGAGATTTTATTGAAGTTTTACTTATGATGGGTAATAAAGGATGTATATTGTCTTTGGATCAAGAGAAAGCGTTTGATCGGATTGATAAGGTTTTTTTGTTTTCTACATTAGCTAAATATGGGGTTCCTTTATCTTTTATTGAGTTTATAAAATCATTATAGTCTCCTGTTTTTGTGAAAGTTTTTTAAAAGGGCAAATAACTAATGGATTTAAAATTTATACAGGAGTTAAGTAAGGATGTCCTCTTAGTCCTTTACTCTATTTATTCTCTATTGACCCCTTACTACAATTCTTGACAAAACTGAATTTAAATAGATTGTCAGGGTGGGGAGCATTTGCTAACCTTTCAGTGATAGCTTATGCAGATGATATTTGTGTTTTTTTTCCCCGTTCTGATTACATTCCTTTGTTTTTACAGGAATTAGAAAGATATGCGATTGTTTCTAATTTAAAACTCAAATTTTCTAAAAGTAAAGGGTTAATGATAGGCCCTTGGGATATAAATTTGTGTCAGGTAACAGGGATTAATATTTCTAAAACAACCTATAGTCATTATGGGTATTAAGTTTGGCGTAACGAACCTACCCTTAGAGAATTGGGAGTTAGTCTTATCAAAATCTCAGATTAAAGTTAGGAGATGGCAATTTTGGAAACTTTCTAAGCTTAAAAGAATTCAGATTTTGAAACAATTTATAGTTCCTCAATCACAATAACGTAGCATATATTTTTCCCTTCCCTTCTTCCCTAGAGACTGCTTTGTATGGTATGTTTTTCCAAATGCTTTGGGGAAATAAGCTTAACCCAGTTAAACGTTGTTATACATATTTAAGTAAGGCACAAGGGGGACTGGGTATGATTGAACCATTGATTTTCTTCTATTCTTTATTTATTTACCATACTGTTTTGTATAGTATTTCCTCCACTTCTGATGGAGTTAGAGGAGTAGTACAACAGGTCTTGAAGCACTATTTAACTAGATGGCATGATATAGCACCAAAACTTCATTCAAAACTTCATTTTCCTGATTATTTTCATCCTATGGCTCAAAAACTATATAAATGGAAAATTTCCCGGACTGATATTTTGCAAAATTCCAGGAAAACATTTTATTTTCAATTGTTGGCTCATTTATACCCTTCAGAACCCAGTTTTAAAGATTGTCCCCCAGCCCTTACTGGGCATGTTTTAAAACAACTCACGAACAAAAGGGTGCCTGCTACTATGTGGGAAATTTTGTGGCTCATGCTTTATGGTAAATTGAATATTAGAGGAAATGCTAAGCATAAGAATCTGGCAGAAAGAAATTGTCCATACTTAACGTGTATAAATTCAGAGGAAACTATGTCTCATTTTTTACTGACCTGTTCATATTCAAAGCCACTTTGGGCCTTTCTCAAAGATAAATGGCGTATGGATTGGTTACTTAATATAAATTATGATACCTTAGTGCTAGGTCTTTTGCCTACTGAGAATGTTGATTTCCACTTGGAAACATATTTTCTTTTTCTATGTTGTTTAAGGCTTTATCTGTGGCAAGCTCGATGCCAGTGGGTTCTTTCCCAGAAACTGATGCCATATCAAGTTTATAGGTTTTTGGTGGCACAGGCAATGAATTCAGTTTATCATTCTGATGTATTACATTATTCAAGTGATAAAGTATATCGATGGTGGAAAGGTTTTCACATTTTTATTAAGTATAAGTGAGTTTTTTTCCCTCTCTCCCCATTTTAGGGGTTATACACTTATGTTAATTATTCTTTGATTTTCCTATTGTGTATGTATTATGTGATTTTCAATAAACCCCCCCTACTCTTTTTGATAAGTGCCATGGGATCTTTAACATCCACCTGAACTACCACCAATCCAGGCAGATAGGACCTTGGTTTAACGTCTCATCCGAAAGACGGCACCTCAGAAGTGCAGCACCCCTCTCATGCTGCGCTACAGTGTCAGTACTGGGATATTAACCCAAGTGCCAGATGTGGGAACTGAACCCACAGCCCTTTGATCTCCCAGCCTCAGAGGTGAGTGTGCTACCTACTGAGCCACTGGCACTAAATTTTAAACACATTTTATTTTATTATTGTCTCGAAATCCATTTGTAAACTTGATGCACTAAATCCAGGATGCTGATTGGCTTAGGCATGGTGTCACCCACATCCTAACATATATGCTGTCACATTTCCTTTTATATTCTGCATATTAGAATTTAAAGGGGACAATGCCCATTTACCAAGCAACACAAGTACTGTGTGTGGCTCAGTTCCCTCTGACATAGAGGTTCATAGTCTCAGCAGCAGGTTTTTTTCCAATACCCTGGCCCCAGAAAGGAGGTACTGGGTGCCAGCTCTCTTTGTTTTCCCCCCACTCCTCCATATAATGGTAAATGTTACACAACCAAGCCACTTGCTAGCAGTTGTTTGAGTCCTAAACGTAGTCTGTTTACGTAAGCAAACATTTGGTATTGACAAATGCTTGGTTCTTTTTGTAATTTTGAACCTTTCTATTACAAAACCACCTGAACACCTAGATCACGACATGGGTGAGGGTGAAATGATAGAAAAATCTTCACTCGCCATGACCTTCTCTGACCTCAATCATTGAAAGCGCCCTTGGCGAGATCAGGAGGGTCAATGCAACTCGATTAAGATATTTCTACTATCTCACCTCGTCCATGTCATATCCCAGGAATAGGGTAAAATGACAAGATATAGAGGATAATGGCTGGGGATCGGGTGATAACCACACTGTAATCACCTCGAGTGGTTGCTAGGGCAACATGGTAAACCTCGAGAGTGCAGCTCGAGGGGTTTACTGTAGTCCTAGCAACCACGAGAGGTGATTTCAGTGTGGTTGTCACCCGATCCCCAGCCATCATCTTTTATGGTGTATGGTTAAAAAAACACTGTTTGCATTCTATGTGTGACAATTATGGAACTCTGGTGCATTCTTTTTTCTTATGCCACTGTTTGGAAGTTCTGAAGTGTGGTTAACAACTTTTAAAATTCTAAACAGTGCATAACAAAGCTGTGTAACTGCTGATTATGGTGGTTAATAGGCACTTACCATACATTATAAAAATATATCTTAGCTAGTGACATCAGTAACAGCAACATATCAAAACAATATTGTTGTAACTGTTGTCACAGTGTGTATTTGTAAGGTAATTTTTATCACGGTGGAATAGTAAACTGATCAGAGAGCAGCTTTCACAATGCTTGTCAGCAACTGACAAGGTTATGATGGAAAACATCCTTAGGATGGCAGAGAAAGGGGAGATATCGTTGATAAGGGAACCTGAATATGCCAGATGTTAATTGGAGCACCTTTGCTGCAGACACAACCAAAAGCAGGGCCATTCTCGATGCCCTACAGGGGGCATGCCTTAGACAGCTAGTGCTGGAAGCCACTCGGGAGGGAACAATGTTAGACCTCGTACTGTCAAATGGGGACAGTGAAAGGATCTTAAATCTAGAAGTGGGCAGCCATCTGGGAACAAGTGACCACCAAACAGTGTGGTTCACTATAAACTCAGCTGCAGAGTCAAGCCATACAAAAGTGAGGGTACTGGAATTCAGGAGGGCTGACTTTGTCAAAATGGGGGAGTGCCTTAGAAAAGCACTAGCAAACAGGCAAGAAGGAGGGGTGGAGCAACAATGGGGGGAAATCAGAACTGCCATCACAGAGGCAACAAGCCTTTGTGTGAAGCAAATAAACAAATCAAAATGAAAGAAAAAGTGACTATGGTTCTCAAAAGAGGTGACGGGGAAGGTTAGGGAGAAAAAGATAGCATTTAGGAAGTATAAGGAAACACAGAAGGAGCAGGACAGAGAACTGTACCAGTTAAGGCAGAAGGAAGCAGAGAAGGCAGTCAGAATAGTGTAACCCCCATACAAATGGGGGTTCTCGAAAAGTCTTCCTCGAGCTTGCCTAAATGCTCACTACCAGGCTGGTGTCTTGCATTTTGGCAGTTTAAATGTGATTGCCAGAAAGTGCCTATATAGCCTCTGTGTACTGTCTCTATAACAGCTACCTGGATTGCAGTCATAAGTAATCTGAGAGGGAGCTCCGTTGAAAGATGTAACTATTTGCTGAAAATCATTTAGAGTGATAATGATAATGTAGTTTGTCTAACCTGCTTTCTTTGCAGCAAGGACTGTTTTGTTTGTCTCCACTAGCTTGGACCTGGACTGCAAATTGGACCAATCAGTACTGGTATGACCTAAAATGGAGCCAGACTACAGGAGCTGTCTGGAGTAAAAATCGTAGGAATTGTAGTTTTGGGTTTTTTGCACCTGAAGGGGGAGCCTTTGTTGTGACTGACAGGAGGATCAGCCAATTGAACCTTTTGGATCTTGAAGAATTTCCCAGGCTGCGGCAGCTAGTTTCAGTTTTTTTGAGCTGAGAAGTGAAGAAGTAACAGCTCAAGTGATTTTGAGCAGCAGTTCTGTGTAATTCTGCATGGAAGAACTGTGAAAGGGCTGAGTTTTGGCCTGCCTGTCTGCCTGCTGTCCCTGAGAGGGAAAATAGAGTTTATTTGGACTGAATCTGAGTTGTGAGGACTATTTAAGCCTCTGGACTGTGACCAGGCTTTAACCTGCAGAAGACTGAGGATTTGCTGAATGCGATCGGTCTGTCAGGATTTCCAGCTGCTTTTGAATCTCTGGTTTGTGCAGAGACTCTGCGATCATGACCGGAGAGCGGTTTGCCTGGTACAGTAGAATTTCCTTACATGTAAATGTGCTGTGTATTGAAAGTGGGTCATGATTTGGTTCCTCACTGTGTGAAATGTGTTCTGCTTGTTGGTACTGTAGAATCCTTTACATGTAAATGTGCTGTGTATTGAAAGTGGGTTGTGATTTGGTTCCCCACTGTGTGAACTGTGTTCTGCTTGCTGGAAGCTTTATCCAGCCTAATCGGACTGAATCTGCATTCATCTCCATCAGCCTGGGCCATGCCACACTGGCCTTGCCAGACTACCCCACTGCACAGAGAAAGCCACAAATGAGAGACCTGCCTGGGGATCAGCCCTCTGCTCCAAGCTTGAACAGGAATGATGCCTCGGCAAATCGGTGGGCCCTGCTTCTCCTGGCACTATAGATTAACCACCTGCTGTCTTGATTTTCATCCAGCCTGTGTCCAGTCTTGGGTATCATGAGTAATCATTAGGGTAGCTCCTTGCAACAACAGCCTAATCTAAAAGTGTGTCATCTGACTGTCTTGTTGTTTTCTTTTCACGAACTGAGCGCTCCAGTTCCGAATTACAAATAGTGTGTGTTGTGCATGTTGTTTTCTTCCATCACAGGGCCCCAACCAGCTGCAATGTTCCTGGCTAGCCCACCATTCTCCATCTGGGTACCCAGAGTATGTGACTGTTTATGGACACTGAAGTGCATGCATAACTGTTTGATTGATAGAGCCTTTAAACAAATTAAGCTGATTACGTACCTCCCTTGTTCAAGCCCCTTAAATAAATCTGATCTAACTCTTTTTTTGCATTTACCCTGACTGTGATTCCAGTTTGTGCAAGAGTACTATACTGCTGTTATTTGCTGTGTATAACCTTCTCTTACAGGGGTCCCCAGGGCCGGGCCAGAGGAAGCTCGTTGGTAAGTGAAACAGTGTGAGTACTGGTGGTGTATCAGAGTATTGTGAAAGTGATTATTGTGTATTGTTCTGGCCACTAGTAAAGAAAGGGGTTACAGTGTCCCAGAAGGCTGTGCCCAGGTTAGCTTGACCACTACCAACTCCTGATCTCCGGGGAGGCACCCAGATCAGAACTCAGGCTTTAACCTGCTACTAGCCAAGCAGGCAGGGGTAGTAGCCCTTGGGGTAGCACCACCTAGGGATTACAATAGCAAAGGCCCAAACTGAGGAAAAGATAGCCAACTTGGTTAAGAAGGGGGATAAAACCTTTTATAGGTACATTAGGGAACATAGAAAGACAAAGGGAGGGATAGTGAGGCAGAATAGAATGGATGGTGGGTAGACAGAGAGGGGCAGTGAAAACAAAAGGATTCTGAATGAATACTTCTGCTCAGTATTCACAAAAGAGGAGGAGGGGGAGGTACCTAATCCAATTAACAGAAGCACTCTGGATGGGAGTAGGTCGATCCCAGTCCTTTCGCAGAAGAAAGGGTTCTGAAAGAACTCCTAAAACTGAAGGTGGAGAAAGGAATGGGGCCTGATGGGATTCACCCCAGAATTCTAAAAGAATTAAAGGGAGAACTACTGACACTACTAACTACCATTTTAAGCAAATCATGGGAGGATGGTGTGGTACCTGAGGAGTGGAAGAGGACGGATGTGATTCCCCTTTACAAAAGTGGGAGCAAGACAGAGGCAAGAAACTACAGATCTGTCAGTTTGACCTCTGTGGTAGGGAAAACGATGCAATGACTTCTGAAGGAAAGAACTGTTGAGTGCCTAGAGGCCAGTGGGGCACAGGACCCAAGGCAGCATGGATTCACAATGGGAAAGTCATGTCATATGAATCTAATTGATTTCTTTGACTGGGTGACCATAGTAGTAGAACAGAGAGGGGCTGTGGACATGGCCTACGTAGACTTCAGCAAGGCATTTGACACAGTCCCACACAAAAGATTAATAAACAAATTAGCCAGCCTGGGAGTGGGTTCCAGGGTGGTAGCCTGGTTAAAACATTGGCTGGACAACAGGACACAGAAGGTAATAGTAAACAGAGTCCACTCTGAAGAAAGGGGGTTACTAGTGGGGTACCGCAGGGTTCAGTACTGGGTCCAGCATTTTTTAATGTCTTTATAAGTGACATTGCAGAGGGACTGGAAGGAAAAGTATGTTTCTTTGCAGATGACACAAAGATGTGCAATAGGGATGATACACAAGGTGGGGTGGAAAGGATGAGAAGAGACTTGGTAAGGTTGGAGGAATGGTCAGAAGTATGGCAGCTTGGATTCAGTACAAAGAAGTGCAAAATAATGCACCTGGGAAACAAAAACCCAGGGGAAGAGTACACAATGGGGGGAGGGGGTTAGTAACAACAACAAAAGTGGAAAGGGGCCTGGGGGTAATCATATCAGATAACCTTAAGTTTAGCAAGCAATGTGAGAAGGCAGCAAGGAGGGCTGGGGGGATATTGGGATGTATAGGAAGAGGCATCACCAGCAGAAAACAGGAGGTTGTTATCCCTCTGTACAGACAGTTGGTGAGACCCCATCTGGAGTACTGCGTCCAGTTCTGGAAACCCCATCTCCACAAGGACATAGACAGGATTGAGGCAGTCCAGAGGAGGGCAACTAAATGGTGCTAAGTCTGCAAGAGAAGTCATACGAGGAGAGACTAAAGGAGCTTAATATGTATACCCTCGAGGAAAGGAGGAAGGGGGGACATAATTGAAACTTTTAAGTACCTCAGTGGAATCAACAATGTCTAAGAGGGTAGCATCTTTCAGAAAAAGAAACGTGCAAGAACAAGGGGACACAATTTGAATATAGAGGAGGGACAGCTCAAGGGCAATGTGAGGAAGTATTTTTTTCACAGAGATGGTGGTGGATGCATGGCACCACCTTCCTCAGGAGGTTGAGGGGTCTAAAACTGTAGGAGAATTCAAGAATGCATGGGACAGACATAAGGCAATTCTTGTGGGGGGTAAGAAGAAATAGGCTGTTGGTTAACTAGGATCTGCAGCTTATCCAGTAGGTAGGAACATGGGCAGACTAGGTGGGCCAAGTAGTCCTTATCTGCTGTCAAAGTCTATGTTTCTATGTCTCTGACGACATCACAATACACAGTGCAGCACTTATGCAAGCTGTTAAAATAAAAATAAAAAAACAGCAAAATCTTCAAACAAACTGCAAACTAAAAACCTATAATTTGTAAACTACTGTAGTACATATATCAAATATACAACAGCCCAACTCAAGATAGGCAACTTATCATCACTTATGAGTGGGAAGAACTTTGGTAACTCACTCATGGCATTGCCACCCATGAGTTATGGTTCTGCCCCCACACCAAAATCTAAATTGCTTAGTTTGAGTCAGGCCATTGCATAGCACCTATTTATACCCCACTGATGATACATTTTCCCTGATAAATAGGGAATGTGTAATGGGCTGACTCAAAATATACAATTTATCTTCAAGTGTCAGGCTGCAGGACCATGTTGTTTAACTGCATTCACTAAGCATGGCTGCTATTTGATTTAAAGTGCACCAGTGCCAGCCAACCATGTGTGATACCAGCGGGGCTATGCCCATTCAACAACCTGGTACCCAGTTGCCTGTGAGAACTCCCTAAAGGTTTAAAGGGGTATCACGTTGGTACCTGTGGTGAGAGGGTATCACCTCTGGTACAACAGAGTGAGAGCAGTGCTATATTGAGCACGCCACGGTGTAGGTGGGCTGCAGGAAAGGACTGTGACTTGAAGGGCATTTTTAGTTCCAGACCAGAAAAGCATTTTTTTTCACTGTGCCTGCTAGGGCACTTGAAAAGCAGCCACTGTTGCAACTGAAGCCTAGCCTCTTGCACCCAGTTACTTCATACTACCAATTAACCTTTTCCCACTTCAGGGGTATGAAGCATTAATAAAGCTGTGATTGCTGTTTGAATTTCTGTGTCTGTTTATAATTAAATGCATGTTTATTAGGGGAGTGTACAGCCATTGTATATGGTTCCATTTGGGGGTGAGTAAGTGGGGAGATACAGCATTCGAGAGGGTTGTACCAGCACTACACCAGGCCCACTATAAGTTTTCTCTGGGTGAAGGCACTGTGTAACTTTCTTTTTTTTTCTGCACTTTCTATTTATGCTTCCCCTGCACTCTGCCTCATCGAGAGTGCCTGGCATCTGTCTCTGTTCCTTCTTGCCTGGAACCCCATAGACCCTTGGTTTCCCCCCAGGCATGGATGAGGTGGGGCCCGTACACCCCAAACAATTGTCATTCATCAGGGCTACCACATGGGACAGGCAGGGGACCTTGAAGAGCTGTGCTGGCGCTCAGTCTACCCAGAGCGTAGGGAGACATTTTCTTGTTTTTCGGGCATACTGTGCGCCCAGACATCAAGGCGGGGATCTGCCAATGTCTGGCATGCCCAGCCCCTCTGTATGACTGGGTGCTTGCTGTACCCCAGGCCTCTGCCTGGGGTCAGTTGAGCACTGGGCCTCGTCTCCTCTCCCTCCCTGGAGAAGTAGAAACATTTATTTTTAGACAGGTAGTAATAGTAACACATCATTGGGAAAGAATGCCATTTTCAAGATGAACCTGTCCCTCAGCCTTCTCCCACCAGCCGGCCCTCCGACTCCCCAGGCTCGTTCCTGAACCCAGGTCATGTAACATTCTTTCTATCAGTGGATATGGACCACCCTCACTTATCAAGAGAGACCTAGCTCAGGAGCCTATGTGACATCTAGTGACCCTGTGGTAAGTAAGGTTGTGGGGCTTGTGCCCTGCAGTCATCTAGGAGGGCACCTACTTAACATGGCACCTATGAACATCTCTGCTGAATGCAGAGGTCAGTAAAGGCCTCACTGGAACTGAATACAATAGCTATTTGCAGAGAAAGAAAGAGAGAGAGAGAGAGTGTGTGTGTTTTGGTGCTTAAAAAAAAACAAAAAACACTTGTAGCCTGCTTTTATTGTGAGGACTTAAATATAGTCCTACCTTATTTCTATAAGTTTTTCTATTTGTGTATTTTAGAGGGTAAGGTATTAAAAATGTTGCTTTCAGGAGCTTGGCTGCCCAGTCCCTTCCCATTCCTGGCGCTTCCTTGCAAATGTCCTGCCTCTGTGCCACACCTGCGCTCACACATTTTGTGACACCTTAGTTTGGAGACAGTGGGGATTCATTGCATTGACATCAGCAGTGGCATCTGTTTAAGCCTTTTTAATATATTTTAGATGTTCCCTTGGTTAAGATCAAACCCATCACTCAGAACATTATTAGTTGAGCAGTGGGTTTGATTTTAACCAAATGAAAAGCATTAGGTGATTTATAATTCCTATTCAACCCACTGAAAAGAGGCTATCTGAAGTCCAGTCCACAAATTTCCCTTAGAAATATGGGAAAGCTCACCATCTAAGACTTCAAGAGCACTCGCGCGCACACACGCACACACACACACACACACACACACACACGGTTTATATCAGACAGCAGGAGTAGCCAAAATCAGTGGTCAGTCCCCAGAATGCCACCTCCTCTCCAACCAACTTGTAAGCCATGACTTGCAGTACATGGAGTATGCTTTCCTACACTCATGCCTTCCTCCTTCTGGGTCACAGCAGCAGACCCGAGGTTGTGACATTAACCTTTGTCGCTGACAAGGAAAACATTTAATTTTCTTTTCAGCTGCCTTCTCACTCAGCTCCTCATGGGAGACAGCAGCTACAGTTTGTGTTTAGGGACACTGAGGCTGGAAATGACCAACAGTAACCTCCATGGATCCAGCTACTAAGCATCACATGATGTGGAACCTGTGGAATCTCCTGGTAAGAAGCAGTCTGCCTACTCCTAACAGTTCCTCCTTACCAGGTACCAAACCTTGCAACAAAACTCACTGCTACATCTGCAAATTTATTTCTAGTGTGACTCAAATATAGGGTCCCACAGGTGTTTGTCACATCACTAAGGAGTTCTCATGCACCACAATGTGGTATAGTGCATTATTTGCAGAAAGTGTGCCGCTAGTTACATCAGAGCAGTGTTCCCATTCATGCATCCTGTGATTCACATACAAATTATGAAATTCAAGCACATTTTTGTGTGAAGGGGTAAGTAAGTAAGTAAAATTGTATTTATATTGAGCGCCCTTCCCAAGCTCAGGGTGCTTTTACAATAAGTCAAATCACTTAAAATCACATTTCAAAACAATAAATCAAACAATCACACAATACACTTACTTATTATGTACCGGCAAATGCTAGGGCAAAAAGGAAAGTCTTTAGTTGTTTTTTAAAACTTTCAACAGTTAGGCATTCTTGTATTTGACAAGATAGAGAATTCCACAGGGTTGGTGCCATATAGGAAAAAGATCTACCTCCAGACATCTTTAGACGTACCCTGGGAATCTCTAGCAATCCCTCGTTAGAGGAGCGAAGAGAACGGGCAGGACAGTAAGGCACCAAGAGCTCTTTCAGGTAGTGAGGTCCCAAATCATGTAGGGCCTTAAAGGTCAATAATGCGACCAAGAAGGTGATCTGCCACTGTATTGGCAGCCAGTGCAGATCACGCAGCGCAGGTGTCATATGGCTAGATCGTGAAACTCCCATCAACAACCTGGCCATCGTGTTCTGCACAAGCTGCAAGTGGCGGATATCCACCCCCGGCAGCCCTAGATAGAGGGCATTGCAATAATCAAAACGGCTGGTGACAAAGGCGTGGACCAAGATCAGAAGATCTTCCCGTGGAACCAAGTGTTTCACCCGGGCAATGTTTCTCAGATGAAAAAAGGCAGATTTGACTATGGCCAACACCTGCATCTTCATAGTCAGGCTTTCGTCAAAAATCACGCCAAGGTTACGCACTTGGCCAGAGGCAAGCAGCGGGGCCCCCTCCCGCAAGATATAAACCCAAGGGTTTCCCAGTCCAAGCCCCTGTTGTTTTCCCTCCAGGGTCCACAACCAACACCTCAGTTTTCCCTGAATTCAACCTAAGCCAACTAGCACTCATCCAGTCCTGAATCTCCAGGAGGCAGTTGTTAAACATTGTGATGGAATCAGACTCCTGATCATGCATAAAAGACAGGTAGAGCTGAGAATCAACAGCATAACAATGAAAACTCAGCCCATACCATCTTATAATATCCCCAATGGAAGCATATACACCGTGAATAACATAGGGGGAAGCACCAACCCCTGCGGTACCCCACAGGGTAGCCAATGAAGGGCCGAGATGTAAATTCCAGACACCACTCTCTGAGATCTGCCCTCCAGAAAAGATCAAAACCAGCTGTGGACTGCTCCCCTCAGACCACAGAAAAATCGCAGGCGGTCGAACAATACCCCATGTTTCACGGCATCAAATGCTGCTGAGAGATCCAGGAGAACCAAGATGGAACAGGTCCTCCAATCTCTTGCCATCAGGAGATCATTCAATACCCGAACAAGAGCCGTCTCGGTACTTTGCCTTTTCCTGAAGCCAGATCGGAGAGGGTCATAGATATTGTGGTTGGGCAAATGATCCTCCAGTTGCAGAGTGACCACCTTCTCAATAACCTTCCCTACAAAAGGAAGGTCAGAGACTGGTCTATAATTTGCTGGGCAGTTGGGGTCAAGAGAGGGCTTTTTCAACAGGTGGCGTACTACTGCCTCCTTTAAGGGATCCGGAAAGATCCCTCTCTCTAATGACACCACCACTATCCCAGCCAGGACTGGGCCGATAACATCTACACACCTCACCACCAGGTGAGTAGGACCTGGGTCCAACTTACAGTAGGTAGGTCGCAGAGTCTGGATGATCCTCACTGTATCTATTACTGCTGGTAGTCTAAAGGTTGACCAGTACATCTGGGCGTTAGTGCCACCCGATTGATCAGTGCAATGTCCAATAGAAGGACACTGACGGATCTCGTCCCTGATGGTGGATACCTTGTCAACAAAGAATTTCGCAAACTCCTCACACTGTACCTCTGATAATGGTCTACCAGTCTGGAGACAGACTGGATTGCACAGTCTGTCTACAGTCCAGAAGAGCTGGGATGGTCTATTCCTTGCTGCAGCAATTTCCCTGGACAGGAACTCTGCCTTCTTATGGGAAATTGCTGATTGGTAGAATTCATAAAGTTCTAACAATTCAAGTCTATCCACCTCCGGTTGAGTTTTCCACCAGTGTCTTTCCAATCTTCGTCCCTTCCTCTTCCACTCACAGACCTCCCCATCAAACCAGGGAGCCCCTAAGTGAAGAGTACGGGGACGAACACAAATTGGAGCAATGTACAGTGCACCCCCATAATTCTGTTTGTAGTACTTGTACCCCACAAACAAATCTTGTAGAAATGGTACAATGAACCCTTGTAATTTAATTTATACCCCTGAAAGTTTTGGAAGAGGGTATAGTGAACCCCCAGATCTGCAGTCTTAATGGTAACACTGCATCGGAAAGACTGTTACATGCCTTGCTGACCATTTCAGAGAACATTACAGGGCAGTTAGGAATGGAGACACTGATAAACCCATTGTATCCCTCTATCTCCAGGGACCACAGTGTCAGTGCTCTTTCTGTTTGTATCCTTCAGCAAGGCTTCTGGGATTCTGACCATAGAAAAAAAAAACATGGAAACCACAATGATCATCTGTCTTGGCCCTCCGGTTTAAATTATACTTATTTTCTACTAACATCTTTCAGCCACCCCTTGTTTCCCTAAAATCTGTTTGTATATTGTACACATCTATTTTCCTTTTCACCAGATGTCTCCATCTCTGTCTCCTTCTCCCACATTTGTCACTTTCCAGCCTTCTTATTAGGCCCTGTTAATTAGTCCCCACATGGGGACTTCTCTAGCTCATTCACTGCTATTATACCTTGACATTCCCATCATCACATTTTTGTTTTCCAGATTCTCTCTTTATCTTGCCATTTATCACTTCTCCTCCCAGAGCCGCCCCCTGTTTTCTTTCCCCACATATATATCCCTTAGTTTACCTCCCCTCTACACAGGGGTCAACCTTAACCTTTTTTTGCACTAGCCAGCAGGGTAAGTTGATTCAAAATTGCACTAGCCCGCAGATGGTTGCACTAGCCCTTAATTATAATGGTACATTTTGATCACTTATACAGGAAACAATGCAAGTAAGCCAATAAATACCCTGATTATTGCACATTTATCCTGCTCCCACATTGCTTCCAGCTCTCCAGCAGAAAAAAAAGAACTGCAATGCCATCCATTACAGACAAATAGCCCCCCCCCTTTCAATCAAGCAGTCCTAGCTCTGTGCACACAATAGTTGACATCATCATGCACCTCACCACACTGTCACCACCACCCACAGGGCAATGAACAGAGTCAGGCAGAGAAAGACACTGTTGGGCCCCACCCTATACTCAACTAGAGACCTGCACTTTTGAAAGTTTTTGTACGGTCTCAAGTGAGCCAGGAGCACATCTAAGATTTCTTTGGGGCGGGGGCTAGACAAACCTAAGGGCTTGCGAAATAGAAACTATGACATTTTTATTTGTAAAAGTATTGATTTTAATATGCTGTGCCCCAACAATAACAGATTTTTCTTTAACATTGTCCTGTCATCAGCCCAGGGAAAACAGTACACAGGCATAACACTATACTATTTCTATTTCTGTATAGGATGATCTATGCACCCCAGGAATGCCTATTTCAAGATTTCAAATTATGTATTTTATCAAGGTTTCATTTGAGTCTGAGATACATGTTTCCTCCACTAATAAGCTTTTGAAAACGTATCACGAACACCATTTTCTCCATTAAAGAGATTCATTAAGTTATTTGGATTATGATTTGCACCACAGGTTGTGGTGCTTACCTAAGTGAATGGCAGACTGTAAATTTCTTATCAATGATCTTTGACTTATTTAGAAGTATAAGGTATAGTCAAATTGTGTCTAGCCGATCCCTTGTCCCACTCCTGCACTCAGGCACGTAATGATGTGTGCCCAGGGAGAGTGCGGGGACGTGCTCCATTATAGTCTATGGGGGGGGCAACTTTTTAAGCATTTTTATGTTTGCTTGCATGCATTTGCAAGAGACATAGTGCCATCATCTGAGTTTTTGTAGGTATGGCACCCTGTCTTCCAATACAGTCAGCGTGTTTGCAGGCGCGGCCACAGTTCACCAATGAATGCTGCAGCTCTCTATGACAGCAGTTGAAAATGCAGTGGTGTACAGTTGAAAGGGAGAGACCACTTCGGTAAGCAGCGATAAGATAGTGTTGATTAGCATATTGCCGGCAATCCTGCTTGTATACGTCTCTGCTTTCTCTTGCTGGAACATAAATTCAGTTTGAAGTGAACTTTTCCTAGGACTATCTTTCTGGGAAGAGGCAAGTGACTAAAATGACATCCTTGGAATGTTTCCAAAAAAAAGATCTAATTGCCATCTTGGAATGCTGAGTCAGAGTTCAGGGTAGGAGCGGCATTGACAAAAGCAGGAAAACAGAACCCCAAAGAGACTGAAAAAGTAGATGCAGTTGTCATCTGTTGGCACACCTGATCAGTATTGTAATAATATTCCCCAAACCTCTGAGTGTCTCTGAATAGTGCTCCCCGCGCCAGACATAGTATGGATTGATGGGGTGCCTAATCCCAATCGGCTCTGCGCGCCCCAGAGTTCTAGGTGCCACACTGGGAGCCCACTCCAGCATGGTATAAGTGAGAATGGCAATGGGGGTGCCCAATCCCCCGTCGGCTCAATAAACCCCCCCAAAAGAAACAGACTTCCAGTTCCCACGCTGGGAGCCTACCCCAGCATGGCACACATCTGTATGGACAATGGGGGTGCCCAATCCCCCATCAGCTGCACTGACCTCCCCCAAAAAATCTTCCAGCTGCCATGCTGGGAGCCCAGCCCAGCATGGCACAAGTCCTGTGTCGTCTTCCTAAAAGGAAAAACACCTGAAAAGGAAAAAACAGTCCCTCATTGATTGTCTTGCCCCTCCAACCCGTGCCCACCCTCTGCGCATCCACCTCCCCACATCCCCACCTCACCTCATACTTACCTCCGGAGGCTGGCGAGATGATCCTCGGTGGACCGGGAACACGTCTGCACTCTTCAAAGCCGACCGAGAACTGAAGAAGTGCCAGTAAGCTGTACAATGGAATAAATAGGGTTTTTTTTCAACTTTGATGCATATCTCAGGCAATTTTTGGAATTTTGGCACCAAATTTTCCACATGGGGTTTTTGGGACCCCCCCCCCCATGAATTCTGGCACTGTCATGGCGTTAAGCGGTCTTGAAAGGTGATTTCGTAGTCACTGCATGGAACCACCTTTCAGGACCAATTGACGAAATGACAGTGTCACAGTTCATGAGATAGGCCCCAAAAACCCTATGTTGAAAATGTGGTGAAAAAATTCCCAAAAATGAATTGATTTACGAGCTGCAGCATTGCGCAGTTCCTACGCACACTAGTAAGTTCGCAAATTTTTAATATTTTCAAACCAGATTTTCAACATTGCCATTTTACCACACCTCCTTATGAGCAGTACAGCTGTCATTTTTCACATCTCACCCACAATGTGTTTCCGTGCACGTAGCACACAATGGCACAGTCGGTGTGCAAAATCAATGTTCGGGACAGATTACGAAAATCACAGTGGCACTATTCATGAGCAGAGGTCTTAAAATGGCTATGTTAAAAATTTGGTGACAAAAGTCTATAAAATGACTGTGTTATGAGCGAGCATTGGGCCGTTTCCACGCACCCTCGTAAGTTCATGAATTTGTAATATTTTCAGTCCAGATTTTCACCACTGGCATTTTTCCACACTTCCTTATAAACAGTACAGCTGTCATTTTTCACACCATGGCTGAAATGTATTTTCGCACTTCCAGCGCAGAAATTCATGGTCGCTGTGGGAAATCACTGTTTGGGACAGATTAAGAAAATCGCAGTGACACTGTTCATGAGCGGAGGTCCCAAAATACCTGTGTTGACAATCTGCTGTAGAAAATCCCCAAACTAATTACATTACGGGTGTGCGTTGCTCAGTTTCTATGCACGCTCGTGACTTCACCAGTTTTTTTAATATTTTCACTGCAGATTTTCAACATTGCCATTTTTTACACCTCTCCATGAACAGTACAGCTGTCATTTTTCACATCCTGTTCGAAATGTGTCTTCGCACCTGTGGTGCCAAATGGCGTAGTCGCTGTGCAAAATCAGCTTTCGGCTAACAAACTGATATTGCCACTGTTCATGAGGTGGGGGTCACAAAAAAAACATGTTGAAAATTTGGAGTGAAAATACCAACGAATGCCTGAGGCGTTAGGGTTTCTGACCATAACACCTCACCCTGCAGAGACTGACAGGCATCAGGGGTGTGACTTGGGATTGTCGCCTGTAATGCTCATACCATTCCACCCCCACCCACACCCTACAACCAGTGAGAGGCATTGAGGTGTGCCTTGGACTGTTCGGCCCCAAAGTTCACCCCATTCTCCTATACAGCACCCATCTCACCGTATTTCCTGATGGAATGGGGTGAACATAAGGGTCAAAGACTCCAAGGCACACCGTGACACTTGTCGGTGTCTGCAGGGTAGGGTGTGGTGAAATGGTGTGGCCATTATGCCGGACGACCCAAAGGCACACCCTAATGCCTGTCCTTATCTGCAAGGTGGTGGTAGGGTTGGCTTCAGTTCAATACTTTACTGCTATTCCTACAGTATTATGCAGCTCTGTAACTCCTGCACTACCAATGCCAATGCCAGCAAGCAAACATTCGGCATTGACAAATGCTTGTTATATATTGTATCAGTCATTTTGTGATTAACCAGCCTTGTTAGTCACCAGGTGCCCTTGGTTAATCACAAAATGACTGATACAGTATATAACAACGTTTGAAAAGTTGCCCCCATATACTATAATGTAGCACATCCCCACACTCTCCCTGGGCACACGTCATAACATGCCTGAGTGCAGGGGCTTGACCTCAGCTGCTCCCAGAACGAGTAGGTGGAAAGGATCAGCTGGGCAGAATTTTGTGATCCCTTACACTTTTAAATAAGGCAAAGATTTTTCCTAAGAAATATGCAGTCTGCCTTTCGCTGAGGTAAGGCATCACAACCTGTGGTGCATTCACCTAACTTTGTGATTCTCTAGCCGATCCCTGTGGACAAAACCATCCAAAGGCAAAAGGATTTTCTGCAGTGAACAGCTCCACATTCCTTTTATTAAGCACTGCATCCAACACCTTAATTGCACTCCCTTTCAGTTCCCTAAGGACACCAAATCTGCTAAACTCCAGTCTCTTTCCCAACAGATCAGGAACCAACATGAGCCCTTGAGTCAGACACAACCTAACAGTTTGGTATTTTGTATTCCTCCAGACCTCCCCCTGACACAAGATGAGCTATTTCTCCTTAGCAAGGGTCTCTCTTTTGTGCCCACACCCAGATATCTCGACACAGCCTAGGTTCAAGTTGATCTGCAGCGCTTCTATCGCAGAGTACGCCTTACAGCTCATTTTTCTAATGAGACTTCTTTTCCTGCAGATGATGACAGTATTACCAGAATAATCAATGACATCAACCCCAATGAAGTGCATGGACACCCCGTCCAGGACGTTTTGCTGCTGGTGATTATTTTGTTAACCAATGCATGGAAAACACCACTAACTTAAATTTTCATTGCAGGCACAACCACTCCACCCTGACAACTGGTAAGCCTGCAGCCCTCAGATCTCTGCAGTGCAGGAATGACATTGTTGTTAAACCTGCTGATAAGGGAGGTGCTGTTGTGGTCTGGCACAAGGAGCTATATATCACTGAAGCCACACAGCAACTCTTCGACACCAAGTTTTACTCTTCTGTTCCCCAGAATTCCACTTCTGACTATCAGACTGAGGTTACCACCACCATCACCTCTGCTACGGAAAACAAAGAACTCCCTGCTTCTGCTAAGAGACTCATAGTTCAGCATCCTTGGGCATCCAGGTTTTATGTCCTTCCCAAAATCCACAAAGCAGGTAACCCTGGACATCCTATTGTGTCTGCCTGCTCTTGCCCCACATCCCACATCTCACATCTTTGCATTTTTGGACAGCCTCCTGGGACCACTGGTTGAGTCCCTGCCTTCCTATGTTAAGGACTTTAACCATGCTCTCAAGTTATTTTACAGGTTCAGATTTAGTGGCTTTCATTAGCTCATCTTCACCATAGACATCAAATCTCTTTACACAGTGATCCCCCACAATGATGGCCTGACAGCTTTGCAGCATTTTCTGAATAAGCGGGATGTCCAGCAGTCACCCACACACATACACTAAGCCATCTGGCAGAACTTGTTCTTAAACTCAGTGCTTTTTGTTTTAATAACAGTTTTTTTCAGCAGGTCAGTGGAGTTGCCATGGGTACCAAGATGGGTCCCAGCTATGCCAATCTGTTTGTGGGTTGGGTGGAGGAACAGTTTTTTTCTCTCATTTACAGGGACTGTGCCTGAAATCTACAAACGCTACATAGACGATTGTGTGGGGGCTACCTCCTGCTCCAGGGAGACCCTCCAAATCTTCTTGGACAAGTTTACCATGGCCCATCCTTCCCTTCAGTACACTGTTGAAGTATCCTCATCTACACTGCCTTTTCTGGATATTAAACTGTCAGTACAGAACAGTGAAAAGACATCAGTTTATTACAAACCCACTGACTCTCACGATTTCCTCCTCCACAGCTCCTTCCATCCTAAATATGACAAGAATGGCCTGCCATATTCCCAGTTTCTTAGACTTTGCAGGTTATGCAGTGAACAATATGATTTTGCTGAGCAGGCCCAAATAACACTTTTTATTTTTGTGTTATCTTTTTACCCCACTGACACTCCGGTGTCTGCCTCTCCTTCAGGCCTCCTAGTGCTCCACTAACCCCAGCAATCCTCTTCAGGAGCTCTCCCTCTCTTCCACATATTGCAGCTGACCCCCGAGTTTGTCCCGGCATATCCCCATTGCCGGGAAGGTCCCCCTCCTTCGAGGGGGAAGGCACCGGGGTGGGGGAAACCCAGCACACTGTTGCTTCACGGCCCTGGGGGGCACTGTTCTGGAGGAGGAGGCTCCCAGAGATTCTGGCAGCATAGAGGATGGAAGCTGTCATCCGGTGGGCGCTGAAGCTGTTTTTCTGGTTTTGTTGAGTCTCTCCGGCGCCGCTACTTGTAGTGCCCCTGGTCTTCACCAGGGGCTGCTACAGAGTGGGAATATCCCCTAACCCACCCCAGAATAGGAGAGCAGTACTCCAGACACTCAATCCTCTCCTTCCCTTGCCAGCCCCAGGTGCCCCGAGTCCATTCCCGAACCCGGGTCACTGGCGTGGTTCGAGGTGTGTCGTACAGTGCTTCAACCCTCAGCAGCACCGCGCCACACAGTTTTTTTTATTAACAGAGGGTACCCTAAAAGCACAGTGAACATAGCACTCTCCCAGGTCAGTAACATGCCCCATAACCTTGACCCTTCTAGGAAGGATACTGTCATGGAAGAACGACGACGAATTCCACTAGTGCTTCCCTTCCATCAGAGTACACCTTCTTTTCACAGGATCATCACCAGTAACTTTCCTGTTTTGCAAACTGACCCCAACATTGGTGCTTCCTTTACAGAACCACCTATTCCCTCCTACTGCCAGCCAGCCAACCTGTGGAATCTCCTGGTAAGAAGCAGCCTACTTACCCCAAACAGTTCCTTCCTACCAGGTGTCACAAAAACACACTGCAGGTCAGGCCCTCTGCTCTCACAGTGCCACCCTCTGAGTGCAATAGTGTGAACAGGTAACAAACAGGGTAACCCTCCTGTCTGTTTTGGGTTTGAATCATCTACTTTCCTCGAGTTCTGAAGGGAGTCAAAATGTGAACCTTATGCTAGCATACCCAATTAACAGGCTCAGATACGTACCCTCTTTGGGAATGCAGTATAATTCTTCACCCGGGCACCAAGCCAGGTTTCAAAAATGCACCCTTACACCTCTATATGAGACCTAAGTATATTCTTATCTTTAAGCAAGTTTAGTAACACATTCAAGCCCTTAACAGCTGTCAGACTTAAACAAAGGTTCAGCATCACATGCAGAAGAAAACTGAGAAGACACAGGCAGTATATTAATGAAAATGTTGTTTACTAAAAATGATTGTAAAACAGGTAAAATCAAACACAGAACAATTATATCAATAACTTACAGTCACAATGAAAATTGGGAAATTTCAGAACACAAACTCCTACCACAAGTACTTAAGTTCTTTCCTATCTGGTTGTTACCATTAAGTGCTTTCAAGTCCAGAGAATTAAGACTCTCTTTGAGTTCAAAAATAATATGCATTGTTTTCCCCAGATGTATGTTCATTTTAAACTCTATCTCCCCATCCCTTTTGGTGAGGTCACCATTAGATCCTCCCTTAGATTTAATTTCTCACATAATTATCCACAAGAATGCTTGTTATTACTGTGAAAAAATCACTAGCCATTTCTCAAATATGACAGTCTTTGATCAAAACATCCCCTTTTGTTTCACTGCTGATTTCCTGTTTTGCTAGAGTGATCTCAGGTTTTTATGGTTTCTCACAAATCTGCAACCAGATAGTCTCTTCATGCAGGAATCATAAAGTTTTATGAGGTCCTATCTCCTGGCACATAGCCAGAGGATATAATTAAGACAGAACAGGAAACCTTTTTAATTAGGGTTTTCTTCACTGGTCAATTTAGCACATCCTGCAGCTTTCTTACACTGAAACCTTTTGGGGTCAAAGGTCACTCAATGAAGCAGCTAGCCTGTTTGTATCTAAGCAGACATTCACATTTGTTTATAATACAAATATTATACCATAATAATATTAGAGGGTTTTTTCACGTCACACTCCTCCCTCCTTAGACTGAATTTGGGGGATCTATTCCTGCAGGGGATGAGTTCCCCAAATTCAGTTTACATCTCAAAGTAACAGGACAAACCATCAGTGTTTTCGTTCGCTGCCCCAGCCCTGTGTGAGACAGTCATGTCATACCCTTACAAGGCAAGACTCCATCTTAGTAGTCTACCATTCGTCTTACCCATTTGTGCCAGCCAAACCAGGGGGTCGTGGTCAGTTTGTACCTCAAAATGCTGCCTGTATAAGTATGGCTCTAACTTCTTTAGGGCCCATACCATGGCAAGATGCTCTTTTTCCGCAGTAGAATAAGCCTGCTCCCTGGGAAGTAACTTTTTACTCAGGTACACTATGGGGTGATCTTCCCTTGGTTGGATGTCTGACTCAGCACTGCCCCAATACCCACATCTGAGGCATCTGTCTGGACTACATAGGGACTGCTGTAGTCTGGACTTGTCAATAGAGGAGCGCTGCACAGTGCCTCCTTCAGTCTTGTAAAGGCTGGTTCCCAGGTAACTTTCTTAGGCATCCTTTTCTTTAGCAGGCCAGATACAGGAGCAGCCAGGACACTGTCATTTGGTACAAAAGTCCTGTAGTGCCCTGCTGTCCATAGAAAACTCATGACCTGCTTCTGTGTTTCTGGCCTGGGCCATGCCTTGATTGCCTCTATTTTCACTTGGTTAGGATGGAGCTGTCCCTGGCCTATCACATGCCCGAGGTATGCCACTTCAGCCATGGTCACTAGGTACTTCTCAGCTTTGACAGTGAGCCTGACCCTCTGTATCCTGCCCAGCAGTTCCCTAAAGTGGGATAGATGTTCCTCCCAGCTGGCACTAAAGATGGCAATGTCATCCAGGTATGCCACGCCGTACTCCTCAGCACCATTTAACACCTGGTTCACCAACCTTTGGAAAGTGGCCAGGGTGTTCTTCATTCCAAAAGGCATTAATTTGAATTCAAGTAACCCTATCAGAGTGATGAAGGCCAACCTCTCCCTAGCTCTGGCAGTCAGCTCTACCTGCCAATACCCCTTTTTCAGGTCAATAGCTGTAAAGTATGTTGACCCTCCTAACTTGTCCAGGAGTTTGTCCATCTGTGGCATTGTGTGGGCATCTGACTTTGTGACTGCATTCAGTCCACAATAGTCCACCCAAAAATGAGTAGCACCATCTAGCTTGGGAACAAGGACCACGGGTGAGGCCCAGGGGCTGTGAGATTTCTAGATTACCTCTAAATCCAGCAGTTCCTCCACCTCCCTCCTAATGTCCTTTTGGACTGCCTCTGTCACCCGATATGCTGTCCACCGTATGGGCACCTGCATCCCTGTCTCCACATCATGCATCGCGAAGGGGGTTAGTCCAGGCTTGGCACTAAACAGCGGGGCAATGTCTACTAAAACCTCCCTTACTTCCTGGATCTGGTCTGGGGCCAGCTGGGGTGAAAATTTAATTGCC
Organism: Neoceratodus forsteri; assembly: GCA_016271365.2. Lineage (NCBI taxonomy): Eukaryota > Metazoa > Chordata > Ceratodontiformes > Ceratodontidae > Neoceratodus > Neoceratodus forsteri. The sequence goes on along the minus strand of CM057459.1, from coordinate 1,279,694,009 downwards.
TTCACAGAGGACTCCCACTTGCTTTCTTCCAGTAAGTCCAGAAGTGGGTCTCCTTCATCCATCCCTTCCCCAGGACTACACATGGCAAACACCATGTCAGCCCTATTAGTATATGGCTTCATCATGTTGACATGGTACTTTCTTTGTGTATGTCTCCTGTCAGATAACTCTAAAATATAATTCACATCATTTACCCATCTGACTATTTTGTACGGTCCTGCCCACTTAGCCTGCAGCTTGTATTTCCGGACTGGGATTAGGACCATGACTTCTTCACCCACAGTGTATGAGTGAGCTCTGGTTCTGCGGTCATATCACACTTTTTGCTTTTATTGGGCAGCTGCCAGGTTGCTCTGGGCTGTTCCCATAAGCTCTTCAGCCTTTCACTAAACCTAAGGACATAATCCAGTATGGGAGTTCCCTGGGTGGTGTGCTTGCCTTCCCACTCCTCCCGGATCAGGTCTATGGGCCTATGTACCCTGTGTCCATATAAGAGCTTGAAAGGGGGAAAACTCTGTCATATCATGGGGCACCTCCCTGTATGCAAACAACAGGTGGGGGAGGTATTTCTCCCAGTCCCTCCCAAGCTGTTCAGCAAATGCATGGAGCATTGACTTAAGGGTACAGTTAAATCTTTCCACAAGCCCATTGGCTTGTGGGTGATAAGGTGTTGTGTGTCGTTGCACCATCCCACACTTCTCCCACAAACATTTCATCAGGTCTGACATGAAAGAACCCCCTCGATCCATGATAACCTCCTGTGGAAACCCAACACAGGAGAAAATCCCTAGTAAGGCATCTGCCACTTTGTCTGTCCTCAGTGAGGATAGGGCGACTGCCTCTGGGTACCAGGTAGCATAATCAACTACAGTGAGGATGAACCTCTTCCCGGAGCAGTTGGGGGTATTTACAGGCCCCACAATATTCATTCCCACCCTCTGGAATGGCTCCTCCACTATGGGCAAGGGAATTAGGGCAGCTTGGGTTTTCTTATCTGCCTTCCCTATTTCTTGGAACCAGTGAAAAGACCTGCAATACTCCTTCACCTACTGCGTGAAGTAGGGCCAATAGAAATTCTGGGCCAATCACTGAGTAGTGCATGCAATTCCCAGATGACCTGACATGGGATTATTGTGTGCAATCTTGAGCAACTGTTCACGATACCCCTGGGGAACGACAAGCTGCCTGCCTATCACCCCTCCCTCTGTCTTAGCATCCTGCATATACATCAGTCCATTGTCCCAATAAACCTTATGTTTTCTGTCACTTCCCTGTGCTCCATCAGAGTCTGCCCAAGCCCTCAGCTTCTCTAGACTAGGGTCACTTTTCTGAGCAGCTGCAAACTCCTTACACATTCCCAAGGCATGGGACAGGTCCCCTTTAGTGTCTAAACTCAGGTCCCTAGCTCTAGCATCAGGGCATTCAGGATCACTGCCATCCCTAACCCTCTGACAATGGGTCACCCCTCCTTGCTTGAAGTAACCTTCTGTAGCTGTTTGGTTAACTGCTACCTGGGGAATTTCTACCCCTCTTTCATTATACTCCAAATCAGGAGACACAGGCTGGGAAACCCACCTCTCAGTGGTTTCCACAGGGGCTTCTATGGGGTACAGGGAACCACAATTCTCCTTTGTCACTTGGCTGCTGGTAACTGCACACACCATCCCCTGTTTGAGATTGTTGCCGATAATCACATCAACAGCTAAAGTTTCGGCTACAACAACCTTTTGTATAGTCCCCCCTGTCTCACCCCAATCTAGGAGGACACTAGCAAGTGGCATGGTTTTCTCCTCCTCAGTGAATCCCCGTACAGTCCCAAATTGATTGGATATAAGCTGACCAGGCTCTACCAGATCCCCTTTTACCAAAGTCAGAGATGCCTCTGTGTCTTTTAACCCGTGTGTCTGTACACCATTCACAGTGACTGGGTGCATGTGTTCCTTCATGTTGACTGGCATGCTTTCAGGGACACACAAACAACCCACTTCTTTTCTAGCACCACTTTGTGTACTGTGTCACAAATCCACTCAGCAGGTCAGCCCTCTACTCCCAAAGTGCCAACTTCTGAGTGCAGTCTTGTGAACAGTTAACAGAAACAGGGTAACCCTCCTGTCTGTTTTGTGGGTTCGGATCAACCTTTGGTCTCAGTTCTGGAGGGATTCAAACTGTGATCCTCTTGCTAAGGTACCCAATGCACAGGCTCAGATAAATCTGTCTTTGGGGGACCAGATATCTTTGCCTACGGGCACCTAACCAGGTGTACAGAAATGAACCCTTAAAAACTTTAATAAAGACCTCAGATTAAAACTTTCACCTTTTTCCAGTTTGGTATCACCATTCAAGCTTATGCACAGTGTCTGCTTTCACCATATATTCTTCACTTGTAAAGAAAAGAAATTCAAAGACAGATAAAGTAGGCTCTAAAAATAGTTCTACTAAAATAGATAAAAAAATATGTAAAACATAAAATACAGAACCATAAACCACAAGAACATACAAATATTTTAAAAGAACAAGGTTTTAACAGGGCAATTCCTACTACAGTACTTAGATTTTGTATCTCTCTAAATACCTGCTTAAAGTGCTCAAAGATGTTTCTTTGTCAGAGTGTATATAAAAGTGTCTCTGAAGGAAAACAGAATATTGTTTAAAAAAAATGTATTTGCCCACCCCTTTGTGTGAGGTCACCTAGCTCCTCCTTTGTCAGAATATATAAAAAAAATATCTATACAAAAACAGGATGTCTTTTCAAAGTATTAAATTCTGTAATCCTCAGCACAACTCATTTTCTTCAAAATGTGTTTCTTTGATCTTAGGAGCAGTTTCCCCTTTTCCAGGACATCAAAGCATCTTTTATGACTTCGCACTACAACGTCACAACCTGCTCTTCTTCCTCTAAGCATTATAAAGGTTTATGATCTATCTTGGCAGTTAGGTATCTTCTAGCCTGTAATTAGCTTCTGGCATTCCAGGTAACACCTTGTATCTAAAACCTGTGTGTGTGTGTGTGTGTGTGTATGATCTCACATGCTGTTTCAGCATTATTTCTCATGAGAGGCAGACCATAACCCATTTTTATATTACAAAAAATGATACAGTGATCAGAACCAGCTGTCCAGGTGTCACATTTCCTCCCCACCTAGACTGAATTTGGGGGCACTATTCCCTGCATGGGATGAGCTTCCCAAATCAGTTCACTCCTAATAGACTCCAGACAGCCTGTCTGAGTTCTGATTTTTGGCTCCAGCCCTATGTAATGTTGTCATATCATACCCTTGCAAAGCAAGACTCCATCTTAGCAATCTACCATTGTTCTTTCCCATCTGTGTCAACCAAACCAGGGGGTTGTGGTCAGTCTGCACCACAAAATGCTGCCCATGTGAGTATGGCTCCAACTTCTTTAGGGCCCACACTATGGCAAGACATTCTTTTTCCACCATGGAGTATGTTCGCTCCCTGGGAAGTAACTTCCTACTCAGGTACATTACTGGGTGATCTGTCCCTTGGCTGGATGTCTGACTCAGTACTGCCCCAATACCCATATCTGAGGCGTCAGTTTGAACTATAAAGGTTTTGCTATGGTCAGGACTCATCAAAACAGGAGCACTGCACAGTGACTCCTTTAGTTTGGAAAAGGCTTCCTCATAGGCTGGGCCCCAGGTAATTTTCTTGGGCATCCTTTTCTTTGTCAGGTCAGATAGGGGAGCAGCCAGGTCACTGTAATTGGGTACACATTTTCTGTAGTACCCTGCTGTCCCTAGAAAACTCCTGACCTGCTTCTGTGTTTCTGTTCTGGGCCACACCTGGATTACCTCTATTTTTATTTGGTTAGGACAGAGCTGTCCCTCACCTACTACATGCCTGAGGTATGCCACCTCTCCCATGGCCATCTGGCACTTCTCGGCTTTGACAGTGAGCCCAGACCTCTGTATCCTGCCCAGCAGTTCCCTTAGGTGGGATAGGTGCTCCTCCCAGTTGGTACTAAAGATTGCAATGGCATCCAGGTACACCACTGTGTACTCCTCAGCACTATTTAACACCTGGTTCACCAACCTTTGGAAAGGGGCTGGGGCGTTCTTCATTCCAAAAGGCATTACTTTAAACTCAAATAAGCCTATTGGAGTGATGAAGGTCGACTTCTCCCTAGCTCTGTCTGTCAGTTCTACTTGCCAATACCCCTTTGTCAGGCCAATAGTTGTGAGAAAGGTCGCCCCTCCCAACTTGTCCAGAAGTTCATCCATCTGGGGCATATGGTGAGTGCCTGACTTCATGACTGCATTCAGTCCATGACAGTCCACACAGAAACAAGTAGAGCCATCTGGCTTGGGAACAAGGACTACGGGTGAGGCCCAGGGGCTGTGGGATCTCTGGATTACCCCTAAATACAGCATCTCCTCCACATCCCTCCTAATGTCCTTTTGGACAGCCTCTAACACCCGATATGCTGTCCACTGTATGGGCATCTGTGTCCCTGTCTCCACATCATGAGTCACTAAAGGGGTTAGTCCAGGCTTGGCACTAAACAATGGGGCAAAGTCTGCTAAAACCTCCCTTCCTTTCTGGATCTTGTCCAGGGTCAGCTGGGGAGACAATTTAACTGCCTCCACAGATGACTCCCGCTTACTTTCTTCCAGCAAGTCCAGAAGGGGGGTCTCTTTCATCCATCTCCTCCCCAGGACTACACAGTGCAAACACCATGTCAACCCTATTTGCATATGGCTTCATCATGTTGACATGGTACATTCTTTCTGTCTGTCTTCGGTCAGGTAACTCCACAATGTAGTTCATGTCATTTACCTTCCTAACCACTTTGTATGGTCCTGCCCCCTCAGCCTGCAGCTTGTCTTTCCAGACTGGAATAAGGACCATGACTTCCTGATCCACCATGTATGAGCGAGCTCTGGCTCTGAGATCGTACCACACTTTACTGTATGTTTCTGTTGGGCAGCTGCCAGGTTGCTCTGGACTGTCCCCATAAGCTCCTTCAGCCTTTCCCTAAACCTAAGGACATAATCCACAATGGCAGTTCCCTGGGTGGTGTGCTTGCCTTCCTAGTCCTCGCGGATCAAGTCTAGGGGCCCACGTACCCGGCGCCCATATAAGAGTTTGAAGGGGGAAAATCCTGTCACCTCTTGGGGCACCTCCCTGTATGCAAACAGGTGAGGAAGGTATTTCTCCCAGTCCCTCCCATGCTGTTCAGCAAATGCCCAGAGAATTGACTTTAGGGTACTATTGAATCATTCCACAAGTCCATTGGCTTGTGGGTGACATGGTGTCATGCATCTCTGCACCACCCCACACTTCTCCCATAAATATTTCATCAGGTCCGACATGAAGGAACCCCCTCGATCGGTGATTACCTTCTGTGGAAACCCAACATGGGAGAAAATCCCAAGTAAGGCATCTGCCACTTTGTCTGTCCTCAGTGAGGATAGGGTGACTGCCTCTGGGTACCTGGTGGCATAATCTACCACAGTCAGTATGAATCTCTTCCCTGAGGAGCTAGGGGTATTTAAAGGCCCCACAATATCCATTCCCACCCTCAGGAATGGCTCCTCCACTATGGGCAATGGAATCAGGGTGGCTTGGGTTTTCTTGCCCTCCTTCCCTATTTCATGGCACCAGTGACAAGACCCACAATACTCCTTCACCTGCTGGGTGAAGTTAGGCCAATAGAAATTCTGGGCCAACTGCTGCATAGTGTGCACAATTCCCTGATGACCAGACAAGGGAATATCATGTGCAGTCTTGAGCAACTGCTCATGATACCCCTGGGGAATGACAAGCTGCCTGCCTAGCACCCCTCCCTCTGTCTATACTGCCTGAGTATACACAAGCCCATTTTCCCAATAAACCTTATGTCTGCCATCACCTCCCTGTGCACAATATGAGTCTGCCCAAGCCCTTAGCTTCTCTAAACTGGGGTCACTTCTCTGAGCAACTGCAAACCCCTCACACATTCCCAAGGCATGGGACAGGTCCCCTTTAGTCACTAAACTAGGGTCCCTAGCACTAGCATCAGGGCACTCAGGATCACTGTCAATCCCAACCCTCTGACAAGGGGTCACCCCTCCCTCTTTGGAGTAACCCTCTGTAGCTGTGTGGTTATTTGCTACTGGGGAAATTTCTACCCCCTTTTTATCAGTCTCCCCCTCTGGAAATATAGGCTGGGGAACCAGCCTCTCAGTGGTTTCCACAATGGCTTCTCTGGGGTTCAGGGATCTACAATTTTCCCTTGCCACTTGGCTATGGGTAACTGCACATACCATCCCCTGTTGGAGATCATTGCCCAGGATCACATCCACTGCTAATGTTTTGGCTACAGCCACCTGTTGCACAGTTCCCCCTGTTTCACCCAAGTCTAAGAGAACTCTAGCAAGGGGCAATGTTTTCTCCCCACCCACAAAGTCCTGTACAGTGACGTATTTATTGGGTATAAGCTGACCAGGCTGTACCAGATCCCTCTTGACCAAGGTCAGGGATGCCCCTGTGTCCCTTAACCCCTGCGTCTGTACAACATTCACCATGACTGGGTGCATGTATTCCCTAATGTTCACTGGCATGCTTCCAGGGACATACAAACAACCCACTTCTTTTCTAGCACCCAGTTGTGTATTATTGCTCACCTTTTTGGGACACTGTCTAGCAATATGCCCAGTTTCTTTATGCAACCAACATTCATGTCTTCTCTCAGAGAAATCATTTTCTCTGAAATGTGGGGCTAACTGGTTTTGGTGGAGGCAGTGAGGGTTTTAGCTGCCCTGAAGGTGCGCTTTTCCCTTTCTGCACTGTCACGCCCACGCCATTCGCTCTCAGAGCAGGTCTGCTCTTGGCATAGTGGTCCAAGAGTTCAGCAGCCTCTTGCACTGTTTTGGGATCTCGGTCCTCCAGCCAGGTTTTCAGTTCTTCTGGGCACGCCCAGAAAAACTGTTCTAACAGAATCACATTTTCAGTTTTATCAACAGAGTTTGCCTCAATTCCTTCCCACCAACATTTTAAAAACTGACGTTGTTTCATGGCTAGCTCCTCGTAGCTCATGTCAGGGCTTTTCCTGAGCTTACTGAATTTAGCTCTGTATGATTCAGCAGTTAATTCAAATTTCTTTAACAGTGTAGCTTTAAGTTTGCTGTAATCATCACTGTCCTCATTGTCCATTTGACCCAATGCATCTCGAGCGTTCCCAGTAAGTAGCGGGGACAGCTGGAAGCTCCAGGATTCTCTAGGAATTTTAGCCTGAATACAAACTTTTTCAAAAGAATTTAAAAAGGCATCGATATTCTCCCCCTCTTTAAATTTGGCTATTAATTTGGAATTCAATTTGTAACCCAGTCCTGTAGTCCCAGTTAAACCCAAGCCACTTACCTGCTCTGGTGCCGCTGGTTGGAGTCGTATCTTCTCCAGTTCGTGTTGCCTCTGGCACTCCTGCTCCTCATGGTCTGCATCTCAGTGTTCTCATTCTTTCTTCACCTCGGCAGCTCATTGGCGCTCATGCTCCTCATGGTCTGCATCTCTCTGTTTTCGCTCTGCCTCTCAGGCGTTCTCACTCTGCCTCATGGCATTCTTGCTCTCTCTTCTCTCTCCAGCTCCATCCTGCACAACTCAATTAGCAGCCTGAGTACCTCTGTATCCAGGATACTGGTGGCCTTCCCCTGCTGCTGTGGCCTTCACTGACAGTGACCCTGTTGCCCTTGTTAGATTTGGACGCCGCACTGGCCACTAGCCCTGCCACACTCAAGGTTTGGTCCTTTTCAGTCATGGTCTGTGACTCACTACTCTGGGTATCTGCTACCATCAGGGCATCTGTGAGGTTCTGCTTGCTGGCTTTCACCTCAAACGGGACTCCTCTGTCCCCACACAACTGCCTTAAGTAGTCTACAGTGTGCCTGCTGTAGTTGGAAGCCATCTTCCCTCACTATTGCTACTCTAATTTGCACTTTAGCAAAAAAAAATTTAAATGGGTAGGAACTTGACTGTACACTAAGTGATATAGTTCTGTTTCCTTTTTAAAATAAATTACTGCCTTTTTCTTTCTTTGCAAGTGAGCTTACAGTCTCAAGCTGACACGCTGAACAATAAAAGCTTGTGATACCAAAATTTTGCCACCTCTGCTAACCAATCTGTCACAAACCCACTCAGCAGGTCAGCCCTCTACTCCCAAGGTGCCAACCTCCGAGCGCAGTCTTGTGAACAGTTAACAGAAACAGGGTAACCCTTCTGTCTGTTTTGTGGATTCGGATCAACCTTTGGTCTCAGTTCTGGAGGGATTCAAACTGTGAACCTCTTGCTAGCATACCCAATGCACAGGCTCAGATAAATCTGTCATTGGGGGGCCAGATATCTTTGCCTAAGGGCACCTTACCAGGTGTACAGAAATGAATCCTTAAAAACTTTAATAAAGACCTCAGATTAAAACTCTCACCTTTTTCTAGTTTGGTATCACCATTCAAGCTTAAGCACAGTGTCTGCTTTCACCATATTATGCTTCACTTGTAAAGAAAAGAAATTCAAAAACAGACCAAGTGGGCTCTAAAAACAGAGTTTCACTAAAATAGATAAAAAATATGTAAAACATAAAATACAGAACCATATATCACAAGAACATACAAATCTTTTAAAGAACAAGGTTTTAACAGTGCAATTCCTACTGCAGCACTTAAATTTTGTCTCTCTCTCTCTCTAAATACCTGCTTAAAGTGCTCAAAGATGTTTCTTTGTCAAAGTGTAGATAAAAGCGTCTCTGAAGAAAAAAACAGAATATTGTTTAAAAAAAAAAGTATTTACCCACCCCTTTGTGTGAGGTCAGCTAGCTCCTCTTCTGGTAGAATATATTAAAAATATATATCTATACAAAAACAGGATGTCTTTTCAAAGTATTAAATTCTGTAATCCTTGGCACAACTCATTTTCTTCAAAATGACTTTCTTTGATCTTAGGAGCAGTTTCCCCTTTTCCAGGGCGTCAAAGCATCTTTTATGAACTTTGCACTAAAACATCACAACCTGCTCTTCTTCCTCTAAGCTTTATAAAAGTTTATGACCTATCTTGGCAGTTAGGTATCTTCTAGCCTGTAATTAGCTTCTGGCCTTCCAGGTAACACCTTGTATTTAAAACCAGTGTGTGTGTGTGTGTGTGTGTGTGTGTGTGTGTGTGTGTGTGATCTCACATGCTGTTTTAGCATTTCTCATGAGAGACAGTCTGTAACCCATTTTGTATTACAAAAAAATGATACAGTGATCAAAAAATCAGCTGTCCAAGTGTCACACACTGTCGTTTTGGGACACTGTCTTGCAATATGTCTGGTTTCTTTGCAAACCCAACATTCATTTCTTTTCTCAGGTAAATATTTTCTTTGTAACCTGGGGCTACCTGGTTTTGGTGGAGGCAGGGAGGGTTTTAGCTGCCCTGAAGGCACACTTTCCCTTTTCTGCACTGCCATGCCCACCTCATTCACTCTCAGAGCAGTTCTGCTCCTGGCATAGCGGTCTGAGAGTTCAGTAGCCTCTTGCACTGCTTTTGGATCTCAGTCCTCTAGCAAGATTTTCAGCTCTGCTGGGCATGCCCCAAAAAACTGCTCTAACAGTATAGCATTTTCAATTTCTTCTGCCGAGTCTGCTTCAATTCCTTCCCACCAATGTTTTAAAAACTGACGTTGTTTAGTGGCTAGCTCCTCATAGCTCATGTCAGGGCTTCTCCTGAGCTTATGGAATTTAACTCTGTATGCCTCTGCTGTTAGCTCACATTTTTTTTTAAGTGCAGTTTTCAGTTTACTATAATCCTTACTGTCTTAATTGTCCATTTGACCTAATCCATCCTGAGCTTTCCCGGTAAGTAGCGGGGATAGCTGGAAGCTCCAGGACTCTCTAGTAATATTTGCCTAAATGCATACTTTTTCAAAGGAATTTACAAAGGCATTCATAGCTTCCCCCTCTTTAAATTCAGCTATCAATTTAGAATTTAATTTGTAACCCAGTCCTGTAGTCCCAGTTAAACCGAGGCCACTTTCCTGCTCTAGTTAGGAGTCATAGCTTCTCCAGTTCATGTTGCCTCTGACGCGCACGCTCTTCACAGTGAGCTTCTTGCTGTTCTCACTCAGCTTCTTGCTGTTCTCACTCTGCCTCTCACTGAAGCTGTCACTCTTTTTCCTCTGTGGCTCACTGCTCTCTCCTCTGTTCTCTCTGGAACTCCAGCTCCAGTCTCCGCAACTCTATCTGCAGCTTGATCTCTTCTGGCACCAGAATGCTGGTGGCCTTCCCCTGCTGCTGTGGCCCTTGGCTTGCACTGGCCCTGCTGTCCTCCTGCTGACCTCCTCACTGGATCTGGACACTGCACTGGACCCTGGACCCTCCCTGCTCAAGGTTTGGTCCTTTTCAGTCACAGACTGTGACTCAAGGCTTTGGGCATCGGCTGCTGCAACAGCTTCTTCAAGATGCCTTTTGGTTTGGCCCACATGCTGGACTCCTCTCTCTTGGCACAACTGCCTCAGTTGGTCTGCAGTGTGCTCGCTGTAGTTGGAAGCCATCTTCTTCCTTAACTACAGCTATACTAACTTGCACTCAAAAAAAAAATAAAACAGGTAGGAACTTAGACTGTAAGCAAAATGATATAGTTCTATTTACTTTTTAAAAAGAAGTCACTGCCTTATTTTGCACATGAGCTGTGTTGTATTAATCTGATACACTGAACTGTTAAAGCTTGTGTTACCAAATACTTTTAAATTGCACTGCTGCCAACCAAATCTGTCACAAACACACTCCACAGGTCAGGCCCTCTGCTACCACAGTGCCAACCTCTGAGTGCAATAATGTGAACAGGTGACAAACAGGGTAAACCTTCTGTCTGTTATGGGTCCAAATCACCTACTAGCCTCGAGTTCTGAAGGGAGTCAAAATGTACACCTTATGCTAGCATACCCAAATAATAGGCTCAGATATGTACCCTCTTCAGGAATGCAATACAATCCTTCACCCCAACTCTCTATGAGACCTAGGTATATTCTTACCTTTAAGCAATCTTAGTAACACATTCAAGCCCTTAACATCTGTCAGACTTAAACACAGGCTCAGCATAACATGCAAAAGAAAACTGAGAAGACACAGGCAGTATATTAAACAAAAATTTTATTTACTAAAAAAGATTGTAAAACAGGTAAAATCAAACACAGAACAATTATATCATTAATTTACAGTCACAATAAAATTTGGAAAATTACAGAACACAAACTCCTACCACAATTATTGTAAATTCTTTACTATCTAGCTGTTACCATTAAGTGCATTCAAGTTCAGAGAATTAAGTTTCTCTTTGAGTTGAAAAATAATATGCACTGTTTTCCCCAGATGTATGTTAATTTCAAACTCCATCTCCCCACCCCTTTTGGTGAGGTCACCGATAGATCTTCCCTTAGATTTAATTTCTCACATAATTATCCACAAGGATGCATGTTATTATTGTGAAAAAAATCATCACTAGCCATTTCCCAAATATGACAGTCTTTGATCAAAACATCCCCTTTTGTTTCATTGCTGATTTCCTGTTTTGCTAGAGTGATCTCAGGTTTTTATGGTTTCTCACAAGTCTGCAACCAGATAGTCTCTTCATGCAGGAATCATAAAGTTTTATGAGGGCCTATCTCCTGGCAGATAGCCAGAGGCTTTAATTAAGACAGAACAGAAAACCTTTTTAATTAGGGGGTTTCTTCACTGGTCAATTTAGCACATCCTGCAGCTTTCTCACACTGAAACCTTTTGGGGTCAAAGGTCACTCACTGAAGCAGCTAGCCTGTTTGTATCTAAGCAGACATTCACATTTGTTAATTATAAAAATATTATACCATAATAATATTAGAGGGTTTTTTCACATTATACCAGGTACCACACCTTGCAACAGAACTCGCTGCTACACCTGCAAATTTATTTCTAGTGTGACTGAAAGGAGTTCTCATGCACCTCCCCTAATGTGGTATATAATATTCCTTGCAGGAAGTATGCAGCTATTTACATCAGAGAGACTTGTAGATGCCTTGCTGACCATTTCAGAGATCATTACAGGGCAGTCAGGAATGGAGACACTGATAAACCCATTGTATCCCACTTCATCTCCAGGGACCACAGGGGCAATGATCTTTCTGTTTGTGTCCTTCATCAGGGCTTCTGGGAGTCTGACCACAGAAAAAAACCATGGAAACCAAGCTGATCATCCACCTTGGCTCCCAGTAGCCCTCTGATTTAAATGATAGACTTATTTTCTGCTAACATTTTTCAGCCACCCTTGTTTTCCATAAACTATGTTTGTATCTGTACACATTGGTATCCGGTGAGTATAACTACTGAATATGAGCAACCATGAAAATGGTGACTCATATTCAGCATTATCCCCATGGGCCACTCTGCAAGAGTAGTGACTCTACACAAAAGTAAGTGTAGGGAAGGGTGACCAGAAGGGGGGGATAGCAAGGGGAAGGGGAGGGATAGGGAAGGAGTTTGTAAGGGAGTGGTGAGCCTGCTGCAGCCAAGCTAGCCATGTGGTGTGGTGGTGAGGGTGGCTAGCTCTGGTGCAGCAGGTACTGGGTTCAGGGCTGGGGACCAGGAGACAATATTTTGTCACTGCCTGTATTTTTTTTGTGCCACAATGGGAGTGTCACCCCTTCACTGACATGCACCCCTCTTGAGTTAGGAATTTTTATTTTGTGATCGCTGTTATGACATGGAACTGTACACATCCATTTTCCTTTTCAACAGGTGTCTCCATTTCTGTCTTCTTCCCCCATATTTGTCACCCTTCAGCCTTCTTATTAGGCCCTATTAATTGGTCCCCACCTAGCGATTTCTCAAGCTCATTCACTGCTATTATACCTTGTTATTCCCATCATCACCTTTTCTTTTTTCCAGATTCTCTCTTTATCTTGCTATTTATCACTTCTCCCAGAGCCTCTCCCTTTTTCCTTTCCCCACATATACAGTGGTGTGCCCCAGGATGAAACCCAATTCTGCAGCATTTTGCAGCACTCTACAGAATGCTGCTGCAGAACTACTGAATAAAGCAATGTTATTTCAATGGCAATTAGTCCCTATTGTCATTCAGGAAAATGTGACACTGCCAGGATGAAGGTCACAGTTTTCTGCATGACAAAGGAGACCGATTGCCATTGAAATTACATTGCTTTATTCAGTAGGTCTGCTGCAGCATACTGCAGAGTGCTTTAAAAGTTGGTTTCAACTTGGGGGACACCACTGTATATCCCTTATTTTATCTCTCCTCTACATTAACTTTGCTTTTTTCATTTTTTGATATTTCCTGAAAAAGACCTAAGCTTGAAACATTAATTTCTAACTCTATTTTCTTATACCTACTTTATTGATTTCATATTCACCGTGACAGCTATTTTTTTTTTTTTTAGTTGTTTAACCAGGTATAGCACAATAAGCTGAAAGCTTTTTTACAGGAGCGACCTGGGAGCACAAGGAGGTTAAGTGACTTGCTCAGGGTCACACAGTATGCAAGTGGGATTCAAACCCAGGTCTGGTCTGCTGGATGTCACCAAATTTGCAGCTCAGAGCCTTAGACCACTGTGCTATACTGATCATCTTCCAATCATATTGAATATAATATATCATATATTGCCATTTGAACATTGCTAGTTGGCCTCTCTTTGGGCCTATTTTTGTTTTTTATTTAAGAAAACTACAGAAAAAAATAACAATTTTACTTAGAACTTAGATTAACATCTGGGTAAACATTTTAGAACACAAACAATATTCCCAACTCAGAGTTCTAGAATGTTACCTAAAGGATAAACCCGACTACCTAAGACATAATTTATCTCATGATTTACTCTTCTTGTCTAACAAGCCCTCATAATTTACTGTATCAAACACTACAGCTTTCCTTCTTTATTCTTGTTGAAGGTTCCACCTGGCTCATCTGTCCACAAATGCTTCCCACCTATTCTGAACTTGAAATGTTAAGTCTTCCATATCCTGAATCTTTAGTATAAGTTCTCTCCGGTCTGTCAGAGTAGGTGGTGATGGCTTTAGCCATTTACATGTTATTGCCTTACTGTATGCCGTGATACAAATGTACCACAAATACAGTGAGCTAGAGCCCCTAATACCCCTCATGGGAAGACCCAATATCATGTGATAAGAAAAATGCTCTTCTATCTGAAATAATTTCCTTAACTGTTCTTGTATTTGTCTCTTAAAGATTCCCAGGAGAGGGCAGGAGTAGAATATATGGGGGGGGTAGCTCTCAGTTCCCCACACTGTCTCCAGCATGAGGGAGGTGTTGTTGGGTCTCAGTTAGTCATCCTATCTGGGGTCAGAAAAAAATCTGACCTTCACCCTCTTGGGGAACTCCTGCTACAATGGGGAGGAGGTCACCTTACATGAATTACCCCAATTCTGTTCCATTCTAGGGATGAAAGGTGGTCACCCGCCTCTTGTTCCCATGTTGTGATAATATATTGACTCACCTTAGCCTTGTGAGAGTTTAAGAACTGATACATCTTCATGATTACATGTTTAGGGGTTGTCAAAGAGAAAAGGTCTTCCACTGTTATATTTCTAGTGGGACCTGTAGGGTCCTGTGTCATGAGTCTCAGTTTCCTCTGGATGTATGTGGAGATCTGCAGACAGTACCACCTATCCCTCACTGTCTAACCCAGTTTGCTGATACATTCCTCAAAAGTAAGAAGGTGACCTCTCTCATAAGCTGCATGGGGTACACGAAACCTTTCGCCACTTGGTGTTTATACCAGGGGTTTAGATTACCACGTGGGAAGTCTGGAGCATTTACCAACCAGCAGTATTTCCAAAGGTCAGTACTTACAGAACATGTCCCAAACTTTTCAGGTGGTCTGTATAGCTCTATACTCCTTTACTATTGGGGATCTTTGGTTAGGAGATTCGTAAAGCAATGCAGACTGACTATCACTCTCTAAAAGGGTAGTTTCCATTTTCTGCCAATGTGTCCAGGCTGGTTAATGTGTCCAAAGAAGGGCATATTTTATTTGGGTGGCTATCCAATATTCTAAAAGATCTGGTATCGCTCGGCCTTCTGATTTTCTAGCCGCCATTAAAATGATTCTGTGTATTCTAAGCTTCTTGTTGGCCCATACAAACTTAAATATTTTGCCTTGTATGTCCCTGAACCAGTTCTGGGATAGTGTGGCAGGGACACACTGGAACAAGTATAAAATCCTAGGTAATATATTCATTTTTACCGTTTGGTTTCTGGAGTACATTGGAAATGAAAGTAAAGTCCATCTTTTTATGTCTGATTCTAGCTGTGTTAAAACTGGTTTATAGTTATCAATATATAAATAATTGTTAGTAGCCTTTAAAGTTATACCCAAATACTTAAGTGTGTGTAAATCCCACTTCATTTTGTATTTTGCCCACAGGTCAGGAGAAGGTATAATTTACCTTTAAGATCTCAGTTTTTGTGGTGTTGAGTGTGTATCCTGACAATAAGGAATATTCCTCAATCACGTCCATCACTCTGGGCAAGGAAGTATCTGGGGATGCCAGATATAAGAGGACGTCATCCACATACAGTGTAATCTTATGTTCCTGTCCTGCTACTTGGATGCCCCTTATGCTCTGGTCAGTTCTTACACTGTGCTAGTGGCTTTATATGTAAGGAAAATGGTAAAGGCAATAACAGACATCCCTGACAGGTGCCCTGCCCGAGGGTGATCCCCTTAGAAATCATTCCACTGGTACATATGTATGCTTGTGGGTCTGTATACAATCTCGCTATCGTTTCTATAACGTAGTCCATGAATCCAAACCCAGCAAGGACCCCATACAAATATTTCCAATTCATTTGATCAAATGCTTTTTCAGCATCTAGGCTTATTATTAATGCCCCCTCACCATTCTTATTCAAATGATCTATAATATGTATAGTCCAGTGGGTATTATCAGTTGCCTGTCTGCTGGGGATAAACCCTATCTGGTCTCTATGGCTCAAATTTGATATTATTGATTGGAGTTGTTTGGCTAATATGGAGGTAAAAAATGTATAATCCACATTCAGAACCGATATTGGTCTATATGAGAAGCAGGTTGTCAAATCCCTGCCGGGCTTGGGTACCACAGATATTATCACCTGTCTCCAAGAAGGAGGCAGAACTGATCCTTCCCTCAACATCTCCTGATATGCTGGTCTTAATAAAGGAATAATTGTCTGCTGAAACTTCTTATAGAACTCTGTAGGGAGACCATCATTACCAGGAGATTTGCATGCCTTCCCCTCTGCTAACACTGTGTTAATTTATTTACTAGTGACAGGGGCCATTAGCTGAGAATTCCATGTCTGTGACATCTGTATTAGGCCCAAGCCACTTAAAAAGGTGTTTCTATTTTCAGCATGCATTTAATATTATCATTTTGTTTTGCTTTCAAGTCACATGATGATGATGATGAATCATACAAAGACAAAGAGGAAACAACAACTGGCTGAATGAAGTTACAGTTCTGAAAGTAGCAGAAGTAAAGAAGTATATAGAATAACTAACTGCCTCATGTTATGAATAAACTGGTTCTCCACAGCAAGTCTGTGTGGTGACATCATTGGCAGGAGAGCAAAGCCTGACTGCCTTAATGACATCACCACAGTAATGAGGTGTGGAGAATCAGCAAGTTCTTAACACCTAGGGGGTTTATTTTTTATAATACGGTTAACATGTTTCACAAACAGAAAAACTGGAAATCCATCACTTCAGGTTAGTGGATTTATTTTAATCCATAGAGACTCAAACTAGATCATGCCTTGTTGAGCGTCTCTGAAGTGCTGCAGTTGCTGTGACAACGGCCGTTTTTGAAAGCGCGTGTGAGCTCATTTATCAACAGGTGTGTGCAGAACAAAATCGGTTTGTGCTCCAACCTATTGTTTTGGTTGGCTGGAATGCAGCACTGATTACAACAGCTGAGAAAAGATGTAATTGTCATTGTAAACAGTGAAGAACATTTTTCTAAATGTTCTAACAAGTGAATTTGAAGTTTAGAAAGCCGGTAGGGGAAACATGCTTACTGTACATACGAACATACATGCGAAGAAGCCAACAGAAGAAGGCCATTTGGTCTATCAAGTCTGCTTATATTGCAGGGTCCACAGCTTGAGGTAATGTCCCTGCCCTCCCTCTCCACTCCTCCCTTCCTCCCTACCCATGACCCTTACTCTCCCCTTACGCCTATCTCAGCCTCTCTTAAAGCTGCCCACTGTCTTCTATGAGATGACCACTTCCAGCAGCGCATTCCAAGTGTCTGCCACCCTCTCTGTGAAGAAGTGCTTCCTGACCTCCCTCTTAAACCTCCTACCCTCCAGCTTAAGACTGTTCCCCCTCATGTTATGTTTGTCACTCAGCTTAAAGAGACTCTCCTTATCAACCTTATAATTCGTTATTCAGCAGGGTTCACCGTATGCTAGTAGACTAGTAGTTATGTGAGGGCTGTTTAAGTAAAATGTAGCATGGCAATTGCCATGGATTGGGGGGGAACAATGGAAGAATAGGCCTTCTCTAATTCCGTCTGGGTCCACAGTAAAAGCCTAGTAGTGGCTGATAGCACCTTGTCTTTTTTCCTTCTGGATAGCAGCTTTTATTTTCAGCTCAAAGACTGTGACTGGTTGATCATCCATGGCACTCCAGACACTACCTCATGGGTTTTAGCCCACCTGATAGGCTAGTGATGCACATGACTCTAGGATCAGATTTCTACTATATCCAGGTCCCAGAAACCCCTGCTCTCCAGTTCAAACTTTGCATCTGATCAGGCTAGCACACCAGGGTCCCTGCTGTCCTAATTACCAAGGTAGGCTTCTTAACCTTCACTATTTTGCAGTTTCTAAACAATGCAATTTGAATATAGAGCATGGTTGTCAGACAGTCTTTGATTTGGAATAAGATTGTTCTCTTTTTTTCCTTCCCCTAAGGGATTGTATATGCCTTACAGTGTTTGTTAGCAAGTATAGGGAGTACACACCTAGCTTGCACTGGGAACCCCCACTGTGTGTCCTTTCCTAATGTGTGGAAGAAAGCAACCTGCAGGTTTCAGCATTTCTAGCCTTTTTGTTGTCATTTGTTTGTTAGAAGATTGTATGAACCGCGCTGGTGCAAAGTGATGGGGTAATAATGAGTTTTCTCTGGTCGTGAGCTTGTGCCTTGGGCAATTGCACAGTAGAGGTGAAGCTCTGGTGCTAAAAGCACCGCGCGGATGGTTTGTTTTTTGCTCATGAGCCAAGTGTTTCCACGATGCGCCTGGCTGCCCGCCTTGTTGTGGCTCTCTCCTTCACCCCCCCTTTCAGCCTTCGCTATCCACGAGGGGCCAGAGTCAGGGAAACTCACCCTTCTGGTGAGGCCCTGAGCTGGAGAGAGCTCAAGCGTGGTGACCGTGTCCAGGCCTCAGCCTTCAGGAGAGCAAGGAACTCCATTGGGTCACCCCATGGCCCTGCCACCTCCCACACAGTTCCCCTTGCAGTGTGGCCTACTCGGCCGTGCTCAGCACCCTTCCTCATTGCGGCGCCCCCCCCCCCGCTCTCCATTCGTGCACTCGCCTGGTGAGGCCTTCTTGGGGGAGTTCCTTCCAACAGTGACCATTGCTTTCCCCAGGAGGAAGAGGCACGTTGGGCCCAGGGATTACGCGGAGCCCTCTGTCATGGCCTAACATGGCCAGAGCGCCCATAGTCCGCTCCGCGTCACTGTGCCCTCCTGGGCCTTTGTTTCTTCTCTCACTGGCCTTCTTTCCTCACTACTGGAGCTGCCAGCGCTCATAGAGGTTGGAGACCAGCCTCGCTGGGGCTTCCAGGGAGGGGTCAGCTTTGTGCTGCAATCCGCAATGGTGGCTCGGCAGTCAGTGGCTCAGGTGACGCTTAGGAGCCGTTTTCTGGTTTTTAGTTGACTGCAGGGTGGGGTACCTGGACGTGGAGAAGCCTCACAGCATGCTCATAAGGAAGATGGCCCCTGTTTCAGTCCAGGCAGGTGCTGTTATGGGGTCTCCTGGCCTCAGCTCCATGTCCTTCTGGACTACCCCCGGGCTTACAGTAGGCCGCCAGGACTGAATGCTTGGAAGAAGGCCTGAACCAGGGACTCACAGTTTCAGAGAGAGATATAGAAGGGAACAAAAAACCAAAACAAAAAAAAAAATGCTCTTGTTCAAGACCATACGGGTTCCTCCCTCAAGCAGCCTATGTGAGTTTTTCATTAACAATTATGCCACTGGGGTCCCTCTCTATAGCGACCCCCAGCATTTCAGCCTCCATGTGGGTCCCTCACAACAGCGACCCCCATGATGAGGACAGCCCGCACCCCTCTCTCTCTCTCTGTCCCCAATTCCTCTCATTCTCTAGATCCTAAGCTTAAAGCGTCCTCAACGCTGCCTAACAGGGCCCACCACCCAGTGAAGGCTCATTTGGCACCCTTTGTAACACATGCATTCTTTTGTCTTTCCCAGATGGTCAAGGCCAAGAAGTGCATGGCGTGCAGTGCTAACCTCCTGCCCCATGCCCCTGGCACCCTGTGCGCCGCATGCCTCCACGACGACGACCTATCGCTGGAACAGTCCGCCGGCATGGGCCCAAGCAACCCGGGCCCCAGCAGTTCAACGTGGCTGGATCCAGGTGCCTTCCTACTACAGAACCAACAGGCCACTGTAGCTATGATGGAGAGTCAGCAGAACTTTATGCTGAAGGTAATGGAAAAATTGGAGTCCCTCACTCAACATAGATTACCGGCGATGCAACCTCTGGAGCAAGACGTCGGGGGGCCAGCGAGGATCACATGGACCTGATGGAGTCAACCCCGGATAATCACAAACCCGACACCGGGGAGGACATAGACCTGCAAGAGGAGGAAGATGGAGCAATCTCCGACGAAGAGGACATGGAACCACAGGCCATTCCATCGCTCACCTCAAAACTATGCTCCTTTGATATGGTTCCAGGCCTCATTAAAATCATGAAGACCACCATGGGGTTCGAGATGGAGGAAAGTAAACCAGAATCCAAATTGGAACCCCTGATCCAGCAGAGGTCCACTATCAGAGAGACTTTTCCCATCTGTCCGGCGATCGAAGACATTGTCACTAAGGAATGGCAATCCACCGATCCCGGCCGGATGTCGAACAAAAGAAACCTGGATCGTATGTATCCTGTTCAGAAGGACAAGGCCAGCACGTGGTGCACCGCCCCAACAGTCGATCCTCAGGTAGCCGCACTTAGTAGAAGGACTATTCTACCTTGCGGAACCATCTCCTTAAAGGACCCTACAAACAAAAGGGTCGAGGACATGCTAAAGAAGGCCTTCGAAACAGAGGGCATGGTGGCAAGAGCATCCACAGCAGCCATTTATACAGCACGGGCAGAGATACGCTGGCTAGAGGAGCTTCTGGAACAGGTCAACCCCAAGTCTAGAGAGGCAGAACTATTAGAATGCACTCTCGATGCAGCAAGATATCTAGCTGATATGGCGGTAGACTCTCTCAGACTTAACTCAAGGGCCACAGCCATCACAAACAGGGCTAGACGGGCTTTGCGGCTTAAACTGTGGGAAGCCGACAATGAGTCCAAGACTTTACTACAAAATCTCCCCCTGAGGGTAAACATGTTTTTGGGGAGGGTCTGTTAGAGTTCCTGAAGCAGAAAGAGGAGGGCAAGGAACTCCTTAGAAACAAAAGTAGGCACTCCTATCTACCTTCCGCTAGACAGAGATTTCGGGGGGGGGGCAAAGATCTTACCAAACTCGCAGAGACACAGCACACCAAATCACCTCCTTTCATGGTAGAAGCTTCTACACCTCACAACACACCCCCTCTGCCCAATCCTACCACCCTTCAGAACCCGTGTATCTAGGTTCAGAGGAAGAGGTAGAGGTCAGCGAGGTAAGCAACAATGACTGCTCACACAGGACCCCTTT
Organism: Neoceratodus forsteri; assembly: GCA_016271365.2. Taxonomy (NCBI): domain Eukaryota; kingdom Metazoa; phylum Chordata; order Ceratodontiformes; family Ceratodontidae; genus Neoceratodus; species Neoceratodus forsteri. Next base: position 1,279,673,098 of record CM057459.1, on the reverse strand, counting down.
GGGGCAAGGGTGCTGTCCCCCCATGGGTCAAAGACTAGTGCTCTTCAGCCACCAGTGGTTGCACACCACCTCAGACAAATGGGTTCACGAAGTCATGTCTCGAGGCTACTCGATAGAGTTATCAGAGTCTCCCCAGACACACAGGTTCATCACCTCACCGATCACAAAAAAGAGGGCCACGGCTCATCAGGTACAACAGATCCTGTGGAACCTGATCAGCAACAGGGTGATACAGCCCATACCCCCACACGAGCAGGGGTTGGGAGTTTACTCCATCTTCTTCCTCGTTCCAAAGAAAACCGGCGAACTTCGCCCCATCCTGGACCTCAAACACCTAAATCAGCACGTGGTCCCCCAGAGGTTCAAGATGGACACTCTGAGGTCAACACTATGCAGTATTCATGTGGGTGACTTCCTTATGTCCATAGACCTCAAGGACGCATACCTTTACATTCCCATCAGGCCAAAACACAGGCAGTACCTCAGATTCCATATACTCGGTCAGCATTTTCAATACCAGGCACTACCTTTCGGGCTCTCCTTGGCTCCAAGAGTATTTACCAAAGTATCAGTGGTACTAGTGGGCAGACTTCGGGAACAGGGTCTCGATATCATCCCCTACCTCGACGACTGGCTGATCTGGGCGCGATCCAAGGAGCTCTGTTGCCAACAACCACCCTCGCTCTAAGGGCTCTCGAACAGCACGGCTGGGTAGTAAACCTAGACAAGAGCCACCTGGCACCCACACAACAGATAGAGCATCTAGGCGCAAGCCTAGACACAGCAAAGGGATGGGCGAGACCATCTGAGGCGAGGGTCCTCAACCTGATCAGTCTGGCACGCAGGGTGCGCACCAACCGTCAGGCATCCATGGCAAGACTAGGCCAACTATTAGGGTGCATGGCATCCTGTATTGACCTGGTTCCCTGGGCCAGATGGCACATACATCCACTGCAGACGTATGTCCTCACATGGGGATCTCCAAATGAACACAACCTGGAGGCAACACTCCCACTACCACTATCGGTGAGAAAATCACTAACGTGGTAGACAGTCCAAGCCAACCTAACCAGAGGAATCCCACTGGAGGCTCCCTTTCAGGTCTCCATCGAGACGGATGTGAGTCTTCGGGGTTGGGGCACTTGCATGGCCAACAGGACAGCACAGGGCCGATGGACCCCTGCAGAAACCAAGCTGTCCATCAACGTCCTGGAGATGCGGGCAGTCTACCATGCACTAACAGCCTTCAAGTCTGCTATCTCGGGACATCGGTGCTGATTCGCTCCGACAACCAAGTGACAGTGGCATATATTGCCAAACAGGGAGGCACCAGAAGCAGAGCGATGCTGAGGGAGGCAGCAAGGGTCCTCAACTGGGCACAGCACCACCTCTCCCACCTCAGCACAGTCCATCTCACCGGAAAGCTCAACATTCGTGCAGACTGGCTCAGCCGTCAGCAAGTCCACCCAGGGGAGTGGCATCTCCACCCCAGTCTTTTCCAGCTGATACAGGAGAACTGGGGACCCGTTTCCATGGACCTCATGGCCACGGCACAAAACGCGCAGGCCAGAGACTACTTCTCGAGGTACAGGAAGAGTCAATCACAGGGAACCGATGCTCTGTCACAACCTTGGCTCCGGGACCACTTCTACATCTTCCCACCCATTCCCTTGCTACCTCAAGTACTCACCAAAATCCGCTCCTTGGGACGGACCATCATCCTAGTGGCTCCCTACTGGCTGCAGAGAGCGTGGTTTGCCACGATCCTATCAATGAAGTTGGCACTCTCAGATTACCCTACCGACCCGATATGTTGACCCAGGGCCCAGTACTACACCCGGCCCCCAGGACCCTGAAGCTCACAGCCTGGCTCCTGAAAGGAGAAGACTAAGAACCGTGCGTTACCATGACTCAGTCATTGCAACAATGCTGCAGTCCAGACGTTCCTCAACCACGTCTACCTATGGCAGACAATGGTCGGTGTTCACCAGGTGGTGCCGAGATCGAGCTACGGATCCGGAACTTGCTGACATGGCTACCATCCTGTTGTTCCTTCAGCAAGGTCTGGATAGGGGATTGTCCCACTCATCCCTCAGGGTACAGCTGTTGGCCATCGGGGCAGCTATTGGGTCCGTAGGGGGCCACAGCTCCGGTGCCCACCCAGATGCCCTGCGTTTCTTAAGGGCAGCTGAGATTCTGAGACCTGGAGTGCGCCCATCCGTCATTCCTTGGAACCTCCCCCTGGTACTAGACTCCCTTAGCTCGGCCCTATTCGAACCACTACAGAATGTAGACTTGTTCTGGGTTGGTCTGAAGACCTGCTTTCTCATGGTGATATGCTCAGCCCGCAGAATCGGGGAGTTAGGCACACTGTCCTGCAGGGAACCCTATACAGTGTTCACGCTGCGCGGGGTATGCCTACACACTGTCACAGCCTTTCAACCAAAGGTCTCCTCCCCTTTTCACAGGGAGCAAACTATCGAGTTACCCACATTCACGGTAGATTCTCAATCGGGAGGCGTAGCTGTCCCTCAGTACCTGGACGTAGGCACCACCCTATCCACGTACATAACTAGGACACAGCCTCTGTGAAAGACAGAGAGGTTGTTCATAGTTACGAGGGGTCAGAGACAGGGGAATGCAGCCTCCAAGACCACCATTGCTGGTTGGTTACGGAGAACCATTCAGGAGGCCTACATAGCAAAACAAAAGACACCGCCTCAGGGGATCAAGGCACACTCCACTAGGGTGGTAGCTACCTCCTGGGCAGAGAGGGCCAATGTGTCAGTGGAGGACATCTGCAAGGCAGCTATGTGGACTTTGCACCACACCTTTGCCAGACATTATCATTTAGATCATTTGTACCAACTACAACCAACCTTTGCAACACAGGTCCTCTCTGTGGCCACCAACACTTCCTTTCGCTCCTAGATCACTCTGTCTCCCTCCCGTGGGTACAGTACTGCTTCTTATCTACCCATGAGGTAATGTCTGGAGTGCCATGGATGATCAACCAATCACAATGGGTGTTTACTCACCTGGTAAAGGTGATTGTGTTGATTGACATCCATGGCACTCCATTTCCACCGACACAGTAGTCAAGAGGCGACCAGGAACTAGTAGACAACATTGATCTGAACTGACTGTCTCCTTGCCTTATCATCAGACATCCAGGATGTCCACCGTCAGCTCATTACTGATCGAGTCTAGATTGTATTATCAGGAAAATAAAGTAGGGGCCCATGGCCCGAATTGACAGTCGCTTCACTCTGCTTATTTGTTCCGAATGGACATTGTACATTTTGTGTGTTTTTTCTCTCCTTTTTGGTATTGCCTGTCACTAACCTTACTTTCAGCTTTGGAAGATTCGAACTGGAGAGCAGGGGTTTCTGGGACCTGGATATAGTAGAAATCTGATCTTAGAGTCATGTGCATCACTAGCCTATCAGGTGGGCTAAAACCCATGAGGTAATGTCTGGAATGCCATGGATGTCAACCAAAACAATCACCTTTACCAGGTGAGTAAACACCCACTAATACATATCTCAAAATCATTTCAGAGGCAGGGCTTTCAAACACGGGCACAACACCCACAGATGCAGTTGCAACAAAGGATTTAGATGCTCGTGGTGCACTTAATTCATGTAAAGTACCTGTGCCACATTTAAAAACAACAGCCACATCTACAGCAATTGGACATCCTTTAGGGCACACTGCATCTACATTTAGACCCATGCTAAACTAAGATGCATGCAGGCAGCCTCAACAATTACTGTTTTCATGCTAGACCATGAAAGCATGGTTTAGAGGATGTCCCTTTGACACAAGGCTGGAAAAATCACACTTTTGTGATGCAAGTCCCATGTAGCAAATATGCGATACAGTGGAGGCATGCATTAAGAAAACAACTTTTGAAATCCTGTCCCTGGATTCTCGTGTTTGGTTCAAAGCAAAGCACAGTAATACATACTCCAAGACACAGGATTCTTGGGATTGGTAGAAGACTAAGGACCAATGGACCTAGTATAGCATTACACTGAGTACTTACATTAAATTGCACATAAAAAGTGAGTTTGCCACTTTCAGGAGGCTGTTAAGAAAGATAAAATTAAAATTATATATTTCTTTTGTATTTCAGTTCTTTTATTCTTCATTATTAATTTCATTTACACGGAAGCAGGCTCCTTGTCACACAGAGTTGATTTACTCCTCTTGTTTAATCCTTTGCTGAAGTCACAATTCTCCATTTGTGATGCTATTTTGTTTCCATAGCAGCAAACTGTGATGTCACCAACAGGTGATTATGAGTTCAGCAAAGGACTGAGCCACAGAAGCAACTCAGAAATAGTGGGAAAGGATCCCATATCCATCAAAATTAACCTATACTGAAAAACAAGTGGAAGAGAAAAGCAGACAATAGATAAAACAGCTGAATTGTGTCTAAGATTTTTTTTTTTTTAAGTTTTCTCAACACTGACAACCTTGCTTTAAAGCTATAGCTCATGGTCTAGCTAACTCTAGTTGTTATACTAGATGCAATCATGACTAGTGTTATGCTGACGATATTATAAATCATGATATCATGTTTAACGAATCATGTGCAGCCCACCCCCTTCCCATTCTCTAGGTGTATGTATGGTGATGGTAATTGTCCATGGGAAGGGGGGAGAGCCAAAACAAAGACTGCAAAAGATAACTTAATGTTTTTGACTCCTCGGGCCTGGGGTGTAGACTCCATCTGCAGGGTGCTGGACTAAGAGGCAAAGTCAATTAGCAACACTTCAAAATCAGGAAGACACTGAAATAAAGTATAAACAGCAATAATAAACAACCTGGATCCTTTAATGAAACTTGATTTCCCAATGGAGCAGCAACTTAACAAACAATATTCCACTGGGGAGATGTCCACTGGGCCCAGGGGCCCTTTAAATCAAAGTTCAAGCAAAGTCCATAGTCCTGGAAGAAAAGTTCATATTGTGGGGCATGGTACTCATGACCCTGATTAACTAGGAGCATACATTTCACATTTCAGGCAGGCTTCCATCCTTATGCTCCCCTGGGCCCACTGACTTCTCACCTCGGGGACACTGATCCTTCAATGGCATCTTCATCCCTTGGCACACTTTTGGGTGACTGCCCACTGAAGTATGGGTGTCACGTCCCCTTCAATGCCTCAGATGCTATTTTCCTGTCAGTGGTTCTTGAACCTCCAGCCTTAGGTATTCTCTTCAGGCTTGGGGCCCCCCTCTGATCCTTGCTCCATTCAAATTCAAGGTGGCATCTGACTGCACATTCCCCCCTCTGCAAATGTGAAGTCCATGGTCTCTCTCTCTCTCTCTCTCTCTCTCTCCTTTGCAGTACATTGGGCCTCGGACTCGGGCTCAGTTTTCACAGCTGAGGTCCATAGCGATCTCTTTCCTTTGGCTCTTCCTCTAGCCTTGCCTTCATGTCCCTCCTTCCTTGTGGGATCACTTGATCACCCAGGCTATGTGCTGGTCCCTCTATCCCCCAAAAGGGGGGGGGGATCACAAGGACAACTGCTGCCACCTCAAGAGCCAGACCTTCTCTCCATATCTTCCAGAAAAAAATGGTTAGCTTCAGAAGCCAGGCAGTGTTTGCCTGTTAATTCCCTTCACCACTCTGCAAAACTAAAGACAACCTCTTGCAACCTCTTAGTAGTAAGCAGCTGCCCCTTCCCCCAGAAAGGCAGCATAACTAGCTGCTTGCTCACTGAGGCTTCAGAGAATTAACCCTTCAGAGGGTCACAGGCATGGAGCCCTTACATTTAACCTAATGTAAAATCCAGTACACTAATCTAATGCTCTAACCCAAAGGGGAGGTGTAACCCCTAGGTGGAGCTATCCCAAGGGCTACTACCCCTGCCTGCTTGGCTAGTAGCAGGTTAAGGGGCCTGGTTAATGAAACAGGTGCCTTCACCCGGAAGTCAGGGTTGTTAGTGGTCAAGCTAACCTGGGCACAGGCCTCCGGGACACTGTAACCCACCTCTTTCCCTTCTAGTAGCCTGAACAATATACAATAATTGCTTTTACAATAACCATTATTCACCAGGCAATTACCCACACTGTTGGCACTTACTACCAGGGCTGGTTCCTCTAGCTGGACCCTGGGGACCCCCAGTAAAACAAGGTTAAACTCAGTAAATAGCAAGAGTATAATACTTTTGGCACAAATGGGAACCACAGTCAGGTTAAATGCAAACAAAGTTAAATCTGATTTGTTCAGGGGACTTGAACAAGGGAGGGGCGTAATCAGGTTGATTTGCTTAAAAGCTATATTAATCAGTTATGCATGCAGTTCAGAGTCCCTACACAGCCACACACTTTGGGTACCCCAGTAGGAAAACAGTGGGCTAGCTAGGAATGTTGCAGCTGGTTGGGGCCTTGTGATGGAAGAAAGCAACATGCACAACACACACTATTTGTAATCCGGAGCTGGAGGGCTTCGTTTGTGAAAGATAAGGCAACAAGACAATCAGATGACAACACTTTTAGATTTAGCTGTTGTTGCAGGGAGCTACTCTGATGTTTACTCACGATACACAATACTGGACACAGGCAGGATGAAATTGAGACTGCAGGCTGTTGAGCCAGAGTGCCCAGAGAAGCAGGGCCCACATGAACCACCGAGGCGTCGTTCCTGTTCAAGGCGTTGAGCAGGGGGCTGATCCCCAGGCCGGTCTCTCGTCGATGACTTTCTCTGCCTTACAGGTATTCTGGCTGGGCCAGTGTAGCAGGGCCCAGGCAAATGGAAATGGATATGGATTCAGTCCGTGGAGCTGGATACAGCCTCGAGCAAGCAAAACACATTTCAGACAAACAGTGGGGAACCAAATCACGAACCACTATAAGCACACAGCACATTCACCTGTAAGGAAATTCCACTGTACCAGACAAATGGCTCTCCGGTAGCAACTACAGAGTCTCTGCACAATCCAGGAGTTCAGAGGTAGCTGGAAGTCCTGACAGGCCAATTGCTTTCAGCAAATCTTTGGTCTTCTTCAGGTTAAAGCCTGGTCACAATTCAGTGGCTTAATTCGCTCTCCAAATTCAGATTCAGTCCGAAAAAAGCACACGTTCCCTCTCAGGAACAGCAGGCAGGCAGGCAGGCAGGCCAAACTCAGGCCTTTCAATAGTTCTCCCACGTGAATCCACTATGGATTGCTGCTCAAACTATATCGAGCTGTTATTTCTTCACTTCCCAACTCAGATCTAACTGAAACTGAAAGCAGTGTGGGACTTTCCCCAAGATCCAAAAGGTTGGGTTGGCTGATCTGTCTGTCAGTCACAACAAGGGCTCCCTCTCCAGGTTATTTTAGGTGCCAAAAGCCCAAAACTACAATTCCTACAAGTTTTGGCCCCACCAAGCCCCTGTAGGCAGGCTCCATTTTAGATTCCCAAATGTACTGATTGGCCCATTTCAGCAGTCCAGGACCAAGATGATGAAAACAAATAGAACTGTCCATGCTGCAAAGAAGACAGGTTAGAACAAACTGCAATATTATTATTACTTTTAACAAATGATCAGCAAACAAGTATATCTTCTAACAGAGCTCCTTCTCAGATTAATTATGACAGCAATCCATGCAGCTCTTAAAGAGACAGTACACAGAGGCTATACAGGCACTCTCTGGCAATACATTTAAACTGCTAAAAAGCAGAACACCAGCCTGACATTAAGCATTTAGGCAAGCTCAAGGAAGACTTTTTGGGAACCCCCATTTGTAGGAAGGTAAAAGGCAAAAGTTTATTTTTATACAGGTAATACATGTCATTTGGACTGGTAGTCCAGTTTATAAAACAGACCTGTGTAATTCCTATCTAAAAATACAAACTATAATTATAACATCATAAACTAGGATATGCCGTAATACATACAGTCTTCCAAAATAACACAAACACATTCACATAAAGTTATAAATGTTACTAATATAGCAACAATATTACAAATATAAAAAAAACTACCATCAAACCTTTATAAAGTACAGAAATGAATCAGACTTTACAGTGCATGAAGACAGTAGTTAACAATTGCAGATGTGGGCCTTCAAATCTCTTATTGCTTGAACAAATGTTGAATAGTTTACAATTTCCCTTACATCACAGGAGAGTGAATTCCAAATAATAACAGCTTGATGAATTAAAGTCCTGTCCCCATGTTTATTTCGTGACTTTTCCATAGTGATCTTATTTAAATGTACTGACCTAGTTAAAACCCTTTTTGGGTGTTGATTCACTGAGAATAGTAATTTTGAAATTGTATGATTAAGACACAAGTATTTCACTTTATGAATTAAAGTTAACCATTGACAGATGTAATTTGTGTCCAAAGACAACCAATTTAATTTACTTAACAATAAACAATGATGAGTATGATAATTTCCCTTAAGTACAAATCTAGCCACTCGAAAATAAATGTTATCTAATCTGGCAAAGAGTGTTTTATTGGCTATTCTATATATCAATTCACCATATCTTAATACTGGAATAATTAACTGTTCAGCAATTTTCTTCCTATCTGTTAATGTTAGACATTCTGTAGTTCTCCTTAGGGCCCCCACCCTTTTGTTCACTTTTTTTGCTAATGTCGTGGTATGTTGAGAAAAGGGGGGTTACAGGGGGTTACACATGATTATTTATTTCTAAACATTTCAGGTACTCATATATTTGTTAAAACATACAGTTACTGTGTCTCTGATATACATCATGACACCATGCTAAACATGCCAGGTGCTCTTATAACCATATGAAGTTGTCTCATGAATATAGTTCTAAAATTCTAAAGTTCTAAAGTCAGTTGGCACAGTCCATTTCCCACACAGGGAATTGTTGAATATTCTGCAATGTGAAACATTTTTGATTTTAAATTCAAGATCCAGCTTTGTTAAACAAAGGTCTTTAACATGATCTATAATACATTTATATGGTACAGTTCCTGTGTCTCCTATAGTTATAAGAGTTTGTTCTCGAGTCCTTTGTATGCTAGAACTGCTCTGCTTCAAAGTTCTCTCACCCAAATAACTCGAGAATGCACTCTTATAACTATAAGAGACACAGGAACTGTACATATGTAAGCAAAAAGTCATGATGGAGTGTGCGTTAGATAGTTGTAACGCATAGCTAGGAGGTGTTGTAAGGCATGAGGCCTCAGGCCGAGTACGTTCAGTCATCTGTGTGTTAAAACTAACACACATTCCCTTGAGTGGCTCATTGTGCTTATAAAATGAGTCTCTGTATTCTACATGGGGTTTCTAGTTTTAGCTGTGCATTAGACACTTCTGATGCACAGTCAACAGCCACTCAGATTGCTTGAAATCCTTTGCCCATTTTATAAAAATGTATTATAAGTCATGTTAAAGAACTTTGTTTAAAAAAAACTGGAATTTGAATTTAAAATCAAAATGTTTTACTTTGCAGAACATTAGAGACCCTTTGTGGACGATGGATTGTGCCAACTGAACGTAGAACTTGAGAATTTCAGAACTATATGCATAAGACAACCTCTTATGGTTATAACAGTATCTGGAATGTTTTGTATGATGTCATTATGTATCTAAGAGACATAGTAACTTTATGTATAAATTTATATAACAGAATATTGATAACATCACACTAAAGCTCACAAATCACAATAAAGGCATCAATAAACATCATATTGTACCTAAAATCCCTCCAGACCAAGAATCTGTCCAACCTCAAACATTTCTGGACCCAATAAATTTATTTTTAAAAGGGGGTCCAACATATCATTGCATGAGATCATAGCCAACTGACAAATCCTATCTAACCCTAAATCCTCGGCTACTGAATTTAACAACCTCTGCATGGACTTGAACTGGTTCAAAACCCACCTAGGAGACTACTCTAATAGTTCCTGGCTACCTTGCCAACCACCAATACCTGGTCCTCAACCCTAGTTCCATCTCAGACTGGTGATCAGGAAGTAAGTGTTCACCAGCTGAGATGCACAATGTGATGGTGGCTCACCCGACTACGATACTTTAGAACACTGGTTTATAAATATCGCAGCTCCCATCATCACCACTCACATCAAGCATCTTATTAATAAATCTCTTCTATCACAGATGGTCCCTGAAAAATGGAAAGTAGCAGTAGTGGTTCCAGCCCATAAAGGAGAGCTGAAAGAAGTGATAGAGAACTACAGGATGATTTCTCTTCTCTGCATTCTTGCTAAGGTGTAGGAGAAACTGTTGTATGAGCAGATACATACCTATCTGCAGCATAACAAATTTCTCACAAGCATCCAACATGGTTTTCGCAAAAATCATGGTACTGACACTATGTTGGTGCATGTGACCTCTGACATATTAAATACTTCAGAGAAAGGTTTGGTTATAGGTGCAGTCTTTGTCAATCTTACCAAGGCATTTGACTTAGTCAACTATGACCTCCTCCTGGTTAAACTAAAAAATCTTGGGTTGGATTACCATTCCTTATTATTGGTTTCATAACTGTCTGACCAATAAGTGTCAGGTGACAAAGTGGTTTATCAGATTTTTGGGTAATAACGGAGTTCCTCAAGGTTCTATCCTGGATACCCTTCCATTTTCCTTATTTATTAATGATATGCCCAGTAACTGCAGAGGACCATGTTACAACGTTATGCCAACAATACCATCCTATATACTGTAGGTCCTTTGCAGATATTGAATGGATTAACAGCAACTGGGAGAGGCACTTCCAGTTACTTGAAGCCTGGTTCTCAATAAACAAACTTGTCCTTTTTTTTTGTAAATTTTATTTTTTAAAGATAGAGCTTATTACATATATGCAAACAGAAAAAGTCTAAAATGTCAGGCAGGATTACAATATCATGGTCAGTCCATTAGCAAAGTTGCAAGTATAAAATAAAATGGAAACAAGAAAGGACATTGAGAATTACCTCTTTTTAAAACTAAAGATCTAGGTTTCACCTATTGTTTCCATTAAGGAATTCATCAACGGATCAAGAAGGAAGTATCATGGCATTTAATAAGTGTATAAACCTCATTATTAACAGGAATTTTTATCAAGGGGAAGTCAATTATGTATTATGTGTCTAAGAAAGTGGGCCAGTCCATCATGCAAATCAAAAATGCAACATATTGGAGAGAATTGGGAGATAACCAAGATCAAAGTACAGGAAGCCAATCAGCTTGTATGGCTTTCTCTACCAGGCCCCAGAGCTCCTCATACCTATCCAACTGATCTCTGACCCTGTACTGAGTTTTTTCCAGTCTCAGACTTTCCATCACATCCTTAATCCACGGAGCCACTGAAGGAATTTCAGGTAACCTCCAGTACAAAGCCAGAAGTTGGAGGCCTATCACTGATGCCAAGCGCCAATGTCTGCAGTGGGATTCGGGAGCCCCATCCCTCACCAAAGGCAACCCCAACAGGACCTCTACCGGGTCTAGCTTTAGTGGCCTACCCACCATGTGAGACAGTAATTCAAGGATGCCCTCCCAAAACATTCTGACCTTTTGGCATTCTCAAATCAGATGAAAGAATGACTCTTCATGTATTTTACATTTTGGGCATAAGTTAGAAGATTTTGGGTTTATTCTCTGGGCCACAGTCAGTGTAAAATAGGACCTTATCAGCACACTGTATTGTACAGACCTGAGTCGATTATTGACAGAACACTCTAACACATTCTTAAAAATAAGGTTCTATTCTCCCCCAGTTAAGGAATCTGGGTACAGGTCGACTTCCCATTTATGTTTCAGAACTTCCAAAGGATCTTGGAGGGTGCCAACCAATATTTTATAACAATCTCTTAGGGGTTTAAAGGAAGGGTCAAGGGATCGGCCCACAAACATTTCCTCCAAAGGGGAATGCTTCACTGCTTACCTTCCATATTCACCCAACTTAGTTTCAATCCTCCCTTTTAGTCTCAAATAGGGAAAGAAGTGTGTGGCTCCCATACTGAATTGTCGTACCCCGTCCTCCACCATATATTGAAAGAGGAAGAGGCCCCTATTTCTCAAGCCCTCCATTTCACGAGAGAGGGAGGCCCCCCCCAGCCCTCCCCTAAGGCAGACAAGGAATGTCCAGCGAGATACTGGGGCTGTGTTATAAAATGTTGTGTGCCATTTTCCATGCTCTGCACAATGCCCTGGTACAAGGGTTTCTGGAGCTAACTGGAGCTAACTGAGGGAGTGCCCCCCCCCAAAGCATCCACCAAGGGACTGTAGTATGTAAGAGTTGGGGTAGGGACTTCCAGCTCCACCCACACCAGACATACAGAGTCTTCCCTCAAAATATCCTGCACATGAGCTAATTGGGCAGCCAGGTAGTATAATTTATAATTTAACATTCAGCAACCCAAACCTCCCTGTTTAACAGGCCTCCATAGGATTGCTTTCTTTATTTTTGACCTTCTACCCTGCCAAAGCAATTGAGTGACAGCTCCTTCAAGGGGTTTTATGTACTTAGGGATATTTATAGGGACTGTTTGAAAAAGTACAGGAATTGTGGGAGAATGCTCATTTTAATGAGATTGACTCTCCCCAAAAGAGTCAGGGGTAAGGTTCTCCAGTTGAAACAATCCTCTCTAACTTTCCGGACAACCTGGCGCATGTTAACTTCCACAATTAAGGAGAGTCTAGAGGGCAAATAAATGTCCAAATATTTAATTTTAGTGGAGGGATTAATAGTATATTGTGAAATCTGGATTGAGTGTTTCTTCCCTCCCCACAGGGGCAACCATTCACATTTAGCCCAATTTATTTTATGTCCTGACAAGGGCCATAGATGTCAGAAATTTGAGTTAAGGCTGGCAGTGCCTTGCGTGGATCTTTGAGAAATAAGAGAATATCGTCAGCAAAGAGGGAGATGGCATGTTTAGTCCCCTTTACCCTAAGGCCTAAAATGTCTGGGCGGGACCTAATAGTTTCTGCTTTGGCTTTGATGGTGAGGACATGCAGGAGGGGTGATAACCCTGCCTAGTACCTCTAGAAAGAGGAAAAGGGGTGGAGAGCATCTTATTTATCAAAATGTGGGCTTGCAGGTTTCTGTAGAGGGATTGGATCCATTTCCTCAGCTTCCCTCCAAAGTCATATTTCTCCATGACAGCAAACATAAAAGGCCATTCCACATGATCGAATGCCTTTTCGGCATCTAGGGCCAACAACCCCCCAGCACCTCCCCTCCCATACAACCAATTATACATAACATTAGCTGCTCTTCTAATATTCTACTTGGCTTGTCTACCCTTGACAAACCTCCCTTGGTCAAGGTGTATCAGATTAGGGAGAATACTCTCCAACCTGGTAGCTATTAATTTCACTGTTATCTTATAGTCAGAGTTGAGGAGAGAGATAGGCCTATAAGAGACACATTTAATAGGGTCTTTGCCAGGCTTGGGAAGTACGATGATAGTAGCTAGGTAGAGTGAGGGTGGCATAGAGCTGCTCTCCAAGGCATCAATAATCATCTGAAGCATAAAGGGGCCCAGAGCCCCCCAGGTTACTTTATAAAACTCCACCAGGATCCCATCGGGTCCTGGTGCCTTCCCTTTCCTTACCTTCCATACTGTCTTTCTGAGTTCCTCCAGCTGGAGCGGAGAATCTAGTCCTGCCTGCCTGTCCCTGTCACTGATAGTTGGAAGCTATAGTTTCCATAGGAAGTCCCTCGGGTCTGCCCCTGTAGGGAATTCTGCAGTGTAAAGATGTGAGTAAAATGCTTTAAAGATATCATTTATCCCCTGCTGATCATAAATGTTTTCCCCAATCGAGTTCTCTATTCTAAGAATAGCTCTCTCTGCCCTTTTCCCCTTCACTTGGCCCGCCATCCACTTCCCCGCCTTATCCCCGTCAAAGTAAACATTTGATTTAGTGAGGAGGAGATTCCTTTCTATGGCCTTATTCGTGAGCTGGTGTAGTCTGCCCTTTAACGTTTTTAGATCTAGTAGTTTCTGAGGGGACATTGTGCCCATCAACTCCCCCTCTATCCTTTTAATTTTGGTTTCTAAGAAGTCTTCCTCCCTAGTAGGTCATTTTTATGTTGCTTGCATGCATGTGCAAGAAACATAGTGCCATCATCCGAGTTTTCGGAGGTGTGGCAGCCCTCTTCCAATTCAGTCAGTGTGTTTGCAGGCACAGCCGCAGTTCTCCAATCGCTGCTGGAGCTGTCTATGACAGCAGTCTAAAATGCAGTGGCATACAGTTGAAAGGGGGAGCTACGCTTCAGTGAGCAGCGATAAGACATCGCCTGATCTTGCATCTCCCCTACACACGCACACACATGCATGCATATTTCGCGTGCTCAGCCCCCACACTGTATAGCCAACGGGGTGCCCAATCTCCCATCGGCTGTGCTGCGCTCCCCCAAAAACTGAGGTGCACATGCCATGCTGGGTGCTCACCCCAACGTGACAACACATGAGATAGCCGACGGGAAACAACTCCCCATCGGCCCACCTGTCCCCCGAGAGATGGTGCCACGCTTGGGAGCCCACCCCAGCATGGCAACAGATGCTATCACCGGCAGGGGTGCCCAATCCCCGTCAGCTCCATGGCCCCCCAAACAGCGTCCTTGTGCCACGCTAGGAGCCTACCCCAGCATGGCAAACCTCCCGTGATGTCCTCCTGTTTTTAAAAAAAAACAAACACAAAAACGGTCCCTTGCTGTCTGGACCCCCACCTGTGCCCACCCCACTGTGCACCCGCTTCCCTGCACCCCCCTCACCCCATACTTACCTCTGGACCTTGGCACGACGATCTTTGGTGGACCAGGAACACGTCTGCACTCTTCAAAGCCGACCGTGAACTGAGGAAATGCCGGTAAGCTGTATAATGTAATAAATAGGGTTTTTTCAACTTTGCTGCATATCTCAGGCATTTTTTGGAATTTTTGCACCAAATTTTCAACATGGGTTTTTTGGGGCCCCTTCTCATGAATGCTCTCATTGTCATGGCATTAATCGGGCTGAAAGGGTGATTTTGCAGTCACTGTGCAAAATCACCTTTTGGCACTGATTAATGAAACAACACCACCAGTGTTCATAAGGTGGGCTCTCAAAAAGCCTATGTTGAAAATTTGGTGGAAAATTCAAAAATGACTGTTTTACTATCACAGTAATCTCCTATGCATGCTCGTAGTTTGCTAATTTTCAATATTTTACCCAGATTTTCAACATTGTCATTTTACCACACCTCCTTATGAGCAGTACAGCTGTCATTTTTCACATCTTGCCCAAAACGTGTTTCCACCCATGTAGCGCACAATGGCGTAGTCGGTGTGCGAAATCACTATATGGGACACATTAAGAAAATCACAGTGACACTGTTCATGAGCAGAGGTCTTAAAATGGCTATGTTGAAAATTTGGTGACAAACTTCCTAAAAATTACTGTTTTACGAGCGTGCGTTGCGCAGTTCCTACACACGTAAGTAAGTGTTTCCCGGCGTCGATTCGCGCAGTTCTCGCTGCGCTCATAAATTCTGAAATTTTCAATATTTGCACTCCACTGACTTCCAAATACTTACACAGCACATACAAGCAAGCAACATTCAGCATTGACAAATGCTTGTTTAATATAGGTTGAGTAGGAGATGGCTTCACCTCTTATGAAGGCTTTCAAGGTGTCCCAGGTGTTAGCAATGCTAGTATTTGATGGGTTATTTTGTGCCAAAAACTCTTTGATACTATCATTTACTTGAGCCATGAATCCTTTATCTATTAAGAGGGCTGGATCTATACACCATCTGGGCATCGGAGGGGGGTGGTTTCCGAAGGGAGAAATATCACTATCAAGGGGGCATGGTCTGAGGTAATTATGGGGCCATATTTTGCCTCCTTTATCTCACCAACCAAGCTGGAGGGCACGAATATATAATCAAGCCAAGTATACACCTTGTGGGCATGAGAGAAAAATGAGAATTCCCTGCCCCGAGGATTACAATGTCTTCAAGCCCATACCATAGCCCTTCCCTCCATCATACCCTTGAGCGCAAAAACACTCTGGGGGGGGGGGTCTAGCCCTACTACCAGAGTGATCCAACTGAGGGTCCCAATATGTATTGAAGTCCCCCCCAAGATCTAATTATCTGGGAAGGGGGCCAGGGTGATCGCCAAACGGGTGAAAAAGTATGGAGAATCATAGTTTGGACCGTAAATTGAACCTAGAGTGTACCTAGTGCTCTCAGTCTATAGCTGCAATCACA
Organism: Neoceratodus forsteri; assembly: GCA_016271365.2. Taxonomy (NCBI): domain Eukaryota; kingdom Metazoa; phylum Chordata; order Ceratodontiformes; family Ceratodontidae; genus Neoceratodus; species Neoceratodus forsteri. The sequence goes on along the minus strand of CM057459.1, from coordinate 1,279,656,912 downwards.
AAGTGGCCTTGGGGGTCAGACTGAGTTGAGAGAACCCTATGTAGAAGACCTGGCCTAATCCAAATTGCCACTCCCCTAGCCTTAGAGGTGAATGGGGCAGAAATGAAAAAAAAAAACCATGAGGTGGCCAACCTGGCCAATTGCTCCCCTGTTGAGTGAATTTCCTGCAGGAATACTATGTCTCCCTTTAATTTCTTGGTTTGGGTCCAAACATGCTTCCTCTTCACCACTGTCCTGAGTCAGTTGACGTTCCAGGAAACCAAAGTTAGACACTCCATCTGAATTGTCAGTTAATATGAAATAGCAACCTCTCACATGTAAGCACAGAGGACCTATTAAACAGTAAATAACCTCTATAACAATTTTGCAGAATAACTCCCCATGAACACATGGAATTAATTTCCCTTAGCCCAATCCCCCCTCCCCATCCCCCTCAACAGTAAACCATACAGAATAGTCATTCTAAACATGTAAGACTTCCCCCCACAAAATATCCACCCTTCCAGAAAAATTGAAATAGTGAAATATGTAACATCACCTTGTGGACAACGCACCCCTACTCCCCTCCCTCTCTTTATTTTCCCCAAATCCCAAAGAGAATCAGAAAGCAAGGCATCTCTCTGCCAACCCCCCCCCAACATAAGTAGAAAAAACAATGCTAAAAGTAAAATGAACCCCCATATTCTTGCCCCTTCTCTAAAAATACTGAACATATCTACACTCTACTTCACGTGGATCGAGCGGTCGATCCCCTATTTAAACATATGAACGCAAGTAAAATAATATCCTCCATCCTCCCAGGATAACTTGCCCCAATGGGGGAGGTGAGCCTTGAGGACCTCCCAACCCCCTCCCAGAGTGAGGAGAAGGCATGTAGGAGTACCTGAGCCACACCGGGAAACAGGCCTGATGGCACCAATCAAAATAAACGTATGTTGTTCAGGGTCCCCCCAAGAGTGATCCATTCTCTGCACTGGGAAAAAAACGCAGGGAAGCATGCTCCCAGTAGTAATGCGTAGGTCAGATTAATTGTTTATGCTCAGCCATTCTCATACTTAGTGAGGGGATCTATAATCAGAGTTTCCCCCGGATCGGTTGCCTAAGTCCCCCCCATGATAAACAAACCCCATTAAGTAGATAAGTATATTAAAAGAAGTTAAACATCAACAACCAGTAAAAGAAAACATTTCAAGCAACGTGTTCATAAGTCACTGGCATCAGATTCAAATTGTCCATACATGAAAAAAGAGCTGGTACAAGGACCCTTAACCTCTCTAATAGGCCCTGGTCCACGCCTCCAAGTCTCATACTGTTTCAGGAGCCCCAAATGGCACTCGCCTTTAGCATATTACGAGCGGTTTACCTGCCACTGTCTAGGCCCATGAAGGGACAGAATCTGAGGCCACAAAGATGCCTTCTGGCAGAGAGGGAAAAGTGGGAAGGGGAGCCCCCCACATACCAGCCCTAATTAGTCACCTCATGGGTGTTACGGTCTGGGAGATAACGCACCTCGCATCCATCCATTCAAAGAAGGCAAAAAAGACACAGTACCGCTGTTCCTTCAAGAAAAATTCTCTTGAGCAGAAAAATATTTATTAATTAAACTGGCCCCTCTTATGCTTCTCCAAGTCCTGAACAAATTCCAAAGCTGCCTCAGGGCTGCTGAACGATCTTTGGTTGCTGCCCTGAGGACGTACTACCAGACTTGCAGGGTATACCAAAGAGAATGGGCATTCCAGCTCATGAAACTTCTTCTTTACCTTGAAGAAGGCCCGGCGCTGAAGTTGCAGTTGCCATGAGTAGTCCGGGAAAATGCTCACACGACTCTACTGCACCATGATTCAGTCCTGCTTCTTCGCTGCCTCTAAGACATATTGGTGATCCAGGTATCTTAGGAATTTAATAATAATGTGCAATGGTCAATGCTCTGGTGAGGGTTATGCCCCTGGTGATCTATGGGCTCTCTAGATCTCCAGAGAGATGGGGATTTGTAGTGTTTGCTGCAGCCATTTTGGGATGAAAGATGCACAGTCCCTTCCCTCTTTCCCCTTGGGCATCCCCACAAACCTAACGTTATACTGCCTCTCTCTATTTTCATGCTCATCAATGGCCTGTTTCAACATTTCGATCTCTCTTAATGCTTTCTGGAAGTCGGAACTGGTGTGTTGTGTGGCATCTTCCTGGGCCCTCAGCCTACCCTCCAGCTCTCCCAGTTTGTTTTTGTGAGTACAGTCGTCTCTGATATGGTATTGATGGTTTGCTGGAGGTGCTGGAGCTGAGAAGTCACATATCCAAATTCAGGCTCCATCTTGGTACCAAGGTCATATTTCAGGTCTCTGAGTAAGTGTTCAAGTGCCTGGTATCCCTCCGACATCGCTGAACAAGCCGCTGATTCTGGAGAAAGATTGCCGGTGTTAGAAGGCTCGCCTGGGTCCTGGTGTCGGCCCAAGTCTCCCGATTCTGCCAGGCTGTGAGCAGCTGGATGGTGTGGGCCTTTATCTGCGATCGGTTCTTGTGGTGGATTAAAGGACAGCTTTGCTTGCTTTTTTAGCTAATTTCATCACGGAAAGCATTGGAAGACTGCCAGCTACCAATATTGCAGGGATTTAGGTAGATAGGATGCAGGGTGGAGGAGAAATGTAGAGGATGCTGAAGGAGCTCCCAGATTATGCTGCCATCTTGCTCCCCCGCTAGGCCACACCCCCCCCCCAAACAAACTTGTCTTTAATGTGAAAAAGACCAAAGCTATACTTTTTCGACACAGGAGGCTTGTCACTGACAGACAACACCTGCTAAGGTTTTCCACCACTGGTAGTACTCACCTTGAAGTGGTGAGAACACTGAAATATCTTGGTGTCACACTTGACCAAGAAATTACATTTGTCCCCCATGTGGATGCCATAATTAGATCATTACCCCAGAAAAGGCTTTTTCCCTACTTCTCAAAGGAAGCTCATGTCCTTCTTTGGTGCCCATGTCCTTTAGACCATGCGGGACTCGGATCTGAGCAGGCTTAAAACCTTGTATTACAAAATGTGTCACTTTGCGGTTGGTGCTCCCCCTAGGGGTCACCTCTGTGGAGTGCTCGCAGCTGTTGGCTGGCCCTCATTTGAAGCAAGGTTGCAATACCATTTGAACTGCCTTACCTTCAAAATTGCCAAGCTCTCTCCACCCCCAGTCTTGTGGGAATACTTTAGTTTAAGTAGCGTGTGAGGCTCCTATGCTTTGCTGCTAGCCCTATGTTGGAAATCCCTGGTATACGGTCAGGATCTGGAAGGTGTTTCTTCTTATTTGTGGCCCCTCCCTTATGGAATTCACTACCCTGTGAGATTCAAAACTGTCCTGCCCTAGCACTATTTAACACATTCTGGTCAGATCCACCACAGCTGCATAATGAAGTTAGTGAAGTTGTGTGGAATTGTTAAAGGAAGTATGGAGAAACAACACAATGATTTGTAAGTAGCAAGATTTGTTTTAGTTTCTGTTCTAAGGAAGGCATACACATTATTAGGAAAATATATGGAGGTGTACATTTTAATGGAAGGACTAGGAAGCAATATAGGTTAGAAAAGAACCCCAGAGCAAATGCCACTGAGGTATGTGTTATCCCAGATGATATTGGCCGGACAGCCACATTTTAAAGAAAACACAATTGCACATACCTCAATAATGCAAAGCATCATGGGAAACATATGCAGTTCCCCGAGATGATACAACAGGTGGCAGTACATGAAAAAGTAATGGATGGCATATGTTCAGCCTTGGGATTAGTTGTACAGTTTTTTTTTTTAAAGAAACAGGGTTTTTGTCCATTGTGTTGATGTCAGGAAGTCAGGTGTAATGATGGACTGTTAGCAGAGTAAATGTGATAGTAACATTCAGAAGGGGTCACTTTTGATAAGGGCAAGGCAGTTATGCTTGTGATAATGGGAATATTAGGAAAGTATGAGGTCGATGCAGAAGTGGAGTACAAATATGCACAGTTTCATAAGTATGTGCTCAGAGTGCAGGCAAATGTGATATGCAGGTTTGTTTTAGAAATAGGTAAAAATAACAATACATGCAATTAATAGAAAAATAGATAATTACATAGACATATAGATAGAGAGAAAGAGAGCGACAGACAGACAGGCGGAATAGGAATGTCAGTGAAGTATTGAAGTGATGCCAACCCAACCCCCACCCCACAGAGATGGATAGCATTGGGGTGTGCCTTTGGGTCATTGCCCATAACGCTCATGCCATTTCACCTCACCTCACCCTACTCTGCAGACACAGACAAGTGTTGAGGTGTGACTTGGGGTGTTCAAATTTTATACTCACCCCATTCCATAAGGAAATATGCTGAAATGGGTACAGTATAAGAGAATGGAGTGAACTCTGGGGCTGAAGAGTCAAAGACACACCTCGATACCTGTCACTGGCTACAGGGTGGGCATGGGGGTGGAATGGCATGAGCATTGCTGCCGATGATCCCAAATCACACCCTGATGCCTGTCAGTCCCTACAGAGCAGGGTGTTATGGTCAGAAATCCTAATGTCCCGATCGTTTCTTGGTATTTTCACTCCAAGTTTTCAGCATCGGCTTTTTGTGACCCCACTGCATGAACAGTGACACTATCAGTTCAGTAACCAAAAGGTGATTTTGCTCAGTGACTGTGCCATTTGGCACCACAGGTACAAATTCACATTTTGAACGGGATGTAAAAATTGACAGCTTTACTGTTTATGAGGAGGTATAAAAAATAGTAATGTTGAAAATCTGGAGTGAAACTATAAAAATATTGGTGAAGTCATGACACTACTCCTGCTAATGTATATTTTTTTCAAATTCCTATGCATCCCACTGTGTTCGACTCTATTGCTGTTATGTGACTTCTTAACCTAGCAACAGCATTTAATGCATTACATTATAAGGACAAGTAAATGTTTTTAATACATATACTTAAATTTCCTTCATAGAATAATTTAAATTTAGTAACAGTGGTAGTACAAAGCAATTACTCAGACAACTTGAAAACTGTTAACTACTTTATATTGTACATTGACACCCCATAAGGACCTCATTGAAATTGAGATGCAAATGTCACACATTTACCAGTTTTCTAACAGGAATATCTTACCATCTTAAATACATTTCTTGCTTCAGTAACCGCTCAGCACATCTATTGCATGACCTACTTATTGACATTTTACACCTGCGATGCAAGGTACTGTTGCGTACCACCTCAGCATCATGAGCCATAAAACAGATGACTGCCATAACTAGGGAGGCAGTATAGCACAGTGGTTTAAGGCTCTGAGCTGCAAATCTGGAGATCTGGGTTTGAATCCCACAACCCCCACTTGCATACAGGGTGACCTTAAGCAAGTCACTTAACTTCCATGTGCTCCCAGGTTGCCCCTGTAAACAAGCTTTCAGCTTAGTGTGCCACTCCAGGTTAAACAATTGAAAGAAAAAAAACACAATATATTATTTTTCTTGCTTTATTTTGCTACTACAAGCTTTGACTAATACATCCATCCTTAAATGTACTTTTTATAGCTTATGTGTCTGTGACCAAGGCAGAACTACACTTAAAATCTCACGCATAAATAAATAAATCATCAGAATAGCATTTATTTCAGTAGTATCTACTTCCTTTTCAGCTACCCTTGAAACTATATATATATTTATAAATTTTAATTTCAAAGCACTAAACCTGTTCAAATGCACAAAACACAAGACTTTATTCTTTTCACACGTCACTGTTGAACTTCAGGTGCCAGAATGGCCAAAAAACAATTGTTAAACTTCACACTTGCATGCCACTGTCACGCCCACTTCTCATGCAAACAACATTCAATTAGGCAAACCCCTTTCATTTCTGTACTATGCACTCTTACATCAGAGAAACATAAATCTTACAGAACTGCTAAAAAAACAAATTTATCAAGACTGGATTTCTGAATTAAAACCTGTTGTTTACAGTACTTACATAAATAATAGTTTACTGGCTACAAACGATGGTACAGGCATGACAAAAACAACATTTCTGTTTTACATGGAAAACATCCATATAATGAACTTGTCATACAGGATTTGTGACATTCTGACTGCATGTATCTGACAAAGGAAAAGGTACCTGCTTGATCCTTTTTTCTATTTTATTTTTATGCCCAACTTGCCCATTCTATTAGAGCCAAATATTGACATGCTTAGAGTTAAAATTAAAAATAAAAATCATGATGCCAATATGTGTGTGTGGGAGTAATGACTCGATGCAGTTTCAGGCACTCTTTAATTACTTCCCAGGCAGCTCTGATAGTCAATTGTTCCAGCATGATAGATCCATCTCATGCCCCCCCCCACCATGAACCAAAAAAAAAAAAAAGTGGGGTGGCTCTTTAAGAGCTTCTCAGGTGGAGGTGGGGGTGGATCTTACTCCCCCCAAAAATCTAATGCTGCCTCCCACTACTCAGGTTCCAGTTCTTGTACCTCCCATTTAAGAAAGAAAATGGTGCCCTGCAACCATTGACTAACATGTAAGCGTATTTATTTGAGGGCAGAAAACATTCCTTGGAGGGGGGGGTAAGGCGGAGTAGACTATTTACACCTTCAGTCAGTTCCACAGACAGAAAACATGACATCACTTCTTTTGTACATGCAAAATGTCTGCAGGCTCCACCCACTGCAGCTATAAAAAGAGGCTCAAAGAATACTCGCTTGGGGTGAACCAATGCAGGTGTAAATGGTGACCTGCCATCTATGTCACTATATAATAATCCAGGGGCGACCCTCTGGACATAATCCTCCTCCCTAGGAGGCAGCTTATAGCTTGTATCCTCCCGCAGTACTTGTCTGTGATATTACCTTGCCGAACCTATGCTTTCTGTTACTTTACAACAAATGTTTATACTACATGTGCTAAAACTGTGATTAACTAATGTTCACTGTATGTAGACTGTCATTTATTGTTATTTCTTCTGCTTACTATATTGTAATTATAACCTTGTCTTGCACTGCAGTTTTTGTGAACGGTTTTATTCAATTCTATATGTAACTAATTCTGGGTTACCCCAGTAAAAGGAACTTGCATGTCTCAGTGGGTCAACCTGGTTATGAAAATTCAAATCAAATAGAATAATATTCACATGAATAAAATTTGTTGAGCTTTTTTTTTGCTAATCTGCCCCATGGGGGTTCTGCCCCAAAATCTCCATATGATACCCTATATATGAATAAAAAAAGGGATGTGAGGGCACAGACCCCAACATAAGCAAATAAAAAATAAATACATTGTATTAACATGAACATGATGTTTATTTGTTGGGAGTGATCTAACTTTTCTCATATCAAAAACATAACAGCAGCTACCTGTCTAGCTATGCTGTATAGCAGAGACCTCTCGGGTTTAAGGTGATAGCATGGCAGGTAGGGAGGCATTAGCATAGCTGCTCCTCAGTCCTCCACCAATGCTGGATATCTTTTTTACATTCTGCTTGGGACCAACACAAGTAACACAGTAACATAAAGGACTCCAGATCCATCTTGTCCCAACCTTTCTGCTTCATACTGTAAACTGGTATGAATAAGCATGTGTGCAAATGTACTTATTTATTTTTTAATTATTGTGTTTTTCCACCTGGAGCCCTGGCAGGCGGTTGTGGCCCTCTTTGCAGAGGGACTCACCCTCTGGTCCCTCTGCTCCCACTCCTGCCAATCCCTGGAAATTCCCCCATGGCTTGCCCCCCTCCGGCAGTGGGGCCAGGGAGGAGGGTGCCAGCTTCTCCCTCTCCCCCAGAGACCCAATACAGAAACCAGGGATGGCCCTCAGGATGCAGTGGACCATCACGGAGCCTGCCAGGCTCTTTTCCACCGTTTTCTCCCTGCCCTACCTCCCTACTGACGCAAGGGTGTTGGTACGTGCCTCCCGACCTGTACTGCCCCCTGGCCATCACCAGAGGGCAGTCAGCGAGTGAGACAACAAAACCTCCATCACAGAGAGAGGAGAGCAGTCCTCTGGACACTCGATCCTCTCTTGCTTCTGCCAACCCCCGGTGACCCGGGCTCATTCCCGAACCCAGGTTGCTGGCGTAGCGTGAGGTGTAGTGACCAGCACCTCAACCTCCAACACCACCGGGTCAGCTCAAACATACTTTTTTAAAGGGGTTGCCTAATCATTTCCCACCTTGAAATCCAGAATATGACAAGAGCACTTGCAAGAAAGGCTAGCCTACACACCATTTGTAGTATTATGTAAAACCCGATATGCCGTGGGCTCAACCAGCAGCAGAATTCTGGCTATGCTCCAGAGTATAGCAAACAGAAAACAAAACTCAGCTGGAGCCAAGAAAAGCTGCATGTTTTGCATATTTTGTTTTGAAGGGGAATGCTGTATTTCTGGCTGATAGAAGATTTTAAATGTGAATATAATCAGTGTAAAAAAAGAAAACCAATTTACATGTAGGTTAATTATTATTTAATTTTTTAACCAGTAATGTACATTTTGTTGAAAAAATAAGGGTTACTCACTTGTACCTGATTTTTTATGATTACCCTCCTCATTGTATGTATTTAACAATAATTAAAAAAATATATATACAATTAGGGCCTGATATTCAGACTTGCACCTGGCAATGGCACAAGTGTTTGTGCAGTGCAACTGAGTTGCACTGGAGCAACTAAGGGATATATTCAGAAGACATGAGCCATGGCGCATCCCTTCTGAATATATCAGGTAATGCACACTGCACAAATACAATGCACTGGTGCATCCTCCCCAGACAGGGCTGAATACCAGGAATAGGAAATGCACCAGCGCAACAGAGATACGCTGTGCGCACATTCCTGATATTCAGCCAGCAGTACGCTAATGGGGCCATAATGAATGAAGGCATTCATTCACTGAGTTGTTAATGAGTATTATAGAATGCACTGCAAGCCCATTGGTGCAGAATGTGGACCAGTAGGCTTGCAGCACATACTTTAAGCTGTCAGTCGGTGGGCGGCCACGGAAATATGCAGGTGGGTTTGTTGCTCACCGCTGATGGGGGGAGCTGCGGGCTGGGGGTCCTATGTGGGTGGGTGGGTGGGGTACCACTAGACCACCAGGGAATGAGGGGTTACATTTTAACTGTGATTGGGGTTATGGGCAGGAAGGGGGGTACCATGGGGGTACCACTAGACTACCAGGGAGATTCAGATTATTATTATAAGGTGATTGGAGGTATGGGAGGGCTACCACTAGACCACCAGAATAATTTGAAAGGGTATTAAATGGCAATTGGGGTTACGGAGGGGGGGAGCCACTGGACCACCAGAGTTATGTATTTTATTTTTCCACCACGATCGGTGGTACAGTACAGGAGGGTGGCACCACTGGACCACCAGGGTGTTGCAGATCACTAATATACTGTGATTGGAGTATGGGAGAAGGGGGGGGACCATTGGACCACCAGGGACATATCTGGGTGCTTGTGAACGGTGTTCTGGGAGTGGTTGCCACCCACAGCTGGACGCTGCTGTGTTGTGCACTGCAATACAGCAGCACACTTGTGGGTGGCAGGCACTTGAGCCTTTTTATATGGTCTCAACTTTGAACCCAGGTATGTGACACATCTCTGGGTTGCGCCTGCAGATGCACCGCACATCCCGGGCTGAATATCAGGATGTGCCGCATATGCATGGGCACGCCCCCAGGACTTGTGTCACATACATTATCATTGCACCCAGGCACATTGGGAATTGCATTGCACAACTCACCCTTTTGAATATTGCTCTGGGGCGCAGTTCTGGGGATACGCTGGTGCAACTCAGTTGTGCCAGGCACAACCACTTTGAATAGCTTGGCCTTAGTGTTTTTGTAATTGTAATTATGTCTCATTTTTATTTTGTATTTCATATTTTACATTTGTTACATTGTTATTTGTTTAGTGAGTTTCTTGCCCAGGTAGGGCCTGAAAAAGGACCTCAATCCAGTGCCCCTACCTGGTAAACAAATAAATAAAATAAAACCATAGTTCTAGGAATGCTAATTGGTGCACATCCACATTGTGGCAGTCTTCTTTTCCCCTTTAAATCTAGCCAGAACATCTTCAAGCTAAGCTGCTGTCACCCACCTGGGTGTTATCCTCCTTGGCTCTGCCCCATGATGTCAGATCTTGCATGCTGGAAGCTCCGTGTGCCACTTGCCAGGGGAGGTCATGTGGATGTGCACCAAACACCACTCCTAGAACTACGGGTACGAGTATAGGTACAGGTCAGTAACCCTCATTTCTAGGGACATGGATATGGTACACTTATTCACACTGCGGCAGACTCCTAGCAGTTCTATGGGAGAAGGATGCAAGGTGCACACCCCTACTTGGGAAACAGGGATTGGAGAACTGAGGCCTCAAAACCAGCATCTCGGTGTGACTCATGGTCAATGTGGTAGTGGGAAATGAAGGTGTGTGCTGGCTTCCAGGTAGCAGTCCTGCAGATCTTCTGGATAGGAACATCCCTGGAAGCAGCCACCAAGGCAACAGTATGTCTGGTGGAATGAGCTCTAAGCCCTACGGGAGGCTCACTACCAGCCAACCTATAGCAGAGGTCAATGCAGGATACACTCCAATTGCCAATCACCCACTTAGCTGCCAGTCTGCCAGATTCAGTTTCAGCATAGCTGGCAAATATCTCCCCAAACTCCAGCTGTGCGTGCCATATAATAAGTAAGCTCTCGCCTCAGATCCAATGTATGGAGCCTGTGCTCAACCTCCAAGGTTGGATTGGTGAAGTACACTAAGGAGGTTAATCACCTAGTTAAGGTGAAACTCTGAAACCATCTTCTGGAGGAACTTCAGGTTGGGGCGCAGGACAGCCTTGTCCTTGTGGAACATCAAATGTGGAGACTTCACTGAGAGCTCCTGGAGCTCACTGATCCTCTGGTGGAAGTGATAGCCACCAAGAAGGTGGCCTTCCATGACAGGTGAGAGATATCACACCTATGCATTGGTCTGAATGGGGTGCCCATGAGCTCTACCAATACTAGCAACAAGTCCCAAGGTGGTGGTTGTTCATGCACCAATGGAGACAGGTGGTCAAGGCCTTTAAAGAAACACCCAACCACCTTCTTCTGCACCACTGTTGGCATACCAGCCCATGCCTGGTATGCAAAGATGGCTGCCAGGTGCATGTTGAGGGCTGTTGACCACAGGGCTGACTGGAAGAGGGACAACATATAGTCCAGAATGCTAGCCAAGGGGCAGGACAGAGGGGCTAGCTCCCTGCCCTGGCACCACATGGAAAAGCACTTCCATCTGAAGGCATAGCACTGGTGAGTTAACTATTTTTGCGAGACTTCCACAACATGGAGAACCTCTTTGGACAGACCCAAAGCCTAGAACTCTAGCTGCTCAGGAACCAGGCTGTCAGGTGCAGGGTCTGAAGGTCCATGTGCAAGACCTTCCCCTTGTGACAGTAGAGCAGATCTGGTCATAGAGGCAAACACCCAGGAGGCCTGCTGCTGAGGCAGAGGAGATCTGGGTACAAGAACTGGCACAGCCAGTCTGGGGGCTACCAGGAACATCCATGCCTTGTCCCTCCACACCTTGACCAGCACTCTGTGGATCAGAGGAAAGGGAGGGAAGGTGTAAAGGAGGCCACATCCCCCAACACTGTCCCGCACTGTGGAAGGTGGACTCAGAACGGCCTCAGCTTGCCGTTCTCTCAGGAGGCTAACAAGTTATCCAGGGGAATGCCACACTGGGAGAACAGGTGTTCCGCCACCTCCTGATGCAGAGACCACTTGTGAGATGCCTGACTCACCCAACCACAAGCTGGTTGGAGGCTCCAACTACATAAATCGCCAGGAGATTGGCACCAAAGCTGCATATGAGTAGTGGAAGGGTGGGTGGGAGGAGCTTAGCTTGAAGATATTCTGGCTATATTTAAAGGGAAAAGGTAGAATGCCACAGTGTGGATAAGTGCACCACATGCATGCCCCTAGAACAACTCTTCCTGGTGCACTCTCCGGGAAAAACAAAGCCAGGGGAAGTGACGGAAATAAAATTCAGTAATAACACATTACAATGAAAATCATGCAGATCACAATGGAAAAACAGAACAAAAAACGATTCCAAAGAGTACTATCCAGAAGGTCATTTATGCCATGTGAAGGTTATAAGATTATAAAACTAAACAGCGTGCTTTTAGAAACAGGAGCTCGTAGCCATCTGGATTATGCTAGCTAGGTCAGTAAAGAAAATAAAAACATAGAAACATAGAAGTTGACTGCAGATAAGGACTGCAAGGCCCATCCAGTCTGCCCATTTCTTTTTCTGCTTTATAAATGTGCCATTGGCCTTTGCTCTGTCAATGGCCTATCTATTCATACTCATCTGTATTGCTCCCTTATGTCTATCCCATGCCTGTCTGAAGTCCTGCACTGTATTCATATCCACCACTTCCTGAGGTAGGCCGTTCCATGCATTTGCCACCCTTTCTGTGAAAAAGAACTTCCTCACATTACCCCTTAATCGGCCTCCCTCTAATCTCATGCTGTGTCCTCTTGTCCAGCTATTTTTCTTATATTGAAACATGTTAGACTCTTTCACCTTGTTAATGCCCTTAAGGTGTTTGAATGTTTCGATCATATCACCTCTCTCCCTCTAGAGTATACATATTGAGCTCCATTAATCAGTCCTCATATGTTTTCTGATGCAGTCCTTGCACCATTTTGGTTGCCCTTCTCTGAACTGCCTTAATTTGGTTAATGTCCTTGTGAAGGTGTGGCCTCCAGTACTGCATGCAGTACTCCAGATGGGGCCTAACCAGTGTCTTGTAAAGAGGGATTATTACCTCCCTCTTTTGACTTGTGATACCCCTACTAATACACCCTAACATCCCCTAGCCTTACTTACTGCTTTAGTGGTCTGCTTGGATGATTTCAGGTCATCGGATGATGATGCCCAAGTCTCTTTCTTCCCTTGTGACTACCAGCAACTCCCTCCCAGCCTATAGGTGACTTCAGGGTTTCTCTTCCTATGTGCATGATCTTGCACTTCTTTGCATTAAACTCAGTTGCCACTCTTCCGACCATTTTGCTAGTTTAACAGATCTCTTCTCATTCTGCCAACCCCATCTGGATCATCTACTCTGTTGCAGATCTTGGTGTCATCTGCAAACAGGCAAACCTTGCCCTCCAGTCCATCTGCAATGTCACTGATGAAGATATTGAAGAGGACTGACCCCAGGACTGATCCCTGAGGTACTCCACTTGTGACTTGCATCTCTTCTGACTGACTGGGATTCATCCCAGAATTCCAAAAGAACTAAGGGTAGAACTAGTGACACCACTGACTACCCTCTTTAACAAATCATGGGAGGATGGGGTGGTACCTGAGGACTGGAGAAGGGCAGATGTGATTCCCCTTTACATAAGTGGGAGCAGGGCAGAAGCAGGAAACTACAGACTTGTTAGTTTAACCTCAGTGACAGCGGAAATGATGGAATCACTTCTGAAGGAAAGAATTGTCGAGCATCTAGAGGCCAGAGGGGCACAGGACCCAAGACAGCATGGATTCACAGCGGGAAGGTCATGCCAGACGAATCTAATAGATTTCTTTGACTGGGTGACCAAAGTAGTAGATCAGGGAGGGCTGTGGACATGGCCTACCTAGACTTTAGCAAGGCATTTGACTCAGTCCCACACAAAAGATTAATATACAAGTTAGCTAGCCTGGGGTGGGTCCCAAGATGATAGCCTGGGTAAAGAATTGGCTGGAAAATAGGACACAGAGGGTAATAGTAAATGGAGTCCACTCTGAAGAAAGGGGTTACTAGTGGGGTGCCATGAGGGTTCAGTATTAGGACGGTCCTCTTCAATGTCTTTGTAAGCACATTGCAGAGGGACTGGAAGGAAAAGTATGTCTCTTTGCAGATGACAAAGATCTGCAACAGAGTTGATGCACAAGGTGGGGTGGAAAGGATGAGAAGGGACTTGGCAAGGTTGGGGAATGGTCAAATGTATGGCAGCTTAGATTTAATGCTAAGAAGTGCAAGGTAATGCACCTGGGAAACAAAAACCAGGGAAGAGTACACAATGAGGGTGAGATACTAACAACAACAAAATGGAAAGGGACCTGGGGTGGTCATATCAGATGACTTAAAGGTGGGCAAGCAATGTGAGAGGGCAGTAAGGAGGGTTGGGGATACTGGGATGCATAGGGAGAGGCATCACCAGTAGAAAACAGGAAGTTGTTATCCTCTGTACAGACAGCTGGTGAGACCCCATCTGGAGTGCTGTGTGCAGTTCTGGAGACTCAGTCTCCGCAAGGACATAGACAAGATGGAAGCTGTCAGAGGAGGGCAACTAAAATGGTTCAGGGTCTGCACGGAAGACATATGAAGAGAGAGACTAAAGGAGCTTAATATGTATAGCCTCGAGGAAAGGAGGAGTGGGGGACATGATAGAAACTTTCAAGTACCTCAAGGGAAACAACAAAGTCCAAGAGGGTAGCATCTTTCAAAAAAGAGGTGTGCAAGAACAAGGGGGCACAATTTGAAGATGGGGGGGCAGCTCAGAGGTAATGTAAGGAAGTATTTTTTCACAGAGAGGGTTGTGGATGCATGGAATGGCCTTCCGGAGGAGGTTGTGGAGTCAAAAACAGTGGTTAAATTCAAGCATGCATGGGACAGCCATAAGGCAATTCTAGGGGGTGGGGGTAGAAAGAAGTAGGCTGCTTATTAACTAGGATCTGCAGTTTATCCATTAGGTAGGGAAATGGGCAGACTGGGTGGGCCAAGCAGTCCTTATCTGCCGTCAAATTCTACCACCACTCTCTGTTTTCTGCCCGTCAACCAGTTATAGATAAAACCCTGGTAAGGATGAACTTATCCTGCTAGTATGGTGAACAAGGGCAGCTTGGTAATAAGCACAAGAGGATTCAGACAGTTCTTTTGAGGGTAGTGCAGAATCTGCTCCTGTAATTTTGTGGGGAGGATTCTTTCACAGTGTTGGGGAGCGAATAAGGAAAGGACACCTGTCCTCTAGATCTGCAACACCTTTGAATCTGCTGGCACCTGACTGTAGGCTTTAAGGGAATAAGAAAAGTAAGCATGTCTCAAGAGCAACTAACACCCTTGATAGCAACTCATGCAGACTAGGCTAAGTGCCACTGCCAAGCCTGCTGGGCTTATCATCCAGACACAAGTATAATCATTATATGACCACAAGGTGGAGGCAGCAGCACAGTTTCTATGGAGGAATTCCCACACAATTTCCTGACATTGTGTAAGGAATAAAGCATGACAGAGGTCTGATTAGGATATGTTAATGTACTCAGTGGTGGATTGGGGTCCTGAGCCTTAAGGGTACTCATAGCATGATTCCTCTGATGGAATTACCTTAGTCCAGTTATACAGTCAATCAATCAATCAATCAAATCTTTATTTATCCAGGTGAACACCATTGAGCATAGCTCATTTACAAGATGGACTTGGTTAGCACAGGAACACAGGATATACAATATATGAACAGTTACAACATAACACCTCAGTAATATTATACAATACAGAGATACTTAGTAATGTTAGCTTATTAGCAGTGCAGTAGTGCTGTAATTTGGTGCTGTATCTTAAAATGGTTGCCTGTAGGGCATTAGAATAAGTAGATGTGTGCCAGGGGTTTGGTTGCAGCTGGTAAGCTGCACTAGTTGGATGCAGCTGCACTGCAAGGGTGTGGGCTGTTTTGTTGCTTTAAATAGATATTCCCAGGGCTGTACCAACAGCCATAAGGGCCCCCTGCAAAATACGTTTTGGGGCCTACCACCATACCAATAAATGTAAAATAACCATTAATGCATATGACATTTTTGTAGCATAACTTTTTTTTGTATCAGTCCTGCCGAGCATTCATAGTTTGTCCATGCTGCTGCCTGTCCCTCTTGCTGGCACCGTGATCAAGGAACTGAGCATTGTAATTTGTCCCTGCTCCTCCTAGGAACACCAGCACCAAGATTAGATGTTTTCAGTAATGGGCGCTGTTGCTGCTTTGTTCTGTACCCCCCCCCAACCACATGAAACTGGACTTGGAATCTTCTGATGTCACTGCTGATGGACTCAGTTTCAAATGAATAAGCAATTTCCAAACACACAGCTGCAAGTTCTTCTGTGATAAAAAGTTTTCTTAATGCTGTCCTCAGTGTGGAAACCCTCCCAGGATCCAGAGTGCAGACCGCCCCCCACCCCAACGGCGAACTCAGGCAGCGCAAAGCTTTCGGGGCAATCCTCAGGTCATGAGGGCAGCGTGGAAGCCCTCCCAGGATCTGGAGTGCAGACTGCCCCCCCCCAACGGCAAACTTAGGCAGCGCAAAGCTTTTGAGGCAATCCTCAGGTCGTGAGGGCAGCGTGGAAGCCCTCCCAGGATCCGGAGTGCAGACCAACCCCCCCCAACCGCAAACTCAGGCAGCGCAAAGGTATGGCTCATCTGCTGCTGCTACACAGTTTGAACAAGGAGAAAAGGCGCCATCTTTTGAATTTTACAGTTGGCAGACGTGTGGAGATAGTTTTTGTCTGCTTGTAACTCCTTAAAATACTGTGCATTTTCACTATTCTGCTTGGTTACCTTAATTGTTAAAATTGATTTAGCTGCAGCTAGCATTAATTTAATCTCTGCCTTGCTGTGCTGTACAAGGGGCTTAAAGTAGTCACTACAAGTTCTCAACTTACAAGCTGTGCAGTAAAGAAAGGTATAAAGTGCATAATATAGCTGCTTAAGGCACCTCTGAGCCCCCCCCCCGATCTAAGTGATGTTGAATCTGCTTAAATTACCAGCTGCTTTCAGGCACCTCTGAGCAGCCTTCCCCGATCTAAGTAAAGTTGAATCTATGTAAATTACCAGCTGCTTTCAGGCACCTCTGAGCAGCGTTTCAAGAAAGGTTCAATTATTTAGATTTCCCCAGCTGCAGTAAGGCTCCTCTGAGCCCCGACTCACTTTGTTTAAGAATAATTAAGTTTGTACCAAGCCCCTCCCTCCATCCCTCTTACCTATTTAAACTCTGTATTTACCACAGCTTTCGGGGCAATCCTCAGGTCTTGAGGGCAGCGTGGAAGCCCTCCCAGGATCCGGAGTGCAGACCGACCCCAACAGCAAACTCAGGCAGTGCAAAGGTACGGCTCATCTGCTGCTGCTACACAGTTTGAACAAGCTAGAGCGCACACTCAATCCTGTATGACCGTGGTTTCAGAACCAAATGTTAGTGATCTTCCACAATGTATTCACTTGTCTATCCTGACTTCAAGTGTTATCTCATACCGTACGTACTGTGGTTACCAATTGTCTCTCTCAAGCTACTACTGACTTGTAATCAGATCCAAATGTTAGTATTTCTCCCACTATGTATTTTCTTGTCTATACTGTGTAAAACTGTCTTCCTATGTTCTCCCCTCCCCCAGGACGCATCTGTAATCGAGCAGTACTCTGCTCAGTATGCCTTCCTGGTAAAATGCTTAAATAAATAAATAAATAAGTTGGCCTCTGGACAGTGTGGGCCCTACTGCAACCATAGCTCTTGCACCCCCTGGTCACAGCCCTGGGTTCTCCTGACTTTTAACTTTCTGCACTTCCCCATGTGATCTGTGAGGCTAAGCTGGAAGCCTGGACCCTGCTTCTTGTTTTTTCCTTGTGATCTGAGTCAGACCTGGTAGCCTAGGTTACTGATTACAAGTCATATGACCTCATTCAGGTGCACTGATGGGCAGCTGAGACTCAAGCTTAGCATCTGAGCTGTCCTTTGTTTCTAGGTAAGTGGGTACTGTATTTTATTAGCCTTTTGAGCAATGTTTGTAGATGCTTTGCTGATGGTTTAGTGATACATGTATGCATGTTCCTGTTGTGTGGAATCATCAGGGAAGTAGTGCTGTGGGGCCGTGTGGAAGCGTCAACCCCATACTTTTTTTTTGTATTTATTTTTCTCCCCTCGTGTCCCGTGACCCACCACTCCTTCAGGCTGCCTAGGTCCTTCATCCGCTCTGCCTGTACCGTCCTAAGCTCTCCAACTTCACATCGCAGCCGTCCCTGGGGTAACCTGGATGTAATCCATTGCCGGGCAGGTCCCCAACCTCCGAGGGGGAAGGCACCAGGGGGGCAACAAGCACATACTTGGCCCCAGGGTGCTGCTGAAGTGGAGGAACTCTTTCAGGGCATCGGTGGTAACGGAGGACCGGTAGCCATTATCTGGTCGGTCATGAGGTGGATTTTCTGCTTTTCCGCGCTGTTCCTCTTGCGTCACCTTCTGCAGTGCTCCTGGTCTCCACCAGAGGCTGCTATAGAGCAATGACAACCCACTACCCGCCCCAGGAGAGGAGAGCAGTCCCTATGGAGGCTCAATCCTCTCCTCTCCCTGCCAGCCCCCAATGTCCCGAGTCCGTTCCCGAACCCGGGTCACTGGCGTGTCGCAAGGTGTGGCGTCTAGTGCTTCAACCCTCAGCGCCACTGGGCTGATAACCCCTTACTTTTTAATGAGTGGGAGCGCTGCTCTCATACTTCTTTAAAGCGCAGCTGTTTTTTCACTTTTCTGACTTCATTTCTGGCTAATTGGCTTGCACATGCCTTCTGAAATTTCTCGGAGTTGGCGCAGGCTCATTAATGCAGACTCCATGTCCTCCATGAATCCCAACTTGGTGGGCTATCTTCCTGGAGTGCGCATGTGAGGCATTGCACATGCAGTGTGCGTACTTTCCTTCCGTGACTCCTGTCTGTGAGATCATCCAGGCAGCCAGCTAAGGGCAAGGCTTTCTTTCATTGAATTTGTGGCCTGCACTTGCCACATGATGAGAAGATTACTGCTGCCGACCCCACGTGCCCACTGGCTGCCGTGCCAACTCCAAGTCAATGAGATCCTGTCATGGTCGACTATGCGATTGCCTTGGACTGAGCGGAGGGCCTCTCAGGGCCAGGCCAATGTGTTTTGTAACTGTTGGGTTTTGTTGTGGAGGTGGGTGGTTTAACATTTTGTTTTTGGTCGGCATCGGCGGCTGCTTTTGCTTTCTGGACTCAGTGCAGCCCAGGTGCGACCATGCTGTGTGGTGGCAGAGAAGGATTTGTGGTGGGGTGGGATTGAAAATTGTGGGTGTCATCGGCGAATGGTCACAAAGCAGCTTGTGGCTCCCACTGACTCAGACTCGAAGGCTGTGCTGCTGCTGTCAGTCTGTGCTTGACTGTATTTTTTTTAAATTAAATAGATTCATAATTAGAATCGAAAATGATTAAGGATGGAAGCACTTCAAGCACTGTCTGTCACGCTGCCTAAAACAGTGCGTACCTTTCTCTACAGATTGTAAAAAAACAGAGTACAAACATTAATAAAGTCTTCTTAGGCTTGTCTTGTCTTACAAACTATAAGTAAGCAGAGCAATAGCCTGGCTAGCCTGCCAATCCATTTGTACTGCACTGAAGAGATAGGTTATGGATTCAAGAGGGTGGGGGCAATAAGGAAACATTCCAGCCTGGCATATTGGATGGGATGGTAGACACTGCCCACACCCCATTTCAACAGGTTGGCTTTTGGGAAGGGGTGCTGGGGAAGTCCAGTTAATTTAATAAGTTAGCTAATTGGGAAAGTAAGGGTTGCAGCTATACAACCACCCCCATGTAGGTTCTAAAAGAATATAGAGAGGGGGCCTGCCATGGTGGCAGGATGGGGCGTAAAGAATGGTGGGTTGTAGGGGTGGTGGAGCAGCAGTGTTTCTGTAACTGTCTGAAGGTATGGGAATGCTTAGTTTGAAAGAGTGTTGGACAGCTGAGGTTGGAATTGTGGCAGTTCAGGAGGGACATAGGAGCCTTGGTAGAAAGGGGGTGTCGCAGAGTAGTGAGGGGGGAGGGACAGTGGTAGGACAGGGCTTGGAAGTAAGTGGAGGAGAGAGAGAGAGAGAGAGAGCAGGGGTGGCGTCAGAATAGACATTGGGAACTGGTCAGGGGAAAGGAAGGAAGAGGGAGGGAGAGAAGTTTATGCAGGCTCCCTGTCTTTCTCTCCCCCAGCCGGAAAGAAGGTCTGGGGAGGGTGGACAACAGTAAAAGGAATTGGGAGGACAAGGTAGGGGAGAATTTGGTGGGAGCAACTCCAGAGGTGCTGATGTGGAATACATTTCTCCCACTGGTCAGAGGGTAAGAGGAGCAACCTGGTGGTGGGACAGTAAGCGACACTGAAAAAGGGAGTGATAATTTGTCATTAAGAAGCTTTGTTTCACGGAATCAAAGGGGCACATAGGTGCTTTTGTGCTTCTGTTAACTTGTCATCAGGAAGCCTGTTTCACTGACTTAACAGCTGTTTTTTTATGCAAAGGGGCACATACGAGCTTAGGTGCTTTTGTGATTTTGTCCACAGGGGCTTTGTCCTCAAGAAGCTTAATTTCACTTCATTAAAAGCAATGCAATTTTATTAATGCAATAAAAAACAGTAAACAGCATTCCTGGATAAAGCTACAAAAGCTTTATACTCTACTGACTGGTAATTAGTGGGAGCGAAATGACCAGGAGTGAGTTGGCATGAGGGTGGGGTTGGTCGGGGGTGGGTGGGGTGGCAGGAGTGAAATGTCATAGACTTGGGAGACTCTTATAAAGGTTATAGAAGCAATGATTATTAGAGAGGATCCAAATCCTGAAACTCATGTATTAAGGGGACCAAACCAACCAGACATGTAGGGGATAGATAGAATTGAAAGAGGTCACTTCCCATTAGTATAGGAGGAAGTATTGATGGGTTCCCTTTTTCCCCCAACCTTATGTACTCCAGCAAAGGCTTTCCTTCCTTTGGCAGAGGTGCTTCCAGCACTAGATTGAGGTGTCCAAATATAAATATTACAAGCTGTCCCAAGATGTACTAGGGAAATACTATTGGGGGGAGGACCTCCTGGACTGCAGCTCTTGGGTGGATCAGGTGAGGGTCCCTACTAACAGAGAAATTGTTAGGAAGAAATAAATAAAAAAAAAAAAGGAAAATTGGTGTGTTAAAACGGATCGGGGGGAGCAGGGACAAAGTAGAAACACTTGTTTCTAGCCAACCTAGTGCTGACGGAGGTTAAGATCATCCAGAAGGTGGTTTCAACCTGCTATTTCTGGAAAACGGTGACCTCCCATAAGACAAGGAAGTTAAGGTGCAACTGGAGACGCGCCACCCGAGCAGGGGAAACCCAGCTCGACCTAGGGAGTCAAAGGTAAAGATTGACATAGTACACCTGATACACCTCATTGCTGGTGATTTTGAGTTTAGTTCTTAGAGTTGAAATGTTAAATATTGTTGTGATGTTAAATGTCAATGTTGTATTTGTTGTAACAGAATTAACAGAAAGATTTAAGGTTACCAGGTTTAATAAGGGGTACAAACATATGGGTATGTATATGATTAATTTTATACTGATGAAGTTTGTATATTTGTACCCTGGATTGTCAATAAAGTTGAATTTTTAAAAAATAAAAAGGGAGTGATAAGGGTAGTGGTGGTGATGGGAACCACAGGGGCAGTGGTGGATGAGTTGGGAAGGAGGGGGGCATGCAAGGAACAGTACAGGGGAGATGGAGTAGGGATGGAGACAGTGGGGAAGGGAGGATGAAAGGTGTTTGAAAGGTGACAGGAGTGGTACTTTCAGCTTCAGTTTTGCCAATTGTTTTAAAGAAAATAAGCAGGCAGTTATTAGGATACTGATATTGGTTGTTTGTAACAAGTCAGAGAAGGATTTAAAAAGAACCAAATACAGTAGTGTCAAAATGACCCTCAAAATACATCAGAATGCATCTAAAACCTCATAGTTTCTGGGGGCCTAGGTGGTCCACAGACCCCCCCCCCCAGTCTATTGCTGTTTTAGGGAGAATGTGGTTTGTAGAGAGTGGAGACTCCACCCTTACATTAGCTAATCTGTATTGGGTTGGGGGGCGCAGTCTTCAGTACAACTGCCGGGCTAGCAAGTGTAATGCCTGCTGCAGTGATAGCTAAACTTGAGAAGTGGTACATAGTTGGGTGCTTGAAAGGTGACAGGAGTGGTATTTTCAACTTCAATTTTGCCAATTTTATTTTAATAAAATAGAAAAAAGTTATTATGATACTGATATTGGTTGTTTGTATGAAGTCACACAAGGCTTTAAAACCAGCCAAATAGTGTCAAAATAGCCTTCAAAATGCCCCAGAAGGCATCTAAAAATGCATAACTTCTAGGTGCCAAGGCAGCCCCCAGACCCCCGGCCTACGGCAGTTGGGGAAGAACATGGTTTGTAGAGACCCCACACCTCTTATTTTAGCACTATACACCACTGGGAATCATAGTTATGAAATACATTTTGTGTTTCTACTAGGTGTTTACAATGATTTTCTTGGGTAAGCAGCTATAAAAATATGTAGCACTGAGGCTTTTTGAGTTTGGATTTGTGAGGAGGAAGTACTGTATATTTTTTTCAAAGCTGATGGATGGATTTTTCCTTTACTGTTTGTGATTCTTAAACAGTGTTGCTGGGGTCATTTTTTTTAATTTGCATTATTTCTTTTTGATGTTGCTGTGTTGTTCAATTTGCATTGTGACCTTACTTAACCTGAGGATATGTAATTAGCATATTGACCTTTCTGAATGGTTGTGCACCATCCTCTCCCTGACATCTCATCTGCTCACTTGCAACCTCGGCTGCGGTACATCTCAGCAGCAAAAATATTTTTTAAACAATACTAGCTGTTGTGCTTTTTTTCCAGAAAAAAACTGGATAAAGCTGATGCTCTCTTGCCTCTGACGCTCTCTGAGTTATGGTACTCCGACATGATAACGATGCAATCACCTGTCTGCT
This sequence comes from Neoceratodus forsteri, assembly GCA_016271365.2. Classification (NCBI taxonomy): domain Eukaryota; kingdom Metazoa; phylum Chordata; order Ceratodontiformes; family Ceratodontidae; genus Neoceratodus; species Neoceratodus forsteri. Next base: position 1,279,634,125 of record CM057459.1, on the reverse strand, counting down.
CCTACATATATCTTACCCGAAACCAACAGGAGTTTTATGATTCTTGCTACCACAAAAGGTAGCATGCTGCTGGCAAGATGTCACACAGTTGCTCGCAGTCTTGCTGCATCCTGTAATGCAGCTACCCGATTTCACTTTCTGCTGAATGTGTGAAAGCTGATTTCGTGTGAGAAGCATCTAATTTAAAAAAAAAATCTTAAAACCAAAAGCGTTCCACTTCCTGCCTGACTGCTGTGCTATCTATTACAGAGCAATCTCACTGAAACTTTTACACTGAACCACAAATGAAATGGGGAAGAAACATACTTGATAGATGATGCCTCAGCCCCTATCACAGCCTAGGGATTCCACTTCTAGGGGGTAGGCATTTTTTATTTGTCTCTATGCTCACTCCAGTAGCCATGGGGGGGGGGAGGGGTGTAGAATGACATAAAAAAATAGAAAAGCATAATATACAAGCCATGACAGGTGGCAGCACCCTCTAGTGTCACCCACTTGGCAGAAGGACTATTTCCCATTACTTTTTCACCATCTTTTTTATATAACTGTTTTGGTGTTTGTTTTTTAGAAAAAAACAAAACTTTTTTTTTAAACTTCTTAGGTACCAATTTTATAAGTGCAATAAAACACTATGGGGAAGTATATTACACAGTAATAACCACACTCTTAGGTTCAGGTAGCAATCGGCCTGCAGCCTCCTGCCTAGCTATGCCCCTGGAGTGCAATTATCACAGTACAATAACTGGTCAGCAATTTTTTGTTAGGGCTGACTGAGTTATAATTTGCCATTATAACCCGCAGGTTATAATGGCGAGCATGTGCCAAATCACTCAAACACAGCTGCACCCTCATTGGCTGTTCACCTCCTCCTGGGTGGGCTAATCGCATTTTCAAACATGGCGGCTCCTTTACTGAGCAGCGAGGAGCCACCAGACCAGGAGCTCTGTCCATTTTTTTTTTTTAATAACCAGTTACACGATCCACCACTTTAACAGCTAAAACCACCCCAAAAAATGAATCTGGTTGATCCTGCCATTTGGCAGCTGGAGGAGACAAGAACTGCCACTGGGGAAGGACTCTGACTGGGGTAAGCAGCGATCATGACCACGATCTAAACTGAAAACTATTTTGGAAGAAAGAACAAGCTGAATTAAATAAAAAAATATAATGGCAGGTCTACAAAAATAAGGCCTGAAGTACAGGAAAAAAAAAAAGACTGTGTGTCTGTGAAAGTGTGAATGAGACAGGGGGACACTAGAGAAACATTAAAATTACTGACCAACAATTATAAAAAAAAAAAGATGGGGAACTGTGTCTTAAATTCGAATTTAATGGTTGCCCTCAGTGCGTGATGCTTTAATAAACCTCTCGGGCTTGGCCCTCAGGGTTTATGTAGCATCCCATACATCAGGCAACCATTAAATTTTATTAAGCACACTTCCCCATCCATTATTCAACATGTAATGCACACCCAAGTATGTCTTATTGCTTATTTAATGCAATACCATACTGTATGATGGAGTCCTGACCAATGAGGAGGAAGAATTGACAGACGCTATTTTATAAATGCAAAGAAGTAAACCTTTTTTTTTGTTACCAGCAGAGCCCCTCTACTCACCATGTAGTTTAGATTACGCAATCCCAATAAGTTTTCAGTATTAAACAAATAATCAAATTTTAAAAATAATTATATTTGGCCCATGTCAAAAAGTGCCTAGAAAGTGTAGCTGTCTCTTTAAATACCTCCTACCCACAGGTTACAGTACAGGATAAAAGATCTCCAAAAGTAAACGTGTCAAATGTACTGAAAACTCCATCTTGTATGTGTTTTTCCTGCATTTATTTCCAAGAAAAGGATTACCTGTGGCAACAGCTAGCAGTGGGTTAGAAGAACTAGAGCATAAGCAATTCCAAAGAGAGCACTGTTTACAGAATGTCCTAGCAAGGGGTATGCACCACATGGAATATTTTCCACCAAAATCCAGGGTTTAAAACATACACTCTGTTACCTTTGCTTCTTATGTAATCTTGAGATTCCTCAGGCGTCACACAGTCACAGATGTTACTGTCCCACACCAGACCACTGGCACAGTTTCTGTCGGTCTCACTGCAGCTGGAGCAGGGAACAGAATGAGAACCAGAGAAGGTATTGAATAGGGTCTGTAAACAATTAGAAACATTTTATAAAATAAAAACCTCCAGAGTTATGAAACATTCCTTATTTGTTACGGAGTAGCTAAAGAACAAGGAAGGGGATCCCGCTTTAGCTTACTATGTGTGGTTGCTGGATCAGGTGACTGCTGCTGAACGAGTCCTCTGGCTATGAGGAGTGTTTTTCATAAACCAACAAGCTTTGAGGGTTGCTCAGTTCTGCCTTGACAATGTCAAGCTGTAAGAGCTTAATGCAGGAAGCAAAATGTGCCAGAAAACTGAGAAAATTATTGGAATTTGGCACATTCAGCATCTTGGCAACAGTGTACAAAAATCCCTCTCCTTTTTGATTCTGACCCAAGAAGTTTTAGCCTCTATGGTTTTTTCCTCATTGTGTCCCAACCCCAATAACTGGGGCTGCCACAGCTGCACTCTTTGTTTGGCTAGGAGGAGAAGGTCATCACAGCTGTTGTCAGTCCTGATCTTTGGTTGTCGGGCAGTGGGTACGCAACAGTTCTTTACAAAGACCGAGTGCCCCTTCTTTGCGATGCACTTGGCTTTCAACCATATCCATTCTGGAATACCAGGGCTCCCAAGTGAACCTTGGTCTCCCTGGACATGCTAAACTGAACACAGAGAAAATGGTGCACACTAAATATTTCATCATTGTGCCAGTGCAGTTTATGAAGTGCTCTCTGGAAACGCTGCCAGTGGGCTACTGGATGTGTACGTGTCAGCGTAGGACTCTGTGGCTCACACATGAACCTTGGTCTCCCTCGGCAAGCTGCCAGTGTACCACTGTACCAAACCCTGGTCTTCCTGGATATGCTGCCAGTGTGCCACTGGACCAAACCCTGGTCTTCCTGGATATGCTGCTAGTGTACCACTGTACCAAACCCTGGTCTTCCTGGATATGCTGCCAGTGTGCCACTGGACAACTGGACTAGTCAGACTCAGTATGGAATTATGTGACTCACAAATAAACCTTGGTCTCCTTGGCTATGCTGCCAGTGTGCCACCAGCCCAGTCAGACTCAACACTGGATTCAGGGGCTAACACATGAACCTTGCTCTCCCTGGACATGCTGCTAGCATGCCGCTGGAACAATGAACCTCACAGAAATAGAGAAATCTAAACATGTCAGACACAGTGTCCTGCAGTCCATCAAGTCTGTCAAGCACTACTTATCAAATTATGACTATGTGAGGGACCTACTACCAATCACTCCATCATTTCTCACTCCCCTTGTGCCACTGTCTTCTCTTCACCAACCCCATGTGCCTATCTCACCCAAATCTAAAGCTCCCCTGCATGGGGTTCCAGGGCTCATCCATGACCCATGGTCTTCTAGGCATGTTGCCAGTGTGCCACTGGATCATTAAAGGAATAATGCACGACACGGTGTGTGATGCACTGGGATAGTGTCATGCCTTGGGGGGGCATTGGGCATGAGGCCACTTGCTGAGTGCATCTAACACCCAAAATGTGACATTATCCCAGCACAACACACACACACACCCTGGAGTGCATTATTCATATTATATAATGCCTTGTTTGTATAAAAAGGAAAAAAAAAGAAAAAAGATTAAGAAGCTTATTATAACTGCATTTTTGCCATGTCTTTAGTGGGTAAGAATACTAACAGACAAAATAGTGCTGATTGTTGTTTCGGCCAGTAGGTGGAGCTGCTGTATTGTGTGGCTCTGTAGTCTTGCCCACTTAACCTGCTTCCATCAGGAGCCGTACTTTATTAAATTGTGAGCTGCAAGTAGGACCGAGAGTCAATTGCAAACCGGGCGGAGAGGGTGAGAAAATGTCTTTAGTGAAGCCGCCGATTGCAGCAAGACCTGCCATGTTCATACTAATGGTCAGCTTAAGCTTCACGGAAATGGTTATTTAAAAACATTTCAGGAAGTGAGTAGCCACCAATATTTAACAGAAATTGATTGAAGCTTTGTGGCTGAGCTGCGACCGAGAAAATGGGAAACTGTAGGGAGTGGTGAAGTGAGAGGTCAGTTGGGAGCTGGACCAGGAGAAAATGTTTTTGTGAAGCCAGTGACTGCAGAGAGAGTTACCATGGTCCTGCTATTGCTTGGCTTGAGCTTCATGGAAATGGTTATTTAAAAACATTTCAGAAAGTGACTAGCCACCAATATTTAAAATACATTTATTGGAGCTTCGTGACTGGCCTCAGCCCGGGAGAATGGAAAGTCATAGGGAGTGGTGAAGTTAGAGGTGAGTGTGCAATGACTTAAGTGAGGTAGGAGATGGGATGGGAGCAGGGAATGCTGATCACAGTGATGGCTTTGTTCTGTGTTTAATGGCAGAAGTAAGAAATGTAAGTATCTGCACAGAAACACTAACATTGGGACGGAAAGTTTTATCTCTGGGCAGGAGTACAGAAACGGAGTACAGAAGCTGATCACAGTGACGACTTGTACTGAAGCTGAGTGCTATGACAGCTTTCTTTTTTCCTTTTACTTTACTTCTACCAAAAGAAATAGAAAATAAGTGTGTGTGCCTGCTGAATGGTGCAAGGAGGACTTCTGTTATTGTGTGGTTTTACTGTTGTTTCCTGACAATGGGATTCAGTGGTTTATATTTTAAAAAAATATGTCTAAAGTACTGGCAAAAGCCACAGCAGTCATGCCAAGTGTGGACAACTTGGACATGGGCTGTGGAATGATTTATCATTTAATGCAGTTGTGTGTGTTGAGATTAGATATGTGATGTTATGCTGGGATAACATCACTGGTCCAGCCTCAGACTGACCAATCACAGCCAAGGATTCTTTCTTGCCATTGTGTAATGAGCCTTTACACATCATTCTGGGGCTCACATGTGAGCCTTGGCCTCTCTGGACATGCTGCCAGCATGTCACTGGACCAACCAACCTCAAAACAGTATTCCAAGGCTCACACATAAGCCTTGGTCTCCCTTGACACACTGCAAGTGTGCCATTAGACCAGTTAGCCAGAGCATGGTGTTCTGGGCTCACATGTGAACACTGGTCTCTCTGGACATCTTGCCAGTGTACCAATGGACCAGCCAGCCTCTGCACTGGATTCTGTGGTTCTCATATGATTTTTGACCTCCCCGAATATTGATAGCTTGTGAACAAACTACCAGTGTGCTAGTGAAACAGCCAGCCTTTACGTGGAATACCAGTACTCACATGGAAACCCTGGCCTCCCTGGACATGCTGCCAACATTCCACTGGAAGAGCCTGCCTAAACATGGGATTTTGTGGTTAACATGTATACTTTGGTCTCCCTGAAACATAGAACATAGAATTTGTTGACGGAAAAGGACCGCTAGGCCTACCCAGGAGCACAGATTCTCACCTCTGAACAGGTGCATGACCTAGGAGTGGTGTTGATGATAACCTGACCCTTCATCATCAGGTGTCAGCAGTTGTCAAGCTTGCCTTTTACCATCTTAATAACATTGTTAGGATTAAGCACTTTGTTCCATCCAGTGATCTGCCTGTCTTGGTCCAAGCATTTGTGACATTGCTCCTTGACTATTGCAAATCCCTTTACTAAGGGCTTCCAGGGGTTGATATCTGCTGCTTGCAGCTAGTGCAGAATACTGCAGCACATTTGTTGACTGGGGTTTCTAGAAGAACTCATATTACCCCAGTGCTGCGTGCTCTGCACTGGCTGCCTATTCAGTGGCGGATCACCTTTAAGGTAGGTCTACTAACCTACAAAGCCCTACACAGACAGGGTCCTGATTACTTGAAAGAGCACCTGATTCCCTACACCACTCTGCGACCGCTCCGCTCAGCTGATGAGGGGTTGCTGAAGATTCCGAGGAGAAGCTTAAAATCATCTGGTGCTCATGCCTCCGGGTTTGTGGCACCTACCCTCTGGAATTCTCTGCTCCATCAGCTATGGGAGTGCAGGACAGTGGTATGCTTTAAGCAGGTACTGAAGACCTTTTTTATGGGGAAAAGCATATCCAGAATTCCTTTGATTTTATCGTTTTATTGTCTTACTGTTTTTATCTTACTATGCAGCACCTTGAAGTGAGAAAGGCACTATATTAAATAAACCTATTATTATTATTATTATTATTATTATTACCCAGTCTGCCAAGACGTTCCCTGCCTAACATACTCTGCAGACCCTATCTGGTGTCCAACAACCCTCCTACCTCCCTGCCTCTTTTCTAACATGCCCTTGTGTCTGTCCCACATTTGGTTGAAGCTTCACACTGTTTTCTCCTCCATCACTTCCACTGGCAGTCTGTTTCAGGCATCTACTAACCTTTCAGTGAAAAAAACATTTCCTCACATTTTTGTTGAACTCTCCCCAACTTCATCACATGCCCCTGGTTCTGGTGTACACGTTCTCATTTGAAACAGTCTCCTCCTCCCTCTTCCCCACACACCTTGTTCACCCCTGTGAGGTACTTGTAGGTCTTGGGGGGTAGCCCTATGTCACTTGAAAATATCAAAGGTACAGAAATTCAGAATACACATAAGGAGCCAGAAGAACTGTGGGTCACCCTGGAAACAGGAAATGGAACAGCCATACGAACTGGGGTTGTCTATAGGCCTCCAGACCAGAGGGAGGACATAGACACATTACTATAAGAAGATATACAAAACATGACAGCTAATGGAGAGGTTCTGATAATGGGAGACTTCAACGTGCCAGACACAGATTGGTCTATACCAGGAGGAACATCCGCCAGAACTAGACACATGGTGGATTCCCTGCCTCAAACAACTGGTACAACAACCCCCAAGAGACAGGGCTATCCTAGATCTCCAGGTAGAATGTCACCTGGGGGCCAGTGACCATCACATGGTATGGTTCAGTTTGGCGACTTTAACTGAATCATCCCATTCCAAGGCAAAAATATGGGCCTTCAGCCCAGTGGTTGGATTTCCGCTTTCGACACCAGTGACCCGGGTTCAGGAACGAGCCCAGGAGCTGGAGGGCCGGCCGGGAGGGGAGGACTTGAGCATCCCAAGGACCGCTCATCCTCTCCGGGGGGAGGAGGGTACCAGAGCTCGGCTTTTGTCTGACCCCAGGTGGAGACCTGAGGTACAGCAAGCCCGATGCTCCAAAACAGAGAGGGCGATGTGCCAGACATTGGTGCTTCAGCGCACTGACGTCCGGGGACCAGGCACGTCGAGAGAACATCAGGAAAAAGTCTTGCAGCCTCCCGGTAGACGGAGCACCAGGACCCGACCTTCAATGCCCCTACCTGCCTGGAGACAGTGTGCCAACGAAACACAGAGAAACATCGGGGTGTAAGGCCTCTCACCCCATACCCGCCTGGGGGTAAACCACGGCTCCATGGGGCACGGACTGCACCGGTCACCAGGTAGGTGAGCGAGGGCTGATAAGGCCATAGGTGTCTCCTGAAGAGAGGGGGAAAGCTTCAAGGAGGGGGGAGCATAAAGAGAAAGTAAAAAAAAAAAAAATTAGGGCCTTCAGAGGTGCTGACTTTGATAAGATGGCCAACAGAGTTAAGCTAGCCCTGGTAAGATGAAATACAGATGAGGGGCTACAGGCAAATTGGACAAGCATTAAGGATGCAATACTTGAAGCAACATCCTATTGTGTTAGAGAGGAAAAACAAGAGCAAAAGAATGAGGAAACCACGTTGGTTCTCAAAAACAGTGGCAAATAAGGTCAGAGCCAAAAGGCTGACCTTCAGGAAATATAAGAGAATGTAGTGAGACAAAGATAGGAAGGCATAGCAAACTTCCCTAAGGGAAGCAGGGAAGGCAGTAAGCCAGGCAAAGGCACAAACTGAGGAAACACTAGCACGAACAGTAAAAGAAGGTGACAAGACTTTCTATAGAGTTACCCTTTGGGGTAACCATTGCCTCAGTGCTTGCGCACAGAGGTTCTTTGTCTTTTAAATTGTTTTTTGTTTTAATTGGGTTCACCACAACATAACCCAGATAGACCATCTTAGGGTAGCTGGTTCATTCTCCTGGAGTGTCAAACAGACAAGGCACACTGATGAGTCCTGGTAGGAAGAAACACGTGTCTATGTCTTCTGTTGGCACCCTTTGCAAACTGTGTGAGAGGCCTTTTGGCACCAAGCATTTCTGCTTAAAGTTGAACCAGCATAATATTCTGTGGTGATTTGCATATGCAGCCCATGATGCTATGCATTGTGGGAACATGTATGATTTTGTATTTCTTTGAAACTTGGCTTCCCAGCCAAATGCCCTTTGGGGTAATCATTACCTCAGTGCTTGCGCTCAGAGGTTCTAAGACTTTCTATAGACACATTAGTGAAAGGAGAAAGTCCAGAGGGGGTATTGCTAAGGTCAAAGGGGATAAGGGGGAGTGTGAGGATCAGGGAAAAGCATCTATACTAAATATATATTTCTGTTCAGTATTTACTGAGGAAAAGGTAGGACACAGTCCACAGCTCAGCACTATAGACACAGGGGGGAGGGAGGTGCGCACTAGTCCCTTCATAAAAGAAAGGGTCCTACAAGAGCTCGCTAAGCTGAGGGTGGGCAAGGCAATGGAACCTGATGGTGTACATCCCAGGGTACTAAAGGAGCTAAGGGTGGAACTAGTAGAGCCATTAGCAGAACTGTTGTGAGTCTCAGAGCACAGGAGAGGTCCCAGAAAACTGGAGGAGGACTCATGTGATCCCACTCCACAAGAGTGGTAGCAGGGAGGAAGCAGGGAACTACAGACCAGTCAGTCTTACCTCAGTAGTGGGCAAGATTATGGAGGCACTCCTTAAGGAAAGGTTAGTGCAACACCTGGAATCCATAGGAGTACAGGATCCAAGACAGCATGGGTTTACAACAGGAAGGTCCTGTCAGACTAATCTCATAGATTTCTTTGACTGGATAACCAGGGCAGTGGACCAAGGTGGTGCAGCTGATGTTGCCTACCTTGACTTCAGCAAAGCTTTCGATACTGTTCCACATAGAAGATTGATTAATAAGCCGGGTAGGCTCAGGGTGGGTCAGAAGTTGGTCAACTGGGTGGCAAACTGATTTATGGGCAGAGAACAGAGTGGTGGTAAATGGTATACAGTCAGAAGAGATGCAAGTCACAAGTGGGGTACCTCAGGGATCAGTCCTAGGGCCAATCCTCTTCAATATCTTATATATCTTATCTAATATAGGCAGTATAGTGCAGTGGTCTAAGGCTCTGAGCTGCAAATTTGGTGACATCCAGCAGACCAGACCTGGGTTTGAATCCCACAGCTTCCACTTGCATACTGTGTGACCCTGAGTAAGTCACTTAACCTCCTTGTGCTCCCAGGTCGCTTCTGTAAAAAAGCTTTCAGCTTAGTGTGCTATACCTGGTTAAACAACTAAATAAATAAAATATTTTCATCAGTGATACTGCAGATTGACTAGAGGGTAAGGTTTGTCTGTTTGCAGATGACTCCAGATCTGCAACAGAGTAGATGATCCAGATGGGGTAGGAAGAATGAGGAGAGATCTAGATAAACTGGCAAAATGGTCAGAAAAATGGCAACTGGGGTTAAGTGCAAAGAAGTGCAAGATCATGCACATAGGGAAGAGGAACCCTGAAGCCACCTATAGGTTTGGAGGGGAGTTGCTGGCAATCACAAGGGAAGAAAGAGACTTGGGCATTATCATCACAGATGACCTGAAATCATCCAAGCAGAGCAGTAAGTAAGGCTATAGGGATGTTGGGGTGTATTAGTAGGGGTATCGCAAGTCATAAGAGGGAGGTAATAATCTCTCTTTACAAGACACTGGTTAGGCCCCATCTGGAGTACTGTGTGCAGTACTGGAAGTCACACCTGCACAAGGACATTAATAAAATTGAGTCAGTCCAGAGAAGGGCAACCAAAATGGTGCAGGGACTGCATCAGAAGACATATGAGGACAGGTTAACAGAGCTCAATATGTATATCCTAGAACAAAGGAGCAAAAGAGGTGATATGATCGAAACAGTCAAACATCTTAAGGGCATTACCAATGTGAAAGAGTCTATCATGTTTCAATATAAGAAAAATAGCAGGACAAGAGACACAGCATGAGATTAGAGGGAGGCCAATTAAGAGGTAAAGTGAGGAAAATTCTTTTTCACAGAAAGGGTAGTGGATGCATGAAGTGGCCTACCTCAGGAAATGGTGGATATGAATATAGTGCAGGGCTTCAGACAGGCATGGAATAGGCATAAGGGAGCAATACAGATGAGTATGAACAGATAGGCCATTGACAGAGTAAAGGTCTATGGCACATTCATAAGGTAGAAAAAATGGGCAGACTGGGTGGGCCTTGCAGTCCTTATCTGCCGTTAACTTCTATGTTTCTTTGTTTCCATGTTTAATCAGGCCACCTTTCTTGCTCCTCTGTTCCAGGGGTGTACATACTGAGATCCTGCAGTCTCTTCTCCTAGGGCTTCTCCTGCAAACCCTGCACCTTTTAGTTACCCTCCTCTGGACTGCCTCCACCATCTCTATGTGCTTTCTGAGGTACGATCTCCAAAACTGGACTCGGTATTACAGGTGGGGTCTCACAGTGAGTGATACAGTGGCAACACTAGCTCCGTTCTCCTGCTGGAGATACTGCTTCCTATACACTCCAGCATCTCATTAGCCCTACCCACTGCCTTGTTATACTGTCCTGCTATCTTCACCATCATCATCATCAGCATCTGTTGGATGGCAAATTGAGAGCAAGTTCTGCTATACAATTGCACCCAATAATACACACTCAAGATAAAATACAAATGCATACACACAGAGTTGCATGAACATTCAGCATACAAACTATAGATACAATTTCAATTCTCGGGCTATGTAATCAAGATAATTACAATACCTATCCAAAACAGTCACAGTTTGTAAAAATAAATCTAGCCTTAAAACACGAACAGGAAAGCAAAATACTTATATCATACTTTTTCTTCATCATTTCCCATGTTTGAGGGACATTAACTGCTAAAGTAAGATCCCCAAATTTTGATTTTGTTCTTGGAATATTATAAAAGGACAATTTGTCTGACCTTAAACTAAAATGAGAACACCTCCTAATTTGCAATGTATCCAATAAAAAAGAGCTATAATTATAAATTTGCATACATAAAGGTGCCAGTGTGGCTCTCTTCATTTTGTTAGTGAACCCCAACCCACTTTGGCATACAGTGCACAGTGATTTATTTTCAATGGTAATCCCTGATAAATCTGAGTGCACTGGGATATGAAATGTCAAGTGCGTTCAAGGTTTTTACAGCTGAGTTTTAATAGATACAGTCTCCATAATCTAGTACAGACATAAAAAGTGAGTTAACTAAAAGTTTTCTAAGCAGATAACTAAAACAGGACTTCTTTCCATAAAAAAAGACAATAATTTATTTAATTTAGCAGAAATAGTTTCTACATGTGGACTAAATGACAGCTTATCATCCAGAATTAAATCAAGATATTTATAGTTTGTAACCCTAGCAATTTCTGTTCCCTTTTTCAATTTAGCACTTATATCAGGTAGAGATCCATTTTTACTTGAGAACATCATCCATTGAGTTTTTTGGTCATTAAATAAAAGTTGTAGATCTACCAAGGCATCCTGCACTGTGGTAAAGTCAAGTTGTAAGGTTTGATGGCTGTCTCTGCATTACTGTGGTGTGTATAAATTACAGCATCATCAGTGTATAATTACATGCTTGACAATACAGGACAATGTTTAGGTAAATCATTAATATATACCAAAAATAACAGGGGACCCAGAATAGATTCCTGTGGTACCCCCTTACTTACTGTAGCCAAATCAGATTTTAAGTCACCCATTTTTACGCATTGCTGATGCAGTGTAAAAAGACCAAAACCACAGTAATGCAGAGAGACCAAGTCCAGAGTTCTTTAATTTATTTTAAAGTATATTATAATCCACGGTATGAAATGCCTTCAATAAATCCAGGAAAATTGCAGGTTTATAATAACCTTTATCAAATAAGGCATACATGTCATTAGTAACCTTTGATATGGCATTTATTGTATGATTGCCTTTCTTAAACCCCAGTTTGCAGAACAGAGATAACACTGCATTTACTCAAATACTGTGTAAGTTGAAAATGTACCCATTGTTCAAAAATGTTAATTGTTGTGGACAAAATAGGAATTGGGAGATAATTATTAGGTTCTGTAGTAACCACCTCTTTAAATATTGGGAGACATGTGCTGTCTTCCAATCTGATGGTAATTGTGCAGATTGTAAAGAAAGATTAAAAAGATGAGCAAGGTGTTTGGATACAATTGCTGTTGTTATTTTATAAAAAATAGGTGCAATGTTATCACAGCCTGCTCCCTTAATAGTGTGCAATTTAATCAATTCTTTATAGGCATCCTCTTCCCCTATTGCACTAAAAGAAAACTTCTACTGATACTCTTAATAAAATCCATGTCTAATGTAGGTGTTTTCAAGCACAGATATTCTCTTTCAAATGAATTACTAGCTTCCAAAAAGCAAAAATTATTAAAAGCAGTAACCTGCTCTTTTGGGTTATGTAAAATCATGTTATTGTAGTCAAGGTGGATAGATAACACTGTTGCCTGGCTTTTCCCTTGTAGTGTATTTATACCCTTCCAAATCTTTTTAGGATTATTGATTTTATCATATAGCTGCTCAGTGTAAAATTTAGATTTAGCTTTCCTTATCTGCAATGTACAATTATTTCTGCAAAATTTGTCTGCCAATTTATCTTTGGGACCTTTAGTTTTCCTAGCTTTATTCCATAGTTTACTTGCTTCCTTTAATAGTCTTTTTAATTTCATGGTAATCCAAGGGGAAATTGTGTTTTAACTACCATTTTATGTTGTCTTGCACATGCGCAAAAAACATATTGTGGTAACTTGGAACAGCAAGTTTTGGAGGTGCGGTCCTGTAGTGATCAGTGGCACCACTGCTTTTTCAGGCTGGGCTCTGTGGCACGAATTAGATTGCACACTGTCTATGACAGCAGTGCAAAAGTGTGCCACCACCTTGAAAGGATTCAGCAACTGTAATGAGGGAGTGCCCCCTCATTGCAGGGCGTGCTTTCCCTAGTGTAACATTTCAATAAACAAGGCAGAGCCGTCCACCTCTTGCAGTCCCCATAACAGCCGATGTCGGGGGTGCCCAATCCCCCTGTCGGCATTTGCCCTCACCAGTTCATTTGCTGATGGGGTAGCCCATTCCCCATTGGCATAATGTCTCCTCCCAAAAGCACACCATGCAGCCAACAGGGGTGCCCAATCCCTGTCGGCTCCAGCTCCCCCCAAACAAAAAGCCAGGTGGCATTCTGGGAACCCACCCCAGCATGCTCATGCCCCCCCAGCACTGTATGGCTGACAGGGTGCCCAATCCCCATCTGTTCCAGCCCCCCCAAAGAAACACCCAGGTATGCTGGCACACTGCGAGCCCACCCCAGTATGCCCAAAGTGTCCCACGTTGCTGTTTTTTTCCCTGTAAAAACAGAAAATGGTCCCTTGCGGTCTCTTGCACCCCCAACCTGCACTCACCCTCTGTGCACCCACCTCCCCACACCCCTCACCCCATACTTACCTCTGGAGGCTGGTGCAATGATCTTCAGTGGACTGGGAACACGTCTGCACTCTTCAAAGTTGACCGCAAACTAGAAGAAATGCCGATAAGCTGTATAATGGCATAAATAGGTTTTTTTCAACTGGTGGATATCTTGGCCATTTGGGAATTTTTCACAACATTTTCAACATAGGTTCTTGGGACCCCACCTCATGAATCAGTCACTGTCATTTTTATTATTCGTCCCAAAAGGTGATTGTGATCACCGTGTGGAATCACCTTTGGACAGATTAACAAAAAATGACAGTGTCACAGTTCATGAGGTAGCTCCCAAAACCCTATGTTGCAAATTTGGTGAAACAATTCCCAAAAATGACTGTGTTATGAGCATGTTAAGTAGTCTATGCACACTGTCACTTTGAGAATTTTTAATATTTCCTCCAGATTTTCAACATTGCTATTTTACCACACCTCCTTATGAACAGTACAACTGTCATTTTTCACATCTCACCTGAAATGTGTTTTCACACATGTGGCGCACAATGGCATGGTCGGTGTACGAAATCAATGTTCTGGACAGATTAAAAAAATCACAGTGACACTGTCCATGATCGGAGGTCCCAAAAAGCATATGTTGAAAATTTGGTGACAAAACTACACAAAATGCCTATTTTATGAGCGTGCATTGTGCAGTTTCCACGCACACTTGTAAGTTCGAGAATTGTTAATATTTTCACTCCAGATTTTCAACATTGCCATCTTTGCACACCTCCTTAAGAACAGTACAGTTGTTATTTTTCACAAGCTGCGTGAAATGTGGTTTTGCACATGCGGTGTACAATGGCGCGATCATTCTAGGAAATCAATGTTCAGGACATATTAAGAAAATCACTGTGACAGTGTTCATGAGTGGAGGTCCCAAAATTCCTATGTTGAAAATTTGGTGAGAAAATTCCATAGAATGACTGTGTTATGAACATGCATTGTGCAGTTTCCACGCACACTCATAACTTGGAGAATTTTTAATATTTTCACTCCAGATTTTACACATTGCCATTTTTGCACACCTCCTTAAGAACAGTACAGTTGTCATTTCTCACACCCTGTCCAAAATGTGGTTTCGAGCTACTGGCGCAGAATGGCACAATCACTGTGGGACATCAACGTTCAGGACAGATTAACAAAATGACAGTGCCACTGTTCATGAGCAGAGGTCCCAAATGCTTTCATGAGGTGGCGTGAGAAAAAGCCCATGCTGAAAATTTGGAGTGCAAATACCAACAAATGCCTGGGGTGTTAGGGTTTCTAACCATAATGTCCCACCCTGTAGCGATTAACCAGCGTCAGGGGTGTGACTTTAGAGTGTCGGTTCTAATGCTCATGCCATTCCACCCCCACCCTGCAGCCACTGACAGGTGTTGAGCTGTGCCTTGCACTTCTCGGCCCCAAAGTTTACCCCATTCTTCCAAACTGCACCCATCTCAATATATTTCCATATGGAATGGGGTGAGCATAAGGCCCGAGGACACCAAGGCAGAACGCAGACTCTGCAGGGTAGGGTGAGGTGAAATCGCATGAGCGTTATGGCTGACACCCAAAGGCACACCTCAGTGCCTGTCAGTCTCTTCAGGGTGGTGTGGGGTTATCATCACTTCCGTAGTTCACTGCCATTCCTTTCATGCATCTGTCTAACTCCTGCACTACCAATGCCAATGTCAGCAAGACAACATTCAGCATTGACAAATGCTTGTTAAATATAGGTGCATGCTTATCCAAAACAGTTAAAAAAGATACTTTACAATACTTATTTATTTAAAATTGGTGACCGGGAAAGGCAAACTGAGCCAAAGCTCATTTCTAGGTACGACCCTGGTACAAAGTGTACAATGTGGGAGGCAGAGAATACAAGCAATATCAAGTATCAGATGAGCAGTACAGTATGAGTACATTTCATAGAGTTAGGCTGTGAGGTTACACTTTTTGTTGGAACAGCCGAGTGGAAGAATATTGTGACATTTTATTTCTAAGCAAACTGCTTTACAGTATATTACAAGTGCATGTATAGACAGATTTACAGTAGTGGTTGTCCAAAAGTGTGGACTAGCAGAGAGAAGGTACACGTGGGGGGGGGGTGATTAAGCAGTATGATCTGACATGTGGAGTTATAGTTTACCTGGAGTGGCCACTGAGGGTAATACTAGGCCCGGGTAAGGAGGGATTAGGTGTGCAGTTTCGGCAGGGAGTGGGAGGGAGAAGCCTGAGTAGCTGTTTAAAGGCTGATAGGAAGGGGGGCCTGGTGGAGGTTGTTCCAGAGGAGTGGGAGCCGGTAGGAAAAGGCAGCTTTCCCAGAGGCAGAGAGGGGGGACATGAGAGGTGGAAGGTACGTGAGTGTCTATGGTGAAGTCAGTAACCTAGGGAGATGGCTTGAGAGAGGCGGGAGGAGAGGTAGAGGGGAAGGGAGACAAGCCAATATTTAGTTATGAGGAAAGCGCTGTGGATGGTCTGCCTATGTGAGAGTGGCATCAGGGATAGAGTGGTGAGCAGTAGGCAGTGATGAGTGAGTAGGGGGGAAGCAGTGGCGAATCGAATAAAGGAGTTGAGCAGGACGTCAAGTTTTGAAAGGGAGGAGGAAGGGGCTGTGCCTTAAATGACGTCCGCATAGTCCAGAGTTGGTAGGATGGTTTTGTGTATGAGTTCACTCTGAGTAGGGAGGGGAAGGCTGGCTTTGTCACGATAGAGGATGGCAAATTTGTGCCCGGGGTTTGGTGCAGATGGCATCGACATGTGTGGAGAAGTTGAGGTTTGTATCCAGCCAGGTACTTGAAAATGGGTATAGACTCGAGGGGTATTTCATCCAAGGTGGAGATTGGAGGGGGGCAGGTAGGGAGGCAAGCTTTTATCTGGTGCCGAATACCATGAAGACTGTTTTCTTTACATTGAGTTTTAGCTGTTTTTTCAGGAGCCAGGCTTGTACTCAGTTGAAATCGCTTTAGAGGTTTGGGTGAACACTGTCATTAGAGGGGCTTGAGGCATAGATAATGGTGTCATCAGCATATAGGTGCACATCGGAGGAGAGACAGGCTGAGGGGAGGTCATTTATGAATAGGGAGAAGAGGATGGGGCCAAGGATGGAGCCTTGGGGGACACCCGAGAGGATGGGTTGAGGGGTGGAGAGGGTGTCACCTATTTGTACTTGCTGCTTCCTATTTTGAAGGTAAGAGTGGAACCAGTTTATGGCCGGTTGGGCAAGGCCGAAGGAGCTTAATTTGCCTAGCAGTGGAAGGTGGGAGACCGTATCGAAGGCTTTTACCAGGACAATGAAAATGGCGGTAGTGGTTTGCTCGTTGTCCATGGCGGGGAGAATGGAGTCAGTTACACATAATAAGGCGGTGGTGGTAGAATGAGATTTTCTGAAACCTGATTGAAAAGGGGAGAGGGAGCTGTTTGTTGAGAGGAAAGGGGACAATTTAGATAGCATGAGGAATTCTTGGATTTTGGCGAGGGAGGGGAGGACAGAGATGGGTCTGTAATTTCCTGGGTGGGAGGGGTCGCCACCTTTATGGAGAGGTAGGATTTTGTCAAGTTTCCAGGCGGAGGGGACCATGGCTATGGTGATTGAGAGGTTTAGTATATGTGTTGGAGGTGCAACTGTGGCCGATGCGGAGCAGCCTGGGATGCAAGTCATCTGGGCTGGTTTTGAACTGGTTCAGAGAGGTGAGAGTGGTGTAGACTTCCAGGGGTGTGAATGGTGGAAAGTGGAAACCATGGTATGGGGGGGATTTGTGGAGGAGGGGGTGAGTCAGGCAGAGTGCAGGAGATGAAGAATGAGTTGAAAAGTTCGGATACAATGGCAAGATTGGAGGCGATTTTGCCGTCAGTGTTGAGGCTAGGACTGGCTGATGTATAAATGTCAGGACAAAAATATATGAGTGACCAATTTATGTCATTAACATCCCTCAAAAAAGCCCAATCAACAAAATGTTCAACATTTCCTGAAGTTACAGTCCTAGCTGAGAGATGTAATTTGATATGCTTTCTTATACAAGCTGTATAACAATGATCACTAGCATTGGCATCAAATACTGATGCAATGCATTTGTCAGGCGTGGTTGTCAAAATGAGATCCAGTAATGTATCTTGCTCGTTATTTAATTTATTCATTCTAGTTGGTAGCAATATTAAGTTCAAAGCTGTAAACTAATTCACTATATCCAAACTAGGTTGTAGCATGTCCCAGTTAAGACCACTCAGTAGGATAAATTCATAACCCACATATGGACCGATCAAAGAACTCAAACTATACAATGAATCAAGCATAGCTGACAGACGTTTGTAACAAGCTATTAGGTAAAAGTTAACGTTTTGTGAAATGGACACTTGCAACACCAGCTGATGAAGCTGTTTGGAAATTGTTTTTGAAAGTTTATCCTGTGTACCATATGTGTCTTTTAAATAAACTGTAACACCTTCCCCTTTCTTTAGTCTGTCCTGCCTAAGTATATTATAGCCCTGAATAGATATATCTGAATTATTTATTTAAACCAAGTCTCTGTAATCACAAAAATATCAGGGTTAGAAGTGTCTAAAACTGTTTTCAAGTGATCTAATTTGGGTAACATGCTACAAGCATTTAAGTGTAGTATTACCAGGTTTGATCTTGAGCTAAATTCCAGAAAAAGAAAAATTATTTTGTAAAAAATTATTTTGTAATCTCACTGGCCACAGAATTACATGTGCATTTCCTGAAAGTATTAATAAATGTGAAGCAAGATATAATGTATAAAAAAATGCTTTTGCTTTTTATAACCTAATTTACTGCATAGTATCAATCAGTCAAAGTCTTTATTTAACCAGGCAATCACCGTTGAGCAAGCAATATTAATCTAACCTTAAGAGTTTGCATCCATACATAACTAACATTTACTTTATAAATAAAAATGTCTTTAAGCAAGCCTGATCCTTGGAGTTCTCACATATGATAATGCCAAGGAATCTTTCCTATCTAGCAACTGTCCACACTGCCTCCTCATGCTGTATTACGTGTATATGTTTTTGTGCTCTAGGTGCATGTTTTTGCACTTTTTGACATTGAATCCCAACTGCCACACTTTTAACCACTCCTTGAGTTTCCCAAGATCCCTGTGCATTCTTTCCACACCCTCCTGAATGTTCACCATACTGTGGATTTTGGTATAATCTGCAAAACGGCGTACCTTCCCTTCCAGTTCTTCTGCAGTGTCTCCTAGGAAGACACTGAAGAGAACTGGTCCCAGTACCGAGTCCTGTGGTATCCCACTGGTCACTCTTTCATCATTAGAGTGAGTGCCGTAATCAACACCCTCTGCTTCCTATTTGTTATTGGGTTTCTAACCAAGTTACCACTTTGGATTCCACTCCTAGGCTGTTTAACTTCCTTATCAGCCTCCAGTGTAGCACAATGTCGAAGGCCTTGCTCAAGTTCAAAAAGCCATGACCATTGTCCTTCTCTGATCTAGTTCCCTGACCAACCAGTCAAAGAAATACTTTAGATTTGTTTGGCATGACTTCCCCCCCATGAATCTGTGCTAGCTATGGTACTGCAGCCCATTGGATTCAAGTTACTCTACCAGTCTCTTCAGAAGGGTTTCCATTTATTTCCCCACTACTGACAAAAGACTGACCAGCTTACTGTCACTAGTCTTCTTCCTGCTGCTTCTCTTATGCAGAGTTACCCCATCAGCCTTTCTGCAGTCCTCCAGAATTGTGCCTGTTTCCAGTGAGCTCTTGAATGGGCTGTCAGTGGCACATTTAACACCTCCCTGAGTTCTTCTAGTACCTTGGCATGTATCCATCCAGTCCTGTAGCCTTGTCTACCTTCAGGGTTGCAAGTCACTTCAGGAGTCTTTCTTCTGAAAATGTGTTCCCCACTCCTGCTTCTCCCTGGTGGTCCGATTGCCCCCCAACTGTGAAGACTGAGAAGAAGTACCTGTTTAGGATGTCAGCTTTTTCTTGGTCCTCTTCTGTGCAGTTTTCCCTTTCCATCCTTCTAATCCTTAATATCCATTCCCTTCTTTAGCAAACCCTTTGGCAATCCTTTCTTCTGTCTGTGCCTTTGCTCTCCTTGTCACCTTGCCTACCTTACTTTATTTTACTTGATATATATCCCATTACTCCTTCCTCCCTCTGTGGTTCCGTATACCTCTTGAATGCCACCCCTTTTTCCTTCACCACTTTTGCTACTTCCTTACAGAACCATAATGGTCTGGTTTTTTCTTCTGCTTTACTCACTTCCCTAATGCAAAAGTTGGTTGCTTTAGTTATGCCCCCCTTATCCCCCCAGACATGCTGTCAGTGCATCACTGGAGTAGCTAAACTCAGCATAGGATTCCAGGGTTCACCTGTGAACCTTGGTTTCCCTCGGCATGCTGACAGATTCCACTGAGTCAGCAAACTCTGCCTCCTGGGTCTGTGTGGTGGCTGCTTGTGTTTGTGTCTGTAGCTTAGTTTTTGTGGATTTACATGGTTTTCTGCTAGGAGTAACTACACTATTATGGCTCAATACATCTGTGAAGGTCTCCTGGACTGGATTTCTGTAAAACATCATCACCAGGTATCTGCATTTTCATTTTAAAATCAACTTTTTGGAAGCTACCCCAAGCAAAACATAAGTCAAGCAACTAAGTCTGACAAACTCAGTGACTCTGGGTCCTGCGTGAATCCACATTTTCATCTGACCTGCTCCAAGACCTGTATGTCGGCTTTTCAACAACCTCATTGAATGACAAAGAAGCATACAGACAAAAGGATTTCACATCCCGCATATGCGCAGGCACAGTTCATCACCTTCAGGAATTCTAACACATTCTGTGATTCCGGACCTCAGCTGTTGATCATTTCTTTTGACTTTTGACTTAACCACCAGGTATCAACATTTTCAATTGAAATCAACTTTTAATGTACTTGTCTCTAGGGGGTATCTATCCGACAACCATTTTGAGGAAAAAATTAAACTTTTGGCCTGTTCTCAAAACCCTCTGCAACTGTGCCCTTACAGCTCCTTGCTATTACTAACTGGTCACTACCTCATGCATCATCCTTATGGAAAGGAACCTGTTAAAAAAGGGCCCTACTGCCCCACAGAAGCAACTTTAAACCCCTTTTAAAACATCTAATACTGCTGCTATTGCTCCTCTCAGGCAACATTCACCCTAACCACGGCTCACCACAACTTGGCCACAAGGTTAACAGCAGTGCAGGGTCACTCTCCTTGGCAAGTATTAACATCTGTAGCCTCCTCTCCAAACTTGATACCCTCTCTGCCTGGGTTTCTCAACACAATCAAGACATCCTATCAGTGCTGGAAACATGGCTGTCTCTGAAGATACCTGACTCTGCAATAGCAATTCCTGGATATGCAGTTTTCAGACAGCACAGACTTACCAAGAAAGGAGGAGGCTGTACCCTCTACCTTAAAGAGTCCCTCATGGGTCATGTCATGCTGTTGCCCATCTTTGGAAATGACATCCAAATCCTGGTTGCCAAAGCACTTCTCGGAACTCATAACAAGATCCTGACTATTGTCTCTGTCTATATACCACCCAAGTTGAGCAATCTGGCCTTACACTCCCTCCTTGACTGTATCACCTCCTAGATAAGAATACAGAATACAGAAGTTATCCTGCTTGGCGATTTCAACGTCAACTGGCTGTCCTCCAGCTCGAATAGTTATAAGGATGCCCTAGCTGCTGCTAACTTCTCACAAATGGTCAAATCACCTACTAGAGTAAACCACAGAACAGGGACCTGTACACTTCTGGACTGGGTGTTAACTAATCATCCAGAGCATATCTCTGAAGCGACAGTCCTCCCAGACTCCTTAAGTGATCATTCCCCTATCTTGTGTATCAGGACCAACAAATACACCAAACTCCCCCAAAAAACTATTAACAGGAGAAATGCTGACCCCCGGTCATCTTGAGTAACTTAAAACACTCCTTCATAAACATGACTGGTCATCAATTGATACAGCCCCCGATGCAGACACAGCACTTGAATACTTTATCACCTGTTTCAACTCAGCCTGTGATGTTCATGCTCCATTCAAGAAACGCAAGATCAAGTGTCAATAACCCATGGATGACACTACTCCTCCTTACATGAATGAAATCTTGAGACCACCTCTGGTATCGTGCTAAGGCTACTGGCACCCAGACTGACATCCAGGCCTACAAAACAGTGAGGAATGCATGCACCATAGCAATCCACCACGAGAAGGCTTACTATTACAGGAACGCCTTAGCCAATACCTGGAATGATGGGAGTAAATTCTGGTGTAACCTTGCCGAAGTGACTGGAATGGATCCCAAAACAACACTCACAATGTTGAACATAGATGGTACCATCACTCTTGACCATGTAATCATTGTCAATGCATTTAACACCACTTTTGCTGACTTAGTCATGTGCTACCCCCTAACTTATTTGATCCCACCACAGTCAGCTCAGCTCCTGTTAGCTCAGGTTTGCCACCAGGGCACCCTTCTTTCCATTTCAAAGCAATCCTGGAAAGCCTAGCTAAAAAACACATTCTTAAAGTGCTTGGAAAGTCTAGGGTCAGTGGCGATTCACTGGATATGAAACTTCTCACCCTCACCATTGATGAAGTCCTGCTCCCACTAACCAAAATTCTCAACCATTCCCCTCATGCTCTCCCAGTTACCCCAAAAGTGAAAACTGGCAGTGGTGACTCCAATCCATAAAAGCGGTGACAAGTCTCTCACTAACAACTACAGGCCTATATCCATCCTTCCCTCTTTATCAAAGCATTGGAATGGGTAGTGGCTGATCAGCTCATGGAGTACCTTGTAAAATGCATCCTGCAATGTTTCCAGCAGGATGGCTTCCGCAAAGGGCACAACACTACCACAGTACTCCTCAAATTCCCCACACATATCCATCATGCATTTTATCAGGGCCAGTTGATTGGCGCCTTTTTAATTGACCTGACTAAGGCATTTGACACTGTCAATCACTCCATTCTCCTCAAACAATTATCCCTCCTTGGTCTTTCAAGTGAAACTATCCTCTGGTTTCAAATCTACCTCAGTAACCAGACCCAACAGGTCAGGATTGATGAATTCCTCTTGTCATCCCTACCAATCCACTCTGGAGTACCCCAAGGTTTTATCCTGGGTCCCTTGTTATTCAACATATTCCTGAACAATCTCCCTGCCTCCTGCCATGACAGAGTGCTACTGTATGCAGATGATGCACTAATCTTCACTTGCCACACTGACCCCACCTCCCTTCAGTCTCAACTACAGAAAAGTTTCACAGAAGTGGAAGACTGGTTTTGCTCACATAAACTCATCCTTAACCACAAAAAAACTAAAACAATGTTGTTCCATGGAACCCACAACAAGTACAAGGACCATGAGCTCATAATTAACAACCATGCAGGCATTGTCCTTGAGCAGGTGGATATGTTTAAATATCTGAGCCTGACCCTTGACAGCTCCCTCTCGTATACCAAACACATTGACAATATTGCAAAAACTGTGAACTCCCGCATAGGGCTATTACACAAGCATAAACATTGTCAAACAGCTGAAGCCTTGAACCTCGCTATCCAGAGCTCTGTTATATCAGCTATTGACTACAGGCTTGTTATCTATGGATCCTCTACTGATACTGCATGCCGGCGCATAGTTGTAGCCCTTAATAAGGCATGTAGACTCCTCATTTCAGCTGCCCACCTTTCTTACACATGTGACATTTATGAGCAGGCTAGCTGGCTCCAGTTATCCAGCAGGCTAAAGTACCAGACCTGCATCCTAGCTAAGAAGACATCACTGGGCCTTATGCCCCCTGGAGTCCAATCAATATTGACCCTGCAGCATGTCCACCACCTAACTAGATCAGACAGTCTAACTTTTACAATACCTCGCTGCTGGACCTCTCAAGCTCAGCGTTCTTACCTTGTCAGAGCCTCCACTTGTTTCAACTGGCTACCTACAGAAATCTCCAACATTGCCACGATTGGTGCTTTTAAGTGTAAACTACATCAGTGCATCATGGCTAATGCCTTCTGTGATTACTTCTTATAATCCTCTGCAGGCATACTACCCTCAAGCATTCCTCACTGCCTCAGCTCCTCCTCCTGCTCTCCTACCCCCCCGTTACTGGCTATAGGATGAATCTGTCTCCTGTTCCTTTTCATCCCCCCCATTCCTCCTCCCTTGCTATTTCCCATCTACCACATACCCAATGCAATGCCCTCCCTATTTCTCCTGGTTTTATCATGCCTCCACAACATCTCCCATGGAGACATCCCCAACAGTGACAGCTGCAGTGCTGAGTGTCAGCAGTGCAGTGTCAGGGATGCCTCCGTTTTTCTATCAGGGGGCCGTGCCCCCCGAACACTCCATTTGGAGGTCTCTAGGATTCTAACTCTAAGTTGGAGTTGGACCAGGGGGTGTGATACACCCTGTGAGGCAGTCTTGAGGACTTTGTGGAGACCATCACAGTGATGTGTGGATTTTGTCTAAATCCTGTTGCTGTGAAAGGTTTTGCATTTGGGGAGTCGCTGCGGCGTTGCTATACCATTTCTCCCCTCCACTCTCTCTCTCTCCCATACTACCCCCTCACTACCACTCTTCTTTCTCTTTTTCCACTAACCCACTCCTAACAAAGCTTCACTGAGCTACCTATGACTTGTACTGTCTAATTAACTCGCAACACAATTCCTTGACAATGCCTTTGGCTGCTATTATTGTAACCTTGCTTGTCTTTTTTTTTGTAAGTTCCATTGTAATGATCATGTTAAGTTTTGTACCTTATTGTCCTTATTGTCTTGACGTGGCAACTTTGTAAAAGAGCCCTCGACTCAAAGGTGTTATCCAACGTACAAATAAATTAATAAAATAAAACTTCAACATAGAAACGTAGACATTGTAAGCAAAAAATGCCCTGTGTCCCATAGAGAGTGCCCAGCCCTACCTATCTAATATTGATTTTGTGAGGGACCTATGGGCCAATCACTCCCACATTCCTCACTCCCCTTGTGCCACTGTCTTCACCTGCACCATATGCCTATCCCACTCATGCTTAAATCACATCCAGCATGTAGTTCCAGGGTTCACACAGGAACCTTGTTCATCTGGACATGCTGAATGTGCCACTGCACCTACTAGGCTCAGCATTATATTCCAAGGTCCACATGTAGTCCTCTGTCTCCCTGGACATGCTTCTAGCATGTTACTGGATCATCAAGAATCAGCACGGGGCTCCAGGACTCACATGGTACATTGGTCTGCCTGGACATGCTGCCAGCTCATCACTAGACCAAGCAGCCTCAGCATGGGATACCATGGTTCATAAGCTAACCATGGTCTCCCTGGACATGGTGGCAGTCTGCCAGTGCACCAGCTAGCCTCAGTATGGAATTACAGAGTTCACATATGAACATTGTTCTACCCGGACATGCTGCCAGCATGCCATGAAACCAGCCACCCTAAGCATGGGATTCCAGAGGTCACATATAAGCCTTGATGTTTTGGACATGCTGCCAGCCTGCCACTGGACTAGCCAGCTTTGGCATTGGATTCTGGGGCTCACACGTGAACCTTGGTCTCCCTGGATGCACTGCTAGTATTCCACTGGATCAGTCAACCTGAAATTGGGAATCTAGGACTCATACATGAACGTTGGCCTCCCTGGATATGCTTCCAGCATGCCTCTGGACCAGCCAGCTTCAAATGGGATTCCAAGGCTCACACATGAATGTTGGACTCACTTGACATGCTGCCAGGGAGCCACTGGATCAGTCAACCTTAGCATGGGTTTCCAAAGCTCACACATGCTTTTATTCTCCCTGGATAAGATGTTATTGTGCCACTGGACCAGTAAACCACAGATTGGTAATCTGGGGACTGACATGTGACCCTTGGTCTCCCTGGACTCACAGCCAGCATACCACTGAATCAACAAGCCTCAGCATGGAGTTCTGTGACTGTACCAGATGGGATGAACGTTGATCTTGGTTTCATGGGACACTACAGAAACTGACATTCACAGACCTCTTCTTCAGACTGGCATATTATAGGACTTCAGCATGTGTGGAAAGTGGGTGCATGTGTGTATGTATGTATGTGTGTGGGTATGTGTTGTGAGGTACGTGATATAACAGGTGTGGGGCTTGCTGTCACATTGAGGTAGGCCTCTATTTAGATACATAGAGTTACAGTGTGTTACTATTCTTACTTTACACACATAATGAATATTAATTCCTCCTTACTTTTTATCTTTGCCCGGGAGTGGTGTTGATTCCATTGCACCATATTCAGATTACCTAGCCTGTTACTGTACATACAGGAGTGTTATCATAGACTGTCACATATTTTTTTAACTCTGTAAATATTGGTGTGCAAGATCTCATTTGCAAGGGGGTCCTGGACAGATCTTTTTACATTAGGCTAATATTGTAGTCATTTGTGGAAATGTAGGTATGTTAGACCTCTGATCTTACACACATACTTTATATTTACTTCTAGTTACCTTATCCTGGGGAGGGTGGCAGTTTTATTTTATTGTAGTTCTATCCAGAATCCTTGGAAATGTTACTATGCAGATAGTAGTATGGTTAAATAGTGTCCCATTTTTGCTCTGTAGGTATTAGGATACATGAGCCCTTTTACTTAGGATTTCATGACAAGTTGAATTCCTTTGGGGAACAATTGCAGTGACTGATGTGAATAAAGGTTCACTAGGAGAGTGTGTGCGTGTGTGTGTGTGTGTGTGTGTGTGTGTGTGTATGTGTCTGTGAGAGAGAGTGAGAGAGAGAGGGGGAGAGAGAGAGTGTATCTCCTTAAAGCTAGATATCCCCCCCTCCACATTATGGTGATGTGGGGTGGGGCAGGGTGTATTGTTTGTGTGAAGAGGAGGAGAGAAATTACATTTTTATCTATTTTTCAGATTCCTTACACTCTTCTGGTACATCAAGTTGTTACATTCTCAGTGTATACTGACATCAATACATATCAGGCTACATGGTCTTAATTCCTTGATGGTCCTCGACTAGAGTTTTTTGTTTGACGCTAATACTATCAATTTATATTTAAATTATCATTTATAAAGTCCTGTCACTACACTAGAGGTTTTTGAAATTTATGGAACATGATATCTAGCTGGAGAGTACAGCTGGGTGACAGGTCCAGCTAGGTTTTACACATCATACGGTGTGCACTGATGTTTTTATGACAACTTTACTGGTAATTTTTTGTCTATAATGCATGCATTGAAACTTCTTGGAGTCCTCAGACAATCTTAGTATGTCCTTAGTCTGGGTAGGGTTGCTTTTCAGTAATCACATCCTTATACAAACTGTGACACTCATAGCTCGATTTAAGAGTCATCTGCTCCAGCAGTGTTATCTTATGTCAATTAAATTTATATGCAGTAGGATTCTTTGTATGTGTGTTCCACCAAGCACCTTTGACCCGGGAACCCTCCCAGCTGATGGTAGTATGGTACTGTTAAACTTCTCTGACATCATCTTCTGTATTTTTTAAATAAGTATTTTAAACCAATGGGAATTTTTTTCTGTTTTTTCTGCATTATCTAGCTGTTAAAAGTATTGTATTTTCTAAACAACTGCCATTAGCTTCTGAAGAAGGACTGGTTGGTCCAAAAGCTAGAGCACTTTGTTCTTGTTGTTACATCTATGTTTGTCATTTAAAAGGTATCAAAGAATTTGCTTCTGGATCTATTCTTGCAAGGACCAATATGGCAACTACTAAATCTAGATTTCTGGACTTTTGGGGTACTAGAAATGCACAGTAACCTTGTTGAGGAGGGTCCCAACCCTAAAGGTCCCACTTGCAAAGCATACATGAAAGGTACATTCATGGTTCCAAGACATAGCAATCAATATACTGTAGGTACACTGTAAAATCAGGAGTATATTCCTATCATCCTTCAATACTCAAAGTTGAGGGAACTGCATTCTGCAGAATAAATCAAACAGAGATACAAAAGAAATGGTATCAAAGGCAGTGCAACCATGATCATGGACTGTGTTGTGAAAATTGAGTCTGTTAATGTCTGGGGTACTGTGCCCTATACAGTAATTTACCAGCCACTTATGTACAGTCCATGGAAAACATACTTGTGTGATAAGATATTTGAAGATGACTGGCATGTGTCAGGAGCTGCCAATATTCATTGCAAACTGCAGTCATCTTTTAACTGATCTTAAGAAGTAAGCTAATCAGAGCACCATTCAGTACTACGTACAAGGAGAAAGAAATACAGTGGAGCCCACTTAGGTGCACATCGGGTAAGTGCACAACCTGCTTAAATGCACATTTTTTCCATATCCTGATTTTTTCCCTGTTCATCCAAGGTTAACTGTACCTCTTAAGTGCACTACATGTAAGTGCACATTTTGGTTAAATGCACTTTTTTTTTATTTTTGCTATTGATTTTATAGTTTAACCCAGGTTTTAAGTGCACATTTTTGTACAATACAACCTTAAATAATCCACTTTAACATCTTAACTGCAGCTGTGGTGTTGTCTAGCATGGCCACAGTAAGAAAATTCATTTTGTCGAAAGAAAAGACTGACTTTAGCCTTCTGTTTAATTTTGAATCCTACACTGAAACACACAAAGCAAAAGAAGATCATTGACTTTTACGGCTGCAGTGGGTGTAGCCCTACATATATTTTGCTTTGAGAAAAGGACTCTCTGCATAAATTGCCTACCAAACAACATGACAGAGTGTTAAAAATAGTATCCTCCGCTGAAGCCTCATTACTACATTGCCTGTGTGTGTATGGGATCTGGAGAGCACTATTTTTCCTCTGGCTTGAGAAGTTAATTTCCCTCCCCACAAGGCACCAAAGGAGGTGGGACTTTGTCTAGGGGAATGCGCAGGACACCTGGATGGACAAGTTTGGGGAGGAGGGCAAGCAGGTGCCACCCACTAGGGGTAGGCAGGTGTTCCCAAGGAGAGGGAACTTGCAGCCAGGGATAGGGAGGAGATACCGCCTCATTTCTCCCTTTCCTAGGTTGCAAGAACAGCCTCAGACAGAACATCAAGGGTTTTGTCAAAGAATATACCTTAACGCAACAGCAGAAAGTAGACTTTGTGAATCCTGGAACATATTGGTAAGTGTTGAGTTTCGATGCTCTGACATTTATAAAACTAAATGCATATGGTCTACATTCAAATTACTATATATTTTGTAATACACTTTAGTCCCTCCACTGACACTGCAACATTTCAAATTGTAACACTGGGTCTGGTAGCATGGCATTATTGCCTGGAGGTTATTGTTAGGAGCTGTGAATGAGCTTTGTACATCCAGCAGACAGAGTTTGACTCCAGCAACCTTTACTAGCATACTGTGTGACTCTGCCTTTGCCCTATTTCAGTTTCCTTGACTTTTTAAATAAATACTGTTTTTACTTTTAAACTTCAGCTGGCATAACAGCATGAAGGAGCCTTCCTGTACAGCGCCTGCCTGCATTATACCCAGATATAAAAATAAGTCTGGTGTTCACTGTAACTAGTTTAATGTTCCCCTTTCAATAATGCTGTACAAAATAATCACCTTACTTTGTTGTTTATGAATTTCTGTATTATCTGATCTTCTTATCCTAAAATAGTGTCTTTATAATACAGAAACAATTTTGTATTCAAACTATAAAAAGAGAAAGAACCAATCTGCTCTACATTTTAAATGCAGTTGGCCAAAATTCTAACAGTGTGAGCAAACATTTGCAAACATATGCCTAAGTGTCAAAAATCTGATAGGAACAGAACTGTGAAAGTACTGTGAACCTACATGATGCCTTGTAATGTTTATTTTAACCAGCTGTCCATTTCATGAACTCTTGATGTCAGCTGCTTTCACTGGTGCTGTTTCTGAAAATGACTCAGTTAAATGGTATGCTTAGATTTATATAATGGTATACAATAGGTTTAACTTGTTTAAAAAGTTTACCACCATCTCCAATAACATGCCACTCACTCTGTGTCTCTGGTGTCACACTCTCTTTAGTACTCTCCAAGTTAAAGACCCAATGCAGTTATATTGTTAAGCCTGGCTTTTGTTCCAGTTAAACACAGGCTTGAAAACCAAAAATCGCAGGCCACCTTACAAGGCTAACTCATTTAAAGGTGCTTTTTTAATTTATACTCTGAGTTGCAACATCTCATTTACACTGAAGTTATGTAGCTGGGAGGTTTGAAGCATGGGTAGGTTGAGGTACGTGCTCAGGGTCACAGTGTGAGCAAGTGGCTGTTATGGGACTTGAACCTGGGTCTCCTGGTCCTCAGAACTGTGCTGTTCCCAGTTTTACATACTGCCTCCCTCTATTACCAATTCGGAAGCTCCTTTTTTTTGCTAAATTTATTTACCCAGGAGAACTCAAATGAGCTGCAACATCTCATTTTCAGTGAAGTCATGCAGCTGAGAAGTTTGAGGCACTGGGAGGTTGATTTACTTGCTCAGGGTCACAGTCTGAGCAAGCGTCTGTTTTGGAATTTGAAACTGGCTCTCCTGGTCCTCAAGACTAGGCTGTTCCCATTTTGCCATACTGCCTCCCCCTATTCTCAATTCTGCAGGCCCTCTGCTTTCAGTGTCAATGGCAGATGCACTTAGCTGTCTCAGTGAGGCCAGCTCAGTTAAGGGTATTTGTTTTAAATTGTCATTGTAAGCTATGGGCATTATTTTATTCTTTTAATGTTACTTTTACAATGTACTACAAGAATTAAATGTTTTGTAACTGTAGTTTGTGTTCATTTTACCACCTGTTAACTCATGCAATCTACCCCGAGTTTCATAACAGGTATAAATATATTTTAAATTAATGTCTTGTGAGTGGTGAAGATGACGGTTATTTGTTGCCCCGGAAAGGAACACCCAATTTTTCACACTCAAGACAGTTTGTGCTACCAATCATGGGCTGGCAGTATAGCCTAGAGGTTAGAGGAACGAGGTGTGAATGAGCTTGATACATCCAGCAGACCAGACCTGAGTTTCATTCTCACAACCTCCACTTGCATACTGTGTGACTCTGAGCAAAAAGTTACTTAACCGCTCAGTGTTCCCAGGTCACCCCTGAAAACAGGCACTTGTGCCTAGTGGGCCTAACCCAGTTACCAAAGACTAAAATAAAAAAAATAAATATGATCTGGAAATATAGCTATACAGATATGGTTGGAATTGGTATTGCACACTTGGCAAATATTAGTGTGCTTGATACTGAAATGTAGTATTCTGAATTAAAAAATAATAACTACAAAAATAAGTAAGCAAGTTATTAAATAAATAAAATTTACATTGTTTACATTCGAAGCATCTGTAAAATGAAATGGGCAGACTGGGTAGGCCAAGCGGTCCTTATCTGCCGTCAAAGTCTGGGGCTCAGATATTCAAAAGGGTGGCGCATGGCGCAACAGTGTTTCACCATGCGCAACCCACTGATGCACCCCAGCGCGATATTCAAACGAGGATTGTGCCTGGCACAAATCCCGATGCACCGGAGCGCATCAGTAATATATGCGGCACAGGTGGGGGGGCATCCCCATGCATACTCCACACATCCCGATATTCAGCCCTGGATGTGCTGAGTCCATGCATGCACAACCCTGACTTGCGCCGCACACAGGTGAGCCAAAAAAAAAGGAACAACGGCTGGCCACCCACAGGTGAGCTGCCATACTGCAGGGCGCAACATGGCAGCTGCCACCTGTGGGTGACCACCCGAGCTCCGGCTGCACCTCCGTGATGGTGCCCACCCCATGCCCGATTGCAGGCATCTGTTTAAAATAATAACATCCTATCTCTCTAGTGGTCCAGTGGACCACTGTCAGCCCGATTGCGAGCTTAAGTATAAATGAATAACGTCCTATATCCCTGTTGGTCCAGTAGACCGCTCGCAGCCCGATCGGGGGCATTTGTAATAATAAAATAAAGTCCAATATCCCTGGTTGTCCAGTGGACCGCTCACAGCCCGATCACGGGCATTTGTAATAATAAAATAATGTCCAATATCCCTGGTGGTCCAGTGGACCGCTCACAGCCCGATCATGGGCATTTGTAATAATAAAATAAAATCCAATATCCCTGGTGGTCCAGCGGTACCCCCCTCCCCATCCACCCACTGAGCCCCACCGCCCGGCTCCCCCCGGTCAGCGGTGGGTGGCCACCACCGCCTGCCACCCCACCGCCTGCCGACTGACACCATAGATGGGCTGTACACCCATTGGTCACAGTGTGAGCCAATGGGTGTGCAGCCATCTCTCTACACAGTCCAGATATGAATGGATCACATATATGGAATGTGTAGTATGAGACTTCTGCCCATTGGCTCACGCTGTGGACCAATGGGTGTACAGCCCTACCTATGGTGTCAGTCGGCGGGCTGCAGGGTGGCAGGCGGTTGGGGTGCTGCCACCCGCCGCTGACCGGGGGGGAGTGGGGCGGTGGGGCTCAGTGGGAGGCTGGGCAGGGGGGTACCGCTGCACCAACAGGGATATTGGACTTAATTTTATTATTACAAATGCCCTTGATCAGGCTGCGAGTGGTCTACTGGACCACCATTGATATAGGACTTTATTTGTTCATACCTAAGCCCACGATCAGGCTGACAGCGGTCCACTGGACCACCAGGGATGTAGGACTTTATTTGTTCATACCTAAGCCTGCGATCAGGCTGTGAGTGGTCCACTGGACCACCAGGGATATAGGACGTGAATTTAGTTATACTTACGCCCGCGATCGGGCTGACAGCGGTCCGCTGGACTACCAGGGATATAGGACATGATTTATTATATACTTAAGCCTGTGATTGGGCGTGTAGTGGTCCACTGGACCACCAGGGATATGGGAGGTTATTTAACTCTCCATATGCCCGCAATCGGGTAGAGGGGCACATTGCCACGCTGTGCAGGGGGCATCGGTCCCTGACGGCTGCTGCCTGGCAGGGCACCAAGTGCAAATTGCCAGGGATTGGCGCACCTGCATGCAAATGGGGCCATAATGACATGCAAATAGACCCATTTGCGCCTTGCTTTCATTATGGCCCCATTTGCATGTGCACTTTTGAATATTGTGGTTGTTACGCATAGCGCAAGGGAACTTGCACTAGCATATCCCCTTGCTCCACTCTGGCCACTTGCACTGGCACAGTGCCACTGCGCCATGTGCACTGTGGGTGGCTAGAGTGCGATATTCAGTGATGCTGTGACATGGTGCAGCTCCATTGACTATCGCCCAGTCAACACCCCTGCGCAGCCAAGTTGCGCTACGCCCAGGCTTGCGCCACAGCCTGGTGCAGTCTGAATATCCGGACCTATGTTTCAATGTTTCTTTTTTTTTCTTTTATTTATTTATCATTTTACCCAGGAGGGCTCCATCCTGTCTCTGCCCTGGTCACGGCACCCAAGACTTCCACCAACCTCCAAGTGCTGCAACTCCCGGTTACCCCCGGCTTGCCTCCTCGGAGGGCGGGGCCATGGTGCTGGTTCCCCTAATACCAGTGCCGCAGAACTAGTATCTGGTTTGGGAGTGCAGCGGTGGCGGCTAATTGAAGCCCAGGGAGGGCTTCATGTAGACAGAGGCTCTCCACTCCATTTTCTTAGTTTTCCTCTGAGGCGGTGATGTGCAATGATGTCCAGCGTCCGCCCTGCCTCCATTGAATGCGAGTGCCGGTGTTGTGGGACCCCTGGCCTCCACTAGGGGTCCATCATGTGCTGGACACTTTCCCACCCTCCCCCTGGAGAAGGAGAGCTGTCCATAGGACACTCAATCCTTCTCCCCCCGGCTGGCCCTCCAGCAACCCGGGTCCATTCCCGAACCCGGGTCGTCGGCGCCCCAAGCGGAAATCCAACCACTGTGCTGGCGGGCCGGCCTTTTTCTATGTTTCTACAGTATGTTTCTGTATTAGACATTGAATTTCATTTCCCTCCAGGCATTCCTCATGACTAAAGTGTACATTGTAAAATGGACTCATTTCAGTTCTCATTTCCTAATATTTCCCTCAATTCATCTACTATAATTTGCATTTCTGTTCATGGATTTGTACTCACATTGCGTCTATGCATGCTACTCTTTCTCTTTTATTGCATTTCACTTCTGATTTGCTTTCCTCTTATTTTTTCTTATTCTTTCACACTGCAGTAAAATACCAGTTTGGCGGAGGAGTTGAAAACCATACTAGAATTCAGGGGAAACAAAATGAAATGATATTCTTGGATTGTTACCCAGTTTCATGGGAATATCACTAAAATTTACATTAATATGAAAAAGAAATGGGGAAAAAGAAATGGAAACAGGTATAACAGATCAACAATGGTCACAGGCAGCAGCTCAAATTCTCAATTACAAATTAACAAGAGACAGGTCTAGCCAATTCAAAATAATGAAAAGGGCTTATTATATACCTCAAAGACTTTACAAAATGAAAGCATTAGAAGCGGGACAGTGCTGGTATTGTAATTGCTTAGAAGCAGATTTCCTCCACGTGTTTTGGGAGTGTGAACATAGTAAAGAGTGAAGGAATCAGTCCTTCATGCTCTTGGAGGAAACTGGTTTCCAGGCATATAATTGGAAGAATTTTATAGTCTCAATATTGGAAATGTATAGTGATCAGCTATTAGAAAAAAAATTACAGGATTATTTTTAAAGCAAATATAATGGCTGTGGAAAGACGGATTCTAAAATTTTGGAAAATTACTGATAAAAGTATAGTCTTCCCAAAGATAGAATGGAAACAGTTGTTTTTAAGTGCACTTTACAATAACAACTACTTTATGAAATATGATCCGTTATGGAAATTATATGAGAAAAATATGAAGGACTGGACAAAAAAATATTTTTTTTAATCACAGCTGCTATTTTTGCTCCCTGCTGCAACGTTCTCTGGCTGAGGCATCCAGCCACCGGCTCTGCCCGCCCAGAGAGCTGAGTGGCTCATACCGCACCCAGGAGGGTCCAGGAGGGCAGTCTTGCCATCCCGCTGGTGGGCCCCCTATGCCATGCCAGCCAGGACAGCCCCGAAACCCTCCCCAACGGGACTCCACACCAGTCCTCTGGGGATCACAGAGTGCAGCCATCAAGCTGCATGGTCGCACTTAGCTATTTGTTCTCCTGTCAAGTCCCGCAGGAGTGCAGATGTGCAGTGACGTCTAGGCACAACGTGCTGACATCCGCCACACTCCCCCCTACATACACTGATGCCAGCAGTACCCTGGGCATTCCCAGAGGTCACCACAGTGTGGTGGTTCCTCCACATCCCACCCCAGGACTAGGAGAGCAGTCTGCAGATGCTCAATCCTAGTCTTCCCCTGACAACTTTGATGACCCAGGCTCATTTCCCGAACCTGGGTCAGCAGCGTGACACAAGGTGTGGCGTCTAGCACCTCAACCCTCAGCACCACCAGGCCGGCTTCAAAAAAAATATTTTTTTCTGGATTACGTTAAATGTCTAGAGTAAAAGATGTATTATTGCACTTTATGCCCTAAGAAGTTGTCTTAGCATGGATTATATTGTAATATTATGAATATTAAATGGTAATATTATGAATATAGGTATATTATTTATTGTATTAAGAGACGGAATTCAAAGAATTGTTGAAGTACCATGCCTAAAAAATAAAAATATTTTCTGCAAAAAAACAAAAAAACAAACAAACTGCAGTAAAATAGCATCAAATACTATTTACACAGGACTCCTAATGTTCATCAAATCCTGATCTGGATTTTATATTACAGTGTTCATTTTAATCATGAGAAAAACCCGGAGAAAAATGAAATTAAATGTCTAATACAGAAAACAGAAAGCACATCTTTTGAAGGTACATGTTTAAATCAATTTTATTTTAAGTTTCAGTATAATATTTTAATTGGAACACAACATTTCAATGGGAAAGTAGTAATGACAGTTTTAGAATGTGAAATGTGTTGGGGGGTGGAAGCAGGGAGTGAGAGAAACCATGAATAAAATCACACAAAGGGATTCCACTAATGATCACACTTCAAATATTCTTCATTCACTTCTCACTCCAGATGGGCAAGTGTTTGGTGGCAGCGCCACCTCCTCAGGCCCCAGTGATAACTGAATGACATGATGATTTAAATGAACAGGTGACCTCCAAATCTTTAGGGAGTCAAAGAAGTCCATGAAATGTTGGTTTGGTTTCTGATGTTGTTTTGAAGTGGCACAACAAGAAATAAAAAATGTAAAACATGTATAAATACATACTGTACAGGAGCTGAGTTTATATTACTTGTTCTACTCACAATGATGCACATAGACATGCAAAGGGCAGCACTGAGTGGGTGCATGAATGCTGAAGGTGAGACCCAGGTGCTTTGACAAAACTATACAGCTTTAAAATGTCGTTAGGGCATGTAAATATCTCTGGTGTTCAAGTTTATTGCAGGAATAACTCCATTGAGCAAGCTCATTCACAAGAAAGTCCTGGGTCATATATCAGGAACATACACAAAGTAGCAAGATAGTGAACATACATTTATGATACAAAGTAATAATGATAATAATGCTGTATGCCTTCCTTTCTTAGGCAAAAGGAGACAATATTCAAACAGCTTGCAAGCTTCCAGTGGGTCTGCTGAGCAAGTATCAGACCGGGACAAACACCTCTCAGGTCACCCAAAGACAATTGTAGTCCCCTAATACATTATTATACCTTCTCACTAATAATGTTGTATTAGGGGGCTGCAATTTTCTTGGGGTGAGCAGAGAGGTGATTGTCCTGATGTGATACATGCTTGGCAGAACTGCTGGAAGCTTGTGAGCTGTTTGAAAACTGTCTCCTTTTGTACCATAGAAAGGAAGGCATACACCACAGAGATTTATATGCTCTAACAACAGTTTAAAGCTGCGTGATGTTATCTCACAATGGTGATTTCAAACTGCCAGTAAAAGCAGACTATTACGTTCAACCTGTCTGATAAAAAAAAAAGCTCCTTCTGGTTTATGGATGTCATCAATCAGCTAAAACTAGTAACATTTAGATAGTACAATGACATAACTAGATGCCATGATTTCTAACTGCAGTATGTAAGACAAACAAATAAACTTGTCAGGCTAATTTAACAAAAATGAAAAACAAACAAACAAAAAAAACTAATAAAAAAATCCATTATGCTAAAGCCAGTGACTTTGTACTAGTACCCCCCCCCCCAAATTGGCCAAACAGAAATAATCACAAACACATTGACACCATGGCTTATTGTGGTGTGTGTAGGCTGAACAACTATAGGGTGCTACAAAGATGTAGTTGTTACTGAGCATTACCTATGATTTAACAACTCAGGATTTCAAGACATTGAGTATATAGCCTGCTCACCGGCAACCAAAAGAGCACACCTGGCTCCTGGGGACACCTCTGCATCTCATAACCAGCATAATTTACTTCAGTTTGGTTGTGAGAAAGATTC
Organism: Neoceratodus forsteri; assembly: GCA_016271365.2. Taxonomy (NCBI): domain Eukaryota; kingdom Metazoa; phylum Chordata; order Ceratodontiformes; family Ceratodontidae; genus Neoceratodus; species Neoceratodus forsteri. Next base: position 1,279,597,024 of record CM057459.1, on the reverse strand, counting down.
TACCCTTTTTTCCTTTTATAAATAAAATTACTTTTTTTCCTTTTATAAATAAAATGACCATCTGGAGAGCCCTTCCATCCCCTTAAGGTTCCACTGGAACCCACTTTCAGTCTTATTCTCCTGACATTTCTTGGTTTGTATTTTTCATAATAACCTGCATGCTGGGCTAGCAAAGGATAACAGAGCACACCTTGCTCCTGTGGACAGCTCTTCATCTCTTGACAGTATTATTTGCATCAGTCCACTTGGGAGAAAGATGCCCATTTTTCTTAAATCAGTAAATAAAAAATATCATCTGGTAAACCACTCCACCCTCTCAGGTTCCACAAGAACCGAGTGTCTCCCTCCCTTCGTCTTCCAACAGGCTGCACTATAATGTGTCTTGTTGGTAGAATGTCTAATCTGTGTGTTTTTTCCTTTTTTTTATAACAGCCTACTCTCTAGCCACCAAAGGAGCACACCTTGCTCATGGGGACACCTAGCATATCCCAAAACACTGACTGTCATCATTTACATCAGTCTGATCAGAAGAAAGGTGCTACTTCTTTTTGTCATTAAATAAAAAAAAAGAGGAAAGGCCTAATATCTTGAAACAGATTTAACAAAAATGATTCTGCACTTACTTTGAGACACATTTATTTTTTCCGCTCTCTTCTTTATAATTAAGAATGGCACTCTGCTTGGGGGAGGGTGCTCACTGGAGCAAGGTGGCAACATGTATGTTTCAGTGCTAAACTAGAACACAATTGCTTTCATTGTTCATTTTGCACTATAACTGTTTGGGGGGGGGGGTTAAAATACATGCTTAAACCCATATAGTAGGTGACTACTGACAACAAAATAGTGCTGTTTGAAGTTTTTCACTCCAAATTAGCTAATATCACTCTGACTGTAGGGGCAGTTGCCTCTCCAAAGACTGTCATGCCTATGACTTCTCCCTCTGTCTGTCTGTTTGTGTGTCTATCTACCTATCCACTATCTATCCACCCACCCATATGTCTGCCTGTCTGTCTGCCTGTCTATCTATCTATATATATCTATGTAATTATCTTTCTATCAATTGCATATATTGCTATTTTTACCTATTTGTAAAATAAACCTGCATATCACATTTGCCTGCACTCTGAGCACATACTTATGATACAGTGCATATTTGCACTCCACTCCTGCATAGACCTCATACTGTCCTGATATTCCCATTATCACAAGCATAACTGCCTTAACCTTATCAACAGCGACCCCCTCTGAAAGTTACTATCACATTTTCTCTCGTAACAGAGTCCATCACTACACCTGACTGCCTGACATCAACACATTGCTTAAATATAACTTACATCACCTCATGGACAAAAACCCTGATTCTCTATAAAGCTGTGTATATAATCCCAAGACTGAACATATGCCAGCCATTACTTTTTCATGTACTGCCACCTACTGTGCCTTTTAAACCTATATTGCTTACCCTGCCTTCCATGGAAATGTACACCTCCACATATCTTTTCCTAATAATATGTATGCCTTCCTTAGAATAGAAAATAAAACAAATCTTACTATTTACAAACCATTGTGTTGTTTCTCCATGCCTCCTTAGCAACTGCACACAACCTCACTAACTTCATTATGTAGCTGTGGTGGATCTGACCAGAATTTGTTTTAAGTAGTACTGTGTTATAGGACAGTGCAGTAATGTCATTTTAACTTGAGCACCTGGTATTTAATAAAGCACATTACACAAACAGTAAAATGTGCCTGGAAGTGATTTTCTGGTTAAATGCACAGCACATGTAAGTGTACAAAAACTTTTATTCCGAGGGTGTTCACTTAAGAGGGCTCCACTAGATATATAGTTATGCAACAGGTGTCAGGATAAAAACTGACTTATACAATGTGGTAAATCCGATATGCCGAATCCTGCATCCTGATTGGTTGGCTGGCACAATGACCACCATGATAAATCCTCTAGTGTACCCACTGGAAGAAGTGCCAGCCAACCTTCTGTGGTGCTAATCCGGTCGCTTTCACTTGAAATGAAACTGCCGCGATTTGTCCTGTCCTGTCCTAAAACACTGCGGTAAATTTTTAACAATATGACCTCCTCTTTCGAAGCGTAGAGACCTCAGTGAGTTAGAAAACAGTTAAAAAACATTAACACAACAACATTGGCCATTGTATAATAAAAATTTATCCCTGCAGGGTGTGGGTACACTGGAGGACTTAACACGACTGGTCTGATTTGGTCACTCGGCTGCGCCTCGTGACCGAATCATACCAGCCGTGGTAAATCCTCCAGTGTACCCACACCCCAGAGGGATAAATTGCTTAAATACCTTCTGTTATCTGAGTCACTGTGTGGATAAATGAGTGGTGATATAATCACTATGTCCATAACTTCACGTTATCCACATAGTGATTACATCACCACCCATTTATCCACACAGCGACTACATCACTAACCACCACCACCACCTGTGCTGCCTGCTCAGCAGTACTGCCTCCCAGTTTCACTTTCACCTTCTCACAGCCCTCTTTACAACCCAAGCTATCACAGTCCCAAAGACTCACAAAATACACACCCTAACCAAATCTCCCCCCCCAAACCAGAACCACATTTTAAATGAAAACACTCAAGAAAGAAAAGCCATTTGTTCCTCTTTCTCAGCACGGCAACCCTGGAAACCAAACATATCAACCAGGCACAGAGAAAAAACATGGAAAGGAACTTGAGAAAAAAATAAAATATAACAAAACTGAACCCAAAAAATCCTGTTGCATAAATCAAATATGCGTAGGGTGCCTGTGGGATAACAAAGTTTCTTCTACAGTTGCCAGTGACCACTTGTTACTCGAGGTCACAGGCAACTGTACAAATAACTTTGGTATCCCACAGGTGCCCGCGCATATCCCATATATATCTATTTAATTTCAAATGTGGGTATACTTCAAAATAACAGGCAAGTAATTATAGAACTATTTTTAATCTTTTAAGAAAGTGTGGAAAAGAATAACAGTACCTCTGTTGTGGGCCCAAAAGGAAGGAACCTCAGGTGCACCTGCTCCATTTGAGTAGTGGTGGGGCTGTAAGGGCTAAAATTCACTCTCCAAAGTGATTCATAAAGTAATGCGGAATCCTCGGAGTAACCTGCAAAGCGAATATAACACTTTGTGTTATACCGAGGAATGTGAAGTCCATTGAAACCAATGACTTTGCATTATTCCACCTTCCGCAAACCACTTCTCCACCAATTTTAAGGTGAAGTACATTGAAATCAATGTACTTCGCATCTCTTCATCTTGTAATAGAGCTCCAAGGTGAATTCTGCAGTGATTCATGGGATTGCAGGTCTCATGGGCTCTAGATTGTTCTACACAGCCTCAGTTCTGGCCTGGGTAGTGTGTGTGTAGTGGTAGCTGGAGACAGTTTGCTCTTGGAGCTCTGCGATTGAAAACCTCTAAAAGCTGTTAAAAATGCCTTTTTGAGTCATTTTTTTAGCTCATAATTTAGTACATCGATAGTAGGAAACCCTTCTGTGCTCATATCAAGTGTTTATTGTTTGTGTGTGGATTCTGAATGTTAATTTAGAACAGTCAGTCTGTGTACTGTGAAGCGTGCTTTGGGGACGGGTGTATCTGTGGTGTAGGTAGATGAACTGGGAGAAAAAGGCAGTCTTTCTGTTTTGGTTATATTTTTCTTGTATAAGTGTGTTAATGTACACACAGTGATATTTTCAGTAATTCTTGACATTTTTTTATTGATTGTTGTGGTGCAGCAGTGTATCATTTCAGTTTGTTTGAAACATTTGGTTATATAACTAAAGGTTTTCAATTTGCTACGCATTACTTGTAGTGTGTGTGTGTGTGTCGCGCGCGATATGTGCCATTAAATCAGACACCTTTTATTGTGCCACAGAGTAATTGCAGCAGTGTGAACCTGCTATCCACCGCACCTGCATGAATTTTTTGTACAGCTTTGTGGTATCTTTACTGGTAGAGGACTGTTACTGCAGTGTACTAACCCCCCCAACCGGCAAAAGGTATTCTTGTCCAGATTTGGATTTCTGATGGTGAGCACTGGTTAGGTGTCGTTGTGCCTTTGCATCTGCATCTCTTTAGTGTGCAGTGCAATCTTAATCTGTCTGTGCATTTGCATCTCTTTAGGGCCCAATCTCCATATGTAACTAAAGTCACAGTTGTTTCTTTGACTTCCCTTCAGAGTACTGGTGTGGTGCGATGCATATCTCTCTGCATGAAAATTGTAGTCATTAATATGTGTTTTTAAGTCAGAGCCTTCATCACGAGTCACTCATAATACAAATCATGTTCTTTATCATCATCACGGTCATGAATGCAGTCACAATTCATGATCATATCACGAATCACAAAATAATTTTTTTTACTAGTTACTTGCACGGAAGCCTGTTTTGTAGTATCTCTCCAGGTTTCACCACTGTACTCATTGATATGAGTTTTCAAATTGGGGAGTTTTGTGATACAGGTCATCAGGGAAGTACAGCCATAGGCATTTGCATTCTCATTCAGTTTCATATAACTGGTTATCTCACACCAGACACTCATCAACTCCAACTCCAAGAAAAATAAATTCATGTTTCACGGTCATGAATGCAGTCACAATTCACGATCACATCATGAATCACAAAAACTAATTTTTGTTACTAGTTACTTGCACGTAAGCCTGTTTTGTAGTATCTCTCCAGGCTTCATCACTGTACTCATTGATATGAGTTTTCAGATTGGGGAGTTTTGTGATACAGGTCATCATCATCGGGGAACTACAGCCATAGGCATTCGCGTTCCTGTACAGCACGCGAGTTCAGTACTGTAAACCATGTGATGTGTGGGGGCCCGGGGGCTGCCAATATTGTTGTCACTCTGCCTTACTTCACATTAAGGTGGAATGATAACGAGAAGCCACATTCACAATAACAAGGCAAAATGGGCAATTCATGCTGGCCGCTCTGTGTAGCAGAGTGACAACGCAAAGTGCCCACTTCACCTGCACTTCACTAGCAGGATTTAAATTTGCTGCATCTCTAATTATGGGAGACTTTGCATTTCTTGTTATGCTCTCATTTCACTTTGTCAGTACTGGGGGAATTTTCTGGACACAAGACAGTAGCATTTTGGGGATGGACATTAATTCTGGTGACTGTGTCTGACCACTGCGTACATGACTGAGTGTGCCATTAATTCTGGGAGACTTTGTATTTCTTGTTACACTCTCATTTCACTTCATCAGCACTGGGGAATTTTTTGGACACAAGACGACAGTAGCATTTTGGGGATGCACATTAATTCTAGTGACAGTGTGTGTGGAGGCTGCCAATACTGTTGTCACTCCACCTTACTTCACGTTAAGGCGGAATATCAACGTGAAGTAATAATCACAAGGCGAAGTGAGTGGTTCATATTGGCCACTTTACGTAGCAGAATGACAACGTGAAGTGCCCACTTTGCTGGCACTTCACTGGTGAAATTTAAATTCACTGCATCTCTACATGTGAGAGGCTAAAACAAGCAGTGTGTATAGCACTATTAGGTCTCCTAATCGTGTGATTGGCCATCTTGTCACTAGTCTAGACCAGAGGCATCAATACAGTCAAGTAGAGATCAATCAGAGCAGATATTAAAACAAATATTCACCTCTCACATCTGTGCCACCAATAAACAGCAACATTCTAAACATTTTAAATTTGACACAGTATATTACAACTTGGTGGACATAACGATACAAGGTACAACTTTTAACTAATGTTAGACTGAACCTGAGCTACTGACCATTGTCAGAGGAACAATCTGCTTCCTTAACAGCTAATAAGGCAAACAGCCTTCACTTGCAGAGTCATTGTCCTGGTGTTTAGCAGCAAAGTCTTCCTTTATTTTATTTTTTTTGACCCAGACTCCAATTCCACTGCAGCTCAGCCTCTGCCCCACCTACTGTCCCCCCATACCCAGGCTTAACCAACCCCAGGCAGGGTCACCAGGCAGGCCCCCCCAACAAACACTAGCAGCAAACCCGGGCTTACCCCCCCCGGGGCTGGGCCATGGAAGTGGGCCCCCCCCGGTGGACACTGGTGGCAGTGGAGACGGCAGCAGAGCAGGGTGTCATACCTGGGGGCTGGCTTTTTTGATTCTGCAATGTTCCCCTGGAAGCAGGATGTGCAATGAGGTCTGGCATCTGTCTTGCCTCTGATGTAACCTGGCACTGGTCATTGTGGATCTCCCAGCTTCCACCAGGGGCCACTGACATGCTAGACACTCCCCCCCTCAGAAAAGAAGAGCTGCCCATTGGGTCCTCAGTCCTTCTCTGCCCAGCCAGCCCTCCAACTCCTGAGTCCATTCCCGAACCTGGGATGTCAGCATTGCATGCGGACACTTTGCCACCATGCCGGCAGGTCAGCTAAAAAAGTCTTCCTTTATTTTAGAATTAGGAAGCCTCTTCCCTGTCTCAGTAGGATCACTAACTAAGTAGATTTTACCTGCACAGGGAATATTCAGCTTGGCAGGTAGCTGGAAAGAATGTGAGACTCCCAATGTTTTAAGTTCAGCTCGAACTGCATCAAACACTTTTCTGCACCGCCACGTTGCAAAACTAAGGTTGGGGAAGTAATAAAATCCTCGTTCAATCCTGAAGTTGCAATTGTCCCTTGTCTTTAGTGGCTTGAAGTACTGAATCTCTCATGTTGCCCTGAAGTAACTACCAAGATAAGTCTGGGAAGATGTTAGTCCACAGGTCACCATTGTGAGGTGATTCTACTGTATATATTTTAAGTAGCAAGCCAGTTAAGTCCAAGTGTAATACAGATTTCATTAAATCCAATATATAGTTCAGCAAGTTATCACCCTCTGAGGGCTGAGAGACTCCAAGCACCCGCACATGAACCAATCTCAACCCATTCTCTAATTGTTCAAGGCACAGATGGAGCAGCTTATTCTCTGAGATTAGGCTTGATACAGCAGCTGCCATCTTATTGGTGGTTTCTTTTGCCAAATGCATTTCCAATGAAATAAGCCATAGTTTGGTTTCAACAACTGTAACGCGATTGTTGAAAGAGTCTGTTCTTAAAAATCAAGATAACCCCATCAATGGCTCTCCGTGTCATAGGATGTTATAGACCCCCATCCTCGGGATCGCACCTCCTGTCCCACCTCTCATCTACTATGAGTACTGACACCATGGAAACAATCATACTAGGGGACCTCAACTACGACTGGCTATCCAACGCATCACTTCCACTCAAATCCTTTTGCGACTCTCATGGGCTCACTTTACTTATTAATGAACCAACATGTATTAATAAGAAAAACCCTATGAAAAGTACACTATTAGATGTACTCCTAGTAAGCAAACCCCATTTCTTCTCCCATGCTGGGATCTTTTCTGCCATGTTATTGACCATTGTTTTATTGCTGGCATAAGGGCAGTCCCTAAACCAACATCCACAGCTAAGTTCTCTACCAAAAGATCAAAACAGAACTTTGACCCACTTGCATATATCAATGACCTGAAAGCCTCCCTGCTTTGGCAGAACTTTTATCTAGCCAAGTCAGTAGAAACAGCATATGCTATCTTCCATGAAATCGTATACAGCGCTCTTAACACCCATGCACCTCTAGTCAAAACCTGCATAAAGGCTAGAAAGTGCTATTGGTTTACAGCAGAAATCAAAGCTACATTACTAAAAAGAGAGAAGCTTTGGAAGCTAGCATGCAAATCCCACAAAGCCGAAGACTGGTGTCTCTTCAGAACAGCCAGAAACCTCTTACAAAGCTGATTAGAGAAACCAAGGCCAACTTCTATCGCTCTGAACTCGACTCTGCCTCTAACTGCCCCACCAAGTTTTGGTCCACAATAAAAGAACTTTCTGGTCATACTACAGGAAACACTCTCCCCTCAAAAATTATTTCGGACAATGTAACTATCAACAACAAAAAAAGATATACTACGAGCTTTCAACAATCACTTTGCTACTGCAGGGCTAGCTTTTGATAACTCACCTGCATGTAACCTGCGCTCCCAGCTTACTATGCAACCTTCAGAATCCAGTTCCATAGATGCTGTCTTTTCCTTCTCTCCTCCTCCAGTTGGACTTCAGAAAAAGTGCTGGCACTGACACCTTTGATCTGTACTACCTAAAGATTGCCTATCATGTCCTGGCTGTACCTATTACGTATCTATTTAATCTGTCTCTTTCTCAAGGGACCTTTCCAATATGTGGAAGACCGCACTTGCTATTCCGTTATTTAAATCCGGGGACCCCTGCGATCTAAATAATTATAGGCCCATCTCCCTTCTCCCCATCTTATCAAAACTCCTGGAAAAAATTGTGAATGCCCAACTGAAATCTTTCATAAATGATACAAATCTGCTAAACCCTGTGCAATCTGGTTTCAGAACTAAACATAGTACGATCACGGCCCTGGCCAAGGTGACAAATGACTGGCAGCACAATCTAGAGAACAAAAAATTTGTCTATGCGGTTTTCTAGACCTAAGTAAGGCCTTCGACACTGTCGACCACAGCCTACTTCTTTCTTCACTAAAAGCTATAGGCCTAGATTCTACCTCCCTGGGTTGGTTTCATGACTATCTTACAGATAGGCACCAACAGGTCAAGGCTGAAGGTGAACTCTCCCCCTCCAATCTGTTAAAAAGAGGTGTCCCGCAGGGATCCATCCTGGGACCACTTCTATTTGCTATCTATATCAATAATATAGACTCAGGCATCAAAGAGGCAAAAATCTATCTGTTCACAGATGATACAGTGATTTACCTAAGTCGCACAAAACCTGAAACTGTCTGTAGTGACCTGCAAGCTGACTTTAACATCCTACAATTCCAGCTCCTTAGTAAAAAATTGCTACTTAACACCAAAAAGACAAAAGCGATGTTATTTTCACTTGTTAACCATGTAGCTTACCCTGCTGTTACTGGTACTCTTTCCCCCCATCTCCACCCTCTTAGGAGAAAACTTGGAATCTGTGTCGAAATTCAAATACCTGGGGGTCTAGCTAGACCACAAACTTTCCTTTGCAGATCACCTGGAGGATTTGTTTAAAAAACTGAGGCAGAGACTAGGTCTCTTTTTCAGGATAAACCGCCTACTAACTATAAAAGCCAAGAGACAACTAGTTCAGTCTACGTTCCTCTCCCTAATTGACTACGCTGACCTTATATACAGTCAATGTGCTACTTCATACCTCAGTAAACTGGATATACTTTACCACAGAGCCCTGCATTTCATTTCTGGTCTCCCTTTCTCCACCCATCACTGCTCTTTATATGTGGCTGTGGGTTGGACCTCCCTACAGTATAGACACAATAGAAATGCGGCTCTCTGGACATACAGAGCTATCATTGGCAAACTTCCACAGTATATTGTTGATTGTCTGCCTCTTAGTGTGTTTGGAACATATGCCCTAAGAAGCTGCTCCCTGATTTCTCTGAAAGTGCCTAAGGCCCTAATGCATTTTGGGAGAGCTGACATAGGATTCATACTGCCTTCACTCTGGAATGTGCTGCAGAAATCATTGAAACTGAGGTCTCCCGTTAGTCTTACTGTGTTCAAGACTTTGTATACAAAATATATCACAGAAGCCTGCAATTGCTTCCATCGATCCTAGCTTATTTATACTGCCCCTTCCACACCCTTCCTGCTATTTCCAACTTCATTTCCAATTTGTAGCATCACATAATTTGTCACTTACTAATTCACTGTCCTTAATCCTCCCTTCTACATCCCCAATTGTCGCATATCCACAGCATCTCATCCTTTTGCTTCTAGTATTATCCCAGTCCCAGATCTCACCACTGTCTGCCCACTTCTCCTAACACACGTCTCCTTCGTTATATGCTTGGGTTTTATTAACTTGACTAAGTATTCCTCTTCGCTTGTAGCATCCAAAGCAGCTACTCTCTTCGCTAGACTAAAAATGCCTTAACCTTACAGGAATACTAGACCATGTGTATGTTTGTTGAATCTAGTACCAATTATTACTTACTTTGCTACCTCATTGTTATATCTCCATGTATACCCACACTGACTGTCTTCTGTCTGAACATAAATGTATTGTTACTTGACTTGTGTGATGCAGGCCTACCTGCACTGTTGTATGCTTTCACTTACTGCTTAAACTGCCTGTATATAAATGCATTGCTACTTGACCTTGTGTGATGCAGGTCCACCTTGTAAATGAGCTTGCTCAATGGTGTTCGCCTGGATAAAGATTTTGATTGATTGATTGATTGACAGGTGGAACAGCTTATTCTCTGAGATTAGGCTTGATACCGCAGCTGCCATCTTATTGGTGGTTTCTTTTGCCAAATGCATTTCCAATGAAATAAGCCATAGTTTGGTTTCAACAACTGTAACCCGATTGTTGAAAGAGTCTGTTTTTATCTAGCTTTTAAAAAAAAACTCATCCAGTTCTTTCACCGCCTTTATGACTGCACTGTTTGGCGGTTCTGCAGTCCCTCATGCTTTGTCCTCCAGGCTGCCACATTCAACACCTTCCTACACTTTTCCAAGCTTAGATTTTCCTTGGTCTGGGTAGACAGCTTGTCGAGGTTACCTCATGGCAAAACTGAATGATTTAGACAACAGTTGTTACTCTGATGCCGCCAAAAGTTACAGTCCACTTTGTAACATAAAACAGTTCACTAAACAGGAAGGTGGTACCCAGATCAATATCTCTCACTAGTTAAAGTGTCTTCATTTAGGTAGGCAGGTTAAGGTCTTCCTTGCATGGTGAGAGTTTAATTGGAAAGTGTTAGCTTGTTTTTTTAGAACACCGACTATTACTAAACATTTTCACTCCAGCTATACTGAGCTCTGCTGGTGTAACTGTGGCCCGAGGAACCCATTATCATATTTTCGGGAACTGCCCCAAGTTCCAGAGTTTTTCGCAGGATATTCATTTAGAAATTCAAAGGCTTACTGGGCTAGTTTTTACATTGGATTTTACAGAATTGGTTTTGGGTTTTCCTGCTCTGTGATACTGTCATAGTATGACTCGAAAATTGGGTCAGATTCTGCGGGTGGCTGCTCTGAAGTGTATCACTTCTAATTGGCTGTCACCTTGACCTCCTTCTCTAACCCAATGGAGATCAAGAGTGACTGATATAAATGACTGGAAAGAATAACCAGTACCATTCATTTAGATATGGATACATTTTTAGACATATGGCACCCCTGGCATCAGTCAGCAATAACTGCTCTGTCATAATTTGCTTTCTTTGCACGCTTGGCAGCTGGCCTTTTTTTTCTTTTTTTGACAGCTACTTGAGCCTTCATATACTGATGCCTTTTGCTTTGGTGGGGGTGGGGTATGACGTTACGCACCACTACCTAGTTGTTCTGCAAGAGTTCCTGTTTTTCTTCTTAACAGATACTGTTCTGTGTTGTGGCTATTAATAATAGTTAACTTATTTGTTTTTGGTTTTTTATTATCATTCACTGCTTACACTTACTGGGATTATAACAAAGCAGCTTTGCTGTTTTACATTGAACTTGTTAATAAGGCAATTTCCTTTTCTTTTTTTTTTTCTTAACCCATTGCTGACTTCCGCTTTTTCTAACTGATGTGTCAGGACATTAGATTTAATCTGTCTTAAACAGCATGCCAGAGTATATGCCTTTTTGCAATGCTTATGGAAATGTTACTTTTCTTTTTATATGAGATTCTTTTACTCTGTAACCTCCAGTAATTTTTATTTTTTGCCTTTGTACATGATACAGTATGCAATAGGACCAATAAATCTTTACTGAGTTAAAAAAAAAAGTTCACTAAACTACAGTATTTTAATAAAGATTCAGTGAAAGTACAGGAGCCCTCTTGCACACGTCTGAAACAGTTAGTTTCTGCCCATGTCCCCATTCCCCCCACCCCAAAACAAGGCTTCATTAAGCAAAAGTTACTTTTGGGGAAGGAGCCCATAAGGAGAGAGGTGAGCCTTCAGAGGAGGAGGGGAGGCTGGTGGGAGCAAAGAAAATGAACTTCTGGAGGACGCTTGACCATGCACCCTTAAATAACTCGGGGGTTGTGACACGTATTACTCACTGCCCCACCAAACCGTAGGCTATAGTCTTGCAATTCAGTGGGTCAGCAGGTGACTAAGAATGAGTAGATGGAATAATGCTTGTATAATATATAGAGAATAACAGATTTGCAACTGTGTGTTATGGATATTTTTTACACAACCGAGGTGTGTGATGACCCATAAAGCTTGAAAGCGAAGCTTGAGAGGTTTATGAGGTCATCACACACTGAGGATGTGTAAAAAACATCCACAAGAACACAGTTGTGTATCTGTTATTTTTTATAATTACTGGTGCAAGATGTTAGTCCCTGAGACAGTTTGTCCAGACTGTGTCATACCTGCTGCTCCTTGGTCAGTCTCTCTTCTCAAACAGTCTCTGTTCTATACACACACACACACACACACACACACACACACACACACTCTGTATCTCTCTCTGTCAGCCACAGCCACATCCTGGATCACATTGGGTGTCTCCCGATCTGAACGCAGAGCAGGATCAACCAGATATTTGAAAAGGCAAGATCAACCAGATAAAGAATAAATAAAATAATAATAAAGATTGGAGGGGTCGGGATAAAACAGTAGCGGCTCAATGGTAAGCAAGAAATGGAGCTGCCATGCTTCTGACAGTGGTCAGCCCACCCACACACAGAGTGTGAGCCAATGGAGTGGCTCCCTGTAACTGAGTGACATGCTGAGGAAAGTGCTGCTGAAAGAAAGTTTTCAGAATGCTGTAATAACCTGTTTTTGGGTAATTACGGCATTTGAGAGAGCCTTGTAAATGAAGTGATAAAGGAGGTCACCAGTAATTATAGTATGTTACTCTGTTAGGATCCTTTTTTTCATATAACATTTTATGTCTTGGGTGGCTCATTGGTACTGTCCCCACCTCCCTTCCCCCCCCCAGCTGGCAGCCAACTTCCCAGACCATCCTGGAGCTATTCCCCCATGGCTTGTCCCCTATGCTGCAGGGCTGGAGGAAGGAGGGCTGCCCCCACCAGAGTACATACCCAGAGGCCCGTAGGTGTCTGAGTGGTGGTGGTGCTGATTGAGGGTGATGTGTAGGGCATCATGTAGCCCACAGGGCCCTTTTTCCATGACCTCCCTTCCCCTTACCATGGCGGCGTAAGTGTGTACACATGGAAGCATGCACGCACTGCAGAATCATGGCCCCTCACAAGAAGTCTCTCATGCCTGCACTACCACTGGGCCTCCAACCAGCAGCAACCAGAAACTGAGATGGTTTGCTACCCCTTCCCCAAGAGAGGAGAGCAGTACCTGGGACCCTCCATTCTCTCTCCCTGATTCACAGTGACCTGAGTCTGTTCTGAAACCCGGATCACTGGCATGGTGGCAGGTAAGGTACCAACGCCTCAGCCCTCTGCACCACTGGGCTGGCCCTTCTGGTAGGATACTTGAGGAGTATTAAATGCCATGGGAAAGAGGTTTCTTTAGGCTAAAAGTAATTTAGGGAAGGAGCCCAAAAGATCAGAGCCGAAGGCAGGAATAAAATCTTCACTGATCAAGGCATGACTTCCTGTAAGAAGAGCAGGAATGGCAGATGATGAGGATGATGAGGATGATGTTTATGAGCAGAGACAATGAACGAACAGTATAAAGGAGCCATGATCAAACCCCAACTCAGGGCAGAATTTCTCTAATTATAAAACTATGGAACATGGAAACATAAACCCTGCTGGCAGATAAAGACCAAGGGTCCATCTAGTTTGCTCATAGGTATTCCTAACTCACTCCATATCTAGTATCCCAGGAATTATCCCCTCTTACTACTCCCTTGAATCTCTTCCCTCCCCATTTCCCCTAGAAGGACTATGAGGCCCCTTGCTCTGTCCAGCCATGTCTGAACTCATTTATAGTACTCTTCCCCACTACTGCCTCTGACAGTCTGTTCCACAGTTTCCACCTTGATGAACTTCCTCACATCATTTCTGAATTTACACCCCACCAACCTCTAATTAGTTCCCCTTGTGTCTGTATCTGTGTTACTAGTAAATAGATATTTGCTGTTCAACCAATTTATATTCCTTAGGAATGTATAAACCCCTGCCATGTCCCACTTCTCTCTCCTGGCTTCCAGCGAGTACATATTCAGGACCTTCACTCATTCTTCCTGTATCTATCCTGTTGACCTTACATCATTTTGGTGGCCCTTCTCTGCACCGGCTCTAGCATGTCAGTGTCCATTCTCAGATGTGGGCTACCGAACTGGGCACAGCACTACAAGTGAGGCCTCACCAGTGACCTGTGCAGAGACAATATCACTTCCCCTCTCCTACTGTTAACAATTCTCTCAATACAACCCTGCATTGTCATTGCCTTACTGTAGGCCTTAGTGCACTAACTGGTTTGTTAGAGGGAGTCACTAAGAACTTCCAGATCCCTGTTTCCTGATGTAGTAACCAATCTAACTCACCTGCTATCCAATATTCTGTCATTTCTGTTTGTGGTTCTTTTTCACCAAGTATAATACCTTATACTTCTTGGTGTTACATCTGAACTGTAAAGCAAAACTTTGACCAGCTTTCCAGCTTTTCAAGATCCCTCTGAAGTTCCGTCACCCCTTCTTCACTATCTACCCTGCTGAGAGTTTTGTGTCATCCGTAGAGATACACACCTTGCTCTGAATATCTTCTTTTATGTCAGGACAGGTCCCAGGACTGACCCATGTGGCACCCTACTCATGAATCCTCTGTCACCTGATTTGATGCCATTAACTACCATCCTCTGCTGCCTTCCCCATGCTAGTTGTCCATCTACCTGACTAAACCCTTCTCTGTTCTTAAGTCTTCCAATGTGTTCAGTAGCCTCCTATGTGACACAGAATTGAAGGCTTTACTGAAATCAAAGTAGAGCAAATCTAACCTTTGTCCTCTGTCAACCTCCCTAGTGGTCCAAGTGGAAAATCTTATCAGGTTGGTCTGGCATGCCCTCCCTGCCACAGACCTGTGCTATTTGTTGCCTTGTAGCCTGTGTTCCTTCAGCTACAGTAGGTCACCCAGCTTTTCTTTACTAGGATCTCCATCAGCATACTTACAATGGAGGTAAGACTGACTAGCTTGTAGTTTCCTGGGTCCTCCCTGTCCCTCTAATCTGTACAGAGGGACTATGTCTGCAGATCTACAGTCCCTAGGCAAAATTCCAGAATCTAGTGAGCCATTACATAGTTCAGCCAATGACTCATCCAACACAAAAACCATTGCCAGTGTATCCTTGGGTACAGGCCATTCGGGCCTTGTGCCTTATTTGCCTTAAGGGCCTCCAGTTCTGTTTTCACCCTATCAATTGCAATCATTACCACCCCATTTCTTGTACTTCTCCATGTTACTGCCTTGACCCCACTCTCTGGTACAGTACATGCCAATCATCCTCAATTGTGAATATCGAGCAGAAGTAATTAGAAACATAGACTTTGACGGCAGATAAGGACTGCTTGGCCCACCCAGTCTGCCCATTTCCCTACCTATTGGATAAACTGCAGATTCTAGTTAACCAACAGCCTACCTCCTCCTACCCCTGCTATAATTGCCTTATGTCTGTTAGACCCCACAACCTCCCAAGGAAGGCAGTTCCATGCGTCTACCACTCTCTCCGTGAAAAATATTTCCTCACATTGCCCCTGAGACGTCCCTCCTCTATATTTAAATTGTGCCCCCTTGTTCTGGCACATCTCTTTTTCTGAAAGATGCTACCCTCCTGGACTTGTTGATTCCCTTGAGGTACTTGAAAGTTTCTATCATGTCCCCCCTGTCTCTCCTTTCATCATGGGTATACATATTAAGTTCCCTCAGTCTCTCTTCATTGAGTTTCTGATGCAGACCCTGCACCATTTTAGTTGCCCTCCTCTGGACTGCCTCCAACCTGTCTACGTCCTTGCGGAGATGGGGTCTCCAAAACTGCATGCGGTACTCCAGATCGGGGCTCACCAACTGTCTGTACAGAGGGATAACCACTTCCCTTTTTCTACTTGTGATGCCTGTCCCTATGCATCCTAGTATCCCCCAGCTCACCTTACTGACTTCTCACATTGCTTGCCCACCTTTAGGTTATCTGATATGACTACCCCAGGTCCCTTTCCATTATTGTTGTTGTTAGTACCTCCCCTGCCACTGTGTACTCTTCTCCTGGGTTTTTGTTTCTCAGGTGCATTAATTTGCACTTCTTTGCATTGAATCTAAGTTGCCATATGTCTGACCATTCCTCCAAATTTCCCAAGTCCCTTCTCATCCTTTCCACCCTCCCCCCTTCTGTATCAACTCTGTTACAGATCTTTGTGTCATCTGCAAAGAGGCATACTTTTCCTTCCAGACCCTCTGCAATGTCACCTATAAAGACATTAAAGAGGACTGGACCCAGTACTGAACCTGTAGGTACTCTACTAGTAACCCCCCTTTCTTCAGAGTGAGTTCTGTTTACTGTTACCTTCTGTGTCCTGTTGTGCAGCCAGTTTGCTACCCAGGCTACCACTCTGGGAATTGTTTAAAACATTAGCTTTCTGCTCAGTGTCTTCTACCACCCTCCCTCCCTCCCTCCCTCTTAGTCTAACAATCCCTCCCCCTTAGTATTCCTTTTTCCCTAATTTATCTGAAGACATTTTTTTCTTCTACCTTGACACCCTTTTCAGTTCACAGTTCTGTGTCTGCTTTTGTCTGCCTGTCTACTACTTTTGCCTCTTTTAGCTCGATCTGGTATGCCTCCCATTGTTTCTCTCCTTAAGTCTCTTTGTACTTTATGAAGACTCTTTTAGAAACATAGACAGTGATGGCAGAAAAAGACCAAAGGTCATTCAAGTTTGCCTGGAGTTCCCTGTGTGGCCCAGGACCTTTTGTTCACATGGGGTTTTGTCTGTCCTGGTTCAGCCCCCTGCTTCCCTATCTACTGCTGCCAAGCTGAGCAACCACCAAACTCTTCACTCTGTCCCAGCTATGCTTGAAGTCATTTATGGTTTTGGCACCCACCACTTTTGCTGGCAGACTTTTCCATGGGCTTCACCACCTTTTCTGTAAAGTGGAACTTGCTCACATCCCTCTTAAACCTTTCTCTCACTAATTTCCACTCGTGACCTTAGGTTATTAACTCTACTCTTGCTAAATAGTTCTCCGCTGTTCACCTAGTTTATTCCCTTCAGAAACATGAAAGTCTCTATCATATCCCACCTCTCTCATTTGATCTCAAGTCAGTGCATGTTCAGTGCCTTGAGATGATCTTTGTAAGATCTGCTTTGTTGGCTCTGACTCATCTGGTTGCACGGTCTCCAGCCATTCCCTGCCCTTCTTCAGGTGAGGACTCCAGAAATGAGCACAGTATTCCAGGTGTGATCTCATCAGTGACCTGTATAGAGGTGGTAGTTGTACCTCATATTTCCTGCTGTTGTTACCTATTCCAATACACCCCAGCATCCTATTAGCCTTACTATAGCCTATGTTACACTGGCTTGATAGTTTGAGGGAGTCAGTAATGATGACTCCCAGGTCTTTTTCCTCTGCTGCAGTGCTCAGTTTAACCCCTCCCATCCAGTAATCTGCCTTGTATTTTTTCCTTCCTCTAGGTGCACAGCCTTGCATTTCTTGGCGTTGAATTTTAACTGCCAAACCTTAGACCACCTCTCTAACCTTTGTAGCTCCCTCTGCATCTTCCTGATCCCTTTGTCACTATCTACCTTACATACAGCTTTGTGTCATCTGCAAAGAGACACAACTTGCCCCAGATGCCCTCTCCAGTATTGCTGCTGAACATATTGAAGAGGACAGGACCCAGAAAAGATCCCTGTGGCACCCCACTTGTGACCTCCCTTGCTTCCAATTTGACCCCATTTACCACTGCCATCTGTTGTCTCACTTTTGTCAAGTTTCCTAACCATCTAACTACTATATGGCCCTAGCTGCACCCAGGTCCTCCAGCTTCTTCATCAGTCTTCTGTGTGGCACCGACTCAAAAGACTTGCTGAAATCAAACTAGGGTAAATCCACAGTATGGCCCTTATCTACTGTCTTTGTTACCCAGTCAAAGAACACTAGTAGGTTGGTCTGACAAGACCTCCCTGCCACAGACGCATGCTTTTTACTATCCTGTAGACTATATCTCTCGAGGTAGTCCACAATGTCCTTGTTGGTAGGTAGGTAGGTAAAACTTTATTTTTATACAGTCAATGCGTGTCATTTAGACTTTTCAGTCCAGTTTGCAAGACAGTTCTGTGTTTAGGTTATCTAAGGTTGCTATATATAAAACATAGAAAGTTTAGGTAAAAGGTCACATTACTTGGAGAAACAAACATATAGTTTAGCATAAAAAACAGAAACTCCATCAGTTTACCCACTACAGAGGAAAGGCTGACAGGTCTGTAATTCCCAGGTTGCTGCTTGTCCCCCTTGTGTGTAGCAGGACTACATCCACTACTGTCCAGTCTTTTGGATTACCCTGTCTGAACTGAGCTACTGAATAGAACTACTAGGGGTTCAACCAGTTCCTCAGCCGAGTCCTCGAGCATCTCTGAGTGCATCCCATCTGGTCCTGGGGCTTCATCTACCTTTAGGGCTTCAAGCCTCTTTTGGGACCTTTCTTTGGTAAATACTGGCTGTTTCATTTCAGGAATGAGCCTGGCAACTGCCTTGATGCCACTTTCAGTCAGAGATTTGGTGTCTTTCCTTGTGAAGACAGAGCAGAATTAATTATTAAGGACAGCTGTTTTTTGTTCATCTTCCTCTAGCACCCTCCTCCCTTGTAGCCTAACAAGACTCCCTCCCTGCTTGCTTTTTTCCTGAATATATTTGAAGAATTGTCTTTCTCCACCCTTTGCAATACACAGCTTCATGTCTGCTTTGCTGACCATTGTTTTTGCTGCTCTAGTTTTCATTTGGTACTCACTCCATTCCTCCTGGCCTACTTTTCTTGTACCTAGTGAAAGCATTTTTCTTGGTCCTCACTGTTTCTCTGACCATTTCCAAGAATCAAATTAGTATCTTGTACCTGTTTAGTTTGTAACAATTCTAGCACATGACTTTGTTGCCTCAAGAATGGTCCCCTTGGTTGCCTCCCATCTTTCCTCTACATCGCCGATGCTGTCCACTCAGGTCAATTTGTCTTAGACCAGCTCCCTCATCTGGTTGAAGTCAGCTCTTCTGAAATCTTGGACTTCAATCTTTGATGGGGCATTCTGGTCCTGAGAGCCAGTCTGAATGAAATGGAGTTATAGTCACTGGACCTCAGTGGTTTTCCTACCCTCACTCCATGCACCATCCCCGAGTTGGTGACTGCTAAATTGAGAATGGCCATCAGTCTAGTGGGTTCTATGACTAGCTGCACCAGAAGATAGTCCTGAAATGTATCCAACAGGGCTTGACTTCTGGCGCACCTGACTGCAGAATGTCCCAGTCGATATCCAGCAGGTACAAATCACCCACCACCACCATTTCCCCCTTCTTCACTCCCCTTGCCAGTTCTTTCCCAAGCTCCACATGACACTCTCTTTCCCTTGTCCTGATGATCTATAGATCACCCCCATCCATACGTTCTTGCCTGAGGGTGCCATGAGGTGAACTCACAGCGACTCTGTGTCCCCTTTGCTTCCCTGATGTGCCCATCCTTCACAGCCTCTGTGCCCTCCCTGACATATACGGCTACCCCCCTTCACCTCTCCATCTGTTCTGTCTATACATTGTGTAACCTGGGACTGACAAGTCCCAGTCATTATTCCCTGTGGTCCACATTTCTGCGATGGCTATGAGGTCCACTGTAGTATCTTCCACCAAAGCCTGGAGCTCACTGATTTTATTACCCAGACAGCTGGCATTAAGACAGGCCCCCTCCCAACTAGCTCCGGATCCTCTGTTGCTGTTTTGTGATCCTATCCCTGTATTCCATCCCATTCTCCTTACATTCTTATTTTTCTTATTACTTGCAGACCCTGAGAGCCTTCCCCCCCCCCACCTCTTCCACTACACCTTTTTGATCCTCAACCTTATATTTACCTGCCTTACTGTTATCAGTCCCCAGTACAGGGGAAACAATAGTTAAGTTCCCCTCCCTCACTCCCTTTACCACGGTTCCTGAAGTCTCAGTGTCCCCTGCAGTCAGTTTAACTGTCTAATGTAGACATTAAACTTCAGCTTCTGCACACTGGTCCTCTCTCTTGTTAGGTGAAGACCATCACCCTTGAAGAGCCTCCTGTCCCAGAAGTCCCGCCAGTCTCTGACAGAGTGGTTCCCTTTCCTCCTGTCGCCATCCCTTTAACCACCTATTTAATTGCTCTATTGCTACTTCACATAGGGGAAACCCTGGAAAAGGCCAGGGAGTGTCCCTGCAATCTGTCCCCCAACCTCTGAAAGTTCAGCTTCACTAGCTCCACTGGCTGGTTCAGCAGATCAAGTGTATTAGTACTCCCAGCCTCCTACCCCCCCACCCTTCCATCCCCGCTATTGTGTCTATGCCCTGGATGGCTGATGCTCCACGAAAGCACCTGACCATTCCCCACCCATTCACTTGGCTACTCCTCAATTCATTTTTTTCTAAGTTTCTCAGTCCCGATTTACAAACTCTTGGCCCTGCTGCCAATAATAGGAGTGCCGTGATGGTGTATGGGCAAGGTGAAAATTGGGTGGTCTTCATTTGTTCTCCCAACCACTTGGTTAAATACATTCCTCAGGCTGCTATTCAGTTACACTTTTTTAAATGTATTTTTTATTGTTATAAATTCATGTCTAACCCAGATTTCCCAATCACTTTCCTTGTCTGGAAGCACTGATTTCTATGGCTAGAAGTGAGAAAATATGACAGTGCAAGTTACAGTGTAAGAGTGCGTGTCAGCCAGATCCACACAATCAGCCCCTCCCGATCTCCACAGATGTGCCCCTTTGCTGAAAGAGACCAGGTGCTTGAGAACTCTCATAGATGGAGACCGGTTCAGCTCTCCACTCATCATCCTCAGCTTAGTTAAGTTCATCACATAGGGAATATAGCGAGCCATTTTGTTTTGACCATTTAGCCATGTTTACACGGCTGCTGCACTGTTACCTGCAGTCGGCTCTGTCCTCCATCCATCTCCTGCTTCACATCACAATAACATCCACATGACCCTTCTCAGCAGTGATGCAAGCCACACTGAGAAAAGGCAAGTGTTTAAAGGGGATGGGTGATGGCATCTATCTCATGCAGTGCACACTTATCATACCCTCTAGATGGCTCTTGCTCGTAACAGGAAGACTCACCCCACCAGCTGCCACTTGCTCCTAATAGGGTGACTCATGGTGCCTGCACTGCCCACCACCCACATACAAAAGTGGAAGCAGGTCTTTCCTTTTCTGCTCAGTGAGCCTCACTTAATCCCCCACACTATTTAGACATGACGAACTGTGGTTAGCTTGGAAAATCATCAGGAATCCAGTTCCGTTCCCCCTCATCACATCACTGGTAAAAACATTATAGCCTCTGCATAGATCATGCTGTGTGCAAAAACTGTGCAATGATAGCTGATTGAGCAGGTAGTAGATGCTTAGGGTGTCTGTCTCATGTTAAAGTGAGGGTGCAGCCTGTCCATATGGCTGCTTTCACTGCTTACTCTGTAATGTATTCCCAACTAAGCTGTGGCTAAGTGAGAGGAGAAGCAAATGACTTATCATAATCTGGTAATTGTCCTAATTATCACATTTGCACCACAGGAACCCACACACTTGGACTGTTGCAGTGCAAATGCGACAGTGTAAACAGGCCTTTTATGTTGTATAGTACAGCCCTCCGCTGTCCAATTAACTCTGCTCCATTCTGGCAACAGAAAAATGATTTACTGCAGGTGATTTGCTCTCGCTGAAACTTTGCCACAAGATATTTTTTTCTTGCACGTGAGGTACGGCAGTTTTATCTACAGCATATGAGGGCTATGACTCACATCATTACTGCTGAGACAATGGCTCAACAGGCATGACATTTTTTTATTCTGGGTAAGGGGTACTGTGTTGCCCAAAAACAAGCACTGGGGGAAAAAAAAACATTTCGCCTCCCAACTAAACAATCTCCATGTTCTCAACTCACTGCCTTTTGCTAACCACAGTCTGGTCCCAGTGCTTGAAATCCCCATGGCTACCGGTTCAGCTCTCCATTTATAATCCTCACCCAGCCACCATCTCAATGAATGAGTATGTGCTCATTAATATCTCACTTATTCTTATTTGAATGATCTATATTTAAATATTTAAATATAGTATCTCTCCTCTTCTCCCATCTCCTCGTATCCTACCTCACACTACCAGATCTCTGTATTTACTAAAAGGACTGCAGTTGCATTTCATTTGTGTGTGTGTGTGTGTGTGTGTGTGTGTGCCTGTGTGTTTCTAATATCAAAACAGCAATAATGCAAATGTAGCCCTTTTAGTAAATTTGCCATTTTTTAGATGTATAGGGTAGTGTGAGTGAAGGCAATCAGAGCTGGGAGAAGTGGGGGGTTAGTGTAATTAAATACAGATCCCTTAGAGTAAAAGAAAACAAGGCTAAGTAACCTACTGATCATCACTGGTAGCACTGGTAGCACTCATACAAGTGTGTGGCTTGGAGGACAAATTTAGGGTGAGTCAAAAAACACTCATCCAAGGGGTTTCATTAAGAGAGACAATAAACCTATTTCTGTATAAAAATCAATTTCCAGCACAAGAGTTATTTGCATTAACATTTGATGATGCTGAAATTGATTTTTAATCTCAATTTAAACGAAAGTTGATTAAAATAATACAGTGCCGTGAAAAAGTATTTGCCCCCTTCCTGATTTTCTCTGTTATTGCATATTTGTCACACTGGATGTTTTCAGGTCTTTAGACAAAATATAATATTAGATAAAGGAACCTGAGTGAACAAATAACACTTTTTTTTTTCTTATTTCATTAATTTAATGAAAAAGTTAACCAACACCAACTGGCACTGTGTGAAAAGTATTGCCCCTAGCAATCAACCTTTTAAAAGGATAATTAGAGTCACTGATTGAACACAGCCAGGCTTGATTACAGCCAGCCCTGCTCAATATAAACCTCACTTATTTTGACCCTTACCATCAGAGTCACTTTGCCAGCACAAAGATTCAAGCAGCACATTATGCCATGATCAAAGGAAGTTCCTGAAAAGATCAGAAAAAATGTGTTGCCCTCATCAATCTGGAAAGGGTTACAAAGCTATTTCTAAGGCTCTGGGACTCCATCGAACCACAGTGAGACCATAACCTCCAAATGGAGAACACTTGGAACAGTAGTGAATCTTCCCAGGAGAGGGCGGCCTGCCAAAATTACTCCAAGGGCGAGCGTAAATCATCCAGGAAGTCTCAAAGGATCCTAAAACAACATCCAAGAACTGCAGGCTTCTCTTGCCTCAGCTAAGGTCAGTGTTCATGACTCCACAATCAGAAAGAGACTGGGCAAAAATGGGCTTCATGTGAGTAGCAAGGCGGAAACCACTGCTAACCAAGAAGAACATAAATGCTCGCTCTCATTTGCCAAGAAGCACCTGGATGATCACAAGCCTTTTGGGAAAATGTTCTATGGACAGATGAGTCCAAAGTGGAACTTTTGGACGACATGGATCCCATAATGTCTCGCGTAAAGCAAACAAGCATTCCACAGTAAGAACACCATACCAACAGTCAAACATGGTGGTGGTAGTGTAATGGTATGGGGATGCTTGCTGCCCTAAGGACCTGGATGACTTGCCAAAATTAAAGGAACCATGAATTCTGCTCTGTACCAGAAAATTCTTAAGGAGAATGTCCGGTCATCCTTCCGTCAGCTGAAGCTGAAGCGAATTGGGTCATGCAGCAAGACAATGATCCAAAATACAAAAGCAAGTCCACATCAGAATGGCTAAAAGAAGTAAAATTAAAGTTTTGGAGTGCCTAGTCAAAGTCCAGACTTAAACCCAATAGAGATGCTGTGGCAGAACCTGAAATGAGCAGTTCATGCTCGAAAACCTACCAAATGTTACTGAATTAAAGCAGTTCTGCAAGGAAGAGTGAGTTAAAATTCTCCACAGCGATGTGAAAGACTGATATTGAATTATAGGAAGTGTTTGGTTGCAGTCATTGCAGCTAAATGTGGCGTAACCAGTTATTAAGTGTAAGGGGGCAATTACTTTTTCACACAGTGCCAGTTGGTGTTGGTTAACTTTTTTCATTAAATAGGTGAAATAAAAAAAAAAAAAGTGTTATTTGTTCACTCAGGTTCCCTTTATCTAATATTACATTTTCTCTAAAGACCTGAAAACATCCAGTGTGACAAATATGCAATAATAGAGAAAATCAGGAAGGGGGCAAATACTTTTTCACGCCACTGTAGCACCGAGTTTTGAAACATACAATGGTTGCAAAGGTTGTAATCAAGAGTATCGATTTCACAACTTTGTGACCCTTTTGTTATGAAAGTATGTTTATCACAGTACAGAATGTGTTGGAGTCTTTGTTAGGTATTCAGTCTTTTGTGGGATAACACCTGTTTGACCTGACCTTTAACGTGAACGTTTTTAGACTTCACTGGGGAGTTTATCACATGCAGAAAGTATGAGGGAGTTTTTAATTAAAACAATTATTTCTACTAAAACTGGAGCAACTTGGAGCCCTCCTTCCCTCCCTCCTCCCTCCTTCCTTCCTTCCTTCATTCCTTCCTCAGAAGACTCATTTCCATTTGTGACCTAGGGGATGGGGAGGGGGTAGGAAGGTAATAGGTACAGCTAACAAGTTATAGAAAGATACAAGAAAACATTCTTCCACAAGGATTCTTATGAACAGTAGCAGTAAGTAACATAAGAATACAACACAAAAATGTTTTGGTACTCCACTTATTGATCATACAGCACTTTAAGTTAGTGTGTGTGTGTGTGTGTGTGTGTGTGTGTGTGTGTGTGTGTGTGTTTAAAATAGAGATGGTGTAGACAAATGTTTGTCTTAATAATGGTCCCTTTTTTGTGAAGGTTCCGTGGCACCCTTATCCTGTTAGAGTCGTGCCAGGCAGGCTGCCTCATTCTATGAAGATGCCATGATGTCAGTCAATCTCTAGCCCAAGCTCCCCTGTTTCCTGCCAGACTGCTTGCTGCTGTGTGATAGCACATACACTGCCAGCAGCACCCCATCCACCGCAGCACCAAACTCCTCCTTGTGATAGCACACACACTGCCAGCAGCACCCCACCCAGTGCAGCAGCAAACTCCTCCATGTAATAGCACATACACTGCCAGCAGCACCCCACCCAGTGCAGCACCAAACTCCTCCGTGTGATAGCACATACACTGCCAGCAGCACTCCACCCACCGCAGCACCAAACTCCTTTACACTAAAATGGAGCAGGGGCTGTATCATAAGCTCTATGAGGAGAGACTGAAGGATCTCAATATGTAAACCCTGGAAGAGAGAAGGAAGAGGGAGACATGATGGAGACCTGTAAGTACCTCACAGGGCTGACTAAGGTACAGGAGAGGAATATTTTTCAGAAGAGAATGTGAATGAGAACAAGGGGCATGCAATAAAGTTGGAAGGGGGAATTCAGGAGAGATGTGAGGAAGTACTTCTTCACTGAAAGAGTGATGCATGCCTGGAACAGTCTTCCAGTGGAGGTGGTGGGGGTAGAAACAGTGGTGGGCTTCAAGCATTCATGGGCTAGGCACAAAGAAATCTTGGTAGGAAAGCAGCGGGGATAGTAGCTGGAGATCAGGCAGGATCTCTGGTGATAGTATAGGCAGGGACAAACTGGGCAGACTGGGTGAGCCAGGCAGTACTTATCAGCTGACAGATTCTGTTTCTATGTTAACCAGTCATGAGAGGGAGACAAACAGTAGTGGAGAGCCGGGGGGACATAAACGATAGTGTCGCAGCTCAGCGGTCATCTCCTCGGATCTCCCTCAAGAGATGGGAACATGAACAGTAGAGCCATAGCTCGGTGACAATCTCCTTGGGACTTTCTTCCTAAAATGAAAACCACTACACTTCTTCAGTGTGTTTTTTCAACCTCCTCTTGTAAATGTCTACTTGCAGCATATACACTGTACAACTTTTTTTGCCTGCTGCATTGAAAAAAACAGAAACACCTTGCAACTCCAGCAACTGCCATCTCACCTACTGTACTTACTGTATCTTGTCTGCTTCAGCTCTCCCAGTTGGTGAAATTAATATAATAACACAAGCCTAGTTGCTACATAAAGCAGCAGTGTGAGTGTACTTCAAACCTATTCTTTTCTTTCTCTTATTCTGGCTAAGCTATTGTTTTGTCAATTATAATATACTGTACTTCAGGGCAAAGAAAGTTGCATTCAGCTGACACTGTACTGTGCAGTGTAAAGAGTTAAGTAAGCAAAGCAGGTGCCTGAAATGAAACCGTGCCGTATGACAACCAGCATGCTTCATAACGCACAACCTGCAAGCAGTGTACAACTGACATCTGTGTATGCTAGTATGGATATGTTAGCAAAATATAAAATAGTGTACTGGCAACCATATGCAACAAAGCTGTTTCCATCAAGAGGTTTCACTGAAATCATAGGGACCTCAAGAGTGAAGCTTGAGAGGTCCCATGATGTCACCTGGTACCCCAAGATGGAAACGTGCTGAGTTGTGAGGTAGGCTATACAATAGAGATACATACAGAGGGAGAGAAAGAGAGAGAGAGAGAGAGAGAGAGAGAGAGGGAGGGAGAGAGAGAAAGAAAGAGAGAGAGAGAGAGAGTGAGAGAGAAAAATAAATGATGGCAAAGTGTGGTATACAAGACAATAATACATTGGAGGGGTCAAACAAGCCATAAAGTCACAAGCCTGAAGGACAACTGACCTTGCTTGTTTGACCCTTTGATGGAATTATTTCATGAGTATGCCAGATGTTGCCATGTTTTATTTTATATAATGCCTTAGACTGGGCACTTTTTCTTGCATCCTATGTTTTGCTACAGTGTTGGGCGGATACTAGGGTGACTGTTACGTTTAACACCTTACAGTACATTACACCTTGTTTTATCTCAACTCTCTTTGTTCCTTGACTCCTCCTCCTTCTTTACCCCATTTCAGTCTGCTTTTAGGAAGTCTCGCTCAACTTCTACGGCCCTCCTCCAACTCACTGACTCCATTCTCTCATTCATGGATCAGGGTCTAAACACATCTGGAGCTTTTGTCGATCTTGCTAAAGCTTTTGACGCTGTGGCACACCCTCTCCTTCTGGTCAAGCTTACACCAGTGGGTATTTCTGATTCTGCAGTCAGCTGTTTCCACTCTTACCTTGTGGGTCGGTCTCAGTCTGTCAGGATAGGTACCTCAATTTCCTCCTCACACCCTACTTGCTTGGGTGTCCCTCAGGGGTCTGTCCTGGGTCCTGTTCTTTTTACCATATTTTTAAATGACCTTCCCACTGTTTGTTCTTCAGCATTGATTCATGTGTATGCCAGTGATACTGTACTATATGCATCTGGCTCCTCTGCTTTACCTCACAATTACAGCTGGATTTTGACAATATTCAGCATGGGTTGAAGTCTAACCAGTTAACCCTCAATGCCAAAACACAGTGTCTATGACTTTTGGCACCTGTCAGAGGCTTTCCAGACTTTTCCCTCTCCCAGTTTTTCACACTCTGGATGGTACTTTGATCGAGGATGTTTACTCTTTTAAGTACCTTGGAGTTTGTCTTGACCGTCATCTTGATTTCTCCATTCATATTAATGCCATTCATCATAAACATCACCCCAGACTAGATGTTCTGTACAGGAATAAATCATAGAAATCTGTTGGCATAGAAGGACCCCACGGCCCATCCAGTCTGCCCGAACCCCCAAGTAAGACCTCCACCCTCCATTCTCAGCCTTCCCCTGTCAGTTAGGCCCATCAATGTATCCCAAGCTCTTTTGAATTTGTCCACTGTACCTACCCCCCATCACCCATTCCAGCTGTCTGTTTCATGGCCCCACCATCCTCTCAGTAAAAAATCTCTCCTTAATGTCACTTCTGAATCTTCCCACCTCCAGTTTGAATGCATGCCCCCTAGTGGATTTGTTTTCACTCATTCTGAAGATGTTGCCAACCCTCACCCTGCTTATGCCCTTCAAGTACTTGAATGTCTCAATCATATCCCCCTTTCCTTCCTCTTGTCCAGCATGTACAGGCCCAGTTCTCTCAACTTCTCCTCATATGACTTCTCCCACAGCCCTTTCACCATTTTGGTTGCCTTCTCTGGACCCTTTCCGACCTGTCCTGTCCCCCTGCAAGTATGGCCTCCAGAACTGGGCCCCATATTCCAGGTGAGGTCTGGCCATGGTTTTGTATAGTGGCATGATCACCTCCCTGATCCTGCTTGTAAATCCCCTTCCCTATGCATGCCAACAATCTGAGTGCTTTCTCTGTTGCCCTGTTGCACTGACTCCAGACTTTCAGGTTGTCTGAAATACTGATCCCTATGTCTCTTTTCTGCTCTGTAACCCCTAGTTCTTCCCCCCCATAGCCAGTATTTTGCCTTTGGGTTATTATGCCCTATATGCATAAATCTGCACTTTTTTGCACTGAACTGCAGCTGCCACCTTTCTGACCACTCCTCCAGCATAGCCAGGTCCTCCATCATCCCTTCCACCCCCCTTCTGCCGTATCAATCCTACTACTACACATCTTCCTGTCGACTGCAAACAGACGCACCTTCTCCCATAAACCCTCTGTAATGTCCCCTCTTTATATGTTAAAAAGTAGGGGTCCCAGCACTGACCCCGGGGAACTCCACTCATCACGTTTTCTTTTTCTGGGTGCACCCCATTCACCACAACCCTCTGTGTCCTCCCCTCCAGCTAGTGTGCTACCCAGTTTGTGAGCTTGCACCCTACTCCCAAGCTGCCACCTTTCCTACTAGCCTCCTGGGGGGGACAGTGTCAAATGCCTTCCTGAAGTCCAGGTAGGCCACATCCACCACCCCCACATATCTCTGTAACCCTGTCAAGGATTTCAGTCAGAGCTTTATCCAGTTTCTTGTCTGCCATGAGATTCTGGGTTGTCAGTATAGGTATAAAGTTGGGGGGGGGCTAAAGCCCCACAGTTATAATCTTAACAAACCTAGGGGGATCTGAGGGCATGTTCCCCCATAACATTTTAACATTTTTACCATCCAATGGTGTCTTTTTCTGCATTTTAATAGTGAAAGAACTATTTTAAAAGCCTGGTTATCATTGCCTGTATTTATTGGTACATGTGGAAAGATTTGGTTACTGGACCACCGAGGACAACTGACAGAGACACAATTTTCCTAGCAGATCTGCTGGTTATAGGACCCCAGGTGAAAAACAGACAGACACCATTATCCCAGCAGATCTGCTAGGAAGATTACAGGACCCTAGAGGAAAACAGGCAGGTGCCATTATCCCAACAGATCTACTGGGAAGGTTAAAGGACCCCAGAGAAAAGAGAGATGCACTATTACACCAGCAGAACTTTAGTGATGAGAAGCATACAAGACCCCAGAGAACAAAAGACAGAGATACCATTATCCAAGGAAACCTGCTTGGAAGATTACAGGACTCCAGAGCAAAAGAGAGATAGTTAGACACCATGGTCCCAGCAGATCTTGTTCATATGAAACAGCTATCCAAAAGATCGTGCTGAAGCATTCTTGGAACCAAATGTTTAAATCCTTATAACTTTGGAATGGATTCATATTTTCTCACAAAACCAATGAAACACACCATTCTGGTGCAATCCCTTTCTAGCTTGGAAATTTCAGACCAAAATTCCAAACTGTCTGTCAAGGTGTTGGGCAATGACAAAAAAAAAAAAAAGCAGCAAAAAAACTCAAATTCTGTTCACTTTTTTCACTATCCAGATCTCGGAATGTGCACACCCAAATCTAAACTTGACACATTGAGACATTGTCCCGAAGTTATGGCTCCAAAATCTGATGCAAGTCTGTTGAACAGAGGCGAAGCTATTAAAGTGCAAATTTAGAGCTTTAACACTAAACAGCCTACTCAGCCCTACTTAAAATAGCATTACCATGGCGACCCTATAATCATCAAAGAAGCAAAGAGACATATGATTATACAACAATTTCCTGGAAAAAAGCCACAATATACTTAATAAATTAAATACAGCAGTATTATTAAACAAGCATTTTCAATGCCGAATGCTGTCTTGCTGACATTGGCATTGGTAGTGCAGGAATTAGACAGATGCATAAAAGGAATAGCAGTGAAGTACGGAAGTGACGCCAACCCCACACCACTCTGAAGAGACTGACAGGCACTGAGATGTGCCTTCGGGTGTCGGCCATAATGCTCATGTGATTTCATCTCACCCTACCCTGCAGATTCTGACAAGTATCGCGTTCTGCCTTGGGGTCCTTGGGCCTTATGCTCTCCCCATTCCATATGGAAATACATTGAGATGGGTGCAGTATAGGAGAATGGGGTGAACTTTGGGGCTGAAGAGTGCAAGGTACAGTTCGATGCCTGTCAGTGGCTGCAGGGTGGGGGGGTGGAATGGCATGAGCATTAGAACTGATACTCTAAAGTCACACCCCTGATGCTGGTTAGTCTCTACAGGGTGGGACATTATGGTTAGAAACCCTAATGTCCCGGGCATTTGTCGGTATTTGCCCTCCAACTTTTCAGCAAGGAATTTTTCTCACCCCACCTCATGAATGCATTCAGGACCTCTGCTCATGAACAATGGCACTGTGATTTTGTTAATCTGTCCTCAACGTTGATGTCCCACAGTGATTGCGCCATTCTGCGTCAGTAGCTTGAAACCACATTTTGGGCAGGATGTGAGAAATGACAACTGTACTGCTCTTAAAGAGGTGTACAAAAATGGCAATGTGGAAACTCTGGAGTGAAAATATTAAAAATTCTCCAAGTTATGAGTGTACATGGAAACTGCACAATGCATGCTCGTAACACAGTCATTCAGCGGAAATTTCTCGCCAAATTTTCAACATAGGCATTCTGGAACCTCCTCTCATGAACACTGTCACAGTGATTTTCTTAATCTGTCCCGAACATTGATTTCCTACGGCGACCTCGCCATTGCGCACCGCATGTGCAAAACTACCTTTTGCACAGCATGTGAAAAATAACAACTGTATTGTTCTTAAGGAGGTGTGCAAAAATGGCAATGTTGACAATCTGGGTGGAAATATTAACAATTCTCGAACTTACAAGTGTGCATGGAAACTGAGCAGTACACACTCATAAAATAGGCATTTTGCGGAATTTTGTCACCACATTTTCAACATATGCATTTTGGGACCTCTGTTCATGGACAGTGTCACTATGATTTTCTTAATCTCTCCAGAACATTGATTTCACACACCGACTGTGCCATTGTGTGCCACATGTGCGAAAACACATTTTGGGCAAGATGTGAAAAATTACAGCTATACTGTTCATGAGAAGGTGTGGTAAAATGGCAATGTTGAAAATTTGGAGTGAAAATATTAAAATTCGATATTACGGCGTGCATAGAAACCTACGCAACTACGCTGTGTACAATGGTGTTAGAAATTTTCACAAATTTGCAACATTGGGTTTTAGACCTACACTCATGAACTCATGACACTGTCATTGTCGTCACTCTAGTCCTGAAAGGTGGTTCCGCACAGTGACCGCGAAATCACCTTTTGGCACCGAATAACAAAATAACAGTGACTGAGTTCATGAGGTGGGGTCCCAAGAACCCCATGTTGAAAATTTGGTGAACAAATTCCCAAAAATGGCTGAGGTATCCACCAAAGTTGAAAAAAACCCTATTTATGCCAGTGTAGAGCTTACCGGCATTTCTTCAGTTTGCGGTTGGCTTTGAAGAGTGCACACACGTTTCCAGTCCACCGAAGATCATTGCGCCAACCTCCAGAGGTAAGTATGGGGTGACAGGGGTGTGTGGAGGTGGGTGCGGGTTGGGGGGCATAAGAGACCACAGGGCCCGTTTTCTGTTTTTACAGGGGAAAAACAAAAAACAGCAACGTGGGACACTTTGGGCATGCCGGGGTGGGCTCCCAGCCTGCTGGCATATCTGGGTGTTTCTCTGTGGGGGCTGGAGCCGACAGGGTTTGGGCACCCCGTTGGCCATACACTGTGCTGGGGGAACATGAGCATGCTGGGGTGGGCTCCCAGCATGCCACCTGGTTTTTTGTTTGTGGGGGAGTTGGAGCCGATGGGGAATGGGTACTCCTGTTAGCTTCATGGTGTGCCTTTGGGGGAGCAGCATGAGCCGAGGGGGATTGGGCACCCCCTCGGCACACAACAAATTTTTTTTGGGGGACATTATGCTGACGGGGATTGGGCTACCCAGTCGGCAAATGAACTGGTGAGGGCAAATGCTGACAGGGGGATTGGGCACCCCGACATCGGCTGTTATGCGGACTGCAAGAGCCGGATGACTCCGCCATGTTTATTGAAATGTTACACCAGGGAAGGCACGCCCTGCAATGAGGGAGCACTCCCTTGTTGCAGTGGCTAAATCCTTTCAAGGTGGTGGCGTGCTTTTGCATTGCTGTCATAGACAGCATGCAATCTAATTTGTGCCACAGAGCCCAGCCTGAAAAAGCAGAGGTGTCACTGGCCACTACAGGACTGCACCTCAAAAAGACGGCTATTCCAAGTTACCGCAATATGTTTCTTTCGCATGCGCAAGACAACATTAAAAAGGAAAGCAATAGGAAAGGACTGACCTCAACCTAATCAATTAACACACACACACGCACACACAACACACACACACACACACACACACAACACAACACACACACAACACACACATCACACACACACACACACACATATGCATTTAACACACACAAGCACACACCCCCACACACACACACACAACACACACGCGCACATAACACACAGACACACACACACACACAAGCACACAACACATGTACACATGACACACAGGCACACACACACAAAAACACACAAAACACACACATAACACACACACACACACACACACCACACAGACCACGCTCACACACAGGCAACCCATATCACATGGATAATAATTATTGTACGGCACATATTCAGCATCCACCACTACATCAGATGTTTCCATGTCCTAATTATGGAAATGAACAGTGTTTGCAAAAAGATTGCAGTTCCATTCAAGAATGTCTTTCTCCTCATGGAAGTAAACTTTTCGAGAAAAAATTAGAGCAGTCTTAATAATCTGATATGATGAAGCTTTCTGTTAGATAAGCAAGGCACATCTGGTCTGCCATGAATAGTAATTTACAACAACTGCATGCTGTGTATCACTTTTAGGGTGTCACAACTGTATTTTCCCCAGGATTTGGTTTTGATAAACAAAACTGAGACTAGGTCCAGGTACAATAAATTCTGAAACAAGGGTTCCTGTCATGTTAATGTCAAACTTAGCCTCAAATTATATGCAAATG
Source organism: Neoceratodus forsteri (assembly GCA_016271365.2). Lineage (NCBI taxonomy): Eukaryota > Metazoa > Chordata > Ceratodontiformes > Ceratodontidae > Neoceratodus > Neoceratodus forsteri. The sequence goes on along the minus strand of CM057459.1, from coordinate 1,279,563,585 downwards.
AGCATCCCAGGAAAAGGTGCTCGTGTGTCGAGGATTGTAAGAATTATGGGTCTAGGACAATATCTTTCAGATGTGCTTATGTTTATGGAAGTTTCTCATTCCTGTTTGGCAATGAGCACCGAGTCACAGAATGTTGCAGACATAATTTCGACCCCACAGTGCAACACAGATGCCCACACCCATGTCCACCCCTCACGCTGAACTGTGTGCCAACTCTGAATCAGCCACCCCAATCGCGCTCATTCCAATCTTCAACAGTCCCACTGAGTTATTACTAACCTGCTGCTAGTCACTGTGTTTGAGTCCCACCCTAAGCTCTCCGGAACTTTCTCCTGTGACATCTGGTGCTCCTGACGACTCCCATTCCTGATCTTTCGACCTTCCACCTCAGTACTGCAGCCATGGCCTGTATGCTTACAAGTCTCAGACTACTTTTGTTTTTCTCAGTTGAACTTCATGAGTGCTGAATGGGTGCCCATGTAGTCCAATGGAGAAAAATTAAAGTGCACTCCATACGGTGTCACTGTGAAATGCTGTGACATAAGGAAAATGAAAATCAAAGCTCGTTTAAAGTCTTCCTTTTTATTTAATCAGCAGTCAAAGTTTCTTCAATGGGGAAAATTATTGGGGGCTGCAGCCTCCCCCAAATCTGCCTGCCACTGGTGAGCTTACAGTTAGGAGGATTCTCCCTCTCCTTGATTCTGATGATCTGATTTATAGTGGCGCACCTAAATCTTCCCTTGCCAGACTGGACCCCCTGTTTCACTCTTTGTGTCATTTTGCTCTGGACTGTTCCCCTAGTACCCACCACTGTTCACTCTACTCTGACCTTTCTCTCCCTTCTCTTGACACCAGGCATCTTTCCTATTGTGTTTCCTTTATTTCTAAATTCTGGTTTGGTGCGCTTCTCTTTTACCTTTCATCCCTCTCAACTCCTCCCCCTGTTTCCAGCTACCCTCGCCACAGTTGTACTTCACAATCACTCCTTAAACTGCTGGTCAGTCTGCTATCTCTTATCATTTCCCTAAGCTCTGGTTCTCCCTCCCCCATCTATTCACTCTGTCTCTTCTGACTTCTCCTTAAAGTCTCTTCTTTGTGACTTCTGTTCTCCTTCTTGTAACTTTCCTTGACCCTGTTACTCTAATTTACATGTTTGTTCTCCCCCACCATTTTTACCATGCACTTTTAAACAGTTCCTTAACTGAAATGTTGTCTCTTGCCGCCATGACTCTATTTATACCTGATTTGTATAGTTTGTAATGCTAATTTTACAGCCATTTTGCAGATTATTGCTTATGGCCTTTCACATCCCCTTTCCCCAGGACGCATCTGAAAATTAGCTGTTATCAGCTCAGTATGCCTTTAATAAATAAACATGTTATTAAGGGGCTTGTTACATGTATTATTGGGATGGTTTGTAGCGTGTTGGATTGTAATGTGTTTTAAAGGTGTAAATAACAGACTAAGATAGTGTTAGTAGATATATTTATACTTATGCAACAGGTGTAAAAATAAAAACTGTGTGATAAATCCATTTATCTAAGTCACTGTGTAGATAAATTTATTTATTCACACAGTTACTTCACGCAGTGTCACACAAAGTCACGCAAATTCCCATGTAGTACATTGCGCAAATCACACAAATTATGTGCTATTCCATGCTAAGTCGTGCAAAGTGTGTGCTATCTGGCACTAATGAGCAATATCTCAGTTTTCATGTAAACGGACATAAACAAAATAAAGGCTGTTGCATAAATGGAATATCTTGGGGATGACTGTGTAACTTATTTATGTGATACGGATATGCACAGTGTAACGGTTTACTCGTGGCTTTGCCATCGTGATCTTGCTTGAGGTCACTAGCAACTGCAGCAGATAAATGAGTTATCACATAGTCACCCTCTACATATCCCATTTAGATATTTATTTTTTTATTTAGTTTTTGTTGACCGGATAAGTGCACTAGGCAAATTCTGCCTATTTTCCTGCACGACCTGGGGGAAGGGGATACAGATGACTGCCAGCTGACACTGAACCAGATTAAAGTTTTGGTGGTATTTTCAGTGTATGGGGGGAAATTTGGCCAGGGCACTGGCAAGATTCCCCTACTCTGTTGCTAGGTGGTGCTGTGACTGGTCCTGCTTTGGCCAGTCAGCCTGGGGATTCATGGAAGAAGGATGTGCTAGGGGCTGGGGAACAGGCTTTCCCCCCAGTCTTGGAAATTCATGAGGAAAATCCCAGTAATGGAAATGTTAAGAGTGATCCACAAGAGATTTTGCGGCAAAGTACAGACCTGACTCTGGAGGAAATGGAATGGGAACAGGCAGTGGCAAAAGTAAGTGCGATGGATATCCACAAGCTGACTGCTGCTGAAGAAAGGAGGTTCACTGCCAGATGGCAGGAACTAGAGGTCTTACTGGTGGAGCACACAGGGAAAGGTGGAGCGACAGATGGATACACCCGAGATGGAAAGGACGGTGAGCAAACTGACACATCCTTGGATCAGGCAGCTGTGGTAGTCAATGAAATGATCTCAGAGGTGCTAGAAAGCTCTCCGAATGTGAAGGCACCGGTTTGTGTGAGCATTGTTGGTATTTCAGATGGGAGCGGGGGGTTGAAACAGATGCAGCAACAGAGTATGCAGAATGGTAGTTTTACTTATGGGATTGCTGAAGGACAACAACAGGCTGGTACAGGACTTGGTGCACAACATGGGACAGGTTTTTCTGTAGTTGAACCCACTAAACTATGTTTTAACATCAGGATTTCCACAGGTGGGGCTCTTAAAAAACTTTCCCCTAAAGAACAACTGTTGAAAGAACAGAAAAATTGGATTGATGGGGATGGATTAAGGTCTACTTTGATGTCTCCTGGTGTTAATTCTGCTGAGTGGATCATAGGGCCCACTACACCCCTGGCAGAATGGGTAGCTAAATCCCTTGAAGCTGCTGGTTGGGTAAAAAAAGCAGATGGCTCTGGGTGGGATGCAAATACCCTAGATTTGGAGAAAAGTATTGTTGAACCTGTACTCCAAGAGAGCTGTTTGGGGTTAGACCCTGGAAAATCACCTTCTCAGATAACACCTGGTCAGAAATCAGTGGGAGATGGGTTAATTAACAATACAGGACAAGAGGATATCATGAAGGACATTAGGGAATTGGAAGGAGAGGACCAAGGGCTAGTTTTGGAGCCCAGCATCCCCCTCCCCCCCTTCCCTGTCCCACTAAATCCCCAAGTAGTGTCTCCTGTGGCAGTAGCTCAAGACACAATTGAGGGATTGTCAGTATCTGGAGGGCCTGAGCCTGGTAGTATTAGTACAGAGCAGCAGGCTGAAGTACAAAATGAATGGCATACCGGAGTGAGAGAGAAATTGTTTCCTAATAGTAATAGAAATGCATCTGAGCCTGCCATGAGGAGAAATGCAGTCTGGCTGAAATTCAGAGGTGATGCATCTGATGCACCAGATAGCCTGTTTGTGGGGAGATTGTTACTAAAAAATAGTATGAAGTTTTATGGATATGAGATTTATGTCCTCATACATATGCCAGGAGATACCACCTATGATGTGAGTTTTAAGCATCCCAATGGGCTTGAGAGGTTCTGGAAGCAATACCAGTTACTATGTATCCTACCCTTGGCTGTAATATTTTCTCTTAAAATGTTATGTACAAGCATTTGCTCATTTATGTACTGTCTAAGCATTTTCAATTTATGTATGTGGGTCTCAGCCCCCAGGTCACATCTGGAATCGGGCATGTTGCTTAGTATGCTTTCCTGGTAAAACTCGTAAATAAATAAATAAAGAATGGTCCTGTGTGGAGGCCCTTTCTGGCCATACCTTTAACTAGACCCATGTATAAAACCATCACAGTCCTCTTTCAGAATGAGGGAGTAAATGTGGCAGGTATTACTTATTGGTTGAAACAGCATTGCCTGGTGAATGGCTATCCAGACCCCATTCTGGATGAAGAGCACTTGTGGACAGGGGGATGGAAGTATAAAATCACGCTCAAACAAGAGAAGGGAGACATACAGCATCTACTTAATTGTTTCTTGGGGGGAGAGATGGAGGGGTGATATTCTACCCAGGTCAACCCAGAGCCTGCTTTAAATGTGGAGATCTTGGACATCTCAGTAATATATGTGAAAAACAGAAATGTGGAATGTGTGGAGAAATTGGGCATTATGATTCACGCTGCAAACAACCACAGAAATGTAATTTATGGGAAGACAAGGGTCACAATTTCAGGAACTGCTCTTGGGCATCTCATAGTAGTCTTGATCAATCTGTTAGGGCTAAACATGATGTTTATGTTGCTATGGCACAAAAAGAAAAAATGAGAGCAAGTACTTTAATGGCTCAGTTGAATGGGATGGAGCAGGACCCTAATATTGGCTCGGGTTCATGGTCACCAAATATAAATGGTGTGGAAAAGGTGTTAGTGCAAGATCATAGCCAGGCCCCTTCTATGATCTCACAAGAGGGATTAAAGGACCCCATGGAGTCAGAACAGAGTCAGGTCATGGATCAGGAGTTACCTGAAAATGGTCAAGATGAGATGGCTTTGCAAGGAGCAAGAGCTGAGCTTGAATTTCACGTGGAACAGGATGGGATAGAGGAGGTGATGCCACCACCAGGAAAAGTGGAGGATCTACCCTTTCAAAGGGTCACAAGGTCAAAAGCAGCACATAAGAGTGCCCCTGCAGTGGAAGAACTTTGATACAGAACTCATATGAAGTCCTTATGGAGGTCCTAGATAAGGAAGTGGGAGGTGAGTCTGATGGATCCTCAGTGGCATCATCACAGCTCGAGACTCTTGTAGGATCTGGGAAGGGTGAGAAACCAAAGCCAAAGAAGACAAAGAAAAGAAAATGAAGTGCACTTAAATTTTTATTTTCTGAATCATTTACTTATGCATTCTTCCCTTCTTATATCAACAGTAACTGTTAACAGTATACTTAATGTCAAGAAACGTGCAGTTACTTTTGTTAGTTTATATAAGGAATCAGGACAGATACATTTTTTACAGGATACCAGATTGCACACAATATTTGAAACAGGGCAAGCAAAAAAAAGATTGGAGGTGGGGGCCATCTTTATGGTCAGTAGGAGAGGAACTTTGTTCAGGAGTAGGTATCTTGTTCTATAACTTGCATATACAAATCTTGAAGGTATTAGATTTTTCACCTGGAAGAGTATTTATGGTGGATGCAGTTATTTGTGGTTTGGCATACAGACTGATAAATGTTTATGCACCCCCAAAAAAGGCTGACAGAGTGGCCTTGTTTTGTGTAATTGAACCTTTCCTAGCCACTTCTATGTTGATTTTGTGGGGGATTTCAATTGTGGTTTACTACCTAGGGATTGGGGTAGAAAGACACAAAAAGTGTACAGTGACACTAATGCATTGACAAGCATTTAAAAAAATGCTGGGTTAAAAGATGTTTATGATATTGTGGATAAAACTCTGGAACATACCTTCTACACAGGAAGATTATCGACACGTATAGATTTTTGGTTTGTTTCGGACAGGTTGATAGGAAATGCAGTTAAAATTGTACCCCTGGAAACATCTGATCATATGACTGTACAGGCTCAGATTGGTTTGGTGCATAAAATTACTTATGGGAGAAGTTATTAGAAACTGAATAATTCTATTTTACAGACGGAGACAGTACAACAGGGGGTAAGGGACTTATTAGACATATGACAGGATATTCAATTTTTATATGATTCTTGGGGAGAGTGGTGGGAGGATACAAAGAGGGATGTGGGGGAATATTTGAAGAAGGCATCAAGGACTTTGGCTAGTTCAAAATATTTGACTCATTTACATTTAAGGGCACAGCATTTAAAAATCTTGAAACAGGCCTGGGAGGAAGGTAGTGAGAATGGGGCAAAGCTTCAAGATCTTAAAGAGAAAATGTATGAGTATCACAAAAGGAGGAAGGGAGACTGCAAAATGTCAACAATATGTTACACAAGGGGGGAAGGAGATAGTTAATCCTTATGAGGTGGAATTGCAGGGAGTACAGAAGTTAACAATGAGGTCTTTGATATGGCAAGATGGGATAGTGCAAGATACATAGCAGGGTATTCAAAATGTGGTATTTGACGATTTATGTTGTACGTATCAGAAAGATACAGGTGCACAGAGGTTTGCTCCGTTGAATGTTGGGGAGTTGCCCGAAATTCCTGTCTGTGAAGTAGAAGCATTGATGCAACCTGTTACTGAGGAGGAGATTGGTTTGACTATTGATCACTTATCAGCACATACTGCCCCAGGGTTGAATTGCATTTCTAATGATTTTTATAAAACATCTAAGACTGAGTTAGTGACTGGGTTATGAATGGTGTATCAGGAGATACTGGATGGAGGAAGATTGACTTCAAGTATGAAAGAGGGAGTGATGACATTTCTGTATAAAAAAGAAGATCCACAGAAAATTCAGAATTGGAGACATTTAAGTCTTCTGAACATAGACTATAAGATATTGACCAAAATATTGACAACAAGGTTGGCATGGGTGGCGAAATATGTGATTTTGCTGCATCAGACATGTGCAGTGCCTGGGAGAAAAGTACGGTAGAATTTGATTTTTATTAGGGGAAATTGTAGATCAAGGACTAAATATACAATTGGATGGGCATTTAATGTCACTGGATCAGGAAACTGCTTTTGATGCAGTACAGCATGGTCACTTTTGGGACACTCTGATCCTATATTTTTCACAACAGTTTGTTAAAGTACTTTAGAGTTTACATGAAAGGGCTATAATGATACCATTGATAAATGGGCACTTGGGAGTCCCTGTTCAGCTGAAGAATGGAGTAAGGCAGGGATGTCGGCTAAGTCTGCTTTTGTATGTGTTTGCAATTGATCCACTGTTAAGAATTATAGAACATGCAGAAAAGATAAAACTTGTCTGTAATAGAGCTGATCAATTGTATCCACAGGTGTCAGCATATGCAGATGGTTGTGCAGTTGTGGTGCAAGATTTGGACTCAGGACAATAAGTTCTGGATGTCTTGGAAGAACTGCATGGAAGTACAGGGATTAAAATTAATACTTCTAAATGTAAAATGCTAATATTAGGTAATGCATTTGTGCCTCAGCATTTTTCCATTCCAGTAGAGCACGGAGAGATTAAGATGCTGGGGTTGTTACTTGAAACCAGAAGGGCAGAGCAAATGATTTGGGATACAGTGTGTGATGATGCACAGAGGAAGGTTTTGTCATGGAAATCTTGGAAGAAAACAAGAAAAAAAAAAGGATTTATTTATTGAAAGCCTATATTATGTCAGTTTTATTGTATGTATCACATATCTATTCAATACATTTTAGTATGCATGCCAAGTTAATGGGAATTTTTTTGTTGTTGTTTTTGTGGGGCAGTCGCCTGAATCCAGTGAAAAGGGCACATACCTACATAAATAGTAAGGATGGTGGTCTTGATATGATACAGCCGTTGGTTTATTTATTTAGTAATTTTTTTTGTAGTAATATAAGGCCACTGGTGTTAGAAAAACAGGATTAAGTGTTGATTGTATGAAATGATGGGAAGTTCAGTTTTAGAGGCATGGGGGAGAGGTAAATGGCATGTATCTGAAAAATGTTTACCTACTTATATACAGACCATATTAAAGTATGTAAGAATGTGGATAATAGTACTACATTGGTTTATGGATACAGACAGAAAAAAATTCTATGAACCAGTTATTGCACAATGTTACTTGGAAGAGCCTGTGTTTAATATTGCTGCTAGCCTTGATAGTAAACTGTTATTAGAAAGTATTATTGCGCCATGGATTCCATTAAAAATGCAGGATATGGTATGTTTGTGTGGGCATCAAAAATTAAATGTAAAGGGGAATCAGAAACACAAAATGGTAGAAGATCGAGTATGTCTAGAAGGGATGTGTATGGGTTAAGTAGAAACCATGCAACATTTATTTTTCGAATGTACCCGTATACAAGGTTTTGGGATTCTTTAGCTGCATTATGGGGAGAAAAACTGTTTGCACAGATGAATTATGATATTTTGATATTGGGACAACTGAGGAAAGAATGGAGAAAATGCAGAAAAGTACGATCTGGGTGATATTTGCTTATTTGAAATGGATAATCTGGCATGCTAGGTGCCTTAGAGTGTTACAACGGAAGGAAGTAACAGTATGGGATATGTTGTGTCAAGTCCAGATGGAATTGGATACAATCTATATTATGAAAAGCATACTTTGGGGGAGGTGATATGTCAGCATTTATGGAAGAAGGTGGCGTGGGTGAGGTGAATGTCCTACACTAACCTGTGGGTATTTTTTGTTATTTGTAGAATAGACAGTAAAGAGATTTTTTTTTTATTTAAAAGAAATATGGGACGTTAGGAGGTGTATAGTGATAGCTCGGTATTGGGAAAAATGTGAAAAATATGTTCAGTGGTGGGCTTTCTTTAAATAATGGAAAGGTGCATTGGCTTGTGTGGATATTATCTCTAGTTGTATAAATACGAATTGAAAGTCTGTGTCACTATGTATAGAGATGTTGTTTGTATTTTGTTAGCATTTGTTTTTGTTTCACAATAAAAATGTTCCCTATTCTGCCTGCAGGGGGCCTTGCTTCCTGTGAGCAGAGGGGACCCTTTTGCTTGCCGTGCCAAGACGGCAGACGCAGGAGTGGAAGAAGCAGAAGTAGAAGAACTCATGGAGACAGAAACTTTGCAAAACCTTGGAAAACTGACTGCAGAAACAAAAGAAATCAGCTCTGTTGGGGGAACCCTTGTCTGCCAATCCAACATGGTGGACATTCATTTTGGAGCTGGAGGAGTGACTGGCAACAGGACAGGAATGGCTTTGCAAAAAGAAAGTTCAACTAGCAGAGAGGATGAAACAGATTTGATTTCTTCTACCGCAACTACAAATGACTCACAGAGCAAAGCTATTTGTCAGGTACAAAGTCCTTTATAAAATACAGATATGCATTTCTAAAAGTAATCTACCCATGGATGTGGACACAAATATGGTACAACAAGAAGCTTTGCTTAGATCTGCATTCTGGACAAATAGGAAATTTTTGCTAAAATTGCTATCTGAACAGGAAATATCTGCTCAAGTCTTGGACAATGTTTCTTTAAACAGCGAGTTCTGCTCTCCGGCTTTGACCATACCCTACAAGTTCCCTACTGCAGATATAGGGAACCCTCCCCAGGCTCTAGAAACTGATAGAACTACAGTACCTCTGGCCACTGCATCAACCCTGTTATGGAAAGGCCACTCAGAGAATCCACAGCAAGCCACTGATAAATGGACACCAGAAGCTGCTCTGCGAGCTGCAGGGTGGAAACACAATGCTGGACAACTCCAATGGACTTCTTTTCACCCGGTTTCAGTGAAGGAGTACAACAGAATTGTAACACAGGAAAGAACTTTTCAGCTCAAAAGACTAAGGAGGCTACAACACTAACTACGGATCCAGGAATGCAAATTGACATACAGGACAACTCTAGAGAACATACGGGTTCTAGTTCAACCGATTCAGCTTAGGAAAACTCTGTCCCGGGACAAGAAGAGGAGCAACCCCCACAGAACAGTGAGAACTTACCTAAAAAACTGCATGTGCCTGATTTATTTAAAAAAGCTGGTGAGCCTGCACAGCTTCAGAACGCTATGCAGCTTAAATATTCTGGGAATTTAGATTTTGTACCAGATAGAAAGACACTATTGCATAAAATGCTAAAGAGAGGTATGGGTATTCAACCAAATGAATTGTTTGCTGTGATCCATGTAAGGGGAGAACCCATATATGATGTAAGTTTTAAAACAAATCAGTCTTTGGAAAAGTTTTGGTCAATGTACCCTTCTCCAATTCTACTTCATGGCAGCCTTTTTTCCTCTATTCCATTGACTAAGCCCACAATAAAAACAATTACTTTGTTGTTCAGGAATGAGGGAGTAAACATCTCAGATGTACAATACTGGCTTAGACAACATTGTACCATCCTAAAAGCCCCAACCCCCATTTTAGATGAAGATCTGGTGTGGACTGGAAACTGAAAAGTTAAAGTCCAGCTAAACCATACAGAGCAGGGTATCGTCCACCTCCCAGGAAATTTCTTCAGAGGGAGAGATAGAGGTTTGTGTTTTTATCAGGGTCAGCCTAGGGCATGCCACAGATGTGGAGCTCACACTCACCTCAGCTTGGTGTGCGATAAACCTAGGTGCAACCTTTGTCTAGAATTTGGCCATGTCAGTCTAGGATGCCCTAACCCCCTCAAGTGTAATCTCTGAGAAGAGGAGGGCCACTCTTACCAGGGATGTCCATGGGCAGAAAGAAACAGACTGGATAGGGCCCAGCAAGATCTGGTAGATCTACCTGAGAAATGTCAAGCTGAAGAAGCCAAGAAAAATGCTAGTAATGTTACCCCCAAGAGATTGAAGCCCCTCAATCCTCTGCACTAGCACTAGCACTAGCACTTCCCACTGACCTAAGGGGCAAGAAGACCCCCCTCCCTCTCATAATAGGCAACCACAAGAAGAGGTTCCTAGTTCCATGAATCCAGATCCTGAAGAGACTAGCTCAGGCTCTACGTTACCCCCACCTCCCTGCGAATTCACAATTTACCCCTGTACGTGCCAAAAAAGAGGAGTAAAAGGAAGGCAGAGCGCACTCCTCCCAAGGTTTCTTCTATGGTTATAAGAAATAAATACCAGGCTTTAGCTAAAAGGAGACAGTGGAATGACATGGTGGAGGAGGATGAAGGGGATTCTGATTCATCTTCTTCTTCTTTTTCTTTTTCCAGCAGGACAGACCCATTCTCAGATTCTCAGGAAGGCAGTATGATAAAACAAAAGAAAGTGAGGCAGAAGAAAGGCTCCTGATGACTGAATCTTTTAGCTGAACATGGAGGGTAGTCATCGGCTTTCTGTCCTTACACTAAATGTATGTAGTATAAAAATTTACAGAAAGCGGATGACTACCTTCCAGATGTTGCGAGATCGTCCAAATAACATCTTATTTTTACAAGATACTAGACTTAAAACACTACAGTAAGTACGTCAGGCAAAACATTCCTGGCATGAAGGCCCTTCTTTTCGGTCACAGGGCACCTGAGACCTGTGACGGGGTGGGAATCCTCTTGAGAGACATTGGGTTCTCAATTCAGAGAATTTTAGACATTTGTCCTGGAAGGGTTCTGCTCTTGGATGGGTGTTTAGGAACAATACCCCTCTGACAGATAAATGTATATGCACCCTAAAGTATTGCATCTCACACAGAGCTGTTTAAACTTATTCAGCCTTTCTTACACACAAGCAAACATGTGGTTCTAGGGGGAGATTTCAATTGTTTGCTATCCTTAGCAGAGAAGGGAGGTTGCAAAACCAAACTTTCTGGTGACACCAACTATCTAAATTCTATTCTAAAGACAGTAGACCTTAAAGATAGTTACACCGAACTTCACAAAAGGGCAAAAGGGAGTAAGGCCATCAGGAAATGGAGGGTAATGAGTACCAATGCCCGTAGTCTGGGCAACAAGCTCCCTGAGCTGGTGGCCTTGATGGAAGAGGGATGCCTGGATATTGTAGCAGTCACAGAAACATGGTACACAGAGAACCATGACTGGGATGTTAACATACCAGGGTACATAACCTACAGGAGAGACAGACAGGGAGAAGGGAGGAGTAACTCTCTATGTAAAGGAAGGATAAAAGCAACTGAACAAAAGAGTAAACAGGGAGGAGAGGAGGTACTGTGGGTCACCTTGAAGACTGGAAAGGACACCACAACCGCACAAGGTTGTACAGACCCCCATGTCAGGGGAGGGAAATGGACAAGGATATGATAGAAGGCATTCTTAGAATGGCAGAGAAAGGGAGATACTGTTGATGGGAAACCTGAATATGCCAGATGTTAACTGGAGCACATTTGCTGCAGCCACATCCAAGAGCAGGGCCATTCTTGATGCCCTACAGGTGGCAGGCATTAGACAGCTAGTTTCAGAACCCACTCGTGAGGGAGCAATCTTAGACCTCGTGACTCTCAAGCGGTGGCAGTGAGAGGATCTCAGATCTAGAAGTGGGTTTCCATCTGGGGACAAGTGACCATCGAACAGTGTGGTTCACGATAAACTCAGCTACAGAGTCAAGCTCCACAAAAGTGAGGGTACTGGACTTTGGAGGGCTGACTTTGTGCAAGATGGGAGAGTGCCTCAGAAAAGCACTAGCAAACAGGCTAGAAGGAGGTGTGGAGCAACAATGGGAATCATCAAACTGCCATCACAGAGGCAACAAGCCTTTGTGTGAAGCAAATAAACAAATCAAAGCGAAGAAAAAAGCCACTATGGTTCTCAAAAGAGGTGGCTGTGAAAGTCAGGAAGAAAGATAGCATTCGGAAGTATATGGAAACACAGAAGGAGCAGGACGAGAGCTGTACCAGTTAAGGCTGAAGGAAGTAGGGAGGAAGTCAGAATAGCAAAGGCCCAAACTGAGGAAAAGATCGCCAACTCAGTTAAGAAGGGGATAAAACCTTTTATAGGTACATCAGCGGCGTAGAAAGACAAAGGAGAGATAGTGAAGCTGAATAGAGATGAGCGGTGGGTGGGCAGAGGGGACAGTGAAAAGCAGGGATACTGACGAATATTTCTGCTCAGTATTCACAAAAGAGGAGGGAAGTGCCTAATCAATTAACAGAAGCACTCTTGATAGGGGGTGATCCCAGTCCTTTCACAGAAGAAAGGTTCTGCAAGAACTCCTAAAACTGAAGGTGGACAAAGCAAAGGGTCCTGATGGAATTCACCCCAAATTCTAAAAAGAATAAGGAGGAACTAGTGAAACCACTGGCTACTCTTTTAATAAATCATGGGAGGATGGTGTGGTACCAGAGGACTGGAGGAAGGCGGATGTGATTCCCCTTCACAAAAGTGGGACCAAGACAGAGGCAGGAAACTACAGACCTGTCAGTCTGACCTCTGTGGTAGGGAAAGTGATGGAGTCACTTTTGAAGGAGAGAATAGTTGAGTACCTAGAGGCCAGTGGAGTACAGGACCCAAGGCAGCATGGGTTCACAGTGGGAAGGTCATGTCAGATGAATCTAATAGATTTCTTTGACTGGGTGACCAAAGTAGTAGACCAGGGAGGGGCTGTGGACATGGCCTACCTAGACTTTAGCAAGGCATTTGACACAGTCCCACACAAAAGATTAATAGTCGAATTAACCAGCCTGGGAGTGGGTCCCAGGGTGGTAGCCTGGGTAAAACATTGGCTGCACAACAGGACACAGAAGGTAATTGTAAATGGAGTCCTCTGAAGAAAGAGGGTCAGTAGTAGGGTACTGCAGGGTTCAGTATTGGATCCAGTCCTTTTAATGTCTTCATCAGTGACATTGCAGAGGACTGGAAGGAAAAGTATGCCTTTTTGCAGATGACACAAAGATCTGCAACAGGGTTGATACACAAGGAGGCGTGGAAAGGATGCAAAGGGACTTGGCAAGGTTGGAGGAATGGTCAGAAGTATGGCAGCTAGGATTCAATGCAAAGAAGTGCAAAATAATGCACCTGGGAAACAAGAACCCAGGGGAAGAATACACAGTGGGTGGGGAGGTAGTAACAACAACAAACGGAAAGGGACCTGGGGGTAATCATATCAGATGACCTTAAGGTTAGCAATCAATGTGAGAAGGCAGTAGGGAGGGCTGGGGGTATACTGGGATGTATAGGGAGAGGCATCAGCAGCAGAAAACAGGAAGTTATTATCCCTCTGTACAGACAGTTGGTGAGACCCCATCTGGAGTACTGTGTCCAGTTCTGGAGACCTCATCTCCGCAAGGACATAGACAGAATAGAGGTAGTCCAGAGGAGGGCAACTAAAATGGTGCAGGGTCTGCAAGAGAGCCATATGAGGAGAGACTAAAGGAGCTAATATGTATACCCTTGAGGAAAGAAGAGAGAGGACATGATAGAAACTTTTAAGTACCTCAGTGGAATCAACAAAGTCCAAGAGGGTAGCATCTTTCAGAAAAGAGACTTGCAAAAACAAGGGACACAGTTTAAAGATAGAAGGAGGCGGTTCAGGGGCAATGTGAGGAAGTATTGTTTCACAGAAGGTAGTGGATGCATGGAACAGCCTTCCTGAGGAGGTTGTGGGGTCTAAAACTGTGGGAGATTTCAAGAATGCATGGGACAGACATAAGGCAATTCTTGTGGGGGATAGGAAGAAATAGGCTGTTGGTTAACTAGGATCTGTGGCCTATCCTGTAGGTAGGGAAATGGGCAGACTAGATGGGCCTAGCTGTCCTTATCTGCCATCAAAGTCTATGTTTCTATGTTTCACACTACCAGGTCAAAAATGTTTACAAAAGGGCCGTTAGCCACAAGAATTGATTACATTTTTCTTTTTAAAAATCTTATACCAGTTCATGCCATTACTATCCCCTGTGAAATGCAGTCTCTGTTCATTGCATACCAAGCTCTAGCACCCCCTCTCATAAACCTAGGTTTTCCAGGTGGAAATTGAATAACCAACTTTTATCCACCCTCAATATTGAGAAAACATTTTCTTCCCTTCTATCAGCTAGATACTTGGTAGTAGATACCTTTATTTCTATCAGAGAGTGGTGGGTGAACACTAAACAGGAATGTAAATCTTTCCTTCCGGACATTTCATCAAAAAAATAAAAATCTAAATATTTCAGGTACTTAAGTTTAAGGGAAAGGTTATTTTCTTTAATGTTCTGCTCTTATGAGCAGGGCATCGATTAGACACCTGAAATCCAAAACGTTAAGGCAGAGATGGCTCACATACAGTACAATAGAGCTGAGTCCCTGAAACAGGAAGCACAATTTGGTACACAGGGCTCTAAGACATCAATAGATACTGTATATATATATAAAAGTTGCCAGAGTAGGGTACATAACACAATGTTATATCAGACTATGGACCCTTCCTCGATGATATGTTTTTCAGACCCTGATCAGGTTCAGAAATTGGCACAGAGACACATTAAGGATATATTTGGGACTCCTTCAAATGCTATGTGGGATAGAGATTTTTTTAATGGTTTAGATATTCCTGATCTAGACCCAGTTTTAGTTTCTACTATGCTAGCCCCTATTACCCAAAACAAAATATTCAAAGCGCTATCCAAGCTAAAGAAAAATACAGCCCCTGGCCCAAGCGGTTTAACTGTTGAATTTTATGTAGCTTTTACTAAATATTTGGTCCCTATACTGACAGATACCTTTTCAGATATATTAACAGCCAAATCACATCCTCATTAATTATCTCAAGCTCATGTTATTTTATTAAATAAAAAAGGAAATAAGTGTGAATTAAAAAACTGGAGACCCATAAGTCTTTTAAATGTCGATTACAAAATCTTGGCTAACATTCTTTTAAATACATTGTCATTAGCTGCAGAAGGTGTTATATGCTGTGCACAAACCTGTACTATCAGAAATAGGTCAATTATTCATAACTTGGGGCTTTAAGGGACCTCACTGCTTACAGAGGGAATAGTGATACCCAATGTCTTCTCCTCCTTGTCTTGGACCAGAAGACTTTTGACAGGGTGGACCACTTTTATTTATTCCAAGTCTTGCACAAATATGGGATATCAGAGATCTTTATTGAATGAGTAAAATTATTTTATAGCTCTTACTCAATAATTCTGTTTATTAATGGAATACCAGGAACTTCTTTTTGGTGGCTGAAGGGAGTGCACCAGGGCTGTCCATTAAGTCCCCTTCTTTATGTTTTTCAAATAGACCCCATGGTAAAGAAGATTTTGAGTCACACGAACATTCCTAGAATTAAGCAAAATGGTAGGAGTTCATCTCCCAATGTCATTGCCTATGCAGATGACATATGTATTTGCACAACTCCAGGTTTGGAAAAGGCACAAGTAATTTTTGAGTTTGAGAAATCCTCGGGCTCAAAATTAAATTATGGAAAGAGCAAGGCGATAGTGGTGCCCTGTAGTGCTACCTGAAACTTGAACCATCCGACCACATTGGCAAATATTGCAGTTTCAACAGATCCAGTGCAAATTTTAGGGCTAAAATTTGGGAGTCAAGACAATGTTTCCCTGAATTGGTCATGTGCTCTACAGAAAGTGGAGTTGACAGTAGTTTCGTGGAAAAACAAAATAATTACAAAAAGAAAAAGAGTCAAACTACTTTGTTTATTTATTTATTTATTTATCAAGTCTAGGATTACAAATGCCTTTGAGCCTTGACTCTTTTACAAAGGTTCCACGTTGGAGAAATACAAATTATGGGGAACATCAAGACAGACATTACAACACTGTGGACATTGCAAACAGAGTACAGATTAATACAGTTCAAGGGTAGCATTGTAAGCAAGGCAGCCAGTGGCATTTGTCAGAGAAAATCGATAACAGATAAGAAGTGCCAGAGTCATGGGGGGGGGAGAGAAGGAATGTAGGAAGGTTTATACTTTAGTTGTTACTGTCCTGTTACATGTGTCTCACATATTCCCATCACCCCTATACCTGGAAGTAAGAATGATTAATGTATTTTTCAGGGGATTTTGTTGGGAGCAGGTTAAACCCCATAAAAGGGTCATACACCTATCATGATTATAGCTGGGGGGAGCTAAATGATATACCCTGTGCTATTTTCCTTTTGTATTTTCATATACAGTATATCAGAATATAGCTCCCCTTTTATCCATACCATGTCCCACATGGTTGAATAACCCAAGACGCATATTACAGGAATTCTTGAGGTGCTGGAATCAATCCCTTGGTCTTCCTAGATCTCTGAAGAAATTCAGAATTCTTGATCCTTTAATATCCACTTGCAACAAGATCAAAGGGTGGCAGATTTCCACTAAGCAACTTACAAGTAATGCTAGGAAATCACCTTATTCCTTAATTTTGTCAGAACACTTTTTAGAAACCCCTTTGAAGCTACTTCAGTAATAAGAACATCTTTCCAGCATCTTTAAACAGCCAACGGATAAGTGCCTTCCACCTAAAGTGTGGGATATAACATGGCTTTCATGTCATGGTAGGTTGGGTATAAGAAACTCACTCAAACAGAAGCACTTCGAAGACCAAATGTGTCCTAGAATTATCTGCCTGGGAATCTTAGAAACTCATGACCATTTTCTCCTGTTATGCCCTTTACTCAACAATTTTGGGCTGCCACTTTGTCAACATGGGGTATCAGAGACCCCTCCCTTGTATCCTTTGAAGTTATAGTTTTTGGGCTTTTTCCTGTATGTCTAAAGAAATATAATCCCAGCACTTTGAGATTATTCTTTTCTCTCTGTAGGTTTTACCTTTGGCAAGCCAGGTATGCCCTGGTGATGCAACAGAAAGAAAATAGCACCCACCAGGTTTTATTACAAGTGACACAAAACTTAAAGTGGATTTATGAAAATGAGAAGGGAAATAACAATAAATTGTTGAATGATTTATTGAGAAATTTTCTATGGTTCTCTACTTGGGATGAATGAATAATTGAGCTTTACATTTTCTTTTAGTCTTGATGTAACTTATTGTTTCAAGGTATGAAAATTGTATATTTTGTTTGAAGAATGTTCCTTCTCTGTTATTGTCTTTTTCTAATCAATAAAAAATTCTCCCTACTCTTTTTGAGAAGTGCCACGGGATCTTTAACATCCACCTGAACTACCACCAAAACAGGCAGATGGGACCTCGGTTTAATGTCTCATCTGAAAGATGGCACCTCAGGAGTGCAGCACCCCCCTCATGCCACACTACAGTGTCAGTATTGGGATTTAACCCAAGTGCCTAGTGTGGGGATATATCTATCTATCTATCTATCTATCTATCTATCTCTATCTATCTATCTATCTATCTACCTATCTATCTATCTATCTATCTATCTATCTATCTATCTATCTATAGAATAATGTATGGGCAAGCATACACAACAAGGCTGTGCTTCCATTGAAGAGTTGAGATGACAGCCTATGAACCTCGAGAGCGAAACTCGAGAGGTCAACACTAATCATTTTCAACTGAATGGAAGCACATGCGGTGGTGTGTGGTTACCCATATTTTATTTTATGTAGTATATGTGGGCTGAATGAGGAATTTAAAAATTTATGACCTTTGACTTGTGCAGAACAACTGTTTGGAATGCGCACAATGGTTTATAATGTGCACAACAAAATCTTGAGCAGGCTGATTTTTATACAGAACAAAGGCCAACACATACTATATATATATATATATATATTTTTTTTTTAAATGGGTGAGAAAAGTCATTAAACATGCTGTCTCCTGAGTGGACAAAACACACTACATGACTGGGCATTATCCCACAATGACTGCACATCTGCATTTCTTTCCATTGTTCACAATCCTTCAAACGAATTTTCACCATTTTATAAAACAGATACCCACTACAGGGCATGTGGTCATGCTCTGATATACGCACACCTTGGGTAGTTTAACACATTTGGTCTGCACTCTTAGCCTCACAATGCACACCAAGGTGTGTGTATATCCGAGCATGACTGCACACCTTGCAGTGGATTATCTGTTACATATACAGTAAATAAGGGCTATGACATGGCCCAACTGGGAATATCCATGAAATTTCCCCCAAGTGCAGCTTAACCTTATGACATCATGAGTGGTGGTGTCACAAGTGATGTCGAAGGTCATGGTGCATAAGGGAGAATATCACTGATATTCCCAGTCACTGGCCATAGCATATCTCATTTATGCAAGGCTGAAATTTATTTGTGATCATTTTTGTTCTGTAGGGCATATTTGTTTTGTTTCAATATTGTTTCAGATGACAGAGTGGTACGAATCTGTGAAAGCAAGCCATTGTACCCATTTTTCAGCGCTGATGCTGATCTTGTACATGAGGATGTCAGCACACCAGCACATGTATGACTTCCAGTAAGAGAGTGGCTGAGGATGCAGCTGTGGGCAAGAGCATAGTGCGAGGGTAGGGGTTTGAAGGGTGTTCAGTTGAGTGAGGAAGCATGATTGTGGCCACAGTAGAAGGGAGACCAGATTGGAGGTATGGCTCTTGGCAGTTGGGGCTGTGGAGGGAGAGAGGAATTTGACAGAAGTGCTTGTGTGGGTAGGGTGCTGAATTTATTATAATGTATATGAAAAATGGCTGTATGTTGTTTTTAGGGCAGCACAATTAACTTTCAAATAGTGGAGAACCTTTCAATGTGAATGACAGTTTCACAATGGGAGATTTTGACTTGGAGTGAATACACAAGTCAGCTAGTGGCAGAGAAAGTGAAAGTGTGCTACTCACAGTGCCAGCTCCTACTAGTCGCCACCTACTTTATGGATACATTCTAGCATGGGGGACCTTAAGTGAGGATAAACATGATACTCTCTCTCTAGGTGTGATCACCCTCTAGATATCAAAAATAGTTGCCAGAATGTATCCTCACAAGCACTGCATATATGTATATAAATGGCTTTTTTTATGTGGACGAGGGCCAATCATGCATTTATCTATCTGTCTGTCTGTCTGTCTGTCTGTCTATCTATCTATCTATCTATCTATCCATCTCTTTTTTTTTAATACTGACGCAGTATTGCCAGTGTAGTTAGGGTTGGCAGGGCAATCTGTTCAAAAGTTATTTAACTTTTAATTTCCCATTATATCCTATAGGAAAAAATAGATGTGCCATGCAGAATCAAGCTTTTTTTTGCAGGAAGGTATCTTGATTTTGAAGGCAGGGTACATAGTGTCACAGGGAGCTTAAGGTGAAATTAAAAATTAAATAACTTTTGAATGGATTAATATATTTTCGCCAAACCTTCAAAACGCACATCTGTAGGGCAAAGTTTTCAACCCTGAACATTTTGGACCACAACTAAACGCTGTTTCTGAGAAATGGCTGTCCAAAGAAGGCCTCCCCACAGCTTTTTTTAAAGAAAATGGTCCCTCATTGTGGTATACTGGAGAGCCCAGTCCTACTGTCTCCACTCGTGTGTCATCCCCCCAAGCAGTGTGGGACACTGGAGAGCCTATGCCCAGTGTCCCGACAGATTTATTATGCCTCCCCAACCGCCATCGCTGTGGAACACCAGGGAGCCCACTCCCAGTGTCCTCATACATTTTGTTACCCCCACGAACATCACCACTGTGGTACACTGGGGGACCCACTCCAGTGTCTCTATAGGTTTGTTACCCCCCCAACACCACCACCACTGAGGGACACTGGGGAGCTCAAATCACTCCCCCCAACAGCTTTTTTTAATTTCATTTTTATTGTAAGAGACATCATAGATACAGCATAGGGTGTAACAGTTCTCAAGTAACAAGTCTTGATTAAGGAAAAACTGTTTAACTTACATACACCTTTTCTTAAGGAGAGTTATAATAGCATTCATACTTGGCTGATTTACTACAACCCCTTAACATGTCAGGCAGGCGAGCAGACCTTGATCCCAGGAATAGGAAGAAGGGTCACCAAGGCCCCCACCCCACCCTGGAGAAGATTATAAGAAGAGCCTCTTGGAAGATGAAACATTTGTGAGGAACCCCCCCACTAGGGGACAAATTCAGAATCCACCTGGGAAAAAAACAATATCCACTGCTGCCATTTCCTCAGAAATCTCTCATGCTTGTTGTGGAGTCTGGCTGTCACAGATTCAAGTCTGTAAATTTCACACACTATTTTATGCCAGTCTGATACTGTGGGAAATTCTTCTGATCCCTCTCCAACAGCTTTATAAAAATGAAAATGGTCCCTCATCATGGGACACTGGGGAGCCCACTCCCAGTGTCCCCAAAGATTTCTTATGTTTCCTGTTAAAACAAGAAAACCATCCCCCGACATCTTGTCTTTTTTTTACCTGAAAAAAAAAGAGAACGGTCCTGCTTCATCCCTGCCATCCCACTCCCCCATTTGCACCCTCCCACTGAGCAGCCACCACCCCTACCACCCCCACTTACCTCCAGAGATCATCTGCTGTCATCTTTTGTGGACTGGGACACGTCTGCACCCTTCAAAGCCGAACTGCGAACTGAGGAATCAATGTAAGTGCCATGTAATGGCTGTCAATGGCATTTAAACTTATTTTGCTATCTCAGCCCTTTTTATGAATTTTTGTACCACATTTTCAGCATGGGGTTCTTAGGACCCAACCCCATGAACACTGTCACTGTCATTTTGTTAATCAGACCCATAAGGTGATTTCCCATTTGCTGCGTGGAATCACCTTTTGGGACTGATTAATGAAACAACAGTGCAAGTGTTTATGATGTGGGGTCCCAAAAAGCCCATGTTAAAAATTTGGTGCAAAAATACTAAAAAATGCCCAAGTTATGTGCGGTCATTGACATTTTTCTATGATCACTCATAACTTTGGCAATTTTTAATATTTTAACTCCAAATTTTCAACATTGCCATTTTCCACATGACCTCATGAACAGTACAGCTCTCATCTTTCATATCCTGCCCGAAACATGTTCTCACACCTGTGGTGCAGAATAGCACAATCGCTGTGCAAAAGCATATTTCAGGAATGATTAATGAAACGATAGTGTTAACGAGGTGGGATCCCCAGAAGACCATGTTGAAAAACTGGTGAAACCAAGCATTTGTCAATGCCAAGTGTTGCTTGCTTTCATTAGCAGTGGGAGTGCAATAGTTAGAGAGATGCAGTATAGGAATGGTAGTGAAGCATTGAACTGATGCCAGCTCCATCTCCATCCTGCAGAGATGGACAGGCATTGGGGTGTGCCTTTTGGTCATCGCCCATAACAGTCATGACATTTTGCCTCACCCTACCCTGAAGACACAAGTGTCGAGGCGTGCTTTGAAGTGTTCAGGCTTTACACTCACCTCATTCCATAAGGAAATGTACTGAAATGGGTGCAGTATAGGAGAATGGTGTGAACTCTGGGGCCAAAAGGTCCAAAGCACACCTTGATGCCTGCCACTGGCTGCAGGGTGGGGGTGAAATGGCATGAGTTTTACTGCTGACAATCCCAGGTCACACCCCAGATGCCTGTCAGTCCCTACAGGGTAGGGCTTATGGTTGAAATCCCTAACACCCTGGGCATTTCTTGGTATTTTTACTCCAAGTTTTCAACATGGGCTTTTTGTGATCCCACCATGTGAACAGTGACACTATCAGTTCATTAGCTGAAAGGTGATTTTGCACAGTGACTGCGCCATTTGGTGCCACAGGTGCGAAAACACATTCTGAACAGGATGTGAAAAATGACAGCTGTATTGTTCATGAGGAAGTGTAAAAATGGCAATGTTGAAAATCTGGAGTGAAAATATAAAAAAACTGGTGAAGTCATGAGTGTGCATAGAAACTGTGCAACGCACACCCGTAATGTAATTAGTTTTGGGATTTTTTACAGCAGATTTTCAACATAGGCATTTTGGGACCTCCGCTCATGAACAGTGTCACTGTGATTTTCTTAATCTATCTCAAACAGTGATTTCCCACAGCAACCATGCTATTCTGTGCTGGAAGTGTGAAAACATGTTTTGGCCAGGGTGTGAAAAATGACAGCTGTACTGTTCATAAGGAGGTGTGGAAAAATGCCAATGTTGAAAATCTGGACTGAAAAGATTACGAATTTGTGAACTTACCAGGGTGCATGGAAATTGCACAATGCACTCTCGTAAGACAATCCTTTTATGGACTTTTGTCATCACATTTTCAACATAGCCAGTTTAAGACCTCTGGTCATGAACAGTGTCACTGTGATTTTCTTAATCTGTCCCAAACATTTATTTCGCACACTGGCCATGCCACTGTGCACTACAAGAGTGAAAACACATTTCAGGTGAGATGTGAAAAATGACAGTTGTACTGTTCATAAGGAGGTGTGGCAAAATGGCAATGCTGAAAATCTGGAGTGAAAATATTAAAAATGCTTGAAGTTATGAGCGTGTGTAGGAACTGCGTAATGCATGCTCATAAAACAGTCATTTTTGGGAATTTTTTCACCAAATTTTCAACATAGGGGTTTTGGGGGCCTGCCTCATGAACTGTGACACTGTTGTATTGTTAATCAGTCCCGAAAGGTGGTTCCGTGCAGTGACTGCAAAATCACCTTTTGAGACTGAATAACAAAATGACAGTGACTGAGTTTATGAGGTAGGGTCCCAAGAACCCAATTTTGAAAATTTGGTGAAAAAATTCCCCTGAAAATGCCAAGATATGCACCAAAGTTGAATAAAAAAAATGTATGCCATTATACAGTTTACCAGCTTTTCTTCAGTTTATGGTCAGCTTTGAAGAGTGCAGATGTGTTCCTGGTCCACTGAAGATCATTGCAATGAGCTCCGGAAGTAAGTATGGGGTGAGGGGGTGTGGGGAGGTGGGGTACACAGAGCGTGGGTGCGGGTTGGGGGAGGGACCACCGGAATCAATGAGGGACCATTTTCTAATTTACAGGTATATTTAAAAAAAAAAACAGTGGGAAGGTTTTCTTTTTTGCAGGGTCATAATTTGTTTTGTCACGCAGGGGTGGGCTCTCAGCATGCCACCAGAGTGTTTGGGGGGGTTGTAGCTGATGGAGGATTGGGTACCCCCGTTGTCACATACCGAGTGCTGAGGGGGAACAAGAGCCAAGGGGGATTGGGCACCCCCCTTGGCACACAAGAGACTGGGGGGGAGTCTTATGCTAATGGGGAGTGGGCTACCCCATCAGTAAAATTACCAGTAAGGGGGCATGCCAACAGGGGGATTGGGCACCCCTGTCAGCACATATAAGTGCGGGGGGTGGCAAGAGCCGAGAGGGATTGGGCCCCCCCCTCAGCACACAACACATTTTAGAGGGGGGACATTATGCCAACAGGGAGTGGGCTCCCTGTTGGCAAAATGAACTGGAAGGGGGCATGCCAACACGGGGATTGGGCACCCCATCAGCTTTGTTTTTTTAATTGAAATGTTTCACCAGGAAGGCACACTAAACAGCGGTCGGCGGTTTTCTGTTGGCTTCCTGGGGACTGTGAGAGGCCGACAGAGAAGCCATCGCCTTGGGAACACAGCACAATGGAGCTGTGTAATTGGCTACTGCAGTCAGGGATGCCCCACAGCAAAAAAAGTGGATTGCATAGTGAAGGAGTGCTCCCTGATTGTAGTGGCTCAGTTCCTTTGATCTGGTGTCCTACTCATTCACTGCTGGTGATTGACAGCATGCTCCTCTATTGGCCGAGGCAGAGACCAGCCCCTGAATAGGCTGCTGCCATTCAGCACAACACTGCCATGCCTCCACAACCCGCTTGTGAAAGAAACCTGACTCAATGTGTTTCTTGCACATGCGTGCAAGCAACACAAAATTACTAAAAATGCCCGAGTTATGCTTGCTCATTGAATGTTTCCTACGCATGTGCGTAACTTTGGTAATTTTTTTTACTTTCAACATAGCCATTTTTTCACATCACCTTATGAACAGTACAGTTGTAATTTTTCGCATCCTGCCCAAAACCTGTTTTCACACCTGTGGCATGGAATGGAATTTTGACATGGATTTGAACATTTTCACTTACAGGGCTTATTATTTGGGGTCATAAGAAGACTGTGTTCAACATTTTGAGTCAAATTATAATAAAATGCCTCACTTATGACTATTCATTGCAATTTTGGTATGCCCACTCGCAACTTCAGAAATGTTAAATATTTTGACCCCAGATCTTCAGAATAGCCTTCTTATTACCCAACCTCATGTATGTTATGGCTGCCATGTTTAAAACTGTGGCCAAAATGTGTTTTCTGCTGAGTATATGTGCTTAGCTAATAAGATGGCTACAGTATGCTAATAATTTGGTCATGCAACTACTGAGGGATGAGTGTACAGGATCCAAAGGACCCTGCAATCTCACAGTAAACTGTCTGAAAAAGTAAGGAAATTCACTGAAAAAACATCATTAATGCATCAGTTAGGGTTGTTACTAAAGCAACAAAAGCAGGGAAATGGAGTGTTAGGGTTTCCAACCCTAACACTCTACCCCCATCTTGTAGACACTGACAGGCATCAGGGGTGTGCCTTGGGGTTGTCAGTCATAATGCTCACCCCATTCCACCACCACACCCAACCTCCATACACTGACAGGCATTGGGGCTGTCCCTTGTTGGAAACCCTAATACCCCATTTCCTTGCTTTTGTCATTTTAGTAACAATCCCAACTGATGCATTAACAATGTTTTTGCAATGATACATCTATGTCATATATACTGTGTATGTGTATATATATATATATATATATATATATATATATATATATATAATTGGCTCCCAGTGTCCAACACTATGGGGTCTCTGACATAGGGATTGGGCACCCTGATGTCAGAGAATACAAACGTTTGTTTTAGGACACTGGGGGTGGGCTCCTCAGTGTCCGATCCAATGGAGGAATCTTAATAGAGTTTATTTTGGGACACTAAGAGTGGGATTCCCAGTGTTTCTCACTGCTTGGGGGGGCACGACTCAGGACAGTGGGAGTGGGCTCCCCAGTGTTCCACTATGGGGGACTGTTTTCTTTTCTTTTTTTTTTAAAGCTGTGGGGAGTCCTTCTTTCAAAAGCCATTTCTCAGAAATGGCTGTTTCTTGTGATCTGAAATTTTCAGGGCTGAGACAGAAAGAGAGGGAGAAAGCAGCCAAAGCTTCCTTAAATCAAGGAGGTTATTTTCTAGATTACACTGAACTGAATTATTACTTTTTAGACCTGTGTAAGTAACTAGTATTGATTCTGTTTTTGGGGTTGACTTTTCTTAGTTTAACTTTAATTGCCAGGGAGGAACTGTTGCTGCTAGATATCTGCAGTCATTTGTAACTAGACCTGTTACTTAACTTCTGTGAAATAGGTGACTGAAAGGAAGGAAGACACCCCCCAGGGTGGAGGGTCAGAGGTTTAACTGATTGTTTTTGGAGGGCATATCCACCTAGGGACACATGACCTGGCTGAGAATGGGATCAGACTAGTGCAACAGGAGTTTGTGGGGTTGGGGAGGGGCCTTAGACAAGTAGCACACACATTAACTTTCTTGGAAGTGCTACCTGTCTATGGCATGGATGAGGCTAGGGTACTCCACACCATGGGATTCAATGACTGGTTGAAAAACTGGTGCAGAGCTCAGGGATTTGGCTTCATTGGGGACTGAGGCTCCACCTGGAGGGATGCAAGCCTATACAGGTGTGATGGTCTGCATCTATCCAGGAGGGGAACCAGGACCCTAGGTGACAGGTTTAAATGCTTCATTGGCAAGCTTTTAAACTAGCCAAGGGGGGGGGAGGCACTGGAAAGGAGAAAGGGAAATCCTAGCCCCCCCAAAAAAAATTGGGGTAGTTAGTGAAGTAAAGACCGAGCTAGAGCAGTCAATAGGGAGAAGGGCAGGGGTAAATGGAGAAAAAGACAAAGGCAGTAGGGACAGGGATGGGGCAAAAAGAAATAAAGCCATAAAAAAAAAAGAGGGTAATGAGTACCAATGCCCGTAGTCTAGCTAAAAAGCTCCCTGAAATGGTGGCCTTGATGGAAGAGGGATGGCTGGATATCATGGCAGTCTCAAAAACATGGTACACAGAGAACCATGACTGGGATGTCAACATACCAGGGTACACAATCTACAGGAGGGCCAGGGAGGGAAGAAGAGGAGGAGGAGGAGGAGCTCTCTATGAAAGGGAAGGGATCAAAGCAACAGAACTAAAGGGTAAACAGGGAGGAGAGGAGGCACTGTGGGTCATCCTGGAGACTGGAAATGGCACCACAATCCACACAGGGGTTGTATACAGACCCCTGTCTCAGGGAGAAAATGGACAAGGAAATGATAGAAGGCATCCTTGGGATGGCAGAGAAAGGGGAGATATTGCTGATGGGGGACCTGAATATGCCAGATGTTAACTGGAGCACCTTTGCTGCAGCCACATCCAAGAGCATGGCCATTCCCAATGCCCTACAGGGGGCATGCCTCAGAGAGCTAGTTTTGGAACCCATTTGGGAGGGAGCAATCTTAGACCTGGTACTCTGAAATGTAGATGGAAAAAGGATCTCCGATCTTGAAGCGACCATCAAACAGTGTGGTTCACAATAAACTTAGCTGTAGTGTCAAGCCATATAAAAGTGAAGGTACTGGACTTCAGAAGGGCTGATTTTGTCGAAGTGGGAGAGAGACTCAGAAAATCACTAGCAAACAGGCAAGAACGTGGGGTGGAGCAACAACAGGGGAACATCAAAACTGCCATCACAGAGGCAATAAGCCTTTGTGTGAAGCAAATAAATCAAAACGAAAGAAAAAAAACACTATCGTTCTCAAAAGAATTGGCAGGGAAGGTAAGGGAGAAAAAGATAGCATTCAAGAAGTATAAGGAAATACAGAAGGAGCAGCACAGAGATCTGTACCAGTTAAAGCAGAAGGAAGTGGGGAAGGCAATCAGAATAGCAACGGCCCAAACTGAGGAAAAGATAGCCAACTTGGTTAAGAAGAGGGATAAAACCTTTTATAGGTACAGTACATTAGGGAGCAAAGAAAGACTAAGGCAGGGATACTGAGGCTGAGTAAAGAGGAAGGTGGTTGGGCAGAGAGCAACAGTGAAAAAGCAGGGATACTGAATGAATACTTCTGCTTAGTATTCACAATGGAAAAGCAGGGGATACCTAATCCAGTCAATAGAAGCACTTTCGGGATAGGGGTTGATATTAGCCCTTTCACTGAAGAAAGGGTTCTGAAAGAACTCTTAAAACTGAAGGTGAATAAAGCAATGGGGCCTGATGGGATTCACCCCAAAATTCTAAAAGAACTAAGGGAAGAACTAGTAACACCACTGACTACCCTTTTTAATAAATCATGGGAGGATGGTGTGGTACCTGAGGACTGGAGGAGGGTGGATGTGATTTTCCTTTATGAAAGTGGGAGCAAGACAGAGGCAGAATACTACAGACCTGTCAGTTTGACCTCAGTGGTAGGGAAAATGATAGAATCACTTCTGAAGGAAAGAATTGCTGAGTACCTAGAGGCCAGTGGGGCACAGGACCCAAGGCAGCATGTATTCACAGCAGGAAGGTCAAGTCAGACAAATCTAATTGATTTCTTTGACTGGGTGACCAAAGTAGTAGACCAGGGAGGGGTTATGGACATGGCCTACCTAGACTTTAGCAAGGCATTTGACACAGTCCCACACAAAAGATTAATAAACAAATTAGCCAGCCTGGGAGTGGGTCCCAGGGTGATAGCCTGGGTAAAACACTGGCTGGACAACAGGACACAGCGGGTAATAGTAAATGGAGTCCACAGTGAAGAAAGGGGGGTTACTAGTGGGGTACTGCAGGGTTCAGTACTGGGGCTGGTCTTTTTTAATGTCTTTATAAGTGACATTGCAGAGGGAATGGATGGAAAAGTATGTCTCTTTGTGGATGACACAAAGATCTGCAACAGGGTTGATACACAGGGTGGGGTGGAAAGGATGAAAAGGGACTTAGCAAGGTTGGAGGAACGGTCAAATGTATGGCAGCTTAGATTCAACAGAAAGAAGTGCAAAGTAATGCACCTGGGAAACAAAAACCCAGGGGAAGAGTACACAATGGGGGATGAGATACTGACAGCAACAAAAATGAAAAGGGACCTGGGGGTAGTCATATCAGATGACCTAAAGGTGGGCCAGCAGTGTGAGAAGGCAGTAAAGAGGGTTGGGAGGTTAATGGGATGCATAGGGAGAGGCATCACCAGTAGAAAACAAGGAGGGGGAACATGATGGAAACTTTCAAATACCTCAAGGGAATCAATGAAGTCCAAGAGGGCAGCATCTTTCAGAAAAAGAGATGTGCAAGAACAAGGGTGCACAATTTGAAGTTAGAGGAGGGATGACTCAGAGGTAATGTGAGGAAGAATTTCTTCACAGAGAGGGTTGTAGATGCATGGAACAGCCTTCCTTGAGGTGGTTGTGGAGTCAAAAACAGTGGGGGAATTCAAGAATGCATGGGACAGACATAAGGCAATTCTAGTGGGGGAGTAGGAGGAAGTAGGCTGTTGGTTAACTAGGATCTGCTATTTATCTGTTAGGTAGGGAAATGGGTAAACTAAGTGGGCCAAGTGGCCCTTATCTGCCATCAAATTCTGTGTTTCTGTGTTTCTATGAAAGCCTTTGCCTCATAGATGTCCATTTTGAGGGTTTGGTGAAAAAATATTCATCCATTCAAAAGTTATTTAATTTTTAATTTGCCCATGGGCTCCCTGCCACACTATGTTCCCTGCCTGTGAAAACAAGCTACCTGCATTTAAAAACAAGTTTGTTTTCACACGGCACATCTGTTTTTCTCATAGGAAGTAATGGGAAATTAAAACAAATAACTTTTGAATGGATTAATATTTTTTTCTCCAAACCTTAAAAAGGCACTTCTATGGGGCAAAGGCTTTCAACCCTGAACATTTCGGACCACAACCAAAAGCTGTTTCTGAGAAATTGACAAAACTCATTGAAATTTTATGTTTTTCACCACTCTGTATCTCAACATCCACAAAAGGAGTTGGCCTGGTGGCACTGAGGGTTGAGGTGCTGGATGCCACACCTCATGCCACGGCAACAATCTGAGTTCAGGAGTGAACTCAGGCACCTAGGGATCAGCAGGGGAAGGGAGAGGATTGAGCATCTGCTGGACTGCTCTCCTCTGCCAGGGGAAGGGCTTTGGGATGTCTGGCATCCCAGTGGTCCCTGATGGAGATCTGTGGCACTGCAGAACGTAGGACCAGCAAGGACTTGGGGCAAGCGTGGTGTTGCTGGCAGGCTTGCCATGCACCACAGCATCATTGCACATCACGCTTGGGGAGGGAGGGAGTTCTACAGAACAGGGAAAAACACCATCTTTGTGGGGTAGGTGACAGCACCTGATCCCCATGCCCACCGCCGGATCCTACTCACCCGGCCTTCCAGGTCCTCCACCCAGGTTCTCACCTGCAGCTTGGCCAGTTTCTGAGAGCGCCCAAAGAGGAGGTGCTGCCCCACCCCAGAGGGGTAAAGTCAGGAGTACTGACTGCAGGGGGGGAGAGAAGGCTTGGGATGGGAGGACCTCAGGCAGGCAGGAACAGATCAGGATGCCTAAGAGAGGTCCCACAGGCTGTGACCAGAGGGAAAAAGTTTCCAAAAAATCTGCAAAAGGGATTCACAGGAAATTTGGCATGTCAAGAAACCTTATCTTAGGCACAAACCATACCAAATGTGTGAATCTATTGTACTATTGCAAGGCTATTAAAGTGCAAAGTTTGAGGTTTAACATTAACTGCCAGGCCCCTAATATACTGGCACTACTGCACCAGTAATACTGTGTATATACATATATATATATATATATATTTATAAAATGGGTCGACAATTTTGTTTGTCCTGATTGGCCGAGAGGTACTTCTGGCCGTGTCCTTATCAGGACATATTGTGCCAACCGGCACCTCTTCGGCCAGTCAGGACACCTTACAACAAAGATCAATGTGCAAACGTAGTCTCTGCCCGTAGTGACGAACTGGACCAGACCGTCACACACCACCGGCTGTAAAGCAGTACCCAAACAACAGAGACACTACAAATGCACCACTCAGTCTACTAAGAACATTGAATTCCCCCTCCTTTTGCACATAAGCAAAACCACAATATATTAGCGTTAATTTTGATTTTCACGCTACCGTTGCTCCGGTACCTGATTACAGCTCTTGCTGTTTCAAGCCTGAACATTCACCCATCTGTAATCCGTTTGTATCACTAAGCGTCTCCAGTCTTCAGCCCCCATTCCATAAAACCCCAGATCCATCAAGTAAAGTAAAAGATACTATCGGCTCCCTCGATCTGTTTAATAAACCAAACCGCTCCATACGGTGGCCATAAGGGACATGCTCGATCCGACTCAAGCGGGGCTTGAAAGCGTAATGTAACGGCTGAAGTCAACACACATAGACAAAAGCCTGTCAGCTAGCTTTCATAAAAAATTAATTGATGAACTGGGTAAAACACTTTTTTTTACTTAAGACCTGCTGTCTTCAGCTACCCATTGTGAAAACTAGGCGCAACAAACTGAGAAAAGAAAGCCGTGACTTTCAAATGCAGTTTCACACAAATTGTCCTTACTGGTGACTGAGTGTGTCAGCAGCTTAGAAATAAAGCAGCAGACCCAATCCTGTTATAATTTTTAAAAACTTGATACAAAATAAATCCAAGAGAGTCTGTAAAGCTACTAAAATCAGCAATGATGGCCAAATATAATGGATATGCAGCCCTCCAGTGCTGCAATAGAGACTATTTTCATTATTTCATCTGTTAAACCTTTTAAGATTAATAATGTTTTGTCTCTGTTCTTCTTTAAAAAAAAAAACTTGTGTGGAGGGGCCCATTTTATAACGCAATAAGACACTCCGAGGTGTGGGTTATGGCCTGATAAAACACTTCCCAGGTGCTAAAGACACTCGGCAAGATCTCGTGCCTCATAAGGCACCTGGGGCGTGCTCTTATCAGGCCATAACCCACACCTCGTCATGTCTTATTGCTTACATATATATATATATATATATATACACACACACACATATTCATTGCAAAACACTTTGTTAATGCATTAATTAGGGTTGATTTCATACCAACAAAAGTCTGGGAATTCGATGTTAAAGTTACCAACCCTACCCCCCACACCCCCTCTACCCTCCACAGACCGACAGGTGTTGGGGTGTGCCTTGGGGTCATTGGCCCTAACTCTCACCCCATTCCATTTGTAAGGAAGCTGAGATGGTACAGTGTAGGAGAATGTGGTGAGAGTTAGGCTTGATGACCCCGAGGTACACCCCAATGCCTGTTGGTCTGTGGAGGGTGGAGGAGAGTGTGGGGGTTAGGGTTGGTAACCCTAACATCAAATGTCCAGACTTTTGTTGGTGTGAAATCAACCTTAACTGATGCATTAATGGAGGTTTTTGCAATGAATTTCTCTTTTTGAGAAAGTGAAATGTTACTCATAGGGTATCCATAGATGGGAGTGCAGGCACTCTGGGCCCTGCACTCCCACCCACCCATAAGTGTATAGACATACTGCAGGAGAGGCATGTGCTCCCAGTTTTGCATAATGGGATACATAGTTGGGAGTGGGGGCCTCTGGGCCCTGCACTCCCACTCACCCATAAGTATAGAGACATAGCGAAGGACAGCCCTATACTCCCAGTATTGTAAGATGGTATTCATGGGTGGGAGCACAGGCCCAATGGGCCCTGTACTCGGAGTGCCCTTTGCTTCCAGTTTTGCATAATCTAATCCATAGGTGGGAGAGCGGGTCCTATGATCCCTGTACTTCCACCCACCCATATGTGTAGATACATAGCACAGGAGGGCTCCGTGCTCCCAGTTTAGCATAAATGGTATGCATAAGTGGGAGTGCATGCCCTCTGGGCCCTATGCGCTCAACAAACCCATAAGTACAGCCACATAGCGCAGGCCTAGAGACATTCCAAGTAACCCTTGTACTGCAAATGTAGCAACATCTCAATAACCATAGCAACTTTGGAAAAATTCCTTCACAGTTGTATTCATGACCTGGCCACCTCCATGCATGCTTAGTATACAGCTGCATTTAGCGAAAAATCTGTATCTCAAACCATTTTCAAGATATAGCTGCAGAAAGGTGCCACAACTGCTGCAATGTTATCCTATGGGAAAATCCACAACTTCAGAGTGCTGTTAGTATAGAACCAGTGTCATGTTCTTTGCCAAACCAGCAAAAGGCACATCTGTGGGGTAAGGGCTTGCCACACTTGCAAATTTCAGCCCAAAAGTCCAAACCGTATTTTTTGCTATGAAGTGCAAAGAAACTGTTTTTTTGGGGCTGTTTACCTGTGGAACTTTTGCAAAATTCTAGGACTTTTGCAAAAGCACCGTTGAATTTAGCTGGAAACACTGCGAAAGTACTGTGGAGCGTTCTTGAGATCCTGCCATTCTAGATCGCGGGACTTTCGAGAAATTCTCCATAATTTCAAGTTCCACTGACTAAGATGGTAGAAAATTTAAAAAAAACATATTTCCAGACATCCTATGTAAAAACTAATGTCATGGTCATGTTCCTAGGGCCCCGATTAGGTAAACCCAACTGTTGGTGTTTACCAAGGGGCAGTATATTTTGAACTACACTGTGTTTTCCACCTCACTAACTGCAAACAAGATGGCAGCAACACAAAAGCACTAAACACATTTGCAGCAGTAAAAAGTGCTTTTAAGGGAGACATATATTCCCGGCCCCCATAGGCGATAATGGGAAACTTTAAAGTTTAATAACTTTTGGACAGATTAATATTTTTCACCAGACCTTCAAAAGGGACTTCCCTGACCCAGGCCCATATACCCTGAAAGTTTCAGACTAGACAAACAAACCTATCGGGCTATATATATATATATATATTGTATATAAATATAGCTATCTATCTATCTATCTATCTATCTATCTATCTATCTATCTATCTATCTATTCATGGAAAAAACTCTGTGCAATGTATCAGTTAGGGTTGTTCCACAGTGACAAAAGTGAGGCAATTTGGTGTCAGGGTTGCCACCCCTTGCACCCTATGCCCACCTCGCCCTCACCAATAGGCATCAGGGTGTGCATTGGGGTCATTGGCCCTAACTATCACTCCATTCCATGTGTAAATAAGCTGAGGTGGTGCAGTATAGGAGAATGAGGTGAGAGTTAGGACCGACGACCCCAACACACACCCCGATGCCTGTTGGTGGGGGCAGGGTGGGCGTAGGGTGCAAGGTGTGGAAACCCTAACACCAAATTTCCTCACTTTTTTCACTGTGGAACAACCTTAGCTGATGCATTAAATGGAGTTTTTTGCCATGAATTTCCCTTCTTTTTGAGAATGTGCATTATAAATAGTGAATGGAATGTGATGGTGGGAGTATGGGGCCCTGTTAGCCCCGCACTCCCAACATGCTTCCCATTTGTGTGTAATAACCCTAACAGTAACAGTAACACTAACAGTAATGGTAACGGCAACAGTAATGGTAATTCCAATGGTAACGTTAATGCTAACAGTAACGCCAACGCTAACGGTAATGGTAACAGTAGTGAGAACAGTAACAGTAATGGTAATGCAGCCACAAATGGTAATGGCAACAATGAGGTAAAAGAAAATAGTAACGCAAACAGTAATGCACACAGTGACGTAAAAGGAAATGGTAATGCAAACAATAAGACAAACACAAGTGCAAACGTAAATGCAAACAGAAATGGTAATGCAAATGGTAATGGAAATTCAAACGGTAATGGTAACGCAAATGGAAATGTGAATGTGAACGGTAACAGCAATGGTGACACAGAAGGAAGCAGTAATGCAAGCGACAACATAAATGCAACCGCACATGCAAACGCTAATGGCAACGGAAACGCAAACGGTAATGAAAATGGTAAACAAAATGTAAATGGTAACACAAATGCAAACAGAAACACAAACAATAACTGCAACAGTGATGCAGAAGGGAACAGTAACGCAATCGACAATGGAAACACAACCGGCAATGCAAACGCTAATGCCAACGGAAACGCAAACGGTAACAGAAACGCAAACGATAATGGTAACACAATTGGAAATGCAAATAGTAACGGTAATGCCAAAGATGATGCCAAATGAAACAGTAACACAAATGAAAATGCAAATGCAAGCGCTAACACAAATGGTAACACACACGGTGATGCAAAGGTAAACACTAACAAAAATGGTAACAGTAATGCAAACACAAATGTAAATGGCAATAGTGATGCAAAAGGAAACCGTTACGCAAACGCAAATGCAAAGGGTAATGCACACAGTGACGTAAACAGAAATGTAAATGCTAATGGCAACATAAACGCAAGTGGAAATGCTAATGGTCACAGCACCAGGAACACACACAATTTTTCCCCCAAAAAGGTACATTCAGAAGCACAGTGAATACAAAGAATGCATGCATAGTAATGGCCCTCAGAGCAATAAATTAGCACTTGGAGTACTAAACTGCTTATATCTCAGGAACTGTACGACGTAGAAAAAAAAAATAAAATCTCATATTGTTTATGACTTTCCAGGTTAGTTTTGCACTTACCCCCCAATGGGGGACTAAGCATTTTTCAGATTTAAAGTCCTTATCTCGAACCATTTTCGAGATACGGACCCTGAAAGGCGTGGCGGATGCATTAATGTTATCTAATGGGAAAAATCGCCAACTTCAGAGTGCCATAACTTTGCAGCCCTCTAATATTTTGTCACCAAACCACCAAAAGGCACATCTGTGGGATATTGGTTTCTTCCCTCCATGTTGCAGCCCAAAAGCCCAAACCATTTTTTGCAGCAGGGTGGGAAAGATTCCCTATTTTTTAGGCATAGTGTCACAAAGTACTTTCTCAAGTCATGACACTTTCGCAAATAAAATCACAAAAGTGCATATGCGAAAGTACTTTGCAACACTACTTTTTACAAAAATTTAAAAAACATATTTCTGGGGTGTTTTACCCCAATAAAAGACATGGCTAGCATCCTCAGGGCTCAACTAGGTGAACACAACAAGAATTATGTCCCTAGAGGTTATTAAACTTTTAATTTCCCATTATTTCCTATGGGAAAATTTATATGTCAGGCACAAAAGTTGTAATTTGCGCAAGATACATAACTTGCTCAAGATACTGTCAGGCACAAAAGTTGTAATTTGCACAAGTTACATAACTTGTGCAAGATACTGTTGTATTTTGTGCAAATTACATAATTTGTGCAAAATGCAACAGTATCTTGTGCAAGTTATGTAATTTGGCATAACTAATCTCTAGGGGAAGGTCTCTGGACTTGCCAAATTTCAAGTGAATTGGTTTTGTAGTTTTTGAGATACACAGCATCAAAAAATCCTACATTTACCAGGTTTTCTTTTTACATTTATTTGTCCACCTGTATTGCAAAAACAGCTTTAGGTAGTGGTCTGAAATGCTCAGGATAGAAAGTCTTTACCTCACAGATTTGCCTTTTGAAGGTTTGGTGAAAAATATTCATCTGTTCAAAAGTTATTAAACTTTTAATTTACCATTATTTCCTATAGGAAAATTTATATGTCAGGAAAGAAAATTGTAATATGTGCAAGTTACATAACTTGTGTAAGATACTGTCAGGCACAAAAGTTATAATTTGCAGAAGTTATATAACTTTCACAAGATACTGTTGTATTTTGTGCAAATTATGTAATTAGGGCAAAATACAACAGTATCTTGCGCAACTTATGTAATTTGCACAAATGGGTGTGCAGGGTCCGAAGGGCCCTGTGCTTCCAGCATAACATAAGGATGCTGTTATACTGTCTCAATGGAGGGATGGGAGCACAGGGTCCAAAGGACCCTGCAGTCCCACCATAACAGAAGGTTAATGTTATACTGTCTCAATGGAGAGATGGTAGTGCAGCATCAAAATAAGGATACTGTTATAGTGTCTCAAGGATACTGATATACTATCTCAATGGAGGGATGGGCACCGTAAAATAAGAATACTATTATACTATCTGAAAAAGTAAGGAAATTCACTGCAAAAAACTTTGTTAAGGCACCATTAGGGCTGAGATGTAAAAAGTAGGGAAATGCGATCTTAGGGTTCCCAAGCATAATGCAGAATCCTAGTTCATGCTGCCCCCATTTTGTTTTCAGTTAGTGAGGCAAACAAACTTACATTTCTTAAAAAATACTGACTTTTGGTAAACACCAACAGTTGTGTTTAGCAAATCAGGGCCCAATGAATCAGATTCTGGGGTCAGTTTTTGAATAAAGTGTCCAGCAATGTGTTTATTTTATCTGCAGAATTCTTTCTCCACAAATCTCTGAAATCTGTTACCTCAAAATAGGATCCTTTTTCGCAAATTGCTGAAAAGGATTCTGTTTTATGTCAAAACAAGATTCTTTTTCACAATTTACGAAAAAGGATTTTTTATATAGCTGTTTCTTTGTCACTGCATAGCACATACTGGTTTGGAAATCTGGGTTGAAATTTTCAGGGTACAAAGGGCTTGCCTCACAGATGTGCCTTTTGCTGGTTTGGTGAAAATACACTGTATTACTTTGCTCTGGAGTTCTGCGGCTTTCAATTTTCCTTAAGTTCTCATAGGATTACTTTGTAATGGGAAGCGTACACAGTTGTTTCTTTGTCACTGTACTGTGAACAAATGGTTTGCAGTTCTGTTCTGAAATTTTCAGGGTACAAAGGGCTTGCCCCACGGATGTGCCTTTTGCATGTTTTTGTGAAAATATTTTAATCTTATGTCCAGTTACACAGGTTGCATATTTTCCTGTGTTTCTGTAGGATAACATGGCACTGTCAGGTGTTTTTTTTGGGTCTGCACAGTACGGATTGGGAGTGCAGGGCTCTCCACATGCAAATACAGATACAGTCAAAAATTATGGATGCATGGCAACATGCAGTCCCACATGCAAATATGAAAACCATTATGAATTGATGGGAGTGCAGGGCTTATGGATAGATGGAAGTGCAGGGCCCAGAGGGTCCTGTACTCCCACATGGAAACAAGAACACAATTATAATCTGTCAAGACATATTGATGGGTGGGAGAGCAGGACCCAGAGGGCACTCTGCTCCCACAAGCAAATAAGCCTACAGTTATACTATTCAAAAAGTAAGATGCACAAATTAGGTGAATTGATACCTTTTATTGGACCAACAGATATTATAGAAAGACCTTAAGCTTTTGACCTCAAATACTGTTGGTCCAATAAAAGGTGTCAAATCACCTAATTTGTGTATCTTGTTGTGCAAGGACCAATACGGTAACAAACACTTTTTTTGTACATCAAAAAGAAGGAAATTATTTGCAAAAAAAGTCATTCATGCATCAGTTAGGATTCCACCATCAAAAGTTTGGAATGTGATCTTAGGATTTCCAACCCTAACACCCCACCTGACCCCACTCCCACCTTCCATGGATCAACAAGCATCAGAGGTGTACCTTGGGAATGTTAGCCCTAATATGCACACCATTCTCCTGTACTGTATCCATCTCAGCTTCCTTACACATGGAATGGGGTGAGCATTAGGGTTACAACCCCAAGGCACCCCCAACACATGTTGGTCCATGAAGGGTGGGGTGTTAGCATTGGAAACCCTAACACCACATTTCTAAACTTTTGATGGTAGAACCAGATCTGAAGCATTAATGAAGTTTTTTTGTAAATAATATATGTATTTATGAAATAGGCATGGACCCAGAAGCCATGTGATTAAATGTCTGAATCCAAAATGTATTACAAATATGTGTGATAAATGCAACCTGTCAATCAAGGCCCCCCCCCCCCGGCTGCTAGCTGGCACTACTTTACAACTATAGTTTCATTTTCATCATCCCTCTGAACCACAGACAAAAATAGCCACCATACTACACAGCACACCCTTACAAAACAGAAGCCTGTTTTTTTTCCCAGTAGCTATATAACAGTACCTGCAGGTTAAGCCTTTTAATTTATTTCCCCTACCCAATTCTCCTGTTTTTTTCTACCCATGATCTCCCCACTGTCAGCTTTCTCAATGATCCGCTCTACAGATTGCAGCTATTCATCTGACAGTCCATCACCTTCATGTAAATAAACAAATGGAGCTTCATTCACAAAGACCACACATCATTATTCAGCAGTTAAAATAACCCACTAGATTTCACATTCTTTTTTAGGGCTGTATGTGGAGCCTACAGCACTATTGTGATCACTCAGTAGCTCTAAAAAAATTACTGATCATGGACCCTTCCATTGGAGTTTTGGAAGTATCCTTCTGAAAACCCAATGGAGCATGAACCCCTCTGCCATGATCGGCTGCTATGGAATAACAGTCATACTTTTTCAGCAATTACTTCTGCATTCTGGTGCATAAGCTGTGCATGCGTGACTCATATGCATGCCCAGTTCTGCTGGCATCATCATGTTGTGAATGGCAAGATGCGATTCATCGCAACTGCGCATGTGAGAGTGCTGTGCATGTGCAATTGTGTCACTGGTGCCAGCTCCATGGCATTCTGTGACCCCTACCAACTCAAGTGGTACACTGGGAGCCCACCCCAGTGTGCTGAAAGATTTTTCTGTGACCCCAGAATCATGTGGCACATTGGGAGCCCACCCCAGTATGCCCAAAGATGTGTATTTTTATCTGCAGACATCAGGATGCCCGGTTCCTCTGTTGGCATTATGTGCCCCCCACTCAAGTGGCATGCTGGAGCCCACCCCAGTGTGCTTAATTTATTTTCTTCCCCCACCCTCGCTGACATCAGGATGCCCAATCCCCATGTCTGCATCCTATACAACCCCAGTTAAGTGGCACACTGACAGCCCACCCCATTGTGCCCAAATGTATTCTTTTTCTGTTTTCTGTAAAAATAAAATGATCCCTTGTCATCGCTGCACTTGTTTGTTTTCCTATAAAGGAAGAAAATGGTCCCTCATCATTGCTGCAGTCCACCTCCCCATCCTCACCCTCCCACTGAGCACCCACCTCCCCACACCTCCATTATTCCATGCTACCTCTGGAGGTTGGCACCGTCTTCTTCTCTGGACACATCTGCACTCTTCAAAGTCAAACTGTGAACTGAAGAAACTAAGGTAAACGTGCTATAATGCCACTCAGTGTGGTTTTCAATTTATGCTGATAAATCAGCCATTTTTTGAAATTTTGCCCCAGATTTTCAACATGGGGTTCTTGGGACTCCACCTCATGAAAACTGTCACTGTCATTTTGTTACTCAGTCGCAAAGGTGATTTTGTGGTCGCTGCACGGAATCACATTTTGGGACCGTTTCACAAAATAACAGTGCCACTGTTCATGGGGTCCCAAAAAACCCATGTTGCAAATTTGGTGAAAAAGTTCCTAAAAATGACTGCATTATGAGCATGCATTGCACTGTTTCTAACTTCACCAGTTTTTAATATTTTCACTCCACATTTTCAGCATTGCCATTTTGGCACACCTCCTTTAAAACAGTACTGCTGTCATTTTTTCACAACCTGCCTAAAATGTGTTTTCTTACCTGTGGCGCAGAATAGCGCATTCGCGTTGTGAAAGCACCTTTCTGGACAAATGAAAAAAATGACATTGGCACTCTTCATGAGCAGGGGTTCCAAAAAGGCTGTGTTGAAAATTTGGTGTACCACCTCCAAAAAATAGCCAAGTTACACCCGGGCATTGAATAATTCCTATGCACATGTGTAACTTTGGTCACCTGGTAGCTTTTTACAGCCCTACTGGCCCTGGCTAGAACTTGATTTGAACTGCAGCGGTTGTGCTTCCACCTCCCCACCACTCTCTCTCTCTCTCTTCTTTCTCTCTCCACACCATTCTCCCGCTCCTCAGTCCCTCCAGTCATGCCTCTCTTACCTTCATCAGGTTTTAAAATTAATACTGTTGCAAGCAGTTAAAAAAGCAAATTATTCAAACCCTTACTAAAATTCTAGAACTATAGAGTCAAATAAGATAAATTAAAGAGATCATGGAAGAAAGGAATAGTGGAATAGTGGTATACAAGGGGGCACTATTATTTTTTGATCAGGACTACCTGCAGAAGATCCAGAGATATAGAATGTGTTACCCGGAATTGGTCAAAGCAGTGAAGGTGCAGAGTACTTGCTGTCATACCCCATACCTAGCAAAATTAAGGGTGCACTGGAAGGAGGGGGTGAAGATCTACCAAACCCCAGAGTAAGCAAAGCAGGCCCTGAAGGAGCATAGAGTTGCACTGCAACATAGGCCCAAACCACGTGGTAACTGTGCACCCAGAGGCAGAACACAAAGACCAGGAGAAGTAACAAAGGGGAACTTCTTGATGAATGGACGACTGAACGCCGGGATGCACCAAGGCCAAAATCAAGACACTGCTATGCACTTATATAGGGAGTGCAAGACTTTGCACCCAGAAAAACCTGAAAGGGAGAAAACAGACAGAACAGTTAACCGGAGGCAGTCATCTGACTAATGGACCATACGCCAAACTGAACAGTAGTCAGATAAGTACTCTTTTTCTAACAACACTCTGAGATTTGATTTATTGGGGGGTATGGGGAAGGGGTTGCTAAAGGAAAGAAAGGAGACAGCCAGGAAAGTTAGAATTGAGGGGGCCGTGAGAGGGGGTGGGCAGATAAAGAAGAAGGAAGGGGGTAGTGCAAATCAGAACTGTACAATGTAAGAGAGCTGAAGGAGGGAGGCACAAGATGGGGGACTGGTAGGGCAGGGAAAACTGAACAGCCTGTGACAGCGCTGTCCCCCGTTGAAAGAGGTCTCCTGGGTACTAGAAAAAGAAATTTGGAAAAAGGCTGAAGGGACATTATAGAGAGAGAGACCAAGATAAGTACAGGGGGATTGGGAAAGTCTTAATGGGGAAGAGACAAGTGGAAGAGGAAGGATGGAGGGAGGCACTTGGATGAAGAGGGATAGACAGAGCATACAGTGCAGCAGTGAAGCACAAGGGAAATTAGTTAGAGGAGAGAATGGAAGAAGACAAGGCATGCTGAGGGGAAAGGGAGACAGATCATGAAGAATGACACATGGAACTCTAGGAGGAAGCAAAGATTTAAGCTGTCCCCCTTGACTTATGAAAAGCATAGAAGAAAGTTGGCAATATGTAATTGAGTGGTGCTGCACCTGAGAAAGAGGGTAAATTGATGAAATGTGAATGATTTGGGGATTCAAGGAGTGGCATAGAACAATGCTTGTTGGAAAAAGGGGGGTGAATGTTGGGGAGGGGGAGATGGGAAATGTAGATGTGTGGAACACTGTTTTATGCAACTGGAAATGGCGTGGATTCTTTGTGTTCTCTTTTCTTTTTAGTTACAGGAGCCCAAACATAAAGTGGGAAGATCAGCAATCCCTCAAAGATTGAACCAATAAACTGTTGCCTGGGAAAGTGAAACTGGGGAGATATGGAAGGAATGGAGAAGCCAGATGCAGAGGTGCAGAAGCCATGTCAACACCTATGCAAAGGTGACTGGGAAGGGAGGAGGAGGGTGGGATGGAGCAAAGATGAGGGAGGAGGGAGGGGAAGAGGGAAATAAGGGGGACAATGGGAGGGAAACAGAAAGAAGGATGAGAGAACGATGCCCCTGCATAGGGAAAGGGAGGAGAGAAACAGAGAAAACCAGTGAATCGAGACAGGCGAATCTGGTGATATATTTGGGTTAGTTGAGTATAGAAGTAATATAAAATGTAAATGAGGAACCCAGTTGGGGGTGGGAGGTGGAAAAGAAGCAGAAACTACCGAGGTGGGAGCGAACATTACCCACAACATCAATCATATCTGGTCAAGGGTTAACGGATAGAAGAGGGCAAAATATTTACCCATTGACCAAGACGGTGGCTCCTATGTATAGGACCACTGTCACTGTGGATGTTAGGGAGGAGAGAAGGGACATAATGTCCAGAGACAGGGAAAGCACTGGTACTGTCCCCTACCTTGGAAGTACAAAGAACTGGTTGGCACTGTTGGTGCAGAAGTTAACCATATTGGCAAAGTTAGAAATGTTGAAAGAAGTAGTTATTATAATTATGCAGAGTCAGTAGGAAGAAGAGAGGAAGGGGCGCCTGGAGGAGGAGGAATAGGAAATTCCAGACTGTCCTGGAGAATAGGATGGTCAGATGATCTCAGGAAGTGATATGATTAACAACACAGACACTAGAATAGTGACATACTATGTGAATGGCCTGTCAAACCCAATTAAAAGAAAGAAAATTATGACAGTAGTGAGACAAATGAAAGCAGAAATTATCTACCTTCAGGAGACCCATCTAACAGAACAGGAACATCAAAACTTGAAGCAATTTGGGTATGGGGAGGTATACATTTCCTCATATAAATCAGGCAGAAGAAGGGGAGTGGTGCTACTTAAGAGCACGCCCTTCAAGTATATACAGAAAAAGGTGGACGCAGAAGGCAGGTGTGTCATACTGAAAGGAAAGCTACACGGACGCATAGTTACACTGGTTGCAGTATGTGCTTTCCTGGGATCGAACTACACTTTCTATAAGGGCTTACTTTTGAAAGTAATAGTAAAAATGGAAGGCACACTGATCTGCGAGGGGACTGGAATCTGACACTTGAACTGAAAGTAGACAGCATATCGCAAATACCTAGGGCAACCCATAAAGTGGCGAAGCAGGTTAAAACCCTAGTATCACAAATAGGGCTACAAGACATGGCGCTTCCTGGAGGGCAGTGATAGGGGGTATACCTACTACTCACAGACATGCGGAATGTACTCAAGGTTAGACCTCTTCCTGATACTGAAGGGGGTACTCTAAATCAGGCAAAGGTGGGAACAATGGGCATTTCAGATCACACCCCATTAATATTAGAAATACACTTGCAGGACACTCCTAGTAAGAACTTATGGAGACTCACTGAACACCTCCTTATTAAGGGATAAAGAAGAAATTGTCCAGATACCCAAGCCCATAGACCA
Source organism: Neoceratodus forsteri (assembly GCA_016271365.2). NCBI lineage: Eukaryota > Metazoa > Chordata > Ceratodontiformes > Ceratodontidae > Neoceratodus > Neoceratodus forsteri. The sequence continues at coordinate 1,279,520,186 of CM057459.1, read as the reverse complement.
GACGATGGTAGATCACAAGGACTCAGAGACTAGCTCAGCAATGTTATGGGATACATTGAAAGCTATAATCTGGGAGAAACTAATAGCTATAGGGGCAGCAAGAAAGAAGGAGTGAATGAGGAAACAAAGGGAGATAGAGGACCAGATCAACACACTGGTAGTGCAACAGCAAATCAAAAACTGTGGTAAAAGGGGGAAAGAGTTATTGAAACTTAAGAAAGATCTTAACAGGCTGTTGGAACGTAAAATGGAACAAAATCTAGCTTGCCTCAGACAAAAAAATTATGAAGGGGGACCATGGGCAATGACATGAGGCTGCTGGCATGCCACCTCAGAGTGAACAGGAGCAGAGCACAAATAAAAATAAAACACCCAACAGCAGGGGTACAGGCCCAGACTGTTGAAAAGATAATGCAGGCCTTCAAAAACTACTACACGGATTTGTACAGCCCCAAAACAGACACCCCAAAATAAAAGATAATTCCTTTTCTAGAACAACCGAAGTTGCCCAAACTAAACCTAGATCAAAATGACACACTTAGTAGGCCTATAGGAGAGGCAGAGATCAAAGCAATGATTGGGAAAAGTAAAACAGGGAAATGTCCAGAATGGACAGATTACCAGCAGAATTTTACAAAACATTTATAGATAAGCTTGCACCAATAATGCAAGACACATATCAGGGAGTTATGAAAAAAGAAGGACAGACCCCACCATCATGAGCCCAAGTGGTAAGATCAGTGATTTCCACACCAGGGAAAGACCTGAGCAACTGCAGATCATATAGACTAATCTCCATTTTAAATGTAGATTATAAATACTTCACCGGGATTTGGGTGAAAAGTATAGAGGACCTTGTCCCGACACTGGTGCACATTGATCAGACAAGCTTTGTGGCAGGAAGCAGACAGCAAACAATATCAGACGTACCATTCATATAATTGAGCATCTAAACAACGGTAAAGAACCAGCCGTAATAATGAGTATGGACACTGAGACAGCTTCCGACAAAATTGTTTGGAAATATTTGTTTGAGGTGTTAGCACATTTCGTACAGTATTCCAGAGCTTGGTGACAGAAGTGTTACAGAGACTGTATAAGAGCCCACAGGCCTACATTAGAACAAATGGGCATTTGCTGGATAGAGTCACTTGGATTAGGGGAACAAGTCGGAGTGTCCACTGTCTCCTCTCCTATTTGCCCTCTATTTGGAGCCTCTGGCACAATGAATACGTCAAGACCTGAGGGTGAGAGGGGTACAGGTGGGGAGAAGGGAGCAAAAAGAGGCCCTATATGCAGATAACATACTGCTGTATAAAACAAAACCAGAAGCCTCCATACCCTGAGTAATGAACATGGTGTCCAAATTCTCTAAAATGTCAGGATATACTCTGAATACAAACAAAACATAGCTGTTAAGCTTTCACTTTGACCCCTCCATGCATCTGAGGAACAGATACCCAATGAAATGGTCCTTATAGAAATTAAAATACTTGGGAATAACACTGAGAAACCATACAAAAAGATTACAGGCAGACAACCTAGATCCCTTACTAAAACAATTAAAGGAGGACACTAACAGGTGGGGAGTTCTACCAACCAACGTGCGATAGGATACAGACAGTAAAAATGAGCATGTTGCCAAGGCTACTGTATGTCTTCCAGTGTGTCCCTCTGGATATGAAGGCCAAAAAACTCCAAGAAATACAGCAGATGTTATATAAATTTATATGGGTGGGAAAAAAAAACAGGGTGAGAAGTAGAGTTTTTACAAGAAAGAAATGGTGGAGGGTGGGTGCTGCCAGACATCCAGAAATACTGGCTAGTGACTCAGTTGAAATGGGTAATACACTGGGGAAATCAGGGACTGGAGGCCCAGTGGAGAGAACCGGTAGAATCTGCAGGGTGAGGAGAGGAAGGAGGGAGCCTGGAGCAGAGGTTGCTCAGTGTGAAGCCGACAGAGGGGTGGGAAAAAGAAAGGACTATAATAAAGACAGTATCAGGGGTAGCAATACAGAAATGGCAGCACTATGAGAGGGTCAAAAGAAACAGATGGTGGTATGACTGGTGGACACAGAATAAAGGCTACAAACCAGGACAGCTTGACAATTGGTATGAACAACAAAAATATAGAGGATGTAAGTACCCTGCAAATATTCTGAGGGAGAGGTCAAGTCCTTGAAGAATGTAGAACACAATATGGATGGAAAGTAAACGATAAAATTAGATACTGTCAGATGGTGGGATACATACATACACAACAGAATAAAGTCAAAACTCAACACATAACATTAGATGGAGAGGTGACACTTGAACAAGTATTAAACAAACAAGATTCCAGAGGAGTAATCACATTCATTTATCAATTTCTTTTGGCCCATAAGGGTTCCAAAACCACATATATACACAGAATGGGAGGAGGGGACAGGGACACACCTTTCAGAGTTGGAGCGGATGAAGATATGGGAGGGAGGCTTTAAAGTATCTTCATCGCCCAAGTGGAGGGAATTTCAGGGAAATAACCACCAGATAATTCTTTACCCAACACATGAAGACAGGGTAGGTGGGAGAACAGCACATGCTGGAGAAAATGTGAAATGAGCTACACATGAACATGTTTTTTACACATGTCCCAAGCTACAGGATGTTTGTGGGGAAATAAAAAACAAATTGAGAGAGATCTTATCTATGTTTCTATCAACAAAGTCCAAGAGGGTAGCATCTTTCAGAGCAAGAGGTGTGCAAGTACAAGGGGGCACATTTGAAGCTAGAGGGGAGGATGGCTTAGAGGTAATGTGAGGAAGTATTTTTTTCATGGAGAGGGTTGTGGATGCATGGAACAGCCTTCCTGAGGAGGTTGTGGAGTCAAAAACAGTGGTGGAATTCAAGAATGCATGGGGCAGTCATAAGGCAATTCTAGGGGGTGGGGGTATGAAGAAGTAGGCTGTTGGTTAGCTAGGATCTGCAGCTTATCCATTAGGTAGGGAAATGGGCAGACTGGGTGGACCAGGCGGTCCTTATCTGCCATCAAATTCTATGTTTCTATATTTCAAATACAGGGTGAACTACACATACAACATTGCATATGGGGCTTAACACCCCAAGAAATTAAAGAGCCCAACAGTAAATATCTGTTGAGTATCTGCATAGCAGCAGTAGGGAAAATCACAACTGAAATATGATTGAATCCTGACCCACACACCTTAGCAGAACGGAGGAAAGTGGTGGACAAAATTCAACAGATGGAAAGACTGACTTATCAGATACAGGATAGAATGGAGAAATTTGGGAAAGAAGGGTGAGATGGGTAATAGGGATGGACTAGAATATGACAGTACACACCCTATGAGGGCAAGGGGGAGGGAGGAATGGACAGAATTGACTAGGCAAAGCAATTCAAAGATACGCATAGGAAACAGAGGAGAGGAGAACATAGCATGGAAACAAATCCTGACCTATTCGCCTAGGGCCCCAAAGATAATAGAGGACACAAGATAGCTAGGAAATAGAGGCTAAAGTTATAGCCTCAGACTCTGTACAGTTTTAGATCAGTAGGAAGATTTAGAGGTTTGTATACTGTAGGTTGTGCAAAGATGTTTGAAATAGGATGAACAGGAAAATATGAGTATATGTAAACCAAAAGAAAATAGAGAAATGTACCAGAATGTATAACACAAGGTATGTTGGAATGTTGACCATGAAACATAATGCATAAAGAACTGTAAGAATGTCTTTTTCAAAATAAAGTAAATATAAACAAAAAAAGGGTCCTAGTCCAAAAGGAACTTAAAAAGTAACGTTTTTCCGGTTCCCCATTGGCGGCTTGAGAAGAACTGCATCTTCAGCGAGCAGAGGAGCGCTGGTCTTATGTAAGCCCCTAACTGTCTGCCTCTTGCCTACCCAAAGTATCCTTCCCACTGCCAGCACCTCCTGCCTCCCTTTTCAGTCTTCACCCTGGGCCTGAGTGGTGAGTCGGCGGCAGCACTAAAGGCAAAGTGCTGACCGCCAGAAACTAAATGAAAGTTTGTTTTTTAAGGCACTAGGTGCAAAGAAAAGTGGCCGACGGCCGAGAGGAGGGGCAGGCCTGATTTAAACAAAACTAATATTCATTGGGCATAGCGACACCCACTGGTGGAAACCAGCCAGCAGGCCCTGTAGGGGCTCATAAATATTTATTAGGAGTCGGAGATAAGGCAGGGTAAGGGGAAGTGAGTGCAGTAAGGCCTTGCTTTGGCCTAAGGAAAAGATTTAAAGGGGCAGCGACAGACTCAAATAATTATTTAAAAGGGAAGCATAGGCCCAGTGTGTTTAAAGGGGCCCAGCCAATGTATCCATAGTTTAAAGGGGTCATCCAGCATTTAACTAGCCACTGTACCTACAGTTGCAGGGGACCCCACTTCAGTTAGCTCTCAACCGAACAGATACACGATATATGCTCATGAACTGTAGTCTGGACATTCAGAGACTGTGATATTGACCACAACTGTTGGAACTGTGATATTGATCCTAACTGTGCGAACTCTGACTTTTGTTTGAACTACTGAAACTGTACAAGTTTTCTGAATTGAGTAATTGCCCCAGGAGTGCAGTTATATTGCATCGTGTCAGCTTCTCGTGCCAAGTGTATTTCCGAATCAGTCTTCAGCAACCTTCTAAGCACATTCCACAAGTGTATTACTGAATCAGTCTTCAGCAATCTTCTAAGGGTATTCCATGAGTGCACCTCAGAGTCAGTCCGCAATGGGACTCTTGAAGATTTGTGTCCATGGCTGTACCCTTGCAATGTAACGTTTATTGATTTTCTCTAACAGTCCCAGTGTATGGCCTGGCCCAGTTCAGATTCTGCCATTCATTTTCTTGTTTTGCCTCATCCATTGTTGTCTCTCAAGATTGTACACTCCAGTTACCCCAGCCAATGTCCTGTTTCATGTTTTATGTGTGTCCTTGGCTCATCTGGTCTTGGCACCCAGAACTCTTATCCTCTGATTTCCGAAGACTTCCTAATCCTGGTTCCTAATTTCCATGGGGTCCTCCCATCATCTTCTGCATCTTCCCTACCAGGCAGTCCACAAAAAGACTGTAACCATGGTTCTTCTGCATCTTTCATACCCAGCAGTCCACAAGTGGGCTGTAGCTAGGTGGTCACTGCATTTGTTTCATCCCAGCTGTCCACCAGTGGACTGTGACTGGATTCTTGTGTTTCAGTTCAGGCAGCCCTCAGTGGGTTTTTAGCTGAGAGAATCTTCATGCTTGTTCTTAACTCTGGCAACCCAGGAGAGATGGCTGTGGCCGATGGACTCATGGTCTGTTTAGAAAATCTCTGTACCCCTCTAATCCCACAAGAAGTCTTCAGAGTCACGCTGGTCAGCCAGCCTGCCTGTTCCCTTTTGCACTAATTCTTTTTGTCTTGCTCTCCTTTGTACGACTGAATATCCCCACGATGACAGAGAAAGTAACCACCATGCATAGACTGCTGATAATAACAGTCATAGAGTTTTGTTCTAGTATGCTGCAGGAGTTCTTAGGTTTGGAGTACTCCAGGTATTAGTCACTTAGTCAGAGGTGCATCTCAGAGATAAAGTGAAATAATTCTTACAGTGATTGTCAGCTCTTGATTGTGTGGAAACATTCTTACAACATAGCTGTTACAGCCAGTCTCTTACAGGAACCATTGAGTTAGAAACACTCTTAAAGCATAGCTGTTACAGTCAGTTTTATCGTAGAAGTCACCCTCTTATAGGGACCTTACAGTTCTTGTACAGGAGTTTAGAAGTATAAGTTTGCCCCCTTCTTTCCTGTGACCATGCCTTCCTTCCCCTGTTTGCAAAATAAATATTGTAAAGCATCTGAAACTCATTTATGACTCCTGCCTCTATTTGTCAGGTGACAACATCCACCTCCTTGGGAACCTGAAGTGTCCTCCTGGCATTCCACCTACGAGAAGTGGAACTGGTGTTAGTAAATAGTGTGCAATTTATTTTGGTCATCACGACACTGTGCTCTAGCCAACCATTTATTTTAATGGATTCCAGCACACACTACCATCAGGGCACCACACAACATCCTTGCAAATGATGCCGAAAATCCATATCTCTCCCCAGACACTGAACTCAACAAGCCCAGTCCTTTCATGATGTCTCTGAGGCCCTCCAGCTCCAACTAGGCTGCACTCATCAAACGCCAGCACTCAACACACATGGAGATGTGTCCTCCTCGATGACTCCTGTCCAACTGACTCTATAACCGTACCATTACAGAAAGTCCCACCCACTAATATCAAACAACCAATCACACCACACACATACCCAAGCTCCCATAACGCAACTACACCAACCAAAAGAAACTCCTCATGCATACAAACCAATCAAAAGCTACACTCCTGAGCCCATTCACGGAAAGAGACCTGACAATGCAGAAGAATAAAGTCATGTAACAAAGAAAAAAGCACTAGTAAGAGATTAAAAAAAAAGAAACCTTCAATCGATCCTAAACAAACTAAAAACAACATGATATCTGTCCCTATTGCATAAATCAAATATATGATGGCTGGTCGTGGACTACACAACCTATCTGAATTCACTGAGAGTGACCTTGGGGACAATAACGGGCTTGTTCAGATAAATTGTGTATTCAAGGACCAGCCATCAGGTATCCCTTATATATTTTACATATAGAAAGAGAAGGAATAAATGATGGTTATGTGTGGTATACAAGGAAATATCCCCCCAAGGAGGGTATATGGCCTTGTATGACACCCATATCAATCATATATTTTATATAATATGTGCCATTTTTTGGTTCTTTTACCTGCTGTTTGAGGCCAGGTTAGTTTCCTGGTGAGTCGTGGTTGGGACCATTTTGGGGTTTGTCTTGTCCCTTTCTGGCCCTGTGTGTTTTTGTAACGTAGTGTAGTGGTGTTTTCATAATGGTCTCTCTCTCTAGTCCCTTTCTCATTTCCCTACTGTAGGGTTTCCTTATAAAAGTGGGCACATCTGGGCCAGTTGTCCTTCATCACTAATGGGGTCATGGATTGCAGTGGTGCAGCATGTTGGTGGTGGTGAGGAACTTCAGCAGTCAGTAGGATGGTTTGTGGTCAGGGAGCAGCATGTGTTGCCAGGGACTTTGGAGCTGGTGGAGTAAGTTGTGGTCTGAAGTCTCAGACTTGGGTGGCAGCATGGAGGGTGTGGAGTTGGAGGAGAGAAGTGGGCATTGAGGTAATGAACTGTTGGTAAGTAGGAGAGGGAAGCATTTATTATATGTTCTGTGAAGCGGCCTCTAACTGTCCTTTTCATTTCCAGGTTTTAGTGCTCCAGGTTGGGGGCAGAGAGAGTTGCCTGGAATCATATTTTTTGCAGGATTGAGAGCTCCAGGTTGGGTGGGGAGTTGTCTGCAAATGTTGTTTTCTTTTTACAGGTAAAAAGTGTTGAAGGACTGGGGTGAGGTTCCCCCCCACAGTAAATAAGCTATATTCCTCTGGAGGCATACAGGCTAGGGGTATACAGGTGTCTCTCTAGAAATATATAGGGTAAATTTGGAGGTATACTGGGGATGTTTTTTTTTCCATGTTAGACAAGCTACATAACTCTGGAGGTATACAGATATCGCTACAGAGGAACACAGCTTTAATCTGGAGGTATAAAGCTTTAACTGGGAGGTTGAAAGTTTTAATTGGGGGTGTACAGCTTTAAATAGTGATGTACATAGTGAAATACATAATAATGGGTTCTATGGAAGAAAAATGTCATCCATGTATTATGTAAGGAATAAGAGATGATGGGGGGGGGATTATACTATGCTAACATGCCAAGTGGTTGGTTAGAGTCCTGATCTCGAAGGGCAGGGAACTTCAACAAGCATGAGGTACTCTGACATAACATAATCCTCTAAATGGAATTGCCTTATTCCACTTATAGAATGTTTAGTAATGTTAGCTTTTTAGCAGTGCTGTGTTGTGGTGCTGTATCTTTAAATGGTTGCCTTTAGGGTATTAGCATAATTAGATATGTGACTAGGGTTAGGTTGCAGCTGGTAAACTGTACTAGTTTGGTGTGGCTGCACTGCAAGGGAGTAGGTTGTTTTTTGCTTTAAACATGCATTTCTGACTTTTAGCTCCCTGTACTTCCCATGTGATCTGTGAGGCTAAGTTGTGATTCCTATTCTTTCCATATGATCTGTGTTAGACCTGGTAGCCTAGGCTACTGATTATATGTCACATGGACTAATTCAGGTGCACTGGTGGGTAGTTAACATTCAAGCAGAGAGTCTGAGCTGTCCTTTGTTTTTAGGTAAGTGGACATTTTATTAGCTTTTTGAACAGTATTTGTAGAAGTTTTGCTGATGGTGTAGTGAAGTATGTATGTATGCATGTTTCTACTGTGTAGAATCATAATTTTGAAATATAATTTGCACTTTATTCAGTGTTTAAAATGCTTTTCTTGTGTGAGCAGTATTGAGGCTTTCATGTTTGGATTTCTGAGTAGGAAGTACTGCATATTTTTTCAAAGTTGTGAGATGGATTTCCTTCACAGTTTGCCATTCCTGAGCAATGTTGCTCTGTGTGTGTGTGTGTGTGTGTGTGTGTGTGTGTGTGTGTGTGTGTGTGGTGGGGGTCATGTCTTTTTTATTTATATGATTTCTTTTTGATGTTGCTGTGTTGTTTGATTTGCTTTGTAACCTTTTTGGACTCAGAGGATATGTAATTAGCATATTGACCTTTGTGATCCCAACAGGTTGTGCTCTAATTTACCAGACGCCGTTTTGTAAATATTCTATCTATCTATCTATCTATCTATCTATCTATCTATCTATCTATCTATCTAGTACAGAATGCCAGTGAAGACAATGACAAGTGGAGAGGACAGTTGGCACTGCACCCTGACAACCACAACAATCAAATATAGACAATTTGAAATAGGCAGTGAAAACTAGATAGAAACAAAACATCACTCTGTGGTAGCTTGGTTTGAGCAGTGCCAGAGTGAAGAAGACCACAGCAGGCACAAACTTCAATGGTGGAACACTGTCGTAGTATCACAGTGACATATGAACGATACTACAACAACTTTTCATGACAGTTGAACTGTCCTACAACAAGAAAATGCTGTGTATGGAAATCCACACACAACAATGGAAACCATATTCTATAACTACTGGGAAAACTGGATATTTTTAAAGTAATGTTTTCTTTTTGAAACATAAAAACACAGAATTTGTTGAAAGAAAAGGACTGATCGTCCTACCCAGTCAGCCCAGATGTCCCTGCCTAGTATGTCTCCACAGACCCCAACTTGTGTCTAGCAACCCTCCTTCTTCCCAATTGGTTTTCTAATGCATCCTTATGTCTATCTCATGCATGCTTAAAGCCCCCCCTCACTGTGTTTGCTTCCACAACTTCTGCTGGCAGTCTATTCCAAGGCATCTACTACCCTTTCAGTGAAGAAATATATCCTCACACCTCTCTTAGACTCCCTCTCCAGCTTCATCAATGCCCCCTCATCCTGATTCTCCTTCTCATTTGAAAGAGACTTCCCTTCTGCACCCTGTTCACCCCTATGAAGTACTTGTATGTGTTACCTCTTACTCTCCTCTCTTCCATGGTCTACATGTTGAGATCTCGCAGACTCTCCTTAAAAGGGCTTCTTGTGCAACCCAAACACCATTTTAGCTGTCCTCCTCCTCTAGACTGCCTCCACCATGTTTAATGTGTTTTCTGAAGTGTGGCCTCCAGAACTAGAGACAGCACTCTAGGTGGGGTCTCACTGGTGAGTGATATAGTGGCAACACAACTTCCCTCCTCCTGCTTGATATATCCCTTCGTATGCACCCCAGCATCCCATTAGCCCTACCCACTGCTTTGTCAGTTTTAGTAGGCAAAGCTCCTGCAGTGGTGGTCATTTTGTGCAGGGGACTGAGGAAGCCACAGTGTGGAAATGGTAGGAGTGGGGCATATGAGGTGGAGGGGGGAGCAATGGCTGGCATGGAAGGGCTGTAAAAATTTGGCAGTGCATCACTGTCTTGCCTTATGGAGCATGATGGACATTTTCTCTCACTGCACGTGTCTCTTGCCAACCCCCCCACTGGCCTTACTGACCTGACTGTGATGGGAAGGTAACCCTATTAATTTCATCTCTTTCTGTACTTGTAATCATGTTCTTTTCTATTCTCCTATAAGTTCTTTCTGACTGGAATGACATAGTGCACACAAAATGGAGTCCAGATCATATATCCCGAGGTCCACCTCGAAAATGAGCTTGCTCAACAGTGATCACCTGGTTAAATAAAGCTTTTGATTGATTGATATCCCAGCAGCAGACCCTCGGAAACCTCAAGGGAAAAACAAGTGCTAGATAGGCAGGTGCTATTTTTCCCACAAAGACATCTGAACAGACAGGATGCAAAAACAGGGTCTTAAAACTGTGAATGAGTATGTCACAAGGCGAGAAAAGGGCAATTTGATCTGGCAGATGTGAAAACACACACACACACACAGACACACATATGCACCACACACTCACATGGATGGGAATACTGGAGACGGCTGTCACCATAGACAGAGGTCTCAACCCACAGCCCTGAGCATATAAATAGAGGAGCCGAATCCCCAACTTGCTGTCTTTGACTTCCTGTAACCTTAAAAGAGTACCTGGGGTCCATCTTGGTGAATTATCCCAGAGAATGGAGGGCACTGCTCAATAGCTAGCTTATCTGTGTGATGGAAGATCAGTCTAGGTGAATGTTCTTTCAAGTTAACTGGCAGATAAATATAGATCCTAGTGTAAGACTAGATTGTGAGCTTCTTCTTTAAGTCACCTATCTGTTAGAACTATTTTTTTTCTTTCTTTCCTGTAAATGTGTATATTTCTTTTTTGGTTTGCTGTACATATCTTGTATGTTTGTAATATCTGTAGTATTTAGTAGTAAAGAATCTATTTTTATAAAACAAGTGACTCAGCATAATTTTGCAAGGGTAATTTTAATATTTGTGCTGGCAAGGTGATAATTCTCTGTTTAAGGTCCACCATCTAAACTGCGCTCTACCAAATATTATTGTGTTGGACCGTCCAAGCACCTAAGCAGGACAGAGATATTTTCCTGATATAATCAGGTGGTGGCAGAGGAGAAGTGACATAGACCAACTTACCCCAGAAACTTTTGTGGCCCAAAGGGTAAGTTTGTCACAAACTGGTGGTGAGCTGTGCAGATCAGTTCACAAATTTAAAGCCAGAATTTGTGGGCAGTGTGCTTTCCTGGTGGAACTAGGAACTGAGAGAGAGAGAGAGAGACAGACAGAGACAGAGAGACAGAGAAACGGGGGGGGGGGGGAGAGAGACAGAGAAATAAAAGCCTTATCTGTCACACAAAGAAACAGGGGCTGTCAGCAGAAAAATTACCTTAATAGTCATGAAACAGGATATACAAAAAGATTACATCTTTTACAGCTGCTCTTTTTATTTCTAGAAACACAGCTTAGTGCAGTATAGTTAGCAAGTATGAGCGCCTCAACATATGGTACATTTCATGTGCCTCAGTTCTCTTAGCTGTGCAAGGAGATAGGGGACTGTGTAAGAGGGCCTGATAAAAAAATGAGCTCATACAAGCACTGGAGAAGCAGGACCAAATGCAGGGGAGGTAGGTGGTCACTAAGGAGTATGACCAAAGTAGTGAGACTGAAGCCACTGTGGCTCAGCCTGAGTTGACCCTCGAGCCACGAACTGGTGAAGCAGTGAAGCCCAAATCTGAGCCAAGAACTGGTGTGGCAGAGTCGCAAAATCAGCTTGAGCTCCTGAAAATGGAGCTTACGCTAAAGACGCAGAACTGCAAAGGGAAAGACTTGAAGCTGAGAGGAAGAGAGGAAGGCTGGAGGCTGAAGAAGAGGAGAAGGCACACAAGCATGAGACCCGAATGCAACAGGAGAGAGCAGCAGCAGCATCCGCATGAGCATCTCATACAAGAAGTAAGAGAGAGGGAAAGAGAGAAGGAACAAGTGGATAGAGAGAAGGAATGCCAATATGAGGCCCAAAAACAACAGCACAAGAAAGAGATAGTGAAACTGCACCAGAAAGCACCACAGCAAACCATAAGTAATGGTGTAGGAGGTCAAACCTAGTGAACCACTATTCATTTTAAAATATTTCCTCAGTACCAGGAGGGGGATGATCTTGAGTTATTTTTAAAATCATTTGCTGTTGGTTAACTAGAATCTGCAGCTTATGGTGGGCCAAGCGGTCCTTATCTGCTGTCAAATTCTGTTTCTATGTATTTGAGAGGGTATGTGTGTAGTTTAAGTAAGCAATAAGACATGATGGGGTGTGCATTATGGTGTGATAACCGCACTCCTAGGGGCATAGTTAGGCATGTGGCCCGAAGGCTGAGTGCCGATTGTCCCTAGGAGTGTGGTTATCACACTGTAATGCACAATCCAGGAGTGTCTTATTGTGCTTATAAAATGGCCCTTCAATTTTAGAAGCATTTTTTTTTATTTTGAAACACATTTTTAAATAAGTAAAAATGTAAGTGAAGCTGTGCTTTTAACATAAAATAGTTATTCCGCCTATTGGTGCTAGATTAAATTAGTGTTATACAGTGTGTGCCTCCTTGCCCACTTAAGCTTCATATTCCCCTGCCAGCTACAACAATTCACAAATATTGTTTTCCTCATTCTAAGTATGACACATTGCCCCCTTACTTTATTTCATTCTCCTCACTCTGTAGACAAAAATAAAAGGAAGCCATAACAGAGGCTTCTCAGTTCCCTGATGTTGCAAGCATGAGCGTGGTTCAAAACTGTCACACTCACTGACAGTATCATGAACTGCTCACTCTGTTCTAAAAGATAAACAGCAGGGTGAGTAGGCTGTGGACATGGCCTACCTAGACTTTAGCAAGGCATTTGACACAGTCCCACACAAAAGATTAATATATAAGTTAGCCAGCCTGGGAGTGGGTCCCAAGATGACAGCCTGGGTAAAGAATTGGCTGGAGAATAGGACACAGAGGTAATAGTAAATGGAGTCCACTCAGAAGAAAGGAGGTTACTAGCGGGGTACCGCGGGAGTTCAGTATTAGGACAGTCCTCTTCAATGTCTTTATAAGCGACATTGCAGAAGGACTGGAAGGAAAAATATGTCTCTTTGCAGATGACACTAAGATGCAACAGAGTTGATGCACAGGGTGGGGTGGAAAGGATGAGAAGGGACTTGGCAAGGTTAGAGGAATGGTCAAATGTATGGCAGCTTAGATTCAATGCTAAGAAGTGCAAGGTAATGCACCTGGAAACAAAACCCAGGGAAGAGTACACAATGGGGTGAGATACTAACAACAACAAAAATGGAAAGGGACCTGGGGTGATCATCAGATGACCTAAAGGTGGGCAAGCAATGTGAGAAGGCAGCAAGGAGGGCTGGGGGATACTGGGATGCACAGGAGAGGCATCACCAGTAGAAAACAGGAAGTTATTATCCCTCTGTACAGACAGCTGGTGAGACCCCATCTGGAGTACTGTGTGCAGTTCTGGAGACCCAATCGCAAAGACATAGACAGGATGGAAGCTGTCAGAGGATGGCAACTAAAATGGTGCAGGGCCTGCACGGAGGACATATGAAGAGACTTAAGGAGCTTAATATTATAGCCTCGAGGAAAGGAGGAGAGGGGACATATAGAAACTTTTAAGTACCTCAAGGAATCAACAAAGTCCAAGAGGGTAGCATCTTTCAAAAAGAGGTGTGCAAGAACAAGAGGGCACAATTTGAAGATAGAGGGGCGGCTCAGAGGTAATTTAAGGAAGTATTTTTCACAGAGAGGTTGTGGATGCATGGAATGGCCTTCCGGAGGAGGTTGTGGAGTCAAAATCAGTGGTGGAATTCAAGCATGCATGGGATAGTCATAAGGCAATTCTGGGGGGTGGGGGTAGGAAGAAGTAGGCTGCTGGTTAACTAGGATCTGCAGCTTATCCAGTAGGTAGGGAAATGGGCAGACTGGGTGGGCCAAGCGGTCCTTATCTGCCGTCAAATTCTATGCTTCTATGTTTCTATGAGTCATTTGCCACCATTTCTTTTTGTTTATATAGCAGTATTGCTTACTTTCTTCATTCTGTTATTTTTTCTCTGTGTTTCCCCACATTCAAGAAATGGAATGTTTATCATGGAATGTTTACCATGGAATACAGGGATTCAAAATTCTGCTCAGTTCTACAAACAGAGTGTTCCTCTACTAACATACTGTGCACACACAACAAAGGCCTGTTTTAGAGCCAGCGACTCAATTTTCTAACTGTCAGGGCAAGCAGAAGAGATTTCCCTAATGAGCAGGTAAAGATAGAAGGGGGATGTTTCACTGTTAGCAAAGAAACAGTTGTAATGAAAACTATAAACAATACTTAATGTTTCTAATTTGTTTATGTGTGTAAGGAGAATTTAATGATCTGGTAAACAACATTTAATTAATTTGTTTTATTTTACATTTAAGGTAGTCTTATTTTTAGGGCCCAGTTGAAGGTTTCTACAGAGTAAGGGTAGCAGCCATGTTTGTGGTGAAAAACCAGTTCTGGTTGTAGGGAGATTGATGGAAGATAGTTCTGGTTGTAGGAGGACTGATTTGCTCATTGTGTGATGTGGTTTAGGAACAGGATGACTGTGCGTATATAGAGATTTAATGTATGGTCAGGTGATCTCTCTTGGCCAATGAGATTTCTAGATTTTTTTTGCTATTTTATAAATTGAGCAGGGCTGGGTGGATGACTCGTCTTACACCATTTGTTACTGGCCGTGCTTTGCACTTATTGGGTAGAATGAATAATCAGAACTGTAAAGACTCTGATAAAGTCAAGAGGGTGTTACTGAAATGTTTTGAGCTAACTCCTGACTCTCCTGATGCTCATAGGCAAAATTTAGGGAGTTGAGAAAGGGCCCAAGAGACAGTTATGTAGAACTGCATGTTCAAATGTGTACCTATCTAGATCGTAGGGTGGATGGGGCTAAAGCTAGAACTGTGGAGCAAATGAAAGACTTGTTTGTGAGGGAACAATTTTTTTAAATTGTACTTGAGGACCTGTGCATGTGGTTGCTGGACTGGGCATGCAGCTTCTCGAAGGAGCCAGTGGAGACAACACAAGTTGGGGGGGGGGGAGAACATGGTTTCAAGGGGACCTGGGGGGCAGCCTAAAGTAAACCAGCCTGTACACAAGTCCAAAACACAGCCCATAAGCCATAAGGGGAACAAGGAGCCAAGGGCAATGAAATGCTATATTTGCCAGAAGGTGAGACATCTGTCAAAAGATTGCCCTAAAAACATGAACAAAGGGCAAACACCTGAGTGAAGTGGTAATTAAAGGCAGTGCCCAGCAGCTGGTAACCTGCTCACAGACTGCAGTGCCACCTAACTCCTCCATACATATGCATCTTATAATAGTTAATGGGACAGTAACACAGGGATTGAGGAACACTGGCATTAAAGCAGATTCTGCCGGGGCAGTTTTCCCATATTCAGGGAGTCACAGTTCCAGTGGTCCAATTACCAATGGCTTGGGTCTTCCTAAGCTGTTAAGTTGGCCATTGGCTACAGGAGGTGGCAGTTGTACCTGATCTCCCTGTGGAAGTGATAATGGGGAATAGATTTGACCACAGGGAGACTGTGGTGTGTATTACTACCCACAGTCAGGCAAAAGAGCATGTTCTGAAGGGTGAAGATAAGGCAACAGCCTGCACCAACCCCTCCCTCAGAAGCTAAGGCAACTGCTAGTTTGGCTGAAAAGCTAGCTAGGAGTAGCAGCCCTGAGCCCCAGCTGCAAACCAAGCAGATCTCAGCTGTGGGCACATTTCCTTCAGAAGGGGTGTTCGGAAGGGTCAGGCAGGAGACACTGGGTAGAACTCAGCTGGTTTATTGCACCCTACAGAAGCTGAGAGATATAGCCAATAGTGCTGATGACTCTCAGGGGTGTAAAAAGCTTATCTACTGGGAGAATGGATTGTTGTATAGGGAGTGTACACAACACAGAAGGCTAGAGAGAGAAGTACTCTGGCAGCTGGTAGTCCCTTGGACTTACTGCAAGCAGCTTTTGGCCATCACCCATGTCATCCCTTATTCAGGCCAGTTGGGTATTAGCAGCACAAAAAGGCAGCTTGACAATTTCTTTGGGCATAGTATGTACACAGATGTGGCAGATTCCTGTCGTACATGTCCACAGAGCCAGAGTGTGGGAAAGGTAGGGGACAAGGCTAAAGCAGCTTTGATACCCCTGCCTATTATTGATGAACCCTTTAAGAGGGTAGGCATGGACAGAGTGGAGCCCCTGAGCACCCTGAATCACACAGGCAAAAGGTCTATATTGGTTGTCATGGACTATGCAGCCAGGTACCCCAAAGCAGTGGCTATGTCTTCCATTGAGATGGAGAAAGTGGCTGATGTACTTCTGGGAATCTTTAGCCAAGTGGGATTTCCCCAGGAGATTTTGTCAGAGCAGTGCTCAAATTTCATGTCATCACTTATGACTAGTCTGTGAGAGAAGTGTGGGGTGAAACAGCTCCGTGCCTCACCCTATCACCCCAAGACCAATGACCTGGTCAAGTGGTTCAATGGGTCCCTGAAAACTATGCTCAGGACATTTGCTGACTAGCACAAGAGGGAGTGGGAAAAGTATTTTCCACATGGTTCTCTTCCTTTGATCTTCTGTTTGGTCACAGGGTGAGGGGGTCCCTAGACTTAGTTAGGAATGAATGGGAGGGTGTCCTTGCCTCCCAAGGGGAATCTATTGTGGAGTACATTCTGAACTTCAAAACCTGACTTAAGGAGCTCAAGGGTCTCATCCAGGAGCACTTAGCCACTGCACATCAGCAGCAGAAAGCCTGGTACAACCATGGGGCCAGAGTCCAGGAGTACAAAACTGGACAGTGAGTGATGGTACTCATCCTAGTCTGGCAAAATAAATTGCAAGCAACATGGGAGGGCCCATTCTCCATAGTCAGGAAGGTGAGTAAGGTCAACTATGAGGTAAAACTGCCTGACAATAAATGTTTGGTAATTGTAGCTATATTTTGCATTATATTATAGTGTATAGTCAGGTGTTGTTCTGTATAGAAATCAGAGCCTTTCCAAATGTTGTTGTACCACAGTTCAAAAGGTCATGGAATGTGATTGTAGTACACTGTGGTACAACAGCATTTGGAAAAGCTCTAGAGGTTCTATTGGAACCGTAAACTAGCCTCGAGCCCTCCTGGCAGCAGCAACAGCAGCATTTCACGGCAAGATCCCCCGAACCAGTGACACGGACATGAACAGGCACATAAGTGGAAAACAAATGCAGGATCAACCAGATAACCTCAGCTTCATCAAAATTAGAACCAGATATTTAAATAACTTACAAGTAATCATTTCCTCTGAGCCCACATCCTCTCGCTAACCGAGACATACACTGTCATGTTTTTTTCTTGAAATTCCCTTCCACATCCCATTAACAGCCAATAGAAAGCTACGCAATAAACGTAGGGATGTCTGCTCCCTAGCAACCACACATGTAAACACAGCAACCACCCCAACTCCCAGAACATGACAGAGCAACGAATAACTTTTTTTTTCATTTCAAAAGTTTAAAACAAAAAACGTTGGCAATGGGGGACCATACACTATACAAAATAGTGCATGGGCACCCTTACGCACAGCCAGCCTATTGTGCCACCTCGGGGTTCTGATTACCATGGGCGTCCTCGAGCTTGCGCTCTCGAGGTCTGAGGTAATCAAAACCCTCTTGATGGCTACAATATAATTCTTATGATGCCCCATGCACTATTCTCTATATTGTTAATCTTGGTAAATTTTCCAGGGCAAAACAAAAATTGGTTGATCAGATTTTCTTTCCAGATGTGTATTCTAGTAAAGCATCTTCTAATTTAGTCATTAGCCCATATAAGTACTTTTTAACAATATGTGCTGAATAATAACTGGAGATACTAGGCATGCCAGCTCGCCCTTATTTTTGAAAAGACGTAGTTTGTTGTTCCATGTTATTCTGGGCTTACAATAATTCTATACAAATTCTATTATGTTACTTATTTCTTCAGTACACTTATCCAGACTTACAGTTAACACTGCTGGAGGTGTATATATAATTAGTTTTAATGAATTGCACTTTTCCCCATCAAGTGATTTGCATCTTACTCTAACCCCCAAACTTGTCTCTTACTTTTTTAATTATAAATAAGTGATTATATTGAAACAGGTTAACTATTTGTAATGTAACCTGAATCCCTAGATAGTCTAAAGTGTCATTGTACAAGGAAGAACTGTTAGACAGCAAAAGCTCTGCTTTCACTGGTTGCAATTAATTCCAGTTTCCTCGCATTAATACAATATCCAGATATTTTAGAATAGTTTTCAGTTTCTTTCAAAACCTCCTGAAAGCAGTTTATCGGGTCATCTGCATATGCAGTCAGGACATAAAACTGCCCTCCTACTTGGATGCATTGTATATTTGTGTTTGATCTAATTTTACTTAAGAATATTTCTATACCCAAAGTGGGCATCCCTGCCTTACCCTCTGTTTATTCTAAAAAGTTGAGTAAGTTTGCCATTGATTTTAAGTTTGGCTTTGGGGGGATCACACTGGGCTGTTATCATATTTATGAAAGAGATGGCAAGACAGCATCCACATCCCAGCTACTTAGTATTCCTGTTACAGTACTTCTGCTGAAATATTCCCATAATCCTGGAAAGGAGCATAAACTGAAATAATAAGAAAAAATTACTCATCACAGTAATATTGCTTCTTCTTAAGGGATCCCTCTCTATGTTTACACTTTGTGCAGTCATCTCGGCTGAATATAATGCCTTGGGGTTAGAACCTATGCAAATTTTAGAATTCAGAATGTATTTTCCAACTCTGCATCTGCACTCCACTCTGGCAGTTGCTCAAATCTGTTTTCAATACAGAGTGGAGCAGTGGCTAGCGAAACTAGCTATAAAGCTACCAAAACCTTTTGAAAACTTTTTTGTATACAACTTTAAAAGACAGCAAGCAATTTGAAAGCAGACCTGAGGAAAAAAATGTCATATAAATCAAAGCAATAAACTTACAATTATAGGAACTGCAATGGTAATGTTCAAGCAACCTCAATTAAAAAAAAAAAAAAAGATTCTTATGTGAACCTATTTCACATTCTGGAAGCGGAGGCATGGAAGGGAGTGTAAATACAGTATAGTGATGGATCCCTTAAGAAGAAACAACATTAGGGGAGTTGCTGGCAGTCACAAGGGAAGAAAGAGACTTGGGCATCATCGTCACTGAAATCATCCAAGCAGACCACTGAAGCAGTAGGTAAGGCTAGAGGGATGTTGGGGTGTATTAGTAGGGGTATCATAAATTGGAAGAGGGAGGTAATTATCCCTCTTTACAAGACACTGGTTAGGCCCCATCTGGAGTATTGTGTGCAATACTGGAGGCCACACCTTCACAAGGACATTAATCAAATATAGGCAGTCCAGAGAAGGGCAACCAAAATGGTACAGGGACTACATCAGAAAACATACGAGGACAGATTAACGAAGCTCAATTTGTATAACCTAGCGCAAAGGAGGAAGAGAAGTGATATGATTGAAACATTCAAACACCTTAAGGGCACTAACAAGGTGAAAGAGTCTAACATGTTTCAATATAAGAAAAATAGCAGGACAAGAGGACACAGCATGAGATTAGAGGGAGGCCGATTAAGGGGTAATGTGAGGAAGTTATTTTTCACAGAAAGGCTGGTGGATGCATGGAACGGCCTACCTCAGGAAGTGGTGGATATGAATACAGTGCAGGGCTTCAAACAGGCATGGGATAGGCATAAGGGAGCAATACAAATGAGTATGAACAGATAGGCCATTCACAGAGAAAAGGTCAGTGGCACATTCATAAGGTAGAAAAAGAAATGGGCAGACTGGATGGTCCTTGCGGTCCTTACCTGCCATCAACTTCTATGTTTCTGTGTTTCTATGGTGAGTAATATTTTCTTCTAACCCCCAATAATCCCGCACTTAATGTTTATACTTTTTGCAGGCTTAGTAGCAGTACCTTGGGAAGCTGGGTCCAGAATCTAGTTAGGAACAAGGTTCTGCAAGACAGCAGTTCAAAAGCTGGCATCCCATCTGGACTGTATGTATGCTACTCCTCTTCACGCTCACTCGGATCTGCCTAGCACAACTACCTCTCCTGTAGCTGCTCCTGCTTTAATCCACTTTAACTTCACCGTTTTACCCAGTAACCATTCTTCCCTTCCCTATCTCTACTCCCCTCCCAGCTCTGCCACCCTCCCTCATAATACCCACCCCTACCACCCTGTCTACCCTCTCCTCCCCCCCGTCTCTCTCCACTGCATCTTCACTGCCCAGTCCTGCCTCTGGCTCAGTTTTCAGGAGGGTCAGTACCTGGTTTATATGTCCCTCCCTGCCCCCCTTCACTTCTGTACTTCTACCCCCCCTCCCCATCTCTCCTCTCCTTCCTCATTGCCCAGTCCTGCCCCATGGCTCAGTTCTCAGCACCTTGCAGGGGGCCAGTACCTGGCATATACAGTATCTCCATCCATGCACCCCCTCTCCACCTTTCTCCTTCTTTTCTCCTCCCTGCACCCCCCTCTCCACCTTTGTCCTTCTCTCTTTCTCCTCTCCTCCTCCTTGTACCCCCTTCTCCACTTTTCTCCTTCTTTCCCTCTTCCTTCACTCCACCAGCATTGCCTAGTCCTGCCTCCTGGCTTGATTCTCAGCATCTTGCAGAGGGACAGTATCAGCACTTATCTCCCTCCTCCCTGCCCCTCCACTTCTCTGCCCCTACCCTTCTCTCTCTCCATCTCTCTCTCTCCTTAGCATACACTGCACTCAATTCTTTAACTTCATTGCACTTAATACTTGCCCTGTATCCACTGCACTTAATACACATAACCCCGTAATCTTTCTGCACTGCACTGTTTGCTCCACTACTAGTCTTCCTGTCTGAGCTACTCTATCTCGGCTCGATAGCACTTCAATTGCTTAAATTGTCAAATTTGTTTTAGTGTGCTGGCACAACTGCTTAACTTTATATCTGCCTACATGCTTTCCAATCTGCAGACCAACCCTACCACATTTCTGTAATATTCATGCGTTCTTTACAAAAACTTGTATGTCAGTCCAAATAAGTTTTCACGTTTCTTGTATTATGCTTTTTAGTTGCGTACCATTCCAGTGTTTATCTGCAATGCCTGTATCTATTTCTGTAATTCAATTGTGTAATTACAATGTATGTATCTACTAAAGTATCCTACCCTCATGTACCCCCCAAGGTCGCAATATGAGATGAGCGACTTGTTGTTCAGTGTGCCCTCCTGGTGAAACATTTCAATAAATAAATAAAATAAATAAAGTCTGTCTAGAAAGTAGTGTTTTGTGAAGGTGTGTATTGCTTTCCAGGTAGCTGTTTTGCAAACTATTTTATCGGTTCCCGTTAGTATCATTGCGGAAAAAAATAAAGTGGACAAAAATAAAGCGGCAACAACAGTGTCACCATCAATATTGGCAGCACAAAATGTAGCATGCCAGAACAATGCAGGCCACATGAAATGCAGGTAGCCAACAACATCCACCGCATGGAGGCACTGCACTAGAACACACAGCAGCAGGCATCCGTGCACAGGAACAGCACAGGGGTACAGGGAGATGGAACAGGGCAGGGTGCAACCACCACTGGGGGAAGCAGGCCACTGGACACCTACCATGGTAATCTAATGGCACAGGCACCCACATGGTGGGGTACCCCAACCCAGAATGCTGAGTGATGGAGAATGTGCCCGGGTGACCATTGCAGGACAGGTGGACCATAACCACCATGTGGATGGCCATGTATAATGCAAGTGGCCAGAAGCACAAGCCAGCATGTCCCCAGCAACACACACAACACACAGGACAGGGGAGATGGCATGCTGGCTTCAGCTCCTGCCCCTGTGGTTCTAGTGCAGTGTCTCCATGTGGTGGACGTTGTTTGCTACCTGTGTGTCATGTGGCCTGTATAGTTCTGGCTCGCTACATTTTGTGCTGCCAATATTGATGTTGACACTGTTTTTGCCACTTTATTTTTGTCCACTTTATTTTGTTCCATGATGTTACTGACTAACAAGGTGACAGAGTCTAACATGTTTCAATATAAGAAAAATACCATTTTATCCCTGTGGGGGAATTATGTAATCTGGTTCTGTGCAGAGGGCTTGCAGTTCACTTTCCCTCCTAGCAGAAGTCACTGCAACCAGGAATATAGTTTTGTATGTGGCATACTTCAGGTCAGCAGTTTTCATAGGCTCAAAAGGAGCCTGCATAAGCTGGGCAAAGCATATGTTGAGGTCCCAGGGTGGGACAGGGTCCCTCCCTGGTGAGTACAAGTGGTTTAGAACTTTAAAAACCTTCAGAAAATGAGTTGTGAGGCCAAAAACCTCTCCTTGCCAGCTGATATGTATGCTGATACTGCTGCTAAGTGCACCTTTAAAGTTGAAGGTCATAAGCCTAGCAACTGTAGGTGTACCAGTTATAACACAGAAACATAGTAACTGTTGGCAGATATGGACCGCTAGGCCCATCCAGTCTGCCCATAACCCTACACTTGTATGTGGCCTCTGCCCTTACCTGGTCAATAGCTTTTCACCACTCTTTCCCACCTCTAAGGTTCCCTTATGTCTGTCCTAGGCATGTTTAAATCCCTCTACTGTCCTTGCTCCCACTACCTCCTGTGGTATGCTGTTCCATGGGTCCACCACCCTCTCCATGAAGAAAAACGTCCTCACATTTCCCCTCAACCTACTACCTTCCAATGTCATATCATGCCCACTTGTTCTTGTACTCCTGCTATATTGGAAGATGTCTCCCCCCTGCACCTTGTGCAGAGTTATATGCAACCCTGCTTCTACTAAGTTTATTTTTCTTGGAGCACATCAGTAAGAAAATCTTTTCCATTTAGAGGAAGAAGCTTTCCTGATAGGGTGTTTCCATGAAACTTTAAGCACCTTCAGGACATCTCCTGGGAGATTCAGTCCAGAAAATTCTAACTCTTCAAGAACCATTCCTTCAGGTGTAGGTTCTTGGGGTTAAGAAATGTTATTCTAGAAAGGAGGGTAATTAGCGGGGTACCGCAGGGTTCTGTAATGGGACCAGTCCTCTTTAATGTCTTTATAAGTGACATTGGAGAGCACCTGGCAGGAAAAGTATGTCTCTTTGCAGATGACACAAAGGTCTGCAACAGGGTTGATACACAAGGTGGGGTGGAAAGGATGAAAAGGGACTTAGCATGGTTGGAGGAATGGTAAAATATTTGGCAGCTCAGATTCAATGCAAAGAAGTGCAAGGTAATGCACCTGGGAAATAAAAACCCAGGGGAAGAGTACACAATGGGGGCTGAGATAATATCAACAGAAATCAAAAGAGACCAAGGAGTAATTATATCAGATGACCTAAAGGTAGGCAAGCAATGTGAAAAGACGGTAAGGAGGGCTGGGGGGATACTGGGATGCATAGGAAGAGGCATCAACAGTAGAAAGCAAGAAGTTGTTATCCCTTTGTACAGACAGTTGGTGAGACCCCATCTGGAGTACTGCATGCAATTCTGGAGACCCCATCTCTGCAAAGACATAGACAGTGTGGAGGCTGTTCAGAGGAAGGCAACCAAAATGGTGCAGGGTCTGTACCAGAAGACATATGAGGAGAGACTAAAGCAGCTTAATATGTATACCCTTGAGGAAAGGAGAGGGAGGACATGATAGAAACTTTCAAGTATCTCAAGGGAATTAACAAAGTATAAGAGGCTAGCATCTTTCAGAAAAAGAGATGTGCAAGAACAAGGGGGCACAATTTGAAAATAGAGGCAGGATGGCTCAGAGGTAATGTTAGAAAGTGCTTTTTCACAGAGAGGGTTAGGATGCATGGAACAGCCTTCCTGAGGAGGTTGTGGAGTCGGGAACAGTGGGAGAATTCAAGAATGCATGGGACAGACATAATGCAATTCAAGTTGGGGGTAGGAGGAAGTAAGTTGCTGATTAGCTAGAATCTGCAGCTTATCCATCAGGTAGGAAAATGGGTAGACTAGATGGGCCAAGCGGTCCTTATCTGCTGTCAAACTCTATGTTTCTGTGCCCTGGGACAAAGCCAACAAATTATGACTGAGTGGCCAGCTGATTGGATGCTTGTCAAACAGGACCAGGAACATTGAGTACAAGGCCAGTCTGGCCCAGTCTGGGGCTATCATGATCATTATTGCAGGTTCCCTCCTGAGTTTCAGGAGTACTTTCTGAATGAGTGGAAATGGTGGGAAAACATACCAGAACTTTCATGTCCAGTCCAGCACCAGGATGTCCTCTGGAACTGTTCCTCTGGCTGGTGGTCTGTGACAAAACTGTGGGAGCTGATGGTTCTCCCAAGATGCAAACAGGTCTATTTTGGGCATGCCTTACCTTCTGAACACTGTGGCCAGTACCAGCGGGATTAAGGCCCATCCATGATTTCCCAGGCTGATCCTGCTTAGTAATTCTGCTAGGACATTGCCTTTGCTTGGCAGATGCACTACAAATATGTTTGCTTCTAAGGAACAAGCCAGGTCCCAGATTCTTATTGCCTCTGTACAGTTCTGAAGGATCTTGTCCTTTCCTGCATATTTGTGCAGCACACTGTTGTTGTGTTGTCTGTCCTGATTTGCAGTCTGGCTCGCTAGATGGGAGGAGAAAGACTGCATTGCTAGCAATACGGCTCTGAGCTCTTGGAGGTTTATTGGTTCTAGTAACTCATGTGAGCTACATGTGTCACTCACTGTGAGGTCCTGCAAGTTGGCATCTCACCACGGAAGTGAGATATTCATAGTAAGAATATTTGTTGGTAATTGCTGAAGGAAGGGAATGCCCTCTCGCAGGTTGCCTTCTTCCTTCCACCACTCTAAAGATTTCACTAGTGTGGTTGTCACTGGCACTAACTTTGAGAATGGATCTCATCTTTGGGACCAGTAGTGCCTTAAATGGTACTGGGTATCTCTCATTTGGAGCCTGGCCCATTGAACCACAGCTATGGGTGCAAGCATGTGATGTGGTAACTGCAGGAAGTCTCCTTCTGGTCTTGGCTGACCTGCTGTGAAAGTCTCTGCAGTTCCTATCAAAGCTGCAACTCTGACCTGTGGGAGGAAAATTTTCCCCTACAGGGTGTTTAGCTGTGGTCCTAGTAATGTTCAGTATTTGAACAGGCTCTAGCTGGGATTTCTGTAAGTTTATCAGAAATCCCAGGTTCTCCAGTGTGCTTTTTATCAACTGAACAGAGAACCTTGCCTCTTGTTCGTTTTCTCTGAGACTAGCCAGTCACCCAGGTAGAGGAAAACTATCACAGCTTGTTTTCTCAGATATGCTGCCCCCTCAGCCAGACACTTTGTGAAAATCATTGGAGTTGAGATGAGACCAAATGGGAGAGCTATGAACTGGTTAGTGGGTAGAGAGTGTTTTTTTTTTTTTTTACTCAATAATTCTCCAAATTGAGTCTGAGATATTTTCTGACAGACTGTCTGACTGGGATATGAAAATAGGTGTCTTTCAAATCCAGGGATCCCAGCCAGTGACCTTTCTGCAGAGATGGTATCACTGTTCTTAGTGTGGCCATCCTGAATTTTTCTTATTTCAAATGTTTTTTTCAGAAACTTGAGGTCTAAAACGGGTTGCCACTCCTCATTTCCTTGTGGGTCAGAAAGTATCTTGAGAATAGGCCCCTGCCCCACTGGGAAGCAGGAACTTTTTCTACCGCCTTTGATAGTAACAGTTTTTTTAATTCCAGTTCTAGCCAGCATTTTTCTGTGGTAAAGAGAGCTGGAAAACCTCTGTGCTATTACAGATTTGGAAAGTGTTTGAACTGTAGACACAACCCCTAGCCCACTACTTTCAGCAGCCATTGGTTTGTGGTAATGCCTACCCATCCTTGAAAGTAGTGTGCCAGACTTCCTCCCACTGGCAATGGTTGAGTGACCAGGGCAAAACTGTTAGGATTTTGTTTTGGTTGGGGCTTAGGTGATGGAGGTGAAGCATTATGCCTTGAAGCCCTTTTTCCCTTTCACCTATAGAAACCTCTCTGTGATTTATACTCATAGGGAGCCTAAGACACATAGGCTCTTGGGAAGTACCCCCTGCCTCTGCACTCCCTTTCTGCATGATCACATTTTATGGCTGCATGGCCCAGCTATGCATGACATATTGCAATTACATTGAAAAGGGACTTTGGTAGCACATGACTGCAAACACCGCACAGCAATGGACATCTATGGCCTTCTACCTGAGTGGAATGGAATATCTCCAAGTTCTCTCTGTTCAAGTGTTGCTTCCTTCCACACCCCCACACTATTTTCTACAGGTACTGAGGCTCATGCATGGACTATTGTACCCAGGTTCAGCTAAATACATTTTCTACTACTACAAAGACAGCTGAAAGTGGAAAAGTGTTTATTTCTTGGAAAAGTGCTAAAAATGAGTTAAATCACAGTTGGAAAATTGAGCCATAATACTGGGCATGCACGTATACATATGCATATCCATATAGCTATGCATATGTGCATGCCCAGTATCACAGCTAGACCTTCCAACCGTGATTTAACTTATTTTAAGCTCCTGTTTCCAACAAATAACCACTTTCTCAAGTTCAGCTTTCCTTGTAGTACTAAAAAATGTGTTTAGCTGAACTTGAGTACAATAGGCCACTACTTTATCTGTATCTTTGTCTGTCGGTCCGTCCATCTGTCCATCTGTCCATCCGTTCATCCATCCATCCATCCATCCATCCATCCATCCATCCATCCATCCATCCATCCATCTATCCATCTATCTACAATGAGTTATAGAAAAGTTTCTCAGTACTGAGGTGTACCTGGGTATACTGTGGCAGAATGAGGCAGGATCACATTACAGTCAATGCAAATTGACTCAGTGATACCTCAGTGGTACCCCGAGGTACCCTGAGGTAGGAAACTTTTAGATAACTACCACTGTATCTATCCATTCATCTATTTATCCCCACTATTTATCTAGCTGTCTAGCTTTCTATTAAGCAGACAGGGATACCCACCCTGGTTCCGCTTTTTTCTCCCCATCCCTTCCAGGTCACCCACTCTTCCCAATCTCATCATGTATTTTTAAAACACAAGAGGACCAGGATGCCCACCTGTGGTACTGCTTCTCTTGACCCCCTCCTCACCTCCAGGTCACCCACCCCATTCCCCTTATGTAGGTGGCAGCACCGGGATACCCACCTCTAGTGCCACTGAACATAAGCCCAATACTGGGATGCCCAATCACTAGTGTTGGAACACTGTATTACTGAAATGAAGAAAAATGTCCCTCAATATTTTTTTTTCAAAACCTGTAAAATAGAAAATGGCCCCTTGCTGCTACTGCACCCTAACCTACCACTCGGCACCCACCACCTGACACACACCTGAATATGTCCCAGGCAAGGGTCCAACTCTCTGATCGAAGACATATTTTGGGTTGCAATGACATCTTGCTGCTGGAACTGGCGACTGCAATATGATTAACTATGGTAAATGTGGGTCAATGAATTTCAGTGGGGTTTTGAACTTTGATGCATAGCTCTGTCATTTTTGCATTGTTTGATCCCACATTTTTAACATGGGCTTTTTAGGCCCCTCATTATTAATGGTGGTGGAATTATGCAAATCAGACCTGAAAGGTGATTTCATAGTTGCACTACAAAATCACCTTTTGGGCAGCATTTGAAAATTTTAATAATCTTTGTTTATGAGGTGGGGCACAAGAAGGCTATATTGAAAATTTGGGGTCAATATATGTAAAAATGGCTTAGTTGTGTGTACATATTGAAATTTTCTGTGCTCGCTTGTAACTTTCGTAATTTTAAATATTGGGACCCCAAATTTTCAACATAGCCATTTTTACACCACCCCACAAACATGACAGCTGTCATTTTTCAAATCCAGGCCAAAATGTGTTTTTGCACCTGTGGTGCGAATGTTTGGGTGGCACAGAATGACATTTTGGTGGGGATTTGAAAATGTTCACCTACTGGGTTCATGAGGTGGGGTAATAAGTAGGCTATGCTGAAAATCTGGTGTACAAGTATAATAAAATGCTTAGGTTATGAAGGAACATTGCAGTATTTCAAAGTTCACTAATTTTCAATATTTTGATTCCATACTTTCAACAGAACTATTTTTTCCACACCATCTCATAAATGTGATGTGCAATTGTTAAAGTTCTGGACAAGATGCGTGTTTGCGCTTCTGGTGTGAAATGACCTTTCTGCCAACATGCTATAAATAGTACATGTCATGTTTATAATTCGAATCATAAAACCACATTTATTGACCTTGCAAAGGCTTTTGATTCCATCTCCCACCAACGCCTTCTAAATAAGTTAAGTGCCATTGGTCTTTCCCCTACTCCTGTCTCCTGGTGTAGCTATTATCTCACTGGTCAGTCCCAGTCAGTAAAAGTCATCAGTGTCCTATCTTCCCCTCTCCCTATCCATGCAGGTGTCCCTCATGGATTGATCTGCAGCCCTGTTCTTTTCTCTCTGTTTATTAAAGATCTGCCTTCTGTATGTACCCATGCCTACATCCACATGTATGTGGATGACACCATCCTTTTCCTAGCTGGTCCTTCTGCCCCAGATGTCCAAATTCCCCTTCAACACGACATCAGTGCTGTAGCAAATTGGTTCAAAGCAAACAACCTAAAAACGAATGCCATAAAGACCATAGCCATGACCTTTGACTCCAAGCAGAAACTTGCCAGGCTTCCCTCCCTGCCTTCTCTTCCCCTTCTAGCACCCCTCTCAAAGATGTCCCTGCTTACAAATGCCTTGGAGTGTGGCTTGACCCTTCACTGGATTTCTCTTCCCAATTGCATGCCCGTCACTCTAAGATCCTCCCAAAATGGGGGGCTTCTTTACCATCACAAGACTAGCCTTTCCCTCCCAGTCCGACTTGATCTTCTTGTCAAATGTATTCTCCCAGTCTTTGACTATGTCAACATTGTCTATAGCTCAGCCCTGGCCATCTCCCTCTCCAAACTTGGCATTCTCTTCAATGCTTTCTGTTGTTTTGCCTCTAATGCCACCCCCTGACTCACCAATGTGACCTCTTCCCCTCCCTATCGTTCCAATTCCTCTCACAGAGATGATTGTCCCACTGTTCTGCTTTCATCTCTAAATACTGGTATGGCACTCTTCCATTCTACCTCTCCTCCCTCCTAGTTCCAGCCACCCCCTCACCCCATGTGCACAAATTACCTCTGTTTCGTCGCCCTCCCATGTACCCACTCCTCTGATGGGACACTTGCTTTCTCTTTCAGACTCCCTTCCCCTTCAAATCCTCCTCACCCCCACCTTTCCTGTACTTAAGCGTCTTTTCAGATCATCTCCCGTTACATCTTGCTGCTGTCCACTGACCTAATTCCCAACTAAACTCCTGCATTCCTCTGTCTCACATTATTCATTTTTTCTCTCATGTAAAATTGTCTTTGAAACCTAATTTTACAAGATGACAATATTTGTATATTGTATGTTATTGTATCTAAATCTTTATAACCCTTTTTTTTTTGTACCCCTTGTCCCCAGGTCGCACCTGGAAACAAGCCTCGGCTCAGTGTGCCTTTCCCAGTTACCAAGTTTTAAACAAATGAGAACGAGTATCCTGAAAATTTGGGGTCAAAATTAAAAAGAAATTATAATTACTAACACATTTTGTGTGTAGTGCCATCTTCACTAATCTCGTATCCTTTAAAACAGAAAGGTGGCATTGGGAGAAAGGTGGTATTGGGTACTAAGGAGGTGAGATGTGGGTGAGGGAGCTAGAGATCAAGTAGGGTCTGTGGAGACAATAACAGCATTTTGCAGCCATATTGGCTCTTGTGTTTGGTGTTTGTTTCATGTAGGCCTCTGTTTTTGTAACCAAATAATGAATCTCTCTCAAACCGGAAATCCATGGTCTTGTTTTGAGTACCCGGTGAAAGGATGGTAGTCCTTAGCCAGGAAAACCTTCTTAACGATATTGCATGAGCCAAACTGCTTGCAACAGTGTTATTAGCATTCAGCACAGTAGTGTGGAAATGATATTTTGCGGCATCCAGGGCTGACCTTGCTGTGGCAATCAGGTCCTGTGTGAAACCATCATCTGCTCTTTCTGCCAGTGCCAGAATTGTGTTCCAAAGTACTTTTTGGTGCTGTTCTATGTATGCTGAATAAGTTGCCTGCCTGGTCAGCAGGGCAGTTGTTGTATAAACCTTTTTTGCCATAGTAACCCATTTTGTGCAGATAGAGT
Source organism: Neoceratodus forsteri (assembly GCA_016271365.2). Lineage (NCBI taxonomy): Eukaryota > Metazoa > Chordata > Ceratodontiformes > Ceratodontidae > Neoceratodus > Neoceratodus forsteri. Next base: position 1,279,489,891 of record CM057459.1, on the reverse strand, counting down.
GAGTTGTTGCTCTATCACAAACAACAGCCTGGACTACCCCATGATGGTCAGGATGGACATACAGATATTCCACTCCCTGCTTGTCCACCTGATATTTTCTCTCAATGGCTGCTGCTGAAGTGGGTGCAGCAATAATGTTTGCTATGCCCTTTTTAAATGGCTTATGAATGGGAAGCAACATCCTGCTTGGTGTAGCTAGTCCCAGCATGTCCATAAAATCAGCGTGCTCTTCATTCTCCTCCATTTCTCAGGGGGGAATGTTGGGGGTATCAACCACTTGTTTGACAAATGAGGAAAAAGATGGTAGTCCTTAATTTGCCTTGGAGGAGGTTCAAAATCTTGTTCAGGTGTGTCCTCGAACTCCATGGGGTCACTTTTCTCCATATGCACATAATATTCTTCTTCCTTCTCAGCAGGCAGACAGGTTGGAGCCTGAGGCTGGGGAAGTGGGGGTGGCAGGTATCTTACTCAAATTTCCCATGGCCTGGATAGCGTGGAAAATTTGCCACATTTTTGATATGTCCTCTAATGAGGGCATTTTTTCTGTGCCATCTATCTACTCCTTTCTCCATGCAGGAGGAGTGGCAGTGACATTATTTTCTTTCAATTTCTTTTTGACAGACACTGTTTCTAGTGCCTGCTCTAAGGCTCTTTTAATATTTTTGCCATAACTGGATTCAGGGTTCTCCCTTTTGGACACCCTGATGACTGAACCAACTTTACCAAGCCTTTCTGATGACTGTGCAACTTTATCTTTTTTCTTGTCACCTTTTACATTATTTGCTGCTGTACATGAGGAGATAGCCCCTTTGGATGCATGCTTTCCACAACCGCTGGGACCACCCTCAGAGCCTTTAATTATTTTTAGGTGACACATAGGCAGACTGAGAAGGCATGCTTCTTTTTAAAATGTTTACCCTTTTAAATGAGGTTTTGGGGCAAAAATTACAGTATAACAGGAATTGTAATTTATAAAGTTGTGTTGTGGACCGAAACACTTTAAACAGAGCTTGTTACAGTTTGCCCTTTTCCAGAAGCTGAAAACAATTTGTACAACTTTCTGATGGTTCACAAGATCTGTCTGACTGTCTGTCTGTCAATTAAGAGAACCTTGAAACAATCAAAAAGACCCCCCCCCAAAAAAAGATGCATAACACAAGTCCAAGAGTAAAAAAGGAGCTCTTGTACTGAAGAAACTGTGCCAAAGGTCAAATTGTGGCTCCAATAATGGGAACCGATTAATTAAGGTGAAAGGGCACAGACAGAAATGGAACGTGAAAACATTCCACTGATTGTAACTTCGATGGCTAAAAGTAGTAAACTACCAGTAATTAGCAAAACAATGTGATTTACTCGTTACACTGTGAAAAAATAACACTGGCAAGTGCTTTTGCAGTCCTTCCAGGAGACCTGTAATTGTCCTTAATCACACTGTTCTAGTTTTCAGACTTGCTTGTCTAACCTCCTGTTCGGTGTTCCCTCCTCTTTGAATTATAACTGTTCCCACCTCTCCCCCCCCCGTTGCTTATTCCCGCATTTTCAAACCTTTTCCTACTCACTTTCTTGCTCCCGCACCCTGTTTGCCTTTAATGGCGCATACCATGCATGTGCTCTGTTACTGCTTAGATAAAAGTTGTATAGTTGCCGACCTCTGCTGACTGTATACCTCCTATGAACTGAATTTGTATACAGCTGTATCCCATCCTCTGTCTTCCAAAGTATTTGTGTCTGAATTACTTGCTCTTCACTATTTGAATATTGTATTAACCTAAGTGATTTGTTCCGCTATTAGTTACTACATGCATTTTATCTGTCTGTGTATACTTCTTTGGCTGATGTGTACCTTTTGCTGATGTATAACCACCCCAGGTCTATCTTATAAATGAGTTCCACTCAATGGTGTTCTGCCTGGTTAAATAAAGATGTTGATTGACTGACTGATTGAAAGCCATTTTCTGGTTCTGGTGGAAATCAAAATGGGATCTGGAGAAACCGTAATTTACAGAAAAACCTTAATGAATGCAGAGTAATCAAGAAAACTAACTGAAATACTGTTTTTATTGTAGATAAACCACACAATGAAAACCTGGCTGTTGAACCAGCCGTTACCGGAGTTCACTACAGAGCAACTCTATCTCCAGGTGGAGAAACAGGTCTGAGCAATGGCCAGAGTAGAGTAAGGGTGCAGAGTTTGAACCAACATATTCTAAGATTGGCATACTGTAGGTTCTATCTCTGGGGTGTCACTCTCAGCCGAGATGAATGTATAATGTGTAAACATTAAGTGAGGGATTCCTAGGGTTAGAATAACATTGTGTCCCTTTAAAGATACTTTTGCTAGTACTATATGTCTTTCTGTATCTTTCCTGGTTTCTAGGATTTGGCATGCATAATCTTTATTTATAAAAATAACCACTCCCCTACTTTTTTTGAGCCTTCCAAAAAAAGCACTGACGCAACCCGGTTTGTCTTTAGTTTTAAAATTTCTTTTTCCAGTAGTAGGTTTCCTGAAAGAAGTCTATTTTTTGCCTAGTCAGATATTGTAAAATGTTAAATCTTTTTTTTTATCAGAGAATAAATCCCATTTAACATTCCATTTAATGGATTTTTTATTATTCATCATTGCAGCAGATTTTTTATTGTGACCTTCACTTTCTGTCGTCCCTCTTTATTTGAACTGTTCTTTTTTCTTCTACTTCGGTGCAAAAAGTTAGATTTAATCTTTCTGATTGTTAACCTATGTATGTCCTGTTTTACCTCTTAGAGATCCCATTTTATAACCCCCCCACCCGATGCCTATGACCTATATCTAGTATCCCTCTACCATCACTTGGGACTAGTCGTGGTTAACAATGGCCCCTCAGATCCTTATCCTCATGAATCTAACCTTCCAATTCTTTTCCAACTCTTCTTTATCTTAACCTTGAGCCTAAAATCTACAGAACCACCACTGGACCAGACCTTCATTCCTTCAAGGAAACCTTTTCTTATTTATTGTGTTCTGTATTGGAATTAAACTTTATGAGTGTTGGCAGCTGGGGGGCATAATGGTCATATCTTTAAAGTGAGCCCTCCTTCCCATTATAAGTCAAAGGTATTGATTCATGAGCTACTGGGGCTCTCTTCAGAGCTAGGGGAGCCAAGGCCTGCAAGCCCCGCTGTAATTCCAGCAGTGATTGTGTTATGTGTATATCCATGGTACTCTAACTTCTTAGAAACTGGATTATGTTCTCTTGATAGGCTGAGAGATGCACATGTGACCTAAGATCACATTTTAATTCCCCTACCTAAGCCCCTGTAGCTCCTGAGTTCATCAGTTAATTTTTGCATCTGATTAGACTTCAGCACAGTTGTCTGAACTCCTGTTTGTGCATATTTTACAACCAAAATTCATTCTAAAGGTAAGAGCTCCTGACTCAAGCTAGAACAGATAGTTAATAAACTCTAAATGTTTGTGTAGATTTCTAACAATGTCTGCTCTTTTCTCACTAATTTCTGTTCAGAAGCTATGGCTACAATTTTTTGTGACCATGGTAGTGTGCTTGATGGGTGAATAAGAAATCTTAGGCTGTTCTATCATTTTAATCCATGTGTGCTGGCACAGGATTTAAAGCTGGTGCCTTGATTATGAGAAATGTAGGTGCACACTGGCCATTGCCCCCAAGTGGGAGTAGCTCTAGTGCGAGTGTTCTTGCAGATCCTGCCTAAGCAGCTGCAGTGGAGGGGGTACACAGACCCAGGTCGTGGCTGATATCAGTGGATGCTCCTCCTGCTTCAGTAAGGTGTCTGGCTGTTTAAGGGATCTTTGCACAAGGCATGAATGGTTTCAAGCCCTTACTGAGCTGCCAAAATACACTGGCTGTGTCCAGACAATTTTCAGTCCAGTAAAGATCCACACTATCAGCACCATGGGTTCCTATTTATGGGACAGAAGTGACAAGAACTTCTATTAACTTCTGAAGTGCTAAACGATCATGCCACTTGCCAGGTGAGCTAAGACGGCTGTGTGAATTCATCTCACCAAATCATCAGGGAGCTACTCCTTTTACTGACTATTTTGCATTCTGGCACTACTTTCCAGCAGTGCTAATCAGCCCCTTACTGGAGGCATATTAATTATGGTGAACCATGCCAGCATTCCACAGCCAGGAACCAGGATGCCGTCAGTGCCATGCTCATTAAGCCCATACTGTTGTTGGTGCAGCTCAGCCCTTCTTCTTCCCCAAGTTGGTGGCAAAGCATCTCCCTAGATGTGTGTACATGACTGGCGAGCATGCACAATAGCACTAAGGGCCAGGGAGGTGTATGATGCTTTTGCACATGAGAAGTCCTCAGCTAGCCATCTTTTTGAGGGATGGACAGACTATTCACTCATGCAAAGCTTACTTCCTGTGCCAACCATCTTGGTATAGACTGACCACACTGTTCACCATTCCCTAAGCCACCCAACCTCAAAATAGCTGCTACTAGGGCACCCTACCACACACAGTTTCAATGCCCTGTTCAGGGAAGCAAAAAGGGGGACCAGCTTTGAACTTTCCCTGGGCCCTTCCAGGGGCCATTTTTAAGCACCCAGGGCTTGTTTATTCAGCAGGCAGCAATCTTAAAGCGATTTAGTCAGTTTATTTAAATTTAAACTGACTTACTTTATACATTATGTCAGCGACAGTCAGTTCGCCCCATTTTCAATAGTTTATTCACTGTCTGTATTTAGATACAAATGATCATACTTTGGCCCCAACAATGTGGGCCAGTCGATTCCTTCACACTTCCCCACTGAAGAACACCCCCCCGCGCTATGACGTCCAGCAAGGGAGAGCATGGGGTGTGCCCTATTGAAATGAATGGGACTTGATTTTGCATCCTATTTAATACCTTATAATGGCAAGTTAGAAATTAATGAAGGCCACCACTCAACTAACAAGGCTCTTGTTAGTCAAGTGGTAATTTTCATTAATTTCCAACTCACCATTATAAGGTGTTAAATAAAATAGAGCCCCATTCATTTTAATAGGGTGCACCCCTGCCCTCTCCCTTACTGGACATCATAATGCAGGGGCATGTTAATCAATAGGCAAGTAAAGGAATCAGCGGTCTCATGATGTCAGGGGCCAAAGTACGATCGTTTGTATCTAAAAAACCAACAGTGAATGAACCATTAAAAATGGGGTGAACTGACTATTGCCAACATAATGTACAAAATAGGGTAAGTCGGGGTGAATCTGACTAAATCACTTTAAGATTCCAACAGTGAGGCTGTGCCAGCCGGCCCTGTGGGACTGAGGATTGAGGCACTGGATGCCATACCTTGAGCTGCACCGCAACAAAGGCTTGAGAATGAACCAGGGTTATTGGGGGTTGGTGGAGGGGGGGAGTTGGAGCTGGATTGAGCCACCATTAGGCAGTTCATCTCTACAGGGGAGGGTTGGGCATTGATCTGACCAGCTGATAGTGTTGGGAGGGGAGGGCACTATTAGGCACTTGGTGGAAGCTGTGTCTCTGCATGACTTCCCACCTAGCCCCAGTCTTTGCACCAGCACTCTCGGGGGGTGGGGCTTCCTGTAGCTACTTCAGTAACTACAAAAAAACACAACCCCCCATCATGCTCTGTGATCCCCGCAAGGGGCGATGCAGTGGATGGTCAGTACAACACCACTGAGCCTCGCCGGCAGTTAGGGGAAAATGTTTCTATAAAAAAAAAAGTGAGGCATTGTCACAACATAACCTCTCTACTAAGGTGGCACTTGATGTTTACTGGTGGCCCTATGGCATATCACAGCACCCTAATGGCTCAAGTAACATGCTGGCAGAGAGGTCATATATGTATACAGCATTTTCATATATACAGAGCTTTTACCACTGCATCTATTGAGATGGGTTACTTGACACCTGCTGTCCTGTGCCTCACACCAACAGGGAGGTCATACTTTTTTTATATAGATAGATTTTATATAGATATGTATATGTATATTATATATGTCTTCTGTATATCATGTGCTGCAAGACTGCTGGCAATAATAAAATGCTAATCATACCATATCAGCATCTTTCACTGTGTTTCTACAGATGGCAAAGTCCAGGAAGTGCCTGATGTACAACGTCCCCACTTCTGCTCCATCAGACCGGACCACAGTGCCCCACCAGTGACACAGAAGAGTCCAAGTCATCTAATGAGCAGTCCTCCTCACTGGAAGCCTCAACAGTGAAGAAAGGCAACTCTGGGAAAATGGAATGGTAGACTGATGACATTTATGCTCCAGACCCAACAAGCCACAGCAATAATGATGGAAAGTCAGCAATCATTCATGTTGAAAAAGATGGAGCAGCTGGAGGCCAATGCTAATCCCAAGCCTCAGGACCCATCACACATCACCAGGAAACAACCCAGCTGATCTAATGAATCCTGGTAGCATTTTATGAATGCCACCAGTGCCATCAGAACCAGAATATCCTCCTCCAGATAATGGAGAACCAAACCTGGTTGTAGGTTCTGACCATGAATTGGACCAAGACGGGGAGCTGACTGTAGTTGAAGAACCATCACTCATGTCAAAACTATGTTTTTTTTTTAAACTTTATGTTTATTATTTTATAAACAAATGGGGGTTCCCGAAAAGTCTTGCTTGAGCTTGTCTGAATACTCACTGCCAGGCTGGTGTCCTGCATTTTTGCAGTTTAAATATGATTGCCAGAGAATGCATATATAGACTGTGTACTGTCTCTTTAAGAGCTGCCTGGATTGCAGTCATAAGTAAACTAAAAGGGAGCTCTGTTAGAAGATGTGCTTGTTTGCTGATCATTTGTTAGAGTAGTAATAATATTACAATTTGTTCTAACCTGCCTTCTTTGCAGCATGGACAGTTCTGTTTGTTTCCATCATCTTGGTCCTGGACTCTTGAAAAGGGCCAATCAGTACATTTGGGACTCTAAAATGGAACCTGCCTATAGGGGCTTGTTGGGGTCAAAACTTGTAGTAATTGTAGTTTTGGGCTTTTTGTGCCTAAAATAACCTGGAGGGGAGCCCTTGTTGTGACTGACAGACAGATCAGCCAACCAAACCTTTTTGATCTTGGGGAAAGTCCCAAACTGCTTGCAGTTTCGGTTAGATCCAAGTTGGGAATTGAAGAAGTAACAGCTTGAGATAGTTTGAGCAGCAATCCATAGTGGATTCACGTGGGAGCACTGTGGAAAGGCCTGAGTTTTGGCCTGCCTGCTGTCCCTGAGAGGGGACTTGTGCCTTTTTTGGACTGAATCTGAACTTGAAGAGTGAAGTAAGCCACTGAATTGTGACCAGGCTCCCAGATTGTGCAGAGACTCTGTAATTGTGACCGGAGAGCCTTTTGCCTGGTACAGTGGAATTTCCTTACATGTGAATGTGTTGTGTGCTTATAGTGGGTCTTGATTTGGTTCCCCACTGTGGTTTGAATTGTATTCTGCTTGCTGGAAGCTGCATTAGAATTTCCTTATGTGCAAATGTGCTGTGTGCTGCTAGTGGGTCGCGATTTGGTTCTCCACTGTGATCTGAACTGTATTCTGCTTGCTGGAAGCTGCATCCAGCCCCACGGACTGAATCCAAAATCATCTCCATTGGGCCTGGGCCTTGCCACACTGACCCAGCCCAACTACTCGCTGCACAGAGAAAGCCATCGATGAGAGACCTGCCTGGGGATCAGCCTCCTGCTCAACATTTGAACAGGAACGACGCCTCGGTGATCCGTGTGGGCCCTGCTTCTCCGGACACTCCAGCTCAACAACCTGCAGTCTCGATTTTGTCCTGCCTGTGTCCAGTATTGGGTATCATGAGTAAACATCAGGGTAGCTCCCTGCAACAACAGCTAAATCTAAAGTGTTGTCATCTGATTGTCTTGTTGCTTTTTCTTTCATGAACTGAGCCCTCCGGCTCCGGATTACAAGTAGTGTGTGTTGTGCATGTTGCTTTCTTCCATCACAGGGCCCCAACCAGCTGCAACATTCCTGGCTAGCCCACCATTTTTCTACCTGGGTACCTAGAGTGTGTGATTGCGTGGGGACTTAAAGTGCATGCATAACTGTTTGATTACTATAGCCTTTAAGCCAATCCACCTGATTACGCCCCTTCCTTGTTCAAGTCCCCTGAATAAATCAGATCTGACTTTTTTGCTGCATTTAACCTAACTGCGGTTCCAATTTGTGTACTGTTGTTATTTACAGTGCATAACCTTGTTTTACTGGGGTCCCAGGGTCGAACCAGAGGAATCAGCCCTGGTGGTAATTGCAAACAGTGTGGGCACTGGTATGGTGTACAAGGGGTACTGTGAAAGTGATTATCGTATATTGCTCAGGCCACTAGAAGGGAAAGAGGGGGGTTACAGTGTCCCCGAGGGCTGTGCCCAGGTTAGTTTGACCACTACCAACCCTGATCTCCGGGTGGAGGCACCCGTTTCAGAACTCAGGCCCCTTATCCTGCTACTAGCCGCGCAGGCAGGGGTAGTAGCCCTTGGGATATTGCCACCTAGGGGTTACACAAACATTCAGTTATCATCACTAACATTCAATATTACAATTGTATGTTTGTAATTACCAGGAGGGTACCACACCTCTTAATATTCACATCTATACATTAAATGTTATAAGACACGACATCAGGGTTGCATCAAATATGTATGCAGATAGATCAATTCAAGATATGATGCTGGATTGAGCCCATGAGTTACTTGGGGATAACTTAAACAATAGTCCAGGTCTATAGTCTTCACTGATTCTCCTCCTAGGAGGGATTAAAGGTATCCACCATGCTAAAACTTGAGTAACAGCACTATGTGCTAAAATGCTAAATGATGAGACGATTTAAGAGTCAGGTAAATTCAGGGTGAATTTAGGGTAAATATGTCCCTTTATACTAGTTATCACCAGGATGTCTATATTGCATATGTATGGTGCTTAAACTGTGGCTAACTACCAACAATGTATTATTCTTTTGAAATAGTTTTATATTTGAACATACAACCACAACTGGGCAAAAAGGAAACGGTAAATGCTACTACTTCATAGCCCAATAAACTTAACAAGGAAAGCCCCTTAACTGAAGAATAGATCAAAACTACTGCCCCAAAGAGTCCACAACAAAGAGGTTATTTTTCATATTTAAGAACACTTAGGATGGGCTCAGATTCCCTCTCCTGAGGCTTCTGAAACAGTACCTTGTAGTCAAGTAAGTGTTCAGCCAGGTAGCAGGTCCTCCTCAGATTCTGATTCTTCACCGTGTAACTCCTGGGGTCTGGAAGGAATAGTTTTCTGTCACCATTTCATGGCATCTGATGGATCAGAGAAAATGTATACTTGATGCTGATGTGTGATCCGTAAATGAGATGGGAACACTAGACCGTGTGGGATACCAGCTTCTCTCAAAAGTGCTCTAACTCCATCAAAACCCTTATGTTTTTGTCTAGTCACATATCCCAAATCTGGAAACATGCTGATGCACTGTTCCTCGTGGAGAAGTGTTCTTTTTGTCCTAGATTGAGCCAGCAGATGGTCTCGGGATCCAACCCCATCCGTGACAATCATCATTATACTTGGTGTCTCTGAATCTTCCACTCGACCTCGTGGGGTTATTCTATAGGCCTTCTGGAAACGATATACTATGGGGGCCACTTCATCATCCAGTCGCTGTATCAGCCATTCTTGGAGGTAATACATAAGGTTATTGCCTTCACTTCCCTCTGCCAAACCCAATATTCTCAAATTTGGAGACCTTGGTTGATTTTCTAAGGTCTCCAGTCTAGATTTAAAATGGGAGTTTTTATTCAGAACAGCTGTAACCACCCCCATGGCGGCATCTACCTTTTTCGTAGTTTCCACTGAGGAGAGGGTAACGGTTTCAACCACGGTCTCAATGACTGTCACTCTATTAGCAAGTGAATCAAACTTATCTGAAAGTCTGCAAACTGAGGTGATTAAACGATTAAGCTTTGCACTAAGAGTTTGCATAGTTTCTTCTGGAGGCCCCTTCGGTGTTCTATTATCTTACTCCAGGTCACGGGTCTGGGCTGCCCTTGTGTTCAGCACTCCTGCAGTCATTTTCACTCTAGCTCCTTCTCCTGTTGTTCTATCTTGTTTTGGATTTCCCATGCTGACCAGCTGGCCTTCGTACACTATGCTGGTGATCTAAGTATATTTATTCATATTTTTTCCCTTGCTTTTAAGTTCAATTTTAAAACGAATTCAGCAGAGCCTTATCAATGAGCTGCCATTTTACTGGGGCTCCACAACACCCCCCTAAAACTATGTTGATTTGAAGTGGTCCCAGAACTAATAAAGTCCAATAAAACCACTATGAGCTTCATATTGCTGCCTCCACGCCCATAAAGCAAGCTGATGATTTAGCCCAAACAAAAGCCAGCTGACTTCTTCCCTATGTGCCCAGCCATAGAGGAAGTGATGGCAAAGGAATGGTAGGCAGTGGACCCAGCTTGTATCCCAGAAGGAAGATCCCTGGATCTTAAGTATCCAATTCAGGACAATAAACTTAAACTATGGTGTACCGCACCCTCAGTAGACCCTCAGATAGCAGTACTGAGTAAAAAGACTATATTACCAGCAGAAGGGATGGCTGACATCAAGGACCCAGCTGACAAAAAAGTGGAAGAAATGCGAAAAAGGCATTCAAGATGACTGGCCTGGCAGCCAGAACCAGTCCACAGCAATGTATATGGCATGAGCTCAGATCAGGTGGCTAGAAGAACTAACCAAAGGGATAAATCTGAAGTTACCTGAAGCCAGCTTAGTAGAATGTACTCTACAAATGGCCAGATACTTGGGAGACATGCCAGTTGATGTCCTAAAGCTCAATGCCAGAACAGCAGTAGTAGCGAACAGGGCCAGACCCTTATTGTGGCTTAAGCTATAGGAGGCAGATACGGACTGCAAGAACCTATTACAGAAGCTCCCATTTAAAGGTAGCCACCTGTTAGGAGAAGGCTTTAAGGAATTTCTGAAACAGAGAGATGAGGGAAAAGACGTGACCAAAGCCAAAATTAAATCCACATTCCTTCTGTCCTTTCAAAATAGGTTGGAATGGCAGGCACAAGCAGAGCAGAAGGCAGAACAATAATTTTAGAGAAAGAGGATCCAACACCCACTTCAAATCTCAGTTCTCTGCCAGCACCAATAACTACAGATTCAAAATTAAAGGAGGACAAGGAATGGGTAAATTTTCTAATGCAGGCAGAGGCAACAGGCAAACACAGTAATGACAATGACCAGTCATCCACAAAAATACATCCCCCAAGACACCAGAATCATAAAATATGGTTCTGTGTGATTTTACTGAAAATAAAATAGCGATAGCTAAATCAGCAAGGACACAATCGCAAATGCAGCAACAATGCTGGCACTCTGTAGCACCCACACAAAACAGCCAAACAGGCACTGTACGGCAATACTATATGTCATCTCTGGCAGACTATTCTGTGGGGGGCTTTGCCCCACACCTCCCTTTGTGGGGGACTCTGCCCCACACCCCCTGATAAATATATAATCAACACTGGGGGGTCCCCAACTTGGGGATGTGGAGAAACAGAGGATAGGGTGGATAGCAACCATGGGAGGGGTGCAGTTAAAGGATGATAGGGTGGGGGGACAAGAGAAGTCAGCTGCAACAAAAGATGACAAGGTGAGGGGGCAAGAGAAATCAGCTGCAACACTGGGGGACAAAAGAAATTTACACTGGGGAAAAAAATGTCCCTCTGGGAATTGAACCACCATCTGCCTCCTACTCCTGCACTTGCAGACGCTGACTCAACCCCCTACACTACACTGCCAGCACACCTCAGCAATCCACCAAAGCGCCTCTTCTAAGCATCACCACTAACATTACTGTTCCCCAACTGGCGACTCACAGTAATAACCATAGTCACTCACATTTACTGATGCTGTGAAGACACAGTCGCCAATATTGGCCTCGCTTGTTTTCACTCTCTGTTTTTGAGTCGCCGAACTTGACAAGCAAAAATCATGGGACACCAAAAATACAAGTCCTAAGCCACACACCAGATGGTTAACAACAAATACCAGTAAGTGGTTGAGTGGCACTCTTTAAGAAAGTATGGCACCAGATGACAACAGTCCGATGGGTATGAGAAGCAGTATCTGAGGGATATGCAATAGCGTTCAAGCAAAAAACGGTCTGTGACAGATTAGTACTATCACCAATATCAAGAAGGAAGGTGTCACCCTGACAGGTCAAGGGTGTCCTAACAAGAAGGGATGCTGTGGAGCTTGAGCAGCAACTGTCATCAGCTCTCAACAGTGGAAGGTGCATCTGCCTAAATCCGCTCTTTTGAAGCCTCTAAAACATCTTTTTGACCTTATCATCAGAAAGACTGACCCAAAATTTCTAAAATGGGTAATCCTAAAAAAGAAAAGGGGTCTGGAGGAGTCAGAAAAACTAAAGCTACTGGAGGATTGGGGAACTCAGAAGCCGCCATGTCGACTGAAGCCAGGCCTGAGTCGGGAGAGACCATCGCTACCCTGGGGCATAAGCTGCAAACTCCGATAGCCTCTATGTCCACCCTCAACCAAAAGGTGATGACTTTAATGGTTGGGTTTTAATCCAGGAAATGGCAGTGGATGGTCTTAAGCGTGACCTCCAGGATTTGCACAAGCAGGTCGAAGCCTCCTCTGGTGTAACCACGCTGATGGTTAAAGAAAATCAGCACTTGAGGGCACAGTTGGAGGCCCTCAAAAATCAAGCCCGAGTGGCCAACGTCAGGATAGTCAGGCTCCCTGAAGGCTTACAAAGGGACCATCCGACCCTTAACATTAAAGAGTGGCTCACAGAAAAACTCTCTCCAGAGGCACCAGAAGTGGATTGGGAGATACAGAAAGTCTACAGAGTTACTCTCTGTGGTCACATGCAGAATCAAGAGGAACCCCGTACCTTGATGTTGGTCACCTTGGAGGTCGCAGCCCGAGACAGAATCTTGAGATGTGCCCATAGAGCAGCAACCTTATTTCAAGGGGATCAACAGGTCCACATATTTCCAGACATTAGTTATATTACGAGACAGCGCTGCAAAAAAATTGAAGGAGTGAAACGGGCCTTACGAGGCCTGGGAGTGCAGCAAACTATCATTTTTCCAGCTCGGCTTTGGATTGTGTTTTAAAGTAAAATGTATCTTTTCTTGGATCCTATTGAGGCTGGCAAGTGGGTAGATTGGAAGGCCACTGAATCTAGTAGGTACGGAAGGCTCTGACAATGAGGCAACAACATGAATGTTATTCCTCAGGACACTGTACACTATTTTCGGGTGTAACTGTATGTATATCATTAAATACAGTTCCCCAATAATGTTGATTTGAGAGATTTACGAATCTAGCTCTAAAGTTCCCATAATAGAACTGAGACTCTTAGTTTTCTCAATTTTACTGTATTTTACTACCATTTCGAAGTTGAACTGCCTGAGTTAATATAATTGCAGTGAGAATGTCAGTTTCTTGTTCAGTGGGGGATTAATTTAGGGGGAGTGGGTAGGTCTGTTCCCTTCAACTGTGTCCAAATACTGTGCTGCTATTTGTTAGAGTAGGGAATATTTTACATCGGGATTACAACATGGCACCAATTGTCCTGTTTAGGGGCACTGCTTAATCTTTGGACTGGAATTGCTGGACAATTGAATTACATCCATTTAGCCATGTAGCTCATGGGATTTTTTAGTCAGCACATAATGTTGTTTATTTCATTTTAGAAACTATTGTAGGATCCCCCTAATGTGGTATCTCTATATGGTAGATGCATGGACTTACTTTGATTAAGGGAAGTTTTCTCTTTCCAATGGTAAAAACTAATAGCTTATTGGTCTGTCTGCTATATGCTCTATTCATGTCTTGTTTATGATAAAATGAAAAAATAAAGTTTAAAAAAAAAAAAAGATATCCTAACAAACTTGCTCACAAACCAGATAGTACAGCTGGTTCCAGAAGCTGAACAAGGAAAAGGAATCTACTCCGTTTTCTTTAAGGAGGCAGTATATTGCAGTGGTTCAGGACACTGACCTACAAACCTGGAGACCTGGGTTTGAATTCCACAGCCCCCACTTGCATACTGTGTGACCCTGAGCAAGTCACTTAACTTTCTCGTACTCCTAGGTCATACCTGGAAACAAGCTTCAGCTTAGTGTTCCTTTCCTGGTTAAACAATTTCCCCTTCCCCCCTTCCTTTATGGTCCCAAAGAAGACAGGAGACCTGTACTGGATCTAAAATTCCTAAACCGCTCAGTCCAAATACAGCAGTTCAAAGTGCAGATCATAAGATCCACCCTGAAATCCATTTGAGATGGCAAGTTTCTTATATCCATAGAGCTCAGAGATGCCTGCCTACACATCTCAATATGTCCGATTCACTACAAGTACCTGAGGCTTCACATACTGGGATAGCACTTCCAGTACCAGGCACTTCCATTTGGCCTGGCCTTAGCACTCATGGTATTCGCAGAAGTATTGGTGGCAATTTCAGTACACGTCAGAGAAAAGGGCATACACTTAATCCCTTGTTTGGATGACTGACTAATCAGTACCAGATCTTAAACACAATCAGACAGAGACACAAAGGCAGTTCTACAGACCTTCATGGTCCATGGATTGGTGGGTCAATAAGGAGAAGAGCTCACTTTCCCCATCTCAAAACACTGAACATCTGGGAGCGGAAACAGACAAACTGGCCAGTCCAGTTCACCCATCACAGAAAAGGAGTGACAACATGACTCTGTTTTCCCACTGATGAATCAGCCACCAAGAGGCAACCATGGCACAGGTAGCACATGACCTGGGCTTCATGGCATTGTGCATAGACCTTGTACCCTGAGCAAGATGAAACATATGTCCCTAAAGGTGTTGTCACTACAATGCAGCCGGCTCTCAGACAAGACTATACACTCCAGGGTTCAAATAATGAGCAGAGCAACCAAATCACTCCAGTGATGGGTCAAACAGAGCAATTTATCAAAGGGTTTGCCCCTGGAGATAACTCATGACATCATATTCGGCAGAGGACGCAAGTCTTCTAGGCTGGGGGGCCTCCATGGGACACAGGATGGTACAAAGGAAATGGACAAAATCAGAAACAAAAAATGTCCATAAACATTCTAGAAATGAGATCTGTGGTCAATGTACTGTCATCATTCAAGACTCTTCTGCAGGGAAAAGTAACACTCATCAAGTCAGACTACAGAGCCATGGTGACCTATATGTCTCAAAGCAGGACAGAACCAGAAATACCAACCTATTGAAGGAAGCAGTTAAGGTCCTGTCCTGGGCACAGAACTTAAGAAACATCAGCGCTATACACTTAGCTGGAAAGCTCAACACCACAGCAGACTGACTAAGAAGACAGCAAATTCACCCAGGGTAGTGGCAACTCCACCCACAACTGTTCAATACAGAAGAGGTGGGTCCTATCACAGTGGACTTAGTGGCAACCAGAAAGAACACCCAAATCAACAGGTTCTTCTCCAGGATCAAGGAGCCACAGTCACCAGGAGTCAACATGCTCTCACAGCCGTGAACACACGACCAAGCATGTATCTTCCCACTATTGATCCCACAGCTCCTAAGGAAAATTTGACAGTCCAAAAGGCTGATCATTTTAATAATACCTCACTGACCCAGAAGAGCCTGGTTCATGACTGACAATGGCCATAGACTCCTGGTGCCTGCCACTCAGGTTAGACAATCGTGATGTAAAAAAGTCCAATCCAACATCCCAGCCCATACAACTTACAACTTATGGCCTTGCTCCTTAAAGGGACAGATTACTGAAGTCTGGGTTCCACGAATCAGTGATAAATACTCTGCTCCAATGCAAACGGCCATCAACAACCTCCACCTATGACAGGCAATGGTGGCTGTTCTCAAAATGGTGTGAAACAGCTAACATGCCAATGCACACAGTATCAATCCCATGAATACTGTTGTATCTACAGCAAGGCCTAGACAAAGGAATCTCCCCATTATCCCTGAGGGTACATGTCTCTGCAACAGAGGCATTGCTAAGTTGGGTAGGGAACATGGACCCAGGGGCACACTTGGACATCATAAGATTCTTGAAGGTGGCAGTGAACATTAAACCTTGCACAAAGACAGTTGCAGCTCTATGGGACCGCACACTAGTTTTAAATGCCCTCTCACAGAACATCCATTTGAACCCATTACTGAAATCGACTTGTACTGGATGGAACTCAAAATATCGTTTCTGGTGGCTGTATCCTCAGTTCATAGGATAGGGCAGATGGGTGTCCTGTTACACAAAGAGCCATTCCTACAGTTCACCCATGAAGGAGTGACCCTAAGAATAGTCCCAGCATTCACACATAAAGTGGCTAAGAGTTTCATATGACTCAGGCTAGCGTACGTCCCACATTTTATACAGAATACACGAATGAGAGAGAGAAAACAGTCTTCATACTTTTGACATACAAAGGGGGTTCTCTCAGCATACCAGGATAGAACAAAGACATTCTGGAAAATGAAAAAATCGTTCTTTATTACTCAAGACCTCAAAAAGGGTATGGCAGCATAAAAGACCACCTTAGCCACATGGCTAAAAAGAACTATTCAAAAAGCATACAAGCTCCAAAACAAAGCTCTGCCAAAATGCAAGGACAATTGTACCAGAGCAGTAGCAGTCTCATGGGCAGAGAGGAATGATGTCTCTGCAGCAAAAATATGTGCAGCGGCCACTTAGGCCATGATTCACACATTCCCAAGGCATTACAGACTAGACACAAACAGCTCAACTCAGGATTCATTTAGGAATAAAAGTTTTGGTAGCTGCCACTTTTACAGGTTCCGAACACCTTTGCTCTCCCTCTCTCTCCCAGTTGATGGAGTGCTGCTTTTTAAGCAACCCAGTCTGTAAGCAGCTGAGGTGCCATGGATACACACACAACACTATGGTAGTAGTCATGTGGTAAAGGTGAAAGTGTTAGTGTATATCCTTGGCACTGTATTACCTACCCAAGACAAGAGTGAGTTGGTCACAATCATTGGAGGCCTGCTATGCTAATTTAGTTATGGTCGATTACAGCCTATGTTGTATGTAATAAAGCTTTCAAGTCACAGATATGAGTATGGTCTCATGTCAGAGTCTACAGAATTAAATTCAGATAAATAGCATGGGAAACAACTAACTGATGAGTGCAGGTGCTACAGGTACTTAGGTACAAGGATTAAAATTTGATCATTGGTTATATGTGCATCTCTCAGCCGATCAGGTGACCATAACCAAGTGTCTAAGATGCTGAAGTGCCATGGATATACAGCACAGTACACTGACACAATCACCTTCGCCAGGTGAGTAAACTATCATTATAATTGTTACATTAGCATCTTGTTCCCCTTGCATATGCATATCTCTTTATAGTCTTGTAACAACCCCCAACCATGAGGTGTGCTGACTAAGCCTGGAAATGGTAAAGGGAAAGCTCTGTTATGTCTTCAGGTGAATGACACCTGGTTTGTGATTAGAAATGGGCTTGGAAAGTGGCGTGGTGCCTCCACCTATGGGGATCCTTTTGACAGAGCGCTGCCAGGGTGTTTCCTCAAAGGAAACAGATACAACCCCTGACCTCTGACACAGGGAATAAAATAATACAATCCCCTCCCCACCTATCACTCTAAGCATGCAAATAAACAGAAAGACAATAATGGCAAAATACCTCAGCAGTAGCAAATTCTATAAATAACCAATGGGTTTATTTTGGTGGTTGAAAAACAAATTAGAGGACAAGGGAAGCAAAGATAAAAATAAACAAAAACAGCAGTTTGCATTCATCCCTGCCGTAAGGCTTGTCTCAGCACCTCTCCTCCCACTGGTGCATCAGTTACCGCACAGTCCCTCTGGGATCTATCAATTACATTATGAGTGTGCACACAGATGCAGAGTTGCAGGACTGTGACACTTGGACCTCAGTGGGGCACTGTGTAAATCTGGTTGTTGTTTGCAGCTGCTGATTGGCAAATTACACAGTTGGAAGGACAGTAAAACAGTTGCTCCTGGATGTAAACTGTAGAAGTGGCCTTGATTTTAAGGTCGCACAGGAATGTCCAAAAAGTATCTAGCCAGCTAGTAAACAATAGGAATGATAATTTATGTAGGTAAAACCCAGTACTCATGACATTCGGATGACAGACAGATGCTGTTTCCATGGGGACATCTCCCAAGCTTAGGCAGATGATGATGACTGGAAGGTCTTTTCCATAGGGTGGATACAGGTACAGCAGACCTATTACACTTGTGGTGGTGAAGGGTGCAGGCCATCATAATTTTAAATGATAGGAGCTCTGATCTGTGAGCTGGTTACAGGTGCAGCAGACCAAATGCACTTCCAGTGGCAAGGGATGTGGGCCATGATGCTCCAGATGATGATGATGATGATTCTTTTCATGCCACAAGGGGACAAGCCTTCACCCACCCCAACATGTGGGCAGTTACTCAGAACTCAGCTGGTTCACCACCTTTCCAGATGAAGAACAGATTTCAAGGCAACCCCAGCTCTAATTTGGTGCTAGGGCCCAGGTTTGGCACCCTAGCTGCATCAATCCTCTTTTTCAGAGGTCTCACCTGTTTTGGACAAACATTTTACTCATACAGGAACAGCAAGTGGGATCTATTCACAAATGCTCTCCCCTCCTCAGAGATTTCTCTTAGACAAATCTGCTCTATGGCATACGGCTCTCCATTGTGCAAAAAAACAGGAAATCAAAATATCAGTGACTAGAATATTATGCATTTTCATTATGCCAAACCTCTTTCAGTGGCTGTGTGTTCCTGGGGAAAAACATGCATACAAGTCCGGCATCAGCTTGCAATTCAGTGCTGTTTTGCAGAGCTGAGCTCCAGGTTGATGTCATTTTCACAGGGACAGGCTATACCAATTTAGTTGTTTTGCAGAGCTGAACTAGCCTCCAAAATTATGTCAATTTCACAGAGACAGGGTGTACTACTTTAGTTGTTTTGCACTTTGTGCAACTTTGAGAGCTGCTTGAAACTGAGCAACCTCCTTGCTGTGGGCTCCCCATTTCTGAAGGCAGTCCAGGTGCTGGTTGAACAAAAAGAGATGTTGTCATGCTGGCCATGGTGAGAAGGGCACTGAACAAGTCCTCAGAAGAAATAACAAAATAACAGTGTCTAATCCAGCCCTGGGTACCGAATCTGCAGTCAGGACCAGGACCTGGCTAAAGGAGTGGTGCAAAGGAAAGTGGCAGCAGTGCTCAGGAGACAGCCAAAGATATGACCCTTTTAGGAGTCAGTTACAGTTTATTATAATGTTAGCACTGTAAGTAATAAAACAAGAAAAAGGAGAAGTAACAGGTAAAAGAATTTAACTGAACAAATATCATTCAGTATTTCAGTTCTCATCCATTTTGAAACAGTTGAAGGAGTCTTTGTTTTGGTTCCATCAAGCCACTTTGACAGGAATCCTGCTGACATTCCCTACAGTGACACAACCACAACCACATCTCCTACAGTGGTACAACAACAGACTAGCACACCAACACAGCGGCAAACATTAAAACACATGTAGAAATGTGTGTGGAGGTGCGCCCCTCACAACCCCCCATAACAAAAATAACCAACTCCACATTGCACAGACAGTGGCGTAAAGGGCAATTCTCCTAGCTGCACATATTGAAAACAACCAGACGGGACAACAGGACTGGTCGTGAAACTCACCTATTGACACAGTATCCCTATTTCTGTCAGAGCATTCACTGTAGAGCTGTCGCTGTAATTGCATCACTGTAATTGCGTCATTGTCTTAACGGTATATGCTTTGTTTCAAGTCCAAGTATGCATCATCTTTAGAACTATAGAACATCACCAAATTATTCAGCCATACTTTGAACCTTGCTACAGTGGATACAATACAGTTGATTTGATTTTTTTCTGTTCACAATATCTATTGTAGTGGGGACTATTGTTTCCTTTTCCTTCATAAATCTTGAGAACAAAAATCCTGTTTTATAGTTATTGATTGATCTCTGAATTTAAAATCCTTCTTGGAGATTGGTACTTGCATGTTTTTGCACTTATCTTAATCTACTCTTCAAAAATGTTACTATTGTTGCTCTTGGAGTTGCCCCTTTAATTGAAGATGCAGGAGCTGTAATGTTGTTTATATCCCAGTCTATGTGCTCTTTGACCCCTGTACCCAACAATTTTGAGAAACGCTCATTTAAAATTGTAGTAGTAATAATAATAAACTTTATTTATAAAGTGCAATTCTATAACCAAAGCGCTGTACAATAATAAAATACTAAAATCAATAAGACAATAAAAACCTACAGATTCCAACATTACATATAAGTACAGACAGAATTCTTCTGCAGGTGAACTTGTTTTTCCCCAGTCTTCCAAAATGCCATAAATTCTCAGTCTTTCTCCTCGCTCTGTTTTCATGGTCTTTCTTTAATCTGTAAAGCAGCTTGTTCTTTTCGCAGTATTATAGTCTATTGCAAAATTAGGTTAAAGTTATCTTCCAACATAGACTGTCTGCTTTCAAGTTGTGTTAGTATTTTTAAATCTTTTTCCAGCTTATTTTTAATTTTGTCTACTGCCTGCTGTAAATCTATATTTTCTCCAGTGCTTGGTTTAGTTTTTTTTTAAATCCTTTTATTTATAGTGTCAATCAGCATCTGTTCCCATGGTGGCAGATTGTGAGGGGGCTCCTGGTTATTCTGAGTCTCATTGTTCCCACTTGTGGATGCAATTCCTGGGGTGGCGTGGATTAGCTGGTATCATATTTGATGGCTAGCAGAGGAGCATCCTCACTCCAAACTCCTTGTGCAAATAACCAAGCAAGCAGCAAAGTTACCATTTGAATGTGAAAAAGATAATGTAGAAAGCATACCACAAGTGGAGACCTAATACTCCTAGACTGCCAGAGACAGATGTGGACTGTTCTAAAGACAAACATTTGAGCCCAGAGTTTGGTCGGACCGGCAGCAGCTGATTCGTGATGAGTGTGAATGCTTAGTGAATGCTGAACGGTACAGTGTTCTCAGTTTTTGGTTATCAGTCCATTTAGTTTAAAAATCTGGTGACTCTATTAAGGACAAAACTTGGTGACCGGACAGTTCATCTGAAATACCGGCAAGAAGTAACCTGCGACACTGATGCACTAAGAGGAAGCAACACCCAATATACAGAACAGAAAATTTGGTGACTGATTAGTTCTTCTTTAAAAGTACTGGCAAGAAGTGGCCTGTTAAAAAGAAGCGGCAAGAGTGTAAGAAGTCCAGTATACAGATCTGAAGCTTTATTGTATCATTATGGATTTTCTTAGCAGCTGCTGCCAAATGAGCTAGACTGTCTAGGCACTAATATCAGCTTACATATTATCACATTGTGAGAACAAGGAGTAAATTGATACTCAAAGAATGAAGCATGCTAATAGACAAGGCCCCTGGAATTCTGCAATATCATGGCCACGGAATTTTCCACAGAATTTGCATCATGCCACAGAATATGTATAGTGTCACAGAATTTGTTGTTTTTGGTGAATTTTCATTCAAATATACATTTTTCCCATTGTGCCCGTCTCCCTTCCTCTTTTTGTTTATCCTGAAGTCCCTCCTCTGTACCCAGCATGTGATGTCATCAGTGACATTGCATCATATTTTAGCCAATAGCAGGGCACATTCTGACACAGAAATGAATAAATTATGCTGCAGAAATCAGAAAATGCTGCCACAGAAGCCTAGGAGGCCTGCCACTGAAATCAGGATAACTTGCCACAGAGCACTAGGGGATCTACTAATGGAAAATGAGTAAAACTTAAAGGGACACAGTCAGCTTTTTTTTTATTCCAAAAGTACATTTTATCTGTGACCCTCTTGCCATTACTATCCCCACACAATACATGTATGCCCCATAATTAACATGATAATACCATTCACTGATGTATAAAGCTAAAAATAAATTTTAATCATTCCCAAGTGAAGACCCACCAATTGATGCTCCCATACATCCACAGTATATGAACATACAATGAAGCCAGCAGATAAAGGCCTTATGGTCTATCAAGTCTGCCCGAGTATGCAGCTCTTAGTGCTGTGCACAGATGCTGCCCCCCCACACCTCCCTCTACCCTCCCCACCAAATGATCCCACTATTTTACCATCTCCCCTTTTCTGTTTTGATTTTTCCCTTAAGTTGATCCCACCCCCCACTTATATCCCCCACTGATGCCCTCAAAACCAACTCCTCATGCAGAGCATTCTATGCTGTCACCACCCTCTAAGTGAGAAAGTGCCTTCTCATCTCCCTTCTGAACCTTCCCTCTCCAGCTTTAGACTATGCCCCCTTGTGATCCCTTCTCTTCTAATTTTAAACAGGTCCTCATGGCTTACCCTATTAATGCCCTTCAAGTTCATGAAGATCTCAGTCATATCCCCCTATCCCTTCTGTCCTCAAGAAAGTACATATTGAGCATCTGTAACCCAACCTCATAGGTCTTTTCCTTCATCCCACTCAGCATCTTAGTTGCTTTTCTTTGTACCCCCTCCAACAGTCTGATGTCCCTTTTTAAATAGGGATGCCAGAATTGCATGCAGTACTCCAAGTGAGGTTGCACCAATGCCCTGTACAGTGGCAGGATCACCTCCCCACTTGAGGTGATTCCCCTTGCTCTACACCCCAGCATCCTATTAGCCTTTGCTGCCACTTTCCTACACTGTGCAGAGTGATTCATATGTCCTGTTACTAACACACCCAGATCGTTTTCCTCAGCGGATACCAATAACCCCCAGCTTATAAATGAATCTGAGACTCCTATTCCCAAAGTGCATAATCCTGCACTTCTTAGCATTGCAGCCCAACTGCCAGATACTTGACCACCTCTCCAAGGTTTCTAATTCCTTCTGCAGCACCCCCTACTCTCCTTCCCATCCACCACTGCTCCCACTTTAGTATCATCAGCAAACATTCTTATCCGACTCTGAACTCCAACTGCCATATCGGTTATATAGTGTGACTGAATTAAATAAGACCCTGTCCCATTTGTTATGCAGAAAGATTTAAAAGCAAGAATCTTTTCTATTCACTCCTTTTCTGTATCTTGTCTGTCTGGCTGCATAACCAAATGTTCTCATGAGAGCTAGGAACTCAACACTCCGACGGTCTCATGATTCTCCACCTCTCACTATCTCTCTTCTTTCACTTGCTGTTTCTGTCTTTTCTTCTCTCCCACTTGCATATCTGTGGTTATAAAAATATATGTGAATCTTTGTGTAAAATTATATGTGAAACTGGGATCCTTTTGTCTGAAAATGTGTATAGTTATACTGTTTAAATGATTGCAAAAAGCTATCTGGAACTTGAAGGGTTAACCAGATATGCTGATTTGCAAAATCTCTGAAGAGTTGTCAACAAGAGGTCAGTTCTGGATCACTATGTTCTTTTGTTGCACATGCAAAGAAGCTAACGAGAACATTTTTGGAAAAACAGAATGTTCTCTTAACAAGTTCCCAGGCAAAGACTTATAAAAAGGAGACTGAGATTTGAAACTGAGAAGAAACATTCAGAAGAAGGACTTCATTTTCTCTATTTGCACTGCCTTTGTAAATAGTCATTCTACACAATTCTTCTTTTTTATTTTACTGTTATTAATAATAATAAAATGTTCATTGAGAATTTTACAGCTGCTCCTGGTCTTCTTGTGCTTCCTGACCTGTGCCTCAATGACACATAGAAGTTGAATGACACTGGACCCAGCACCGAGCCCTGTGGTACCCCACTGGTAACTTCCCATGTTATTACTATTTCCCTTACCACCACCTTCTCCTGCCTCTTTTCCAGCCAGCTCCCAATCCATCCAAACACCCTATCATTAACCCGTCTGCCTCAGCATGTTTATCAGTCCCCTGTGTGGCACCGAGTCAAAGGCCTTGCTAAAGTTCAAGTACAGAACATCCACTGCCTTACCCTCATCCAAAGCCCTAGTCACTCAGTCATAAAAATCCACAAGGTTGGTCTGACAAAACCTTCCCTGTGTGAACCCATGTTGCTGTTCATCTAATACACAATTCTCCTCCAGAAATGCCATAATTTTTTCTCTCAGGATAGTCTCCATTAGTGTACCCACAACTGATGTGAGACTAACTGGCCTGTAGTTCTCTGGATCATCCCAAGAGCCTCCTTTGTGGATGGGCACCACATGCACCACTCTCCAATCCTGGGACACACATCCTGTTTGAAGGGGCATTTTAAAAATGTCTGTCAGAAGCTCTGCCAGCACCTCCATAAGTTCCCTTAAAACCCTTGGGTGTATCTTGTCTGGTCCTGCTACTTTATGGGGTGTCAGCATGACTCAGTTGGTAGCACATCTGTCTCTGGACCATAAGGTAGTGGGTTCTCATCCCACACTGGAATTGGACTCATACCTAAAAATGCTGGCACCCAAGTGCAGTATTAAGGGGTACTGTACTGTTGGGATGTGCCATCCTTTGGATGAGATGATAAACTGAGGTTCCTTCTACCCATCCTGGTGCTGTCCTGGTGGGTGTCCAGGTGGAAGTAAAAGCACCCAAGACATTCTTTGCAAAGAATAGGGGACATTCCTGGTGTCTTGGCCAATATTCCCCTTCCCATAAAACTGGTTCATGCAATTTCCCAAGTGTTGATGTGCGATATGGCCACCACTACACATTCAGGCACTTCATTACCAGTCTAGCATTGCTTGTAAAGTGCTTTGGGATACATTGTGTATGAAAAGTGCCATATAAATGCTGATTCTTCTTCTTCTTCTTTATCAGTTTGCAGAGCCCTTAGACCCTCTAGTACTCTCTGCTTAGGGATATCTTCATCCACCATCCATGCTCCCTCAACATTCCCCTCATTGCTCAGCCTATGATGACTAGGTAACCCCCCTCTCCCTTGCAAAAACTGAACAGAAATATTCATTAAATTCCTCTGCCTGTTTATCCCCCTTGACTACCCATCCTTCATCTGTCTTAATTCTAGAGATCTGCTCCCTGCACTTCCTTCTGTCCCTGATATATCTGAAGAAGCCCTTTTCACCCTGACTAATCCCTTGAGCAAGCCATACTTCCTTCTCAGCCTTGGCTGCCCTTACCACCCTGGTCACCTCCCTGGAACTCCTGATATCCTCCTCCTTATCAGCCTCTTTACAGGTCCTTTTACAGTTTTTAAAAACCTCTCTTTTTTCCCTCACCCTCGTCTGTACTTCCCTGGTCCACCAGCTTGGTCTATTACACCTTGCCTTCTTACTTTTCCAGACAGTACAGGAGTTAGTGGCCTTCACCAATTCCAGTCTTATGATGTCCCATTTCTGGGTGGTGTCCATGCCAGGCTTTATGCTAGCCACTTGTCTCTCTCTAGTACTGCTGCCATCCTACTGAAACTAGGCCTCCTAAAATCAATAACTTTTGTGGCGGAACTTGTCTCCTCACTGTCCAACTCAAGTGCAAACAATACAGTGCTATGATCACTCCCTGATCACTGGTATGATGAAGTAGTGAGCCATGGGTAAACTCGTTCATGACTGAGTTTTGAATTGTGTAATGTATCTTAATATAACATGCTTTCTGATACTGCTTACTCACTAGAGTTAGGCAAACTCACTATCTTTTCAAAACAAGTGCTCTAACATGGTTTATTTAGTATCTGAAAAGTAAAGCCATCATTCCCAGCATGTGCATTAGCATTGACTAAATTATTCAGTGTTATGCAAACAGCAACTACAGAGTTCGCTACCACAAGAGGAAAAAGCAAGAGTACTTTAGTGTGCTTCAGTGTAGTCTGCCCTTAAAACGTGAACCTATACAATTATCCTCCTATACAGCTACATGGTGTCTCAGAAATGTAATTCAGCAATTTCTAGGTAAACTACTGTTGTTACAAAAGAACTGAATTTAATAAGTTAAGGGTCAAAATAGTTATACAATAACAAGAGGAACTAAAATTCTCTTGACAAGACTGGACAGGATTTGATAGATTCAACACAGATTCAACAGGTGCAATTAAAAGATGTATTTCAACATCATAATACTCAACTTTTTGTTCACTTCTTTTTTCCTCCAATCACTAGAGTGGTGGCCTCTCTTTGGCATCATCATGGTTGTCTCCCATCCAGCCTGACCCCCACACTCTAGGTCCCCTCCCAAAGCTCCATAGATGCCTTACCTCTGCCTGGTGAGAGACCTCCCTGGCTTACCCCCCAGGGTGGGGCCATCACTCCTACAGGCACCCAAAACATCCAGTATCATCCAGACATTGGTGGGATGTGAAGGATCGGGACCCAGGTGAGTGGGGTCCAGTGGTGGGTATGGGGCCAGGGCGTGCCATCACATACCACCAATCTGGGGTGTTTATTTTGTTCTAGTCATTTCATGCTCCTTCCCCTTAGGCATGCACGATCATACAATGATGCCCAGTGGAGGAGATGCACTTGCTCCTAAGTGCGTTCCTGCCAATGTCTGCAATGTGCCACCTTTCCTTTCCTTTTGCATGCAGGCTGTTGCACTGTACCTCCCCTTTTGCCACTGGGAAGCACTCCAGTGCCAAGTCTAGCATCCCTCCCCTCCCAGGAGAAGGCAAGCTGCTGGCAGACGCTTAAGCCTTCTCCTCCCCAGCCGACCCCACATGGTGCATGCTTGTTCCTGAACACTGGTCGCCAGCATGGTGTGAGGTGTGGCATCCAGCACCTCAACCCTCAGCGCTACCGGGCTGGCATAATAATCAACTTTAACTAAGCAAAGCATATTCCACATAAATCAAGCACTGCATGTAAAAAGGGATAATGCTAGAAGAAGCACAGGGTAAAACCAAATTTGAAAGGGAAGAAAGCACAACAAAAGGGGAATTTAGAAAAAGGGGAAAAACCCAGAGGCAATATGGTGGCTGTGAGAACGGATGCACTGCAAGGCGCTCCTGCTTACTGCTGAACTTTAGTGCTTTATATAGTGCTTGAAATCTTAAAGTCTTGAAACAATCTCATGACGGACAAGAGGAAGCACAGAGCAACATCTTCATCCAGCGAGGAGTTCGCCTCGCTGAATGTACGACCCTTAGAAAAACAGTTTCTGCGGCCAGACAATAGCCTGAGAGGCGGTGAGCTTTTTGACATAGCCACCCTGGAGCTAACCTCATCTCAACTTAAATTGAGGGAGAATCCACTTTAACAGCAATCAAAAAATTACATTACCCTGCCTCTCAAGGGGTGACAGAGAAAGTTTTACTGACTTACCCATAATCGGCAGTTGTTGAACAACAAACAATATCAGAAACTGTTAATCCAGATACTCTCCTTTCGATGGTGGCGCTACAAGGCGTTCATCATAAGGACATCACTGTGAAATACATGTTGGGAATACTTGAGAGATCAATAGACAAATTCCTTGCAGTGTTGGAGCACCAAAAATGGAAGCAAGACACCTTTAATTCAAAATTGGAATTCTTGCAGAAGGAGGTTAAAAGCAACAAGGAAAAAATTGCAGAAAATGTTAAGCAAACTAAGCAGAATACTGAGAAATTGCATTGGTATACCTGCCCCCCAAAATACCGGGGATGGTCTAACAAAGATCCTGGACGCTGTGGCCTCCCTACCCAAGGACAGTGATTTGATAATAACATGGGACTTCAACATAGACTGGTACAGCGCGGACTCTATGAAGGATATTGTGGTAAGCACATACCTAACACAACTAGTCACTGAACCCATCAGAAGGAACCACAGAACAGGCAGGAGCACGCTACTTGACTGGAGTCTCACAAACTCCCCATCATGTATTTCAGAGGTCATGGTGCAACCAGACACACTGAGAGGCCACTCCTCTGTCCCCCTCAGGTGGTCCAATAGGCACAAAAACAGCCCCCTCTCATCATAATTGAGAGCAGGGTCTTGAAGAAAGGGCAGCTAGGATTGCTCAAAAATGCCCTCTCTGTCTCCATGACTGGTCACCCACTGACACATTACCAGACCTGGACCAGGCCCTAAATTACTTCATTGATGGTGTCAACAATATTTGTGACCTATACGCACCGGTAAAAGGGAGAAAAGTGCATGGGACTATCAATGGCTGGATTACTGGCGAACTCCTAACCAAGATGAAGGAGAGGGACAACCTCTGATCGAAAGCCAGGACCACCGGGAATGAACATGACTACCAGCTTTATAGGGCTGCCAGAAACCACTGTATGCACCTAATACAGAGGGCCAAAGATGACCACCCCAAGGAACTGCTTGATAGAAGGTGGGGTGACAGTAAAAGGTTCTGGGAGAACATAAAGAATCTCCTGGGGAAGGATGAAAAGAAACACCCTTAGCTGCTCAACATTAATGGCTCTTCAACCTTGGACCCACTTCTCATTGCAGAGTCCTTCAACTCCTCCTTCACTGTTCTAAGCATGGTCCTCCCTCCTGACTACCTACATCCTGCGAAGGTCCCCTCCTGTAACAAATCAACCAGTAACTCTCATCCAGATTTTTACCTCAGGACAGTAACTGTCAAGGAGGTGGCGTTCTATGTAAAGAAAGTGTTTGGAAAGATGAGAATGGGGAGTGATGGAGTAGACATGAAGCTGGTATCTCTCACTCTTGATGTGCTAATCGTACCCATAATTAAACTATTTAACAAATTCTCTGACCCTGGCACAATTCCCAGCAGTCTGGAAGCAAGTGCTGGCCACTCCTGTCCATAAGGGCTGGGATTGGACCAGTGTTTCCAACTACAGGCCAATCTCAGTCCTCTCCCCTTCTCTCCAAAGCCCTAGAGAAGATTGTTACATATCAACTCACTGAATACATCAATAAATATCAACTGCAATGTCCCAACCAGCATGAGTTCAGGCAGGGACACAGCACTAATACCACTCTGGTGGAGTACACTGACTATGTACACGAGCAATAGATGAAGGCAAATTGGTCGGGTTGGTGTTCATAAACCTAACAAAAGCCTTCAACACCATCAACCACACCCTCCTATTGGTCCAGTTATGGAGTCTGGGGGTGGCTGCCAATGCAACGTGCTGGTTCCAGGACTACCTGCATCTCAGATCCCAACATGTCAAAATAGGTCAAACTGTGCCAGGACCCAGGGAAGTCTCACTGGGTGTCCCCCAGGGGTCTATCCTGGGACCCCTTCTCTTCAGCCTATTTCTAAATAATCTCACTGAAGCCTGTGACTCCAAAATAATCCTTTATGCAGACAACACAGTCATCCTCAACAGCAGCTCATGAACTGAGTCTCTCCAATCGGCACTTCAGCACTCCTTCAGTAAAGAAAAGGACTGGTTCTGCGAGCACAAGCTACTGCTCAACTACAAAAAGACCAAGACCATGCTCCCATCCAGCCCTCAGCTCAAGAAAGGGTTCCCCTCCATAGCCATCTCCAGCAATGCCCTAGCTCCCCTGTAACAGGTACACTCCTTCAAGTACCTGGGTGTCACCTTGGATAATACCCGATCCTTTGCTCAACACGTTGACCTGGTGGTAAAGGCAGTAAACTCCAAGCTGGGAGTGCTATGCAGGTGCAGAAAATACCTTATCCTGGCAGCCCTCTGCCTCTCAGTCACAAGCTCCATCCTATTACATAGAAACATATACTTTGACGGCAGATAAGGATCACTTGGCCCACCTAGTCTGCCCATTTCCCTACCTATAGGATAAGCTGCAGATCCTATTTAACCAATAGCCTATTTCTTCCTACCCCCCACAAAAATTGCCTTATGTCTGTCCCATGCATTCTTGAATTATCCCACAGTTTTAGACCCCACAGCCTCCTCAGGAAGGCTGTTCCATGCGTCCACCACCATCTCTGTGAAAAAATAATTCCTCACATTGCCCCTGAGCCGTCCCCCCTCTATCTTCAAATTGTGTCCCCTTATTCTTGCTCATCTCTTTTTCTGAAAGATGCTACCCTCTGCGTTGATTCCACTTTGTTGATTCCACTGAGATACTTAAAAGTTTCTATCACTTCCACCTTCTCCCTCCTTTCCTCAAGGGTATACATATTAAGCTCCTTTACTCTCTCCTCGTATGGCTTCTCTTGCAGACCCTGCACCATTTTAGTTGCCCTTCTCTGGACTGCCTCCATCCCATCTATGTCCTTGCGGAGATGGGGTCTCCAGAACTAGACACAGTACTCCAGATGGGGTCTCACCAACTTTCAGTACAGAGGGATAACAACTTCCTGTTTTCTGCTGGTAATGCCTCTTGCTATACATCCCAGTATCCCCCAGCCCCCTGCTGCCTTCTCACATAGCTTGCTAACCTTAAGGTCATCTGATATGATTACCCCCAGGTCCTTTTCCATGTTTGTTGCTGTTACTATCTGCCCCCCACTGTGTAATCTTCCCCTGGGTTTTTGTTTCCCAGGTACATTATTTTGTACTTCTTTGCATTGAATCCAAGCTGCCATACTTCTGACCATTCCTCCAACCTTGCCAAGTCCCTTCTCATCCTTTCTACGCCTCCTTGTATATCAACCCTGTTGCAAATCTTTGTGCCATCTGCAAAGAGGCATACTTTTCCTTCCAGTCCCTCTGCAATGTCACTTATAAAGACATTAAAAAGGACTGGAGCCAGTACTGAACCCTGCAGTACCCCACTAGTAACCCCTCTTTCTTCAGAGTGGACTTCATTTACAATTATCTTCTGTGTCCTTTTGTCCAGTCAATGTTTTACCTAGGCTACCACCCTGGGACCCACTCCCAGGCTGGTTAACTTGACTATTAATCTTTTGTGTGGACTGTGCTCAAATGCCTTGCTAAAGTCTAGGTAGGCCATGTCCACAGCCCCTCCCTGGTCTACTACTTTGGTCACCGAGTCAAAGAAATCAATTAGGTTCATCTGACATGGCCTTCCCGCTGTGAACCCATGCTGTCTTGGGTCCTGTGCCCCACAGGCCTCTAGGTACTCAACAATTCTTTCCTTCAGAAGTGATTCTATCACCTTCCCTACCACAGAGGTCAGACTGATAGGTCTGTAGTTTCCTGCCTCTGTCTTGCTCCCACTTTTGTGAAGGGGAATCATATCCACCTTCCTCCAATTCTCAGGTACCACACCATCCTCCCATGATTTGTTAAAAAGCGTAGTCAGTGGTGTCATTAGTTCTCTCCTTAATTCTTTTAGAATTCTGGGGTGAACTCCATCAGGCCCCATTGCTTTGTCCACCTTCGGTTTTAGGAGTTCTTTCAGAACCTTTCTTCTTTGAAAGAACTGGGATTGACCACCCTATCCAGAGTGCTTCTGTTAATTGGATTAGGCACCTCCCCCTCCTCCTCTTTTGTGAATATTGAGCAGAAGTATTCGTTCAGTATCCCTTTGTTTAACCATTGATTATGGCCTGGTTGTCTACAGCGCAGCCACAAATTCCCGCTCAAGAAGGTACATACAGCACTCAACAAGGCCTGCAGGCTCATCCTAAATACCGATCAATTGACCCATACTTGCTCACTCTATCAGCAGACCAACCTCCTGTCTCTAGGGTTCAGGATTAAATTCCTCACCTGCCTCTTAGGCAATAAAGCACTGAAAGAGAAGGTGTCCATGTGCATATTGCCCTGCCAGGCTCCAAGTAGAGCACCAGAGGCAAAACACATGGGGCTCTCGTGGCCTACAGAGCTCCTTAATGCTCAATGAGGTCCCCAAGGTCATTCTTAATTCCACCAGCATTTACAGCTTCAAATCTGATCTCAAGCACTACCTTACCTCAAGCACTGTGTGTGCCTGTTTCCCCAAAGTCTGACTCGCCGTCCACTGGTTGCCCCTAGCCTAGTGCTGCTGTCCGCTACTATAAATTAACACAAGGCTGTACCTCAGTCCCCCATTACTCAGCCTTGACTACCTCCCTGCTTAAACTCCTCCTCTACTGTCCCACATCTCCCCCTTCCCAGCCCACCCATTCCTCTCCTCCTCACTCCCTCCGCTGCTCTCTTCCACCTACCCCAGCCCACTGGTCCTCCTCCTCCTTCAGCTCCTGCTTGCAGATCACCCAGCCCCAGTCAGTACTACCTACTCTCCTGGCCTCCACCTGACCTGCAGTATCATGACAAAGCCTCTAGTTGGAGACTGCTCACTGCCTTCCCCATCACCCCACCCTAGGAGGTGTTTCCACCAGCCTCCTGCTACCACTCCCAGCCCTCTTCCTCCTTACATTCTGTCCACCAGCCCCCTCTCATCCCCATGTACCATGACTATGCCTCTTGATCGATGCCAGGGGCTGCTTCCTGTTTCCCCTATCTCTCCACCTCCCCCTCCCCATCCTCCTCCACCCCAGGAAGGGGATATCACCTTCGCCTGCTCTCTGTTGTTGCCTCTGTGCTTGCTTTTCTCAAGGGGCTCCTTTCCTCACCGCTCTAACCCTGGCCTGCCATGCCTTCTGCTGGGCCTCTTCAACCATTTCACTCCAGCAATATTTACAACACTTAAAGACTGTATCAATGTCTATTGTATTCCTATGTCCAGTACTCTGTATCTTTAGTAACTGTATGTCTGTGATTTGTCTCATGACAAGGAGCCTTTGTGAAAGAGCCTTGGTTCAAAGGTTATTTCTAAACTATAAATAAATAAAATTAACAAAACAAGAAAATAAACCGGTCGCTCCAGAGGCTACCAACGTGACTCAGCTTAAAGATACATACAACTTACTTAAGCAAGTCGAACATTGGGAGAATCAAGTATGAGACAAAAATTTGAGAATAGTGGGGCTCCCCCAAACAGTTTGGACTCAGACTTTGAAAATCTGTGAAACTTTATTAAGGACATTTTTGTTAAATTTTTTGATTTGCCTGTGGAGAACTTGTCTTTTATCACCAAGGCCTATAGGATAAACAATAAGAAGTCACCTGCAGCAGAAAAATAAATGAAAAGTACAGTTCTAATCAGTTTTGCTTTCAATTTCGATAGGGACCTTTTGGTTAAACTTTCATGACTGAAGGGGACACTTACATATAAAGCACACTGTTTTTTCAACTATCCAGAGTTTTCATATCAAACACAACAGAGGTGCAGGAAATTTATAAACTACAGGCAGGAAATTCTCAAGCTTGGAGGAATTTTTAAATGCTTTTACCTGCAAAAGTTGGCATTAATTAGAAGGAAAAAAAATATATCTTTTTTGAGGTGGATCAGTTAGTTTTGTTTAATCAGTCTCAATATGATTCTGACTTGTAAAAGGAAGGGGAATTCCCGACATCATTGGATAAAGAATTCTCTGCTGTTGCCCGAGAGATAATTGGTGAAATTGGCTGAGAGACTCTAAAATGGCTTGAGAGACCCCAAGTAAATAAATTATGAATTAACCTTCTTTTGAACTGATGTAGAATTTGATTCAAAAGTGGTATCTCTCCTGTATATCTTGTAAAACTTCTTAAATACTGTATATATGAATGAGTGGGAGGATTTAGATATTAAATGAACAAAAGGCCTGAACTAATTAATTAAAATAGGGCATGCTGCTCAGAAGGAATTATATTTTTTCTTTGTGTAAATTATCAATATTGTCTCTTACATGTTGAACTGGAGGCCATCACACATTCTGACTTTTTCTTTTGTACAAAATTTGGAAAATCTATAAATAATAAAAAAAATTTAAATAAAAAGGGGAAAAAGACAAAAAGTGTGAAGTTACAAAACAGAATAGATTCAATAAATACAGAAATGGAAGATACAACTGAGAAATCAGATACCTAAAAAAAGCTGCATTACAGCCCAAACTGAAGCTCCAGGTGCCTCAAGTTCGTCAACTAGTGGACAAAAACAAAAGCAAGATCTAATTTGGTGACCTATAATCTCACATGGGCTTAAAGCAATAACAAACAAAATAGTGCCAGAATCTTTAACAGGAAATGATCATGTGCAACCAAGTTCTTCTACCAGTGAACAGAGGCCAAATGTTCCAGAGACTGAGGGCCCAATATTCAAAACTTTGCCCCAGGGCTAAATTAGCACTGCCCGGCATGCTAAATTAGCCCAGAACCAATAGCACACTATATTCAAAAGGGATATCCCCAGTGCTAAACCTGCTGAACATAGCAAGCTAAGGAAGGCAGACAAACTAGTCTTGGAGTGCAGTGCAAAAATAGCCCAGGACATAAGACAGCTCTGAAGATAGCAACCTGGAAGTACAAACCACAACATCATCCCTGTTCACAGTGACGTGAAGGAAGATATAGGTGAACTATGTGGACAATGTGTGTGCTAGCAAAGGAGTGGATTCATTAAAGCTGCAAGCACCAATGCATGTGAAATTAAATTGTGCAAAAAATGTACTATGTTTCTGAAACAGTTGTGTGGCACAAACACATTTGTGCAGGTTTTGCATGGAGAGAAGCCATTTTCCTGGCTCTGTCGTGGTTGCCCAGGGCAATATTTCTCTATATTCAAAAGTGTCATGCAAATGAGCCTACTTAGACAATCCAAGGGCAAACATCCAGATTAGCATCTCATTATGTCCTGACTTGCATGCAGTTTGCCCAGTGCTATTAAGGGGTCCCACAGCTCCACCTGTAGGTCATTCTGAAATTACAGGGCTGGCTAGGTCTGCCCACAGCCCCACCTGTAGGTCAGTCTGGCAGTGCATGGTGGCAGTTGCAGGCTACATTTGTACAGAGCCACATAGAATAATGTACTCCTAGGGACTAACAGCACAGGCACAGGTGGTGGTGGTGCTGCATTCAATTGTCAAACTGTAGTTCTTTCTACAGTGCACAGCAGACACTACAGTAGCAAGGGGGCAGTAGTGTGAGGGACACAGCATTGCCGATAGTGTGTAGTACATCAATTACAACTGCACTGTACGCAGTGACAGGCCCAACTTACAGGTGTGTACTGACAGTGGACATTGCCGTTATGCTGCTGTGCGACCCACAGATGCTGCACTACTGGCATGGGATACTCACAGTGACATATACACAACTGGCTGTATGTGCTGTGGTGTCTGTACAGATATGCGGTATGTGGCTGGGGGCACATACCATCAGACAAGCACACTGGTGTTGGGGTATTCCCAACACTGGACCATTTGCAGTGCGTGGCTTGTCCCAGCCATGTGGTCACATCCAGTCTGTGGTGCAGCCTGGCCACTTGTACACCCTCCCCTCAGCACCCTCCATGCACACAGTGCTGCATGTGTGTGTGCTGGCTTCTGTTGGTGTCTACCAAAGGGTGGTCTGTAGGTGTGTGCTGTATGGCCACACTGCCATGGTGTCCACTGGGAGTCGGGTCACTTTACTGCCTGGCATGGCTGGGACTGGTGGCAGATGGTGACATAGTAGGGATGCATCTGCGAGCAGCATATTTCTTCTCTGTCAGGTTTATTTCTATGTTTTAATACTTACTGGATGGTCCCATAAGCTGCGCAAAAGTCACGAAAGCTGCGTAGTGTCACAAAGTGTTGCACAAAGCGAGTTTGCCCTGAGTTAAGACTACCTTTTCCTGGGCAGCAGTAATTTGCACCACACAAAGAGTTGTGCTAAGTCACACAAAAACACTGCGTGGTACAAGTCGCTGAATATAGCATTGCGCCTGTATTCACGTACACACCACCTCAGTTTGCCCCTTGCATACATTATACTTTTGCTTAGTGCTAATGCAGTTTTCCCATGCTGTTTGATCTTTTGAATATAGCGGGCCGACACAAACCCGGCGCTAACCCTGTGCAAACATTTGCACCCAACATAAAGTTTTAAATATCTGGCCTTGAATCTATTATTACACAGACTGCTGCACAGGCAGAAGAACTGCCTATTGATACAATTGCCACATGGGAACCCTGACCAGCTGCACCAGTAGGCAGTCCTGTATCATGTCTAGCAGTGCTCAACGTCTCAGTGCTCTTAGCGCTGAGATATCCCAGTCTGTATTTGGCAGGTTAAGATCCCCACAATCACTAGATCACCTTTGCTACCACCTCCTAATTCCCTCCCCAGTTCTTATCCCCACTTCCTTCTGCCCCGGCAGTTTATAGTTCACCCCATTCTGATCTTTTTCCTACCTGTAGTCAGCTGCACCCAAAGCAACTCCACTCCCCTTTCTTAAAGTGATTTATGCAAGTTTGCCATAACAAATGGGAGTAGTAACCTGTAGGAGTTAGTAATCAGTCTCCTGTCAGTCAAACTGCCAAAAGTGCTGTTTTCTGTGAAAAAAATCTTTTATTTCTGTGCTCTGCTTCATTTGCATAACCCTTCCCTTTTTTCCTCAGTGCTGTAACCCTGAACTGTGATATCATGGAAGGAAACACAGTTATTAAATGGGCATGGTCAATTTTTAGTTTAGATAGAAAACTCAGCTATTTACTGTACCCACAATGCCTCACCATATAAATTAGTATACAGGCTATTATAGTTCTGTGCTCACTGCAGAAACAGGAGACTACATCTCTCAGTAAAGACATTTTGTCAGTTAAATACTGTTGCACAGTGCCTTGTTTTGAAAATAAACACATGCAAGCCTATATTGTTGAAGCCACTACAGAAATATAAGGCTGCACACGACAATAAGGAAGTTGGAAACAGCTTCTTATTGTACCCACAATAAATTGCTATGTATATCTACTGTACACATTAGGTGCTATACAGCAGTCACCACTATCAAAATAAAAAAACTGCACCTCTTAGTAAGGAACATTTAGGTCAACTTTATTATTTACCCAGAATTTCTTGTTTTGTATGAAGAACATTGACAGCTCCTTTGCATGACATCATTCTGGGGTGTGGCCACAAAGAGAAAACTGGAGGGCAGCTAAAACAAAGCACTAATAAAATATAAAAAATGATTATGACAGATTTTTTGTACAAAACAAATTTCAGTTTCCACATCTGAAGCATGGCGGGCAATGGCATTCTAAGTGAAAATGGCAGTTAGGAAACTTGCATAAATCACTTTAATGGTCCCATTCTTTGAAGCTTCTAGTCTCTCCTTTATATAACTTGCTACTCCTCCCTTTACCTTTACCCTTACCTCTGACCTCCTGTATAGGACATACCCTTGAACCAAAAGCAAAAGGAGCAAGCACATAAAGCAGCAGCAAGTATTTATTTAATAAGCAAAAGTGCGTTATAATTCTCAGTGCTAGTCAATGCAAAATTACCCTCGTACCTACAAACGTTAACCTGATGCATATTTGATACTGAGAAAAGTTTGGCCTGCTCAAGCAAATAAATGCTAATTATACAAAAAGGTATATTCTGTTTTCTTTTGGTTTTTCCAAGTCCCAACATTTTGCCTACCGTGTAGGCTTCATCTGGGGAACTCTAGACACAGTTAGAAAAAAGAAATAAAATAATTGTATTTAAAAACATGATTAAGGCTCTGTATGTCATCTTTTATACATTGGATACTGGACTTAATTATTATTCTCAGACATTCTCTTTAATATATACACGTTGTGATTAATTTGGTTCATCAATATCTCACATATTCAATTCATTTCATCCCCATAGTGACAGCCACTGCCGTTTTCAGATCAGTGTAAAATGAAACACTAACTGCCTTTTAACACAGCCAAAATGGCTCCTACACTGCTGAAAATGTTTCTTCTTTGGGTTATCTTTGTCCTGGTACACTAATTTAAGCAAAGTGTTGCATTTAATATATCATCTTTACATATTTGTGAAGTCGATATTATTAAACACATTGTTCTCAAATATCATAAAACATTCACCTGGTTACAGACACCAGTTCACTACGAGACACATTACTGTAGTCTTTCACTTTTGTAATTTGATCTATTAAATCATGTAAACAGTGCAGTTTAGTAGTTGATTTTTAAACCACTTCAATATGTTTACATTGGATGAGCACTTATTTTGAATGGATAGCATTGCAGCTCTAGATTCTTAAATCCTTCTCCTTGTTTATCAGGAGCTGTTGCTTACAGGTTTACAAATATCAAACATCAGTGGTCAATTCGAGGTTTTCTTACTCCTAGATGTACTTGCAACAAAACTCCATTTAAAGTTATCTTATTACTGGCACTGTCCCTTTAACAAGTTTTCTGCCCATACATCTAATTAATTTCTTGGACATTTATTCTAAACATTCATTAAACCTTAATACCACTTGGTAGTTCGTTTTATTACATTCCTTGTTTAACGTTTCTTACAGCTCTTTGAGCTGCACCACTAATTCTGTTCTTTGCAGCCGCAGCATCTGACGCACTTCTAATTGTGTTCTTACATAGAAACATAGAATTTGATGGCAGATAAAGACCACTTGGCCCACCTAGTCTGCCCATTTCCCTACCTGATGGATAACCTGCAGATTCTAGTTAAACAGCTTACTTCCTCCTCCCCCGCACTAGAATTACCCTATGCTTGTCCCATGCATTCTTGAATTCTCCCACTGTTCCTGAATCCATAACCTCCTCAGGAAGGCTGTTCCATGCATCCACAACCCTCTCTGTGAAAAGATACTTTCTAACGTTACCTCTGAGCCGTCCCCCCTCTATCTTCAAATTGTGCCCCCTTGTTCTTGCACATCTCTTCTTCTGAAAGATGCTACCCTTTTGTACTTTGTTAATTTCCTTGAGATACTTGAAAGTTTCTATCATGTCCCCCCTCTCCCTTCTTTCCTTTAGGGTATACATATTAAGCTGCTTTAGTCTCTCCTTATACGTCTTCTGGTGCAGACCCTGCACCATTTTGGTTGCCCTCCTCTGAACAGCCTCCCCTCTGTCTATGTCATTGCAGAGATGGGGTCTTCAGAATTGCATGCAGTACTCCAGATGGGGTCTCACTAACTGTCTGTACAGAGGGATAACAACTTCCTGTTTTCTACTGTTGATGTCTCTCCCTATGCATCCCAGTATCTCCCCAGCACCCTCTTTACTGCCTTCTCACATTACTTGCCCACCTTTAGGTCATCTGATATAATTACTCCTAGGTCTCTTTCGATTTTTGTTGTTGTTATTAACTCACCCCCCATTGTGTACTCTTCCCCTGGGTTTCTGTTTCCCAGATGCATTACCTTGCACTTCTTTGCATTGAATCTGAGCTGCCACATATTTGACCATTCCTCCAACCTTGCCAAGTCCCTTTTCATCCTTTCCACCCCACCTTGTGTATCAAATCACATAGCATGCTCCTTGAACTCTTTAAGTGCTCATTTTACAACTATTTAGTTACTCTCTTATTTAGTTCTGAACAGGGCACATCAAAATGATTCTAGAGTGCAAGGACATCTACACATTGTCTGCTCCATCCATTTTATATTACATTTTCTTTACATTTCACCACATCCTATAGGGTTTGGCCTTTCCTGGTTCCTCGATTACTTCTACACTTTTTTTGTAAAGTCTTAGTGATGGTCTCTTAGTTACAAATAAGAACTTACTTTTAGCATGGTGCTTTCTGGAATTGGTCGTCTTAGCTTGTCCTCCTTATTGTTTGAACTTCAGCAGCCAAAGAGGGAGCTGAGGCTCCACCTTGTATGTCCGTGAGGAAGCCATGTGACTACCTCTTGACGTTGTCATGCTCAACCGAAGCTGAGTGGTTGCCTGTGGCAACCACAGCTTTCCTCACAGACATTGATTCAGCTGTATGGATGGTATAATAACATACTGAATGGAGCTTTACATTTATTAAATATCTATCTTGAATACTTAGTTATACCTGTATGCACTTAAAGTCACTTATTTCTTCTTAATGTTTCTTCTATGTTGTCTAAGATCTTTTGTGTTGTTTACAGCATTCTAACCTTTTGCTAGTTGTTTAGATTCACTTGCCCTGAACATTATGGCCCAGATATTCAAACTGCACCAGGCAGTGGCGCGAGGCTGGCGCAGCTCAACTTGGCTGCGTGAGGGGCGGACTGGGTGATATTCAACGGAGCTGCGCCATGGCTCAGCATTGTGGAATATCACACCCTGACCACCAAGAGTGCACATGGCAGTGGCACTGCACCAGCGCCAGTGGCCAGAGTGGAGCATGAGGATGCACTAGCGCAAGTTCCATTGCGCTTAGGCACAACAACCGTGATATTAAAAGTCGACGTACAAATGGAGCCATGACTGTATCACAAGGTCAAATGGGGTCATTTGCATGTCATTATGGCCCCATTTGCATCGCAGGTGTGCTGATCCCCGATGGACTGCAGCCTAGCGCCTGCCAGGCAGCAGCCGTTGGGGACCGACGCCTCTGCAGAGCGGCATCAGCCTCACAGCCCGATCAAGGGCTGCATTAAAAACAGAATAATCCTATATCCCCTGGTGGTCCAGTGGACTGCTGCCTGCCTGATCAGGATTAAAATAAATGTATTGCCAAATCCTATATCCTTGGTGGTCCAGTGGACCGCTGCCCACCCGATCGCGGGCTAAGTAAACAATGGAATTAATTCTATATCTCTGGTGGTCCAGCAGACCAAAGTCTGCCCGATCGCAGGCTTAAGTGTGAAAATATAGCTAACCTCTATATCCCTGGTGGTCCAGTGGACCACTATCCACCCGATCGTGGGCTTAAGTGTGTAATAATAAATAACTCCTATATCCCTGGTGGTCCAGTGGACCGCTGCCCACCTGATCGTGGGCTTAAGTGTGTAATAATAGATAACTCCTATATCTCTGGTGGTCCAGTGGACCGCTGCCCGCCCAATCGTGGATTTAAGTGTGTAATAATAGATAACTCCTATATCCCTGGGGTGGTCCAGTGGACCACTGCCCGCCCGATCGTGGGCTTAAGTGTGTAATAATAGATAACTCCCATATCTCTGGTGGTCCAGTGGACTGATGACTGCCCGATCGTGGGCTTAAGTAAAAAAGAAACATGGAATCCAATATCCCTGTTAATCCAGTGGACCGCTGCCCGCCCGATCGTGGGCTAAGTAAACAATGGAATTAATTCTATATCCCTGGTGGTCCAGTGGACCTGTCTACCTGTTCACAGGCTGAATTCAAAAATAATAACACTGTTATCTCTGGTGGTCCTGTTGCACCTCCCACCTGCCCACTGATCCCCACCGTCCCTCCCCCGGTCAGCTCGGTGAGGCGGCACCCCCCACCGCCCTTGCCGACTGGCACCGATTGGTAGGGCTGTCGCCTATTGGTCCTGCGTGAGCCAATGGGCATGCAGCTTATACCGACTACATTCCAGATATGATCCATGCACATATCTGGAATGTGTAGTACAGTATGGCTGCATGCCCATTGACTCACGCTGTGGACCATCATGGCGATAGCCCCACGACGGTGCCAGTCGGTGGGCAGGGTGCTGCCGCCTGCCGCTGACTGGGGAAGCGGGGCGGGGACTGGGGTAGGTGGGTGGGAGAGGGTCAACAGGACCACCAGGGATAACAGTGTTATTATTTTTGAATTCAGCCTCGATCAGGCGGACAGGTCCACTGGACCACCAGAGATATAGAATTAATTCCATTGTTTACTTAGCTAGTGATCAGGCAGGCAGCAGTCCACTGGACCACTAGGGATATAGGAGTTATCTATTATTACACACTTAAGGCTGCAATCAGGTGGGCAGTAGTCCAATGGACCACCAGAGATATAGGATTGATCTATTTTTTACTGATGCCAGCAATTGGGCATGGGGGCCACCACCACGGAGGTGCAGCCAGAGCTCGGGTGGCCACCCACAGGTGGCAGCTGCCGTGTTGTGTCCTGCAATGGGGCAGCTCACCTGTGGGTGGCCATCCATTGTTTCTTTGTTTTTTGGATCAACTTTGTGCTGGCGCAGGTCGGGGTTGCACATGCATGGCTCCACACATCCTGGGCTGAATATCGGGCTGTGCAGAGTATGCATCGGCCACGCCCCAACCTCGCCTGCATACATTACTGATGCGCTCCGGCATCAGGACTTGTGCCGCCGTGATTTTCCCTTTGAATATCTATCAAGATTAGTTGCACATGGTACAACATTGTTGCACCATGCACAACCCTTTGAATATCTGGCCTATGTCTTTTAATCACTTCTGTTTTTATTTTTATTACTATAATTTTGGTATTCACTTTTACTAAATATGTTTTTGTCTGGTGCTAAACAGTATATGTTGCTTCTGTGTTTTTTTCTCTTCTTGGCTCACACCCTTATAACTTTTTCATTGTATCTCATTTTATCTTGGGTCCTTAGCTGTATACTCTTGGATTTTGTCTGTCTTTCCTGTGATGTTAGTCTCTTTAACTTTTCAGTATAGTTACTTCTGACTTTATACTGACACAATACCTACACTGTGATTTTCATTTATTCAGACACCAATACGCTTATAAACCTTGTTTTAGCTAAGGTCTTTTACTACACCATTTTTGTAACTCAGCTGCTCGTCTAGCAATAGTGTTTTTGTTTTTGGTTGTATCTTTTCTTTGTTTTTTATTTATCTGCCATAGTTCTTTAATTGGACCTTGTTTTATCTACTGTCCTCCACTGTACTGTGTTAGTATTTCTGATGTTTATATTTCAGCTTCTCATATGGCAATATGTTAATCATGTTGCATTGTTATTCCACCTTAATTTATTCAGTCTAGCTCGTAATAAATTCAATATGATTTGTCTTTATTTAAGTCCTACACTTCTTAACTGTGAGGACACTTCTTCAACCTGGGTGATGTTTACCATCAAGTCTGCCAGTTGACATCTTCATTTAGTCCCCATTTCTCATATATGACTTGCAGTTCATACAGCCACCTAATTTCTCTTGCTTCTATTTTTTATTGCAGTCTCCTCCTCTTGAGAGTGCTGGAACTTGTTCTAGTCCCCAAAATCTAATTTATACAGGTGTATTACCTCTCTCTGTAAAGTGACTCGCTAAAGGAGAGTTCTTGTCTTTGTTTCTGATTTTGCTCTTATGTTCATATATTCCAGTTCTTAATTCACTTAATGGCTTAAGATAGATAGATAGATAGATAGATAGATAGATAGATAGATAGACAGATAGATAAAATCTTTATTTTTTAACAGAAGATAACCTTTAGGACTATGAGGCCCTGTTTTACAAAAAATGTCCTGTTGAAAGCTTTATGGGTACATTAAGAGAGTTTCACAGTTAGGTGTATTATGATTCCACATAACAAATAAACAGTTGAAACATTACAATTGCATTGAGAAAATATCATAGTTAGATATGTTGTATATCCATAATTAACAGACAGACAATTGAAGCATAAACATTGATAAGTAATGGTAGGTCTACATTTCTACAATTCTAAAAGACATCGGGTATGCTTTAAAGCATGCATCTAAGTTACTCAAGATGAGAAATTATTTATTACAGTCATCCCTTACATCACCTAACCCTAACAAAATACCTAGAATTTAAAAGGATACCCAGAGACCTGAAGATCATGATAGAACTAAACTTAGGAATAGAAGATGAAACATTAACAACAAAATGGGAGGGAATTAGAACCAGGTGTAGCACAGATTTCATGTACACCCTGTTTGAAGCTGTGCTAAAAATGAGGGGTAAGCTTGCAGAAGACATACAAGAAAGA
This sequence comes from Neoceratodus forsteri, assembly GCA_016271365.2. NCBI lineage: Eukaryota > Metazoa > Chordata > Ceratodontiformes > Ceratodontidae > Neoceratodus > Neoceratodus forsteri. The sequence goes on along the minus strand of CM057459.1, from coordinate 1,279,446,460 downwards.
ATATGAGAAGTCTCTTCAGACACAAATCAAGGTGGAAGAGCCGAATGAGTGGTTAGAATATGATAATGAAAAATTAAAAGATTATGAAAAAACCCTAAAAGAAATCAAGGTCAGAAAATTCTACAGGGATACCGGGGATTGTAAGAATAATAGGGTATACACATACAAAAAATTCAACAAAAAATTTGCAAGGGGAGCAGATTCTGGTTTTGATAACTCAGGAAGTTACACCAGGGTAGTAATAGATCAGACCCCAAAAGGCCAGGAGAACCTTTTTTTACAGAGAGAGAGAGAGAGAGAGAGAAAGAGAGAGCAAGAGAGAGACCAGGGACCCCATATACAGAGCCAAACAATAACTGCAATACAGGATCCAGGACAGGGAACATCAGACAGATATGTTCTGAGGAGAAAAGAATGAATAAAAATAGAAACAAGAGAAACAGAAGAGCAAGGTGGAGGAGGAAAAGGAAGGAGACAATGCAAACTGCAAAGAGGCAACCTAGGGAGACCGTGCTATTTAATTTGAGTAATATGATTTTAACTCCCAAAGAAAATAGAGTCCTATCACTAGGACTGTCATACTCAATAACAAAGGAATTGGATAAACTCCAAATAGAGGTAGATGTGCAAAAGTTTTTTTTAGAAAATTGAGATTACAAATGCAATTTGACAATAAACAAGATACAAACAAAGAGAAGAGTGATTTGAAAACCTGTTCTCAATTACATGTACCCTGTCACCTAAATGTATTTTGTCTGACCTCAGTGTGACGTGGGCCTCTGTTGAATGCCTATTGTTTGCAAACCTATGCTATGTAACCTAAAACTCTATGTATGTCTTTAATGTGACGAGGTACCTTTGAACGAGCCTCTGGCTCAAAGGTTGTAAACTGATTTCACAAATAAATAAATAAATAAATAAAACTGCAATGGGAATGAAATTAATTTTATGCCTGCAGTTGGTCATAACCATGCAGTTGAGAACTATATACAGACGGTAGAGAGACAAATCAGGGAAGTATTGAAACAAGCAAATAAAAACTCCCACAAAAAGAAAGAATAGCACTTAAAAGTTTAGAAGAGGATCCCCAAATAATAAAACCAGCAGACGGGGGCAATAGTCATCCAGAACAGAGAGGACTATAGAAATATGTACCTTAAATTATTGAAAGTTCAAGAAAATTACATGGAATTAGACATTGCTTCCTGCATCTGTAATCAAAAGAAGCATACAAACTCAAATATTAGAAATAGAAACTAATGGATGGCTGAAACAGTGGAAGGCAGAGACACTAGATCAAAGTTACCAAACTCCACTCTTCTACTCATTGCTCAAAATACACAAGAACCACATAAATCCCCCGGGAAGACCTACAGTATCAGGAATTGGGTTGGTCCCGGAACCCCTATCCAAATTTGTTAATTTTCACCTTCAACCACTAAATAGAAAATATACCAACATATATTAAGGACACCACTCATGCTCTACACCTACTAGATAAACTGAATAAAAGTACATCAATAGAAAACTGTATTTTTAGTGACAATCAATATAAAGGACCTCTATACTTCTGTCCCACATGATAAAGGTATAAAAGCAATAAATAGACCACTAGACACTAGACCAATTGATAAAAAGTCTAAAGCTAGAACTCTATAGGAGTTAGCAGAATCAGTGCTATATTGTATAACAACTATTTTTAATTTAAAGAACAATTCTATGGACAAACAAAAGGCACAGCAATGGGTAGTACAATGGCACCAAGTTATGCCAGCGCCTACATGTACTCATTTGAGTCCACATACAGTATATTCTGACAGACAATAATCCATTCATAAAAAAATATTAAATATTGGAAATGTTTTATAGATGACATACTCTTAGTATGGACAGGGAATTCTAACAATCTTTAAGATTTTAAAACCTACATCAATACTAGAGATCTGAATTTACAATTCACTTTTAAAGCAGTAGTGCAACGAAAATGGTTTAAAATTTGACCCCACCTTTTTTTCTTTTTAATCGATGCCAGATGTCTTCCAGTTTATTTTGGGGGTAACATTTTCAGTTTTCATTATCATTTACAAATGTTATTAAAGTTCTAAAATAATTATTTCTCAAGAAGAAAAGATGGCCGCCTCATTTTTGCATAGAAATAATACTGAGGACCCAAACAGGGTAAAAGTCCAGACAAAAATGCAAGTGTACAGTACACAGCATAGAAAGCATCCAGAAACCACAAATCAACAGTTTTGCTAATATTTTTTCACAACCATAGCAGAAAATTAGCTTTTTGGAATAACTTTTTTCATTGCACTGCTGCTTTAACAGCAGTGAGAACCAGATAGATTTCTGGACATCACAATATTTAAAAAAAACAAGCATTTGTCAATGTCGAATGTTTGCTTGCTGGCATTGGCAGTGGTAGTGTAAGTTACAGAGCTGCGTAATAGGAATGGCAGTGAAGTATTGAACTGAAGCCAACCCCACCACCACCCTGCAGAGAGTGACAGGCATTGGGGTGTGTCTTTGGGTCATCAGGCATAACGGCCATGCCATTTCACCACCCTACCCTGCAGACACTGACAAGTGTCACATTAGTCCTTGCAGTCTTTGGCCCTTGTGCACACCCATTCCATCAGAAAATATGGTGAGATGGGTGCGGTATATGGGAGAATGGGGTGAACTTTGGGGCGAAGAGTCCAAGGCATACCTCGATGCCTCTCACTGGCTGCAGGGTGTGGAGCAGTATGAGCATTACAGGCAAGAATCCCAAGTCACACCGTGATGCCTGTCATTCTCTACAGGGTGGGGCATTATGGTTGGAAACCCCAGCACTTCAGGCATTAGTTAGTATTTTCACTCCAAATTTTAACATGGTTTTTTGTGACCGCCTCCTCATGAGCGGTGGCAATATCAGTTTGTTAACGGCTGCTTATGCACAGCAACTTCATTTAGCACCACAGGTGCAAAACACATTCTGAACAGGATGTGAAAAATGACAGCTGTACTGTTCATGGGGAGGTGTAAAAATGGCAATGTTGCAAATCTGTAGTAAAAATATTAAAAAACTGGTGAAGTCATGACGCATAGAAACTGTGCAACGCACACCTGTAATGTAATTAGTTTGGGGATTTTTACGCAGATTGTCAACACTGGCATTTTAGGGACCCTCCATCATGAACAGTTTCACTGTGATTTTCTTTATCTGTCTCGAACAATGATTTCCCACAGCGACTCACGCATCTCTGCGCTGAAAGTGTGAAAACACATTTTGGCCATGTTGTGAAAATGACAGCTGTACTGTTCATAAGGAAATGTGGAAAAATGCCACTGGTGAAAATCTGGACTGAAAATATTACAAAGTCATGAACTTACAGGTGCGTGGAAACTGCGCAATGCTCACTCATAACACAGTCAAGGAACAGTCAAGGTGCTTCAAGGAAGGAGGAGGGGCCACTAGAGGGCATGGGTGGAAGCTGGAGGGAAGATTCAGGGGAGAAAGGAGGAGGTGCTACTTCACTGAGAGGGTGGTGGAGCCATGGAATGCGCTGCCTAGGGGGCTGGTGGAGGCAGAGACGGTGGAGGGGTTCAAGGAGGGGGTGAGACAGGCACAGGGGAAGGGTTCTGGAAGCAAAATCCAATGCAGCGAGAATATCTGGAACTGGGAAAGGTGAAGCCAGAGAAGGCGAGAGGGCAGCAAGGTCAGCTCCCAGGGTGGAGGCTGACTAAACGAGCAGACGCGAAGATCGCATAGGGCTCATTCTGCTGGCATTTTAGCATGTTAGTATGTAGCATGCTATTTTATGGGCTTTTTCACTAAATTTTCAACATAGCCATTTAAGACCTCTGCTCATGAACAGTGTAACTGTGATTTTCTTAATCTGTTCCAAACATTGCTTTAGACACCGACTGCACCATTATGCGCTACATGTGGAAACACATTTTGGGTGACGTGAAAATGGCAGCTGTACTGTTCATAGGAAGCGTAATAAAATGGCAATGTTGAAAATCTGGAGTGAAAATATTGAAAATTCGCAAACTTACGAGCGTGCGTAGGAACTGTGCAACGCACGCTCGTAAAACAGTAATTTTTAGGAATTTTTTCATCAAATTTTCAGCATAGCCATTTTAAGACCTCTGCTCATTAACAGTGTCACTGTGATTTTCTTAATGTGTCCCATACATTGATTTCGCACACCAACTGCGCCATTGTGCGCTACATGGGCAGAAACACGTTTTGGGCAAGATTTATTTATTTATTTATTAATTTTGGTGACTGGTAGGCCCACTGAGCCCCAAAGGTTCCTTTTTCAGGGGCTACTCGGATAACTAATAAAGTTATAAACTGAACAAGGACATAAAGAACATTTATGACATTGTTAGTAACATCATGAGGTGGTTACAGGAAAACAGTGGATACAGGCATGGTTACAGGCATGGTTATCATCATGACACAGTATAAATTGGTAGTACTTTCATTATAGTTTATTCAAGATGTGAAACATGACAGCTGTACTGCTCATAAGGAGGTGTGGTAAAATGGCAATGTTGAAAATCTGGAGTGAAATTAGTGAAAATTGCCGAACTTACAAGCGTGCGTAGGAACTGCACAATGCACGCTCGTAAAACAGTCATTTTTAGGAATTTTTTCACCAAATTTTCAACATAGGCTTTTTGAGAGCCCACCTTATGAACAGTGGCAGTGTCGTTTCATTACTCGGTCCTGAAAGGTGATTTCGTGCAGTGACTGTGAAAGCACCCTTTGGACCCAATTAACACCATGACAGTGACAGCATTCATGAAAGGGGGTCCCAAAAACCTCATGTTGAAAATTTGGTGCAAAAATTCCATAAAATGCCTGAGATATGCAGCAAAGTTGAAAAAAACCGTATCTATCCCATTATACAGCTTACCGGCATTTCCTCAGTTCGCGGTCGGCTTAGAAGAGTGCAGACGTGTCCCGGTCCACCGAAGATCATCATGCCAGAGTCTGGAGGTAAGTATGGGGTGAGGGGTGTGGGAGGTAGGTGCAGTGGGTGGGCGCGGTGGGGGCAGAGACAGTGAGGGACCGTTTTGTGTTTCAGGATTTAAAAAAAGGACAACGACGGGACATTTGCCATGCTGGGGTGGACTCCCAGTGTGGCACAAGGATGTTGTTTGGGGGCATGGAGCCCACAGGGGTGAGCACCCGTTGGCGATAGCATCTGTTGCCACACTGGGGTGGGCTCCCAGCTGGCACCTTCTGCTCTTTGGGGAGGGAGAACAGTGGAGCCGGTGGGGATTGGGCACCCTCGTGTTCTCGATGTAACCACGCTGGTGGGCACCCAGCATGGCATATGGAACTCTGTCTTTGGTGGGAGTGCAGCACAGCCCGGCGGGGATTAGGCACACCATCCGGCTACACTGTGTGTGCGTGGGGGGTGAGCAGTAGTATATGTGTGTGTGTGTGTGTGTGTGTGTGTAGGGGAGCGCATGAGCAGGTGATATCTTATCGCTGCCCACTGAAGTGTAGCTCCCTTTCAACTGCACTCCACTGCATTTCGACTGCTGTCTTAGACAGCTCCAGCAGCTCGTTGAAGAACTGTGGCCGCGCCTGCAACACACTGACTGAATTGGAAAGAGGGCTGCTACACCTCCCAAAACTTGGATGATGGCACTATGTTTCTTGCACATGCGCGCAAGCAAACATAACAACAAACTAGAAACAAGGTTATTCAGAAACTCCATGGACAGGAATACCACACTGCATGCAAGGAGCTTTCACCAAAAAGAAAAAACTGGTAGACAGTATACCTTACTGCCAGTTTCTGAGAGCCAAAAGAAATTGTAGCATTGAACATGATAATAAAAAAGAAGAAAAGAAGATAGAAAAAAGATTCACAGAAAGGAGTTATAGGAAAAGTACATTAAACAAAGCACAAGAAAAAGTGTCTATGGTAAGACGACAACAAACTCTTGAATTAAAAGAGAAGTCAGACACTAAAACTTAACATTTAGTACTCAACATAATATGTACATGCCAGACACAAAGAAAATAATTTTAGACAGCTGGGAAATCTTGGAGAACAACCCCACCACAACTAATATTTTTAGGGACAAACCTTGTGCAATTTCTAAAAAGGCACCTACTATACAAGATATAATTGTGCACACACAACATCATCAATGGAAGCCCCAAGGAACACAACTATTATTGGAACCAATTAAAAATGGCATGTACCCCTGTGGAAAATGCAATGCCTATGGACACACCACGAAAAATACCTCTTATAAGCACCCGTATACAGGAAAGGAATATGTGATTCAGGCTCACATTATATGTGCAACAGAAGGAGTGGTGTATTTAATACAGTGCCCCCGTGACCAACTATACATAGGTAAAATGACAAAAAATTAAGAACTAGAATATATGAACATAAGAGCAAAATCGGAAACAAAGATAAGCACTCACCTTTAGTGAGGCACTTTACAAATTAGATTTTGGGGACTAGAATAAGTTCCAGCACTCTCAAGAGGAGGAGACTGCAAAAAAAAATAGAAGCAAGAGAAATGAGGTGGCTGTATGAAATGCAAGTCATATATGAGAAATGGGGACTAAATGAAGATGTCAACTGGCAGGCTTGCTGGTAAACATCACCCAGGTTGAAGAAGTGTCCTCACAGTTAAGAAGTGTAGGACTTAAATAAAGAAAAATCAGATTGAATTTATTGTGAGCTAGACTGAATAAATTAAGGAGTAATAACAATGCAACATGATTAACATATTGCCATATGAGTAGCTGAAATATAAACACCAGAAATACTAATACAGCACAGTGGAGGACAATAGTTAAAACAAGGTCCAATTAAAGAACTATGGAAGAAAATAAAAAATAAAGAAAAGATACAACCAAAAACAAAAAACATGATTTATTTATTTAATTTTGTTGACGGGTAAGTGCACTAGACAAATCCTGTCTTTTTTCAGTCATGACCTGGGGAGGGATACAAATGAATGCCAACTGACCTTGAACCAGATTAAGCTATTGGTGGTATTTTTTAGTGAATGAGGGAAATTTGGCCAGGACACCGGGGAAATTCCCCTATTCTTTTTCGATAAGTGCCATGGGATCTTTAACATCCACCTGAACTACCACCAATGCAGGTAGATGGGACCTCGTTTTTTAATGTCTCATCCGAAAGACGGCACCTCAGAAGTGCAGCACCCCTCTCATGCTGCACTACAGTGTCAGTAATGGGATATTAACCCAGGTGCCAGATGTGGGAACTGAACCCACAGCCCTCTGATTTCCTGGCCTCAGAGGCTGAGTGTGCTACCTCACCGAGCCACTGACACTGCTAATTATTGCTAGATGAATAGCCAAGTTACAAAATGGTGTAGTAAAATACCTTAGCTAAAACAAGATTTATAAAAGTATTGGTGTCTGAATAAATAAGAAATCACAGTGTAGGTATTGTGTCAGTATAAAGTCAGAAGTAACTATACTGAAAAGTTAAAAGAGAGTAACATCACAGGAAAGACAGACAAAGATCCAACAGTATACAGTTAAGGACCCCAAATAAAATGAGATGCAATACAAAAGTTATAAGGGTTTGAATCAAGAAGAAAAAACACAGAAGCAACATATACTGTTTAGCCTCCAGACAAAAAACATATAGTAGAAAGTGAACACCAAAATTACAGTAATAAAAAATAAAAATAGAAGGGATTTAAAAGACAATGTTCAGGGCAAAACAAATCTAAACATCTAAGAAAATGTTATGAATGCTGTAAACAATACAAAAGATCTTAGGCAACATAGAAGAAACATTAAGAAGAAATAAGTGACTTTAAGAGAGTACAGATATAACCAAGTATTCGAGATGTTCAATAAATGTAAAGCTCCGTTTAGTATGTTATTATACCATCCATACAGCTGAATCAATGTCCATGACGAAAGCTATGGTTGCTACAAGCAACCACTCAGCTTCGGCTGAGCGTGATGACGTCAAGGCATAGTCACATGGCTTCTTCACGGATATCAGAGGTGAAACCTTGCTCCCTCTTTGGCTGCTGAAGTTCAAACAATAAGGAGGACAAGCTAAGACAACCATTTCCAGAGAGCACCATACTAAAAGTAAGTTCTTATTCGTAACTAAGAGACCAGCATTAAGACTTTACAAAAAAAGTTTAGAAGTAATCGAGGAACCAGGGAAAGGCCAAACCCTATACGATGTGATGAAATGTGAAAGAAAATGTAACATAAAAATAAACAGGAGCAGAAAATCTGTGGATGCCTTCAGCACTCTAGAATCATTTTGATGTGCCCTGTTTAGAACTGAATAAGAGAGTAACTAAATAGTTGTAAATCGAGCTCTCAGAGAGTTCAAGAAGCATGCTATATGAATTGTAAGAATGCAATTAGAAGTGCATCAGACGCTGCAGCTGCAAAGAACAGAATTAGTGGTGCAGCACAAAGAGCTGTTAGAAACATTAAACAAAGAATGTAATATAATGAACCATGGAGTGATATTAAAGTTGAAAGAATGTTTAGAATAAATGTCCAAGAAATGAATATGGGCAGAAAATGTTTTAAAGGGACAGTCCCAGTAGTAAAATAACTTTAAATGGAGTTTTGGTGTAAGTCAATCAATCAATCAAATCTTTATTTAGTCAGGCGAACATCATTGAGCAAAGCTCATTTACAAGATGGACCTGAGTGGTCATATAAATAAGAGTACAAGTATTTTTACATAGACAAGAATAACATAAGCAGTCGTACAATAACATAAAAAGATAATATACAACAATTTACATATATACAAGGCCCAGTAAAACCATTTAACCTGTAAGAAAAAGGAGACAATGGGTATAGCAGGCAAAATATACAATTTTGTAGGGCCTAGTTGGTTTTATGAGAGTATAACAGTGATTGGAAAATAGAAGTAGAATTAACATAATGGAACATGGAAAAGGGGTGGAGGGTAGGTAGGTAGGGATTAGGCCTTATAAAAGCAATTGCAGTGTTCTGGAAATAGGATGAGAATAATCTTTTGAAGGATGTTAAAGGTAAGAGGCTATTTAGCTTCATGGATTTTGGATTGAGTTCCAAGTAACTGCTAAAGTGTAGCTGATAGTGGCCCTCCCAAACCGGTGCAGGCATTGGGGACTTTTAGAATGATAAGTTTACTGATCCTTAAGGTATATGGCCTAGAAGTAATTTGGGTAAAACAGTCTGTGATATAGGCGGTAGTTTGCCTGATAAAGCTTTGAATATCCAGATTGCAGCATTCCTATTTCTTCTGTGCTGTAGGGATGTCCAGTTGACTGCCATATAAAGAGAGCAATGATGGGTGCTGGAGGGAAGGTCAGTAATAAATCTGATGGACCTATGATACAGGGTGTCCAGCTTATTTAAGAGGTGGAGTGAACAATGGCCATAGAGTCAGCATAATCAATGAGGGATAGGAATGATGCCTGGATTAACCTTTTTTGGAGTCTCTGTTAAGGTAGTGTTTTATTCTAAAAATAGACCAAGCCTTTGTCTCAGCTTTTTAGTAGCTCTTCAATATGGACAGTATAGTCAAGCCTGTTATCAATCCAGACTCCTAGGTATTTGAAGTTATCAACAAATTCCAGCTTCCAAGTAGGTGGATAATTGTAGGTGGTGGGTGATGGGGTAGTGGCAGAGCAACTCTTTGGCAAGGAACATAGCTTTTGTTTTTTTGGCATTTAGAAGTAGTTTTTATCCAGTAGATTGTGTTGCAGGATGGAGAATTGGATTGTAACAGTTCACAGGCTTTTGATGGTGAGGGATTGCTGACATATAATACAGTATCATCAGCAAACAGATGAATGTTAGATTGAGTGAGATTGGCATCTATATTATTAATATAAATGGCAAAGAGGATAGGGCCAAGAATAGAGCCTTACGGTACACCTCTTAGCAGTGGTTTTAAGGTGGATAGGTAATTTCCATTTTTTACCAGTTGTGACCTATCTGTTAGGTAGCCCTTAAACCAGTTGAGTGAGAGAGAATCCAGTCCTAGTGAGCTAAGGAGATGATTAATGATTCATGATCCACTGTGTCAAATGCTTTACTCAAATCCAGAACACACAGCACATGACTTGTCCTTCTTATCCAAGGCAGTCTGCCAATCGTTGGTTACTTTGGCTAGGGCAGAAATGGTGCTATGCCTTGATCTAAAACCCGATTGTGCTGAATTTAGAAGGTTATTGTTATCCAGATAGTCCCTTAATTGTGAGTTTACTAATTTTTCGAGCATCTTGGATAGTACTGATAGGATGGAGATGGGCCTGTAATTGTTGAGGTCCATGGGATCACCAGATTTAAGTAGTGGAACTACTTGAGCTGTTTTCCAAGTGGAGGGAATGGATCCAGTAGTTAGGGAAAGATTGAAGAGATGAGTGAGGGGGGCAGATAAGACGTGTGATGCAATTTTAAGGAAGTAGGGATCCAGGGAGTCTGTACCTGCACTCTTAGAAGTATCTAAATTAGAGAGGAGATCTTCCACTTCTTTCAAGGATATTGGAATGAAGGAAAAAGTTGAAGTAGCCTTTTGTCCCACAGTGGATTGCAGGTTCAAGGAAGATCTCAGGAGATTTGCAGGTGATGAGTCAAATGCTAGGCCAGCTGTGGTGAAGTGGTCATTGAAGGTATTTAGGATTTCTTGTTTGCCCATAATTTCTGTGTCATTTAGTAGCAGTTTGGAGGTTAAGGCAGGAGTAGAGTTTTGGCCCAGAATTCCTTTTATGGTACCCAGAGTCTGGTTGGTTATTGTAGGAGGCATCCAATTCAGCTCTATAAAAGGCAGCTTTGGCAGTTCTTATTTGTTTTGTACATGAATTCCTTGCTTTTCTGAAATTTAGCCAGTCTCTGGTATCCTTTGTTTTTCTTGCCTTTTTCCACAGTTTGTCTCTGGTTAACAAGGCTGCTTTAAGATCAGTGGTGAACCAAGGGCAGGATCTTGCTTTAGATCTGATACTGGTGATTGGTGCATGAATATTGAGAGCATTAGTGATAATGTCTTTTAAGGTCTGAGAGCTGTTTTAACTGAGGTTGTAAGGTAGAAGTCTTGCCAATATATTGTATTACTCAGATCATGGAGGTAACCTGAAGTGTTGAAATTCTTTTTGACCTTTGAGGACAAATTCTGCAGGATTGGGTGGTTTGAATGTAGATCTTATGCCAGCTATAGGACAATGATCACTTACATCACTCGTAATACTCCTGCATGCAGTATAAGTGAGGCTTGTTTACCAACATAATATCCAGGAGAGAACTGTTGCTAGAGTTTTTAGGTGAACCCTGGTTGGGTCTTTAATTAGCTGTGTAATCCATAGGTGTCACAAAAGGTTATCAATGGTGCAGATACATTAGATAGCCAGTTTAAATTCAAATCACCAAGGATGATGGTATCTTCAGGGCCTAGATTGAGTATTGACCCTAGGTAAGATAGTAGTTTAAGGCCTGCAGAGGGGGCCTATAGCAGCCAATCAATTTAAATGAAGACAAGTTAGAAGGATATTTTGATTGACAAACATTCAAATTCCTTTGGTTCTGATGTGTTGATGAGGCAGGTTGCAGAGATGGTGTCCTTAATGTATATGGCCACCCCACCACCCCTGGAAGGCGATCTGCTCTGAAGAGCTGATAGTTGGGAAGGTTTACAACACTGTCTTTGTTGTAGGTCTGAGCCAAGATTCAGAGATGACCAGGAAATCAGGTAGAGTATGTGCCACCCGAGCCTGTATTAAGGTGAACATTTTTTAAGAGGCTGCAGGCATTGAAATGTAGGAAGCTTAGGCCATTTATGGAGGATAGATCAGCAGGCGAAAATAAACTTTCGATGGGGCCAGGGTTTATTTCAATAGTACCAATGCAGATCAGAAAGTAGAAGATTAATTTGAGGAGGGCATCAAGGGACAGGGATAGTGAGTGGTCAGAGCGTTTCCTCTTAATCCTGGGTGCCCGCTGTGTAATGGGAGAAGGTCCTGTTATATAGGTATGACTTTTATCATAACATAATAATCTGATGGACAGGTAAGTACACCTAGGAGTAAGAAAACCTTGAATTGACCACTAATGTTTGATATTTGCAAACCTGTAAACAACAGCACCTCATAAACAAGGAGAAAGATTTAAGAATCTAGAGCTGCACTTAGAAGTATATACAATATATGCTAGCTGTTAAAAAATAAGTGCTCATCCTATATAAACATATTGAAGCAGTTTAAAAATTAACTACTAAACTGCACTGTTTACATAATTTAATAGATCAAATTACAAAAGTGAAAGAAGACTACAGTAATATGTTCATAGTGAACTGGTGTCTGTAACCAGGTGAATGTTTTTATGATGTTTCAGAACAATGTGTTTAGTAATATCGACTTCACAAATATGTAAAAGATGATACATTAAATGTAACACTTTGCTTAAATTAGTGTACCAGGACAAAGATAACCCAAAGAAGGAACATTTTCAGCAGTGTAGGAGCCATTTTGGCTGTGTTAAAAGGCAGTTAGCATTTTATTTAACACTGATCTGAAAACAGTGGTGGCTGTCACTAAGGGGATGAAATGAATAAGTGAGATATTGATGAACCAAATTAATGACAACACGTATATATTAAAAAGAATGTCTGAGAATAATAAGTAAGTCCAATAACCAATGTATAAAATATGGCATACTGAGCCTTAATCATGTTTGTAAATACTATTGTTTTATTTCATTTTCTGTGTCTGGAGTTCCCCCGATGAAGCCTTAATGGTAGGTGAAATTTTAGGACTTGGAAAAACAAAAATTAAACAGAATATACCTTTTTGTATAACTAGCATTTATTTGCTTGAGCAGGCCAAACAGACTTTTTCTCAGTATCAAATATGCATTAGGTTAACGTCTGTGGTCACAGGGTAATTTTGCACTGACTAGCATTGAAGTATTATGCACGCACTTTTGCTTATTAAATAAATACTTGCTGATGCGCTTGTGTGCTCGCTCTTTTTTGCTTTTAGATCAAGGGTATGTCCTATACAGGAGGGTCAGAGTTAAGGGTAAGGGTAAAGGTAAATGGGGAGGAGTAGCAAGCTATTTTAAGGAGAGAATAGAGGCTTCAAAGAATGAGACCATTAAAGTGACTTCTGCAAGTTTCCCACATGCCGTTTTCACTTACAATGTCTATAATAATATCAACTTCACAAATATGTAAAAGATTATACATTTGTAACCCCTCACCCCTGCCTTTTTGCCAAAACGACAGGTGGCATGCTGTTGAAGATGACAGCAGTACCTGGTGAGGACTGGATTCGGGGAGGATGAGGTTACTTGGCACAAGGGGACCTAGGTTTGGCTACTCTGAACAGGGGCACCCAAGTAAATCCGAACACAGGAAGCAATAACTGTAATGTCCAGAACCAGCAATGGGATTCTTCAGTGTGGCTTTTATTCACATCCAAGCTGAACAAACAAAGCATAGACGGACCCCCATGGGGCTACATTCCCTGGTAATGCAGATTAGGGACTACAGAACACTTTATCACTATTTCCAGCCCTCAGGCTCTAAACCCACCAGGCACACAGCCTGGACTTGCATGCAGCATTGGGTACACAGCCCGACTTGTACACACTTGGGTTTTCCCCACTGGCCCTGCTCCCCTGCTGGCCACTTGATCCGCCGTCCATTGGAAGAATGAACCAATTATCCCATTCGCGGTACATTGGAAGAATGAACCAATTATCCTGTTGTGGCTCCCCAAACCACACTAGAGTCTTCGACTCCTAGAGAGAATTTTCCTTACAATCCCATGTCTGTGTACTTCTCCCATCACTGACCAAGTGCCTGAGGCAAAGTAGAAATCCATAGAAGAAATCCATAGAGGTGGACCTGGTCACTGAAGATGGGGGGCCACCCACCTCCAGTTCCCACAGCCCATACCCGGCCATTTCTCTGGAAACTGAACCATTCCTTTACTGAGCTTTCAAACGTAGATTATGGGTAGACGTCTGTCACATCTCTACATATTATTTGCATCCCAACAAGCATCTGGACTTGAACCTATTTTTACTTTGCTTAGCCCATTACTCTAGGCTCCCCAATATTTAGTAGTTCAATCCCCACATTGTCACACAAGTCCCAGGGTGAAAAACATAGGCCCTTTTAGCCAGAGCAGACACTCACCCTCACATTGCAGGTGCCCCACAGGTGACTCACAAATCTTTCTTTCTCCCAAATAAATTCTGGAACACACAGGCAGCTTTTCTTCTGAAAGCAGAACTAGGGGGTTGCCCCAGGAATCTGCAGGAAACCTTCCCCCCAGAGGGAGGGGGCACTGAGACTCGAAAAACAGTGGTCTCCACCACTTCAGTAATCTTCTGTCTCTCTCTTTAAGGTGGAGACACACACCCTATTTACTTAAAACTAGCCCTCTGTCAGGGCTGAGGCTCCTAGAGCCTTCACTGAGCTGCTTTACCAGCAAGCTCCCAACTTCTCACACACTCATTGAAGACTGAACTGAAGACTCTCACTTCAAAACTCCCAACGTTCTATCTAACTCCCTCTGCTGCAGATTCCAATGTGGCTCATGCAGCTGCGATAGTTCTATTGGTGATGTCATCCCTCAGTCTCAGCTGAGACTGAGAACAGAGTGAGACAGTGTGAAACCCATTTAAGTGGAGTTTCACAAGCTGCCTTCCCTGCCTTCCACTAGGTCTTACTGGGATTCTAGTAACCCCGGGTAACAAGGGGGTTGCCCATTAAATGTAACACTTTGCTTAAATTAATGTACAAGGACAAAGATAACCTGAATAAGAAACATTTTCAGCAGTCTAGGAGCCATTTTGGCTATGCTAAAAGGCAGGTAGTGTTTCATTTAACACCGATTTGAAAATAATGGTGGCTGTCACTATGGGGATAAAATTAACTGAATATGTGAGATATTGATGAACCAAACTAATCACAACATATATATATATAATATATGGATCATCAAAATAATAGTACTAAAAATGATTCAAAAAAATCCTTGTAATTCATACCACAGAACACTCCACTCCCAGTAATACCACACTTCACTGCCAATAATACTACTGTTGCAAGAAACGATAGTATTATCATCAAAATGCCACAGCGCATGTGCAACTCTGCCTGGCAACAAACCCAGTTGCCATGGAGCCACATCCCTTCCTGTATTCCCTTAGTGACAGCATGTATCCCCATTGGTAGCTTTTCTGTGAGACTGGGCTGAAGAAAGTAAAAAAACATGGTGGTGGTTTCCCCTTACTTAGCGAGAGAAATTCGTGAACTTTGTTTTTTTAATTTTTTTTTGTTTTGAAACAAACAGTTTAATGTACTATCTGGCTGATCCTGCATTCGCAGAATGGTGGAAAAAAGTAAAGGTAGGACTGCCTAATAAATAGAAGCAAACATGTTTTGGAAACGAGTGAGACAGAATCTTTAGTGCTACCTGCGGCTGAGAAACAGCGTGTCTTTAGTGCGGTGGGTGGCCAACCCATTTCATGCAATGCACATAAAAAAAGTCATGTTTTTCACAATTCCATCCATATATTACAAAAATAACAGATAATGACAGATTACAGCAGAACATTATCTGAGGTTTGAGCAATTTGGGAACCTCTCAGCTTCGCCTCGAGGTTCCAAGTCCCCCAAACCTCTCGATGGTCTAACTGCCTCGTAATACATAGTCATCTATCTATTATTGTATTTATATAGATATATATGTTAAAGAGAATGTCTGAGAATAATAACTAAGTCCAATATCCAAGGTATAAAAGATGGCATATAGAGCCTTAATAATGTTTGTAAATACAATAGTTTTGATTATATCTTGTTTCTAATTGTGTCTAGAGTTCCCCAGATGAAGCCTAATTGGTACACGAAACATTGGGACTTGGAAAAATAAAAATAAAACAGAATATACCTCTTTGTGTTACTAGCATTATTTGCTTGAACAGGCCAAACACACTTTTTCTTGGTCTACATTACTGAAAACTGAACCAGTTCCACAACCAAGAATATAAAGATTAACAAAAGACTAGATTGGCGATTTTGCTTGGGGACCCCTCCACAACTACTAGTATATTTGACACTGCCATACCTTCTTCAGGTGAAAATATAGAGAATACTGGTTGGGCAACCATGTCCAATCAGTCTGCGCTGCCACCAAGAGGTTCAGATTCCTACTGTAGGATAATAGGAATCTGACCCTTGAGGTGGCAACACAGGCTGGTTGGGCATGGTTTTGCCCAATCAATATTGTTTATAGTGTATAGAGCCAGAAACATAGGGCCAGATATTCAAAAGGGTTGTGCCATGAGCAACAGGGTTGCGCCTGCGCAAGTCCCAACTTGCTCCATACTGCGATATTCAGCAGGAGGCAGTTGCGCCACAGAAAACATGCTGAGCAACAGCGCAATGCAAATGAATGCATGCTGAACTGGAGGGGGAGGAACCATGCATAAACTGTACAGCCCGATATTCAGCCAGGCTGTGCAGATTTGTGAAGGCGCAACCCCCAACCTGCGCCTGCAGAACTTTGAGCCAAAAAAAAAGGCTCAAGTCGAGGGCCACCCACAGGTGAGCTGCTGCATTGCAGGGCGCAAACAGCAGCTGCCACCTGTGGCTGGCCCTCATCCCACATCCTGTGCCCCCTGCAGCCCGATCATGGGCAAAGAGTGTGAAATCCCCACCACCACCCCCACTGGCCCAATCACTAGCATAGTTTAATTCCCCCCACCAGCCCGATTATGGGCAGCAATGTGTCCCTCCCCAACACATCCCTGGTGGTCCAGTGGACTGAAAATCCTGATCACGGGATGGAATAAACAAACACCCCCAAACACATCCCTGGTGGTCCAGTGGACCGTAAATCCGATCGCGGGATGGAATAAATAAAACCCCCCCAAACACATCCCTGGTGGTCCAGTGGACCGTGAATCCCAATTGTGGGATAGAATAAATAAAGCATCCCTACCAAACACATCCCTGGTGCATAGTGTCCCCACCCCACCCACCCATGAAGCCGCACCACCACCGCTCCCCCGGCAGCGGCGGGCGGCAGCATCCCACCCGCCTGCCGCCTCACGCCCGCCGACTGACTGTTCGTAGGGCTGCATGCCCATTGGCAGAGTAAGAGCCAATGGCATGCAGCCCATACCGCATGACAGACAGTCCGGTTTTGTGAATGAATGTATTGGTGGTGCAGGGTCCATGGCTCTTGGCTTAGAGGAGGCAGGTCAGCAGGAGGCTGCCGAGTTTTCTGCTGCCACTAAAGAGATAAGAAGCACGGACACAACAGAGAAAGGGGATGCACTACATGGGTAAACTATATACATTAAGGGCTTGGGCTTAGAAATGGGGGCTTAACTGTAATGGGGGGAAGGTGCAAGGCACCATATCTAGGGATAATTAATTTTGGTCACACAGACACACTTTGTGGTGCATCAGTAGACAGCAAAACCAAAGAAAGGGAACTAGTAGTAACTGTGAACTGTTTTGTGTATTGTGGAGGTGGGATAAGGGTCAGGTCAAGGGAGGTGTTCCTCCCCTCATATGAGGCCTTTGTTTGACCACACCTGAAATACTTTTTTTATATATGGGGGTTTATTACCCCTTTGATGGCTGGGCAACTTTGTCAGCCCAGTCCCATAATGTGTGGCCATCCTGAGTCTCTGCCAGTTCCCTGAGACCAGGCAGGCCTCCATTGTTAACAGGGAGGGCTTTATTAAGCCCATTCTCCATTTTTCCTCCTGATTTTCTCCCTGGACTCAGTTGGATGTGCAATGAGCGGGACCTGTGCACGCCACCTCCACTGAGGCACCCTCAGCACTCTGTGTGCCACCCTGTCCCAAACTGCAAGACTACACACGTGCTTCTATCTGGATTCCTCCAGGTGGCAGTCGAGCAGCCAGTTGTGGGATCTACCTCCCCCAAGGGAAGAGTGCTGTCCTATAGATACTCACTCTTCCCTTCCCGGTAGAGTGTCCTGAGTTTGTTCCCGAACCTGGGTTGCCGGCATGGCAGCAGGGAGGCCTGGATGCCTCAATCTGCTATGCCACTGAGCCAGTATTCACCTGGAATACTTAATCTAATTCTGGTCACTGCAGTATGGAAAGGACATTAAAAAGACAGAGAAGATTAGCAGTTTAGGAGGCAAACACTTTGAAGAGAGAGATTGGATATACTCAGATTATTTAACCTAGCAAAAATAAAAGTGAGAACACATGATCACATTTTTCCAGTTGTAAAGGGATAGATAGGCTGTAGTAGACCCAAACATTTAAGCTAGTGAGTTCACAAAAAACTAGAGGTCATATGCTAAACCTGAGGGGTTGGGGGAGCAAAATAAGAAAAGCATTAGAAAGCTTTACTCCATACAGAGGCTGGTTAAAATGTGCAACAGCCTACTCAGTAAGGATGTGGAAATAAGCATGTTCAGGCTTTCAAAGCTGTATTAGACATATTTCTGCGAGAGAATGGCACCTACGGTTACATAGAACAAGTAGGGGGCACTCATGAGCACGCCTGTCTGCAGAACAGACTTGGAAAGTGCTCTGCACATCAGAAAGCACAAAACTGCAGGGTTGGATCCACGATTTTACAATGGGGAGGGGGAGTGGCAGAGTGGTATGCATAATTGATACGCAATAAAAAAAAAATGAATGCTGTATGTTGTCTGTTAATATCTTTTTTCATTATATTTTTGACAGAAAATACAAATGTAATCTACAGTTTTGAAGCTAACATTTCATAAATCAATAAATCAGACTTCTTCAACAAAGTGAAATTCAGCAGCAGCAAGCAAGTTATGATGGGGGGGGGGTTTGCAGCTGCCCCTCTTCACTAGCCCTTAGATCTGCCACTGCAAAATCAGGCAAAATGCAGAATTTATTTTACAAACTTGAAATTCGATCGACAGCAGTGAGTAGAACTCTTTGCTGCACAGCTGCATACCTTTTTTAAGGATGGTGCATCCACAGAAGGAGGCGAGAATGGCTGTAAGAATCAGTCACTACCAGAGAGACAGGCCATGGCTCAGCACTGACCATGTTGGGGACAGACCCCCCATGAGAAGCTCTACAATTATCAACACAAGCCATCAACATCAAAACAGAGTCCATACTCCAAAGACTCACAGATCAAGATGTTAAATTCAAGTTTCAAATAAAATCTGCAACCTCTGCAGAGACTCATACAACCTAGGCTTTGGTGGCAACAAATAAGGTAGCCCGGAAAATGCACAGTTAAAGTACAGACTTGAGGCCCTAGAAAATGCCAGTCAGGCCTCCAACACATATATATAGGGGGATTACTGGACAGCTGTGAGGGGATCGACCTGGTTACTTTTCTGCAGGGATGGCTTCTGGGGCTTTGCATTTACACCCAGAGACCCTAATTGAAAGCTTCAGAAAAGCATACAGGACCTCCCCCAGAACCATTGAGAGTCAACGTTAGCTGCTTAGGACAGTGCTCCTGGTGACTGCCTCTGTAATGGTGAGGAACTGCATCCTAAAGGCATCAGGAGACTTGGAAGCCCTAAACTACAATGGAACGACTATCCACATTTTCCCTGATATCTTGTATACCATGAGAGCAAGAAAACAAATGTAATGCCATCCACACCAAAGTAAGGAGTCTAGGCGTTGTTCATTCCTTACTGATGCCCACCCACTTGAAACTTCATTGTAGCGGTCATACATACCAGTTCTCCGACTCAGATGACGCGGATAAGAAAATGGAAGCAATTGCCAGGGAACTTCAGGCAACCCAGGAACAACGACTCCACACATCAGATGAGAAAACCTGAATCATAAACTAGCACTGCAACTACAAACATTTTCCAAGCACTGTATATTGTTGTGTGCTTTGCACGGAACTGTTTTGTTTTTCACTTTCATGTGATTGCCTGCTTTGTACTGTAGGTTCAGTACCTCATGCAGAGACACTTTGCTGATGGGATATGTACTCCTCCTTATTTTATGTACTTTACTATTTACCAACTCAGTTTTTTAAATATTGGGTTAATGCAACTATAAAACTGCGCATCTGCCTCTCGGTAGTGGAGTCCACCACACAGAAGAGAGAGAACAGGGAGTGCGTTTGCATTATGAGATTGGGGAGGTAAAATTAACTCACTTGAGGCAGAATTTTCTCCTCTGTCTATATACAGGTCCCTGAAAAAGTAAATTATATGCGGCAGCAACACATATGGAGGTCGAGCATGTTGGGATAACCTTTATCGCACTTATAAGGGTCTAGAAAAGCAACATATGGAACAAATTTCTTGCTGCAAGACTAAATTTATCAGCACATTGTGTTTCTTATCTTTGTATGGCTACTGGGAACTTGACATAGCTTAAATGGTGTAGGTTGTGACAGTTAATAGTTCTCAAGCTGTGATAGTGTTATTGAGTGTTTGAGGGTTATGTATGTTTGGTATTGGGGTCACATCACAAAGGTTATTGATTCATTCCAGGAGCAGGCTTTACATTTTCATCTGCCCACCAAAAGTCTTGCTGGGTATAGCGTATCTTGAACTAATGTTGAACTTGACAAACTCTTGACTTACCCACATATCGTAACATCAGATTGCACAGATTTCTACTACCAGTTACATTGGATGTGTTCTCGCCATGTGTGATGTCTTGCATGAGTTAATTGTATGACATTGTTTTATTTAAATCAATAAAATATAATAAAACAAGCATTTGGCAATGCCGAATGTTTGCTTGCTGGCATTGGCAGTGGTAGTGTAGAAGTTACAGAGCTGCATAATAGGAATGGCAGTGAAGTATTGCACTGAAGCCAACCCCACCACCATCCTGCAGAGAGTGACAGGCATTGGGGTATGCCTTTGGGTCATCAGGCATAACGGCCACGCCATTTCACCACACTCCACCCTGCAGACACTGACAAGTGTCACGGTGGTCCTTGGGGTTTTTGACCTTATAGCACCCATTTCATTAGAAATCGGTGAGATGGGTGCGATATAGGAGAATGGGGTGAACTTTGGGGCCGAAGAGTCCAAGGCATACCTCGATGCCTCTCACTGGCTGCAGGGTGTGGAATGGTATGAGCATTACAGGCAAGAATCCCAAGTCACACCCCTGATGCCTGTCATCCTCTACAGGGTTGGGCGTTATGGTTGGAAACCCTAATACCTCAGGCATTCGTTGGTATTTTCACTCCAAATTTTCAACATGTTTTTTGTGACCCCACCTCATGAACAGGGGGAATATCAGTTTGTTAGCCGAAAGCTGCTTATGCACAGCGACTATGGCATTTAGCACCACAGGTGCAAAAACATTCCGAACAGGATGTAAAAAATGACAGCTGTATTGTTCATGGGAGGTGTAAAAAATGGCAATGTTGCAAATCTGCAGTAAAAATATTTAAAAAAATGGTGAAGTCATGAGCGTACAGAGAAACTGGGCAATGCACACCCGTAATATAATTAGGTTGGGGATTTTTTACAGCAGATTGTCAACTCAGGCATTTTGGTGCCTCCGATCATGAACAGTGTCACTGTGATTTTCTTTATCTGTGCTGAACAATGATTTCCCACAGTGATCATGAATCTCTGCGCTGAAAGTGTGAAAACACACTTCAGCCATGTTGTGAAAAATGACAGCTGTACTGTTCATAAGGAAGTGTGGAAAAATGCCACTGGTGAAAATCTGGACTGAAAATATTACAAAGTCATGAACTTACGAGGGTGCGTGGAAACTGTGCAATGCTCACTCATAACACAATCATTTTATGGACTTTTGTCACCAAATTTTCAACATAGCCATTTTAAGACCTCTGCTCATGAACAGTGTCACTGTGATTTTCTTAATCTGTCCGAAACATTGATTTAGCACACCAACAGCACCATTGTAGCTACATGTCGCATAAAACACATTTTGGCGACATATGAAAATGGCAGCTGTACTGTTCATAAAGAAGTGTAATAAAATGGCAATGTTGAAAATCTGGAGTGAAAATATTAAATTCGCAAACTTACGAGCATGCATAGGAACTGGCGCACTGCTAGCTCGTAAAACAGTCATTTTTAGGAATTTTTTCACCAAATTTTCAACATAGCCATTTTAAGACCTCTGCTCATGAACAGTGTCACTGTGATTTTCTTAATGTGTCCCATACATTGATTTTGCACATCGACTGCGCCATTGTGCACTACATGGGCAGAAACACATTTTGGGTGAGATGTGAAAAATGACAGCTGTACTGCTCATAAGAAGGTGTGGTAAAATGGCAATGTTGAAAATCTGGAGTGAAAATATTGAAAATTTGCGAACCTACGAGCCTGCGTAGGAACTGCGCAACGCACAGTCGTAAAACAGTCATTTTTTGGAAGTTTTGCACCAAATTTTCAACATGGGGTTTTTGGGACCCCTTCTCATGAATGATGTCACTGTCATTTCTCACACCGACTGCGCCATTGTGCGCTACATGGACGGAAACACATTTTGGGTGAGATGTGAAAAATGACAGCTGTACTACTCATAAGAAGGTGTGGTAAAATGGCAATGTTGAAAATCTGGAGTGAAAATATTGAAAATTCGTGAACTTATGAGCCTGCGTAGAACTGCACAATGCACGCTTGTAAAAAGTAATTTTGGAATTTTGCACAATTTCAACATGGGGTTTTGGACCCTTCTCATGAGTGATGTCACTGTCATAGTGTTATTTGGGACGGAAGGTGATTTCGGCGCAGTGACTGTGAAATCACCCTTCAGGCCCGAATAATGCCATGACAGTGACATCATTCATGAGAAGGAGTCCCAAAACCCCATGTTGAAAATTTGTGCAAAATTCCAAAATGCCTGAGATATGCAACAAAGTTGAAAACCCTATCTAGCCCATTATACAGCTTACCGGCATTTCCTCAGTTCGCGGTCGGCTTTGAAGAGTGAAGACCGTCCACCGCAGATCGTCACGCCCAGACTCCAGAGGTAAGTAAGGGGTGTGTGTGGGAGGCTGGGTGCAGCAGGATGGGTGCAGGTTGTGGGAGGGGCAGGAAGACTCGTGGGACCATTTTTTCTTTACAGGGATTAAAAAAAAAAAGACAATGCGGGACATTTGCCACGCTGGGGTGGGCTCTCAGCATGGCACAAGGACGGCTGGGGGGGGCCGTGGAGCTGACGGGGGATTGGGCACCCCCGTTGGCCATTTGATCAGTTGCCACACTGGGGTGGGCTCCCAGCATGGCACCCAGTACTCGGGGGAGGTGAGGACAGTGAAGCGGCGAGTTGGGCACCCCCGTCGGCTATATGTGGGGAGGAGGGCAGCACGCAGTATGCATGGCATGGCATGTGTGTGTGTGTGTGTGGTGTGTGTGTGTGTGTGTGTGTAGGGGAGCTGCGCGTGAGCAGGCGATATCTTATCGCTGCTCACTGAGCGTAGCTCCCAAATTCAACTGTATGCCACTGCATTTTGGAACTTGTCATAGATAGCTCCAGCATGCATTGGCGGACAGGGGCTGCGTGCAAGCAAACATAAAAATGAGTAGGGTAACATTCTGGTTGTTACGCTTGGTGAGTGCCTACACTCAAACTGGTTACAGTCACTGCCATGTGGCAAGAGAGGCAGACAAAATGGACCCTAAGTGCTTTCTGTCATCACAATACTATGATACTACTGTATGTTACAATGTCTTGATAACACTGAGTACACCTCTCTTCACTCAGAGTAGAGCCCACCCCAATATACTTTGTGCCCCCAAGCCAGTTAACAAGCCACCGTGAGTGCATCTCCTATGTACAGCACTAGTGGATTTCTCACGGAAGTTTGTCCTGTGCCACAGTATCAAAGGTCTTGATGAAGTTCAGATAGGCTATGTTGACGGCCCTGCCCTTGTCTGGCTGTCTGCCTTCTTGGTTGTCCACTTGAAGAAGGTGATCAGGTTGATCATGCATAGGATAGACATAAGGGGAATATTAGTAAATGGGCAGGAAGGTGGTGGTCACTGGAGACCAGTTAGGGTCTGCGGAGACAAACCAGGCATTGACAATCTGGACAGACTGGGTGGGCCAAGTGGTCTTTTTCTGCTGACATATTCTATATTTTTGTATGTTTCCGTTTGGCACTCTCTGTGTTACAAAGCTCCATAGGAAACAATGGAACTTCAAGGGACCATGGGAGGCTATCAGTATTTGTTGCTGCATCAGCAAGAGAACACTACTGCTTTATGATGAAAACAAACAGTTAACTGGGGGAACCTGCAACAGTACCTTTGGTATGTGAATTTACATTTCTTAGTGCATGAGTATATGGGAAGGGGGTAGTAGATAGTGCACACATAAACAAAATTGAATTGTACACTTGTTTTTGTGTGTTTTAGCATTTAAGGGGTACTTTTTATACAACTGCAATCCAACCCAGCTTCCTTTCCTTGGAAATGTGCCAGGTGCTTAATTTTACTCCCAGTACTCAGATCCTGCAGATTCTGACCCATTCCTACACCATTCCTACCACTCCCCAGAATGGGCCTACACCATTATGCTTATCATATCAGAAGATTCCCTCAAACAGGGCCTCACCTACAGTAACATGCTTTCAGAAGTGTTTTAAGCAGTATCCCATGATACAGGCAGCTCAAATTGAGAGACTCAATAACAGCGACTCAATTTAAGCACCTGCAAAAAGGGCTACAGTGCAAAAAACAGCATATGTCAGGACTGCGACCCTCCCTAGGCATTATGCGGTCTAGAAGATAGTTATAAAATGTTAAAGGGGTGTGGGGAGCAAAGCCCCCTGCATATCATATACTGCCAGATGTGGGGTCACTGTTCTGACAATCACCAAAGTTGGTCTGTGCTCTTTTTGTGTTCGGCAATTTGTTTTCTCTGATATACTACTGGCCCTTATTTTTTTGCCAAAATCACATAGAACTGTTTTAAGCCACACAAATAATTGAAAATGATATCAAGTTCAATCTACCCAGTTAAAATCTGGGAATTGGCAGAGCGACTGCCCTAGACGCTCCCAGATTGGTTCGCTTGTGGGGCTCCAGGCTGTGACTGGCTGAGTCCCCAAGTCCGCCAGCTTGAACTGTAGCTCAGCTGCTGCTGCATCCACAGAGCGGGGCCAGCACTTTCAATTTTCAAATCTCTGTCGGCACATTCTCTGTCCTAATATTTTCTTTGTTACCTATCAGTTTGCTGTCTCTTAAACGACAATGTGTTGTAGCCAAACTTTGCTACTGCTAGCTTTCACTGAGGTTAAAATTAGTCCTGTTTTTTAACATTCTTGCATGTCTCACATAAATTATGTTTGTTGAGAGTTTGCTTAATTTGCTTTAAGTGACTACAGCACTCTTGTGAAATTTATGTAGCCTGCTCTGCACTGCTTTCTTTCCCAACTGCCTCTTTCTCTACAGCTCACCTCCCTGTAGGCTGCCTGGGCACAAGCTTCTCTCTCATCTTCTGCTCTGCCTCTCACCCCTGCCCCTACCTGTTTCACTGCCTGCTTCTCCTTCTGTCTGTCTCGCTTGCATACCTCTCACCCCCACCTCGCTATCTAGCTTTCCCCCTCCCCTCTCTCTACTTGTGTCTCCTCAGACCCCCTGCTGCTTGACTGTCTCCACATCCTGTCTCACCATTGCCCACCAATTACTGCCCTACTTAATCCCATTTTCTCCCTTGTTTCTCTCTTACAGGACTGAAGCCTGAGACGGGTTCCTCAGCCAGAAGTGGCTGTGTCCCTCCGTGCGGGACACGGCACTTTCCCCTGCCACTGTCACCTTCTCGCCTGGGTGCCACCACTCCTGACAAGGTACGCTTCTCGCTCTCCTCTGAGCTGGCTTGAGCACCGACGCCAGCTCTTCACTTGATTGGCCAAGCAACTGCCCTAGGCGCTCCTAGAATGGTTCACCCGTGGGGCTACAGGCTGTGATTGGCCAAGTCTCCAAGCCTGACAGCTTGAACTGTAGCTCAGTCCCTGCTGCATCCACAGAGCTGGGCCAGTGCTTTCAATTTTCAAATCTCTGTCGGTACATTCTCTCTCCTAATATTTTTCCGGCCCCCTCATCCCGGCTCCTACCTCTATTAAATACGTTATAGCTCCATCCTCATCTGTCTCCCCCTCTCCCATTGGCCACTGCACTGGGATCACAACCCCAGTCTACATTTCCTAGAGCCTAGTGTAAGGACTATAGCCCTGTTTGCAGCCCATCTCAGACCCTGTCCAGGAACTGCAAAAATTGGTAACATCCTCCTTGTTTGCTGGATTTGACCCACACAAGCCGACCTGACCCAGTTTAGGTGGCCCCTTACACAACTACTCATACCACAATCTACTGGTTCCTCCCAGCCACATTCTACTTCACTCCCGGTCACAATCAACCACCAGTAACCTTGATTCTCCTAAAATGAACCCATGGGTGGTACTCCTTACGATGGCCTCTATGACCTCCCTACTGGTGGCTACAGATGCCTGTGCTACATTACTCATTGTTGACCAGCAAAATCTAAGCTCCACCACAACCCTGTTTAATAACTCTGTCACCCAGGTCTTGGTGATGGGACATCAAATCACTCTTACGAGTGAAGTCCTCCTGGCTCTATTGTCTAGTTACGAATGCTGACTGCTCGGCTTATATGTGCACTCCCTCACCCTGCAATCACCCTTTTGGCTCTCCCCAATCTGCCCTTTACACACCCTTATACTCCTTGCTGGTGATGTCGAAAGTAACCCTGGCCCCATAAACACCCATATTGACCACTCTAATCCCACCTGGGCAAAACACCGCGGACTAACTATTGCCCACATGAACATCTGCAGCTTGACCTCAAAGTTCCCTGAACTTGAGCTGTGGGTATCCCTATATAAGCTGCAGGTGTTAGGACTCTCTGAGACCTGGTTAAAATCTTACCACCTTGTCTCCTCACTGCAGTTACAAAGCTACTCATTTATACGCCAGGACCAACCAGGAAGAAAGAATGGTGGGGGCATTGTTCTGTATGTGCAAGAGTACATCACTGCTATCACCAACAAATGCTCCACCAGTGAATGGCTTCTCGTTGAACTTACCTTAGGTGCATCCAAAAAGCTCTACCTAGGCTGCTGCTACAACCCCCCACCCAAGGGAGGTGTCCCAGACCTATTGAACTTCTTAGATGGTCTAGTGAACACAACACTCCCGAGGGATACAATCATGTTAGGTGACTTCAATCTCAACTGGCTGGATGCCTCTGCACCTGTGTATGCTAACACTTTGAAAGAACACAACCTGGAACAAATTATCTCCTGCCCAACAAGAAACAATGCTCACTCATACAAACACTCCCTAATTGACTGGGTTGTCACGAATTAGGCTGACCTGATCCTCCAAGCAGGCACTATGTCTGACTCTATCAGTGACCACTCCCCAACCTATGCCATACTGTCCATCAAGTCACGCTGCCCCCCTCACAAACTCCTGTGTTTTAGAAACTTTAATTGCACAGATCCAAAAGCTCGTCCTCAAGGGTGTTTGGGAAATAAATTGTTCTACATTCTACTGTCTTACTAACATCTCTGATGTGGTCACTCTCTTTACCTCCATCCTCTTCCAACTACAGGACACCCACTTCCCCATCACACCAGGAGGATAGCAGAGGGCTGCACCCGCTGGCTGTCCAGGAACCTACTGGCACTAATGAAAGACAGGGACAAGAAATGGAAGGCTTACAAGGTATCATCTTCCCCCAACTCTGGAATGCCTATCGACAAATACGTAGTACCTGCAAACAGACTGTGAAATTGCTCAAACACAAATACTGCCTTAATCAGTAATGTAACAATCTTGGCAATCCACATAAGTTCTGGGCCTCCATTGGGTCTCTTCTCAGTCCCAAAACCAACATGCAGATCTCTCGGCTCTCATCCCCCTCCGGCCCTATTTCCGACCCTGCCGAGACTGCCAATACCTTTAATGCTAAGTTCACAGATTTATCCTCCTATCTGTGTAAACTCCCCCCACTGGCCTCTCCAACCCTAAAACCCCAGCCAGTCACTCCCCCCCCCTGCCTCAACCACCACCCTGCCCCCAACCTTCCATTTTAGGGTCATCGGGCATAAGGTCTTCACCAAACGTTTGGGGTCTCCACCGACCACTGGAAGCCCTGGCAGTGATGGCCTATACCCCAATTTCCCAAAACTCATCTCCCCTGCAATCTTTAAACCCCTCACTTTCATTGTCAATCTCGCCCTTACTACATCCACAGTTCCCAACTTGTGGAAACATGCAAATGTGGTACCCATCTTCAAAGCTGGTGACCCTAACAATCCCTACAACTACAGGTCCATTTCCCTCTTCTCCATCTAAGTAAACTGCTTGAAAAAATCATCCATCACCAGTTTTCCAAGCATTAGAAAAATACAGTCTCCTAAGCCCACTCCAGCGTGGTTTCCGCAAGTGCCACAGCACCTCCTCTGCCCTGGCTAGTTTCTCTGATCATGTTCTAAGGCATATGGACCAGAGCAAAGCCACAGGTGCTCTTTGTGGACCTAGCCAAGGCATTTGATCTGGTTGACCATCACCTCCTCCACCACTCAACCCCGCTCTCCTTCGGTTGCTCTGCTGGCACTGCTGCATGGTTCTATAGCTACCTAACCAACAGGTCATAGTCCATTACTATTGGCAAAACATCATCAGCTGCCCTCCCTGTACACACTGGTGTCCCGAGGGATCCATACTCAGAGCCCTGCTTTTCTCAGCATTCATTAATGCTCTCCCCAGACACCCTCAGTTGTAAAGCGCAGCTCTATACAGAAGAGTTGGTCCTCTATCATAGTGCTAGATCAGTTGAATCCATCTCCTCCACCCTCACACAAAACTACGGCTATGCCCACCAATGGTTCCTCTCCCATAAACTCCTAGTAAATGAAAAAAAGACCAAGTCCGTGTTATTTGTCTTTAAACCTTTTCTTGCAAATGCCACTAAACACAATTCCACCATCCTAGTGCTTACACCTGCAGGCCCACCCCTTGAGAATGTTCAGTCCTTCAAATACCTGGGAGTTACCCTTGACCCATCCCTCTTCTTCACCAAACACATCAACATTACCATGCAGAGAGTTCACCAGAAATTAGATGCTGCTTTCCATCTAAAAAAATCTCCTGTCTTCCAAAGTGTGCCTTGCCACTGAGTGTGGCAACCTATTGCCCCTCCTGGATGACTGTTCTCCTGTCTGTTCCCTCGTATCTACTACCCTGCACTCACGGCTAACTTCAACATACAACTCTATCTGCCGGTTCATTCTTTAAGCCCCTTACCAGACCCACCATTACTCTCTCTCTACCGGGCCCTAGGATGGCTCCTGCTACAAGGGCATTTCAACTATGCTATGGGCTGCCTCATGGACAACTCACTCAGAAACCTTGACCAGTCCCTTTATGCACAACTTCTGAGGGAAAGAGTGGTTTTGAGGTTGCTTAGGGCATCCTTTGTCCCCCCACTAGAAGTGCCCCATGCCTCCACTGCCATGAGCATGACAACTTTCCCCATCTCAGCTCCCTCCCTAGGGAACAAGCTCCCACCATCAGTCCACTTGTCCTTCTCCCACCTGGCTTTCAAACAGAACCTAAAAACCTGGCTCCATACTATGGCGAGTTGTCAATGCACCGAAAAATACCCTAGGGCCTTGCAGCCTACTTTTCCCTTCATGGGTTTCACCACTCCTTTCCTCCTGCCTCTCCAGTTCACTCCTCTATCACCCTCCCTTTACCTACAAACCCCTCTCTAGCCTCATACTTCAATTCTTAGTTAGCCCTGCCATTTGGTTATATAACGTGCACTGTATGTATATACAACTGTATATAACCTGCACTATATGTATATAAAACTTTGTACTACTTGTCTTCTGGTACCAAACCCTAGTATTATTGTATATAATGACCTATCTGCTGTACATTTTCTTATTTTCCTTACCACCCATGTTCTATGGGTGTGTGCCAATGCTCTGTATGTACCAATGCCATCTTTCCATGTTGTTTGCCACTTGTGGCCCTGGGTCATGCCTGAAAACGGTCCACTGGATCAGTGCACCTACTCGGTTACCAAAGACATACATAAATAAATAAAAACTAAGTAATTAAAAGTTGGATCATGGTACTTCCAACAGAAAACCATACAACATATCTGAGCCCTGTACCCAGTTATACATATCCTTATCAGTCCAGAAATAATGTGTGGTGCACAGCCAGGGCGCTACCTAATTCGTACTTGGGCATGCAGATTTTGCCTGATGTACTAATTTAGATCCCAGTGAATCCACATTAAAATCCCTGGGTATGTTCAGCTGTCTACAGAATAGATCATGGGCATGTCATGTGAACTGACAGACTAGCACATGTCACTCTGCAGTACCCTGCATTGCTTTGCATGCAAGCACCCACACACACTGTACATAGTAACAAGTGATATTTTGTCATGGCATGTTATCTGGATAATCTAAATTTCCCTTACCCATCTTCATCCTGGTATAGGACAGATCGCCGTATGATGGGGTAGTGATGACGGGTCGCATCTGGTAAACATCTGCAGGCTGTATGGTTGACAATATTGATTGTCACTGGCTCTGGGATGTAACTCAAAGGGATAGAAATCTCGAAGAGCTGGAGAGAAAACACAAATCTGATAAGCAATAAATCTGCCTGCTGTGACATCCTACACTTTTCTTGCAGTTAAGGGCCCAATACACAGTGGTGGCAGCATACCTGTGAGTGTTACCGACATGCAGTTATCCTCATCCTGAGTGGATTCTGCACATTGTGGAATCTACAGCCCCTGCCCTCCCCAGTAGTCATGTGGAGAGAAGTGCAGAGGGGCTAGGGGCATTCTATGGGGTGGAGCTGGGCACTGGGGCATACGCTCTGACATCAATACATGGTGGCTGTTCAGGGGGAAATAAATGCTATGGTAGGGGTCCTCCTTGTGTAGCATTCACATCCTCTGACACCCCTATTTATCACATGAGATATGTTAGGAGTTTCTCAGATCACATTCCTGGCCACGTGACTGCCCTATCTGTGTACAGATGTGGACCGGGTCAATCTGTACACCACAGAGGAGGTATCACAGGCTGGGGATGCAAGCAGGCCAGAACATGTGCAGAGAGGGGACTCTGTGTTTCCAGAGCCTTCCTGTTTACCTCCATGGGGGTACATAATGTAGTAATTCCAGAGGCTTTTGTGGATCAGGCCTAAGTAATTTGTAAATTGCTCACTGTTAACTGTCTCCCAGCAGGAATAAACAATTGTGCAACACAGTTCAGCATTTGTGTTTGTTGAACAACAGAGCCCAAAAGGAATGGCAAACTGACTGCTACATCTGGAGTTCTGGAATGGTTAAACACATGTGTAGTTATAGAATGGTTAGTGTTTGTAGGTAGAAAATAGCGCATTAATATGTAGTGCATTTATAGAATGGTTAGCACAGTCGTGGATGGATATTGGAAGCCTAAACAGGTTAGTTAGTGCATTGCAAACTGTACTTAGTGCCTTGAAAGCCAGGGCCTCACTAAATGTGTCATATTGGAAGCCACAGTTACTGAGTCACTAACCCATTTGTGAGTGGCACTAAAATGTGCCAGTGGGCCAATGGAAATCAATGGACTGTGCTTACATATAGATGCATTGGCACATTTGAAAGTTTAGAAAGGTGTAAATAGTTGTTAGTGCCTTGTGTTAGTGTCTTGCTAATTGCCACCTCCCCAAACCAGGTCTTACAGCCTTGCACCTCTCCAACCCTTCCCTCTTGCCTGCCTGACATGATGATTGCCTGTCTTTGGTGGTCTAGTGTCCCTGCCCCCTGATCATCTGTCTGATGATGAATTCAAACAACCCTGGTAGTCTAGTGCCCCCCCCGATGCCCTGTGCAATAATAAATCTGAAATACCCAGGTGATCTAGTGTTCTACTACCTTCTTGATCACACTGCAGACCCCTTGTCCTATCCACTTATGTCCCTCTACCAGTATAGCATGGCTAGTATCACAAGACTGAATATTTCAAGACTCCACTCCTCTCCTGCCCGATCTGATAGTCTGCACAGAGGTGTGGATCGGGATGGGCACCTTCCATTGAAGTCATACAGTATCTCAGGTGGGGATGCTCTTCAGCTACTGCAAATTCAGGGAGGGTCTCTGGGCTCCTGGAGCCTTCTTGTGTACCCTTAAGAGGCTGTGTGGGGTTTGCAGTAGATTTTATAGTGTGTCCCTAAGTCAGGATTGTTTTCTAAGCTGTATTTCTGCCTTCATATCCATGAGTCAGCGCTCCTTTGGCTGTCTATGAATCTCAGGCTTTCTCCCCTTGAGGGGCAGATTCTAGTGGGCACCATTCTGCCACTCACAGCCATTGCCTAGTCCAGGAGTCCCCTCTGGTGGAGGCATTCCCTCCTGCCACTGTAGGGAGTGTTGCCAGGATCCAGAATGGTGGTGGAAGGAGGAGATGGGTAGGCTTCTGTGCTTTGGTCAATCAGCTGAGAAGATGGGAGCATTGTGTATTGAACCCTCTGCTGAGGCAAATGTTTCTGAGCATTCAGCAAGGGAATTCTCTCAGCGTGTTGTAAGGTTTCATCCAGAACACCTGAGGCTGGTGTTCTAGATACTCTGAGCCCTCTCGGCACTCTTTCATCTTGTTTGTACTTCTCCAATGTAATGAGATCAAACCAGATATTAACCTCTTGGATACTACATTTCTCTAGTTGGAAAAATAAGTCCCTAGAATGCACAAGTGGTAAATGATGCACTGCAAACAGTAAGGGGATTGTTAAGGAAGACACTGTTAACTCCCAAAAGGAAACAAACTGAAAACTCTGCTGAAAATAGGCTTATATTTGTTACAGATTTTTAACTTCAGATTGGCAGAATTAAAAAATATAATTAGAGACAGATGATCCATTTTCAGCCAGATAACAATGTGAATTCAGTTTTGGGTGATGTACCTA
Organism: Neoceratodus forsteri; assembly: GCA_016271365.2. Lineage (NCBI taxonomy): Eukaryota > Metazoa > Chordata > Ceratodontiformes > Ceratodontidae > Neoceratodus > Neoceratodus forsteri. The sequence continues at coordinate 1,279,413,508 of CM057459.1, read as the reverse complement.
TGACATCATACCGTAGAGGCCAACATAAGCAGGATATTCTAACTCAAAGCCATTTCCAAAACCCAGACAACATTAAGAGACCTATTTCATCACAAATATTGTTTTTATATGTAGTTGCTGCAATATCTGTGAATATGCTGCCACTGGAGAAGATTTTATTAATCCAAGAACAGGTAAAAAATATCAATTAAATCAATATTTAGACTGTCAAAGTTTATTTACTGTTTATGTAGCTTGGTGTGAGTGTAAGCAACTGTATATTGGTAGAACTTCGAGACCCTTAAAAAATCAGGTCCAAGAACATGTGTAAGCAATTATTAATATTAGATTTGAAAAAGCACTAGGGGCACATTTTTTTTTTAAAACATGACAGCATCCCGAAGGGTCTGAAATTTCATGGAATAGATCATGTATCTCCTTTAGTTCAAGGTGGTGGTAGGGTAAATTTGTCAAATAAATGTGAAACTAAATGGAAGCTAATTTGGGAGCTCTCACATTGTTAGGATTAAATGACCAGCTAGATATTTGACCCTATCTATAGTTGACCTTTTGCACCAAGTATGACCTTTTGTGTCAGGCTGATGTTTTTATATCCCCAATAGTGTTTTCTATATTTGCACATTAAATATTGGATTTATATATTATTTTAAATAAAAATAGAGTATTTACGTAAATAAATGCTGATATGTGTTAATATAATTAAATATGTAGAACATGAGGAGACCGCTGGAAGGAAATATGAAATATGAATGTTAGAACAGAAGTACAAAAAAGCTAAAAAAGGGATAGAAACACAGAAGAAGAAGATTGGCAAGTAGAAACTAGAAAACATAAGAAAGGGAGAAGGGCTGAGAGGTTTACCCTGGATACCACAAATAGATTTGAACAGTTGATAGATCGGATACTGTGGGGATTCCAACTATGGAGGGTACAGCAGTAGGAGAGGATGTTAGTACTAGGATCAATGAGAGGGATTGTGAATCCTGGGATAGGGAAGTTGAAAGAAACACATGAGAAAATAGGGAGAATATAGATAAAGATATCCAAATACAGAGTAGTATGATATGTCAAGAAGAGAATGTGTCATTACAGTTACAAAATGAAAGAATACAGATTAGTAGGGAGGAAGATTTGGAAACATGAAATATAAGTACAATAACACAACAAATAAATAAGGAAACAAATGCATATGTTTTGGGAGATTCAATACTAAAATATATCGATAGGTATATATCAAGGGGGAATAAAGAACACATTACAACCAGCTATTTCTCAGGAGCAATGATCAGAGATATTCAAGGAATGCTACCAGACATTATAGAAGATAAAATTGGGAATAACTTGTTAATCCTACACCTAGGTGTCAATAATATAAAACATCTAATATTAAGTGATACTAAACAGGAATACATAAATATAAAAGAGGAGGCTAGCAGATTAGAATGGAATATCTACTTCTCAGAAATTCTACCAGTACTGAGAGAGTGAAAATAATTTGAAAAAAAATAAAAGACCTTAACAATTGGTTAAGGGGTGGACTTTGCAAGAAGGGGTAGGATGTATTTATCATTGGGAGCAGTTTATAAATGATCCAGGACTTTTTTGTAGTGACAGCTTACAATTGAGCAAAAAGGGAAGTAGGAAGCTAGGGATGACAATAAAAAAAGTATTAGAAACTAATTTAAACTGAAAAATCAGAGGAGAGGGAAAAAAGGGAAGATAAAAAAAATATTGATAGTGAATCAACTAAGGAAGGAAAAACAGGACCAGAATTTAAAAAATTCAAAACTGCAAAATGGTTTAAAAGTATGACTTTTGAATGCAAGGACCTTAAACATGAAAAAGAAATCCAAATTAGAGATACGGTTAAAAGTGGAAGATATTGACATATGCTGTATTACCAAGACTTGGTGGGACAAGGGAGTATTATGGAATAGAGAGATAGAGGGGTACGAACTGTATTCAAAAAAGAGAAAAATTAAAAAAGGAGGAGGGATTACAATATACATAAAGAAAGGAATAAAACGTGCAATATAAAATAAATACATGAAAAGAGATGAGATAGAATCCTTATGGCTAGCATTACAAATATCACAAACTCAAAAATACTGTTGATTGGATTGTATTACTGGCCAATAAATACAAATAAAGCCCAAGATGAACTGATAGATGCTGAAATCAGACAAGTAGCATTGCAGGAAGATGTGATAATTATAGGGGATTTCAATCTGCCTGATATAAACTGGGTAACAAAAATGACAATGGATGCAGCACATAAAAGATTTGTTGAAATGATGGAAGAGACTGGATTAATCAAATGGTACATAAGCCCACAAGATGGGAAAATATTCTTCTTCCAATTGTTTAACCAGGTGAGACACACTAAGCTGAAAGATTTTTTACAGGTGCAACCTGGGAGCACAGGGAAGTTAAGTGACTTGCTTAGGGTCACACAGTATATGCAAGTGGAGGCTGTGGGATTCAAACCCAGGTCTCCAGATTTGCAGCTCAGAGCCTTAAACCACTGCGCTCTGCCTCATATTCTAGCTTGGGTAATGACTAATGGAGAGGACACCTTAACCAAATTAAGTATTAAAGATAAACTAAGTGACAGTGACCACAGCATAGTACAATTTTATTTAAAACAAGGTTGGTGTGCAATAAAGGAATTACTATTATAAGAGACTACAATAAGGCACACTTTGATGAAATTAGAAGAAATCTGGCAGAGTGGAAATGGGAAGCACTATTTGAAGGGAAGAATGTGGGAGATATGTGGAGCACATTTAAACAGAAAATACATAAATTGGAAGACAAGTATATACTTAAAATGAATATGTATACAAAAAGAGGGATGTGGTGTACAAACAAAATTATAAAGATATGTAAAGAAAAAAACAGTGTACAAAAGAAAGAAAAAACAAAATAGCTCAGAGGTTTATGCAGATTATACAAAGGTACTGAGGAAGTTGAAAACAACAATGAGAGCAGAACGAATGAAATTAGAAAGAAATTTAGTCTATCAAAAAGACAATGGAAATGGGTTTTATTCCTATATAAATAATACAAAAAGTAATAAATGCTCTAATCAGGTTGGGCCCCTAATGGTAGGAGGAAAGGAGGTGGGAGAACCAGTAAATCAGTACCTTTCCTCCGTATTTGGAAAGAAAGAGCAAATAATGGAAAAAAACAAACAAAACCATTGTAGGAGCTTAGATCTGAATATAAGTGTATAGGAAGTGGAAAAATTGTTGAGTGAGCTGGAACCTCATAAGTCAGCAGGCCCTGATCAATTGCATCCTAGGCTGCTGAAAGAAATAGGAGGGTACATAGCGGCTCCCCTGGCATACTTGTTTAATCAATCCATTGTTACAGAAGAGGTGCCCGAAGATTGGAGGAAGATATTGTGATTCCATTGTTCAAATGAAAGGGGATAAAAAATCAATGGCGGATTATAGACCAGTCAGTTTGACTGCAGTACTGGGTAAGGTAGCGGAGAAGTTGTTGAAAGATAAGTTAGAATATCATCTAAAGGAGTTAAAGGTGAATGATGTAAAACAACATGGGTTTAAAAAAATAGATCTTGTCAAACAAACCAGCTTATCTTTTATGTAAATGCAAATAGGGAGTTATATGACAATAATCCAGTAGATGTTTTTTGTTAGATTACCAGAAAGCATTTGATAAGGTTCCACATAGACAGCTAATTGAAAAGATGGTATCATTAGGATAGCTAGTAGGTTGATAAAATGGGAACAGAGTTGGGTGGAGGAAAGGAAGCAGCAAGTTAGAATCAGGGGAATATGTTCAGGTTTGACGGATGTGATGAGTGGAGTGCCACAGGGGTCTGTGTTGGGCCCAACATTATTTTCACTATATTTAGGGGATATACAGTGCAATATAAAGAATAATTTAGTTAAATCTGCAGATGATTTAAAATTAGGGGGGAAAGTAAATACATTGGAGAGTATTCAAGAGCTTGAAGAAGACCTAAAACAAGTTGAAATTTGGTCCATGGAGAATCAAATGCCATTTAGTACAGACACCTGTAAAATATTACACATTGGGAAAAATAATCCCAAGCATAGTTACTATTTAAATGGACATAAAATAGCAGTAGCAGAAAGGGGAAGGGTCTGTGGGCTAATAGTAGATAATGGTATGACCTTTAGATCACAGCGATCGGAAGTAATTAGGAAAACAAATTATGTGATAAGAAATATAAATTTCACAAATAGATCAAGAGATTATTTACTCCCATTGTATAGGACATTAGTGAGACCATACATGGATTATGGGTAATCACTGTGGAGTCCATTTTCCAAAGGTGAAATAAATAGAGTGGAAAAGATACAAAGAACTTATACTAAAATGATATGGCACACACAAAGTTATAGTTACAGAGATAGGCTGAAGAAGTTGAATATGTTTAGTCTGGAGGATAGAAGAAAGAGAGGGGACCTCTTACAGTTGTTTAAAATTATGAAAGATCCAGAAATAATGAGTGAAATGGGTATACAGTTATTAGAGAAACCAGAAGGATTAAGAGTGCATAAATATCAAATAAAGTTGCAAACTGTAAAGTCCAATGTAAGATACTACTCCTTTGTTCGTAGAACAGCAAGATTATGGAATATCCTTCCAGAGAATGTAGTCTTAAGTGGCAACTTAGAGACATTCAAAAGAGAAATAGACCAATTATTATTCAAGAAGAAAAATCAACAACCATGAGCCCACTATGGGGGGAATGGTACAATGGACAGTAATGTCTTCTCCCATTCTATTTCCCAGTATAAATCCCAGTATAAATAGATAAGCGTGGGGTATATATGGTTCTACTAAGAGTAGAGAAGCACAATACGAAGATATGAATGATGAAATGATACATTTGTGCACAGAAGATACCACATCAAATGAAAATATGATGATAAAAACCTTTTTTTTGTTTTGTATTTACAATTATTATTTTTCATGATCACTTTTTTCCTGTCTTGTGCACTGTTTATGTAATTGAATAATTTAATATAAAATTGAATTTCATTATGGGGTGTATTTAAATGGTGCTATGGATGTCTAACTCTACCCCCTGAGGAAAGCCCATGTGAATGGATCGATACGTAGAGGTGTTAGTCCAGTAATCTACCATGCTAGTGCATTATGCTAAATAAAATCCCCTTATTATTCTCAGTTCTTGGTGTGTGCCCAGCTTCATTTCATTTTCTGGTATATGTATTTCTGGCTGGAGCGCCTTTGAGGGGGTGATGTGCACTTCACTATTCCTTGTTTTAAAGTGCTATTCCACACATCCAACATAACACAGTCACATAGAAATCTTTCTAATGAGCAAACAGAAAAAGAAAAATACTTCACAAATAAAACACTGTAAGTGATTACTTCTTATAATTTGTAACATTATCCTGGCTGCTATTTTTGGTTCTACTTGCTCTTTAACTCACAATAAGTTAATCCCTGGTTATGCCTTAGGGCCCGATCCACAAAATGAAAAATAGTCCCTTGCAGGTGCAGAAGGAGATGGCTGTAGTATGCCCTCTCTGCACTTGTGAGGCACTCTGTGGAAGCAGCAGTAGAAGATGCTCATATCCACCTCTGCATTGGGACTCAGAACAAAAATGAAATGTTTTGATACCCTCTGCAGAGAGAGAAAATCTTAATGTAAACTTAAATAAAACCAAAATTCAGATTTTCGGAAATTTTTCTAGATATGAACCCAAATTCATAATAAACGGTGAAAAACTAGAGATAGTAAAAACTTATGATTATTTGGGAGTTCATTTTTCCTATAACTTAAATTGGAATAAGCATATAGAATACATTAAAAATAAGACAATGTCGGCTGTCAATGCATTCAAAATATTTCACACCAAAATGGGGAAGACCTCCATAAAAGGGGTTCTAAGGGTACTTAATACTAAAATTAAGACCAGTATAATATATGGAGGAGAAGTATGAAGATTTGCTAATATTAACCCACTAGAAACCTTACTTAATAAATTATACCGTTATATTCTTATGCTACCTCTAGGCACTCCTAACTGTATCCTTAGATTGGAACTCAGTCAATATTCTCCGCGTTCCTTTTTTGTTTTTGCTTAAAATTTTCTCACTTCAGGATTACCGATTTCCTAGAAAGTGTAATGAGGAGGAGATTAAGATGGAAAATTTGGGTTTCGTACATCCCTTTATACAGTTAATTAGGAAAATTATCTTTCCCCTGGGCTTGGGACATACTCTTTATGATATATACACAAAATCTTGGGATGAGATTGCTTCCATAGTTAAACACAGAATAAGAGATTTAGATTCAAATCAATTCTCTAAATTGGCTCAGTCTAAATTACACAATGATTATAAATGATTTAAAGGTCTTTGGGGTTTTGAGCCTTACTTATTATATCTAACACGTCCAAAAATCAGGAGAGCATACTTGAGATTCAGAACTGAAAACTATAATGCACAGTTCATTTTACACAGGCAAAAAGAAGTAATGTTAAGTCTCCTTTTGTAAATGTGGTAAACCTTATAAAGATGATTTTAAACATGTTGTTTTATTATGCCTTCTTTTGAACAAAATAGAAGAAAACAGTTGGTCTCCATACTTAGTGGAATTAATCTCCTTCAGATGAGATTATTGAATATTTCTTTACTTGCACTGAGAAAATTGTATTACAAAATGTAGCAAAGTTTTTATCAACAATATTTCTTTAAAACTAAACTTAATAAATTATTAAATGTAAGGTTTTATATCTTTCAGATTTTATAAATGTCCATAAGTAACCAATCGTATGTCTATGGAATACTTGTACTAATGTGATTTCTGACTATAATTAGTAATTAGTAATAGCTTTGCTGAACAATAAAGAAAGATGCTCATCGTGCATCTGCCCTATCACACCTGATCCCAATCCACCAATGGCACTACATAGGCAGTAGGGTAGCAGAGGGCAAGGGGTGGGAGTTATGATTGTTGCAATTGCCTGGACTGTGTAAGGATATGATTCTCCTTATCAAACTCCATTTTACTATAGTGTACCTACCTTGTAACTTGTCAGTGTGCCTGTTACTGTTAAATGACGTAGAACCTTTGTAAGAGCCTTGGCTCAAAGGTTATTTCCGAATCACTAAATAAATAAAATAAAAATATATAAATAAATGGTCTGTTCAACCCCCAACACTTCCTAAGCAGTGAGTAGGGCTGGCATAGGGTGCAGATGCAATGCTGGGGAACCCCTGCTGTAGTACTTATGCAGTTCTTCAGCCCAAACTTCCTCAACTGTAGTGGGACCTGAATAACCCCCACTTACCAGTCTTTTAATGTGGCATGGAGGGTAGGGAGTTGGAGTGCCCATGACTATTGTATTGTTGTCCCCCATATGGGGATATGGCAGTCCTTGGAGGGCTGCCACATCCCTGCAGAGCAGGGGACCCACTCTGCAGGAGACCTGGGACTCCAGACTCCAGACCACCCCCAACCCCTGTGTGGACCTCCACACATGTGAATCAGGGCAACAGGGGTTTGTGAGTTCAGTTAAGCATGACTGAGTCTAAGCGTGCAGAGTTCCATGGCCCAGGTATGTGCACTTCCTGTGTATCTTGGACTTTTTGTGTCCTGGGTCTTCAATGTCTAACAGGAGCATCTGTTCAAGAGTTCTTTGAGCAAAAGAACTGGAAAGTGAAGCTGAGCAAATCTTTTACCTAAATAACTTGAGAAACTTCCTTCTTCTACCACTAGAGACAAAGGGCCCCATTTTCAAAAGGTTGTTAGGAATGGCACAAGCTGTGGTAAAGAGCAGCCTGCGCTGGTACCCCTGTGCCAGGGACCCTGTGCTCTATTCTCTATCGGGAAGGGTCCCGGTGGCTAAGTCCTGCAGTTTGCAGCAACTGGGGCCATGTGCTAAACAGATGATGCACCAGCAGTACTCATCACAAGTCACAGATGGCTGTGCACTACTCTAGTCCCGGTTGGGCTAGTGGTCCCCCTCCCCAATCCCTGCTGCCATCACTCTGTAGAAATAGTAAACCCAAGACTCCCACCCCAATCCTCAATGGTCACAAGATTAATAAGAGCTGACTCCCATGCCCCCCTCCTGATCACCAATGTTGCCACCATTTTAAGTGAAAACACCCAAGTCCCTCACCCCAATTCCCGATGCTTGCATTAATACATATAGGTTATACCCATGCCCCCCACCCTGATCCCTGATGGTGCCACCATTTAAAGTGATAACTCCCAAATCCCCAACCCGATCCCCAATGCTGACATTATTGCAAATAAGTACAGCCCATGGCCCCCACCCCACACCTCAATGGTGCCAGTAGTATTTCAGAATACCATTCATGCCCCCCACCCCTAAGATGCCAGTACTATTAGTAATAAAAGGGGCTAGCAACCAACATAGCCCACCTCACACATCCATGACTGGCCATTGACTGAACAGTCAGTGAGCCTACTATAATGTGTAGCTGCGGAGGTGTGAGGTGGACTGTGTTGGTCACTAGCCACTTTTGTTACTAATAATGCTGAGGTAGAGGTATAGGATATATCCTGAAATACTACTGGCCTCCATTGGAATTGGGGTGGGTGACTTGGGAGTTAACATTTTAAATAGTGGCAACACTGTAGATCAGGTGGGGGCATGGGTACAACCTATATTTATCAATGTGCACATTGGGGGTAGGGGAAGGGGGGCATGTATATCAATAAGCAAGCTCCTCGTAATGGCACAATCAGGGATCAGGGAGGGTTGCATGTATACAATTAAGCAAGTACATTAATGTCACAATCGGGGATGGGGGGTGCCATACCATTATTCAATACCGAGCATGGCACAATTGAGGCTGGGAGGAAGTCGACTCTCCCAGATGGAAATTGTCTAAGCATCCTTAGACCAGCCCTAGCTGATCTAAGGGTACTTTGAAATTATCCCTCAGGGACAGTTCTGAGAATACCAATTTAGGGGATATGGCAGCTTGCATCAGCCACATCCCCCCCTCGGCACCGTGACACAGCCCAGTTGTGGGCACATGAGTGGTGCAAGCTTTGTTTGGGGCAAGCAGCCTGCAGATGACACGGGCTGCCTTTGAGAATAGTTCTGGGGGCATTTTGTGATGCAAGGTGTCATTTGTGCCATATCTGTTTGGTGCAGGCAACTTGCGTCACAATCGGGGCTTTGAGAATAGAGCCCAAAGTAACTGTAATCAATCACTTACTCTTTACAGGCTTGTGCCATGGCTAAACATAACAATGCAGAATGATCATACACATAATATTTTAAAGCTCTTAAAATAAAATCTCAATTAAAATGATAAAATGACTTGTGCATCTGCAAATGTGATTTTGATGTTGTTTTCATATCTCTTATAAACAAGACAGTTTCTATTACCGACAGAATTTAGTATAAACAATGTGCAATTTATGTATGTCCCAGTTACTCTTACTTATTAAAATATGGCTAAATTTGATATAGGTCATAGTACAATACCTAGTCTAAGTTTGTCAGTACTATGTTATTAAATAGTCTTGCTGCATACCAAACACACACACAAGACCCTGTGGCCAATACCCATACTATTAAACATCTAGGTTTATTTAAATGTAAACCTAACTCAAATACCTAAAAAGGCCAAATCTTCCTCCTCACGCAAAAGGCTTGACACTGCTAATGTCACTAGTGACACTGGCACTCTAGTATCTCCAAACTCTTCAAAACCGCATGTCAATCTAAAACAGGACAAATCTTGCCTCTATCTCAAGTCAAATGGCCAGATTCTAAAATGGTATAAAAAATAAAATACTACCACCCTTACTACATGGTGTGTAGATGGGCTCAGTCAAAAAAGCACTTTACCGTGTGTAACATGCACAATATTGCCAAAAGTTTTACTAATACTTAAAATAAAATTAATAAACATGTTGCACAAAATAACAAAATGGTAAACAAACAATACATTACCAAAAAACATTTGTTCTCTGCTTATGGTTCTTATGTCATAACCACTGTCAATAATCTTTTCCATAACCTAAAATCTAAATGTATTCCAAATATTATTCATAAAAAAAAACTTGCTAAATGGTACTGTTCACCTTGTAAGTCCACTACTTGTATCACAAAGTGCATGTCTCAATCAATGTCTATACCTATGTCTACTGCTCATAGCCTAGATTATGTTACCGTCATCCCAATAAGGGACCATGTTGTACTGCTAATCGATGCACCATCAAAAATACATTATTTATTACTTTTACTGTGTCTTTAACACACTTTAATACAAAAACTGTAATTGTTAATCAGTTAGCCTCCATTCACTCTATTTCACCTCTTCTGGTTTTTCACCCCACCCTAAAAACATAGGTGGCACCTCATACAAACTGTTGTGCCAAAACAAATATCACTACTTGTGTCACTATGACGTTTTCAACATCATCAAGCTGTTGTGTGGCTATTTACCAAACAGTAACTGTTCTTTTACTATAAGCGTAAACATTAATTCCAGCAAAACTAATAAACTCAAAACACCATCAACAGCGTCACCACCAATGGCAACACTAGGCGTCTTTACAAAATCTATGCAAAAAGGTTAATCACCTAACTACAAAACTCACAATTCAGTCTTTCATCTGCCCAGCTCAACTACAAAAATAAAAGGTTCCTACTGTTAAAATATCATATAATTCTAATGGGCAGTATTATATAGTAGCTAATCATAAAACTTTCTGTTATGGCCTCAAGACCTATAATGTTAAATATCCTACCTTTTGTTTTATTCCTCATCAAACAACAGTTATTATTCATACAATAATTACTCCCTTTTCCATCACAAACCCAAATGTTATTAACAGTAACCCTAAATATATGCTTGCTCTATCTCAGTATTTACCCATTTTAATATACATATAAACACTTTAACGCTATCTGTAAAATCATTTTAAATAAAAACACCCATCTTACATACCTCAACAATATCTCCAAAGCTAAAATAACCTTAACACCCATATCCATAATAGTAAATTAAGTGCTGCACTTCCAAATACTTGGTTAAAATTAACTTTTAAAAATGTTGTTATTATACAAGCATTTTTAATTATATTTTTAATACTAACACTTTGCTGTTTACAGAGTGTGCTCAAACAACACCGTCAACAACTCAAGTTCCTTTACAAAACTCATATGTCAAATCTGTAAACAATAAAATTGTTCCCATTACTTTTCCATAGTGTTGTTGCCTTTTCAATAAGGCAACAAAAAAATTGTTATGCTAGGTTCCCACACTCTGATTGGATACCCACTGTGTACCATAGACAATACTTGTGTTATGATATATGATATGCAAATACTTAATGACTACTAACACTTAGGGTGTTGGTACTTACTGTACGAATGTAAGCACCAGGGACACTTTGTGATTGTATGCTACACTGCTAAAAAACATGCCTGTGCTGAAATGCACTTATGTGCTTTCTGATTATCCTTCTAAGAAGTCATTATATAGCCCACACTGCCACTATGCGGATTTATGTAATATTGCACTACATCCTGTATTTTGTATGAGTGCTTTGTTCTCAGTTTTAGCTGACCTTACAAATATTGTATATCTTTAGATAACACTGTGGCGCCACATAACATTTAGCCAATAGGGCCTATTTTATTTATCTAGTCTTCCAGTAACCATAGCTACTAGCTTACTATATAAGATGTTCAATGTGTGGTACATAGATCAGTGCTTGTGTATACTTATGAGCTTGAATGTTACATGCTTCATGTTTATAGACTTAGACTTTGGCTTTTCTCTGTTTCCCACCCTTGGTGGAATGCTGGGAAGGTGTAGGAATTGAGGCCCAGCGTTGAAAGTGAGATAAGAGTGCTGGAGGAAGAGGAGGCTGGGGAGGATGGGGGGGTGTTTCTGAAACACTTGAAGCTGAGCAGCGGAAGTGCTGAGGATTAAGTAGTGGATGTGGGAGGAGCTATTCACCACCCCTTGAACCTCAGACCATAGACTTCCTAGTCAATGTGTGGTACATAGCTCAGTGCGTGTGTATACTTATGAGCTTGAATGTTACGTACTTGATGTTTATAGTCTTAGTCTTTGGCTTTTCTCTGTTTCCCACCATCAGTGGAATGCTGGAAAGGTGTAGGAATTAAGGCCCAAAAGATTGTTACCATTTTGATTACCTCCTCCAATTCCAAAGAGTGTGACTGGTAGCACACAGCAGAGGAAAAAAACCCTTTGGGGGAAACCTCCTAGGACCCATGGCTACTGACCTGCCCATCCTTTGGGCATACTAAAAGGAGAATAATCCTAAATGTGGGCTTTTGGTTCTGGTTCCATCCAAGAAGTAAGTCCAAACTTGCTGGTCGATGAATCCTAGCTCCAAATCCGATGGTGAGCAGCAAATATAATGCTGGAGGATGAAGGTTCCAGCAGATGAAGAGAGGTCCAATTCAGATGGATGTTCGGAGGACAGAAGATGGTTAATCCATGTCCAAGATAGCTGTACAGGAATGAAGAGCTTATTAAACTGAACACGAACATACATCCAAGGAGCAAAGTCTAGGGATGGTAGAGAGAAGGGTCCGAATGGAGCCCTGAAATGGTGCCAACTAGGATCTCTACGGAGGTAAGGTTAGGATGCTAATCAGAACGCTGGAGATGATTTTGTTGAAGGCTGAAACAACAGGTACAGGAGCAGAAGCATCTGAAGAAGTGGCTGAAAGCAAGAAGTGACACATGGTGTCAGAGGCACCACGCTACAGTAGTGTGGGATGAAACAGGAGCTTTCTGAGGTCCCCACAGAAGCCAAGATGAACCAGGAGAATCCCATGCAGGATGACTGGATGAGTTAAATGGAACTGCCAGGAGGCCATTGATGTAGACAGGCTGGATGCTGAAACCCTCACTTGGGGTAGCGAGGAAGGTGTAGAATATACATATGCAGACTGCTCAGTTAGTGGAATATCCACTAAAGATACAGATTTTGAGGGACGAAGATATCATAGATGGTGAGATGACTGGGGAGCATTGGCTGGATGAAAAACGGTGATGAGGTAGTTTCAGAGACAGTGGTAAAGGTATCATGTATGTATGGTAGGTGTATAAGCAATTTAGAGGCTTGCATGTGGTTGTCATGAGTCCTTTGAAACATTAGGGTATGATCAAGTACCTCAATAGGAAGGGAGAAAATGTCATAAGACATCCAAGGAATTGAGGTGCACTCCACGGAGATGTCCTGCATACACAGCCTGAGCTGGAGGAATAGGAAGGAAGCTGAATTGCAGTACAGGAAGTGAATACATTGATAAACTAACAAGCTAGGCCTATATGTGGGCAAACTGAAGCATGGAACCCACACCTAGGTACTTTATATGCAGAGTTCAGATGAATGAACTGTAGTGTAGGTCTCAGGCAGTCAGAATAGGGAAGATGAGACCCCCATGTGGATCTGCCTTGGTGAAGATGGAAATATGTTTGAGTAATGAGAAATGCCCCCTCACAGGGCGTGTTGGTTTTGGGATGGTGGAACCCCCACGTGGGTCCACCATGGCTAAAGGATTACATGATCTGAGGTAAGAAGGGCAAGACCCTCACATGAGTTTCCCTGTAGATGACATGGAACTATGTTTGAGCAATGAGTAATGCCCCACCATGGGGCACATTTGTTTGGGATGGCAGGACCCCCACTTGGGTCTACCATCACTGTATTATTGAATAGTCCAAGGTAAGAAGGGTGAGACCCTGAATGTGAGTGATATGAAAATATGTTTGAGTAATAAGTAAGACCCCTTCATGGGCACATTAAACAGGATAGCGGGACCCCCCACAGGTCTGCCATCACTGTAGTAAGACATGGTCTGAGATAAGGAGGGCAAGACCATTTGTTTGGGATGGCAGGACCCTACGTGGCCCGCCATTGCCAAATTATTGGATGGATGAGCAATGCCCCCATGTGGGCATTTTTGAATGGGAAGGTGGGACCCACCACAGGTCCCCCTTCACCATAGTATTGCACTGACTGAGTAAGGATGACGAGACCCCCCCGAGGGTCGGCCTCAGTGAGGAGGAAATATGCTATGAGCAACGCCCCATCACAGGCATGTTACATAGAAACATAGACTTTGGCGGCAGATAAGGACCGCTTGGCCCACCTAGTCTGCCCATTTCCCTACCTAGAGGATAAGCTGCAGATCCTATTTAACCAACAGCCTATTTCTTCCTATCCCCCACAAAAATTGCTTTATGTCTATCCCATGCATTCTTGCATGCTGCCCCTTGAATGGGATGGTGGGACCCCCGCCGTGGGTCTGCCATTGCCATAGTATTGCACATGAAATAGGGATGGTGACCCCAGTAGGTCTGCCTTAGTGAGATGGAAATGTGGTTTGAGCAATGCCCCTCATGGAACAAGTTTGAGTGGGCTAGCAGGACTCTACGAGTCCGGGCCACATGATATGCACTGTTTGAGTAAAGGTTGGCGCAGACCCCCATGTGAGTCAGCCATTTATGAGAAGGACACTGAAGAGTAGGAATGCAAATCATAAAATAATGCCAACAGTTAGAGTTGCTGCTTCGTTAACCATCAGAAGTGCTGTTTATGCCAAAACAGATATCATGACAGCTTGCTGTGCTCTTTATACAATGTTCAAAATATGTCCCAGATAAGGGCTACTTGATTTGGTGAGCCTAGTCCCTGAATTGCAAGGCTGGATGAGAGCTATGCCCCATAGCGATAGTCAATGTAAAAGCACACAACAGATGCAGGGACAAGCAGAAACGCTAGAGGAGTAGTAATTCTGGGACACAGACTGTCGTGGTTGAAAGTCTAGAACTCCTGCGAAGGAACTCAGTCCTTGAGTCTGTGAGAATAGGTGAAATGAAGATTGCAGAGGCTGAAGAGTGGCCAAACATAGAAACATAGAAGTTGATGGCAGATAAGGACCGCAAGGCCCATCCAGTCTGCCCGTTCCTTTTTCTACCTTATAAATGTGCTATCGGCCTTTGTTCTGTCAATGGCCTATCTATTCATACTCATCTGTATTGCTCCCTTATGCCTATCCTATGCCTGTTTCTAGCCCTGCACTGTATTCATATCCACCACTTCTTGAGGTGGGCCGTGCATACACATAGCACTCTTGAGGATTGCAGAGAAGCCAAATTATCACAGGAGCCGGCCAAGAGAGCAACGCTGGCTGCAGGTAAAGCCGGAGCAGGAAAAGAGTATGGAATGGTGGGTCTGAAGTGGGGGTAAGAGGCAATGAACTATGTGGCACCACCAAAAGAAAAATGCCCAAAGGAAATTAAAAGTAACACAGCAGGGAAGCAACAATGACATGGACAACAGGAAGGGATTAGAGAGGAGAAGGGAAGAATGGGACATGGGGGACTACAAATGAAGCACACAGGACCCACAAAATGGACAAAGTGGCAGCAGAAGGAGGAGGGGGAAGAAAATCAGGGCAGTGAAGCCACAGGTGGCAGAGAATGGAAAGGAATGGGAGGATGAAAAACAGCCACGAACGGCAACAGAAACATGAAGCAGGGAAAGTGGCAACAAAATGAAAGTGGTAAACAAAGACAGAGGGAGGAAGTCATGGAACAACACAGATGAGCTGTGAAATGGCAAGGAGGAGTGCAGAGGCGACCACACAGAACAGATGAGGTAGAGAGGAGGAAAGAAAGAAAAGAAAAAGAAAGAAAGAAAGAAAGAAAGAAGAAAGAAAGAAAGAAAGAAGCCAGCCCAGCCCCAGCAGCCTCAAGGGAGCTCAGTGCAGACGGATGCCAGGTTTTGAAATGTTTGAAGTGAGCAGTGGAAGTGCTGAGGGATTAAGTAGAGGGATGTGGAAGAGCTAGTCCCAACCCCTTGAACCTCAGGCTATAGCCTTCCCTTTGTATTATGTATTCCCCAAGGCTATCTGTCTCTCCAAGGGAATTTGTGAAACTGCAGCTCCCAGTGTCTAATGGTAAAACCTGTTTTATGGCATCTGTTTACCTTTTGTAAAAACACATTTATTACCAAATATGTCACTTGTCTGTGTCTCTTTACTAATTCACAACTACAGAATCTAACTGGGGCTAAGCACCTAACAATGCCCAAAGTGCAAAGAAATCACAGATCATGAAAAGCAGCAATTATGTAAATCAAAGTAATAAAGGCAGGGTACAAGCACAAAACAAGAAATAAATATGCAGTATGTAAGCAGTAAGACGACAGTGTGTGTGTTGTGCTGGCACAATGCACACCCAGGGTTGTAGTGATGCACACTACCACAGGCAGAGTGCCTTTGGCCCCTGGAAGTGTGTTGTGCTAGCACAACATTCACCTTGATGTGTCTTATTGCATTTATAAAATGGATAAACTGAGAAAATCTGAAAACCAGAAAATGCCCACTTTTATTGAAAACAGGTATTTTCTTTTGTTAAAAGTAAATAGTAAAAAGCACCCCCCCCCAGCTGTCAAGCATCTGTCTATCCAAACATTCAATGAATTGAATTTTTGTTTATCTTGGAATGCAGGAATTCAAGTTGCTGCAGAATTCTACTGGCTGGATTTTCACGTCTCTCCACACAAACACAAACTACAGAAGGCCTCAGTAAATCCACATATTCAATTGTATCTGGGGCAAAGCAAGCAGCAAGACATCCCTGGCAGGCAGGTAAAGGGGGGGGGGGGTGCTTCTATGGTCAGAAAAGAAGCATCAGAAAACAAAACAGTGAGTAGTGCTTCATTTTCATTTGTGTATGTGTATAGGAGGGAATATTATTTATTAATTTATTTGAAAATTGGTAACAGGGAGCAGTACACTGAGCCAAGACTCATTTCCAGGTGCGACCCAGGGAAGGGAACAGGAAATGCAATAAAACATACAGTATTGATGCTTGGTACAAGTAAAGTGCAATCAAGTACAATGTAACATGGAATATGAAGGAACACAACATTTAATCAGTTTGTTTCCTCTTTCTGTTTTGAAGAAGTTTAATTTCTAGGGCCTGTTTGATTTTATAGTGAGTAAAGGTGGCAGCCATGTTTGTAAAGGCAATTAAGAACTAAAAAAAAGCTACTGATATTGCTAGTCTGTTGTGTCTTGACTGACAGCACTTTTCTACCTGTGCTTCTTGCTCTCTCAATGCACAGGTCCTAACCAATCAGGATGCAGTATTTTGCTTACCCATTTTATAAATATATAAATATATATTTTAGGAGCGCAGTCACGCCCCTGTATTTAGGGTTGAGTAGGCACGTTAATGTTAAATCTCAAATTCTGTGCATTAATAACAGCAACCGTTCCACAGATTTGCATGAAAGTTGGTATGCACGGTGTGGGATGGTTGATCTTTTGATTTGCCAAGTTGTGTTTTGGTTGGAAATACGTTTTATGCCCAGCAAAGCACCAAAAAATGCACTTTTTGACATTTTTGTGCAGTATTTGTCTGTGGTGCTGTGCAGCCAAAGTATCATCTGTTGGTCTGAAGCTTGGGCGGTAGAAAGCACTTGGGTCAAGGAACATGCCACATTTTATTTGGTGAAAAAATATTAATCCATCCAAAAGTTATTATAGTTTGAAGTTCCCATTATGAGTCAATGGGAAAATTTATATGTATGAGTTGCGAAAGAAGAATTTTCGGCGGCATCGTGGCCATTTTCTTTGCAGCCTCGCGGTCAAAGAATTAAATAACTCTTAAACGGTTTGGTCTTTCTACTTGAAATTTTCAGGGATTTTAGGGGATGTCCTAGAGATGTGACTTAGCTTGTTTAGGTGTTGGAATTGGCTGCGGAGATATTCCATGACAAAACTTGATGTTTTCCTCACAGGATTACATTGCATTGCTTTGGTCTTTTTATGTGACTTTTTCAGGGTTTTGAGGGGATGCCCTACTTATGTCAATTATGTTATTTAGCTGTTGGGGAATTAATTGGTTGCAGAGATATTCCATGATAAAGTTGTCGTTTTCCTCATAGGATTACATTGCAGTTTGGACTTCCGGTGGTACCATGGAGCAGTGAACATCGTCTGTCAGAACTCTCTCCCTAGCCTTTCTGCAAAAATAACAAAATACCCTATTTTAGAAATTTTAAAATAAATCAAAACGTACTACCATATAATCACTACTTATTGCCAGACTACATGAAAAGTTATCTCAACCTACAAAATCGCTTTAGGGTATTTCAAAAGTTAAACAATTCAGGAGACGAGGACCAACCTGAAGAGGGGAACAGCCCGATAATAATGGCAGCTACCGAGGATGCCAAATGGATATGCCAGGGTAAAAATCAGCCTAATAAAACCCCCCTCTGAGTCCATATTAGCAGCTATTCAAGAATTTCGAATGGAGGTAAAGCAAACTCTAACGGACCTCCTCCAGATCTCCAAACACTACAAGGGACGTCTAGATGAAGTGGATCATCAAATTTCCCAAAATACAGAAATGCTCAGCACTCATCAAGAAACCCTCATGGCTATGGCAAAGACACAGCTTCAGATTGTCCAGTGCCAAGAAGATGCTGAGAATAGATCGAGGAGGAAAAACTACGATTTTATGGTATCCCGAGGAGGAGGAGGGCTCTAATATTCATGCCTTCCTCGACCATTTCCTTCGAGCCATTAGATCTGCCACCTGAATTTCCCATAGACATTGAGAGGGCACATCGAGCGTTGGGACCCAAGCCCCCTTCAGGATCGCGCCCAAGGTCGATCATTGCTTGATTTTTGAACTTTGTCATAAAAGAACAAATACTACAAAAAGCGTGGGCAAAAAAGTGCTTATGTATGAGAACTGGAGGGTGTATGTGGACAACGATTACGCGCTACTGACCCAAAGATTAAGGCCTGAGTACACATCTCTCTTCCCATGCCTTAGACTAAATAAAATAAAATTTAAAACACTTTATCCTGCAAAGTTGGTGGTGCATTTCTTGACATTAATTAAGACATACCTCACAGCAGATGAAGCGACGGCTGATTTGAAATTGAGGGGATTGCTTCAGGAAGAAGGAAAACAGGCTGCAACCAGACCACGCAGACCCAGTGAACAGCTTCTTAAAGAAACAACAGCGCTGCATGAGTGACAATCCTTGGTGGCCATAATAAAAACCATCCAACAATACCGGAAAGTATCAGTACCAGCTACAGAATGAAAAGGCAGCAAGAAGCAGTAGAACGGTCACCCATCTAGCAAACTCCATAAGGATTCTGAACAGTTTGGAGAAATTTGGGTAGGGGAGAGTCCAGAGGGGAGGTGGTGGCTAATGGGGGTTCGGAGCTGGGGGGGGCTTCTGGCCTGTAGACCATTATAGGAACCCTGGGGAGCTGGCTATACAACAAGTATAAGGGAGCAGAAGGGATGCAATTAAATAGCCCTTACACTTGAAGCTTTACAGAATTATCCCAATGTCAAAGTATTGGAGGTGTCCTAATGGCGGGTTTAAACCAGGCTGGGAACCTCTTTAATCTGGCTCATAGTCTCCCTGCTGCTTTTCCCAGGTTGATCTGTGGTCAGGGCATAGTTGGCCCTCCCTTCTGCCTCAGGCCTCCCTTCCTCTTCCTTCTGGTAGCCTCCCCCACCTTGGATAATACTGAGAGGAGTTATAAGAGTGATGAATATATATTTTAAGAGATGGAATTAACTTTAACTCTAATTTATTATTTAGTTAAAGTGACTTTCCTGAAAATCATCACGTAATACCTCTTAGGGCGAGACTGTAGAGGAGGCTACCGGAGAGAGCTACTATGCAACTAGAGGTGGTGCTATGATAACCAGGTCACCCCAGTCAGTTTTAATGGGTTACTTACTGAACTCTAGCGGCAGTGATCTCATTGGCTGGATAACAGCAATAAAGACCGTTCCCTTTTATCCCCATCCCTTACTCCGAAGACTGCAATGTGAACTGTCATTAGGGATGGAAATGGAATACAGTTTACAGCCGTATTGTTTTAAGCCTAGAACTTGGGAAATGGGAAAGGCTGCAGGCTAAACAATCGGGACTTATGATATACATCATGTTCATTTGAAGGGCTAAAATGAAGTTCAGTGGAATTTGGACTTCCTCTCCTTTCTCCCTTTTCCTACTCCCTTTTATCTCCCTTCTTCCCCTCCCTCCCCCCATTTTATTTCCTTCCCTCCTTTCCCTCTCCCCTCTCTTGCCAATTTTTCTTAACCCCCTTCTCTAACCATGCTTTAGAATAATTAAGGGACCTGAATCTCTAACAAAATGGGGGACAGGGAGACTCAGACCATACCCTCCTATGGATGTCCCTACATTTACTTCTCTTAATATGGGGATACTTCCCACCTGAGAAGTTTTCCATCCTTTTAACAGCACATACAGCTCAGACTGTAGCTATAGCCCTTCATTTCAGGAGCCTCTTTGAGGATCCTTCCTCCTTGAAACACATCAGAGGTGGCTGACTAGTCCCGCCTCAACAATGGAGGTCACACTGTATAAAGTTTGCAATGTTATACGGCAGTTAATACAGCCGATATTGGGTAGTTTTAAAGTTAAAGTAGTTTTCTTTTTTTCTAAAACCTCAAGGTTGAGAGGAATAGATGGGAAGAGTTAACGTTCCCTGATGGTATAGGTTTTAATTTTAACCAGAAGTTAGTTATATTAAATCTTCCACTTGGGTTAAACCATAATGTTATAAAACAAAAAATGAGACAAGCACACCAGGTTTTTCAAAAGCCTTTATTTCAACAGGATCCTCTATCGTCCTTCCAAGCTGAACTGAAGGATGATGGTGGTTAATCAGACCAAAATATTTTCAATGAATGTAAATAGGCTTCACAGCCCTATTAAGAGATCACGCCTCATGCAGTTTCTTAACAGGCAGACAGCGGACCTCCTATTCCTTCAGCAGACAAATTTATCAGAATCAGAACATCAGAAATTACAGTGGGGACACAGATATACAGTTTATGCCTCCTCTCGTGCAAGTGGCTGCAGACATGGTACAGCCATCCTGGTCCCTAGAGGGACAGCCCTGGAGGTAAAAGAAGTTATCACCGATGCTCAAGGACGTCATGTAATCCTTATTGTGATGCTTTATTCCCAGATGGTCACTTTAGTAAACACTTATCTTCCCCCCAATCTACACGGGGAGTGATCCAATCCTTTCTCCAAAGGTTCTGCAGTTCATCAAGGTATTTTAATTATGGGAGGAGATTTTAATTTATTGTTATCCCACATGAGACACCTCATCCCCACAGGCCTATCGATCATCTACTGCCCTGAAGTATTTCAAAACAACACTTGACCATTTGGGGATAGAAGATATTTAGAGGAGACTTTTCCCCTCAGATCTAGGATATACTTACTACTCAGCTCGCTTTCAAACCTGTTCCCGGTTAGATTATTTTTTCATATCATGAGAGCATTTTTCCTTGGTCCAGGATTTACTAATAGGTCCCTGAATGTTATCGGACCACCACCCTTTACTTTTAAAAATTGATTTAGGTAAACCCCCTAAAATGAAACTTTGGCGCCTTAATCCTACCATATTGAAAGATCCAGAATATCAGGAATACATAAAGACCAGAATTCCACAATTTCTGACTGAAAATTCAGGAGGTGATCAATCGGACCCTATCGTATGGGATGCCTTAAAGGCTACTATACAAGATGAGACAATAGCTTTTTTAACTAAAAAGCAGAAGAGGGTGGAGGCCTTATACAAACATTATACAGAACAGTTACAAACATACCGACTATTATACAGAGATGGTGATAGAGTGATCCAAAACAGAATAAGGGAACTTAAAAAATAAATACAAAATATCATGGATTCCAAAGTTTTACAAACTATGATGTATTTAAAACAGGCAAACTATGAGGGAGGAACTAGGGCTACAAGGTTACTGGCAAGGAGATAAAGAAACAGAAAACATATGGCAACAATTTTAAAAATGAAGCATCCATTAACAAATCAAATTTCCTATTCCGATCAACATATTAGAGATTCGTTTAAGACTTTTTATCAAATACTTCCTCCCCCTTGGCTTCATCATCAAGGGACAGAACAGAATTCCTCTCCAATTTACCCTTTCCAAAATGAATGAAATCACAACAGACTTCTTTTA
Organism: Neoceratodus forsteri; assembly: GCA_016271365.2. Classification (NCBI taxonomy): domain Eukaryota; kingdom Metazoa; phylum Chordata; order Ceratodontiformes; family Ceratodontidae; genus Neoceratodus; species Neoceratodus forsteri. The sequence continues at coordinate 1,279,391,425 of CM057459.1, read as the reverse complement.
CGTCCCCTTTACGCCCGGACAAACTTTTTTTTCGAATTAAAGCTTTAAAACCCAACAAATATCCAGGCCTGGATGGATTCACGGCAGAATGGAAAAACAAATTTGTGGGACTTCTCCTTCCTTCACTTCTTTCTGTCTTTAGGGTGGTGGTGGGTGGTGAGTCCCCCCCCCCCCATGGCAATATGCAGTGATCACTCCCCTACTTAAACCAAGTAAAGATGTCATGGACCCATACTCATCAGCCCAATCTCAGTCCTTAATGTAGATTATAAAATGTGTATGGGTATCTGGACTTCAAGGATGGTGACTCTCCTTCCTCCGATTAACCATTCTGACCAGGCGGATTCATAAAACAACGAGGTACAACTGAGAACATCTGTCAAACAATACTACTAATGGAATTTATTCACACTAGACAGATTCCCACAGCCTTTTTAAGTCTTGATGCTGAAAAGGCTTATGACTGAGTTTCTTGGGAATTTCTTTGGGTTACCCTTAAATATTTTCCTTCCCTTTCTATCCTGGCTTAACACAATATACTCATGACCCAAAGCACATATTCATTTGAATGGAGCAATAACATCCCCTATACTTTTACAACAGGGTACAAGACAGGGCTGTCCACTTTCTCCTTATCTATTTGCCCTTTACATGGAACCCTTGGCCATGGCAATTAGACAAGACCCTCGAATAGAGGGGATCCCCTTAGGCCAAGAGACCTATACAGTTTCCCTGTTTGCAGATGACATACTACTGTCAGTCCTCTCCCCTGAATTATCAATACCAAGAGTGTGGGAATTGTTAAGCAAATACGAGCAAATAGCTAACTTTAAATTAAATGTAGCAAAAACGGAGGCAATGATGTCATATTTTATCCCAACATCAGCCCTTAAAAGATCCTTAACCCTGAAATGGAGGACCATCAAGTTTAAGTATTTAGGTATCCATATACCCTGTAAACTGGAACATCTGGAGCTGGTAAATTATGAACCAATCTCACTTCAAGTTCAAGAAGATTTAAAAGATGGGGCAATCTAAAATTAACCTTTTGCAAAGAATAGAAACCAGTTGGATGAATATTCTGCCCGTTTATTATACTTATTCAGAATGTCCCCACCTTTCTGGCTGCTTTTACTTTAAATCTTGGAACAAACTAATTTCAGCTTTTATTTGGGAGAATCAAAGGCCAGAATACATCACTCTCTTTAAGTTTGTCTCAGGATCGGGAGGGAGTCAACTTCCCAGACTTAAAAAAATATGCAACTGCAGCTCTCCCAAAAATTCTTTGTCTCTGGCTCTCGCCTGATTCCACCTTAAGATGGAAGGAGATAGAATTTTCAATAAATGACCTCCATGATATAGAACAAATTGCCTTCTCCTCTCCAGCCCACTCCCCACCTTTGGCCGATTTTTCATAATTTAGCCCAGACCTTAAGAATTTGGAGGAATCTTAAAAGACAGAAAACCTTTAGGCAATGTTTCTTCTTTTTCATTCTGATTTCCAGAGATGAGGGATTTTTATCCATCCCAGATGGATACCTCATTCAAGGCTTGGCATAGCTTGGGCCTGAGTTATTACTAACAATTAATCAATACTTCAGGAGTCTTATCTTTTTTATATTTACAAGGTAAATACTTTCTTTCGGCAGGAGACCAATATTGCTATGTTCAAGTCAGGAATTATATTCTACGACAGAGGGACTTCCCCACTTGTGCTCCTAGCCCATTGCCGGTCCTGTGGTCTCTACTTAGAGATACCTTAACAGGCAACCCCTGGGGAAATCTTATAGGTCATCTATACAGAATGCTATGGGATAATTTGGGAGACTCATCTGCTTCGCTACTAAAGCCTGGAATAAGGATTTGCAACTTGAAATCCCTCCCAATCTGGCAAGAATCAACTTTATAAAGTGCTAAGGTTACATTTTCAGGGATATGGAGGAATTTGCCTGGAAATCTAGGTCCAGTACTTCTCTTCCTTGGCAGTATTAATAAAATACCTGCCAACTTCATATGGAAGATGCTGGAGGATTGTCCATGTCCACTAGCGGACCTGGGCCATATATTTTGGCACTGTCCAGCCCTAATGCCCTTTGGATAACATTACAAATAGAGTAAGAGAGGTGTCTTGGTGAAACAATTGAACTGACAGCTGAAATGGTAATACTGTCAGTTCCCCTCCCCCATAGACCAAATTGGACAAAAACCTTACTCTTTCTTTACCTCTTGGCTGCAGAAAAAAAACATTACCCGTAAATGGATGTTCCCCATTATTCCCACAGTTTCAGATTGGTATACTTTAGAAACAGACATTTATAGAGTAGAACATATGACAGTCAAATTCCACAATAAGCAGGGGGCCTTACTCAGGAAATGGCAGGGTTGGATATTATATTTGTGATGGACGCTGAACTGGTAGACCTCAGAGTTCTTCACTTGGAGTGGTGAAGAGAACTGCCTCACTACCAGCAGTGCCAGCAACACCCTTAGCAGGTGAGATGGCGAGGGGTTGTTAAGGTCTGAATGGGGTTGGGCTGGTGGAATCACCCGACAGGGAGAGGCAGGAGTCATACACAGAGATTGGATGAAGCAAAGACATTTATTAGGCAGGAGATGATGGAGGACATGGTCATATAGAAACATACCAACCACAAAAACAGTAGGGAGTATGAACAGCATTATGGATATCTAAACAGTTACAATGAAACTCTAAAATGTCTAAACTCTATGCCGTTCTTCTCTATGGGTGCACCACTGCCTATTGCCACTATACCTCTATAATTATTCAATAGTTCCTATACTTATTACTAAACTTAGGCAAGAATCAGATGTTATGTTCTACCCACAAAAATATTTGGTTTAGTTATGACCACAGAGTTCTACTGAAGTCCAAATGTCACCTAAGTCCAAAGGTCTGACGTCTTTGTGTAAACCGTCGTTCTACAATGGTAGCTGCAAAGGCCAGCAAACAGAATGGTTGATATTAAACACAGTTCCCAGCAGGGACCTTGTGAAGGCCACTGGGTGGTGAGAGGTTTGGAAAACAGACCATATTATTCTTTGGCAAAAGTCCACTCTCTCCAAGGCTGCCGGAAAGAAAGAACCAGAGCAACTGGTTCCTGGAATAACCCACTTACAGACTATTAGATTCCAAACTGAAAACAAAGGATACCTTGGCCAAAATGCACTTTCAGGGCCGCCAAGGATGAGGAGGAACCAGGATCTGCATGGCAATGAATCCACTTGAGGACTACCACAACCTGAATGATGAATGAACTGGGTGGGCCATAGGCCTTATCTGCCGACACTGTCTATGTATCTATGTATGCTGCAGCACTCCAAGGGCCAGCTAGACTCAGAAGGATCTGGGGTGAAGACGGATCTCTAATAGGACCAGGAACCAGAAGAATCTGTAGCGAGGATGGTTGATTCCACAATCTTGTCACCAGAAACTAGAGCAAAATAAAGAAATGACAGACACGTCCCGAACTGGGCTTTGATGGACTCAACTTTTGACGAACAACCAGGGGTGCAGACCAGGTTCTCCAGGATGTGCACACTCTTCTGTGGAGTGCAACCAACTTCAGGACATCCAGATCAGGCACTATATGAAATGACACTGGCATGGCTGTCGTAATGCGCTTGAACTTCGGCGGACATAACTTCAAGCTGTGAAAAAACAAGAAATGGAGGGTACAACTAGTGCGAATGGCGACTGACTCGACTTTGGAGGATGACACAGACGGAGGAGATGATCTGATGGTCGACACCGCTTGGGAGAAGAATGATGAAAAAGACATCCCCTTCTGGGTAGAGACTGATTCTGAGTACAGACCACACCAAGGGACTTCAGTGTGGTAGAAGACTGAGACTGTCCCCATACAGTGGTAACAATGTAGCTAATAGATACACCTTTCTGCAATGTCCAGAGGACTGCGTCATGACCGGATAATTTACCAGGAGGATGGTCAAATTATAAATTTTGGGACAATTATTCTATACCCAGGGCAATAGTTCAGATGCACGGGCAATAGTCCAGATGCCTGGGACCATAGTTCATACAACAGGGGGCAAATAACCACAATCCTAATGTACAATGCAGTCTTGGTGCTTCTTGGCAAGCTCACAGTCTTTCAGATACTTTAGCAATAAACAGTTGCATAAACAATACAGTTGTTACAGTTACTTTGCTGTATTTGTTAGCTAAGCACCCTTGGATGGACCCTTTTCCCTGACTGTAGGGCCTACTGGAATAGGATCTGGCTACCCCTGAACGTTTTGCTATGAGTGCCCCAACCACTCTACTAGGGGGGGTATCACTTGCCCTATACTGGTTACCCTAACCACTAAAGGCCTAAATGCCTTATTCGCTGTGGGGCCTATATGCCCTACCTACTACTAGGCAGGCTTACCCTACCTCACTTTGGGCCTGGGAACTCTGCTTTACCTCAGGCCTGGTGCCTTACATTTACCTCGGACCTGATGCCCCAAATACTGTGGGCCTGGCACCCTCTTCTTAAATATGGGCCAGGAGCCCTAAGTACAGTGGGCCTGGTGCCCTTCGAAATGGGCCTGGTGCCCTCTATGAAGTGTGCCTGGTGCCCTACCTGAACTGGGCCTGGTTCCCTACCTGAAATGGGCCTGGTAGCCCTCTCTGAAATGGGCCTGATGCCCTCTCTGAAGTGGGCCTGGTGCCCTCTCTGAAATGGGCCTAGTAGCCCTCTTCACTGTGGGCCTGGTGCCCTCTGAAATGGGCCTGACACCCTCTTTATATTGGGCCTGGTGCCCTCTTTACTGTGGGCCTGACTCGCCCCTTTTAAATCATCGGGCCCCCTTTAAATCCTAAGGCTCAATGAGCCTTCTGTCACTCCAGGGGTGAGTTGCCTCCTTAATCCCGCCCCTGTCATGAATATTAATAGGCCACTGCTTGGCCTTACTGCACTGGCCCCTCCCCCTGGGCATCACTACCACCCTGCCCCCTTCTGAATATTAAATAGGGTCCTTGCCACCTGATTCCTCTGCAGCACTTAGCCGCTCCTCCAAGCGCCTTGTTCGCGCTAATGAATAAAATAAAAAAAACATAGTCTTTGTTTCGTTGGGTGAACAACACGAATCTGTGTGCTGCCGCCGACTCACTGCACACACCAGTGGGCCTGGAGGAAGCAGGTGGGAGGTGTTCTGGCAGTGAGAGGGAATGCTGCTGGCAGCAGGGAGGACGTCCAGGGGCCTCGGGAAGGCCGACAAGGAAAGCGACAATGCGGCACTTGCAAGCTGCCGATGAGGGACTGAAATTAAACTATAAAAGAGTGGGGGCTAAAGCAAATAAACAATGGGGCTCTTCACCCCAGACTGTGGTGGATGGCCATTTACTATCTTCATGGTGCCCCGATGGCACCACCGACTGCAACACAGTGCAACAACAGGGGTCTTCTGGCAGGGGAGGCAGAGCAGGCACACAGCTAAGCCCTAGGGATGGCTTCAACACAAGGTAAGCCCTAACGTGTCCCTATGACTTCTGTGTCCTCTCTCCTCTGCAGCTGCCCAGGATCAACTGCCTAAAAAACTGTTAGCCTTTCAAACTTGAACCCCAAGGTTCTAGAATGGCAGAGTGGAATGCTGTGCATGAGCAGCTCAGCACAGCATTCCATCCAGGCCATTGTTACTGAAGCTGCTTAAATTCTACTTTTTTACAATATTTACAGTGCACGGGGCACTTTTTTTCTACTATTTACAGTTGTTTCCCATTACCAGGAGGGGAAACTTTACTTAAGAGGGGCCCCTTGTACTGTACCCTGCTGCTTACACCTGTAGCAGGCACCCTGGGCACCTGCAAACCCCTAATTTATTTATTTATTTATGTTTTTCTGGGATGCCCCAACTTTGGGGCATTACAAATTATTCCCAAAAGGACCCATCCTTTGTCCCTTAGTTTTCATGGGAAGATAATGGCCACAATTGGCATGGGAATGGGGAGAGCTGTGTTCCTTCTGTTTTAAGGACTTCCTCTCTCCTGGTTGCTCGAGGGGGTGGGGAGGAGCACCTCTCCCCTTTGACTTACACTTCTTATTAAAATGGGTTGAAGGAGGTTCTGCCACCTGCTGATAACCAGGATGGATAGACAGAAACTTTTGGAGGCTTGATGAATAAAAGGTGGTGTGTATTAATCGAAATTCACATACTATAGAGATGTACAATTGTGACGAATGCTATTTCTTTGTGTGATTCACATATAACACAATGGAAATGTTTAATGAAAGAAGCTTAATTATACCAACCAGATGTATGAAAGATGTCTCAACCAATAAAAACAAAATTAAAAGAAAAAGGATCACATTGCAGTCTGTGTCTTGACTTTCGGCACTGTTATCTCAGAAACTAAGCGAGATACTGACTTTCTGCTACTGCAGCTCAGATCACCTGCAGGTGATCTATGCTGCTGAAAAAAGATTTGAAATTGCAGAGTAAGCCTGCAGTGGAATTTTTTCCATACACTGCACGGTTCATGAGATATTGTGAAATTACTATCACAAAGGTTCAAGGAGTATCTGTACAGTGCTGTTCAGTGCCCATATCTCAGAAACGATTTGAGATGCAGGTGTGATCATTGCGATGTTGCATGCAGTACTCACTGTTGTGATTACAATGATGCTAGAATTTTTTTGCTAGCTCTTATGGTCCACAAGATATGCACAAATTCCTGTCACAATGGTTTGGTGCCCTATAGGGCTGTTGCATGGCTCCGTGGCTTTGTGTAAGTGGGAGCATGAGCCCAGGTGCAAATTGTTATGCAAAAATTGGCAACTTGGTGGAAGTGTGGGGCCTGTTCCCACCAATACATGTTTTTTACTACTTATACTACACTTTTCCAAAAAGTAAGGAAATTCTATGCAAAAAACTGTGTTAATGCATCATTTAGGATTAAAGCAAAAAAAAAAAAGTCAGGAAATGGGACATTAGGATTGAAGCCCTAACTCCCCACCCCACACTGATCCTCCACAGACTGACAGACTCTGGGTGTGTCATTGGGGTTGTGAGGCCTAAATCCCCCCATTCTCCTTTACTTTAGCATGTCAATGTGTTCACACATGGAATGGGGTAAGGTGGGCCTCATATTGCTTGACACACCCGAGTCTGTCAGTCTGTGAGAATCGGGCTGGGGTGTGTGTGGGAGGTTAGAAGTTCAAAACCTGTGTTAATGCATCATTTAGGGTTAAAGCAAAACAAAAGTCAGGAACTGGGACATTAGGGTTGAATCCCTAACTCCCCTCACACCCCACCTGATCCTCCACAGACTGACAGACTCCGGGGTGTGTCATTGGGGTCATGAGGCTTAAATCTCCCCCATTCTCCTTTACTGTAGCATGTCAATGTGCTCACACGTGGAATGGGGTAAGATCTGGGCCTCATGACCCCAACGACACACCCCAGAGTCTGTGGATTATCGGGCTGGTGTGTGTGTGTGGGGAGTTAGGGGTTCAACCCTAATGTCCCATTTCCTGACCTTTTTTTGCTTTAACCCTAAATGATGCATTTTCATAGACTATATATGTTATACCTGCATGGTAGTGCAGGTATAGTTAGGGTTGGCAGACCACTTTAATGTTAAACCCCAAAGTTTGCACTTTAATAACTTTGTAACCATTTGCTTGATTTACCTGAAATGTTACATGTGTAGTGTCCAACCATAGTTCTCTGAATGTTTAAAGTTTTATTCCTGTCGGATGTACGGTTGCAGAAATGTAGGATGTCAGAAAAGTGAAAAATACCCAACTTTTGTGCATTTTTTGGTTGGGCTTAAAGGACTGAAGAAGGCATTTCAGTGGATTCAGATCTGCAAGTCTATAAGAGCCTGGGTTAAACTGGTGCCTTTTGAAGATCTGGTGAAACAATATTAACCCATTCAAAGGTTATGCAATTTTTTCATGTCCCATTTTAGCCTATAGGAACATTTATATAGGCACTGTGAAAACTTTGGTGAAAACATTTTTTGTGCATGAAAACATTTCATTATATGGTATAGTGGTGTCACAAAACATTTTGTTGTCATGAAAAATTTTGTTTTTACGCAGCGATGCTCAAAATATTGTCCCATATGTTGTTTTCTTTCTCACTTCATTGTGCCAAGGTGGATTGTGCTTTTGGGCTGAAATTTGCAGGGTGGCAAGCCCTGCTCCCACAGATGTGCCTTTTGGTGGTTTGGTCCCCAAATTTTCAACGGGCTCATAGTTACAGCCGTTCAAAATTGAGAAATTTCCCATTGTATTACATTGCGGTGCCTTTCGGTGCCTGTATCTCAAAAACTATTTGAGATACTTATTTTTCACTATCTGCAGCTTTGTCCACCTTTATGTGGACTAAGCACGATAGAGGTTTCGAAGTCATGATTACAACTGCAGTGGAATTTTTTCCACAGTTGCTACAGTTACTGAGTTATTGGTAAATCAGTGTTACAAGGGTTCCTTTTCAGGCATATAGGGCTTCTGTATGGCTCCATTGTTACATGTAAGTGGGAGCGCAGAGCCCAGAGTGCCCACGCTTCCACAGATGCATATCATTATGCACAAATGGGCAGTTTGGTGGGACTGCGGGGCCCACCAACACACACCATTTACTAATTACATTATATTTTTTCAAAAAGGAAGGACATTCATTGCAAAAAACTTTGTTAATGCATCAGTTAGGGTTGATGTCACAGCGACAAAAGTTTGGAAATTTGATGTTAAGGTTATCCCCCTACCACCCCACCCCCACTCCCCATCCTCCACACACCAAGAGACAATGGGGTGTGCCATGGGGTCATCAGTCCTACCTCTGCTGTGAACAATGTTGTGGAGTTGTCAAGGTCAAACAGCACTCATACAGATAAATCATTTTTCACAAAGGTCACCTCTGCATATTTAATAATAATAACCTTTATTTAGTTTGCATCTTTAATTATCAGGCGCATTACAAAACAAATCTAAATACTATAATAATGAAACCTAATGCAGTCACAAATTTATACTGCAGGATTATGTTTTCAGATTTTTTTAATTATAATTTATTAAATGTTTATGATTTTATATTGTTAAGTGCTTTTGCATGTTCTCCCTCCTGGTTGCCATGGTTGTTGCCATGGACTCCCCTCAGAACAATACACTGACACTGCGACATTGTAGCAAATTGAATAATGGCACCCTAGTTTCTGTACAGGAAGATGGCAGTGTTTTTTAGCGAGTTCCACAGAGAGTGCCTGCGGTTGCAGCATCTGAAGGACTGAAACTTCTGAAAGGACCAAAGCTTCTGAAGGGACTGAAGCATCTTAAAGGGGCATTCTATGTCGTTGTGTAGATTGAGGGGCTAACCTTATTTTGGCTGTGGTTTGGCTGGGTACCATGGAGACAGCAGTTCAGGCAGTTCAGTATGGTAGTATGGACAAGCGGAGGTGTACAGCAAAACAAATGACTTCCTTAAAACAAGGTGTCTTTTTCCTTGATAAACTGTTTTTTTAATTGTTTATTTGTTTACAATACTCTCAGAAAGTGAGACAGTGTTCATTTAGTAGCACTTGACTGTATGGAGTGAAAGACTGGTAAATGGTACTGCAGGTACAGTGGAAAACTCCTGAAAATAGTGCCAGTGGGAGTACTGGTGATGAGTTTACTATGTGTAAATCTAAGATTGTAGATTTAACTCAGATAAACACATTTATCACATACCTATGTCTGTCTGTCTATCTATCTATATGTCTATTTCTATATCTCTATATCTATATCTATATCTATATCTATATCTATATCTATATCTATATCTATATCTCTATCTCTATATCTATATCTATACCTATCTCTATATCTATATCTATATCTATATCTATATCTATAGCTACAGGACATCTATGTCTATGTCTATGTCTATATCTATACCTATATCTATATCTATGGCTATGTCTATGTCTATATCTATATCTATATCTATATCTGTGTAGTCCCCATCAGGAACTATGTACCTTTAAGAGTGTCTATTGGGGGGGGGGGGCGTGGCTAACTGAGTAGTGTGAAGCAGGTTTCTGTAGCTCCGAAAACAGAAGTTTTCAATTGCAGAAAATTGGAGTTTAAACTTCTCAATCCAGGTTAAAACTCTTTGATTCATAGAGAACCCATCATACTGATCCTCTACATACCATAAATATCTAGATTTAGTAGGTATGGGTCGTCTAAAAACCACAACTGGGGATAACGGCTCCAAACAGAAAGAGATCTAGTCGGGCCCAAGTAAAGATGGAGAACCCTCATCCATAAATTTGAACCAACCGACCAACGCTGCCTTGCTCAAAGCCATTCAGGCTCTGGACAAAAAAATTGATGATTTCACCGTGAAAATGCTGGTGGTGGAGATGAAGCTGCAGTCAGTGGAAGACAAAGCCAAAGGAGTTTCCAGGTCAGCAGATAAAGCTGTGGCAGTGACGGCAGGGCTTACTAAGGATAGCACGCTGCTTCGATGACATCTTTAAAATTTGGAGACTAGGGTGCAGGCGTCCCATATTCATATTCTGGGTTTACATGAAGCAGCAGAGCGGGAGATAGCTGCAGTTTTCTATCTCAGTGGCTCCAGGATACTCTGCAACTGTCTTTTGTTCATGTGCTCCAGAAGGCTTACCAGATTACACCTCAGGGAGGACGAATACACGCAGCAACAACCAATCCTCCAGCCCATACAATTTTAGCAATCACAGGCTCGGTCAGGGAAAAGGATGCTGTCCTGCAAGAGGCAAAGAAATGCAGTCCTCTCAGCTGTCAGGACATCCTAGTTCACCTTTTTCCAGATCTAAGCTTTGCTACATGGCAATGCCGCAAGGGCTTTCATGGCGTGTGCTCCAAATTACACCCGCTTGCAGTTCACCATATGCTCCTAATGCCTGTGACCCTCAAAATCATTTATGGGGATAAAACCTATAGTTTCTTTGACCCAGTAGAAGCAGGGAAACTGCTGGGTAGGATTGAACAGGACTGTGCAGGCAGGGATTCTGGGTCAGATCTGGAAGCTGAGGACAATCCCTGAGGTAAAGAGCCACAAGGACATGGTACGAGTGTGAAGAGGAACTGAAATTACTATCTTGGTTTATTCTAACATACTAAGATGCCAGCAGAGTAGACCTAAAGTCCTATAGAGTCTGCTTGAAAATCAGCACCCGGTCAAGACACCATTGCTGCTCCCCCCATCTCCCTGTAATTCTCCTTGACCCCTTCCCCCATTAGTGTTACACCTCCAGATTTGGCATTCCTCAGCTTTACCTTATCCTTATACCTGTCCCAGCCACTCTTGAATCCCTCCACTGTATCAACAGCCACCAGTTCTGCAGGCAGCGCATTCCATGGGTCCACCACCCTCTCGGTAAAGTAGCACCTCCCTGAGCCTCCCGCCAACCAGCCTGATGGAATGCCTCCCTTGTGACCCCTTCCTCCCTCAGCTGGAACACCCTATTTGGGCTGACCTTGTTAACTCCCTTAAGATATTTAAAGACCCCAATCATATCCCCCTTGTCCCTCCTCTCCTCCAGGGAGTACATGCTCAGCTCATCAAGTCTCTCCTCATAGGATCTTTCCCCTAGGCCCTGAATCATCCTGGTCACCCTCCTCTGGACCATCTCCAGTACTGCAATGTCCTTCTTCAAGTATGGGCACCAAAACTGCACGCAGTACTCGAGGTGCAGTCTAACCAGGCAGTTATACAGAGGGAAAAGTACCTCCCATCTCTTTGATGTTATCCCCCTGGCAATACACCCAAGCATTTTATTTGCTTTAGCTGCAGACCTCCTACACTGGTCAGAGTTGTACATTCTGTCATCTAAGACCACCTCAAGATTCCTCTCCCCCACAAAACCTGCAGTTTCTTCCCAACCAAAAGTACTCATAATCAGGGTTCTTAAGCCCCAGGTGGAGAACACTGCACTTTTTGCATTAAACCTCAGTTTCCAAGTGCATGACCACCTGTCCAGGTTTCTAAGTCCCTGTGGGGCTCTTGTACCTCTCCCCATCCAACACCACCCCAGCTTGAGTCATCAGCAAGAGGCTCATCTCACTCCTGATACCATCCTTGATGTCTGAGATGTATGCATTAAACAGGAGTGGAGCTAACACCAACCCTTGTGAGACCCCACTAATGACCATCCTAGGAGATGATACTTCCCCCAACCACTGCCCACTGAAACTGCCCAGTTAGCCAGTTCCCCATCCACCTCACCATCCTTTCCCCCACCCCCATTCCTCCCAACTTGTCCAGCAATCCTGAGTGCGGTACTGAGACAAACGCCTTGCTGAAGTACAGAAAGAGGACATCCACTGACCTTTCCTGGTCCAGTGCCTTTGTCACCCAATCATAGAACTTCACAAGGTTAGTCTGACATGATCTGCCCTGAACGAAGCCTTGCTGGTGGTCATTCCGATGGCCCCGTGTTCCTATTAGTTACCCTTGCTTTCATTATGGACTTTTCTTGGTGAAACATTCTTGTAAAATGTTGTTTAGGTTAATTGCTACAGTAAAGTAGAGTTTTTTTCTGCCACTCTTGCCTTCTCTCAAGCCGCTTCTATTTGTGTCACAGTCCAGATATTAAGGGCTCCATAATAGTTGTGCTGAGCTAAAATTCCAGTTACTGATGTCTAACAATAATTTAATAATGGGGTGAGGAGGCTTACTATCTGTTTTAAATTGACTTAATCTAGATAGTTATTAGCTAATAGAAGCTACTAAGCTGCTCGAATATAAAGTAGTTTTTTCCCTGTGTTAGTATATAGGAGATGGTTAGCCTATTAAATGGGTGAAATGGTGCAATGTTGGTACTTCTCCTGTTTAATCCCCATTAAGTGGCAGCAATAACCTATGATTTCTTTTCTTTTTCTGAAATGTTATACTATAAAATGTTGTACTACAACCCCCAAGTGATGTAACAATTGTAGGAGTGCTATGATGGTGTACTGTCATAATGTGGTTACTATTTTACTGTGCACTGTCCTACAGGAAATGCTTGTATTGATTTGCATTTTTGATGATCAATAAATATAAATTAAAACAAGCATTTGTCAATACCGAATGTTGATTACGTTGGTCTGTTGAGCACGCTCACTGCCTCTGTCAGTTGCTCAGTCTGTTTTGTCCGGTGCTGCAGGCTGCTCTTTTGTACTGGGCTCCTGCCTGCATTGGCACCTTGTTCTACCCACTAAGAAATCTGCAGCTGTCCTGACGGAACTCTGTTGAGGTGGCTCACTCGCCCTCTCTCACTCGCTTATTCTGTTTCTCCTGGTGCTACAGGCTGCCCTTTTGAACTGGGCTCCTGCCTCTGTTGGTGGCTTTTTCTGCCCACAAAGAAATCTGCAGCAGTCCCAACACAGGTCTGTTGAGCCTGCTGACTCCCCCTCTCTCACTCACTCGTTCCAATTCTGCCAGCGGTGCAGGGTGGCCTTTTGTACTTGGCTCCTGCCTGCGTTGCTGCCTTTTTCTGCCAACAAAGAAATCCGCAGCAGTCACGGTAGAGCTCCATTGAGCTCACTCACTCCCCCTCTCTTACTCACTCGTTGTGTTTCTCCTGGTGCTGCAGGCTGCTTTTTTGTACTGGGCTCCTGCCTGCATTGGCACATTTTTCTGCCCACAAAGAAATCCACAGCTGTGCTGACAGAGCTCCATTGAGGTCGCTCACTCCCCCTGTGTCACTCACTCATTCTGTTTCTCCTAGCGCTGCAGGCTGCCCTTTTGTGCTGGCTTTTGCATCTGTTGGCGCCTTTGTCTACCCACAAAGAAATCTGCAGCAGTCCTGACAAAGCTCTGTTTAGCTCGCTCACTCCTCTTCTCTCACTCACTCATTTCTGTTTCTGCCGGCGCTGCAGGCTGCCCTTTTTTATTTGGATCCTGCCTGCGCTGCCGCCTTCTTCTGTCCACAGAGAAATTTGCAGCAGTTACAATACAGCTCTGTTGAGCTGGTCCTCTCCCTCTCTCACTTGCTCATTCTGGTTTCCCTGCCATTGCAGACTGCTCATTTGTACTGGGCCCCTGCATGCATTGCTGGCTTTTCTGCCCACAAACAAATCTGGCAGTCCCAACAGAGCTACGTTGAGCTCACTCAGTCCCCCTCCCTCACTTGCTCGTCCAGTGTCTCCTGCCTGCAGGCTGCCCTTTGTACTGGGCTCTTGCCTGCATTGGTGGCTTGTTCTGGCCAGAAAGAACTCTGAAGCAGTCGCAACACAGCTCCATTGAGCTCTCTCACACACTCATTCCTTTTCGGCCGGCGCTGCAAGCTGGCCTTTTGTATTGGGCTCCTGCCTGCGTTGCCACATTTTCTGCCCACAAAGAAATCTGCAGCAGTCACAACAGAGCTCTGTTGAGCTCACTCACCATCACTCTGTCACTCGATTGTTCTGTTTCTCTTGGCGCTGCAGGCTGTGCTTGTGCACGTGGCTCCTGGCTGCATTGGAATGTTTGTCTGTCCACAAACAAATCCGCAGCTGTCCCGACAGAGCTCTGTTTAGGTCGCTTAGTCTCCCTCTCTCACACGCTCATTCTGTTTGTCCTGGCGCTGCAAGTGGTCCTTTTGTATGGGACTCCTGCCTGCATTGGCACCTTTTTTTGCCCACAAAGAAATCCACAGCAGTCCTGACAGAGCTCCGTTGAGCTCACTTATTCCCCCTGTCTCACTCGCTCATACTGTTTCTCCCACCGCTGCAGGCTGGTCTTTTGTACTGGGCCCCTGCCTGCATTGATGCCTTTTTCTGACCACAAAGAAATCAGCAGCATTCCTGAAAGAGCTCCGGTGAGTTTGCTTACACCCCTTCCATCACTTGCTCTCTCATTCTGCTTCTCCAACTGCTGCAGGCTGCTCTTCTGTACTTGGCTCTTGCATTGGGCCCTTTCTCTGCCCACAAACAAATTCACAGTAGTCCCGACAGAGCTCAGTTGAGTGCGGTCACTCCCTCCCCTCACTCGCTCGATCTTAATGTGTCCCAAATGGTGATTTCCCACAGCGACTGTGCTATTCTGCGGCAGGAGTGCAAAAATACATTTTAGCCACGATGTGAAAAATGGCAGCTGTACTGTTCATAAGAAGGTGTGGAAAAATGGCACTGTTGAAAATGTGGCATGAAAATATTACAAAATTGTGAAGTTACAAAGTGCGTGGAAACAGTTCACACTGCGCTTGTAAACTCATATATGGAGTTTCGTCACCAGATTTTCAACATAGGCATTTTAGGACCTCTGCTCATGAACAGTGTCACTGTCATTTCTTAATCTGTCCTGAACAGTGATTTCCACAGCGACCGCATTATTCTCGTGGAATTGTGAAAACACATTTCGGTCAGGATGTGAAAAATGACAGCTGTACTACTCATAAGGAGGTGTGAAAAAATTCCACTGGTGAAAATCTGGCGTGACAATATTACAAATCTGGGAAGTTCAAGGGTGCATGGAAAGTGTGTAACGCACACTTGTATCACAGTCATTCGATGGGCTATTATCACCACATTTTCAACTTAGGCATTTTAGAACCTCTGCTCATTAACAGTATCATTCTCATTTTCTTAATCTGTCCTGGACAGTGATTTCCCACAGCGACCACTCTATTCTGCACCAGAAGTGCGAAAACACATTTCGGCCAGGATGGGAAAAATGACAGCTTTACTGTTCATAAGTAGGCGTGGGAAAATGGCAATGTTGGAAATCTGGAGTGAAAATATAAATTTGCAAAGTTACTAGCGTGCATGCAAACTGCGCAACGCATGCTTGTAACACAGTCATTTTATGGAGTATCGTTACCAAATTTTCAACATAGCCATTTTAGGACCTTTGCTCATGAACAGTGTCACTGTCATTTTTTTAATCTGTCCCAAACACTGATTTCCCACAGCGACCACGCTATTCTGCGCCAGAAGTGCGAAAACACATTTCCACGAGGATGTGAACAATGACAGCTGTACTGTTCACAAGGAGGTGTGACAAAATGCCAATGTTGAAAATATGGCTTGAAAATATTGCAAATTTACGAAGTTACTAGTGTGCGTAGCAACTGCGCAGCACGTACTCGTAAAACAGTCAATTTTTTTATTTTTTCCACCAAAGTTGCAACATAGGCTTTCTCAGAGCCCACCTCATGAACACTGGCACTGTCATTTCACTAATCAGCCCTGAAAGGTGATTCCGCACAGTGACCGCGAAATCACCTTTCAGGGCCGATTAACGCCATGACAGTTCAAGAATTCATGAGGAGGAGTCCCAAAAACCCCATGTTGAAAATTTGGTGAAAAAATTCCCCAAAAATGCCTGAGATATGCAATAAAGTTGAAAAAACCCTATGTATTACATTATACAGCTTACTGGCACTTCCTCAGTTCATGGTCGGCTTTGAAGAGTGCAGAGGTGTTCCCGGTCCACCGAAGATTGTCACGCTGAGCTCCTAAGGTAAGTATGGGGTGAAGGGGGTGGGGAGGCAGGGTGTGCAGTGGGTGGGTGCAGGTTGCGGGTGGGAGGCAGGGCGAGCGCCGAGGGACGGTTTCCTTTTTTTCAGGAGAAAAAAACAAAACAGATGTTGTGGGACCATTTTTTCTTCACTGGGGCATCTGGCATGCTGGGGTGGGCTCCCAGTGTGCAAGCAGAGGCTTTCTTGTCGGGGCAGCAGTAGCTGATGGGGGATTGGGTATCATTATGCCGACGAATTGGGCATCCGTCGGCAGGAACTAAAGCGGGGTGGGTGGGTTACAGAATGCCGATGGGAGTAGGCTCCCCGTGGCAACAAAGAAACAGGAGCACCAAATCCAATGGGGATTGGGCACCCGTCGGCAGGAACAAAAAGCGGGATTTACAGAATGCCGATGAGCATGGGCCCCCTGTCAGCAACAAAAGAAACAGGGGAGCACCAAAGCCAACGGGGATTGGGCACCCCGTCAGCAGGAACAAAAGCAGGGGGGTTTACAGAATGCTGACAGGGAGTGGGCTCCCCCGTCGGCAACAAAAGAAACACGGGAGCACCAAAGCTGATGGGGATTGGGGCCCCCATCTGCAACTAAACATGGTGGTGTGGGGGCTTATATTGTTTGTGAACACAGTGGCAAGCCGCTGCCACGTTCACAAACAATATCAGGGGTTTTACATCCTGCCCTGAAATGACAGGTCGCTCCCTCATTGCAGTGGATGGCTGACGCTGCAATGACGAGGCAGCTCCTGATTGCAGTGGTTATCTTTTTAGAAGGTTGTGGCACGCTGGCTGAACTAATGTCAGCAGCAGCATGCCATGGCATTGGGGGAAGCGGGACAAGCCTTTGCAGACTGTGGGGGCACTGGGCACAACAGTGCCACGCCTCCACAACCTGCTTGTGGAGAAAGCTGATGCAACATGTTTCTTGAGCATGTGCGCAATCAACATAAAAAAAGAGTGCCCATCAACCTCTAGATTGTACCAATTTTCTATGCCCTGGTCTTACTTGACATTCCAAAGGAGAGGAGTCTGTGGTCTGTGCTGAAGGGCAAGGACTGGTGAGTAAGGGTTGGTGGGAGAGGTATGACTGGTACACAGCCCCAGCTCTCACTGGTCTGAAGTTTCTCTGTAGAGCCTGGTACTGGACAAAGAACTTCTTCGTTGTGGCTGCCATTGAACAAGAGCCTCGAAAGGGGGAGCCCCTTTCTCCAGCAAGAGAAAAAGAATTGAAGATAGAAGTTGAGGTCTGTCTAACAGACAGTTGGTCCAGGGAAGATTTGTGGCCATAAGATCTGAGGAGATGTTCACTACATTTCTTATGTAAAGTGACTTGGCCTGGCATCCAGCAGTGCCCTTCCTCCTCAAGTGAGGACAAGTGACTGGAAAGTTACATAATTTCTATCAAAAAAGTGGGAATTTACCTTAGTGTGTAACAGTGGGCTGGTATTGCCCTAAAAGGGGGCTGGTATTGCCCCAAAACCTCTTGTCCCTTCCACACACTTCAGCAGGCACAGTTTCTATTTATTTCACCTTTTCACTGGAAAGTGAACATTCTATTACTTCTGGGTAGCAGTGGGCTGGTATTGCCCTAGAAATGTCTGCATATTACTGGCTGACACCAGACAGATGTCCCTGTGGGTGAAGTATGACAATTTAAAAGTCAGATCTGTGAGGAAAGTGTACAGGAAAAGACTCTGGGAAGTCTGAGTTTATTCAGAAGTGCATGATTGGATCCAGTAGCACTAAACAGCCATAGCACTGGAACTGTGAAGTTGGCCAAGTTTAAGTGAATGGGAAAAATGGGCTATGAGGTGCCTGGGGAGTCCCCACCTGTGCTGCCAGGGGTGATGGACAATGAGAGCATCTAGGGGCCTCCATCAGGGCCAGTATCATGCCAGTAGAAGTACCCCACTAGGGTTGAAGCCAACCCAAAAGTAATAGAATGTTCACCCTTCAGTGAAAAGGTGAAATAAATAGAGACTGTGCCAGCTGAAGTGTGTGGAAGGGACAAGAGGTTTTAACATCAGTATCTGTGAGCTCACATAGGAGGAATAAAGCATCCTGCTTGTTTTATAATTCC
This sequence comes from Neoceratodus forsteri, assembly GCA_016271365.2. NCBI lineage: Eukaryota > Metazoa > Chordata > Ceratodontiformes > Ceratodontidae > Neoceratodus > Neoceratodus forsteri. Next base: position 1,279,372,910 of record CM057459.1, on the reverse strand, counting down.
CCATTTGGACATTTGCCTTTGCTCTGCATTCAAGTTCTGCTAACCCCATACGTTGCAGTTTCAATTGCCTTGCCGTGTGCCAATGGAGCCCCTGAGGTCATTTCAGGCTCGGGAGGCCAAGTGAGTGACGTTGACTTTCTGGTGTGAGTCTCCACCTTGAAAATATTGTGCCATCATGTCATACCCCTAGACCAGGGAGGTGGACTTACATTATACATATACACTGCAAAACTGGCAATGCAAAGATTAGGGTTCACAAAAGTCAAAGTACACAAAGTAGGGAAATAAAAACATTAGAGTTTGCAGTTTTGGGAATCTTGGCAAATTGGTGGTCTAGGTGTTCCTTGGGGTGGTCAACCTAATGCCCACCCCTCCCCAGCTCCTTAGCTTCCTGCCCAAGCACAAGGTCAGGTACAGGTACAGGTCCAAGTCTCATGTCTCACAGTCATATACAGTTTGAGATACATAGATACATAGACAGTGTCGGCAGATAAGGCCTATGGCCCACCCAGTCTCCCATTTGAGCTTGAAGTTCAGTTTATGTTTTCCAGAAGTCTGTTGCCCCTTACCCCTGACCTCCAGAATTCCTTTATGTCTATCCCATGCATTCTTAAATCCTGTGATTGTTTCAGCCCCCACCACTTCCTCTGGCAGGGTGTTCCACTTGTCCTCCACCGTTCTGTGAAGAAATTCTTCCTCACGTTTCCTCTGAAAGTCCTCCTCCAACTTCATCCCATGCTCTCTAGTCCTGGAACATCTTTTTGCTTAAAAATAGTGTATTCCTGCACCTTGTTCCTCCTGTAAGATACTTGTATGTCCATAATGTCTCTATTATATCCCTCTCCCTCCTCTCCTCCAGGGAGTACATGTTCAGTTCCTTCAACCTGTCCTCATAGGACTTGTGATGCAATCCATGCACCATCTTTGTTGCCCTCCTCTGAACCTTTCTACCCTGTCTATGTCCTTACATAAGTAAGGTTCTCAGAACTGTACACTGTACTCCAGGTGGGGCCTCACTAGTGTCTTGTATAGTGGAATTATGACCTCCCTTTTCCTGCTGGTGATGCCCCTGCCTATGCATCCCAGCATCCTATTTGCTTACCTGCTGCCTTGTCACACTGTTTCCCTACCTTGAGATCATCAGAGATGATAACCCCAAGATCTCTTTCCTGCTTGGTGCATGCATATCCTCACCCCCAACTGATATATTGTGCCAGGATTTTTGTGCCCCATATGCATTATCTTGCACTTCTTTGCATTGAATTTCAACTGCCAAACCCTGACCATTCTTCAAGTTTCTGCAGGTCCCTTCTCATTCTGTCTACACCCTCTGGTGTGTCTACTCTGTTACAGAGCTTTGTGTCATCAGCGAACAGTGAAATTCTGCCTTCTAGATCCTGCATGAATGTCACTGATGAAGATGTTTGAATAGGATCCGCCCCAGCACTGATCCCTGTGGTACCCCACTGGTCACTCTCCCTCTGTGAGTGACAGCCATTTACCACCACCCTCTGTGTCCTGCTGCCCAGCCAGTTACCTAACCACCACACTACTGTCCTGCCCACACCCATATTCCCCAGTTTGTGTAATAGTCTTCTATGTGGCACAGTGTCAAAGGCCTTGCTGTCACAGATAGGCCATGTCCACTGCCCTGCCCTGATCCACCTCTCTAATCACCCAGTCAAAATTCAATGAGGTTGGTCTGACCGGCCTCCCCTGGTGAAACCATGCTGCCTTGGGTCTTGTAGTCCATTGACAACCAGATGTTCCACCAATCTCTCCTTCAGTAGTGCTTCCATGATCTTCCCACTACCGAGGTGAGGCTGACTGGTCTGTAGTTCCCGCTTCCTCTTTGTTCCCACTTTTGTATAAGGGACTACATCTCTATCCTCCAGTCTTTGGGTACCTCCCTGTTTCCAGTGATCGGCTAAACAGGATAGCTAGAGGTTCAGCCACCACCTCTCTTAGTTCTTTAAGGACCCTGGGGTGCACCCATCTGGCCTCATTGCTTATCAACTCTTATTATTTCCAGTTCTTCAGGACTCTTTCTCGTGTAAAGGGACTTGTGTCCATTTCTGCACCATTCTCACCCTTGTACTCCCTTGGACCCATTACCCTCCTCTTCCTCAGTAAAGACCGAGCAGAAATACCTGTTCAATATGTCAGCTTTACTGTTGTCATCCTCACACGGCCCCCATCCTCCCCTTCAGTCTCACTATCCATCCTTTGCCTTTCTTTTTTCACTTATGTACCTGTAAAGGTTTTGTCCCTCTACCCACTGATTTTGCAATGTGTTCTTCTGTCTGAGCTTTGGCTTCCCTTACTGACCTCCCTGCCTCCCTTTGCTTCTCCTGGTACTTCTCCCTATCCCCTTCTGCCTGTGTCTTTTTGTATTGCCTGAATGCAATTGTTTTGGCTTTCACTTTCTTTGCTACCTCTTTGGAAAACCATAATGGTCTCCTCTTCCTTTTCCTCTTGCTAACCTGCTTAATGCATAATTCTGTTGCTCTTGTAATCCCCATTTTAAATACTGCCCACTGTTCCTCAACCCCTGATTCCTGCCCCATTCCTCTTAATGCCTCTTTCAAGGATCTCCCCATTTTCCCAAAGTCTGCCCCCCTAAAATCCAGGATACGTGTTTTTGTGTGTTTGGTTCTGCTCTTTCTGTGATTTCAAACCACAATGACTGGTGGTCACTGTTCCCCAGGTGCTCCCCCACTGTTACCCCCATCACACTGTCCCTGTTTGTGAGCACAAGGTCCAGTACTGCCTTCTGCCAAGTTGGTTCCATGACCAGTTGCTTGAGGAAGGCACCCTGAATGGAGTCCAGGATAAATCTGCTCCTAGTTGATGCTGCTGCTGGGATGCTCCAGTCCACGTCTGGAATATTGAAGTCTCCAACCAGTGCTACCTCACCCTTGTCTGCCATCCTTTGGATGGCTAGTGTCAGGTCCCTATCTGTTTCTTCCTCCTGGGCTGGTGGTCTATAGACCACCTGTGCAGATGGCTGGTCCCATTTTCCTTTCAAGCTAACCCACAGTATCTCTCCCCATTTTGTTCCTCTTGGATCTCTGTGGCCTTATGTCATTTTCACATACAGTGCCACTCCTCCTACTCTCCTGCCTGCCCTGTCTCTTCTGAGATATGTTTACCAGGTATGGCCATCTCCCAGTCATGGTTATCATTACACCAGGTTTCAGTGATGGCCACAATGTCCAGGTCTGACTCTGAGATAGAGAAGTATGACACACCACATATGGACAGCAGAATCAGTCATAAGCAGGGCAATGTGTGCAACAAGAGATCATGTATAACTTTGTTTGCCAGGGAGGGGTGGACATTAGGCTGACAACCTCAAGGATCACCACACCACAGATTTGCCAAGATTCCTGAGATTCCAAACCTAATGTTTTAATTTCCCTGTTTTGTGCACTTTGACATTTTGGAACCCTAATCTCTGCAGTAAGACAGTTTCTTTTTGCAATGAACTTCCCATCTTTTGTGATAGTGGAATCATATAGAAAACTGCATATGCAGAGCAGAGACCCTGTGCCAAGGAAATAGTCCATCTGGCTGTAAAAGTGCTGGGCTCTTGGGCCCTGTGCTTCTGTACAGCTACAGATACATATGCGCAGGGCCGAGAGAGCCCTGCAACAATGGAATAGTCCATCTGACTGTGGAACTGATGGGCCCACTGAACCCTGCGCATCTGTGTGGCTACGGATGAAGATGCACAGTACCCTCTGGGCCCTGTGCCAAGGAAAAAGTCCTGACTGCAGAAGTGCAGTGCCCTCCAGGCCATGCAGCTCCATGCTGGTACAGATGCAAAGCATTTGTGGGGCTGTCTGGGGGGCTGCAGAAGCACAGAGCCCCTTGGGTTGATACTGAATAGAAGGGCAGGATCAAGGTCCTTCTGGATACAGAACCACAGGGTCCATAGGGCTACTGTGTATGTAAAACAAAAGCCCTTTTAATAAACAAGTAAAAGGTGGGCAATGGGTTGTGATCAAAAAGAGAAGAACTGAAATGCTCCTATATGATTTCCTACAGCTATGCTTCACGGCACAAAAAAGTATCCATCAAGAAGAGCACCGAGATGGAACTTGCACAATGTAATAATTTCATTGCACATATAGTAAAAATTAGAAAAGTGCCTGAAGTCATACACAGCAAAAATGAAACCTACCCAAGTCCATCGGCCAGCCAGCTACAAACCCCAACGCTTCATCAGAAGGCTTCATATCTATAATATATCTAACCATTTTTGCTCCACAGGCAAGCAAATAAATGGTAAAAGGTGCATTTTACCTTTTTAAATTTCTGAATCTCAGAATCCAGATGAGCGGCTGCCATGAAACTTCCCAATTCTTAACTTGCCACGCTTCCTGTGCATGCAACATTTCATGCAATTTTGTCAAATGGCACCAAAGTAATTAAGGTGCAAAAATCGGGATTTAACTTTAAAGAGCCAACTCAATCCATGCTCAGAGCCACATTTTAAACCTAATAACTCAGGAACTGATTAATATTTTCCGAAATCTTTAACAGCATCACCTTGGGATGAGCCACCTCAACCCTGAAGATTTTGGGACACAATTTCAAATGGTTTTGGTCTAGATGAGAGCAAAATGGCCAAGTGTGTTTTTTAATGTTTTTACACTACCTAGATCTCAGACTCTGGACAAGCAGTTATTAAAAACTTATAGATCCTAAGTACATGGCACCCTGACCATGCATGCAAATGTCACACAATTTTATCAATTTGAAACATAGAAACCTAGTCTGCCCACTGTTCCCTAACTACCTGTATTACCACAGACCCTACTTGATCTCCGGCTTATCCCCCAGTCTTATCCTAAGGATCCTTATCCCTATCCCATGCTTTCTTGAATGCTGTTAGAGTTTTGCCACCATCACGTCTGCTGGAGGCTGTTCTATGCATCCACCACCCTCTCCGTGAAGAAATACTTCCTCACATCTCCCCTAAGTCAACCCCCCTCCAGCTTCATAGCATAAGCCCTTGTCCTTCACCTTTTTTCTGAAAAATGCTTTCCTCTTGAACCTTATTTATACCTGTGAGGTATGTGAAAGTTTCTATTATATCTCCCCTCTCCCTCCATTCCCCCAGTGTATACATATTAAATTCCTTCAGTCTTTCCTCATAGGGCTTTTGAAGCAGACCCTGCACCATTTTGGTTGCCCTCCTCTGGATCACCTTCATTCTTTCTATGTCCTTCTGGAGATGAGTCTCCAGAACTGGACTCAATTCCAGATGAGGTCACACCAGTGATTTATACAGGAGTAACACCACCTCCTTCTTTCTGATGGTGATTCCCTTCCCTATGCACCCCAGCATCCCGCTAGCTTTCCTGACTGCCTTGCCACATTGCCTAGCCACTTTTAGGTCATCAGATATTACAACTCCTAGGTCTCTTTCCTGTTTTCTCATGAAATGGTGCCAAGTTATTGAGGTGCAGAAATCAGGGTTAAACATTAAAATTCTGAGTCAACCAATGATCAGAAGCCACAATTTTAAAACCTTATAAGCTGGGAAACAATAAATATTTCTTCACAAAATCTTTAAAAGGTACCTCTTTCGGCTGAGCCACTTTTACCCTGAAAATGTTGGAACAAATTCCAAACCATTTTTGTTCTAGGTGAGAGCAAAAAATACAGTCCAAGAAGAATGTGTTGTTCTTATTTTACACTCCTAGGTCTTGGCTTGCAGACAAATGACTATCACCAAACTTATGAAATTAAATGACCTGGCAAACCTGGCTGCACATGCAAAATTTCATGGAATGTTATCAAATGGCACCAAAGTTAAGAAGGTTCAAACTGACAACAGTAAAAATCTTTCTGATGAAACACAAAAGTAAAACAGCCTGAGAAAGTAAAATTCTTCTTTATTATCAAAGGGCAATTTAAACACCCAACTGAGCATGCTCAGAAGTCCAATTCACAACCTTATTACTCTAGAACTGATTAATATTTTCCATGAAAACCTTCCAAATAATTCCATACTGTCTTGGCTGTAGGTAAGAGAAAAAAATAGCTAAAACTGGTTCTTATTATGTATTATTGACATTTCAGGATCTTGGAATCCGGTTAAGCGCCCATCCCAAAACTTCCCACATCTTGAGAACTTGCAACCTGGACCATGCATGCCAAACTGTGTACAGTTTCATCAAATAGCGCCATAGTTATTAAGGTACAAAGATTGGGGTTTAACATTTAACACTCTGCTCAACCCTAATATATGGGGGCTATATGATGGGCGACTGTGTGAGATGTGAAATATTAGCATGAGGGCAGAGTAAGCATTGATAATATCATGAGTGGCAAACTAGCAAACAGGCTAGAAGGAGGGGTGGAGCAACAATGGGGAAACATCAAAACTGCCATCACAAAGGCAACAAGCCTTTGTGTGATGCGAACAAACAAATCAAAAAGAAAGAAAAAAGTCACTATGGTTCTCAAAAGAGGTGGCGGGGAAGGTTAGGGAGAAAAAGATAGCATTTAGGAAGTATAAGGAAACACAGAAGGAGCAGGACAGAGAACTGTACCAGTTAAGGCAGAAGGAAGCAGGGAGGGAAGTCAGAATAGCAAAGGCCCAAACTGAGGAAAGGATAGCCAACTCGGTTAAGAAGGGGGATAAAACCTTTTATAGGTAAATCAGGGAGCGTAGAAAGACAAAGGGAGGGATAGTGAGGCTGAATGGAAAAGACAGTGGGTGGGCAGAGAGAGACAGTGAAAAAGCAGGGATACTGAACTAATACTTCTGCTCAGTATTCACAAACGAGGAGGAGGGGGACATGCCTAATCCAATTAACAGAAGCACTCTGGATAGGGGTCTGATCCTAGTCCTTTCACAGAAGAAAGGGTTCTGAAAAAATCCTAAAACTGAAGGTGGACAAAGCAATGGGTCTGATGGAATTCACCCCAGAATTCTAAAAGAATTAAGGGAGAATTAGTGACACCACTGACTACCCTTTTAACAAATCATGGGAGGATGTGGGTACCTGAGGAGGACTTGAGGAAGGTGGATGTGATTCCCTTCACAAAAGTGGGAGCAAGACAGAGGCAAGAAACAACAGACCTGTCAATTTGACCTCTGTGGTAGAAAATGATGGAATCACTTCTGAAGGAAAGAATTGTTGAGTACCTAGAAGAAAGTGGGGCACAGGACCCAAGTCAGCATGGGTTCACAGCAGGAAGGTCATGTCAGAAGAATCTAATTGATTTCTTTGACTGGTGACCAAAGTAGGTGATCAGGAGGGGCTGTGGACATGGCCTACCTAGACTTTTAGCAAGGCATTTGACACAGTCTCATACAAAAGATTAATAATCAAATTAACCAGCCTGGAAGTGGGTCCCAGTGTGGTAGCCTGGGTAAAACATTGGCTGGACAACAGGACACAGAAGGTAATTGTAAGTGGAGTCCACTCTGAAGAAAGAGGGTTACTAGTAGGGTATCGCAGGGTTCAGTACTGGGTCCAGTCCTTTTAATGTCTTTATAAGTGACATTGGGGAGGGACTGGAAGGAAAAGTATGCCACTTTGCAGATGATACAAAGATCTGCAACAGAGGTTGATACACAAGGAGGCATGGAAAGGATGAGAAGGGACTTGGCAAGGTTGGAGGAATGGTCAGAAGTATGGCAGCTTGGATTCAATGCAAGAAGTGCAAAATAATGCACCTGGGCAACAATAACCCAGGGAAGATTATACAATGGGGGAAGGTTGTAACAACAACAAAAATGGAAAAGGACCTGGGGGTAATCATATCAGATGACCTGAAGGTTAGCAAGCAATGTGAGAAGGCAGTAGGGAGGGCTGGGGGGATACTGGGATGTATAGGGAGAGGCATCACCAGCAGAAAACAGGAAGTTGTTATCCCTCTGTACAGACAGTTGGTGAGACCCCGTCTGGAGTACTGCATCCAGTTTTGCAGACCCCATCTCCGCAAGGACACAGACAGGATGGAGACAGTCCAGAGGAGGGCAACTAAAATGGTACAGGGTCTGCAAGAGAAGCCATACGAGGAGAGACTAAAGGAGCTTAATATGTATACCCTTGAGGAAAGGAGGGAGAGGGGGGACATGATAGAAACTTTTAAGTACCTCAGTGGAATCAACAAAGTACAAGAGGTAGCATCTTTCAGAAAAAGAGATGTGCAAGAACAAGGGGACACAATTTGAAGATGGGGGGGATGGCTCAGGGGCAATGTGAGGAAGCATTTTTCCACAGAGAGGGTGGTGGACGCATGGAACAGCCTTCCTGAGTAGGTTGTGAGGTCTAAAATTGTGGGAGAATTCAAGAATGCATGGGACATACATAAGGCAATTCTTGTGGTGGGTGGGAAGAAATAGGCTGTTGGTTAACCAGGATCTGCAGCTTATCCTGTAGATAGGGAAAAAGGGGCAGATTAGGTGGGCCAAGCAGTCCTTATTTGCTGTCAAAGTCTATGTTTCTATGCATGGATGCCAATATTCACGTATTACACAAGTCGCACATCATGTGTGCCATTTATACAATATGGTCCCCAATATGTTTAGTTTGAAAGTTAGTTTGTTTCTAAGGTCTCTCAGCTTTGCTGTGTTGGTGTGTTTGCTGCATGGGAATACTTGAGTGTTTCTGTTCAGTGAGATAAGCTAAGGTGTTGTCTATGAGTTTAAAGTGCTGCTGCTGAAGTTGGGGAGTGTTTAGGTGAAGAATCTGGAGTGGATAATTTGGGTGATGATGTATTTGGAAGCAGGTTTATTTCATGTATCAATTCGGATACGGTGGAAGTTATACAATGGGGGTGAGTTTATGTGCTTTTGTTGTATCGTACATAGTTTCACCCCTATTGTATAAACATGCACTGCCATGTATTTATAACATATATTCATGGCAAAAAACTCTGTTTAATGCATCAGTTATGGTTGTTCCACAGTGAGAAAAGCAAGGAAATTCGGTGTTAGGGTTGAAAGCCCCCCTTGCACCTCTCAGCCCACCCCCACAACCGGCATCGGGGTGTGCGTTGGGGGCACAAACAGAAACGCAAAGGATAACCCACACGGTGGTGTACACAGGAACGTTAATGCAAACGGGTACAGAAACACAAGTGGAAATGCTATGTGTAACAGTAACTGAGTGCACACCTGGTTTTCCCAACAGCTGCATAGAGAAACACAGTGACTACAAAGAATGTATGCATAATAATGGGCCTAGGACCAGAAAATGAGCTCTTGGAATACTAAATTGCTTATATCTCACGTGCCGTGAGACGTAAAGAAAACATTTAAATGTTATATGAGTCTTGACTTTGCTGGCTAAGTGTGTACTGTATGCTTAGCCCCCAAAGGGCTAAACATTTTTCCAACAAAAAGTCTGTATCTCTCACCGTTTCCGAGATACGGGCCTCGAAAGGCGCGGTGGATGCCGCAATGTTAGTCTATAGGAAAAAGCGTCAACTTCGGCATACCATTACTTTGCATCCCTGCAATATTTTTTCACCAAACCACAAAAAGGCACATCTGTGAGATGTTGGCTTTCTTCCCTCCAAATTTCAGCCCAAAAGATAAAAGTGTTGTTTTGCAGCATGGTGGCAAACAATTCCTGTCATTTTGGCCATAGTGTTGCAAAGTAGTGTCGTGATTAGTGACACTTTCACAAAAGAAATCACGGAAGTGTCACAGGTGTGACACTACTTTCAAAAACATATTTCTGGGTGTTTAACCCCAAAATAAAGACATGCCTAGCATCCTCAGGGCTTGACTAGGTAACACAAAAAGAATTGTGTCCCTAGATGGTCCCAATTTTAAATGCCAAGCATTTCTGTGATCAGTAACTGAAAAATAATAGCTGACTCACGATAGTACAGGGGTCATTTGCGACACTAAAAACTGCATTTGTGACATTGTCAAACTTTTTAACTTTTGACTATAATGGGAAACTTGTTTTTTGAATAACTTTTGAACCATTCAATATTTTTTCACAAAATCTTCAAAAGGCACATTGGAGCACTGGCCGCACGTTCCTTGAAGTTTTTTATACCAGTCGCACAAACCGTGTGACCTGTAGGCATGAGCAAAGAATGCACAAAGAAGCGTAAATGCGCTCTGGAATGTCACTTAATAACTCTGCAGCCGTATATCCAACCACTACGAAAGTTGCCAGGTGGCAAGATCTATGATTACGCTCTGTGTCTGCCAAATTTCAGACAAATCCATTGAATGGTGGCAGTTATTAAGGTGCACAATTTCACCATTTAACCTTAAATGGGGTACTCAACCCTAACTATGGTAGCACTACAGTGCTACCATAATTCTTTGCAAAACAAATTGGTAATGCACTAGTTAGGGTTCAAGTTAATGCTACAAAAGTAGTGAAATGTTGTGTTAGGGTTTACAACCTTAACTCCCCACCCCCAAGCAACAAAAGGAAAACATATTAGAGTCTTGGCGAATCAGTGGTGGGGTCTTCCTTGGGGTTGTCAGCCCTAATGTTCACCCCCTGCCCCCAGCCCATAGCCTCGTGTCCGAAGCACAAGGTACCAGCTCCAAGCCAGACACTCTTCAAGGTACAGAAGTATGTCTCACCACATGTTCCCAGTACAATGTGTTATAGCTTTCTTCACACAGGGCCTAAAGAAAGGAGATCACATCTGACCTTGATGGCTCAGGGAACAGGGTGGGCATTAAGGTTAACAACCAATGGAAAACACCACCACATATTCGCCAAGACTCCAGAGACCCAAAACCCTAGTGTTTTTTCCTTTTTCTGCTTGGGGGGTGGAAGTGGGGAGTTAGGGTTGGAAACCCTAATGCCACATTTGTGGTATTAATTTGAACCATAACTGGTGCATTAACAAAGTATTTTTGCAAATGATTTCCTTTCTTTTTGAGATAGTGGCATTGTAGCCTTATTCACACAGGTCGCTTTGGGGACTTGTGTGAAGACATGCAGATGCTCAGGGCCCAAGAGAAGAAAGGGAAGACTCCATCTGCCTATGGAAGTACAGACTCCTTTAGTGTCCTGTGGTTCTGTGCAGTGATGGATGCCAAGAATTCATGGAACTGTCAGGTGGGCTGCAGAAGTGCAGGGCTACACAGATGCACAGAGGAAAGTGTCCCTCTGTTGGCCAGTGCACAGGGCCCTCTGATACTCATAGATGCAAATGTGCAGGGCCCTATGCCAAGAGGACAGTCATCTTCACTATATGTGCAATGAAATTTCATAGCAAGAAACCAATGTAAGTCATAAAATCAAAAAGTAAGATGCACAATCACATTTCAAGTCAAGCAACCAATTTTTGGCACAGAATGAAAAATCATGGTAAGCAATCAAATTTCATACCGAGAAACCAATTTTCTACTACAAAATGAAAAATTAGGTGGGCAACTTACTTTCATGTTGCACAACCAATTTAAGTCATGGAATACAAAATTTTATTTGCAGTGCAATTTCATGTCGAAGCACCAATTTGAGCACCGAACAAAAAATTATGATCTGCACTGAAAATTTTATGTTGTGAAACCAATTATAGTCTTCCACTGGGAAATTATAATTTGCAATCAAATTTCATATTGAACAAACAATTTCCATTTTCATAACTATGATCCAGAACCAAAATGTGTTTTCAACAAACTTTTTTAAATCAAAATTAGAAAATAGTTTTGCAAGTCAGATTTAATTTCGTGTTTCTCACCATATGAAACTAAGTAGACTGGAATCAAATTTCATGTCCAGCAACTAATTTAAATGCAATGAATGATATGTTTTCATCCGTAGTGAAATTGCATAGCAAGCAAACATTTTTGCCATGAAATTGAAAATTAAGATGCACAATCAAATTTCAAGTTGAGAAACCAGTTTTTGTCATGAACAAAAAACCTTGGTGTCCAAAAAAATTTCATATCAAAAAAACAATTTTCTGCTGCACAATGAAACATTTCGATGTGAATCAGATTTCAAGTCAAGAAACCAATTTTTGTTGTGAAATAAAAAATCATGGTGCTCAATCAAATTTCATGATGAGAAACCAATTTTTTGACTGCAAAAATGAAAACTTCTGATTTGCAATCAAATTTCAAGCTGAGAAACCAGTTTTGTCACAAAATGAGAAATCATGGTGCACAACCAAATTTCATACCAAGAAACAATTTGTCTGCTGTGAAATGGAAAATTATGCTAGTCAATCAAAATGTGTTTCCAACAGACTTTTCTGAATTGCAATTAAAAAATAGTTTCACATGGCAAATTTACTTTCACCCACCTTAACGGTGTGACACAGAAAAGTGTGTCACAATTCAAAAAATGAGAAAGACACTAACATGGCTGGGAGAAATATGTAAAATGTATTTATAACCTTGATCGACTGAAACATGTCTCAGAATCTGAACCAGCATGTTCTAATGAGGTACAGTCATGTTTTTATGTTGATTGTGCACATGCGCAAGAAAAACATATTGTGGCAGCTTGCTCCAGAAGCAGGTTGTGGAGGCATGGCACTGTTGTGGCCAATGCCCCCACAGCCTTTGGAGGCTTGGCCTGCTTTTCCCAATGGGGTGGCACACTGCTGCTGATACTAGTTCAGCTGAGTGTATATTGTTCGTGAACATGGTGGTGGCTTGCCGCGTGTTCACAAACAATATGAAGCAGCCCCACTGTCGAGGGGGCGCCCAATCCCCCTCAGCAGCATGTGCCCCCCAACATATTTGTTTGCTGATGGGGGCCCCAATTCCCATCAGCTTCAGTGCCCTAACGTTGAAGTTGCTGATGGGGGAGCCCACTCCCCTTCGGCATTATGTCCCTCCCTCCAGTGTCATTTGCCGACGGGTAGCCCACTCCCTGTCAGCACAATTCCCCCCCCAAACATGCACTACAGTTGTGCTGAGGGGGTGCCCAATCCCCCTCAGCTATTGCGCTGCTCCTTTTGTGCCGACGGGGGTGCCCAATCCCCCATCGGCTACAGCTTCCCCCAAAACAAACACTCTGTTGGCACGCTGGGAGCCCACCCCAGTGTGCCAAATAGCCCCATAAAAGAAAACCATCCCACAATGTTTTTTTTTGTTCCTGTCAAAAAGAAAATGGTCCCTCATGGTCTCCTACCCCTACCACAACCAGCACCCACCCTCTGCGTTCCCTCCCCCACCCCTCACCCCTTACTTACCTGCGAGTCAGTGACAATCTTCTGTGGACCGAGAACATGTCTGCACTCTTCAAAGCTGACCACGAACTGAAGAAATGCGGTAAGCTGTATAATGGCATAAACAGTTTTTCAACTTTGGTGCATATCTCAGGCATTTTTGGAATTTTGGCACCAAATTTTCAACATGGGGTTTTGGGACCCTCCTCATGAATTCTGCCACTGTCATGGCGTTATTCAGCCCAGAAAGGTGATTTTGTGGTCACTGCATGGAATCACCTTTCGGGAATGATTAATGAAACAACACTGCCAGTGTTCATTAGGTGAGCTCTCAAAATCCTATGTTGCAAATTTGGTGGAAAAATCCAAAAATGACTTTTACAAGCATGCGTTGTGCAGTTGCTACACATGCTCGTAACGTCGTGAATTTGCAATATTGTCATGCCAGATTTTCAACACTGGCATTTTTTCACACCTCCTTGTAAATAGTACAGCTGTCATTTTTCACATCCTGGCTGAAATGTGTTTTCACACTTCCAGTGCAGAATAGCCTGGTCACTGTGGGAAATCAGTGTTTGGTACAGATTAAGAAAATGACAGTGATACTGTTCATGAGCAGAGGTCCTAAAATGCCTATGTTGAAAATTTGGTGATGATACTCCATAAAATGACTGTGTTATGAGCGGGCATTGCGCAGTTTGCACGCACGCTTGTAACTTCGTAAATTTATAATATTTTCACTCCAGATTTTCAACATTGCCATTTTCCCACACCTACTTATGAACAGTACAACTGTCATTTTTCCCATCCTGGCTGAAATGTCTTTTCGCACTTCCGGTGCAGAATAGCGTGGTCGCTGTGGGAAATCAATGTTTGGGACAGATTAAGAGAATGACAGTGACAGGTCCTAAAATGCCTATGTCCTAAAATCCCTATGTTGAACATGTGGTGATGAAACTGCATAAAATGACTATGTTACAAGCATGCGTTGAACTGTTTCCATGCACCCTTGTAACTTAGCAAGTTTGTAATATTTTCACACCACATTTTTAACACTGGCATTTTTTCACACCTCCTTATAAACAGTGTAGCTGTCATTTTTCACATCCTGGCCATAATATGTTTTTGCAGTCCTGCTGCAAAATAGCACAGTCACTGTGGGAAATCAGTGTTTGGAACAGATTAAGATCAAGCGAGTTGGGGGGGGAGTGACCGAGCTCAAGTGAGCTCTGCCGGGACTGCTGTGGATTTCTTTGTGGGCAGAAAAAGGCGCCAATCAGTTAGGGGCCCAGTACAAAGGGCAGCCTGCAGCGGTGGGAGAAACAGTATGAGCGAGTGAGAGAGGGGACTGAGTGAGTTCAACGAGCTCTATAGGACTGCTGCAGATTTCTTTGTGGGCAGAAAAAGGCTCAATGCAGTTAGGGGCCCAGTACAAAGGGCAGCCTGCAGCGGTGGGAGAAACAGAAAGTGAGTGAGTGAGAGGGGGACTGAGTGAGCTCAATGGAGCTCTATAGGACTGCTGCAGATTTCTTTGTGGGCAGAAAAGTGCCAATGGAGGCAGGAGCTCAGTACAAAGGGCAGCCTGCAGCACCAGGGAAACAGAATGAGTGGGTGAGAGAGGGAGAGGGAGCGACCTCAACTGAGCTCTGGCAGGACAGCTGTGAACGTCTTTGTGGGCAGAAAAAGGCACCAACACCGGCAGGAGCCCAGTACAAAAGGGCAGCCTGCAGTGCAGGGAGACACAGAACAAGTGAGTAAGACGGGGGAGTGAGTGAACTCAATGGAGCTGTGTCAGGACTGCTGTGGATTTCTTTGTGGGCAGAAAAAGGTGCCAATGCAAGCAGGAGCCAAGTACAAAGGGCAGCCTGCAGCATCGGGAGAAATAGAATGAGCGAAGTTAAAGAGTGGAAGTAGAGTGAGCTCAATGGAGCTGTGCCGAACTTCAGAGTTGCCCACCCTCCCGCCCAGATTCATTTGTGGTCCCATATTACAGCAGGGTCTGTGGAGTGGAGTCAAAGCAATGAGTACATATGCCCACACCTCCTTTTGAACAGTACAACTGTCATTTTTCACATCCTGGCGGAAATGCGTTTTCGCACTTCCAGTGCAAAATAGTGCAGTCGCTGTGGGAAATCAGTGTTCGGGATAGGTTAAGAAAATGACAGAGATACTGTTCATGAGCAGAGGTCCTAAAATGCCTATGTTGAAAATTTGATGATGATACTCCATAAAATGATCAGGTTAATGAAAGGCATATGTTAGTTTGTATGCACACTGTGAATTTCCGTGAATTTTATAATATTTTCACCCAGATTTTCAACTTTGCTTATTTTCCATACCTGCTATGAACAGATACAGCTGTCATTTTCCCATCCTGGCTGAAATGTCTTTTCGCACTTCTGGCGCAGAATAGCGCGGTCGCTGTTGGAAATCAATGTTTGGGACAGATAAAGAAAATGACAGTGACACTGCTCATGAGCAGAGGTCCTAAAAAGCCTATGTTGAAAATTTGGTGATGATAGCCCATCAAATGACTGTGTTACAAATGTGTGTTGCGCAGTTTCCACGTACCCCTGTAACTTGGCAGATTTGTAATACTGTCAAGCTAGATTTTCAACACTGCCATTTTGTCACATCTCCTTATACAGTACAGCTGTCATTTTATACATCCTGATCAAAATGTGTTTTCGCGCTGGCTGCAGAATGGTGTGGTCAGGGGAAATCAGTGTTCAGGACAGATTAAAAATGACAGTGACACTGTTCATGAGCAGAGGTCCTAAAATCCCTATGTTGAACATGTGGTGATGAAACTGCATAAATGACTGTGTTACAAGCATGCGTTGAACTGTTTCCATGCACCCTTGTAACTTAGCAAATTTGTAATAATTTCACACCACATTTTCAACACTGGCATTTTTTCATACCTCCTTATAAACAGTACAGCTGTCATTTTTCACATCCTGGCCATAATATGTTTTTGCAGTCCTGCCACAAAATAGCACAGTCACTGTGGGAAATCAGTGTTTGGGACAGATTAAGATCAAGCGAGTGAGAGGGGGGAGTGACCGAGCTCAAGTGAGCTCTGCCGGGACTGCTGTGTATTTCTTTGTGGGCAGAAAAAGGCCCCAACGCAGGTGCCCAGTACAAAAGGGCAGCCTGAAGCAGTGGGAGAAACAGAACAAGAGAGCGAGTAAGGGAGGGGGAGTGAACGGATTCAACGGAGCTCTGTCAGGACTGCTGTGGATTTCTTTGTGGGCAAAAAAAGGCGTCAATGCAGTTAGGGGCCCAGTACAAAAGGGCAGCCTGCAGCGGTGGGAGAAACAGTATGAGTGAGTGAGAGAGGGCGACTGAGTGAGTTTAACGGAGCTGTATCAGGACTGCTTCAGAATTCTTTGTGGGCAGAAAAAGACACCAATGCAGGCAGGAGCCTAGCACAAAAGGGCAGCCTGCAGCACCAGAAGAAACGGAATGAGTGACAGAGAGAGGGAGAGTTAGCGATGTTCGGAGTGCTGTGAATTTCTTTGTGGGCAGAAAAAGTGCCAGCGGAGGCAGGAACTCAGTACAAAAGGGCAGCCTGCAGCGCCAGGAGAAACAGAATGAGCGGGTGAGAGAGGGGAAGTGAGCGACCTCAACGGAGCTCTGTCGGGACAGCTGTGAACATCTTTGTGGGCAGAAAAAGGCACCAACACAGGCAGGAGCCCAGTACAAAAGGGCAGCCTGCAGCGCAGGGAGACACAGAACAAGCGAGTAAGACGGGAGAGTGAGTGAACTCAACAGAGCTGTGTCAGGACTGCTGTGGATTTCTTTGTGGGCAGAAAAAGGTGCCAATGCAAGCAGGAGCCAAGTACAAAAGGGCAGCCTGCAGCATTGGGAGAAATAGAATGAGCAAGTTAAAGAGTGGAAGTGAGTGAGCTCAATGGAGCTATGCCGGAACTTCAGAGTTGCCCACCCTCCCATCCAGGGTCATTCGTGGTCCTATATTACAGCAGGGTCTGTGGAGTGGAGTCAAAGCAATGAGTACATATGCCCACACCTCCTTATGAACAGTACAACTGTCATTTTTCACATCCTGGCCGAAAAGGCCACTTCCCAGTGCAGAATAGTGGGGTTGCTGTGGAAATCAGTGTTCAGGACACATTAAGAAAACCACAGTGACACTGTTCTTGAGTCAAGTCTTAAAATGCCATGTTGAACATTTTGTGATGAAAGTCCATAAAATGACTGTGTTACAAGCGTGGTGTTGAACTGTTTCATGCACCCTTGTAACTGCAAATTTGTAACATTTTCACACCACATTTTCAACACTGGCATTTTTTCACACCTCATTATGAACAGTACAGCTGTCATGTTTCACATCCTGGCCTAACTATGTTTTTGCACTCCTGCCACAGAATAGCACAGTCACTGTAGGGAAATCAGTGTTTGGGACAGATTAAGATCGAGTGAGTGAGAGGGGGGAGTGACCGAGCTTAACTGACCTGTCAGAACTGCTGTGAATTTCTTTGTGGGCAGGAAAAGGCCCCAACGCAGGAGTCCAGTACAAAGGGCAGCCTGCAGTGCTGGGAGAAACAGAATGAGTGGGTGAGGGAGGGGGAGAGAGTGACTTCAACTGAGCTCTGTTGGGACTGCTGCTGATTTCTTTGTGGGCAGAAAAAGGCAGCAATGCAGACAGTGACCCAGTACAAAAGGGCAACTTGCAGTGGCGGGAGAAACAGAATGAGAGACTGAGGGAGGGGTAGTGAGCAAGCTCAACTGAGCTCTATCATGACCGCTGCGGAGTTCTTTGTGGGCAGAAAAAGGCAGCAATGCAGGCAGGAGCCCAGTACAAAAGGGCAGCCTGCGGCACCAGGAGAAACAGAATGAGCGTGTGAACCTTTGTAAAATAGCCAAGACTCAAAGGTATTTGTAACCCTAGACTTGATAAATAAAAAATTAAAAAAAGAGAGGGAGACTGAGCGACTTCAACGGAGCGCTGTCGGGACAGCTGCAGATTTCTTTGTGGGCAGACAAATTTGCCAATGCAGACAGGAGCCCAGTACAGCCTGCAATGCAAACAGAAACAGAACAAGCGACTGACAGAGGGGGAGTGAGCAAGCTCAACGGAGCAAAGCAATCAACATTCGGCATTGACAAATGCTTGTGTTTTAATTACGGCTACTGTAATAAAAGTTTGAATTAGTTATTTGTTACTGAGGTGAGAAACAAGATACATCTGTCACAAAACAAAAAATGTTTTGGTGTCGCAAGCACGACATCTTACAAAACTAAAAATGGTCTCGTGACAACAAATCTTTGGGGTCGTATCAGAACATCACCCCAAAAACCCTACCGAGCACACTCAAAACAGAAAAAAAACTTTAGATACTTATAACTGGAACCATTTAATAATTTTTCAGGAAACATTCCAAAAGCATTACATTACCACAGCACCCTTCCACCCTAAAATTATAGGAAACAAATTATTTTCTGTGTAGGGTATACTGTAGGTGAGAGCAAACCCAAATCCCATGTCTAGTATAGGTGAAAAAATATTTGACATCTACAGGAAAATGACATATGCGGAGCTCAGAAACCACACAACCTGCCATCAGGAAACTTTCCACAGATTTAGACCTTGCCTCCTAGACAACACATGCAAACTTTCAGCTAATTGTCAAATGCTGCCAAAGCTATTAAAGTGCAAAGTTAGGCATTTAACATTGAGCACCCTACTCCTTCTAACTATAGGAGCACTACCCATTCTATAATTAATTGCAAAATCTGCATTAAAGAGCTAGTGGAGCCAAAACAGGCAGACAGGAAAATAATACAAATTTTAAGAAATAGTCAGTTGTAACATTTTATTTCTGAAATATTTTCCTTTTCCCTTTTGCATATTACAAAGTCTTCTATGTTATAATATTGTGCTGGATGTGTGGAACAGCTCTTAGCCTGGCAGCTGATATGTCTATCTTATTCCGCACACCACAACAGCAGCATTGTGATCTCACTGACTGTAACATTACAGGTGACTGAGCTGGCAGCCCCTGAGTGGCTGTTCCTAAGCAGAAGTGATGTCACTGTCAGTGAGGTCATAGTGCTGATGATATAGTGGGGGCAATAGAGATAGACATGACAGCTGCCAGGCAGAGTGCTGTCTCACAGATCACATCTACTAACATTAGGTAAACAATCTTCTAATTACCCATAGGGAAAAGAAAAAGCACCTCAGATGTAAAAGGCAATGGTTGACTGCTTGTAAAAACTAATATTAGTTTTAGGCAGTACAGTAGCTCTTTAAGGCAAATATTACGGATGAAGGACGCAGCAGAAGTAGGGAAATTAAAACATTAAGGTTTTAGATCTCCAGAATATTGGCAAATCAGTGGTGGGATCTTCCTTGGGGATGTCAACTCTAATGCCCATCCCCTCCTCTAAGCAAAGAAGGTCAGACATGATACCTTTTCTTCATTTAGGGCCCTGGCATGAAGAAAGCAATGACAGATTCTGTTAGCAACATGTAGCGAGCTGTATTTCTCTACCTTTGAAGAGTGTATCACTATGAGTCACTGGCTTGGAGCTGTACCTTCTGCTTCGGTCAACAGGCTACAGGCAGGTGGGTGAGGGGGTGGGCATTAGGGTTGAAAACACCAGGGAAGACCCCACCACTGATTTGCCAATACTCTGGAGATCCCAAACCCTAATGTTCTTCATTTCCCTATGTTGTGCACTTTGTGTTCTTTAACCCTAATGTCTGCATTATATTAGTTTTTTTGCAGTTAATTTCCCTTCTTTTTCTGACAGCAGAATTGTAGCCTCATTGGGGCCTGCACAAAATGAAATAAATAGAATATTGGAGCTAGTCTTGACCTAGTGCATGGGCCCATCAGGCCTCAGCACACATGTCAATACATTGTGAGGAAGCTCCTTGGCCCATCACAAGGTGTTGTGTTCATGTGTGTACAGAAAACTGCTCCATCCCTCCCCAGGCTAGGGTTGGTGCTGCATGCTACAGCACATCTCACCCCAAGCCTTGGCCTATTAACTAGCTCACAGAGCTCAAACCCAAACTCAGGTCACTGGCATGGGAAGGCAGTATGTGATCCCCACTGGACCAACTGACATCCCTGTAAACAACATTACTTCATAATTTTTTTTTGTGACATTCTGACCCCAAAATTTCAACAGAATATTTTATGACCCCCTCCTTCTGAACATGACAGGTGTCATTTAATAACATAATGGACAAAATGTAAATTCACACCAAAAGTGTGAAATCACATGTTGCCAGGATTTGAAAAACAGCAGCTAGCATGTTTATGAGATGGCGTGAAAAAATTTCTATGTTGAAAATTTGGGGTTTAAATATTAAAAATTACTAAAGTTATGAGTGTGCATAGAAAAATTATAACATGCCTTTATAACTTTATTGTTTCTTTAATATTTTGACCCTAAATATTCAACACAGTCTTCTTATGACCCCCGCCAGGTGAAAATGTTCAAATCACCACTCAAATGTCACTTTGCACTACAAGTGTGAAAATGTGTTTTGGCCAGGATATGAAAAATGACAGCTGTAATGTTCATGAGGCTGTGTGAAAAAATGACAATGTTTAAACAAATTTGGGTTGAAAATTACCAATGTTATGAAGAAGTGTAGAAAAATTGCAATGTATATTCATAACTTGGTCATTTGTTCATCTTTTTGGTCCACATTTTCAACTGGGCTGTTTTGGGACCCAACCTCATGAACAATAATGCTAAAATTATTCAAATCTGGCCAGGAAGGTGATTTTGAGCAGCAACCACAAAATCACCTTTCAGGCCCAATTTACATAATGTCACCACCATTGTTCATGAAATTGGGTCCCAAAAAGTCCAGGTTGAAAATTTGAGCAAAAAAATGACATTACAAAGAAAAGTTCAAAACAAATTAAAATACATAAACATACCTGTTTTCCTTAGTTCCTGGTCCAGCATTGAAGAGTGAAGATGTGTCTCTGGTCCAGACAGGACTAGGGAAATGGACCTCACCTAGATACATATAGGATAAAGGAGTGGTGTGGTGTGGCGTGTGCTGAGTGGAAGGGTCAGGTGAGGGATGCGGGATGGTAGTAGACAATGAGGGACTGTTTTCTTTATTTCAGGTTAAAAAAGCAAAATAAGTCACAGGACAGTTTTCTTTTTTAAAGGTGCCTCTGATACTAGGGATTGGGCACCCCAGTGTTGGCATGACACTTGGGGGCACCAGGGTGGGCACCCAGGTATCCCAGACTATGGGGTCAGGGAAGAGGATTCAATGCCAACACCAGGGATTGGGCATCCCTGTGTCAGCAAATTGAAATTAGGGGTATTGGGGAGGAGCATTACAGAGGAGTGGGGGGAACTAACTGGCACCAGGGGTGGGCACCCTTGTGTCAGACTACATTATTAGTAATTAAACTGGCACCAGGGATTGGGCACCCCTGTGCCCAGTTCAAATAAATAAAGCTGCTCATGTGGCTAACGGTGGACAAAAAACATACACATGCACAGCACTCAGCAGGGACAGGACTACGCACTGACATGGAGCCACATCCCCACTGAATGAAAACTGCAGAGTGGCATACACAGACACAGACAGGGAGTCCACCCACAGTTCTATAATATGACCACATGCTTCATGTTGTTCTAAAAATTGAGTTATCTGTAGAATGCTGATTTTTAAACTGTAAGTGCTCAGAAACTGAACAGCTTGTCTTAAATATTCTAAAAACTACTTAGTTTTGTGAGATAAAAACAACAAAAGCATACCCCTGGGCCAAACTCAATAAACCTGCAAGTTTTAGGTTTCAGATTGCCTGAGTTTTTAGTTATAGGTGAACAAAAAGCTTTTAACTGATGCAATTTGTTTTTCTTGCCTTTAACTTTGCCCCCTCCATGAACCAACTGCTCCAACATTTTCAGGATCCAGTGATTCCAAATTTCAAGTAAATCAGATGAATGGGGGCAAAGCTATTAAGGTACAAAAGTTGGGGTTTAACATTACAGTGCTTACTCAACCCTAATATACAGGCATGACTGTGCCTATCTCTCTCTCTCTCTCTCTCTCTCTCTCTCTCTCTCACTCTACCTCCCCTTCCCCCCCTCTCTCTCTCTCCCTCTCCCTCTCTCTCTCTCTCCCCTCCCCTCTCTCTCTCCAGGCAACCACACACGACAAGGCTGTTTCCACTGAGGGGTGAGTTGACATAATAGACCTCGAGAGCAAACCCCAAGATGGAAACATTAGCCTTGCTGTGTATGGTTGCCCATATGTTATTTTGTATTGTGTGTTTGTTTTCATTTATTTACTTTCTCTCTTATTCTCTCTTGAACTGATACAGTTAACAGAAAACAACAGGATCAGATTAAAAACATTTTATGTGATTTTAAGTAATAGTTACATGAGCTGGCAACATTTCAAAAACTGTTCACTTGGGATGTTTTCAGTCTTGCTGAGATCTTCATTCTGAGGATTCTGCAGAGTAGGTCAGCACGAGGAACCTTACAGTTCCAGACATGGGGTTATATTCTTTGTATCATAGTGACATAGCTACTTAAGCAATAAGGCAAGAGCAGGGTTATGCTAATGTTCTGTTAATCACTCTCTAGGGGTGTAATATGGCACAAGGCATACCTCAGTGCTTCATGTCCCTAGAGGGTGATTAACTGAACATTAATATAACCCCTGGGAGTGCCTATTTAGGATATTAGGTGCTTTATATTCATTACTTCCTGCAGTGTTGCCATTTGAATTGGCTTCCTTGCTCTGTTCACACCCTGTCCCTCTTCCGTTTACACACTGTGGCTGTGCAATGTTCTTGGTGGCCTTGCTATGTTTTGGAGGAATTTCTGGTAGAGGGGTCTGTGAATGGGAGTGGCACTGGTGCAGGTGAATCATCGTTTTTACACGCTTGCAAAAAAAGTGCCTGCACTGGCACTACTCTGCTTCGCATTCCCAACAAACCAGGGAATGCGTTTTGCCGCAGTACAGTACAGTGGAGCAGCCTGCAATGCTGTGGCAGTTCTTTACACTGTCGTATTTGCACTAATGCAACTGATCTGCACTACTGGCTCTGGTGTAGATCTGGAAGTCTAAATGCCCCTTTTGATTACACTCTACATATGCATTCGCCGAAGATTAACCTAGGATTAGCAGAATCTTTACTGTCCATCATAAAGCTATTTTTCAATAGCTCTTTTTATGTACGCCATGCATGCATACACAAATGAACATCTTGCTAGGAGAGTGACTTTTCAGGGGTGTGACTCTATCAGTCCAATGCAGAGTGGTCTGCAAGGGGCTCGTCAGTGTCACACCAATCATCAGCCAGGCTGATCATGACACTATTCTGGCTTACTGGGTGGAAACTTTGTGTATTTCAAAGGAAAGAGCCAACCTGATCATAGGTTGGCTTTTCCTTTGATCTACGCCACCCAGCAAGCACAGCTGATCTGTCAAGATCAGCTTGCTGGGGAATTGTACCCTGTAACAAAGAAAACCATCCATCGAGTATGTTGCTGGTACTGCCATAACAGTCCCCCCATCTGACCCTTCTGCTTAACACCCACCACCCCACCCTCCCACACACAAACACAACACTGACACTGGGGGTGCCCAGTCCCCAGTGCAGTGTCTACTGAAATAAAGAAAACTACCCTTCATAGTTTTTAAAGGACACTGTCAGTTTTTTTTGCATTTGGTCGTTTACCTGTTACTTGTGCATCTGCCAATTAAAAAAGCCCACTTCACAAATTACACAGTAAGGCAACTTTTTATGTATTTGGCTAAAAAATTAGTTGTGAGTGGTCCAGCCCTGAAGCCCTGCTGGCTGATGCTCCTGCACGTCCAAGCTATTCTGTGGCACCAGCCTGTGGGTAAACTCATGCATTGGTGAGTTTCTAACATTTTTAGTGTATAAAAACAAATGTTCAGTGCCTGTTTCTGTGTTATGTTATGACTTGCCAAAGTGATTGCCTTCTTAAAATGAGTGCTCTAACCCAGTTTATTTCCATTTGAAAACTGAAGCTATGACTCAGAGCATGTGCAGATGTTCATGCTCTGAGTCACGGCTTCAGTTTTCAAATGGAAATAAACCAAGTCAGAGCAGGAGGTAATCACTTGGACAAATTCGTAACACAACATAGAAACAGGCATTGTAATTTTTTTATACATTTAAAGATGTTCAAAACTCACTCATGCACGAGTTTGCCTGCAATTCAGGGCATAGCTGGCAGTATAGCCTAGAGGTTAGAGTAATGAGCTGTGAGTGAGCTTGGTACATCCAGCAGACCTAGGTTTTATCCCCACAGACTCCACTTGTATACTGTGTGACCCTCAACAAGTCACTGCACCACCCAAGTGCTCCCGGGTCACCTCTGAAAATAGGCACGTGTGCCTAGTGGGCCTTGTTAGCTTACTAAAAAGAATAAAAAAAAAAATAGAATAGCGTGGATGTGCAGGAGTATTGGCTGGTAAGACTTAAGGGTGGACTGTTCACAATTAATATTTTATCCAAATACATAAACAATGGCCTTACTATGTAAATCACTATCTGCATATATAGTGTGAGCTTTTACAACTGGAAGATGCACAAGTGATACTGGAGGCTTACCAAACAGGAAAAAAGCTGACAGTGTCCCTTCACTATATATACCGTATATGTATGTGTGTGTGTGTGTGTGTGTGTGTGTGTGTATATATATATATATATATATATATATATATATATATATATATATAGGATATGACATGGCCTGACTGAAGATATATTTATCTTCACGAGAGGCCAATGATATCATAATACCTCACGAGTGGTGAAGCCATGAGTGAGATATCTTGATGTCATTGGCCTCCATTGAAGATAAATATGATATCTTCAGTCAGGACATGTCATTTTCTGTTTATACAATATGGCCCAGATATTCAGACTGTGCCAGACTGTGGCGCAAGCCTGGGCGCAGTGCAACTTGGCTGCGTAGGGGCATTGACAGGGTGATATTCAACAGAGCTGCACCATGGCACAGCATCACTGAATATTGCACCCTGGCCACCCACAGTGCGCATGGTGCAGTGGCACTGTGCCAGTGCAAGTGGCCAGAGTGGAGCAGGTGGGATGCGCTAGCGCAAGTTCCGTTGCGCTAGGTGCAACAACCGTGATATTCAAAGGTGCACATGCAAATGGGGCCATAATGCATGCAAGGCACAAATGGGGCCATTTGCATGTCGTTATGGCCCAATTTGCATGTAGGTGTGCTGATCCCCAGCGACTTGCACCTGGCACCCTGCCAGGCTGCAGCTGTCAGGGACCAACACCCCCTGCACATCGTGGGAAATTTGCCTCACTGCCTGATCACGGGCATATGTAGAATTTATTAACCGTCCAGTATCTCTGGTGGTCCAGTGGACCTTTCACAGCCCAGTCACAGGCATATGTGTTAAATGTAAGGTCCTATATCCTGGTGATCCAGTGGACACGTCGCAGCCTGATCACGGGCATATGTAATAAAGCGGAGAGGTCAATATCCCTGGTGGTCCAGCAGAACCCCCTCCCACCCTCCCACTGAGCCCCACTGCCCAACTCCCTCCGGTCAGCGGCGGGTGGCAGCACCCCACTTGCCTGCCTGCCACCCCACTGCCAACTGACACTGCATATGGTAGGGCTGTAGCCATTGGTCCACTGGCAGGCCAATAGTGCAGCTCTCAATGCCATACACAGTCAGATATGTGAATGGATCCATTCCATATCCAAGACAGTGCTCTTCTGATATGGGCTGCAAGCCCATTGACTCACGCTGTGGACCCAGTGGGCGACAGCCCTACCATACAGTGTCAGTCAGTCGGGCGGTGGGGTGGCAGGCAGGTGGTGCTGCCACCCGCCGCTGACTGGGGGAGCAGGCGGTGGGGCTCAGTGGGCGGGTGGGAGAGGGTACTGCTGGACCACCAGGGATATTGGACCTCTCCAGTTTATTACATATGCCCGCAATCGGGCTGCGAGCGGTCCACTGGATCACCAGGGATAATGGATGGTGTTTTCGATACTTAAGCCTGCTATCGGGCGTGAAGCAGTCCACTGGACCACCAAGGATACTGGATGGTGTATTTTATACTTAAGCCCACGACTGGGCATGAAGGGGTCCACTGGACCACCAGGGATATTGGACGTTTCTTTTAATACTTAAGCCCGTGATCGGGCTGCAAGCAGTCCACTGGACCACCAGGAATATTGGATGTTTATTTCTCCTACATATGCCTGTGGTTGGGCATGGGGGCGCCGCCACGATGGTGCAGCCAGAGCTCGGGTGGCCACCCACAGGTGGCAGCTGCCGTGTTGCACCCTGCAATACAGCAGCTCACCTGTGGGTGACCAGCTGTTGTTCCTTTCTTTTTTGGCTCACCTGTGTGCAGCACAAGTAGGGGTTGTGCATGCATGGGCTCAGCACATCCCTGGCTGAATATTGGGATGTGCGGAGTATGCATGGGCATGCCCCCCCCCACCTGCGCCGCATACATTACTGATGTGCTCCGATGCATCGGATTTGTGCCAGGCTCAATCACCATTTGAATATCTCACCAGAGCACATCAGTGGTTGTGCAACAGTGTTGCACACGCACAACCCTTCTGAATATCCGGCCATGTATTTTGGGATATAAAAATGAATGTTTAAAATGTAGGGTGACAGAGCATTAGTACTGGTTAGTGAGCTGCTGGCATACATTTAAAATGAACAGAATGCGCAAATAGTAAGAAAATGTGTTTTTTATATATTGCAAGTTATCTGGTTGATCTGCCATATTCATTTCTGCCCCATTCATTGTCCCAAGTTCAGTCATTGTGCCCCAAAACTGAAAGTTCCATTAGTATAACTACTGTAGCATGACCGAGCACTGTGACAGTGCTGATATCCTGACACAAATTAAAAACAAAATACAGCATTTCAGGTTTATATAGTGTAAAAAGTCTTTCTCTTATCTTTTTAGCATATTCTTAGTTTGCTTGTATGAAAAGAACAGAGTGCACGTTGTGTAGAGAGAGCGAGTGAGCAGTTTCTGAAGTAGAAGCCAGCCTGAGCGAGTGTTGCTATAGCAACGCATGCTTATGCTTACGTTGTGAGTTGAAACTGCTCACTTGCTCTGTGTGGACGCAGGCTCTGTTCTTTTCATACAAGAAAACTAAGGATATTGTAAAAAGATGAGAGAGCCTTTTATATGATATAAACGTGATGTGCTGTATTTTGCTTTGAATTTGTGTCAGGATGTCAGCGCTCGGTCACGCTACAGTAGCTATAGTAATGGAACTTTTGAGGCACAATGACTGAATTTGGGACAATGTATGGGGTCACTATGAAGATGGCAGGATCAACCAGATAAGTTTTAACATACACAATAAATGTTGCTATCATGTACACAGATTGTACATTATTTTAAATGTGAGGCAGCACATTATTAGTACTGATAGCGCTTGGTCACGCTATGTTAGAGCACAAAAGTAAAAGTTGTCAGTGTGAGATTGGCAGGATCAGTTTCAATATGATGCATAGGAGTGTGAAGATATCAAAATGACGTATAGGAACATGGAGATATCAATGATATCTTCACTGGCTGATTGAGATATCACTTTTTATTCTTGTGTTTATCCCAAAACACATGTTGTATAAATATATATATATATATATATATATATATATATATATATATATATCTCCTAAAAAAAGAAAACTGTACATCAATGTCTCTTTCTTCCACCCTTTACCATTCACACAAACATAACACTGACACTGGGGGTGCCCAATTCCCCATTGTCCACTTGAAATAAAGAAAAGCACTCGTATATTTTTTTTGAAATTATTTATTTATTTATTTCAAATTCGGATTAATGCCTTTGAGCCGGGGGCTCGTTTACAAAGGCTCCAAGTCAACAAGGAACACAAGACATTTACAGGTGATGAAACATTGCAGAACAGAAAGACATCAACTAACAAGTGGCATTGGTGTGCAGTTACAACATTAAGCAGGGTACAAGAAGTAAGGAGAAACAGGACCACACTTCCAGAGAAACATATTAATGCAGCACTAATTAAGTGCAGTACAGTGTTTAACAATCATGTTACAGTTCAGACGGGGTGCTCCCAGTCTACAGAAATGCATATTTTAGCAGCCAAGGTGAGGCTTTGTCATGGCATATATATTTATAGCCTTTTTTTAAAACTATTTAAAAAAGAAAACTGCCTATTGCGCCTGTTGTGCCATTAGTCCCCCACCCCACCCCACCCTCTGACTCAGCACCCACTACCACACCTCCCGAGCCCTTACTTTCCTACTAGGGTCCAACACCGAACGCTCTCTGGACCACAGACCTGTGTTTACTCTTCAAAGCCGGACCATGAATTGATGAAAACAGGTATGTGGTTCAATGTATATCAAAGAAGTTTTAAACTTAATGGCATAACTTGGCCATTTTTGAATATGTTTGACCAAATTTTCAACATGCCTTTCTCGGGACCCCACCTCATGAACAATGGCAGTGAAATTAGGCAAATCTGTTACAAAAGGTGATTTCACGGTCGCTGCACGAAATCACCCTTCAGGCAGGAGTTGAAAAGTTTCTCCAACCTTGTTCATGAGGTGGGGTCATAAGAAGACTATGTTGAAAATTTGAGGTAAAAATATAAAAAACAACAAAATTATGAGCCTACATTGAAAATTATGAATGCAGGCTCATAACTTTGGTAATGTTCAATATTCTGACTCATAATTTTCAACATAGCTATTTCTTTGCAGCACATCATGAATGTGATAGCTGTCATTTTTCAACTCCTAGCCAAAATGTGTTTTTGCATCCCGGCTCCCGAGAGGTGATTTCGCGGGCACTGTGCAAAATCATATTTTGGGAAGGAGTTGAAAATTTTCTCTGTCTTGTTCATGAGGTGGGGTCATAAGAAGACTATGCTGAAAGTTTATGGTAAAAATATTAAAAAACAACAAAGTTATGAGCCAATGTTGACATTTATGAATGCAGGCCCATAACTTTGCTAATTTTCAATATTTTGACCCCAAATTTTCCACATAGTCATTTCTTCACAGCACCTCATAAATGTGACAGCTGTCATTTTTCAAATCCTGGCCAAAATGTGTTTTACTTGTGACATGAAATCACCTTTTTTGGGCAGGATTTGAAAATGTTCTCTGCCCCTTGTTCATGAGGTGGGCTCATAATGTAAAACAGCTATGTGGGATCTTAAGAAGGTTACATTGAAAATTTGTGGTAAAAATACAAGAGAACAACAAATTTATGGGTCTACATTGCAATTTTTCAATGCACGCTTGTAGCTGTGGTAATTTTCAATATTTTGACCCCAACTTTTCAAAATAGCCGTTTTTTTCACACCACCTCATAAATATGACAGCTATCATTTCTTAAATCCTACCCAGCATATGTTTTAATACTTGTGACACAAAATGACATTTCAGCCACTGTTTTATAAATGACATCTGTCATGCTTAGGAATTGTCATAAAAATATTCTGTTAAAAATTTAGGGTAAAAATTTGAAAAGCTGGTACAACAGTAATAACAGTGGTGAACATTTGGCATGGACAAATGCTTGTTACAGTATGGTGCAATGAATTCTGACATCATTACTGTAGTACAGTAGCATCTGGAAGTGTATGAAATTTCTTACAAAATAACACTGAACCATATAGAAGAAGAAGAAGAAGAAGAATCTGCATTTATATAGTGCTTTTCATACATCCAAAGTGCTTTACAAGCAATGCTGGACTGGTAGTGAAATGACTGAATGTGTGGTGGCGGCCATATTGCACATCATCACCCACACACTAGCCTGAGTAATTGCATGAACTGGTTTATGGGAAGGAATGTTGGCCAGACACCGGAATGTTCCTACTTTTAAGAGGCCCTGGGTTCTTTATTCCACCTGACACCCACCAGGACAACACCAGGATGGGTAGAAGGGACCTCGGTTTAACGCTCATCTGAAGGACGGCACACTCCAGCAGTACAGCACCCCCCAATACTGCACTCGGATGCCAGCACTTAGGTGAAAGTCCAACCCGGTGTAGGACAAGAACCCACGACCTTCTGGTCCAGAGGCGGATGTGCTACCAACTGAGCCACGCTGACACCATATACAATATTCCCTTATGACCATACTATCCCTGACATATATAGCCCTGTTTGGCTATTTCTATTCTGGTGTAGAGGGTTTGGAGAGCCACACTAGTGCACAGCTGCATGTGTAAACTGCACAGGCATCAAACTAGTGTGGCTCTTCTGCTCCTTTCCCAGACAGAGGAGCTGAACTGGTTTAAGTTGTTTCAAGAGCTGTGTAAATGATGGCCTCTTTTCCCCTCATGGCCTGAGGGTAATTTATCATTAGGAGGAAGCGAATCCTGGTGGGGGACTCCATCGTAAGAGGGATCCAGCTAGGAACACAGGAGGGGGAGGACAGGGAGGTGAGGTGCTCACCAGGTGCCACCTGCATGGAGGGGATGGAAGGAAGATACTGGGGATCACTGGAAGGCAAGACGGAGGGTGAGCTGGATGTCATTATCCACCTAGGGTACTAATGACTTGGCAAATGGGAGCCAAAGGAAGTTCAGGAAGAGTTTAGAAACTGGGAGGGTCTCAAGCAAGTAGCTACTTCTGTCACTTTCTCAGTACTACCTGTGAGAGGCAAGGAGAGCATAGGAGTGCATGCACCAGGAACTTAACTCATGTTGAAGAACTGGTGCTGTGAGAAGGGTTTAGATTCATTGGTGACTGGGGACCCACCTGGAGGGATGGAGGTTTATTTCAAGCCTGGCGGCCTGCATCCATCCTGGAGAGGGGAATCCAAGCACTCAATGATAAATTTAAATGCTACATTGACAAGCATTAAACAGCTAGCAAGGGTGGCAGGCCAGCAAGGAGCCGGCACTCACTTGCTCACCCCCACAGCTAGGAAGCCAGAACCAGAGGAGTGGGCTATCTCGCAAAGCAGTGTGCAAAAGATGGAGATTAGTGTCCAAAAGGTGGATAAGCAGAAAGGGCAAATTCAGCAGAAGGGCAAACAGCAAGGAGAACCAGGATAAATGACAACCAAGGAAGGGGCTGGAGTAGAACAGTGAAGCAGTCTAGGAGGTCAAACCATGGAAAGCCATGTGTGCAAATGCCAGGAGCCTTAGCAACAAGATGGAAGATCTGGAGGCTGTCATGGTACAGTCAGACCTGGACATTGTGGCCATCACTGAAACCTGGTGTAATGATAACCATGACTGGGAGATGGCCATACCTGGCTACAACATATTCAGAAGAGACAGAGCAGGCAGGAAGGGAGGAGGAGTGGCACTGTATGAAAAATGACATAAGGGCCACACAGATCCAGGAGGAACAAATGGGGAGATACTGTGGGTTAAGCTGGAAAGGAAAATGGGGCCAGCCATCCGACAGGTGTGGTCTATAGACCACCAGCCAGCAGGAAGAAACAGATAGAGTTGATGCTAGCCATCCAAAGGATGGCAGACAAGGTGAGGTAGTACTGGCTGGAGACTTCAATATACCAGACGTGGACTGAGCATCCCAGCAGCAGCATCAACTAGAGCAGATTTGTCCTGGACTCCCAGGGTGCCTTCCTCGCAAATCCGGTCATGGAACCAACTCATGGAAGGCAATACTGGACCTTGTGCTCACAAACAGGGACAGTGTGATGGGGGTAACAGTGGGAGCACCTGGGTAACAGTGACCACCAGTCATTGTGGTTTGAAATCACAGAAAGAGCAGAACCAAACCACAAAAACACGTATCCTGGATTTTAGGGGCAGACTTTGGGAAAATGGGGAGATACTTGAAAGAGGCATTAAGGGAATGGGACAGGAATCGGGGTTGAGGAACAGTGGGCAGTATTTAAAATGGGGATTATAAGAACAACAGAATTATGCATTAAGCAGGTTAGCAAGAGGAAAGGAAGAGGAGACCATTATGGTTTTCCAAAGAGGTAGCAACGAAGTGAAAGCCAAAAGATTGCATTCAGGCAATACAAAAGACACAGGCAGAAGGGATAGGGAGAAGTACCAGGAGAAACAAAGGGAGGCAGGGAAGTCAGTAAGGGAAGCCAAAGCTCAGACAGAAGAACACATTGCAAAATCAGTGGGTAAAGGGGACAAAACCTTTTACAGGTACATAAGGAAAAAGACAAAGGAGGGATAGTGAGACTGAAGGGGAGGATGGGAGCAGGTGGAGGATGACAACAATAAAGCTGACATATTGAACAGGTATTTGCCTCAGTCTTTACTAAGGAAGAGGGGGTAAGGGTCTGAAGGAGTACAAGGGTGAGAATGGTGCAGAATGGACACAAGTCCCTTTACACGAGAAAGGGTCCTGAAGGAACTGGAAGTAATAAGAGCTGATAAAGCAATGGGGCCAGATGGGGTGCACCCCAGGGTCCTTAAAGAACTAAGAGAGGTGGTGGCTGAACCTCTGGCTATCCTGTTCAGCCAATCACTGGAAACAGGGGAGGTACCCAAAGACTGGAGGACAGCAGATGTAGTCCCCTTATACAAAAGTGGGAACAAAGAGGAAGCAGGGAACTACAGACCAGTCAGCCCTCACCTGGTGGTGGAAAGATCATGGAAGCACTACTGAAGGAGAGTTGGTGGAACATCTGGTTGTCAATGGACTACAGGACCCAAGGGCAGCATGGTTTCACCAGGGGAGGTCATGTCAGACCAACCTCATTGAATTTTTGACTGGGTGACTAGGAGGTGGATTAGGAGGGCAGTGGACATGGCCCATCTGGACTTCAGCAAGGCCTTGACACTGTGCCACATAGAAGACTATTACACAAACTGGGGAATATGGTGTGGGCAGGACAGTAGTGTGGTGGGTGGTAACTGGCTGGGTGGCAGGACACAGAGGGTGGTGGTAAATGGCCGTCACCCACAGAGGGAAGAGTAACCAGTGGGTACCACAGGATCAGTGCTGGGACCGGTCCTATTCAACATCTTCATCAGTGACATTGCACAGGATCTAGAAGGCAGAATTTCACTGTTCGCTGATGACACAAAGCTCTGTAACAGAGTAGACACACCAGAGGGTGTAGACAGAATGAAGGGACCTGCAGAAACTTGAAGAATGGTCAAGGGTTTGGCAGTTGAAATTCAATGCAAAGAAGTGCAAGATAATGCATATGGGGCACAAAAACCCTGGCACAATATATCAGTTGGGGGGTGAGGATATAGCATGCACCAAGCAGGAAAGGGATCTTGGGGTTGTCATCTCTGATGACCTCAAGGTAGGGAAACAGTGTGACTAGGCATCAGGTAAAGCAAATAGGATGCTGGGATGTATAGGCAGGGGCATCACCAGCAGGAAAAGGGAGGTCATAATTCCACTATACAAGACACTAGTGAGGCCCCACCTGGAGTACAGTGTACAGTTCTGGAGACCATACACCGTAAGGACATAGACAGGGTAGAGAAGGTTCAGAGGAGGCAACAAAGATGGTGCAATGGGTTGCATCACAAGTCCTATGAAGACAGGTTGAAGGAACTGAACATGTACTCCTGGAGGAGAGGAGGGAGAGAGGAGATATGATAGAGACATACAAGTATCTTACAGGGAGGAACAGGGTGCAGGAAAACACTATTTTTAAGCGAAAAAGATGTTTCAGGACTAGAGGCATGGGATGAAGTTGGAGGAGGACGATTCAGAGGAAACATGAGAAAGAATTTCTTCACAGAACGGGTGGTGGACAAGTGGAACACCTGCCAGAGGAAGTGGTGGGGGCTGAAACAATCACGGATTTAAGAATGCATGGGATAGACATAAAGGAATTTCTAGAGGCAGGGAAGGGGAAACAGACTTCTAGGAAAACAAACTGAACTTACAAGCTCAAATGGGCAGACTAGGTGGGCCATAGGCCCTTATCTGCCGACACTGTCTATGTATCTATGTATCATCACAACACATAGGGAACTCCTTGCAGTATGGATCCCACAATGCAGTTCCCAAGATACTGGTGTGGATGCCAATGTCCTTAAGCGGTGCACACCAGTGATTTAATAAATGATCAAGTGCAGATTGACACTGGTGTGAGCCAGACCGGTTTGTAACATCTTGGTCATTGTAAACAGGCTTATGATCAGTCTAGCATTTTATCTGAATGCTGTTTGCTTCATTTCATGTGACAGTCATGCATAACATGTTAGGACTACTGATGTATTTGATATGAAAAGGCACTTTTAGTAATAATAACAGGGCACACAAATAGTCATGATAATGTTTTTACCGTTTTGTTGACATACGTCATGCTTGTATTCACACAGGAAAGGCTCTCCTCGTTACAGCAGCCTCCACATCTGAACACAGAGACGCAGGGAGGTTTGAAGAATTTATTTGTGTTAGTCCCCAGCTCCTTGGCAACATTCACGCAAGTCTCTCTTGGTGTGCATTGTGTTTTCTGCCACTCCTCATCGATAGCTGTTAAAAAGACAATAATTGTGAAACTTTTTCATATCTTCCCCGGAAGGTGAATGAGCCCATTGCCTGACTGTTACTTGTGTGACCTAAGAATGGGGGAATTGCCAAGCTGTAGTTTAAATGACAGGGTCTTCACTGGCATTTAAAAGGTTTGATAAATGCCTTCATTCAGCAGGTTGCGAACTTTAGGTCCCCTATCAACAATGCTTCAGCCTTCAGTTTCCAAAATCCTACTGACCCTCTGAGTGACAAGGTTCAAGTACTACTACCTTGAACTTTCCTTTGGTGGGGCTGGGCAGCTACATGCAAGATCTACTACCCACCACCCTCCCCATCTCCCGCACTCATAACCTAAGGCCAAGGTACAGGTCCAGGTCCAGGGCCGAGCCCTCTGGGTGTGTTATTCGATGTAGGGGGATGAAAAAATTACCATAGTAATTGAAACATAGAAACATAGAAGTTGATGGAAGATAAGGACTGTAAAGCCCATCTAGTCTGCCCATTTCTTTTTCTGCCTTATGAATGTGCCATCGGCCTTTGCTCTGTCAATGGTCTATCTATCCATACTCATCTGTATTGCTCACTTATGCCTATTCCATGCCTGTTTGAAGCCCTGCACTGTATTCATATCCACCACTTCCTGAGGTAGGCCGTTCCATGCATCCACCACCCTTTCTGTGAAAAATAACTTCCTCACATTACTCCTTAATCGGACTTCCTCTAATCTCATGCAGTGTCCTCTTGTCCTGCTATTTTTCTTATATTGAAACATGTTAGACTCTTTCACGTGTTAATGCACTTAAAGTGTTTGAATGTTTTGATCATATCACCTCTCTTCCTCCTTTGCTCTAGTCTAGGGTATACATATTGAGCTCCATTAATCTGTCCTTATGTTTTCTGATGTAGTCCTGCACCATTTGGTTGCCTTCTCTGAACTGCCTCAATTTGGTTAATGTCCTTGTGAAGGCGTGGCCTCCTGTACTATCAGTACTCCAGATGGGGCCTAACCAGTGTCTTGTAAAGAGGGATTATTACCGCCCTCTTACGACTTGTGATACTCCTTCTAATACACCCCAACATCACCCTAGCCTTACCTACTGCTTTAGTGATCTGCTTGGACGATTTCAGGTCATCTGTGATGATGATGCCCAAGTCTCTTTCTTCCCTTGTGACTGCCAGCAACTCCCCTCCCAACCTATAGGTGGTCTCAGGTTTCTCTTCTCTATATGCATGATCTTGCACTTCTTTGCATTAAACCCCAGTTGCCACTCTTCTGACCATTTTGTCAGTTTATTCAGATCTCTTCTCATTCTCTCTGCCCCATCTGGATCATCTACTCTGCTGCAGATCTTGGTGTCATCTGCAGTCTTGTTTCTTCCCAGGGAATCTTACTGTATTCTGACTAACGCAGTTAGCCCTTCCAGTTCAACTGCCCCAGAGATGAGAGACTTAAAGTCTATATGCTAACAGTGAACGCTCAATAGGCTCAAGCTCGGTTTTAAAACCACTGTCCTGGTACATTCTATGTAACTGCCAGATTCTTACAAGCAACTGCACTAACAATAATAACTAAGCTATGCTAATCATAAAATACATATAAAAATTAAAATAGTTTATTGATTAAGAAACCAAATATGGGGCATATAAAGACTCATGTCACAGATGCCCAAGAATGACCACCTCAGTGGCCCAGTATTTTCTATAAATAACAGCTGGAGAACAGTACCCCCCAGGTTCTAGTAGGGGAGGCACGGTGGGAGGTCAGACTACAGTAGGACTCCCTTGGAAGAAATAAGATTACTATGGTAAGTTATTTTTTCTTCAAACCCCAAAGTCTTACTGCATTCTGACTAATGCAGACTACCAAGCAGTGTCCCTTGGAGGTGGGCACAGAACCTACTTAGGAAATAGGCTCTGCAGAACTGCTGTGCCAAACCTGGCATCACTTCTAGCCTGAGTATCCATGCAGTAGTGCTTGGTGAATGTATGAACAGTTTTCCAGGTAGCTGCCTTATAGATCTCAAGCAAATGGACATCTCTAGCAGCTGCTATGGAAGCAGTTGTCCCCCTTTTGGAGTGAGCCCTCAGACTCACTGGTGGTTCCTTACCCAGTTTGCCATAGCAGAACTGAATGCAGGCCACAATCCACCTTGCAATGGTCCTCTTTGTGGCTGGCTTATCCTTTCCCATATTGCCATAGGTGAGGAACAACTGGGTACACTCATTCCTATGGCCCTTTGTTTGATCCAAATAGTAGCTGATAGACCTTTTTACATACAGGATATGCAACCTGTGTTCACCAGAGCTAGAATGGTCAGTAAAGAAAACAGGCACTGTAAAGGTCTCATTTAAGTGGAAGTCCAAAATTACCTTGGGAAGGAATTTCCTATTTGTCCTGAGAACAACCATGTCCCTGTGGAGTGCAGTTTACTTAAGTTCCACTGACAAGGCCTGTAGCTCACTGTTTCTTCTTGCTGAAGTGATGGCTGCCAAAAAGACAGTTTTCCATGTCAGATATTTTAGCTTGCTGAGGACATGGGCTCAAAAGGGGGTTGCATTAGCTACGCTATGCAGATGTTCAGGTCCCAAGAAGGTGAAGGTTCCCTATGGGGAGGGTGCAGATGAAGCAACCATTTAAAAAAACTTCTTAAAAACAGCATTAGATGCTAGGGAAGGGCCCTTCCCTGCTGAGAGGGAGGCAGAAACAGCTGCCAAATGCACCTTGAGAGTAGAAGGCTGATGGCCTAGGGAATGCAGGTGTGCCAAATAGTCTGATTGCCAAGCCGGCTTCCTGTGGATCTGTATCCATTTGGAGATGCCAGCTAGAGAACCTTTTCCATTTTGAAGTATAAGTTTTCCTGGTGGAAGGCTTCCTAGAGACCCTTAGGATGTTCATCACCCCTTCAGAGAGATGCAAGCCTGCATACTCTAGGTCCTCAAGAGCCAGGCCTTGATCCTGAGGGACTTGAGGTTAGAATACAGGATCCTTCCCTGGGAGGAGGTCAGGAGATTGTGCTTCCTGGTGAGGCAATTCAGACTGGTGACTGACAAGGTCAGCAGCACTGAGTACCACGGCTGTGTGGCCCAGTCCGGAGCTATCAGAATCATTGTCACTGACTGACATCTGAGTTTGGTTAGAACCTGAAGGTCAGAGGAATGGGGAAGGCATACAGAAATGTGCCTGTCCAGTCCAGAAGCAGTGCATCCATCAGCATTGAGCCCAGAACTGGTGGTCTGCAACAGAACTGGGGTAGTTGATGATTGTCTGGGGCTGCAAAGAGGTTTATCTCTGGAGTGCCCCATCTCCTGAATACTGCTAATATGATCTGCCTGTTCAGAGTCCATTCATGATGACTCTAATTGATCCTGCTGAGTGTAGCTGCCAAACAAAAACTGCTGACAGGGAGACCTTGAGGAGTAAGCCAAGCTCCAGACCTTCATGGCCTCTGTGCACAGAGCAGAGGACCTGGTTCCTCCCTGTTTGTTTATGTAGTACATGGTGGTGGTGTTGTCTGTTCTGACCTGAACCACCTTCCACTGTATCATTGTGGCAAATGACTGTAGTGCCAGCAGCACTGCCCTGAGCTCCAACAGGTTTATGTGCAGCAGAGATTCCTGTTTGGCCCATGTACCATGTGCAGTGTGATCCCAAAGGTGAGCTCCCCATCCCAGTAGGGAAGCATGCATGGTCAGCACCACAGCAGGGGACTGCTGCAGGAAAGGGACCCCTACCCTGAAGTTGTCCCTGCCCTGCCACCACTGCAAGGCTTGCACTAGTGTGGAAGTCACTGGAACCACATTGAACAGAGAATCCCCTCTCTGTGACCAGAAAGACCTGAGGTAAAACTGAATGTCCCTCAATTGAAACCTGGCCCCTGGGACCACAGCTGTGGCCACAACCGTATGGCCCAGGAGCTGAAGCAAAATTCCTTGCTGGTCGAGGGATGTGCAGACAGAAAGAGCCTGCCAACTAAACTATGTTGTCCACCCTTGCCAGTGGCAGGATAGCTTTTGCCTGAATTGTGTCCAGTTCTGCACCTATAAACTCCAGAAGCTGAACAGACTTTAGAACTGACTTTCTGAGATTTACCAGAAACCCCAGGGACTGCAGTGTATCCTGTGTGGTGATCAAAGATTCCTCTACCTGCTGGGGTGGGTGTCCCATGACTAGCCAGTCATCCAGATAAGGAAAGACAGTGACTCCTAGCCTTCTCAGATGTGCCATGACTACTGACAGGCTCTTTGTGAAGGTTCTTGGTGCTGAGGATAGAACGAAGGGCAGTGCCCTGAACTGATAATGGACTAATGGCAGCTTGAACCCAAGATATCTTCTGTGAGACTGCCTGATAGGGATGTGGAAGTAGGTGTCCTTGAGATCAAGGGATGCCAACCAATCTGTGCCTTAAAGTGGGAAGAATAATAGCCAGAGTGACCATTTTGAACTTTGGTTTTGTCAGGTGCTTGTTGAGGTATCTCCTCATTTTTCTTCAAGGTTAGAAAGTACCTTGAATACAACCCTTTTTTCCTGTAAGGTAGAGGAACAGGTTCCACTGCTCTGCTTCATAGTAGAGTGGACACCTCTGCTTCCAGCAGGGCTGTTTCTGAGTCGGTGGCAGGTTTGAATGATCTTGCTCTTGTTTTTGGGAATGATTTGAAGCTTAGAGCAAGACTCTGGCTTATTACTTCCAGGACCCACTTGTCCGTGGTAATGGATTGCCATGCTTGGAAGTATTAAGTCAGTCTTCCTCCTACTGGGGTTGGCAGGCGGCCTAGACAATCACCTCAGGGGGGTCTACTTGGCAGGGGTCTTGGGCTGAGGGCTAGATCCAGCATGACTGGCACCTCTTCTGCCCCTACCCCTAAAATAGCCAGTTTGCTGCTGGTAGGCAGGAAAGGCCTGGGCCTGGCAGAAAGGCCTCTGATAAGGTCTACCCCTACCTCCCCTACTTTGCTGTCTTTGTGGAGTGGCAGCCCTCTCCTTGTCTGCAGCACTCTTGTATTCCACCCTGTATTCATCCATCATTGTCATGTAGGCCTAAGTCTGTTCCCCAAAAAGGGAATTCTACACTAAGGGAAAGTCCAGGGCCTTTGTCTGGGTGTCTTGGGAAAGGTTAGTGCACCTTAGCCATGCAAATCTTCTCTGATGAATAGCAGTGGCCATCACTCTTGAGGCACTATCATTGGCATCTACAGCCCTGTGGAAGTGGTACTTGGCTGCCTCCACACCATTTTTTGCAATTTCTTCCAGGTCACTTGCTAGCTGAGGTGAAGCCTTGCTAGTCAATTCCTGGACAGATTCCCATAGAGACTTCTGATACCTTGAGACATAAGCCATATAAGAAGCTTGCCTGATGCCCAGGAAAGCACCCAGGTACCTTTTCTTAGTCAAAGAGTCAATTCTCCTGGAGGCCTTTTCAGGAGGATGGGAAGCTAAAGGAATGCCTGCTTTCTTACAAGCAACAGCCTGGACCACTCTATCATGGCTGCAATGGCTAAGCAAAAACCCAGTGCCATTGCCATTGCCAGCTGGCAGATACCCCCTGTCCATTTTTTTATCCACAGTGGGTATCTGCCATTTCATTTTGACATAATCAGGCTCTTCTTCTTCCTCAGAGGCTTTCTGAGCAGGTAGCTCTAACACTTATGCCACCTTCTTCATGAAGGCATAGTGAGAGGTAGGGTCCCCAGAAGGGCAGGGTGGGGACTCAGCCTCCAAGTGTTCTAGAGAGACTTCAGGCTTGGTGGGTTCTCCAAAATCCTCCTCCTCCTCCTCTTCTTCATCGTCATCCCACTCCTGGTCATAATATGTTTCGGGATCATATGAACCGGAGGGGAGAGAAGTACCCAGTGTTTGAACCTGAATGATGGCCAGGGAGGTTTGACCTGGTTTGCCCGAAATGGTCTGCAAAGACTGAATAATACGAATGGCTTTTGCTACTTCCTCAGCAGTTGGAACCACAACCACTTGTTTCTGTGGTTCTGAACTGGCTGTTTTTCTTTTCTTTTTTGCTGCTGGAGTTTCAAGACCCATATCAGCAGCTCTCTTACCAGTGGAGGTTTTGCCCTGGTCAGAAGGCACTCCCCACCCCCCCAGTTACACCAGTTTCTCTTCAGTTGTGGAACTGGACCGACCTTCAGTGTTGGTTGATTTTTCAGCCATTCTCTCCTGCAGTCTAACCTATCCAGCGTAGATGGAGGGAAATTTTTACAAATTTCACAGCCTGCCTTAAGGTGGTCAAACCTTAGGCAGAACACACAAATCAGATGTGGATCAGCCTTAGCAAATGGCTCACTGCACTCTGTACAATGCGGAAACCCAGTAGGGACTGGTTCTCTTCTTGGGTTTCTGTGACATAACCTCACACACTGTTTTCTTTACACTTATCCAAGTGGGTTGTTTAGACCTGGATAAAGATAGTCATGTCTTTGGTTAAACAGTAGGTTTAGTGACCGAGGGAAAAACAGAGAAAAGACACTTTTTTTTTTAAACCAAAAATCTACCGGTCCCAAAATTAACGTAAACAGAGGAAAAACTAAACTTTTACCTTAAGGAAATAAATAAATGTTTTTGGTTTCCTCCCGGTTACGAAAACTGATCAGAAACTGAAAAACTTACCGGAAAGATAAAAACCTAGTCTAGTCTAACCTGTAACCAAGGACAGAGATTTGAAATTTTAAAATAAAATAAACGTGGTTATAAAAAAATACCGAAACTTGAATTTCAACTGAAGGAGCTGAGGAGAGATCTCCAAGGTGACTTCACAGGCAGGCAGCGTAAAGAATCTGGCAGTTACATATAATGTACCAGGGACAGTGGTTTGAAAACTAAGCTCAAGCCTATTGATTGTTCCGCTATTAGCATATAGTCTTTTAACTCTCTCATCTCTGGGGCAGTTCAGCTGGAAGGGTTAACTGCATTAGTCAGAATACAGTAAGATTTCCTAGAGTATGAAACATAAGAACAGACCCACTGGCCACAGCCACAGAACTGTAGCTTGCTTTGTAGAGTTGAAAAAGCAGACCAGGTACATAGCCCCAAATCCATGGGCCAGAAGGAAAGTAGCAGATCCATAGGGCACATCTCTGGACCTGCAAGCCCTATGTGAAGCAGCAGACCTCTGCGGCACTGCACCAAACTTGCAACCTGCTTTGGGCAGGACCCTGTGGGCCTACATAAAGTAGCACCCCATGAGGACCCCAGACCTGTAGCTTGCTTTGCATAGGGCCCAAACAGCAGTCCTGTGAGGCATGGCCCCAGACCTGTAGTTTGCTTTAGAGGCCCAAGCAATAGTCCTGTGGGGCACAGCCCTGGAGCTATAGCTTGCCTTGCATAGGGCCCACTAGGCCCTACATGAAACAACAGATCCATGAGGCATGGCATCAGACCTGTAGCTTGAATCAGCAGACTACTGAGGCAGGCCTCAGACTTGCAGCCAACTGAAAACAAAACACAGGGCGCTCAGAGAAGATTGCAGTAATTGAAGGGTCTTGAGCAGCAGGTAGAATATGATGTGTAAAGACACTCCAAAACCAGTATGAATGAAAGTGAGTTTATTGTGTAGCTAAAACAAACTAGCTGACAAAACCCCAGTGCTTCAAAGCCTGTGCAGATTCTTCATCACAAACTTACACTTGCATTCATGCTGGTTTGGACTGTCTTTTGCATACTACTCTTTCTGCCTGCTGCTCAAACCTGAGTTTGGGTCTTAGGTCATAAGGGTAGGAAATGGGGTGATAATGGTTGGAAACTCTAGCAGCAAGTTTCCTTTCTTTTGTGGTTTTATAACTCTAATAGATGCATGAACATAGTTTTTGAAATCTATTTCCTTTGACAACACAGTGGCAAACCTGTAGTTTGCTTCATGCAGGTCTGTTTAGGCCCTTTGCTAAGCAATTAACCCATCATACAGACTGACAGAGCAGTAGCTTGCTTTGTGCAGGGCTCTGAGGGTCCTACATGAAGCAACAGACCTGTAGGGTATGGCACTGTCTCTGTAGCTTGTTTTGATCAGGCCTCATGCGAAGTTGGAGACCAATTGTACAGGCCGCTGAACCTGTAGCTTGCTTTGTGTAGGGCCCTGTAGGCCCTATATAAAGCAATATAAACTGGCCATGCATGGTGCAAGACCTGTAGCTTGCCTCACATATTAACAGCTGAAAAATTACCTTTAGAAAAGTATTACTTTGGAACCGATTGGGCTAGGAACTTTTTCTTTTTAATGAAAGGTTGGTATGAGCACTATGCACCAGTTTATTGGTGTATTTTTAAACCATAATGAGAGCTTTATCACAGGGACAAACATATATTGGATATATCATTAGGTATATGGATAACAATTAATATACTGACATGTAGTTCTGACTTGAAGATTTCATTTAAAAGAATGAAGTCCCTAGCATTAATTGTTTCAAATGTATCACTTCTTGAAGTATTTCCCTCTAGATAGGTATAACTTTGGAACCATTTGGTCTAGGAACCTAATTTAAGTAAAAGCTTGGAGGCAGCACAATGAGTCAGTAAACTGATATATACTGTTGTACATAACTATGTATTCATATATTTTCATTTGTAACAACATATACCACAATATGTATTTTTTCTACTATGACTGACAATTTTTTTTTAATTTTCTAAATTTTGATTAACAGTCAGCATATACAGTACAAATAATAACATCATAATTTTTCAAGGGGTTGTTCCTTTTTAAGGTAGTATAAGCACACTGTAACAATTCTATTTCCCTCAACCTGCCCCATTATCTTCCTATGCTTTCTTCAGCAAAGCCAGTGGAAGTATTGGAAGACATGAACATCTAATTAACACCTAGTAAACACAATTACATTACTAAACAACACCTGTTAACACCTATCAATGAGCAAGCATTCCATTAAAAAAAAAAGAAATGTTTGTGTTCTTAAATTTCTCAATTTAGCCTCAAAGGTAGTTTAAAAAAAATCTTTCACATCATTTTAGAGTAACCCCCCACACACACAACATAAAATCATGAGCTTACATTAAAAGAGTTTAAAATTCCTTCACTTCACCCCTACACATCCATAAATAAACAATTAATTTTAAACAGAATGTGGAAAACATGGTTATTTAAATACAGACAAATAAGCAAAGTGCACTGATTCATAAGGACAGTGATATTTTCAGTTTCTAACAAGTACTGTATAATATTCTAAATACACGGGACTAAATAAAAGAAACAATGGCATGGCATAAAGGGAGTAAGAGAGGGGAAATGGACAGACTGGATGGGCCAAGGGGTCTACCATCAGAGTTCTATGTTTCTATAATGGTGGAAATAATTTCAAGCAATTTCTACCAAGCAAAGTGTAATGAAGTCACAAAATCTTTGAAGAGTTCCAGTCAGCATTTTAAAACACAGTAACACTGGCATTAGCTTAACAATTGTCAAACAGTATTTTAAAGTTTATCTCAAGGCTTAAACATTCTTTTACAACTATGCTGGGTTGATGATGTGAGGTGTCCACCACGGGCAAATAAAAATGAAAATAAATTAGATCACATCAAGTTATTTAGAGGAGAGTGCTGTGTTCAATTCCTACTGAAAATAAAAGCAAATAAGTGTTTGACTACCTGAATGTATTATATAAAATAAACAATGGCAGAGTGTACTATACGGGGGGCTGATGAGATGAAAGTCCTCACCCTGCATGCTTGTGGATTTTATCTCATCAGGCATCCTAGATTAAATGATTTTGACTCAAGTTGTAACAGGGGTAAGAACATTCTAGCCAACTGATTGACTTTACACTCCTGTACTTGAGTAACCCGTGCCTCATGTTAAGCAACAATATCACTTTGCCTCAGCTGGAACTATGTTTTTGTCTTCTGCTCATATTTCATATAGAAAACAATATTTTCTTATTAAAATCACACAACTCAAATTGACGTTAGAGAGCTTGTTCCAGGAAGGACGCTTTTTAAAAGAGCTCCACATGGCAGTCTGATTTACAGTAACTCATAAAAACATATCTTAAAACTTACAGAATTTAAAACCTTTTTGCGCTATTCGATTACTATATGCATTGAAAACCATCTGCTTGAGAATGATGGGTCCCAACAAACACATAAAAGAAAAAACTGAGCATGTACTCCCTCTACCACTTGTTCTGGTTTGTGGAGTAGATAGGGATCCTAAGGCTCAAGTTGTGGTATTTAAGAGTCCTTTATTAAACATCCGACTTCCAGTAAAAGCAGCAGTGAGGAAAAGAGTAAATGCTTTACATGTCTCAGTACCTGCTTTGTCAGGTACTGCCCCCCTCTGTGCCCCATTTTATACTCAGAAATA
This sequence comes from Neoceratodus forsteri, assembly GCA_016271365.2. Lineage (NCBI taxonomy): Eukaryota > Metazoa > Chordata > Ceratodontiformes > Ceratodontidae > Neoceratodus > Neoceratodus forsteri. The sequence continues at coordinate 1,279,327,979 of CM057459.1, read as the reverse complement.
GCAAGAATCAATTATTGGGGGCAGATCTGGGAGCATATAAGAAAAAAAAAACATATGGTGAAAAGGGATCAGTGCCATAGATAAATACAACAAACAGACAATGCAGCATTAAAAAAATCTCCAATCTTCCATTTTTAGGAAAGGTTGTTGAGAAGGTTGTGGCACAGCAGCTTGAGGAGCACCTCATGGCCTTTGCTCTATATGAGCCTCTCCAGTCTGGGTTTCAGGCGAGGCATAGCATGGAAACTGCATTAGTTCGTGGGGATAATGACCTCCTTAGGGCGAGAGATCAAGGAGAGGGGACGGCTGTCATTCTCCTCAATCTCTCCTCAGCTTTTAATACAGTAGACCATTGTGTGTTGCTTGACCACCTGAGGGAATTTTGTGGACTCACTGGAACTGTCATCTGCTGGTTTGAGTCCTACCTCACAAACAGGAGGCAACGGGTAGTGATGGGGACTTTCTCCTCCTCCCCTACTTTCCTGTCTTGTGGAATAGCTCAGGGTTTGGTCTTGTCACCAATGTTGTTTGCCATGCTACCCCTAGGAGAGATCATTAGGAAGCACAGTCTGGGCTTTCATTGCTATGTCGATGACACCCAACTGTATCTTTCCTTTGCCCTGGAACATTCAGTGCAGTGGAAATGCTAAATAGTTGCCTTGCTGAGATCAATGACTGGATGACCTCCAGCTGGTTGCGACTGAACCCTGATAAGACAGAGGTACTGGTGGTGGAGTCGAACAGAGGACGTGATAGGATGGCTTATGGCGCAAAAACAGGACTATTCCTGGGATCTGTGCCATTGAAGGCCTCCTCTAGGGTACGCAATCTTGGTGTTATCCTTGACAGCAGATTGACATGTGAAGACCAGGTGTCACCCGTTGTCTGGACCAGCTTTTAACATCTGAGGAATATCGCTAGCATCAAACCCCTAGTTCCGCCCATGACCTCCCCTCCTTAGTGTATGCCTTCATGATGTCCAGGTTTGATTACTGTAATGCACTCTACTTTGGGGTCTCAGGAGGTACCCTTGCTGGCTGCAGCTAGTGCAGAATGCAGCTGCCAGGCTGTTGATGGGGCAGTCCAAATACTGCCACATCACCACGGTGCTGTATGAACTGCATTGGCGGACGGTCAGGTGGAGGGTTCTCTTTAAGGTGGGCTTGGTCACCTTTAAGGCTGTACATGGACTAGGCCTGGGCTACCTGTTGGATCTTCTAACACCTGCTGCTTCGGTCTGCTCTCTCTGTTCCTCCTCTAAGGGCCTCCTTGTGATTCCCAGGACAAGGTTAAAAACTGCCAGTGACAAGGCTTTTAGTGTTGCCAGCCCCATCCTCTGGAATTTGCTTCCTCCAGCTATAAGGAAGGCCCCTACAGTTGAGGTGTTTAGGCCTGGCTCAAGATCTTCCTGTTCAGTCAGGCATTCCCAGACACTATTTAGATATTGTTCCTGTGATTGCCCTCAGTACTAGTTTTTAGTTCATGCCCCTTTTGGATCGCCTGTTTTAATTTTATGCTGCTGTAATTTATGTTATTGTTATGTGTGTTCTTATTATGTGTATTTATTTATTGTGTTATTTGTATTCTACTTGTACAGCACCAGAGCCTCTGGGATTGGGCACTTAAAATAACATTTGCCTTGTCATTAAAAAAACACATTTAAATTACTTTTTTTATCATATGAATAAATTTGGCCAGTCCCAGTATAAATTACAATGTTTAGTCCAGATGTCAAAATGAGGAGAAGAAAGTCAACCCCAAAAGCGAGCAGATAATCTTTCGCGCTAAAATGAAATGAGAACAATTTCAACTCAACATTCATTGTGTACTAAAAACACATTAAGAAGATAGTAGAATGGAGGCTATAATAGGGTATTAAACCAGAGGTTGTAATAATGCAGACAGTACATGCAATTAAACATAATGAGCCAGATTTTTCAAAGGATGGCACAGGGCTTGATACAAGCCCTGCGTCTCAAAACTTTGAATCTGACGGTACATCACTCTCTTCTGCTGAAACTGCACCCAGTTTTCAAAGTTTGAATGCAGTTGCAACAGTTTTCCCGATTTATGGCAGTTTACACCAAATCTGGAGCAGAAGTACCATAAACCCTCCCTGGCATTGATGCAAGCTAGACCACAAAAAAGATGGTCTAACTTGCAGCAATCCCTGCACTGGCAAGAAAATCTTTTTAGATTGCCGTAAGCCCAGTTTGCCATATCTTTAGCACATCTTGGATTGCCGCAATCTTGCTGCTTTGAAAATCTGGCCCAACATAAGCAAAATGTGAACTTTTGATAATTCATGACAAAAATGCCCAGTAATGTATCAAATCCTACACCTAGTCACACTGAGATTTAAAAACAGAATAAAGTATAGTAGCAGGGGGAGGGAAGGGTGTGTGAGGGGGATGGTGTGTGTGTGTGTGTGTGTGTGTGTGTGTGTGGCAACTAGTGTTGTGTGAAATGGTGGAATCCCACTGTGTGAAATATTTCATGAAAACTGTGCATTTTGCAAAATATTTCATGGGTATGAAATGCAAAATTCCACTGGCGAAATGACCTTGCCAGTGAATTTTTGCTCAAGAATGATGAATTTACACCACTGCAGGCTAAATTCCTCCGCGGTGTTTGTGAAATTCTACATTTTGCTGGTGAAATTCCACATTTCATACCAGTGAGATATTTTGAGGAATGCACAGAATTTCGCAAAATATTTTGTGCAGTGAAATTTGCAATTTCACCAGAATTTCGCTGATGAAATAAAATTTTGTTGCATCTCTAGTGGTAACAGGGAGCCCTCAATTAAAAAAATGGAAAACTGTGGGATTTAAAGGAAAAAAGGGGCAAAAAGCCAGTGCCAGGTACAGCAGATCACTAAAAAAGGGAAGGCATGTGGAAAACCTGGAAAGGACTATTCTGGTAATATAAAAGAAATAAATAAGTTCAGGGAGGAAGATCCAAAAAGAATCATATTGTAGCAGGTGTTATTTCTAGGTGAAAAGGGGTGTCTTTCAACTCCATATTCAGTTCTGGCCTTTCCTGCACTCCTGTTTCAACAATCCAGTAGCATTCTCTTTTTACAAGTTGTTAAAATACCCCCAATAAGTGGCATTCCAATTTTTCTAATCCCACAAAACTAAAAAACATGCCTCTTATTGTTCTTGTGTGCAGCACAAGCAGGCTGCTATAGCATAGTCCATGTTTTCTTCCCATATCATCTCACATGCCCCCACCCTAATTTTAAAGTACCTAATAATCATATAGCAGCATAAATTACCCTCTTGGCATCACAAGTTAGCAGGATCTAAGCTTAACATGCTGTCCTGTCCTAGGGTTAAGGAAGCATTTCATTTTCAGTACTATGGAATACTTACACCTCTCACGTAACACAAACCCTCTGGGTAGTTCTGCTAAAAAGGTTTGTGTTTCCAATGCCTTTTGGGCACTTCAGCAACTGCATTCTTTATAATTTGTCTCCTTCTATATCCCATTCTTGGCCTCCTACCTGAACTATCATTGAGCCTGAGATCAATTTCCAAAATGCTCCAGTTTCTGTTCACTATCTTCTGTATTTCAGATGAGTAAGGGGAAAAGGTAGCTATCAAATTAAAAATTTCCTTTGACTGAGTTACTTCCTTGTCCTCCTATTGTAATAAATCCAAACAGTTTTTGTTAGCGGCTGATTCCCCGGCTTTTTCTATAGTTTCATGTTATATTCCCTTGTTAGGAATCTGTTAGGTCAACACACTGCTCCTGGAAATCATCGTCTGAGCTTTAGTTCCATCTCACTCTTAGGAACTGCCTCTTGGGGATATTTTCACTGGGTTCCACCATGCCACAGTGACAGGAATTCTGTCGATGGCCATTACAGTGATGGCACAATGCCAGCAGCTGGCATTGTGCTGTCCGGGACACAAGTGTTTTTTTGCGGGGGTTTTGCACACTGCAGCCACCACACCATAGATTTCCAACTCTAATTTGGAGTTGTTTTCGGGAGGAGTGAATGCACCGGAGACAGTGGCATTGGTAACACAGCGGACCAGTACAGCGAACAGCTGATTCTGTCGCTGTACTGGTCTTCACCGTGTTACCATCACTGTAGCAATGGTTTACCTTTTCACTGTATGCCTAGAGTGACAGCTGGCCACCTAGAGCAGTGTGTTCCTATCAGAAGGCTTTCTATACAGGTTATTGTCTAAACCACCCTGATCATATTTAAAAACATAGAGGTCTAGGAAATCAATCTCCTGTCTATCTCTTTTCAAGGTAATTCTCAGGTTAGGGTCGTTAGAGTGTACGAAATCCAGAAATTGATCAAGTGAATTCTGATCTCCTTTCCAAATCAGTATTACATTTTCTTTAAAACAATGCCAAAGTTCCAGTTTCCCATTAAATTAGTTTTTCTGTGCATTAAGGATGACATCCTGCTCCCAGCTATCAAGATATAGATTGGCATAACTAGGAGCAAATGTCACCCCCATCACTGTGCCCAAAATTTGTGGTTAGCCTTGGCCCCCTTTTTTTTTATCCTTAGCTCAGAGTGTGGGTGCCTTATTCATTGTGATTACTCCTGAAGCTATCTATTGCTCTTCATCATTACTAAAGAGAGGTCCATATTTTCCTAATCCTAACTTCTACCTATTGCTGAAACAAAGGGGGCCACAATTTTTCATATCTATCGTGTCTATCTTCCATTGGATATAATGCTCTCTCAGTTCTGCTCGTGTCTAGCATGAGTCTCACCCATTCCGTAAATGTTTTTTTTTTCATCTTTCCAATGCCGTAAGAGTAGTTTTTTGCCCCAAGGTACCACATTTATTAACAGCTGCTAATGTGAGTGGAGAAAAGTTCCTGTCTTTATACCAACAATAGTAATTCCAGGGTCAAATGGGACGTCATAACCAATCAGTTTACTAAGAATAGCGAGAACCTTTTCCCAAAATTCTTTAATATCCCACATGTAACTAACATGTGCAAAAGAGTCCCCTTCTTTCTTCTACATCGCTGGCAGGTCTCTGGCACAGACATTTCAAATTTATTCAATCTGGCTGGGGTCAAATAAGTTCTGTGAATTGTATTAATATGTATTTGGGCCAATCTGTTATTCTTAATGTCAGAGTTTTCCAAGTCCAATATTCTATTCCAATCTTCTTGCAACATTTCCTGATCCATTTCTTTTCCAATGATCATTTTATATCATCAAGGGTGAACAGGTAGAGTCTCTAAGTGCTAAATATATTTTAGTTCTGAAATGATTGCCTGATTCGAGTTCATTACAATCTCCTCCAGTTTAGAATACGTTAAGGAATCTAAGCTACCATTCCTTATGTGAACATAGTTTTAACGTGAAGGTATTGTAAGGTGTATGGCTCTGTAATATGATATTTTGCATTGAACCTTTCTATTTAAATACATTTTCCATCTTCAAATAAATGTCCCAACTGACATAATTTCTTTGTTTTGTACCATCTTTTAAATGTTCCATTAGATGTAGGTGGTGGGAAATTAGTGTTTTTCAGTACTGGAATTAAAATTTGACAGATGAATATGTTCCCCATGCATCTTCTGTACTGCCTGCCATGAGTTGTTGATAGCTTTTGTAGGTGGGAAAACTGAGCTATAATATGCATTTGTTACTAAATTAAGTGTCATAGAGTTTTTTAATGTGATCCCAGGAAGTTTATTTTCATCTATTTGGAATCCTGTTAGATTCTATTACAGGGTTATGGAACAAAGATAAGAACATTCTAGTTGGGTAGCCAAGTAGTACCACCAAACATTTGAGCACCTTGTGCCCCTTCTGCTTAGAATGACAGTTTTGTTTTAAAGCTCTGTGAGCTGTTGTCCTTTCAAAATGAAATTTCTAATAATTTTATACAAATTTGCAAAAAGGCTTTTCTAGGATTATGGTAAAGACTTCAAATAAGAAAAGAAGCCTAGGCAGCATGTTCTTTATGTGTTTGCCTGTTATCCCACCGGTCGTGCACTATTCAGCCTCCGCTCTCCACACCCTCCACCCTTTTTACCCCTCTGGCTTTTTCCACCTATCAACATTGTCGGGCCTTGGGTATTGCCGGTGGGGCAGTATGGGGGTGTGAACAGTGGAGGCTAGAAGAGCGGGATGCCCTCATTAGGGTGGTTAAGCCCAGGAGATGCCCTGAGATGAAGTGGACCTTTGAGCATGGGCCATCTTGTTTGGTCTCCATACCCAAGGGCACCATCGCTGATGATGGGCAGGTAGTCAGGGCAGCCCAGGAGTTTTGTCCAGCGACGTTGTTGTGCAATCCCAGATCTGTCCGAACAAGACTGCTATGATTTCTGATCTTGTTGGGTCGACAGATCTGGCTTGTATCACCAAGACCTGGCTGGATGATAACACGGGCCCGATTTTTGAGGCCGCCATTCCAGCCGGGCATACAGTGATACATCGCCTGAGGTTGGACCATGGGGCGGTCTGTTTTAAGACCGAATTGGAACTCATTAGTGTTCCAGTTGAGGAGGCCACTTCATTTGAATGTGCTATTGTAGCAGGTGTGGGCTATTGAATTGCTCTCATCTACAATAAATCAGAAAGACCTTTGAGCCAAGGGCTCTTTTACAGAGATTCCACATCAAGTCACAAGAATAGCAAATTACAATGGTTTCAGTAAGTAGTACAACATGGGGAAAGTAATTACATAAACAAAAGAACAATATGGCAAGATAAATATTGTGTCAAGTGCAGCCAGTGGCCTTGTCTGAAGAGGGGTGAAAGGGCTTACAAGGAGAGAAAATACAGGGGGTGAATTGGGAGGTGGAAGGAGCAATAAAAGAGCAAGAGGGAGATTCCACAATGAAGCTTGAGCAGGAAAGACCCACGGGCCGGGGGGTAGAGGGAGAAAACAAGGTGAGGAAATAGAGGAGAGAGGGGTGAGTGGAGGGGTAAGGAAGGGGGGATGAGGTAGGATGAAAAGAGGGCAGGAATGGTAAAGGGATAAAGGAGGAAGTGCTGTGAGTGGAATAGCGCAGCAGCAGCACAGGGCTATACAGGGGCAAATGGTAAAAGAGGGAGGTCCCAGTACATTTAGCTGTCAGCCGAGATTAGGTATAACAGTCACAAGATGCTCTGGGAACTAGGAATTGATGCAGCTTCTGCTTAAATGGTCCCAAGGTTGCAGTCATCACAATCTCAGGAGGAAGGGAATTAAATAAATTAGCAGCTCTAACTGCAATGGATCGCTGTCGGAGAGAGGTTCGACAGTGAGGGACAGTAAAAGTTTGGTTCACAGAACTTCACGTGCTCCGAGTGCCCAAGAAAGGACTGAAAAGCTGAAGGGGACCTGGTGGTAGGAGACCAAGATCTGCCTTCTTAGCCAGAAGGCAGGCTTGATATTCAATGTGAGCCTGTAGTTGAAGCCAGTTTGCTTATTCATAAAGGTCAAAAGTGTGAGTACGATATGCTGCACCAGTTAGTAGATGACATGCCTTATTCAGAGCTGTGGTGAGCTGACGTAGGGTTGTGTCTGTGGCAGAACCATAAATGACCAAACCACAGTCAATAATAGACACAATTGAACTTTGGATAGCCAATCTGAGGGCTTCGTAAGGCAGTGTTTATGCCTGTGTAGAAGGCCTAGGTGAATGTTAACTACGTTGGCAACATTCTCAACATGGTTGGAGTAGAAGAGCATACTATCCAGAGTAACTCTTAGGTATTTAAAAGATTGAGCCTGATCAAGGATAACACCCGCACTATTTTCTGGCTTTGTGCTTGCTGTGGGTACATGGAATAGCATGACCTTAGTTTCTTTGCAGTTAAGCACCAACTTATGAGAGATGAATCAGGACTCAGCTACAATAAAACTTTTCTGAAGTTGGGTCTGAAGGAAGGTAGGGTCAGCAGTCTTTGAGAAAATGACCGTATCATCTGTGTAGAGGAGAACTGGTTCAGAACAGAATGCCGGAAGATTATTGAGGAAGGTGCTAAATAGAAGGGGTCCCAGTATTGATCATTGAGGAACCCAGAGCAGACAGGCAGTTTAGCACAAAGGGCAGACCCTATTCTCACCTGCTGTGTGCGGTTTGCTAGATAGCTGGTGAACCACTTAAGGGCTTCTGAAGATATACTAAGCCCAGCAAGTTGATGTATCAGCAAATGGTGACTGACAGTGTCAAATGATTTAGACAGGTCAATAAAGGTTGCACCAAACAGTTGACCCTGATCAAGAGTATGGTGAATTAAACCTGTGCTGTTCTTCATCTTCCTAAAAGACCTGCCCTCTGACACTTTACTGTATACCTCTGACCCCACTATCACAGATGTGGCATCCAGACTACAGCATGAGTTTGAGGAAGTCCAGCTCTGGTTTCAGGCAAATCAGCTCTTCCTAAATGCCATGAAAATAGTCTCCATGACCTTCGGCACAAGGCAGAGACTCTCTCAGCTCCCTTTCCTTCCCACTTTCCACACCCTGGATGGGACAAGTCTGGAGATCTGCACCTCCTTTAGATACCTCACTCAACTAGCACCTCAACTTTTCTGTACATATCAAGGCCACCCACAAGAAATTGCACCCCAAACTGGGTGCCCTGTATCGCAACCATGGGTGCATTCTGCTGCCAGCCCACCATGCAATACTACAGAAAATGATTCTATGGGGACGTAGTCTACAGGGCCGCTCCCAAACCCTCTCTAACCAGACATGGAACCCTCTTCTACTCCTTCTGCCATTTTGCACTTGACTGTCCACCAGAACTCACTAATCTGACCTATGCAAACTCTGTCCCTCCCATCCCTACAGGACAGGAAGCAGACCCACTACGCTTCTCTCATGGCTAAATACTGGACACAGACCCTGCCCTCTTATCTCTCTGCCACACCCCCCTCTCACTCTCCCTCAGAAATTATGACTCCCGCCTCCCTGTCAGTCCCATGCATGTCCACCTCTGCTGGCCAGGCTGCCTCCTCCTATCTGTTGCCAAAATCATGGAATTCTGCCCTCTGCCATCCACCACACCACCTCCCATGCTACCTCCACACTCTCCTCAAAGACCACTTCTGCACCACCTGTTCCTGCTCCTAATCCATCTGCTACTAAAGTATTTTTGGTTATTTTCATACTGGTTCAGGTCAGGCTGCCAGGCTCTGCTGACACCACTACAACTTCTAGTACATAGATACATAGACAGTGTCGGCAGATAAGGGCCTATGGCCCACCCAGTCTGCCCATTTGAGCTTGTAAGTTCAGTTTATGTTTTACTAGAAGTCTGTTGCTCCTTACCCCTGACCTCCAGAATTCCTTTATGTCTATCCCATGCAGTAGGGCATCTTGTGTTAATCGCTGTGTTTATTATGTAGTATAGTCCTAATTGCTGTATATATACTGTATTATATTCTATGTAAATTTGCAGCATATTTTACTTAGTACAAAAATTCTGTATACAAATGTTTCCTTCTCCCATGTACACCCCCCCAATGCATCTGGAGACTAGCAGTTGTCTGCTCAGTATGCCTTCCTGGTAAAACTTTTAAATGAATAAATAAGGAGGAGTATCACCAGTAGAAAGAGGGAGGTGGTGATACCTCTGCATCAATTGCTGGTGAGACTCCACCTAGAATACTGTGTCCAGTTCTGGAGTCCTCATCTCCGAAAAGGCAGACAGAGCTAAGGCATTCCAGGGGAGGGCAACTAAAATGGTGCAGGATCTGCATCAAAAGCCCTATAAGGAGAGACTGAAGGACCTCAATATGTATAGGCTAGAGGAAAGGAAGGAGAGGGGGGATATGATAAAGACTTTCAAATATCTCAAGAGTATAAATAAGATTTATAAGGGGGGCCTTTTTCAGAGAAAATGATGCACAGGAACAAGGGGTCATGCATTGAAGCTGGAGGGGGATAGAATCAGGGGAAATGTAAGGAAACACATCTTCACAGAAAGGATTCTGTAACAGGATTTGAGAAAGCATGGAATAGGTATAAGGGAACCTTAGAAGCAAGGAGAGGGGGGGCCAAGATCATGTAGGGTCTACGGTGTGACTGTAGGTTGGGAAAATGGGCAGACTAGGTGGGTCAAGCAGTTGTTACCTGCTGTCAAATTCTACGTTTCTATGTTTCTAACATATGTATATTTTTCTTGTCAAGAATTTAAAACAAACACCTTTCCCTTTTATAATAAAAATATACAGCAAGCACCTTTCTTTTTTCTTTATAAGCACCCTCATGCATGTTCCCCCCACTTTTATCAGTTTCACTGCTGCTCCTAGCCGACCACTGCCATAAACAATTTCACCTCTCCTCCTTTTTCAAAAATTGAACATACTTTATTGATTTTCATAAAATTCACTGCTCCTCCTAGCCAGCCCCACTCCGATGCTCCCTCTCTCCCAGTGCTATGGCTGACATAGCTCCCCTCCTCATCTGCCGGCATCACACTTACCTTGCCACCACAGAAGCCTTGGCTGCACATCACACACTGTACTCTGATGATATTGCAGCATGAGTGGACCAAGCACTGTCCGGTTCTCTGAGTATTTGAAAAAGATTTACTGACCGGGACAAAGCTGGGCAACTGTTTCTGCAACCTCATTTCAAATAATGATCTTATTAAAAACAAACAAAAAACGCAATAGCCCATGAGCAGCCACTTTAGCAGTGTGTGTGTGTGTGTGGGGGGTTGTTCATCTACAGATAGGCAGAACACACATGGAGAAAACCAAGGAAACCCGAGGCCAATGATAAGCTGACTGAAGCAAGACTACACAAAATAAATTGTCACAATGTTTTAGCTAATGCTGGATTGGCAGTTTAAAACAAAATCTGGCCAGAACCGATGCGGCTGCAGCCGAGAATATAGAGGGTCAAAATGTTGGCGTGTTTTTAAAATTTCTACACCTGACCCTGCCTCATGAAGAAAGGCAGAGAAAATGTTCGACTCCTGGCCTAAAAGTGATTTTGAGCAGGGACTGCCAAATCAATTTTCAGGATTTAAAAACACATTTTGGGCAGCAGTTGAAAAATGACAGCTGTCACATTCATGAGGTGCTATAAAGAAATGGCTGTGTTGTAAATTTGGTGTAAATATATTGAAAATTACCAATGTTATGAGCCTGTGTTCGCAAAATTCAATGCAGGCTCATAACTTTGTTGTTTTTAAATATTTTTACACCACATTTTCAACATAGCCTTCTTATGACCCACCTCATGAACAAGTTCAGAGAAAATTTTCAGTCTCCTGCTCAAAAGGTGATTTCACACAGGCCTGTAAATTACCTTTCGAGATGTAAAAAAACATTTTGGCCAGGATTTGAAAAATGATAGCTGTCACATTCATGATTTGCTGTAAAGATATGGCTATGTTGTAAATTTGGGGTAAAGATATTGAAAATTACCAAAGTTACAAGTTTATGCTGGCAAAATTCAAAATGAGGCTTATAACTTTTTTTTTTTTTAATATTTTTACACCAAATTTTCAACATAACCTTCTTATGACCCTACTGTGACAACCCACCTCTTCCTCTGGGCTGAAACAGCTTTTAGAGAAGTGTCTGTCCTCGGATATTCGCTGCCACCAGCTGGACTGTCTCCAGCGCCAACTTTCAAGCTTACAAACTTGAATAATCAAGCGTACAATTGCACAAGTTAAAGTCTGGTAGTGTGTCTCTCTTGGGTGGTGTATGCTACACAGAGTTTACCTCAGCCAGTGGAAACCAAACATTACCTTAGAAAAATGACATCACAGTCACAACTGTTGAGCAAATAAATTGCTTTTTACTTAACAGAAAGTGCACTGAGCATTTACAGGATATATATTTACAACACAAGAGAATAACACTGATACAGGAAAACTAAACAACTGTTTTTAAATAACAGATGGCAAAAGAAGAAGACTATTACTGAAATATGCTAGTACTAACTTAGCCTTTCCTGTCCTTACAAGAGACACTGTCCTATTCTAACTGCCAGCTCCCACGGACATAGCTACAAAGGTAGGCTCCAAACTTATGTTTCCCCTTTCAGCTTCCCAAAGCAAGAGAGTGCTTCATTGTCTTTCAGCCTCTTATTTATTCTCCTGGGAATAGGTAATGTCTATTCCCTCTTCGAATGCACCAACCATCTAACATGTATGTATTTAATTGTCACAATCAGACTGAACACCTATCAGTGGCCAATTATATTCCCTTTTAAACCTTCAGTTTATATTTCAATGACCCAATCTGTTCAAACTGCCCTGTGTATGTGTCTGCAGTTCTGTATGTGTGTGGAGATGTCCACTAGAGATTTATGACCCAGCTGTTATCTAGCAACTAGGGAGGACTGCAAATTCCACAAGCTGGATGCCGCTGGACAGTGGATTTTAACCTGTGTGTGTTTTTCCCCAAACTGCTAACAAACAAGCATTTGTCAATGCCGAATGTTTGCTTACTGGCATTGGCAGTGGTAGTGTAGAAGTTACAGAGCTGCGTAATAGGAATGGCAGTGAAGTATTGAACTGAAGCCAACCCCACCACCACCCTGCAGAGGTGACAGGCATTGGGGTGTGCATTTGGGTCGTCAGGCATGCAGCCACGCCATTTCACCACACCCCACTCTGCAGAGACTGACAAGTGTCACGTGTTCCTTGGGGTCTTTGGCCCTTATGCACCCATTTCATTGGAAATACGGTGAGATGGGTGCAATATAGGAGAATGGGGTGAAGTCTGGGGCGAAGAGTCCAGGCATACCTCGATGCCTCTCAGTGACTGCAGGTGTGTGGAATGGTATGAGCATCACAGGCAAGAATCCCAAGTCACACCCCTGATTCCTGTCATTCTCTATAGGGTTGGGCGATTTAGTTGAAAAGCCTAATACCTCAGGCATTCATTGGTATTTTAACTCCAAATTTTCAACATATTTGTTTTGTGACCCACCTCCTGAACAGGGGAATATCAGTTTGGTAGCGAAAGCTGCTTATGCACAGTGACTACGGGATTTAGCACCACAGGTGCAAAATATTCGAACAGGCTGTAAAATGACAGCTGTACTCTGTCATGGGAGGGTGTAAAATGGCTATGTTGCAAATGTGTAGTAAAAATATTTAAAAAAATGGTGAAGTCACGAGCGTACATAGAAACTGTGCAACGCACACCCGTTATATAAGTAGGTTGGGGATATTTTATAGCAGATTGTCAACTCAGGCATTTTGGTGCCTCCGATCATGAACAGTGTCACTGTGATTTTCTTTATCTGTGCCGAACAATGATTTCCCACAGCAACCACGCATCTCTGCACTGAAAGTGTGAAAACACACTTCGGCCATGTTGTGAAAAATGGCAGCTGTACTGTTCATAAGGAAGTGTTGAAAAATGCCACTAGTGAAAATCTGGACTGAAAATATTACAAAGTCATGAACTAACGAGGATGCGTGGAAACTGCACAATGCTCACTCGTAACACAGTCATTTTATGGACTTTTGTCACCAAATTTTCAACATAGCCATTTTAAGACCTCTGCTCATGAACAGTGTAACTGTGATTTTCTTAATCTGTCCCAAACATTGCTTTCGCACACCAACAGCACCATTGTGCGCTACATGTGCGATAACACATTTTGGATGACATATGAAAAATTGCAGCTGTACTGTTCATAAGGAAGTTTAATAAAATGGACATGTTGAAAATCTAGATGAAAATATTAAATTTGCAAACTTACAAGCATGCATAGGAACTGTGCAATGCACTCGTAAAGTCATTTCTAGGCATTTTTCCACCAAGTTTTCAACATAGCCATTTTAAGACCTCTGCTCATGAACAGTGGCACTGTGGTTTTGTTAATGTGTCCCATACATTGAGCTTGCACACCGACTGCGCCATTGTGCGCTACATGGGCGGAAACACGTTTTGGGCAGGATGTGAAAAATGACAGCTGTACTGCTCATAAGGAGGTGTGGAAAAATGGCAATGTTGGAAATCTGGAGTGGAAATATTGAAAATTCGCAAACCTAAGAGCGTGCGTGGGAACTGTGCACACACTCATAAAACAGTCATTTTTAGGAATTCTGTCACCAAATTTTCAACATTGCCATTTTAAAATCTCTGCTCATGAACAGTGACACTGTGATTTCCTTAATGTGTCCCATACACTGAGTTTGCACAACGACTGCGCCATTGTGCGCTACATGGGCGGAAACACGTTTTGGGTGAGATGTGAAAAATGACAGCTGTACTACTCATAAGAAGGTGTGGAAAATGGCAATGTTGAAAATCTGGAGTGGAAATATTGAAAATTCGCAAACCTATGAGCGTGCGTAGGAACTGCGCAACGCATGCTCGTAAAACAGTCATTTTTAGGAATTTTTTCACCAAATTTTCAACATAGCCATTTCAAGACCTCTGCTCATGAACAGTGTCACTGTGATTTTCTTAATTTGTCCCGTACATTGATTTCGCACACCGACTGCGCCATTTTAAGCTAAAAGGGGGAAACACATTTTGAGTGAGATGTGAAAAATGACAGCTATACTACTCATAAGGTGGTGTGGTGAAATGGCAATGTTGAAAATCTGGAGTGAAAATATTGAAATTTCGCGAACTTACGAGCCTGTGTAGGAACTGTGCAACGCACGCTCGTCAAACAGTCATTTTTTGGAATTTTGGCACCAAATTTTCAACATGGGGGTTTTGGGCCCCCTTCTCATGAATGATGTCACTGTCATGGTGGTATTCAGTCCCAAGGGTGATTTCACAGTCACTGCACAGTCACTGCGGAAATCACCCTTGAGCCGAATAATGCCATGACAGTGACTCATTCATGAGAAGGGGTCCCAAAACCCCATGTTGAAAATTTGCAAAAATTTCCAAAATGCCGAGATATGCAATAAAGTTGAACCCTCCTATCTAGCCCATTATACAGCTTACTGGCATTTCCTCAGCTCATGATGCGCCTTTGAAGAGTGCAGACGTGTTCCTGGTCCACTGAAGACGTCGGCAGAGTCGGAGGTAAGTATGGGGTGAGGGGGGGGTGTGGGAGGCTGGAGTGCGCAGTGGGTGGAGTGCGGGTTGTGGGAGGGTTCAGGAGCCGCCGTGGGACAGTTTTGGTTTACAGGTAAAAAAAGAACATCGCTGGATCGCTTCGCCACACTGGGGTGGGCTCCCAGCGTGGCACAATGACTTTGGGGGCGCTCAGCCGACGGGATTGGGCACCCCTGCCGAAAAACCTCTTAGTGGCTTTGCCACGCGCTGGGGGCTCCCAGCGTGGCACAAGGACTTTGGGGTTTTCAGCCGATGGGGATTGGGCACCCCATCGGCAAAATTATTGATTTCCATGCTGGAGTGGCTCCCAGCGTGACACCAAATACTGGGAAGGGGAGGCGTGCAGCGCAGCCAGCGGGATTGGGCACCCCGTGTCGGCTATATGCTGCATGAGAGAGCGCTGCGCCTGCGGCTGGGGGAAGCTGCGCGTGAAGCAGCTTCTTGTCGCTGCTCACTCAGCGTAGCTCCCCCTTTCAACTGTATGCCACTGCATTTTGGAGCGTGTCATAGACAGCTCCAAAATGCATTGGCTTACAGGGGCCGCGCCTGCCAGCTCGCTGCCTGAATTGGAGGAGGAGGTGACACACCTCCGAAATCTCCGATGATGGCACTATGTTTCTTGCACATGCGTGCAAGCAAACATAAAAACCCAAGCTAGAGAATCCAAACCATTAACTCTTTCCTTCCCATTTCTGTCACATCTACCTCGTGAACAAAGGCAGAGAAAATGTTAAACTCCTGCCTGAAATGTGATTTCATGCAGGGACTGCAAAATTGCCTTTGGGACAGATGTGTCTAATGTCAGTGCAATTATTCATGAGGTGGGGTCCCAAAAAAGGCATGTTGAAAATTTGGGCTGAAAATATGCAAAAATGCCCAAATTACACCACTAAGTTCAAAACCCCATTGAAATACATTGAACCACATACATAGAAACATAGAATTTGATGGCAGATAAGGAATGCTTGGCCCACCTAGTCTGCCCATTTCCCTACCTAACAGATAAGCTGCAGATCCTAGTTAACCAACAGTCTACTTCCTCCTACCCCCCACTAGAATTGCCTTATGTCTGTCCCATGCATTCATGAATTCCCCCACTGTTTTTGACTATACAACCTCCTCAGGAAGGCCATTCCATGCATCTACAACCCTCTTTGTGAAGAAATACTTCCTCATATTACCCCTGAGCCGTCCCCCCTCTATCTTCAAATTGTGCCCCCTTGACCTTGCACATCTCTTTTTCTGAAAGATGCTACCCCCTTGGACTTTGTTGATTCCCTTGAGGCATTTGAAAGTTTAGAACATGTCCCCTCTCGCTCCTTTCCTTGAGGCTTAAGCTTATTTAGTCTTTTTCATATGTCTTCTGGTGCAGACCCTGCACCATTTTGAATTACCCTCCTCTGGACAGCCTCCACCCTGTCTATGTCTTTGCGGAGATGGGTCTCCAGAACTGTACACAGTACTCCAGATGTGGCCTTACCAACTGTCTGTGCAGAGGATCAACAACCAACTTCCTGTTTTCTACTGGTGATGCCTCTCCCTATGCATCTCAGTATCCCTCCAGCCCTCCTTTCTGCCTTCTCACATTGATGGCTCACCTTTAGGTCATCTGATATGACTACCCCCAGGTCCCTTTCCATTTTTGTTGTTGTCAGTATCTCACCTCATTGTGTACTCTTCCCCTAGGTTTTTGCTTCCCAGATGCATTACTTTGCACTTCTTTGCATTGAGTCTAAGCTGCCATACATTTGACCATTCTTCAGTTCACTTTCCAGCTTTGAAGAGCGAAGATGTGTCTGCAGTCCAGAGAGCATTACAGAGTTGGACCCCCTTATGAGTAAGTAATGGCTTGAGGGTGCAGAGTGGTGGGTGCTGAGTGGGAGGATTGGATGGGAAGTCAATAATGGCTGCAAAAGACATCGATGGATGGTTTTCTTTTTGCAGGGTGAAAAAGACGATAGAGGATTCATGACGATGACACTGGGGGATTGGGCACCCCTAGTGTTACTGTTATGTTTTGGGGATGGGGTGGTGGGTGCTGAGAGGGAGGGTTGGTTGGGGGAAGTAAAAGAATTGAAAACAAAAAGTCACGTGGAACACAATCATGACAGTGGGGGTCTGGACACCCCCAGTATCACTGTTATGTTTTTGGGAAGTGTGGTGGGGGGTGAGTGCTAAGAGGGAGGGTCAGGCGGGGGATATGAATAATTTTAGAAAAGGAAGGAAATCGACGGTCACGGTGGAATACAGCACAGTTCGCCATGACCAAGATGGCTGCCACACAGTAGTGCACATGTGCTAGTGGTCGCACATGTGCAAAACAGTTTGATGACTGCCCACAGACTAAAAAAGTAGTGCAGTGCATTTGCCTACGCCGACAGTGAGGGGTGTGCTTCAGGGACATGGAGGTGACTGTATGGCAACTCCAACATGTTGTTCAGTTGGAAGGAATGCGCCGACTGTTTTTTTTGTAGCAAGAGGTCTGCAGGGCTAGGCCCACTGCATCCCTAAAAAGGAAGGTTAGGGCAATCTGCAATTCATGGTTTTATGCACTAAACTAACAAAGCTCCCGAAGCATATTTTAACAAAAAACATATATTGTATAAACAGAACATGACATGGCCTGGCCAGACTGAAGATATATTTATCTGCATCCAAGGCCACTGACATTATGATAGCTTACCCACGGCTTCACCACTCATAAGATATCATTATCAGTGGTCCCTCATGAAGATAAATATGATATCTTTAGTCAGGCCATGTCATGTCCCCTATATGTGTCTGTCTGTCTGTATGTATATCTATCTATCTATCTATCTATCTATCTATCTATCTATCTATCTATCTATCATATCTACACATACATACATATACATAAAACAGGTATAAAAATAAATGTGCTGAGATAAATATGTCACTGTATCTTGGGCAACATGAGCAAAATAAATGAAGTTGGTCACGAGAATGCTCAGAAATTTATCTCACTCATGTTTGTCCCACTGAGCATGCTCAGAAATTTATTCTCATATGTGAAGATACATTTCTGAGCATGCTCAGTGACTAACTCATTTATTTTCCTCTGGGACATCTATGAAAATGATCTATTATGAATCAGTATGAATTTCCCGGTAAAACTCTTTTAATAAATAAATAAAATGTGAGATGTCATTTTTTGTCTTTATTTATTGAAATAGTTTTACCAGGAAAGGCCTATTGAGTCAAAATAGCTAATTTCATTGGTGTCAGATGTGTATGTGTGTGTTTGGGGGGGGGTTAAGTTATGCACTTAGGATGTTTAAAAATGTATCTTTCTATATGATAATTTGTGAACATGCTCAGTGCGATCAAAATGAGTGGGATAAGTTGATGAGTACGTTTCACTACTCGGGACAATCAAGCAACTGAAGCAACAAGCAGCTCACCTGAGTAGCTGAGGAAGCCAAATCTCCAGCCTGATAACTTTCGAGGCAGCTCCCCCCCAAGCTAGGCACTCGGGACAATCAAGCAACTGAAGCAACAAGCAGCTTACCTGAGTAGCTGAGGAAGCCAAATCTCCAGCCTGATAACTTTGAGGCAGCTCCCCCAAGCTAGGCACTCGGGACAATCAAGCAACTGAAGCAACAAGCGCTCACCTGAGTAGCTGAGGAAGCCAAATCTCCAGCCTGATAACTTCGAGGCAGCTTCCCCCAAGCTAGGCACTCGGGACAATCAAGCAACTGAAGCAACAAGCAGCTCACCTGAGTAGCTGAGGAAGCCAAATCTCCAGCCTGATAACTTCGAGGCAGCCCCCCAAGCTAGGCACTCGGGACAATCAAGCAACTGAAGCAACAAGCAGCTCACCTGAGTAGCTGAGGAAGCCAAATCTCCAGGCTGATAACTTTCGAGGCAGCTCCCCTCCCAAGCTAGGCACTCGGGACAATCAAGCAACTGAAGCAACAAGCAGCTCACCTGAGTAGCTGAGGAAGCCAAATCTCAGCCTGATAACTGTAGGCAGCTCCCCAAGCTAGGCACTCGGGACAATCAAGCAACTGAAGCAACAAGCAGCTCACCTGAGTAGCTGAGGAAGCCAAATCTCCAGCCTGATAACTTTCGAGGTAAAGAGAGCCTCTTCTCTTCATCTGGATGCCTGCAGAGGGGTGCTACCTGATGAACACTTATATTTTATGAACTTTGTTCCTGTTCACCACTGGGTGGGCTTGTTATTTGATTCTCTTTGTGCTATTAATGCTGAAGTGTAAAGCTAGGGACTCACTGGCTTTTCTAGAGTTGCCTTGCTGATTTCATCGTAAAGCCAGATATACCAAGCAGCTAATATAGATCAGACTTGTTTAATATGGTGGTATTTGGAGCTAATTGCTGATTTAATCTTAAAACCAGATATACCAAGCAGCTAATATAGATCAGACTTGTTTAATATGGTGGTATTGAGCTAATTGTGCTTGTTACTGAAGGCATTAGGTTAGCTGGGTCCTAGTGTGATCTCATTTTGGAATTGCCCTGTTTGCTTAGAGTGGAGCTCCTTTGTGTAAGTCACAACATATTCTCCCGCTGCATAGTAATGAGAGGCTTTGTTTTCTCCACAACATAGGCAGCTCCCCCCCCAAGCTAGGCACTCGAGACAATCAAGCAACTGAAGCAACAAGCAGCTCACCTGAGTAGCTGAGGAAGCCAAATCTCCAGCCTGATAACTTTCGAGGTAAAGAGAGCCTCTTCTCTTCGTCTGGACGCCTGCAGAGGAGTGCTAGCCCGGCGAGCGCTTCATGCTGTCTGCCCTTCCCCCAACCACCCTCCCACCGAGGGTGGTTGTCAATTTAAGGATCCACCCCGTGACATCACATCCAGTGATATCATGTCCTGTTGCCCAGAACCTATCTCCCCACTTTCCCATTTGAAGATTATACCTGCTGGCCACTAGAGGGACCTATGCTCCCTCACTACTTCCTACTCCTACCTGTACAGCACTACTTCCCTGGGATCTTGCTCACCACAATGTATTGGCCCTGCCTCACGCTCTGCCTGTGCCTATCCCCACTAGCAGTGCACTTACCCACTTACCCATCTGCTAGTCCACACTGTGCCCTGGCACCCCTCCCTCCCCTTGCTCCTGAACATCCTCTCCTGCCCCTTGGGACCTCTGTGTGTCCCCATCCCCTGCCTCCCCTAGCTTTCTCTTCACCTCAGGCACATCTGGGTATCTTCTTATTCTTGCTTTCCCTCCTGTACCTCCCTGCCCACCCCTGCTCCTTAGCCTCCCTCCTCCCTCTCATGTCAATCGTGGGAAAACCTCTCACCATCTCCCAGCCAGGGTGTTAGTCATGCTACTACTCCTATCAGGGAACATTCATCCAAACCCTGGCCCGTTCCCAGGAGCTCCCCAACTCTACCACAGGCCTATGCATGGTCTCCATGAATATCTGTAGCCTCCCAAAAAGTTTGACTCACTACAATGCCTGGTCACATCAATTAACCCTGATGTCATCACCCTGGTTGAGACTTGGCTGTCAAATCCTCCCTGACTCCCTAGTCTCCTTCCTGGTTTCACCCTTTTCCGGTCCGACCGTGTTGGGAGACGGGGCGGCGGCTGCGCTATTTATGTCAAGGAATCTCTCCCCATACTAGCCCTGCCCACTTCCATCCTTGACTCCAGGGCCAAGGCGCTTATGCTGAAACTAACCCCTGACCCTTTAAAGGGACCCCTTTATCTGACTACTGCATACGTGCCCCCCAGGGACCAAATGCAGGCCATTGCCTCTCTTACAGAATACCTTACCTCTCTACCTCCTTCTGCTGATCAAATTCTGGTGGGTGACTTAAATGTCAACTGGCTCAGCCCCTCCTCCTCCTCTACCCGAGACTCCTTTTCTGCAATAGACCTTGTAACTAGTTACCCACCCTACCAGGACTAACCCCAAGAGAGGCTCCAGTACCCTGCTTGATGTGGTACTCACCAACCGCCTCTAATCGGATCCCCAATGTACAAGTCCTCCCAGACTCTCTCAGCGATCACTGCCCCATTCTATTCCACTGGTCAACCTCAGTCCCCAAACCCATAGCACAGTCCACATGCCAGTGCCTAATACCTGGTGGACTGATAAAACTTAAGGAACTTCTGTCCCAAATTGACTGGTCTCCTATACAGGCAACTCCTGACATCGACACAGCTCTCTCCTTCTTTACCCAAACTTTTAATAATGCCTGTGATATCTTTGCCCCAGTGTTGACCCGCCGTTCTAAAAGGAAGAATGCCCCCTGGGTTACCCCAGCTTTGATCCACCAGCTCAAACATAGGGACAACCTATGGCACCATGCCATTGAGACTGGCTGACCCAATGACAGGCGGTTATATGCTGCTGCCCGAAACAAGTGCACTCGGGCCATCAGAAAGGCCAAGTCTGAGCACTATCGATCCTCACTCACTGCCTCATGGGGGAATCCCAAAACCTTCTGGGATAACATTAAACAGTTAAATGGGAGTGCACACTCCCCCACCACCAGATCAACATTAATGGTGTGATCTCCTCAGACCCAGCCCTCATAGCCAACCACCTCAACACCTCATTCACTGACCTTAGCCCCATCCTCCCTACAAATTTTTTTGACCCTCCTCCCCCAGCACCTGCCGTAAATCTTTCTCTCCCTTAATTTCTCCTCCACCGTGTTTCTGCCCAAGAACTTAGGCCGCACCTTGTCACTGCCCTCAAGAGTAATAGTACAGGCAGTGACACCCTGGATCCGTGTATCCTACGGCTGGTCTTAGACACAGTCCTTACCCCGATCACATGCCTCATCAACCACTCTCTTTGCCTGGGGAAGGTTCCAACTGCTTGAAAGTCACCACTGTCACCCCTATCTTTAAAGGTGGTGATAGGACTGTGGCTAGAAACTATCGACCGATCTCCATTCTCTCTCCTCTCCAAGGCCTTGGAAAAGTGGTGGCCTCTCAAATCTCTGACTACCTCTCCACCTACAATGTCCTTTGTCCTGAGCAGCATGGCTTCTGAGCGGGCCACAGTACCAACACAGCCCTCCTAGAGTTCTCCAACTTTCTCCACTCCTCCTTAGACACTGGTTCTCTGGCTGGTGCTGTCTTCATTGACCTCTCAAAGCTTTGACACTGTCTCCCACCCTCCTTCTTGATGCCCTTAGTCTCTCTGGTTTTGCTGCTGGGCCTATCTCCTGGTGCACCAGTTATCTGTCTGACCGCTCACAGCGTGTAAAAATTAATGGGACCTACTCAGACATCTGTCCCATCTTTTCTGGGGTTCCCAGGGCTCCATTCTGGGCCCCTTACTATTCTCCCTTTACCTTAACACCCTTCCACGCTCTTGCTTGGGGAACATTCTATTGTACGCTGATGGTGCAGTCATCTTTGCCTCAAATCGTAACCCTACTGCCTCCAGGACTCGCTGCAGAAGTCCTTCACTGAAGCCGAGGGCTGGTTCAAGGAACATAGATTGGTGATAAATCTTAAAAACAAAACCATGTTCTTCACTCATCCCCAAAACAAGTCCTGCAACTTCAAACTCCTCATTCACTCTGGGTCCTCATTCCCACCTCGAACAAGTTTGCTCCTATAAATACCTAGGGATCCATTTTAACCCCCCTCTCCTTCCATGGACACATCGCTGCCCTAGCCACTGCCACTAATATCTGATTGGGCATCTTACACGGTATAAACACTGCCTCCCCGGGCTCTTTGACTTCAGTCACCTCTCTATCCTGTCCCTAGTGGACCATGGACTGCCGGTGTATGGTGCTGCTGATCAGACCGCACTCCATAAAATTCGCATTTCTCTGAATAAGGCCTGCAGGTTAATTACTGGAGCACCTAGGATGACACACACCCTGTCTACTGTATGCTAAAGCTGGTACTTGATCTCGACGAGCACCTCAAATATCTTACCTGTACCCTTACAAAAAAGACCCTCCTTGGGCTTTCCCCCACCAGGATTGACCACCACCATACGCCGCTCTGTCCCACTAGTTCATACTCGGACCTCTGGGAAAACCTCTCTTGTTATCCCTAGAGCTAGGACCTCTCACGGCCAAAGAGCCTTCAGCTTTAGGGCCCCCTCCTGGTTCAACACACTGCCCCCCTCCATCTCCGAAGCTCCAACTATATCGTGCTTCAAAACTTCCTTACGTAACCACCTTATTAACACCCGATGCTGTAACTGCCACTAGTCAAGCCGTACTCAATACCTTATGACAAAAGCATTACTAAGCTGCTAAGGACGACATAACTCTGGTATTGTTTGCATCCATCCTACCTGTATCAGCTTGTTTGTATCTATGTCTTAATTTACTGTTATACTTATGTGTTGTACTGCTATACTGTGTATTTTGGTTTGTCTTACTGTGACAAGGTAGCTTTGTAAATGAGCCTATGGCTCAAAGGTTTTCCAAACTGCTGTTTAAATAAAATAAATAAAAAATAAATTAATGTCTAGCTTCATTTATCTTGCTCTTGTTGCCCAAAATAACATGTTTATCTTATATATAATCTAAATTTTAATATTATATATATATAATATTTTGACTGGGCTCCAGCTACTTTTGTCTACTCATTGTTCGAGACCCTGGTTGGTGCAAGCCCCGGGTGCACCATATGGTGTTTGAAGTTTGCAGCATTCTTCCAGCCAGCAATTGGGATTTTCTGTCTTGTGCTGTAATTGCCACAAGTTAGACTAACCTTTCTGGTCTAGCCTGCAGCAGTCTGGGTATCCTGTGTACAGGGCTTGCACCAAATATTTGATGCAAGCCACCGTAAATCAGGTAAAGTGTCGCAACTGCACCCAACCTACTAAAATTGGGCACAGTTGTGGCAAATGTGTTTGGTGCAGCTATGCCAAAAAATGAGTTTGACATAGGGCTTTGTGCAAGCCTTTTGTTGCCCTTTGGATATCAGGCCCCTGTCACATAGGGTGCTTTATCCTATCAATAACACCCTGCTATAATGGCTGGAACCATACTATGTAAAAACATAGACAATGAGGGCAGAAAAAGAGCAATGGTCCATCTAATCTGCCCTGGGACCCATTCTTCATACAGAGTTTTATCCTTCCTAGTCTAAGCCTCCCTACTGCTACTGACAGGAGCACCCACTAATCCCTTCATTCAGTCCCAGTCATACTTGATACTATTTAGGGTCTTGTTGTCCCCATTATTCTCTGTGGCTCAAGTTTCTGGGGTGGCCACAAGGTCCACCTTAGTGGCTACAACCAATTCCTGAAGCTCACTGATCTTATTACCCAGACACTGGGTATTAAGGTGACACAGTTCACTGTATAGTCATGGATGGTATTACACTGTATAACCATGAACGCTCACTATATAACCATAACAACTCAAAATATGATTATTCAAATGAATCACAACCATATGACAACCTCTCTGGTGACTAACCCCCAACATAACACTTCAACAAAAAATGCAAAGCCAAAACAGCCTAAAATAAGCTACACATATACTGCAAGACAAAAAGAAAAACTGCAAAGACATAAGACAAAAAAAACTGCAAAGCTGCTGTATTTCAAATCCAATAACCAGCCCTCATACAGATTTCTCCCTACCTTCCTTTCTGCATATTCATTCACAATATAGAAAGAAAAACCTTTCACAACTGAGAACAGGAAAAGAAGTTAAGAAAATGAAAAGTTACAGAGACCACTACAGAGAGACTGCTTTCTCCATACATTATTACTGCACAATAACTTACAAGATTCAAAGAAAGTATTTCATAACTGGAAATGAAAGACAGTTAATGTTTAGTAAAGCAAACTAACTTACAGAGAAGAGCATGGTCTCCTTCCTGCTTCAGTATCTCAAAATGCAACAGCACCACCTCAGAATTCCCCTTACTCACAGTCCATGTTCAGTACCTCAAAGAAAAAAACAAGAGTGCACCCCTTAGTATCTCCCTTATCAAACAACACTGTTTTAAAGCCACAGTACCATGCAACACCTACATTTAAAGTAACTTTTCAAAGAAACATGTGACACTGTTGGGTAAGACCCTGTCCAATTTGTTATAAAGAGAGAGAGAGAGAGAGAGTTAAAGCAAGGCTCTATTTTGTCCTCTCCTGTTCTGCCCTTGTCTGTCTCTTCCCTGTCTGACTGCATGATCAAATTTTTCTTGTGGCACCAAGGAACTGGCCACTCTGATGGTCTCACAATTTCCCATTATCCCCCTTCGCTTGCTGTTTCTATGTTTTCCTTTTCCCCTTGCTTCTCTGTGGTTTAAAAATAAATAAATGTGACTCTTTATGTGAAACTGGGATCCCTTGTTTTGCAAAGGTATATAATTATATTGTTGAAAGAATTGCAGATAGCTTTTCGAGTTTATTAGAAAAGTTAATCTGGAACACAGTGGCTCAAATTTGAGATACATTCTGACCTACACTAGTTCATTTACAGAATTGTCCACTGGAAACCAGCTCTTTAGCAAAATGTATTATTTTGCTGCACCTGTTAAAACTAGATGTGCTCTTCAGGTTGGCCTCAGTATGGACAATGACAAAGTTTTGATACATATTATGAAAAACAGGAGATGCAGCTTTACAACAGGATGCAGAGTTTGAAGCATGAGCAAAAACATCTTATATAATCAGATAAATGGTTTTTTGCACAAAAGACTCATATGGAGGATTTTGTTTTGTTTGTTTGTAATGTCTTTATGAAGAGCTATCCTGTACAATTTTATTTTCTATTTTGTTATTATTGATAATAATAAAAAGCTACTTGTGAATTTTATAACTTCTCCTCGTCTGCCTATGTTTTCTCACTATGCCTCTATGACAGCTGGTGTGAGAAGTGAGATATATGCCATGCACACTCTACGCTAGGAGTTTTGTGCATGGATACTAAACCTGGTACAGTGTGTATTGCTTATAATGGGCACATTGGTGCAGATGCCACCTGCCCGCTATACCCAATGGTCGCTATATCATCAGTCATAAGTTTAAAAAAAAAATGCTCAAACAACTTCTGTCTTAAAGGATGATTTTTTTTACTTATGTGATAATGTAGTACAGTGCACCAGTAATCACCATATACAGTGGTCACTTGGCACATTCTATTTTGAGTTTAGTGTTGTACATGCTAGAAGTACTCAGTTATTTTAGTCTGCACTGTGGACTTGACACAGTAAGACTGCCAAACCTTTTCAGTAGCTGCAAGCGTGTTCCAGTCAGGAGCCATCGCTGGATGCTGTTCCATCACCTGATGGACAGTTAGAAGGGTACTTCTCACATCTCCCAGTGTGACCCTGTATTCCTCACTGCTGATGGTATCCATCCCATCTTCTTCCTCCTGTGTATCCTGCCCTTGCATCCCTTCCTCCACCTGATCCACATCGTCCAATGGAGGCGGTGCTTCTTCATCTCCAAGGTGACAGATCATGGAGAATTCTAATTCTGTCAGTCCATGCAGAACAGCAACTTCTTCATTGTCCAAATTCACTTCTTCAGTTGCAACTTGGTTAGCCATGGAGGTTCCTTCATCGAGGTCATCGGGATCAATTGGGATTACCAAACCTGCTTTTCTGAAACAATGCTAAATGGTGAGGTTAGTCACCAAGTTCCATGCCTGCTTTAAAAGTCTGACAGCATCGAGAACTGAGATTTTCTTTATGCACAGAGCAGCTGTGATGGCAACATCTGTGTCTACCTCATTGATCACACATTGCCTCATAGCCCTCACATAATGCTGTTTCATCGCATAAATGATTCCCATATCGAGGGATTAGATAATGCATGTCGTGTTGGGAAGCAGGAAAATTAATGTTATGTTCCATAGTCCTGGGATGGCAGGACACCCAGAAAAATTGTCTAACAGTAGTGCTATTTTGCACCCTCTTAGCTTCCTGTCCCAGGCTCTAGACCACATGGTAAAGCTGTCGCCAGTCATACAGGCTGATTTGTTTGCCCTGTAGATGACTGGCAAGTTGTTCACTCCTCAAAAACAATGTGTGGAAGCAGATTTTCCCACAACAAGCAGATTGGTTTTCTCGTTACTGTCCATATTGCAGCAAGCAAGAACCAAAATCCTCTCCTTGACTTTCTTATGGCCAAGGAAAGGTTTGGTTTCCTAATGCCAAAGTCCTATAGCCAATGCACCTAGAAAAAAGGCAGGTCTCAACACAGTTAAAAATATTGTGAGGAGAGTAGCCAGCCAGCAGTCCAGGGAGAACTTGGGTTAACTACTGGTCAGCACTTGCAGTGTCAGCATTGCTCTTTTCTTCACGGGCAAGATGGAATCCGATGTTGTTGTGTTTTTTTCCAGTGCTACAGCCATCCCTCAGAGGGATTGAAATCAGGGCAACCAAAGGCAGTTGCCAGTTGCTTTACCTTGTTATCCAGCAAAGGACCAGTAATCAGAGCATCATGCCCTTGGGTGTTCTCAAACCACATCAGCAATGCCTCCTCAACTTCGGCATCTTTACCTTCCCTCTTTTGTTTTCTATCAGGGTTGGTATTCTCATGCCACTGCTGCATGAGCGCCTCTCTCTGCTTCTGCAAATGTGCAACATTTGATTTTGGTAGGTTTAATTGCTAAGAAAGATCACGTTGGCTGAGCTTTGGCATTGTGTCCATTTTTTTAAAAACTCAACCTTTTCGCTTAGTGACAGGGCTTTTCTGTTCAGTGCCATTATACAGCAGATCAATCCACAGCAATCAATAGTAACACCTCTCTGAACACTTCCAACAACACAAGACAAAAGATCCTGCCAGCGCCTGCTTAAACTTACTTGGTGAGGTGTTAATTGCACTCCTTAATTAATGACAGCAGTAAGCTGTCTGCTGTCTCAAGTGCCCGCATAGAAGGTGGATAGCAATCAGTATAAGTGGCTTCATTACAATAGGTGGTATCACAAATATCAATTGTTTTTTAATTTTGCCCGATAAAGCCGATTGCCCGTTGTATTGGTGGGCGATATAAGTGGATGCACTGTACCAGAGTAGCACAGAAGAAAGATAAGGATCCTGCAATAGTAAGCCCTGGAGTCAGTATCAGAAGAATGGCAGCCAAACTAGAAGCAGAAACAAGAGTCCAAACTGAGACTGCACAGATGCTACCAGTGATGAAAGAAAAAGAACAGGCAGGGACAGAAACAGACTGCTTTCTTCAGATTGTGGACTATACAACAAAAAAAGACTAAGAAACAGAGAAGAGAAGAAATGCAGTGACAGGAGCAGTGATGGCTGAATACCCTGCAAGCTATTAAAGCTAGAGGATCTGGTATAGGTCCAGCAGAACAACAACACACAAATAATTTAAAAGACATTAAACTTACAAAACTGCGTCCCTCAGAAGATATTGAAGCATAGCTGGCAACTTTTAAAAGGGTCACTGGAGTCTGCCAATGGCCAAAACAATAATGGGTAATCAGGCTGGTGCCACATCTGACACTCATCTGACAGGTAAAGCCCAACTTGCCTACAGCAATATGGACACTGCACAGTCAGAAAATGATGTCCTTGTGAAAAGAGAAATCCTTAAAAGACATGGCATCTCAGGAGAGACCAACAGGTAGGCAGCCAAGTACCTGAAGCACCATTCAGTCAACAATCCTCAAGAGGCCTTCACCCACCTCAGAGAATTCCTCATTAAATGGTTCCAACCAGAGGGTAAAACAGTGCCACAAATCATCAACATATTTGTAATGGTGCAATTCATTAACTTTCTTCCTACAGATGTGCATCTTTCAATAAAAGAGCACTGACCAGAAAGTGGGGAAAAGGCCAGTCTTTGGCTGAGAACTATCAGATGGCCAGACAGACACTGCAGCAACAAAGTAACAGCCAAGGAATTATAAGAATCTCTTTTCCCCACTGTAATAAGCCAGACCATATTGCAAGAAACTGCCATACAAATAAGAAGGGTAACATTAGAGCAAATCTGACCTTAGCAAACTAAAGCAAGTATTTAACAGGATGTCAGGGTGGGAGATGAGACTACGAAGAGATTTATATATTCGGGAAGCAGATAGACCCTGATGCATATTGAAGTTCTGAGGAAAGCCTATGCAAAAGGACCAGGTATTGGGGTCATCTGCATCCATGGGGGCACTTGATTCTATCCCACCACCAAAGTGACTCTGACCATTAATGGGGTGTCACACCATATAAAAGTGGGAGTAATACCTATTGCAGTTCTTCTACCGAATGTCAGAAAGCCCCAGTGACTAAAAAAGACAAGGTGCCCCTGGTGCCCCTACCCATGATAAATATGCCTTTCGAGAGAATTGCAGTGGATTTGGTTGTCCCCTTCAGGTCCAGCAGAACTATAATTTTTCAGATTGTGGATCTTACTACTGATAACTTCTTCAGATATCTTTGGTAAGTGACACAGATCCTATAGTAGGGATATTTTCTATATATGTAGCAGGTTGTGATAAAGCAGAACAGAGATACTTACTGAAAACGTCTGCTAGCAAGGGGTCATAATGTCGCAGCCAAAACCATGCAAAATAACACTGCCACACGCAAAACAGTGTGCGGTACAAAAAGGTGGGGAAAAAACACTGTGCATAGAAGTAACAGCGCACACGGTAAAAACAAACACTGTACCTTTTTATTTTGCATGGGACTCTGCCCCCTGCATCCTGCAACATGAGAGGCTTCACCTTCCACACACCCTGGACTAAATGTATTTAACTCAGAGGGGTGTGGACTTCAGGGATGGGGCGAAATACTGAAGGAGGAATTTTGTTTTGTTTTTTGTAAAAAAATAAAAAAAGATGCAACAGCCTTGGACCTGGCAGGAATCAAACCACAGTTTTAGGTCTCCCATGCCGCTGGGTTGTTGGTGCCCTAGACTCTCCACTATGAGAGCAGCTTGATCAGGGACTGCACCAGCAGCCTCCTTGACTGTCCTCCGGGTGAGCTTACAGTGTCAGGGGTAGCAGTTATTACCATACGCTGAGCTACCCCTGTCACTGTAGACACTTTTGTGCTTTTGGCAGTGCGGTCATTCATGCGCTGTTTAGGCTGCGCTATATTTAGCTGGTACCCTACTATATCATTTGGATCTTCTTTTATTGTGTTATTCTCCATAACTGAACCCAGTTTGGTGCCAGAGTTTTGTAAGGAATTAATAAAATTATACACGTTCTTCATGTTATTTTTTGTTGACTTAGTTGCCATTTTTAATTTGAGATTACTTTTGATGGCTTGATTTTATTTTTGCATTGTTTTAATATAGTTTTGTGTTTGATATACAGTTTGTACATTTTTGTTTTCTTTTTAAGTATTTTTTTTCTTTCTGTTGAGTCATCTAGCTTGGATGCATTGTTGTTGTATTTTTTTCATTTTTAATGCGTGTATGACATATAGATAATATTTTGTTTTTATTATGATCCATATTTCTTCAACTGATTTATTTTTTAATATCATTTCCCAATTAATGTTGTTTAGGTCTTTATAAATTGCCTCAGTGTTGGCAGTTTAATATAAATAAACCTCCCTACACCTTCTTAGTCTAGTATAAGAGTCTCTGATGCAAAAGGTGATACTGGTATGGTCACTCGCTCATAGGGGCATTCCTACAGAACAGTTCATAATATTGATGTTATCAGAGAGTAATACTATGTCTAAGATAATTTCTCCTCTTGCAGGGCATTTTATATGTTGTGATAAGTTAAGCAGGATGAGTACCCTGATAAACCTTTGCTGTAATGATAAGTTGTGCTTTTTATTTCCCCAACAAATGTATCTGTAGTTTAGATCACCTACAAATATCACATCCCAAACATCACATGCCTGTTCTAGTTTGAGGAGAGTGAGGTTATAGCATGCACCAAACAGGAAAGGGACCTTGGAGTCATCATCTCTGATGACCTCAAGGTAGGGAAACAGTGCAACAAGGTGGCAGGTAAAGCAAATAGGATGCTGGGATGCATAATGAGGGGCATCATCAGCAGGAAAAGGGAGGTCATACTTCCACTGTATAAGACACTAGTGAGGCCCCACCTGGAGTACAGTGTCCTGTTCTGGAGATCTTACCTATGTAGGGACATAGACAGGGTGGAGATGGTTCAGAGGAGGGTAACAAAGATGGTACAGGGATATAATCACAAGTCCTATGAGGACAGGCTGGAGAACTTGAATATGTACTCCCCAGAGGAGAGAAGGGGGAGGGGGGATATGATAGCGACATACAAGTGCCTTACAGAGAGGTACAGGGTGCAGAAAAACACTATTTTCCAATAAAAAAGATGTTCCAGGACTGGAGGGCATGGGATGAAGTTGGAGGGAGGGTGATTCAGAAGAAACATGAGGAGGAATTTCTTCACAGAAAGGGTGGTGAACAAGTGGAACACCCTGCCTGAGGAAGTGTTGGGGGCAGAAGCAATCAAAGGATTTAAGAATGCATGGGATAAGCATAAGGGAATCCTGGCAGTCAGGGGTAAGGGGCAACAGTCATCTAGAAAAACTTAAAGTGATCTTATGTGCTCAAATGGGCAGACTGGGTGGGCCATAGGCCCTTATCTGCTGAAAGTATCTATGTTCTTGGTTAATGGCTTCATTAATGTGATTATTGCCATTTGGGGCTGATAATATAAGCCTATGATTTTGCTCTTACTAGTATTGTTGAATAGCTTGATCCATATTGCTTCTAGGATGCTATGCTCATTTTTAATTTTGTCTGAGATGTTTGTGACAGATATTTTGTCAGAAATGTTAATTGCAATACCCCGCCCTTTTTTCCTCTCAGTCGGTCCAGTCTAAATAATTGATATCCTCTTAGCCCTTTTCCCAAGGTATCTTCAACTGACTACCATGTTTCAGTCATAAAAGTCACATCTATGACACCCTCTGTGTTAAGTATTGGTTCAGATTCCTCCCTTTTATTGTTGAGACTTCTAGCATTGCACACTTAGCATGTAATTTTTATTTTTTTTACTTTTGTATTTAACTGTGTTTCTTTCTTTAATGTACTGGCCATGACTGAGTCCCTCCCATTAGTTTCAATCTTCCCGCGCAACTTGTCATTGAGTAGTTTTCCTAATGTACTGGTTCCTGACCAGTTTAAATAGAGCCATCTTTAGCATAGAGTGACTATTTCCATAATAGGCATCCCAAGTTTTAAAAGGTCAGGCCATCCTTATGCACCATTTACATAATCTTCAAATGATGCACTCTAAATCACAGCCATCCCTTCACAGACATCTTTCTCATAATCTCAATCAATGTTATTAATACCAATATGAACTGCTACTGTGGGGTTGGTACTACAGTTTGTTAATAGTTTGTGAAGCCATGTAATAATATCCCCTGTTATTGCCAAAGGGAGATAGGTTACAGTCCTATTTTCTTTATCTTTGCCACATATTATTGTAGCACACCTTTTTATGTTCACTTGTGTGCATGTGCAAGGAACGTCTTGTAGCAGTATGAGGTTTGGAGGTGTGTGACCCTCCTCCCAAATGCAGTGATTAGTGTAGCAGGTGTGACCCTAGTGGACCAATACATGCTGAGCTGTGTATGACAGCAATTTGGCTGTGTTGGTCTTCACATCAAAGAAAAGGTCCACTGCAATCAGCAGTGGGAGCATGTATGTAATTAGCATACATAGTCAAACTGCTGTCATGCATAGCTCAGCAATCCCTCCCACTTCCTCCCTCTGCTAATGTCCCCCCCCTCCTTTTGTCCCCCACCTCGTGTGCTGAGGGGGGGGTGCCCAATTCCCTTCTGTTCATGAACCTCCCAGCACACTGTGTGGCCGATGGTGGTGCCCAATCCCCCATCGGTTGCAGCCCCCCCAAAAAAACAACCATTTGGCACACTAGGAGTCCATCCTGCGTGCTCATGCTTCCCCACCCCCCACACACACTGTATGACCAGTGGGGATGCCCAGTCCCTGCCGGCTCCAGTCCCTCCCAGCAAACACCTAGGTGGCGCTGGGAGCCCACCCCAGTGTGCCAGCAATGTCCATTTTTGTCCTCACCCCGCCAACCCACACCCACCCTCTGCGCCTCCCACCTCTCCTCACACCCCCACCTAGGTGGCATGCTGGGAGCCCACCCCAGTGTACCAAAAGCATTGGTTTCCTTTTTTTTTTACATCCTGTATAACAAGAAAATGATCCCTCTGTGAGTCCTTACCTCCCGCACCAACCCGTGCCCACCCTCTGCACACCACCTCCAGACACCGCCTCACCCCATACTTACCTCTGGAGCCTGGCACGACTATCTTTGGTGGACCGGGAACATGTCTGCACTCTTCAAAGCTGACCATGAACTGAAGAAATGCCGTAAGCTGTATAATGGCATAAATAGGGTTTTCAACTTTTGTGCATATCTCGCCCATTTTGGGGAATTGTGGCACTAAATTTTCAACATGGGGTTATTGGGACCCCCTCCTCATGAAGTCAGTCACTGTCATGGTGTTATTTGGTCCCGAAGGTGATTTAAGTGGTCACTGCACGGAATCACCTTTCATGACCAATTAACAAAGTGACAGTGCTGGTGTTCATGAGGTGGGTTCTCAAAATGCCTATGTTACAAATCTGGTGAAAAATTAATAAAAAAATCTCTGTTTCTGGCGTGTGTTGCGGCGGTTTCCATCTGCAGCTCATAAGTTCCAGAATTTATACTATTTTGCTCCAGATTTTCAACATAGGCATATTTCCACACCTCCTTATGAACAGTGCAACTGTCAGTTTCACATACTGCGGAAATGTGTTTTCGTGCTTCTGGTACAAAATAGCGTGGTCGCTGTTGGAAATCAGTGTTCACTACAGAGTAAGACAATCACAGTGACACTTTTCATGAACAGAGGTCCTAAAATGCCTGTGTTGAAAATTTGGTGGCAAAAGTCCATAAAACGGCTGTGTTATGAGCGTGCATTGCGCAGTTTCTACACACATTCGTAAGTCTGTGAATTTGTAATATTTCCACTCCAGATTTTCAACATTGCCATTTTCCCACATCTTATGACCAGTACAGCTGTCATTTTTCACATCCTGGCCGACAAGTGTTTTCACACTTCTGGCGTACAATAGCACGGTGGCTGTGGGAAATCATTTTTGGTACACAGTAAGAAAATCACAGTGACACTGTTCATGAGCAGATGTCCTAAAATGCCTATGTTGAAAATTTGGTGCAAAACTTCCAAACAATTACTCTTTTACGAGAGTGCATTGTGCAGTTTCCATGCACACTTCGTGAACTCTGAAATTGTCATATTTTCACTCCACTTTTCCAACATTCGCATTTACCCAGACCTCCTTATGAACAGTTCAGCTGTCATTTTTCACATCCTGGCTGAAATGTGTTTTCACACTTCCAGCGCAGAATAGCGCGGTCGCTGTGGGAAATCAGTATTAGGTGCACAGTAAGAAAATCTTAGTGACAATGTTCATGACCAGAGGTACCAAAATGCCTATGTTGAAAATTTGGTGAAATAATTCCACTGAATGACTGTGTTACAAGTGCGGGTTGCGCAGTTTCCACACAGGCTCACACCCTTGAGCATGCCCAAGGAGTTAGGGTTCCTAAGACAGACACTTAAGAAGTATGAGGGTGAAATGTTGATCAGATACAAGAGGAGTTGCAGAGAGGTACTCTGTTGGGATATGGATGCTAAAGGGACATGGATACAACTGGGGGGGCCTGCATAAATGTAGCAGCAATGCAAATACCTGCAAGCAAACGTTCAGCATTGACAAATGCTTGTTATTATTGAGTCCCCAATCATAATTACTTCTTTTTTTTTTTTTTACTGTTTCAGGGTCAGCTGCTATTTTATTGACTGGTGCAGGCACATCGGATGGAAGTGACTAAAATCTGTGCTGTAAAAGTTCTCTCTCATTATTCACTTCTGCTCTCCTTCCCTTTTTACCGTTTTTCTGCAGGGTATTTTGTACCATTCATTGTAGTCTGACACATCTACATTACTTCTGCACTTTTTATTCCAATTTTCTCCCTCTGTGTCTGAGTCAGACTCATTACCTTCTGCTCTAGTCCTTTTTTGCTTCCATTTTTACTTGTGACTTCTTGCTGACTCTGCCAAGGTTTGGTTTTTATTCACTAAAGTGTTTGCAAACCTTTCAGTAGTGTTTATCTCAGCATTTTTTGCAAGCTCCATTTTTTAAGTTTTCATCTTATTTATTCACTCCTGGGGCTTGATTTTCAAAGCCTTGAGTATGACATAAGGTGCCTGTGTCAAACATTATTTATGCATTTGCTGAAAAGAAGCAAATTAGAAGCACTATTACTGAGCGATAATGTAGATATTGCAGCTGTGACACAGATGTGGTGGGATGATTCTAGTAATGGGATGTGAGATATACCATGATATCAGCTTTTTTATATTAACAGGATAGGTAGAAAAGGGGGTGGGGTCTGCATCTACATTAAAGATGTCATAAACTACCATCAATGTTACTCTATCGAAGACTCAGCATTTCCCACTGACTCTGTCTGGGTCCAAGTTCATCTTAATAATAGGCCAAAGATCATGCTAGGCACCTGTTATAGGCCCCTCTCCTCCAGTAAGGATTATACTGATAGGTTGCTTGATGAAATCAAATCAGCTCCTAATATGGGGAAATACAAGAATACAAGGAGATTTCAAACTCCCTGGCATAAATTGAGACTCTCTGGTGGATTTGAATGAAACAGAGAAAGAGTTTGTCGACTCCCTATTGGGCAGGGCCTTGAACAACTTATGGCAGACCCTACTAGAGGTGAGGCTATCATAGATCTTATCACTAATATTGAAAAAGAAATATCAGAGGAAATAGTGACTATAATATGGTCACATGCAGCTTAATGGCTGCAAAATCAAAATTTATTAGGAATACATCCTCTAGGGACTGTAACAGGGCCCAATATGATGAAATAAGAAATAGCCTATCATCTATATAATGGGACAAAGAACTGTCCAGCCTATCTGTGAAAGCCTCCTGGACTTATTAAATATTGCGTCTTGAAGAACAGTTTTCCCTACAAAAATCAGATACACTATTAAAGGCAAAATTCCAGCATGGTTCACTCCTATAATTAAAAAACAAATAAGAACAAAACAGAAGGCATATACTGTACCAAATTCTGGAAGCATCCTACAGAGGCAAGTAGAAATAGATATAAGATAGAACTCAAGCGGCTGAAAACCATGATAAGGACTGAGAAACTAAGGATTGAATTCCATATAGCCCATACAAAAGATAACAATAAATCATTATTTTTCTGCATAAATAATAACAAAATTAGCCAAAGAAAAATTGGGCCTCTTATGGAAAGTGGTAAAATAATCAGTATTGACCCAGAGGTGGCTAATGTGTTTAATGAATATTTTTGCACTGTTTTTAGTGAAAAGGGTACGAGTCGGGGTGATAGTAATGATATCTTACCCGACAGTGTATGTTTTAGGGAGGAGGAGGAGGTTTTTGCCACCTTGTCAGAAATAAAAGGGAACACATCACCTGGCCCGACAATATCCACCCCAGGTTCCTAAGACAAATGTCATCGATCCTATCACACCCTCTCATGATTAGCTTCAACACATTTTATTTCTTTCTTTCTAATAAATAAAGAATCAGATTACATTTACCTTGAGCTAAGAGCTCGTTTACAAAGTTCCTCATCAGTAAAGTGAATTACAGAGATACAGAGACAAAAATAATACATATTATCAGTAATAATATACAAGGAGGCAATCAGATGATACAGTGCAATATCTTAACTAGTTACAGACTAGAGGAGTAAAAATGCAAACATGTTGAGACAGTTCTTGTCATAAGTGCTGCAGGTGGGAAAACAGAGTTCTATTTCTATTGGATGGTGGCCATAACCAGCGCCTGTTGAAAGGACAGGACCTAGAAAGGAAAGAATAGGAGGTGAGGGGTGCGATCAGAGGGCGATGGGAGTGACCAACAGAGAAAAACATGGGTTGAGGGGAGAAGAGGGGGTATGGGTGGATTTATAGTGGGGTGGGCCTTCACTGCATACTATCTGGCTAGGCAGAATCGAGGGGGAGGGAACCATGGGGAGTGAAGGACCAATGGGGAGGAGGAAGGGAAGTGTAGAAAAACTAAGGGGGTTGTAGGGGAAAACATGGGCAGTGGGCTTTGGAAAGAGAGATAGGGGCATATATTATGTTCATTGGTCACAAATTACTGGTATTTGTGATACATCAAACAGTACTACAAATACTAGTTGAGGAATTATATATTATGTACAATAGCCACAGTCAATGGTTGATTTAAGCAGGGCACGAAGCTTGGTTTTGAATAGACCTAGTTTGGTTGCAGTCAGGATTTTGTCGGTCAATGTATTTAACCAATAGGGTGCCCAATATTCATAGGATCATTGATCTTGGGATGTCCGTTTGAAGGGGACTAAGAAGGATTGACTGTTAATACCTCTAGTACTCCTACCATTGTTAGACTTGCTGAGTAGTTTCTGAACACTTAGGGGAGTTAAGCCCATTGTGTATTTCATGCCCAGTAGGCAAACCTGGTACTTTATCCTGCTATCTAGGTTTAGCCAACTGGATTGTGCATAAAGCCGGCAGGTGTGGGAGGCGATGAGCTCCCAACATATAAGTCTGCATGCCTTATTGAGCGTCATTTTATATGCTTGTGGGCTGAGTCAGTTGCAGCACCATACACCACCATTCCATAGTCTGTTACAGACAGAACTGAACTAGTCACCGCTGGATGTAGTGTTCCTTGGTGAGGCACTGTTTGTTCCTGTGGAGAACTTCTAGTTTGACATTAGCCACTTTGGCAATGAGATCTATATGTTGGGTAAAAGTGAAAGAGCAGTCTAGGGTAACCACTAGGTACTTGAAAATTTGCACCATTTCAAGTGGTTCATTATTGCAGTTTATTACATTCAGGGGATGAGTCCTATTTCTGCTATGGGAGGAGGCGAAAAGCATGATTTGTTTTTTTTTATAGTTAAGTAGCAATTCTGATTTTAGAAATCGTGCCTTGATTGCAGAGAAATTGGATTGCCATTCAATTTTCTAATGCTACAGGATCAGTGTGGCTTGAGTATAGTACTGCATCATCTGTATACATTAAGATTTTGTCGTTAACTGAAAGTGCTAGCTGATTCAGAAACAGACTGAAGAGCAGAGGACCCAGGATGGAGCCTTGGGGGACCCCAGTTACTACACTGTGGCTTCCTGAGAAAATGTCTATGATTTTCACTCTTTGAACTCTCTCTGAGAGGTAGCTCTTAAACCACATTATGGACTCAGTGGATAGGCCAATGTGCAAATGTTGGGTTAATTGTAGGTTATGGTTAACTGTGTGAAGGCCTTGGTGAGGTCAGCAGGTTGCCCCCACCAAGAGCCCCCTGATCTAATGTATCATGTATGTACCATGCAAATTCAACTAGGGTAGTAGTGGTACTGTGCTGCTTTCTAAACCCATGTTGTTCAGGGCATTGCAGCTGGTATTTGTCAAGGTACTCGATAACTTGGTCATACATGATGTGTTCTAATGCTTTGGACAGTGGGGGGAGGATTGAGATAGGTCTATAATTAGTGTGGCTAGTTCTATCACCACCTTTGAATACTAGCATTGCCACAATGGCCTTCCATAGTTCAGGGAATTTACCAGATATAATGATACGTTTAGGATGCTTGTTAGAGGTGGGAGTAACATGTCTAAGGAGAGAACTTGGGAGAGGTATTTTTTGGCCTCAGCTAGTGTGACAATTTTGAGGTGGGGGGGCTTGTCAAGGGAGGAGTAATCCTTCTCTGAGTTATTGGTGCTAGGGGTTTGAAGAAGTCACTCAGCAGAACATTGCTGAGGTCAGTGAAGGCTTTATTGAATGTGTTGGCGATGATACTGGGGTCTTGTGTTGGGGAACCATCAACATTTAGCACAGTGCAGGGGGATTAATTTGGTTTGCCTTTAAGGGTCTTAATGTTTTCCCAGAATTTCAGACAATCACTCCAGTTGTTAGCCAGTTCACTTTTGAAGTGCTGACATTACTTGCTTGATACTGAGGTTGTCCCTCAGGATTGGAGGAAAGTGATAGTCATTCCAATCCACAAGAAGGGGCTATAAGGAAATGTAGCTAATCACAGACCTATCAGCCTAACCTCCCTTTGCAGCAAGATGATGGAGAAACTAATAAAACAATCTTGAAGTAGAAGCATAACATGCAAGGAGTTGGTTGACAGGAACCAACGTGGTTTCAGAAGAGGGTTATCTTGCACTACAAATCTGGTGACCTTTATAACAACATCAGTAAGAGCACAGATAGGGGAATCCCAGTGGACATGGTGATGTTTGGCTTTGGAAAATCATTTGACACAGTACCCCATTGTGAGCTGGTGGAAAAGCTCAGTGGTTTTGATCCAGGACTAGTCAGGTGGATTAACGGATGGTTAGACAAAAGAACACAGTGTGTCAGGGTGAATGGATATTTGTCCGAGGAAGGATGGGTCACTAGTGGGGTCCCTTGAGGCTCTGTCTTTGGTCCCACACTATTTACCCTGTTCATAAGTGATATTGAAGGTAACCTAACCAACTCTAAATCCAAATTCACCAGTGATACAAAGCTGGGAGGTGAAGTGGATACTCTAAATCAGTATCATTCTATGGTACAGGATATCAAAAATATCAAGGCCTGGGCAGTGAAAACCAAAAAGAAATTCAATCGGGAAATGAACTGTCCTTCATTCTGGAAGAAACAATCCACTATACCACTATACCCTAAATACCCTAAATAAAATCCCTATATGGGCAGTGGAAAAAGGAAAATATCTAGGGATAATTATCAATAACAAATTGTCATCATCACACCAGTGCAGAAAAATTACCCAAACCGCAAATAGGTTACTAAAATCAGTCCAAAAATCATATCTATCAAGGCATGAACAATGCATTTTACCTCTTTATAGGTCATACATAAGACCTCACTTGGATTATTGTTCCCCCTTTTGGAACCCATACTTGTGGCAATACATTGATCTGGTGGACAGGGTACAGAGAAGGGCAACCAGGTTGACACCTAGGTTAAGGCACAAATCATACAGGAGAGACTACTGGAAACTGGGTTATTCACGTTGGAGGATAGAAAACTGGGGGAACCTACTAATGCTTTATAATACACTTCAAAACCCAGATTTAATGTGTATGTCAGTGTGCCTTGTTTATAGTGTGAAGGCAATCGACTTGCGATCCCACAATAACCAACTCGTGGCCTCCATGGTAAACTCAAATAAGAGGCTGGTTACTTTTACAATAAGAGCTTTAGAGCATAAAACAAATTGCCCCAAGACCTAGTTGACTTGCCTATGATAAATAGTTTTAAAAGGGAACAGATAGTCCCTTCTGTCTAAAAATAATGGAAATAATCTGCCCAGTTGAAGTGGGAGATGATCTCGATAGGCTCATGGTCTGCTAATATCTTATATTACCAAGTACCATGTGGTACCTATGTCAGAAGATGCAGCAATTCCGATTTTAATGTGGTCTGCATTGAAAGGGGAGCCGTTGACCAAACTGGCACTCTGCTAGCCTTGCAAACAAAATTAGGATGTGCCAGGTCACAAGGGAGCTTGAGCTACAGTGGGGGGTTGTTGCACCATCCCCTTTTTTGGAATTTTGCAAACCCCACCATGGACGCAACCTGGGGCTCTGCTTAGAACATCCAGGAGGTGATCTAAGGGCCATACACCATTGTGTGACAGTGTGACAATTGGGGGGATCCTGCAAGGAGGGGGCTAGGGCAGGAAGGAGCAGGGATACCCTAGGGGGCATGGAGAAATGGTGGAGGATCAGTGTGGTGATGTGGCACCCAGCTGGAGTGAATTTTGCAATGACTGGCAGTTGATCAGCTGGCAGTCCGGGAAGGGATGACCTGGCCCCAGGTGGGCACAGCTGTGGTACCTGCCCCAGAGGTGCCACTTGCCAGAAGCTTGTATGTGGGACACTTTGGCTTCAGGGTGGGAGCTGTCAGTAGTGGAGGGAAACCTTCACTGGGCTCCACAGAAGTCCCCTGGTACCCAGTCCTCTGAGTTATGGCAGCCTGCCTCTTGTGTTCAGGCTTCTGGCTAGTGGCACCTCTGAGGCAGGTTCCATGGCTGTGCCTACCTGAGGCCAGGTCAGGTTCCCTCCCTGCTAACCCCTAACATGGACTGCCAGCTGATCAACTGCCAGTCATTACAACATGCAGCCAGGTGCCGCATTACCACACTGGTCCTCCGCTGTCTCACCCATGCCCCCAAGGGCATCCCCCTACTCCTTCTAGCTCCAGCCTCATCCTGCCATTTACAGTCACACATGCACCCCTTGGCAGCCCCTCTAGTGTTGCACCAGGCAGGAGGGCAGAATCTCTGTGGCAAATGTATGGCGCTAGCCTGCAGTTATGGCAACTCCTGGGTTTTTGGCACATGGACACCTCTTTTATAAAACTGGGCGCAGGGTCCCTGATGCACCCGGAGTTCGCCGCAGCCATAGTGAAGCTCAGAAGAAGTGTTTTTTCCATGAAACCATACTACCAAACATGTCTCCACCATGCCCCAAAACATGCCTCTGCCATGTCAAAAAACATGCCTCCACCATGCCATCAAACACTTCTCCACCATGTCAAAAAACATACCTCTACCATGCCAACAGACACGTCTTCACCATGCCACTAAACACTCCATCACCATGCCACTAAACACTACATCACCATGCCACCAAACAACCCCTCCAGCATGCCAATAACACACTTCCACCATGCCAGCAAACATGCCTTCACCATGCCACTAAACACTCCATCACCATGCCACCAAACAACCCCTCTAGCATGCCAATAACATGCCTCCACCATGCCACCAAACACACCTTCACCATGCAACCAAGCATGTCTTCACCATGCCACCAAGACAACCTTCACCATGTCACCAAGCATGCCTCCATCATGCCACCAAACATGCTTCCACTATTCAACCAAACATGTTTCCACATTC
Organism: Neoceratodus forsteri; assembly: GCA_016271365.2. NCBI lineage: Eukaryota > Metazoa > Chordata > Ceratodontiformes > Ceratodontidae > Neoceratodus > Neoceratodus forsteri. The sequence continues at coordinate 1,279,286,063 of CM057459.1, read as the reverse complement.
CCACCAAACATGCCTCACCATGTCACCAAACACTCCTCCACCATTCCACCAAACATGACTCTACCATGCCAGTCAGGCCTCCACTGTGCCACCAAATACGCTTCCACCATGCACCACCAAGAGATACTGTTCAAGCGGTGCACAGCCAAAGCCTCCTCTGAAGGAAACCATTCAATTGGATGCTCCTTCATCCTTCCTGCAAGCTTCCACTCCTGATGTCCCAGGCTCAGGGTGCACACCTGGGTCTCCAATGTGCTGAGTGGAAGTCTCACCTCTCAGTATCACCTAGCTTGCTAGGTGCATGTTTTTTAAAGTTGCAGATAATTATGGATATTTTTAAGAATAGTTTACTTACTATGGATAACTGAAATAAGATGTATTACCTCATTTACAGTTGGGTTCTGCTTCAACTCAAGTTTTAAATAATTACTACTCCCCCTTTTCCCTCCTGTCTCCCACCCCAATTATTGGGGTCCTCATGGCTGCGTCCATCCACTGCCCAGGAGGGGGGATGACCATCTACCTTCACTGCCAATATCAGTGCTTCCCCTTGGCTGTCCACGGGGGTACTAGATAACCCATACTCTTCCTCCCTGGTAGCTGAGTGTCTCACTTCTCAAAAGCCCCACCTCCCCCAGGCAGTCCGAGTACCCCATTTTTACAGCAGGGAAGATTGAAGCACAAGGTGGATAATTGACTTGCTCTTGATCAGACACTGCGTAAGTGGCTACAGCAGAAATTGAACCAGGTTCTCCTAGTTTCCTAGCCTACTCAAACCACTGGACCACACTGTCTGTGCCTTGGTGGCCCTTTTAGTTTGGAATGGAATGACTCACCTCAACTACTCCGCCCATCTTAAAAATATGAAATTAGGACCTGTCCTGAGAATTTGCTAGTCTGTTTTTGTTTGCAAAATCTAGCCCAGTTAAATATCACAACTGACTTACCATTGAGAATCTCCAGGTCGTAGAAAGCGGCAGCGTATCTGGTCGACCGATGGGAAGATGATCGCGAATCCATACTGGCAAGTCGTTTCAACTTTAATCTGCATTTCCACAGCTTCCAGTCTTCAGGGTATGTGATCTGTAGCAGTTCCTCCAGATTAGCTGCAGACTGGAGTTTCTGCATCATGTCTATATATGCTTCCCTCTGTATTGAGGATAAGAATAGAACAGTTGATGCAGCATCTTGTTTAACGCATGTGTATTTTGCTTAGCTCAGAAAGAGCAAAATAATTACTTTAATGTCACCACTTCTTGGACATACAGTTTCAACACCTGGCTTCTTCCTTTCAGCCATTTAGCAGGATGGCAATTCCCAACACAGCCACCATGGCAACAGTTAATAAAACAGTAGGTAAACACAAGATCCCATTGTTTAGCTAACTGTACTGCGCCGCAATTTGACAGGATTTGCTGGGATTCAGTATGGGGCAGAATGGAAGAAGCCATATACTGGAATTTTATGCATAGTCTATTTCTATGGAAGTCCCATGGCAGTGGATCTTCACCTTAAAATTCAACAGTGATTTGTTGCATAAAACCTTCAACACAGACAATGTCAGCACACTGTACAGGCCCTGTCCACACTAGTACTGTTTTAACTCAGATAAAATGGTTTAAAAGTATTGGGCCCAGATTGTAGCACAGGTAAAACTGTACAACAATCTGTGTTAAACAAACATGCTAAAATCCTGCTCTGTGGTTTTTGACAAACACAGTTGCGCTGAAACGTGTTAACAGCAGTCAGGATGCAAATTGTGCTGTAACATGGTTTATGGCAATGTCTGCCACACCACAGGCTGTTTTTGGGCTCATAGGAAGAAAAGAAAAAGACTTGTCGTGAGCTCCCAACCAAACTGTACAATTCTACTCCGAATCCATTGCTGCACCCAATCACGAGTACCCCAGCATGCATGGTGGCACCCCTGCAATGCTTTATGGTACTGCTACAATTATGCCTGGGGACTCGAGCAGGCCAGAACGGTGTCAGAGCACAGTGTGGATGCTCCAACAACAGTGTTCAAGTATGCAAATAAAAATGTTTTTAACCCTTAGGCTGCTGTCAGAATTAGAATGTTTAGGAATTCTGGACTGATATATCAGTCTGCAGCACAGCAAGGTTTAAAAACATTTTTTAAAATTGATGCCAGTGTGGACAAGGCCACAGTGAGACAGCAACTTACAGCCAGCCGAATGAATGGTCTGGCTGGCATACACTAAAACCCCAAAAGGACAGACCCACAACCAATGCCCCCTGTTTGGACTGGGACATATCCAGTGTCCTGCACTTAAATGGACACCACTGTTTTTTGGTATAGTGGTCTGGTATGCTATATTTAAGCAATAAGGTACTCCCAGGGGTTACATTAACCATCTGTTAATCACCCCGGAGGTATAATGTACATTGAGGTGCAGCTGAGTGCCACATGCCCCTAGGGGATGATTAACCTATGGCTAATGCAACCCCTGGGAGTACCTTATTGCTTTTAAAGCAATGTCCTTCCTTTTTTATTTCTTTTCAACTTTTATTTTTCCCCTTTTTCTCCCATGGCTCCTGGGTGGCACCTACTTTTCCAAGTATCCCCTCTTCCTCTGGATGCCGTCCATCCACGCCCAGCTCCCAATATGGCCAACATCCTGCTACCCCCATGCGGGGTGGTGGGTAGCCCCCAACTCCCCACCAGGACCAGATCCAGTACAAGTGTTGCCCTCGGATTCAGGGCTTTAGGTGGACGGCCATCAAGCCGCACGACAATGGCTGCCATTTCCTTTTTTCTCAGTAGTGGAGCATGCAGTGCTGACAATTGGTGTGGCATGCATGCGTCCACATGTAGCACGCCCTCCGGCTGTTCCACCTCCATGCCCTCACTGTGTATTGGCCTGGCATGCCAACACCTAGCCTCCACTAGGTGTCAGACAAATGCCAGCCACTGTTCCCCACCCTCCCCAGGAGAGGAGAGCAGTCCTCTGGATGCTTGATCCTCCCCAACCCCGGCTGGCCCCCAACGACCTGCTGGCACTGTGAACATGGGTCACCGGCATGGCAGGAGGTAAGGCATAGCTGCCTCAGCCCTCCACAACACTGGGCTGGCTTTTCAGCTTTTTTTTAATTATTTTGGGGAATTATCATGTATTTGAAATAAAATACTCCCTATGCTATCTGAGTGTGCTCATGTGCTTAGCGTGGAGACAGAAGCTATGAATTATGATTGTGACGGACAGTCAGTGGCAAAAGTTCAGGACACTCAGACAAATGTGTTTAAAAGGACTGACAAATTTTTGAAGGAGGAAGGGGCATTGTTTTGCAGACTTGAGCTGCAGGTTTTGTTTGTAGCTCAGTTCCACATCATCTTTCCTAATGTTGCCATAGGAATCCAAAAAGTATGGCAGTGATCACCAATGCAGGGCTGGTGCTCATCACAACTGGGGTGGCCTGCCCCAAACAAAACTCAAGGTGATCCAAGATCAGTGATGGCACTTGAGACAGGATGCAGTTGATAAAATGTAATAAAGGAAATACAAAGTACAAAGTACTGTTGCAATGAAAAATACAACTGCAATCTAACAGCAGTGCTTACACCACCAGCAATGGACCCCAGTGCTTCGACTCTCTCACGAGTCTTCCTCAAGGGGAAGACTCACGAAAGAGTCAAAGTGCTGGGTCTGTTGCTGGTGCAGAAAGCACTGCTGTTAGACTGCAGTTGTATTTTTCATTGCAACAATACTTGTACTTTGTATTTCGTTTAGTAAATCTTATCAACTGCATCCTGTCCCTAATGTTGCCAGGGATCTTCCAGGATCTCTTTAGTGATGTTGCCATGGCAGCCTGTGCTGCCACTATGATAGCTGAAGCCATAGAACAAGAATGAAAGGATGTTGTGGCCCTATGAGCTGGTGCAGTGCTCTGTTCACGTAACAACAATTATAAAATGGGTCTCAGAAATGCTGCAATCTGATTGGCTGTTAGGATTCCAACAGCTTTACATTAATCCATGTTGCACTGTCACGCACAGCCTGATCACCATGTCACATGGATTCTTCCTGTCAGCATTCCATCCTCTAGAACCACTGAATGACTGGAATGATGTATTCTGATTTTGAGCCAGTATTCTTAAACTGTTGGTGGAAGAATTACTTTATTAAAAATTTCCCTCTAAATGAGGAAAACATTCAAAGAGTATACTTTCAACACTTTTCTTTTGGAATTTTTTTTTTATAATAGCAATAAGGCACTCCCAGGAGTTAGATTAACAGACAGTTAATCACCCCTAGGGACAATATGGCACTCAGCTATGCCTTGTGCCACATTATACCCCTAGGGGGTGATTAACAGACTGTTAATCTAACCCCTGGTCATGCCTTATTGCTTAATAGTGGTTGTCATGGCAATGGTTTAGTGTTTTAAGGAAAGTCTGTTGCCAGTGACACCACCGCTGAAATATAAAGGGAAAAAAACAAGGGATCATGGGTATTTCAAGGAAAGTTCCCATGATAGCACACTGACACAGTTTTACCACAGAAAAAATGGGGGTCTGGATATTACAGACTGACAAAACATGCAATGCTAAATGTATTTTTTTTTTTTATTGTAAATGTAAGTAGCACATCTTAAAATGCCAAAATCAGCATCTCTGCTACAGGACTTCAGTATGCGGAGACAGCAATGGTGGTGAGTGAAAACCGAGTTAGAATTTTAAGACAGAACCTCAACATTCTAGGACGAACTAGCCGCTGGGAACCTAGAGCAGGTGATGAAGTTATACCTGTATATTAATTAAAGATTAATGCCAGGTATGGGTGATGCTCTTGGCCAATCATTGTTCAGAGATGAAACCTACTTTGCTGTCTTTGTGTTTACTTGTATTTATTTGTACTATATTTGCATATATTGTTTTGCCTTTAAAAACTCCACTGAGCAGGGCTTGTTTTCAGCTAGCCCATCAGCACAGAAACTAGGGCTGCCACCACAGTGCCTGTGATCTGGGTTTGGGAACAAATCATAGAGATTGTATACTGTCTATTAAATACTAGAAGGCCAGCCCATCGAGCAGCTGTAGTGCTGTCTCTCACGATGACAGTGGCACAAGTTTGGGAATGAGCCAGAGTCATGAAAGGGTCAGCCAGGGAGGAGGACTGAGTGCCCCAGAGAACACTTTCCTCCTAGGTGAGGGAGGGCTAACAGTTTACACGCACTACCTCCACGTGGGTGACTACAGGTGGTGGTGCACACTGGAGCTGTGGAACATTAGGAATGAGGTCACAGATCTGCATGGACGTGCGTGCATCTTATGCTCAAGGGTGCAAGCACACATCCTAGGACCTAGATTGCATCCAAGCACAATGGGGTAAGAACATGGAAAACCCTGTGATTTCACAGAATGGTGCCCATCCCCACATTACAGGCCCCGTACCACCGACTAAAACACTCACCACCTACCATACTGTAACATCATCTGGGGGAACCCAAGCTCCTTCTCTGGTGATCCTGCCCTGTGGGGCAAGCCAGTAATGTTGATGTGCTGTGGAGGTAAGTCTGAGAGAAGGTGGGTGATGGGGCTGGGTGTGGGGAATCAGCCAATGAAGGCCATTAGGTGCAAGGAGGGGGTATACAGCAGACTGCATTAAAAAAAGAAAACAACTAGAGGGGTCGTCATGTGACAAAACTGGGGCTTACCCATCATCATATGCAAGTGGCCAGTGCAATCTCTATGCAGCTATTATGCAAATGACTGGAGGGGTCATGAGATGACATCTCTAGTTTATAATACATATACTGTCTACAGGATAAACCCAGAACAACAGAGTCCAGCTGAGGGAGGAGGAGGAGGAGGAGGTGGATCAAACATCCCAGAGCAGTGGCGGAGCTGGAGGGGAGCTGGGGGCGGTTGCCCTCCTGGCTGCCCAGTGTGAGTAGTGGTGCCCCACCACTATCTTTATTCACTGTTTAGTGCCCATTGTGAGATTGACTGAATGGCCCCTGGCTCCCAAACCTGGCTCTGCCACTGTTCCAGAGGATGCTCTGCTCCTCTGGGAGAGCAGATCAGCTGGTTCCATTGCAATACTGATACCTTGGTGATCACAGATAGCAGTGCAGTCAAAGCAGCTTGGGATGGGAGGACAGCAGCCGTGCTGTATGCTGCCAACATTTGTGCGCACAAGTACACTTCTTGCTCTTGTGGTTGGTGCCTAGAGGGTAGGGAGATGAAACAGTAGGGAAAACCCTAGCAGTGTGCAGGATGATGCCTGATGCTTCCAGGACCTGATCTTTTGACTGGCCACTTGAACTCCTGCACTGGAGGTCGGACTGGAGCTGCTGAAAGAATACCCCTCCCCCATAACCACCACAGAGCAGGAGCTGCTGTGGAACTAGAGGTTGAGATAAATACCAGACATAGGTGCCAGAACAGGGGGGCCACTATGACCATAGCCCTACCACTTTCTTTAGTGGCCCTATCAGTTTTTGCAATCATGTCAATTTATTACTAGGGGAGAATTACCTCTTACATCCTTGGCCTAACTGCCTTTCAGACTGTTCCAGCACCAGTGGTGCCAGAGAAGGAATTGGTCAGGGCTGGAGGCCCTGGCTGAAAGGGGTTGCTTCAGTGACTGAAGGAGAAAAAGTATAATCAGAAAACAAAACTCTGGAGGTCCTGGGGACGGATAGCACAGAACACAGTTACAATTGTACAGAAATTGTTGCTTACATAATACTAGAGCAGTTTAAAAATGCATGGCTATGCAAATCAGCATTGAGATGTCAAGACACTGCAAGTAAAACAATAAATGCAATTATAAGGATACAGCTTCAGAGAGCAAGTTGGCTTCTAATAAAACACTAATCTACAGCACTACCAAGTGCAGGAACACTGTGACAATAGCAATGCTGACAGTAGTGTTTATGAAGAGTAAAGAACTCGCAGAAGGTCAGCATTTACAGTTGGGGAAATGCTTGTCGACCGAATCTCTGAAAACAGTACAGCTTGGATCTCCTACTCCTTTCAGTGTGACTTGCAGTTTATTCCACTACTTACAAGCACTATAGCCAAACACCATTTGCAAAAAGGGCTTTCTGTGTCTATGTATTATCAAAGATCTGCTGAGAAGGGCCTTTGCGCGCTTACACCGAACTGGTTTTCTTAAGTACACCTGTAACACATTGAGGCAGAGTTTGTATGGATTTGTATGACCATAACTAACGTTTATTGTTGCCTTCTAGCATTGAGTGAGGGACATTGTGAAGCGATGTACAATGAGCAATGAATGCTTCCGGAAGACAGTCTAGTAATAAATAATGTCTATATGAGGAAGTACATCTAACAGTGAGAAGCAACAGGGCACTTTTCATATCAAGGAAATTGTCATAATACAACAGAGACAGAAAAAGTGGCCTGTACAAGACCTTTTACTGGCCTTGATGAAGAAGCAAGACATATACCTGTAGATAAATCCCAGCCTCATCCTGAGCAGTTTGCAGAGCTCCTTGGTGTGCTTGGTAGTACAAAGGCCAAGATATTATATAAGCTTATGGTCTCTAGTTTGACACTGCATGTATTAGTAATGGTGAACTCAGCCACTTTATCTGGTTTCAGTTCCTTGGTTGTTCGTAGTGTCGTAGGGTGTGGGTAAAGGATAACACAGACAGCAGAAGTTAGGTACAACAAGCGCAGTGTGGCTTTATTTTATACAATAATAATATAATCATATAAAAAACAATAAACCAAAATAATAAATAAAAGCAGTAGAATGCATTACTTCCAGTAGAGTATACACAGTCCTGATCCCATGCAAATGCTTAGATCCTTATGTCTCTGAATTCCAGGAGCAATAACTCCCTGCAGGTTCCTCCTCCCTTAGCTGAGTAAGTGAGATCAACCACAGCTGATATGCCTGCTTCACTGTTCTCAGGGTTTTTATACCCCTCCCCCGAACATGTGATCTGTCCACTTATATCAATCAGGCATTTTCTAGGCTGAACAACATAATTTATCAGATAGAAAAGGTTGTTTCTAAGCCTCTACAATTAAACAATCTCTTTTCCTTAATACAAGTAATATTACATGTGTATTTCATGTGTAAAATCCTCATACATACATAATTGGTTATTATGTACTTTAGCTCCTTCCCTTCTTTAGCAGGACTGGCATTATAGGTATAAAAAGGGCCCACAGAGGCCTCTGTTTCCCCTAAAGGGAACAGTCTGAATTAATCTCTCCTGCAGGTAAGCTAAACTCTGCTTTTCATTTCAACTTGCTTGTTATTTTATCTAATACACAATTCCACTGGACCTTTATGTTGGGATATTCAAAAATGCGCCAAAGGCCAGCACAAGTCCGGCACAGTGCAAGTCAGGTGCACCATGGCAAACCGGGTGACATATTCAGAAATAGTGCCAGCTAAACTGCACCAGCACAAGGCAGCTGAATATGGCACAGGTGTCTTTCATGGCGCAACCAGGAAGTGTGGAGCACACCTGCACACAAACACTGGGGCACAGCACACAGACAAAAAGCCCAGGGAAATAGCTGGGGAAGCACAGTGACAATGGACACAGGACCCCACCAGCAGGGCACACCGATGACCACACAGGCACACAGCAGGAGGGAGGAATGCCCAACACATGAAGGGGCACAGCCACCAACAGGGGTCCCGTGCACCACAGCAATAGGAGCCAGACCACCAGCGGTGGACAGGTGCATGCCCCTGAACCGTACCCCAGACCACAGTGGCAGCACAGCCAGCAGATGACTGGAGGGGACACTGGTCAATGCAGGGCTGCCAATGGTGCCCCCTACAGCTCACCAGCCAGCCAGCCATGGCCACTGCCACACTGCAATGGGTGTCCACCCCCATGACCCCAGTGCCACACACATCCATACCCCACATGCACACAGGCAGCCCACACGCTGGGCAGGAACTCAGCCAGGGCCCAGGCAGAGGCCAGAACCCACTGGGCTGGTTACCCAACAGGGGATGCAGATGACCCCACCCCAGTGTGCAGACACATCCAGCAGGATGATCAAGACCGTATGCCACCCTCCGCACACACCTGCTGCCCACCCTGATCGCAGCCCCATGGCGACCCTGCAGACACACAGCACACCCATCAAACTGGGAGATGGCCCACCACAATGTGGCACACCACTGTACACAGCCAGGAACCACAGGGCACCGCATGGCCACCCCACCCCTGAGCAGACACCATTGACCAACACCTGACCACTGCAGCATGGCTCCACGCCACCTGCAAAGCAGACACAGAAGACAGGCAAGTAGCTGTAAAATGCTTTATAAGGTGTACAACCAGCAGTACAAAACAATGTAATAGGGGCAGGGACAGGAGGGGACAATGAAGGCGGAGACAGGTAACAGGGGCTGTACAATGGGATGAGGGACTATAGGGGAACAGGAGCAGCAAGGGAAAGGAAAGATAAGTACAGGACTCCTCAGCGGTGGCCACAGCCAGCTGCCATGCCACGCCTCTGACTCCTCCAGTCTGCTGCTGTCATCTGACGCAAGGAGACCACAGCCACCAGCACCCTCCTCCACGACTACCAGTATCTTGCACAGGAACCTGGTGTGCGCCCGCTGAGTCCTATGTGCAGGAGGCCATCCAACACCTATGGCATGGGACAAGACAGGCGATCAGTGCAATGGCCCATGGACATATGCCCACCACGGCTGCAATGGATGGTGGGACTACACACCCTGTGAGAGCCTGGAATGGACACCTGCGGGGAGGCAATGCCAGTCAACAACACAGCACACCACAGTGGTGCAGAGAGGCAGATGTAGCTGTGCAGCAGTCCAAGACCGCACCATGACAGTCACATGGTGCACAGCAACAGCAGCGCGCGCACAGCTGCTGGCATCCATGCACATGCCCACCCACCAACAGCCAGTACACAGTGGCCAAGGGATGGCACACAGTGGCATGCATGATGGACCGTGTGACACACACACACACACACACACACACACACACACCTGTCATGGTGCATGGCAGAGGCAGCCATGGCTGTGCCCAATCCCCACCACTACCCCACTGTGACACTGTGAAGGAATGTGGCAATGCATACCTGCCCTGTGCTGTGCAGCTGGAGCCACCTGCTGCCCACTTGGCTGTGCCACCCTGGCCACCTCCGCTGCCACTGCCCTGGCCCATCTATGGTCTTTTGCACTGTGGGGGAATGAAGAGGGTGGCCATCAGTTCGCAGACATGCATGAGGCCCTACACCACCACACAGCCTACTGTGTGCTGGGTGTGTTCCGTCTGTCTGTAGCCCACATGCCAGCATGGCTGCCACCTGTGCAGCAGCCATGTCCAATGCACATTATCCCAGGCTGATGATGTACCCCACTGTGGTCATGCCATGCAGCCTGCCAACATCACAGTATGACCCCTGGCCATAACAGCAACATGAGCACACCTACCTGGCTGTGGCACTGAACCACGCAGGACGTGGGCCTACAGACACCGAGGTGGTCGGGTGCCTCCGCTGCAAGTCCCCATAATGGTGCCTACACTGCTCCTCGAGCGCCCAATACCAGTCCACCTCTCAGGGCCTCTGCCACACGGTGCCACACCTCCACCCTGACCTGCTGCAATGGCACCTGGCCATACAGCTGGCCCTCATAGGACTGAACCACTGCCACCAGGTTGATGAAGTCAACTGCAGACCAGTTGGATGCCCTCCTGCTCTGCCTCTGTGCCATGATCATCCACCAAGTTCAACAGGAATATGGCCGTGTATCAGCGCATGCCTGCCACATGTGCAGGATGCACGACAGAAGTACACAGGGTTGCAATCGCACAGCACGTGGCTGTGCAGTCACTACGCACAGTGTGGGGGCCATAGCGCGGTCATGGGCATGCGCGGGACACTGGGGCCTAGCGGGGTCGCTGACAGGACCCTGGGTCAAGATCAGCACCCCCCCCGCTCGCGCAGTGTGCAGGTGCTCGATAGAGGCACACATGTGTGATGGCATACTGGCGCGGCATGTGCCATGCTGTGGCATTGCACACACTACGCAGGACATGCGATAGCAGTGTGGACAATGCTGCGCATATGCACACTGTGGGCATGCGCACCACAGATGCACGAGTATGACACCACAGAGATGCTCTGGCACAACCCTATTATGCATGGCGCAATCATGCGATATTGAAACGCTGAGTGCAAATCACCTCATGAGCCAATGCCTGGTGCAGTGGGGTGCATTTGCATATCATTACAATTGTGCACAAGCAAATTTGCATGCCTTGCACCTCAAAAGCGTTGAACAGCACAGGCCACAGACCGGTATTGCAACCGTTCAGGTACGTGACTGGCAACATGGGGGGTCTGAGGCCTTGACACACACTGTAACAGGGTGCTGCAGTGCTCTGTGCTGTCACTGACCCTCACTTCTGTTCATGTCCACAGGTGGAAGAATGTCAGGAAGTGAAGGAGCGGTGAGCCAGGGGCCTGCTCGCAAGTGCAGGCCCAACTTTACAGCTGCTGAGAGCACTGCCCTCTTTGAGGCCTATATGGACTGGGAGGGCCTACTCAGCAGTGCAGCGGGCATGCCACAGGTGCATGCAGCGGGCTGGGGGGAGGTGGCCCAGTATGTGAACACCCATGGGCGCCACCACCACCCAGGAGTGCAAGAAGAAGGATGGCACAGACAGGAGGCATATCAAGGACAAGGTTGCAGCCATCTAGGCATCCTGCAGGGTGAACGTTGGTAGGCCGGCGACTGTGCCACCACTGACTGCCACAGAGGAGCTTGTGACATCCACCATCTGCCATATGGCAGTGGAGGGCATGCCTGGTGGTGGGTTTCAGATGGGTGGCAGCCCCTCACTGCATGGTGAGTATGTCCAGGCACCATGCATGCCTGTTCTGGGCATGTAATGCAGGTGTGTCCAAGGCCATGCCCACTGCAATGTGCGTGCATGGATGAAGACACACAGTCCGGCACGGTGGCGGGTGGAAACAGTGGCATGGGAGGTAGGGAGGTGCGGGCGGGTCTGGATGGGGTTGGGGTCAGGTGGGCTGGGGTGACAGGGTGGGGGATTGAGGTGGCCATGGGGTATGCTGCTCCACTGACACACTGTTCTTCTTTGCAGCACCAGCACGCCTCCATGCAGAGGAGCGGGTGGAGGCGGCTGTGGACACAGATGCCCGACTGTCGACCTCAATGGGCATCCAGAGCCAGAACGGGCCATCTCTCAGCAGTGTCGGGCATGCGGCCGTACCTGACATGGGGTCAGATGACCCACTGGCTGGGTTCCTGCCTGATGACAGCCTGGAGGTGCTGTGTACAGAGACCCAGCTCGGTGTGTTGTCTGACACCGATGATGACCTCACACTGGTACTGGAGAGCATAGGGGCTGTGGTGCCTGACATGCCCTTACCCACCACACAGGTACTGGCAGGTCCCAGCTCTGTACCTGCAGCCACACAGCCGCCCCCCATCCCCGCCAGTGTGGCTGTGTGTGGCACCTCAGCTGTGTCCAGTGTGGGTGGTGGTGGTGCTGTGGGTGCAGTGGAGGTGCAGGGCCCTGCCCAGCAGACAGTCAGGCTGTGGCAGCAGGATGCAGGTGCACTGGGCAGCGTGCAAGGGTGCCCACCGCCAGTGCACCAGGCAACACTGTGCCCCCTGTGCGGCTCACTGTGCAGTGTCCACCTGAGTGAGAGGCTGTGCAGCAGTGTGCTGTGACCCTTCCCCCAGTCCAGCGGCCAGACTAGGACAACCAGGAGGCTGAGAGGCTGCGGGAGCACACCCAGTTACTGTGGGCCTCCATGGATAACCAGGCATTGCTAGTTAGTGAGGTGCGAGCACTGCGGGCAGTGAGGTGCGCGCACTGTGGGCAGCGGTGTGCCAGATGGCTGAGCAGCAGACGGGTGAAGTGAGGCTTATGGACAGGCTCACCCAGATGCAGGAGGCCATGACTGCAGCATTGGACTACATGACTGGTGCCATTGTGGCATCAATTGACTGCATGGCTGGTGCCATTGCAGCTGGGCCTACATTGGTGGCGGCCCCTGGGCTCGGCCATGTGCAGAAGACTCCCCGCAGTGTACTGGCCACCCTACAGTCCCGGTGTCTGCTGACACCGGCATGGCAGACACCAGGATTGGATTTCAGCATCCCAGACATCCCCAGGGCAGGCCTTTTGGCCGCCAGTACACCCCTGCACGGACTCTTTTGTGGTCCCGCACATCAACCCCTGGAGGGCATCTGACATGCCCCCCATGGCCGATGTGCAGCAGGTATCTGCTGGTCGGCTCCAGTTCAGACAGCCCCGTGGCCATGGTGGTCATGGGACTGCACAGTTGGAGTGATGTGTCTGCTGCCCCAACCTGCCATTCACTGCTGTCGCCACACGCACATGGGGGGGGTGGTGGTGCAGCATGCATGTGGTGGCGTGCATGTGTGTTGTGCTGCATGCCTCCTGTGTGTGTGTGGACCATGCTGCTGGGGCATGTGGCATGGATATGATGATGGCAGCCCTGCACCGGTGCTGCCTGTGCACTGGTGTTATGCATCTGATCCATACCATGTCCCTCACCCTGTGCGTGGGCGAGTGTGTGTGTGTGTATCCACCTGTGCGCATGCCACTGCTGCGTGTGTCTGTGTGTGCATGACCATGTGTTAGTGACCCTGCCCTGTCTTATGTATGCCCCCATCCCTGCATGCATACTACTATGCCCATCCGTCTCCTATGGTGTATGCTGGGCATGTGGGCCATGCCTGTGTGCCTGTGTACTCATCTGCATTGTCCATAATGCTCCCTTGTGATCGTGTAACAGTGCTGCAGTGCCTCCTGCACTGTTCTTGGATCCATCCTGCCAAGGAATACCTGACCACCGACCTCCAGCCCATCACCACCACCATCCTCGCTACTGTCGCCCTCATCAGCCTCGACTACTATTCCACGGTCAATGGCCATGTTGTGAAGGATGCAGCAGGCCAGGAATATGCCACAGGCTTTTGATGGGCTGTATTGTAAGGCACCAATTGATCTGTCTAGGTAACAGAATTGCATCTTCAGCATGCCAAAGACATGCTCAATGATATTGTGTGTGCTGGCATGTGCCTCATTGTATCTTTCCTCTGCGGGGGATGATGGTCACCGGTAGAGGGTGTGCAGCCATGGCCTTAGTGGGTATGCACTGCCACCTGTGTGGGGGGTAACATGGTTATCCCTTTGCTGTGCTGCCACCTGCTCCCTCCCAGCCACTACACACACCTCATCCACCACCCCATCCTCCCTCACCTGCCCATGGGGCCATGCCTGTTGGCCACCCTGGCACACATCCTACTCACCTACAAGGAGGCTCTTGGGGATGTCTCCTCACTCAAACCTATGGCACAGTGCAGAACTGTGCCCTATGAAGGCATCATGTGCACTCCCGGGGTGTGTGGCACAGACATTGATGATGCGCCCCCTGGCATCGCATACCATCTGGCAATTGATTGATGGGTATCCCTTTCAGTTGATATACACTGCACCCTCTGGGCTGGGTGGTGTGTGGATGCCAACATGGGTGCAGTCTATTGCCCCAATCATGCCTGGCATGCCTGCCACCTGGTGGAACTCCTGCACGTTTGCTGTGCACTCTGCCTGTGTGCTGGGGAACTGGATGTACTCCGCAGCATGTGGCAGCAGAGCGGTGAGGAACTGGGTGAGGAAGCAGGATGTGGCTGACTGGGTGATGCCCATGGTATCACCCGTTGGTCATTGGAAGGTGCCCGTGATGAGCAGGCACATCACAACAGTCACCTTCATCTCCACTGTCATGGCATGACTATGTCTGGTGGGTGCCTGCATCTCATCACTGCACAGTTCACAGAGCTGCTTCAGAATTTCCCTGTTCAGGTGGTACTGGCCCATGATCTCTGTGTCACTAAAGTTCTCATACATGATCCTGGCACTGTACCACCTGTTTTGGGCATACCACCACCGGGCCCTTTGTTGGCCACGCCACTGTTCCTCCTGCTTGCCCACGCCCCTCATTATGGTGTCCATCAGGAATGGGCCACTGTCCATTGGTCAGGCACTGGGTGTCTCCCTGGGTGCCACTCACATTCTATTCATCCGTCCGTCAGTCTGTGTCACTCTCTCTCCCTCTCTGTCTGTCTCTCTCTCTCTCTCTCTCTCTCTGTCACTCCTTCTCACTGTCTCTCTCACTGTGCTCAGTGTTGCACATCTGCTGTCTCTGTGTTTGAGCCTATATTTATTAGCTCAAGTCTGCCTGGCACAGCCTGGAGTTTGCTCCACACTTGCGTCGTGCTCTGCAGTTGAATATGCTGTTGTGTCTCTTATGCATGGGTACACCCCCTTGCACTTGCACTGCATACATTATGGTTGTGCATCGGTGCACTGGGATTTGTGCTGCATTGTGGCTCCCTTTGTATATCACTCAGTGGTACATCTTCGGACTTGCACTGGTGCATCTCAGTTACGCCATGCACAAATGCTCTGAATATTCTCACCGTATTGTTTATTATATGCAGCCCTCTAAATAAAATGCAAGTGCTTTTTAAACAATAAGGGAGGGCACCTAGAACACATTGAGTCTCTACATTCAGTTTATTTAACCATTTTCTTTTTTTTTATTTCTGGTTAGTGGTAACTTTGTTTTGTTTATTTGAGGGGCACCAGGAGCATAGACACTCCATACAGAGGACATTTCTGTCCCATTTTATTTTCTGTGAAGCGGTATATCCTTACTGCAATAGAGAATGCGCTATACAGTGAAAAGAGAGAAAGGAGTGTGCTCCTGTTTGCAAGGGAAAAGATATCTCTCTCTCTTTTTCTCTCATGTTTTTTATTTATAACAGCAACTTCCCAAGTCAGTAATGAAGGGAAATAACTTTAATTCCTGGCAGCACTTTTTATATACTGTATCTTGCCATTTTTTGCAACACTTCCAGCTCGGGTCATAACATAACAGAGGCACCGGTCTCTCTTGGCTTAAAAAGACTGCTCTGTTCCTTTCTGTTTTGTGAAGTTAGTTTTATTCTTCTCTGTTTTTGTGGCCCAAGCATGCCAATACACAAGTGCTGAGACTAGCTAAATAACAAATCAGTTCAGAGGGGCATTTCTTGTAGGAGCTGCTTCTGCACAGAAAGGGAAAGTGAAGCCACTCCAGGTTACAGAGTTTCTTTCTCCATGGTCTCAACTCTGTATTGAGTCTGGTTTGCTATATAATCTAAACAAAATATAAAATCTTCTACATAAATAAAATATAGCTAACAGCAGTGGTGTAGTCCTGGGGGGTCGCAAGGGAGCAAAGACCCCTCACTTCATTTTGAGAGAGGGCCTCCTTCCCTCACTTCTCAGAGACATATACTTAGTTACTGCTGTACCAGCCTGTACTACTGCACTATTTAAAAAAAGGCATGCAGTCCATCACCTCTGCACTATTTGGCTTGGCACTTAACCCAAAACTGTGTAGACCATGAGGTGCTATTGGAGCGGCTGCGGGTTTTTTGTGGACTGTCTGGTACAGTCCATGAATGGTTCCGTTCTTACCTCACTGGTAGGTCTCAGAGAGTCATCACCGGAATTTATTCCTCTGACACCTTCTCCCTACCATGTGGGGTACCGCAGGGTTCCATTTTAGCTCCCATGTTGTTTGCAGTGTATATGCTGCCATTAGGAGAAATCATTAGGAGATACAGTTGAGTTTTCATCTGCTATGCAGATGATACTCAACTATGTTATCCTTCTCCCGATCAGAGTGATGCACTCTCTGTACTTAACAACTGTCTGGATGAAATCAGAATTTGGATGAGTTCGAGTTGGTTGAAGCTTAATCCGGATAAGACCGAGGTATTGGTTGTGGGCCCAGGTCATCCTGGGAGGGGTTTGGGTGGCACATCCATCAGGCTTATCACTTGGTGGGGTGCCGCTCTCTAGCTCTTGACAGGTGCGAAATCTGGGTGTTATTTTTGACGACGGTCTGACCCTGAAATCTCAGGTGTCAGCTGTTGTCAAAACCTCTTTTTATCATCTGAGGAATATCGCCCGGGTGAAACATCTGATTCCCCAGGAGGACCTTCCGACCTTGGTTCATGCCTTTGCTACAACCCATTTGGACTACTGTAATTCCCTATACCTAGGGCTCCCAGGGATTGATATCCGCCGCCTGCAGCTAGTGCAGAACGCTGCAGCCAGGCTTTTGACCGGGACTCTAAGAACCAGTCATATTACACCTGTGTCAGTGAACTGCACTGGCTGCCTGTGGTGGCGTATCACCTTTAAGGTTGGTTTACTAACCTTTAAAGCCCTACGGATCAGGGACCAGTTACCTGAAAGATCTTCTGATTCCCTACTGCCCCTCCGCCCCTCCGCTCCGCCAATGAGGATTGCTAGAGATTCCCAGGGTTGGTTGAAGTTATCAGGATCTCGTGCTTTTGCCTATTCAGCTCCTACCCTGTGGAATTCTCTACCTCATTGGTTGAGAGAATGCCCGACCGTTGATAGTTTTAAAATTGCTTTAAAACGTATCTTTTTAACTTGGCTTTTCCTTTATAGTTTGATTGTTTAATGTCAATTTCTGTTTTATTATTATGTACAGCGCCTTGATTTTGAAAGGCGCTTTATAAATAAATACGAATTGAAAAACACTTAATAGCTCCCTTTGAAGTCTGAACCATTCATTGCTTAACCTGATACAAAATGGCTACACAGGGTACAATGAGTAAACTTGCTTGTCGTAATTAACTGTATCCCTTGCCCTACAGCCAATCCCGCTGTTCACTCAAGCATGGGATGTTTCACTTTCAGGCAAGGTTGCCCCCCCCCCAAAGGTCTGCTCCTGAGCTTTCAAATTCTTATCAGTAACAGAGAGTGTTACAATGGCAGCTTAGGTTCAATGCAAAGAAGTGCAAAGTAATGCACCTGGGAAACAAAAACCCAGGGGAAGAGTACACAATGTGGGGGGAGGTGCTAACAGCAACAAAAATGGAAAGGGACCTGGGAGTAGTCATATCAGATGACTTAAAGGAAGGCAAGCAATGTGAGAAGGCAGTAAGGAGGGTTGGATGGATACTGGGATGCATAGGGAGAGGCACCACCAGTAGAAAAGAGGAAGTTGTTATCCCTCTGTACAGACAGTTGGTGAGACCCCATCTGAAATACTGAGTGCAGTTCTGGAGACCTCATCTCTGCATGGACATAGACAAGATGGAAGCAGTCCAGAGGAGGACAACTAAAATGGTCCAAGATCTGCACCAGAAGCCATACAAAGAGAGACTAAAGGAGCTTAACATGTATACCTCGAGGAAAGGCATGGGGGGACATGATAGAAACATTTAACTACCTTAAGGGAATCAATAAAGTCCAAGAGGGTAGCATCTTTCAGAAAAAAGATGTGCAAGAACAAGGGGGCACAATTTGAAGATAGAGATGGGACAGCTCAGGGCAATGTAAGGAAGTATTTTTTCACAGAGAAGGTAGTGGATGCATGGAATGGCCTTCCTGAGGAGGATGCGGGTCAATCAAAACAGTGGGGAGTTCAAGAATGCATGGGACATACATAAAGCAATTCTTGTGGGGATAGGAGGAAGTAGACTGTTGGTTAACTAGGATCTGCAGCTTATCCAACAGTAGGGAAATGGGCAGACTGGTTGGGCCAAGCAGTCCTTATCTGCCATTAAAGTCTATGTTTCTATGTAATGCAGACATAGGACCCCTTTACATATGAAATCCTACAGTGCTGAAGGTAGTAGAAGTTTGCAGATCCAGGGAAGAAAGACCTACAAAATATATCCTTACATCAACCTGTCTTATCTAATTTTGTTGTGACTTGCTTCTGAAGAGAGTTCTAACTGGTGTGGTGCTTGCTTTGATTTATGTGGAAACTGGTACAGTATGCTTAGCTGTTTGTTTCATGTGGAATTTGTTGTTGTCTTACGTCCCTTAAAAAACAGAGTACCGCCTTATAGAAAAACATTAATACAGAAACTGTATTTAGGGGTACATGCAGTAACATGGGATTGAAAAATATAAGCCCTAACTGACATGTCTGGATGGGAGGGGAGTGGGCTGGAGTTTTGGGAGTAGTTTTGAATAACTATCCTAGTTTGAAAGGGGATATAGAAACATACTGTATCAAAGCCTCACAGTCTTGATTCAGCACAGAAAGTACCATATTAGTGGTTCTGTTGGCATGATTGTGTAAGCCTCCACTGGCCCCTTATTTAACCAGTAGGCACACCTCCCACAGTCTAGGGGAAAAGAGAGGGGTGGGGGTTACATTGTTTTGCCACCATTAGACAAGGTGGGATATGGAGATGGAGTAGCAATTATAGAAACACAAACCAAGCATGCCTACTACCTGGCACACATCTGGTGGGACCCATACATGGCCACAACCCAGGCCTCGGGGAGAAAACGTTTGCTCAGGACTATGCCAGGTTTGCACTTCTGGACAGGGGTACCCAAGTAAGTCCACACATGGGAAGCAATAACATAAATATCCAAACCAAGATTCTAGAGTGTGGCTTTATTCCATAACAAAGTAGGAACAACACAAAGTGAAGATGGACCCCCAAGGGTTACACACACACGGTTAATGCAGACATTTGAGGTACAGAACTCCAAATTTCCAATTTAGCATAGGATGACTGTAGAAACTGTGGACTAACCACCTGTAGAACACACACAAGCAATTTCCTTTGAACTAGGCATACACGGCCAGTACTTGGACAGTTCCCATATTGCATAGGATAAGTTGTGGCTCACAGACCACATTGAAGCACTAGAGACTCAACACTAGAGGACTCACACAAAGGGTAACTGGAGAAACCCACTCACTGGGGTGGAACTAGAGAAAACCCACTCACTGGGTAGAACTTTTTTCAGGTATTGGCCACATGCACTGACAGAAAAGACACAGGTGCCCTTCAGGGCCCAGAGTGTTAAACTGGTCACTCCAGATGGGGGTCTCCCACCTTTCATTTTCACATTCATACTTGGCCATCCCTCTGGTAAATATACCTCACACTGTACCAAAAGTTACTGTTGATGCTTTCTAGAAATGTACTTCACACTTAACATCAGCAAAAACACCACAGGGGCATGAAAGGTAAAAGTTCTGTTCACATGGATGGTCACATACTGGACTCCACTGAGGACAGCCAACTTTTAATCTGCTTTAGGTGACAGGGTCCCTTTGTCAGAGACTTCACCCAAGAAATGTAGGTACACCTGGGCAGACTCAGAAGAAACAAAAGTACTCACAAGACGTTGTCACACAAGGCAGCTACACCAATGTCCTGGTAGGATCAGGGGATTGCCCCTAACATCCTGGCAGCCTGCTCCATCCCTCCTGGGATGAAACACTGGAAAATCCCTGGAGATGGTTTCCACCACTTCACACAAGCTGATAGATTGCTGTACTCCACTAGGGTGAGAAAGATAAACAAACACGAACACTGCAGCTCTATATCAGAGCTGCAGCTGGAACTGCAATTACACTCTGCAGACTCTAGCCACCAACTGACTACAGAATTCTAAATTCCCCACTCACAGCAACTGGCTGTGTGGCTTATGCAGCCAAGAGTTCTAAAATGAAATCACCTCTCCAGCTCCCAGCTGAGACCAGAAGCAGAGGGAACAGAGTGAAATCCATTTACTGGCAAATCACTAGCTGCCTTCCCTGCCTACCATTATCTCTAATGGGATTCTTGTAACCCCTGTGAACAAGGAGGGTTACATGTCTCTAGGGCTAGAAGATAGGAAGGTCATGGATTTCAGTCCCACCAGGATTTTAAGCTACTACCCAGTAGTACACTATTATGGGAATTAGTGGTTTGTTTCCCAATGTGTAATGCGGCATTACACTGTTGAGAAACAGACTGGCTTTGTGTGCCTTTCTTGCAAACTCCATATGTAAATTAATAATATGGAATATTCTGTTCTTAGTAATGTGTGATATTTAATATAAACTAACATTTCTAAGATGCCTTTCCTGCTCTGACTTTGTCAGGTATTACCGAGCCAATACTGTTAACTGTGTGTATATTGGGGCATACCATGGTTCTTCATAAATTTAGGGGCCCCAGAGCCATCAATTCACTGGGGCCCACAAAACTGTAAAGCCAGCCCAGTTTGAATGGGGTGGGTGGGACTGACGGACCTCCTGGTTGGTGGGTGTGCAGGTGGAGTGAAGGGACTACTGAGGGAGGGTTGAAGCTAGAAGAGCTGGTCTGGCTTGGGAATCTGGCCTGTTGGTGTGGCTTGTGGAGGAAGTGGGCCTCCTGGTCTGCCTGGTGAGGAGGGTTTGGAGTGAAGGGCATGTATATATGTATGTAAAAATGTATTTATATAGTGATACATAATATATAATAATAACATTTATTTGTATGGCTCCTTTCAATGGCAAGGCGCCTCACAGTAAAAACAAAGATACAACATCAAATAATCAACACATACATAAATAACAGATACCTCTGTAATCATTAACCAACTCAGTTAGCTTAAAAAAGCTTTACTATACAGGTAAGTCTTTAAACCCTGTTTAAATTCCTCCACAGTTGCACACTCTCGTAACTGGCGAGGTAGAGAATTCCAGAGGGTGGGGGCTGCATAGACAAAAGTTCTACAATCAGATGACTTCAAATTCACCCTCGGAATGTCGGCCGAACGGAGTGACCAACCATACAGTAGGCCAATAGGGTTCGAAGAATCCCTATTTACAAGGCATACCTGTTTGTACAAAACTTGTTATATCAATAGCTACTATACTCAAAAACATACAATACATAACATTCATTTACAACTACTACATATATCACAAGTTAAAAATATACATAACAACACTATGTAAAAAAACACAGATAATTTACACCAACTTGTATAGAAATATCATATGGAGGTATCACTTGGGAATTTACCATTACATTGACATCTAAAACATAACTCCTGCTTTACTGCTGTTTTATACACAATGGTGGATAGCTCTAAATTACGAAGGAAAGGAGGAAGTCCATTCCAACTTAAAGCAACCTTGTACTGAAAAGTCATATTACTAAAGCAATTTTTATTTTTGGAATCATCAAATCTCTAGGTCACAGTTTTCGTAAATTCAATCCAAGTTTTGGTCTTTGAAGTTTAGCTACTAAATAATGTTGAGGTTTATTTTAAGTAATCCTTGAATCTGATTTAGCCAAATACCCTTAGCCGCTGATTTAATGAATTCCATCCTAATTTAATGTAAATTATACAATGATGGGTACTGAAATCACATCTTAGTATGAATCTCGCCAATTTATTATAAAGTACCTCCAGATTCTGTGGTTGCTTTTTGGAAGTATGCCTATAAATATGACTTCCATAGTCTATTACTGGTAGTACTAATTGATTTACTATACTCAAACGCATTTCTTTAGTTGTGCAATTTGATATACGTCTCATTGCTCCAATTTTCCCATTTGTTTTCCTTATTAATTCAATTACATGTTTTTCAAAATCTAAATGTTGGTCAATTTGAATGCCTAAGTATGTGTATGCTGACATCTGCTCCCAAATTTTCCCCTCCTGGGTCATTATAATTATTTTTGGGATAGTTTTATTATTCTGCTCTGGGCCAAAAAACATTGTCTTTGTCTTTTGTTATTTATCAAAAGCCCAAGAGAGGAGAAGAATCCCTGCATAGTCAAAAATCACCTTGAAATTTTTGTTCTACTTCTTCCAGATTTTTACCTACAGCTACCAATACGGTATCATCCACATAGAGTCTAACTCACAAATAGTTTATATAGTTTGGTAAATCATTCAAGTAGACTATGAACAAGGGGGACCCAGTATAGATCCCTGGGGTACCCCTCTTGTCACAGAGCCTAGTCCAGACTTCTGACCATTTAACATAACCAATTGGGATCTCTTATCTAGATATGATTTAAACCATTTACTCGTTTATTCCTCCATTCCTATTTTTTTCCAATTTCCTTAATAGAATACTGTGATTCACCAAATCAAATGCCTTGCTGGTGTGGCTGGAGGTTTGTGTTGTTGGGGGGCATTGTGGTAGTAATGGCACCTGCTAGCATTGTGTGCTGGGGGATGTTTGGAGCTGAAACCAGGCTTGCTGGGCTGGCTTTGGGATCCAGCCTGAAAAGTGGCTTGGGGGGCTTGGATCGATGGACCTCCTAGTTGGTTGGGGAAGGTGGGTGAAGGGCCTACTTGGGGAGGTTTGAAGCAAATAGAGTGACTTGGGAATCTGGAATGTTGGTGTAGCTTGTAGGAGAAGTGGAGCAATGTGCCTCCTGGTGTGTCTTAGTAGGGGAGTTTGGAGTCAAGGGCTTACTGGTGCAGCTGGGAAGGGGTTTATTTAATTAATTTATTTTGTTTTGTTGACCTGAAAGGAGGACTAGACAATTCTGCCTAGTTTCAGCCTCGTCCCAGGGAAGGGATACAGATGGATGCCAACTGACACTGAACCAGATTAAGCTATTGGTGGTATTTTAGTGAATAGTGTTGTGGGGTGTCGTGGAAGTAATGGCGCTTGCTGGTGTTGTTTGTGTGCATGGGGAGGGTCTTGGAGCATAAGGCTTGCTGTTCTGGTTTTGGGATCTAGCCTGTGAGTGTGACTGGGGGTTGGATTAATGGACCCTGGTTGGTTGAGGGTGGAGTGAAGAGCCTACTGGTGTGACTGGTACCATAGCCTTCACTTCAAAAGCTAGGGTGGGGTGAAATAGAATTTGTGTGTGGGGAGGGGATTGAAATTATAAATTATGTTTGGGGTGTTAAATGTATGTGGACTTTGTGTGGTCGGGGGTTGAGATTAATAGTTTAGCTTAAAATGGAGCTTTTTGGAGTAGGGGTCCATAGTCTTGGAAGTGTTTTTGATTAAAGTTTGCTGCACTGTGTGTCCAGACAGAGTAGGACAAAATAGGTAGCCAATGGCCACTAAAAAAATTGGTTTGGCTATCGGTTTTCAGAAGTTATCAGCCAACTGGCTACCTGCCCATGGAAGTGAATTTTTGATGGACATTAAAAAATATTGATCTGGCTACCAGTTCTTAAAAGTTAGAGGCCAAGCTGAAATGTTCACAAACTGATATGTTCCACTCTGGTTCCAGACTAAGGGTACTGCTTCTTGTGGTAATTGAGGGAAGGGGGGATTGAAACAAAGGACCTGCTGGTCAGGCTTAGGCCCTCCCTGACAGGTGCCATGAATGACAAAGGCTCATTAGAGCTGAAGCGCTGGGGCCAGTGTTCGAGCTTAGGGCAAGTAGACTACTGTAATTGCTACTGTTAGCAATGATTCTACACTTAGTAACAGCAAATACTCTATGAGTCAATAAAACAAAATTGCCTCACTTATTCTGCAATCTGTATAGTTTTTGGTGAATGTGCTACCACTGGACACTTTGTGATCTGGTTTGGGGAATGCCCAAGCCTGACCAGCAGATTCATTGCTCCAAACCCTCCACCTCCAGCTCTTAACTTCAAAAGCCATCTTGGTCTGCATCTAACTCTTTAAGATAATTTAAAAAGTGATAAGTTGTCCAAATATTGTCAGAGGTATGTGCTTTTAATAATTTGTAGTGCAACACTTTGTTTTTTAATGTTTGATGTTGTCTTGCATGTGCAGCACAGACAACATATTGAGGTAGCTTGAAGTGGAATAGTAGGTTTTGGAGGCACGGTCGTGTTGTGGCCAGTGGTGCCACTGCTCTTTCGGGCTGGGCTCCGTGGCATGAATTAGATTGCACACTATGACCGCAGTGCAAAAGCATGCCACCAACCTGAAACAGTTTTGCTGCTGCAATGAGGGAGCTCCCCCTCATTGCAGGGCATGCCTTGCCTGGTGTAACATGTCACTGAAACATGGCGGCAGCTGTGCCATCCACCTCTCACTTTTTCTATGGAGCCGATGTTGGGGAGGCCCAATCCCCCTGTCAGCGTGTCCCCTTCCAGTTCAAGTTGCTGATGGGGAGCCCAATCCCGTCAACATAATGGCCCCAATAATTTAATTTGTGTGCTGAAGGGTGCCCAAACCCCTTTTGCATCATACTCCCCACCGACACCTTTTGCCTTGCCAACCGGACCCAATCCCCATCAGCTTCAGTCCCCTCACAAATACAGGTAGCACATCTGGGAGCCCACCCAGTATGCCAATCACACCTGCAACAAAAGAAAACCAACCCACATTATCTGTATTTTTTTTTTTGCCTGAAAAATGAGAAAATGGTCCCTATACGTGTCTGGTGCCCCTCCCCCAACCCGCACCCACCCTCTGTGTACCCCACCTCCCTACACCCCTCACCCCATACTTACCTCCAGAGCCTGGTGCGATGATCTTCAGTGGACTGGGAACATGTCTGCACTCTTCAAAGCCGACCGCGAACTGAAGAAATGCTGGTAAGCTGTATAATGGCATAACTGTTTTTTTTTTTCAACGTTGGTGCATATCTCGGCCATTTTTGTGAATTTTGGCACCAGATTTTCAACATGGGGTTCTTGGGACCCCACCTCATTTGTTCAGTCACTGTCATCTCGTTATTTGATCCCGAAAGGTGATTTCGCGGTCACTACGTGGAATCATTTTTTGGGACCCAGTAACAAAACAACAGTGCCACTGTTTATGAGGTGGGCTCCCAAAAAGCCTATGTTGCAAATTTGGTGAAAAAATTCCAAAAAATGACCGTGTTATGAGAGTGCATTGCGCAGTTTCCACACACGCTCATAACTTCGAGAATTTTTTATATTTTCACTCCAGATTTTCAACATTGCCATTTTTGCACACCTTCTTATGAATGGTGCAGCTGACATTTTATTGTGGTGCAGAATGGCATGGTCACTGTGGGAGATCAATGTTCGAGACAGATTAACAAAATCACAGCAACACTGTTCATGAGCAGATGTCCCAAATGCTTCTATGAGGTGGGGTCACAAAAGGCCATGTTGACAATTTGGAGTGCAAATACCAAAAATGCCCAGGGCATTAGGGTTTCTAACCATGTCCCACTGGTTCCATGTGATAAGGGTGATTTTTAAATGCCAAATGCCCTTATCGCAACTCCACATCACTGAATTTGAATTTCGGCGATGTGGAATCCTGGCGCAACCAAAAGTGGTGCAAATTACTTTTTTCTTTATAAGGTGGGCTGTGCTGTGCCCCGCACCCCCTAAATTAGGATTCTCAACTCAAGGGGGGTGCATGCCATAAAAAAAAAAAACACTGTCTCGGGCTGGGCACAACAAAATGTACCAGTGCCTAGTCCCAAACCCTGCATCCTTGCCACCACAGGTCAGCACCTAGCCCACCACATCATGATGCCACCTTGCCAACAACCTGTGGCATCACCCCTCATATGCCCTCCCACCCCACGTTCTGCAGGCTCGCACCCACTCCCCGCACGCGTATATATGCGCGACATCCTGTCTCCTTTTCATGACCCACCCTATCCAGTCGCCAACCCCACCCCCCATTGTCGGGGCAGTAGCTGAAAGTGGGTGGCCGTTTCAGCAGATGCCTACTTCCTAATGCCCCTATCAAAGGATACCTGTCCCACCCTGTATGGACTAACAGGCGTCGGGGTGTGCCTTTGGATTGTCAGCTATAATGCTCACACCATTTGCCCCCCACCCCTACCCTGCAGCCACTGACAGGCATCAAGGTATGCCTTGGGCTCTTTGGCCCCAAAGTTCACCCCATTCTCCTATACTGCACCCATCTCAACATTCTTTCTTATGAAATAGATGTGAGCGCAAGGCCTGATGACCCCAAGGCACAATGCGATACTTGTTAGAGTCTGCAGGGTAGGGTGAAGTGAAATGACACTAGCGTTACGGCCAACAATCCAAAGCCACACCTCAGTGCATGTCACTCTCTGCAGGGTGGGCTGCGGTTCACATCAGTTCTATACTTCACTGCCATTCCTGTTACGTGTCTCTCTGACTCCTGCACTACCAATGCCAATGCCAGAAGACAACATTTGGCATTGACAAATGCTTGTTATGTTTGCATCTTATTTATCATTCTTGTCTCAGTTTGTATTTCGAAACTGGTTTACCCCACCCCCCGCCCTTGAATTCACAGCCAGAAGAGTTGACTTGGGATTGCACAGCCTGCCAGTATGGTTTGGTTGGGGAGGGGGTGGAGTGATGGGCTTCTTGATCTGGCTGGGGAGGGCATTTGGTGCAAGAGGCCTGCTTGTGGTTTGGGAGGGAGGGGAGGGAGGATTTGGAGCAAAGGGCATATGATCTAGCTTGGGGAATACATACTCTTCTTTCTCTCCAGATCCCCTCCTCTGACTAACAAGGCCCTTCACTCCCTAAGTCGGACCAGCATGCCCTTTAGTCCAAAAGCCAGAAGGCTGGGCTTTCAGCAAATGGCATGCTGGTCAGGTTTGGGCTGGAGTGAAGCACAGGATTGTCTAACTTGGGAACTGTGTGTGACGCAGTGATGGCTTGGGCTGGCATGATGAAATGACAACTGGAGTGTTTGGTTCCACTGATGCAAATTCAAATTAATAACTAATTCTGAAACATGATTCTTTCTTTTGCAGTCATATTTGTGCTGAGAGAGAATATGTGTTTGCTGTTAGAGAGGCGGTACTAAAGGGTTAATATTGATGTTGCTTCAATTTTGTTTTAAGTGAGAAATTTTAATGTAGGGATATGTGTTTGAATGCCATGCTGCTTGTAGGAACATGTTCAGTAATTCTTCTTGTGACTTGTGTTTAGTGTGCCCTATGTCAGATGTCATTTAGTTTGTAAGAAGCTGCATTTTCCTTGGTGTTTGTATTATTGGAATGCCCTATTGTTGTTGGACATTAGCTGTTCTGATTACTTAATACCTCTCCCGGTGGTAGGTCCAGCCATCCATCATGCAGCTGGCTATAAGCAGAGTGGCTCCCTGCTCAAACGCATGGACTACAGGGCACTGGAACATCATCAAAGTGAGCCATGCAAGGCACAAGATAGGCTCATGCTTAATCGTGACCCAGAATACAGCTATATTTACATCCATCCTAGCCCTGCACCCTACTGTCAGGGACCATGTGCATGTATCCAACAGTATTGCAGCAGCACTGTGTTTGTCTGTACCCATACTAAGAGTACTATTTCTTGTGGAGATGGAGGCGGGGAGGGATTGGAGCAAAGGACCTGCTGGTCTGGCTTTGGGAATGCCCAAGGCTGACCAGCAGACTCATTACTCCAAAGCCTCCACCTCCAGCTTTTAACTTCAAAAGCCAGACCATCGTGGTCTGAATCTAACCCGTTAAGTGCGTTTAAAAGGTGGTACGTTGTCCAAATATTGTCTGAAAAATGCACTTTTAATAATTTGTAGTGCATCACTTTGTTTTCTAATCTTTTTGTTTGCATCCTGTTTGTCATCCTTGTCTCAGTTTGTATTTGGAAACTGGTTTGCTCCAGCCTACCCACCTCCCACCGATCAATCAATCAATCAAAATCTTTATTTATTCAGGCGAACACCATTGAGCAAAGCTCATTTACAAGATGGACCTGATTGGTCAGAAACAACATAAAGGTATAATTTCACATATATACAAATACAAATTGAGTACAAGAACAGAGACTTTATAAATGAACAGGTACAGTAATAAACACATATATACAAGGTGGTTAACCAGTGAATTTGGGCACCAAAACAAAAGAAAAGAGACAGAATTGACTAACTAAAGGTAGGGTATTGGATTTAGGAGATAATCTGGTAAGGTGTAAGTGGAAGAATGCTTAAACAAGTAAAGGTGGGGAATATAAAGTAGGGGGTAAGGGGTATGAAGGACTAGGCCTTGTGGAAGCAGTTGCATATCTCTGGAAGAGACTTATATACAGCTTTTAAAGGATGTTATAGAAATGAAGGTGTTCAACTTCATGGTCTTCTGCAGGAATTCCAGATAAGTGCTAGAATGTAGCTGATTGCAGTCCTCCCATGCCGGTACTAGCATTTGGTACCTTCAAAGTGATGAGGCTATTGGGTTTAGGGCATATGGCCTGGGTGTAACCAGGGTAAAGCAATCTGAGATGTAGGATGGTAGTTTGTTTGTCAGAGCTTTGTAGATCCATAAAGCAGCATTTTTGTTTCTTCTGTGATGTAGGGATGTCCAGCCAACTGCAGTATAGAGAGAACAGTGGTGGGTGCTGAAAGGAAAGTTTGTGATGAATCTTAGAGCTCTATGGTATAAGGTATCCAGTTTATTTAGGTAGGACTGAGAGCAATGGCCATATAGGAAGTCTGCATAGTCGATGAGTGATAGAAATGAGGCCTGGATTTGTTTCTGTTTAGACTCACTGGTTAGATAATGTTTGATCCTGAAGAATAGGCCGAGTCTCTGTCTGAGTTTTTTCAGGAGCTCGTTAATGTGCTGAGTGTAATCAAGCCTGTTATCAATCCAAACCCCCAGATATTTGAATTTATCAACATATTCAAGGCTTTCTCCAAGGATGGTAGATAGTTGGGAAGAATGTTGATGAGAGAGTGGTAGAATATATATTGGTGGAGAAGAACATAGCTTTAGTCTTCTTGACATTTAATAGGAGTTTCTTTTCAAGTAATTTGTGTTGCAGCAGGGAGAACTCAGATTGTAATAGTTCACAGGCCTTTGTTGGTGATGGATTGCTGACATATAGGACAGTATCATCTGCAAAAGGTGAACATTAGCTTTAGTGAGGCTGGAATCAATGTTGTTGATGTATATGGCAAAGAGGATAGGGCCCAGGATGGAACCTTGAGGTACTCCTCTTAGGAGTGGTTTGAGGAAGATGGGTCACCTTCATTTTTACCTGCTGTATTCTACCAGTGAGGTAACATCTGGAACCACATAAGAGAGGCTGGGTCAAGGCCTATGAATGCAGTGAGAAGATTAGTAGATCATGCTCCACAGTATCAAGGCTTTACTTAAGTCCAGAAATACAGCACAGATATTATTTTTTTATCTAATTCAGTCTGCCAGTCATTTGTAACTTTTGCCAAGGCAGAGATGGTATTGCATGGTTCTAAACTCAGATTGAGCAGGATTAAGGAGGTTATTTGCATCGAGGTAGTCACTTAGTTGGATGCTCACCAGTTTTTCTAGCATTTTGACAGCACTGGTAAGATGGATATAGGCCTATAATTGTTGAGATCCATGGGTCCCCTGCTTTAAGGAGGGAAACACTTGTGCTGTTTTCCACAATGAAGGAATGGAACCAGTGGATAAGGACAAGTTGAAAAGGTGAGTTAGGGGGCTGCAATGACATGCAATGCAATTTTTAGAAAGTAGGGGTCAGGAGTCTGCACCTAACTTTAGTGGTATTCAGATGGAGCAATAGGTCTTCTACTTGTTTTAATAATATTGGCTTGAAAGAGAATGTAGAAGCAGCCTTCTGACCCTCAGTAGACTGGAAATTAAGTTGTGAGCATTAGATATGCTGGAGAGGAGTGAAAGCTAGGCGGCTGTAGTGAAGTGATTATTGAAAGCACCTAAAATCTCATGCTTGTCAGTGATAACCATATTATTGAGGTGCACTTGGGATGGTAAAGAGGTGCTAGAGTCTTGCCCTAGGATCCCCTTGATAGTGCCCCAGAATCTGTCTGGGTTAATGTAGGAGGCATCCAGCTCTGCTGTATAGAAGGCAGCCTTGACATCTCTCACTTTTTTTATGCAACTATTTCTGGCTTTTCTGAATTGTAACCAGTCGTTTGGATCCTTGGTCTTTCTTGCCCTTTTCCAGAGCTTATCTGTAGCAAGCAGTGCAGATTTGAGGTTAGCAGAAAACCAACGACAAGATTTGCGTTTGTTCTGACACTGGTAACTGGTGCATGTGTATTGAGGGCACCTATGATTATATCATTAAAAACCTGCAGTGCTGTTTCCACAGAAGCTGAAAGGTAGAATTCTTGCCAGCGTATAGAGTGACACAGATCTTGGAGATATTCTACTATATTAAGGTTCTTTTTAGACCTTCTTGGGAGGAATTTTGCAGGGTTAGATGGCTTGATTGATGATCTTATACCAGCTATGAGACAGTGATCACTTATATCACTGAATAGCACTCCAGCGTGTGAATACAGATGGGGCTTATTTACCAACATAATGTCAAGTAGGGTGCTATTACTTTTGTTTTTTGGGTTAATCCTTGTCGGTTCGTTTATTAATTGAGTGAAACCATGTGTGTCACAGAAAGATACTAGGGGTGCAGATGCATTGGATAGCCAGTTTAAGTTCAAGTCGCCTAGAATAATGGTATCCTCAGGGCCCAAATTAATTATATTTCCCAAATGGGTAAGGAGATTAAGGCCGGCAGAGGGGGGCCTATAGCAGCCAACCAATTGAAAAGCTGTCATATTGGGAAGAGATATTTTAAGGGATAAGCATTCGAATTCTTTAGGCTGAGATGAAATATTAAGGCAAGATGCAGAGATATTTGATTTAACATAAATGGCCACCCCACCACCCCCTGGACAGACGGTCTGATCTGAATAACTGATAGTTAGGTAGATTTATTTCCCTGTCATTTGTTGCAGGCTAAGCCATGTCTCAGAGATTACCAGAAAGTCAGGCAAGGTGTGTGGGCAACCCAGGCCTGTAATAGTGAGAACTTTTTAGGAGGCTGCATACATTGATGTGAAGAAAACTTAGGCCTTTCATGGAGACTAGGTCTGCTGGGAGATGAAGCCTTCTGGGGGTCCAGGATTGATTTCAACAGTGCCAGCACAGATCAGCAGAAAGAATATTAGTTTAGTAAGGGCTTCAAATGATAGGAGAAGGAACAGACAGAGGGCTTTCTCTTCTTGCTAGGGTCCAGTATTCAGAGTTTATCAGGCCTGATTTATGGCTTGATATTTTGTCATAAAGTGCCAGCTTAATGGACAGATAAAAGGGGTACTGTAGGGCAAGAATGGAGCATAGGGGTATAGGCAGTACAAAACTGGTTGTGAGCCTTTTGTGGATACCCCAAGGATTATAATGCAGCAATGGTAAGGCATAATTGAGAAAATGAAGGACATCCACTAAGGTTTGCGAGAGGGAGGCCAGACTGACTAGCCTCTAATCACTAGGACATGGGCTGGTAGCGGCATCATCCTCAAAATATGAAATAGGTGAGAGGCAGAGGAGCAATAAGAGGAGCAGCAGCATGGTGAATGACAGCTAGGGGTTAAAATACTAAAGACAATGGGAGGAATGGTGCTAGGTTATTGGCTAGGAGGTGGCTATGGGCGGAGATAGGGATTCATGAAGGTGTGTATAAAGAAACACAGGAGGGGGAGAGGCGGGCAAAGTATGTGGCTTTCCTCGGTACCTTTCTGGCTGTCTCTCCCGGCCTCCTGGTTCCCTTAGTCGGCCTTGCGGTCGCCGCCCGCCCGCTGGCGGCTCGGAGCCCCGACGCTCACTGGGTGCTCGAGGTCGGCTGGAATGGAGGAGACAGAGGAGGACAGTCAAAAAAGCACAATTGCAGCAATCAAATGATTCTGCAAAGGGTGCTAAACCACCCTCCCAGCCCTTCAATTCAACAGCCAGAAGAGCTGACTTGGGACTGCACAGCCTGCTAGTGTGGTTTGGCTGTGTGTGTGTGCGTGTGTGTGTGTGTGTGTTTGGGGGGGGCTGATGCTCTTCTTGGTGTGGCTTGGGGGAGGGTGTTTGGAGCACAGGACCTGCTTGTGTGGCTTGGGGGGGGAGGATTTGGAGCGAAGGGCCTGTGGTCTAGCTTGGAGAGTACAAACTCTTCTTTCTCTCCAGATTCCCTCTGACAAACTTAATTATGGGGAATTAGTGTGAAATATATTGTCTGGCCAGACTTTAATATGTTTGTGGAAACCATTTCTGTTCTTGTTGGAAGTAAAAAGGTAGTGGCTGTCCTAGGTGCAAGTTGAGCTTCAGAGGGAGAGGTGTTTAATTGATAGGGTGCCAGGTGATTCCCTCAAGATATAAAATATGGAGGTTTCAGCCTTTGGGACAGGCTCAGAAAGGGTGCTACACTAAGTTAAAAATCAATCCGTATGTCTGCCTCTCCCTCTGGCTACTGGTGGTTTGCTGCACTGTGGGAAGCACTTGAGAGTGGTAGAGGTGGCACTGCACCAGACAGAGGGTAGGAGACACAACTGGAGCTAAAGTGGAAAACCAAACTGCAGATAACCACAGTATTTGTTATTATATTTCTTTGTTGGGTCCTCACCCTCTCATGATCTCACTCCACAGCATTTATGGTATGAGCCCAATCCCAGTGTGGGATTAGAACCCCACTACCATCTGGCCCACGGGGGGGGGGGTGCTACCAACTGAGCCACAGTGACACCTGCTAGCCAGTAGACAGTTTTACTTGAGACAAGAGACACAATGACAGACAAAAAATGCATAAATAGTGGAAGCCTGTCTTATCCCCAAAATGGTCTGGTCCCTTATCCTGTATTTTGTTTTAACAGCATGTGTAAATCCGATGTGCAATACAGTTGCCAATGTGAACATTTTATGGATTAGAGATGCATGCAGTTTCTGCTCCTTGGTATTGATCAAGAAGATGTTTTAATTTTGACAATTTTTTAAAAAAAATAAAAAGCTAGTTATTTTGATAGTGATATTGGTTGTTTGTAACAAGTCAAAGAAGGCTTTAAAAACAGTCAAATAGTGTCAAAATGACCCTCAAAATACATCAGAATGCATCTAAAACCTGACAGCTTCTTTAGGGGCCTAAGCAGCCCCCAAACCCCCAGCCTATTGCTTGGGGAGGGTCATGGTCAGAGACCCCCCGCTTCCAAATTTAGCACCACACCACTGGCTAAGAGGATAATCAACTTTTCTCTCTCTGAATAAGCCTGTTCAATAATTTTATTTTTATACTTAGAGGCATACAGGTAAACTTTTACTTGCCGAGCAGCTTTTCAGAATGAAAATGAAACTTTAAGCTGCTCTGTGATTTAAACTGAAGTTCCTTCTATGTGAGCATTTGTTTTCATGCTTTTGTAATCCCCCCAAACACATGCTTACCTTTTCTGCAGGAGCTTGCGCAGCTCTGGCCCATCCTCTGTCCCGGGGCTGTAGTGGGACTCCAGCCCCGATGCCTGCTGGCACCATGACAAGTGGTTGGATGCAGTCAGGACCCTGCCCCATGCTGTGGAAGGGCCCAAGAGGCTGGGGTGGGGGAACTGCAACCCCAAGATGTTGGAGTGGCCCCGAATGGCAAGGGGAAGACTAGGGCCGCTCGAGAAAGACAGGGAAGATGTGCTGCGTGGACATGGTGGCCGTGTGCCTGTGCGCATGCGCAAGGAAGATGGGGGGGTTTAAAGGAGCAGTGTTCCTATTACTTTTCGGCAATTCAGCCGACCAGGAGTTCACTGTTTCCCCGGCCTCCAGGTGAGCAGAGGGGCCAGGGAAGGGGCGCACAGTGACCGGAGGAGTTCCGGTCACGATCCATGCAAAAGCAGCCCTGACAGGCTCATGAGAAGAGAGCTAGGGGTCTGATTTCCTGGGATACTGGCTGGGGAAACAAGATGGTGGCCCCCATGTAACCCCACAGATGTTGGGCTGCTGGGAAAATAACAAGAAGCAGCCTAGAAGTCACATGGGGGACACCAACCAGTCAAAGGCAGGCTGTGCAAGGGGGTTTTAAAGGGGAGGCTTGGCACCAAAAGGGGAGAACAAAGGAGACAGGCCTGAGAGGAGGGGGAGAGAGAGAGCTGGTAAGGTGAAAGCAAACTGGGTAAGTGGAAATGTGCAGCTCCACAGGCTGCCTGCTTGCTGTGGGCTCTCTGGCTACCTCCCCCTCTCTCTAAAGCAAGAGTAGAAGGAAGGCTGCAGCTGCTGCAGTATAAATAGAGCAGAAGAGGCCACAGAGGGCACTGGAGTGGACTGGCTGGACAGGAAGGGACAGTAAGAGTGAGCCTTGGGCCCGTGGAATACTCCACACAGGGACAAGTGATTTTAGCCAGGGGAGAGCCCTGGATGCTGGGTTGTCATAGCCAAGTCCTGGCTGAGGGAAACTGAACCACCCTGTTTCCCCAGGGGGAAATCGCTGCTTCCATGGTGAAGAAGATAGAAGGACGAACAGGCCTGCTTGCTTGAACACTGTATATAAAGGTCCACGTGGGAAAGCTGAAAAGGCCAGGCAGGCGAAGAACAGCACCTCACAAACCTCCCCTGCAGTTCCTCAATCAGAGTGCTCGTCATCCTCCTGGACAACAGTGAGTACCCCAAGCTGCAGCTCTGGGGATTTATAGACCAAGTTAAGAGGGTTGGGGAAGAGCCCCACACCATAACAGACTTAAGCTTCCCGAACTGGTTGTGCATGTACGACATGGGCCCCACCAAAAGACCACAGGCCTGCAACTGAGAATGGTGAGGTACCCACTGTCAGGGACTATTCTGGGTGCACCCGGAGGGAGGGAAGATCTCATAGTGGGGTTGTGTGCTGAGTATCAGAAGGCACAAAGGGGTCACCCTCACCTTCCTGGTCTTGGATTGTTTAAATAAAGGTGTATGATTTGCCATTGACTCCATGTGTTTGTGATTTGTCATTATTGTTATTGCAGGATGGTGTAATTGGTTTAATCTTGTTTGAGGGGTCGGCCTCTACTGGAGAGACACCAGTATTCCTGGGGATTGGTAACCTGTTCTTTATCCACAGGAGTCCATACCACTGCCCCAGGTGGAGGCACCATGTCACCATTGCCCACCGGGCCACAGCTCAGGCCCGGCCTCTTGAGGTGTATGCTGAGTACCCGAGAGCTCTGGGGCAGCCCAGGTGAGTGAACAAAGGGGGCTATTACACTTTTAAATGTGGATACTATTTCTCATTATTTATGCACATTTGCACTTTACATATATATAATTTTAACTTGTATTCATAAAAGCACTGCAAGCACTTTATCATTACAAGCAATTTATGTCTATAAGCACTTTAGGACAATGTTTTTAAACATCAGTTTTCATTTTGTATAGCACTAGCAGCACTTTCTGTATACACATATATATTTATTCAGTTCCAGTTTTTTTTATGGCTGTAGGCAGTGCCTACAGCCATCTTGCAGTCTGTAACTGGAAAAATAGGATACCAAGCACATTTTAGTACTCTCCAGTGTATTCTTCCACACATGACAAC
The DNA here is from genome assembly GCA_016271365.2 of Neoceratodus forsteri. Classification (NCBI taxonomy): domain Eukaryota; kingdom Metazoa; phylum Chordata; order Ceratodontiformes; family Ceratodontidae; genus Neoceratodus; species Neoceratodus forsteri. The sequence goes on along the minus strand of CM057459.1, from coordinate 1,279,250,012 downwards.
TGCAAATCACTACCCAGTTGAATAAAATACTCCTTTCTCTCTTCTGGGTTTCTGGAACTCAAGACATGTCAAGTGTTTTTAACATAAATAACAATATACTGTAGTATCTAAGAGAAAGATTCCAGCCCTTACATGTCTAGCAAGCCTGAGAAACATTAGAGCTCTCTTGCATGACAAAGTTAATTAAGTTCTAATGCACACACAAGAGGTACTTTACTGTCTCAAGAAGTGTTAAATGCTTCTAACATAAATAACATCTGACCAGTAAGATAAGCACTGACAAATTCCATACTGCTTAAAGGAAAAGTCTCATATATGCAGTGCTGTGTATTTGCTTACCTCACTTCTCCTATGTCAAATTCATTCCCTCTGTTTGTATATATCCAGTCAGTTATTGTGGTTTTAGGAGCATTTGAAAAGTAAAGAATACACTTTTTATGTTATCTTGCGCACGCAGCACAAGCAACATTTTATGACAGCTTGCTGAAACAGCAGGTTGTGGAAGTGCAGCCGTGTTGTGGCCAAGGGCACCACTGCTTTCTTGGGTTGGTCTGTGTGGCACCAATGAATGAGCACGCTGTCTATGGCAGCTGCTAAGAAGAGTGCCACTGACTTGAAAGATTTCCGTTGTTGCAATGAGGGAGCGCCCCATCATTGCAGAGCATGCCTTGCCTGGTAAAAATTTCAATAAACATGGTGGTGGCTATCGCTGTCCACCTCTCATAGTCCCGCGAAAGCCGACGTTGGGGTGCTCAATACCCCTGTCCACATGCCCCCTCCCTAGTTCATTTGCCAACAGGGAAGCCCAATCCCCCATGGCATCATGCCCCCTCCAAACACAGACACACTTTCTTTGCCAACGGGGGGCCCAATCCCTGTCGGCTTCAGTCCCCCTCCTCAAAAAACACAGGTGGCACACTGAGAGCCCACCCCAGTGTGCCCAAAGCAAACCTGGAAAAAAAAAACCCTTCCATAATGCCTTTTTTTTTTTTTTTGTTACCTGTAAAACAGAAATGGTCCCTCGTGGTTACGACGCCCCTCCCCAACCCAGACCCACCCTCTGCACACCCTACCTCCCTGCACCTCCCCTCACCCCATACTTACCTCCAGAGCCTGGCACAATGATCTTTGGTGGAGTGGGAACACATCTGCACTCTAAAAAAGCCGACTGCGAACTGAAGTAAATCTCGGTAAGCTGTATAATGGCATCAATGGGGGAAGTTTCAACTTAGGTGGATATTTCGGCCATTTTTGCAACTTTTGGCTCCAAAATTTCAACATGGGGTTCTTGGGACCCCACCTCATGAACTCAGTCACTGTCATTTCGTTATTCAGTCCTGAAACATGATTTCACGGTCACTGTGCAGAATCACCTTTTGGGACCTATTAATGAAATGACAGTGTCACTGTTCATGAGGTGGGCTCTCAAAAAGCCTATGTTGCAAATTTGGTGAAAAAATTCCAAGAAATGACTGTTACAAGCGCACACTGCGCAGTTCCCACACATGCTCTTAATTTTGAGAATTTTTAATATTTTGACTCCAGATTTTCAACATTGCCATTTCTTCACACCTAATTATGAATGGTATAGCTGTCATTTTTCACATCCTGCCCAAAATGTGTTTTCGCACATCTGGCGCAGAATGGTGCGACTGCTGTGGAAAATCAAAGTTTGGGATAGAGTAACAAAATCACAGTGCCACTGTTCATGAGCAGAGGTCCCAAAATGCCTATGTTGAAAATTTGGTGAACAGATTCCATGAAATTATTGTGTTACGAGTGTGCATTGCGCAGTTTCCATGCACGCTCATAATTTTGAGAATTTTTAATATTTTCACGCCAGATTTTCAACATTGCCATTTCTTCACACCTAATTATGAATGGTATAGCTGTCATTTTTCACATCCTGCCCAAAATGTGTTTTCACACATCTGGAGCAGAATGGTACGGTCGCTGTGGGGAATCAACGTTCACGACAGATTAACAAAATCACAGTGCCACTGTTCATGAGTGGAGGTCCCAAATGCTTTCATGAGGTGGGGTCACAAAAGCCCATGTTGAAAATTTGGAGTGTAAACACCAACAAACACCAGGGCATTACAGTTTCTAACCATAACGTCCCACCCTGCCAGAGACTTTGACAGGCGTCAGAAGGTGCCGACTTTTGGATTGTCAGCTGTAATGCTCATGCATTCCACCCCACCCGCAGCCAGTGACAGGCATCAAGGTGTGCCTTGGACTCTTCAACCCAAAGGTTCACCCCATTCTCCTATACTACACCCATCTCAATGTATTTCCTTATGGAATGGGGTGAGCGTAAGACCCGACGACCCCAAGGCAGAACGTGATACTTGTCGGAGTCTGCAGGGTAGGGTGACTTGAAATGGCATGAGTGTTATGGCTGACGACCCAAAGACACACCTCAGTACCTGTCAGTCTCTGCAGGGTGGGGTGGGGTTGGCATCAGTTCCATACTTCACTGCCATCCCTATTATGCATCTCTCTAACTCCTGCACTACCAATGCCAATGCCAGCAAGACAATATTCGGCATTAACAAATGCTTGTTAAACTAAGTCATGTAGCTGTCCATTTTCTCAGCTGTTGAAATGAGGATGTGTGGCATCTATGCAAAGGAAGCTTTTGGTCTACTTCTCCCCTACAAGATGTTACAGCTGTCTTACAGTGAGAGCTGAGCAGCACAAAGAAATATTTGTTTTTCTTTTGAATTAAATGATGCTATATGTATTATTTTCTATGCACAAATACAGGCTACTAGTACTACTCTCTGTGTGAGTGGCAGACAGGACTGTCTTAGGCCATTGCAAACTTAAAATAAAATACAGATAGTAATCACTGAAAACTATATGCTTCCTTCTGATCTGCTGCTCTGGTGACATCAGGAATAGGAGGGGTTGTATTACAAGTGCTTCATTTACATAGAAATAGGGTCTGGCTTGAGACTTTACAAGGTTGTGTCAGAGCCTTAGAATCAAGATAACAGTTACAGCACAAAACAAGCCTTTGTCAAATACGAAAGTTTGTTGTGTGCACTGGTGTCACGATGGGAAGGGAATGTTTGATAGTTGCTTTAGTGAAGTTGTTTGTGAGGTGGGGTCCCAAAAAACATACATTGAAAATCTGTGACAAAAATATAAAAAAATGGGCACGTTATACCACTAAGTTGAAAACCCTATTGAAATACATTGACGCCAAAAACCCCATTGCAATACATTGAAGCGCTTACCTCGGTTCGTGGTTGGGCTTTGAAGAGTGAAGACATGCCTGTAGTCCAAGGTAGATTCTGGTGACGGACCACCGGTTGGGTAAATATGGGATACGGGGGTGTGGGGTGATGGGTCCTGAGTGGGAGGGTAGGGGGTTGGGTAATGGCGAAATGGACAACGATGGATGATTTTCTTCTTTACAGGGGAAAAAAATGACAAGGGACAGTTTTCTTTTTTCAGGGAGTTTGCTGAACAGATGAGGGCACTGGGGGATTGGGCACTCCAAGTGTCTGTATGCTGTTTGGGGGTTACACAGCAAACAAAAATGGATGGACAGATGACACTGGGGAATTGGGCACCCCTGTGTCTGTAAACTGTTTGGGGGGGGTTACATAGCGCACAACAATGGACAGACAGATGAGGACACTGGGGGATTGGGTACTCCCAGCATCTGTATACTGTTTAGGGGAGGGGAATTACATAGCAGACAATCATGGATAGTTTTCTTTTTTTTTAGGATAAAAAACAAGCATTTGTCAACGCTGAACGTTTGATGTATTGAAAGATGCCCACCTCTGCACCTTGATTATGCTCTTGGGGTACTGGAATGTATCTATCATGTTCCCCACTCCTGCCTTTCCTCCAGTAAGTACATATTGAGTTCATTTTAATCTCTCCTGATATGTTTTGTGTTGCAAGCCATGTACCATCTTGGTTGCCTTCCTGTAGGCTGCCTCCACCCTGTCAATGTCTTTGCACATTTGCAGCCTCCAGATTTGCACAGTACTGTAGGTGAGCCTTACTAGTGCATTATACAATGGAATCACCGCCTCATGCCTTCTGCTAGTGATACCTCTGCCTATGCATCCCAGCATGCCACTGGCTGTCCTTGCAACATGTGTGCTCTGCTTTGATGCCTTTTGGTCATCAGAACTGATAACTTCTAGGTCCCTTTCTTCTTTGGTTATAATCAGCACCTCCACCCCATCCTGTAACTCTCCACAGGTTTCCCTCTTCTCAGGTGCATTATTTCGGATTCTTTACATTGAACCTCAGTTGCTACTCCTCAGACCATTTTTAAGCCTCTCCATATCCTTGAGCATTTTCTCTGCCCCTTCTGGAGTATTCACTCTGTTACAGATGTTAGTGTCATCTGCAGACAGACCTTTCCTTCTAGCCCTTCCGCAATGTCTGTAATGAAGACATTGAACAGGACTTGTCCCAGGACATATCCCTGAGGTACCCTGCTGGTCACCCCCTCTTCCCAGATTGGATCCCATTACCACCACCCTCTGCCTCCCATCCATCAGCTAGTTTCTAGCCCAGTTTATCAGCTGGTGCCCCATTGCCAGCCTACTCATCTTGCTAATTGGCATTTTATGTTGGACGTTGTTGAAGGCTTTGCCAAAATAAAGGTAGGTGACATCAAATGTTCCTCCCTAATTTACTTCCTTAATGAGGCATTAGGGTTTCCAACCCTATCGCCCCACCCCACCCGCACCATGCAGAGACTGACAGGCATTGGAGGTATCCCTTTGGGTCATCGTCCATAAATCTCACTCAATTCCACCCCACCCTGCAGACACTGACAGGCATCACGGTGTGCCTTGAGGTCTTTGGCCCTAACATTCACCACATTCCATAATGAAATAAGCTGAGATGGGTGCAGGTTAGGAGAATGGGGTGAACTTTTGGGCCAAGGGCTCCAAGGCACACCATGATGCATGTAACTGGCTGCAGGGTGGGGGTGGAATGATGTGAGCATTATGGCCGATGACCCCAAGGCACACGCCTGATGCCTATCAGTCTGTACAGGGTGGAGGGAGGTGTTACAGTTGGAAACCCTAATGCTTCAGATGTTTGTTGGTATATTCACTCCAAATTTTCAACACGGGCTTTTTGGGACACCACCTCATGAACAGTGGCACTATCATTCCGTTACTCAATCTCAAAAGGTGATTTCATGCAGCGACTGCACCATTTGGTGCCACAGGTGCTAAAACACATTTTAGGCAGGATGTGAAAAATGACAGTTGTACTGTTCATGAGGAGGTGTGAAACAATGGCAATTCTGGAAATCTGGAGTGAAAATATGAGAAACTGGCAAAGTTCTCAGCATGCATAGAAACTGTGCAATGCATGTGGTTAACGTGGTCATTTTTTGGAATTTTCAACATGGGCTTTTTGGGACCTCTCCTCATGAACAGTGGTACTGTGATTTTGTTACTGGGTCCCGAAAAATGATTCCACGTAGTGACCGCGAAATCACCTTTCAGGATCAAATAACGAGATGACAGTGACTGAATAAATGAGGTGGGGTCCCAAGGACCCCATGTTGAAAATCTGGTACCAAAATTCACAAAAATGGCCGAGATATGCACCAACGTTGAAAAAAAAAAAAACAGTTATGCCATTATACAGCTTACCAGCATTTCTTCAGTTTGCGGTCGGCTTTGAAGAGTGCAGTCATGTTCCCAGTCCACTGAAGATCATCGCACCAGGCTCTGGAGGTAAGTATGGGGTGAGAGGGTGTAGGGAGGTGGGGTACACAGAGGGTGGGTGTGGGTTGGGGAAGGGGCACCAGACACATATAAGGACCATTTTCTCATTTTTCAGGCAAAAAAAAAATACAGATAATGTGGGTTGGTTTTCTTTTGTTGCAGGTGTGATTGGCACACTGGGGTGGGCTCCCAGTGTGCCACCTGTATTTGTGGGAGGGGGACTGAAGCTGATGGGGATTGGGTCCCCGGTCGGCACAGAAAGGTGTCGGTGGGGGGCGCATGATGCAGAGGGGATTGGGGCACCCCTCAGCACACAAATTAAATTATTAGGGGGCATTATGTTGATGGGGATTGGGCTCCCCCACCAGCAACTTGAACTGGAAGAGGGCACGCCGACAGGGAGATTGGGCCTCCCCAACATCGGCTTCACAGAAAGAGCGAGAGGCGGTGGCACAGCTGCAGCCATGTTTCAGTGACATGTTACACCAGGCAAGGCATGCCCTGCAATGAGGGGGAGCTCCCTCATTGCAGCAGCAAAATTGTTTCAAGTTGGTGGCATGCTTTTGCACTGCTGTCATAGCGTGCAATCTAATTCATGCCACAGAGCCCAGCCGGAAAGAGCAGTGGCACCACTGGCCACAACACGACCGCACCTCCAAAACCTACTATTCCACTTCAAGCTACCTCAATATGTTGTCTGTGCTGCACATACAAGACAACACCAAAAATTAAAAAACAAAGTGTTGCACTACAAATTATTAACAGCACATGCCACTGACAATATTTGGACAACTTATCACTTTTTAAATTATCTTAAAGAGTTAGATGCAGACCAAGATGGCTTTTGAAGTTAAGAGCTGGAGGTGAAGGGTTTGGAGCAATGAATCTGCTGGTCAGACTTGGGCATTCCCCAAACCAGATCACAAAGTGTCCAGTGGTAGCACAAAAGTCGATTTCTCACAGCGACCACGCCATTCTGTGCAACTGGTGTGAAAACACATTTCAGGTAGGATGTGAAAAATGACAGCTATAGTGTTCATAAGGAGGTGTGAAAAAATGGCAATGTTGAAAATCTGGAGAGAAAATATTAAAATTGGAGAAGTTACAAGTGTGTATACAAACTGCGCAACACATGCTTGTAATGCAGTAATTTTTTGGAATTATTTCACCAGATTTGCAACATTGTCTTTCTAGGGCCCCATCTCATGAATGGTGGCACTGTCATTTCATTACTCAGTCCCAAAAGGTGATTCCACACAGTGACCTTGAAATCACCCTTCAGAACCGAGAAACGAAATGACACTAACATGTTCATGAGGTGGGGTCCCAAGAACCCCATGTTGAAAATGTGGGGCCAAAATTCCTAAAAATAGCTGATATATCAACATAAGTTGAAACCCCCATGATTCCCATTATATGAGTTACCTTTCATTCTTTCAGTTTGCCGATTGGCTTTGAAGAGTGCAAACGTGTCCCACTCCACAGAAGAGCGCGTCCGCTAGCCTTGGAGAGTAAGTAAGGGGGTAAGGGTGGTGGATGCACAGAGGAGTCCAGGATGGGGAGGGATGGGTGACAACAATGGATGGTTTTCGTCTTTACAGGTGAAAAAATAGGGAAAAAGATGGTGTGGGAAGGTTTTCTTCATTTACAGGGAAAACAGAATTATTATATATTTAGGCACACTGGGGTGGGCTCCCAGTATGCCACAATAGTGGTGGGGAGAGGGGGTGCCGACACGAGGATTGAGCACCCTGATGTCAGCTAGGGATGCGGGGGTGGGGTGGGAGAGCATCCGACACCAGGAATGGGCAGTCTGTTGTTGGAAGAGGAAAGGGGACATTGTTTAACCAGGAAAGACACACTAAATGGCTGCAGGAATGGGGAAATTGTTTAACCAGGAAAGACACATTAAGCAGCTGCAGGGACCGGGGAAATTGTTTAACCAGGAAAGACACACTAAGTGGCTGCAGGGACCGGGGAAATTGTTTAACCAGGAAAGACACACTAAAGGGCTGCAGGAATGGGGAAATTGTTTAACCAGGAAAGACACACTAAGTGGCTGCAGGGACTGGGGAAATTGTTTTACCAGGAAAGACACACTAGGGGGCTGTAGGGACTGGGGAAATTATTTAACCAGGAAAGACACACTGAGCTACAGCTGAAGAGCTCGCATTTCAAAGGACAGAGCCACATGCAGTGTCAGCTCTGACCTTTGAAATATTTGCTGAGATTGGCCCCCCTCAGCAAAATAATGTCATTAGGACACTGCCTGCTGATTTGCAGGCCACAGACCAGCACCTATGGCACCGCTTGCCATTGGGCTGGCACCCCTCACACCTTTCTCTAGCAACTCTCATATCAACAAGTTTGTTTGCGCTTGCACGCACAACTAACTTAAAAATGACTGATCTCATATTGACATACCTGTAACAACTGATGTTCAATCTGACCTATTTTTGTTGTACATTACAAAGCATTTCCCTGTAGGGCACCCTTCTTTTCCTTGTATTTTCCATGTAAAACTGGGACAAAACTCCTGTACATGTTCCTGTTTGCTCAAATCAATACATGTACACAACTCACTTCATTATGCCAGTCAGTAAAATCATTATAACAAATGCTTAGGCTGTTTTATGTGTTCTTCCTTACTTTAAATGGTAAAACTCACCAGCAACATATCACAGAAGCTCTGGAAAAATTTTGTAATCTCTTAAGCTCTGCTCTCAAGGTTCACATGTCCCCAAAACCACTTGATGGTATTATAGCAATGTTACAATGTACTGACACAGGACAGCCTGGCTGAGATGCAATATCTCATATTCAGTGGGCTCATACTTTTACCCATTTTGGCAATGTACTGGCACAGGATAACTTTGCTGAGATACAGTATCTCAGTTTCAGGGGTCTCAATTTTACCCATTTTTACAATGCACTGATACAAGTTAGCCTGGCTGAGATGCAGTATCTCATTTTCAGTGGGGTCTTACTTTTACCCACGTTTACGTCTGCGTGCAATGTACTGACACATGACAGCTTTGCTGAGATACTGACAGCAGCCTTGTACAACATGGTGGCTCTGACTTACTGTAAACTGCGCATATGTGAGTATCGCACATACGTAGTCATGTCAGCACTGTCATGTTATGCACAGCTGACTCAGGGGCAAACTGCACATGCATGTGTATCACACATGTGCAGTTCTGAAATCACTGCAGTATCAGTTATGTCTGATTCCGGTGTGGTGAGAGCACCGCATATTCCTTTCAATGCTCTTGCCACTCCTAAAAGCTCTCTACAGCTGTATTGGCTCTAACCAGAATTTGTTCTATATGCTGCCTGCCAATGTATTCTTGTATAGCCATAGCTGTTATTTCTTATGTACAGCAAGGCATACAGTTTATATGAAGAGGGACTGAAAGGGAAAAAGAAAGAAAGGAATTTAGTAAGAGCAAGAGGAAGAACTGTCAAAGGTGGTCAACCTACTTCAGAAAAAGAAAGAACAGGAGAGTATAGAACATACTGTTGTGCAACAGATTTAATAGCTGGAAGAAAGAATATAGGAAAGATGTCCCTCAGGCTAATCATTTCTTCAGGTAGAACACAGGTCTACTACAAGCAGCATAATTTATATTTCTGAGGCATTTAGCAGCAACCTGCTGTATATCTGAGGGTATCTTTCACAAGGTGTCAAAGGTAGACTGCAAGCTGCATGTTACCGAGGTAAAAGAATAGTTAAGTAAAGAATAAGTTTTAACACATGGGGCTGGCACAAGTGTGTAATGACATAACCTGTGCCCATGTGTGCACACACAACCACTATCCCATGGAGCTGGCCACATGAATGACCACCACTGGAGAACCACCATATCATAACTGTGATACAGAAGTCAATAATATAGCGCCCTATGTAACACTCTGTACAGTGACCTTCACACCCAGTACACAGTATAGAGTATATGTGTAATGATCCCATGGCTTATATTTAGCCAGACATTCACGTACAGGTATGGGAGAAGATGCTGAATCTGTGCCACCCAGGTCCTTTGACCTGGTCAACTTTTTGGTGGATGGCTTTTGGGTGTATGCTTCACTTACGCCCTCTTACCAAAGAGCAGTGTTCATCCTCATGCATAACAAATCATAGCCTTACATTTACAGAGTGCATCACATACAGTTTATTGGAGAGGCCCTGTAACTGTTCATGTGCATGTTTTGCAGGCCGTAGACAACAGTTCAGTGAGGATCGAGGAGGTGCTCAGGTGTGGCCAGCAGGATACTGCTCCTGTGTTCCTCCGTGGTACCATACGATCTCCTGCTCTCATCTCACTGGCTGACAACTCTACTGTGTACATGGACCTCCTTGCCAGGGTCTGGTAGCTGTAGGGTTACATGATAAGTATACTTTATTGCAACACTAGTGCTACTCTGTGCCTGCATCACTGAACTGTATGCACATCCCTGTACAGTTGTCACATACACACTATGCCACTTCTTGTCTTTCAGATTGATAACAACAGAAGGCTCTACTGAATAATCACCCATCAACATCTTCCCCTGTTACCCTGATGCCCTACCAGTCTGTGTCACATATGCCATCCTGTATGTCCCTATACCCAGCCTCACCATCCCTATAAGGCCAGGATGACAAGGGTGCACATGGTAACTCCATATTGTTCACCATGCTGCAGACCACCTGTACATCCCTCTGTCATGTTCTTTAGGGACTGCGTACAGGTTCCATGTGATATCAGTGAAAACTTTAGAGCAACAAGCATATCGATGAGTACAAAATGCCGAAACCACAAAGAGCCACTGACAACCACAGTGAGAGTGAAAATATCGACTCTCAGTGGAAAAACACCAGAACACAATGGAAAGTTCACATCTTGGGGGGGCTTTGCCCCCCACGCCACCTTTAAATAAAATAACCAACTCCAAGTCCAACACAATTCAGGGAAGGGGGGGACTCAAGAATGGGGGATATTCACTGGGGGAGCAAGTGAGGACAACCAGTAAATAAAGAAGAAGAAAAATATTGAAACAACCAGTCTTGAACCACAGACAAAAACACTTCACAGTAACACAGCTGACTACCCTAGCCACTACGCTACAGCGACAGCTCAGTGACTCACCCCACAACAATATACTTCACTGCTCTCATCAGTCAGTTTCAACATTCTCTTCCCGTACAACCTCACTGAAACTACCACTCACTAAAAAACACAGGTTGCCCAGAACTCATTTGCCCTTTTCAACTCGCTGTTATTGTGCTTCCCAAATTGCTTCACTTTTATCACGGGATACCTTGTGTACACACTTGCACTGGTGGCCCTGTATATTGGCACATAATATCACTGTACATTGGGGGTTCATGACCAGACGTGCGTGCACACAAACGTCCACAATGTTTATGGTACCTGCAGGTGTGTTCACTTGTGTGTCCAGTCTAGTGATATCTCACACACCCAACCTTGAAGGCACCTGTCCACACTTATGACATGTTCACTGTTGCCCAGATGCTGCTCCACCACTTCAAGGATATCCACAGTTGACCTGTCCATATAATGAGACACACATGTACAAGCATCTTCTTATATGGGGTGGTTGGGGGCCATTCCATGGATGCGTTTATGTTTTCACAAAGACAGCTAATGCTTACTTTACACCACTCTGCACCTGTCATTGCATGTGTAATTGCTGCTCACTGGTGCTACGAATTGCACAGTGTGCATAATTTGTGCACAGTGCTGAGATCTGTAGAAGAATTATGCATCTTTTTTGTGTAACTCCAGATCTTTTTGAATCAGGCTGTTAGGGTCGATCTTGTCTGTACATCCATCCTGCCACACAACAGTGGCTGTACCCAACAAAGATTCATACCCCACTGGACTATAGAAGCACCACCAAACATTTCAGCAAGATTGCTAAGTAAAGCTTAATGTCATTCTCCCTCAGGAAACTTTCTAGTCCTACTTTGAAAGGCTGGACAGTGCTAGTTTCCACAGGCTCATTCAGGGAAGCTCTTCCATGCCGTTATGGCTTATTTATCTTAACTACATCATCATACCCATTATTACTTGTTATGTCCCCTTGTCTAAACTGTCCTATAAATGTTACCTTTTCAATTGTAATTTTCACAAATTGTCATTCTATGAGCACTTCACTGTAAACTGACTTGGTGTGTTATCTGTAAAAGAGATTACAATGGTTCCAGTGAGCCCACCCGGTTATCAAAATTAAATAAATAAAAATATACGTAAACCATCCTCTGTGTGTGAAGTAATATTTCCAAAAGTTGGAACGTTTCCCCTTATTGCATCCCCCTCAGTTTGAGGTCATGCCCTTTAGTTCTGCTTAAACTTATAAGCACATGCATCTGTGTATTTTCCACACTGTCGTATGCCCTTTTGTATTTGGAAATCTATGATCCTGTCTCTTCTCATTTAATATCTTCATTAGTGACATTGTGGAGGGAATGGAGGAGAAGGTATGTCTCTTTGCAGATGACACCAAGATCTGCAATAAGGTAGACACTCCGGCAGGGGTGGAAAAAAATGAGGAAGGATCTAACTAAACTGGAGGAATGGTCCAGAGCATGACAGCTAAGATTTGATGCAAAGAAGTGCAAAATCATGCACTTGGGATGCAGAAACCCAAGGGAGGATTACAAGATGGGTGGGGGGTTATTAAAAGCCACAAAACAGGAAAGAGATCTAGGGGTGATCATATCTGAAGACCTATAGGTGGCCAAACAATGTGCAAAGGTGGTGGGGAGAACCAGTGGGATGCTGGGGTGCATAGGGAGATATATTACCAGCAGAAGAAATTAAGTGGTGATGCCACTGTACAAATCATTGGTGAGACCTCATTTGGAGTACTGTGTCCAGTTCTGGAGATCACATCTCTGAAATAACATAGATAAGCTAGAGGCAGTTCAAAGGAGACCAACACAAATGGTGCAGGTCCTGCACCATATGTCACATGAGGAGAGACTGGTGGAGCTCAATATGAAGAGAGAAGGGAGAGGGGTGACATGATAGAGACCTTCAAGTACTTAAAGGGAATAAATAAGGTACAGGAGGGCAGCATCTTCAAGAGGAAAAGATGTTGTAGAACAAGCGGGCATAACATGAGACTGGACAGAGGTAAACTAAGTGGCAACCTGAGAAAGTACTTCTTCAAAGAAGGGTATTGGAGGCATGGAACAGCCTCCCAACAGAGGTGGTGGGGAAAAGTCAGTGGGGGAATTCAAAATTGCATGGGATGGACATGGGGAAAACCTTAGTGTTTCAAAAGTAGAGGTAATCCAGAGATAAAGTAGAATCTGCAGCAGTCTCAGTAGGTGGGGGGAAAAGGGCAGACTGGATGGGCCCATCAGTCCTTATCTGCCATCATATTCTGTTTCTATGTTTCTCTCATCCTTCTCTTCTCTAGATGGAACAATTTTAATATGTCAGATCTCTTCTCATTGTTTTTTGCCCCCTTGGCCACTAAGCAGCTTGGTGGCTCTGTGCTGTACCTTCTCGATCTCCTTAATGTCCTTTCTGTGCTGTGATGACCAGAACTGAATCCAGTACTCAGGGTGTGTTCAAACAAAGGTCTTGTGCATGGGAAGGATCATCTCCCTTGACCTGCTCCTTACTTGTATATGGGAAGGACCACTTCCCCTCACCTGTTCCTTACCCTTCTTGAAATGCATCCTAGCACTGTATTTGCTTTCTTGACTGCTGTGTGGCTGGGCTCAGCTTACAGTCCAAAATTATCCTCTGATCCTTTTTCTCTGTTGTGTTCTCCAGTGTTACCCTACACTGATAGAACAGTAAGCATGATCCAGCTCTCTCACTTTAGATTTAGAGGTTCAGAACTTTGCACTACTCAATATTAAATCTTAGCCCCCAATTTTCAGCCCATGTATGCATGGCCTCCTGCTGTGTATCCCTCTCCTCTGGCTGTGTTCCCTCTTCTTTCTATTTTATCAGCAAACTTCAGCAGCCTGCTTCTAATGCCTTCCTCCAGGTCATTAACAAATATGCTCAAGAGAAACTGACCCATCACCAGCTCCTTAAGTACTCCCCTCAGCACCTCCCTTTGCTCTGAGCAGTGACTATCCAACACCATCCATCTCTGCTTCCTACCCATCATCCAATTTGCTGCAGTATCTACCTCTTCTACTCTTTGTGGACTCCATATTAAGCTAGTTTCTTCAAACATTGTCCATGAGAAACAGGGTCAAAGGACTTGCGAAGTCCAGTTAGACTGCAGTACATCTGCCACTTGGTTCCTATTCACCTCCCTAGTTACCCTCTTGAAGAAGCCAGCTAGTGTGATTTGGCAGGCACTACATTCTGTGAAACCGTCCTTCATGCTAGAGAACAGAATGTGAATAATGATTACAATAAATAGTTATCAAAAAGGAATAATAAATACCATGAAGATGAACATTCATCTATATAAAATGATATTTGAGTCTCTTCCTGTGGATACTGCTGACCAGAATTATTTCTTAATGTAATGAGCTACACAGGGCAGCCACTCTGAAAGATATTTTTTAACCTGAATTAAATTTCACTTTTGGGATTCGCAAGTTGTCCTTGTTACTGGACTTGGTAATGTGGCAGCGGGCATTGCAGACCTTGCTGAACTGGTTACCTAAGCAGGAAAGAACAAGAGAATTGATACATATGTACATAAGTAATGAGTTGGGAAACTGGTTCCAAAATATGGGAGCAGAAGCTGAAAAGGCACGTTCTCCCATTTTTGTTTTACTGATATCTGGGGTGAACTTAAGATTTTTAGTGGACCAGAGATTGTTGTTTACATATACTGTAAACACAGAAACAGAATTTGACAGCAGATAAGGACTGATAGACCCATCCAGTCTGCCCTTTTACTCTACCTACTAAAAGTGCTGGAGATCCTACTTTATCTCTGGATTTACCTCCTCTTCTGAATCGCTAGTGTCCCCTTATGTCTATCCCATGCAGTTTTGAATTCCCTCACTGACTTTGCTCCCACCACCTTGACTGGGAGGCTTTTCCATGCACTTAACAGACAACAATCCCTGATGTGCTGTAAGTTCAGAGTTGTGAATTATCTTATATACTACCACCCCCAGAAAAGTACTGCATTCAACAAACTGGGGATAATAACTCTAACTTGGAATGTAATAAAGAATGATGAGTGCAAGATGTCATTTGAAGAACAAAACAACATATGTTATTGTAAGTAGCCATCATTTTGTTTTGGTCCTTACAGTCAATATTCCAGAATAAGCGAGAAACATAATCAAAAAGGGAGAGGACTGAACCTGTAGCGATAACCTGCCAAGTCTCAAAAGAGAAATAATGTTTAAAGTGGAATAGTCCAGCTGGCCTGCTGGCACAGCAGTAACATTACTGCTTGCAATGCCAATGACCCACGTTTGGGAATGAACTCGGAGAGTCGGAAGGCTGGCCAGCAGGGAGAAGGTTCGAGCATCCAAGGGACTGCTTTTCATCTTGGGTGTGGGGTGGGAGTGGTGCCAGCATTAGCCTGGCTCCTAGTGGTGGCTGGGGGTCAGACCACTGGGGCTGCATACATGGTGTCAGAGGTGGAGCAGGTGCCCAGCATGCTGCATATGGAAATGTGTGCAGCTCAGGCATTGGCATAATTTTATTTTATTTTATTTAGTTTTTGTTGACCGGGTAAGTGCACTAGACAAATCCTGCCTATTTTCAGGCATGACCCGGGAGAGGGATACAAATGAATGCCAACTGACCATGAACCAGATTAAGCTGTTGGTGGTATTTTTAGTGAATGAGAGAAATTTGGCCAGGACACCGGGGAAATTCCCCTACTCTTTGCCAGTAGGGGAACCCCTTTGGCTGTCGTAGGATGGCTGAGTCAGTTGCAGTGCTGCCGCTGGAAGGGATGGATGTGCAGCTGGGAGAAGAGTTCGTCTCCCCTGCAGCTTTGCCGTTGTTCTCTATGGATGTTTCTGCTGAAGCTAATGTGATTACTGCTGCTGTTGTACCTACTGAAGATGTTGTACCTGTCTGCTGTGTTGAGGCTGCCTGCTAGTCTGCATTGCCGGTTTCGGAGCTCCTGTCGGTCTGTGTCGCCTCCGGTAGATTCCGGTTTGCCTCCTATGGAAATATCTCCTGCGGAAATGAGTAAGTTGCTGTTTGAAGAAGAACAACTGTATCTGGAGCGAAAAAATGACATTCTACATCGTTTACGCCTGACTAGTTTGCCGACTGAGTTTGCGGCTTCTGACCTTCCTGTTGATGCTTCCCTACCGGTAACCATGGCTGTGGAACGTCCGGTGATTCCGTCTGAGCCGGGCATTGTTTTTCACCACTCCGGCCAAGATCAGGCGGCTGCCACTGTGTTTTCTTTTACCGTGGAGTCGGAGAAACCTCGCAAGGAGCGAGTTACTTTGAAAGCCTCTCCTAGCACTCTTCGCTGGGCGGATGCCCCTATTGAGAAAGGTGGGTCCTGGACTGTGGAGGACTCCGGCTACAAGGCAGGCTGGGTGCGCCACCTGATTCTGGTTCCTGGATTTCTGGCTTTTCTCTATTTCGATTCCAGAGTCCAGTCTTCTAAATCTCCTGGAGCTTTACTGGAGGCTGTGAGTACTGACTCTGTGTACTGACCCTGTAACTTTGACTGAATTGCCTGGGGAGCTTCTCCTTTGGATTCCCTTAAGCCTGCTCCTGTTTTGGATCCTCTCTGATTCTGGATGCTTCCCATGTTCTCCTCTTCACCTGCCCTCTGACTTGGAATTTTCTCAGACCCCGGTTTTGCAGCCAATTATTGCTACATCGGGCTGATTCTCCACAACATGAGGTGGAGACTGCTGTATAGTGATGTTTCTGATTTTTCGGATGTACGAAACATGTTCCTGCTCACATTAGAAACTTTCCCCAGGGCTCTCCTGGTGGAAGAGTGCAGCCCCCCTCCCCCGCTCCTCCTACCACCTCTCGACCCTTTTCCTCCTTTTTCATCATTCAGCCTCTTCGGCTAAACGCCATAATGCAGATTGCATCCTGTATAAGGGTGTTTGGATGTTTTCCTGACAGGGTTTATGGGGCGACTTGTTGAAACCAAGCTAAATTTTCAAGTCTCTGAACTGTATGCTTTAATCCATGTGTCTGGAGAGAATGTTTTTGATATAAGCTTTTAAACTTGGGAGGCCTTGACAAATTCTGGTGCATTATCACCAGGTAAAGCCTCTCCATTGTGGGCCTTTTGAGGTTATTCTCTTAGTAGGTCGGCTCACAAAACTATTACTGTTCTCTCCCGAAATGAAGGGTCAGTGTTACAGATTTACTGTTTTGGCTCAAACAACATTGCACGGTTATGGGTCATCCCGAGATTATTCTCGACTCTGAGGGTATTTGGACTGGAGGTTGGAAAATTAGGGTCCTTTTACATTCTGAAGGTGGGGGTCCTTGCCATCTCCCTAATAGTTTTTTCTTGGGACGGGATAGGGGTGTTCTGTTTTATCCAGGGCAACCTAGGACTTGTTATAAATGTGGGCTTTCAGGGCATGTTAGTAGCGCTTGTGATCAGCTGAAATGTTCCCTTTGTCACAAAACCGGTCATCTTAATGGTCAATGCTCCTACTTGGTTCGTTGTAACCTTTGTGGGGAGGAAGGTCATGTTTACATATGTCTTGTCCTAAAGCTGCTCATGCAACCTCTTCGTCTGCTGATGGGGAAGAGCAGCGTCTCTTAGTTTCATAACCCAGAGGAAATTTGCTAAGCTTTCTACTGCAGTCGGCTGAGGTTATTCCTTCTCCCACCATGCCTGTTCCCACTGCTCCAGGCTCTCCCCCTCCCAAGGTAGCAGTTGCTTGTTCTACTGCTGGTTTTCAGGAGACTCTTCCTCCTCTGATTGTAGCGGCCCCTGAACACTCCCTTGTTCTGCAAACAGCCATTGTGCCCACCAGTATTTCTCTCAGAAAGCAGTCTACTGGTGCCCTACCTACCCCTAAAATGCCTAAGACTTCCCTTCATGTCTCCTCTAATCGGTTTCGGGTTTTTTTGGATGCAGATCATTCTGACACTGATTCGGTCTGTTCCTCAGCAGATTCTGTTCTTCCCAGAGATGTTGCTGATTTGCTGATAAATGAGGAAAGTGGCACTCCTTCCCAACCCTCACCTAGGAAGAAAAAATGTTGATTTTGTCTCCCCTACTTTCTTTGCGCTATGCTTTTTCCCCCTTCTTTCTCAATTTTGACATCTAATGTCAATAGTATTAAGAATGCAGTTAAGCGTTGTGCAGTGTTTTCCTTTTTACAGTCTTTGCCCCCTGGGATCTTTCTTTTGCAGGATACTAGACTTCACACTACTTTTGAACTTGCTTTGGCTACTAAAGCATGGCTCTCGGGGATTTCTTTCTGGTCGATTGACCTGGAAAGATGTATGGGGGTTGGTATCCTTTTTCACCACATTCGACCTACTGTGTTACGGGTGTTGGACCTCATCCCTGGCAGGGTTCTGTTGCTTGATTTCCTTTTGGACACAGTTTTTTTTTGTATTATTAATACTTATGCTCCCCAAACTAAAGCAGAGCATACACTTCTTTTTCAACAAATTAGTCCTTTTTTGCATATTGCTCATTATGTAATTTGGGGAGGTGATTTTAATTGTGGCTTAAATAAGTGGGATAGGGGTTCTGCTACCATCACGGGAAAATATTTGGCGATATGGCTGCCCTGAATAAAGCTGTCCGTGATGCTCGTCTCAAGGATGCATTTTTTTCACACACTGGAGTGCGTGAGCGTACTTTTTTTAAGGGAACATTATCCACCCGGATTGATTTTTTGTTCCTGTCTCTCTCATCGGTACTTCAGTCTGTCTCTGTAGAACCTACTCCTTATTCTGACCATAAGCTTTTGAACGCTACCTTGGGTCCAGCAGTGGCTCCTAGGGGTCCTGGATACTGGAGGTTTAATTCTAAGCTTTTGTTGCAAGATGCCTTTCTACGGCTGATTGCTACGTTTTTGGCCTGTAGGAAATCCTTATATGCTTTATATGATGATCCTGTGAGTTGGTGGATGGAAACGAAATCGGATCTCCATTCCTTACTTATTTCAATGGTAGGTGATTTCGGCAGGATTCCAATTTTTTGTACTTGAGGGATAGGAAACAGCTACAACATTTGTACTCCCTTTCACAGCTTACTCAACATGATTTTTCAGCCCAGATTGCTCATTTTCAGAAGAAGATGATGCAATATCATTTATCTTTGTCCACGGATCTTCAGTCCCGACAACAGCATGGTATGAAGGGTCCATTTTTACTACTTGTCCCCTGCTCAGTCATCAAGACAGGGTACAGTCTAAATCAATTTCTGCTCTATATGATCACCTGGGGGTGGTCCAGAATGACCAGGAAAGTGTTTTACGTATTGCATCTGACTACGCTGCATCTTTATTTTCTGCTCTTCCTGGGCAGGATTTAGATTTTAGTTCTTTTTTTAGTAAACTACAAGTTCCACGGGCACCGCAGGACCACCTTTTAGACTTACTGACTCCTTTTACAGCTCAGGAAGTTGCTACTGCCATTAAGTCTTTATCTAAAGGTAAGGCTCCGGGTCTAGATGACCTCCCTTCAGACATTTACCATCTTTTGTATGGTGAACTTTTGGAGGAACTAACTTCGGTTTATGACGCTATTGTACAGTCTCAGGCTGTCCCTTTTGATATGTCTACGGGAATTCTTATTTTTCTTTTTAAGAATAAGGGTGATAAATTGGATCTCTCTAACTGGCGGCCTATTAGCCTCCTGAATACTGATTTTAAAATACTTTCTAAACTTTTGAACATGAGGTTATTGTCAGTGGCAAAGTTCTTGATTTCTCCGGTACAGTCTAGTACTGTGCCTGGGAACTCGATAACGGATCAACTGCTTCTCTTAAGGGATATTTTTTTTTTTATTCTATTTCAAAGCTGAAGGGATATGTACTTTCTCTAGACCAGAGGCAAGCCCTTGATAATGTGGCGCATGTCTTTCTATGGCACTTATTACGTCATTATGGTATTCTGGACACTCTTATTGCCTGGATCCAAGCCCTTTACCGTACTGCTACAGTCCGTCCCTGTATTAATGTTTTTTTAGGCCCTCATGTTTCTATCAAAAAGGTAGTTCGACAAGGGTGTCCAATCAGTCCCCTTTTATATGTCTTTAGTATAGACCCATTATTGAATCTTCTCAATTCCACGCCTGGTATTGTCCCTATACAAATATCTAATTTTATTGTTCCTTATACTGCTTTGGCTTACGCGGATGATGTAGTTCTTTTGGTAGGGACTACCCAGTCTGCTGAACTGGCGCTGGAGGTTTGTACCGCCTATGGTACATTCTCCGGAACCAGTTTGAACTTTTTAAAGAGTACTGGGAAGCCTCTGGGTGGTCAGTTACTTCCCGTGGATCACATTGCTGGTCTGTCCTGTACTTTAGATCCTTTAAATATTTTAGGCATTGAGTATGGGTCTTCCCAAATGGATGTTGCTAATTGGGACAAGAAATTGTTATTAGGTTCGCAAATGGTAAGGAATTGGAATAAGAAGAAAATGAGTTATTGTAAACGTGTTTATTTGATACGCACTTATTTGGTACCTCTTTTTTTATTTCTCAGTTCAGTTTTTCCGGTTCCCAAGTCTAGGGAGGCTACTTTACATGGTTTATTTTTTCAGTCCTTTTGGGGCAGCCGTCTGAATCCCATCAAAAGAAATATTTTGTATTTATCTCTCCATTTAGGTGGTCAACAGATGCTTAACCCTGTCTTGTTTTTTTCTGTCAATTTTTATATGCTAATTTGAAGCCTTTGTTTACTACTCCTGACAAGTACTGGTGTGGTCTTTTTACTCAAAGCATATCTCCCTGGTTTATGGCTTGGGATTTGGGTCAATTACAACATCTTAAACGGGGAACCGCATCACCACTATGTTTGCGAGAAGTCTTTGTTAAACTCTGGTTGTGGGGGATCACTAGTAGACTTGTGATCTCTAAATCAAAAAAGCAATTATATGCTATTGTTTTGGAAAACCATTTTAATGTACCGGAGGTCTTTCCGAAATGTCCAGTGTCTCATAGGGATTCTTTGTTACTTTCTCTGAATGACAAGAGAATACTGTTAAAATTTAAAGATCATCACTGGCTTAATTGTCATGAGAAATTGAACGTTAAGGCTAATCAAAAACATAAGCGGATGGAGGAACGTATTTGTTCTAGACCTGGGTGCATTACTCAACCTGAAACCCTTTTAAATTTGTATTTTACTTGTACTTATATTGTTGATTTTTGGAAATTCTTATATGATAAATCTGGTTTGTCCTTTTTACAGCTTACTTATCCTTCCCTCATGTATGGTAGTTACCCTAGCAGTTGGGATATTTGGGACAAAAGTACGTTAACTGTCATTTTTACTGTTATCAAATGGTTTATTTGGCATTCTAGATGTTTGTTCACTCTTCAACAGCATACTTTTTCTTATTATGATCTCTATGGTAATATTTTCAAATCTTTACAGGATGTATATTTTCTGAATCTAAATGTCTCACTAAGATACATATGACGGGCTCTTCGGTGAAATTTGCCCTGGATTACTGATAATGACTTTCCAATTACTTGAAAACTCTGGTCTAGGCTTGTTTTTGTGATTTGTTGGTATGTGTGTTTTATTTTTCTGTTTTGTATTGTATGATTTCTTTAATAAAGTCTTCTCCTACTCTTTTTGATAAGTGCCATGGGATCTTTAACATCCACCTGAACTACCACCAATCCAGGCAGATGGGACCTCAGTTTAACGTCTCATCCGAAAGATGGCACCTTAGAAGTGCAGCACCCCTCTCATGCTGCACTACAGTGTCAGTACTGGGATATTAACCCAAGTGCCAGATGTTGGAACTGAACCCACAGCCCTCTGATCTCCCGGCCTCAGAGGCGAGTGTGCTACCTACTGAGCCACTGACACTGATAATGCCACCTCCTCTGCACCATGGGAAAAAGAGGAAAATCGAAAACCTTGGCTGGCAGGATGATTCTCTGACCTCTCACAAGCCCTGCATCAGTGATCTGGCATGGCTCCCACTGGATCCTGTCCTACAGGTTGAGCGATGGCTCTTTGCCACCCTGCCATGGAGGATAAGCTATGGGGGAAAACTTGAGCCAAATAATTCCAGGAGATATTGAGTAATGGGGCAGTGGGGGTCGGAAGGGGAGTGAAGCCAGCCAGGGAGACAGAAAAAGGACTAACAAGACAAAGAAAAAGGGGGGGGGGAGTCACCACCAGTGGTTCCACACACAGTCCCAAATGTGCACTTTGAGTGCAAAAACAATTTGGTTTACTTACTGTTTACTGCAGTATAGTGGATTGTATCAGACTAATTTTGTTTAGTTCTATGTTGACATCTTCTGTCACTACAAATTCCAGAATTCCCTGTAGCTGGCATTAGAGCAGTAGGCAACAGTGACAGATTCAACAGCCTGTAGTGCATGTTAAGAGTTTACATAAGCTCTGATGTTTTCTTTGCTGCTCACACTGTCCTCCCTTAGCTATACACAGTCATAAAGGACTGTACTTAGCAAAAAGCAGACCCAGAAAACATTTGATGGGAGATTATAAAAGCTCTAACATGTACTACAGGCTATTGAATCTCCCAGTGCTGCTTATTGCTCTGATGTCAGCTGCAGGGATTCTGGAATTTGTAGTAAAAGAAGATAGCCTAGAACTAAGCAAAATTAGTCCAATACAACTACCATGCTACAGTAAACAGTAAATAAACCAAAATGTTTTTGCACACAAAGTGGGCATTGGGACTGGCCCCACACTTTGTGCTGATTGTTCTCCTTTATGTGCATGCCATGAGCCAAATGACACCCTACAATCCCAATTATTTCATGATGATTTGCATATACTGTACTTCCCATGATGCTTTGCATTATTGAGGTAGGTGTAATTCTGCATTTCTTTGAAGCCTCACTTTATTATCAATGCCCTTCCTGTGTAACTCCTGCCTCAGTGCGTCTGTGCAGTGCTTCTTTGTTTTTTAGAATGCTTATTTAGGATTATTTTGACTCCCCTGATTTGAAGGACTGAACGTGCATTCAGATTGATTTTAGAATAAGTAGAACAGACAATGCTGTATGTTAGAAACAGTCAAGGTGTTTTTTTTCCCCAGGTACTGTTCTGTGCTTTTGAGTCCCTCATGGCTTGACCTGTTGTCTTGCCATAAAAAAAAAACGTTTAAAACAAGATCACACAAACATAAATTCAACAAACAGAATGAAAATGTTTTTCAATTTTCATATTGTGCACAAATTATTTGCTGTCGTTTTCGTAATGACTTGTTTGGACCCCAGGCCCCAGGCATCTTACCTCTCAACTGCTATAAATTTTGCAGAGTGCTATGATTTTTACATTCAGATTTACCCTAGCTCCATGGAGATTTACTGATATTTCTTATAATGTTAGGGCTATTTTTGCAAACATAAACTATTTAAACATTGAGGTAACTTGATAGAAACATTAACTAATACTAAACATGTGGGGTCTACTATTCTTAGATACATTATTCTTCAAGATAAGAAAGTGCTACACATTCTGGCCATTTGCACTTCATTTTGGATTCCAGTGCAAGGTATTTTAATGTTTAGAGGTTGAGAGGCATACCAGGCATAACTGAAAACTGACTTGTGTCAGGCAGTCCACTTCCATGACAAAACAAAATAAACATCTGCATAGCCAAAATAGCGTAGGTCAGAAGGTGAAGACTTTGAGTTCAGTTGTAAGTTTTGGTCAGATAAAGGGACAGCTGATTAGCACTGAGCCATTAGGCCACTTTAAAGTGCTCTAACAGATCTGGGAAAACTGATAAAACAGCAATATTTGCAAACAATTCTACTTATATATTACACATTTCAGCATTTATTTTGCACTCTGATGTTATTAGTAAGGACAGCTGTATGAAAATAAGGCCCCTTGTCCATCAGCCTTCAACCAGCAGTTCAGTGAAAAATATGTTTCCAAATAGTTTCCAGCTTCCGTTAATAAAAATGTTGGCATACATGCCAAATCTGCTTTTCTAGGTGATTCCTAGTTGGTTCATTGCATTTTGTCTTCATTCTAACCCTTCATCACTTTAACAATGTTATTTCTTCGCCAAATGAAGTAGACATGTTTCTTCTCTTGAGAAAGAAGTTATTTTGAACAGTAATAAAATACCTTCATTTTGGCAGAATGGGACGGTTTTAGTTAAAAATGAATCTGGAAGATATCTGGAATCTGTTACAGTTAACATAGGAAAAAAACAGAAGGGTCAGATGATTTTTGACCCAATATCACTGTGCTACTGCTTTAATATGTCCCTTGTCTACAAGTGATGTCATAATCATCTGTATTTCAATCACAGTTGCTTGCCATATAAATGATTATGGTGTCACAAGCTGGAGATTATATCATATGTATACTGCAGCTGAAGCAGATTAAGTTCAAAGGATCCTGATCCTGTTTAAATACACATTTTCCTAGTAATACAGAATAAGGGGAAGCTTATAACGGGAAATATAGGAAATCCAAATAGAACTTAAAGGGACACTATCAGCTTTTAGTTAACTTTTTAGTTCCTTGGTTAGCACTATATAGCAATAGATTGCCCTCAGAAAGTGACAGCTGGATTAAAAAGGTTAATTCAACCTACATTTTCAAATATTTTAATGTTTTCCCTGACCCAGCCTAAAGTTGAGTGGACCATTCCTCAGGTGCGTTCATGTTCATCATGCTGCTGAAGTGCCCGGAAACTCGCACTTTGGTGAGTTTGACTTTTCTGAAGCAGTATCAGTAAAATACATAGTCTGGCACCTGCCTGTGACCTGAGTGCCATAAAGTAGATAGTGTATAAAATTGAGCACTTTAACAGAAGTACTTTTATGTGTGGAATCTAAAGCCGTAACTCTGGGCACATGCATTAAGTTTTTTACTATAGCAACATCGGGGCATCTTGATTCCATCTGCTTCAGCTAGACGTCATGTGTAAGCCAGCAACTAAGAAGTGTGTACACTAAGAGACCCTGACCCCTGAGGAAGACCCACTCAGTCAAAGAGACGCTGCTTAATAAATTTTACATTCAGCATTTATAGCTTTGGGAGTTTTTTCTATCAATCTGAGTGAAACGTTGTAGCAGCCCGGTGGCATCTTGACACACAGAAGTACCATGTCAAGTGAGCCTTTAGCATATCTCAAGCCTGTATGAGTGTACTGTTTTGGACTTTCTTCTTAGAAGAGTGGAAGTGCTGGGGAGGAGCCCCTGGCACATGTGCTCCAACTTAAGATGGCAGTTGGGTTTTCCTCGTGGCATCGAAGCACCAACGTTAGGGAGTGCTGGTGCTATCCGGTCCCCTCTGGCAGGATAGTGGGACTGGGATAGAAGAGCATGGTCACAGCTGCTGAAGAAACAGATGCAGGTGACACCAGAATCATCACTGCAATCACTCTCTCTCTTCAAATACACAGTCCAAGAGAGCTGGCAGCTGCAGTGACTTGATGTTTGGGAGCAGGCTAGACAGGAGTAGCACAGTGGGAGGTTGGCTAGCAAGCATCCGGGTAAGCCCCTCCCAAGGAGGGGTTACAATACAAACAGAAAATTGGATGATATGTGAGAAGACACAAGCAGAGGGCAGGTCATTTAGGAAAATTAAGAAAAGGATATGACCCAGGATAGAACCCTATGGGACCCCTGCTAAACACCTCAACTTGTGCAGACTGATGATGACTTGTGAGGTATGAGTGAAACCAATCAGCAGTGGGAACTGAGAGACCAGCAGAGCTCAACTTGTCCAGAAGTGGGTGGGACACTGAGTCAAAGCCTTTTGCCAGATAGAAGAGTATACCTGCGGTAATATGTCCCTGATCCATCCCAGTAAGGATAGAGTCAGTTACTTGCAGCAAGAAGGAGACAGTGGAGTAGTTCTTCCTAAAACCAGACTGGAAGGGGTAAAATAAATTGGAGGAGTGAAAAAAGTCAGCAAGGCTGGAGTAGATGATGGTCTTTTGCAGCTTTGCAAGAGAAGCTGCAAGAGAAGGTAGGAGTGCCATCAGCTGGAAGTTACCAGAGGAGGAGGGGGGGGGTCTCCCCCCCCCTTGTACAGAGGCAAAACCTTTGCAGCCTTCCAGACCTCAGGGATAGCACAGAGGGAGAAGGGTTAAACGTAGAAAGAGTAAGAAACACTTCCTATGGGGAAACTGGAAGAAACTGGAAGCCCTCAGGTGAGTGGGGCAGGGGATAGGCAGCAGAGGATAGAAGGGTAGACTGACTAGAAAGAGAAGAGAGGAGAAAACAGGTGGTGAAGAATTAATTTAAATCAGCAGCAGCTGAAGGAGTGTCAGAGACCTGTGAGCCATCTATCAGGATGACAGGGGGAGCGAGTTGGGTTGGAGGAGCAAAGAGGGAGTGGATGACCTTCCAGAAGTTTGATGAGGCACTAAGGTTGGAATGGAGGTTTGATAGGATGTAACGTGCTTTAGCTGTGTGGACAGCCTTCATGCAGGAGTTCCTGAGTGACTTGTAGTCTAGGAGAGCAGATGGGGCATGAGAGAGTTTGAAATGTGCCCAAGTATTGTCCCAGGACTTGCACAAATTGATAAGCTCCAATGTCATCCAGGGGTGGTGGGAGGTTTTAGCCCTGGGCTTTCTGGGGGGGGGGCTTATTATCCCAGGTGCAGCTAAATATGGCATGGAAGAAGGAGAGAGCCGTGTCAATGGCTGGGACAGAATAGACGGAGGATCAAACATAGGCGGCAAGGTCAGTTATGAGGACATTATGAGTCAAGAAACAGAAAAACAGAAACATAGAAGTTGATGGCAGATAAGGACTGCAAGGCCCATCCAGTCTGCCCATTTCTTTTTCTACCTTATGAATGTGCCATCGGCCTTTGCTCTGTCAATGGCCTATCTATTCATACTCATCTGTATTGCTCCCTTATGCTTATCCCATGCCTGTTTGAAGCCCTGCACTGTATTTATATCCACCACTTCTTGAGGTAGGCCATTCCATGCATCCACCACCCTTTCTATGAAAAAGAACTTCCTCACATTACCCCTTAATCGGCCTACCTCTAATCTTCAAGCTGTGACTTCTTGTCCTGCTATTTTTCTTATATTGAAACTTGTTAAACTCTTTCACCTTGTTAATGCCCTAAAGGTGTTTGAATGTTTCGATCATATCACCTCTCTCCCTCCTTTGCTCAAGGGTATACATATTGAGCTCCATTAATCCGTCCTCATATGTTTTCTGACGCAGTCCTTGCACCATTTTGTTTGCCCTTCTCTGGACTGCTTTTGTCTTTGTGAAGATGTGGCCTCCAATACTGCATGCAGTACTCCAGATGGAGCCTAACCACTGTCTTGTAAAGAGGGATTATTACCTCCCTCTTACGACTTGTGAAACCCCTACTAATACACCCTAACATCTCCCTAGCCTTACCTATTGCTTTAGTGGTCTGCTTGCATGATTTCAGGTCATCTGTGATGATGACGCACAAGTCTCTTTCTTCCCTTGTGACTGCCAGCAACTCCCCTCCCAATCTATAGGTGACTTCAGGGTTTCTCTTCCCTATGTGCATGACCTTGCACTTCTTTGTGTTAAACCCCAGTTGCCACTCTTCTGACCATTTTGCCAGTCAATCCAGATCTCTTCTCATTCTGCTCACCCCATCTGGATCATCTACTCTGTTGCAGATCTTGGTGTCATCTGCAAACAGACAAACCTTACTCTACAGTCCATCTGCAATGTCACTAATGAAAATATTGAAGAGGACTGGCCACAGCACTGATCCCTGAGGTACCCCGCTTGTGACTTGCATCTCTTCTGACTGTATACCATTTACCAACACTCTCTGTTTTCTGCTCATCAACCAGTTTGCTGCCCAGTTGACCAACGTCTGACCCACCCCAAGCCTACCCAGCTTATTAATCAATCTTCTATGTGGAACAGTATCAAAAGCTTTGTTGAAGTCAAGGTACAGTAGGCGACATCAACTGCACCCCCTTGGTCTACCACTCTGGTTACCCAGTCAAAGAAATCTGTGAGATTAGTTTGACAGGACTTTCCTGTTGTAAACCCATGCTGTCTTGGATCCTGTGCTTCTATGGATTCCAGGTGTTGCACTATCCTTTCCTTAAGGAGTGCCTCCATAATCTTGCCCACTATTGAGGTAAGACTGACTGGTCTGTAGTTCCCTGCCTCCTCCTTGCTACCACTCTTGTGGCGTGGGATCACATGAGCCCTTCTCCAGTCTTCTGGGACCTCTCCTGTGCTCAGAGACTCACTAAACAGTTCTGATAATGGCTCTGCTAGTTCCACCCTTAGCTCCTTTAGTACCCTGGGATGTATGCCATCAGGTTCCATTGCCTTGTCCACCCTGAGCTTACTGAGCTCTTGTAGGACCTTTTCTTTTGTGAAGAGACTAGTGCACACCTCCTTCCCCCCTGTGTCCATGGTGCTGAGCTGTGGGCCCTGCCCTACTTTCTCCTCAGTAAATACTGAGCAGAAGTATCTATTTAGGACAGATGCTTTTACATGGTCCTCCTCCTCACATGCCCCCCTTATCCTCTTTGATCTTAGCAATACCCCCTCTGGACTTTCTTCTTTCACTAATGTACCTATAGAAAGTCTTGTCACCCTCTTTTACTGTTTGTGCTAGTGTTTCCTCAGTTTGGGCCTTTGTCTGCCTTACTGTCATTCCTGCTTCCTTTAGGGAAGTTTGGTATGTCTTCCTATCTTCATCCCGCTGCGTTCCCTTATATTTCCTGAAGGCCAGTCTTTTGGCTCTGACCTTTTCTGCTACTGTTTTTGAGAACCAAAGTAGTTTCCTGCTTCTTTTGCACTTCCTTTTCTTTCTAACACAATTGTATGTTGCTTCAAGTATTGCATTCTTAATGCTTGCCCACTTTGTCTGTACCACCTCACCCGTACTTCTTCTTGCCAGGGCTAGCTTAACTCTGTTGGCCATCTTATCAAAGTCAGCTCCTCTGAAATCCCATATTTTTTCCTTGGAATGGGATGAGTTAGTTCTAGTGGCCAAACTGAACCATACCATGTGATGGTCACTGGCCCACAGGTGACCTTCTACCTGTAGATCTGTGATCCTTTCCCTGTTAGTCAGTACTAGATCTAGGAAAGCCCTGTCTCTTGTGGGTTGTGGTACCAGTTCAAGCAACATGAGTAACCTAAATCCAAATGTGTTTAGGGGCAGATTTAGTGGGCCTCACTTTCCTGAAACAGTAGGTCACGCAGTTGTCACTGAAGGCGTCTGATAGAGTGCCTGCTCTAATGATACGATGGGGGTGTTAGAAGAGCACTCAATCCAGGGGGAGTGGTTAGGGGAGTGAGGACTAAGCTGGGTGGGTTTAGTGATTAGCTGAGAAAGGTTCAAAGACTCAGTCCTGTGGAGGGTGGGCCTGGATGCAGGGGAGAGACAGTTTAGGTTGAAGTCCTCAAGGAGGATAAGCTTGCTGGAGGCAGCAAGGGCAAAACGTGATGACAGGGAGTTGACCAAGGAGGAGGAGGGAAAGATTTTAGGAGAGGCATAGAAAACACCAACAAATATGGGAAGAGTAGACAGGAGAGGTAGTTTCGCTAGAAGGAGCTCATGAGAGGAAAAGACTGACTCTCTGAATGTGATAGAGCAGAGTAGGGTCTGACAGACATACAAGGCAACACTACCACCATGCTTGCCATGGTCCCATCAAAAAAGGTGGCAGTCAGGGAAAATCAACCTAGAGTCAAGTACCCTAGAGGAGAACAAAGATTCAGAGATACACAATAGGTCAGGTGAGTGGTTATAGATGCAGACTGTAAGGAGGTCAATCTTAGGAAGGATGCTTCTAGCATTGAGGTGAAAAATGCTGAGGCTTTTGAGGAATACAGGGTGACAGGAGGGAGAGAAGGGTCCAGGGTTGGGTTCAATGTCACCAGCAAGGAGCAGAAGAATGAAGAGGAGAAGGAGAATTGAATGGGACTTATGCTTCCTTGAACAACCTCCTTGAACAAGTGGGAGAGGGAGGGAGGAAAGTGGAAAGGAGGAGAAGGTAGGCGGCCCATTGGCACAGATGCAAGGTGTCCACTTGCGGCGCCTATATTCTGGATTCAGTGATGGACTTGGGAGTTGGAGAGCCAGCCAGGGGGGAGAAGAATTGAGCATCCCAGGGACTGCTCTCCTTCTCCAGGGGGAAGGGGCAAAGAGTGTCTGGTGCAATCTGGACCTCTGACAGAGGCTGGGGGGGTACCGACGTGGCTGGCACCACACGTCAAGGGGGTTGGGGCAGATGCTGGTGTCATTGCACATTCTCGTCCTAGGGGGGAAAAGCTGGCTCACTAGTGATGGCACCCTGTCTCCGCCACTGCTACCGCAGCAGACCAAGGTCTGCTGAGGTGGGGGGGTCCCGCTCCTGTGGCCCCACAAGCCAGGGCTAGTGACCACAGTCCTGGAGAGGGGGTGCCAGCCCAGGGGGGGTAAGCTAAGGGGGTTCAGGGAGGGCAGCGAGCGAGTGGAGAGTCCAGATCCTCCGGTCCCTGGAAGGAAGGAGCCAAAAAAAAAAAAAGAAAGGAGGAGAAAGTACAGTGAAGAAATTCAAGATTTAGGAAGTTGGTTTGGAGGAGCCCAGAGTGGATGGCTGGGGTAGAGTAGAGGGGAGGAAAAGGGGGAGAGGTAATGTTGGGCAGGAGAGGGGGAGGAGAAATGAGGAGAAGGGGCAGGGGAAGAGAGAGGAATGTATGGGTGGAGGATAGAATTTAGTCAATCAGTTCCTTAAGATGCTGCTTTGCTGGAACTTTGAGAGTGTGAGAGAGTGAGAAAGAGAGAGAGAGAGAGAGAGAGAGAGATAGAGAGACCACCACAAGGAGCCCTGGCTGCCCTGCTTCGTTAGTGTATTGCTCGGGGCTCAGACTGACACAGCAACAGCACTGTACTTGTCTCAAGGCAAGCTAAATCCTTTTTTGTTGTTGGTTACTGCTCCCGCCCCCACACACACACAAAAGAGTGTCATTCAGAGATGAGTTCAAAGAAAGTACAGGCTGAGAGGGAGTTTTTCCCTCACCACACTGGCAGCAGGGTCATGATCCACGATGACCACACCACTAGCAATCAAAGATAGAAGCTGAGTGTCTGATCTGCCTACACTATGTCCCATCCCCTCCAGAATCTCATTCAGACATGAGTTCAGTGAAAGGACAGACTGAGAGGGAGTTTTTTCCTTCACCACTCTGGCAGGCCTGCCTCCTTTCACTTGAATTTTCAATCATCCCCCTCCAATATTACTTTTTCATTATATTTTTTGCTTCTCTGCTTGATTGCCACATGGCACTTAGTACAGCTACAGTCAAGTGCATCCTAGTCCTATCCTCACACATTGCTCCCTTCTTCTGTGGAGGTCAGGTGGTCTGCTTTGGTTTCATTCATATACAGCTCCCGTTATCTGCCCACCACCAAAATGCCACTGCCAATCAGTCCAATAGACTCTAGCTCTGCCCCTGCCCCAGAATTTGAAACAGGCTTTATTTGCTCTTGGCTGCCTTTGTCTGATCAACGCCCACCACCACTGCCACAGACAATCAATTTAGGTGTCTATGCTCTGCCTCCACCACAGAATTGGAAATAGGCTCCATTCAAGCCTACAACATGATCCATCGTGTCTGCCCATCCCTGTAATGCAGAAATCAAGCTTCTGTGAGTAAAACTTTAGCAGGCCAGACATCTACAGTGGTGACCCTTATAGAGCTGAGTCTGCTGGGCCATGTTGGATTGGGGTGGGGTTGATTCTGGCCGGAACGGTCTGACCAATCCTAACATGTTGGTAGAATGCATGGGGTAGCTGCCTTTGAAAGTTAAACACCTCCCACATGAAGGGACGCAACATCCAAACTTCAGATCAAATGAGTTCTCAGCCTTAACTATTTCAAACTCCTCTTGGCTTAGACTTCTTGAATTACTCACAATTCTTGGAGGTTCAGGCAGGCTATAGCCAGCAGGAACTGGCTGCAAGTGTCCATCATCATGATCTAGAGAGGCTGGGGTCTCCACCTCATTCAGAAAACTGGCACAAAGAAAGTGGGCTTCAAGAGCTGCAGGCAGCACGCTGCTCTCTCATTAACTGCCACCAACAGACAGGAACCTTCCAGCCCCAGGCACCTGGCCACATCCCCTGACTCTAATGTCCAGACCACCTGACTAAGAAGCTTAGCGAACTCTCTTTTTGTAGGGTCCAGAGACTCACATTTGTAATTTCTGGAACTCATGGGATTCCTGAGAGGTTTCAAGTTACTGTGAATTTATTTACTTTATTTATTTTGTTAACTGGGTAATTATACTGGGCATAATGTCCATTTTCTGGAACAACCCAGGCTGTGTTGCTGAACAGATAACGATATCAACCATACAGGATTCTAAAAAGTAAGTATTAGACAACTTTTAAAAATGTGTGACTGGCCTGCTGGCTCAGCAGTAGTACTACCCCCTGTGGTGCCAACAACCCAGGTTCAGGAGCAGACTCAGGTGGCTGGTGGGTCAGCAGGGTGGAGATGGACTGATTGGCAGACTGCACACTCTCCATCTCTGGGGGGGGGGATTGTGCCTCCTGGTACAGTGCTCCTGGGTGACCACAGAGGCAGCTTACCAGGGGACCAGAAGTTGAGGTTGGGAGGCATGACAAATGCTTGGCATCTCTTTGCTGCGGCATCATTGCATGCTGCACCTCCCGGAACACACCTATCCCTAAAATTCCCCCCCCCAGATAAGCAGCATGCTGTCCTGCTCTGCTGCAACACCCGTAAAGTCGGCATGGAGCCCCGCCCTCCCAGACACTGAGCATGGCATCCAACTGGAGAAGCAGGGGGTACCCTGGAGGCCCCACCTGGGGGGGGAGGTAAGGCAAGGAGGAACACTTAGATGGAGCACGGTCCGAGTTGGTGACAGGGGAGGAGATACGAGCGTGGGCTGATGGGGAGCCATCCAGGTTAAAAAAAAATTTGTCCAGGCAGATTTTTCTTTCTATGAAGGTGAACTAGAAGTTAGGGCATGTCTACAGAAATAAAGAGACTAACAACGTGAGTCCAATAGTAATGCCATAAAAAACAAAATCTCTGACTTTGTACAGGCTGCCAGAGAACCCGTACCTCTGGGATGTTGCCTCAGAGTTTAGAATGGTGTTGTGGAATCAGAACTCCATTCAGATGTTTCTGTGTGGTGATGTTTCCTCTAGTGTTCTAATGTCAGATTTGTGTTAATTATTATTAAGGTTTCGGAAATGCTGAAATCTGATTGGTTGTCAACATTCTGACAGCCTTAGAAGGAAATGGAAGGGGACAGGATCAGTTGTGTTCCAGGACAGTAGCTGCTGCTTGTTGTTTTTACAGGGTTCTTGTGGATTTTACTTGGTAGAAGGTTATTTCTTTGTGTTTTTAGTGAAGCTGATTGAATTGGAGACCTGTTTCCTTTGGCAGCAAACATATTTTGGGGGCTTTGAGTTGAATTTTGATTCACTGTTGCTGACTTCAGTAGCTGCAAAGATTACTGCATAGTGGGGGAAGGGTGTTAACGGTCTGGCCAGGTCTCACTCAGCTAATTGACTGGAGGCAGAGCTTAATCAGGTTTGTGGTGTTGGCTGCTTTGTCTCCTCAGAAGGAACTAGAAGGGGACAGAATCAGTTGTGTTCCAGGATAGTAGCTGCTGCTTGTTGTTTTTACAGGGTTCTTGTGGATTTTACTTGGTAGAAGGTTATTTCTTTGTGTTTTTAGTGAAGCTGATTGAATTGGAGACCTGTTTCCTTTGGCAGCAAACATATTTTGGGGGCTTTGAGTTGAATTTTGATTCATTGTTGCTGACTTCAGTAGCTGCAAAGATTACTGCATAGTGGGGGAAGGGTGTTAATGGTCTGGCCAGGTCTCACTCAGCTAATTGACTGGAGGCAGAGCTGAATCAGGTTTGTGGTGTTGGCTGCTTTGTCTCCTCAGAAGGAACTAGAAGGGGACAGGATCAGTTGTGTTCCAGGATAGTAGCTGCTGCTTGTTGTTTTTACAGGGTTCTTGTGGATTTTACTTGGTAGAAGGTTATTTCTTTGCTTTCTTACTTCTAAGGGGCTAGCAGGGTATTGTTGTGGGGGCTGTTGGAAGTTTGAAAACTGGTTTGGTGGCTGTAAGTGGGCTCATTTGTTGGATGTTTCACTGTGCAACAGGCTGCGCTGGTGGAGGCCTGTTTCTTCTGATTTAAAACCTATTTGGTGGGATTTGCTTGGGCCTGGGTATTTGGCTGCTGGGCTTGGAGGGGAGACACAGGGCTGATACACACTCTCTTGAGTCGGGTGTCTGCCCAAACCCACCCTCCCCACCCCTCCCTCCCAGAGTTCTGCTAATTTATAGGGGAACACCTGCCCTGCAATTGGAGGAAAAGGCTGCAGGTGCAGCTCATGTAGTTCTAGCCACTGGGCGTTGGATTTAAAGGCCGGGAGAGAGGAGCTTAGGGAGTTGTTCATTTCCCTTATAAGTTTACTGTGTTGTACTGCACCTAGTAACAGGGTTACTGGTGTACTGTGGGACTGTATCTAAGATTAGTGGGTGACCTGATTAAGCAGTAGGGGTGTATCTTGGACTGGGGGGAATCTGGTGGCTCACCCAAGGAAACCTACTTGGAAGGGGATGGAACCACATGGCATTACGGCTGGCATCTTTGGGAGGGTGGTGGGGTGCACAGGGTGTGGAGCAGCCATGATACTGGACTGGGCTTGGAAGTTTGGTGGTTGCCCAGTGTGCTACCAGCTGGCACAGCTTAGGGAGGAGGTTGCGGGGATTATGAGACAGCTGGGGGAAGGGGGGAGGTATGGTTGGAGAAGGGGCAGGGATCTCCCATAGGGTTGCACCAAGCACTGGGGCAGCGGCATAGGAAAGGAGTGCAGGAGAATACTCAAGGTCACATAGGGACCCTGGCAGAGGGTCCAAGAGGACACTACCAAGGAAGCAGGCAGGTAACTGGGGACCCTCACAAAGGAGGGACAGAGGGACAACATTCTCAGGGAAGTAGGCAGATGGCCAGGGCTGGACAGAAGGAAGCAAGGCGGGAGGTGGATCAGATCTTACACTCAGTAACCACTTCAATTCCTTCTTCTGCTCGAGGATGAGGGGGTGATGTAGCCAGTGACAGGGGTGGTTAGAGATGGAAAGGGAGTGGGGGCAGGAGGCAGGGGCCAGATAGCAGGAAGAACAGGGGGGAACCTGGAATGCAGGAAAATGGGGGGAGCAGTGAATCAGAGCAGGAGGGGCAGGGGGAAGAGGGAGGAAAGCACAATGAGAAGGACCAGTTGGGAGGAAAGGTAAAGGAGAAGGACCACAAGTACAAGAGAGGATTTAATAAAGGGAGCTGAGGGTTTAGGCCAGGGGAGCACAACGAGCAAGGAGAGACTAAATGGAGACAGCAAGGAAGGGAGGATGAGCCAGGCTAGTTTAGCAGATGGGGGAGAAGGACCAGTTGCGAGCAGTGAGGGGGGAGTTAGCAAGGTACAGAAGGATTCTCAGGAGGAGGAGAGGCATAGGATTGGAGGGGGTGGTCAGGGTAAATAAGGAGGGGGTGGCATGTGGCACCCAGATAGGGGGAGGAACAAGGAGCCAGCTGGGTGGAGGGGCCAGTAGAAAGGATGAGGGACATGGAAGGGGGGGAAATGGAGGAAAAGGAGCAGTCAGAGTGCTCCTGTTGGGGGATTCTATGATCAGGGGTATCAAATGGGATAGGGAAGGAGAAGCCTGGCCAGTTAGAACAAAATGCTTCCCTGGACTAATGGTGCACAGGGCTAAGCACGAGGTATATCAGCTGGCAAAGGATTGCGGGGTTCCCGGACATACTGGTCCACCTGGGTACAAATGACATTGAGGGAAATAGCGAGCTAGAGATACAGGCAAGATTCAGGGAGCTTGCCAGGGTCTGTCATGACATAGGATGCACAGTTTCCTTCTCAGAAATCCTGCCAGTGCCAAGGGCTAGTGGGGAGCACAAAAGGAAGATTAGGGAGATAAACCAGTGGCTCAGGGAGTGGTGTGAGGCCAGAGGGTATGGGTTGATGGGGGATTGGGGGGAGACCTGGGAGGATAAGAAGCTGTATGCTAGAGATAGACTCCATCTCAATTTGGAGGGAGGAATCCTTAAGTTGAAAATAGAGAGGTTCATTGGTGAAAAGTGGGGTTTAAACTTGTGAAGGGGGGGGGATGGGAGAAAAGGCTGTCAAGGGGGTGCCGATAAAGGAGGGACTCTGTCTCCACCCCCCTGGGGAGCTGGAGGATTGCGGGAAAAGGCTGACTGGTAAAGTGCAGACCAGGGAAAACAGAATCCCATAGGAACACGAGCAGGGAAATGGAAGTATAGGAAGGGTGGAAGGTGGTCCTGCTAAATGCCAGGAGCTTGGAAATAAAATGCCTGAGCTCCAGGCGATGCTAACTGAGGGAGCAGTAGATGTGCAGTGGTCACTGAGACCTGGGCCACTGCAGGACACGACTGGGACCTGAACCTGGAGGGTTACACTATGTTCAAGAAGGACAGGGGGAGGGAAGGGGAGGAGGGGTAGCAATGATAGTCAAAAACTGCATTGGCATAGGGGGAGTAGAGGAGGCGGAGGGAACCGTGGAAGCAATTTGGGTCACCTTGATAACAAGGGGGGGCAAGAGAGTAAAAATAGGAGTGGTGTATAGACCCCCTGCCCTGGCGGAGGAGCTGGAGGACAGTCTGGTGGCAGATGTTGGGAGACACTGCAGACTGGGCAGAGGAATGGTGGTGGTGTTGGGGGACTTAAACATGCCAGGAACAGACTGGGAGACTATGACATCTTCTGTGACCAGGGAACAGAGGTTGTTGGATGTCTTTCAAGACACGTTCCTAACTCAGCAGGTGGGGGAACCGACCAGGGAGGCGCGGGTACTGGATGTGGTCCTGGCAGACAGTGACCAGATTAGGGGCCTGGAGGTAAGGGACCCGTTGGCAGGGAGTGACCATGCCACGGTCTGGTTCTGCCTGGACCTAGGAGGGCTAGAAAGCTGCACAAAGACGGAGGTAACTGACTTCAGGGGAACGGATTTTAAGGAAATGGGAAGGATCCTTAAGGAGCATTTGGATGGGATTGGGTCAGACATGGACGCTGATAGTAGGTGGGAAATCATCAGGAGAGGGGTGCAAGATGCTACCAGCACCTGTGCAAGAGTAAGATGAAAATGCGGTAGGGCCCGAAAACCCTGCTGGTGGACCAGGGAGGTCCAGGAGGTGGTGCAGGGAAAGAAGGCAGCCTATAGGCAATTCAAGTGCTCAAGGAGTGAAAGGGATCGAGGGAAGTATGAGCTGATTGCTAGAAGGGCCACTAGGGTGGTGAGGGCCGCTAAGGCAAGGAAGGAGCAGAACCTGGCCAGGGAAATCAGGAGAGGGAACAAGGGGTTCTTTAGATACATTGGGGAAAAATGAAGGGTGAAGGGGCAGATTAGCAGGATTAAATCAGGGGAGAAATGGGCACAAGACCCGGGGAGCAGGCTGAGGTACTAAATGAGTACTTCACCTCAGTTTCCACCAAGGAAAATGGGGGTGCTGCATCATACATGGGAGGAGACAGAGATACTGAGGAGGGGACCCTTACCGATCGGCAGGTCTGGGGAGAGGGGGAGGCATCACTGGCAGGAGAGGGGAGGGCTAAGCAGGGAGAAGAGGTACTGGAAGTGGAAATCACAGCAGAGAGAGTGAGGGAAGCCCTGAGCTCCCTTAAGACGGAGAAAGCACCGGGGCCGGATAAATTACATCCCAGAGTGCTGAAGGAACTTGCGGATGTCATGGCGAAACCCCTGGCGGAGCTTTTCACCATCTCTCTGAGGACAGGGTGGGTGCCCCAGGACTGGAAGGTGGCGCATATAGTGCCTATCCACAAGGGGGGATCAAGGGAGGTGGCAGAGAACTACAGGCCTGTCAGCCTGACATCGGTGGTGGGCAAGGTGATGGAGGGCATTGTCAAGGAGAGGCTAGGGGGGACCTGGAAAAGTCAGGGTGCCTGGATGATGGACAGCATGGATTCATCTCAGGGAAATCGTGTCAGACAAACCTTGTGGAGTTCTATGACTGGGTGACGAGTGCCTTGGACCTTGGTAGACCAGTGGACGTCCTCTTTCTAGACTTCAGCAAGGCATTTGACTCTGTTCCTCACATGGGCCTGTTGGATAAGCTGGGAGAAATGGGGGTGGGGAACCAGATGATCAGATGGATAGGCAATTGGCTCCAGGACCGGACCCAGAGGGTCGTAGTTGGCGAGGATAGTCTCATCCCCAAGAGGGTCATTAGTGGGGTCCCACAGGGATCAGTCCTTAGGCCCCTCCTGTTCAACGCCTACGTCTCTGACATAAGGACAGGAATCAGGAGTGAGATGAGTCTCTTTGCGGATGACTCAAAACTGGGGGCGGTGGTGGATGGGGAGGAGGGGAGGGTGGCCCTACAGGGGGACCTGGAGGCTCTGGAAAGATGGTCTAGAAAGTGGAAGCTGAGGTTCAATGCAGGGAAATGCAAGGTACTCCACCTGGGGGCCAGAAACCCGGGCCAAGTGTACACCCTGGGGGAATGCTACAAGTCTCGATGGCTGAGAAGGACCTGGGGGTGGTGGTGGATGTCAAAATGAACAACTCGGAGACTTGTAGGAGGGCAGCAGCCAAGGCCAACAGGATGCTGGGATGCATCGCTAGGGGGATCACCTCCAGAAGGAGGGAAGTGATGCTCCCTCTGTATAACTGCTTGGTGAGGCCACACCTTGAGTACTGCATGCAGTTTTGGAGGCCACACTTAAAGAGGTACATTAAACTCCTGGAGAGGGTCCAGAGGAGGGCAACCAAAATGATTTGGGGCTTGGGGGACAGGACCTATGAGGAGAGGCTCGAAGAGCTAAATATGTACACATTGGAAGAGAGAAGGGACCGGGGGGACATGATAGAGGTCTTCAAGTACATGAAGAGGGTAAATAGGGGAGGAACAGTCAGGGTGCTTTGAAGGAAGGAGGAGGGGGCCACTAGAGGGCGTGGGTGGAAGCTGGAGGGGGGAAGATTCAGGGGAGAAAGGAGGAGGTGCTACTTCACTGAGAGGGTGGTGGAGCCATGGAATGCACTGCC
Organism: Neoceratodus forsteri; assembly: GCA_016271365.2. Lineage (NCBI taxonomy): Eukaryota > Metazoa > Chordata > Ceratodontiformes > Ceratodontidae > Neoceratodus > Neoceratodus forsteri. Next base: position 1,279,211,136 of record CM057459.1, on the reverse strand, counting down.
TAGGGGGCTGGTGGAGGCAGAGATGGTGGAGGGGTTCAAGAGGGCTGGGACAAGTACAGGGGAAGGGTTCTGGAAGCAAAATCCAATGCAGCAAGAATATCCGGAACTGGGAAGGGAGAAGCCAGAGAAGGCGAGGGGGGCAGCAAGGTCAGCACCCAGGGTGGGGACTGACCAATCGAGCAGACTCGAAAGACCGTTAGGCCTATTCTGCTGGCATTTTAGTATGTTAGTATGTTATGTTAATCTGTTTATTAATGTACTTGTCTAGCCTGATTACAAGAGTATTAATTTGCATGGGACTAGTTTTTTTTTTTATTCCATTATTAGACTTTTGAGCCGCCATTATGTTCACTGATAGACCTGGTAGCCAGTGTAAATCTGAATATGAAGGAAACATAACCGTGACCCCTGTATTAATTGTTTGAATGTGATCCATGTATTTTATTTGTGCCTCTGAGTTTTTTTTTTGGACTACTCATCACACAGCATCAGAAATCATCTGCTATGACACACACACACACACACACATGCACACCACCCGTGTCTCTGTACACACAGGTCCCCATGTCACAGCAGCATATAGTTTAGGGTTTGAAAGCATCTAAAAGCAGCAGACAAGAGGCAGAGGACGACGTGATCATTTTGGTATGGGCAGTAATTAAGGCAAAATGTACACAGACAATGGGTGGAAAAAGAAATAAAAAAAAAAAAAGTAGAAGACAAATTCCACTCTCCTTACACTCTGGAGGTAAATATAGTAACAGACATGCAGGTTGCGGGTTCCAGTCAGTGCACCCCCCCCTCCGTCACTATAAACCCACTGTCTGCATGTTTGAACTTTTAATTCAGCAGCCCTCCTCCCACTGTCCTTTTCCCACTGGTGGCTCGTACCTTGCTGTTAAAGGGAACATAAACAGGTGGAGCAGTCCCAGTACCAGAGAGTGAGACTTGCTGAAGCTCCATATCATGAGTCACCGCTCTAGCGGTCTGCCTGTTGCCTGTGTGCTCAGGTCTTCCTCACCCTCCACCCTAGTTGGTGCGCTGCAGCAATGGATTTCACGTTCGACGGTTGCTGCTGAATCATGGTTGGGACCCCAGTTTGAATATCCTGCTGGTGAAATATCACATGCCGCTCATCTGCTCAGCTCTCTCTCTCTGCTCACCCAATACTGCAACAATCCTTTGGGTAGAGCGGGACGTTCGCTACCGTGTCAGTGCAGTTTCCAGTGGCAAGCCCAACTGCTGTATCCCGAGTCATTTTAAATGAAATGTACATGTAAAATGGAACAACCCCCCATGCCTTAAACAATGTCACTGTTTTTTTTTTATGAGGAAATTCACCACAATAACATCAGGATAGCGCCAGTGCCCCCTGCTTCTCCAAAGGGGTAGTTTGTCTGAGATCATAAAATACCTTTTGTTTTGGCAGTACAAAATATTTTTCATCTCCACATGTATAAGTAGAGCAGTTTAGTTTGTGAAAAATATACCATCTATTAAACTGTCTGTGGGGGAAAAAGCAACAGTGCAAAAACACCTCCCTGTACCCTATAAGCCGACCCAAAGTACAGAACCAGGAGTAAGGCGTTGGGTGCGCTTGTTGTCCCTTTCCACAAAACCACACATGGACAGCAGGCCTTCGCATATAGAGCCCCTCTGTGGCTCAATGAGTGCCTGGAAGTCTCACAAAGAACTACAAGCTTGCTAGCCTTTAAGTCTGAATTTAAAAAATAACTCCTCTCTAGGAATGCTTGTGACTGTCCTAGTGGCACCTAAGATGGCTCTTGCCCCACAAACACTCCTCAAAGATGTCTCTGCACTTGCCTACATCATCCACCCCTCAATTTTCACTCTAAGCAGGCTATAGCGTCCACCCCTGAACCTCACCTACCCCCCTGCACACCCACCACAGTCCCTCCCACCTCCTTACCTGTCCTCACAGACCACACCTCATACCTTCCAGAACCCCTCCTCTCCCTCCCTTCCCCCTTTAACTTCTTGTAATCACCCATCACTTTTGACCCCCTCCCCCTTCTGTTGCCACCTACCCTCTGGCTTTCTCCAACCTTCCTTACTGTTTCCACTTCCCACCCCCCATGTTTCTGTTCTGACAAAGTCTTTCTATCAGACTGCTAACCTTTCCCCTCACCTCTACCCCTCTCCTCCTCGCAGACCACATTTCATACCCCCTCCTCTTCCTCCCCCAACTTCTTGTAATCATTCATCACCATTGGCCCCTACATCTTTCTGTTGCCACCTAACCACATGCGTTCCCCAACCTCCCCACTGTTTCACATCCCACCCCACTTTCTTTTTTTGACAGTTTCCTACCAGACTGCTAACCCTTCCCCTCACCTCTGCCTCTCTCCTTCCACCTGCCCCGGTTCTCCCTTGAACCCGTCTACTCTCCTCACTGCCAAGGATCAATGTCACCTTAACTATCTTCTTATGTTAATTGTTATTGCTACATCTCAGTGAACTGTTTATTATCATGTGCTGTATATTATGTATTTTCAACTATTTGTTTTTATTCTCTGACTTGGAACCTTTGTGAAAGAGCTTCTGCTCAAAGGTTGTTTCTGAATAATTAATAAATAAATAAAACATAATATCCCAGGCGATGTCTCCAGATCCCCATTTATTTGAAAGCAGCACACATGAAAGCTGCCAGTGCTTTCAGCGTAGGAATAGGGGCATAACTCTCACAGGAGCAAACACGGCAGCAGAGGGGGTTTATTGTGTATTTTTTTTTTTGATATTGTTCTCAAGTAGCTAATGAATAATCACAGTCAGGCTGCCCTTCTATGAAAGACTGTGCTCTGATGACTTTGCAGATTCAGTGTGACTTCCCCCTCCTGCAGCAGAACTGTCTTGTGAATTATAGTTAAAATGTCAGTTTCGTCCCATCAAAGTTCAGAAAAGAAGAAAAATGTAAAGGGGGATTTTGTGTTGTAATCAAAATAATCAGTTTTACCTGGCTATTTGTTACAGTTTGTGGCTGTTTATTTTTTGTGACATGACCAATGTAAACTTTTGGTGGAGGGACTATTTTACATCAATTCTTTAGAATAACTAAAATAAATACAGTATATTATTGGAAAACTGCAAGAAAAATTTAACCCAGTTATAATAGTAGCAATAAGGCACTCCCAGGGGTTATGTTAATGTTCAAAATAATCACCCCTGGGGGCAATATGGCACTTGGCTATGCCTCATGCCACATTACGCCCCCAGAGGGTGATTAACTAGAACATTAACATAACCCTTGGTTGTACCTTATTGGTTAAAAAACAGAAGGGACTAGTACTAACAAGCTAAACTGCAATGTTTATAGTATGCTAAATAGCAAAAAAAAGCAGACACACATTTTAAATTTTTAAGTAACTATAGCATAAATATTTTATAAGACATATTTAAAATATAAAGTGTGTAAGCATATTTAAGTGCTCAGACAGAAGAGAATTTAAACATATATAATATTTAGGAACCTTTTTATGATTAGGTTCTAGAAGGGAAGGTAGTGATGGGATTGTACTGGCTCACTAGTGAATCCATTAGAAGAAACATCATTACTAGGGTGAGTAATTTTTTCTTCTAACGTGAGTCCAAGAGTGATGCCATGCAAAAACTACAGACTACACAGCAGTACACTGGGAAGCTGAGAAGTTTGGAACCTAATTATGTATTTATTTATTTAAAAGATTTTTTTCTGTGTGCAAATTTAGTGCTGAATGACACTGGATTGACGGCATTAAAACCTGAAGTCCTCTGTGTATCCACATAACAGGTAGAGCACGGGTAATCACAGTGCAGACTTCCCCACACTGCCCCACCAGTGTACCTCAAACCTGCCATGAAGGAACCACCATGTAGGTGAGAGGGTAGTTCACACTTCATGCCCATTCAGTCTTTGGCCTCTCATGTGAGACTGCCAACAAGGGTGCCAATTAGTGTCAGTTGTGTTGGTGGTTTAGTGATATGGATATCTTATGTTGGTGGTTTAGTGATGTGGACATCTGTCCACTGGGAACTGGACTGGACTGAAACCACCACAAATCACTTCACACAGGCCACTAAACAGCCCTCAGGTGATAATGGAGCTCAAGTAGGGTCTGCACTGTGACTGTAGGTATTGGAAAATGGAAGATTAAGTGGGTCAAAAGGTCCTTATCTGCTGTTAAATTCTATGTTTCTATGTTTAAACAAGTACACAACCCACACATACTGTAGTCACAAATGCATTCCAACAAATATTAACAAAACTACATTAAAAGCTAGCAGCAAATAAGGTGGCATCAGCAGCAGCTGTAGGCTGGACAGTGGTCTGTTATATTTCTCCAAACACGTCTCTAAAGAGGTACTGTAGGTCTTGAAGACTCTTTCAGGGCTTTGGGGAAACAAGTTCCATAACTGAGGTCTGGCAACTTCAAATGCCCTGTCCCCAGGACAGGTGATTTTAATCTAGCCCTGGGTACTGAGAGGAGGCCCAACTCGGTTGAGCGGAGGGGTGGAGGGTTGGTAAGGAGTCAGGAGTTCTGCTTGGGTGAATTGGAAGCCACAAGGCCAACAGCTGCCATTTTTCCTTGCATGTGACACTGTCTCATTTCGTTCCCTGTTATATACTTTAAAAGCTTTTCTTTTGTCCATTTCTGCTGCTCATTTCTCAGACAGAAGTGATTTCTTAAGTTTACTGGCCCCTTTTCACAAATCTTACATAAGATTGGGTGGACTCCAACATTGCATTCTTTATGTTTGCCCACTTGTTCTTCTCTTCACTACTGGGTGCATGTCCTCCAGCTTTTATCTGTTATCAAACTCATTTTGTTATAGATTACCTTTCTAAACTTGGGAACTACTGTGTTAGATTTAGTTTGCTCACGCCCCAGAACAGTGTTGAACCTCTTTTTTAAACGTAACCTAAACTGCATCGCTTGAGGAGAAAAGTTCTAATAATTCTTTGGAAATCCAAGGGTAGAATCCCATTAATATTAACAATTCTGATGGGATCATGTGTCTCACAGATTTTTTTTAACTTCATCATAGGAGTATTCCCAGGCATTAACAGTATCAGGTACAGTACAGTATCAGATTAATCCTATCCCAAATTATGACTACATAGTCAACGTGGAAATTGTCCTGATGGAAATGCTTGACAGTCTAGGCAATGGTTAATTTTTGACAGGATTTCTTGCACCTGATCCTCCAGATGCAAAAAATGATAGCATGGTCACTGAAAGTGCAAAAAATTACCCTGAGGCAATGATCCTATCAGGGCAACTGACCAGGATCTGGTCCAGAAGACAGGTTGCCAGTTCTAGGATTGAGTCTGGTTGGCAAAGTGATGATTTGGATCTGATTAGCACTGAACAAAGTGTTTTTGAAAGCAAAGGCAGTTATGATCGACACCATGACAGTTTAGATAACGACCACCACAATGCATCTGGCCATTTTTATATGTGTTCTACTACATTTTGCACAGTTTTGATTCCATCTGGGTATTGTCACTTAGTGCCTGTACTCTTCTGCTCTATTCAGTTTCTACATTTTTATGTCTGCACAGCATATCTTTGCAAGGCTTTATAGGAATAACTAGGATTGGGGAAAACAATAGCAGAACTGTTACATTCTGCTTCTGGTATCCAGAGGTGTACTTTCATCATCAAAGTAGTGCAGCAGATTACTCTGCCTGCCTTCCCAATTTCCGTCCACTCTTGGGGCATCTACTCTAGGAATGCATGGAATTAAACTCCATTTGGTTTTATGTCTCTCAGAATGTTGGATTCTGAGTCCAAGACCATGGAATCAGAATCAGAAATTTTGATTCCACATTCCACTAGCCCAGCTCCAACTCAGAAGAAGGCACTGGTGACACCTTTATCACACTGCCTCCCTGCCCAGCCTGCACAACTAAATTAATCATCCTGCCCCCTTCCCTCCACACTGGTAGCACCCAGGATTTGAATCCTGACCCCCATTGGTCACTCACAGTTGCTAGTAGGCAGCTAAAGTCATTTTCAACTCTGTGGGTGCCCACTCCAATGCTCAACTGCCACTTCTTCCTCTGTGCTACCTCTCTGTGCCTGTAGCATGGTGTCAGACTCAACCATTTTTGTACTAACTTGTAGTACTAGTGGGTATAAGGTAAATATAAAGTAGGTAAATTAAATTCCTTATTCAGGTAATGCAGGGGCCAGGGGGTGACTGGGACAAACCCTCCCACCACCTTAGTTGGCTGCTGTAGACTGAAGAAATGTGATAATGCACAAACGTTCTCGCATCCATTCTGTCTACGGTGGCCAGTCAAGGTGGTGGGAGGATTTATGCCAGTCTCTGCCCTGGCCCCTGTATTACCTGGAAAAGGAATTTAGTTTACCTATACCTACCCACTAGTAAACCCTGCTCAAAATGATACAATACTGAGTCCATCCAACACCATGACACAGGCACAAAGAAGCAGCACAGAGGAAAAGGTAGGCAGTTGGTCACTAGAGTGGGCACCCACCAAGTGGAAAATGACCTTGCCTCCATGCTGTGACTCAGTGACAGTGTGGGGATTCAAATTCTGGAGGCTATGAGGATGGGGGAAGGGAAGATAATTGGTTTAATTGTGTGGTTGGGAGGAAGACTGAGTGTCAAGGGTGAAGCTGGGGCCTTCTTTTTGTGTTGTAACTGTCATTAGATGGACTCATTAGAAGGTACTCAGATGTGGAAAACTGAAATCAGATTCCGATTCCAATATTTCTTTTGCAGTAAGGAGTTTTGGCCTACAATTCTGAAAATCCTTATTTCAAATAAAAAAGACTGGAATCTGAAGAATCCAAGTCTGCCATGTTGCCTATCCCATATCTAATCATGGCCATGGGAGCAACTTTCTGATAGGTGGCTCTACACTGTCACTGGAACCAGCACCCGGCTCTTCTAACCCTGCCCCAGCTGGGGCTTGAACAAATTGCCATGGAGCAGTTTTACTTTTGGCAGCATGGACCTTCTTTCTGTTTTCCCCATCCCTGAATTGGCATTTCAGTGACCGGCATGAAGGAAGCAAAGATGCACATTATAGACTGAAGGACTGTTCTTGACCAATCAGAGCACTCCTGTACCCTGCACCTGAGGACTCGTACTGTAAAGTCTCTCCTCTGCAGGTTCCCTTGAAATGAGCTTACATGGGGAGGGTGGAATTATTTTTTTTTCCATATAGCTTTTTTTTTTTACTGGTTGTAATGGTTAGGCTCTCTCAGTCCCATCCTTACCTCCCCCACCAATCCAGCAGCCACCTTAACACAGCTCAGAGATGCCCCATGGATTGCACTGATGGCGTGGTCAGGTGGAGGAGGGCCATCTTTCCCCCACCTGGGAACTCACATTCAGTAGTGGGTCTGGTGGGGAATGCAGTGGCACAGGATGGAGGGCCAGTAGATGGAACTTTATTTAACCTCTGCCAACCATACAGTATTTCCATTTTCTCCCCAACTCCCCAGCTGTGGTGGCACATGGAACGTATGTGCATGGAAATGCACACACATAACAGAAAAGTGGCACTCTCCTTGTAAACTCTGTTGCTCAAGTGTTATGCTACCCCACCAGGTCTCCACTTGATAACAGCCAAGTGCCAATTTGACACGCCACCCTACCCCAGGAGAGGAGAGCTGTCCATCAGATGCTCAGTCCTTGCACCCATCTGACCCCCAAAAATCCATGCTCGTTCTAGAACACAGGTCACCAGTGTGGTAGGAGGTGAGCTATTCAATGCCCCAGCCCTCCACACCACTGGGCTGGCCCTGGATTTTCACTTTTTTTTTTTTTTTAGTTTTTCCTCCTCCTGCATCAGCTGGCCCCCCCAGCCCCATCACCCTGGTGCCCACCAGAACTTAGCTTGATGACACGGAAGCACAAAGCTGACTGAGTGTAGAGCCTATGGAGGACTGGTGTCATGCTGCCGGACAACACAATTTTTTACATTTTTCTGCCCCACCTTCCTCCTTATTCCCCTTGCAGTGTGAGCATGCGTGTGTGGAGGCATTGGCATGCCATGTACCCTGCACTCCTGTGCCTTCCTGACTCTGGCACTGCCCTCTGGCCTCCACTAGGGGGCAGCCAAGAAGCGGGATGGCCACCCTCCCCTCCCTGGGAGAGGAGAGCAGTCCATTGGATGCTCGATCCTCTCCCTTCCTCCTCAGCTGACCCCTAGCAACCAGAAGTCTCTCCCAACCCCGGGTCACCAGCATGGCATGAGGTGTGGCATCCAGCACCTCAACCCTCAGTGCCACTGGGCTGGTTTTGGATTTTTGCATTTTCAGCACAGTATTTGAACTCTTTAAAATTTTATGCATCTGAAATTCATGCTTAATTCATTTTGTGGAGATGTGATATATTCTTTTAGCGTCTGAGCCCATATATGCTTAGAGAGATTATGGTTAAAATATAGAGAAGTCAGGGATACCCCAATCCTCCTTATCAAACCAGCTACAAAAAATGGAAATTATGTACCTACCATAATTCTTGATCTTCTTGGATGAAGTATTCACCACTCATTCACACTAATGAGAGTACGCTGCAGGTGCTAGGACCCAGAGGGAGCCAAACTTTTTCAGGAAGGCCGGCGCTAAGATGGAGCCATGAGGGAGCAGCACGTGAGTCAGGCTTATGTGGTATAGACTATCTCGGCATCGACCCTCCAACCACCTCAGTACCTTTTTTCCGAGAAGGTGCAGCGTAACCAACCTAGAGAGAATTAACTTAAAAATTGGACATACAATAGTCCGAATCACCCGCGTAAGAAGGGTCAAACAACTGTCTTCACAGCCCAATGTTTGAAGGAGTGAAGACCATAAACAGAGAAGTGAGCTCGGGGGATGGTGGGTGGGTGTGTGAATGAGTGGTGGAAACTTCATCCGAGAAGATCAAGAATTACGGTAGGTACATAATTTTCATATCTTCCTGGACATAAAGTTTCCGCCACTCATTCACACTAATGGGAAAGTACTGAGCTAAAATAATCCCCTGAGATGGGTGGTAGGAGACAGGAGTCCACTTTTTAGAACAGACATCCATTAAGAATTGTCCTGCCAAAGGACTGATACTGTCTGGCATGGACGTCTAAGGTGTAGTGCTTAACAAAAGTGTGTACGGAGCTCCAGGTAGCCACATTGCAAATGTCTGCAATGGGGACATTACGAATTTCTGTCAGAGATGCCATGACTGCTCTGGTAGAGTGAGTGTACACTCTGCCTTCCAGCTGACCTGTGCCATGGAGTAACAGTGGCAAAGGCATGCCACCAACCACGATGAAATGCACCTGATAGCAACAGGCTGACCCAGCCAGGTCATGCTGAAGGAGACAAACTGTCGTTGAGCCTCGCAAATTTCTTTTGTTCTGTCTAGATAGAAACGCAAAGCTCTTCATACATCCAGAGAATGAAGGGTATGCTCTCCCTCATTCTGGAAGTTAACAAAGTAGGTAGGAAGGACTAAAGGTTGATTCAGATGAAATTCTGAGACAACTTGAGGAAGGAACTTAGGATGAGTCCGAAGAACTACTTTGTTCTTGTGAAATACAGTATATGGGGGTCTGTGACCAAGACGTGTATTTTTGATACCCGACGAGCAGAAGTAATGGCCACCAGGAAGGCCGTCTTCCAAGTGAAGAATTTCAACTCGCAAGTAGCTAGAGGCTCAAAAGGTTTACGAGTGAACATGTCTAGCACAAGTTTAATGTCCCAGGCTGCAACTGGATGTCTAATAGGAGGTTTGATATGCAGAATGCCTTTAAGAAACCTCTTAACTACAGGTAACTGAGCCAGAGACATGGAAAGTACTGGCTCATGATATGCAGAAATTGCACAAAGATGAACTTTGACTGTAGAGTATTGCAGACCTGTGTTTGAGAGGTCTAAGAGACACTCCTAAACTTTATTTGGTGGACAGGAAAAAGGATTCCATGAGGATTTTGCACAACAGATAGAGAAACACTTCCATTTAGCTGGGTAGTTTTTTTTGGTAGCTGGCTTGTGTGCAGCTAAAAGAATATCTTAAACTCTATGAGAAACATTAAACATGTTCACCTCTATCTCCTCAGGAGCCAATCATGGAGGTGAACAGATCTCAGTTTGGGATAAACCAGTGGGCCCTGGGTCAGAAGGTTTGTCTGAAGGGGAAGCGGTTTCAGAGAGGTTTCCGATAGCCTGCTGATCAGGGGAAACCAAATCTGATGAGGCCAGAATGAGGCAACAAGAATCACTCTGCCCTGTGCCTCCAATTTGAGCAGTACCTTTTAACTAGGGGAAGAGGTGGAAATGCGTAAAGAAAGCATTTTGTGCACCACAGCCTGAATGCATCCTGACAAAAAACACCGGGTCCTAGATTTCTGGAGCAGAAGAGAGGCAGTTTTGTGTTGTGTGGGGATGCAAAAAGGTCCAGGTCCAGAGTTCCCCATTCTTCAAAGAATGACTGAACGATGGTTAAATTGAGAGACCATTCATGGTGATCTGCCTCCATTCTGCTGAGACGGTCCACCAGTTTGTTTTATACTCCTGCCAGATAGTTCAGTGCTTGGGGGGATGGGCGGTCCCCCCAAAAGCATAAAAAGAAACTGTCCTATTCATGGCACCATTTAACCTCAAAGAAGAGACAGCATCACTTGAGGTCACCCTCTGATACATCTGCACATTGCCGGTCGGTTGTTGGGGTGAGGGGCTGGTCTCTGCTTCTTTCTGAGTCACCAGTTTCTGTGTCTGGCAGTCAGCCTCTTCAACACGGAGCTCCTCTCCACCTATTGGAGGGGCTTCTGATGATCAGTTTCATCACTGGGCTGCTGTTATGGAGCAGTGGGCTTGGAGGCTGTCCTGACTGTCCAAACTAGCCTGTCTGCCACTGGGGCCTTCAGGCCTGTTGGTTTTGGATCAGTAGGTGGGGCAGTTATGACTTCTGGTTGCGTGGTGCCTTCTTTGATGCTGTTGACTCTGCATCCCAGTGTTTATCCCCCTCACATGGCAGTGGCACAGGAGTCCACACCAATGCCTTTATCTCCTGCTGTTTTTCATTCTTTAGCTTCAAATTGTAGTTCTCAGACTTCTGCAGCAGTGCTGTCACCTGTGGTGCTGGCTTCTTCTGCATCGAGGGCTTTTTTGGGGCCGCGAGTGGTGTTAGTGCCATGTGCAGCATTGCATGCCCTGTTGACACCATCATGATGCCGGGGTAGCATCGGCACCGTGTCTTGATCATACCCCCAGTGGCACCATGCACCATTTTCTGTGTCGGTGCCATCTTTGTACTCGGCGCCACTCTCCAATGGCACCAGGGATGTTTACGGTGCCACATAGTTTCCAGAGGTTTTCAACTCTGATTTTGTCTCCTCCTCTTCTTCCCCTGGTTTTCACTCCTTTTCTGTTTGTACAGTCTCCCCTGGACTGTCAGGAGATGATTTTGAGCCTAATCCTGATCGTCAGCTGGGTGGTGATGTTGATGCCAATTCTGGCCTGGGGCAAGGATCAATCCTCCTGCAGAGCCTGTGGTGAAAGGTCTTTCCTTTAAGTCTCTGCTCAAGAATTTAAATTCTACTCTTTCTTTCCAGACCATGGAAATCAATCCTGGGATGCTTCTGTGGCTCCAGTATCTACATGTCCCGCAAATCCCTATGGAATTAACCCCACCGGCACAGCCCTCTTTCAAGACTCTTTCCCAGATGGTATGGAAGAATCCATTTCTTATTCCTTTTGTGATCAAGTCCATAAATAGGAACTATGCCCCTCCCAAGGATCACTCCATCTTGGCCTCTCAAGCCTTTTCTGATGCCATAGTGCTCCTGGCAGAGAATGATAAGGCTGTCCTCCTTCAGGAATCCACAGCCAATCCTATAAACAAAGAGTCTCACAAGATCAACACCTTGGGTAAGTGAGTCTTTGCTGTCTCAACTCTGGGCATGCGTATTGCTAGCTACCAGGGTTATTTTTCTCAATACAAGTATGTTCTTTGGCATTCGCTCAAAGCAGCGGTAGAAGGTTAACTCAGAACTACTACAGACCGTAACTAGAGGTATTGAGTCCAATAATCAACAAATTAAAGCTGCAATGGACGCTTTCAATGCTTCTTCCAGAGCTGCAGTGGCTGGCACTTGCACACATCGCCATTCCTGGTTGCGTACTTCAGGCTTTACGAATGACGCCCAACAAAAAGTCATGGCCTTACCCTTTGACAGTATGTATCTGTTTAGGTCTCAGGTGGAGCAAGCACTAGAGGCTACTCAGAAGACTAGGTCTGCAATTAAGACAACTAGACCCCCGCCCACTCTCTCTTGAGGAGGTGGGAACAAGCTTCAGTTTCACAACCGTCAGTCCTTTCATGGCAGAGGAGGTTTTAACAGAAACCAAACTCCTCAGCTGCAAAAGAAAGTGCAGCAGATGGCACAGGGTCCACAAGCTCCCAGTGTCACCCTCTGAGTTCCTGGCCCAGATCCCACCTCAGCTGTCCGAGGGGGACTCTTCCTCGGCAGTAGGAATGTCATCTGACTCAGTTCTATGACCAGTGGAAGTCTATAACATCAGACAGATGGGCCCTCAGGATAATCTGTTAGGGGTACTCTTAACATGTTGGAAACCCCTCCAGATCATCCTCCCAAGCAAAAGCCCAGGCTGTCTGCTGCACAGTCTGACCTTCTTGCTTCAGAGGTGCAAGGCCTTCTGAACAACAGGGCAGTAGAAGTAGTTCTGCTGGATCAACAAAACACAGGTTTCTACTCCTATTTCTTTCTGAGTCCAAAGAAAACTGGCAGCATGTGCCCTATTCTTGATTGCAGAAAGTTAAACAAATTCCTCTTCAAGAAAAGGTTCAAGATGATATTGCTCGGTACCCTGCTACCTTTGATTCATCAACATGATTGGCTAGCCTCCCTGGACATGCAAGACACCTACCAACACATTCTCATACACCTGAAGCATCACAAATACCTAAGGTTTGTGGCATTGGGTCAACACTATCAATTCAGAGTCCTGCCCTTTGGGCTAGCCTCAGCACCTCAAGGTTTTACAAAGTGCGGTGCAGTTCTCATAGTGCGTCTAAGGAAAATCAGAATCCAAGTATTCCCATAGCTGGATGACTGGCTTCTAGCAAGCCCCTCCAGAAAAGAGACTCTGGTGGATGTGGCCATGGCCTCAGACTTCCTCATATCCATGGGAATCCTGCTGAACCTGAAAAAGTCACAATTGCAGCCCTCCTAGAAGCTCCTTTTCATAGGAACCCTTCTGGACACTTCCTGAATGAAAGCATTTCTTCTGGAGGACAGAAGGAGCGATAGCCTACAGATGGCCAGCTTCATCAGAGAACACAGCTCAGTTCAAGCTCTCTTCAAGCTCATCAGATACTAGGTCTCATGGCTCCTCAGTATTCACTGTACCTTTGGCTCATCTCCACATGAGAACCACTCAGTGGATGCTCAGTACTCAGTGGTCTCCAACCACTCACCCTCAGTCCTTTCTCACTAAGGTGACAGAACCTCTGAAGAGGTCCCTCACCTGGTGGTCTCAGGAGGACAACCTTTTGGAAGGATATCCCTTTGCCCATCTGGATCATCAGATCTCTATTACCACGGATGCATCCCTGATGGGTTGGAGAGCTCACTGCCAGGATCTCCTCACCCAGGGCACGTGGACTCAGGATGAATCTCAACTCCATATAAACTTTCTTGAAATGAGGACTGTCCTGTATGCAGTCCAGGCTTTGAAGGACATACTCTGTCACAAGAACATTCTCCTTCAAACAGACAACAAGGCAGTGATGTATTATATCAACAAACAGGGCGGTGCACACTCTTACCCATTATGCGTGGAGGCTATGAGAATGTGGGGATGGTGCCTGGAACACAAGGCTCTGATTTAGACACAGAAACTGGTGACTCCGAATGAAGTGGAGACACCCCACTGACCCCAACAACTGACCAGCTACGCGTAGACCTACCAGAGGGAGACCTCAAGTGATGCTTTCTCTTCTTCTTCATGGTCGAATGGTGCCATGAATGGGACAATTTATTTTTATGCTTTTGGGGGGACCGCCCTTCCCCCCAGGCACTGGACTATCCATTGTCAGACACCTCTCCAGAGAGGGCAGTGGACCAGACCCAGCCCGGCTGACTGAACAGTTTCATACAAAGTCTTCCTACCATCACCTGCCCCATTCAAGGTCGACTCCGTCAATGGAGGACTGAAGACTTCTTTCTTGTACAAGTAAGTAATTTTAAAAATGTAATTGGTATTTTTATGATAAAATACAAAATAATAAAACTGAAAACTAAGCTGCTAGTTTGAAGTTTAACTCCTGGCAGGCAAGTAACATCATCACTGAAGCGCACGCGATGGCGGGGAAAAAAGGAACTGAGGTGATTGGAGGGTCAACACCGAGATAGTCTATACCGCATGAGCCTGGCTTGTGGTGCCGCTCCCTCATGGCTCCATCTCAGCGCCGGCCCCTCCTGAAAAAGTTTGGCTCCCACTGGGTCCTAGTGCCTTTGGCATACGCCCATTAGTGTGAATGAGTGGTGGAGACTATATGTCCAGGAAGATCAGTTACAGTGCTGGTTAAAAATGAAGGGCTTAATGTGGCTGATGTTAAATGTCAGTTGTCTTAGAAATACAAGGCAATCGGCTAGCCTGACCCCATTTTTGACATAGGACAGATGTGGACAGAGGTTGGAAATTTTCATATGAAACCACATCAGACTGTGGCAGGTGTCCAACATGTATACTGATATATTGTACCCACTTTAACTCATTGTATGTAAAGTGCTTTACTTTGTATATTCTGATATAGTGTATCCTCTTTAACTCATTGTATGTAAAGCACTTATAAATTGTTATCCTGTTAAGTTTCTGCATGTCTGTACTCTCCCGGGTCATGCTTAAAATAGTCATTTTATGGCTAGTGCACTTACCCGATTAACAAAAGCTAAATAAATAAATGTACCAGACAGCTCTTTTAGGCCAATGACAGGGGTTTTGTTTTACCCAGGGTGGCTGAAAAGTTACTAAAGGTGTGGTTTGGAGTCACAACTGAGAAACGTTATGAAAAATGCAGTGCTGGTTGTGTACTGAATATGGTCACATTAGCTTGCAATGTAAAAATGCTTTTTGGTGTAACCCATGCAAAGAGAATGGACACTTCTGTTGCCAGTGCCCACGGGCTTTGCACAATCCAATGGCCAAACCAGATCTGGATCAGTTTCTGTCACATGCCGCAAAGCCAGCACTGAAAAGGGCTTAACCACCTTCCTCTGGATCATTTCCAGCTTCCTTGGGATTCAAGGACAATTAGGATGCCTCTCAGCTCAGCTTATTATAAAGAACTACTAAACAGTCTACCCCTCACTGGGATGATCTCCAGGAGTGTGCAGCCTCAATCATGACAATTGTCACAATCCAAAGGCAGTCTCTGGGAACATCTGAGGGCTTGTTTTCTGGGATCCTGGGGAGAAATAATGGCCATGTGAGAATGATGGGTCAGAGTGAGGCTGGAGGTGCAGGTCCATCACAATTAGCAGCAGAGGGCATCCCTGGCTAGAGCAATGTTGAAATACCCTCTTAAGAGGTGAGAAATAATGTTCATTTCTGAAAAATGGAAATATAGATCTACTAGCACTTCTGAAGTCACTCCAATGATTCAGAGCATGGAGATCAGCAGGGTTCCATTAGTGAACACATTTGAACCATTGCAGTGAAGCAGGTTTTGGGGAGAGACATGAAGGAGGGAGGAACAGCTCTCTGAGCCCTCGTCTATGTCCTCATTGCTAGTTGTGCAGTCTTCAGATAATGAGGAAGATAGGGAAGAATCAAAGTTAGTGATGTAAAGGGAATGAGGTCCAGATCCAAACGATTAGCAAGGAAAAAGGTGAATAAAGGCAGTGTTCAGGCTTGGAGGGAGAATGATATGTTCAGGGAACCTTCCTGTATATGACATCAATTTTTTGTATTTCTCCTGTTTTTTTCACACTTTTTTATGGTATCTCACCCAGATTTCTCAGGTAACAAAAGAAAAACAGAATGTCTCTGTGAGACCAATGGGCTGCACTCAGTATCACCTTCTTTTTCTGGAAATATAGAATATTTATAAATATATACTCAAAATGGGCTCACATGACAGAAACAGTTCACCACAAGAAAATATAGTGAAACATCTTTTATTCCTCAAATGTGACAGGTAGAACAGCATAAGCTGCACTCAGATGACTGGTTCAACAACAAAAGCAGTCTCTTCAGGGATGAAGCAGACTGCCTTTACAGTTAAAACCAGTCAGATGAGTGTTGGTTGTGCCAAACAGAAGATGTTTTTAAGGAACATTGTAGTTTTTCTATTTTGTTATGCATCTATTTTCTTGTTGGTTGCCAACACCAACACAATTAGAAAACTGCAGTTTGAAGTTGCTTGAATCAGCTTTTGCTTCTCTTGAGAGTGTGCTTGTTTTATATCTATTATGTGGCCTCAGGCTAACCACAATCAATACAGTTAGCATCAGGGAACCCAAGGGGTGATTACTTACCTTTTCGGTTTTAGAAACCCCCCCTTTTCATGTATTAATTTTACGAGAAACCATATTAGGTTTGCACAGTGAAATACAGCAAGCAAGGGAAGGATGGATTTGGGGTAATTCCTTCTGGTTGATAGGCTCAGACTTCTGTGATGGGGTAAACATTGTGTTTAAAACACCAGAATTTGTGACCCATAGTCTGGGGATGTATGTCAAGGATGGGTCTTGTTGTTGGATGTTATGTACTGTATGGAGGGGCACCATTCTGGCTGTACACTCTCCAACTGGAGTTTGCCTGGAAAGACTGTTCTAAATGTTTCTACCTTTTCTTCACACCTCCATGTGACACAACTGGGATAAGACCCTGTCCCATTGTTATGCAGAGAGAGAGAGAGAAGCAGAGAGTTCTATTATTCTATCTTCCCCTATTCTGTCACTTGTCTATCTCTTGCCTGTCTGATTGCACATCGAATTGTCCATGTGGCACCAAGGAACTGGCCTATCTGATGGTCCCTAAATTTCCATGTTTCCTCTCTTCCTTCACTTGCTGTTTCTATTCTTTCTTTCTTTCCTTGCTTCTCAGTGGTTAAGTAACATTTGTGAATCTTTATGTGAAACTGAGATCCCTTAGTTTGCAAATGTATACAGTTATACTGTTGAAATAAATGCAGAAAGCTATTTGGGTTTATTTGGAACACAGGGGGTTAACCTTAAGGCACATTTTGACCTCCACAAGCTTGTTTGCATAATTATCAGCAGGAAATCAGTCCTGGAACAGGATGTCTTAATTGGTTGCACCTCTTAAGAAGACTAATGTACTCTTTAGGTTGTTCATAGGAAAGGAATTAACAAAGTCTTAACACATTTTGTGAAACACAGATGGTATGATTTACAAGAACAGGATGCAGAATATAATTGCCAGGGGATAAACATCTTCTAGAAAAGAGAGCAATGCTTTGTGATAGAGAGATAGCTGGAGATTTTAAAGAGACTCTCAGAGGAAGGATTTATTTTTTTGCTTGCTCTGTTTATTTCCCCCTGCCAACCCAGCTGCCCACTCCTTCAGGCGGCCATCCTCATCACTGCCACTTCCCCATTCCACTGTCCGCTGCCACCAGCCATCCTGACTGTCCCGATTTATCCCTTCATGGGGGGCCCTACCTAACGGGGCTACTGGGAGGGGAGATCAAAGTACCTGCAGGCACACCCTTGTATCTTGGTCGGGTGGAGGTGCAGCTTGGGGGCTTCACAGCGAGGGTAGTCAGGGCTGCCATCATCCACCCGGCACAAGTGGCCATTTCTCTTTTTCTGCCTGCCCACCCACCTACCCTAATTTGGTCAGACTGAAGTGGTGACCTGCAGCAAGGACATGCAGGGGGCACGTTGAGGTTACACACACCCTAGCATGTCCACCAGTCCACCTCAGGTGCCAAGGCCCTGCCCACCCCCCTGGGAGGGAAGCGTCCAATGGACACTCTGGAATCTCTCCTTACAGGTCTTGGCTCTTGACACCTAGGCTTGGGGCATGAACCCCTTCACTTGGCACCACAGAACTGGCTGTCAGATGAATGATTTCTGCTTGTTTGAACTGCCTATATTAAGAGCTATCCTGCAGAATTTTATTTAGTATTTTGTTACTGTTAATAAAATGCTACTTTTGAATTTTATAACTTCTTCTGATTTGCCTGTACTTTCTGACCTGTGCCTCGATGGCAGTTAAATAACAGACTGGGGTAGCATCATGCAAAGTGCACCACATCCCCCAGCTGGCAACAGACACCCAAGAGCAAGGGGTGATAGCCCATCCCAAATAGAGTAATGCTTTTGCCATTGGGGGTCATAGTCAGACTCCTGCATGCTAATGACCACATACTGTATGGCATGCAAAGGGGCCACTTGCATGCAATTACAGCTGTCCCTCGATATAACGAATCCCGCTATATTGAATCCCACTTGTAACGAATGCAGGTAGCGGATCCCAGACACTATAAGCATGTAGATACACGATGATACTATACTGTGCAGTTTCACTTTAAAACCCAAAAATGTTCATTTGCGGTCTGATTACAGATACGGCTGCATTACAATTGGGATTAGGCATTAGGCATTTCTAATTCAAGCAGCACTGGTTAACCAGTGAAGCACTTTAAATGAATTGCTAGCAAGCCCACAATACCATTGCAATTCCTTCCCAGGTTATCCGTGTTTAATCAAGCTAATTAAGCACAATTAGATGCCCAGATTCAACAGTTTGGCACTAGTTCACTTTATTAAATCACCTCGTAGCAGCCAGATCAGCACCCATTCTCTTGTGAAGCAACACAGATCCCTGTCTCTGTGTCTCCCTGTATCTGCTCAGTTAAAGTCCCGCACGCTTGATATGGCAGACAGCAAGGAAAGAAAGGCACTCAATGTGCACACGAAATTAGCCATAATCGATCAGTTGAACAATTGGGAAGGACTAGCAAAACTTGCCGCCGAGTTCTCTTTCTCAAAGTCCACTATCTGCACCTTCTGCAAGCTCATTTAATAAATCTTAAGTCCTGTACTGTACAAAAAATGTTTTTAACTCAAGTTACATTTTTAAAACCTTTTGCTACATAAACAGGTTTGTCTAATGCTGCAACTGGTCTGTGCTTCTTTTTTCCCTACAGTATGCATTGCTTCTAACTATAACGAATACTCATTTAGCAAACTTCAGTTCTGGCCCAGGGGGCGTTCGCTATATCGAGGGAGGACTGTGCATGTGGCCATCAGCAGGTCTGCACAATCGGTCCATACACTGCACAGAACTTCAACCGTTGCTCCCATCCTCTCTTGATCCCCCATACACTAATGTATAAATCAACAGAACTCTAGTGGTACCACCCAAACTCCCCGATCCTTGTTAGGACATTAATTTACCCTGGTACTCCAGTGGTGCCCTTTCACACCCCCAATCCTAATGTGAAAGGAAATTACCCTAGTATTCTAGTGGTACACCCTTCTCAACCTGATCCCTGTTGTGAAAAGAAAGCCCCATGTTAGACCACTGGTACCCCCTCCTGCCCTGATCCCTGGTGTAAATTAATGACATCCCCTCCCCCCCGGCAGGTCTACTCACTCAGTACCCACTACCATAATCCATCTGTCTTGTACCTAACCTAACATAACTCACCCTACAAATCCTGTGGAGGTGGCAGGTAGAACAGTGGATGATGACCAGCGCAGACCTTCCTCTCACACCCTGAGTTGGCCACAATCTGAATGACTGGGACCGAGCACATGTATACAGTGTTTCTACTACAGAATCTGTTTGGATTCAAAGCAATGGGGTTGTCTCTGATGTAGTTTCTTTTGTTTCACTGCCAAAAGAAATGCCTGTTATTTTCTGGCAAGCTTGCTTTGTATTTTTGTGCACACCACAGTTTTTTGTATTTGCAGCCCAGCCCTTCATGGCTGCTGAAATATTGCTTTTGTAGATTTTTTATATTTGCTAATTTTGGATTCTAAGAAAATAAAGACTTGCTTGCTGATATTTGTGCAATAATTAAATTATTTTTAGAAATAGAATCTTCTTTTTAAACAACTAATCCATTGACAAATGTACCATATGTAAATGAGTGTACGCCTGATTTCAATGAGCTGTAACTAGGCTCAAGTCTGTGTTTATATTTTAACTGATGTTCATTTGTGGAGCCCTGCCACCTTTTAGGAGGGACGGGAAGAGAGTATTGTTGCCATTGGATACTGTTGCTATCCCACTGCACAGTATTGGGGGACATCACTAGTACATAGTTTTATTTCATTTTGGGATACATTATCAGTTGTTGGCACATTTGAGTGCCTCAGTACAGTGCTGGGGATAAATTTTATTGTACTGTAGTGTACTTTGGCATTTGTTTCAGCCATGAGGGTGCCGTGACCCCGAGAGTGACTTCAGGGTCATGGAACATCTTATATTCAAGCCCTGCAGTGAGCAGGGTGAGCTCAGGCAGGGCGCGCACTAGTGCACGCGGAGACACATGCAGAGACATGCGCATCTGCGTGTGTTGCACGAGGTAAGTGAGGGCAAACAAAACACAAAAAACAGGGAGGAAGTGGACAACAGATAGAAGACATCAACTCAAGGAAAATCTACCTTATGGGACCTGATAGTCCAAAACAAATCATACTAGATTTAAACTTATTATTCAGTGATAAAGTGGGGACACAATGTGTATCTTATGAAATGTATCTCTTTACAGAGATACCAGTCCTGAATAATCCCTTTCTGTGTCTTAAATGTAGACAGAACACAGATATGTTAACAGAGATATCAACCTTTAGCACTAGATTACAGGCCCTAGAGTGTAGCCAGCAAAGTATGGTCTCAAGAATAAATGAGAGAGAATTGGGAGACCAAGTACTATCAGTGAATAAAGATGAAGTACCTAACCCTAAGAAGCAGCCTGGGGTTAACCCCCCCCTTGACTACACAAGCAACCTTTCAGGTACATTATGAAAATAATGATACAGGGTCACAAACGTTGAACAAATGTACCCTAAATAAAAAATGTACAAGGTCGGATGATACGGATGAAAATGGGGATGATGAATGGTATATGGTCCAAAGTACTAAGCCTGCAAAAAAAAGAAGGGAAGGAAGGCAGATTGTTCTACTCTACCCCAAACAAACAGCTTTGACCTCTTGAGTCAGTTCTTGGAGGATGAAACACCTGGGACTTTAAAACATATAGCCTTGTCTGAAAAACTTAATGACACTAATGAACCACCCTTGCAGCCCTTGTTGTCCACAAATGTAGATACTAATAATATTGAGCCACCTTTGCAGCCCTTGTTGTCACCAACTATAGAAATAAATTTAATATCAGACCATACTTTGCCTCCAAATGTATATAGTACAACTGGCTTTTCTCCAGAAACTCTCATTGATATGTGTAGCAATGAGTTAACTACACCAACACAAGAGGTATTGCCAGAACAAATGTATGTTTTAGGTGATTCCATTACTAGATATACAGATAGAGTCACTACAAAAGAGAATAAGGAAAATGTTACAAACTGCAGTTATGGTGGGGCAACTATAAAAGATGTAACAAATATGCTCCCTGGAATTTTCCAAAACATAAAAAAATCCAAAAACAGCTATCCTCCATCTAGGAACTAATGATTTTGGAAAACATGATTTAGAATATATCATAAAAGATATGAAGGAGGCAGTAGCGTAGCAAATTCCCAGAGGGCCTGGGTGCAAGACGATGTTACAGGGCCCCTCCTCAGTTTTGAATAAACATCAAAATTATGATTTGGGCCCCTCAAACCTCATGGGCCCAGGTGCCACTGCACCCCCTGAACCCTTGTAGCTAAGCCCCTGGAAGGAGGCCATAACATTACTAAAGACACTCAACATAACACCGATTATATCTGAAGTCCTGCCTGTACATAGAGCAAGTTACTATAGATCTAAAAATATAAAAGCTTATAATAACTGGCTTCACAGATTGTGCCTTACAAATCAAATAAAATGTGTTAAAAACTGGGAAAAATTTGATCTTAGGGAAGACCTATATGGTTATGATGGTTTACATTTAAATAAAAAAGGATCAAGACTACTGGGTTTCTCATTCTACAATGTAATAAAGAATCTGGCAGTTACAAAAAACTAATTCATGAGGGGCAAAGGGAACATGAAACAAAAATACATTCTCTTACAAATAAGTTATCGACTACAAATGCATTAAAAACTAAAAAGCAGTATCTAAAAAAACATGGCCTGTCATTCTTATTTACAAACACAAGAAGTTTACATTCCACTAAAATGGATGAATTAAGTATAATATTAAACAGGGAAGAAAATGAGATGGCAGCAATTACTTAAACCTGGTGGGGGGATAATTCTGATTGGAATACTAATATTTCAGGCTATAACACCATTTATAAAAATAGAATAACTAGAAGGGGAGAAGGAGTAGCTTTTCTCATAAAAAATTATATTAAATATAAATTAATAAATGATCCAGTGGATGAAATAGCAAATTAAATGCTATGGGTAAAAATTATGAGGGAAAAACAAACAAAATTACTAGTAGGTCTTTGCTATAGACCACCAGATAGCAATACACAAGACCACCAAGCAATAGTAGATGCCATAAATAAAAAAATTGACCGATCTGATATTCTAATACTAGGTGACTTTCATCTCCCAGGAATAAACTGGAATAAGGGAACTACCAATAATAATATGGAAAATTCATTTCTAGAGTTATGTGCATCGAATGGATTAGTTCAACTCATTAATACACCCACAAAGAAGGACAATATCCTAGATTTACTAATTACGGATATTCCAAATCATGTCAAAAACTTTAGAATCCATGACCCACTTCTTAACAGTGATCACTGTGTGATAACCTTTAATACTAAATTAATGTTTGAATGTAATCCAGGCAGAAAAACTTTTAAAAATTATAGTAAGGCAAACTTTGTTGAGCTTAAAAAAGAATTTGCACTATGAAAACGGGACAGTAGGTCTACATCACCAGAGAAAATTCGGTTAAGAATTAAAAATAATATTATTGAACTAGAGAAAAAATATGTGCCTGATAAAATAGGTTATAATAAAAAGGGGAAAATACCAGTCTGGGCTACCCCACATATATTACATCTATTAAATAAAAAGAAAGAGCATAACATGCTTCAGTTAGGTGTAAAAATGATTATAATCAAAACAAATATAGGGGAATATTAAAAAAGTGCAAAAGTGCTATAAAAATTAAAAAAAGGAAAATAGAATTTAAATTGACACATATAAAAGATGGTGGCAAGAGTGCCTACTCTTATATAAATAATAAAAAGCAAACTACTAGCACAATTGGCCCACTCTCACTAGACAATAACAAAATAGTGGAACCCCCCCCCCCCAGAAAATGGCCGAAGAGTTCAAAACTTACTTTTGTTCTATCTTCTCTACTGCAGTAGATAATAAACAAAATATTGAAAATATAAATAGTGTACTGGATGAAGATACCAAGGAAATTAGCAGGGAAGAAATTAAGACAAAATTGGAGGCAATTAATATCAACAAATCACCAGGGCCAGATAGACTTCATCCATGCCTACTGAAATAAATAGCACTATGGTTAATTGATCCACTATTCAAATTATATAACTTATCATTAAATTCAGGTACAGTACCAAATGACTGGAGAACTGCGCTGGTGACACCAATTTTTAAAAAAGGAAATAAAAGTGAAGTATCAAATTATAGACCAATTAGTCTAACTAGTATTTTAGGTAAAATCTTTGAAACTATTTTGAAACTAAGAATTGAGGATGATTTCATAAAAAAAAAACTTAGTAGACCCCAATCAACATGGTTTTAAAAGTAAAAGGTCATGCCTAATCAGTAACCTTGTTTTTTATGAGAAAGTTGGTAAATTCCTTTATGAGAAAACACCAGTGGATGTGGTATATCTGGACCTTTGTAGGGCTTTTGATAGAGTGCCACACAGAATCCTAATAAATAAAATGAATTCATTAGGAATGCACCATAAGTTGGTAAACTGGATAAAAGAATGGCTTCATAATCGTACACAAGCAGTGTGCATAAGAGGATATTCCTGTAGCACAGGCACTGTTACTAGTGGAATTCCGCAGGGATCTGTCCTAGGACCCGTGCTGTTTTCTATCTTTGTGTCCAATATGACAACAACTCAGAAGAATATAGCCATCAAATTAGCTGATGACACCAAAATTTTAGTTAAGGCCAGATCTGAAAAAGATATAGCAGACCTAAAAGAAGACCTAAAAAACCTAGAAAAATGGGCAAAACAAAACAATATGTACTATAATGTAAATAAATGTGTAATTATGCATTTGAGGGATTCTAATCCAAACATACAATTCAAATTAAATGGTTTTCCCTTGCAACCAATAACTGAAGAAAAGGATCTGGGAGTTATAATCAGATCAGACCTTACATTTAGTACTCATTGTAATTACATTAGAAACCATGCTAATAAGCTAATAGGTTGCATTAAAAAAGCATTTGTTACTCGTAACAGAGGTTGCAATTTGCCCCTGTACAAAGCATATGTACGCCCCCACCTGGATTACTGTTCCCCACTTTGGAGCCCCCATTTGAGAAGAGATGTAAACAGTTTGGAAGGTATTCAGCATAGAGTCACAAAAATGATTGACGGAATACAGGACAAAACATATGAGGCAAGATTGCCAAAGTTGGGTCTATACTCATTGGAATTAAGAAGATTAAGGGGTGACCTACTATTGATGTATAATATATCTAAAGATCCAGAACTTATGTCACTACTTGGTATGTCCTTTAATATCAGGGAATGTAATCTTAGGAGCCACAATTATCAATTATCATTAACTTACCCAAAGACTGATACCAGACGTTATTTTTACATTCAGAGGATTATTCCAGCATGGAATGCATTACCTAAATCTCTACTGGACACAAATAACCCTAGCACTTTTAAAATAAATCTTGATAAACACCTATTAAATTGGGTTTAAATACTTCCAGGAATCTGGAGATGTACTAACATGGGCTATGCCTTCTGTACATCTATAACTCTTAGTAGTATGACTCTTAGTAGTAACTGTAATTATACTTCACAAGCATTTATAATACCCAAGGTACTATCACTAAGAGTACACAATTTTTAAGCAAGTTAAAGTTGTGAGTGTGTGTGTATATGTGTGTGTGTGTGGCAGAAAAATATGAAATGTCACAGACATCAAATCTGACATAGAATATTTAATACCCAAAGATGTTAGAGAAACATAGAAACACAGAATCTGACAGCAAATACAGACTGCTTGGCCCACCCAGTCTGCCCATTTTTATGTTTGCTTGTGCGCATGTGCAAGAAACATATTGCGGCAGCTTACTGTAGTAGCGAGTTGTGGAGGTGTGGCAGTGTTGTGGCCAATGCCATCAGTCTATTTTGGGGCTTGTCTCTGTGGCATCAATAGAGGAGCAAGCTGTCGATGACAGCAGTATTGTAGCGTTCCACCAACTTGAAAGAAATTTGCTGCTGCAATCAGGGAGCACCCTGTCATTTAACAATCAGCTGTTTTTGCTGCTGGGGCGGTCCCTGATTCCAGCGGCAAATCACAGCTTGCCTTGTCTGGTGTCCCACTTCAATAAACATGGCAGCGGCTGTTGCCAGCCACCTCTCACATTCCCCATGAAAGCCGATGGGGTGCCCAATCCCACTGTCGGCATGCCCCCTCCACAGTTCATTTGCCGATGGGGTAGCCCAGTTCCCGTCGGCATAATGTCCCCCTCATTTGTTTTAAATAAACATGATGGCGGCCATCAGCATCCACCTCTTACAGTCCCCATGAAAGCCAATGGGGGCACCCAATCTCCCTGTCGGCATGCTCCATCCTAA
Source organism: Neoceratodus forsteri (assembly GCA_016271365.2). NCBI lineage: Eukaryota > Metazoa > Chordata > Ceratodontiformes > Ceratodontidae > Neoceratodus > Neoceratodus forsteri. The sequence goes on along the minus strand of CM057459.1, from coordinate 1,279,185,225 downwards.
GTTCATTTGCTAATGGGGAAGCCCAATCCCTGTCAGCATAATGTCCCCCCCCCATTTGTTGTATGCTAAGGGGGGTGCCCAAACCCCCTCAGCTCATGCACCCCCTTAAACACTTGGTATGTTCCAACAGGGTGCCCAATCCCCATCAGCTACAGCCTCCCCCAACAAACACCCAGGTGGCACGCTGAGTGCCCATTGTCTCTGTAATAGAAAAAAAGCATCCCGCAAGGTCTTTTTTTTTTTTTAAACCATGTAAAAACAGAAAAATGTCCCTCATAGAAACATAGAATTTGACAGCAGATAAGGACCGCTTGGCCCACCCATTCTGCCCATTTCCCTACCTAATGGATAAGCTGCAGATCCTAATTAACCAACAGTCTACTTCCTCCTACCCCAACCCCTAGAATTGCCTTATGTCTGTCTCATGCATTCTTGAATTCACCCACTGTTTTTGACTCCACAACCTCCACAGGAAGGCCATTCCATGCATCCACAACACTCTCCGTGAAAAAATACTTCCTCACATTACCTCCGAGCTGTCCCCCTTCTATCTTCAAATTGCACCCCTTGTTCATGCACATCTCTTTTTTCTGAAAGATGCTACTCTCTTGGACTTTGTTGATTCCTTTGAGGTACTTGAAAGTTTCTATCATGTCCCCCCGTCCCTCCTTTCCTCAAGGGTATACATATTAAGTTCCTTAAGTTTCTCTTCATATGTCTTCTGGTGCAGACCCTGCACCATTTTAGTTGCCCTCCTCTGGACTGCCTCCATCCTGTCTATGTCCTTGCGTAGGTTGGGTCTCCAGAATTGCATGCAGTACTCCAGATGGGGTCTCAATAGCTGTCTGTACAGAGGGATAACAACTCCTTGTTTTCTACTGGTGATACCTCTTCCTATACATCCAAGTATCCCAACCCTCCTTACTGCGCTCTCACATTGCTTGCCCACCTTTAGGTCATCTGATATGACTACCCCCAGGTCCCTTTCCATTTTTGTTGTGGTTAGTATGTCACCCCCCATAGTGTACTCTTCCCCTGGGTTTTTGTTTCCCAGGTGCATTACTTTGCACTTTTTTACATTGAATCTAAGCTGCCACACATTTGACCATTCCTCCAACCTTGCCAAGTCCCTTCTCATCCTTTCCACGCCTCCTTGTGTATCAACCCTGTTGCAGATCTTTGAGTCGCCTGCAAAGAGACATATTTTTCTTCCAGTCCCGCTCAATGTCACTTATAAAGACATTAAAAGAGGACTGGTCCTAGAACTGAACCCTGCGGTACCCCACTAGTTACCCCCCTTTCTTCAGAGTGGACTCTGTTTATTATTACTCTCTGTGTCCTGTTCTCCAGCCAATTATTTACCCAGGCTACCATCTTGGGACCCACTCCCAGGCTGGCTAACTTGTATTTTAATCTTTGTGTGGGAATGTGTCAAATGCCTTGCTAAAGTTTAGGTAGGCCATGTCCACAGTCCCTCCCTGATCTACTACTTTGGTCACCCAGTCAAATAAATCTATTAGATTCATCTGGCATGACCTTCCTGCTGTGAATCCATGCTGCCTTGGGTCCTGTGCCCCACTGGCCTTTAGGTACTCAACAATTCTTTCCTTCAGAAGTGATTCCATCATTTTCCCTATCACTGAGGTCAAACTAACAGGTCTGTAGTTTCCTGCTTCTGTCCTGCTCCCACTTTTGTGAAGGGGAATCACATCTGCCATCCTCCATTCCTCGGGTACCACCCCATCCTCCCATGATTTGTTAAAGAGGGTTATCAGTAGTGACACTAGTTCTACCCTTAGTTATTTTAGAATTCTGAGATGAATCCCATCAGGACCCATTGCTTTGTCCACCTTCAGTTTTAAGAGTTCTTTCAGAACTCTATTCTGTGAATGGACTGGTATCAACCCCCCTACCCAGAGTGTTTCTGTTGTTTGGTTTAAGTACCCCCCTTCTTCACTTGTGAATACTGAGCAAAATATTTGTTTAGTATCTCTGCCTATTCACAGTCACCATCTGCCCACCCTCCTCCCTTTATTAAGCCTCACTATCCCTCACTTGGTCTTCCTTCACTCCCTGATGTACCTATAAAAAGGTTTTATCCCTCTTCTTAACTGAGTTGGCTATCTTTTCCTTGGTTTGGGCCTTTGCTGTTCTGACTGCAATCCCTGTTCTTTCTGCTTTAACTGATACAGTTCTCTGTCCTGCTCCTTCTGTGATTCCTTGTACTTTCTAAATGCTATCTTTTTCTCCCTAACCTTAACTGCCACCTCCTTTGAGAACCATAGTGGTTTTTTACATCATTTTGTTTTGTTTATTTGCTTTACACAAAGGCTTGTTGCCTTAGTGATGGCAGTTTTGATTATTCCCTATTGTTCTTCAACCCCTCCTTCCTGGCCATTTTCTAGTGCATTCCTTAGGCACTCACCCATTTTGGCAAAGTCAGCCCTCCTAAAGTCCAGGACCTTTGCATTTGTATGGCTTGACTCTATTGCTGTGTTTATCGTGAACCATACTGTTTGATGGTCGCTAGTTCCCAGATGGCTACCCACTTCTACATCTGTGATCCTCTCTCCATCTCCATTTAAGAGTACCACGTCTAAGACTGCTCCCTCCCTAGTGGGTTCCAATACAAGTTGTCTAAGGCATGCCCCCCTGCAGGGCATCTAGAACGACCCCGCTCTTTGATGTGGCTGCAGCAAATGCACTCCAGTTAATATCTGGCATATTCAGATCCCCAATCAACAATATCTCACCTTTTCTGCCATTCTAAGGATACCTTCTATCATTTCCGTGTCCATTTCCTCCCCCTGAGATGGGGGTCTGTATACAACCCCTGTGCAGATTGTGCTGCCATTGCCAGTCTCCAAGTTGACCCACAGTGCTTCCTCTCCTCCCTGTTTACCCTTTTGTTCTGTTGCTTTGATTCCTTCCCTAATGTAGAGAGCTACTCCACCTCCTATTTTACCCTCCCTGTCCCTCCTGTAGTTAGTGTACCCTGGTATGTTTACATCCCAGTCATGGTTCTGTGTATACAATGGTTCTGTGACTGCCACAATATCCAGATGTTCCTCTTCCATCAATGCCACTAGTTCAGGAAGCTTGTTACCCAGACTACAAGCACTGGTACTCATTACTCGCCATTGTTTGATGGCTTTTCTTCTGGTAGCCCCATCCCTGCCCTTACTGACTTTGCTTTCTCCATTTACCCCAGTCATGCTCCCTACTGACCTTTCTACCTTGGTCTTTACCTCATTTAGTACCCTGTTTTGTAGGGGGAGGCTGGGAATTCTCTGCTGATTATCAGTGCCTCCCCCCTTGACTAGTTTAAAAGCTTGCCAATAAAGCATTTAAACCAATCACTGAGGAGACTGGTTCCTTTCCCGGACAGATGCAGGCCATCATGCCAGTATAGGTGGGTAACCCTCCAGGTGGAACTCCAGTCCCCAATAAAGCCAAAACCCTGTGCTGTACACCAGTTTTTCAACCATTCATTAAATTGCATGGTGCAGAGTACCCTTGCCTCACCCATGCCATAGACAGGCAGCACCTCCGAGAAGGATATTGTATTAGCTACTTATCTAAGGCCCTTCCCCAACTCCACAAACTCCTCCTGCACTGCTCTAATCCCATGCATGGCCAAGTCATTTGTCCATAGGTGGACAATGACATCCAGCACTGTCTCCCGCGCAGCTGCTGTCGTGATCCTTAGAATCCACTTCCTGTCCCTCCAAGCCATGGTGCCAGGCAGGCATCTTACATCACTTTCCTTGCCCCCTAGTTCTATCCCCCTGATAATTGAGTCTCCCATCAGGAGCTGCTTCCTTCCTGTGCAGCGTCCTGTTACACCTTCCTGTGGGCCTCCCTTACGACAGTTGCCAGCAGTCTCAGTCTCCACCATGTGTGCCTCCATAGGGGAACTATGCTCCACCAGAATGGCATATGGATTGTGGAGTGGTACTTCTGAAGGGGTGCGCCTCTGTTCCACCACCCTCACCCTTCCTGACCCCACTATGATCCAACCGCTGCTCCTTCTTGGCAACCTCTGAGACAGAGGACAGAGGTGGTGGCCCTGGTGTTCCCTGCATGGGGAGGGTTCCTGTACTCCTATTCAGTTTGGCCTAGAGACAGGCAACCTCCTCTCTCAGAGCAGAGAGTTGCCTGCAAATAGGGCAGCATCTCAGTCTCCAGAAAGTCTCCTGGAAGACTGCTGCTCCACAGCCAGTGCATTGCACTATTCCCCACATGTCTGTCTTCTTTCCAGTTTACCCTGTGTAAATTTTTTGTGTTGTGTTTTTTTTTTTTTATAAGTAGTATGTGTGCTTTTACTGTCAATGCAGTGTGCTATGCTGGTAAGGATATGACAGTTGTATGCCCTCAGAGGAAATGATGTCAGAACCCCTGGTATAAAGGGAGTGACAATTGGGGGGGGGAGCCTAAGCCATGCCCTCCAGACACAATCAGCTACAAGCTCTGACCCACCACTGTGAGGAGTGTTGACCTTTCTTTCAGCAAGACAACCTGCACAACGAGTTAACAGAGAAAATACCCAGCAAAGGAAAAACAGAGAAAAATCAAGCAGTTCAGCACAACACAGGTAAGCCTCCCTGACCCTATACAACTGGGTGTTGTGTGCTCTGAAAGCAATCAGAGGAAGACAATCTCCCCCACGTGAGGCTCTGTCTGGATTCAAATACACAAACTGCAGCCTTTGCTATGAGAACTAATCGGCCACCACCACCAGTAAATTATTTAAAAATAGTTTGATGCAAACTGTCACAGAATACTAGTAGACAGTCCAGTTACCCACAAGGGAAAACCAAATGTGCAGTATTCCAACCCTTCTGAAGTTACTCACAAGATAAGCAGTTTTGAAAACCCCTTTCTTGATTTAAAAACTAAAATAATTAAACACAAAGCGATACCAATGTAAGCATGTAAAGTAAAGAACACTTCCCTCAGATTTAAACAAAAGTGAAATTTGTTGCAGATTTCTAGTCCAGTATCTCCCATGCAGCTTTCAGTTGTTTCAAAGCACATCCTGTTCCAACGTCAAGAAGATGGGCTTGTCTCTGGTGCCCCCTCCCCCAACCCACACCCACTCTTTGCGCACCTGACCTTCCCACACCCCTCACCCCATACTTACCTTCTGAGCCTGCACATGGTGTATCTTCGTGAGGAACATGGTTGCACCTTCAAAGTTGACCACTTAACTGAAGAAATGCCGTAAGCTGTATAATAGCATGAATGGGGGTTCACCTTAAGTGGCTATCTCAGCCATTTATGTGAATTTTGGCACCAAATTTTACATATGGGGTTCTTGGGACCCCATCTCATGAATTCAGTGACTGTCATTCTGTTATTTGGTCCTGAAAGGTGATTTAGTGGTCACTGTGAAAATCACCTTTTGGGACAGATTAACGAAATGACAGTGTCACTGTTCATGAGGTGGGATCCCAAAAAGCCTATGTTGCAAATTTGGTAAAGAAATTCCAAAACGTGACTGTGTTACAAGCGTGCGTTGTGCAGCTTTCATACACGCTCATAACTTCATGAATTTGTAATATTTTCACTCCAGATTTTCAACATTGCCATTTTTTTCACGCATCCTTATGAACAGTACTGCTGTTATTTTTCACATCCTGGCCAAAATGTGTTTTCGCACTTCCAGCACACAATAGCACGGTCGCTGTGGGAAATCACTGTTCGGGACAGACTAAGAAAATCACAGTGACATTGTTCATGAGCGGAGGTCCCGAAATGCCTATGTTGAAATTTTGGTGACAAAAGTCCATAAAATGACTGTTACGAGTTTGCATTGCACAGTTTCCACATACACTCGTAACTTTGAGAATTTGTAATATTTTCAGTCAAGATTTTCAGCATTGTCAATTTTGCACACCTCCTTATGAACAGTACAGCTATCATTTTTCACACCCTGCCCAAAATGTGTTTTCGTACATCTGGCACACAGTGGCAGGGTCACTGTGGGAAATCAATGTTTGGGACAGATTAAGAAAATCATAGTGACACTGTTCGTGAGTAGAGGTCACAAAATGCCTATGTTGAAAATTTGGTGAAATAATTCCACTAAATGACTGTGTTATGAGCATGCATTGTGCAGTTTCCTCATAAGTTTGAGCATTTTTAGTATTTTCACTCCAGATTTTCAACATTGCCATCTCTTCACACCTCCCTATGAATGGTACAGCTGTCATTTTTCACACACTGCCCGAACTGTGTTTTTGCAAATCTGGCACAGGTGTGGTCACTGTGAGAAAACAACATTCAGGACAGATTAACAGAATCACAGTGCCACTGTTCATGAGCAGAGGTCCCAAATGCTTTCATGAGGTGGGGATCACAAAAAGGCCATGTTAAAAATCTGTAGTGCAAATACCAACAAATGCCCAGGACGTTAGGGTTTCTAACCACAATGTCCCACCATGTACTGTCTGACAGGTGTCAGGGGTGTGTCTTTGGATTGCCAGCTATAATGTTCAAGCCACTGCACCCCTACCTCCACCCTGAAGCCAGTGACAGGCATCGAGGTGTGCCTTGGACTCTTCAGCCCCAGAGTTCACTTCATTCTCCTATACTGCGCCCATTTTAGCATTTGACCTTTCGAAATGGGGTGACTATAAAGCCGAACACCCCAAGGCACACTTCAACACTTGTCGGTGTTTGCAGAACAGAGTGAGGTGAAATGCCATGAGCATTATGGGTGATGACCCAAAGGCACATCCCAATGCCTGTCCATCTCTGCAGGGTGGAGGTGGGGTTGGCATGGGTTCAGTACTTCAGTGCCATTCCTATTCTGTAGCTGTCTTAACTCCTGCATGTCCAATGCTAATATCAGCAAGCAAACATTTGGTATTGACAAATGCTTGTTTCCCTTCCTGTAGTGTCACCGCAGACCCTACTTGATCTGTAGCTCTCCCACCCCCTTTCTTCCCATTAAGATTCCCTTATGTCTGTCCCATGCATTCTTGAACCCCACCACTGTTTTTGCCCCACCACCTCCTCTGAAAGACTGTTCCAGGCATTGAGCACTCTTTCTGTGAAGAAGTATTTCCTCACATTTCTCCTGAATTTACACCCCTGCAGCTTCATTGCATGCCCCCTTATTCTTGTGCATCTGTTTTTCAGAAAAAAATACTCCACTCCTGTATCTTATTTACTCCTGCGAGGTATTTAAAGGTCTCTATCATATCCCCCATCTCCCTTCTCTCTTCCAGGGTGCACATATTGAGTTCCTTTAGTCTCTCCTTATAGAATTTCTGATGCAGACCATGCACCATTTTAGTTGCCTTCCTCTGGTAACCCTCCATTCTATCTGTGTCCTTCTGGAGATGTGCTTGATAGAACTGGACACAGTACTCTAGGTGTGGTCTCACCAGTGATCTATACTGAGGCAACACCACTTCGCTCCTTCTACTTGTGATACCCTACCCTATGCACCCCAGCATCTCACTGGCCCTTCCAACTATCCTGTCACACTGCCTTGCCATCTTTAGGATATCAGACAGGATTACCCCAGGTCTCTTTCTTGTTTGGTGATCGTCACTGCTTCTTTTCCTGTTCTCGCCTCTGAGTTTCTGTGCCCTAAGTGCATGATTTTGTATTTTTTTGCATTGAAAGCCAGCTGCCCTACCCTTCACCACTCCTCTAGTTTTTTCAGGACTGTGCACATTCTTTTCATCTCCTTCCCCAGAGTGTCCACCCTACTGCAGATTTTGAAATCATCTGTGCATAGGCAGACCTTCCCTAGAGTTCATGTTCATGTTCCATTTTTCCCTGAGACTTTCATTTACTGTATGTGGAGGGGTTGTGGGATAACAGATGGACCAGACACCAAACTTCAAGTTCAACACACAATCTCTGTGTGATATTTATTCAAAATGCAGTAGATAACCTTAAGCAATGGCATATCCCTTCTTCAGTACATCAGTTTGCAGCAACAGACTATGTATGTCCTTTCTCTTTGCACTTAGCCAGCACCTACTGACTCACTGATCTCTGACCTAACTAGCAATTGAGATGCAGCCTCCACCTCTCTGCGGGCCTTGTTTGCTTGGGTAGTGGGGGCTCAAATAATAATAATAAAAAAACAACAAGCTAAAAACAAAGAACCTCAGTGAAGAAGCACTGAAACATGGGTTACCCCAAAAGGGCATTGCCAATAAACCAAGTTTCAAAGAAACACAACATCACACATACTTCCATAATGCAAAGCATTATGGGATATATATAAATCACCATGATATTTCAGAATTGTTCAACTTACAGCAATTTACATGCATTTTAAATAGCATAACTAACTTACTTTCTGTAATAGTCACCTAATACTTTTTACCATTCTCAAAAACACCTAGTGCCATGGTATTTTCAACATTTACAGATTTCATAAACATGCAGTGTATACATCAAGGTATTTTATGACATAGTAGTGCTATTACATGCTAAATCCAACAAACGATAAACACATTCTGTTGTTTTACATATACTCGGAAGTACGAGGACCTGAGAGGGGAAAAGGAAAATGAAAGAGGACACTATAGCGTAGTCAAGAAAGGGAAGGGTGCCCATAGGTGGCCAACCTTATGGACTAGAAATTGTAAAGGATAGATTAGGCCAAGAAATAGAAGATCTGTTGCAACAGATTTAAGAAAAGGTTGGTCCTCAAGAGTGGCAGGAGCTCCCTGTCACACTGTACATGTACTGTACATGTGTTTTGACTGGCATTTTGTATGGTATTGTGTCATGTTTAAGTGTCTTTGTCTAATAGTGTTTTAATGTCTTTTGCATAAAAGAAGGAAAAAATAAAGTGAAACTGCACATTTAATGAATATAATGTAAAGCTCTGCAGGCACTGTACAGCAGCTGCTAGATATCATTGGTTAGACTTTCATTACGAAATGCTCACTGTGTGACCCTGAGCAACTCACTTAAGCTCCCAGTACTCCATTCTGCCCAGTTTCAGCAATGGGTTTGAGCAGAATCCCACTGGAAATGAGATGTGAAATCTCAGCTGGGCTATCCCTTGTAAATACATTGTAACAATGGGTAAAAGCAGCATCTTGATGAAAAGGAAATACTGCATCTCTGTTGGGCCCGTGCACCCCTTATGATTCACACCCCAACGGTGAATTCGGAAAAAAGACCATTACGGCAACAGTCGTGGTAATGGTCCTTTTTCTGTGTTTCCCCTTCCCCCAGTGTTCCGCCCCCTCCCTGGACCAACTCTGACCTGGAGTTGGAATCCTACAGTCCAGGGGGTGTGGGAGGCACAGCCCCCCCACAGAAAACACTGTTAGAATAGGCGTCACAATACCTGCATCAGTATTGTGCCGTCGCTGTGAGGGAGGTCGGCATTTTCACTGTTGACCTCCCTTGGTGCTTCTCCATTGGACTGGTCTGGGTAAATCTTATTCATTTACAGTATCTGACCAGGAAAGACACACTAAGCTGGAAAAGCTTGTTTCCAGGTGTGTCCTGGGAGTGGGTTGTGTGGGCCTGAAAATACATTGCACACATGAGTAAATGCAGGACCCCACTGGAAATGTGATGCTACAGCTCAGTTGGGTTGTCTTGGGTAAATAAATTGTAAACAAAACTTTATTATCAGTACTAACTGGCTTTTTCCAGTTCCTCCTCCCCCAAGACAGAGGGGGCAGTGTTGTCTAACTGTTAGAGAACTGTTGAGAATTGGGGATAGCTGATTCAAACCCCACTAGGGCCACATACTCACTGTGTGATCCTGAGCTACACACTTAACCTCTCAGTGCTGCTGTCATCCCACCCACTTACAGAAAAGGGTAGAAACAGGGGCCCACTAGACAAGAGATGTTGCATCTCAACTGTGTTGTCCTGGGGAAATACACTGTAAGAAATCAAACATAAAAACTGTCATCAGTTGCTTACCTTTACTGCCCCCCCCCCCCCGATGCTGTGTGGTCTAATGGTTAAAACAGTGTTAGGAACCAGGAAATAACAAGAGCAATCCTTGCTAGAAAGACATATTTACTGTGTAACCCTACGCAAACCTCCCAATGCTCCAGTCCACCCAGCTGCAAATATAGGTGGGTAGGCACAATACACCACTGTAAACAGGATGTTGCAAGGCTGTCATGATTGCTGGAGAACAGATAGCGTCTGCATATGTGGAATAGACAGGGGATACTTGGGCTGACTGGGTGAGCTTCATGGTCCGTCACTGATGACAGATTCTATGTTTCTATGTCCGTAGAGTCTGCCCCCAAAATTCACATCAAAATGAAGAAACCTATTAAAGTTGCATTTAATGTTCCCTTTAGATTAATGTTGAATTGTGTGCTCCATTATAGAAACTGTCATGGCATGATGTCTCTGGGATGTTGTATGTTAGCTGCACTGTTCCGATGAAATATATTCTAAAAATGAGTAAAAGCAGGACCCCACTGAAAGAGAGATTTTACATTTCAGCTGAGCCATTCTTGGTAAATAAAAACAACAAAACCAGGGGATGGCTAGCAACCACTGGCTTTTCCCAGTCCCCCCAGGCAATAAGGTTTGCTGTAGGTTGGAACACTGTTGAGAACCAGGAGGCTGCAGGGTTGAAACCTGCTACAACCAAATTTTATTTTTATTTATTTATTGAAACATTTCACCAAGAAAGGCACTCTGTGCAAATACAATGCTCGTCTCCTGGTGCGTCCTGGGGGAAGGGGGGACAGGAGGATTAATAGAGTGCTGTGCAATTACGTAACAATACAACACATTACAGTGTGAGCATTTACAATAATTAAGCATATAAGCACAATGTCAAGGGAATAAGATACAATAAACAATGAGTACTGTTTGAATAAGTGCTGGTGAAGGGAAGTGCTAGAGTACTGAGGATAGGCAGTCAATTGGTAGATACATAATCAGGAGCCTTTGGAATGGGTAAAGGCTAAGCATGTTAATTGCCGGGAGGGTGGGAGAGAGGTAGGGAGGTGGTTAGAACATATTAGAAGCTACTGTGTGACTCTAAGCTAGTTCCTGAAAATGAGATGTTTCACCTAAGCTGTGCTATCCTGGGTACGCTGTAAAAGTGAGTAAAAGCAGGACCCCACTCGAATCAAGGTGTTGTACTGTAGCCAAGCTTTCCTAGTAAAGAAAAAAATGTGTATATGTTGCTGAGAGTTACCCTCCTCCACTTACTAACCATAATATTTTCTCTTACAGAACATAAATTGTAGTCAGAAAGAAATAATGTGGCCGGCTTGGAATTGAACCCAGGACCCCAGAATACTGTCCCACATCAGAACCACTGAGCTATAGGCTCACATTGGCTGGACATTAGATTTCTGGAGAGACTCCCCCTTTCTCTGGTATTGCAGATTCTGCAACTAGAAAAGATCAAGAAGACAGATGTTTGGCACAGTATTTGCAACTGCTTAGTAATTAGTAATTGAATCACAAACTGTGGTGAGAAAGAACAAAGAAATAATGTGCAACATGCAAGGAATCCTTGGAGGATTCGCCAATACATGTCTTTGTTGCGTATCAGCCTGTAACTTGGCTTACCTTGGTGTTGTTAACAAAGTAGGCTAATGCACATTCAGTTGTCTCTCACTCCTAGTGGGTCTGTTGTCTCCTGTTGTTACCCAACAATAGATTATCCAACCTAGATTTAAAACCGTCTATGGAAGAGGCCTCGATGATATGGTTAGGTAATGCATTCCACCTGCTGGCGGTGCGTATATTAAAGAAGTTAAATCATTTAGTAGTGAATACCCTTGGTATTATAATTTGCTTACTGTGTGACCTGAGATTTTTATATTTAGATAGTAACTGCATAGGGCCCTCATTGAGGGGTCCTTTGTGATTTTATACATTAATAATAATAATAATCATTATTTGTTGTGCGCCTTTCAAAATTGTCAAGGTGCATTACAATAAAAATAAGAAGATAAAACAGCTTTATATAATTAATAGCAAGCCTCCCCATATTCTTCTAGTTTCCAATGAATACGGTTTCAGTTGATCTAACCATTCATTGTAATCTAGATTTTTTAGAACCTGGACTGACTTAGTAAACCTTCTTTGTATTCTTTCAACTGTTAGCATGTCTTTCTTTAGAAAGGGGCACCAAAGTGGAGATCCGAAGTCTAGATGTGGTACGATATAAGTTTTCTAAAGTTTCAGCATGCAGTCTTTGTCTGTAGATACGATGCTAGTTGAGAGGGTAGTAGATGTAGCAGCAGTTACTGAGACCTGGGCCACTCAAGGGGACAAGTGGGACCTAAATCTGGAGGGCTGCACTATGTTCAGAAAGGATGGAGGGAGGGAAGGGGGTGCAGCACTGGTAGTCAGAAATGGCATAGGTATTGGAGGGGGGGGAACATGGAGGCCATTTGGGTAACCCTGCTGATGCAGAGGTGTAAGAGAGTAAAGGTTGGAGTGGTATACAGACCTCCTGCACTGGCAGAGGCTCTGGAAGAAAGTTTGGTGGCAAACCTCAAGGGACACTGTAGATTGAGAAAGGGAAGGGTAGTGGTAATGGAGGACCTAAACATGCCGGGAACAGACTGGGGGACTATGACATCACCAGTGGCCAGGGAGCAGAGGCTGCTGGATGTCTTCCAGGATGCGTTCCTGACCCAGTAGGTGGGTGAGCCAACTAGGGAGGCCCGGACACTGGATGTGGTCCTGGCAGACAACGATCAGATTAGGGGCCTAGAGGTGAGGAACCCATTGGCAGGGAGTGATCACACCACAGTCTGATTCTTCCTGGACCTGGGGGGGGGAGGAAAGCCGACAAGGATGGTAATAGCTGATTTTAGGGGTGCAGAATTCAGGGAAATGAGAAGGATCCTTAAAGATCGTTTGCTCAGGATGAGGCTGGATATGGATGTTGACAGCAGGTGGGAGATCTTTAGGAGGGGATGTTTCCTTTAATTTACATAGCTCTTGGTGGACCATATCATGGGTTAGGTTAATAGGTTCGGAATCTACTAGGCAGGAGGCAGGAGGCAGGAGTTACTGAATTTTTTGCATTAAATACTGAGATAAAATATTGATTAAAGCAGTTGGCAATTTACTATTATTATTATTATACTATTGTCAAGTTATTGTATTAATTCTATTGTTTGTTTATTATTGTTGGCATATGTATAGAAACTTTTACAGTCTTTCTTCTGTGCCAGTCTGTTTTCTAGCTTAATCTTCTCTTTTTTAATCAGGGTTTTTAGGAGTTTCTGTTGTGGCTTATATTTTAATTGGTTTGTTAAGGAAGGATTTATTTTGTAGCTCCTGAAAGCTTTTTGCTTCCTTCTAATTTGTTTTTTTATGGCACTGAGAACCAGAGTGTGATATTACCTTTTCTATTAGTTTTTTAGTCATCGGTATATGCTGCTCCAATAATACTTGTAATTTATTTTTTAATTTATTCCACATTTGCTCAACGTCCAGGCCATCAAAAAAGTATTCCCCAATTAATTTCTAGTAGGATATGATTAATTTTAGGCCAGTCAGCTTTTTAATAATCTGGTAGAGATGTTCCATTTTTGGTTTTAGAATGGATGAGATTAAGGGTACATTCAATAGTTTTACGGTCACTGGTTCCAATGTGGGTTCCTTCCCCAACATTGCTTATGGGTTCTTTGCCATTTGTAATTACCAGATCAAAAAATATTCTTGCCTCTGGTAGGAGTGATCACAAGCTGATCACATCCAAAGGATGATATAGTGTCCACTAGGGTTTGTTCAAAAGATGACACACCCTTCATTAAGTCCCAGGTATTAAAATCGCTGACTACTACCATGTCACCTAAACTGAGAACTGTATTAATTTCATCTATTAATGCATAATTATAATTGGTGTTACTGTTTGGTGGTTTATAACATACACCCAGACTTATTTTAGGGGAGTGGCTGAACTGTAAATTCAACCATAACGTTGCTGTAGTCCTACTAGTGTGGTTATTATAAGGTTGTAAATTGTTGCAAGTTATGTGCTCAGATATATAGCAGCATACACCTCCTCCTTTCCTATCAATTCTATTTTTATAAAATAGCATGTACTCTGGGATGTTATTGGACCAATCACTTGTATCATCCCACCAAGTTTCAGAGAGACATACTATATCTGTTTTATGGTTCACTGTAAGTATTGTCAGTTCCGCTAGTTTGGTCTGATTTAAACTCCTTGCATTAATACTCCATATTTTAAGGTTTGATTGGTTGTCAATATTAGCATTATATTTCACTGTTTTTCCTGTGTCCCTCTTTGTAGTTTAAGTTTTACAAATGATGTTTTCAAAAGATCTCCTCCATTTATATGCCCCTTGCTTGCTTAAGTGCAGTCTATCCCAGCAAAATAATGAATCATTATTGGAAAAGATTTTCCAGTGGGTGTCAAATGAGTAACCCATCTTAAGGGTCCATTTCCTTAGCCATTCATTAATACATTTTATTTTCTGGATGGTTTTGTAATTTGCCTTTGGTACCGGTAGAATTTTGGAAAAATAAATTTTGCAGCTTTTTTCCTTTAATGTTTCCCCCAGCTTTACATGACTGTTCTTGTCTCTTCTGTTGACATGCTTTTTATATCATTGGTGCCAGCATGTACAATCACAAGCGGGTTTTCACCTGCATTCTGAAGAATGTTATTACACATGTTATGAATGTCTTTAATACTGGCTCCTCTAAATGAAGAGCATGCAATGTTGTGTTTATCTTTTCTACCGACATATTTGTCAACATACTTGACAATGGAATCACCGAGAACAAAGTATTGCCTGGGTGCTTGGTTGGTACCTATGGAATCCGTAGGCTGGTCATTCACTGAGGGAGTTACACTAGATAGGGCACCAAAAGCAGCTGCTATATGTTTTTTTCTTTTCCTTATGTTTGCCTACCCCACCTTGGGTGCTATTGGTGGTAATACTGTGGTTAATGGTAGTGGAACTAGGCAGTACACCATCCATTGGACAATGGCAATTTTGGACTGGAATTTGGGGAGCGGCCTGTATCACATCCCTTACAACAGGTTCTGTAGCTACTTCATTGGCTTGCTCTTCCACCTGTATTTCCATGGGATCAATATTGAGCAAAGGTTCATATCTATTCATTGGAATAATGTTATTGCCCATGGCCTTCTGTCTTGATTTTGATTTGTGACCCACTATTACTTCAGTCCAGGCTTCCAGGTCATTGGAGTCTGAAACATTGAGATCTGTATCCCCAATGTCTCATTTTCTTTTATACATCTGTGTCCTCTTTTCCTTTTGATAATTACTGCCAGCATTAGAATTCAACTGTGACCCAGAGATAGTGTCATGTATAGCTCTGCTTGATTAATTACTAGATGCTGTATATGAATTCTGACTTATTGTAGATTACCCTCACACACACACACACACACTTACAGAGCTGTGGTTGTAACGATTCCTTCTCAAGTTGCATTTAAATACACAAGACTCAGCCAGAAAAAATTAATTTGACAGTCTGCAACATAAAGCTAACAGCTGTATCATCTGCAAACTTACTGCAAGCTAGGCCTATCACTGACATCAGAACTGCATGACTCAGAGTGAATGTAGCCCTAATCTTTAGGTAAATGCAGGAAACAGCACGCATGACTACAAGAGGTACTACAAGCTATGCATGTTGGCACCTAATTAGAATTGATTATTTCTTTATATCCTAAACAGCCGTGACTTATATTTCCCTATGTCACATTGAATTCTCAGATCACTTTCTGTTGGGCTGTATGTTTCCTAACTTCTTGTCCATTCATACTGGAAGGGGCCTTTGAAAATTAGATAATGCACTGTTACTGGACTCAGCTCAGTTTAGTGAAGTTATACAGACCATAAGGTCTGCATGATGCTTACATGATTCCCCTTTCTGCTAATTAGAGAATACAAAATCTGACATTGAAAGATGTTTTTGTAATAAGGTATATCAATTAAATAAGGAGTCTTATCTTTTGTATTTATTTATTTATTTTATTTACTTATATCAAAAGTTTTACCAGGAAAAACATACTGAGCTGAGAACAGCATGTTTCCAGATGCATCCTGGGGGGTGAGGGACATGGAGTACGGTAAAACATGACTCGAATAATAACAAATAGTAAGACAGAGTTGATAGATGAGTCAGACGAATACACAGACTAAACATACATCAGTTATGACCAAAGTAAAAGAAGTATTGGGCTAGTACTGGCACAGACCATGCACAAAAACCCAGAAGAGATGGTGTCTAGAAAGGAGATTGCAGGGTTGAGGATGCTGGGTCACGGAGCTGTCAAGGGCTTATGGCTTGGGTTGCAACTACATTGCAAATGGACTGTATTTTTGTAGTTAATCTTTTTATTGACAGTGACATGGATTACATACAATAAAGTATCATATCGGGGTATCATACAAGTAAGTCATATTTGTTATACACAGCCAGCAAGGTAAACATGTGCAAACAAAAGTAATGAATGTATCGGCAAGTAGTGTTAATACTTCAGTATTAATTCAGGTCATGTCAATGACATCCTACTCTTGAGAGGGTCTTACATATAAACTAGTAGAGGGTACTCATGCTACTGTGACACACGTGCCATCCCATGGGGGGGGTCTGACTGAAGAGGCTCTTTTTTCTTTAAGTATTTTACTGATTGGATAAACAAAGCGATAAATGGAGGAGAAAATGAGAGATAGTCTTGGGAGTTTGAACATGTCTTTGCTGGAGATGGTGGCAGAGGGTCCAGCCTTTTGGTTAACGTATTTCAAGTATGGGTCCCATCCTTTGTATTGTTCCTGGCCTGCTTCCCTGCCAGTATAAAACAGCTTTGCATTGATCTCTGGAGTCTCCATGGAAGTAAGCCATTCTTGAAAACTAGGTATATCAGTGGTTCTCCACCTTCTGAGGAGAAGCAGTTTGACTTCTATTGTTGCCATAATAAGTCATTTCATAGCTGAGTGGTTAAGGGATACTGCAGGAACTGGGTGCCTTAGTAAGATAGTTTCTGGTGCCATAGGATGTCAGACTTGAGTATGGCAGAGCATGTCTGAATCACCTGTCTCCAGAAAGGCTGTATTGATGAACAGTTCCAGAGGATGAGAAACAGTTCCACACGTGTGTTATTACATCGCCAACATGTAGGGCAAGATTTCATTTTGTATAAGCCAGCTTTTTTGGTCAATACAGGCTTGAAGAATAAGCTTTGATGAGAGGGGGGACAGCTCAGGGGCAATGTGAGGAAGTATTTTGGTGGATGCATGAAACAGCCTTCCTGAGGAGGTTGTGGTGTCTAAAACTGTGGGAGAATTCAAGAATGCATGGGACAGACATAAGGCAATTTTTGTGGGGAGTAGGAAGAAATAGGCTGTTGGTTAAATAGGATCTACAGCTTATCCTCTAGGTAGGGAAATGGGCAGACTAGGTGGGCCAAGTGGTCCTTATCTGCCGTCAAAGTCTATGTTTCTATGTTTCTATTAGCAGCTCTGCCATTCAGCATCAGATATGATAGTGGATAATGAGTTTTGCCATTTTTCTTTGGCATGTGTGGAGGGGTTTGGTGCCGCATCCCTTATGAATTGTTGTATGATTCTGGCCTGCCCTTTAGAGGTGGTAAGTCATTGATTAATAGGTAACGGTTGAGCCTTCCTGTGAGGGAGGTTTCTGCAGGTAGGGCACGTGGATTTAGAAACATAGAATTTGATGGCAGATAAGGACCGTATGGCCCACCTAGTCTGCCCATTTTCCTACCAAACAGATAAGCTGTAGATCCTAGTTAACCAGCAGCTTACTTCCTCTTACCCACTACTAGGACTGCCTTATGCCTGTCCCATGCATTCTTGAAGTCCCCCACTGTTCTTGACTCCATGACCTCCTCAGGGAGGCCGTTCCATGCATCCACAACCCTCTCCGTGAAAAAATACTTCCTCACATTACCCCTGAGCCGCCCCCCTCTATCTTCAAATTGTGCCCCTTTGTTCTTGCACATCTCTTTTTCTGGAAGATGCTACCCTCTTGGACTTTGTTAATTCCCTTGAGGTACTTGAAAGTTTCTATCATATCCCCTCTCTCCCTTCCTTCCTCAAGAGTATACATATTAAGCTCCTTTAGTCTTTCTTCAGACGCCTTCTGGTGCAGACCCTGCACCATTTTGGTTGCCCTCCTCTGGACAGCCTCCACTCTGTCTATGTCCTTGCAGAGATGGGGTCTCCAGAACTGCACACAGTACTCAGATGGGGTCTCACCAACTGTCTGTACATAGGGATAACAACTTCCTGTTTTCTACTATTGATGCCTCTTCCTATGCATCCCAGTATCCCCCCAGCCTTCTTTATTGCCTTCTCACATTGCTTGCCCACCTTTAGGTCATCTGATATAATTACCCCAGGTCCCTTTCTATTTTTACTGTTGTCAGTATCTCACCCCCCATTGTGTACGCTTCCCCTGGGTTTTTGTTTCCCATGTGCATTACCTTGCACTTCTTTGCATTGAATCTGAGCTGCCATACATTTGACCATTCCTCCAACCTTGCCAAGTCCCTTCTCATCCTTTCCACTCCATCTTGTGTATCAACCCTGTTGCAGATCTTTGTGTCATCTGCAAAGAGATTTAGATTTAGATCATTGAGAGTACAAGTTCCTGAGCTGGGAGTACCTCCAGAAATCTGATCTAGAGAGATCATACCTTGACTGTATATTCTGGAAGGAATCTAAAGGTACCCTGTGGTTAACAAGTTGAGTATTCTGCGTTTCTGTTTGGATTCTCATTGATGCCATTGTACTGGGTTTCCCCCTATATGTAGCAATGGGGTTTTCCATAAATATGTATATAACCCTGGATTGTGGCAAGATTTTGTGAGCTGGGAAATTTTTTTTCAGGCTACGTGGGATGATTAAATAGTGAGCCATTTCCCATATTTTTGGGGGAGTGTATTTCCCAGTGAGATTGAAGGATGGAAATGATCTATTATGGTTGATTCTATGTCAGCCCAAGCAGGTTGGTTGGAACCTAAGTTTTGAAACAACTGAGTGGTTTTAGTGGTTACAAAGTAGTACAGTAATGTTTGAATTGGGGGAGACTCCATCCTCTATGTTTCTAGTAGGCTTGCAGTTTTTCCCTACTGTATCTTGGAGGGGAGGCTCTCCACAAGTAGTGGCCTATAAGTGACTCTAGCTGCTGAAATCACTTTTCTGGGATCTTAACATGCATATGTGCTAAGAGATAAAACACTTTTGGGACCACCATCCTTTTAATGGACTTGATTTTCCACAGGAGGACTAAATTCAGATGATTCCACCTGTTAAGATCTTTCTGAATTACATTCAGCAGAGGATTGAGGTTATTAGGGATCAGCTTGTGAAAATTTGTAGATAAAGTAACTCCCAAGTATTTGATTCCCATAGAGCAGGGATGTCCAACCTTTTCAGGGTTGTATGCCACATTTCAATATCTGAGTAAGATGTGAGCCACAACAACGTGCGGCCTGTACCATACACACATTTAGCCATATTTAGGAATTAAAATAATAACAGTCATAGTAAATAGTCAATAATCATATTTTATTAAGTTATATTAAGTTACAGTATTATAAAAAAATAGTTGTAATTTTAAAAAAATTATTCAGAGCAGCTCTGGAGCATTAGATTTGCTTGCAGGCTTAGTAAAAATAGCTTGCTAAACACTCAGTGCACTTTTCAGCTCCTGTACTTTGACTTTTCTCAAATTTGAAAGACTGTGACATGTATTTGATACATAATTGACAACCCCCTCGTGAGCCACATCAAACTGCTTCATGAGCAACATGCGGCTTGTGAGCTACAGGTTGGCCACCCCTGCCATAGAGGCCCAGGCAAGTCCAGAGTTGCTCACCAAATCAGGAGGGGAGGATTTGTTTAGAGAGAGGATTTCAGATTTACCCTTGGAAATTCACAGTCCTGATATTTTCTCAAATGTATCTAAGGTGGACAGGATGCAGGAAATGCTTTTTTGAATGTTACTAGTAAGTATTAAGTAGTCATCAACATAAAGCTTAGTGTGATACTAGAAATTCCCCACCTTAATCCCTGCAATTTGCTAATGCGTTCTATCGGACGCAGTCAGTGGCCCAACAGCTATAACAAATAACAGGGAAAATAAGGGGCAACCTTGTCTGGTTCCCTTCTGATGTGTAAAGGGGAGATGTAGAGAGCCATTAGTTAACACTTGAGCTGACGGATTGTTATACAAGGTCCTTACTGACTGTGACAGGGCTGAATAGTTACACTGTGGAAATGATTACAAAAAAGCTATCTGGAATTTAGGGGGTTAATCTGAGATGCAGTTTGAGCTATCATCATGTTTGTTCACAAATGTTTGCGGAGTTGTCAAGAACAGGTCAGTTCTGGGTTACCATGTTCTATTTGTTGCACCTGCAAAGAAACTGACAAGAATATTTTGTGATAAACAGGATATCTCCTTAATGAGTTTCCAGGCAGAGGCTTATAAAAAGAGCAGCAATACTTTTGTGTGAGAGAGAGAGAGAAACTTGGAATTAGAGATTACTTTCAGATGAAGGACTCTGTTTTCTCTGTTTGTACGGCCTCTGTAAATAGATATACTGAACAACTGTTATTTTTTATTTGACTGTTATTGATAATATAAAAATGCTACTTGCGAATTTTATAGCTGCTCCTGGTTTCCTATGCTTTCTGACCTGTGCCTCGATGACACCCACCTACCGAATTCCGGGCCTACATTTACATGGCTTAGGGCAGCATGCAGATATTCCCACTCCACAGAGTCAAACACTTTCTTAAAATCTATAGTGATGGCCACTGCTGGAGTGGGAAGTATTGCTGATTTCTGAAAAAGAGTAACCAGGGCACGCAGATGGTCTGAGATAGCCTGTCCCCTAATAAATCCTACCTGTGAGGGGTGAATTATGGATGGAAGAATTTTCTCCAGGCGTGATACTAGGATTTGGGCCAAAATCTTTGCATCCACTTTTATTAACGAGATGGTCCTATAGCTTGCTGGCAGTGGAGGGTCTTTACCTTCTTTGAGGAGGACTGTGATAACCACCTCTTTAAGAGAAGTAAGGAGAGCACCTCAAGAGTAAGTATCTTAAAACATTTGGAGCAGTGGAGTTGCTATATTTGCTTTTAAGATCTGATAAAAGTCTGCCAGGATACCATCACTACCAAGAGCCTTGTAGCGTGCCATACCATTTATAGCCTGTATCAGTTATTTTCCGTAATGGGGATGTCTAGTTCTGCCTGTTGAAGGTCGGTAAACTTAGGAATGGTGATGTTGGACAAAAACCTTTCTACCTTGTGGGGATTAAATGATGTGTGTGTTTGATAAAGTCCCTCATAAAAGGCCTTCATTGTGTCATTCATGTCTCAAGGGGAGGTTTCTGAGAACCCTTTGGAGTCTCGCAGCTGATCTCTGTATCTCTGTACTTTCGGTTTGCGCAGCCTTTAGGAGAATAATTTCTCCGCTTTCTCCCCATGATCCCAGTGTCTGCACTTAAAGAGAACAGGAATAGTTTCTAATTGGTAGCTGTTTATAATGTTCCCATTTACAGAAATTGTATCTATAGGCCTAAATAATCCATGTGGCACTGTACCTTAATGAAAAGTGATATGAAAAACTATTTTACATTGTTTTGCTTATATTGGCTGCATTCTGTTACAGTTCTGTTCACAGAACTAGAGATCTGGGCCCAGATATTCAAAAGGGATGCGCCATGTGCAATAGAGATGTGCCAGCACAAGTACGAAAATGTGCCATTCTGCGATATTCAGCAGGAGGCAGCTTCGCCGCACAAGTCACAATGCACAAGAGCGCAATGGTAATGAATGCATGCACAACTGTAGGGGAGGAACCTTGAATAAATGGCACAGTGCGATATTCAACAGCATGCGCCATGCGCAACAGGGGAGCAAGCGGAAGTTGCACGATAGCGGAAATGATCCAAAATAAAAAGGAACAACAGAGAGGTGCAAGAATGCCACAGGGAAGCCAGAGGTGGGAGCAAGGTGACAGCAACTGGAAAGAGGGTAGCAGTGAGTGGGACTGTGCAGGAGCAGGACAGGGCACACCTGGGAACAAACAGGAACAGGACAGGAGTGGGAAGCCTGTGCCACTGTGCAGGAGAGACAGGGAAGTGCCACAGTGGACTGAGGGCAGTGGCAGTAGGCAGGACAGTCAAAGGCTGGAGGTGTACCTTGTGCAGGGGGAGCATCACAAAGGACAGCAGGGGGAATGGGATAACAGCTGCCGGGGGGGGGACACCAGCCAGGGACATGGCCAGTGCCACCTTCCAGATGGAGGCGGTAATGATGGGGTGTGAGAAGGCAGGCAGCAGTGGGGTGCGGCCGTGGAAGGGCCCGTCAGCAGTATGCCCCCAACAGGTGGTACTGAGCCCGCACCACCTTCGAGCACTACACTGACACAGAGATTGTGGGCCAGTACCACCTGAACCGGGTGATTGTGAGGTGGCTCTGTGAGCTGTGCAGTGATGAGATGCAGGCACCCATATGATGGAGCCATGCTCTGTCAGTGGAGACAAAGGTGACAGCTGTAATGTGCCTGCTCACCATGGGCATATTCCAGAGACCAACAGGGGACACAACAGGCATAACCCAGTCAGTCGCGTCACGCCTACTCACACAATTCCTCAGCGCACTGCTGCCACATGCTGCGGAGCACATCCATTTCCCCAGCACTCAGCGGAGCACACAGCGCACATACAAGAGTTCCACAGGGTAGCATGTATGCCTGGCGTGCTTGGGGCCATTGACTGCACCCATGTGGCCATCCGCACGCCACCTGGCCCTGATGGTGTAGCATACCTCAACCGGAAGGGTTATGCCAGCATCAACTGCCAGGTGGTGTGCGATGCCAGGGGATGCATAACCAATGTCTGTGCCACGCACCCTGGAGGAGCAAATGATGCCTTCATCTGGCACCAGTCTGCACTGTGCCACAGGTTCGAGAGTGGGGACATCCCCACTGGCAACCTAGTGGGTGAGTATGTACATCACGCAGGATGACATGGGCAGCTGGGGGGGATGCATAGTCAGAGGTGCCATGGGTACCCGCCTGGACGGCCCATGGCAGAGCGATGCTGACCACCATACTAATGTCCACCTCTACCACACAGGTGGCAGTGGCTACCCACCTGGCCCTTGGCTGCTCACACCATACCGGTGCCCTGCGACCCCATCGCAGCAACGGTACAATGAGGCACATGCCACCACATATAATGTCATAGATCGGGTGTTCGGGATGCTGAAAGCACATTTCCGTTGCCTGGACATGTCTGGCGGTGCCCTACAGTACAGCCCCACGAAGGCCTGTGGGGTATTCCTGGCCTGTTGCATCCTGCACAACATGGCCAATGATTGTGGGATAGCTGTAGAGGTCAAAGAGGAGGACAGCGATGGGGACGATGAGGACACCGGTCCAGACGATGATGGGCAGCCACTCCTTGGGCGAAGGAACCCCCGCCTGATCCGGATGTCACAGCTGCACTGGGACACCATCACAGAGGAGCACCTCGACCAACACAGGTAGGACATGGGGCCATGTGCAACCACCAATGGCAAGGGCACAACCCACAGACATACATGGACGAACCCCAGGGGCAGATGGTGGCAAGGAAATTGGCTGAGTGTGGAACCGCACACGCCATCAGGAATGGGCAAGACCTAACATGACACGCGGTCATGCACACACATACACCCCACAAGACATGCACAAGGGGTAGAAGGCACACCAACCCCTACTGCAACCCCTAGCCACACACAGGTCCACAGATGACCACACCCAGTGCCCATCACTGTGCATGTCTCAGACGTTGGGCACCGTTGCACACTGGTGGACAGCGCAATGCAGGCATCATCATGCACAAGCCACAGTGGCCAGCAGCCAGGAGGGTATGCACATGGACCGTGTGTGTGTGTGTGCAGGGCCGGGTACCCAACCCGTGCATCGCACGTTGCACAACACACTGCATACAGGACAGCGTCAGACAGTAGCCATGGTGGGAGACAGGTCAGTCATGTGGCACAGTGCCACGGCCACCACGGATGTGTGGGTGGCCCCACCGAGACCTGCCGGCCATGACAGACTGACCATTGGCCTCATGGGGTTGCACCGACAGTCCCCAAGGGGTGACGCTGTGGGAACGTGACCGTGTTCGACCAGGGGTCTGCAGCTCACCGAACATGCCTGCGCAGTATGCCCACACCTGAACCCGGTGTTGACATGGAAGGTGTCACACGATGCTGGAAACGGGGGGTGGATGTGACACTGTGCAGTGTCTGTGGCACATGGGCAACAAACTGGTTGCCCAATGTGGCCATGACAGCTGTGAATGCACGTGTCTGCCTGTCAATGGCAGCGGTCACATTCTCCCCCTGCCGGGCCATCTCTGCCAGGAGCAGGGCATGGTCTCTGCTGCGCCGCTCCTCTACCTGGCGCAGAACTGCACTGAGTGCGTCCACTGCCCTAACAAACCGTGACTGCTGAACT
Organism: Neoceratodus forsteri; assembly: GCA_016271365.2. NCBI lineage: Eukaryota > Metazoa > Chordata > Ceratodontiformes > Ceratodontidae > Neoceratodus > Neoceratodus forsteri. The sequence continues at coordinate 1,279,160,727 of CM057459.1, read as the reverse complement.
ACAGAAGCCTGGAGTAGGCGGCTGTGCTCATCAAAGAGGTCATCCGCCAGATCGGCATGCTGTCCCTCATGGTGTCCCTGGCCATGCTGGGCATCACCCCTTGATAATGGGTGCTACACACCAGAGCCATGCCGGGGCACGTCCACACACGGTGCACTGACGCCGCCCTCCAACACTGTCCCCCAGTCACCATTGGCTGACTGCTGACACTGCCCCTCCAGCCACCGCTCGCCTGGGCTCACAGGTGCCACTGCATTGGCCGCAAGAGCCCCACCGACCTGGACGCACAACAGTGCTGCCCCACTGGTGCATACAGGCACAGGCTAGGACTGTGATGTCACACAGGCCTCCACGGTGGCACCACCCACGGCTATGCCCATGCTGTTACCTGCTGTGGGGCCATCCTGTGGCCCACATGTATCACTGTCCATGATGTGTAATCCATCATCATCAGTGCCGGATCCGGCACCAGTCCGTGTCACAGCACGCTGGCATCCATGGACACTGTCACGCTGGGACACGGGCAGGGCCTCCCCACACCAGCACCACCAACTTCAGTCCGGACAGACAGGCGGGCATACTGTGGTTCTGACCCTTGACACCTGTGGAGGGGGATGGGCACTCCTCCATGTCCAGGGTATCACCCTCAGCAGACACACCCACCACCGCTGACCCATGTAGATGCTCAGGAGCTGTAAGGGAACACAGTAGCATTAATGTCTCTGCCATACCCTGTGGCATTCACCCCACCCCCCACACAGTGACAGCACAGGACCTACCATGCAGTGACGTGCTGCCACCTGTTTGGAAGCCACCACCTGGAATGCCCTCTAGGGCACAACACCGCATGCTGCCAGCCACCCGCTCCTCCTGTGGTGTCAGGCGTGGCACATCCAGCTGTCCACCACCAGTTGCAGCACGTGCTGCCCTGATGGCAGCCACCTTATCTTTTATCCTCCTCTTGTCCATGCCCACCTTCTTCTTGCACTCCTGCATGGACAGCTAGTGGCTGCCATGCTGGTTGATGGCACACGCTACCTCATCCCATGCCGCAGCACGGGCCTGTGGTGTTCCCTGCTGTCCACTGAGCAGTAGTTCCCTGTCGAGGTAGGCCTCAAACAGGGCATCTGATTCTGCCCGGGTGAAGTTTGGCCTCCTCAGTCTCCCACATCTCTGTTTCTCCTCCTTCTCCTCACGTTTGATCATTATTGATCCTGTGGGAATGACAGGTGTTACCTCTGAATGTGCAGTCCCATGCATCTCCCACACACCACAGTCCATACTTCCAAACAGCATGCAACCCACCACAATAGACTGCAATACCAAACAATGACCTCTGAAGCCCCATGTCACATTTATATAGCGCAAGGCATGCAAATGAGGTGAGGCGCATCTTTAAATGGATGCTAATGCAGTGGCTGCGCCATGGAATTGCTGATGAGCTGATTTGCATATGCTGGCTGAATATTGTGCTGTTGCGCCTTACGCAATTGTGTTGAGTGTGCTTAGGCAAAGGCGCAGCTCTGTGATGTGCACAATAGGCAACACACAGCACATGCCCGGGGTGCTGACACCGACACCTGCCATGCTGATGACGTGCTGAGCATGGGAGGAAGTGCAAGGCATGGCTACCACTGTGCCAGAGGCACTAGTGCCCTGGAGTGCCGTAGGCACCATGGTGCCACAGTGCGGTAGGCCACTGCAAGGCATCACACACAGGCACCTGACTGCGCTACACGCAGGGAGTCCCTATCATGCTGTGGCGGTCTGTGCGTGATGGACCCTTGACCCTGCGGTTGACCTTTGCCCCTAGGTGCCATGCGTCCACATGGGTGCACTCCTATCGCACTGTTCGGTGACAGCGTGAAGGGGAATGGCAGCGCTGTACTGCGCAGCATCTGCACGTGGTGGACGTGCACTACAGAGCGCCATTTTGTGATCCTAGCTGCAGTAGTCATGGCACGCAGGACAGCAGCCATGTGGAGCCCTCTGGAGCTGGCCAATTTGGTGTCCATTGTAGAGCCCCATGCTGGGGCCCTGTTTGGGGATGTGCCCTTAGATAGGGCAAGGAGTGCAGTCTGGGAGGAGGTGGCAGTGTCACTGGAGGAGGCCATCGGTATCACCAGAAGTGCGGAGCAGTGTCGCTACCACTATGGGGACCTCCGGCGGAGGGACCCAGACAGGCTTGCCCATCTACGGGCATGTGCCAGGTGAGGCACAGTGCCACGTCCAGGTAGGTGCTCCATCCATACACTGGTAGCCTCCGTCCAGGTTTTGCGGTCGGCATGTGTCCACCATGGGGGGCAGTACAGTGTGGGCAGTGGTGGTCGTGGTGGGGTTGCGGCATGGTACACACCGGGGGGGGCCTTTGCTACTGTTTTGTACTGATGTTCCCCTCTCCATGTTTGCACCCTAGGCCCTGAGGAGATGCGACGAGTCCGAGAGTCACGGGCACAGCTTGACCAAGAGGCTGCCCGGCAACAGCCACGTGATGGTGGGCCCTTTCAACAGCAGCGCCCAGATGTAGCGGATGCAGGTGAGTACCTTTCTTCCTGGATATTCTGTGCATGCTGTGTTGTGGGGTAGATGGCGGTGCACGCCACACGGTACACTCAGCACTGTCCTGTGGCACTGCACGTGTGGGTGTGTGTTGCTGGTGGTCCATGCATGCACCGGGTACATGGCTGTGCCACTGTCTTTGCACCGCATAGCCATGTCACTGTACAGCCACGGTGGTGCTGTGCAGGACTTGGGCGGTGGGTGTGTGCAGCGGTCCGCATGGCTGTGTGCACCTGGGTGGGCAGGTCTTGTGGACACGATCACTGTGGGTGGTCGCACATCATCACAGGGGCGTGGCCCACGGCTGTATGCCATGCACAATGGGTGGACTACAGGGAGATGGACATTTACACCTATTAACTCTGCTCCCTTGTCCTAGGTGGTCAGCGTTGGATGGCTGTTGAGAGGGCCTTGCAGGAGTTACTGCAGCTGGCGAGGGTGTCATTGGAGATCCTCCAGCAACTAGAGAGGCATGGTGTCAGGGGACGGTGGTCGCATAGGCGACACAGACATGATGAGCGGGGCTGACGTTAGGCCCTCCATGCCCCCGGAAGAACCTTACATCCCTGGACCCACCCTCACACCCCTTCTTCCCTCTCCCAGTTGTTCATCCCTGCCCCTCACCCGCCCCCACCTGGTTTGTGGCCCTTCCTCCCCCAATGTATATATTTGTATATAGTTTTGTTTATTGCCTATCTTTAATATATTATTTTTGTTATGACAACTGTGGTGGTCCATGATTTGCAGCAGGCTACAGGTGCTCAGCTGCAGTAGTGTGCATGGCATCAGGGTTGGTGCAGGCATGGGCGTGTGTGTGTGTCCAGAAGGGAACCACCTATGGTGTGGGTGGGGGAATCACTCACTGTCTGTGGGTTGTGTGTTCTTGTTCTCTGTGCACTGGTTGCCTGTGTGCAGTGGTCCTCGGTGCATGATCTGTGTCCATGGCGCCCCTGTCAGACCATCCATGGCCTGTGCAGCTGACTCCCTTGCATGTCTGTGACATGCACCGTCTGCTGGCATGTCAGTGGTGGCTGTCCATGCTGGACAACCATTGTACCCATCACAATGCCAAGTTGCCTCCTGTCACCAGTGTGGTGCACGTCTGCCTCAGGTGGCACTGTGGCCTCTGCTGTTTTTCTCCCCCTCCATGCTGTTGCTTGTGTCTGTTGCAGGGGATGTGCTCCACTGTCTGTCACTTGTGCTCCAGCCACGTGCTGGTGGCGTACGGCCTTATGGTGCATGCGCAGGGTGGCTGGTACACCTGTGCCATGGAGGGGTGCTAGCCATGGGTACATGGCTGATGTGGCCACATGCCAGCGGGTTTGTCGACCCACTACTGTGTCCCTGTGTTGGTGTGCACTTGGGTATGGGTTGGTGTTTGTCCATGCACTATGTTGCATCCTGTGTGGCGCATGCTTCCATGCACCACTGTGGGCTTCTTTGCGGCTGTTGTGGCCAGTGCTGGGATGGGGTGTATCCTTGGGAGGGTGTGCAGGGTGCTGTACCGCTGGTGGTGGTGTCCGAGGCATGCCCTGTCACATGTGTGGTACCTCGTGTGCCGACGCATGGTCAGTCTCTCAGCTGTACCTCGGGGGGGTCATGCAGGGTGGCACTGTGTCTGCAATTGTTGCATTGGTGTCTGCTGCTGCCCGCTACAGGGTGCTCGCGGTGGGGCTGCCTTGCATGTCTCAATGGTGCACAAGGTAGCATTGTCACAGTGGGGGTTGTGGCATGCATGGGGTGTCCTGCAGTGTTTTGCTCTGCTCCTGGGCAGGGTGTCTGGGGAACGCTGTGCAGAGTGTGCTCTGCATTGGTGGGATGGTGTAGCACGGGGTGGCTGGACCTACTTGTTTGCCGGTCACAGCTTGCCAGGGGATGTGCTGGGGCACCATGCCCCAGCTGTGGGATTGTGGCTGGTTTCCATGGGCCGGTGGTTCTTTCAGCTCTCCTCTGGTTGTGCAGTTCATGGGGTGTAGGGGACGATGTCTGTTCTGCTGTGTGCTCCTCAGCCCATATCTTCCATGTGTGGGGGGACACCTGCATGCTGTCCCTGAGCATCCCTGGTTGTGCAGATGCACTGTTACCCTGCTCCACTGCACATCCCTGGTTGTGCTATTGCGCATCAGGCCTGCGCCACTGCACATCCCTGGTTGCGCCATGGCGCAGTTGGCGTGAAATTAAGTTGTGTGGCGCAGGCGCATCTAGCCCTGTGCAGTGTTTGAATATCGCGCGTTTTGCACATAGGCACATTGTACTTGTGCCTTCTCCTGCTATTGCGCTACTTTGTGTCGCAGTTTGAATATCCGGGCCCTGGAGTTTAAACTATGTGACAGTTTGAACATAGAAATCTAAGCATGGTTCTGGTAGGACAGTAGCTCATGTTTAGAATTTTGTACACAAACTGTGACATAGTAAAAACTCCTGATTACTGGTTTTAATAAAGAGATCTGTGTAGAATGTTGTCCATCAGAAGAAAACAATTGAAAACACAGTTTTTCACATCAGTGCTTATTAAGGTACAGTTTACTATGGCTCCTTTGGAGGCCAGTCTTTCTTTTCTCTTACTAGTAATGTTACTAACTGCTGCCAAGTAGCACACATTTCCTGTCCCCCTTAAGTCTGCTAATTTGCAATTCCACTTTTCTAGTAGCCAGGTTGTTGAGCTGAATTTGGAGGGATGTACAGTAACCCCTCGCTATAACGAATGGTTTGGGAGCCATAACCTGCATTTGCTGTAGCTCCCCCATTCGTTACAATGAGGGACGCTATAATTCACTCATTTCGGCCAGCACATCTGTCCCCCCCCCCCTCCATGTTACAATATTCTTTAGTATGCTTAAAGATAGACTTGTGGGTAAAGTAGTTTAATTAGTTTTTTGTCGTTTTTTTTAAATGAGAAACTGCAGCTATGACCTTTAATGTGCTTCGCTACCATGCCGCCCACTTCCTTGCCTCTCCACTCACAAACCGCTGCCACACATCAGTTTCTTCTGGTTTCGGAGGTCGTGTTTAGCAGTTGAGGTTGTAGCAACTGGGGCTGTGCTAGTTACTGTATGCCCCAGTGCTATTTTTAATTTAATTTAATTCTGCTGCTATTTCTGGCCGCCGGTGAGCAGTGAACGAGTGCAGATGTGTTTTGTTTATGGCTAGTGCAGAGCGAGAGACTGAGCAACTGGGGCTGTGCTAGTTACTGTATGCCCCAGTGCTATTTTTAATTTAATTTAATTCTGTTGTTATTTCTGGCTGCTGGTGAGCAGTGAACGAGTGAACGAGTGCAGATGTGTTTTGTTTATGGCCAGTGTGGAGCGAGCGAGTGAGCAAGGAACCAGTGAGCAAGAGACTGATAGAGCCAAAACGAGTAAGCAGTAAGAATGGCAGGAGGGTGGGTGAGCAGTGGGGGGAAGAAATGTTTCATTAAAAGTAAAAGGAAAAACAATCTTTTTAGTACAGCACTGTATTAGAAATGTACTTTGTATGCTACAGTGGCATTGACCCACCTGACCCACAGACCACAGTTGAGCCGCATCGGGAGCCAGACGGGGCATTCGTTATACCCGAGATTTCGCTATAGTGGGGTTTGCTATAGCGAGGGGTTACTGTAATTTCAAAGCACAAGTTCAAGTTACTTAACTGATGGGGGTCTTTTTTTATACAGGGCCTCTTTTTATACAGGGTCTTTTTTATACAGGGCCTCTTTTTATACAGGGTCTTTTTTATACAGGGCCTCTTTTTATACAGGACCTCTTTTTATACAGAGTCTTTTTTATACAGGGCCTCTTTTACAAGGCCTCTTTTTATACAGGATCTTTTTATACAGGGCCTCTTTTTATACAGGACCTCTTTTTATACAGGGTCTTTTTATACAGGGCCTCTTTTTATACAAGGCCTCTTTTTATACAGGACCTTTTTTTATACAGGGCCTCTTTTTATACAGGGCCTTTTTTTTCAGGAGCTGAGTTTCCAGCTGCTGAGCATGATGCAGCAGCTCAGCAGCTGGAAACTCAGCTCTAGAAAAAGAGGCCCTGTATAAAAAAAGACGCCACACATCTTTCAGTGGTGTGCAGCGTATGCAATGATCTGGCCCCTTATGGTAGCCTTCACAGCCTCCCAAATCATAGATGGGGATGAACTCCCCACCAGATTGTCTAGAACGTAATTGATAGTTTCCTGGCATAACCATTGCTGGAAGGTCTTGTCCTGTATTAACACTGCGTCAAGGTGCCAAGAGGTAGACTTCGCCTTACTGGGGTTCAGGGACATTGTTAGAGTTATCAGGGCATGGTCCAATATGTAAAGGGAGGCAATTCTGATATCTACTACCAAAGGGGGTAAGCCTGGGCGATGTGATCCAATAATCTAGCTTACTGGCTATTGCACAAGCCTCTGAATAATATGTGAAATCCCTACCAGAAGTCTTGTGTAGCTTCCATCTGTCGGTCAGCTGGTACAAGGCAAGATGATCTAGCATTAGATCTATTCGTCAAGTGGTCTAGTGCAAGACTGAAATCCCCCCCACCCGTACGATGTCAGAATTGTCAAATGCCATGTCCATCATTTTTTGTGAAAGCATGTTAAAAAATTCAGGCTTATCCTTTTTGGTTTCCAAATAACAATGGTCCTTTGAGGGTGGATAATTTCACTGGGACCCATCTGCCTTCTTTGTCACATTGTTGTTCCAGAATTTTCCACTTCAGTTGTTTACCTACATAGGCGCCGTCTTGTGACATCACTTCCCATCTATCATTTTACTAAGTCCTCACTTTTCCATTTGCAGGTTATACCTGCTAGCCACTAGAGGGACCCTCTGACTCACCACCTGAATTTCCTCCTCCTCCTACTTCCTGGAACCCCTCTACCTACTTACGCTACTTCTGTCCCCTACTCTCATCTCTGCCTCTGCCCACACCTCACCCTCACACCCAGCCTCCTAGCTAGCCTACAAACTGACCCCCTGCCCTCCCACCGGACCCACACCCAGCCCGCCATTAACCCCAGTGACCACTAGGAGTGGCTATTTTCACCCTGATTTTGGCCCGAACCCAGCCTGCTTTGAGCCCCCTAGAACCTGGATCCTCTCTCTCACCCAGGTCCTAATTCAACTGCCCTACCAGGGTCTTGAAACTTGTACCCTGTCCACTAGAGTCCGTGACACTACCACTACTTCAAAGTGGTATCTACACTTTCTGAAGGGCAGCCAAGATACTTGAACCTTTCTGCCCTGCTGCTACCTTAGGCACTATGTTTGTACACCTCCTCCTCAAATGCCTCCCCCTCATTTATATGCTAGCACCCGCATCCCATCAGCCAGACATCTCCCCTGGCCCACTTGTACCAGCACCCATACCTCTCCCTGACCTAGTCAAATCCCACCCTACACTGACCATGTACCCTGGCCCACAACACCCACCCCCTGGATGCCCCCCCGCAGCCTACCCTGGCTCCCCATGGTTACTACTCGTCCTCGCCCTCCCGACCCCTCGAACACTGCCCATTCCTTGTTCCCCTATGGCCTCCTCCCATCCCAGCAAACTCCCCGGAAGCTTACAAATTACCACCCCCTGGTCAGAGCCTTGGTCTTCCTTCTATTCCTATCGGGTAATATACATCCAAACCCAGATCCTGCACCCTCCAGCCCACCAGCTGGGTCCACTGGTCTCCGCATAGCCTCCATGAATATATGCAGCCTACTGAAAAAATTTGATGCCCTCCAGTGCTGGGCCATGCTACATCAACCAGACATCATTGCCCTGGTAGAAACCTGGCTGTCCAAGTCCACCCCTGACTCCTTGTCTCCTTCCCAGGCTATACCCTATACTGGGAGGACAGAGTAGGCAAATGCAGGGGTGGTTGTGCAATCTATACCAGGGACAGAATCATTGGACAAGCACCCCCCGCCCCTGCTCTTGTAAATGGGGTCCAGGCACTTACCCTCAAACTTGCTCCTGACCCCTCCAGGGGCCCTCTTTATCTCACCACTGCCTACGTCCCCCCAAAGAACCCAAACCCAGTGCTGATATCTTTAACAGAATATCTTGCCACCAACCACCACAAGGCGGAACAAATCCTAGTGGGGGACCTAAATGTGAACTGGCTCAGTGCCTCCTCTTCCACTACCCGAGATTTTTTCGCTGCCCTAGACCTGACACAACTCATCTCCCAGCCCACTAGAGTAAACACAAAGAGAGGTACCAGTACCCTTCTGGACATAATAATCACCAACCGCCCCCAAAAAATCCATAACATCCAGGTCCTCCCAGACTCACTAAGTGACCACTCCCCTATCCTATTCCTTTGGGTGGCCCACACTCCCAAACCCACAGCCATGACCACACTCCGCAGGCGCCTCCAACCCAATGAGCTGATAAAACTCAAACAATTTCTTGCCCAGACTAACTGGTCCCCCATTCATCATGCGCCCAACCTAGACACTGCCCTCACCTTTTTCTCCCAGACCTTTAACAAGGCCTGTGACCTCTTAGCACCCCTCACAAGAATTTGATCTAAGAAACGTAATGCACCCTGGGTTATCCCTGCACTACTACAAATGCTCAGAAATAGGGATAACCTCTGGCACTTTGCCACTGAAATGGGTCGGATGGCTGATAGACAGGCCTACAATGCTGCACGGAAGAGGTGCACATGGGCCATCTGCAAAGCCAAGGCTGACCATTACCAGGCCACCCTCACCTCCTCCCTGGGGGTGTGCCCGGACATTCTGGGACAATGTTAGACAACTAAATAGGAAATTATGCTCCCTTCCCCCATCCCAACTCACTATTGATGGCTGTACCTCCACCGACCCTGCCTGCATAGCAAACTACCTTAGCACCTCCTTTACTGACCTTAGCTCTGTCCTCCCCAGTAATTTCTTTGATCCTCCCCCCACCCTACCTCCCCCTGTCCTCCAACACCCTGGCTTCCACCTACGTAGGGTATCTGCCCAGGAAGCCAGACCTCTCCTAATTAAAGCATTAAAAAGCAATAATCCTAGGAGCGACTCCCTGGACCCCTGTATTCTCCGGCTGGTGCTGGATGAAGTCCTTGCCCCACTCACCAGCCTACTAAACCGATCCTCTGCCTGGGGCAATTCCCCACTGCATGGAAAACGGCCATAGTCACACCCATTCATTAACCATTCATAAAGGAGGCGACAGGTCTTCCACTGGGAATTACTGACCAATCTCCATCCTCCCCCCCCCAAAGCCCTGGAAAAAATGGTGGCCATTCAAATCACTGAATATCTGACTAAGCATAACATCCTATGCCCAGAGCAACATGGCTTCTGTGCTGGTCACAGTACCAGCACTGCACTAGTTGAGTTCTCAAATTTCCTACACTCCTCCCTGGATGCCAGCTCCCTAGCTGGTGTGGTGTTCGTTGACCTCTCAAAGGCCTTCGACACTGTCTCCCACCCTCTTCTGCTGGATGCCCTCTGCCACACTGGTTTCTCTGCTGGCCCTCTCACCTGGTGCACAAGCTATCTATCTGCTTGCTCCCAATGCATAAAAATCAGTGGGACACTCTCTGAAATTTGTCCCATACACTCAGGGGTACCCCAGGGTTCCATCCTGGGCCCCCTACTCTTCTCACTCTATCTAAACATCCTGCCCAGTGCATGCACTGGCAAAATTATTTTGTATGCAGACGATGCTGTCATTTTTGCCACACACCGCAATCCCACCTCCCTCCAGGACACCCTACAACAATCCTGCAATGATGCCGAAGCCTGGTTTAAAGAGCACAGACTCGTCATCAATCTCAAAAAAACCAAGACAATGCTTTTTGCCCACCCCCAAAACAAAGCCTGCAACTTCCCACTCCATATCCTCCCCAGTACAAAACAACCGCTTGAACAAGTTTGCTCCTACAAATACCTTGGGGCTTCCTTCGACTCTGCCCTCACCTACCACACCCACATTGATGCCCTTGCATCAGCCATCAACACAAGGCTTGGCATCCTCTACTGCTACAAAAACTACCTCCCTCCTGATGCTCTCCAACTTGCAGTTACATCTTCAGTACTGTCCCTAGTTGACTATGGTCTGCCAGTCTATGGTACCGCTGACACTACCGCCCTCAACAAAATTAGGCTCATCCTAAATAAGGCCTGCAGGCTGATTACTGGTGCCCCCAGGCTCACTCACACTTGTCAACTCTATGACGAAGCAAAACTGCTTAACCTAGATGAACGGCTACGCTAGCAAACCTGCCTCATCACAAAAAACACTCTACTCGGACTATCCCCCCCCGCGTGACGGCCTCCATCCGCCACACCCAACCCACTATTGCAACCCAAACGTCTGACAAGACCACTCTGCTGGTTCCCAGATCCAGGACCACCCATGGTCAGAGGTCTTTCTGCTACAGTGCGCCATCCTGGTTTAACTCTCTCCCTGCTCCCATTTCCCAAGGCCCCCACAATCTCCAACTTCAAAACCGCCCTTCAGAGCCAACTGTTTAACACCCGCAGCTGCTCCTGTCTCTAATATGGCCTTGATCTCTCCACACTTGGCAACGCCCACTGGGCAGCACTCCACATCACCCCCCCCAACTTCTCCCCCGTTGCATGTTGCCTTTGTTAATACCAGCATGTGCTCAGCTGTATCAATGTAATTGCAACAAATTGTATAAATGTATGAAACTGCTCTGTGTATCTCTAAGGATGTGACTTTTACGCTGTAACCTAAATCTCATGCTGTAACCTAAATTTGTTCTGTCTGTCCTCTATGTGATGAGGTACCTTTGGAAATGAGCCTCTTGCTCAAAGGTTGTAAACTGATGTACAAATAAATAAATAAATAATGTACTCCAGGGTGTGTGTTGTGCTGGGATAACATCACTGTTGGGGTCATAGGATGCACTCGGCCTGCGGCCTCATACCCAACCACCCCAAGTGTCATACCAGGTCATAATGTCATACGCTTAATAGCGTATGGCATTATGCGTGAACCCTGGACCTGTGCACTCTCCGTGTTGGAACCCCTTGGAGTTAGAATCCTAAGTGGGGGGTCCAGGGAGCACAGCCCCCATATTGGGGTGTGCAGAGCCCCCCACAGAACAAAGGATTTAGAGAAAATGTGCACTGCAATTAAGTCGCAAGGCATTCTGCTGTGCGACATTTTGACCCCGTGCCCCCAGGTGTGACGTTATCCCAGCACAACACACACCCTGTCATGCATTATTATTTAAATATAGAAACACCTCCTTTAGCTTTCAAAGAAGTGCTATGCACTTCCCATCTGACCCATTCTCGCACCAGTTTTTGTGCTTTAATCTGGTTAACTTTTATTTCCTGGAGAAAGGCAATTTGGGTTTTCAGTTGCTTTAATCTAGAAATAACCAGCTGCCAGCTGCTCCGACATATTTATTGTACTCTCATTGTATGTCCTATTTTACCGTGTAATCCCGGGTCGCCCCTGAAAAAGGGACCTCCGGGGCTTAGTGGGCCTACCCGGTCACCAAAATTTAATAAATAAATAACCTTCTTCCTTTTAATTGGTGAGTTTAAGCCCCCCCCCTTACATTCCAGGAACTAAAAGTTATAGGTAAAGAGTTATCCATGAGCATACAGTGGTATGTGTACTATGGTGCCAGTCATGCAGTACCCACTGGGAAAGCTCCCTCTAATTGGAGGGGGCCTTCCGCATGGGAGCATCTCAGTCTAGTGGATTTTGGCTGTACCCTCAACTTTTATAATCTGCTTGCTGAAAATTATAATGACTGTGTATCTTGCAGACTGTAACCATATGCTTTCATTTTTTGCAACTACATTCCAAAATATGTGCCAACAAAGTTGAATATGAAACAGCTTAGAACTTTAAGGGAGCCCAAGGGTTGTCCCTGTCAACTGTAAAATGCAGATTAGGAGACACTGTTAATAAAACATGCAAAACAGGAATAGTAAGGATCAACCCTTTGAGGTAGAAAAACCTTAGACATTCAGTGCATTTTGGAGTGTGGTCACCTCTGTGATCCAAAAGACCATAGTATACAGTCTTTCAAGGTTTGAGGATGATCTCTCTGGAGGTGAATAGTAAAAACAAGATCCTCAGTTATCTCCCTATAACCAGTGAGGGAAGGAAGGGTTAAATGGGTAAGAGAAATTCTGAGCGCTTAGTGGGAATTCACTGAGGGAGGTCAGTTTTGCAGCTTGTTAGGAACATAGCAGTATTTTTAAACACAAGATTCGTCCCCCCCAGTATGAGGTCATAAAGGGGGGGATCTAGAGCATGGAGCATACCATCAGGAAGGACCTTTTATAAGGTGTGCTTAGTCAAGTTAACTTTTAATAAGGGGGTCTTCTCCAGTGTACCAGCTCCTAACATAGTCTGCTATAAAGTGGGGGGGGGGGGGGCAAGAAGCTACATGAAAAGTAATAGGAAAATGTGGGATCTGATAAGGCAGCTCCACCCTTTCTCCCCTGTTTGCCACACAAACACAAACTTATGGGAGGAGGGAGTCATTTTTTTTAAACTGGAGTTGTCCTTAATCAGAGCTGGGGCATCTCAGAATTTGTTCCTATTGACATCACACTCTGATATTGGCCATTCTATCTGAAAAAGATGAATATGGCTCGGAGCACTTGCATGTCAGTTATGATAACTCGGTTGTACAACCCACCCCCACCCCTTTTGTTTTCCTTTTATGTTTAAGCAATATAATGTGTGATGAGCAGTACACAGAGAAATCATTGAACCACACTACCTATAACTAGTACCACTCATGTGTGCGGACATAAAGAGCTAAACGCAATTCATCAATAGGCAACTTAACTAAGCAGCCTGCTACATGGTAAACACAAAGAATGATAGCAAAAGATAGTTATGATGTCCCAGACTTGTTATAACAGCATATCTCAATCGGTTTCAGAATGCAAAGCTGAAATGGTCCCAATACATCCATGAGACGGTGAGTGCCATGCATTTTAAAGAAAGCAGCTGCTTTTGTGAATAGGGACCAGGGTATCCCTCACAATGGTCTGGAGGGATCTAGATCAGCTTAAAAGTCTCCATAAGTAAAGTAAGTGGGCTGCTTCTAGCATTTATTCATTTGGTTGCTGTTAGCTCTGCATAGTTTAGTTTATTCTTGAAACCCCGATACCGGGAGCAGAGTGTGCTAGCGGTTACCATGAGCAGACCAATAGTATATTAGGAGCTACAATAAATGAAACATCTTTAATTATCAGGAAAGAGTACCTTACTTGTGGGCAGAGCTAGAATAAAGGAAAGGTATCCAGTATCTTCTTGATACCTGTGCCAAGGCACTTGCAGTCTCACCCTGTATTGCCTGTCAGAGTAGGAAGGTCTTGGGAAGCTGACACTCGGTTAGCGCTGTGTGGCTCCTGTTCTCCTGCTTCAGTACCACAGTCTGCCCATTTCTTGCAGATTGGAGCCCAGTCTATAAAGTCCTGTGGTGGATCTCTGCCTGGGGGATGGCCATTATTACCAGTCCTGGGAGCATGGTTCATAAGAAGAGTCATATCTCGGCCCTCAGCACCCTCCAGGATGCCCACAATTTGTACATTCTTCCTCCAGGCTCGGTTTTCTAAATCATCTATTTTATTAAGCAGAAATTGTATCTGCTAATGATGGTCCTGGAGAATGGCATGATGATCATGAATTGTAAAGCCCTGAGCCCTGACAGTTTGTTCCATGCGGGCCACCCTCATGGCTAGGGTAGCAAGATCTGAGTTGGTTTTTGAAGCAAAGGTTTTTAAGTCCATAGTGTCAATTAGTATTCTGTTCAGCTTGTTCATAATGCTGGCAAGATCCATAGATAGGGTGGTGGTAGAAGAATGGGGCCATGGTGCCCTATAATACCTCGGGTTGTTCAGTGTTTGTGAGGTGCCCTTGATCGACGTGTGGACCAGTAAAAAAATTGAGTCAGCCCTTCTGTTTGGGCTGAGAATGTGGGTAGCTCAGTTGAGCACTAAAGAAGTCCGGACAGCTAATGGTAAATAAGGGTACTGTTCAGTAGTGCTGATTGTAGTCTATAATATAGGTGGTAATCTTTTCCCTTCACTGCTGCAGTACTGCTGGGTGGTCATGGAGTCTCCCTCAGTGGTATTCCTTTCAGAAAGTATGCTGCCACCATGTTGGATGGCAAGCTCCGCCCTCGCAAATGGACTATAGTAAGTGGACAGAAAGGAAGGGCTTTATTTGGATAGGCAATCTGAAAGAAGAACTCAGTTTTCAGGGCAGGCTGCTAAAGCATAACATAGAGATGGTCTACTGGTGTTTTAAGAAATAAGTACTATAGTTTAACCACTATTATAAAATGGGCACAACATTTCTAGAAATCTGACTGTCTAAGAGCACATTTTACCCATTATTAAGCCAAAACATAAGACCACAGTACTGGTGCCCACACCTCAAAAAGGACATTAACCTGCTGGAGAAGGTCCAGAGGAGGGGTACAAAGATGATAGCTGGTCAGCAGGGTAAGGCATACAAGGAGAGATTGAGGGCACTGAACATGTACTCCCTAGAAGACAGGAGAGAGAGAGCGAGGAGACATGATTGGGACCTTCAAGTACTTGAAAGGCATAAATAAGGTTGATAAGGAGAGTCTCTTTGAGCTGAGTGACAACCATAACATGAGAGGGCACAGTCTTAACCTGGAGGTTGGGAGGTTTAGGAGGGAGGACAGGAAGTACTTCTTCATAGAAAGGGTGGTGGACACTTAGAATGCACTGCCAGAAGAGGTCACTTCATTGAAGACAGTGGACAGCTTTAAGAGAGACTGAGATAGGCATAGGGGGAAGGTAAGGATCATGGGTAGAAAGAATGTGAGGAGTGGGGGGGGGGCAGGGACATTAACTCAAGCTGTGGACCCTGCAGTATGTGCAGACTTGATTGACCAAATGGCCTTCTTCTTCTTCTGGCTTCTTCATATGTTCGTATGTATGTTCATATGTTACAACCAGCACTAACTGTGCCAGGCAGAGCCACCTACCAGAAAGGAATCACTACTGCCATCCAACCACAATATCCAATGCCGCCTGTGATCTCAGTCACACACACACACACACACACACACACACTGCAACATATTTTAAACTTGAACTCTAACCTTGGCTCCTCTGGTAAATGTGATACAGAAACCCAGCTGCAAGGAACTGACTGATTCATGTGCCACCAGGATGTGGCTTTCAAATGAAAGCCCAGAGCCACTGCTGAGCTTGGTATTTTTCATGCTGCTTCTGAAAAGCAAACTATTTAGAGGTTCCTTGCATAAGAATACAGGGCAGGCTGTTCCTTTACCAAGTACCATCATGGAAGTGCTATAAGAAAGCTGCTATTTGCATTGGCTGGCAAGGGACATGTTCACTCTCAATAAAACTGGCCACTCCCTCTTAACGAAATGGCCACTCTCAGCATGAAAATGGGTGTCTCAGGGGTATCATACAGTCAGTGTATGGAGTGAACAACCTAATCAATATCTGTCGGGGGGGGGGGCTCCTGTACTGGCAAATAAGAGCTTTCATAAACAGCCTCAGTAGGGGGACTTTTTTTTCTATTTCAATTATGAAAACCTCCGTTTTTTACTTTTTATTTTATTTTAATTGGGGGGCATTGATTTTTTCTTCTTTAAAAATGTACTTAAGGGGCTTATTTTATATGTGCAATAAGACAGTCCGAGGTGTGGGTTATGGCCTGATAAGAACACCTCCCAGGTGCTAAAGGACACCTGGGCATGCTCTTATCAGGCCATAACCCCCACCTCATCATGTCTTATTGCTTGCTTACTTCATCTTCTAAACTAATTGATCACACATAGAACTAAGCACTGCAGGACCTTTTTGCTTTTGTAAAATTGTAAAATATCTTTACGTGAGATACCAGTTATACAGAACATAGAGGATAGTGTATGAGCACTCATATATATCAAGAATATTTTTCACTCGAGAGTTTTCATTGATAACAGGAGACCTCACGAATGCAGTTCGAGAGGTCTCATTGACATGGAAATTCAAGAGTGAAAAATATCTGTGTTATGTATGAGTGCTCATATACTGTCTTTTATAGTGTATGGAAACGCACAATTTAAAGTCGGTGTCCTTACTTTTGCATTTTCATGGCAATGCTCGTTTCCAGGACCAGCTCTCACTGCCGCAGCCGTTTTCTGATGGATGGAGGTTACCAGAATGCACAAGCACAAACTCAGTCCAAGTTGTTGTGCTGCAGTAGCTATGTATCTACTGCAGCACAACAGCGCTGTTCTAGGCATGGATTTCCATGCAGAACAATGTCCTACTATACACTATAAGACACTTAGCAAGGCATTTTTGCAAATATTTGAATGGTTTCCAAACTATACAGCTAGGCAGTGCTCCACATACTATTGGTGGGGTAACAGTATTTTGCTCCCCATTCTGAATAAAATATAATCTGGATGAGTAAAAGCACTTTAAACCTAGAAAACAATTAGGGTTATCACCTGTCCCTATTTTTGCAGGACAGTCCTGATTTGAGCAGCTGTGTCTTGCAAAAAACATGAAAAATAGTACATGTCCTGACATTATAGTAGAGAAAAATATGTTCTCACTTTCCTCTAAATGCTGCAAAACTATATAATACCTTAACTAAAATACCTTAAAATGGTAAGAAACACTAGAAACAGCTAAAACACTACAACACTTAGTCTTAATTCTGATTATTTAGAGAAAGCAAGTCAGTTGCATTGGTTGAGATTACATAGTGTCCTGCAAAAAATCATGTTTCAATAAGAAATGTCCCACTTGGGCTTCTTAAAAGGTGGTAACCCTAAAAACAATGCTCCTATTGAGCCCCAGCAGTGTTGTGAAGATAGTGTTGTTGATTATGGGGCATTTCTAAGTGCTGGGATGTGTATTAGTACTTATCAAAAACATTTTTGGAGCATATTTCTTTAAAAATGGTGAGTAAAATGGGCCAGTTCTCACCTTATCTGGAGCATTGCAGGCAGGTATAAATTGTCCTAGGCATTAATCATATCTTATCATGGCAAACAGCACTTAAACAGGACAGATCCAGGGCTACAAGCCAGACCCATATACAGTACCAAGTATAAGAGCAAGTTGCTTCATGAAAGTAAGACCATGTACAGTAATCTATAAACAGCAACAAAGCAACCTGCGGGACTTGCATGGGGTTACAGCAATCGTGCCAAGGGGATCCAATTCCAACTCCCTGTGTTTTCCCCCAGTGGTTGTTCTACGATCTATAATGTACTAGTACCCACTGGTTTGCCCATAGATCTGAGGTGTGACATCCTAGGGATCAGTGAGGCACCAGATCTGAACTTTAACTTGGAAAGATGCCCTCCTGAATGGCTACTTTTATGGGGCCCCAGTGATCTTGGATTATATCCAACCTGTTTTGCACAGTATGTTGTACAATCTTCATGACTGAGAATAGCGTGAAACTCGTGGGTTATTGTTGGAGCTTCTTGCCCCATCTAGTGCTGAGCCTCCATCCGCTTTGTGGCAGCCAAGACAAGGGCCCCAAGTGTAAAATCCCTTATAGTATAGTCTTAGGAATGAGGACCTATGCCTAGAAGAAGATGATTTGATAAGACATTTACCCTGTGTTTCAGAATACTACTCATAATATCCCCAACCTTGACAACTATGTGATCTTGAGCAAGTCACTTAACCTCCTATCTCTTTCTGTTTAACCTCTCTGGGCATGCCACCTGGATACTGCAACTGTTCATGACTTTTTTTTGACTTGCCCATTTAGTACTGAGCTACCCTATCATCCTCGCACAGCTCTGTCACCCCTACTTACAGCTCTCTGATCATCCTCATGGTTTACCCCCATGGTGGTGTGGAAGGCAGGCTCCATTCTCCTTCTGACAAAACTCCCATGGTGTGGAGTAGACAGCAGGTTGTGTGGGACCCAAGTGTGCTGGGGATTTATCCTGCATAGCCAGGATCTTTTCTGCTGTGTTTTTTCCCTGCCCCAGGATGCTCCGAGCTCAAGGCATGCATGCACGCTGAGGGTACTCACATCAAACTCAAGCAGAGTTCTCCCTCCCTGTAGCACCACCAGGTGCCATTCCACCTGTGATCACACAAGCTGCAGTACTGCAGTGGAGGCAGCAACTGCCCGCTCTTCACAGAAGAGGAGAGCATTCTCTGGGATGCTTCATCATCCTCCCCTGGGCTTGACCCCATGACCATGGCTCATTTCCAAATTCAGGTCAACCAGTTCCAAGCTACAGCCCTGCTACTACCTGACAGGTTGGCTTTTTCATGACTTGGGAAGTGCTTTGTATGAAAGGAACTCTAATAAGGCACATTTAGATTCCTTTCCTCAGCTACTGAAGTACACTGGCTTAGTAGACGTACATGCTTGTTTTGAAGGTTTTGATGAGTAACAGAATGGTTCTTTTTTAATTAAAAAAATGCATCCCATGTTTTCCAAGGCTGAGTCTGTAGATGAATTTATGTTCACTTGGCCTTTTTGCTGCATGTGTTCCATAGCAATAACAGTTTCCACACACACTGGCATACCATCCTTGTTTTGTTCATCAGAATCATATAACAGTGCCTTAACAAGGGAAAAGGGGTTTTGTTTCCTCTATACTCTCTTCCGTACTCAGCAAAACAGTCAGAATGATGTTATGTTTATTGTTACCAGGTGCAGGGAGAGGTTTCTGCTCATGGGGGGAGCATTGTGCTGCAGATAGACAAGGTTAGCTCTGTGCTCCTAATTTGGAGTCTTGGGTGCATACATGGGTGGCCAGACCTACAATTTGAGTACCCCAAAAGAAATAGGTGCATGCACCCTGAAAACTGCAGACACTCAACTGCTCCTTGTGAAGCAAAATCCAAACAACATATCAAAGGCTGCAACATAGGGGCAGGGCGGGTCAAGTTCATGCATGATTACCACCAGTAAAACTCAGTTGAATGAGGATTTACCTTTGTATATCAATGTAACCCCCTGTTACCCGGGGTTACAAGAATCCCAGTTAGACCTAGTGGCAGGCAGGGAAGGCAGCTTGTGAAATTCCAGTTAAATGGATTTCACACTGTCTCACTCTGTTCTCAGTCTCAGCTGAGACTGAGGGATGACATCATTTTAGAACTGTCGCAGCTGCATAAGCCACATTGGAAAGTTGCAGCTAGGGAAGTTAGAATAGAATGTTGGGAGGTTTTGAAGTCAGTCTGTAGTAGAGTGTTGAAGAGGGAGGAGGTGTGCTGCAGCTTCAGACCCTCATAGCCCTCAGCTCTGACAAAGAGCTATATTTTTGTTTGAGGTGTGTAACAGGATCCTGTTATGAAGTGAAATATCAAGAAATTACAAGATGCCCCCCCCACCACACACACTTTTCAATTGTCAGTCTATCCTGTCTGCTTCTATATTCGTATCTATCCTAATTTTCTTGTCAGGGTGGCCAACCTGGCAATCTTTAACCCTTTCTTTACTGTCCCTGATTATCTTTAAAACAATCTGGCATCCAAATCTTGATAAGCTGAAAAGCAGACTTTAATAAAGAGTATTTGCCTTAAGTAGCTAACCCAGCAAAAGTATTATTGAAAGTAAGGGAAACAATATTGTTAAGAGCTTCCCTGCTCTCTATTTAAAGGGCTGTTTATAGTTTTGTTTTTTTGTGTACCCTCACAGGAATAAATGTACACAGGCTATCCCATCTTAGTGCTGCATTAAAAGAAAAGAATGTAGAAATAGAACATAGTTCTCTGCTTGGAGACTTTGGCTAAAGCCCTGTGTCCTAGATAAATGACAAAATAGAGCTATGGTCTCTTGAAATGAAGACTCTAATAAATAGAAGGCTGGGCGGTAAAACAAGCAGTCAGCTGAAATTCTAGCTGTGAGGAATTTTATAAAAAACAAGCATTATGCAGCAAATATAAAGAAAATATGTTACAGGAGACTACTGTGTAAAAATATTTACTAGAATTGTTGTCTAAAATAAATGCATGTTTACTTTCTGACAATTACATTTAAAAGTAAATAGAATCCTGAAACCTTGCAAGGAAGACAGCTAGGGAGTGCGCCCCTCATCTGTTTTTCCTTGCCAAGGCTGCAGATTTTATTTCAATCTTTAACAAGTGTTTCTTTTCTGTCTGTATTAAAAAAAAATGCATGTGTACCTGAATGTCTTGCTTTTCCTCCTGAGGTCCTGCTATAGGGATGGCAGCCTACAAAATGGCTTCCTTTATAGTATTCAGGTAATGTGATGTCACAATGGGAGGGGCTCAGTTCAAGACATGCCCCTTCTGGAAAGTACATAAACCCTCCACTAGGAGACCTGTTTAGATAGAGGAAAGTCAGTATTCGACTGACCACAGAGCAAGGAGTGTGTGTGCGTGTGTGCGTGTGTGCGTGTGTGCGTGTGTGCGTGTGTGCGTGTGCTTTCACACAAAGTGCTGTTCAGATAAAAGGAAAGGAAAAGGCAATTCAGGAGTCTGTGGAAAGAAGTATTTCCTGTTGTTTTTGGGTGTGAAGACTAACACCGATTTTTTTTTTTTTTCCTTTCTGTGGACTTTAACTTAAAAATATATATTTTTTTTATTTCTTTGTTTTTGGAAATAAATTGACAAACGCATACCTTTGTGTTTTTTTATGCATCTTAAACCTTTGGTCTGGACATCTGTTATTTCCCACGCTTCTACAAGTTGTGTGTTCTCACCTGAAAAGGAATACAAGAAGACCCAAGTGAAGTGGTAGAGACCGCTTACAAAGGTTCAGTGCCCCATCCCTGCGGGGATGGGGGAAAGGATTCAGCCTACTTTCAGGGGCGATCCCCTGGCCCGGCTAGAGGAAGAAGAAGCTGCCTAAATCTAGGTTCGTGCGAGGCACCAGAAGTTTTGTTGAGATTTCTTTGAAGAAGAAAAGCCAGTGGGGCACCTGCAACCAAGGGGTGAGTTTGCTCTGCTAGAGGGCCAATGTGTTTTCACCTGGGACCAGATGAATTTAAGTGACTGCTACTGTGGGGTCAGGACAAAGACAGCCAAGTACAGTTTTGAAAGTTGTGGGAATTGGACTGCTCAACTCTGTGGGGGTCTAGAGAAATGGACAGAACCACTCATTAAGTATGTTTCAAGTTCAGCACATGTGGGATGGAAGAAACAGTAGATTAAATGTGACATACATTTAAAGAGAATCTACAAAGTAAAGCGTTTTCAGAGATGAGGTGTTAAAGTCCAGAGGAATGGCCGGGTATGATTTATGGGAGCAAGAGGTGTGAGACCCCCCATCTGGCGTGACCAGAGTCACCTCTACGCGTTCACTTTGGGACACCTGTTTGCTTTCTCTCAGGTGCTTGGCCAGTGCCTGAGGAAAGTGCCCAGACATGGAATTGTTGAAGAAGATTCCCTGATGGAGCAGAAGTGCTCGTAGGTGGTTTAGGGAGCCACCAACAAATCTCCATGCTATATGGAAAGTGGTCCAAAGTGCTGGCAAGGGAGCCGAGCCATGGAAGGAAGGTAGTCCAAAAGGCTGGCAATGGAGCTGAGCCAGGGAAACCGAAAAAGAGTCAAGTTAGGGCAATGTGCTCTGTGTGTTCTTAAACCTGAGAGTTTAACAGTACTGAAGATGTGTGTGAGCTCTGGAGAAATCAGCATTTACATAGAAACATAGAAACATAGAAGTTGACGGCAGATAAGGACCGCAAGGCCCATCCAGTCTGCCCATTTCTTTTTCTACCTTATAAATGTGCCATCGGCCTTTGCTCTGTCAGTGACCTATCTATTCATAGTCATTTGTATTGCTCCCTTATGCCTATCCCATGCCTGTTTGAAGCCCTGCACTGTATTCATAGCCACTCACTTCTTGTGGTAAGCTATTCATGCATCTACCACCCTTTCTGTGAAAAAGAATTTCCTCACATTCCCCTTAATCGGCCTCCCTCTAATCTCATGCTGTGTCCTCTTGTCCTGCAATTTTTCTTATATTTAAACATGTTAGACTCTTTCACCTTGTTTATGCCCTTAAGGTGTTTAAATGTCTCGATCATATCACCTCTCTCCCTCCTTTGCTCAAGGGTATACATATTGAGCTCCGTTAATCTGTCCTCATATGTCTTCTGATGCAGTCCCTGCACCATTTTGTTGCCCTCTGGACTGCCTCAATTTGTTAATGTCCTTGTGAAGGTGTGGCTTCCAATACTGCACGCAGTACTCCAGATGGGGCCTAACTAATGTCTTGTACAGAGGATTATTACTCCTCTTACGACTTGTGATACCCCTACTAATACACCCTAACACCCCTAGCCTTACCTACTGCTTTAGAGGTCTGCTTTGATGATTTTAGGTCATCAGTGATGATGATGCCCAAGTCTCTTTCTTCCTTTGTGACTGCTAGCAACTCCCTCCCAGCCTATAAGTGGCTTCAGGGTTTCTTTCTCCTATGTGCATGATTTTGCACTTCTTTGCATTAAATCCCAGTTGCCACTCTTCTGACCATTTTGCTAGTTTATCCAGATCTCTTCTCATTCTGCCCACCCCATCTGGATCATCTACTCTGTTGCAGATCTTGGTGTCATCTGCAAACAGACAAGCTCTTACCTCTAGTCCATCTAAGTAGGTCACTAATGAAGATGTTGAATAGGACTGGCCCCAGGACTGATCCCTGAGGTACCCCACTTGTGACTTGCATCTCTTCTGACTGTATACCATTTACCACCATCTCTGTTTTCTGCCAGTCAACCAGTTTGCCACCCAGTTGACCAACTTCTGACCACCCCGAGCCTACCTAGCTTATTTATCAATCTTCTATGTGGAACAGTGTCAAAAGCTTTGTTGAAGTCAAGGTAGGCGACATCAACTGCTCCCCTTGGTCCACCACTCTGGTTACCCAGTCAAAGAAATCTATGAGATTAGTTTGACAGGACCTTCCTTTGTAAACCCATGCTGTCTTGGATTCTGTGCCCTATGGATTCAGGTGTTGCTATCCTTTCATAAGTGCCTCCATAATCTTGCCCACTGCAGGTTAAGACTGACTGGTCTGTAGTTCCCGCCTCCTCCCTGCTACCACTCTTGTGGAGGCGGGATCACATGAGCCCTTCTCAGTCTTCTGGGACCTCTCCTGTGCTCAGAGACTCACTAAACAATTCTGCTAATGGCTCTGTAGTTCCTCCTTTAGCTCCTTAAGTACCTGGGATGTATGCCATCAGGTCCCATTGCCTTATCCACCCTGAGCTTAGCAAGCTCTTGTAGGACCCTTTCTTTGTGAAGGGAGTAGTGCTCACCCTCCCCTGTGTCCATGATGCTGAGCTGTGGGCCCTGCCCTACCTTCTCTTCAGTAAATACTGAGCAAAAGTATCTATTTAGGATAGATGCCTTTACGAGGTCCTCCCTCCTCACATGCTCCCTTTTCTCCATTAAGCTTAGCATACCCCTCTGGACTTTCTCTTTTCACTAATGTATCTATAGAAAGTCTTGTCACCTTCTTTACTGTTAGTCTAGTGTTTCCTCAGTTTGGGACTTTGCCTGCCTTACTGCCTTACCTGCTTCCCTTAGGGCAGTTTGGTATGCCTCCCTATCTTCATCCCGCTGTGTTCCTTTATATTTCTGAAGGCCAGCCTTTGGCTCTGACCTTTCTGCTACTGTATTTGAGAACCAAAGTGGTTTCCTTCTTTTTGCACTTCCTTTTCTGTCTAACACAATGGGATGTTGCTTCAAGTATTGTATCCTTAATGCTTGCCCACTTTGCCTGTACCTCTCTCACCTGTGTTTCTTTTGCCAGGGCTAGCTTAACTCTGTTGGCCATCTTATCAAAGTCAGCCCTCTGAAGTCCCATATTTTTGCCTTGGAATGGGATGATTTAGATGTAGTAGCCAAATTGAACCATACCATGTGATGGTCACTGGACCCCAGGTGACCTTCTACCTGGAGATCTGTGATCCCTTCTTTGTTAGTCAGTACTAGATCTAGGATAGCCCTGTCTCTTGTGGGTTGCTGTACCAGTTGTTTGAGGCCCTCCCTGCAGGGAATCCACTATGAGTCTAGTTCTGGCAGATGTTCCTGCTGGTATTGACCAATCTATATCTGGCATGTTGAAGTCTCCATTATCAGAACCTCCCTTTAGCTGTCATGTTTTGTATATCTTCTAACAGTAATGTGTCTATGTCCTCCCTCTGGTCTGGGGCCTGTAGACAACCCCAGTTCTTATGGCTGTCCCATTTCCTGTTTCCCAGGGTGACCCACAGTTCTTCTGGCTCCTTATGTATTCTGAATTTCTGTAGCTTTGATATTTTCATTAACATACAGGGCCACCTCCCCTTTTGCACCTCGGTCTCTTCTGAACAATACATACAGGTACTGAAGTCTCTCCTGGCGGTGGTTACTGGTAAACCACTGCCTCACTAATTGCTACTATGTCCAGTTTAGCTCTGACATTATTGCCTGCAGGTCTGGGATCTTATTTCCCAGGCTGTGAGCATTTGTGTACATGATTTTCCATTGGCCGGATTTTGGTGTGTTAGTTGTTGGGTGAAGTTTGGCATTACCCTGTGCATCGTATGGGGAGACAAACCTTTTTCTTACCTGGTGATGAAAATGAATGGCAAACACGCTGAATTCCTGTTTGACCACTAGCTGAGGGGAGGTGTTCTTCCCATTCGACGATGGGGTGCTGCACCCTCTCCCCCATTTGCTAGTTTAAATATTCTGCAAAGACGCCAAACTTTGCCCCAATGCACTGACTCTCTTTAGTCAGATGCAGTCCATCAAATTTAAAGAACTTTCGCTCCCAGAACTGTGCCAGTTCCCTACAAATCTGTGTCCTTTTCCTGGCACCAGTCCTTGAGCCACGTGTTTAGCTCCCTATCTCTCCTTCTCTGACCTTCCGTCCATCTGTTCCCTTCTCCCAGACTGGCAGGATCTCAGAGAAGGAGATGCGAATGAAATAGATGATAGTTTGTCACCCAGCTTAGTCAGGTGTTCCTTGGTCTCCACAACTGACCGGCTGGCGAGATCATTAGTCCCTATGTGTACTAGGACATCAATGTTTTCTCCTGCTTTGTGAACAATTTTAGCAATGCGGTCAGTGTCTCCATGCTGATGTACTGGGAGACATCTCACCATCACCCTGGCTGGAGATGGGTATCAACTCCCCGAATCATGGAGTCTCCTATGATCAGAAGTTTTTTGATTTCCTTGTGCTTGTTTAGTTTTGGTTCCTGATTTGGGTGAGTATTGTTGTGCTAGCTCCTGTGCCGCAGTGTCCTGCTCTGCAGTGTCTTCTGCCTCTTTATTTGATTTCAGAGATAGAGGCAGATACCTGTTTGTAGCGCTTATATGGTTTTTGAGGTAATGTGTTGAGAGCAGAGAGTGATGGGGCACCTGATTTGTCCTCCTAACCACCTGCCAACCTCCTGGACCAACTACCCTCTGCGGTCGAGGTTTTTCTGTTGGATGCTGGGGAAATGGCGGTGGTTCTTATAATGTATTTCCTCTTCAATATGAAATTTGAGGTGTGCAACTCTGCCCATGCTGCCCGGAGCTGAGAATCAAGATCTCCAGCGTCTAGCATGTAGGACAGTGTCCTAAATCCTGTAAGACTGTCCTTCTGAAAATTGTTCCACAGTACCTGCAGTTAATGAAATCCATTCCAAATAAGTTGCTGGGTTTGTAACCTAGTCAGAGTAATTAGAAGGAAAAAAGGAAAAAATGCAAGTAATGGTTTAATTGTGCTTTGTTTAACTTGTTATAACAAGTTAAATTACTAGTGCCCTGTAAATGAGATCACTTGTGGAGGCCCCACTGATCCGCCCTTCCTGCTCTGCCACAGGAAATGTCACAACTGTGGTACCCTATAAAAGGAGTGTAGCGTGGGTGGTTGGATGGGGTGGGTGGCTGGGCCCTTCCCCTGCCTAAAAAGAAGAACCACGGACGAAAGAACAAGGAGGTAAGAGCAGAAACAATCAGTCAACAACAAATGGAGTAACCCTGAAAGCTTATCCTAATGTTAGATAAAACTGTAAAACCTGTAAAGCACCACCTGTAATAATTTCCAGAGAAGATATACCCTGTAAGAAACACTTTGCTCCAGAGAAAAATAAAGCAGTAACAGAAGATATACCTTGCAAAAGACATTTGAATCAGAAGATTACAGCAGTAATCTGTTAGCACACACCTGTAGGCACACCTTGTAATAATGCAGAAGAAGGTATACCAGCAACAACAATTTGAATCAGAGAAAAAATAAAGCAATGAAATGTTAGCCACAAACAGTAGCAATCCCTGTGAGTAAAAAATCAAAACACCACCACACAGTAAATCTGCAACCAGCAACAACAATTTGAATCAGAGAAAAAATAAAGCAATGAAATGTTAGCCACAAACAGTAGCAATCCCTGTGAGTAAAAAATCAAAACACCACCACACAGTAAATCTGCTTAGCCAAACTAAGTCTTAATCCTTCTCCCTTGCTCTGGTAAGTTTCTCTACTCTGCCTTTTAAGCAGTCTTAGAAGGAAAGAGCTCAGGTGAAGCTAGGTGCCTTGGCCAGCAAACCAAGTCTTTACCAGGACTGTAGCCCTGTGGGGGTCCGTCTATGCTTTATTGTTCATTGGTGTTTGTGAATAAAAGTCACACTTTAGAATCCCAACTCCTGGTAATGGACATTTCAGTTATTGCTTCCTGTGTCCAGATTACTTGGGGGCCCCTGTGCAGAGTAACCAAACCTAATCACCATGCCGAGTGACACCTTTCTCCCCAAGTTTCAGGTTATAAAAATGGAGGCATCACATCATAGGACCTAGGCCCCTCAACCTGTCACTAGCCACACAGGCCGACTGAGGGTTACATCTATGTTACACTGCACGTGGGACTTTGCTAGTAAAACCAGCACTAGCAGCCTTCAAAACAGTCTTTGGATTTTACTTTATTAGGAGCAGTTGAGTGTCTGCAGTTTTCAAGGTGAGTGTGCCTATTTCTGGTGGGGAGTATTGGCTGGCCTGTAGGTCTGACTGGTGCATCCTCATTTACTGCTGCTCTCCATTCTGTTGGTGTTGGTCGGCAGTCATGGGGGGTGGGGTTCTTTAAATGCTGCTCAAAAGAAATGCTGCAGGCAGAGGGGAGCATCAACACAAAGGGCCCGATCCTCAAAGGCACCTTACATACGTACAAAATGCACATATCTGGGGTACATTGACCCACATCCATGGGAGCCAGTGCACCAGTGGCACCACCTCCAGGATCCACTCATGGAGTGCTGTGTGGAGAAGCCAGGATGAGTCTGGAGATAGTGGTGAGCCAGCCCACAGGCATCCAGTCAGATGCTCAGGCCAGCTTGCTACAAGATCCCTTGCTCTGTATGAGGCAAGGGCCGATGGAATATGGCAGTCCTCCAGGGACTGTCTCACTGTCTCAACCCCATTGGCAAAAGTATATTATGACAAATGGCACCCACTGGTGACAGTATGGCTCCCAGCTCACCAAGGAGGCTCACCGGGACTGGGGCTGGTAAAGGATGGGCTGATTGGGCCCTGAAGACTGTTATTTGGCAGTTCAGAGGGAGATGCATAGCTGCTACGGTTGCCCTTAGGGCAGTCTAGCTTCATCCCCTGTGTGACAGGGAAACTTTTCTTAGGATTTTCCTCTAATAAAGAGACTGAGGTCTTCTTCTTAAACCCCCCCAATTGGAACCAAAGTTTTGAAATTTGCTGGTTTGCTCGTTGATTAAATAGATGGCTTTATAGCCTATTCAAAGTGTTAGTAAATAAAGTGTTGGCAGTGCAGTTTTAGCACAATAAGATAGCACAGACAAAAGGAACAGCGTCACATAAAATTTATATTTATGTCAGGAACAAATTAGTGTTATTGACCTTGGCTGCCATGGGGTGAAAGAAATAAAAAGACAGGCAAGACTCCCGGTGGCTGGTTTGTAGCTATTAAATGAGGATTCTGCCAGCCAGCCGAAGACTGCAATGGAGCAGCTAGAGTGTATTGTAGTATATGGTTAAGCCTTATTATGTATGAAAATCGGTGGCTGCACTAAGCTTGTTGTGCACATCCTAAATGGTGTGCATGTTCTAAATGTTATGTATGATACACAACATTTCTTCTCAGCTCACCTCATGAACCAGCCAACTCACCCATACTTTCTTCCCTTTGCATTTTTCTGCCATCTCCCATACAACCAAAGTCCACAGAAATAAAATGTTGTTTTGTTTTCCAGCATTGTAGCTGACTCACGCTGTCCTCCTCATGCACTTTCATGCTGCCGTATCTCATACTTCCTCTCTCTCTCTCTGTCAGCATGAAGACTCGTTCCACTATAAAAGGAAGGATGACCGCTTTCAGCTACCTTTCACAGAAAGCATTTAAACACTGCTCTACAGAAACCACTGAAATTTTTATCTCGTCGGAAGTAGAGGGAGTGGAAAGCCTTCCATCGCACAGCAAATAAACCACATCAGAAAGAAAAAAATCAACACCTTGGCTCTTAAAGGCACGGCATCTGTGACTGAAAAAAGTCCCCTGTCAAGATCAGAACTCACAAACTTCTCGTTCTCAGTACTGCTCAACAGGTGTAGCTCCCTTTCAATTCAACACACCAACACCAAAGCCAAAGAGCAAAAGAAGTGCAAAACATGGCAGCAGAAGTATTCTGTAAAGAAGTACCAGTCATTTTTTCTCAATTTTTGAAGGGGGAACCATATACTATGACAAAGTATGGGCGCCCACACACAACTCGCCTTGTGTTTCCATCTTGGAGTTGAGATATTAGCATGGACCTCTCGAGCTCGCTCTTGAGGTCCATGCACTGTATCTCAACCTCCTGATGGAAATACAGGTTAGTTGTGTGTAGGTGCCTCATACTTTATTCCTTATATTATGTCAAAAGCTGCTCGTAGTACTATGCCCCAGTCTTGATCAGAGTAGCAGTGTAGCACAGCTGCAATATTTTTATTTGCCAGCGCTTGTGACTTCTCCTGTTTCCCTTTTAGGGAGCATAAAAAAAATAAATTAAAAGATTCCTACTTGACTGGCTGGCTTATGTAGATGGTAAAGAATGATACCAGCCAGCCCGAGGGGCCAAACTGGAGCAACAGGAACTTGCGCTTTTCTGCTGAAAGCTGCTCTGAAGAAAGGACAAATCCTGAACTGAATCGGGATTATGTCACAGGGCAGCAAAACTGTTACTTTTATTCGCCGCCACTCTGTGCCTTAATTTGTACTCCTAAGGTGCCCTCTTCTCTGAAAAGGCCCTCTAGGGTGTAAGGAAAGTAGGGACAGAGAAAGTTTTTCTGTATTAAAGCTGCACTGTCAGAGTTTCTCCACTGTATTTGTTAGCTTATTGCGTACTGTAGCAAGTGTACATTTCAGAATGGGCTGTCCTCCCCTTACCTTAATCTGTTTTCTTTCCGTTTTTTGGGTCTTTAATTTTCTGTATTTTTCCATTTTTTTGTGTTGCCCTCGGTCCACAAGTAAATCTCCCTTCTCCTTGTTCCATCCCTCACGTAGTTGCATCACACTCTCACGTTGCAGTACGCTGTTAAATTCTTTTCGCACCTGTGCATGAGCATTTCCTGTTCTTTATCTGTGCCAGAGTGAAATCAATTGCTATTCTCCTTTGGTTCCTACTGAAGAAGCCAGCAAAGTGCTGACAGATTGAACTTTTTTCAGTTTGTACCCTAACTAACTTTCCAAAGTATAATGTAACCCCCCATTTAATTGTGTGCCGACAGGGTGCCTGATCCCGTCGGCAGAAAGAATCCCCCCTCCTTTTGTTGTTTGCCGACGGCGGTGCCGAATCCCCATTGGCTACAGCCATCCCCCCAGACTCCAGTGTCACGCTGGGAGCCCACCCCAGCATGCCACATGCCCCTGTCATGTTGAAAGTGTCCCACGACGTTTTCTTGCTGTTGTATCTGAAAGAAAGGAAACGGTCCCTCGTAGTCTCCCCGCCCCCCTCCCACAACCCGCACCCACCCACTGTGCACCCAGCCTCCCCACACACACACACCCCTCACCCCATACTTACCTCCGGAGCTCGGCGCGATGACCTTCGCTGGACCGGGAACACGTCTGCACTCTTCAAAGCTGAACATGAACTGAGGAAATGCTGGTAAGCTGTATAATGTAATGAATAGGGTTTTTTCAACTTTAGTGCATATCTCTGGCATTTTGGGGAATTTTTTCACCAAATTTTCAACATGGGGTTTTTGGGACCCCTCCTCATGAATTCTTGAACTGTTGTGTCGTTAATCAGCCCCGAAAGGTGGTTTTGCGGTCACTGTGCGGAATCATCCTTCGGGCTGATTAATGAAATGACAGTGCCAGTGTTCATGAGGTGGGCTCTCAAAAGCCTATGTTGCAAATTTGGTTGGAAAAATCCAAAATATCTGGTTTTACGTAGCTGTAGTATTGCGAGTTGTTACGCACGTCAGAATTTCTGCGGAATTTGCAATATTTTCACACCAGATTTTCAACATTGGCATTTTGTCACACCTCCTTGTGAGCTATACAGCTGTCATTTTTCACACCCTGGCTGAAATGTGTTTTCGCACTTCCAGCGCAGAATAGCGTGGTTGCTATGCGAAATCACTGTTTGGGACAGATTAAGGAAATGACAATGATACTGATAATGAGCAGAGGTCCTAAAATGCCTATGTTGAAAATTTGGTACCGATATTCCATAAACTGACTGTGTTACGAGCGTGCGCTGCGCAGTTGGCATGCACGCTTATAACTTCGCGAATTTATAATATTTTCACTCCAGATTTTCAACATTGCCATTTTCCCAGACCTACTTATGAACAGTACAGCTGTCATTTTTCCCATGCTGGCTGAAATTTGTTTTCGCACTTCCAGCGCAGAATAGAGCGGTTGCTGTGGGAACTCACTGTTCGGGACAGATTTAGAAGATGACAATGATACTGTTCATGAGCAGAGGTCCTAAAATGCCTATGTTGAAAATTTGGTGATGATAGCCCATCAATTGACAGTGTTACAAGTGTGCGTTGTGCACTTTCCACCCATCCTTGTAACTTCGCAGATTTGTAATATTGTCACACCAGATTTTCAACAGTGGCATTTTGTCACACCTCCTCATAAACAGTACAGCTGTCATTTTTCACATCCTGACTGAAATGTGTTTTCACAGTTCCAGCGCAGAATAACGTGGTCACTGTGGGAAACCAGTGTTCGGGACAGATTAAGAAAATGACAGTGACACTGTTTGTGAGCAGAGGTCTTAAAATCCCTATGCTGAAAATTTGGTGACTTAAACTCATAATATGATCAGGTTACGTAGCCGCACGCTGAACTGTTGTTTCACGCACCCTTGTACTTTGCAAATTTGTAATATTGTCATGCCACATTTTCAACAGTGGCATTTTTTCACACCTCCTTCTGAACACTACAGCTGTCATTTTTCACATCCTGGCTAAAATATGTTTTTGCACTCCTGCCGGGGAATAGCACTGTCACTCTGGGAAATCAGTGTTTGGGACAGATTACGATCATGAGTGAGAGGGGCGAATGACCGAGCTCAGCTGAGCTCTGTCAGAACTGCTACGGATTTGTTTGTGGGCAGACAAAGGCCCCAACACAAGAGCCCAGTACAAAAGGGCAGCCTGCAGCACTGGGAGAAACACAACGAGAGAGCGACTGAGGGAGAGGGAGTAAGTGAACTCACCGAAGTGCTGTCAGGACTGTTGCAGATTTCTTTGTGGGCAGAAAAAGGCATCAATGCAGGCAGGGGCCCAGTACAAAAGACCAGCCTGCAGTGGTGGGAGAAATGGTACAAGCGAGTGAGACAGGGGGGACTTAGTGAGCTCAATGGAGCTCTATCAGGACTGCTGCGGATTTCTTTATGGGCAGAAAAAGGTGCCAATGCAGACAGGAGCACCGTACAAAAGGGCAGCTTACAGCGCCAGGACAAACAGAATGAGTGCATGAGAGAGAGGGAGACTGAGTGACCTCAATGGAGCTCTGTCAGGACAGCTGTGGATTTCTTTGTGGACAGACAAAGGTGCCAACGCAGCCAGGAGCCCCATACAAAAGCACAGTCTGCAGCGCCAAGAGAAACAGAACGAGCGAGTGACAGAGCGGCAGTGAGAGAGCTCAACGGAGCTCTGTTGTGACTGCTGCGGATTTCTTTGTGGGCAGAAAATGCTGCAACGCAGGCAGGAGCCCAGCACAAAGGCCAGCTTGCAGCGCCGGCAGAAACGGAATGCGTGAGTGACAGAGGGGGAGTGAGCGAGCTCAATGGAGCTGTGTCGAGACTCCTTCAAATTTCTTTTCTGGCCAGAAAAAGCCACCAATTCAGGCAGGAGCCCAGTACAAAATGGCAGCCTTCAGCGCCAGGAGACACAGAATGAGTGACTGAGGGAAGGGGAGTCAGTGAGCTCAACGGAGCTTTGTTGGGACTGCTGCAGATTTCTTTGTGGGCAGAAAAAGGTGCCAACAGAGGCAGCAGCCTAGTACAAAAGGGCAGCTCTGCAGCGCTGGGAGAACCAGAAGGAGTGAGTGAGACAGGGGGAGTGAGCGACCGTGACGGAGCTGTGTCGGGACAGCTGTGGATTTCTTTGTGGGCAGAAAAAGGTGCCAACACAGGCAGGAGCCCAGTACAAAAGTGCAGCCTGCAGCACCAGGAGAAACACAATGAGTGAGTGAGACAGGGGGAGTAAGCAACCTCAACGGTGCTCTATCATGACTGTTGCAGCTTTCTTTGTGGGCAGAAAAAGGCGGCAACACAGGCAGGAGCCCAGTACAAATAATAATAATAATAATAATAATAATAATAATTTTATTTGTATAGCGCCTTTCACTATATCAAGGCGCTGAACAAGTTAATAAAAACTTCAGCATACAATACAAACATCAAAACCATAAAACATTATAAAATATATCATAAAAACATAATAAATTACAATAAAATTTCACACACTTTACAATACATTTAACCTTCCAAGAAGGCCATTCTCCACAGATGTGTTTTCAATTCCTTCTTGAAAATCTCCACGGAGGAGCATTCCCATAACTGGCATGGTAGAGAATTCCAAAGAGTGGGTGCAGCATGAGAAAAAGAACTGTTGCCAGAGGATTTCAAGTTCACTCTTGGAATCTCTAACAACCCCATGTCGGCCGAGTGGAGTGATCGGCTAGGGCAGTAAGGAACCAGCAGGTCTTTCAGACAGGACGGACCCTGGTCGCGAAGGGCTTTGAAAGTCAATAAAATGACTCTAAAGGTGATCCGCCACCGTGTTGGAAGCCAGTGCAGCTCACGCAGCACTGGGGTAATATGACAGGACCTGCTTGTCCCAGTCAATACCCGGGCTGCCGCGTTCTACACTAGCTGTAGGCGGCGGATTTCAACCCCAGAAAGCCCAAAGTAAAGGGCGTTGCAGTAGTCGAGGCGCGAGGACACAAAGGCGTGGACCAATGTTGACAGAGAGTCAGACGGAACAAGGTGCTTAACCCGGGCAATATTCCTAAGATGGTAAAAGGAAGTCTTGACGACGGCTGACACTTGGGATTGAAAAGTCAGCCTATTGTCAAGAATCACCCCAAGGTTTCGCACCCATTCAGAGGCCGGTAGTGACACACCGCCAAGAAAAATTCCAGACAGCGCGTCAGCACACGACCTCTCAATCTGACCACCCAGATCCACAATCAAAACCTCAGTTTTCTCCGGTTTCAACTTCAGCCAACTAGAATCCATCCAGTCTTGGATTTTCCCCAGACAGTTATTAAATACCGAGAGAGCCCCATCCTGGTTGGGTGCAAAAGACAGGTATAGCTGGGTATCATCTGCATAGCAGTGAAACCTCAGCCCATACCATCTTATAATGTTTCTGAGGGGCAGCATGTACACTGCAAATAACATGGGCGACAGCACAGAACCCTGAGGCTCTCCACTCAACAAAGAGACTGGGCCGGAGGAAAAAATCCCAGACACAACTCTTTGTGATCTCCCAGTGAGGAATGACTTGAACCATTTAAAAACGGTTCCAGATATTCCACAGATTTGCCCCAGGCTTGCTAGCAACACCGTGTGATCCACAGTGTCAAAAGCTGAAGAGAGATCAAGGAGAACCAAGATAGAACATCTCATTTGATCTCTCGCCCTCAGAAGATCATTTAGCACCCGAACCAGCGCAGTCTTGGTACTGTGTCTTTTACGGAAATCAGACTGGAAGGATTCGTAGATATTATGGATGGTTAAATGGTCATCCAATTGAGCAGCTACAACCTTTTCAATAACCTTCCCAATAAAGGGGAGGTTAGAGATGGGTCTATAGCTGGAAAAACAATCTGGGTCCAAGGAAGCTTTCTTCAAGAGAGGTGTCACCACCGCCTCTTTCAGGGAGCTAGGAAACTCACCCGACTCCAAGGAGCACCAGACAATTTGCACCAGAACTGGACCAATGACGTCTACACAACCCAAAATTAGGGTAGTCGGTCCAGGATCCAAGCCACAGCTTGTAGGGCGCACACTATGGATGATCCTCATAATATTATAATTGTAATTAATGTATATTGTATATAAGTGTATATAAATGTACATAAGTGTAATTTTATCTATCTCCCTACTTTCTCATTTGTACCTTATATCTCTTCACCACTAGAGGGCTCAACAGTTCATATAATCTTGCTTATCTTTCCTGTTGCTTTTTCTTTATCTTTTCAGTTGTTTAGTTTGTGCTGTACTTCTACAACTTCTACCAACCTCTTCTGCTCGCTGGACATACCCACAAAAATGCCCTCCCTGCTCTCATACCCCTGGGCACTCAACCTAGGTGTACTTCTGCTACAAACCTCATTTCTTGTAACCATTGTGTGGATCCCGACACTTCGTAGCCCTCTCTGCCCAAATGATCACTATTATCAACTTAAAGACTTTACTTTCTCAAATATGCTAATCCGGGTGCATATGCTACCAGCTACCTTTCCACTTTTAGTAACATATCGGATCACTTACTACGTTATCTCTCTAGTACAGGATCGCCCTGAGCCCTGCCCCCTTCTCACCACGCTTACTCACCGTGAACTGTGGTACTTGCTCCTCCAGCACTACTACTAGCTGGCTATATCGAGCTGAATCCAGGACCCGCATGGAATATCCCCATCTCCGACACTTACTGGACTCACTCAAAAGACTTGTGCATCGTTCATATGAATATTAGAAGCCTTCCCCATAACAAAACTGAACTAGAAGCCTGGGTCATCCAATATAACCCTGACATTCTTAGTCTGACAGAGACCTGGCTCAAGCCCTCTACTCCTGATCATTTATGTCGTCTGCCAAACTATAACATAGTTCGGCAGGACAGGTCCTCACCTAAACGTGGGGTTGGGGTAGCCATTCTATATAAACCCGACCTCTTGGTGCAACTGACTACCTCCCTCACTCTATCACACTGCGAAGCTATTCATGCTACTCTCCAACTTGGATCTAAGCAGCTACACATCATATGTGCCTACAACCCTCCCAGGTGTGGTACAACAGGTTTGGTTGAACTCCTCTCCCAGGCAAGCCTAGCTACTGGACGTAATGAAGTCCTCTTTCTTGGGGATCTAAATCTAAACTGGCTAGGTTGCACCGGCCAAAACCTCCATACTATCGTACAAGCCTATGGCCTCCTTCAGTTGATCACCAACCCTACTAGGATCACGGCCCCACCCTCCAGATCCAGCTCCTTACTTGACTGGGCCCTCACAAACCGCCTTGACCACATTGCCTCAGCTGGTACCCTTGCCGACTCAATTAGTGACCACCCCAATTTTTGCACCTGGCGCAAGGGCCAGACAATCATCTCCCCCTCCGAAATTAATCACCTTTCGCAATATGGCTAACTTTAATCCATCTCAGTTCCTGTATGATCTCTCACTCATTGACTGGTCCCCTATCCTTTCCTCTCTTAATGCTCATTCAGCCTTAGACTACTTCCTTGAAAAATGTATTGGTTCTCAGGACCTACATGCGCCTTGTGTCACTCGCCGAATTAGAGGCACACAAACCAAGTGGCTAACTAAGGATCTCCTAGCTCAACTTCGTAATAGGGACAAATGCTGGCATCGCTTTAAGGTCTCAGGTCTGCCAGCAGATCTCAGTCACTACAGGGCACTGAGAAACTCCTGTAAAAGAGGCATCCGCCTAGCTAAAAGCTCCTTTTGTAAAGAATCACTTGTTAAGGCTGGCGGAGACTCGCGTAAATTTTGGTCTGTCATCAAAACTCTCCTTGGCTCTGATAAACCTTCCACCTCCAATGATATGCTGCTGAACAGAGTACATTGTAACAACCCTGTGACTATTGCCAACTCTTTTAACCAACATTTTCTGGACCTGTCACGCTACCTAGACTCCTTCCCCCATAACAACCTAGTATCCTCTCCCATCGCCAAGGATCCACTGCTCTCCCGTCCACTTCTCAGGTTCCGGATTGTCACTAAATCTGAAGTCCTAAAGCTCTTACTAACTATCCCTGACAAAACAATCCCAGGTGCTGATAGTCTTGAACCTAGGCTTCTGAAGATTGCTGCCCCGCATATAGCTTTACCACTAACGAACATTTTTAGCCTGTCACTATGTCATGGTGTTGTTCCAAATGTTTGGAAGATAGCCAGGATAACACCAATCTTAAAGAAAGGTGATCCTAAAGAGATGGTCAACTACCGACCTATTGCCATTTTCTCGGTGCTCAGTAAAATTCTCGAAAAGCTAGTTGCTAGACAAACTATAGAATATCTCCATAAACATAACCTCCTCTCGGATCCCAGCATGGATTTCAGAAAGGTCACAGTACCTCCACTGCTCTTCTGACACTCACAAATGACATCTACACAGCCATGGACTCTGGTCTCTGACTGGTACCGCCTTCATTGATCTTACCAAGGCTTTTGACCTTGTGGACCACACCTCCTCCTTAAAAGCTTACCTCTGGGTTTCTCAATGGAATCAGTGAACTAGTTCCGGAGTTATCTATCAAATCGACAGCAGGCTGTTGCTTTTAACTCTGCCCTATCCGACCAATTGTACGTACAAACTGGTGTCCCACAGGGATCCATATTTGGTCCTCTGCTTTTCTCGATCTTCATAAATGACCTCCCTCAACAAGTATCTACTTGCTCTACCTTGCTCTATGCAGATGACCTTGTACTCTACCATAGTGCTAGTAACATACTGGACCTAACTAACTCCCTATCCAAAGAGTTCCAAAAACATTCAATCCTGGATTACTGCTAATCGTCTCATTCTCAATGAAGCGAAAACTCAGGCAATGCTCTTTGGCTCTCCAGCTAAACTAAAAGTAAATCGGAACTCCTTCAAAATATCTTGTTCCGACAATTTCCAGTTAGTAAACACCTCATCTTTTAGATATCTTGGCATTCTTTTTGACGATTCCTTGGACTTTGATCTCCACATTACCATGACTTGCAAATCAGTCAATGTAAAGATCGGAGGAGCATACCGGACTAACTATGCCCTTACCCCATCAGCTAGGCTTGCGGTGGCACAAGGCCTTCTTCTCCCATCCTTGGCTTATGGCTCTATCATCTATCTAGGTGCTACTAAGACCTCCCTCCACATATGGGACACTACATATAATAACATCTGCCGCTATGCGTCTGCCTCTCAGCAGCTCAAGCATCACTGTCTGCTTTATGTGGGCCTTAAATGGCCTAGTCCGGTGGCCCATCGCCTCCAAGCGTTTGGTGCCCTGATTGATGGTATGATACGTGCAGGCCTCCCTAATTCTCTTGCCTTGCTACTTCACCCTCAAATCCCTTCCTATGGTCTCTGTTCACTTGACCAGACACCTCCATACATCCCTAGAATTAGGACCTCAATGGGTAAACGAGCTTTCTCCCATTCTGCTCCAAAATATTGGAACACTATCCCTCTTGCTATTCGTCGTGCCCCAACGCATGCCTGTTTTAAGAAGCTCCACCGTCAATACCTACTCTCAGCAAGTCCCTGTACCTGCTTCCAGCCACCATAAATCATACCTGGCTCTGCCTCCCCTTTCCCTTTTTCCACACTACCTGCTACTCTCTCCAATCTATCCTCTCCTACTCTACCCCCTGCCCTTTTCCTCCTCCAGTCACTGCGTTACCTTGAACTTGTCAGCTAGCTACTTGCTAAGGGCAGACAGGAATCTCCTGACCTTAGTTGCACTTATCTCATTTTAACCTATTTTGCTTGTACATGTATTATCATAATTTTATGCTTTGTACTCTTGTGGCTCTATATTTATTGTATGGTTTATGTGTGCTGCGCTCACACTGATGTTTTGTATGCCATTTGTATCCTCCCGGGTCTTACCTGAAAATAGGCATTCCTATGTCTAGTGTACTCACCCAGTCAACAAAAGCAAATAAATAAATAAATATCCACGAACTCAGGTCGACAAAAGGAACTCCAGGAGAAGCGAGGTCCTGTGCTCTCGCACACTCCCACCACATCACCCTTAGAGGTTGTTGGACACAAGTCCGCCCTGATGTCAGCCACCTTAGTTGCAAAGTATCGAGCAAGCTCATCACACACAATTTGCAAAAAGGCTCTCTCAACTTGCAGACAGGCTGGGTTGCACAGTCTCTCTACAGTTCGGAACAGCTGAGCCGGTCGATTCTGAGCAACTGCAATCTCCCTGGACAGGAATTCTGCCTTCTTATGGGTGATTGCAGATTGATAGCTGGTATAATGTTCAATCTAAGACGGTCGGCATCAAGGGCCGACTTGCGCCAGCAACACTCTAACCTTCACCCTTGTCTCCGCATCTCCCTCAGGGTCCCATCAAACCAAGGGGCCCTGGGGTGACGGGAAAGAGGGCGCTCGCAAACAGGAGCAATAGAATCCAGAGCAACCGTGATTGCCTCATTATAGGCCTGCACCAGTGCCTCTGGACTACTGCCCACCAACACGAGGGATGATAGGTCAAGGACCGCCACCAGGCCTTGTGGAGTAACATTCCGTAATGGGCGGTACCTGACCATCTCCACAGGGGCTGACCTTCTCAGGGGGGTGCAAAGATTGAACCTCACGATGTGGTGGTCAGACCAAACGACTGGTTCCACCCCCATATCGGATGCATCAATCCCAAGAAGGAAAACCAAGTCGAGAGAGTGTCCAGATTTGTGTGTAGCAGTGGAAACTACCTGTGTGAGGCCCAAAGAAGACATTAGTTGGAGGAAGAAGACATTAGTTGGAGGAAGTGTTTACCAAATTGTGAGAGTTCATCGTCCACCCAGGCGTTGAAGTCACCCAGCACCATCAATCTGGGTGACTCAAATGACATGTCGTCGAGGAAGTCTGCCACTTCCTGTAAGAAACGTTTCCCATCTCCGGGTGGACGGTAGATGAGAACGATTCGAACTCCTACACCTGCTACAACTGTGCACTCAAAGGACTCAGCCTCACCCACTACCACATTCGAGAGGCCCAATTCAGTCTTAAAACAGACTGCAACCCCCCAACCCCTGCGGTCCAATCTCAGGCGGTGTATCACCGAGTACCCGGCCGGAATCATGGTCTCCACTATAGGGCCAGAATTTTCATCCAGCCAGGTCTCAGTGATGCAAGCCAGATCAGCCGAACTGATAAGGACGGCAATAATAGCAGTTTTATTCCTAACAGACCTGCCGTTGCATAACACCGCCCGAGTTGGACAAACTTCGGAGGTTGTCGGGCCTATCTGCCTACTGAAATCAGTAGTGCCCTTGGGTATGGAGACCAGACAGAGCCGGACCCGATCTGGTTCCCATTTCGCCCAAGGCGCTTCTGGACTTAGTAACCCCAACACGGTGGACGACCATCTCCCTCCCCTGAGTTCACAGACTACCGTCGCCCCCCCTCGCCCTCCCACGAGCAATCCCCAACGCCCTACAATGCTGATAAATCTCGAACTGTAAGGGAGGAGTGCAAAAGGGGCGGAGGGCATGAAGAGAGGAGGGGAAATAATGCACCACCGTGGAGGAGGAAGGCCAGCACATGACGCTGCTTACCTATATTAAACAATGAAAATAAACCCACTACCCAAAATATTCAAAATAACCTCACTAACTATCTAAAATTAACTAATAAACAAATTAAATCAATAAATTATAACAAAAAACACAAAAAATAAGTTAAAACAAAACAAACCCCTCCTACCCCAGTCCTCTCACCACCGGGGAGCGAGGGTAAAGGCACTCTCACTGCCTAATAAAAAACATACAGATATTTAAATCCCCCAGTTCTCTCACATGAGGGGAGAAATAAAAATTAGTCCTTCTCCCAAACCAGGAGAAGGACACACAGTATTAAATCAAACAAATAACAAATAAGTAAATAAACAAAAATTTTGGACCCAGGGTCCTCTCACCACCCCGAAGTCCAAAATAGAGTCAACAGAAGACAAAAATAGCAGCTTCTCAGATACAATAAAGGTGCAAGACAGTCCAGGTCCATAAATGAGGCAGCTGCACAAATCCAGAGGGAAAAATTAGTCCAAAGGAGATCCAGGAAGTTCAAAAAATCCAGCAAGTTTATATCCAAAAAGGATCGAGCAGACTCCAATCTTATTTACTCCCAGCTGAAAGCCCCCCCCCCCGGGGCAATTATTAACAAAAAGCCAGCCTGTAGCACCGGCAGAAACAGTACGAGTGAGAGTGAGAGAGGGAGAGTGAGCAAGCTCAATGGACCTGTGTCAGGACTGCTGCAGATTTCTTTGTGGGCAGAAAAAGCCACCAACAGAGGCAGGAGCCCAGTACAAAAGGGCAAACAGAATGAGTGAGTGAGTGAGTGAGAGAGGGAGTGAGTCACCTCAACAGAACTCTGTCGGGACAACTGTGGATATCTTTGTGGACAGAAAAGGATGCCAATGCAGGCAGGAGCCCAGTACAAAACAGCAGCCTGCAGCACCGGGAGAAACAGAACGAGCGAGTGACAGAGGGCCAGTGAGCGAGCTCAATGGACCAACACAATCAACATTCAGCATTGACAAATGCTTGTTTTTGAAGAT
This sequence comes from Neoceratodus forsteri, assembly GCA_016271365.2. NCBI lineage: Eukaryota > Metazoa > Chordata > Ceratodontiformes > Ceratodontidae > Neoceratodus > Neoceratodus forsteri. Next base: position 1,279,119,259 of record CM057459.1, on the reverse strand, counting down.
GTGTCACACATTTTGCCCATTTGTCACACGTACTGTCACACATTTGAGTGATGAAAGGTTGAGAGGTATGCTGAGAAGACATTATCATTCTTGCACGTGGAGAATAATTGTAATTTATGGTTGTGCTTCTTTTTGCTGAATAGATGTTTTCATTTTGAGTTTCAACATAATTTATATCTCAAGTCATTTGTGTACAGTATGTGATACATGTTTTACTTACAAGGGAATATTAAAACAGTGCACTAATATTATTCTTTATTTTGTTGGACACGACATACAGTATGTTGTGCCCTGCTAAAAGTCAGCAAGAAAAGATATTTAAGATTAACACAGTGCTATGAAGTGGTCCCATGGGAGCAACTGTCCTTACAATTGTAATTATATGCCATAATATTCATGACGGTTGTAACTGCAATTCCAGGTAATAAGGTAATATAATAACCAATGTAGTAATGTACTGGCTAGGAGAATACTTTAAGTGCATTTGTGCTAGCAGGCCCATCAGCACAGCAGTAGTAAATGGGAACATTATAAACGAGGAGCATACTCACTTCTCGCTCAACCGCTTTCTCTCTCTGGCTCTGGTAGTAAAGTTTGTGCAGCAGTGCAAAGCGGGGTGGCAATACCTTTACCTTTAGCAGACAGCTGCCCCCACTCCTAAATGTAGCACTTTGTGCCTGAAATGAGCGTTTCTATGTGAGGGACAGTGGTGTCCCTAAATTGTAAAAATAAAGGACTGCTGCTGTTACATTGGAAGAAAAGGGAGCACGTAAGTTCCTGCATTCTTTTTCTTTGGCTGCTCTGATGCAGCAACATGAGCAGAGCATGCAGCTCTGCTTTACTGAATAAAATAAATAACCAAAGGGGGAAACAAAAGGACAGAAATGTCCCCAGTATGAAACGACTGTGTTCAGGGTGCCCAGAATACATAAAGGAAACTCACAATAGAAACAGACTGAAATGGCCCTATCTAAAGAAAAAGGTCCCAAATGAAACTTGAAGCCAACGGGCTGATACTTCAGCTGTCGGTCATAAGAAAAAAAAGGGTTGTTGCTTGCCTAGTGCCTAGAGAAAAGGGCTTCATACTAATCAAATGAAAAGAATAACATCAATAAAGGTCTAATAATATAAACATGTTTAAAAAAAGAAAAACGCTGAGAACTTAAATACTGCTTGGCCAGACATAAAGTCCTTAGCCCAATAATGAACCCTAGAGAGGGTAGGGGTTCTTGCAATGAATAAGAAGAAGGGGATGTTACACAAGATTGTTTTCCTTTTGTGTTTCTTGGAATAAAATTATGCCAGGAGAGGTCAAAGGTTGTGGCTCACCTGGCTGCAGGACTGCAAACGATAATTTCTATAGGAGAGCAATGCCCTCTGCAGTCCCCTCTTTATAGATCCTTACCTGTCACTCAAAGGTAACTAAGGAGGAACCCTATGTTTGTTACCAGGCATTTAAGTTTGTTATGGTTTGTTTTAGCCCTTTATAAAGATGTCTGATGTTGCACAGCTAGCAATCAATGTAGAGTGTTGTATTACAAGGTATGGTATGTCACCCTGTGATTTTAGACTAACATGGCTAGTTTTCTTTTCTATTTTTAGTTAAGGGTTTAGTCAGTTGATCCTACCCAGAATGTATTTAAACCTGCCACTAGGGCTAGATGGTTAGACAGGAGTTAGGGAGTCAATAGGAGACTGACGGAGGTAGGAGAAAGACCTTTCAGTGGTGTAGGCTCACACCTGCCGATTGCTGGTTAGGCTGATGGAAGCCTAGAATCTGCTAAGAACAAAAGTAGTGGCCTTTATTTTGAATACAACTAACCTTTTTTTTGATGTTTTCCTTTGGATTTTGGTAAATATTTTTCACTCATTTTATGACAAAATAAAATGATAAATGCCTCTGGGCATTTTTTATACACTGTGATTTCAGCATGTTTAATATTTGTTTTCTTGAATACCCACACCTGGTGACACACCATAATTGACCCTCCCCAACATGGAAATAGCTTCTAGAATGGGGTGCATTCCCGCCCCTGTGCCTGACCCAGTCGCATGTGTAGGAGCGCCAGCTGCAAGGGATCAGGTGCTGATATGGACCACATCCTGGGACTGTGGTTGCATGTGTGGAGTGGGACTTCCATGCTCCACTAGCCTGTGCAAGCGCACCTCCAGTATGCAGAATGACTGTGGATCTGACCCTTAGGGTCTTATCTGTAAAGATCCCCCAGATATGCATGAAACATGTGTATCTGGGGTGAGATGTTTTACATCCATGGGAGCTGACACACCTGCCAACTTCCACAAACCCCAGTGCCCCCCCTCCGAGTGATGTATGAAGAGTCATGCAAAAGGGCTGGAGACAGGTTTACAGGTGGTGCTGTGCCATGCCACAGGCATCTAATTAGAAACCAGGGCTGATATTTACATGATCCCTTGCTCAGCATGGAGCAGGAGGCAGTGGGATACCGCAGTCCTCCAAGGACTGTTGTATCCCTGTCAGCAAACATGTATTGTGACAAATAACCCTGGCCAGTGCTGGTAGAGCCTCCAAAGGGGTATGGTGGCTGTACTGGTACTGACTAGTGACATGTCACAATACATCTTTGCAGGTGGGGACTCCTTGGAGTACTGCTATGTTCCATCGGCTCCTACTCCCTGCAGAGCAAGGGATCTTGTAGCAAGCTAGTCTGGGCATCCAATTCAGTATCATTGATTTGGCACAACAGTACCTCAGATCCAGTCCTGGCCCTTTCACACAGCACTCCATGCACAGCTCTTGGAAGGCTGAAGATCATGGATGCTAGCAGGCACTCCAGTTTCTGCGTATTCAGGTCAACGGACACCAGATGCTTACATTTTGTGTATCTAAGGTGTCTTTGAGGGTCAGGCCCTAAGTTAGGAAAGACTGGATACAGTTCATTTTAATGTGTATTTTTTTATTCTTGAAAGCTATTGGGAACAATAATGCTGTTTTCAGATGGGTCCAGTACAAGTAAACAAAAAGTTATAGATAAACCTACATTCAATATGGATGCAATAAAGAACGACTGGGTGTGTGATTATGGATCAATCATCACACGCCTCTCAAGGATGTTGTTAGGCATGAGGCGCAAGCACCTTTAAACACCTAAGAGTGGAACGTGATTATTGAGCATAATCACACATCCCTGAAGTGCTTTATTGCACTAGTAGCATGTGTCAGAAAAAGCTTACCAAAAATACATAGTTAAACTTATAAACTTAAAAATATGTGTTTCCTTTTTTGTGTAAATTTGTGTAGAACAGCAAAAATAGTTCTTGTCTGGAATAGTGACAGTGTGGCTGAGAGCTTGCCTTGCCAGCCAGGAATTTTCATTTTCTTAGGAACTTGTCAGGGACTGTGTCCAAGAGCGAGTTTTCATTTTCTTTTTTTTTACTTAACACAACCTTAATGATCATAATAGACTCCAGCTGGTGAAGGCCAAAGAGTGAGTGGAAGATATATTTTAAAGGACAATTTTGATCATGAGCTAGCAGCGAGAGACAGTGTGCAGGCTGAGGGCTACTGCACTCTGGAGACTGTGTAGTGTAGTGTAGTGATATTGTAAAGGTACAAAGGCCAGCACTTTGAAAGAAGTGCAGGCATTTAATTATGGGCACATAATTACCAGGCTGCACTGGTGTTATGACCAATCAGAACACTTGATTTTTCTTACACATAATGAAAAAACAAAACAATCATCATTTACATTACGCCTGAGTTAATAACATTTTGCTAAATCAATTTTAAAACAGAATTTCAATTACAGTTACAAGAGGACTGAGTCTTTAACAGTCTATACAATGAACTTTAAAAACCTGCAATGATTTATTAGCAATAATTGAGAGCGGGAGTCATGTGTACCAGCTACTGGTCCTATATGCAAGTGATCTCTGTCCTGTGCAATATTTCTAAATGGAACTGTGACACTTGGACAGCTGGTTCTGATTGCTCTATGATTTTGTAATATAAAAATGTGTTATTGAGTGTCTCTCATGAGACATCCTGTGCTCCTGGGATAACAACCCCCTTCCCCCAGGTTTCAGTTCAAAGGACAGGATATGTTAAACAGCAGATCTCTGTAATGTGATTAACTTCCAAGAACTCACATTTTATAGTCTTGTTTAGGATCTGTGTGGCTTGAAGCCAGGAACTAAAATATCCATTTTATGATGTCCTCGGGAAGGGCAGTTAATTGCAACTGGTACTGAAAAACTATGTTGCAGCTAGGTGAGAAAACTGCAGAGTTGTAAAAGTTCTCTGATGTCTTTGAAAACACAGGAAAAGACTCAAGATCAAAGGGTCATATGGGAAAACGAGTTTTTGCTGATGTCACCTTATTTAATGCACCCCCCTGAGTGATGGGACATCCTGTGTGTATTTTTATATTTTACAGGGAGGCGCTAGGTGACATCATGGAAGAGGCAGGTTTAGAGACAGTTTAACTGTATTCTGTATTTCCACTTAGACACATTCCTGTTGGACTCTGAAACAACATCTACTTTAAGTACTGTTTTAGAAGGTAATACATTAGATAGACAAGTCTAAGTGTGTGGTGGTAGGAGCTTGTTTGAACTTTTTTCTTGTTTTCTTTTAAGTGATTGTATGTTTTGTGATACATTGTTCTGTGTTTACATTTTACCTATTTTTATCTATTTACTAAGTAAACCTCTTATATTTAAAGAGACTGCCTGGTGCCTTCGGAGTTCTTTCTTTTGCATGTGAATTACAGACGGTTAAGATTTTGACAACACTGTTCATAAGCTTAATGGTATACCAAACTGGGAAAAGGTAAGAATTTATCTAAGGTCTTTCATAGAGTTTTTAAGGGTTCATTTTGTATACCTGGTTAGGTGCCCATAGGCGAAAGATATCTGGCATTCCCCGAAGAGCAGAATTATCTGAGCCTGTACAGTTGGGTATGCTAGCAAGAGGTTCACAGTTTGAATCCCTCCAGAACTTGAGACCAAAGGTGATTCGGACCCACAAAACAGACATGAGGGTTACCCTGTTCTGTTATCCTATTCACAATACTGTACTCAGAGGTTGGCGCTGTGGGAGCAGAGGGCCTGACCTGCTGAGTGGGGTTGTGACAGGTACTATAAACTTTCTAGGGTATCTCTTGACAGTGGAGGTGGAGGAAAGACAGACTGAATACTCTCTGGCTGTAATCTCATTATAATGCTACATAAGAAAGTAAAGATTTGTGTCATATTCTGTTATCACAGGAAAGAAAACCAGTACAGAAATTCATTTAAAGTTTCTGTTGCTATGTAATAGAAGGGTAGGTAATCATGAATTACATACAATTGTGTTTTTTACACAGCAGTTCTTATATGTTCCTTGTATGTCAATACATCATAATTACTCAATACACAGAAATTACTGTGCAGTTAGAAAAATGTCTATTGTGTTTTGACTCCCCACTACCTGAGCAGCTGAGCATTCCAGCTACGGATTGGCTGTCATGGTTTAGACACAGCAGAAACAGCACAGCTATTGTGCACCACTCACAATGCTGTAAAAAGGTTAGTGTAAATACATGCACCTATAATGTCTCCAATATGCAGTCTTACACAGATAATGCAGTGCACATTTTGTTTTGAGGTGTGCGCAGTGCCCACATATAGCTAAATGAAAGGTGGCCTGGCAAGCTTCCAGATGAACCCACTGACAGGAATTTCACAACAGCCCTAAAGAGAAGTGCCAAAGGATATTAACACGGAAAGGGGGAGCAGACTAAATAGCAGCATTTTGACCACAACTGAGACAGCAGTGGTTAGTCCCTCAGAAAAACGTTTCCTGTTGCCAATGTTTATTGGCAGAGTTTTTAAGCACATAAGCACTGCTGGGCGAAAGGAATGAGAAACAGGTACAGAAATACACCGTACTCCAAAACTCATTCAGACAAATGCAATCTATTTTAAATAACTTGGCACTGAGTATGCCTGTGAAAATTGTACAGTACTGTATATGGTTACCCCTTACTATTGATGGAAATCAGTCCCTTCAGAAATGATGCTGTACTTGAACCATCTATTTTTTTTTAATTCTTTTTTCCTCTGGTCACAGCTCAAGGGAACTCTCTCAGGCAACCTTATCCTTATGCCTACCCTGCCTGAGGATTGCTATGGCCTGTGCCCTCTCCCCCCCTCCCCCACTGACAGCACCCCCGGTTTGACCTGCCCGGGGAGGGTAGCTTGACTCCTTACCTTGGGCTCCTTATCAAGGCATACTCTGGCATGCAGGTGGAGCCTGGGTGGAGGAGTGATGAGGCCGGCCGAGATGAACCCGTCACTGGGCATGGGGGATAGTGCCATCACCTATCCCATCGAGCTGGATTTTTCCTTGTTCTGCCTGTCCCCTCCCTCCTGCGTGCGTACCCCCCGACGCTTGGCACACAGCAACCCTGCCAGCATCAGGCATGCTGTTACATGCCACCCGCACTTCTGTGGAGCCCCCGACCTCCACCAGGGGACGCCAGAGTGCCGGGCATCCCACTATCTTCCCCCCAGGATTGGAGAGCAGCCCAGTGGGTGCTCTATCCAGTCCCTCCCCTGCCGACCCCCGGTGCATGAGCTCGCTCCCAAACTTGGGTCGCCGTGTGGCGTGAGGTGTGGCGTCCAGCGCCTCAACCCTTAGTGCCACTGGGCCGGCTGTACCATCTATTTGATATCAGAATATTGTTTCACTATCACTCTGACATCACTTCCATGATACATCAGTAACCGGAAGTGCTACAAGTGCCCGCCCAAACCTAACTAATTCTAATGTAGGCAAAAACAAAACACTCTGCACCCAGCTGTTCAATGACTCACCCACCCACCACTGTCCTAAATAAACCAGTTCTGCTTCAGTTTTTCTTTTGCAAATGTCATGTCCAGTGCAGCATGATGAATCCCCACTCTCTCACTCTTTCTGCCTGACTCAGCAATGCTAGCAAATCGCAGAGTGCACAGGCAATGCTCACATAAACATTTGCATGTACAGTTTATGTAATCTTTATTTAACCAAGAAGTCCCTTTAAGACTGAAGTCTCTTTTTACGAGAGTGATCTAGCAAAGAAGGCAGGAAAGCAGCAACTAGAAATACTTATATTATGCAAACAAAAAAACTATACAGATCATTAGCATACAGAGTAATTAAAACTGATAGCAGAGTTGATGCCCAATGGTGACACAGGGAGTGAACTTGGAAGCTAAAAGATTACAAATCCGCCAAGTGTGCCCTGATGTTCCTTTGTTGTTGTACTTAGCCTTTTCACAGCTCACCCCCAGACCCAGCCTCCCTTTTTTATAATTACCCCTTTGAAAAACTCTCTCTGGATTGTGATACCTGAGATAGTCCCTTTATTAGCCACAGTATTTACTAGGAAGTCTGGGCCACCTATCTGCCACCTACTCCATGAAGAAAACACTTTCTGACATCCTTCTGAAATCCTCCCCTCCAGTTTGAAGTTGTGCCCCCTAGTGGTTGTGCTGTTCATCAATTTAAATAACTCACTGAAGTCCACCCTATGTCCCCACAAGTATTTATATGTCTCTACTGTTTCCTCCCTTTCCTGCTGTTCTCCAGAACATACTGTACATGTTAACACTGTTCAGTCATTCTTGTGCTGCCCCTGGATCATTTCCCTATCTGCTGGATTGTCTCCAGCCTCTCCTTGTACTTTTCACTTTGGCAGCCATGCTAAGCAAACACTCCCACTGGCTGCATCCCCCAGCTCAGGGAATGATGGTTCAGAGATCAGATACCACCAGGACCTCCTGGTGTAAGTCCAGGGAACCTGCTCCGCTGAGGTGGGGACTGCTGTGTGTCTCAATAGTCTCCATCAGGAGGTTTTTCTTCGCCCGTGGTGGGTCAAGGGGAGAAAATAAAAAAACTTGCTGCATGATAGTCACTGGAACTCTCAGGCCTTGAATCATAGTGACCCCCCCGAGCTGATGGAACTGAGAGGTCACTGGGATTTAAGCTCGCCAACTCAAAGATGGGATGAAAAACACTGTGACATAAAACTATATGAAAAAATAGGGACGGGAGAAGCAGAAAAGGTTCTCGGCCTTTAAAAGGTTGTGTTAAGCCATACAAAGTTTTAACATATCCGAGCCCTGTTAGAACTAATTCATCATTGTCCATTCTCAAACTATTGTCAGTAGTGTTGCTTAGATAGTGCATCTGTGGATCCTACCACTATGTCAGATAGTGCTGGTATCCTACCTTGGATCCTACTAGATATCCTGCCAAAGGCAGATGCAGGATACAGGGCCAGATAATGATGGATCCTAGTTAGGATCTAGGTATCCTGGTTAGGATCCATGGATCCTAGGGCAGATAGTTAGGATCCGGGGCCAGATAGTGATGGATAGTAGTTAGGATCCAGGTCTCCTAGTTAGGATTCATGGATCCAGGGCCAGATAGTGATGGATCCTGGTTAGGATTCAGGTATCCTAGTTGGTAGAATCCATGGTCAGATAGCACTACTATCCTACCACAGCAACTATCTGGCCAAATTGGAGGTATCTGTTGGTATCCTGATTTCTAGGACATGAGCAACACTAATTGTCAGTGAAGGCAAAATAATCTAAAAACAACTTGGAATTATACTACACTACCTCCAGCCTCCTTTTGTTTTGTTTTTTCTGTCACCACCAGGCTTCTTACTAGCTAAAACTCTGCTGGGGCACTTAGTAAGCTGCAAAATCAATGTTTTTAAACTCATCAGAACCTTGTCAGAACCTGACAGAAATGTTCTAATAAGGTTCTTTTACAAAAAATGATACAGGTTCTGAACTTATTCAAACTGGTTCTCCCACCCCCTCAAAAAACTGACTGCAGTTACAGTACACACAAAGATCACACTAATTATTAAAAACAGGCACAAGTCTCCACAAATTGATTGGACAGCAAAATCGTTTAATTCCTTTAATGAGCTCTAGTTCATGTACAGGTATGACCATAGAGTAAAATGACTTGATGCAATTATTCCCAGTTCTAAATATAAATGCAAATTCAGCTGCTTGTGCATTTTTAAAACACCTTTGGCAGAAAAAATACCAGCCCAGAATTTACTGTGATTTTACCAGATATTCTCACTATTGTAAGCTCTATTGATGTTCTTAGAAAATTATGGGCAGAATTTTTTCTGCCTTAAATAAATATGTGTAAATCTGCACAAGCAGCTAAGTTGTGCATGCAGATCTTTTACATGTTATACATGTTATTCCCATCAGTCATTAGTATCAACATACCACAACAAATCACAAAGCTACCAAACAGACCTAATTGGAAGGTAATTATAGCAAGCAGCCAACTCTTGCTCAGTCTGGTGTTGCCTGCTGTATGGACAGCAGGTGAAAATGTGTGTATTTAAACCACAATAGAAAATGTATTAAAGAGTAAAGGCCCCATATCCAAAAGGTTAGCACTGGACTACCGAGTTAGCACCTGCGCCAACCTGGATTAGCATCGGTGCTCTGGCTGGGTCCACATTCAAAGGTTCCCAGAGCACTGCCCAAACCTAACACTATACCACTACACCGATGCAAATGAGGAAGTCTCTCATGCATAACGCTGCAGTGGTATATTCAAATGACTTAGGCGGCACTAAACAGCTCCCAGATTGCTGCTGCTTACTACCACCAAAAAACAAATATCTTATTGCTGTGCTATGACCATGTCCCCACCACTGTGGCAGGGCATCTGTAGGGCAGCTACCTGCCCCTGTATCAACTGGACTCCCTTCCCCCGATTGCCCCTGTCATACCTTCCATACCTTTAAACCTGGATCCCTAGTAGTCTAGGGGACCCAAACAACCAAACAGAACAGCACTGGCCACAAACTATGTTATGCAAGTATAAGTGTATTGCCATACTGTGAATAAATAACTCACATACAGCCTCTGACTCATCATGGCAGATGCCAGCATCAAGTTAACAAACCTCCACCACAACATTCACAAACAAATAATGCCACAAAAGTATATGACATTTTATACTTTATTAACTGTCCCACAGGGGGTTATCTATGTCGCCAAGTGTCAGTGTCAGACCTTTTATGTTGGCATGACAACGTGTGAGTGCAAAACACACGTGTTTGAGCGTTTCAGTTGCATTAGAAACTGTGACAGTTATAATGCACTATATAAACACATTGTAAATGCCATGGATCCCACAGCCCACTCTTTCAAGTTTATTTATTATTTATTAAAAAATCGGAATTACAGTCTTTAAGCTAAATTCTCGTTTACGAAGGATCCTCGTCAAACAAGGGGTGGGAGAACAAACAAGTACATGAATAGTGGGGAAACAGTAGCAGCTAACAGGCATTGTTAGTAACACATCAATTAAAAGAACATTGAGTATTCCATATAATATAATATGGATAGACCGAAACATTGCATAATCCTTTGCTTAGGCACAAACTATATGGGAAGAAATAGTCCTCATAGCAGCATAGATAATTACAGGCAAAAGTCCAACTATGTACAAGCTATAGGTACTCTCAGGTAGCTGCTATATAGCATTATCAGTTTCCTAGAGGGAACATTGAAGGAACATCCATTAGAGTCAGTACAGTCGTTAGGGGAAAGTAGGCTACAGACTAAGAGGGTGAAGAGGAGGTGACAACAGCAGGTGATAGAAGTAGGGTCAGGAGAGATAAGTGGGGCGCTGAACCATGGGCAGCCCAGTCAGGGAGAGATAACTGGGTGTGGAGGTGGAGAGGGGTATGGGGAGTACATGGATGAATAGGTGTGGTACATGGGTAAATAAGTGGGTAGGTAGGGGAAATTGGAGAGTAGAGGGAGCTTCTAAGAACCTACTGGTCAATACAAGGTGAGTCAGAGCATGGCCAAGGAGTACAAGGAAGGTTAATTTCATTGGGATGAGTGTGACAGTAGCATTGTTTGGGGGACGATAGACTTCAGTTTGAATTGAATTGACCAAGGCAAGTAAGACATAGTGTCATGGGGAGCCTGCTTAGCCAGATGAGGGCTCTTACCGAAAAAGCTCACCTCCCCAAGGCAGTTCTTCTGAAAGGCATAGCTAGGGCATGTTTTGTAACACTTCTCGTGGCATGCTGTGCCGGGGTAGAACAGAATAAAGCTTGTAGAGATAGAGGTGCAAGTCCTAGAAGGGCCTTCTTCCCTAGAAGGCAGAAGTGGAGCTTGATTTGGTCCAGGAGAGGAAGCCATTTGGTCCCAATGTATAGGTCGCATGTATGCATAAGGCGATCTGTGCCTAAAACAAAGCAGCAAGCTTTATTGAGGGTAGTATGGACTCTGTGCAGGCTGGTATCAGAGGCTGTGCCATATATCACATTACCATAGTCCAAGATGGTAGGACTGTACCTCTTACCACCTGGACCCTGGCCTCAGGTGTGAGGTTTACTGCATTGGAAAGGTGTTTTGTGGTAAAAGAGGAGAGGCTTGTGTAACCCCTCACCCCTGCCTTTTTGCCAAAACGACAGGTGGCATGCTGTTGGCGCTGGCAGCAATACCTGGTGGGGACCTGGGTTCGGGGAGGATGAGGTTACCTGGCACAAGGGGACCTAGGTTTGGCTACTCTGCACAGGGGCACCCAAGTAAACCCAAACACAGGAAGCAATAACTGTAATGTCCAGAACCAGGAATGGGATTTTACAGTGTGGCTTTTATTCACAACTAGCTGAACACAACAAAGCATAGATGGACCCCCATGGGGCTATGTTTACTGATAATGCAGATTAGAGACTACAAGGTGGTCCACTGGAAGAATGAACCATTTCTACTGTTTTCAGTCTCTGGACCCACCAGGCACTCAGCCCGGACTTTCACGAGCTTTGGGTACATAGCCCGACTGGCCCGGCTCCCCTGCCGGCCACTTGACTGACAGTCCATTGGAAGAATGAACCCATTTTACTTGTTGTGGCTCCCCACACCACTTAGAGTCTGTGACCCCTTGAGAGATTTCCTTCTTACTTCTTCTGACTCCCATACTTGACTGACGGTCCATTGGAAGAATGAACCCATTTTACTTGTTGTGGCTCCCCACACCACTTAGAGTCTGCAACCCCTAGAGAGATTTTCCAATTTGTGACCCACGTCTGGGTACTTCCCTCATCACTGGCCAAGCGCATGAAGTAAGTAGCAATCACAGCAGAAATCCGTAGAAGTGGACCTGGTTACTAAAGATGGGGGGGTGTTCCCACCTCCAGCTCCCACAGCCCATACCCAGCCATTTCTCTGGACAAACTGAACACTTCTGAAATGTAGATTAAATGGTGGATGAACTGTCGCACCCCCTCTACAATATTACTTGAATTCACACAGCACCCTAGATTTTGACACTACTCCATTTGTTTGTCCTAGTACTATAGGCCTCCCAAATAGTAGTTCAAATCCCAGATTTCTTCACATATCCCAGGCTGAAGAAACACATTTTTGCCCTCTCATATTAGAGCAAACACTCACCCTTTTGTTGCAGGTGCCCCACAGGCAAAGTACAACTCTTCCCACTTTTCAAACACAGACTGAAACTGAAATAGGCAGCTTTCTTTCTTCTGCAGAATTTAGGGGATTGCCCCTGGAATCTACATGGGAATATTTACTCCCCCCCCCCACTGGTGGGAGGGGGCACTGAGACACGAACAGCGGTCTCCACCACTTGAAGGCAAAACTGGACACTCACTCCTTTTTGCTTCAAAACAAACAGGAGACTCTCCTTCTCTTACAGAAGGTAAACAGGAACTGCTCCTTCCTCTTTGAAAGCAAAACAGGAGACTGACTTTGAAAACTCCCAACGTTCTATCTAACTCCCTCTGCTGCAGATTCCAATGTGGCTTATGCAGCTGCGACAGTTCTATTGGTGATGTCATCTCTCAGTCTCAGCTGAGACTGAGAACAGAGTGAGACAGTGTGAAACCCATTTAACTGGAGTTTCACAAGCTGCCTTCCCTGCCTACCACTAGGACTTACTGGGATTCTAGTAACCCCGGGTAACAAGGGGTTACACTCACCCTTGACCAGGAAAATGACTGTCCCCAGTCATTATGCACCCGGCCTTAGGTCATCCCACCCTATGTGCTACCTGCGGAGGGGGGTGATCGAGCCCCCTCCTACCATGTGCAAGCACAGGCAGGCAACACTAAGGGCCTAGAGACCTGTAGCTGACATGTCAGCCTCTACACTATCCACTTACTATGGACACCTAGTGGCTCTGGTAGAACTATCCAGAGCATAGCCCTGATAGATCAGCACTGCAGTCCCAATGGTCATTCAGGACCACAGCCTGTCTATCCCCACTAACCCTCTAGGGAAAACCTATCTGCCTCTAACATAATATTCCAAAACAAAAACAACCCGGGGACCTCCCCGACCTTGGGCAACCTGCAACCACGCACCATTAAAATACCACATTACTGCCCCCTCCCTACCCCCACAACCACACCTATGGAAGGAAAAGGGTTAATACAGCAATAACCTTAACAATAACACCACAGTACTTTAAATTTCTACACAATAAAGCACTGACGAGGAACTCTGATGAGCCCTTCCTCCTCTTCTTCTTGTCTTCTCTTCTGTCTTCCCAGGAACACTTGTAAGAAAAAGAAAGACAAAACACACTCCTAATCTGCATACACAGTCTACCTAAAACCCTACCATCAAAACACTGAAAAATCCCAAAAAGATTTTTTAGAAAAGGTAAAAAACAGTATTTACATTAGAATACAATAATGACATTATTTACAATACACATTTGGGGATGGAGTGCCTAAAGTCCCAACTAGTGATCACAAGACCAAGGCTAGTCCAATAAAGAGTCTCTCCTGGGCCAGAGCCCAGTGAAGCACAGTTCTAACAGGCCAAAGTCCTGAAGGGGAGAGTCTTTGCGGACAGTTCACACATTTTGAAGTCTGTAGTGTAGGGTGTGTACTGCAATGTCATAAAGATAGGAAAGTTTGGACTTACCAGCCATTTGTAGTACAAGACTAGGCACCTAACCTGCACTGCAGCCGAAGACTCTATCTGGCAGCATTTCTTCTGATACAGCTGGGCGGACATCTTCCGGGAACCACAGGAGGGCACATCTGGAAACAGCTGGGTTGATGTCATCTCTGGAGACGGAACCTTAGAACAGGAACAAAAAGAAAACAGCTGGTCCGACGTCATCCGATTACCAGGCGATGAACAGGAAACAGCTAGGATGGTGTCCTCTCTGGATCTGAAGTCATCTGGTGGGCCAGTGGATGGTTGCGGGCAGGACAGTACACTGTAGACTGATGAATGTGGGGCACCTGAGTCCTGGTTATTCATATTGGCGGATCAATAAGGGCACTTCACAGTCTGATGTGGCAGTATTGACTACCACTGCTCGGCTCTCCATTTTGTAGGCACATGCTTAATTGCTGGGAGGTCCTTGCACTGAGGCCAATAGTACCAGGGGTCAGGGGCTTGAATTATTACCCCGCCTGGGTGCACATAATTCACACAGTGGAGATTTCCGCCCTCTCCGCTCCACCACTCACTCTGTCCATAAACAGTGTCCTGCCTCTCTTCCACTGGGTATACTTTTCGTGGAACAGTCTATTCTTTACATGCCGGTTGGCCCCAGGATGCACACTTTTCATTGCTTCATCCCAGATCCAGGATTTCCTGCAGTTCTCAATCTCTTCCCAGACTTTTTGAGGAAAGGTAGGAAAGGTCATGCCATAGATTTAATTTGCCTTTCTACGAACCAGTCTCTCCTCTTTACCTGCTTTGGTCAACCTGAGACCGCTGGCCTGGCTTGGGGGTGGCCAGTCCTGGTTCTGCCAGCTTCACATCCTCAAGGAAATTAGAAACAGATCCCTGACTTCTTCCTCCTGTAAAGCCAGGGTGGTGGCATCACCACCTTCTTCAATACATTCCTCCGAGGCAAGATCTTGAGGCTGTGTACCCGTTCCTTTCTCACAAGGCCACATAGGTTCCCCCTCATCTTCCTCTTCACTGAGGATCTGAGCCCAGGAGTGAGCAGTCGTTCTCACCCTGGAGACTATCCATTCATCACTAGGTGCGGAGGTCGACACCTCCCATTCAAAGGCCTCCCGCATCTCATCTTCACCTAAGAGACTTGGGCTAGGCCCACCCACCCAGGGGTCTATTGATGCTTTATCCGAACTTTCTTTCTGGGATCCAGCATCCAAAACTTCAACTTCTGCTTCAGTCTCTAACTCTGCACCCTCTAGCTTTGTGCCACACTCCCCCGAGGGACCTTCCTCCACAGGCTCCGCCTGGTGCTGTGTGCTGCCAACTGCAGATTCCTGAATTTTTGTCCATGTGGGGGCCAAATGGATTGGAGGCGCTTTATACAAGCCATATTTTTGAAGGCATCCAGCACAGTGAGGAATCATGAAGACGTCCCTACAGCACTCAAGCATATTTGGCATACACGCACTGGATAATTAGGAATCGCCACATCAGGAGGCAGTTGCCCTCCATAGCACTACTTTTCAATATCGCTCAGTCTATTTACTGCTGCTGTTACTGCAACCCGGGCATGATCCGGGTAACGAGCTGGTTCTGAGGCCATAACTGCAGAAAAATAAACAAAAGTTCACTGTAACTGAAAGTCCCACTTTATTGAACACACTCTGTAGATTTAAAATGGCTCCTCTGCTACTGTGTTTACTTTACTACCCCACCCTGTAGGTCGGCGGCAGCACTCCTGTGCATCAACATTTAGAATCTCGGGCAAGCCACTGCACACCCGATTTACTCAAGCTACTGATAACTTTACTCAAACTGCACAACTTGCTCTGTTTTTGCTTTACACACATTTACAGGATTTTCCTTGGACTTTTCACAAGCTGGTAACATTTATTTTATTTACAGTCCCTTAAAAGCTTCAGGTTTTAGCACAGGAGTGCCTGCTTTTACTAGTGTTGCATTTTGCTACAACCCACAGTCTCTCTCTGGCTGCAAACTTTAAACTGAGGCTATTTTCACTTTCATGAACACATTTAATGGCTTTACAGACTTGCACTTGCTGGCAGGACTTCACACAGTCGTTACTTGCAAAGCGACTACACTGCTGCACACACATTTTATATGGCATAACTGAAAATCACTGATTGAGCAGTTTTTTGGGTTGTTTACTTACTGTGATCAGTAGCAATTTGCTGCGATGGGATAAAATGGCCTGCAGCCAGTTTTTTGAAGGCCTCAGTATACACACGGGCGGGCAGTCTTAGCGATCGTCGTTTTAACCACCAAACTCGCTATTTCCACAATTGATTTGCGGGTTGAGCACGATTTTAAACTCAAAAGTCTATTTTTAACTGTTTACAGCGCTTTGAATACTCCGCAACGCTCCTCTACTGCCAGTACACGCACTACACTCTGTCTCCCTTTCGAATGCTGGGACAGTCTCTGTAAAGCTGGCTGAGGGGCGGGACTGATTGCAGCCTGACCAACCACATGACGCCATGCAAATAAGCCTTTTCTTCCTCGAGAGGGCTCTTCTCCTCACGGCGATCGTCGAGCAGGCAAATTTAAACTGCAGAATGCACTTTTTTTTTTTTCTTCAACTGACTCCACGGCGGGAGCCCATTTCAACCATATGACATAGCCATTAACTCTGCAGTGTCTCCATTCACACAGAAAGCATTTCCAACGTCCAGGGCATAATTTCTCTGTTGCTACCCCTAGTCTTCCACACTTTTCTTCACAAGAATTCATTTTAAAAGCAGGCAAAAATGCTGTAAACAATTTTGATGCAGGACAAGGGCACACTCTTTGGCTTTACAGCTCCTTGGTAAATAGTTGGCATTTTTTAAACAGCAGCACAAGAATCACAGCACACAGCAACACACTAGGGAAATTGCTTCAGCTTTTTGGGCTACCCACTGCTAGATAGCCAAAACGCTAGCCCCCTTGCCCAAGCACCTTCCTTCCCGAACAAATCCAAAGCGGTGCCTCCATTTTTGTAACCCTCACCCCTGCCTTTTGCCAAAATGACAGGTGGCATGCTGTTGGCGCTGGCAGCAATACCTGGTGGAGACCTGGTCTGGGAGGATGAGGTTACCTGGCACAAGGGACCTAGGTTTGGCTTACTCTGCACAGGGCACCCAAGTAAATCCAAACACAGGAAGCAATAACTGTAATGTCCAGAACCAGGAATGGGATTTTACAGTGTGGCTTTTTATTCACAACTAGCTGAACACAACAAACATAGATGGACCCCATGGGCTATGTTTACTGATAATGCAGATTAGAGACTACAAGGTGGTCCACTGGAAGAATGAACCATTTCTACTGTTTTCAGGCTCTGGACCCATCAGGCACTCAGCCTGGACTTTCACGAGCTTTGGGTACACAGCCCAACTGGCCCGGCTCCCCTGCCGGCCACTTGACTGACAGTCCATTGGAAGAATGAACCCATTTTACTTGTTGTGGCTCCCCACACCACTTAGAGTCAGCGACCCCTAGAGAGATTTCCTTCTTACTTCTTCTGACTTCCATACTTGACTGATGGTCCATTGGAAGAATGAACCCATTTTACTTGTTGTGGCTCCCCACACCACTTAGAGTCTGCGACCCCTAGAGAGATTTCCTTCTTACTTCTTCTGACTCTCATACTTGACTGACGGTCCATTGGAAGAATGAACCCATTTTACTTGTTGTGGCTCCCCACACCACTTAGAGTCTGCGACCCCTAGAGAGATTTTCCCATTTGTGACCCACGTCTGGGTACTTCCCTCATCACTGGCCAAGCGCATGAGGTAAGTAGCAATCACAGCAGAAATCCGTAGAAGTGGACCTGGTTACTAAAGATGGGGGGTGTTCCCACCTCCAGCTCCCACAGCCCATACCCGGCCATTTCTCTGGACAAACTGAACACTTCTGAAATGTAGATTAAATGGTGGATGAACTGTCGCACCCCTCTACAATATTACTTGAATTCACAGCACTCTAGATTTGACACTACTCCATTTGTTTGTCCTAGTACTATAGGCCTCCCAAATAGTAGTTCAAATCCCAGGTTTCTTCACATATCCCAGGCTGAAGAAACACATTTTTGCCCTCTTATATTAGAGCAAACACTCACCTTTTGTTGCAGGTGCCCCACAGGCAAAAGTACAACTCTTCCCACTTTTCAAACACAGACTGAAACTGAAATAGGCAGCTTTCTTTCTTCTGCAGAATTTAGGGGATTGCCCCTGGAATCTACATGGGGATCTTTACTCCCCCCCCCCACCGGAGGGAGGGGGCACTGAGACACGAACAGCGGTCTCCACCACTTGAAGGCAAAACTGGACACTCACTCCTTCTTGCTTCAAAACAAACAGGAGACTCTCCTCTTACAGAAGGTAAACAGGAACTGCTCCTTCCTCTTTGAAAGCAAAACAGGAGACTGACTTTGAAAACTCCCAACGTTCTATCTAACTCCCTCTGCTGCAGATTCCAATGTGGCTTATGCAGCTGCGACAGTTCTATTGGTGATGTCATCTCTCAGTCTCAGCTGAGACTGAGAACAGAGTGAGACAGTGTGAAACCCATTTAACTGGAGTTTCACAAGCTGCCTTCCCTCCCTACCACTAGGTCTTACTGGGATTCTAGTAACCCCGGGTAACAAGGGGTTACACTTGGAAAATCTGATTCTAAGGAGGGAAGATGACTGGATCTTCTTATTAGGAGATCTACATTCACCTGGCCTGAACCATGGCATTGAGCTGGTTCCGTGTTTGAAATAATACCAGGCAAAAACTGCTTGGGATGTGGTTGTCTGAACTTTGAATTCATTACGTACGAGTTTGCTAGCATTCTGTACCCCGTGCTTGGTAACTGTATGATGTGTAAATAGTTGGAATATTTGTTAGCTATTTCAAATTTTTGCACTGTGCATTATTTGATTTTTTCACCGCTCCTTATAATAATACTTAAATTATCTGTTACCATAGGTGTTGCCTGCATCTTGTATTATTTTTATTTAGTGACCATGCTTGCTGGTTAATAATTGTTATATTTCTTTCAGTAACTCGCCCCTTTCTTTGTTAACTTTATACATTATTCTGCTACCAGTGTTCACCAAGGGTAACTGAGACCTGTTTCATTCACATTTTTCCTTTTTATTAGAATTGTCTCCTTTCATTCTTACTCAAGAACCTGCTTTTTTTCAGAATCCCCTTTCTTTTTCTAATGAGAGTTTTTCTTTATATTATAACATTTTTACCAGCATGTAACTTTTTATTGTTTTTCTTCTTTTCTTATCAGTGTGGTTATTGGCTGTTGCCTTAAGTGCTTTATTAACTAACATTGGCACTGAAGTTTGAGGCACCTGTGTTGATCCTTTTATCACGAATATACCCCAGGGTTTTTTTCTGAGCTGACTCTTCATTGTTTAGGATCACAACTCCTTTCTGCAGGTTTGTTATTTCAGTGCAATCCCTTATAGGTGTCTGCTCTTGTTTTCTCTTGGAACTATTGATCTGCTTATGACCGGATTCCAATATAATGAGTATGCCAATTACATTAGCTTACTGTAGGTTTATCATATATCCTGTGCTTTTTGATGGTAACCTAATTGCTTTATATTTTGTTCTACACATTTAAAATTAGGTATGCCTCTCCTGGCAACCAGTGCAGGCAGCAGAGTATGTGGTCAAGCCAGCACATATTACTAAGGGTATGCACATAATATTTATGAGTTCCAGTTATGTTTCTGATGAAAATGCAAGTATTTTAAGTTTAAGTAGTTCTGGAAACTATAAGCCCTTTATTGACATGTCACCCGTATATTGCAGATATTGTAAATGATGAACTGTTAATAACTGCTGTTAAAGACTGTTTCTTGAATATCTCCTTATTTTAACACATGGTCTTTGATCACATTTTCCACCACGCTTTATATTTTGTGATACTACCACTTTAACTTGTAATTAGTACAATATACTTTTATACAGCTAATACTGTAAAACAGGCTTTAAAAGAGAGTAAGATCATTACTGCCCGACTCCTTGATGATGCACATGTGTGCGAAACTGGGCTGAGATTTGTGAGCTTGATGTCGGTGGTGATCAAGCAGGCTCGACGGTGTTACTGTAGGAAGGGAAAAACAGGCAGACTAGGTGGGCCAAGCGGTCTTTAGCTGCCAGAAAATTCTATGTTTCTGTGTCTCTGAGTTTCAATGTATGTGGGCTATTTCTTCACTATACGCAAATGCATTTATACTCTGGAAGGGTGGGGGTGGTGGGTCAGAAGCACATTCTTCAACTGGTACCACTTCACAATTCTGATGCCATTCTGGTGAGGTGGGGCTGCCAGAAGCAGGCACCCATGGTAGTGGCCAGAGAGTATGTGGGGCTCCTCTGTAGCAGAGACCCCAAGGAGCATGGAAGAGGACCTCAGAGGAAAAGGAAGCAACACATGATGGGTACCCGACTGTGAGGGGGATTGACATGGGAATAGGAAGGGGTGAGAGGGAGGTTAGGTACCCACATGGCACCATGGCCTAAAGGGATAAAGCAAATCCTGAGAATTGATAAGGAAGCGGGATGGTAGGCAGAGCTGGATGTCATTGCCCACCTGGGGACTAATGACCTGGCTAGGGACAGGGCTGGGATGGTGCAGGGGGAGTTTAGGGAGCTGGGGAGGGTTCTTAGACAGGTAGTGCACTCAATGACATTTGTTGAGGTGCTGCCTGTCTGCAACAGCGGGAAGGTGAAGAATCTCCACACCAGGACCTTCAACTCATGGTTGAAGGAATGGTGCAGAGAGGAGTGGTTCTACTACATTGAGGACTATGGTTCCACTGTGGGGATAAGGGCCTTTACAGGGGTGATGGCCTGCATCCATCTGGGAGGGGAACCACAGTCCTTAGTGGATAGTTCAGATGTTATTTTGGTGAACATTTAAAGTAGCCAAGGAGGGTGGCAGAAGAAATTGGGAAGGCAGAACCTGCCCTCACATTGTGGAGAGTAGGGAGAACCCAAGGGAGGTGGAATACCCCAGGGTACAGATTAATAAAGGAAGCAGGGTTGTAGAAATGAAGGAAATGGGAATGGAAACATTAAAAAGAGAAAGCGCCGATGGAGATGCAAAAAACAAAAAAAGGGATAACAAGCAGAAGGCCACGTGTGTGAATCCTAAAATTCCAGGTAATAAGATTCTGGACCTAGAGGTCAAGGCCTGAGGCCATCATGGCTTATGCTAACCTGGATATTGTGGCCATTACCAGGTCATGGTGCACTGAAAATCATAAGCCTCTTTTCGCAGTGGTATGATCTACAGACCTACAGCACGGGGGAAGGAGTTAGATAAGATACTGGTGCAAGCCACTGGCAAGATGGCAGAAAAGTGTGAGGTGCTGCTGGTGGGGGATTTCAACCAGTCAGATGTGGATTGAAACCTCCCAGTAGTGGCTTCAGCTAGAAGCAGGGACATCCTGGACTCTCTGCAAGGGGCATTCCTCAGGCAACTAGTCAGTGAACCCACTCATGATGGGGCAATACTGGACCTCATACCCACTAACAGAGACAGTGTTGCAGAGGTCAAGGTGGAGGCCACCTGGGGACCAGGGATCACTGTACAGTATTGTTCAATATAAGGACAGCTGTGGAATTGAACCACACAAGGGCAAGTGTCCTGGACTTCAGGAGGGCAGATTTTTATAAAGAATGGTGAATGCTTCAGGGATGACCTTGTTGGGAGGCTCACCAGGGTGGGGTGTAGTGTGACAGGGTTAAATAAGACCCTGTCCCATTTGTTATGCAGAGAGAGTTAAACGCAAGAATCTATTTTCTCTTCTTCTATTCTGCCACTTGTCTGTCTCTTGTCTGTCTGAATGGGCAATCAAATGTTCCTTGTGGTGCCTAGGAACTGACCACTCTGAAGGGCCCACAATTTCCTCATTATCTCCCTTTCTTCACATGCTGTTTCTAGCTGTTTCTGTTCTTTCTTTATCCCCTTGCTTCTCTGTGGTTAAAACATATATGTGAATCTTTATGTAAAACTGAATGTATACACTTATATTGTTGAAATGATTACATACAGCTACTTGGGTTTGTTAGAGAATTTGGCAGTTTGGAACACAGGTGATTGACCTTGAGAAACCTTTTGACCTTTCACAAGCTTGTTAAGAAAATTATCAGCTGGAAATCAGTCCTGGGACAGGATCTCTTAATTGGTTGCACCTGTTAAGTAGACTAATGTACTTTTCAGGCTGATACCAGGAAGGTCAATGGAAAAAGTCTTGTTGCATTTTGAGAAAAAACAAAGATGAAACTTACAAGAACAGGACACAGAGGTTAAACTACCAGTCAAATACATCTCATATAAAGAGTGCAATGTTTTGTTGAGAGGGAGAGAGACTGAGATTTAATCTGAAAAAAGACTCGGATGGAGGTCTTTGTCTCTTTGTACTGCCTTTGTAAAGAGCTATCCTGTGCATCTTCTTTTTCATTTTATTGTTATTGATAATAATAAAATGCTACTTGCAAATGTTATAACTTCTGGTTTGCCTATGCTTCCTATCCTATGCCCCAATGACATGTAGGAACAGTCAGAAAAAGTTAAAAAGTGTCATAGCAAAGGAACAACTCTCTGTGTCAAGCAAGAGAGCAAAAGCAAGAGGAAAAAGAGACCACTATGGAGTTTGAAAGAGGTGATGGAAAAGGTAAAAGCTGAAAGGGCAGCATTCAGAATGTATAAGGAGATGCTGAGGGAGACGGATAGGGAGGTGTATCAGAGGAAACCGAGGGAAGCAGGGAGAGCAGTAAGGACTGCAAAGATGCAAACTGAAGAGAGAATAGCCCAGGCAGTAACAAAAGGAGACAAAACATTTTTTAGGTTTGTAAGTGAAAAGAAGAAGACCAAGAGTGGGATTGCAATGTTAACAGGGAATGTGGGGACTGTGTAGAGGGGAACCAGAAAAAGGCAGACATCCTGAACAGATACTTTTGCTCAGTGTTCACAGAGGAAGGAGAAGGGGAGGAGCCACAAGAAATTAACAGGATCATTGGAGGGAAGATGATGGACACTAGCCCATTTTCAGAGGAGAGAGTCCTGAAGGAACTCACTAATCTAAAAGTGGACAAAGCATTGGGGACTCACTAATCTGAAAACGGACAAAGCAATGGGGTCAGACAGGGTTTATCCAAGGGTATTGAGGGAGTTCAGGGAGGTACTGGCTGTACCTCAGACAGTTGTATTTAACAGATTACTTGAAATAGGAATGGTTCCAGAGGATTGGAGGAGGGCAGGTGTAGTCCCACTTAACAAAAGTGGTAGCAATGAAGAGGCTGGCAATTATAGGCCAGTGAGCCTGGTATCAGTGGTGGGAAAGTTAAAGGAATCAATGATGAAGGAAAATATTGTGGAATACCTTAAATCCAGTGGGTAACAAGATTTGAGGCAGCATACATTCATTGGAGGGTCATGTCAAATGAATTTGATAGATTTATTTGACTGGGTAACCAAAGAACTAAATCAGGGTGGAGTGGTGGATGTAGCCTACTTAGATTTCAGTAAGGCTTTTGACAATGTTCCATGTAGGAGACTAGTAATCAAGCTGGGAAGCTTAGGAGTGGGTCCAAAGGTGGTAAACTGGATAAGAAATTGGTCAGGGGATAGGTGGCAGGGGGTGGAGGTAAATGGAGTGTACTCTGAGGAAGGGAAGGTGACTAGCAGGGTGCCTCAAGGATCAGTGCTGGGACTGATCCTCTTTGATGTCATTATAAGGACATGGCAGAGGAGCTGAAAGGGAAGGTCTGCCTCTTTGTGGAGGACACCAACATCTTCAATAGTGTGGACATTCTGGGGGCATGGAAAGGATGAGTAGTTATGTGAAAAAACTCAAGGAGGGATGAAGGGTATGGCAGCAGGGTTTCAATGCAAAAAATTGCAAAATAATGCACTTAGGGCACAGAAACCCAGGGACAGAGCACAAAATGGGTGGGGTGGTACTGACGACCACCAAGCAGAAAAGAGTCTTGGGGGTAATCATATCTGATGACCTCAAGGTGGGCAGGCAGTGTGGCCAAGCAGTTGGGAGGGCTAGTGGGATGCTGGGGTACGTAGGAAGGGACATCACAAGCAGGAAGAGGAAGGTGGTGTTGCCTCTGTACAGATCACTGGTAAGACTCCACCTAGAGTACTGTGTTAATATCTCTGGAAGGACATAGACAAAATGGAGGCGGTCCAAACGAGGACAACTAAAATGGTGCAGGGTCTGTATCAGAAGCCTTATGAGAAGAGACTTAAGGACCTAAATATGTACACTTTGGAGAAGAGGGGAGAGAGAGAGAGAGAGAGAAGAGAAAGAAAGAAAGAGAGAGAAAGATAGAGAGAGTGAGAACAGGATAGAGACCTTTAAATACCTCAAGGGGTTAAATAAAGTACAGGAGGGAAATATTTCTCAGAAAGAAAAAAGTATTCAAGAACAAGGGAACATGATATGAAGCTGGTGGGGAGGTAGATTCGGGAGAGCTGTGAGGAAGTATTTCTTCACAGAAAGAGTGGTGCAATCCTGGAACAGTCTTCCAGCTGAGGTAGTGGGGGCAAAAACAGTCATGAGTTTTAAGAATATGTGAGATAAGCATAAGGGAATCTTAGGGGAAAGGAAGGAGGGGGGACAGAATGGGCTGCAGATCATGTAGCATCTTTGGTGATACTGTAGGCAGGGAAAAATGAGCAGACTAGATGGGCCAAGCAGTTCTTATCTGCCTGCAAACTCTGTGTTTCTATGTATGTGAGTTATTTATTAACTGTATGCAAATAAATTTATACTTGCACAATGTTGTTTGTGGACAATACTGTTCTTTTTGGTTATTTGGCTGTGTTCTGAAAAAGCATGTCCTATGTTGGGAGAGCTACTCTGTCTGTTTGTTGGTCAAGTGGACCCCCTTTCCCCCAGTCGTCCAGGTTCCCATTTACTGTATGCCAAAGCACAGTTACCTGGTGGACTAGCACCCCACACATGAGGAGTCACTGATCCCTCCCGCCCGCCACTGTGGACCCCCACCTGCACTCCGGTCACCACCCGCCACTAATTCTATGTCAGATCAGTGGCTGGCATAGCCTTCTGCTCACCTCTGCCAGGCTGGTGACTGTCTGAGAGTCACAGAGCATGATTGCGTGTACTGCCTGAAATTATTAACTTTCAGAGGTAGTCAGTTATCACTTCTTATATTTGAAGTATTGATTTCTTTTCTGTTTTGCTAATTACATTTTCTACCTGACAAGACTATGTGTGACATGTGGAACAGCACTCTACATGGATGCTGACATAGTCAGTCTGATTCCCCCTTATACATCATCAGCGCTGTGACCTCACTGACTGTGACATCACTAGTAACCAAGAAGAGTCAATCTCCTGCTGCTTGGTTGGTAACTTGTGACACATTTGAAGTAACAATAAGTGCGGTCATATGCTGATGATGTAATGGGAGGAACAGAACTCAATATGTCTGCTTTCAGGTAAAACACTGCTTCTCGTATCACTTCCCATATTATGAGGTAGAAAACCATCTAATGAGCACTTAGAAAAAGAAAAGACTTCTAAATTCAAAAGTAATAAGGGGCTATTTTATAAAATACTAACATTTTCTGCATGCTGTTTTTTGGCACTACTAACTCTTTAGACGTAGTACAAGCTGGATTACTGTAATGCCCTGTACCTTGGGTTATCTGGAGGCAACCTCTGCTGGTGCAGAACACGGCGACAAGACCTTTGACTGGGGTAAGGAGATGTGAGCATATTACCCCAGTCCTCCGCAAGCTGCTCTGCTGCTGGTCAGGTGGAGGATTGTCTTCAAGATAAGGCTTCTTACCTATAAGACCCTGCATGGAAGGGGTCCTGTCCATCTGCAAGATCTCCTTGTTCTTTACCATCTGGCTTGGGCACTCCATTCTGCTGAGGGAGGCTTTCTTGGGGTTCCCAGGGTTAGGTTGTGGCACTCTGGGGAGAGGGCATTTGTGGTGGCTGCCTACCATGCGGAACTCCTTACCAGAGTGTTTGAGAAGGGCTCCATCGGTAGAAGCCTTTAAAAAGGGATTAAAAATGTATCAGTTCCAACAGGCATTTTTTGATTAATCGGTGATCATGAAGTATAGCTAGAATGATGATCTGTATTTATAATGATTTATTACAATATATTATATATGTGTATTCTTTTGCATGATTTTAATATTTGGACTGTTGTATTGTTGCTTTTATTGTACAGCACTCAGAGTCCCAGGAACTGGGCGCTTTATATATAAAATATCTATCTATCTATCTATCTGTCTGTCTGTCTGTCTACCTACCTACCTACCTACCTACCTATCTATCTATCTATCTATCTATCTATCTATCTATCTATCTATCTATCTATCTATCCACATTAGCATTCTGCCCATAGATTTTCCATTATCCATGAAACTTAACATGGATCATAAAACTGTAATCCAGTGATAAAAAAGAACAAAAGGACACGCTTCATTTGCCATTAAATCCTCTGACAAGATACAGCACATCACGTATTTACTTTTTTACTGATGGATTCCAGATAGAAAAAGAAATACAATGGTGTGAAGCAGTGCAACATATAAAGATGCCCCTTCCCCTAATGCAAACACCTGATGCAGTTTCGGACGTGGCCAGTGCTTTGTTGTGGGTTGATAAAGCATTGGTCAGATGCAAAATGGCCTTGGTAGTTTGCAGTTGCAGGGGGCTGCTGTATATACTGCACTGCTTTGCACAGTTTTAGATCGGTCTCTATTTGGGATCCATGAGTAATAAAGTAAACCTTTATATATGTCTCGTGACAGAATTTTAAGGCAATGTATCATGTTCTTTTTTACTTTGCTCTTCCTTGACTTCCAAATTAGCACTGTTGTGTCTAGGGGCAGACATCCCCTTTTGCGAATCTGTAATCCAGTCTCCTGATTGGCTGGGAGCCCTGTAAATGCTGCACGGAATTTAAATGGGTCTCACGTGCACGTTGCCATCGTGCAAGGAAGGACGCCTGCATGGGAGACATGAGGTGAGTTTAAAAGAAATAGTAAAACAAATTTATGCACCTCACTGCATTTCATAATCATAGTAAAGCAGCTCCGGTGCGGGAGGGTGAGTTACAGACTGCTAAATCTGCCTCCTCGTCTCAAGCTATTTATCTTGTGGGGTTGGGGAGAATTGCTGACTGTAAGCCACTCCTAATCATAGTTTACCACTGAAAACTGAGCTTGAAAACCATAGAGTATTGGCCCATATTTCCATAGGTTTTCATGAAAATCAAACAAAAAATGTACAATGGTTTCCATGATTAAAAATGTAAACCTTTCCCATGACAGTATGCAGCAATGCACTTTTCCATGGAATTTCAAAACTATTTTATGCTGTTCTCTGGGTTGTGTGCCCCTGCTTTGGAAAATAGTGATGGAAACCATGGAATTCCTTGTAAATCCCATTATCATTTTGATGGAAACCATGGAAAATGTGTTTGAATGCTCCATGTTTTTCAAGAACGATTCCCTGTAATGTTTGTACTCTGCTCTGCTATCTGTTTTAATAATGTATATTAAATATGAAAAAAAGTCCGATTCTCTGGTTATGCCATGGAAGCCATAGAAGAGCTAGACAAACCACAGAAATTCAAGGCACATAACTAAAAACTAGAGTTTGCTCTAAAACTGAGTTATTTAGTAAGCACAGTGGTGTGCTAGCTACAGCATCAACAGGTTGCCCCCTGGGAGACCAGGGTTCGCTTGCGATCCCAAGAATCCTACGCTGTGAATGGCTGGTGGGGAGGCACATGGGGGGGTGCTTGGCCCCGAAAGAGGGACTTTGCTGACCACCTGATATTTGCTCATCCCTTCATGGCTGACCATGAAGCAGCATTGGTGTTGGCTACAAAGACAGTTGCTTGCCAGTTGGAGGAAGAGAGCAGCCATGCTGTCCCATTCATGTCATATAACAGATCTGCAGTGGCAGCTATCCTAATCTTCCACTTTACCACAGAACCTGTGTTAACACATCATCAGTGTCAGTGGCTCAGCAGGTAGTACACTTGCCTCTGAGGCCAGGAGATCAGAAAGCTGTGGGTTCTATCCCCACACCAGGCACTTGGGTTAATATCCCAATGCTAACACTGTAGTGCAGCATGAGGGGGAGTGCTGCACCCCTGAGGTGCCGTCTTTCGGATGAAATGTTAAACTGAGGTCCCATCTGCCTGTTCTGGTGGTAGCTCAGGTGGATGTTAAAGATCTTGTGGTATTTCTTGAAAAGAGTAGGGGAAAATTTTGGTGCCCTGGTCAAATTTCCTCTCATTCACTAAAAATACCACCAACAGCTTAATCTGGTTCAAGGTCAGTTGACATTCATCTGTATCCCCGTCCCCCGGGTCGTGCCTGAAAATAGGCAGAATTTGTCTAGTGCCCTTACCTGGTCAACAAAAAATAAATAAAAAATAAATAAATAAACATTAGGTTACTGCATACGTTATTGCTCATCATTACCTCTTTATAGTATACGGTTAGCCTTTGTTCTGTATAAAAATCAACCTGCTCAAAAGCCTTGTTGTGGACATTCTAAACCATTGTGTGCATTCCACAATATTGTTGTGCGCATTCCAAATGGTTGTTCTACACAGTTCAAAGGTCATACAATTTTAAATTTTACATTTATTCCACACATACAGTAGCTACAAACTAACCACCCAGTACCCAAAGCTATACCTTTTAACTTTCAAAAGTCTGTACATAGATACATAGCCAGTGTCGGCAGATAAGGGCCTATGGCCCACCCAGTCTGCCCATTTGCTCTTGTAAGTTCAGTTTATGTTTTCCTAGAAGTCTGTTGCCCCTTACCCCTGACCTTCAGAATTCCTTTATGTCTATCCCATGCATTCTTAAAAATCTGTAAATTTGATTTTGATCACTGAACAATCACTTCAACGGAGATCTGTCACTCCGGTGTAAAAAATCATATATTATAAAAAATAAAATATGGGCGACCACACAACTCAGCATGTGTTTCCATCTTGGGGTTGAGATGACAGCATTGACCTCTTGGGCTCTCGAGGTTCATATGCTGTCATCTCACCCCTCAGTGGAAACCCAGCCTTGTTGTGTATGGTTCCCCATACATTATTCTTCATGAGTAAACATCAATAACAGATAATTAGTGAAACTATAGCTGCCTGGTTAAGTACATTAAGGTAACACTTCAGAAAATGTGGTATCTTGAGGATACTGCAGTAAGGGGAGTACTGTTATGCAGTAACGTAATGTAATACGTTCTGTAGTAAAGTGGAAGAAAAGGATAGCTGTCACTACAGTTTCTGATTTTTTTTTTTTTTGTGGGCAATGTGCCTGGTTTCCTATTTTTTTTTTCTGTCCCCATGCCCCTTATGCAGGCTACAGAAGCTGCACTATGGGTGAATGGCTGCCTCTGCAGTCAATGGAAGCATTAATGCCAATCTCTGATTGGCCAGTAGGGGGCACACAAATGCTGAATGGGGTTTTTCCATTCACTAGGAGTTGAATGTGTCAACCCCACTTACAGGTCCTAGGATGGAACATCTCAGGTCTGCTTGCAAACTCAGCTAGCCCTCTCAAGTTTCACTTTCAGACTATAAAACTTGTATTACACTAAGACTGTTACATACCCCCCGCCAGCCCCAATGCTTATTAATGTTTGTTGTACATTTTTTGTACATTTTAAGGACTTGACCCTTAAGAGTACAGAAGGCCCAAATGCTAGATGCACAGAGCACATGCTCCCCACAGCCAGTTGAGACTGCTCTTTTAAGTGCAGAAGTGAGACTGTTTTCTGCGGCTCAGCATTTTCAGTTGACAACACCCAAGTGCTATGCAGGTGCACAGTGGGGCAGCCAGTGTTGCTTAATCACATAGTCCTGTAGAGAGTCTGGAGCTGGTGTGGATCATAACTGACAACCTCCCCACATGAGGGTCCTCTTTCTGACTGGAACTCTAGGAATTTATGTCAAGGAGGAGGCTGGGGTTAGGCAACGGATACCTGAGCGCCTGCATGCCTGAATTCACTACAAATGCTGCCAAGTACATCAGCTGTACTGTGGAAATGCAGCATTGCCAAACACAATGACTGGGTAACTCAGCACCCATGCAGTGACATCATCCTTTGCTCTTCCCAAAGAATGTTTAAAAACTCACTCACTTTACAAAGCAAAGCTGGGCAGCAGCATTCCAGATTCTCCTTCTGTAATGAGCTAATAGGGTTACATCAGCATTAGACAGCAGATTTCATCCAGTCAGCTCGTATTTCAACACAGTCTTCGAAGCTGTTTTTTCCTCGGATGAATCCAGGGCATGGTGGGTGTTGAACACAATATCTGAGTGATTCTCCAGTTTACTGGGAACTGATCATATGGAAATAAATTATAACTAGTATCTCTATCTAAAGTCTACATCAAAGAACAACTATCCACATTAGCATGCGCTTTCATAAACATCCCATCGTACACTGACCATGTACCCTGGCCCACGGCACCCATGCCCTAGCTGCCCCCCCACTACCTATCCTGTCTCCCCATGGTTGCAACTCGTCCTCACCCTCCCGACCCTTCGAACCCTGCCCATTCCTTGTTCCCCTATGGCCTCCTCCCCATCCCAGCATACCCCCCCAGAAGTTGACATACTGCCACCCCCTGGTCAGAGCCTTGGTCTTCCTACTAGTCCTATCTGGCAACATACATCCTAACCCAGGCCCTGCCCTCTCCAGCCCACCTGCTAGGTCTACTGGACTCCAAATAGCCTCCATGAACATATGCAGCCTACTGAAAAAATGTGATGCCCTACAGTGCTGGGCCATGGTACATCAACCAGGCATCATAGCCCTGGTTGAAACCTGGCTGTCCAAATCCACCCCTGACTCCTTTGTCTCCCTCCCAGGCTATACTCTATACTGGGAGAACTGAGAAGGCAAACGCGGGGGAGGCTGTGCAATCTATACCAGGGACACAATCATCGGACAAGCGCTCCCTGCTCCCACTCTTGTGAATGGAGCCCAGGCCCTTACCCTCAAACTCACTCCTGGCCCCTTCAGGGGCCCTCTCTATCTCACCACTACCTACGTTCCCCCAAAGAACCAGAACCCAGTGCTGATATCTATAACTGAATATCTTGCCACCCTCCACCACAAGGCGGAGCAAATCCTAGTGGGGGACCTTAACGTTAACTGGCTCAGCATCTCCACTTCCACGATCCGAGATTCTTTCACTGCCCAAGACCTGACGCAACTCATCTCCCAGCCCACTAGAGTACACCCAAATAGAGGAACCAGTACCCTTCTGGATGTAATTATCATCAACTTCCCCCAAAAAATTCATAACATCCAGGTCCTCCAGACTCCCTAAGTGACCACTCCCCTATCCTATTCTGGTGGGCGGCCCCCACTCACAAACCCAAAGCCCAGACCATACATCACAGGGGCCTCCGCCCTGGTGGGCTGATAAAACTCAAACAGTTTCTCACCCAGATTAATTGGTCCCCCATTCATCATGCACCCGACATTGACACTGCCCTCACCTTTTTCTCCCAAACCTTTAACAAGGCCTGTGACCTCTTAGCACCCCTCACCAAAATTCGTTCCAAAAAACGTAATGCACCCTGGGTTACCCGTGCCCTAATGCAAATGCTTAGAAATAGGGATAACCTCTGGCACCTTGCCACTGAAACAGGCCAGATGGCTGATAGACAGGCCTACAATGCTGCTCGGAACAGGTGATCATGGGCTGTCCGTAAAGCCAAGGCCAACCATTACCAGGCCACCCTCACCTCCTCCTGGGGGTCTGCCCAGACTTTCTGGGACAGTATTAAACGGCTAAATGGGAAATCATGCTCCCCTCCCCCATCCCAGCCCACTATTGATGGCTCTACCTCCACCGAACCTGCCTGCATTGCTAACTGCCTTAACACCTCCTTTACTGACCTTAGCTCTGTCCTCCCCAGTAATTTCTTTGACCCTCCCCCCCAGCCTACCTCCCCCTGTCCTCCAACACCCCAGCTTCCATCTAGGCAAGGTATCTGCCCAGGAAGCCAGACCCTTCCTAATTAAAGCTTTAAATAGCAATAATCCCAGCAGTGACTCCCTGGACCCCAGTATTCTCAGGCTGGTGCTGGATGAAGTCCTTGCCCCACTCACCAGCCTACTTAATCGATCCCTCTCCCTGGGGCAATTTCCCACTGCATGGAAAACAGCCATAGTCACACCCATTCATAAAGGGGGAGACAGGTCCTCCGCCAGCAACAGCCAACCAATCTCCATCCCCCAAAGCCCTAGAAAAGTGGTGGCCATTCATATCACTGAATATCTGACTAAGCATAACATCTTATGCCCAGAGTAGCACAACTTCTGTGCTGGTCACAGTACCGGCACTGCACTAGTTGAGTTCTCCAATTTCCTACACTCCTCTCTGGATGCTGGCTCCCTAGCTGGTGCAGTGTTCGTTGACCTCTCAAAGGCCTTCGACACTGTCTCCCACCCTCTTCTGCTGGATGCCCTCTGCCACACTGGTTTCTCCGCTGGCCCCCCTCGCATGGTGCACAAGCTCCCTATCCGCTCACTCACAGTGTGTAAAAAATCAACGGGACACTCTCTGAAACCCGTCCCATCTGCTCAGGGGTACCCCAGGGCTCCATCCTCGGCCTCCTTCTCTTCTCACTCTATCTAAACACCCTGCCCAGTGCATGCTCTGGCAAAATTCTTGTGTATGTAGACGATGCTGTCATTTTTGCCACCCACCGCAATCTCATCTCTCTCCAGGACTCCCTACAACAGTCCGACAATGATGCTGAAGCCTGGCTTAAGGAGCGCTGACTCGTTATTAATCTTAAAAAAACCAAAACAATGCTCTTTGCCCACCCCCAAAACAAAGCCTGCAACCACCCACTCCCTATCCTTCCTAGTACCAAACAACAGCTTGAACAAGTCTGCTCCTACAAATACCTTGGGGTTACCTTTGATTCAGCCCTCACCTTCCACACTCACATTAATGCCCTTGCATCCACCACTAATACATGGCTTGGCATCCTCTACCGCTATAAAAACTGCCTCCCCCCTGATGTTCTCCGACTTGCTGTTACGTCTTCAGTACTGTCCCTTGTAGACTATGGCCTGCCAGTCTATGGTGCTGCTGACAAGACTGTCCTCAACAAAATTCGCCTCACCCTAAATAAGGCCTTCAGGCTGATTACTGGGGCCCCCAGGCTCACACATACATGTCAGCTCTATGACGAGGCTAAACTCCTTAACCTAGATGAACAGCTACGCTATCAAACCTGCCTTCTCACAAAAAAAAAACCTTCTCGGGCTCTCCCCTCCCTCCACCATACCCCACCCATTATCGCAACCCGAACCTCCAACAAGGCCACTCTACTGGTCCCTAGATCCAGGACCACCCATGGTCAGAGGTCCTTCTGCTACACAGCCCCATCCTGGTTTAACTCTCTCCCTGCTCCCATCTCCAATGCTCCAACAATCTCTAACTTCAAAACCTCCCTTCGGAGCCAACTCTTTAACACCAGCAGCTGCTCCTGTCTCTAAATCTGGCCTTGATCTCGCCCGCTGGGAGGCACTCCACCTCACCCCCCCCCACTTTCTCCCCCTGTGCATCATACCGCTGTTATAACCAGCTTGTGCTAGCTGTATCAATGTAACTTGCTACTAAATTGTGTAATGTATGAAATCAATATGTGTAACTCTAATTCAGTGACTTGTACTCTGTAACCTAAATTTGTTATGTTTGTCCTCAATGTGACGAGGTACCTTTGGAAATGAGCCTCTGGCTCAAAGGTTGTAAACTGATTTTACAAATAAATAAATAAATAAATAAAATTTATTGAGCAGTTACAATTCATTAGAAAAAAATGTTTCTTTCCTTTTCAGACATCTTTCCCAGCGTTTAGAGTACAATTTTGCCAACTTATCCAGAAAATTTGTATTAAAAGCTTTATTGAGCTGGCCTGGTGGCACAGAGGGCTGAGGTGCTGGATGCCACACCTCGAACCATGCCAGCGATCCAGGTTCAGGAACGGACTCGGGCGCCAGGGGTTGGCAGGGGAAGGGGTAGGATTGAGCGTCCATAAAACTGCTCTACTCCCCTGGGGAGGGTTAGGGATGCATGATCGCTCTGCAGCGGCCCCCAGTGGAGACCAGGGGCACAGCAGAGGGATCGCATGAAGGGGAACACCAGAAAAATGGAAATACTGCTCGCTGGCCGCCGAATGACGGCTCACTGTCCCCGGTTGCCTCCAGTGCCTTCCCGGGGCCTCCTTCTCCACGGCAGCATCCCTGGGCCCTAAGAGGAGTGTGCTGGGGTCATCCCCCCCCCCAGTGCCTTCCCCCTCGGAGGAGGAGTCCGCCTAGTGAAGGGATCGCCAGGATATCCCGAGGAGATCGCCATGTCACACGAGGAGTAAGAGGAAGGCTGGGTTAGGGCAGGAGGATATCGAGAGCGGCAGAGCCGGAAGGAGTGGGGGCCTGTGAGCATGAGGAGGGTGAAAAAAGAATACACAAAAAAAAAAGGTTTATTGTGTATTATTACGTCCTTCAGTCACTCTTTTTTATGTTCATTTTTCTCCTCATCCAAGGTTCGCCATACCCGCATCAGGCCAAGATGACTACCAAGCCCAATTACTTGCTACCACTAGCTGCTGAGTGGCAGGGTCCATGGTGGGGTGTCTGTGTGTTTACTAGCCATTATTAAGACAGCCTCCGAGATTTTCTTCTCCAGTTTTCCCCTACCTGCCCTCCATCTTCCACCCACTAGATGGTGATACTCATGCCTTTTATTGGCCCTGGACACTGGAGCTGAGGCCTGGGGGAAGCTAACTTTCAGGCATACCACAGGGGCTGCTGCACTGATGGAAGTGTCCCCCTCCCCTCCTCTCCCTCGTCTAGGCAGGGCTGCCATCAGCAACACTGTTTGCCACCCATGGTAGCCTTCCTGCATGTTTTTGGCCTTGGACTCTGCAGCAGGACCTGTGGGGTGCTCTCTGGCCTACCACAGAGGTGCTGCAGTGCCAGAAGAGGTGGCATCCCCTTCCTTGGTTGTGAAATACTGCCCTCAGCAGCACTGTTTCTCAGCCATGGCTGCCTGCCTACATGTTTATGGCCTTGGACACTGCAGCAGAGCCTGGGGGGTGGGGATCCCTGGCCTACTACAGGGGCACTGCAGTACCGGAAGAAGCCCCATCTCCAGCGATTGTGTTAAATATCAGACCACCATCAGACCTACACTATTAGTGTAGATCTCAGGTTATGCTACTTGGCCAGATAGGCCTGTCAGTTATTTTTTATTTGTTTATTTTACTTGAGGGGGGCTTCACCCACACCCCCCGTGTTAAGAAAACAAAAGGGTGTGTGGGGTGCAAAGGCCCCCAACTCCAATAAACTGGCAAAACTGAAAATAACAGCAAGCACTCACAAGCATATGATGAAATTATGCTGTATTCTTTGTAGCTTTGCGCTATGTTAACAGTGGTGGTCTGATATTCTACACAACTGCCCCATCCCCTCCCTGGGCTGGGAAACACTGCCATTAAGAGCACTGTTTCTAGCCATAGCAGCGTGACTCTGAACAACACTGTGGCGCAGGGATTGGAAGCCAGACCAAAGTTTCAAATGTATATGTTCTTTGATATGATTTTGGACATTATTGTAATTTACCCGATGTTCCACTACTGTTTATTGTATAATACCTTGTGTTCCAACTGTTGCATAATCTTACAATGTTGTATTGTTTGTACTACCCACATACTATTGTAACTGAGCATCCTTCAAAACCCTATGTAACCCCTCTCCCCAGGTTGCACCGTGAGACGAGCAATTTGTTGTTCAGTGTGCCCTCCTGGTGAAACATTTCAATAAATAAAAAAAAATTGAAGAAAAGCCTGGACTCAAGAACTACAGAAGCAAAATGTTGAAGTGCTCAAAAATGTATTTAATGGGCCAGCCCGCTGGCACAGCAGCAAGGCATCCATGTACGATGCAGACATCCAGGGTTCGGGAACAGACCCGAGAGTCGGAGAGCTGGCCGGGCGGAGAAGGATTGAGCATCCGAGGAGCGGCTCTCCTCCGGGGGAAGGGGGTAAGCATCCAGGGGTGTTAGTGACCTGGAAGAAGTGGGGGAACCCACAACAATCGGCACCAAAATGTCAATGGAGGCAGGACAGACACCGAACATCATTGCATGTCCTGCTTCCAGGTGAACACTCAGCATTTCAAAAATCTGGCCCTTCCCATGTATGAAGCCTTGCCCAGCCACCATTCCCACTGCCACCAGTGTCCACCAGGGCAGATCCCACTCCCGTGGCCCTGCCCTGGGGGGGGTAAGCCTGGAAAAGATACAATTGACCTTGGAAGGGGGTGCCCATCCATGGCCTCACCCATGGGGGTAGGCCCGGGCATGCTGGGGCAGCATGCTGGGTAGGGGCTGAGCCTCATGCTAGAATGGGGAACGGGGAAGGCTGGGGGCCCCCCCAAGAAATGTATTTAATAGTTGCAAAAAGTTGTAATCCATCTGTTTGAGGACCGAATATCCCCAGCGCTTCAGCCAAACTTCAGCCAAGTCTGTCTCTATTATTTTCCAGGTGAGGGCTCCAGAACTGCACACAGTACTCCAGGTGCAGTAGCACCAGTAACCTGTACAGGGGCAGGATCATCCTGTCATTTCTACCAGTGAACCTCCAGGTGAGGGCTCCAGAACTGCACACAGTACTCCAGGTGCAGTAGCATCAGTGACCTGCACAGGGGCAGCAGGATCACCCTCTCATTTCTACCAGTGAACCTCCAGATGAGGACTCCAGAACTGCACGCAGTACTCCAGGTGCCATAGCATTGTACAGGGGCAGGATCACCCTCTCATTTCCACCAGTGAACCCTCTCCCAGTACAGCCCAGTATTCTGATTGCATTCCTTCATGCTCTGTTACACTGCATCTGCACTTCTAAGTTTTCAGCAATGGTCATGCCCAGGCCCCTCTCGTCAGTTGTTTCCATTAGGTTTACTCCCAATCAATATTCAGTCTTCAGACTACTTTTACCTCTATGCAAGACTGCATCTTTTGGTGCTGAATTTGAGTTTCCAGACCCCAGCCATTTTCTAGCCTGTCTAGATCCCTTTTTATATCCCTAATGTCTTCAATGCTATTGACTCTTCCCACCAAATTGACGTCATCTGTAAAAAGACTGTTCTTACCTTCAGTTCCTACACATATGTCACAGATAAACAAATTGAAAAGGACTAAGCCCAAGACAAACCCCTGAGGGACTCCATTTGTGACCGCCTTTTCCTATTACTGTTCTCCATTCACCACCTCCTACCCCCTAGCTAATTCCATATTCAGCTGGTCTTCTAATGCTAGGTCCCTTGATTTTTCACTAATCTCCTGTGTGGAACTGAGTTGAAAGCCTTGCTGAAATCCAGCAGAGGATATCAACTGGCTGACCCTTATCCATCACCTGCATCACCACATGAAATAAATCTGTGAGGTTCCTCTGGCATGATCTTCCCTTAACAAAACCGTGGCACCTCAGATCTTGCAATCCTCTTCCACTAGAAATCCCATTGCTCTCTTTCAAGATGGTCTCAGGTAATTTACCTACAACAGAGTTCAGGTTTGCCAGTCTAGTTTTTCAGGTCCACTCTCTTTCCCCACCTTTTGAAGCAGAATTACATATGCTTCCTACAGTCCCCCCAGACTAGACTGTTCCTGAAGCCAGTGAGCTTTTTAACACATCTGCTAATAAAGCAGCCAGTTTCCCTCTGAGTTCCCTTAATACCTAGAGTGGAGCCCATCTGAGCCTGGTGGTTTGTTTACTTTCAGTGCCCGCAAGGTAGGGGTCAACCTTAACCTTTCTTTGCACTAGCCAGCAAGGCATGTTGATTCAAAATTGCACTAGCCCACAGATGGTTGCACTAGCCCTTAACTATAATGGTGAATTTTCATCACTTATACAGGAAACAATGCAAGCCAGGAAACGCTCTGATTATTGCACATTTATCATGCTCCCACACTGCTTCCAGCTCCCCAGCAGAAAAAAAAGACAGCAATGCCATTACACACAGTGAGACCCCCCCCATTGTTTTGTACAATGGCCTCCTCTCTCACTCTTTCTGCCCCACCCCCCAGCAAACCAGAGGACATCACCACAGTAAATGTTTAATCAAGCAGTCGTAACTCTGTACACACAATAGCTGACATCATCACACACCTCACCGCACTGTCACCACCACCCACACGGCAATGAACAGAGTCTGGCAGAGAAAGACACTCTCAGCCCCCACCCTATAGTCAACTGGAGACCTGCACTTCTGGAAGTTTTTGTACAGTCTCAGGTGAGCCAGGATCACATCTAAGATTTATTTAGGATGGGGGCTACACAAACCTAAGGTGCTCGGGAAATAGAAAACTATTACATTTTAATTTTTAAAAGCATTGAATTAATATTATTAAGGCATAACCTAGCCTCATCCAACCCACCCCGTTGGTCAGAACCTCCTGTAGCTCTACTGGGACCTCCCCACTAGTCTCCCACTGCAAATTTCCTTGGACAAAGAGCCTTTTTCTACAGACCCCCCCATTGGCTCAACAGCCTCCACCCCCCATCTCCCTGGAGCCCAGAATTGGTTCCTTCAAGACCAGTCTCAAAGCTCATCTGCTAGAATCTTCAGCCTGTGACTGTCCCTAATCCTCTCCTCCTCCTGCTCTCCCCTCTTAGCGGAGCTCTGTAGTATAAATCTACCTCATACATAAAATACCTAGGGCTAACTATTGACCAGGGTCTCACCTTTAAGCCCCACGTTGACCAGGTAACAAGGTCTATCCACATCAAACTTGGCACCATGTACAGGCTAAAAAACCAACTTATCCCAGAGGCTAGAACAGCAATAGCCTCCAGTGTCCTCCTACCCACATTAACCTATGCTGCCCCGGTAATCCAGGGCATGGCAAAGGGTGAGGTTAGCAGTCTTCAGGTCCTGTACAACAAGGTCGCGAGGTTTGCGACAATGTGTCAACCAAGAAGCCACCCGTGCATCTCACTAGCCCAGCTGCAATGGCCTTCTTTCGAGGCTCGTCTATAGTATCCCCTGCTCTGCCATGCATACAAATTGCAGAGCCCGGTGGCCCCACCAAGCCTAACAGGAATAATCATGGCTAAGCCTAACCCTTGAATGCTCAGGACTTCGGGTCGGTCCCTATTGGCAATCCCCAGAATCAAGACTCACAAGGGAGGTAATTCCTTCACTCTCACAGCCCTAAACTGTGGAACACTTTCCCACCTCTAGTATAGGAAGCCACCTCGCTACCAACCTTTCACACTAGGCTTAAGTCCCATTTGCTCGGCACAAGCTCATGCCACTGTGGGGGTACAGGATAATCACCCCGATCCTAATCACAGCACCCATCCACCCTCTCTTCTCACCTTAACCTACATTAAATCATGCCTTAAATCTTTCAAGTGTTACACTTATGGTCTGTGATTTGAATAATTGGCTTTACTGTTATCCTTATTATCTTGTCTACTTCTCGTAACCCTGTATCACCTGATTGTATGTATTGTATTGCTTCTGTTCCCCGGGTTGCCCCTGAAAAAGGGACCTTCAGGGCTCAGTGGGCCAACCTGGTCATCAAAATTCAATAAATAAATAAATGAATGTTATTATACATATGGAAAACAAAACGTGTATTCATGCACCACCTAAATATTATGCATATTATGGATGAGGCTGAGTCCCCCTCTCCCAAAGACTATTGTTTCAGTGTCTCCTGTCTGTGTGTTTTTGTGCATTGTCTTTCATCCATGATCACTGTACTTACAATATTGCACAATTTTTTGTATACGTAACTTCCATTACTTGTTTTCTCTCTAGTTTCTATTACCTGAACACTGCACTGCTTAATACTATACGTATGTCCTTATTGTCGTTTGATGTGGAGTCTTTGTAAAGGAGTCTATGACTCAAAGGGTTGTAATTCCGAATGTTATTAAATAAATAAAATAAATAAATATACTGTGCCCCAACAATAACAGGTTTTTCTTTAACACTGTCCTTTCATCAGCCCAGGGGAAACAGTACACATGCATAATACTATACTATCTCTTTTTCTATATAGGATGATCTATGTAACTCAGGAATACTTATTTCAAGCTTTCAAATTATATATTTTATTAAGGTTTATTTTTGTACCATACATGACCAAAGCTTTACTTTTAGGATGAAAGGACATGCTGGGTGGGAAAAGGATGGGACTGTATGGATGGTGATGGCTGGTATGGTCCATTTAGAAAAGCTGAGGGCCCCCTACATTTGCCAGTGATGGCAGCTAGAGCCAGGGTTCTTCCAAGAACCGAACCCGAACTGAACCAGAACTATTCGATTTTTGCCCGACTGGAACCGAACTAGAACCCGAAAAATAACAAACAGATGAACCCGAACCGAACCTGAACCCAGACCATGTGAGATGAGGCGAACCCACATGAAGGCAATAGTCTGTCCATGCTATTCTACACTTCTTCAGCTGTGTGAAGTATTGCCTACAGATTGTGAAATGATTTCTTCATTGAAGTCAGTAATGACTGTCAAGTTCAAGTTTATTGTAGGAAAACTCTGTTGAGTAAGCTCATTCACAAGGAGGTCCTTTGACACAGACAGGTAGTTACAGACTGCATAATCGAAAAAACAGTACAAATTCAAGTACAGAATTATGGGCAAGCATTAACATGTTGCATAAAAATGACAATGACATAGAAAAATACAAGTACAGGAAAAAGGTACAAAGTGCTTGTTTCGGAGTAACAAGGCAACTAATTTCTAGGTAAGTAAGAGGAAGCAGTGGGCTAGGGTTAGAACAGTGAGCTAGGATTTAGAAGCAGCTGCACGTATCTTTTACTTTTGCTGTAACCAACCTTTTAAATAGGCTGACAGGGACAGTACCGGGAAGCTTCAGTACGCCTTGGAGCTGGTTCCAGATAGTTGGGAGTACGCTCGATATGGCTTGCTTGCCGAGTGAAGTGTAAGTTCTCGGTACATCGAGGAGGAGGAGGAGGTCATTTTTCCTAAGTGAGTAGGTGCTATGGGAAATAAGGAAAAGGGTTGTGAGATAGTTCAGGAACTTGTTCAGGAGTAGCTTAAGAGTCTAGATACCAGCATGAATCGTATGTCTAGTTGAGAGTGATGTCCAGCCAGTGGCTAGGTACAAATTGCAATGGTGGGTTTGGTAGGGTAGGTTTGTCATGAACCGTATGGCGTGGTGGTAGAGGACATCTAGTTTGCTGAGTCCTGAGGCTGTTGTGAAGGAATAGATTAAATCTCCATAGTCGTGTAGCAGCAAGAAAGTGGCCTAGACCAGCCTAGTTCTGGTATCCAATGGAAAGAGGGACTTGTTACGGAAGAAGAAGAAACCTAGCCTAATTTTTTGCCTCTCTGCCAGATCGTAGAGGTGGTCATGAAAGGAAAGCTTGTTGTCTAGCCACATACCAAGTTTGAATTTGGAAGTGATTTCAAGGGGTTCCCATGTTTGCAAGGGAAGTGGAGGTGGTGTTTGGGGAAAATATCATGGCCTTAGTTTTCTTGGCATTGAGGAGTAGTTTGGCATTGATTAGATTGATTTCTAGTTGTGCAAAGTCGGCTTGGAGTACATCCCTCACTTCAGCCAGTGTAGGGCCTGATGTATACAGTACAGTATCATCAGCAAAGAAATGCAGGTGGGACTGAGATATATGTGCGACAAGGTTATTGATGTACAGGGAGAAGAGGATGGAGCCTTGT
This sequence comes from Neoceratodus forsteri, assembly GCA_016271365.2. Taxonomy (NCBI): domain Eukaryota; kingdom Metazoa; phylum Chordata; order Ceratodontiformes; family Ceratodontidae; genus Neoceratodus; species Neoceratodus forsteri. The sequence goes on along the minus strand of CM057459.1, from coordinate 1,279,077,495 downwards.
GGGACTCCCCTAACAACTGGGAGTGATGCAGAAAAGAGGCCACCAGCTTTTACTTTCTGGGTCCTTCCAGATAGGTAGCTAGTAAACCACTGGGCAGCATTATTAGGCTTAATACTAACAGATTGTGGTCGACAGTGTCAAACGCTTTGCTGAGATCTAAAAATACTGCACCAGTAACTTTCTTGGAGTCCATGGCTGTGATCCATTCAATGGTAACTTTGGCTAGAGCAGTGACTGTACTACGGTTGGGCTGGAAGCCAGATTGCTCATGGTTGAGGACTGAAGATGATTCGATATGGAGTTTCATTTGGGAGTAAACTAACTTTTCGAGGACTTTGAAGCGGACAGGTAAGATTGAGATGGACTTTTAGTTGTTTAGGTCGCATGGTTCCCCTGACTTGCATAATGGGAGGATGTGGGCAGATTTCCAGCAGGAGGGAACAGTGGCAGTGGAAATGGAAAGACTGAATATGTGGAGGATAGGGGCAGTGAGGTCGAGATAGCTTAGTTTAAGAAAAAAAGGTTCTAGACCATTGTCCAATATAAAGTGAATTTAATAGCACCAGAACCAGAACTGAACCAGAACTAGAAAATAAACCAAAAGCCTAGAACCAAACTGAACCAGTACCCAAACATGTAATTTTTAAGCAGAACTGAACTGAACCAGAACCCCACACTGTAGAATCAGTACCGAACTAGAACCCCAAAAATCTGGAGAACCCTGGCTCTAATGGCAGCTATGGATCTGTAGATGGTCATTTCAGAGTCTGGTCTGCAGTGGTGTCCAGGGAAAGAACAGAGTTAAGAGATTTGGAGAGGAGAGAGAAGTTACGGTGAGGCTGGGATAAAACCTGCAGGTCCGACCCTGTATACCTCTTCGTATTTTGTTACTGAAATGCTGGATACAGACACTCAAAATGTAGGGAAATGAGGGGCACTGATCTTAATAATATGGGACAAATTATTAGAGACACATTCAGAAATCTGGAAGCTAGTGACTTAACAGCACTCTACCCTTGATCACACCCTGGACACTAGCTGAAAGTCCTAACAGTGGAGTGATAATGACTCACATTGAGTCTTTTGTGGGATCCCCCTCTCAAACTGCCAGATAATTACAGCTGTTAATGAGCTGTCAATCACACCAGGCCATCTGGAATATTGAGAGAGATTAGCATGAAGACTAGAGCCTGCTAAAGTAGAGACTTTTTTTAACTTCATTCACAGCCATGAACACCTGCACTAGTCAAGGCAGACAAGTAGTTAGCTGCACTAACCCTGGTCAATTTGCACTAGGGTTTGGGCTAGTAAAACAATGGTATGGTTGACCCCTGCCTCAGGGCTTTGTATACCCTGCCTGTGGACATGTCCCACTTTAAGCTTGTGACTAAGCCCCTAGGCTTTAAGGCCGTCTACCTCAGGGTCAATGGAGGTATCCTAAAATGTCTGCAGCTAGTGCAGAATGTAGTGGCTAGGTTGCTATCAGGCTTTCCCAGGTCCTGCCACATGACCCCGGTCCTACGTGAGCTTCACTGGTTGCCAGTGAAATGGCATGTGAGGTGGGCCTCCTGGCAGTTCCCAGGGCTAGGCTTAAGTGTTCAGGGGACAGGGCATTTGAAGTAGCTGGTCCAGTCCTGTGGAACTCACTACCAAGATCTCCAAGGGAGGACCCCTTGGTGGAGGCCTTCAAGAGGGGCCTAAAGACATTTTTCTCTAATGTGACCTTTGCATATGCTTAAGTGCCTCTTTTATTGACATGTATTGCTGTTATAAGTATGTAATTGAGTATTTATTATATATTGTTTTATTTATGTAAAGAGTTAACTCTGTGTAAGGTGCCCTGATCTCCTTGGAAGGGCACAGCACAAATAAACTAATGTTGCTACAATCTGGCAGGGGACCCATGTTTTCTTTAGAGTAAATAGAGTATAAAACATTTTCCTTTCCCTTGTCCTCCACTTTACACACCTGTCCCTTTCCAGCCTTTCTATGCTCTCCATCTTCTCTCTTTTTTTCACTCATGTAACTAAAGAATGTCTTATCATTGCGTTTCAGTCCTTCTGCATTCCTAAGCTTGGTCTCTGCCTTGGTCCTTTTACCCTCAACACTGGCTATTTTAAACTTCTTCAGATAAATTTGTCAAACTTTCCACTGCCTGATCACCTTTTTACTTTTGGAAGGCCACTTTTCTCACCCTTACTTCATTCCTTGTACCCTCGAGAACCACATAATTACAATTTTACTAGGTTATGTGAAATAATGCAAGGGGTAACACATAGTAGGTTGTGCAGTCATATGGGAATAACATATACCTCAGCTAGTAAATATCCATGGTGGAGGAACTCTGTTATAATGAGTTCTTTGAGCTAGTGAAATCTGGGTAAAAGCTCCATTTCTTTTTATCATTTAACACTTTGTCCACCTGCGGCAGAGCTGACCCCCGCAATCCCGGGCCGCCATCACCTGCACCCCCGAACCCGGTCATGCGCGTGGGCCACGCGAACCCACAGAACCAGGGATGGGCCAACATCATGCCGTACCCTGGACAGGCGCCTCTCTTGGGTCCGGGGTGTGGGGCGCGGCCATGAGCCGCCGAGATCGGCCCCCGATTTTCCTCTGCAGCATTTTCCCCTTCGGAGCGTGGACGTGCAGTGATGTCAAGGCACAACGTGCCGACTTCTGCCGCACTCCGCCCCATACTGTCACCACTCTAGTAGTGCCTCCGATTGTCACCAGGGGCTGCTACAGAGTGGTGAAACCCTGGATCCCTCCCTAGGAGAGGAGAGCAGTCCTCCAGATGCTCGATCCTATCCTCCCCTGCCAACCCCTGACGACCCGGGTCACGCTGAACCTGGTCGCCAGCTGGCATGGAGGTGCGCATCCAGTGCCTCAACCCTCAGCACCACCGAGCCAGCTAAAAGCTCCATTTCTTACAGTATATTATTCTAATAGGGAAAAAATCCTACCTTTATAATGCATCCAGCCCCATTTAATATGAACATTTTGGGCTGGACATGTGTATTTTAGAGTTTTGTTGAGTGCTTGTAACACAGGCTTTGTTTTATTTGTTTTTGCTGTATTCAACCCTTTATCAGCCACCCATGCTGGTTTATCCTGACACATGCATTTGGTACCCACTGTATGATGTTTCATGTTCAGCACACAAGTAACTCAGCCAGCAACATTCCCTTCACATACTAAGCATCCCTGTGATGGAGTTAGTACCCTGTCTCATTTTTATAGGCTGCGAGAGGGATCTTTAAGTCCCTCTCACTAGAAAGTTTTTTTTTCCTTTTTCTTTTGGAAACAGGAAATAGGATAGCATCGGTGACCAGTTAAGTTGCCCTGGCAAAGCCACCTATCAACCTAGTGTAAAATAATAAAAGGAAATACAGAAAATATTTAACTTGCAGGTTGGTCCCGGGGCAGTCTTGGCTGGCATAGAGGTCCATGGTCCTTTTGAGAAACTTGCCTCTCTGCGCTGGAAGGGTGATTGCTTCGTTGGTCATCCTGGGGTAAGTGCTAGCCATAGAGAAAGCTGGTGGCCAAAGTGTGTGTTCGACCCATGACTGTAGCATATAGCAGCCTGTAAAGGCCTAGACTTGGGGAGAGGAGTTTTTGCTTGCTCCCCCAAATCATTTGTTCGAGTGGTTTTTCTCTCATCTTCAGCGGAAGTATGGGGAGCATTGAGAGGCACAGGGAGTGCCAGTTTGCTGCTTCATGTCATCTTTGGCTCCACGGGGTTTACAAAGGGGGAAAACCTTTCAGTCCCATAAGTAGTGTGAGTTCTTAGCCCAGTACCAACAGAATAAGCAGCTCTTATGACTGGGAGGGAAATAAGTGCTGTAGACAGAGGTGCCAATAAGTCCCACATGAAACATAAAAAAAGCAGGTACACAGAACAGAAAGCTAAAGGATTAGTGAATATGAGGGGAACTATCAGAATTATAGTGCCCCCCACCCAAAAAAAAGATTATTGGGCTAAAATATCCAGAGAGATATACTTACATTTTAGGTGGCTGTAGTCTGGGATCCAGGTGTCCTCTGGTTCATAGAGGCTGTGTAGCTAGCTCCCACCTATTTTTAAAGGCAGCAGCATGTGCTTAGTGTAGTTCCTGCATGAAATCTGCAGGTTCAATTAAAGCAACTGAAGCCTTTATTGCCTTTTTTCCTTTTTTCATTTATACCTTGGTGTTTTTATGTGGGGTTTTGTATTGTCTGTTTATGGATGTCCAGGGGAAGGGTCTCTATTGTTAGACTGGTTCAATTAAGGCCAGTTTGTGGTACTTTCTGGATTAATTATGGCAAATTAGTATCATGGGGGTTTGGCTAATGGTCATGTGATTCTCTGAGTGGGTATAAACAGGCTGTATAGAGTCCTATGAGGGCCTTTTCTTTCCAGGCAGCTGAAGTGGAAGGATGCGCAGTCCATGTCCTGCTGCCTGAAGATGCATTTTGTCCCCATCAATGTAAGGATGTGGAGCTGGGTATGTTTGTGGGATCCTATTCAGCTGGCAGGCCTCATTAGTTTTCAATATTAATGCACCGATGTGGGCTCAGCCTTGAGACCTAATGTCAGCTAGTCACCCCACATAAAAACACTGAACTACAATGAAAATAGGCAGTAACAGCTTCTACTGCTTTAATTGAACTTGGGCTTTAAGTCACTTCCCATGGGCCAGCTCAACAAAGGGAAAAATAAAATTACCAAAATCCCTGTTGTGCTCCATTCCTTCCTATCATTTACCTGTCCTGTCCTTTCTAGCTTTACAAAAACTGGTTGTGCAATCATATTCCTGTGGAACCTAGGAGCTGGGCCCTCCGGTGGTCTAATGGCCCTCCACCATCCCTTGCTCCTTCTGCTGTAATTCCCTGCCTTATTTCTCATGCTGTATGTGTTTTTTCTTTCTTTTCTTCCTTTCTCCTCTCTACCACAGTACATGTTGAACACCCATGAAGTTATACTTGCAAGGACTGTGATCGAAAACTTAGCTGTTAAAATGAATGTCAGCAAAGAATAAATTAACTCTGAAGGCTAGAAGAGGTTAATGTTGTCAAGCCTGATCCAGAGTTGTTTTCTTACTTGTTTGCTTATTTCAGGAAGCTCAGGAAGTACAGCTACAGTACTTGAGTGTGGTGTGCTGAGAACAAAAGGTCACAGGAAGGTCAGATTAAAAACGATACATAGCCATAAGAAGGCTGTAGAAGAGGGTCTCTTGACCCACTCTGAGTTCTCTGAGAAGAAAGGACAGATTGTCTAAAAAACTGAGAGCAAGAAATACCTAAGACAATTTAACAGGTTAACCTAAAACTCCAAGGTATTTTCCTACTGCTTAGAAAGAGGTCTACAATTTTGATACAAGCAAGAACGTTTAGAGAATATATGGTGTGCAAAATCTTTGCTTATACTGTATGTTTGCTTATAACCCATATAAAGCAACTGACAACTCAGTTTTCCAAATATGTTTACTATTCTGAAGTCATCTGACTATATATATATATATATATATATATATATATATATATATATATATATATAGTTGTATTTTTAATAAAACACTATTTGCACCTTGTACCTTTTTCCATGGCCTGTCTGTACTTTATGACTCACTCCTCTACCATGGTTGACTTTAAAAGTGGCATTTTTGCTCTGCATACTCTGACTCCAGGAGTCTTGTGCATGGGTACCAGAACTGGCACCAGGGAAGTATAGCAGAACACCAGGAATATGGAATGGTACACTGTAGCAGCAAGTCCTAAAGTTACCACTAGACAAATGGCAGCCAAAGCAGCCACAGCAGATGATATGAAAGAAACAAAGGAAGTGTCCAGGCTTACAGTTCACCCAAAAGATTCATCCAAACAGGAGACTAACAACACAGTACCAGAAAAGGGAGAGGAAGGATGGACAGCCGCAGAAACTGAAAGTTTGTCTGCCTTTTTCAAATGGTGGGCTATACAACAAAAAGAGACTGGAAATCAGAGAGAAAGGGAGATTCAGCAACAAGAACAATGATGGCTGGAGGCCCTGCAAGCCATGAGAGTTGGGGAATCCTGTTTCCCCCTTAAGGACATTAATCTCCAAGCTAGGCCCAGCTGATGATATAAAGTATACCTGATGACCTTTGAACAGGTCCTCTGAGGCTGCATGTTGCCAAGACAGCAATGTGCAATCTAATTAGTACCTTATTTGACCAGTAAGGCTCAGCTAGCATACAGCAGTATGGACGGTCCAAGAACTACAACATCATGAAAAGAAAAATCCTAAAAAACTATGACATCACAGGAAAGACATATAGACAGAGATACCAGATCCTGAAGTATCAAACCATAGATAATCCACCAAACTGAGAGAGCGTCTCATCAACTGGCTTCAACCAGAGGGCAAGACAGACACACAGATCATCAACATGCTGACCACAGAGAAAGTTATCAACATCCTTCCCACAGATGTATAACTCTGGGTGAAAGAACACTAACCAGAAAGTGCGGCAAAGCTATTTCACTGGTGAAAGACTATCAGATGGCCAGACTGACACAATAGAGTGAAGGTAGCAATCCAGGAATGATAAGTCCCCCTTTTTCCCCAACCTAATCACAAATCATATAAGAAATCTAAGGTGTTAATACATCGGCACCCAATGAGTTTCTTTGCCTTATTTGCAATAAACTGGGACACATAGTCATAAATTGCTGTAAAAAATAAAAGTGTAGAGGCTGAAGTGAATTTAGCCTTAGCAAATTGGGGCGCATACAGTATCTGATTGATGTCCACGTGGAACAAAGACTGTGATGGGTTTGATAGATTTAGGAAGCAGATGGACCCTGGTGCATACAGGCAGTTTGGGAGAAGACTATACAAGACCACCCGGTACTGGGATGATTTGTACTGATGATCTGTATTAATGGAGACACTGAATATGTACCCCCCCAAGGCTGGGGGCTAGCCAGTGCTGCTTGCCCTCCTTCCCCGTTGGTTCACCGCCTTGTCTGGGTCCCTGGCATACTTTTTTTTCTCCTGCCAGCTCCCAGTATTAGCTGCTGAGAAGGGGGATTGGAGAAGCATATAGTTTTAAAAAAAATAAAATCGCCCGTTTTGGTGAGGATTTGGAGCACTGCCGCACAGCTCACGCTGCGAATGTGTGAGCTGGCAGCCATGCACGTGCAGAATATTGAAGTTTAAGCCGCTAGCTGCATCTGTGTATTTGCTCCTTTCCATGTGCTCTGACCCCAGAACAGCTAATCAGGGTCCGGAAACACGCGGGAGGGGGAAGAGGAGCAACAAATAAACACTGTTATGATGCTAAAGGGTGCCCATGCCTTTAAATGAAACTGCTGTTGCCAACATATAAAGGACTCTGCCTGTTGCCTGGGGGTCAGCACTACAGCACAAGCAACAGGCAGAGGAAGTCCCTTGCATGCCGCACTTTTCCACCAGGCATTAGGGCAGAGGGGCTGCCATTGGACTGTGGGGCAAACAAATGTAAAATTATACAGTTTGCTGGCAAAAGAAATGCTAAGTTGGGAACTGTATGTAATCTGTGATGCCAGCAGCCACGTTTGCCACCTTTGACCCCAAAACAGCCAATCAGCAGTCTAGGAGCCCTGGAGAACTGCAGCTATGGCTCCTGGGTCGGAGGTACAGACAATATCTTGGCACCCAAATTGTTCACCAATCAGGCATCGAAAGGACTTAATTAATATTAATTTCCAAGACAGACATCTGTGTTTGCCCAATGAGATGCTGCAAAATTGTTTTCAAACCCCAGGGACAGTTAAAGCTTGGGGCTGTTCTCCAGCAGCTCTCCATGAGCGAGGAGGGCATCCAGCCAGTGACTAGAGTAAAGGCTTCTGCAGCTAAATGACTGAGAGACTAGTCTAACTGTTCAGTGACTGGAAGCCCCGGAGTGAGTGTCCAAAGTGTTTGGGGACAACTTCTGCAGTAATCCTAAGAAAGTCCTCAACTTGTTAGGAGGGTCAAACTGTTTTGCCAAAGGCTGTGTCCAGAGCGCCCTGCAGAAAGTGTAAATCAAATGGGCCACTGCTGAATCCAAGAGTTACTGAGCTGATCCAGATGGAGACGAAGACTGCATCCTGTCCAGGCCACCTTGGAGTCAAGTAAGGCGTCAGCTATCCCTCATCAAAAAGAGTGGATCAGGGAACAGGGAGCTATGGGTGTGTGCCTGAATACTGGGGTACTCTTGACTCATATGGGGGAGTTGGACCGTGGAGTTTCTCCTGGGGTCTGGGCTCCTTAGGAACTAGGAAGCCTCTGCATAGTGCTCCTGCTTCAGGGTCAGTGAGCCAGAAGGACTGTTTCTTGAGAAGGGAAGCCAGAAGGGCTGCTACCAGAGTAAGAGTGAGCAAGAAGGGCCTAGCTAGATTGTTGCCTGTTCGAAAGAATCCATGGCTTCTGAATTGCTATCCTGCTCCTGTGTGCTGCTTCAAGGGTCAAGTGAGTGCTGGCATTGCTCGCTGTACTTTCTGTTTTCCCTGTTGGACTACAATTGGGGTTTCCAGTTTGTTCAAAAGTTCAAGCAAGTTTGATGAGACTTCATTTCTTTTTAAATTTGTGGCAGCACATTATGGCCTGTTGGGGGGTTAAAATGCAAGCTTGCTAAATTTTCATCAAGTGCACCACCACAAGATCCCAGGCAACTCTGCAATCAGGCCTGCAATGGGACTGTGTTGTAATACCTGGGTACCCAGAGTCTAATGATTAATATTGCACTTGGGCTTATAGTTCTATTATTGGTACCAGACAAAAATCACCACACCCTGTGTAAAATAGCCACCGTATGTGCCCCTTTCTTGGGCGGGTGTGTAGCAGGTTTATTATTTGCCTATGCTTCTGTTTATTCTTGCATTCCCATTCCCTTTTCCCCTTTCTAAAAAATTGTTTCTTGTTGTTTAAAACTGTCTGTGAGCATATTATAAGCTTTAGTCAATAACTGCATGAATAGTAAAGTCTCTTCTCTCTACTCCATGTCCATACTGCTCCCTCCTGTAATTGCACTTTGTCATAGCCCTATCCTGCTTCTCTTTTTGCCTCCTGCCTGCTTTCTCCTACTCCTTGCCCTTCCCCTCTTTGTTTTCTACCCTTCTCCTTTGCAGGCCAGGAAACCAGGTCACAGGCTGGGTGTGCACCCAGCCATGTCTGGCCCTTCTGGGGTTTGCAACCCAGAAGGATGAAGGTCTTCCTCTCCCTCTCTCCCTCTCTCCCTCTCCTTCCTTCCCTATTCCCTTCCACACTAGTTCTCCACTCCCCCTTCCACTTTCTCCCCCCACCTGCTTTTTACTACTCTTTCCTACTCCTTCCCCACTCCTACCCTTTTGCAGGCCAGGAACAAAGACATGGGTGGGGTGCGCACCCAGTCATGCCTGACCCTTGTGGGGTCTGCACCCATGAAGGATGATGGTTTGTCTCTCCCTCACTACCATACTTCCCCTCCTCCCTTTCCTATTCCCTCCCACGCTAGTACTCTACCCCTTTCCACCTTATGCTCTCCCTTCCTTCCCCTCTGTACACTGTCCCCTTTTGCCCTCCTATATCATTCTTTTTTCTGATTCTATGAGACCTGCCTCACGCCCTACCCTTGTGATAATTTGATATTTATTTTATATGCATATGTCAAGAACACAAACTTTTCTAGTGTACATAACTCTGCACTGTTATTTAATCTCTGTATGATGTTTTATTTTGTAGTAAAATCTGTTGTACTAATCCCTTCCCCCTCCCTCAAGGACGCATCTGGAAATGAGCTATTTTTAGCTCAGTACATCTTTCCGGGTGAAACATTTCAAACAAATAATTACAGTTTAAGTTGGTACTTCATATGTGGGGTGACAGTAAGGGGAGGTGGGTGGGTACAGCTCCCAAGGGGGTTGTACCCTTCAAACATCTGGCCCCCTATATTTATTCTAGGTGGAGGCTCCATAATATTATTTTCTATTCTGGGAGAAGAACCCCAATCACCATCAGAACAGAACCCAGGCCTCTCAACCTGTATTGTGGTCATCAGGCAGGGGTAGTAGCCCGCTGATATATGTTGCCTGGGTTACAAATACTACTTAACTAGCCAAGTGACTTTGAAAATAAATAGGGTACCTCATTTAATGAAAGTGGGGGTAGTTCCAACCTTACTCATATCTGTGATTAAGGGAATGGCTTTCCAGGGCTTACTAATTTGATCACGGTGAACATAACCAGACATTTGGGTTATGCTCTGAGAAATGGAGAGATAAAGCTTGAGCTATCCAAGATTGAAGCTGTAGCCAACAGTCCAGTCTCCAAGACAATGAAGAATATCAGATCTTTCCCAGGGCTGGCTGGATATTACTGGCAATTTGTTCCCCATTTTACTCAGCTACCCCCTTACTAAACCCACAAAAAAGTGTTACCTAAAAAATGTAAAGTGGTCCGTAGAATGTGAAGAGGCATTTCATGGCAACTCAAGCCATTAAGGCCGTCTTTTGTTTTGCACTGTCCTTATTATTTATAGCAACAATATACTGCTCAATAAATTTGATAAAGGGACAAGGATGAATTGTTATGCTTATGGTTTTAATATGTGCTTATACGCCCTTGATTTGTTTACCATGCTTTTCATCAAGTCTCTGTTCTGGGTTTAGCTATGGTTCTATCATTTCTTCTATTTTACTCTCCCCCTTGCTGTCCCTTCCATCCCCTGCTAGCCTCACTTATTTCCTATTTCTTACTTTATACTAGCTCCTACCCAACTGCCCATTCTATGTGTATATCTCAGCTACTGGGTAGTCTGGTGGACCTCCCTCACCAATTGCCCATTCTAGGATTGTATTTCAGCTGTCTGGTAGTCTAATGTACCCTCCCTGATTGCTCTGGGTCCCATGTATATCTATGATCCCTGTAAGCAAGTGCCCCCCACTCCGAGTGCCACCAACCCCTCATCCAAGTGACACCCCCCAATAATCCACCCAGTGAAGATCTCCCACTCTGCACCACCTCAGCCTGATCACTTACCCAGTAAACTGTATCAGATCAGCAGTCAGCACAGCCCTCTGCTCACCATCTCAACTGGCCCCCATCAGGCAGTCACAGAGAGTGATAGCGAGTACTGTACTTACTCATGATTGCGCTGCATGACTGTTAGATGGTGGCCAGCTGAGGAGGTAAGTGGAGGGCTGGGCTGGCGATTGATCGGATATGGTTTGCCAAGTGAGCACTGACTGGGATTGGGGGTGCTAAGCAGGGGGTCCTCATTGGGTGAGCAGGTGAGGAGTGTCACTCAGATGGGGGGGGGTTCAATGGCACTTGGTATATGGAGGCACCAGCCCAGCAGAGATCGCAACTATACATGGGATCTGGGCCATCAGGGGATGGGGTCCACTAGACTACCAGGGGGCTGAGAGATACAGACGGAATGGGTTATTTGGGGGATGAGTCCAGTAGACTACCAGAGGGCTGTAATATATATGTAGGATGGGTGATCAGGAGGAGGGGGATCCACTAGACTACCAGAGGTCTGAAATATACACATAGGCAGGCAAACGGGGGAGGAGGTCCACTAGACTACCACAGACTTCCTACAGGTCCCACCCTGCATTGGTGCTAAGGGGCCACTGTGCACATGCAAATGAGCCCACAAAGAGCAAGAAAATGGTCCCTTAGCACCATGCATGCCCAATGGGCTGATTTGCATGCTTGGTCTGAATGTGGCCCACAGAACCTCTGGCACTATCCCTGTTTAGGTGCACTACCTCCTGTGGGCCATATGCAGCCTTGGGCTTTCTCAGCACTGCCATTTTCATTTAGCTCTATGCCAACATGGCCTGATAGTCAGTCAGTTAGTGCACTCCATTAGTGCACAACAACTGGCTGAATATAGCTCAGAGACAGCAGTACGTTATTTTTGATGCAGCGTTACAGGCTGCGGAGCTATTGAATGGTTCTGAATATAAGGACAAATGCATGAAAAAAAGTTTGCTGAACTTTCTGTTTAGAACTGATGTAAAGCAGCTGTCAAATGAGTTTTCCAAATCTGTTTACCATTCTGAATCCATCCAACAAAATATATATATTGCTTTCATTGTTGTGTTTTTAATACAACAAGAATATTTGTGCCTTGTACCTTTTTCTGTAGTCTGTCTGTACTTCCTGACTTACCCCTCTAAAACACTCTCATTAAAATTAATGGACCCACTTATTTTAATTTGTCATGCTGAAGTTTTGAGAGAGTGTGTGTGTGTGTGTGTGTGTGTGTGTGTAAATATGCAACTTGTGACTGGACAGCCTGTCATGCAAATTAATGCTTTGTAGTATAGGAGGATAGGAGGCAGTATAGTGCAGTGGTTTAGGCTCTGAGCTGCAACCCTGGAGACCTGGGTTTGAATCCCCACAGCCCCCACCTTCATACTGTGTGACCCTGAGTAAGTCACTTAACTTCCTTGTGCTCCTAGGTTGCACCTGGAAACAAGCTTCAGCTTAGTGTGGATTTCCTGGTTAAGTAATTTCCACTTTCCCTTAGTAGTGTAGACCTGGTAGGGCCTGGAATGCCAAAGCTCACCCTACAATACTTCTGCCTGGGCCCCATAAAAGCTGATGGGTGATTAATATATATATTTCACTATCTTGTTTTTTCTTCCATCATTTTTTTTTCAGTGCTGTGAAAAAAAAACAGTGCTACCTATTTACACATAATATGCTTACCATTCTGGATAGTAATAACAAAAATAAGTACCCAGCAGGCACTGCATAAAAGGACATGATCATGCATGCATGAAATACTAGAATGCAAACCACTCCATTTCGTTGCACCTAACCTTTATTGCTACAGGTCCAGCCAGTAGCAGAATTCTGGCTATGCCTCGGGTGCTTTCTAAAATAACCCTTTGGGAATATGCCCATAGACCATTTGTTTTGTGGACTGAACTTTGCCCTTGTGAGAACAGTCTCGTGGATTACATCTGCATTCTCTGTGCTGTTTCTTCCAATGTGACAGCTCTGGGAATTGCATCTATGCCCTGCTATAGCTACTGTATATAGTTATAGTTCCAGAACTGAATCGGCCTTCTAAATGAATTGCGTTTCTGACCTTTCTTACCAATAGCATGAAGGCATCTTCTGCTCTGTATTATTCCTCATAGCCAAAGACTTTTCACATGTTGATTTATTTAAAATTATGTACAGTAAATAACAAGAGGCAGTGGATTCAAACTTGAAAGAGGGAGTGTAAGGACGGGGAATAAGAGGTTAGCATTCCCAGGGCTTATGAAGGTAGTTGAACAGGACCCCCTTGAAGGAGCTCAATGTGTAACAGCCCTTAACAATTTCAGCAAGGGAGTTCCAAGTAGCAGAAACTGTGATTAAGGCCCCCCCCCATGATGTTTTGTGTGTCCTTAGCAGGAATAGGAGGTTCCTGGACTACAGCCTTAGGGAATACACTTGGCAGGGTCTGGATATTGTCTCTGTTGGGTAGGGAGAGTAGAGGCCAAGGATACATTTATATATTAGGGAAGCCTACTTCTTCTTCACTCCCTCTGTGGAGAGGACACCTAGTGTATTGTATAAAGTACAATGGTGGGTGTCCTTGCCCCAACCTAGTTCAAATCTGCACATGTTGTTGTTGAAGACTACAATAACCCTTCGCAGCATGGAAGAATTAGTGGTTCTCTAGATTTCACTACAGTATTCCAAGGTAGGCAACAATGAAGTTGCTGGATTGAAAGCCTGATTGGGGCGTTTGCTAGTGTATTATGTTTTAGTATGTGCTCCATAAGTTAGATGTGCACAATCTTCTCAATAAGTTTACTGACAGCGAATAACATAAATATTGGCCTATAATTACATCTGGGTTTGAAGTGAGTCCAGATTTGTGTAAGGGAGTGACTATGTCTTGGTTCCAGATTGCAGGCAGTTGCCAAATTTGAAGAAAGAGATTGAAGAGTGTTGTTTCATGTGCAAAAATGTATTCTGTGACTAGTTTTAGTATTTTTGGCTGAAGTCCATCAGCACCTGTGCTTTTGGCCACATCAAGTTCCTGTAGAAATTTTAGGACTTTGCAGTTCATTTTCTGGGAGTTGAAAGTTTGGGATGCAGGAGCAGGAGTCCACCAGGAACATGAGTCCAGGATACCTGACGACCAGTTAGTAGCGGAGGGGATTGTTGGCAGGATAAGGTTTAGATTGGTAAAATGTGAATTTAAGGAACAGGCAATGCTAATGCTGTCAGTCATAGATTCCCATTATAGTTCAGGTGTGTGAGTAGCTAAGACTGGTACTTGCCTGGCAACCCATTGACACCTATCCAGAGATTCTTTGGGGACTTGCTATAGGCAAGACCACTGATTTACAGCGATTAAAATAATGAAATTCCATTTTCAGGACTTGAAATCCCAGGAATTGCACTGGTGTTTGTCAGTCTAACTGTTCGATTTTACTGGAATTGTACTGTCATTCATATAGTATGTGTGTAAAGAATCAGAATAAAAGAAGACATCATATACAGAGCATTGAATGAGACAAACTGAAAAAAGTATAGGAAGCAATTGTAAGAAAAATACAAGTTCTGCAGATTTACTGATCTGATCTAAAATGCCAAATTCCATGAGATGCTTTGTGGTATCCCAGCAGTCCAAATTCCAGAATTTTACTGGGTTTTCTGGTAAAAAATGAAAACCAGTGGTCTTGGTTATAGGTTTCTCAACGGTTAGCAATGTAAAAGTTGGCTTTGGCTTTCTTTGTGGGAGTGATTGCTTGGTTTCTAAGACATCTATAAACATCCCAGTCCCTGTCACTGAAGAAAAATTTGAAGATTCTACATGTCTTGTCATGCCATCAAAACAGTCCAGCAGGTGGGTGCATGTAACTCTGTCGAAAATATTACAGTGATCGGTCACTTACAGCGACAAATCAACTGGTCGCTGTTGGTCACTGTAATGGTCATACGGAACCCAGGCACAGAATCTCCAGGTCTAGTGCCCCCCCTCAAAAGACCTTTGCTGTGAAGGTGATTATAGTAAAGTCTGTGTGTGGGGGGCACAGCTCCCCTAGAAAACACAATTGTTGTCCCGACTGCATAATGTGGACCAAGTGGTCGACATTGTGTGTGTCGCTATAAAGCCGGTCGGCAGGTTTACTGTCGAACCGGCTTGGTAGAACCCAAGCAGGTCGGTGTATTCATCTAAAATGGCCTCCCCTAACTTGGACAGGCTCAGTTTGTAGAAGTTTGTCACAGATGGATTTGAATTCAACTATGAAGTAAGTCCAGGCAGTGTTCATATCTGGGATGAGTGAGAATCTTTCTCAATTTATTTTGCTGAGTTCCTGAAAGAATGTCTTTGAGACTAAGCCTTTGAAGGAGATTTAAAAAAAAAACATAGAGAGAAGTTGCATTTACAAATACAGTAAACTGGGCTATGGTCACTTAATGAGCCTGGATAGATCCCTGAGCTAGCTATCTAAATAGACCTATTTACTAGTATCCAGCCAATGTGGGTTCATTTGCTAATTCTGTTGTTATATCTCCTGGGGCCATTAATCATCTGTAAGATATACAGTTGTGACTAGGAATAATTTGGTTTATGATGCAAATTAATTTGTGCGATATATCTTTAGTTTACATTGTTATTATTTAAAAACAACAGAAACTCAACCTCATCCAGCTCCCGAAAACCCACTCAAGTGAAGGATATGTTTCTGTTTTTTTAAACAATGAAACAACAAAAGATGCTGCATTAGGGGAGGGTCTGGTTTCTGTGTGTGTGGTGAATAATGAAAGCAAAACAGCAGGTGGCATGAGTTTCCATTCTACTTAAAAAAGCTGTTGTACCACCGAAGAGTACAATCGCATTCTATGACCTTTGAACTGCGGTACAACAGCTTTTTAGTTAGGATGGAACTCTATACACAACAAGAGGTAATTATTTACTATAATGCAGTTTCATTCTATACAGCGTCCTTTATACAAAAGTATCACATGATGCTTCAGAGATGTCAATTACAGACGTGCAAAATAAACTGTACAGAACTAATCAGCGTAAGCTATTAATAACATAGAGTATATCTTGATGAGTTTCAAGACATAGGGACTTCAATAAAGGCACAGGTGGAGGGCACAGGAACAAAGAGATGAAGTGACATTGTTCTAGATCTGCGTTTCTCAAATGAGGCCACTGTGGCAGCAGTTGGCTACCAGCACAATTTGCTCTGTCCACAGAGCTCTTTAGAGCTCAGTTACAAAGGTGATTGAATGGACAAATTCTTACCTATAAAACAGTGATTTATTTCTAGTGAAAATACATCAGGGACTTGATTTAATGTACACTGTGTGAAAATAAATTTGTTATATTAGGAGATCTTATGTAGAATAGGGAGCTCGGGGTGAAAAACTAGGTGTAAGGCCACCAGTAAGTTCTGTTGGTTGCACTTTGTGGCCCTTTGAAGCCACCAGGATTCATGGCTTGAGAACCACTGTTCAATGGGCATATGCAACTTAGTGAGGAGTTGTGCTTGTGCAACATTGTTGATAATCTGAAGGTAGCTAAATGAGTTATTTGACTGTTATACGTGGATACTGTTGGCCCTTCGTATTCTCTATCCCATGGGGAATACCACCCTGTCGGGGTACTGGGAGGCAAAGGAACCCTCATGAGGAGGGTTCCACCCCTAGTGGTGTCGTGGGAGCTTAATTCCTTTAGGCTAAAGGTACCTTAGGAAGGAGCCGAAAAGTACTGGACAGCAGGAGGTGAACACAGACACTGGGTGGAGTACTGACTGACAGCAACTGGAGATGACTGATAATGGACAGACACTGATTAAAGCAATGACTGACACAAACTGGTAACTGACAGTACACAGAGGCATGACTTCCATAAGAACAAAGAGGGAATGGCAGGATTGAGGGATAAGATAGCCACCATCCAACCCCAATTCACAGCAGAAACCTAGTACTAGGGTAAATGCTATATTTAAATATGTATACCACATTATGGCCTTTGGCACTAGGAGAGAAAAAAACACAACCTGTGGAGGAAGTCTTTGGAAATCCATGGCCTCAGCCCCAATCTCTCCTGCCATGAGAATGTATTGTGACAGCACAGAATGCTAATTTGGAGTTCAAAATTCAGGGGAAGTTTTTGGAGGGATAACTCTTTCACTCCATCCTTCTAACGGATAACATTGTTGGATGCTGTGAGTCAATCTGTGCAGATAAAGGAAGCTACCAGTGAAGGAGGCACACCTGTCAAAGCATGGAATGAGGGGAGTAATGACTTCTGAAAGGCTATCACCCAGCCTTGAGACCAGGAGGAGGCCTATCTTTGAATGGAAATTAAAGTAAGGGGACACGGTATGGGACTACGTGGACCTCGGGCACATGCGGGGAGAATAGCTTTCAGAGGTGCTGCCGATATGGTCTGCACAGCTAAAGGAACCACTGTGGGCTTAGAGCCCCACCCTCTGGCAGCTGAAGTCTACTACACCTTGAGGTGCTACCAGCCAAAGGTTTGCATGGCTCAATCTGCCCCTGGAGTGCTGGACCTTATCACCTGGTGGGACTGCCAGTAAGCATTGCAGGAGACAAGTGACCTACAGAAAATGGCCCCTGCCAAAGATGAGAGTCTCACCCTCAAGATGCGACCTTCAAGGGGAGCAGAGCTGTTTACCCAAAGGGAGAACCCTGAGGGCAAGATTCTAACTGAATAATGATCACTGAATGGAATGACTGATACCGATGCAAAATACAACAACTGAACAGTACTGAAATTGAATGTACACTACATCAAGGTCAAAATGAAAGGTAAAACCCAGCCTCAGCAGGGAATCCTGGAAACAATATACAAAGAAACATGGACCTACAGAATTTGTCAGCAGATTAGAACCCCTTGGCTCACCCAGTCTGTTGATTTTCCCTACTTACAGTATCACCATAGACCCTACTTGATCTCCAGCTCTTTTACCCTCCCCTATTTCTTTCCACTAAGATTCCCTTATGCCTCTCCCATGTTTTCTTGAACCCCACCACTGTTTTCACCCCAGTCACCTCAGCTGGTAGAATGCTCCAGGAATCTACCACTCTTTCTGTGAAAAAGTACTACCTCATATCTCTCTGAATTGGTAGAGATATAACCAGCAGGAAGATAGGGATATCACCAGCAGGAAGAGGGAGGTGGTGTTGCCCCTATATAGATAGCTGGTAAGGCCCCACCTTGAGTACTGTGTCCAGTTCTGTAGACCACATCTCAGGAAAGACATAGGAAAAGTGGAGGTGGTCCAGAAGAGGGCTACCAAAATAGTGTAGTGTTTGCATCAAAAGCCCTATGAGAAGAAGCTAAAAGAGCACAATATGTACACCCTGGTGGAGAGAAGGGAGAGGGGGGATATGATTAAGACCTTTAAATACCATATGGGGTGAATAAGGTACAATTGGGAGGGTATTTTGCAGAGAAAAAGGTGCTTCAGAACAAGAGGACATGCTATGAAGCTGGAGCAAGGTAGATTCGGGAGAGATGTGAGAAAGTGCAGTACTTCTTTCTGGAAAGGGTGGTGGATTCCTGGAACTGCCTTCCAGCGGAGGTAGTGGGGGCAAAAACTATGGTGGGGTTAAAAAATGCCTGGGACAAGTACAAGGGAGTCATTGGGTTGAGGAAGGGGGTGGGGAAAGACAGCGCCATAGATCAAGTAAGGACTGCAGCAAAAATGAAGACAATAAAAATGGGTAGACTGAGTGGACCCGGCGGTCCTTATCTGCTGTCAGTTTCTATGTTTCTACGAATATACCCACCTTCAGCTTCATAGCATGTCCCCTTGCTCTTGAGCACCTTTTTTCTGAAACATACTTCCCTTCTCTGCCTTATTTACCCCTGAGAGATATTTAAAGGTCTTTATCATATTCCCCCCTCCCTCCTCTCTTCCAGGGTGAACATATTGAGTTCCTTTAATCTCTCCTCATAGGGCTTTTGATACAGACCCTCACTATTTTAGTTGCCCTCCATTGAACCACTTCTACTCTGTCTATGTCCTTCCAGAGATGTGGCCTCCAGGACTGTACACAGTATTCTAGGTGGGGTCTTACCAGTGATCTACACAGAAGCAACACCACCTCCCTCCTTCTGTTGGTGATATGTCTCTTAATGCAGACCAGCATCCCACTTGCCCTCCCAACTGCCTTGTCACACTGTCTGGCCACCTTTAGACTATCAGAGATGATTATGCTCATGTTTCTCTCTCCTGTCTGTTGGTCATCAATAACACTCCTCCCTTTTTGTACTCTGTCCCTGGGTTTCTGTGCCCCAAGTGCATTATTTTGTACTTTTACACAGTGAATCCCAGATGCCATACCCTTGACCACTTTCCTCAAGTTTTCTTAGGTCTCTGCTGATCCTTTCTACCCCCAGAATGTCCATCCTATTGTATATTTTGGTGCCATCCAAACAGGGGTAGTAAATTCTTAGCAGACTGACTGATTAAAGTACTTAAAAGAACAGAGCAGAAATTGGAGTGGCTGCTTTTGCTAGAAAGCCAGGTGAAAGCAATTGAGCAGTAATGCATTTGAACTGAGAGGTTGCAAGTGGCCTGGTATGAACAGCAAAATAGAAAGCCTGAAATAGCACAAGCCAAAACAGCAGAATGATATAGGCAGTGTGTACTGTGGGAACTAGTAAGCATACCAAGAACCAAAACAGAAAGAAACACAGAAGCTGCATGAGAACAGGAGTGCAGCAGGAGTAGCTAGCCAAGAGAAAGAAGGAAGTACAAGCTGCAGCTAGGAAAGGTAGGAAAAACAATATACTGACCTAGAAAGCCACTGAAGGCAAAAACTGAACTCAAAGCCCAAATGCACAAAGGGAAAGTGGCAGACAAACATGGAGAGAAAAGGGGGGTGGGGCAGAGCCCAGCAGAGCCTCTGGCTGCAGCAAAGAAACAGTGCTTCTAAATGAGGCTGGAAGAAGTTGGTTTAAATTACTCAGGAAGGGAGTGTGTCTGGTAGATCCCACCCTTTGAACTGCAGGCAGCCTTTGTAGTTTAGATAGCAGGCACAGCAGATGAAAAGAACCACCACCAATAAGAGAGAGAGGTCTGGAGAAGGAACACTAAAAGACAAGCATCAGAGGACCACAGAAAACTGAGCAAGCTAACCTCTTGAGCAGTTGCCATGTTTACTACTCCGTAAGCTGGCCCAATGGCTACAGAGTTGAATGCTGATAAACTGGAGCAGACATCTCTTCTACTGGGCCAACAAGATCCTCCAATCTACCTCAAGCCAGTAAATGCTTCATTTGTGAGGCTAACTTTGATAATGGATGTTTTTTTTAACATCTGATGCAAATAAGGCAGAATTGAAACAATTCAAGACACAAACAGAACAAACCACCAATAAATGTGCTATTGTATATTTACCTCTATGGAAGTTTTTTTTTCTATAATGGTTTTTATTCTCCAATGTGGCCGGGCAGGCTGGGCTCCCTTCAATTCTTTCCCCTTGACCCCCACTGTCCCCAACTACCCAGGATTTATCCATCACCTGTTACCCCTATGGATTTCATCCCCCCTGGTGGTAGGATCAGGAGAGGGAGGGCCATCCTCTTCCCCCCCATGAGGCATTCATATCAGGTATGGCTCCCGAGTCCTAATAGTGAGGGGGATAAAAGATTGGTGGTCCGGGCATCAAACTACGGTGCCTGCCTCCATTTTCCACCAGTTTTACCTGTTCCCCATGCTGTGGTGCACTCGCCAACATGTGCATGTGGAGACATACACATTCAGTGGACTCCTGCAGCACCACGCTCCTTCTGCCTCTACTTGACCTGCACTGCCACCAGGCCTCCACCTGGTGGCAGTCATTTGGCAGAGTCAGCAGTCCGTCATCCCAAAGAGAGAAGAGCAGAGCAGTCCTCCAGTCTCCCTGAGTCCCGAAGTCCCTCCCCCCACCCCCTTTTTCCCTTAAATGGCTCTACTACCAATCTAGCCCAACCTCCCTCTTCCCTTGGCATTTTACAAATAACAATTAACAATGCATTTAAAATACATTTTTTGTCCCCCCATCACCTATTCCTTCTGCCTGATCTTCTTTTAATTCTACCTATCCCTATACTACCTTTATTTACCAGGTACTCTGTTTTATTGTATTAGGTTCCTGTCAGTGATTATCCCTTGTTTTCCCCTTCCTTGTCATGAATTTACAAATTGTTATTTCCAAATGTTTTGTTTGTATATCTGTACCTTTGTGTAACATGCAACTAAAATGTATTCTGTTCAAACTCTATGTACCCCTTCCCCCCCCAGGTCGCACAGGGAGATGAGCAAATTGTTGTTCAGTGTGCTTTCCTGGTGAAACATTTCAATAAATAAATAAAAAGATACTCAATCCTCTTCCTCCCCACGACCCCCGGTAGCCCATGCTCATTCCTGGACACGGGTCACCGGCATGGAGCAAGGTGTGGCATCCAGTGCCTCCAACCTCAACATTGCCGCTCAGGCTTCTATGGAAGGCTTTATACCAGTGTATGTATTCTTTGGATGTACTGTATATTTCTACATTTTAGTTCATGCTTGTTCCATGATTTCATTGTTTATCATTTGTTAGCTGACCCTGACTGCTATCTGTAGCATGTAGTCCTCTTGTGTTACTGTACCCTGAGGTACTCTCTCAGGTCGTACCTGAAAATAGGCATTTACCTGCCTATTGGTCCTTACCCAGTAAGCAAAAACTAAATAAATAAAACTATGGAAATGTCAATATCATATTGTCCTTAGAAGCTTTTTCAACTACTAGACTAAGGGCTTCTTTAAATCTGCGATGCAAACGAGAAAATATGTTGGCTTACCTGACACTTTATTTATTATTTGCAGCCCCCCCCCTTGGCCTGCCCTGCTGAGTATCACTTCTGCTAGAATGGGTGTGGGCATGGTCAAGGGTGACTCCCATGTCTAGGGATATGAGATGTCATGGCTTGCCGGGAGCCCTCTTGCAAATGCTACACAGTCTTTTCCCTTCAGTTAACTTAGATCTCATGAATAGTTAACAATGTTACCAATAATCACACACCACACCAGACTGACAGTTAATATGCAATCCCCTTTACATAGGAGAGTAGGTTTCAGTGGTAGTTCATATCATGCACTCACAGTTCATTATAAGCACCTTGCAGCAAGCTCTCCAAAATTATAGTTCATCAAAATGTAGGTCCATATAGTATGTGTGTACGCCTCACAAATGATGGCCCCTATGTACTAATGGGCAGGTAATACGTGCCTGAGGTGCGTATCCTGCCCACCCAGCTCTGCACCTGTGGGAGATCCATGGGTGGCCACATTCACAAAGAGTGGCCACTGCATGACTCCTGTATGTGGCACAGCCCCCCTGGCATGCAAGCCCATGGGGGGCAGGCGGGTGCAGCAACATGGATTTGGGTGGGCAGCCAATCAGCTGCTTGGCCCAGAACCCACAGTGGACCACTTGCACCTGTGGGTGATAGCAGGGAGTCTGGCGTGTAGTGTGCCACAAGCGGTGTGGGGGCCGGGTGCCCGGCCAAATGCCCGTCAGCCTCCAGGTGTGCACAACATGCCAGGGCATTCATTGTGGGGGAGCGCATGGTCCCGCCATGCTGCCGCAACCCGTGGCTTTAACTCTTGTGGGGCCATGTACCTGGCCCCCTACCTTTACAGCAGCCCTGACCTGGCATAGGTACCAACACCTGCACCCAGCACTCCGCACGTTCTTGCATCCTGTGGAGGGCCGGCATGCCCCCTGTGCCTCCCCCAGTCTGCCCCCGTGTGTGGGTCCACATGCCGCCGGGGATCTGGTGCAGAGGTGGGAGCAGCTGTCCAGTAGTGAATGCTGCGCAGGGGATGCAGTGGGCTTGGGTGGGAGTGGAGTGGGCTACCTGCCAGGGATATGCAGTGCATACCCACTCCACACCTTCGTGCATAGGGCCCATAGTTCTTATAAGCTACAGCTCATTATGTGAGACATTCCTTTTGCTTCCTGTTACTTTCGGCACCACAATGCACCACTCCTACCAATATGGGAGCTACTGTTACCCCGTTAAGATATTTTATCAGATACCATACTAAGCTCTAATCTACATACTCCTTTGTGGACAATCTTGTCCCATACAAGTCTTGACCCTTTCTTGAAGGATAGGATACATGCCCTTTACCTTAGTTTGACAGCGACTTCAGGTGGTTACCTCCTCCAGAATCTAAGAACAGAACACATTTACATACACTTGCATTAGGGTAGTACAGTCTCAATGTAGGTAATTCTGGCTCAGTGCACCTTGGTACAAAAATGAAAACATATCATGAGGAAAGAGCTGGATCCAATCAAGCCTAAGTACTATATTAACAGATTGGATCAAAGAAGCTCACTCACCAAACATATCCATGTCAAAACAGTTTTATTAAGTATAAATATTTCTCCACCAGAAATCACTCCTACATTTTGGGTTACCCCTTCATCAGGAAAACTGGCCCACATGTTCATCTAAAATAAAAATGATCATTTACATAACTAAATAATCTAGTAATATTTCAAATAAGTACATTTAAATAAATCAACCATCAAAGCTGCCTGCACTTACTTATGTGACTAGGCTTAGATGCAATGGAATTTTAATTCACTCTCTCGCAAATGTTTTTACTGTCTGTAAATAAATAATAGTGAATAAGATACCCCATATACAAATACATAAACAATTTCCAATAAATCCTCATCACAGTGACAGTAGCAACATGAACGCAGCATATCCCTGAATTAGACAAAGTCTGTTAGAAAAGGATTAGAAGGATAAGAATATAAAAGGATAAGAACGTAAAGCGGCAAGCGCAGGAGCCCTATGGGACCAGCTGACCCCATTTGGTAAGTTAGCTGAATTAGATGAAGGATTTGTAATAAGAATGTGAATAAAAAGGGTATCTTTGGTTTTTTATAGGTTAAGACATGGCCCCCTGCCTTAGAAGATTAAGTTACAATGATAAAAGAGTAAGTGTTTACAATGTTTTAGTCATCAGTAAAATACCTGGGTAAATGAATGAACAGTGCTCTGATGCATTCAGTGGTTCACTAAAATATGTTTTTGCAGTAATGTACTGAGCCTTGTGACACTTGGAAAAAATTCTGAATGATGGTAATGATAAATATCTGACACATTAATGGCTGATTACAAATTAAATGTATTAACTTCGCTAGTGCTATGACATTTAAAGCATTTTTAATAGACATGCATCAGGAAACTAGGACACAAATTCCTGGTTTTTCAATGAGGGTTTTAAATAAAGGAATATGCTGTATTTAACCAATGTTATAAAATAACATGTATGAGAGTATTGCAGGAATACGATAAGAAACATAAAGAAAAGATGTGGTAAAGATTTTTTGCTCTGCAACTTATTTAAAGGGATATTCTGCATTGAGTTTGCTACCATCACTATGTATGATGAGGATTTATTGGAATTGTTTATGTGTTATATATATATATATATATATATATATATATAGGGTACCTTATTCAAGAGTATTTATTTACAGATAGTAAAACATATTAAAGAGAATGAATTAGAATTCCATTGCATCAAGGCCTATTCACATAAGTAAGTGCAGACAGCCTGGATGACTGATTTATTTAAATTCATTTATTTGAAATATTACTAGATCATTTAGTTATGTAAATAATAATTTTTATTTTAGATGTACATGTGGGCTAGTTTTCCTTGATGAATGGGTAACCCAAAATGTTGGAGTGATTTCTGGTGGAGAAATATTTATACTTAAAACTTTTGAAATGTATATATTTGGTGAGTGAGCTTCTTTGACCCAATCTGTGAATACAGGGTAGTAGAATCCTCAGTCACACACAAATACATTTCTTACTTGGTCTGTTATAATTTCTTTTGTCTTTCATACTGTTAGTCAGGCAATTTGTAAGCCAGCCATTTTGTTAGGGCCTTGCCTACAGTGTTTAAGACAATGGCAGACAGCCAGTTCCTGCTCCCTGATGAAGCTCATTTGAGTGGAGCACTGTGGTATCTGAGTCAATTAGTTAGAAAAGTGTTGTCACATGTGCCTCACCTATTCATTGTGGATACCTGCATCTTTGTTACTTTGTATTTGCACCATGCTTGAAGCATCCAATTAAAGTCTACCAGCATCTGTACTTGGACTGTGTCTCTGTATTCCTTTGAATGTGGTTGGTGATTCTACCACACCAACACAAGTGCATGTAAATCTGTCCTTTGTTTCTGTACTGGTGGAGCTGGCCACCCTGACATGCACACCACCGCTATGAGGACTGTGCAGTAAGCTTTGTTTGTTGCCCTGAGAACACCAGTTGTGCTGCTCAGGAAACAGATGCGGTTACATACTGTGAAGAAAGCCATTCAGAATAAGTGCCATCTTTCTTGTTTCAACAGATTTATAAAACTACTGTACTACTCTATATACCCGACCAATAGACTCAGTCCTGTTACCTGTAAAATGTAATAAAAGTAATTAATGATGTCTGGGGAGGAGAGAGGTATGGAGAGGGAGGGGCTGAAGAGGGGAGAGGGAGGAGAGGGACAGGTGCAGGGGAGGAGAGGTGCAGGTGGAGGGAGGGAGGGGATATGGAGAGAGAGGTAATGCCAAGTGCTATGCAAAGTGAATCTTATTTACAACATAAAAGAGATTAGAGAAATATATTGAATGAGAACACATCCTAAGAAGCTTAAGAGTTGTAAAAGCACCATCACGTGGCCTAGAGAGCTAGGGCAGAAAGGCAATATGGGAGGCTGCAGCAAATGTATACTCCTGAACTTTCATGCACTGGTAATAAAAGAAGGTACTGACAAACTAACCCACCTTGCAGCTGAAATTACTGAAACTAAGAAAGAACTAAAACAATTGCAAACAAACCCAGTGAGATGAAAATCTCTTCTTAGGGACTTGGTTTTTACCAACAGAAACCAGGGAAATCTGTTTCTTACCTCCTCCTTTGTACAAGGCCAAGAAGGTCAACACAGTAACTGTGGGTAGAGTGCCACTTTAGAGACAGACTGCTAACAGAGTCCAGCAGAAATAGCAGAACTATCCTTTTAAATAAAACAAGTAACATAGAAACATAGAGGTTGACGGCAGATAAGGACCGCAAGGCCCATCCAGTCTGCCTACTTCTTTTTCTACCTTATAAATGTGCCATCGGCCTTTGCTCTGTCAGTGGCCTATCTAGTCATACTCATCTGTATTGCTCCCTTATGCCTATCCCATGCCTGTTTGAAGCCCTGCACTGTATTCATAGCCACCATTTCCTGAGGTAGGCCGTTCCATGCATCCACCACTCTTTCTGTGAAAAAGAATTTCCTCACATTCCCCCTTAATCAGCCTCCCTCTAATCTCATGCTGTGTCCTCTTGTCCTGCTATTTTTCTTATATTTAAACATGTTAGACTCTTTCACATTGTTAATGCCCTTAAGGTGTTTGAATGTTTCGATCATATCACCTCTCTCCCTCCTTTGCTCAAGGGTATACATACTGAGTTCTGTTAATCTGTTCTCATATGTTTTCTGGTGCAGTCCCTGCACCATTTTGGTTGCCCTTCTCTGGACTGCCTCAATTTGGTTAATGTCCTTGTGAAGGTGTGGCCTCCAGTACTGCACTCAATACTCCAGATGGGGCTAACCAGTGTCTTGTAAAGAGGGATTATTACCTCCCTCTTACGACTTGTGATACCCCTAATAATACACCCTAACATCCCCCTAGCCTTACCTACTGCTTTAGAGGTCTGCTTGGATGATTTCAGGTCATCGGTGGTGATGATGATGCCCAAGTCTCTTTCTTCCTTTGTGACTGCCAGCAACTCCCCTCCCAGCCTATAGGTGGCTTCAGGGTTTCTCTTCCCTATGTGCATGATCTTGCACTTCTTTGCATTAAATCCCAGTTGCCACTCTTCTGACCATTTTGCTAGTTTATCCAGATCTCTTTTCATTCTGCCCACCCCATCTGGATCATCTACTCTGTTGCAGATCATGGTATCATCTGAAAACAGACAAGCTTTACCCTCTAGTCCATCTGCAATGTCACTAATGAAGATATTGAAGAGGACTGGCCCCAGGACTGATCCCTGAGGTACCCCACTTGTGACTTGCATCTCTTCTGACTGTATATCATTTACCACCACTCTCTGTTTTCTGCCCGTCAACCAGTTTGCCACCCAGTTGACCAACTTCTGACCCACCCAGAGCCTACCCAGCTTATTAATCAATCTTCTATGTGGAACAGTTTTGAAAGCTTTGCTGAAGTCAAGGTAGGCAACATCAACTGCTCCCCCTTGGTCCAACACTCTGGTTACCCGGTCAAAGAAATCTATGAGATTAGTTTGATAGGACTTTCCTTTTGTAAACCCATGCTGTCTTGGATCCTGTGCCCCAATGGATTCCAGGTGTTGCACTATCCTTTCCTTAAGAAGTGCCTCCATAATCTTGCCCACTACTGAGGTAAGACTGACTGGTCTGTAGTTCCCTGCCTCCTCCCTGCTACCACTCTTGTGGAGCGGGATCACATGAGCCCTTCTCCAGTCTTCTGGGACCTCTCCTGTGCTCAGAGACTCACTAAACAGTTCTGCTAATGGCTCTGCTAGTTCCACCTTTAGCTCCTTAAGTACCCTGGGATGTATGCCATCAGGTCCCATTGCCTTGTCCACCCTGAGCTTAGCGAGCTCTTGTCGGATCCTTTCTTTTGTGAAGGGAGTAGTGCTCACCTCCCTCCCCCTGTGTCCATGGTGCTGAGCTGTGGGCCCTGCCCTACCTTCTCCTCAGTAAATACTGAGCAAAAGTATCTATTTAGGATAGATGCTTTACAGGTCCTCCTCCTCCACATGCCCCTTTTCTCCTTTGCTTAGATCTGGACTTTTTTCTTTCACTAATGCATCTATAGAAAGTCTTGTCACCTTCTTTTACTGTTAGCGCTAGTGTTTCCTCAGTTTGGGACTTTGCCTGCCTTACTGCCTTCCCTGCTTCCCTTAGGGCAGTTTGGTATGCCTCCCTATCTTCATCCGCTGTTTTCCCTTATGTTTCCTGAAGGCCAGCCTTTTGGCTCTGACCTTTTCTGCTACTGTATTTGAGAACCAAAGTGGTTTCCTTCTTCTTTTGCACTTCCTTTTCTGTCTAACACAGTGGGATGTTGCTTCAAGTATTGCATCCTTAATGCTTGCCCACTTTGCCTGTACCTCCTCACCTGTGATTCTTTTTGCCATGGCTAGCTTAACTCTGTTGGCCATCTTATCAAAGTCAGCTCCTCTGAAGTCCCATATTTTTGCCTTGGAATGGGATGATTTAGATGTAGTAATCATGAGTCTATAAAAACAGATGCTTTACTAAAAGAGTACCAGAATTTACAACAGGATTTATGTACAGTCAGACAAAAAGATTACAGTTTACTAAAAATTAAAATAAATGGAAGTTACACAAGACAGGTTGCAGACAGAAGAAACTGAGCTATTCTAACTTTAAAAACCTATTTATCTTCCTGTTGCTGTCTGAAAAAACACTATTCCCTAAGCTGTCTTTCTTACCAAACCTCTAGCTGTGGGGCTCTGGGTTTTCAGATGTTCCAAGTCAAAGAGAAAGTGCTTTCTTACTGCACTTCAATGTATTGCTTACTCACTCTGGGGAGGAGTCTCATCCCCTTTGAATGACAGTTCTCCACTGCCCCCCCAAATGGGTGGACGTATGTGTGTGTGTGTGTGTGTGTGTGTGTGTGTGGATGACATCATCCAGGCCAGTTGGCTCACTCCACACCCACCCCTGCTCTGTCTACTTTTATGATTCTGTTTTTGCAGAATGCCAAGGTGTATGACACATGCGTCTGCCTTTTAAGCTTACTGAAGCATTTAAAATGGCACACTCTCACCTGTCTTACAGAATCTGTGTCAGACTGTTCCCACAGGAACATTCCCCTGAGCAACTAAAGCCAATGCTCCCCATAAGATCTTGTTGGTCATGTGACATTGAAAGCCTTGTGTGCCCACTTATGAAAGAAGCATAATTGCATTAACATACTAACATACTAAAATGCCAGCAGAATAGGCCTAACGGTCTTTCGTGTCTGCTAGTTTGGTCAGCCCCCACCCTGGTGCTGACCCACTATCCCCCTTCTCTGGCTTCTCCCTTCCCAGTTCCGGATATTCTTGCTGCATTGAGTTTGCTCCAGACCCTTCCCTGTACCTGTCCCACCCTCTTGAACCCCTCCACTGTCTCTGCCTCCACCAGCCCCCTAGGCAGTGCATTCCATGGCTCTACCACCCTCTCAGTGAAGTAGCACCTCCTCCTTTCTCCCCTGAATCTTCCCCCCTCCAGCTTCCACCCATGCCCTCTAGTGGCCCCTTCCTCCTTCCTTCGAAGCACCCTGACTGTTCCTCCCCTATTTACCCTCTTCATGTACCTGAAGACCTCTATCATGTCCCCCCGGTCCCTTCTCTCTTCCAATGTGTACATATTTAGCTCTTCGAGCCTCCCCTCATAGGTCCTGTCCCCCAAGCCCCAAATCATTTTGGTTGCCCTCCTCTGGACCCTCTCCAGGAGGTTAATGTCCCTCTTTAAGTGTGGCCTCCAAAACTGCACGCAGTACTCCAGGTGCGGCCTCACCAAGCAGTTATACAGAGGGAGTATCACTTCCCTCCTTCTGGAGGTGATCCCCCTAGCGATGCATCCCAGCATCCTGTTGGCCTTGGCTGCTGCCCTCCTACAAGTCTCAGAGTTGTTCATCTTGACATCCACCACCACCCCCAGGTCCCTCTCAGCCATCGAGACTTGTAGCATTCCCCAGGGTGTACACTTGGTCTGGGTTTCTGGCCCCCAGGTGGAGTACCTTGCATTTCCCTGCATTGAAACTCAGCTTCCACTTTCCTAGACCATCTTTCCAGGAGCCTCAGGTCCCCCTGTAGGCCACCCTCCCCTCCTCCCCATCCACCCACCACCCCAGTTTGAGGTCATCTGCAAAGAGACTCATCTCACTCCTGATTCCTGTCCTTATGTCAGATCGTGGGCGTTGAACAGAAGGGGCCCAAGGACTGATCCCTGTGGGACCCCACTAATGACCCTCCTTGGGGATGAGACTATCCCATCAACTATGACCCTCCTGGGTCCGGTCCTGGAGCTAATTGCCTATCCATCTGATCATCTGGTTCCCACCCCATTTCTCCCAGCTTATCCAACAGGCTCACGTGAGGAACAGAGTCAAATGCCTTGCTGAAATCTAGAAAGAGGACATCCACTGGTCTACCCAGGTCCAAGGCACTTGTCACCCAGTCATAGAACTCCACCAGGTTTGTCTGACACGATTTCCGGGATGAATCCATGCTGTCTGTCGTCCAGGCACCCTGACTTATCCAGGTCCCCCCAGCCTCTCCTTGACAATGCCCTCCATCACCTTGCCCACCACCGATGTCAGGCTGACAGGCCTGTAGTTCCCTGCCACCTCCCTTGATCCCCCTTGTGGATGGGCACTATGTCGCCACCTTCCAGTCTTGGGGCACCACCCTGTCCTCAGAGAATGGTGAAAGGGTTTCGCTGGGACATCTGCAAGTTCCTTCAGCACTCTGGGATGTAATTTATCGGTCCCGGTGCTTTCTCCATCTTAGGGAGCTGAGGGCTTCCCTCACTCTCTCTCTGCTGTGATTTCACTTCGGTACCTCTTCTCCTGCTTAGCCTCCCCCACCTGCCAGTGATGCCTCCCCTCTCCCCAGTCCTGCCGATCGGTAAGGGTCCCCCCTCCTCAGTATCTCTGTCTCCTCCCATGTATGATGCAGCACCCCCATTTTCCCTGGTGAAAACTGAGGTGAAGTACTCATTTAGTACCTCAGCCTGCTCCCCGGGTCTTGTGCCCATCTCTCCCCTGATTTAATCCTGCTAATCTGCCCTTCACCCTTCGTCTTTCCCCAATGTATCTAAAGACCCCTTGTTCCCTCTCCTAATTTCCCTGGCCAGGTTCTGCTCCTTCCTTGCCTTAGCTGCCCTCACCACTCTAGTGGCCCTTCTAGCCATCAATTCGTACTCCCCTCGATCCCTTTCACTCCTTGAGCACTTGAATTGCTTATAGGCTGCTTTCTTTCCCCGCACCACCTCCTGGACCTCCCTGGTCCACCAACAGGGTTTTTGGGCCCTACCGGCCCAAAATGCATTAAAGAGGGACTCTGGCCAAAAGTGCTGCATTGCAGAATTAGAATAAGCATAACCCCAAAAAATCTCATACCAAATATTAGGTTTCTGTGTTACTTCATTTTAAAGTTATGGGCTATTTTGTAACCCTGATTTCACTACCTGTTCAAAAAAAGCCAGTTTCAGTGAAAAGGTGCTGATGATGTCATCTCCTGAACTCACAGTCTAGCCCTCCCTGTCAGCAAGCTTATAGGACTTGTTTCTTCAAAGTTAAAAGATCATTCTGCAATGGTTTTCACAAGTGAAGCAGGCAGCACCATTCTAAAAACAGTGCTATAGAATCTATGTATTTCAGGTTTTGTAACAAAGTTGACAAATTTGTACTTTAATGCCTTTTTGGTATGGTTCATTTCTCCAGAGTTACAGGGTTCTGAGTCAGCATGCCTCCAGGCTGCTGATACCATGTGAAGTGTTACTCTGCAGTGCCTGTTTGGAAGTTGTATTGCTACAAGTGTTGCAACGTTGGTAACTGCATTGCTGTTTGTCGGTGTCTGCTTTACAATAAGTTTTAATAGGGGCCTTATATGTGTTAATTCCTGCTAGGGGTGGAAGTGTTAGCCCTGGTAAAACAATCACTGTAATGTGTAGTACAACGCAGATGAGCCTGAATGTAGATCAAGTAACAGCCTGTCAATGAGAAAACAGAAAATGAGTTTTGCTCAACTGAGTATCCCATTCATTCATACTTTGATGATGAATAAAATAATGATTGATTGATTGAGTGATTACGCACTAAGCTGGCTACTGCATAGAAACCTTTAGTAAGGTTTCAAAACAGCACTACCTCTCCCACCCCATTTACAGTGTGATGGAATAATTGATTTAAAATGCCATCTTAAGAAATCACCTCAATTGAATGATAGGTGTGAATGATCACAGCCTTTCACCACATCAGAGATATGCAATCTGCAAATCTCACAGTAGTATGCTGTGATTCAATATCCAGCAACCCAGGAGAAAAAGACCACAACAAAAAAGCACCAAAAACAAAAATATGAATTTGTCAACTTTGCTACAAAACCTGAAACACACATAGGTTTTAAAGCAATGTTTATTGAATGGTGCTGCCTGTTTTACTGAGAAAACCATTTGCACATAGTTTATAAACTTTGGAGCAGCAGGTCCCGTAAGCTTGCTGCCAGGGAGGGCTAGACTGTGAGTTCAGGAGATGACATCATCAGCACCTCTTCACTGAAACTGACTTTTTTGAACAGGCAGAGAATTTAGGGTTGTAAAATGATTTGTAACTTTTAAACAAAGTAACTAAGCGATCTCAGTTTTGGCATGAGGGTGATTGGGGCTGTGTTGATCCATACTCTGAATTTATTGATGCCAGTTATTTGTGACCATAGTCCCTCTTTAACAAAAATAAATTACTACATTACTCTGGTCACATGTCTGTCGCACCCAGAGTTCAAAGACAGTGATAAAAAGTGAAAAGATGAAATTGCAGGCCGGCCTAGTAGCGTGGAGAGCTGAGGTGCTGGCACCTCACCTGCTGCCATGCCAGCGACTCGAGTTTGGAAATGGATGAGGGTCACTCAGGGGTCAGCTGGGGGAAGGAGGATTGAGCATCCCCTAGATAGCTCTCCTCCTTCCAGGAGGAGGGTAGTGCATCTTGTTGCAGTGTCACCAGGCAGCACTGCGGGAAGCGGACCCAATGCAAATGGCTGTAATGTGCTTGTGCGTCAGTACGGGCCCACACATCATTGTGCATGACTTGGCCCCAGGGGGAACACGAGGAAGAAAAAGGGGAAGAAGAGCTCCATATGCACAAGCTGCAAAGAATGATGGTGCCAGTGACCCCAGGTCCCACCCCATGTGGATTCCTGCTGGTGTGATGGCAGGAAGAGTGGCAGATGGCACAGGGGGTGCCGAGCAACAAGCCTGAAGCAGGCAGCAGTAGCTGCTGGAGGCCAAACATCTCTATACAAAAAAAGGAAAAAAGATAGAATTATTGGCAAGTACAGATAAACTAAAAGAGGTGAGGAGGACTAGCAGGCTGATAGGGTTTATAATTGGAAGTAAATCAGAGATCATCCAGTAGGGAGCTTGAGGCAGAGAAGTATAGAAAAAGACAATTTACTAATGCAACATCTGGAGACAGTGCTAGCTCTTGTCCTCAAATAAGTGGGTGGTCTGAAGAGAGTGACCTCTCACCACTAAGCCCCAAATAAAATCAGCCAAAGAATGCATTTTTTTAGCCAAAGTAGGAACAAACAGAGGGACAAAGAAGAAAACAGCTGGAGGTGGAAATAGCAGACCCAGTATGGTAGGTGTTACCCCCAGGACAGCATGGCAGCAGAGAGGAATTGATACCAGTGAAGTATTTCCCAATGACCTAGGTTTCAGTGAAACCTTAGCCAGGTCAAACATTAGCATGAACCGGCCAAAGATGGACCTGGGTTTGAGTGAAACCTTAGCCAGGCCAAGCATTTGCAAAGGACAAGTTAAATGAAGCATTATAGGCAAGGCAAGGCAGTTACAGGAAATTTAGCTAACCACAAGTAGCAAATTTTATTATATTTATTTAGCCTAGCAGTCACACATGGTGCTACTTACTCTTTTGACCCTTAGCAACTTGTTACTTGCCTCACACCTTTTAGTAACCACATGGTGCCACTTATCCTTTTGACCTTTTGCAATACCTCTTTCCAGATAATCCAACAACCACATGGTTGCTGCTTCCTCAAGCAAGCCCCTGCAAAGAGATTACAAACATCTTGTACTTTTGATAAGTCAGGAGGACAGTAGGAGCAGATTCGTGGAAAGACAGCTACTGGCAACTAGTCTTAGTGGGCACTGGCTGCAGGCCACTGAGGGGTAAGAAAATACTTAGCTCTGGCTTCAAGCATTGATTGCCTTTCATACAACATTTAGTAGTCAGGTCAGTGAGGCATCTGGCTTGGGGTATAACTGCTTTATAGCATGTACGCAAATATCATGGCATAGGTTAGTTTTGGGTAACTGTTTATAATATGAATGCTAACAGTATTATGCAGCTTAGTTAAGTTAGCTTTCTTTGTAACTTGGGTAGAAGTAGGTCTACAGGTCATAAAACCACGGGCATAGGAAACAGTTATTTTGCTTATTGCTGTTATGGAGTACAGAAAGAATAGTTTTTAGCCATATGTTTTTTAAAAAGTCTTTCTGATATGAGACTTGTGAATATGTACTTTTATCTAGTCCAGTAACAGAAACAGACATTAGTAATAAAAAAAAAAAACACAAACTATGCCAGTACGCTCCAGGTGCTCTCTATAAATACAAAATAGAGTACTCACATTCATACTGTGTAATTCGAACCCATAACATTGTGCACAGTTTGGACAACCAGGAAAGCATCTTTGGCACAAGAAGTAGAGGGCTGTGCCCTAGAAAAGGCAATTGCTACTCCGGCAGTCTACCTGGAGTACTAGTACTTATCACATTAGGTTAGTCCATATTAGGTGAGATAACTGGGAGGGGGTATATCTGTTGAGGTAAATGCTGAGACAGATAGGTTAGCAAAGGAGGCTTGCTACAAAGACCTGACCACCTCTGTGGCCATCATGCAGTCTTGATCCACAGCCATGCCACACTTTTTGATGTACAAAAGGATGACGCACGGTGCAGCCAACACCTCCCACCAGCCTGAAGACCCCATATCATAAAGGTGACCACTTCTGCAACCTTTGAAGTCATTTGCAACAGCCAGTGCCAAGATCATTGCCTCCATCTTGATCAGAACCTTATCTGGAGGGAACAACTCCTGTCATCCGAGACAACTGGATATGGAAGGACACAAAAAAGAAGACTCCTATTAACATAAGAGGGGTCTTAACAGAACAAGCCCATCTAGGCACAGGGCTTACGTGGTTTGGTGGATAACACATCAGCATTTTTGGATGATTGATTGGCAGTGGCCAACCATAAGCAAGTACATCTGAACCTATGTAAATAATTGTATTCCTTGTATAAGCAACAATCCTTGTAGGATACAGAGGGGAAATACCCATTTTCATGTTCCTGCCTTTGAAATTTGGGACAGAGTATATATGGACTTTACAGGACCATTACCAACAGCCAAGGGAGGATTTACGCATGCTCTCATTATAGTAGACCACATTTTTGAATATCCTTTACTTTTGTCCTCTAAAGACATATAACCACCACCATCATTAACCATTGTTTTAAGACACTCATCCCAGACAATGGTGTACCTGCACTATTGAAATCGACAGAGATGGATATTTTATAGTTCCTGAAATAATTAATTTCCTTCTTAAAGACATTGAGACTGCACATGAGATTGGACTTTGTCACTACCACTTGCATCATCAGGACATGCATTCTGCTAAATGGATTTCAAAAGTTGGAGATCTGGTATGGAAGACCCACTTTAGGAAGAAGAAGTCTTTTCAACCAAGATACCATCCATGGACATCCATCAAGAAGCTTTTAAATCAAAAAGACGGCAGTAATATTACATAAAGGACTTGAGAAAGCTGTTTCTATTGTACAATTTAAACCAGTGGCAAAATGCCACAAGTTTACTGTATTTTTACTTTTGGGGACTGTACTTTGGTTGGTAACTGTTATCATTTGCGTGTTTACAGTTTCCCTATACACAACTTATACTGAAAGGTGGGAGACAGCTCACACTGTCATGACTATCTCTACAATGTAACCAGTTTTACCAGACATTTAGACCACATTTTGGCATCAGAACATCTTACAGTGTCAGCCCCCTTTATGAGGTACAATGGCCCAATAGTAAAGAGATAGTCTATGATAATATGAAATAATAATACTATAATTAACAAATAATGTTAATATTATTAATGTGGTATAATGTATGGTATACATGTGTGTGTGTGTGTGTGTGTGTGTGTGTGTGTGTATATATATTGTGTACATAGCTGTATATGTTATAAAGCGATAGCACCACTATAGTTAGGGTTGAGCAGGGGTTTTTAAGTTAAACCTCAAACTTTGCACTTTAACACCTTCACAACCATTCAACAGATTTGCATAGAAGTATGCATGGCGTGGTCTCGGGGGGTAGGTATCTTGACGTGTCAAAGACAAAGAACCTCTGTGCGTAAACACTGAGGCAAGGGTTACCCCAAAGGGCATTTGGCTGGGAAGCCAAGTTTCAAGAAAATACAAAATCACACATGCTCCCACAATGCAAAGCATGGACCAGCATAACATTCTGTGGTGATTTGCATATGCAGCCCATGATGCTTTGCATTGTGGGAGCATGTGTGATTTTGTATTTTCTTGATGTGTCAAGTTTCATTCTGGTCAGATGTGCAGATTTCCGAGATGTGGATAGAGAAAAAAAACTTTAAAAAAATCACTGTTTTTTGCTGCGGTTTCTTTGCCATCGCTTAGCACCTAGATGGTTTGGAACTTTGGTCTGAAATGGTCAGGGTACAAAGGGCTTGGCCAACAGATGTGCTTTTTGCTGCTTGGTGAAAACACATTAATCTATTCCAGAGTTACTAAATTTTAAACTTTTGGTTCTGAGCGTGCTCAGTACAGTGTTTTAGATAGCTGCTTGGCATGAAAGAAGAATTTGGTCCATACTAAAAAGGATCTTTTCTTGTATGGGAGTAATCCTTCTTGAGGAAAATATCCTTTTTTGTATGGTCGTCATCTTGTTTCCATTAAAAAACAAATTCAAAGCCCCACGTAAATGACATCCTGTAGAGACACCAATGCATGTATCTTGGTCATCAGGGCCCTGTTAGGTGGATTCTGCACTTAAGTGTTGGAAAAATGACCCCCAAATGTGTTTTTTTAAATTTAAAATCCTTTTTTGTGACTCGC
This sequence comes from Neoceratodus forsteri, assembly GCA_016271365.2. Taxonomy (NCBI): domain Eukaryota; kingdom Metazoa; phylum Chordata; order Ceratodontiformes; family Ceratodontidae; genus Neoceratodus; species Neoceratodus forsteri. The sequence goes on along the minus strand of CM057459.1, from coordinate 1,279,040,511 downwards.
TTCTGTTTTTTTTCCTATGGCACTACAAAAAAAAAAGAATTTGTCCATATGAAAAAGGATCTCTTCATGCAAAAAAAGAATTGGGGAAAAATCTAAGCCCAAATTCTTGTTTTGTATCAGACCAGCCTTATTTGTATGAACAAAAAAGCACACAAGAAAGAATCCCTTCCTACCCAAAAAAAAAAAACGGAAAAAAGACTAAGCCCCAATTCTTTTCTGGTATGAAGGGATCTTTTTTCATGAACTTTTTTTGTTGATTTGACGAAGGATTCCCTCATATGAAAAAAATAATTTGGACTTGGGGGGGTTTCGATTCTTTTTTCATATGAAGAAGTCCTTTTTTGTGAGCTTTTTCGTTCATGCAGAAAAGGATGCCCTCACACAAAATTAGAATTTTTGACTTCTTTTTTTGGGGGAGTATTTATTTATTTATTTGCTTTTGTTAACTGGGTAAGCACACTAGACAGCCATGTGCCTATTTTCAGGTGCGACCCGGGAGAGTTACAGGTGTAATACATTGTACAATAACAGTTACAGAAATGGGTGCGACCCGGGAGAGTTACCAGAGTCAGACATCATACAATTAACAGTTCCAGAAATAGGGAAAAGTCCATAGGAGAGCCAGGCATTACAAAGGTGGCTCAGTAGTTATGAAAATACATGGGAGGAATACAGATAATAACATGGGAAATAACTCAAAACGTGGATTGGTAGGGTTCACAATTAATCAGTTTGAGGAGACAAGAAGGTAGCCTAGCACAACAGGCATTACAAGGCTAGCTCAAGGACAAGGTAAAACACTGTGCATGAACAGTAGCAGTGACAATGGTAAGTGCAAGCAGGGTGCCAAAGGCAGGGGTGGGTGGGATGCTGGCGGACTAGCGGTCAAGTGCAGTGGGCAGGCGGGGGAGTGAGGAGGAGGGAGAGGCCCCCACCCAATCGGGATGGGGGAGGTAGGGGTAAGGGAGTAGGTTACGAGGTGCAGGGGCAGAGGGGAGAAGGTTTCAGGAAATTCCAGAGGGAGGCTTTAAAGCTTGGATGGGAGGAGGAGGCCCTGACTAGTTCAGGGAGCGAGTTCCAAAGTTTGGGGGCATAAATGTGGAAGGACCAATCACCCGCGAGGGTGCGGGTCCTAGGAACAAAATGTTCCTGAGTTGTCCCAGGCCTGAGGAGGTGGGGGGCCCAGGATTGAGGGGAAGGGCAAGGGTGGTAGGGGAACCAGAGCAGACAATGTTGTTGATGAAGTTACCTATAACGAAGGACCGGTGTTTCTCCGGGGGGAGCCACCCTAGGCGGTTGTAGAGATCACACCGGTGGGTGAGGGGAGGGGCGGAGAGCACAAAGTGGCAAACATTGTTGTAGGCTGTATCCCATTTTGATAGGCTGGTTTTGGGGACCGGGGCAAAAGTTACGAGGCCATAGCAGAGAGAGGGGAGGAGGACCACCCGGGCGAGGCCTAGGCGGGCGGCAGGGGTGAGGCAGCTGTTGGCTCGATAAGCCAGGCCAAGTTTGCAATTAGAGGCATTGCAGATGTTACGGATGTGCAGGGTGAGGCCAGCTGCTGGTCAAGGGTGATACCTAGGTACTTAGTGGAGGTAACCGTCTCAAGGGGAGAGCCATCAGCCCCGAGGATACACATAGGAGCAGGGCAGGATTTTATTTTGTTCGAGGACCCAAACAACATGGCTCGAGTTTTTTTGAGATTGAGGGTGAGCCTGTGGTCCCACAGCTAGGTGTGTATGCATTCAAAGTCGGAGTTAAGCTGGGAGTTAATGGAGGAGATGTCCCTCGAACTGGCCAGGAGGACGAGGTCATCTGCGTAAAGGGTGGAGTGGGCATGGGTAGGGACGGAAGATAGGTCATTGATAAATAGTGAGAACAGGGTCGGACCAAGGACAGACCCTTGAGGTACCCCACAGAGGACTAGGGAAAGCTTGGAGGATGTCCGATTGAAGTATGTGTATTGCTGTCGGTTGGAAAAGTAGTTTTGGAACCAAGCGTGGGCAGAAGGGGAGAACCCGAGGGATAGGAGTGTGGAGCCGAGGAGGGAGTGGTTAACTCTGTCGAAGGCTTTGGACAGGTCTACGAAAATGGCCCCAGTGAGGTTGCCTTGATCAGTGCCCGACCTGATCAGGGAGGTGACAGTGGCAAGGGCGGTGGACGTGCTGTACCCTTTCCTGAAGCCGTGCTGGGCAGGAGAGAGTAGATTGTAGTCCAGGATGTATTAAGAGAGCTGGGAGGCAACGGCTTTCTCGAGCAGTTTACTGGGGGCGGACAGGATGGTGATGGGGCGGTAGTTCTGAGGATCCCTAGGATTCCCCTGTTTTAAGATAGGAACGACTTTGGCCACTTTCCACAGGTCGGGAATGATCCCTGAGTTAATGGATGAATTGAATAGGTGCCAGATGGGTCTGGCAAGGAGGTGGGCACCCAGTCTAAGGAGTTTCGGCTCGAGAGTGTCATGACCTGCTCCGCTATGGGGGGAGAGGCCGGAGAGCAGCTTTTGGGTTTCTTTGGGAGTAACTGGCCTCAGTTGGAAAGGGGGCCGGGGGTGAAGACCAGGAGGGGGGCCCCTGGGGAGCGGACGAGAGGGGACAGGGGAGGGGAGGAGGGGGACAGTTCGGAGAACAAGGAGTTGAGGGTATTAGCGATGGTGTGGGGGTTATTGCAGCTGATCCCACCGATGAGCAGGTCAGTAACCTGTGCTTTTGCCGAACCCCCAATAGCATTTTTAATATGTTGCCAGAAGCTCCTCGGGTTGCTGCTGGAGGAGAGTAGTTGAGTTTTGCAGAAATCGCTTTTTGCAGAGCGGATGGCTCTTTTACAGGTATTTCTATGGTGACTATAGGCCATCGGGTCATGATTGTTAAGGGAGGCCTTGTAGGATGCCCATTGTTTATCTCTGGCTTTCATAAGGGAGAGTAGGTCCCCATTTAGCCATTTAGTGACGGTGCCCCTCACCCCTCTCCTAGTAAGGGGGGCATGTTTGTTCTGAAGGGCGATTAGCTTGGCTAGAAATAGATCCAAAGCTCATGAGGGGTCAGTGGAGCTGGTGACACCAGACCAGTCAACAGCTAGAAGGTCATCCAGGAAGTCATGGGGATTAAATTTGGAATAGTCCCTCAGTTCGATGATTTTGCTAGGGATCTGAGGTGCAGAGATGCCCCAGACACAGTAGATAGTGGAGTGGTCAGAGATGACATCTGGGAGAGTGCCTGAGGATAAGATATTGGCAGGCCTGTTTGACAGGAGCCAATCTATAAGGGTTCCCACGTTCCTCCTAGAGGAAAGCCTGGTGGGTTCGCTAATGACTTGGCTAAGTGTAAGGCCGGAAAGCAGAGGTTTGTACAACTTGCGATTTGCCCCCAACCAGTTGAGGTTGAAGTATCCTAGTATGAGAGTTTCGTTGAGACCCACTTTATTGCTGACACAGTCGAGCAGGGAGGAGAGTCCCGGCAGACCATACTTAGGTGGGTTGTAGGCACATATCACGTGGCTCTTCTTAGAGTGACCCAGCAGGAGGAGAGCATGGAGGAACTCACACGCAGGCAGGTCAGTAGGAGGGTGGTCAATGAGGGACAGGCTGAGTTGTGCCAGGTAATAGAGAATCACCCCACTACCCTTCATCTTACCCGGCCTGTCACGTCGGAGGTGGTTGTACCCTGGTAGGGAGCACTGGGCATCAGGTATATGGGGTTTGAGCCAGGTTTCGTAAAGGGCCAGGATGTCGGGTTTGTAGAGGGCAACCCAGGCGGTGAGCTCATTTAGGTTGCGTAGAAGGCTCTGCGCATTCAGGTGGGCGAACTTGAGCCCTTTCGGGGAGAGCCAGGGAGAGGAGTTGGGGAGTGGAGGGGAGGGTAGCGGATGCGGAGGGTGGGCCATAGCCCTAGGGTGGGGCCAGTGAGCAGCAGGAGAGTTTAGGCAGGGGAATAGAATGGATTCCCGTAGACCGGTAAGGGGTGCAAGAGAGCAGAAAATAGAGGAGCAGGAGGTTATTTGGGGATTAAGACCCTAAGAGATTCATCAACTATGTGTCGGTGCCTACCTCGCGCAGACTGCGCATGGAAGAGCAGAGAGCTGAGCAGGGGGTGACTAGGTAGAATGGGGGGAAGTAGGGGAAAAGAGGAAAAAAAAGAAAAAGTGCACTAGAGGTGATAGAATATAACCTGCAGATGACAAACAGGGATGATAGGTTATATCCTGCCCCCACGTGGCTCACCACTGCCTATATAACAAAGAGCCAACCAAGGGTGGTGGTGGGGGCAGTGGGGAGCCGAACGCACAGCGTTCGGCGGGGCTAGAGCTCCAATTTTCCTCACGGAGAGTCCCTTGTAGATTTTAAATTTGGCGCTGAGGCTGCCGCACCACCGGGGGGAGGGAGCAAGTCCAGGGGCTGTTTCGCTGCTACAGGGCTGACAAATTTGTTTTCAAATTACCTGGCGCTTTCACACTGGAGTCCTGCAGGCTTGCTGGAGGAGGGCAGAGACCGAGCCCTCGCGACCACCGGGGACCACTGCAGAGACAAGAGAGCAAGGTAAATTAAATAGGGTGATACATAGGGAGGGGCGGTTGCAGAAACAAAAGAGAAAGGGGTGGGGGTAGAGCTTGAGGGACGGGGAGGACCGCTGCAACTGCGTATCAGGCAGTAGGAGGCAAAGTGTGCAAAGCAGGTCAGTAAGAGAATGTAACCAAAGACATATAAATTATTACAATTTTTACAACAATTCAAAGCTTGTAAAATGCTCGGAAATACAGTTCTTGAAATACAGGTGCAAAGCCACAGTGAAGCGGAGGAAGTGGGGGCAGATGTTCGGCTCAGTCTGTGCTCCGATTTTCCTCACGGAGAGTCCCTTGTAGATTTTAAATTTGGCGCCGAGGCCGCCGCACCACCGGGGGGGAGGGAGCAAGTCCAGAGGCTGCTTCGCTGCTACAGGGCTGACAAATTTGTTTTCAAATTACCTGGCGCTTACACCTGGAGCCCCTGCGGGCTGTTGAGGAGGGCAGAGACTCGAGCCCCGCGACCACCGGGGACCACTGGCACTTTCACACTGGAGGCCTCGCGGCTTGCTGGGGAGGGCAGGACCGAGCCCTCGCGACCACCGGGGACCACTGGCACTTTCACACTGGAGGCCTGCGGGCTTGCTGGGGGAGGGCAGAGACCGAGCGGGAGTAGGCATCCACACTGAGATAGGTTTGGTGCTATAACAATTCAAGACAACAAGCAAAGACAGTCAGCACCCAAACCAAGGACCAATTTAGAAGGCTTTATTCAATACAAAGTGCAAGTGCAAAACCTCTGCTGGCTCATATATCACTCTGGTAAGCAGGCTGGTAGTACAAAAACTCTTAAGTTTCACTCAGCTATATGCCAAGCTTCATCAGAGATGGCTAGACAGTGAATGGTGTTCTCTTAAATACATGGTTAATCATCCTCATGCAAATAAAACAGCATCAGCTGTGAAACACACAATTAATTAAAAGATCAAGGCCATTCTAGCCCAGGTATATCATTGTTTTAAAAGACAGTCATTAAGCATTTAAATGACATATGTACATTCCCATTCATCTTAAAAGGCATAAATCATTTTATTACACATACCCATACCCATATAGTTAAAGGAGAACTACCAGCAGAGATGAAGCCTCGACTGCTGCACAGATTGGGGATTCACCTCTCTGGTCCCCCCTACAGTCACCCTATTAAATGAACATTTTGGTTACCTCATCACTCATAAAAATTTCAAACTCCCGCGAAGCGCCTGGCATTTTAATTATGGCTGCCTTTATTATCACACAATCTCACTGATAATATTAGGTACTGATGACAGAGCCTTGCTCCTTCCGCAATAGTGCCCTGATCTACAGAGATTTTACTAAGTTTGTATCTCCAGTGCCCAGTACAGTTTTTATAGAATTTGCCTAAATCCCGTGGGTATGACAGTACACCAATGGGATTTAGGCAAATTCTGTAAAAAGTGTACTGGGCATCAGAGATATAAACATAGTAAAATCTCTGTACACAAGGGCACTGTTGTGGAAGGGGCAAGGCAATATCATCAGTGCCCGATATTATCAGCAAGATCATGTGATAATAATGGCGGCCATAATTAAAATGCTGAGCGCTTCAGGGGAGTTTGCAATTTTTGTGAGCGATAAGGTAACCAATATCAATGTAATAGGGTGGCTGCGAGAGGAGGGGCAGAGAGGTGGAGCCCTGATCTGTGCAGTGGTCAGTGCTTCATCTCTGCTGGTTGAACTCCTTTAATATTTATAGAAAGGCTGATAAATCAATGTTATTATTCATCCCTAATCCCTTCCTTGCTTTCAATTCAAAAATCCAGAAACATTCATGCTGTGTTTTTAAACAATGATGTACCTTGGCTAGAATGGCCTTAATCTTTTAATTATTGTGTGTTTCCATGGGACACTTACATGGGGCTAAATAAAAGTGGGAGGGTATGGAACAGAGGATGCAAGATAAACTAGGTGCGGGGGGGGGTAGTATATCGGGCGGACTGGATGGGCCAAGGGGTCCTTTTCTATCAGTAGATTTCTATGTTTCTGTGTTTCACAACTGATACTATTTTATTTGGACAAGGATGAAGAACTGTATTTAAGAGAAAAGAATTCACTGTCAAGCCATCTCTGATGAAGCTTAATATGTAGTTGAGTGAAATGTAAGAGTTTTTGTACTACCAGTCTGCTTACCAGAGTGGTATGCGAGTTTTTGCACTTGCATTGTGTATTGAATAATGCCTTTTAAACTGGTCCTTGGTTTGGGTACTTATTTTCTTTTTTTTCTAGATTCTTTTTACATACAAAAGGATCCTGTTTCATATGATTTTTTTTTCATTCACATGAAAAACAATTCCCTCGTACCAAAAATAGTTTGGACTTAGGTTTTTTAAAGAATTTGGACTTAGTTTTTTTCCTGATTCTTCCTTTTTCATATGAAGGCATCCTTTTCATATGGGTTTTTAATTTAATACGAAAAAGGATTCCTTTTTTCTACAAAAAATAATTAAAAAAATGAAAATTCCTAAGGATAACATTAGAACTTTAACAAGCCATAACTCTCTCAGTGTTTGGACTTAAGGGATAATCTATATATCAAAAGAAGGGTCTTAATGAATAATACAAGAATAACACATAGTCACCCACTAAACATGTAGGGGCAATATAAACAAAAAATGAAAATTCCCATAGAGTAACATTGGGACTTCAACAAACCATAACTTCCTCAATATTATGGACTTAAGGGACAATCTATATATCAAAACAAAGGTCTTAATGAGTACTACGAGAGTAATACATATTCCCCTCCAAACCCTTAGGGACAATATAAAAACAGCATAAAAAATAAAACATTCAAATTCCAATAGGATAGCACTGGAACTTTAGCAAGCCATAAAACGAAGGAAAGAAATAGCTGTTTTGGCAGAAATGGAATGCCCAGAGGGCCCTGCACTGTCACAGGAAGATAGATGTATGCATCTATGGAGGGATGGAAGTGCAGGGCCCCTCTGGGCCCTGCACTCCCACAGACAAATAATGATACGATTATACTATCTCAAAAAGTAAGGACATTCATTTGCTAATGCACTAGTTAGGGTTAAAGTGACAAAAGTAGGGAAACATGGCATTAGGGTTTCCAACCTTACCACCTCACCACCACCTGCAGGCAGCAACAGGCAAAACAAGTATGGTTTGACCTCTCCTGCCTCTTCACAAATCATGTATGGGGTGTGCCTTGGGGTTGTCAATCCTAACATTCACACCATTCTCATATACTGTGCACATCTCAGCTTCTTTACTGATGGAATGGGGTGAATGCTAGGGTTGACAACCCCAAGGCACATCCCACACCTGATTTGCAAAGATGCAGAAGACGTCAAACCACACTGTTTTTTCCTGCTGCTGCCTGCAGGGTGGAAGGTGGGGTGTTAGGGTTGGATACCCTAGTGCTACATTTCCCTGCTTTTGATAGTTTAACCCTAACTAGTACATTAACAAAGTTTTTTTTGCAATGAATATATAATAAAATCTAATACATAGTATATTATTAGTATATTGATAAAGGGCTGGTCTATGACCAGCCACCTTATCTGGTATATTACAGTGGGCAAACATTGGTAATACTTGTAAAAGTGAAGGTATGCCCTGTGAAGTTACATAGGCAAATCATGGGTGACTCTAGCTATACCATAAGATTAGGAATCTCAGATCAAACAAAAGGTACAATAATGTACTCCATAACAGAGGACAATATTAACCTTCTCTTTATGCAGTATATTCCTGCAGTATACCCAGTTTTGATTTTATTTTGCAATATCCCAGTTATTGATGCTTCATGCCAGAAACATTCATGCTTTGCTACATTTGGCTTGTGCTCACTTGTTAATATAAGATGGTTATCAATGCGCTATTGGGAAACCACTCCGTATGACAGGACAAAATCTTCTATATGGGCATTTTTATAATCCCTCTTATGCTGTACATTTGCAAATTCCCTTTTTGTACAATATTGTTCCCTTTTAAGATGGTTTAAGAAAAGAGCAAATCCCCAGTTTGGTTTACAATCTCTGGCACTGACACCATATAAACAGCTATACCCTGTAACAACAACTAATCTCTAATCTGTGTCGATTCTAGCCTCTGGCTCCACAAAGCTGGATAACCACATAATGGGGGGAATGATACCAGGGAAGTCTTTCCCAAGGACCTGGTGTCAGTGAAAACAGCCAGGCCGAGCATTTGCAAGGACCAGTCAAAGATGGACCTGAGCTTGAGTAAAAATTAACCAGGCCAAGCATTTGCAAAGACAAGCTATGTGAAAAAATTATAGGCATTGCTGATTGTAAGACAGCTACAGGAAATTTAGTTAACCAAACTTAACAATTTTTAGTAGGTACAAACCATAAGTAGCAATTTCATTATGTTTGTCTGCTGTCAGTAACCAAAAAATACTTGCTTACCATTTAAACTTTCATACATTCCTACTTGCCTTCGCCTTTTAGGAACCAAAAAGCATTTGTTTACCTTTTGAACTTTCACATTTTCCAATACGCCTCCGCCTTTCAACAACCAAAAAGTACTTGTTTACCTTTGACCTTTTGCAACTTTCTACTTGCTTCCATCTTTGGGCCTGTGAAATTGTTAGTGGCCATAAAGTTGCTACCTATGTCTTTACCATGCCAGTTTGGGTAAGTACCACTTTTTAGATGGCCCAAGAATATAAAAAACCCAGACAAACTTTTAACAGTCAAGAGGATGGTATGAGCAGACTCATGGGAAGATGGTTGCTGGGCGCTAGTCTTAGCAGTCACTGGCTGCAGAGTGCTAGTAAGGCCAATGAGGGGTAAGAATATATTTTCAGCTCTTACTTCATGCTCCGCTTCATGCATTGACAAGCATTTCATGCAATATTTTTGTAGCCAACTGAGGTTACTGAGTTGGAGGGGTAATTGCTTTTTAATATGAATGCCAATATTATCATGTAACTTGGGCTAGTTTTAGGCATCTACTTTACAATATGAATGCCAGCATTGTTATGTAGTTTGGTTTAGGTTAATTTTGGATAACTGCTTTATAGTATGAATGCTAAAATTGTTATGCAACTTAGCTAGGTTAGGTTACTTTTGTAACTCGGATTAGAAATCTGGTCAATAGGTCATAAGTCTGCTGGACATAGGAAATAGTAACTTTGGTATATTGCTTTTTCTGAATTGAGAAATAATAGCTTTTTGTCATATGTTTTTGCTAATTCTTTCTGATGAGATTTCTGAGTATGTACTTTTATCTAGTTCAGTGATAGAGCATACACAAGTGATAAAAAAAATGCTTGAACTATACCAGTACACTCCAGGTGCCTTCTATAAATACAAAATACAAAATAGAGTACTCATGCTGTGTCATTTGAACCTGTGATAGAACAAATGCATTATTAAACTCTCAGAGACTTAACCATTGATCAAATGTCAGTGATCTGAAGGAACTTTCCATCATCCCAAAGAATGGTCCAAATGAATTCCAACTGTAAATGGACATTCATAAGTTGGTAAGAAAAAAGAACCTCTGTAGAATGCCCCAACAGCCAGGATAGCAACATAAATGGAAATCTCTAGCTGGGATCAGTCTGTGGTTGGGAATCCTGAGACATAAGTCTCTTTCGATAGTTTAAACACCCATACCTTGGAACATTAATTAAGGGCACCAGAGGTAACAAAAGAAATTCTACCTGTAGCAGATTTCTTATGAAACACATAACTGGACGTCAATAGACTCTTTGAACCTGCAGGCTTTAGAAAGCCTATTAGCAGAGAATGAAACTAAATCTGTTGAAAATAAATCAAATGGATATACATTAGCAGTGCCAGTGTCTCAGCAGGTAGCACACTCACCTCTGAGGCTGGAAGATCAGAAGGTGGTAGGTTCTAGCCCCACACCAGAAACGTGGGATAAATCCCAATACTGACACTGTAGTGCATCAAGAGGGGGGTGCTGCACTCCTGAGGTGCCATCTTTTGGATGAGATGTTAAACCGAGATCCTGTCTGCCTGTTCTGGTGGTTGTTTAGGTGGATGTTAAAGATCCCATGGCACTTCTCGATAAGAGTAGGGGAATTTTTATTGAAAATTTGTACTTCATTATAACATGCAATACAGAACAGACACAACAAAAACAAAGACATCAAAAGAAAAAGGAAACAAATTAATATTGTACATAAAACTGTTGGTGCCAAATGGCATTGTCATTTGGAATAATAGCCTAAACTATTCCATCCGGAAGGCTACCTCTTAGCTATGCTGAACAGCTTTCATGTAACCATGTTACACAGTTGATCCATAAATGTTGTACATTTCCAGCAACAAAGGTAGGGGAACTGTTAATAAAAGTGGAGTACATTACACCATCCAATCAACTATAGGAAATACAATATCTAAAGCAAGAGGGAACTCCACCCAAAGGACCCTACAAACCAGGAGAGTAGAAACGCACAATGGCATACATCATCCAGTGTCATAAGAAAACCATTTCTTACAATTAACCCAGAAATGCTTCATTTTTTCCTCAGAGTACTGTATTTTATCAATGCTATACAGTTTGTTAATGGATTTGCTAATGTTAAGCAAAATTTCTCTATTCCCCATCAGTCTTTGCTGCAACACCTACATGCATCTGGCTTGCCAGATGTAAAATCGAATAATGGGCAAAACCACATAGACAGTATCCACATGGTATTTACCCCAAGATCCCCTAAATGAACCATACATTAGTGTGGGGTGGTCTAGGGCAGAGAATCGAGGCTCCCCCAAGTTGCAGCCAAAAGGTCCAAAAGGAGACAGCAACAGGACAGTCTAGGAACAAATGTTGGCGAGTCTCCATGGACTGTAAACAGGAGTCCCTGGGACAATACCTGTCTGTGAGTTGTTTATGTTTATTATTGGCTCTGATGTTCAACCTACCAAAATTACCTAGCCACACACTATCCCAGATGAACACAGGGAGCCTGGGGTCAATCAACTGTTAAGTAACTTTCTGTAACTGATTGTCTGGACACATGGGGAATGTAACCTCAGACACACATTCAGAAAGGGCAATGGCGTTGTATAGTGACTTCCAATCTATAGTTAACAGCTGCAAGAGGGCTACCTTCCCATTTCAATACTATTTTAATGCTGTCCAGGCCATGTCGTGGGATCAGAGAAAGCCTACCAAGGGGCGGGCTGAGCCGTCCTCCCTGTATGGAAGATATGGGGACAGCCATTCCATAACTAAGCTTATCCATATTCTAATCCCTGATTTAAGGGCAGTCCCAAAGTTGTAGCTCAAAAACAAACTGAAAAAGAGAGTTATAGGATGTATCATCCCAACCCCAGCTTCCTGTAGAGGTCGATAAATAAATTTACATTTAACTGGGTTCAGTTGTGAGCCCCAAATGGCTTGGAAAAAAACACTGTACAGCCTAGTAAAAAGACTGAGTGGAGGGTAGAAGATGACACTAAGATACAAACAAATTGGAATGAGCAAGGTTTTAATCAGTACTACTCTTTTCTTTTTTGAAATTGGATGCCCTTTCCATCCAAGAACCAGTCTCTCTGCCCATGATAAACATTGTTCCCAGTTAGTAAGGCCGATAACTCCAGGCCCAAAGGTAATACTCCTTTACTTTTGCTAAGGTTTATTTTAGAACCCAAAACAACAGAGTATGCCTGAAGAGTTACCGTCAAGGAAACTTCAGAGGCATCAGAGGCTAAAGTTAAAACAAGATCATCTGCATATACTAATATCTTGATGGGCAGGGACTCAGGGAGAGGGGAAAGACCATGTATCGAGTGTGTATTCATAATTTTTCTAAGCAGGATGTCTATCCCAAAAACAGAGGAGAAGGCCAAGGGGACAAACATGTCAAACTCCTCTATGAATCTTAAGGGTCCTTCCACCTCAACCGTTAACTTGAGGGACAGTTACTAATCCAAGAGACAAGTGTTGGAGGGATGCCATAGGCGAGCAAGGTTTCAAACAGAAAATTATGTGAGAGCCTATTGAAGGCTTTTTCTTGATCCAGACCTAGAATAACCCCCCGTATCTCACCCATTTTACCCTTAGTAAATAACATACATGTGATATGTCCAACTTGCTTAAGAGGGAGATTTGGGTCAAATTAGTAGGGAGATTGGCCTACTAGTAGGGAGACGCCATAACGTCATAAGTTTGTTCTTAAATGGCATCAAAAAATAAAAATAAAAGCATTTAATATATTTCATTTTGTCAAGAATAAGCACTAAAAAGAATCAACAACTAGTTCTACAAAGTTATTATTTATATTGTTCATCATTAATTTACTTTTTATGTGTCTTTATCTGCCAAAACCAAACATGAATGGATATTTTGGACATAGTTTTACTTAAGCAGGAAATTTTGTTTCCCAGGAGGGAGAGAGGGAGTTCTGTCAAAAAAACAGGAGTCTCCTGCGCAAAGAGGGAGATATCACATGTATGAAAAAATTCATGCAACACTATCAAGTTGTCTGGCTGTTTTCTGTTGGGGACTGCACATGCTTGTTCAGGGCAGATTAAATAAGAAGCAACCATGGATAACCTTGCTAGCAACATTTTGCAGAGTATCTTTAAATCTGCATTTAGGAGGCTTAGAAGTCTCCAGTTTCCCAGATCAATTTTAGAGCCTTTTTTATGGAGCAAGATCAAAGTTGCAATATTCGTAGTAGTTGCAAAGTGTTGGGAGGAAAGCATATAATTATATAGCTCTGCTAACGAAGGGGCCAACTCTGATTTAAGTTTTGTATACATTCCTGTGCCAGTACCATCTAAGCCAGGGGCAGTGTTCACTTTCAGTGAACCAATAGCCTGTGCTACCTACTCAGTGGAAATTATTTTAGTGAGATTCTCAGCATCTGTGACAGAAACCTGCGGGAGGGTCAGATCCTGCAGATAACTTTTAACGTCTACTGGGGGTAGCTATGTCCCAAAAAGTGAAGTGACATGCTGTTCCACCAGCTGTAATATCTGTTTAGGGGCAGTTATAGATTCCCCGGTTGGCAAATGTAGTTCTTTAAACATCCTGCTGTCTACCTGGGCTTTGCACTCTTTGAATGGGTCCACAGACCCTTTCTGCAATTGAGTTCCAAATCAAACCTCTTGGTCTAGGGATTTAGCTCTGTTATATTGAAATTGAAACATTTGTTCCTTAATAATTTGTGAACTATAGTCCTGACTGGTCCCTTCTGAACATGAAATAAGGTGTTGAAGGTGGTGATGGAGTAGCAAATAATTTGAATAGTCAGTAATTGAGACATATTGGGCCCTGTTTTGAAATAGGATGTGCCAGGAAATTTTTGTGTCCTCCCACCAATCAACCAACATATCATAACATGCTTGCACAGATATTCCAGCGGTCCAATCGGACCTCCACAGTTTATCAACAGTGGGGTCCTCCAGGAGGCTTTCATTGAGCTGCCAGCCATGCTTTTTGCATTGGGGTGTATTTTCCCAGGCTACATGTACCAGAAGAGTGACATGGTCTGAGAATTCATATGCATGAGTAGTGCCAGATAAAACCCGTAAGACCGAAGAAACAAAGAGAAAATTAATCCTAGTCCTAAGGGGACCCTGAAAGTATGTAAATCCACGAGAGGGGTGAAGAGTCCAATATGCATCAATGAGGTTAGCTGTGGTAAGCATCTGTTTTAAGGCAGTGGAATCACAAAACAGTTTAGAGATGCATAATCCCCTATCGGATTGAGAAAGTCCACATTTAAAATCACCAGTCCAAATGGTAAGCAGAAATGAGTGCAGGAAGGGCTGTATGGTTTTAAACAGTTACCCATAATGTTTTCATCTGTGGTGCATCTATATTAACAAGCCTGAATCTCTCAGAAGAAAAGGAAAAATCGAGGAGCAAAGCTTTCCCAGGGCATATGTCAACTAACCTAGAGATATTAATCATATGGTTGTTCAACAAAATACTACCCCCTGCCCAACAGGTGTCTGTCCCTATGGGCCAATAGGAGGGGCCTGCATCCCAAAGTCTGGAAGCATGTTGGAGCTTAGTGTGAGTTTTAAGTCTAGTATCTTGAAGGCAAATGATATCCGAATGATTATTTTTCAATGAGAACAAAACTTCCCTTCTCTTTTTGTCACTTTTGATGATATGGACATTTATAGTGGTGATGGAAAGTGAACTCATGGGAAGAATAGAAAAAATGTGGCAAGTAATCATTCATACTATGGGGTTTTAGACACTTTCTTCTGCCTAGTACATTTTGAGATGGAATCGTCTTCACCTCCCTCATCATTATCTGTAATTGATGCCAGAGAGGAAGTGTCATTCCCCATCGCCGGAATCCCCAGTCTCTAAGTCATCAGTAATAGCGGCAAATTTTTTCCCTCTCATCCAAGAGATACCTGCTGTGGCCTTGCTCCCAGGGGTCTCAATGTGCTTGGATGGAATGGATTTCCCCAACCTTGTCCTTTTCCTTTGAGGAACAGGTTTGATGGGGGCTTTCCCTAACCGCGGGGGGCGGGGGGGGCATTTCGACCACCTCCATTTCAGAGACAGTCACAGGTGCTATGGAAGGAATGGGCTGTGCTACCCCTGTGGTACCTGCTTCAGGGGTAGCCTCCTCCTGGACTAGAACAGAGCTACACTCAGTACTAGTGTGGGGGGACCTGAGTCTGTGCTGAAGTTTCTTGGGCTAACCTAAGACTTTGTATTGCTACCCTTTCTGCCTGAATTTGCTATTCGGCCTGAATAAGACCCTCATGGGAAGGACAATCTTCCCTGTTTTGGGAGGCCCATGGGCAACGACCATATGCATGCCATGTCTTTTCATACAGGTTGCACTTAAACAGATTTAGGCAGTTAGTGGAGACGTGACCAAAATCAAAGCAATGACTGCACTGGGAAGTATCACACGCTGAACTTATGTTAGTGCGGGACCCGCACTTAAAGCAGGAGCGGGGTTGACCTGCATAAAAAAGTGAACCTCTGTCTTTCCCCAGAAAAGAGCTACCAGGTAGATGGAGATGCTCAGAATTGGTAGAAAATTATTTTACTCTAATCCTCCAACTACCATCCCAAATCTGTTCACTATCTAAATTTGGTGTAGGTTTCTCCAAAACCTCACAGCGTTGTCTGAGCCAAAATAGGATGTCCTCTACATTAACTACCTCATTCCTGAAGAGAACAGTAATGTATTTGACCAAGGGTTTGGTGAGGGGAACAGCATGGAACAGGGTCCAAACAGGGTTATTTTTTGGGGCCTGGTATTGTGCCCAAAAATGGTCTAAACCAGAAACTGTTTCAAAACTAATGTCATAATTGGAGTTCCCCAAACTCATTAATGTGAAAATTTTCAAAGAAAAAAATGTCATGGGCCCTTTCAGTAGAACACGGGTGATGTGAACCCTGTTGGAAGGGGAATCTAACCCTCCTTTATATAACAAATGGACAGCATTTCTCCTGGGGGCCATCTCTTCTTATTTTGAAACAAATCTGATAACTAAAACATGGGGACTAAGTTAGCTAACTTCTTTGGGTTTTGCAAGGCTGAACCAGAGGGACCCGACCTAACGAGGCCTTCTGCTAACTGATCAGCACCCACATAACCTGAAACCTGGATATCATCATTGCTAACAGGTTCATCCATAACAACAGTGGTAGAAGCTGTAACAGAATCAATAACATTAGTATCAGAGTGCAATGCATTGCTAGAACCACAGTTACCCCGGGGGAGTTGGAGCTCTCTTCGTGGACCATGGTAGTTTCTCTGTGGTCGGTAGTAGAAGAACCAATGGTGTGATAAGGAGAGGAAGCAGGATCGGGAATCCAGGTGCTGTTCTGCCCTTGCAACCAGCCAGTGTCCTTCAATGCATGAATAGGAGACCAGTTGCCTGTGCCAATCTGTGTTCCTTGGTGGGGGGGCAGGAGCATTGGAGGGGCCAGGACACATAGAAGATTTACTCCAACCAGCCTTGTCTTGATTATGAGGAAAAAAACAAATTTGTTCTTGAGCACCTGGACAGGGGCAAGAAATGGGGTGCCTGTGCCTGTAAGAGTCTTAGAGGAGGCAGAGCAGCCTGTACCCAGCCATGATCTCTCAGCTTTCTTTGTGTCCTTGTCTGTAATGCACGGCTCTAGGCACACAGGCTGAGGAGGACTGCTTTTGCTGCCAGTCGCAATGCACAGTAAGTGGCTGTCTTTTCTTTGTGCTGCTATGGGGGGCATCTCAGACTCCGCAATGGCCACCATAGGAGGCTCAACTGAGGTTGGCGTTTGATCCCCCGATGGTGGCTGCTGCACTCTGTTACCTGCTGCTGCCACCATGCCACTTGACAGGGCTCCTAACTCCTTCTCCAGAGCAAATGCCCTCTGGAGATATCGCTCCCACTCAGAGTGTAACTGCTCAATCTGCACCAGCACTTCAGCTGGCGCAAATACTACAGGACCGGCCTTCGTGTTGCCGATCCCCACTTCCATATCCTCAGTTGCATCCTTCGGTTCCTCTGAAGAGAGGAATTCTGCTTCCACCTTGGAAAAATCTGCAGCAGCCATTGCTGCCTCAACTTCCTCTTGCGTAGAAATGACAGGGGAGGAGGCCTGCTCCCCTACCGTCGCAGCATCTGTCTCCTTCAGTGGCTCCGAGTGAGTGGCCATCGTGAGAAGGATGGCCAAGGGGTCCCCCTACCAACGAGTAGGCAAATTTCCCCTGATGTCCTGGCCAAATTCCCCCATTCACTAAAATACCACCAACAGCTTAATCTGGTTCTGTAAATCAGTCTACATCTGCATACATATTCCCCTCCCTTGCCCCCAGGTTACACCTAGAAACAAGCCACAGCTTAGAGTGCCTCTCCCGGTTACAACTTTCAAATAAATAAACAAATTAGATGTTAACTTAACACAGGCATATGATTTGTCAGGAAAAAATATTATTGAAATGTGCAAACACATTTTCAGACCCAAATCTACTTTTTTCCCACCCACTGTTATTGGAGCCATATTGGCTTTTGAAAAACAGTAAGGTGTCATATTGGACAGCTCCTTAGGAGCATAGAAGATAACTCTTGGTCTAACCTTACAACACAAGAAAGGCAAGCATTAAGGGACATAGAATTGTGGACTTATATAATTTTTAAATACAGCTGACAGGGAGGGAACATTATAATTTTGGATGCAGAGCAATATAGTGATATGACCCCAAATTGTTGAAAGCTTAACAAAACTACAGGACATTACCAAGTGACCCCACTTGCATTTTTCACAGTGAGTTATGTTACTTGAGGATGTACTCCCTGAGGGATGGATTAGTAAGACATAATTTGAGTTCTTGTTCCCATCCTCACCTACAATCCCCACATTCTGCACCCTACCCAAGATTCATAAGAATCTGTCACCACCAGGACACCAATGATTTCTTGGGTGGGGTCTATAATAGATAATCTAAGCAAATTCCTGGACATTTTTGTAAAAACAAAATGATGCTTAGTCCAGGGAAACCTAAGAGACACCATAGCCATATTGCCAAAACTACAAGATTTAATTTGGCAACCTGACTATCTGTGGATCCTCATAGACATGAAGGCATTATATACTGCCATTAAGCATGCTGATGGCTTTAACACATGTGATTATTTAATAATGAAGAGAACCCCTAACCCAGCTTTTCCCAAGGAATTCATCATAGAAAGTTCAGACTACATCATTAAACACAACTATTTTAAATTTGAATATGAATTCTACTTGAAGTCATGTGGCGCTACTATGGCAGCATCAGTAGTCCCCATATATGCCAATTTATTTTTAGGCCATTGGGAAGAACACACCATTTTTGATGCCACTTCCAACTCTTTCACAGACAACACTTTTAAAGGAAACATACATAGAAACATAAAAGTTGCTGGCAAATAAGGACCACAAGGCCCACCAGTCTGCCCATTTCTTTTTCTACCTTATGAATGTGCCATTGGCATTTGCGCTGTCAAAGACCTATCTATTCATAGTTATCTGTATTGCTCCTTTATGCCTATCCCATGCCTGTTTGAAGCCCTGCACTGTATTCATATCCACCACTTCCTGAAGTAGGCCATTCCATGTATCCACCACCCTTTCTGTGAAAAAGAACTTCCTCACATTACCCCTTAATCGGCCTCCCTCTAATCTTATGCTGTGTCCGCTTGTCCTGCTATTTTTCTTATATTGAAACATGTTGGACTCCTTCACCTTGTTAATGCCCTTAAGGTGTTTGAATGTTTCAATCATAGCACCTCTCTCCCTCCTTTGCTCTAGGGTATACATATTGAGTTCTGTTAATCTGTCCTCATATGTTTCCTGATGCAGTACCTGCACCATTTTGATTGCCCTTCTCTGGACTGCCTCAATTGGTTAATGTCCTTGTGAAGGTGTGGCCTCCAGTACTGCACGCAGTACTCCATATGGGGCCTAACCAATGTCTTGCAAAGAGGGATTATTACCTCCCTCTTATGACTTGTGATACCCCTACTAATACACTCCAACACCCCCGTAGTGTTACCTACTGCTTTAGTGGTCTGCTTGGATGATTTCAGGTCATCTATAATGATGATATCCAAGTCTCTTTCTTCCCTTATGACTGCCAGCAACTCCCCTCCCAACCTATAGGTGGCTTCTGGGTTTCTCTTCCCTATGTGCATGATCTTGCACTTCTTTGTGTTAAACCCTGTTGCCACTCTTCCAACCATTTTGCAGGTTTATCCAGATCTCTTCTCATTCTGCCCACCCCTTCTGGATCATATACTCTGTTGCAGATCTTGGTGTCATCTGCAAACAGACAAACCTTACCTTCCAGTCCATCTGCAATGTCACTGATAAAGATATCGAAGAGGACTGGCCCCAGGACTGATCCCTGAGGTACCCCACTTGTGACCTGCATCTCTTCTGACTGTATACCATTTACCACCACTCTCTGTTTTCTGCCCATCAACCAGTTTGCCACCCAGTTGACCAACGTCTGACCCACCCCGAGCCTACCCAGCTTATTAATCAATCTTCTATGTGGAACAGTACCGAAAGCTTTGCTGAAGTCAAGGTAGGCGACATCAACTGCTCCCCCTTGGTCCACCACTCTGGTTACCCAGTCAAAGAAATCTATGAGATTAGTTTGACAGGACCTTCCTGTTGTAAACCCATGCTGTCTTGGATCCTGTGCTCCTATGGATTCCAGGTGTTGCACTATCCTTTCCTTAAGGAGTGCCTCCATAATCTTGCCCACTACTGAGGTAAGACTGACTGGTCTGTAGTTCTCTGCCTCTTCCCTGCTAACACTCTTGTGGAGCGGGATCACATGAGCCCTTCTCCAGTCTTCTGGGACCTCTCCTGTGCTCAGAGACTCACTAAATAGCTCTGATAATGGATCTGCTAGTTCTACCCTTAGCTCCTTTAGTACCCTGTGATGTATGACATCAGGTTCCATTGCCTTGTCCACCCTGAGCTTAATCGGCTCTTGTAGGACCTTTTCTTTTGTGAAGGGAGTAGTGCACAACTCCTTCCCCCCTGTGGCCATGGAGCTGAGCTGTGGGCCCTGCCCTACCTTCTCCTCAGTAAATACTGAGCAGAAGTATCTATTTTGGATAGATGCTTTTACATGGTCCTCCTCTTCCTCACATGCCTCTTATCCCCTTTGATCTTAACAATTCCCCCTCTGGACTTTCTTCTTTAACTAATGTATCTATAGAAAGTCTTGTCACCTTCTTTTACTGTTTGTGCTAGTGTTTCCTTGGTTTGGGCCTTTGCCTGCCTTACTGCCTTCCCTGCTTCCCATAGGGAAGTTTGGTATGCCTCCCTATCTTCAACCCACTGCATTCACTTATATTTCCTGGTGGCCAGCCTTTTGGCTCTGACCTTTTCTGCTACTGTTTTTGAGAACCAAGGTGGTTTCCTTCTTCTTTTGCACTTCCTTTTTTCTCTAACATAATGGGATGTTGCTTCAAGTAGTGCATCCTTAATACTGGCCCACGTTGCCTGTACCCCTCACCTGTATTTCGTCTTGCCAGGGCTAGCTTAACTCTGTTGGCCATCTTATCAAAGTCAGCTCCTCTGAAGTCCCATATTTTTGCCTTGGAATGGGATGATTTAGTTCTAGTGGCCAAATTGAGCCATACCATGTGATGGTCACTGGTCCCCAGGTGACCTTCTACCTGGAGATCTGTGATCCTTTCCCCATTAGCAGGGGGTCATCAAATGTGCTCCTGAAGGTGCCACAGGTGTTGAGGGACAGTGGTCAGGCAAGGGGGCAGGCATCCAACAAATGTCCCCCCCAGCAGCATTACCGGTGCTCCCTGAAAGATGGCACCATACCAGTGCAAGTGATCCACTGTGGACCCAGATAGGGCATCTGATTGGCTGCTGACCAAGGTCCACAACCCTGCCCCCGTGAACCTCCGTGTTGGAGGGGCAGGGATGTGGAAGGGAGCTGGGCGGGGATGGCTGCTTTGTGAATGCAGTCCCTGTGTGGATCTCCTGGGGGTGTGGAGTTGCACGTGCCTTTACATGCCAGCTCCGCACATCTTTGTGAATAGAGCCCAATGTTGTCTGTGTATTGAAAGGTGATCTGGACACTCTGCAGACTTTATATCTTGTTGAATAGGAATGATGAAGATTTACAATTTACTCACACAGTTAGTCCAGATAAGATGACCTTCTTGGATGTGGAGTTATGTAGCAATTCATACAGTAAGTTCAGGAGTGCAAGATGTGGCAAGATAGGCCTATATTCTTTAATAATGTTCCTATTATATGTACTGTGATGTACTTTAGTGTTAAGACACTGTCTCTTTAAGAGGCTAGAAAGAGCTAAACAAAATAGAACAGAATTATGAAAAGCTAGTTTGGGTCTGATACTTAACTAGTTAAGGAACAGGAGGTTTATCACCATAAAAGTCATAACTCTTAGATGAAACTGGGCATTTAGTTTCCAATAACAAAAGAAGTCAGGACGATGGCCTAGGGTCAGGGGCTCAAGCCAAATGCAGAAACCAGATATAAGACGTGGAAACACAGTGACACCTGCAGGATGAGGTTAGACTGGTACACCCCAAACTCTATATCCCAAAAGGGGTGGGTGGGTGTGGCTTGAAAGTGACCATTTGGACTGTATTTATTAGGCACACATTTTGAACATCAGTGTAGCTTAGCTTGGAGTCAATAGCCTGAGGACTTGGAGTGTCTCAGAGCTGAGAGAACTTAAGCTGTTATATACTTTGGTTAAAGTATATGTGGGTCTCTTGGACTACTTTTAGAACAAGATGTGTTTTTGTGGAAACCTAATTTTTCACATGCAAAACAGAAATTCAGACTTTAAGTCAGAATTTGGGAACAAGGACTTCACTCTTGAAGATAAACCCTGAATTTAAAAAAAGACACACAGAGACTGATTTTTAATCCCAACAAATCTTGTGTTTCCAAAGAACTTTTCTTCACCTACCTAGAGAGAGGGTTATTCTCAAAAAAGACACTTTTTTGTACTTTGAAACCTCAGGATAATGTATAGTTTAGAACAACAGTATATAGTATTTTCTGTAAACCACCCAGTGTTATTTTTGGTATTGTCTGCCGTTCAAAGATCTTCCAAATTGTAGAATTTACTGTGTTTTTTTTTATGTAAGTAAACTTTTATGATTTTCTTATCAACCCTGCCTGGGGTCTGATTGTGTGAGCTAACATTTTAACAGAAGGGTTTAGAAAAGACTGTACGCCCTGACAGCGAAGATAGTGACCTGTGCTATCCTACAAACCTGGTTAGGTAAGAGACTTCCAGTGGCAGTGGTGGGATTCAAATTGGAATATAGTATAGAGTCAAGGGAACTCAAAACTACTGTTTCCACCCTCCCACTGGGGAAAAAAAGAAGGTGGGTAATACTTCCTGAACCCTATAACTGCTCACTAGTTCTGTAAAAAGGGGGGATCCTCCCTGCAAATAGGAGGCCCT
Source organism: Neoceratodus forsteri (assembly GCA_016271365.2). NCBI lineage: Eukaryota > Metazoa > Chordata > Ceratodontiformes > Ceratodontidae > Neoceratodus > Neoceratodus forsteri. The sequence goes on along the minus strand of CM057459.1, from coordinate 1,279,018,028 downwards.
ACCGTGCCCCTGAGGTTGGGCTCGTGACAGATTTGGTGCCAGCTACTGGGATTTTGAACAGTCTTAGAAAACCAACACACAATCAAGGGCAGAATTTGGAACAGGAAAAAAGAAATTTGTTTGTAGACAATAGACCCTATCCTGTTTGAATGTTTTTTTTGTTTGTTTTTTTTTAGCATAGTGTACTTTAGAAGAATGTCTTCTCAGTACAGCACTATGAAACTGGAACAGCTGAGGAAAATCTATGTGGAAAAGGACATCCCCAGTGAGAACAAAGATAAAAAGCAACTCACAGTGGCCCTTATGGCAGCTGAGACTGAGGACGCGCCACTGTGCTTGGAGCCACAGGTGATGACTTCAGAGGCCCAGAGCCCAAAGGAGAAGGAGCCATCAACAGACAGACAGCTGGAGCTGAGGAGGCTGTAGATGCAGGAGAAACAGCTTGAGAATAAGCACAAAAGGTTCAAGATCGAACTTCAGGAAAGGCAGCTCCAGAGAGAGGCCAAAAAAAAGGCACCGCCAGTCAGAGGCCGAAGAAAGGCAGCTCCAGACAGAGAGGGGGGGGGAGGCTGAAGAAAGGTGGTGCCAGGCAGAGGCTGAAGAAAGGCAGCGACAGAGAGAGTTTGAGTTGAAAAAGCTGAATCTCCAACAGACAGCCACCCCAACACCTGAGCAAGTAGGTGGTGGGGTTGGGTCTGAAACTCTAGTACTGGGACAAGTTAAATTCAAAATTAATGGCTGAGTTTAAAGAGGGGGAAGATATGGACATATTTTTGAATTCATTTGAAAATGTCTGTATCCAGGCCAATCTGCACAAAGAGATCTGGAGTTTTCAACTGTCTTTACTGCTTATAGGTAAGGGGAGGGAGGCATTGGGACAGAGAGACAATGTTGACAGTAAAGATTTTGATAAGTTAAAAACTGCTTTATTAAAAAAAATATGATCTGAACCCTGATACATACAGAACAAAGTTATGGAAACTCTGAAAGGGACCAAAAATGAGCTTTGAGGAAGTAGCCACTAAACAGCATCAATATTTAAAGCGTTGGTGGGTGTGAAAGCAGATTCTGTTCAATCTATTGAAGGGGTGGTACTGCTTGAACAGTTTTATTGGATTTTCTCACCTGAACTAAAGCCTTGGTTAGAGGACCGAGATCCTAAGACTGCTAAAGAGGCTGCAGAGCTGGCAGATGACTACGCTCGAAGCAGGGCTGCTCCCAAGGGGAATTCAGTGGTGAAAGAGAAAAGTGGGCATTTTGGACAAACAAAAACCACAGGGTCCCTGCAAAAAGAAGGGAATCCCCAAGTGCCCAAAAGGGAGTTTGGGGACAAGAAAAATGATGAATGCTGGTATTGTAAACAGCCAGGCCATCTTTCTAAGCTGTGTCCTAAGAAGGCCCAGAAGGTAAAAGGGCCTGCACAAACTGAGATAGTTGCCCACTATATCTCAGATACCATCCCTGACAATATGAGGGGGCACATTCACCCAGTCATGGTGAATGGGGTACAGACTAGAGGGCTAAGGGATGCAGGAGCATCTCTTACCCTGGTGAAAGGGGATCTGGTGGGGGTTGAACAAATACTGCCAGATCAGTTTGTCTCTTTGAGGGATTGCACAGGGAAAATAAAACTTACCCATTAGCCAGTGTTACCCTGGATTGGGGAGATGCAGGTGAAGGGGTAAGGAGAGTGTAGCTGGCAAACTCATTATGGATGTTATTGTGGAGAATGATGTTCCACAGGGAGTGGTCTATGTTGTGACCTGGAGCCAAAAGGACTGGGGCTCCTGTGATCTTCGGGGACCCCATAGAAATTCAGACAGGAGAGGTTGGGAGACAGGCCAGCCAACCAATGGCTCTTGTAAAAGAGGATGACAACAGGGGATGGAATTTCCCCTAGTGGCAGTTAACCCAACTGCTACTGAAGATTGCTCTCAGTAGGGAGGGGTGACAAATAGCACGGGGAAGGGGGAAGGTTGTGATACTGAGTCCTCTACTGCCACAGCTATGGACCTCAGCCTGGAAACTGATGGGGACCTGCTCCATGCTCTGGGTAAGTGAGAAGACTTAGCAGCAGCACACGGGACAGACTCTAGCTTAGAGAAGCTGAGGGCCTGTGCGGAGTCTGCTGGGAAACAGGGGGGTGATGGAAAACATAGAGTGACCATGAACTGCTATATGCACAGAGCATCAGGACAGAGGGAGGATTGATGGGCAGGCAGTTGTTGTTCCCCAGGGGTATTGTGGGTTATTGCTCAAGATAGCTCATGATATTCTCATGTCTGGACATTTGGGCATTGCTCATACTATGCAGCACTTAGCCAACAATTTCTATTGACCCAATATTACCAAGCAGGTGAAGGAATACTGCAAATCCTGTCACTGGTGTCAGGAAATAGGGAAAGCAGGAAGCAAAGCCAAGACTGCCCTGATTCCCTTACCACTTGTGAAAGAGCCACTTCAGAAGGTTGAAATAGCTATTGTGGGTCCTTTGAATACCCCAAGTTCCTTGGGAAAAAGATATATATTGACAGTTGTCAATTATGCTTCCCTCTATCTCGAAGCCATCGCGCTGTCCTCCATTAAGGTGGACAAAGTGGCAAGTGCTTTGTTGGGGATTTTCTCCCATGTTGAGTTTCCACAAGAGATTATCTCTGATAGAGGGGATAACTTCATGTCGGACCTAATGACATGTTTGTGGGAGAAGTGTGGTGTTGTACAGAGGCGCACAACTCCTTACCACCCACAAGCCAATGGTCTCGTAGAGAGATTTAATGGGACCCTAAAAGCTTATGGCATTTGCAGAACAGCACAGGTGGGACTACAAAAATACCTGCCCCACCTGATGTTTGCGTACAGGGAAGTGCCACAAGAGTCAACTGGATTTTCACCCTTTGAGCTCTTGTATGGATGCAGGGTGAGGGGGGCCCCTAGATTAAGTATGAGAAGACTGGGAAGGTAAGCATGCCACTCAGGGGACTCTCATAATGTAGTATATGTTAAAATTCAGGGAGACGCTGAAGGAGCTTATGGACGTGGCCCAGAGCAACCTGGCAGCTGCCCAGAAAAAGCAAAAGACCTGGTATGATCATGGAGCCAGATCTCACTGGTACGTGGTAGGACAGGAGTTAATGGTTCTGACCCCAGTCTGTAAGGACAAGCTGCAAACAGAGTGGGTGGGGCCATACAAGGTAGTCCGGCAGATAAACAATGTTAATTTCATTGTAGAGTTACCTGACTAAAAACACACCGGATGTATCATGTGAACATGATGAAGCCACATTTTAATAGGGCTGACATGGTACTTGCGGTTTGTAGTCCTGGGGAGGAGCTAGGTGGGGAAGACCCCCTTCTTGATTTGTTAGCCGAGAGCAAGCAGGCATCATCTGTAAAGACCATCACGCTGTCACCACAGTTGACACCTGGACAGGTCCAAGAATAGAGGACCGTTTTGTGAGACTTTGCCCCTTTATTTATAGCAAAGCCTGGATGGACACCGCTAACAGTGCATGACATGAAAACGGGGACCCAAGTACCCATACATAGGACAGATTACCGGATGTCAGAGATAGTCCTCAAGGACATTAGGAGGGAGGTGGGAGAGATGTTGGATCTAGGAGTGACCCAGAAATCCCACAGCCCTGGGCCTCACCTGTAATCCTTGTACCAAAACCGGATGGGACTACACGGTTCTGCATAGATTATCTTGGGCTTAACACCATCATGAAATCTGATGCCCATCCAATGCCATGCACAGATGAACTGCTTGACAAACTGGGAGGGGCAACATACTTGACTACAGTAGACTTGACAAAGGGGTACTGGCAGGTGGAACTGACTGACAGGGCTAGGGAAAGGTCAGCATTCATCACCTCAATCAGCCTGTTTGAGTCCAAGGTCATGCCCTTTGGGATGAAGAATGCCCCTGCTACATTCTAACAGTTAGTAAATCAGGTGTTACCAGATATGGAGGACTTTGCAGTCACCTACCTGGATGATATTGCTAACTTCAGCAATAGCTGGGAGAAACACCTGGTACACCTGAGGGAGGTGTTTGGCCAATTACAGGCCACAGGTCTGACTATTAAGGCAGAAAAGTTCCAGATGGCCATGGCAGAGGTCGCATTTTTGGGACATGTGGTGGGCCGAGGCCAACTCTGCCCAAATCAAGCAAAGATAAAGGCGATTGCATCATGGCCCATGCCTAAAACCTAGAGACAAGTCTGGAGCTTTCTTGGGACAACAGGGTATTACATAAAATTTGCTCCCAACTACAGCTTCCTGGCCACTCCTTTATCTGGGTTGTTGACAAAGAATAAGCCTAGGAGGGTAAAGGGGATGCAAACTGTGAGCAGGCCTTCACACAGCTAAAATCCTTGCTGTGTAGGGTCCCAGTGCTGGCTAGCCCAGACTACAACAGGCCATTTGTGGCACAGATGGATGCCTCAGATGTGGGAATGATGCAGTCCTCAGCCAATTTTCCAATCAGGGGAGAGAGCTCCCCATTGCATACTTAAGAAAGAAGCTGCTTCCACAGGAACAAGCCTATGCAACAGTAGAAAAGGAATGTCTCGCCTTAGTTTGGGCATTAAAAAAACTGGAACTGTACCTTTATGGGAAGCATTTTAAGGTCCAAATGGACCACAATCTGTTAGAATGGTTGGGCAAAATAAATGGAAAACTTCTGAGATGGAGTATTGCCTTGCAGGCTTATGGCATGGAGATTTCACATAGGCCTGGGTCTAAAAATGGAATGCAGATGGCCTATCTAGCATACTGGATCTATAACAAAACTGGGAAAAACTGCCTCCAATAGGGGCATGCTCCCCCCAGATTCTGTTTAGGAGGGAGGGATGTGGTAATATAGGCCAATATCCTTTATTAATGTTCCTATTGTGTGTGCTGTAATGTACTTTAGAGTTAAGACACTATTTCTTTAAAAGGCCAGAAAGCACTAAACAAAACAGAACGGAATTACCAAATGCTAGTTTGGGTCTGGTACTTATCTAGATAAGAAACAGACAGGTTTATGACCATAAAAGCCGTAACTCTTAGATACAATTGGGCATTTAGTTTCCAATAAAAAAAAGAGGTCGGGAAGATGGCCTAGGGTCAGGGGCTCAAGCCAAATGCAGAAACCAGATGTTACGGGGGTTAGACATGGAACCACAATTACATCTGCAGGATGAGGTGAAACTGTTGCACCCCAAACTCTGTATCCCAAAAGGAGTAGATGTGGCTTGAAAATGACCATTCAGACTGCATTTACAGTATCAGGCACACATTTTGAACATCAGTGCAGTTTAGCTTGGACTCAAAAGCCTGAGGACTTGGAGGGTCTCAGAGTTGAGAGAACGTAAGCTATTATATACTTTGGTTAAAGTATATGTGGGTTCTTGGACTACTTTTAGAACAAGGCCTGTGTTTTTGTAGAAACCTGATTTTTCACATGCAAAACAGAAATTCTGATTTTAAGTCAGAATTTGGGAATAAGGACTTAACTCTTCATGATAAAACCTGAGTTTTGAAAAAGGACACTCAGAGACTGATTTTAGTCCCAACAAATCTTGTATTTCCAAATAACTTTTCTTCACCTACCCAGAGAGAAGGTTATTCTCAAAAAGGACACTTTTCTGTACTTTGAAACCTCAGAATAAGATATAGTTTAGCACAACAGTATATAGTGTTTTCTGTAAATCATCCAGTGTTATTTTTGGTATTGTCTGCAGTTCAAAGATCTTCCAAATTGTAGAATTTACTGTGTGGTTTTTATTTAAGTAAACATTTATGATTGTCTTATCAACTCTGCCTGGGGTCTGATTGTGTAAGCTGACATTTTAACAGAAGGGTTTTGGAAAAGACTGTACGCCTTGATAACAAAGATAGTGACCGTGCAGCTATCCTTCAAAACTACTTAGGCAAGAGGCTGCCAGTGGCAGTGGTATGATTCAAACCAGAATGTTGTACAGAGTCAAGGGGACTTGAAACTACTGTTTCCACCCTCCCACTGGGAAAAAGGAAGGTGGGTAACACATCCTGAACCCTACAACTGCTCACGTGTTCTGTAAAAAGGGGGATCCTCCCTGCAAACAGGAGGTCCTACCATGCCCCTGAGGTTGGGCTCATGAAACAAGCTATAGGAAACCTATAGCCGTGATGAGCCTATTAAGGGCTGATAGCTCATACCCACAGAATCTCATCTGATCGATATCTTATGGGCAATTCCTTAGGTTGCAGAGAAATTATATAGAAATTGATGATTTTGAGAAACCATCAGCAGATGCTTAAGCTTAGGTTTCAAGCAAGAGGTTACAGGGAAACATGGCTAGAAGAAGCCAGGAGTCAAGCGTGTGATGAATACGCTTTTAGAATCTGGAAATCAGAATCATAAAATACAGCAACTGCCAGATTTGTGACCACTTACAATTCCATGGCACAGCAGGTTGGAAATATCATTATGAGAAATTGGGATATTTTAAAAACAGATGATCAACTTGCATCTGCCATGAGGGAGGTACTGGGAATTACTTTCAAAAGAGCCAAAATATCAGGGATGAATTAGTCCACAGTAAACTTGAAAACCAGTAGTAAATAATGAGAATTACTCTCACAAGTCTATCCATCCTGAACCAGGCATATCCTATTCATTTGAATGTGCTAAGAAAGGTGAGCTAAGATCTGTAGGTTTTAAATTATTTTATTTAAATGATCTCAAGTTTGAGATTTCCTGTTCCCAGTTTTAACAGTTGTAAATTTAAGCTTAATGTTGTTATTGTTAGTCGGTAATATTGAAAGTAATCCTGGGCCTGTTGCTGGTGTTACTGAACCTGTTTTGGTTTGGTACTGATCTCATGACCTTAAGACAATTCATTTTAATGCTAGGAGTCTTGCTCCTAAGGTGGCTGAGTTAGAGGTGCTGATAAATCTGTTCTCTCCTGATACAACTGTGGTGACAGAAACCTGGTTGAAGCCTCATATTTCCTAAAACCCTATGTGCTTTACATGGTTATAGTTTGGTTAGGTTAGATAGGGAAGGAAAGAAAAAAAGTGGTGTTGCTATTTATTTTAAAAAGCATTTTGACATCACTTTGATTTCTAACAGTATGTAATTTAATTCAAAAAATGAATGGGATCTTGTCAAATTAGTTCTTGGGGGGAAATAACATAGTTTATGTAAGTTTTTGTTATAACCCCCCTCACACACACACACAAACTGGATTGATAGGTTTGGCTGACCACTTGGAAAACTTGAAACCGGTTGTTAAAAAATATGATTTGGCTATACAGTAGCTGGGGATATACATCTTAACTGGTTAATTGATGGTGAATTCATTTTATGTTCTTTGTCCAAAACTTTCAGTTGACTCAAGTTATTACTTCTCCCACTAGGTTAAATTTGTTATGTGGCCAACATTCTCTTTTAATAGTGTTTTAACCATAAGCTCACCATATTGTGTTTTCAGGTGTTGTTGATTTGGCTATTAGTGATTATTTTGGCACATACTGCATCTTAAATTTTCATCTTCCAAAAATTCCTCCAAGATTCATAATGTCACTTTGCTTTGATCAGGTTGATGTGAAGGAAGTTAGATTTCAGGTTAAGTTGTTGGACTGGACTTTTTTGGATGCCATTGCAACGGGAGACTGTGCTCTTGATTTCTTTTATACTTAGCCACTTTCAATATAAAACTATTTTTTCCCACTTAGGAAAAAATCTTTGAGAAGTCAGAATAATAGATGGCTTTCTAATGCAGTCAAGTGCTTGCTAGATCAACGGTAGCATTTAGAAAAAGTATGTCAATTCTCCTCCATCTGTTCTTCTCAGGATGTCATCACACATTAGAAACAAATATACATATCTGATCTGTTCTTTGAAGGCTAACTATATCAAAAACCAGCAAGATGAAAATTGGAATCCCTCCTCCCCATAAATTTTTGGAGTAACATTTCTGCTTTGATTAGCTCCCCAGGTAGTTGATAGTCATGAAACTAAAGGCCTTGTGATTGCAGATTTGTTAAAATACTACATTTACTGCTATTTTGGCATATAATGTTCAAGCTTCTATAGAATCTTCTGAAAGTTTCCTGATTACTAATTTGTTTCCCAATGAATCTCCTAAAATGTATTTGTAACCCCCCTGTTACCCGGGGTTACTAGAATCCCAGTAAGATCGAGTGGTAGGCAGGGAAGGCAGCTTGTGAAACTCCAGTTAAATGGATTTCACACTGTCTCACTTTGTTCTCAGTCTCAGTTGAGACTGAGGGATGACATCACCATAGAACTATTGCATGAGCCACATTGGAATCTGCAGTTGGGAGTTAGGTTAGAATGTTGGTAGTTTTTAAACAGTGAGCTGCAGCAATTGTGTGTGAGCAGTCTTGAAGAGAGGAGCACAGCAGTCTGTGCACAGGCTCTTGGAGCCTAAAGCTCTGATATAGAGCTACTTTAGGGAAAGGTGTGTGTTTCGGCCAAAAGAGGAACACAGTAAGCTGTTCGTGAAGTGGTGGAGACCGCTGTTACTGGTCTCAGTGCCCCATCCCTGAGGGATGGGGTAAAAAGTTTGCCTGTTATTCCAGGGGCAACCTCCTGGTTCCGGCTAGGCAAGAAGCTGCCTTATTTTTCTAAGTTGTGCTGTGGCACCAGAAGCTGTCAAGAATCACCTGTGGGGCACCTGCAACCAAAGGGTGAGTCTGCTCTTACATGGGGCCTATGTTTCACCTGAACTGTTGTCAAGTGGGGATTGGACTGCTTAATCAGTGGGAGGCCTAGAGGAACAGGCTAAGCCAAAGTAGAAGTATGTTCAAGTCCAGCACATGGGGAAAGCCAAGACATGTAGAGGAAATGTGCTATGCATTTACTCTTTAATCTACACTGCAAAGCTTTTCAGAAAGAGATGTTTAAGTATGTTCGAGTCTAGTACAAGGGGAAAGTCAAGACATGTAGAGGAAATGTGCTATGTGTTTACCCTTTAATCTACATTGCCAAACTTTTCAAAAAGAGTTGTTTAATGTCCAGAGAAATGGCTGGGTATGGATTGTGGAAGCTAGAGGTGGGAACCCCCCATCTTTAGTAACCAGGTTCACCTCTACGGATTTGCTCTGTGGCACTTTTACTTTGCCTCAGGCACTTGGCCAGTGCTGAGGGAAGTACCCAGACGTGGGATTGAAAGGAAATTTCCCTTATGGAGTTGAAGGCTCTAAGGTGGTTTAGGGAGCCACCGGAAATGGGTCCCATGTGAAATGGAAGGTGTTCGAGTGGCCGCAGGGGAGCCGCCAGAAAACCAAATAGTGTACAAGCCTGGCTGTACCCAAAGCAGCGTGCAAGTCCAGGCTGTGTGTCTGGTGGGTCCAGAGCCTGAGGGCTGAAGTGTTGAGGAAATGTTCTGTTTCTTTTATCTGCATTACCAGAAATGTAGCCCCGTGGGGGTCCGTCTATGCTTTGTTTTTTCAGTTTGGATGTGAATAAACCACACTTTAGAATCCCATTCCTGGTATTGGACATTACAGTTATTGCTTCCTGTGTTCGGATTTACTTGGGTGCCCCTGTGCAGAGTAGCCAAACCTAGCCCTTGTGCCAAGTAACCTAGTCCTCCCCGAACCCAGACTCCCACCTGGTACTGCTGTCAGCTTCAACAGCATACCACCTGTCATTTGCAAAATGGCAGGGGTGTAGGGGCTTACAAAATGGAGGCACGCTTTGGATTTTAAATTAGGGAGGAAAGGTGCTCAGGCAAGGGGCTAGCATTTTGGTTATCTGGCAGTGGTTAGCCCAAAAAGCTGAAGCAAGGCTAACTAGTGTGTCGCTGTGTGCTGTGGTTCATATGCTGCTGTTAAAATGCCAACTGTTTACCAAGGAGCAGTAAAGCTGAAAGAGTATGCCCATGTCCTGCATCAAATATTTACAGCATTTTTGCCAGCTTTTAAAAAAACTGTATGTGATAAAGAAAAGTGTGGAAAACTAGGGGTAGCAACAGGAAAATTGTGCCCTGGATGTTGGAAATGCTTTCTAAAGAACTGTTGTGATAAACAAAAGTGTGGAAGACTAGGGGTAGCAACAGGAAAATTGTGCCCTGGACGTTGGAAATGTTTTTTAGTAAACTGAGAGATTTGCTGTGTTAACGGCCATGTCAAATGGTTGAAATGGGCTCCCGACGTGGAGTCAGTTAGAGAAAAAAAATGTGGTTTCTGCACTTTAAATTTGCTTGCTTGATGATCGCCGTGAGGAGAAGAGCACTCGCGAGGGAAAGAGGCTCATTTGCATGGTGTCGTGTGATTGGTGAGACTGCAATCAGTCCCGCCTCTCCCCCCCAGCCAGCTCTACAGTGACTGCCCAGCATTTGAGAGGGAGTGTGAGTGGAGTGCGTGTACTGGCTTAGTGGAGGAGCGTTGCGGTGATTAAAAAGCACTGCAAAAGTATTAAAAATAGACTTTTCTGTTTAAAATCGGGCTCAACCCACATCTCGATCGACTGGATTGTGAGTGTGGTGATTGGAGAGACGATCGGCAGGACTGCCCACCCGCTTCCTTTCTGAGGCCTCCAAGACTGGCTGCAGGCCGTTTTTCCATCGCAGTAAACAGCTACTGATAACAGTGAGTACCAACTGTAAAATTGCTCAAAACAGTGATTTTCTGCCAAACGCCAGCTGAATATGTGTGCAGCAGTGTAGTCGCTTTGCAAATAAAGACTGTGTCAAGTTTTACCAGCTAAAGCAAGTCTGTTAAGCTATCGATTGTGAGCATAGTTATGGGTTCAGCGTCAGTTCAAAGTTTCAAAGCCAGTAGAGAGACTGTGAGTTGTAGCAAAATGTGTAGCACTAGTTACAGGCAATCCTGTGCTTGAAATCCTGAGGCTTTAAAGGACTGTGAGCTAAAGCAATGTTTTCAGCAAGTGAAAAGTCCGTCGCAAATCATATAAATGTGCTAGGAAAAGAACAGTGCAAGTTTGTGCAGTTTTGAGCAAAGTTATCAGTAGTGTGTGTAAATCGGATGCACAGTGGCTTGACCCAATTCCTAAATGTTGATGCACAGAAGTGCTGCCACCGCCATTACAGGGTGGGGTAGTAAAGTAAACACAGCAGCAGAGGAGCCATTTTAAAAGTAAAAGAAAGTGTTCAGTGAAGTGGGACTCTTCAGTAACAGTGAGCATTTGTTTGTTTTTCCCTACAGTCATGGCCTCAGGACCAGCCCGCTACCCAGATCATGCCCGGGCTATGGTAGCAGCAGAAGTAAATAAGTTAAGGTACATTGAAAGGTGTTACTATGGAGGACAACTGCCTTCCCATGTGGCGGTTCCTGGATACCCAGTGCAAGTGTGACTAATATGCTTAAATGCTGGAAGGGACGTCTTCATGGTACCTCACTGTTCGGGGTGCTTAGAGAAATATAGCTTGTTTATAGCGCCCAAGATTTGTTTGGCTCCCACATGGACAAAAGTTCAGGAATTTGTAATTGGCAGCACACAGCACCAGGCGGAGTCTGTTGGAGAAGGCCCCTCGGGGGAGTGTGGCACAAAGCTAGAGGCTGCAGATTTGCAGACAGAACAATATGCTGATGTTTCGGATGCTGGATCGCAGAGAAATAATTCAGACAGAGCATCAGTAGACCCTGGGCGGGGCCTAGCCCAAGTCTCATAGGAGAAGATGAGATGAGGGAGGCCTTTGAATGGGAGTTATCGACCTCCATGCCCAGTGAAGAGTGGATAGTCTCAAGAGTGAGGACGACTGCTCACTCCTGGGCACAGATTCTCAGTGAGGAAGAAGAAAAGAGGGGGAACCTATGTGGCCTTGTGAAAAAGGAACGGGTACACAGCCTCAAGCTGTTGCCTCAGAAGAATGCATGGAAGAGAGTGGTGATGCCACTGCCCTGGCTGTGCAAGAAGAAGAAGTCAGGGATCCATTTTTTATCTCGTTGAGAATGCGTAGCTGGCAGAACCAGGACGGACCACCCCCAAGCCAGGCCAGTGGTCTCAGGTTGACCAAAGCTAGTAAAGAGGAGAGACTGGTTCGTAGGAAGGCGAATTAAATCTATGGGATGTCCTTTCCTACCTTTCCTCGGAGAGTCTGGGAGGAGATTGAGAACAGCAGAAAATCCTGGATTTGGGCCGAAGCAATGAAATGCGTGCATCCTGGTGCAAACAAGCATGTCAGGAACAGAATGTTTCATGAAAAATACACCCAGTGGAAAAGAGGCAGGACACTGTTTATGGACACTGTTCGAATAGTGGATGGAGAGGGACGTGAAACCTTTCACAGTGTGAATTATGTGCACCCAGATGGGGTAATAATTCAAGCTCCTGACCCCCTCTACTATTGGGCTCAATGCAAGGACCTCCCTGCAAATGTGCCCATGCCTACCAGATGGAAAGCAGAGCAGTGGTAGTCAATACTGCCACACCAACCATCGCAGTGCCTTTGTTGTTCCGCCAGTATGGACATCCAGGACTCAGGTGCACCACATTCATCAGTTCTGCAGTGTACTGACTTTTCCAGAATCCATCAACTGGCCCACCAGATGACTTCAGATCCAGAGAGGATGCTAGCCCCGCTGTATCCTGATCCATCGCCTGGTAATTGGATGACGTCAGACCAGCTGTTTTCCTTTTTTGTTCCTGTTCCAAGGTTCCATCTCCAGAGGTGACATCATCCCAGCAGTTTCCAGATGTGCCCTCCTGTAGTTCTCTGAAGATGTCCACCCAGCTGTATCAGAAGAATGCTGCCAGGGACAGTCTTCGGCAGAGGAGCAGGTCAGTGCCATTTGTTTGTTCTACAAGGGGCTGGTAAGCCCAAACTTTTCTGTCCTTATGACATTGCAGTATACGCCCTACACTAGCAGACTCCAGAATGTGTGAACTGTCCTCAAAGACTCTCCCCTTCGGGATTTTGGCCTGCTAGAACTGTGCTTCACTGGGCTCCGGCCCAGGAGAGACTCTTTAATGGACTAGCCTTTGAGCACTGTAGTCACTAGATGGGACTTTTAGGGCACTCCATCCCCCAAATGTGTATTGTAAATAATGTCATTGTTTTTCTACTGTTTTCTAGTGTATATACTGTTTTTCCTACCTTTTCTAAAAAAAATTTTGGGATTCTCCAGTGTTTTGATGGTAGGGGTTTAGATAGACTGTGTATGCAGATTAGGAGTGTGTGTTGTCTTTCTTTTTTCTTGCAGGTGTTCCTGAAGAAGATAGAAGAGAAGACAAGAAGAGGAGAAGGGGCTCATCAGAGTTCCTAAATAGTACTTTAGTGTGTAGTATTTAAAGTACTGTTGTTGTTGTTGTTGTTGTTACTGTAGTATCCCTTTCCTTCCACAGGTATGGCTGTGGGGGAGTGAGGGAGTAATGTAATGGTATGGTATTAGTTCCTGGTGTGTGGTTGCATGGTGCCCAAGGTCGGGGAGGTCCCCGGTTTGTTTTTGTTTTGGGATTTGAGTTAGAGGCAGACAGATTTTCCCTAGAGGGCTAGGGGGGATAGACAGGCTGTGGTCCTGAACAGCCATAGGGACTGCAGTGCTGAGCTATTAGGGCTATGCTCTGGACAGTTCTACCAGAGCCACTAGGCACCCATAGTTAGTGGGTAGAGTAGAGGCTGATATGTCAGCCAAAGGCCTCTAGGCCCTTAGTGTTGCCTGCCTGTGCTAGCACATGGTAGGAGGGGGTCTGATCACCCGCCTCCGCAGGTTGCACGTAGAGTGGGATGGCCTAAACCGGGTAAATAATGACTGCGGACAGTCATTTTCCTGGCCCAGGGCGAGTGTAACCCCCCTGTTACCAGGGGTTACTAGAATCCCAGTAAGATCGAGTGGTAGGCAGGGAAGGCAGCTTGTGACAGTCCAGTTAAATGGATTCCACATTGTCTTACTCTGTTCTCAGTCTCAGCTGAGACTGAGGGATGACATCACCATAGAACTATCGCAGCTGCATGAGCCACATTGGAATCTGCAGTTGGGAGTAAGGTTAGAATGTTGGTAGTTTTTGAACAGTGAGCTGCAGCAATTGTGTGTGAGCAGTCTTGAAGAGAGGAGCACAGCAGTCTGTGCACAGGCTCTTGGAGCCTAAAGCTCTGATATAGAGCTACTTTAGGGAAAGGTGTGTGTTTCCGCCAAAAGAGGAACACAGTAAGCTGTTCGTGAAGTGGTGGAGACCGCTGTTACTGGTCTCTGTGCCCCATCCCTGAGGGGATGGGGGTAAAAGGTTTGCCTGTTATTCCAGGGGCAACCTCCTGGTTCCGGCTAGGCAAGAAGCTGCCTTATTTTTCTAAGTTGTGCTGTGGCACCAGAAGCTGTCAAGAATCACCTGTGGGGCACCTGCAACTAAAGAGTGAGCCTGCTCTCACATGGGGCCTATGTTTCACCTGAACTGTTGTAAAGTGGGGATTGGACTGCTTAATCAGTGGGAGGCCTAGAGGAATAGGCTAAGCCAAAGTAAAAGTATGTTCAAGTCCAGCACATGGGGAAAGCCAAGACATGTAGAGGAAATGTGCTATGCATTTACCCTTTAATCTACACTGCCAAGCTTTTCAGAAAGAGTTGTTTAAGTATGTTCGAGTCTAGTACAAGGGGAAAGCCAAGACATGTAGATGAAATGTGCTGTGCGTTTACCCTTTAATCTACATTGCCAAGCTTTTCAAAAAGAGTTGTTTAATGTCCAGAGAAATGGCCGGGTATGGATTGTGGAAGCTAGAGGTGGGAAACCCCCATCTTTAGTAACCAGGTTCACCTCTATGGATTTGCTCTGTGGCCCTTTTACTTTGCCTCAGGCACTTGGCCAGTGCTGAGGGAAGTACCCAGACATGGGGTTGAAAGGAAATTTCCCTTATGGAGTCGAAGGCTCTAAGGTGGTTTAGGGAGCCACCGGAAATTGGGTTCCATGTGAAATGGAAGGTGTTCGAGTAGCCGGCAGGGGAGCCGGGCCAGGTAAAACCCAAATAGTGTACAAGTCGGGCTGTGTACCCAAAGCAGCGTGCAAGTCCAGGCTGTGTGCCTGGTGGGTCCAGAGCCTGAGGGCTGAAGTGTTGAGGAAATGTTCTGTTTCTCTTATCTGCATTACCAGGAATGTAGCCCCGTGGGGGTCCATCTAAGCTTTGTTTATTCAGTTTGGATGTGAATAAAGCCACACTTTAGAATCCCATTCCTGGTATTGGACATTACAGTTATTGCTTCCTGTGTTTGGATTTACTTGGGTGCCCCTGTGCAGAGTAGCCAAACCTAGCCCTTGTGCCAAGTAACCTAGTCCTCCCCGAACCCAGACCCCTATCTGGTAATGCTGTCAGCTTCAACAGCATACCACCTGTCATTTGCAAAAAGGCAGGGGTGTAGGGCCTTACATATTCAAAAAAGATAACTGTCCATGACACTTTAAAATGTTTATATAGCCTTCCAAATAAAAGTGGTACAATGGTGATGGTCTAGATTCTCATTTTAGTAAGCTGGTAGCTCCGTAAATTACAGTCCCTCTGTGTACTATTCTTAGTCTGTCTCTTATATCTCAGCAATTCCCCTCCAGTTGGAAACTGGTACGTATTATTCCTGTATCTAAAAAAAAGATAATGGGCTGGATATTCAAAAGGGTTGCGCCATGTGCAATAGGGTTGCACCTGCGCAAGTCCGAAATGCGCCATTCTGAGATATTCAGCAGGAGGCAGTTGCGACCCCAAGTCATGCTGAGCAACAGCACAATGCTAATGAAGGCAGGCTCAACCGGAGGGGGAGGAACCATGCATAAACTGCACAGCCCGATATTCAGCTGGCTGTGCAGAGTTTTGTGCAGGCGCAACCCCCTACCTGCGCCTGCACAACTTTGAGCCAAAAAAAAAAGGATCAAGTCAAGGGCCACCCACAGGTGAGGTGCCACATTGCAGGGCGCAACACAGCAGCTGCCACCTGTGGGTGGCCCTCCACTTGTTCCCTGTGCCCCCCCTGCAGCCCGATCGTGGGCAGAGCACTCCCCACTAGCCTGATCACGGGCATAGCAGCCGTGAACCCCCTGACTGGCCCGATCACAGAGTCAAACCCACCCCCAAAGTCCAATTTCCCTGGGGCCCAGTGGCCTCACCCCACCCACCACGGAGCTCCCACCATCCCGCCCCCGGCCAGCCTGAACTAATGGGCGTGCAGCCCTACCGAGCTGTCAGTCAGTGGGCGGTGGGCGGCAGGCAGGTGGGGTGCTGCCACGCTGACTGGGGGGAGCAGGGTGTGGGGCTCCATGGGGTGGGTGGGTGGGGAACCGACCACCAGGAAATTGACTTTGGGGGTGGGGTTTGACTCTGATGCCCGCGATCGGGCTTCTGTGGTCCACCAGGGATATTGGTCTTTGGGGGTTGAACTCCGCTCTGCCCGTGATCGGGCTAGTCGGAGGGGGTTCAGTTAGCATGCCCGCGACCGGGCCAGTCGAGGGGTTCTTTACATTATGCCTGCAATCGGGCCAGTTGGGGATTTGCATCATGCCCACGATCGGCTGCAGGGGCGCCGGTCCCTCGACGGCCAGTTGCCTGGCAGGGGCACCAGGCACAAGTTGTTCAGATTAGCGCACCTGCATGCTAATGGCATGCAAATGGAGCTGTAATTAGATGCGAATGGCCACCCGTGCACCTTGCATAAATTATGGCCCCATTTGCTTGTCACCTTTTGAATATCAGAAATTTGCGCATGGCGCAATGGAACTTGTGCCACCGCATCTCAATGCTTCACTCTGACCACTTGCGGTGGCGCAAGTTCCACTGCGCCATGCACAGTGGCTGTGGCTGGGGGGCGATATTCAAAGGAGTTG
The DNA here is from genome assembly GCA_016271365.2 of Neoceratodus forsteri. Classification (NCBI taxonomy): domain Eukaryota; kingdom Metazoa; phylum Chordata; order Ceratodontiformes; family Ceratodontidae; genus Neoceratodus; species Neoceratodus forsteri. The sequence continues at coordinate 1,279,001,269 of CM057459.1, read as the reverse complement.
CTCAATAGCGCAACTCCATTGAATATCACCCCGGCCACACCCCTGCACAACTTTTTTGAGCAGCGCAAGGGCTTGCGCCACAGAATGGCGCGGTTTGAATATCCAGCCCAATGCCTCTAATTTGAATGATTTTAGGCGTATTTCAAATTTGAACCCTCTGAGTAAAATATTATAAAAGGTTGTTTCTAGGTGAATTAATGAGTATTTGGATAAATGTAATCTGCTCTGTGTGCAGCAACATGGATTGAAGAAGGAGAGGGGTAATAATATCACCTTGGTCAGGTTCACGGATGCAGTTCTCCGTGGTATAGAAAAGGAAATTTTGACAGGGGCTGTGTTTGTGGACTGCATAGGCATTTGATCTAATAGATCACAAATTGCATTTGCAATAAATTGGAAGGTATGAGTATTTCAAACAACATTGTTTCTTGCATTCAGGATTATTTGTATAACTGTGCTCAGTCATGTAGTATGGGGTCTAAAATGTCATCCCAAAAACCAGTTCTAGGGTCCCTATTATTCTGTTTGTTCATAAACTTAGTTCTGAGGTTTGCTCAAATTGTGAAATTATTTTGTATGCTGATGATTTGTTTAAAAGTTCCAAGTGTCCTACTGACATTTCTGAATTTTTGAGCCATTATTTTTATGTTGTTAATAGATGATTTAAAAGTAACTTGGTCTTAAATTTCTTCAAAACTAAGTCTATCATACTTGGTGCATTTGCTTTGTTGAAAAAGTGTTTCCCTTTATTACTTTTGGATTTGGATGACATATCTGTACAGCAGGTTGCACTTTTTAAGTATTTGGGTGTAGCTCTCTATGTAAGGGAAGGGATTAAAACAACTGAACAAAAGAGTAAACAGGGAGGAGAGGAGGCACTGTGGGTCACCTTAGAGACTGGAAATGGCACCACAATCCACACAGGAGTTGTATACAGACCCCCATGTCAGGGGGAGGGAATGGACAAGAATATGATAGAAGGCATACTTAGGATGGCAGAGAAAGGGGAGATACTGTTGATGGGGGACCTTAATATGCCGGATGTCAACTGGAGCACCTTTGCTGCAGCCACATCCAAAAGCAGGGCCATTCTTGATGCCCTTCAGGTGGCATGCCTCAGACAGCTAGTTTTGGAACCTACTCATCAGGGAGCAATCTTAGACCTCGTACTCTCAAATGGGGACCATGAGAGGATCTCAGATCTAGAAGTGGGTAGCCATTTCGGAACAAGTGACCACCAAACAGTGTGGTTCATGATAAACTGAGCTACAGAGTAAAGCCATACAAAAGTGAAGGTTCTGGACTTCAGGAGGGCTGACTTTGGCAAGATGGGAGAGTGCTTTAGAAAAGCACTAGCAAACAGGCTAGAAGAAGGGGTGGATCAACAATGGGGAAATAACAAAACTGCCATCACAGAGGCAACAAGCCTTTGTGTGAAGCAAATAAACAAATCAGAACAAAAGAAAAAGCCACTATGGTTCTCAAAAGAGGTGGCAGTGAAGGTTAGGGAGAAAAAGATAGCATTTAGGAAGTATAACAAAACACAGAAGGAGCAGGACAGAGAACTGTACCAGATCTGGCAGAAGGAAGCAGGGAGGGTAGTCAGAATAGCAAAAGGCCCAAACTGAGGAAAAGATAGCCAACTCAGTTAAGAAGGGGGATGGAACCTTTTATAGGTATATCAGGGAGCATAGAAAGACAAAGGGAGGGATAGTGAGGCTGAATAGAATAGACGGTACATGGGCAGAGAGGGACAGTGAAAAAAGTAGGGATACTGAATGAATACTTTTGTTCAGTATTCACAAAAGAGGAGGTGGGGGAGGTGCTAATCCAATTAACAGAAGCACTCTGGATAGGGGGTTGATCCCAGTCCTTTCACAGAAGAAAGGGTTCTGAAAGAACTCCTAAAACTGAAGATGGACAAAGCAATGGGGCCAGATGGAATTCACCCAGAATTCTAAAAAGAATTAAGCAGAGAACTAGTGACACCACTGACTACCCTTTTAACAAATCATGGGAGGATGGTGTGGTACCTGAGGACTGGAGGAAGGCAGATGTGATTCCCTTCACAAAGTGGGAGCAAGACAGAGGCAGAAAACTACAGACCTGTCAGTTTGACCTCTGTGGTAGGGAAAGTGATGGAATCAGTTCTGAAGGAAAGAATTGTCGAGTACCTAGAGGCCAGTGGGGCATAGGACTCAAGGCAGCATGGGTTCACAGCGGGAAGGTCATGTCAGATGAATCTAATTGATTTCTTTGACTGGGTGACCAATGTAGTAGACCAGGGAGGGGCTGTGGACATGGCCTACCTAGACTTTAGCAAGGCATTTGACACAGTCCCACACAAAAGATTAATAGTCAAATTAACCAGCTTTGGAGTGGGTCCCAGGTAGGTAGCCTGGGTAAAACATTGGCTGGATAACAGGACACGAAAGTAATTGTAAATGGAGTCCACTCTGAAGAAAGAGGGGTTACTAGTGTGGTACCGCAGGGTTCAGTACTGGGTCCAGTCCTTTTTAATGTCTTTATAAGTGACATTGCAGAGGGACTGGAAGGAAAAGTATGCCTCTTTGCAGACGACACAAAGATCTGCAACAGGGTTGATACACAAGGAGGCGTGGAAAGGATGAGAAGGGACTTGGCAAGGTTGGAGGAATGGTCAGAAGTATGGCAGCTTGGATTCAATGCAAAGAAGTGCAAAATAATGCACCTGGGAAACAAAAACCCAGGGGAAGATTACGCAATGGGGGGTAGGTAGTAACAACAACAAAAATGGAAAGAGACCTGGGGTAATCATATCAGATGACCTTAAGGTTGGCAAGCAATGTGAGAAGGTGGTAGGGAGGGCTGGGGGGATACTGGGATGTATAGGGAGAGGCATCACCAGCAGAAAACAAGAAGTTGTTATCCCCCTATACAGACAGTTGGTGAGACCCCATCTGGAGTACTGTGTCCAGTTCTGGAGACCCCATCTCCGCAAGGACATAGACAGGATGGAGGCAGTTCAAAGGAGGGCAACTAAAATAGTGCAGAGTCCGCAAGAGAAGCCATATGAGAAGAGACTAAAGGAGCTTAATATGTATACCCTTGAAGAAAGGAGGGAGAGGGGGGACATGATAGAAACATTTAAGTACCTCAGTGGAATCAACAAAGTCCAAGAGGGTAGCATATTTCAGAAAAAGAGATGTGCAAGAACAAGGGGACACAATTTGAAGATAGAGGGGGAGACAGCTCAGGGGCAATGCGAGGAAGTATTTTTTCACAGAGAGGGTAGTGGATGCATGGAACAGCCTTCCTGAGGAGGTTGTGGGGTCTAAAACTGTAGGAGAATTCAAGAATGCATGGGACAGCCATAAGGTAATTTTTGTGGGAGGTAGGAAGAAATAAGCTGTTGGTTAAATAGGATCTGCAGTTTATCCTCTAGGTAGGGAGATGGGCAGACTAGGTGGCCCAAGCGGTCCTTATCTGCCGTCAAAGTCTATATTTCTATGTTTCTATTTAGATCCTTCTCTTACCTATTCAGAACATACAAGAAGCATTTTAAGAGCATTAATCAGAGGATTGGTCCATTATATAAATTTTAAAAATACTTTTCTTTTGAACTTCATAAAACAGTTGCTACTGGATCAGTTCTTCTCTTTTTTTGATTATGCATCTGCTTCATTTTTTTTATATTAGTCAAGTAGAACTTCAAAAACTACAGGTTGTTTAAGCAATAAGCCACGAGGGGGTGTGGGTTATCGGGGAATTTACCACGGCTGGGGTGGTTTGCCCACGAGGCGTAACCGAGTGGGTAAATCTGCCCCAGCTGTGGTAAATCCCCTGATAACCTGCACCCCCAAGTGGCTTATTGCGATTATACAAGGGATTGGAAGCAAAAGATTAAAAAAAGAGCAATAAATAGTTCATATTTATTTTTTAATGTCTTTTTCGTGACTCTTTAGTGTGGTAACCTTTCTCTGTTAGTTAAATAGTCCATTACTGCCATCTAGAATGGGTGTCATCCCTTAGTAACCCCCCCAGAGAGAGACACAGAGACAGATATATTTCGTTTTTAAGTTTGCAGTCTTTTTTTTGTTTTTGGTTATGACTGAATGTGGCACAATGTGAACGTTTCCACAGTTTGTAGATGGTAGCGAAAGAGGGGGCTGTAATGGAGAGCAAGTGAGAGGTCAGCCAGGTGCAGGTCAGAGAGCGAGAGAGAGAGACTGTGAAGCTTCGTTTTTGTTCCGAGAGAGAGAGAGAGAGAGAGAGAGAGAGAGAGCAGTGTGAAAATTAAATGTTCATTGCTGCTCACCTAGAGAAAGAGAGGAGGCAAGGTTTCAGGTTTTTCCTTTTTTTTTTTTTGAGAGTTTGTTTCTCAGTTTTGGGAACATGTTGCGAGCAGGTGTCACGTTTCAATACGCAGACAGCGTGATGTGTTCAGCGCTGCGACTGGGCAGAGTGGGGCGTCAGAGGTTGTGGTTTTCTTTTCAGCTTCCGGGCATGCGGACACAATGGTGTTATGGGGAATTATAGAGCTTTTTTCTGGCCGTTTCATTTTGGTTTGTTTTTTACAAATCACAGCATAGAAGAGAGAGTGGGGATGGAGCGGAGAGCTAGCGGGAATGCAGTGGAGAACAAGCTACAAGTTAGGTGGATAAAGTGGTCGGTTTACGTGAATGACTTATGAAAATGCTGTTGGGTGATATCTTGGTTAATTAAGTTGTTTTTTTAGTTGTTGTGGTTGCACAGGTAGAGGGCCAGTTAGTACACCAACGTTTATTGAGGAAATGAAGATGGCGACTAGGAATTATTTATTTTGTTGTTGTTGTTATTGAGATACGGCTGGCTGGCATCTTTTACGGTGATTATCGGTAGATAATCAACAGAGGTAAGGTGCCAGCCTGCCTATCTGATTGGTCAGTGTCCGAGGTCCATTGTATAATTATAATTATACAATGGCAAGAAGAATTTTAAGAGCCTGATTGGCTGCTGACTCCTTGAGACAGTGATGTTATTACACAATAACATCGCTGTATCTAATGGCAGGCACACACATAACCATAGGACAGTACAGGATATCACTCCCTAATGGACAACCCCAAAGTCAACACAGCTCACAGTTACATCTGCAAGCCTCTCCTGGCTCATAGTATGTCACATTAAAATCATCACCCCATCCACAAATGTGATTTCATTTTTATATTGCCAACCTCATTGAAACTGCAGCTTTGATAAACATTAACTTTTACCTGCAACTGCTACTCTGTGCGGCTCCATGTTTCACAGAGCAGACTTCCTTCAGGAACTCTCACGTTTACCCACTCGTTTGCCAAATGCCCATTAAAACTTACCAGCCAAAAAGCATTTAAACTAAAAATAAAAGCAACACCGTTACAAAATAATGGCTTTTCCTTCTCCCGCACGCACTCCCACCACGGCAATCAGACTTTTCCACAGACAACCACTAAAACCTAAAAAAAATTAAAAAAATCAGAGCTCTGTTCTTTTTTTTAATCATTTAACATTTTTTTGTCACCCCTGGACAACCCACATCTGACCGACCCATTCCTATCCCCATGCCTTTCCCTCCACCACCACCCCCACACTCCCCCAATCACCATGGAGTGTTGGAATAGTTATAAGATGCACATACTTTTGTGTATCAAGTATAACTATATGTACTGTAGCTATTACTACTCAGTGTGTTTATTTGTTTGTTTTTTTTAAATCTCTTTTTATACCCTCCTGGTCGCCCTCGCCACTCTTCTCCTTTGGGCTATCTCAATGCCCTCCAGTCCCCACTGAGTCTGCCCCTAGAGTGCCTCTCTGGTGACTCCTACCTGCCTCCTTCCTCCCATGGAGCAATTTGCACAGCGGGGTCTGCCCGTGGTTGCAGACTGGGTGGCTGGAGTGGCCGTCATCCAGAGTGCCGCGGGTTGTTTTCCGTTTTTCTGTCCTCCCTCCCCACTGGGGACTCCGGCTCGGTAAGGATGGCCAGCAGCATGCCTGCCAAGTGCCAGATGACGTCCTCCTCCCGGCTCCCCCAATGGGAGCCACCCATTTCCCTGAGAGTCGGTAAGCCCAATCGCTCTCCCGGGCTCGGGTGTATTGAACACCCCGGTATCCCTCCCAGAAGAGCAGAGCATCCGTGGGGCGCTCGATCCTCCTTCCCCCTACCGATGACCAGTCCGTTCCCAAGCCGGGTCACGGCGTGGTGTGAGGTGTGGCGTCCAGCGCCTCAACCCTCAGCACCACCGGGCCGGCCCTACTCAGTGTGTTTAAATGCAGAAGTCGACACTAGGCCCATTGAGACTGCCTTCACCACACAGTGTTGGGTAGATTATCCGTCCCTAACATAGTAATACTTATCCAAAGCATTTTTAAATTTGCTAAAGTCTGTAATACAGTATTTATTATGTACTGGCTCAGGGCATTCCACAGTTTACATGCCCTTATTGTGAAATAATTTTTCCTTTTATTAGTAAATGCCCATGGAATGCTAAGCTGTTTACTGTGACATCTTTAGTTTTCAGGTTTTGTAGCCATAGTCAGATTGCATCCATTAATTAAGTCTTTCTCCTGCAGGATGTTAAATAACAGTAATATATCTCCTCTGTCTCTGTGCAGTTGTTGGTCATAGAGATCAAGCTCCTGGAATCTGTCTGAATTTGGGATATCTCTCTATAACTCTTTTAAGAATTTTTATGGTTGGTTATAAGTTTTATTGTCTATCATGCTGCAGGTCAAGCAATTTGTAAGCAAACCATTTTTTAGAGCCTTGCATACAGTATTTAAGGCAATGGTAAACAACTAGACCCACCCCCCTGACAAAGCTCATCTGAGTGAGGTGCTGCAGCATTTGGGTTGACTAGCTGGAAAGGCTTTGGCACATGTAGCTCACCTATTCATTGTTTGCACCACTCTTGAAGAATCCAATTAAATGTTACCAGCATCTGTACTTGGACTGTGTCTCTTCATTCATTTGAGTGTGGCTGGTGAGTGTACTACACTACATGAGTGCATGTAAATCTTTTTTTTTTTTTTATCACAGCTGCTATTTCTATGCCCTCCCCCCAACAGCCCCCTTCTGCCTGACCCCCTCCCAGCTCCGTCCCCCGAATTACCAGGGTTTACCTTATGCCTGGCCCGGGAGCAGTGCCTGTGGGGAGTCGGGTGTCATCCTGCCACTGGGGATTTTTCCTCCTTTTGTCGCCCCTTCTTGTGTCCGCGCACCATGCAATGGGTGCAGCAGCTGTCTCCACCTCCGCAGAGGCAGTCAAGCATCCTGGGTGTGGGCGAGTCTCCTTAGCTGTGCCATTCACAGCACAGACCCCCCACCGCGAGGAAGGAGAGCTGTAACACTCAATCCTTACCTCTCCGCCAGCCCCCGAGTGACCCGAATCCATTCCTGAACCCAGGTCACTGGCATGGCGTGAGATGTGGCATCCAGCACCTCAACCCTCAGTGTCACCGGGCCAGCCTGTGCATGAAAATCTGTTCTTAGTTTCTGTACCTGTGGGGCTGGCTGCCCTGACATGCACTGGACCACTATGAGGAGTGTGCAGTAAGCTTTGTTTTCCTCCTCCAGAATCCCTGTTCCCATTGTTCCCTTTATTCCCACATTAGTCATAAATTCTTTCTCACACTCTTTTCTTGGTATCTCCAGGGAATCCCTCCAGGCCCAAAAGCCATTGATGAACATCCTTTGAGAGAATGCCCACCTGGGAACCCACTACTGCTGTCCAGATCTGCTCAAGATGTTATCCAGCCAGCCAATACTTCTACCCAACCACCTGCGCTGCCTGCTTGGAGGCATCCAGACTCAAGGCCTATCACACAGGCATCTCACCAGCAGTACCGAAGAAGGTGACCTGGGCATGTGGGAAACCCAAGATTCCGTCTGCTGATGCCTGGCAAAGGTGCACCTCTGTCCAGTAACCACTGTCCATCACCCCTCCTCTAAAGGGCTTCCAACCAATTGGGTGCCACTATATGCATGACTACCGAATCCCTCTTGAACCCCCCCTCCCCCAGAGAACCCTCACAGCAGGCAAGCCCTTGATCCTTCTGCCCCTTCCAGCTGTTCCAGGTAAAGAGAGCCTTACAAGGGATTCTGTGCAACCCTGACCCTGTTACCTTGCCACTAAGCCAGAATTAGTGGACCCCACCAACATCCAATGGTGTACAAGAGACCCCAAAGAGAACCCATACCCAGGGCCCCTACTTTTCTGTGGCACAGTGGGGCCAAGTTCTGTGGCAAGACTACCATTTGCCTCAGAACTTCTGCGGCGGTGGTTTGTAATTTCTGCAGAAGTTCTGTGGCACTAACAAACTACCACATCAGTGACAGCTTGTCATCCTGACTTCACTTTCATGGCAGTTTTTATAGCAGTTAAGATGGTGGAAAGCACAGTTAACACTAGTTCAAAAAATAACAGAATTATAAAAATAATTTTATGTCTAAAAAAGCAAAACAAATGTCTCTCCCTTAAGGTCCTAGCCTGTTAAATAAATGACATATGCAGAGGGGATCTCATGTGATAAATAAGGTATTTCTATATGCGTGTGGGTGTGGTGAGAGAGACAGAGATACTGTATATGTGTGTGTGTGTGTGTATATATATATATATATATATATTTTTTAATTTCCATGAACTTGCATCCTCATTCATACAGGTCTCATTAGAAATGGAATAGAGGAGTTATTGCAAAACTCATTTTTGATGTCAACCTGCTTTCCCTGACACACTACATAACACCATCAGGCCATGATATGCATGTGAACCGATTGTGAGATAGAGCTCTCCAGACCAGCACAATGTGTCCACCATGTGACAGAACACTGCACCATACCTTCCCAGGCTCCGAGCAATGATGTGTTCCACCAATCCTTGTGCTGTCCAGCCAGCTCTCAGAGCTAATCTCTGAACCTGAGTTGCCAGCATGGAAACACAGCATGCTACCCTCTGGCCCAACAGCTGTCACTGCACACAACATTTCTCCATAACTTTTAGGTGATTCTATCAACCAGTGACAATATGTAATCAATAACCCTGGCAAAATGCGATAGTGCAATTGTTTATTTAACAGGTCTATTGTTTCAACAGGTCTACACATTATTCTATTCCACTTTTCTGGGCATAATTACTTTATTTTTCTTAAAAATGACAGTTAAATTCATTTTACCAGTTATTCATTTCAGATGACATCTCTATACCTTAAAGACACAAATAGGTTTGTACAAAGTGAGGTATGGACTTAACAGGTCTGTACTATTGACAAGATTTTGTTTAAGTTGGCCCTAGTGCAATAATGTAAGACTGAAAATTGTATTAGGCTGCAGTGCAGGTTGAGCAAATATCACCATGCCTGCTGTGCTGTGCCACCGTCTCTGGCAGTGGGAGCTGTGGCAGATAAGTGACTGTTCATTTCTGTTGCAGATTGCAGCCATTTCATTAGCTAATGTATGATGTTATAGCAATGATAACATCACATTCTGAGCATATAGGGGGTTTAGGATATAAAAAGAGGGGAAGGGAACCAGATTCTATGGAAAAACTGAAATATTAATAAAAAATCAACAAGAAGAGTGATTCTCGGCAACACAAGAAGTTCTATGGTAGATTGCAAGTTCTGCACAAATTCGCGGTCAAGAGAATCTAGGGCCTTGCCTATACCTCTCTGAGCCTGAACACTAAGTAGAATAAGTAGGCTTCCCACAGTCCCTGAGGCCTGAAACGTGCGGCAGTGCTACCTACTCCTGACAACAGCCTCTCTATGTCCTAGCCCTGTGAGGAACGCCTAGAAACCACCTTCTTCCTGCCAAAATCTCCTATTTATCCCTGTTCACTTAATCTCTGTCCCACCAGCTAAGGGGCAAAGGGATTGGTGCACTAGCACCCCGTGCTCTGATGGACACTAGTAATAACCCAACCCTTTTCCAGGGGAAGTGGATTTTACATAGTTTTTGTATTTGGTTACTGGGTGGACACCTGGGCAGCAAGTGGCCATTTGGAATGGTGACCCAGAGACAACAAATGCAATACAATGACAAACAATAAAATACACATACAGTAATACACAATATACAAGGAGGCAATAGATGTAGAATGTGTTTCAAACAACATTATGTAAAGCTAAAACATTTGCATCTGTATATAGATTTCAGATAATATTTGATCAAAATATGTAAAATTAATTTGAGAACTGCTTTCTAAAAGATTCAGGGGAAGAAAATTCCAGAACCGACCACTAGAAACTAAAAAGTAGGCTGCATATCTAAAGATTTTAAAAGGTGACATACAACTGTGCTTAGCTATTGCACAAGTATTATATGAATCAGAAAGTGGGGCAATCATCTAAGAAATCTGCAAGGGAACCTTACCAAGAACCACATTATGAGCCATTGTACACACATAGTATTTGCAACAGTGCTCAAAGGCCAGTCAGTTGACATAGTTAACCATGGAATTTCCAAACCTTCATGAGCTGATTAAATGTATCAATTCTTAACTTTAAGTTTACTGTTGGAGAACTCACACTTGGTTGCAAAAGCTTCTGAAGTAATTTTTAAGGCTGAAAGGGGAAGGAGGATAAGCTTAAGAATGTTTCTGAACCAGCACGTTGATGCAGGCACTGAGCTACCACTTGGGATTCAGCGACCTGGGTTCTGGAACAAGCCCAGATCACTGGAGGGCCAACAGAGGGAGGAGGACTGAGCATCCCAGCGGACACTCTCCTCCTCCAGGGAGGGAGGGTCGCTGCCTCCTGTGCAGTGCTACCACCTGACTGATCACTGGTAGAAGTGTAGTAGAGGTAGAGTGGGAGGGGCGACATTGGCCAGGCTTGTGATTGATGCCTAATTGTGCATGTTGTCATCCAAGAACTCCCTGAGTGCTGGCATCCTAGGATCTGGGAAGAAATCAATGGAAAACCCCAGCTGAGGCAGGATGATGCCAACTCTTCCTGCAGGTCCCATACCATTGACTGTGGCATCCATCCACAGAAGCTGGTTGAGAAGTTCTCAAGGGGACTGGGGCAACCCTGATGACCACGAGCCCCACCGTGAGGGGGGGAATCCACAGGGGTCTAAGGTGGAGGGGGGCAAATCCCAGAGAAGACTTGTGTGGGACAAACCACAGGGGTCTAAGGTGGAAGAGGGCAAGTCTCAGTGAAGACTGGTGTGGGACTGAAGCAAAGTAGGTGGAAGGGGGCAGGTAGGTGTGAAAACGGAACACAACAAAAACAGTGCACACACCAGGCTCGAGAACATAACAAACAGTGAATTTATTGGCACAGCATAAGAAAATGAACAGTATAGTCCCTATGTATTGCCACCCAAAGTGGCTTCCTCAGTGGGGATTGGCTGACTTACAACACTTCTGCTTAAATACCTCTAGTTATAAGTTAATCTGCAACGCTCGCGTTAATTAATTAGTGAGAAGTATCATTAATAAGTGCTAGTGCTAGATAATGAAACCACTTTGGATGGAGATACATAGGGGCTATATTGCTGTTTGAAACTTATTACGTTTGTGAATAGATATTATATTATAAAACATGTACAGAAAGTGGGCAAAATCAAATTCTAATGCAGACAGGACACACAATATTTCCTCTTACAGCAGTACTCTCCATTGTAAAGAGAAGGGAGGCGAGACAGGCACATTCTATATTAAGTGGTGAATATACTGTGGTCTGGACTACATGCTCCACTTTCCCAGATACTAGCATAAAATTTATAATAAATTTTAGCAGATGAATAAAGGCCAATATAGTAAAAACCGATTTGGATTGCTTTCAAGATGTAGAGAACATGGGGTTAACCATGGAGAGCGAGCAACACCTATTCCATAAAATTGTATAGGTATGCTTGTTCAAACTTTCCAAAAAACTGAAAAATAAGGAAAGTACTGTTACATATAGGAAAATTATAAAACAGAGGGCAATCACAAACCAATATAAATCCGTATTGGTAATACAATACTCTGCTCCATCTGCCCCTTTTAAAGTAAAAAAAAAAATCACAGAATGGAAACAATGTATACACCCTCTAATAAATAATGGCACAGTTTGAATAAATAATTAATATAAATATGTGATAGCTTATTTGCAGTTTCAGAAATAGACTGGAGTCCTGCCCTGTCCACAAAATACTGCCACTAAGCATAATGCATCCAAACATGAATCATGTTATACAGAAACACAAGGAACTGATTAGAGACCCATAAATCTACATTTAAACATAGACAAAATAATAGCATGATTCAAACTAATTATCTATCTCTGGACTGCATTGTCTATAATTCTATATGGATTTAAAAGGCATCAGTGCCACTAAATATATAAACATGATGTGCAAACTGTGGAAACTGAAACGTGAAAATTAAAAATATTAAAAACACAATATATTCGATCCAAAACACTTACTCGCAATATAAAGTGGATTCCTGGAAACCATTCTGAAGTTTATAGCATACACTGACATTTGAAACTAGGTCTGTTCATGGAGGCCCAAGCATCCATATTAGTTGGAGAGGAGGGAGGAAAGAGGGGAAGGAGAAGCTACTTACAAGTACGGTATGTAATTTGTTTGGTTATTTAGGCCCTGGGATTGTACAGCACTAAGGATAAAAAGCCAATGTGTTTCCCTCTGCAGGAGGGTACGTAGTGTGTCACCTCCCCCTGTAGGGGAATAGACATGCTCTAAGGCTCTGAACTTAAATCCATGTATTCTGCTCTGGTATTCCGCCCTAAACTGCGCACCCAGGACATTGTTCATGGTCATGTTAATAATAGCATGTATGTGCTTCTGGGTGTGGCCCTTCAGGGGGACACACTGCACAGACAACATAAACAAACCACAAGGGCAACCAACATGCATAAACACAAAAATTGGTTTTGTAGTCCACATGGTGCTGACGTTTGTGGCTGATACCTGTCTTGGGGTGAATAAATCTATCCCCTGTTTCTGCAAAGTCACAAATATTATACTGCTTGCACCTATTAAAGCCAGTTCTCACACTCTGATTTTTGGATTTGTTGTCCACAAAATGACTACTGGTGATGTGGCCCTCCAAACTTGTGCCTCTGTAGAAAGTGACTTAGGGTATTGGGCCTACCAGATGTTTTTAACTCTTGGTCTGCCTGTAGTACAGCCCATCTCTCCCAGATAATCTGTTTTGTTTCCATGGCCTGGCCACTGTATTGTAGGGGTGAAAGGGGGCATAAACAGTAAGTAAACAAAACAGAATGCTTCCACATCTGGGGAATTTGACCCCCCATATAACTCTACCAGATTAGCAATATTTGTATTGAAGCTGGACTGCCACGGATTTTGGCAAAATCAATGGAAGTAATTTTTCACTGTGGTTACAAATGTTACATTTATCCTGGTGTCACAGGTGTAACTCAACAGAGTGGGCAAAAGTTTCAGCTCTGTCGCGAGGAGGAGGAGGAGGTGTGGTAGGTGGTGGCGAGATTTTCCACACTATAATCCGCAAAATGTGATCTAACCTTTGAGGAAAGAACTAGACTGTATCACTGTGACACAGATGATTAGATAACTTTATCAGAAAAAAGTATCCCAGTGAACCGAACCCAAGTTTGAGTAATCCAAACAGTCCTCCGATTTGTTGCAACCAATACAAGCATTTTTGCAAATACAGACAGAATCTCCTTTGATGCACACTGAGTCATAATTAGCTCCTTAAAATTAAATTAGTCTCTGTCCGTGTGACAAATAAAGCAATATAGTAGAAGAAAGCCTAATGTAAGCTACAAACTTAGTCCCTTATTCAGTAAATGAAATATGGTAACCATAAGCAGGAGAATGAACATAATTTTTTCTAATAAATTAAAGTCCTTGGGCTGGATTCTCAAATGTTTCCAAATGCCAAAAGCCCCAGGTGCACCAGACATATGACCCATGGGGTTTGCAGCATTCTCCCAGCTGGCAATCAGGATTGTCTATCCTCTGCCCCGATTGCCACAAGATAGATTAGTTTTTGCTAGTCAAGCTTGCGTTAGTTCTGGGTACCCTTTTTTTACACCAAATATTTAGTGCAAGCTGCCGTGAATCAGGTAAACTTTGCACAAGTGCACCCAATCTACTAAAATCAGGTGCAGTTGAGGCAAAGGTGTTTGATTCAGCTGTGCTCCCCCCCAAAAAGGGTTGGATGCAGTGCTTGACACCAGCTCTGTATCCTTTGAAAATTCAGTCCCTAATGTTTTGTACTCTGGTGAAGTCATTCCCCTTTTATTTACATAGTAACAAAAAAAATTTAAGTACAAAAGGACTCCCGGTCTATCACATCCACCTCTTTCATCCCCCTGCTTCAAAATCAGGGATGAAATCAGCATGCTGTGCAAGACGTACTCATTTTGGGGGATTCCCTACCTCCTCTGCTACCCAGTGTACCCAGTAATTTCTTTGTCAAGCAGCCATTTTTCCAGGCTTATCTTAAAGGTCTGTACCGCCTTTGTGTCTACTGTCTCTACTGCTAAGCTGTTCCATAGGTTCACTGCCTTCTGGGAGAAAAGTGTCTCCTACTGTTACCCATGAATGTACCACCACTGAGCTTCAGGGTGTATCCCTATATCCTGCTGGCAGATCAAACCTGCCGGACTGTATCTTGTCAATACCCTTCAGTATGCTAAAATCTCAGATCACGTGCCTCTCATCCTTCTTTTCTCCACGGTGAACATGTTAAGAGCCTCCAGCCTTTCCTCATAGTTTGTGTCCCCATACCACTGATCATTTTGACAGCCCTGTGTTGCACCCACTTGACTACCTCAATGTCCTTTTTGTATTGAGGAGACCAGAACAGCATGCATTACTCCAGGTCTAGTCTAACCAGGGCCTTGTAAAGTGGTGTACTTTCCAGGTCTGGCCTAACCGGGCCTTGTAAAGTGGCATGCTTTCCAGGTTTGGCCTAACCAGGGCCTTGTAAAATTGCATGCTTTCCAGGTCTGGCCTAACCAGGACCTTGTAAAGTGGCATCCTTTCCGGGTCTGGCCTAACCAGGGCCTTGTAAAGTGGCATGCTTTCTGGGTCTGACCTAACCAGGGTCTTGTAAAGTGGTGTACTTTCCAGGTCTGGCCTAACCAGGGCCTTGTAAAGTGGTGTACTTTCCAGGTCTGGCCTAAACAGGGATTTGTAAAGTGGCATGCTTTCCTGGTCTGTCCTAACCAGAGACTTGTAAAGTGGCATGCTTTCCAGGTCTGGCGTAACTAGGGACTTGTAAAGTGGCATGCTTTCCAGGTCTGGCCTAACCAGGGCCTTGTAAAGTGGCATGCTTACTTCTGCTCTGCTAGTCACACTCCCACCCTGCCTATCATGTACTCCAGCAATCTGCTGGCCCTCTTGACAATAGGCATGCACTGCTTATCCTGCTTCATCCTCTTATCTATTATGACTTTCAGGTTCTTTTTCTCCTCTACTGCAACAAGACACACAAGTGTGTAGGTCCTACCTTTGTTTTTCCTCCTGCAGTATAGCATTTTGCATTAACTAAATTGAATCTGAGGCTGCATGAGTCAGAACAGTGGCCTGTTTTCTCAAGACCTCCTGAAGTTTGTTTCCATAGCCAATGGAGTCCACCATTCTGGCCAGCTTAGTGTAGTCTACACACTTAAGCAGACTGCTGGAGACTCAAGCCTCCAGATCATTGATGAAGAGTTTGAAAAGCAGTGGCCCCAACACTTACAGTATCCCTGAGGGACATCACTGATACTCTTTTCCACTCATATTAGTGTCTGGAACCTACCTGTAACCCCCAAACCAGTTAACAATCTACCTTGTGTATTTCTGATACATACAGCACTGCGCTATTTTACTTTACCCAGTAGCTTGTCAGGTGCCACAGAATCAAATGTCTCACTGAAGTCTAAATAGACTATGTCCACAGCCCTGCCCCTGTCCACCTCCATGGTCATCCTCTTGAAGAAGAAGATCAGGTTGGTTTGCATGATCTGCCCCATATAAAGCTATGCTAATAAGGGGCAAGTACCTTGGCTTCAACCGCTTTCTCCATTCTTCTGTCCATGATAATGGCCTCCAGGACCTTGCACAACACTGACATTAGGCTGAGCAGCCTGTAGTTGCCCATGTTGGACCTTGGCCCTTCTTGAAGGTGGAGATCACAGTGTCCCCTTCCCAGTCCTCTGGTACTACACTTATCCAAACATACTCCTGAAAAATTATTGCAGGTGGCACTGCCAATTGTTGCTTAGTTCAACTATGATCCTGTGATATATCCAATCTGTCACTTGGTATTTATCTGGCTTCAGTTTTGCCAGATGCCTATCAGGAAAAGCTGATGTCCACTAGCTAGTGGCTACATCATGGCTACCTCTGATGTTATAACCTTCCCAAAGAGCCCCCTACCCTCTCCCTTTTGTGATCACTGAAGATAAGTACTGATTAAGCAGCTTAGCCATCATCTCTGGCTCTCTCACATGTTCCTCCTTCCACCCCCATTTTCAAGGGCCCAGTTCCCTCCTTTACTTTCCTTCTTCCATTTAGGTATTGGAAGAAGGCTTTGCTCTCTGCAGCTCCTGCTGCCATCCTGGCTTCTAACCCTTTCTTGGCTTTCTTATTTCTAGTCTTGAAGTTCCTCATTGTACTCCACTCAGCTTGGAAGCAACCAGTTTTTGAAACTGCGCTGCACATTGTGCCTCACAGGAGGTTAGTTAAGAAACTAAGCAGCCTGGGCATGGCGGAGAAAGTGACAAGCTGGGTAGCAAATTGGTTAAGGAATAGGAGGCACTCAGGTGATAGGAGAGTGACTAGTGGGGTGCCATAGGGTTTGGTGCTAGTGCTGGTGCTGGGACTGGTCCTTATCAGTATTTTCGTAAGAGACATTTCAGAGCAGCTTGAGGGAAAGTGTGTCTCTTTACAGATAATACAAAAATCTGCAACAAGGTTGGCACTTAGGAAGGAATGGAGACAATGCAAAGGGATCTGCTGAAACTAAAAGAATGGTCTAGAAGGTGGCAGCTGGGTTTCAATGCCAAAAAGTGTAAGGTTATGCACTTAGGGCTGCGGAACTTAGGGTCTGTGTATAAGATGGGGGAGTGGAGCTTACAGTCACCAAGCAAGAAAGAGTCCTAGGGGGTCATCATATCTGATGACATTAAGGTAGCTGGGCAGTGTGACAAAGCAGAGGGAAAGGTTAGCAGGATGCTGGGTTGAACTGGGAGAGGGATTTCTAGCAGCAGGTGTGAAATGGTGCTGCTGTTGTATTGCTGACTGGTGAAGCCCCACCTGGAGTACTGTGTCCAGTTCTGGAGGCTGCACCTCTGCAAGGATATTGAAAGGGTGGAGGCAGTACAGATGAGGGCAACCAAAATGGTGAGGGGGATTGCACAAGAAGCCATATGAGGAAAGGCTGCTGGAACTCAACATGTACTCCCTTGAAGAGAGAGAAGAGCGAGAGGGGAGATGACTGAAACCTACAAGTACCTCACAGGAATGAACATGGGGCAAGTGGAGAGTCTGTTTCAGAGAAAGGATAACACTAGAACAAGCCAGAATGCAATGAAGTGGAGATGGGGAAACTTTAGGAAAGATGTGCAGAAATACTTCTTCATGGAAAGGGTGGTGGATGACTGGAACAGCCTGACAGAGGAGGTAGTGGGGGGAGGCAAAGACTGTGTGGAGCTTCAAGCATGCTGGAGATAGGCACCAGGGCAAATTAGGTACAGGGACGGAGAGAGGCAGTGACACCTATGACATACTAGGGTCAGTGGAGAAAGAATAGACGGGGATAAGAGGCAGACTGGATGGGCCTAAAGGTCCTTTTCTGTCAACAAAATCTATGTTTCTGTGTTTCTTCCCTGCGGTTATAAACCATCTTTCTGTTCATAATCAGCTGCCTTAGGTTCCTGTTGAGCAGGGGAGGCCACTTCTTAGCCCTTTTCTCTTATTGCTTACAGAAATACAGACCTCTGTGGCTGCTTGGAGTACCCTCTTCAATAAACACATGTACACTGCATTACCCATCTCATGCAGAAACTCCAGACATTTGGACACTAGGTTCCTCATCTTGGCAAATTCCTGCTTTCTAAAGTTTCTGATCTTGGTGGCTGAAGTCTGGCTAGTTTTCCCTGTTACTAGGGAGGTTACCCAGTTTTATAAAATGGGCCATGTAAATTCTGTAACCTCATTGGTCAAAACACATCACATGGCAATTAATTATATTTTCTAACAGCTGCACGCCTCACCTAAACTACATATTTATTTAACAAATAAAAGCCATTTTATAAGTGTGATAACACATTCCAGAGTGTGTGGTCATAAGGGAATAATGCACTTCTCAGGTATGTGCGGCACTTGGCTATGCCTCGTGCCTTAGAGTCACCCAAAGGCATGCATTATTCCCTTATAATCACACACCATGTCTTGTGTTATCCCTTACATGCCACTGCCTCCCTTGGGTCATTGACTTTTGTACTGCAGATGACCCCACCCTCACTGCTGAGCACAAGGTCAAGGGTGGCCTCAAATCTAGTGGCTTATTGGACAGTCACTCCTATCCCCCCGCTTCTTCAAGCCTCCTCCCCGGACAGCACAGAAACTCCCCAGCAGCCCACACACAGTGCAGCCGGACCATCGCAGAGTCTCTGTGGGCAGCTGCAGTAGCTCCTGTTCCCTCCCCCACTTCTTCAAGCTTCCTCCCTGGACAGCACAGAAACTCCCCAGGTACATGCAGCAGCATCACTCTGGCATTGTGAGCGATGCTGTGATTCATGTGGCACTACTACATTCTGCCCACCCACCCAACCCTACCACCCTTCACCCAAAGATGGTCCTAAATTTATGTGCTGCTCCTAAACCAATCAGTCTACTTTTGCACACCCACCAGAGTCCTAAGTTAGACCTTTTCTTCTCCCCTCTTTTCCCACTTGGTCTGTTTCCACTCAGCATTCCCTTGCTGGAATTTCCTCCCATTACCTTCTTGCTGACCTGGCTACTTGGTCTTAGTGATATAGCTCTGTGACTGCAACCATATTGCCCTTTACTGTTTAAAATCCACATAATGTAAAACAGACTAAAATGACTGCTATACAATTTCTCTGCCGCCACCTATTTTCCTCCTATTCACCCTCCTAGCCTTACCTTCTCTCTATGATATCCCTGCCCCCGTCTGCTATGTCCCACATTAACTGCGCTATTATATGGGTCTGCAGTTTGCTATTAACTTCCTATCTCCTACTGTGTCTCATGTCTGTCCCCTGCTGTAAATTGACTAATATAGCGCTGCCAGTTCCTAACGACTTCACCTTCTCTAATATGCTTGTATTATACAATAGCTGCTCAAATCCCACTCTGCTTCTGTCCTCTAACATCTTTTTTCTCACTACAGCTTATGCAACTAAGAAATGTCTAACTCGACCCCCACACCTGTTTCCTCCCTATGTTCATCACAAGCTCTGATATCTATGCCTTTTTGCTCTTATCCTGGCAGGTGATGTTGAACCCAACCCAGGACCCCTAGCCTCCATCCCCTACTCTGATACAAACTGAAAGGGGGTAAAGGGGATTCCTATTGCACACCTAAACATAAGAAGCCTTCTTTGCAACCTTACTGACCTTGAGGCTTGGGTGGCTTTGTACCACTCTGACATTATATGTATTTCTGAAACATGGCTGAAGCCTTCCATTCCGGACTCTGCCTGTTCCCTATCTAACTACAACCTACTATGATGTGACATCCCCCTCCTAAATGAGAGGGTGAGGTTGCCATCTACTTCAAAACTAATTTAAACCTCTCTACTCTAACCTCCCCCTCCCTCTTTCACTGTGAAGCATTCCATTCTGTCCTCTGCCTAGGAGACACGAACAGTTTTAGCCTTTGCCGTATTGGTCCTTGTAAGAACAGATCCAGAAGCAAATTATTTGATACTGAGTGGGTTTTGCTTTTCATGATCTGCATTCTTAAACACACTGGAACACTCTTAATTAGGCTACATAACTCTATGATCAAAATGTTCTTATTTCCTCTGAAGGTATCTCTAAGTCATTTTAATTTATGTGCAGAGTACTCCCTGTTTAATGCACATCTGACCTTTAGGCATTTTCAGCTGTAACTGAACTGATACTATTTAACATCTCTGATGTTCCTTCTGTTATTTTTTAAATGAGTATTTTAAACCAATGGGAATATTTTCTGTTTTTTTCTGCATGATCTGGGTGTTAAAAGTATGGGATTTTCTAAATAATTGTCATTAAGCTTCTGAGGAAGGATTGGATTGGTCCAAAAGCTAAATCACTTTGTTCTTTTTGTTTAATCTACATTGGTCCAATAAAAGGTATCAAATCATTTGCTTCTGAATCTGTAGGAGACACAAAGAAACTACACATTGTCTGTGCATACAACCCCTACTGATGGCATTTCCAATTCTCTGAACTTGTCTCCCAGATCACCGCGACTGTAAATCACAATGAAGTCATAATCCTTGGTGATCTTAATCTTGATGGGCTAGGAAAATCCAACAAAGCCTTCAACACAATTATTAAGGGTTTTAACCTTCATCAGCTTATTGCTAGGTCTTGACAAACTGTAGATCAAGCACCCTTATAGACTGGATCCTGGTCAGTAGGATCGATAGAATATTCAATGCCAGCACACCTTCTAACTCCATCTCTGACCACTCCCCCATAAACTGCATATGGCGAGCAAACTAATTCTCCACCCCACCCCCTAAAATCATCTCCTTTTGCAAGTTCTCCAATTTAAACCATTCAGCATTCCTGTCTGATGTATCCAGGATTGACTGGGCCTGTATTTATGCCACAAATGATGTCCAAGTGGTGCTTGACTACTTTCTACCACAGTTCTGTGCTCTTCAAAACTTCCATGCCCCAAAAATGTCTTGCTGGATCCATGGCTCTCAAGCTAGATGGCTTAGAAAAGACCTCCTTGCACAAATGAAAGCCAGGGATAAAAGTTGGGCTCACTACAGGGTCTCAGGCCTTCTCCCTGATCTACATGACTGTAGAGCTAAGAGAAATGCATGCAAAAGAAACATGCTACGTCTGGCCAAAAGCTCCTTTTGTAAAAATGTACTAATTGCTGCTGCTGGCAATTCAAAAAAGTTTTGGACACACATAAAAACCTTCCTGGGGGTGAAACACACACAATTAGAAAACAAAATGGTTCTAAATGGTGTGCACTGCAACAACCTCGTCACTATAGCAAACTCTTTTAGCAAACACTGCTCTGACCTATCCATGTACACTGCTCCCTTTTCTACTTCTCCGCCCTCTGTCATCAACCCCAATGTCAACCCAATTCACTCTTCCCCCCATTTCACTTCCATCTCATAACTAGACAGGAAGTTCTTTAAAGTGCTTAAGTCCATCTCTGACTGTACTAGTGTTGGGGTTGATGGACTTGAACCTAGGCTCCTTAAACTGGCTGGTCCCCTTCTTGCTTCTCCCCTTGCTCAAATCTTTAACTTGTCTCTCTGTAGTGGTACGGTCCCTAACATCTGGAAGGTCACAGCATAACATCCATTTTCAAGAAGGGTGAACAAATTCCATCTCAAACTATTGACCAATTGCTATCCCCTCAGTTCTAAGCAAGATTATTGAGAAACTGGTCTCCCTTCAAACTACTGCCTTTCTTCACGGTCACAACCTTCTCTCTGTCTCTCAACATGGTTTCAGGAAAGAACATAGCACTGCCACTGCTCTTCTGAAATGCACAAATGAAGCCAAAGTCACTATGAACAACAGTCTTCTAACAGGGCCAGTCTTTATAGATCTGACAAAGGCATTTGATCTGTCAGTTCTCCTCTTCTCTTAGCCAAAATGTGATCTCTAGGTTTCTCTTCTGACACTGTTGCCTAGTACTACAATTATTTGTCAAACAGGAAACAAGAGGTTACATTTAAATCCACTGTTTCTGATCTTTTCTCCATACACATTGGTGTCCTTCAGGGCTCTAGTCTTGGACCTCTCCTTTTCTCCATCTTTATCAATGGTATCTCACAAAACACCTCTACTTGCTTGTCCCTGGCTTTATTTATTTATTTATGGAAATGTTTCACCAGGAAATGCACACTGAGCAAAAAGATGCTCGTCTCACAGTGTGACCTGGGGTGGGGTTACAGAGGAGAGCAACTGTATACATTTGTACAAGTAAACGAAATTACAAGTCGGTACATAAGTATAATACCATGGAAACATGAAGTAGGAACAACACAGGAAACATTGCAACAAGGAGTTAACCACATTGTTACATGGAGTGAGAGAAAAAATTGTACAAAGAATTATAATGACAAAGGGTATAAAATATATCTACATACAAGTCCACTACTAACTACGGTAGCGCAATAGACAGAGAGTCAGGGTTAGAAGTGCACTAGGGGGTAAGAGCGGAGGATGGTGGATATATGCCAGCATTTATAGCCGTAGCTAAAGCCGCTGGTCAGGCTGCATAGGATCTAGAATAGGGCAGTGGGGGGAGGGAAGATGTTGGGGGGAAGGGAAAAGGTAAGACAAGAGGAGGAGGGAAGGGGGAGGTCAGTGACACTGGCAGTTTACAGCGTAGTATTTTGTCAGGGCAGAGGAGATGGAATACCTAGACGAGGAGTGACGGATTTGTGCTGGCAGGTCATTACAGAGCCTCAGGAGGTGGTAGGAGAAGGTTGATTGGCCAGCAGTGGTCCGGCAGTGAGGGATTACTAACAACCAAGAGTCAGTAGATCTAAGGGCATGAGAGGGGGGTTGGGGTGGGAGATAGGTAGGAGGTGAGGTAGGGTGGAAGGGACCCGAGCCAGAGGTCTAAAGCAAATTTAACGCAATGGAGTAGGTGCTGGCTGTCAAGGGAGGGGAAGGCCAGTGCATGGTAAAGTTTGCAGTGGTGGGTGCGAGGGGGGGCATTGATGGCAAAGTGGCAGAAAGCGTTGAAGCGGGGGTCCAGTCTGGATAGAGTTGACTTAGGAGCGGCACTGTCGACTACATCACAGTAGTTGAACGTAGGTAATATCATTTTCTGCACAATTTTGCATCTCACTGGTAGGGGGAGGCAACTGTGGTTTCTGTAGAGAGTGCCAAGCTTAAGGCACAGTTTTTTCAGGATAGCATCCACATGAGCTGAGAAGGATAGATGTTGGTCAAGCCAGACACCAAGGTACCTGAAAGCTGACATGTCCTCAAGGACAGCCCCGTCAAGGGTGTGGAAGTTTAGGGTAGTAGTAAGCCTGGATAGTCTCTGCCTAGTGCCGAAGGTCATGGAGACAGTCTTCTTGGCATTAAAGGAGAGTTGGTGGGAGCTTAGGGTTACCACCTTTTAAGAAGCCCAAAGTGGGACATTTCTTACTTAAACTGGATTTTTTGCAGGACAATATGTCATCTCAACCAATGCAACAGACATGTCTTTTCTAAATAATCAGAATTAAGACTAAGTGATGTAGTTTTTTAGTTGTTTCTTGTGTTTTTTATTATTTTAAGGTATTTTAGTTAAGGTATTATCATTTTTTTGCAACATTTAGAGGAAAATCAGAACATATTTTTTCTCTTATAATGTCAGGACATTTAGTATTTTTCATGTTTTTCTGCAGGACACAGCAGCCCAAATCGGGACTGTCCTGCAAAAATAGGGACAGGTGGTAACCCTATGGGAGCTAAACCAGTGCTGAATTTTGTTGAAATCAGCCTGAAGACTGGTGGTAACCTCCTCGGGGGTATATAGCCAGAGGAAAAGAGGACAGTGTCATCTGCATACATGTGAATTGAGGTAGTTGAGCAGGCAAGAGGTAGGTTGTTTAGGAGGATGAAAAAGAGGATAGGGATGACCACTGAGCCTTGGGGGACACCAGTAACTATAGGGAGTGGGGGAGAGGTGGAACCAGCAATTTTTACAGATTGAGTTCTCCCTTCCAGGTAGTCTCTGAAGCTGGTGGCAGGCATGGATAGGCCGGCTTCAGAGAGACAGGATAGCAGCAGAAGGAGGGGGACAATGTTGAAAGCTTTGGCTATGTTGACAAAGATGGCTGCAGTAATGAGACCTTTGTCCATCCCTGAGAGGACTGTCAGAGAGTCGTAGGAGGGAGGTGGCGGTAGAGTGTTTTTTTCTAAATCCAGATTGGTAGGGGGTGAAGAAGTTAGATTCCGAGAGGAAGCTGAGAGAGCACGAAGTGCTCCTGGAGTTTTGCTAGGGTGGGAAGGACGGAGATAGGGCGGTAGTTGGCCGCAGAGGTGGGGTCTCCTCCTTTGGAAAGTGGAAGGACTATGGTGTGTTTCCACTCCGCAGGAACTGATTCAGAGGCAAACGACAGGTTTAGTAGGGCAGCTAGCAGAGCTGCAATGGCGGGGCAGATGGATAGAGGAGTCTGGGGTCTAACCCATCAGGGGACTTTCCCTTGGAAGGGTTTAGGGAGAGTAGGGCATCAAGAGCTTCTGATGCACATGACTTAGTACTTTATCACAGCTCCAAAACCATCTCTGATTTAAACATCTCTCTCTCATCTCCTCCTTCTCCAACTCTGGCTCACTAGAAACAACCTAGTCTTAAATCCTAGCAAAATGTAATCCATGCTCTTTGGCTCTGCCACCAGGTTAAGAAATTGTAAGGGGCAATTGTCAATTACTAGTGTTGATGGTTCCCTCCTTGAGAATGTTAACTCCACCAAGTATCTTGGAGTCACACCTGACCCTTCACTAGACTTTGACCATCACATTTCCATAACATGCAAAGCTGTAAACTCTAAAATTGGTATTGCCTATAAAACCAACTATGCCTTAACTCCCTTTGCTAGAACTGCAATTGACCAAGGTGTTCTACTCCCTGCCCTTGCCTATGGCTCTGTAACCCATGCTGGAGCAGAAAAAAGCAGCCTCCATAATTGGTATACTACTCACAATAGCATTTTCCACTTTGCGTTAGCATTTCCTCACCTCACACATCATTGTCAGCTTTATAATGACCTAACTGGCCCTTCCCTACAGCCAACCGCCTTCTCTCCTTTGGCACCATGATAGACGGCATACTTCGTACTGATGTTCCTTCCTCACTTCTTCAAATGTTGTCATTGTCACACACCAACCCTTGCTATAACCTACAGTCAGGGGATCAAACCCTTTTAAAAGTCACTGGATGCAAAACCAACATGGGGTCCAGGGCCTTTTCCTACACTGCACCCCATTTCTGGAACTCGCTACCACTTGCTCTCTGGCTCTGTTCAACACATACCTGTTTCAAAAGAATGCTACGCACTCACCTTACAACGTCCGACCCTTGAAACAGTTTCCATCCTCCTTGACTTTCCCATTACTGTGCTCTTCCTCTACCCACTACTTCGCCTATTCCCTTTGCTCTGCTCGCTTCTCCCCACTACCTCACCTAACTAGCCCTCAGTACTCTCTCTGCACTTAAAATTCAGCTAACTCTCCTCAAACCTTTCCCTATAAAATGCTATTACCGGTTTTCTCTTCCTCAGCTCCTATCTGTACTTTGCTTCTCTCTGTGAATGCTGTAAATTGCTCCATTAAACTTCTTTACCCTCTCACCACCACTAGGGCACTTAGGAAGTTCTCACAGCTGTGAACTACTCCAATTATAATTGAATTTTTGTTCAGATGTGCACTGTGTATAATTTGTATATCTCTGCTCTGCTTTACATTGTATTTTACACATTTTCTACTTCTATAATTTTTTTCTGGGCTGTTCTGACTAGTGTAAATGACTTGTACTGCCTGTTTTTGTATTATGTTGTATTTTGCTTGCTTCACTTGTACTCTCCTGGGTCATGCCTGAAAACAGGCATTTCTATGTCTAGTGCATTTATCCAGTTATCAAAAACAAACAAATAAAAAAAATAAAATAAATGTTGCTCTAGGAAGCAGTCATTGAAGGTGGGCTGGAATTTGGACTCAGCCATGCTGTTAACCTTCTTAAGATACGCATCTATGCACAGGAGGCTGAAGCCACCCAGAATCACCACTGCATATGATTTTTCTACTCCCAACCAGCTGGGCATTAGGCTCCACTCAGCTGTTTAGGGACTTGTAGCACACCTCCAGGTTAACTGTCTTACCCCCCCCAAGTCATCCCAAATAGTCTCTGTAACACTGTCTGCCTCTCTGATGTCATCCTTGTTCTCTGCATTGACTCCCTCCCTCATGAAGAGAGCCACCTCACCCCTTCCTGTCAGTCTTATCCCTTCAGGCCAGTCAGTATCCCTCTAGCCTGATGTCTCAGTCATTTCTTTCTTCCATCAAATCTCCAAGAGGGACTCAAAGTTCTGGCCCTGGAACTGTAGGCCCAGCCCTCCTTTGAGCTCACCCTTTTTGCTGTGTGTGCTCCTCATATTGACCTGTATGCAAGTGGGAACAGTTGCCCATCCATGATCCAAGGGGAGGGGGAGGGTTGTTTTTCTTGTGCTCAACTGCTCTGCTGTCTTTCAGTTTCCCATATCTGCCATTTACCCGTGGTGCTCATGGGAACAGCAGTGGTTAAGCACAGTGGCCAAGTGTGAGAGAGTTATGTCGGGTGTCTCTGGAGGGGATCCAAGGACAGAGTCAGTTACTATGCCTGTTTTTAGTTTGAAAGCCGTAAGGGTACTGGATTTTGACTTGTATTGATTTACTACAGTTTTTTAAAGGTGCCATTTGTTTTCATTTGACTATGGAATTAGTATGTAATGAGGAGACAGATGCTAGCTAAATAAAATATTGGGACTACGGATGTATACCCATTACCTTTGAAATAAGTAATTTTAAGAAATAGCTAAAAAATCTTATAAAAAACTAATTTTTTAGGGTTATTGTCAGTATATGAAGGAACAATCTTATAAATTGTAATCAGGTGGTCTGAGTGTAGGCTTTCATCAGGTCTTTTATAATAAAGTTATTTTTGGTAACCTGATCATAAGGCCTAAAAATAAGAATATTACAAAGGCTACTACTTGTATTTTTAGCAAGCCTATGTTATTAGGCAGTAACATTTCCATAGGAAATTTAGAAAGTCTGTTTGAAAAATCTGTCATGGTACATCAGTTTGAAAACTGTGCGATGGTACATTCCATGCTTAATTTGAATTGTCAAAATACCAATTAGCTTGCAGAAGAAATGGTTTTAAAAATGCTTGGAGGTGTTACACTAACTCCTTTGCATTCACAAATCATAGAGTTGGGTGTGCACAGCTTAGAAACAATAATCAGGGTTTGCCCCTGTTGTTATCTCTAAGTGGTGATACAGAGTTAAATCCATGACCTCAGAATGGTACCTACTTAACGAATAGTCAAGAGAATTCTTGTAGTATTATAAAAAAAGATGGATTTAATGAGAATTTGGGCTAAGGATGAAAACCTCATGAACAGTGGCACTGTCATTTTGTTACTTGGTCCCGAAAGGTGATTCCACACAGTGACCACAAAATCACCTTTTGGGACCGAGAAATAAAATAACAGTATCAGTGTTCATGAGGTGGTGGCCTAAGAACTCCATGTTGAAAATTTGGGACCAAAACATCAACCATTGGCTAAGATATCAACCTAAAATGAGCCCCCACATTCACTGCCATGATAGGGCTTACCGTCATTTCTTCAGTTCCCAGTCGGTCTTTGAAGAGAGTGTAGACATGTTTCCAGTTCACAGAAGATCGTTACTCCCGACCTCAGGAGGTAAGTATGGGTGGGGGGGTGTGCAGGCAAGTGCGGTTGGAGGAGCCAGTGGGAACGATGAGGGACTGTTTTCTTTTTTTTTTTTTTCAGGTTTAAAAACAAAATACTTCTTTACAGGAGAAATATTTCAAAATGGATTTCGGCACACTGGGGTGGGCTCCCAGTGTTCTTTTTTAATTTTTTTATTTATTTTATTTTATTTATTATTATTTTGGAAGACACCTTTGAGACAAGGCTCTTTTACAAAGGTTCCATGTCAGGGGAAACAATACAGAACATAGTGAGGACAATAACAAGTGCAGTAGTTTCAAGCAGCCATAGACTTTGTCGGGTACATTAAAGCTTTCATATGGAATTACTGTAATATGTACAATGATTCACAGTATGTATGTTAAGTTACAGTAATTTGTGTATGTTATTCAAGAACATATGTACAATAAAAAACACAGTTGTAATGTGGTTCACCGTAATAAATTAGAAACTGATAGGAGAGATGGTTGATACATGTAGAGGAAGCTATGGGGAGAGAATGTAGATAATAGTGGGAAATAAAAAGCGAGGCGATAGGAGATAGTGGGGGTAAAGGTGGGAG
This sequence comes from Neoceratodus forsteri, assembly GCA_016271365.2. Taxonomy (NCBI): domain Eukaryota; kingdom Metazoa; phylum Chordata; order Ceratodontiformes; family Ceratodontidae; genus Neoceratodus; species Neoceratodus forsteri. The sequence continues at coordinate 1,278,973,059 of CM057459.1, read as the reverse complement.
GGACTTGGGGGGAATTAGAGGGAAGGAGAATAAGTTTAGTTAGGAGAAACATTCACAGGAGGCCATTGTGACAAGGTGCTGATGCAGGTTGCACTTGAAAGTGCCCAAGGTAAATGTCAGGTTGAGACTGTTATATCGCTTCAAACACTGTCTCACCATGGATGCCCTCAGGCTTGCTATCTCCTCCTCAGTTCTCTTGCTGTTGGATTATGGCTTACTGACCTATGGAGCAGAAAACACCACTGCCCTAGATAGTCTCCGTCTCTCCCTAAATAAAGCTTGCTGCCTTGTCCTGGGATGTGACTGGCTCACACACACCTGCTCATTTTATAATGATACCGGCTGGCTAAACCTCGACAACAGAATCAGGTTCCATACCTGCTTCATGGCTAAAACAATTGCCCTTGGTCTCTCCCTTGCTGGACTAGCCCCTTTAGTCAACCCTGAACTCAAGGTGCATCACACTCATAGCTCTGACAAGCCCCTCCTCTCAGTGCCCAGCTGCCGGACCTCCCTATTCCAAATATCCTTTATCTATAGGGCCACTCGGTGGATGAACAGCCTACCCACCCCCTTGGCAAATGAACCTAGACTTGGGCCTTTCAAAACCCACCTTAGGGAACATCTTCTGACCTCGAGTGCCTGCGGCTGCTCATGAGCCGATGATAGCCTTGACGATGGACCTGGCCTGAGTATACCCCCTCCCCCTCCTGCTTCTCAGCCTAAGCAGACAATGTTAGAAATTGTTCCCAATCTGTACTACCTGTTATGTAATGACCATTACTAAGCAGTTCCTAGTATTTGAATGTTTTACTGCTCATTGTAGCTGAAAGTTTGCCTGCTGCTCATTGTAAACTTATCTGAACTTTATTCACTGATCTATTGTTAGTTATGTCAGTCTGTATCTTATCTCTCTGACGTGGATCCTTTGTAAATGAGTCTATGACTCAAAGGTGTTTCTGATTCCCAAATAAATAAATAAATAAAATAAATAGTGTTGTTGGTAACAGCAAGTGGAAGCGAGTTGTACCAGGGAGAAGCTCTGTATGTAAAGGAGCATTGTCCTTGGGTAGTGCGGCAGCATGAGACAGAAAAAGCAAGAAATTCCGAGCTCCTGGTTAGGCAGGGACTGTAGTAGGGGGCCCAGTAAGGACTGAACCCTGGAGGGTAGGATATTTAAGGTAATCTTTTTTGCTAGCATACAGGTCTGGTACTTGAGTCTGCCAGGGAGTTGGAGCCAGTTTGCTTGCTTGTAGATGTCACAGGTATGTCAGAGGCATGGAGCAGAGGTCAGTAGATGACATGCCTTGTTAAGGGCAATGGTTATTCATCGAAGTGCGGTGTCAGTATCAGAGCCATAGATCACAAGCCCATAGTCTGCCCACTGCCTCTAGCTCCTGTGACTGCCTCTCCTAGCTCATGACCTACACAGCTTTAGTCCTAACTTCTAAATTGCTAAACCCCTGCCCCCTCCAGTCCACCTCCCCCCAGACCTGAGGCCCCACCTCAAATCTCAGGTCTACATACCACCTCATTAGTCTCTCCTTACCTCATTGTAGCACTTATTCCTCCTCCTCACCCTGCCCTCTTTTTTCCTCTTCTATCACTCCTTCACATTTATTTTTCAACAAATGCCTTCAGCTGCATCAACATCCTCCCCCTGTCCTCTCATCCCTGTTCTTTGCCTCCCTGGGGCACCTGACTGGACCCATTCCTGGTGGGCACATGTATTCTAGCTGTGTTCACCATTTTACTATAGCTGCCTCTGTTAACTACCTACACTTCACCTCCTCCTCTACTTCTTACTCTTCCTCTACTTGACCTCTTTCAGTAGCACTGTTGTACTTAAATTGTTTACTGTTATTTCACTGTTGTTTACTTGTTGTATGTTAATCCTGATGTGGAACCTTTGTAAAAGAACCTTGGCTCAAAGGTACTTGTAATCCTAGACCAAATAAATAAAAATTAAAAAAAAATATTTGATTATTGATATAACAGAGCTCTGAATGGCAATGCTTAGGGCTTCACTGGTGAGGCAGCTCCTATGTCTAAAGAGAACTCCTATGTAGGTGTTCATGATCTTGGCAATGATCTCAATGTGTTCAGAGTAAGACAAGGTGCTGTTGAGGGTAACCCCCAGGTATTTAAACAGTTGAACATGTTCGAGCAACGTCACTTTACTGTTTGTGATAGATAGACATTTGTTTTTATGTTTGTTATGGATGCCATGACACATCATTGTTTTAGTTTTGTTGTGATTTAGTAAGTGTTTCTGAGATTTAAACCATTTCTCCACTTGCGTAAAGCTTGTTTGCAGCTGCAGTTGTAGGAGGGAGGGGTCAGGGTGGGAGGTAAAAATAACTGTATTGTCTGCATATAACAGGAGCCTATTAGGGCATGATGCAGGGAGATTGTTCAGGAAAATACTGAAAAGCAAGGAACCCAAGATGGACCCTTGGGGAACTCCAGAGTGAATCAGATGGGAGGGTGAGAGGGACTCACCATCTCTGACCTGCTGGGTTCGGTCTCTATGGTAGCTTTAGAACCAGTTTGCAGTGTCATCTGAGAGGCCAAGGCAAGATAATTGTTTAAATAGCAGGGAGTGGTTGACAGTGTTGAACGCCTTTGTTAAATCGATGAAGGTGGCGCCGACAAGATGTCCCTGATCCAGCGCATTATAGATGTAAGTGGTGAATTAAAGGAGAGCTGTGGTGGTACTATGTCCTTTTCGAAAACCATGCTGCTCCTAACATTGCAGGCTGTGGTTAGCAAGGTATTCTGTAAGTTGATTGACAACTATTCTCTCCAGTGCTCTCGAGAGAGGGGGAAGAATGGAGATGGGTCTGTAGTTAGAGGTTAGGGTCTTATCCCCACTTTTGTGAATTGGTGTCACAACAGCAGATTTACATATTTGGGGGACCTGAGAAAGCATTAGGAATTGGTTGAGGATTTTAGTGAGCGGGATCAGGACTTCGTCAATGGTGAGGGCAAGGAGTTTCAGGTCTAGGGAGTCACCACTGAATCTGGACCTCCCAAGCACTTTGAGCAGTTGTTTTTTGGCTAAGGCCTCCGAGATAGTTTTAAAGTAGAAAGTTGGATGGCCCTATGTTATTCTTGCTTTGTCCAAGCCTGGAGAGTCCAATGGGGGATCAAAGAAGGTTGGAGGAAGCACATGACTAAGACTGGTGAATGCCACATTAAAAGCATTAGTCATGGTGACCTGGTCCGGAGTGAGGCTGCCATTTATGTTGAGCATAGAGGGTGGTACTTTGGGGATATGCCCTATAACTTCAGAAAGATTTGCCCAAAACTTCTTCCCATCTTTCCATGAGTTAGCTAGTGCGCTCCTGTATTATCTTGCTTTTTCATTTTGAATTGCTCCAGTACAGGCATTTATTGCTGCTTTGTAAGCCTGGGTATCGGCCTGGGTGCCAGTCAAGTTGGCCAGATGCCAAAGATGATCCCGGGACCTCAACTGTTTCAGAAGATCAGAGTTAATCCAAGGGTTGTTGATGCCTTTCATCTTGTGTTTTTTGAATGGGGCATGGACATCACAGGCGCTGTTAAAGCTGTGGATAAAATATTCAATGGCAGTGTCAATGTTGGAGGCTGTATCTGTCAGAGACTAATCATGGTCTCATAGGAGGGTTTTTAGAGGCCCAAGATGACCAGGAATAAGTCTCCTGCTGTTAATAGTTTTGGGAGGAGGCTTAGTGTATGCAATCGACCAGGAGCAAAGGATTGGGGAGTGGTCACTTAAACTGTTGGACAGAACTACTGTTTTCATGATGTGATCTGGGTGGTTTGTGAGAATCCAGTCCAGAAGGGTGGTAGTTCCTGTTCTGTAGTTCATCCTTGTGCGTGACTGGACCATTTGCGAGAAGTTAGCAGCAGACAGTGCGTCCTTATATTTGTTCACACTGGGGGAGGATCAGTTCACATTGAATTCACCAAGCAGGATTGTTTCTGCATTTTGATTAAACGAGTGTATGAAGTCTAGTATGGGGTTTAGCCCTTGGTTGGTCAACTTGGGGGGATATAGATTGATGCCACTGTCAGATTTTTGTTTCATGCTCCAAGCAGTATCTTCGTGGCAAGGACCTGGATGTCATTCTCAGGGAGAGGCACACTGAAAACATGACCCTTAAGAGATTCTTTTAGGTAAAGGACACAGCCTCCACCTCTCTTGGACAGCCTGTCTTGCCTGAAAACTGTATACCCTGGGACTGAGATTGCTGAGTCCGGGATCTTTGGGGAAAGCCATGTCTCAACTACAGACAGAATATCAGGGTCGTGTTGTCCAGGCTTTGAGGGAGTCGAGTTTATTGAGGAGGCTACAGATGTTGACACTTGCCAAGGAGATTGTCCCTGCTTTGACTTGTTCTTTGGCACCAACTCGTAGGGGAGGGCCAGGGTTAGGGTGTACATTTCTTGACATAAGTAGTAGCAGAAGTATTAGATGTTTTATTAAGGTCAGCTTTGGTTGTTGGATAGATAGGCCTTCAAGATAAGTACATTAAAAGTTGATTTCAGTTGAAAAAGTTGATACCTGGTGGTTAAGTCAAAAGCCAAAAGAAATGATCAAATGCTGAGGTCCAGAGTCACAAAATGTGTTAAAATGCCTGAAGGTGATGAACTGTGCCTGTGCATATGCAGGATGTGAAATCCTTTTGTTTGTATGCTTCTTTTGTCATTCAAAGAGGTTGTTGAAAAGCCCACACACAGATCCTTTAGGAGAAGGTCAGACGAAAATGTGGATTCAAGCAGGACTCAGAGTCACTGAGTTTGTCAGACTTGGTTGATTGACTTATGTTTTGCTTGGGATAGATTCCAAAAAGTTGATTTTAAACTGAAAATGCAGATACCTGGTGATGATGTTTTGTAGAAATCCAGTCCAGGAGACTTTCACGGATGTAGTGAGCAAGAATGGTGTAGTTACTCCAAGCAGAAAACCATGTAAATCCACCAAAAAAAATAAGCTACAGACACAGAAAAACACAAGCAGCCACCACACAGACCCAGGAATGTGTGCCAGACTAGTGGAGGGGGGGGATCAGTGCCGACCCAGGGATTGGGCTCCCTAAGTTTGGCTAAAAAGAGGGTGTGTGGGGGATGCGTCTGACACCGGGAGTGGGCATCCTTGTGTCAGAAAAAAAAGAATTACTTTGGCACACTGGGGTGGGTACCTAGCATGCCACAATAGTGGGGTTGGGGGGGCATGCTGACACAGGGATTGGGCACTCCATTGTCGGCAAAAGATATGTTCGAGCTTGGGGGGGAGCATGCCGACATGGGATTGGGCACCCCGTTGTTGACAAAAGATATGCTCAGGCTTGGGGGGGAGTCATCCGACACTGGAAGTGGGCATCCTGGCATCAGAAAGTTAAAAAAAAACATTTATCTGGGCATACTGGGGTGGTCTCCCAGTGTGCCACAATAGTGGGGTGGGTTGGGGTACATGCTGACACAGGGATTGGCCACCCTGATGTCGGCTTTTGGGGGACTGTGTGGTGGGCAGCAGGAGCCGCCAATCTGCAAAGCCATGGTGCAGCTCATTTATTATGTTTAATTAACTTTATTTATTGATATTCTTCACCATGAAAGGCACACTGGGCAAACGGGTTGCTCGTAACTCCAGCCATGTGCATTACTGTACACTGTAATGTGCATGGCTGGAGTCTTCTCCAGCGCTGTGTGCCTGTTTGTGTTGGGGGGGTGGGGAGCTTCCACTGCAATCAGGGATGATGAAACTATCCTTGATTGGAGTGGCAGATTTCTTTCAAGTCCGGCGCGTGCTCTGAAATTGCCAGTATCGACAGCTTCCCTGTTGATTGGTGGCCAAGGGATGCGCCCCTGAAAGAATTCACTGGATTAGCCAAACACTGCCACACCTCTGCAATGCTCTACTAACCTCAATATGGTTCTTATGTGCTGCGTGCACAAGCAAACAAAACAAATGACCTGCTATAACGAACAGCAACTTTGACTCCTCAAGCATTCGTTATAGCGAGGGACTATTAATATCTGATAACGTTAAAAACACAAATTCCTTAATTGTTTGAGTTATCTCTTTGCATTTGATAGTTGGGGTAATTTATTCACCACAAAAAACAATACTAATATATTTGATCAAATGGCAAACAAGATTCTAGAGCTGGCGAAAGACAAAAACAATAACACGATTAGAAGACTTTAATACAGATTGGACTCAAACTAACATACTAAAATGCCAGCAGAATAGGCCTAACGGCCTTTCATTCTGCTCATTTGGTCAGCCCCCACCCTGGGAGCTGACCTTGCTGCCCTTCTCTCCCTCTCTGGCTTCTCCCTTCCCAGTCCCGGATATTCTCGCTGCACTGGTTTCTGCTTCCAGAACCCTTCCCCTGTACCTGTCCCACCCCCTCTTGAACCCATCCACCATTTTTGCCTCCACCAGCCCCCTGGGCAGTACATTCTGTGGCTCTACCACCCTCTCACTGAAGTAGCACCTCCTCATTTCTTCTCTGAATCGCCCCCAGCTTCCACCCATGCCCTCTAGTTGCCTCCCCTCCTTCCTTTGGAACACCCTGGTCTGGCAACCATTCCCTACTTGACTGGGCACTAGTCTCCTGCGCAGACCGGGTAATCGCTGCAGGGATCATGTCTGACTCCCTGAGTGACCACTCTCCCATCTTCTGTGCCTGGTCCAATAAACCACTTAAAACTGCTCCCAGGGTCTTAGAAGCCAGGAACTTCAGCCGGTTTGTACCAGCCGACCTTTGCTCTGACCTGGGGAAAATTGACTGGGACCCCATTGTATCCCTCCCCTCACTTGACAAGGTGCTCAACTACTTTTCTAATTAATTTCTGTCCCTAGCCAACCTACATGCCCCGCGTTAGAAACTCAGGGTATAGGGAAAATGCCACAAATGGTTGAGCCCTAGCCTAAAGCAGTCAGTACTTCTCCGCGACAGGGCCTGAGGACTCTACAAATCCACGGTCTCTACACATGGCTGGGAGAAATACAGGGAACTGAGGAACCTATGCAAAAAAACCTCCAAATAGGCCAAGTCCAAGTACCTAAGAGACCTCCAAACTACCCACCTACACGACCCAAAGAAATTCTGGGGTCACATAAACTCCCTTCTCAAAGGTACCACAAACGCACAAGACAACTCAATCCTGGTTGGGGATACCCTGTCCAATGACCCTGCTACAGTTGCGGATGCCTTCTGTGCCTCCTTCTCCAACCCCAGCGGACCCCCCCTCCCTCCTCCGGGACTCCCACGCTCAACTTCGACTGGGTGTCCCTCGTCTAATTCCACCTGGAAACTGGTTGAACCATCCACTGTACTCCCTCTCTTACTCAAAATAAACCCCAATCTCTTCCCAGGAAATGACCGCTAGAACCTCGCTGCTGAGGGTCATGCTCGGCTCTCACCTACCCTGTCACCCTTCTCATCAACAGGTCCCTCCTCGAAGGAACAGTCCCAAGTAAGTGGAAGTATTGACTATTGTCCCCATCCACAAAAAAAGACCCCAGGATAGAGTGGGAAGCTACAGGCCTATCTCCCGTCTCAGCTCTCTTGGGAAGGTGCAGGAGAGGCTAGTATACAATCAACTTCAGGACTACCTTGAGCAGCACCACCTCCTCACCAACATACAACATGGCTTCAGGAAAGGCCATGGCACTGACACAGCCCTCATCCGGCTAAATTCCGACATCATCAAGGCTCCCCAATGGGCGCCCTATTCATTCACCTATCCAAAGCCTTTGACCTGGTCAACCACAAACTTCTCCTTTCCAAACTCCTCCGACTGGGTCTGGATAAACACTCGCTCTCCTGGTTCGAAAACTACCTGACCAACAGATCCCAAAAAGTATGCTGGAGTGGAACACTATTGGGCTCTAGACCCATGACCTCCGGGGTACCCCAGGGCTCGATCCTAGGCCCCCTACTATTCTCCCTCTTCCTCAACGACATTGCGAATGACTGCAAGCTCAGCAACCTTGTCCTCTATGCGGATGGCACCGTTGTCTACCACAGTGACCCACAACCCAGTGTCATCTCCTCCAAACTTCAGGCCAGCCTCTCAGCTCTTGAGGCCTGGTTCACCACTAATTCTCTAAAGCTGAATGAGGACAAAACTAAGGCCGGCCTGTTCAGGACTAGATGCCTGTGCACGGACAGAAGTGAGCTGCTCCTGCTCAACACATCCCAAGGGAAGAAAGTAGAGGTCATGGAACAATTCAAGTACCTCGGGGTCCTCCTTGACCAAGAACTGACCTACAAACCTCACATTGACTCCTTAACTCGATCCATCCACCAGAAGCTTGGCCTCCTCTACTGTCTAGGAAACTCCCTCTCTGGCAAGGCGTGACGAGCTATAACTAACAATAACCTCCTCCCCTCCATCCTATATGGTTCCCCCGTACTACAGTTCCTTCGGGAGATGGAGCTCAACAAACTCTCCATGTTTTATCACAGAGTGGCTCGCTTTGCAACAAGCTCCTCACCTAGGAGGCACCATTGTGAGGCCCTTCCAGACCTAAACTGGCCCATCCTATAGCACAAACCTACCTACTCTGCTACCTGTCTGGCCTTTAAATTCACCTCCCTTGGCCCTCCACCACACCTATGGGGCTGCTCACTCCTAAAGTCCAGCACCGAACATTGTGATGCCCTGCAAGTTGTCCCCTCGATATCCCCCGTGTTCGCACAAACCTAGGCAAACGCTCCTTCCACTATGCCACTCCCTTCTTATGGAACACCCTCCCAGCAAGTCTACTTGACAAACCAACTCTCCTAGGGTTTAAATCAGGCCTCAAAATGTACCTCCTGGAACTAAGCCTCTGTGAGTGAAATCGCTAGCCCCCGCCCGGGCCTACTCTCTTGCAACCATCTGCTAAACCATGCCTTCACACCCCATGAATATCGTATGGAATACTGTTAAACTCACTATGTATCTGTCTCTATACCTGTCTAGCCTGGTATGCCTACTGTTCTCCTTGCCCAACATGTGATACCTACTCCCCAAAATGTACCAGCCTATCCACTGTACCCTAATGTCTATGTATGTACTCTCTGTAACTAAAAATGTACTCATTATAAATTACTGTATTTTATACCTATGTAGGTATGTATGTATGATGTATGTATGCATTGTAACTAATCCCAGGTCACCCCTGAAAAAGGGACCTCTGGTCCCAGTGGGCTCATCCAGTTAACAAACTCTAAATAAATAAATAAATGTCCCCCCGGTCCCTTCTCTCATCCAATGTGTACATATTTACCTCTTCAAGCCTCTCCCCATAGGTCCTATCCCCTAAGCCTCAAATCATTTTGGTTGCCCTCCTCTGGACCTTCTCCAGGAGTTCAATGTCCCTCTTTAAATGTGGCCTCCAAAACTGCACGCAGTACTTGAGGTGCAGCCTCACCAAGAAAGTTCAGGAAGAGTTTAGGAAATTGAGGAGGGGTCTCAAGCAAGTAGCTACTTCTGTCACTTTCTCAGAAGTACTACCTGCGAGAGGCAAGGGAATGCATAGGAGTGCATGCACCAGGAACTTTAACTCATGGCTGAAGAATTGGTGCTGTGAGGAAGGGTTTGGATTCATTGGTGACTGGGGACCCACCTGGAGGGATGGAGGTTTGTTCAAGCCTGATGGCCTGCATCCATCCTGGAGGGGAATCCAAGCACTCAATGATAAGTTTAAATGCTACATTGACAAGCATTTAAAGTAGCAAAGGGGGGTGGCAGGCCAGCAAGGAGGGTACCTACTAGCTCACCCCCCACAGCTAGCAGTGGAACCAGTGAACCAGAGGAGTGGCTATTCTGCAAAGCAGTGTGCAAAAGATGGAGATTAGTGCTCAAGAGGTGGATAGACAGAAAAGGTAAAATTCAGCAGAAGGGCAGACAGCAAGGAGAACCAGGGATAAAGACAACCAAGGAAGGGCTGGAGTAGAAAGCTAAAACAGTCTAGGGAGGTCAAATCATGGAAAGCCATGTGCAAATGCCAGGAGCCTTAGCAACACGATGGAAGATCTGGAGGCTGTCATGGTGCAGTCAGACCTGGACATTGTGGCCATCACTGAAACCTGGTGTAATGATAACCACGACTGGGAGATGGCCATACCTGGCTACAACATATTCAGAAGAGACAGAGCAGGCAGGAAGGGAGGGAGGATGGCACTGTATGTGAAAATGACATAAGGGCCACAGAGATCCAGGAGGAACAAAATGGGGAGAGATACTGTGGGTTAAGCTGGAAAGGAAAATGGGGACAGCCATCTGCACAGGTGTGGTCTATAGACCACCAGCCCAAGAGGAAGAAACAGATAGGAGCTGATGCTAGCCATTCAAAGGATTGCAGACAAGGGTGAGGTAGTACTGGTTGGAGACTTCAATATTCCAGACGTGGACTGGAGCATCCCAGCAGCAGCATCAACTAGGAGCAGATTTATCCTGGACTCCCTTCAGGGTGCCTTCCTCAAGCAACTGGTCCTGGAACCAACTCGGCAGAAGGCAATACTGGACCTTGTGCTCACAAACAGGGACAGTGTGATGGGGGTAACAGTGGGGAACACCTGGGAACAGTGACACCAGTCATTGTGGTTTGAAATCACAGAAAGAGCAGAACCAAACCACACAAAAACATGTATCCTGGATTTAAGGGGGGCAGACTTTGGGAAAATGGGGAGATACTTGAAAGAGGCATTAAGGGGAATGGGACAGGAATCAGGGGTTGAGGAACAGTGGGCAATATTTAAAATGGGGATTACAAGACCAACAGAATTATGCATTAAGCAGGTTAGCAAAAGGAAAAGGAAGAGGAGACCATTATGGTTTTCCAAAGAGGTAGCAAAGAAAGTGAAAGCCAAAAAGATTGCATTCAGGCAATACAAAAAGACACAGGCAGAAGGGGATAGGGAGAAGTACCAGGAGAAGCAAAGGGAGGCAGGGAGGTCAGTAAGGGAAGCCAAAGCTCAGACAGAAGAACACATTGCAAAATCAGTGGGTAGAGGGGACAAAACCTTTACAGGTATATAAGTGAAAAAGAAAGGCAAAGGAGGGATAGTGAGACTGAAGGGGAGGATGGGGCCACGTGAGGATGACAACAGTAAAGCTGACATATTGAACAGGTATTTCTGCTCAGTCTTTACTGAGGAAGAGGAGGGTAATGGGTCTGAAGGAGTACAAGGGTGAGAATGGTGCAGAATGGACGTAAGCCCTTCTATGCAGAAAGGGTCCTGAAGTAACTGGAAGTAATAAGAGTTGATAAAGCAATGGGCCAGATGGGGTGCACCTCAGGGTCCTTAAAGAACTAAGAGAGGTAGTGGCTGAACCTCTGGCTATCCTGTTTAGCCGATCACTGGAAACAGGGGAGGTACCCAAAGACTGGAGGACAGCAGATGTAGTCCCCTTATACAAAAGTGGGAACAAAGAGAAGCAGGGAACTACAGACCAGTCAGCCTCACCTCAGTAGTGGGGAAGATCATGGAAGCACTACTGAAGGAGAGATTGGTGGAACATCTGGTTGTCAATGGACTACAGGACCCAAGGCAGCATGGTTTCACCAGGGGGAGGTCATGTCAGACCAACCTCGTTGAATTTTTTGACTGGGTGACTAGGGAGGTGGATCAGGGGAGGGCAGTGGACATGGCCTATCTGGAATTCAGCAAGGCCTTTGACAATGTACCACATAGAAGACTATTACACAAACTGGTGAATATGGGTGTGGGCAGGACAGTAGTGTGGTGGGTAGGTAACTGGCTGGGTGGTAGGACACAGAGGGTGGTGGTAAATGGCTGTCACTCCACAGAGGGAAGAGTGACCAGTGGGGTACCACAGGGATCAGTGCTGGGACCGGTCCTATTCAACATCTTCATCAGTGACATTGCACAGGACCTAGAAGGCAGAATTTCACTGTTCGCTGATGACACAAAGCTCTGTAACAGAGTAGACACACCAGAGGGTGTAGACAGAATGAGAAGGGACCTGCAGAAACTTGAAAAATGGTCAGGGGTTTGGCAGTTGAAATTCAATGCAAAGAAGTGCAAGATAATGCATATGGGGCACAAAAACCCTGGCACAATATATCAGTTGGGGGGTGAGGATATAGCATGCACCAAGCAGGAAAGGGATCTTGGGGTTATCATCTCTGATGACCTCAAGGTAGGGAAACAGTGTGACAAGGCAGCAGGTAAAGCAAATAGGATGCTGGGATGTATAGGCAGGGCATCACCATCAGGAAAAGGAGGTCATAATCCGCTATACAAGACACTAGTGAGGCCCCACCTGGAGTACAGTGTACAGTTCTGGGAGACCATACCTACGGGCGACATAGACAGGGTAGAGAAGGTTCAGAGGAGGGCAAAAAGATGGTGCATGGATTGCATCACAAGTCCTATGAAGACAGGTTGAAAGAACTGAACATGTACTCCCTGGAGGAGAGGAGGAGAGAGGGATATGATAGAAACATACAAGTATTCACAGGGAGGAACAGGTGCAGGAATACACTATTTTTAGCGAAAAGATGTTCCAGGACTAGAGGGCATGGGATGAAGTTGGAGGGAGGACGATTCAGAGGAAACATGAGGAAGAATTTCTTCACAGAACGGGTGGTGGACAAGTGGAACACCCTGCCAGAGGAAGTGGTGGGGGCTGAAACAATCACGGGATTTAAGAATGCATGGGATAGACATAAAGGAATTCTGGAGGTCAGGGGTAAGGGGCAACAGACTTCTAGGAAAACATAAACTGAACTTACAAGCTCAAATGGGCAGACTGGGTGGGCCATAGGCCCCTATCTGCCGACACTATCTATGTATCTATGTAAGCAGTTGTGCAGTGGGAGTATCAATTCCCTCCTTCTGGAGGTGAGCCCCCTAGCAATGCCTCCAAGCATCCTGTTGGCCTTTGCCGCTGCCCTCATACAAGTCTCCGAGTTGTTCATCTTGACATCCACCACCATCCCCAGGTCCCTCTCAGCCATCGAGACTTGTAGTATCCCCCCCCGGGGTGTACATTTGGTCTGGGTTTCTGGCTCCCAGGTGCAGTACCTTGCATTTCCCTGCATTGAACCTCAGTTTCAGCTTTCTAGACCAACTTTCCAGAGCCTCCAGGTCCCCCTTTAGGGGCCACCCTCCCCTCCTCTCCGTCCACCACTGCCCCCAGTTTTGAGTCATCCGCAAAGAGACTTATCTCACTCCTGATACCCTTCCTTATGTCAGAGATGTAGTTGTTGAACAGGAGGGGCCCAAGGACCGATCCCTGAGGGACTCCACTAATGACCCTCCTTGGGGATGAGACTATCCCACCAACCACGACCCTCTGGGTCCGGTTCTGGAGCCAATTTCCTATCTATCAGATCATCTGGTTCCCCACCCCCATATCTCCCAGATTATCCAACAGGCCCCCACGAGGAACAGAGTCAAACACCTTGCTGAAGTCAAGAATGAGGACGTCCACTGCTCTACCCAGGTCCAAGGCACTCGTCACCCAGTCATAGAACTCCACAAGGTTTGTCTGACACAATTTCCCTCTGATGAATCCATGCAGTCTATTGTCCAGGCACCCCGACTTTTACAGGTCCTCCCCATGTCTCTCCTTGACAATGCCCTCCATCACCTTGCCCACCACTGATGTCAGGCTGACGGGCCTGTAGTTCCCTGCCACCTCCCTTGATCCCCCCCTTGTGGATAGGCACTATATACGCCTCCTTCCAGTCCTGGGGCACCCACCCTGTCCTCAGAGAGATGCTGAAGAGCTCCACCAGGGGTTTCGCCAGGATATCTACCAGTTCCTTCAGCACTCTGGGATGTAATTTATCCTGCCCTGGTGCTTTCTCTGTCTTAAGGGATCTGAAGGCTTCCCTCACTCTCTCTGCCATGATTTCCACCTCCGCTACCTTGTCCCCCTGCTTTGCCTTCCCCCCACCTGCTAGTGATGCCCCCTCCCAGACCCGCGAGGCAGTAGGGCCCCCTCAGTTTCACCATCTCGTCTATGTATGATGCAGCCCCCATTTTCTTGAGGTGAAAACTGAGGTGGTACTCATTTAGTACCTCAGCCTGCTTCCCCGGTCTTGTGCCCATCCCTCCTCTGTTCTAATCCTGCTAATCTGCCCCTTCACCCTTCATTTTCCCCCAATGTATTTAAAGAACCCCTTGTTCCCTCTCCTAATTTCCCTGGCCAGGTTCTGCTCCTTCCTTGCCTTAGCCACCCTCACCATCCTAGTGGCCCTTCTGGCCATCAGCTCGTACTCCCCTCGGTCCCTTTGACTCCTTGAGCACTTGAATTGCCTATAGGCCACCTTTCTTTCCCCTCACCACCTCCTGAACCTCCCTGGTCCACCAGCAGGGTTTTGGGCCCTACTGCATTTTCATCTTACTCTTGCACAGGTGCTGATAGCATCCTGCACCCCCCCTGATGATTTCCCACCTACTGTCAGCGTCCATGTCTGGCCCAATGCCACCCAAGTGCTCCTTAAGGATCCTTTCCATTTCCTCAAAATCCGCCCCCCTGAAGTCAGTTACCTCCATCTTTGTGCAGCCTTCTACCCCTCCTAGGTTCAGGCAGAACCAGACCATGGCATGGTCGCTCCCCACCAATGGGTCCCTTACCTCCATGCCCTCAATCTGGTCACTGTCTGCCAGGACCACATCCAGTATCCGCTCCTCCCTGGTCGGTTTTCCCACCTGCTGAGTTAATAACGTGCCCTAAAAGACATCCAACAACCTCTGTTCCCTGGCCACTGAGGATGTCATAGTCTCCCAGTCTGTTCCTGGCATATTTAAGTCCCCCAACACCACCACCCTTCCCCTTCCCAATCTGCAGTGTCTCCCAACATCTGCCACCAGACTCTCCTCCAGCTCCTGTGCCAGCGCAGGGGGTCTATACACCACTCCTAGTTTACTCTCTTGTCCCCCCCTTGTTATCAAGGTGACCCAAATTACCTCCACAGTTCCCTCCCAGAGGAATAAATTAAAAGATCATTTTTCTATGTTAGGATTACTGCAAATAAATGATAAACCTGCTCGCTGCACAAAGTCAGTAAATAGAGGTTCAATACAGAATTTAAATACTTGTTTCAGAAGACATCGATGTACAACAGTATGAAATATTACCTTTGAATTTAGGTAACCACTACCCAATCAAATGTTCACTGTGTATAGACAGACCTAAAAATTTAAAAACAACTTTGGAAGGTTGATATGTGGAAATTTAGCTTAGAATCCTCTAGACGAAATCTGCAAGCTAGATGGGACAGATACAAACTAATACCAGATCTTGATGTTGTGATTCAAGATTTTACTCAAACATTTAATGCAATTTGTAACAGACATGCACCATGAATTCAAAGGATCCATCGTAAAAGTCACTTGCCTTGGAAAACAGAATTAATAAATTGTCTGAGAATTAAAAACATGATCTGCAAGAAAGCTAGAAGGAGAAGTAATTTGGAAAACTGGAAACTTTTCAAAAAAATTGATAAATAAATGTACAAGTTATATTAGAACAGAAAAAAGTTCATATTACAAAAATAGTACTGACTGAGCTAAGTAGCCAAGAAAGAATTGGAAAGGTATAAACCGACTCGAGTCCAGTTCTGTCAAAGACATATTACAGAATTGTTTGATCATGGAAACCTTGTGAGGGATCAACTGAAAGTGCCAGAGTTGTTAAACTGATACTTTGTTAAGCTACTTGATTTGGATTTGGGCAGGCTGGAGGCTGAAGTTCTAAACCGAGAGGTGGGTGATGTGGGAGCCACTCTGGGCACTGGCTGCGATTGGACAGCGGTGCAAAGGACCATAAAAATACCCCCACACCTTCTCTCTTAGATTTTAAAAAATTACAAATAAAAGTACCTAAAGAGTTGAACAAATGAAATGTGCATAATGCAAAGGGACTGGATGAAAATGAAACATTTTTTTTAATTAGGTACAGATATTATAGTCCCAACATTAGCATACTTTTTCAATTGGAATCTGAATTATTCTGTTTTTCCTGATTTAGGAAAAGGGGCAAAACTGTCCCAATGTATAAAGAGGGAGATGCTTTTACACTGTCAAATTATTGGCCCATTGTGTTGCTACCCATACTATCTAACGTGCTGGAGAGGCTAGCACACTGACAGCCTTACCAACACTTGGAGAAGTATGGCCTATTATCAGAAAACTAACATGGCTTTTTGGGCATCTAGGTCCAAGGACATAACCCTAGTGGATTTTAACAACTTGGTATAAGAACATAAGAAAGTGCTGGCAGAAGAGGACCTTATGATCCATCTAGTCTTCCCATGAAATCTAACCCCTCCCAATTTCTTTAGTGCCTTAGGTTTCCACAGTGCCTATCCCATGCTAGCTTGAACTCCCCTGCTGTCTTCGCTGCCACAACCTCTGGGGACAGACTGCTCCAGGGCTCCACCACCCATTCCATGAAGAAAAAATTCCTGCTGTTTGTTTTGAAACTACCTACCTTCAGGCGCATGTTGTGCCCCCTTGTCCATGTATTCATGTTTTTCCTTAAGAGATCCTGTGTTTGTACTGAGTTGATACCTTTGAAGTATTTAAATGTTTCTATCATATCTCCTCTGTCCCTTCTCTTCTCCAGTGAGTACATCCTAAGATGGTTTAATCTCAATTCATATGGTTCTTTGTGTAGTCCGTGTATCATCTTCAGGTGATTCTTGTCCATCTTGAGGTGCAGTCTCCAGAACTGGACGTGATACTCCAGGTGAGGCCTCACCAAGGACCTGTATAGTGGGACTATCACTTTGCATTTCCTACTTGTGATACTCCTTCCAATGTTTCCTAGAATACTGCTATCTTTTTGCACCACCTTTTTGCACTGCCTGGTTGTCCTTAAATCATCAGATACAAGTACCCCCAGATGGCTCTCTACCTTAGTTTCAGTCAGCTGCCCCCCACCCGGGTATATTTCCAGCCTAGGTTCTTCCTCCCCAGGTGCATAACTTTGCACTTCTTGGCTCTGAATTTCAACTTCACTGTTTTGATCATTCCTCCAGTTTTTTTAGATCAGCGATCATTTCTGTGACTCTGTCTTGCGTGTCCACTCTGTTGCAGAGCTTACCTTTTCTTGCAAACCCTCCATGATGCCACTGATGAATATATTAAATAGAACTGGCCTCAGAACTGATCCCTGAGGGAGTCCACTGGTCACGACTCCTTTCCTCCGGCAGAGTGCTGTTCATTAACACTCTCTGGGTACTCTCTTGGAGCCAGTTTCTAATCCAGCCTACTGTTTTATGTCCCAGTCCTGTGTGCTCCAACTTATTTATCAGCCTGCTGTGTGGAATGGAGTCAAACGCCTTACTGAAGTCCAGATATATAATGTCTACTGCTCCTCTTTGGTCCACCATTCTGGTCACCCAATTGAAGAAATCAGTCATGTTTGTCTGACATGACCTCCCCGCTATGAAGCCATGCTGCTTTAGGTCTATTTGGCTAGTTGCTTCTAGATGCTGTACAATTCTTTCTTTCAGTAATGTTTCCATGATTTCCCCACCACTGAGGTGAGGCTAACTAGATGGTAGTTTGCAGTGTCTTCCTTGTTGTCGCTTTGTACAGCGGTATCACCGTGGCTTTTTTCCAGTCATCCAGTACTGTGCCACTCTCCAGTGACTTGTTGAAGAGGTCTCCAAATAGGGTGGCAAGTTCTTCTCTGAGTTTCTTTAGTATTCTTGGGTGGATACCATCAGGTCCCCTAGCTTTCTTGGTTTTTAATTTTGCTAGCTCTTTTAGGACCTTTTCAGTTGTGAAGGGGTTTGTATCAGCTCCACTGGTGTGGTGTTCTTTATTATTTAGTATTGGTCCACTTCCCTGATCCTCCTTGGTGAAAACTGAGCAGAAGTATTCATTTACATATGAACATATGAATGTGCCAGCAGAAACAGATCACCCGGTCTATCTAAGTCTGTTCGAGTGTGCAGCTAGCACCCCTAGTTTGCAGCTGCCCCATTCCTCTCCCTTTTGTCATCCCACTGCAGCCCCTACCTCACCCACCCTCACTGTCCCCTGTCCCATACCCTTTTAAAGCTGTTCACAGATTTACATGATACCACCCATTCTGGTAGTGCATTTCATTTTGCTACCACCCTCTCCGTGAAATAGTGGCTCCTCATTTCCCTTCTAAATTTTCCCCTCTCTATTCTTAGCCCGTGCCCCTTGGTGTCCCTCCCCTTCCTTAGCTTAAAGCCCCATCTGTCCCATCCTTATTGATTACCCTCAGATACTTGAATGTCTCTATCATGTCCCTGCTGTCCCTTCTGTCCTCCTGGGTGTGCATATTCAGGTCTCCCAGCCTGCTGTCATAGTCTCTCCCCTCCATCCCACATATCATCTTTATTGCCCTCCTCTGCACCCCCTCCAGTAGCCTGATATCACGCTTCAGGTATGGCCTCCAAAACTGCTCCCAATACTCCAAGTGTGGCCTTACCAGCAACCTGTAGAGGGGCAAGATCACCTCTCTTCGTCTGGATGAAAAATCCCTCACTATGCACCCCAGCATTTTGTTCACTTTTGCAGCCGCTCTTCTGCACTGGGCAACGTTAGAACCTCTGTCTTCTGTCCGTTGGTTTCAACACTCTGTCCCTCCCTAGTTCTCAACATTACGATACCTTTCTTACTTTTTCTTTTCTCCCTTATATATCTATAGGATGTCTTATCCCCTTTTTAGTCCCTTTTGGCTATTCTTTCTTCTGCTCGAGCTTTGGCTAACCTAATTGCCTTCTCTGCTTCCTTGAGTCTTGCTCTGTATTCCTCCGTGTCACTTTCTTTCTTAGTGTCTCTGTAGTTCTTGAAAGCTCTTTTTCCCCCCTTGTACTGGAAGCAACTTCTTTAGTAAACCAAAGAGGATTTTTTCTCCTTTTTTATTTACTTAGCTGTTTTGTGCATTCTGCTGTTGCCAGATTGATTGCACTCTTCATGG
This sequence comes from Neoceratodus forsteri, assembly GCA_016271365.2. Taxonomy (NCBI): domain Eukaryota; kingdom Metazoa; phylum Chordata; order Ceratodontiformes; family Ceratodontidae; genus Neoceratodus; species Neoceratodus forsteri. Next base: position 1,278,954,129 of record CM057459.1, on the reverse strand, counting down.
TTTTCCAGGTTTCCTCCACATCTCCCCCAGCTACAACTTTGAGATTGTTCCTAATGCATGTTTTCATTTTGTTAAAGTCAGCTTTCCTGAAGTCTATGATCTTCAGTTTTGTGTGATTTGTATGGGTGAATATTCTCAGTGAGGTACTGTAAGTTGTTGCAGTACCATAAAAATGTTTTCAAAACAATAACTCAAAGGAGGGCGGGGGGTCCTAGTAAGGCACAGATACCCTCGAGTATATTGTGAAAGTTCAGGATAAGAGCAGGTCCAGAGAGGGCAAGTCAAAGGGAATACAGGGTAGCGAATAGCTTCAGCTACCTAAAAGCAATGGACATTTAGGACAGTCGGAGTGAGCATACCCATGAGGCAGTGTGCTAGAAGAGCAGTAGATGGGATCCTGTCCTGACTTGCACAGCAAATTGCATGCCCATGATGCCTTTCAGTGGGTTTGAGGCTTTAGGGTGTGGGTGTGGTTTGGAGAGATACACAAAAAGCAAAGGCATTAGACTACCCAAAGACATTTTAAAAAAAGTATTTTTATTTATATACAGTGAGTAAGTGAAATTATGCTCCCACTCTGTTTGACTCTGTCTTTTATATTATTTTTAGTCGCTTGGAACACTGGCCTTAAAAAACTGGTTACACTATGGAATGTCTGCAATCAATCAGTGGCCAAACATGACTGTATAAATAAAAGGGCTTCTTTAAAAACATCTTTGGATAGTTTAAAGTGGTTTTGTTCCCTGTATTCACGAAAAACAATAAGTGCAATTTTCAAATAAACTGACAAGAACTAGAAGTCTCATCAGCAGCTGATGTGATCCTAATTCCTGGTCTGATTTACAGTGGAAGACAAGCAGCAGTGTTTTCGGCATGTTGATGTTTTCCAAACCGAGCTTTGGAAATACCAAGCAGAAAAAGAGTTGTGGTATTTCAGGCGAGAAGATGGCATGAGCTGAAACAGCAGCAGAAGAAGCACCAATGACATAGTGGACACAAGTAATATTCTGTAAATGTATGAAAGATGATTATACAATGGCAAGAAAAAATCCTGGACTCTGATTGGTCAGTCTTGGGCTGGACCCGTGATATTATCCCAGTACAACATCACAGGTCTAGTCTCAGCCTCACTGTGAACCTGTAGATGATTGTTTGCTTGATTTGTTTCTGCTTGATTGTTTCATCTTCTTTTAAAAAACAACAAAATTTTTCCACACAAAAACATCTTTAAAATTATTTTTTTATTCTGTATAACAATGAGCCATTGTATAATAGCAATAATGCCCTCCAGGGTGTGTGTCGTTTGGGATAACGTCACGCCTCAGTCGTTGGACACACTCGGCCTGCGGCCTCGTGCCCAACCACCTGAGGCGTGATGTTATCCCAGCACGACACACACCCTGTCAGGCATTATTGCTTAATTAACACATGTTATTTATGTGAGATGAGAAGGACAATTTGGGATCCACAACCTAACCTGAAGAATGTCTGGAAAATGATTAAATTGATAGTACATCCTGTTACTCTGGAAGCTGTAATTCTTAAGATGTTTTTGGTATGAGACTTACAGTGGCAGCCAACACCACCAGTAGCGATATTGGGACATGGCCGCTGCTACTGCTTTACAGATATTGGTTTCTGTGCATAAGGTAGCGTAGCACTAATGAGAATGATATCACCTCATGGCGCACCATAATGTACAATATCGTTATTGATGGCAGTGGCTACCATTGTAAGTTGCAGGATCCTGGACTGAAAACTGCAGTTCCCAGAATTAGCAAAGCACGTAACAATCCTTGAATCACTAATATCAGTACATTTTATTCACACTACAAACACATGCATCTCATAAAAAACATTTATTTATTTATTTAAACGTTTTACAGGACAAGCCTACAGTGCTGCAAACCAGCTGATTTTCAGAGGTGTGCAGGGAGAGGGTAAAAGAGGAACTGAAAATGCAAAAAATAAATAAATACAAGGAAAAGCAAACAAAAATGTAAAAAGTATAAATAAGTAGCGCAAGGTATACAATAAATTGCATGCAATACAATAAAATAGAGATCTAATATAACAATGTGCAAAAACTGGCATATTCTAGCAACACTAGAGAATGCAAAAACAATATGAAACCACAAACTTTTGGACATATATATTACTAGTGTAAGCCCCCTTTAAAGAGGGGCTTATGCTCCCATTTAGGTATCCCTTTCCCCTTCCTACTCTCCCCCCCCCCAGAGCTAGGGAAATTGTTAGTGCTCTGGGGGAGATTAGCTGTCAGACGCCTCAAGGTGGCAGCAGAGAGTAGGTTTTAGGGAGTATATAAGGAAGCAGACAGGAAGTTTCTTGGCCTTTCCAGCCCAGGCATTAGGCCTGGGGCAGGAGGGGGATGGTTGAAGGAGCAGAATTAGGTGGGCAAGTAAGGGAGCTTAGCGGTCCGGGTGGGCCAGTGGGGGACCTCCCCAAAATAGAGACAGGATGACCTTCTCAGTGTCGTGGTCAATGAGGAGCTGGGGGAATGGAGCTCAGTGGAGTAAGTATGGGTAGCCAGGTCCTGCGTCACTGGGGCAGTGAAAGTAGGTGGTTGTGGAGGCCAGGAAAGTTAGTAGGCCTTAGAGACCCCTGTAAGGTGTATCCTGGGCCACCAGGGCTGTGGGGCCATGGCAGAGTCCCCACAGGAGGGAAGCCGGTGCCAGCCTTTGGGGAGAAAAAACAGATTCTGTGGGTGAAGATGAGAGTGCATGGGTACTGAGGACGCCATAAAGGCAGGACCCAACTTTTTCTGCCTTGTATGAAATGCATTTGTCTCGATGTTAAGTGCTTGAGGGTGCCCCTCTTTTATTGCCCCAGACCATCTGCATAAGAATGTATGCCCCTAGACAGGGGGGCTTGGGGGCGTGTTATGTTATAGTGACCAATAAATAACTATTGCACTCTTTAACAGATAGCAACAAATCCATACAAGTGAATTTACAAGTCTGCAGCACGTGAAAACCTCTTATACAGTGTAGAGGTTTTCTCATGCCATAGTGTCGTCCACCTGCAACATTCCATGTTCTTTTTTTTTTAATGATCAGTATCAGATGCAGCTGTACAGTTAAGCAATAAGGCATAACAGGGGATGCATTACGGTGAGATAACTGCCCGCCTCGAGTGGGTCGAATCACAAGGAGAAGCTGGGTGCTTCCACTACCTGAGAAGGGTCATCAGCACACCATAATGCACCCACTGGAGTGACTTATTGCAATATGAAATGTTTTTTTTAGTTCCTTGGATGTATTTTTTAAACGTATTTTTGTTGAGCTACTTTTAGCAAAGCTGTTGTGCTGGGATAACAGCCGAGGTGAAAGTATCTCTTGACCAATCAGGAGTTAGCATTTTTTCTACCCTTTCATATTGAAGGGTATAACAACTCAAGTGGTTGATCAGTGAAATCAGTATCACACAAAAATCAACTGTAAAATAAAAGGACTATAAAATAAGCTCAAATTAGTCACAAAAAAGTACAGTTACGTTGGAACTTGTCGTAACAGTAGATCTTCGAGAGGAGCTCTTGCAGCAGGTACGCCATAAGGACTGAAGCTGGCAGGTGCCAGGACCCCACAGAAAACTTCTAGCTAACAGTCTATAGCGGGCACCACCCTCTGACATCGGCCCACCCCCAACGTCCCTTATGGTATAAAAGGGGCTGTCCCCCAGTACCACCTCAGTTCTCCCGTTAGAGACCCTGGCAAGCATAGAAAAAAAGAGAACTGAGTCATTCCTCTAAAATCGAGGAAAAAAGATGATGAAGCAGTCACCAGGGAGTTGGAGGGAGAGAAAGCAGCACCTGCTGCAAGAGCTCCTCTCGAAGATCTACTGTTATGGTAAGTTCTTACATAACTGTATTGTCTCACTTCAAGGGGGCTCTTGCAGCAGGTTACATCGTAAGGACTGAGTCCTATGCAGTGAGAGGACTGACCCTGGTCAGCTGGGAGAAGGAAGAGGTCAGAGTAAAGATCTTAAGAGAGCAGACCCTGGTGAATAGCCAGTACAAAACCTGTCCTATGCCTAGAAGCAATGTCCAGACTGTAATGTCAGATGAAGGTGTGGACAGAACTCCAAGTGGCCACTGCACAGATGTCAGCAACGGACACATTTCTGAAAGATGCAAACAAGGTAGATCCCCCCCCCCAACCCGGTAGAATGTCCTTTAACTGAGCCTGGTAAAGGTTTGTCATATTTGCAGCAAGCAGTAAACAATGTAATTAACCAACCATTTGGACAAACACTGTTTAGAAACTGAAGCCCCTTCTTTTCTCGGGGTGAAGGCAACAAACAACTGATCAGTTTTTCTAATGGCTCGGGTGTAGTCCAAACAATAACGAAGCACCCGGTGAACTTCCAGAGTATATAGTAAGGCCTCCCTTGAGTTAGAATACTCTGGGTAATACACAGGAAGATGGATGTCCTGATTCAGAGTAAACTCTGACACCACCTTAGGAAGGAACTTGGGATTGGTTCTCAAGGACACCCTGTCCTTGTGGAAAACTAAGTAAGGTTCTTTACACATCAGAGCTTGGAAATCCTTCAAGCAGAAGTAATAGCAGCTAAAAACATTGCTTTCCATGACCGAAAGTGAAGCTCGCAGCTTGCAGCAGGCTCAAAGGGAGGCAATGTAAGTTTTTCCAAAATAAATAACAGATCCCACGGGGGGACAGGGTCCCAGATGGGAGGCTTTAGATGCATGATACCCCACAAAAAAGTGTGGGATAAGTCAAGCTGGGCAAGGGTCTTGCCATCTATAGATGCATGGTACGCAGAGATGGCTGAAAGATGCACCTTAATGGATGAGTAACTCAGGCCTGAGTTAGATAAGGAAAGGAGATACTCTAGAACGAGATCCTCCAGACAAGTGAAAGGATGCAGATTACAAGCGGAGGCCCATATGCAGAACTGCTTCCACTTCATGGCATACATAGATCTAGTGGAGGGTTTTCTGGCAGCCACAAGAACCTCTGCCACCTGGGAGGACACCCTGAAATGAGCAATGGCTAAATCTGCAGGAGCCCTGCATGAAGGTGAAGAGACTTTAGATCCAGATGGACCAGGGTTCCCTGCTCCTGTGAGATCAGGTTGGAGCACAGAGGCAGAGAGATCTGGAGTTCCACTGCGAGGTGCTGGAGAAGTGGAAATCAAATCTGCCATGGCCACAAGGGAGCTATTAGAATCATCTCTATCCCTTCTGACTGAAATTTGGGGTAGGACTTTCCGCAGCAATGGAAAGGGAGGGAAGGCATACAGAAACCTCCCTGTCCAAGAGAGGAACAATGAGTCTTGCCAGAAAACACCAGGCCCTGGATCTACCAAGCAGAAATTGGGCAGTTTTGCATTGGATGGAGATATGAATAGGTCCAGCTCTGGGTGACCACACCTGTCAAAGAGATCTTCTGCCACAGCTGGCAGAAGTTCCCATTCGTGAACCTTGGACTGAGAATGGCTTAGACTGTCAGCCAAGGTATTTTGAATGCCTGGAACATGCATAGCCATTAGACTCAGATGATGCTCTATGACCCAATATCACACTCTCATGGCTTCTCTGCAGAGGGGGTAAGAATGTGTTCACCCTTGTTTGTTTATATAAAAGACCACTGACATGTTGTCTGTCTGGATCAGGAGGTGGCCTGGGAGCAGATGCGTCTGGTAGGCTTGGAGAACATACAGTATTGCTCACATCTCCAAGACACTGATATGGTGATGCAGCTCCAAAGGGGGACCAGGTCCCTTAAGTCTGATGGTCTGCCAGATGGGCACCCCAGCCCTGGCCAGACACGTCTGTGGTCAGAACTTGCCAAGGTGACTCTGACAGAAAGGGAACTCCCTTGGAAAGGTTGGAGGGATTCCGCCACCACTTCATGGTCTAATGGACTGAATCGGATACTGACACTGGGAAGTCCAAGTCATCTGCACGTTGATCCCATTGAACCCGGAGGTTCCACTGGGCCACTGTCATGTGCAGGTGAGCCAAAGGCACTGTAGTAATGGCTGCTTCCACACATGTCCCAGCAGTCTGAGAACCATTCTAGCTGGGACTATCTGAGACAACGAGACCAGTCGAGCCTGACCCTGAAGGTGCCCTGTTCTGTCTGGAAGGAGAAAGGCCTTGCCTTGCTTGGTGTCCAGAATCACCCCTATGAACTGGAGTCTTTGACTTGGCCAAGTGGATGATTTTGGAAGGTTGAGGGTTATACTTAGGTCCCGAAACAGGGAAAAGGTGGCCTCCATGGTTCTGAGCAACTTCTCCTTGGTAGGAGCTGTCAGAAGCCAGTTGCCAGATAAGGGAAGACAAAATCGCCTTCCCTCCTTAAGGCTGCAGCCACCACTGCTAGATATTTTGTAAAGACTTGTGGGGCAGAGGACAGGCCAAAGGGCAGGGCCTGAAAATGGTAATGGTTTCCTTGGAAGCAGAAGCACAGGAATCTCCTGTGGGTGGAAACACCAAAATGTGGAGGTAAGTGTCCTGCATATCCAGGGAACAGGGCCAATCCCCTTGATGAAGTAAGGGGAGAAGGTCTGGAAGAATGACCATCCTGAACCTTTTGTACCTTATGAATTTGTTCAGATGGCTGAGGTCCAGAATAGGGCACAGATCTTCTGTTATCTTGGGTACCAGAAAGAAATGTGAGTAGAAACCCTTCCCGTGTTGTGACAGGGGAAAGGGTTCAATGACATGCTTTTGCAGAAGTGCCTGTATCTTGTCTTGGATCAAATCAAGATGGGGTAATGGGAGGGAGCTGGAGGATTGTCTGGAGGCTTACCGGGTCATAATGTCGCACTCTTAATAGCGTCACGTCATGGCTAACCAATGCTAGCTGCACTAGTGAGCTAATGGTGCATATCGCGTATACTGCTGTACGCAGTATTGCACCATTCTCACATTCTCAAGCAGAGGATAAGACCTCTGCTGGGAATGGGTTCTGCTGACCAGCTGCTGTGGCTCAACGGACTGAGCCACAGCAGCTGGGAACCCAGGCAGTGCTTCTGGGACGGGGTTTGAGTCCCAGAAATTAAATTTTTTTCAATCTTTGTGTGCTCCCAACTTGAATCCCCCAAAGTTGAGAATCTATATTGGGGGGGTTCGGGGGGGTGCAGCCCTTCATAACAGAGGTGTAGGGGGTGAAGCCCCCAACAGAAAAAAGAGATATGCCTCATGGCAAGAGTTGCACTGTATCAGCAGTGCGATTTTGTCATACGGCATAGTGTTGTGCGCGGTAATGACCCAGTGCCGTCTGGAGGAATCTCCAACAGTTCTAACATATGTCCCTGTTCCACTTATTGGAGGACCCACTGATCCAAGGTTATCCTGCCCCAATATTCCTTGTAAAGAGAGAAACGCCCCTCCCCACTGCCTCCCCTAGGGATTCCGCTGGAGGAGGGAGTTCGGGCAAGGAGTCAGGCTGAGGAGCTGGGAACAGGCAGCGTGGCTTGCGAGGCTCTGGGAGCTCTGGGTACAGAACCACCAATGACTTGGGAAGTAGCCTTCTCTTAAAGGCACCCCTGGGCAGCTGACCTCTAGGTTGTTTCTTGGAGTTGCAATGAAAAGGCTGGCACTGGGAGGAGTTAGGCTGAGACCGATATAAGGAATGAACTGATCAGATAGCCTTTTCCAACTCTTGGAGGCGAGTGATTATATTCTGGGAATCCTCGCCGAACAAGATGAAGCCTTTGAAGGGGGCATCCAGGATCTTAGACTGGACATCTAGGGCAAAACCAGAGACCCTAAGCCACAAATGGTGGCATAGGCAGATTCCCATAGCTGCAGCTCTTCCAGTGGAGTCTGCAGAATTGTAGGAAGCTCAGGGGATGTGGCTCCCACGTCAGAGCCTGACTGAAGTAATTGCAGTAGCTCAGCTTTCCCAGGGAGATCTGGCTGAACTTGTGCCACCTCAAAGGCCTTCTCCCACAGAGCATTCTGATATCGAACCATGTGGGCAAGAATGTTTACGGAACAGATGGCACAGGTGATAGTGGAGTAGACCTTTTTGCCAAAATAGTCTATCTGCCTAGAGTCCATATTGGGAAACTGAGTACTGAGGTGTCGGGGTTATTCTGAACTATCATGGGCCACATTAATAATGACCGAATCATCCTCTGGGTGCTCCCCATAAAAGGGTTCATCCCTAGGGGCATTATACAAGTGATCCACCTTTTTGGACGTCACCAGGGTAGAGGATAGGCATTTCCAAGCTGGTTTGTTGACATCCTTGAAGGAGTCTATGAGAGGTGGAATCACTAAAAGTAGGGTCTTCTTCTTGTGAAGGAAAGTGGCTAACCGACATCACTCTGGGTCCACTTCCGCAGTGTCCCAGCCCATGAGAGCCTGGATGTGCCTCATTACATCCATGAATGTTGGGTTGTCTGGGGGAGAGCGGGGAGTGTCCTTGGGCTCCTCTGGATCTGAAGGAATGTCCCGGTGAGGGAGAGGGTGAGTGCCAAGGCTTAGATTTATGAGGTCTAGAAAGACCCATATCCAGCTGTGGCATAGGCGCTCTAGGGGTCAGCATCGGAGCTTTCTTAGGAGGGGCCTGAGGAGCTAAGGGCTCCTTTGGGGCATCCTTGTCTCTTAAATGTGCCCACTGGGCCACAAAATGAGCATTAATCTTTGCGGGTGGGAACTGGGGTGAGGTCGGTGTAACCGGTGTTTGTGGGGCAGGCTTAGAAGGCCCCAGCATTAGTTCATCTGGTTCCGGTAACTCTGGTGTCGGGTCCACTGGCATTGCATTAACTGGTGTCTGGTCCTGAGGTAAAGAATGCCCTGGCATCAGTGTGTCTGGAGTCAAAAGGTCGGACACTGGTTCCACTGTGTTGGCAGGCTGAGATCAGTGGATGACAGTAGTGGGGTGCCAGAGTTGGTGCCAGAGAAAAGCCAGTGTTGATGAGACAGGTGTCAGCTGATGCTGGTCTGGGGAGGTAGCCAGTGCTGGCTTGGAGGGAGAAGCTCGAATAAGGGAGCCGACTCCCAAGTGGGGCAGAGGTATCACCCTCCTGGGGGAGAAGACTGTATGCCTCGGGTGTGGTTAGGTGACATCAGTCCCTGACTTTGAAACAGACTTCACAGATGCCTTGACCAGGAGGGGGAAGGGCAAGGACCTGCCACCCAAAGCAGAAGACCAGATCGAGTCTCTTGGCTGAGTACCCATATTCAGAATGGGCCTGAGCTTCAGGAGCTGAGAGACTGAGGTCAGAGACCCAAGTCCCAAGGAGCCACTGCTCATGACAGAAACCAGAGTAGGTGGTTTGACCACTGGCAGCCTGGAGTGAGACAGGGCTGATGCAGTGGAGGGGGACCAACCTTCCACAGGAGGAAGACCCATGGTTGGTACCTGACTTGCATGTGGGCCTGGAGCAGAAAGAAGACTGGGGTTTCTCTCTGTGCTTCTCCCAGCGTTTGTGCTTCCCCAAAGATTTCTTTGGCTCCATTGTTGAAGAAGAGGAGGCCCTGGAGACCATGGAAGAGGAAGTACTCTGGTGAAGCTCCTTCTCCATCGACTGAAGTTTCTGCTGCAGCAGGAAGAATTTCAAGGCCCTTTGGTGGTGAAGCTGGGGTCTGTTGATTAAATACTTGGCATGCTGGCAAGCCTCAACATCATGATTCAGGCCTAAGCAAAACAAGCAAGCTGAATGGCCATCTTGTGGGGCAGCTGCTTGCCACAAGCACACTTCGTTCACCACCATTCGACAGACACAGGAGGAAGAGAAGATAAGCACAAAAGAACACTAAAATACTAAAAATAAGAAAGTGTGGGTTAATGCAATAAAATGGTGGTTGACTAGAGCAGAAGGCATCTGTGGAGGTCTGAATTGTGTGGGTCGATGGTGGGAAAAGAACTGAGGTCGTTCTGGGGGACTTCCCCTTTTATAACATAAGGGACACCGGGGGAGGGTCAATGTCAGGGGACGGTCCCCCGCTACAGACTACTAGCTAGAAGTTTTCCATGGGGTCCTGGCATAAGCTGGCTTCAGTTCTTATGATGTAATCTACTGCAAGAGCCCCTTCAAAGTGAGATCTAGCTGTGCTCATCATATAAAAAAGAAGATCACATACTGGGTTCAGTAGAGATCAATCTGAGTCACCACACAATTTAAAATAAAAAAAAAAAAACAGCAATGGATTTTTTATTTCTATAAATAAACTTTCTTGCTTTTGGTAACCTATATCTTAAAAAAACTTATTGTATGTCTTTTTATTAGTTCAACAGCATCTGCTCACTGATAACACAAATAAGAGAGACAGTGATTGGCAGCGAGATCAACCAATGAAAACTAGGTTCTGGAACTAAATGAGAAGCAGTACCACTACTGAGGATGTTATCTTCAACTACATTTTGCCACAATTGTTACTGGGGGAAAAAGCAGCTTCACCTCTGATGCTTCCAGCAGTAAAGTAAGCAATTTAAACATCTTGCAAGAGGGAAAGGCTTACACTATGGGAGTTAAAAAAGAAACGCTTAGTAAAGTTTAAATGGTATCAGTGAGATGTCCTTGGCTGATCAAGTGTGTCATCTCGAGACATGTTTGCATTGAAGAACTGCTTAGCTTCACTGCACATTTCTCGAAAGCAAAGACATATCAAGAGGACACTCTTGATTAGCTAAGAGACATCTCACAGACAGCATTTACCTGTAGATGAACCGTATCTGGCAGCAATATAGAGAAACATGCTCAGCTTTGCTGAGTCTCCATAAAAAGAGTTTGACGACTGCCCCTCTAACAAGAATCTCTTAGTAACTAATATCTTAAAATAACTCATGGGTGTTTTTATGAGAGCTGCTCACTAATAAACACTTCTGTGATCATATATCCAATCAAGAGTTAAATATAAAATTTTTTTTTCCTGTATCCGGACTAAAGAAATACTTTTAATTTAGAGCCAGTTTCACATTCCTCATCCTGATCACTGGGGGATGGTGGCTGTGTTTCATCCTCCAGCTGGGAGGACAGGAGGCAGGAGGATGGGCCGCTATCCTAGTTGATTTTTAGGCTGCTCTGATAGATTCAGAAAGGGGTCTGTTATGTGTAGAATAGCTTTAAGAGAATGTGCACTTCTGTAAGTGTGCCTGTGGCTGAGGTCAGTCTCCTCCTGTATGTGCTGCTGAATGGAAGTAAAAAGAGAAGGCCTAGATTTCAGTGTGGCGTGATTTTCTTACTACCAAGACCCCTGTGCGTTTAAGGTACTTATTTCGGCAACCAAACACAACAAACTGGCGATGACAGATGGTAAACATTTTAATAGCTCCTGCTTACTGAATTACGCCATTTTGCAACTCTCTACATTAGAGGCAAGCAAGCAATTTGGAACTGTGCAATATCATGGCAACTACAGCCAGCTTTGAAAATGTTACCGGAATGGACTGGGATACATGGTCCCAATGGTTTGATCAGTGGTTATTACTTAATCCTGCCATACAAGCAGCTAATGATGAGCAACAGGATACGCTTATCCAAGCTGCTTTTTGTACTTTCTTGGGGAGTGAAACCTTCAAACGTTTATGCAGTCTGTGTGCACCAGACCGGCCGGAGGATTTGTCATATCAAGAGAGAAAGGCTAAACTGAATGCACAATACAGTTTAACAACTTTTCCAAGGGCTGAATGTTATAAATTCTACAGTTACTGCCAGAAACCAGGTCAGTTATTACAATCATATTTGGCTGAGATCAAACACTTAGCTCTCATGTGTGAGTGGAACAGGGAGCATCTTGAATCTAATCTGGCTGATAAGTTTGTTATGGGGTTGAATAATGAACATCATATTCAGCAATTACTTCCTGTAAGTGTCAAGAAATCTACTGAGGAACTTTTACATTTGGCACAAATGTATGAGGCTGCAGAAAATAAAGAACATGCTAAGATGGACACTAAAATGAGGTTCAAGTAGCTGCAGTAAACCCAAAATCGAAATAGCTCAAACCTAAGTCTAAGCCACTGTTTTCAAAGAAAAATTCAACCAATCCACCCAAACTGCATGGCCAGTATGAATATGCATCATGTGAGTTGTCTGAGCATAGCAGGGACCAGTACAAATTCAAAGAAGTTCAGTGTCATGCATGTAAACGTCAAGGGCATATTGCTAAGGTTTGCAGGAGCAGGAGAACCACAGTAGTCGGTTCAGAGAGCCCAGACAGTGCAGTGGCTTCTATTGCACCACAAATACAGACAAAAGATGTTCCTCCTTTCTATGTGTTACTTCACTTGCAACACTTGAGGCGTCAGTTGCGTTTAATGGTAGACTCTGCTTCTCCAGTTACTTTTATTAACCATCAAACATGGTCTGATTTGGATAAGCCACCATTGTCTCCTTGTAATAAGTGGCTGCATCCATTTGAAGGGCAACCAGTTCAGCCACTGGGCTTGTTTACCATGTTGGTACGCAGGACTGATTCTCCCAAGACTGGTACACCTTTAACTTTTCTGGTTTCAAAAAAGGGTGTCAACATTTTGGGCAGAGGTGCCAGGTTCTTCTGAACATTCATGTTGATCCAGCAGATTTTGGTCTATTTGCAGCTGTCCAGGTACCAGAAAGCAGTAATCTGCCCAAGCTTGGGGAGATTTTACACATGCATCCAGAGTTGTGGAAAGACCTGGGATGTTGCACAACAGCTAAAGCCAAGCTAGTTACAAAGTCTAATGCAGTCCCTAAGTTTTGTAAACCATGGAAACTCCCTTTTGCCTTTAAACCGGTCGTTGTGGCAGAATTGGACAGACTGGAAAAAGCAGGTGTGCTGGAAAAGGTTTCAAGTTCAGATTGGGCAACTCCAATTGTGGTGGTATCTAAGCCAGGTGGTACGGTTTGAATATGTGGAGATTTTAAGGTGACACTTAATCCAGTACTTAGCACAGATGTATTTCCTTTACCCTTACCAGAGGAACTTTTTCATAGACTGAATGGTGGTGTGGGGTTCTCTAAACTGGATCTCACTGACGCATACCTTCAAGTGGAGTTGGATACAGACTCTCAGAAATTGGTAATGATTAATACACACCAAGGACTGTACAAGTTAAAACGGTTATGTTTTGGCCTTAGTTCTCCACTTGCTATTTTTGAAAAAGTGATTAAACAAATGGTGGGTGATATACCAGGATATACCAGGTGTTGCTTGTTATTTGGATGACATCATTGTCACGGGCAAGAGAGAAGCAGAGCATTCACTTAACTTACAAAAGACTTTAGAGAGATTGCAACATAGTGGATTCAGACTTAGGAGCGAAAAATGCCAATTTTGTCAACCAAGTTTCATGTACTTAGGTCACACTATTGAGAAAGATGGAATTTGTCTGAATGATGAAAAGGTGGAAGCCATTGTGCACATGCCTGAACTGCAAAATGTTTCAGAGTTGCGCTCATTCTTGGGTATGGTGCGCTACTATGACCATTTCATACCTGGCTTAGCCACTAAATGTGCTATCCTAAATGAACCATTATGTAAGGGTACTTCATGGAAGTAGACCAAGGGCCACAGTAAGGCAGTTCAAACCATCAATCTCTCTCTAACCGCTGTGAATAATTTAACTCATTATGACCCTAACTTACCTATCAACATTGGCTTGTGTTGCTAGTCCTGTGGGTATAGGAAATGTCCTTTTCCATACAGATCCAGAAGGAGTGGAAAAGCTAACAGCTCATGCTTCATGCAAACTCACTGCAGCTGAAATGAATTATGCCCAGATTCAGAGAGAGGCATTAGCAATTGTGTTCGGAGTCCAGAAATTTCACAAGTACTTGCTAGGTTGCAAGTTTCACCTGAAGACGGATCACAAGCCACTAGTGACAATTTTCAGTCCAGGAAAAGGAATTCCAGAGACAGCCACTAGCAGACTTCAATGATGGGCATTACTTTTGTCTGCCTATAATTTCGAGGTTACATTCCAAACAATGGACCAGCACAGAAATGCGGATGCCTTCTCAAGGTTACCAAAATCCAGAGAAATGGAGTTTGATGTGGGACTTAAACAGGAGCCATTAGTATGCTAGGTGGGGTCAGATAGTTTTCCAGTGCAATTCAAAGATATGGAGGACTCTTCTGTTATGTGTCCAATGGAGCTGCAACAGTTAGATCAGCTTCCAGTACTAGCCAAGGACATTGCAAAAGCAACTAGTCAAGATGTAATTTTGAAACAAGTGTATCAGTATATGCTTGAGGGTTAGCCACAAGGCATTACTTGTTTGGCTGCTCTACAACCCTACTATACAAAGAGACAGCAGTTGTTCATTGCTGAGGGGTGTCTTCTATGGGGATTGCATGTCATAGTACCCCAATGTTATCACTCATATCTGTTGACTGTTTTGCATATGGGCCATCCAGGCATTGCTAAAATGAAATCCCTGGCCAGACTTCATGTATGGTGGCCTTCCATTGACAGAGACATATACCAGGTTGTGCAAAGATGCAAAGGCCATGCTGTATCAATGGGAAATCTGGAAAGAGCTCCAGTTCACTATTGGGAACGACCTGAAAAACCCTGGCAAAGGTTGCATATTGATTTTGCGGGACCCTATTTAAATTCCATGTGGTTACTCTTAACTGATGCTTATAGTAAATGGCCAGAAATTCATTAAATGTCTTCGACAACTACTGAGAGTACCATCAAAGTGTTGAAATCTATCTTTGCCACCCATGGTTTCCTGCAAGTGATTGTCTCAAATAATGGACCAAAGTTCATGTCTTTAGAATTCTAAGCATTTTGCCAGCAACGTGGTATCTGCCATATTTTCTCACCTCCCTACCATCCAAGTTCAAATGGTGAAGCAGAATGCCTGGTTCAGACTTTTAAAAAGAGTACAGACAAAGCTAGTCCTACTACACCGACGGCAATGCAAATAGCTGCTCTAAACTTTCTTGTGATGTATCGAACAACACCACATTGTGTCACAGGAATATCCCCTACAGAATTGCTATTTGGACGACGGATTCTAATTCAATTGGATCTTCTTCACCCTCTAAGCTATAAGACAGTAACTGAAATGCTTCCTAAGACCAGATCCTTCAAACCCAATGATCTTGTGTGGGTCAGGATGTATGCAGGTCCAAAGAGATGGATAGAAGGCGTGGTGGAAAAAAAGTTCAGAAATGTTGTCTGTAGTGTTTGACTGACTAACCAGAGGAGAGTGAAAAAACATGTGAACCAATTACATAGTAGAACTGAGAAAGAACAAAAAAGGGATATCCAGAGTTTATTTATTTGCTTTTGTTAACCAGGTGAGTACGCTAGACAACAGGTGCCTATTTTCAGGTGCAACCCGGGAGATTACAAGGTACGTTACATTCATAAACATCAGACAATCACAAGTAGTGTTACATTTAGGTGCATAAGGTAACAAGGTCAAACAAGAGACAGCAGGCGATTATAATGCCAGCAGCAGGTAGTATTACAGCATGGTATTTTCGTTTTAGTCTTTGATCAGCACACCGCAGAGCTGGGGTAGTTATCCAGCATTATTTGTTCCAGAAAAAGAACAGGAAGAGATAGTGGAATCACAGCTTTTGAGACAAGATGTGGCTGATGCTAATCAGATTTCAGTGCAACAGCCTTGAGTTCTTCTACGTCGGTCGGGACATATAAGACGTCCATCAAAGAGAATGGACTTGTAGAGATATAGCCTAATGACATAGGCTAACTAAAAGGGACATTGCAGTAATAACTGTAATAGTTTCATATTACTTCTGAATTATTGATTTAAGTACTTTTTAGCTAAGTCAGGAGGGATTGTTACGTGCAGTATAGCTTTAAGGAATGTTAGAGACAGTACAGTTTTATGAGAATGTGCACTTCCTGTAAGTGTGCCTGTGTTTGAGGTCAGTCTCCTCTTGTATGTGCTGCTGAATGGAAGTAAAAAGAGAAGGCCTAGATTTCAGTGTGGTGTGGTTTTCTTACTACCAAAACCCTTGTGTGTTTAAGGTGCTTATTTTCAGCCACCAAACACAACAGGGTGTGTAGATCTCATTCAGCCCATGATCTCCCTCTCCCTTTAGGCTGATTGTCTCACCTTGCTGTGCTTGGCCCCAAACCCAAAAGCTGCTCTTGACCTGGGTCTATGGGGTGGGGGTGGTAGTGCTAAGCTCTGCTGCCAAGTTGGTGGGTTAGACTTTAGGTGAACACATTTTTACGTTTGTTTGCTCACATGCGCTTGTTTGCTCACATGCGCAAGGGACGTCTTGCAACAGTGTTGCTTTTTTTTTTCCAAGTTCAAGTTCAAGTTTATTGCAGAAAAGCTCCGTTGAGCAAGCTCATTCACAAGGAGGTCCTGAGACATACATACATACATTCACATTGAAGTCCTACAGCTGACTTACAGACAAATAGTTAAGTACTTACATCATAAGAAACAGTTTTGGAGGTGTGTCTCGTCAATGTAGGGCTCAGTGTAGGAGGTGTGACCTTAGGGGATCAATACTTGCCGAGCTGCGTATGACAGCAGTTCAGCTATGTTAGTCTTCACTTCTAAGAAAAGGTCAGCTGCAATCAGTAGTTGTAGCGTGCATGCAATTTGCATATGGATCAGCCAAACTGCTGTCATGCACAGCTCGGCATTACAAACCCTCCCGCTTCCTCCCTCTGTTAATGTCCTCCCCCTCCCTTACTGCTGTTCTCCCTGCCCCAACGTTGGTGTCATGGGGGTGCCCAACTCATTATTGCAGGCCTCCCAACAAACAACCAGTTGGTACACTGAAGCCCACCCTGGTGTGCTAATGCCTCCCCCATGCACACTGTGATGACTGGTGGGAGCCCAACTTCACCAGCTCCAGACCCCCACCCCAACAAACATGTAGGTGGCATGCTGGGAGCTCACCCCAGCATGCCAAAAGCGGAATTCTGCCAGCTCCAGCCCCCCAACCAACATGTAGGTGGCCTGCTGGGAGCCCACCCCATCGTGCCAAATGCGTTTGTTTCTTTTTTTTTTTAACTTACCCTGTGAAAGAAGAAACTGGTCCCTCGGTGAGTCCCTACCCCCCTTGCCAACCCGCGCCCACCCTCTGCGCACCCACCTTCTCACACCCCCCTCACCCCATACTTACCTGCAGAGGCCAGCGCGATGATCTTCGGTGGACCGGGAACACGTCTGCACTCTTCAAAACCGACCGCAAACTGAGGAAATGCCGGTAAGCTGTATAATGGCATAAACAGGGTTTTCACAACTTAGGTGGATATCTCGGCCATTTTTTTGACTTTTGACACTTAATTTTCAACATGGGGTTATTGGGACCCCTCCTCATGAGTTCAGTCACTGTCATAGCGTTATTCAGTCTCGAAAGGTGCTTTCACGGTCACTGCGTGGAATCACCTTTCAGGACCAATTAATGAAATGACAGTGCTGGTGTTCATGAAGTGGCCTCTCAAAAATTCTATGTTGCAAATTTGGTGAAAAAATTCCAAAAAAATGACTGTGTTACAAACGTACATTGAGCAGTTTCCACACACACTTATATGTTCACGATTTTGTAATATTTTCACTCCAGATTTTCAACATAAGCATATTTCCACACCTCCTTATGAACAATGCAGCTGTTATGTTTCACATCCTGATCAAAATGTTTTTTTGTGCTTCCGGCGCAAAATAGCGCGGTCACTGTTGGAAATCAGTGTTCACTACAGAGTAAGACAATTGCAGTGACACTGTTCATGAGCAGAGTTCCTAAAATGCCCATGTTAAAAATTTGGTGACAAAACTCCATAAAGTGGCTGTGTTCCGAGCTATAATTTTCCACATCCTGGCCGAAATGTGTTTTCACAACTCTGGCGTAGAATAGCGCAGCAGCTGTGGGACATCTTGTTTGGTACAGAGTAAGAAATCACAGTGACACTGTTCATGAGGAGATTTCCTAAAATTCTTATGTTGAAAATTCAGTGCAAAAAATTCCGAAAAATGACTGTTTAATGAGCGTGCATTGCACAGTTTCCACGCGCACTCCCACCTTTGCAAATTTGTAATATTTTTCACTCCAGGTTTTCAACATTTGCATTTCCCTACACCTTCTTATGAACAGTACAGCTGTCATTTTTCACATCCTGGCCAAAATGTGATTTCACTCTTCTGGCACAGATTAGCACGGTCGCTGTGGGAAATCAGTGTTCGGTGCACAGTAAGAAAATCATACTGACACTGTTCATGACCAGAAGTGACAAAATGCCTATGTTGAAACTTTGGTGAAATACTGCCCCTGAATGAATGTGCTACAAGCATGGGTTGCGCAGTTTCCACACAGGCTCGTACTCTTGAGCGCAATCAGGGTGTTAGGTTTCCGATAGACACTGAAGAAGTATGATGGTGAAATGTTAATCAGATGCCAGAGGAGTAACATAGAGGTACTCTGTTGGGATATGGATGTTGAAGGGACACGGATTCAACTGGGGGGCAGTATAAATGTCAAACACCAGTGCACATACCTGCAAGTGAATGTTCAACATTGATAAATGCTTTTTTTATCTGACAGACTGACATGCAGTCGGTCTCTGCAGCAGCAACTCTCAGCATCACTCAGCTCCTGGTCTGTTCAGTAGACACATGCAGACCTGCTCTCTTGAGATCTCACACAGATCTTACTTGGGCCTGGAACAGCCCAATTCATCTGCTGAGCTGTCTGTCAATTGATGCACTTCTGGAGGCCTGTCACATGAGAGGCAACTGGTTGCTACAGAGGCACCTGAAGTAATTACAGTAGGTCCCTCACAAGTCCAGGAACCCTTGTGGCTGCCTCACCAGGCAGATCCATTCAATTAGTTGTCCAATCATCCTCTGACCACTCAGTTGTACCAGGGTGGGTCAGAGGTGAAGAAGATGGCTGCTGAATCATAGTCCAAAGGAAATGTTCCACAGAAGTCCTTATTTGTACACACTTCACAGCTAAAAATCAATCAGCACCCTGAACCAGTCCTGCACGGGTGTAGGTTCACATCCAGTTCAGCCAGTGTAACAAGCAGGCAATTCCTAGTCCAGTTGCTAACACTTATGTCTCAGCTTCAGAGGCAGCTGCGGATGCCTTTGATGTAAAGGGTGTCTTAAAAGTATGGAAGCCACATGTCACATTTATGTAAATAACTTGTGAGGCACATTTATTAATGGTTGGGGGTAGCTAACTTAACAAATAAGAGCCATAATAAATAATTTTTTGTTCCTCGTCTGAAAAACTCCTTTCTACTCTTTCCTTCTGACCTTCCTTGTACTGTTTCAAAGCCATAATCTGAGACCTTTCCAGACGTCTGCCCCTGCAACTATCGCCATCCCCCTGCCCCCTTTTCCCTTATCCTCTTCTGTCCTATCCCTATACTCCTGCCCCTACTGCCCGGCCACCTCTGAATGTTACTAGGTGTGGCACTCTTCTTCTTGTGCCTGCCTCTCCTATTGTTCCTTCTGCCTCCCACACCTGCCCCACCTAACTTTACTTGGAGTTATTTTGAGTTTACTCCACAGTCTTAAGCCCCCAAACTGGTGTATTCTCCACAAGTACAGCTAATGTACTCACCTTTGCAACCACCCTTCCCTCCTTTTTACATTCGCTTGCACACATGCGTATGGATCATCTTGCAACAGTATGAGTTTTGGAGGTGTGTGACCCTCCTCCCCAATGTAGTGATCAGTGTAGTATGCACGACCCTAGGGGACCAATATATGCTGAGCTCTGTATGACAGCAGTTTGACTGTGTTGGTCTTCACATCAAAGAAAAGGTCCACAGCAATCAGCAGTGGTAGCGTGTGTGCAATTAGTATACATAGCCGAACTGCTGTCATGCACAGCTCGGCAATCCCTCCTGCTTCCTCCCTCTGCTGATGTCCTCTCCTCCCTCCTTTTGTCCTGGCCCCCACCTTGTGTGCCGAGGGGGGTGCCCAATCCCCCTCGGCTCATGACTCCCCCCCCAGCACATTGTGTGGCTCATGGGGGTGCCCAATCCTAAAACAATTGGCATGCTGGGAGCCTACCCCAGCACATTCATGCTCCCCCACCCAACACACACACTGTATGTCCGGTGGGGGTGCCCAGTCCCTGCCGGCTCCACTCCTTCCCCCCAACAAACAGGTAGGTGGCACACTAGGAGCCCACCTCAGTGTGCCAAAAACTTCCATTTTTGTCTCTTTTTTTTTTAATTCCTGTAAAACAAGAAAATGGTCCTGCAGTGAGTCCTTGGCCCCCTTCCCCCACCAACCCATGCCCATCTTCTGTGAACTCACCTCCCCACACACCTCCCTCACTCCATACTTACCTCCGGAGGCCAGCATGATGATCTTCAGTAGACTGGGAACACGTCTGCACTCTTCAAAGCCGACCACAAACTGAGGAAATGCCAGTAAGCTGTATAATGGCATAAATAGGGGGTTTCTAACTTAGGTGGCTATCTCGGCCATTTTTTCGACTTTTGGCACCAAATTTTCAACATGGGTTCTTAACGCCCCTTCTCATGAATTCAGTCACTGTCATGGCGTTATTCAGTCCCGAAAGGTGATTTTGCGGTCACTGCATGGAATCAACTTTTGGGACCAATTAACGAAACAACAATGTTAGTGTTCATGAGGTGGGCTCTCAAAAAGCCTATTTTGCAAATTTGGTGAAAAAATTCTAAAAAATGACTGTTTTATGAGTGTGCATTGCGCAGTATCCACACACACTTGTAAATTCATGAATTTGTAATATTTTCACTCCTGATTTTCAACATAGACTTATTTTCACACCTCCTTATGAACAGTACAGCTGTCATTTTTCATATCCTGGCTGAAATGTGTTTTCGCACTTCGATGCAAAATATCACGGTCGCTGATGGAAATCAGTGTTCGCTACAGAGCAAAACAATCACAGTGACACTGTTCATGAGCAGAGGTCCTAAAATGCCTATGTTAAAAATTTGGTGGCAAAAGTCCATAAAATGGCTGTGTTACGAGCGTGCATTGCACAGTTTCTACGCACACTCGTAAGTTTGTGAATTTGTAATATTTCCACTCCAGATTTTCAACATTGCCATTTTCCCACATCTGCTTATGACCAGTACAGCTGTCATTTTTCACATCCTGGCCGAAATGTGTTTTCACACTTCTGATGCAGAATGGCGCGGTCACTGCAGGAAATCAGTGTTCGGTGCACAGTAAGAAAATCATAGCGATAGTGTTCTTGACCAGAGATAACAAAATGCCTATGTTGAAAATTTGGTGAAATAATTCCAGTGAATGACTGTGTTACAAGTGCGGGTTGTGCAGTTTCCACACAGACTCGTTCCCTTGAGCACACCCAGGGCATTAGGGTTCCTAAGACAGACGCTTAAGAAGTATGAGGGTGAAAAGTTGATCAGATGCATGAGGAGTTGCAGAGAGGTACTCTGTTGGGTTATGGATGCTAAATGGACATGGATACAACTGGGGCTGCATAAATGCCAAACGCCAATGCAAATACCTGCAAGTGAACGTTCGGCATTGACAAATGCTTGTTATACACTGTGTCAAACAGGCAGTGAAATAAATCTGGGCAGTTTACAGGTCAATTCTCAAAAGCGCTTGAAAAAACAAACAAAGTGGTACTTTGGATTAACCTCAGGGGATGTGCTATCAACACACTGAAGCAGAGATGCGTGCAAGAACAGGCATATGCAAACACTTTCACATGAACTGGGAATGGCAGGGCCTTTGTCATATTTTTACATTTTACAGCCAAGGGGCCCTACTTTCATTTGCTCATCTAAGACAAACCCACTGTATCCACTGCAACAGATTTGTTCCATTATTTATAAGGGAGACATTACTTAGCTACTGACAGAAGTGTAGAGTGTAATGCAGGACCACCACAGCAATTACTTTAGTGAAACTTGCCATTTAAGGCTAGCTGTGCATCATACCGTAGACTCCCTAAAAGCTATAGAGTGCTACAGGCCATGCAAAAAGCAAATACAGGGACCACAATGAGAGTGTGTGGGGTACAGATTAATATGGCAATTGCACAGTAAGAGTGGGATTAAGCAACACATGCACAGCATTGGATTGCAACCTCACACATATGGAGAGGATTCACCTAGAAAATAGTAATCCATTATTCTGAGACAGGTAAAATACCAGCCTCAGGTCATTGCAGCCTGATGGAGGAAATGTGGTGAGGTTTGTGCCAATACACATGTATTTTGGGACTACTTTCCAATGACTTGTGTAACCCCTAGGTGGCGCTATCCCAAGGGCTACTACCCCTGCCTGCTTGCCTAGTAGCAGGTTAAGGGGCCTGAGCTCTAAAACGGGTGCCTCCACCCAGATGTCAGGGTTGGTAGTGGTCAAGCTAACCTGGACACAGCCCTCCGGGACACTGTAACCCCCCTCTTTCCTTACTGGTGGCCAGAACAATACACAATAATCACTTTCACAATACCCCGATACACCATACAAGTACCCACACTGTTTGCACTTACCACCAGGGCTTTCCTCTGGCCTGGCCCTGGGAACCCCCTGTAAAACAAGGTTATACACAGCAAATAACAGCAGTACAGTACTCTTGCACAAACTGGAACCACAGTCAGGGTAAATGCAAAAAACAGTTATATCTGATTTATTTAAGGGACTCGAACAAGGGAGGGGCATAATCAGGTTAATGTGCTTAAAGGCTGTGTCACTCAAACAGTTATGTATGCACTTCAGGGTCCATAAACAGTCTCACACTCTGGGTACCTAGGTGGAGAATGGTGGGCTAGCCAGGAACATTGCAGCTGGTTGGGACCCACTGTTGGAAGAAAATAACATGCACAGCACACACTATTTGTAATCTGGAACTGGAGGTCTCAGTTCGTGAAAAGAAAACAACAAGACAATCTGATGACACACTTTTAGATTAGGCTGTTGCTGCGGGGAGCTACCCCAATGATTATCCACGATACCCAAGACTAGACACAGGCTGGACGAAAACTGAGACTGCAGTTGGTTAATCTGGAGTGCCAGGAGAAGCAGGGCCCACACGAATCGCCGAGGCATCCTTCCTGTTCAAGCATGGAGCAGGGGGCTGATCCCTAGGCAGGACTCTCATCGATGGCTTTCTCTGTGCAGTGGGTAGTCTGGCTGGGCCAGTGTGGCAAGGCCCAGGCCAAATGGAGACAAATTCGGATACAGTCCATTTTGGGCAGGGTATAGTTTCCAGCAAGCAGAACACAGTTCACACAGTGGGGAACCAAATCACGACCCACTTTCAAAACACAGCACATCTACATGTAAGGAAATTCTACTGTACCAGGCAAACTGCTCTCCGGTCACAATCGCAAAGCCTCTGTACAAACCGGGGATTCAAAAGCAGCTGGAAATCCTGACAGGCCAATCGCATTCAGGAAAATCTTCGGTCTTCTTCAGGTATGAGCCTGGTAAAAAAATCAGTGGCTTACTTCGTTCTCACAAGCTTGGAATTAGTCCAAAATAAATCTCTTCTCTCCCTCTCAGGGGCAGCAGGCAGGCATGCAGGCCAAAAACTCAGATCTTTCCACAGAGACTGTATTGAGCTCTTGTTTCTTCAGCTCCCAACTTAGATCTCACTCAAACTGCAGCAAGCCTGGGAATTTCCCCAGAATCCAAAAGATTCAGTTTCCTAATTCAGCTGTCAGTCAAAGCAAGAGCTCCCCCTTTATTTGTAAAAAGGCGCCAAAAGCCCAGAACTACAGTTCCTACAGATTTTGACTTCGGACAGCTCCTGAAGTCCGGCTACATTTTAGGTCCCACCAGAACTGACTGGTCCAATTCACAGTCCCAGGCCAAATGGTGGGGATAAACAAGACAATCCTTGCTGCAAAGAAGGCATGTTAGATAAACTAATTATCAGTAACACTCTAAATGATTTTCAGCAAATAGTTACGTCTTTCAACAGAGCTCCCTCTTAGATTACTTATAACTGCAATTCAGGCAGCTCTTAAAGAGACAGTACACAGAGGCACTCTCTGGCAATACATTTAAACTGCTAAAACGCAGGACACCAGCAGGGCAGTGAGCATTTTGGCAAGCTCAAGGAAGACTTTTCGGGAAAACTTTTTCAAGGAACCCATTTGTAGGGGGGTTCCACCTGTTCTCTGTGGTTTCTGTAAAAACACATCCAGTCAAAGGCTTCAAACACAGCACAAAGCATCCTGGGTGTACAAATCTATGTGTGTTGGGGGATAAGCTGACTAGAAAATGCTTCAACTGGTGTTACATTCTGTTTGACATGTCACTACTCGGAGCTCACCATCGCCACAGCCGATATGCTCACTAAACGTACCAATGATCTTTCAACTCTGCACAAAAGAGTACAAACAATGATAACAGGAAGAAGCTATCGATTGCTGCTTAAAAACAAGAAAAGTGACTTCAAACAATGTGTGTTCAAAAAACATCTGAAACCTCCCCCCCTCCTCCCAACACCCTACGAGTCAACCCTCATCCCCTGGCCCTAGCTCTGCTCTCAGCCCCCCTCCTGCCTCCACTTCCTCCACCCCTCCACGCCCCCCTTCTATTTTAAGACCATCTCCCCCAATGATACCTCTTAACTACTCCGGGGTCTACCCAACCGGGCAGCCCAGGTGCTGATGGCCTCTCCCCAGTTTTTCTATAACTAGTCTCCTCTGTGATCTCCAGGCCACTTACCTTCATATTGAGTCTTGCTCTGTCCACCTCCTCCATGCCCCTCTCCTGGAAGTCTGCTAAGGTGGTTCCCATCTTTAAAGCTGGAGACCCCCTGTCCCCTTGCAACTGTTGACCTATATCTATTCTCCCCTACCTTAGTAAACTCCTCGAAAAGGTTGTCCACCGCCAGCTATCTGAATATACCCTCAAACATAACCGCCTATGCAGATACCAACTAGCAAAGGGAGGTGTTGTATTGAGTTAGGATGTGTTTGGAAACTACCACATTGGAGTGTAATAGGAATGATTGTAAAATGAATTAGAAACACCGAATCATGGTTGGCACTGTTAATTAAAATTTGTTTCCTACTGGTGATTTTTAACATGTGATGAGAAACAGAAGCCTTAAAATTGCTAGTAGTTTTTTTTGTCCATTAGCATCTCGCTAAAGAGATGTATTAGTCTTGAAATGTTGATGTGGAGGGGGGTGCTGTTTACATGAATACGGTGTGCTGTGTGCCTTTTAAAAAGTATGTTTTAATATTAAAAGAAACTTTTTTATCATGACCGAATGAATCGGTTGTTTTCTTTCTCCCTGGGCTGAGTAGCCTCTTGTAGTAGTTGAAAATAACCTCCTATGCGCCCAGTAACACGGCTTCCATAAACATCACAGTACCACTAAGGCTTTGGCTATGTTCACTAATCACATCCTCACTGACATGGATCATGGCTGTGCCACTGGTGCTGTCTTTGCAGACCTATCAAAAGCCTTCATTCTGGTCAACCATGCCCTCCTCTGCCTCTCTAATCTGCAATCAATTGGCTGTTCTGCCGAGACCACCGAATGGTTTCAGTGCTACCTCTCTAACCACTCCCAATCAGTTTGCATTGGCACCATCTCTTCTCCTGCCCTGTCAGTGTCCACTAGAGTACACCAAGGGTCCATCCTGGGCCTCCTGCTCTTCTTCATCTTCGCCAACACCCACTGGAGGGAATGGTAGAGCTTCTAACATGGGGGATTCTAGAAATGGGAACCTAGGTAGAAGGGTGGGAATGAGAGCAAGAAATGAAAAAGGGTGTGTATTGGTACTGGGGGACTCCATACTTAAGAGGATCGGATGGGGCAGCAAGGGGGAACGACATAGTCGCATATGGGTGGAGTCCATACCGGGGTTAACAGCAGACAGGGTGGGGAAGTCAATTCTAAAGTGCACAAGAAGAGGTAGAAGGAAACCGCATATTGTGGGGCATGTGGAGATGAATGACCTGGTGGGGGAGATGGTGGAGGTAATGAGGGAGAGGTCTGAGGCTGTGGGAAGGCTGTGCGAGGTGATAGGGGAGTCGGTGACCTTCTCAGAGGTGCTCCCAGTACCCTGTGCGAGTACAGCGAGGAAAGGGAGGATTGAGGAGTTCAACACATGGTTGAGGGAGTGGTGTCAATCCAAGGGGTACAGGGTAGGGGGTAGAGGGGACAGGACCTGGGACAATAACGATCTATATGCAGGGGATAGACTGCACTTGAGTGGGATGGGGTAGGAGGTATTAAAGCAGAAGGTAGAGGGGTATATAGCAACAAAGGTGGATTTTTAAACTAGGTCTGGGGTGGCGCGTGGACAGCTGGTAGGCAAGGATCACGAAGAGAGTAGCCAAATGAGCTTACTCCCAAGCTAGCAGGGAAGCATTCAGAAAAGCTGCCCGGGGGGAGGGGGATAGGATGGAGGAGAAGCAAGGAGAGGAAGGGAAGGGAAGGGGACAAGATGGAGGGTGGTCTCACTGAATGCAAGAAGTTTAGGTAACAAATCAGCTGAGTTACAATTGCTCTTGGCAGTGGGGAGGGTGGATATTGTGGCCATCAGAAAAACGTGGGCCACTGAGTACCAGGACTGGGATATAATGATCCTGGGGTATAGGATACTCAGGAAGGATAGGGTGGGGGGGTGTGGCAATCTATGTGCGAGAAGGGTAAGGTGCATTAGAGAAGAGGGGGAGGAAGGCAGGACAGAGGCCCTATGGATGCAGTTCCAGGACTCAAAGAAAAGGACACTGAGGATGGGAGTAGTGTACAGACCACCAGCACAAGTGGAGGACCTGGACAGAGAGTTAGCTGATCAGATTAGAAGGGTCTGTAGGAAGGGGAACACAGTGGTGGTGGGAAACTGTAGTCTACTGGTGGTGGACTGGAGCACCCCAACCACCATGAGTGCAAGGGAATCAAGCCATATTAGATATAGTTCTGGACAGCTTCCTGGTGCAGTTGGTCTGTGAAAAGACTAGGGAAGGAAGGAAGAACTCTAGACCTGGTATTATGAAATGGAGAGGCTGTAAGGGATCTGGAGGTGGAGGACCCTCTGTCTGGGAGTGACCACCACATGATGTGGTTCAATATGGGAAGAGAAAGAGGAGGGGGTAGAGGAACCAGGGTGATTGATTTCACGGGCGTGGACTTTAAAATGGTGGGGAGATTGTGGGTAGGCACCTGGCGGGAATTCAGCTTAACATGGATGCTTGTCAAAAGTGGGAGATTATTAAAACAGGGCTGGTGGAGGCTACTGGAACATGTATAAAGACACGTACCATGATGGGCAGAGGAAAGAAGCCCAGTTGGTTAACCCAGGAGGTGATGTAGGGGGGTGAGGGCCAAAAGAAAAGCATTTCAGAGACTCAAGAAATCAAGAGGAGAAGGAGACAAGGAGGAGTATACGAAGACGTCCAGGGAGGTAAGAAGGCTGGTCAGAGCAGCCAAGTCTTCGAGGGGAGCTGAGGCTGGCACAAGGTATCAAGGATGGTGAAAAGGACTTCAGATACATTAGGGAGAGATGGAAAAGCAAGGACCAGATTGTGAGGAATAAGAAGGATGGTGGTGGGTAGAGAAGGAGGGGGATCGGGCAGAGGCACTAAATGAGTACTTGTGTTCTGTGTTCACGGAGAAAAAAGGGGGCAGATACCTCGGGGAGGAGAGGGGCAGATGGGGTGGGGAGGGGGTGACTGATATAGGGATTATGGTGGCCAGGGTTCTGGAGGGGTTAAGGGCACTGAGGGTGGACAAGGCACCGGGTCTGGACAGCATTCTCCCTAGGGTGCTAAAAGAACTGGCAGCAATCCTGGCAGGACCACTGGCTGAACTGTTTAATACCTCACTGGACACAGGATGTGTACCAGAAAACTGGAGGATGGCCCATGTGGTGCCTATTCACAAAAGTGGTCCTAAAGATGAGCCGGGGAACTACAGACCAGTGAGCCTCACATAGATTGTGATAAAGCTCATGGAGACAATCCTGAAGGAGAGGCTGGTGGCATTTTTGGAGGACAATGGACTCCAGGATGTTCAGCAACGTGGGTTGGTCTCAGGAAGATTGTGCCGGATAACCCTAGTTGAGTACTATGACTGGGTGACCAGGGAACTGGACAAGGGCCATGCGGTGGATGTCCTGTATTTGGATTTCCTCAAGGTCTTTGTTTCGATGCTGCATGGGAGGCTGTGGGGGGGAAGCTGGAGGATACCAGGGTGTGAACAAAAATGGTCAAATGGATCACCAATTGGCTGAAAGGAAGGCAGCAGAGGGTGGCAGTGGGGGTGGGGAACTTTCATTACTGAGGAATGTGACAAGCGAAGTGCCACGGGGATCGGTACTGGGACCAGTGCTATTTGGGATATTCATAGCTGATATCTCACATGGAATTCGGAATAAGATCAGTCTGTTCACAGACGATACTAAAATGAGAGCTGTGGTAAATGATGTCAATGGGTGCAAAGTGCTGCAGTACAACCTGACCAAACTACAGGAATGGTCGGAAACATGGCAGCTGGGGTTCAATACTGAGACTTGCAAAGTACTGGACTTTGGAACTAGGAACCAGAGGAGGAGCTATCAGCTCGGAGGGGTTCAGTTTGAAAGCACCGGGGAGGAGAAAGATCTTGGGGTGATTAAAATGGGGAATATGAACAACTGAACACAATGCAGAAAGGCGGGAGCTAAAGCCAACAAGATGCTGGGGTGTATAGCGAGAGGTATCTCTTCCAGGAATAGGGAGTTGATCCTTCCCCTGTACAGGTCACTGGTCAGACTGCACCTGGAATACTGTGTGCAGTACTGGCACCCATTCCTGAAGAAAGACATCAGATTATTACAAGGGGTACACAGCGCAGGGCTACAAAGATGATCCAGGGTCTGGAGAGTATGTTCTATGAGGATAGGCAGAGTGAGCTGAACATGTATTCAATGGAGGAGAGGAGGGATGGGGGGGGATATGATTGAAACTTTTAAATACTTAAAGGGGAATAACCAAACTGACACAGAGAGGATCTTCCAGATTTGGAGTGGGAGAGACACAAGAGGGCATAAATTGAGACTGGTGGGGGGAAGAGTCAGAAGGGAAATCAGGAGACACTATTTCACTGAACAGGTGGTGGATAAGTGGAATGCCCTGCCTGAGGAGGTGGTAGCCTGTAATACGGTGAGGGGTTTTAAGAAGGGGTTGGACAGAGTGAGGGGAGGGGTAATTAAGAAGAGCAGGAGGGAGGGTGGGGCATCTGCAAGATGAGGGGCTAGCTGCAAAATCGAGCAGACTCAAGAGACCGTTAGGCCTGTTTCTGCTGGCATTTTTGTATGTTTGTAACACCTTCCCCTCTGACTGCCTTACCTGCAACACTCACCTTTACGCAGATGACCTCATCATTTTCCATAGTGAAAAACCCCTTCCTCGGATATCCTCTGTCCTTACCCAGAACTACAGCGTGGCCCATAGCTGGTTCTCTTCCAACCTGCTGCAGGTTAATGGAAAAAAAAGAAAGCCATGCTATTTGCATCCAAACCATTCCTAACCAAATCCATCGCTGATAACTCCTCTCTCCTTATCCTCTCACCTGATGGCCCTGCCCTGGACAATGTCTCCTCCTTTAAATATCTGGGGATTACGCTTGACCTCACTCTTTCCTTCATAGGCCATGTTAACACTGTTATTCACAGGATCAAACAGAAACTTGGAGCCACTTACCGCATAAAACCCTACCTGTTCACAGAGGCTCACCTTGCTGTAGTCAGAGGCAACCTTCTATCCATATTGGACTACTGTTCCCCCATCTACTCCCACGTTTCCACCACCCTCAGGGCTAGATTCTTGTTCACCTACAATAGCGCCTGTCACTTTGTGCTGTCTTCCCCCTTCTCCACACATCACTGTGACCTTTACTGCTCTCTTGGCTGGCTCTCTCTATGACGCCTCATTCACCTGGCTGCTCAGAGACACTATCATAAGAATTAGCTGTTTCCCTCCCTCCAGCCTCTGCAAATTCTGCACCTTGCCTAGGTGCATCCACTCCTCAGCTGTCCCTCCCCTTGAGGTGCCACGAACCTCTACCAAGATGGGTGGGAAGGCCCTGTCAGCAGTGGCCCCCAACCTTTTGGAATGGGCTTCTTGCACCCCTCAGATCTTCTGGCACCTTTCATACCTTTAGGCACAACCTCAAATCCTGGCTACTAACCAAACACAGCTGCAACTGCCCACCCAGATAGTTCCACTACCTGCTCAGTGATCCCATCCTTTCGCTGCCCAGCTCCCCAGCTCTCTTCCTTCTGCCCTCTCCCTCCCTACTCCCTTCATTGCCTAGTTCCTCTTCTCTTCCCTGCTCCTGGTCACAAGTCACAATGTCCTGGGGCATTAGAGGTGGGTTTCTCCTATGTGTCTGCACCTGGCATATCTTAACCTCTGTGAAGATCACGTCATTGTATCCACTGATGTACCTGATTACCCCACTGTATTTTTAATATTATTGTAATATTACTGGTGTACTTATTTACTCTACTGTACCTTGTATTTGGATGTGTTTATTTGTGCTTTATATATCTTGTAATTCGTGTCTTCTGGCCCGGGTCATGCCTGAAAATGGTCCTCTGGATCAGTGCACCTACCCGGTTATCAAAGCCATAAATAGAATAAATAAACCTAAGAATTGTATTACTAAATGGAGCAGCCCCCATTATCGCCCCCCCCAAACACATTATTAATAAATCTGTCCTCTCAGGAATGGCCCCTGAAAACGTGAAAGTAGCCATAGTGGTTCCAGTCCATAATGGAGGGCTGAATGATAGGTCTGGTATGTTTTCCTGACTTGTATATCTCCAACGCTTATTTTCCTGATGCTGAAATCCCAACTTTGATCTCGCTGTATTTACCGATAGCCGAAATCCCAGCAATAGAACTGTATGCTGCTGTTTAACGGGCTGTCACAAGTATTTTCAAATAACCTTACAAACAATTCCTGCCTGTTGCCATCCTGTTGTCAGCAGCATAGGAAAAGCCAAAACGGCCACCTGGAGTTCACAGACACCCCTGTAGTTTCATTCATGTGCCTCTCTCTCTCTTTCTTCTCTCACTACCCAGCTCCATGCTCCCATCCTGCACAGTTATAGCCTGCAGTTTTGTTTACTAATTTAAAAACCAATGTGTCTCTCTTGTTGCGATTCTGCTCCAGTCTGACACAACTGTGTCTGTAAAGCTAAATGCTTTAAATGCCTGTTGCCAGCTACATAGGAAAGGCCGAAATGGCCACACGGAGTTCACTGACACCCCAGCTTTTAGGTTAACCATACTGCCACTCGCTGATGGGAAAATGTCCAATCTCCTCAAGACAAGCTTCAGAAGTGCTAGTTCATATGACAACACAACAAGTAAGGCTGATATGCGGCAGATTAAAGAGATGTTGTCAGAGATTACACTAGATATCTCGTATGACAAATAGTCTATTAAAAAACTTAAAAAGGCTAATAAAGATGAGCAGAGTAGAAAAATTAGAAAAACATGGAATATCATAATTTACAATAGTGAAAATGATTTTATATGATAAAATGAAACCTACATTAACACAACAGCATGCTGACTGTCTCTGTCCAACTTTAGAACAAGATACTATATGAAATGTTTACCTGGTATCCTGTTTATTATAAACTGTATGGCAATTAATCTACAATCAAAGGTTATATCTGATGTATCTATGCATGTATGTACCTTTTATATACTTAAACAATAAAAATGTTTAACTTAAAAAAAACACGGAATACCAAAAGCAACACATCTCCTACCTTTTCAATAAACTGGGTGACTCGGTATATAACAGTTAAATAGTGACACTAGATGCTGCTGTTAAATATTTGCTGTGCTTTTGGTTTGCTTCAATATTTGCTCACTGGGATTATGTGTGTCGGTGATTACTTTGACGGGATCGTGTACCTGACAGGACGTCAGAGTTGGGCAAATTTATGTCAGACATACAAGTGTCAGGAAATTGTACAGATCTCCTGAAGGACCAGGGAGGGAACTACTGGACAATCTCTCCTCTCTGCACCCTTACTAAGCTGCAGGAGAGGTTATGACCAAATATAGGCCTACCTAGAGTATAACAACTCCCCCACTAGCATCTAACATGACGTTTGTAAAAATCATAGTACTGAGACTGCACTGGTGCATATGACCTCTGACGTACTGAATGCTCTGGAGAAAGGTTTAGTTAGGGTGCAGTCTTTGTTGACCTTACGAAGGCATTTGACTTGATCAATCATGATCTCCTTCTGTTTAAACTAAAAAATTTCATTTGGATGACCTTTCCTGTTGCTGGTTTTGAAGAATCTGACCAATAGAAAACAAAGTGTTAAGTGGCAAGGAGGACTATAAGATTTGCTGGTAATAACCAATGGAGTTCCACAAGGCTGTATCCTGGGTCCCGTTCTAGTCTCCTTATTTATTAATGATATGCCCAATAATTGTAGGGAAGCAATGTTACAATTTTATGCTGATGATGCCATTCTATATAGGTCTTCTGCTGATATTCAACTGCTTAATTGCAACTTGGAGTCTGACTTCCAACAACTTGAGTCCTAGTTCTTTTCAAACAAAATAGTCCTTAATGTGAAAAAGACCAAAGCTATGCTCCTTGGTCACAGGAGGCATGGCACTGACAGACAACACCTATTAAGGTTGTCCACTCCAGGTGGCACTCACCTTGAAGTGGTGAGGACAATGAAATACCTTGGTGTCACGCTAGACCAAGAAATGACCTTTGGCTCCCATGTGGATACTGTAGTCAGATCACTGTGTGAGAAACTGGACCTCCTCTACAGGCTTTTCCCCAACCTCTTGAGGGAGGCTTGCCTTGCAATTGCAAGCAGTGCCCTAATGCCCAAGCTCTCCTTTGGTGCCCGTCCTTTGGGGCACATGGCCTCTGACCAGGGTAGGTACAAAACTCTATACTACAAAATCTGTCACTTTGCAGCTGGTGCCCCCGCTTGGCTGGCTGTCATTTGAAGCAAAGCTGCAATACCCCTTTGTACTGCCTTACCTTTAAAATTCCCAAGATCCCTACACTCCATGGCCTTGTGGGACTACTTCAACCTCAAGCAGCAGGTGATGCCTCTGCACTCCATTGCTAGTCCTTTACTTGAAATCCCTAAGGCACAATCAGCTTTAGGATGGCGTTCTTTCTCATTTGTGGCTCTTTCTCTATGGAATTCACTACCCAATGAGACATGAAATTGCCCCACCCTGGCATTGTTTAAAAAGAGACTTAAAGCCTATGCACTTGGTGTGAATCAATGTAGGTGTAAAGGGTGACCTGTCGTGTAGTTTACTATTTAATAATTTCAGGTATAGACACCTTAGGAACAAGTCCCAAGCAATGTTGCAGAGGAAACTAGTATTAGAGGATGGAGGACAGATGCCTGTTTTTTTTCCAGAGCGTGACAATCCAGGGAAGCATTGCTCCACACTTTAGATGTACATAGAATTCTGCGTTACTATGTTTCTCATATGAAGGACTCTAGAAGGTCCTCACAGCTTTGTTTCTTTCGTTCTGGAAAAGAGAGTGCATCAGTATCGCAGCAGTGCCTGTCCAAATGGTAGGCGAACTGTATTCTTTTTTGTTACAGGAAGTATGGTAAGGACCTTCCTGGAGTTGTGAGTGCCATTCTACCAGGGGCACTTTTGCATCAGTTGCCTGCTTCGGTAGAGTCTCCACAGCAGCAATCTACCCTGCGGCCACTTGATATGTTCTGGCAATTTTTTCCCCCTCTATTACTCATTCTGAGGGTACCCTGTAGAACCGGTACCAACTGTGATTCTGTCCTGAATTTGTATACAGTCTGTACTCTGACCATGATTAATAAATGTTCACTGTGTGTAAACTATTCTTTGCTTACTTGTAACTTCTCCCGAGTACTCTTTTATAATCTTGTCGTGCACTGCATTCACTGCAAAAGCTGTTATTTCAAATTCTGTATGTAATTCTGGGTCGCCCTTGATAAAGGGACTTGCATGTCTCAGTGGGGTCTACACAGTCAACAAAATTCAAATAAATTAATAAACAAAAAAAGCATTTGCATACCCATGATGCCTTGCACTGGGAAAGAGGCTTTAGAGTATGTGTATGCTTTGGAGAGATGAAAAATAAATAAATAAATAAATAACCAAACTGGTTTTCCTACAGTACGCACAGCAGCTCTAAGTGTTAACATTGACTTTGATTACAGGCCTGTGTTTTAACTTCAATAAAGCGGCTGTAAAATACTACACAAAACAAGCATCTGTCAATGCCGAATGTTGTCTTGCTGGCATTGACATTGGCACTGGTGGTGCAGGAGTTACAGATGCATAATAGGAATGGCAGTGAAGTATTGAACCCCACCCCCACCCTGCAGAGACTGACAGGCGTAGGAGTGTGCCTTTGGGTCATCAGCTATAACGCTCATGCCATTTTACCTCACCCTACCCAGTAGACACTGACAAGTGTCGTGGTGTGCTTTGGTGTCTTTGGGCCTTATACTTACCCCATTCCAAGGAAATATGCTGATACAGGTGCAGTATAGGATAATGGGCTGAACTTTAGGGCCAAACACTCCAAGGCACACCTCGATGCCTGTCACTGGCTGCAGGGTGGGGGTGGAATGGCATGAGCATTACAGCCAATGATCCCAGGTCACATCCCTGACACCTGTCAGTCTCTACAGGGTGGGGTGTTACAGTTGGAAACCCTAACATTGCAGTCGTTTGTTGGTATTTTCACTCCAAATTTTCAGCATAGGCTTTTTGTGACCCCACCTCATGAAGAGCGGCACAATCAGTTTGTTAGCTGAAAGGTGGTTTTGCACAGTGGCTATGCCATTTGGCGACACAGGGATGAAAACACATTTTGGACAGGATGTGAAAAATGGCAACTGCATTGTTCAGGAGGAGGTGTGAAAAAATGGCAACCGTGAAAATAAGAAAAATTGGTGAAGTCATGAGCATGCAAAGAAACTGTGCAATACACATCCATAAGCCAATTATCTTGGGGATTTTTTTAACCACATTTTCAGCATAGGCATTTTGGGACCTCCTCTCATGAACAGTGGTGCTGTGATTTCGTTACTCTGTCCCAAAAATTGATTTCCCACTGCGACCACGCCATTGTGTGCCACAGGTGCGAAAACACATTTTGGGCAGGCTGTGAAAAATGACAGCTGTACTGTTCATAAGGAGGTGTGAAAAAATGCCAGTGTTGAAAATCTGGCATGAAAATATTGCAAATTTGTGAAGTTACAAGGGTGAGTGGAAACTGTGCAACGCACGCTTGTAACAGTCATTTTATGGACTTTCATCAGATTTTCAACATAGGCATTTTAGGACCACTGCTCATGAACAGTGTCACCGTCATTTTCTCAAACTGTCCCGAAAACTGATTTCACACAGCAGCTGCACTATTCTGTGCCGGACATGCAAAAACACATTTCGGCCAGGATATGTAAAATGACAGCTGTACTGTTCATAAGGAGGTATGGAAAAATGCCAGTTTTGAAAATCTGGAGTGAAAATATTAAAAATTCACGGAGTTAGGAGTGTGCATGGAAACTGTGCAATGCACGCTCGTAAAATAGTAATTTTTTGGATTTTTTCACCAAATTTGCAATGTAGGCTTTTTGAGAGCTCCCCTCATGAACAGTGGACTGTCATTTTGTTAATAGGTCCCAATAGGTGATTCTGCACAGTGACCCCGAAATCACCTTTCAGGACCGAATAACACCAAGACAGTGACTGAATTCATGAGGAGGGGTCCCAATAACCCCATGCTGAAACTTTGGTGCCAACATTCCCAAAAATGCCTGAGATATGCACCAAAGTTGAAAAAACCCATTTATGCCATTATACAGCTTACTGCCATTTCTTCAGTTCGCGGTTGGCTTTGAAGAGTGCAGACATATTCTCGTCCAATCAAGATCATCGCACATGTCTGGAGGCAAGTATGGAGTGGGGGTGTGGGGAGCAGGTGCGCAGAGGGTTGGCGGGTCAGGTAGGGCCACCGACTCGACGAGTAACCATTTTCTGGTTTGCAGATTGTGAAAAAATTATGGACCGCTTTTTCTTTGCATTGGGGCATTTACACATTGTGGTGGGGCTACCAGCGTGCCACCTGAATTTTTTGGGGGTTTCTAGCTGATGGGGATTGGGCACCCTGTCGACAAATTAAACTGGGGATGGGGACATGATGCTGAGGGGATTGCAAGCACTCTCGGCATACATTTTAATGGATAATGATGTGGGGAGTGGGGGTCCCCAGCGACAAAATGAAGTGGGTTCCGGGCATGGTGACGGGGGATTTGGCACCCTGACACTGCTCTCTGCATGGTGGCAGGCGCCACCATGTTTATTGAAAGGCTTCACCAGGAAAGGCACGTAGGGAGGGCGTGTTTTGGTGCCACTGCATGACGAGTGTGGCTCTCATCACAGTGGACCTTTCCTTAGATGTGTTCACCACATTATGTATTGCTGGTGTGGTGCCTGCATGCTGGCTTATTGGGGAATGAGGGCCGAACCTACTGATGCGTGCCGTGCATTTTCCCACAGTGACCGCGCCTCCAAATCTGCTACTAATGCAATATGTTGGCTGGCGCACAAGTGCGAGCCAACATAAAAAGTGCTATGCCCAGTTTCTGTATAACCCCCAAAGATTTAAGTGAATGTGATAGAAACTAGGATTATAGGTTTAGTTTAGCACTGAGCTGTCTCCTCTTCCTGCTGTCAAACTGAAAATAGCTAAACTGGTTCTGTTACAGGCAGAGATAGGCAAAGTGGCCAAAACTAAGTTGGTGAATTAAATTTGTGAAGTTGACAAAATTTGTGAAGGGCGTAGTTGCAACTTCACTGAGTTATCACCAGGACAAATGGTCCTTTTTCTATGTGAATTAGTCTAAATTTGCTGGCAAAGTTACCACTTGCCATAACTACTCCTGAAAAGGCCACTTTGCAAGGAAAACTCATTGTGATGTGGTGGAGTGGGGTTCAGGTTGAAAACAGCTAAACAAATATAATGCAGTCAAACTGATCACAAGCAAAAGAGTGCAAACTAGGACAATGGCGTTGAAAAACAGTAACTGTGCACACTCAATACTCTGGAGGTTGCAGATGTGACATTGGATGACAGAAGGATGGGGGACACAAGTTAGGAGAACAGAGGGTGCAGGATGCAACTCGAGGGGAGAAAGTTTGGGGAAGGGACACTCAGTATAATGAAGTGGGGGCACAGCAGGGTGGTGGAAGTCAAAGCCCACGACCTGACAATTTTATGGGGGGTTCTCGCCCCCCTTAAATTATATAATCAACTCGGGGGGGGCAAAACATGGAGAAGGGAGGAGAAAGTCTGGATGGAGGTAGGTGTTGTCTTTTTTGCAATGGAAAAAAAAACACAGATTTACACTGAAATGCTTGGACTCAAACCACTATCACCATGGTGTGCACTGAGTCTCAGGACCTGTCGCACTAACCTCTGCCCCACGAGAGCAGTGCTGTTTACAAGGTAGACAGATGCGGCCTTGAACTACTCAGTGAGAGGGATCACAGCTACAGGTACAGTGCTGTACTATACCGTGCTAATGTTTCCCTGTAGCTGTTATCACTCACGCTCTTTTCTCTGTGCACTTTTTACCGCTCTCTTATTGTTTAGTGGTTCTGACTAGCTGCCCAGAGTGGAAACTTTGTGAATTAACCTTTGTAAATGAGCTATTCTGGATCAAAGGTGTTATATCCGATAGTTACTACTAAATAAATAAATAATTCATGAAGGTAAATTTCCCATATTCACCAGAACTTCACAGGAGAAGTGAAACTTCGCAACATCTCTACGTACAGTTAGAATGGCAGTGCCAATTGTTAACTCTGAATCTGTATGCTAGGTCTGTGTTGTAAATTTGTTAACACAGCTATAAAACACTTTGAGACAAAACAATGCTATACCCAACTATTAAAACAAAACAGCTACGGTTGACATACAAGGACAGCACTGTACTGCGTTGTGCTGTGGAAGAAGTTCTCTACCCAGTACTACTCTATTTTACTACTACTTTGTTAACAACGGGGATCAACTATAACTCCCAACAACATTTTTAATATACAAGACTCCTTTGAAATGTCACTATGGAGGGTCACTTTAACTTGAGCAATATCTCTTTCATGTACTAAGGGGATACTGGGATGTATAGGGAGAGGCATCACCGGTAGAAAACAGGAAGTTGTTATCCCTCTGTACACACAGTTGTTGAGACCCCATCTCAAGTACTGTGTGCAGTTCTGGAGATCCCATCTCCACAAGGACATAGACAGGATGGAGGCAGTCCAGAGGAGGGAATTAAACGGTGCAGGGTCTGCACCAAAAGCCATATGAAGAGAGACTAAAGGAGCTTAATATGTATACCCTTGAGGAAGGGGGGCATGATAGAAACCTTCAAGTAGCTCAAGGAATCAACAAAGTCCAAGAGGGTGGCATCTTTCAGAAAAGAGATGTGCAAGAACAAGGGGCACAATTTGAAGATAGAGGGGATGGCTCAGGGCAACATGAGGAAGTATTTTTTCATGGAGAGGTGGTGGACACATTGAACGGCCTTCCTGAGGAGGTGATGGGGTCAAAAAAATGGAAGAATTCAAGAATGCATGAGACAGACATAAGGCAATTCTAGGGGGTGGGGGGTAGGAAGAAGTAGGCTGTTGGTTAGCTAGGATCTGCAGCTTATCCAATAGGTAGGAAAATGGGCAGACTGGGTGGGCCAAGCGGTCCTTATCTGCCGTCAAAGTCTACGTTTCTATGTATGTACTCTGGACTGGTTACACTTCACCCCAATCAAGTGTAATTTTTAAAAGATCCATGAGCACTCCATTGCTTTCTATGGGGAGTGACAAAACTTCTCACTCTGATTTGAAAAGAGAAAAAAGTGAAAGAGAGTTAAAGCACAAGAAGATCCTGACCTTCTCACTATCATATGTAATGATAAAGTGACAGTGTAGGAATCAAACCTGTGTCTCCAGGTTCAGATCTGCATGCAACCACTTGGGTAAATTGCCTTCTTTAGAGTGATGGCGTATGAATGTTATTGGCCTAGTTATATCCTTTTGTAGAACGTGAACCCATATTAAACAGGGAGCCAAGCTGAGCTTGCAATGTCCTATGTGCTATTCTGTTTTACTGAATCCAAGAAGACATTTATGTAGATTCCTTTTGTAGTAAAAACAGCACTCATAAAGTTGACAATAAAATTTTTTTTTTTTTTGCTTTATCTGTTTTTTTCCCTGGCTACCATTCCCTCTTATAGCTCTTTACTTTGAGGCCCAGTCATTCACTCTAGATTCTACACTGACAGTGCTACTGGCAATGGGGATGCAGAACCGAGATCTCCCGAACCTCAAAACTTCCATGCTCCCCCCCACCCATGGTGGGGCCTTTTAGCTTGGTCCCTCTGTAGGTAATTCCCAGCCTAACTGAGGCTCAGATCCAGTGTTCCAAGTTAAGGGGAGGGTCCTTGGGGAGGTCACAGTTTTCTGAGGTGGATGAGCAAGCTGCAGCTGTCATTTATGTGAAGTGGGGATGTATATGTTAGACTCTCACGAAGCCTCTGGTTAGAGACCACCTGCAATTTCAGTGATGCCACTTCCATGGGCAGGTATGGCTGATGTTTCCCAGCCACCCACAGAATTCGGTACGTTCCAGTTCCTGTATTAAGAGGTGCTGGAAGAGAGGGCAGACCTGCTCCCTTCACCTAGAGCATGCGCAAGCCACCTCTGCAGTGTGCCTTACACTCCTTCAGCCTGGCGTATCAGAGTTGGGCTCGGGATGCAAACCAGATTGTTCCACAGGCTACCACCATGCCCTACATCAAGTAGTACTGGGCTGGGCCTGGGCACAGATTTTTAATAACCCGTTATGCAAATTAAATTTGTCCCAATTCTGCTGGAATATACTGTCCTGTCTGCTGCATTGTAGTGCATCAGTTGGCCATTCCTTGTTGCGTGGCTGTTGGGGGTGGATGGGGGTGGAGTAGCTGTGCATCAAAGAGGTCATAAGAGCCATGGAAGAAAAAGCACTAGAAGACGGGGTGGGCAGGAGCCTGTATGAGTCCAATTGGTAGTGGAAGTGTGGTAAGAAACGTATGGTAGAGGATGCTTAGAGGCCACCAAATCAGTTGGAAGCAAGTCAGGGTGTTGGAGGTAGAGATTAGAAAGAAATACAAAATCACACATACCTCCATAAAAGAATGGACTGCCATAAAATAAGGAGGTCACGGAGGAATCTAAATCCTGCCTGGAGCAGGTTGGAAAGAACAAAAAGCACAATAAACTATTATGGTTCTCAAAGGAGGTGACTGAGGCAGTCAGTGCCAAAAGGTCAGCATTCTGGAAGTGCACGGAAGACCAAATTAGGAGAACAGGCCAGTCTACTGCAGTAAACTAAAACAGACCAGTACTGTTGTGAGGAAGGCCATGGCAGAGGTAGAGCTCAGAATTAGTGTAACCAGTGAACAGAAAGAACCAGGCCTTCTTCAGGTATGTCAGTGAAAAGAGGAGCCTAAAGGGGGTATAGAGAAGCTGAAAAAAGAGGGGAAATGGGCGGTGAAGGATAAGGGGAAGGCAGGTGTCCTAAATGATCACTTCATCTCACTATTCATGATAGAGAAGTGGGATCCTCTCCGAGACTGCAGTGTTAAACCTGGGCCAGAGCGGAAGCTGGAGATGAGAGCTGGTACAGAAGACAGTGTACTTAATAGTCTGAGGGGGTGGAAGGTAAACAGGTCCCTGGACCTCGATTGGTTGCCTCCCAGGTTGCATAACGAGGTGGCACAGGAACTGGTGATGTCCCTGGCTGCCTTTTTTAACTGCTCACTGAAAACCGGAGTGGTTCCAGCCACTGGTGGGTGGTTAGTGTTGCGCTCCTTCATAAGAGTGAGGATGGGACAATTCTGGGAACTACAAACTGTTCAGTCTGACCTCCGTTGTGGGGAAACTGCTGGAAACCATCATCAAGGAGCAGGCTGTGGCTTTCCTGTAGGCAAACAGGCTCTAAGATAGCAGATAGCATGGTCTCCTGAGGAAGTGGCCTGTCAGACAAACCTCTTGGATTTCTGCAAAACAGAGTCTCAGGCAGAGGATAAAGGGCAGGCAGTGGAAGTCCTGTATTTGTATTTCAAAAAGGCCTTTGATTCAGTGCCTCATAGATGGCAAATTAAGAAGTTGGGAGACATAGTGGTGGTGGAGGTTTAACCAGGTGAATAGGTAACTGGCCAAGTGGAAGGACCCTGACAGTAGTGTTAAATGGCAAGTATTCAGAGGTCAGAGAGGTGACAAGCAGGAGGCCACAGGGATCGGTACAAGGGTCAGTACTCTTCAACATGTTCATCTGCGACACTGGGGAAGGAATTCAGAGCAAAATCTGTCTCTTTACATAAAGTACTACAACACGCAGCAGGGTGGACAATGAAGAAAGGATTAGAGATATGAAGAGGAACTTAGAGAAGCTGGGAAAATAGTCTAGGATTTGGCAGCTAAAATTCAATGCCAAGAAGTGCAATGCTATGTACTTGGGCAAAATTAATCCTAAAATAGATTACTGTGGATGGTGTTAGGGTTGACAAGACCTCAAAGGAAAGGAATGTGGAGTCAACCTCAAGACTACAGCCCAATTCAACAAAGCTTTCAGGAAGGTGAATAGAATGCTGAGGTGCATAGACAGAGCTTTCTTCAGCGGGGAAAAAAAGAGGTGATATTGCCCCTCTACAGATCCCTTGTGAGGATACATCTGGAATACTGCATGCAGTTCTGGAATCCTCACCTAAAAAAAGGATAGGGATTGCATAGAGTCAATCAATCAATCAAAATCTTTATTTAGCCAGATGAATACCATTGAGCAAGCTCATTTTCGAGATGGACATGGGCAAGATACATGAACAATACATAAAGAGGAATACCAACTTACAGAGTCATTACATAGAATAAGGATTACACACAAGAGGTTGATAACAGCATTGGAGTACATTTATAAAATAAGACAGAAAATGCCATGTGCTACCGAACTTGTGCTACAAAAGATACAGAGTAAACCTATACAACCATATATACAGAGTTTTCATGGAGCAGGCTTGGATTCAAGTACTGAGTACGTAGTGCAAGGAGGGGCACAGTTGCGGTAGGGGGAGAAACTCAGGAATGAGACCAAGTGCAGGGGTACCTGAGGGGCTTTAGAGCACCAGGGGCAGGTGGCAATGGTTATAGAGCTAGGTGCAATACACCAGGAACAGAGGCCAAGCGTGATGTGCCAGGAAGTGTAATACTAGTAGATGCCAGGATGACTCAGAGAGGGAGACTCCAACTTAGATTGGGTGGAACTATCAGGTGGGGGTACAAATAGACACAAGCATACTGAGTAGTGGGGCAGGAGCACCAGGAATGGAATACTCTTGACACAGTTAGAAACTGAATCTTGGGGGGGGGATGCTGGGAGGCTGTGACATCAGGGGAAGCAGTTATAGGATTCCTTGAATGAATGAGAATATAATGCTTTGAAGGCTGATAGTTTGATTGAGCATGCCAGTCGCAAGGTTTTTTGCAGGTTGTTCCATAGTGTGGGTAGAGCGTGATTAATGGCAGA
Source organism: Neoceratodus forsteri (assembly GCA_016271365.2). NCBI lineage: Eukaryota > Metazoa > Chordata > Ceratodontiformes > Ceratodontidae > Neoceratodus > Neoceratodus forsteri. Next base: position 1,278,911,627 of record CM057459.1, on the reverse strand, counting down.
CCTACCAAAGCGTGACTTGAACTTATGCACTGCAAGCGAGATGTAAGTAGAACTCCTTAGGGCATACTTACCTACCGCATTTAGAGAAAGACACTCCAAGGTATATTGGGGCAGTAATTTAGTAATAGCCCTGTAGGTTAAGAGGGCTGCATTTCTCTGTCTTCTGTACCTGAGGGAGGACCAACCTACTGCAGTGTAGAGGGAGCAGTGATGAGTAGAATAAGAAAGTCCAGTAGTGAATTTCAGAGCTCTATGGTATAGCATGTCGAGTCTGGATAGAGCAGTGGCAGTGTTCTGGCTATATAGAAAGTCTGCATAATCCAATAAGGTGAGGAAAGTGGTTTGGACCAGTCTCTTTTTTGCTTCCAATGTTAGTAGGTTTTGTATCCTGTAAAAGAGGCCAAGTCTCTGCCTCAGCTTCTTTATCGGCTCATCAATGTGATCATTGGAGGAAAGCTTTTGGTCTATCCAGACCCCCAGATATTTGAATTTTGTGATATAGTCCAGTGGTTCACCAAGACTTGTATGAATCTGAGGTAAGTTACCTTGAATTGCAAGGTTATTAGCATTTTCAAAGTGAGAAAAAAGCATCGCCTTTGTGTTCAGGAGCAGGTTCTGTTGCAGGAGTTGTCGTTGTAGCAGGTTAAATTCCTGTTGCAGATCCCTGCAAGCTACTTGCAAGTAGGCCCTTTCAATGTAAAGTACTGTATCATCGGCATAAAGGTGAATGCTAGCAGCTTTGACATCAATGTCAGTTCTGTTTATGTATATTGCAAACAGCAATGGACCCAGTATCGAGCCTTGCGGTACACCCTTCAGAAGAGGTTTCAGAGATGAGAGCTCCCCTTCCACCTTAATTTGCTGTTGCTATCCTGCAAGATAGTTTGAGAACCATCTCAGGGATAGGGAGTCCAGGCCAATGTGTTGGAGGGACACAAGGAGTAGATCATGGTCAACAGTATCAAACGCCTTGCTTAAATCCAGAAATATGGAGCAGACAAAGTTCTTAGTATTCAGGGCACACTGCCAGCCATTGGTCACTTTTGCAAGGGCTGAGATAGTACTATGATGTGGCCCAAAACTAGACTGTAGGGGGTTTAACAGGTTGGCAATATCAAGGTAGTTCCTGAGCTGTATACTCACTATTTTCTCCAATAATTTGGATAGGGTGGGGAGTAAGGAGATTGGCCTATAGTTGTTCAGGTCAAAGGGGTCTCCAGACTTGAATAGAGGGATTATGTGGGTGGTTTCCCGGGGGGGGGGATAATGCCTTGTGAAACGGAGAGGTTAAAGAGATGCGTGATAGGCACTACCAGTACACGATGACTCAGCTTCAAGAAGAAGGAGTCTAAGAAATCAGCCCCAGCACTCTTCCTGGTGTCCAGATGTAGGAGAAGACCCTCAACTTCCATTAGAGTGGTAGGCTGGAGGGAGAATGCCATGCTTATGACTGGAGCTGATGCGTTCAGTAAGCTGAGCTGTAAGAGGAGGGTATTGGCAGGGGAGGTATCGAATGCAAGTCCTGTGGTTGCAAAACGGTCATTAAAAGACTCAAGGATGGAGGATTTGTCAGACACCACAGAAACACCAGTTGTGATTTTTGTGGGCAGGGTGTTCAGAGCAGCATGACCTTCAATATCTTTGATAGTTTTCCAGAACTTGGCTGAGGAATCTGTGGAAGAGACCAATTCTTTATGGAAATAACTAGCCTTGGCCTCTCTAACCAACCTAGAACAATGGTTTCTAGCTTTCTAAACAAGGCCCAATCCGCAAGGAGTTTTGTTATCCAAGCTTTTTTCCAAAGCCAATCTCTGTGTAGTAGAGAGGCCTTTAACTGCGCCGTAAACCTTGGCCATGATTTTTTCTTACAGCATATTTTGACCAGGGACGCATGCATATCCAGTGCCCCTAGCACAATTTCCTGAAAAATATTGTAAGCTGTAAGCACTGAGTTTGTCAGGTAGAAGTCCTGCCATTTCAAGGAGTCATGCAGGTCAGAGAGAAATGCACCAATATCCAGGTTATGCCATTTCCTCCTGAGAGAGACTGTGGAAGAGAACAGTAATTTGGGGATGGATCTTACACATGCTATGAACCAGTGGTCACTAAGGTCAGATTAAAACACTCCAACATAGGAAAACAGATGTGGTTTGGTTACTAAAATAAGATCTAGTAGGGAGCTATTGTTTGGATCTTTCTTATTAGGACGCATTGCCTCTGGGATAAATTGTGAAAGTCCAAAAGAGTCACAAAGAGTTTTGAGAGGCAAGGAGACATTGGACAACTAGCCCAAATTAAGGTCTCCTAATATAATAATCTCTGACTGCAAGGATCCCAGCAAATTAATTAGATGATCTAACAACTGTAGATCCACAGAGGTGGGCCTATAACACCCTAGGATGCAGAATGAGATAGAAGAGGAGAGCTTGACTTTGAGGATCAGGCTTTCATTCTTTGGGGATTGAGGTTGACTCTATGACAACCCCAACCCCAATCCCTCCCACACCCCCTCTCTCCTCCACCCCCCTCTTTTAAAGCGCCTTCCTATTCTTCTATCATTCATCTGGTCCTTTCCCCATCAAACCTCATACATATATGCCCACCCATGTACCATTATCCATGCCTTATCCCTACTAGACTGTTTGTTTTCTCTCCTTTATTAGGTTTTAGGTTTATTGTCCTTTGCCTTGTATATATGTAAATATTTGTACATCTATCTCACTCATAAATGGTTGTATTTTTGCTTATTCAATATCATGTTTTTGTATACAATCTGTAACCTTTTTGTTATGACCACTCAGGTCCATCTTGTAAATGAGCTATGCTCAATGATGTTCGCCTGAATAAATAAAGATTTTGATTGATTGATTGATTGATTGATGACAGAGGTGGAAATTTTATCCTTGACATAGATGGCAACTCCTCTTCCTCTGGAAGGCCTATCGGTTCTGAATAAGGAATAAGACGGAATATTCATTAGACGTACCTGGTCGGGCCAAGACTCTGTGACTGCAAGTACATCTGGCAGAGTATGGATAGTTCAGGCTTGTACTGATGCAAACTTTTTAGGAGGCTATACGCATTAATGTGCTTGAAGCTCAAGCCTTTGATACTGGCTAGGTCGGCAGGGGATAAAATAATTACAGGGGGACTAGGATTGAGCTCAACATTTCCGGAGCATATGAATAGGAGCAGCAATAGTTTCTTGGTAGCTTCAAGGTGTAGTCTATATGCTTTGGGTTTATCCCGCTTGGTACTGCTAACATTAAGCTTTGGGGGGGACCCTGAGGCAGTTACTTAGGGGGCCTAACGATATGTAGAAGAGTTCCCTAGCCATAAAAAGCAGGGAATGCTGGGGGTTCATTGCAGAAGGGCGAGGGATCCTATCCTCTATGGTGTGTGCAGTTGCAGTACAACTCACCATGGTGGTTGTAATACAGATTCTAAGGTAGGTATAAAGACCACCAAAACACAAGAGTCTGAGTTGTCAAGAGGTTCATGGCAGTCCAGGTTGATACTGTATGTGACCACGCTGAAAGGAGATTGGCGTGGAGTAACACATGACTCTATGATGCATAACAGAGTAATAAGCAAGAATAATAGGTAGGAAAATCACATTCTACTCTATAACATAATGAAAAGCACAGGAGAGCACATTTTTGTATTTGAAATTAGCATCATCAGATAATAAAAACTCTTCCTTATAAATCAGCAAGACGACAGCTGCAGAGAAGGTAGAGTGGAGTTTTGGATCAGGAAGCAAAGACACTGCAGCTACTATAAGATTAACACTGACAAGTAGTAGTCCCTATAACTGCATTCTGTATCTTTAAGAGGAGTTACAATGTTAGTGAGAGGGGAGGATGAAGATTGCCTAGGGGCGGTGCCACGGGGGGAGGGAGAGTATTTAATAAAGGCTGGAGGTGGGGGAGGAGGGCTGGGCAAAAATTCGAGGTGGAAAAATTTAAGCTGAAAGGAGAGAAAGTGAAACACAAATGGAATTAGTTGAAGGGCATAGCTTACAACTGTAACACAAATGAAACCTGTTCAAAACAGAGAAGTGTTCACAAATCCAAGGGAAAGCAATCAACATAATACAGGGACAACGGGGGGGGGGGTTAAACAAGGAAAGGCTGAATGGCCTGAACATGTAGACCCTGGAGGCCAAAAGAGAGAGGAGAGATATGATTTGGGATATTCACATTTCTGAAGGGAATCAACAGAGTAGACTGCCAACACTTGTTCAGGCACAATGAGGGGTCACCATTACAAGCTGTGTGCAGAGAGAAGGAGTTCTGGAGGGACATGAGGATGTACTACTTTATGGAGTGGTTAAAAGTGGAAATGTGGAACAGTTTTCCCAGGGAAGTGGTCAACAGTGAGATGGTAACTGTATTCAAGAGGGGGTGTGACAAGCATAAAGGATTGTTGACAGCATTTTCAGGGGAGGAGGGCAGAGTACAGCTAGGGAGAGTGGCAGCGTTACAGATGGAGATCTAGCTCACCCTAACCCTATCCGATGGCAGATAGGTTCCGGTGAGACTTCACGGACCACTGGACCTTTTCTGACTGAAAATGTGTTTCTGTGTAGGAATGCATACACCGTGTGCCCCATGGTGTGCATGTATATTTTTGAAGGCAACACTTTTTCCCCCATTTTCTGATGTCATAATATTTCTGCAAACTATGCGAACACACAAAATCCACAAAATGGAGTGCTGCTGTGTTTTTGTACCATGCTTTACAAAGCATTTTGGTACACAACTGTGGGGCAGTGAACAGGGTTATGTATAAAAATTATGTGTGTGGAACAGTTATGGTGTACAAATTCTGTAGTCCTCCAAGCTATACCTTGGTGAAGCACACCCTTTACGGATAGGGAGTTGAGGAGAGCTGGCAGTGTCTTTCATGCTGTTCAGTTCCACCAAATCATTTTGTACAAGACCTAAAGTCGAGTTTGTGCAGACCTTTTTGTGATGAAATTCTGATTATGGCAGTTAGTATTATCACAGAAGAGACCTAATTCTAAAGTTGTGTTATGCTTTAAAGTACAACTGAATTAATTTTGCATGCAATCAGTTGCAAAAAATAACAGTTCAACGGAATCTTGTCTGGAGGAAGAAAATAAATTAATATGAACAAGTATCTACTGGTAGAGTCGCAACTGCAGGGCAGATGTATGCCTGCTCTTAATAAACCTAGATGTCTAGTTTATGTAAAATTAGGTCTAGCTCTGTAATGACACAGAAGGATTTGATGAAACAATGCAAAACTCAAATGATTAGCACTAGGGGAAAAATGACAGTGGGCTGCTGAGCTCTGGAGGGCTGCCCTTGACGAAGAGTCACACAAATGACTTGAAGTGCTAGGGTCTTGTTGCTGCATATTTAGCTGCCTTTTTGTTAAATAAAATATGGATGCCACAGTATCAGATGTTAGCTATCTGAGCTTCTTCTACTGACTTACGGAGAGAGTGCAAGCAGTTGTGTTGCCTATGTCAATAAGGTTTTGACTCGCACCCGCTGCTATCCTCGAGCATGCGTTAACAATGTTTCTATGCTTCCCCCTCACTGATCCAGGCTCCTACTAGTGGGGAGACCATGGAGGTGAGTCATCAGAGCTCATAGAATGGCTTTACTTCTTCACCCTCATTAACACTCCTCTGATCATACACTTTCCCGAGTTGCACCACCCCTGCTGACTACAACCACCCATTGGCACAGCCCACAACTCACACTCTTGACTAGGGCTACACCATGCCTTTCATTAATACTGCAGTTCAATGGTATTTACTTCAGAACGTGGACAGATGATAAGGTGAATGGAGAGTAATGGTGGCCACTATAAGAAGTGGAGGGGTAAATGGACACTTGTTGAGGAGAGGAGAAATCAGTTAAAAAAGGAGGTACAACTGGACACAAATGACAACTAGGAACAGGCTGGAGATTGTCTGCCTTTATATACCAGGGAGTACTTTGTGTGGGATGATATAAGTGATGGGGGTGCCACTGGACACCAGGAAATACTCTGAGTGGAATGGACTATGGGATGGAGTACCACATGATACCAGGGAGTGTTTGAGTAGAATAGGGGGGAGAAAGAGAAAGAGAGACAGAAGGGGTGCCACTATACACCAGGGATTGCTTTGAGTGGTTTGGGGAGCATGAGGGGGTTCCAACAGACACTAGAGACTGCATTGAGTAGAAGCCAGAAGGGGAAGGAAGGAAACATATTCAATTCAGTGCTTTAGAGTAACTGGCAATTGCTATTTTTCTTTTAAACTTAGATTGTGGGCTTTTAGTGACACTATACTTTCTTTGTTGTCTTTACTTATAATTGTTTTTGGGCTGTTGAAAATTTAAAACATAGTGGTGGTGTAATGCTGTGCTGTCTTTAATTGCTGCAAATTTTATCTTGGCTTGTCTGACTGCCCTGTAGTTGGGTGAAGGGTGTTAATTGTCTGGCCTCTGACCTCAGCTATGCGATAACTGGAGGTGGGGCTTAGTCAGAGTTAAATTAGCAAGCAGGGTTTTATTTTCTCAGAAGAAGCCAGAAGGGGAAGGAAGGAAACATATTCAATTCAGTGCTTTAGAGTAACTGCTAATTGCTATTTTTCTTTTAAACTTAGATTGTGGGCTTTTAGTGACACTATACTTTCTTTGTTGTCTTTACTTATAATTGTTTTTGGGCTGTTGAAAATTTAAAACATAGTGGTGGTGTAATGCTGTGCTGTCTTTAATTGCTGCAAATTTTATCTTGGCTTGTCTGACTGCCCTGTAGTTGGGTGAAGGGTGTTAATTGTCTGGCCTCTGACCTCAGCTACGCGATAACTGGAGGTGTGGCTTAGTCAGAGTTAAATTAGCAAGCAGAGTTTTATTTTCTCAGAAGAAGCCAGAAGGGGAAGGAAGGAAACATATTCAATTCAGTGCTTTAGAGTAACTGGTAATTGCTATTTTTCTTTTAAACTTAGATTGTGGGCTTTTAGTGACACTATACTTTCTTTGTTGTCTTTACTTATAATTGTTTTTGGGCTGTTGAAAATTTAAAACATAGTGGTGGTGTAATTCTGTGCTGTCTTTAATTGCTGCAATTTCTCCCCCCCTCCCTCCCCAGCTCTTAATTATATGCCCTGTTAAATCTGATTGACAGGAGCTAAACACAGGGTATAGTAAGGTGTGGAGTAGGAGGGCATAAGGGGAAAAGCCCACCTCAGCACGACAAGTGTTTTGACTCATTTATTTATTTATTGGTTTCTTTTTCTTTAAAAAATATATCTGAGGATCAGTGGCAGGATTTTAGTACAGTAAATTAATAAAAGGGAAATAGGAGAGCTTCAGTAGCAGACAAGTAGTGGAATTACAGTATAATGTGGGGAGTGGTGCAATGCAGTGGCTGTGGGGCAGCCATATTCAGGCAGACCTTCTGGACACTGAGGTGCTGCCCTATCTGCATGCATCTCCTGACCGGGATGAGGTAGCCAGACTCAGAGCGGAAGTAAACGGGTCAGAGTACCATCACCCCTGGCCAGGGACCACCCAGTCCAATGCAACTGCCTCTCAGGATGCCGGAATGAGGAGCACTTGATGACAGTGGGCTCAGGGAGAGTTAGAGCAGTCAGGCAGAGGCACATCCCAGATCCTATTCCACTAAGAACTCATATGCCACACTGGCAAATGAGGACAACCAAATAGAGGTACCCAGAGAGTGGAAGGAAAGGATGTGAGGTTAGCCAAGGAGGTGACCTCAGTGGGGAAAGCAGTGGACCCCGAGGAGGAGGAAGCAATCCTGGTGGGGACTCCATCATAAGAGGGATCCAGCTAGGAACACAGGAGGGGAGGACAGGAGGTGAGGTGCCACCAGGTGCCACGGCATGGAGGGATGGAAGGAAGATCCTGGGGATCACTGGGAAGGCAAGACGGGAGGGTGAGCTGGATGTCATTATCCACCTAGGTACTAATGACCTGGTAAATGGGGAGCCAAAGGAAGTTCAGGAAGAGTTTAGGAAACTGGGGAGGGGTCTCAAGTAGCTACTTCTGTCACTTTCTCAGAAGTACTACCTGTGAGAGGCAAGGGAGAGCATAGAGTGCATGCACCAGGAACTTTAACTCATGGTTGAAGAACTGGTGCTGTGAGGAAGGGTTTGGATTCATTGGTGACTGGGGATCCACCTGGAGGGATGGAGGTTTGTTCAAGCCTGACAGCCTGCATCCATCCTGGAGGGGAATCCAAGCACTCAATGATAAGTTTAAATGCTACATTGACAAGCATTTAAGCTAGCAAAAGGGGGTGGCAGGCCAGCAAGGATGGTACCTACTTGCTCACCCCCACAGCTAGCAGTGGAACCAGTGAACCAGAGGAGTGGCTATCTCTGCAAAGCAGTGTGCAAAAGATGGAGATTAGTGCCCAAGAGGTGGATAAGCAAAAGGGGCAAATTCAGCAGAAGGGCAGACAGCAAGGAGAACCAGGGATAAATGACAACCAAGGAAGGGGCTGGAGTAGAACAGTGAAACAGTCTAGGAGGTCAAATCATGGAAAGCCATGTGTGCAAATGCCAGGAGCCTTAGCAACAAGATGGAAGATCTGAGGCTGTCATGGTACAGTCAGACCTGAACATTGTGGCCATCACTGAAACCTGGTGTAATGATAACCATGACTGGGAGATGGCCATACCTGGCTACAACATATTCAGAAGAGACAGAGCAGGCAGGAAGGGAGGAGGAGGGCACTGTATGTGAAAATGACATAAGGGCCACAGAGATCCAGGAGGAACAAAATGGGGAGAGATACTGTGGGTTAAGCTGGAAAGGAAAATGGGGACAGCCATCCGCACAGGTGTGGTCTATAGACCACCAGCCCAGGAGGAACAAACAGATAGGGAGTTGATGCTAGCCATCCAAAGGATGGCAGGCAAGGTGAGGTAGTACTGGTTGAGACTTCAATATTCCAGACGTGGACTGGAGCATCCCAGCGCAGCATCAACTAGGAGCAGATTTATCCTGGACTCCTTCAGGGTGCCTTCTCAAGCAACTGGTCATGGAACCAACTGGCAGAAGGCAAACTGGACCTTGTGCTCACAAACAGGGACAGTGTGATGAGGGGTAACAGTGGGGAGCACCTGGGAAACAGTGACCACCAGTCATTGTGGGTTTGAAATCACAGAAACAGCAGAACCAAACCACACAAAACACGATCCTGGATTTTAGGGGACAGACTTTGGGAAAATGGGGAGATACTTGAAAGAGGCATTAAGGGAATGGGACAGGAATCAAGGGTTGAGGAACAGTGGGCAGTATTTAAAATGGGGATTACAAGAACAACAGAATTATGCATTAAGCAGGTTAGCAAGAGGAAAAGGAAGAGGAGACCATTATGGTTTTCCAAAGAGGTAGCAAAGAAAATGAAAGCCAAAAGATTGCATTCAGGCAATACAAAAGACACAGGCAGAAGGGGATAGAGAAGTACCAGGAGAAGCAAAGGGAGGCAGGAGGTCAGTAGGAAGCCAAAGCTCAGACAGAAGAAAGCATTGCAAAATCAGTGGGTAGAGGGACAAAACCTTTTACAGGTACATAAGTGAAAAAAGAAAGACAAAGAGAGGGATAGTGAGACTGAAGGGGGGAGGATGGGGGCGCGTGGAGGATGACAACAGTAAAGCTGACATATTGAACAGGTATTTCTGCTCAGTCTTTACTGAGGAAGAGGAGGGTAATGGGTCTGAAGGGAGTACAAGGGGTGAGAATGGTGCAGAAATGGACACAAGTCCCTTTTCACGATAAAGGGTCCTGAAGGAACTGGAAGTAATAAGAGTTGATAAAGCAATGGGGCCAGATGGGGTGCACCCTAGGGTCCTTAAAAAACCAAGAGAGGTGGTGGCTGAACCTCTGGCTATCCTGTTTAGCCGATCACTGGAAACAGGGGAGGTACCCAAAGACTGGAGGACAGCAGATGTAGTCCCCTTATACAAAAGTGGGAACAAAGAGGAAGCAGGGAACTACAGACCAGTCAGCCTCACCTCGGTAGTGGGGAAGATCATGGAAGCACTACTGAAGGAGAGATTGGTGGAACACCTAGTTGTCAATGGACTACAGGACCCAAGGCAGCATGGTTTCACCAGGGGGAGGTCATGTCAGACCAACCTCGTTGAATTTTTGACTGGGTGACTAGGAGGTGGATCGGGAGGGCAGTGGACATGGCCTATCTGGACTTCAGCAAGGCCTTTGACACTGTGCCACATAGAAGACTATTACACAAACTGGGGAATATGGGTGTGGGCAGGACAGCAGTGTGGTGGGTAGGCAACTGGCTGGGTGGCAGGACACAGAGGGTGGTGGTAAATGACTGTCATTCCACAGAGGGAAAAGTGACCAGTGGGGTACCACAGGGATCAGTGCTGGGACCGGTCCTATTCAACATCTTTATCAGTGACATTGCGCAGGACCTAGAAGGCAGAATTTCACTGTTCGCTGATGACACAAAGCTCTGTAACAGAGCAGACACACCAGAGGGTGTAGGCAGAATGAGAAGCGACCTGCAGAAACTTGAAGAATGGTCAGGGGTTTGGCAGTTGAAATTCAATGCAAAGAAGTGCAAGATAATGCATATGGGACACAAAAACCCTGGCACAATATATCAGTTGGGGGGTGAGGATATAGCATGCACCAAGCAGGAAAGGGATCTTGGGGTTGTCATCTCTGATGACCTTAAGGTAGGGAAACAGTGTGACAAGGCAGCAGGTAAAGCAAATAGGATGCTGGGATGTATAGGCAGGGGCATCACCAGCAGGAAAGGGAGGTCATAATTCCGCTATACAAGACACTATTGAGGCCCCACCTGGAGTACAGTGTACAGTTCTGGAGACCATACCTACGTAAGGACATAGACAGGGTAGAGAAGGTTCAGAGGAGGGCAACAAAGATGGTGCATGGATTGCATCACAAGTCCTATGAAGACAGGTTGAAGGAACTGAACATGTACTCCCTGGAGGAGAGGAGGGAGAGAGGGGATATGATAGAAACATACAAGTATCTTACAGGGAGGAACAGGGTGCAGGAAAACACTATTTTTAAGCGAAAAAAGATGTTCCAGGACTAGAGGGCATGGGATGAAGTTGGAGGGAGGACGATTCAGAGGAAACATGAGAAAGAATTTCTTCACAGAACGGGTGGTGGACAAGTGGTACACCCTGCCAGAGGAAGTGGTGGGGGCTGAAACATTCACGGGATTTAAGAATGCATGGGATAGACATAAATGAATTCTGGAGGTCAGGGGTAAGGGGCAACAGACTTCTAGGAAAACAAACTGAACTTACAAGCTCAAATGGGCAGACTGGGTGGGCCATAGGCCCTTATCTGCCGACACTGTCTATGTATCTATGTATCTATGTATCTATGAGTAGTATGGTGAGTGGGAGGGAGTTCCAATAGACACCAGGAACTGCTTTAAAGTGGAATGAGGAAGGGGAGTGCCACTAGACACTAGGGACTGCTTTAAAGTGGCATGGGGAGAGAGGGAGTGCAATTAGACATCATGGAGTGCTTTGAGTGGGATGTGGTGTCACTGGACACTTTAGAGTTATCTTAATGGGATTGGGAAAGGGAGCAATGGAGACTAGGGAGTGTTTTTAATGGGATATGGGTGCCACTAGACATCAGGGAGTGCTTCGAATGGGATGGGGATGGAGACACTGTAAACTAAGGAGTGCTTTTTGTAGGATGGGGACAGATATGCACTAGATACCAGCAAATGCTTTACGTGGGACAGAAAGAGGGGAATGAGTACCACTGGACACTAGGGAATGTTTGGAATATAAACATAGACAATGACAGCAAAGAAAGACCAGTGGTCTATCTTATTTGCCTGTAACGCCCTATCATACCCCAGGACCTTTCGTCAGTACAAGGTCTTTGTCTTCACCATCTACCCCTTGCTTCCTGTTTTACTACCATCCCAGGCCCTTAACTCTGTTCCAACTATGTTTGAGACCATTAATGGTTTTAGTGCCCACCACCTCCGCTGGTAGACTGATCAATGGTTCAGTCACTTTCTCTGTAACATTAAACTTTCTCATATTCCTCCTGAACCTTCCCCCACTCCCGCCAGCTTCCACTCATGACCTTCTGTTCTACATTTGCAGTTCACCTTGTTCATTCCTTTCAGGAACTTGAAGGTCTCTATCACATCACCCTCTGTCATCTGGCCTCAGGTGCATACATGATCAATGCCCTGAACCAATCCTCCTAGGATCTGCTCTGCTGACCCTGAATAATTTTGGTTACTCTATGCTGCACTGTCTCCAGCCTGTCCTTATAATTTCCTTAGGTGAGGACTCCAGAACTGGACACAGTACTCTAAGTGTGGTCTCACCAGAGATCTATAGAATGCGACAGACATTAATACCTCTTACCTCCTGCTGTCAAAACCCCTCTCAATGCACCCCACCATACTGTTTGCCTTACTGTAGGCCTTGTTACACTAGCTAGATGTTTAAGGGAGTCACTTATGATGACTTCTAGGTCCCTTTCCTCAGAACTGGTGCCCAGTTTAACCCCTCCCATCTAATACTCCATTCTGTGGTTCTTGTTCCCTATGTGTATCACCTTGGTGAGACACTAGGGAATGCTTACATCAGGACCAGAAGAGATAGGGTGGATGGGTGCCACTAGGCTCCCTAGCACTACCTGGTGTCCAGTTGCATCCCTCCCTCTGTCACTCTCCCATTCCATACACTTCCTAATGTTAGGAATGGGACAGAAAGGAACATGGTACATATCTGAGATGAATTTTGGAAACTGTTTATAACCCCCCTCTGGGGCTTACCTTGTTGGTCGGTGGTTTTCCCTGTCCCCCTGCTGTTCTGCCTCATTTTTTAGCCACGCTGAGTGTGAATTGTTGATCACGAGCTGCAGGCATCTTAGTTTGGAGCCGGCACTTGCACATTGCGTGGATTGTGCTCTGATGTGCCAACCTCTTGGTTTTGTGGTCGGCCAGAAGGTGTGTCTCTGGTCCTGGTGTCATCCTCATGTTGTTGGGGACTGGAGACCTGAAGGGGCATAACCATTTGCCCCTAAGGGGGTTAAATCAACCAAAATAACAGGGGCCACTTGAAGCTCATAAAAATTAATGAGTGGCCCCTATAAATATTAATGTGGTGTTGCTTGCTGCTAGTGGGCTTAGAGTTCTAGCAGCAGTGACAGTGGGATAACAGGGACTATTCTCTAACCAAGGATATTGTTGGCCAGAGGACAGTTGGGACTACAATCCATTGAGATGATGGTACAGATTGGGTAAAGTGTTGGACTGCACCATACTCCGAAAGGGGAGAGACTGTATAAATTGAAATGGGCTCCACATGAACTGATGGGAGCTGACATGTTGGTGATTCCTAACTCCTTTTGTTACAGCCAATCAGTGATCTAGGCACCCAAAACTGTGACAGAGGGACTCCTGCGAAAAGGGGGGGATTAATTCTGGCACCAAGCTCATGCCACAATAAATGAGCAGGAAATATTGATCATTATGGATATTGATTATTGAAAGGCTTCAACAGCCAATCAGAGCGCTGGGATTTCAGCTGATACAGTGAGGACTTACTGGGATTTCTTCAGTCTGTATTTGGGCTCTGTACAAGTCAGGACTGTGCTGAGAGAGTGGACATTGCACTTCAGGGGCTTCTTCAGGCCCCTGTTTGGAGAGCGGTAGTCAACAGAAGTGGATTGGAAAGGGGACAGCAGGAAGAACATTTTTGCTAAGATTCTGGTTCCCCAGGTACTTGCTGCTGGACTGATCAAGAAGAGAAAAGAGTGAAAGAGATTGGGCTGTGATTCCCCAGGTACAGAGCAGTTGCTTGTGGTTAAATAGAGAGGCTGAATGCTGCAGAAACCCTGCACTGAAAAGCTGAACTTGCTGAAAGGACTGTGCAGATTGGTAGAGTGTCACAGCCAGGACTGATGAGCTATTTTTGTCTGTGTTTGGGACTGCAGTTTGAAATCTGAAGGGGCAGAACATTTTAGGTCATCAGGGTGCTAGCAGAAGCTGAGAGTGTTTCTTGTGTGAACTGGCTAAAGTGGCTGAGAGCGGAGTACCAGCTGCAGCCGAAGAAAAGGTGGGCACTGTTATACTAGAAAAGCGTGGACTGGTGTGTAGGGGGTTGTTATTCCTGAGGGGCCCCCCTGCTGAATTGCACTTGCACTGTTGAATCTGAGGCTAGCACCCTTATTAACTGGCACTGGACTTTAGTGGAGAAACTGCGAAGTAACTTTTCTTGCCTGAGAGCTCAGTGCATGGACTGCAGGAGGACTGCCTCTGCTTGGGAGTCCTCACCCAGAGCCAGGGAGGGAACTTGCTAACCCCTTCTAAGTGTGACTCACTGTCTCAGAAGGTCACCGGCGCTTGCTGGGGGTGCTAGGGCATCTGCGATCCGTGGTTGGGAGCCGAGCTCTGGAGCCACTCCTGGGTCTGAGCCTTCTGGGTCTGATGCTATCTGGCCACCGTGCTCTGCAATGGGCCAGAAGTGGCTGAAGGTGACAAGCGGCCAGAATTACAATCAAGGTGACCAGTGCAAGATCCTTGAGCAAGTTCCATTCAGCCAGAGGGATCTTGGCCAGCCTGTGTTTACTGCTGCACTAACTCAAGGAACTCTAGTTCCCCTAGTGCTGAGATCTACAAAACCATGAGTACCCAGGATCTGGTTCCTGGGAGGGAAAGGGGAATTGGTTCTGTTTTTAAAATCAAAGTTTCTCCAATTTCAGGGCCCTAACAGCCAGCCAACCCATGGCACTGATCAGGCCTGCACCAGTGGGTACCCCTAGGGATAGTAAAGGGACACTGGTACCAGTGGGGGGGGGTGCTTGGCCTGCGGGCCCACATACTGAAATTGCATATTTACATTAACCTTACTTTTTACCTTCACAGCTGCCCTATGTCCAGGTATCCCCTTACCTTGCCTTTACCCCCAGAATAAAACTGAATTTGGTTGTTGGAACTACTGTGATGGTGAACATCATTGCATGCACTTATTGCTGAACTATATGGTTATGGTGGAACAAGGTATTTGAGGAAACAACATGCAGAGTGGTTGCTGGAGATGTGGGTAAGCATAGTATCCCAGGGGGCTGTGCCAAGCAGATATCCAGCCCACTAATACTTTACTCTGGGTGAAGGCACTGCACTATTTTCAATATTTCTGGGAACGAACCCCCAACTGTCACCATAGCAGGACCCCGGTATCAGAAACATTGCTGTGTAACCCATTGGCATACGGCCCCGGGGCTACATGTTAGTAATGGCACATTAAACCATTTTGGAGAATGGTTACTGCATAGTGTGGATGCACTGAATCAGTTTTTGAAAACAATTTTCAAAAATAGTTCTAGAGTGTGGAGAGGGCCTTAAATGTTCATAAAAGATACCAGACTGACAGCACGCTGGAAAACAAAGTCCCCATATACTCACATGACCGGTACTGTACAGCATGAGAGGCCACCCTGCAAGCATTCCCTCACACTGTCCTGCCAGCATACCTCAAGCGTGTTATAAAGGGACTGTCTCTAGTACGTAGGTGTGAAGGTAGTTCAACTCTACGTTTCTTTACTCCTTGATCTGCAGTGGTTTTGTGATGTGGGCACCTGACCACCAGGTGCAAGAATGCTTACCATAATAACTCACTTTACATAGGACTATTCCAAACAGCCATCAGAAGTGACCTGAGCTGGACCAGTTTAGCCACAAATTGCATACAAGCAGAAGAAGAGTTATACAAGGCAGGGTTTCCTTGTGCAACTGCAGTTTTTTCTGCATGCACCCCGGTTTTCAAAAAGGTCACCTTTTTGCCACCTTTTCCACCACTTACGGCTGCTTGTGCATACAGTTTTGAGAACTGCAGGGTATTAACAGGTGTAGCATTTTTTTTTTTTACACAGGTAGGACAAAAGGAAAATGCTGCCTGTGTTCATAAATTGCTAAAACCAGCATTTTCACAGGGGCAAGGATTCTTCTGTACAGCAGGGCACCAGGGACTTGGTTCTTAGGCTGTTCCAGGCCCTTTAAAAGTTGGGCCCCTATTCCTTACCTGGAATAAATGACAGATGGATTTCTCAGTTGCCATCCTTCAGGGCTTAACAAATCAGCCCTTGGCTGAGGTAATGGGCTGATTCTGATGGGCTTACTTCTATTAGAAACCACAAACATACACACCTGGCTAGATTTCTTGATTTTCTAATCTGTTTATTTCAGTGTGCTTGCCTGAAGCTAGGATGGGATTTTTAAGAGCTGCTTTTGTCTGGCAAGGAACAGCTGCTCTGCATCTGATCAAACCCCAGAACCTCCTTCGATAAGTTTATAGTACCATTTTGACATTTGATTTGAGGCTGGAAAACAACTGTTCCTAAACCAAAATACTTTGCCTTGCAACTCTATGGAGTATGTTCCTTTTATATTGCTTGTATAAACTATTACTTTTATAAATCTGTTAATTGCTATTGATCAACTGCTTAATGTTTGTTGCACAACATAACTCATACACCATGGATTCTGTCAGTGGGCCCATGGTATCTACAGCCTGTGTTATAAAACAGGTGGTATGTCAAATGGTGAAGTGTGTATGATGATACAGCAGACAGAAACTTTCATTGACCACCCCAAGCTTCAACGACCTTGCATTTGTTCTCTTGGCTTGTTATATTTATTTTGTCCTTCCTGTTAGGAACAGTTGACCTCCTCAGACATAGTTGCAGTTTTCAATCCTTTTATCATCTGTCCTGTCTCAGTTATTATGGCCAGGAATGTGAATGCCTCATAAATGCTCAACCCTACTCTAAAGTGAGAGTATTTGTGTCATGCTCATTTTCTACAGTTCTGCATTTGAATAAAATCAGAGGAGGTGACCTGGTTCTTGTCTCTTGTAAAACTGCATGTTGCAACATCTACATTTTTTCAGCATTAGCTAAGCTTAGAAATCCCCTAACACCACAAAGAAATATGTATTCCAGAGGCTCCCTCCCTTGAGATCATTATCTCCAGGCCTCACTGAACTGGCTCCTTATGTGGGGCACCAGGAGCTACAAATCACCAAGAAGCCTTACAAATCCCTCGAGTGTGCATCTGCACTACCTGAGAAGACCTTACACAGGTTACCTTTATAGCTGTGTGAGCACCTTATTCCAAAGATTCGGCTAAATAGTAAGGTATTTAGCAGCCAGGTATTTGTATTCGTGTCAGAGTTAAAAAAAAAGAGCCCCCACCCTGCTCCTCAGCCCAAAACCCAGTAAAAAATGCAACCCCCAGTCCACCCACCCTCTGTCAGTAGTCCAAGCCTCACCCCACCCAAAATCTGTTTTAATTAATTGAACTGTAAAGGAAATCCCATGCTGGGTGACTGGTACAACTCACTTGCCTCCGGGGCTGGCTGCTATCTTTATATATTCCAGAAGTGCTAGTAGCACTATAAACAAGTTCTGGTCAGAGCCAAAACGTCTGCAGGATTTGACCTGATAAGTGTAACCCCTAGATGGCGCTATCCCAGGGGCTACTACCCCTGCCTGATTTGCCACTAACAGGTTGAGGGGCCTGGATCCAATGGCGGGTGCCTCCACCCAGAGGTCAGGGTTTGCAATAGTTAAACTTACTTGGTCACAGCCCTCTGGGACACTGCAACCCCTTTCTTCCCACTAGTGGCCCACACAATATATCAGAATTACCTTCACAGTATACACTTACCCCAGGGCTGGTCAGCACTGGGACCCTCCTGTAAAATAAGATACAGCAACAATCACAGTACAATACTTTAACATAGACAAATACCTCAGGCAGTATAACTATGCTGAAACAAGCAGCTCGGATTTATTTAGGGGAATATAACAAGGACAGGGGAAATCAGGTTAATTAGCTTATCACTTTACTCATCTATCTATGGGTTCTGTGCAGAGGCCTATCCCTACCAGTTACTGTCCCTGGGTACCCAAGCCCCAGTGGCTAGTCCAAACCGGGGCAGCTGGTAGGGGCCCTTTCCCACAGAGAAAAGAAAATTAGTTTAAACAGTCAGCAGTACAGTGATTCCATTTGGATTCAATGTGGCAATTCAACAGGGAGCGACCCTGAATTAGTACTCACGACCTCCAAACAAGATAGGGTCCTTCAATGTCAGCAGGGCTACTCTTGAGCTCCACGAGACTCCTCACACATTTATATGGCAAACTGCAACAGGCAAAAGTCCTTTAATGGCAGCAGGATTCACTTGAGCTAACCAAGCCTCCCACACATTTATATGGTGAACAGTAACAGGCAAAAGTCCTTTAATGGCAGCAGGATTCACTTGAGGCACAAGCTCTTCACACATTTATATGGTAAAACAGAAAGTACTATACCAGGCAGGCTGCTTCTATCCCGATCGCAATTACTGCACAATACCAGGGAGAACACACAGCAGATTCAGTTCCTGACAGACCGAGTGCAATTCAGCAATTTCTCCAGTCTTCTACAGGGTGAGCCTGGTTTCTACCTTCAGATATCCTTTGATTCTCTTCACAGGACGGATTCAGTCCTAACAAGCAGTTACACAAGCTGCAGACCGGAACTCTGGGCCTTACACACGTTTCCCGACTAAAACTGCACACTGAAAAAGCACAGGGCTCCTTCCTTCTTCACTGCCAGAGCTCAACTGAAACTCCAACAGACAAAACCGAGCACTTCCTTTGAGTTCCTCCCAGTTCTTGACTGGATTGGCTGTCACTCACAATAGACTGCTCCTGTTGGTCCAAAAAAAACGCCCAAGTCTAAACTACATCTCCCAGAGTCACCGCCCATACAATCCTCTTGTGGCTGGCTCAGATTATGAGTCCAAGTTCTGATTCGTCCAAGGCACCATTTTAGAGCTAGCTTACCCCACACTGATTGGTCCAGTTCAGCAGTTCAAAACCAGAATGGGGAACTAGGCAGACACAGTTCTGACTGCAAAGAAAGCAGGTTAGACAAACTGTAATTTCATTATTACTCTAAATGATTTCTGGCAAACAGTTACATCTTTCAGATAGGTTCCTTTGCACTCCTAGTGACTGCAAAATGAAGTGAATTGGCAGCAGCTCGGTGGTACTCAATCAAAGAAACACACAGTCCCCATACAAACTAATTATGTCTGCAAGCAGACAGCTCTTAAAGAGACAGTACCAGAGGTTCTAAAAACACTCACTGATAAATGGCTTAAACGCCAAACACCATTCAGGCTTGGAGCATTCAAACAAGCTCCTGGAAGTCTTTTGGGAACCCCCATTTGCAGGGGGGTTACACCTTTCCTGGCTTGGGAAAGCTTGACGTCCACGTCAAGCAAGTCTCATAAGTTTCAACTGCAGCCATATACATTTGCATTAGGCTCGCATATGTAATCATCAGTCAATATATCATTTTACCAAGAACACATTTCTGAAACATTGCAGTATCCTCTTTACACAGTATTACATACACATTGTACCATAACTCAAGTTATTACCTCTTGTACATGAAACCTGAAGAGAGGGGGCCCTTCCCTATCAGTTACCTTGGGGCTGGATGGGGCAAGGGCACCATACTTAGAGGGCAACACAAGTAACTTGGAGTTAGCACTGACGCTCAGTTTGGGCAATGAGCTTGGGGACACATACACTCCTTTATTGACAACATTGAGAGGCAGATCCACTGGCCGGCCCAGGGAATCATAACTGAGGTGCACCACAGGCTTTACAGCTCGACCAGTCTTTCTAGGGGGAACTGTTACAGTCTCTGCACTCTGAGCCTCATTTTCAGCATTGTCCTCACTTGTCAGGAGAGTCTCCATGGGGTAGAGAGGCTAGAACTTGGGGCACTTTCAGCTCCAGGAGTTACAGTTTCTGAGTCCGTAACATTTGGCTCGCATGGAGAGCTTTCGGACACTGGCAGTGGACTGTCAGGGCACTCAAAATACTCTTCTTGTTCTGGTGTATCACCAGTCTGACCCAATCCATCATTTTCCTCCCTGAAAGCTCAAACAGTTCAACCATGCACAATGATTCCATTTCATCTGATCTGATGCTTTGCACTTCACTTTCTGGGAGCATTGGCTCAGGGACGAAGCTGGGGGCTTGGACAGTCCAGAAGGCCCAGCTTCATCTCCAGTATTGACTAGGGATTGCCCAAACAATTGACTCAGTTCGTAAGAAGGATAGTATTCAAAGTCACTCACTTTCTTCCGATATGGACTGACAGTCATGCTCAACTGGGACTTGTGGAGGGAACACTTTAACTTTGCTTCTGTAGGTGCAGACTTTCTTGATCTTTTCTTAGCAGCAGCTCTAGTCACTGGTCCAGAGGGGGCATCTTCTAGGGGCTCAGACTCAATTAAGATTTGTCCAATTTGCAGTAAATGATTTCTATGCATTGTTTTTACATCTTTTGAATTATTCTCAGGCCTTACTTTGTACACCGGCAGATCATCTAGTTTGCCCACTACAATGTGAGGGAGATGGTGCCATCTGTCAGCAATCTTGTGCTTGCCATGCAGTCCCAGATTTCTTAGCAATACCCATCTCCCTCCTGGAGTTCCTGTGCTTTCACCTTTATCATACCTTTCTTTGTTGGCCAGATTTCTTTGGCAGCCATGGTTTGAGCCAGTTGGTACGCTTGAGTTAGCTGGGCCTTTAACTTTTGCACATACTGTAAATAGTTGTCAGCTTGAACCCCATCAGAGAGACCCCAAACACACATCTACCGGTAGTCGAGCTTTCTTCCAAACATCAGGCGGTAGGGGAGGACCCAGTGGTATCACTTTTGTGCAGTTATAAGCATGTACCAGGGTGCTAATTTGTTGGCTCCATCTAGTCTTGTCCTTTGGGTGCAGGGTGCCTAGCATATCTAGCAAAGTGCGGTTGAAACGTTCAGGCTGTGGGTCCCCTGGGGTGGTAAGGAGTGGTTCTGGACTTTCTCACTCCCCACAGAGAAAGCATCTCTTTGATCAGACAACTCTCAAAGTCTCTCCCTTGATCAGAATGGATTCTTTGTGGAGCCCCATAGTGAACAAAAAAGTTTTCTACAAGTACTTTGGCTACAGTGGATGCTTTCTAGTCTTTGGTGGGGAAAGCTTGGGCATATCTCGTGAAATGGTCAGTGACTAGCAGCACATTACTGATATTTCTTTGATCTGACTCCAAACTCAGAAAATCAATACAGACCAGCTCCATGGGTGCACTGGTGGTTATGTTAACAAGGGGGGCAGCCCTCTGGGGCAAAGCTTTCCTCTGTAAGCAGCGACTACAAGTTCGAATGTGTTGCTCCACATCAGCCCCCATCTTAGGCCAATAGAATCTGGATCTCACCAAGTGTTCTGTCTATACCAAGGTGCCCCATGTGGTTGTGCAAGGATCTCAATACTGAGTCTCGAAAGGCAGTGGGCAGCACCAGTTGTTGTTTGTCTACTTGTCCCCCTCTGTCTACTGTTTCTCTGTATAACAGTTTATTGATCAGTTTCAACTTAGGACCTTGTTTGTATAACAGTGCAGTTCTCAAATCAGTGGAGTGTAATTTGGACACATCTTTTCCTGCATAGAGGGCTTCTAAAGCTGATTTGATTATAGGATCGCGGGATTGAGCCCACCGAATACTGTCATTGTCCAGCTGAGGCAGTGCACCAATGTCTATTGCAGAAAAGTGGCAATAACAGCAGGTATGCAATTTCAGAGGGTCCCAAGCAATCCACCATGCAGTCCACTGCGTCTGCGTGGACATTTGTTCCTCCCTGTCAAACTTCCGCAGAGTGCCCGAATGTCAGGTTCTGCTAATCGGACCCAATCATTCTGGGGAACAGGCCTCCAGGAGAAGCATCAGCATCTATGTGGTTCAGACCTGCTCGGTATCAGAGCATAGTCATATGTAGATAATGAAAGCCACCTGTGGCCAGTGGCATCCAACTTAGCTGAGGTTTGCACATAGGTCAAAGGATTATTGTCAGTTTTTACTAGTATTTTAGCCCCATACAAGTACTCATGGAATTGGTCAACAATAGCCTACTTCAAAGCTAGGAACTCTAACTTATGTACAGGATAGTTCTTTTCGGATGGGGTCAGGCTTCTCTGGCAAAGGCCACTGGTCTCAGGCCATTCTCGTCTCTTGGTACAACACAGCCCCAACCCTTGCAAGCTAGCATCAGTGTGCAGGACGTAAGGTTTTCTTGGATCGGCATAGGCCAGCACTGGAGCATGGGTAAGTTGATATATGATCTCATGAAAGCAGTCTCACAATCAGGGTCCAGCCGGGCCCCAAATACTTCACTCGGATGAAAATACACTCTTTCAGTCTTGAGGGCGCTGACTTTGGTATTTTTTGTGGGTTGGGGATACCCTTGAGTAAGGTTAAGTAAAGGGCGGATCACTCTTGAATAGACCTTGATGAAACGCCATAATAACCACAGAATCCCAGGAATCTTTGCAGTTCTTTTAGATTTTGGGTCTGGCCAGGTGGTCAAGGCCTCAACTTTACTTGGGTCGGTCTCTGTTCTCTCGGTGGATACTATGTGTCCCACATACTTTACTGATGTTTGAAAGAATTGACACTTATCAATGGACAGTTTAAGGCCAAAGTCCTCCAGTCAGTCCAATACCTTAAATAATCTGCTCTCATGTTCCTCCAGTGAGCTGCCAAACACAATAACATCATCTAGGTATACCAGACACTCTAGTAAGTTCATGTCCCCCACTGCACGCTCCATCAATCATTGAAAAGTGTCTGGGGCACCTGAAATCCCTTGAGGCATCCTCATGAATTCATAGAAGCCAAGCGGACAGATAAAGGCTGTCTTCTCACGGTCCTCTGGGGCCATCGGGATCTGGTAGTACCCACTGCGGAGATCCAGCACAGAGAACCACTTGTCCCCGCTTAGGCAGTCCAGCATCCTGAATGCGGGCATTGTGTACTGATCAGGATAGTCCGCCGTTTACAAAAGGAATCCACACACATCCTTACTGTTCCATTCTTTTCCTCACTACCACAATGGGGAAGCATAAGGGCTTCTGGATTCTTGTATTACACCAGCAGCTAACATCTCTTGCAGATGCCGTCTCCCATCATCTATGTCAGCAGGTGCCAGGCGTCGAGACCTCTCACAGAAATGGTCTTTCGTCATGCAGCGGATATTGTGCTCAGCTCCTTGCACGCATCCTATGTCCCATTCCTTTAAAGAAAACACCTGGTCTCTCTGGGCATGCTTCACTGATCCTCACTTTCCATTCAGCTGGCAATGGGAGTCGCCGAAATCAAACAAGTCAGGCGTTACTCTGTCATTCTTCCTTGAACTCTTGCTGCTGGGTAGCACTGCAGTGTCTGCACAATGCACATTAGCCAGGATGCAACCTCTATTTACTCGAATGTCTCTTTCAGACATTATGAACTTGGACCATTACCCTTCTGGCATAAGCATGGGCTCTAGCGGGCAAAATACTAGGCTTGACCAGCAGTCCCTCTGGCAATTTTCCATCGCTGGTGCATCCAACATTAATATTTTATTCTTAACATCCTTTTTGACACGGACCTCTCCTGTAAGGTACACTGGGCATTTGGCGCCAGGATCAGAGACTCAGGATCCTTCTTCCATACAATTCGACCGGTTCCTCTGGTTCTATTTTTCAGCATCTCTCTGTGCCTCATAGGCCTTCTTAATTAAAGCCAGAACTCTTAAAGCTCTACTAGTCTTTGACCCTGTTTTCATAACATAACTGTGCCAGCCTTCGAACATATGAGCATTTGTTCCAATCAACAAAGGACACCATCATACAGTCCAGTGGGGACACACTAAGGCTAGGGTCTCTACTTGTTCGGCCACTCCAGCCACGGAGGTGGGGAAAGACAGCCAAATTGGATGTACCCGAATAGGGTAGGCCTTCTCACTTAACCCCCATACATGCAGTCCTTCTAATGGTTGTAAGGGTACGCCTGACAAATGCTTCTGATACCAATCTTGGAACATAATTGTCACTGGGGAGCCACTGTCTAATACAGCTCTTGTAGACACTCCATTCACCTTTACAGTGGTCTCCATGGAGGGACCCACTATTCTGGACCAGTCTGAGAGGCGGTAGTGGGGCCTGGGCACTGACCTTTCCACAAAAGACGTGAGTTAGCATTTTTGGTGCCCTCACTGGGATCATTTTGTGCACCTCTTAACCACTGATTTGTTCTCCAAGCTCTCCTTGTAGCCTATATGCAACTTTGTCAGTGTCTTTGGGACCGGCATTCCTCTTCATGTGCCCATCCTTCCACAATTATAGCAAAACATACTTTCTGGAGTTTGAGCTGGCCGAGGTGCCACACTGGGAGCCAGGAGGGGGTACTACTAACTGGAAACCTTGGTGCCATCTCTGTCTGCGTGTGTGATAAGCATTTGGAGACATCTCGTCAGTTTCTCCACTTCCATGGTCAAGGAATTGAGTTTGGAGCTGTTATCAGCAGGAGATACATGGGTGGGTACCACCCCCATAGCAGATGCAGTCGGATATAGGTCAGGGCCCGTACTTGCAGGCGTGGCCTTCATAAAGGGACTGTTTTGAATTCCGGATCTCTCTCAACAGTTTGCCCCATTGTGACATATTTTTCCTTGTCAGAGCGCCATTGACTGTCAACCTCTGCCCCTGAACTTCACTTGATGGGTCACCCTCAGTCACTCAGGTCGTAGCTACAGCTGTTGGTGCAGGTCCTCCTCGAGGTCGCCTTTTCTCAACTCCTCGAATTCTCTTATTAACTCATCATAGGAGGGTGGGATTCCAGCTGATTTGCCAGGCGAACTGAAGCAACAGCAGTTCTGAGAAGGGGGGCAGACTTAAGGATTCTGTCCAGTCTGGTTCGGTCCAGTTCAATCGCTGGCAAACTACCCTTTCTGAGGCATTCTTGCAACAATTTTTCCAGCCGAGATACATACACAGATAACAACTCCTTGGTACTTTTGTGCATTTCTTACTCTCCACCATAGGTCCTCATCAGAATCTGGGCCCATACACATTCTCAAGGCCTCAAGATAGGCCTGTGCAGTCGCTTCAGGGTTACTGGCCCGTTTGCATGGATGGTAGCCAGGGCAGGACCTCGGAGGCTCTCACTAACCCTCTTTCACTTTTCGCGCTCGAGCATTTCCATTCTAGCACTTGGGGGCAACATAGTCTATCCAGGTCTCCCAGTCATCCTCCCTTGGGGGGTGGGAGGGTGCCAGAGAAGATCCTCAACCTTTGGTAAGAGTCGTGACTAATGGCAGGTAGAAATTGGAGTCTGCATTGGTTCAGCCACCATTACGGGCACTGGAGCAGGAGAGGGTGTTGGGGAGGAACACCCCAGGTGGCAAGAATAGTTTCTTCAAGTCCTCCACAGTTTTCCTTCTCCCAGCAACCATTTAGCAAATTCTCCTCAAAAGTTTCAGATAGTGGTGGGGGCTCATTCCCTCGGGTCTTTACTGTCCTTAGTTATCACTCAAGCAGTGAGGGCTCCTCTGGGGTAATGGTCTGTGGCACTTTGGAGCTATCTGTGGGATCCTTAAACTCTACTAGGGCCAGAAAAGTGTGGGTGAGCAGATTAGCATGCGACCCACCACCACAGGGTTTTGTAAACCTTCCACCTTGGAAAGTACTCCTGTACAATGTCCGTGTGATACCAAGGGGATGTCCAGTATCATAGCATTTTGGGGTCGATCTCCTCCCCAGTACACCACTCCACCAGCCGGTGCACAGCCACTTCTGTCGGGTACCCATTTTTCTTAACAGTGGTGTTCAAATATGGCCACTAGAGGACACACAATCCCAGCGGTGAGCCTCCAAGATGTAACCCCTAGATGGCGCTATCCCAGGGGCTACTACCCTGCCTGATTTGCCACTAACAGGTTGAGGCCTGGATCCAATGGCGGTGCCTCCACCCAGAGGTCAGGGTTTGCAATAGTTAAACTTACTTGGTCACAGCCCTCTGGGACACTGCAACCCCTTTCTTCCCACTAGTGGCCCACACAATATATCAGAATTACCTCACAGTATACACTTACCCCCAGGGCTGGTTCAGGCACTGGGACCTCCTGTAAAATAAGATACAGTGCAACAATCACAGTACAATACTTTAACATAGACAAATACCTCAGGCAGTATAACTTTGCTGAAACAAGCAGCTCGGATTTATTTAGGGGAATATAACAAGGACAGGGAAATCAGGTTAATTAGCTTATCACTTTACTCATCTTACCTATGGCTCTGTGCACAGGCCTATCCCTACCAGTTACTGTCCCTGGGTACCCAAGCCCTAGTAGCTAGTCCAAACCATGGCAGCTGGTAGGGCCCTTTCCCACAGAGAAAGAAAATTAGTTTAAACAGTCAGCAGTACAGTGATTCCATTTGGATTCAATGTGGCAATTCAACAGGGAGTGACCTGAATTAGTACTCACGACCTCCAAACAAGATAGGGTCCTTCAATGTCAGCAGGGCTACTCTTGAGCTCACTAGACTCTCACACATTTATATGGCAAACTGCAACAGGCAAAGTCCTTTAATTGCAGCAGGATTCACTTGAGCTAACCAAGCCTCCTCACACATTTATATGGTGAACAGTAACAGGCAAAAGTCCTTTAATGGCAGCAGGATTCACTTGAGGTACACAAGCCTCTTCACACATTTATATGGTAAAACAGAAAGTACTATACCAGGCAGGCTGCTTCTCTATCCCGATCGCATTACTGCACAATACCCGGGAGAACACACAGCAGATTCAGTTCCTGACAGACCGAGGTAATTCAGCAATTTCTCCAGTCTTCTACAGGTGAGCCTGGTTTCTACTCTTCAGATATCCTTTGATTCTCTTCACAGGATGGATTCAGTCCTAACAAGCAGTTACACAAGCTGCAGACCAGAACTCTGGGCCTTACACACGCTTTCCGACTAAAACTGCACACTGAAAAGCACAGGGCTCCTTCCTTCTTCACTGCCAGAGCTCAACTGAAACTCCAACAGACAAAACCGAGCACTTCCTTTGAGTTCCTCCCAGTTCTTGACTGGATTGGCTGTCACTCACAATAGACTGCTCCTGTTGGTCCAAAAAGGCGCCCAAGTCTAAACTACATCTCCCAGAGTCACCGCCCATACAATCCTCTTGTGGCTGGCTCAGATTATGAGTCCAAGTTCTGATTCGTCCAAGGCACTATTTTAGAGCTAGCTTACCCCACACTGATTGGTCCTGTTCAGCAGTTCAAAACCAGAATGGGGAACTAGGCAGACACAGTTCTGACTGCAAAGAAAGCAGGTTAGACAAACTGTAATTTCATTATTACTCTAAATGATTTCTGGCAAACAGTTACATCTTTCAGATAGGTTCCCTTTGCACTCCTAGTGACTGCAAAAGTGGAGTGAATTGGCAGCAGCTCGAGTGGTATTCAATCAAAGAAACACACAGTCCCCCATACAAACTAATTATGTCTGCAAGCAGACAGCTCTTAAAGAGACAGTACCAGAGGTTCTAAAAACACTCACTGATAAATGGCTTAAACGCCAAACACCATTCAGGCTTGGAGCATTCAAGCAAGCTCCTGGAAGTCTTTTGGGAACCCCCATTTGCAGGGGGGTTACATAAGGAATAAATTTAGTGTGCATGACCCATGCTACTAGATATGTTCAGACCTGCTTCTGGCTGCGACGCCCTCAGGGCTGCAGTTGTGGACTTATAGGGGGCTAAGACAGGATTAGCAGGGCGGACTAGGTGGGTCAGGTGGGCCTTATCCACTGACGAATATCTACGTTTCTACGTTTCTATTTGCTGTTGTCTCTCGGATCACTTTTTTGGCTATATTCTAAGCTTGTTGCCATACTCCTCACTGTTT
This sequence comes from Neoceratodus forsteri, assembly GCA_016271365.2. Classification (NCBI taxonomy): domain Eukaryota; kingdom Metazoa; phylum Chordata; order Ceratodontiformes; family Ceratodontidae; genus Neoceratodus; species Neoceratodus forsteri. The sequence goes on along the minus strand of CM057459.1, from coordinate 1,278,883,807 downwards.
TCCTCTGTCTGGCCCTCCTTATATGTTTTAAAAGTTCTGGTTCTTGCACTTGTACTACTATTGGCAGGGAAGCAGATAAAGGGGGCAACTGTTCTGGGCCCAGTGGCTCAGAGGGGCCCATAGGGGGGACCTGTAACAGGGGATGTCAGGCTAAGGGGGGCCCAGTCCTAAAGGTGTGTCACAGGCCCAGCAATTTCTATTGACATCCCTGACTATTGGTTGTACTAGACTCCCATGTTTGTACTGTGGTTACTGTTATTGCTCCCTGTTTGTTAATTTGAATTTTGTTGACCCAGTAAGCCCACAGGGCCTAGAAGTCCCTTTTTCAGGGGTGACCGGGGAGGAGGTGGGAATACAGATGCTAAGCACTTGAAATTGAACCAGATTAAGCTGTTGGTGGTATTTTTAGTGAATGAGGGAAACTTGGCCAGGACACTGTGGAAATTCCCCTACTCTCTGTGGAGAGAGTGCTGCTGGGTAATCCGGAGGGGTTGCTCAGTAGGCTCTTGGTCAGGCATGGAATCGGATGCTGTGTTGTCTGGCTCAGTGGAGTCTACTACGGAACAGAGACCAGAGCAAAATCCCTTACCTCGAGAACCGGGAGAAGTGCTTAATATCCAGGAGAAGCCTCAGACTGAATCGCGGTCTGAATCGGGAGCTGCAACTAATTTATTTTCGATATCCAAGTTTCTGTACCTGTGGAAATCGCGATGTCGGCCCGGCCAGGTGACTGATTCGGTCGGCCCTTTTGCAGACGCACTACAGGAAATACAGGAAGGGACTCATTTTGAAGCGCACTAGACAATGGAAACTGCATTGGACCTGGGAATACTACCGCTGGACCTTGTTCTACACCTCACGCCTCACAGATTCTAAAGCAACAATTTGGCTTGCATAATAGAAAATCATCCTACCCTACTATGGACTGGTCATCGGAGGAGGTTTTACAAGATGCTGGATGGACAAAATCACAAACAGGCATATGGATCCCAGACCCTACATGGACCGACAGTTCTCAGTCTTCCACCATGCATGCCAACGTTCCTACAAACCTGAGCTCAGGTATGGACATTCAGACTTCGGGTGGAAACTATTAATGATAATCAGAGCTCTGAAACCATCCTTCGGCCATACCTGGGCCGAGTTCGGGGGTATAGGACTTGTACAGGATTTAGCTCAGACAGGAGCACAGGCTGGTTTGCAAAACCCAGAGCAGTAATGTCTGACTTGTTTAAAACAAATTAGAACAGGCACCTAGAAGAAACGCTGTCCGTTTGATGCTATAGGGGTGGCCTTCAAACCCACCCGGATAGATATTATATTGCTAACTCGCTTTGAAAGGTTCCATGAATTTCTTCCTGTTGATATTTTTGCATTAATTCACATCTCAGGGAGGATTCTTATGATATTAGTTTTAAATCTTTAAGGGCTTGAGAAATTTTGGGATAGATACTCCATTTTGAAAAATACCCTTTGTGGGTTCCATTTTATGTTATCCCTTACTAAACCAGTGTTTCGTACATTACAATCATGTTTAGGAATGAAGGTGTCAGCGTAGGTAATATTTACCAATGGTTGCAAAATAAATGTGAGGTGATGGGACCCCTGAAGCTATCTTAGACCTAGAAGGTATTGGGACAGGGAGCTGGAAATTTAAATTTAAAGTAGTTACCCCAAATAAATGGTGAAATTATCCATTTACCGAACAGCTTCTTTCTAGGGAAAGATAGAGGTCTGTTTTATAGTGGTCAGCCTCGGCCTGTTATAAATGTGGAGCCTGTACTCATTTAAGTAGCTCCTGTGACCTTTTAAATGTCCATTGTGTGGAGGGTTTAAGATGTAGCAGAAAGATGACAAAACATCTTTCAGTGTAATCTTTGTGGTGATAAAGGCCATGCTTTTCACCAATGCCCACGGGCCTCTCATAACAAAGCTGGGGGCTGGATTCTGATGCCCTAATTACAAGGCCCAGGGAAAATAGTGATTGATCCTGGATCCCTTCACACATCAGGTAGTCAGGCTGATCCTTCACCCTCTTGGTGGACAAGCCTTCCTCCTCAGAGACTGAGGTGACTCCTTTGTTGCAGATGTATCTATTTCATCTTCTCCACCTAATATCTCTGACTCTCAACAGGCCTCTTCTTCCATGCCCCCTTGAGATAGTGAAACCCCGTAGGGTTTACGAGAGCTTCTAATAAAGCTTCCTCTACTACTCCCACTCCAGTAGAAAACTTTTTTCCCTTTCAACTGGAAGGTAGGGACTCAGATTTAGAATCTGATACTTCTCACCCATCGGAATTGATTTCGAAGAGGGAGATAGCAAAGCCACAGACTTAGCAAAAGAAAAAAGGGAAAGAAAGGAAGAAGAGAAAACTAGCCATTCCCAGAAGTCTGAACTTAATGGTACTATCTCTGCAACATGGCGACTCTGAAAATAGCATCCTATAATGTCTGCAGTATAAAGAACTTTAAGAAGAGACTTGCTGTCCTTTCCTTTCTTGGTACTTTAAATGTAGACATTATTCTTTTACAGGAAACTAGGTTATCCTCCTGGCTGAAATCAAACAAACACAGAAAAGATTGGTGTGGGGGCCTTCCTTTTGGACTTTTGGGCCTGACGCAGCTGATGGGATTGGGGTTCTCTTTACTTCCACGACCTTTAGAGTTCCTAAACTGGTCGACATCTGTCCAGGACGTGCCCTGCTCCTAGATTTTTCCTGGCATGACTTTGATTATAGATTATTAAACATTTATGCCCCTCAAGTTAAAACTGCACGTATTAAATTATTTGAGGATGTTAAGCCCTTTCTATATACTCAAAGACCGCGTTATCTGGGAGGAGTTTTAACTGTGATATAGATACTAAATTTAAAGGGGAAGTCCAGAAAAAAATATATTGTGATTCTTTAGCTTTAAAACAGATTATTAAAAATGCTGGACTATTGGACGTTTATAGGTCATTACATAGTACAGGTGGTTCTTCATATCACAGGAACATATTTTCTTCACGTATTGACTATCTTTTTGTCTCTAAGTTTCTAAAACCTTCCCTTACATATATTACACCAACTGAGTTCTCAGACCATCACCTTTTAATTGGGGTTTTTAGTCTAGCAGATATTCCCCCTAAACTATATTCAGCTAGCCCCAGATGGCGTCTAAATGTGTCCTCCTTGGAGGACAGTGATTGTATTTCGGAATTACAAAATCTATTTTTTGCCCGTCATTCTACACTTTGTTGTTATGAGAACCTTTTTTTCTGGTGGAGAGACACTAAAATAGAGATTAAATCCCTTTTAAGTTCTAAGGGGAAACACAAGGCCAATTCACGATATCTTCAATACCTACATTATCGGGATCAATTTTACAAACTGATGTCACTACCATCGAGTGACAAACTCCCTTTGTTGTCTCAAATCTCAGAATTAAAAAAACAGATGGTTGAATATCAGTACAGTAGAGCTATATCACTAGACATGGAATTTAGATTTGGGGTACAAGCCCAACCAACTTCAGATCCCTATTTGGCGTGTAAGGAACGCCTTGACCGGACTGTAATGTCTAAATTAACCTCTTCCGAAGGTAAAATAGTAACCTCCGAGAAAGATATGATGTCTGTTGTACAGCAATTTGTTTCGGATACCTTTGGGGGAGAACCCGAGCTTAGTGGGAATTTGCCTGAGGACTTTTTGCCTTATCTTCCAGTGATGGACACCACATTTCAAGCTCAATTATTGAAACCCATTTCTCCATTGGAAGTGGAAAAGTTATCCTATCCCTTAAACTTAAAACATCCCTGGTTTGGATGGCATTCCAAATGAATTTTATAAACCTTCATTTCGTACATGTGTCTTTTTCTTCCTCTTGTGTTCAATTTTATCTTAACCTCCACCTCCAGGTTTCCAGAATTTAATGTGGCCTTATTGAAATTTATTTTTAAAAAAGGGGATTCCTCCTTACTTACTAACTGGAGGCCGATAAGTATCCTTAATAGTGACTATAAGATCTTTGCTAAAATCCTCACAAATAGATTGTCCTTAATTTCTGAGTCCCTTATTCATCCCGCTCAATCCTGTGCAGTACCACATAGGAAGATACAACATAGTTTATATTTGTTAAGAGACTTATTTGACAACAGTGATAGGGAAAAGGGTCGGGTTTTATTATTGCTTTGGATCAGGTTAAGGCCTTCGACAAAGTGTGTCACTCTTTACTTATTTAATATACTATTAACCTACAAAATTCCTAAACTCTTTGTATACTGGATTTCATTTTATTTTCGAAGCAGTGATACATCCTTTAGTGAATGGAAGAATGGGCTCATGGTTCCTGTAGTTAGGGAGTTCGCAGGGTTGTCCCCTGAGCCCTCTTTGTATGTGTTTGTTTTGGACCCTATTATTCGATATATTCAGGGCATTCCGAGATTATGGGTTTGACCCCTGATGTATCCTTGCCAAGGGTTAAAATAACGCCTATGCAGATGATATTACACTTTACGTTCAGGATAAGCCTTCCTTCAGAAAGCCTTACATTGTTTTCAGATTTGGGGAAAAATCTCTGGATCTGAAATTAACGCTTCAAAAGTTTTATTTTTTCTTTACATCCTGAACAGGATACTCTCTTATATACTGGGGTATTCCATTCTCATCACAACCTAATAAAATTCTAGGAATTTGGTTTGGGTTAGGTGATATGGCTACTTTTAACTGGGAAAAGCAGTTAAAAATAGGGGAATCTAAAGTGAATGTCTGGAAACAATGGAAATTTGGGAAACGGAAAAGTGTTTCTATTGTTAAGCAATTTTTGATTCCCATATTTTTATACCTTAGTTATTTATACCCGCCACCTGTTTCATTAGAAACATGATTGTACAGCATCTTTTTTCAGATGATTTGGGGAATCGCTTAAATCCAGTTCGAGGATTTCCTTTACTTACCAGTTAAGAAAGGTGGATTGTCCATGATAAATCCAATTGTTTTTTTCATTCCATTTTTGTTTAATCTTTTAGTTTCCTTTTGAATCACATCGGTTCCCTTTGGCATTCATGGTCTTATTTTCTATGGAGTCCTTACTTCCAGAAATGGACAACGACTTCTAAATTGTTAAAACAAAATCATTTGCCCCTGTATGGAATGCCTTCTCTTAAAAAATGTAGGCAGTGGAATTTATTATTTAATGACCTTATTTCACGTACTAGGAAATCTTTCTATAACTATATTGTTTTTACTGTACAAGGCTCCATTTTGCTTTTTCCAGACTGTGTGCCAACCAAAATGTCTTTTGCTTTATGTAAATTAACTGACTATAGAATACCATCTTCTATATGGGACATGTGGATATCTTTACATGGGAAATTGGGGTGCAGGGAATCTTAAATACAAACCTGACAACTGAAAGATACTGTTTAAGGTCTTCTTGTAACTCTATTGAAGAAAGTTTATCTCACTTTCTTATTGATTGTCAGTCTGCAAAGAATTTTGGTGTAAGGCATCTGATCATTGGGGGTTCCATGCTGCAGCAGATAACTATATAATGCTTTGGTCTTAGGGATTATACAGGTATATGGCAGTCTTATCATCCCAGCACCTTGAATGTTTTTTTTGCCTTTATTCAATTTTATCTTTGGCAGGCCAGATGTCAATTTATTTTTCAGCAACAATTAGTTCCCTTTTTCTATAATTTTGTCACAAGTGGAGACTGGTTTATCCTCTGTTAAAGTCAAAGATAAGCAAAAATGTTCTGCTGTTAAATTTGCTTCTTTTTGGAAATCTTTTTTTGTTTGACATGTATATTTCTGTGTACAATTTTTGTATTGTTTTGTAAATATGTTTAACTGGTGATGTTATGTTCTTTTCAATAAAAACTTCCCCTACTCTTTGCAGGGGGCGCTGCCACTCTGCAGGAAGGTAGGAGGATCTCAGTTTGATTCTGGACATGGAGGGTGAAGGACATGCTGTGGGACTTATGGAGTCTGGACTGGTGGAGACTGTGGAAGTATCTGATCAGAATGTGGAATGTCTGGCTACTATGGATCCCCTGGTTGTTTTGCCGCTTTCCGATCAAATCGTAGCGGAGGATATTGCTGAAGATAAGGTATTACTACGGGCAGAACTAAACAAGAAAAAACAACAGCTTTTGTTGATGTTGTCGGCGGTAGAACAGGAGTTTTTAAAAGGAAAATCAAAGCTTGAGGAACAACGGAAAAAAGAAAGCAGTCTATTAGCTCCTCAACAGGAAGTAAGTAAATGTTTGCCTTGGGGGCTTAGAACTTTACTCAACCAGAGTCTAAAACATTCCAGACCAAATGTGTGAGGAGAACACGTCTCATGACATTTGTTTTGAGGGCACTCAGTTGGATTGGACTGACTGTAACTAAAACTTTACTAAAATTACAAGTCATTGTTATTCTAGTGTCTTCGATTTATGGAGATTTCGGGAGGGGAACTTTATTTTATAATACTCACTGCATTAAAAGCATTTAAACATGCGGAATATTTAAAGCTTTCTCTGGCTAATTGGGAGACTCATTGGAAATATTTTGATTGGCTTTAACAAACTATCTTTAATATAGTAAAAAAGAAAAAGGGGTTTTGTTTATGTTTGAGATTTTTTAGTTTGCTTAGGGTAAGGTAAAATGTCTTGCTGATGTGTAACTACTTTTGTAGGGATTTTGTATTGATTTCCCCCTACTTTTACAGTGGGGTGGGGGAGGGGTTTTATGTTTGAGACCACTGTATGAATTAACACTTATTTTAGGTTTGTGTTTTTTCTTTCTTATGGTCTTGTGCATTGTATTACTAAGTTGTTAATACTTTATGAGTTTGTTTTTGATTTCATAAAACATTCCCCTACTCTTGTAGTGGGCAGGGGGAGGGGGTGGGTTTATACTGTTTCCCTTATGTTTAGGCTATTTGTATGAACTAATACTTATGTTTTTGATTCTTTTCTTATTATGATTATGTATGATATAATATTGATTTGTATAACTTTGTTATGATTTGTTCAGATTTCAATAAAAAATCCCCCTACTCTTTTAGATAAGTGCCATGGGATCTTTAACATCCACCTGAACTACCACCATCCAGGCAGATGGGACCTCAGTTTAACCTCTCATCCGAAAGACGGCACCTCAGAAGTGCAGTACCCCTCTCGTGCTGCACTACAGTGTCACTACTGGGATATTAACCCAAGTGCCAGATGTGGGAACTGAAACCACAGCCCTCTGATCTCCCGGCCTCAGAGGCAAGTATACTATCTACTGAGCCACTGACACTGACAATGTTTCACCTATCTCAGCTGTAGCTCAAACTGGAATCATAGTAAATTGATAAAGTTCAGCAGAGGCTTTTCAATAAAGAATATTTTGTTACAAATACAACTTTATAAAATAAGGCAACTTACAGTTTATATTTTAGTGATATTTAACAGTAGCTAAAAAATTATCCTGAGACACTGGATGGACTCAGAGATACCACCATATAGGGAATGGTACAATGAGATCCTAGTGGCACTGGGCATGGGAAAGATAACTGTCAGTGTCAATAATAGAATTCACACTTACAGAAAAATGAGAGAAACTACACACACTAGTCTATGTAGCAGACAAAACATAAATCCAGAGCTCTAAGGATGTCCACCCATCTTGTATTATGCCTTGTGATATGATTCTGACCTTTTATAAATGCATGAATAACAGTATTGTAGACTTGCTATGTGAGGTGCCATTTGAGTGTTGTAATGCAGTATGTGTATGTACAGTAATGTAACTGTCTCTGTGTGGCATTGTTGGAAAATAGTAAAGCATACTTCAAAAAAAAGTGCAGTCTAATGCAACATTTGCAGTAGCAAACATACTTATGGAATAAGGCGAATGGGGATGGTGTTGAAGTGGACTGACTGTAATAGTTTGGTTGTTTTATAATGATGTTGTATTGTGAAATTATTTTAACTATGTACTGCGCCTTGATTTTGAAAGGCGCATTATAAATAAAGTTGTTTATTATTATTATTATTATTACAGAATACAGAATGAAGATGATGAAATATTGAGCACGACATCCTAAAAGACCAACCATAATAGCTCTGAGATAAGAAAGAAACCAGCAGCTGCCCTGTTATCTCTCTGCGTGGATGATCGGCAGCCCTCCTTCCATTTGAAGCATGTGTCTGTGTGGCAGATAGTTCTTACTCTAATAAGCTCTCCCCTCTGGAACAAACCACTGAGAGAGCCCATGTGCCTTAAATACTGACCCCCCACAATGGATGCAGCTATACACTGAAGAAAGAGCCCTGCATCCTTTGAGATTGGAAGCAAATGCCTTCATCACTGTGAAACATTGAAGCAGCTATGATCCGTCAAGAGAGAAAAAAGGGTCACCAGGGATCTTTTTAACATGGAGAATGTCACTGCCTTTACCTTTCTGTTCCTAAATTCTGTCACATCTCTTATTGAGAACTTCACTGACCTGCCCTACACCAGTACTTCAGAAACAGACTTCTCCAGAGCTATGGACTTCGGAAGCCAAGCGCCCTCAGAAGAGTCGAGTTCCATGGCTCAAGGAGTGGTGTCAGTGGAGACCAGTGCCTTTACCCCAAGCCAGGCTGCTGCTACCTCTGCTGATCCCAGCCTGCAGGAGGTGCCTTTCTGGGACTCCCCCCTCAGTCACGGCATCAATGTGTTTGTGGGGTTTGCCCTTTGTTTCAATGTGTTGGGGCTGGGCTGCACGGTAGAGATGAGCCACATCGGGGAGCACATCCGGAGACCTATCGGGGTACTGCTGGCTGTCATCGTCCAGTTCGTCATCATGCCGCTGGTTGCCTTCCTGATGGCACTCATCTTTGCTCTGGACGAGGTGGCTGCTGTTGCTGTCTTACTGTGTGGCTGCTGCCCCAGGGGTAACCTCTCAAACATCATGTCCATCCTGGTCAATGGAGAAATGAACCTTAGGTAAATGGAACTCTGCTCCTCCACACATTATATATAGTAGTACATGCAAACTGGGTACTTAGAGGTGCAGAGAGGCATCACCTCCTGAGGCTGGGCTTGCAGGACAGTTAGCAACCAAGTATAGACGTGAGCCCTGATTTGACCAATGCTGTAAATGTATCCTTTAGGTATAAGCTGGAGTCTGTTTTTTTCTTCAGTTACCTGGTCTGGGTAATCGCCATATTTGAATACAGGCCTACTTTTAAACATATAATACTTCACGAAAGTATAAAGAAGCACTGACATGCCGATTAGGATAAAAAAACTGACAGAAACGAACATGCAGAAAATAGCAAGAGCTTTATAACACGCCTATGAAAGCAGAGTCACAAATGCTAAAAGCATAAGAAATGGGCTGATAATTATCAATAAAAAGAAACTGGGAAATGTAAGAGAAGGGGAGGGTTGCAGACAAACTAAAAAGCACATTTCATCACCAAGTGCCTCAGAATAAAGAGGCAGCTTACTCTCCATCGCCAAAATCTAAATCCCATTTACATTAATAAATAGGGTGCCGTGTTTATAGTAACCAGAGCCAGAATATGGTATGTTTTTATGTAGATTCTATCCAGGTTCATTCATGGGAAAGGATCATTTCTGGGCTGCGTAATTATATCTTACAATTTTAATGGGAGAAGCATTTTTTGTTGCTTTTTGTTTCTGGAATGCGTATTGACCGGATGGGATGTTCCACAGAACACCTTCTGTCTGACGGCAAGCTCTCAGGGTGGGTGGTGGACAATAGGACTGCTCAAGTCCTGGGGGTTCAGTTTGATCCGTGGCTCAGGCTGGACTTTCTGTTCAATACCACCCCCTGGGAAACAGTTTTATTCTAAAAATATATTATTTAAGAAACACAGACTTTTTGTTTTGAAATTAAAACATTATGGTAGTATCTGTTAACATGCAAATTAATTATTTGACATCAGTGTTCAAATTAGGGTTCAATAAAAACACAAGGAGCAGCGTGTGAGCTGATATAAAATAACCGAACTCCGGGATTCCTGGTGCAGAGGTATGCCCAGTGGTTATACTGCACAGAACAATGCAGATTGGGAGGGGGGATCTCACCGGACCAATTTATTCACTCAGTTACTTTGAAGAAGCCATGTGACTTCCATATAGCATGCCAGCTGTAATTAGGTAGAAGCAGGTGGGATGTAGGGTCTCAGCTGGGCTAGTCTATCGGGGTAAATAAATTGTAACAAACTAGCAAACAGCAGAAATGTACAAAAAAATGCCCATAAAAAAAAAAATGGCCACTGTGATATAGTGCAGTGCATAGGGACAACATGGGCGGATTGCTTCTTGTCGGAGGGTCAGGCAGAGGAAAAACAGTTCCACGGATGGAAAACATGACGTAGGTCCTTTTCTGATGCAAAACGTTGCAGGCTTCACCCACTGCAGATGTAAATACAAACAAAATGGTCAGCACTATGGGATGAGGAGTTACAGCTAATGTAAGGAACAGAGCTCAGCAATGGCTCCCACCATCCATTCAACATTTTTACTCACTTTTATCCTGTTTACACAGCCACAGTGCTTCACCTTTATTCCGCTGCCTTCCCGCTGTGCTGAGACTTGCTGTGGGAGAATTTCATTTACACTCCCGAGCCCGATACGCCACAGATTGCACCAAAAGGAGTGTTTTTAGACACATGGGCAGGATTAAACATAATGACTTCCTCATTGACGACATAGGGGGATGCAGCAGATCGAGGGCATCAGTCATTTACACTGCAGGGTAATGCACTCGATCCAGTAGGTGTCCCCACAATTTCATCGGTTTAGAATTTGGCGTTATGGAACACTTACGGCGATGTGGTGAGTGTCCACAATACTGACTTTGCAGCGCATCAACCGGAGAGCATCTGTTGATGCGCTGTAAAGTCGGTGGTATAAACAGGGCTTTTGAGTAGTGCTTAGTTCTGAATTAAAGTCAGATGAAAGCAAACAAGGCTTGATTTGTACAGCTAATTGTTGCAATTAATAGTTTCTCAGGTACAGGGTGTACAGATGAGGGTCAAAAGAACTGGCAATTTGCAACAAGTTCATGGAGATGTGTGCATTTTTGTTTCCAACACTTCAGGAAAGCAGGTTTGTTTTTACCTTTCACTGCAATGATACCTGGAGGTTGAAGTTTGCAAGCACTTCAGCAACACACATCATATGGTGACAGCAGTGGTGGCAGTAGCTAGCAGTAGCACAACCCCCTCCCCCAGTATGCCAGTCTTGGACGTCTGAAACATGTATCTTTTATGTCTGAAACACATTTAATTCATGGGCATAGCTTTAAAACTATGGCGTGAGGAGTTACATCTAATGTAAGGAACAAAGAGCTCTGCCCATCTGTTTTAGAGATGAAGGCTGAATAAGAAACATTTTGCCATCCCAAATTAAAAACCAAACAAGATGGTTAGCATCAACAAGCACCTGTTATTTATTCGTAATTTATTTATATGAGAGGGGAGCTCCTGCCTTCAGATAACTGGTGGCATATACTGTATTAGGGATGGGGTTCCCTGACTTCAGAGCTGTCAGGCTATCATGGCAGGTGCAGTAGCATATAATAAATTAAATTTAAAGATAATTACTATGCCTGTTTTGATTCACTAGGGATTGGGATGATAGACACAATGCAATGGTATTCAACAGAGAATGGAGGGTCCCTCGGTCCCCAGCTTCTTACCGGAGAGCTGCAGGACTGAAAGGTGAGGGCCATAGCCCATTGTATCTCCCTTTGCTACATGGTACTCAAGAATCAGTGAACGCTGCACTATTTTTAGAAGTGATAAGAAAAACAATAGACTGAGTTCTATTTTTAGAAGTGACAAGAAATTAGTGGAATACTATTTTTAGAAGTGATAAGAAAAAGTAGAACACTGATTGTGCTTTTCTTATCACTTCTAAAAACAGTGCTGAATTTGCCGGTTTGAATACCACATAGCAAGTGGACATACAGTGAGCTACATGAAAAAAAGATGCTCTTTCTAGTACTATACTAAAATACTTTTGTGGAAAGTACAGCTAATCTGAAGGCACATACAATATACATGTTTTAATCTGTTTACACTTTTTCCAGATCAATCAATCAATCTTTATTTGTAAAAAGCGCCTGTAAAAAGATCCTTGGGGGTTGGTACAATATTTTGTTATTATGTCTGCTTCTCAACTTAAACTTCAATTACAAAAGGACTGGGGTTGTTTGATTTATGCCTCCGGGGGGAGGGGGATATGGATGAATGCCAACTGACCTTGAACCAGATGAAACTGTTGGTGGTATTTTTAGTGAATGAAATGTAGGAGATGCACACCGCTTTTAGAAAGGTTCCTTTAAGCACCACAGAAGTTTTTATCTAAAGAGCATGCCAAAGGCTTAGTGCTTTTATCAAAATAAAATAACTTACACTGCCATACACCTCAACCTTTAGTCCCCCAGATATGGGACATTGGCTCTCAAAATGTGGAACAAATAGATAAAATGTAGGACACTTAATTAAATCTTTAACTAAAAAGTTCGGAACACTATGTAAATGTGGGCTTTGTTGTTCACAGCTCCGGGATTCCTGGTGCAGAGGTGCGCCTAATGGTTATACTGCCCAGAACAATGAAGGTGGGGGAAGGGGGGATCTCACCAGAGTCCCAGACCAATTTATTCACTTGGTTAATTTGAAGAAGCCATGTGACTTCCATATAGCATGCCAGCTGTAATTAGGTAGAAGCAGGAGGGATGTAGGGTCTCACCTAGGCTAGTCTATCGGGGTAAATACATTGTAACAAAATAGCAAACAGCAGAAATGTACAAAAAAAATGCCCATAAGAAAAAAAAAATGCCCTCTGTGATATCGTGCAGTGCTGCAGTCCATAGGGACAACATGGGTGGACTGCTTCTTGGGGAGGTCAGGCGAGAAGAAAAACAGTTGCACGGATGGAAAACGCAGTATGGGTCGCTCTACATGCAACACATCTGCAGGCTCGCCCACTGCAGATGTAAAAATGATTACTAATGTCATCCTGCCCCCCATCCTAGCAGCAACTTGCCCCCTCCCTCCATAAAGATGTTATGACTCAAAGAGGGCAAAGTTGTTAGATCATATGAAATTCTCAATGAAAACAGAAAATAACTTCATTATGTTTATCTTCTGACATCCAGGAAGCTGCAGCATTCAATATCAGGTAAAAATACTGAAACAACAGGAGGTGGCAATCGACCTATGCAATAAATAACAAGTATTATTGGAACATTGCTGAAAGTACACAGAACACAGTTAAAAAATGTAAATGCCATACAATGTCGCTGCCAGGAGCCCCTGCAGATGACCTAATGTTTTACTTGTAAGCTTCATCAGTGACTAGAAGACATGGGTGAAGACTGGTGTGGGGAAGGGGTAGGATTCAGGAGGGACATGAGAAAATTCTTTGTCATGCAGTAGGTGGTACAGGAATGGAACAGACAGCCCAGAGAGGTCAAGAAGCCAAGACTGTAAGGGATTTAAATTTGTGGGTTAGGACAGATATAAAGAATTAATGGGACCCACAGGCAGATGAGGGGAAGGATTACTGGGGAGGGCGGTGACAATCTACCACTAGAGTGATCAGATCTCAAAATTGGGGCATGCATGGAGCTAGGCAGGGAGCTAAGCAGATTGGATGGATCTCTGAGTCTTTTTCTGCCGACACAATCTATGTTTCTATGGATGAAAAAAATCAGATCGGGACTAAATGTAGTTAAAAACACAAGCAGGCTGGTGTGGCCTGTAGCTAGTCCAGTGTGATTTTAAAAAGGGTATGTGTTGAAGAAAATTGTAACTTTGGAAAAAAAAAAAGAAATATTAAAAGTTTTCCTTTTTTTTTAAACAAAATAGTCCCTCCATTTGTCAGTAGGGGCACTACAGAGTGAGACAGCTTCCCAAGTTTTGAGTGCCACCAATTCTCTCCCACCCACCATTCCCTTTCATTCATTCAGCATTTCAACAAACTGCTGCCAGTTTTCTCCCACCCACCATTCATTGGTTTGTGTCCCACTCACTGTCCTAACAGAGTGACCACAGTGGGTCACTAGGCCTCTGGCAAGATTGACATTCTCCTGTGGTCATGCCAGCAGCACACTTCCATCTGTGGTTCTCTATTTGAAGAAATGCCAGTGGTCTCACCATTTCTGTGTTGTGAGTTAGCCTTTATTTTTTTATATGTTTCCTTTTTTTCAGATTTGACTGCGTTACACATGTCTTTTAAGTCTCTTGAAGAAAGAAGGGTGCCTACCACGGATTTTAAGTTCCCTGTTAGCAAGGAATCAAAATGGAGGATTTTGGAGGTGTGAAGGGAGGGTGGCACATGGATACTGTTTTGCAGGTGCTTGCTGTTTTGGGGGACTTGTTTTTTGTGCAGTATAAGCTAAACAAAATGTATGGCTGGTAAGGGGTGCCAGCCACTCAAATTTCAGGAACTGTCCCTACCCATTTTATAATGTTGGTTAAAGAGGACAGTCCTGTAATGATGATGGTGGAGTGGGGGTATGTGTTGGTTTTAGGAGTTACTGCAAAGTTAGAAGATGGGGCACATTTAAAAAAATGAGCATCTGTTGGTGTTTTAGAACTTAGAAGGGATTGCTGAGATGGAAAGTGAAAGGGATATTAATTAAACAATACTGGGGTCAGCGGTGTTTTGCAGTGTTAGTTACTTTTTCTATTACTTTCTATTACTTTTGGAAACTTGTTCCCGAAAGCTCTGTGAAGTCACCAGCAAGGATGGAGAAGTACTGAAATAAGCAACACACCTTACAGTTACAATTACTTATGTCTTTTTAGACAAAAGAAATACCTAACTGTAACTGATTACATTTATTTGAAAGTAATTAGTAACTAACCTATTACTTTCAAAAAATGTTATCTGGTATAGTTATTATTTTTATATTGTTTTTGTATAAAAAGAAATAAGTAACTATAACTGTAAGGTGTATTACTTTTTCTAGTACTTCTCCATCCTTGCTAGTGACTGCACAGAGCTTCCTGGAACAAGTTTCTAAACATAATAGAAAGTAATGGAAAAAGTAACTTACCCAACACTGGTGTTTTGGGGCACTGCTGGCATGAGAGAAGTGAGGGATACTCATTTTTATGTTTGCTTACGTGCATGCACAAGAAACATTATGCGTCAGCTTAGGAGAAAAGCGGGTTGTGGAGGCGTGGCACTGTAGCAGCCAACGGAGGCACTACCTTTGGGGGCTTGGCGATGGTGGACCAATGGAGGCACAGTGTCCTGATGACACTGGTCTCCAAAAGTGCCACCAAGTAGAAACATTTTTGCCACAGCAATCAGGGTCCGCCTTGCCATTACAGCGTCAGTCAGTCTGCTGCAATGAGGGAGCGACCCGTCAATGCTGGGCGGAACGTTGCTGACTGTAATATTGTTTGTGAACATGGTGGTGGCTTGCTGCCGTGTTCACATACAATATTCATCAGCCACCACTGATGAGGAGGTGCCCGATCCCACTCGGCATCATGTGCCCCCAAGAAATTAGTTTTACCGATGGGGGACCCAATCCCCGTCGGCTTCATTCACATCCTCCCCATGTAATTTGCGATGCGGAAGCCCACTCCCCGTCAGCATAATGGTTCCCCCTGCCAAAACGTTCAGTTTATGCCAAGGGGGTGCCCAATCCCGCAATTTTTTTTTTAAACCTGTAAAAAAGAAAATGGACGATCGCGGTCACCCTGCCTCCTCCCACAACCCGCGCCCACCCACTGCGCACCCTGCCTCCCCACACCTCTCCCTCACCCCATACTTACCTCCAGAGTCCAGCACGATGATCTTCGGTGGACTGGGAACACGTCTGCACTCTTCAAAGCAGACCGCAAACTGAGGAAATGCCGGTAAGCTGAATAATGGCATAAATAGGGTTTTTTCAACTTTTTTGCATATCTCAGGCATTTTTTGGAGTCTTGGCACCACATTTTCAACATGGGGTTATTGGGCCCCCTCCTCATGAATTCAGCCACTGTCATGGCGTTAGTCAGTCACGAAAGGTGATTTTTTGGTCACTGCATGGAATCACCTTTCGGGACTGATTAATGAAACGACAGTGCCAGTGTTCATGAGGTGGGCTCTCAAAAAGTCTATGTTGCAAATTTGGTGGGAAAACTCCCCAAAAATTACTGTTTTACGAGTGTGCATTGTGCAGTTGCTTTGCACGCTCATAACTTCACCAATTTGCAATATTTTCACTCCAGATTTTCAACATTGCCATTTTTACACACCTCCTTATGAACAGTAGAGCTGTCATTTTTCACATCCTGGCTGAAATGTGATTTCGCACTTTCGGCGCAGAATAGCACAGTCGCTGTGGGATAATCAGTGTTCAGGATGCATTAAGAAAATCACAGTGACGCTGTTCATGAGCAGAGGTCCTGAAATGCCTATGTTGAAAATTTGGTGATGAAAGTCCATAAAATGACTGTGTTACATGCATGCATTGTGCAGTTTCCACTTATGCTCGGAAGTGTGAGCATTTTTACTATTCCCACTGCAGATTTTCAACATTGCCATCTCTTCACACCTCCCTATGGATGGCACAACTGTCATTCTTCATATCCTGCCTGATCTGTGTTTTTGTACATGTGGCGCAGAATGGCACGGTCGCTGCTGGAAGTCAAAGTTTGAGACACATTGACAAAGTCACACTGCCACTCTTCATGAGAAGAGGTCCCACATGCTTTCATGAGGTGAGGTCACAAAAAGGCCATGTTGAAAATTTGTAGTGCAAATACTAACAAACGCCTGAGGCATTAGCGTTTCTAACCATAACGTCCCACCCTGTACAGACTGACAGGCATCGGGGTGTGCCTTTGGATTGCTGACTGTACTACTCATGCCATCCCACCCCAGCCCCCAACCCAGTGACAGGCATCGAGGTGTACCTTGGACTCTTCGGCAACACAGTTCACCCCATTCTCCTATGCTGTACCCATTTTAGCATATGTCCTTATGGAATGGGGTGACTGTAAAGCCAAACATCCCAAGACACACCTCAACACATGTTGGTGTCTGCAGAATAGGGTGAGGTGACACAGCATGAACATCATGGGCGATGACTCAAACACTTACCCCAATGCCTGTCCACCTCTACAGGATAGAGGTGGGTTTGGCGTGAAGTTCAATACTTCACTGCCATTCCTATTCTGCATCTGTCTACTTCCTGCATTTCCAATGTTAATACTAGCAAGCAAACATTCAGCATTGACAAATGCTTGTTAAGAATGGCAGGCCAGTGGTGGTTTTGGTAGGGAATGCTAAGCTTACAGGAAGGAGGGATAGCTGTGTCAAGGAACTGGACTGCTGTGATCATTTTGGGAGGAACTACTGAGATGGGAGGAGTGAGGGATTAGTACATATTACATGATAAGCCTGTTTCAGTGGTGGCTCTTAAAACTTGTATTTGCACAGCTGCGGTAATGGCTCTGTTCTCTGGCTGAGTCACAATGGAATGCAAGCTCACTGCCATAGCTGATTTACTAGTGATCATGAACGCTGCACAAATGGCCCTCTGCTAGCACTCTGCAGACATCTCACACAATAAGGAAAAAGCAATTTAGCCAATGATAACTGTAACAATAATACAACAACACTGTTATAATTATTGTTTTTAACCTTTTTTAATAGAAGAACATTAATTGTAAGGTAAGCAAAAAACAAAGACCAGTGTTTCTGAAACGGTCTGCTCTTGTATTATATACAATATAAGGAATAATGTATGACCATACACAGCAAGCCTGTGCTTCCATTGAGGGATAGAGATAACAGCATATGGACCTCGAGACTGAAGCTTGAGAGATCCATGCTGTTATCTCTACCCTGAGATGGAAACACAGGGTGAGCTGTGTATGGTCACCCACATCATATTTGTTATAGGATATGGTTTTTGTGTGAGATCGTAACCTTGTGTGTGTGACTGGAGTGGTGCGAGTGAAAGAAAGTGAAAGTGGGAGCAGGGAAGCAGCAGCAATTGGCACCAGAGGGAAAGTCAGGTGCACTGAATGTGCACATCTTCAGAACATACATCACAGCTTTTCAGCTGTGCACAACAAGCTTTTGACCTGGCCAAATTCCACACACAAGCCCTAACCATATAATATAAAGTACCTCTAAGAGCAAGGTACTTGCTGATATTCCACTCCTCATTAATGTGGTGACATCACAAAGGCACTTGCACTTCACTGTCATGCCAGTAATGTCACCACACTAAATCGGTGTTGAAGAAAAAATTACTCACCATCGTAATCTTGTTTCTTCTAATGGAGTCTTGCTGTATTCTGACTATATGCCGTTAGCCCCAGCACTTGAACTGCTCCAGCAAGGGAAGGGTTAACTCTATGCCAGAGCATGTAACATTGAGCTCAAGCTCGGTTTTCAAACCTCTATCTCTGGTACTTCTCAGTGTAACCGTCAGATTCTTACGAGCACTATACTAACTACTAAGTACAGAAATTGTTTTTAAAATGTAAGCCAAAAGGCAACAGAAGCTTGCGAGCATAAGACTCAAGTTGAAAAACCCAAAAAGAATCTATGTAGATAGTGACTGAAAACAATATATATGAAACAAGAACAAAAAAACCCTCCTGAAAAGGAAAGGTACAAAGATACACCTCTGGGGTGCAGCACTGCTCCTACCAACCCACATCCCAAAACAACTAGGTTCTAAGAGGGGAGGCAGAGAGGGAGGTCACAATACAGCAAGACTTAAACAAGATTACTATGGTGAGTAATTTTTTCTTCAAACAACATGAAGTCTTGCTGTATTATGACTATATGCAGACTACCAAGCAGTACCCCCTTGGAGGAGGGAACTACAGAACCTATTTTGGGAACAGACTCTGCAGAACTGCTGTGCCAAACCTAGCATCACGTCTGGACTGGATGTTGAGAGAATAATGCATGGTGAATGTTTGAACAGTTTTCCAGGTGGCTGCTTTACAGATTTCCACTAAAGGGATGTCTCTAGCTGCTGCCAGTGAAGCAGCTGTACCTCTGGTGAAGTGAGCCCTCAGGCCTGAGGGTGGCTCTTTCCCCAACTTCGAATAGCAGAACTGGATACAGGAGACAATCCACCTAGCAATAGTTCTTTCAGTGACAGGTTTACCTTTCCCTACTTCACCATAAGTGAGAAACAATTGTGAACAGTCATTCCTATGGGCCATAGTATGCTCTATTTAGTAACTAAGGGCCCTCTTCACATCTAGACTGTGTAGTCTTTGTTCCCCAGAAGAAGAATAGTCAGTGAAAAATACAAGCAATGACATAGACTGATTCAGATGGCAGTCTGATACCACCTTGGGGAGACACTTTCTATTTGTCCGAAGGTCCACCTCATCTCTATGAAATTAAATGAAACCAGGTTCCACTGATAAGGCCTGTAGCTCACTGATTCTCCTGGTAGAAGTAATGGTTACCAGGAACACAGTCTTCCAAGTCAAGTATTTAAGCTCAGTTGAAGATAATGGTTCAAAGGGGGGTTGCATAAGCTGTGCAATTCAGATATTCAGGTCCCAAACAGGAGTAAGCTCCCTAAAGGGAGGGTTGATATGAACCAGACCTTTGAAAAATGTTTTGAATACTGGATGGGAAGCTAGGGAAGATCCCTTCTTAGCAGAAAGGAATGCAGAGATAGCTGCCAAATGAATCTTAAGAGTGGTAGGCCTGAGGCCCAAGCTATTAAGATGAACCAAATAATCTAGAACAGTGGCAATGCCAGCTGAATCTGGCTGAATGTCCCTCTGAGAACACCAAATACCACATCTCTTCCATGTGGAATTGTAAGTTTTCCTAGTAAAAGGTTTTCTACTAACCTTAAGGATGTCCAAGACTGACTGAGAAAGATGCAGGCCTGCATATTCTAACTCCTCAAGAGCCAAGCTTTGAGTCTGAGAGACCGAAGACTGGGGTACGGTATCCTTCCCTGAGAGTATGTCAGTAGATTGTACCTTCTTGGGGAACAAGGTTTTGTATAGTGTCAGTGGCTCAGTAGGTTGCACACTCACCTCTGAGGCCAGGAGATCAGAGTGTGTGGGTTCAGTTCCCACATCTGGCACTTAGGTTAATAGCCCAGTGCTGACACTGTAGTGCAGCATGAGAGGGGTGCTGCACTTCTGAGGTGCCGTCTTTCAGATGAGATGTTAAACCGAGGTCCCATCTGCCTGGATTGGTGGTAGTTCAGGTGGATGTTAAAGATCCCATGGCACTTATCGAAAAGAGTAGGGGAATTTCCCCGGTGTCCTGGCCAAATTTCCCTCATTCACTAAAAATACCACCAACAGCTTAATCCGGTTCAAGGTCAGTTGGCATTCATCTGCATCCCCCTCCCCCGGGTCGTGCCTGAAAATAGGCAGGATTTGTCTAGTGTACTTACCCGGTCAGCAAAAACTAAATAAATAAAAAATAAATAAATAGGAATTGTCACTGACAGTGACAACAACAGGGGGTACCACAGTTGCCTGGTCCAGTCTGGAGCCACCAGAATCACTGTGCAGGGCTGAGACCTGATCTTTATCAGCACTCTGAGAATCGGAGAAAAAGGAGGAAAAGCATACAGAAACCTGCTTGTCCAGTCCAACAGGAGAGCATCCAGAGGAACAGACCCCAAAAGAGGGAGCCTGCAGCAGAACAGGGGAAGCTAGTGATTGTCTGGGGATGCAAAGAGATCTATCTCTGGAGTACCCCATCTCTTGAAAATGGCCTGAAGGATGTGGGGATTCAGGGACCACTGGTGGTGACCCTGAGAAATTCTGCTGAGTGCACCTGCCAACACATTGTCCTTTCCTGGGAGATGCACTGCAATCAGAAAAGCTTGAAGAGTGTAAGCCACCAACTATTTTTTCATGGCTTTGGTGCACAAAGCTGAGGACCGAGTGCCCCCCTGCTTGTTTATGTACCAAATGGTAGTGGTGTTGTCTGTCCTGACCTGCACCACTTTCCCTTGAATTGATTCTGAGAATGTCTGGAGAGCTAGAAGGACAGCTCAAAGTTTCAGAAGATTTATGTGCAGAAGGGACTCCTGATGAGACCATGTTCCCTGAGCAGTGAGCTGATCCAGGTGGGCTCCTCGTCCCAGTAGGGAAGCATCTGTAGTGAGAATCACTGAAGGGGTCTGATTGAGGAATGGGACACACTGTCTCAAGTTGTCCGCTTCCAGCCACCACTGGAGAGCCTGGACAAGAATCTGAGTTACTGGAATTAACATTGTAAGAGAGTCTTTTTTTCCGAGACCAAAAAGATCTTAAATGGAACTGAATGTCCCTCATCTGGAACCTTGCTCCTTGCACCACTGCAGTGGAAGCTGCCATGTGGCCTAATAGTTGTAGGAAGTACCTGGCTGGTCGAGACACTAGTGGTCGAAAGGAAGAAGCCAGGGTTGTGAGGGCCGTTACCCTCGAGAGAGGGAAAAAGGCCTTTGCCTGAATAGTATCTAACTCTACCCCTATAAAGGTGAGAAGCTGGACTGGTTCCAGAACATACTTTTCTAGGTTTAGAATAAATCCTAGAGACCCCAGAAGCTTTTGGGTGACCTCTAGAGCTGACTTGACTTGGTCTGAGGACTGACCTTCTATGAGCCAGTAGTCCAGATAAGGGAACACTGAATTACTTATCTTCTGAGAAAGGCTACTACTACTGCCAGGCACTTTGTAAACACCCTTGGGGCAGATGTTAGGCCAAAGGGTATTGCTCTGAACTGATAAAGACCTGTAGGCAACTCAAACCTGAGGTACTTTCTGTGGGAATCTCTGATAGGTATGTGAAAATAGGCATCCTTGAGATCCAGAGAGGCTAGCCAGTCTCCTGGTCTCAGAGAGGGAAGAATTATTCCCAGAGTCACCATTTTGAACTTTGGCTTTGTGATATGTCTGTTCAGGTATCTTAGATCTAGGATGGGTCGCCACTCCCCTGTCTGCTTTGGGGTAAGCAGGTATCTGGAATACAGTCTTTTTCCCCCTGTGCCGAAAGGGTACCCTCTCCACTGCTCACAGAAGCAGTAAAGAGGAGACTTCTGCCTGTAAGGCATCTGTTTCCAAGTGAGTAAGAGGACTGAAATACTTTGCTCTCATTTTGGGGAACCTTTTGAAACTGAGAGCAAGTCCCTGGCTCACTACTTCCAGGACCCATTTGTCTGAAGTAATAGTCTTCCAGGCCTGGAAGTAGTAAGCCGGCCTGCCCCCCACTGGAACTGAGGAGGCGACCCTGACTGATACCTCAAGGTGTCTGCTTTGCAGGGGGCTTAGACTAAGTGGAGGATGGAGTTCTGGTCATCCCCTTCTGCTTCTTCCCCTAAAGAACCCCCTCTGCTGAAAAGAAGAGGAGGCCTGAGCTTGGTAGAAAGGCCTATGAAAAGGTCTGCCCCTGCTGGCCCTAGATTGCTGCCTTTGAGGAGTGGCCTGCTTTTCCTTGGCTGCAGCACTCCTGTAGGTGATCCTATACTCATCCATCTTTTTCATGTAAGTCTCTGTTTGTTCCCCAAACAGAGAGTTACCGGGTAACAGGAAAATCCATTGCCTTAGTCTGGGTATCCTGTGACAGACTGGTACATCTGAGCCAAGCAAACCTCCTCATGGAGACAGATGTAGCCATAAGTCTGGAATGCACATCATTTGAGTCCACAGCAGCATGAAATTGGACTTTGCATGCCTCAGTGCCATCTGCAGCCACTTGCTCCAGCTCCTTGGCTAGCTGGGGAGGAGCATTTCTAGCCAGCTCCAAAACCGTATGCCACATAGATATCTGGTACCTGGCTGTATATGCCATATAGGTAGCCTGCCTGAGTCCCAAACAGGATGCCAAGTATTATTTTTTGACCATAGCATCCACTTTCCTGGAATCCTTATCTGGGGGGTGAGATGCCAAAGGAATATTAGCCTTGTCACAGGCTGCAGCTTGAACTACCCCAACATGGCTGCAATGACTGGTTAAGAATTCCATACCAGGACCTGACAATGCATACTTCCTGTCCATTTTTTTATCTACAGGAGGTATAGATGTGGGAAATTGCCAACATTTTTTGTGTCTGTTTCCCCAGGGATTTATGCAGAGGGATAGACGCCTTTCTGGACTCTGGGACATCTATCATTTCCACATAGTCAGGCTCCTCCTGATCCTGCTCAGCTTCTTCCATTGGAAGCTGGAGAGTGTCAGTCACTTTCTTGTAAAACAAGAAATGGGAAGGGGACTCAGAAAGTCTGGGAGGAGAATCATTAGAAGGTCTGTCTGGGGAGATGTCAGGCTCTACTGGCTCAGCTAAGCTTTCATACTCATCATCATCACCTGGATACTCCTCTTCTCCTTCCCAGTCACCCTCATAGAAAGCCTCTGGATCATAATCAGAAGAGGCAGCTTCCAACCGAACTGACCATCTATGTGTCGGTGTTGTTTCAGTCGGAACTGGGCACAGCGATTGGACAATAGTGATCGCCTTAGCAATCTCCTCAGTGGTCAGAACATGGGAACTGGGATCTGAACTGGCTGATTTTCACTTTCTTTTAGCCTGAACTGATTCCACAGAATTGGCTTTCCTTTTGCCTGAGGAGGTATCGCCCAGGTCAATGGGCACCTCCTTAGGTTCGGTCAGAACTGAACCGGGCTGGCCTTTCAGATCAGCAGACTTCTCAGCCTGTCTTTCCTTTAGCCAATTTAAACATTTTTCCAAAGTGGCTTTGGTAAAGTTCTTACAGATCTGGCAGTCTTCTTTGAGGTGATCAAACCCCAGACAATAAACACAGACGAGGTGGGGATCAGCCTTGGCAAATGCGTCCCCACACAAGGTACAGTGCTGAAACCCAGTGGGACTGGTTTTCTTTTTGGGTTTCTCAGACATGCCTATGTTTTGAAAGTTATCCTTTTTCAGTGTTCAAGCTAGGTAGCACAAGCCTATTGGTTCCAACCATGTCATGGGTCGGTTAAAAAAACGGAAAAAAATCCTTAGGGTTTTTTAGGAATCTATAGGTACTGGAACACCACAGAAGAAACAAAAACACAGAATTGTTTCGGTTCCCTACTGGACCGACTGGAAAGAAACCAAAGAAAAAACAATTTCTAAACAAAACACCTCACTATCTACCTACTTACACTACCTGTACCATAGACAGTGACTTGATACCCAACTTTAAATACTTGGGCATAACCCTTGACCCCCTCCCTCTCTTACACGGAGCATGTTAACACCATAGTACGCCAAGTAAACCAAAAACTTGGGTCCGCCTGTGGGTTAAAGCATTTCCTGACCTCTGAGGCCTGCTTGGCTATTACCCAAGGCAACCTGCTACCCATCATGGGCTACTGTTCCTCTGTATATTTCCATGTATCCTCTGCCCTTCGCACATGACTAAACTCAGTCTACAACAACATCTGTCGGTTCGCTCTCCGGGAATCCTACTCAGCACATCACTGCAACCTTTACCAGGTGCTAGAATGGCTCCCACTCTCAGGTCGATATGACTATGCTCTTGGCTGTATCGTCGATAACACCCTCAGAGGCAGCAATGTGTCAAAATATGCACCCTTCCTGAAGGCAAGAGCTGCTCCCAGATGTCTCAATGCGTCCTCGGTTCCCCCATGGAGGTCCCCAAAGTCTCTACAGCTATGGGTGGCAAAGCACTGTATGTCGCTGCTCCTTCAGTCTGGAACAGACTCCCTGCATCCCTCCACTCGACTGGTACCCACAGTACTTTCAAACTAAATCTCAAAACCTGGTTGTTCACTGAAGCCAAATACCTGTGTTCTCCAGGGTAATCTCTCTTGACTTGCTATTTTCCCACCTTCTATTTCTGCCAACTCTGCTCTTCCAATTGGTCATGCCTCAACATAGCACTTTGTGTCTGCTCTCTGAACCTGTCATCCTCTGTGTAATTGCCAGTTATCTACCAGTTGGTGAGTTGCTTTGGTATTCAGTCTGTACTAGCTCAGTATGCCCTATATCCCCATTGTGTGTTTGTCATCCTACATTCCAATTCATTGTAATTGTATTTGTAGTTATCTAATTCATTATAATCTGTTAGTATCTCTATTGTGCCAGATTTTTGGCCCAGGTCATGCTTGAAAATGGTCCTTCGGATCAGTGCACCTAAGCAGTAATCAAAGACTTAAAGAAATAAATATAATTCTAAAAACTGGGGGGTTGTTTTGGGAATAAGTGCTGTGAGCTGATGGGGAGAGGAGGGAAGGGGAGGGATAGATTTGAAATTTGTGGGTCTGTTTAGGTTTTGACTGGGATTGTTGAGCTGCATGAGGGGTGTTTTCATTAGTCTGTTGGTTTTGAGGGACTGCTGAGCTGGGGGAAGGGAGAGAGGGGTTTGTTAATTGTATTGGGTTTGTAGGGCTTGAAGGAAGGAGGGATTTTTTTATAACATCAGTGTCATTTTTGGTTTTAGGAGGAACTGCTAAGATAAAAGTAGGAAAGGTATTTATTTAAAAATTGGTGATCTGTGTTGTTTTTGGGAGGGACTGCTCAGCTGGAAGGATAGGAGGCTAATTGTTAAAATAAGTGGCTAGTGGTGGTTTTGGGATTGCTGAGCTGGGAAGAGAGAGGGATCTTTATTACATAAATCAGATATGACTATTTGCTAATAAGTGATTTCTTAAGGGAATGTATTATATGTTCCTTTTTTCATTATGTATATTCTACAATTATTTGTTATAAAATTGCCAAGTATAGCTGCTCAAGTAGCCTCACATTTGATATTATAAAATGGAGTGTGGTCAATTCTGGCTTCTCATTGGTCAGAACCCCATCACATGGTATTACCTTAACCTAGTTTATACCTCTGCTTCCTTGACGATAGGAATACATGAATCGAGAGCACAACCTGCCTGGGTCATAAAGGTCAGTATGCTAATTACATAACCACAGGTTCAAAAAGGTCACAGCACAAACCGAATAACCCAGCAACATCAAAAAGCAAACATACAAGTAAAAAATTTTGATAACCCCCCCCTAACATTGCTCAACAATCAAAAACTGCAAAGAAAATCCATCCAGCAACTTTGATTATTATTTTAATGTTGTTTTAACTATTTATTGTTTTATGTAATATTGTACAGGCGCCTTGGTTTAAGAAAGGCACCTTATACAAATAAAGAATGATTGATGATTGATTGATTGATAAAACATATATCATACTCAGAAATTAAAACTCATAAAGCCTCAGTTCTGTTCACAGAGAAAAATGCGAAACACCCAAAGAAAGCAAAAACATATTCCAAAACTACAGTTCTACACATCAGCAAAACCAAAAACGTGTATACAGTACATACAGTAATAAACCATCAGCAGAACGTCTACAAACATTACTCTAAAAGCTAGTAAAACATCCAATTACCTGTCTGGAATGCAGAAAAAAATCATCAACTGAACTGAATAAACAAACAAACATGCCCCATATCAGGTTTCGTCGGGGGAGGCAGGCTGCCGAGGATGAAGTGGGAGGGTTAGTTAACAAGAAAGGAGCCACCCATTGCTTCTTAACCACCATCACATCACACTGCTGTGCCAGTGAGTGACCCAGGACAGGGGGCAAAGTCATGGCACTTGTCAGGAAGCTGTGGCACGGGGTTAGCACTGCTAATGTGCTGCCACAAGCAGTGCTAACCAGCTTAGGGAGGGGTGGTGTCACATTCAGCACTGCAGTGACCCATGTGGCTGATATTTTTATTTAGTTTGTGCTTACTGGGTAGGTGCACTAGACAGTACAATTCCTGTTTCAGGCACAATCCAGCAGAAATAAAGAGTCAGAACAGTATTTTTTCCATAATGATTTTTATCCTCCTTAGGCAGAACAGGTGGCTTCTCAGCCCTGCTCCCGTGCACTGACTGCTGTCTCTTGCCTCCTCTCTGTTGGAGACTCCTATCTCCCATGGTTTTCTCGTCATGGTGAGGGGGGGGGAAGGCAGTTCTTCCTGTCCTGGTCAAACATCCAGATCCGTCCCAGACTGGAGCAGCAGAGAGTGTCAGAATGCAAAGGGCAGACTTCACAAAGCACGTCCTTCAGTTTTTCTCCTGTTTTCTCCTTGGGCCCCCAGACATACAGTGAGCATGGTGCACATGATCCGCCTCCATGGAAATGCCCCTGGTGTTCTGTACATGGGATCCCTTCCCACTGTGTCACTCACTAGTGCTACCACCCAGATACCTCCAGGTGGCAGTCAACAGCAAGACACGGTAACCCCCCTCCCCATGGGAGGGGAGCAGTCCTATGGACGAGGCCGGGTCGCTGGTATGGGAGGAGCTGTGGGACTCAGCACCTCAGCCCTCCATGCTACTGGGCCGGCAGTCAAAACAGTTTTGCATGAATGTCAAGGGTCACCAAAAAACAATGTGACAATGTTACAAAGCTAGACATCAAACGTATTTCTGGAAAAGGTAGGCAGCATGATACAGAACAAGTAAATACACACATTACATATGATGTAGTAGTTGTCAGAACTTATGAACAATGGCAGAACTTCATGCACAGTTACATTTATCTGAAGACTGTAAGTACTTAAGCACTGTAGCTCCCTTTTAAAATGAATGTGGGGCTGGAAGAGCCTGAGTGTAGCAGGAAGGGAGTTCCAGAATTTCAGGGCAAAAAAGGAAAAAAACATGCTTACCCATATTTGTTGAGCACTTGAGGATGGAGGGAAGAGATAGATCACTAGATCTCAGGGAATAGGCCTGGTAAGGATATTTAAGCAGGGCAGTCAGGGAGGCAGGTTCAGTAGTCCTGAGAATGTTATCCATGGTACATCCAGGATGTACTGTCAGCTAGAGATTAATCAACTAATTTAAACTATATGGAGTGTACAATGATGGGTAAATTGAGGACAAGGTAAAATGACAGATATTGTTACATGTGGTATTCCATTTAGTTAGGTTCCCTTTGCTTGACTGATAGAACAAGACAAGCCCATAGGTAAGAGTAGGTAGCAGGACATCTTGGGCAATGGCAAGTCTTAGCAAGAGTCAAGGCATACCTCAATTTATAGGCTAGTCCAGCTTTAGGTTTGACTGATTTTATATACTGTAACAATGTGCAAAATAAAATCAAAGGAAGGGTGTACAGTGCTGCCTAGCTATCTGAAAGAGTTAGCAGCATTAAGAGGGGAGCCATCACTGTAATAGACTGCTAGACTGTCTGCATAGGCCCTTGATTTGGATGTTGAATCAAATAACATGGAGCAAGTCTTGCTAGAGCTTAGGAGAAGCTTATTCTGTAATAACCAAGAGCTGAGTGTTAATCTCCTCCATACTTTTAGCTACTGTAAAGCACCATATCATTTGACATAATGCAGCGTGGATCATGAGGCAGGAACCCTAGAGATCTAATTGATAAAAATGGTAAAAACTAGTTGACCCAGTATGGAGCTTTGAGGGATCCCAAGGTTAACAGTGGCAAAATCAGATTTTCATTGAGAAACTTTTACAAATTGCTGTCTATCACCCACATAGCTAGAGAACCAGTCTATGGCTGTGGGGAAATGCCAAGGGACAACAATTTGGCTTTGAGAATAGTGTGATTAACAAGATCAGAGGCTTTTATCAGGTCGACGAACACTGTGCAGTGTACAAGCCCCTGTCCATTAACACCTTGCCATCATTTGTGGACTGGATAAAGGCCGTGGTTTGGCTGTGACTCTGTCTGGAGCCATGCTAAGCAGGTCATATTTGTGGAGGTGCGTTGTGACCTGTGAGGCCACTAACATCTAATGTATCTTGCTAAGAACAGAAACAATTGCTATAGCGTGACAGTTTTCCAATAGCTCTGGATCTCATGTCTTTAAAACCAGTACAGTCTTGGCTAATTTCATACACTGGGTACAATGCCAGAGATTAGCAATAAATATTCTGGTTAGGGGGGAAGCAAGATGGGGGCAGCAACCTTAAAGGATACCTAACCAATCTTTTTTAGAATTTTTTTTTTAATTACTCCATAGGCTTGTAAAGGAGAAGCTGCTGCTTACATTTATATTGAAAACATATTTATTAAAGTAGGATAAATTTGGTTTCACAGCATTTGAAAATTGTAAACAAAGACTCTTCTGATTCAAAAATCCTGCTCTCAGAATTCTAAAATGTCTTCCATGATGATGTCACTCTTGACAGAGCTGACACCTGTGTTCTAGCTCTTCTAACTGTATTTAAATGTGAATAACTTTAAAATGAAAAATGATAGTATAGTACTGTGAACATGAAAGTTATTCAGTATAAATATATCTACAAAATGAGTAGTGTTTCATTTATACATACCTTTTAGTTTTTTTTAAATCAGCAAAAAAAGCAGCAGAGAATTCAGTTGTGTGTCACTTTTTCATCAAAGAAATGCAAATAACTTTAAAAACAAAAATTGATAGCATGGTACTGTGAGCATGACATTTGTTTAGCACAAAAATATCTTCATAGTGAGCAGTGTTTCATTTATATACACCTTTTAGGTTATTTTTAGAATTACAAAAAAAAAGCAGAATTTTTTTTTCACATTTTGCAATGTAAAGGATAGATTAGGCCAAGAAACAGAAGAACCATTGCAACAGATTCAAGAAAAGGTTGGTCCTCAAGAGTGACAGGAGCCCCCTGTCACACCCCCTGATCATACACCTCCATAACCCCCTCAAAGAATTCAATCATGTTGGTCTGGCAAGACCTGTTACCTATGAACCCATGTTGATTATTATCAGTCAGACCCTTCTCCTTTAGGTACCTCACCAGCCTCTCCTTTATGAGAGTCTCCATTAGCTTGCCAACAACAAAGGTGAGACTGACTATGCGGTACCTACCAGGCTCCTCCCTTCTCCCCCCATTTGTATATTGGTACCACCTCAGCCTTTTTCCAGTCTTCCAGGACCCTCCCCGATTCCAGGGACAGATTAAACAGCCTTGCTAGAGGCCCTTCCAGATCCTCCCTTAGCTTCCAAAGCACCCATCGGTGTACCCAGTCAGACCCCATAGCCTTATTCGTTTATAGCTTTCCTAGCTCCTCCATCACCCTCTCCACTATGAATGGACTTGTGTCTGCTTCCTTGCCCTCCCTCTCCTTCCTACTCAGTTCAGGCCCTTTTCCTTCCTTCTCTGCCATGAAAATGGATGCACAATATTCATTTAGGATGGTTGCCTTCTCCTCTTCTCTTACAAATACTTTACCCCCCCCCCAAAGTTTTGGAATCCCTTGCCTGTTTTTCCCCTTATCATTCACATACCTATAAAATCTTTTATCGCCCCTTTTCACCCTCTTCCTATTTTCTCCTCTGTGCTTGCTTTTGCCTTCCTAATTGTTTTTCCTGCTTCCCTGAATTTATCATTGTAGATCCTCTGTTCTGCCATCCTCTGCCTCTGTGACCTTTTGTAAGTCTTAAAGGCCTTTCTCTTCTCTTCTCCTTGACAGCCTCCCTAACCTCTGCCATGAACCACAGTGGTTTTCTTTCCCTTTTTTTGGTTAGTTAAATACAATATATAGATTAGGCATAATATACATATATATATATATATATATATATATGTAACCCCTAGATGGCGCTATCCCAGGGGCTACTACCCCTGCCTGATTTGCCACTAACAGGTTGAGGGGCCTGGATCCAATGGCGGGTGCCTCCACCCAGAGGTCAGGGTTTGCAATAGTTAAACTAACTTGGTCACAGCCCTCTGGGACACTGCAACCCCCCTTTCTTCCCAGTAGTGGCCCACACAATATATCAGAATTACCTTCACAGTATACACTTACCCCAGGTCTAGTTCCGCACTGGGACCTCCTGTGAAATGAGATACAGTGCAACAGTCACAGCACAGTACTTTAACATAGACAAATACCTCAGGCAGTATAACTTTGCTGAAACAAGCAGCTCTGATTTATTTAGGGGATATAACAAGGACAGGGGAAATCAGGTTAATTAGCTTATCACTCTAATAATTACTCTATGGCTCTGTGCACAGGCCTCATCCCTATCAGTTACTGTCCCTGGGTACCCAAGCCCTAGTGGCTAGTCCAAACCGTGGCAGCTGGTAGGGGCCCTTTTCACACAGAGAAAAGGAGAATTAAACAGTCAGCAGTACAGTAATTCCATTTGGATTTAATGTGGCAATTCAACAGGGAGCGACCCTGAATTAGTACTCACGACCTCCAAATAAGATAGGGTCCTTCAATGTCAGCAGGGCTCACTTGAGGTACACAAACCTCTTCACACATCCATATAAAAGAAAGCACTATACCAGGCAGGCTGCATCTGTATCCGATCGCAATTACTGCACAATACCCGGGAGAACACACAGCAGATTCAGTTCCTGACAGACCGAGTGGAATTTTCAGCAATTTCTCCAGTCTTCATGGGTGAGCCTGGTTTCTACTCTTCAGAGATCCTTTGATTCTTTTCACAGGACTGATTCAGTCCTAACAAGCTGCAGACCGAACTCTGGGCCTTACATACGCTTTTGACTAAAACTGCACACTGAAAAAGCACAGGGCTCCTTCCTTCTTCACTGCCAAAGCTCAACTGAACTCCAACCCACAAAACCGGGCACTTCCTTTGAGTTCCTCCCAGTTCTTGACTGGATTGGCTGTCACTCACAATAGACTGCTGCTGTTGGTCCAAAAGGCACTGAAGTCTAAACTACATCTCCCAGAGTCACTGCCCATACAATCCTCTTGTGGCTGGCTCAGATTATGAGTCCAAGTTCTGATTCGTCCAAGGCACCATTTTAGAGCTAGCTACCCCACACTGATTGGTCCAGTTCAGCAGTTCAAAACTAGAATGGGAACTAGCAGACACAGTTCTGACTGCAAAGAAAGCAGGTTAGACAAACTGTAATTTCATTATTACTCTAAATAATTTCTGGCAAACAGTTACATCTTTCACATAGGTTCCTTTGCACTCCTAGTGACTGCAAAAATGAAGTGAATTGCAGCAGCTCGAGTGGTACTCAGAGAAGAAACACACAGTCCCCCATACAACTAATTATGTCTGCAAGCAGACAGCTCTTAAAGAGACAGTACCAGAGGTTCTAAAACACTCACTAATAAATGGCTTAAACGCCAAACACCATTCAGGCTTGGAGCATTCAAGCAAGCTCCTGAAGTCTTTTGGGAACTCTATTTGCAGGGGTTACACCCTTCCTGGTTTGGGAAAGCTTGACGTCCGCTACAAGTACTCCATAAGTTTCAACTGCAAACTATATACATTTGCATTAGGCTCGCACATGTAATCCTCAGTCAATATATCATTTTACCAAGAACACATTTCTGAAACATTGCAGATCGCCACTTTACACAGTATTACATACACATTGTACCATAACTCAAGTTATTACCTCTTGTACATGAAACCTGAAGAGAGGGGCCCTTCCTATCAGTTACCTTGGGGCTGGATGGGCAAGGGCACCATACTTAGAGGGCAACACAAGTAACTTGGAGTTAGCACTGATGCTCAGTTTGGGCAATGAGCCGGGGACACATACATCTTTATGGACAACATTGAGAGGCAAATCCACAGGCCTCCCAAGGGAATCATAACTGAGGTGCACACAGGCTTTACAGCTCGACCAGTCTTTCTAGGGGAACTGTTATAGTCTCTGCACTCTGAGCCTCATTTTCAGCATTGTCCTCACTTGTCAGGGAGTCTCCATGGGGTAGAGAGGCTAGAACTTGGGGCACTTTCAGCTCCAGGAGTTACAGTTTCTGAGTCCACAACATTTGGCTCGCATGGAGAGCTTTCGGACACTGGCAGTGGACTGTCAGGGCACCAAAATACTCTTCTTGTTCGGGTGTATCACCAGTCTGCCCCAATCTATCATTTCTCCCTGAAAGCTCAAACAGTTCAACCATGCACAATGATTCCATTTCATCTGATCTGATGCTTTGCACTTCACTTTCTGGAGCATTAGCCCAGGGATGAAGCTGGGGGCTTAGACAGTCCAGAAGGCCCAGCTTCATCTCCAGTATTGACTAGGGATTGCCCCAAACAATTGACTCAGTTCGTAAGAAGGATAGTATTCAAAGTCACCTCACTTTCTTCTGATATGGACTGACAGTCATGCTCAACTGGGACTTGTGGAGGGAACACTTTAACTTTGCTTCTGTAGGTGCAGACTTTCTTGATCTTTCTTAGCAGCAGCTCTAGTCACTGGTCCAGAGGGGGCATCTTCTAGGGGCTCAGACTCAATTAAGATTTGTCCAATGGGCAGTAAATGATTTCTATGCATTGTTTTTACATCTTTTGAATTATTCTCAGGCCTTACTTTGTACACTGGCAGATCATCTAGTTTGCCCACTACAATGTGAGGGAGATGGTGCCATCTGTCAGCAATCTTGTGCTTGCCATGCAGTCCCAGATTTCTTAGCAATACCCGATCTCCCTCCTGGAGTTCCTGTGCTTCACCTTTTTATCATACCTTTCTTTGTTGGCCAGATTTCTTTTAGCAGCCATGGTTTGAGCCAGTTGGTACGCATGAGTTAGCTGGGCTTTAACTTTGCACATACTGTAAATAGTTGTCAGCTTGAACCCCATCAGGAGAGACCCTAAAACACACATCTACTGGTAGTCTCTAGCTCTCTTCCAAACATCAGGCGGTAGGGGAGAATCCAGTGGCATCACTTTGGTGCAGTTATAAGCATGTACCAGGGTGCTAATTTGTTGGCTCCATCTAGGCTTGTCCTTTGGGGTAGGGTGCCAGCATATCTAGCAAAGTGCGGTTGAAACGTCTCAGGCTGTGGGTCCCCTGGGGTGGTAAGGAGTGGTTCTGGACTTCGTGACTCCAACAGAGAAAGCATCTCTTGATCAGGACGATCTCAAAGTCTCCCTTGATCAGAATGGATTCTTTGTGGAGCCCCATAGTGAACAAAAAGTTTTCACAAGTACTTTGGCTACAGTGGATGCTTTGGTCTTTGGTGGGGAAAGCTTGGGCATATCTGTGAAATGGTCAGTGACTCACCAGCACATTACTGATATTTCTTTGATCGGACTCAAACTCAGAAAATCAATACAGACCAGCTCCATGGGTGCACTGGTGGTGATGTTAACAAGGGGGCAGCCCTCTGGGCAAAGCTTTTCTGTAAGCAGCACTACAAGTTCGAATGTGTTGCTCCACATCAGCCCCCCATCTTAGGCCAATAGAATCTGGATCTCACCAAGTCAAGTGTTCTGTCTATACCAAGGTGCCCCATGTGGTTGTGCAAGGACCTCAGTACTGAGTCCTCTAAAAGCAGTGGGCAGCACTAGTTGTTGTTTGTCTACTTGTCCCCTCTGTCTACTGTTTCTCTGTATAACAGTTTATTGATCAGTTTCAACTTAGGACCTTCTTTGTATAACAGTGCAGTTCTCAAATCAGTGGAGCGAATTTGGACACATCTTTTCCTGCATAGAGGGCTTCTAAAGCTGCTTTGATCATGGGATCGTGGGATTGAGCCTGCCGATACTGTCATTGTCCAGCTGAGGCAGTGCACCAATGTCTATTGCAGAAAAGTGGCACAAGGCAGGTATGTCAATTCTCAGAGGCTCCCAAGCAATCCACCATGCAGTCCACTGCGTCCGTGGACATTTGTTCCTCCTGTCAAACTTCCGCAGAGTGCCCGAATGTCAGGTTCTGCTAATCGGACCCAATCATTCTGGGGAACAGGCCTCCGGAGAGAGCATCAGCATCTATGTGGTTCAGACCTGCTCGGTATTCGAGAGCATAGTCATATGTAGATAATGTAGAAAGCCACCTATGGCCAGTGGCATCCAACTTAGCTGAGGTCTGCACATAGGTCAAAGGATTATTGTCAGTTTTACTAGTATTTTAGCCCCATACAAGTACTCATGGAATTGGTCAACAATAGCCCACTTCAAAGCTAGGAACTCTAACTTATGTACAGGATAGTTCTTTTCGGATGGGGTCAGGCTTCTACTGGCAAAGGCCACTGGTCTCAGGCCATTCTCGTGCTTTTGGTACAACACAGCCCCCAACCCTTGCAAGCTAGCATCAGTGTGCAGGACGTAAGGTTTTCTTGATCGGCATAGGCCAGCACTGGAGCATGGGTAAGTTGATATATGATCTCATGAAAAGCAGTCTCACAATCAGAGTCCAGCGGGCCCCAAATACTTCACTGGATGAAAATACACTCTTTCAGTCTTGAGGTGATGGACTTTGCATTTTTGGGTTGGGGATACCCTTGAGTAAGGTTAAGTAAAGGGCTGATCACCTTGAATAGTCCTTGATGAAGCTTCGATAATAACCACAGAATCCCAGGAATCTTTGCAGTTCTTTTAGATTTTTGGGCTGAGCCAGGTGGTCAAGGCCTCAACTTTACTTGGGTCGGTCTCTATTCCTCGGGTGGATACTATGTGTCCCACATACTTTACTGATGTTTGAAAGAATTGACACTTATCAATGGACAGTTTAAGGCCAAAGTCCTCCAGTCGGTCCAATACCTTAAATAATCTGCTCTCATGTTCCTCCAGTGAGCTGCCAAACACAATAACATCATCTAGGTATACCAGGCACTCTAGTAAGTTCATGTCCCCACTGCACGCCCATCAATCGCTGAAAAGTGGCTGGGGCACCTGAAATCCCTTGAGGCATCCCCATGAATCTTGGCAGAAGCCGTTTGACAGATAAAGGCCGTCTTTCACTGTCCTCTGGGCCATCGGATCTCGGTAGTACCACTGCGGAGATCCAGCACAGAGAACCACTTGCTCCCGCTTAGGCAGTCCAAAGCATCCTGAATGCGGGCATTGTGTACTGATCAGGATAGTCCGCCGTTTAAGGTGCGATAAATCCACACACATCCTTACTGTTCCATTCTTTTCCTCACTACCACAATGGGGAAGCATAAGGGCTTCTGGATTCTTGTATTACCAGCAGCTAACATCTCTTGCAGATGCCGTCTCACATCATCTATGTCAGCAGGTGCCAGGCGTCGAGACCTCTCACTTAAATGGTTTTCGCCATGCAGCCGGATATTGTGCTCAGCTCCTTGCACGATCCTACATCCCATTCCTTTAAAGAAAACACCTGGTCTCTGGCAAGCTTCACTGATCCTCACTTTCCATTCAGCTGGCAGCGGGAGTGCACGAATCAAACAAGTCAGGCGTTACTCTGTCATTCTTCCTTGAACTCTTGCTTGGGTAGCACTGCAGTGTCTGCACAATGCACATTAGCCAGGATGCAACCTCTGTTTACTCGAATGTCTCTTTCAGACACATTATGAACTTGGACCATTACCCTTCTGCATAAGCATGGGCTCTAGCAGGCAAAATACTAGGCTTGACCAGCAGTCCCTCTGCAATTTTCCATCGCCTGGTGCATCCAACATTAATATTTTATTCTTAACATCCTTTCTGATACGGACCTCTCCCTGTAAGTACACTGGGCATTTACGCCAGGATCAGAGACTCAGGATCCTTCTTCCATACAATTCCGACCGGTTCCTCTGGTTCTGTTTTTTCAGCATCTCTCTGTGCCTCATAGGCCTTCTTAATTAAAGCCGGAACTCTTAAAGCTCTACTAGTCTTTGACCCCTGTTTTTCATAACACAACTGTGCCAGCCTTCCGAACATATGAGCATTTGTTCCAATCAACAAAGGGACACCATTATACAGTCCAGTGGGGGGACACACTAAGGCTAGGGTCTCTACTTGTTCGGCCACTCCAGCCACGGAGGTGGGGAAAGACAGCCAAATTCGGATATACCCGGAATAGGGGTAGGCCTTCTCACTTAACCCCCATACATGCAGTCCTTCTAATGGTTGTAAGGGTACGTCTGACAAATGCTTCTGATACCAATCCTGGAACATAATCGCTACTTGGGAGCCACTGTCTAATACAGCTCTTGTAGACACTCCATTCACCTTTACAGTGGTCTCCATGGAGGGACCCACTATTCTGGACCAGTCTGGAGAGGCGGTAGGGGGCCTGGGCAACTGACTTTGCCACAAAAGGACGTGAATTAGCATTTTTGGTGCCCTCACTGGGATCATGTCGTGCACCTCTTAACCACTGATTTCTTCTCCGGCTCTCCTTGTAGCCTATATGCAACTTTGTCAGTGTCTTTTGGGGACTGGCATTCCTTTCATGTGCCCATCTTTCCCACAATTATAGCAAAACATACTTTCTGGAGTTTGAGCTGGCCGAGGCGCCACACTGGGAGCCAGGGCGGGGTATTACTAACTGAAACCTGGGTGCCATCTCTGTCTGCGGTGTGATAAGCATTTGGAGACATCTCGTCAGTTTCTCCACTTCCATGGTCAAGGAATTGAGTTTGGAGCTGTTATCAGCAGGAGATACATGGTGGGTACCCCCACCCCATAGCAGATGCAGTCGGGATATAGGTCAGGGTCGTGCATTTGCAGGCGTGGCCTTCATAAAGGGACTGTTTTTGAATTCCCGATCTCTCTCAACAGTTCGCCCCATTGTGGCATATCTTTTCCTTGTCAGAGCACTCATTGACTGTCAACCTCTGCCCCTGAACTTCACTTGATGGGTCACCCTCAGTCACTGGGTCAGAGCCACAGCTGTTGGTGCAGGTACCTCCGAGGTCGCCTTTTCTCAACTCCTCGAATTTCTCTCATTAACTCATCATGGAGGGTGGGGATTCCAGTCGATTTGCCAGGCGTACTGAAGCAACAGCAGTTCTGAGAAGGGGGCAGACTTAAGGATTCTGTCCAGTCTGGTTCGGGTCCAGTTCAATCCGCTGGCAAACTACCCTTTCTGAGGCATTCTTGCAACAATTTTTCCAGCCGAGACATACACAGACAACAACTCCCTTGGTACTGTTGTGCATTTTACTCTCCACCATAGGTCCTCATCAGAATCTGGGCTCCCATACACATTCTCCAAGGCCTCAAGATAGGCCTGTGCAGTCGCTTCCAGGGTTACTGGCCCGTTTGCACGGATGGTAGGGAGGCAGGACCTCGGGAGGCTCTCACTAACCCTCTTTGCTTTTGCCTTCCGAGCATTGCCATTCTAGCACTTGGGGCAACATAGTCTATCCAGGTCTCCTGTCATCCTCCTTGGGGGGTGGGGAGGTGCCAGAGAAGATCCTCAACCTTGGTGAGTAAGTGACTAATGGCAGGTGCAGAAATAGGAGTCTACATTGGTTCAGCCACCATTACGGGCACTGGAGCAGGAGAGGGTGTTGGGGAGGAACACCCCAAGTGGCAAGAATAGTTTCTTCAAGTCCTCCACAGTTTCCCTCTCCCAGCAACCATTCAGCAAATTTCTCCTCAAAAGTTTCAGATAGTGGTGGGGCTGATTCCCCGGGTCTTTACTGTCCTTAGTTATCACTCTCAAGCAGTGAGGGCTCCCTCTGGGGTAATGGTCTGTGGC
Source organism: Neoceratodus forsteri (assembly GCA_016271365.2). Taxonomy (NCBI): domain Eukaryota; kingdom Metazoa; phylum Chordata; order Ceratodontiformes; family Ceratodontidae; genus Neoceratodus; species Neoceratodus forsteri. The sequence goes on along the minus strand of CM057459.1, from coordinate 1,278,845,519 downwards.
ACTTTGGAGCTATCTATGGGATCCTTAAACTCTACTAGGGCCAGGAAAGTGTGGGTGAGCAGATTAGCATGCCGACCCACCACCACAGGGTTTGTAAACCTTCCACCTTGGAAAGTACTCCCTGCACAGTGTCCGATTGATACCCAGGGGATGTCCAGGATAAGCATAGCATTTTGAGGGTCGATCTCCTCCCCAACACCATCCACCAGCGGTGCACAGCCACTTCTGTCGGGTACCCATTTTTTTCTTAACAGTGGTTCAGTAAATATGGCCTCTAGAGGACACACAATCCCAGCGAGCCTCCAAGATGTAACCCTAGATGGCGCTATCCCAGGGCTACTACCCCTGCCTGATTTGCCACTAACAGGTTGAGGGCCTGGATCCAATGGCGGGTGCCTCCACCCAGAGGTCAGGGTTTGCAATAGTTAAACTAACTTGGTCACAGCCCTCTGGGACACTGCAACCCCCCTTTCTTCCCAGTAGTGGCCCACACAATATATCAGAATTACCTTCACAGTATACACTTACCCCCAGGTCTAGTTCCGGCACTGGGACCTCCTGTGAAATGAGATACAGTGCAACAGTCACAGTACAGTACTTTAACATAGACAAATACCTCAGGCAGTATAACTTTGCTGAAACAAGCAGCTCTGATTTATTTAGGGGGATATAACAAGGACAGGGGGAAATCAGGTTAATTAGCTTATCACTCTAATAATCTACCTATGGCTCTGTGCACAGGCCTATCCTATCAGTTACTGTCCCTGGGTACCCAAGCCCTGAGTGGCTAGTCAAACCGTGGCAGCTGGTAGGGGCCCTTTCACACAGAGAAAAGGAGAATTAAACAGTCAGCAGTACAGTAATTCCATTTGGATTTAATGTGGCAATTCAACAGGGGCGATTCCTGAATTAGTACTCACGACCCTCCAAATAAGATAGGGTCCTTCAATGTCAGCAGGGCTCACTTGAGGTACACAAACCTCTTCACACATCCATATAAAAGAAAGCACTATACCAGGCAGGCTGCATCTGTATCCCGATCGCAATTACTGCACAATACCGGGAGAACACACAGCAGATTCAGTTCCTGACAGACCGAGTGGAATTTTCAGCAATTTCTCCAGTCTTCTACAGGGTGAGCCTGGTTTCTACTCTTCAGAGATCCTTTGATTCTTTTCACAGGACGGATTCAGTCCTACAAGCTGCAGACCGGAACTCTGGGCCTTACACGTTTTTTTTGACTAAAACTGCACACTGAAAAGCACAGGGCTCCTTCCTTCTTCACTGCCAAAGCTCAACTGAACTCCAACCACGAAAACTGGCACTTCCTTTGAGTTCCTCCCAGTTCTTGACTGGATTGGCTGTCACTCACAATAGACTGCTGCTGTTGGTCCAAAAGGCACTGAAGTCTAAACTACATCTCCCAGAGTCACTGCCCATACAATCCTCTTGTGGCTGGCTCAGATTAAGAGTCCAAGTTCTGATTCGTCCAAGGCACCATTTTAGAGCTAGCTTACCCACACTGATTGGTCCAGTTCAGCAGTTCAAAACTAGAATGGGGAACTAGCAGACACAGTTCTGACTGCAAAGAAAGCAGGTTAGACAATCTGTAATTTCATTATTACTCTAAATAATTTCTGGCAAACAGTTACATCTTTCACATAGGTTCCCTTTGCACCCTAGTGACTGCAAAATGAAGTGAATTGGCAGCAGCTCAGTGGTACTCAGAGAAGAACACACAGTCCCCATACAACTAATTATGTCTGCAAGCAGACAGCTCTTAAAGAGACAGTACCAGAGGTTCTAAAAACACTCACTGATAAATGGCTTAAACGCCAAACACCATTCAGGCTTGGAGCATTCAAGCAAGCTCCTGGAAGTCTTTTGGGAACCCCCATTTGCAGGGGGGTTACATATATATATATATATATATACACACACATACATATTTAACAAATTTTCACAGAGTGAGGTCATAGGAGAAGAGGTTTTAGAAATGATAGAGGAACTGGTGTACTGATGTTGGGTTCAGGGGAGGAAGTGGAGACAGAGGGATGGACTGGGACAGTTAATTTAAAAAATGTGCTGGTTTGGAGTTCAGGTATGGGAGGCAGTGTACAGAGGGATGGTGAGGAAGGGTTAATATAAAAACACAAACAAAATGCTAATACTTGGTTGAGGCAGGGGGAGGCTGGAACAGAGAGATGGAGTGGGAGTGTTTACTTGGTTATAAAATAAAAAGGTGTCAGTACCTAGTTGAGGTGTGGGAGGCAGGTAGCAGAGGGATGGAGTGGCAGGGTTCATCTATAAAAGCAAGCATACCAGTATAGGGTTGGCAGCAGAGGCAGGGGATTGTGAGGAGGTGGGAGCTTAATTTAAAAAAATCAAATGTGCCAGTATCAAGTTTGGGTGGGGATTGCAGGGAACTGAGGGGAACCAGGAGACAGTGGCCGTAGTCAACAGCCATGAAGATATGAACATCAAAATGAATGAGATGAGGGAAAAGAAAAGGTGTGAGATATTTACCTGTCCCATTGAATACACTGTAAATTGATTTTAGGCATGTGATTAAAAAATTAAACAGAAACACCCGTTAACTCAAGAAGCCCACCCCCGATGGATTAACCCCTGCGTGGGGGTCTCACAGGAAGAAAAAACATCTTTAGTACCTTTTAGGTCCAGTATTTAACTTCTGTAAATCCTCCAGTTTGTAAACAATGGCTGTGTGGTGTCATTTCAAGTAAGGAATGTGACTTAGTGCAGCTCAATTGCATGAATGCATTCCCACTTATTCCCACCCCACCCCCAGTTAATACCCGACTAGATTGTCCCTGAGATTTTCCTCCATCGTCTGAAATCTGCTTTCTGTGAGTCCAGTACCATTGTGCTAGTGAACTGCCTTTGTGCCCTTAGTCTGAGTTCAAGCCACACCATAGAGTGGTCACTCGTTCTGAATTGCTCCTCCACTGATAATTCCTCAACGCATTCACCACTGGTCAGGACCAGGTGAAATATGTTCCCTTCCCTAGTGTGTTCCCCTAGATGCTGGGTCAGAAAGCAGTTCTACAGAAGGTCCACTATCACGTGGCTCCTGGCACTCTGTACTACTGGGATGCTCCAGTCAACATCAGGTAAGTTGAAATCCCGAATCTGTACCTATTTCCTCCCAGATTTCCCTTTTAATTTTTTACCCCAATTCTTTATCTACATTATGAGTCTGGAATTTGGCTCACTTACCCTTTCTACTGGAAATGTTTGACCAATAGTGTTTCTGTTTTCTCTCTCATTTCACTGTTCTCAGTAGCCCTGACATTTTTCCTAACATACAAGGCCACCCTCCTTCTTAACCTTGACTGTATCTCTTCTAAGCAGGACACTATCTTGTGTTCCATTTGTTACTGAATGTGGTCCACGTTTCTATGACTGCCACTATGTCTGGATCTCCATCCCTTATTAAAGCCTGGAGGTTGCCCATCTTGTTCCAAGACTTCTGGTGTTCAGGCTTTCTGTCCTCCAGGACTAAAGTTTTTCCCTTCCCCTTGACCTCTCCTACCCCCATCTCTAGTTATACCTAGTCCCACTATGATGCTCCTAAGCCTGTCAACCCACTGCACTGTACAGTGCCCTGCATGAGCTGTTACCCATTTAAACTGACAGTTGTTATTTACTGCTACTTCAAGTATGTAGAGGTAGACTTTGCATGGACGTTTTTCTTGACTCCCTCTCATCCTCCCCACCCATGACACACACTGTGGCAGGGCAAAATGTGGCCAATTTTCCTTGAGTAGTTAAGTCTGTATGAACACTGGTGAATGGGGATCACACCACCTGTGTACTGTACATTCCACAGCATTTCATATTTTGTTATGACTGTATTAAATGTTATTGCTGTTTATGGGTTCTATGCACTATCGGGTGGGAATTTCATGCTGGAGGCATGTATCCCGTCCACATAGGTCCGCACCTGCACACAGATGCACACATGCCATTATTCATGACCAGCGGGCACCTGTCCACAGCTCTGCCCCCACAGCATGGAGGACTCCACAGGGCAGCCTGGGGTGGAGTTCCAATCCCAGGCGAGCATCCAATTGGATGCCCATCCTGGGCCACAAGTGGATCCCTTGCATGGTGAGGCATGGGTCTGGGTGTGTGAATGCCTACTGCAGACACCCAGACCTGCACACCCATGCCCCAATGTCAGGCCATCAGATGGATGCCCCTCCCTCCCACCACACAGCAGAGCCCCTACCCGTAATGGAAATCTAACCCCACACATGCCCCAGTCCACAGAATCCCAACCCCTGACCCAGTACCCCAACAAATGTCAAGCCGGCAAGTGGCCCCCCCCACTCTGCAAGCGCCAGTCGGTGCTGTAGCTCTGGATGGCCAGTGGCATAGTCCTCTGCACACTTCTCAGCTGCCACCCATCCAACTAATGCTGGGAGCGCACTACCTATATATATAGCAGTGCGCTCCCAGCATCACTTGGATGGCTAGTGGCCAAGGTGGTGTGAGGAGGGCAGTGCCGCTGGCCATAGGGTGCCACAGCATTAGCATCTGGAGATGGGGCTTCAGGAATGAGGCTGCCATGTTGAGGGGGTGCTGACACTACTACAGAGTCAGAGACGGTGTGGGGGAGCTGCATCACCGATTATGTGGTTGGTGCTGTCAGGTGGGGGGGCTGGCACTACTGGGTCACAGCACCACAACGTCCGGGTACTCACCCCTGTAGCAGCCCTAGCCCTTACCAGTGGCCTGGGGGCTGGGTCAGCATTGCTGTGTGAATCCAGGGTCCACCGTGACCAGTGGGTCATGTCTGTGGGGGCACTCAGTGGGTTACGACAGGGTACCAACTGCTATAACCTATTCAGTCCTCCACCCCCCTGTGGCCAGCACTATGTGCATTTGTGAATTGTGTGTGGTGCTGGCATGTCCCCCCTCCTGTCCCAGTGCGATGCTGTCCATTCAACTGTGGGATGAGGCACGTATCTGTTGCATGCACCTTTGAATGCCACATGGTACCCACTCTGCTGCATTCAAGCGTAACAATGCCAACATGCCAGATTTGCGCAGCATGTTGGCATTGAGCATAGGGCCCTGCATGGTTATTAAAGTGAGGAACAGACCACTGCACCAAGTGTCATTTAAGATACAGTGGCATCCTTAGGTACAAAACAGTCACATCAGTTTCACAACAGCAGCAGGATACATAGAAATTTGTATGACAAACAAATGTCAACTATAAACAAGCATTTGTCAATGCCAAATGTTTGCTGGCTGGTATTGGCATTGGTAGTGCAGGAGTTCGAGAGATGCATAACAGGAATGGCAGTGAAGTATTGAAGTCACACCAATCCCCACCCCACCCTGCAGAGACTGACAGGTGTTGGGGATGTGCCTTTGGGTTGTCAGCCATAACACTCATGGCAGTCCACCTCACTCCATCCTGCAGACACCAAGAGGTGTCACAGTGTGCCTTGAGAGTCTCAGCTCTTACGCTCAGCCCATTTGAAAAGCAAATAAGCTGAGATGGGTGTAGTATAAGAGAATGGAGTGACTGTTAGGGCTGAAGACCCCAAGGCACACCTTGATGACTGTAAGTGGCTGCAGGGTGGGGGTGAAATGGGTTAAGCACTGTGGCCGATGACCCCAAGTCACATTCCTGATACCTGTCAGTGTGCATAGGGTTGGTGTTATGGTTGGAAACCCTAATGCCCCGGGCCTGTGTTGGTAGTTTTTGCTCCAAATTTTCAACATGGACTTTTTGGGAGGCCACCTCATGAACGGTGGCAGTATGATTTCATTACTCAATGCCAAAAGGTGATTTTGCACAGTGAGTGCGCTATTTGGCACCACAGGTGCGAAAACACATTTCGAGCAGGATGTGAAAAATGATGTGAAAAATGACAGGTGTACTGTTGATGAAGAGGTGTGAAGAAATGGCAATGTTGAAAATCTGGAGTGAAAAAGTGAAGAAGTGGTGAAGTTACAAGTGTCCATAGAAATTGTGCAATGCATGCTCGTAATGCAGGAACAGGAAGTTGTTATCCCTCTGTACAGACAATTGGTGAGACCTCATCTCAAATACTGCGTGCAGTTCTGGAGACCCCATCTCTGCAAGGACACAGACAGGATGGAGGCAGTCCAGAGGAGGGCAACTAAAATGGTGCAGGGTCTGCACCAGAAGCCATATGAAGAGAGACTAAAAGAGCTTAATATGTATATCCTCGAGGAAAGGAGGGAGAGGGATGACATGATCAAAACTTTCAAGACATGTGGGGAGTGGTGCAATGCACTGGCTGTGGAGCAGCAGTGTTCCGGGAGACATTCTGGAGACTGTGTTGCTGCCCTTTTTGCAGGCACCTCTCTGGTCTGAGGGAGGAGGTTGCTCTTCTCCATGCTGACCTGGCAAGGATTTGGAATCCTGCTCCCCCACCCAGGGACCACAGCCACTACCTCAGAGGTTGCCAAGAAAGAGAAGTGGTTGGACCACGGTGGGCTCAGGGAGGGTGAGAGTGGTGGAACAGAGGAGCATCCCTCCAGTTGCGCCTCTCCGCAATTCATTTGCCATTCTGGCAGAGCATGGTTCCTCTATGGAGGCACGTGCAGTGAAGACCAAGGAGGATGCTGGGAACCTCCACAATGGAGACCCACAGGAGAGTGGCATAGGACCCCACAGGGGAAAGAAACAACCCCTGGTGGGGGACTCAATTATTAGGGGTAGAACTGGGGGAGGGAGGGGAAAGGGAGGTAAGGTGCCTGCTCAGTGCCATTGCTTGGAGGGACAGAAAACAAATCCTCAGGATCGTGGGAGCAGCTATAAGGGAGAATGAGCTGGATGCCATTATCCACCTATGGACAAATGACCTGGCTGAGAATGGGATCAGAGCAGTGCAACAGGAGCTGGGGAGGGGCCTTAGACACGTAGCACACATAGTAACTTATGGCATGGATGAGGCTAGGGTACTCCGCACCATGGGATTCAATGACTGGTTGAAAAACTGGTGCAGAGCTTAGGGATTTGGCTTCATTGGGGACTGGGGCTTTACCTGGAGGAATGCAGTTCTATACTGGTGCAATGGTCTGCATCTATGCAGGAGGGGAACCAGGAACCTAGGTGACAGGTTTAAATGTTTCATTTGCAAGCATTTAAACTAGCCAAGGAGGGATGCACTGAAAAGAAGAAGGGAAATCCTAGCCCCCCCCCAAATAAAATCAGGGTAGTTGGTGAGGTAAACACCAAGATAGAGCAGTTGATAGGAAGAAGTCAGGGGTAAATGGAGAAAAAGACAAAGGCAGTAAGGACAGGGATGGGGCAAAAAGAAATAAGGCAATAAAAAAAATGGAGGGTAATGAGTGCCAATGCCCGTAGTCTAGGTAAAAAGTGCCTTGAAATGGTGGCCTTGATGGAAGAAAGATGCCTCAATATCATGGCAGTCACAGAAACATGGAACACAGAGAACCATGACTGGGATGTCAACATACCAGGATACACAATCTACAGGAGGGACAGGGAGCGTAGAAGAGGAGGAGGAGGATGAGGAGGAGGAGTTCTGTATGTAAGGGAAGGGATCAAAGCAACAGACCTAAAGGGTAAACAGGGAGGAGAGGAGGCACTGTGGGTCACCCTAGAGACTGGAAATGACACTACAATCCGCACAGGGGTTGTATGCAGACCCCCGTCTCAGGGGGAGGAAATGGACAAGGAAATGATAGAAGACACCCTGAAGATGGCAGAGAAAGGGGAGAGATTGCTGATGGGGGACCTGAATATGCCAGATGTTAACTGAAGCACTTTTGCTGCAGCCACATCCAAGAGCAGGGCCATGAACCCCCTCGGGGGGGGAGCAATCTTAGACCTAGTATTCTCAAATGGGGACAGAGAGAGGATCTCATATCTAGAAGTGGGTAGCCATCTGGGAACAAGTGACCACCAAACAGTGTGGTTTGCGATAAACTTAGCTGTAGAGTCAAGCCATAAAAAAGTGAAGGTACTGGACTTCAGGAGAGCTGAGTTTGTCAAAATGTGAGAGTGCCTCAGAAAAGCACTAGTAAACAGGCAGGAAAGTGGGGTGAAGCAACAATGGGAAAACATCAAAACCGCCATCACAGAGGCAACAAGCCTTTGTATGAAGCAAATAAACAAATCAAAATGAAAGAAAAAAACACTAAGATTCTCAAAAGAAGTGGCGGGGAAGGCTAGGGAGAAAAAGATAGCATTCAGGAAGTATAAGAAACACAGAAGGAGCAGGACAGAGAACTGTACCAGTTAAAGCAGAAGAAAGTGGGAAGGCAGTCAGAATAGCAAAGGCCCAAACCAAGGAAAAGATAGCCAACTTGGTTAAGAAGGGGGATAACACTTTTATAGGTACATTAGGGAGCAAAGAAAGACTAAGGTAGGGATACTGAGGCTGAATAAAGAGGAGGGTGGTTGGGCAGAAAGTGACAGCGAAAAAGCAGGGATACTGAATGAATACATCTGCTCAGTATTCACAGTGGAAGAGGAGAGGGAGATACCTAATCCAGTCAATAGAAGCACTCTGGATAGGGGGGTTGATATTAGTCCTTTCACAGAAGAAAGGGTTCTGAAAGAACTCTTAAAACTGAAGGTGGATAAAGCAATGGGGCCTGATGGGATTCAACCCCAGAATTTTAAAAGAACTAAGGAAGAACTAGTAACACCACTGACTACCCTTTTAATAAATCATGGTAGGATGGTGTGGTACCTGAGGACTGGAGGAGGGCACATGTGATTCCCCTTCACAAAAGTGGAAGCAAGACAGAGGCAGGAAACTACAGACCTGTCAGTTTGACCTCAGTGGTAGGGAAAATGAGTGAATCACTTCTGAAGGAAAGAATTGTTGTGTACCTAGAGGCCAGTGGGGCAGAGGACCCAAGGCAGCATGGATTCAGAGCAGGGAAAGTCATGTCAGACAAATCTAATTGATTTCTTTGACTGGGTGACCAAAGCAGTAGACCAGGGAGGGGCTGTGGACATGGCCTACCTAGACTTCAGCATGCCATTTGACACAGTCCCACACAAAAGATTAATAAACAAATTAGCCAGCCTGGGAGTGGGCCCCAGGGTGGTAGCCTAGGTAAAACACTGGCTGGACAACAGGACACAGAGGATAATAGTAAATGGAGTCCACAGTGCAGAAAGGGGGGTTACTATTGGGGTACTGCAGGGTTCGGTACTGGGGCCAGTCCTTTTAATGTCTTTATAAGTGACACTGCAGAGGTACTGAAAGGAAAAATATGTCTCTTTGCAGATGACACAATGATCTGCAACAGGGTTGAAACGCAAGGTAGGGCGGAAAGGATGAAAAGGGAGTTGGCAAGGTTAGAGGAATGGCCAAATGTATGGCAGCTTAGATTCAATGCAAAGAAGTGCAAAGTAATGCACCTGGGAAACAAAAACCCAGGAAAAGAGTACACAATGGGGGGTGAGATACTGACAACAACAAAAATGGAAAGGGACCTGGGGTAGTCATATCAGATGACCTAAAGGTGGGCAAGCAATGTGAGAAGGTAGGAAGGAGGGCTGGGGGGATACTGGGATGCATAGGGAGAGGCATCACCAGTAGAAAACAGGAAGTTGTTGTCCCTCTGTATAGACAGTTGGTAAGACCACATCTGGAGTACTGTGTACAGTTCTGGAGACCCCATCTCCGCAAAGACATAGACAGGGTGGAGGCTGTCCAGAGGACGGCAACCAAAATGGTGCAGAGTCTGTAACAGAAGACATATGAAGAAAGACTAAAGGAGCTTAAGATGTATAGCCTCGAGGAAAGGAGGGTGAGGGGGGACATGATAGAAACTTTCAAATACCTCAAGGGAATCAACAAAGTCAAAGAGGGTAGCATCTTTCAGAAAAAGAGATGTGCAAGAACAAGGGAGCATAATTTGAAGATAGAGGGGGGATGGCTCAGAGGTAATGTAGGAAGTATTTCTTCACAGAGAGGGTTGTAGATGCATGGAACAGAATTTCTGAGGCGGTCATAGAGTCAAAAACAGTGGGGGAATTCAAGAATGCATGGGACAGACATAAGGCAATTGTAGTGGGGGGTAGGAGGAAGTAGGCTTTTGGTTAACTAGGATGTGCAGCTTATCCGTTAGGTAGGAAAATGGGCAGACTAGGTGGGCCAAGAGGTCCTTATCTGCCATCAGATCCTATGTTTCTATGTTATCTCAAGGGAATCAACAAAGTCCAAGAGGGTAGCATCTTTCAGAAAAAGAGATGTGCAAGAACAAAGGGGCACAATTTGAGGATAGAGGGGGGACAGCTCAGAGGTAATGTAAGGAAGTATTTTTTCACAGAGAGGGTTATGGATGCATGGAACAGCCTTCCTGAGGAGGTTGTGGAGTGAAAAACAGTGGGTGAATTCAAGAATGCATGGGACAGACATAAGGCAATTCTAGTGGGGGGTAGGGGGAAGTAAGCTGTTGGTTAACTAGGATCTGCAGTTTATCCATTAGGTAGGGAAATGGGCAGACTAGGTGGGCCAAGCGGTCCTTAACTGCCATCAAATTCTATGTTTCCATGTTTATGGAGGGTCAGGAAGCAAATCCTCAGGATCACAAGAGCAGCTGCATGGGAGAAGGAGCTGGATGTTATTGTCCACCTAGGGACAAATGACTTGCTTGGGCATGGGCTCAGAGCAGTGCAGGAGGAGTTTGTGGAGTTGGGAAGGGGACTTAAGACAAGTAGCACACACAGTATCCTTCTCGGAGGTGCTGCCTGTCTATGGCATGGGTGAGGTGAGTGTACACCGCACCATGCGATTCAATGAATGGTTGAAAAATTGGTGCGGAGCAGAGGGTTTTGCCTTCATTGGAGACTGGGGTTCCACCTGGAGGGATACCTGCCTACAATATACTGGCACGATGGTCTGCATCTGTCCTGGAGGGGAACCAGTCTCCTGGGTGATAGGTTTAAATGCTTCAATGGCAAGCTTTTAAACTAGTCAAGGGGAGAGGCACTGATAAGAAGCAGAGAATTCCCAGCCTCCACCCACAAAACAGGGTAGTTAGCGAGGTAAACACCAAGGTAGAACGGTCAATGGGGAGCAGGACAGGGGTAAATGGAGAAGGCAAAGTCAGTAAGGGCAGGGATGGGGCTAAAAGAGGTAAAGCCATCAAAACATGTAGAGTAATGAGTACCAATGCCTGTAGTCTGGGTAACAAGCTTCCTGAACCAGTGGCCTTGATGGAAGAGGAACACCTGGATATTGTGGCAGTCACAGAAACATGGTACACACAAAACCGTGACTGGGATGTAAACATACCAAGGTACACAAACTACAGGAGGGACAGGGAGGGTAAAGAAGAGGAGGAGTAGCTCTCTACATAAGAGAAGGGATCAGAGCAACAGAACTAAAGGGTAAACGGGGAGGAGAGGAGGTGCTGTGCATCAGCTTGGAGACAGGCAATGGCACTACAGTGCACACAGGGGTTGTATACAGATCCCCAACTCAAGGGGAGGAAATGGACAAGGAAATGATAGAAGGTATCCTTAGAATGGCAGAAAAAGGGGAGATATTGTTGATGGGGGACCTGAATATGCCAGATGTTAACTGGAGCACTTTGCTGCAGCCACATGCAAGAGCGGGGTCATTCTCAATGCCCTGCAGGGGGCATGCCTCAGACAGCTAGTACTGGAACCCACTCAGGAGGGACCAGTCTTAGACCTGGTACTCTTAAATGGAGATGGACAGAGGATCACAGATTTAGAAGTGGGTAGCCATCTTGGAGCTAGCGACCACCGAACAGTATGGTTCATGATAAACACAGCAGTAGAGTCAAGCCATACAAAGGCAAAGGTCCTGGACTTTAGGAGGGCTGACTTTGCCAAAATGGGTGCGTGCCTAAGGAATGCACTGGCAAATGGGCATGAAAGAGGGATGGAAGAACAATGGGGAAAAATCAAAACTGCCATCACAGAGGCAACAAGCCTTTGTGTGAAGCAAATAAACAAAACAAAATGAAGGAAAAAACCACCATGGTTCTCAAAGGAGATGGTAGGGATGATTAGGGACAAAAAAGATAGCATTCAGGAAGTACAAGGAATCACAGAAGGAGCAGGACAGAGAACTGTATCAGTAAAAGCAGACGGAAGCAGGGAAGGCAGTCAGAACAGCGAAGGTCCAAACTAAGGAAAAGTTAGCCGACTCAGTTAAGAAGGGGGCTTAAACCTTTTATAGGTACATCAGGGAGCAAAGGAAGACCAAGGGAGGAATAGTGAGGCTTAATAAAGGGGAAGGGGGTGGCAGAGGGTGACTGTGAAAAGGCAGAGATACTGAATAAATACTCTTGCTCAGTATTCTCAAAAGAAGAAGAAGAGGGTGAGGTACCTAAACCAAACAATAAAAGCACTCTGGACAGGAGGGTCAATACCAGTCCATTCACAGAAGAAAGTGTCATGAAACATAGAAACATAGACTTTGACGGCAGATAAGGACCGCTTGGCCCATCTAGTCTGCCCATTTCCCTACCTACAGGATAGGCAGCAGATCCTAGTTAACCAACAGCCTCTTTCTTCCTACCCCCCACAAGAATTGCCTTATGTCTGTCACATGCATTCTTGAATTCTCCCACAGTTTTAGACCCCACAACCTCCTCAGGAAGGCTGTTCCATGCATCCACTACCCTCTCTGTGAAATAATACTTCCTCACATTGCCCCTGAACCGCCCCACTATCTTTAAATTGTGTCCCCTTGTTCTTGCACATCTCTTTTTATGAAAGATGCTACCCTCTTGGACTTTGTTGATTCCACTGAGGTACTTAAAAATTTCTATCATGTCCCCCCTCTCCCTTCTTTCCTCAAGGGTATACATATTAAGCTCCTTTAGTCTCTCCTCATACAGCATCTAAAGAAAGAACTTCTAAAACTCAAGGTGAACAAAGCAATGGGGCCTGATGGGATTCACCCCAGAATTCTAAAAGAACTAAGGAGAGACCTAGTGACACCACTGACTACTCTTTTTAACAAATCATAGGAGGATGTTGTCGTACCTGAGGGAGGATGTGATTCCTCTTCACAAATGTGGCAGCAAGGCAGAGGCAGGAAACTACAGACCTTTTAGCTTGACCTCAGTGGTAGGGAAAATGATGGAATGACTTCTGAAAGAAAGAATTGTTGAGTACCTAGAGGCCAGCGGGGCACAGGACCCAAGGCAGCATGGATTCACAGCAGGAAGGTCATGTCAGATGAATCTAATAGATTTCTTTGACTGGGTGACCAAAGTAGTAGACCAGGGAGGGGCTGTGGACATGGCCTACCTAGACTTTAGCAAGGCATCTGACACAGTCCCACACAATAGATTAATAGTCAAATTAACCAGACTGGGAGTGGGTCCCAGGGTGGTAGCCTAGGTAACAATATGGCTGGACAACAGGACCCAGAGGGAAATAGAAAACAGAGTACACACTGAAGAAAGGGGGGTTACTAGTGTGGCACCACAGAATTCAGTATTGGGACCGGTCCTCTTTAATGTCTTTATAGTAGACATTGCAGAGGGGCTTGAAGGAAAAGTATGCCTCTTTGCAGATGACACAAAGATCTGCAACAGGGTTGATACACAGGGGGGGTGTAAATGATGAGAAGGGACTTGGCAAGATTGGAGGAATGGTCAAAAATATGGCAGCTTCGATTCAATGCAAAAAAGTGCAAAGTAATGCACCTGGGAAACAAAAACCAAGGGGAAGAGTACACAATGGGAGGAGGTACTAACAACAACACAAATGGAAAAGGACCTGGGGGTAGTCATATTGGATGATCTTAAGGTAGGTAAGCAATGTGAGAAGGCAGAAAGGAGGGCTGGGGGATACTAGGATATATAGAGAGAGGCACCACCAGTTGAAAACAGGAAGTTGTTATCTCTCTGTACAGACAGTTGGTGAGACCCCATCTGGAGTACTGCATAGAGTTCTGGAGACCCCATCTCTGCAAGGACATAGATAGGATGGAGGCAGTACAGAGGAGAGAAACTAAAATGGTGCAGGGTCTGCAACAGAAGCCATACGAAGAGAGAGACTAAAAGTGCTCAATATGTATACCCTTGAGGAAAGGAGGAAGAGGGGGGATATGATAGAAACCTTCAGGTACCTCAAGGGAATCAACAAAGTCCAAGACGGGAGCATCTTTCAGAAAAAGAGATGTGCAAGAACAAGGGGGCACAATTTGAAGCTAGAAGGGGGGACGGCTCGGGGCAAGAAAAGGAAGTAATTTTCACGGAGAGGGTGGTGGATGCATGGAACCACTTTCCTGAGGAGGTCATGGGGTCAAAAACAGTGGGGGAATTCAAGAATGCATGGGACAAACATAAGGCAATTATAGTGAGGGGTAGGAGGAAGTAGGTTGTTGGGTAACTGGAATCTGCAGCTTATCCAATAGGTAGGGAAATGGGCAGGCTAGGTGGGCCAAGTGGTCCTTATCTGCCGTCAGATTCTATGTTTCTATGTTTATGTTTCTAAATCACCAGTTCCAGCAACAAGCTGTGTCTTCAATCAGAGTGGATCTATGTTGTGGGACATATTCAGGTGAGTGACGGTGGGTGGGTGGGTGGGAGGGTGTGGGGTGGCGGGTGCTGAATGGGGGTCGAGGATCGGTTTGCCAGTGGACCATTTTCTTCTTTGCAGGTTTGTTTTTAAAAATAAAGAAAATAACTATGAGGGATGGTTTACTTTATTTACAGAGGGACTTGGACTGTAGCCAACACTGGGGACTGAGCACCCCAGTGTCAGGATAATTGTCTACAGCACTGGGGGTGGGCACCCCCAGTGCCACCACGTATTATGAGAGGCAACCTGGAAGGGAGGGGGATAAACAAATGGTAGCGGGGGGTGGACGCCCTTGTCCACTACTACCATAGTTATTGGAAAGGGGGGGCTGTTGACCTGGAGGGGAGGTGGTACAAAAATTTAATTTAAAATGGTAAAACAGCTTTCAGTTACTGACTTAGTGAGAATAAGTCATGATCAGTCACCTTTCATTTCACTATGAGAAAGTAACTGCAGATGTGAGCCCTTTAAATGAAGTGGATATCACTAATAAATTGGAACCAGAATTATTCTTCTCATACCCTCTACCATAGTGAATACTGATCAATGAATCTGCCATTGGAAGTGAATTACAGGCCTGCATCCTGGGGCCAACGTTTAGCTTTGAATAATTTTGTTTGGAAATTTATGAGAAATTAATTATAGTTTACAGATGTTCCTCAGCTCAGGGGGAGGAGAATGTGCTTTCTGGCAAATTCTAAAAGATTTACAATTGCACAGTATGCATATCACATACTGTTTAAACAAAATCTGAAGCCACTGCCACAAATGTATTCACCAGTATTTTTGTGAGTTGTCTGATGTCATATCTGTCCATGATTGACTGCTTAGATCACTGGCAATCTAGCTCAAACACTGACATTTTTTTTTAATCAACATTTTATACCCTGTTTTTCTGGAGCTGGCAGGGGGGTGGCTTTGGCCCTTCCCTTCGGGGGGCTCACTTCCAGTCTCGGTCGGCATCCCCATCACCAGGAACACCACTGGCACCTTCGTGGAGCCTGCCAGCTCTGTTTTCTCCCACCCATGCCACGGCCATGCATAGGCATATGGAGGCATGAGCATGGTGTGATTCTGCAGCGCCCTCCCTATTCATACCACCCACCTCTTGAACTACCCTCAGGCCTCCACCTGGGAATAGTTGTACTACAGGGGCAACAAGGTCCCTCCCTGGGAGAGGAGAGCTGCCTGGCAGCTGCTCAATCCTGCTCCCTCCTTCCCCCAGGCCAACCCCCAATGAGCCAGGCTCACTCCCGAACCTGGCTCGCTGGTGTAGCGCGAGGTGTGGTGTCCAGCTCCTTAACCCTCAGCACCACCAGGCCAGTGCAAACTATGAATTTTGTAAAAGATTTTTCATCTGTTCCACTTTAAATATTACACAGAAATACACTGACAGAGCAGTTGAAACATCCGTTGTCCCCCAACATAAACCAATTTGAATTGGAGACTATGCACTTAGAGTATCAAAGCGGTACCCTCCTGTCCTCCCCAGGAATAAGCAGCTATATCACAGCACCATACCAACAATAAAAACATGATTAAGAAGATGTTATGACAGCACTTCTCACAGTCTTTTCAATAGGAAGGAGGGCAATCATTTAGAACAGTTAAACTTTCTTCACTTCAATAAAAATGCTTCTCTTATCCTCTGTTGTTTTTGGACTTTGCTGTACAAACAAATTGCAATCTTCTTCTGAGTCATCAGGGCTGGATAGAAACATAGACATTGACAGCAGATAAGGACAGCAAGGCCCATCCAGTCTGTCCATTTCTTTTTCTACTTTATGAATGTGCCATTGGGCTTTGCTCTGTCAATGGCCTATCTATTCATACTCATCTGTATTGCTCCCTTATGCCTACCCCATGCCTGTTTGAAGCCCTGCACTGTATTCATATCCACCACTTCCTGAGGTAGGCTGTTCCATGCATCCACCACCCTTTTTGTGAAAAAGAACTTCCTCACATTACCCCTTAATCAGCCTCCCTCTAATCTCATGCTGTATCCTTTTGTTCTGCTATTTTTCTTATATTGTAACATGTTAGACTCTTTCACCTTGTTAATGCCCTTGAAGTGTTTGAATGTTTCAATCATATCACCTCTCTCCCTCTCTTGCATAGGGTATACATATTGAGCTCTGTTAATCTGTCCTCATGTGTTTTCTGATGCAGTCCCTGCACTATTTTGATTGCCCTTCTCTGGACTGCCGCAATTTGATTAATGTCCTTGTAAAGGTGTGGCCTCCAGTACTGCATGCAATACTCCAGATGTGGCTTAACCAGTGTCTTGTAAAGAGGGATTATTACCTCCCTCTTACGACTTGTGATACCCCTACTAATACACCCCAACATCCCCCTAGCCTTACCTACTGCTTTAGTGGTCTGCTTGGATGATTTCAGGTCATCTGTGATGATGATGCCCAAGTCTCTTTCTTCCCTTGTGACTGCCAGCAACTCCCCTCCCAAGCTATAGGTGGCTTCAGGGTTTCTCTTCCCTATGTGCAAGATCTTGCACTTCTTTGCATTAAATCCCAGTTGCCACTCTTCCAACCATTTTGCCCGTTTATCCAGATCTCTTCTCATTCTGCCTGCATAATCTAAGTCCTCAAGAGCCAGTCATTGATCCTGAAGGACTTGAGGTTGGGGTACAGGATCCTCCCCTGGGAGGAGGTCAGGAGATTACGCCTCATGGGGAGGCAAATCAGACTGGCAACTGACAGGTTCAGCAGCATTGAGTGCCACGGTTGTCTGGCCCAGTCTGGAGCTATCAGAATCATTGTCGCTGACTGACATCTGAGTTCAGTTACAGGGAATGTGGGGAAGGCATACAGAAATGTGCCTGTCCAGTCCAGAAGCAGTGCATCCACTGGCACTGAACCCAGAACTGGTGGTCTGCAACAGAACTGGGGTAGTTGATGATCGTCTGGGGCTGCAAAGATGTCTATCTCTGGAGTGCCTCTTCTCCTGAAAACTGCTAGTAGGATCTGCCTGTTCAGAGTCCATTCGTGATGGCTCTGATTGATTCTGCTGAGAGCATCTGCCAAAACATTGTCCTTCCCTGACAGGTGAACTACTGACAAGGAAACCTTGAGGGAGTAAGTAGGCTCCAGAACTTCATGGCCTCTGTGCACAGAGCAGAGAACCTGGTTCCTCCCTATTTATGTAGTACATGGTGGTGGTGTTGTCTGTTCTGACCTGAACCACCTTCCCCTGTATCATTGTGGCAAATGACTGCAGTGCCAGCAGCACTGTCCTGAGTTCCAACAGGTTTATGTGTAGCAGAGATTCCTGTTTGGTCCATGTACCATGTGCAGTGTGATCCCCCAGGTGAGCTCCCCATCCCAGTAGGCAAGCATCCATGGTCAGCACCACAGCAGGGGACTGCTGCAGAAAAGGGACCCTTACCCTGACTGTCCCTGTCCTGCAACCACTGCAAGGCTTGCACTAGTGTGGAAGTCACTGGAACCACCTTGGACAGAGATTCCCTTCTCTGTTACCAGAAAGACCTGAGGTGAAACTGAATGTCCCTCATCTGAAACCTGGCCCCTGGATCCACAGCTGTGGCCACAGCCATATGGCACAAGAGCTGAAGAAAATGCCTTGCTGGTCGAGGGATGTGCAGATGGAAGGAGCCTGCCAACTGAACTATGTTGTCCACCCTTGCCAGTGGCAGGAATTGCTTTTGCCTGAATTGTGTCCAGTTCTGTCCCTATAAACTCCAGAAGCTGAACTGGCTTTAGGACTGACTTTATGAGATTTACCAGAAACCCCAGGGACTGCAGTGTATCCTGTGTGGTGATCAAAGATTCCTCTACCTGCTGGGGTGAGTGTCCCACGATTAGCCAGTCATCCAGGTAAGGAAACACAGTGACTCCTACCCTTGTCAGATGTACCACGACTGCTGCCAGGCACTTTGTGAAGGTTCTTGGTGCTGAGGATAGACCGAAGGGCATGGCCCTGAACTGATAATGGCCTGATGGCAGCTTGAACTTGAGATATTTTCTGTGAGACTGCCTGATAGGGATGTGGAAGTAAGTGTCCTTGAGATCGAGGGGATGCCAGCCAATCCCGTTGCCTTAAGGTGGGAAGAATCATAGCCAGAGTGACCATTTTGAACTTTGTTTTTTTCATGTGCTTGTTGAGGTATCTTAGATCCAGAATGGGGCACCACTCCCCATTTTTCTTCAAGGTTAGAAAGTACCTTGAATACAACCCTTTTTCTCTCTAAGGTAGAGGAACAGGTTCCACTGCTCTGCTTTGTAGTAAAGTGACTACCTCTGCCTCCAGCAGGGCTGTTTCTGATTTGGTGGCAGGTTTGAATGATCTTGCTCTTGTTTTTGGGAATGATTTGAAGCTTAGAGCAAGACCCTGACTTATTACTTCCAGGACCACTTGTCTGTGGTAATGGATTGCAATGCCTGGAAGTAATAAGTCAGTCTGCCTCCTACTGGGGTTGGGGAGGCAGCCTGGACAATCACCTCAGGGGGTCTGCTTGACAGGGGTCTTGGGCTGAAGGCTAGGTTGAGCATGACCAGCACCTCTTCTGCCCCTACCCCTAAAACAGCCTCTTTGCTGCTGGTAGGCAGGGAAGGCCTGAGCCTAGTAGAAAGGCCTCTGATAAGATCTGCCCATACCTCCCCTACTTTGCTGTCTTTGTGGAGTGGCATCCCTCTCCTTGGCTGCAGCACTCTTGTATGCCACCCTGTATTCATCCATCTTTTTCATTCAGGCCTCAGTCTGTTCCCCAGAAAGAGAATTCTGCACTAGGGGGAAAGTACAGGGCCTTTATCTGGGAGACTTGGGAAAGGTTAGTGCACCTTAGCTATACAAACCTTCTCTGCGAAACAGCAGTGGCCATCACTCTTGAGGCACTATCATTGGCATCTACAGCCATGTGGAACTGGTACTTGGGCTGCCTCCACACCATTTTTTGCAATTTCTTCCAGGTCAGCTGCTAGCTGAGGTGAAGCCTTGCTAGCCAATTCCTGGACAGATTCCGATAGACTTCTGATACCTCGAGACATAAGCCATATAAGAAGCTTGTCTGATGCCCAGGGAAGCACCCAGATACCCTTTCTTAGCCAAAGAGTCAATTCTCCTGGAATCTTTTTCAGGAGGATTGGAAGCTAATGGAATGCTTGCTTTCTCACAAGCAGCAGCCTGGCCCACTCCATCATGACTGCAATGGCTAAACAAAAAAAACAGTGCCATTGCCAGCCAGCAAATACCTCCTGTCCATCTTTTTATCCACAGGGTGTATAGAGGTGGGAGTTTGTAAAATGTTCATGGTCTGTCTCTTGAGAAACTTGTGAATAGCTATTAATAGTCTCTTAGTAGCAGGCACACCCATCATTTCGACATAATCAGCCTCTTCTTCCTCCTCAGAGGCTTCCTGAGCAGGCAGCTCTAAAGCCTCTGCCACCTTTTTTATGAAGGCATAATGAGAGGAAGGGTCCCCAGAAGGGCAGGGTGGGGACTCAGCCTCTTAAGTGCTCTGGAGAGACTTCAGGCTCAATGGGTTCACCAAAATCCTTCTCCTTTTCTTCATCATCATCATCATCCCACTCCTGGTCATAATACGTTTCAGGATCATATGGACCAGAGGGGAGAGAAGTAACCAGTGTTTGAACCGGAATGATGGCTAGGGGACGCTGACCCGGTTCGCCCAGACCGGTCTGCAAAGATTGAATAATATGAATGGCTTTTGCTATTTCCTCAGTGGTTAGAACCACAACCATTTGTTTCTGCAGTTCCAAACCAGCAGTTTTTCTTTTCTGTTTTGCTGCAGGTGTTTCAATGCCCATATCAGCAGCTCTTTTACCAGTGGAGGTTTTGCTCTGGTCAGAAGGCCCCCCACTCCAGTTCTACTGGTTTCTCTTTAGTTGTGGAACCGGACCAAACTTCAGTGTCGGTTGATTTTTCAGCCATTCTCTCCTGCAGTCTATTGAGACATCTATCCAGCGTAGACTGAGGGAAACTTTTTTACAAATTTCACAGCCTGCCTTAAGGTGGTCAAACCCTAGGCAGAACACATAAATAAGATGTGGATCAGCCTTACCAAATGGCTCACCACACTCTGTACAATGCTGAAACCCAGTTCTCTTCTTGGATTTCTGTGACAAACCTCACACACACTTTTTTTTTTTAACGCTTATCCAAGTGGGCTGTTTAGTCCTGGACAAAAGAAAGTAAAGATCTTGGTTAAACGGTCGGTTTAGTGACCGAGGGAAAAACTGAGAGAAAATCTTGTTTTTTTTAACCAAAATCTACCAATCCCCAAAATAACTTAAACAGAGGAAAAACAAAACTTTTTACCTTAAGAATGTAAGTAAATGTCTTCGGTTTCCTCCCGGTTGCGAAAACTGATCATAAACCAAAAAACTTATCGGAAAAATGAAAATCTAGTCTATTCTTACCTGTAACCAAGGACAGAAGTTTTACATTTTAAAATAAAATAAACGGTGGTTATAAAAACTGATGAAATGAACTTCAACCGAAGGAGCTGAGGAGAGATCTCCGAGGCGACTTCACAGGCAGTCGGAGCAAAGAATCTGGCAGTTACATAGAATGTACCAGGAGCAATGGTTTGAAAACCGAGCTCGAGCCTACTGAATGTTCCGCTATTAGCATATAGGCTTTTAACTCTCTCATCTCCGGGGCAGTTTAACTGGAAGGGCTAACTGCATTAGTCAGAATACAGTAAGACTTCTTGGGACTTGAAGCACTATAATCACCCAAGCAGTCCAGTGGACCATTGTCATTAAATAACAAATCCGTGGTGTCTAGTGGGCAGACAGAGGGCATTTCCTTCCCTAGACTGTTGGCCCACTGAGTCCACCTCCTCCCCAATGTCTCTCTGATGGATGGAGAAGTGGAAATGTAGGCCATGCTAGTATAAAAATGATGCAAATGTATCCTGTGCTGTCCCCTAGTGCAGGTTGCCAAAATGCTGGTTTGTGAAGAGGGCATGGTGGACTGCATTACAGGGTGGAGTCGCCAGGTCAATGTACAAGGGAGATATTTGTCACAACAAGCCAGAACAAAAGTCAAAAAGTAAGGATGAAGAAGTTTTATGAAGCTTTCATTTAACTCATTCACTGCAGCCCACTGCAAGACCATTTTGCAAGTTTATTTCCAAGTAAATAGTCCTTCATTTATCCTTTGTCTACTTTGTGTCCTCTCCTAACCCTTCAAATATCACTGTATACACTTTGCATGCTGCTTCTCATGTTCCTTGATTGTGACTGATGAACTTTTCTTACAGCTATTGGGGACTGGCACTACTGGTGCTAAAACAAAAGACCAATTTTGCATGCATTTTGCTTGGATTTTAATCAAGTACTTCTTTTCTAAATTACCTCATTGCCTCTTTGTTCCTTTTTTTTCAGTGTACAGCATCCAGACATACAAACATATTTGCACGAGAAGTTCAGCTGAGCTCATCAGTTAATAATAACATTCTATAATGTCAGTTTGTTTCAAAGAGCATTGCTGCTACATGCCTGCTACCCACTACCGAGGTGCAAGCGGTTCTGCTGCTATTAGTGGCTGAGCCAAGCTCAACCTTAACAGTGTTTACCGGCACTGCAAGTGATTTCCCCACAGAGCACCAAGGAAACAAATGCACTCTCAGGGTTCTCCCTGCTGTTCCACACCCCAACAATTAGCGCTGCTTCTTGTGCTGCAGGTAATGAATGGGGTCTAAAATACTGCATTATTAGGAAAAAATGCAGTGTAAATGCCTCCGTTGAAACATGTGACTGTAGAATGATGAAACCAAGAAGTGCTGAAAGCTTGTGTTAAAAGGCATGTTAGAACATATGTATGCACACATTGTGTTCTATTTTATTACTTTGGTTTAATTTGGATAGGGACACTTTACTGTCAAAATAACTGTAGAACAGTAGTAACAGTTTGCAAAAGCACCTGGATAAACTGAGTTGGCTTAATTGCCTTTACAGACAGGTCTGTAGTTTGTTAAATGTTAACTCTAAGGCCCCGTTCACACTACAGCTCACTTAAGTAATCCGTTTTAAAAAACGGATTAGTTCTAACCATGCTACAGCGTTCGTACTGTAGCTCACTTCTGTAATCCGCTTCAGGCAATGCATGCTTGAGCATTCAGATTAATCTCTATAATCCATGTCAAGTTCAGCAGCATGTAAAAGCTGCTTACCATCATGCATTGCGTGCTTGCAATGTATCCCAGCATACCTTTATCTGTTGTCATGGATTTGTTTAGACATGGCGACTGACAGGGAGAGGCTTTTTCTGTCTCTGCTTACTGCTGCCTATTTGATGGGTTCTAGGTGGAGGATTGGTGAAATGAGGAGGAGAAGGCTGTGTAGGCAATGCAGACAGCGTGTGCTGCATCAGTTCATGGTTAAACTACATAACTTACTGCTTATACTGCATCGTGTAATGGGCACTGCATGCACGTCATTTAGTTTTGAAAAGGACATTTGGTGCAGATAGTGGAGCCCAGTGTGGTGGGATGACATTGTGTTGTGTACTTGGGGAGAGGAGGAGTGGATCAGCAATTTTCGAATGTCCCCGGCATCATTTAACATGCTCTGCACAGAGCTGCGGGACTCCCTCGCCAGATGTGACACTCATTTAAGACAGTGTGTTCCAGTGGAGAAACGAGTGGCCATCACTCTGTGGAAGTTGGCCACTAACATCGAGTACTGAACGCTTGGTCACCTGTTTGGTGTTGGACGATCAACTGTATGTGAAATTATTGTAGATTTTTATGAGGCAATTGTTAATATCCTCATGCCACGTGTTATACGGATATCAAACATCAGTGAAGTGGTCAATGGATTTGAGCATGAATGGAGCTTCCCTTGTTGTGGTGGGGCAATTGACTGTACCCATTTTGCCAATATCTGTCCTCCTAACAATGCCACAGACTATTTCAACAGGAAGAGCTACTACTGAGTTATAATGCAGGTAGTGGTGGACCATAAATTCTGTTTCCAAGATGTCAATATTGGTTGGCCTGGAAGGGTACATGATGCCCGTGTTTTTAAGAATAGTTCACTGTACAGAAAAGGGCAGGAGGGTACATTGTTTCCACCCAGCACAAAAGAAATTGGTGGAGTGACTGTCCCAATAGTTATCATAGGAGACTTGCGTACCCACTTCTGCCGTGGGTCATGAAACCATTCCCCGATTATAATGACCCACAGAAATGTAATTACAATTACAGGCTTAGTTGTGCCTGCATGGTGGTGGAGTGTGCGTTTGGCTGGCTGAAGGGCAGGTGGCGATGTCTCCTAAAGTGACTGGACTTCTCCCTGGATCATGTTCCCACTATTGTTGTGGTTTGCTGTGTACTCCACAGCAAGTGTGAGACAAAATCAGAGCAATTCCTGCCTGAGTGGATGGATGACAGTGATGTGTTCCAGCAGCCAGAGGCACATCATGGATGGCATGAGGATAGCAGCACAGCAGAGTTATGCCGTCAGTCACATACTGTTCATGACACCCTTGCCACCTACCTGGATACAGTGGTATGAGATGTTGGACAACTGCGTTTACCTGGAGTTGATATAGGTAATATTGTCACACATGCAAGTAAATAATAGTCATGCCATACATAATTAAGGCCTTTTTTTATTGCTCTCTGTTTGAATTATTTGTTACACTGTTATGAGTTCAGAGGAGGCAGAGCAATGACAGTCGATTACTGTACCCATCACATTACAGGGAGTGGACTGCTAAGAATGCTCTTGATCCACAAATGATCATTGTGCTAATGTGCAGCAGAAGGGAATAATTAAGCAATAATGCCCAACAGGGTGTGTTGTGCTGGGATAACGTCATGCCTCAGGTGGTTGGTCACGAGGCCACAGGCTGAGTGCGTCCAATAACTGAGGCGTGACGTTATCCCAAACGACACACATCCTGGAGTGCATCATTGCTATGATACAATGGCTCGTTGTTATATGTAAAATAAAAAAATAGTTTTAAAGAATGTTTTTATTAGTGTGGAAAAATATTTTTGTTTCTTAAGGGGAGATGCAAAAAAAGGGATCATCATCCATAATATCATCAGCCATAAGATCATCTGTGGTTCACAATGAGGCTGAGACTAGACCCGTGATGTTGTGCTGTGATAACATCACGGGTCCAGTCCCAGACTGACCAATCAGAGACCAGGATTTTTTCTTGCCATTGTATAATGAAATAACACTGCAGTTGCACAATGTAACTAGTTCAGTAGCTGATTTCATCTGTGTTGCACTGTTTTGTGTATACTGACTTCATATACAAAAAAATTGCCTTAAGAACAATATATAACTTTACTGATTTTTTTTAGCGCACAACAATGCACCAGCAAAAGACACAGCAAACATGTTTTTCTGCAGAAAGAAAAACAGTCACACATCAGGGACTGGCAATACCAGTACTATCTGTCTTCGAGGGTGGAGCTCTTGCAGCAAGTAATACCATTGGGACTGAGTCCCAAGCAATACGCAAGGACAGGCCCAGGCCTGAGGGCGGTAGGGAGAGATGCTGAAAAACAGATGAAACATATTAGAAAGGCATTTAAGAGAGTAGGCCCTGCAGGACTGCTAGTCCAAAACCTGCTCTCCTTCTGGATGCAATGTCCAGGCTGTAATGTCTAATGAAAATGTGGACTGAACTCCATGTAGCTGCAGCACAAATATCTGCTGCGGTGCCATTTTTGAGTGCTGCGAAGGAGGAGGCCACTGCTCTGGTAGAGTGGCCCCTGACTGTTCTCGGAAGTGGTTTGTTATGATGCTGGTAGCAGAAAGTAATGCATTGCACCAGCCAATGGCTAGTGACTGTTTTGAAACAGGAGCCCCTAACATTCGCGTGGAGAATGAGATGAACAATTGGTCTAACTGTCTGGAGGAGCGAGTCCTGTGGAGGTAATACCTCAAAATTCTGTGAACATCCAAGGTGTGCAACAGCATTTCACCTTGGTTAACAAATTCCGGATAATAAACTGGAAGGTTTATGTCCTGGTTAAGAGTTAACATGGACACCACCTTTGGCATGAACTTAGGGTTCATGCACAGGGTCACCCTGTCCCTGTGGAAAACTACTGAAGGTTCCTTACAAATCATGGCCTGAAGCTCAGAAACCCTTCAAGCAGAGGTAATGGCTACCAAAAGGAGGGTCTTCCATGAGAGGAATCGCAGCTTGCAAGAGGCTGCTGGGTTGAAGGGAGGAAGGGTGAGTTTCTCTTGGATGAAAAGTAAGTCCCAAGGAGGAATGATGTCTCTCCTGGGAGGTCTGATATGTATGACCCCTCATAGAAATGTCTTACAGATGTTGAGCTGTGCCAGTTTTATCTCTGATAGGATCATGATATGTAGAATCTGCACACGTACACCTTCATGGACAAATAGCTCAGTCCTAAATCCAGAAGGTGACAGACATTTTCTAGTATGTGCCTAGCTGGGCAACTCAGGGGATCTAGGGCACAGGCCATAGCCCATAGACAGAAGCGTTTCCATTTCAGAGCATAGGTGGCCCTGGTGGAAGGCTTCCTCGCTGCAACCAAGATCTCAGCCACCCTGCTTGACGCTCCTAAGCTCTCTTCCATTAGGGCTGCAGGAGCCACGCGTACAGGTGAAGAGAGTGAAGAGCAGGATGGACCAGTGTCCCCTGCTCTTGTGAGAGCAACTGGGTGGAGAGTGGCAACTGAATTGGAGACTCCAGTGACAGTTGCTGGAGCAACGGATACCAGATCTGATGGGGCCAAAGAGGAGCCACCAGAATCATTCTGGCTCCTTCTGACTGCAACTTGAGCAGTACTCTCTGAATGAGGGGAAAAGGAGTGAAGACATACAGGAACTTCCCTGTCCAAGAGAGGGACAATGCATCTCACCAAAAAACACCAGGCCCTGGAACGACCGAGCAAAAATTTCGCAGTTTGGCGTTGCACGGGGACGCAAAGAGGTCCAACTCTGGATGGTCCCAGTGACCAAACAGGTCATCTGCGATTTCTTGGAGCAGTTCCCACTTGTGATTCAGAGAGATAGAGCAGCTGAGACTGCCAGTGAGAACGTTCTGAACCCCAGGCAGATGAACTGCAATGAGATCCCAGATGGTGTTCTACTGCCCAATCCCTCACTCTTATGACCTCCCTGCAAAGGGGGCACAAATGAGTCCCCCCTTTCTTGTTGATGTAGAAGACCACTGGTGTGTTGGCTGTCTGTACCAGGAGAGAACCCATTGAGAGTTGGTCTCTGAACACGATAAGTGCATTCAGCACGGCTCTCATTTCCAGAACATTTATATGTGAGAGCTCTCTATGGCAGACCAAGACCCCTGGGTCCTGTGATGCCCTAAATGAGCTCCCCAACCAGACAGAGAGGCATCTGTGGTTAAAATCTGGAGAGAGGTGGGTCTCTGGAATGGAACTCCTCCTGCAAGACTGTCATGACGGAGCCACCGAGGGAACGTTGTGCCGCCCGAGGCATCTGGATTCGGAGATCCAGATCATCTACCAACTGGTCCCATTGGACCCTGAGATGCCATTGGAGGGTCCTCATATATAGTCTGGCTAAGGGTACTGTGGCTATGGCAGTTGCCGTATGGCCCAGAAGCTGCAGAACAACCCTGGCAGGAGCAGGGGGGCCCTCTGGAGCCTGCTGGCCAAATCCCAAAGGTGGTCTGCCCTGTCTAGATGCAGAAAGGCTCTACCCTGCCCAGTGTCCAGAACAGCCCCTATGAATTGCAGCCTTTGGATCAGCCAAGGGTGTGATTTTGGCCAGTTTACTGTGATCCCCAGGGAGGAAAATAAAGCCAGTGTCTCTTGCAAGGCGATTAGAAGCTCCTCCTCCAACCGACGGAGAGGAGCCAATCATCCAGGTAAGGGTAGATGAAGAGGCCTCTCCTTCGGAGGGCTGCCACTGCGACAGCTAGACACTTGGCGAAAACCCTGGGGGCAGAACAAATGCCAAAGGGGAGTACCCTGGATTGGTAGTGCTTATCCTGTAAGCTGAAATGCAGAAACCTTCTGTGAGATTTCAGGACCCTAATATGTATGTAGGCGTCCTCCATATCTAGGAAGCACAACCAGTCCCCTTGCTGGAGAAAGGGGAAGGGACCTGCCAGAGTGACCATCCGAAACCTCTGGTATTTTACAGAGAGATTGAGCTGGCTCAGATCCAGAATGGGACGAAGGTCTCCCGTTTTCTTTGGGACCAGGAAGAAATGAGAGTAGTAACCCTTTCCCTTCTGGGCTTGTGGAACCTTTTGGATGGATCTTTTTTCTAGGAGCTGTTGAATCTCTGCTTCTAGAAAGAGACGGTGTTCTGGTGGACAATGGGTCGGGGGGATTGGCTTGCCATTGGGATAGAGGCGAACTCTATCATGTACCCTTTTCGAATGGTATCCAGTACCCATTGGTCCACAGTGATACTGGACCATTTGAGTGGATTGAGAGCAAACTGCCCTCCTACCTTCTCGCTCTGCCTGTCCCTGAAGGGAGAAGAGGCAAAGGGCATCAGGCTGAGGGGATGGGGGGCCTTGGGCCCTGAGAGTTTTGGGCTGCTTGGGGCTCTGGGAACCTTGAGGGGCAGGTGACCCCGCCTCTTGAACCCCTGACCGTGGGACTGTTTACTCCCCTGTCCCTGCCCTTGCCCTTTGCGAAAAGGGCACCGGCAGGGTCCCTGAGGCTCAGATTTATACATGTGGTGCACATCAGCCACTGCTTTTCCTGACTCCTGAAGTTGCTTAACCATTTGTTCAACTTCTTGGCTAAATAGAATGGGATCCTGAAAGGGGAAATCCATAACAGACTCTTGTAGGTCCGGTTGGAAACCCGTGAGCCTAAGCCATGATTGCCTTCTTATGCAGACCCCCAAAGTGGCTGCTCTGGAGGCCATATCCATGGCATTGTAAGAACACCTAAGTTTGTCGACATCTAATCCCAACTGGGACCATGCCAGAATTTCTTGTTTTGAGGCGGAGTCAGGCATAGCTTCGATGAGATCCACTGTCTTCCTCCACAGCGACTGTTGGTAAGTAATCATGTGGGCCATGAAATTCAAAGACCTGGTGGCCCCAGTGGCTGAGGAGAATACTTTTCAGCCCCAACCGTCTAACTTTTTAGAGATGGGATCTGGAGGTTGGGAACTCAAGTACTTTGGCTGGGAACCCCTGCCATGGGCGGCCATGAGGACCAACGAATTGGCCTTTGGTTGCTTGGTCAGAAAGGGTTTGGACTTCAGAGGCTTATAAAGCCTGTCCACCTTCTGAGAGACTGCTGGTATGGAAGATAGCATATGCCAGGTGAGGCATGTTATGTCCTGAAATGATTCCATGAACAGTGGAATCACCAAAGGTTTGGGTTCCTTCTCTATGAGGAACTTGGCTAGGCGCTTGCGCTCTGGGTGCAGATCCACCGTGTCCCACTCGTATATATCCTGGATGTGCCTCATAATGTCCAGAAATGAGGGATCATCTTGGGGGGGGGGGAATCTTTAGGTCCTGGGAAGGGAGGACATAATTCCCCGTCAGAGTAAGGCTATGAATCCACGTCACCCTAATCAGAGGACGACGTGACAGGAGGGGAAGAAGGAGACAGAGATGAAGGTTGTTTCCTTCTCTTCCCCTTAGGGTCTGGACATGGGTGCTCACCCTCACCCTCCTAAGGCTCTGGGGTGGGAGGGGGACTCATGGGTGGTGGAGGAGGGACAGTGTCTGGGGGTCTATACAGACGATCCCCGTTCACTGTATTCCACCATGTAGTAAACAGACTCCTGATGTTTGCTACTGGGACGACCGCAGGGGTTGGCGCCAGGTCTGAGGTGCTGGGCATCAGGTCTTTCGGTGCGGGCATCTGGGAGTCTGGCTCAGAAGGCGTCAGGTCCGGGATCCTGGTGTCAGTAGGCCGACGACCAGCAACACCCTCGTCTGTTGGTCTGGCATCCAGTATGGCTTTGTCAGGTGTCTGGTCCCTTGGAAGAGGGGCGGATGGCTGGTCTTCATCAGGCGACTGCCCCGTGTCAGGCATCAGGGAGCGGGTTGATGGAGTAGGCGACCGGCTAGGCTTGCACTGATCTGGAGGAGGGCACACCTTAGCCAGAGGGAGAGGCATCTGAGCCCGGGTGACCTCCTGCCTACTTGAGGGTTCTTCCAAGCGCTTGTGCTTATCAGAAAAGCTGGGCCTGTCCTAAGCCCTGGACAGGCTTTCCTGGGTCGACCAAGAGGGTTTTATGGGTCGATGAGCCAGGGAAGAGTGATGGTGTCCCGATGAGGCCGACTCCCAATGTTTGCCCTGATAGGAGGCGGGAGCGGACTTAGACATGCAGGAAGGTTTGGATGGTTGGGTCGGAACCAAACCTCCGGCCAGAGGATGAGGAAGACGAGGCCTGCTTGGCTGGCGACTTAGGGCGGGATTCAGAACTGGCCTGATCCTTATCGCTGTGGTGAAGCTTCCCCCCTGATGACCTATCTTTGGGTGGGGAATCTCTGGCAGGAGAGGAAGAGCTGGCTTCTGATCCTCGCTGCATGGCCACAAGCTTCTTTTCTAGCAGGACAGTCTTGAGTGTGTTGACCCTCCTGGTGCGTGTCTTCTGGTTGAACTTCTGGCAATGTGTGCAGGTGTCGGGCTGGTGTTCTTGGGCCTAGGCAGAGGAGGCTGGCCGTGTGGCCATCTTTGGCCGGGATCTACTTCCCTTATGCACACTTTACCTTTCGCCATGATGGGGAGGGCGACAACATACATGAGGCATTGTTTGAAAGTTTTTTTGAAGAACTAAGAACTTCTGACGTTCGACGACTGTCGACTGCAAAAGAAAGTGTCCAAGGAGCCGAACTACGCGGGTCGATGGCAGAAAAAGAACTGAGATGGTGCCAGGGGACCGCCCCTTTATACCACGTATGACGTCAACGTCGGGGGTGGTCCCCTGCCACAGACTGCTAGCTACAAGTTTTCCATGGGGTCCTGCCACCTGCCGGCTTCAGTCCTAATGGTATTACCCGCTGCAAGAGTTCCACCCTCAAAGACAGATTAAATATTTGAGCTATGAGATGATTTACAGTAATGTCCTGGCAGACAACAGCAGCAAGGGTTACATTACGAATGAAGAATGTTTCTTTTCATGTATTGATGATACTGGTAAGACATAATCAGCAAATCGTTGCCTGTTTTCATATGTAACCATTTAATGCATAGAAAAACATGAAAAGACAAAACATTCAATTTATACAATTACAACAAGAATGAGACAGGCCGAATTTATGCAACATGTTCTTAAAAATAGCCCTAGACTTGCTGTTTCTACCTTACTTTGGCAAACTGTTTGAAAATCCAGTGGCATAGTATTTGACAGCTTGTTACCCTGCTACAGTTTCCCTATAAGGAATATTAAAAACACAAGCCATCTGATAGAAGGGGAACAATTCCAGTAGGGAAGGGGGAAGAAGTAGGGCCATGCAAGCTGTGAAAGTTGACCTGCTGGTCCATTTTCTAGTCCGGCTGGAACAAAACCTGATTAAGCCCAATTTAACCCAATATTAAAAAAAATGGGCTGCATGGTACCCCCACTCACACTGCTCCACCACAGTCATGCACCCATTTATCATCCTACTGCACTGACTACCTCACAGCCACTCCCCTACCAGACTAATTTTATGTAGCCAGCCTTAAAAGACCAGAAAGGGACTGTTTAGCAGTGTTTTAGCCACAAGAAATTTTTGGGCCTATTTCCACTTTTTTCTCTATAGATTGTTTGCCCCCGTTATGTCCATCAGGGATATACCCAGTTCCCAGAGATATACCCTGTTTTGACCCATTAACTCCCATCCTCCATGGATCCCTCCCTCCTGACATTTCCCACAGTCTCAAGAAATTGTCCACTGTGTGCACTGGGATCTACTGTCAGGGGCTGTAGGATCCAGGAAAAGCCTTGGAAGTCCAGGTCATCATCTAGAATGTCATTATTTTTTTCTCCTAGCTTTTCTCCCTGCTTTCTTCTTCCTCCAGTGGCGTGGGTGTACCTCATTGAGTTGCCACAGAAGCATGCAAGTCCTGAGGAGGGCGCAAGCTCCCAAGGTCCACCACAGGGGCTACTGCTGCACTGAAGCCCAATGCTAACTCTTACTGACCACAGCACACTGCTGGGCAGCAGCGGCTGTCATCTGACTTGCCTCCTGACGTGGCATCTTGAGTTTGTTCCCGAACTCTGGTCACCTACCCGGCAGTGTAGCCTGCTGCCTCTGAGCCATCGGTGAGGTCTGAACTTCAATGTGGCCCATACTGTATCTCCAAACCTCCCCCAAACTTGAAAAGAGACACTTTTTTAAACAAAAGTCACCTACAAGGCAGATCTGCCTCTGAAGCAGACATTATGGATGGGGCAACCTCTAAAACTGAAGAGCTGAGCTACACTGCTGTGCCAGCTTCATGGTGTAGTGGAAAGGTCAACAGCCAGATAAACAAAAGACTGTGGGGTTCGAGTCCGGACAAGATCACCTCAGTTTTCTTCTGTTAGAATTTCACTTGAGTGGTGGTCCACAGCTGCATGGAAAATATATAAGAAAAGGGACTTAGATGTGAGAACAAATAAGTGCAACAGTAAAGGTTTGCCTTGGAGGCAGATCTACCTTAGAGGCGACTTTTGTTCAAAGTGTCTCTTGCCCCAAACCTATGGTCCAACCTGATTCCCAGTCCTACAATCAAGGTAATCACTTCCCCAGCACGGCAGTCTGGTAGTGAAGGTACTATGAAATTTTTCCATCAAGAACATTCAGCTTTTATTTAGCTTGCAATGTAAAAGCCCCAGCTGGGATTAGAACCCTAGTTGCCAGCTTCATAGGTTTTGACTTAACCTCCACACCCCAGGAGCTGCCATTCACTTAGAAACATAGAAACATAGACTTTGGCGGCAGATAAGGACCGCTAGGCCCATCTAGTCTGCCCATTTCCCTACCTACAGGATAGGCCGCAGATCCTAGTTAACCAACAGCCTATATCTTCCTGCCCCCCACAAGAATTGCCTTATGTCTGTCCCATGCATTCTTGAATTCTCCCACAGTTTTAGACCCCACAACTTCCTCAGGAAGGCTGTTCCATGCATCCACTACCCTCTCTGTGAAATAATACTTCCTCCATTGCCCTGAACCGCCCTCCTTCTATCTTTAAATTGTGTCCCTTGTTCTTGCCGTCTCTTTTTCTGAAAGATGTTACCCTCTTGGACTTTGTTGATTCCCTTGAGGTACTAGAAAGTTTTATCATGTCCCCCTCTCCCTTCTTTCCTCAAGGGTATACATATTAAGCTCCTTTAGTCTCTCCTCATATGGCTTCTCTTGCAGACCCTGCACCATTTTAGTTGCCCTCCTCTGGACTGCCTCTATCCTGTCTATGTCCTTGCGAGATGGGGTCTCCAAAACTGGACACAGTATTCCAGATGGGGTCTCACCAACTGTCTGTACAGAGGGATAACAACTTCCTGTTTTCTGCTGCTGATGCCTCTCCCTATACATCCCAGTATACCCCGCCTCCCTACTGCCTTCTCACATTGCTTGCTAACCTTAAGGTCGCCTGATATGATTACCCCAGGTCCCTTTCCTGTTTTGTTGTTGTTACTAGCTCCCCACCCATTGTGTATTCTTCCCTGGGTTCTTGTTTCCCAGGTGCATTATTTTGCACTTTTTGCATTGAATCCTAGCTGCCATACGTCTGACCATTCCTCCAACCTTGCACCAGTCCCTTTTCATCCTTTCCACGCCTCCTTGTGTATCAACCCTGTTGCAGATCTTTGTGTCATCTGCAAAAAGGCATACTTTTCCTTCCAGTCCCTCTGCAATGTCACTGATGAAGACATTAAAAAGGACTGGACCCAATACTGAACCCTGCGGTACCCCACTAGTAACCATCCTTTCTTCAGAGTGGACTCCATTTACAATTACCTTCTGTGTCCTGTTGTCCAGCCAATGTTTTACCCAGGCTACCACCCTGGGACCCACTCCCAGGCTGGTTAATTTGTCTAATAATCTTTTGTGTGGGACTGTGTCAAATGCCTTGCTAAAGTCTAGGTAGGCCATGTCCACAGCCCCTCCCTGGTCTACTACTTTGGTCACCCAGTCAAAGAAATCTATTAGATTCATCTGACATTACCTTCCGCTGTGAACCCATGCTGCCTTGGATCCTGTGCTCCACTGACCTCCTAGGTACTCAACTATTCTTTCCTTCAAAGTGACTCCATCACTTTCCCTACCACAGAGGTCAGACTGACAGGTCTGTAGTTTCCTCCTCTGTCTTGGTCCCACTTTTGTGAAGGGAATCACATCCGCCTTCCTCCAATCCTGGTGCACACCATCCTCCCATGATTTATTAAAAAGAGTAGCCAGTGGTTTCACTAGTTCCTTCCTTAATTCTTTTAGAATTCTGGGGTGAATTCCATCAGGACCCATTGCTTTGTCCACCTTCAGTTTTAGGAGTTCTTGCAGAACCCTTTCTTCTGTGAAAGGACTGGGATCGACCCCCCTATCAAGAGTGCTTCTGTTAATTGGATTAGGCACTCTTTTGTGAATACTGAGCAGAAATATTCGTTCAGTATTCCTGCTTTTTCACTGTCCCCCTCTGCCCACCCACCGTTCATTCTATTCAGTCTCACTATCCCTCCCTTTGTCTTTCTACGCTCGCTGATGTACCTATAAAAGGTTTTATCCCCCTTCTTAACTGAGTTGGCTATCTTTTCCTCAGTTTGGGCCTTTGCTATTCTGACTTCCCTCCTTGCTTCTTTCTGCCTTAACTGGTACAGCTCTCTGTCCTGCTCCTTCTGTGTTTCCTTATACTTCCGGAATGCTATCTTTTTCTTCCTGACTTTCACAGCCACCTCTCTTGAGAACCACAGTGGCTTTTTCTTTCGTTTTGATTTGTTTATTTGCTTCACACAAAGGCTTGTTGCCTCTGTGATGGCAGTTTTGATAATTCCCCATTGTTGCTCCACACCTCCTTCTAGCCTGTTTGCTAGTGCTTTTCTGAGGCACTTTCCCATCTTGCCAAAGTCAGCCCTCCTGAAGTCCAGTACCCTCACTTTTGTATGGCTTGACTCTGTAGCTGAGTTTAACATAAACCACACTGTTTGATGGTCACTTGTCCCCAGATGGTAACCCACTTCTAGATCTGAGATCCTCTCACTGCCCCCATTTGAGAGTATGAGGTCTAAGATTGCTCCTTCACGAGTGGGTTCCGAAACTAGCTGTCTAATGCCTGCCACCTGTAGGGCATTAAGAGTGGCCCTGCTCTTGGATGTGGCTGCAGCAAATGTGCTCCAGTTAACATCTGGCATATTCAGGTCTCCCATCTACAGTATCTCCCCTTTCTCTGCCATTCTAAGAATGCCTTCCATCATATCCTTGTCCATTCCTTCCCCCTGACATGGGGTCTGTACACAACCCCTGTGCGGATTGTGGTGCCTTTCCAGTCTCAAGGTGACCCACAGTGCCTCCTCTCCTCCCTGTTTACTCTTTTGTTCAGTTGCTTTTATCCCTTCCTTTACATGAGAGAGCTACTCCTTCCCTCTTCTCCCTGCCTGTCTCTCCTGTAGGTTATGTACCCTGGTATTAACATCCCAGTCATGGTTCTCTGTACCATGTTTCTGTGACTGCCTACGATATCCTGGCATCTCTCTCATTAAGGCCACCAGCTCAGGAGCTTGTTGCTCAGACTACGGCGTTGGTACTCATTACCTCCATTTCCTGATGCCCTTACCCCTTTGCCCCATCCCTGTCCTTCTTGCCTTTGCCACTTTCTCCATTTACCCCAGCCCCTCTCCCTATCGACACCTCCATGTTGGTGTTTGCCACACTTACTACCGTGATTGTTTGGGGGGGCTAGGATTTTCCTGCTCCTTTCCAGTGCCTCCCCCCTTGGCTAGTTTAAAAGCTTGCCAATGAAGCATTTAAACCTATCACCTAGGATCCTGGTTCCCCTCCAGGACAGATGCAGCCCATCATGCCAGTACAGGCTTGCATCACTCCTGGTGGACCCCAGTCCCCAATGAAGCCAAATCCCTGTGTTCCACACCAGTTTTTCAACCACTGATTGAATCCCATGGTACGGAACACCCTAGCCTCTCCTATGCCATAAATGAGTAGCACCTCCGAGAAGGTTACCGTGCGTGCTACTTGACTAAGGCCCTTCCCCAATTCCACAAACTCTTCCTGCACTTCTCTAATCCCTTTCTTAGCCAGGTCATTTGTTCCTAGGTGGACAATGACATCCAGCTCCCTCCCCTGTGCAGCTGCTCCGGCAATCCTGAGGATTCGCTCCCTGTCCCTCCAAGCCATGGCACCAGGCAGGCACCTTACCTCCCTCTCCCCTTCCTTGCCCAGTTCTACCTTCCTAACAATGGAGTCCCCCACCAGGAGTTGTTTCCTTCCCCTGCAGGGTCCCCTACCACCCTCCTGTGGGTCTCCTTTGTGGAGGTTCCCAGCATCCTCCTTGGTCTCCACTGTGGGTGCCTCCATAGAGGAACCACACTTTGCCAGAATGGCATAGGAATTGTGGAGAGGTACAACTGGAGGGATGCGCCTCTGTTCCACCACCCTCACCTCCCTGAGCCCACTGTGGTCCAACCGCTCCTCTTTCTTGGCAACCTCTGAGGCAGCGGTGGCACTGGTGGTCCCTGGATGGAAGAGGAGGTCCCACAAATCCTGGCCAACTCAGCCTGGAGATGAGCAACCTCCTCCCTCAGCCCAGAGAGGTGCCTGCAGATGGGACAACACCGCATCCTCCAGAACATCTCCTGGAAGACTGCTGCTCCACAGCCACTGCACTGCACCACTCCAATCATCAGTTCAGCTTGGCAGCTCACAGTTCGAGTTGTAGGTTAGCAAGCAAGGGACCAGGGGTTTGAATCCAGGTTGGAACATTTTTGCATTCTCAGGAAGAGATCATGGTTCAAATCCTCTCATGGGCTTGCACATTTGAAAAAAAAAGCAAAACATCAGTCGAAATTTCACTAGTGTTGCAGTTCAGGATGGCGTGGAGCTGGAAAAGAAAATTTTACAGAAAACCAACAAACTTAGTTAAGAACAACAACTTATGTGAGTAAGAAATGTTTCTGTCAGGACAAGTTCCTTGCAGGACAGTTTCACCATACATTTACAAGATGAGCTAAAATAATCCCATCATGATGCCCAAACAGCCTGTCACAGGAAGCTGCAGCAGTCCTTGGTACCAAAGGCTGAACTTTCAAAGATTGGATTCTGGTGGATTTGGCACACTTTCTTTTTGTGCCAGAATTTTAGTTTTGTGTTTTTGTGACTCTTATAGACGGTACACTGCTAACATCTTTATCTAACACTGAATATGTTAATCTATGTACCTGCTTCACTGGCCATGGCTACTGCATGTGTACTGCATTTATTTTTGCCTTTTTGCCCAGCAACAGTAAGTTGCTATTTATTTTTTTGCACCTTTTGCCAAGTTGTTCAGTACAATCTGTCCCCCCCCCCCCATTCATCTGGAAACAAGCTGTTACCAGCTATATGGCTTTCCTGTTTAAACTTTTGAAATAAATAAAATAATATCCATCTTTGGTTATTTGCAGGATGATGGGACTCAAAATCTTTAAATCGAATTGGGCTGGGCTGGCAGAGTAGCCTAGATGTTAGAGTAACAAACTGTGAATGAGCTTGGTACATCCAGCAGACCTGAGTTTGAGTCCTCCAACCTCCACTTGCATAATGCATGACCCTGAGCAAATCACTTTACCGCCCCAGTGCTCCTGGGTCGACCCTGAAATCAAGCCCTGTACCTAATAGACCTTACCTGGTTACCAAACACTAAAATATTTAGTGTATCTTTGAAATTTGGCTGCATGCAGCAGGAAAAAAAGATACAGTGGGTTCCATATCACCATGTTTCTGCTGCAGTCCCTGTAGCTAGTGGCCTGTGGTCCACATTTAAAAGTACAGTCCCAGGCTATGCAAGAGAACTCCATGACAATGGCTGGCTCACCAGGGCAGTGGCCACAGCATCCGCTTGCGGCGCTGGCGACCCATGTTCGGAAGTGAGCATGGGTACCAGAGGTTCAGTCAGACGGGAGGTAGGATGAGCATCTGACGGACTGCTCTCCTCCTCCGGCGAGGAGGGCTAGTTCTGGTTTCCCTGGTTATCAGTGACATCCAGCAGAGGCTGGGTGTGCAACAGTCTGGGCCACTTTGGGAAAGGGAGGAAGCAATGGCAGACATCCGCAGGTTAGGTATAGGAGCACTCCCATCTCCCGCATCTGACATCACTTCATGTCTGTGCCTCTTGATGGCAACAGAACAGTGGAAAACCCTGTTGGTTGGCAGGAAGATGTCACTCCTCAGCCCCCATGTCCACTGCTGGATCCTGCCCTCCTGGGTCCTGACCACCTCCTTCCTTCAACTCCGCCTGCAAGGCATTGGATAGTTTGGGAACACCATGGCACAGTAGGTGGCCCCACCTTGGGGGTCATGACTGGGGGGGCCCTTTAGGTGTGTCATGGGTGGGTCGGGAGATCAGGATCACAGGCTGGGAGGGTCTCAAACCAGACAGATACAGGCAGGAGCTGACTGATGGGGCCCCAGCTGATGGTGATGGGAGGGAAAAATAGCTGAAAAAAAAATCCACAACAATGCCCAGACCTCCCACCTAAAACCCTACACACAGTACAAGGGGACCTACTCTGACAGTCACATACTCTTCCATTGGCTTGCTTCTGTATTTACATCTGCACCTCTAGCTTCCTGATGTCACATCACTGATGACCCAGTGAGTTTGGGGGGAGGGATTGTGACTGCCACCATACCCCCCACTTGTCTACAATTGTTTCTATTTACAATTTTAATCCTGCTTCTTATAATTGTTCAAAAAAGAAATAAACAAACAGATAGGGAACTATGAATTCCGTGGCTATAGTGTCATCAACAGGTTCTGGTGACATCATAACCATGAGAGCGAAGCACCAGTGGTTCTTTGATATGACCAGAACCTTTTTAATTTTTGTAATATATAATCAGAGTTGTTTCAGACACTAAAGAGCAACTCTACACTTCTGCGCGTTATCATAAACATGACGTTTCAGCTATAACAATTTACTAAAGAATACCTCTTTTTAATTTTCAGTTTTCGTTTCCAGGGTTTATAACACATTATGGGAGTCTGTTCAAACAGCCAGTATATAAAGCAGTGGCCTATCTCCAAATGACTTCATAGTGTCTTTGTTAATGAC
Organism: Neoceratodus forsteri; assembly: GCA_016271365.2. Classification (NCBI taxonomy): domain Eukaryota; kingdom Metazoa; phylum Chordata; order Ceratodontiformes; family Ceratodontidae; genus Neoceratodus; species Neoceratodus forsteri. The sequence goes on along the minus strand of CM057459.1, from coordinate 1,278,806,756 downwards.
ATAGTAATGCTCACCACAACAGCCGGCTATGATGTCACAAACAGCAATTGTTAGGTCCGCTGGAAACAGTCAGATGCTGTTTAAAAAAGTCTGTGACATTTATGCAGCATTATCTGAAATATTTAGTAGCCCAAGAATAAAAGAAGGCAAATGAAAACTAGAAAACACTAGTCAAACATACTGTAAAAATGATTGAAAATCTAATAGTTTTGACCTTTTTATTTTAGTATAGAGCTGCTCTTTACCAAACAGACGGAGTCATTTTCATTCTGACTGAAGTACTTTTACTATTCTACACCATGCTTACAGTGAAAGCTCACTTATATAGTACTAGGCATGTGCTTTTCCAACAGTTCGATCTCATGATGCTAGTGCTGACGTCAGATTGATGGTAAAATTAGAATTCAATCTCGAAATGCTATCATTGATGGTAATATCAAATCATGATATCACAATGATGGTTTTAAGGGCTTTGGATGTCTGTTTCCCTATGGAAAAATGTGCCCATCCATAAATTGCATTGTACTTTTACAAACTGTAAGATATCCCCAGAGTGAAGAATATGATTGTGCAAACTTCCCCCAAACTGCAGCACTTCAGTATAGTTCTAGAAGGCTCTCTTGCGTTGGATGATGGAGCAGTTGAGTCTTAAGTCTTGGAGTCCTTAAACCATTTTTTTTTGGGGGGGCATGCTGAACTGAGTAGGGTGGGACACTGTGGTGGAAAACTGCATGGTCTGTAAGTTACAGATCTGAGGCCACCCAGCTTATTAAATATGTGCCCCTGACTTTAGAATTGATCTCAGTGAAAGATCAGTGTTTGATCCACCTGACCCACTAAGTCAATTGTTTCCACACAATGTGCATGTCAGGGTTTCTGTACAGGTGCGATGTTGTGCCAGTACATACTGTGGAGGGCAGTTAGGACTGAAATGCTGCTGCTGCCAGGAATGTTATGTTTGGAAACCCACAAAGTAGTGGACAGTTGACTCAATACTATAAGACCCCACCCATTCCAGAGTGAGATAAACATGCCATTAACTAGTGTTATCTCCACTACAGAAAAGTCAAATGTGAAGGGATGGAATAAGAACCGGGAACTCTCAAGGAAAAAAAGTCACTATAAAAATATTTAGTCTTTATTTGTCTTTTTTAACTAGGTAAGGCCCACTAGGCACAAGTGCCTGTTTTCAGAGGCAACCCCAGAGCTTTGGGCTGGTCAAGTGACTTGCTGAGAGTCATACAGTATGCAAATGGAAGTTGTGGAAATCGAACCCAGGTCTGCAGGTGCCAAGCTCATTGACAGCTTGTTGTTCTAACCTCGAGGCTATACTGCCATATATTGTACGTGATGCCTTAGGAAATGGGAATCAGCTAATGTGAAATCCTCCATCCTTGTAACATTTCCATTAGGAAGGCAAAATTAGACACAGGGCAAGGTATAGAGACAGCTGTCTTTCTGCCATTATTTTGCATGGTCTTCTAATGTGGAATTCCTATAACAAAGAAGGCATGCAGTAGGCAACTTCAGCACTTCATAGCAGAATTCAAAGTAATCCAGTGAAAACTAGACTAAGCTACCTTCTACCAGAGGAGAAACAGCTGAATGACAGAGCAGAATGGAAGGAATTTGTTTTACAGCATTCCTCACAATCTTTTGTAACCCAAATGTAAAACACTCAAAAGAGAGAAAACTGAAACATATAGAGCTGGAAGCTCTGAACCCTGGGGATAAGCAGCTTCTGTGTTCATATTCTGCTGCTCAAAACAGATGAATGTGAATTTCTGCTTTAAAATCTGTGTACAATACAGGACAGAACCTCCCCCACGTGGGGCATAGAGCTATTGAATGGCAAAATGAGGAATGTCCTTCCAAATCCAGGACAACTGGCACGTATGAACAGTGGGGTCTCTGAGTAGTAAAATGAGAGACATCCCTTCTAATGCGGTCCAGCTGAGTTTATGAACTGAGAGGTTCTGAGAGCTAAAATGAGGGATGTCTCTCCTAATGTGCTTGTTTCAAAAGCTTTGTAGCTACAGAATTTGAATGAATTGAAGGCACAGTATGTGGCAGAGTAAAGGTACCACCACCCATGTTATGTGCAATAATTAATACTAATTAAAGTGGCAGCTTTGAAAGAAACACTTTTTCCCCTTACAGCTGAGAATGGAATCCAATGAAAAAAAAACTCTTACTTGTTTGGTGTCGTAGTCCTCATAGTCATAGCCTTGCAGTAACTGTAAAAACCATACCAGCAAAAAGTGCAGCAAAACAGAACACCGTCTGCTCATTTTGAAGTTAGAACACCCAGAAATGATCATGCACTTGTTTCTCCCTGGCTGAACGTGTTGGAGGGGTAATACATTTCCTTCTCAAAAGTTAAAAGCGATGATCCATTTCAAGAAAATAGCCTGTTGCTCCAGCCCCAAGTTCGGTACGTTCATGTGAGTAAACAAAACTTTTTGAGCAAATAATCTAGTCTAATTGCAATGCACATGTCCTATGGACAATCTGTACTTCCAAATATATCCAATAGATGGTATTTGGGTTTTAGGTATTCCCATAAATCACAAGGTGCAGTTTGGGATTCATTAAGTCCCTGTAGCCTTCACCAAGTACAAACCATAAATTGCAAATAGGAACTAAGCTGAAGCCACAACTCTTTGTATTTTTGTCCTACGAAGCTCAGGCAAACACATAGTACTGTCTGGGTCCTCCACAATGCAGGTCCTGTTGAGAATGGTTTAATAGCTGCCAAGGTTTTATGTTGCAGAAGCTTGTAATTCAACTAGATATTAAAACTCCTTTTTTTCTTTTCACAATCTTCGTGGTAGCTTGCAGTAGCATATGTGTATCTTAAATTTGATCCAGACACTGGCAAGAAGCACAGTCAAAACCTGGCCCTAATCCCATTCAGGCCCGCTACAGTCACATCAGCCAACAGCAAGCAGTCTGTGTTGTCTGCCGTTCTTGTGAATCAGGACAGTACCTGTAATGTGAAACTCCGGCACACTCTGACATGGAATGCATCTTCTCTGCAACCATTACCTCTGGCTTTTTGAAGTGATCACACAAGCAGTTACTGCCTCCTCCATTCTTTTTAGGCGGAGACTTGCAGTCTTTTATGTTACACTTTGTTCACATAGGACAACCCAGTTCAGATGTAACATTTTATTTTCCGGGGGCTTTGCCTCTGCCTGACTACACTGGGGTGGAGGTGGGGAGCAGACCGAATGACTTATTTAGTGTCACACAATGACAAAGTAAATTGCTGTCACAGGATTCTAACCAGGGTTCTCTTGAAAAAGACAGTCAACTGAATTCTAATGATTCTCAGAAAAAACAGCCAGTCAAACTACAAAATATTGAGAAACTATACATAAAAGCTTTCCATGGACCAACAATGTACCTGGCAAATGCAGAAGGATACATTTTAATGTTTTTTTTGTTAGTTGGCAAACAATTTCATATTATATACTGTATATCTATATTGCAAATACATATTTCTGATGGCCTTAGATTAGTAATCAACAGTAATTTAATTCCTCCAGATATTTTTAAAATATATTTTATTACTAACTAGTTTTTTAATGGCCACCATTAAAATTTCTAAAATCTCTTCTTCTATTGGGATTATTTTTTGACTGTGCGTTCTAGAGTCATGCTGCGGAGACATTCATACAAAACACATTTAACTGAGCTCAATGAACACGGGCCTTGCAGTGACTGCAAAATCAAAAGCACAATCAGGAATGAACAGAGCTGGTGTGCAAAAACTATTTCAAATGCCAGACGTGTGAGTTAACATCCTCTGATGAGGAATCCAGCCAGGGTGTGAAGTGCCGGCTTGTTGTTGGCACGTGTTCTCTTGCTACGTTCCACTATAAATACATTTTTTCACTTGCAAGGCTGGTGTCTGAAAATTGTTTTTGCCCACTACATCTGTTTGTTCCTGGTTGCGGATTCATTAGAGTGTGGTAAACAGTACAGCACCATACTGAGATGTTAACTTTTATTATGGTGGGCTGCAGATGCCACAAGAAAGCAAGAAATTTGAAGAACTTCAAAACCCCATATTTCAGGTCAGGAGAGAAATAAAAGAAAAAAAAATGGCCACTTGTTTATCTCATTATTGTGCCCTGTATTTATTATGATGTGTTCTGCCACATACCCTGTGCCCTTCTGTACAACTGGTCACTTGTGAAAAAGGGCTGTGTAGCTCAGCTTGCTCTCCAGTATTAAAAATAAAAATTGAATTAAAATGGATTAATTGCAGATCTCTCTGTCTGAAAATATGCTATTGTGGGAAGGAATGATTGATTAAGAATACGTGAAGTGATGTGCTGATCCTGAGAAAGGTATTTGATATGGGGAAAGAGAATATTCACTCTGTAAAAGGAAAATATTTAATACCATAGATCTGTGTAACTGTCACTATGGATGTGAACTAATATGTGTTTGTTCATAATAAATGCTTTTATAAAAAATGGATTAATTGATGTGTTGTGCCAGAAATACATTATTGTTCAAAACTATAGAATGACATTTTTGCCAATTGACAAATAATGCTTTTTTAAATAGAGGTGCACAATCTCATTTTCAGTTGGATCCTTGCTTCTATCCAGTGTTATAGCTAGGAGGGAGTGAAGCATGGGGGGGTCAAGTGACTTGCTCTTGGTCAAACAGTGAGCCAGTGTCTGCAGTGGGATACATGCCTGGGATCTCCTAGTTCAAATTATTGTGGTCTAACCAGAAACCACACTGCAGTGCTGTCCTTCAGGGTAAAGCCTGTCTTGAAAATTTATGGCTAATAATCCACAGCAGGGTATAGGGCTAGAGTTTAATCCACGCCATGGGTGCATTGTGAGGCACGAGACTGCAGGACGAGTGTCCTTCCAGCACCCGGGGCATTGATTAAATCCCTACAACCCCATATCTTGGAGTGGGTTTCCGTACTTATAACATGGGTTATGTTTAAAAAAAGAAAAAAAAATCCACAAAGGTATTTTTTTTTACTGTTTGAACAGAGACACTTTCAGTGTATTCTGTCAACTTAAAAAGTAGTCCCCAGAACTCATGCATATGTCATGCATTTGATGAACATACAAATGCCACACACACAGAGTCTTGAAATTATTTCTGACATTTCTATGTTCATAAATATATAACATATGCATGAGTCAGTGTTCTCTGAAGTTCCACTGTGCTAAGCTTCTTGCTGTCGTTATTTCTGTCTCTGTCCCTCTCCCTGCAGCGCGGCACACTGCTCACTGTCTGTCAGCCAAACAGAACACAAACCAGACTGTAGACAAGGAAAGTCCCTGTCAGAGACTGTGTATTGGGGGGGGGGAGAGATAGATGTCAATCCTATGGGATTCTCTGTCAGGGGGAGGGAACTGAGGAGCTTGGGCACCTTTGACTTTTCTTGAGCTGCCTGAGTAACCACATAATCTGTTTCAGGCTGGGCAGCATAATGAGGCAGGCTCTGGGGGGCATGACAAAACTTATCTGCCCTGTGGGACATAGCTGGCACCATGTCAGGTCTGTGCCAGGCCACCATGGTGGCATTTCTCAGAGCAGGCAGAATTAGAGTAATGACCTTGGGAGGAGACTCTGGGATCTCCAAGAAGTCCACCAGATCTCTTCTGGTGACATCCTCCTCCTCCTCAGTATGAAAACCCATGGCTGCAGACAGCTACTTCATGATACTGACAAAGGTAGAGTCCTCTGGAGGAGACCTAGGGGTATGTATGACAGAATCCTCGCTCACTGAAGAGGCAGTGGACCTGTCAGAGGAGAGGTGCTCTACCTCACCCTCCTCCTCCTCCTCATCAGGTAAGATGAGGTCAGGATGGTACTCCTCCGTGACAGTGACCTGTTCAAATTCAAGGTCCACTGCATGAGGGACCGTCAACGGTCCGCGGAGAACAGCCCGCGAGGGTCAAAGTGGTGTCAGCGATGGAGTCATTGATGGTGCAGGTGACGTAAGCTTGTATGCGTCCAGCTGATGGACCAAGACCATAGTAAACATGGTAAAAATATTATTAAGGTCGACGACCGTGGAAGGCTGCGTCGATGGAGAGGGGGTCGATGATGCAGGATGTGACAACCCATACGTCGGGTTCTGGGAGCCCGAAGCCCAAGGGCCTGGAGAAGCATCAGGCCTCAACGAGGTGGGGGCTCATGACTCAGAGGATGACAATCGGGCACCCTAAGCAGCATGCGGTGGCACTGTCGGTAGGGGTCTGGTAGGAACAGAGACCTGAACAGCAGCAGGTGTTGGAGTGGCAGCAACTGACAGAGTATCCCTGGATGAGGAAGAAGCTATCAGGAAACGTGAACACTGCTTGGGGGAGCGATCCTGATCGCAGTCCTTTTTATGACTTTTCCCTGAGGACTTGTCTTAGGCCTTGGTGCCTGGGACCTCGGCGAACCCACCAGTGACTGGGAAGGAGGGACTCCAGAGGATCCCTGAGCAGAACTTTCTACCTGTTGTTCCATTAGGAAATTTTTAAAAGCCTTTTTGCGTTGCCTGAGGGTGGTTTGATTAGACTTCTGGAAGAGTTCACAGTCCAAGATGTGGTCAGGCCCAAGACAGCAGACACAGAGAGAATGTTCATCTGTGGAGGCATTCTTCTTTCTGCAGTGGCAGCAATGGAAAACAGAAGTCAAAGGATTAAAACTCTACATAAAATAAAGGAATCTCTTTAGAAAATATTCTAAAAGGTTATATATAAAGCAAGAGCTGTAGGCAAAAATGGCGCAAAACTGCATCAGAGCTTCCACGGAGACCCATGTGAACAGAGTCGATGGTGGGAAAGAACTGAGGAGGGAGCAGGGCCGCTAATGCCTTCATAGGGTTGGTGACATTGGTAGATGATGGTGTGGGCAGCCCCAGTTGTACTGCTGAAAATCTTCCACATGGATCTTGCTTTACTGACGGTGAAGTTCCTGTGGTGTGACCTGATGAATGAGATACCCCCGAAGATCTCATGTTCCCTGATAGTTAAATAACTTTGAAAAAAGAGACAGAATACAGAAATGTATATGCTAGGCAGGATTCTGAGGAACCTATGAAGTTTTATAATAGGTTCTCATTCATGCTGATCTCCTGCTCACACAAATGTGCACTCACCACATATGTTCCACCTCCTCCAGATCTCCAGATATAACGGACACTGGACATAACAGACAATAGATACGTGCACAGATGCATTGTTTATGATGGGCCTGCACTGTATAAGGAGATGCAGAGGTTAGGAGGATAGAGAGGTGTATCAGAAGAAACAGAGGAACGCAGTAAGGAGCGCAAAGACACAAAGTGAAAAGAGAACAGCCCAGGGGGTACCGAAAGGGGACAAGATATTTTTTAGATATGTGAGTGAAAAGAGAGAAGACCAGGGGAGGGATTGTAAGTTTAAGAAGGGGTGGGGAACTGTGAGGGGGTGGGGTCAAAATAAGGCAGATATCCTGAACAAATACATTTGTTCAGTATTCACAGAGGAAGGAGAAGGGGAAGAGGCTAGAAAAAGGTAACAGGGGCATTGGAGGGAGGGATGTGGACATTAGTTCTTTTTCAGAGGAGTGAGTCCTGAAGGGACTCACAAATTTGAAAGTGGACAAGATGATGAGCCCAGACGGGGTGCATCCAAGGATATTGAGGGAGCTCAGGCAGGTACTGGCTGTAGCTCTGGTAGTCCTATTTAACAGCTCACTTGAAACAGGAGTGATTACAATGGACTGGAGGAGGGCAGATGTAGCCCCACTTTACAACAGTGGTAGCATGAAAGTTGCTGGCAACTGTAGGCCAGTCAGCCTGACACTGGTGGTGGAAAAGTTAATGGAATCACTGCTGAAGGAAAGGGTTGTGGGATATCTTGCACTTAATGGGTTATGATACCTGAGGCAGCATGGTTCCACAGGGTGGAGGTCATGTCAAATGAATCTAATAGATTTCTTTGACAAGGCGACCAGGGAATTAGATGAAGGTGGAGCGGCGGACATGGTTTACCTAGATTTCAGTAAGGCTTCAATACCATTCCACATTGGAGACTTGCTTAGGGGTGGGTCCAAAGGTGGTAAACAGGGTAAGAAATTGGTTAAGGAATAGGCAACAGAAGGTGGTGGTAAATGGAGTTCACTTTTGAGAAGGGAGGGTGACCAATGGGTGCCTCAGGGCTCAGTAATGGGACCAGTCCTCTTTAATGTCTTTATAAGTGACACTGGAAGGGTAAGTCTGCCTCTTTGCAGATGACACCAAAATGTGCAATAGGGTGGACACTCGGGCGGGGGATGGAAAGATGTGTAAAGATCTGAGAAAACTCAATAAGGTTGCCAGGTAGTGTTACAAGGCAGTTGGGAGGGCCAGTAGGATGCCGGGGTCCATAGGGAGAGGTATCCCTAACAGAAGGCAGTTGGTGGTGTTGCCTCAGTACAGATTGCTGGTGAGACCCCACCTAGAGTACTGTGTCCAGTTGTGGAGACCACATCTCTGGAAGGACATAGACAGAGTGGAGGCTGTCCAGTGGAGAGCAGCTAAAATGGTACAGCGTCTGCTTCAGAAGCCTTACAAGGACAGACTAAAGGATCTCAACATGTACACACTGTACAACAGTAGTATGGGCTCCCCGCAGCACACAAATTCAAATATATACAAGACAGGCACTTTCTGAGCAGCAGATTGGGGTGGGACATCAAGTTACATTCACTCTCTGGGTGGCAACTAAAATAGCCAATACAGGGGATACAAAAGGCTGGTGCCAACCTTACATAAAAAGGTCATGGCAGCACTGCCAATAGCCAGTGAACACAGCATAGAACAATGGGATAAGGATCTGCAGATAGAAACCACAATAGATGATTGGGGCGATATACAATCTGAGAACTGGCACAGACCCATACAAAGCAAATGTAAGCCGGCTCAGTTCATGACCCTACAAAGAGCTTATTATACACGAGAGAAGCTACAGAAGATCTCTAGCATGCATGATGGCATGTGCCCGAGATGCGGAGGGGAGACGGCGCATCTGGTACATATGATGTGGGCATGCAAGAAGTTTCAAGCTTACTGGGGGGGCATCAAACACAGGTTAGGGGACATCCTAAGTAAAAACAATTACTCTCTCCTTGAAGCAAGTGTTATTGGGCTGCTACTCAGAGCTGAGGGAGAGTGATGAGGCTGTAACCAAGCTGCTTTTGAAACCGGATATAGAAGCAAAATTGAATATCCTCTGAAACTGGAAGTCAAGAGACCCTCCATCCCTGGGTGCCTGGATTAGTAATATGATGGAATGGATGAGGATGGAAATAATTATTTATACTGACAGGGACAGACCACATATGTATGAAAGAATATTAGCCTCGATGGAGGACCACCTCTACTCCAATCCAGCCCCCAAATGGATAAAAGAGGGTGTGGAGCAGACTACACCGGTACGTAACGCACAGGACCATAGGCAGCCTTCATGAGACAGGAGAATGTTTCTAGGGAAATAAGTACAAATGAGTAGAAAAAACAACATCCGAGCATCAGGCTGGGAAAGCCATGTTAGGGACTAGTCAGTGTCTGTATTATCCTAATGTATATATGTTTTAGTAACCTAAATGTTTACATAGTTGAAGACTACTTAAACCAAAGTGACAGTGAATGTAAAACCATGAACAGCAATGACCTGTGTAATAAGGCATGCATACAGTCTCTTCTGCTTGAACATGTATGTGATGTACTTTATTGCTTTTTTCATAATTCAATAAATTACAGTGGGGAAAAAACACGTACACCCTGGAAGGGGAGGGAGAGGATATAATACAACAATGTAAATACCTCAAGGAATTAAATAAGGTATAGGAGGGAAATATTTTTCAGGAAAAAAAGGTGTTCAAGAACAGGAGGACATACAACGAGACTGGAGTGGAACAAATTTGTGAGAGATGTGAGGAAATTCTTTGTCACAGAAAAAGTGGCAAATGCCTGGAACAGCCTTCCAGTGGAGGTGGTGGAGGCAAAAACAGTGGTGAAGTTCAAGAATGCATGGAATGGGCATAAGGGAATATTATTGGAAAGAAAGGGCCAGAGATGAGGTAGGGTCTGCAGTGACACTGTAAGTAGGGAAAAATGGGCAGATTGGGTGGGCAAAGCAGTCATAATCTTCTGTCTGATTCTAGGTTTCTGTTTCTAAGGCGGTAAGAGACAAGACATTAGCCTTCAGGAAGTACAAGTGAACACAGAAAGAGGAGGATAGGGAGGAATACTGTGCTAAATAAATGGACATCAGCAGAGCTGTTAGAGTAGTAAAGGCCAATAGGGAATTACAGCTTGCAGAGAGAGAGTGCATGGACTGCGTCAGAAAACATCTGAGGACAGATTAGCGGAGCTCAATACGTATACCTTTGAGCAAAGGACTCTAGGTGATTTAATTGAAACATGCAAACATCTTAAGAGCATTAAGAAGGTGAAGGAGTCTAACATGTTTCAAAATAAGAAAAATAGCAGGACAAGAGGACACAGCATGAGATTAGAGGGAGGCCGATTAAGGGGTAATGTGAGGAAGTTCTTTTTCACAGAAAGGGTGGTGGATGCATGGAACAGCCTACCTCAAGAAGCGGTGGATATGAATACAGTGCAGAGCTTCAAGCAGGCTTGGGATAGGCATAAGGGAACAATACAGATGAGTATGAATAGATAGGCCATTGACAGAGCAAGGGCCTATGGCACATTCATAAAGTAGAAAAAATGGGCAGACAGAATGGGCCTTGCAGTCCTTATCTGCCATCAGCTTCTATGTTTCTATGAGTGAACAAGGGGGTGAAGGTCTTCTTCCAATACATAAGGGAGAAGAGGGATAGGAGGGGTGAGATTATTTGATTGAAAATGGAGGGGGGATGTGTGGAGGGTAGTCAGTAGAAAGAAAAAGTTGTTAACAAGCATTTCTGCTCAGTCTTCACCTGGGAGGATGATCCAGTGCCACAAGGGTGGAGGAGGGTGGGAAGGGGGAGACACAGATGGTGTGATCCAAGTAGATAAGGAGCAGAAAGGCCTAAAAGGGAATGGGTAGAGCTACTGGCGGGTCCTCTGGCAGACCTGTTTAACACCTCTCTGGAGTCCGGGCATGTACCCAGGACTGGAGAACTGTACATGTGGTGCCTCTCCACAAAAGTGGACTGAGGGATGACTGAGAATTACAGGCTGGTCAGTCTGACCTCAACACTGGGAAGCTGATGGAGACCATTCTAAAGGAAGGACTGGTAAGCTTTTTGGAGGATAATGGGCTCCAAGAGACAGCATGGGCTTGTGTCAGGGAGATTCTGCTAGACTAATCTGATGGACTTCTTTGACTGGGTAACCCAGATAATGGACAAGGGCCAATTGGTTGATACCCTGTATCTGGATTTCATTTCAGTAAAGCCTTTGACTCAGTTCCCTTATAGGAGAATAATCATTAAGCTGGAAGGCCTGGGAGTTGGGGGGTAAGTTTGCTAGATGGGTTGAAAACTGACTGATGGACAGAGGTCAGAAGGTGGAAGTCAGTGGGAGGCAGTTCTCTGAGGCCAGGTCAGTGACCACTGGGATCCTGCAGAGTTCAGTGCTCAGTCCAATGTTATTCAACATCATCATTAGTGACACTACAGATGGGATTAAAGGTAAAATCTACCTGTTTATAGATGACACAAAGCTCTGCTGGAGGATGGGCAGGGAGGAGGGGAGACAGGACCTCTAAGAAGACCTGGCTAAGCTAGAGAAGTGGTCTAGCATTTGGCAACTGTGGTTTAACTCTAAAAAGTGCAAGGTAATGCACTTGGGAATGAAGAACCCAGAGACCAAATACTGGCCTGAAGGGATGCAGGTAACCAGGTCAGAGGAAGAGAAGGACTGTGGTGTTAGCATCAAGAGTGACCTAATGCACTCAGCACACTGCAAGAGAGCAGCAACGAAAGCAAACTGGATACTGGGGTGCACAGCCAGTGGGATAACAAGCAAGAAGGCAGAGGTCATTTTGCCACTGCACAGATCACTGATGAGGCCACACCTGGAGTGCAGTGTGCAGTACTCATGCTCTTACCTAAAGAAGAACATCAGCTTACTGGAAATGGTACAGAGAAGGGCAAACAAAATTATCCAGGGCCATCAAGGCAGAACTTATGAGGAGAGACTAAAAGAGCTCAACATGTACTCCCTGGAGGACAGACGGGAGTGGAGGGACGTGATTGAGACAGTCAAATTCCTTAAAGGTATCAATAGGGTGAGCACTGAGAGTCTCTTCAGCCTTGGGCAGAACAAGTCCACTGGGGGCACAGGTTAAAGCTGCAGGGGGAAGATTCAGGAGAGAGATAAGAAGGCAGTTTTTCACTGAGAGGGTGGTGGCCAAGTTGAACGAGTTGCCAGAGGAGGTGGTCACCCTAAAGACAGTGGCTTGCTTCAACTGAAGATGGGACAAAGTAAAGGCGAATGTTGCATGTAGAGGAGGTGGTGGATGGTTTTAGTGAGGAGGGTTGAGGGGAGAAATGGGTGGGGGGTGAGTCCCTCAGTAAACACTGAGGGACCTGCACTCACAAGCAGATTTGATAGACCATAAAGGACTTTATCTGCTGGCTTATTCATATGTTCGTATGCCAACTACCACCTGTAAAACTCTGTGACCAAAGGCTGTATTGGTGGAACTTTGGACAGTCAGTCTGTAGTGTTTAATAAATGTGTGAATGGAGGCCCATACTGCCACTTTGCACAGCTCTGATCAGATGCCTTTCCTCTTTCCACCCAGAATGCAGCAAGAGCCCTGGTAGAGTGAGTCTTGATGAGAGCGGCAGCTTTCTTCTCAGTCGCATATGCCTTGGCAATGTAAGCCCATACCCACCTACAGCAGCTAAGGTGGCCTTAGAAGCCTTCTGACCCTTCTTTGCTTTAACAAACAAACAATCTCAGATTTTCTAAACACTTGTTATTTTTAGATAACTCTTAACTGCCCTGCACAAATCTAGCTTGTGAAATTCTTTCTCTTTCAGATTTGCTGGCTTGGAACAGAAAGACAGACTTCATGAATTACATAGAAAGTTGTACGAACCTTAGGCAGAAAGGATAGAACTGTCCTCAGCACCACCTTCTCCTAATGCATTATAAGGTAAGGTTCCTTATGGGACAATGCATGAGGTTTGCCAATCCTTCTGGCTGAACAGATTGTAGGTAAGAAACACTCCTTGCAGGACAGGCTGTCCAAAGGCATTGATGAAAAAGTTTTGAAAGGTGCCTACACAGGGCATGTAACACTAAATTCAGGTCCCACAGAGAGGCACTGGAGATCGGAGATATGGCCAGCTTCTGTTGACCACCCTGAAGAGATGAATAACATCCAACATGGTTCCCAGGGATGAACCCATGGATGTTCCCAGCACTGCCCCAAGAGCGGACACCTGGCTCTGCAGGGTACTCAGTGCTAGACCCCTGTCTACCCCTGCCTGCAAGAAATCCAGTATCTGCAGAACCATAGCCTTAGATGGCCTCATACCTCTCTCTCTCTCTCTCTCCCTAGCCTAACTGGAGAAGGTATACCACACCTGGTCATAAGCCACAGACATAGAAACCTTTCTTGAGGACATTAGGGTAACCACCCTGTTTTAATAGTTTTCTTTCAGAAGCTAAGCTGCTACCTACAGTATATTGCCTCTGTGTCTGGATGCAGAATGGAACCTTGAGAGAGAAGGTCTCCACAAAACAGGAGTCAAAATGGAGCCTGCTAGGCTAGATTCACCAGGCCTGAGAAACACTTCCTTCATGGCCACTCTGGAGCTATCAGAAGGAAGCTTCCTCTTGACTGCCTTATCTTTTGAATTACCTCAAGGAACTAATGAGATTGAGAGAAACAAGTAAACTGTAAGAAAATCCCATTGTTGGGACAGGGCATTCACTGCCTCTGTCTGAGGGCACCGAAACTGACTAAAGAACCTTGGTACCTGAACATTTTCCTTTGGTGCAAAGACTTCAATCTGAGGGCGATCAATCTTTCTGCACAGAAGCTCGAACACCTCCCAGTTCAAGGTCCATTCCCCTGGATGAACTTTCTCTCAACTTAGCCAATCAGCCTACATATTCAGTTCCCCTGCTGGATGAACTGCAGAGAGTACCAGAAGGTTTTTCTCTGCCCACAGTAGCACCTTGGTTGCTTCCACTAGCATGCCCTGGTTCTTGTGCGTCCTTAACTGTTTATCTATGCCACAGTTACAGCATTGTCTGACCTCACCTTCATGGCCCTGGATCACACCCATTTGTGAAAGTAAAGCAGGACAAGAAACACTGCCCTCATTTCCAACACATTTATCTGAAGCTGTTGCTCCTGGGAGTTCCAGAGCCCTGAACAGGGACTTGGTCAATGACCACTCCCTCAGCCTGACAGGCGGGCACTGGTTGTCAGAATCAGTTATTTTAGTTCTTCCAGAACAGTCTCTTTGCTGAGGTTTTTGGGGTTCTGCCACCATGCCAGTGACTACAGTACTGATCAAGATAGGATCAGAGCCTAGTAGTCTTCCAAGGCAAGCAGCCAGGCCTCCGGCATCCTGTTCTGAAGAGGCTGCATATGCAACCAAGCCCACAACACTTATTCTATTGCTGCAGTCATCAGACCAAAAATCTGGAGAAGCCTGTGAGCCACTGAATCTCTCACCACAGGGTCTCCTTCCTGAATGAGGAGAGGAAAATTTTCACCTTGTCCATCTGAAACATCACTGCCAGGTGCTCCAACCTCTGAGACAGCATCAGGGAATTGTTTTCTTGACTGACAACCCAACCATGCGACTCCAGAGCCTCTGAAGTCCTTGAAACGGACCTCTCCGCCAGTCACGCAGTCCGAGCCTGGATGAGCAAGTCACCAGGTAGGAGTATGTGAGATTCCCTTCCTGTCTCAGCTATCCCACTAGCACAATCAGAAAATTTGAAAATACCATGGGTGCTGTCGTCAGGCTGAAGGGAAGTGCCTGGTATTGGAAATGCTGTCCCTGAACTGCGAACCTCAGAAAATTCTGGTGCAACTGATGAATGGGGATGTGGAGATAGGCATCCTTCAGATCCCCTGGTTGGACTTTCCATATGATGAATCACAAGGACTCCACCTTGAAGGTTGTGTGGTGGACAAAGTTGTTTAAATGTTTCAGGTCCAATATTGGTTGGAAACCCCCCTGACATCCGTCTTAGGAACCACAAAATAAATTGAGTAGAATCCCAGGCCCTCCTTGTTTGGGTGAGCTGAAACAACTGACTCAATCTGTATCAAGTGATCTAAGGTCTGAGATAGTGCCTACCTCTTCACTTGATTTTGAGGTACCTGAGATTGTAGGATACAACCTCTCTTGGGTACTGTAGAACACAGCCAGGATCTCTAGCACCCACATGTCCGATGTTAGCTAGGTCCATTGCTGGTAAAAATTCTGCAAGGAAAGGAAGCAGAGATGAGCCCATGTACATTCATTGAGAGGTACCTCCTCTTCTTCCTGCACCTTCATTACATTTTCAGGTGAAGGATCCTTTGTTGCCCTTGGATCCGGAATAGGCTCCCCTATTCCTCTAGTTTCCAAAATTGTGAAAGGTTCAAAAACTGCTTCTGGCCTGCTGCTGCTGGGCAAACTCGCATTCTCTTGAGGTTGAGTTTACCTTCTGTTGGTGTCTGAACACCGGAACTGTCCATTCCTGTCCTGGACATCTTTTAGAATATCGTCCAGCTCAAAGCCAAATAACTATCCTCTGGCAAAGTACAGGTTAAACAATTTTGACTTGGATGCCTGGCTCACAACCCAGTGTCACAGCCAGACACCCTGCAAGCTGCCACAATATCATAAGTGCAGCAGGCTGACATCTGCAAACTGTCCACTGCCACATCCCTCAGCAAAGCAGAAATCATGGACACAAGCTGAAAAATGTTTGCCCTCTCTGACTTTGGAGTGATATAGTTGCCCAAAGCAGTAACCCATGAGTTTAAATCTCTGGAAACAATAAAAGATGCATATGTAGTTTGAAGTTTTACCCCATTATCGGCAAATGCTGTCCTACAGGAAGTATCTACTCTCTTGTCATGTGCGTAACAGAACTGTACACACAGCCTTGTCTATCACAGGAGGAACCTCCCACTTCTTGGAGCTCTCCTCCAGGGACAGGTTAACATCTCACCCTCAGCCTAGGAAGCTGCTTGTGCTTATCCACCCTGGGTCTTTCCTGTTCAATAATCTGGTCACAATGCAAAAAGTTTGGAAAACTCTTCGGTGCAGAGGCTCAGGTGGACAGGATAGGATTTATGTCCTTGTTGAGTATCTAGAGGCCAGAGGGGGCTCAGGACCCAAGGCAGCATGGATTCACAGCAGGAAGGTCATGCCAGACAAATCTGATAGATTTCTTTGACTGGGTGACCAAAGTAGTAGATCAGGGAGGGGCTGTGGACATGGCCTACCTAGACTTTAGCAAGGCATTTGACACAGTCCCACACAAAAGATTAATATACAAGTTAGCCAGCCTGGGAGTGGGTCCCAAGATGACAGCCTGGGTAAAGAATTGGCTGGAGAATAGGACACAGAGAGTAATAGTAAATGGAGTCCACTCTGAAGAAGGGGGTTACTAGTGGGGTACCGCAGTTTCAATATTAGGACTGGTCCTCTTCAATGTCTTTATAAGCGACATTGCAGATGGACTGGAAGGAAAAGTATGTCTCTTTGCAGATGACACAAAGATCTGCAACAGAGTTGATGCACAAGGTGGGGTGGAAAGGATGAGAAGGGACTTGGCAAGGTTAGAGGAATGGTCAAATGTATGGCAGCTTAGATTCAATGCTAAGAAGTGCAAGCTAATGCACCTGGTAAACAAATACCAAGGGGAAGAGTACACAATGGGGGGTGAGATACTAACAACAACAAAAATGGAAAAGGACCTGGGGGTAGTCATATCAGATGACCTAAAGGTGGGCAAGCAATGTGAGAGGGCAGCAAGGAGGGCTGGGGGATACTGGGATGCATAGGGAGAGGCATCACCAGTAGAAAACAGGAAGTTATTATCCCTCTGTACAGACAGTTGGTGAGACCCCATCTGGAGTACTGCGTGCAGTTCTGGAGACCCAGTCTCTGCAAGGACATAGGATGGAGGTTGTCCAGAGGAGGGCAACTAAAATGGTGCAGGGTCTGCACCGGAAGACATTTGAAGAGAGACTTAAGGAGCTTAATATGTATAGCCTCGAGGAAAGGAGGGAGAGGGGGGACATGATAGAAACTTTCAAGTGTCTCAAGGAATCAACAAAGTCCAAGAGGGTAGCAGCTTTCAAAAAGAGGTGTGCAAGAACAAGGGGCACAATTTGAAGATAGAAGGGGCAGCTCAGAGGTAATTTAAGGAAGTATTTTTCACAGAGAGGGTTGTGGATGCATGGAGCGGCCTTCGGAGTTGTGGAGTCAAAAACAGTGGTGGAATTCAAGCATGCATGGGACAGTCATAAGACAATTCTAGGGGTTGGGGGTAGGAAGAAGAAGGCTGCTGGTTAACTAGGATCTGCAGCTTATCCATTAGGTAGGGAAATGGGCAGACTGGGTGGGCTAAGCGGTCCTTATCTGCTATCAAAATCTATGTTTCTCTGTTTCTACTCCAATTCCTACACCTCCTTGAGCTGCAATGTTCCACATGCTTCTGTTATATAAGATAGGACAACATTTTATCAAATATGGGAGGGATTGGAATCTTTCTCTTAGCTTCTGTCCATGCCCCCACCTCCTCTGAGAGAGCTTCTTCCTCATCTGACAGCTCCGGTGCTGTCAGGTCAGGATTTTTCCTGTGCTCCCCTGCATCCTTATCTTGACCTTCCATGCTGTCAAGATCAGGGGTTGCCTGCAAATCTGGGTAAACAGTATTGCTCTGCTCTGGCACACCTGGACTTGCCTATATTGGGGGCCCTCCAACCTGAGGGACCCACCCTGGGCTCGAGTGTGTTGGTGGAAATGTCCTGTGGGACATCAGAACTCAGCGACTCTCTTAAGAGTAGTAAAAAAGATTTGCGCAACTCAGCTTTAACACTGCTAGTTGGTGCTTGGGGGTTCGGCTTGGGGGGGGGGCAAATAGAAATGTTAGACTGCGTTATACAATTAGGGCAGTATGACCCCACAGGAGAGGGTCTCATCATCCTCCTGCAGATCTTAAATCTGTTAAACACTACTGGTCTTTTATAAGCCATGGTGCCACTTTCTAATAGTCAGTAAATAAAGGGAACTTGACTCAGAACCTAAGGATTCTATGCTGCAGCCAGAAATCAAAATGTGATTATACAGCAGACCTCTATGGTCCTATGCTGCAGACAGCAGATAAAACATTCAAGCATACTGAAACACTTTCCTCTGTGTCTTATTTATTGTATCCCCCCTGCCCAGAATGAGCACTGCTAGCTCACCTATTAGTGATCCCAACCAGGTATTAACTGTGCCTCCAAACAAGTGCTCACTCCCTGTGTTGCCCAACCTGTGCTTGGCAAGTTTACCCCACTGATCCGGTCACACGCTTATGTGGTGATGTCTCGCCAATGCGCGTGACATCAGGATGTTTGGAGAGCCTGTGGGGAGACAGAAGCACATCTGCCCAACAACAAAAAAGGGTGTAAAACCACCACACTGGCAGGTCACCAGCAATGCAAACTGTGTGGAGCCTAGCCCTAAAAGAAAATGGTGCAAAACTGTCATGTTGGCAAGCGCTTCTACCTGACTCGAGGAAGCACTCTCTCCCAAGCTCTGCAGGTCATTCCTTCAGTACACAAGGACCTGTAGCTGAAGAAAGCTGCCATTCAAATTCTCAGATAGGCTTTCTGAAAACCAGATGTCAGAATCAAAAAGTTAAGGGTGAATCCAGCCTAAACACTGGAGGGCACTGCTCAGTTTCCAAGGGATCCACTCAGTTTTCTATCTGCATTCTAAACTGAAGGAAGGGGAGAGGGAGGGACGGTCCATTGCCAGTAGCACGCTAAGAAGAGAAAGACAGAAAGCAAAAATTAATACTATTCCCACAGTCTAACTGATTGCCCCCAAATGAATAAAAACACTTGCCTAAGACACCAGGCTATGGTGATCAGAGACCTCTGTTGCATACCCTGTGTTAAAGCAAATTGCCTGTGGTGCTCAATTCATGCACATAAGGCACTGATAGGAGAATTATATGGCAGGTTAGTCAGTTTGAAAGCCACAGCTTAACAAGCATGATCTCTAAATTTGAGGGTGTTCCCTGTCACCTGGTAGCCCAAACCAGCTTCCTAGTTACATAATCCTTGCAGAAAATAGATTAACTGTAGAAAAGAAGCTTTACTGACACAGCTCTACCTATGCTGCCTACCCTACTAGTGGTAGAGCAAAGACTGAATAACTGGTGATCACAGAATCCTCATGTGCCCAAAGTTCTATGCTAATTGACAGGATTTGTGTTGTACCACTACCCCAGCAGGGGTGCTCGTTACCTATGTGTATTTACTCCACACTGACAACATGGAGGGATACAGAAAATCGCATAAATAATATATCCGTCAGATGGGTAACAAATTAAAATAAGAAATACACACCAATATATAGGAAAAGAGGATGCAGGTCATTCCTTCAGTACACAAGGACAGCTGCAGCAGGGGAAATCTAGGTAATCAAAGTGTTCTAAAGCAGAGTGGTCTTGGGATTGCTGGATGATGAGCAGGGTGTTTGTTCTGTCAGCAGCATTAACACTGCATTTAGTAAGTATCAGGTACAAAGTCACAATGCAAAAATAAAACAATTTCAAATGCTTTATTAACAGACAAACATTTTCATTTGTAGACAACATCTGATTCAGTGGCACAGTACCGCATAAAGACTTCTAGTAGCAATATTTTAATAATCTTTTTTTTACAGTTACTACATTAATAACTTGATTTCAAGACAGAGTGCGAGGATTAACATCAGGCTCTAGCACTTGTGAAAGGTTAATCTCGTACTACAGCAGAGCCCACTGACATTTCTGATACAAGATTGAACCTGGTCCATAACAAAGAAAAAAAAAGGTCAAGTGAAAACTGCAAATTGCACAGCTGTCCATGTAGTTCAATATGCGTTTCCAATCTTTGACTTCCAAGACTTTGCTCCTTCGAAACCATTTTTTCCGTTCCGGAAATCATCAATGGCACGAGAGATATCCTCCTGTGTATTCATCACAAATGGACCTTGGACACAAGGAAAACTAATTACTGTACATTCCCAGAATGGTCCAACTTATAAGTAACATTTTCCATTTCTGAGTTTTCTGGCTACATTTTTTTTTTAATCCAGGTCTCATTCTTTATTTTCTGAAAGCTGGAATGGTAAAAGATTAGCCATGAACTTATGCCTAGGAACAGCTGGAGACTCCCAGAAACGGTTCTTGGCCTCAGTCTAATTAGAAAGCAAAACACCTAGAATAGAGAAAGCAAATTAGCTAGCATAGACAAATACCCAAATCAGAAACGTCCCTGAAATGCAGTATGAACCACTGATAACCTGGTATAAGAAGCTGCCAACATGCCATTAGGAGAGCTGAAGGTAATTAGAAAACTCCCTGGTTGGGGTTATCTCAACTCCAGCAGCTGGCAATGACTTCACACTTTACTCCATTTCACAGAAGATACAAGCTGGGGCAACAATAAATCCCCTTCTGACACACACTTCAGAACAAGGGGCTCTTTCACTGGACCTCTCAGATTTCCAGTGGAGAGCAGTCTCTTTCTGACATGAGTAGCTAACTGTTCACAGCATAGCCCCTTATCTGGTTTACTGGTTCCTCTGCATATACTCCAACTTCTGGTTTTCTTCATGAGGGGGCTAATGTATGTAAATAGGCCGGGTCCTGGGATACCAAGGACCCCTATCAATTGTCGGGGGTTCTGGGGCTACCTAGGCTCCCTGAAGCTGGCATTTATTTGTATGATCAGGGGCTCTTCCTTGGATCTAAACTGAGTAGTAATACTCGAATGAGACCTGTGTTAAAACTAGTAAAACATTTGTAGAAAGTGATTTGTTTCATAAATTAGATGCAGATTGCAAAGGACACAGGAGCAATATACAGTGAATTTCAGAATCAATAAAGAGATTACTATGCATTTTTTAACACTCAAGCGTTAAGTACCACAAAGAAGGCAATGGAGAGATCCGCTCATGCTCTCTTTCTGAAAGTCCTGGGACATTGTTTCAAAATGCAGTGGTTATTGGGTCATACAACAAATGTAATAAATGATAGACGTTTTTAAAACACAAGAGCTCCAAAGGCAGACTGGGGAGCGCTCACGCTCTGTCTGAAAGGGGTGTATAATCGCACTCCACTTTTTAAAAGTATAAAGAATAAAATAAAATATTGCTGGAAGGCCAGAGGCTGGGAAATGATCATTCACAGATATTACAATAATATTTCTTAAACTAAGAACTTGAGCTGTCAGTGAAATACATCATAAGATACAAAATCATTCAATCACTAAATCAGTCTCTCAATATTCACAGTACAGAATATATGACGACTACAAGACAGATTGCGCACTGCAGGCACATCCTCATCCAGTTTCTGAGACTGTTCAGTTTGGAAACTAGCAGCATCAGACTGCAGGTGCCTAAGGTGCAGCGAGCCAGGGTAAGTTTCAGGACTTTTACTGTGCTAAATATCTCCTCAAGACTTATACTGCTAATAATCCGTTCAAATTTTTATTTTAGTCTTTGGTGACTGGGTAAGAAAAAATTACTCACCTTAGTAATGTTGTTTCTTCTAATGGAGTCTTGCTATATTATGACATATGCAGTTTGACCCAGCCTTCGAACTGCACCGGAGGTGAAAGAGTTAACTTTCCATGCCAGGCACGGAACCTTGAGCACGAGCTCGGTTGAGAACTCTGTCTGTTGTTCTTCAAACTCAAACTGTCAGATCTTTTCGAGCAAAACTCACTAAGATTCTGTGTGGAAGCTGTAAACCTACACTAGCCAACTGGCTACTAAAATATTAACACATTTTGGTTCCAAAACAAAGACTCAAGTCAGGGATCCAAAATAAAAACACAACACCCAAACACCCGAAAAGGGGTGAAAAACAAGGTGTGCATCTACTAAGTGCAACACTGCACTGCCCACCCACATCCCAAAAGCAGAGGTTCTGAGGGGCAGGCAGGGGAGGTCATAATATAGCAAGACTCCATTAGAAGAAACAACATTACTAAGGTGAGTAATTTTTCTTCAAACAACATGATGTCTTCTATATTATGACATATGCAGACTACACAGCAGTACCTCCATGGAGGAGGGATAGAACCTACTTAGGAAATAGGCTCTGAAGCACAGCTGTGCCAAACCGAGCATCACTCCTAGCCTGGATGTCCAGGGAGTAATGCTTGGTGAAAGTGTGAACTGTTTTCCAGGTCGCTGCTTGACATATCTCTATAATAGGGATGTCCCTGGCTGAAGCCAGGGACGCAGTTGTACCTCTAGTAGAGTGAGCCCTCAGGCCTGAAGGGGGAGCCTTACCCAGTTTTTGATAACAAAATTGGATACAAGAGACAATCCACCTGGCAATGGATCTTTTAGTGGCAGGTTTCCCTTTACCAACCTCACCATAAGTGAGGAACAGTTGGAGGGAGTCAAACCTGTGACCCTTGGTATGCTCTATGTAGTAACTTCACATCTAAGCTGTGCAGCCTCCTCTCGCCAGAGGAGGAATGGTCAGTGAAGTACACTGGAAGAGATATACATTGATTAAGGTGGAAATCAGAAACCACCTTAGGCAAGAACTTCCTGTTGGTCCTGAGGACCACTTTATCTCTGTGAAAGGAGATAAAATCAGACTCCACTGACAAAGTTTGTAATTCACTTATGCATCTGGCAGAAGTGATGGCTACCAGAAACACAGTTTTCCAAGTCAAGTACTTAAGCTCTGCTGAAGACAAGGGCTCAAAGGGGGGTTGCATAAGCTGAGCAATGCAAACATTAAGATCCCAGGCGGGAGCAGGGTCCCTGAATGGAGGGCTGGTGTGAAGCAATCCCTTGAAAAACTTGGAGAATACAGGGTGATCAGAGAAGAGGGCTTTCCTGCTGATATAAAAGCAGAGACAGCTGCCAAGTGCACTTTCAGGGTAGCTGGCCTCAGCCCCAAAGTATTTAAGTGGACCATATAATCCAGGACTGTGGGCAAATCAGCAGATTCTGGGGAAATATGCTTTCCAGAGCACCATATGGAAAACCTTTTCCATTTAGAATTATAAGTAGCCCTAGTAGAAGGCTTCCTAGAAGTTTTCAAGATATCGAGTACACCTTGAGAAAGGTGTAGGTCAGCAAACTCTAACTCTTCAAGAGTCAGGCCTTGAGATTGAGGGATTTGAGATTCGGGTACCAAACTCTCCCCTGGGCACAGGTTAACAGATTGTGATTCCTGGGAAGACACAGGGGAAGCTGGACTGCTAAGGACAGAAGGAGTGGATACCAGGCTGTCTGGCCCAATCTGGAGCAATCAGAATCATCTTGCAAGGTTGAGATCTGATTTTGACTAGCACCTTGAACAAGAGAGGGAAGGGGAAGGCATGAGAAACTTCCCTTCCCAGTTGAGAAGGAAGGCATCCAGAGGGACTGAGCCCAACACTGGGGGCCTGCAGCAAAATAGCGGAAGTTGGTGATTGTCTGGGGCTGCAAAAAGATCTATCTGAGGGGTGCCCCACCTGGCAAATACTACCTCCAGTACTAGGGGATCCAGAGACCATTCGTGATGGCCCTGGGAAATCCTGCTGAGAGCATCTGCCAGGACATTGTCCTTGCCTGGGAGGTGAACTGCCATGAGGGAGGTGTTCAGGGGAATAAGCCAGAGACCACAACTTCATTGCCTCGGTGCACAAGGCCGAAGACCGAGTGCCCCCTTGCTTGTTGATGTACCACATTGTAGTGGTGTTGTCTGTTCTGACCTGTACCACTTTGTTCTGAACAGATGCAGAAAAAACCTGAAGTGCTAGAAAAACTGCTCTGAGTTCCAACAGACTGATGTGGAGCAGAGATTCCTGAGGGGACCACAATCCCTGGGTGGTGAGGTTGCCCATGTGAGCTCCCCACCCCAAGAGGGACGCATCTGTAGTAAGGGTCAAGGAGTGAGATTGAGGGATGAAAGGAACCCCTTGTCTCAGGTTGCTCTTATCCTGCCACCACTGTAGGGCCTGGATCAGGGTTCGAGTTACTGGGATCAATTTGGTTAGAGGATCTCTCCTTTGAGACCAGAAGGCTCTCAAATGGAACTGAATGTCCCTCATCTGAAATCTTGCTCCCTGCACTACTGCTGTGGAGGCAGCTATGCCCTAGGAGCTGCAGAAAATGCCTTGCTGGTCGAGAGACCTGCAGAGTGAAGGAGGAGGCCAGAGCCACCAGGGTCTTTGCTCTTTCTAGAGGTAGGAAAGCTCTGGCCTGCTTTGTGTCCAGTTCTGCACCTATGAAAGTGAGTAGCTGAACAGGCTCTAGAACTGACTTTGGGAGATTGAGAAGGAAACCTAGAGATGTAAGCAGCTGCTGGGTAACCTGAAGGTGTAATTTGACTTGGTCTGGAGACTGGCCCACTATGAGCCAGTCGTCCAGGTAAGGAAAGATGGCAATCTTTTGCCTTCATAAATGAGCAACTGCTACTGCCAGGCATTTTGTGAATACCCTCGGGGCAGAGGTGAGGCCGAAGGGCATTGCTCTGAACTGGTAATGGCCTGAGGGCAGTTCGAATCTGAGGTACTTTCGGTGGGAGCTTCTGATGAGAACATGGAAGTAGGCATCCTTGAGATCCAGGGATGCTAGCCAGTCCCCTGGCCTTAGAGATGGTAAAATAATTCCCAGAGTCACCATTTTGAATTTTGGTTTTAAAAGGTGCTTGTTTAGGTATCTGAGATCCAGGATGGGCCGCCATTCTCCTGTCTTTTTTGGGGTAAGGAAGTACCTGGAGTACAGTCCTTTGCCCTGGTGTAGGGGAGGTACCCTTTCTACAGCTCTGAGAGTCAGGAGGGTTGAGACTTCTGTTTCCAGAGCGAGAGCCTCTGATGGATTTGCAGGTGGAAAGGATCTGGTTCTCATCTTTGGAAATTTTTTGAAGCTGAGAACCAGTCCCTGGCTTACTACTTCTAGGACCCACTTGTCTGATGCTAAAGACTCCCAGTCCTGGATGAAGTAAGCCAGCCTGCCCCCTCTACAGGTAATGGAGAATTGGCCCTGGCCCACCCATCAGGGTGCCTGTTTGGCAGGGGCTTTAGGCTGAGTGGTGGGAGCAGGCCTGCTCATACCCCGTCTGCCTCTCCCTCTGAAGAACCCCCTCTGGGCATAGGCTGAAGAGGAGGCCTGGGCTTGGTAAAAAGTTCTGTGAAAAGGCCTGCCCCTACCCCTGGAAAGCTGCCTCTGAGGAGTGGCCTGCCTTTCCTTGGCCTGTGCACTCCTATAAGTGGTCCTATACTCATCCATTTTTCTTCATGTAATTCTATGTCTGCTCCCCAAACAGAGAGTTACCCACAACAGAAAAATCCATGGCCTTAGCCTGGGTATCCTGTGACAGGCTAGTACACCTGAGCCAAGCCATTCTGTGGAAAGCCACAGATGTAGTCATGACTCTTGAAGATACATCATTAGAGTCCACTGCAGCATGGAATTGCACTTTGGATGCCTCAATACCATCAGCAGCCACCTGCTCCAGCTCCTTGGCAAGCTGGCCAGGGACCTGTTTCGCTAGAGCCATAACAGTATCCCATCTGGATTTCTGGTATCTTGCAACATAGGCCATATAATTTGCCTGTCTGAGTCCCAAGGATGCTGCCATGTACTGTTTCTTTGCCCATGGCATCAATCCTCCTGGAGTCCTTGTCAGGGGGGTGTGAAGCCAAGGGAATATTTGCTTTATCACAGGCTGCAGCCTGCACTACCCCAACATGGCTGCATTGTTGTGAAAGGAATTCCATATCAGGGCCTGACAATGTGTACCTTTTGTCCATTTTTTTATCCACAGGAGGTATAGTGTGAGGAACTTTTAAAATTTTTATTGTCTGTTTCCTAAAAGATTTATGTAAAGAAATAGACAATCTCCTAGACTCTGGGATATCCATCATTTCTACATAGTCAGGCTCCTCCTGTTCATCCACAGCTTCTTCCAAAGGGAGCTGGAGGGTTTCAGCCACTTTCTTATAAAACATAAAATGAGAAGGGGACTCAGAAAGCCTAGGGGGAGACACTCCTGAAGGTCTGTCTGGGGAGATGTCCGGTTCAATGGGCACATTCAGACTTTCAAAATCACATTCATTCTCTTCATAATCTTCCTCCCCCTCCTCTGGTTCATAAAATTCCTCTATATCATATTCTTGAACCAGTGGCACCGACCGAACCGACCGCTTACCTGATGGTGCCGGTTCGGTCGGAACCGGGGAAAGCGACTGGACAATTTTGATCGCTTTGGCTATCTCTGCAGCAGTTGGAGAAGGAAATTTTGGCTCCACACCTGCTGATTTTCTAGTCCTTTTGCTGGGACTGACTCCTCGAGTCAGCCCTCCGTTGCCAAGGAAGTCTCGCCCTGGTCAGAGGCACTCCCTCCGGTTCGGTTGGCACGAACCGGGCTGCCCATCGGGTCAGCGGACTTTTGGTCTCTGCCCTGAGCCTACCAACTCTCTTATCCAGGGTAGCTGCAGGGAAATTCTTGCAAATCTAGCAGTTTGCATTGAGGTGGTCAAACCCCAGACAATAAACACATGTGGTGTGTGGGTCAGCCTTGGCAAAGGCTTCCCCACAGACACTACAGTGCTGAAACCCAGTGGGCCCGGTTTTTCTTTGGGTTTTTCAGACACAGTGCCAGCCTAACCAAAAACTTGCCCGTTTACGGCAATCTGCCAAGCAAGACACCCTTATCGGTTCCCAACCGTGTCACGGGTCGTGGAAAAAAACGTAATGAAATCCGTTTTTTTTAGAACCAATAAGAACCGGGAACCGCACTCTAAATTGCAATTTAATAAAGTTTAACAACAATCTGATCGGTTCAAACCGAACCGATAATATCGTTTGCAAGTTCCACACAGAAATAATGTAAAACCTATCTATTACTTACGATACCACAGACAGAGCTTGAACCGACTGGTTTCGGTTAAAATATAGACAAAATGCGGTTTAAAAACCGAGAAATTACACTTTTTAACCGACAAAATGAACCGAGCAGCAGGAGAAATCTCCGGAGGCGACTGTTCAGTGGTAAGAGTAAAGAATCTGACAGTTTGAGTTTGAAGAATTAACAGGCAGAGTTCTCAACCGAGCTCACGCTCAAGGTTCCATGCCTGGCATGGAAAGTTAACTCTTTCACCTCCGGAGCAGTTCGAAGGCTGGGTCAAACTGCATTTGTCATAATATAGCAAGACTTCATGTTGTTTGAAGGCCCACTAGGCACAAGTGCCTGCTTTCAGGGGTGACCTGGGAGCACTGGGCAGTTAAGTGACTTGCTCAGAGTCACACACTATGCAAGTGGAGGTTGTGAGAATCAAACTCATGTCTGGTCTGCTGGATGTACCAAGCTTGTTCACACCTCGTTCCTCTAACCTCTAGGCTATACTGCCAATATAAATGTGTTACATGCACAACAGAGCAAGCTGAGCAACCAAGAGTCTGACTGAGTCTGAGATTTGTTCTTCTCTTAGCCTCTTCAACTACATCATCACCCAGCTGTTAATAGCTTTTCTCCACTAGCAGTTCTCTCCATTTCAAACTCCCAGCTGGCAAACTGACAGAACACTGCCAGATTGCCAATCAGAAGCAGGGATGACTGATCAGATCAACAGTCCCTGTTCCTGACTGGTCACTCCATGAAGCAGTCACATGACTGCCTGTCTGTTTCTTCATAATGATGTGAATGACATGCAATCACACTCTTTTGATACAGGTATGTCACAGCAGAAATGCATGAGCATGATGTGCAGTCATGGACCAGCTGGCACCAGCAGGTGGCTGTTGGTGTGGTAAATGAGGAGTGGACGTGGAGGACACCAAGGTGAAGCACAGCTGCAATGGCGATTGGTTGTCAGCCTCACACACAGTGCACTGGAACAGTCTGTGCATGCAGGCAGCAGGATTTGGAGGACTGAATGGGATAGAATGCTCACTGGTGCTACTCAGCCTCAGGTTTCTACCTGCAAGACAGTAAGCCTGCCTCCTTACCTGCCTGGTGTCTCTGGTAATGGAAGGCTGACAAGTGGGCACCACAGCTCACCATGCACCCTTGGTGGCCATGCACACTGTGAGCATGACATATGCTCTCTGGCCTGCATTAAGCAGCATGTGCTGGTGGGGGTTGGGGGCACTGTCCTGTTCCTAGCTGGGGAGGGCTCAATTTAAAAATGATGAGGGCAGAAATTTTCAGGGGGTGCAGGCCCCCAACCCCCTCTAGGTTGTTACCTATAACCTCTGTGCAAAATTGCATTATGTAGCTGCAGCCTGAAAACTAGTAATGCTTCATGAACTGCAGTTCTGGCCAACACAGCAAAGAGGATGAAGAACCAAAAACATACTTAAGGAGGCAGTATAGTGCTGTGGTTTAAGGTTCTGAGCTGCAAACCTGGAGACCTGTGTTTGAATCCCACAGCCCCCACTTGCACACTGTGTGACCCTGAGCAAGTTACTTAACTTCCTTGTATTCCCAGGTCACACCTGTAAACAATCTTCAGTTTAGTGTCTCGCTCCTGGTCAAAAAAAAAAAAATGCTTTAATTTTTTATGGACTAGTTGAACAATTTGAACATTATTATTTCTCCCATGAATATTTAAACATTTTATAATTATAGTGACAGTCTATAATGCTACGTATGATAGGTTAGTCTTTTTATTATAAATCTTTTCACTATTGTAACCCCTGTCCCTGGGGACTAGAACAGCCTTGTGGATGTTATGGTATGGCTAGTGACGTTATGCCTTAAAGGCAGTGTGATCTAATGGTTAGGAGACTGGCTTGAGAACTAGAAAGTTACAGGTTCAAGCCCCACTAGAGTCAAAACACTTGCTGTGTGACCTTGGGCCAATCACTTAATCTTTCAATGCTCCAGTCCACCCAGCTGTGTTAATGGGTAGAAAAGCAGGACCCAAAAACGAAACACACGCTCACCTTCAATGGGTGCTCAACCAGAAATGAACTGGAGACAAAAGGCAAGAGCAGCACTCAGTGTTAAGGAAAAAAGGAGAAAAAATAATAATAATTACATATATATATATATATATATATATATATATATATGTACAGTATATATATCTCCAAAGGTTGAAAATTTGCCAAAAAGTCAAAAGTTTATTACACTAAAGGAACCCACAACACTAATCCCCTGCGCTTCACATCATAAATGTGATGCTTCTTCAGGGGGTGTGGCTACGAACACAATACTGCTTTCTTTAACACAGATCATCTAAAGAGACATTTGTATCAATTTATTTAGTTAGTTTTTGTTAACCGGGTAGGTGCACTAGCCATAAAATGACTGTTTTCAGGCATGACCAGGAAGAACATGGAAGAAGGTGAATGTAGCAAGTCACTGCAGACAACAATTAAAGAAGTATTTATAGGTAAACTGTACTTGATGCTCTACTGCAAGATACCAAATGCATTATTCAAACTCCAGTTTTAAATTAATTCTGTAGATCAAGTTGAAAAATAACAAAAAATATCTTACAAAAATGCAAGAGAGGCTATATTGCAGGAACTAGGAAAAACAAATAAGTGTAGGGTGAAAAAATAGCAATGAAAGGCAGAAGTTGAGAGAAAGCTCATAAACCAGGTAGCAAAGATGTTCACAGAACTATACAGATTAAATACTGCTACTAATAGATTTTAAAAAAAAAACGCATAAGTTACTTTGTTTAATCTATTGAGCCTTTAACAATAATAACCCATGGGATTGTGTAGGGCTGGAAACAAGAAATCTACAACATGATACTAGGTCACATATACTCCAGTTGAAGGGTGATTTGAATAATACCAGAAAAAGGGGAATGTGGTTTGCTCAAAGGGTGGTGTCATTTTGGAATGGCCTGCCACTGGAGGTGGTTGGCAGCAAAAAGATGGCAGACTTTAAGACTAAACTCGATATATACTGTAAAGATAAAAAAAAACATAAACGGCTATAACCTTTGCGATAAAGGTAAGCATCAAAAAGAAGGGGGGGGGGGGATTGCCAAACTCAGACCTATGAGACCCATGATAAAGTGTTAAAGGTGATAAAAGACTGTGTGAATTAGGTAGCAAACACATGCGCAAAGAATTTAATTCCACAAACAGATAAACATGCTAAAGCTGGAAGTCAGTACAAAAATATTTTTTTATGATTATTAATGGGTCAGTACATGTTAAAAAATACCACAATACACTGTAGGACAGATTCCTTAAAAGGCCCTTGAAAAAGAACAGAAATGGCACAAAAGAAGAAAGAGAAAAGAGGGCACTGAATTAGAAGGTTGAAAATATAAGGTGGGGTGGGAGAAGAAGAAAAAAAGGATTAGTATAGAAGGAAGGAGGGTTTAGGGATATTGGCAAGAGTTGGTGGGGGGTGGGATTATGGGTTTTGAATATGGAGATGCTGGAGATAGTAAAGGGTAGATGAGGGGATGTTTCTGACTTGAAACGCCAGCACTTAGCACTGTGGATTCCTTTGGTGCAATAAACATTTGGTATTTTAGCAATTTTTCAGCCTTTGGATATATATATATATTTTGTCCATCTTGTCTTAACTCTGAGTGCTACCATTGCCTGCTGTCTCCAGAAAAGCAAGACCAGACTGGAAATTTCTGGCACTGCAACGGGCATCTCTAGTCTGTGGCCCCTCCTTATGCTAACTTGCAGGTTGGATTCTGAGAATCTAGATATTTTGACAATCCAGTAGAAAATGTGTATTGGGGCAATATTGTTTGTCAGTTAAGATTCACTGATGGTGATGTGTTGAGCATATGCAGAAGAGGGGAATCAAAAACTGAAGGTTTTAGGAGATCACTAAATACTAATGACCTAAATCTCAAATTTACACACACTCCATCATCAGCAGCATCTTGAATTTTCTGGCCGTTGGCCTCACCAGTAACCGTAATGTATGTATGTAATGTAATGTAATTCCTCTGTATGGGGAACTATACCAGATGCACTACGGGGTCAGATCGCCAAACCCTAAAAGTCCCATTCCATAGGACCACCCAAGGCCAATGTTCTTTTGAGTACCGAGTACCTCTCTGGCTCAACTCACTTAATAATGATTTATTGAATGATACCAAACTCGGATCTTTCAAAGTGAAATTCGGGCTCTTTTAGCATCTAGTAGCAGCTCTGAATGTGGATCCTAATCATCCCCACCTACCATCCCAACTATTCTTGCCTGTAGATATACCAGCCCCTTCATCTCTACCCCTTTCTATTTGTATAGGCCCCTTCTTCCTTCAACAATTCCAGCTAAAAACACATAACCCTCACATTTTCCCTTTATAGGTGAGCTTCCTTTCTAGTTACACCTGGTACTAGGCTCCCTTACCAAGTTTGTCTTTCAAGCTCCACCACCCTCTATTATCCCTTACTAATGAGCCCCTCTCCAACCTCCTGGTCTTTTTCCCCTCCTGCCCCAGTTCATTGCCATCTTCCTCTCTCTGTTCCATGTCTACTACTTTGTCTCATCTCCTCTCTCTCTCTGGCACTGAAAAGGAGCAGGGAAATCCCAGCCTCCCCCCACAAAACATGTAATTAGTGAGGTAAACACCAAGGTAGAGAAGTTATTAGGGAGCAGAACAGAGGTAAATGTAAAAAAAAAGGCAAGGACAGGAATGGGGCTAAAAGGGGTAAGGCTATCAAAAAGTGGAGGGTGATGAGTACCAATGCCCGTAGTCTGTGTAACAAGCTCCCTGAACTAGTGGCCTTGATGGAAGAGGGTTGCCTGGATATTGTGGCAGTCACAGAAACATGGTACACAGAGAACCATGACTGGGATGTCAACATACCAGGATACACAATCTACAGGAGGGACAGAGAGGGTAAAAGAGGAGGAGGAGTAGCTCTCTATGTAAAGGAAGGGATCAAAGCAACAGAACTAAAGAGTAAACAGGGAGCAGATGAGGCACTCTGGGTCACCCTGGAGACAGGAAATGGAACCACAATCCGCATGGGGGTTGTATACAGACCCCCATCTCAGGGGAAGGGAATGGACAAGAAAATGATAGAAGGCTCCTTAGAATGGCAGAAAAAGGGGAGATATTGTTGATGGGGGACCTGAATATGCCAGATGTCAACTGGAGCACCTTTGCTGCAGGCACATCCAAGAGCAGGGTCATTCTTGATGCCCTACAGGGGGCATGCCTCAGACAGCTAGTACTGGAACCCACTTGGGAGGGAGCAATCTTAGACCTGGTACTCTCAAATGGGGATGGAGAAAGAATCTCAGATTTAGAAGTGTGTAACCATCTTGGAACAAGCGGCCACCAAACAGTGTGGTTCACAATAAACACAGCCATACAATCAAGCCACACAAAAGCAAGAGTTATTGGACTTTAGCAGGGCTGACTTTGGGAAAATGAGAGAGTGCCTCAGAAAAGCACTAGCAAACAGGCAAGAAGAAGGGGTGGAGGAACAATGGGGAGTAATCAAAACAGCCATCACAGAGGCAACAAGCCTTTGTGTAAAGCAAATCAATAAAACACAACGAAGGAAAAAAACCCTATGGTTCTCAAAAGAGGTGGCAGGGAAGGTTAAGGAGAAAAGGATAGCATTCAGGAAGTATAAGGAAACACAGAAGGAGCAGGACAGAGAACTTTATCAGTTAAAGCAGAAAGCGGCTGGGAAAGCAGTCAGAACAGCAAAGGCGCAAACCGAGGAAAGGATAGCAAATTCTGTTAAGAAGGGGGATAAGACCTTTTATAGGTACATTAGGGAGTGAAGAAAGGCCAAAGGAGGGATACTGAGGCTTAATAAAGGGAAGGGAATGTGGGTAGAGGGTGACAGTGAAAAAGCAGGGATACTGAACAAATATTTCTGCTCAGTATTCACAAAGGAAGAGGATGGGGAGGTACCTAAACCAAACAAGAGAAACACTCTGAAGACGGGGGTCGATACCAGTCCATTTACAGAAGAAAGGGTTCTGAAGGAACTAATAAAATTGAAAGTGGACAAAGCAATGGGGCCTGATGGGGTTCACCCAAGAATTCTAAAAGAACTAAGGGTAGAACTAGTGACACCGCTGACTACTCTCTAACAAATCATGGGAGGATGGGGTGGTACTCGAGGACAGGAGGAGGGCAGATGTGATTCCGCTTCACAAAAGTGGGAGTAGGACAGAGGCAGGAAACTACAGACCAGTTAGTTTGACCTCAGTGGTAGGGAAAATGATGGAATCACTTTTGAAGGAAAGAACTGTCGATTACCTAGAGGCCAGTGGAGCACAGGACCCAAGGCAGCATGGATTCATGATGGGAAGGTCATGTCAGACAAATCTAATAGATTTCTTTGACTGGGTGACCAAAGTAGTAGACCAGAGAGGGGCTGTGGACATGGCCTACCTAGATTTTAGCAAGCCATTTGATACAGTCCCACACAAAAGATTAATACACAAGTTAGCCAGCCTTGGAGTTGGTTCCAAGGTGGTAGCCTCTGATAAAAAATATGGCTAATAACGGGGCATAGGGGTAGTAGTAAATGGAGTCCACAGTGAAGAAAGGAGGGTTACTAGCAGGGTACACGGAGGGTTCAGTACTGGGACCGGTGTTTTTTAATGTCTTTATAAGTGACATTGCAGAGGAACTGGAAGGAAAATTGCAGACGACACAAAGATCTGCAACAGGGTTGATACACAAGATGGAGTGGAAAGGATGAGAAGGGACTTGGCAAGGTTGGAGAAATGGTCAAATGTATGGCAGCTCAGATTCAATGCAAAGAAGTGCAAGGTAATGCACATGAGAAAAAAAAACCCAGGGGAACTTACACAATGGGGGGGTGACATACTGACAACAGTAAAAATGGAAAGGGACCAGGGGGTAATTATATCAGATGACCTAAAGGTGGGCAAGCAATGTGAGAAGGCAGTAAGGAAGGCTGGGGGGATACTGGGATGCATAGGAAGAGGCATCAATAGTAGAAAACAGGAAGCTGTTATCTCTCTGTACAGACAGTTGGTGAGATCCCATCTGGAGTACTGTGTGCAGTTCTGGAGACCCCGTCTCCGCAAAGACAGACAGAGTAGAGGCTGTCCAGAGGAGTGCAACCAAAATGGTGCAGGGTCTGCACCAGAAGACATACAAAGAAAGACTAAAGGAGCTTAATACGTATACCCTTGAGGAAAGAAGGGAGAGAGGGGACATGATAGAAACTTTCAAGTACCTCAAGGGAATCAACAAAGTCCAAGAGGGTAGCATCTTTCAGAAAAAGAGATGTGCAAGAACAAGGGGGCACAATTTGAAGATAGAGGGGACGGCTCAGAGGTAATGTGAGGAAGTATTTTTTCACAGAGAGGGTTGTGGATGCATGGAACAGCCTCCCTGAGGAGGCTGTGGAGTCAAGAACAGTGGAGGAATTCAAGAATGTATGGGACAGACATAAGGCAGTCCTAGTGGGGGGTAGGAGGAAGTAAGCTTTTGGTTAACTAAGATCTGCAGCTTATCTGTTAGGTAGGAAAATGGGCAGACTAGGTGGGCCAAGCGGTCCTTATCTGCTGTCAAATTCTATGTTTCTATGTTTCTCTCTCTCCTTACTACCCCAAATTTGGTTTCTCCCACTATCCCCTATCTCTCTCACATACAGTAGGTTCACCACTATACAACACTTCCTCTTTCCTTAACTCTCTTGCTAAGTTGGGTCCATGGTTATACATAGATACATAGACAGTGTCGGCAGATAAGGGCCTATGGCCCACCCAGTCTGCCCATTTGACCTTGTAAGTTCAGTTTATGTTTTCCTAGAAATCTATTGCCCCTTACCCCTGACCTCCAGAATTCCTTTATGTCTATCCCATGCATTCTTAAATCCCGTGATTGTTTCAGCCCCCACCACTTCCTCTGGCAGGGTGTTCCACTTGTCCACCACCCGTTCTGTGAAGAAATTCTTCCTCATGTTTCCTCTGAATCGTCCTCCCTCCAACTTCATCTCATGCCCTCTTGTCCTGGAACATCTTTTTCGCTTAAAAATAGTGTTTTCCTGCACCCTGTTCCTCCCTGTAAGATACTTGTATGTCTCTATCATATCCCCTCTCTCCCTCCTCTCCTCCAGGAGTACATGTTCAGTTCCTTCAACCTGTCTTCATAGGACTTGTGATGCAATCCATGCACCATCTTTGTTGCCCTCCTCTGAACCTTCTCTACCCTGTCTATGTCCTTACGTAGGTATGGTCTCCAGAACTGTACACTGTACTCCAGGTGGGGGCTCACTAGTGTCTTGTAAAGCGGAATTATGACCTCCCTTTTCCTGCTGGTGATGCCCCTGCCTATACATCCCAGCATCCTAGTTGCTTTACCTGCTGCCTTGTCACACTGTTTCCCTACCTTGAGGTCATCAGAGATGACAACCCCAAGATCCCTTTCCTGCTTGGTGCATGCTATATCCTCACCCCCAACTGATATATTGTGCCAGGGTTTTGTACCCCATATGCATTATCTTGCACTTCTTTACATTGAATTTCAACTGCCAAACCCTGACCATTCTTCAAGTTTCTGCAGGTCGCTTCTCATTCTATCTACACCCTCTGGTGTGTCTACTCTGTTACAGAGCTTTGTGTCATCAGCGAACAGTGAAATTCTACCTTCTAGGTCCTGCGCAATGTCACTGATGAAGATGTTGAATAGGACCGGTCCCAGCACTGATCCCTGTGGTACCCCACCGGTCACTTTTCCCTCTGTGGAGTGACAGCCATTTACCACCAAGTTCAGCACCTTACACCGGACCAAAGGTGCCAGTATGGATGAATGATGCCACGCCATCCGTCTGAGGCAGACTGCAGTTCCTGCAAGCCTTGATGCCACCTCAATGGCATCATAAAATGTTCTTGATTGGTGTCTTGCTACCTCCAGGCCTTGAGTAGAAAGGCTTATGGCTTGTCTAACTTGCACTGAGGCATTGGCGGTAGGAGCTGACCTAGCTGCAACCATGGACACCAACTGAAGGCTGCCTGGTGTGCTGCAATGCACGTAAGAGAATGTAGTGAGGTAATAATTTTCATCCCCAAGGCATCTGAGCAGATTCAGCCACGGAAGGTTGGTCACGCATGGGGTATCTTGCCCCTGACAGGGTCTGCAACACTTCTGGAGGTCCCTTGGGGCAGGAGGGCAAGAGAAGGATGCCTCCAAAGCACCCTTGATGCCTCCTCAAAGGTTCTAGGCCAGGGAGGGATGACAGCAAAGCCATCACTGGGAACTCTGAGAGGGCCCAACAGCAGGGTTTCCAGACTGCAGTTGGTATAGGAGCCAATATCAACAGCCTCCAGCATGTTCACCAGAAATTGCCAGTATAGAGCATACTCAGCAGCCACGGACAGCCAAGGACAGGTGGATGGAGGATTTGTTATCCTTTGAGAGGACACCGAAGGAGAGGAGGCACTGACTCCATAGACTGATGGTGCTGGGGAAAAGGACGAAAAAATAAAATTAGGTACTCACTGTAATTCTTGATTTTCTAAGAATATCTTCCTCATTGATTCACACTACTGGGTCTTAACCAGAGGTGCCAAGACACAGTGGGAGCCAGAACTCTTCAGAGGGCTGGCACTGCAGAAAGCAGCATACATTCATGATGTTGTGAGTCAGCACATGCAGCTGTTAGTTTACCTTGGTGTCAGCCCCCAACCGCCTCAGTACTTTTTTTTTTTGTATGGACGAGGTGAGCAGCATAACCTAACAAGTAACTTATGCACGTAATCTAAGGGCATAAGATAGTTATAACAGCCCTTGTAAGAAGGGCCACTAAATCTAGCAACACAGTGTCTTCACAGCCCACCCTATGTATAGAGGGGTTAAGACCAACACAGCCATACTGGAGTGAGACCAGGGGATGTGGGTGGGTGTTTGAATCAATGGTGAAGATATTCTTAGAAGTTCAAAAATTACAGTGAGTATGTCATTTTAATATTTTCCAAGATTCAGTCTTCATCACTGATTCCCATTGGTGGGTCAGAAAGCAAAACTCCAAAAAAGTCTCCTGGACTAGGGTGGCTGGAGCTGAGAGCTCATTCAAGACATTCCTGCCAAAGGTGACATGCTGCCTGGCATGGGCATCTGGAACATAGTGCTTAGTAAAAGTGTGCCATGTGCTCCAAGTTGCAAATGTGCATATTTCTCCAATAGGCATATAGCGTATCTCTGATAGGGGCATGGCAACCGTTCCGGTGGAGTGGGTATATACCTGCCCTCTGGTCTGACCTCAGCCATGGCATAGCAGGGGCAAAGGCAATTCACAATCCAGGCAGAAATGCAAATGATTGTAACAAGCTGTCTCTTCCAATTAAGAGCAAAGGAGACAAAGCTGTTTGGATTGCCTGAAGTCCTTGGTTCTATCCAAGTTGAACCTGAGAACCTTCTTGACATCCAGTGAGTGGAAAGTCCTTTCTGTCTTTTCTCCCTCATTTTGGAAGTCAGCAAAATAGGCAGGTAGGACTAGGACCTGGTTAAGATGGAACTCTTAACGCCACTTTCAGCAGAAACGTGAGATATGTATACAGAACTACCTCGTCTTCATGGAAAACAGTATATGGATGATTTGTGACCAAAGCATGGATTTCAGATACTTTGCCAGCAGAGGTGAAAGTTGCCAAAAATGCTGCTTTCCAAGTTAAGAACTTTAAGTCACACGCTGCAATAGGCTCAAAGGGCTTTGGAGTGAGCATCCAAAACAAGGCTGATGTCCCAGGCAGCTACTGACTTCTTGATGGGAAATCTTGTGTGTAAAATGCCATTGAGGAACCTCTTAAGCAATGACAGCTGTATCAGGTAGGGGTTTGGGATATGCTGAAATAACCCACAAGTGGACCTTAACTGTGCAATACTGCAGGCCAGCATCAGAAAGGTACAGTAGGTATTCCAGAACCTTGTCAGGCTGATCACATTGAAAGAGTCCATGCAGGTTTTGGAGCACCAAATGCAACATCTTTTCCATTTGGCTTTATATGTCCTCATTGTGGAAGGCTTATGTGCAACCAAAAGTATTTCAGAAACCTTCCGAGATGCTTTTTACCTGTTGACTTCCAGCTCTTCAGGAGCCAGGTTTAAGGGTGAAGGGAGGGCAAGTTGGGATGGACCAAATGATCCTGTGTCAACAGGTGCATCCAGAGTGGTAGAGTCCTTGGTTTGCTGACCCGGAAGTCTGTTTAGTAAAGAAAACCATATCTGTTGAGGCCAGCAGGGGGCCACTAGAATCATCTTGCACCCTTGCACCACCAACTTGAGTAACACCCCGTGAATGAGAGGGACTGGATGGAATGCATAAAGAAACAGACTTTGCCGTGGTAGTCTGAATGCATCCTGACAGAATGCACCATGTCTTGGATTTCTGGGGCAGAATCGAAGCAGTTTGGCATTGAGTGGGGACAGATGAAAGTCCACATCTTGGGCGACCCTCTCATCAAATAGCAATTTAATAATGTCTGGAGCTAGTGACTACTCATGAGGCTTGGCCTCTGTTTGACTAAGTTCATTTGCCAGAGTGTTCTAAAGTCCAGACAGATAGTTTGCTTGAAGCAGGATTCCTTGCTCCAGACACCATTCCCACACTCTCATTACCTCACCGTAAAGAGGGTAAGCGTGTCCTCCTGCCTGTTTGTTGATGTAGTGTGACAGACATTTCTGTCTGGAGAAGGACTGTTTTGCAGCTGACCAAGTCCACTAAGGCTTTCAGACCGTACAAAACTGCTTGCATCTCGAACACATAGATGTGGAGATGAGTCTCTGATGTTCCCAAACACTTTGCATCTGGAGGTCCTGGCTGTTGGCCCCTCACCACAACAGAGAGGCATCCGAGGTGAGAATCATCTCTGGCTCTGGTTGAAAGAAAGAAAAACCCTGGAGGAGATTCTCCTCCAGTGACCACCATGTGAAGGACCATACCAGCTGTTTGGTCACCTAAATGGGTAAGTCTAAGGGTGCGATGCCTGTGACCATTGTTCAATGAGTGTCCACTAGGCTGTCCTCATGTGTAGGTGTGCCATGGGCTCTGTGAACACTAATGAGGCTATTAGACCCAGCATGTGTTGCATGGAGTGGACTTGCATAGTCTTGCATTCCATGATGTAGCATGCCATCTGCAGAATTGCTCGTAGTCTGCTTTTAGAAGAAATGCCCGGTCCCAGGTTATATCCAGAAGAGCTGTATGAACAGAAGCTGATGAGAGAATTGGAGCTGAGATTTTTCATGGTTCAGCAGTACTCCCACGGAAGTAATGAACTGAGAAGCAGTGGCTACTGCCCGTTCCATCTCCTATCTAGATGGGCTTGAGATTAGTCAACCGTCCAAGTACGGGAAGACTTGGAGTCCCAGTTTTCTCAGGTGCACTGTGGGTACTACAAAGCACTTTGTAAAGGCTTGTGGCACTGAGGCAAGCTCAAAAGGCAGGACTCTGAACTGGTAATGCTGCCCCAGTACAAAGAAACTATGGTATCTGTGGTGGCTGGGGTGCACTAGTATGTGTTGGTATGAACATTGCATATCCAGGAGTAGCCTGTGCTGAGGTTTCAAGAAGGGTAGCAGGCAGCCTACAGAAATCATTTAGAATTTTTCTCAATCCATGAATTTATTTAGATTTCTGATGCTGAGAATGGGGAGTATGCTCCCTGATTTCTTTGGAACTAGGAAGTAGTGGGAGTAGAACTCTGTGTTTTGTTCCGTCTCTGACATTATTTTTACCCTCCTGTTGCTCAGACAGCCCATGATCTCCTGTGCCAGAAGTTCTGACATGTGAGCTGACAAAGGGGGATGCCTTCGGTGCATGTAATCTGTGACAGGGAGTTGTATGAAATCCAAGGAGTACCCCTCTGGGATAATTCTGAGGACCCATTTGTTCACTGTGATGCACTCC
This sequence comes from Neoceratodus forsteri, assembly GCA_016271365.2. Taxonomy (NCBI): domain Eukaryota; kingdom Metazoa; phylum Chordata; order Ceratodontiformes; family Ceratodontidae; genus Neoceratodus; species Neoceratodus forsteri. Next base: position 1,278,766,763 of record CM057459.1, on the reverse strand, counting down.
CACTGATGGTAAAACTAGGACAGGTGCACACCACTCCTACTGGGGAAAAGAGGTCTACCTCAGGCGCTGATGCAGGACTGGGGCTGGAGCTTTAGATGGTGGTACTAGGTGCTTTCATCACCTGTGCCTTGTTTTGAGGCTGGTTTCTGTTGTTTTGAGCTCCCCTGACTTTGCCATGAATTGACTGCTTGTTGTAAAAGAACCCACCTCCCTTGGCTCTCTGGGAGTTGAAAGGAACTGGTCTGGAGGTCCCAAGAGTTGTTCTAGTTTCATTAGACACCTTAAGAGACTGCTCCACTTGCTGTCTGAACAGGTAAGTGCCATCAAAGGGAACATTAATTACCTGTTGCTGGACATCCTGGGTGAAGCCAGCAGTCCGCAGCCAGGAATGCTGTCTGATGCATATGCCTACAGAAGCAGAGCGCGACGCTGCTTCAAATATGTCCATAGAGGCTTTGAGCTGGTGACTGGTGGATTCAATACCTTGTTTAACAGTCAGCAGAATATCTTCTTTAGCCTCCGAATCTGGCACAGCTCTGCCAGAGACTTTAGCTTGCTCCAGAGGATATACTCATATTTGGAAAAAAAACTTAGGCAGCTAGCTATTCTCATGCCCAAGGTGGGTGAAGCATAAGCTCATTTGCCCATAGTGTCAATCTTGCATAACTTCCTATTGGTGGGGTATGCAGTGACCACTTTGGGAACAATGGCCTCGTTATTCTCAGTGAGGACTGGGTGAAATACATTGGCTTATTTTTAGGAGCAACGCATTTCCTGTCCATCTGCATGGAGGCAGCTGCCACTGAAGCAGGTCTCTGCCAAGGTGCATCAGACAAGGTCTCTAGTGTGGGTTGGATAGGAAGAACTAAACTGACCAGCATATGAAGTACATTCAGGAACTCCAGCAGGAGGCATCTAGGCTGGTCAATGACTACTGGCTCGAAATCCAATGCCAACTGCGTATTTCTGAGCAGAGCCTGGAAAGATAGGTTCTCCTGAGGTACAGCCACAGGAACTGGGTCTGAGACCTCCTCACTATAACAACAGCGATCATCACCACCTTTAGAGATAATGCGGTTAGGATCTGACTAATCCCCCTCTACACCCTCCTTGGAAGAAGGATAGAAGAGAGAGCGGGGTCGCAGGGCCAAAGGACTGGTGCCAGAGACAACGCTGAAACAGACACTGCTGGCAGCACCAGGAGGGTATCCAGCATTGTGCGCCCATCTGGTGTTGGGAACGACACTGGGCCAGGCCCCAAAGGCCTTAGCTCAGCACTGGATTCCACACCTGAACCAGTGTCGATGACCCAGCTTGCACAGGAGTCACTGGTGAGAGCGCTGTGACTGTCCCCATCCCTGGACAGGTTGAAGACAACACCACAAGCAGGACAGACATCAGTGGGGCCACTCCAGGCAAGGAGCTGAAGGTTTTTGCTACAAGCAAACACTCTTCTAGGCCCAGTGGTACTGCTTGTGATGCCAGCCCTGCCGACCCTAAAGGGTCAGAGACCGGCACAACTGGTGGTGCCACCCAAGCCAGATGCTGCACTCACTGCTCCATAACAGCTGCCCAGTGGTGGAACTGCTCACTGGAACCCCCACTTAAAGGCAGATGGGGGCACTGGAACCAAGACACCAACCTCCTAGGCCTAGAAGTTCCTGACATTGCCGATGACTGTGAGGACCTCCAACTCCGGGAAGTCAAATGACTCACAGAAGGCAACCTCAACCAGTGACATTTCTTCCCCTTCTTACGAGAACAGGAAGAGGCGGAAGCAGAGTGGAGCCTGAACCCCGACGCAGAGTGTGTGTGGGATCAAGATCACTTCTTTTTGTACATAAGGAAAGAGTGCCTTTCCTTCTAAGTGATGGACCGCCCATCTTCAGACTCTCTCTTCAGAAGAGAGTGTGTACTGGACGAGGCCCTGCTGCCAAAGCAGCCTGTCTCTTCAGGCTCTCTACTGTCCTCCATGGTCATCAACAGTTGACACTTGACAGGACTGAGACTGCAACCAAGATAGTTAATTGTGACAAAAACCTAAACTGACAAAAAAATAACAAACTCTAGCTTTAAACACTAAAACTGAGAAGAAATAAATGCTGTTGACATAAATGTGAAATTCTGACTCCTGGCAGGCAAGGCATACCATCACTGATGTGCACTCTGGCATGAAAAAAGGGAACTGAGGCAGCTGGGGCTGATACTGAGGTAAACTAGTGGCCATGTCTGCTGACTCACTGAAAAGTTCTGGCTCCCACTGAGTCCTAGTGCCTCCAGTTAAGAACCACTAGTGGCGAGCTGGCCTGGTGGTGCTGAAGGTTGAGGCGCTGGATGCCACACCGGCAATCCGAGTTTGGGAATGAGCTCGGGCACCGGAGGGGAGAGTAGGATCGAGCGTCCGATGGACTGCTCTCCTCTCCCAGGGGAAGGATCCATGGTTTCTCCGGTGCAGTACTGACCCCCAGTGGAGACTGGAGGCACAGCTTGCGCACAGAGTAGTTAAGGGGAGGAGTGTGGCAGACGCTTATGGCATGGCCATGTGGGCATCACTGCATGCCCGTGCTCCTGGGGGAAACAAAGGAAAATTCCCCCGATCCTGGATAGGTGATGGCTCTCCTCCTAGCCACACTGCCCCACATGCCCAACATCGAGCCCTGTCTCCGTTCCCCCACCTGTTCCTCTGCCACCTCAGCTGGCACACTCAATTCTAGATAGAGCACGGAAGTGGAGGCAGCCCTATCCCAGAGTGCTCAGAACTGGGGGGTCCGCCAGATGGAAGATGGTGGAGGGGCAGTCGGAGATGGGGGGGGTTAGGTGGGCAGCAGAGCAGTGCCAGGTGTGCAGGAGCAGCCTGAGTGTATTCTGGGGGTAGGGAGTATAAACAGAAGATGCAAAAAAAAAAAAAAAAAAAGACCCACTAATGGAAATCAATGGTGAAAACTGATCCTTGGAAGATATGAGCCATGTTACAGGCCCTAAGAAAAACCTCAAGGATGCAAATGAACTCTCTGTGCTGTTCCTGAGTAAATGGACCTGATGGCCAATGAAACAGGGCAATGGCTGGAAGAGATGGAGAGGACCAGAAGGGAGAGGGGTTGCACAGGGGGCCTCGTCTGAGGGGAAGACCTGGAAGGAAAGCCCAAATGGGACTGCTCTACATTAGAGGAATTATCTGGTTGGTGCCCATGGAGGGATTTCCCCCATGTGGGGAGAGTGGAGCTGCACAGTCCCCGTAGGGCAGCCCTGGTCTCCACTGGTGACAGATTCATCCAGCAGCTCCAGAGAGAACACTGTCTTGGGCCTCCATAAGACTCTGAGAAAGCACTGGGCTCAGGGACGATGACTGGTTTAGAGATGGGTTCATCCCTGTTGCTGCAGCCAGCACCATCCTAGACAGCAAGCTTGATGCCGGGCCCAGTGTCGACGGTAGAGCCATTCTTGATCCTGGTGCTGTGAGCAGTGCCAAGGCTGGCGATCAACCCAGGGACAACTCTATTACTGGCGTCATACTCAATGCCAGGCCCAGGACCAACACCATGGCTAGTGTTGTGTCTGTCACCTGAGGCAGCTATGTCCTTACCCTTGGCGTCACTAGTAATACCAGAGGAAAGAACCACCTCCACCTCTGCAACAGGACGCAGCACAGCCCTGGTGCCGGTACCTCCTCTGACACTGTGAACAGAGTCAGTAGATGGCCCAACGTCACACAAGACAGACAATGATGCCACACTCCCCATTCACAGGAGTGAGAGACTTTAGAAGTAATCACACATGTGAACCTGGAAAATGTCTTCAGTGCTTTAATTGCAGTGTAAATCCAAGAAACAGTTAAACTCTCGAGGTGTAAACAGACACACTCACAGTGCAGGTGCTCTGGCACTTCACTTTGGCTGCAGCTCCATCAGGAGGTGGCTACCTGGAGGTTGAATCCTCCTTATGTATCTGCTGAGACACATTCAGCCAATCACAGATGTGTGGCACTTTACAGAAAAGTTTTGCCTTGCAGTGGTGAGTTACCAGGTGGGCTTTAAACCTGTGAACACAACAGTGCTTACAGTTTATATTGTAGTAATATTATCAGTGTGCATGTATCATAACAAAGTGAAAAGAATTAAACAAAAGCAGAAATTGCCTGTCTGGCAAAATTTATCAATGAATGTAAAAAGCTGTCATAACTGGCAATGTTTCATGTTATGTAACAGTTCATAGTGTTACTAGTACTGAAAATGAACTGCCAGTTCAACATACAACCCAGAGCATCAAATGGTCTGCGACATCCCGGCCAGCCCTGCCCTGCTCACCAACACCACGAATGGTACCAGGAGCTGGGATAGCACCAGTCTGTGACACCAAGATGTCCACTGAAGGAGACTGAGAGTATAGATTTGGCCTCACCATCAGAGACATCTGCTGCCCAGGACAGACAAATTTTGGGGGGGTTCATAACTGGACACCCAGAAGGAGCCAGCTGTCTACCAGATCCACCCGCCAGGGCCTCCAACACCTCAGTGAGGTGAGGTCGAGGAGGATCCCGCACTTCCATGAAACCAGAGGTCCAGAGATGGGGCCCAGGGGAAAGGCCCAATGACCTTACCTTGGCTGCATGAGTGCAATGACTGCCTCTGAAGGTAGGGGTTGACAGACCCCATGTCATTGCATGGATCTCGAGGATATGGTGGTCTACAGTGAAGTAAGTGTTGCACTCATCCACATTGTGCTGTGGGTCAAGGCAGGACTTACAGCAGCGATGCCGGTCTGTCCCAGCCACCTGCTTCCTATAGGGGCAATGACGTATGATGAGGGCTGATGGACTTTCTTGGTCTTCTTAGCCCCCTTCTATTTGGATTTTAGCATCACAAAAATTTAAGAAAAATAATAAAGAGAAAAGGCACAGTACAAATAAACTCAGTGGTGACACAGTTACTAGATGGTGAGAGAACTTGAGGTGCTGTTGCTCTCATGGTTTGCAACAGCAGTGCATGAGGACGGTTACTGGCAAGTGCACACAGCACCACATGAGGTGCACATGCACCATTAGTAGCTGACGTCGGTTCCCTCCCTCAAAAAAAAAAAAAAAATTATCCCGTGGGGTCCCATCGAGCCCCAGACTTATCAGTGGGAATGAGTGTTAAAAATCGAGTCCTGGGAGATCTTGTTTTATTAAACCAGTAATTATAAACAATAAAGTAACGTTCTTGACTTTTTATATCCCCTTGGTGTGTGACACTTTTAGAAACCACTCAAGTTTTACTTTCATGGTTTTATATAGTATCACACACCTCATGGTGAAAAACAATCTAGTAACACACTGACATCCATATGTTATTCTGTCATCAACATGCAGGAAAAATATAAAATATTGTAACCAAAAACTGATGACTGTTAAGAAATATAAGTCTAATTAAATATTTGTGAGCCTAGCAAGGCTCCTGATTGGCTACTGAATTGTCATTAATGTCTTAGAAATGATTGATCCCCAGCTGCCAAATGACATTGTGCAGCATACACGGCTTGTGCCAAACCTCTCAAAACCTAAAGTAAGCAAAAGTTAAAGAGAAAAATTAGAGTTGTTATTGTGATTAGACTTATAATCACAATAACAACCTCAACACCAGTCATTTCGATTAATTAACGACTGGCTGGAGGGAGATGCCATCCCCCAACCAGCTGTAATCCCTCAGAAATAACTGGCTTCTTGGTTGTTATTGCTTAGGTGGCCCTTGGAAGAAACTGAAATGGCTTTTAGCAGAAATTAAAACTTGACAAATTTCTCCACAGCCATTTTTTGAAACCTGCTTCCAAGCCAATACACTGGTTACTGAAGTGCATCGAAATCTGTTTGAACTAAATCAACAAACAGGTCTCCAACACAAGCAGCTTGCTGACTACACCAGGTAAAGTGAGGCAAAATGTGCTTGAACTGAACCAACAAACAGGTATCCAACACATAGATACTGTCAACTATGTCAAGTGGAAGTGAGCTGAGAATTTGAAACCTAAACCAACCTGGATGCTAACACAAGAGGTGAAGTGAGCCATAAGATCTGAGTCGAATGAGATTTGCCAACCTGTCAGGTCTCCAATTAAGGTGTGCTGTTTTGGCCAGTTCATGGGCAAAGCAGCTCTTTGACTATCTGGCTGCATGATGGAAAGGCAGGAGTCAAAACTCATGAAAAGGGACCCGTTTATTAAACAATTACACCACAGAAATTGGAGCAGGAGAAGAGGTGCATATAACAAAATTTGCTTTTGAACCATTGTAACTCTGTAACTATTATTGTACTTTAAAATCACTTCTATAAATATTACTGTACTCTAAAATCACTTCTATAATTATGACTATACCCTATAAATATGCAGCTTTAAAATTTGTACAATGTCACACCAGAGTCTATGAGGATCCAGTGAGCATCATAAATGATGACACTGAGAAGACTGAAGACAGAGGAACCTCTGAGCATGTGCTTTCTGTTGGCTGGCTTGAAGAATTGAACTACTAGCAAGAACGAAGAATTGAAACCACTTGGCAGTGACAAAACCCAGGGATAAGAACCACACAAACTTGTATTCCACAGGTAGAACCTCGGGGGCCATCACAATGGACTCTGGGGAAGGAAAAGAACACTTGTAATTCCAAGGAACTTCAGCCAAATGAAGAGTTTCTGAGCTGTCATCATGGACTCTCGGAACAAATCCGAAGAATAAGGCATTCCAAGCTGAACAAATGGACAAAACCTTGAAGAAAGCACAGCAGTTGGACCACAGTGGGCTCAGGGACGGGGAGGATGGTGAAACAGAGGCACACCCAGTCAATTGTTCCACTCCACAATCCATACACCATTCTGGGGGAGCATAGCTCCCCTATGGATGCACCCACAGAGAAGACTGATGACAACTGTCAAAAGGGAGGCCCACAGGAAGGAGGCAGAGGACACCACAGGGAAAGGAAGCAGCTCCTGGTGGGGGACTCAATTATTAGGGGGATAGAACTGGGGGGAGCTGGGAAAACTGAAGTAAGGTGCCTGCCTGGTGCCATGGCTTGGAGGGGCAGGAAGCGCATACTCAGGATCACGAGAACAGCTGCAAGGGAGTCTGAGCTGGACGTCATTGTCCACCTAGGGACAAATGACTTGGCTCATCATGAGATTAGAGCAGTGCAGGAGGACATTGTAGAGTTGGGAAGGGGCCTAAGACAAGTAGCACACACAGTATCCTTCTCAGAGGTGCTGCCTGTCAATGGCATGGGGGAGGCAAGGGTAATTAGCACCATGCAGTTTAATGAATGGTTGAAGAAATGGTGCGGAGCACAGGGGTTTGGCTTCATTGGGGACTGGGGTTCCACCTGGAGGGACACCAGCCTATACTGGCAGGATGGTCTGCATCTGTCCAGGAAGTGAACACGTCTTTTGAGCAATCGGTTTAAATGCTTCATTGGCAAGCTTTTAAACTAGTCAAAGGGGGAGGCACTGATAAACAACAGGAAAATCCCAGCCTCTCCCTACAAAACAGGGTACTAAATGAGAAAAAGACCGAGGTAGAAAGGTCAGTGGGGGATGCTGCAACAGAAGGTAAAGCCATCAAAAAATGGAGAGCAATGAGTACCAATGCCCGTAGTCTGGGTAACAAGCTTCCTGAATTAGTGGTCTTGATGGAGGAGGAACATCTGAATTGTGGCAGTCACAGAAACATGGTACACATTAAAACCATGACTGGGACGAAACATACCAGGATACACTATCTACAGGAGGACAGGGAGGGTAAAAGAGGAGGAGGAGTCGCCTTTACATAAGGGAAGGAATAAAAGCAACAGAACAAAAGGGTAAACAGGGAGGAGAAGAAGCACTGTGGGTAAATTTGGAGACAGGCAATGGCACGACCATCCGCACAGGGGTTGTATACAGACCCCCTTCTCAGGGGGAGGAAATGGACAAGGAAATGATAGAAAGTATACTTAGAATGGCAGAAAAAGGGGAGATATTGCTGATGGGTGATCTGAATATGCCAGATGTTAACTGGAGTGCAGTTGCAGCAGCCACTTCGAAGAGTGGGGTTATTCTAGATGCCCTACAGGGGGCATGCCTTAGACAACTAGTATTGGAGCCCATTCGAGAGGGAGCAATCTTAGACCTGGTTCTCTCAAATGGAGATGGAGAGAGGATCACAGATGTAGAAGTGGGTAGCCATCTGGGAACTAGCGACCATCGAACAGTATGGTTCACAATAGACACAGCAATAGAGTCAAGCCATACAAAGGCAAAAGTACTGGACTTTAGGAGGGCTGACTTTGCCAAAATGGGTGAGTGCCTAAGGAATACACTAGCAAATGGGCAGGAAGGAGGGGTGGAAGAATTTATTTATTTATTGAATTTTGTTGACCGGGTGAGCCTGCTGGGCCCTGGAGGTCCCTTTTTCAGGGGCGACCCAGAGGAAAGTTACATACAAGTCAACGGAACAGTACAAGTTATAAAGTGACGAGATTTTAGACAAATAAATATCCATAAGGTTACAATCGGGTAGGAGGTAAGGGAATGTAAAGAACGTAGGAACATGTGGAATTAGATATTTACCAACATTGTACATGCATCAATCTTGTGGACCCTGGAAGAGCTCGAGGTACTGGCTAGTTTGCCTAGAGTCAGGGTGCCATCCCGAGGAATCAAAATAGATGGGGGTAAGGGTGACCATAAGGCACGCCTTCAAAGTTAGGGGAGGCAGTGACGAATGGTCAGGTCCTAAGGCATTGGCAGGTACTCCTATCGAGCAAGTGTGCTTTAAGTTTAGAGCGGAAGCTAGGGCCTGTTCCTGCCTCTCATACCCCTAGTGGGAGGTTGTTCCAGGAGTAAGCGGCTGTAAACGCAAAGGACCGGGACCCGGCTTTGGTCCTAGTTTTGGGAACCTCGAGGAGAGTTTGTCCTGAGGTGTGGAGACACCTCAGACTGGTTTTAGCCCTGACTAGCCCTTTGAGGCTCGGGGAAGGGGAGGGGCCCAGTAGCTTAAATGTCAGGCAGAGAGTCGGGTAGATGAGGCGGGCTTCCAGTGATGGCCACCTGAGCCTTGCTTGAACAATGGGGAATAATAAAAACTGCCATCACAGAGGTAACAAGCCTTTGTGTGAAGCAAATAAACAAAATGAAATGATGTAAGAAACCACTATGGTTCTCAAAGGAAGTAGCAGTGAAGGTTCAAGAGAAAAAGAAAGCATTCAGGAAGTACAAGGAATCGCAGAAGGAGCAGGACAGAGAACTGTATCAGTTAAAGCAAAAGGAGGCTGGGAAGGCAGTCAGAACAGCAAAGGCCCAAACTGAGGAAAAGATGGCCAACTCAGTTAAGAAGGGGGATAAAACCTTTTATAGGTACATCAGGGAGCGAAGGAAGACCAAGGGAGGGATAGTGAGGCTTAATAAAGGGGAGGGAGAGTGGACAGAGGGTGACTGTGAAAAGGCAGAGATACTAAACAAATATTTTTGCTCAGTATTTACAAATGAAGAGGGGGAGGTACCTAAAACAAACAGTAGAAACACTCTGGATGCAGAAGTTGATACCAGCCCATTTACAGAAGAAGGAGTTCTGAAAAAACTCTTAAAACTGAAGGTGGACAAAGCAATGGGGCCTGATGGAATTCATCCCAGAATTCTAAAAGAACTAAGGGTAGAACTAGTGAGACCACTGACTACCCTTTTTAACAAATCATGGGAGGATGGGGTGGTACCTGAGGACTGGAGGAGGGCAGATGTGATTCTCCTTCACAAAAGTGGGAGCAAGGCAGAAGCAGGAAACTACAGACCTGTTAGTTTAACCTCAGTGGTAGGGAAAATGATGGAATCACTTCTGAAGGAAAGAATTGTCGAGTATCTAGAGGCCAGAGGGGCACAGGACCCTAGGCAGCATGGATTCACAGCAGGAAGATCATGCCAGACGAATCTGATAGATTTCTTTGACTGGGTGACCAAAGTAGTAGATCAGGGAGGGGCTGTGGACATGGCCTACCTAGACTTTAGCAAGGCATTTGACACAGTCCCACATAAAAGATTAATATACAAGTTAGACAGCCTGGGAGTGGGTCCCAAGATGACAGCCTGGGTAAAGAATTGGCTGGAGAATAGGACACAGAGAGTAATAGTAAATGGAGTCCACTCAGAAGAAAGGAGGGTTACTAGTGGAGTACCACAGGGTTCAGTATTAGGATCAGTCTTCTTCATTGTCTTTATAAGTAACATTGCACAGGGACTGGAAGGAAAGGTATGTCTCTTTGCAGATGACACAAAGATCTGCAAAAGAGTTGATGCACAGGGTGGGGTGGAAAGGATGAGAAGGGACTTGGCAAGGTTAGGGGAATGGTCAAATGTATGGCAGCTTAGATTCAATGCTAAGAAGTGCAGTAATGCACCTGGGAAACAAAACCCAGGGAAGAGTACACAATGGGGGGTGAGATATTAACAACAACAAAAATGGAAAGGGACCTGGGGGTAGTCATATCAGATGACCTAAAGGTGGGCAAGCAATGTGAGAGGGCAGCAAAGAGGGCTGGGGGATACTGGGATGCATAGGGAGAGGCATCACCAGTAGAAAACAGGAAGTTATTATCCCTCTGTACAGATAGCTGGTAAGACCCCATCTGGAGTACTGTGTGCAGTTCTGGAGACCCAGTCTCCGCAAAGACATAAACAGGATAGAAGCTGTCCAGAGGAGGGCAACTAAAATGGTGCGGAGTCTGCACCGGACGACATATGAAGAGAGACGAAAGGAGCTTAATATGTATAGCCTCGAGGAAAGGAGGGAGAGGGGGGACATGATAGAAACGTTCAAGTACCTCAAGGGAATCAACAAAGTCCAAGAGGGTAGCATCTTTCAAAAAAAGAGGTGTGCAAGAACAAGAGGGCACAATTTGAAGATTTGGGGGGCTCAGAGGTAATTTAAGGAAATATTTTTTCACAGAGAGGGTTGTGGATGCATGGAATGGCCTTCCAGAGGAGGTTGTGGAGTCAAAATCAGCGGTGGAATTCAAGCATGCATGGGACAGACATAAGGCCGTTCTAGAGGGTGGGGGTAGGAAGAAGTAGGCTGCTGGTTAACTAGGATCTGCAGCTTATCCAGTAGGTAGGGAAATGGGCAGACTGGGTGGGCCAAGCGGTCCTTATCTGCCGTCAAATTCTATATTTCTATGTAAGAACCTCTTGGCTGGCACCATAGGCACCAGGAAAGAATCATAACTGGATCTAGTTGAATCTGAAGATCTGGATGACCCCCCGGCTGTCAACCTTGGACAAATTACTGAAGAAACAGAAACAGAAACTGCAACTCCACTGGGTGCTGGATCCGTATCTGTGAACCACTGCAGTTCCTTGCACTGTTTAGCTTACTGTTAGGGAGGTATTGGCCTTAAGAATCTGAAGAAAGCTGGTGACAAGGAGTTCCTTAGCTGACTATGCTATTCCTATTTTGAAGACTGTCCCTAATATTGTCAGGATGTAGTAGGATGGAACTGTTTTTGAATCATGCAAGAAGTGTTAACATGAAATGCGGAGAAATAAAACAGTCTCCATAGCACACTGTCTCTTTACTTGGTGGCTGTTGGTTTTGGCAGTCTTTGGATCTTGTAACTGTTTGTTACAAGGCAATCTGAGAATAGGAAACCAGAATGCCACTTATTATTAAATTGCTAATATTGTATTATTGTGTGTATTGTTATTTGTGGAAGTTTGTACTCCACAGCAGTGCAACAGCCTCCACCCACCCATTTAACCCTGTAGTTCTCCACACTCCAGTGCTCTTATCAGCAGCTCTATGTGGCTTCACATTTGACTTCTTCATCACTAGATCCGCATTGCGCTTTCTCCAATCTCTCCAGTCCCATACACTGTAACAAGTTACTGATCCAGTGACTTATTGGAGGAGGATCTGCACCAGTCCAGAGTTGGGCTACAGCCTTCTCCACAGTGACCAGCACCAGTTGCCACAGCAGGTCTGTCTGCCTACCTACAACTAAGTTCTGCACCCAAAAGCATTTCCAACAGGGCATTTGGCAATGTGGTCTCTAGGACTCTTTCCAGAGACTGACGTACCCCCCCACTCAGTCATTTTGTAACTTTGGGCACTCATAGATCATATGAAAATACTTTTCCTCCATTTTTTCACATTTGGGACAAATCGGATTAACCTCTGTGTGCAATTTGTGTAGCTTCTCTGGGGAGTAGAGTGTTCTGTAAAGGAAGTCATAATGTACCTGGTGCAACCTATTGGCCTTTGCACACTGCTTATTTATTTATTTTTTGGGCGATTCTTTTTATTGCCTCCAGATAACAGAACTCTCTTGGGCTACTCGGATGACCCGCCACTTCTACCGCCCACTGTGATCCCACCTCCTCAAGGGCATTACTTTCTCCTCACGGGCCCCGGCCCCAGGGTCCTGAGGAGATCGAAGGGGCGGAGGCATAGATCCAGCATTGGGCATGTGGCTGCGAGCACAGAGAGTCATCGCCTATCTGGGCTGGAGGGGTTATCTTGTGTTATACCCCAGACGTGGGATGTGCAGTGTTGCCCAGCCCATGACTTGGATGCTCCCACCATGTCTGGAAGGTAGCGGCCCAATGTCATCCCCCTGCATGCAAGCCCCTGTGCATTGCAGTGCCGCCGGTCTCCACTGGGGGCTGCTACGATGCCAAGCTGACCCTGGATCCCTTCCCGGGAGAGGAGAGGACAGCAGTCCTCCTGACGCTCGATCCTCTCTCTCCCCTGCCGAACCTGGGTCGCCAGCGTGGCACGAGGTGTGGCATCCAGCACCTCAACCCTCAGCGCCACTGGGCCGGCCTTGCACACTGCTTATTGAATGGCACATTTCCATATTTCAGGAGTTACTTTTGTCTGAAGGTCTGCCTCCCAAGTCCCTGTATCAGTCTGTAGTATACTGAGATGGGTTTGGACTCCAGCTGTGGGGAGATTATTATTATTCTCAATTGGGTGCAGAGTCAGTAGGTCAGTCCCCATCCCCAGATTATCCAACATGCCCCTAACACTGAGACAGATGAAGGAGGGGCTCAAGGGGAGATTACACCTCTGCTTCAGCACCAGGAATGGTACCAATACCCCTCCCTCAAAGAGGTCTTTAACCATGGTTAAGCTCTGCATTTTCCATGGCAGCAAGTCCTGATGCACAAATATAATGTAATCTTGCTGAACCAATGACAGCACTAGCGATACCCGCCTCTGGAGAGAGGCCCTTAGAATGATTTCTGTATTTGTGGACTTGTATCCAAATCTGCACACTTGTCCTTGTACACGGGTTCTGTTAAGTCAGCAGGAGCCACTAGGGCTGACAATGGCCTCCATTCATGAAGTCCCCAGCAGCTCCTCCTCTTCCAGCTGCCTCCAGTGGGGCCTTTCCTTCCCACTGCCCGAGTCTTGAAAGGATAATTGTGCCACACAATAATAAGGTTGCATATGTGAAAGTGCCATACCTCCTCTCTTAAAGGATCCTGCAGCACTGCCGCTCCAATGTGAGCAGGGTTCCCTTTCCATATACAGGTGTGAAAGATATTATTGATTGTCTAAAAAATGTTTGGGGCATTTTTTATGGGCAGAGCTTGCAACAAGTAAAGCACCCTGTGGAAGATACACATTCTTATAGTATCACTGTTACCAACAAGGAGAGCTGCAGCATTGTCCGCCTCTCACAATTCGCTTTTGTTTTCTTTAATAGAGGAGGAAAACTGATATCATATAGGTGGGGCAATTTCTTGGGGATTAGTATATCCAAATACTTAATCATTTCCACCTCCTTAAATGCTAAGGACTCTGCATCTAGGCTGAGGGCCAATTTATAGTCCAGGCATATAAGTTGACCTTTACTCCAGTTTATATTGTGGCCCAAAAGCGAGCCATAAGAATAGGTAACTCACCTGTCACTGTAGCTCTAGGAGTGGTATATGCTTCACATCCAAACTCTGGCAGTTTCATTGGAATGCACTGATTGGCCAGAATGTCTTTTAGGTGAGCTCTTCCCACTACCAGGGAGGCTATATCCCTGACTCTGCCCAGTAAAGTAACATCTTACACAGTGGAAGCAGGATCAGGTGTCTCCAGGGGAGGCTGTGTGGGTCGTGTGGATGTGAACCATATACCACTCTTAGAACCACCATTACAGGCATGGGCGCATCCACCGGGTGGAGAGGGGTATTTTTAAGCCACCCATCATGTCCCCTCAACATTTTCGGCTTCTAGTGAGAACCCCACTGTACATGATCAAGTGGTTTAACTTCTGTGTCTGGACCTTTATAGAATCTGGAGATTAGGGATGCAAGTTTGCACATTCCTAATCACCCAATTCTACCTGAGCATAACAAGTCATGGTATGCCCCTTCCCCCCATTTACCTTGGCGGCACTTTGTCATCACTTCCTCCTGTGCATGAGGAAGTAAACAAGCTGGGCAGTAGAGGAGATTTTCATCCGCGGGAGCACTGCATTTGTTCAGTTTTCCTGTGCCGCATGTGTGGAGCAGAACTGGACTGATTACTCCTTTGTCGAGCTGGCCTGCTTCTGGAGTAGAACTGGACTGCACCATAATCATATTGTTTAGGTAAGGGGAGAGGGGGCTGTGGACTGGTATGGAGATCCTGATTCTGGTCCATAGACCACATTGATTGACAATCATTGGTACAGTGGCAGGAGCTGGATGCTGTGAGAGACGTTAGTCAGAGGGTCTTGTCATGATCAGGTTGGATGGGGTGCTGCGGAGTCGAGGTAGGTCACTCGCAGCTGGGCACCCCTTGAAGGATTAGTATGAATCTGGGCTAAATGTTATGGTTAAAGCTATGTTCAGTACTCTGGAAAGTTGAGCTGCTAATATTTGGGGTTTCCTATCTGCTAAATGGTCACAGACCATTGCTGGGTTTGTTTGGTTCTTGGAGTATTTCAGATAGTTTATTTACAATACGGATTGTTCTATGCTCTATTTGAGGTTAAGGGGTTGCTAGAAATGGGTTTTAAAACTGTTCACTGATTTTTGTTTGTACTGTTATAATTACTGTTGGCAAAGTTCATACTTTTTTTAGCTTTTTAGAAGTTTGTGTCAAGCTGCAGATGTCTTTATAGTTCATTAACTAGTAGTTGGGTAGAGTTGTGCCTTGCCAAGTCTTTGTTTTGTTACAGTCAGGAAATACCATAGCTGCTGCTGGCCCTGGTTTTTATTTGAACCAAAG
Organism: Neoceratodus forsteri; assembly: GCA_016271365.2. Classification (NCBI taxonomy): domain Eukaryota; kingdom Metazoa; phylum Chordata; order Ceratodontiformes; family Ceratodontidae; genus Neoceratodus; species Neoceratodus forsteri. Next base: position 1,278,751,565 of record CM057459.1, on the reverse strand, counting down.
CTAAACACAGACAAGCATTTGTCAATGCTGAATGTTCACTGATGGTAAGGCATTGCTTTGCACTGGATTTTCAGATTTTAACCCCAAATGTTCAACATAATGTTTTTATGAGCACTCCTGAGCATGACAGGTGTCATTTATAAAACAATGACTGAAACGTCACTGTGCATCACAAGTGTTAAAACACATTTTGGGTAGGATTTGAGAAATAACAGCTGTCACATTCATGGGTTGGTGTCAAAAAATGGCTATGTTGAAAAGTTGGAGTCAACATACTGAACATACTGAAAATTACCCCAGTTATGAGCGTACATTGAAAAACTGCAACATAGACTCATAACTTTGCTGTTTTTTTTTTCATTTTTGCACCCCCAAATTTTCAACCTGGCATTCTAATGACCTCATATAGTCTTCTTATGAGCCCACCTCATGAAGAAGGGTGGAGAACATTTTCAAATCCTGCCCCAAAGGTGTTTTTGCGCCACAAGTGCAAAAATACATTTTAGCCAGGATTTGAATGATGTCAGCTGTCACATTTATGAGGTGCTGTGAAGAAATGGCTATGCTGAAAATATGGGGTCAAAATATTGACAATTACCAAAGTTACGAGCCTGTGTTCACAAAATTGAATGCATGCCCATAACTTTGTTGTTTGTTAATATTCTTGCCCCAAATTTTCAAAATACCCTTTTTATTTTAATTATTTATTTTTTGTTGACTGGGTAAGTGTGTAGTAGGGTGAAATCCTCCTCCTGTATTTTTGATTAATGAAAATAGAGAATCAGTTCCTAAGGGGCTGCAAGAAAGCCTTACAGCCACAATAAGTCTGATTTAAGGTATCAAATAAAAATGAGAGCCTGCTGAGACCTGAAATATTCATGGCAGGAAAAGTCTTACAGCATGTCAAAATAAACGTTTCTTTCTTATCCTTTTGACTGCAGCTTTTCTTCTGGCTGGCATCCACTTTGTGGATTACTATGGGCTCAGGTCGGCTGAGCTCTGTGGGCTTTATAGCATTAGGGAGTCTGGGAACAAGAAAGGTGGGATTTCCTGCCAGGAAGTTCCTTTCTTTATTTTCTTACTGCTTTATTTTTTTGATTGTTTAATAGCTGATATGTGTTAAAATATTATTTTTCATGTTTGCTTACTTTTCTGTATGAAATAGACATATTTAAAATTGTTGCAAACATTTAAGCTGTGATTGACAGGTCACATGATCTCCAGCCCTATAAAAGGAGCTGGCTGAGCAGAGTCTGGCAGATAAGATCTGAGCTGTGGAGGGAGCAGTACTCTGTAGGAGTGAAACTGGCTGATGCTGGAAGCAGTCTCAGAAAGACTGACCAGTGGTGGTGATGCTAGTCAAGGCTGGGATGTTTTGAACCAGAGCTGAGTTGAGCAGCTAGAGGGGTGATCGATCTTCCTAAAGTATTGGCTGCAAAACTGCAGGTACACTGGATTTGTCCCTGTGAGCCTACTTGCTGAATGGGAACCGACAGCCCTATGAGCCAAGTTTTATTACAGCTGCTGAAGATCACCCTGACTAGTCAATCGGTATGAGCAACACATAAGTTCCAGATCTGCACTATGAATGACAGTACAGTACACACTGCAAGCACATTGGTTAACAGGGTCCACCAATGGGCTGTGGGGTGTACAGTAGCTATCATTCACAGACAGCTCTGTCGGCAGGATACCATGGTGGTATGCGGGTAGGTTGTCCTGCCTGCCGACGGTGGCATCATGCTGGGTCGGGGGGAGCAGAGTGGACTGGAGGTGCTTGAGTGAGTGTGAGGTGGGGGTCTGCTTGACTACCTGGGGATATGCAGGAGTGCCTTCAGCGAAGCATTTAGGTCAGGGTGGGGCAGGGGCTTCTGTACATCTGACTGCACCTCTGCAGCAAGCGGCATACAAATGGGGAGTGGGGTGGGACAGGGGGTTCTGCACAGCCTACTGTACTGCCGCAGCAAGCAGCTTGCAACAGGGGTTATGGGCAGGGTGGTGGTATCTGCGTTCTCTACAGGACATCTGCTGCAGCAAGCGACATACAGACGGGGTTGCGGGCAGGGATGGGAGGGCACACTGGACGGGCCAGGGTGGGCAGGCTACAGTGCTGCTGTCTGCAGGATGGCAGCCTGCCTGTGGGTTACCACCCACTTACGTCTACGTGATGTAGACTTCTCTTTGGGAGGTGCATCTCTGGACTTGCCCCGGGGATGCACGTCCAAGTTGGGCTGTGAATGGGGCTGTGCGCCATTTGCATGGGCACATCCTCTGCACAGCCCATCCAGATGCACCGCATATCATTATGTGAGGTATGCAGCACATCGGTCCCCTTCTAAAATTGTGCCAGTGCGCAAGTTGGGGATACACTGGATGCATCCCTTTTGTGAATCCTGCCCCTGCTCTTTTCAAGAAGTGCCATGGGATCTTTAATATCCACCTGATCTACCACCAGAACAGGCAGATGAGACCTTGGTTTAACGTCGTATCCTAATGACCCCACCTCATGAACAAGTGCAAATAAAATTTTCAGCTCCTGCCCAAAAGGTGATTTCATGCAGTGACTACAAAATCACCTTTCGGGATGCAAAAACACATTTTAATCAGGATTTGAAAAATGACAGCTATCACATTCATGACATGTTGTCAAGAAATGGTTACGCTGAAAATCTGGGTCAAAATATTGAACAGTACCAAAGTTACAAGCCTGCGTTCTCAAATTTCAATGTAGGCTCATAACTGTTGTTTTTTTTTTATAATTTTATACCAAATTTTCAACATAGCCTTCTTATGACCCCACCTCATGCACAAGGGTGGAAACAATTTTTAACTCCTGCCCAAAAGGTGATTTTGCACAGCGACCGCAAAATCATCTTTCAGGACAGATTTACCTAACATCACTTGTGTTATTCATGAGGTAGGGTCCCCCCCAAAAAAGTGTTTGGGGCAAAAATACCCAAGTTATGCCACTAAGTTCAACCCCCCACTGAAATACACTGAATAGCATACCTGATTTCCTCAGTTCATGGGCCGGCTTGGAAGAGCGAAGACGTGTATCCAGTCCTGAGAAGATTATGGCATCAGATCCCCGCTGGGTAAAGTAAGGGCTTGGGGTGGTGGGCTCTGTGTGGGAAGGTTGGGTGGGGAAACTAACTAACGATGCAACAGACATCAATAAATCATTTTCTTTTTTACAGGGTGTATTGAAAAAAATGCAGAAGGACGGTTTTCTTTATTTCAGGTTTGGACACTGGGGGATAGGCTACCCCCAGTGTCAGTGTTAAGTTGGGGGGGGGGGTGGGTGCTGAGTGGGAGGATCAGGTGGGGTGACTGTTACGGGGGCACCAGTGGGGATGACAGCAACAGACATCAATGGACTGTTTTCTTTTAGACTAAAAATAAAATACATTGAGGGATGTTCTTTATTTCAGTGGGCACTGGGGCAATGGGCACCTCCAGTGTTGGTGTTATATTTTGCAGCACCACATAACTAAAATGCGGGGGGGGGGATGGTAGAAACAGACATCGATGGGCGTTTTTTTTTTTTTTTGCAGGGTTTTAAAAACAAACTTTGGGGACGGGGGATGGGGACATGCACTGACAAAGATGGGAGAGAGAGCAAGGAAGAGGAGGCACAACAGAAAGCCGCTCCGCTGCTTGCTGACATGGCTTCATGCGAATCAAAGGACCGAAGCCCTCTTTGATTGGAGTGGCTCAGTCCTTTGAAATATACAGAGTTTCCACCCACCAGGAAAAGGGTGATGTCAGGACCACAGCGCATGGTCATTGGTGTAGACTACCGAGCCCATTCTTTTGTGAACTGCAATGGCCTTGGCACTGACACACCCCTCAGAAGTGTTCGCTCATAGCATGCGTGGTGAACATAAAAAGGGGCAAATGTCTAGCCATTTCATTCCTAATCAAAAAAGTATTTACTGGAAAGCCAGATTTTGATCCCTTGGAGTCCATCTGCTATAATGCATATTTTTGGGTCCTGGTGATGATCAACTGCTTCTGACATTAGTATGTTGCTATGGGAATGGTTCTGATGCCACACACTTAAGATTATGACAGCAGCAAAGAGATAACTCTCAAGTGCAGACACACTCTGAGGCACAAAGCTGCAGCATCATAGCAATGCCTTTAGTAATAAAACAAGAGGGAGAGTAAAACTAGAATCATCAGTGAACATAACAAGTATGGGAGTTTACACCCAAAGGGAAGAGAAGCACCATCAATTTCCAAAGAAAGCAACTTCACTGATCATGTGGATCTGATAAAAAGTTAAATATCAGTGCCTACTTGCAAAGTCTTGACTCCCCGACATGTCATCTTTCCAGTTCCAAGTAACCAACACGTACCTGTCCATCTTTAATGAATAACTCTGACCTTGCTTGGTGTTGTGTGCATTACTGCTAATCAGCATGACTCTTACTGATCCCTACGGAAATCTCTTTCTACTCCACTAGCTCCAAACTCTGCACTCAAACTGGTGAAACTTCCCACCGTATCAGGCACTCTTTGTAAACCCTCCAACTTGAAACAGATCTCACTTGGAGAAGGAGAAGGCACTGGGTTGAAACAATTTTCTTTTTCGATTAAACATGCATTTTTCACTTTTTTTGACCACAGACCTGTGCTTAACTGACATGCATGGGGGGGGGGTCTTGTTTGCATCTTTCTTAAATAAATGACATTAATTTTAAAAGTTCTGAGTGATTAGTCAGGCCTGTGCTGTATCTGGAGCGGCTGCTGCCTCGAGTGCTACTGCTAGGTGCACCTCGTTCACATTGGGCTCAGCTAGGAGAAGTTTATGGTACATGCTGCAGGTGTCACGTTGTGGAATTTAAACTACAATGGCAGGTGTTGCTAAGGCAGCCAAGGAAAGTGTGCCATGACCAACATGCACTTTATATTGTGATTAAACTGTGATGAACAGCATCCTGAACCCAGTTAGTACTACTCTATAAAACACCCAGATTGAAAGCAGTGTGGTGGTTAAAGGCTAAGCACTGGGAGCTCACAAGTTCAAACCTGCTAGACCCACATACCTGTCATGTATTCATTGCCCATTCACAAGCCCAGGATCCCTCCCAGGTCTACTGGATCATCACCACTGTCTGCCAGATATAACTGCCTGCTCTGCGTGTCATGGGAGGTGGGCTTTCTGGTGCTGCATAACTAAAATGGGGGGGGGGGCAGTTACGGTTGTGGTGGAAACAGACATCGATAGTTTTATTTTTTGCAGGGTTTTAGAAACTAACTTCGGAGAGGGCGGGGGACATGTGCTGATGGAGAAGGAAGAGCGAGGAAGAGGAGGCACAGCAGAAAGCCACTCAGCTGTTTGCTGATGCAGCTTCATGCAAATCAAAGGACCAAAGCCCCCTCTGATTGGAGTGGCTCAGTCCTTTGAAATACTCAGAGTTTCTGCCCACCAGGCAGAGAGTGATGTCAGGACCCCAGCGAGTGGTCACTGGTGTAGACTGCCGAGCCCATTCTTTTGTGAACTGCAATGGGCTCCGCAGTGACACGCCCCTCAGAAGTGCTCTCTCATAGCAAGATGTTCCCTGTACATGTGTGGTAAGCATAAAAATGAAGTGTGCTGTTATGTGGATTGTTTTGAACAACTCTTGCAATCTGAGCTTAATGTTCATTAGTCAGAGACAAATAGAACGTATTTTATATCTGTCTTTATTTTAAAATGGTGCAGTGAGGACATCTGCAAACACAGTAGTTGAATCAGCAAAGAAAGAATAAAAATGTAATTTTATATGTAGTTTTTAGAAGGTTTGGGTCTCATGTAAAGGTTGCATTTGCCCATTGAGATATTTTGAGAATATAAGGTCATCAAGAAGGTCGTAGTGTGTTACAGCTAAAATTAAATGTCTGATTGGCTCAGCTGCAGTAATATAAGCCACATATTTTATAGCTTATTGTGGAATGGGACTGGAGACTATGACAGGGTTCTGAGTGGTTATGTAGTATAAGCATCCCCCCCAAAGCTATAGGTCTTCAACATGTTTTCCTCTGCTGGTCAGCTGAACTACATCCTCAGCAACTATAGCAGTGGGACTTCCATAAGCACTAGCACAGTGTGCACACTGACCCTCTACCACCAAATAAGTACCATTTAACTGCTGTGATGTACAGTAGTTTATGTTTTTGTTCAGCTCTTTGATAGCCAGTTGCATTAGTGTGGGCATAAACGGCTTGGCAGAGCCATGTCCCCCTCCCAACCTTTTGGCCGTGGTTGTACCCCTGATTACAGGCGAGTAATCTATTCTTCTAGGGGCGTGGATATGGTTTACTTATCAACATTGTAGCAGACTTCTAGCAGTTTTCCAGGAGGCGAGGACAATGCACACACCCCTAGCTGGCAAACGGAGACTGAAGAATCGAGGTCTCAAAACACACATCCTAGCATGACTGGAGGTCAGTGCATTAATGGGAAATGAGGGTGTGTGCTAACTTCCAGGTAGCAGCCCTACATATCTCCTGTATGGGTATATTCCTGGAAGCATCCACCTAGACAGTGGTATTTCTGGTGGAATGAGCCCTGATCCCAACAGGAGACTCCTGACTAGCCAACCAATAGCAAAGGTCGATGCAAGATGTGATCTACCTTGCAGTCATGTGCTTTGCTGCTGGTCTGCCAGGTGCCGCTTCAGCATAGGTGCTGAATACCTGGCGAGCTTGTCCCCAAAGTCCTGCCATACACTCCACATAATATGAGAGTGCTTTCTGCAAGTCTGGGCTATGAAGCCTGCAGTTCGCCTCCGAAGTAGGGTTGGTAAAGTATAACGGTATGTTAATCACCTGGTTAAGGTAAAACTCCTATGCCACCTTTGGGAGGAACTTCTGGTTGTGGCAAAGGATGACTTTGTTCCTGTGGAAGACCAAATGGGAGAGTCCAACGAAAACACCTGGAGCTCCCCAATCCTTCTGGCAGATGTAATTGCCACCAGGAAGGCTGTCTTCCTTGACAGATGTGACAAATCACACCTGTGCATCGGCTCAAAAGGCTTGCCCATGAACACAGCCAGGACCAGCAGTAAGTCCCATGGTAGAGATGGATCATGCACTGGAGGAGACAAGTGGCTGTGACCCTTGAAAAAGCACCCAACCACCCTCTCCTGGGCCACCGTCTGTATACCATCCCCTGCATGGTAAGCAAAGATTGCTACCAGGTGCACCTTAAGGGTTATCGCTTGCAGTCCCAGGTGGGAAACGGACCAGAGGTAGTCCAGGATGCTAGCCACAGGGGAAGTAAGAGGATCAAGCTCCTTGTCTTGACATCAAATGGAAAAATCACTTCCATTAAAAGGCATCGTGCCTAGGAGTTGATTCCTTGCTAGAGGCCTCCAGAACGTGGAGGACCTCCTCAGAAAGACCCAAGGCCTGGAACTCTAATCACTCAGGAACCAGGCAGTGAGGTGCAGGGACTAAAGGTCTGGGTGCAGGACTGTCTCCTGAAGTCTGGTCAGCAGGTCTGGGTGAAGAAACCATCACCACGGAGAACTGCTGCTGAGGCTGAGGAGATCTGGGTACCAGAACTACCTTGGTCAGTCTGGAGCTATCAGTATCATCCACACCTTGTCCTTCCTGACCTTGACAGTACTCCGTGGATCAAGCGGAAGGAAGGAAAGGCATAAATGAGCCCCAGGCACAAGGGCCTCATGAAGGCATCCCCCATCAGTGTTCCAGACTGTGGAAGGTGGGCACAAAACAACCTCAGTTTGGTCTTCTCTCAGGAGGCAAACAGGTGCACCAAGGGTCAGCCCCACAGGGAGAAAAGGTGGTTCATCACCTTCTGATTCAGAGACCACTCATGTGACGTCTCTTCTACCCAGCTGAGAGTGCCTGCCAACTGACTGTTCTCCCCCATGACATGGATCACCAGAAGATTGGCGGCCAGGCTGCATACAAGGGAGAAGATGAGAAGTGCATCCCAACACAAAGGAAGGGTATGTGTGCCGCCCTGTCTGATCAGATAAAACGTGATCATGGTGTTGTCTACCTGGATCTGAATGACCTGACCCCTGACTAGCAGCACAAATTCCATCAGAGCCAAGCACACTGCACTGAGCTCCAGCAAGTTAATGTGATGAGGTTCCCTGGGCAACCAAAACCCATGCATCACGTGGTCTCCCAGATGTGTTCCCCACCCTACCAGAGACACATCCATCATCAGCATGATGGTTGGCTCTTGGCAGACAAACAGGATTCCTTCCTCCAGATGTTCTGGGACAAGCCACCACTGGATGGTGTCCCCAACTGGCAGGGTCACTGTGACTGGCTAGTTCAAGTGGCCTAGGTGTTGGGACCACTAACAGTCCACCTCCCATTGAAGGTGGCGCATCCACCAGTAGGCCCAGCAGACCATCCTGGTGCAGGATGCCATGTACTCCAGCAGCTGTAGGAAATACTGGGCAGGACACAATAGCTTAACTGAAATGATCAGGCAAAGGAGTCAAGATCCTGTGCTGAGTCCGCAGGTAGTCTAGTTCTGCCCTGATGAACTTGATCACCTGCTTTGGTACCAGTTCAGACTTGTCCAGGTTGACCAACAGGCCCAAGTCTTGGCAGGTTGGGAGAGCCAGTGTAGTGGATCTCTCCATGGCCTCTCTGGATGGACTGTCTCCCCGCCAGTCATCCAGATAGGGGTACACTCAAACCCCTAGGCACCGTAGGTGGCCCTCCACCACTGCCATATATTTGGTAAAGACACTTGGGGCTGAGGAGAGGCTGAAGAGCATGACATGGAACTGGTACAGTACCCCTTCTGCTCAGAAACAGAGGTACCGGTAGTGGGCTCTGCAGACAGAAATGTGGAAGAATGCATCCAGGAGGTCCAGGGAGCAAATCACATGTTCTGCTCCAAGGATGGTATAATCTGGCTCAAAGTGACAATCCAGAAATTGTGCTTCTACATGTACTGGTTGAGATCATGAGGATCCAGTATGGGGTGCCAACTCCCCATCTGTTTCAGGATCAGGAAGTACCTGGACACATAACTCTGACTGTCCAGGGTGTCTGGGACATGGGCTAGTGCCCCTTTCGCAAGGAGCAGAGCAATGTCCTTCCTGAGAGCTAACAGCGTCTCCTGATACACTCCAGACTTTCAAGGCATGTGGAGGTGGTATGGTGGGAGAGCCTCGAAGTCTAGAGACAGCCTTCTGCCCACTACATCCAACACCCTCTTGTCCATTCTGCTAGTGGACCAACATGGCAAGAAGTGATGTAGCTGGACTCTGATGGGGACAGCAGTCAGGGACAGGACAGGTGGAAGGATGACACCCCCCCAACCCATCACTGGACAGCTTCTGCAGGGGCAATGATGGCCGCTGCCAGAAGGGCAGAACTATCCTTGCCCCCCCTTTAGTACCATGGGCCCCAGACTTTTGATTGTGGCACCAAGCCTGAAATTGCCCATGCTGGAGCTGCTGCCGGGGAGACTGTTACTGAAAGGACCGGTACTGCAAAGCCTTTTCCTTTGACTTCTTCTTTTTATCCTTCTGGGATGAAGTCACAGAATCAAGGGTAGCATTAGACTTCCCAATCCTAGTGAAATATCCTTCCACCCCGGGGACAAAGAGGTTGGTGCACAGGAAAGGGACATTGGCCAACTTCTGTTGGCTGTCCACCGTAAAGGGGGACAAATGCAACCAAGCCCTGCGACACATGGAGAAGCCGCTGCATGGATGGAACAGTCACCCATGTCAAGGCTGTCTGAAACAAGTGTTTAGCCAGTGATTGACTGTGGTCTCTGATGAGCTCCACTGCCACCCAGTGCTCTGGATGGAGGTGGGGGAGCACTGCATCAAAGATTCTCATCAGGGAATGACTAGAATTAGCAATCATGATGGCATAGTTAGCCTCACAGAGACCCAGAGTAGCCACAGGATTCACCTTTTTTTGTGGAATGGTTAATCTTGCAAGATTCATTATATGGAGGCTTGTTCATGTTCCCCTGGTGTTCAGATGTACAGAACACTGAATCTGTGACCAGACCTTCGGTCAAAAGGTGGTCCGAAAACCCTGAAAGGGAGCCCATAAGGACTGCATACTTGGGGACCATGCAGGCAGAGGGTGCCGGGCAGGATGCTGCCAGAGCTCCAGGGCCAGTCCCAAGATTGCCTCAGCCACTTGGACAGCAAACCCAGGGAATTCATCCCGGTCCAAAATGTCCATAAGAGGGTACTCAGCCCTCTTCTGGACTAGCTGTAATGGGATCAGTGTGACTCTGAGATAAGTTGAAGTAGCCCACCAAAGGACATCGGCTCATGATCACTGTAAGGCTCCTCGACCAAGCCCTGCTCAAAGAGCTTAGTCCTTGAGGAGGCCATGGACTCCTGAGCAAGTAATCCAATGACTCCCTGAAAACGGTCCTTGGCCATTGTTCGCCACGGACCTCCCAGAAATCCACACCAGAGGTAATCCAAACCAACAACCAGCCTGGTCAGAGCATTGACTGGTGGTTGCTGGGGTGGTGACTCCGCTGTAATCAGTGGAGAAGCAGGTGTAGGAAGCACCTGCAGAAATCTGGACTAGCATGGCAACCAGTGGTGGCTGCCAGGGGACCAAAAGGCCTTGGGATAGATCCCTGTCCTGCCCCGCAATGGCCCACTGCTGCCAGAGAACCTCCTCATAGCTCTGGTGCATCTTTCTGCCAGTGCCTCTCCTTACCCAAAGATGAGGAGGACGAGGAGCTTCAATGGCTGTGCCTCCTGGTTGAGCAGGATTGAGAGCATGAACACCTTGACTGCGACCTCGACCATCATCCACATGGTCGACAGCGAAAGGGGTCTTTCTGAGGCTGGCCGTAAATTATGCACCTATCAACATTTAGTGACAAAGGCACTGAAGACCTGACCCCAGGGGGAGGCTGGTCCCTGGAAGGACAGACTAGGGTCATTGATCAGTTCATATCCTCCTGAATGAGGACAGGGAGCCCTGAGATCTGTGAGGCCAAAACTTAAGCATCGTCTGACAACCGGTCAAACAGGTCAAGAAAAAATCTTGATGGCTTGGGCAAATGGAGGAAAGGTCGACTGGCTCGACGGAAGAGCCTTCGACCTGCCTGACCGGCCCCCCTCGAGCAAGTGGTGCTCAACAGCCACTGAGCAGTCAGGCGAGTTGGGGACCGAGAGGACTGTGATGTCTCCCTGTTCTACCCCGGCAGCGGTGGTGTGAAGATTTGGTTTTAGACTTAGAATCACGGAGGGCAGGGCACTCTGCATGGTGAGAAGGGACCTGCACATGTCACAGAACTGGTCTATGAAAGTCCCCCCAACACTGGCCCCAGATGGGAACAGTACCAAGACTAAGGAGATGCCTGCTGCAGCAGCCACTGCTTCCTACTCAAGGGCTACAAGCTGTGCAGCAAACTGGGCTGCAGCCAAGGCCTTTTTGTGGCCCTTAGGGTGATCCTTTGTACTCTGTTCTGAAAGCCGACTCTGCACAAGCCAGAGCTTCCTATCCTGGAGGGACTCAAGAAGCATGGATGAGCATAGGCTGCACACAGCCACGTCGTGTTGCCCACCCTGGCAGTACATGCACATGTCTGGATCAGTGACTGACATCTTCTGATAGCAGTAAACACAGAATTTAAATCCTGGTTTCTTGTGTTCCATCACTGGTCTGGAGACAGAGTCGAAAGAACCGTGAAACGACACTCAACTTGGAAAACTTCAAAAGGAAAGGTTCGTCAATGGTGCAGAAAAATCCTAAGTGGAGCACGAAGGAGGTGACCTGTTCTTCCAGCAGAAAGAAAGATCTGACGTCACAGGGTGGAGTTGGGGTATATATCCACCTGGGTAATGGGAGGAGCTTAGCTTAAAGACGTTCCACCCAATCAATGCCTTCCAGTGGCACTGCCAGACTGTGGACAAGTGAACCATATCCACGCCCCTAAAAATTCCCAATTCCTTAGCTATGTGGGATAAAGTGTCTGCTGGGTTCAGGAAGAACAAAATCAGATCATCTGCTAACAGAGACAACTTGTGCTTCCCCTCTCCTACTCTGAGGCCAAATATTTCTCTGTAATTCCCAACCGCAGTTTCCAGAAGTTTCAGTGTTGACATACATAGCAGGAGAACAGGAAGCAGCCCTGCCACCTGCAGTGCTGGAGCTCAGAAGGCTACATTAAGTTTCATTTACCATTATCTGGACCATGGAATTGGTGTACAACATTATGACCCAGCCTCAGAGTGTTTCACCCATCTCAAACTGCTGCAGAGTATTATGCATGTACCCCCCCACTCTACATAGTCAAAAGCTTTCTCTACATCCAATGCCAGGACACCCGCCTCGACCCTCCCACCTCTTACTCCACCTCAAACCACATTTAGGGTTCTGCATACTTTGTTTCCTTTGCTTTGCCTCCCCTTTGCAAAACCTGATTTATCTGGGTGTGTAACATGTGGTAACACCTTTTAAAATCATCACCATCACTTTTGCTAGTATCTTGTAGCCTACCATCAGAAGCAAGACAGGGTGGTAGGAGGAGGATTGAACAGCAGGGTCCTTACCTGGTTTGGGGAGCTATTATGGTCACTAAACATGTGGAGACGGGCAGCAAACCAGTCCTCATGCTTTTTGTCAACATCCCTACAAGTGGATCCCTCAACAATCCTCTGAAGACCTTGTAAAAAATCAATGTGCAGGTTCTCTGGCCCTGGGGTCTTCCCTTTGGCTGGCAAGCATATGGTCTTATCTGTTTTTTATTTAATTATTTATACTTTTTTCCTCCCTCACCCCCTGGCTGGTCTGCCTTCCTGCCGAGCCTCCCAGCCCCATAACCCAGCTTTTCCCTGGTCTTATCTCTCCCAAGTCCCCTACTGCTTGCCCTCTGTGGCTGGGTGGTGGGGAGGCCCTCGACCCGCTGAGCAACAGATCCAGATCTGGGAGATGCCTAGGTAAGTGGTGTGCTGCTTGTGGAGGTCGACAATCATCCTTATAGCCAGTGTGTTTTTACACCTCCCATTTGTTCCCCTCTTGTTGTGCCATTGCTAGCCTTCCATGTAGGAATGTCAGCAGGGTCATGTGATATGTAGCTTGTCGCGTTCCTCCCACTCAGTATCCATGTGCCCTACCACTTTCATGTCTGCAAGTTACAATGCTACAGTGGGACATGGCACCTTCCCCGGGGAGGACATCATCCTCTAGGGTGCTCGATCCTCCTCCCTCCAGATGGTCCCTGATGAGCCAGGCTCGTCCCTGAACTCAGGTCGCCGGCATCACGAATGGTAGTGCTACCACTGCACTGACAGGCCAGTGTGCATGGCCTTATCAACTTCCTCCCTTGAGAGAGGAGCATTCATACCATCAATCTGGTCTCCAGTGAGTTCAGGAATTGTAGTTTTCATAAAAAACTTACTTAAGTCACCCTCACTCGGACTGCATTCTGATTTGTACAGGAGCTGATAAGATTGGAACTCTTGTTCTATAACCTCTGAATTGCTTATTTCTCCCCATTCATCCATCTGGATGTAGATGCATAGGTTGCTCCTGCCTTAGCTGTGAGCTGCCAGGCCAGTCATTTACTATTTTTGTCCCCCTGAAAAAAAGATTCTGTTCTAGCTAATAAACATAGAAAGACCCAATGGGGGGCTAGGCCTGCCTGGGTGGCCTGAGGAGTCCAGCCGAGGATTGTAGGGTTCAGACAGGGAGTAGAGGCTCTAGTCGAGTGAGCATCCCGGAAGGATTCCTGGGCTGAGAAGGTGCAAAAATAGAGTAAAAAAAAAAAAAAAAAGGACCCAATGGCCCATCCTGTCTGCCCAACCCCCACCCCTGTCCTTTTATCTTGCCCCATCCCCTCTATGCCATGTTTTGCCTTTATTTAGCCCCATATAGTCATCCCAAACCCTCTTCAATTCGCTCACTGAGTCTACCCCCACCACCCATTCTGGTAGCCTATTCTAAGGACCCACCACTCTCTCTCAGTTAAGAACTTCCCCCTCATATTTCCTCCAAATCTGCCCCCTCCAGCTTGAATGCGTGTCCCCTTGTTGATTTGTTTACTCATCCTGAATATGCTGTCCTCCCTCATTTTGTTTATTCCCTTCAGATATTCGAAGGTTTCAATGATATCCCCCCTTTCCCACTTCATCTCCAGTGGGTATAAGTTTAGTTCCTCTAACCGCTCCTCATATGACCTCCTATGCAGCTCTTGAACCATCTTAGTTGCCCTTCTCTGAACCCTTTCCAACCTCTGTCCCCTTGCAAGTGTGGCTTCCAGAACTGTACCCCACATTCCAGATGTGGTCTTATCATAGTTTTGTATAATGGCATGATCACCTCCCTCCTCCTGCTTGTAAAGCCCCTCTGGCTATGCATGCCAACATTCTGTTTGCCTTCCCCATTGCCTTGCTGCATTGATTCCCCACCTTCAGGTTATCTGAAATGATGATCCCTAGGTCCCTTTGCCCCTTTGCTGCTCTGTTACCTCTAGTTCCTCCTCCCCCCCAGCCAGTATCTTGCCCTTGGGTTCCTACTCCCCATGTGTATGATTCTGCATTTTTATGTTTGCTTGCACGCATGTGCAAGAAACATAGTGCCATGATCCCAAAATGCAGTGCCGTACAGTCGAAAGGGAGAGCTATGCTTCAGTGAGCAGTGACAAGATATCGCCTGCTCATGCGCGCCCCCAAACACACACCGCGCATTGCCGTATGGCGCTCCCCCCGCACACTGTACATAGCTGGCGGGTGCCCAGTCCCCATCGGCTTCACTGTTCTCCCCCAACAGAGTACAGGGTGCCACGCTGGAAGCCACTCCAGCATGGCAACAGATTGTATGGCTGACGGGGGTGCCCAATCCCCCACTGGCTCCACGGCCCCCCCCAAACAGCCTTCCTTGTGCCACGCTGGGAGCCCACCCCAGCGTGGCAAACATCCTGCATCGTCTAAGTTTAAAAAAAAAAAAAACTGAAGGAAAAAACCTTCCTTCGCTGAGTGTCCTGCCCCCGCCCACCCTCTGTGCACCTGCCTCCCCACTCCTCCTCTTCCACTACTTACCTCCAGAGTCGCGCCCAGCGATCATCGGTGGACTGGGAACACATCTGTATTCTTCAAAGCCGACCACCGAACTGAGGAAATGCCGGTAAGCTGTATAATGCAGTAAATAGGGTTTTTTCAACTTTAATGCATATCTCGGGCATTTTTTGGAATTTTAGCACAAATTTTCAGCATTGGGTTTTGGGACCCTTCTCATGAATTCTCTCACTGTCATGGCATTAATCGGGCCCGAAGGGTGATTTCGCGGTCACTGTGCGAAATCACCTTTGAGACATTAACAAAACGACAGCTGTGTCATTTCATGAGGTAGGCCCCCCAAAAACCCTGTGATGGAATGGTAAAAATCCCAAAATATTTCGAACAGCGTCGCGCTGTTCCTACGCACGCTGTAAGTTCGCGGATTTTCAATATTCTCACTCCAGATTTTCAACATTGCCATTTTACCACACCTCCTTATGAGCAGTACAGCTGTTATTTCTCATATCTCGCCCAAAATGTGTTTCCACGCATGTAGCGCACAATGGCAAAGTCGGTGTGTGAAATCAATATTTGGGACAGATTAAGAAACTCACAGTGACACTGTTCATGAGCAGAGGTGTTAATATGGCTATGTTAAAAATTTGGTGAAAAAATTCCCCAAAATGACTGTTTTACGAGCATGCATTGCTCTGTTCCTACGCACGCTCGTAAGTTCGCGAATTTTCAATATTTTCACTCTAGATTTTCAACATTGCCATTTTACCACTCCTGCTTATGAGCAGTATAGCTGTCATTGTTCACATCACGCCCAAAACGTGTTTCCGCCCATGTAGCGCTCAACGGCGCAGTCGGTTTGCGAAATCAATGTTCGGGACAGATTAAGAAATCACAGTGACACTTTTCATGAGCAGAGGTGTTAAAATGGCTATGTTAAAAATTTAGTAAAAAAAAGTCCATAAAATGACTGTGTTACGAGCGACCATTGTGCAGTTTCCATGCACCCGCGTAGCTTCATGGATTCCTAATATTTTCAGTTTAGATTTTCAACACTTGCAATTTTCCAAACTTCCTTATGAACAGTACAGCTTTCATTTTTCACACCATGGCTGAAATGTGTTTTCGCACTTCCAGCGCAGAAATGCGTGGTCGCTGTGGGAAATCACTGTTCGGGATAGATTAAGAAAATCACAGTGACACTGTTCATGAGCGGAGGTTCCAAAATCCCTGTGTTGACAATCTGCTGTAAAAATAATCCCCAAACTAATTGCATTAGGGGTGTGCGTTGCGCATTTTCTACACACGTTCGTGACTTCACCAGTTTTTTAATATTTCACTGCAGAATTTCAACATTGCCATTTTTAGTACCTCCCCATGAACAGTACAGCTGTCATTTTCACATCCTGTTAGAAATGTGTTTTCGGACCTGTGGTGCCAAATGGCGTGTCGCTGTCTTGAAAACAGCTTTGGCTAACAAACTGATATTGTCACTGTTCATAAGATTGGGGGGTCACAAAACCCATGTTGAAAATTTGGAGTGAAATGCCAACGAACGCCTGAAACATTAAGGTTTCCGACCATAATGCCCCAGCCTGTTGAGATTGACAGGCATCAGGGGTGTGACTTGGGATTCTCGCCTGTAATGCTTATACCATTCCACACCCTGCAGCCAATGACAGGCATCGAGGTGTGCCTTGGACTCTTTGGCCCCAAAGTTCACCCCATTCTCCTATACAGGACCCATCATATAGAATTTGACGGCAGATAAGCACCGCTTGGCCCACCCAGTCTGCCCATTTCCCTATCTAATGGATAAGCTGCAGATCCTAGTTAACCAGCAGCCTACTTCTTTCTACCCCAACCCCCTAGAATTGCCTTATGACTGTCCCATGCATGCTTGAATTCAACCACTGTTTTTGACTCCACAACCTCCTCCGGAAGGCTGTTCCATACATCCACAACCCTCTCTGCGAAAAATGCTTCCTTACATTACCTCTGAGCCACTCCCCCCATCTTCAAATTGTGCCCCCTTGTTCTTGCACACCTCTTTTTTTGAAAGATGCTACCCTCTTGGACTTTGTTGATTCCCTTGAGGTACTTGAAAGTTTCTACCATGTCCCTCCTTGCCTTGAGGCTATACATATTAAGCTCCTTTAGTCTCTTCACATCTCTTCTGGTGCAGACCCTGCACCATTTTAGTTGCCCTCCTCTGGACAGCTTCCATCCTGTCTATGTCCTTGTGGAGATTGGGTCTCCAGAACTGCATGCAGTACTCCAGATGGGGTCTCACCAGCTGTCTGTACAGAGGGATAACAACTTCCTGTTTTCTACTGGTGATGCCTCTCCCTATGCATCCCAGTATCCCCCAACCCTCCTTACTGCACTCTCACATTGCTTGCCCACCTTTAAGTCATCTGATATGATTACCCCCAGGTTCTTTTCTCACCGTATTTCCTGATGGAATGGGGTGAGCATAAAGGCCAAAGACCCCAAGACACACCATGACACTTGTCAGTGTCTGCAGCGTAGGGAGTGGTGAAATGGCGTGGCCGTTATGCCTGTCGACCCAAAGGCACACCTCAATGTCTGTCAGTCTCTGCAGGGTGGGGGTGGGGTTGGCTTCAGTTCAATACTTCACCGCCATTCCTATTATGCAGCTCTCTAACTCCTACACTACCAATGCCAGCAAGCAAACATTCGGCATTGACAAATGCTTGTTTGCATTGAATTGCAGTTGCCACATCCCTGACCACTCCTCCAGTCTGACTAGATCCTCCCTCATCTTTTCCACCCCTCCCACTGAGTCCACCCTGTTGCAGATATTCGTGTTGTCTGCAAACCGACACACCTTCCCATGCAGGCCCTCTGAAATGTCCCCATTGTATGTTAAATAGTATGAGTCCCAACACTGACCCCTGAAGTACCCCACTCGTCACCCTTCCTTCTATGGAGGGCACCCCGTTTACCACCACCCTCTGCATTCTACCCTCCAGACAATTTTCTATCCAGTTTACTAGTTTGCTCCCCACCCCTAAGCTTCCCAACTTGCTTATTAGTCTCCTGTAAGGGACGGTGTCGAAGGTCTTTCTGAAGTCTAGAGAGGCCACATCCACCGCCCCTGCCTGACCACATATCTCCATTATCCCATCAAAGAATTAAATCAGGTTGGTCTGACATGACCTGCCCCTCGTGAACCCGAGCTGGTTTTCATCTATTAGTTCCTCCTCCCCCAGATATTGTGTTATCCTTTCCTTCATAAGTGCCTCCATCAACTTATCCACCACAGAGGTAAGACTGACTGGGAGATAGTTTCCTGGTTCCTCCTTCCTCCCCTTTGTGCAGTGGCACCATGTTAAAATCTGTCTCACCAGAGTTTTGATAGTCACATTATTATATTTCATTCTAACTTTTAGGAGGACACAATACAGCTATGGGATGAGATTAGCTTTAAGCACTGCTTCACAGGTCTGCAGCCATATTCAGATACTGTTGCAGAGACAGAGAGAGAGAGAGACAGAGAGAATGAGAGAGATGAGAGAGCAGACTGGATCTTTAAAAGCTCTCAAACCAAATGGTTTAAATAACAAACTCAATTATGTCATTTTTATAAAATAATTGGACACCAAAGTGTGATGACAAATTCTGAGACTGTGCCTTAATGTACAGTGGCAGCCATCCTGAACTTCTGCTGCTACCACAGAACATGTTACCACATAACAGAGCTGCAATACCGCACATCCCCTTCTGGCAGTGTTAAAGTGCCACAGTAGCTGAAGTATTACTTTATTATGCTGACTATGCACAAGCAGGTAACGCTTCAGTGTATGTACTATCTTGAGTGATAATGAAGTAAGAGGGAGTACTGCAATCCAGTGCCTTAACGTGGTAACCCATTCTGTGGCAAAGTGAAAGTTCAGGATGTCAGCCACTGTATACATAGTGTATGGGAGAACTTTGTTCCAAATAGAATTCAGTTATCAGAATTTCCTTGTGCTGCAGTAACAACATCACAATGTTGTTGTGCTGCATTAGCTACGTCACTGCTGCAGAACAACAGAATAGAAAAGTTTCACGCAGTTAAGTTTTCATGAGCTGTGGCTGCTACCGTTAGTGCTGTCAAGCAGTTTTGTCAGTTTCTGACAGCGCTAACAAGAAAAAGAGAGATGGCAGCCATGGCCCAGTCAAAAGCCTCATGTGACAGGGCTAAGTTTATCTCCACACATGAGAACCAATGAGTGGCTATTGATCTGCTGAATGGTATGCGCACAGAAATCGCGCTGTCTGTTGGGGCAGCCGATACAGATTCACAGGATGTTAAAATGATGGCGCCACATATATGGACTGCAAAGCAGACATATTTGACTTTTGGGACTGTGTTTCCTTACTTGCTCAATTAGTATGGTTGCCTATACACTATAAAAGATTGTGTATGAGAAGTCATACACAAACAAGGCTGTTGCTGAATTATGAAGTTTCCATGGTAACAAGAGGCAGCTCGAGCTGCCCCATTGATGTCTCTTGTTACCATGGAACCATCCTGATTCAAACATAGCCTTGTTGCGTATGACTGCACACACACAGTCCTCTATATAATGCATTGTTACAGTGATGAGTTTAATAAGGACTACTGTACTTGTGACCCTCCTTAACAAATGAGTGTGTTCAGCAATGTCCCAGGATCATCTGTCTGATTGTCTCTCTGTCCTGTAATTTCATCTTTCCTGCACCTCTACAGCAGGTGTACATCAACTTTTTTCTGTCTTGATCAGGTCTGAGATATTTAAAGGATTTAATTAAATGAAATTCAAGGATTCAGTAATTCTGTATTCATGTGCAATTTTAAATATCACAAAATGTAGCCTTATGTCCATTGGAATTCATGAATATATATTTTTCATGTTGAAGGAAAATTGAAAAATCAGTAACCATTTACCTTGCCTTGGTTCCAATTTCCTCTTACCTCCTTTTATGATATATTGAAACTTATCTTGCTATTGTAATATCTCAATGAAGAATTCTGATTACATTTTGATCTGCACTTTGCTTTTTGGGTTATGTCCTGATTACTATTTATTGTAGTCTACCATTAATGCAGGAGTTACATTTCGTGGTTCAGTGGAGGATTTTCTGTAAGTTTTGCCAAAGTCTGACTGTTATAAAAAGTTGGAATTCTTTGGAACCATATACAGTTTCCATCCTCTGTGAGGAACTGGGCTCTGTGCTAAATACTGCTTTGGTGCCCTGTCAGTGTACTGGGAACACACTCTTAACTGAGAACCCAACGTGGTGGATTGGAGAGGGCTTTGGAGAAATTTATACCAATTTATTAAATGTGATCCCTGTCAGCTAATGCAATACAAAACTGCTAATGATATGTACAACATCCCTGAAAAACTACACTGATGGTGATGGCATAAAGGTACTTCCTCTATATGTACTAGATACGGCTCTCTGAAGCACCTTTTATTTGACTGCGTTACATTACAACACCTTTGATGGGGGTCCAGGTCTGAGACAGACTGGATCTGCTCTTGATTCTGGACATGTACTTTACCCCGCAGATGTGCCGGGTGTGGGTGGAGGTCCTTATGGGTAACAGGGGATACAATTTCTCCCTGAAAACTATGATAATAACAAAAGTTCTACTCAGACATTGGCTTGACCGGCAAATACCATCCACTGCAGAATGGTACAAAGAAATCCTGCAGATATTCAAAATAGAAAAGATGCTTGCATCTTTGAGGAATGCTTCTAAATCCTTCGGGAAGAGATAGGAAAACTTGCATGTGCTCCTGGGCATAATGCAAACTGAATCCTGATTTGTCCTACTGAGAACCTTAAACCTGACTGTAATGCATTCTGCAGTACTGCTGCTGAAATTACCATACTGTAGCATCTGATTGGGCCTGAAGATGTAATGGGGTAGGGACAGGAATTATTATACAAGTTTGTCAGTTTCTGTATACCGAAAAAATAATAACGTACACTCACTGAAAAAAGTTGTAATTAACAGCTGAGCACATTATTTTTGTTCTTTTATTTGTTTTGCTTTTTCAACTTATGGGGCTATACCTGTTGAATGTAACATCTATTTAAGCTGTTCCAGCATCGCCAAACTTCTGCCCTCTGATGAAAAGTTTATGACTCAAAGTGCGGGGGCATTTGTTGGTTCAGGTGGCTGGCCTGTTTTCCAAGTGATTCTGTGGATAGTGCATTTCAGGAGAATTGGGTCAACTGAACCCCTACACTGAGCACGACCCCATTTTGGAATATGAATGACCCTACCCAGAAGGGCAAATAGCTTCTTCCCCCTAGTAAGATACCCACAAGCAGGAAATAAGGAGTCAGGGCATCCAAAAAAGAAATGTTTATGGGTGGAGATGGCAGTTTCATCTGCCTGAACGACCCTCCATTTCCAAATTTATCCTTTTCCTGATGCCACTAGATTAAAGCTGCCTAAGATGTGACAATGGACACTGGGGCAACCTGGAGGCATTTGTCCTGCACGCTGCCTCTCTGCTGTATGCTGACACACCAGTTCGACTCCTGGGGGTGACCAGGGGGCAGTCAGGTGGTGGTCTCGGCAGCTCACCCTCACCAGATGAGACAAGTAGCTCTGTTATACACTTACCATGCTGTACAATGGGCTCCTTGATTGGCTCACCAGCAATTAAAACAAAGTGGGCGACTTCAGGGTCCTGAAACAGAAGGCAAAGTAGAGAGGAAGTGTATTATAAGAAAGGTGCAATTTGAATCATAAGTTAGTCAGTACAGTGAGGGCAATCTGTGAAACATAAAATAAACCTGAAAGGCCCACAGTTTACAGTATAATGGAAGGGACTGTTTTCACAACTTGCATAAGTCATGCAAAGGTTCCAGCTGAGAGGAGTCAATTGATCAGTACTACCACTGACGTGTGTTTGGGTGGGGGGCAGTCTCAGTGGGCTCCTTGGCCTTCTTCTGCCTCACAGACCTTAACAGTAGGACATAGCTCCCCAAAAACCATATCTGCTAGTTAAAGTTAACAAACGAAAACAGCCCTGTCTGGTGTGTATTTTCCACACAGCTGGACTACTGCACTGAAGATCCAGTGGTGTAAAATCATGCAGCCTAAAGCATCTCTGGAATTAACTAATGCTCTGTAGCATAGCAACTCCGTACACAAAAAAGGCACTACACTAGCTGTCACACATCTGTTTGGCTCCTTTAAGGCAACAGACTGCTGACCATTAAATTAATTTTCCCCAGTGCTCTGCATAAGAAAAATGAAAAGAACGGAGAGGTTCCTTGAAGAAGCTGCACTACCACAACAACATAAATTCTGGTTTAGAATCCACTCAGAAATTTGCTGATGTTAGATTCCAAAGATGCCTCTTAGATACCAGTCAGGGAATAATTTTCAAATAAAGTTTCCCACTCTGTGCCTCAGTGGCAAAACATTTTTGTAAACAGGGTCCCTCGCGTGTCTGAGCAGTTGACACTGGGTGGAAGTTCTATAATGGACTTATGAATACTGAGGAAACTTTTCAAGGAAGTAATCCAAAGGCAAAGCCATTATAAAACTGCTGGAGGGTAACTGTCAAGACATTTTTTTAAGTACAGAAGTAAAAAGAGGAAGACTAACAGAGGGAGTGTGAGGTTAAAAAGGGTAGGTGGGGACTGTGCTGAGGAGGATCACAAACAAGCTGATATTCTGAAAAAATACTTTTGTTCAATCTTCACAGAAGAAGGGAAATGGGATGGTCCACCTAAAAGCAACAGGGCACTGGAGAGAGGGAGGTAGAAATAAGTCCCTTTACAGAGGAGTGAGTCCTGATGGACTCCAAATCTGAAAGTGGACAAATATATGGTGCCAGATGGGGTACACCCCAGTGTGCTCAGTGAGGTACTGGCTGTACCTCTGAGTAATTTTTAACAACTCACTGGAAACAGGAGTTGTTCCAGAGGGCTGGTCCCACTTCATAAAAGTGATAGGAGAGAGGAGGCTAGCAACTATAGGCCAGTCAGCCTGACGATAGTGGTGGGAAAGCTAATGGAGTCACTTCTAAAGGAAAGGATTGTGGAGTATCTTGAATCCAGCAGATTACAAGGCCCACAGCAACATGGATTTTTTTTTTGGGGGGGGGGGTCATGTCAGACAAATCTGATAGATTGTTTTGGGTGCCCAGTGAAATAGATCATGGTAGGGCAGTGGACATTGCCTTACATTTTAGTAAGGCTTTCAACACCATTCCACATAGGGGGATTATAAGGAAAATGGGTATCATAGGGGTAGGTCCAGAGGTGGTAAACTGGGTAACAAACTGGTTAAGGGATAGGTGACAGAGGGTGGTGGTAAACAGAGTTCCCTCCAGGGAAGGCAGAGTGACCAGTGGAGCTCAGTACTGGAACCAGCCTTCTTAAGTGACACTACAAATGAGTTGGAAGTGAAAGTCTACTTCTTTGTGGATGACATCAAAATCTGCAATTGGGTGGACACTCCAGAGGGGCTGGAAAGAATGTGCAGAGACCTGAGAAAACTCGGAGTGGTCAAGGGCATGGCAGCTGGGCTTCAATGCCATAAAGTGCAAAATCATGCATGTAGGGGGAACAGAAACCCAGTAGTGGAGCACAGTGTAAGCGAAGAGATATTGATAGTCACCAAACAGGAAAGGACCTGGGAGTAATCATATCTGATGATATCAAGGTGGCTAGGCAGTGTGACAAGGCAGTGGGTAGGGCCACTGGGATGCTGGGGTGCACAGGGAGTGGTAACGCCAGCAGAAGGAGGGAGATGGTGTTGCTATTATATAGCTTGCTGGTGAGACCCCACCAGGAGTACATGTACTGTGTCCAGTTCTGGAAACCACATCTCAGGAAGAATATACACAGAGTGGTGGCAAGCCAGAGGAGGGCAACTAAAATGGTACAGTATCTGCATCAAAAGTCCTATGAAGAGAGGTGGAAGCACCTCAGTATGTATACCCTGGAAGAGAGAAGAGTGAGGGTGATATGACAGAGACCTATAAATATCGTGGGGGGGGGTGGAGTATTTTTCAGAGGAAAATATGCACGAGAACAAGGGGACATGCAATGAAGCTGGAAAGGGTAAATTAAAGAGAGATGTGAGTAAATACTTCAGTGTAAGAATGGTGGATTACTGGAACAGTCTTCCAGTAGAGGTGGTGGTGGACGTGAAAACAGTGGTGGGCTTCAAGCATGCATGGGATGGGCATGAGGGAATCTTAGTGGGAAGCAAAGGGGGGGGGAGCCTGAGATCAAGTAGGGTCTGCGGTTGACAGTATAGCCAGGGAAAAAAATTGGTAGACTGGGTGGGCCAAGTTGCGCTTATCTGCCATCAAATTCTATGATTCTTTATACTGGCTTTAACTGGTCGCAGAGTGATCATTAACTGCAAGAAAATGGCAGATTTTATCAAGTCCACCTTGAATGCACACAAAACAAAGTTGTAATTTAAACTGCTTCTGTTACTGGGGAAACTGTACAGTTCAGAAGTTTTCAAGGCGTTGAGACTGAAGGACATGTTAATCTAATTTATTTTTCAAAATGGATTAAAAAAATGGAGCGGTATCATTAGCCATAAACTGTAACCTGACGGTGTGGTGATCATGCTCGATGCAGTCATCCTGGCTACGGCATCAAATAACCTGTTTGCGTACTATATCACAAAATCAATCCACAATTTTTATAAGAAAGTTTGGCAGCCATTTTTTTTCAACATAGTCTAAAAGAAAATTTTTAGCAGTCATTTTTGTTTTGTTCATTAAAAGCCTTTTTATGGCTGCATAACTTCATAGCATTGCTATGCAACAGCTGTGTAGCGATCAGTAGGAGAAGGGAAGAAGTGGAACCAAAAAGCCGGTTTATCATTCTGAGTGGAAATTGCATCACACAGATCAGAATTAAGATCATATCAAACTGCTTATGTGTGAGACAAGCCCAGCCCAGAGGCGCCAGCTGGTGGCGCACTGCTCTTGTATGTGTGACACGCCAAATAGGTTCTCAGTTCTACCTTCCTTCTCTGGGCCAGTGGGATCTGGAACGCGATGCAGAGGAATTGTGCGAAGACCCTTGGAGGAGGGAGGTGCTGAGCAACCCACTCTCAGTCCATCACCTCCAGGTGGGAAAGAGGGACTTGCCTTGAAGCTGTGAATGACCACAAAGCATCAGAAGCTTCCCGCCTAGAGTTTGGTGCTGCGGGCGCTCACTGGCTATGGTGATAAAAAAATGCAAGGGACAGTGTTTACCTGCTACTTTTTCTTGTGACCTCCACTTAACAGAGGTACTGTACAGTGAACTGTAATGCTTTGCCATATGTTTGCAATGACCCCAAAGGTACCATCCATCTTCCAAAAAAAACCTCCCTGTTTGTTTTATATGTAGTATTAGTAGTATTTTAATTTATTGGGCACCTGATCCTGCAGACTCTGGGTACCTTACAACAACAGCACATTAATTACAATTATAGTGATCATAAATAGATAAATAATATAGTGGGCACATTATCAATCAATCAATCAGATTTTATTTATAAAGTGCTTTTCAAAAGCCAAAGCGCATATACAGTATAAAACCAAACATTCAATCAAAAAAAAAAAAACTAAAAAGGCAGCAGTAATAACACTAGACATTGTCCCCAAAAGCCAAGTCGAATAAATAAGTTTTTAATGAGGACTTAAAAGTCTTGGTGGGCAGGCACTCTCTGGTCCAACGAGGTAGAGAGTTCCACAGAGTCGGGGCTACAAAACAAAAAACCCTAGCACCTGATGTCTGAAGACTGACCCTGTGAACTTCTAGCAATCCCTCATCGGCAGAGTGGAGGGGGCAGTAGGGCTAAAGGAGATCTTGCAAGTAACCTGGTCCCTGTCCATGTAGGGTCTTCTAGGTCAGCAGTGCGACCTTGAAGGTGATCCTCCATCACACCGGCAGCTAGTGCAGCTCACGCAGCACAGGAGTGACATGGCTAGTTCTTGACAGCCCTGTCAACAACCTGGCTACAGCGTTCTGTACCAGCTGCAGGCAACGGAGATCCACCCCCAGTAACCCTAGGTATAGAGCATTGCAATAATCAAGATGAGAGGACACAAAGGCGTGAACCAACATAGGAAGGTCCTCAGGTGGAACAAGGTGCTTTATCCGGGCGATGTTCCTCAAATGGTAAAATGTGGACTTGACAACTGCCAACACCTGTGCTTTTAGCATCAGTTCATTATCGAGCACAATGCTCAGGTTCTGCACCTGTTCAGAAGGTCTCAACTGGTTGCCCCCAAGCACAAGACCAGACTGTTGCCCAGGAGTCAACTTCTCTACCCGCTGACCTGGGTCCACCACCAACACCTCAGTCTTATCCGGACTCAGTCTCAACCAGTTAGCACTCATCCAGTCCTGAATCTCAGTGAGGCAATTGTTAAAGACCGAGATTGCACTGTTCTGTTCAGGTACAAAGGACATGTAGAGCTGAGTATCATCTGCATAGCAGTGAAAACTCAGCCCATACCACCTTATATTGTCTCCTAACAGCAACATGTACACCGTGAACAACATGGAGGACAGCACAGAACCCTGTGGCACCCCATAAGGCAGGGCAAAGGGGGCAGAGGAAAAAAACCCTGACACCACCCTCTGGGTCCTGCCTGTAAGGAAAGAATGGAACCACCTGAGGACTGTCCCTGACAGTCCACAGAGTAGCTGCAGGTGTTCCAGCAACATCCCATGATTCATGGTGTCAAATGCTGCAGAGAGATCAAGGAGGACCAAGATTGAATGGCTCCTCCAATCCCTCGCTATCAGGAGATCATTAAGTACCCGAACCAGTGCTGTCTCCGGTACTATGCCTCTTCCTGAAACTGGACTGGAAAAGATCATAGACTTTCTGGGTGGTAAGAAAGTTCTCAAGTTGCAACGCGACTACCTTCTCAATAACCTTGCCCAAAAAGGGCAGGCTAGAGACAGGTTTGTAGTTCGCAAGACAGTCTGGGTCACAGGAAGATTTCTTTAAAAGGGGAGTCACCACGGTGTCCTTCAGGGGGTCCGGAAACACCCCCTTGGTCCAGTGAGCACCAGACTATCTCGGCAGGGATCGGTCCAATGACATCCATACACCCCACCAGGAGGTGAATTGGACCAGGATCCAAACTACAATAAGTCGGTCACAAATCCCAAACAATCTTCACAATATCCACGATTGCTGGCTGGTCGAAATCTGTCCAGAAAGACCGGGTGCCTGCGTCCTCGCACTGACTGCTGCCATACTCATTTGAACGAGTTAAACAGATCTCTGACCTGATCTTATCTGCAAATAATTGAGTGAACTCATCACACTTGGATTGTGAAAAGGTTCTCTGGCCCCAAAGGTAGACTGGATTGTACAGCCTGCCCATGGTCTGAAAGAGCGGAGTTGGTCGATACCTTGCTGCAGCAGTCTTCCTGGACAGGAACTCTGCCTTCTTATGGGAGATTTCTGATTGATAGTCCGAATAATGGGCTATCAACCTAAGTCTGTCCTCCAGGCCAGATTTCTGCCAACCACATTCCAACCTTCGCCAAACTCTCCTCAGTTCCTTAAAGTCCCATCAAACCAAGGGGACTGAGGGCGGAGAGGGAGAGGGCGAACTCGGACAGGAGCTATGGAATCCAGGGCCCTCAGTAACGCACTATTATAGGTCTCAGGATCTGAGCATTACAATGGCCTATTCAATGATCCAGCACTGCCATCAGACCCTCTGTGGTGACACCCCTCACAGGACTCCAAAGTGGCAGGTCTCACAGGGGGAGCCGCAAACTTGAACCTTATAGAGTGATGGTCCGACCATCCAGCTGGTTCTACCACCAAGTCAGCAGTCTCTATCCCCAGGAGAAACACCAGGTCCAGGGAGTGACCCTGAAAGTAGGTTGCAATGGTAACTACCTGTGTGAAGCTCAACAACATCATCAGTTGGAGGAAGTTCTGACCAAACTGCGAGAGTTCATCACCGACCCAGGCATTGAAATCCCCCAGAACCAACCACCTGGAGGATTCCAGCACCATGTCGACCATGAAGTCTGCAACTTCCTGCAGGAAAACATTCTCATCTCCAGGTGGATGGTAGATGAGAAGAATTCTGCTACCTACACCTACACCTGCACCTGCACCCATGCTACACTGGAAGGACCTAGTGCTCTCCACTGGAACCTCTACAAGGCCCAGTTCCGTCTTAAAACAGATGGCTACACCCTTGCCCCACGATCCAATCTCGGGTGATGTATCACACAGTACCTGGCTGGAACAGCTGACTCCAATACTGGACCAGCATTCTCATCCAGCCAGGTCTCGGTGATGCAAACCAGGTCAGATGTCTCAACAAGATCAGCAATAATTGCTGTCTTGTTCTTTATTGACCTGGCATTGCATAACACCACCTGAGTTGGATGAGAGGCCATGGAAGAGCGGGCGACTTGCCCACTATCAGTCTAGCCCTTGGGTATGGGTGCCAGGCAGGACGGACCCCTTTCCTGGAACCATTTTGCCCCAGGGTGCCTCCTTGCCCCCACTACCCTAATCTGCCCACCCCGCTCCTACCCCCCCAGGTCCAGGGGCCCCACCTCTCCGGCCCCTCCTTGCAATACCCAAGGCACAACAACGCATATACACCTTGGGTTGCAATGGGGAACTATCAAAGGGGCGCAGGTCCCTCAGCTTGGAGGGGGAGTAGCGCCTGCCCACGGAAAGGCGATCCTAACACATGCTACCTATTAAAAAATAGCATCATATATGCCAATTAAAACTCCAATCAAAATTTATAAACATTATCAAAACAACACAGTAAACCCCAACACACTATTAAAGTAAATACAAATAAATCAAGACAAAATATCCAAAGGAAAATCATAAAATAACTTATTCAGTCTTCACCATGTGCATTCCGATACCCCTCAAACTCTTACTTTGAGCATTTTAGATATATTAAATTAAATGTGATAGTCCAAACCAAAAACAGTCACAAAAAAAAGTCTGCATTTGAGTTCTGGACCAGAGTTCTCTCAGTACTCTGGATGGATGACCAAATATGACCCCCACAACCTCTCATGTAGCAAGGGAGAGTTCTACAGAGTCTGCAGAAAACAAGGAAAAAGTCAAAGTAATCACTAAAATGATAAAACAGTA
The DNA here is from genome assembly GCA_016271365.2 of Neoceratodus forsteri. NCBI lineage: Eukaryota > Metazoa > Chordata > Ceratodontiformes > Ceratodontidae > Neoceratodus > Neoceratodus forsteri. The sequence goes on along the minus strand of CM057459.1, from coordinate 1,278,722,429 downwards.
CTGAAAATTATAAAAATTATCCAAACCAGACACGTCTCTCTGATGATCCCATAGAGAGAATAGAAACAATCATCCGTGTGAGCTCAGTTTATACAGTCAAAAATAACCAGCCGGGTCCCAAAAGTTCCATTTATAGAGTCCAGATAACACAAAGGGATCAAGACAGAAACCATTCCCCACAGATCGTTATCTCGGCCAAGCAGCAGGGGCCATAGGTGGCAGGCTGTGAACAACAGCTAGATTCCAGAGGGAGCCCCCAATTGCACCAACAGGAATGACCACCCCTTACTCCTGGCTGCCCGGGACCCACAGCTACAGTCGCCCCAGAGGCCCGCCGCTGGTGGCTTAGGAGAGCCCCCACTCCCCTCTGACTCTCTGGAGCAAATTAAAGGCACTCCCACTTGGTCCTGAGCTGCACAGGACAAAGGCCCCGGGTGCAGAGAGAGAGACCCCCACACACACACACACAGCACAGCTCCCAGGCCACACTGCGCTTCACCATTCACAAATCCAGGATCACAAAATTCCATACACAGTTCCTTCGATGCACCAAGCCAGCTCCAAAATCCATGGACTCTGACAGTCTAAGCAGTGTCCAAGGACCAAACAACGAATGAAGACCAAAGAACCAGGGATCCAAACTGCAAACCTTCTTCTTCCGGGTAAATCTGTCTTCCTTATCAGCAAATTTAAGGTATTCAAACCACAGGATAAAATTAAACAATGCCCACAGATATCACATGGCTCCCAAACAGTATATGTGATGGTGATTCAACAGATGCTAAACCAGTGCTAATGGCATTCACGGCAACTCATAATGATCGGTGGCCAGAACACATGCTAAATTCAGTAGACGAGCACACAGTAAAATAATCAACAAACCGAAAAAAACGAAAAAAAATTTACGCTTAATGAAACTAAACTGAACAAAACCAAAATAAATAAATGAATTTAAACAAGTTTAAAAAACAGTACTAATGCGCTCCTGATGGCGGGCCCTGCGTGGCCACCATCTTTCCTCTCAGGAACATTAACTGTACTGCACAGAGTAAACAGGGAGGCATTGGCAGCTGGGTGGTGGTGGGCTGAAGGCATTGGGATTTTATATAATTGTAACCCCTAGATGGCGCTATCCCAGGGGCTACTACCCCTGCCTGATTTGCCACTAACAGGTTGAGGGGCCTGGATCCAATGCCGGGTGCCTCCACCCAGAGGTCAGGGTTTGCAATAGTTAAACTAACTTGGTCACAGCCCTCTGGGACACTGCAACCCCCATTTCTTCCCACTAGTGGCCCACACAATATATCAGAATTACCTTCACAGTATACACTTACCCCCAGGTCTGGTTCCGCACTGGGACCTCCTGTGAAATGAGATACAGTGCAACAATCACAGTACAGTACTTTAACATAGACAAATTCCTCAGGCAGTATAACTTTGCTGAAACAAGCAGCTCTGATTTATTTAGGGGATATAACAAGGACAGGGGAAATCAGGTTAATTAGCTTATCACTCTAATAATCTCATTTATGGCTCTGTGCACAGGCCTATCCCTATCAGTTACTGTCCCTGGGTACCCAAGCCCTAGTGGCTAGTCCAAACCGTGGCAGCTGGTAGGGGCCCTTTCACACAGAGAAAAGGAGAATTAAACAGTCAGCAGTACAGTAATTCCATTTGGATTTAATGTGGCAATTCAACAGGGAGCGGCCCTGAATTAGTACTCACGACCTCCAAATAAGATAGGGTCCTTCAATGTCAGCAGGGCTCACTTGAGGTACACAAACCTCTTCACACATCCATATAAAAGAAAGCACTATACCAGGCAGGCTGCATCTGTATCCCAATCGCAATTACTGCACAATACCCGGGAGAACACACAGCAGATTCAGTTCCTGACAGACCGAGTGCAATTTTCAGCAATTCCTCCAGTCTTCTACAGGGTGAGCCTGGTTTCTACTCTTCAGAGATCCTTTGATTCTTTTCACAGGACGGATTCAGTCCTAACAAGCTGTTACACAAGCTGCAGACCGGAACTCTGGGCCTTACACACGCTTTTTGACTAAAACTGCACACTGAAAAAGCACAGGGCTCCTTCCTTCTTCACTGCCAAAGCTCAACTGAAACTCCAACCGACAAAACCGAGCACTTCCTTTGAGTTCCTCCCAGTTCTTGACTGGATTGGCTGTCACTCACAATAGACTGCTGCTGTTGGTCCAAAAAGGCACTGCAGTCTAAACTACATCTCCCAGAGTCACTGCCCATACAATCCTCTTGTGGCTGGCTCAGATTATGAGTCCAAGTTCTGATTCGTCCAAGGCACCATTTTAGAGCTAGCTTACCCCACACTGATTGGTCCAGTTCAGCAGTTCAAAACTAGAATGGGGAACTAGCAGACACAGTTCTGACTGCAAAGAAAGCAGGTTAGACAAACTGTAATTTCATTATTACTCTAAATAATTTCTGGCAAACAGTTACATCTTTCAGATAGGTTCCCTTGCACTCCTAGTGACTGCAAAAATGAAGTGAATTGGCAGCAGCTCGAGTGGTACTCAGAGAAGCACACAGTCCCCCCCATACAAACTAATTATGTCTGCAAGCAGACAGCTCTTAAAGAGACAGTACCAGAGGCTCTAAAACACTCACTGATAAATGGCTTAAATGCAAACACCATTCAGGCTTGGAGCATTCAAGCAAGCTCCTGAAGTCTTTTGGAACCCCATTTTCAGGGGGTTACACTCTTCCTGGTCTGGGAAAGCTTGGCGTCCGCCAAGCAAGTACCCATAAGTTTCAACTGCAACCATATACATTTGCATTAGGCTCGCATATGTAATCATCAGTCAATATATCATTTTACCAAGAACACATTTCTGAAACATTGCAGTCGTCACTCTTTACACAGTATTACATACACATTGTACCACAACTCAAGTTATTACCTCTTGTACATGAAACCTGAAGAGAGGGGCCCTTCCTATCAGTTACCTTGGGGCTAATGGGGCAAGGGCACCATACTTAGAGGGCAACACAAGTAACTTGGAGTTAGCACTGATGCTCAGTTTGGGCAATGAGCTCGGGACACATACACTCCTTTATGGACAACACTGAGAGGCAAGTCCACAGGCCTCCCAAGTGAATCATAACTGAGGTGCACCACAGGCTTTACAGCTCGACCAGTCTTTCTAGGGGGAACTGTTACAGTCTCAGCACTCTGAGCCTCATTTTCAGCATTGTCCTCACTTGTCAGGGGAGTCTCCATGGGGGTAGAGAGGCTAGAACTTGGGGCACTTTCAGCTCCAGGAGTTACAGTTTCTGAGTCCACAACATTTGGCTCGCATGGAGAGCTGACACTGGCAGTGGACTGTCAGGCACTCAAAATACTCTTCTTGTTCGGGTGTATCACCAGTCTGCCCCAATCTATCATTTTCTTCCCTGAAAGCTCAAACAGTTCAACCATGCACAATGATTCCATTTCATCTGATCTGATGCTTTGCACTTCACTTTCTGGGAGCATTGGCTCCAGGGATGAAGCTGGGGCTTAGACAGTCCAGAAGGCCCAGCTTTGTCTCCAGTATTGACTAGGGGATTGCCCAAACAATTGACTCAGTTCATAAGAAGGATAGTATTCAAAGTCACTCTCACTTTCTTCCGATATGGACTGACAGTCATGCTCAACTGGGACTTGTGGAGGGAACACTTTAACTTTGCTTCTGTAGGTGCAGACTTTCTTGATCTTTTCTTAGCAGCAGCTCTAGTCATTGGTCCAGAGGGGCATCTTCTAGGGGCTCAGACTCAATTAAGATTTGTCCAATGGGCAGTAAATGATTTCTATGCATTGTTTTATATCTTTTGAATTATTCTCAGGCCTTACTTTGTACACTGGCAGATCATCTAGTTTGCCCACTACAATGTGAGGAGATGGTGCCATCAAGTCAGCAATCTTGCGCTTGCCATGCAGTCCCAGATTTCTTAGCAATACCGATCTCCTCCTGGAGTTCCTGTGCTTTCACCTTTTTATCATACCTTTCTTTGTTGGCCAGATTTCTTTTGGCAGCCATGGTTTGAGCCAGTTGGTACGCATGAGTTAGCTGGGCCTTTAACTTTGCACATACTGTAAATAGTTGTCAGCTTGAACCCCATCAGGAGAGACCCCAAAACACACATCTACTGGTAGTACTCTCCTCTTCCAAACATCAGGCGGTAGGGGAGAATCCAGTGGCATCACTTTTGGTGCAGTTATAAGCATGTACCAGGGTGCTAATTTGTTGGCTCCATCTAGGCTTGTCCTTTGGGTGCAGGGTGCCTAGCATATTCTAGCAAAGTGCGGTTGAAACGTTCAGGCTGTGGGTCCCCTGGGGTGGTAAGGAGTGGTTCTGACTTTCGTGACTCCCCACAGAGAAAGCATCTTTGATCAGACGACTCTCAAAGTCTCTCCCTTGATCAGAATGGATTCTTTGTGGAGCCCCATAGTGAACAAAAAGTTTTCTACAAGTACTTTGGCCACAGTGGATGCTTTCTGGTCTTTGGTGGGAAAGCTTGGGCATATCTCGTGAAATGGTCAGTGACCACCAGCACATTACTGATATTTCTTTGATCTGACTCCAAACTCAGAAAATCAATACAGACCAGCTCCATGGGTGCACTGGTGGTGATGTTAACAAGGGCAGCCCTCTGGGCAAAGCTTTCCTCTGTAAGCAGCTACTAGAAGTTCGAATGTGTTGCTCCACATCAGCCCCCATCTTAGGCCAATAGAATCTGGATCTCACCAAGTCAAGTGTTCTGGTTATACCAAGGTGCCCCATGTGGTTGTGCAAGGACCTCAGTACTGAGTCTTGAAAGGCAGTGGGCAGCACTAGTTGTTGTTTGTCTACTTGTCCCCCTCTGTCTACTGTTTCTCTGTATAACAGTTTATTGATCAGTTTCAACTTAGGACCTTCTTTGTATAACAGTGCAGTTCTCAAATCAGTGGAGCGTAATTTGGACACATCTTTTCCTGCATAGAGGGCTTCTAAAGCTGCTTTGATCATGGGATCGCGGGATTGAGCCCGCCGAATACTGTCATTGTCCAGCTGAGGCAGTGCACCAATGTCTATTGCAGAAAAGTAATAAGCAGCAGGTATGCACAATTCTCAGAGGGTCCCAAGCAATCCACCATGCAGTCCACTGCGTCCGTGGACATTGTTCCTCCCTGTCAAACTTCGGCAGAGTGCCCGAATGTCAGGTTCTGTAATCGGACCCAATCATTCTGGGGAACAGGCCTCCGGGAGAGAGCATCAGCATCTATGGTTCAGACCTGCTTGGTATTCGAGAGCATAGTCATATGTAGATAATGCAGAAAGCTACCTATGGCCAGTGGCATCCAACTTAGCTGAGGTCTGCACATAGGTCAAAGGATTATTGTCAGTTTTTACTAGTATTTTAGCCCCATACAAGTACTCATGGAATTGGTCAACAATAGCCCACTTCAAAGCTAGGAACTCTAACTTATGTACAGGATAGTTCTTTTCGGATGGGGTCAGGCTTCTACTGGCAAAGGCCACTGGTCTCAGGCCATTCTCGGTGCTCTTGGTACAACACAGCCCCAACCCTTGTAAGCTAGCATCAGTGCAGGACTAAGGTTTTCTTGGATCGGCATAGGCCAGCACTGGAGCATGGGTAGTTGATATATGATCTCATGGAAAGCAGTCTCACAATCAGGAGTCCAGCGGGCCCCAAATACTTCACTCGGATGAAAATACACTCTTTCAGTCTTGAGGGACGCTGACTTTTGGTATTTTTTGTGGGTTGGGGGATACCCTTGAGTAAGGTTAAGTAAAGGGCGGATCACTCTTGAATAGTCCTTGATGAAACGCCGATAATAACCACAGAATCCCAGGAATCTTTGCAGTTCTTTAGATTTTTGGGCTGTTGGCCAGGTGGTCAAGGCCTCAACTTTACTTGGGTCGGTCTCTATTCCTCGTGGATACTATGTGTCCCACATACTTTACTGATGTTTGAAAGAATTGACACTTATCAATGGACAGTTTAAGGCCAAAGTCCTCCAGTCGGTCCAATACCTTAAATAATCTGCTCTCATGTTCCTCCAGTGAGCTGCCAAACACAATAACATCATCTAGGTATACCAGGCACTCTAGTAAGTTCATATCCCCCACTGCACGCTCCATCAATCGTTGAAAAGTGGCTGGGGCACCTGAAATCCCTTGAGGCATCCTCATGAATTCATAGAAGCCAAGCGGACAGATAAAGGCCGTCTTCTCACGGTCCTCTGGGGCCATCGGGATCTGGTAGTACCCACTCGCGGAGATCCAGCACAGAGAACCACTTGCTCCCGTTTAGGCAGTCCAAAGCATCCTGAATGCGGGCATTGTGTACTGATCAGGATAGTCCGCCGTTTAAGGTGCGATAATCCACACATCCTTACTGTTCCATTCTTTTCCTCACTACCACAATGGGGAAGCATAAGGGCTTGGATTCTTGTATTACACCAGCAGCTAACATCTCTTGCAGATGCCGTCCTCACATCATCTATGTCAGCAGGTGCCAGGCGTCGAGACCTCTCACGAAATGGTCTTTCGTCATGCAGCCGATATTGTGCTCAGCTCCTTGCACGCATCCTACATCCCATTCCTTAAAGAAAACACCTGGTCTCTCTGGGCAAGCTTCTCACTGATCCTCACTTTCCATTCAGCTGGCAGCGGGAGTCGCCGAATCAAACAAGTCAGGCGTTACTCTGTCATTCTTCCTTGAACTCTTGCTGCTGGGTAGCACTGCAGTGTCTGCACAATGCACATTAGCCAGGATGCAACCTCTGTTTACTCGAATGTCTCTTTCAGACACATTATGAACTTGGACCATTACCCTTCTGGCATAAGCATGGGCTCTAGCGGGCAAAATACTAGGCTTGACCAGCAGTCCCTCTGGCAATTTTCCATCGCCTGGTGCATCCAACATTAATATTTTATTCTTAACATCCTTTCTGATACGGACCTCTCCCTGTAAGGTACACTGGGCATTTGGCGCCAGGATCAGAGACTCAGGATCCTTCTTCCATACAATTCCGACCGGTTCCTCTGGTTCTGATTTTTCAGCATCTCTCTGTGCCTCATAGGCCTTCTTAATTAAAGCCGGAACTCTTAAAGCTCTACTAGTCTTTGACCCCTGTTTTTCATAACACAACTGTGCCAGCCTTCCGAACATATGAGCATTTGTTCCAGTCAACAAAGGGACACCATTATACAGTCCAGTGGGGACACACTAAGGCTAGGGTCTCTACTTGTTCGGCCACTCCAGCCACGGAGGTGGGGAAAGACAGCCAATTCGGATATACCCGGAATAGGGTAGGCCTTCTCACTTAACCCCATACATGCAGTCCTTCTAATGGTTGTAAGGGTACGCTCTGACAAATGCTTCTGATACCAATCCTGGAACATAATTGTCACTTGGGAGCCACTGTCTAATACAGCTCTTGTAGACACTCCATTCACCTTTACAGTGGTCTCCATGGAGGGACCCACTATTCTGGACCAGTCTGGAGAAGCGGTATTGGGGGCCTGGGCAACTGACCTTGCCACAAAGGACGTGAATTAGCATTTTGGTGCCCTCACTGGGATCATGTCGCACCTCTTAACCACTGATTTCTTCTCCAAGCTCTCCTTGTAGCCTATATGCAACTTTGTCAGTGTCTTTTGGGACTGGCATTCCTTCATGTGCCCATCTTTCCCACAATTATAGAAAACATACTTTCTGGAGTTTGAGCTGGCCGAGGCGCCACACTGGGAGCCAGGGCGGGTATTACTAACTGGAAACCTGGGTGCCATCTCTGTCTGCGGCGTGATAAGCATTTGGAGACATCTGCCAGTTTCTCCACTTCCATGGTCAAGGAATTGAGTTTGGAGCTGTTATCAGCAGGAGATACATGGGTGGGTACCCCACCCCCATAGCAGATGCAGTCGGATATAGGTCAGGGGTTGCATTTGCAGGCGTGGCCTTCATAAAGGACTGTTTTGAATTCCCGGATCTCTCTCAACAGTTCGCCCCATTGTGGCATATCTTTTTCCTTGTCAGAGCACTCATTGACTGTCAACCTCTGCCCCTGAACTTCACTTGATGGGTCACCCTCAGTCACTCGGGTCGTAGACACAGCTGTTGGTGCAGGTACCTCCCGAGGTCGCCTTTTCTCAACTCCTCGAATTTCTCTCATTAACTCATCATAGGAGGGTGGGGATTCCAGTCGATTTGCCAGGCGTAACTGAAGCAACAGCAGTTCTGAGAAGGGGGCAGACTTAAGGATTCTGTCCAGTCTGGTTCGGTCCAGTTCAATCGCTGGCAAACTACCCTTTCTGAGGCATTCTTGCAACAATTTTTCCAGCCGAGAGACATACACAGACAACAACTCCCCTTGGTACTGTTGTGCATTTCTTACTCTCCACCATAGGTCCTCATCAGAATCTGGGCTCCCATACACATTCTCCAAGGCCTCAAGATAGGCCTGTGCAGTCGCTTCAGGGTTACTGGCCCGCTTAGCATTTGGATGGTAGCTAGGGCAGGACCTCGAGGCTCTCACTAACCCTCTTCGCTGCTTCCGAGCATTGCCATTCTAGCAATTTGGGGCAACATAGTCTATCCAGGTCTCCCAGTCATCCTCCCTTGGGGGTGGGGAGGGTGCCAGAGAAGATCCTCAACCTTCGGTAAGAGTCGTGACTAATGGCAGGTGCAGAAATAGGAGTCTGCATTGGTTCAGCCACCATTACGGGCACTGGAGCAGGAGAGGGTGTTGGGGAGGAACACCCCAGGTGGCAAGAATAGTTTCTTCAAGTCCTCCACAGTTTTCCCTCTCCCAGCAACCATTCAGCAAATTTCTCCTCAAAAGTTTCAGATAGTGGTGGGGCTGATTCCCCGGGTCTTTACTGTCCTTAGTTATCACTCTCAAGCAGTGAGGGCTCCCTCTGGGGTAATGGTCTGTGGCACTTTGGAGCTATCTATGGGATCCTTAAACTCTACTAGGGCCAGGAAAGTGTGGGTGAGCAGATTAGCATGCCGACCCACCACCACAGGGTTTTGTAAACCTTCCACCTTGGAAAGTACTCCCTGCACAGTGTCCGTATTGATACCAGGGGATGTCCAGGATAAGATAGAATTTTGGGGGTCGATCTCCTCCCAGTACACCACTCCACCAGCCGGTGCACAGCCACTTCTGTCGGGTACCCATTTTTTCTTAACAGTGGTTCAGAATATGGCCACTAGAGGACACACAATCCCAGCGGTGAGCCTCTAAGATGTAACCCCAGATGGCACTATCCCAGGGGCTACTACCCCTGCCTGATTTGCCACTAACAGGTTGAGGGTCCTGGATCCAATGGCGGGTGCCTCCACCCAGAGGTCAGGGTTTGCAATAGTTAAACTAACTTGGTCACAGCCCTCTGGGACACTGCAACCCCCCTTTCTTCCCACTAGTGGCCCACACAATATATCAGAATTACCTTCACAGTATACACTTACCCCCAGGTCTGGTTCCGGCACTGGGACCTCCTGTGAAATGAGATACAGTGCAACAATCACAGTACAGTACTTTAACACAGACAAATTCCTCAGGCAGTATAACTTTGCTGAAACAAGCAGCTCTGATTTATTTAGGGGGATATAACAAGGACAGAGGGAAATCAGGTTAATTAGCTTATCACTCTAATAATCTACCTATGGCTCTGTGCACAGGCCTATCCCTATCAGTTACTGTCCCTGGGTACCCAAGCCCTAGTGGCTAGTCCAAACCGTGGCAGCTGGTAGGGGCCCTTTCACACAGAGAAAAGGAGAATTAAACAGTCAGCAGTACAGTAATTCCATTTGGATTTAATGTGGCAATTCAACAGGGAGCGACCCTGAATTAGTACTCACGACCTCCAAATAAGATAGGGTCCTTCAATGTCAGCAGGGCTCACTTGAGGTACACAAACCTCTTCACACATCCATATAAAAGAAAGCACTATACCAGGCAGGCTGCATCTGTATCCCAATCGCAATTACTGCACAATACCCGGGAGAACACACAGCAGATTCAGTTCCTGACAGACCGAGTGCAATTTTCAGCAATTCCTCCAGTCTTCTACAGGGTGAGCCTGGTTTCTACTCTTCAGAGATCCTTTGATTCTTTTCACAGGACGGATTCAGTCCTAACAAGCTGTTACACAAGCTGCAGACCGGAACTCTGGGCCTTACACACGTTTTTACTAAAACTGCACACTGAAAAGCACAGGGCTCCTTCCTTCTTCACTGCCAAAGCTCAACTGAAACTCCAACCGACAAAACCGGGCACTTCCTTTGAGTTCCTCCCAGTTCTTGACTGGATTGGCTGTCACTCACAATAGACTGCTGCTGTTGGTCCAAAAGGCACTGAAGTCTAAACTACATCTCCCAGAGTCACTGCCCATACAATCCTCTTGTGGCTGGCTCAGATTATGAGTCCAAGTTCTGATTCAGTCAAGGCACCATTTTAGAGCTAGCTTACCCCACACTGATTGGTCCAGTTCAGCAGTTCAAAACTAGAATGGGAACTAGCAGACACAGTTCTGACTGCAAAGAAAGCAGGTTAGACAAACTGTAATTTCATTATTACTCTAAATAATTTCTGGCAAACAGTTACATCTTTCAGATAGGTTCCCTTTGCACTCCTAGTGACTGCAAAAATGAAGTGAATTGGCAGCAGCTCGAGTGGTACTCAGAGAAGCACACAGTCCCCCCATACAAACTAATTATGTCTGCAAGCAGACAGCTCTTAAAGAGACAGTACCAGAGGCTCTAAAAACACTCACTGATAAATGGCTTAAATGCCAAACACCATTCAGGCTTGGAGCATTCAAGCAAGCTCCTGGAAGTCTTTTGGGAACCCCCATTTGCAGGGGGGTTACATAATAATTTGGCTTGGTTGCCAAAAGAAGTGTTAAACTGTGGATTGCGATGGATTAAACTGTAGTCCTTGAACAACCAGAATGCAGAATTTTAGAACTTGTACTATACAGCTTCCTGGTATATAGAGACTTAAAAAAAATCCATCTTATTAAAACAGCATGAAGAAAAGTGAACTGTCTTGTAACTATAGTTCTTCTAATCAATGTTTTCAACTGATTACCTATTTAAACAGATAGCCGGCACATACTTTCTGCCCTAGAAGGTTTGCGTAGTTTGACCCAGTCCAAACAACAATCATATACTGTCAGCTTTTGTGTGCACCAAATGTAAAAAATTGCACTAGCTTAAAATGTCCCTAGTATAAAATGGTTAATTTTCCTTATGCTGGTATCTAGTGCCCCAGAACTACATGTGTACAGTACCAGTACCACTGTGAATCCAACAGCAGATCACAGGTCGACAGGTAAACAACAATTTGTCCTGTCGGTGTGACTAGCAGTTTGCTAAACAAGCTACAGAAAGCAAATGCCTTACCTTGTTTTCCATTTGAACTGATTCTCCATCACTCAAAACAGTTGTGTAGTGGGGTTCAATTTTTTGCTGGTCACCATCTGGACCTTAGAAAAAGCAATTTTCACAATTCAGATAGTCTGGAACTTGTAATAATCATTGCACTAGATGTGATTCTAATGTTTTAAAGGTGACAGGGAACAATTTTAATGACCCTCATATCTTCCATTCAATTATACAAACTACTTTGTTATGTGTTTGCCCTTTCTTGGCTCAGAAAATGATTTGAATCACTTTTCTGTTATAACTGAGTGTGCCTTAGATTCACACCCTTGAAGTGCTAGTAGTACCAAAAAGCAGCAGACAGAAAACGGTACTGATTTTCAGAACTAGTCAGTTCTTTCTTGTTTTGTGTGCATTTGTCATTTTCCTTTTGCACACTATAACCTTTTCTATTGATAGTATTAGGTCTGATATGAAGAACAGAACTTTACTTGGCAGCTGACATATCTAAACCTATTCCTCTTCATACCTCATTAGCACTGTGACCCAGTTCATTGTGACATCACAAGTGAACAGTCTGGCCGGCTCTGTGGTGCTGAACACTGGGGGACAACTCTGGCATACTGATGACCTGGGTTTGCACTCTGGGTCTGGGATGTCAGGAGTGGAGGATGGCAACGAGGAATCAGAGGGAACACTCTCCTCCCAGGATGGGAGGATGCATAACATGCTTAAGGTGTGATGCCTGGAGAAGGCATGGCGATGGTGCAGTTGGGGGCATGGGTGAGCACACATCACCTGGCACCCCCTTTTCAAGGCCAACTGCAAAGCAAGGATGTTAGCATGAGGGAAATGGGTGGGCTGAAGAATGGGGTAAAATACTCTCTCACTGGTGGCAGTATGACCTATGACTGGGCTCCGCCTGTGTCCATTGGGCACAATGAACAGGCAGCAGCACAAGACTTCTCCTGCAGGCAATCCTTACAAGCCTCCAGAGTATGTCGGGGTAGAAGGGGGAAGGGTCTGGAAATAAGGCAGAGGACAAAAACAGAGCAGCAGCGGAGGGTCTGTTCACAGTATGTGGAGTCACTGAATGCTGGCTCGAATGACATGGAAGCTTTGTGTGAGGGTGAGCTGGAAGGGCAAAGACCATGTGTTATATTTACAGCTAAGAATGGGCAGCCCTCTCTATGCAGTCGATCAGCATCAACTACTCCCAGGGACTGCGAAAAATCAGAGTAACCAAGCATCACTCAATCCTGCATCTCAAGGGTATAACTATCCCAGGTCAATCCCTGCCTACTGATATTGGATAGCAAACGGATTAAGTGACTGACTATTGTATTCCAATTTATGCCTCTATTTCTAGTCGACAGAGCACTTTAGACAGTTTTTTTTCTCTAGCCTACATTAGCTCCCAGAGATTGAATTGTTCCTCTGTGCTGTGTACTTTAACATTTTATTCTAAGACACATACGTGCACAAGGAGCTTTGCTCAGAGCTTTAAGAAGTTGTGCAGTTCAAATTTTCAGTCTTTCTCTTAAGCCAACTCCTGTTTCCTAAGGCTGATTTTGCTCCCTTGTGCTGTGTAGTTTAATTCTTTTTAAACACAAGGCTCCTTGTTTAATTGCTCTAAGCAGTTCTGTGGTTGAAATTTTAGAGGTCTGACTGATGCTGTTAATAGTATAACTCCGTAAGTATTTTCTCTTTAAAGTACAAGTTGATTTACTGTTGTCTCTTTCCTCAGCATGTGTCGGTTGGGCTCCTGTTGTATTTGCTACGGATGAATTCCTGAATTCACTTTCAGCTTGTAATGCAGTTACTTAATTTCATCAGCCGAAATGTAATAGTTTAACTCCTTTAAAATTGCTTTGCGCTGTGTTCCTTAGTCAGCATTTTTACCCTAGTCTTACCCTAGACCACCAACTCCCTCTCTCTCTCTATTTCCACCAGCCCCTCCTCTGTTCCAGCCCCTCCCTCCCTTGTACCTGTTTCAATTTTCAGTCTTCTCTTCTTCTCCTCCACAGCTCGTTATTGCGGTTGTGAGGACCAGGTGGGATTCGGCCCTCCCCCACAAGCTGCAAGCTGACCCTGACCCTGAAGGAAAGCAAGCCAGTGAAGCAGGAGAGGAGAGGAGAGGAATGAAATGGCCAGAATTTCAAATGCTGTGATTTGGCCCTGCCGATATAGGGATGGTCATGTGCCATCGTAAGCCTATCAGTACACTTTCCTACTTGCTGGTTATCAGCATTCGCCACTAGAGGTCGCATAAGTTAATAGCCAGTGATACACAATGTGGCTTGCAGGCCTAGCTGCCAGACACAGTTGTCCATCTGAGGGTATGAAAAAGAAGAGTTACGCAAGAACTTACTGTAACAGCAGATCTTCGAGGGGATCTCAGTCGTCAGGTCACACCGTAGGAACTTCACCGTCAGTGAAGCAGGATCCACACAGAAGATTTTCAGCAGTACAGCTGGGGCTGCCCCGCTGTTGATGTCCATCAACGTCACTAACCCTATAAAGCTGTGAGTGGCCCCACTCCCTCTTCAGTTCTTTCCTCCAGAGACAAAGGGAGCACAGCCTTTTATAGGTATATCAGGGAGCGTAGAAAGACAAAGGGAGGGATAGTGAGGCTGAATGGAATGGATGGTGGGTGGGCAGAGAGCAACAGTGAAAAAGCAGGGATTCTGAATGAATACTTCTGCTCAGTATTCACAAAAGAGGAAGAGGGGGAGGTGCCTAATCCAATTAACAGAAGCACTCTGGAGAGGGGGGTCGATCCCAGTCCTTTCACAGAAGAAAGGGTTCTGAAAGAACTCCTAAAACTGAAGGTAGATAAAGCAATGGGGCCAGATGGAATTCACCCCAGAATTCTAAAAGAATTAAGCAGAGAACTAGTGACACCACTGACTACCCTTTATAACAAATCATGGGAGGATGGTGTGGTACCCGACGACTGGAAGAAGGCTGATGTGATTCCCCTTCACAAAAGTGGGAGCAAGACAGAGGCAGGAAACTACAGACCTGTCAGTTTGACCTCTGTGGTAGGGAAAGTGATGGAATCACTTCTGAAGGAAAGAATTGTTGAGTACCTTGAGGCCAGTGGGGCACAGGACCCAAGGCAGCATGGGTTCACAGCGGTAAGGTCATGTCAGACGAATCTAATTGATTTATTTTACTGGGTGACCAAAGTAGTAGACCAGGGAGGGTCTGTGGACATGACCTACCTAGACTATAGCAAGGCATTTGACACAGTCCCACACAAAAGATTAGCAGTCAAATTAACCAGCCTTGGAGTGGGTCCAAGGGTGGTAGCCTGGGTAAAACATTGGCTGAACAACAGGACACAGAAGGTAATCGAAATGGAGTCCACTCTGAAGAAAGAGGGGTTACTAGTGAGGTACCACAGGGTTCAGTACTGGGTCCAGTCCTTTTAATGTCTTTATAAAGTGACACTGCAGAGGGACTGGAAGGAAAGTATGCCTCTTTGCAGATGACACAAAGATCTGCAACAGGGTTGATACACAAGGAAGTTGGAAAGGATGAGAAGGGACTTGGCAAGGTTGGAGGAATGGTCAGAAGTATGGCAGCTTGGATTCAATGCAAAGAAGTGCAAAGTAATGCACCTGGGAAACAAAAACCCAGGGGAAGATTACACAATGGGGGGAAGGGAGGTAGTAACAACAACAAAAATGGAAAGGGACCTGGGGGTAATCATATCAGATGACCTTAAGGTTGGCAAGCAATGTGAGAAGGCAGTAGGGAGGGCTGGGGGATACTGGGATGTATAGGGAGAGGCATCACCAGCAGAAAACAGGAAGTTGTTATCCACCTGTACAGACAGTTGGTGAGACTCCATCTGGAGTACTGCGTCCTGTTCTGGAGACCCCATCTCCGCAAGGACATAGGATGGAGGCAGTTCAGAGGAGGGCAACTAAAATGGTGCAGGGTCTGCAAGAGAAGCCATACGAGGAGAGGCTAAAGGAGCTTAATATGTATACCCTTGAGGAAAGGAAGGAGGGGGGGACATGATAGAAACGTTTAAGTACCTCAGTGGAATCAACAAAGTCCAAGAGGGTAGCATATTTCAGAAAAAGAGATGTGCAAGAACAAGGGGACACAATTTGAAGATAGAGGGAGGACGGCTCAGGGTCAATGTGAGGAAGTATTTTTTCACAGAGAGGGTGGTGGACGCATGGAACAGCCTTCCTGAGGAGGTTGTGGGGTCTAAAACTGTGGGAGAATTCAAGAATGCATGGGACAGACGTAAGGCAATTTTTGTGTGGGGGGGGCAGAAATAGGTTGTTGGTTAAATAGGATCTGCAGCTTATCCTCTAGGTAGGGAAAGGGGCAGACTAGGTGGGCCAAGCGGTCCTTATCTGCCGTCAAAGTCTATGTTTCTATGTTTCAGCTCTAGCCATGGGGGTCTGAGGGAGAGAGAGAGAGAGGTGGCCAGGCCTATATGAAAGGCTGGATACACCAGGCAGCCAGTTTACTAGGATAATTTGTACAAAAGGGGGCAAATATGCCCATCGGGATTGTCCCCCACATAGGTGGGTCACACTTACACCATTTTTTATTTATTTATTGTAATATTCAGAAAAGACCTTTGAGTCAGAGACTCATTTACAACGGCTCCACGTCATACATAAAAGGTACATTGACAGCACATGAAGTACAGGTTACAGCACAATAACAAATCACATTCAAGAGGTAACATAGTTGTTCAGTAGGTGGCTAACAAAAGTTTAGGTACATTAGATGTTTAGAGTAGAATAATCTGTCAAGTGTCTGTAACCCCCTTGTTACCTGGGGTTACTAGAATCCCAGTAAGACCTAGTGGTAGGCCGGGAAGTCAGGTTGTGAAACTCCAGTTAAATGGATTTCACATTGTCTCACTCTGTTCTCAGTCTCAGCTGAGACTGAGGGATGACATCACCATAGAACTATCGCAGCTGCATGAGCCACAATGGAATCTGCAGCAGGGAGTTGGAGTAGAATGTTGGGAGGTCTGAACAGTAGTCTGTAGGTCAGTTGGAGTTTGGAGCTTGTTGAGGTAGGAGCACAGCAGCTCTGTGTTAGGCTCTTGGAGCCTCAGCCCTGACATAGGGCTACATTCAGGGAAAAGGTGTGTGTTTCCACCTAAAGAGAGACACAGTGAGCTATTGTAAAGTGGTGGAGACCGCTGAATCGGGTCTCAGTGCCCCATCTCTGAGGGGATGGGGCAGGAAAATTTAGCCTGCATATTCCAGGGGAAACCCCCTGGCTACTGCTAGTGGAGAAGCTGCCTTATTTTGTCCAAGAGAGTGGGAAACAAGAAGATTTTGTGATATGCCTATGGGGCATCTGCAACCAGAGGGTGAGTTTCTGTTCTTTCTAAAGGGCCCATGTTTTCATCCTGGGACTTGTGTGATAGTGGGGATTGGACTACTGAGGAGGCATAGAGTAATAGGCTTAGCCAAAAGTAAAAGTATGTTCACGTCCAGCACACAGGGGAAGTCAAGACATGTAGAGATGTGACATATGTCTACCCAGTAATCTACACTGCCAAGCTTTCAAAAGAGTTTGGTTTCCAGAGAAATGGCCGGGTATGGATTGTTGGAGCTGGAGGTGGGAGACCCCCCATCTTTAGTGACCAGGTCCACCTCTACGGATTTGCTCTGTGGATTTCTACTTTGCCTCATGCACTTGGCCAGTGATGAGGGAAGTACCCAGACGTGGGATTGGAAGGAAAATTCCTTCTAGGAGTCAAAGGCTCTAGGGTGGTTTGGGGAGCCACCAACAGGAAAACTGGTTCATTCCCATAATGGACTGTGGATCAAGTGGCCAGCGGGGGAGCCGGGCCAGTGGGGAAAACCCAAGTAGTGTACAAGTCGGCCTGTGTACCCAAAGCTGCGTGCAAGTCCGGGCTGTGTGCCTGGTGGGTTCAGAGCCTGAGGGCTGGAAATGTGAAGAAGCGTTCTGTTGTCTCTAATCTGCATTACCAGGAATGTAGCCCCATGGGGGTCCATCTATGCTTTGTTTGTTCAGTTTGGAGTGAATAAAAGCCACACTGTAGAATCCCATTCCTGGTTTTGGACATTACAGCTATTGCTTCCTGTGTTCGGATTTACTTGGTGCCCCTGTGCAGAGTAGCCAAACCTAGGCCCCCTGTGCCGAGTAACCTAATCCTCCCTGAACCCAGTCCCCACCAGGTACTGCTGTCAGCTTCAACAGCATGCCACCTGTCGTTTTGCAAAAAGGCAGGAGTTGGGGGTTACATGTGTTTTTAAATCTGCTAACATTGTCAATTTCTACCACCTCTTGTGGCAATCTATTCCATGTTCTAATGGTTCTTAAAGTTAAATAATTATCCCTTTTGTTAGTTGAAGCCTTCGGAACAACCAGTTTTTTTATTATAAGCCTCAAGAAGGGGGCGTTGTGGGAGGGAACGTAGAGCTGATAACTGAGATCTCATCAAAGATCTACTGTTAAAGTAAGCTCTTACGTAACTGTTCTATCTTCGTCTGGGTTATCTCAGTCAACAGATCACACTGTAGGAACAAGTCCCAAGCAGTTACAGGTGTAAACAGACAATCTGGGAGGAAGGCCAACCTAAACTTGAGATAGGAAGCCCTGCAGCACAGCCCTGCCAAAACCTGCATGGGTTCTTGAGGCAATGTACAGACTGTAGTGCTTGGTGGAAGTACGGACGATTCTCCAGGTGGCAGCCGCACAGATGTCCATGGCTGAGACCCCGCGGAAACAAGCCACAGAGGTAGCCACGCCTCCTGTGGAGTGAGCTTTGATTGCTACAGGCAATTCTTTGCCATACTTGTTGAAGCAGAACACAATGCAATTTTCCAACCATTTGGATAAGCACTGTTTAGAAACCGAAGCGTCCTCTCTACCTGGGGCAAAGGAAAAACAACTGCTCTGACTTTCTACAATCCTTGTTGCAAAGAAGATAGCACTTTAAAGTTCTGCAAACATCTGAAGTATGGAGCAGTGCTTCCCTTGGATTGTCACGCTTGGGAAAATAAACAGGAAAGTGGATAGACTGGCTGAGTGTAAACTCGAAGATCACCTTAGGGAGAAACTTAGAATTTATGCGCAGACACCTTGTCTTTGTGAAAAATCAAACAAGGCTCCTCATGCCTGAGGGCCTGAAGCTCTGAAATTCTTTGAGCAGACGTAATGGCAACTAAAAATAATACCTTCCAAGAGAGAAAGTGTAGTTCGCAAGTAGCAATTGGCTCAAAAGGAGATGGGGTCAATTTTTCCAAAACAAAATTCAAATCCCAAGCCAGGACAGGAGAATGGATTGGGAGTTTCAGGTGCAGGATGCCCCTTAAAAGATTATGGGAGACATTCGGCTGAGCAATTGTGTGGTTACACATGGGCTCATAAAGGTACACACAGCGGAAAGGTGCACCTTGAGGGAGGAGTACTGGAGACCTGAATCAGACAGAGAGATCAGGTAGTCCAGAACATGGCTCACTGGACAGGTGAAAGGGTCTAGATTGTGTTTGTCATCCCAGATGGCAAACTGCTTCCACTTCATGGCATATGTAGCTCGAGTGGAAGGCTTCTGGGCAGCCACCAGGATGTCCACTACTCTTAGAAACACCAAACCTGGCAAAGACTATGTCCTCAGAAGCCAAGCATGCAGACTAAGGGGCCTAAAATTGGGATGGACCACAGTCCCCTGAGCCTGGGTCAGCAGATTCCTGCAGAGGGGGAGAGGAACCAGAGGTTCCTCTGCCAGCTGCTGAAGTAATGGAAACCACATCTGCCGAGGCCAGAATGGAGCTACCAGAATCATGCTGGCCCTTTCCATCTGCAGCTTGATTTGCACCCTCTGAATAACAGGAACTGGAGGGAAGGCATAGAGGTACCTCCTGCTCCAGAAGAGAGACAACGCATCTCACCAGAAAACTACAGGCCCTGGATCTAGTGACCAAAAATTGGGTAGTTTTGCACTGAGTGGGGACGCAAAAAGGTCCAACTCTGGATGACCCCATCTGTCGAACAACTCTTCTGTGATGGATGAGAGAAGCTCCCACTCATGTATACTGGACTGAGTTCTGTTGAGGCTGTCCACCTGAGTGTTTAGCACACCTGGCACATGGACCGCTGAGTGTCAGACCGTGATCCAATGCCCAGTATCACACTGCCATTGCCTCCCTGCATAGGGGGGTATGAAAGGGACTCCCGTTTGTTGAAGTTGTACACTACACTGAGACTGTCTGACTGCACCAGCAGCTGGCCTGAAGCAAGGTGGTTCTGAAAGGCCTGCATGGCATTGATATGCAGGGAGGCTTCCATCTGGGACCAAGAGCCCTGTGTTTGGAAGGAGACGAGGTGTGCTCCCTAGCCCAGACCGGAAACATCTGTGGTGAGGATCTGCTGTGGGGAGGAGATCTGGAATGAGATGCCTTTCAGCAGATTCAAGGGGTCCATCTACCACTGCAGCACCTTGTGGACTGAGGAAGAGACCAGGACTAGTTGATCTAACTTATCTGTATGTTGATCCCACTGTACTCTGAGGGTCCACTGGAGGATGTGCATATGGAGCTTGGCCAGTGAAACTGTAGCAACCGCCATCAGACCTAGCAGCCTCAGGTACACCCTGGCAGGAATATAGCGGACTTTGAGTGACTTTGTGAGCTTGGGCTACAAGGCACGTTGCCCTGTTCTGGGGCAGGAAGGCCTTCCCCTGCACTGAATCTAGAACCGTCCCTATATATTGCAGCCTTTGGGAGGGCACTAGAACTGACTTGGACAGACTGACAGTGATGCCCAAGGAAAGGAATAGTTGAGGGGTTCTCTCCAGAATCAGCAGGAGCTGTTCCCTGACCAGGGCCTTTAGGAGCCAATTATCCAGACAAGGGAAAAATACAGGTTACTCACCTGTAACAGGAGTTGTGCCCAACCAAAAATGATTGGGCAAGGAGGAAGAACCTCAGCCCTGTACGCTGGGAGCCGAGCTCTGGCTCGAAGAGAGCCGAGCTCTGCCCCAATGAAGTGTATCACCCGCTTTGGCATGAGTTCTGACTTGGCCTCGTTGATGAGAAGGCCAGTCTGAGAGCAAACCTGGAGGGCCAGATCTCTGGACCGCTCCACCTCCGCTCTGAAGGGGGCGGCAAACAGCCAGTCAACCGGGTAGTGGTACACCCAGACCCTTTGGCACCACAGGAATGCTGTCACCACTGCCTTATAATTGGTGAAGACCCTGGGAGCTAGAGAAAGGCCAAAGGACATGGCCCGGAACTCGTAAAGAGGTCCCTCCGCTCTGAAGCGGAGGAATGTCTGATGAGACGGACGGATCGGGACGAGAGGAACGCGTCCTGGAGGTCCAGGGAACAAAACCACATGCCTGGTTCCACGGATGGGACATCTGAGCCAGAGTGACCATCCTGAAGGTCCGAGACCTTAGGAACCTGTTCGTTTTGGGACCAGGAAAAACCTGGACACAAACCCCGGGTCTTGAGGAGGATCCGCCACCTTCCTGATCACCTCTTTCTTGAGGAGCAGGGCAATACTGGCTCGGTGAGCCGACAGTGAGGCTTCAGACCCCGTGGCCCCACGGGGGGCGATGGCTCGAAAGGAAGGGGTCTGCTCAAATTCCAGAGGCAGGCCCTTTCCTACCACCCCCAACACCCATCGGTCCGTGGTGATAGCGGACCGGGCGGAAAGGAAGTGGCGGAGCCGTCCTCCCACGGGGGGAGCCCAGGGAAGGGTGGCCCAGGGAAGGGCGACACCCCTCAACCCATCACTGGGCAGGCTTGGAGAAGGGACCGGCCGAGGGACCACCTGGGCCTTTACCTCCTTGCTCCCTATTGGAGGAAGCCGCTGGCTTGGGTGTGGGATACCAAGCGCGAGCCTGCTGGCCCTTGTGCTGGTGCAGTTGGGCCAGTCGTGCCGCAGGGGCCAAAGGATGAAAGGACTTATGCTGTTGTTGCTGGCGGCCTTTGTCCCTCTGGGCGGAGGTGACCGAGTCCAGAGTGGCGTTGGACTTTTCAATCCGCTGGAGGTGTCCCTCCACTCCAGGGCCGAAGAGATCAGTCCCCGAGAAGGGGATGTCCGCCAACTTGTGCTGGGTATCCACCGTGAAGGTGGATATCCTCAGCCACGCCTGCGGTGCATGGCCACCACGGCCGCTACTGACCTGGCACAGGAATCACCCATGTCCAGAGCAGTCTGAAGCTGCTGCTTAGCCACTGCCCTACCCTGGTCCCGCACCTGCCAGACCGTAGTCCACAGGTCAGCTGGGAGATGAGGGATCACCTCATCCAGGGAGCCCATGAGGGCATGGGAGAAGTGTGCTATCAGCACAGCCGCGCTGGCCTGTCAGAGGCCGAGGGAGGATGCAGTGTACACCTTGCGCCCGGCATAGTCCAGCCTTTTGGACTCTTTGTCAGGGGGCCTATCCATGTCCCGAGCATTTCCGGAATGCCGAAAGACACTCTCGGTGACTAGCCCCTCGGCAGAAGGGTGCTCCGAGAAACCAGGCAAAGAGCCGGTAGAGACTGCATACTTTCTGGCCATCCTGGCCGAGGGCGCAGGACAGGAAGCAGGCCGTTGCCAAAGCTCCAAGGCTGGGTCGACAATGGCCTCAGCCACAGGGAAGGCCTCCGTTGGAGAATCCCCTCGGTCTAGTATCTCCATCAGGGGATACTTGGCCTGTTTGGGCACGGGCTCGAGCTGCATCCCGGTGGACCCCGAGATGAGCTGAAGCAGACCCGTGAAGGACGATGGGCTATCATCCAGAGACTGGCCCCCGGAGGACTCCAGGCCGACCCACCTGGGGAACAGGGAGGAGTCATCATCGGACTCCGAAGAGTCTGCGAAGAGCTGCCTCAGGCCTGAGCCACCCTCCACCTGGCAAGGACGGTCGGGAGTGAGGGTGACCGACAGCCTGTGGTGCAGGCCGTGACCCGACCGAGGTTCCACCACAATCGGTGGGGAAGCTAGATTTGGCCGAACAACTGGCCCAGAAATGGGCCTCTCGACTGTGCCGAGTGGTTGCTTTGGCCGTACGGGCGACAGCCACTTGATAGCCGAGGAATGAATCGGAGTCAACTTACTCCCGGACAACAGCAACTGCTGCCACATAAGCTCCTCGTAACGTTGACACAATCTGCGTCGAAGCCTCTCCTCATCCGCGGAGGAGCAGTGTCACCACTTACTTCGGTGCCTAGACCGAGACCATCGATGGCGGGAGCGGCTTGACCGAGATGAAGTCCGAGACCGAGACCCTCGGTGAAACCGAGGGCAGGCCTGGGAAGGGGCGGGGAACACCCGCTCTTCCCTCGGTGCGGGCAGATCCTCGGTCTCCACTGGTGAAACCGGCGAAGAGGGGTAGTCAGCTCTACCAGTCGACCGCCCGGCCGATGGGACGGGTATCTCGGCAGGCTGGCCTGACGGGGACGCCGTGAAGCCAGTGGCCTGTGCCACAACCTCGACCCAAGTCGACGGTCGGCTGTCCAGGGAAGGAGAGCTCTCCCGCTCCCCCGAACGCCGATGATGGGACTTACCCTGACTCTTCTTGGGCCAAGCGGAATGTCCCAATGGCCCCTCTCCCTTCGTGGAAAGGGACTGGCAAAGCTCCTTGAACGGAGCCGAATAAAAGGAACTCAGAGAGAGCGGGATAAACGCTGTGACCGAGGAGGAGGAAGATGCAGCCTGGGCCGCCTCCTCCTCGAGGGCGATCATGTGCTCGAGCTGCTCAGCTGATCCAGCCACCGCGGACACCGCCCAATGAGCCTCTTTGGATTTAACCGGCGGGTAACGCTCGGGCGCCCGAGCTTCAATCGGCAGCGCGATCCTCCAGGACGCTAATGGAAAAGAGCGGCACAACTTGCAGACTTTGGCGTATCGGGTCTAGGTCGAGGCAGTAGACGACGTGGAGTGCGGATCCGCCCTGGACATCTTTTGCCTGCCAGGGCGCCTCCGAAAGCCGGGAATCAATTTGTCCATCGCAGCTGCAAGGGAAAAGAAGACCGAAGTTAGAAAACTTCAAAACTAGTTTCGGACGAACCGAAGAGTTAGGATCCAGTCTAAAATGCAGAGCGTTAATGAGGGAACCTGAGCTTCCAAGCGGTAAGAAAGATCTGGCGTCATGGGGCAGAGCTGAGAGTCTTACCATCTGGGTGGGTGGGAGGAGCCAGCTTGAAGACCTTCCGGCAAGATTTAAAGCGGCAAGGAACCTGCCAGACAGTGTGGATGAACAACATATCCATGTCCCTAGAACATATATTCCCTCCCTTCTGAGTGCTGCTGCTACTGCTGCTAAGCACTTAGTAAAGACCTGTGGTGCAGAGAACAAGCCACAGGGCAGAATCCTCCTGTGAGGGGAAGACTGATATGTGCAGGTAGACATCCTGCATGTCCAGTGAACATAGCCAATCACCTGTCTTGAGGAGAGCAGCAGGCCTGGCAAAGTTACCATCCAGAACTTTTTGTGCCAGACATACAGATTGAGGCCCTTTAGATCCAGAATGGGCCTCAAATTTCTAGTCTTTTTGGGGACCAGGAAAAACCTGGAATAAAACCCCTTGTTTCTCTGGTGCCTGGGTACTGGCTCGATGGCCTGCTTGTGCAGAAGGGACTGTACCTCCTCTGGAGAACAGACAAGTGAGCTGGGGGGGAATGGAAGGTGGGGAAGGGGTGTCTGGAGGTTGCTCAATGAGCTCCAGGGTGTGACCCCTTTCTGTGATCTGCAAAATCCAGGCATCCAAAGTTATGGTTCTCCAATAAGTTAGATGGGGGAGAACTGAATTGCGACCACCACCTCTTGGTCAGGGACCGGAAGAAGGGGGTCTGGCAAAGAGTCACGCAGAGGCATATCCAGCTATGGGGGCTAGTTCCTCACTTCTGGGATATCTGGCCACAGCTCCAGCATTGGAGGGGGTGGGTAAGGCAGTGGGGGCTTTGCACTTCCCTTGGGGATGAGAGGCTGCACTGGGTCTGTTGTCTGTCGTGCAAAAGGGAGGGCGCTGTCTACCTCTTGGATGAGTATGGTAGAGAGAGTGGACAGACTTGATAGCCTTATCAGAGACCTGCAGATCATTGATAATATCTTGGACATCAGGGCCAAAAGGTTTAGTGCCATTAACCACCTTCTGCTGAACATCAGCAGCAAAACCAGAGACCTCAACTAGGAGTGCCTAGGTAGGCATATGTTCGTGGCAGCAGCCCTAGCGGTAGTGCCAGCTATGTCATAGAGGGCTCTGAGGAGATGCTTGCTAACGTCCTCAGCCGTCTGCAGGCACTTAAGAAGCTCCTGCTTCTGTGTGCCATCTGGTAGGGCCTGAGCAAGGGTCTTGCTCTTCTTCCAGTTAGAGTTCTGGTACTTCACCATATGTGACAGGTAGTTTGTAATCTTCAACCCAAGGGTGGAGGAGGCATAAATCCTCTTGCCCCAGAGGTCAATTCTGCATGACTCCTTATCCGTGGGGAGGGAGTTAAGGTGCTTAGGTGCCTTAGACCTGCTGTGGGCTGTCTTAATGATGACTGAGTCTGTTTCAGGCTGGGCAGTATAACAGGGGGAACCCCTGCGGGGCATGGTAGAGTCAGTCTGTCTTGTGGGGCATAGCTGGCACCATTCCAGGCCTGTACAAGGCTGTAGTAGCCACATTCCTCAAGGCAGGCAAGACTGAAGGAATGATTTTGGGTGGAGACTCTGGGATCTCCAGGAAGTCCACCAGCTCTTTCCTGGTGACATTCTCTTCCTCTGTGTGGAAGTCCATGGCCGAGGACAATTGCTTCATCACACTGAAAAATGTGGGGTCCTTAGGAGGAGCCCTAGGAGTATGCTTAATAGAATCCTCACTGACAGAGGAAGCTGTAGACCTGTCAGAGACTAGAATCTCTTCCTCTTCTTCATCATCATCATTCAAGAAGGATTATGTCTGGATGGTACTCCTCCTCTATGTCAAACTATTCCAAATCCAGGTCCGATGTCAGAGGCGCTGGCGCCGCCCTGCAGGGAGCCTCCTGTGGCTGATGAGTAGGAGTTGACAACAAAGTCACCATCAATGGTGATGTGGGCCTAAGTGCGTGCACAATCACCAAAGTGAATTTAGTTATGATTTAGTTTAGGTTGACGGTCGAAGACTGCTTCAGCAGAAGGGGAGAGGGGTGATGGAACAGGGATCAACAACCCACCTGAAGGGCCTGTGAACCCAAACAGTCTGTAGTCCTGGAAGAAGAGAGGCAGGCCTCAACGAGAGGGCCGCCTTCGCCGAGCACATCTTCAATAAAGTTTTTTGCAGCACCTGAGGGCAGGGATGTTGGTAGGCATATGCACTGTACTCAGTAGAGTACAGTAAAAAAAAAAGTCAGGCGGGCAACAAAAAGAGAAATGCAAGGACACGGAGTCACACTCTGTGTTGTGCTGAGCCCTCTTGCCTTTGTTGTTTGCTATGGGGCACCGATGTGACCAGCCAAATAGACAAACAAGAACAACTTACCAGGCAGGCAGAAAAACAAAGGAAGTAGGATAACAGGAAGAAACTGATTACTTGAACTCAGACATGCAAATGGGGGGGAGCAATTGTTGGCGTGGCGTGGCAGCGCATATTTTGCTTTATGTTTACGTAATGGGGGCGCAACAGTGCATCAGTTTTAAGTACAAGTTTAAAATTCCTGGCTCACAGCTGCCTGAGGGTAGTTTGGTTAAACTTCTGGTCAGGCTCAAGACAGCAGACACAGAGGGAGTGTTCATCAGTGGAGGCAATCTTCTTTCTGCAGTGGCAGCAATGGAAAATAGAAGTCAAATGATTAGCTCTTGACATAAACAAAATAAAGTAATCTAATAAAAAAGGTTCTGAGAAATTACAGAGAAAAATGGTGTGAATACAGCATTGGAGCTTCTATGGAGACCCGTGCGATCGAGTCGATGGTGGGAAAGAACGGAGGAGGGAGTGGGGCCGCTCACGCCTTTATAGGGTTGATGATGTAGACGGCATGAGCGGCCCCAGTTGTACTGCTGAAAATCTTTCATGTGGATTCTGCTTCACCAACGGTGAAGTTCCCATGGTGTGACCTGATGACTGAGATAACCCCGACAAAGATCTATAATAGGCTAGAGATTAGGAGTCCCATATGACCAGACATAATGTGGGAGAAGGAAAGCCTTCTATCTCAAAGGTCAGAGAAAAGGTGAGTCAGGGCTCAAACAGTGCACCAATAGGTCCATTTTCCATGCCGAGCAGCAATATATATGAGCTTGGAAGAGAAAATGCAACCCCCGAGAAGGGGAAAAAATGACTGAGAAAAGGGGGCATTGCACAGAGCGTGTGGCCCCAGATTGGAAAGCAAGCTTCATGGGCTGCTGTTGAGGGTTATTACTACAGTGGAATGCTCTGACACCCTCCCCCAAGCCATACCATTGCCAGTGTCAGCGGCTCAGTAGGTGGCACACGCACCTCTGAGGCCGGGAGATCAGAGGGCTGTGGGTTCAGTTCCCACATCTGGCACTTGGGTTAATATCCCAGTACTGACACTGTACTGCAGCATGAGAGAGGTACTGCACTTCTGAGGTGCCGTCTTTCAGATGAGACGTTAAACCGAGGTCCCATCTGCCTGGATTGGTGGTAGTTCAGGTGGATGTTAAAGATCCCATGGCACTTATCGAAAAGAGTAGGGGAACTCCCCAGTGTCCTGGGCAAATTTCCCTCATTCACTAAAAAATACACCACCAACAGTTTCATCTGGTTCAAGGTCAGTTGGCATTCATCTGTATCCCCCTCCCCCGGGTCGTGCCTGAAAATAGGCAGGATTTGTCTAGTGCACTTACCCGGTCAACAAAAACTAAATAAATAATAAATAAATACACTAAATCACCTGCATTCCGGGTCCGCTCCTGAACCACCTGGGTCACTGGCATGGTAGTGGGCTGTGGGCAGCCCTTATAAAGTTTTTTTTTGTTTTGTTTTTATCGCATAACCTTAGCTTAAAAAAAAAAAAATTACACACACCATTATAACATTAATTAAACTAAGTCCTGAAAGCTTATTAGCTGAAGTAATCTTTGATTATGACGATATCTCAATAAATCATTAACTGATAACCAAGATTATAAAACCTCATGGAATGTTCAGCATTGAGAAAAGCATTATAATGTATGGGGATCCCTTATTACACACTGAAATTGAGGTGTTTACAGTGTTGTTATTGTATCGTTGTGACATAAGAGGTTGTTAACCCCTCATGACTATATCACAATGATACCATAACCAATGGAAGCTAATCTGTGGATGTGCAGATATGAAGTAGCGTCTCACAACAAATAGCTATGGTGGTGAGAGCTGAACTTTAGGGAGAGTGGTGCTATGGACAAAAAGGAAAAAGTAGAGACCATCTTCGAACTTTAGTGGGAATGATTGGTATCCCATACACTATAAAAGCTAATGTATGAGTTTTTATAGGTAACCGTGCCGAAATTGCTTCTCAAGGTTACCATAACAACTGAAAACCTCTTGTGCTTCGCTCTTGATGTTTACAAAGTTGTCATGGTAACCTCTTGAAGCGATTAGAGCATGTGGGTACCGATAAAAACTCATACATTATCCTCTATTTTATAACTGGTTAATGATGATTATGAACTATGGGCAGAACCTGTCAAACTACATTATACATGGCCGCGTGTAAACACCTGTGTATAATGGAGTTTTGATTAAGTACCTTTTGGAAAAATTCTAAAATCTCTCTGGAACTAGCACTACTAGCTCCTCATGCTGCCAACTTGACTATGCTAGCCTCAGAGAGTAAAACTCCAGTCAGCATTGTCATGGAGCTTGCAATCTGGGAAATTACTGGAAACATCAGTCATTCATCATACAATACACCTCAGTGTTGTGAAGAGAGGGAGTGTGTGCGTTCATAGTCTTCCAGCCTTAAAGTGAATGAGCAGCACCAGCAACGAACGACAGAGTGGAAAGTCATACATTCTGCACTCAGTGGCAGGAAAGCATTCGAAGCACAATCCCAGAGTGCAGCATTGTTTTCATACAATGTGGGGACTGTGGAGAGCAAATGGTCATCATGCTTAATGAAAAAGGTAGGACTAATTATTGAGGTCATCTGGTTGTTGTAGTCCTCCTGTATATTTTTAATAAAGCTATAAGCCTTGCATTTTTTTTAACACCATAGCCAGTATAGTTCTTTGGAGAACTATGTTTTGAAACTCAAATGGAGTTTGCAAGTTTGAATCCAACCAGAGCCCTGCATGGCTCACTTGGGCAGCTGCATGTTCTCCCAGCTGTAAAACTGGATAGAAGCAGGACTCCAGTGTATAGAAGGTGATGTAGATCAGGCAAGATTTTCTAGGTAAAAAATGCAAAAACAAAATAAACGCATAGGTGATGTAGATCATAAAACAAATAAAACATGGGGAAGTGTGGTAACTCAGATTTTATGTATACCCTCAGTGTGTGATGCTGAGACTTCTAAGGCTTTCCCAGGGTTTTTAAGGTATCACACACCTCGGGTGTTCATAAAATCCTCATTACACACACTTCCCCATGCATTATTCTATATTTATGCCACAGGGTTGGACATAAATGGAGTGTGATAAATCTGTTTATCTGAGCAACTGTGTGGATAAATTTCATTTACCCACACAATTACTCATTTATCCACACAGCTACCCATTTATCCACACAGCTACTCATTTATCCACACAGCTACTCATTTATCCACACTAACCATATTCAGATGGGAATAACTTTAAAACGAAAAAAGATAGCATGGTACTGCGAGAACGAACATTGTTCAGCACAAAATTATCTACACAATGAGTGGTGTTTCATTCATAGATACCTTATAGATTTTTTATAATTAGCAAAACAAGCATTTGTCAATGCCGAATGTTGCTTGCTTGTATGTGCTGTTTAGGTATTTGGAAGTGACAGTTTCATGCCTTCCTCCCAAGACATCCACTGGGTCTTTCAGTTCAGTATTCACAGAAGAGTGGGAGGGGCAAGGGCCACAGCAGTACAGCAGTTGCCAAGGGGGTGAAGAGGTGGACAAAAGAGTCCTGCAGGAGCTCACTAAATTGAAGGTAGACAAAGCGATGGAACCAGATGGCATACGCCCAAGGATATTAACAGAACTGCGAAGGGAGATAGCAGTACCTCTGGCAGCCATGTTCACTGAGTCATTCAACATGAGTGAATTGGAGGAGGGCACATGTGGTACCTCTACAAAAGTCCGGCAGCAGGGAACAATAGGCCATTCAGCCTCACCTCAGTAGTGGGGAAGATCATGGAGACATTGCTTAAAGAAAGGATAGTGGGGCATCTAGATGCCATCAGAACCCAGGACCATAGACAAGATGGATTCACAGTGGGGACATCATGTCAGATAAATCTGGTTGATTTATTTGACTGGGTGACAAAGGAAGTGAATCAGGGTGGGGCAGCGGACAACGCTTACCTTGATTTCAGCAAAGCCTCTGACACCATCCCATACAGGAGGCTGATAAACTAGCTGGGTAGGCTGGACATGGGGGAAAGGGTGGTAAACTGGGTTAGAAACTGGATAACAGACAGGAGGCAGAGAGTGGTGGTAAATGATATGCAGTCTAGGGAGAGGGGCGACCAGTGGGGTGCTGCAGGGATCGGTCCTGGGGCCAGTTCTGTTCAATGTCTCCATTAGTAATATTGCAGAACATATGAAGGGATTTTTCACCAGATTTTCAACATAGCCATTTTAAGACCTCTGCTCATGAACAGTGTCACTGTGATTTTCTTAATTGTCCGTACATTGATTTACGCACACTCGCCATTATGCGCTCATGGGCGAAACATGTTTTGGTAGAGATGTGAAAATGACAGCTGTACTACTCATAAGAAGGTGGTAAAACGGCAATGTTGAAAATCTGGAGTGAAGATATTGAAAATTCGTGAACTTACAAGCCTGCGTAGGAACTGTACAACGCACGCTCGTACAACATTCATTTTTGGGAATTTTTTCACCAAATTTTCAACATAGTCATTTTAAGACCTTTGCTCATGAACAGTGTTACTGTGATTTTCTTAATTTATCCCGTACATTGATTTCGCACACCGACTGCGCCATTGTGCGCTACACGGGCGGAAACTCATTTTGGGTGAGATGTGAAAAATGACAGCTATACTATTTATAAGAAGGTGTGGCAAAATGGTAATTTTGGAAATCCGGGTGAAAATATTGAAAAATTCAGCGAACTTACGACAGGCATAGGAACTGTAATAACGCGACGTCAGAAACAGCGTCATTTTTGAATTTTTTCACCAAATTTACAATATAGTCATTTTAACACCTGAGCTCATGAACAGTGTCACTGTGATTTTCTTAATTTGTCCCATACATTGATCTCGCACACCGACTACGCCATTGTGTGCTAC
Source organism: Neoceratodus forsteri (assembly GCA_016271365.2). Classification (NCBI taxonomy): domain Eukaryota; kingdom Metazoa; phylum Chordata; order Ceratodontiformes; family Ceratodontidae; genus Neoceratodus; species Neoceratodus forsteri. The sequence continues at coordinate 1,278,691,641 of CM057459.1, read as the reverse complement.
ATGGGCAGAAACACGTTTTGGGTGAGATGTGAAAAATGGCAGCTGTACTGCTCATAAGAAGGTGTGGTAAAATGGCAATGTTGGAAATCTGGAGTGAAAATATTGAAATTTCGCGAACTTAAGAGCCTGCATAGGAACTGCACAACGACGTCAGAAACAGTCATTTTGGGAATTTTGCACCAAATTTTAACCGGCGATTTCGCAGGGTCATGGAAATCACCTTCGGCCCGAATAACGCCATGACAGTGACATCATTCATGAGAAGGGGTCCCAAAACCTCATGTTGAAAATTGGTGCAAAATTTCAAATGCCTGAGATATGCAACAGTTGAAACCCCTATCTAGCCCATTATACAGCTTACGGCATTTCCTCAGTTCGCGGTCGGCTTTGAAGAGTGCAGGCGTGTTCCTGGTCCATCGAAGATGTCGCCCAGAGTCCAGAGGTGAGGAAGTATGGGTGGGGGGTGGGGAGGCTGGGTGCGCAGTGGGTGGGTGCGGGTTGTGGGAGGGGTTGGGAGATGCGTCGCGGGACCGTTTCGTTTACAGGTATAAAAAAAAAAAAATGACTACATGGGAGCGTTGCCATGCTAGGGTGGAAGCTCCCAGCGTGGCACAAGAATGTTAGAGGCGTTCAGCCAGCGGGGAGATTAGGCACCCCGTCGGCCAATGGACAGCTTGCCACGCTGGGGTGGGCTCAGCGTGGCACCTCTACTGGGAAGGGGGATGCCGCTCAGCCCGACGGGGATTGGGCACCCGTCGGCTATGGCCAGCGTCTGCGGGGAACGCGGCGCCTGCGTGTGTCTGTGGGGGGAGCTGCGGCGTGAGCAGCCGATGTCTTATCTGGTTGCTCACTGGGCGTAGTCCCCCACTCAACTATGCCACTACATTTTGGGCGTGTCATAGACAGCTCCAAAATGCATTAGCTTACAGGGCGCCTGCCAGCACACATGACTGAATTGAGGAGGAGGTGACACACCCGAAATCTCCGATGATGGCACTATGTTTCTTGCACATGCGTGCAAGCAACATAAAAACAGAAGAAAATGCAGTATGTTGTTCACTTTTTTGTCAAACAAATACAGTACAAATAACTTCAAAACTAAGAATTATAGCATGGTACTGTGAGCATGGAAGTTGTTCAGCACAAACATGTCTGCAAAATGAGTGGTATTTCATTTATAGATACCTTTTAGGTCTTTTTATAATTGGCAAAAAACAGCAGAAAATTCAATTTCCTTTTCACTTTTTTGACAAACAACTGCATGTAACTTTAAAATGAAAAAGGCAGCATGGTACTGTGAGCATGACATATGTTCAGCAAGAAGTTTTCTACAAAATGTGTGGTGTTTTATTTAATAGCAGCCACTAAGCTAGGTGGACATACACTAGGAAAGTTAACTGAAAGTCCCAGAAATTATCATAAAAAAAATGTCAAAAGCAAATGTTCTTGCACTTACAGAAATAGTCCCAATTGCATGAATGAAATATACAATGATTAGCTGTCAAATGATTTATCTACACTTGTGCAGTTTGACCGTGGACACTTCACTCGTGGTTTACGTCACTTGTGAGGTTAACTGAGGTCAAACGGCACATGTAGATAAATCACATACGTGACAGCTCACCATTGTATATCCCTTATATAATACACAGTATGTATGTTTTACTGGTGTTTTTCAAAACATATTCTTCATGCTTTTGCGTGTTAAGAACAACATTTCACAGCTGAATCAATTAGAGATCAGTTGTTCATCTTTTCAACACTCTAGAATGTGAAGAACAACTTTACACCGGTGCCATCATCAGACATGTGTTATGTTTACTCGTGTGTATGTGTTTGATATTGATTTTTGCTGTTTTCTTTTTAAAAAATGTTTGTAATTTAGGTTGTCGAGTATAGGGATAGATTTTTGTGTATTTATTTATATTGTGTATTTAATTGTTTGTGGTTGGTTTGATTATGTGAAACTTAGAGAGTGTGCACAGGACTGTTTTGAAAACTGGATTGTATTATCCAAATGACATGTATTATTCCTGTATAAAAATACATTTTTTACTACTACTACTACATCGAGTCAGTCACTGACTTTAAAACAAAAAAATAGAAAAGAAAAGACAGCAAAACTAATCTCCAGTTGCTGTAAAGCATCCTTTCTGTTGTATTACATATAACAAACCTCTTGGTAGCAAGAACTCGCAGGTTCTCAGCACCTCGTTAGAGTGGTGACATCATAAGGCACTCCTTGTGCCGATGACATCACCACTGTAATTCAGTGTTGATAACCTGCTTATTCTTAACGTTACAGGGTTAATTATTCTCTGTGTGTCTACATGTCCTTATCTCACTAAAAAGGACCTTTAATGTAAGCAGAACCCTGCTTCCATGGAAATACACTCTCACTGTCTTTGTTTGCTGCTGTAAACAGAACTCTGCTGACATGAAAACAGAGAGCTTTAAACTTTAAAAAGAGTTTACTGCCAAAAAAGAGAGTTATAGTAGCAATAAGGACCTCGGCTTAAGGTCCTTATTTGGGAGATAATGACCTGTTGGTATGCTTAAGACCCCTGACTGTGCCTTATGCCTTTTAACATTCCAACAGCTCATTATTTCCCGGATAAAGACCTCAGCTTCAGTCCTCATTGCTTGAGGATAAACTAGGAAGGCATGTTTGTATTTTTCAACCTAACATTTCTAAATGTTAAACAACTAAATAAAAAAAATTAAAAAAAAAGAAATGGATTGAAACAGATGCCAATATTGCTGGAGGTATGTCTTTTGAGCAGTGCAGTATTACTCCAAATCCTTCACATCTAAAATAACTACTTTAAAAGGAAAATGCTGTAGCCCTCCGTACTTGCCTGCTTTCACTTTAAGGTGGTGCCAAATCAGATAAGTACTTTCCATTTCAGACTGCGGCCAAGGCAAACAAGTCCTATAGCTTGTTTCAAACAGCGTGCAACCCCCCCCCCACCCCCCAAAAAAACAAACAAACAAAGGCCTGAGAAAAGCAAGTTGTCAGCCAACATAATTAAAGATACTAGCATACTTATGTTGTCATGTTTGCTTTCCTAAGTGCATTCTAGCTTTGTATTTTTCCTGATCTGCTCCTTTGCAAGGCAAGCTACAGTATTCTGTTTATAAGGCATTCTTGCTTGCATAGCTGAACAGCACTGCTTTAATGTGGACTATGATTTTACCAGCTGAAAGGGCACAGGAGTTAAGAATGATGAAGAAAGAGCCAGTCCAGTGGTGTGGTGGGCTCATCCACGGATTACCACACCACCTGCCACACCAGTGACTCGGGTTCAGGAATGGATCAGGTTGCTAGGGAACTAACTGGGGGGAAGGAGGATTAATTAATTAATGTATTTAAAAGTTTTACAAGGAAGGCATACTGAGTGGGACAAAACTCGATTCCAGATGCATCCTGGGGGAGGGGGTAGAGGAGAAATATACAATAGAAATGCATACAGAGAACACATACAGGTACAGTAGCTATGAGCAGCCAGCAAAGGACATTTACATACACTTTAATCAGCTGAGGGTAGAGGTCAGTGAACGCTTAGTATGAAGCCAGTGTACAACTCAATTAAGTGGTCAGAATTTTGGAGAAAAGGCAAATGCAGGTGGAGGAGAAATGCGCCTTGAGGAGAGAGTTGAGGTGCTGAGTGTTGGTGGTGTGTCGAATGTCTACTAGCAAGGAGTTCCGCAGTTTAGGCATGCAGTATTTGAAGGCAGCCTTGCCTTCAGTGGTGGATATATGTTGGACATAGAGAAGCCAGGAGTTTGTGTTCCTGAGTGGCTACACAGGTGGAGGTTGAGTTGTTAGGGCTGCCGCGAGGTAAGGGGGAAGGGACTGGGCCCAGAATTTTGCTGCAGTCCAAGCACAGTGGGCTTGTCTCCAGTCTTGAAGCGATGGGAGGTCCAAGGACCTGTAGAGGCCACAGTGATCGGTTGATGGGGGCTAGTCCAGGGCAAAGCAACAGAAGGAGTGGAAGAGATGATCCAGTCTGGCTAGGGAGGACTTGGGAACAGCACTGTAGACTATGTCCACGTAATCGAATATTGGGAGGATCATTTTGTGTACAATTGCCTTGCGAATTGGCAGAGGGATGCAGTTCCTGTTGCAATATAAGATGCCCAGCTTGGGGTGCAGATTCTTGTGGATTGCATCGATATGTGCAGAAAATTTGAGGTGCTGGTCAAGCCAGACTCCAAGGTACCTGAAGGAGGTTCAAGCCCCCAGGGGAGTACTACCAATGGTGTGGAAGGTGGGGATAGAGGGGAGTTGGAGGGAGTAACTCTGCCTCATGCCAAAGGTTAGGGAGACTGTTTTCTTGGGATTAAGAAAAAGCTGATTTGAGTGAAACCAGAGCTGGACATTATTAAAGTCCTGCTGGAGTTTGGAAGTCACTTCAGAGGAGGAGGAACCTGATGCATACAGTACTGTGTCGTCTGTGTAAATGTAAATGGATATATGTGGGCAGTCTGAGGGCAGGTCATTTAGGAAGATGGAAAACAGTATTGGGCCAAGGACTGAGCCTTGGGGGACCCCTGTCCAAAGATAGCTTTTCTCCATTGGGGAAAGGGAACAGTGTGGGCTACTGCTTGGCTACCACATAGCAGAGGTTAAGTGGTACAGTAATGGCTGCTTCTCAGAGGGCCTGGCACAGGTGCTGTGAGTGGTCTTCATGCTGCATGTCCGCACCATGGCATACATGCTGACCTTGAGTAATGGAGAAAAAGCAGGAGGGAAGCCCCACTGACCAGGATGATGCAAGGTGGGCTGGGAGCTGATGATGACAAGGGGGCATAAATAAACAAAGAAAAATAATAAAAATGACTAAGAACACCACAAGAAAGCATGTCAGTGGGGTGGCATGGTTGTCTCACATGACAGCAGCGAACCATGTTTAGGAAAAGCCTTGGTCAGAGGGCAAAAGGTGGGAGACTCTCACTTTCCCTGGGGAGGAAAGGTACAGGTGCTATCACAAGCACAATGGCAAGGGACTGAGGACCTCAGTTGGTTCTGTGTGGCATGCTTGAGTGCATGTACCCTGGAATCCTTGCTGCCGCATCCCAGGGTTGGGAGAAAATGGGAAATAAATAAAGTTAGCGGTACTCCTGAGCTCTGTGCTGGCCACCTGCACACCACACATGCTTTATTCAGTCCTCTGAGGGGCTTGGTATACTCTGAAAACCCCAACATGGGGTAAGTAAAAGGTGGAAGGGGGCAGTGCTGGGGCTTGGAGATGGTCGAGGGCTGATGGGATGGGCTCAGAGGAATGAGAAAAACAGAAGAAAAAAATGCAGGTAGCCTGGCCAGCCCTGTGGTATTGCAAGATGAAAGCATGTAAAAGATCCTTGGGATCACACAATGAATCTGTCAGGAGGCTAGGCACGTTCTGGATGTGAGTCCTCAGCTACCGGCTAGGAAGGGTGCAGGCCTCCTGGCATTTGTTCACTCTCTGCTGGTTGAATTAAGAGTAGCATTGGTTCTGAAGGCAGCCTCTTGTTTCCCCTCCTGAATGGAGGTATGGTGCCACCTTGGTAGTCCTAACATCTTTTTAGAGGGACAAGGGTGAACCAAGGGGACAACATGGAAAATGTATAATAAGAATGTAGAGAGTGGTCAGATTTTTCTTCATGAGAAAACATTTCAAACATTAAGAAAATGAAAACAAATACAAAATAAAACACAAACGTTGGTCAAGTAGAAAGATCATTCAAGCACATTACAAGATATGTTCTACCCAGGCTCACTCATATGTTTTAAATTAATTATACTTTATGGAGAGGCCGCTGGTTGGTGGCTACATTTTAACTTAAATCAGAATTAAGACACCCCTTCCCCCCCAAAAAAAGTGATGCTCAGCAAGGGAGAACGTATGAACATATGAAAGAACCAGCAGAAGAAGGCCAGTTAGTTTATTGAGTCTCCTCATGATTACTGCAGTGTCCCTGGTTTATGCCATTTTATTTATTTATTTAGTTTTTGTTGACTGGGTAAGTGCACTAGACAAATCCTGCCTATTTTCAGGCATGACCCAGGGAGGGAGATACAGATGAATGCCAACTGACTTTGAACGTGATTAAGCTGTTGGTGGTAATCTGCCTCCTGCCTCCCCTGGCTACCTGCAAACTGCCCAATTGCCAATGGCCTAAGCCATTGATCCTGCCCCGTCAATCCTTCCTTCATAACTTCCACCACATGGTCCCATGGGTTACCCCTTATGCCTATCCCAGGCCTTCTTAAAGCTGTCCATGGGTCTTCACTGAGAGCACTTATTCCTGCAGTGCATTCCATGTAGCCACCACCCCCTCCATGAAAAAATGCTTCCTAACATCCCTCCTAAACCTCCCCCCACCGACTTCAAACTGTCACCCTCATGCTTCTGTTGTCACTTAATCAACCAATCAATCAACATTTGCCTCGATGTATAGCCTCGAGGAAAGAAGGGAGAGGGGGGACATGATAGAAATGTTCAAGTACCTCAAGGGAATCAACAAAATCCAAGAGGGTAGCATCTTTCTAAAAAGCAGTGTACAAGAACAAGAGGGCACAATTTGAAGATGGGGGGGGGGGGGCGGCTCAGAGGTAATTTAAGGAAGTATTTTTTCACAGAGAGGGTTGTGGATGCATGGAACGGCCTTCCGGAAGAGGTTGTGGAGTCAAAATCAGTGGTGGAGTCAAAATCAGTGGTGGAATTCAAGCATGCATGGGACAGTCATAAGGCCATTCTAGGCGGTGGGGGTAGGAAGAAGTAGGCTGCTGGTTAACTAGGATCTGCAGCTTATCCAGTAGGTAGGGAAATGGGCAGACTGGGTGAGTCGAGTGGTCCTTATCTGCCGTCAAATTCTATGTTTCTATATGTTTGCAAGGTGGACCTGGGAGGTACACATAAGTAATACAGTAGAACAACAATACACATGGTCAGCGCAGTAACAATAACACATTTATGTATTTATTTGAATTGTGATGACTGGTAGGTCAACTGAGAAAAAGTCCCTTTTTCAGTGATGACCCAAGGAATAAAGCATTCCAAGAACAAAACACAACACAGTAATACACACAGAATAGTACAGTGAGTCACAGTATACAGGTAAGCCATAGGTAAATAACAACAGAACCCGAGTAGGCAATAACCAAAGGATTCAGGATTACCGGCAGTTTTCAGGTAGCCAGGGGAGGCAGAAGGCAGATTAACATTTTATACCATGTGCAGGGACATTTATGCCATTCACATAACAGATGTCAACAATTTAAACAGCATGATAACTAAGAATAGCCAGGTTCAACTGCATCTGGTTAGAGAGATGGGGTTCAGGTTACAGTCAGATGTTATTTTAGGTAAAGGAGGAGGAGTGAGAAGTGAGGAAAACAGCTCGTCTTTGAGAAAGGAGAGAAGGGGGGCTGTTTGTGACTGTTGCAGAGATTGAAGGAGACATGCAGCATTAGTCACATGTGGCCTTACTTGTTATTATACAATGGCAAGAACATTTCCAGTGTCCTGATTGGTCAATGTGACCCTGGGACAGTGATGTTATTAAATGATAACATCACTGTATTAAGTCCAGGCACACATGACACCGCAGAACACTAAATCAAACTGCTCCCTCTCCACGCAAGCACCGTGAAGCATACAATTCTCTCTCCACACAGCCAAACACTGGCAGATGATAAAGCCATCACAGCATAAGATCCCCCACCTGACAGTAATTTCTTCCATTGGTCTGCATTTTCTTTGAAAAAAAATGAATGTCTTTCTCCACAGTACCACTGCCTTTGGCTAAATGCTTTCAATATCAACAGCAGCCCACTCGTTACTTTTGCTGAAAAGCCTCAGGCAGTGGTGACACTTAAAAAATAAACTTTTTTCCCCCTAAAATGTGGTTCCCTGCTAAAAAGGAAAAAAACTCACCTCTCCTGCTAAACATCCCATTGATTGTCCTGCATAGTACTGCAATCTTTTCTCCATATTCGCTCCACACACTGCCCACCTCATTAAAATAACAGCCGCGCCTACATGCTCCTCACACTTCCTGGCACCTGAAAGCAACGGCTGCAGTATTAAAAGCTGAAAACAGTTCCCAAAATCCAGATTAAAATAGCAAGCATACAGTAACAAAAGAAGTATGCGTGTATCTCCAAAAAAACAATAAAAAGAAGAGCGCAAGCTCACACACAGGGGTCACAGACTCAGAAAAATGGCCAGATACAGACACAGAATGAACCAAAGCACACCATAAAGCAACAGTGCTATCTGTTGGATGACACACAAACTAGGAACTCTTTTTCTCAGCAAGTACACCTACCCCAACAAAAAAATAAAAATAACAGTATTTTTGCACATATTTTTCCCTTTTTTTTTTTTTACAAAGGAGCCATTGTATAATAACAATAAAAGGCACTCCAGGTGTGTGTTAAAACCTCGTGCTTCCACCCCAGAGTATTTGATAATACCTAATAACACACACCTGTCATGCTTTATTGCTTAAATAACAGTTACCTCTGCATTGGGGTTTGAAGAACTCATCCTTGTAGAATTTTTGAATTGGTTAATGGTTTTGCAGGAACGTAGAGGGTGGGGCAAATTGTTCCAAATTCTGGAGGCAGTGTCGGTGTAGGATCTTTGACCTATCTTTAGCTTGGCCTTCGGGAGCTCCAGTAATGGTAGGCTAGAAGATCTTAGTACACAAGGGGTAGGTTTTAGGGATAGCAGGCCCATCAGATGGGGGGGGGGGGCTGATGAATCAACTTAAAGGTGGTACAGTGCACGGGGAAGTCAAATTTGTTGTCAAAGGTTGGCCAGCTTAGTAAGTTGAGTACAAGGCAGTGGTGAGTACAGGCAGGGGCCGAGGCGGCAAAGCAAACTATCCTATGGTATGTCTTTTTTAGTTTGTTCAGTAACAGAGCCTTAACTGAGTGGATGACAGGTGCCGCATAGAATAGACCAGGGAGTAAGGTGGCACAGGCAGTGGTCACTCTGGCATGCTTTGAGAGACAGGGTGCTGAGTGGTAGAGCAGCCCAAGTTTTTGATTAGTGGTTTTGATGGGGTTATTTATGTGTGCTTCGAGCACTAGGTTCTCATCAAGCGTGAGTCCCAGGTATTTGAATGATGAGACATTTTTCAGTTGAGTACCCGAGGAGGTTTTTAAGAGGAAGGGTGTGTCATATGAGGTTTTGAAGGAGTTGTGACGAAAGAGCATAGTTTTTTTTCTCATTGAGAACCAGTTGGTTATTTAAGAACCAAGATTCTAGGGCGTGGAAGTCTAGCTCAAGATTCGCGGTCAGGGTGCGGATATCCTTGGAAGATCTGCAGAGTACTGCATCATCTGTGAAGAGTTGTACTGATGCACCACCACAGTTATGAGGCAGGTCATTGTTGAATATGGAAAGCAGTAGGGGACCGAGTATGGACCCTTGCGGTACCCCATAAGTGATTGGTGCTAGAGGGGATAGTGTGTTTGCCCATTTGATACATTGAGAACGATTTGCTAGGTAATTTGAAAACCATGCAAGGCAATTATTATCCAGTCTGATGTGGCAAAGTTTAGCTATGAGCAGGGGGTGATTAACAAGGTCCATGGCCTTAGTTAGGTCTACAAAGACTGCGCCGGTGGTTTGACCCAGATCCATGTTACTGAACAAGTCAGAGGTGACGTGAAGGAGGGCAGAGTCGGTTCCATGGTGTTTACGGAAATCATGCTGAAAGTCTGTGAAGATGTTTGTTTGTTCAAAGAATGAGTACAACTGGTCGTAGAAGATTTGTTTTTGAATTTTTGCAATAGGGCAGAGGATAGAAATTGGTCTGTAGTTTTGGGCTGTATCAACTGGCCCAGATTTGTGGATAGGTACCACTACCATTGTTTTTCCATTTGTCAGGGATAGAGTGGCTGATGAAAGATTGATCAGTTAGCTTCGAGATGGGCAGGACAAACGCTGATGCCCCAATGCGGAGGAATTTACGGGGCATGGTGTCAAAGCCTGGAGAGCTATCACATTTGAGTCTCTCGAGCAACTTCAGGACCTCAAACTTGGTGGTAGTTTTTATATGAAAGGAGGGATGGTTGGTCTCGTGTTGATGTTGATTGGTACTGTAGTACAAGCAAGAGGGGGGACGACATGGTTAATACAATAGGATAACATAGACAACCATAGGGTGAAACAACAACACTAAATACAGCAGAAATAAAAATTATATACAATGTGTGTTCATGAAAATACAACAATTCTTGACATAAACAATGTTGCACTATTGGGATCAAACTGCTCGGAAATATGACGGCAAATGAGTAATGGCACATGAACAAAGGAGAAGGGGAGGATAAAGGCAGGAGGAGAAGTAAGAGCTATGAGTGTCACTGTAGCAGCAGCATAGATACACAGAAACACAGACAGTGTCGGCAGATAAGGGCCTATGGCCCACCCAGTCTGCCCATTTGAGCTTGTAAGTTCAGTTTATGTTTTCCTAGAAGTCTGTTGCCCCTTACCCCTGACCTCCAGAATTCCTTTATGTCTATCCCATGCATTCTTAAATCCCGTGATTGTTTCAGCCCCCACCACTTCCTCTGGCAGGGTGTTTCACTTGTCCACCACCTGTTCTGTGAAGAAATTCTTCCTCATGTTTCCTCTGAATCGTCCTCCCTCCAACTTCATCCCATGCCCTCTAGTCCTGGAACATCTTTTTCACTTAAAAATAGTGTATTCCTGCACCCTGTTCCTCCCTGTAAGAACTTGTATGCGTCTCTATCATATCCCCCTCTCCTCCTCTCCTCCAGGGAGTACATGTTCAGTTCCTTCAACCTGTCTTCATAGGACTTGTGATGCAATCCATGCACCATCTTTGTTGCCCTCCTCTGAACCTTCTCTACCCTGTCTATGTCCTTACGTAGGTATGGTCTCCAAAACTGTACACTGTACTCCAGGTGGGGCCTCACTAGTGTCTTGCATAGTGGAATTATGACCTCCCTTTTCCTGCTGGTGATGCCCCTACCTATGCATCCAGCATCCTATTTGCTTTACCTGCTGCCTTGTCACACTGTTTCCCTACCTTGAGGTCATCAGAGATGATAACCCCAAGATCCCTTTCCTGCTTGGTGCATGCTATATCCTCACCCCCCCAACTGATATATTGTGCCAGGGTTTTTGTGCCCCATATGCATTATCTTGCACTTCTTTGCATTGAATTTCAACTGCCAAACCCCTGACCATTCTTCAAGTTTCTGCAGGTCCCTTCTTATTCTGTCTATACCCTCTGGTGTGTCAACTCTGTTACAGAGCTTTGTGTCATCAGCGAACAGTGAAATTCTGCCTTCTAGGTCCTGTGCAATGTCACTGATGAAGATGTTGAATAGGACCGGTCCCAGCACTGATCCCTGTGGTACCCCACTGGTCACTCTTCCCCTCTGTGGAGTGACAGCCATTTACCACGAGCCTCTGTGTCCTGCCACCCAGCCAGTTACCAGTGCAATTTAGCTTGAAGAGACCTTCCCTATCCATGCTATTTAACCCTTTCAAGCACCTGAAGGTCTCTGTCATCTCTCTCCATCCCTTCTCTCCTCCAGGCACCCAGTCTCTCTTCGCAAGACTTCCCCCGCTGATGCCTGATCATCTTGGTTGCTGTCCTTTGGATGCTTTCTATTAAATTGATACCCTTCTTGTGGTATGGATGTCAGTATCTTACCCCATAATCTATATGCAGTCTCACCAGTGACCTGTACATGGGCAGTATGACCTCGCTCTGCCTACTGTTAAATCCCCTGGCTATACACCCTAACATCCTGTTCGCCTTCACTGCTGCCTTTTTGTATTGCGAGGAGTGTTTCAGGTTACTAGAGATCACCACCACCCCAAATCCTTTTCTTCCTCTAATGCTGCTATCCAGGACCCCCCCCCCACATCCGGTAATACTCAGTCCTAGGATTCCTGGCCCAAATGTGAATCACTTTGCATTTCTTGGTATTCAAGTCAAGTTGCCAGATCCCCGACCATCTCTCAAGTTTACTGAGGTCTTCCCGTAGATCCTGTATCCCTTTTACTGTGTCCACCATCCCACAAAGTTTGGTGTTGTCCGCAAACAGGCACATCTTGCCTTTTATACCTTCCCCAATGTTGTTTATGAAGACATTGAACAATACTGGCCCCAGTATCAATCCCTGTGGGATCATACTGGTGACCTCCCTAGTGCTGGATAATTCTCCCCCCCACCACCACTCTCTGGGTTCTGTCAGTTAGCCAACTTTCTACCCACCTTGCCATTTTCTCCCCAATCCCAAGACCTGTCAGTTTCCTGATTAGCCTCTTATGCAACACAGAACTGAAGACTTTGCTGAAGTCCAGGAAAATGATGTCCCCTGCCTAGCCTCCAAACACTGCCCTGGAGACCCAGTCAAAAAAGTCAGTCAGGTTCATTTAATATGATCTTCCTCCCACAAACCTGTGTTGCCACTCATCCTGGAGACCATCCTCCTCTATGTACCTTATCAGCCTCTCCTTAAATATGGTCTCCATGAATTTGCACGAGTGAGGTCAGACCGACCAACCTAGAGTCATATATATATATGGGTGAACGGAACTATGGTGCAGTAAATATGGGCACTGTCGAAGAACCGCAAGTAATGACAACACCTGCAAGTAATGACAACACCTGCAACTGCGCCACAGACACAGAGCATGCATGGAAAGTACTATGGGGTTATCCAGGGGGCTTTGCCCTCCTCGCCCCACCAACATTAATATAATCTCCTCCGTGGCAAGGCACATCAGGGAGCGTGAGACAGTGCGCCCCCACACCCACCTGACAATAATCTTATAACCTCTGTGGCGGGCTCATGGGGGGGGGGCAAGAGGCAGAGTTAAGCCCTCACTGCACCACGCACACAAATCCTGGATGCCCACTTGAGGTGCGCCCACATTACTGTGCCTTTGTAGCTGTGCCCTTTTGAGGGAGCAGCACCAGCCTATAGCTCTCTGGATCAACACTCGGTCAGCTCTTGTTGGGGGCACCACATGTGCCATTCTCCAGTTCTGGGGCTCCACACCTGACTCCAAGGATCCATTGAAGAGGTCCACCAGTGGCCCTGCAAGCTCCTCTGCTATCTCTTTTAGTATCCTTGGGTGTATGCTGTCCGGTCCTGGGGACTTGTCTGTTTTCAGTGCTACCAGCCCCTCCCACACTCTACCTACTTCTATTACCATGTCTGTGCCCTCTTCCCCCACCTTCTCCCCCCAGGTGGCACTGATCCTTCTTTTTCCCTAGTAAAAACAGAGCAGAAGTGCTCATTCAGTATCTCCACCTTGCTCTCTTCTTCCTCCACCCATACATTCCCCTTCCTCACTCTAACTATCCTGTCCTTCTTCTCCTCCCTCTTCTCGCTTATATAGCGCTAGAAGGCCTTCTCCCCCTGTCTTGACCCCTTCAGCTATTTGCAGTAATTTTTGATCCTTAGCTTGCTGCACCACCTTGACTGCCACTTTAGTTAACTTCAGGTATTTTTATTTATCTGCTTCGCCTGCAGTCCTCCTGCATCTCCTGCAGGCAGCCCACTGGACCCTCACCACCCTGGCAGCCTCAGAGTTAAATCAGATGGGTGATTTGGCCCTCGATGTCTTCTCCCTAAGCATAACACAATCTGCTGTGGTGGCCAGTACTGCATCCCTGTTGATGGCTCATTTTTGGTTCACCTCCATGTCCGCTTTGATGCACTCTAACTGGAACCTTAGCACTTCATTTTCATGGTTTAACAGTATTATTTATGCCTCTTTAAAACATGGGTTTGAATTTATTATTAAAACCATGGGTATTAGGAATAGTAATTTCGGGCCTAGACTTAAATTAGAAAGTGAATTAAAAGGTACCAACCTCAGACTTCCGGTGCAGAGTTCGAACGCATGGCAGTGCTTTAGTTGAGCTCCGTCACTCCTGCGCCCAATAATTGTAATTTTAGCCCCTTTAACTGGAATTTCTGCTAAAAGACAAAGTATATACATGGCTAAATATCAATTGAAAGGGGGCTGTAACCGTTTCGCCAGTCTTTCGATTGGTCCAGAGATATCTGACCATGAAGCCTCCGATTCCAGTACCTCCACACGCTAGCGCCCTGCTGAGACTGCTACCTCTACAAAAAAATCTGGGAAGCCCAAACGCAAGACCAATACAACTACAGAGGATAAGCTAGACTAAATGTTGGATGAGCTGCAAGAGATCAAATCAGATTTTCGAGTCTTTAAGCAAGAACAAGTGCAAGCAAGGGCAGATATTATGGAAATACAACAAAAAGTGGGGACATTAGAAGAGACACAAATGGGTCAGACAGAAACTTTGGAGGGCTGTCGGGTGACAGTTTCACAGTTTGTGGATATATGTCATGCTTTAGGAGAGAGACAGGAAGATGCAGAAAACAGGCACAGGAGACGAAATATCAGGATTTATGGGCTGGCTGAGGGAAGTGAAGGGGACAATATGGAACATTTTTTGGTATCAATGTTACAAGAGGCCCTGAACTTAGATGCAAACCTAGATTTGGAGATTGAGCGTGCCCACCGAGCCTTAGGCCCCAAGCCCATCCAACAAGGAGCACGTCCTCATTCAATAATTGTGAGATTTCTGCAATTCACAACCAAGGAAATGGTCTTAAAAAAGGCTTGGGCCATGGAGAAAATGTTCTATGCTAATGGGAGAGTGTTTCTGGACAATGACTATGCACCAGCCACGATGCAAAGGCACAGGGAGTACACCCCCTCTTCCTGGTTCTGAGAGGATTAAAATTAAAATTCTGGACACCTTATCCGGCGAAATTGGTAAATCAATTCTCCAACGGACAGCCTGGTCAGATATAAAACACAAGAACTATGAGCTGCCAACAAGGATGCTTTGTCACAAAGATTTAATCCGGTGGGAGTTTCATCATGGAGATCCTGGTCCCAGGATGTTGAGTTACAACAGACAACCCTAAACTTTATCAAGCAACTTCTCAGGCAATTTGTGAGGGGCAGTTAATAAATCGATAGACTGATGGTCATCTGCAGGCCTTAATGCTGAAAGGTATGACTCGGGGGTTGTCTGGCCGGGGAAGGGGGCTGTGGGGCTGCTCTGAAAAAGTTGTTTGGGGGAGGAGCCGGCTCTGATCCTAGCTATGGCGGACAACCTGCGCCCTGGCCCTGGGGAGCTCTAATATATTTTTCTCTCCAGGCCATGGGAATGGGCCCTGGTAGCCCTGACAGAGGGATTGCCAACTGGATATGCACAGAAGGATGGATGTGGGGCTTATGTAGGCTGCTGGGCTTAAAGCTAAATAGCAGGCCTCCTAAGGGATGCCAATTCATTGGTTGGCATTGCGGAAGGAAGATAGCCCACTGATGAGGGATTGGAGAAACTGCAGAATGGGGGGGGGAGAGTAGTCCCACTCAGTTGGGGCTCTCACAACCCCGAGTAAATATAAAGATTGAGCCCAGAACTAGGCCCAATGAGATGTATGGATGGATTATGATGCTAAAATAAACACAAGTGGCCGTTCCAGGACTAGTGCTGCTCTGATCAGGGGGATGGTTACCCAGTTTATACTGGGGACCCATTTCTCTCCAGTTATTATCAGACTTGGCTATAAATCATAGGCTTTCCCTCCTGCGATGGGTGACCGGATTGGAGTCCCGATCACTTTGGCAATTTATATCTATTAGAATGGACAGAAGGAGCTCCGGGATGGTCTGAGGGCTTGGGGACCTATACCTGGGGTGGGGTCCGGGGTTGGCTCCCACTCACCTGGGCTGAGGGGTAGTGGCCTCCCATGTGTAGACTTCCTCTGGGGTCTCTGCCAGGTAGGCATCGGGCTCTAGTTTTGATTTATCAGCCCTCTATATAGTGGCGACAGGACTCTTGGGACTTGAGCTTTGTCCAGAGGAATTTTTTCGACTTCTTTCGCTAGCAGCAAATGGAGGAGATGCATATGGACACTAAAAACTGTGGACTATTTTCTAACAGCAATGGCTTGCTGAACCCTCTTAGTTACAGAATATGTAGGCACCCATGGTTATGGCACTAGGCAGGCTGGGAGACTGCTAAGGACATACATGAACAGGACTCGAAGTGCACCATTTAAGTTTTCATGGCTACTGCTTTTTTCTGAATCTTTTTCTTTAGTCATTTATGTTTCTTTTGGGCGCCCCCTGCAAACTTTCTTTCAGTATTTTTGGGGTGTTTTATACCTTGGGTAGCAACTTGCTTTTCAAGCTGCAATTCCCGTAACAACTCCTAAAGATGGGGCAGTTCCCTAAGGGTTCACCCAGATGGTGGAAGTCAATTCAAATATGTACTAGTTTGTTGCAATCTAGTTATTCCTCTGTATAAAGGTTTAATGGGGAGAACTGTAGATAGTTATATATCTCCAGAAAATAAGGTCTGCATGGAAATACATAGGAGAGAGGCACAAACATTGGGTTGAGTCAGAGGATATGGGGTAGAATACATCTGGGATACAATGATCAGTATGAGTAGAGAGCAGTTAGGTGGCAGTAGTTCCTTTTTTTTTTTTAGTTATGGCCCATTATCAGGATATCCGGGTAATTTCCTGGAATGTTAATGGCTTGAGTGGACCAATTAAGAGACGGAAATAATGTCCTATCTCAAGAAGCTTCATTCTCAAATGATACTATTACATGAAACCCATATGAACTCCACGGAACACCAAAAACTGGTTAAATTTGGCATGGCTGTGGTCGTAGCTAGCTCCCAATGCTCAGGCAGAAGGAGGGGGACTGCCATCTTAATACCCAACTACTCTGCGTTTCAGTTGCAGGACTCTTTCTCGAATAGGGAAGGTACATTGGCTACGGTAAGGGGAACATGGTGGGGGATGCCATATACAGTGGCCAGTATACATGTTCCACCAGGAACAGAGCCCGCACAGTTGCAGGGCTTATTTGAGAAACTGATACAATTTAAACAAGGGACCTTGCTAGTGGGGGGAGATCTGAATCTCTTAATGGACCCAGGCAGGGATAATTCTAACCCAAACCCTCCAAGATCCACAAATGGCCAAAAGCATGGCAAGAGGCTGATACAAGATCTGGGCTTTATATATGTTTGTAGACATCATCAGCATGGCAGAGATAGACACTACGCTCATTATTCGGCAGCCCATAGCTCATACTCAAGAACTGATTACTTTTTGCTCTCTAGGGAGCAAAGGAATCGGGTAAAACGGATACAGAGCTTGACAATTATTTTATCTGATGACGCACCGATACTAATGGATATCTGTACCAAAGTAGATAAGGGCCCAGGTCAATGGCGCTTTAATATTTCTTTTCTCAAACACATGGAGTATATTAAACTAATAGAGCAAAGGATTCCAGAAATCATTAATCAAAACAGGGAGCCTGGGATATCCCTGGGTATTCTATGGGATACTTTGAAGGCAGTGATAAGGGGGGACACAATCAAGTTTGCTTCTCAGGCCAAGAGAAAGCGGGAACAACAGCAGGTGGAGTTAGAGGCGGAACTTCAGTTCTGGCAAGCCACCCACATGCAGGGGGATAAGACAGCTCAGCCCAGGGTGGACTCAATTAAAGCTAAACTCCAGGAACTCTTACAGTATAAAACAGAACAGGCACTATTTTATTTAAAACAAAAATACTTTGAAGGAGGAGCTAAAGCCTCTAAAGTACTAGCCTTTTGGCTTAGGGCCCAGAGGAACAGGGGAACTATTAAACAGTTAAGACACCCACACATTAAGCAGATTTTGTCCAGAACTAAAGATATCTTGGATGGCTTTAAAACGTTTTATGAGACTGTGTATTCCAAGGGGACTAAGCCAGAAGAGGAGAGCTATATAAACTTTTTCCAAACTATTACCCTCCCCTGTCTTTCTACTGATCAGAGAGATTGGTTATCATGACCCATTGTCTCCCAGGAGGTTAAGACAGTTATCAAGAAAGCTAAAGTGGGTAAAAGCCTGGGTCCAGATGGGCTGCCCTCTGAATTCTACAAAACATTTATGAAGGAGCTTAATCCTTCACTGTGCTCTGTATTTGGAGCATTACAGACAGATGATAACCCCCCCTTGGCAATATGCAAATATTTCCACCATCTTAAAACCAGACAAAGACCCCCTTAACTGCGAGTCTTACAGACCTATTTCAGTACTCAATCAAGACTATAAATTTTTTGATAGTATATTGGCCCACAGACTGGAAACTATTCTGCCAACCTTAATTAATAAAGACCTCATGGGCTTTATCTCGAGCCACAGAACACAGATAATGTTAAGAGAACCCTATATTTATTAGAAAAGTAATAGATTCCTCCTCTCCTTTCATTCTGTTAAGTATGGATGCTCAAACAGCATTTGATCGTGTTTCCTGGAGATTTCTACATCATGTTATAAGTAAGTTCAATTTCCCTCCAGAATTCAATAAACATATTAAAACGTTATATACCTCCCCAGGGCAGTGGTGAAGGCTAATGGGTCCTTTTCTGACCATTTTGGCCTGGCCAGGGGCACAAGGCAGGGGTGCTCGCTTTCCCCTTTTTTTGTTCGCTCTGTATGTGGAGCCAATAGCTCAGTTAATAAGGGAAGATGAGACAATAAATGGCTTAGAAGTAGATGGGGTAGTGCATAAAACAGTATTTCATGCTGATGACTTGCTAATTTATTTAACGACACCCACGGTTTCTTTACCCAGACTCTTTGATAGATTATGTGAAATAGAAACCTTGTCAGGATATAAGTTAAATATGTCCAAGACAGAAGTCCTCAGATGGCAGTTTGACCCTTCTGAAGATTTGAGAGACAGCTTCTCCCTTAGATGGAACACTAAAAAATTCAGATATCTGGGTATCCAGGTCCCTAAGAACTTAGGAGACTTGTATGCGGTAAATTTCCACCCTATAACTAAGCAGCTGACAGCTGAAATACAGAGATGGCAGGGCCTCCCCATTCCCTTATCCCAAAGGGTGGACTCTATAAAAATGACAATCCTTCCACGTTTCCTATATTTATTCCTGAATCTTCCAATTTTACTTCCCGACACAGATTTAAAAAAATGGGATAAAATGATCCCAGGGTTTATATGGCAGGGGAAAAGGTATAGGAAGGCCTTAGGGATGTTACAGTTATCAAAATTAAAGGAGGCTTAGCCCTCCCACAGCTAAAGGCTTATTATCATGCGGCACACCTTGCCCATGCTCTACACTGGTGGGACTCGAACATAGATGCACACTGGAAGAAGTTGGAGTTGGGGCAGAATGCACACAGCATCAAATTTATACTTGGGTCCCCCCCTCACCTAGAAGGAGCTGCATAAGAGAAAAAGTGCAATCTCGATTCACAGCTCGGATTTTACAGATTTGTAATTTAAAGTTGGAGGAATCCCAAATAAGTGATTCAGCAATGGCACTGATAATTCTGACTCTGGATAAGTTTTTTCCCCTGCACAACAAGATATTACATTTGAAAATTGGAAAAGGAAGGGCATGAGTCATATATTTCAATGGTTCGGGGGACATTTGTCTCCTTCCCTCAGATTCAGCAAGCATACTCTCTAGGGAGAGCTGATTTTTATCGGTTTCTTCAGATCCGACACTATGTTCAGCAGAAACGTGGCTTGAATTGGCAATTAACTGATGCTCATCCTCTGGTCCAAATAGTGATAGAAACCAAAACTGGCCAAATACCTGAACATACAGTTTTGGTTCTCTATAAAGCCATCCAATCCAGTCAACCTAATTCATTAACAAAAAATACAAAAATCATGGGAGGTGTACTTGGGAGAGGAGATATCAGAGTCAGACTGGGAAGGGATATTCACAAACCTTCATAAGGCTACAACATCTTATGTATTGAAGGAATATGGGAGGAAGTGTATAGTGAAATGTTTTAGAACCCCACATATCACAGCAAAATATGACAGATTAGGCAGAGGATGTTGCTGGAGGGCATGTGGAGAAGACATGGCCACTCATAGCCACATATTCTGGACATGTCCAGTTCTCAGGGATTTTTGGGAAGACATGGAGGAATCAGTGCGAGAGCTGTTCCCTGAGGTGACACGACTTTCGATGGGACTGGCACTTTTGCATTGGTTCCTTCCAGAAGTAGAGAGTCAGCATTCTAGAAAATTGTTGACTATACTACTTCTGGCTGCCAAGAAAACTATTTCTAGAAGATGGCTCACACCTGTTTCTCCATGCAGAGGGGTATGCGAGGACTTGATATACCAGATCTATGTGATGGAAAAAATTACAGCAAAGATTAACTTTAGGGAGGAGAAAGCCAGGGATTTGTGGAAAAAATGGCTATTATGGGTGATGAACCATAGGCAGGATATTGTGCCTTAAGAGATGGGGGAACCCAATGTGGTCATTCACCCTACCGAGGTAATTGGGAGGTGGGTGAGGTTTCTTTAAGCTTCCTTAGGATGCAAAATATATATATTTTTTATAAGAATGTGTCCTCATGTGTATTACCTCTGTACTCATGCTGAATTGTACCACTATGTCAGACGGAAAAGCCTCCTCTGTACTACCGATATAAAATGTAACATGGACCTCTGAATAAACACAAAATAAAAAAAAAAAGTTACCAACCTCAAAATACTGCTCTCCACAATGTATAAATATATTTTCTCTTTTCATAAAGACTCAAGACAACAGATTAATAATAGCTGGTGTCTGGTGAGTGGGATAAATATTGATTTTCTTTAATGGAAAACAATCAGAATTAAAGCTAACAAAGGATATACCTCAGCTAAAAAAAAAAGACTTTACGGAAGAAAACTGCAGCTAGAGCCTACCTCATGCCAGTTATTAAAGGAAAAAAAATCAACCTATAGTACATGGAATAATAACTGTTCACATGGGTGTAGTAGTATAGTTAATTTGGTTCACAATCTACGTAACTGCCCAGTCATTAAGGGTAGTGGGCACAGGTACAATCAACAAAATAAAAAAAAAAGGTCAGGGCAGGAATGATGCACAGACCACTGAACCAATGTAACGAATCAGACATGAAACAAGGATCCATGACAGGCATGGCAGTACTACTGGCCATGGCCAGGAGACAGCAGCAGCTGTCAGAGAGGGTGAAAATGGGGAAGGAAGGCCTTTTTCCAGTATATTTGGGAGAAGTGGGATATCAAGGATGGGATAGACAAGTTGAGAGGGGGAGTGGGGTGGATGGAGGGTTTTGAGAAAAAGGTGGAAGTACTTAACAAGTACTTCACTACTGTAGGATTTACTAGGTTTTGATTAGACATAAGAAGGCATGCACCCATCTAGAATGTCCCCCACAACTGTGGGTATATTAATCTGTACCAGTAGACTAGTTTAGATATTTCTCAAGCTGAGTTTTAAATGAAGCAAATTCCTTAACTTCAACCAATTCCTGTGGTAGCTTATTCCAAGCCTTAACGACCCGTATAATAAAATAGTTTTCTTTTTCTGGAAGTAACCCTCAGGACTACGAGTTGGAAAGAGTGGCTCCTTGTAGTCACTCTCCTTTCTGCAAATTGGAAACTACACTGTAATGTTAAATCCAGGTTTCGTAAGATCTTAAAACGCTGTAGTAGATCACCCCTAAATCTTTTCTTTTCCAGACTCACCAAGCCAGTTTTAACCAATCTGTGTTGGTATGGGAGATGTCTTACAGTATGTTTGGTATAATTTTCGTGACTCTATGTTTAATTTGTTCTAGTAGATTTATGTCATGCTTAACATATGTGTTCCAGAAGGGAAAGCAAGGTGAGGCCTAATATATGTCCGGTATAGAGGGATTATGCACTGTTCACATTTGGACATCCTATACCATCGTGCCCTAACATTTATTTCTGGAGCCCCCTATGCTACTCACCACTGTTCTTTATATGCCCTAGTTGGCTGGACCTCCCTCAGCCTAAGATGCTATAGAAATGCAGCAACTTGGACACACCGCGCTATCATTAAGAAACTGCCACTATACATCTTGGACTGCCTTCCCATTTGCTCCCCTGGTGTATATGCGCCAAGAAGCTCCTCTTATATCTCCCTTGTTATTCCTAAAGTTAAAACATGGTTCAGCAAATCTTTCTTAAGCTTCTCTCTTCCCACCCTGTGGAACAAACTACAAAAAACTTTACAAATCCACACCACTTACCATGACCACCTTCAAAACTTTAGTTGCCAGGATTGCCACAAAAATTTGTAACTGTGTTTCCTAAAACCTATTGCTAACCTCCTTCCTCACTCCTGCTTCCTTTCTCCCTCTGCTGAGTTATTCCTTCAGCTCCTCCCATGTATGTGCTTCTTCCATTCAACCTCGCCCTAGGCATATTCTATAATTATTTATTATTCTGTTCCATATGGTCGACCTTGCTACCCTGGCAGACACCCACCTTACTTGGTTGTCTGTCCTACTATACCTTGTTATTGTTAGAGTATAAACCAACCTGTACTCCAAGTTTAATGTCATGCTGTTGTATACTGTATGAACCAGACTATATATTTATTGTCAGATGTTATTCTGTGTTTCGATTGCACATACCTACTTTAATATGATGCATACCCTACTTGTCCCAATGTTTTACTGTTGTGAACTTTGTAAACTACTCCCAGGTCCATCTTGTAAATGAGTTTCTCTCAACAATGTTTCACCTGGCTAAATAAAGATTGATTGATTTTTGGCGAAGGATCATTTGATATTACAGTACTTAGTAGCATAGTGACAGTCTGAGTATTTTTTTTACAATGATCAGAGGATGATAAGTTGTTACTTATAATTACCCATAGATCCTTTTCTTTTACTGAAGCTTTAGTAAGACTATTGTTCAAAAAGTTATTACAGTTTGGGTTATTGCTACCTAAGTGAATTACTACGCATTTATCAGTGTTTAATATCCTCCTGCTTTTGATTGTCCAATGTTTGATATTTTTAAGACCTTTAGACAAGGTTATATATTTCTCCAATGTGTCTACCTCCCCAACTATCTTTGTGTCATCAGCAAGCTTGGTTATAGAATTGTTGAAGCTTTGATTGATATCATTTATGAATAAATTGAACAGGGTTGGGCCCAGGACTGACCCCTGAGGAACTCCACTATTCACTGCCCTGGTTATAGAGAATTGACCTCCAATTCTGATCTTTCAGATTCTGCTTAAGCCAGTTTTGTATCCATCTTAACAAGGTAAAGCTCAGACCTAGACCTTTAAGCTTGTCTATCAATTCCTGATGGGGTACCTTATTAAATGCTTTTCTGAAGTCAAGCAATATGACATCAACAGGAATCTTAATGTCTGGGTTAACCCCATCATGTTATAAAAGGTGATCAGATTTGTAACATACTAACATGCCAGCAGAATAGGCCTAACGGTCTTTCGTGTCTGCTCATTTGGTCAGCCCCCACAATGGGAGCTGACCTTGCTGCCCCCCTCGCCTTCTCTGGCTTCTCCCTTCCCAGTTCTGGATATTCTCGCTGCACTGGATTTTTCTTCCAGAACCCTTCCCCTGTACCTGTCCCACCCCCTCTTGAACCCCTCCACCGTCTCTGTCTCCACCAGCACCCTGGGCAGCGGATTCCATGGGTCCACCACCCTCTCAGTGAAGTAGCACCT
The DNA here is from genome assembly GCA_016271365.2 of Neoceratodus forsteri. Taxonomy (NCBI): domain Eukaryota; kingdom Metazoa; phylum Chordata; order Ceratodontiformes; family Ceratodontidae; genus Neoceratodus; species Neoceratodus forsteri. The sequence goes on along the minus strand of CM057459.1, from coordinate 1,278,668,055 downwards.
CCTCCTTTCTCCCCTGAATCTTCCCCCTCTAGCTTCCACCCATGCCCTCTAGTGGCCTCCTCCTCCTTCCTTCGAAGCACCCTGACTGTTCCTCCCCTATTTACCCCCTTCATGTACCTGAAGACCTCTATCATGTCCCCCCCAGTCCCTTCTCTCTTCCAATGTGTACATAGTTAGCTCTTCGAGCCTCTCTTCATAGGTCCTGTCCTCCAAGCCCCAAATCATTTTGGTTGCCCTCCTCTGGACCCTCTCCAAGAGTTTAATGTCCCTCTTTAAGTGTGGCCTCCAAAACTGCATGCAGTACTCGAGGTGTGGCCTCTAACCAAGCAGTTATACAGAGGGAGTATCACTTTCCTCCTTCTGGAGGTGATCCCCCTAGCGATGCATCCCAGCATCCAATTGGCCTTGGCTGCTGCCCTCCTACAAGTCTCCGAGTTGTTCATCTTGACATCCACCACCACCCCCAGGTCCCTCTCTGCCATCGAGACTTGTAGCATCCCCCCCCCCCCAGGATGTATACTTGGCCCGGTTTTCTGGCCCCAGGTGCAGCACCTTGCATTTCCTGAAGTGAACCTCAGCTTCCACTTTCTAGACCATCTTTCCAGAGCCTCAGGTCCCCTGTGAGGCCACCCTCCCCTCCTCCTCCCCATCCACCACCGCCCCAGTTTTGAGTCATCCACAAAGAGACTCATCTCACTCCTGATAACTGTTCTTATGTCAGAGATATAGGCGTTGAACAGGAGGGGCCCAAGGTCTGATCCCTGTGGACCCCACTAATGACCCTCCTTGGGGATGAGACTATCCCGCCAACTACGACCCTCTGGGTCCGGTCCTGCAGCCAACTGTCTATCCATCTGATCATCTGGTTCCCCACCCCCATTTCTCCCAGCTTATCCAACAGGCCATCGTGAGGAACAGAGTCAAATGCCTTGCTGAAGTCTAGAAAGAGGACATCCACTGGTCAACCCAGGTCCAAGGCACTCGTCACCCAGTCACAGAACTCCACAAGGTTTGTCTGACATCATTTCCCTGGGATGAATCCATGCTGTCTAACGTCCAGGCACCCTGACTTTTCCAGGTCCCCCCTAGCCTCTCCTTGACAATGCCCTCCATCACCTTGCCCACCACCGATGTCAGGCTGACAGGCCTGTAGTTCCCTGCCACCTCCCTTGATCCCCCCCTTGTGGATAGGCACTATATGCGCCACCTTCCAGTCCTGGGGCAGCCACCCTATCCTCAGAGAGATGGTGAAAAGCTCCGCCAGGGGTTTCGCCAGGATATCCGCAAGTTCCTTCAGCACTTTGAGATGTCATTTGGCCGGCCCCGGTGCTTTCTCCATCTTAAGGGACCCAAGGGAGTCCCTCACTCTCTCTGCTGCGATTTCCACCTCCGCTACCTCTTCTCCCTGCTTAGCCTTCCCCCCCTCCTGCCAGTGATGCCTCCCCCTCTCCCCAGACCTGCCGATCAGTAAGGGTCCCCCCCTCCTCCTCAGTAGTGCAACAGCATCCTGCAGTGAAACCATGTTGATTACTATCCTTGCATCCCAATGATACCAGCTCTTCCTCAGTTTTGATTTTTACTAAGTGCTCCACAGTTTTGCTGATGACGGAAGTTAAACTGATAGGTCAGTAACTGGCAATTGAACTTCTGGATTCCTTCTTGAATAAGGGAATGACTACTGTATTTCTCCAGTCAAAGGGAACCTCACCAGTGAATACTAATTTATTAAATATTAAGGACAGGGGTGTTTGTAGACTAGATGAGAGTTTAACCCAATAGTTAATGTTATCATTGCCAGGGGATGAGTTAATGTTCAATTTACTGATGGCTGTCATAATCTCATCTAGTGAAAAGGTAATAGTTTTTAAGGGAAGGTTATTTGTAAATTGTTGGTATTTTGTGGGCAGATTATATACAGAACAGGAATACCTATTAAAGATATTGGCTTATTCAAAATCATCAGAAATTATATTAGTGTTTTCCATAATTGGGCTTATTTCTTTAAAGTGTTTCCTTTTAGCATTAACATATGGGTAGAAGGCCTTGTTATTGTCTTTAGTATGGGATATTTTACAGACTTCTGTTCAGTTTTCACTATGGAGAAGGGTGGCCTACTAGTAAAGGGGAAGAAAGGAGAAGGAAAAGGGGTGGGAGGGGTCACAGACAGGGTGATAGAAATGGATAGGGCAAGAAAGGCTTAAAGGCACTGAAGGTAGACAAGTCCCTAGGGCCGGATGGTATACGCCTAAAAGTGCTGAGGGAGTTGGTGGATGCACTTGTGGGCCCCCTGGCAGACCTGTTTAACAACTCTGTGGATACAGAGGGGAAGTACCCCTGGACTGGAGGACAGTGCATGTTGTGCCACTACAGAACAGTGAGCTGAAGCTCGACTCGGGTAACTATCTGCCGGTGAATCTGACCTCAGTGGTGGGCAGACACATAGAAACCATATTGAAGCAAAGACTGGCAAATCTTCTGGAAGAAAATGGGCTCCTAGATGATAGACAACATAGGTTTGTATCAGGGCAGTCCTGCCAGACCAACTGGATTGATTTCTTCGATTGGATAATCAGGGTAGTGGACAGGGGCCAAGCAGTGGACATCTCATATCTGGATTTCAGTAAGATCTTTGACATTGTTCCACACAGAAGATTAATTAGGAAGCTGGAGGACCTGGGAGTAGGACCAAAACTGGTTAAGTGGGTTAGAAACTGGCTGCAAGAGATGGATGGGTGGGGTTATTGGAGGCTAGACCAGTCGTAGTGGAATCCTAGACGGCTAAGTGCCCAGTCCCGTGCTGTTTAACATCTTCATCAGCGACATTGCAGATGGGATAAAAGGTAGGATATGCCTAGTTGTAGATGACACAAAGCTCTCTGGGAGAGTGGACATAGAAGAGGGGAGAAAAGACATTAGAGAAAATCTGAAAAAACTGGAGAGGTGCCCTGGTAACTGGGATTCAATGCCAGAAAGTGTAAGTCAATGCACCTGTGGGCAAAGAACCCAGAGACCAAATACTGTGTGTGTGTGTGTGTGTGTGTGTGTGTGTGTGTGAATGTTATCAAGTCAGAGGACGAGAAGGACTGAGGTGCAATCATTACAAGTGACCTGAAGTACTCAGCACACTGCAGGTGAGCGGCAGCCAAGGCAAATTGGATGCTGAGATGTATAGCCAGGGATATTACCAGCAGAAAGGTAGAGGTCATTCTGCCACTGTACAAGTCACTGGTTTGGCCACATCTGGAATACAGTGTGCAGTATTAGTGCCCTTGCCTAACATAAGACATCAACCTGCTGGAAATGGTCCAAAGGAGGACAACAAAGATGACCCATGGTCAGCAGGGCAGACTATATGAGGAGAGACTCAGAGATTTCAACATGTACTTATGTGCTCTCTGGAGGATAGAAGGGAGAGGGGAGACATGATCAAAATTTAAATACCTTAGAATTAGTAACAAAGTGAGCGCAGAGGGTCTATTCAATTTTAGTGGCACCAGGAACACTAGGGAGGAACTGCCTCAAATTTTCACTGAGAGGGTGGTGGGGAAAGGGAATGAGTTGCCATAAAAATGTGTTCCCCTTAAGACCATGGACAGCTTCAAGAGAGGATGGGACAGAGTAAAAGGGAAAGTTGCAAGGGGGGAGGTTCAGGAGTGAGGGAGAACATCAAAGCAGGAAGCAGTAGTAGATAAAGAGGAGGGGGGAAGATCCCTCAGTAGATACTGAGGGGTCTGAAAACTCATGCAGACATGACAGACCACAAAAAAACAAAACTAAAACTACAGGCAGCACTCTCGCCAGCAATCAGTGAAAAAATATACTCACATAGATAAATAGCCAAAACTAAAAAGTCTATTCTGAAGAGAAAACCACAGCACTAAGCCCTGGCGCTTTGCAGCACAGACATGATCACACATGCCCCCACAATGCAAAGCATCATGGGCTGCATATACAAATCACCACAGAATGTTACGCTGCTTCAAATTTAAGCAGAATTGCATGGTGCCGAAAGGCCTCTCACACAGTTTGCAAAGGGTACTAACAGAAAACATAGACACGTGTTTTGTCCTACCAGGACTCATCAGTATGCTTTGTCTGTTTGACACCCCAGTGGGATGGACCAGCTACCCTTAAGGCAGTGTGCCTTAGATATATTGTGGTGAACCCATTAAAATAAAAAAATTATTTAAAAGACAAAGAACCTCAGAGCGCAAACACTGAGGCAAGGGTTACCCCAAAGGGCATTTGGCAGGGAAGCCAAGTTTCAAGAAAATACAAAATCACACATGCCCCCACAATGCAAAGCATCATGGGCTGCATATACAAATCACCACAGAATGTTATGCTGCTCCAAATTTAAGCAGAATTGCATGGTGCCGAAGGCCTCCACACAGTTTGCAAAGGGTGCTAACAGAAAACATAGACACGTGTTTCGTCCTACCAGGACTCATCAGTATGCTTTGTCTGTTTGACACCCCAGTGGGATGGACCAGCTACCCTTAAGGCAGTGTGCCTTAGATATATTGTGGTGAACCCATTAAAATAAAAAACTAATTTAAAAGACAAAGAACCTCAGTGCGCAAACACTGAGGCAAGGGTTACCCCAAAGGGCATTTGGCAGGGAAGCCAAGTTTCAAGAAAATACAAAATCACACATGCCCCCACAATGCAAAGCATCATGGGCTGCATATACAAATCACCACAGAATGTTATGCTGCTCCAAATTTAAGCAGAATTGCATGGTGCCGAAAGGCCTCTCACACAGTTTGCAAAGGGTGCTAACAGAAAACATAGACACGTGTTTCGTCCTACCAGGACTCATCAGTATGCTTTGTCTGTTTGACACCCCAGTGGGATGGACCAGCTACCCTTAAGACAGTGTGCCTTAGATATATTGTGGTGAACCCATTAAAATAAAAAAATTATTTAAAAGACAAAGAACCTCAGTGCGCAAACACTGAGGCAAGGGTTACCCCAAAGGGCATTTGGCATGGAAGCCAAGTTTCAAGAAAATACAAAATCACACATGCCCCCACAATGCAAAGCATCATGGGCTGCATATACAAATCACCACAGAATGTTATGCTGCTCCAACTTTAAGCAGAATTGCATGGTGCCGAAAGGCCTCTCACACAGTTTGCAAAGGGTGCTAACAGAAAACATAGACACGTGTTTCGTCCTACCAGGACTCATCAGTATGCTTTGTCTGTTTGACACCCCAGTGGGATGGACCAGCTACCCTTAAGGCAATGTGCCTTAGATATATTGTGGTGAACCCATTAAAATAAAAAAATTATTTAAAGACAAAAGAACCTCGTCGCGCCAAACACACAGAGCAGGGATTCTTCCCAAAAGGGCATTTGGCTGGGAAGCCAAGTTTCAAGAAAAATACAAAATCACACATGCCCCACAATGCAAAGCATCATGGGCTGCATATACAAATCACCACAGAATGTTATGCTGCTCAACTTTAAGCGAATTGCATGGTGCGAGGCCCTCTCACAGTTTGCAAAGGGTGCTAACAGAAAACATAGACACGTGTTTCGTCCTACCAGGACTCATCAGTATGCTTTGTCTGTTTGACACCCCAGTGGGATGGACCAGCTACCCTTAAGGCAGTGTGCCTTAGATATATTGTGGTGAACCCATTAAAATAAACTGTGTGAGAGGCCTTTCGGCACCATGCAATTCTGCTTAAAGTTGGAGCAGCATAACATTCTGTGGTGATTTGTATATGCAGCCCATGATGCTTTGCATTGTGGGGGCATGTGTGATTTTGTGTTTTCTTGAAACTTGGCTTCCCAGCCAAATGCCCTTAGGGGTAAGCCTTGCCTCAGTGTTTGCGCACTGAGGTTCTTTGTCTTATAGACATGATGCTTCATCAGGGGTGTGGCTACTCAAGGATCAGCCTTCATTTTAATGCAAATATTTAAAGGTACATGCATGAGATTTGCAAATTCATTAACAAAATGACATGTTGAAGGCTGAGCAGCACAGCACATAGGTGAGAACACAATACAAGCTCCAAGGATACATAATCAAATAAACCCCATACATCACAATTAGAAACAACTGACCAATTAAAGTTTAAGAGTAAAATAAGCAGCTGCTAATAAAAGGGGCCAGACGAGAAACAGGAGCAAGAAGGGTAAAAGAAAAGGGGGGGGAGAAAGAGGGAAGGAGCAGACAGGAAAGTGCTAATGAGGGAGTAGGGGTGGGAAGGTGTGGGGAAAAAGGATGTAGGAATAGTGATGGGTGGTAAGGGTTGAAAAAAGAGGGATCTAGAGACAAGAAAGGGGGAAAACAGGGAACAACAGAAAAAAGGCAAAAAAAAAAAAACATAGAATGGAAATCAATTTACTTTATAAGAAATACACATCATAGAAAAATTTCCAAACAAAGAAACCTTGCAGAGAAGTTGAAGATAAGTGCTTGGAGCAATCCTATTCAATATCTTCATTAGTGACATTTCTGATGGACTGGGGGCAAGGAGAGTTTGTTCGCAGATGACACAAAGATAGGAAATAGAATGGACACCCCAGGAGGAGTGGAGAAGATGAAGGCTGACATTGAGTTTCTAGAAAAGTGGTCAAGAACATGGCAACTAAACTTCAGTACTAAAAAATGCAAAATTATGCACCTTGGAAGGATTAACCCAGGAATGGATTACTACCTTGGGGGGACTGGAAGCCTTTAAGCAGGAAAGAGATCTGGGAATAATTATAACAGATGACCTAAAAAATGTCCAAGCAATGCGAGAAAGCAGCACTGTGAGTAAATGGTACGTTGGGATGCATAAGCAGAGAGATTACCAGCAGAAAAAAGGAGGTCATCCTGCCACTCAATAGATCATTGGTGAGGGCACACCTGGAGTACAATGCTGGAGATCACACCTTAAAAAGGATATTACCAGACTGGAAACAGTGCAGAGGAGAGCTACTAAAATAATTCATGGACTGCACAACAAATCATAAGTGGAGTGACTGCATGAATTAAACATGTACTCCCTGGAGCAGCGAAGGGAGAGGGGAGACATGATTGAGACTTTCAAATTCCTAAAAGGAATAAACAAGGTGCAGGTCCAGGACCTGTTCCATATCAAAAATTACTTAAGAACTAGATGGTACAATATGAAGCTAGAGGGGGGCAGATTCAGAGGCAATACACTCAAGTTCTTCTTCACTGAGAGAGTGGTTGATCCATGGAACTGCCTTCCACAGGAGGCAGTGGAGGTAAAAACGGTAGGGACTTTCAAGAAAGTGTGGGACAGATACAGTACAATGGCATCATAACACTGAAAAGCAGTTAAGCGAAGGGGTAGGCTTATGGGCAGACTAGATGGGCCGCATGGCCCCCTTCTGACATCATTTTCTATGTTTCTATATAGTTCCCATGGATTAAACCATGGCTGAAGCGTCCTGAAAAAAGAATTAATTAAATGAATGGCAATAAATCAATGCAGTCATTCAGTCCTATAGGGCACAGCGCTTTCAAAGAATAAATCTACATGGATTCATGCTGTAGCAACTTACTTTGGTGAGCAACACGTGGGTGTAGTGGGAGGGATGTGTTTGAGCCCCATGAACCAAAGTTGGAGTGAGTCATTGTTGTGGCACTGTGCAATGTGTGCACCAAAAGGTCTATTAGGAATTACTTTATTGATGGAACGGATGTGTTCTTGTATCCTTTCCTTAAGTGTGTGAACTGTGTCCAATGTAAATTTTCACAAATGGGCGTACAAGAATGTAGACTACACCATTCGTGGTACAATTAAGTGTTTCATCATGATGGAAAGTGCCTGGGAGGTGCTTCAGTACTTTGCCTTGCATGCAAAGGCAGCAAATAGTGCAACAGTTCAAGAAGGAAATCAATTTGGGTGTGTCTGGTTGGAGGGTTTAGCATACATGCGGTGTGTGACACCCACATTACTGCCGCTCCAAAAGGAAATATGGGGGCAGGTGCCCAGTGCTGCTTTGAGGTCCTGATCAGCTTCCAATACAGACCAGTGTTTAACTGCACTGTCAATTTCAGGTGCCAAAATGGTTAAACTCGGTGAGAAAAGTGACAGGCTTATCAGCATTCTGGACTTTTTTCCCCTGGAATTAAGTAGTCAGATACTTATTTTAATCTTAAACTGTCATTGCTCCTTTGATTTTTTTTTTTTCCTGTAGGTAGTTTTTCCATTTTTTGTTTTTGCTCCCCATCCCAATTCCGTGCGTCCCCAACGTGATGCATGCATGTGGAGACATGCACACGTCACACCCAATGGGATGCCCCACCCTACCAGTCACTCCATTACTGCCTACACCTGCCACCAGACCTCCATCCGGTGACGGCGGGACTATGGACGGACAAACCTCCCACCTGGGCGGGACTACAGACGGGTGACCCTCCCACCTGGGAGAGGAGAGCAAACACTTGATCCTCCACTCACCCTCCCCCAACCCCAGGCCGGCACCCTGACGACCTGAGGTCGTTCTCCAACCCGGGTCACCGGAGTAACATGGGGTAAGATGTCCAATGCCCCATCCCTCAGAGCCATCGGGCCAGCTCGCTCCTTTATTTCTAATTGTGATATATGGGGTTTATTTAATTATGTATCCTTGGAGTTTGTACTGTGCACTCACTGACGTGCTATGATGCTCAGCCTTCAGCATTTCGTTTTGTTAATGAATTTGCAAATCTCATGAATGTACCTTTAAATATCTGCTTTAAAATAAAGACTTATCCTTGAATAGTCAGACCCCTGATGAAGCATCAAGTTGATAACGTGAAGCACCAGGGCTTAGTGCTGTGGTTCTCACTTCAGAATAAACTTTTTGTTTGTGCCTACTTATCTCTGTGCCATTTGAGTATATTTGTTTCACTTACTGCTGACTAACGTGCTGCCTGTTTCAGTTTTTTGTGGCTGCTGTTTTGGGTTCCAGCATCTGTTCCTGCCATGAGCGCACGTGTGCCATTTTGGACAGACTCCAAGGCATTTTTCTGCTGGCTTAATCGCATGTTTGTATATATATAATGCTAACAGATGGATTTCACAGCTTTAGGTAAGTCAGCATCTTGTACTATTATTTAATAAAGTTTCCACTTTAAAGGGGAACAGCCAGTGCTAAAGGCCCCACACCCAAGTGTGGGGCTGGTCCCAATTTGTACTTTGTGTACAAAAACATTTTTTACTTACTGTTTACTGCTTTATGCTGCATTCCAATCAGGCTTGTTTTCCTCTGGCTACCCCCATCCCCCACCAAGGACACTGACAATCAGTGCTCTGGGTTCGTGCATGCAAGTCTACCTGTACTAAGCCTGTCTAACGTTCTTCCACCACTCTGCTACTGCCACCTGAGGTACCACAATGCATCCCCACTAGTGGTACCCCAGGTGGCGGTAGCAGAGTGGTGGCAGTTAACAACCCTCCCTGGAAAGCATCCACTGAGACCTTTGACCCCCCCCCGGGCCCTAATCAGCTGAGGCTCGTTCTCAACCCCGGGTCATCAGTGTCACAAGTGGCAATGCTGCCAAACACCAATGGACTGCATTTCGACTGACGTTAACACACTGGCTGCCAAACACAGGACATGAAAGAGCACTTCCTGGGGTACATGTGTGCAGTTTTCAAGTTAATGGCTATGACTGCATGGTAGGAGACCAGATTTCCAGTAGTCACTCGTTGCATGTGCTTATTTTGCTCAAGTAGTGAGGCACTCACCTCCTTTACATCAGAGTCTGGTAGCAAGAGTCTGATCCCTGTGCTCTGCTTACTGCTTGCCAGTCCAAAGGTGGAAAACACAAGGCTATTCATGAGTCCAGTGGGACCCTGGAAGGCCCCCACTGCAGCAGACCAGTATTAGGAAATAAACAAGCTTTGATCTGTAGCCAGCTGCACAGGTGTAAGTAAAAAGTGTTTTGTATATTTAAAAACATGATTTTAGGATTAAAAAAACTATTCTAGTAAAGGGATACTAAGAATTCTGTCATGTCACAGTTACCTTCATTTTAGCACATTAGTTTGAAACCCTTCACAGCAGTACAAAAAAAATTAAAATAACTCAAACTGCAGTTTGTAAAGTTTTGTCTTAAAAATAAACATAATTCTCAATGAAAAGATAAGTCACCTCTCCCATCTTGATTACACAATTGTTAGGATTTTACATTCTTGCTAATTGTTTGTATTACCAACAAACTCTAGCTCTTATCCATCAGTTAACAAACTGTAATCTTAAAACTAAAACCAATACACAAAAGGAAAATTCAGCATTCATACTTACCAATGCACACTAAGCCAGACAATGTGTAAATAAATGCCGTCCATCCTGAAAAATATAAATACAGTAAATGTATAAAGCCATACTGTTCTATAAGAACACCTGCACATTACCTCAAACATCTTTCATTTTGTAATTATGTTTTCGCAAATTGATCAGCAGTCATATTACACATTCAAACTGCCACTCTTAAAATGCTAGACAGACAAATCAGTGGGAAAAACAATGGGAAGGAATACAAACATAGAAACTGGTGGCAGAAAGAGACAACTGATCCATCAAACAGATTAGAACACATAATATTCACTGTGTCTCTGCTGAAAAGGTTGTTAAGTAACATACAGGCCTACCCTGACCCCAGTTACATTGTTTATGGAAACATTCTACCATCAAAAAGAAAACTTTGTGGGTGAACATTTTAAATCAAAATGATGACTGTACCTGCCCATGTATAAAATGGTCTGTAAAAGATTCAAAGATGAAACAGAACATAACCCTGGGTATAAGGTGCATTCAAAAGAAAAAAATTACATACCATAGTAATACTGTTTCTTCCAAGGGATCTCTCATTATGCCTACTGTTGCATCATCAGCCTGTAGGTCTGAGCTGCCCCAGAGTGGAATTTTATGTAAATTAGGGAAAGAAGGAATGAAATTTAAATCTCTGCCTTGTGGTAACACTCCACCCTACCCTATAACCTCAGATTTATTTTGATTGCTGGGGGAGCAGTGACCACTATGCTAGCTAGCCTAAACCTAAGGAAAATATGAGAAAAAATAGTAAACCCCAAAAGACTAATCCCACAAGACAAGCTATGGTAGACTAAAGCTATGCATTAACAATAGTTAAAACTGCCTGTAGGCAATGCAAAAGTAATGTTCAAATAAAAAATTGAGACTGAGATAAAAACTGATTCTTGGAGAACCTTTTCCAGGTTCTGGAAGGGGAGGTATGGCAGGCATGTTAAGCATAGTGAGGGAACCCATGGAAGAAACAATATTACTATGGTAAGTAATTTTTTCTTCAAACCCCAGGAATCTCTCACTATGCTTACTGTTGCAGATTATAATGCAGTACCTGTGGAGGCTGGGTAAAGAACCTACTTAGGGAAAAGGTTCTACAAGACAGCAATGCCAAACATGGCATGTCTCTTGGATTGCACAGCCAGGCAATAGGGTTTCAAAACGGTGTGTACTGTTTTCCAGGCAGCTGCTTTACAGATTTCTGGCAAAGGGACATCCCTTGCAGCTGCCACAGAGGCAGAGGTGCCATGTGGAGTGTGCCCTGAGGCTTTGTGGTGGCAATTTGCCAGCTTTGCTGTAACAGAATTGTAAGCAGGAGACTATCCAACGAGCAGTAGTTCTCTTGGAGGCTGGCCTACCCTTACCCACTTCACCATATGTGAGGAACAGCTGTGAGTGGGAAGACCTGAAATCCTTAGTGCATTCCAGGTAGTAACTAAGTGGCCTCTTAATATACAGGCTATGGAGTGTCTGCTCAGCAGAGCTGGATTTTGCTATAAAGAACACTGGAAGGGTGATGGACTGGTTCAGGTGAAACTCAGACACCACCTTTGGGAGAATTTTCTGTTAGTCATTAGGATTACCTTGTCCCTGTGAAAGATGATGCAATTTGAATCAGTGCAGAGGGCCTGCAACTCGCACACCCTTCTGGCAGAAGTTATGGCAACCAGGAACACTGTTTTCCAGGAGACATACTTCAAATCAGCAGTAGCCATGGGGTCAAAAGGGGAATCCATAAGTTTCGCTATGTACAGGTTTAAACCCCAAAGGTGGAGGTGGGTCCCTAACCAGGGGATGCAAGTGTTGAAGCCCTTTTAAGAACATCCTGAAAATGGGATGTGAAGCCACTGTTTCCTCTCTACCTGCTGAAACATAAGCAGATACAGCCACTAGGTGCACCTTAAGGGTTGAAGGCCTGAGGCCCAAGGACTGAAGGTGAACCAAGTAGTCCAGGATTGTTGACAGATCTGCTTGTAAAGGGTAGAGCTGCTTGGGGGCACACCACAGAAAGAACCTGAACTGGCTTCCTAGAGACCCTGAGAACTTTCAGGACGTCCTCACAGAGGTGAAAGTCTGAATGCTCTAACTCTTCAAGAACCATGCCTTGAGGCAATAACCTGAAGTTCAGAAAGGTGATTTTGCCCTGGGACATGGTCAGCAGATTGTGCCTCAGTGCGAGGCGGATGTTCTGCTTGATGGAGAGGTCCAAAAAGAGGCAGTACCAGACTTGTCTGGCCCAATCTGGAGCCACCAGTATCATGGTGGCAGACTGGCTCCTCAGCTTTAATAACACTCTCAGCAAGAGGGGGCAGGGAGGGAAGGCATACAGGAACCTCCCTGACCAGTCTAAAGGTACAGCAGTCACTTGCACCGAGCCCACTGCTGGAGGCCTACAACAAAACAGGAGGGCTGGTGGTTCTTCCTGGAAGTAAAGAGAACCATTTCCGGTGTGCAGCACCTTCTGAACACTGTGGCCAATACCTGCTTGTTCAGGGTCCATTCGTGATGTCCCTGGCTGTTCTTGCTGAGGGAATCTCCCCAGACATTGTCTTTCCTTAGCAGGTGAACTGCTGAAAGCTGCACCTCAAGGGAATAAGCCAGGTTCCAAATTTTCCTTGCTTCTGAACATAGCTTTGAGGATTTTATGCTTCCCTGTTTCTTGACATAGTACATGGTAGTGGTGTTGTCTGTCCTGACCTGGACTGACTGACATATGACCTGGGGAGTGAACGACTGTAGAGCCAGGAAAACTGCCCAGTGTGTTTATGTGCTCCAGGGATTCCCAGGGAAACTACACACCACTTACTGTCAGGTTGCCCAGGTGAGCTCCTCAGCCTAGGAGGGAGGCATCTGTTGTCAGAACAACTGTGGGCAACCATTGCAGGAAGTGCACTCCCTCCCTGAGGTAGCCCTCTTCTTTCCACCAGTCCAGTACTCATGAAAGAGACTTTGTCAAAGGCACCAGCCTTGAGATAGGGTCTCGTTTTTGGGACCAGTGGGTGTCTCATTTGAAACCTGGCTCCTCCCACCAGAGTTGTGGAGGAGGCCATATGGCCTATGAGCTGAAGGAAGTTTCTTGCTGGCCTGGGCTGACCCAGGACGAAGGACTCTGCCAAATTTATAGGATTTTCCACTGTGTCCTGAGGCAGGAAGGCCCTCCCTCAGAAGGCATACTATTCGTGAAAAAATATTAAACGGTTCAAAAGTTATTCAAAAAACAAGTTCCCATTATAAGTCAATGGGAAAAGTTAAAAAGTTCAACAGTGTCGCAAATGCAGTTTTTACTTTCGCAAATGGCCCTCTTACTGTCACAAATCTGCCATTTTGTTTTCAGTTGGTGATCAGAAAAATGCTTGGCATTTAAATTTGGGACCCTCTAGCAACCTAATTCTTTTGTATTCACCTAGTCGGAACCTGAGGATGCTAGCCAATGTCTTTATTTTGGGTAAAACACCCCAGAAATATATTTTCACATTTCTGGAAAAAGTACTTTTACTTACTTGCGACACTGTCGAATAGATTTCGAAAGCTTTCATGAAATGCAGACAGTACTTTTCTAGGCTGTGGGAAAATGACAGCAATTCTTTGGCACCCCGCTGCAAAAGAACAGTTTGGAGTTTTAAGCTGAAATTTGGAGGGAATGCAGCCGACATCTCACAGATGTGCATTTCTGTGTTTTGTTGAAAAAATATTACACGGCGGCAAAGTTACGGTACTCCAAATTTGATGCTTTTTCCCATAGGATAACATTACAGCGTACGACGCATTGCAGCAATCGTTTGGTGCCCTGCTGCAAAATAACGGTTCAGTCTTTTGGGCTGAAATTTGCAGAGAAGACAGCCAACATCCCACAGATGTGCTTTTCAGTGGTTTGGTGAAAAAATATTACAGGGAGGCAAAGTTCTGGCACTCCAAACTTCTGTTTTTTTCCCCATAGGATAACATTACAGCGTTCACCGCGTCTTTCAGGGCCTGTATCTCTGAAACGGTACGAGATACAGACTTTTCGTCGGAAAAATGCTTAGCCCCCTGTACAAAACTAGCCAGGAAAGTGATAATTAATATGACTTTTTTCAACTTTTTTTTCTATGTTGTACGGTTCCTGAGATATAAGCAATTTACTATTCCAAGTCCTCATTTTCTGTTCAGAGAGTCATTATTTTGCATACATTCTTTGTACTCACTGTCTTTCTCTATGTAGCTTTTGGGGAAAACCAGCCTGTGCACTTACATTACTGTTACCATTACCATTTCTGCTTGCGGTTCCAGACCTGTTTCACTTACCGTTCACGTCTACGCCATCATGTGCGTTACCCTTTGCATTTCATTTCTTGATTGCGTTTGCGTTGTTTTAACATTTTAGATCTACAGTACTGTTTCTCTTTCTGTTTTGCTTTGCATCACCATGCGCATTATGATTTGCGTTTGCAGGCACAATGTTACTATGTACAACACATCACGTGGCGGGAATTGAGGCCCTCGCCACATTACATTTCACTATTTCTCATTATCATTCTCAAAGGAAGGAAATTAGAGGCAAAAACTCAGTTTAATGCATCAGTTAGGGTTGTTCCACAGGCGACAAAAGCGAGGAAGTTCGATGTTAGGTTGGAAACCCCTTTGTACCCCTCAGCCACCCCTAACTGGAATCGAGGTGCATGGGGTTATCGGTCTCTCTCACCCCATTCTCCTATTCCTCAGCTTCTTTCCACATGAGATGGGGTGAGAGTTGGGGCCGATGACCAACATGCACCCGATTCCAGTTGAGGGATGGCTGGAGGGGTCCAAAGGGGTTTCAACCTAACATCAATTTCCTACTTTGTCACTGTGGAACAACCTAACTGATGCATTAAACAGAGTTTTTCTACTATTATATATATATATATATATATATATATATATATATATACACACACACACACATATACACACAAACAGGAAGTCCCATCTAGAGGTATTAAAATTCTGTGACTTCAGCAAAACTCATTTTCCAAATGATGACACTCTTAATTAAGACTGTGATTTCCCAGTCCCTTTGATCCATGAACAGTTTCCTTTCTCAAACACATCAAAGGACTTTTTATGTGTCAATAGGGAGAAGGGCAGGGGTAAATGGAGAAAGTGACAAAGGCAAGGAGGACAGGGATGGGGCAAAAAGGAAGTAAGGCCATCAGGAAATGGAGGGTAATGAGTACCAATGCCCGTAGTCTGGGCAACAAGCTCCCTGAGCTGGTGGCCTTGATGGAAGAGGGATGCCTGGATATCGTAGCAGTACAGAAACATGGTACACAGAGAACCATGACTGGGATGTTAACATACCAGGGTACATAACCTACAGGAGAGACAAGCAGGGGAGAAGAGGGGGAGGAGTAGCTCTCTATGTAAAGGAAGGGATAAAAGCAACTGAACAAAAGAGTAAACAGGGAGGAGAGAAGGCACTGTGGGTCACCTTGGAGACTGGAAAGGGTACCACAATCCGTACAGGAGTTGTGTAGAGACCCCCATGTCAGGGGGAGGGAATGGACAAGGATATGATAAAGGCATTCTTAGAATGGCAGAGAAAGGGGAGATACTGTTGATGGGAGACCTGAATATGCCAGATGTTAACTGGAGACACACTGCTGACAGCCACATCCAAAACAGGGCCATTCTTGATGCCGACTACAGGTGGCAGGCCTCAGACAGCTAGTTCGGAACCCACTCGTGAGGGAGCAATCTTAGACCTCATACTCTCAAGCAGGGGCAGGAGAGGATCTCAGATCTAGAAGTGGGTTGCCATCTGGGAACAAGTGACCATCAAACAGTGAGGTTCACGTTAAACTCAGCTACAGAGTCAAGCCATACAAAAGTGAGGGTACTGGACTTCAGGAGGGCTGACTTTGGCAAGATGGGAGAGTGCCTCAGAAAAGCACTAGCAAACAGGCTAGAAGGAGGTGTGGAGTAACAATGGGGAATCATCAGAACTGCCATCACAGAGGCAGCAAGCCTTTGTGTGAAGCAAATAAACAAATCAAAATGAGAGAAAAAGCCACTATGGTTCTCAAAAGAGGTGGCTGTGAAAGTCAGGAAGAAAAATATAGCATTCCGGAAGTTTAAGGAAATACAGAAGGAGCAGGACAGAGAGTTGTACCAGTTAAGGCAGAAGGAAGCAGGGAGGGAAGTCAGAATAGCAAAGGCCCAAACTGAGGAAAAGACAGCCAACTCGGTTAAGAAGGGGGATAAAACCTTTTATAGGTACATCAGCGAGCGTAGAAAGACAAAGGGAGGGATAGTGAGGCTGAATAGAATGAACGGTGGGTGGGCAGAGGACAGTGAAAATCAGGGATACTGAATGAATATTTCTGCTCAGTATTCACAAAAGAGAGGGAAGTGCCTAATCAAATTAACAGAAGCACTCTTGATAGAGGTCGATCCCAGTCCTTTCTACAGAAGAAAGGGTTCTGAAAGAACTCCTAAAACTGAAGGTGGACAAAGCAATGGGGCCTGATGGAATTCACCCAGAATTCTAAAAGAATTAAGGGGGAACTAGTGAAACCACTGGCTACTCTTTTTTTAATAAATCATGGGAGGATGGTGTGGTACCCGAGGACTGGAGGAAGGCAGATGTGATTCCCCTTCACAAAAGTGGGACCAAGACAGAGGCAGGAAACTACAGACCTGTCAGTTTGTCCTCTGTAGTAGGGAAAGTGATGGAGTCACTTCTGAAGGAAAGAATAGTTGAGCACCTAGAGCCAGTGGGGCTGGGACCCAAGGCAGCATGGGTTCAGCCAGGGAAGGTCATGTCAGATGAATCTAATAGATTTCTTTGACTGGGTGACCAAAGTAATGAGACCAGGAGGGCTGTGACATGGCCTACCCAGACTTTAGCAAGGCATTTGACACAGTCCCACACAAACGATTAATAGTCAAATTACCAGCCTGGGAGTGGGTCCCAGGGTGGTAGCCTGGGTAAAACATTGGCTGGACAACAGGACACAGAAGGTAATTGTAAATGGAGTCCATTCTGAAGAAGGTTGCTGGTGAGTGGTACTGCAGGGTTCAGTGATGGGTCCAGTCCTTTTAATGTCTTCATAAGTGACATTGCAGAGGACTGAAAGGAAAAGATGCCTCTTTGCAGATGACACAAAGATCTGCAACAGGGTTGATACAAGGAGGCATGGAAATGATGAGAAGGGACTTGGCAAGGTTGGGAGGAATGGTCAGAAGTATGGCAGCTAGGATTCAATGCAAAGAACTGCAAAATAATGCACCTAGGAAACAAGAACCCAGGAAAAATACACAATTGGGGAGGTAGTAACAACAACAAAAGGACGGACCTGGGGTAATCATATCAGATGACACTTAAGGTTAGCAAGCAATGTGAGAAGGCAGTAGGGAGGGCTGGGGGTATACTGGGATGCATAGGGAGAGGCATCACCAGCAGAAAACTGGAAGTTGTTATCCCTCTGTACAGACAGTTGGTGAGACCCCATCTGGAGTACTGCGTCCAGTTCTGGAGACCCCATCTCTGCAAGGACATAGACAGGATAGAAGCAGTCAGAGGAGGGCAACTAAAATGGTGCCATGTCTGCAAGAGAAGCCGTACGAGGAGAGACTAAAGGAGCTTAATATGTATACGCTTGAGGAAAGAAGGGAGAGGGGGGACATTTATTTATTTTATATTATTTATTTAGCTTTTGTTTACCGGTAACAATGAGACAAGTAGTATGCCTATTTTCAGGAACGACCTGGGAGAGCACAAACAACAGTATACATACATGGCAACATTATAAACAGCATGATACAGTAAAAACAGCTATAACAACGCTTTGTATAGGGCAGAGATACTGCACACACATAGTACAATTGTTACAGGACATTGATAGACATTAGAATCACTGAATTCATATTTCATAGACCATCATGGACTCAGAGTGGACAATAGTGGATTGCAGAGTATTACATTACAGAGACTAGGAGCAGTCACATCTTGTTGTTTGTTTTAGGTGGGACCACAGGGAGGAACGAAAGGTCCCATGGGAAGGGGCAGAGCAAACAGAGTCCGGAATGGAGTTCCAGAGCCTAGGCACAAAAGCGGCAAAGTCACGATTCCCCATAAGGGTCCGAGTAGGGGGAACTTTAAGCAACCCGGCGGTCTGTGACCTGAGCTGGTAGGGGATGGCGTCCAGTTTTGGGAGGATGCGTGCCAGTCCCGACAGTATGCCCGTGGCAAGCACTTTCCTGGTGAAGTTTCCTACACCAAGGATCAGGAATTCCGAAGGGGGGAGCCAGTTGAGTTTGTCATAGAGCTCACATCGAGTGGGTGAGTTTGGGAGCAGCAAGTGCAAACCGACAAATATTATATGCCGCGTTCCACCGATTAAGATGGATTTGAGGTGACCTGGCAAATAGGTGGTATCCATAACTAAGGGTGGGGAGAAGCACTCCCCTCGGAAGTGCCAGCCTCGCTCCCGGAGTCAGGTTGCATTTGGCCCTGTAGGCAAGGCCAAGCTTACACCTGGTGGCTCTGCAGATGTTTTGGATATGGCTTCCCATGTCAAGTTGTGGGTTGAGGGTGACCCCAAGATATTTAATTGAGCTCGTTGTTGGCAACAGGGGCCTCCATCACAAGCTATTTTGAGCATAGCTGATGGGGCTTTTAACTTGGCCGTGGAACCAAAGAGCATGGCCTGAGTTTACCAGTCTATGGTTGGTAATCCAGGCGAGACTCTGCTGAAGTCTTCAGATAGGCACTGGTTAGGTCAGCAGCATTACGAGCATGGGCCACTAGCACAAGGTCATCTGCATAAAGCGTGACTTGGCAACGAGAGGTCACCCGTGGGAGCTGATTAATAAAAAGTGAGAATAGGAGAGGTCCAAGTACTGACCCTGGGGAACTCCCATGGTCACAGCCCTAGGCTCGAGAGGACCTTGTTAAAGCAGGTGCGCTGCTTTCTACCCGTTAGGTAGCCCATCATCCAACTCATGGCATGTGGAGAGAACCCGAGAGCCCTGAGCTGCTCCCCCAGTAGGTCATGGTTGACAAGGTCAAAAGCTTTTGACAAGTCAATAAATATAGCACCTGACAGTTTGCCCTGATCCATGGCGGATCTAATACTAGAGGTTACAGTAATCAGGGCAGTAATGGTACTATGACCCTTCCGGAAACCATGTTGGGCCCCAGAAAGCAGCTCATGGGTATCCACATACTCCGAGAGTTGCTCCGCCACAACCTTTTCCAGGAGTTTACCAAGGGATGGGAGAATAGCAATAGAGCGATAGTTGTCAGGAGTTTGGGATTTCCCTGCTTCAGAACAGGGACTATCCTTGCCTTCTTCCAGATGTCAGGGATTATCCCCGAGCTAAGGGATAGGTTAAAGATATGGGCAATCAGAGGGGCAATGTAAGCTGCTCCCAGCTTGAGAAGCCTGGGCTCAAGGTTGTCAGGCCCTGCACTGGAGTGCTGGGAGAGGGCAGCCAAGCAGTTCCGAACATCAAGGACAGACACGGCCTTAAGATTAAATACTCTCCAAGGAGGATGTTCACTCTGCATCAGAGGGATATTAAGCGAGCAACCCCCATCGGTCGTGAAACGAGAGGTGAGGGCCGAAAGGTCGGAGAAGTGGAGATTGAGGTGGTCGGCTATAGTGTGGGGATTATTGCACGAGACTCCATCAATAATCATGTCCATGACACCCGAGTGAGAGGGCCCACTGACGAGGGATTTAATGTTCCTCCAGAACCTCCTAGGATCTCTGACAGAGCTAAGTAGTGCCGATTTACAGAAGTTACTTTTGGCAGCCCTAATGGCTTTTTTACACCGATTCCTGAGTTGCCGATATCTCAGGAGATTAGCAGGATCTCTGGAACCCTTAGTACCTGCCCAGCATTTGTCTCTCTCCCGCATCTGGGTAAGTAAGTCACCATTCAGCCAGAAGGTGGCTGTTCCCTCACCCTCGCGGTGACCCTGGGCGGTGTCTATCTTGGAGAACACCAAAGGAATGTATGAAGCAGAGGCTGCCATTGAGGGGTCAGAGGCTTCAAGCACCCTGGTCCAGTCAGTACATCCTAGATCGGCCAGGAAAGCCTCAGGGTCAAAACTGGAGTATTTTCTGACTTGAATGATTTTGTGTGGAATTCTAGGGATGGGGATTTTCCAGACACAGTATACTGGGGAGTGGTCAGATATGGAGTCTGATAGCGTGCCTGATGAGGCAATCCTCTCCGGCCGGTTGGTCAGGATCCAGTCCAGCAGGGAACTTGAGGAACCATTGGCTGCCTGTCTAAGTGGTCATGGATTAGTTGGTTAAGGGATAGGCAGGCAAGTTGTGATTCGCATTTCTAATATTGCCACACTCCCAGTTCATGTTGATATCACCCATAATAATGAGTTCATTGCCACCTATACTGGGGCTAACTGCATCTAAGAGGTAGTGAGTCCTGTCAGACCCCCCAGGGGGTTATAGATGCACACCAAGTGCAGCTTAGCATCAGCCCAGCAGGAGCACATGAAGAAACTCACAAGGTGGATGATCAGGTTTACTCTGTGCCACCAGGGAGATTTTCAGATGGGATCTGTAGTAGATGTGGGTGCCACCCCCCCTCCTACCCCCAGTCCTATCTAGATGAATGAACTCGTATCCTGTTAGGAAGCAGGCAGAGTCAGGAATCGAGGGTTTGAGCCAAGTCTCAGTTATCCCTAGGATGTCTGGCTTGTATAGCTCAGTCCACGCTAGGAGATCGTCTCGGTTAGGAAGCAAGCTCCTAATATTCATATGCACTATTTTTAGTCCCTTATTCCCATTCCAGGTGGCAGGAATATTAGAGATCAGCTTAGATGGCCCAGGATTGAGCTCAATATCTCCAGACATGAGAAGTGAGAGTAGGGCTAGCCAGGGAGGAACAATCTTCTAGAGCGCCTACCTCCAGGCCTGTTGCATGCTAGGACTTTCTTCACCCTGACCGTACACATAAGGCATCTAGTGTCAAGGCTAAGGACAGTACCGTAGTGCATTACCTTAGTTACAAGTAGGTTGGAAAAGGAGAAATCAGTATCATCATGGGAGGAGGGCCACAACCCTGGGTCAATAAATAGGCTAGGAGTCGAGGTAGCACAATAAAGGAGAACTAGCCCCAGGGCCAGTATCATAATTATTAGTGTCGTAAAACCGACCTGCCGCCCCCTCCTGAACATAGGAGAGGTGGCTTCCAGTTCTTCCATGGTAAGGACAGTAGTAACCACCCCCACAGATTATAGGCAACTGGAGACCTAGAAAAGGAGCAAACCAGGGCTCCTGGAAACCTGTAAAAGGGGCAAACCAGGACACCCCGTATGGTAGGGCCCCAAAAGGAACAGATCGAAACTTTTAAGTACGTCAGTGGAATCAACAAAGTCCAAGAGGGTAGCATCTTTCAGAAAAAGAGACGCGCAAGAACAAGGGGGCACAATTTAAAGATAGAGGAGGGGCGGTTCAGGGGCAATGTGAGGAAGTATTATTTCACAGAGAGGGTAGTGGATGCATGGAACAGCCTTACTGAGGAGGTTGTGGGGTCTAAAACTGTGGGAGAATTCAAGAATGCATGGGACAGACATAAGGCAATTCTTGTGGGGGGTAGGAAGAAATAGGCTGTTGGTTAACTAGGATCTGCGGCCTATCCTGTAGGTAGGGGAAATGGGCAGACTAGATGGGCCAAGCGGTCCTTATCTGCCGTCAAAGTCTATGTTTCTATGTTCTATGTTTCTATGACTAACTGCCAGATCTCAATGAGGTGCAATGTGCTTTGTGACACTAGGTGCAATTTAACTGGGTTTCCTGAGGACGTCATAAAATGGATATTCCACTTCCTAACTTTCAAAGCAAACTGAGAAGTTAATTGTATTACAGAGATCTGCTGTTTAACATATCCTGTCTTTTGAAGTGAAACCTCGGGGGTCATCTAGGAGCACAGCAATTCTCATGACAGACAATCACACTATATTTTTATTTTACAAAAATCAAAGCATAATCAGAACCAGCTGTCCAAGTGTCACAATACCTAGTAGTCTGTACATGTCCTTAAGTAGTACAGCACCAAAATTACAACCCTGATCAGTAATAATTTATTTAGGTATGCCCACTCTGCTGAAAATGTTGGCAAGCTCTGCTGCAACTTTTGGGGCTATAACAGTACGCATTGGAACTGCTTCTGGGTATTGAATAGCACAGTTGCATACTACCAGGATAAATCTATTACCCTTTTTACTTTTGTTTAAAGGACCAACCACATCCATTGCAATTCTCTCAAAAGGCATATCTATCAAGGGTAGGGGCACCAGGGGCACCTTGTCTTTTCTAGTGACTCGAGCTACTTTCTGACACTCAGCACAAGAATTACAATAGGTAGCAAGATCTTCATGAATTCCAGGCCAGTAAAATCTATACAGCAATCTGGCAAGGGTGCGATCCCTCCCCGAGTGACCAGCCATAGGACTTATGTGCTATCTGTAACAATTCTGTTCCATACTTCTGTGATATAGCCAATTGTTCTGTCTGTTCCTGTGTCTGAGGTTTAACCCAGACTCTGTACAGTAACCCATTACATTTTTAAACATTGGTCCACCCTGTTTTGGTTTCACCCCCAGCTGCTTGAAATAATCCTGGAGAGAAACACTGTTAGGTTGCTCTGAAAGAAAAATCACAATCAGTTAACAATTTAGTTTTAGCATTTTCATATTTTAACCCTTTATGTCCATCAGTCATTTGCTACCACAGTTTGTTCAGGCTTCGTCTTTCTTCCTTGGATTTCTGGATCTTAGAGCTGTGCTCAAACAAGTCTGAATCAAAAATCACTGAAAGAAAAAGTGTCCTCACCGTCTGATATTTTCTTTGCCTGAGCTCTTGTCACCTCTGCTGCTGAAACATCAGGATTTACTCCCTCTTTGATTAACTCAGTAAATCCTAGGAAATCATTTCCAATAATCACTGGTACAGGTAACTTAGGTATTACCCCCACTTTCATTTGGTGCGACACACCCTTAATGGTCAGAGTCACTTGGATGGGGGGATAGTATTGAGTGTCCCCGTGGATGCAGATGACACCAGTACCTGGTCCTTTTGCACAGTGTTTGCCCAGTACTTCAACATGCACTAGGGTCTGTCTGCTTCCCAAATCAGTAAGTCTCTTTACAGTCTTATCCCCCACCTTCACATCTATTAAGTACTTGCCCCAATTTGCAAAGGACAAATGTGCTCCAGTGCCACTCTCCTTCTATGGCAGTTACTTGCAAAATGGCCTGGCTTATTATAGTTTAAGCGGATAACGTCTTTAGGCCCAGATTTTATACCCCCACCAGAGTTTTTATCAGGCTTGGAGTTTAAATGGGAAAAAGAGTGTCTTACCGGTGCTTGGCTGTTACCTCGCTGCTGTGGTTTCTGTCTGGCTATTTGGTAGTCCTCGGCCAAAGAAACAGCCTTTTCCCCACTCTCTGGTTGGTGTTTCTTTACCCACAGTTGCACATCTGTAGGCAAGATATTGATGAATTGCTCCACTGCAAATGTGTCGATCTGTGGGACTGGTTTGCTCTCTGGTTGGATCCACTTCATCGGGAGTTTTCTGAGCCAGGTGAGGGCTTCTTGAGGATTGTCGACAGAGTTGTACTTCAGAGGTCGAAATCTCTGCCTGTAGGTCTCTCTGGAGATGTCATACCTTTACAGGATTTCGCTTTTCACCAGGTCATAGTTTTCTGACTGTGCAGTGTCCATACTGCTTTAGGCAAGTTGGGCTTTCCCCTGCCAGGTAGGGTACCAATCTGATTGTTCATTGCTACTTTGGCCATTGGCAGGCTGTGGCAACTCTTTCAAAAGTTGTCAGGTATGCCTCAATATCATCAGAGGGACACAACTTTGTAGGTTTAATGGCTTTTAAGTGGCTTGCATTTTGTTGCTCATCTGGATGTGTGCCAGATACTCTGCCTTCGATAGCTTGCAAGACATCCAGCCATCGCCGCTCCTGTCGCTGCATCTCTTCTCTCACCTGCTGCTCCTGTCACTGCATCTCTTTTTCTCTCTGCTTCTCAGTCTCTTTTTGTTGTATAGCCCACCATTTGAAAAAGTCCATCAGGCTTTTAGGTTCCATCACTGCCTGTTTTTTTTCCATAACTTGTGCTGGCTCTACAATCTCAGACTGGACTTCTGTCTCTGCTAGTTTGGCTGCCATTCTCCTGGTAACCACTCCTGGAGTTGCTGCTGCAGAATCCATACCTTCCTTTGTGCTTCCCTGGTACTAGGTCCAGTACCCATACACAAAACTCCCGTCTTAGGGTATGCATGGCGTAAATCCCACGTAGGCTGACACCATCTGTCGCCGAGGCACAGGTCAGGAAGCATAGGAAAACCAGGAGCAGTTGTAGAATTCACCAAAAATTATTTGTTTATACTAGTAGTATCATAAAAAGAATAAACTTGTTCATAATAGCTTTTTATAAAGGCAAAATAAAATTAAGTTTTCTTTCAGTCTCTTCGTCCCTTGTTCTCCTAATCATCTTTCTTGAAGTTGCAGCTTAGCACTTTTATAAGTTTTTTCAACCCCCATTCTTAGCATACATCCTGTCCTTGTAAATATTCTGTTTTTGTAAGTTTCAGGAGCTACTAGAACACAGTGTGCTTTCTGAGGCCCCTTCTGCAGCTGTTGCAAAAGGCTGGAAGATTTGCACTCAAGTAACCTCTAGAGTTTACAATTACTTTCTGCAAGCATCTCAAAATATAATTATATATATTTCAGCAGTAACACTATACATTTTCCAGATAAAAGGGGATCCCAATATCAGTTACATTTCCATACAATGATTTCCATATATTTTATATTAGCAGATATGCAAGGGAAGAAAAACAAACAGCAAGAGAGGACTGAGATATAGTGAGAGGCAAAGAATTGCGAGACTGTCAGGGTGATCAATTCCGAAGTCTCACAGGCAAATTTGGTTGTGCAATCAGACAGACAAATAGGAAAGGACAGATTCTTGCATTTTAAACACTTTCTCTAACAACTGGGATAGGGTCCTATTCCACCTTGTCACAGGGGTCTCTTGCCCCAGTGAGAAAATGGGGCTGCAAGGCTGGGAGAGGGCCTTATCTGGGGGCTGCCAGCAATCTATCCCCCAGAGGCCAAGTGTTTGCCTTCCCCCACCTGAAGAGAATTGGAGGAGAATATGTAGGCTGCTCTGTGGAGAAGGAGAGCTGCAAGAGTTGTGATGTTGAGGAGAGAAGTTGCACCACAGCAGTGAGATGATTGAGATGAAGGAAAAGGTTGTGTTCTGAGCCTGGAAAAAGGACAAATGTTGTGTCTTGAGCCTGGAAAAAGAGAAAGGTTGTGTCCTGAGCCTGGAAAAAGGACAAAGGTTGCATCTAAGCCTGGGAAAAGGCGGGTACTTTTGTCTGCACCTCATCGGTGAGGAAAGTGTGAGAAAAGGAAAAAGAGTGAATTGTGAAGAGAGAAATCCTCTTCAGACCAGAGAATTGCTATGCACCTGCACGGTGAGAAAAGGAACGTTCGGACTGTTTTCTGAGACAGAGTTCTGGAACTGTGTGTGTGAGCTAGAGTGAGAATGCAACTGTGTTAAAGTTGAGAGACTGTGAAAGCAGAAGGATGGACAGGTGTCTTTTGGGGTCGGGTACCTGCTGTCTGCTTCTGAGATACAGCAAGAAAAGAGACTGTTAAGGTAACCTTGGATTCTCAGACTCTCCACTCCCTGGAGTGTGGGATACAGGGAAGGTAACAGAAACTGCTTGGCTACACAGCATAGCTGGTATTGAGAGGATGATGACCATGATTTAAAGTTCATCCTGACTCCAGGGCCAGATGGGGAACTTGCTAACCCATATCAAGTGGGGCTTGCCAGGTAAATGGGCCGCAGGGGATCACAGGTCCTGCACCTGAGTGCTAGGGCGCTCTGCCTTGTGAGGGAGTCAGGACGTGGGGCCACTCCCAGGTCTGAGTCCCCTGTGGTTGGGGGCTCTGTGCCAGTGCCCTGTGACAGGCCCATACTAGGCTGAAGGGGACAAGCTGCAAGAGCTCAAAGCAAGCTGAAGATACAAGCTGCAGTCTCTGTGCCCTTTTCAGTTGTGATCAAGCATCGCGGCCGGATCAGCAAGCGCTGTTTCCATCAACCCCCTCAAAGACTCCATTCAACTGTGCCACCCAAGGACTGATCCTGCAGAACCATGAATAATAGCAGGAATTGTCCTGCAACATTCTGGGGACTGTAAATAGTTTAGATATGCCCTCTGGCATAGGAAGCAGGGAAGTGATCAAAGCCAAATGTAAAAAGTTGTTCAAATTTGCTTCAGCAATCACGCCAATACCAGCTGATCAGCTGTACCTCAGGCCTGCATCTAACATCTGGGTACCCAAGGACAGAATCTGGGGTGGTATTCTGGACTGGTAAAAGTGGGTCTGGGCTTTGGTGAACACCTGCAGCAATTAGCTAGCTAGACAGATATGGTGGTTGCATTGACTAAAAATGTGGGTTCGAGAAATAAAAGGGGCATGATTGTAGGGAAATACCAAATCTTTAAATATGCAAAATCAGAAAGTGTGCTTAACCTCTATTTCACTCACCCCATCCTACCTCCCCATGTAAATAAATTGTGATGTCATTGTTTCAGAAAGAGCTAACTCCAGAGCCTGATTTTAGGGATCAAGTTATTAGCCGAAATGTGAAATGCAAATTGTCTGACTGTGGGGATGTTCGAATCCTGGTAAGTCCATGGCTGGGGTAACTGTTTTGGGGAGGTGGGTTGGTACCACATCCCAGGGGGCTGTACTGTATAGATATCAGACTCACTAAATGTACTCTGGGTGGAGGCACCACCATTTTATTTTTATGTTTTGGGAAAGGACCCCGGTGTAACAGCTAATGGGAACCCAGGCCCCTTAACCGTGATGAGGCTTGCTTAGCAGGGGTAGTGGCCCTCTTCTGGATGGTGCCAGAGAGGGGCTACACCAGGATCCAGGAATAAATATGAAATGTCTCACTGTGTGGGATGCCTTCCATTGAGTGTAACCCCTGGACAGGGAGGATCCCAGGGCATCACCCAAAGGTCTATGGGGGGGGGACATTCAGCTATGCTGGTGCTCCTCTCAGGGTAACCAAGGACTAGGGGGTTAAAGTGCAAGGGTTACAACTGCAATTTGTGGAAGCCTTTTTGTGATATACTAGTAATTTCTTTCCTGTTGCTTTCATTTTTTTTTTTGACTCAGCGGAAAGACACTGAAAGAATGCCCTTCAGTTGCTATGAGTAAAGTTTATTCTCATGAAACATTCCCTCACTGTGCAAAGTCCAAGAAACTATAACATGCAACAGATCTGCTGCTTTAGAACTGTATGTGTGGTCCGCAGACATCAAGACGTGTGCTTTCAGTTGTTTTTGTTCCATCTGATCTTTTCGTGTTCACACATACTGTTGCAGGGTTAGCCACCTCTTTTTTTTTTTTTTTTACAATTTACTAGCATAGCTGGGATGTAATATCTCATTTTCTGTGGGTCCCTTCTTTTACCTATTTTTAAAGCAGGACTGCACAGAATCACCGAGAGGTTATGTGACTTGCTCATGGTCACACAGAGTAAGTGTCTGTGGTGGGATTGGAACCCAGGTCTCCTGGTTCTAAGGATGTACTTTAGCCACTAAGCCATGTTGCTTCTCAGTTTACCAAAATTATTACAATATCCAGACTACCCTGTAAAATAAGGGACTCCCTAGCAGCTGCAGTTTGAGTCAGCCAATGCAGGCTGAGTAAAGAGTAAGAGGTCTCCTTCCAGTATCTCACATTCCTATGATTTTATCCACCTTTCGGAGTGCAGCATAAACACAGAGAGTAAACGCTGTTGGAACAGTTAAGATCTTTGTGTCTAAAGGCTCCAATGCATGTTTAAAAGGGCACAATTTAACTTTGCTCATACTACGCTCCAAAAGGCAGATTAAATAAAAATGACAAGAATGTGAAACACTGGAACGAGATCCTGTGTCCCCTTTACTGAGTGTGCATCTGCTGACTTGCTGGCAGCTTCTAGTGATAGTGATAGTATTTCATTTAACTTTAAAATTATAAATATAACAAACCTGTGTTTCTTTGTGCGGACCTCTCTTTATGGTCATCTAGAATATTCTGTTACCACATCCCATAAAAAAAAAAACGAAAAAAAAAAAACTGCACAGGTCTTGATTTAACTACAACCCAGACAAAAGGGCATCCATCTGCGCTTACTATGCCAAACCTTTGCATTTGTTGTACCTACTGTACAACACAAACATGTACACACTCAGCACCAACCAACACACACTTGTGCTTTCCAGCACCAACACAAACTTGTGCATCTTTAGCTAAAATTAAAAACACCAACTCATGCATCTTCAGCAGCAGCTAGCACAAATGTGTATGTAACAGCACCCCCTTGACACTTACCCTCACCTGGGCTGCCCTGGCATTCCCGGGGGTCTTCGCAGTACCTCCCCAAGGGGCCGGGCCTGAGTCCTGACCAGAGTTTCTGTGGTGCCTTGGTGCCTCCACCTGGGGCCCCATTGTCACCTCCTGTGGGTAAAACAGGTTAGCACTTTCCCCAGGATCAGTACTGGTTTCCCCTTATGACTGCCCGCGTGAACCACCCGGACCACACTCCCTCCCCACAATGGTTATAAACACACACAGCAGATAGAAACAGATGGGCAATAAATAACCAGTTTTTATTATCACACCTTAATACAGAGGAGAAGAGGGCTATTCTCTCCGATCCTCCACAATATAAACACATCCTTATCCAAACCCCCCCCCTCCCCTGGGTGCACCCAGACCAGTCACCGTCAGCGGTACTTCACCGTCCCTTTGTCTGCAGGCCTGCTGTGTATCACTGGAGCCCTTGCACAACCGCTCGAGTCCAACAGTTTGTGGGTTGTGTGTCCGGGGCTCTCCCTAGCCACTATTAGCAGAGACAGCAAAAAGTCTCCCCAGAGCTGCTGCATGGGGTACTCACGGTGCCCTGGGAGGGAAAAACACTTGCGGTCCACCACACTGCAGTCCACTGGATCGAGACAAGTTTCTTCGCCTGCCTGGCCTCTCTTGCTTCACCTGCATGCCTTTGGAGGCTGACTTCACCAGGTAGGCCTATCTCCTCTCCTCCCTTCGGCTACAGAGTTCTTTATGGGGGGGGCTCAGTGTTGCAATTCCCCACTGTGAGGGCTTCTGAGACCCTGGCCCTGCTGTCTCAACTCTCCCCTGGTAGAGGATACTGGCCATGGTGAGGAGGGGTTCCGGCCGATGGACTGACTGCCACTGTGTTCTCCAGCCCACTCAGTCATCCCTGGAGCTCTCGGGGGACCTTACAGCCTTCCTCTCCTGTGCCAACTGCAGTCTTCCTCCTGCCTTTTTCCTTCTTACTCTATGAGGGGCGGGCGAGGGGGATAAGAGATGCTGCCAGAGTAGGCAGGCCTCATAGCCAGCACTCCTATTTCGTGAGGCCTAGCGTTTCTTCCTCTCTGGCTCTCTCCCCCTTCTCTCAGTTCTCTCATCCCTTCTTTGTTCCCCTTCTTTTGTGCCAGTCCCTGCCTTTAAACCCCTAGCCCCCATCCACTCTCATTGGTCCTCGGTCCCCATGTGACCTCCAGGCTGCCGCTGGGAAATTTCCCAGCAGCCTGAGGTCACCTCCCCAACAGCCTGGGGGATTCAAGGGCCCTCCCTGACTAATTTAGCCCAAGAATTGGGCAACCCCACATAGATTTTGTGACCATATCTCCTCCGGTCACCCTGTGCCATTTTCCCGGTCCCTCTGCTGGCTTGGGGACAGGAGAAACCCTTCGGGAGGCCGGCCGCACAGCCAAGACTGCCAAATGGAGCCTGGCCTCTTTAAATCGAGCTGGCGGTCCTCGTACATGCTCATGGGGACTGCCATGTTTAAAATAAAAAAAGAAAGGATTTGTTTCCATGCGGCCTTGGGCCCCTTCCTAGGGCTTTCCCGGGTCCAGGACTGCACAACGCCGCACCCAGCAGCACCGGCAAGTGTTCCACCATTTGAGGCACTGGGGGAAGACAGTGTCAGGCTGCAGCAGGAGGTTGCCAGGCACGATTCCCCACAGAGCCCGCCCAACCCAGGACAGCACCGGAGGAGGGGCGGAGGAGCACGAAGCTCCACCTAAGGTAAGCCCGTGCTGGTGGGCTTACATGTCCATCTTCAGCAACTGTGCATCACCGGTGTCAGCCCACAAAAACTAGTGTACTCATTGCACCATTAAAGTACAAACGTACAAACATGTACATCCACTTACCACCAGTGTGTGCAATGACAGCTCCAGCCAACTCAAATCTGTACACCTGCAGTACCTACCAACACAGACATGCACATCTTTAGCACTATCCAACAGAAATGTGTGCACCCATATAACTTGCCAATATAGTGTGTGCACCTATAGCACCTTACACAAATCTGTGCATCCACAGTACCTACCAACAGTGCTTCAGATGAGGTGAGTACAGGGCTTAAATACGCCACAAAGAATGGCATCTATGCAGCATTTTTGTTTCCATAGCATATCACATATGCTAATCAGGCTGGCCCCTGAGATGCTGATTAGGTACAGCTACAGGACCCACAGAAAGCTCGAACATCAGTATAAGCACACAGTCTACAGTGTATGGCAGAGGCTCTACAGGACCCAGGGGAGTTGTCAATGTGAGCTGAGGCCATATAGGACCCAGGGGAAACTCAAATGTAATCAGCGTGTACATACAATCAGCAGTGTGCACTGTAGGGTCAGACTTACCCCCGGATGAAGACCCTTATTGGGTTGAAGGGCTGGGGCATTTGGGTGCTAGTCTGGACCTCCATGGTGTTGGAATAAACGCTTTTAAACTTCTTTGTGCTGGAATTATTGACTCCACCAGTGCTGAGCCATTTGTCTTTTCAGCACTGGAGGGTCTACAGGACCCAGGAGAAGCATGAATGTGGTTACGTGAGGGTGCACACAGTGTTGTGCAGGGGAGGCTACTGTGCCAATATGAATGTCCAGGTGGTATGCACAGCTTGCCTTGATGGAAGCAGCAAAAGTGGCGTGCAAAAGGAAAGACAAACACACTTCAAAATCAAGTGATAAAGCAAATGCTTTATTGCAAAAAAGGTACCAGTTGAGAAAATGAACTAGGTAAACCCCAGTGCTTCAAACCAGAACTGGATCCTTCGTCAAGGGCCTTGATAGTAGCTGGCACAAGACAGTATCCTGGGTGGATCTTGCATGGGAGTGCTCTGACAATGTGGCAGCAGCTGGGGCGCACAATCATTTGAGAAGATGTGGTAGAAGTATAGGGCATGGTTGAGTGAGCGGACAGGCAAAGCTAGAATCAGCAAATGGAAGAAAAAAGATTTCTCTGAGAGAAAGGTAAGAAATTTCTTTACAAAGATTAATAAAGCACTCCCTGTCACTTCCGTTTTATATGGAGTACAATACTGCAGTAACTCACAAGTTGTAAAGAGGAAGTGAAGCCAAATTTGGATGCGTATATGATCATAAAAAATACAGAAGTAAAAAATGACACTTCAGCCTAAGGATTTCAGAACTTGAACACATCCAAATTTGGTTTTACTCAGCTCATACTCACTCAGTAGAATCTTTATCTGAAGCACTGCCTACCAGCACGAACTTGTGCACCCACATCACCTACAGTACCAACATAGTGTTGTGCATCCCCGGTATTCACCAACAAAAACCTGTGCACCCACAGCACTTACTGACACAAACATGTGCGCTGTCTGCACAAACCTGTGCACTGTTAGCACTAACCTATGCACCCACAGCACCTATGGTACCAACAAAATTTATGCATCACATCACCTACAGTACCAACACAGTGCTGTGCATCCACAGTACTCATCAACAAAAACCTGTGCACCCATGGCACTTACCAACACAAACTTGCATCGTCAGCACCAACCAGCACAAACCTGTGCAATCACAACACTGACCATATCAAAACAAACTTGTGCACCCAAAGTCCCTACCAATACCAAGCACCAGGACTAGGGGCATGCAATGAAGCTGGGGATTCAATAGTGATGTGAGGAACATTTCTTCACTAAAAGGGTAGTTGATGCATAGACTAGATTGCCAATGGAAGTGTTGTAGGCTAGAACGGGGCTTCAAGCATGCGTGGGATAGGCATGGGGTATATCCAGGGCCCCTGGTGTTCTGCGGCAGGGCTCCTTGACTTCTGCGGCAGCATTTTCTGATTTCTGCGGCATGATTTATTCATTTCTCTGGCAGAATGCAGTCCTGTCATTGGCTAAATATGATGTGATGTCATCGATGTCATCATATGCTGAGCAAAGAGGAGGGGCTTCAGGATAAACGAGGTGGGAAAGAAAGCCTGACACTATGGAAAAACAGTATATTTATATGAAAATTCACCAAAAACAATGAATTCTGTGGCACTATATATATTCTGCAGCACGATGCAAATTCTGCAGCAAATTCCGCAACCGCAGAACCGCAGAATTCCAGGGGCCTTGGGTATATCAAATATGATGCAGGGAGGTGGACAGGTTGAAGGAGACCAGATAAGGTCTGCAAAGAAAGAATACGAAGGGAACATCTGGGCAGACTAGGAGGGCTAAGTAGTCCTTTTCTGCTGTTAAATTCTGTTTCTATGTTTCTAAAACAAATGTGCACACCAACAGCAATCACCAACACAAACATGTGCATTCACAACAGCTTCCAACACAATACTGTGCATCCAAAGCACCCAGAAACTGTGCATCTTTAGCACCAACCAACACAAACCTGTGTACTCACAGCACCTACAGCACCAATAAAAACCTGTACACCTACCACCAGAAACTTGTGCATCCACAGCATCAACCAACATAAACATGTGTACTCACAGCACCTACAGCAACAATAAACACTTGTACACCCACCATACTTACGACCAGAAACGTGTGCATCCACAGCATCAACCAACACAAATGTGTACTCACTGCACCTGCAGTACCAGTAAAAACTTATACACCCACAACACCTACCACCAAAAACTTGTGCATCCACAGCACAAACCAACAGAAACGTGTATCTTCAGCACCAAACATTAGAAACCTGTGTACTTGCAGCACCTACAGTACAAGCACAAACACAGCATCTACAGCACCAACCAGCATACATGTGCATCTTAAGCACCAACCAATGCAAACCTGTTTACACACTGCGCATACATTACTTACAGTATAAAAACTTGTAAACCACAGCAGCTACCAACAGAAAATTGTGCACCCATAGGACCAACCAACAGAAATGTATGCACCCACAAAAACTGCCAACACAAACCCGTGCATCTGCAGCACCTACCAACACAAAGTTGTGCATCTTTAGAATCAAACACAAACCAGTGCACTCGCAGCACTTCTCGAGTACCAGTGTGCACCCACAGAATATTGTGTTCCAATAGCACCTACTAACACAAACCTGTGCATCCGCAGCATCTACCAACACAAACTTGTCCACCCACAACACCTAACAGCACAAACTTGAAGACCCACTAGACCTACCTACAAAGATGCATGAATCCACAACACCTACCAGCACAAATGCATGCTTCCGTAGTCCTGACTACACAAACTTATACAGCCAAAGCCCTTAGCAACACAAACATGTGCATCAACAGTACCTACTGACAAACCTGTGACTTCACAGCACCTACTGTACAAACACAAATGGGTGCAACTACAGCACCTACTAACACAGACGTGTACATCTTCAGCACCAACCAGCAGAAACATGTGCACTCACAGAACCTACAGTAACAATTCTGATCACCAAGTTCCTTTCCTTTAGTGTCTACTCCACCCTTACACACCCCAACCAGTACCCTGTTTTTTAGATATTTTTTTTTGCTAGTGTGCATTACTTTACCCTTTTTGGCATTAAATTTGAGTTCCCACATCTTGGACCACTTTTCCAGTCTGCCCAGCTCCATTTTCACTCCCCCTATTCCCTCTGCTGTAGCCACTCTGCCACCAATTTTGGTATCATCTGCAAAGAGAATGATTTTATCATGGATTCCATCCCCTATGTCGCAGATGAATATATTGGAAAGGATCAATCACTGTGCTACCCCACTACAGCTCTCTCTAACTCCAGTGTACTCCTCACTGACAACCACCCTCTGAGTTCAGCCCCCCCACCCTTGCCATTTACTAATCCTCCTAGTTAATTTGTGTCTAATCTCCATATACCCCAGCATTCTTACAGGTCTTCTATCTGGCACAGAGTTGAAGGCTTTGCTAAAGACTAGATATAGTATGTCTACTGCTTGGCCCTTATCAATTGCCTTTACGACCCAATCAAAGAATCTGGCATGATCTGCCTGACACAGACCAATTCTGCCTCTTGGCCTAGAGCTCACTGGACTCCATCCATTCCACTGTATATTCTTTAATAATGGTTCATAGCAATTTTCCCAGGATTAAGGTAAAGCTGACCAATTTGTAGTTGCCTAGGTCTTCTCTTCTCCCATTCATGCAGAGTGCGACTACACTGGCCTCCCTCCAATTTGTTGGACCCCCCCGTTTCTGTGGAGCAGTTAAAGAGGTCAATTACTAGTTTTATCATTAACTGGGCAATCTCCCTTTGAAACCTAGCGTGCAGATCATCTGGGTATAGCAACCTGTCTACCTTCAAGGTCGTGAGGCCCTTAACTACCCTCTCCACTGCCATCCCTCACATCTCTGATCCATGCCACCCCCGGCTAGAATTCAACACTCTAGAAGACTAGCAGAAGTACTTTTGTTTAGAATATCTGCCTCCTTCTTACTGTCTTCCTCCATTTTCTCTCTTTGTTCAATGTGACGATTCTTCCCTTTGTCCTCTACTGTTCCTTGATATAGTGGAAGATAGTTTAGCCCCCTTCCTTTATGTCTTATGCTATTCTCAGCTGAACCTCCACTTTTGCCTTTCTAACCAATCTGTTAGCTACCCTTGCTTTCTTCACACAGAGTTCCCTATTTCCCATTTACAGGATCCTCTTGTACTTCCTAAAAGCTGCCCTCTTTATCCTTATTGCTTCTGCCACTTCCCCTGAGAACATTTGTAAGGGAAGCGGTCACTCTAGAGAAGGAGGACATTAAGGTGGCAGACAGTGTCCAGGAGTCCATCTAGGTAGAGCTGGGGGAAAAGGAGGGCAGAAGAGTTATCCAGGGTGGGGGGATGCTACAGGTCCACTAAAAGCACAGTGGAGCATGATGTCCAGCTAGTATGGGAATTTACGAGATCATCCAAATTAGATGCAACTGTGATCCTGAAAGACTTCAATCTCCTGGGCACAGACCAACATCTTGAGAAGGCTAGTGGCAGGGCTTAGACTGAATTCATTTCACCTTCAAGGACCGTTTCCTAAGCATGTCTAATACGGTACTACTGTAGGTTTTAGGCCACCCTGGACCTTGTTCTTAGTAGTGGGGATGTGGTCACCTCCAGTATAAAAGTCAACAAACCACTGTTAGGCAATGATCCCAACCGAGTCTCCTTCCCCTTGGTGACAGGAAAAACTAGCTGGACCTCAACACCCCAACCCCCCGCACCACAAATTTTAGAAAGACAGACTTTGTCATCATGATGAAGTACCTGATGTCAAGGAGTCTGGAGTGGCAGCAACAGGCTAGTACAGTAATGCAGAGCACATGTGGTGTTTGTTGAAGAAGGTGCTCAAAACTGCTGTAGCGGTTTTCATTCCTGTGTGCAATAAAGGAAAATGAGGAAACAAAGTGTTCTCTTGGCTTATAAGGGACTGAATATAAAGAAAGTCTGTGATCTCTGGAAAATAACCAGCTGCTTACAGGCAAGAGAGGAGTACGGAGCACTACTGAGGGACTACAAAAATTGAATTAGGCCAGCCAAGGAAGGGCTAGAAACCAGGATGGCAGCAAAGCTGCAGGCAATACCAAAGCCCTCTTCCAGTACATAAATGGAAGGGGGGAGGTGAAGGAGGGGATTGGGCCTTTAAAAACAGAGGTCACAGGAACCTGCGAGACAGCCAGAGTCGACCATTGACATACTTAAAGACTACTGTGCTTCAATGTTCACCAAAGGGCCTCTTGTGGGGGAAGAGGGCTCAGTTGGAGGGCACATAATATAAGGGGTAGCCACAATGCAGCCATTTGATATAACACCTGCCCTGGTATCAGACTACCCAGCAAAGATTAAACTAGATAAGTCCTGGGGGTGGGCGGGGTACACCTCATGATTATTGAGGAGCTACAAAAACAACTGGCTGTGCCACCTGCAGTAATCTTTCAGGAGTCTTTCCAGACAGGTGTAGTGCCAGAGGAGTAGAACATGGTCAAGGTACCTATCTTTAAGAAAGGGGCAAGGTATGGCTGGTCCAGTGGTGCAGAGGGCTGAGGTGCCGGTACCTCACTGCCGCTACACCAGGGGATTAGGTTCGGTGATGGACTTGGGCTGCAGGGGGTTGGCCAGAGTGGAGAGGATTGAGCATCCACAGACTGGTCTCCTCTCCCAGGAAGGGGGGATGGGCCACACTGCTCAGGCACTGCCACCATGTGGAGGTGTGGTGGTAGGCTAGCAGCAGTGCTGCACACTCAGGAACTGGCTGGCAGTTGGTACGCAGTGCACGTGCACCTCCACACGCAGGCACTATTGTGTCAGCACCTTGCCAGTCAGGGGGAGGAAACGAGAAAATCAGAGACAGGCGCATGACGTCCCACCTGCCACTCTGGCCCACTCCATTGCTATGGGATCCCCGCCACAAGAGGAACTGGATCTCGACATCATGGGGGGGGGGCAAGCAGTAGGAGGACGATGAAGCGGCAGGTAAGCCCTAGGGGGAGATGGTAGTTGGTTGGGGAGCAGGCAGGGCCTGAAATGCCCTTTCTGTATACCGGGAAAGGAAAAAGAAAAAAGAGAAGGGGGCAAGGTCTGACCCCAGCAACTACAGATCAGTTAGCCTAACATCCGGTGTTGGGAGGGTCCTGGAGGTTAAGATCAAGGCCAGAACAATGGAGCTCTTGGTTGAATGCAGGCTGAGAGGGGACACGACCTC
The DNA here is from genome assembly GCA_016271365.2 of Neoceratodus forsteri. Taxonomy (NCBI): domain Eukaryota; kingdom Metazoa; phylum Chordata; order Ceratodontiformes; family Ceratodontidae; genus Neoceratodus; species Neoceratodus forsteri. Next base: position 1,278,630,721 of record CM057459.1, on the reverse strand, counting down.
AGTCTTTTGCCTACTCAAGGGTATCAACAAGATTAGTCAGAGATGCTTGTTCTGGTGTCCTGCAGCGGCACTTGGGGGACATGCCCTGAAGCTTAGCGATGGTAAATTCACGGCTAATATTAGGAGGCAATTTATTTCTCACAGAGGGCAGTAAACCTACTGAACAGTCTGCTGTACCACCAGAGTGGACATGATGACAGTACAGGCCTTTAAGGCAAGATTGGATGAATTTCTAGTTACCAAGGGAAATACTGCACACCCTAGGTATTAGAGTGGGTAGGGAAGTCTTATAAACTGGTGTTTGCACAGCTTGCTTATTTTATTACTGCTTGTGAAGCAAGGAATGTGTGGATATGATGGACCTAGAGTCCCTTCTGGTCTTAAATGACTATGTTATTATGTTATTATGTATAGTTTCCTTTAACCTTGTACAGATCATGTTACCCTAGATGCTGGGTAAGCATGTAAATTCATGGGATAAATTGCAGGCATTCTGCTGACGGAAACTTTAGATGAAGCAGCCACAAGGAAATAGGACTTTCATGCCATTAGCCTCAACAAGAACCGAGTGAAAAGTTTTACCTTTGAAATTTTTTTCCATATATCTCATTAGTTTCTCTCTTTACACAAGGAAGATACAACACCCTCAGCCTTCAAATCAAATCAAATTTTATTTATAGTGTGCGTTTCAAAATTATCAAAGCGCAGATACAATACAAGAAACAGCCAACATAATAAATATAAATTTAAGCCTTGCTAACCTTTTTCCACTACTTAGAGCTACAGGTCTTGGATACCTGCCCCTCCCTTATTCCAGTTTAATGGCATGTCACTACATGCTCAGCCAAGAAGAAAACAGCAAAAATAAAGAGTTGTTCAAGAAAAGAAATGAACATTTGCTCTTTATTTAAGAAAATGGAAATTGTCAATTTGTGTTCGCGTTAGGCCACATACAGTAGTCAGGCATTTTCTGTGACGTAAGCATACTCTTGTGGCCAATGCAAGTTTACAAGTCACCACTAGACTTCTTCTAACCTGATACATTAAATGACTAGTGGAGACAAAACAGGCAGACAGGAAAATAATACACATTTTAAGAAGTAGTCGGTTGTAACTTTTTATTTCTGAAGTATTTTTTCTTTTTCTTTTGCTCTTTAGAAAGTCTTCTATGTAATAATATTGCTCTAGATGTGTGCAACAGCTCTCAGCCTGGCAACTGACATATGTATCTCTATACCCCACTACATCATTAGCATTATGATCTCACAGACAGTGACATTACAGGTGACTGACCTGGCAGCCACTGAGTGGCTGTTGCTAACCAGCAGTGATGTCATAGTGAGGTCACAATGCTGAAGATGTAGTTGGGGGGGGGGGTAGATATGTCAGCTGCCTGGCAGAGTGCTGTCCCACACATCAGACCTACTAACACCAGGTAAATAATCTTCTAATTAAAGAAAGGGAAAACAAAAAGTACCTCAGCTATAAAAGGTAATAATTGATGGCTTTTAAAAACTAATATTACTAGCTCTTTAAGACTGTGTAAATCTAGTTTGTGTATTCAAAAGGTAACCTGAATGGAAGAACATTTTCAAGATGGCGCGACACAACCATCTTTAATGACTTGAATCATTAATTATAATATTAGTTATAAAAGCAGTTTTAAAACTATGAGAACATTTAAAATAGACTGATAAGTATGTCAGAAATACATTTTGGATAAAAAACTATACAATGATTATTTTGGCTGTTAATAAATAGTGTTGCTTTTAAAGATTCAACACTAACCACTTAAGTTGCTTCTTTTACACAGGGTTTTTCTATAGGTCTGCCAGTATCTTGATGAAAAAATGTGGTGATAGTGTATAATACGGGGTACGCATAGGACCTACGCTATTAGCGTAGAGCTCAAGTTACACTATTTGATACAGTCACCCGTTCCTTTACTTTTTATTAGTTTATTTGGGTTCGGGTTCACTCCCACACCATCCTTTAAAAAGACAATAAAAAACAAGGATGTGTGGGAGGCAAAGCCCCAACTTAAATAAACTGACAACCAAGTATGGTATGTGACCAAAGCGGCGCTGTATTCAGGAAGCATTTACGGCAAGCTTCCTAGGTGTACCCGGTATTCTACACTATTGCCAAAACTACTTCTTCCATTACAATTGTCTTCCTCCATTAAGCGAAGGGTATACCTTCTAGATGTCTTGCCATGGACAAGGTGAAAAGTCCCTCCTTCACTGTATTCAATCTGCTTAAAATTTTATGTAACTCCTGCCCATAAGTGTTGGCTAAGCCCTGGCACAACAGGCATTATAAGGGGCTTAGTGTGTTTGCCCATTGGTCCGATTTTTTTTTTTTTTTTTTTAATGTATGTTAGAATTTTTGGCTTGGAAAGGCACATTGGGATGAAGCTCGTTTGTAGGTGCGTCCCAAGAGCACAGGGAAGTTTAGTGACATGCTCAGAGTCATACAGTATTCAAAGGCGATGGCGGGTTTCAAACCAAGGTCTGCTGTGTCTACATGTTCACAGCTTGGTGCTCTAATCTCTAGGCTATACCACCTCCCAGATGACCCTGGACTTACACTTGTAAAATGTTGTTTTTAATGGCCCAGTGCCTCCAGCTAAGGGGGCTCCTTTCTAGAGGTACCTAGAGATGCTGCCCATTGGGAAATGTATTGCTGGTACTGTGGTGCTTGGCTTTTCCTACGCACTGGGAGGTTAGAGATCTCTGTTGCAAACTCTGTGGGTGCATCTATAACGCTTGGCACTCTCGGCACTTACGGTGACAGACTCAATACTTCACTAGACCACTGTTCCCCAAGTGACCCTTAAATCTTTAGTGCATTCCTCTGAACCACTAAGTCATTGTTTGCTGCATTTGGTAGGTACAGTGGCAGCCACTGCCACTTCCAAATATAACACACAATGGCGCTGTCATGAGCTAGCCAACTGCCAATCATTATTTGCAATATATATTTCTGTTATATATTGTTTTATGGGATTTCTGTGTATGCCCATGCCAGTGTTAATTCATGGTATAGGGAAAGATTGAATTTTTTTTAAAGGGGTGACCTTTTGGCTTGAAGGCCACCTGCTTACCAGGAAGAAAGATTTTCATTCCCAGGTTCTTCTGACAGAGATGTGCCAAAAGCCATTTACCTGCCATAAACATACACTACAGAAGCAGATTGTTTGTGATCTCAGGAGCTATTATAAGTATATCACATTTTATGAGGGAACAGGATATATTCACCAGGAAAGACCATTGTAGCAGTACTATGTGAAATTCTAACATTACACTGTGAATTAGCTTACAGGATGCTATATTGATGCATCAAAGTTTTAACAGTGACTGTCCTGTTACTAGTTTATTATGGAGGCAGAATTTATGTTGAAGCTGACTGACATAACCAGATGGCAGGGGTGCTGACAGGGGGGACAGCTAGGACAACTGTCCCAGGCCCAGGTGGCTCTGGGGGGCCCAAATTTACAGATTTATATGCCTTGGGGATGGGAGGATGACCTAAGACCTAAAGGTGTGTCCTAGGCCTAGAAATATCTATCAACGCCCTTTTCAGATGGCCAGGAAACTGTGGGTCACTGGTGGGGAAAATAAACTGGTTTCCTTATGACTGGAATATTGTTGACACTGCAGTTCTGGAAGAATTGTTAAACTCTCAGCACAATCATTCAGTGCCATTCTGTTTGGGGCTCTCTCTTGACTACCAGACTGTAGCTACCAGCATGAGACTGCAACATTTACAAACCAGTGATTTTTTTCTGAACTTTTGAAAGTCTTCATAACAAGTAGAGATGTAGTTAAACAGTTTTAAGGCATTTATCCTGTATACTTTCCCATTTGTTTCTAATACTGTAATCTAAATCTGTATATGTTCTCTTTTACTGCATTTATTTATTTTATTTTATTTATTGAAATGTTTCACAAGGAGGGCACACTGAACAACAAGTTGCTCATCTCATGGTGCGACCTGGGGGGGAAGGGATTACATAGGGTTGTGAAGGATGATCAGTTACAATAGTATGTGGGTAGTACAAACAATACAACATTGTAAGATTATGCAAGAGTTGGAACACAAGGTATTGTACAATAAACAGTAGTGGAACATTGGGTAAATTATAATACATGTCCAAAATCATACAAAAGAACATATAAATGTACAAAACAGTAATAATGCAACAGAACCATTATAGTGCATGAGTGTACCAGGAGCAGGCTCGAGGTAGTACATGCTGTTGAAGTAAAAAGGACGGGGTAGGTTGTGCTCATGGGTGACCCAGAAGGGCAGGTGGAGAAGAGAAGAGGAGAGGCAAGAACTGAATATGAGGAGAAGGGGCAGCCATTTCCTGATTCCCCCTTCAGGATGTTGAGAACCCTACGGGGGGGGCATCAGGGTAGGAAGGCAGAAACTGGGGATAGGTATTAAGGAGGGCTAAAGCAGGTACAGCTAAGAGAGAGGTAATTGTGTAGGGCAGAGATATGGGAGTAGTTGGAGGAGGAGTGTCGTATTTCAGGGGGGAGGGAATTCCAGATTTTAGGGAAGCGATGGGCGAAACCAGTCTGACCGATGAGGGTGGAGCGGCGAGGGACCATCAAGGTGCGGGTGTCATTAGATCTGAGAGAGTGGGTGGGGGGAGGTGGAGTGGAGAGAAAGGATGAGAGATAGGAGGGGAGCACTCCAAACCAGAATTTGGAGGTTAGTTTGGCACAGTGTGAGATACGTCTGTGAGATAGTGGAGGGAAGGTTAGAGAGCGATAGAGGTCACAGTGGTGGGAGCGGGAAGGGGAGTCGAGAGCAAAGTGGCAGAAGGAGTTAGAGAGTCCAACTTGGTCAGGGAAGATTTGGGAGCAGCACCATAGACTACGTCACAGTAGTCAAAGATGGGGAGTATCATCTTTACAATTTCATGCCTCGCAGTCAGCGGGATGCAACTATGATTTCTGTACAGAGCACCAAGCTTGGGGTGCAGTTTCTTAGTAAAGACTTTTGTTTTTCTAAAGAATTCTGTCTGCATGAGATTCCTTATGTTGTATGTGTGACTGTAGAAGTTTTATTACAAATCTGTAACAACTGTTTATGCTTAGAAGGGTCACCAAATAGCAACCAACTGAAAAGGGTTATGAGGGGATCTGGCAGGATTAGGGAGAGTACCAGAGTCTCATACGAGTCTGCAGGGATTGTGAACTAGGCTACTGCATGTCCTGTAGGGCAATGGCCAACTCAGGTTTTTGTGCTGCTACCCTGAAGAGAGCGTACTTACTTAAGTCTTCATCCTTTGTGTAATAGCCAGGAAAAGGGTTCATATTTGGCCACAGAACTCGAGACTGGTATTGTGCCCTAATCCAAAGTATAGAGGGATACCCTGGGACCTCGTGGCAAGTGTTCTGTTGTAAACCCAGTGAACACTCTGGGTGGACACGAGGAGGGGATCCTTGTTTTCCCTCTCCCTGTCACGGACTGCACTTAGGGGTGGGCACTGTGAGTTCAGTGATCTGACCCTCACGAGTGACAGGCTCAACAAGGCTAATATCAATATTGGAAATGCAACATTCAGATGAATGCGGCTTTGCACAATGGTATCGGGCCATGGCACACCATAACAAATGATATCCTTGAATGTGGTGGTGGCTAAAACTGCATGAGTAGGGCACACAGACTTCCAGTGCAATGAAAGAGGAGTAAGTTTATTTACAATCTGTGTACACAGGCCTCAGCTGTAATCAGTCATCAAATAGTAAAAGACTGTCGACATACATGTGGTTCATGGATACATCCTCTCTCCATAAAGGAGCGTGCACTTTGGTAATCTGTCAAGTCCAGTAGTATTTGTCTAAATTGAGAAACTAGGAATCACCACTCCTGTTAGGGACTAAAATGTGTAGCTTCAGGGGTGAAACCAGGAGTCCACAGCAGCACGTGAGCACTGACATGTAAGCAGAACTGCTCTCTGTCTTTTAACAGCTGGAACTACAGCAGATGCATAATCCAAATAGGAGACTGGAGAAAACACAACTCTCTGATCTTCTGGGGATTAGAGGCACCTTTCAATTCAAATGTCCAGAGCCCTTTACTCTAGTGGTGCACAACCTCGCAGGCAGGTGGCTATGTGAACTCATCTCCATCTTGGAGTACCATTTGTATGGCACCAACAGCACCTTGCACCTCACCTCCTTCATGTCACAGAAGCTCTAGGCTTTAGGGCACTTAGTTGTTACTTCTCAGTAATGGGTCTCGAACCTTCATCCTCCTTATACCATATCTATCCTACAAGAAGAGGACCTTAAACATGAGGAATTACCCTGCAGCCACCTTCCATACCCTCAGGATCTGTACTTGCCATATAGCTATCCTGGCAACTGAGGATTTACTCTATGAGTAGCACTCACCCAGGATCCTGATTTCAGACATAAGGCAACTCCAGCCTCACTCTCAAGGTCCAGCTAGTATGCAATTACAGAACACAGCCACTGGTTCTTGGGCACCTCATCCTCATCTACAGGTCAGTAAAGGGGAGGAATGAAAGTTATGTACTTACCATAACTGTTGATCTTCCTTAATGTCTTCTCCATAGATTACCATGAATGGTTCTGAGCTGGAGGCGATAGGACTCTGCAGGAGCCAGACTATTTCTAGTGGGAGCTGGTGTCACAAGTAGACCCTGTGCACATGTCACCACATGTGCCCATTGGTATACAGCTGCCCCAGTCCCCAACCACCTCAGTACCTTTTTTACCATGGAGGTAAGCAGCATGAACCTAACAAGTACACTATGCACTAACTAAGAGCATAAAATAGCCCTGGTGGTCCATGCAAGAAGGGCCGCCAATTCCAGTAACAGTGTCTTCACAGCCCAAACCAAGAAAAAAGAGGGGTGAAGACCATAACACAATACTGGAGTGAATCTGGGGGATGGTGGATTGGCGTGGTAATTTATGGAGAAGATATTGAGGAAGATTAACGTTTACGTTAAGTAACTTCTGTATCTTTCAAGAATCAATCTTCTCCATAGCTTTCCACTGATGGGTCAGATTACCGAGCTGAGATAAAGTATCCTGGACTACGAAGGCTGGAGGTCAGGACTCTCTCAGGATAGTAATCCAGTCAGAACTGTCCTGCCAAAAGTGTCATGTTGCCTGGCATAGACATCCAGGGTATACTGCTTGGAAAAGTGTGCTCTGTGCTCCAAGCTGTAGCCCTGCAGATTTCTACAATTGGCACTAAGTGTATCTCTGCCAAGGAAGTGACTACTGCTCTGATGGAGTGAGCATGCACTTTGCCCACTCGCTTTACCCCTGCCATGATACAGCAGTGGAGAAGGCACTTCACAATCCAAGAGGACATGCACTTGATTGTGTGACAGGCAGTCCCTTTCGATTGGAGTGGAAAGTGACAAAGTATTTTTGCCTTTCTGTAGTCCCTGGTCCTGTCCAGGTAAAACCTAAGGACCCTTTCTACATCCAGGGAATGGAGAGTCCTCTCTCTCTCGCTCTCATTCTGGAAATTGGTAAAGTAGGTATGTACAATCAGGACCTGCTTCAAGTGGGACTCCAACACCACCTTAGGAAGAAACTTGGGGGGTATGGAGCACTACCTTGTCTTTATGGAAAACAGTACACAGAGGATCTGTGACCAATGTATGGATTTCAGACACTGCGTGCAGAGGTGATGGCCACTAGAAATGCTGCTTTCCTAGTCAGATATTTCATGTCACAAGTCACAACAGGCTTGAGAGACTCGTGAGTGAGCATATCCAGCACAATACTGAGGTCCCAGGAAGCCACTGGCTTCCTAATGGGGGACCTTGTGTGCAAGATACCCCTGAGGAACCTATTGAACAGTGGCAGCTTCACCAAAGAAAGGGTGCCTACAGGTTTGTGGTATGTTGATACAGCGGACAAATGGACCTTAACTGGAATACTGCAGTCCTGCATCTGAAAGGTCCAGTAACTACTCCAAAACATTTTCAGGTGGACACTTAAAAGGGTCTATGGGGGTTCTGGAACACCAGATGGAAAAGCCTTTCCACTTGGCTGTGTATATTTTCCTTGTGAAATGTTTATGAGCAGCGAACAGTATCTCAGAGACCATCTGAGACACCCTGAAACTGTTCACTTCTTTTTCTTCAGGAGCAAGGCCTGGAGATGAAGAGAGTGCAAGTTGGGGTAGACTAACTGACTATGGGATTGGGACAGTAAGTCCATCCAGAGTGGAAGAGTCCTCAGTTTGCTGAATGAAAGTCGATTCAATAAAGGAAACAAAATCTTCCAAGGCCAGCAAGGGCCACAAGAATAGGAGTCTTCAAGTATGTAAAGGGAATAACTGTGAGCAGAAACAAGGAGCTGTTTAGGCTAAAAAAGGGGGGAACAACAAGGGGGCATGAGTGGAAACTTGAGGGAGGAAATTATAGGGGGGACGTAGGAGGCATTATTTCACTGAGAGGGTGGTGGAGCCATGGAATGGCTGCCGAAGAGGCTGGTGGAGGAAGGCAGAGGGGAGGGCTTCAAGAAGGGGTGGGACATGTACAAGGGGATTCTAAATCCAATTAAGTCCCTCTTGGGGGCTGGGGGTGTGGAATAGCGAGCAACCACTAGGTGTCTGGCTACCGGGCAGACATGACAGACCATTAGAACTATTCTTCTGGCTTTTAGAATGTAAGAATCATCTTGCCCAGTGTACCTCCAGATTGAATAGTACTCCCAAAATGAGAGGAACTGGAGAGAATGCATACAGGCACAGACTGTGCCACTGTAGTCTGGATTCTTCCTGACAGAAAATGCCAAGTTCTACATTTCTGAAGCAAAACTGAGGCTGTTTGGCATTAAATGGAAATGCAAAAAGGTTCATGTCTGTGGGTCCCCACTTGTTGAGCAACAGTCTCATGACATCTGAGGCTAATGACCACTCATGAGGGTCTGTTGCTGTTCGACTTAACTAGTCTTCCAGAGTGTTCTGGACTCCTGGCAGATATATGGCCTGGAGCAGCGTTCCCTATTCCTAGTACCATTCCCACACTCTCACTGCCTCCCCCTCAGAAAGGGTAAGAGTGTGCTCCTCCCTGTCTGTTGACATAATACATGACAGATTTATTGTCTGTTTGGAGAAGAACTGTCTTTTGGCTGACCAAGTTCAACAGGACTTATAGCCGGCTGTAAAGAACTGCATGCATCTCCATCACATTTTTATGTGGAGATGCGCTTCTGAGGATTCCCAGACTCATTGTGTCAGGAGACCCTACAGTGGCCTCCCCACCTCAGTAAGGAGGCACCCATTGTAAGAGTCACCTCCGGCTCTGGTGGGGAGAGGGGGAAGCCCTGAAGGAGACTGTCCCCCACTGAACACCATAGCAGAGACCACAATACAGGTTTGTTCACCTGAATGGGGTAGTTCTGAGGGTGTGATGCTTGAGACCCCTGGGCACAGAGCATCCACTGGGTCATTTTCAGGTGCAGCCTTACTAGGAGGACTGTGAACACTGATGATGCCATGAGTCCCAATATGAACTGCATGGAATGAGCTGATACAATCTTGCACTCCATGTTAATACATCAAAGTACTTTCTAAAGATTCACAGCACTGACAAAAGCCCAAAGGGTTGGACTCTGAACTGGTAATGTTGCCTCTCCGCGCAGAAATGTAGGTATTTGTGCTGGCTGGGGTGCACCAATATGTGCTGGTATGCATTCTGAATATCCAGGGATGCTAGCCAGTGCTATTGTTTCAGAAAAGGTAGCAAGGATCCCAGAGAGACCACCCTGAATTTTTCTTGATCCATGTACTCCTTCAGTTTTCGGAGGTCAAGAATGGGGCGCATGCTCCGGATGTCTTGGTTACTAGGAAGTAGTGGGAGCAGAAAGAACAGTTATGTAAGAAATTAGCATAACAGTAGATCTTTGAAGGGATCTCGGTCATCAGGTTACACTGTGGGAACCTTCACCGTCAGTTAAGGGGAATTCACATGGAAGATTTTCAGCAGTAAAACTGGGGCTGCCCACGCAGTCGACGTTGGCCATCAGCAACCCCATATAGGCGTAGGTGGTCCCACTCCCTCCTCAGTTCATTCCCTCCAGAGACAAAGGGAGCAAGGCTGATGCCCTGTGGAACCACTGAGAGACAGAGGGACCCAGCTCTCAATATAAGCTAGGAAACAACAGATAGCCAGGTCCTAGACAGAAGCCCCAAGAAGGGGGATAGTGGGAGGGAAATCATATGTGATGACTGAGATCCCCTCGAAGATCTACTGTTACAGTAAGTTTTTACGTGACTGTTCTATCTTCTTTGGGGGTATCTCAGTTATCAGGTTGCCCAACAGGAACGGGTACCAAGCACTGACAAGTGGAAAACAGTCTGGGAGGCTGAATCTCCATAAACTTAAGACAGGAATCCTTGTAACACAGCCCTGCCAAAACCTGCACAGGCTCTTGAGGCAATGTCCAGACTGTAATGCTTGGTTAAAGTGTGGACTGTACTCCAGGTGACAGCTACACAAATATTAGCTGTTAAGACCGCTTTGAAACAAGCCACTGAGGTAGCCATACCTCTGGTAGAATGAGCTTTGACAGCACCAAGCAGCTCTTTGCAGTACTTGTTGTAGCAGAACACAATGCAATTTGCCAACCATTTGGATAAGCACTGCTTAGAAACTGAAGCACCCTCTCTTCCAGGGGTGAAAGAAACAAACAACTGCTTTGACTTTCTAGACTATTTAGTCCGAAGCAGTTAATACTTCAATGTTCTGCGCACATCTAATGTATGCAACAGTGCTTCTCCTGGATTGGCATGCTCAGGAAAAAAAACAGGAAGGGGGACAGAATGATTTAGTGTGAACTCAGAAACCACCTTGGACAAAAACTTAGGATCTGTGTGCAAAGATACCGTCTTTGTGAAAAATCAAATAAGGCTACTCACACCAGAGGTCCTGAAGCTCTGAAATTCTTTGAGCAGAAGTAATTGCAACTAAAAATAGTGCTTTCCAAGAAAGAAAGCTCAAATTGAGATTGATTCAAAAGGTGACAGGGTCAACTTTTCCAACACACAATTCAAGTCCCAAGCTGGGACAGGGAATGGATTGGAGGTTTCAGATGCAGGATGCTCCTAAGAAAAGTACGGGCGACATCCAGCTGAGCAATAGTGCAGTCACCCATGGACTTATGAAAAGCAGAAATAGCCAAAAGGTTGAACTTGAGAGAACACTGGAGGCCTGAGTCAGACAAAGAAATCAGGTAGTCTGGGATGTGATTCACTGAGCAGATGAAGGGGTCTAGGGAATGTCTGGCAGCCCAGATGGCAAACCGTTTCCACTTCATGGCATAAGTGACACAGGTGGAAGGCTTGCGGGTGGCCACCAGGATGACCACCACCCTGCTAGAGACCCCAAACCTGGCAATGGCTATGTCCTCAGGAGCCAGGCTTGCAGATGGAGAGACCTGAGATTGGGATGGATCAGGGTTCCCCTAATACTGGGTCAGAAGATCCCTGCAAAGGGGCAGAGGGATCGGAGGTTCCTCCGCCAGCTGCTGAAGTAGAAGGAAACAGATCTGGCTTGATCAGCACCCTTTGAATTAGAGGAAATGGAGGGAATGCATACAGAAATCTCCTGTTCCAAGAGAGGAACAACGGATCTCACCAGAAAACTCCAGGCCCTGGATCTAGCAAGCAGAAACTGGGTAGTTTTGCATTGAGTGGGGACACAAAAAGGTCCAACTCTGGATGACCTCATCTGTCAGATTTTCTGCTATGGATGAGAGAAGCTCTCATTTGTGCATGCTGGACTGAGTCCTGCTGAGACTGTCTGCCAGGGTGTTTAGGACACCTGGCATGTGGACCGCAGAGAGTCTCAGACTGTGCTCCAGTGCCCAATACCACACTCTCATTGCTTCCCTGGAAAGGAGATACAAAGTGAGTCCTGCCCTGCTTGTTGATGTAGTGAATGGCACTCAAGATTGTTCGACTGCACAAGCAGTTGACCTGGAGCAAGATGCTCCTGAAATGCCTGCATGGCATAGAGCACCGTTCTCATTTCCATGACACTGATATGCACAGTGGCTTCCCACTGGGACTAGGAGCCCTGGGTTTGGAAGGGACCCAAGTGTGCTCCCCAGCCTAGACTTGAAGCATCAATGGTTAGAATCTGATGCAGGGAAGAAATCTGGAAGGGAACCCCTTGAAGAAGATGCAAGGGGTCCATCCACCACTGCAGTACTTTGCATACTGGAGAGGAGACCAGGACTTGTTGGTCTAACTCATCCATGCACTGGTACCATTGCATCCTGAGGGTCCACTGAAGGGTGCACATGTAAAGCCTGGCCAGTGGAACAGTGGAAATGGCCACTGTCATTAGACCCAACAACCTGAGGTACAGTCTGGCAGGAATGTACTGACTCCAAGCAACTTCCTGAGCTTGAGCTAGAAGGCACTCCACCCTGTTTTGGGTCAGGAAGGCCTTCCCCTGCTTGGAATCCAGGACCACCCCTATATATTGCAGTCTTTGGGACAGTACTAGAACCGACTTAGGTAGGTTGACAGTAATGCCCAGGGAGTGGCAGAGGTGTAGAGTGCGCCCCAGTGCCAGTAAGAGCTGTTACCTGGATGGGGCCTTGAAAAGCCAATCATCCAGGTAAGGGAAGGGAAGACATACAGTCTCCTCCCTTCTGAGGGCTGCTGCTACTGCTGTGGCTAAGCACTTGGTAAAGGCACGTGGCACAGAGGACAAGCCAAGGGGCAGCACTTTGAACTGATAATGCTCACCCTGAAAGGCAAAATGAAGAAACCTCCTGTGACGAGGAAAGACTGAGATGTGCAGGTAAGCATCCTGCATGTCCAGTGAGCAGAATCAATCCTTGGTCTTGAGGAGGGGCATAAAGCCTGGCAAAGTTACCATCTGGAACATTTTGTACTGGACAAAGAGATTGAGGTCTTTCATATCTAAAATGGGTCGCAGATCTCTTTTTGGGGACCAGGAAAAACCTGGAATTAACCCTTGCTTTTTCTGTTGCCTAGGCACCAGTTTGCCTGCCTGCTTGCACAACAGAGACTGTACTTCCTTCTGGAGAACAGACAAGTGACCAGGGGATAGTTGGAGGGTGGGGGAGGGGTATCTGGAGGCTGCTGGATGAGCGCCAGGGTATGACTTATCTCTATGATCTGCAAGATCCATGCATCTGAAGTTATGGTTCTCCACTGATTCAGATGGAAGGAAAAACGACCTCCAACCACCACCTCCTGGGTCTGGAGCAAAGGAGGGGAGTCTTGCAGATCATTTATGAGGTCCTGGACATCAGGGCTGAAGAGCTTGATTCCATTGAAAGGGGCGTTAAGCACCTTGTTTTGCACATCAGCTGCAAATCTGGAGACTCTGAGCCAGGAGTACCTACGAAGACATAAGCCAGTTGCAGCTGCCCTGACCACTGTATCGGCCATGTCACACAGGGCCCTGAGGAGATGTTTACTGCCATCTTACACAGTTTGCAAGCACTGGAGCAATTTTTGCTTCTGGGAGCCATCGGGAAGGCCTTGGGCAGCAGCCTTGCCTTTTCTCCAGTTGGCATTCTGGAATTTAACCATGTGTGACAGTTTACAATCCTCGGGCCCAAGGCGGAGGAGGTGTAAACCCTTTTACCCCAGAGGTCATTCCTGCAGGATTCCTTGTCTGGCGGAAGGGAACTAAGGTGCTTAGGCACCTTGGATCTGCCATGGGCTGCCTTGATGACCAGAGTCAGTTTTGGCCTGGGCAGCAAAGTAATGAAGGCCCTGAGGGGCATTATTGAGTTTGTCCGCTCTATATGTCATAGCTGGTACCATGTCTGGTCTGTGCCAGGCTGCTTTAGCGGCATTCATCAGGGCTGGCAGCATTGGAGGAATGATCTTAGGGGGAGATTAAGGAACCTCCAGGAAGTCCACCAGATCTTTCCTGTTGACATCCTCCTCCTCAGTCTAGAAGCCCATGGTGTCAGACAACTGCTTCATGACACTGAAAAAGGTAGCATCCTCAGGAGGAGACCTGGGAGTATGCTTGACAGAGTCATCACTGACTGAAGAGGCAGTGGACTTATCTGAGATGAGGATTTCTTCCTCTTCATCCTCAGTGTCATCAGGGAGGATGAGATCAGGAGGATAAGGAGGATAATCCTCTTTGACATCGACCTCCTTGTCTGGGTCTGGAGTCGGATGCGCTGCTCTCGGCCCGCGGGGAGTCTCCCTGGGTCAATGAACAGGTGTTGACGATGAAGTTGCCATCGACAGTGCCGGTGATGAGGTCCTGTTGAAGGCACCCAGCTGCTGAATGAGTACATTTGTGAATTTAACAGGTACTTCATTCAGGCCTATAGTGGTCATCGATGGAGGGGGTGGTTTGTCGGCATGGGAGCCAACAACCTTCCGTCCTGGAAGCCCGATGTGTCTGCAGCCCTGGGAGTAGAAGGGGCAGGCCTCAATGGAGTCATTGCTGATGTGCCAGTCATCAACAGTGGAGGGGCCAATAATCCAGAGGTCAACGGACGAGTGCCATGGAAGTCGGGCAGAGGAGCTGTTGATATAGGTCTGGAAGGAACCGAGACCTAGACAGTTAGTCTCTTCATCGAGGCAGCTGCCTTCGATAAACAGCCCCCAGAAGAAGAAGAGGCCAATGGGGAATGGGATTGCTGCCAGGAGGGAGCAGTCGTGATACTGGTCTTTTTTTGTGACTTTTCCCCGAGGACTTGTCTCGGACCTTGGAGGCCTGGGAGCTTATAGATCCAGTGGACGAGGCCCCAGAGGACCCCTGCCTGGAGCTGGCTACCTGTTCCATGAACTGTTTTAGAGCCTTCCTGCATTGCCTAAGGGTTATTTGTTTAAACTTCTGGCAGAGTTCACAGTTGGAGACGTCGTGGTCATTCATAAGACAGCAGACACAAACAAAGTGTTCATCTGTAGAGGCAATCTTCTTTCCACAGCGGCAGCGACGGAAAAGAGAAGAGGAAGGATTAACTCTCAACATAAACAAAAGGAAAAAAATCCCCAAAAGAGATTTTTTTTAAAGGTAATAGGGAAAAAAACTCCATAGGCCAAAAAAGGCATGAACACTGCAATGAAGCTTCCACGGAAACTGTGCTTGGAAGTCGACGGCGGAGAAGAACTGAGGAGGGAGTGGGGCCGGCTACGTCTATATAGCATTGCTGATGCTGGCTGATGTCAACAGCATGGGAGGCCCCAGTTGTACTGCTGAAAATCTTCTGTGTGGATTCCCCTTCACCGATGGCAAAGGTTCCTGCAGTATAACCTGATGATGGAGATACCCCCAAAGAAGATCTCTTTTTTCTGTTCTGACTCTGGCACTATTTCCACTGCCCTGTTTCTCAACAGGCCTGCAATCTCCTATATCAGCAGCTATGACGTCTGAACTAACAAGGTAAATTGCCTCTTGGGCAGATTGCTGGGTGGGTTTCAAAAACTTTAGGCAGTATCACTCGCGGAAGATCCTTAGAACTCAGTTGTCCATCAAAATAGCTTCCCATTGACAGTAAAACTGAGTGTGGTGCCCCCCCCCCACCAGGTAGTAAGAAGTAGCAGACGTAAAATGTATTTGTTGAGCACCCTATTCCTGATGCTCAGAGCACTTTTTAGATCTGTACACAACAAGGGACATATAGTATAGCTTAAAACAAACCAATAACTTATTGTATAAAACAGCCTCATTAACATAATAAATACTAATAAATAATATGAGAATGATCAGTGGTAGCTAATAAATTCAGAGGCTACCTGATGGTAAAAGCCCTCCATAAACAGAAGGCTCTTCAGTCCCCTTTTAAAGGCTTCCACTGAGGGGTCCTCCCTCAGTAATCTTGGTTATCTGTTTTAAAAGGCTGAGCCGGCTGACTCAAAGGACTGATCCCCTGATGATTTCAGTCTTGCCCTAGGAACAGTAAGTAGGCCCTCCTCAGAAGGGCGGAGGGGTGGGAGGTATGATATGGAGTATAGGGGTCTCTCAGGTAACCATGATATAGTCAGTATAGGGACTCATCGGCAGCCAATGCAGTTCACGTAGGACCAGGGTTATATGACAAGATCTGGGAAGGCCTGTCAATATCGAGGCCGTTGCATTCTGCACCTGCTATAGGCATTGCATGACACCTCCATGAACCTCGAGGTACAGAGCATTGCAGTAATTGAGTCTGGAAGTGACAAATGCATGCAGTAGTGATGGCAGGTCTTTAGTTGGGATTAAGGCTTTAATCCAAAAGATGTTTCTGAAATGGTAAAAGTTACTCTGGACTACAGCAGACACTTGAGCCTCAAGTATCTGCCTGTCATCCAGAATGACTCCCAGATTCTTTACCTTAGCAGAGGCCAACATTCTAGAGGACTGAAACACAAGGCCGGTTGACTCCTCAGAGACCTTTTCACCCCTCATCTGACCAGGCTCAATCACCAGCACCTCTGTTTTATCCAGGTTACATCTCAGCCAGCTCAAGGACATCCAGTCCTTGATCTTGGCCAAACACGAATTTAGTACATCGACCACATCAGGCGTCCCAGGTGCAAACAACAGATACAATTGGTTGTCATCTGCACAGCAGTGAAAACCCAGATTGTATTGTCTAATGATCCCTCCAAGGGTTAGCATGTACACTGCAAACAACACGGGACAGAGAATCAAACCCTGGGGTATGCCACAGAGTAGGGGCTTTGGGAGTGAGAAAAAATTCCCCAGTACCACCCTCTGTGTCCTATCACTGAGGAAGGACTCAAAGCAGTGGACAACAGAGCTGATGAGACCACAGTACTCCCCAAGATGATCTAACAACAATCTATGGTCCACAGTGTCAAAAGCTGATGAGAGATTGAGGACAAGAGCTGACTGATTTCCTCAATCTTTTGCCCTGAGAAGGTCACTGTGCACTCTTACCAGTGCGATCTCTGTACTGTGCTTGGACTTAAATCCCGGCTGCAGAGGCCCACAGATGTCAAAAGCCATGAGGTGTGCCTCAAGATACAGTGTCACTGTCTTCTAAGTAACCTTTCCCAAAAAGGAGAGGTTTGTCTATTTATCAAGCAGTTTGGGTCCAATGATGTGCTTTTCAAAAGAAGCCTTACCAGTGCATCTTTCAATACGCATGGAAGGGACCTCTCTGAAAGGGAGCACTGGCCTAACTTGGCAAACACTGGCCTCAGGAATCCTGCACAACCCACTAGGAAGCATGCCGGACCAGGGTCCAGTACACAAAAAGTGTGCAGCAACTCTGAAATCACCTCACAGACTTCTGCTACCAAGACTGACTTAAATTAACCCAAATCAGTCTCTCGGGTTTCAATATTTAGTTTAATTGAAACACAATTTGGTGTTATATTATTCCCCTTTAGTTAGAAAAACATTTAATTTATATTTTAAATATTACATTTAGTGATCCGGACTCTCCGCAGGTGGTAGCAGTCTAGTGAGTTTTTTCGAACAGCATAACAAGATATTTCGGGAAATAACATTTACTTAGTTTTTAAGTATCCTTATGTTAATTAAATTTACTTTCACGCTACCCTTATATTTCAAAATAATTAATAGAGTTTGGCAGCCTGGTTGATTGCTGGGGACCCAGTATTTTTAAGAAGTTTTTAAATTGTTCTTCTTAAATTAGTAGTTAAGTAGTGGTTTCTATGCTGGATTAGTTAGGAGAACACGTTCATATATTCAATTAGGGCTGTGCTATTGTGCACCTCAATGGTGGCAGTTTGAGATATACTGAACTACACTATTTTAGGGGTGGTAGTTGGACCATAGCTCATCGCAATTGCAGGGTTTATTTAACTCTAAAAATTGATTAGCGTTTTGCTCATAAATGTTCTAAAACATTGTGAAAATGCATAGCACTTGCCTCACTGTGTTTAACGAACATAACACTTCTAGAAAACCTATATAAATGCTTTCTGTACAGTTAGTATTGCCTCAAGAAAAAAACTGCTAATCAATTATTTAAAACCCTGCAATTGCTATATGATCATATGGCAATTAATAATTTATTGTCAACAACTGTTTACAATTTCTAAGTTTGTTTTCCATTTTGTTTTTATCTATTTTTCTTGAATATTTCTTTTCATTTTACTTCAAAATCACTAGTTTTAATAATTGATTTATTGTCAATAATGATGTTTGAGTTAACTAGACATAGACAGATCAGGTTGGGCTATATATAGTCTTATTTTTTGTGTTAGCTTTCACCCCTTTAAATGTAGATTCACAACCCAGTTGAGTCAATGAAACCAATCAGTTATAAGTTAACTTTTCTCAAACAGGTACAATTATTATGTAAATGGAATTAAAATTAAATCTACTACATAACAATTTAACATCTCTCAACAAACTACTACTTAGGTTATTTTCCAACAATAAAATGGGGGATGTATTTTGTCTCAAGATGTGGTAAAGTCAAAGGACCGTAAAAAAGCTTTATTGCATGTGACTGGTCCTTATGCTGATGCTCACCTCTGGCTCTGTGCATCCCCCCCTGACCCCAATCATGAAACAAGACTGACAGGTGAGTCAATTCAAAGTGTTCATTCCAATGACTTAAATATAGTCCATCTAAATATTCAGAGTCTCCTTGCTAAGTGGGACCAGTTTGAGGCATAGGTGGGGGTAAACAATTTTGAGGTTATAGCACTATCAGAGACTTGGATGAGTGACAGAATTTGTACTGTAAAAGTAAATCTCAATGGATATTCAATCTTTAGGCTGGATAGGATTGGGAAAAGAGGAGGAAGCAGCATTCATTCATTTATGTCACCTCCACACTACAGGCTAAGAACATTCTTCACAATTAACTCTTAGTGGAATTAATTTTCTTTCAGTTGACATAATATTATGGAAAGTGAAATGCCTTATGATTAGCACAGTTTATATACTCCAAGGAAAAAGTGAAACTGGTTTAGTAATTGTCTCCACTTTAAGGAAATCCCTCCCGGTAAATCGTGAACAGATTCTAACTGGTGACTTCAATATTAACTGGGGAGATGATAAACATATTGTTGTAAGGGATCTTTTCCAAGAGTTAGGAATCCAACAGCTTATAGATGAAATTACAAGGCCCAGTCCCAAAACTGGACATGGTACAATCCTGGATTTGATTGTTGTTACACATTCATCCAGGACTGCCAGTTCAGGGTTGTTCCCAGACATAT
Source organism: Neoceratodus forsteri (assembly GCA_016271365.2). NCBI lineage: Eukaryota > Metazoa > Chordata > Ceratodontiformes > Ceratodontidae > Neoceratodus > Neoceratodus forsteri. Next base: position 1,278,611,548 of record CM057459.1, on the reverse strand, counting down.
TAAGTGACGATACACCCACTTACTGTAACTGAACAGTTAAGAGGGAGGGTAGGCCCCTGGTATACATTTTTGTTAGAAAGTTGGAGGCAGCTAGGATTAGTCGACTAAAACAAGCTTTGAGAGAAACAGATTGGTCCTTTCTTGAATCTGTATCAGATCTTGATGTTTCAATAGAAAGATTTTGTATTTTGTTTAATGCTATTTGTGATAAATACATCCCCAAGAAAATGATGAGAATATGATCCCCAAAAAGGACTGGGTTACATCTGATTTACTAAAATTAATGAAAAAGAGAGATAGGTTATGGAAAATTTATAAGGAAGATAGAGAGCCCCAATCTTTGGTGGACTTTAAATATTGGCGGAACAAATACAAATCAGAAATTAAAAAGGCTAAAATTATTTATTTCAGAGATAAGCAGCAAGGAGACTTTGGTAATTCAAAAAAATATTTAGGCTACCTCAATTTCCTTCTTGAGAAAGACAGAAATTTCTATGATAAGAAAACATGATGTAATAAATGATCCCAACTAATTTTGGAAATGTTCAATGAATATTTTGGAAATCTAGATAGGTTTAGGCCTGAGTCATCTAAAAATATGTCCCTTTCTGGAGATAGGAGTTTACCAGAGACTAATAATCCAAAATTTTATTTTCGTATAAATCTCCCCTAATATTATCCAAAAATATGTTAATAGATATAATCCTAGGCTCAATGCTGGTTCAGATGGGCTTGATTTCAAAATGTTTAAACTTACTATTTCAGAACAAGTATATCCTGTCTCCTTACTTTTTAATTTTTCCCTCAAGCATAGTATTTTCCTTGCAAAATGGAAACTGGCAATAATTCATCCTATCTTAAGTGGCAACAGGGACGATGTTGTCAGCTATAGACCTATTTACTTGTCCTCCCTTTCCAAAATATTTGAGCAAATAATTTTTGATCACGCCCCTGCCTTTTTGGATAAATACAAAATAGTTCCTGAAACCCAGCATGGTTTTAGGACTCAGCACAGCACTATGACAGCCTTGGCGAGGTTAACAAGCAACGTGCAGGGGGCCATTGATAAGGGTCACTCTGTCGCTGGAATTTCTGTTGACCTCACCAAGGCTTTCGATTTGGTGGATCACTCCTTATTGCAAGACACATTAAATGAATGTAATTTTTCAGTTGATACCATCAAATGATTTACAAGTTATCTTACAGAAAGATTCCAAGAGACATTGTATCTGGACACTCTTCTGACCCATTACCAATTTATTGTGGAGTACAGCAGGGATCCATATTATGCCCCCTTCTGTTTATACTTTTTCTCAATTCTATGCCAACATCCTGTAGGAATTCAGAAGTAATACTGTACGTGGATGACACGGTTATTTTAAACATCAACTCAGATGTAAACAAAGCCATTGAAAAAGCTCATATTGACTTTAATTCGCTACAGACCTGGCTATTAAATAAAAAGATGGTACTTAATACTAAAAAAACTAAGCACATGATATTTTTCAGCCCTAGGACCATCAGCCATATAGAGAAAGACATATGTGACCTCAACAGTAATCTACTCGAACAAGTAAAAAGCTTCAAGTATCTTGGGGTGATTATTGATGAAGCCTTGACTTTTGAAAATCACATCGAAACAATGATAAAGAAGATCCACCAGAGGTTGGGTGCCCATTTTAGGATCAGGAAGTGTTTGTTACCAGAAACGTGAAGGCTTTTTGCTAATAGTTTCCTGTTCTCTACGATAGGTGATGGACTCACTGTCTTCTATGCAGCTAATGACACCACCATTTCAAAACTTAAAGTGGCCTATAATAGTATTTGCAGATTTATTACAAACTTACCCAGACGTACGCAGCATTGTGAGCTATATTTTGCTGCAGATTGTCTATCCTTGGATGATAGATTTAAGTTAAACATGAGCATGTTAATATACCAAAACTCCTTGGGTTTACTCCCTGAGAAGATTTCAACTTTATTTAAAATCAACTCATATACCCATGAGACTAGATTAGCCCCTTTTAGACATTACATTGTTCTCTGCTTTAAAAAATCCTGTAATCAGTGGTCATTTTTATACAAAGCTCCACTGTATTTCAGAAAATAGGCTAACAAAATCCCGGGCTTTCATTGGCTGATAGCCCTGGCAAGCTGGGTATCTATCAGACAACAAAGCCCAGGCAGTGCCGGTCCCCACAGACCTCATCACCAATATCAAGCTGCACTGGAATTTTGAATTTAAAATGCCCCACCATTTTTTCTGTCTCGCTAAGTGAGAGCTGAGACCAGACTCCAGTCTTCCAGCCATTTTCCCAATCTCTCCTATTCCTCTGATTTGTTGCTCAGTAAATAATATGAAGTTTAAAAAAATGAGCTGATCATCAACTTGGACCCGATTGACTACCGTAATGTTTACCTATCTCTTATGACTTCGCTCAGCTATGCTGGCCTCCAATCATGCTCAAATTCATTTACTGACGATTGTGTCAGTGTTCCCATACTGCACAAAATCTCTCTCCCAGCCATGCTGTAACAGACACTTCTGATTTAAGACAAAAAAAGCACAAGAAAATGGCTACTGTCTATTGAGTACCCCCCTCCCCCTGCGCTCCAACACTCTGCCATCCTTCTCCCAAAGAAACCGATAGGATCACGTTGGACTCTATGGATTTAAAAAACTCATGGAACAGTTTTATCTTTTTTTTTCATGGTAACAGCACCATGGTTTATTATCTTTCTCACCCGCTCATTCACTGAAGCAGTTTAAAGTCGGAGTGGTGAAAAGAAAGGCCCAGTTTACCTTTCCTTTGGAGAAGAGAAACCATAAGTACCCAAGCACAAAACATTCTTTATATCAAATAAAGCATTTTTCAGCTACAACACTACTCTTGTAAAGCTACAGAGCATGCTGCATCTCCCGCTCCATCAAAGGCTGGCTGCTCTAGTAGCTGTTACGAGTCAGCAACACATCTGCAGCTATGGAGAGTCAAAGTTAAGAAACTGCCACCACTGCTCCTCAGCCCAATTTTCTAGATCCCTAAGGTGAAGAAATACCAGCCCAGACAAGTGTCCCTGCTTATAAATGCACAGGAAAACAGAAATGATATGCAAAAATGTACCTGTTTTCTACAAGCGTACTTTTTTTTTTCCTCTGACAGTTCGCTCCACCATCACCACTGATCTTCGGGTCCCGACCATCCCTCCTGAGCAGCTCCATAGTGTGTCTGCCCACCTGCCAGCGTGTTACTATCCTGTTGCAACCCCAAAGCTATAGCAATGTTAAAAATCTTATATACCTCTGTGTATGTTAAACTTCAAGCATGTAATAACGGGAGACACACACCACACACGCGTTGGCTTAAGAAATGCAAAACCAATAGGGAAATGAAAATGATCAATACTTCTGTAAGGTTTCACAAAGAAAAATGATTTTGTCCCTCCCCCACGGTCAGAATGTACTTCAGTGTAGTTAATTTTTTTTTCTTATTCTATTTGTTAGGGACTATTTTTTGTCCCACATTTAAAAATGTTCAATAAGAAATAATGTATTTGTTTTCAAACTTAAAAATCTCTGTTAGTCTGTTGTTTCCACCTTCTTACCATTTTTTCTAAGCACAATAATACCCTCCAGGGTGGGCAGTATTGAGCAATGCCAGACCTTCCGGGGCTATAAGGCCCTCCGCCTGTGGCGTCGGGCCTCATCACGCCCCTGGGTGATCCGGTATTGACCAATACCGCCCACCCTGTCAGGTATTATTGCTTGCATAATTCCCTCCCAGCAGAGATTAGGGACACCACTCCTTTTACAAGATCAGTTATTAACTATTTATGCTAATAAAACACATGCAAATGTTTTGATACAGTCTGAATGTACTGACCTTGTATGTAATTGTATCTGTACTCAATTTATGTCTTATGATCTTTGTTATATGGTTGTTTTTTAAACTTGTCACTGATGAAAATATGCATTTATGCTCACTGTCCTAAAAGTATAAAAATAAACATTGAATGAAATGAAATCTACTCCAAACATGAGAAGTGCACCAGTTTACAAATGGCTCAACCCTACTGCGTTGCGACAACCCAAATGGGGAGATCTCAGACCAAACAGAAGCTACTCTGTCAGAGGAAAAACAGGCAAACTCTTCACGATGAGTGGATGAAAAAGCTCTCATTGATTGTAGACAAACTGGATTAAATTGTTTGTCCACCATCTGGAAGAGATGAACTGGTCAGTTTCTCCCTGCCCCAATTTCCCTAGACAGAAATACTGCCTTCTTGTGGGAAAATGTCCATTGATAATCACCATAGTGAGTCCTGAAAGCCAGCTTGTCCTTGTCATAGCCGGATCTCCTCCAACAATGCTCCCACCTGCAACCCCCAGTCTTCATCTCCCCAAGTCCCTGTCATATCATGAAGACCTCAAGTGCGAAGCCTGGGGTTGTTTACAAAATGATGCAATCACATCAAAAGCTGAGACAATGGCCCTGTCATAGGCCATCACCGCTACCTCCAATCCAGTCCCTCAGATAGCCATCACACCTGTGAGATCCATCACCACCTGGTGTCCATCTGGGGACATCTCATTCAAAGGGTGGTAACAAACTCTCTCCACAGGGGGTTGACTATGGGGGCCCAAACAAGAATCTCACTGTGCAGTGATCTGTCCAACTGACCAGATCAATCTTAAGGTTGTTAATCACATGTCCTACTAAGAAGCCCAAGTCCAAGTCATGATCGTGTTGGTGGGTCACAGAAGTAACCACTTGTGCTAGGCCTAGCAATTCCATCAGCTGGAGGAAATCCAGCCCAAACTGTGACTGTTCATCACCAATCCAGGAACTTATGTTACCCAGAATTAACCATCTGGGTGACTCCACCACCCTCTCAGTGACAAAGTCTGTGATCTCCTGCAGGCAAGCCCTCTCGTGCCCAGGAGGCCAGTATACCAGAAGAATCTTGCAACCTGCACCTGAACCCCCACACACTGCCATGTATTCAAATGACAAGGCTTCCCCCACTGAGTGCATAGTGAAAAACTCAGATTGAAAACAAATGGCACTCTCCCTCACACCGTGATCCCTCCATGGACAATAAACCTTGAAGAATCTGACTGGGAGACCCCACTTCCAGAACTGGACTGAAATCATTACTCAGCCAGGTCTATGTGATGCAAGACAGATCAAGCAAACAACAAGACATTAAATCTGCCAAAATAGCAAACTTGTTACTCAATGATCTGGCATTGCACACCACTGCCCAAAGTGGACAAGTAGAGGCTGCTGGCCTACAGGCTACATGCATACTCCATCCAGTGGGAGCACTAGGTATGAGTACCAACCATGTATGGCCTCTCTCTAGGTCCCATTTCACTCCAGGGCACCTCTAAGTACACATCAAACCTATACTACCCCCCCATTAGCACTCCCCATTTCACAACCCTACCATTCTGCCTCCTTACAATGCTCACCTCCCTGCAGCACCTATATACCACCACCAAAAGGGAGGTCATTGAAGGGGCAGAGGTCCAGCCTCTGGGATGGGAGTGGCTAAGCCTAGAAGCCTGAGACCCCACACATACTACCACTGACTTAAAATCCACCCACACAATAAAGCCCAAAGGAACTATTTATCACCAAACAGATTTCTATCCACCCCAACCCACCTAAACAATTACACCATAACTACAGTCAAAGTTAATACATAAACGATCTCCTACACATACACTTAGCAAACAATCCTATCCTAACCAGTCACATAAAAGGAGTGGTCCATCTTGGGCAGCTGAAGCAGACCCATGGCCAAAACTTCAGACTGTGGCACAGAATGCTTTTGTTGCCTATTCCTTCAGTTGTACTTTCTTTTTTGTTTGAAGTAATTGCATCTGTTTTGAGAGCCTCCTCTGCCCCTGCCATTAAAGGACTGTTTGTTATGGAAACAGCTGCATTCTCTACCCCTCTGTGGGTTGTACAGAGCCAGCCTAGAAGTCCTAGGGGTCATTCTAGTTTTATTAGACTCCTTAAGAGACTGTACCATCAAAGGGCACATTCATAATCTGTTGTTGGACATCTGGGGTGAAACCAGCAGTCCAGAACCCGAAGTGCTTTCTGATGCAGATACCTGCAGCCGCTGAAGGGGCTGTGGCATCAAAGGAATCCAGAGGCTTTTAGCTGGTGGCTACTGGCTTCAACAGCATATTTATCAGCCATCAGCATTTCCTGCTTAGCCTCCTAAAATGATTTAAGCTTGTACCAGAGGGTGTATGCATACTTGAAGAAATGGCCTTGGTAGCTAGCTATCCTCATGCCTAGGGTAGCTGAGGCACAGACCCACTTTCCCATGGTGTCTGCCTTGTGAGACTCCTTGTTAGTGGGAAGTGCTGTGACCTCCTTGAGTAACAAGCATTTGTCATCCTCATTCAAAATGATTATGGCATCAGCTATTGTCTGATTGAAAGATGTGGACTTAGATTTAGGAGCCACGTATTTTCTGTCCACTTGTTGGGGGCAGGTGCCAAGTTAGCAGGCTCATTCCAAGCTGCTTCAGAGAGGGTCTCCAAGGCTGGCTGCATGAGAAGAACATTGGAGACCAGGATATTAGGCATATTTAGGAACTCCAGCTGGAGGAGCCTAGTCTGGTCAATAGCTGCTGTCTCAAAATTTAAAATGTTGTGCATATTTTTGAACAGAATTTGAAAGGAGAAATCTTTCTGTGGTACAGTAACAGGAACAGGTTCAGGGTTCGCTGAGCCATAGTCATCCTCATTCCTGTCAGTAAAGATCAGGTCCAGATCTGACTCGTATCCTTCACCCAGAGGGTAGAAAGGGACCTTAATGGGTGACAGCATGGGCTGTGGCCTCATCAGAACTGACCCTGCCCTGGATAGGGTCTCAGGAATGGCATAGCTGGCAGCACCAATGTCAGCACCAAGGTAGGCCAAGAAGAGCCTCAGCCTAGTGCCAGATACAGCATCGTCTACATTACTGAGGGTCCAGCCATCCGCAAAGGACTTGGCACAGGCACCGTGGGTGCACCCATCACTGGAGTAGTCAGGGTCGACACCACAAATGGAGTCCTCCCCGCAGCACTGATGAAGGCTCCAGCACTGAGACCAGAGTTGAAGTCAACAGGATGCCTAACTCTGACATGACCAAAGGGAGCGTCAGCTCCAATGGCCCTGAACGGCGAGGAGGCAGCACCATCAATGGCGCTATCATACTTGTGCACTGAAACCACTTCTTCATAAGAGCTTCCCAGTGGCCACATTTCTCACCAGAGGCCCCCCCTACTGGACAGAGGGAGGGAAGGAGACACCAAGCCTGTAGGCTTAGGTGATCCCGGTGTCATCAGAGATGATGGTGAGATACCTGCGTAAACAGGCACCAAATACCTCACAGCAGAACAGCAAGAGGATTACCTGGATCGGTGCCTTGTCTTCCCCTTATGTTTTTTATGGGAAGAGTTTGAGGCTGAACTGCGCAAAGATCCCGACGCTTGAGTGTGTGTGGGATCTGCACAATTTCATTTTGCAATTCCGAGAGGACAGCCCATTACCAGAACACTTGCCCAGAGAAAGGCAGTAGCCACACACAGTCCAGTTGCTGGAGCAACCTGCCTGTTCATGTTCTCTATCTCCCATGGTCATCAACCATTTACAAGGTAGAGCTGAGAGAAAACTGTTAATTTCTGTTTGTGTAAAACTAAACTGTCACAAAAATAACACACTATTATAGACAGTGAAGTTCTAGCCCTGATGAGGAGAGCGAAGATGCTGTGCAGTCAACATTGGGGGGAAAAAAGGAACTAAGGTGGTTGGGGGATAGTGCCACTGCATACCAGTGGGCACATGCACCACAAGCTCCCACCAGAAAATTCTGGCTCCCAAGGGGTCCTATTGCATCCGATTCAGACCTATTAGTGGAAATCTGTGGAAAAGATTCATTCTCGTGTAACCCCCCCTACAAATGGGAGCTCCCGAAAAGTCTTCCTTGAGCTTGCCTAAATGCTCACTGCCAGGCTGGTGTCCTGGGTTTTAGCAGTTTAAATGTGATTGCCTGAGAGTGCCTGTATAGCCTCTACGTACTGTCTCTTTAAGAGCTGCCTGGATTGCAGTCATAAGTAATCCGAGAGGAAGCTCTGTTGAAAGGTGTAACTATTTGCTGAAAATCATTTAGAGTGATAATGATAATGTAGTTTGTCTAACCTGCCTTCTTTGCAGCAAGGACCGTTTTGTTTATCTCCACTATCTTGGTCCTGGACTGCAAATTGGACCAACCAGTACTGGTGGGACCTAAAATGGAGCTGGACTACTGGAGCTGTCTGGAGCCAAAATCTGTAGGAATTGTAGTTTTGGGCTTTTTGCGCCTTCTTGCACCTGAAGGGGGAGCCTTTGTTGTGACTGACAGGAGGATCAGCCAACCGCACCTTTTGGATCTTGGGGAATTTCCCAGGCTGCTGCAGCTAGTTTCAGTTTTGAGCTGAGAAGTGAAGAAGTAACAGTTCAAGTGATTTTGAGCAGCAGTTCTGTGCAGTTTTGCATGGGAGAACTGTGAAAGGGCTGAGTTTTGGCCTGCCTGTCTGCCGGCTATTCCTGAGAGAGAAAATAGAGTTTATTTGGACTAAATCCGAGTTGTGAAGACTATTTAAGCCACTGGACTGTGACCAGGTTTTAACCTGAAGAAGACCGAAATTTGCTGAATGCGATAGGCCTGTCAGGATTTTTAGCTGCTTTTGAAACCCCGGTTTGTGCAGAGACTTTACGATCATGACCGGAGAGCAGTTTGCCTGGTACAGTAGAATTTCCTTACATGTAAATGTGCTGTGTATTGAAAGTGGGTCGTGATTTGGTTCCCCACTATGTAAACTGTGTTCTGCTTGCTGGTACTGTTGAATCCTTTACATGTAAATGTGCTGTGTGTTGAAAGTGGGTCGTGATTTGGTTCCCCACTGTGTGATCTGTGTTAACTGTGTTCTGCTTGCTGGAAGCTTTATGCAGCCTAATCGGACTGAATACGAGTTCATCCCCATTCGGCCTGGGCCATGCCACGCTGGCCCTTACAGACTACCCCAGTGCACAGAGAAAGCCACCGACAAGAGACCTGCCTGGGGATCAGCCCCCTGCTCCACTCTTGAACAGAAACGACACCTCAGCGAATCGTGTGGGCCCTGCTTCTCCTGGCACTCCAGATTAACCACCTGCTGTCTCGATTTTCATCTAGCCTGTGTCCAGTCTTGGGTATCGTGAGTAATCATCAGGGTAGCTCCCTGCAACAACAGCCTAATCTAAAAGTGTGTCATCTGATTGTCTTGCTGTTTTCTTTTCACGAACTGAGCCCCTGGCTCCAGATTACAAATAGTGTGTGTTGTGCATGTTGTTTCCATCACAGGGCCCCAACCAGCTGCAACGTTTCTGGCTAGCCCACCATTCTCCATCTGGGTACCCAGAGTGTGTGACTGTTTATGGACCCTAAAGTGCATGCATAACTGTTTGATTGATAGAGCCTTTAAGCAAATTAACCTGATTACGCCTCTCCCTTGTTCAAACCCCTTAAATAAATCAGACCTAACTCTTGTTTGCATTTACCCTGACTGTGGTTCCAGTTTGTGCAAGAGTACTGTACTGCTGTTGTTTGCTGTGAATAATCCCTGAATAACAGGGGGTCCCCAGGGCTGGGTGAGAGGAAAGCCCTGGTGATAAGTGCAAATAGTGTGGGTACTTGTGTGGTGTATCAGGGGTATTGTGAAAGTGATTATTGTGTTTTGTTCCGGCCACTAGCAAGGAAAGAGGGGGTTTACAGTGTCCCAGAGGGCTGTGCCCAGGTTAGCTTGACCACTACCAACCCTGACCTCCAGGTGGAGGCACCCATTTCAGAACTCAGGCCTCTTAACCTGCCACTAGACAAGCAGGCAGGGGTAGTAGCCCTTGGGATAGCGCCACCTAGGGGTTACATTTGGAAGATTATACTTTTGACTAATGGGGGAAGTAAAAGTTATCCTTTCAGTGGTGCTCTTCATACTTGTGTAACCTCCAACTAAAATACTCACATGCCAGACATGGAGGATTTCTCCTTCTTCCCCCTTGACTCAGTTGATTACTCTCTGAAGCAACTTGCCTCCTTCCTTCTTAGAACCCAAAGTTGGAACTGCAGTGGCCTTTATGAAGATCGACCATGGGGATCTTTATGTTTGATAAGCTACGTGCCTACAACCTTGTCTCCCCTTCCATAACTGAGGGTAACTAGGAACCAGACCTGACAGGAAACCTCTATCATGCCCCAGACCCAAGGCCAACAGTGCCTCCCCCATGTCTAGCAGGTCTTCCCCAGCCAGTGAACAAGAGAGGACCTCAACTTTCTCCCCCCTTGTTTTACTCTCTCTCTCTCTGACTCAAGGAAAAGGTCTCTTTATACTGTTCTCCTATCTGAGACATTAGCACACCTTGCAGGACCTTAACAACTCATTTCCTGCAGTCCTTGTTTACTTGTTGCCAGAGTATGGAACACAGAAGATCCTCTACCTAATGCATCCTATAATTAAAAGGAGACAAGGTCCCTTGTTTACATCATTAGAGTGTGCAAGATATCCTGTTCCCCAGCTCTTCCTGAGAGAAAAGTCTTTATGTTGAGAAATTATTCACCCCCCCCCCCACCTGCCTACTGGGGTCAGTTACATTTAAACATTAGAATCACCTTGCTTCCTGGCCTTCTTTTTTCCAGAGTGAACACACCAGGACTGTCTTAAGTTCTTATATTCCTTTAATTGTTTTCAATTGCTCTCTGCTGTCCCCTCTTGATTGCTACAATATTTTTTTTAATAAAACGCGGCCTCTGAGCCTGCACATAGCACTCCCAAGTGGTGCTTTTCAAGTTTAAAGGGCTAGAGTCACATTTCTGTCAGGGCATGTTATGCCCATTTTAATGCAGCCCAGCATTCCATTTGTCTTACACCCACTGTGCACTGCTGTGACAGCCTCAGTTTCCCATCAGTGATGACCCCCAGGTCTTTTTATGTTCGCCATGAATATCTTGCTAGGATACTGCCTTTTGAGGAGTGTTACACTGTTCATCCAATGCAGAGCAGTGCTTAATGGGTGAGTCAGTGTCACGCCAATCATCAGCCAGGCTGATCATAACAGAGAGTTGGATTGCTGGGTGGAGATGTCCTGTACTTGAAAAGAAAAATCATAGGTCAGCTTTTCCCTTTAATCTACACCGCCAGCAAGCTGATCTGTCATGACAGCCTGCTGAGGAATGTTAAACATCCAGGAATAGTTCCACAGTTGCAGACGCCAGATGTAACATGTAAAACCGTCCACTGATGTCTGCTGCTGATGCCCCTGTAACTGTTCCCCCACCTGACCCTCTCTCTCAGCACCCACCACCCCACACCCCTCCCTCACAAACATAAAACTGACACTGGGTGTGCCTTATCCCCCAGTGTTGCCACCTCCTAAGCAAACCCCTGGTCCACTATCGCACCACTCTCAATGCACGGTCACATCTCTAAATGGTGCTGAAGCACTACAAGGCTCATTCATGGCTCAGCACACCAGAGTTCAGCTAAACAGATTTTTCAAAAGTATTAAGAAAGCTGAATTCAGGAGAGCTCAAGCTGACATGAGACGAGGGCTTAAATTTATACAAATCCAGGTATTAAATTTAAGCTGCGATACGGGGCATGCCCGAAAGCATATGCATATTCTGGGAATATAGATATGCATTCATGCATGCCTGGTATTGCGGCTTGAGTTAAAATACCCCAATTTCTATCCCCTCATTTCATTAGCCGTCCATCACTCTCTGTTGCTGGTGCCCCTGCAACTGTCCTTCCCACCTGCCCCTCTTCCTAGCACCCCACCCACAAGCATAACACTGACACTGGGGGTGCCCAAGCCCCCAGTGTCACTGTCGCTGTCTGTTGCTGCCGCCTTTGTAACTGTACTGCCCACCTGACCCTCTCTCACAGCACCCCCCCTCACACACTCTGCCCCCCAAACAGAAAACTGACACTGGGGGTGCATTATCCTCCAGTGTTGCCACCTCCTAAGCGAAACCCCCACCATTCATTACCGTTCCGCTCCCAATGCGCAGTCACATCTCTAGATGGTGCTAAGTGCCAGAAGGCTCATTCACGGTTCAGCACACCCAAATTCAGCTAAACAAATTTTAAAAAGTATTAAGAAAGCTGAACTCAGGAAAACTGACATGAAATGAAGGCATAAAGTTATAGAAATGGGGGTATCTCAAGCCAAAATACGGGCATGTGTGAATGCATATGCATATTCCGGGAATATACAGTGGCATCCCCCAGGATGAAACCCAACTCTGCAGCATTTTGCAGCACTCTGCAGAATGCTGAAGCAGACGTACTGAATAAAGCAATGTAATTTCAGTGGCAATTAGTCCATTTTGTCATTCAGGAATGTGACACTGCCAGGATAAAGAGAATGCTACCGTTTCCTGCATGCCAAAAGGGACTAATTGCAATTGAAACTACATTGCTTTATACAGTAGGTCTGCTGCAGCATACTGCAGAGTACTTTAAAAGTGGGTTTCATCCTGGGGGACGCCACTGTACGTAGGCATTCGTCGCATGCCCAGTATCATGGCTTGAATTAAAATGTCATGATTTCTATCCCCTCATTCAATAAGCTGTACATTGATCTCTGTTGCTGCTGCCCCTGTAAATGTCCCACTCACTCGATCCTCCCTCCCAGCACTAACCACTCCTCCCCCACAAACATAACACTGACACTGGGGGTGTCCAAGCCCCCAGGGCTGCTGTCACCCTCTGTTGCTGCCATCTCTGTAACTGTCCTGCCCACCCCTTGCGATATTCCCTCTCTGCACCCACCCTTCCAACCCCCACAAACATAACACTGACACTGGGGGATGCCTAATCCTCCAGTGTCACTGTAGCTCTCCCTTGCTGCTGCACCTGTAACTGTCCCACCCACCTGGCCCTCTCCTTCAGCACCCACCAACCCACACCCCCTCAACCAAAACACTGACACTGGGAGTGCCGAATCCTCCAGTGTCATGACCTGAAATAAAGAAAACCTTCCCTCGTCGTTTTTTTTTTTTTTAATAAACCCTGCAAAAAGAAAACTGCCCATCGATGTCTGTTGCAGCCGTTACTGTCCCCCCCCACCGACCCTCCCACTCTACACCCCCCCCACGCACTTAGTTACCCACTGGAGGTACAACGTCATAATCTTCTGTGGATTGTAGACATGTCTTCACTCTTCAAAGTTGGACCACAAACTGAAGAAATCAGGTATGTGATTCAATGTATTTCTATGGGGTTTTGAACTTAGTGGCATAACTTGGCCATCTTTGAATATTTTTGCCCCAAATTTTCAACATACCTTTTTTGGGATGCCGCCTCTTGCACAACTGCAGTGAAATTAGGTAAATCTTTCCCAAAAGGTGATTTTGCGGCCCCTGCGTGAAATCACCTTTCAGGCAAGAGTTCTCCTCCCTTGTTCATGAGGTGGGGTCATAAGAAGGCTATGTTGAAAATTTGGTGTACAAATATTAAAAAACAACAATGTTATGAGTCTACATTGAATTTTGCAAATGCAGGCTCATAACTTTGGCAATTTTCAATATTTTTACCCCAAATTTTCAACATAGCAATTTTGTTACATCACCATGAATGTGACAGCTGTCATTTTTCTAATCCTGGCCAAAATGTTTTTGTGTCCCAAAAGGTAATTTCGCAGTCCGTGCGTGAAATCACCTTTCAGGTAGGAGCTGAAAATGTTCTCTGCACTTGTTCTTGAGGTGGGGTCATAATACATTTATTTATTAATTTATTCAAACTTTGGTAACCAGGAAAGCCACACTGAGATGGGGCATGTTTCCAGGTGTGACCCAGGGATGTGGGGTTACAATACAAACAGAGAGAGAGAGAGAGAGAGAGAGAGAATAGACACAGCAATTATAACAAAGTCAAGCAAGTACAAACTGAGGGAGAGAACAGTAACTGTAATTATAACAGAGCCAAGTGCTATGGAGTAAGAATAGGATCAAAATCTTATATCCAGTAACTACAGCAAATCATCAATAACAAACAGGGTAGGCAGGTCAGCAAATCAAACAATGTGTCAGAAGGAGGAGGCTAGGAGGTCATCAGGGAGCAAGGGGGCTGAGGTTGAGGGACTAGGCTGAGGGACTGGAACGGAGGCAGCGCAGGAGCATGGGGGGAACAAATGCATCAAAGCAGATGCTTTAGGGCTGGAAGTGAGGGTGAATAGTGAGTGGTTGGGGAGAGCTAATTCCAGAGGGAGGGGAGTCTGTAGGAGAAATCTGACAGACCAGAAGCTGAGCAGGGGTGAGGCAGGAAGAAAGAGTGGGAGTCCCTGGAGAACAGCGGGTAGAAGGAGGGTGCCACTAGGGAAAGGAAGAAGAGAGGAGAGACAGGACGAGAGAGTCCCAAACCAGTATATGGCTGTGAAAGCCAAGCAATGGATCAGGTGACAATGGGGTAGAGGTGAAATAGCGAGGGAGGAGTATAGTGAGCAGTGATGCATGTATGTGGGGGGGGGGGGTTAGAAGCAAAGTGGCAGAAGGAGTCCAGGAGAGTATCAAGCCTGGACCAGGGCATGGCAAGGGCAATACCGTAGACTATGTCAGCGTCGTCAATTACTGGGAGAATAGCTTTCTTGACTAGCTCATGACGGATAGGAAGGGGGAGTCTGTATCTGTTTCAGTACAATATGCCTTCTTTAGGTCAGAGTTTAGAGCACATGACAGCAATGTGGGAGGAAAAATCAAGAGTGATGTTCAGCCAGACCTCAAAGTTATTGAAATACGGTGACTACTTCGAGGTTGGAGCTGTCAGGGGTGGAGAACAAAGGCAGAGTCTGGAGCTTATCCAGCTTTTGCCTTGTCCCAAATGTCACAAAGATAGTTTTCTTAGTATTGACTCTATGATGATTAGTATGGAACTAGCTGAAGACATTGCTGAAATCCTGCTGAAGGGATAAGAAGGCTATGTTGACGATTTGGGGCAAAACTATTAAAAAAATAACAAAGTTATGAACCTGTATTGAAATTTATGAATGCAGGCTCCTACCTTTGGTAATACACAATCCTTAATGTGCACCACATTGCATCTAGTACCCCAGGGCTTCTATACCTGTGGCGAACATCCGGTATGGAGAAATGCTTGTTTATGGTCTGTTTCTGCTTGTTGCTTTTCATTTAAATAGTACCCCAGCTGGCATTCTCTGGCCTACATAAAGGGCATTCTAGTTACCCATATTAAATTTTATTCAGCACTTGTTGGCGGGTCACTTCCGCAGTGCATTTTCATCCCTCTGCCAACTGTCTTCTGTTCCATGGAATTTCCATTTTGAAGCTGCCATCCCATACACTAGTTGTACAGAAATGTAAACCATTTGGTTTCAACACAAAAGAAAATACTGAAATGAAATAAGCTGGGTGATTCTCCTCAAATGTATTTCGTTATGTTGTATGTTAACCCTCAACCCAGGCATCACTCCTGTCTCCTTACCCTGTCAAAAAAAAGCAAATATTGCACTCTGAGGGACAAAATCAAGTACTGAATGCAAAGGCATAATAAGCAGATATTCAAAATTTATCTGTGCCTATACTGTCAGTAAATGGAGGGTGTCATTCAAGCTCCAGCACTTTGAACCATCCAGGTCTTGGTCAGTAGGTGCATTAAGCATCTGCCTTCACTACTTGATTTTTGTCACTCAGAGTGTGATAGTGTGTTTCTTTGTAGTAATTTTGAGGCTAGCCACCTTCTATCAGCACCATGTTTTTTGTCGTGGACACACTGCTTCTTTTATTTGTTTAGCTCCTTATCCTGTCAGGCTGTTATCTGCTTCAATTCCCTTCTAAAAATGGTCTGGCCACCTGGGAACACTAATCAAGGTATCCCCCCACCCCAATTCGATTCTCCTTATGACTCAAAGCTTACTTCTCATGATAGAGGACCTTTCAGTTCTGGCTGCAGTTCCCGGCCTACTTGGGACTTGGATCCAGTGCTTGAGGTTGGCAGACGGTACTTGGAAGCCCCAGGCTGTGAGGTTGTAGGCAAGCTGTGGCTCTCATCCACACTGGTTGGGGTATTTTCACCCTGTTTAGACTTCACCACCACCCAAATGGAGTCCACCCACAATGTCTCTCCTGTGGGCTGGGAGATGGCTAATGTCGCTTGGCCAGGTTCTGCTGTAGAAGCCGCAACCACAGTGGACAGGCCTGCTCCCCATCCCTGCAGTTTGAGTGAGCCCAGGACTCCCTTAGCTTGGGACATGGGAGTTGAGTCTCTCTGACAGTAGCAGAACATGCTACCGCTAGTGCCACCAGGCCAGGCCCACAAATTTATTTTTTATGGATAGTCCAACTGAGACAATATCTTGATTCAGTGATGTCTTGCTTCTATCCAGCTTCACAGCATGGAAGGGCTGAAGCACAAATAAGTCAAGGGATTGCTAAATGTCTCAGAGTGGGCCGATGGCTGTGGTGGGATTTTAACTTATGAAAGTTGGTTAAAAGTTGTGCACTCTCAACACTTGTCCAAACTTTTTTTGGGGTGGGGGGCATAATACAATTTTCAGCACTTTACACTTCCGTAAGTCTGACAGTCTGTTAAGTCAAATATGGAGTTAGGAATGGCGTTTTTATGATTAGTATGCATTATATACATTGAGAAAAGTAAAGGCTGATTTAAGCTGCCTGCAATTTCTGCAAAAGGGTTGATGCTTGTACCATTGTACCACCACCACCTGAAAGTGACTGCACACAGAGGAACGTACTCAACTGTGGACACATGTCATGGGAGGGGGGTGTCTCCCCCAACATGGTAATGGCAAGATGCAAATTGATAGACCAGATGTTAAATTTTTCAACAAGCAGGGCTCGCAGAAAGGACCAGAAATCCAAATCTTTGGAATAAGTTGAGACATTTTATTAAATGTAAAAACACCAATGACCGTTTCACATAAAGTGCTTTTTCAAGGTGAATTGCATTGACCTAATATCTTACTCACTTTAAATAGCCCTTCCAATTAATTTTTCTTTAATTTCATTGGTTTAACTTTTCAATGATGTCAATGACATGTGACTAAAACACAATTGCATTTGCAATAAGATATCAGGAAAAACTGGGGGGGGGGGAAGATTCACTGTAAGTATATACATGTATAACCCTAATAATATATACAACTAAATAAAGAGATTGTGCATATTACAAAAGAGTGCAGTATATCTAAAACTTTCATTTTTCAGAAATGGTTTCAAAGAAAAGCAGTCATTTAAACCATAACCTCCCCATGCTCTGAATTTAAACTGCCACAATGCTTCTCATCTATTTATTTAAATGTTTCACTAGGAAGGCACACTGAATAACAAGTTTCTCATCTCCTGGTGTGATTGGGGGGGGATGGGAGACTACAATTGGATGAAGAATTAGACATACAGTTTAACATTTAACATAGCTGAGAAATTAAACATTCAATTACATTTGTAACAAGACATACAGTTAAAAAATATAAATAATCATACAGTTGCATTTGTGACATAACACACAATTAAATATATCATACTTGTGGAATATGCATTTAATTACAAGTGGCATATCTGAGGAATATAGTACAGACATTTAACGTAGCTTGGAGCCAACTCCTTGCAGGAATGGATCATGGTTAAGAGACAGATTATTTAACAATTATTGAATGAATGAGGTCCAGTTGGGGGACATCAATGAGGGTAGAGGGGTAGACAGGGGAAACTAGCTGGGAGAAGGAGAGGATAAAGATGGAGGGAACATTGCCGGAGAAAAGTGAGCAAAAAAAAAAAAATAAATAAATAAATACAAAATCAGTTATGAAGTGCAAGTTAACACAAGGATAGTGCTATCTGGGAGCACCTCACACAGAACAAAAAGTGCAAATTATTAGCTCAAGTGAACTAATTCCTTCGATTAAGTGCAGGGAGGTAGAGGGGGGGCAGGAGAGAAGTGGGGGTAAGGGATAGGGAAGGGAGGAAGGGAAGGATGAGTCATACCTGGAACTGGCCCCTTCAGAGTGCGGAGATCGCTGCCAGTGGTGGAATGAGGCAAGGACTTAGAATAAGGGGCAGGAGTAGGCAAGGACAAGTTGGGTAGAGACAGTAGAGGGGATGGTAAAGGGAAGGAGGAGGAGGAGGGGTGGGAGAAACTTACCTAAGACTTGGCCTCTTCAGGATGCTAAGAACCCTGCCAGAGAGCAGAATCAGGCAAGGACAAGTAAGGTGGGGAGGATGGAGGGGAAGGGGGAGGGAAGAATGAATCATTTCCCAGTGTTGGACCCCTCCAGGATGCTGAAAACTCTGCCAGGGTGCAGAACTAGGTGAGGACAAGTTAGGAAGAGAGAAAAGAAAGGATGAAGGGAAAGGAGGGAAGAGGAGGGAAAGAAGCTTGCCTAAGACTAGGCCACTCCAGGATGCTGAGAACCCTGCCAGAGCACATCAGGTGTGGACCAGTTGGTAGAAAGGATATAGGGGAAGGGGGAGTTAAGGAAGAGTAACTGCCCAGTGCTGGACCCCTCCAGGATGCAGAGAACCCTGCCAGGGAATAGAATTAGGCAAGGACAAGTTGGGCAGAGGGAATAGGAGGGATAGAAGAGGAAAGAAAAAAGGAGGAGGGAGGTAAGTAACTTACCTGAGAGTAGACATCGCCAGGGTGCTAAGAATCCCAACAGAGGGCAGATTTAGGCAAGGACAAGTTGGGTAGAAAGGAGAGAGGGGGAAGGGGAGGGGAAGGAGGAGGCTTGCCTAGTGCTAGACCCCACTCCAGGACGCTGAGAACCCTGCCAGAGGTCAAAACTAAGCAGGGCAAGTTGGTAATGAAAAAAAAAAGGTTAGCGGTAGGAGTGAGGGGGTAAGCGGTGAAGGGGGAGGAGAGCATACTGAGAAGAAGACTCAGGGGGAGGAAGGTTTAATAGGGGATGTGAGTCATGGAGAGGAGCAGAAGCATAGGAAGACAGTTAAGGAGTGTTAAAGTAGGAGCAGTTAGATGAGAGAAAGTTATGTAAGGCAGAGGCAAGGGAGTAGGAGGAGGAGGAGTGCTGTATTTGGTGGTGGTGGTGGTGGGGGGGAGTTCCTTGAGAAATGATAGGTAAAGCCTGACTGACTGATGAGAGTGGTTCGACGGGGGACCAACAAAGTGCGAATGTTTGAGGATCTGAGGGGGAGGGGGAAGAGAGTGAGCATTAGAGGTAGGAGAGAAGTTCTCCTAATCAAAATTTAGAAGCAAGTTTGGCACAATGAGTGAGGCGCCTGTTGGCAAGTGGGGGAAGGGACAGGGCGTGGTAGAGGTCACAGTGATATGTGTGTGATACTGCATCAAGAGCAAATCGACAGAAGGAGTTAAAGAGAGTGTCCAATCTGGTTGGGGGGGTTTGGGAGCGGCACCATAGACTGCATCACAGTAGTCAAAAATGGGGAGGATCATCTTCTGAATTTGCTCTTGCCACGCCAAAGGAGGGATGCAACTACGGTTCCTAAATAAGGCACCAAGATTGGGGTGCAATTTTTTCAGGATGGCGTCAATGTAACCAGAGAGGTTGAGATGTTGGTCCAACCAAATCCCAAGGTATCTGAATAAGGAGGTGTCCTCCAGGATTGTCCCACCAAGGGTATGGAAAGAGAGTAAAGGGTGGAGCCTAGAGAGTTTCTGCCTAGTGCCAAAGGTCATAGAGACAGTCTTTT
This sequence comes from Neoceratodus forsteri, assembly GCA_016271365.2. Lineage (NCBI taxonomy): Eukaryota > Metazoa > Chordata > Ceratodontiformes > Ceratodontidae > Neoceratodus > Neoceratodus forsteri. Next base: position 1,278,591,824 of record CM057459.1, on the reverse strand, counting down.
TGGCATTTAGGAATAGCTGATGTGAGGCAAAAGATGACTGAACCTGAAGGAAGTGATTCAAGTAGGAGATCTTCCAAGTTTCCTCCTTGTGGTCCCCAAACCACTTTCTCTATACCATTAAATGTAAATCTGTGCTCTGCACCAAATCTCTGAACAAGTACTGACAATGCATTTTTTATATCTTGGTTTGCAATACACCTAAGATGTTCTCCTATGCGCTGCTTACATTTCCTGGAGGTTTTCCCTATATAACATTTCTTACAATTGCACGTAAATAACCAATGCTAATACCAATTGTATCAAGCATTGTTTCTCTAACAGAGCCACTGGCCCAGTATTTGGACAGTCACATTGCACCAATTGCCTGCAAGATGCCTACATTGGTTAAAGACACAGGAGAGGTACTACAAATACTAGAAAAATGTAAACTGGAAAAGGACTGGTTGTTGGTAACTCTAGACATAACATCATTATATACCAACATCCCTAATGACGAGGGGATAGATGCAATGAGACATGCCTTTTTTTCATTTTACAGACTGGAGTCAGCAATATGTGAAGTTTTTATTGACCACGCTTGAATACGTTTTGAAATCAAATTGCTTCATCTTCCAAAATGAATGTTTTCTCCAAATAAAAGGAACTGCAATGGAGGCTGCGTTTCCCCCAAGTTATGCCACAACATACCTAGGCACGTGGGAAATGAAATACTGTTGACTGCAGATAATAATCCTCTTTTTGAATGCATAAAAGAGTACAATATATTTATTGATGATCTATTTTTTATCTGTTCTGGCATAGAAAATGTGTTAGAACAATTTGTGAAATATTTAGAGAATAGCAACCATAATCTGAAGTTTACCACGTGCAAGAGCTCAGACACAGTTAACTATTTAGACTTGTCAATATTTAAGAATGAGGAAGGAGGTCTGTCTACACAACTGTTTAGAAAAGATTGAAAGGAATGTGTTTTTACATTACACTAGTCATCATCCCAGGCATATTCTGGAAAATATTCCTAAGGGACAGTTTATTCGAGTGATACATAATTGTACATAGAATGATCAGTACCAGAAAAGTGCAGAGGACCTGAAAATACGCTTTGTAGAAAGAGGTTATAGTAAGGATTGTATAGGTCATGCTGCAGCTGTGGTAAATGAGACAGAAAAGAACTGTGTAAACCTAGAAAGAAGAAAGTTTGGTACAAGTGACAAGTGTTTTGTTAGTAGTTTTAGTACACAGGCACATTTAGTTCAGAAAATCATTTCTCAGAGTTGGCATATTTTACACACAGAAACACGACTAAAATCTGTGCAGGAACAAAAACTAAAAATGGTGTTTAGAAAAGGACACACCAGCCGGCCTGGTGGCACTGAGGGTCAAGGCACTGGATGCCACACCTTGCACCATGCCAGCAACCCGAGTTCGGGAACGAGCCCAGGTCATCAGGGGCCGGGCAGGGGAGGGAAGAGATCGAGTATCCGATGGACTGCTCTATCTTCCAGGGAGAGTTCAAGGGAGTGTCCGCTCATTGCATGAGGTCTGGCGGTGGTTGGAGGAGCCAATGTAGCAACATGGCATTGCCTTGCTGGCTATGCTCTGCAGGGGGATAACAAGAGAAAAATTTCTGCCACACACCGCAGAGATAATGGGGGTATGGGAGATGCGGCCTGCAACCGGAGGACTCCACACCCGACCCACCACTCAAGGTAGGACCTCTTTAATTTCAGAAAGGCCATCATGGGAGGATGGGCCCACCCCAGTGGGATAATCTGGGGGTCTAGGTCTGCCTGGGTGGTTGGGGGAGTCCCTCCGGTCAGCAGCAGGGTTCAGGCAAAGGAGTAGAAGCTGACATCGAGGGTATACCAGGGAAGGATGCCCGGGTGTCAGTGAGCATAAAAAGAGTTAAACAAAAAAAGAAGACAGCACACCATTGGGGACAGGGTGACACACAGTTTATTTTAAAGAACCAGACAAAGAACAGGCATTGAATTTGCCTAAAGGAACATTCAAGGGCATGAATTGTAAATTTTGTGAAGTGTTACATTTTGGAGACGAATTTTCAGCAGAAACTGTAAACACAATTTTTAAAACTTATAATTTCGTTGATAGTAAGAATATATCTATTATTTATTTTTGGCAATGTGCAATTGTAAGAAATCTTATATAGGGAAAACCTCCAGGAGATTTGAGCAGCACATAGGAGAACACAGGTGCACTGCAAACCAAGATATAAAAAACACATTGGCAGTACATGTTCAGAAATTTGGTCCGGAGCACAAATTTACATTTAATGGTATAGAAGAAGTGCTTTTGGGACCGCGAGGAGGAGTCTTGGAAGATCTCCTACTTGAAAGAGAAGCATTTTGGCAGTTCAAATTCAGAGCTTGGAGTGGTTATGGTTTGAATGATTGCTATTCTTTGAAACCATTTCTAAAAAAAACAAGTTTTTAGATATACTTCACTTTTTTTAATATGTACCATCTTTTTACTTAGTTGTATATATTATTAGGATTATACATGTATATACTTTTTTTTTTAAAACTTTAGTTTTTTATTAGAGTTTTGTTCCAGGTACTGAGAAGTACCTCCATATTGTAGTATCATTGTACATAGCAGACATATATACATTGTCACATATCTTACAGTATCTTAGGGTATAAAACATAGGTATATTTATACTGAAGTGCGGGGCTGGGGGGAGGAAGGACCGAAGGCAGGGCTAGGAAGGAAACCCTCCAAGATCTAATCCCGGGAGTTAATGCAGAATTTATTGGCTGACCGGCTACTTTCCATACAACTCTCAATGTGTAGTCATAGGTATGATATTTCCCTAATTATCCCCAACCCAGTTATGGTACCAGGTCCAGTCTGCGTCCACATACCCCTAGCCACCATGCGGTCCAGTAACCTAACATCTGAGGTGCCCTATGATGTATTTTAGCTGTCATGTGTTCCATGACATAAATACTGTATAATAGATCTTCCCATGCTCTAAGGGCAGGAGGGTTCAATGTCAGCCAACTCCTCGTAATAATCTTTTTAGCTGCGGATAACAGCACCGAGGTCATACATATATCTTAGATTTGTTCATAAACTTAGGGGGAAAATGCAGCAGCACAGCCAAAGCCGGCGTTAATGGGGAAAGTTCTGGGCATATATCTGACAGGACCTGTTCAACCCCGTGCCAATACTGTTTTAACACAGGGCAACTCCAGAATACATGGGTATGATTTGCTTCTTTCGAACCACAACCTCTCCAACAGGAAGCATCATGTAAGGGCAAAAACTTGGCTGTTATTTGTGGGGTATGAAAAAATCTTGATGCCAACTTCCAGCCAAATTCACACCAATTATATGATCCTGTAATCCTGTGCTGTCTCCTCCATATCCACAACCAGTCCCTCTCTGTGAGGTGTATCCCCATTTCCTCTTCCCAAACCCTATTTCTGATCCACCACCAGGCCCAATGTGGTCTCATAAAAATGGCGAATCTGAAAATATCTGAACCAGTCCCTACTAGGAATCGTGAATTTGTCTTGTAACTGTAAAAATGCTTTGAATTGCCCATTAATACAGAACTGGTATGTAAACCTCAGCCCTCGGTCATCCAAGATTTAAAGCCCTTGTCCAAATTGGCTGGTCCAAACTGCTGATTCTGCCAGGGTATTCCCATCTAGTGATCACCAAACTGATTAGCTGATTGAATTAGATATTTAGTCCATCCCTCAATGTAACTCTGGGTATATTTTAACAACCCCGGACCCAGCGAACTCAAGGGTGGGTGCTAGAAAATTATTGATTCATTCAACTGGATAATTGACAAAGCTTGTTCAAACCCTCTCCATTGAGGACCATCTCCAGTGGGGCAGAACCATTCTCTGAGGTGTGTCAGCAAAGTGGCCACTGCATATCCTGACCAACTAGGAAGGGCCAGGCCTCCCCTCTCTTTAGGGGCCTGAAGTCTATCTAATGCCATACGTGGTCTATTACCCTGCCAGATGTAATTTGTTATTAATCTATTCCATCTCTTCTCTTTTCTTTTGGAGAGCATCTGGGGGATTGTCTGCATTAAGTATAATACGCGAGGTAATATGTTCATCTGCACTGCCTGTATCCTATTTAACAGGGACATTGGATGAAGAATCCATATTTGTAGATCCTGTTTGACTTGGTTAAACAATATGTCATAATTAAGAGGGGAGGTAAGCTCCGGTTTTCCTGATATCCTTATTCCTAAATATTTAATTGATTTATATTTCCAATTATATTGATACTCATCCTGTATTAAGCCTGGGACTGATTCCCCTGTATAGAAGGTCTCAGTTTTTTGAGTGTTAATTGTATACCCTGATATTTTCTCAATCAGCCTTAGGGCCTGTTCTAGAATCGGGAGCGACTCCTCCAGGTCTGTGACACAGAGCAGGAGAGCATCAGCATACAAAACCACCCTATGATCTGTATCTCCTATCTGGTATCCCCTCACCCCCTCCAGCTGCCGGACAAATTGTGCCAAAGGTTCTGCATATATAGTAAAGAGGAAGGGGAAGAGGGGACACCCCTGTCTTGTATCCTGCGATAAAGAAAATCTTGAGGAACAGATACCATTAACCTTAACCACCATCTGGGGGGCCAAGTATATGCCCATGATGTTATTAATAAACCCCGCAGGAAAATCCAGCTTAATAAGTGTTTCCATCAAAAATGCCCAAGAAACCCTGTTGAATGCCTTTTGGGCGTCAAAACCTAATATTAGTAATGGGGTCTGTGAGTAATTGGCATGTTCAATTAAATATAGGGTTATTTTAATATTATCTGAAGTTTGTCTCATAGGGATAAAACCTGCCTGGTCCGGGTGTATTAACTGGGGCATCATCTCATCCATCCTGTGCACTACTATACTTGTATAAATCTTATAATCTTGATCCAACACCGAGACTGTTCGGTAGGAGTCACACAAATGGGAAGGCTTCCCTGGTTTTAAAATCACAGATATCATTGTTGTGACCAGGATAAGGGGTATTCTGCCTTTAGATGACTCTCTGCAGGGTCTTGGTGAATGGCTCCTTAATCCAATCCCAGGTCGCCTTATAGAATTCTGCCCCATAGCCATCTGGGCCTGGGCTCTAGCCATTTTTCAGGTCTGTAATAACATTCTTTATTTCTACGGTAGTAATGGGGCGGACCACGACCCATCTTTGCTCTCCTGTAAGCTTTGGGAGGTTAAGGTCTGCCAAAAAAGTATCCATCTCTATTTCCGTTGCTGAGGACTCAGCTGTGTATAATTTGGTATAGTAAGATCTACAGTAAAAGCTGTGACTATAGCTGATGTTGTGTGACATGAGGAGCCCGTCCGGGGATCTTTAATCTTAGTGACTGTGGTCTGCTGAATCCGTTTCCTAAGCCTGTGTGTCAGCATCCTAGAGGCTGTAGGGCCACCCTTGTAGTATCTCTGCCTGAGCCATAATAAGGCCTGCTCTGTTTTAGCTGTGAGTAATTTTTGTATAGAGTGTCATGTGGAGATTATTTGATCTAGTAGGGAGTTATCCTCTTGCATATGTGCAGATTGTAGAAAGAACAGTTTGTTTTGTAATTGCTGCAGATTAATGTCTTGTCTACGTTTTTTTCAGAGGTGTAAGCCATGATATAGCCTCTAAGTACTACTTTCAAAGTGTCCCATATTATTTGGGGTAAGGATTGTGGGTTAGTATTATCAGCTAGTATTTCTGCTAGTTTGTTTTTGACTAATTCCCAGCATTCAGGATCTATTAGAAGGGAATTATTAAGTCTCCATTACATATTTTTCCTTTCTCTTTGGGTCCCTAACTCTAGGGTTATAGGTGCATGATCTGATAGACATATATTATGAACCTCCACTCCCCTGACCAGGTCCAGGTACTCCCTTGATATGGTAAAATAATCTAATCGAGAATAATGTCTATGGGCATGTGAATAAAATATAAATTTCCTTGTGTGATTTCGGTACCGTCAAGTATCCTCTAAACCCATTTCCCTGATTAGTTTCCTCATATGGTATTGGCCTGATGTCTGTGGGGGGAATTTAGAAGCCGATTTATCCTTTGAAGGGTTGAGCAGACAACTGTAATCACCCCTATGATCAGAACCCCTTTTTTGAGCTCTTGTATCTTATCAACTAACTGCTGGATAGATGAAGCATCGCTACCTGGTGGGATATAAATGTTTGCTATAGTATACTGTTGATCTTCCAGTGTGCCTACCAGTAACACTAGTCTACCTTCTGGGTCTGAGTAATGGTCAGAGACAACAAGGGAGAAGTGTTTGGAAACCAGGGTAGCCACTCCTCTACATCTTCCTCTATGATACGTTGATTCATAAAGCTGTCCAAACCCGAATTTAAATAATTTTTGGTGCTCACTAGAGTTGAGATGAGTCTCTTACAATAATAATATCTCTGTATTAAATTTTTTTAAGTGCCTTAACAGTTCTATATCTTTTCACTGGGCCAGTCAGACTGTTCACATTGTGTGAAAGTATTCTTAAAAACTTACTCATTTCTAAATAAAATCTTGGCATTTCAACTTCCCCAGTCCACCCCCCACACTGCCCTCCCAGCACATATCTGTTTTTTCTGCTAGAGTCAGTTTGATTGAAAATTCCCAGTCCTGGAATAGAAAAGAAGAAACCACAACCTGGTCCCAACTGGATAGTCAGTGAGATAGTAAAAACCTTATATCTAAAAACAGTGAACTATTTATAATTGTGACTTCCAAATTGTAGGTGGCTATTCTGAGCCAACCTAATCTGGGTAGTTAACACTGCTGAGGGAGCAGAGCTTTGGGGTGCGACCAAGGCTCCCTCTGGGTACCAATGATTCAAAACACTGTACAGGAGTGGTTAGTGGGAACCAAAAAGGGGGGAATGAAAAAGTAAAAAATAGTGGAATTGACCTATATGGTCTAGGATAGGTCGGTTTGCCGCATCATCCTTCATTGAAAACAACTTATATTAGAAAAATTACTAGAGTTTGTTCTAGCACAGTAGCAAGCTACATTAGAAACCTGCATCAGTACTAATCTGCCATCTTCATCTCTAGAAGTTCAAAATATGCCTCATCCATTAGTATATTTTAGATGTGGAGAGGTATATCTAAAGTACAGTTTCCATACTCTAATTAGGAGCTTAATAAGTATTAACTCCGATGCAATTCGAGAGTCCAGGTATCTTGAAGCAGTCTCCCAGAGTGATTGTCAGTTCTCATAATAGGCTACATCAGGTTGAGTCTCCCAATGGTCAGGTCGGCAGTCCTCCCCGCCAACGCCTACCCCCTCCCCGGCTCTCCCTCAGCAGTCCCCTCCAAGCATCCAACTATCTCTCTCAGTTATTTAGTATTATCAGTATCTCTCTCTCAAGTTTATAAATTTTGATCCGGTAAGGGTCCTCGGGCAATCTGTACCATCCCAAGTCAGCCAGAGATGAACCCCGAGAGACACAGCCAGATCACCGTTCATCATCCCCGATGCCTCATCCTCATATAGGCAGTCAGCCCCAGGGCCAGCCAATCCACCCCCCGAGACCAACCATCATCCTATATGATCCCACACACCTCCATTTGTGTCAAGCTCCCAGATCAAGAATGTCCCAAAGGTCATCTGGGGCCTCCGCCTCGGTCATTTACCTGTGGTTCCCTGTCACTTCTGAGCTCTCCTCTCTTTCAGATACAGAATACTCCTATATATAGGGTGCTTCGGTGTGTGAATAAGATCTATTAAATTAAGTCTTGTCGAGGAAGAGGAGTGGCCCAGCCCCAAGGGGAGAGCCCCAACCGAGTTTCGTGCTATGTAGAAGGGGAATAGTCCCTCCATTCTTATTTTATGAAGGTCTTGGGACGATGTGGGGCATCCTTCTAGTAATTATTTTATATTATGCTTAATTTAGTAAGTACCTCTTGGGCAACTCCCGCCCCATCAGGAAGCAGTTGCCCGATAATCTAGTGGCGTCAGGACTCAGTTCCACACTCCACACATCATACACATCTGGAGAACCACCAGGGCACCCAGAAGGAGGGTAAGCCGTCAGCCAACCAGCCCCCCCACCCCCGTGGCGGGAAAACTCACCCAACACACACAATATGGAGAGAAAGCCCATCCAATCACCAGATTTCATTCTGCAGGTAGGCCACGATGAATGCTATTCTTGAGAGAGTCTAGCACCTGCTGTAATTGATAATCCTGGTCTAAATATGCAACATCCTGGGAACGAACCAGGGGTCCTCTGGGGAATTCAGTTCTGGATGGCATCAGGAGATTTCTTTTTTGGAAGTCCCATAAGGCCTCAGAGGCCGATCCATATGTTTTTTGTCCCTCCGGAAACTGTACCACCGGGGAGGCAGGGTATGGCATTCTGAAGTTGAGCTTATTCTGACTGAGTACCTGGAACAAAGAGAAATATTCCTGGCGTTTCTTTAGTGTATATGGGGCATAGTCGTTATCTACGAAGATCCGGGTGGTACCGTAGAACACTTTCTTCTAAGCCCATGCTTTTCTCAAGATAGTCTCTTTCGTAGTGTACCTCAAAAAGCAGATGATACTAGAGCGTGGTCATGCTGAGGTGGATGTAGGCTTGAGGCCTAAAGCTCTATGTACTCTCTCAAATTCCAAAAGAAAGTCTACATCAAAGACCAGGAATGTGCGTACTAATGTCTCCTCGAAATCTTCTATGCCTCAGCCTTCAGCCCCCTCTGGTACTGAGTATATTCTTAGGTTCTTCCGTCTGTGCCAGTTTTCAGAGTCCTCCTGTCTCTCAGTGGTGAGCTTACATATGTGAGTTATCTGTTTAACCTGTTCTTGTAGCTGGATTATTTGTGAAGAGGAAGAGGTTTACGATTGACCCAGGGTATCAACCCTAGATTCCAGGCCCTGTATGTCCTTTCTTATTTCAGACACGGTTTCTTTAAATGTTTTACCCTCAGATTTTATGTTCATAAGCTCTGCGAGGATTCTGTCTAGCTTACCCTCCATTGCTTGATTTATTTGAGGCTCTGGTTTGCCCCCAATGGTCTTATTACCACTTTTGAGACTGGATCCTCGCCTAGAAGGGGTTTTGGGATTAGCTGCGTGGTACAAGGCGAATGAAGCTCCAGAGCCTGAAGCTTCTCCTTCCATTCCGTCGGGGTCCGGTGGTAAAGCAGCAAGGTTTGTGGTTTCCATTCCTAGCATAATTTACTGTCCCCCAAATTATTCTAAGGCTTTTTATCTATGTTTTTTAAGTATGATAACCGGGAGAAAACTAGGGGTCATGCGGAGCTCTGGAACTAAGTGAACATTATTGAGGTGATGTCACCGGAAGTCTACATGTATATGCTTACAGTGAATCCCTTCCTTCCTCCCCCCGCCCAGTTTTTCCTGATATCTTATTGCAAATGGAATTGTGTTTTAGTCACATGTCATTGACATCATTGAAAAACTAAACCAATGAAATTAAAGTTAAAGTAATTGGAAAGGCTATTTAAAGTGAATAAGATGTTAGGTCAATGAAAAAGGACTTTATGTGAAACGGCCGTTGGTGGTGATTGGCGGCTGCTTGCTGTGTTTCTACATTTAATACATTTTAACTTATTCCAAAGATTTGGATTTCTGGTCCTTTCTGTAAACCCTTCTTGTTGAAAAATTGGACTGCCTGCTGTGGACACTGTTGGTTCCACATCTGAATCAGTGCTCCCTTTTGGAACTGAAACTTTTAGACCAGATATTAACAGGCACCCCTGCATCCAACTGTTTCTCATATTGTCACATGCCCACTGCAGCACTGAGATGGCAGTGCAAGGCAGAGTGACATACCAGATGGATATGAGCCGCATCTCAAAACCATCCAAACTGTGGTCCAGTAGTTCTTATCCCACTCTTTGGCCCTTGCTAACAATCTACTTGATGGTCTGGTGGTTTCTCCCTCTCTATATACCCTCCTATACCTTAACAGACTGGCGGTCCTATGTTCCCCTCAATGGTCATTCCCAGTATGGTTTCTGCCTGGCTGCCTACTGAATATGCTAGATGTTAACTGGAGTGCAATTGCAGCAGCCACTTCCAAGAGTGGGGTCATTCTAGATGCCCTAGAGGGGACATGCCTTAGACAACTAGTATTGGAACCCACTTGAGAGGGAGCAATTTTAGACCTGGTACTCTCAAATGGAGATAGAGAGAGGATCACAGATTTAGAAGTGGGTAGCCATCTGGGAACTAGCGACCGTCGAACAGTACGATTCACGATAAACAGAGCAGTAGAGTCAAGCCATACAAAGGCAAAGGTACTGGACTTTAGGAGGGCTGACTTTGCCAAAATGGGCGAGTGCCTAAGGAATGCACTAGCAAATGGACAGGAAGAAGGGGGTGGAAGAACAATGGGAAATAATCAAAACTACCATCACAGAGGCAACAAACCTTTGTATGAAGCAAATAAAACAAAACGATGTAGGAAATCACTATGGTTCTCAAAGGAGGTGGCTGGGAAAGTTAGGAAGAAAAAGAAAGTATTCAGGAAGTACAAGGAAAGTATTCAGGAAGTACAAGGAATCACAAAAGGAGAAGGGCAGAGAACTGTATCAGTTAAAGCAAAAGGAAGCTGGGAAGGCAGTCAAAACAGCAAAGGCCCAAACCGAGGAAAAGACAGCCAACTCAGTTAAGAAGGGGGATAAAACCTTTTATAGGTACATCAGAAAGCGAAGAAAGACCAATGGAGGGATAGTGAGGCTTAATAATGGGGAGCGGGGTTGGTCATAGGGTGACTGTGAAAAGGAAGAGACACTAAACAAATATTTTTGCTCAGTATTCACAAATGAAGAGGGGGAGGTACCTAAACCAAACAATAGAAACACTCTGGATATGGAGGTTGATGCCAGCCCATTCACAGAAGAAAGAGTTCTGAAAGAACTCTTAAAACTGAAGGTGGACAAAGCAATGGGGCCTGATGGGATTCATCCCAGAATTCTAAAAGAACTAAGGGTAGAACTAGTGACACCACTGACTATCCTCTAACAAATCATGGGAGGATGGAGTGGTACTTGAAGACTGGAGGAGGGCAGATGTTATTCCACTTCACAAAAGTGGGAGCAGGACAGAAGCAGGAAACTATAGACCAGTCTGATTAACCTCAGTGATAGGGAAAAATGATGGAATCACTTCTGAAGGAAAGAACTGTTGAGTACCTAGAGGCCAGAGGGGCACTGGACCCAAGACAGCATGGATTCAAAGTGGGAAGGTCATGTCAGACAAATCTAATAGATTTCTTTGACTGGGTGACCAAAGTAGTAGATCAGGGAGGGGCTGTGGACATGGCCTACCTAGACTTCAGCAAGACATTTGACACAGTCCCACACAAAAAGATTAAATGATACCTAAACAGCATTTTGACAACAAACTATTCAAACATCTGACTCCGTAGGTGACTAAAGGAAAGGCTGCTATATTCATTAATGCTAAAACTACAGTTACATAATTTACCTAAATGTGGTTCCAGAGCACTTGAAAATTGTAAAATCAGCCTTCCAATTAAAAAAAAAATGGTCTTACCTGCTTCCTAAAATGGCTGCCAAATGTGTTATGTGATGACATAATTGGAGCCAAAGCCAGAGAGATATATGGCTCTCCATTGTGCAAACTAGATTTTTTTTTCCTTTGTATAGAATTGTTTCACCCAAATGGTCAAAACCATGTGCATTGTTATGTATAATGCAAATGTTAGGCTATGGTTCTGTTCATTTTGTTTACTTTAAACATGCTGAAAATGTGTTTTAATGTAATCGACTTTCTCTGTGGCAAACCACAGTGCAGTACAAATCTTGAATAACCTGGTGGTCTAGTGGTTATGGTGGATCAAGGATGCTACAATGGGGGTGCTAGGGTAGTGTGCATGCTTAATAAGCACTTTTTAACATTTTTATTAAACCTATATATTTTCTGCTATTATTCTTTTCTAGTACGTGTTTGACAGAACTTACAAATGTAATCCATAGTTTGAATGCAAACATTTGTACAATCAATAAATCAGACTTCTTCAACAAAGTGAAATGCAGCAGCAGCTGCAAGCAAGTACATTACTATGTGGGGGGGGGGGGGGCTGCAGCCACACCCTTCCCCATCCCCAAGAGCCACCACTTTTTTGTAGCAAAGTTCTTGTGCAGTCCAATGCTAGAGTTCATACTTTCTCGAAACTCAAATATATGCTTGTCTTGTCTTCTTTTTCCAATGGAAATAAGAATAATAATCAGCATTTATAGTGATTTTCATACACATTATATTCCAAAGTGCTTTACAGGCAATACTAGACTGGTAGTGAAGTGACTGCATGTGTAGTGGAAGCCATTTCATACATTAATATCCACACACAGCCTTGGACAATTGCATGAACTGCTTTTATGGGAAGGAGAATGTTGGCCAGGACAATGGGGTCAGGTAGTGATCAAGGTGCTGGCAGCCCCACACATCTTATTTCTCACAGTAATCTGCTCATATTCCTCTCCTTCTGTCTTACCCCTTCCCTGAATATAGCAGTACCTTGCAAGAGTGGCCTTCTCAGTCACCCACTGTTATTCATTCTTCACTATTCCTCCTCACAATGAAAACTGGTGAGTTCATCACCCTTCTGCATCATGAATGCAAGTAGTACTGTCCCCATTTTATTTTGACATATCAAATATAAACATATCTTTCCAGTAAGTCAGGCTCATACCAGCAGGGAACAAGGGGAATGATGGGCTTTCCTATCCTTAAAAGATCTAGGCTACCTTTGATTAGCACTATTAAATGATTGGTGTGCACATCATTATGCACGTCATTTATTAGTGTCTAATCATATGTGGCTTAGATCTTATACGGGTAGGAAAGCCTATTTTTCCACTTGTGCCATGCTGCTATCAGCCTGACTTACCAGAAGATCATATTTATTATTAATATGTAAATATAACATGGGAGACTGTACTAACCACATTCATGATGCGGAAGGGTAGTGAACTCACCAGTTTTTGGTGTGGGAAGCAGGTGAGAAGAACGAATGCCAGAGAGAGAGAGAGAGAGAGAGAGAGACTGAAGAGGCCATTCCAGCAGGGTACAGCTATATTCAGGTTAGCTGAAGACATGAAGGAGGACGTTGAGCAGATCACTGTGAGATCTGAAATGTGGGGCTGCCAACATTGTGATCACTACCTGACTGTGGATGAGAGTAGCCAGCAATGACAAATACTCAAGAGTGTCAGGGCTGCACCTAAACTGTTACTTGAATTTAGTGTAGGGAGATTACCCTTGGTTTGGGGTGTTGACGTTTGTTAGGACAGTATTGAAGGAGTTGTGTATAGCTCATTCAAGATTTGGAAGGGTGGTAGCCAGCCAACTCGCATTGTAGAGTAGAGCACAGAAAAGTACTGGAGAAAAATTGCTGTGATCTGTCCTGTGGGGTTCTGCAGAGCACAGGTAAAGGAGTAGACTGACACTGTAAGTCAGGTGGATTCACTCAAGGTATTAGTATGCCTCTCCTGCTAATAATATTGTTATCCATTGTAAGTACAGCCCTTATGAGGGCATGAACAGCAGTTTTTCTGGTGGGTCATGATGCTTATTGCTTGGCCCTCCAGGAAGACCTAGTTGCTGGTTAATGAAGTGGGGGAAAAAAACACAGCAGGGAACTGTACATACTACCTTCACTGTGCAGAAGGGTGGTGATCCACTCAATGTTTACTGTGGGAACAGAAGTCAAACATTGAGAATGTGGACTGAAGAGTGATTTGGGAGGCATTTTTTTAACAGTGCCAGCTAATGATGTGTATCAGTATAGGTGTGTACAACTCTCTGAGTTACAAGATTACAAGCTGAGGTGTGATAATTCTCTTCATGAGACCGCAAGTTCATATGTGGCCCCAGGCAGTACTAAGGACAGGGTATGGATGGTGGGGTGTTCAACAGAAGGCAGGCTAGGTGCAGGGTGTTCACATGGAAAAAGAAAGCCTTATTTGTGGATTAACAAGACAGCATGAGCTTTGGAACTGAGCAAGACCAGTACTTTGCTGTGTGACCCTGAGCAAGTCACTAAACTTCCTTGTGCTCCCAGGTCACACCTGCAAACAAGCTTTCAGTTGTGTGTGTCTCTCCTGGTTAACAAAAAAAAAAAGCAAAATTCAGTGCATCATATAACCACTAGATCATCAAGTATTTGAAGTGTTGTACTCTAATGCAGTTTGCCAAAGAAAAAGTCAGCTGGATTGCAAAACATTTTCCAGAAGTTAAAGTACACAAAATGAACAAAATCATAGCCCACCATGTGTACTGATCAAAATAATCCACGAGGTAATACATGATGTTGATCATTCTGGTACAGCAATTCAAAATAAAGACAGAAAGAAGAACTAGTTAGCACTATAGAAATATATGTGGATCTCTGGCTCTGATGATGTCATCATAACTCATCACTTAACATACTTAGCAGACATCTTAGGGAGAAACCAAGGCTGTTTTTTGAAAGTGAAATGCTGATGTTTACATTTTCCAAAAGATATGAAACTGCATATATGTTATTTACATAAATGCAGTTTTAGTATAAATGTAAACAGCAGCCTTTACTTTATCTTGCTATGAAGCCAAATTTTGGAGTTTGGAATTATAAAAAACTGCTTGTTTAGGTATCCTTTAATATGCAAGTTAGCCAGCCTGGGAGTGGGTCCCAAGATGGTAGCCTGGGTAAAGAACTGGCTGAAGAACAGGACACAGAGGGTAATAGTAAACGGAGTCCACTCGGAAGAAAGGGGGGTTACTAGTGGGGTACCACAGGGTTCAGTACTAGGACCAGTCCTCTTCAGTGTCTTTATAAGTGACATTGCAGAGGGACTGGAAGGAAAAGTATGTCTCTTTGCAGACAACACAAAGATCTGCAACAAAGTTGATATACAAGGTGGGGTAGGAAGGATAAGAAGGAACTTGGCAAGGTTGGAAGAATGGTCAAATGTATGGTAGCTTAGATTCAATGCTAAGAAGTGCAAAGTAATGCATCTGGGAAACAAAAACCAAGGGGAAGAGTACACAATGAGGGGGTGAGATACTAACAATAACCAAAATGGAAAGGGACCTGGGGGTAGTCATATCAGATGACCCAAAGGTGGGCAAGCAATGTGAGAGGGCAGTAAGGAGGGCTGGAGGATACTAGGATGCATAGGGAGAGGCATCAACAGTAGAAAACAGGAAGTTGTTACCCCTCTGTATAGACAGCTGGTGAGACCCCATCTGGAGTACTGTGTGCAGTTCTGGAGACCCAATATCCGCAGACATAGACAGGATGAAGGCAGTCCAGAGGAGGACAACTAAAATGGTGCAGGGTCTGCATCAGAAGACATATGAAGAGACTTAAGAAGCTTAATATGTATACCCTCGAGGAAAGGAGGGAGCGAGGGGACATAATAAAAACTTTCAAGTACCTTAAGAGAATCAACAAAGTCCAATAGGGTAGCATCTTTCAGAAAAAGAGGTGTGTAAGAACAAGGGGGTACAATTTGAAGATGGGTGGGGGACGGCTCAGAGGTAATTTGAAGAAATATTTTTTCATGGAAAGGGTTGTAGATGCACGGAACAGCCTTCCTGAGTGGTAGAATTCAAGAATGCATGGGACAGTCATAAGGCAGTTCTAGAGGGTGGGGGTAGGGGGAAGAAGGATGTGGGTTAACTAGGATCTGCAGCTTATCTATTTGGTAGGGAACTGGGCAGACTGGGTAGGCAAAGCGGTCCTCATCTGCTGTCAAATTCTATGTTTCTATTATACTAACAACAACATGTGACCCCAACACTACCTGCCTCTAGCAGGTGGTAACCAAAAGGGAAGCAGTGCAGCATGCAGCCTGGTCTGCAAGAGCATCCATACATCTGAGAATCACCCTGTGGTCTACATGGAAGGCAGACTTCCCCACCCTTTTCAAGACTGCCCACAGTGACCTCTACGGACACTAGGTATGGGGTCATAACTCCTGTTCAGTATGTCTGTGCAGATGCTAAGCAGTCATAAAAACCACTTAGCACCAGCTTTGGCAGTTCAGAATAGGGCCCGGTGTGTGTGCGTGTTTATAAAAGTTTAATTGTCGGCTGCCTAATGACCCCATGTGCTGCCATACCAGCGACCTGGGTTTCGTAGCAAACACAGGTGCTCAGATCAGACAGTTGGGCTGGGAGAGAGTGCTGGCCACAGCAGTGCTTCCCAGGCTGGGGATGAGGCTGGCACCATGACTGGTACTGCTTCGACCCCTAAGGTAGGGTGAAGGAAGATAAACAAGGGGAAAAAACCTTGGCATTGTCTGAATGGCAACTAGTGTACACTCAGGTCCCATGCCATGGATCTCACCTTACACCAGGTCCTGCTCACTGGGGGAAGGGAGTGGTTCGCACCCTAGGGTCCCACGGGGGGAGGGGTGACCAAAGGAGTGTTACGTGCATCAGTGATGGGATAGAACAGCTACAAAAAAAAGTTAGAGGTTAAATGCAAACCAGAGTGAATGTGAGTGGTTGAACAGTGTGCTCCAACTGGTTACTCTAGCAGTTGTTAATAAGGAAATGACCACAACAGTGAACAGAAAGCCACATTTTTTTTGCTGCCAAACAGCATGTGAAGAATAAAACACTTTAACAAAAGAAAAATACTTTTTCCTTCCTTTGGGTTTACAAGAGCAATTATCATTTTAAGCCAGGCCATTTCTCATTAGATTAATTACAGGCTGAGAAATGTCTTGCCCGTTAGTGATTATGGCTTAAATATGCTCAAGGGTTTGTGGTAGCAGTTTCATGGTATGCACCTACAATTACTTTGTTTTCTGGCAAGTTTATTTCATTAATACACACCTCCAGTTTTCAAGTTTGTAGCCAAGTGTACCGTATTGGCAATCTAACCATACCGTGTAAGCTCAACTAGAAGTATCCTTTATCACTCACTAAAAAAATCTGCTAATTGGATTCCGACTGGATGATGAAGTTTAACAGGGTTCAGAAATGTAAGCAACACCAAATATGACAAGTGTTTGAAGAAATGTTTACTGAAAAATACCAGAAGTTCTACAAATCTACTTGATACTTAAAAATCTAAACTATTTGATTTTCCATTTAGACTTGTACAAAGTGTTCAGCAAAAGCAGCACTTTTAAGATGTTTTCCCACATGATTTTTGAACAAGCCAGATTTTCATCCCTGCATGTTTGAGAATGCTCTGTCTGTGGACCACCTGGTGTGTCCAGACACTTCCTCATCTGTCTCTTCTGTAGCAACCGACAGCTGCTACAGTACTGACAGAACAGTAAGTGACTAGGGAAGCTTGGCTATCCCAAGATCCAATCTGAGCTAGAACAGTTGGATAGTAGGATAATCTGTATCTAACATCCAATTCTATCTTTGGATGGCATAGGATAACAATGTGGATAGCCTAAATTCCAACTATCCTACAATCCTAAAGTCCACTTTGCAATTCAATAACTCCCCCCCCATGCCCACCCCACCAAACCGCACTGTAATAACCCATAGCCTCCCTCCACCCCCAAGTCCACTGATTAGTACTTACCCAAACTGAAGCAGTTGCAGAACCATGACACCTCTGCTCCGACTCTTCCTCCATCCAGTTCCACATACATTTATCTATGTTACAGATGGTCACACTGCGCCGCAACCCCCATCCTAAAATATACTACCCCCACACCAACTCAATATTAAACAACCCCCAACAATCACTAGCCCCCACTTCCCTCCTTTTTACAGTAAAAATGTTATAAAAATGTCAGCTGCCTCCTACGAAACTAATACTTTATTTTACCTTTGCACAATAACAACCCCCACTACCTGGACTGGATGAAGGAACCCCTCCCAACTCAACACACCCATTGGCCCCCACCTCCCTCCTCCTTCTTAGAATAAAAATATAATAACAAGATGCCAGCCACATCTGAGTCTGCCACCTCTAACCAAATCAATACTCCCCCCCACCCTTGCACAGTATTAAACAACACCCCTTCCCAGATCGGATGAAGGAACCCACCCATTCAACACACCCACTAGCCCCCACCTCCCCTTCCTCCTCATAATAAAAATAACAAGATGTTGGCAGAATCTAAGCCTGCCACCCCCACAACCAAATCAATATTCCCCCACACCACTTCTGCACATTATTAAACCCTCCCCAAACTTGAATGAAGAAACCCCCACCCAACACACCTCATTGGCCCCAACTGCATCCTTCCCCTAGAATAAAAATATAAGGTGACACTGGTCACGATGGGGCATAAGGCTCCTCCCTGCCAAATCAATACTCCCCCACCCTTGCACTATGTATTGAAGCTGGCTCTGTCTTCAGACAAAAACGGGCCCCACCCACTAGCCCCTCACTCCCTCCCTATAGCACCCAGACAAAAAGTGAAAAGGAAAGGTCCCACAGTGGAGCAGCTTGCACCCATCTTTTAAACACTCTTCTCTGGTGTATTAGACAAAGTAAAAGTTTTTGAAAACATGTCCTCCATAGCAGTTACACTTGTTTTGCTGACAGTTGGCCAGTCAGGTGTTACTACTATAGGAGGATGTGCTTTCACTCATATAACATCCAGAACACTGGAATAGAGAGAGAAGATGGGTGCAGGAAGCTCTGTCATGGGACCATATCACTCCCCAAGTTTGGGTGAATTATGGAGGGAAGAGGGGGTGGGAGCTAATGCTTGTGGTCCTACTCTGATCTAGGGTTGGAGGGGCTAAAAGACAAACAAGGGCAGGGGAAGTGTTAATTTGGTGGTGGGCTACAGACTCCAATGCAACTAAGAAGGAGGGGGAGGCGGCAGCTGGGAGCTCAGTGGGTATGTTGGGTGGGGTAGGATTCTCTGTGCTATCGCGGGAGACAGGCTATTCCATCCTTGAACATGGGCAAATCTGCTTTCTACTATCATCTCCCCCTCTGTAGAACACTCAGTCTCCTCTCTTATGCAACTCTTCCTCTCACTCCTCTGTCAAACCATTGCTCCATCTCCTACCTTTCCCTATTTGCTCCCATAACACCTCTTAGCACTTGAAATGTTTGTCCCCTGTTGTAACAACACTGATTTTAAGTTACTCTGTACCATGTACAGTTGTCTCATTGCACTTGAAATGTTTGTCCCTTGTTGTAACTACTTCAATCTTTGTTACTCCATTCCATGTACAGTTGTCTCTTTGCATAGCCTGTTTTTCTATATAGTATTCATTGAAATATTTTATTATGATTACTACTGTGTAATTTTGTATTGAATGCCTTGTACTATATATTGCGATTCCCATGCTCCCTGCCCCCGGTCGTACCTGGAGACAGGCCTTGGCTCAGTGTGCCTTTCCCAGTCACCAAATGTTTAAATAGATACAAAAAAAATACAAGGCTGTGGGAGTATTGATTTGGTGGGGTAAGGGATGGCTGGCTCAAATGCAGCCTGCATCTTGTTAATATATTTTTATTCTAAGGAGAAGAGGGAGGAGGGAGGTGGGGGCTAGTGCCATTGGTCTGTTGGGTGGGTGGGGGGTTACTTCCTCCAATCCAGGGAGAAGGAGATTGCTTAATATAATGCAAGAATAAGTGTGTGTGTGTGTGTGTGGGGGGGGCAGTACTGATTTTGCAGAGGGGTGGCAGTCTTTAGACATGGCCAGTATCCTGTAATATTTTTATTATAAGAAGGAGGGGAAGGAGTGAGGTGGGGGCTAGTGGGTGTGGGGCTCTTGCTCTGATCTGGGGAAGAGGGGTCTTGTGTGCCAGGGTAGAGGCAGGGTGCAGTAGGCAGCTTTATTACTAGCTTTCCTGTAGCATAGTATTAGGAGGATGGAGAGATTTTGGGACTTTAGGATATCGGTTGCCATGCTGAATAATCCAATATCCTAAAATCCGAGGTGTTTTTTTAGGATACTGAATTTTGAGGACTAATATCCTAAAATTCTAATATCCTATATACACCTAATATCCTAATAATCTCTTTTTATAATGGATTATCTAAGTAACCCCATTATTTTTTAAAACTTTGTGTTGACACTGATATCAAACTCTGAAAGTGATCTATAGGCAAGCTGTACCACAATAGCTAGCTAATGCTGTGGGTACTGTTAATAAATTACCTGTATTCATACCTTAGTTGTGCTTTTACTGCCTTCCCTTGTTGGGTCCCACCAAGGTTACCTTTTAATAATGCAGTCTTGTGACTGAAGTATCTATCCACTACGACTGCGTGGCTGCTTTGGTCTCTCCCTTTGTGGTTACTTCCAAGCAATTGATTTATTCTGCTTCCCAAATGGCATCCCTTTCATTTGTAGTCCTATGCAGCACTGTTCTGCTATCCCTACCCTATTTGTTGGACATTATCCCTAAGCTATCCCAAATGCCTAAGGTTGCTGACTCAAGTGCAATTGTTAGTGGTAACAGGGCAGACTAGGTGGGCTGACAGCCCTTATCTGCCGACAATTTCTATGTTTCTCACTGAACCATATGATTATACATATTGCAACACCACAGTAGTTTGCATTTCTCATCCTAACCTGACCTCACTCCTAATATCAAGATAAATATACTTACTACTGAGGATTGTGAATAAGTGCCATTTCTGTACTCAGTATGACTGCCCCACTGATGCTGACATTTGTGGCATATGATCACATATCTTTATTACCTAAAACTTATTAGGTGATGCTGAATTAAATCCTGGCCCCTTAGCCCCTCTTAGAAGCTCTTACTCTAACTGGGCTGTGTCTAAGGGGTTGACAATTGCCCACCATAATGTCTGAAGTCTACTAGGTAACTGCCCTGAGTTAGAGGCTTGGGTGTCCCAGTACAAATCTACTATACTAGTGCTCTGGGACTGCACTAGAGATCTGGAATGTTGCCAAAATTGTCCCAGTTTCCAGGAAAGATGACCCCAAATGTGTTACAAATTATCGCCCAATTGCCATCCCCTCTGTTCTGAACAAAATTTTAGAGAAACTTGTTGCGGTCCAGACTATGAATTGTCTCCATGAACATAATCTAGTCTCTGCTGACCAGCATGGCTTCAGAAAAGGCCACAGCGCCACCACAGCTCTGCTTCAGTTCACAAATGATACCAAGATGGCCACAGACAAAGGCATGTTTACAGGGGCAGTGTTTATTGACCTTACTAAAGCCTCTGATTCAGTGGACCATCATTTTCTTAAGAAGGCCCCCTGTTCTCTGTGGCACTGTAGAGGTAACATCTGTGGCAGGGTCTGTGAATTTCTGCGGCACTGTTAGGTCAAGTTCTGTGGCAAGATTTAAAGTTCTGCGGCAGTTTTATATGTAAACAATACATAGCCAGTATTACAGTTTTGGAGGACACAGTAAGGATGACCTATGAGGAGGACCCCTAAATCCCACCACATAAATGTAAGTTACATAATTTCCTTTAAACCTCCAGTTTTATGCTTTTCAGCAGCTGTTCTGAGTCTCCATATTTATCTAAATCTACTTAGGGCTTAGTGCCATGCCATGCAACATTAACAGCTACCGACAGTAGCCCCAACCTGCTGGCAGCAAAGCAAACTGCTAAATAGTTGTTCCCCTTGGGGAAGCCTGAAGTATCCCAGCCATGGAGTACCCAAGACTCCCCACCTCTGTAAACACCTATCAGGGGCCCCATATACAGTTGCATTTGGGGGTGGTGAGTTTTGGGGGCAAACAGAAGCTCCCCATACTGCCTTCCTTTAAAACTGCCACACATTAAAAATACAGAACATTAAACATCTGCAGTGTAAGTCTAGCTCTCTTTTTTTCCTCTGTTACACCCCTTCCTTGTTTAATTTTCAAATTTTATTTTGCTAAAATATAAAACAAAAATATACTACTTTAAATAAGGTGAATTTAGAAGGCTCTCAGGATGGGGTGGGGTGGGGAGGATGGTGGAGCTGAGCTGTGTGGGAGGGATTTACCTGTATTTTTTCCATCCTTGTTTGTACCCCTTTGTTGCCACCAACCCCACCTTTCAGCCCCCAGCCCATCCAGACCCATCACCTACCATTTCTGAGACTTACCTTGTTCAAGCCAGTACATGGTAGGTGGTGTGGAGCCTGTGGTGGGCTGGAAGGAAACATCCTGGCTGGTGTTTTTTTAATCTTGTTTTTGCCGCATTCCGAGGTCAGAATGCATGCTATGGTGTGGATGTGTGGCATAAAGATGCCACATGCACTCAGAATTTGCACCTGGCTGTCTAAGAGGTGACTGCTGCTGCTGCTGCACCTATCCTCCATTAGGTGGCAGCCAAGCAGCAGCATGCACCACCCCCACTCCCTGAAGGAGGAGAGCTATCTGTGGATGCTCAATCTGCCTTCCCTCAGCCGGCCTCACAAGTGATCCAAGACCAATCCTGAACTCGGGTTGCCAGTGTGGCAACCAGTATCTCAGCTCACCATGCCACTGGGTCTGTTTATTTTGGATTTTAAGGTAAAGCACTAGCAGGCAAACTAATGGGCAGAAGCTGTTCCAAAATATTTTTTCAAAACTTTTCAAAAATTCCACAGAATTCCAAAAAGCATTCTGCAGAATGTTATATAAACCTTGGAATACTTTTCTTCACTTTACACTGAAGAGTCAGTGTAAACTGTGGAATAATATTCATCAATTTATGTAAACTGAGGAACAATATTCCACAGTTTATGTAAACTGAGGAACAATATTCCACAGTTTACGTAAAGTGAGGAACAATATTCTACAATTTACATAAACTGCGGAATAATATTCCTCAGTTTACATAAACTGCGGAATAATATTCCACAGTTTATGTAAACTGAGGAACAATATTCTGCAATTTATGTAAACTGCGGAATAATATTCTGCAGTTTATCTAAACCGCAGAATAATATTCCAGGGTTTACATTAAATTCCATGGAAATCTCCATGGCTGCGGAATCATGGAAAATGAGAGGCCCACAAAACTGCAATCTTTGAGCATCTCTCCACAGGCGGTTTCTGGGTTTGATAGCTACAGTACCTCAGGAACAGGTAACTATTTGTTAAATTCAATACAGCGATTTCTGACCTTATTTCTGTAAACACTGGTGTTTCTCAAGGATCTGTCTTACCCTTCTGTTCTCTTCACCACCTTTTTAAATTACCTGTTTCTCAACCCCATATCCTGCTCCTCTCTACTTTATGTGGATGATCAGGTGTTCTATTCAAGCTTAAAAAACCTAGCTAACATCAACTCCAACCTTAACTCTGATTTCCATAAGGTCTCCTCCTGGCTCTCCCAAAACAAGTTGCTACTCAATGCCTGTAAATCTCACTCCATGCTATCTGGCACTGTCCCTTGGATGAAAAAATATCCTGGATGCCTGAGAATCTGCTTGAGAATGTTAACTCTTTCAAGTACCCTGGTATAACCCTTGACCCTTCTCTAGATTTTGCTGTGCACATATTTAATACCTGTAAATCAGTGGCTATGAAGCTTGGTTTGGCCTATGGAACCAAGCATGCTCTCACAGCCTCCGCCCAAACTGCCATTGCTCACTACATACTTCTTCCCAGCCTTACCTATGGCTATGTCACCTACTCCCAAACCTCCATAGCAAACTTCCACAAATGGAACATCACCTACAATAGTATACGTCTCTTACACGTCTCTTTTTCCTGACCTCAAACAGACTTACCCACCAATGCCAGCTGTACTCTGGGTTAAACTGCTTATTTCCTGAGGCATGTCCTTCTCTTGCTCTGGGTGCCTTTACAAACCAAATTTATAGGACTGGGGTACCTTCTTCCCTAGCAGCTCTGCTGAAAGGGCCTGACCTGGCTTACCCCCTAAGATAAAGTGACCTGTCCCTTCTAACCACTCCAAGGCATACTACCAACCTGGGGTTTCAGGCCTTCTCCCACTTTGCCCCCCAATTACTGAAACTCCCTCATGGTTGCCCTCTGGCACTTCCCCTACAATGCCTGTTTCAAAAGGGAGTGCTAATACCATCTGATGGTCTCTAACTCTTATACCTGCTTCTTACATCCCTGAGTAATATACCTATGTGCAATTTATATTATTCATACTAAAAAAGTGTTGCCAAATTAGTTTAATTATCTTGATGCACCTTATTGCTAACGTACCTAATGCGCCTGTTGTTTTTTTGTTACAGTGCACTGGCTCCTTGCTACTACCTTGATCATGTATTGCAAAGTTTCTGTTCACGTATTATACTGTGAAACCATTACATCTCTAATGCTGTTATTTCTTTCCTGTATTTGTACTCCATTGTGCTTGTAACTGTAGCCCCTCGGGTCATGACTGAAAATAAGCATATTCTTGTCTAGTGCACTTACCCGCTAATCAGAAACTAAATAAATATTCATTCTATCAATGACAGTCAGTATCCTTCGTACAAAGTTTAGAATGGAAAAATAGTAATAATTACAGTAGGTAATACTGATCTATTTGTCCTGTGCTACAACATGTGGGGATTGCTAAACCATTCGGTCACCAAATGTGAAACAAATGAGCCATAGGCAAAATGACCACGGACAAAGTCTGTAAATATCTGCATACAATGTCCACAGATTTTTTGATAAGGACCAGCAAGTAGTCACAAAGACATGAAAGCTAGACAGAAAAGAAGCTAGAACAATTCACAGGGGGAAAAGTCTCCTACCAGGTCTAAAAAGCACATCAGGTTCGTATGCTGCAAGCTTGACGTGTGTGAAGCAGGTAAACTGGTGCAAACATCTTCTAAAAATCAAATAAGGTTTGTGTGTTGAATGCCTGACATGAGTGCAGCTGTTAAGCTGGTGTGAACATCATTTAAAAATCACGTCAGGTTCACATGCTGCACATTTGCCATGTGTGCAGCAACTAAGCTGGTGCAAATCTCAGCAAAAAAACACAACCGTTTCTACTTCTCATACTACTGCTAACAAATTAGAGCTATTAAAATACATGTTCATTGATTTCCCAGTACAATTAGGTAAACAGATTTATTCTGATCCATTTGCAAGTTGTTTAATGGCTTTTGATTTTTGTCATTAAATCGCCATTAATTTGCAAAGTATTGTTTGCTTATTGCATTAAATGCCTAGGATATAGTCAGCCAACATCCACCATTCCAGATGTGTGAAGAGATGCCCCTGTGTTGTGAAGCCTGTCTTTTTTGTTTTGGGCCATGCAAATCTCCTTATGCATATTTAGTGCTACAAATGTGTTTCTCCGTGACTGTTTTATCTCACTTACTTTCCCTTTGTCATTCTATACTGAGCATATACACTATGGCCATGTTCAGCACTCTTTGTGCTGAGTAGGGTCTTGGAAGCATGCACCATATCTCACATTTTGTCACTGCAATGAGGGACATGGACACCCGAAATGAGGGACACTAACCCTTTTGATAACCAGGACACATCCTGAAACATGGAGATACAGTACCCCAGAACACAGTGGCAACCACTGTATTTACTTGTACTGATGTTAGCCCCTGAGAATTAATTTCTACCATAAAGCAAAGGTGCCATTTAGGTATGGCAGAGGGATGCAGTTGTACCCCTCCTCCCCCCACATTCCTGCCTAGGTTGTTCTTGTGGTGTGGCAATAATGGCAATACATTTGGATTTAATCTTTTGCAAAATAAATGCCCCCGGCCTGTGTTGCGCTCACGCTGCACTCCTAACTCAACTGTGTCTGCATTGTGTTGTCCACTCTCTCCACCTATTAGTGGAGGCACCATCACATGTGAGGTGGCAGAGCTCTAGCCAAGCAACAGCACATGAGTCAAGTGAATGGGACACTGTCTTTCCCACCACAGAGCAGACAGACTGCACACTACAGCTTGGAGGATTCGGCGAGCACTGAACTCTCAACAGTAGTGTTGTGGCAGCATATTTTTTTGGTCTTCTCTTAAAAAGAGCGTCTGTCTCCTTTGGTGGCTGAAGGGGCTGGGGGTGAGCTAGAAGCTAACTCAAGACAAGGCTACCTACTTACTCTACTAGGCTCACCTCACAAAAAAAACTGCATGGACACCTTGTGGCAGCAAGCTAGGCCTTGCAGCAGTAGTGACAGTGGTGTGGGCAGCCTTCATAGGCCTTGATCAGTGCAGTGTGGCAGCAGCCACAGCAGCGGCAAAGCAAGAAGCAAGCAACATAGGCTGGGTGGGTTCAGTTGGTGAGGTGACTTAGTCGCAGACCAAACTGGGGACCTGAGATGTTGGTTCTAGCATCCAGCTTCTAGCAGAAGGACGGAGGAGGAGTGGAACGAAAACTGGGCTTCTGGCACACTGGGCTAGGCTGCAGGTTCTGGCCAGATGGCCGGGTAAGTAGAAGTAAATAATTTTTTTATGGGGGTTTGAGGAAGGAGTGAAATATTGATGTGTTTTTCACATTTCTGCACCTTTGGGTGTCATTGCGATTCATATGGGATAGGTATTGAATGAAATGAAGTTGGGGAGAGAAATTGGGACAAAGTTTTTTGTTTTTTTTTTGGGGGTGGTCAGAACTTCAGCCAGGAAAAAACTGATTAGTAACTGGGTGGGTTTAAGCCCAAATCTGGTGCACTACTCTAGGGTACAGACAGATGAATCTTACACATTTGAATTTTTCCTCATTTGGATATCACTTTTCATTCACAACAAATAGGTTTTACCTTTTAGAGACATTCCAGAGCTTGCCGCCTAGGGGCTAACTAGCACTTGGCTTCCACTGGTTGTTGGCTGCCTCCTGCTGAAATCTGAAATGACACCTCTGCCATAAAGTCTAAATTTACAGGATATCCTCTGTGTGAGCAGCATGTTCTTCATGATGGATGGATGAGGAGCAGAGCCAGTTTGAGTGCCGTCCTTTGCATTCAGGGACAGCTGAGAAGTAGGGTAAGCAAAGACTATAGTCAGGGTTATGCCCCCCCCCCCAAAGCTAACCTCCACATCTCCACACCAGGCACATTGATTGCGAGTTGGAGATTAACGAAGGCCACCGATCGACTTGCAAGGGCCTTGTTAGTAGATCAGCTCTTAAAGACTCCTACCTCTGGCTCCCTAGTACTCAGGTAAGAGACTCTCAATTTATATCTATATTTGGTAGGTTGTCTGTAGCAGCGTGGCTGCACTTGCTATAGTGTGTGTGTGCATGGGGGAGGGGCTGGTCATTGGGTGGGTGTCGAGTTATTGCTACTTGTATGTCTGTGTGTAAGCCTTCAAAGATATGGAGAGAAAATAATAGGATTACAGGCCAAATAGAAGTGATTAAGTAATTTTGTGGGTAAGTGTGTGTGTGTATTGGGGGTGGGAAGAAAATACAGGCTACTCACCTGTAACAGGAGTTCTAGGAATGGTATATGTTGTTCATCCACACTTTCTGGCAGGTATCCTTGCCGCTTTAATTCTTGCCGGAAGGTCTTCAAGCTGGCTCCTCCCACCCACCTGGGTGGTAAAACTCTCGGCTCAGCCCCAAGACGCCAGATCTGGCCCGCTGGAAGCTCAGGTTGTGTGTTGAAGCCGGGGAGGTCGGGTGGGTCGTGTGGATAAACAACATATACCATTCCTAGAACTCCTGTTACAGGTGAGTAACCTGTATTTCAAGGGACATGGATATGTTGTTCTTCCACACTTTCTGGCAGACTCCTAGCAGTTCTCTGGGAGGAGGGAGGCAAAGCACACACCCCCAATACTTACTTGGGAAAGAGAGATTGGAAAACTGAGGCCCCAAAACCAGCATCCCGGTGTGACTCAAGGTCGATGTGGTAGTGGGTAATAAAGGTATGTGCTGACTTCCAGGTAGCAGCCCTGCAGATATCCTGGATAGGGACATCCCTGGAAGCAGCTACCGATGCAGCAGTATGGCGGGTAGAATGAGCTCTTATCCCTCTGGGAGGCTCCATGCCCACCAACCTGTAGCAGAGCTCTATGCAGGAAGTGATCCATCTGCCTATCGTCCACTTTGCTGCAGGTCTGCCAGGTGCGGCTTCAGCGTAGGTGACAAACAGCTGGGGAACCTCTCCCCGAACTTCAGCCGACCGCTCCTTATAATAAGCAAGCACTCATCTAGGGTCCAAAGTATGGAGCCTATACTCGCCTCAGAGGTGTGACTGGGGTAGAACACCAGCAGAGTCAACACCTGGTTAAGGTGAAACTCCGACACCACCTTTGGAAGGAATTTCGGTTGGGGGCACAGGACAACCTTGTCCCTGTGGAAGACCAGGTAGGGAGGCTCGATGGAAAGTGCCTGGAGCTCTCCCATCCTTCTGGCTGATGTGATAGCCACAAAGAAGGCGGTCTTCCATGACAAGTGTGAAAGATCACACCTGTGCATTGGTTCGAATGGCTTGCCCACGAGCTTGGCCAATACCAGCAGTAGATCCCACGGAGGTGGAGGTTCTCGCACCGGAGGGGAAATGTGGTCAAGGCCTTGGAAAAAGCGCCCGACCACCTTCTCCTGTGCCACCAACTGCTTGCCGGCCCACACCCGGTAAGCAGAGATGGCTGCCAGATGCACCTTAAGGGTCGCGATCAAGCCCTTGCTGAGAAAGGACCACAGGTAGTCTCAGAATGCTTGCCGGGGGCAGTCTGAAGGGTCCAAGCCCTTCCCCTGACACCAAATGGAAAACCTCTTCCATTTGAGGGCATAGCATTTCCTGGTCGACTCCTTACGGGACGCCTCAACGACGTTGAGGACCTCGTCGGAAAGACCCAGAGCCTGGAACGCTAGCCACTTAGGAACCAGGCTGTCAGGTGCAGGGATTGAAGGTCTGGATGGAATACCTTCCCTTGACTGACTGAGATCAGGTCCGGGTGGGCTGGAAGCCGCCTCGGGAGACTGGAGCCGAGACTGAGGAGATCTGGATACCAGAACTGGCGAGGCCAGTCTGGGGCTACCAGAATCACCTGTGCCTTGTCCCTCCTTGCCTTGAGAAGCACCCTGTGGATCAAGGGAAATGGAGGAAAGGCGTAGAAGAGGCCTGGTTCCATGGCCTCGAGAAGGCATCCCCCTGCAGCGAGCCCTGCTGAGGGGGGCGGGCATGGAACAGACTCAGCTTGGCATTCTCCCTGGAGGCATACAGGTCCACCTGAAGTGTATCCCAGTGGGAGAAGAGATCTTGTACTACCTCCGGCAGGAGAGACCACTCGTGAGACGCTGCCCCTATCCAGCTTAGGGCATCGTCCAGGGTGTTGGAGGCTCCTGCCACGTGAATGGCTAGGATATCCGCCTCCAGGCTGCGCACTAGGGACCAAATGCGGAGAGCTTCCTTGCATAACAGCAAGGAGCATGTCCCACCCTGGCGGTTCAGATAGTACATGGTTGTGGTGTTGTCCGTCTGGACCTGAACCACTTGACCCCGTAGAAACGGAGCTAAGGCGGTGAGAGCTAGATGGACCGCTCGGAGCTCCAGCAGGCTGATGTGGCATTGGGACTCCCGAGGGGACCAGAGGTCGTGCGCCCGGTGTTCCCCCAGATGGGCACCCCAACCCATCAGAGATGCGTCGGTTGAGAGAGAGACCATCGGCTCGGGGCAGACGAATGGGATACCCTCCTGCAGATGTGCTGGAATGATCCACCATTGGAGAGCATTCCACATCTCCTGGGTCACTGTCACGGGCCAGTCCAACAGATCGCGGCATTGTGACCATTGGCTGGCCAGTCCCCATTGAAGGGGACGCATGTACCAACGGGCCCAACAGACCATGCTGGTGCAGGCCGCCATGAGGCCCAGGAGGTGCTGGAAGTCCCAAGCAGGGCGCAATTGCCCAACCAGAAATGATTGGGCAAAGGAGGAAAGAACCCCGGCCCTGGCTGCCGGGAGCCGTGCTCTGGCTCGCAGAGAGTCGAGTTCTGCCCCGATGAACAGAATCACCTGCTTTGGCATGAGTTCCGACCTGGCCTCGTTGATGAGGAGGCCAACCTGAGAGCAAACCTGGAAGGCCAGATCTCTGGACCGCTCCGCCATTCTGGAGGGGGCTGCTGTCAGCCAATCGTCCAGGTAAGGGTACATCCAGACCCCTCGGTGCCGCAGGAATGCTGTCACCACTGCCATGCATTTGGTGAAGACCCTGGGAGCTAGGGAGAGGCCAAAGGGCATGGCCCGGAACTCGTATAGGGATCCCTCTGCTCTGAAGTGGAGGAACCTCTGATGGGATGGATGGATTGGGACGTGAAAGAACGCGTCCTGGAGGTCCAGGGAGCAGAATCACACGCCTCATCCAAGGATGGGATTATCTCAGCCAGAGTGACCATCCAGAAGGTCCGAGACCTTAGGAACTTGTTCAGGTCGTGCAGGTCGAGAATGGGGCACCAGCCCCCCATCCGTTTTGGGACCAGGAAGTACCTGGACATAAACCCTGGGTCTGGAGGAGGATCCGCCACCTTCCTGATTACCTCTTTTTAAGGAGCAGGGCAATATCGGCCCAGCGGGCCGACAGCCAGGCTGCGAACCCCATGGCCCCCCGAGGGGCAATGGCTCGAAAAGGCGGAACCTGCTCGAACTCCAGAGGCAGGCCTTTTCCTACCACCTCCAAAACCCAGCGGTCCGTGGTGATAGCGGACCAGGCGGAAAGGAAGTGGCAGAGCCGTCCCCCCATGGGGGGACCCCAGGGGGGGAGTGATGAGGTTGGGGGCGGCACCCCTCAACCCGTCACTGGGCAGGCTTGGAGGAAGAACCGGTCAAGGAACCTCCTGGGCCTTTACCTCCTTGCTTCCTGTTGGAGGAAGCCATCGGCTTGGGCTTGGGATGCCTAGTGCGAGCCTGCTGGCCCTGTTGCTGGTGCTGCTGGGCCGGTCAAGGAGCAGGGACCGAAGGATGAAAGGACTTCTGCTGCTGACAGTGGCCTTTGTCCCTCTGGGCGGAGGTGACTGAGTCCAGAGTGGCATTGGACTTCTCGATCCGCTGGAGGTGTCCCTCCACTCCAGGGCCGAAGAGGTCAGTCCCCAAGAAGGGGACATCCGCCAACTTGTGCTGGGTATCCGCCGTTAAGGTGGATATCCTCAGCCACGCCCTGCATCGCATGGCCACCGTGGCCGCTACTGACCTGGCACAGGAATCACGTATGTCCAGAGCAGTCTGGAACTGCTGCTTCGCCACTGCCCTACCCTGGTCCCACAACTGGCGGACCGTGGTCTGCAGGTCAGGCGGGAGATGAGGAGCAACCTTATCCAGGGAGCCCATGAGGGCGTGGGAGAAGTGTGCCATCAGCACGGCTGAGCTGGCCTGTTGGAGGCCAAGGGATGACACAGCGTACACCTTGCGCCTGGCAAAGTCCAGCTTTTTGGACTCTTTGTCGGGGGGCTTGTCCACATCCCAAGCGTTACCAGAACACCGGAAAACGCTGTCAGTGACTAACCCCTCAGCAGAGGAGTGTTCCAAGAAACCGGGCAAAGAGTCGGTAGGGACCGCATACTTCCTGGCCATCCTGGCCGAGGGCACAGGACAGGAAGCGGGCTGCTACCAAAGCTCCAAGGCTGGGCCGACAATGGCCTCAGCCACCGGAAAGGCCTCCGTGGGAGAATCCCCTCGGTCCAGAATCTCCGTCAGGGGATACTTGGTCAGTTTGGACACGGGCTCGAGCTGCATCCCGGTGGACTCCGAGATGAGTCGAAGCAGACCCAAGAAGGACGATGGACTATCGTCCACTGACTGGCCCCCGGAGGAATCCAGATCGCACTGCCTGGAGAACAGGGAGGAATCGTTGTCGGATTCCGAAGAGTCTGCAAAGAGCTGCCTCAGCCCTGAGCCACCCTCCACCTGCCGAGGACGGTCGGGAGTGAGGGTGACTGACAACCTGTTTGGCAGGCCATGACCTGACCGAGAATTCTTGGTCGGTGCCCCCGACTTTGGTTGTGGAGGTGGAGGTTCCACCACGATCGGTGGACCAGCTGATTTCGGCTTAGCAACTGGCCCTGGGGCGGGCAACTCGACTGGAATGAGTGGTTGCTTCGGCCGTTCAGGCGACAGCCACTTAATGGCCGGGGTTTTGTCCGGGCTCGGCTTAGGCCCGGATAACAGCAACTGCTGCCACATAAGATCCTCGTAGCACCGGCGCAACTTGCACTGTAGCCTCTCCTCACCTGAGGAGGAGGACGAGGAAGAACGGCATCGCCGCTTACTCCGGTAACGAGACCGAGACCGCTGATGTCAGCGGAATGGCTGGACCGAGAAGAGCTCAAGACCGAGCTGAGACCCCAGAGCCGAGGTGGGTCTGGGAAGAGCAGGATACCGCTCTTCCTCATTTCCGAGAACTTTAACCCGGGACTGCGGGTCCGAGAGCAGTCAGGTCCTCGGTATCCACCTGGGGAACTGGTGAAGTAGGGTTATCTAACGGATTGAGAAAAATCTCGACTTCATCGACAGGAGTCTCAGCAGGCTGGCCTGATGGGGGCACCGTGAAGCCAGCAGACTCAGCCGTAACCTCGACCAAAGTCGACGGTCGGCTGCCCGGGGAGGGGGACCTCTCCCGCTCCCATGAACGCCGACGATGGGACTTACCTTTCGATTCCCTTTTCTTGGGCCAAGAAGAATGTCCCGAAGGCCCCTCTTCTTTCGTGGAAAGGGATTGGCAAAGCTCCTTGAACTAAGCTGTAAACAAGGACCTCAGAGAGAGTGGGATAAATGCCGTGGCCGAGGAGGAAGAAGATGCGGCCTGGGCCGCCTCCTCCTCAAGGGCGATCATCTGCTCGAGCTGCTCAGCTGAGCAAGCCACCGCGGACACGCCCAATGAGCCTCTTTGGATTTTACCAGAGGAAAATGTTTCTCGGAGCGCCCGAGCTTCAAACGGGCAGCGCGATCATCCAGAACATTGGCCGAGCAAGAACGGCACAACTTGCAAAACTGTGGGTCGTGATCTAGGCCTAAGCAGTAGACGCACGTGGAGTGCAGATCTGTCCTGGACATTTTCTGCCCACAAGGGCACCTCCGAAAGCCGGGAACAGATTTGTCCATCGCAGCCGCGAGGGAAGATAAAGACCGAAGTTTAGAAAACTTCAAAATCAATTTCGGACGAACCGAAGAATTAGGATCCTGTCTAAAATGCAGAGTGCTAAAGAGGGAACTTGAGCTTCCAAGCAGTAAGGAAGATCTGGGGTCATGGGGCGGAGCCGAGAGTTTTACCACCCGGGTGGGTGGGAGGAGCCAGCTTGAAGACCTTCCGGCAAGAATTAAAGCAGCAAGGATACCTGCCAGAAAGTGTGGATGAACAACATATCTACAGTATGTCCCTAGAACACATGTGTTTCCATTGGTATGTACGCTACAGTTCAACTGTGCAACTGAGATGAGGGGGGACAAGAAAACTTAAAAGGGTATCAGTGTCTGTATGCATGTCACATGTGTGCAGATGTATGCAGATTTATACTGAAGTACAAGTGAGCCATATGTATGCAGGCAGTATAGCTTAGTGGTTAAAGGCACTGTACTGCACACCAGGAGGCCTGGAGACCTGAAGTTCTGGGTTTGAATCTCATCCCTTGCAGAAATATAGGTGTGCTGTGTACATACAGAATGCATGCCACATGCTTAATTGTGCAATGTTTGCATGCAGCTCGCATACACAAAGTGATGCTAAGCAAATCAGGTCTAAAAAGCAAATCAGGTTCACATGCTGCAAGCTTGACATGTGCGCAGCAGGTAAGCTGGTGTGAACACTAAAATTACAGCAGGTTCACGTGTTGCACACTTGACATGAGTACAGCAGTTAAGCTGATGTGAACATCATTTAAACATCACATCAGGTTCACATGCTGCACGCTTGCCATGTGTACAGCAGCTAAGCTGGTACAAATCTCATCAAAAAAAAAACACATCCATTTCTATTTCTTATACTACTGCTAGCGATTAGAGCAATCAAAATACATTTTTATTTGGATTCCCATAAAAATTTGGTAAACTGATTAATTCTTATCCTTTTGCAAGTTGTCTAATGGCTTTTGATTTTTGTCATTCAATCACCATTGATTTGTGATGTATTGTTTGCTTGCTGTATTAAATGCCTAGGATATAGCCAGTCAACAGCCCCCATTCCAGATGTATGAAGCAAGGCCTCTGCGTTGAAGTGTAACCTTTTTGTTCTGCACCATGCAAATCCCTTATGCATATTCACTGCTACAAATGTGTTCCTCCATGACTATTTCATCTCACTTACTTTCCCTTTGGCATTCTGTATTGAGCATATACACTATGGCCATGCTCAGCACTCTGTACTGAGTAGGGTCTTGGAAGCATGCACCATACCTCACATTTTGTCACTGAAATGAGGGACATGGACACTCAAAATGAGGAACAATGAGGGACTCTAACACACATAATGATGAGTCTCACAAGTGCAATACTGTCTTTCCTGCCTCAGAGTAGAGAGACTGCACACTACAGCTTGGAGGAGTCAATGAGTGCTGAACTCTCAATAGCAGTGTTGTGGCAGCATATTTTTGTTGGTCTCCATCTTCCCAGGTGGATGAAGGGGCAGCGGGTGAGCTAGAAGCTAACTCAGGACTAGGCTACTTACTTACTTACTCTATTGAGCTCACCATGCAAAAAAAAAAAAAGCACAGACCCCTACAGCAGCAAACTAGACTTAGCAGCAGTGGTGACAGCGGTGTGGTAGACCTTCATAGGCCTTGATCAGTGCAGTACAGCAGCAGCTACAGCAGTAACCAAGCAAGAAGCAAGCAACTCAGATTGGGTGTGTTCGCTTGGTGAGGTGACTTGGTCACGAACCACGTTGGGGACCTGTGATGGTCGGTTCTAGCATCCAGCTTCTGGCAGAAGAAGAGAGAGCGAGCAGACTGAAAACTGGGCTGGTGGCACATGTGTCAGACTGCAGGTTCTGGCCACATAGCCGGGTAAGTAAAAGTAAAGAATTTTTTTACAGGGGGACTGGGAATGGAGGAAGGACTGAAATATTGATGTGTTTTTCACATTTCTTCACATTTGAGCAGCTTCATGACCCATAGGAGATGGGTACTGAATGGAATGAAGTCGGGAGAAAAATTGGGACAGCATTCTTTTTTTTGGGGGGGGGAGGGCAGAACTTCAGCAAGGAAAAAAATTGATTAGTAACTGGGTGGGTTTAAGCCCAAATCTGATGCACTGCTCCAGGGTATATACAGATTAATCTTGTACATTTGAATTTTTCCTGATTTGAATATCACTTTTCAGTCAAAACAAATAAGTTGTACCTTTTAGAGATGTTACAGACATTCTAGAGCTGTCCCTTGCATTCATGGACCGTTGCGTGGTATGGTATGCACAGACTACTGGAGCCCCACTATAGTCAGGCTTATGCCTGCCTTCCCTCCAGTGAAGCTGACCTTCACATCCCCACGCTCAGGCACATTATAACAAAAGGAGACTGAGAGAGTGAGCACCATTGAAATGAATGGAGATATTTTTTTATTACTATTTTATACATTATTGATGGAGAGTTGGAGATTAATGAAGGCCTCCAATCGACTTGCAAGGGCCTTGTTAGTAGAACAGTGATCTTCATTATTCTCAAACTCACCATCGTAATGTACAAAATAGTAACAAAAAATAACTCTATTCATTTCAAGGGGTACGCCCCATCACTCTGACCTATGGACATCATCTCTTAAAGACTCCTGCCTCTGGTTCCCTAGTACTCAAGTAACACACTATTTACTTATACCTATACTTGGTGGGTTGTCGGTAGCAGTATGGCCATACCTGCTACAGTGTGTATGCATGGAAGTGGGACTGACCATGTGGGCGTGTGTTAAGTTATTGCTACTTTCGTGTTTACACCTAAGTCTGTTTGCATTGAAACATTCAAAACTATGGAGAGAAAACATTAGGAGTACAGGCCAGAAAGAAGTAATTACGTGGTTTTATGAGTGGAAAAACCACATGTGTTTCCATTGGTATGTGTGCTACAGTTCAAATGTGAAACTGAGATGAGCAAAAGAAAACTGAAAAGCATAACCGTGGCTACAAGCATGTCACATGTGTGCGGATGTAGTCAGATACAGTATGTATTGAAGTATAAGTGAACCATATGTGTGCAGAGAGTTTGGCTTAGTGGTTAAAGACACTGAACTGCAAGCCAGAAGGCTTGGAAGCATGAATACCTGGGTTTGAATCTCATCAACTATGGTGTGATCCTGAGAAAGTCACTTAACTTTTACATGTGCAGTTATCAGTAACTACTTGCTTTTTGCATGCAGTCTTTCCCAATTTAACATAAAAGTCATGGTTTCCACACTTGCTTGCTGCACACATACCATATGCATACAATCAGTTCCAATTTAACATTTAAATCATACTTGCAGCATGCATATCACTTGGGTAGTTTTATGTGTGCAGCATGAAAACTTTTCATATAATTATTTCTGTAAGGGATCCACCCCCACTTGTATACTGTATGATCCTTAGCAAGTTACTTAACTTTAAGTGTGCAGTTATCAGTGACCACTTGCTTTCTGCACGCATTCCACATACATTTAGTCTGTTCCAATTTAACATAAAAAGCATGTTTTCCACATGTGCTTGCTGCACACATGACACATGCATGCAATTGGTTCCATTTTAACATTTAAATCTTGCTTGCAGCTCGCATATCACATGGGTACTTTTACGTGTGCAGCACGAAAACATTTCATATAATTATTTCTGTGAACCTACTGTTTTCTTATTCATTTAAAGTACAAATGCAAGTAAATGGCTAAATTTAGCTTATAAAAATTAGATTTTTCTGCATTTTCATACTAATATTGCACCTAAGAAATTACTTATACCAATAGAGCAGTATTCAACCTTTATCTTACAAAACTTTGTATTCTAACACCCAATCTATGTAACACTTCACAGACTAAATAAAATCATGATACTATGAATTATTGAGCCACTATTCCAAGACATCACAGGATTTACCTTGCTCTGCACCCAACTCATCTGCTGTATCCAGAAAGCCCTCTGACACCACATTCAAAAGCTTGCTTAGGGACTGCGGTAGAGATCCCATCCCTAGTAAAAGCCATGCAGTGTCTACCATCTTTGTTAAACACTGATGCTGAGGGTATTAAAGAAAAAAAGGCATGCAGGGCTGCAACACATAGAAATGTAAAGCTTGACTGAGGCTACTGTGATAGAGTTGGATAAGACCCTGTCCCATTTGTTATGCAGAGAGAGTTAAAAGCAAGAATCTATTTTATCCTCTCCTATTCTGCCACTTGTCTGTCTTTGCCTGTCTAACTGCATAATCAAATTTTCTTGGGGCACCAAGGAACTGGCCATTCTGATGGTCCCATAATTTCCCCCAATAACACCCTTCCTTCACTTGTATTTATTTAGTTTTTGTTGATGGGGTGAGGTGCACTAGACATATAGATGCCTATTTTCAGGCACAACCCAGGAGGTTACATAGGCAGCATTAGACAATACTAATTGGAGACATTAACAAAGCACATAAGCAGTACAGTACACAAAGTAGTAGAAATCGCACCGTTAACTTAAGTACAATGATGTATACAATGAAGGTATTAATTGCAACAGGGTATAAAGACATTCAGCATCCCAGGAGTGATGATATACAGTATAATATACTACAGCATTCTAGTCACTAAGATATAGCTAATAATAGGTAGGGATGATAGTATGGAGAGGGAGTAGTTAAGTGCATCAGGAAGATGGGTATGTGTGAGAGGGGTTGAGTAGGGCCTCAAGTATTAGGAGCAAAAACACTGGGAGCAATGGAGCAGGTGGGAATGGAGTAGGCTTCTGAAGGAGCTGTGTGTTGACATAGGTGCATGGGCAGTGGGAGGCTCTTCCATAGTTTAGGGGTTGCACTAGAGAAGGCCATTTTACTGTACTTTGACCTAGACCTAGGAATGGCAAGCTAAGCAGTGTCTGAGGATCTGAGGGAATAATGGTTTATGCAAAGCACAAGGAATGAGGCTAGGAAGTTAGGCTTCTTGTTCAATGGTGTCCTCTGGATACCATTTCTGAGAGAAAGAGGTCCAACTTGCTGTTTCTATTTTTTCTTTCTCCCCTTGCTTCTTTGTGGTTTTAAAAAAATGTGTGTGTATAATATATATATATTTTCTTTGTCTTTCAAATAGTTTTTTTATTTTAATGGGTTCACCACAACATAACCAAGACACACTGTCTTAGGGTAGCCAGTTCAGTCCACTGGGGTGTCAAACAGATGAGGCATACTGTTGAGTCCCGGTAGGACGAAACACGTGTCTATATCAACTGTTAGCACCCTTTGCAAACTGTGTGAGAGGCCTTTCAGCACCATGCAATTCTGCTTAAAGTTGAACCAGCATAACATTCTGTGGTGATCTGCATATGCAGCCCATGATGCTTTGCATTGTGTGGGCATGTGTGATTTTGTATTTTATTTATATATATATTATATATATGAATCTTTATGTGAAACTGGGATCTCTTAGTTTGTAAATGTACATAATTACATTTTTGAAATGACTGCAGTAAGCTATTTGGCTTTCTTAAAACATAGTCTGTAATAAAGGGAGGTGACCTTGACATGCATTTTGACCTCTACCATCTTGTTAACAGAACTGTCAGCAGGAAATCACCCTGGAACAAGATGTCTTAATTAGCTACACCTGTTAAGAAGACTAATGTACTCTTCAGGCTGGTAACAAGAAGGTAATTGACAAAGTTCTGAGACATTTTGTGGAAAAAAATAAGAGATTTAACTTACAAAATCAAGATGCAGAATTTAGCTACTAGGAAAAGACATCTTATAAAAAAGAGAGTAATGTTTTGTTTAGAGAGCATGCTAGAGATTTCAATGAGACTTTCAGATGAAGGATTGCATTTTTGTCTGTATTACCTTTGTGAAGAGCTATGCTGTATATCTTTATTTTTTATTTTATTGTTATTGATAATAAAATGCTAGTTGCAATTTTATGTCTCCTGATTTGCCTATGCTTCCTGCCTTATACCTCTATGACTGTTGGTGTCAGACAAAGTGGGATATGTGTTGTGTATACTCAACACCAGGGTTTTTATATAGGTACTAGACTTGACACCAGAGAAGCACAGAAGAAAGGTATGGATCCTGCAACAGCAAGCTCAGGAATGATTACCAGAAGAATGGCATCCAAACTAGAAGAAGAAACAAAAGTCCAAACTGTGACTGCACAGCTGGTCAAACCAGTTATGGAAGAATAAGAACAGGCAGGGACAGAACCTGAAATCATATATGTCTTCTTCAAATGGTGGGCTATACAACAAAGAGAGACTGAGAAGCAGAGAAGAGAAGACAAGCAGCAAAGAATAGGAGAGATGCAGAGATGAGAAGAGAGGAGAGGAGAGATGCAGCAACACGGGCAGTGATGGCTGGATGCCTTGTGAGCTATCTAAGCTGAAGGACCTAGTACAGGTCCAACAGATCAACAAAACACAAATAGCGTAAAAGACCTCAAACTTACAAAGTTGAGTCTATATGATATCAAAGCATACCTGACCAGTTTTGAAAGGCTTGCCAGATGGCCTGCCAATGACCAAAACAACAACAGGCAATCAGGCTGATACCTTATCTGACAGGTAAAGCCCAATTTGCCTACAGCAATATTGACACTAAACAGTCAGAAAAGTATGACTCTGTGAAAAGAGAAATCCTTAAAAGATATGACATGATATGATTCTGGTCCCTGAAATACCAATCATTTGACAATCCTCGAGAAGCCTTCACCCAACTCAGAGAACTCATTGTTAAATGCTCCAACCAGAGAGAAAAACAGTCCCACAGATCATAAACATATTTACAATGGAGCAATTCATCAATATCCACCCCACAGATGTGCACCTTTGGGTAAAAACACTGACCAGACAATAGGGAAAAGGCCACTTCTTTGGTTGAGGACTATCAGATAGCCAGACAGACACTGCAGCAGCAAAGTAACAACCAAGGAATTGTAACACTCTGTTTGTCCCAGTTTATCTCCAGAACACATGAGCTCCCTGATGGAGGGTGACAAATCTGCACCCAGAGACTTTATTTGCTATAACTGCAATAACACAGGCCATATTGTAAGAAACTGCCATAGAAATAAGGAAGGTAACACTGGATTAAATTTGACCTTAGCAAATCGGGGCAAGTATTTAACAGATGTCAAGTTGGGGGATAAGACTGTGAAAGGACTTATAGATTAGGGAAGCAGACAGACCCTGGTGCATGTTGAGGTGCTGGGAAAAGACTGTGCAAAAGGATCAGGTAGGGGTCATCTGTATCCATGGGAACACTTCATACTATCCCAGCACCTAGGTGACTTTGAACATTGTCGGGGTGTTACACCAAACTAAAGTGGGGGTAGTTACAAAGTTAACTGTACTTGTGATTACTGGAAATGACTTTCCAGGATTTGCAAAGTTAATCACAGAGGGAGTAAATCCAACTGTTTCAGCAACGGTGATAACAAGAGCACAGGCAAAGAAAATCTCAGATGTTGGGACTCTTTTCCTTTTGGTGACTTTGATTCAGACTTGTTTGAGCCTAGCTCCAAGTTCCAAAGTCCAGGACAGAGGGAAGATGACTGAAGAAACAGTGGCAACAAAAGACTGACTGATATAAGGGGTTAATATATGAAAATGCTGAAACTAAACTGATAACTGATTGTGATTTTGTTTCTGAGCAAACTAAACAATGTTTCTCTTCAAGGTTATTTCAAGCAGCTGGTGGTGAAACAAAAATAGGGTGAACCAATGTTTAAAAAAACATGTAATGGGCTATAGTACAAGTCTGGGGTAATCCTCAGATGCTGGAACAGATAGAACAATTGGTAATACCAAAGAAGTATAGAACTGAGTTGTTACAGATAGCACATTATAGTCCTATGGCCAGTCACGGAGGAGGGGGAGGGGGTTACACTCTTGTCAGATTATTGTAGAGATTGCTGGCCTGGGATTCATAAGAATATTGCTACCTACTGCAGTTCTTGTGCTGAATGTCACAAAGTAGGCCCAGTAACAAAAAGAGACAAGGTGCCCCTACCCTTGATAGATGTGCCTTCTGAGAGAATAGCAATGGACGTGATTGGTCCCTTAGACAAAACTAAAAAGGGTAATCAAATCATTTTTATAGCATGTGACCATGTTACTCCTTACTCAGAAACAATTCCAATGCATACTGTCATAGACCCACTAGTGGCAACAGAGCTTGCCAACATTTTTAGCAGGGTGGGCATACCTAAAGAGATTATTACTGATCAAGGTAATCATTTTGGTGCTGCATTGCTGAAGAAGCTATACAGAATACTGTGATGCTCTGCCAGCTGCTTATTGTTATACTGTATGATATTTGTATTATAAATAAATGGTATGTATATGTGATTGTCTGTCTAGGACACAAGTCAGCAAGTGTGTGAGAGACAATTGACCTCTGACCTCAGAGGGGACAGTGTTGAAGCAGATGGTTGTTAGAAAAGCTGGCTAAGGGAAAACTGAATCAAAGGTTTCCTGTTCTGTTTAACAGAGGACTCTGGACATCTGCCAGGAGATAGAACCTCATAAAATTGTATGATTCACACAGGAAGAGACCAGTTGGTCACAGAACCTTGTTATCAGTCGTAAACCTAAGATCATTCTTGCAAAGCAGGAAACCAGCAGACAGATCAAAGAGAAATGTTTGATCAAAGAGACTCATATTTTGGGAAATTGCTAGATGCTGATTTTCACAGTAATAAGATACATCCTTGTGGATATTTATGCTAAGAAGTTAAAGTTACATGAGGATCTAAATGTGACCTTACCAAGGAATGGGGAGATGGATTTTGAAATGGTCAGACATCTGAGGACAACACTGCTTTTTAACTCTGGACTCAAGACAAAGCACTTTATGGTAACATCTAGCCAGGCAAGAATTTTTAAGTATTTTGGTAGGCGTCTTTGTGTTCTGTAATTTCTCAATTATTTTACGTGACTGTAATTTTATAATGTATTTGTTCTGCATGACATTTTACCTACTTTACAATTTTTAGTAAACATTTTCCTTGAAATACTGCTTGTCTTCTCAGATTTCTTTTGCATGTGAATACTGAACCAGTGTTTAATTCTGATAGCTGTTAAGGGCTTGACTGTGTTACTAATCTTGCTAAAGGTAAGAATGTACCTAGGTCTCATATTGAGTTGTAAGGAAACATTTTGGGAACCTGGCTGCGTGCCACTGGGTGAAGGATTATATTGCATTTCCACAAAGAGAATATATATCCGAGCCTCTTAACTGAGTATGCTAGCATGAGGTTCACATTTGACCCCCAGGACTCAAGGCTAGTAGATGATTCAGACTATTGCGCTTTGAGGTTGGCACTGTGGAAGCAGAGGCCATGATCTGCAGAGCATGTTTGTGACAAATACTAGGTATGACTTCCAGAAGAACCTCCCCCTATCACTGTCAGACAGATGGTCTTGTTAGCATTTTAATCAAACGCCAAAATGCATGTTAAAAAGATATGTGAAAGTTGAAGGGAAAGACTGGGACCACTACTCACATTATCTGCTTTTTGCTTACAGAGACATACAAGTATCAACATGTTTTTTACCCTTTGAAATGTTGTATGGCAGACAATCTAGAGGGCTACTAGAGGTAGTAAAAGAAACCTGGGAAGATAACTCCACTCAGAAAGAATCTATTACCTCTTATATATGTACATTAAAAAATAAACTTGCAAAATGTTGAAATTTCTCACAGCAATCAAGAAGAAGCCCCAAAACAGCAGAAGGTGTATTATGACCATGGGGTAAAAGAAAATGTTCTTGAGCCAAGTGAAAAGACCTTGTTATTGTTACCCACTATGAAAAACAAACTGTTAACTCATTTGCTCCGGGTGGCCATTTTGGGTCAGATCTAGCAATGGATAGTTCCGACACCATATGGCATCTACGGGAACAAATGTGTTTGGCAAGGGCCTTATAAAGTGATTTGACACACTGGTGCAGTTAACTGAGACCCCTGACGGGAAAAATTCTACCAAGATATACCACTCTAACCTCCTGAAGAAATGGGTTGAAAAAACACTGTTTGCTTTGTTAGTCTTACCAGAAACTGCTAAAGAAGATATTGTTATAGCTTATGACCAAAGCCACCGGTTTATGGTAACTAAAGTAATGACATTTTTCACATTCCCAGAACTGCACCGATGATTGTAAGACTAACTTCTGGATTTTAACAGGATTCTACTGTCATTCTTTTAGTATGTGTATAAGCAGTCAGACTAAAAGGAGATTTAATATACAGAGCATTAAATGAAGCAAATTGAAAACAGTACAGGAAGTGATTAATAGAAAAATAAAAGTATTGTAGATTTACTGATCTGGTATAAAATGCCAATTCCGTGAAATTCTTTGGTTTACCAGTGTGCATGCAATCCAAATTCTGGAATTCTACCAGGTTTTCTGGTATAAATTGAAAACCACTGGCCTTGCTTATGAAAGACTAGAACAAACTGTAACTTCCGATGCTGTGAAGGTGAATGTTTCCTTGCCCACAGAACAAACTCCAAAATCTGTAACTTTGTAAAGACATTTAGAAGTACTTTTATCACAGTGCCAGGCCAAGCAAGAGGGGATGAGCATGTGACAGTGACACAGAATGCTCCCCCATCAGACAAAAGACATACAGATCACTAGGGTGGTTACAAGCAGATTTGGTTAAGCAAATACAAAAAAATGAAAAAGCTGGGTATCACTGAAGAATCGAGAAGCGCTTGGACATCACCAATGGTGATTAAATAAAAATGAGGGGTGTAAGAATCTGCCTTGATTTTAGGAAACTTAATCAAATGTTCGTATTTGACAGCTATCCTATGCCCAGGACAGAAGATTTGGTGGACAGACTGGGAAGTGCTAAGTACATTAGTACCCTTGATCTCACCAAGAGTAACTAGCAAATTCCTCTAGGTAAGGAATCCAGTGATAAAACTACATTTTCCACTGCAGCTGGATTCTGTCAGTTCGCCACCATGCCATTTGGTTTGCATGGCACACCCACTACATTCCAGCGATACATGGATGTAATTCAAGACCCTTATACTGGTTATTGTGCTGCTTACCTGGATGATGTTGCAGTGCACAGTCACGACTAGAAAAGCCACCTGGAATACCTATGAGCAGTTATCTAATCTATCAAAAATGCACATCTGACCATTAATCCTACCAAGTGTGCATTAGACATGCAGGAAACTAGATATGTGGGTTATATTTGGTAAATGAAGAAGTAAAGCAAGCAATTTCCAAGATAGAAGCTGTAGCTAACAAGTTTTGTCCCTAAAACAAAGAAACATGTCACATCAGTTTTAGATCTAGCTGGTTACGGTCATGAACCCACTCTTGGGGGTCGGGTTCACTGAGCTCACAGTGCCCTTCCCTAAGTGCAATTCATAACAGGGGGAGTCAGGAAATACCCTCCTCATGTCCTTTTACAGTGCTCGCTGATTTCACAACTGAACACTCCCAACGAGGGCCCAGGGCTTCTTCTCTATTCTGGGTAAGGGTAAAGTACAGTCCCAAGTCTGTAACAAGGTGAGAACCCTCTTTGGTTGCTATGCTGAGGAAGAACCCAGGTGTTACAAGCTCTTTGGGACTGTCCTTGTACCCCTGCTTGTGTCTTCTCCCACAGGTGGTGCAGTAACCTAGTTCAAACCCCACAGACCCCTCCAGAGGCTTTGCATTTTGCATACTTTCCCTACTTTAGGCCCCCAGATTCCCTTCCAGGATCCTAGTCTTTGGTTGCATGTGTGGCAGCTTAG
This sequence comes from Neoceratodus forsteri, assembly GCA_016271365.2. Classification (NCBI taxonomy): domain Eukaryota; kingdom Metazoa; phylum Chordata; order Ceratodontiformes; family Ceratodontidae; genus Neoceratodus; species Neoceratodus forsteri. The sequence continues at coordinate 1,278,547,160 of CM057459.1, read as the reverse complement.
CTAAACGGGCGTGTCACAGATTGAATAAACCTTCCCACAATTTTCACACACAACAAATTGATCTTAGGCAGAAGTTCTTTAAAAATAGAAGTGCTTTTACCAATTACTTAAATAATTACTGTACAAAACATACAGACAAATGGTTTAGAATCTTGGATATAGGATAAATACAAAAAAAGTTGGAAAATGACAAACTGAAACTAGTAAGTTAACTGGATAATTTCTACATTTGTTGTACAGAATCTGAGTCCAGAAAACAAATGAGTTTAGCAAATTCCCTCTCTCTTCTCTCTCTGCTGTCTCTTAAAGCCACTGTTTCTTTTGTAGTGGTCTTTAGTGTCTTGGGCAGTTTTCTCTGTGTCAGGAACCTAGGCTAACATGTCCAGAAACTCAGTTGAAGTGGGTTTTTATAGCAATTCCTGCAGTCTGAAAAAACTGGTCTTCTGATTGGCTGGTGGCCTTAATATCTTTAGTTCCAATGGTTAATCTGTAGGCCAGCACGGGTCTCTCTTGCTCCATCACAAACTTTTAAGTGAACCCCAAAACAATATTTTGTTTTCCCACATCCCTAACTTCCTGGCTAGCTTTAATCTGCATTTACCTTTCTGACCTATTATAATGGAAATAGATTGCGGCAATTTTAACAATTTGTTTCTTAAACTGGATGCCTCCAGGGCCATGTTCTCAAGGTATTTCTCTTTGAAATATAAGGTGTTATGGCAGTGGCGATTGCTCACCCATCTCCTGCCATTTAGAAATTTTTGCCTTTGACCTTTAACTTCTGTTTACCCCTTAGGCAAGACGTTGTGCCAGGCAGAGGGGAGTGTCAGACACTGGAATACACATAGCTCTTACTAATTATCTTTGCAGAGAAGTAGGCAGCTTTTCTGACAAACCTACATTCTGGCTTTTTTGGAATAAAACATAAAAAAAAAAATCACAGATAAATATGACAGTAATATGACTGAAGTGGCCAAATCGCCACAGTTACTACCAGAGATCTGTTCCCAACTTTGCCCAGTTAGTTACTCCCCTCACTGAATACATGAAAAAATGATACCCAAATAATGTGAAATGGTCCCCAGAGTATGATGAGGCTTTTCAGGCCATTAATGCTGTATTATGTTCTGCCTCTGCTTTAAAGTCTGGGCTTTGAGAAACAATTTCTGTTATAGACAAATGTATCAGAGCTAAGTCTAGTTGCAGGCCTGAGTTAGAATATAGATGGGAAAGAACATCCAATTCTGTATATCAGTAGGAAACTGCATGACAGAGAGAAAATGTACTCCACTATTAAAAAAGAATGCCTTGCTGCGAAATGGGAAATTAAGTCCCTTAAAGAGCTAGTAGATTCTGATGTATTTTTCTTAATATATAACTGGTGCATTCTTATCTTTCTTTGTTAATTTGAATGTCAAGTCATTGATTTTACACACATACTTATAATTAGAAGGACTGATCAGTGACTATATCTGCAGCATTCTCAGTTGGTGAGTACACAGAGAAAAGAGGATTCTGTGCCAGCTGGAACTAATGTGTTTGGGAAGTTGGGAGTGCGGTCATTCAGAAGCCTGTCATCATGCATGAATGCCTCACTGTCTGATTTCCCTGTTCACTCTTGTTCAAAATCTTTTTAATTCCCTCATGTTTACAGTTTATGGGCTGCCTCTGCTGGGTCGTCAATCATATAAACCTTCCCTGCATATGTGATTTTCAATTGGGTCAGCATTTGGAGGATGTGAGTGATGCTCAACTTCCAAAGCCCCACTAAAATCACATCAAATTCCTGCCTTCTCCAATGGGCTGCATAGGTGAGATTGGGAAAGTAATGCAGAACAGAGCCAACAGGTTACTGTATAGGAATGGCATTTTTTTGCTTTTTATAAATGTAGATCTTTTCTATGTACCCCAACTATAAGGATTAGAATGGTCACTGGGAAATCAGGATTAAGGATTACTAAATATGTGGTTAGGAGTGATTCTATATAGTGGAGAATCAACATTTCACTTTTCAGATTTAAGTCATTACAGATTCTGTATGTAAAGCAGCACTGCAAGAACATGGTGAAAATGTTGACTTATACTTTTTTATTCTATTTTAGATTGCCCCTTATCTACTGACTTGTATGATACCCTTCTTTCCATGATTTGAGTCCCCTTTAGTACTTTTATTTACATCTGAAATAATAAAAGGAGTGCTCTTTTTAATATTGCTCTGATCATTTTTCTTATCACTATTCCCAGCTGTTTTTGAACACCTGCTGTTCCATAAGGTCAGGAGCACTGCCTGTTGCATGCTTGTTTATTCTAGTCATAACAGAAGTGATTTTAGACAACTGATGTACAAAACCAGCTGAGAACACTGATGAAAACCTGCTGCAAGCCGTATTAAAAGGAGCGCTCCTTATATTATTTCAGATGTAAAAAAAGGTACTAAAGCAGACTGAAATTGTGGAAAGAAGGGTATCAAACAAGTCTGTAGATAAGAGGCAATCTAAAATAGAATAGAATAAAAAAGTATAGGTCAAAATTGCCACCATTTTCTTGCACTGCTGCTTCCTCTCTTAAGTTCCTCTGAAAGTACCAAACGTCTGAGATTAAGAGAATGAGCATCCAAGTGCTCTAGGCTTGCACATAACAGCTTGATCTCTTTTAAAATATCCCAAACTGCTGTACAGTATTTGATTTCTTGACTGAGTTCTCATGTAGCTTATGATATATCAATATTGTTTCTATTTTTGCTTCTACCAGAGTAACTCTAGCATTAAATCCCCCCACTTTTTTGCCCAAAACCTCATAGCTAAGACAGTCATAACTGTAGCTTTGGGCGAAAGATGATCTTCAGAGGAAGGGCCTCCTTTGTTGTGGCTTGCTGTCGGCACTGGAGCTTTCTCTTTGTCATTCTCCTTATTAGGATCATTTATGGGTCCTTCCCATTGCATCAAATGGCAGAAATTTAGTTATCGGGTGGAGATGACGTTAATCTACCACTTACTGCTTAATTTTCTACTGCACTCTTAAAAAAATAATACATTTTAACTTTGAAGAGGCTGTAAGGTGAAAGTACCAAGACAACTGTCTAACTGTCTTCACATGTCAGCTGCAGGCCCCCCCCCCCCGCAGCCCTACTAGTGAGACAGTTGCCAGTTGCCAATTCACGGCACATAGATGCTTCCAGCAGGATTTTTCTTTTGGCAGTTATTCCCTTAAAAGTACATGGACATTTTTTTTAAATTGATTTACATTTTAATACATGCCTGTCTCTTTCTTTCGAGGGCATCAACTCTTATGCAATTCTCAGACTACCATTGCAGAGTGTAGACAGCTCTCACCCCCAAACTCAGCACATGCATGCAGTTCAAACAAAATTATGTTTATGCTTCATTTATTGTAGAAGAGTGCAAGAATCAGCTTATGCATAGTGGTACAGACATCAAGGGTGCAGACACTGACAAAAACCTAACGTTTAACCGGCCTGGTGGTGCTGAGGACTGAGATTCTGGATGCCACTCCTTGTGCTATGCTGGTGACCTGGGTTCAGGAATGGACCTGGACCACTGGGGTCGGATGGGGGGAGGCGGACTGAGTGTTCCAACGGATACTGTCCTCCTCCAGGGGTGGGTTACCGGGCTGTTCCAAACACCCACAGCTCCTCTGCTTGTGGAAGTGCAAGTGGTAGGGGAACACGTCTCTCTGGAGTCAGAGGAAGGAGGATGCTGTCGGACGCTTGATGACAGCATGCATCAGCATGTCGTTTGTCTGGACGAACATCCTCTGCGCCAGCGTCCTCAGGGGATAAGGAGAAAATGGGTGGAAAATGAATACACCCCTGGCCCTAATGGGCAATGTGAAATCAAGGAGATCCTGGTGACAAAACCTGGCGGATGGAGTAGGAGGGGGTACGAGGCCCCCTAAGCCGAGGAGCTGGGCAAGTTAAAAAAAAAAAAACCTAACGTTTCGCACTTGTGGCTGGGTGCTTCATCAAAGGTCAAAGAGCAAGTCAGAAAAGGCTGTTTAAATATACTTTAGATCTTATCACATGACCATATTCACTGGTGCCATGGGCAATCACTTGCCCAAACCTGTATACCATGTGTTAATGAAAAAGACAAAACATATAAAGATAGCTATAAAACACAAGTGTTCACAGTTAAAAGTATGGTGTCATTATCCAACAGATACAGCAAAATAGTTCAATAAATTCATCCTGATTTCTTCATTTCTGTAGCATCAAAAAGTGACACTGACCTAAACTATCTCTCTCTCTCTATATACATATATATATATATATATATATATATATATATATATATATATATATATACACACACACACACACACACACACACACACAACACACACACACATATAAGCAAATTACAAGAGCATTGCTTAGGAATCAGACACATGTTACCAGGCAAGCATGCATTTTTAAAACACATGTAATGCATGGGTTAACTCTATCATACCAAATACAGTTTTCAAATAAAGCCCATGGAAATGTTCAAAAGTGACTAATTTAGGCTATGAAGTCAAAAATATACTGCTCTCCTAAGGATCTCACAACTCTGCACTGAATTGGAGCGTATCTGAAAATATGCTTGACCAACACAGCAAATGCTTGGTGTGAGGATCCATTTTAGATTAGTTACTTATATAGACCATTTAGCCCATTAGTCAATATTTAGGTCACAGGGTAAACTTACAGTTCTGGGCCATTTAATTATTAGTATTCTCAGTGAAGGGCTCCATTTTGTTTTAACTTTATTTACCTCACTCTTAACTCCAGCATCTTGGGGCATCTCTCTCAGGTGAGCCCCTCTTGACTATGGCTCCTATTCCCCATCTAAAAAAAACCCTGACTGAGAAATCGGGGACAGAGATACCCCACTCCACTACCCAGACCACACTCCCTAAGGCAGGGCTACCCGATGCCTTACCTGGGTGTCCTGTCTGCAATCTAGACAACTGGGCCTGGGAACAGAGCAAGGCCTCAGGAAAGCCAATCAAGAGAGTTCAGTGTTGGGGATGTGGGCTACAGTCATCCAAGGCCACTGTCGCCTCCCAAAGAGACGGGATTTTCCTGCTTAGTGTTGCAAGGGCACAAACGTGCAATGGTGTCCTGCTCACGACAAGCATCCTCCCGTGCCTGTGTGAAAGATGCCTACCGCTGCCCAGCCCCTACGAATGTGCCCACATAGACTGCAGTGATCCCCAGGAACACCAGGGGTCACTAATGCTGCATGGAGCATTAGTATGGGGTGCTGAATGCTACCCCAGGAGAGGACAGCAGTCCATCGGATGCTCAATCCTTCTCCTCCCCTGCCGACCCCTGATGACTGAGTCTGTTACCGAACCTGGGTTGCTGGTGTGGTGCGAGGTAAGGTGGATGCCTCAACCCTCAGCACCACCAGGCTGGCTAAGGGCTCCAATTTTCTTGGTACCATGTGAATTACAACTGGGTACCAAAAACTGTATTATATTGATAAGAACAGGTGCCGATCTAAAACTCATGCAAGATGAACACTGTCTAAAACTGCACAATATACGTACACATATCAAGCAGATTCACTGAAATTATTGAGTAATACAGACACAGTGTAAAGTGAGGATAACCTCAAACCCATCAATGAGATACACACTTTTAAGCTGGCATTGACTTGTAGGTTATAATCAATGTACTTAGCATACAGGAATATTGGCCAAAATGGGAGCGTCAAAGCAATATCTACAGCTGTAGGGAGCACAGCACAAGGTGTGCTCTATCCCATTCAGTATGTAGAAAAGTGGAAATATGTACCCACCTTAGAGGTCAGAAAATTATGTAAACAGTCACTGCCTTCCTTTAAAGCAAAAACAAACATTTGGAGATCTCAGCTTGTCTGCTCATTTTCTAAGGAATAGCGCAACCTCAAATTTATCGTTCATTCACGGTATATCAGTGCTCTCAGAGATAATATCCGGAACTGTTTTTTATTTAATTAGAACTTTTTCAAAGTCCCCTCCATGAAAGTTTTGTTGTATTCTCTCGACTCCTGTTTATTTTTACAGCTATTTATGTGATTAGCTATTACATAATTTTATTGCGTGTTTGTGAAGGTCTCAAGTGTCCCAACAATCTTTCTCTAAACTTCTGTTTAGTTCAACCGATGTAATATTGGCTGTATGCAATGGGAAGGTGGTAAATCACATTTTTGGTGTTGTAATCTATCCAGCCCCTAATCTTCTCTTGTTTACCTGATCTTGGGTGGGTAAAGTCTGTAGTTCTCACTAATGACGGACATACTTTGCAGGTTCCACATAGAGAACTGCCCTATACCCCTCTCTGTTTCATGGTGTCATTGTCAAGGCAGTGACTGTGCACAACGCAATCTTTAATATTTGTACCCTTTTATACAAAACTCTCTGGGGGTTAGCCACAACCCTTCCAGACCTGTGGTTGATCTCAAAATTTCCATATTTATTTATTTATTTTCACTTTATTCACAACCTCATTTCTGCCCTCTCCATTTGTTGCCACAAAGGTTAGACATTTACCCCATTTGCTTCTCTCCCTCTACCTTTAATAAAGAAGTTATGCAAGAACTTACCGTAACAGTAGATCTTTGAGGGAATCTCTGTTATCAGGTCACACAGATGGAACTTAGCCATCAGGAACTAGAATCACATGGAAGCTTTTATACAGCAGTCTAACAGGGGCTGCCCATGCTGATGTCAGGCTCCGACACCACAGCCCTATATAAGCTTGGGCGGTCCCACTCCCTCCTCAGTTCTTTCACTAGCCAGAGGCCATAGGAGACAGGAGTCTCACCAGGGAACTGAGGAGAGACAGAGAAGGTGCACAGCTAGCAAAAAGGCTGGAGCAACAGGACAGCAGAGCTGGAAAGAGAGAAAGGAGGATAGATAGAGGAAAGGCATGATCTGATGACAGACATTCCCTAGAAGATCTACTGTTATGTTAAGTTCTTATGTAACTGTTCTATCTTCTTCAGGGATATCTCTGTCATCAGGTCACACCTATGGAACGAGTCCAAAACAGTGCTATGTACAAGGCAACCAGGGTGGCAGAAGACTAGAGGCCTAAGAAAGAAGGCCCTGAAGCACAGCTAGCCAAAGCCTGCCCTTTTTCTGGATGCAATGCCCAGACTGTAGCGCTTGGCGAATGTGTGGACAGTACTTCAAGTGACAGCAGCACAAATTTCTGCAGCGGACACATTCCTGAACCAGGTGATAGAAGTGGCCATGCCTCTGACTGAATGGCTCTGAACCACACCAAGAATTTCCTTGCTGCACTTCTTGTAACAAAAAGTAATACAGTTGGCCAACCATTTGGACAAGCACTGTTTAGATACTGGAGCACCCTCTTTCCCAGGGGCGAAAGAAGCAAACAACTGAGAGGACTTTCTACAGTTCTTTGAATGGTGTGTATAGTACCTGAGAATGCTATGCACATCTAAACTATGGAGCAATGCTTCCCCTAGATTGGCATGCTCTGGGAAATAAACAGGCAGGTGGATAGATTGATTTAAAGTAAACTCAGATACCACCTTAGGAAGAAACTTAGGATTCGTACACAAAGGCACCTGTCTTTGTGGAAAATCAAAGAAAGCTGCTCACATATGAGAGCCTGTAGCTCTGAAAGCCTTTGAGCAGAATTGATAGCAACTAAAAATAATGCTTTTCATGACAGAAAGCAGAGCTTGCAAGATGCAGCAGGCTCAAAAGGAGGCAAAAACAATTTCTCTAGAACAAAACTCAGGTTCCAAGCTGGGACTGGATTCCAGATAGGAGGCTTCAAAAGTAGAATGCCTCTCAGAAAAGTATGGGTCACATCCAGCTGGGCTACAGTACAGCCATCATTGGGCAGATAGAAGGTTGATATAGCAGACAGGTGCACCTTAATAGAGGAGTACTGGAGTCCTGCATCAGACAAGGACCAGGGATACTCTAGAAACTGATTCACTCAACAGGTGAAACAGTTCAGGTGATGGGAAGTGATCCATATAGCAAATTGCTTCCACTTCATCAAGTAAGTGGCCCTGGTGGAAGGTTTCCTGGGAGCTACCAGGTCATTAGCCACTTTCTCAGATGCCTTGAACTGGGCAATGCCTATGTCTTCAGGAGTCAGGCATGCAGACTGAGGCAGTTGAGATCTGGATATACCAGGGTTTCCTATTCCTGAGTCAACAAGCCCCAGCAGAGGGGCAGGGGAACTGAAGGAGCCACAAACAACTGCTGCAGTAATGGAAACCATATCTGATGAGGCCAGAATGGGTCCGCCAGAATTAGGGTGGCACCCTCTATCTGTAGCTTGATGAGCACCCTCTGAATCAAAGGAAAGGGCTGGGAGATATAAAGAAACCTCCCTTTCCAGAAGAGGGACAGCACATCTTGCCAGAAAACTCCAGGCCCTGGATCCAGCAAGCAGAAACATGTCAGTTTTGCACTGAGTGGGGACGCAAAAACTTCCAACTCAGGATGTTCCTCACCTGTTTAACAGGCCTTCTACAATCAAGGTAAGCAGTTCCCACTCAAGTATTCTGGACTGTGACTGACTAAAGCTGTCCGCCAAGGAATTTTGGGTGCCTGGCACATGGACAGCTGACAGTTCTAGACTCTGATCTAGAGCCCAGTTCCAGACCTCATCACCTCCTGGCACAGGGGGTAGGAATTAATCCTCCCTTGCGTGTTGATGTAATAGACCACACTGAGATAGTCAGACTGCTCTAGCAATGGGCCTGGAGAGAGATAGTTCTGGAAGGACTGTAAGGCATACAGAGCTGTCCACATTTCTAGAACATGTATGTGGAGGCAGGTCTCCCACTGGGACCAGATACCCTGGGACTGACAAGGGCCTAGGTGTGCTCCCCAACCCAGACCCAAAGCATCTGATGTGAGGATTTGGTGAGGGGTGGAGATAAGAAAAGGGACCCCTTTAAAGAGACTGTCAGGGTCCATCCACCATGGAAGCAGTTTGCAAACTGGAGAGGAGACAAGGACCAGCTGATCCAGATCATTGGAGTGTTGATCCTAATGAACCCTGAGGGTCCACTGCGGGATCTTCATATGCAACCTGGCCAAAGGGACTGTAACAATGGCTGTGGCCATTAAGCCTAGCAACCTCAAGATCTTCCTGGCCAAGACATACCCGCACTGAACCACAGCCTGTGCTTGAGCAATGAGACAGTCTTCCCTGTCTTGTGGTAGGAAGGCCTTGCCCCAAGTAGAGTTCAGAGCCGCCTCTATGTACTGCAACCACTGGGATGGGGTCAGCACAGACTTGCACAAATTAACAGTGATGCCCAAGGCCTGTAAAAACTGCAGGGTACGTTCTAGAGTCAGCAACAGTAGTTCTCTGGACTGGGCTTTCAGTAATCAGTTGTCCAGGTATGGGAATACATGGAGGCCTAAGCACCAGAGAGCTGCTGCTACATGTGCTAAGCACTTAGTAAATACATGTGGTACAGAGGACAAGCCAAAAGGCAACATCCTGAACTGGTAATGCTCCCCCTGAAAGAGGAATCGTAGATACTGCCTGTGAGGGGGCAAACCATGATAAGCAGATAGGCATCCTGCATCAAGAAGAACCGGGAGTAGAACCCTTTGTTCCTTTGCCACTTGGGCACTGGTTCTATGGCCCTTTTGTGCAGCAAGGTGAACACCTCCTCCCAGAGCACCATGTGGTCCGGAGAATTAGAGGTGGGAACTGGTGGAACATCTGTAGGTTTTTCTAGAAGTTCTAGAGTATGGCCCTGTTTGACTTCCTGCAGGATCCAAGCATCTGTGGTAATGGTTCTCCACTGGGACAGATGGAGGGAGAACCAACCTCCAACCAGCACCTCCTGGCTTGGAACAAGGGAAGGGGTTTAGCAAGGAGTCAGGCTGAGGTGGAATCAGTGATCAGGGCCACGCCTCCTCCTCCTCCTCCTCCTCCCCTGAAGTGCTTAGCAGAGGCACCAGGGTAGAGGAGGGGAAAGCCAAGGCAGAACTGGCCCTGTGCCTGCCCTAAAGGATACTAGGTTAATATACATCTTCTGAAATAGCACGGTGTAAAGTGCACTGCAGTAGCCGCGATTACATTGATGGCGACAGGGGTAGAATAGCGTTAGTGATTTACCACTACCCCTGTTGCTGTCTGGTGAGAGGAAGAAGGGCTAAATTAGATTAAGGCATGGTGCTGGGTCCAACCACTCCCATGGAGTGACTAAGGCACTAGCACCTGCAGCAATGGAGACTGAAGTACCAAGGTTATGTTCCCCATCTCCCAATATTGCAATTCATTTTTTTTTTTTTTTTTTTTTTTTTAGAAATGTCTTTCCCCTCTCTTGAGGTTCTTCCTGTCCTCTGAATCCCCCGTGGAGTTGATTATATTAAAATGGGGTGGGAAGTAGCTTCTCACGTTAAGGGGGGCAGAGCCCCCATAAAAAAGCAAAACAATCTAAGTTTTTCTAGTGTAGTGGTGTGGTTTCTGTGGCTTTTGGTAACTGTCTATGTTTTCCACAACATTAAATTTTTTTTCATTTTTTTTTGTCTACGTGTATGTTGACCACGCTGTTTTTGGTTGCAGTATATGCCCCCTGAAGCTTGGTTCCAGAGCCAGACTTCTGAAAGACCTTACAAAAGGAGGGCCTCAGTCTTCTCCTAGGCTGGGTATGATAATGAGAGTGGACAGACCTAATAGCCCTACCAGAGGTCCGCAGGTCATTGATAATATCCTGCACTTCAGGACCAAAAGGTTTGAGACCCACAAAAAGGGCATTCAACATCCTTTGTTGGACAACAGCAGTGAAGTCAGAGATCCCAAGGCAAATGCCAGTGACAGCTGCCCTGGCTGTAGCATCACCTGTATCATAGGTGGCTCTGAGGAGATGCTTACTAACATCTTCTGTGGCCTGGAGAATTTTGAGATGTCCCTGTCTCTGGGAACCCTCAGGAAGGGCCTGAGTAGCAGCCTGGCCCTTCCTCCAGAGGGTATTTTGGTACTTGATCACATGAGACAAGTACTGTAGTTGGCAATTCTAAAGCCCAAAGTGGCTGAGGCAAAAGTCCTCTTGCCCCAGAGGCCAATCCTCCAAGATTTCTGGTCAGGGGGAGGAAGCCAAGGTGCTTGGGCATCTTGGGCCTGTCATGAGGTGCCTTAATTACCACTGAGTCGGTTTCCAGCTGGGCTACATAGAAAGGCAGCCCCAAGGGTGCCTGGTAAATCTTATCAGTCTTTCTGGGCATGGCAAGTACAAGATGGGCCTATGCCAGGCAGCATTGGCAGCATCCTGCAGTGCTGGAAGCAGAGGGGGAATAACTTTGGGTGGAGATTCTGGGATCTCCAAAAAGTCCACTACGTTCCTCTTTGTGACATTCTCCTCCTCAGTCTGGAACCCCAAAGTGGAGGAAAGCTGTTTCATAATATTAAAGAAGTAGGGGTTCTCTGGGGGGACCTTGAGCTATGTTTGACAGAGTCCTCACTCCTGGAGGAGACAGTAGACCTGCCAGAGGAGTCAGCCTTCACATCTTCCTCTTCTTCAGGGAGGATGAGATCAAGGTGATATTCCTCCTCTACGTCAGCCTGTTCTGCAGCAGGGACTGACAACCACAGTACTGACAGCTCTCTAGTGGGTGTGGGAGGATAGGCCAAACTGGTGCCGTCACCGAAGCAGTGCCAAATGGCAAGGGCGATGAAGGCCCAGGCTATGGAACAAACTGCTGGATCAGAACCGAGGATACAGAAGGAAGAACCACATTGAGGTCGACTGCAGGGTAAGGGAGCACTGTCAATGCAGGTACTGAAGGACAGGACAAAGATCCCAGCTCTGATGCACCACCACTAGCTGTGGTAGAGGCAGTGGGGTGGTCCAAGAGGTCACGATGGTGGGGCTGGGGCAAATGACCCAGAGGCCAATGGCCCCTCCGCAGCCCTAAGAAGGCTGGGAGAACTCACCACTGTGGGGTGGTTGATAGGAGCAAAGCCCTGCACAGAGAGAGGGGTCAAAGCCAAAGCATTCGATGGTGTGATCCCCAGACACTCCATCCCATTTTCTTTATCACTTCATATAGTTTCAGTAATTAATGCCACATTTTCTTTATTACTGAAAAAGGCTGCATGAAAACAAGATCCCTATGCCCTAGAATGTGTCTGCTCTGGCTGCTTCTCTACACATGACATCACAATCCCTTATTCTTGGCATTATAATTATCTCCACAGCAACATATTTTGATGTCATAAACAGAATTAGGATATCAGGTGTATGCAAGCAGCCAGAGGTAAAACAGCAGAGATGCTGTATTCATGCAAATACCCTTAGTAATAAGGAAATAAGGGTGAGAATTTCACAATGAAAAGAAGGAATTATAATAATATTAATAAAATAATATTATTTATTTATAAGGTGCCTTTCAAATATCAAGGCGCCGTACATTAAAACAATTGTCAGATGATAAAAAGGATATAAAACAGTAAAACAATAAAATCCATTCTATTTCTGGAAATGCCAATATCCACAAAAACGTTTTCAGTGCTGCTTAAAGCCCCCAATGGTTGTACTCTCCCAGAGCCAACGGGGCAGTGAATTCCAGAGGGTGGGGACTGCAAAAGCACGGGCCCCAGAAGATTTCAGAATAACCATCAGAATCTCCAGCAACCCCTTGTCAGCTGAGCGGACCTGTTGCACAGGGCTGTAGGGAATCAGGAGCTCTTTCAAATAGTCAGGACTAAGACCGTGTAGGGCTTTGTAGGTCAACAAGCCTACTTTAAAGGTGATCCACCACTGAATCGGCAGTCAGTGCAGATCGCACAGCACAGGGGTAATATGCAAACTCGTAGAAACCCCTGTCAGTAACCGTGAAGCAGTGTTCTGCACTAGCTGCAGGTGGCAGATAGCAACCCCAGGAAGCTCTAGATAAAATGAGTTGCAGCAGTCAAGCAGAGAGGTCTCAAAGGTGTGGACCAATACTGGCAGGTCACTGGACGGAACAAGGTGTTTGACCCTGTTAACGTACGCTCCTAAAACAGTCATTTTTGGGAATTTTTCACCAAATTTTCAACATAGTCATTTTAGGACCTCTGCTCATGAACAGTGTCACTGCGATTTTCTTAATCTGTCCCAAACACTGATCGCGCACACCAACTGTGCCATTGTGCGCTACATGCAGGGAAACACATTCAGTGTGACACAAAAATGTTCGGCGGTGTTGTAGTAGGGGTGCTGCTGCTATTTTATGTTTTGTCAGCTTGTGATAAATTGATTTTTTTAAATTGAACCAAGCTTAAAGGTTCCTTCACTTACTTGGCGCAGCCATGCTTTATGTTTTGTGAACACAAGAAAAGGTATGTAAAATTTGGGAGGTCAACTGAGCAATGAAGCTTCCACGGAGTCTGTGAGTGACTGGTCAATGGCGGGAAAGAACTGAGGAGGGAACAGGGCCACCCACACTTATACAGGGCTGTGACATTGGAGCCTGACATCAGCGTGGGTGCCCATGCTAGACGGCTGTAGAAAAGCTTCCGTTTGATCCTAGTGCCTGATGGTTAAGTTCCATAGGTGTGACCTGATGACAGAGATATTCCCAAAGATGTTCCTCCTTTCTACTCACCCTGTCCCACAATCTCTCTTTTGTTGCTGATACCTTCTGCCCAGTACTTCCGCTCTGTAAGACTATTAGTTAGATCCTCATTTGACACACAGCTACCTTTTACTGACGTACTGACTTTTCAGTAAATATTTGATGCAGTGTTTAAAAGTAAGCTGTTCAGATCCTCTGGCTTCTTGTACAAGTCAGTTAACAAGTGGACATCCTCCATTTTTCCAATAGGCAGGTCTAAAAAATTTATATTTTTAACATGCATCATCATACAAAAACGCTAATTCTTATTGCTGTTCTCCAAAAAGGCAATAAAATGAGTCAGCTCCTCGTCTGTTCCCTTCCATATTAAAACTGTTGTCAATAAACCTCTTCCATGGATCTAGGAGAGTCATCTTCCCACTTCCACATGTACATATTGGCAAATCTGGGGGCTAACGTAGCCCCATGGCTGTTCCTTTCACTAGAATGAAACTGTTCCTCTAAACATGGAGACATTATGCTTGAGGACAAGCTCTGTGAGGTTAACCATCATGTGAATTTTTCTCTGTGGTCCTGCAGTATATTTTAGTGAGAAGTATTCTATTGTATCTAGTCCCCCTTTGTGTGGAATTTTGGTATACAATGCACTGGCATGCATTGTAACCAATAACCACTCAGTTCGGACCTGAATTTCTCCCACAACTGACAACGTATTGAGGTGTATCAAGTAAAACTTCTAATATTTTTCAGTAAGGGTCTTGATGTGGTGTGAACAAACTGTGAGATCAGCTCAGTCAGCCAGCCTGTCCCTGATATCAGGCTGGGCAGTTTGCTATGTGTTTGGGAATTTTCTGTAATGTATATATTACCAGTTTAATAGCATATCGGACAGTTAATTCAATTTTGTGTCAATTCTGCTAGGGAGTGCAAATACAAATCTATCTTCTTTTTCATTTGTAACATATAGTCAAATGTAAGGGATTTATAAAAATCCAGATCATTCAGTTGCTCCTGTATCCCTGTAAAATATTTTTCTGTGTTTTGTATCACTAAACCTCTGCCTTTGTCGATGGATTTTATGCTATATGCTCACTCAACTGTAACTTTTTTAATGCTTGCCCACTTCATCTGTAATATTACAAAACCTCTCCTAAGTGGAAAAGTCTCTGGGGGTGGTGCAACTGAGAGTCCCATGGACTGTTCTCTGGGGGTGAGGGTGAGCGAAGTTACCAGTGAAATTCTGACCCCTTACAGCAGCAAGGGGTCTGACTGCTGGGGCTGGCTGTAGTTGTGTGGTGTGCCAGACATACAGCGTACACACCACTTACATCACTGCATACCACGCCCCAGGGAAGAACAACAGGAGGAAAATCCTGGCCTGCAGGATGACGACTCTTTCTGCGCAGGCTCTGCACCTGCCTACTGGGCTCGCTGGTCACATCTGAACTAATCTCCTCCCAGGATTTAGGGGTTTGTCCCGGTGAGCTCTGCCATGTAAGGTAAACCATGGGGCACTGTATACTGACTGGTAATTCCTGGAGTTGGTGGGGTGACAGGGCTGGGGGAGTAAATAGGCTGACTGGGGAAAGGGTGGCAGAGGAGGAAAATGCATACTAAATTTAGAAAAAGTCTACAGAAGGGCTGAGTGGAGGACAAAAAGTTGAGAGCATTTTTAATATAACTTCAGGGCCACGTATTCAAAAAATGGGCAAAGAGGAGTACAAAGGTTTGTGCTATGCTTGCCCATTGGCCATGACACTGAGGATGCTATTATATTCAGTTGGATAGCACACTGATGCTATCTGACTGAATACAGGGGAATGTCGGTGTAGTGCTAAGCCAAGTAGTGCTGCCCTGACATGGACCCTGGCAGCACAGGGAAACTATACCCAGACCTGACAGCACCCACAGCCCGAAGTGCAAGATATTCAGATGACACCATGCAAATGAGCTAAGTGGGTATGCAAGATGCTAAGGGGCTATTTGCATGCCATTATGGGCACATCTGTATGGGAAGTGGCAGCAGGTTTGCACCCCTGTGACTGGCTCTGCCCCCACCCTGACTGCCTGGTCCCATAAAACTGGAGATATTGTCTGCTGCTTAGTGGCAACCCCCATACTCCGATCCCTGTCCCCAGTAAAGTTTTAGTATTCCCTTGTTTCTAGTGGTTCCCCGTGTCCTCTGATCGCCAGTCATGGTAGAATTAAATAAGGCCCTGGTGTCCAGTGGTTGCCCCCACCCACCGATCTTTGTCCCATATAATGTAAAGAATCTCCCTAGTGTGCAGTGGTTCCTTCAATTACCGTTCTGCATAATGTACCAGATTTCCCTGGTATCCAATGGTCCCCCCGCCCTCTTGTCACAGGTCCAGTATTATAATACTTATTCCCTTACATCTACTGGCCCCCCACCACCCACCGTATACCAGGACACCTTGGAGCTTCTTTACATTGTACAGGATGGCAATCAGAGGGCAAGGGGACCACTAGGCTCCAGAAATATTTTAATTCTCAACAGGGATGGGGGGATCGGAGGGTGGGGGTGCCACTAGCCACTAGGTGTGCTTCCCCAACCAAAGTGGTTGTTGGCGGTAGTGGCTCCGCCCACTGATAGGGTTAACTGAAGTAAGTCAGGCTTCTTCTCAGTGGTAACTGCATAGCACAAGGTAGACTGCACTAATCCCTTTGCATAGCGCTACTTCATTGAATATTGCGCTGCATCAGGATTCCTGTCCCAACCCCTCCATTAGCCCACTTCACACATGATTTTGTTGTACACACGCTAACCCTTTTAGCGCATGCCACAGTCCCCTTTAAATATTGTGCTCGGGCACAAATCCCAGGCAAACATGGCGCAATCACTTTGTCCACTGGGCAAAGTTTTGAAAATGTGATGCCAGATGTCGCATTCTGATGTAAAGGAGTAGTGTTAGATTCAATCTGAACATTCAAGTCCCGATTCTATATGGATTTAAAATTTATATTCCTAGCAACTTTTTGGACATCTAAAAATGCATCAAACTCTCTGATAGTATGGCTTGAGACAAGCGAAAGCCCCTTAGACAGTACTTTACATTCATCCTCACTCATTTCATAGCTTGAAATGATTGTCACTCTCAGTAGCCATTGTTTGATCTCTGCTTTCCCCGCTATCCTACTTTGTCACCTCTGCCCCTTCTTCTTCTGGTGCACTCTCCTAGTTTTCTTTTTCTTTGTTGATCTTATATTTTATTCATCCAGCAGCTTAACCCTCATCCATCGCCCGCCTCTGCAGGTGGATCCAGGCCATCTGTGTACAGTGCCCCCTGGATTAACCCCCAGGGTAGAGCCTCTGGGGACCCCCACTACTAACTCCATCAGAACTAGGTTTGGGATGTCATGGAGACCCAGATCTGTTATGGGGAGTGAGGGAATCAATGGACAACCCAGAGGAGTTTCTACTTGGAGTTTCTGGTGGAGGGCATGTCTGGCGGGTGCTGCGATATGACCGCATTTTGCACCCTTCCCCCTGGTGGAGCAGCGCTCGCTGGTGCTCCGGTGATTGTGCATCCCATGGTCACCCAAGAGCACCGAACTGGAGGGACTCAATCCCCCGCAAAGGTGGAGAGTATGCAATGACCGCCAATCCAACCCTGCGGCACTCGAGCATCACAAGTTCGTTCCCAAACCTGGGTCACCCGTATCACAGCAGTAATTCTTTCTGCTGCCCCGTGGGCTGGCCCTGTCTTTGTGAATCCGATGTTTGCTGGAATCTTATGTTTGGTTTTCTTGCACTCCTTGGGAGACTGAGTTCTGGACCTGGAGAAGTAACTCCTAAAAAAGGATTCTCCCGGACATCAGCTGCTTCTGGTTCTGAACCACTGGTGCCTGTTGAATAATCGAATGATGTTTGATCTGTATTGTTTAGTATTGTGTGTTGTGATTGGCTGTTCTCTGGTCTCCCTTCACTCAGACACTTCTTCCATTCAAATACTTGGTTTTCAGCATAGGCTTTTGTGTCATGTGCAAATTTGCTCAGTGTTTTTTATTTTATTATTATGTACTGCTAAACAGTCTTTAAATTTTTTGTTGCAGTGCTCAAAATCCATATAATTTATATAAGTATTGACTTTCTTCTTTTTCTATTAATTCAAGCAAAACTTGAGACTGAATTTCTTTTCCATCCTCCAGCATGAGTTTAATTAATTTAATAGATGCTTCACGTAATATTTCTTGCCAGCGACACATGAATCTCTGGCGATTTTTACTGGCAGCCACCTGCCTTAAAAGCCGGAGTCTCCCTGTCACCCTGTGTACTATGATGTATGCCTCTAGTGAGATCTTCTGCCAGTAAAGCTGTCTTGCTCATACAGAGACTTTCTCTAGGTCATAAAATGTTGCTTGGATATTGCTACTGGCTGATGCTTGTGGTTATGATACATTACTTTGATTTAATATTGGATTAAATGCTGTCTGTTGGAATGGTGCAGTATACTGACACTGTGTTTTCTTTACCATGCTTACTGCCTTCCCATGCTGTGCTGTCACCTCCACGCTGATCCAGACTGCACCTTAGTGGCTCCTGGTCCCCTGAAATGATCAGGCAAAGGAGGTAAGATCCTGAGCCCAGTCCACCGGAAGGAAGGCTTTGGCTCACAGGGAGTCAAGCTCTGCCCCAATGAACATGATCACCTGCTTTTGTACCATTTCATACTTGTCCAGGTTGACCAACATGCCTAAGTCTCAGCAGGCTCGGAGAGCCAGTTCTGTAGATCTCTCCATGGCCTCTCTGGATGGACCAGCTATCAGCCAGTTGTCCAGGTAGGGGTACACTCTGATCCCTAGACAATGTAGGTGAGCTGCCACCACTGGCATGCATTTGGTGAAGACTTGGTGCAGAGGACAGGACAAATGGCATGACCTGAAACTGTTGAGGCCCCTTCTGCTCAGACACTGGATGCACCAGTGGTGGGACCCATGGATAGGAAAGTGGAACAACACATCCTGGAGGTCCAGGGAAAAAAAACATATGCTTTGCTCCAGGGATGGTATAATCTGGTTCAGAGTGATCATCCGTAACTTGTGTTTCTGCATGAACTGGTTGAGGTTGTGCAGATACTGTATGGGGTGCCAGCCCCCATCCATTTTGGCTTCAGATTGTACCTGTACACGTAATCCTGACTGGCTAGGTCATCTGGGACATGGGTTATTGCCTCTTTCACAAGGAGTTCAGTGATGTCCTCGCTGAAGGCGATCAGCATGTCCTGAGACATCCCAGACTCTTGAGGTGTGTGGAGGCAGTAGGGTGAGAGTGCCTCAAACTCTTGATGCAATCCTCTGCCCACTACAGTACTTCCAACATCAACTAGTCCATTGTGACATTGTGATAGTGGACCAATGTGGCAGGTAGTGATGTAGCCAGACTCTGACTGGGAGAACTGTCAGGGAAAGGAAAGATGGAGGGCTGACACCACCCAACCTGTCACCTGGCAGCTTTTGGGGGGGCACTGGTGGCTGCTGCCAGAGGGGCACCACTACTCCTGTCCCCCCTTTGGACCTTGAACCCCTGACTTTGGCTTGGGGTACCAGGTCTGGAACTGCCTCTGCTAGGACTGCTGGCAGGGAGGCTGTGACTAAAAGGACGAGTACTGAAAAGCCTGCTTTTTAGATTTTTTCTTCCAGTCCTTCTGGGACAGTCACACAGTCAAGGGTGGCACTGGACTTCTCACTCTGGGCAAGATATCCTTCCACCCCAGGGCTGAAGAGGTCAGTGCCCAGGAAAGGGACATCTGCCAGCTTAAGTTCGATGTCCACTATAAAGATGGACAAACACAGCCAGGCCCTTGCATGAAGACAGCTGTTGCCACTGTGCAGGCTTTAGAATTACCCACGTCCAAGGCTGTCTGGAGCTGGTGCTCAGCTAGTGATTGACCCTGGTCTCTGATGAGCTCCACCACTATCTGTTGCTCAGGATGGAGGTGAGAAAGGACAGCAGCGATGGCTCTCATCAGGGATTGGCCATAGCTAGCCATCATTATGACATAATTAGCCTGCTGGCGATCTAGTGACTGCATCATACACTTTTTTAGCGGCGCGGTCTGTCTTAGGGGACTCCTTATTCACAGGTTTGTCCACATCCGTCTGGTGTCTGAATTTATGGAACACTGAATCTGTGACTGAACCTTCCACTGAAGGATGGTCTGAAAATCTAGAAAGGAAGCCCACGAGGACTGCATACTTACAGATCATATGGGCAGAGGATGCTGGATGCTGCCAAAGCTCCAGGGCCAGTCCCAAAATGGCCTCATTCACAGGGAATGCAACCCTGGTACAAAATGTCTGTGAGAGGGTACTTAACCCTCATCTGGATTGACTCAAGTGGGATCAACATGGATTCGGAGATAAGTTGGAGCAGCCCTCCGAATAACACTAGGCTATGCTTCTTTGAAGGTTCCTCAACTGAGCTATGTTCGAAGATCTGAGTCCCAGATGAGGCCATGGACTCTTGAACAGAGTTTTCTGAAGTTCCTCAAAAACAGCCCTTGGCCACTGTTCACCACCAACCTCCTGGGAATCCTCACCTGGGGTGATCCTCACCAACAATCGGCCTTACAAGCTGGTGGCTGAATGGCAGGTCACCTTTGCTGGAGCACTGACTGGCAGCTGTAGAGGCAGCAGCTCCAACCTAATTGGTGAAAAAGCATGTATGGGGAGCACCTATGGAACATGGACTGGTGGGGCTACCATTGGCAGCTGCTAGGAGACCAGAGGTCCTTGAGGTAGTTCCACACCCTGCCCTGTGATGGCCAACTACAGGCAGAGGAATTGCTTGAAGCACTGGCATATCTTATATCGGTGCCTCTCCTCACTCATGATGAGCAGGATGAGGAACACCAATGGCGATGCCTCCCAGTTGAATGGGATTGAGAGCACAAATACCTTGACCACAACCTCGACTGTTGACCAGCTGGTTGATGGAGAGAAGGGTCTTTCTGCAGTTGTTCACAAACTACACACTTACTGACATTGAGTGACATAGGCACTGAAGACCCAATGTCGAGTGGAGGCTGGCCTCATGGTGGATTGGCTGGGCCACCAACCAGTCCACATCCTCCTGAGTGAGGACCAGGAGCACCGAGGCCTGTGAGATTGACTCCTAGGCCTCATCTAATAACTGGTTGACAGGTTCAAGAAAATTTCGTCAGCCTGTTTGACTGGATTTGAAGTCAACTGGCTCAACAGTGAAGCTGAAGAGCCCTCAACCTGCCTGACCTGCCCTTAAACTGAGGTGTGCTTGATAGCCATTGAGTAGTAACATGAGTTGATGTACAGGGAGGACCTTGACCACTCCCAGTCCCACAGGAAAGATTGGGCAGTTTTAAAATGTACGCACTTGAGGATAGGAGAGAAAGTGAGGAACAGGATAGAAATCTACAAATTCTTGCAGGGACATAATACAATGGTCTCATCAGATAGTTTTTAATGTAAGAGATAACACAGCCACCAGATGGCATAATTTAAACTATCAGAGGGAAAACTGGACAGTTTGCAATTTTGGAGGTCAGAGGATGGCTGGCAGGAAAGCCGTGTCCCTCGCTACTTTGTTGGGGACATGGCTTTCCTGCCAACTACCCTCCAGCCTCCACCAGCCAACCAAGCAATCTGCCTAGGTACACTGTGGGAATACTGAATCCTAGGACTGTTGCAGCTCTTCCACTGGCAACTTCCTTTCAGTGAAGGCTCATCATTGGACACTCTTCTCTGCCTGAGCTCCCCACTGGACAGGCCCTCTATCCAGTGCCGAATCTGTAGTTCGGGCACCCCCTTTCTATTTCCTTGCTAGTTTAACTTGAATTTTCTTAACTGTTTATTTGCTAACATAGAGTGTTAAGTTTTTTAGCTGCACTGTAAGAAATTGTGATGATTTTCTCAATGTGTTAAAGTGATTTACAACCTTTTCCTGGTTTCTATAGCTATTGCCGGTTTGCTATTTTTCTACTCTCTCCAGTCCCCAGCTTCCCACTCCAACTTTCTTTGCTCTCTCCTTTCGCCCCCACCCCCGGTGGCCCACCTAGGGTCCCTTCCACCAATTTGCCTTGCTCTTGCTGCTTTCTCCTCTGCTGTTTCCCATCTCCAGTCCCTGTCTGCTCCACACCCACAGATTCCTGCCTGCTATTATTCCTTTGCTAATCTCTTCTTTATCTCTCCCTTACACAGCTAAATCCCTTATGACCCTGACCAGACACACTGTCCTCCACGGACCACTACCGCTGCTTCGTTGGGGATGTGACTTTCCTGCCGGCCACCCTCCGACCTCCACCAGTTTGCCAAGCTGTCCATCCAGGTACGCTGTGGGAACACTGAATCCCGGGACTGGTGTGGCTCTTCCATTGGCAGCTTCCTTTCGGTGAAGGCTCATCATTGGACGCTCTTCTCTGCTCGAGCTCCCCATTGAAGCAGCCCTCTATCCAGTGTGGAGTCTGTAGCTCGGGAAGCTCCCTTCTCTTTCCTTGCTAGCTTAACTTGAATTTTCTCCTGCCCACCCACACCTGTCCCAGACACTCTGTTAAATAGACATATTCCCAAATCTCCTCCCCTCCTTGCTTTCCCTCATCCTGATTGGCCTATTACCAGGAGCTTTCTCCCTTAAAGGCACAATCCACCTTTAATTACTTGCCCAATCTTATCTTAAGCTAGGTTAGTTTCCATCTTATCCTGGCTGGTGGGGCCGTGTTATTTCTACATCCTTTACCTGGTTGACTATTTCAACATGAAGTCCCTACTCTTGCCCCTTGTGGCTGCCTCTGTCCTTGGCACCGTCCTGACAGTCAATTTCACTGCCTCGATTCTATCCTCTGATCAGGCCAACCTCCAACATTTTTTTGAAGTTTTGGGCACCTAATATCCCCTCCCTTTTCCTCCCATGTGGGAAAGTACCCTCTTTGGATCACACACTCTGGCCTTCCTCCCAAATGTGAGCATCGCCTTCTAGGCTTTTTCTTTTACTCCCTTTTGTTCCCTCCTTCATTTATTGGCACACTATGCTCTTATCTTCATCTTTTTTCCTGCTATTACTGGGTGGAGACATTGAATCCAACCCTGGCCCTTCTAACACCCCATCACATCTACCTGTAGCATCTGGGTCACTACTCCCGGAATAAAAATCACCCACATGAACATATGCAGTCTCCCTGCAAAATTTACCAATCTCAAAACCTGGCTTGCGCTGCATAAACCCTACATACTCTCTTACAGAAACCTGGCTTAAGTCACACCATACTGACACTACGTTCCTACTTCCCAGTTATAACATTTTACGCAAAGACAGGCCTGATAAAAAAAAGGGCGGTGGTGTTGCTGTCCTTGTCAGGGAACCTCTCTCTGCCTCTACCTCTCTCTGTGCTGACAGTGATTCCCCCAGAGAATGGCTTATTGTCAAAGTTACATTGGGTGAAACTAAAAAGCTTTATCTGGGCAGCTGCTACAACCCCCAAACAGGGGTGTAGTCGGCCTCCAAAACCTGCTCATAGGATTTGGATCTCTCTCTCCCCTGCCAGGGAAGTCATGCTCTTAGGCGATTTTGATCTCAACTGGTTGGATGCCCAAGAAACCGACTATGCTAACATGCTTAAGCAGCATAACCTGTTACAAATCATCCCCCTCCCTACTCGACTTAACCCTCATACCTCTACTCACTCCCTAATAGACTGGGTTTTTACCAACTGCAGTGACCGTATTATTCAAGCTGGCATACTATCTGACTCCCTAAGTGGCCACTCCCCTACCTTTGCCACATGGTCCTCTAAGGCCCTTCAGCCAAATATCTAACCTTCCACAACTTCAACCACCCTAACTCTTCCATATTACTTGATGAACTAAGGACTTTAAACTTGCAGGACCTACATGCTCTTAATAATTCATCTCTTGCTGTCACTTATTTCACAGACATTCTCTTGGACATCCAGGACTGCCACTTCCCTACTACCACTCAGAGAGTTAGAGGCGGCCGCACCTATTGGCTCTCCAAAGAACTCCTCATCCTCATGAAAGAGAGGGACTGAAAGTGGTCTGCTCAAAACTGACCCCTTCCTCTACCCAGTGGAATGAACACTGGCACATGCGCAACCGATATAAGATTCTGACCAGAACTCTAAAACAGAACTATTGCACCAACCTGCAGAGCGAGTGTTTTGGAAATCCTAGAAAATTCTGAGACTCCATTAACACCCTTCTCACCCCTCACAATAGCAGCACCAATATTCAGCTAACTTCCACTTCAGGCCTTTTGACAGACCCAGCCGAGGTAGCCATGGCACTAAACAATAAATTCTCAGACCTGTCAGCCCTCCTCAGCAAACTCCCCACTAGCAGTCCCTCTAGCCAGTGGTTATGTGCTTCCTCCTACCTCCCTTCCCCTTCCCCTCTCTCCGCTCACCCTCCACATAGTCAGTCCCCTGACCTAGGTCCTTGCTCCATCCCCTTGTTCTCTACCTCCCCCTGCCTGCTACCTCTATTCGCCCCCTTTCTATTTCAAGTCCATCTCCCCTACGAACACCTTTAAACTCCTAGGGGGCTTACCCAATTTGGGTAGTCCAGGCTCGGATGGCCTTTCTCCTATTTTTCTCAAACTTGTTTCCTCAGTGATTGCCAAACCTCTCTCCTTTATTTTTAATCTTGCCCTAATTACCTCTTGTATGCCTCTCCCTTGGAAGTCTGCCAAGGTGGTTCCTATTTTCAAATCTGGTGACCCTCTCTTATCCGACAACTATCACTCTATATCTATTCTCCCCCACCTTAGTAAGCTCCTTGAATGGGTTGTTCACCAGCAGCAATCTGAGGACCTAGATAACTACAATAGCTTATGCAACCAGCAACATGGCGTTCGTAGGCTCCACAGCACCATTACTGCCCTGGGTTTATTTACCAACCACATCCTCATGAATATGATCATGGACATGCCACTAGTGCGGTTATTTGTGGAACTACCTGAAGCCTTCAGTTTTGTTAATCATCCTTTCCTCCTCTCCAAGCTACACTCTATATGTTGCTCCACAGAGACCACCAACTGATTTCAGAGATACCTCTTCGATCACTCTAAATTTTTATGCACTGGCACTGCCACTTCTCCTGCCCTGCTGGTCTCCTTCGGAGTACTCCAAGGCTCCATCCCGTGTCCCCTGCTCTTTACAATATTTAACACCCTCTCCTCTGACTTTCTCACCTGCAGATCCCTCCTTTACATGGATGACCTTGTCATCTTCCACAGTGATGAATCCCTTCCACTCATATCCTCTGTCCTCACCAGAATTATTGCAACACCCCAAAACTGGTTCACCTCTAATCGATGCTACTTAATGCCAAAAAAAAAACAAAGGCTATGGTAAGCCACACCTAGCCAGAACCCTTAAAGCTAACTCCTTTCTCTCCTTATCCTCCCTCCTAATGGCCCTGGCCTTAAAGTCGTCCCCTTGTTCAAATATTTGGGGGTTACACTAGATCCTACCCTCTCCTTCACCAACCATATAAATCTCATAGTATGTAGGATCAATCAGAAACTCGGTGCTGCCTATCGCATCAAACCCTATCTGACTGCAGAGGCACGCTTGGCCATAGCTAATGGAAACCTACTCCCAATCCTGGACTACTGCTCCCCAATTTACACTTTCGTCTCTACTGCTCTTCAGACAAGACTCTCGACTGTCTACAACAGTGTCTGCCACTTTGCCCTGTCCGCTCTCTATTCCACTCACCACTGCAACCTATATAGCTCCCTTGGATGGCTCTCTTCACAAGTCCAATTTGATTTTACCCTAGGATGCCTCGCAGATGCTATTGTGTAGCAGCCCCGCTTCCCCCTTTTTTCCCTTTGCGAGCACTGCACCACTCCAAGGAGTCTACGATCCTCTGTTGTCCCTCCCCTGGTGATCCCAAGAACCTCTACCAAAATGTGTGGCAATGCCCTATATGCATCTCTTTCACTTTGGAATACACTTCCCGCAACCCTCAGATCATCCAATACGCATCTCACCTTTAAGTGTAACCTCAAACCCTGGCTCCTTGTTAGAGACACTTGCAACTGCTTGCCTAGGTAGTACCCCCAAGTTCTGTTTTCTCACTCTTTCTATCTAGACTCTTGCACCTCCTTTCAGCTCAGATGGGTCACTTGGTCGGTTGGGCTTATTACTGTATTGGGTAGTGGAGTAGTGGATTCCTAACTCCCTGGATCAGGTTACTCCTGCTTGCTTGTTTTTGTAATTGCACAATGATTACCACTTGTTTGCTTGCTTCCTTTGTAATATTTACCTTTCTGTAACAGCTATTATTACATTGTGATGTCCCACCACTGTTTTTGACCATTGTTGTTTTACCAATGCTATTTTCTGTTTGTACCTATACTCTATAAGAGCATGGCAGGTAGGCGGAGCAATCTATCCAGAGAGATGATTAATGCTTATGATTATCTTGGGGACCAATACCCAAAGGGAAAGTTTCAAAGGAGTACTCGAAACAAAAAGTGAGGCAGGGGACTGGGAGAGCTCTCTCTGAAACGGCACAGTAAATCTATGTAGGAAAAGGGTAGACTCAATGAACTCATAGTTAATTTTTGTCCTTTTCCATCTATGTACAGAACATGTGTACTGCATCTATGCATAACTACATAATACGTCGTACGTTCTCCATGAAATTCAGTTCTCTCCATGAAGCTGCTGCAGAAATCCCACACATAAGAAACAGAAACCCCTTAAGCTTTACTCTTGTGGTTTACAATGTTATCTGAACCACTCAATGAAATTACACCCTTACAATGTACAGCTGGACATATATTCCCTATATGTTCTGCGGCTGTTCACATAGCTGCTTTATCCCTTTAACAGGTACTTAACAGGATTTCACTAAACATACAGTAAAGGACACATCAAAACCTTAGCTTGGCAAAACCACTGGCACATGCTTGTATCATGTATTTCTTGGACTCCAACATGTTTGCCTACCTTTGGGAACAGGCTGCACATGCTTGGCTTCTTTCTCCAGTTTAAAGTCCAGGTACATTGTTGGAGTGCGGGTGTACACCTTAGACTAGAAGGAAACAAAACACAAAAATTATAGTAAGGTCCATTCAGCTTTGCTTAAAAACATAATTACCAACCAAGAATCAAGCTTTGAGGAATTTCGATGCAGTACAATTTTGTGTGTAAATAGCATTTTCACGCAGGTCACCTCAAAGCATATTAGACTAGACCACATTTAAAAACCTCAGAAGTGGAGGCTAGAGTGGAGTGTAACAGTGTCTGCACAGATGCTCTCCTTCCTGGGGGTAGGGCTGAGAGGTGTATCGCCCTGGAATAGCTCCTGGTGGTGACAACGTGTCGGAGGTAAGCCAGGTTATGTGAGTGACCACATGCTACAGAAAACCCCTCCTTATAGGATGCCAGAGCATGCATGCTCTAGCACAGGAGGGAAGGGGACAGAGAAAATGGGAAACAAAGTCCCTGACCAAGCATGGAGGGTAACGATTTCTATGCTCCTTCAATGTCATCAACCCATGGTGCACCACCTTTGACTCCCTGCCTTGTACCCATTCTACTCCACTGGTGGTCTTGTGGCTCAGTAGATAGTACATCTGTCCCTGGACCAGAAGGTAGTTTGTTCGAGCGCAGTACTAAGGGGATGTTGTACTGTCTAGGTGTGCCATACTTCAGAAGAGATATTAAACTGAGGTCCTGTCTGCATTTTCTGGTGGTTGTGCAAGTTGCTGTTAAAGATCCCATTGCACTCCTTCAGTCCTGACCAAATTTCCCCCAGTCATTAAAGTGCATCAATGGCTTAACTTTGTTCAATTTCAGTTGGTTTGCATCTGCCCCCTCCTTCCCCCCAGAGGTGACAGGTGGCAGCAGGATGCAAGTTCCATGGACAGTGAGGGTCTAAGGAGCAGAAGGAGTGGGGTGCTAGGGCAAAAAAAGTGATGACAATAATCCAGATAGTGATAATGCAGTGCCTTAAGCAAACACACACATAATGACAGTTTTATGCTCAACTGTATCCCATACGCAGTCAAAGAACTGCATTAGAACTTGCTTAATTAACTAAGAAAGGGAGTGCAGGTCAGGGTGTAGGGGTACTCCCACTATTATTTTTGAAAGGTGATAATGGGATCTTGAAGTTCTGCCTGGACAGCAAATAAAAATGGAAAGACGACACTGGTTTGACAAGGTTGAAACTGGTAACAGCCCACTAGCCAAATACTAGTAGATTTTTGTATCAGGTTAGTAAACTTTTCCTTTAATTAGCCTTGCTGGATTGTATTGTAGAAGTCAACACTTCAATAAGTACACCATTTATGCCAGTGGAGAAGTCTGTGAGGTCAGTGAATTTTCCCAGTCACTAGTCCTGCTGCTAGTGCCTGTAAAATGTGATTTCAATCCCTGGGTTGACACCATATTTGAAGAATGGCAGCTGGACTATGGCAGCACTGTCGTAGTACTAGTATCTAGACTTAGCGTTGGGTATGAATCCGACTCTAAATCATCATATGAGACTTTAATCCAAGACCTTCTGGCCCAGAAGTGACCAAGAAACCACTGAGCAATGCTGACATTAAATGTTCTATCCTTCCCTTCCACAAAGGCCTCTCCCTCGATGTTGCCTCACTCTGAATCAACACAAACTTAACTGATTTATTAGCGGAGGTGCTTTCAATGCAAAATAAATGTGCACTGATATGAAGCGAGTATATATCCATGCCATCACAATCTCATATCCCATCGATATGGTCTCAATCTGCATCAATGATAATTCACCCATGAGAGGTTTAAAAATAATTGATTTTGAGTTTTTTTCCCAAAAAAGTTTAAGGAATTTTGGATAAATCTGGATTTCATTATATTTTACCAGGGATTTGAGACACTACAATATTTAACTTGCTGTATAGTGTCACACATTTTAATAATTCTCAATACAGTTCCTAATCTTCGTTACCTTCAAATGCATCGAGACAGTAAATATGTAAGCAAATAGAGTACAATACAGGAAGACAAGCCACTGTAAACTAAGAAGATCAAAGAGTGACCTTTTGATTTTATATCACACCTTTAGTGCACAATCCAATTCAGACTACTTTACAGCACAATGTTAAATACAGGTGGTTCAGGAACTGTATTTGTAATATGGCATTAATAGTAATAGCAATATAAGAAATAGTGATTGGACAAAAGCGGTAACATGACCTGAATGTAGCCGTGCATTAATTCCCTAGATATGCACGGCTGCGTTTGAAAGGAAGAAAACCAAGACGTAGAGTCATAATATGTGGCTGTCGACATCAGGAGCATGCCTCAGTGAAAGTCACAATCCAACCTATAGGTGGCACTGCGATCAGAATAGTGTAGCACTGCTGCTGTACCACAAAGAGATAGACCACATAATGTCGGCAGGTGAAATAGTTTCCCACCCATCCAGTTGATACCGTGGGGAGTCGTCGTTAAATCTGCAGTTGCAGAAATAGATACTACAGCAGAAAAATTCAGCCAGTAGAGCAGTCGTTTCCCACCCACCCATACCAGAAAGATGAGATTTGTAGGAGTAGTACAGTGTGAGTAGAGTGGTAGTACTGAAGAAACAGCATTGTTCTGTACCAGACAGATCACATTTGTGAGTAGTACAGTGTGAGTACTGTTGAAGTGCTGAAGGTCTCAGTAGTAAGCCAGTGGTTCTGTATTCTGTTCGCCGTGACATTTGTTGGTCGGAATAGCATTGCAGCACAGTATGACTGTAATACATGTTCCCTAGAATGCAGTTGTGACACACATAAATGTCACTTTTCAACGGGCATAAAAACAATTGAACTGTTCATTTCAAATATCAATCTGTAAAGTGTTATCACTGTTTAATGTGGTAAATAATGCAAACTCGGTGATGTATATGAAACTGGTAGTCACAACATTAATGCATGTGGCATGGGGAAGGGATATAGTTAGAAGTGAAGTATGTGTTGTGAAGTAAAATCTTGTTGTATCTGCACATATTTTATTAATTATTAAACAACAGTACAAGAATAGTTCCTTTGCACTTGCCATGTTACAAGTGCATTGATCCCTTCCACAGGAGGCATTTCCCAGGAATTAATGCATGGCTGGGTGGTGGGAAACACTCGACCGCCCCCCCTCCAAAAAAACATGCATTCATTCCTGGGAAATGCCTCCTGTCTCGGTGATTAATGCTTACACATTCATCTGTAGTCATTAACCACTTGACAATCACATATAGCAACGGACATGGAGAACTGCATTACAGCTTGCAAATGTCAGTCACCGAACAACCAAATGACAATCGTCCATCAGCTGGAGTTGAGGGACTCAAAAAAGTGCCAATGCAATGAGAAGGCAGTGGTCCTATATACAGTAGGAACAAAGGAGAAAAGATGCATTAGAGAGCAGAAATATTAGAGAAATAGAAGTTACTTACTTGTAACCATTGTTCAGCTACTAGTATTTAGTTCACATCCACAACTGGGCAATTTTTTACTGAGCATGCTCAATCATAGGAATAGTCTTCAAGCTTGACTCCTCTTATCACCCAACCACAGGGTCCTCCAACTCTGTCCCTAGTGCATTCAGATCTGCATGCTGGAACAGAACACTGCAGCAAGCTTTGCCAAGAGAAGCCTAGTGGGTTATGTGGATGTGAACTGAAAACTAGAAGTAGATTTATGGTTACAGGTAAATAACTTTGGTTTCTAAATATCTAAATTTAGTTCACTGTCCAAACTTAGGGCCTGATCCACAAAGCTGTCTGGATAAGTGGGATTCACATGGCTGCATATTGTTCCTTTGTGTCCTGATGCCTGTCCACACCAGATGTCATCCATAGCCCCCATCTGCAGCACTCTGCCACAGCAGAGCTTCATGCGAGGACTGTACTGAGGGCAGAGTTGTGCTAGGCTCCAGGCTTCCAAATGAATGCCCGGGTTAGCTTCACAGTGGATCCTTTGCTCTGAAAGGAGCAGAGGATTGTGGGATGTGGTAGTCCTCCATGGACTGCCCTACCCCTTAGATGGAACCAGAATTTTGTTTTATTAATCACCTTCAATGGTGACGTTGGCCTCTAGCCCTCACACTAGCTGAGAGTGTTGTGAGTATAAAGGAGGACATTGATGGCCCCCCGTTGTCTTGCAGCTGGTATGAGGAGGTATGTAAGTGCTACTACAGGTCCTTGGGCTGTATAACCTGCTCCTTCTCTGCTATTTCTCCATACTGCAAAGCTGCATTTATGAATTGCATATTAGCACACCCCTGCCTCAGTCTCTGTCTGAGTTCTATGTTTGGTCTAGGGACTGGGTGTTGAGTGGGCAGGCGAGACACTTGTGCATGCTGTGGAGTGTTACATCATGCAGTGGGGACACCCTGCAGATCTGCAAGTCAGTCATGGGTCTTGCTTGAAAAAGGCATTGTGGCACCAGTGCACCTAACTGTCGTCAGGATTAAATAAATCTGCATTTGCAAAGGGCAGCACTTCACGTTGTGGCTCGGGCCCTTATGCAAACTCCTTGCATTTCTCATTAGAAAGGAGCAAGACATGCACCCCAAATTGGGCAAACAGAGACTGGATGACTGAAAACTTAAAAGCAGCACAATGACAACTGAAAAAGGCGATGCTTAGCACCAATGTTTGGGATGGTGTGAGAATGTAAGGCATGGTTTTACACCACTCCAAAAAACTGAAGTTTTGAAGTGCTCCTTGTTTTTCAGATTGGAAAGGTATGCCTTCATGTTTCTGGGTAGTACCTGGTTTCTTGCACTAATTCCGATTTCTGGAAACCCCACCATCTCTCCTCATCTTTTCCTTTCATCGACTTTGATAGACGCATCATCATACCTGTCTGATATGACCTGAACTGTGTCACTTTCCCTAAATGCACTCTCCACAAACTTTTGCAGTCCGTCCAACATGTCACCAAATGTTCGAAAACTGGTTCTTGATGTTAGCTTCTGAAGACAATCCCCAAATAGTCTATGAAAGTGGTTGTGACATGTCTTTCTGAGTAAATGTTTCTCATGAAGGTAGCCGGACCTAGGTAGAAATCACCAATGGCCTCCAGGTCCCTGAGTGTTTGTGCCTTGTTACTTTTGCTAGTGAACTATCTGCATTAGCAACAGCCAGAGGTCGGTTTGACAGTTCATATTCAAAGAACATCTGCAGGTATATCTTTCTGCTTCTTGATATAACCAGAAGTCTGGCAAAGAGCAGTCTATCTGAATCTTTGGATTTTACCTTGTCCCCGCTTTTGGGTTTGTTAGAGTGCTGTATGTTTGTAAACATGGGTAGGTTCATCCTTCTGATAGGGTCATTGAGTGGGACTGCAGCAGTATTGAGTCTTTCTTCAACAAATTCCATTAAGGCAGTCTTTCCACATTCTTTTGCAATCAACAGGGCAGTAGTGACATGCGATGGAACGAAAACTCCTGCAGCTATGTTCATGAGCGGTTCTGGTTCATCTCTTGAGTCTTGAAGTACATCCACAGCAAATAGATTTCCATAGTGGTCCAAGATTATGCTAATAATTCACATGACATCTTTGTTGTCTTTCCTGATTGACTGTGGTCAAAGATCACAATGAATCTGCTCTTCAAGACTGTCCAGTCCACACATGTACTTGAAGTTCCACATGGTGGCACTTCTTTCATGTACTGTGAGATACCACTTGAGAGGTGCTTTCTCTTGTCTGCTTATTCCTATGATCCCCCCTTGCCTGGACTTGGAATCTCTGACCAAGCCTAAGTCTGACCAGATGCTGCTAAAACAGGCTGAGGCTGATCATGTGAAAATGCACTCTGGGCCCACAGCTCTTTTTCCATGGTGGCCAGTTTCTGTTGAAGGAGATGGGTCTCCAGGGCTCTCTGGCATTGTCTCCATGTAGCCTGGTTGAATTTCAGGAAGGTCTGGCAGGCTTCGGTGTCGTGGTCTGGGCCTAGGCAGACAACATAGGAGGTATGGCCATCCTTCTCTGAAATCTGTTTGCCACAGGCACATGTGGATTTGCGTGATTCACTTGATAAAGGCAGTGAAGATGTGCAGCCGATAGTGGAGGCAACAGTATACTGTTGAAAGAAAACAGTTAAAATTAACAAAATAAAATAAAGATCAGGAATGGTGGTCAACAGAAGCAATGTTCCATAAGGTCTGATACGTACAAGTCGATAGTGGGAAAAGAACTGAGGCGGGGCTTGGGGACCACCCCTTTTATGCCATAGGCATAGGCACATTGGCCTACCGACACTGGGGACAGTCCCCCACTGGGTACTGCTAGCTAGATGTTTTCCATGTGGTTAGTCTTAACGGTGTTGCCTACAGCAAGAGCCCCCTCAAACTATGATCTAGACACAATATTTTTTTTTTGTTATCTAAGCAGAGGGAAATGAATTAAACATGTCAATGAAAAAGGATTACAAAAAAATGATAGTGATGGGAGACTCGATAATTAGAAAATGTGACACCGTAATCTGTGGGGAGGATAAAGAGCACAGAATGGTACTATGTTGTCCTGGAGCTAAAGTCAGAGATATTGTACAATTGGCACCAGCGGTATAAATATCTATCTAATAAAAGTAACTCAGTTGTTACACTGCACATAGGGTCAAATGATGTAGGATATAACCATGAAAAGGATATATGTTATGAATTAATGGATGCAGCACGAACATTAAAAAATATGCGGGCAGAAGTGATGATCTTGGGAATACTTCCAATATTAGGGGCACAAAAGGAAAAAATGACACAATACATAGAATTAATACACGTTTGAAGAATTGGACAGAAAGAGACAATATTAGGTTTATTGATTCATGGTTATATTTTAAGATCAGATCCCACCTTTATAAAAAGGATGGACTACATCTAAATGAAAAAGGGACTGACATATTAGCGAGATTGATAAAAAATTACATGGAGGTTTCTCCTTTAAATCGACTACCCAGGGAAACGTGGTAGGGTTACAAGAGACTGAAAAGGGAAAATCAATGCAGAGCATAAGAAGAGGAAGTAATAAAAAGAGTAAAAATGATCTAAAATGTATGTTGTGCAATGCTAGAAGCCTCAAAAATAAAATGAATGAGCTTCAGGCTCTAGCTTCATTGGACCATAACAATGATATCTTTTTAATAACAGAAACATGGTGGAAACACAATGAAAAATGGGGTAGTGCTCTACCAGGATTTAATTTGTTCAGGCTGGACAGAATGAATAAAACAGGGGGAGGAATTGCTATTTTTATAAAAGAACTGATAGTAACAGTGGATATAACATCGTTAATTAAAAAGCATGAATTAGAGACCGAAACTTTATGGATTCGTTTAAATACTAAAACAACAAAAACTTATGTAATGAGGTTGTTACAGACCACCAAATATGAAAGAAGAGCTGTATTTGAAACTTTTAGAAGAAATAAATCTTGCCGCTGAAATGGGACCATTGATACTGACAGGTGATTTTAACCTGGGTGACATCAACTGGCAGAGTAATGAGGCTAGTCGAAGAGAAAGTAAGATGCTGCTACAGACTTGTATTGAGCATAGTTTGTATCAGAATGTTATAGAACCCACATGGGACAAAACTATCTTGTATCTAGTCCTAACATCACAATGTATTGTCATTACAAACTGTTTGATGGCATCGCCCTTTGGAGATAGTGACTACAGTACAGTAACGTTTAACATACAATGTGTACCGGACAAACTACAAGGGCAAACAGAATTTTTTCTGTATAAGACAGGCAATGAAAGGATGATAAATAACGACATAGGCAAAATTGACTGGCATAAAGTATGTAAGGGCAAGAGTGGAGAAGACATTTGGTTAATAATTAAGGAAGTATTGTTAAACACCTGCATTAGACATATAAAGAGAATAAAAAAAAATAACAAAAAGGGGTTAAAACCAAAATGAATGAATAGGACTATTATAAAATTGATCAAAAGAAAAAAAAAGATCATATATAGTGTACAAGAAAAATAAAACTGGTCCTAATTGGAATAAATACACAACAAATCAGAAATTATGTAAGAATGCTATAAATAGGTAAAAAAATAATGGAATTAAGACTAGCACAAACAGCAAATAAAGGAAACAGTAAACAGTTTTTTGGATATATAAACTCACTAAAAATGCAACAAGTGGGTTACCTGTAGTTATGGGCAAAAATGAAATAATTAGTGAACCAATACAAGTTGCAGAGTTGTCTAATTAAGCAATAATGCATGACAGGGTGTGTGTTGTGCTGGGATAACGTCACGCCTGGGGTGATTAGGCACGAGGCCGCAGGCTGAGTGTGACTAATCACCCCAGAAGTGACGTTATCCCAGCACAACACACGCCCTGGAGTGCATCATTGCTATTATACAGTGGCTCGTTTGTAGCTGGAAAAAAAAAACCCTTAAAAAGTGCATTTTTTTGACAGTTTTTTACTTTATCACTGTGGAGGAGTATGAAGGAGAAAAATAGTTCTGTTTTAGCCAGTAGGTGGTGCTGTTGTTAAGTGAGTGGCTTTGTCTGTTGAAATGTATGCCCCACACATACACTTTTCTCTTCGTTTTGTAGGTCTCCTCACAACTTTCGTTTTTGTTGTCGTCCTCTCAGTGCCTTCTCAGATTTTATTTTGTTTTTAGCAGAAAGTACGTTAATTTAAACAGTTCCTGTAGAAAAGGCTGTGAATGAGAAGCACCTTATTGATCTGTCCGCGCTTTTCAGGATCATGCGTTTCAATGAGGAAGTGAAACCGCCATAGCGCTTTCTTTTAATGTAGTGAAATGGATCGAAAAGAAGCTTAGAGGTGTTTCTGAATAACTGGGTGGGTCATTTTCTTTCAGCTTATTTGTCCTCAGAGCAAGTGAGCGAGGACTCTGGTACACACTGCGCGCTGTTCACTGAAGCTGCTCGGTTGGGGGGGAACTGTCATGAAAATTTATATTTTTTTTTATTTTTTACATGAACTTTCTAGCAGCAGGAAACAACACTGGTGTTTGGAGGCGGGGGGGACACTGATGGGTTTACTGTTTATTCAGCTTGTGTGTGTGGTTCAAACGCTGGCGTGGAGCGCAGATCACAGAAGCAGGCTTAGCGATTTTAATAACGGTAGATGCGGTCATTTGTGTGCTGGGACTAGAACCGTGATGTTGTACTGGGATAACATCACGGGTCCAGTCCCACTCTGACCAATTAGAGTTCAGGAAATTTTTTGCCATTGTATAACAGACAGTTTTGTTCAGTATATACTGAGTTAAGTAACAAAGAAGAAGTGATGTCATGCCCCAATGAAGGAAAAATCTCCACTTGTAATAGGAACATCATAGTTAGGAAGATAGAACAATTAAAACATTTGGGGCACCAGGTCTTGATAGCATTACACTCCAAATGCTATTAATTGCAAAAAATACCATATGTGTACCTCTGGAAATACTGTTTAATAAACTATTGGAAACAGGAGATGTGCCGTCAGATTGGAGATCGGCAAAAATAATTCCAATACATAAAAAAGGACCAAAAAAAAAAATGTAACAAACCATAGACCAAATAGTCTAACATCAGTCCCTGGTAAAATATTTGAGTCCATTATAAAGGACAAAATAAATGAGTATATTAAATCTCACAATTTGATGGACATCACACAACATGGATTTACAGTAGGAAGGTCATGTCTTGTGAATTTTATATGTTTTTATGATCCAGTAAGTAAATCTCTGGACAAAGGTATACCCGTGAATATTATATTAATGGACTTTTCAAAAGCTTTTGATACTGTACCATACTGGGCAATAAAATATAAACTAAAAACATTGAAACTTGATCCATATTTAATAAACTGGATTGTAAACTGGTTGGACAACAGGTGGCAGAGAGTGTCTGTAAATGGAGTCTTATCTGGGGCTGGAAGAGTGACCAGTGGTGTTCCGTAGGGCTCGGTTTTGGGCCCTGTGATTTTTCAGTTGTTCATGACTGACATTGGAGTAGGACAAAAAAAAAACAACAAATTAACAAAGTACGCTGATGATATCAAGCTGGGAGGACCATGTGAAACTAATAATGATATTGCATCAATTCAACATGACCTGGATCGAATAACTAGTTGGGCATATGTATGGGGAATGGTATTTAACATGGATAAATGCAGTGTGATACATCTGGGGAAAAAAGAACAAAAGAAAAAATCAGTATATACCGAGTAACACATTATTGAACAACTCCATGAGTGACCGAGATTTGGGGGTATATACTGATAACAATTTAGACTTCGGTAAGCAATGTACAAATGTGATTTCAGCGGCAAATAGGACATATGGAGCGATATGTAGGAATATGAAAAGTAGAAAGATGGAGGTGTTGATACCCCTTTATAGGTCATATGCGAGACCTCAATTGGACTTTTGTAGTCAGCTTTGGAGTCCTTATTAAATAAAAGATATTATAAGACTGGATAAAGTACAGCGTAGGATGACCAAGCTAATAACAGATTTAAAAATATTGACTTATGAAGAGAGAATGAAGACCTTAGGATTGTATAGCCTAGAGGAAAGACAAAAACAAGGGGACTTAATTTTATACTTTGATATTATTAAGAGTGATCTACTTAAACAAGACTTGGATATAAAGTTAAAGAACCAGGAAGTAAACACAAGAGGTCACTCATTACAGGTACAGGGAAACAGAGTGAAAACAAATGAACGAAAATATTTTTATACCAAGCGAGTAGTGAATTTATGGAATGGTTTGCCAGAAGACTTAATACAGAGTGCAAACAGAGACACATTTAAAAGAGGTCTTGACAATCTTATACAAAATGGTACTAAATTACAGTACTATTAAGAGAAAAGGAGCAATTATGGTCGAGAGCCTTCTCTAGCTCCTATTACAATAGCGACAATCTACAGAATTTGTTTCCATCAGAAAGTTTGATCGCAAATTGTAAACTGCACTGTTTTTAAGACTGAGACTTGGTAGCCACACAGTGTTGCTCTTACATTTTGGGTATAAGAGTACTAAACAGTTTTACGTCTTGTCTATGGATATACCAAAATCACTACTAGACTGCGACACAGTGTTACAAATTCATTTCAATGTATTGTCAGTTGCAACAAATGTAATATCAAAAATACCCCAGCTCATAACTTCTCCTAATGTGACACTAATTCCCTTAGACCTCAAAGTGTCTCTAGTTTATAAAACACATGTTATGATTGGCCACATTCTATAGAGATTGTTGATGTAGCTGGCAGTTTGAGTCTGATTTCTTTTTCCTTTTTAAAAGTGAAAAACAGACTGCCAACTACACTGGTGTTACTACATAACAACCTATTTGTTTACTGTGCTCGCTCAATTCACACTGCATCTGTGCTGGACTTGGAAACAGCCCAATACAGTTTAGCCACTCATGATACAATGGGAGGAGAAGCGACTGCAACATCATGCGTGACTGCACTGTTTAGATGGTGTTTGTAATGTTCAGGAAGAATGCAATAAGAGTAAATCAAGAATTTGAAACAAAAAAGGTTGGGTATGATTATACAATTAGCATGCATTTTAATTCCAAGAAAGGAAGCAGATCAAACAACCAGTAACACCAATTAATTTTAGAGAAGGTAAGGCATCATAAAATGTGGAGTTCAATTAGAAATCTTATGATGCAAAAAGGGTTGACAGTGTCCCTTTAAATTGATCAAATCTGCACTGTCTCAGATGAATCTGCATGTAAAAGTCTTCAGTTACTCTTAATTTATCATTTAATTCTAGTAATTATGCTTAATAAAAATTGAACGTACTTATACGTTTTACAAATACGTGACTAACAGGTCATTTAGACTTACTGCCTTATTGTTATTGGTTATAAGTTTTGTGCTATGTATGACAGTAATATTTGTAAACATTAATACCCAGAAAACAAGGAAGAAGTAAAGCACAATGATTACGTGAATGAAGTAATGCCCTGCTTGATTGACAACGATCGTGCATTTGTTCTTTCCTGATTCTACTGACATGTCATAAACTGCTTTGCACCTACTGCATACATAAACTCTAGCCAGAGCCGACATGGCTGTGGTGAAATTGCAAGCTCTGGGGAGCGGATACTGCTGAGTGCCATCTCCAAGATGGTGGCAGTGACGCAACTGCATCTGTGTGGCATTCACGCATGCGCAGTTGTGATGAATAGCAATATGCCATTCGCAAGGTGGCAGCACCAGTGGAACTGCGCATGCGCACAGTTCTTGCCCCGAAATGCAGAAGTAACAGCTGAAATAGTGTGGCTATTACTCCATAGCAGCCGACTGTAGAAGTGTTGTAAAGCTCCATTGACTTTTGGAAGGATATTTCCAAAAGTCCAATGCAAGGTGCCATGACTGGATGTTTTAAGGCCAGAGAAAGCAAAATGACTGTAGCTCCGACCACAGCTATAACTTTCTTGTGCACTGGTCTGCCCACTGTTGGGTAACGTTTTGGGATGAGTAATTATACTCCCCCCGCCGCCACCACTCCTGCCAAACCGATGATCAGCAGTGGAGATGTGCTGGTAAGTGTGAGGAGAAGGGAAACATGACTGAAGGCAGCTTCACAAACTCAAAAACACAACAACAAAGGCCGTCTGAAGAACACATACCCCACCACCAGCAAACAATTCTGCCCATTAACTGCTGTTCCTGTCTCATTCCTTGGCACATTTGGTTACCAAAGAGCTACATGAGAAATCCGCACCAGGGGGTCTGGTTGTTGACTGGATGAAAAGGCAGACCAAACACAGAACCAGTGCCTGGAAATTTGAAATGTTCATGCTGTTGACACAAAAAAGGTTCTGCAGTGCAAACAAGGTTTATAACTATGGTTGCCTGCCCTGCACCTGTGCTTAGACCCATTGATGAAGGAACTCACTGTATATGCCAAATACGCCATGGCATACAAACCAACTTGAGTAAGTTAGCAATAGTACCTCATCTCAAAGAGCAATTGACAAGCTCCTTGCCCCTAGACAAGCACCTCACTCCAAGTTGCTGCCTGCAAGAGATGGACACAATTAGTCAGTTTCTATTTTTATTGCCAATTCTTAAGTTTAATATTTAACTTACAGTGAAGGGCCTGAAACTTTCTGGAACAACCCTTGCCACCACAGACCACTGCAGTCCTGTCCCCAAAATTGGTCTTTTGGCAATGGTAAGAAAGGAACAGGGCTGAAGTGTGTACCGTATACCAGAGCCAGTGCAGTTGTGGGGGGAGAGGGAGTGCCTGGAGACACATAGGGCCAGATTCTGATAGAGTGATGCAGGGCTCGCGTCAAGCCCTGCATCAAACCCATTTGTTGGCACAGCTGTCAACAGGTTTGTCACACACTGTGCCCGATTCCTGAAGATCAGGTGCATTTACAACACTTTTCCCACTTTACAGCAGCTTGCACAGCCCTGTAGAAAGGGTACCTCCGATTGTTACAAGCTACATCAGAAAAAGTTACTCTAACTTGCAGCAGTTGGCACACGGGATCGAGAATTCCGATCACTGGCCGAGAGAATGCCGCAAGCCCGGGTCTTGCGTATCTGAGTCTGCTGTGAATCCAGCCTATAAACATTATAAACTTTGCAGACATTGTACATTGGGGAGAGTTAATATTACTCCTGCTTTATCTGTTAGCCATGGTCCATGACCACATGTCTGGGTGTTTGAATTCATGACTGAATGCTGCTTTCTGTCCTTGACCAGTGATCTCCATACATGGCCAGAATTCACTACCTTCAAGTCTAAGGCTACACTTTAGGGGAAGGTAAATGGCTGCATTTCTCTATTGGCATGGCACCATGGTCAGACAGAGCATCTTGAACATCCCATAGTCATCATTAAATGATGGTGCTAGGATTCCAACCATGCTCTGTAGCTTTCTGTATTCTGTGTTGTAAACAGCAAACTGCCTACAAACAACCCTTTTACCAATTTTTTTTAACTTTCTAATCAGTATTCCAACTCCCATCCTCGACGCCTTTCTGAACCTGGATTCCCAGTACTTAAAAAAAAACATAAGATGGCAACCGGCTCAGCCCTGCTCTGACTCTCTCATATGGCCACCATCTGAATGAGTCCGGCTACATCACCAGTAACTAGCTGCTCAGTGCTACAGTTGATCTCACCCTGCTCATTCATTCAAATGGCAGCAAACAGAGGAGGGGGGTGAGAGGAGGGCTGAGCTTCTTGTCATCTATGGTTTTCTTTTTTTGACATCTCTCATTGATGAGACACATAACTGGAACAGCAAGGGAGGGGTGGGTACACAGAGGCTGTAAAGAGTGACTGAATCTGGCTGCAATCGGTAGTCCCCAACCTCCCTCCCTACACATGCAAAGCCCTTCTACTCCTAACGCAATCAGCTGCTTGGACTGAGCAAATTGATTATGTAATGATTCTAGTATTTTAAATATTCTGGCTATCCTGTCTAATAAAAGAAAAACAAACTGGACACAGGAGTTAAATCAGCTCTAAGTGGACAAGGCAGGCTGGAGACTCAGACACAGTGGGCCCAAGACAAGGCACAGACATGCAGGGAAAGGCAATATGTGTTTCAGCATCAGTTTCAAGTTACCTTGACACATTGCAAAGCTCGATTCAAATTGTGGTTCTTGCTACTCAGACTCCTGACTCACTCATGAGGGTGCTAACCATTGCTGATACTTAACTGGCAAAGAATCTGACTTAGCATCTAGTGTTAGTGACAGAGCCTGATTTTTGTGTGTGAATTTTAACCACAAAAAAAACCTGAACATTTCTGTGGTCACTTTCAGCTGCACAGTCCTGAGACACTGTGGACAACTGCAATCCTGGATCTGACTGATGTAACTAATTAACAGCCTAGTTAGAAGTTTGTGCTTCATGCTGGGTAAAATCTCAAGTAATCCTTGCATTCCTCTCAGCTGTGTCTGTCACAACATGCAATCATTCATTCACACACACACCTGGAAATGAGTCTCAACTCAGTATGACTATCCCAGCCAAAAAAAAAAAAAAGCATTCAGAAATCATGCGGTGCTGCAAAGGAACATACTTTGACAGCTTAAAATATTTCAGGGAAAGCTACAATTCCAGATTTCATTTCTAGTGATCTGTGGCTTGGACAGCAAAGACTGCTAACTGGCTTATCCAGAAGACTGTATAAGAGCAAGGAGTTGAAATATAATACCATAAAACCTGCTTTGCTACTTTGCTCACCCTGGGAACTGGATTCGTATCCAGTTCTGGCACTGCAGTACAGTACCGGAATGGGGGATGCTGCTCCATGGTGGGAGATGTCCTTCAAATGAAATGTTCAACAGAGGACACTTCTGTGATTATACAGGTGGCTCTTTCTGTAAACCACAGAGGATAACTGTGGTGTCCTAACCATAATTCCCACCCCCAATAAAACAGGTCCTACTGTAATTCCTATTGCCTTAGTCAGGGTGACACATGATCTCCTCATGGTGAGGAACCAAGAGCAATGCACTACTTTAGTGTTCTTGGACCTTTCATCTGCATTCGACATGGTGGATCATGGGGTTCTTACTGATCAATTGAGGAACTATGTGGGTGCTACTGAAGCAGTTTTGCACTGGTTCAGCTCATATTTGACTGGGAGGACTCGGCACATGTTTCTGAGGAAATTTACCTTAGGGTCATCTGTATTGTCCTACGGTGTTCCTCAGGGCTCACTCCTCGCTCCCATTTTATCCTCCATGTATATGCTGTTGCTGGGAGAAATCATAAGGTGGTACAATGTGGGGTTTCACTGCTATGCAGATGATACCCAGTTGTACCTGTCATGTGCCCCTGATGATACTTCTGCATCTTCTGTACTGAGTCGCTGTTTTGACTGAGGTAAATGACTGGATGGCTGCCAACTGGTTATGTCTCAACCTGGGAAAACAGAGGTGGCCAGCCCCTTTCAGCAGTGAGTGCAGACAGAGATCCAGGGGTCGTACTGGATGACAGATTGACCTTTGAACAGCAGATGTCATCTGTTGTCTGGTCTGGCTTCTTTCATCTCTGGAATATTGCTAGGATCTGGCTGTTCTTACCTTAGGATGTCCCCGAGGATGATCTAGTGGCAATTATCCATGCTTTTGTCACCACAAGGTTGGATTACTGCAATGCTCTGTACCTAGGGCTAATTCTTTAAGGCAGTATATGTGGGATCTTGTTAAGTGCTTTAATGTCTGCCGTGTTTGTCTCCATACAGTTGCTGCACTACTAGTGACCAGTTCTCACTGCTTTGTAAAATGATTTGAAATACAATGTGCATTAAAGGAGCAAAAATAAAAATTCTATGCTATCCTT
The DNA here is from genome assembly GCA_016271365.2 of Neoceratodus forsteri. Lineage (NCBI taxonomy): Eukaryota > Metazoa > Chordata > Ceratodontiformes > Ceratodontidae > Neoceratodus > Neoceratodus forsteri. The sequence continues at coordinate 1,278,504,302 of CM057459.1, read as the reverse complement.
CCCCTAGAGTCTTTAAAAAGGAAATATATATGCCAGCACATCTCCACAGTGGTTATTCTTCCCCTGTAGTCTTTAAAAAGGCAAAATATACATCAGCCCATCTGTGCAGCAGAATGGCTACCACTTGCGACCCTGGTTTGTGAATGACCACATGCTGCTAGAAGGCCAGCCGGTAGTGAGCATCCAAGAGGACACTTGCCCTCTCTGGGAAGGGAGGGATGACCGTAGCACCGGTGCCTCCTGTAGTAGAGTGGGAGACGCAGTTTTGCGTGGCAGGCAGCAAGGCAGGGGAGTTTGCTGGCTCATGTGTGCAAACACCTGTTGCATGCATGCAACAGATGTTCCCAACACTGCTGACTTCAGAGGGAGGGACAGAACACAGTAAATCCTCAGCCCGGCAGCAGGATGATACTGAGTCCTGCAGAACCACCCCCCCCCCATTGACTAGGCATAGATTTACATGAATTGTGTCACCCCAGGACCTGTGGCCCATCCCAGCAGCCTCACCATGGGGGGTATGCCATGAGACAATGAGCTACAATAAGTCTGGAGATAGCAGGGTGATGGAGTTGGAGTCTCCAGTGGAATGAGGCATAGGCTAAATGTTAGGGGGAGAAACAGTACAAATAAAAAATGACAAAAAAATAGTTGCAGTAATGAAAACATAACCTTTTTTTAATCTTATTTCTGTGCCTCACAACCTTCCCCATTTGTCCCATGCTTAGTTGCAATATGGCCTCTTATCCCACTTCCCTCACCAACTGCATCCAGTTTTGAGAGTCAAGATCCACTGCGCAGTGGCAGCAAATCTCAGGTGAGGACTAAAAGAAAAGAACAGTTATGTAAGAACTTACCGTAACAGTAGATCTTCGAGGGGATCTCAGTCATCAGGTCACCCTGTTTTTAATGCAGTTTTAAACAGGACAGGCATTCTCTAACCTGACGAGATGGAGAGTTCCACAGGGTCGGGGCCATAAAAGCTAAGGATCTTGCCCCTGAGGTCTTCAAAAGGCCCTGAAAACCTCTAGCAATCCCTCATCAGTGGAACGGAGCAGACAGGGAGGCGGCAGGGACACAGGAGGTCTTGCAAATAGCGCAGTCCCTGTCCATGTAGGGCCTTATAGGTCAGCAAACCGAACTTGAAGGTTATCTTCCACCACACAGGCAGCCAGTGCAGCCCACGGAGCACAGGCGTGATACGGCTAGATCGTGAAAAGCCTGTCAACAACCTTGCTGCCACATTCTGCACCAGCTGCAGGCGGCAGATGCCACCCCTGGGAGCCCTAGGTATAGGGCATAGCAGTAATGAAAGCAGGAGGTCACAAAGGCGTGGACCAAAGTACGAAGATCATCAGCCGGAACAAGGTGTTTTACCTGGGTGATATTCCTCAGATGGTAAAATGAGGACTTGACGACGGCTGACACGTGTGACTTAAGTGTCAGCTCACTGTCAGAAATAACATCCATATTCTGCACCTGTTCAGAGGACCTCAGATGAATGCCCCCTAGCTCAAAGCCAGAGGGCTGAACAGCAGAGGACCTCTCTACCTGATGACCTGGGTCCACAACCACCACCTTAGTCTTATTCGGGTTCAGCCTTAACCAGCTGGCACTCAGCCAGTCTTGGATCTCGGCGAGGCAGTCATTAAAGACAGAGACAGTATCCTCCTGATCGGGTACAAAGGACCTGTAAAGCTGAACGTTATCTGCATAGCAGTGAAAACTCAGCCCATACCACCTTATGACGACCCCTAGTGGCAGCATATACACCGTGAACAGCATGGGAGACAGCACGGAGCCCTGTGGAACCCCACAAGTCAAGGGGAAGGGGCCAAGGAAAAAATCCCCAAACACCATTCTCTGTGACCTGCCCATGAGAAAAGAATGGAACCATCCGAAGACTGTACCAGACAGTCCACAGATCAACCACAAGCACTCCAGCAAGACCCCATGGTCCACAGTGTCAAATGCCGCAGAGAGATCAAGAAAAACCAAGATCGAACAAATCTTCTGATCTCTCGCCACCAGAAGATCATTAAGCACCCGAACAAGGGCTATCTCTGTACTGTGCCTCTTCCTAAACCCAGACTGGAGAGGATCATAGGCCTTGTGGGTGGTAAGATGGTCTTCAAGTTGCAATATGACTATCTTCTCAATAACCTTACCCACAAAGGGCAGCCTAGAAACAGGTCTGTAGTTAGCGAGACAGTCTGGGTTGAGAGAGGATTTCTTTAAAAGGGGTGTCACGACCACCTCCTTCAAGGGATCAGGAAACACCCCCTTCTCCAACGAACCCCAGACCATCTCTGCTAGGACCGGTCCAATGACTTCCATACACTCCACCAAGAGGCGGGTTGGACCAGGATCCAAACTACAGCAAGTCTGCTGCATACCCTGGACAATCTTCACGATATCAGTGATCACCAGCTGGTCAAAGTCAGACCAGACAAACTGGGTGCTAGTGACCACCACCGACCACTGCTCTGCACAATGGAGTGTGCAAAGTGACTCTCTGACCTGATGGAAGCAACCTTATCTGCAAAAAATTGAGCAAACTCATCACACTTAACTTGCGACAAAGCTCTCCGATTCTGAAGGCAGGTTGGATTGCACAACCTGTCAACAGTTCGGAACAGCTGAGCTGGTTGATTCCTTACAATGGCAGTCTCCCTGGACAGGAACTCTGCCTTCTTACAAGAGATGGCCAATTGATAATTCCCATAATGGGACATCAATCTAAGTCTATCATCCTCCAGGTTGGAATTCCGCCATTAATGCTCTAGCCATTGCCCTACTCATCTCAACTCCTTCAAGGTCCCATCAAACTAAGGGGACTGAGGCCGAAGAGTGAGTGGGTGAACTTGGACAGCAGCAATGGAATCCAGGGCCCCCAGTACAGCACTATTATAATGCTGCAGTAGGTCACCTGGCTCCACACATCCCAATGGTCTACTCGATAGGTCCAGCACCGTCATTAGACCAGTAAGGGATACTCACCTTAAAGGACGATACCGGACCATTTCCACAAGGGCAGGTCTATTGGGAGGAGCCACGAAACTGAACCTTATAGTGTGATGGTCTGACCAACTGACTGGTTCCACCACCAAATCCAAGCTCTCCATCCCCAGGAGGAATACCAGGTCCAGAGAGTGACCACAATTATGGGTAGCAGCAGTAACCACCTGTGTGAAGCCAAACAAAATCAACAGTTTGAGGAAGTCTTGTCCAAAATGCAATAGTTCATCGCCAACCCAGGCACTGAAATTGTCTAAGACCAACCACCTGGGTGAATCCAGTGCCATATCGACAATGAAGTCTGTGACTTCCTGGAGGAATACTTTCTCATCACCGGGTGGATGGTAGATGAGAAGTATCCTACAGCCCACACCTGCACGCATGATACACTCAAAGGATCTGGTAGTCCCCACCAGCACATCTACAAGGTTCAGTTCCATCTTAAAACAAATGGCTACACCCTCGTCCCTGCGATCTAGCCCCGGGTGGTGCATTACCGAGTACCCGGCCAGCACTGCTGACTCCAAAACGGGACCAGCATTATCAACCAGCCAGATCTTGGTGATGCAAGTCAGGTCAGATGTCCCAACAAGATCAGCAACAATTGCTGTCTTGTTCTTAATAGACCTGGCATTGCACAACACCGCCTGGGCTAGATGAGTGGGCATGGGAGAGCGCGTAATTTGCTCACTCAATGTGGAGCCCTTGGGTATTGGAACCAGGCAGGGAGGACCCCTTTCCTGGACCCATTTCACCCATTTCCATTCAGGTCGATGATATTCATTGATGGAGGAAGGTCTACAGCACAGGTATGGATGACCCACCTGCTGGGTCTTGTGAACCCAAAGAGCCTATAGCCCTGAAGGGAGAAGGAGCTGGCCTCAACAGGAGGGCTGTTGATGAAAAGCCCATTGTTGATGAAGGAAGGGCTGATGACCTGGAGATCGATGGCTGGCCGCCCTGTGAATTGGGCAGGGGTGCACTCGGTATGAGTCTGGAGGGCACAGAGACCTGGACATCAGTTTTGTGCATCAGTGCAGCTGCAGCCAATGAGCATCCCCCAGAAGAAGGAGAAGAGACTGTCAGGGAACAAGATCAACGCTGGGGGGAGCAGTTGTGATCACAGTCCTTTTTGCGACTTTTCCGCAAGGATTTTTCTCGGGCCTTAGAGACCTGGGAGCTCGACGACCCCATCAGCGACTGAGAGACTGGGACCCCGGAGGACTCCTGCCTGGAACTACCCACCTGTTGATCCATCAGGAAATTTTTGAGAGCCTTTCTGCATCGCCTCAGGGTTGTTTGGTTAAACTTCTGGCAGAGCTCACAGTCAGAAACATCGTGCTCAGGCCCAAGACAGCAGACACAGAGAGATTGTTTGTCTCTGGAGGCAATCTTCTTTCTGCAGTGGCAGCGACAGAAGGGAGAAGTCAAAGGATTAACTATTGACATAAACAAGTTGGAGGAATCTCTTTAATAAAAGTGTAGTGTCAGTGGCTCAGCAGGCAGCACACTCGCCTCTGAGGTCGGGAGATCAGAAGGTTGTGGGTTCTATCCCCACACCAGGCACTTGGGTTAAATCCCAATACTGACACTGTTGCCCATCTACTATTCTCTATGTTCATAGCTAGAAGAGCTTTTTTCTGTGCCTGTGCCCTCCTCCCTCTCATTCAACATGTATCTTTCTCAGGCAGGACAGGCAGCCAGATGCACTGAAATCCATGTATGTGCACCAGTGCTCCTCCAGGTCAGCCTGAAGGGGGTTCCTGAACAGAGAGTGGCCATCACCTAGATCACCAAAGGCTGAGTGGCACTACTCTTTCGCCTACTCAAGACACCAAATGTTGGGCATGGGGTCCCTCAAATGGCAACAAAATGCACTGCCTGCTAATGCAGCAAGCCAGCTCTCATCTGGTTTTCTGATAGAAACCTGTACTGAGCACAGTCACAGTCTATGTTAAAGGTGCTGCAAAAAGTGCTCAAAGGACTGTTACAGTATTGACTATTAAAGTAGATTAATTTGCTCTTTCAATGCTACCAGTTAAATGCTACAGCTGTACTTATTTCCCTATATATTTAAGCATGGGCAACAGAAATCAGCAGAGATAAACAAGGGTTCTCAAAAGCTCCTGTGATGGCCCACCAATAGGTGATTTTTTTCACAGCTACAGTGGGTGGAGCCCTGCAGTCGTTTTTGATTGTTGAGAAAAAGGAGCTGACCGGATACCGTCCTCTCCTTTTTCTTTGGAGTTCTGGTAGTGGAGGTGGATGCAATTCCACTGCACTACTTTGTTCGGTGGATGGAACATGGCACTGTCCACTGTCCACCAGTAAAACTGAGTCACATATCTTACACCCACTAACACATATTGCCAACAAGCTCCGCTGCTTCAGGGATCAAATTGGGCAGGAGAGGAGCCCAAAGAAATACGATTCCCACACCACTTACAAAATTATCTGAGAGTTTCTTCGTCTCAATCTGTGGGCACCTCTCTCCAAAAGCTACTACAATAGATGGTCTGTTAGACCAACTAAATAAAAAAATTAAATACACATAATAAATACACCGCACCACACGTCAATCAGACAGGACAGCAGGGAGTGTTCACTGTGTATATGTAATCAGCAGTAAAGTTCGGCCACACTAGTAAAATAGTTCATAGCTGAAGTCGACCCAGGGAGTCGAAGGGCTTCAAGAATTCCCTTGAAGGCTAGAATGCCATAACAGATCAGACAGGGAGCAATACAAACGGGTTCTTCATAAAACATTTTAAACTGTATGGACTTCTGGTAAAGCTGTTATGAGTATGACAGTTATTTTGATAGACTGACTAACTGACACACACAGTTTTCTGACCAGGGTGCTCTGCAAACATCTTGTCCTACAACTCTGGTTTTAGCGTTATCAGTTTAACTCTGCAGCTTGCTCCCGCTCCCATATTCCCTCCGTAAAAAATAAATATGATGTCCTCATGTTTATCGTGGTACGTTTCACAGCTGACTAACTGACACACAAACACAGTTTCATGACCTGGGTGCTCTGCTGACGTTCTGGGAGATGTCGGACCTCTTGTCCTGCATCTTGGGTTTCAGATGCTCGCTCCCATTTAACTTTGTCGCTCGCTCCCGCTCCCATTTTCCCTCCATAAAAAATAAATAACGATTTTTTTACCAAGTTTATCTGGTCTGACAAATACTCCCAACTGGCTTACTACAAGTTGGCTGCTCCAAAATCTGAGGGGGGCCTGCGGATTCCCCATTTGGCTTTATACTATTGGGCTAACCATCTGGTAAAATGTCTGAAGTGGGTAAATCCAGGTCCTGAAAGGATGCAGCTGACTTGGCTTAGAATAGAGCTGGACTCAATCCACTCCATGAACCTGGATCCCCTAACCCTGTTCTATGTAAAAGTCTCTCAGGTGCATGCCGCCGAGAAATGTCCTATAGTTACCACTTCTTTAAGGGTATATGCATAACTTTGCTCTTTCTTGCATTATACTCATCAGTTAGATCTGGCCCAATCTATCTGGAACTCCCCATCTTTCACTATGAATAAGCAGCGGATTCCTCGCAACTGGTTGCCCCAATTGGGGGATGGGATAGTACTTTCTTTTGTGGATGACGAGGGGCAGTGGCTATCCATATGTGATCTTATTCAGAAATTTAGTATCCCAGCATTCTCACATTTTAAAGTAGTACAGATAAGACATCTACACACAATAGTGATTGGTAATACCCCTCTTAATCAGACAGTTGGGGCCCTGATACCCAAAATTTCATCTCTACTGGGGTCTTCGGGCAGTGTATCCAAATTATATCAAGTTCTGTTTCACAAAAGGTATGGGGACTCTTTTGGACCAACAAAGTTCTGGAGCTCCTTACTTCCTCAATACTCACTTAATTGGCAAGCTTTGTGGAGGTCCTGCCATAAGTTTGTCTCCCAAGACAGGTTGTGCCTTATGCAGTATCAAATTCTACATAATATGTACTATAATCCAGTTAAGTTGATGAAGTGGGGTCTGCTGGACTCAAATATATGTATTAGATGTTCACAGGAGGAGGGGACACTCCTTCACATATTTTGGTCCTATCCCAAAATCTCCCAGTTGTGGGACTCTATCAAAGCTTCCCTAGATCCTATACTGGGTTTACAGGAACATTTCACGCCTGATATCTGTCTCCTCAGGGACATGTCTTCTATTAGAGTGAAAATGAGAAGATTCCATATTTCAGTGATAGCTCTGTTGGTCAAGAAGCTTATTCTACGTCATTGGAAAGACAAGCTTACTCCGACATTACAGGAATGGGTGAATGAAATCCTTGATAACCTGCATACGGAAAAGGCGATTGCCAGCCTTCACAACAGATTATCTGTTTATACTCAACACGGATCCTCTTCACCCTAATTCTAGCTGCTCAGAATTAGTAGTGTTTTAGTACAATAGCCCTGTATACTCCTGTACAATGGTTTTGCACTTAAGTGGTACATTGATATGCAACTGCTGTAGGGGGAGAGGGGAGGGAGGGGCAGTTTTAATGTAATAAGTGTTGTATCCTTGTCTTCTGTCATGTTACTGCCTCTTAATGTGGAAAATTTGCTAATAAAATTTGAATAAAAAAAAATAATGAGTCATCACATTTATCTTGTGGTACGTTTCACAGCTGCGGTAAGCACATAACACTGTTCTGATAAATGTCCCAGGATGGTGTTCATCTATTGCAATCTCTACAATGAGCAAGCAGCCAAAGCTTCCACGTCTTGCCAGGCTCCTTTGTTGATGAGGGCTGGTCTCTTAGCAACAGCAGAAGCCCCATTCCAGAACTACCATAATAACAAGCATAGAACAAGATGCAGGAGTAATCTTTATCTTAGGACTAAGGTGATAGGTATCCCCTAGAAAATTAATTCCTAGAGTTAACATAGCCCTCTATTGTTTTTAAATAATCAGGGTCTGCAGAAATGAGGGAGGTTCTCCAGACCCCGACTTGACTATCCTGGGGGTCAGGAGCACAAGGGAGACCCTCCATTTGGCCACAGCTTGTGGCAGAATATACTAGGCGCTTAAGGCCCATGCGCCGACTGCCGGCTTCAGTAGTTAAGCCATGCGGTCGTGCTCACATGTTCACCCTTCTCCCTTTTGATACCTGCAGAAGTGGGAGTTGGCGGGCACCAAATAACAACAGCAGGGGACACCCCAAGGCACACTGGACAGTGCTGTGTTCCATCTGCCTCCTCAGCTGCAGCTGTACTGGCTCTAACCAGAGTTTGTTCTGACTGTTACAATTTTGTTCCCCAGAAGAGCCCGACTGAGATGCAACATCTTGTATCTAGTGGGGTCCTGCTTCTACCCATTTCCACAGCTTGGAGGACTGGAGCACTGAGATAAATCACTTGCACAAGGTCTCATAGTGAGTATTTGGCTCTGATGGCATTTACAGATTGATCTTCTGGTTCTCAAGCAGGGATTGTAACCACTAGACCACACTATCTCAGCACTGTAATGCTGCTTTCTGTCATTTAGATAACTCAATGACAGTGTTACCGAGATCAACGCTTTCTGTCCTGGTAAATGAGCACCCTTGTGCTGCTCCCACATAGACACATATTTTAGGCCGACATAATATTCTTAAGTGAGCATTGGGACCTCCTCCACAGGGATTAAAAAGCAAAGGGGAAAAAGAAGGCTGCATGATAGGATGAAGGCTTACTACTTTGGCCCTTCCTTCTCCCATATGGATACACTACTCTCTCTCTCTCTCTCTCTCTCTCTCTCGTGGCTGCTCTCCCAGTCATGGGAGAATATCCAAAAGGGAAATAGCTATCATCTTCAGAGAGTTGCCATTTCAGGACTGCAGTTGAAATTATTGTGATTTCTTTGCAACTCAAATGAACCCCTAAAATGAAGTTTCTGAGAATCTGATTTATCTGATTATATAACATTTGGTGGGTGGGGGAGCTTCCCCTATGATTCTAGTGAAATTACACCACTTTATTTGGGAGGATAACTATATCAGGTTAGGGACTGATGTAGAGGCATTGTATACATCAACACAACATTATGACAAAATCAAAGCCTGCCATTTCTTTCCTAAATCAAGGCCGCCACATAAAATCCATTCACATTTCATTCATTTTACAGGGTCAGCACACTTCTGTTTGAACAATGAACTTTATTTACAGTTATGTGGGACTGCATTGGGGCTAGCATGGCATCTCCTTTGCAAATATTTTTTGGGGTGATGTAGGAGTGCAACAGTGTCCTTAATCCAGAAGTCAACCCATACATAGATGGCATCAGCAGATGGTATACATTGTCAATATCACCAGTTCAAAATAGTCAAAATTGGTGGAGGACAGAAGGAGCACACTAACATAACTTTTGGAAGGCTGACAGCACCCACCCAAAACATATATATGCAGAAACTGCACCAATACTGAGGATTCCGGTGTTCAAGCCATGTGCCTAAAAATTGATTTTTAAAGAGGGGCTATCAGTCTCAGCTTTTGGAAGAAGCCGTGATTAAGGCAAGGGGGTAAATCATAATGATCTTTTGGTCCTTAAAAAGAAGAATGGGGCTGTTCAACAAAGGATCATGTTTAGAATTGAGCACATTCATTTAGCAGGAAAATAAAAGCTGGCCCAAATATTCAAACATTGAGTGTGGTGCTAACAAGATTAGCGCCACACTAATTAGATAGAGAGTACCCAACATGCTGTTAGCATGGCCACTGCTATATTCAAAGAATGAAAAAAAAATGCACACTGGGGAGGTGGTACTTATGAAAAAAAAAATGCACAGTTCTGTCTATAAGAAAAGTTGAGCACTCACCACTAAGAATAGAAAGGCACCAAAGAGTTCTTAATAAATTAATTTCATACAAGCACAAGATGTTTATCTGTCATTATGGACTGTCTTCAATAAATACCATGAAATTTATTTACTGAGAGCTGTTTGGTGGCTTTCTATCCTTGGGGTTGAGTGCCTGAAGTTTTTACTGATGGAACTATATTCAAAGAGTCAATTAGTGTGTCACAAAATGACTAGAGCATTCATGCTTAATACACCACCGCGACTATGCAAATAAGATGAACCTCTTACATACTGGGTGCAGTGATATATACAAAGGGTTTTGGAAGCACTAAAATGCTGCTTGGGCAGTGCTAGTTAACATTTTCAAAACTTGCCTTTAACAAGATGTACAGTGCCGCATGACTCCCATCACTGGTGCCTCGTTCCAAATAAAACAAAAACTAAATTTCCTCCAACCACCGATGACAAACAAAAAACATTCCCTGGTGTCTAGTTTTACCCACTCACCTGATCCCCAATGGCATTATAATATTTCCACTCCTCTACTTGCTCCCCATTGCCAATATAATAATATTCCCTGGTATCAAGAGATACCAGTCTCCCTCACAAAATCCCTGTTGGCATTATAATAATATTTCCTGTTGTCCAGTGGAACCCCCCCCACTCAATCCCAGCATTTGTGCCTCTCAATGGGGGCTCTCAACTGAAAAAAGTATGAGACCAGGGCGTGGTCCGATATTATTAACGGCTGGGTCTATAGTCCAACAAGCTCCTCACTGTTGTTTCCAATACAGAAGTACGTCTAGGACTTTGATGTGCGGCTGAAGTGTGAAAACAACATCATGCAGGAGGTACTGATGAACCATGACTCCTTCCAGTCCCCTGGCCATGAAATCCAGGTACAGGTTCTGGAGGCTGGAGGAGGAAAATGGAAGGGTGCAACACACTGGACCAGGTTCAGGGCTCCAGGTAAGATACACACTTTAGGGTTTTAATAACTTTGCACAACAACTTTCAACTCTGATCCAGTGACCCGTGTCAAACAGTCTATCAGCATGTTTGAAAAAATAAACAGGAGGTTTTGCTTACCCAACCTGCATTTTTGCTCCATAAAGTGCACAACACAGTGCAGTCAGTGTAAACACCGTACAGAAGTTTGAAAAAATTGCTTGTGGCTGTCACAGTTTGCACTGCTACCACTTTTCACAACCCTTCAGATGCCTGACTTTGAAAATGGATCACAGACTTGCCAATTTACCCCAGGTTATCTATACCTAAAATGACTCACTAATAGAAAGCATTAAGTATATAAAAATACATTTTAATACTCCACAATATTTACATGTGTTACAGGACAATACACACTAAAGACTATGAGGACTACAGTATTAAATAACCACATCTGAAAAGATACACATCACAGAGAAAAAAGATCAACCGTATCTAGATTCTAAGTAGAGTAGAAGAAGCTTAACCTAAACTGGGAACTGGTGAGTTATGGCAGACTCAAATCCATGATGTTGCTGATTCAAAATCCTAAACATAACTAATTTATCATTGTAAACACAACAGAAATACCTTTGGCTGGCCCACTACACTTGCATCATCATACATGTGTCGCTGACATCACATCCTGGACCTGCCTTTTGATCTCAGTGGACCACCTTTTCCCCAGACTGGTCCAACTGGATTTGTTTATTAGCGCTTGTCCCTTTTGTTATCCTGGCTGGCTAAACCACAAGGGTGCCATGTCACTCTGCCCCGGCCCTGTTTACATTCAAAACATGTATTTTTTTTATGAAATAGCTCAGCCCTTTGAAGTTTAATCAAAATAAAAGTCTTTTATAGGACACAAAACAGACCACTTACACAAAGACCACTCCTAGCTGAGTGCCCCAAGACATGGGATACAGAGGAATGCAAGTTTCTGTTTCTATAAGACCTCTCACCTTAGCTGTAATACTTTATAGTGGCATAGATGCTATTAACAATAATACTAATAATGGGGAATGCGTCTGACTCCAGACAGCTGTTGACTTGTGGTAGTCAATGCAGAATTTTGTGGCCCCATCTTTCTTGAGGAACAGTACCACCATGGAGACCCAGGAACTACTGCACTCCTAGATTACCCTAATAGCCAGCATTTCCTCGATCTCCTCCCTCAATGGCATGTTTCACTACCTCAGAAACTCTACAGGGTGACCGTCTTAATGGGGCCTGGGTCCCTGTATCCATGTGGTGCTCCACCAACATGGTAAACCCCAGTTTCATGTGAACATTGCTCAAATGTATGCAGCACCCCATACATTTTGGCAGCTTGGGCTGGTGTCAGCTGCTCTGAGAAGGTAACAGTGCCCAGTGAGGACTCTCCCTTAACAGCCCCAGAAGATCCAACAGTGGGTCTGCTTCCGCCTCCTCCTCCTCCGGATAGCTGCACACAGCCAGCACCATTTTGTCCCAGTCATGGTAGGGTTTCATCAGGTTTACGTGGTAGAGTCACTGCTTGTGCTTCCTGACAGGTAGCTCCACCATGTAATTAACATCATTAACCCTCCTGACCACTGAATAAGGCCTCTCCCAGGCCACTTTCAATTTATTCTGTTGGACTGAGATGAATACCATCACCCGTTGCCCAACTTTGGCCGCATAGTTGTATCACATCTTCTTCTCTGTTCTGCTGTGGCTAGGTGCTCCTGGGCAAATGCGAGGAGCTACTGAAGCCATGACTGGAAATTCAGGACATATTCCACAACTTATTCCCCTTGGGAAGCAGGCTCACCCTCCCATTCATCCCTTATCAAATCAAGGGAACCCCTTACACAATGAGCAAACAGAAGCTCAAAGGGTAAGAACCCTGTGAACTCGCGGGTGACTTCCTTATATGTGAATAAAAAATGGGGCAAGTACCTGTCCCACTCTCTCGCATGCCGGTCAGAGAAGGCCCTTAATAAAGATTTAAGCAATGCATTTTATCACTTGACCAGGCCACTAGTCTGGGGTGGTATGTGGAGGCCCTGCACTGTCCTACCCTATACTTCTCCCAAAGACTACACAGTCCTGGAGAAAACCCACTCAGCTGAATATCCCCAGCAGTTTGTTGGCCAATTTTTCCACCTCAGTGGAGGACAAGGGCACGATATCTGGGTAACTTGTAGCATAATCCACAACCACCAAAATGTATCTCTTGTTTGTGTGACTTGGAGTGCAGAGTGGCCCCACAATGTCCACAGCAACTCACCAAAGTGGCTCTTCAGATTATATTCAGTAGAATCAGAGCTGCCTTAGCCTTGTCTCCAACCCTTCCTACCCTCGGGCACTGCGGACAAGTCCAGCAGTAGTTTTCCAGGTCCCTTAAGATACTGGGCCTGTAAAATGTGTTAGTCAGCCACTTTTTTTGTACGACTGACTCCTAATTGTCTGGAAAGGATATACTGTGGGTTAAGTCCAGAAGCTGCCTCCTCTGCTCCTTAAGAACTGCTATCTGCTGAAGTACCCCTTTCTCTGGTCTTCCCTTTGGAATCCACCCACAATATAGGAGCCCATTCTTCCAGTATACCTCACTTTTCTCTGAACCCTTAGAGTTACCTTCCATCCTGGTGGCTAACTCTCTTAATTTCTGGAGGGATAGGTCAGCTTGCTGAGCTCTCCCCAGCTCTACATGCCTGACATTTCATAAAATACACTCTCCTGTGGGACAGCCGCCCATGGCTGGGCTCTCCCCACATTGTGCCTGTGGCTCAGAACCAGCTCGTTCTTAAGTTACAACTTACCCTACTATTGAGGAAGGGGTTGCTTCCAGTTGCACTGCCCCCACTGTGTCCTCAGGAGCCAGTTCCCTAGCCCTACGATGGGTAGTGACAAATACAATGTTGGCTCAGCTGTCAAATTCATTACCCATAATTACACCAACAGGTAGGTCTGGTACAACACCACCCTCCCATATGCCCTGGGCCCCCCTTTCCATCTAAGGCCCTGTACACATCAGGCTAGCTAAAACGCTTTAAGGTGCTTAAAATGTTTTAACTAGCGCAAACACGGTGCCCGTCCGCATTTAAGCACAGTTTCAAAGTGTGTTAGGAAACCGTGCTTAAACCCTGCTGGAGCTAGTCTCAAGTCCGTTTTTAAAAACGGTTTGATGAGGGAAAGTATGTTACCCTGTAGTGTGGATGGGCATCTGCATATTGCTCCTCTAGGAAGCGTGTTAATGGTCATGGAGAACCCATTTTTAAAAATGTTACTGGAGGCAGATGCAGACGGGAGTTGGCTATGGTATAACCGAGTTAAAACTCGGTTGAAGACTGATCTGGACGGGCTGCTGTGGTGAGTTTAAAAATGTTTTTTAAACCTTTTTTAAACTGGTGCAGATCTTCAGCTCTAATGTGTACAGGGCCTTAGAAAGACCTGGGCAATTGCCACTGAGATCACAGGATCTGTCAGTCCTCTAGGTTTGCAAAACTGACTCAGCAGATCTGTTCCTTACGAATCAAACCCTATTTTACTGTTGAAATGGACGCCCCAGTGTCCCTCAATCCCTGTGTTACCATCCCATTTACTAATAGAGGGTGCATGTGTGCACTGAAGTTAATGGGAACTGCACTCTGGGTACAGGACACTAGCTGTTGGGAGCTTCCAGAGCTAGCCTCTCCAGCTGCACTCACCTCTTTTGCTATATTTTTCAGACAGTCATACAACAGGTGTTTCAGTTTTTGGCAAATATTGAACCTGCATTCCTCTGACTCACATTTGAAACCATTCAGCTTCCCTTTCTGTTTGAGCACAGGCTAGCTTCCCTTATGTTGTCCCCCCACCTCCCCATTCCCTAAAACCACCTGATGTCCCTCCTCCATTTTTTTTCACGAGTGTATGGTTGACTGGATAAGAACTGATCACCCCCCTTGGCTGCCTCCTTCCTGGAACCATAGTCCTATCCAGCAACCATATTCTCAGCTCCCCTGCTACAGACTTTAAGAACTGTTCCATGAGGAACAAATCTTTCAGTGTATCTGTAATACAAAGCTAACCTTTTCACTCTTTAACCATTGCTCTAACAGACTGTCTAGTTGTACACACATTTCAGGATTGGTATCTCCTAGTGCCATCCTTAAACCTCTAAATAATTGCCAATAGGCCTCAGGAATCGGTTCAAAATGTTTTTTAACAAGGCATTTTTTTCATTTTGTTATAGTTCACACAGTCCTGATTATCCATCCTGGCAAAGGCTTCTAATGCCCTGCTCGTAGTGTGGCAAAACATGAGTTGCCAATAAAGCCCACTCTAATTCAAATTATCCACAAATTCTTTCAAAAGATTTTAAAAACAAATCAAGATCATTCCCCTCCTGACACTTGGGAAACATTTTGTAATTAATTTTGGCTTCTTGGGTCGAACCCCTGAGGCCAGTACTTATGGTTCGTGGTGCTGTCGTCTGGCACAGAATCTCCATCTCCCTGTCATGATCATGCTCTTGCTCCTTTCCCAGCTGGCTCTTGTGATGGTGTTGCTGGCCTTTAGCCCCTGTGGTGGTGAGCTATTCATCCTCCTCCCTTCGTGCCCTCCGTCCCTTTGTTACTCCTCCTCTTCACTTTGACACCTACCAATGCTGTAGAGCGCTGGGTATTGTTCGTGGGAGAGTGGGGGGGGTGGTCGGTGAACAGGGGAGGACGAACGAGTGGGTTCATCGTATTGGGGTAGTCAGGTCCAGAAGGCGCCCTGGGGCGAAATGGAATCCAGATCGAGGTTTACCTTGTCTGGTATCCATACCCAAAGGCACTACTGATTACAGTAGGCAGATGGGCTCGACAACCTTCGAAGTTTGTCCAACTCGGACGGTGTTATGCAATGCCAGGTCTGTTAGGAATCAGACCGCCATTATTGCCGATCTTGTTGGTTCGGCTGACCTGGCTTGCATCACTGAGACCTGGCTGGATGAAAATTCTGGCCCTATATTGGAGGCCATGATTCCGGCCGGGTACTCGGTGATACACCACCCGAGATTGGACTGCAGGGGTGGTGGTGGGGGTTGCAGTCTGTTTTAAGATTGAATTGGGTCTCACGAATGTAGTAGTAGGTGAGGCTGGGTCTTTCGAGTGCACAGTTGTAGCAGGTGTAGGTGTTCGAATCGTGCTCATCTACCGTCCACCCGGAGATGGGAGACGTTTCTTATAGGAAGTAGCAGACTTCCTCGTTGACATGTCGTTTGAGTCACCCAAATTGATGGTTCTGGGTGACTTCAACGCCTGGGTCGACGATGAACTCTCTAATTTTGGTAATCACTTCCTCCAATTGTTGTCTTCTTTGGGCCTCACACATGTGGTTTCCACTGCTACGCATAAGTCTGGACACTCTTTAGACTTAGTCTTCCTTCTAGGGATCGACGCATCCGACATAGGGGTGGAACCAGTCGCCTGGTCTGATCACTACACCGTGAGGTTCAATTTTTGCACCCCCTGAGAAGACCGCCCCTGTGGAGATGGTCAGGTACCCCCATTACGAATGTTACTCACAAGGTCTAGCAGCGGTCCTTGACCTTTCATCCTTCGTATTGGTGAGCAATAATCCAGAAGCACTGGTGTTGGCCTATAATAAGGCCGTCACGACGGCCCTGGATTCTATTGCTCCTGTTTGTGAGCGCTCCCTATCCCTTCACCCCGGAGCTCTGTGGTTTGACAGGACCTTGAGGGAGATGCGGAGACAGGGGCGAAGGTTAGAGCATCGCTGGCGCAGGTCCACCCTTGATGCCGACCACTCTAGATTGATGGAAAATTATGTTAGCTATCAATCTGCAATCACCCATAAGAAGGCAGAATTCCTGTCCAGGGAGATTGCAGTTGCTCAGAATCGACTGGCTCAGCTGTTCCGAACTGTAGACAGACTGTGCAACCCAGCCTGCCTGCATGTTCGGAAAGCTTTTTCGCAAGTAGAGTGCGATGAGCTCGCTCTATACTTTGCAACTAAAGTGGCCGACATCAGGGCGAATCTGGGTCCGGTAACCTCTAAGGGTGATGCTTTTGGACAGCATGAGATCACAGTGCCCCATTTCTCCTGGAGTTCCTTTCAGCGACCTGAGTTCATGGACATTATGAGGATCATCCATACTATGCATCCCACAAGTTGTGGTTTGGATCCCGGACCGACTCCCCTCATTTTGGGTTGTTTTGATATCATTGGTCCGGTCCTGGTGCAAATAGTCTGGTGCTCCTTGGAGTTAGGTGAGTTTCCCTGCTCCTTGAAAGAGGCAGTGTGACTCCCCTTTTGAAGAAAGCTTTCTTGGACCCAGACTGTTTTTCAAACTATCGGCCTATCTCTAACCTCCCCTTTATTGGGAAGGTTATTGAGAAGGTCGAAGCGGTTCAACTGGATGACCATTTAACCATCCATAATGTCTACGAATCCTTCCAGTCTGGCTTCCAGAAAAGACACAGCACCGAGACTGCACTGGTTCGGGTGTTAAATGATCTTCTGATGGCGAGGGATCAGAAGAGACGTTCCATTCTGGTGGTTCTTGATCTCTCTGCAGCCTTCGACACTGTGGACCACATGGTGTTATTAGCTCGCCTGGGGCAAATTTGTGGAATGTCTGGAACCGTTTTGCAATGGTTCATGTCATTCCTCACCGGGAGATCACAAAGAGTTGTGTCGGGGATTTTTTTCTCTGACCCAATTTCTTTGTTGTGTGGAGTGTCTCAGGGATCGGTGCTGTCACCCATGTTGTTTGCAGTGTATATGCTGCCCCTCGGAGGTATCATTAGATGATATGGGCTGAGGTTTCAGTGCTATGCAGATGATACCCAGCTCTGTCTGTCTTTTGCACCCGACCAGGATGGAGCTCTCTCGGTGTTTAACAACTGTCTGGCGGAGATCCAAGACTGGATGGATTCTAGTTGGCTAAAGTTGAATTCGGAGAAAACAGAGGTGCTTGTAGTGGACCCAGGTGGTCGGATTGAGAGGCCGGGTATTGGTGCACCATCTGGAATTTTCCTTGGTGGAGTATCTCTCCCGTCCTCAGAACAGGTGCGTAACCTTGGGTTTATTCTTGACGACAGGCTGACTCTTAAATCTCAGGTGTCAGCCGTTGTCAAGACTCCCTTTTATCATCTTAGTAATATTGCCAGGGTTAGGCACCTTGTTCCATCCGACTCCCTGCCTACTTTGGTTCATGCTTTTGCATCTTCCTGCCTGGACTATTGCAACGCCCTTTACTTTGGGCTTTCTGGGATTGAAATCTGTTGCCTACAGCTGGTGCAGAACGCTGCAGCCCGGGTATTGACTGGGACAAGTAGGTCCTGTGATATCACTCCCGTGCTGCGCGAACTGCACTGGCTTCCTATGTGGTGGCAGATCACCTTTAAAGTCATTTTATTGACTTTCAAAGCCCTTCACGATCAGGGTCCAGCCTATCTGAAAGACCTCCTGGTTCCTTACTGCCCTGACTGATCACTCCTCGGCCAACATGGGGTTGTTAGAGATCACAAGAGTAAGTTTAAAATCCTCTGGCAGCAGAGCGTTTTCGCATGCTGCACCCACTCTTTGGAACTCTCTACCATGCCAGTTATGGCAGTGCACCTCCGTGGAGTTATTTAAGAGAGAGTTGAAAACATATTTGTGGAATATGGCCTTTCTAGATAATTAAGTCACTTACTAATGTTTGGATTTTATTATAAATATGCTATTTTAATGATATGCTGATTTTTAATGGATATTTTATGTTTTTTACCTAGCATTTTGAATTGTTTTTAAAACTGTTCAGCACCTTGATACATTGAAAGGTGCTATACAAATACAATTATTATTATTATCATTATTTCTAGCTCCCCTTGCTCTTTCTCTCTCTCTTGCAATCTCTCAGATTGATCTCATGCTGGTGCTGCCTTTCTCACTCCTCTATCTCATTCTCATGCTCCTCAGTTTCGTCCTCTGCAGCTCTCCATCTGCCTTTTGCCTCTTAGCCTTTGTTTGTGCCTTAACTAGGGTAAGCTGCAGCTGCATCATTTGTATCTGGTCTGCTTGCTCAGCTGCCTCACTTATAGGCTCTGGCTCATTTACATTCTCCCTAGCTTCCATCTCATGACTTTGGCTGGTGGTGACCACTTTTGCACCACTCCCCTAGTCACTTTCTTTAAGGAGGTCTATGAGGTCTGCCTGTGTCTGACCTTCCTCAAAGACAACCCCTCTTCTGCTGCACAGCTCTTCAAGGTATGCCAACTTCAGTTTTTCATATAGCCCAGACACCGTGTGGTCTAGCTATCTACTTTAACATGCAACAAAATAAAAATGGTAGTATATAAAGTATCCACTTTGTATATCCTGTTCTGTGACTAACAGTTAATCTTTTAACTGACAATCCATTTCCAGATTCCAACCCCCACCAAGCAGTTTGTCACAGACTGGTTCTCTCCCAGTCTGCACTGCTACCAGTTTTCACAACTCTTCAGATGCCTGCAAAGGCTATCTTGGTATATCACCACCACTCAGCAGGACTCTCACTGAGGGCATCTCTACATTAGAATCCCACTACAGCCACTACTTGTACAGTGCAGGGATCTATCCCATGGGGCAAACAACCCATCCCTTTTGTCACAGCCAAGAACACTTTGCTTTAGATATGGTAACTGTAGCCTGTCTCTTCACAAATGGATCACAGACTTGTCAATTTACCCCTGGTTATCTATACTTGAAATGACACAGTGACAGAAACATGAAGAATATAAAAATAACATTTAATACTCAACAATATTTACATATGTTACAGAATAATACACACTAAAAACTATGGGGAATACAGTATTTCTACAGAGATAAACATAAACTCATTTGAAAAGACAGAGGTTATGCAGAAAAAAAATACTAAACGCTATGTAGATTCTAAGCAGAGTAGAAGAAGCTTAACCTCAACTGGGAACTGGTGAGTTATAGCAGACTCAGACCCGTGATGTTGCCAATTCAAAATCCCAAACATTACTAATGTCTCATTGTAAACATGCAACAGAAATATTTTTGGCTGGCTAGCCCATTATACTCGCATCATCATACATGCCTCTCTGACATCACTTCCTGACCTTACCTTTTGATCCCTGCAGACCATTTTTTCCCCAGACTGGTCCAACTGGATTTGTTCATTAGAGCTTGGTCCTTTTGTTATCCTGGCTGGCTAAACCAGCAGGGAGCCATCTCACTCTGCCTGGTTCGTGTTTACTTTTAAAACATGTATTTTTTATGAAAGGGATGCAGCCCTTTGAAGTTTAACCAAAACAAAAGCCTTTTAAAGGATAGGAAAAGGACTGATTACACAAATGCCATTCCTAGCTGAGTATCCAGAGACATGGGCTAACTTTTCATCAGGCTTCCCACCTGGCTGAAATACTTTATAGAGGCATAGATGATAAAAATAAAATAAGAAAACACACACACACACATATGAAAATACACTACAGGTTATCACAGTGGCTCAATTGCCTATTCTGTTTATTTTCAAACCTTGTTTTTATGGATGCCCATCTCGAGCTTGCAGCATAGCGACCAAATGTGTGTGCACACGCACCATGTGACTGCTGATGTTTTGGTATGTAGCCCTGCCTTCTTCAGAGCAAGGGATCACTGTAGCTGACAGCACTTATGTAGTTTTCTGTCTCCATGGAGACATCAGAACCCATTAATTGTGTTGCTAGGCAACCTCAATCAGCTGTTGGTTCCTGGCACTCCAGTCGGCAGACTCACTGCTGCGATTTGTTTTAATTATTCCTAGTGCAAAGATAAGCCTATGTGCCAGAAACAAACTTAGCAAAACTTGAAAATACATTAAACACATAATAATGTTTGGTAGTGCAGCACATACTGTATACAGTATTTGAAACAGATGCATATTTAACATCTTGCAGTTCTACATATTTTAGTTTATAGACATTAATCTTTGATTCAAAGGAGTGGTTTCTGTTGTTCCTGCTGAGGACTCACACTAATTGCAATCTGATCACCTCTTTGTGGAAATGGGGAAAAAAACTTTATTAAATGAAGATTCTTTTCATACTGCAGAACCACTTTCTAATCCACAATCCACAAATAAATCTGTTCCACTAGACACAATAAAATATAATGATGGAAACATCAGAAAATGAACCATTCATCAACAGCTTCATACACTGCAGATACAGTCTACATTGGACTGATGCTAGACTAGTAGTACCAGATTCATAAACAACAGATCAAACTTTTGTGTATTGATTTACGATCTTGGACCAGCTGTTACGCCATTAGTTACATCAATTACTGCATTTACAGAAAAACTTCTTTAACTGTTGTACCACCAGAAATGCTCCAAGAACCAGCTATGCTGTCAACTAAGACATAGTTACCATAACCAAATACAACTGATTGCTATTCTTCAGAAGCTTAGTCAATAGCTTTATCAGTTGCAATTTATTCTGTTTAATAACTTTTAACTGGATAGGCTTTGACATATGTATTTTCAGGTTCAACACCAACTACTAATTTACCTTCACCACAAGATACTGTTGGAACTTCATCATGGACACATAAACCATTTCAACCAGTGTTTAAGCATTCACAAATACAAACAGGGAAAGGCCTAACTGCATAATTACCAGACCTGTCATAAGTTCTAGATGCTAATTCTTGACAGATTTTATCTTATTGTGGTAATTCAAATTTTTGCATTGTTCTTTCCTTTTTTCTTGGCATCACATCAACTCACCCCCCCCCCACCGCAAAACATTAGACATGCCAGTCCCTCTAATTTGTCCCTTGGCAGCACTTCAACTGCTCCTGTCCCTCCTTCAACAAAACACTGGCCGTGCCAGTTCTCACATATGCTACTCGGCGGATCTTCAGCCCTTCCCTCCTCTCCCCGGCAAAACATCATCCGATGCAGTTCCCACATTTTCCTACTGGTGGCAGTTCAGCTCCCCTTCCCACCAACAAAACACTTGCCATGCTTTTTCTAACACTAAAAGGGGTTAGCTCTAGCTGCAAGGAATGCTGCTTCAGAAAGGGTGAGTGATGGGGGGAGGGAGTACCACTTGTTGCCAGGAAAAGCTGCTTGGGGCAAAGTAAGGGAGAGTAAACCACTGAACACCATGTGATGCTTATTAGGATGGATTTTAATTTTATTTCATTTATTTAGGGTTATAACCATTGAGCATAGCTCATTTACAATGCTGACCCATAGAAAGCATATAACAAACACACAATTTACAAAATATATTTATAAATAGTTACAGTTAGTTATAAAACAACACAATCCCTCTATACAACCATGTCAAAACTGGAGGTGTACCACAGCGGCAACTCCCCTGTGCTGAAACTGAATTCAAGAACCAATGTTTCAAGACTAACTGACGGAGGTTTTAAATCCACTGTGTGAAATTAAGCCAGGAGTTCATTCCACAGAATGGGTATGTATCGACTATAAAAATACAAAGACCTATGAGTTTTTGTTCTTGGAACCACCATTTCCCAGAGATTCAAATTCCTCAGAGATGAACGGATTCTCCTGACAGAGAGTCTGTTCCCTAGATATTCTGGCACTTGGCCCAGCACACTCTTGTATGCTAACATTAACTTGTGTAATCTCTTTCTATCAGGTAAGGAAATCCAGCCTAGCCTTTTATGAAAGTCACAGTGGTGCATATCCCTAGGGCACTTAAGAAATTAGTCTGGCGAGGCAGTTGTACAGGACCTAAAATTTTAGTAACCTGTTATTTGTAGCATGGTCATACAGGATATCTGCATAGTCAAATAATGGAAAAACCTATAACTCAACTATTTTTTTGATTGTTTCTGAGTCCAGTCAATTTTGGTTCCTGTACAACAGCCAGACCCTCTTACCCACTTGTGCAACCGATTTATCCACATGCTTATTTCCTGATCTTGAAGGATGCAGCCAGAAACCCAAATATTTGTATGCATCTATCCATTCCAATGAGTTCTCATGTGTATCTTTTACTGAAACATTTGTACAGTTCTTAATTTTTGTAGCTGCACCAAAAAGCATAAGCTTAGTCTTGGAAGAGTTCAGCTTCAGTTCTGAGTTATTTAAAAAAAAGTCTGTATACCATCAAAACTTCACTGTAACTTGTCTTGATTCTCCAAAACTAAAGGACTTGAGGTGTAGACTACTGTACCTTCCACATATAAGTGGTAAAGTGAGTCTCCAACACTAGCCTTTAGCCCTCTCAGATAAATATAAAAAGAAGCAGCCCCAGGACCGAGCCCTGAGGTACTTCTCTTGCCATCAACAGTGGAGAAGACTCAGCTCCATTTACTATAGCTGTTTGACTTCCCTGGTTCAAAAATGAACAGAACCAATCTGTCTTTCAGATGAGATGTTAAAGCAAGGTACCATTTGCCTGTTCTGGTGGAAGTTCAGGTGGATGTTAAAGATCCCATGGCACTTCTCGAAAAGAGTAGGGGAATCTCCCCTTTGCCCTGGCCAAATTTCCCCCCATTCACTAAAAATACCACCAACAGCTTAATCTGATTCAAGGTCAGTTGGCATTCATCTGTAACCCCCTCCCCTGGGACGTGCCTGACAATAGGCAAAATTTGCCTAGTGTACTTACCTAGTCAACAAAAACTAAATAAAAAAAATAATGCTTCACTATTCAGTCCCACCTCAGCTAACCTATACAACAAGATCTGGTGATCAACTGTGTCCAAAGCCTTGGAGAGTCAACAAAGATCACCCTGGTAAACTGACCAGAGTTCATTGCTTTGTTGATGTTATCCAAGACCCTCAACACAGAGATCACTGTGCCATGATGCCTGCGGAACCCTGACAGAAACCATTAAACAGACTATAGGTTCCGTAAATAGGCAGTTAATTGTGTAGCCAGCAGCATTTCCAATAACTTGGAAAGCAGAGAAAGCACTGAAATGGGATGCTAGTTTGTCAGCTGCAGGAGGAAGGTACTACTTGAGGAAGTACCACTGGATGCCAGGGAATGCTGCTTGGGGCATTGTGAGGGAGTGGGTACCACTGGATGTCAGGGAATCCTGGTGAAGGATGGGGCACTACTGGATAGCAGTGAGTGCTGCCTGGGGCAGGGGAAGGGAGGGGATACCATTGGATGCAAGGGAAATATGGTTGAGGCAGGGTGAGGGACAAGGGTACGATCCATCCATCCTTCTGTCCGTCCATCCATCCATCCATCCATCCATCCATCCATCCATCCATCCATCCATCCATCTATAACGTTTTACCAGGAAAGACATACTGAGCTGATAACAACTCATTTCCAGATGCATCCTAGGGGGTAGGGTATGGAAGTAGAACAAAAGGTGAAACAATAAATAGTAAATAGCAGATTTAAAAAAATAATAGTCTATATAATTAATACAATACATCAAATGAGCATAATCATAAACACTGCAAAGCAAAACAATATACAAGATGCATGTGGCAGATAAAAACTGAATTTGGATAGGCAAGGGGAAATTACCCCAACTAGACTTATTGGGGCTAGGGAGCAATATGGTCTGGGCAATATGTGCAGGGGGGAGGTAGATCAATTAAGGTAAGGGGTCATGAACAGTTGCAGGTGGGAGTAAAAACCCCACAAAGAACAGACTTAAGGGAGAAGGAACAAGAAGCAGAATGGATAGAGAGGGGGCGAGTGGACCAGAGTTTAGGAAAGTGATATGAAAAGGCATCTTAACCAGCAGTAGATTTCCTGGATGAAAGAGAGTGGGGGAACACTGCTACAGAGAGGGTGGAAGGGGGAGAGGATAGAAGGGAGACAGAGTAAGGGAGGTGGGTAAAACTGGATGCCAGGGAATCCTACTTGGAGTATGGTGAGGAAGGGGGTGCCAGGAATGATGTCTGAAGTAGGGTGAGAAAGAGGATACAAATGGATGCAGGGAATACTTTTTCAGGCAGGGTGAGGAAGGGGGTACCATCTGATACCAGGAGTCTTACTTGAGCTGTAGTGAGGGAGAAAGGTACTTCTGGATGCCAGAGAATGCTGCTTGAAGCAGGGGGAGAGAGAGAGAGAGGGTACCACTGCACACCAGAAATATGCTGCTTGGGTTAGGTGAGGGGGTACCAATGCCACCCAGGGATACCTGCCTGAGGTAGGATGAGGGAGAAAAGCACCAATGAATGCCAGGGAATGCTGTTGGGGGCAAGGTGGGGAAGGGGAGCATTACTAGACACCAGGGAATGCTGTTTTGGGAAGGATGAGGTAGGAAAGTGCCACTGGGCACTGAGGAATGCTATTTGAAGGAGGTTGAAGGAGGGGAGTACAACTGGGCACTAGGGAATGCTGTTTGAGGTAGGGTGAGGGAAGGGAGTACCACTGGGCACCAGGGAATGCTCTTTGGAGGAGGGTGAGGGAATGGAGTACCACTGGGCACCAGGGAATGTTGTCTGGGACAGGTTGAGGGAAGGGAGTAACACTGGGCACCAGGGAATGTTGTCTGGGACAGGGTGAGGGAAGGGAGTAGCACTGGGCACCAGGGAATGCTGTTTGGAGGAGGGTGAGGAAAAGGAGTACCACTGGGCACCAGGGAATGCTGTTTGGGGTAGAGTGAGGGAATGGATTACCACTGGGCACCAGTGAATGCTGTTTGGAGGAGGTTCAGGGAAGGGAGCACCACTGGGCATCAGGGAATGCTGTATGGAGGAGTGGAAGGGAGGGAGTACCACTGAGCACCAGAGAATGCTGTTTAGGGTAGGGTGAGGGAAGGGAGTACCAATGGGCACCATGGAATGCCATCTGGAGGAGGCAGAGGAGTACCACTGGGTACCAGGGAATACTATTTGGAGGAGGGTGAGGAACAGAAGTATAGCTTGGCACTAGGGAATGCTGTTTGGTGTAGGGTGAAGGAGGGGAGTACCACTGGGCACCAGGGAATGCTGTCTGGAGGAGGGTGAGGGAGGGAAGTACCACTGGGCACCAAGGAATACTATTTGGAGGAGGGTGAGGGAGAGGAGTACCACTGGGCACTAGGGAATGCTGTTGGAACATGGTGAGAGGGGGAGTACCACTGGAAACCAGGGAATGCTGTCTGGGGTAGGGTTAGGAAAGGGAGTAGCATTGAGCACCAGGAAATGCTGTTTGGGGCAATGTGAGGGAGGGGAATATCACTGAACACCAGGGAATGCGGTTTGGGGCAGTGTGAAGGAGGGGTGTATCATTGGGCAACAAGGAATGCTGTTTGGGGCAGGGTGAGGTAGAGGAATACCACTGGACACCAGGGAATGTTGTTTGTGGCAGGGTGAGGGAGAGGCATACCTCTGGGCACCAGGGAACACTGTCTGGGACAGGGTGAGGGAGGGGGGAGTACCACTAGACACCAGAGAATGCTAGTTTGGGCAGAGTGAGGGAGGGAAGTGTCGCTGGACATCAGGGAATGTTGTCTGGAACAGGGTGAGGGAGGGGAGTAGCAATGGGCACCAGGGAATGCTGTCTGGGACAGGGTGAGGGGGGTGGAGTAGCACTGGGCACCAGGGAATGCTGTTTGGAGGAGGGAGAGGCAGGGAAGTACCACTGGGCACCAGGGAATGCTATTTGGAGGAGGGTAAGGGAGGGAAGTATCACTGGCCACATAGGAATGCTGTTTGGGACAGCGTGAAAGAGGGGAGTACCACTGGGCATCAGAGAATGCTATTTGGAGGAGGGTAAGGGAGGGAAGTATCACTGGGCACCAGGGAATGCTGTTTGGGACAGTGTGAGAGAGGGGGAGTACCACTGGGCACCAGGGAATAGTGTTTGGGGTAGGATGAGGGAAGGGAGTACTACAGGGCACCAGGGAATGCTGTCTGGAGGATGGGTAGTACCACTGGACATCAGGGAATGTTGTCTGGGACAGGGTGAGGGAGGGGATGAGCACTGGGCACCAGGGAATGCTGTTTGGTGCAGGGTGAGGGAGGGAGTACCACTGGACATCAGGGAATGCTGTATGGGTAGGGTGAGAAATGGGAGTACCATTGGACATCAGGAAATGCTGCTTAGAGTAAGGTGAGAGGGAGAAGTACCACTGGACACCAGGGATTGTTGTTTGGGGTAAGGTGATGGAGGGGTTACTAGTGAACACTACAGAACACTGCTTGGGCAGGGTACGGGAGGAAGATACCACTGTATGCTAGGGAACACAGATTGGAACAAGATGAAGGATGGAGGTTTCAAATGGATGCCAGGGATCCTTCTTGGGACAGATTGAGAAATAGTATACCACTGGATGTCATGGAATTCTGCTTGGGGCAGGTTTAGGAAGGGAATAATACTGGATGCCTGGGAATATTTCTTGGGGCAGGATGGTGGGAACTAACAGACATCAGAGAATGCCTCTTGGAGCAGAGTGAAGGTGAGATGGGGGGGTACCACTGGATGCTAGTGAATCCTGCTTGGGACAGGTTGAGGAAGGGGTTCCAGTGAATACCAGAGACTCCAGCTTGGGGCATGGTGAAGGAGGGGTGTCCCAATGGACATCAGGGAATGCTGGTGGGGGTACGGTGAGAGAGGAAAGTACCACTGGATGCCAAGGAATATTGCTTGGAGTAGGGCGAGGGAGAGGATACCACGGGATGGTAGGGAATCCTGCTTGGGGCTGGATGAGGGAAGGATTACCACTGGATGCCAGGGAAAGAAGGTTATGTGTTTACCATAACTGAAGATTCCTGAATAACTTCTCCATAGAGTACTACTCTTGTATCTAAACAGGAGGCACTATGACTCCATAAGAGCACATCTTCTGACCAGGGTGGCAGTAATGGCCACTGGCTCAGGGCGCTTGTGTCACACTGTGTGGTGACATGCACCTGCCAATAACTGTTGCTGGCCCCTTCGACTATCTCATTCTGTCTGCCAGGAGAGTGAAAAACCTGGGTAAAAGCTATGCTGGTAGGACAGACAGAATTAAAAAAAATAGAAAAAGGACATTGGAAGAAAAAAGAAACAAAAGAATATAATCTGGCTACCAACTTGAAGAGGAAAGTTATAGAGATAAATTATTGAAAATATACTCCCTGATGGGCACTAGTAGTCCAGTAGATACAAACTGAGCCAGAGCTACTATTACACTTAGTTACCCCTCCTACAGCAAGGAGAGCCTTGCTGACCCAGAGGAGAAGAAAAAACTGGTAACACTGGCAGACGTCCCAGAGTGGTGCCAGCCTGAACTCTGGCCCGGCCTAAAAGATGGATTCAATTAAAATCTTGTGGTTGTTTAAGGGAATGGCTTATCACCTCAAATACTCTCAAAGAGTACTCAGTAAAATTTAGTGTAGAATGGAATAGGAAATGCGTCCATTAACCTGCTCCCTATTAGGGAAAGAAAAATTCAGTATTACTACAGGTGTTGCCCTATAACTAGAGATCCAGAAGCAAATTACTTGATACATCTATGTTGGTCCAATAAAAGGTAACAAAAAGAACAAAGTTCTTTAGCTTCCGGATCAACCAAGTCTTCCTCAGAAGCTTAAGCTTGTTTAAGCTTCTGAGGAAGGACTTGGTTGGTCTGAAAGCTAAAGCTCTTTGTTCTTTTTGTTATCTCTATGTTGGTCCAATAAAAGGTATCAAATCATTTGCTTCTGGATCTGTTCTTACAAGGACCAATATGGCAAAGTCTAAATCTGTATGTCAACCTATAACTAGGGCATCCTCTATAACAGATTTGTGACCAGCAGAGACCAGAAAAAAAGGAAAGCCATTCTCTCTCTTCAATTGGAAAGCCCATGGACGAGTAAGACCTATAAGAGCACCCAGTCACCAGACACAGCCAGACTGTACAGGAACAACAGAGCAAAGAACACATTTGTTGACACTGACAGGGCTGTTATCAGGTGGAATCAGGTTGGGAAGTCAGAATACCACCAGGCAGGGTGCATTGTTTCACACCTGGGGGTAATTATATCAGATGACCTAAAGGTGGGCAAGCAATGTGAGAAGGCAGTAAGGAAGGCTGGGGGGATGCTGGGATGCATAGGAAGAGGCATCATTAGTAGAAAACTAGAAGTTGTTATGCCTCTGTACAGACAGTTAGTGAGACACCATCTGGAGTACTGTGTGCAGCTCTGGAGACTCCATCTCCGCAAAGAGTGGAGGCTGTCCAGAGGAGGGCAACCAAAATGGTGCAGGGTCTGCGCCAGAAGACATACCAAGAAAAACTAAAGGAGCTTAATATGTATACCCTTGAGAAAATAAGGGACAGAGGGGACATGATAGAAACTTTCAAGTACCTCAAGGGAATCAACAAAGTCCAAGAGGGTAGCTAGCATCTTTCAGAAAAAGAGATGTGCAAGGACAAGGGGGCACAATTTGAAGATAGAGGGGGGACAGCTCAGAGGTAATGTGAGGAAGTATTTTTTCATGGAGAGGGTTGTGGATGCATGGAACAGCATTCCTGAGGAGGTCGTGGAGTCAAGAACAGTGGGGGAATTCAGGAATGCATGGGACAGACATAAGGCAGTCCTAGTGGGGGGCAGGAGTAAGTAAGCTGTTGGTTAACTAGTATCTGCAGCTTATCTGTTAGGTAGGAAAATGGACAGACTAGGTGGGCCAAGCGGTCCTTATCTGCCGTCAAATTCTATGTTTCTATGTACAGTTGCAACTAATAGGGATATGCCCAAGAAAATGGGGATGTACCGGGGGAGTTAATTTATTTTTAGTGGCAGTCAAATACTTCCATGAGTCAAAATCTGGAAATCATTCCAATTTTTTGGAAGTCAAAATATGTCCCAGATCCCACAATTTGAAAGCCAATATTCTTGTATTGTTCAATTTATGGCTTTTAATACAAATATTAGTGGTAAAATAGTTTCTTTTAGAAAAAATCCATAATTTCTTAGCTTTTATGTCTTCAGTTTTAGAAGTCATCCAATTCAGTTTTTTTACATTTGGAAGTCAATGACTTCCTCTCCTTTTATTTTGGAAGTTTTTGCCTTATTTTTGGGAGTCAAATACTCCCAAAATGGAGTTAACCGAAGCCCTGCAGGTAACACAATCATTTTCCTACTGTTTTGTGCTTTTTTTTGTTTTTCAAAAACAACTTTTTATTCAGGAAAACCCTGGGCAGAGGGAGAGAGAGAGAGAAAAGAGTGCCAGCAAGGCTGGATATCCACTATTGGGATGACCTGCCCAGTAGCCCTGGCTCCATACAGAGACAGATGGTAGATGGTGCGTGGGTGAGTTGTACTCTGGAGAAAATATTCAGGAAGATCTTCAGTTACACTAAGTGGATAACCTTTCTATCTTACACAAATCAATCTCCTCCATGGAGTATGAGTACCAAGCTGTCCCTGTTTATGAGGGAGGAGCTTGCTCACCCTGAAAATAGTCCTAGCCTCAGCCCTCTGTGTGGGGGACAACACCTAAGGAAGGGGGCTCTTTATTATCGGATTGTACTGTATCAAGAACAGGTGCTGGTTCCTGACAAACAAGAGTGGGAAGATCTCCTAACTGCCACACTGAGTGGACCTGGAGAATGGTCCAAAGTTCTATCTAGAGACCTCCTGGTCTGACACCTACCTCCAGAGGTTGGGACCTCCAAGCCCAGCTTCAGACAATGAATTTGGAGTGTGCAGTGGCTAAACGAAAAGCAAGCATCACAGGAATCTAAATCATATCTAAGCCCTAGGCAGATGAAACAGACTGAATACCTGTCGTCTTTGCTCATTTTTTCAGGGCAAGCACAAAACTACAAGAGAGGGGTTTTTGAGCACTATTTCTTCAATGACTTAGGCATTCCGAACAGTAATAAGCTGAGAAGAAAAACATTGAAGAGGCAACCTGGGATGCTCAGTCTGCTCCTACAGTGAGAAAAACAGAACTGAGGTAGGTGAGGGGTAGATCAGTCCGACTGGTAGGAACAAGCATGAAGGAGGGTCAGAGGACAAAACTGTGAAGAAGAAGGCAGACAGAAGGGGATCTTGAGGCAGGCAGTGTGGTGGTGGTGGTGGTGGTGAACTCATGTAATAATCCATCTAGGAACAAATGCCCTAGCTGGAATGGAGTTAGAGATAGTGCAGGAGAGGTGTAGGATGGTGAGGAGGATCTGTAGGGAGAATGACTAGATGAGTAGCCTTTTCTGAAGTGCTACTGTTACCTACAGCCAGTACAGCAAGGAAGAGGAGGATTGAGGATTTATATTGCTGGCTACAGTAATGGTGCTGAGGGGAGGGTTTTGGTTACATAGGGGGCTAGGAGGGGACAAAGAATGACAAAAACCCATATACGAATTGGATACGCTGCGCCACAGCAAAGGGGGTTCCAGGATGCTTTGGGACACGTTGG
This sequence comes from Neoceratodus forsteri, assembly GCA_016271365.2. Classification (NCBI taxonomy): domain Eukaryota; kingdom Metazoa; phylum Chordata; order Ceratodontiformes; family Ceratodontidae; genus Neoceratodus; species Neoceratodus forsteri. The sequence goes on along the minus strand of CM057459.1, from coordinate 1,278,473,232 downwards.
GAGAGTACATGGATGGGAGATTTGATTTAAAGTGATGGAGGGGACAGAATAGGTCTTTGTGCCCAGAGACTCCGTGACGAGGGGCCATCAGGTCCCACCCCCAATCCAAGTAGGGTGAGTTGGGATTAGGTTATGAGAGAGAGAGGGGGCAGAAATCAGTAGGGAAATGGAGGGAGGTTCGGGGGAGGTTGGATGCAAGATAGAGAGGCATACAAAGTAGAAGATATCAGTGGATCTCAGGGGGATACGGGGGGCACAAAAGGCAGCGGGGGAGCAGGCAGCAGTGGGCAGCGGGGAGGGCAACTATCCTAAGGGGAGAAAGACAAGGCGTTGTTGTGGAAGGTGGTGTCCTTAAATGCAAGAAGCCTTGGTAACAAAATGGAGGACCTGCAAGCAGTTATGGCAAAGAAGGCGGCAGATACCGCAGCAGTTATGGAAATCTGAGCCACACCAAACCACGACTGGGTCCTCTGCATCCCTGGGTGTAACTTATACAAAAAGGACCAGGAAGTAGGAAGGGGGGGCAGTGATTTATGTATGGGAGGAAATAACCTGTATGAGGGAGGAGGGGAAGGCAGAGATACTGTGGGTGCAGTTGCAATCCACTACGTAAGATGGTAAGGATGGGGGTGGTTTACAGACTGCCTAACCAGGAGGAAGAAAGTGATAGGGAGTTGGGGTCCTTAATCAGGATGACTGTTGTCAAGGGCAAGGTGGTGATTTCAATCTGCTCAAGGGCTGCAGCAGTGAGTAGGGAAATGGGCAGACTAGGTAGGCCATATGGTCCTTATCAACCAACAGATTCTATGTTTCTATGGACTAGAAGATTCCAGTCACAACCTGCGTCAGGAATCAGCTAATCCTGGATATGCTACAGAGTGGATTTCTGACCTAAGGTGTCATGGAATCCACTAGGGATGGAGTAATCATGGATTTAGTACTGACAAATATGGACCATGTTCAGGAAATCTAGATTGAGGAGCCCCTGGGAGGGGAGTGACCACTGTACAATGTGGTTCAAGTTGGACACTGGTGGTGGAGAGAAGGCAAGCACCAGGACCGTAGTCCTAGACTTCAGAAGGGTGGACTTCAGGAAGATGGGTATCTGTTAAGAGGATACCTGGATAGCCTCAACGAAAGAATGGGGGAGGACCAGACATGGCCCATCATCAAAGAAGGAATAGCAGCAGCCACAAATCAGTGTGCTAGGCTGAGGGAGAAGAACACTAGTGCCAAAGCACCTAGTTGGTTAAGCAAAAAGTTAGTCCAGGCAGTCGGGGACAAAAAAAAATGCTTAGAGGACGTTCGAAGGACTCAGAGGGATGAGGACATGGAGAAGTACCACAAAAAAGCCAAGGAGGTAGAGAAAGTGTCCAGCTGGCCAAGGACAGGAAGGAACTGCAGTTAGTGGAGGGGAATTAAGAAAGGGGAAAAAAACACTGTTTCAGTACATTAAAGAGAAGAGGGATACAAAAGACTTTATTGTTCAGCCAAGTAGAGGAGAGAGGTAGGTATAGGATAGGATAGTGGGGACAAGGTGGAGGTGTTGAATGAATACTTCTGCTCTGTCTTTACAAAAGAGAAGGATGGCCAATACTGCAAGGGAGGAGGAAGGGGGGAGCACAGAAAAAAAGATCAGTGAGGAGAGGGTGAAGAAAGCATTATTGACCCTAGAGGTTGACAAATTCTCAGGCCTAGATTGTGTCCATCTGAGGGTTCTGAGAGAACTAGTGGCAGAATTAGCAGGCCCTCTGGTGGATCTATTCAACAGTTCTTTGGAATCGGGAGTTATGCCATTGGACTGAAAAATTAGCATATGGTGCTGTTCCATAAAAAAAAAAAAAAAGACCCAAAGATGACCCAGGCAACTAAAGATTGGTCAATCTGACCTCAATCATGGGTAAGCTCATGGAGGCAATCCTTAAGGAAAGGCTGGCAGGTTTCTTAGAGGAAAACAATCTGCAGAACAAGAGGCAACAAAGGCTCACGGCTGGGAGATTCTTCCAAACAAACCTGATTGATTTGTTCAACTGGGTGATGAAAACAGTGGAGAAGGGCCATGATTTTGACATCCTTTACATGGACTTCAGAAGGCCCCAAGGAAGATGATCAGAAAACTGAAGGATTTGGGGGTGGGGGAGAAAGTCACTGGATAGGTGGCAAACTGGCTAAAGGACAGACCCAGAGGATGGTGGTGGGGAGAGCTCCAGAGACCTAGGGAATTCACAAACAGCATCCTACAGGATTCGGCACTTGGTCAGGTGTTGTTTAATGTATTATTAATGACACTGGAGATGGCACAAAAGGCTAGATTTGCCTGTTTCGGACAGCATCAAGCTCTGCGTGAGAGGGTAGATATAACAGAAGGGATACAGGACCTAAAGGAAAATCTGGCCAGGCTCGAGAGGTGGTCTGGATTATGGCAACTTTGGTTCAATGTAAAGAAGTGCAAGTTTTTTCAGACTGCAGCAAGAACCCAAGAAAAGAGTACAACCTGGGAGGGGTCCTGGTAACCACATCTGGGAAAAAAAAAAAGACCTGAAGGTGATGATCACTAGCGAATTAAACACTCCTAACACTGCAGGAAGATGGTGGTGAAAACCAATAAAATGCTGTGGTGCACTGCCGAGGGAATTAGTAGTAGGAGGGAGGAAGTCATTTTGCCACTGTACAGATCACTGGTTTGGCCGTATCTGGAGTATAGTGTGCAGTACTGGTTCCCTGATCTGAAAAAGGACTTAAACATGCTAGAGGTGGTCCACAGAAGGGTGACAAAAATGGTTAAAGGTCAGCAGAGCAGGACATAGGAGGGGAGGGGAGGCTAGAAGGCTTAAACTTGTATTCTCTGGAGGAGCGGAGGGAAAGAGGGGACATGATTAAGACCTTTAAGTATATGAAGGGTATCAACAAGGTGAAAAGAGAGGGCCTCTTCAGTCTCAGTGGAAGCAAAACTACGAGGGGGCACTACTTTAAACTGAAGGGGGTTTAGGAGGTATTTCTTCATGGAGAGGGTGGCTGCATAGTGGAATGAGCTCCCAGAGGTGGCAGTCTCACTAGAGACAATGGAAGGCTTAAAAAGGGACCATAGCTCCAGTGGCCAGTAGGGGGTTGTGCTTTGTGCTGAGCATACCACTCAGTACCTTTGTTTGGGCTTTGCTCTAAGGGCTATTTTCAAAAATGTTTATGGCACTCACAGCTTACTCCAAACATGTTTGAAAATTGTTTTTATTTTATTTATTTCAATTTTGGTGACCGGGTGAACCCACTGAGACATTGCTGTCCCTTTTTCGGGGCGACCCGGAGATACAGAGGTTAGGGAGTACTTCATACAGAAATAAAGATACAGCACAATGTACAATTAGAGTTGCTTACAAAAGTTGTGAAACAAACAAATAAAATACCACCAGATACAAGTATAACATTTTCATTTACATTACAGTACAAAGTAGGTGTTACAGGTATTACGTAGGAAAATAAAAGTCAAGTAGCCAATACTGGGAAGCATAAAACTACATTCAGAGATTTACACACACTACCAAATTCAAAGGAGCACACTAAAGGTAGAGGAGCAGGATTCAGGAGAAGAAATCAGGAAAATAGGCATAGCAAGGGTGGAGGTAGTAGATAAGTTAGGAGGGGAAAAGAGATCAACGGAAACAGGAGCAGGGTGGCAGAGATAAGAAGGACAACAGCAATGATCGGAACTGGGAAGGTAAGGTACAAGACAGGCTAGAGGGAGGCAAGGAAATCCAGTTGGTTGCCGCTGACTGGGAGAAAGATCTACGTGCAACTGCTAACCTCGATTTAGGTATAATGAGTAGGGGGAGGGAGGAAGACCATAGAGCCCAATGTGGCTGTTTTAGCTGAATAATCTCACTAAAGCAGGGAGGAGTAACTGGGTAGACCAGTTTGTGAACATAAAGTGTTGCAAGGCATAGCCAGGAGTCATAAGGTAACCAGCCTAGGAAAGTGGGGACTTTGCAATGGTGCAGGTGGGCATTACCCCCAGAGCAAATCTACTCACCTGGTGGTAAGCCTGCTGAAGGTGAAAGAGGGCAGTGGTGTTAGTTATAAGCAAGAGTGGTGCGCTATAGGTTAGAATGGGAAGGAGAGTGGCCGCCACAAAACAGCAACATTTGGGCAGTGCACTAATTTATACTCAGGATAGTGACTTTGCAAGGAGCAAACTGAGTGCTTTGAATATGGGGCTCACCTATAAAAAAGTTCCCATTTTCAAATGTGATCTAGAACTGATAAAAAAAACTGGTGAAGTACCTAGGATCAAATTTGGAAAAAGTAGATGCTAGAAGGACCACTTAATCCACAGTCATTTTGAAAGGTCATTGGAAATACCCTTCAACTGTCTGCCACCCAGGCTCAAAGACCTTTTTTTTTTTTTTTTTGCCTGTGTCAGATTTAGTGTCTGTAAACACAGCAGGCAAGATAAACTTTGTCCATCCTCTTACCACAGAGAATTAAAATACAGGAATTCCTATCCTGTACCTCAGATTTTGATATATATGTAATTGTAGGCTTAGGCTAGTGTAAAAGCATTTATGAGGGAAGGACAGTTAGATCACTGAAGATAAGAATCCAGAACATCTGAAGGATATCATCAACAATTTTTAACAGGTACATTACATCTTTAAATATGACATATTTTTTGGGACTATAATAGGAGGCCCCCTTGGGAAGGTGGGGGAATACAAACTGGACTTTTAGCACTTTTTATGATTTAGGATATTACTACTTCATGCTAATCCATATTGATATGTTTAATACATTCTCCCTCTAATGGAGAGCGTATGTCTTCGCATGCTCTTCCTAACACGCCTTTTGTCTTTATTTACAGATTCAGAAGTATCATTCTACATTATATTTTCCTCTACCCACATTGGCAGATTCCTGTCCTGCATGGTACACCAAGATCCCTCCAGGTGGACGAATGGTCAAATGGGAAATTAATAATCACACACAAGGCCAAGATACTGAGGAACTCCTATATTTCTGGGTGTTTCTGTCTGTCAAATTTACAGCCTTAGGGCTCTGATATTCAAAATATCACACTGGTGCTAACCGGTGTTTGCACACACAAACTGTGTTTCACACTGGAGCCCAATATTAAAAAAGTCTTGGTTGCACTGGCTAAGAGAGTTACTGTAGTGCCCCAAAGTTAGGGGCACAACAAAAACAGCATTTGTCAATGCTGAATGTTTCCTTGTTGATATTAGCATTGGACATGTAGGAGTCAGACAGATGCAGACTAGGAATGGCAGTGAAGTACTGAACTCACGCCAACCCCACCTCCACCCTGCAGAGATGGACAGGCATTGGGGTGTGCCTTTGGGTCATCACCCATAATGCTCATGGCATTTCACCTCACCCTATCCTGTAGACACCGACAAGTGTTGAGGTGTGCCTTGGGGTGTTCAGCTTCATAGTCACCCCATTTCATAAGGACATATGCTGAAATGGATGCAGTATAGGAGAATGGGGTGAAGTCTGGGGGCCAAAGAGTCCAAGGCACAGCACGATGCCTGGCACTGGCTTCAGGGGTGGGGTGGTAGGGGTGGAATGGCTTGAGCATTATAGCCGGCAATCCAAAGGCACACCCCTGATGCCTGTCAGTCTGTACAGGGTGGGAGGTTATGGTTAGAAACCTTAATGCCCCTGGAGTTTGTTTGTATTTGTACTACAGATTTTCAACATGGCCTTTTTGTGCCCCCCACCTTATGAAAGCATTTGGGACCTCTGCTCATGAACAGTGGCACTGTGATTTTGTTACTGTGTCCGGAACTTTGATTTCCCACAGCGACTGTGCCATTCTGCGCCAGATGTGCGAAAACACAGATTGGGCAGGATGTGAAAAATGACAGCTGTACCATTCATAGGGAGGTGTGAAGAGATGGCAATGTTGAAAATCTGGAGTGAAAATATTAACAATTCTCGAACTTCCACGCGTACGTGGAAACTGCACAATGCATGCTCATAACACAGTCATTTACTGAAATTATTTCACCAAATGTTCAACATAGGCATTTTGTGACCTCTGCTCATGAATACTGTCACTATGATTTTCTTAATCTGTCCTGAACATTGATTTCCCAGAGCAACTGCACTATTCTGCGCCAGATGTACAAACACCTATTTCGGGCAGGATGTGAAAAATGACAGCTGTACTGTTCATAAGGAGGTGTGAAAAAATGCCAATGTTGAAAATCTGGAGTGAAAATATTACAAATTTGCGAAGTTACGAGGGTGTGTGGAAACTGCACAATGTACACTCGTAACACAGTCATTTTATCGGCTTTTGTCACCAAATTTTCAATATAGCCATTTTAGGACCTCTGCTCATGAACTGTGACTTTCTTAATCTGTCCTGAAGACTGCTTTCCCACAGCAATCCGTTATTCTGCACCGGAAGTGCGAATACACATTTTGGACAGGCTCTGAAAAATGACAGCTGTACTGTTCATAAGGAGGTGTAAAAAAATGCCAATGTTGAAAATCTGGAGTGAAAATATTACAAATTCGCAAAGTTATGAGTGTGCATGGAAACTGCACAATGCACGCTTGTAACGTATTCATTTTTTGGAATTTTTTCCATCAAATTTGCAACATAGCCTTTTTGAGAGCCCAGCTCAACACAAAAGCCTTGCGTGGCTCACAACAGGTACGCTGCTAAACATCTTGATCTGCCTAATACCAGCGTGGTTGCAGCCTGAAAGAACTGAATGAACCTGTTGCTGTACTTCTGCTAAATTCATTCTGCAGCAGAGAACTGTAACTTTGTATCAGTGCCAGTGCTCCTACCTCTGTTTCTTCATCCTGTGCTTGTGACTTCCGCTACTTGTCCGGTAACCAGGGAGACTTTCCACCAGCGGCAGCAAGAGGAAGGAGAACAGGTCCAGCGTCACAGAGGAGGAGGGGCAGCTCAACATAAAAGCCTTGCGCGGCTCACAGCACGAGCACTGTGGCACAAGCGTGAGTGGCATGAGTGCCACTCATAGAAGAAACAGACTTGTAAACAAAGTATAATAGCAACAGTGATGTGTTTAAGTAGCTTGGTTTAAGTACATATGAGAAGTGTTATGTATTGCTGATAACATCTTTTAAGTGTAGAAATACTGGGTAAGTCTAGGTGCCTAAACATACTGTAGATATTAAAGGCTGAACTTATTCCATGTTAGCATCTTAGGGGCTATGTGGAATAAGTTTTAGGACTAAACAGTGGAATAATATACAGCATATTTACCTAATTTTGACGTGGGAAAACCTGTATCGGGCCAAACTTCTAAAGAGTTTGTTTTAGCTATTTAGGACAAAATCTTGAGGGCAAAGGGAGAAATCATATGAAATAAAGTTTAGGATTTTATTTTAGATCATATTGTGATATTTCAGCTTAGGGCAAAGTTTTTATTCTAGGGTCACACAGGTAATTTGTTTAAAATGAAGCTAGCATGGACTGGAATCCTGGGCCTACTGGTGTGCGTTCTTATTATTTTGCACATTAGCACCCCAGTGGACCCAGGCTTCCTCTCATTGAGAATACAATATAAAGGGACTTTTGGGATTGCTAGAAATTTAACTTTAGAAGCCCATAAAAAAAGAGAAGGAATGGATTCTCTAATGTTAGAGATGCCTTGAGATGTGAACGTCAAAATAAAGCTCAACAATATTTCGCATCAGAACAAAGTTGTGTGGTGTGCCTTGATTTTATGTGGGGATACTGAGCTGAATCCAGGCCCCGAGAACATAAACTTCAAATTGGCCCATGAGAATGCAAGAAGCCTGATAAATAAATTGGATCAGTTTAAATCTTGGATCCAGATAACTCCTCAGGACGTTATGGTTCTTACAGAGACATGGTTAAATAAGACAACTGACTCAAAAGAGATTGCATTATGCAAATTTTATAATTATAAATTGGACCGTCCATCTCGAGGAGGGGGCATCTTAATCTACTACATCAGAGATTCTTTGGGCCCTTCTAAATTGCTATACTCTGATATTCTACATAGTATTGAATGTATGCTAGTCCCCATTCAGAACTTGGACCTGGTTATAGGTGCTGTGTATTCTCCTCCTAAGGAGAAGATTACTTTGTTTGAGGCCTTCTTTCAGGAAATTTTGAAATATATTCAATATAGGGACCTGATCCTGATCAGAGACTTTAATGCAGCCAGGGGTGGTCTACAGGGACAAAAGTTGAAAGAACTAATTCGGCCATTACATTTAGAACAAATAATCCATTCCCCTACTAGGAAAGGTACTTGACAGAGTTTGGGTAATATTATTGACTTAATTTTTGTTACCCCTGACTTGGATGTGGTGAAGAAGGATATGAACCCACCAAATTTGGGAGATCACAATATCATTACTTGTGAGGTGACAATACATGCATTTGCTCACAAATTGGAAAATACCTCTTCTTTATTGAAAATATGTTATACAAAATATAGCCCTATGGTCTTGTTAGAAAATGTTAGATTACAACGTTTGAAGGGAATAGTTCTTATCCCTGACATAGAATTAGCTATAGAAGATTTTACTAAGTCATTTTTGGAAGCATGTGATGTTAGTGCTCCATTTAGGAGAATAAAAATTAAACCTCACCACCTCCCCTGGTTAACAGCCCAAATAAAAGCTTTATTAAAGAAAAAAGACAAGCTATGGAAAAATGTCTGTAGAACTTTAGACCAGAACCTTTGGAGCAAGTTTAAAGAAGTAAGAAATAAGGCCAAACAAGAAATTAGGAAAATGAAGGGCCTTTACTATAGACAGAAAATAAAACACGCGTCAGACCCAAAAACATTACTAGAAATTAATAAACATAGTAAGCCCTAATCAGACACAAAAGGATCCCTCCTTGACGGAAAATGGTAAACCAACTACATGAGAAAGATTGGCAGGAATTTTAAATCATTATTTTGTAACTTTACCTGACTTAGATAGAAGCTTCAACAAACCTGCCTAATTGACCCTCTTGACCTATTGGAGGATCAGGACTTGAAAGTCCAAATACCACATTTTCAGTTTAAAATCATTAAGCTGAAGGAGATACTGGCCGAAATAAATACACTTAAAAATGGCAAGGCCTGTGGCCTAGACAGTAAAGAGGCTAGGGCTGTGCATCCCCCAAATATCATTTTCCGAATACCACAAATAATGGACTATCCGAATATTCGGACCCGAATACCAAATAGCCCACTATTCGAGCGGTATTCGGTATTTGGCCAGTGGATTGCCTAAAATGAAAAAATAAAGCCTTTTTTGGCTCCCCTTCCTCCTGACCAACAGTAGAACAACAACTATAATCCCTGGTGTCTAGTGCCCCCCCCTCCGCCGAGCACAAACTGAATACCCCCTCGCCAAGATTGCCATCAATTTCCGGTCCCCATTTTCTACAAATAAAAAAAATCCTGTCTCCCTGGTGTCCAGTGGACCCCCAATCCTCACACCCTGCCAACAAATATAATCCCTGGTGGCTAGTGGTCCCACCCCCGGCTGATCACCTGCCCAAACTTAGAATTTCCGCCAAGATTGTCATCAATTTCCTGGTCCCCATTGTCTACAAATAAAAAAAATGTCCTGTCTCCCTGGTGTCCAGTGGACCCCACTCTACCATCAGATAAGTTTCAGTACACCCCCCTCCCCGCTACCGCTCATTCATTGGCCGGTACTCAGTCGAGCTGCCCGGCCATGGAGGTGAGGGGAGGGCTGTGCCAGTGGCCCGCTCGGAGTACTGGGGGGGGTGAGTGGGGGAGTGTGTGCACTGAAACTTATCTGATGATAGTTCCCCTAGTTTAGCGACTCCAAGGGCAAGAAACAGAGCTGGGGAAATGTCTTTCAAATTTCAAGCAGCAAAGGCATGGAATAATTTCCCTAGTGAATGTTATGACTTGTTGTTGTCTAAAGATTACTTTAAACAACTTGTTAAACCAAAATTGTACGTTTGTAGCTGCTACTGAGTGTCTCGTAGATATAGTTAGAAATATATTGATTCCATGTTCTTGCTAGGCTACCTGTGTGTGCTATCTGTAATGATATTTATTTTTCTGTGCTGAAATTGTGTTAGCATGTTTTTATAGTATTGTCTGGAACTCAGTATTTACCAACAGGATTGCCATGAAAACAGGGCCTTCTGGCCCTATGGCAAAAAATTGTCTGTACAAAAATAAAGTTGATTTACTACTGCTACTATTACTCATGAACAGTGACACTGTTGTTTCGTTAATTGGTCCTGAAAGGTGATTCCGCGCAGTGACTGCAAAATCACCTTTCGGGACCGAATAACGCCATAACAGTGACTGAATTCATGAGGAGGGGTCCCAAGAACCCCATGTTGAAAATTTGGTGCCAAAAGTCAAAAAAATGGCCGAGATATCCACACAAGTTGAAAAAAAATCCATTTATGCCATTATACATCTTACCAGCATGTCTTTAGTTCGCAGTTGGCTTTGAAGAGTGCAGATGTGTTCCCGTCCACGAAGATCAACACTCCGGCTCCAGAGGTAAGTATGGGGTGATGGGGTGTGGGGGAGGGGAGCAGAGGGTAGGTGTGGGTTGGGGAAGGGGCAAGAGACTCAATGAGGGACTTTTTTTTTTTTTTTTTTTTAAGACGACGTGGACTATTGGCACGTGGGGTGGGCTCCCAGTGTGCCACCTGTATGTTTGGTGGGGAGGGAGGGAGCCGACAGGGACTGGGCACCCCCGTCGGTCATACAGTGTGGGGGCGATGAGCATGCTGGGGTGGGCTCTCAGCGTGCTACCTGGGTGTTTGCTCGGGGGGGGGGCTGGAGCAAACAGGGATTGGGCACTCCCATCGGCACATAAAAAAGGATCTGTGTTTGGGGGGGAAACATGATGCCAAGGGGGACTGAGCACCCCCCCTCAGCAAGCTAAATGTATGGGACACTATGCCAACGGGGAGTAGGCTCCTCATCGGTTAATGAACTGGGGAGGGGGAGGCATGCCGACGGGGATTGGAGACCCTGACGTCGGTTTTCATGGGGACTCTGCAGCCTGCAGCAAGAGCTACCGCCATATTAACTGAAATGTCACACCAGGCAAGGCACTGTCCTGCAATGATGGGTCGCTCCCTCATTGCAGCAGCGAATTCGTTTCAACTTGGTGGCATGCTTGTTGAACTAGTGTCAGCAGCAGTGTGCTACCGCATTGGGGAAAGAGGGCCAAGCCTCAAAATGCAGTGGGGGCACTGGTCACCACAGTGCTGCACCTGCAAAACCCCGCTTCTCTCCTAAGCTGTAACATAACGTTTCTTGAGCAAGCAAACATAAAAAGGGACCGTTTTCTCCAATGTGGGGATTTTTCTTTTTTCTCTTCTCCTTGCATCCCCCCCCTTGCCTGCAGTCCCACCGACCCCTCCCTATCCCCTTTGTGTAATTTCATGCCATTCGGTGCTGGGAAGGGGGGGGTCGTGGGCAAGAGACACTCCCTGGAGGGCTTGTGGTGCCCAATCTCCTGGCCAGAAGCCAGGACCTTCCCTGCCCTACAAAAGAGCCAGGGAGGGGCTAAAGTGGGGAATCGGCGGCTAGATGTGGAGAGTGGAGGATGCAGGGAGCACGGACAAAAGAAAAATACCTGAAGTGGTCTGTGGCTCCTCCAGCATCACTCCTCTCCATCTTCAGTCAGGGGCCGTGTGGTGAACCGATAGCAGGGTCCATCAGGTGGGAGTGTGGTTCCACGGTGCAATCCGTTGTTTTCCTCCAGAGCACCGAGTGGTGTGGGGGAAGCCTGCATGGGCTGGACCAGGTGGTGCACCACAAAATTGGGTCCAGGAAGAAGGCTCAGCCCAGACTTGTATTTCCACCCCTGCAGCCGCAGCAGTGAAAAAGAGCCGGGTGGGAGTATGGATCCCTGGCCAGGGCTTTTTTCCCTCCCCTCAGCAGCACTGAAGTCCCGGGCTGTGACAATGAGTGGGCAGAGTGCCCGATTATTAAATTATACTGTGCAAGGCGCTTAGGGAAGTGGAGGGAGCAGGAAATTGAAGGGACAGTACCCTAGTAAGGGAATGGGGCACAGGGGGCTCTTTAGTCGAGCTGCCAGCCCTGAGCAGGGCTGGAATCGGGCAGTGGGCCGAGGGCCCAGTGAGGTTAAGAGAAGGTCCCAGGAATGGCCAGAGGCCACTGAGTACTTTAAATGTTTTTTTTTATGGGGGCATTTTATCTTTTTATTCGAGTAAAAGTGACTCCAGACGGGTAAAGAAAAAAGGGTGCCATGACTTAAAGGCTCTGAGTGGCGGGAGGGGCAGGCTGTGAGGATTCAGGGGTGGCAGTATAGTCTAGGGGTTGGCATGGTCAGTGGATGGGCTTGGTGCATCCAGCGAGCCTGTGTCTGGGTCCCACAGCCTCCACCCTGCAGGTCCTCATCGGAATTCAGGAGGGGGCGGAACTAGGGTGGGCAAGAGTCCTGCAGACTCAGGCGTAGGGGTAGTTGTACCCATTAACAAGAGAAGAGATTGGTCTAGGGGCCCTGGGCAGCCCACTGTATTCTGTGCATGTCTTTTAAGCACCCCCCCAACCAAACTGTGCATTGGGTTGTGTGTGATAATGGCGAGCGCTGAACGGGGACCTGCATTATCGTGACATCAGGGAAGCGAAAACTGTTCACCACCCTGATATCCTCGGCGCACAAGAACGGGAAGCGACTGGACAAACACTTGCTTTCTGTGGGGTAGTCCCCCACACACAACTCCGAGGGGGGTGCATGTCGGGGGGGCGAAATTAAAATAAATTACAAGTTCTGGGCCGGGCATAACAAAACCACAGTAGCGCCCGGACCCAGACCCAGACCCGAACCCAGAACCCCAGCACTGCAAACGGAGGCCAATCCCTGATGCCATGACACAGCTCAGCAGCCGACCACAGCGCCACCCCCTACATTCCCTCCGCCCCTCCCAGGCCACGCTCACCATGCTCGCCCCCCCCTACACACGTGTGTGTGTATATACATATAGCGACATCCTGTCGCTACGGTAGCCCACCCCACCACATCCAGTCACCCTCCCTCTCCCCTCGCCATTTGGGCTTTAGCCCACATCGCGCCTTCGTTTTGGACAGCGCCTTAATTCAGGCACCCACTTCACATGCTAACATGCATTGCCTGCCTGGCGTCCCTTAGAGATTGCACCCTGTTCATTAACTGCATTGTTGCTAAGAAACCCCACAAACTGTTTGCTTGCTACTGAATTGTGTGATCAGATTGCGTCTTTGCACTCGATGTCCAGCTTTACCTTTGTTGCCCAGACCAGCTTCTTCAGAGCCTGATGCTGACCCAGGGAGGTCCCCAGTCCATCCGCTATCTGCAGCAGAACCACTTCCAGTGTCGTCAGTCTGTTCAAAATTCTGCCACAAGTGTTCCAGCTTTGGTCCTGCAATGGTAAGTGGTAGAGAGCCACTAGTGAGGTATCCATTAGTGAGTCAGCTTAGGAGCCGCCCTGGGTCAAGCGTGAGGGACCCCTGTTAATGTCATGCATGACCCTTTCTTATTTTGCCGGCTGCCCAAAAGTGTGCGCATGCCCGTGTCACTCTGTTGAGGATACCAGAGAGTCACATTGCCAGCAGTCTTCTTCTTGGGAGATGTCCTAGGTGCCGGGGACCTACCAGTGGTCATTGCTGCAGATCATCTAGAGAACCACCGGCCAATCAGAAGTCTTCAACTTCTTGCCCAGAGCCACAGAGGATCACCAAGTTCTTCATCCATCTAGCAGTGTTCCTCTTTGTGTTTTGTTCATCAGAGGGATGCCCCGTTATGGCCTGTTCGTAACAAGCGCTTTGGGGGATCGACGCCCACCTGCTGATCGTCCGACGCATAGGAAAGCTCAAGCTTGATTCATCAGTCATTCTGTCATCTTGGTCAGGTGCATGCTGGATGTGGACTGAAAGGGGCTAACCTCCCTGTTCTGGGTTCGACCAATTCTGGGTCCTGATCATATTGTTTCATTGTTTACTTTGTTACCCTGTAGTGTGTTAGAAACTATCATCCTTTGTTTATTGTCCCTGGTAACTAAACTTCTTGCATCTTGGTCACTGAGTAAGCTTCCTGCCTCTCCTTCCAGATTTGTCTGGCCTGTCCTGAAAAATTGTTAGGGACCCTTCCAGCCCCCTTCCGGCCCCCTACAGTGCCGCCAATACAACCCAAACAGGAGGTATGCAAATGGTGGGACAGGGACAGGGATCTTCAGTGGATATGCACTGCGCAAAAGGGTTTTGCATGGTCCTTTTGTGCCACTCAAATACCGCTGAAGAAAACTTCCTTGTACTCATGTAACACTAGTGGCTACTAGAGGTAATGCAGCCAACCAGTTGGTTTGCTGCTGGGAGAGTACACTGCCCCTGTGATCCATGGCATCCCCCTCCCATCGCCAGCTCATACTGTTAAAATCAGCTCCATAGTGCTGGTGGTGCCCCTCCTCTGATCGCCAGCCTGTAATGTGTAAAATCAAATCCCTGGTGCTAGTGGTCCCTTCCCCTTTGATTGCCAGCCCATCATGGTGCTTAGAAATTCCTCGTGGTAGTGGTACCCCCCCCGATTGCCAGCCCATCATGGTACTAAGAAATCCCTTGTGCTAGTGGTGACCCCCCCCCCATCCCTAGCCTTTCAGGGTCCTAAGATATCCCTGGTGGTAGTGCCCCACCAATGCCAGCCCATCATGGTACTAAGAAATCACCACTGCTAGTGGTCTCCCCTCACAGATCAGTCCCCCCTCCTCACCGATTGATGTCTGTCAGAGTACTAAGAAATCCCTGGTGCTAGTGGTCCTTCCCTCCCTCTGAAGCCCATCAGGGTACTAAGAAATCCCTGGTGCTAGTGGTTTCCCCCCAATCACCAGCCCATCATGGTACTAAGAAATCCCTAGTGCTAGTGGTCCCCCCACCATCGCCAGCCTGTAGTACCACTGAAAACCCTCCCTGATGGCTACTGTTCCCCACCGGCACCGTTCCATGGCACTGCTGCTCCAATTACCAAATCCTTGGCATCTGGTGCCCCCACTGCAGCACTACTGTATCACCTTACTGTATCCAGAGGTTTAGGCAGACATAGCAACCAGTGCAGCCCTCACACCTCCTCGGCTGGCCACCATATGTCCAGACAGGAAATGCGCCCTTTATTTATAGGACAGGGCAATGTTCTCTGACCTATAAATAAAAGGCTTGCTCCCTGTCTGGACATACGGTGGCTGGCTGAGGAGAAGTGAGGAGGGCTGCACCAGTTGCCATATGCACCTGCAGCACCGAGGATAACAGTAAGGTGACTGGGGTGGTAGGTGTTCGGTGTTGTGGTGGTGGGGCGCTAGATGCCAGGGATTTGGTAATTGTGAGCAGTGGTACCATGGATCTGTGCCGTTGGGGGACCACAGGCTGCCAGGGAGGGTCATCAATTCGACACTAGGGGCAGGAAGGAGAAGGTAGGCTGCAGATCAAGTAGGAGATGGAGTTTATACAGTAGGTAGGGAAAAGGACAGACTAAGTGAGCCAAGCGGTCCTTATCCGCCGTCAAATTCTATGTTTCTATGCACTACGGACTGGCGATTGGGAGGGGGGCCACTAGCACCAGGGATGTCTTAGTACTGTGATGGGTTGGCAAATGGGAGGGACCATTAGCACCAGGGATTTGCTTTTACACATGAGGGGCTGGCAATCGGGGGTTGGGGGGGGCACTAGCACCAGAGAGTTGATTTTACATGCTAAAGGCTGGCGATTGGAGGGGGAAAACCACTAGCATCAGGACTTTCTTAGTAACATGATGGGCAGGTGATCAGAGGAGGGACTACTTAGTACCATAACGGGCTGGCAATCGGGGTGGGGGGAACCACTAGCACCAGGGATTTCTTAGTACCATAACTGGCTGGCAAATGGAGGGGGGGGCAACTAGCAACAGGAATAGCTACATGTCATGGATGTTGAAGGGGGGCATTGTCACACTACCTGCTTCCGCTACCCATGCAAATGGGATAAATAGCATAAATGACATTGCAAATGACCCCTTAGTGCCTTGCATGCCCACTGGGCTCATTTGCATGGGTTCCTTTGAAAATTGCAGATAGCTCTCCGGTGCTGTCCACTCCTGAGGCCCACTTCAGGAACCATGTTGGGGCAGCACTACCAGACTTAGCGCTGCACTCACATGGCCCTGTATTCAATTGGATAGTACACAATCGAATAGACCATCCTGGGATCCCTGGGCAAATGCAAAGCGCAGCTCAAACATCTGTGCTCCACTTTGAGCCTTTCTGAATATAGTGCCCCAGGTCTGTTATGAGGAAGTGCTTGGTCACTGGCACAAAAACATTTGACTGTTAGTAGTTGGAGGAGCCGCATATTGTCTGCTGCTTTGATGAATGAATAATAATACATTTTAAACATTATCTGACTGTACAGTGGAGTGTTTTTCATGCTATCCAGGACTACAAGCTCAGCTTTTGTAAGTATCTGTTTCCACTTTTGCTTGAGCACCAGTTTTGCTGACTTTAGCTGCCTATGGAGCATAGACTATGCCACATCATGTGTTGTAGTTGCCTCCTCTCCAACCCTCCGGTGGGAGCCATTGCCCGGCATGTTTGTCTTCCTTCTGCATTAGAAGTTTTACTTTATTTTTCATACAAATACTGTTTTAAAGTATTCCCTCTCTGTATTGAGATTGGCAGAGTTTGCCCACATTTATGCATTTTTCCACATTTATTAAAATATTTAAATATAATCAGAATTAATCAGCACCCCCCCCCCCCATCTATACCAGTTGTTATTTAATAAGGGTCAGAACATTATTGTGTTCTGCCAGTCCTACATTTAAATGGTGTTGGGGTACTTATGACATAATTTCCTTACAGACTCCACCCACTGAAGAAGGCTCAGCATGAACCAAAGCTCTGGAGTACTTGTGGAGAGACCTGGGATATAAGCATTTGCACTGATACACTGTGTGTTTCAGGTATTTTGTACACTGATTTTTTTTTCTGCAATTTAAATATGGCAGCAGCACTCTATAATTAATGAATTTGTGGTTATGCAGCCATTTGAATATGTGCCTCTTCCCTGGCATTAAGCTCAGTTTCTATTTTAGTTTGCTATGAAATTATGCCACCGCCTGCAATATGAAGAGGGTAACAATTGCTCAGAATGAAATGTAAAACAAAACCAACAAAAAAAAATGCTTAACAAGAAGTCAGCCTTTCATTCATGTTGTAACAACCAGAATCCCAATATCGAATAACCGTTTCTGCCTGCATGCAATTCTGTATCTACAACAGCCCTCTCTTGGCAACAGCCTCCACTACAAACTGTACGTCTTTAATTTTCTCCTCCCCACACATTCCTTCCTTTCTGAGGTTTAATTTACGACTGTTTTCAATTACAGCAAGAAGCTATTTGCCACATGCAAGCTGCACACCATATAATGGAATCCCTGTGTGCCAACAAAAAGCCCTGCGGTTTACAGCGTAAGCGTGACTGAAGCAAATTCCTACACTACATCCTAAGCATTCCTTCGGCCTATCATACTGGCTTCAGGACTACAATGCACATCTGGGGGAGTCTCCCACCTAAAGTAAAAGCATCTGCTGCTGAACCTTATGTAAATAGGGGAGGGGGGGGGCTTCACAAAACAAGAAATCTCTTTCAAGGTTCATGCTGGCAGGTTCTTACTGGTGGAACTCAAGCAAATTCCTTATCCATTTGTCGTCCTCCATAATCAAGATGGTATATTCCACTGCATGGCTTCTGTCATGTGATTGACCTATGCCATATTTCAACTTGCAATCAAACAGGATAGAGGCCAATCAGTGACTTTATGGCCAGCCCAGTAATGGTACTACTCACTATGTTGGCAAACTGGGTTTGGGATGGACTCAGGTCGCTCCGAGACTGGCCGGGGAAGGGAGAATTGAACATACCATGGCTAACTCTCCTCCCTCGGGGAGGAAGAACGCTGTGTTCTGCCTTCTAGTGGAAGTCAGGTGGCAGCATTAGCAGGTAAACACATGCTTAGGGAGGGCCCATCTTCGGACGCCGATAGCGTGTGTGCCTGCCTCTGCATGCGAGTGCGTCACTGCATGCTGGTGGCCCTCACGAAGAAAACAGACAGTGAAACCTCCCTGGTCGGCAGAATGATGTTTGAACGCTTACAGACCCCACACCACCAGCTGTGGTGCTTACCCACCAGAAAATGGATCCTGAGTAAGTGGTGAGGTTCAGCAAGTTCCTGAGGAGTTGGAAGACAGGGCTGGAGGAGGCTGGTGGTAGAAGGCATATGGGGCAATGTGGAAGACAAACACCTATATGAAAATAAGTTACTTCACAACAGACATACATTTCTTCTGCAGCCTATTTGAGTGCAACAATGGTTTTAATACTTTGCGAGTGCCTTGCTTTAGCCAGACATGAATCAATACTCAACATACTGTCCAGGCCTGGCCTGGCCTTGTCTCACTGTAATTGTCAGGGTTTTATTGAACTCTAAAAATTGATTAGCGTTTTGCTCACAAAAGTGCTTAAAACATTGTGAAAATGCATAGCACTTGACTCTCTGTGTTTAACAAACATAACAGTTCTAGAAAACCTATATAGATACTTTCTGAACAGTTAGTATTGTCCCAAGAAAAAAACTGCTTATCAATTATTTAAAACCCTGATTTTGTTTCTTGTTTGGTTTACACACTCTTGCTAAACCACATGTACAATTTAAAGCCTCAGTTCCAGTGAAAATGATTATGGACAAGTAGACCCTTGTGTGGGTCAGGTTAACAAGGCTTTATCGGAAGAAAGTTGCCTTTTAAACAGGCTTTTACACCCATTCCAGCCAGGACTGAGGACATGAAACTAAAGACATGCGTTTCATCCTGTTGAGACTCACAGCGCAATAGAGTCTCACTATATTGTGGAGCTCTGTTGTATTTTTACTGCTGAAGTCTTTAGTTTCAGAAAGAAAGGTTTCTTTATGCAACTGAATTGTTTCCCCACTCACATTTATGTACCCAAACCTCTTCCTGCACATTTCAAGGAAGTGGTAGGTAGGTTTGTCAGCATCAGATAGGTATGATGGGGCACTTGTCTCTGACCAATGCCCTGCCCCCAACTAACCTGAAATGCAGACCTGAAGTGCTCACTACTCAGTGGACAGTGCTTGCAGAAGATATTAGCTAGGGGCTGCTAAGTCCATCACTTGACTTCCTACATAGAGATACATTCATTATGCTGGAATGCAACATAATAGCAGTCAGTGTCCCACATAATATTTCATCAGATGAGTAATTTAGGTGTCAATGTGGCTCAGATGGTTGCACATCCGCCTCTGGACAAGAGGGTCGTGGCTTCTAGTTCCACATCTGGACTGGGTTCATAAGATAAACACTGATAACCTGAGTGCAGTACTGGAGAATGCTGTACTGTTGGGGTGTGCCATCCATTGAATGAGACCTTAAACTGAGGTCCCTTCTGCCCATCTCTGGTGCTGTCACAGTGGGTGTCCAGGTTGAACGGCCTTCAACCTGGTCAACCATCAGCTCCTACTTAAACTCTTTGGCCTGGGTTTGTCATAGAACACAGCTGCCTGGTTCCACAGCTACCTCACCAATCGCTCACAGCATGTGAAGATCGATACATATTTGTCCAACACTAGGGAAGTAACTGCTGGTAGCCCCCAGGGCTCCATCTTGTGTCCACTCCTATTTGGCATCTTCATAAATCAACTGCCCGATGCTGGTCAGACAGCCAACGTACTCCTCTGTTCCGAATATTCAGTCATCTATTTCGAAAACCCTGACCTTGACAGCCTTATCACTGCTCTCCAAAGTAACTTTAGGTCCCTGGAAAGCTGGGTCTTCAAAAACAAGCTGGTCCTTAGTTATGAAATAACAAAGACCATGCTATTCTCTAGCCTTCCACAGAAGAGGAAAATTCCACCATTTATCATCCAAAATGGCCAAGAACAAAACCTTGAACAGGTGGAAGACCTTCAAATACCTTTGAGTAACTCTGGATGATACCTAATTCTTTTGTCCCCCCTCCCCCCGATGACAATCTGGAGACAATAGTCAGCAGAAGTCTGGCTGCCCTGTATTGTAACCAGAACGATCTCACTGGGAATGCCAGATGCCTTACTGTAGCCAGCTTCATTCTGTCAGTTACAAACTATGGCCTTCCTGTCTATGCAACTGCCTGTGACACAGTACTAAACAGAGTAAAGCGGACCTGTAATAAGGTGTGCTGCTTTGTACTTGGTGCAGATAACTGCACTCATAGTAGTACCTTTACACGCTCACTATCTAGCTACCTTTACCCAGCAAAATAAAGCTCTGCACATGTTTGTTAGCCAAAAAGGTGCTCCTGGGCCTAACACCCCCTGCTTTAACAAATTGCTTCCGCATTGTCTCCAACCAATACAACACCAGGAACATGGCCAGGAATACCTTAGTCTTCTTTCTGGCGTACTGAGTTGGGCACGTGGTCATTTGCTGTCAGGGTTGTTAACTGGTTACACGAACTGTCTGTTACACTGCTGAATCTCCCCAAGTTTAATCAGTTTAAGAGATCTTTTTTTTTTTTGATACTTCCCTCCACGGTCGGCACACATCCAGCAACCATCCTGGCACACCCCGGCTCCCATTGAGGCCCTCACCCCCAGTCGTACCCCCACAGCTTGCCCTCCCCCCCCCCGTGAGGTGGAGGCAAGCTCCCTTTACTCACCGCCAAGTCTGGATCCAGTCTTTCTGGGTGCGACACCCTCGGAGTCAAGCGCATCCAGGGATAGCAATCAAGCTGCATGACCGCATTTTCCTCTTTTCTGTTCCCCTCGTGGGTGGATGCAATGATGCCAGTGGAGGCAATGCACACACTCCCGTGCATGCTCCTCCAGGCATCTGCCCCATCCCCGCCCACTTTGTCAGCATCAGCGTGCTGCCCCCCAGCCTCCGCAAGGGGCCAGGCATTCGCCGACTACTGGTAGCCCCCCTCCACAGAGAAAGAGTGCAGTCCCTGGGATGCTCGATCCTTCTCTTCCCCTGCCGATTCTCAGCGGCCTGTGCTCATTCCTGAACATGGGTCGCCGGCATGGCAAGAGGTGTGGTGCCAGCGCCTCAATCCTCAGCGCCACCGGGATGGCAGTTTCAAAGATCTTCGCAGTCTGCCTGTGCAACTGAAACTGTTAAGCTGTTTTATTCAGTTTCTCTCTGTATATAACCTGTGACTTTTTATACAATGATCTCTATGGATTGCTTTTCAAAACTGTATGTAATTGTTTTGTCTGAAAGCTGACCTACAAAGAACCAGAGCTGCCCGTTCTTGTCCCCACATATCTTCTAGTACTGCTGCGGGAGTCCAGGGCTGCAATCATCTTTATTTATAATGCCAGGGTTAAATTTTACTAAAAAGTCAAAACTTATAGCCAAACGCAGAAGCGCAGAGCAGGTTCCGATCGAGCGGGTGCAAGTGCTTATGGGTATTACACCCATTTAGTGACGTGTCAAATACCACTGCTCTTATTGCAGCAGCAGTGGCAGTAGTTTATTATATATAGAATAAAGTATGGGGTGGTGTGTGTAACGAGAAGTTTACACCCCTTCACGAGGTGTTAGACGCTACATAAACCTAGAGAGAGAAACTCAAGGGGTTTATTAAAGCATCTAACACTGGGAGGGGGTGTAAACTTTGAGTTTACACACACCACCATATTTTATTTCATATAATTGCTGAGTCTCCCCTTTTTTGCCCCAGCAATTATATAAAATAGCAGCCATTCTGGTGCAGCTGTGCCGCGGTTCTATTTTTGGCCATACTTGCATTTTCATTGCCAGAGTTTTAAAAATGCATTTAAAATGTTTTTTTAGTCCCTATACTGTATGTGGGAAACTACTTTTTTTTTTAATAACTTGTCACCGAGTTCTCCTGGAGGTTCAGCTGTGGGCAAGACGGCAGGCGAGCGTTCATTAAGTGAGGAACTGCCACGGGGGTATGCGCAGACTGAGGGAAACTGTGCACAGGTTTGCCATAATAAACACTTCTTTATTACAGCAAATTAGGGCACAGTTCCCCTATGGGAAAAAGGGGGGACCTATTAATTATACTTATTTTGTTGCTTCCACATGGATCTTGTTACCTGAAATATTACTTACAGCAACACCTGGACACCCACCATATTACAGTCTGATGTTTTGAAGCAATGGTGCGAGACTAACTGCAAGGCAACCAGTTAAACAAAAAGATAGTCTTGGCAACATACCTTTATGGAAAGTATGTCGTCTGCATACAGTCTTTCATACTAGAAGCTTTATGCATTTTATTCAGAAAATTTGAGTTACTGTATAATTTTTTGGTTGTTCCACTTTTGTCTTGTTATGACAGTATACAGTTTAAGTCTCCTCCATAGACAGTACCTGTAGCTGTGCAAAGGTGCGGTTGTATTGTTCTCGTTATCTCTACCCTTTTGGATTTAGTTTCGGCAGCATAGTAATTTCTTAAACATAAATCATGATTACTAATAGTCATATATAGCAGCAGAACTCTCCCAGGCACCAGATCCACCAGTTTAGTGACCTTGACCTCTGACAAAGAGAATAAGAATCCCGTACTGGAACAAAGACCCTCACCCAGGGACCAAAACAGGACCCTAAAAAACATTCTCTAAAGGCTTTAAGTAACCTCAGCAACCATGTGAAACCTGCTATCCTGCAAAAATAATACATCAAACTGTATGTCCTGAAGTATGGAAATGAAGTTGTCCTTTTATGATTGTTTTTAATATTACTAATCTGAGGGTTCAGGTCTGACATAAATAAAAGGAGAAGCCACAAGATACAAAACATTACTGTTTCTTAGCATAATCTCCCCTCCAAACTTTAGCTTGTTTCCTCCTAGAGGTAAAAGACTCCGTGGAACTATCCTTGTTTTCAGTAGAGTAATCCTGTTGAGACGTGGCAATGGAAGATAAATCAGAAAACACTTTGGTGTCCCCAGAGGATATGCGATGCGATATAGTGATAAATTTGTTTTCTAGGCAAATACCTTGAGTTCTCAGAAATGTTGCCTTGGGCTGCTCCTAGTGCTACGACTCCTGGTAACCATTTGCAGCTGTTCAGTCATGGGAGTTGAAGTGGGAGACATTGCCACATTTGGTGATGGATCAGTCACTTCCATATCTTCCTTCAGATTGGTAGTAGCAGGTACCAAATCTGAAGAGTCATCAGAGATGAATTGTACAGAAGGATCCGAAACGGAAGGCTGCTGAGCATGGACTGATTGGTCATAAGCCGCACTAGTGGTGGGTCTGTCATGAATTGTACCATCTCCTGGGTCTTGAGTGGGACATGTTTTGCTAAAGTTGTAGATCTTATATTCTGTTTTTGTGTAATGATGGCATAATATTTCTGTTCTGCTTGTTCTGAAGGATCGTTTTTATTATCCATAGCCCATGGGCAGTTCTTGTGGGACTGTCCCTTATCTTGATACAGGTTACAACTGTCTTGGCTGTACGGGAGTATGAGAATCAGAATGAAAATAAGGCTGAGAATCCAGTATGCTAGAGGTCTGCAGCCCCAAACCAGCTCTTTCTTAGATATGGTCAGCTGAATGCAGGGCACAAATACATCAGCCATTCTCAATTTCCTTCTTTCCTGCCCATCAATGAACCACCATTGTCCATAGTCACTTCTTCCAAATCCACCATGTTCCCATGCTCTTGTACTGGGGCCACAATGGGGGGGGGGTTGCTTCTAATTGCTTTGCTCCAAAGCCATCTGTACTGTAGCACCCCAGTTTAATTTTGGACATCCTGGGCTCTTAAATGTAGAACCTGAGAGAATATAATGTAATTTGCCTGTGGAAACTGAAGTACGTGTTGATCAGGCATATCTCCTACGTCTGGCAGCATGTTCATGTCACAGGGGTCAGTGGCTGTGTCCTCAGTCAGTGCATTACCCAGGTCTGTAGCCTTTACTGGTTCAGGAGAACTCCAGCTGTGCTTCATGTGTTGCCATACAACTCCACGTAGAGCTTCTTCCACTGTCAGACCAGAGGCTAAGATGGGGCTCTGTACTGTAGATTGCAACTGTCTATGTGGCAGTTTATTTCCCCGATTGCTAGGGGAGTGGCCCAAAGCCATTAATTCCTTACTTGCCATTCATACTGCTGCTGCTGCACTTCTCTCGGTTATTTAGAAAACTCCTCTCCAGAGTTATCATGGGAGCATCATAACTAAGGCTGCCATGGCTGATTCAAAGCAGAAATGAAGGGGTTATCTCTTGCAGCAGGTAATACACTTGGGTCATAGCCAGAGGGCGCTGTGATGCACAGCAGCTTTCTTCTAGCAGTCTTTTGCCAGGGGTCGCCCACACATGACATCATCATTCTGCTCCTGTTTAAGAGTGGGTGGTCCCCGGTATCCTCAGTTCCTCGCCAGATTCGGCTTGCTAAGTGAGGACCGAGGGAGATCCGAGGCACCATAGGTATCCCTTCCCATATGTATTTGGATTAGAAGTTGTTCTCTTAGAGAAGGAGGGGGAAGGAGGAAGGGATTGTACCTGCTGCAAGAGATACCCCTCGAAGATCTACCATTATGGTAAGTACGCAACTGTACTATCTTCCACAAAGATAATCTCCTGCAGCAGAAAATATACTTGGTATGACTCCCAAGCAGTAAGCCCAGGAAGGGTGGAAATTATGACAAAAGGCCTTGTAGGACAGCTCGGCCAAAGGCTGTCCTACAGCGTGAAGCAATATCTAAGTTGTAATGCTTTGTGAAAGTATGTATCATGGACCATGTGGCTGCACTGCAGATGTCTGTGATAGAAGTCCTTTAAAGTAGGCCGATGTGGTGGCCATGGCTCTGGTAGAATGGGCTTGGACGGGTCCTGGTAATCGCTTGTTATATTTCTTATAACAAAAGGTTATACAATGTGCCAGCCAACTGAGATGGTCTGTTTAGTGACCAGAAGACCTTCCCTGGTTGAGGTGAAGGTAACAAAAAGCTGAGGAGTTTTTCTAACCGACTTGGTATGATTGGTATAGTATATCAATATATGATGGACATCTAAGGTGTATAGGAGGTATTCTCCCTGATTAGAATGCTATAGGGGAATAAACCCGCAATTCAATGATCTGATTTAAGGTGTGTTCTGAGACCACCTTAGGTAAAAAGGAAGGACTGGCTTGGAGAACCACTCTTATGTCTTTGTGAAAGATTAGATAAGGCTCTTTACACATGAGGGCATAAAGCTAGGAGATATGCCAATCGGAAGTGATCTCCACTAAACATACCATCTTCCAAAAAAGGAAGCAGAGGTGGCAAGTGGCCGCCGGTTCGAAAGGCTCAAGAGTCAGTTTTTCCAAAAGAAAATTCAAATTCCACAGAGGGGTGGGTCATCTCATGGGAGGTCTGATGTGTAACATTTCTCTTTAGAACATTTTGGCAAGATAATGTTGATACAGTAGTCTCCCTTCCAAGGGGCTCATGGAAGGTCGAGATAGAGGCCAAATGAACTTTAATAGAGGAGTAGCTCAAACCCATCTTGGCAAGCGAGGCACATCAGGAACATCTGCCAGAACTAGACACATGGTGGATTCCCTTCGGGGGAAGGCCTCAAAAAACTGGTACAACAACCCACAAGAGACAGGGCTATCCTAGATCTAGTACTGACTAACAGGGAAAGGATCACAGATCTCCAGGTAGAAGGTCACCTGGGGGCCAGTGATCATCACATGGTATGGTTCAGTTTGGCCACTACAACTAAATCATCCCATTCTAAGACAAAAATATGGGACTTCAGAGGAGCGGACTTTGATAAGGTGGCCAACAGAGTTAAGCTAACCCTGGCAAAAAGAAATACAGGTGAGGGGGTGCAGGCAAAGTGGGCAAGCATTAAGGATGCAACAGTTGAAGCAACATCCCATTGTGTTAGAGAGAAAAGGAAGTGCAAAAGAAGAAGGAAACCACTCTGGTTCCCTAAAACAGTAGCAGAAAGGGTCAGAGCCAAAAGGCTGGCCTTCAGGAAATATAAAGAAAAACACAGTGGGATGAAGATAGTGAGGCATACCAAACTTCCTTAGGGGAATCAGGGAAGGCAGTAAGGCAGGCAAAGGTCCAAACCGAGGAAACACTAGCACAGTCAGTAAAAGAAGGGGATAAGACTTTCTATAGATACATTAGTGAAAGGAGAAAGTCCAGAGGGATTATTGCTAAGATCAAAGGAGATAAGGGTGTGTGAGGAGGAGGACCATGTAAAAGTATCTCTTCTAAATAGATATTTCTGCTCAGTATTTACTGAAGAGAAGGTAGGGAGGGAGGTGAGCACTAGTCCCTTCACAAAAGAAAGGGTCCTACAAAAGCTTGATAAGCTCAGGGTGGACAAGACAATGGGACCTGATGGTATACATCCCAGGGTACTAAAGGACTTCAGGGTGGAACTAGCAGAGCCATTATCAGAACTGTTTAGTGAGTCTCTGAGCACAGAAGAGGTTCCAGAAGACTGGAGAAGGGCTCATGTGATCCCACTCCACAAGAGTGGTAGCAGGGAGGAGGAACGGAACTACAGACCCGTCAGTCTTACCTCAGTAGTGGGCAAGATTATGGAGGCACTCCTTAAGGAAAGGATAGTGCAACACCTGGAATCCATAGGAGCACAGGATCCAAGACAGCATGGGTTTACAAAAGGAAGGTCCTGTCAAACTAATCTCATAGATTTCTTTGACTGGGTAACCAGAGTGGTGGACCAAGGGGGAGCAGTTGATGTCGCCTACCTTGACTTCAGCAAAGCTTTCGATACTGTTCCACATAAAAGCTTGATTAATAAGCTGGGTAGGCTCAGGGTGGGTCAGAAGTTGGTCAACTGGGTGGCAGACTGGTTGATGGGCAGAAAACAGAGAGTGGTGGTAAATGGTATACAGTCAGAAGAGATGCAAGTCACAAGTGGGGTACCTCAGGGATCAGTCCTGGGGCCAGTTCTCTTCAATATCTTCATCAGTTACATTACAGATGGACTGGAGGATAAGGTTTGTCTGTTTGCAGATGACACCAAGATCTGCAACAGAGTAGATGATCCAGATGGGGTGGGCAGAATGAGAAGAGATCTGGATAAACTGGCAAAATGGTCGGAAAAGTGGTGACTGGGGTTTAATGTAAAGAAATGCAAGATCATGCACATAGGGAAGAGAAACCTTGAAGCCACCTATAGGCTGGGAGGGGAGTTGCTGACAGTAACAAGGGAAGAAAGAGACTTGGGCATCATCATCATCACCGATGACCTGAAATCATCCAAGCAGACCACTAAAGCAGTAGGTAAGGCTAGGGGTTGTTAGGGTGTATTAGTAGTGATATCACAAGTCGGAAGAGGGAGGTACTAATCCCTCTTTGCAAGACACTGGTTAGGTCCCATCTGGCGTACTGCATGCAGTACTGGAGGCCACACCTTCACAAGGACACTAACCAAACTGAGGCAGTCCAGAGAAGGGCAACCAAAATGGTGCAGGGACTGCATCAGAAAATATACGAGGACAGATTAACGGAGCTCAATATGTATACCCTAGAGCAAAGGAGGGAGAGAGGTGATATGATTGAAACATTCAAACACCTTAAGGGCATTAACAAGGAGAAAGAGTCTAACATGTTTTGATATAAGAAAAATAGTAGGATAAGAGGACACAGCATGAGATTAGAGGGGGGCCATTTAAGGGGTAATGTGAGGAAATTCTTTTTCACAGAAAGGGTGTTGGATACATGGAACGGCCTACCTTAGGAGGTGGTGGATTATGAATACAGTGCAGGGCTTCAAACATGCATGAGATAGGCATATTGGAGCAATACAGATGAGTATGAATAGATAGGCCATTGACAGAGCTAAGGCTGATGGCACATTTATAAGGTAGAAAAAGAAATGGGCAGACTGGATGGGCCTTGCGGTCCTTATCTGCTATCAACTTCTATGTTTCTATGAGGTCAGGTAGTCCAACACGTTAATCAGTGGACATGAATAAGGGTCCAACGACTTGGAAGGGCCCATATGGAGAAGCACTTCCATTTAGCATTATATGATTCCCTGGTAGATGGTTTGCATGAAGCGAACAGAATATTGGCCACAGGTGAGGAAACTTGAAGGCAGGCTATGAAAGGGTCCTCAGAAGCTAAGCGTGAAGGTGTAGTGAAGAAGGGTCCCTTGATTTTGAGTCAACAGATCTGACCTGATGGCAGTGGAATGGGGTCTGCTACTGAGAACTGTTGAAGTAGGGGAAACCATACCTGTCGAGGCCACAGAGGGGATATGAGGATCATGGTGGCAGGTTCGAGTTGTAGTTTCAGTAGTGGGATTGGGGGAAAGCATATAAGAAGAGTCCTGTCCACGGTTGGGATAGGGCATCTGTAGACTATCCCTTTCTGTTTGGGATAATGGAACAGTATCTGGGGATTCAGTGATTGATGGGGGAGGCAAAGAGGTTGAGATACAAGGTCCCCCACAATCAAAAGATCATCTGAAGAACTTTGTGATGAAGTATTCACTCATGCGTTGAGGTCTGGTGACTGAGAATATTGGCCAGGGTATTGTGGCATCCCAGTAGGCGGGCGGCTATCACCGATAAGTGTTGACATATGACCTCCTGCCAAACTGCCATTGTCTCTCTGCAGAGAGTACAGGACTTGGTACCTCCTTGTTTGTTCAGGTAGTACACCACTGAGATGTTGTCTGATTGGATCAGGAGAGGCCTCAGGGAGAGGTGGGGGCAGAAAATCTGAAGGGCAAGGTGAACTGCTCTCATTTCTAGTAGATTTATATGGGGAGGACTGGAGAATCAGGGCCATTTGCCCTGTGTTTTGTAGGGAGCCAGGTGTGCTCCCCAGCCATCTAGGAAAGCATTCATGGTCAACATCTGCTAGGGAGGAGGGGAGTGGAAGGGCATGCCTTGAGATAGGTTGGCACACTGGGTCCACTAAATTCGGGACCGAAGTGTAGAACAGGAGTGACTCTGATTTTGTCTTCGAAATCCCCTGTCTTTTGCCTCCATTGGTTCTGAAGAGTCCATTGGACTAGTCTCATATGTAGATAAGCAAAGGCCACTGAGGGGATGGTCACGGCCATGTGCCCCAGAAGGCATAAGAGATGTCTGGCCATTATAAATTGTTGTGTTCGTACCTGGGAAGCCAGAGACAGAATTTTGTCTTGTCTGTTGGTAGGGAGGTAAGCCCTGACAGAGGTGGTATCCACCTATATTGGAGCGACTGGGTAGGGGTAGGATTGAACTTGGGCCAGTTGACCATGATTCCTAGGAACCTGAACAGGGTAAGGGTTACCTGGAAGGATAAAAGCAGAGAGGTTTCGGAGTCTGCTTTTATAAGCGAATCGTACAGGTACAGGAAGACGAAAGGGCGCTGCTACTACCGCTAGGCACTTGGTAAAGATTCTCAGAGCAGATGAGAGACCGAACGGAGTGCCAGAAATTGGTAATGTTGTCCAAGCAGGCAAAAGCAAAAGAACCGGTGGTGGGCAGGGTGGATGGGGATACGTAGGTAGGCATCTTTCATGTCTAAAGCACATAGCCAATCCCTTTGTTTTAACATAGGCATTATAGATGTTATGGTGACCATCTGGAACCTTTTGTACTGAATGTGTAAATTCAGTTGTCTGAGGTCTAGTATAGATCTGAGATCTCCAGTGCATCTGGATACCAGAAAGAAGTGGGAGTAAACTCCCTGGTTGTACTCCAATGGAGGAACTGGATAGATGGCATTCTTGTGAAGAAGTGCCTGAAGTTCCACCCAGAGAATAGGAATATGGTTGGGTGGGTAATGGACAGAGCGGGGGAGATGAGGGGAGGCACTGACATGAATTCCAGCATGTGCTCCATCCTTATGATCTGAAGTACCCACTCGTCCAGATTTATCACCTGCCAGGCCTCTAAATGGAGGGCAAAGCAACCATCTGCGGCTTCCGAGGCCTGGTCAAGGAAGCCTGGGCAATGTCCCAGTCAGTCACTGGGAGGTGGGCTTACCGGCTCCACTCAAAGCGCGGGAGCAGAAGCCCTTGGAGGTAGGAGTGGCAGTCCTGGAGGAAGGTTGGGAACGACCATGGTAGCTGCCTTTGTAGGTACCTCTGTGTGTAACGCCCCTCTTCGATTGAAAGGAAGACTAAGAGTAGTAGCGGTACAAAGGCTGTGAGGTATGATACATATCATGTACCATAGGTAAGGCCCACCCTGAAGCCTAGAGATCATCCAGAAGCATTTGGATACCTGGAACAAACAATTTAGATCCATTAAAAGGGGCACTTACCACTTTATGTTGTCTACCTGGTGTGAATCTTGATATATGCAGCCAGGCGTGGCGTCTTAGAGTAATCCCCATGGCTGTCGTGCGGGCCAAAGTGCCCACAGCATCATAACCTGAGTGAAGCAGGTGTCGAGATATGGAGTTGCCAGTAGAAACTGTAGCCAACAATTGGTCCTTCTCCTGGGAAGGAGAGAGTTTGTTGACTAGTTCTATAGCACAGGACCAGTGGGTACGTTGATATTTAACCATGTGTCCCATATAATTTAGAATTCTAAGATTCCTGGTACCCACCTGGAATACCTTCTTCCCAAGGTAGTCAAGTCGGCAGGACTCCTTATCAGGGGGTAATGAGCTCATGTGTTTTGGTTGTTTAGTACGAACATGAGCCATGGTAATAACTACAGAGTCAGCCTCAGGGTTAGTGGAAAGAAAGGGATGGTTAAAAGGAGCCTGATAAAGGCGATCCACATTCCTAGGAATGGCTGGGACTCCTGAGGACTGGTTCCAAGCCACTAGGATGGCATTTTGGTAGGTCTGTATAAGTGGGGGTACCACTACTACAGGCTCTTCAGTTTGTTCTGGACCATCTGCCATATCCTTTCATTATCATGTTCGGTGGTTGAGAAACCCATGATTTTCTGAATTTGAACCATCATCTCTTGAAAAGAGGGGTCATCAGGAGGAGAGGCAGCCCTGTGGTGGGAGGTATCGTCATGTAAAGAGGAGATTGTAGAAAGAGAGACGGGGAACGAAAGTCCAAGTCCAGCAGGTCAACATTCTCCAGATCTCTGGGAAAGTCGTTCAGAAATTCAACCTCATCTGAAAAGTACTTTTCCTCATATAAGGGAAAGGGACCAGGGTGGTAAACATTTCCTGTCTCCCTGGAAGTGTTTAGGTGGAGGGGTAGGTGAATGGGAAGGGCGATTTGCCTCCCCTGGAGTAGGAGATTGCGAGTGCCTGATTATTTATAGAACCTGTTGTACCCCTGTGGCTACATCCATTGAGCTAGAGGGAGGGGGAGGGCTTTTTTGAGAAACCAGGGGAATAGTTGAGGAAACAAGACATGAGGTATAAATAAGTCTAGCACCTGGATGGTAAAGTCCAGGGTCCCGATCCCCGACCATCTGTCCCCTATGGGAGAATGACTGGAAAGGCGGAGGGGCAGTGGAGACTGCTAATCCAGTAGTTCTGCCCATAAAGGAATGGCCCGTTGTCAAAGGGGCAGTTAAGGAAGAGGCACTGGAATGCTTAAATGAAGACATCGTTGACGGGAAATGAGTGATTGTCGATGGGACGTCAAAGGAACCGACATAGGGTTCCATAGAGATGGCTGAAAGGGTGCCAGAAAGCACGGTCAATGAGAGGGTGTAAACCCCCATCAATGAGGAAGCAATCCTAGAGGACATTGTTGATGGTGGAGCACCTGTGATGGTGGCCATTGACGAGTGTTTGCCCGATGAAGATGAGGATGATTTATCCTTATGTTTATGCTTCTTATGTGAAGCAGTAGCAGAGGGGATCCTTGGAATAGGCCCCCTTTACTAAGAGAGACACTTTCTGCTCCCTAAGGTGTGCTTCGATCTCCTGCAGCCAATGTCGACGGGTTGCTTGGTTGAATTTCTGACAATGAAGGCAGGAGACAGTGTCGTGTGTGGGACTCAGACACCTAACACAAACGTATGACTGTCATAATGGTAGATCTTCCTACTGCAATGACATGAGTGAAAAAGTGTTATGTTGCTTGTAGATTCTTTGGACATTCGTTGATGAAGGAAAGGAAATGGAGAAATTCCATTTCCAGCTCAAGTTCTCATCGATGACTGCTGCTCTATACACTAGCTGCTGTGTGTGAGCTGAAGACAGCGGGAAAATGAACGGAGGATACCAGGTATCGCCCACTTTTATACAGGAGCAGAATGATGATGTCATGTGTGGGTGGCCCATGACAAAAGACTGCTAGAAGAAAGCTGCCGTGCACCTCAGCACCCTCTGGCGATGACCCAGGTGTATTACCTACTGCAAGAGATTATCCCCATGGAAGATCTATAGTACAGCTGAATAATCCATTTTTCTAAAGGTGTAAATATAGATCACTATCCACACTCTGACAGACTACTAGCAGTTCTCCAGGAGGAGAGAGTAAGGCATGCACCCCTACTTAGTGAACAAAGACTGGAGAACCGAGGTCCCAAAACCAGCATACTGGTATGACTCAAGGTTGATGCAGTAGTGGGAAAAGAAGATGTATGCTGTCTTCCATTTAGCAGCCCTGCAGATTTTCTGGATAGGAACATCCCTGGAAGCAGCCACTGAAGCAGTGGTATGTCTGGTGGAATGAGCTCTAAGCTCTACAGGAGACTCCCTACCAGCCAGCCTATAGCAGAGGTTGATGCAGGATGTGATCCACCTTCCAATCATCTGCTCGGCTGCTGGTTTGCCAGATGCAGCTTCAGCATAAGTGACAAACAGGTAGCAAGTCTCTCCTTGAACTCCAGCCATACACTTCACATAATAAGAGTGCTCTCCGCAGGTCCAAGGCATGGAGCCTGCAACTGGCCTCTGAAAATGGACTGGTAAAGCAGACCAGTAAGTTAATCACCTGGTTAAGGTGAAACTCTGATACAACCTTCAGGAGGAGCTTTAAGTTGGGGCAAAGGACAACTATGTCCCTGTGGAAGACCGGATGGGATGACTCCACCAAGAGCACCTGGAACTCTCCAGTTCTTATGACTGATCTAATGGCTACCAGGAAGGCCATCATCCATGACCGGTGTGACATCTCACACCTGTGCATCAGCTCAAAAGGCGTGCTCGTGAGCATAGCCAACACCAGCAGTAGGTCCCATGATGGAGGTGGTTCACGCCTTCGAAAAAGCACCTGACCACCTACCAGCTTACACTTGGTCAGCAGAGATGGCTGCCAGGTGCACCTTAAGGGTCGTCGCCCATAGTTCCAACTGAGAGAGGAACCACAGTTAGTCCAGGATGCTAGCCACAGGCAGGCAAAGTGACCAAGCTGCTCGCCATGACACCAAATGGAAAATCTCTTCCATTTAAAGGCATAGCATCTGTGAGTAGACTCTTTTCAGGAGGCCTCCACAAAGTGAAGCACACCAACTGAGACCCAAAGCCTCTGAACTCTAGCCACTCAAGAACCAGGTCCTGATGTGCAGGGACAGCAGGTCTGGGGCAGGACTGTCCAATGATTGCTTTCCAAGCAGACAGGCTGTCGAGTTGCCATGGATATCTGCTGCCAAGGCTGAGGAGAGCTGGTACCAGAACTGCCTTGGCCAATCTGCAGCTATCAGAATCATCCACGCCTTGTCCTTTCAGGCCTTGACCACTACTTTGTGGATCAAGGGTAAAGGAGGGAAGGCATACACAAGGCTTGGAGTCCAAGGCCTTGCAAAGGCATCCCACAACAGCGTCTCAGACTGCAAGGGGTGGGCACAAAACAGCCTCAGTTTGGTGTCCACCCATGAGGCAAACAGGTCCACCAGAGGAGTGCCCCACTGGGAGAACAGGTGGTTAAATCCCTCCTGATTCAGGAAGCACTCATGCGATGTCTCTTCTACCTACCCGGCTGAGAGCATCCACCAGCTGATTATTCTTTCCTGTGACATGAATCACCAGGAGAGCTGCACCCAGGCTGTGCATGAGGGTCCAGTTGCAGAGGTCCTCCAGACACAATGGAATGGAGGTAGAACATAGTCGTAGTGTTGTCCATCTAGACCTACATGACCTGACCCCTGACTAATGGAGCGAATTCCATCAGTGCAAATCACACTGCACAGAGCTCTAGCATGTTTATGTGGTGATGAGAACGCATGGGCTTTGTGGTCTCCCAGGTGTGCTCCCCACCCTACCTGATATACATTCCTCATGAGTGTGACACTCGGCTGTGGGTGGACAAATGTGATTTCTTCCTCTAGGTGTTTTGGGAATAGCCAACACTGGCTGGCATCCCACATCAGCTGGGTCACTGTGACTGGTGGGTTCAAGTAGCCTAGGCAATGGGAGGTGGTGCATCTGCCAGTGTACCCAAAGGACCACGAAGGTGCAGGATGCCATGTACCCAAACAGCCTCAGGAAATCTAATGTTGAGTGCGAGAGCCCGACCTGAAATGATCGGGCAAAGGAGGTAAGATCCAGTGCCTGGTTTTGCAGGGAGGTGCTCTGATCTGTGGGGAGTCTAGTTCTGCCCAGATGAACCTGATCACCTGCATGTGTACTAGCTTGGACTTGTCCAGGTTAACTAACAGGCCCAAGTCTCGGCAAGTCTGGACAGCCAGATCTCTGGACCTCTCCACGGCCTCTCTGGACAAACCAGCTAACAGCCAGTCATCCAGGTAAGGGTACACCCTGACATCTAGACACTGCAGGCAAGCTGCCACCACTGCCATGCACTTGGTAAAGACCCTAGGCACTGAGGAGAGGCCAAAGGGCACGACTTGGAACTGGTACAGGACCACTTCCGCTCAGAACTGGAGGTACTGGAGGTGTGACAGATGGAGTGAGATGTACAAAAATGCATCCTGGAGGTCTAGGGAGCAAAACTACCTGTTCTGTTCCAGAAATGGAATGATCTGATTCAGAGTGACCATCTGAAACTTATGCTTCCGCATGAACTGGTTCAGACTGTGCAGATCCAATATGGGGCACCAGCCCCCTGTTCATTTCAGGACCAGGAAATACCTGGACATGTAACTCTGATTGGCCAGGGCATCTGGGACATGGGTTATTGACCCTTTTGCAAGGAGCTGAGCAATGTCCTCCCAAAGGGCAGACAGCATGTCCTATGAAACTCTAAACTCAAAGGGTGCACAGAGGCGGGAGAGCCTCAAAGTCTAGATGCAGCCTTCTGCCCACTACATCCAATGCCTACTTGTCCGTTGTGAAAGTAGAACAACATGGCAAGAAATTACGTAGCCGACCTCCTATGGGGAGTGCAGACAGGGACAGGATGGATGGTGGCATGATACCCCCAACCTGTCACTGGGTAGCTTTAGTGGGGGCACTGGTCACTGCAGCGGGGGGGGACACTACCACCCCAGCCCTCCCCTGCCTTTTTGGCCCCTGGACTGGACTTAGGGCACCAGGCCAGGTCTGCTCTTCTGGGGCTGCTGCCAAGGAGGCTGTGCTGAAAGGACCAATACTGGAAAGCCTGTTTCTTAGGCTTGTTTTTTGTGTCCTTCTGGACGATGCCGCAGAATCCAGGGTGGCAGTGGACTTCTCAGCACAGGTGAGATGTCCTTCCACCCCATGGCCAAATAGATTAATGCTCAAGTAGGGGACATCAGCCAACTTTTGCTGGGTGTCTGCCGTGAAGGTGGACAGAATCAGCCAGCCCTTGCGATGCATGGAGATGGCTGCTGTCATAGCATGGGCACATGAATCACCTACGCCCAAGGCAGTCTGGAGCTGGTGTTTAGCTGGCAACTGATCTTGGTCTTTGATGACTGTCACTGCCAACTGTTGATCAGCTGGGAGGTGAGGGAGGATGGAATCAAAAACTCCAAATAGGGAGTGACTGAAACTGGCTATCATCATGGCACAGATACAGACCCCAGGAAGCTGCAACATACACTTTTTCAGTAGCATGGTCATTCTTAATGGGACTGCTTGTTCAGGAGCTTGTACACGTCCCCCTGATGTCCGGATTTGCGGGACACCGAATCGGTTAATAACCCTTCTGCAGAGGCTTAGTTGGAGAACTCAGAGACAGAGACCCAATAGGGACAGTGGCCTGTGACAATGGCAACCGCAACTGAGTGCTTTCAAAAAGGGTGACTCAATTGCAGCATCTGTCCACAGGGCTACTGGGCAGGGAGGGCGACTGGATGGGGGGGGTCCATGAATATAGCAACAGGATGTCGCTATATGTACACGCATGTGGAGGGGAGCGAGCACGCTGTGCAATGAGCGGAAGATGAGGGAGGGTTTGTGAGGTGTAGTGTGGCAGTGGGCTGCTGAGCTGGCCCCATGGCATGGCAGGTGGGTGGCAGGCTAGGGTTGTGAGGGTGCGGGTTTGGGTCTGGGCGCACATTCCTTTGTTGTGCTCAACCATTAATTCCCCATTTTACCCCGTGGTTGAGAATCCTTTAGTAGGAGGGGAGGTGGGGGGGCAAAGCCCCCACTGAGGGTGCGGGGGCAAGCCCCGCAGACAAAAAAAAGTCCTCAGCACCCTTTGTTGTGTACTGGGAGTGTACATCACCGAAATTGATTTTTGGTGATGTACACTCGCCCTAACGGTGATCACCTTTCCGCGATCGCCATTATCACATGGAACCATAGGGACTGCATACTTGCAGACCATACAGGTAGAGGGTGCTGGGCAAGATGGTGGATGCTGCCAAAGCTCCAGGGCTAGTCCCAAAATGGCTTCAGCCACAGAAAAGACAATCCCTGTAGATTTGTCCCAATCCAAAATGTTTGTAAAGTGATACTTAGCCCTTTTTTGAAGTGGCTCTAACAGGACTGACATGGACTCCAATGTTAAGCAGAGAAGTGAACCGAATGACACCGGCCATGCTCTGCGGACACCTCCTCGGCAATCACCAGTTAAGGATAAGATTCCCAGAGGAGGTCATGGACTCATGGTCTGAATCATCCAGGACTCCTTGAAAATGTCCCTTAACCGTTTCTTGCCACAGATCTCACAGGTATCCCTCCCAGTCTGGCAAGCCGGTGGCTGAACAGGTTTCCTTGGTTGGAGCACCCAACTTTGGCTGTGGTGGTGGAGGCTCCACCTAAAGAGATGGCAAAGCAGTTGTGGGGAGCACCTGCACAACATGGATTGGTGGGGCACCACTGGCAGCTGACAGGTAACCAGAGGTCCAGAGGGTAGAGTTCTACTCTTCCCTGAGATGGCCTGCTGCTCTCAAAAGAGCTCCTCGTAAAACCAGCGCAGCCTGCGATGGTGCCTCTCTTCACCCAAGGATGAGGAGGTTGAGCAGCATCGATGGCAACACCTCCCAGTTGAGCAGGACTGAGAGTAGGAATGCCTCAACCTTTATCTCAACTGTGACCTTGACCATCGACTGGACAATCGATGGTGAGGGAAGCCTTCTGGCTGGTTGTGGTATATCACGTGCCTGCCCACATTAAGCAGCATGGGCATGCAAGGCTCAAACATTGGTGAAGGCTGCTCCCACTGAGGACCAAACAGGGACACCAACTGAACCATGTCCTCTTGAGTGTGGAATGGGAGCAAAGGAGTAAGTGAGATCAATTCCTCAGCCTCGACCTACAACTGATGAACAAGTTCAAGGAAAATTTCCATGGCCTGCTCGACCTGACTTGAAGTCGAGTAGCTCGATGGGGGCACCAAAGAGCCTTCTACCTAGTCACCTTACCCCTCGACCAAAGGGCGCTCAACCACTGTCAAGCAGACGGGCGAGTCAAGGGGGCACTGGGTCGAAACATCGCCAACCAGGACAACGTGGTCAAGAACCGCACAGCAAAATGCTGTGTCTTTTGTTTTTGTGGGGAGTTCCACCCCCCGAACCACCCTGAATAAAGGATTCTCACTCCAGGGTGGGGGCAGATCACGGGGCAAGATGTAATTTGTGGGTCTGTGGAATACTGTTTCCATGGCCCCTTGTAAACAAAACAAAGTCACGATCGGCAAAAATCTAAGGAGACCAGGATTAGAACCCTGGTCTCCACTGCCGCCTGGCCAAGCTGCTCTATGCCTCAGCCCTATATGCCACGGGAGCAGCTTCACCAGATTTCTGGATCCTGGCACCCTTGTTCCCTGGTAGCACCACAGACAGCGACCTGAGGAGCACTTACTGAAAGTGCTGTAAATTCCCTCTCGCTGTCCAGATTAGCGCTTAGTTGACTGGTGCTATTCTGGTAGTGCTATTCTAGAAGGTTATCAGTTGAGGGACTGGGAGGACCTCAATCTCTCCTGGTCCCACAACCAGTGTCTGCAGCGCTTATGCTTAGAACCACTGTGGGCAAGGTTCTCCCCCACAGTCTAGAGTGCCAAACACATGTCCCAGAAGCCTCCAATGAATATCCCTCTGATGCTGGCCCCAGCCAGGAACAGTGCTGAGACTGAGGAGATGCCTACTGCAGTAGCTGCTGAGTCTGCCTCGAGGGCCACAAGCTGCTGGGAAGAGCCGGCCACAGCTGAGGCCTTCTTTCGGCCCTTAGGCCGGTCCTTCAGATCCCTTTCCGAAGGCAGACACAGAGACAGACGAAGCTTCCTGTCCTTGAGGGACTCAGGAAGCATGCTAAGACAAAGGCCACACATGGCCATGTTGTACTACCAGCCCAGGCAATACACGCATGTGACGTGCAGCTCAGTGACCAACATCTAGTTCTGGCACCCAACACAGAACTTGAACCCCAGCTTCCATTGCTCGGTCGAAGATCTAAGTGGAGACCTGAAGGAACCAAAGAAATAATCCAAATAACTCAAAAACTTCGAAAGAGAAAGTTCACCTATGGTGCACTAAATCCTAAGAGGGAGCTGCAAAGAAGGTGACCTGTTCCTCCTGCAGAAAGAAACAGCTGACATTATGGAGTGGAGAGGGGTGATATATCGCTAATCAGACTGTTCCAGTGGAACTGACAGAATGTGGATAGTGAGCAACATCGATGCTCCTAGAAACGATGTTAAAAAAGCCAGTATTTCTCAAAATTCAAATAATATAGCTGAAATAAATGAAACACAGTGGCAAAAATATTAGTAATTCTCCTTTGCAACACAAGCCTTGTTGAGACACCTTATTGCACAATATTGTTCTGTGCAACTGCTTTAGTATATTTGCCAATTTACAAAATAGACCAATTGTAAAACTAGAAATCCCTCAGCACTTACAATGTAGATCAAAAGTCAAAAATAAATGTACTTATATGTTTGCCAAATATGTTTTTCAGACAGCTACCATCTTACATGCGATAACAACACAGTACTGTACTGGAAAAGAACTAAAGGTTAAAAAGCAGCAAGACCATATTTTCCATAAAATATTTCAAGGCACTACACAATGCACGTAGGAACAAACTATGAGAGGATGTGCATATTTTGGACACTCGCCCAGGAGTATGAGGCATGAGGTTGAAGGCAATGTCCTTCTGCCCCTGGGAAGTGCATCAACAATGCTGTACATGCACCTTCTGGAGTGGACTGGTCCACTTATAAAATGTCATTTTATTTGGTAAAACAGGATCCTCCCAGTTTTTTTCCTATGGGGACATAATGTATAGTACCTCCCCCAGATCTACTCTCACTAGCTTGGACCCCTTTCATCCCATCTTTTGCTTCCTTCACCCTCAACTCACCCTCCCTGCACTCATCGCTGTTTCTGTCACTACTCCCTCTCCCCTAAAGTGATGGTAGTTGCCACTCCCAATGTGCATGCCATGTCTCCTTATTTGGATCCTATCCCCACCTATCTCATCTCCATCCTCTCCAGTCCCATTTCCTTCTCCTACACCATCAGAAACTCTGACATCCACTCTCCTTCCCCAACGGGAAACATCTCTGCCCACTAGGCCCCTCATATTTGCCAGTTGCCATCTGCTCCAATCACCCATTTGCTCTAATTTGCCAACTCCCAGCTGCCCCTCCTTCATCTGCTCTGAAGTGCCAACTCCCAACTACCCACCTTCTTTACTATCATTTGCCAGCTCCCAGCTGCCCCACCTCCCCTGCTCTAAACTGCTACAATTCCCAGCTACCCAGCCCCTTTGCCATCATTTGCCAGATCTCAGCTGTCCCTTCCCTTTTCTGCTCCAATTTGACATCTCTCAGTTCCCCCCACCTCTGCTCTAATTTGCCTGCTCCCAGCTTCTGCCTCCCTCCTCTGCTCTAATTTGCCAGTTCCCAGCTGCTTCCCTCCCTCCTCTGTTCTACCTTACCTGCTCCCAGCAGCTCTCATCCCACTTGTGCTTTAATTTTCTAGATGACAGCTACTTCCCTCCTAGCTCTGCTCTAATTTGCCAGCTCTCAGATACTTCCCCTTCCTGTGCTCTAATTTGCCAGCTCCCAACTACTCCCCTCCCTCCTCTGCTCTAATCTGCCAACACCCAGCTGCTCCTCTCCCTTCTTTGCTCTAATCTGCCAATACTCAGCTGCTCCCCTCCCTTCTCTGCTCTAATCTGCCAACATCCAGATCCTCCCCTCCCTTCTCTGCTCTAATCTGCCAACACCCAGCTGCTCCTCTCCCTTCTTTGCTCTAATTTGCCAATACCCAGCTGCTCCCCTCCTTTCTCTGCTCTAATCTGCCAACACCCATATCCTCCCCTCCCTTCTCTGCTCTAATCTGCCAGCACCAAGCTGCTCTCCTCCCTAGTCAGCTATAATTTGCCAGCTCCCAGCTGCTCCCTTCCCTCTTCTGCTGTAATATGCCAACACCCAGCTGCTCCCCTCTCTCCACTGCACTAATTTGCCAGCTTCCAGCTGCTCTCCTTTTTCCTCTGTTCTAATTTGCCAGCTCCTCCCCCTCCCCGCTCTAATCTGCCTGTTCCCAGCTTCTCCCCTCCCTCCTCTGCTCTAACTTGCCAGCTCCCATTTCTGCCTCCCTCCTCTGTTCTAATTTGCCAGTTCTCAGCTGCTTCCCTCCCTCCTCTGTTCTACCTTACCTGCTCCCAGAAGCTCTTATCCCACTTGTGCTTTAATTTTCTAGATGACAGCTGCTTCCCTCCTAGCTCTGCTCTAATTTTCCAGCTCTCAGATACTTCCCCTTCCTGTGCTCTAATTTGCCAGCTCCCAACTGCTCCCCTCCCTCCTCTGCTCTAATCTGCCAACACCCAGCTGCTCCTCTCCCTTCTTTGCTCTAATCTGCCAATACCCAGCTGCTCCCCTCCCTTCTCTGCTCTAATCTGCCAACATCCAGATCCTCCCTTCCCTTCTCTGCTCTAATTTGTCAGCTGCCAGCTGCTCCTCTCCCTTCTTTGCTCTAATCTGCCAAAACCCAGATCCTCCCTTCCCTTCTGTGCTCTAATCTGCCAGCACCAAGCTGCTCTCCTCCCTAGTCAGCTATAATTTGCCAGCTCCCAGCCGCTCCCTTCCCTCTTCTGCTGTAATATGCCAACACCCAGCTGCTCCCCTCTCTCCACTGCACTAATTTGCCAGCTTCCAGCTGCTCTCCTTTTTCCTCTTTTCTAATTTGCCAGCTCCTTCCCCTTCCCCGCTCTAATCTGCCTGTTCCCAGCTTCTCCCTTCCCTCCTCTGCTCTAACTTGCCAGCTCCCAGCTTCTGCCTCCCTCCTCTGCTCTAATTTGCCAGTTCTCAGCTGCTTCTCTGCTCTAATTTGCCAGTTCTCAGCTGCTTCCCTCCCTCCTCTGTTCTACCTTACCTGCTCCCAGAAGCTCTCATCCCACTTGTGCTTTAATTTTCTAGATGACAGCTGCTTCCCTCCTAGCTATGCTCTAATTTGCCAGCTCTCAGATACTTCCCCTTCCTGTCCTCTAATTTGCCAGCTGTAAACTGCTCCTGTCCATCCTCTGCTCTAATTTACCAGCTCCCAGCTGCTCCCCTCCCTCTGCTCTAATCTGCTAACACCCAGCTGCTCCTCTCCCTTCTCTGCTCTAATCTACCAACACCCAGCTACTTCCCTCCCTTTTCTGCTCTAATCTGCCAACACCCAGCTCCTCCCCTCCATTCTCTGATCTAACCTGCCAGCTCCCAGCTGCTCCCTTCCCCTCCCTCCTCTGCTCTAATCTGCCAACACCCAGCTGCTTCCCTCCCTCCTCTGCGCTAACTTGCCAGCTCCCAGCTGCTCCTCTCCCTCCTCTAATCTGCCAAAACCCAGCTCTTCCCCTGCCTCCTCTAATCTGCCTACTCACAGCTGCTCCACTCCCTCATTTGCTTTAATCTGCCAACACCCAGCTGCTCCCCTCCCTTCTCTGCTCTAATCTGCCAACACCCAGCTGCTCCCCTCCCTTCTTTGCTCTAATTTGCCAGCTTCCAGCTGCTCCACTCCCTCCTCTGCTCTAATCTGCCAACATCCAGCTGCTCCTCTCCTTTCTTTGCTCTAATCTGCCAATACCCAGCTGCTCCCCTCCCATCTCTGCTCTAATTTGCCAACATCCAGATCCTCCCTTCCCTTCTCTGCTCTAATTTGTCAGCTCCCAGCTGCTCCTCTCCCTTCTTTGCTCTAATCTGCCAATACCCAGCTGCTCCCTTCCCTTTTCTGCGCTAATCTGCCAACACCCAGATCCTCCCCTCCCTTCTCTGCTCTAATCTGCCAGCACCAAACTGCTCTCCTCCATAGTCAGCTATAATTTGCCAGCTCCCAGATGCTCTCCTTTCTCCTCTGTTCTAATTTGCCAGCTCCTCCCCCTCCCCGCTCTAATATGCCTGTTCCCAGCTGCTCCCATCCCTTCTCTGCTCTAATTTGACATCTCCCAGCTTCCCCAACCCACCTCTGCTCTAATTTGCCTGCTCCCAGCTTCTGCCTCCCTCTTCTGCTCTAATCTGCCAGTTCCCAGCTGCTTCCCTCCCTCCTCTGTTCTACCTTACCTGCTCCCAGCAGCTCTCATCCCACTTGTGCTTTAATTTTCTAGATGACAGCTGCTTCCCTCCTAGCTCTGCTCTAATTTGCCAGCTCTCAGATACTTCCCCTTCCTGTGCTCTAATTTGCCAGCTGTAAACTGCTCCTGTCTATCTTCTGCTCTAATTTACCAACTCCCATCTGATCCCTTCCATCCTCTGCTCTAATCTGCTAACACCCAGCTGCTCCCCTCCCTTCTCTGCTCTAATCTACCAACACCCAGCTGCTTCCCTCCCTTCTCTGCTCTAATCTGCCAACACCCAGCTGCTCCCCTTCCTTCTTTGCTCTAATTTGCCAGCTTCTAGCTGCTCCCCTGCCTCCTCTGCTCTAATCTGCCAACACCCAGCTGCTCCCCTTCCTTCTTTGCTCTAATTTGCCAGCTTCTAGCTGCTCCCCTTCCTCCTCTGCTCTAAATCTGCCAACACCCAGCTGCTCCTCTCCCTTCTTTGATCTAATCTGCCAATACCCAGCTGCTCCCCTCCTTTCTCTGCTCTAATCTGCCAACATCCAGATCCTCCCCTCCCTTCTCTGCTCTAATATGTCAGCTCCCAGTTGCTCCTCTCCCTTCTCTGCTCTAATCTGCCAATACCCAGCTGCTCCCCTCCCTTCTCTGCTCTAATCTGCCAACACCCAGATCCTCCCCTTCCTTCTCTGCTTTAATCTGCCAGCACCAAGATGCTCTTCTCCTTAGTCAGCTATAATTTGCCAGCTCCCAGCTGCTCCCTTCCCTTCTCTGCTGTAATATGCCAACACCCAGCTGCTCCTCTCTCTCCATTGCACTAATCTGCCAGCTCCCAGCTGCTCTCCTTTCTCCTCTGTTCTAATTTGCCAGCTCCTCCCTTCCCCACTCTAAT
The DNA here is from genome assembly GCA_016271365.2 of Neoceratodus forsteri. NCBI lineage: Eukaryota > Metazoa > Chordata > Ceratodontiformes > Ceratodontidae > Neoceratodus > Neoceratodus forsteri. The sequence continues at coordinate 1,278,429,605 of CM057459.1, read as the reverse complement.
CTGCCTGTTCCCAGCTGCTCCCCTCCCTCCTCTGCTCTAATTTGCCAGCTCCAAGCTGCTCACCTCCCTCCTCCAAACTTACCAGCTCCCAGCTGCTCCCCTCCCTCCTCTGTTCTAATTTGCTAATTTACAGCTTCCCCTTCCTCTGATTTAGTAGTTTCCAGATGCCCCTCCCTCCTCTGCTCTAATATGCCAACACCCAGCTGCTCCCCTCTCTCCACTGCACTAATTTGTCAGCTCCCAGCTGCTCTCCTTTCTCCTCTGTTCTAATCTGCCACTCCTCCCCTCCCTCCCCACTCTAATCCGCCTGTTCCCAGCTGCTCCCTTCCCTCATCTGCTCTAATTTGCCAGCTTCTAGCTGCCTCATCTTCCTCTGCTCTGATCTGCACCACCCAGCTGCTCCTTCCCTCCTCTGCTCTAATTTACCAACTCCTAGCTGCTCCCCTCCCTCCTCTGCTCTAATTTACCAGCTCCTAGCTGCTTCCTTCCCATCTCTGCTCTTATCTGCCAGTTCTCAGCTGCTCCCCTCCCTCCCTCCTCTGCTATAGTCTGCCTGCTCCCAGCTGTTCCACTTCCTTCTCTGCTCTAATTTGCCAGCTCCCAACCACTCGCTGCCCCCCTGCTCTAATCTGCCAACTCTCAGCTGCTCTCCTTCTTCCTCTGTTCTAATCTGCCAGCTCACAGGTGTATTGCCTTAATTTATTTGCCTTTCTCTTCCAGAAAGCAAGTCACCAAATTTGGATAATACCTTGTTCTAGGCTTACTGTTGTCAGCTGCTGCCCCCCACTGTGCCTGGGGTATTTTTCATGCCACTATACTCTGTTGATGACTATTAGTTTAGAATTTTCCTTGCACCATGTTGATCCCCTTTGGCAAGTATAACTATTTTATTAGAATCACCACAGAATAGTTGATGTTTTGGCAGAATGCATGGTGCCAGCATAGTTTGCAAGGGTGGCACGAGTGCAGACACGCAGCCTCCGTCCTACCAGGACTCAGTCAGTGTGGCCTCATCGTACAACACCCCAGTGGAATGAACTGAGACACCTTAAATGAGCCTGGTTTGGTTATGTTGTAGAACCCAATAAAAATAAAAAACACGCTTGTCTTTTAACTTGTTTTTATTTTATTGGGTTCACCACAACATAACCCAGACAGACCATCTTAGGGTAGCTGGTTCATTCCACTGGGGTGTTATACAAATGAGGCACACTGATGAGTCCTGGTAGGAAGAAACACGTGTCTGTGTCTTCTGTTGGCACCCTTTGCAAACTGTGTGAGAGTCCTTTGGGCACCATGCATTTCTGCTTAAAGTTGAACCAGCATAACATTCTGTGGTGACTTGCATACACATTCCATGATGCTCTGCATTATTGGGTATGTGTGATTTTGTATTTCTTTGAAACTTGGCTTCCCGGCCAATGCCCTGTGGGGTAACCATTGCCTCAGTACTTATGCACTGAGGTTCTTTGTCTTTTGACTATTTTATTTATCCTTTTTCACACCTACATTTTGTATTATATTGTGTGGTTTTGGTACTCCGTTGTACCCCGTGACAGGGCAGCATAGGACCCTGTCCCAGTGTTATGGAGAGTTTGAATGCAGGGATCTGTTCTGCTTTTTTCTTTCCTGTCTTTTGTCTGTCTGGTTGCGTAACCAAATTTTTCCTGTGAGACCTAGATTTGATCACCCAGATAGTCTCACAGTTCTTTGCATCTCACTATCTATCTTCACATGCTGTTCTGTCTTTTCCTCCCTTGCATATCTGCTGGTATAAAACTATATGCAAATCATTATGTGGAAATGTAACTGATATTGGGATCCCTTTGTTTAGAAATTGTATAGTTACTGCTGAAATGTATATAATAATAGTTTGAGATGACTGCACAGCTATTTGGAACCCAAGAGGTTAACCTGAAATGCAATTTGTAAACCTTTTGCAGAACAGCTGTGGAAAAGGGGCCTCAGTTCTGGGACACTATGTTCCTGCCTGCACCTGCCTGAAATATACAAGAACAATTTAGAAAAAAAAAAAACCAGGATGCTTGTTAGAAAGGGGGGGTTGCAGAGACTTATAAGACAGAGCTGCAGTTGCTTACAAGAGACACAGTGATTGAAGGAAAACTCAGACACATCTTCTATTTATTCTGCCTTTGTAAATAGTTATATGGAACAAGTTTATTTTTTTATGTCACTGTTAGTACAAATACTTTTTGTGAATTCTACAACTGCTCCTAATTTTCCTATGCTTCCTGACCTGTGCCTCAACAACAGATGGTGTCAGCCTAAGTGGGATTTACTCTGTGCGTACTCTAATCCAGGAGTTTTGTGCATGGGTACTGGACCTAGTACCAGGGAAGTATAGAGAAAGGTAGGGATTCTGCAGCAGCAAGTCCAGGGGTGGTTACCAGGAGAATGACAGCCAAACTAGCAGAGACAGAAGTCCAAGCTGAGATTGTACAGCCAGCACAAGTTATGGATAAAGAACACGCAGTGACAGAACCTGAAAGCCTGACGGACTTTTTCAAATGGTGGGCTATACAACAAAAAGTGATAGAGAAGCAGAGGAGAGGGAGAAGAAGCAGCAGATGAGAAAAGGGATGCAGCAACAGGAGCAGTGATGGCTGGATGCCTTGCAAGCTAGCAAAGACAGATGATCTGGCACAGATCCAGACAAGCAACAAAACACAAGCAACTTAAAAGCCAATAAACTTACAAAGTTGTGTCCCTCAGATGATATTGAGGCACACCTGACAACTTTTGAAAGAGCTGTCACTGCCTGCCAATGGCCAAAGCAGCAATGGATAATCAGACTGGTACCCTACCTGACAGGGAAGGCCCAACTTGCCTACAGCAATATGGATACTGCACATCCAGAAAACAATGACCTGGTAAAAAGCGAAATCCTGAAAAAGTATGATATCTCAGGAGAGACTTACAGGCAGAGATTTTGATCGCTGAAGTACAACTCAGTCGACAATCCTCGAGACACCTTCGCCCAACTCAGAGAACTCCTGATAAAATGTCTCCAACCAGAGGGCAAACCAGTCCCACAGATCATCAACACATTTGCAACGGAGCAATCATCAACGTCCTGCCTACAGATGTTCTTTCACCCAAAGCTGTGCATCAACCAGAGAGTGGGGAAAAGGCTTTTTCTTTGGCTGAGGACTACCAAATGGCCAGACACGCCACAGCAGCGAGGTAACAACCAAGCATTGGTAAGACACTCTTTTTCCCATTTAAACTCAAAGACAGAAAATAACTCTGGTGAGGGTAACAAATCTGTGTCCAAATACATTATTTGCTATAACTGTAATAAGCCAGGTCATATTGCAAGAAAGTGCTGTAAGAAGTGTCACTGGAATAGATGTGTCCTTGGCAAATTGGGGCAAGTGCTTAACAGATGTCAAGGTGGAGGATAAGACTGTAAAGGGACTCTGATTCAGGAAGCAGGCAGACCCTAGTGCATGTTGACGTGCTGGGCAAACACTGTGCAAAAGGACCAGGTACTGGTGTCATCTGCATCCACGGGGACACTCTATACTATCCCACCACCCAAGTGACTCTGACCATTAAGGGTGTGTCGCACCAAATGAAAGTGGGGGTAGCACCCAAGTTACCTGTTCCCATGATTACTGGATATAACTGTCCAGGATTTACTGAGTTAATCTCAGAGGAACTGAACCCTGCAATTTCAGCAGCAGTGGTAGCAAGAGTTCAGGCAAAGAAAATCTCAAATGGTGGGGACACGCTTCCTTTCAGTGACTTTGATTCGGACTTGTTTGAGAACAGCTCCAAGATCAGGAAAGAAAAATGATGCCTAAAGAAACTGCGGCAACAAATGACTGATGGACATAAGGGATTAACATATGAAAATGCTGAAATGAAACTGATCACTGATTGCGATTTTCTTTCAGAACAAGCTAACGATGCTTCTCTCCAGGGTTATTTTAAGCCGTTGGGGGTGAAATCAAAACAGGGTGGATCAATGTTTAAAAAATGTAATGGGTTACTGTACAGAGTCTGGGTTAAACCTCAGACACAGGAACAGACAGAACAATTGGTTATATCACAGAAGTACAGAACAGAGTTGTTACAGATAGCACATGATAGTCCTATGGCTGGTCACTCAGGGAGGGATCGCTCCCTTGCCAGATTGATGTATAGATTTTACTGGCCTGGAATTCATTAAGATCTTGCTACCTATTGTAATTCTTGTGCTGAGTGTCAGAAAGTAGCTCGAGTCGCTAGAAAAGACAAGGTGCCCTTGGTGCCCCTACCCTTGATAGATATGCCTTTTGAGAGAATTGCAATGGATGTGGTTGGTCCTTTAGACAAAAGTAAAAAGGGTAATTGATTTATCCTGGTAGTATGCGACTATGCTACTCTATACCTAGAAGCAGTTCCAATGCATACTGTCACAGCCCCAAAAGTGGCAGCAGAGCTTGCAAACATTTTCAGCAGAGTGGGGATACCTAAAGAAATTATTACTGATCAGAATAGTAATTTTGGTGCTGCATTACTTAAGGAGCTGTACAGACAACTAGGTATCACTGCCATAAGACCCTCCACCTATCACCCCCAGACAGATGGTCTTGTTGAGCATTTTAACCAAACCCTAAAATGCATATTAAAAAGGTTTGTAAAAGGGGAAGGGAAAGATTGGGACCAATACTTGCCTTACCTACTTTTTGCTTACAGAGAGGTGCTACAGGCTTCAATGGGTTTTTCACCATTTGAAATGCTGTATGGTAGGCTGCCAAGAGGGCCTCTGGATGTGATAAAAGAAACATGTGAAGATAACCCCACTCAGAAACAATCTATAACGTCTTATATACATAGCTAAGAAAGAAGCTGGCAAAATAATGTTGAATTTGCCCATAGTAATCAGGAAGAGGTCAAAAACCAGCAGAAGGTATATTATAACCATGGGTAAAAGAAAAAGTTTCCGAGCCAGGTGAAAAGGTTTTGCTATTGTTACCAACAGAAAATAAACTGTTAATGAAGTGGCAAGGGCCTTATAGAGTGCTTAGACGTACTGGCACCGTTAACTACAAGATTGAGACCTCTGACTGGAAAAATCTTACTAAGATATACCATACTAACCTCCTCAAGAAATGGGTTGAAAAAACACCAAAAGCTATTTTGCTAGTATTACCAGAAACTGATGAAGATATTAATGTAGCTTATGATAGACTGGAACAAACTGTAACTGCTGATGCTATAAAGGTGAATGTTTCCTTAACCTCAGAACAAACTGCAGACATTTGTAACTTGCTAAAGATGTTTAACAGGACTTTTACCACAGTACCAGGTTGAGCAAAAGGGGTCGAGCACATAATAGTGCCAAGGAATGCTCGCTCTATTAGGCAAAAGACGTACAGGTTACCAGAGCGATTAAGAGCTGATGTGGTCCAGCCAGGTGGCACTGAGGGTTGAGGTGCTGGATGCCACACCTTGCGCCACTCCAGCGACCCAGGTTCGGGAAAGAACTCGGGTTGCTAGGGGTCGGCAGAGGAGGAAGAGGATAGATCGTCCGAGGACAGCCTCTCTCCATGGAAGGATCTGGGTCCGCCAGTGCTCAAGTGACCCCCGATGGAGATCGAGGGAAGCACAGGCACACCAGCTGATGTAAGAGGGGGGAGTGTGGCAGGTGTCAGCAGGGAAGCCGTGAGCAGACGTCATTGCATGCCGCACTCCTAGGGAAAAGTCCTAAGGAAAAAACCCGCCATGAGCTGTGGAGATGATGGGGGGCTCCAGGGGCAGGACTCACATTCCATCACCAGCCCATCTACTCGGAGGACTCCAGGCCTGACCCGGCACCCAGGTAAGGCCTCTCTAATTACAGATAGGCCGTTAGGAGAGAACGGACCCTTCCCGGGGTGATCCGGGAGGCTAGGTCTGCTTTGGTAGTCAGGGAAGTCTCTCCGAGATCGGGTTCAGGCAGGGAGTAGAAGTCCCGTCGAGAGACCACCCCGGAAGGATGCCCGGACATGGAGGTGAATAAATAAAATATACAAAAAACAAAACAAAAAAACAAAAACAAAAAAAAGAGCTGACGTGGTTAAGGAAATACAAAAAGATGAAAGAATTGGCTATCACAGAAGAGTCGAGGAGTGCTTGGTTATCTCCAACGGTAATTGTAAACAAAAAAGAAGGAGTGTTAGAAACTGCCTTGATTTTAGGAACCTTAATCAAGTGCCAGAATTTGACAGTTATCCTGTGCCCAGAACAGATGATTTGGTGGACAGACTTGGGAGTTCAAAGTATATCAGTACCCTCGATCTCATCAAGGGTTACTGGCAAATCCCTTTAGCTAAAGAATCCAGAGACAAAACTGCATTTGCCACTCCTGCTGGATTCTATTAGTTCACCACCATGTCATTTGGTTTACGTGGTACGCCAGCTACATTCCAGCAGCACAGGGATGTAATTTTATCAACTCACACTGATTATTGTGCTGCATACCTGGATGATGCTGTGGTGTACAGACCAGACTGGAAAAGCCACCTGGAACACCTACAAGCAGTTATCCAAGCTATCAAAAATGCAGGTCTGACTATTAATCCTACCAAATGTGCATTGGGCATGCAGGAAACCAGATGTTTGGGCTATGTGTTGGGAAATGGAGTAGTTAAGTCAGAAATTTCTAAAATAGAAGCTGTAGCTAACAGCCCTGTCCTTAAAACCAAGAAACATGTCAGGTCATTTTTAGGTCTGGCTGGTTATTATCAGAGATGTGTTCCCAACTTTGCTGAGTTAGCTACTCCCCTCACTGAACTCATGAAAAAACTGTACCCAAATAATGTGAAATGGACCCCAGAGTGTGATGAAGCTTTTCAAGCCATTAAGGCTGCATTATATTCAGCCCCTCTTTTAAGAAGCCATTTTTGTTACAAACAGATGCATCGGAGGTAGGCCTAGGTGCAGTCCTGAGTCAAAAAATATAGACGGGAAGGAAAGTACAGTTACGTAAGAACTTACCGTAACAGTAGATCTTCGAGAACAGCTCTTGCAGCAGGTTACACCATTAGGACTGAAGCCGTCAGGCGCCAGGACCCCACGGAAAAATTCTAGCTAGCTAACTACAGCGATCACTTCTCGACGCCGGTCCCCGTCCGACGCTACGTGGTACAAAGGGCGGTCCTCAACAGATTCCCCAGTTCTCCCGCTGAGACCTCCTTGCCGCAGGCTGACATCAAAATGGGAGACCTAGGATCACCAGAAGACAGAAAGATAACAATTCCTGCTCAGAAAGACTGAGCCATGCCTCCAAGGGGAAGGTGGCGGAGATTGCTGCAAGAGCTGTTCTCGAAGATCTACTGTTACGAAGTTCTTACGCAACTGTACTATCTTACCGAGACACAGCTCTTGCAGCAGGTTACACCATTAGGACTGATTCCCTGCAGTAACGCTTGTCAGAAAATCCGGAGGAGGAAAATAAAGGATAAATACCAGGTCCTGAACCTAGGACAGGAGACCCTGAAGCACGGCCAAGCTAAATCAGCCCTTCGCCGAGAGGCGGCGTCCAGGCTATAATGCCTGATAAAGGTATGCACAGAACTCAAGTGGCTGCAGCACATATAGCAGAAGTGGAAACATTTTGAGTGCTGCAAAGGAAGTAGCCACCCTCTAGTGGAATGACCCTGGACTGTACCCGAGGGGCTTTGTTTGATACTATAACAGTGAGAAATACACTGGACAAGCCAGCGAGAAAGGGACTGTTTGATCACGGGTTGGCCCATCATTTTCCAGAGAAGGAAATGAAAAGTTGCTCAGAACTACTTAAGGACTGAGTTCTGTTGAGGTAAAACCTCAGGCTGCGGTGAACATCCAGGGTATGGAGCAGAGCTCCTCTATTTGAGTAGCTCGAAGTAGACCGGAAGGTCGATATCCTGGTTCAGAGTGAGTGAAGAAACCACCTTAGGCAAAAATTTAGGGTTCGTCCTCAGGGATACTCTGTCCCGGTGGAAAACTAAATAAGGCTCTTTGCACATGAGAGCGTGAAGTTCAGAAATTCTTCTTGCCGAGGTAACAGCAACTAAAAACAACGTTTTCCACGACAGAAAACGTAGCTCGCAATCCGCGGCAGGTTCAAAGGGGGGGAGCGTGAGCTGTTCCAGGACAAAGAGCAAATCCCATGGAGGCACAGGGTCTGTAATAGGAGGCCTAAGGTGTAACACTCCCCTAAGAAATTCCCGAGAGGCGTCCACCTGAGCCACTGTACGATTTCCCACCGGGAGGTGGTAAGCCGAAATGGCACAGAGGTGCACTTTAATAGAGGAGTAGGCTAGACCCGAATGAAAGAGGGAGAGCAAATATTCTAATATTACTCCCACAGGACAACCTAAAGGGGAAAGGTCGCGTGCTCGCGACCATACACAAAAACGGCGCCATTTCATGGCGTACGTCGCATGCGGCTGGCTTGGCTGCAGAAAGGACTCTGCAACCTCTCATGAGACCCGCGATTTGAAAATGGCTATGCGTCTCTAGGAGCCAAGCATGCAGGTTCAAGGAACGAGGTCCGGTGACAAGTGAACCCTTCTCCTGAGACAGAGTGGAGCTGAGCGGCACCGGAGCGGGGTTCCCGAGATAGTTGAATCAACAAAGGGAACCAAATCTGTCTGGGCCAAAATGGGGCCACCAGGATCATTAGTGCGTGCTCCCGCGCAGTTTGAGGAGAACTCTGATCAACGGGAAAGGAGGGAAAGCGTAGAGGAATCTGTTCGCCCAGGAGAGGGATAACGCGTCTCGCCAGAAAACACCAGGCCCTGGATCTAGCGAGCAAAAATTGGGCAGTTTTGCGTTGGATGGGGAGGCGAACAAGTCTAGATCTGGAGTTCCCCATCGAAGAAACAGATCCTCTGCTACCTCTTGAAGAAGTTCCCATTCGTGGACTCTGGCCTGAGAACGACTCAGGCCGTCTGCAATCGTGTTGTCCACTCCGGGAACGTGCACAGTGATCAGATTCGCGCCGTGTCTGATTACCCAATCCCACACTCTCATGGCCTCCCTGCAAAGGGGGTAAGAGTGTGCGCCTCCTTGTTTGTTGAGGTAATACATCACCGCCGTGTTGTCTGTCTGAAGTAGAAGAGTACACGGTGGGATAACTGACTGAAAGGCCTGCAGGGTATAGAGGACCACTCATTTCCAGCACGCTGATGTGAAGGTGAGCTTCCATCTGGGTCCACGTACTTCTGGGACTTTACCCCGCCCAGGTGTGCCCCCACCCAAGACCGGAAGCGCCCGTGGTGAGGGTGACCTCCGGGACGGGCAATGAACGGGATGCCTGATGAGAGCGACCTGGGGCTAGCCACCACTGCCAGTCTTGAATCACTGAATTCGGTGAGTCTGACCGATGCTGCAAGTGGTCTTGCCTTTGGTCCCATTGCACTTTGAGCATCCACTGAGTAATTCGCATGTGGAGTCTTGCGAAAGGGACAGTAGGAATGGCCGCAGCCATGTGTCCGAGCAAGCAAAGGACTGACCTGGCAGATACAACCTTGCTTAATGATAGGTCCCTTATGAGGGATCTGATGCGCTCCGCTCTGTCGGCCGGAAGAAAGGCTCTTCCCGAACAGTGTCCAGAACTGCTCCTATGAACTGCAGTTTCTGCGACGGTACCAGGAGAGAGACTTCGTAATTTATGAGAATGCCCAGGATCGGAACAGATCCTGGGTGCTCTGATTGCAAGAAGCAACGCCTCTCTGGAGGCGGCCATGAGAAGCCAGTCATCCAGGTACGGGAACACGTAGTGGCCCTGTCTCCTCAGAGACGCTACCACAACTGCCATGCACTTGGTAAAGACCCTTGGTGCGTAAGACAGTCCGAAAGGAAGGGCTCGGAACTGAAGGTGGTGGTCGAGAAACTCGAAGCGCAGGAACCTCATGTGCGCCTGAGCCATAGGGATGTGCAGGTAGGCATCCTGCATGTCTAGAGACGCTAAAAAGGCGTCCTGTTTGAGCATGGGGATAAGACCCGGAAGGGTCACCATGCGGAATCTCTTGTAAGTGACCGACACATTGAGGTCGCTGAGGTCCAGGATTGGACGGAGGTCCCCTGTTTTCTTGGGAACCAGGAAGAAGTGGGAATAGTATCCTAGTCCTCTCTGGTTCTCTGGGACGTACTCTATCGCTCCCTTTCGTAGTAGCGCGAGTACTTCTTGCCAGATCAAGGCTTTGTGCTGACCCTGATACCGGGAGAGCAAAGGAGGCCTCGAGGGTGGCTTTCCTGCGAATTCTATAAAGTGGCCTAGACTGACCAACTGAAGAACCCACCTGTCGGTGGTAATGGCCTGCCATCCCAGCAGGAAGTTCGCAATGCGACTCTACTATAAACTCCTGCTGATCCTGAGGGGCGGGGCCGGAAAGGAGTCAGGCTGTGGGGGCAGATGGACCCGCTGTTGGGCCTGCCTAGAGAACGCTGGCCTCGGCTGGCGGGTGTTTGCCCTGGCTCTACGAAACCAGAGCCCTCTGAGGTGCAGCGGAGTGGGTCTGTTGCCTCTGCGTCTCACAAGAAACTTTGCTTGGTTCCTACTAGGAACCAAGCTTAGGTCGTACATGGCCTGAACTGACCTTACCGCCTTCCCGGCCTCTTGGAGTTTGGTAAGGATCTTTTCTGTAGGATTACCAAACAATACCTTTCCCTCAAAAGGAGCATCCAAGATGTTCTTTTGGATGTCCGAGGTAAAACCGGAGACGCGCAACCAAGAGTGTCTCCGGAGGCATACGCCAGAAGCTGCTGCTCGGGCCGATGAGTCCGCGGAGTCATACGCGGCTCTTAGCACTTGGGTCCCCACGTCTGAACCCGTACGGAGGAGCTGAAGCATCTCCTCCTTCTGCTTACCTTCGGGCATCTTTTCAGCCGCTTCCAGACCCTGTTCCCACAAAGCGTTCTGGAACTGAACCATGTGGGTTAAATAGTTCAAGGATCTGATGGCGCAGGTAGCGGAAGCATACGTGCGCCTACCCAATGCGTCCAGTTGTTTGGACTCTGGGTCCAGTGGCAGGGTGCTCAAATGTTGTGCCCTCTGTGACCGGTCATGTGAGGCTGTGATGACCAGAGAATCGGCCTGAGGATGCTGCGCGCTGTACTGGTCTGCCCTTAGGAGCCTTGTACAAGCGATCAGCTCGGGTCTCGCCGAGCGAGTGTGGACGCCCACTGCCTTGGTGACGCCCACGAAAGTGTCAACCAAGGGTGGTACCACCACAGGCTTGGGGTCCTTTTGCCGAAGATATTTGGCGAGGCGTGCACTTCGGGGTCTAAGTCTTCAGCATCCCATCCCATGTTCTCTTGTATATGTCTCATAATATCAAGGAACGAGGGATCATCCGGAGGAGATCTAGGCATCTCACATGGGTCCGGAGAAGGGATGGAGAGTGGAGATGGGGATCTAGAGGTGGAGTAGTCTGATCCCGTGTCCTCCGTTGAAGGCGATCGTCGGCGTCTCCTGGATCTCTTGGGGCTGGGTGATCCAGAAGAGGATTTCGACGGAGGTCTCCGTTTATCAGGTCTCCCCCTGGGAGGGGTTCTAGGCTCCCGGGGAGGAGGAACACGGCCTGCCGACCCCGATGGCGAGGGGGGGCAGGAACCGGAGGAGGAGGAGGGGGAACCATGTCCTTTCTAATGGTATCCCACCAGGAGGTGAACAGATCTTTCACCTCCGCTAGAGAGAGGCCCGACGACGGCTCGGGTGCTGGTGGGCGGTCGTCGGGTCCCGGCGTCGGCTCCACAGGGGGCTCTGGTAATGGCGAGGGTTCCCTGGGAGTACCAACGGGACCGGGGTCGCCCGTCTGGTCCTCGGGCTGCTCTAGGTCCTCCTCCGATAGAGGCTCCTGACCGACGTCGGTCGGAGGCAACAGGGCCTTCTTCTTCTCAGGAGGGGCGGGCGTCGGTCCCCCTACCAGCGTCCACTGGGATGCAATGGCCGGCGTCGGTCGTTGGGCCGACGGCGGCTCCAGGGAAGCAGGGCGCACGGCTGATGGCTGTCGAGCCGGCGTCTGGGCTACAGGCCTTTTTAAGGGCGTGAGCTCCAGCGTCTTGCGTGGAGGCACCGACGAAGACCTGACGTCGGGTACCGAGGAGCGGGAACCCGACTCTGTGTGGTGATGGTGTCGCTCCCTGACTTCGCCAAGGCCTTGGAAGGGAGGAAGGCTCATGGATTTTTCCTGAGAGGAAGGCTTCCCACTGCAGCCGGGGAGATTTCGAACCGAGCTACGGACTCAACCCCGGATGGGGATCTGAAGGCCTTCTCCTTCTTTTTCTCCCGCGGCTTTGTGGACCTTGGAGCTTTCCCCCTTGGAGGACATGGTCTTCAGTTGTTCCTCCAGAAGAAATGCCTGCAAAGCCTTCTGACGCCGGATCCGGGTATGGCTGTTGAACCCTTGGCAAGAAGGACAGGCCCGGGTATCGTGGTCTGGGCCCAGGCACCGGACGCAGGCCATGTGGGGGTCCTTGAACGGGATCTGCTTTCCACAAGCGCACTTCGATGGATGGCCAGAAGTTGGTGATGACATCAAGATCTTGCTTGAAGAGAATTCTGAAAAATTTGTCGAAAAAGCACTATTCAGCGTCGTAGCTAGACTAGTAACGAAGGGTCAGGTAGCTAAGTCGACGGCGGAGAAAAAGAACTGGAGAATCTGGCGGGACCGCCCCTTTTGTACCACGCCTGACGCCGGAGGCGGACCGACGTCACGGTCCCCGCTGTAGTTAGCTAGCTAGAATTTTTCCGAGGGGTCCTGGCGCCTGACGGCTTCAGTCCTAATGGTGTAACCTGCTGCAAGAGCTGTGTCTCGAAGTAAGATCATCCTATTCTGTACATAAGTAGGATGTTGCATGACAAAGATAAAAGGTACTCTACCATTGAAAAGGAATATTTAGCAGCAAAGTGGGCCATGGAGTCCCTTACATTTTATTTGCTAGGAACTGACTTTGTACTTGTAACATATCATAATCCTCTCTGTTGGTTTAACCAAATGAAAAATGAAAATTCCAGAATCACAAGGTGGTACCTGGCACTATAGCCATTTAAATTCCAGGTGATACACAAATCTGGTAACGAGAACAGCAATGCTGATTTTCTGTCAAGATATGGATCAGGAATTGAGGGTTCTGAATGTTGAAAAACAAATGCATGAGTTTAAACTTTACTGTTTGCTGTACTGTTATAGAAAAAAAGGATACTACACGTGCTCAATTTCTGAAAGTTAGAAGTTAATGTTAGAGAATTAATAGAAAGTTTTGGAAACCTGTTTGAGAAAATAGGTTCCCTCTTAAGGAGGAGGGGTGTGTGTGACAGGGTAGAATAGGTCCCTGTCCCAGTCGTTATGGAGAGTTTGAATGCATGGATCTGTTCTGCTCTTTCCTTGCCTGTCTTTTGTCTGTCTGGTTGCATAACCAAATTTTTCCTGTGAGATCTAGGATTTGATCACTCCACCAGTCTTGCAATTCTTTGCCTCTCACTATCTCCTCCCAATCTTCACTTGCTGTTCTGACTTTTTCTCCCTTGCATATCTGCTGGTATAAAAATATATGCAAATCAGTATGTGGAAATGTAACTGATATTGGGATCCCTTTGTTTAGAAATTATATAGTTACTGTTGAAATGTATGTAATTATAGTTTGAGATGATTGCACATCTATTTGGAACTCAAAGGGTTAACCTGAAATGCAATTTTTAAGCCTTTTGCAGAACAGCTGTGGAAAAGTGGCCTCAGTTCTGGGACACTGTGTTTCTTGCTGCACCTGCCTGAAATGTACAAGAACATTTTAGAAAAAAACAGGATGCTTGTTAGAAGGGGGATTGCAGAGACTTATAAGACACAGCTGCAGTTCCTTGCAAGAGACACAGAGATTGAAGAAAAACTCAGATGCATCTTCTATTTATTCTGCCTTTGTATACAGTTATACGGAACAATTTTTTTTTTTTTATGTTATGGCTAGTACATATACTTTTTGTAATTCTACAACTGCTCCTGGTTTTCCTATGCTTCCTGACGACCTGTGTCTCAATGACAATCTCCACCCCAACCCCCATCTGTAAATAAGCTAGTCTAAGCTTAGAATGGCTTTCCTGGTGAAACATTAACTAAAATAATATATCTACATAGATTCTGATGGCAGATAAGGGCCTTTGGCCCACCTAGTCTGCCTAAGTGCACATGTCATTTTGCCTCTTCAAGCTTCTCTTGAACTGGGTTGTCCCTTCCCGCAAATGCCAGGATCCCCTTATGCCTATCCCATGCATACTTGAATCCTGTAATCATTTCAACCCCCACCTCCTCTGGCAGGGCATTCCACTTGTCCACCACCCTTTCTGTGAAGAAATACTTCCTCAGGTTACTTCTGAACCTCCGTCCCTCCAATTTCATCCCATGACCCCTAGTCCTGGAACATCACTTCCTCTGAAAAATAGTGTTTTCCTGCACCTTGTTTCAGGGCTCCACCACCCTTTCTGTAAAGAAGAACTTCCTTTTGTCTCTCCTGAACCTCCGATCTGCCAACTTCCACTCATGATCCCGTGATCTTGAATTTGTACTTGGCTAAATAATTTCACTGTAGTCGACTTTATTCCTTTGAGGAATTTGAAGGTCTCAATCATATTGCCCCTCTCCCTTCTGGTTTCCGGTGAATACAAATTAAGTGTGAATTATGAAAACTTATTTTATAATTAAAATACTTTTTCTTTTGAAAGTCAACTCAGGTGTCTCAATAGACTGTCTTCAAACAACAGTTTTCTTGTTGTTAACTTTTACAGTTTTGGTTAATTATCAACTTTAACTCAAGGAAAGAAGTAACATTTTTCAGCTAACTTTTTAGCCTTGTTTGAACTACGCATGCATGAATTTTAAAACGTAAAAACTTAAACATCTTAAAAACAAAATAAAAGTTTGCTTTTAAACCCCTTAGAGTCAGTTCCATAGAATGAACACTGATGTACCTATAAGTTTCATAATTGACATCAGTGTAATTCTTCCTCTACACATGAGCAGAAAAAGAGGACAAAAACTGGGCGTATTTTATGTAATTTTTATTTTGAGCTGCCAAACTAATGTACGCCAAACTTGACAAAAAAAAAAAAAAAATTAGGCCACAGGACTGGAAAGGTGCACACCACATTTTGAAGTCCTAGGGATTGAGCTCAGAGATATAAGCTGTTATCCCCCCCTGTTTTGATATGAACACTGACTCAACCCTAACATACAGGGGTTACTGCATTGTATGATACAAAGTGGCACCTGCCAGAATTCAATGCAGTGTCTCAGGTTTCTGCATGACAAATATGATTAAATGCCATTGTAATAGGATTTTCTGTAGTATATCTGCTGCAGTAGGCTGCAGTACTGTGTTGCATCCTGACAGGCTTCACTGTATATACCCAGTATATTAACTAAAAACAAGCATTTGCCAATGCCGAATGTTTGCTTGCTGGCATTGGTAGTGTAGGAGTTACAGAGCTGCGTAATAGGAATGGCAGTGAAGTATTGAACTGAAGCCAACCCCACCACCACCCTGCAGATACTGACAGTCATTGGGGTGTGCCTTTGGGTCATCAGGCATAACGGCTACGCCATTTCACCACACCCTACCCTGCAGACACCGACAAGTGTCATGGTGTGCCTTGGGGTCTTTGGCCCTTATGTTCACCCCATTCCATCAGGAAATATGGTGAGATGGGTGCTGTATAGGAGAATGGGGTGAACTTTGGGGTTGAAGAGTCCAAGGCACACCTTGATGCCTCTCACTGGCTGCAGGGTCTGGGTGGGGGTGGAATGGTACGAGCATGACAGGCAAGAATCCCAAGTCACACCCCTGATGCCTGTCAGTCTCTACAGAGCGGGGCGTTATGGTCGGAAACCCTAATGCCTCAGGTGTTCGTTGGTATTTTCACTCCAAATTTTCAACATGTTTTTTTTTGTGACCCCCACCTCATGAACAGTGGCAATATCAAGTTTGTTAGCCGAAAGCTGATTTTGCACAGCGACTACGCCATTTGGCACCACAGGTGAGAAAACACATTTCGAACAGAATGTGAAAAATGACAGCTGTACTGTTCATGAGGAGGTGTAAAAAAATGGCAATGATGAAAATCTGCACTGAAAATATAAAAAAAAACTGGTGAAGTCACGAGTGTGCATAGAAACTGTGCAAAGCACACCCGTAATGTAATTAGTTTAGGAATTTTTTACAGCAGATTGTCAACACAGGCATTTTGGGACCTCCGCTCATGAACAGTGTCACTGTGATTTTCTTAATCTGTCCTGAACAGTGATTTCCCAAGGCGACCACGCATTTCTGCGCTGGAAGCTCGAAAACACATTTCAGCCATGGTGTGAAAAATGACAGCTGTATTGTTCATAAGGAAGTGTGGAAAAATGTCAGTGGTGAAAATCTGGACTGAAAATATTACAAATTCATGAACTTACAAGGTTGCATGAAAACTGCGCAATGCTCGCTCATAACACAGTGATTTTATGGACTTTTGTCACCAGAATTTTAACATAGCCATTTTAAGACCTCTGCTCATTAACAGTGTCACTGTGATTTTCTTTTTTTTTTTTTTGCTTTATTTCTTTATTCTCCTTCCTGTCCCCGGTGTCCCCCTCCTTCCGACTGCACATATCCCCGTAGCCCCCTTTTCAGGATCTGCCCCTAGAGTGCCATTACCGCTCCTTCTCCTGCAGCAGGGTCTGTCCTAGGTGGACTCTCTGATGGGGCAGTCTTCATCTAGGGACACCGAGGACTACCATTTTCCGCTTTCTCCCACTTCCCCGCCCTGGGACGCCGGAGACAAGGACGATGTCCTAGAGGGGTGACATGCTGACGACGCCCTCAAGCGCCCACGACGTCCCCTCCCCGACTCTGCAACGGTGCCTCAACCCCTGAGCGCTGGTGCTCCCACCGGCATTCTCAGGGTTGAGAATCCCCTGAGGGAGGAGATCATCCGTTGGGATGCTCAATCCTCCCTCCCCGGCCGACCCTCGCCGACCGAGTCCGTGTCCCAACCCGGTCGCCGGGCGGTAAGGTGGTGTGGCGCCCAGCGCCTCAACCCTCAGCGCCACTGGGACTGTGATTTTCTTAATCTGTCCCGAGCATTGATTTCGCACAACGACTGCGCCATTGTGCACTACATGCGCGGAAACACATTTTGGGCAAGATGTGAAAAATTACAGCTGTACTGCTCATAAGGAGATGTGGTAAAATGGCAATGTTGAAAATATAAACATTCTGTGAACTTATGAGCGTGCGTAGGAACTGCGCAACGTAAGCTCATAAATCAGCCATTTTTGGGAATTTTTTCACCAAATTTTCAACATAGGGTTTTTGAGGACATACCTCATGAACTGTGACACTGTCATTTCATAAATCGGTTTTGAAAGGTGGTTCCGCACAGCGACCGCAAAATCACCTTTTGGGGCCGATTAATGTCATGACAGTGCCAGAATTCATGAGGAGGGGTCCAAAAAACTCCATGCTGAAAATTTGATGCCAAAATTCCAAAAAATTCCTGAGATATGCATCAAAGTTGAAAAAACCCTATTTATTCCTCTATACAGCTTACTGGCATTTCTTCAGTTCGCGGTCGGCTTTGAAGAGTGCAGACGTTTTCCCGGTCCACCGAAGATCGTCTCGCCGGCCTCCGGAGGTAAGTATGGGGTGAGGTGGAGGTGTGAGGAGATGGATGCGCAGAAGGTGGACGTGGGTTGGGGGGGCAAGACAATCAACGAGGGACCGTTTTTTTCTTTTCAGGTGTTTGTTTTCTTTTTAGGAAGACAACGCGAGACTTGTGCCACAGCTGGGGGGGCTCTCAGCGGGCAGCTGGAAGATTGGGAGGTCAGTGGAGCGGACGGGACTGGCCACCCCTGGCCAGCCATACAGATGTGTGCTATGCTGGGTGGGCTCCAGCTGGCAACTGGAAGTCTGTTTTTTGGGGGTTAATTGAGCTAACGAGGATGGGGCACCCCATCGCCATTCTCACTTATGCCACGCTTGAGTGCGCCCCAGCATGGCACCTAGAACTCTGGGAAGGAGCAGAGCCAACAGATTGGGCACCCCCGTCAGCCATACTGTGTGCGGCGGGCAGGGGGGAAGCGCTATTCAGAGACACTCAGAGGGTTGGGGAATATTTTTACAATACTGAACAGATGTGCCAACAGACGACAACTGGGTCTACTTTTTCAGTCTCTTTGGGGTTCTGTTTTCCTGCTTTTGTCAATGCCACTCCTACCCTGAACTGTGACTCAACATTCCAAGGATGGCAATTAGATCTTTTTTTGGAAACATTCCAAGGATGTCATTTTAGTCACTTGCCTCCTCCCAGAAAGACAGTCCTAGGAAAAGTTCACTTCAAAGTGAATTTATGTTCCAGGAAGAGAAAGCAGAGACGTATACAAGCAGGATTGCCAGCAATATGCTAATCAACACTATCTTATCGCTGCTCACTGAAGCGGTCTCTCCCTTTCAACTGTACGCCACTGCATTTTTAACTGCTGTCATAGACAGCTGCAGCATTCATTGGTAAATTGTGGCCGTGCCTGCAAGCACACTAACTGAATTGGAAGACAGGGTGCCACACCTACAAAAACTCGGATGATGACACTATGTTTCTGGCACATGCATGCAAGCAAACATAAAAATTATGTTACTGCTTCTCTTATGGTTGAAGCACAAAGTGTACAAAGTAGGAAATTAAAAAAAAAAACTTAGGGTACCATATCTCTGGAACTTTGGCAAACTGGGGGTGTGGTGTTACACCTTCCTCTGATTTGAATGCATGCATACATATAAATTGTCAGCAGATAAGGACCTCTTGGCCCACCCAGTCTGTCCTATCAACCTTTTACCTATTGTAAGACCCGATGCCCATCTCGAGCTCCGGAACACCCTCCTTTTGTTTCCAGGATACCCATGTATCTGTCCCATGCATTCTTAAATACCATGACTGTTTCAGTCTCTACTGTCTCTTCCAGGAGGCTATTCCAAGCATCCACCACCCTCTCCATGAAAAAGTACTTTCTCATGTCACCCCTGAGCAATCCCTGCTTTGATGTCATACAGTGACCCCTTGTTCTTGAGAAACTCTTTATTTGAAATATGCTCCCTTCCTGTACCCTGTTTATACCACTGAGGTATTTGAATGTCTTAATTATGCTCCCTCTTCCTCTTCACCACCAGGGAATACATATTCCGTTCCTTTAGTCTCTCCTCATAGGTCTTCCCCTGCATGCCCTGCACCATTTTATTAGCCCTTCTCTGAACCGCTTCCACCCTGTCTATGTCCTTCTTCAAATGGGGCCTCCAGAACTGAACTCCACACTCAAGGTGAGGCCTTACTAATGTCCCATACAGGGGCAAAATTATCTCCCTCCTTCTACTGGCAATACCCCTCCCTATGCATCTAAGCATTTGGCTAGCCTGTCATACTGCCTTTTTACATTGTCTAGCCAGACTTCCAGGTCTCTTTCCTGCTTTGTGACTAGCAGTTCATCCCCTCCCAGTTCATATGTTGCCCCATGGGTTACTGTGCCCTATGTGCATGATCCTGCACTTTTTGCACTGAAACCTAGTTGCTATGCTCGAGAGACCACTCCTCCAGTTTTTTAAGGTCCCTCTTCAATTTTTCATCTCCCCCGACTTGTCCATCCTATTGCATATTTTCATGTCATCCGTGAATAAATGTGCCTTCCCCTACAGCCCTTCCACAATGTCTACAATAAAGACACTAAAGAGGACCGGTCCAACACTGACCATTGTGGTACCCCGCTTGTCATATTTTCCTCACCAGAGTGTACCCCAATTACCACCACCCTTTGGCTCTTGACAGACAGCCAGTTCTCCACCCATCTAACTATTTTAGGACACGCCCCTAGGCTGCTCATTTTGTTTATCAGCCTTCTGTGAGGGACGATGTCGAAAGCCTTTCTGAAGTCCAGGTAGGCCATGTCCACCACCTCGCCCTGGTTGACCACTTTAGTCACCCAGTTAAAAACCTATTAGGTTTGTCTGGTAGGACCTCCCTCTGATGAATCCATGCTGCCCTGGGTCTGTCAGACCACTTGTGTCAAGGTATTCAACTAACCTTTCCTTCAGTAGTGATTCCATTATCTTGCCCACTACTGAAGTCAGGCTGACTGGCCTGTAATTGCCAGCCTCCTCACTATCACCATCTTGTGGAGTGGGACCACATCTGCTCTTTTCCAGTCAGCAGGTACCTCCCTGATTTCCAGTGACAGGTTGAACAGTGCCATTAGGGGTGCAACCAGCTCTTCCCTGAGCTCCTTTAGCACCCTGGAGTACACTATACCTGGTCCCATTGCCTTGTCCACGCTTAGCTTCTTTAGCTCACTCAGGACTCTTTCCTTCTTTAATGGGCTGGTGTCCACTGCTGTACCTTTTATGCCCCTGTCTTTCAGTTCTTGCCCTTCTCCCTCCTCCTCAGTGAATACTAAGTGGAAGTATTTAAGTATGTCTGCTTCTGATGGCCATCCTCTATGTGAGCCTCCCCTTTCAGTCTAATTATGCCCCTCCCTTTGTTTTCCTCCGTTCACTAACGTACCTATAGAATGTTTTATCCCCCTCCTTGATTGTTCTGCCTGTATTTTCTTCTGTTAGTGCCTTTGCCCTCCTAACTGCCCTCACTGTCTCCCTCTGCCTCTCTGGTAACATTTCCTGTCCTCTTCCTTCAGAGTTCTTTTGTGTTTTACGAAGGCTAGTTTCTTTTTCCTTACATTTTCCACGATCTCCCTAGTGAACCAGACTGGCCTCCTCCTCCTCCTCCTCCTGCTCATCTGGCTGACACATAGCTTGGTAGCCCTATCTATTCCCTGTCTTATTGAGGCCCACTGTTCCTCCATCCCTTTCTATTCCCCCATCTCTGCTAGGTCGTCCCCTCAGGCATACCCTCATCTTCTCAAAGTCAGCCTTCCAGAAGTCTAGGATCCTTGTTTTGGTGTGGCTTGGCTCCGGACCAGTTTTTATATGAAACCTCACAGTCCGATGGTCGCTGATCTCCAGGTGGTCCGACATCTCCACATGATCCACACAATCCCCATTTGTTAGTATCAGGTCCAGCACCACGCCCTCCCAAGTAGGTTCCTATACAAGTTGCCTGAGACATGCACCCTGTAATGAGTCCAGTATGTCCCTGCTCCTTGAAGCTGCCACAGCTGGGAGGCTCCAATCCACATCCAGAAAGTTGAATTCCCCCACCAGCAACAACTCTCCCTTGTTAGACATCTTTGTATTGCTCACATCAGATCTCTGTCCATCTCTTCTCCCTGTGTTAGAGGTCTGTAGACCAACCTAGGTGTAAAACTGATCCTTTCCTCTTCTCTAAAGCAACCCACAGTATCTCCACACCGTCCCTCTTGTATTTCTGTAGCCTTTATGCAGTCCCTCACATAAAGACCTACCCCACCCCACTTTTTGCCTACCCTATCCATTCTAAACAGAGTAAACCCTAGAATGACCAAGTCCCAGTCCTGGTGCTCCTTGTATCAGGTTTTTATGATGGCCAATAAATCCAGTCCCCCCTCTGCTATGGTGGCCTCTCAGTCCGCTATTTTGCTACCCAAGCTACTGGCATTCTCACACATGGCTCTCCACATGTTAAGCCCTTCCTTAATGCTGCCTTCTGTTTTAGCCCCCTTCCCTACTTGTGGGGGAGTGCCAGCTAGGCTTCCTCTTCCTTTGCTGACCCATTCTTCCTGTCTAGCCTCATACTCTCCCTTTAACAGTTTAACCTTAGCACCTCGTCTATGTACCCTTTCATCTTCTCCCTGAGAACTATCGACCCAGCCTCATTTCAGTGTAGCCCATCCTTTGCAAAGAACCCCTCATCCAACCACCGGTTTCCCCATCCTCCAAGACAAACAAACCCTTCTTCCCTGCACCAATCTCTTAGCTATCCATTAAATTCTTAAATCCTCCTTTGCCTCCCTGTGCTGGCGCTGGGGACTGGAATAATCTTAGAGAAGGTTACACAACTTACTACTATCCTACAACACTGCCAACTCCCTGAACCTTTTTTAAACCATCCCCACCTCATTCCCTGCCAAATCATTTGTTCCCAGGTGTATAATCAAGTGTGGCTTACTCCCCACCTCCTTCACCGCTTACAAGATCCTAGACCCCACCTTCCCTGCTTCCATCCTGGGTACACAGATGACCACTTGCCTTCTGTTCAGGTCCCATTTTTTTACTTGGTGTTTACCCTTTATGAATGAATCTCCAATGATCATCACCTTTTCTTCCCTCACCAGCTTGTTTTCTTGCTGCCTTGTCTGCTCCTGATAAGCTGCCCTCCCTCTCTGTCAAGTTACCTTTACCCATCCCGTTCTCCCATATGCGCCACCCCCCCAACTCTGCTCTACTTTCCCTTCTGTCTCTGGTGCCTCGCTTTCCTCCTGTTGTCCATTTCTAGTCCCTGCTGTCCACCTTTTCCCATTTTCTTTCACTTACCTACT
Organism: Neoceratodus forsteri; assembly: GCA_016271365.2. Classification (NCBI taxonomy): domain Eukaryota; kingdom Metazoa; phylum Chordata; order Ceratodontiformes; family Ceratodontidae; genus Neoceratodus; species Neoceratodus forsteri. The sequence continues at coordinate 1,278,407,139 of CM057459.1, read as the reverse complement.
TGTCCCTTTATTTTTGCCCTCTATCTGTCCTCTATCCCCCCCCCCACCATGCTCTACTGATCTCTTCTGTCTCATTATAATTGTTTTTTTTCTCAAGGTTGTTCTGACCCTCAACTCCCTTCTGCTCCTTCTGGTCCTCCACACTTGCCAGCGCTTCATATCTAGGTGCAGTAGTACCCTTATCTCCTGTGTAATCTCCCACATCCCTTTTCCTTGACCCCCCCCATAGCTTTTATGTACAGGATCCCTCTCCTCCCTCCATTTCTCCTTAACTCCTGCCAATGACAATTTCTAGCACCCTTTAGCTTGTGTGAGTCTGCTGTCTCCAACTGCCTTTGGAACCCCCCCTGCCTCCCTCCTGGATGTGCCATCCCCCTGGCTTATGGCGCCACAAATTTCCCCCTTATTCCATGCACATTCCTCCAATCAACCCCCTCTCTTTCTAATTCTCATCTTAGCCAGTTGAATCATGTGATGCAGTGCTGGCAATACTCTAATATTAGCCCCCTCTGTACCCTAATATCAACACCCTCTTTGCAACTATTGCAATGTGTGACAGGGTTGAATAAGACCCTGTCACATTTGTTATGCAGACAGAATTTAAATGCAAGGGTCTGTTCTATCCTCCCTTTGCTATCTCTTCTCTGTCTGACTGTGCAACCAAATTTTCTTGTGAGACCTAGGAAATGATTACTCAGACGGTTTCGCGATTCTCTGCCTCTCGCTATCTCTCTGCCTTCCCTTGCTGTTTCTGTCTTTTCTTCCCCCTTGTATATCTGCAGGTATAAAAATATATGTGAATCTTTATGCGGAAATGTCACTGATACTGGGAACCCTTTGTTTAAAACTGTATATAGTTATACTGTTGAAATGTTTGCAAAGCTATTTGGAACTCAATGGGGTTAACCTGAGATACAGATTTTAAGCCTTTTGCAGAGTTGTCAACAAAAGGACAGTTATGGATCACTATGTTCTTTTTGCTGAACCCACATCAAAACTGACAAGAACACTCTGTAAACGTACAAGAACATTCTGTGAGAAGCAGGCTCTCTTAATGAGATCCCAGACAAAGACTTATAAAAAGAGCAGCAATGCTTTTGCTAGAGAGACAAGTAGAGTGAGTGCATGAAACTTGGAATTAAGAGATACCCTCAGAAAAAGGACTTTGTTTTCTCTGTTTGTACTGCCTTTGTAAATAGCTATACTGAATAATTTTTATTTTTTATTTTGCTATTATTGAGAAAAATAAAATGCTATTTGCGAATTCTGAAACTACTCCTCATTCTCCTATGCTTCCTGACCTGTGCCTCAATGACACAATGTCATTCAGTTTTGTTTGACAAGACAGGGCTGATAGTAGGGGAACACCAACACTGCGCTGCAGGATCGTTCAAACCACGAGGATCACTACAACACCCATTTGCCAAGGTTCCAGGGACATTTTACCCTCATTTTTCATTTTCTTACTTTGTACACCATGTGCTTCAGCCTTAATAGATGCGTTATCATAGTTATTTTTAATTAATGTCCCCACTTTTTGAAAAACATATGTAACAAATGACACCTTTAGCTTTTGCCATGATTATCCCCATTATAAACACTTCATAGTGATGCTCACTGCATCAGACTTCTAGATTGCTACATGACTTGTCCTTCAGGTCACTCACAAAGCAGCTGCACAGTAACGCGCACTGCACCAGAGTAGTACCTTGCCTTGTGAGTGAACCTGTGAGTCATTCAAGAAGCAAGTCAGTGATGTACTGTCAAATATTTAATAATAGGCTCGCAGGCATTAAAAAGTGGATCCCTACTCTTCCTCTCCCATTCATTTAAATGGGTGACAAAATTTAACCACCACCTTTATGGAGTTTGTGAGAGCCCCCTCCAGCACATCACTGAAGCAGGTGCATAGTGATGTGCACTCCACCATACTTGTAGCGTGTTTCATGAAGCAGCTGCATATGTACTGGACTTCAGCTGCATGTTCACAGACATGGGCCTACAGAGCCATCTATGATTTTCTCATTTTGAGACTAGGGCCAGGATTCTAGAATGCATATAATACGGAGTGTAAAATGGTTTAACACCTGGCTAGCACCACTTAGCATCCTAAATGCAGGGAATTGGATGAATGTGCCATATTGGAAGGTACAGTTAGCATGGCACTAACCCATTTGCGAGAGGCACTAAAATATGCCAGTGATATACAAGCAGCTGAATGTGCTTGCATAAAGGTGCACTGCCATATTCAAACGTGCAGAGGTGGTAAATAGCCATTAGTGCCTCACTATTTACCACCTCCCCAAACCTGGTTTTAGGGCAGATGAGCCTCCCCTACCCCCACACTGCCCACCCAGTATGTATTCGATGACATCCCTGGCTCTAAGTGGTCCTCCCACCCCCACAGTCTCCTGACTAGTATATTACATATTAGTCCCCTACATCTACTGGTCCCCCATCTCTCTCCCAATCTGGGTATCAGGCAATCATACAAACAAAAAAACTCCCTACCCATCAGCACCCATGCCAACCCCCCCCCCAATTCAAGGAAAAAATACCCCATTCCTCCAGCACACTTAGCACCCATCTCATACCCACTCTCCACCCCACACATCCATCTTTAAAGTATAATCCAGTGTTGGACAACTGGTACAATCCTCCTTCCACCTTGGCTGGTTCTATTAAAGTAAAAAAAAAGTGTAATCACAAAATTCACTTCTCGTGTATGCATCTGGACTTAGGTTTTGTTTTGTTTTTTCCCTTTGAGCATAACTTGGCATTGTAGGCCCAAATGTTCAGGGCACCCAAGTTGCCATCCCACCTCATGACCATGTAAGTTGCACTTCAGTTTTTTTTTTCTTTTTCTTCGAAAGTTGGTAACTGGAGAGGCACACTGAGCCAAGGCTTGTTTCCAGGTGCGAACCAGGGAGGGGAATGGTGGAAGAACAGCAGCACAGTACAGACTAGCAACACAACTAAACAACTTACAGTAAAAAAATTGGTACAAGTTAGAATAAACATAAATACTAAACAACTGTATGTGCAGAGGATAAAGTGCACTACAGCTCAATAAGAAGGCCTAGCAAGTGCATATTCAGAAGTAGCAGAAATAACTGGTGGACAAGAACAATGCAGGCTATAGGAGATTGACCTGATGGGTATGTCAGCTGCCTGACCTCATAATGAAGGGAGAAACTGTAATGGTGTGGAAGTTAAACCATGGCAGGAGCGGGGACCCAACTGACTGCTTACTAAAATGGATTAAAGCTTGGCTGTGATGGTATCGGGAGGAATAGTAATAGGAACAGGTGGGGAAGGGCTGAAGTTTCAACTGGTGCCTGAGGGAGTTAGGGATGGGGAGAAGCAAAGGAAGGGGGGGGGGAGGTTTGTTCCAGAGTGAGGGAAGTTGATAGGAGAAGGCAGATTGCCCAGCAGAGGAGCGAGGGTGAGGAGTGGCAAAGATGTGATGATCCCTGGAATGGAGGGAACAGAAAGCAGAGAAGTGTTGGGAGAGGAAACAGGAGAGGTAAGAGGGAAGGAAACCAAACCAGTATTTGGATATGAAGGAGATACAGTGAGCCTGATGATAAGAGGACAGAGGAGGGATGAATAGGGATGAATACAGAGAACAATGGTGGGTATGAGGAGGGAGTCTGTAGCAAAACGGCAAGTTGTAGAGGATGTCCAGTCTGTTCAGGGAAGTGGAAGGGATGATGCCATAGACCATATCTGTGTAGCTGAAGACCATGAACACCATGTTGGTAACAAGCTGTCTGTGGACATGCAGAGATAAGTAGTCTTTGTTGCAGTATAGGGCACCAAGCTTGGGATGGAGTTTTGCATGGATGGCATTGATATGAGCTAAGAAATCAAGCTTACAGTCTAGCCACACTCTATGGTACTTGAAGGACAGAACTGCTTCAAGAGACATGCCATCCAGAGTGGTGAACATTGGGTAGGCAGTGAGTCTGGTCAGTTTCTGACTGGTACCAAAAGTCATGGACACTGGTTTTTGTGTTGACTCCAAGTTGGTTGGCTTGAAACCAGCACAAAATGCTGCTGAAGTCCTACTGGAACAAGTCTTCCATAACTGCAGTGGAGGGACTGGAGGTGAAGATGACTGTCATCTGCAAATATGTGGATATGCAAGATGGCACAGACAAAGAAGGGGTCATTCAGGAAGATGAAGAAAAGGACGGTATCCAGGATGGAGATCTGTGGGACCCCAGCCTTGACAGGAAGTGGAGGTGACGGGGCACTTCCAACAGTACCAACTGTTGTCAGACCATAAGGTAGGAATGGAATCAAGCAACAGAAGGAGCTGAGAGGTCAGCAGAACTCAGTTTGTCTAGAAGGAGTGGGTGGGTGGGACACAGAGTCGAAGGCTTTGACCAGACCAATGAATGTAGCTCCGTAATGTGCCCTAAAACTTTCCAGGAGAACAAAGAATCAGTGACATTCAGCAGGGAGGAGACAGCAGAATGGTGCTTCCAAACTTCTGAACCTCCTCAACAAACTACAGCACGATTTCTGCCACACCAGGCACTTGGGTTAATATCCCAATACTGACACTGTAGTGCAGCATGAAGGGGGTCCTGCACTCCTGAGGTGCCGTCTTTCGGATGAGACGTTAAACCGAGGTCCCATCTGCCTGTTCTGGTGGTAGTTCAGGTGGATGTTAAAGATCCCATGGCACTTATCGAAAAGAGCAGGGGAATTTCCCAGGTGCAATGGCCAAATTTCCTCCATTCACGAAAAATATCAACAACAGCTTAATCTGGTTCAAGGTCAGTTGGCCTTCATCTGTATCCCCTTCCCCAGGGTCGTGCCTGAAAATAGGCAGGATTTGTCTAGTGCACTTACCCGGTCAACAAAAACTAAATAAATAAATAAATAAACTCTAATCCAACTCCACTTCTCACAGGAAGTCATACATTGGTTCCAGAACTACCTCAGTGATAGGTCCCATTCCACCATAACTGATGGTCAATATTCTGACATCCACCATATAAAATACGGGGGTCCCACAAGGCTCCATTCTAGGTCCCTTACTTTTCTTCCTAGACATTAACTCCCTCCCTTCCATCTGTGCTAACACCGAACTAATACTTTACACAGATGACGCAGCTCTATATTGCAAAGATAGGTGCCACACCACCCTCAACAAACTACAGCACGATTTCTGCCAACTGCACTCTTGGTTCTCCACCCATGGCCTAGTCCTTAACAACAAAAAGACTAAGTCCATGGTGCTCTCAGGCCCTAGAAAAAAACTCCCATTTTGAGTTTACACTTACAGACAATGATGGCAACCCCATTGAGAGGGTCAATAAAGTTAAATACCTTGGGATCTATCTGGATTCCCACCTCTCCTGCAAACATCACACCACCCAGCTTATAACTAAAATCCATCAAAGTCTGAGAATGTTCTGTAGAATTAAGCAATTCCTCATCCCTGAAACCAGAGCACTTCCAGCCAACAGTGTCCGCCTACCTCTCATCGACTATGGTTCTTTAATCTGCTCCTCCATCTCATCCCTCTAGATGATCAGCAAGCTAAACTCCACCTACCATTCCATCGTTAAATTCATCGCCGGACTCCCTAAAAGCACTCATCACTGCCATCTCTATCAGGCCACCAACTGGCTCTCTCCCTTGAAAACAGAATTAACTCCAAAATCCTGACTTTCTTCAAGAAAGTACTTCACAGCCTGCTTCATCACAGCATCACTTCCTGCTACCAGAAAGCGACCAATACCCGTACCACAAGATCCACCCCTTATCTGTCCTTCCTTATTCTATTTTTCCAATCCTCACATGGACTTCACTCCTTCTCCTACAGGGGGACCAAACTTTTCAACTCCATCCCATCATCCCTCACCCACTGTACCTCAACTAGAGCCTTAAAACACAACATCAAGCACTACCTCTTCGAAAAGCCTAACTGCTCTTGTCTCTGATTATCCCCCCATTCTTCATCCCTCCCCTTTCCTCTGTTAAATCTCATGTCACATATTCATTTTCAGCTTGATTTTGTACCTGTACACTGTTTACCCCCTGATTGATCTATGTTTCTCATGTATCCCCTCCAACTGGATGCCTGTGAAAATGGACAGTACTGCTCACATGCCTTTCTGTACAAAAAATAACAAGCATTTGTCAATGCCGAAAGTTGTCATGCTGGCATTGACAGTGGCAGAGCTAGAGATGCATAGCGCTGTGATTTTCTGAATGTGTCCCAAAAGGTGATTTTCCACAGCGAGCACACCATTGTACGCCACAATGGCGGAAACGCATTTTGGGCAGGCTGTGAGAAATGGCAGCTGGACTGTTGACAAGGAGGTGACAAATACCAGCGTGAAAATGTGTAAGAAAATATTGCAGATTTATGAAGTCAAAGGTGTGTGGAAACTGCGCAACACACGCTTGCAACACAGTCATTTTATGGACTTTGGGCACCAAATTTTCAACACAGGCATTTTAGGACCTCTGCTCATAAACAGTGTCACCGTCATTTCCTCAAGCTGTCCCGAAAACTGATTTTGCACAGCGGCCATGCAATTGTGCGCCGGACATGCAAAAACACATTTTAGCCAGCTATACTGTTCATAAGGAGGTGTCGAAAAATGCCAATGATGAACAGCTGGAGTGAAACTATTACAAGTTCACAAAGTAAGAGCATGCGTGCAAACTGCACAACGTACACTCGTAAAACACTCATTTTATTAACTTTTGTCCCCAAATTTTCAACATAGGCATTTTAGGACATCTGCTAATGAACAGTGTCACTGTCATTTTAATAATGTGTCTCAAACACGGACTTTCCACAGTGACAGCGCTATTCTGCGCCTGAAGTGCAAAAACAGATTTTGGTTAGGATGTGAAAAATGACAGCTGTACTGTTCATTAGGAGGTGCAGAACAATGGCACTGTTGAAAATCTGAGTGAATTATTATAAGTTACGAACTTATGAGTGAGCGTGACCAACATAGCACGCGAACGCACGCATAACACAGTGATTTTATGGAGTATTGTTACCAAATTTTCAACATAGGCATTTTAGGACCTCTGCTCATGAACAGTGTCACTGCCATTTTTGTAATGTGTCCCGGACACTGATTTCCCACAGCGACCACGCTATTCTGTGCCGGAAGTGCAAAACACATTTCAGCCAGGATGTGAAAAATGACAGCTGCATGGTTCACAAGAAGTTGCGGTAAAATGGCAATGTTGAGAATCTGGCATGAAAATATTACAAATTCGCTAACTTACGAGCATGCATAACAACTGCGCAATGCACACTCGTAAAACAGTAATTTTTGGATTTGTCCCACCAGATTTGCAGCATAGGCTTTTTTAGAGCCCCCCTGATGAACAGTGGCACTGTCATTTTGTTACTCGGTCCCGAAAGGTGATTCCACGCAGTGACTGCGAAATCACCTTTCAGGACAGAATAATGCCATGACAGTGACAGAATTCATGAGGAGAGGTCCCAAAAATCCCATGTTGAAAATTTGGTGCCAAAATTCCCTACAATGCCTGAGATATGCACTATGGTGCATAAAGTTGAAAAATCTATTTATTCCATTATACAGCTTACTGGCATTTCTTCAGTTCGTAGTCGGCTTTGAAAGTGCAGACATGTTCCCGGTAACTGAAGATCGTCGTGCTGGACTCCGGAGGCATCGGTTGGGGGGTGGGGAGGCAGGGTGCACAGAGGGTGGGTGCAGGTGGGCCAGGAAGACCACAGGGAAAGTTTTTGTTTTACAGGTTAAAAAAAATAAAATAAACATCACAGGACATTTTTTTTTTTTATGGGGATTTGGCATGCTGGGGTGGGCTCCCAGCATGCCACCTAACTGTCTGGGGGGGTTCTGTAGTAGAGGGGGATTAGGCACCCTCATTGGCACATAACACAAAGAGGGGGTTGGAATTTATGCAGACGGGGACTGGGCACCCCCGTCAGCACACAAAGAAAGTGGAGGGGGCAGAGCCGAGGCACATTGGGCACCCCCTCGGCATTTAACAATGGGGAGGGTTCGTTATGCTGACGGAGAGTGGGCTCCTCCATCGGCACACAAGGAAAGTGTGGGGGTAAGGCCTGGGATTGGGCACCCCCGACATATAACAAATGGGGTGCTTTTATACAGGAGTGGGCCCTGTCGCACATGCGATAGGGGCAGGGTAAACCAACAGGGATTGGGCACTCAAGTCAGAAGTTTGGCCATGCTCATAATGTCGGCTAGCACGTCCAGAGAAGGTCCGCTTTGCTCAGATTGCAGCAGACCTTTTCTTAGATGTGCTCGCCACATTATGTATGCATGGTGCGGTGCAGGCATGCAGGCTGATTGGGGAATGAGGGACGCACCTACTGATGCATGCCCTGCATTTGCCCAATAGCGGCCGCGCCTCCAAATCCCCACTGTCGCAAGATGTTGGCTGCACAAGCGTGCCAACATAAAAATGAAAAGAAACCAGACTGGAAAAGTGAGAGGAAGCTGGAAGATGAAAGAAAATTGAGGGGTCTAGAATGGACAGATTTCTCTTGCAGTTTAGAGAGGGAGGGGATGAGGGGGATGGAGCAGAAGTTACCAGGGAAGGAGAGATCACGCCCTTTGTGAAGTGGAATAACTTTGCCCAACTTCCAGGACTGTGGAATGGCACTAAGGGAGAAGGAAACATTGAGTAGGTCAGTATAGGGAGCTGCAATGATAAGAGCTGAGAGGTGGAGGAGCTTCGGGTCCAGACCGTCAGGGCTGGACTGTGACAGGTTGAGGAGGAAAAGGCAAACAGGATTTCTATGATGATGACTGGGAGCAAGTAGAAAGCTGGTGTGGAACTGGGGCACAAACTGTGCTTTTGGGGGCTGACCCCCCCCAAAAAAACATTCTGTGTTAGATTTACAAGGTGCCACGTAAGTGATCGTGGGGGGGAGGGGGGCAACTTGGGCACTTTGAAAATATAGGTCCAAAATGGCCAATAATGAGTAAAAGAAAAACAACTTGAAAAAAACTGCTCTGAAATTCATGTTCTATGTACGCATGTGGACTTAGTTTCTTTCAGTTTTTCTTTTGTTTTGTTTTTTTATCATAACTTGGCCATTTTGGGCCCAAAGTTTCAGTGTGGCCATTTGCAACTACTTAAATGGCACCTTGTAAATCAAAACCGCATTTTGGGTTGTGTGTCTGACCCCAAAACATGTTTTGGGTCACATTAATAAGGTGCCACTTATGCGGTCAGATGGGGGGGATTTCAGTTTATGCAGTCTGAGTTAGAGCACAATCAAGGGACACTGAAGAATTGTGATGAGGGACTTAGTAGGCATCAATGAAGAGGAGGAGGAAGGTGGCATAGGTGCTAGAGGGTGGTCAATGGTGAGTTTCCATTGCATGGTGGGCAGGATGGGGGTACCAGCAGCAAGGATGGGCACACGCCATTGTTGGGTTTTCAGGTGAGCAGGAGGTAGTGTCAGTAGCTGGGTTGGGCACCCGCCATAGGTTAGTTTTGTTAGAGATCAGGTGGGTGGGGTTGGGTAATGATCGCTGGTCAATTTTATTACATACTAGGCATGCAAGAGGGGGTACTGGTGGCAGAGCTGGGTACTCGACACTGGTGGGTTTAACAAGAGATTGGGCAAGCAGACAGGAGGGAGGTACCAGAGGCAGGCTTTGGCTCCATCCACCGATCAGTTTTATTAGAGACAGGGTCAGAGGGGGTACCAGCATTGGGGTTGGGCACTTGCCACCGGTGGGTTTAACAAGAGGATGAATGGACCCATTGGTGCAGCAGTAGCACTATCATTAGCGACACCAGCGACCCTTGTTTGGGAACGAGCACAGGTTGTTGAGAGCTGGCTGGGGGGAGGAGGATGGAGTGTCCCAGAGGACACACACACTTCCTCCAGAAAGGGAGGGTAGCCAGCTCTGCTGCCTTACTGTCATCTGGATGACCACAGGTGGCAATGCCGTAGAGCAGTTCAGAGGGAAGGAAGATGCAGGCTGATGTCACGTTATGCATGTTTGCGTGCATGTGCGCCCATGACACCTGCATCTCTAGGCATGGAAGGGTGAAAAGATGAGCCCCCCCATGCAGCATGACAGCCCCACCACAATTGCAGGCCCTGCACTTACCAACCTGGGTACTCTCCTGATGGATGGGTAATGTGCACCCAAGGGACCTTGCCCCATCCTGAGGGCTCCGCTGTGGGGGTAAACCACGAGGGTAACATAGGAGCAAGGTAAGATGCAGGAAAAGGTGAGGTAATGGGGCTGGGGTGTGGTGGAGCCTGCAGTAGATGCCAAGTGCAAAGGGGAGCAAGGAGCATAAACAGAAAAAGAAAAAAAAAGAAGAAGAAAAATAAGAAGTTGGGTGGAAAAGAATACAACAGCTCATCTCCCAGCCTAAAATATCCCCCTACTTTTTTTTTTTTTCATATAAATGACCATGTGGGCAAGCAAATGATCATTGGGTCAAAACTGTGGTAAGAGAGATATCAGCTTGAGGTCACCGAAAAATAAAAGTAGTCCATAAAACTGAGCATACTACCCAAGAGTGTGAGCTGAATTTTTTGGCTCTGGATCCCTTATAGAAGACTGGGGGATGACAGGCAGGTGTTTGTGGCTCTATGGAGAAGATATTCTTGAAGACCTGGAGTTTCAGTAAGTGACTCCTACTTCTCTATTAAGCCCCACATTTTAGTCATGTAGCAAGCTTCCCATTAAAGAGGGAGAAACAGTCTCAATCTTAGAGGCATGAAAGTTTAAGTCCTCAGTGTGGGAAAACTAAAGCTTGGATGTGCCTGATTCATCCTTACCCATAAGCAGGATGATTGGGTGCTGCTGATTTCAAGGGACCCAAGGGGTAGCTACCTCTGACAGCTGCCTCACCACCCACTGTGAGAAGAGAGAAATCTCCTGGGATGGCACTGCTGCAGGTGACAGGATCTAAGTGGGACAGGCATAGCAGATGCTACTGAGTAAGAGGCTACCTCCAAGACATGGTAAGAGGCCCTTGTCTGGTACTGAGCTTCTTCCATACCCTTAGCAACTCCGCCAAGTCCAGCCCACACTTTGTCACTTGCAGGCATTTCAGACAACAAGGTGTGCATCTGAGAACACAGGTGTTGCTGGTAAGCTGCCATATGGGCCTTGGGTGACACTATGGTCAGGGATGACTGGGTTGTAAAAACATCTTCCTCCCCAAAGTGTAAATCTCCCTAAATGTCAGTGATGGAGGGTATAGCCTGATCACAGATATGGGTATGCTCCTCTCTGGTGTCAGGAGGACATCAATCCCCCAGCGGGTTGACTGATCTCTGAAGGAGACCTGTTTAAAGTCAAGTACCCACTCAGGAGGCCCCTTCGAGTGGGGGTGGGGGGGTGAAAGTGCGGCTCTGGACCACCATGGTGGCCATTTCCAGAGCAGTATACCTGGGATAGATCACTAAAGTGTCATCGCTGGGCAACATCTAGCAACCCAGTGACACGGCATTAGGGTTTCTGCCCACTAAACAGAGTTAGTTGAATGCCATCTGCATCTCCTGTATGCATCACTGGAACAGTATATCTTCTGCAGCAGAGGAGATGTAGATTGAGGAATTCGTTATCCTCTGAAAAGAATGTCGAAGGAAAAAAGCCTGGATCCCACCAGAGAATGGAGACTGAGTGGCATAGGAAACAGTGCTGGGTTAGTTTTTCTGCACCAGCGCTGAACATTTCCCATCCGCTGATGGAACTGCTGCTGGGACATGTGTTTCTAAAGCCTGAGGGTCTCAGCCACCCCATCAGAAAGAGACTCAGGCATGTGAGGTGGTAGCCTAAAAGGGATGTTGGTGGCCAGTTAATCCACCATACCCACCACCCAGTTTCCAATCTTGTGGTCCGCTTAGAGTCCTCAGCTAAAAGGAGAAGCAAGTGAAGCCTCCCAACCAGTACCACCAACTCCAGTAGTGTCTAGTGGATGGGTGTCGACAGCAGGAGTCTCTAGCAGGATTATAACTGGATGGTTCCTGAAGGACCTTGCTGCAGGCAATATCCCAGATCCACGTCAACAGCGACATAGGTGACAGCATTGCTTCTGGTGTCATCAATGAAGCCTATCCAGTGCCGGATCTGGGACTGACACCATGAGTGACATCAGCACCAAGTCCCACACTGACAACTGCGCTAGTTGTTGCACCAGCCCTGACACCAAGCCTGGTGACAACATACAGCATTGATGCTGTCAGGACAGTGGGTGACACCACAGTCTGGTGTCGATTCCAGTCATGAGGTCTGGCACAGATGGTTATCAGACTGTGATGGGCATTTATCTGACTGCAAAGAAGGGGCAAAGGTCTATCCAACACCACCACCTGAGACTCCCACATGACCCCAACTCAGTTGGAGGAGGAAAAGCTCAGTACCTGGATCGTTTCCGTAGAGTGGTCAGGAGCCAGGAGCACAGCCTCACAACCTACCTTGAGACTGCCCTTGTCAATGCCTGCCCACGAATCTTGGGACACGATGTCCCAGCCTCAGAGCTCGAATCTCCAGTGTCTAGACATCAAATGCAGCACAGGCCCTCCAAATTATAGTCGGTCCAAGGCAAGTGAAACAATGTGTATTTCTGTTAGTGCAGGCAATATTTTTCCCACACTGACAATGCCAGAAAAGAGGCCAAAAGTTTTGATGGCATTTGATTTTTGGAACTTAATATGACACTTTTGGAAAGAAAACATAACGAGAAAAAGAAGCAAGACAGTCATTGTTCACTCCCATGCTGTGCACTCGACAATGGGGAAAAACAAAACTGAGGCTGTTAGGGTGGTAATGATGGTTACTGGCTCCTGTGTGTGGTGTTGTACATGCACTGGTGAAGGCAATGTTGTTGGTGCCCTGGAAAGGAGTCATCACAAGATTATCCTGTAACAACCGTTTTGTTATGAAATGTATTTGTATGTTGTAAAACTTTGTTCTGCCTTTTTTTTGAAGCAATAAGAAAAAACAAGAACAACACTGCATGAAGGAAAAAATACATGATAGCTGTACAATTGAGACAAGCAGTTGCTAGGTATGGAGTCTACTAAGATAAATTAAACAAATACAAGAAATAAACAGTGAAAACTACAACAAACTAGACAGGAAAGCTATTTGTGGCAACTAGAAGTTCTAGTTCCTGCTGAGATCATAGCTCTATGAAGCTTCCCTTTCTTCCCTCAAATATCAGCTCAAATCTCTTTCTGCCCCCTTCAGCTCCTGCCCTTGCCCTAGTTAATTCTGCCAAAGTTACTCTCATGTGCTTAGTCAGTTCCTGAACTACTGTTTAAATTTACATACACTAGCCTATACACATTTTACTGTATTGTATTTTCTGTTTAATTTATATTTTTGCTACACTACGAATTTTTTTCACCATGTATACTTTGTGTATTTTGCCTACACATTGTATGTTTTGTCTCCCCATTTTCCTTGCCCTGGTCACACCGAGAAACAAGCCTTGGCTCAGTGTAATTTTCCCAGCTGCCAAGTCACAATTAATAAATAAGATAGGGAAGAATGGAAGCAGTTGGGGCCAGTGTTATTTATAACATCAGTGTGCATGACACCATAAGTCAAAGCTGTCCGCATAGCGTACACCAGCCCTAAAGGTCTGGTTTCCAGAGTCCTAGTGCCTCTGGCTATAAGATTAAAGAGTGGTGGTGCTCTATGGAGGATATGGACTCTTAAAAGATTCAAGGAATCAGGATGCACATCCAAGGCAGAAGGTCTGGGGAACACCCTGTGCTATCATACACAGTTAATTATGCCTCTGATTGAAGCCATCGTCCATGTCACTTACTGTGGTGCAAGAGCTGATCTCTTGACGTCACCACACTGGCCGTAAAGGGTGCTTTGTGGCTGTAGCTTTTATGTGTGGCAAAAACCAGGACAACACGAAATTGGAATGTTGAGTGCAGTAAACTAATTGAAAACAGCATGCCAACTCCCATCATGAACTAATTAATCACCTCATTCATTTTCTTTATTGTTTCTTAATTGTGATTGATTTAAAAAGTACACACTGGCAATAAAAGCACTGTGGCTTCTAACAAGGAAACCACAGTGGGCTATTATTGCCCTGTCCTTGGAAGCAATTAAACATTGTTAAAACAAACTGTGGTATGGTTGCAGATTCGCTAATAACACTAGTCATACTGTAAATATATCCAGATGAAATATCCAACAATTGATAATATGTAGTCTCCCAACCCCAATTCTGTGGTCTGTAGGTTTACTTGCATACTGTAGCCTCCGGGTTTATCAGCTATAGTGGTTTATTAACGCAGTAAGGAACAACAGGCAGTGTGTGTATGATAATCACCTGCTTGGGGCATTTCAAAATACTGTATGAGGGGGAGCGAAAGGCCTGGCTCCAACCCTCAACAATACAATTATCTCATGATAACCTCCACACCCTCTGGAGATGCCTTATTGCTAATGGGACAATATGAGTCATGGAAGACTAGAGTTCTTTTTTTAATTTTAATGAAATATTTTATTCAACATGCAGCACATGTGTTTCAGTTTAGAATGTTGAACAGATACATCGAGAGAAAATGAATCCTGCTCACCAATTTCACAAACCCTTGCATACAATCAGTTGTATATTTATTTCGTTTTTGTTGACCGGGTAGGGTGCACTAGGCAGGCAGTTGCCTATTTTCAGGCACATTACAAAACAGAAGAGATTACAAATACAAGGGGAAGCAGAATAGTGCTTGGTTCCCAATAGACAGGATTGAGTAACGTGAACAAACAACAATCGGTACAGGGATTCAGAGTTATGCATTACATCATAATATTGAACGTTCTTAATGACAAGAGTGAAACATGGACCCCCACCCCACCCCGCGGTTACTTCATAAGTAAAACAGCAAGCAAAAGTAACTAATCAAATAGAAAAAATGGAGACTGCAAGAACTGCAAACCATGCAAATGCTATGGCAAGGCATTTTGTGGAAGCAGGACATGGCTCTGTAGCAACCTTACATTTCATTAATTAACAAGGTGGAAGTGGGCCTGCATAGTGGGGACCTCCAGAGAAAATTATCACAATGAGAAGCATTTTGGATCAGTGGACTCAGTACTGTTGCACCATCTAGACTCAGTGGGAACTTCTTCTCAACCGATTTGTCTGAAACCTGTTGCCTTGTTGGACGTCTGTTACCTTGTTGGACTTGTGTGCTTTTAGTAACCCTCTAAGCCTCCTGGTGGGGTTTCTTGAGACATTCAGTTCATTTTTTGTATTAGTTTCTGACACACTTTTAGGCCCTTGTCTAAGGTGTCTACTCTTAGTCCTTTTTGCTCTTTCTTGTCTGTTTACCCCTAATTCCCCCATCTCCCATTTTTTCACTCCCCGTCTTCTTCGTTTCCTCTTCTCCTTGACATATGGGCTAATTCACTCTTACACTTCTTTCCTGCAGAGTTAAGAAGGTCTGCACAAATTTCATGGTAGATTCTTTTTCTACTTTGCTTTTTTACCATATGCTTTTTTACATTTTGTTTTACACTTAGCTTTCTCTCTGGATGGACCTCTTGTGTTAAGGGATGACAAATCGCCTAAATGTTTAACACTTAGTGGTTTTGCTTGTCAGTAATGTATGTCATCTCAAGGCCAACCCACTTACTCACTTCATAAGCCTCTTTAAGGTATTTAATGTGGCACCTTAGTCTACTCACCAGCTCTCAGGAAGGCAAAAACTGCTAAAATGTTAGCTTGTCAGTGCATGCTTTGTCTCTGCATGCCTTCTTACATGTATGTACACACAAGCTATGGGATTTTAATCTCACATCTCCTTCTCTTTGGTTTTGAATGCCATAAAGAGATAAATTCTGGTTGTCTCAAATGGTTTGCACGTCCAGAATAAACTCTGCATATTTGAAGCCATCCCACGTTCTATGCTGCAGCTGTGCAAGTCATGAATGTTTAAACCAGTCACAGTAAACTTTTACTGGAGTTGAAAAGTGACTATGCAGCTTGGAAAGTGTAATTCATGGGAAGCTCCCCTTCACTGTTATGTAGTATTGTTTCCCCCAAACTGAGTACACCCACCCCCTACTGTATCCCCCTGCAGGTTTCAAGCATCCCCTTTTGCAATAAAAAATATGTAATGAATAATAATCTGTCATCCATTTCTTCACCTTTGAGGCCTCAGATCTCCAATGCACCTGGACTCTGAAGGGGCAGATGCCACACTATTAGTGTTATTTTTTTTTTATTCAATCCACTTTATTGACTTTACAGAGAATAATTGTACCATAACAATTCTACATACGCCTAACACCAATGTTCATTGAATAGTAATTGTATGTAGGTAACAACGGTGGAAATAGTATTCCCCATAAAAACTTTTAACTTTCCAGCCATACCACTCCATTCACCATTCCCTTCAAGGGTGATCCCCAGCCTTCCCCCAGCATCTACCCTCACAGGAGAACCACACAGTTTCCTTTAATAAAATAGAATAACGTTGAATAAGGGGCTCGGGAAGTATAGTAAACCCATCCTTTGGGGTTTGAAGGGCATTATAAAACTACGGTTTCCAGGTCATCAAGACCGCCTCTAGCTGTCCCCATTTTGTATTATAGGATTGTATCTTATTATTCATTTTTGCTATGTGTAATTCTAATTTCAGTGCCAACATGACCTCACTATACCATTCAACCACCGATGGAGTCTTAACCTCTTTCCAGTGCCTGAGAATAACTGCATTTGCAGCTGCAGATATAATAGCCGTAAAAGCTTTCCTTTGTGTACCCAAATCACTGGGGAACACATTTAGCAAACATACCTCCGGTGTAAAAAAAGGCTCTAGCCCAAATACTGATTGCACAGATTTACCGATACAGCTCCAAAAGGGGTGAACTGCGGTGCAGATCCATAAAACGTGATATAAATCACCCTCTCCGGTCCCGCATCTGTTGCATCTGGGTAATTCTAATTTTCCCATTTTGTGTAATTTTGAGGGAGTGTAATATAAGTTATGTATAATATTAAATTGCTGCAGCTTATATCGATCCTGTCTAATATATTTGCTACTATTTTTCCATACCTGCTCCCATACTTTTTCCTCTTCAAGCTTTAATCTCTGTTTCCAGTATTCACTAATTTTGGTGGGGTTCCATTTATCTCTAGTCTGGAATTCATGGTATATTTTGGTCATTGGATGCTTTTGTTTTGCAATCTTTAAGAGAGAAGACTGCTCAAATCCCTCTACATCCTTTTTTCCAGCTTTCGCTAGGTGGGCTTTTATCGAGTCCCTAATCTGCAAATACTTGTAAATTTTCTCGTTTAACTCTGGTACTAGAATGCAAGCTTGTTCATATGATAAGTTCCCTTTAGGAGCCAAATCTCCCAACGTTAACCCACTTAGTGGTTTCAGGAACTTGGCAGTGATTGGAGTTCCTTGTATAAGACAGGTTGGTTGGGCGAGTTTCGCCAGTTCACCCTTAGGAGTTTCTGCACTTGTTATAGGGCTTTTAGTGACCACCCCATAGGGGTATTTTTCAGTGCACTAGGTAGGAGTCTGAAAGACAGATATGGAATTGAACTTAATGCAAGAGCCGAATTATGAACTAAGTCCCTCTCTAAGATAATCCGGGGCATATTGGTTGGGATTCTCCATTGTGAGTGGGGAAGTCCAATGTACTAACTTACTGACATGTGAAGCCATATAGTATTTATAAAAGGATGGAAGCGCTAGTCCACCAGACTTCCTTGATGCAGTAAGTTTCCTATATGATCGTCTAACAGCTTTTCCTCTCCACATGAATTCACTAAGGATCATCTGTAGTGGATGGAACCATGTTTTTGGCAGGTAGGGGCCTAGCATATTTAAGGGGTACAGAATCCTAGGTAGTATATTCATCTTGATTATTTCGATTCTGGCCCAGAGAGATAGCGGTAACAGAGTCCATCTATTTAGATCTTGTTTGATTATTTTGACCTGACTATTCAGGTTTTCATTTATCATTGTGGTTATGTCTCGTGTAACCTTGATTCCTAAGTATAGTAGGGTGTTTGCCTCCCAGCAAAACCCCATCTCTTTAGCTATACTCGGGAGACATCTGGAATTAAGCAGGAAAAACTTTATTTTGGAAATATTAAGTTTGTAATTAGAGACCTTTGAGAATTGTGTTATTTCATACATCGCCTTCGGGATACCTATTTCCGGATCCTCGATATGCAGGAGCAGGTCATCCGCATACGCTGAAACCAAGTACCTCCTGTTGCCAATTTGTACCCCCTTGATCTCCTGTACCATGTGCATTCTGCGAATCAAGGGTTCCAGGTATAAATTGAACAAAAATGGGGAGAGCGGGCAGCCCTGTCTGGTGCCACATGAAAGGGAGAAGGGTCTGACAGTATTCCGTCGCACCATATTTGTGCTTTGGGAGACCTGTTTAATAACCTGACCCACTGTATAAAACCATCTGGTAACCCGAATTTGGATAGAACGGCAAATAGGAAGTCCCATGAGACCCTGTCAAACGCCTTTTCTGCATCTATTGCTAATAAAGCTACTAGGGTCAATACTTCTTGTGCTTGTCTTATTAAATAGTACAATTTACGCATGTGATCACTTGATGCTGTGTCGCTCATGAAGCCGACCTGCACATCACTAATCATTTTGGGCATAAATGGTCCTAATCTGCCAGCTAGGAGTTTTGCTAATATTTTAATATCTACATTTAGCAGGGAGATTGGTCTGTAGTTCCCCGGGAGGGTTGGGTCTCGACCTGGTTTGGGAATGAGTGTTACAAGGGCTTCAAGGAAATTACCCTCCGAGAGCCCCTTGCAATACCAGTAGTTATATACTTTAGTCAGACTAGGGGAAATTATGTCTGTGAAGGCTTTGTATATATTGGTAGTTAGGCCGTCTGGACCTGGAGATTTGTCTGGAGCAAGCTGAGTTATCGCTTGCTTCACTTCCCGTACTTGAATGGGTGCCTCCAATACTGTCACTTCAATGTGGTCCAACTTCATTAAATCTATCGTGTCTAGATAGTTGTTAATATCACCTATGCTAGCCCTGTCTTTCACCGAACGGAGTAAACTTCGCTAAAATGTTTCTTAAACATTCTCGCAATTTTTTAGGTCTGTAACAACAGGGTCACCTATTTTACTTTGTATAGCGCTCACATATCTGTTGGAGTCAAGTTGCTTAATCCTAAGCGCTAAAAGCCTTCCAGCCCTATCACCAGCCTCAAGGTACTTAATCTTGGTTCTCCGGAGTGCTAGTTCAGCCTTCTGCAACATAATGGAGGAATGTTGGGAATGTAATTGGTGCAGCTTAACCCAATCTGCTGCTGATGCTTGTTTGGTAATAGTACGTTCCATTTCTTTGATGGCCTTAATGATTTCCTCTAACCTCGACTTTTCTTTCTTATTTTTGGTAGATGTAATTCTGATACATTCCCCCCTTAAAGCACATTTCAGAGTTGCCCAAACAATATCGATCTTATTAACTGAACCCACATTATGCTCGAGAAAGTGAGTACTATTAGTGTTATAAGAATGACGGCAGTAATTGTGATTTGCACAATTCTGAATTTGTTTTGAGAACAGTTGGGTTCTAAATGTAATGCAGACTGAGAATACGGATGCAAAGATACCCATGATAACTGTGACTTTACCCTAACTGTGGACAAACATGCCTACTATGATAGTACTGAGGAAATGCATGTGTTCCTATGGATGTATCCCCTTAGAACTAGACATTACAACAGGGGAAGATGCAAATGTAACTTTTCTGATATGTACAGCAGTTCACAGACCTGAAACACTATTCTGATTCTTGTTCTTATGCTGTGGGGATGGTACAGATTAGAGAGGTCATTTCCTGCCCAGGCTGCAAACTTCAAAATGGTTTGATGTAAAATACACCAGGTGTCACATGAGGTGCAATACAAATAATCCCATACGGTGAGAATTTGACCATGGTACCATGTTCAACCATGGTTGAAAATGGCAGACCACGCTTTGACCATTGTATAAACTGTAGCTGATTACTATGGCTATAAACCACTAGTGGTTTTGCTTGTCAGTAAAGTACAGTTACGTAAGACCTTACTGTAACAGTAGATCTTTGAGAGGAGCTTTTGCAGCAGGCTATTACAATAAGGACTACGCTGCAGGCACTAGAACCCTCCGGTGAAATTTCTACCAGCAATACACAGCAGGGACCACCCTGACGTCAGTCAGGGTACAACAGGGGGCGGACCCAGCTCCACCTCAGTTCTCCCACCAAGACCCAGAAGAAGGCCTGACAAGAGAAGGAGACGAAGCCTACTATGAAGAGAATTGGAGAAGAAAATGAAAATGGATCTGCACACCTCGAGGGAGAAGGCAAGTGGGAAGTAGCGCCTGCTGCAAGAGCTCCTCTCGAAGATCTACTGTTACGGTAAGTTCTTCACGAACTGTACTATCTTACTTTGAGTGGAGCTCTGCAGCAGGCTATTACAATTCAGACTGGAGTCCCAAGCAGTCCCACAACAAGGAGGTAGACGACCCCGGAGGTGGAATATGCTGACTCAGAGGCCTTAGGACAAAAGCCCTTGTAATACGGCTAGGCCGAAGCCAGCTCGGCGTCTGGAGACGCTATCCAAGCTGTAATGCTTTACAAAGGTATGCACCGAGTTCAGGTTGTAGCCGCACAAATGTCCTTTATGGTGACATTTCGCAGGGTGGCGAAAGAAGCTGACACTCCTCTGATGGAGTGACCCCTAACCGGGCTCGGCAGGGGTTTCATTGTGTTTCTCATAACAAAACAAGATACAACGAACTATCCATTTAGAGATAGTTTGCTTGGACACCGGTCGACCCAAGCAATGTGGTGCAAATGCCACAAAGAGTTGCTCCGATTTACGGTGCTGAGCTGTCCTTTTGAGGTAATACCTCAAAGTCCTGTGGACATCCAATGTGTGGAGGAGAGCCTCCCTTCTATTGGAAGGGGAAGAAAAATAAAAAGGAAGGTCAACTGACTGGTTGAGGGTCAATTCTGAGACCACTTTCGGAAGAAACTTAGGATTCGTTCTGAGGGAAACCCTTTCCCTGTGGAAAACCAAATAGGGCTCTTTACACATCAGAGCCTGAAGCTCGGAAACCCTTCAAGCTGAGGTAACAGCAACCAAAAGATAAGCCTTCCAAGAATGGTAACACAGCTCACAATCTGCTGCTGGTTCAAAAGGAGGGAGGGTGAGTTTCTCCAACACAAAAAGGAGGTCCCAGGGTGGGATAGGGTCCCGAATGGGAGGTTTCATATGCAGAATTCCCTTAAGAAAGGTGCGGGCTACATCCAGTTGTGCTAATGCTCTATCTCCCACGAGAGCATGATAGGCGGAGATTGCCCACATGTGCACCTTGATAGAGGAGTAACTCAGACGCTTATCATACAAGGAGAGGAGGTACTGTAAAGCCGAGTTCACAGGGCAGGTGACAGGATCCAAACGCTGCGGCAATGCCCAAAGACAAAAACGCTTTCACTTCATAGTGTAGGTGGAGCGAGTAGAGGGCTTTCTTGCTGACACTAGGACTGCTGCCACTTCCGGGGAACCCCCATATCTATGTTGAGCTATGTCTGAAGAAGCCAAGCATGTAGGTGTAAGGATCAAAGATCCGGATGGACCAGCGACCCTTGGTCCTGGGACACCAACTGCGAGCATATAGGCAGCGGAATTGGATCTCCGTTGATAACCGCTGCAGTAGTGGGAACCAAATCTGCCGAGGCCATTTGGGGGCCACTAGGATCATTCAGGCCCCGTCTGCCTGTAATTTGAGCAGCACCCTATGAATGAGAGGGAAGGGTGGAAAGGCATAGAGAAACCTCCCTGCCCAGCAAAGAGATAACATGTCTGGCCAGAAAACTCCAGGCGCATGCTCTCGCGAGCAGGATGTTGGCAGTTTGGCATTGCATGGTGACGCAAAGAGGTCCAGTTCTGGAAGACCCCACCTGTCGAAGAGCTGGTCCGCCACGGACTGCAGTAGCTCCCACTCGTGCGCTCTGGAATGTGACCTGCTGAGGCTGTCGGCCAGATCGTCGAGGATGCCTGGAACGTGCACTGCTGATAGCAGAATGCCCCGCTCCAGCGCCCAGTACCAGACTCTCATCATCTCCCTGCAAAGAGGATACGAATGAGTGCCCCCTTGCTTGTTGATGTAGAAGACAACCGCCATGTTGTCTGTCTGAATTAGAAGAGAGCCTGGCACCAGGTCCTCCTGAAAAACCTGTAGGGCGTAGAGGACCACTCACATTTCCAGCACACTGATGTGAAGGGACTGCTCCTCGGGTGACCAAACCACTTGTGTTCGACGAGCACCCAGGTGCGCCCCCCACCCCAGGTTTGAGGTATCTGTTGTCAGAGTTTGACCTGGTGGCTCCGGGTGAAAGTTGACCCCTTTCTCTAGATTGTTGGGGTCCATCCACCAAAGCAGAGTTCTCCTGACTGGCCCCAAGATCTTGACCGGGGATTATAGATCGGCGTGGCTCTGGTCCCACTGCACCCTGAGCATCCATTGCGGGACCCTCATGTGGAGGTGGGCCAAGGGAGTGACAAGAATTGCCGCCGCCATGTGCCCCAGTAAACTGAGGAAGTTCTGAGCCGGAACTCGAGGAGTTATGGAGATCCGTTCTGCCATCTCTCGCAGGCGAACTCCCCTGTCCTGGGGAAGGAAGGCCATGTCATGGATGGAATCCAGGATCGCTTCTATGAAGGCAAGCTTTTGGCTGGGCTCCGGGGATGATTTTCATACGTTCAGGGTGATCCCCAGCTCTCGGAACAGAGTATAAGTGTCTTTGACAGCTCGTAAAAGGCTTACTTTTGACGGGGCCGTAAGCAGCCGATCGTCTAGGTAGGGGAACACGTAGTGCCCCATATGCCTTAGAGTCGCAGCCACCACTGCTAGGCACTTGGTGAAGACTCGCAGAATGGAAGAGAGGCCGAACGGAAGCACTCAAAACTGAAAATGCTCCCCTTGGAAATTGAACCTCAGAAGCTTCCTGTGGGAAGGATAGACCCCGATATGCATATAAGCATCTTGCATGTTGAGAGAGCAGAGCCAGTCCCCCTGGTGCAGCAAAGGAAGGAGTCCTTGAAGAGTCACCATCCTGAACCTTTTGTACTCGACAAAGAGATTTAGAAGACTGAGGTCCAGAACGGGACGAAGGTCCTGAGTCTTTTTTGGGACCCAGAAAGAAGTGGGAATAGAACCCCTGCCCTTGCTGATGCAAGGGGACACTCTCTATGGCTCTATTCTGCAAGAGGGTCTGGATCTCTCCTTCTATTAGTGGGATGTGAAACTCCAAGACCCACTGGTCTGTGGTGATTGACTTCCACCCTTCGAAATGAAGGGAGAAGCGGCCCCCAACCGACTTCCCTGGATCTTCCTGCGGAATGGGAGGGTGGAAGGGAGTCATTGGGCAGAGCCGGGAGTGGGGAGAGAGGCCTGGGAGGACTTGGGCCCATGGGCAGGTGGTCCACCAGATTGTTGGTTTCTGGATCTCCTGCAAAAGCCTCCTTTCTGCCCCTGTTGGTTGCCATGGGCTGGACCTTGACTGCCTGAGGACTTATGAAAAGGCCATCTACGGTGTTGTCGATGCTGGTCGCCATGGTACATCTGGCGGACTGACCAGATTGACTTGCCCGACTCCTGGAGGCGGGAGATCAAGGCCTCAGTCTCCTGCCCAAACAGCACGGTACCCTGGAAGGGCAGATCCTTGATACTGGCCTGCAGATCCTGGTGAAAGTCTGAGACTCTCAACCAAGCATGGCGCCGGAGGCACACCCCAGAAGCGGCTGCCCTGGCTGCCGTGTCTGCAGTGTCATACGAGGCCCTCAGTACTTGGGAGCCTACGTCTGAGTCCGACTGGAGAGGGCCAGGAGCTCTGCCTTTTGGTCAGAGTCTGGCATGGTATTCATCAGCTCTAGTCCCCTTTCCCACATCGCATTCTGGTACTGTACCATATGAGTTAGAAAATTGACGGAATGGGTGGAACAGGTGGAGGCAGCATATACTTTCTTTCCCACCTGGTCCAGGTAGCGAGACCCCGGGTCAGGAGGCTGGGAGCTGAGGTGCTTCGGTTGCCGGGACTTGTAATGGGCAGCCGTGATCACCGAGGAATCAGCCTGAGGGTGTTCCGCTAGAAAGGGTTCTGCCCTTAGGGCTTTATACAGCCTGTCCGACTCTTTTGGAACTGCCCGGATTGAGGCCGGATGCATCCAGGTCATTCTGGTAAGGTCCTGGAATGTATTGACTAAAGGAGAGATAACCAGAGGCTTTGGCTCCTTTTGCCTCAGGTACTTGGCCAGTCTCCGGCATTCCAGATCCAGGTCCTCCGTGTCCCACTCGTTGGAGGCCTGGATGTGCCTCATGACATCCATAAAAGTAGGATCGTCCGGAGGCGAGCAAGGCTGGTCCTTCTCTCCCAGGGAGCACTTGAGACTGAGAGAGGAAGAGGAGGTTGACGTCGGTGAGGAGGATCGACTGTCCGACTTGGAATAGTCTGACTCCGTCCTATGACCATGCCTTCGCTGACATCGGTAGCTAGGGGATCGATGTCGGTCTGAAGACCGACTCCGGCCCCTGGACCGGTGACGGAGCAATGACCGACGTTGAGAAGGGCTCCTGGAGCGTGACCTAGACCGACGTCGGTCACCCGAGTCCCAGAAACGACGTTGGTGGCCCTGAGATCCTGTGCGGGAACGAGTCCTGGAGGGAGGTTAAGGCTGGCGCTCCGGCGACTTCCTCAGGGAAGATTCACCTCCCGCCTGTGGTTTTTCTGCAGGGTCCAGTACCGGTGTCTGGGCCGGCGCCGGGGAGGACCGCTTATGGACCTGCCCCCACCAAAAGGAAAAAAGATCCTTGAGCTCATCCTTGGTGAATATTTCAGCCACTCGTTTCGGGAAGGAAGTCTCCGGAACGTCGGGGCATGAAGGACAGCTCTCCTGAGGGCCCTGGGGGGAGGAGGACTTGGGCGACGTGGACATTAGCTCTTCCATGATCGTTCCCGCATCCTTCGCCCCTTCGATCGGTGTTGGGGTAGGGACCGATGACGGGGTGACGCTGGGGGGCGCCGGAAAGTCCTTGGTCTCCGGAGGCACGCCTTTAGCAGGCGGCGTCAGTGCCTTAGCAGGTGGGGCCGAAGTGGGCACCTCTAAGGGCTTAGCGATGACCCTTAGCGGGGTCACCTTTGGCTTGGCCGGCTTCTCCCCAGACAGGCCGGCCTTAGCCTGAGTAGTCTTTGGGAGCTCTCCAGAACCCGAGAGACGGGCCTTTTTAGGAGAGGGCTGGCGAAAAGCAGTCGACTGGTGACTGGTGATGGGACCACTACGGTCCTTGCTATGGTGCTTACTCTTTCGGCTCTCTGAGGACTGCAGATCCATCTTCTGCTCCAACAGGTAGGCTTTAAGGGCCTTGAGGCGGCAGGTGTGGGTCCGGCTGGTAAAGGCCTGGCAATCTGCGCAGTTGGCAGTGTCGTGGTCTGGGCCTAGACAAAAAACGCACCGCCGATGGCCGTCCTTCACTGGGATCTACCTCCCACACTCACACTTGTTTAAGTGTTCAGGAGATACTGACGCCAGAGAAGACAACCGTCGATCTCGGCCGGGCAACGGCTGTCGTCGGACTCAGTAACGTAGCTAGGAGCGAGGAAAACAACGCTCAAAAGGTGGAAAAACCAACTGACGGGCAGCAAACTGACGTTGGGCACCTTAAGACGAGAAAACCCGTCAAAAACAAAAGAATAATCTTGACTGTAGATCAAATCCACGAGCTTTTTTAGCTGCAACTGCAAGCAGAAGCTGTTCCTTCGACTTCACGTGCAGGACGCGGCGGGAAAGAACTGAGGTGAAGCTGGATCCACCCCCTCTTGTACCCTGACCGATGTCAGGGCAGGGCCGGCGTTGGGGGCGGTCCCTGCTGTGTATTGCTGGCAGAAATTTCACCGGAGGGTCCTAGTGCCTGCGGCGTAGTCCTGATTGTAATAGCCTGCTGCAAGAGCTCCCACTGGAAGTAAGATTGTATGTCATCTCAAGGCCAACCCATTTATTCACTTCATAAGCCTGTTTAAGGTATTTAATGTGGAGTCTTAATCTACTCACCAGCTCTAAAGTCTAGCTCTGTCAGAGTCTGGATTGGTGGTAGTTCAGGTGGATGTTAAAGATCCCATGGCACTTATCGAAAAGAGTAGGGGAATTTTATTGAAAAAGGATGGACTTCATTACAGAAAAAATGACAGCATCCTGTACACAGAAAACTAAATCCAGAATCAACAATAACAGTGAACTACAAAACAAATATGAAACAAAAAGGAAAGAACATATAATCAATCAATAGACCAAAGGTCACAATTACACCAAAAAAGAAGAAATTGAGGTCCTGTAAGAACCTGAAAATCATGCAATTTAACTAAACGGATAGCAGTGCAAATATTGTCAATTATTTCTTGTAAAGAAATCAATTTCTGATGCAAAACTAACATGCATCTAGCCTGCCATAGGTAATATCTAATTAAAACGAAACAGGGTATCAGCATGATATTTATAACATAAATCAACATTTGTACAAAACATAATCTGCTCATATGATAATTGTAGAAATAAAGGTTCGGACCACAAACCAACCAAAAAGGACCAAAAAGCAAAAGTAAAAGGGCAATCAAGAAATAAGTGCTGTTGAGTTTCCAGAATCTCGTGACAAAGATCCCGGGGGCAATATCGAGCATTCAAATCTTTATGCTTATGATTACCCTTGACACTCAACCTGCCATAATTACCTAACCATACCATATCCCAAGCATAAGGGGGTAAACGGGGATTACCAAGTTGTTGAAGAACCCAATTAAAATGATCTGGGGGACAGAAGGGAAAAACCACCTCTTCTTGAGCCTCCCTCCAAACCATTGTCATAAAGCATACGCCTAGACAGAACACAAAAATCGTGGAAAAACCCAAGATAATGCCATCTTAAAAGCTTTTTCCCATATAATGGATATCCTGAGAACGAGATATAGTACTCTTCTGTCCAGAATCCCATTGTGAAAGACAGGGTGACAACCACAGCATCAAATAAGGTTTCCAAACCACCTCCCGAGGCTTCAAAGCTTTCCCAAAATTATAATTAAAAAATAAACTATAAAAAAAAGCGACTGGATGAATCATACCTACCCTTCCCTCTCTTATTGGTCTATATGTTACACTATGCTTTATCGGGTTAAGGCGAGACCCCCAAAACCCATGAAAAAATATCCCATATAATCTAGTGAAAAAAGCCATAGGCGGGGGGAAACACACAACAAAGATACAAAAAAATGGGAATTACCAATGTTTTAAGCAACACCACCCTCTTTTTCTTACCAATCAAAAACGGTTTCCACCCAGAAATCAGACCTTCCGCCCTCCCCAAGGCAATCTGCAAGTTATGAGAAAGCATATTGCCGGTCCCACAAAAAAAATACCTAAATATTTAAATGGAGCTATAGAAATAGGAATCCCAGCATAGGTACCAGCTGGCGGGAGAGTGGCGTGACCAATGGGAACCCCAACACTTTTCCCAAAGTTAATGCTAGATCCAGAAACTGAGGAATAGGTCCGAAGAATCTGGACCAAGGCTGCTTCCTCAGTATGTATATATGTCCACAACCAAAACCAAATCATCCGCATAAGCTAACAGTTTGATAGGTGCCGAAACAGGGACCCCCTCAAGTCCTATGATTTGAGGGCAAAGAAAGATTGCCCATATCAAAGTATCAATATAAAAATTATAAAGGATAGGACTTAAGAGGCACCCCTGCCGAGCTCCACAAACAATCGTCACAGGATTCCCTAACCAATCATTCACATTAGGAATGATCGTGGCCCCATTATATAAAGTCTGAAGCCAAGAAAGAAACTTAACAGGAAGTCCAAAGGCCCGTAATACAGAAAATAAAAAACCCTGAGAAACCCTATCAAAGGCCTTCTCCTGGTCCAAACCCAAAACCCATCCAGTAACTGCCCCCCTGTCACCCAGGGCAAATAATTCTCACAACAAAACCAAATTGTCATGTTGGCATCTGCCAGGAATGCCACACATCTGAGCAGGACTTATATGAACAGCAATTGTAAGTAATCTGGATAACAAAATTTTTGCCAGAATTTTATAATCCACATTTAATAAACTAAGTGGTCTCCAATTATTCAAATCATTAGCATCCCCTTTTTTGAAAAGTAAGATCAAAATGGCTTCTTTCATCGTCTTGGTCAAAGAGGCTGAGGCCAACATATCATTGAACAACAACGTTAGGGCTGGAACCAAATCAGTCATGAAAGTTTTAAAAAATTGGGCAGTAAGGCCATCCGATCCAGGTGCTGAATGCAAACTTAAACTACCTATGGCTTGAGCCACTTCCCAATCAACAATATCAGCATTCAACATATCCTGCTCCACAGAAGAAAGCGTAGGGAGATGTAGAGAGTCCAAAAATGGCTCAGCAGACTCACAGTCCGGTATACTACCCAACATGTTCAATACATGCTGTTCAACAACAGTAACCAAAGCCTCTGGAGCCGTAACCAAGTCACCAGACGGGGACCGTAGACACCGAATAAATTTAGAGACTACACGTCCCTTACAAGCCTTAAAAGGATCCAACCCTCCTTTAGTTGTCCGAGTCCCAAATCGAGCCTTTTGTCCCAAAGAGCTAGCACGATCATATTGTAGTGTTTTCACTTGTGTGCAAACAACCGCAATTTGATCACTATAGTCATGCTGGGTGGTATCAGATAGAGAAATCAAATGTTGTAACTGCTGCCGTAGTACCAACTACTGCAAGTATTGAGCAGTCTGAGAAGCAGCGGCCTTCTCCTGGAAGACATGCTTCCATCGTAATTTAGAGTCTTCCCACCATTCCACCACATCCTCGTAAAGATCAGCCACAGACAGCCGTGCAGCCCATTCCCTCCGCCATAATTTCAAAATAGTGGGAACCTCCAAGAGGGAGTCATTAAACCACCAGCGGTTTTTCTTACAATGGGGAGCAGTATCCTAAGAAAAAGATACCCGGAGGGCAGCATGATCTGAAAATTCAACACCTACTGTCTGACAAGAATGAATCTGCAAGACTTTAGACAAAAACATAAAATCAATGCGTGTCCGCAAAGGTCCCTTAAAAAAAGTAAATCCACCAGTCGCATGACAACACCTGTAAGCATCCACAAGCTGAGCCATGGTTATAATGTCCTTCAAAGCAACAGAGTCACACAATAGTTTGGGGGTTTGTAACCCTCTATCTGTTTGGTGCAAGCCACAGTTAAAATCACCAACCCATAAGAGTAACCAAGAGGTATGCAAAAAGGGCCTAACCAAATGAAAAAGAGAAACTCGCCGTGCTTTAGTCTGGGGAGCATAAACCACAATTATCCGAAATCTCTCCAAGGAGTATGTAAAATCTAATAACAATGCTCTCCCTGGTAGTATATCTACCAATCTGGAGACATGTATATCCAAATTGGAAAACGAAATACCAATACCGTCACATTTATTGGAACCAGATGACCAAAAGGAAGGACCACAGGTCCAAGCCCTGGAAGCCTGTTGTAGTTCTTGATGGGATTTTAACCAAGTATCTACAAGACAGACAATAACACACTGAAAATATTGCACTATTAAGAATACACCCCACAGTTTTCTATGACCTTTAATACTATTCACGTTTAAAGAACAAACCAAAAAAGAAGCCATTTAAATACCAATGGGTGATTTACTCCTTCGACTCTGACGGGTTCGTTTAGCTATAGGATCCAAATCTCTACCTCCTTCTGTGTCCGTACAAGAACGAATGGAGGAGGTGTCAGTGTCATCCCCTCCTGAGTCCTTATCAGACAGGTCCGTGGCTAACACTGCAAATTTGTAACTAGAATGCCAAGTACGAACCCCAGCCTCCTTGCCCCGACTGACAACCGCCAGACCTTTCTTGGTCCTCTTATGAGGAACTTGTACGAAACCAGAAGCGTCCGGGTCAGAAGCAGACTGCGGGGGGGGGGGGCATCACACCATCAGCCACAACCGATTCGTCTACCCTCATGGGAGCTACAGGGACAGACAGAGGAACAACATCAGAAAGTGGAACTGGTAATAGGGGAGACAGGGTAACTGAAGTGTCCTGAACAATAACCTCCTCAGGCCCCTCATGCAACCCCACCAATGTAGAGGAGGTTAAATCGACTTTTAAATCCCGGGCAGCAACACGTTTAGCCTGCATTTGCTGTGCTACGGTAATTAAACCTTCATGTGAAGGACAATCCTCCCTATTATGGGATGCCCAGGGACAATGCTCGTAGGCATGACCCATACGTTCACAAAGGTTGCACTTAAAAAGATTTAAGCAGGCACTGGAAGTATGGCCAAAGTCAAAACAATGTCTACATTTCACAGTGTCACAAGCAGAACTAAGGTGAGTATGGGAGCCACACTTAAAACATGACTTATGCTGCCCTACATAAAAAATGAGCCCTTTATCTTTTCCCAAGTAAAAAAAAAACTAGGTAAATGTCTAGGCCCAGTATTGGTAGAATACAATTTGACATGAACTCTCCAGCCACCATCCCAGATTTGTTCACTATCCAACGTGGGGGTGGGCCTGTTAAGCACCTCACATCTCTGCTTTAACCAAAATAAAATATCCTCCACAGTTACCCCTTCGTTCTTAAACATAATCGTAATATTTCGAACAGCAGGTTTGGTCAATGGAATAGCCTGAAAGGGAGACCAAATGGGAGAAGTCTGACAGGTCGCATACTGTGCCCAAAACCTATCCAAACCTGAAACCTGTTTAAAACTAATGTCGTAATTGTAATTACCCAAACTAATAAGGGCAAAAATCTCTGATGAAAAGAACTTCATAGAACCCTTAAGTAAAGTCTTAGCAATATAAACACGCTTAGGGGGTTCCTCTAACCCTCCCTTATATATCAACCGGACGGCATTATGCCTAGGTGCCGGTTCCCCCTTAGTGGAAAATAAGTCAGCTAGTTTAAAACCAACTGAACGACCCTGGTCAGACTCCACAGGATCCTGTAACAATGGTGCAGGCCCCAGTCGTAAAGGGATGTAGGCCCAGGGGGTATAGAAGGGGAAGGAACAGGAGACACAATAACTGTAGGTGAAGCAGATGCATCATGAACAACAGGAGACCCAGGAACAATAGAAACTTCCCCTATGTCAGAACAAGGACATGAGTCATTAGACTGAACATGTAAACCACTACCCTCCAGTAGCCCACAGTCAGAAGCAACACCCCGGGGTTCGTTGGAGCTCAAGTTAGTGTCAGTGGCCTCAGATGCAGCCGCTTTTTGTAACATCTTTAAATAGGTAGGATCCTGAGAGTCCGGAGTCCAATCACCCCCATCCCCTGTTCCCAACCAGCACTCTTCAAAGCCAGTTCGGGGGACCAGGAAGCCCTTTGGCAACTAGATTTGGCCAGTCCCACGGAAGAAGGCTGTACAACAGGGGCCAAAATCCCACCACGTTTGCTCCAACCAGGGCCTTTTTTAGCCGAAAAAAGAAACATCTGTAGAGAAAGGCAAAGGGCCTGATGTCTCAGTCTGACTCTGGAGTGGCTTACCTCGGGATTTACCAGGACCTTGCTTCTGTTTTCCCGAGAGAAACAGTCAATCATCAAGGAGAACAGGCAGGGGCTGTGGGCACACCGAGACAGACCTCGGAAGACTGCCAGCCCCATCAAGAACCGCCGCCGATGCGGAAGTAGCAGAGAAACACGCCAAACTTTGGGCGTCATCAGGGGTCTTAGACAACTGTACGTCTCAGATCGTAGTACTCCCCGGAGATGCCTGAGGGAGTGCCACAATTTCCGTGTCCAACAGCAACATTTCGTGGAGCAAAGCAGAATGCTTACCCAGCAAAGCAGAACAAGAAGGATCCCCAGCAGCAGAACAGGTAACACCCTGCTGCCCAGCAGAAGCCACAACACACGGAACAGCCGTTTCAATGATTGTTGCTGCACTGACTGCAGCCACAGCAATTTTCTCCTCCACGGCCTCAGAAGGTGCAAGCACAGGAGAGGAGGCCCTCTCTCCTGTACTCCCGACATCCATCTACTCCGAAGGTTCTTGCACACTGGCCATCTCGCAGCCAGTAGCAAAGGCTCCCCCTACAGAGAGTAGGGGAATTTCCCCGGTGTCCTGGCCAAATTTCCCTCATTCACTAAAAATACCACCAACAGCTTAATCTGGTTCAAGGTCAGTTGGCATTCATCTGTATCCCCCTCGCCTGGGTCGTGCCTAAAAATAGGCAGGATTTGTCTAGTGCACTTACCCGGTCAACAAAAACTAAATAAATAAAATAAAAAAGTCAGCCATGGTAATTTTTAAACATGATTGACCATATTTGACATTATTCTAAACCCATTGGTCTAAGTAACTTAACACATTCATTTTAATCTTTTACTAAATTTAAAAAGAAGAGCATTGCATTTAAAATTCCTGATTAGTCGATTTCATCTACTGTATATATTATACTATTGTATTTCCCAGTTTGTTTTTTGAATGCTCTGGACACATCATGGTCAACCACAGTTAACTGTGGTTTGTTCATGGTTATATGAGCACAGGATAAAAAACAAATAATTTGTCTGC
The DNA here is from genome assembly GCA_016271365.2 of Neoceratodus forsteri. NCBI lineage: Eukaryota > Metazoa > Chordata > Ceratodontiformes > Ceratodontidae > Neoceratodus > Neoceratodus forsteri. The sequence goes on along the minus strand of CM057459.1, from coordinate 1,278,374,491 downwards.
ATTTCAGAATGCTGGATATGACACATTAAAGTTATGTAAATAACTACAAATAACATTTTTTTGCAATTTCTAAACAAAAAATAAGATTTACACAAATTAATAACTTGAACATAAACAAACTACTATGAGAACCCACCACAATTTCACAAAGTTCAGTTTTATGGTAGTATAAATAGTGATTAGTTCATTTTATGGATTCTATGTCATAATGGCGATTGCGGAATAGCGACTGCCATTAGGGTACGTGTACATCGCCAAAAATGAATTTCGGCGATGCACACTCCCAGCGAATGGGAAAAGGGTGCCTGAGATCTACGGGTTTCCTTTTCATGGAGAGGGCTACCCCTGCACACCCCTACTAAAGATTCTCAACTCTGGGGTATGTTGGAGGAAGGAAATACTTTAAAAAAAAAAAAAAAAAGCGACTGCCCGCAAAAATAATCCATGCCATGCCACACCCAAACCTCCTCCCAACCGACCACCCTCCCCACCATGCTAGCGGACCAGCTCAGCAGCTGCAAACCACACCCTCTCCTACATATCTTCCCTCCCCTGCCTTTTCCCCCCTGCGCACGTACACACGTGTACTTCCCGTCACCCTACCTCGCCCACCCAAGTATCCGGTCGCCCCCCCCCCGGCAGGTAGCCCTGAACACAGGTGCCATAATTGATTCATTGTTTTTGTAAGCACTCAACTGCGGTCGCCTTGTTCCCAAGTTACCCATTTTGTCAGCTATGAATGAGAAGTGACTGCATTAGAAAGAGGAAGGGCAGTTGCAATAAGTAAGTAAATAAAAGCTACTATATTTCAAAATGATGTGTGGATAATATGTATATGTCATAAAATGCTAATATTATTGCAAAAAGGAAATACCTGAGCTATGTACAACATACCAGTATGTACCTGACCTATGTGCAACAAACCTCTGTGTCAGGCAGGTAAGCAAAAGCAAAAGGAACAGGATCTGGCTAGACCTGATAGGGCTGTGATGAGCTGGCAAGTGACCAAAGTTACACGTCTGCATAGACATTATGGAACACCTGGGTGTAACCTGACCATTTTTTAGAGGTGTTGCACCAAATTTTCAACATGGCTTTTTTGGGACCCCTCTCATGAAGAGTGCCAGTGTCATTTTGTTCACTTGCCCGGAAAGGTGATTTCGTAGAGCAATCGTGCCATTATGTGCTACAGGTGTGAAAACATTTCAGGCAGGATGTGAAAAATGACAGCTCTACTGTTAAAAAGGAGGTGTGCAAAAATGACAATGTTGAAAATGAGGAGTTAATATATAAAAAATTGGCTAAGTTAGAAGCGTGCGTAGAAGCTGCACAACGCACGCTCGTAATGCAGTCATTTTTGGAGTTTTTTCACCACATTTGTAACATGGGCTGTTTGGAACCCCCACCTCATGAACAGTGGCGCTGTCATTTCGTTAATCGGTCCGGAAAAGTGATTCTGCACAGTGACCATGAAATCACCTTTTGGGATGGAGTAACGAAATGACAGTGACACTAGTCATGAGGTGGGGTCCCAAACACCCCATGTTGAAAATTTGGTGCCAAAGTTCAAAAAAATGGATGAGTTATCAACTTTAGTTGAAAACCTCACTGAATGCCATTATAGTACGCTTACCAATGATTCTTCAGTTTGTGGTTCGGTTTTGAAGAGTGCAGATGTGTCCCGGTCCAGAGAAGATGACAGCACCGACCTCTGGATGTAAGTGTGAGTTGGAGGGTGTGGGGAGGTGGGTGCTTAATGGAAGGTGGGGATGGGGGGGGGGACTGGGGCAATGATGAGGACTGTTTTCTTTTTTACAGGTTAAAAACAAATCACATCGGGGGAAGGTTTTCTTTATTTGCTGGATAAAAATATATACATTTGGGCACACTGGAGTGGGCTCCCAGTGTGCCATATCAGTGGGGGGGGGGCACATACTGCCGACATAGGGATTGGGCACACTGATGCTGGCGCAGGGCAAAGACCTACATTTGGGCATACAGAGGTGGGCTCCCAGTGCGCCACATGAGTTTGGGGGGCTCCATAATGCTGACACGGGGATTGGGGATCCCGATGTCGGCACGGGAGGACAGCAATAATGGTAGGGTTTTTCTGCTGGTGGCGGCAACGCAACTGCACTTGCATGACACTCGCGCATGCATAGTTGTAGTGAATGGCATTTTGCATTCACAACATGACAGTGCCACGGAACTGCACATGCGCAGTTCATGCCCTGGAATGTGGAAGTAACAGCTGAAATAGTGCGTCTTGTTATTCCGTAGTGCCCACTGTGGCAGAGGGTTTCAAGTTCCGTTGGACTTTCAGAAGGATACTTCCAAAAGTCCAATGGAAGGTTCCACGATTGGCCGTTTTTGTAAGCTATGAGCTGATCCCAAGAGGGCTGCAGGCTCCGCCCACAGACCCAAAAAGGAGACCACCATGGTTCTCAAAAGAGTTGGCTGGGAATGTAAGAACTAAAAAGCTAGCATTCGGGAGGTATAAGGAGACACAGAGGGAGGAAGATACAGAGGAGTATCAAGAGAAGCAGAGGGAAACAAGGAAAGCATTCAGGAGTACAAAGGCACAAACAGAGAAGATGATAAGCACAGGCAGTAAAGAAAGGGGAAAATAAATTTTTCAAGTGATTTAGCAAAAGGAGAAAGACTTGGGGGGGGTAGGCTAAGGAGGGAAGCGGGGGGGATTGTGTGGAAGGGGACAGGAAAAAATCAGACATCCTGAACAATTATTTTTGTTCAGTTTTCACAAATGAAAGGGAGGATTAGGGACCTCAGATCTGTGTCAAGTGCACCAAAGGAAGAGGCATGGACACTAGTCTATTTACAGAGGACAGAGTCCTGAAACAACTTGCAAATCTTACGGTGGACAAGGCAATGGGGCCAGACGGGATACATGCAAGATTTTTGAGGGAGCTCAGAGAGGTGCTGACGGCACCTCTGACAGTCCTATTCAACCACTCAATGGAAACAGGAGTGGTCCTGGAGGACTGGAGAAGGGCAGATGTAGTACCACTTCACAAAAGTGGAAGCACGGAGGCTGGCAATTACAGGCCAGTCAGCCGGGCCTTTGGTGGTGGGGAAATTAATGGAATTGCTACTGAAAGAAAGGACTGTGGAATATCTTGAATCCAGTAGTTTACAAAATCAAAGGCAGCATGTATTCACTAGGAGGTGGTCATGTCAAAATAATCTTACAGATTTCTTTGGCTGGGTAACCAGGGAAGTAGACCATGATGGAGCAGTGAATGTGGCCTAACTAGATTTCAGTAAGGCCTTCAACACTGTTCCACATAGGAGACTCAAACAAGCTGGGCAGCCTAGACGTGGGACTAAAAGTGGTAAACTGGGTAAGAAATTGGTTGGTGAACAGGTGACAGAAGATAGTGGTAAACTGAGTTCTTTCTGACGAAGGGAAGGTGACTGTGGGGTGCCGCAAGGATCAGTACTGGGACCAGTCCTCTTTAAAATTTTTATAGGTTACATTGTAGAGGAACTAGAAGGGAAGGTATATCTTTTTGCAGATGATGCAGAAATCTACAATACAGTGGACACTCGGGGTGTGTGTGTGTGGAAAAATGAAGCGAGATCTAGGTAAGCTTGAGGAATGGTCTAGAAAGTGACACCTCAGTTTCAATGCAAAAAATTCTAAATCATGCACTTGGGGTGTAGAAACACAGGGTTGGAGTACAAAATGGGGGAGTGGTACTGGCAACCACCAAACAGGAAAGAGACCCAAGTGTTATCATAACTGATGACCTAAAGGTGACCAAACAGTGTGACAAAGCAGTGGGGAGAGCCAGTGGGATGCTAGGTTGCACAGGGAGGGGTATCACCAGCAGAAAGAGGGAGGTGTTGTGACCTCTGTATCAAACTCTGATGAGACCCCACCTAGAGTACTGTGTCCAGTTCTGGAGTCCTCATCTCCGAAAGGACAAAGAGTTGAGGCAGTCCAGAGGAGGGCAACTAATATGGTGTGGGATCTGCATCAAATGCCCTATGAAGAGAGACTGCAGGACCTCAACATGAATGCACTGGAGGAAAGGAGGAAGGGGGTATTATAGAGACTTTAAAATACATCAAGGGTATAAAAAAGATTCAAGAGGGAAGCCTTTTTCAGAGAAAAGGATGTACAAGAACAAGGGGTCATGGGATGAAGCTGAAGGGGGTACAGTCAGGAGAAATGTAAGGAAACACTTCTTCACAAAAAGGGGTGGTGGATGCCTGGAACAGCCTCCCTGAAGAGGAGGTGGGAGCAACAACTGTAATGGGGTTTAAGAAGGCATGAGATAGATTAAGGGGAACCTTAGAAGCAAGGAAGGGGGGGGTAAAGCTGGAGATCAAGGAGGGTTTATGGTGTGACACTAGGTAGGGAACACAGACAGACTAGGCGGGCCAAGTGGTCCTTATCTGCCATCAAATTCTGTGCTTCTATGTAATTATAAGTTTTATTTTACATATGAAACACCTGCATCTAATACCCACTGATGACAATAGTTATTCAACCCAGTAAGGACTTTTACTGAATATCGTTGACCATGGTTAGGTAACCCTTTCAGGTACTGACCTGACTATTGTTAGCAATAGTTGATCATGGTCTTTGCCAATGACATGTTCTGGCCACAGATGACCATAGTTAGCTGTGGTGCCATTCCACAACCATGGTCAGTCATAACCAAGCATGGTCGAAATCATGGCGGACCATGAGTCTTGACCATGGTCAACCAGTGGTTGAACCACTGTTGACCATGGTTCAACCATGCTATCCTCAATAGGGTATGTACGGTAAGCAGGCTTTACGGCACCTCTACTGTACTGCAGAAAGTGGAACCAAGCCTCCTACATATCGAAAATGTAAATGCTGGAGACGATGTGGTGAGGACAAAGGTTCCATTTTACTTTTGGTGTTTGGATGCCTGGTGATATTTATTTATTTCAGCAGATTTACCAGGAAAGACACATGAGCTAAAATAGCTAATTTCCACATGTGTCCTGGGGCACTACAGTTGATAGCATTTAATTGAAACAAAAAGAAATGTATTGCATTTCACTAAAAAATGTATTTCTATAACTGTTGGTGCTCTACACTGGTAGTTGTGAAAAATACATAAACCTAACACTATACTCCAGTGCGGTACAATATTTTAAAAAGTAAATCAATGAACACAACCTCAGATGAAGTTCAAATTAATGTGGTACCAGGACAGTATTCCGGAGGCCTGAGTTTAATTCCCAGTAAGTCACATTATTACCTTCTCACTACAATTTGTGATTCAATTGCTTAAGAGTGCAACACACCTCTAATTGCTATCTTGATTTTTTCTAGCTGCAGCATATGCAATACCAGAAAAATGAAGTGCATCCCATCACCCCAGGTCCAACCATGTGAGCCTATAGCTCAGTGGTAGAGCACTGGGAAAGTATTCTGGGCACCTGGGTTCACGTTCCTGTAGGTCACATATTTCTTTCTCACTACAATTTGTATGTATAATAAGAAACTTACAATAATGAGGAAGTTAGAGGTTAGAGATTCCTCTGGAATCCCAATCTGGTGGATATAGCTGGATAAAGGAATAATGCACGACAGGCTGCATGTCGTACTGGGATAACGTCACGCTTGGGGTGAATGGGCACGAGGCTACAGGCTGAGTGTGACCAATCACCCCAGAAGTGACATTAACCCAGCACGACACACACCCTGAAGTGCATTATTCCTATTATTCGATGGCTCTTGAGTGTAAAAAAAATTTAAATGAAAAAAAAAGTACATATAAAAATAGATTTTTTCACTGTTTACTTAAAAAAAAATACTGCAGATTTACTCTTTTTGACCAGCAGGTGGAGCTGGTGTTAGTTTGAGTTGGAGATGCTGTTTCTGTGGATCTTCGCTCCCCCTCACTAACGCTTGTCTATGTTTCTGCTTTCTATTTTTCCCCTAGTTTTAAAAAATGTGCATCATATCTTTATCTCTGGTACAGTGCTGTTATTGTGGCTGTGTGTGAAAGTGAGTCGTCATGTTCCCCGGCCCCCATGGTCAGAATGCCACCAACTGTTTGTTGCGTGTCACGTGTTAGTTGAATACATGATATGCCACAGAATTAAATGTTTCAGATGTATGCTCCCGGCAGAGGTTTTATCATTATAGAGAAACAGGATGACGAGATGAGAAGGTTGAGAGGGTGGAGAATTGAAGCGTGGGGTTTCACATGTGCTCAGATCACACACTGCGTTACTGTGCGAGCATGTGTCTATGTAACGTCTTAGAGCAGGAAGTGTATTTGTGGTGGGAGGCAGTATTTTACTTTACTCGTGTGCTTTGTGTTTCGACAGTAACATGGGAAATGATGGGTAGAGTGTGTGTTACACCGCCGATTCCAAGCAGATATGGAGCAGGGATTTTGAACAGAGCAGGAAAGCGGGGACCAGAAAAGCTGCTCGTGCTGTAGGCAGCGGATCAATGTTTTATTTAAACTTTGAATGAGGTCATAACTGTACTGGGACTAGAGCCATGATGTTATGCCAGGATAACATCATGCGTCTAGTCCCAGACTGACCAATCAGAGCTCTAGATTCTTTCTTGCCATTGTACAATACTTGATAATCTGGGCAGATGCCTTGCATATCAGATTTTTGAATCCAGGCCCAAAATGGCCGCTATCCAGGATATTCAGTGAGCTCACGGATCATCAAAGCAACAAACCTTGGGCAAGTTGCCTTGCTTTCAGCTATGCCCAGTTCTGTGCATCCTTGTTAACGTTAACCAATTAGAAGCGCTGCTCTATTCCTTCACTTCATGATTCTTATCCACTTTATTCGAAGACACCCACACTAGAAACACTGAATACTACATTATGTCCCCACCTAAGTGTTTGGGAAAGGGAGAGAGATGCCTTTTCAAAGAAGCCAGCGTGGATGTGATCCTGGGCTAGGACCAGGCTACTGAAGAATGGAAATAAGAAATCCCTAGCAATAAGCAGTAGAGAAAAAGACAGTAAGAAAGGGCCTGGGTTAGGGACAATTCAGTACTTTGCTAAGCGTTATAATGCTCAAGCCAAGTGTGGGATATGTTCCACACCAGAACAAAAGTAGCTGCTGCCACCTCACCACAAGAACACAGTGTTTTAGTGGCAACTGTGCTATGGTAAAAAAAAAAAAAGGTAAGCAAGGGCCACGTGGAGCTGGAGTCAGGGAATAAGGTGGACTGCTTAGTCAACCTCCACGAATGGATCCATGTATTTTCAACGTGGGGAGGGACCAGCTAGTGGATAATCAGAGATGGGCAATCTCTTCTGTTTATCAGTTATAAGAGCGATCCAAAGTGTGGAAAGTAGCAGGCGAAGCCTTGGGAGGTTCAATTAAAGAAAGAGTTCAATATCAAGTCCCCCGCTCACTTTAAGAATACTGGGATACAAATGAAATCAAAAAAGCTCCCTGCAGGCAAATTACTAAAATGTTTTGGAAAAATTAATTACCCAGAATGGTGGTGATGGCAGCAGAGAACTGCACTATCACACAAGGGGATGTAGAAACACAGAACCAGAATTTGACAGCAGATAAGGACAGCTTGCCCCACCTAGTCTGCCCATTGTTCCCTGCCTATCCTATTTTGTCACTGCAGGCCCTAAATGATCTCCGGACCCCCAACCCCTTGCTTCCCAACTAAGATTTCCTTGTGCCTATTCCACGCATGCTTGAAGCCCACTACTGCTTTCACCCCCACTACCTCCGCTAGAAGACTGTTCCAGGCATCCACTACTCTTTTAGTGAAGCAGTACTTCCTCACATCGCCCCTAAATTTCCTCCTTCCAGCTTCATTGCATGTTCCCTTGTTTTCATGCATTTTTTTCCCTGAAAAGCACTCCCCATCTGTATCTTATTTAACCCCATGAGAAATGTATAGATCTCTATCATGCCCCCCCCCCTTCCTTCTCTCTTCCAGGGTATATATAGGCAGGTCTTTTAATCTCTCCTCATAGGGCTTCTGATGCAGTCCCTATGAGTAGGAGTTGCAAACCTGACACATTGCAACAGGACAGTGGAATCTGGTTTACGGGTCCACAAAATACTTTTAGTAGTCTTTTTTTGTTTGTTTGTTTCAGAAAAACAGTTACCAGCTAAATAAAAAAAAAAAAAAAACAGCATACATTATAAATTTATTTGTCATGCCATGTACTAGCTTTTTGTTTGTTTTCTTCCCCTGTTCCTTTTCCTGGCCCCTTATAACAAATATATGGTGGGGGGGGGGTGATACGCAGCTGCCAGGATATCTGAATCACCCTATCCAGGCACAAACACTGTGCAAGCTATGAGAGAACTGCTGCCAACCAGCTGCAAGAGCAGTTTGACAGAGAAAGTTAAGCAAGACAGAGAACAGCTTTACATTTTGTTTTCAGAGAGAAACTTCCTTTAAAACAGGCTTGTGTCACCATGCTCTGATATACTGATGGTATCTGCGCTGCACTTCAAACGCAATCTACCGATGTATATTATAGACTGAAGTATATAAAACAGATCTCTAAGCTGTCAGCAAGCGGCTGATCCTGCAGGGAAAGCAGATATAGTGTTGCAGTAAAAGACATCTGGACACTTGCAGAGTGGAGAGAATTTGTAGATCATCAGAAAGTTATTTTGGTAAATGATGCTAATGTTTAAAATGACAAAATGCACCAATAAAAATAAAGTGCAGCAACATATAGCAAGCAAGCCATACCTTGCTGCACACAATAAAAAAAACTTCCTCTCCATTAAAAGGGAATGACCGTGACTGTGTACAAGTCCTTGAATCCCACAATAAGTCTCTGTGGGTACCATTCATGTGAAAGAGGTGCATCGTTCAGTTCCAACTGAGGGAGGGTGCAGACCTCTGAATCCAACATAAGGTCGGCTGGAGGCTAGGCATGTTATTAGATGTGAGGTGCTCAGATCTCAAGGAGGGAAGGTGCAGGCCCCTGAATCCCACACTAAGACAACTGGGGGCTGGGCATGTAACAGATGTCAGGTGCTCAGATACTAGGGAGGGAGGAAGGGTGTGGGCCCCTGAATCCCATGCTAAGCCAACTGGAGGCCAAGCGTGTTGTAAATGTTAAGCCCTCAGCTCCCAGGGAAGAGGGGTATAGGCACTTGAATCACACATTAAGACCATCTGGATGTCGGGCAGTTCACAAAGCTGAGGTGCTCAACTCCTGGAGATCGAGTGTGTGAACCCCTGAAATCCATACTAAGGTCGTCCGAGTGACAAGCATCTCAGAAAGGTGAGGCATTCAGTTCACAGAGAGGGAGGGTGAGGACCCCTGAATCCCATAATGTAAATCCACAGCAACCTGGCTCATCAAGTAACACATCTGTCTAAACATGGATGAGACTAAGCCATCTGGAGGCCGTTTAGTCAATAATTTCACCAAGACAATGGCTCAGCACAGAGCCCACATCAGCTCCATTTGGTGGGTAAGACAGGTGCACTGGATATCATTGGTAAAGCAATGAAACTCTAAGGCATACCATCTTACGATCTCATCCAGTAGAAGTCTGCACACAGTAAACAACATGTCAGCAAGGACTGAGCCCTGCAGCACTCCATGACTAAGCACAACCCTCCCAAAAATGGAATTTTCCAGAGCAATCATCTGCACTCTGCCCATCAGGTAGGACTCAAACCACCACCGCACTATACCTGTGAGTCCTAAGTAGTGCCTCAAGTGATCTAACAGCACTCTATGATCCACCATGTCAAACAATGACAAGAGATCAAGAAGGATCAAGATGAACCAATGCTCTTTGTCTCTCGTCAAGAGGTGATCATTTAACACCTTAACAAAGGCTGGCAGTATAGCCAGGAGGTTAGAGTAATGAACTGTAGATGAGCTTGGTACATCCAGCAGACCTGGGTCTGATTCCCACAACCTCCACTTACATGCTGTGCAGCTCTGAGCAAGTCACTTAACCTCCCCAGTGCTCCCAGATCACCCCTGAAAATAGGCACTTGTGCCTAGAGAGCATGACCCGTTTACCAAAGAATAACAAAAAACAAAAAAAAAAGAAAATGAAGGTATTCTCATCACTGCGATGAGGCCTGAAAGAAACCTGACTGGAGAGGAACCAAGATGTTATATTTTCCCAGATGAGTTTCCAGATGAATGCCCCACTTCCTCAACCACCTTCCCCACAAAATGAAGGCTGAAGACAAGACTGTAATTTGATGTCAGGGTCCAGGGATGTCCTCCTCTGGAGGAGTCTCACCATCACTCTCTTCACTGCAGTTATAAGGACTCCCTCCCACAGAGATCACCTGACAGTGTCTGCCATAACTGGACTCAGGGTCTGCTGGCTGCTCACAAGCAAACAAGAAGGCCCAGAGTCCAGCATACAGCATGTGGGGTGTAGCCCTAAAATCACCAGGAGTATCTCATTCATGAAAACTGGTGTAACCCCCTACAAAGGGGGTTCCCAAAAAGTCTTCCATGAGCTTGCCTAAATGCTCACTGCCAGGCTGGTGTCCTGCATTTAGCAGTTAATCGTTATTGCCAAAGAGTGCCCGTGTAGCCTCTATGTACTGTTGCTTCAAGAGCTGCCTAGATTGCAGTAATAATTAATCTGGGAGGGGGCTGAGTGTTGTCATGCTCGAGTCCCGCCTGGGATGCCAGGTAATCGCTCCTTTTCTGCCATCGCTAACTGCGCAGAGGGAGCACTGTTAATAGATGTAACTGTTTGCTGAATATACAAGTAGTAATAATAATGTAGTTTGTCTAACCTGCCTTCTTTGCAGCAAGGACTGTTTTGTTTATCCCCACCATTTTGGTCCGGAACTGCCGAATTGGACCAATCAGTCTGCTGGGACCTAAAATGGAGCTGGACTACAGGAGCTGTCTGGAGTCAAAATCTGTAGGAATCGTAGTTTTGGGTTTTTGGTGCCTTTTTGTGCCTGAAGGGGAGCCTTTATTGTGACTGACAGACAGATCAGCCAACCGAATCTTTAGGATCTGAGGGAAATCCCGAAGCTGCCTGCTGTTTCCATCAGTTCTGAGCTGGGAAGTGAAATGAGAACAGCTCAAGTGATTTGGTCAAGTAGTTCTGTGAGATTTTGCATGGGAGAACTGTGAAAGGGCTGAGTTTTTGGCGTGCATGTCTGCCTGCTGCCCCTGAGAGGGAGAGAAGAGAATTATTTTGGACTAAATCCAAGTTTGTGAGAACGAAGTAAGCCACTGATTTTTTTACCAGGTTCATTCCTGAAGAAGACCAAAGATTTTGCTGAATGCGATTGGCCTGTCAGGATTTCCAGCTGCTTTTGAATCACCAGTTTGTGCTGAGACTTTGTGATCGCGACCAGAGAACGGTTTGCCTGGTACAGTACAAGTTCTTTACATGTAAATGTGCTGTTTATTGAAAGTGGGTCGTGATTTGGCTCCCCACTATGTGAACTGCGTTCTGCTTGCTGGAAGCGGTATCCAACCCAAAATGGACCGTATCCAAATTTGTCTCCATTTGACCTGGGTCTTGCCACACTGGCCCAGACAGACTACCTGCTGCACAGAGAAAGCCATCTATGAGAGACTTGCCTGGGGATCAGCCCCCTGCTCCACGCATGAACAGAAACAATGCCTCAACAATTCGTGTGGACCCTGCTTCTCCTGGCACTCCAGATTAACCACCTGCTGTCTCGATTTTCATCCAGCCTATGTCCAGTCTTGAGTATCGTGAGTTATCATCAGGGTAGCTCCCTGCAACAACAGCCTAATCTAAAAGTGTGTCATCGGATTGTTTTTTTTTTTCACGAACTGAGCCCTCCAGCTCTGGATTACAAATAGTGTGTGTTGTGCATGTTGTTTTCTTCCATCACAGGGCTCCAACCAGCTGCAATGTTCCTGGCTAGCCCACCATTCTCCATCTGGGTACCCAGAGTGTGTGACTGTTTATGGACCCTGAAGTGCATGCATAACTGTTTGACCGATACAGCCTTTAAGCAAATTAACATGATTATGCCCTTCCTTGTTCAAGTCCCTTAAATAAATCAGATCTAACTCTTTTTTGCATTTACCCTGACTGTGGTTCCAGTTTGTGCAAGAGTACTGTACTGCTGTTATTTGTTGCGTATAACCATGTTTTACAGGGGGTCCCCATGGCCAGGCCAGAGGAAAGCCCTGGTGGTAAATGCAAACAGTGTGGGTACTTTTGCAGTGTATCAGGGGTATTGTGAGAGTGATTATTGTGTATTGTTATGGCTACTAGCAAGGAAAGAGGAGGGTTACAGTGTCCCGGAGGGCTGTGCCCAGGTTAGCTTGACCACTACCAACCGTGACCTCCGGGTGGAGGCACCCGTTTCAGAACTCAGGCCCCTTAACCTGCTACTAGCCAAGCAGGCAGGGGTAGTAGCCCTTGGGATAGCACCACCTAGGGGTTACATCTTGGAGGCTCACCGCTGGGATTTTGTGCCTTCTAGTGGCCAAAAATTATGAATTATTGTTAAAGATTAATGGCTACCCCAGTAGAAATGGCATACACCAGTTGGTGGGGTGGTGTACTGGGTAGATCGACCACCAAAATGCTCTACTTATACTGGATGTTCCCCTGAGTACCAGTAAAGACACTGTAGAGGGAGCACTCTCCAAAGTTGAATGTTTAAAAAATCCTGTGGTGGTGGTCGGTTGACAGCCTGATTTGATCATCCAAACTTTCATAGCCTTGGTAGAATGTAGTGACCTCATGGACAGCTCTAAAGTGCCACAGACTATTGCCCCAGAAGGGGTTCCAGCTGCCTGGGGTTCCAGCTGCCTGGAGAGTGATAAAGGACAGTAAAGACCCCAGGGAGGATGAGCTCCCACCATTATCTGAGACGTCTGAGGAGAAATTTGTTAAGTTGTTGCTGAAGGAAGGGAAAACCATAGAGGACTTTTAAGAAACTATTCCTGCCACCTGGGGGTGTTCCTTCCGCAACACACCCTCCCACTCCAGCACCTGTTACTGCCCCCCCTTCTGTGCCCCCGTCAATGCTGACCCCTAATATCTGTACCTGCCTTTAGTCATAACTCCTACTGAAGGCTGAGAATCTTCTCGGGCATCCTCCTCACCCTGAGGGGGAGGATGACTGGGAGACCTGGATAGACTATGTTGCCCCTCTAGTACTTGAATAGCAATGCTCAGAAGCAGAGAAATGAAAGCGGTTGAGTGAGAGCCTCGGAGGTCCTACCCTGGCTACCATCTGTGCCAAGCGGGCCAATAACCCCACAGCAACTGCACAGGACTATCTTGATGCATTGGAGAATGTTTATGGGAGCCCGGATTCAGATGAGGATCTGTGGTGGAGAGTAAGAAATGTTCAGCAGTACCCAGGGGATCCATTGTCTGTGTATGTACCTCGGCTTGAAATGCTGCAACAAGAGTGCCTCAGAAAGGGTAGTTTGCCGTCAAATGAATTAGATTGAACTAGGCTGGACCGGATCCTTAAGTCTGCTCCATTTTCAGAATTGTTACTGCTTCAGTTGCACCTTGCCACCTGACTGGAATCGCCCCCCCCTATGATGAGCTAATGAAAGAAATTCGGGGGTTGAGCAAAGGCGACCCCATGGGCCAATTGCACCCACATCTGCTGCTGCTGCGCAAGTGACCGAGAGTGATCAGCTAAGTGAGGCTCAGGGGCAAAAGTCAGCAATTAATGAGCACTCTGAGAATGCAAAGGACTTCCCGCTCTGGGCCCAGCATTGGAAAGATGAGCTACTAAAGGAAGTCTGAGAATTCAAGACGGGTGCCTCTGAAAGGGTCTCCCCCATGCAAGGTATTCCCCCATGGGACAAAATTCTGGTCCCTTTCAGGACATGACTACCATGGGGGTGGGGGTGCACCCTCAGGCATCCGCTACCAAGGGTGGCTCCAAGGCTGAGATCACCGGATTGACTGCCACTCTAAAGGAACTGTTAAGACACATTGCACAACTCTTATCGCTGCAAGCAGACACTAGACCCCAGTCTCTTACTACTGCTTCAGTTCCTCATACAATATTCTCTCCCAGGCTGACCCAGGAGTCTTATCATTTGTCACAATTGTGGAAAGGATGGCCATATGAAAAGAGAATGCCGGTCTCAGAAGGACTTAGAAAGAGTAGTAAACAGACTCCAAAGGGAGCTCCAAAAAGCAAATCAGTGGCCAAGGGGTGCCCAAAATGACTGCAGTGAGGGTTCAAGAAACCCTAACTTAAATTTCTTTGTGGCTAAATAGTCTGTCTAGGCCACTGCTACTGCCTCTCCAGACTGGTCCAAAATAGTGGGCCCTTCAATGGAGACTACGGTGACTGTGAATGGTATTCAAACTCGAGCTGTGCTTGACAGTGGGTCACAAGTGACCATTGTATTCCAGGACTGGTATGACAAACATTTATTTGATGTGCCTTTGCAATGCCCCAAAGGCCTACATGTGTGGGGCCTGAGCGACAAGTCTTATCCCTACCTAGGGTATGTTTGCCTCTGGATGTCTTTTCCTGCAACTGTAACTGATGTAGAGGAGAGAGTAGAGACATTGGCTCTACTGTGTCCCCCCACTGGACTGTATGGTGGGGTCCCCCTGTTAATTGCAACAAACGCACATATGTTTGGGAGACTGGCGCAACTCTGCCACAAGAAACAAGGGTGGCAGACTGGGAGGGCCCTGAGAATTCTGACTCTGATCAAGAGGGCCTATGATTTGCAACAGAAACCAGAGGAAGTAGACCAGGAAGAACCAGTAGGGATTGTGTGGAAGAAGGATCCCGAGTCAATGGTACTGGCTCCTAATGCCCAGTGCACCATTCAAGGGGAGGTCCACCTCTGGAAAGATATCAAGAACAAAATATTGATGTTGGATGTGCCAGGTGATGGAAAATTGCCAGAAGGATCATTGGTCAAGCCCAGCATCTTGTCTGCTCGTGCCCATGCCTAAGCACGATGAGTGATGGTACAGATTCACAATGTGTCAGATCAGGAGATCCGAGTGAACAGAGGGTGCACCCTAACTATGGTACAATTCGCAGACACTGCAGTATTGCCCAGCAACAAGCACCCTGGTGAGAAGGAGAGAGTGACCCCAGACTTGTTTGACTTTGGTGACTCCCCATTGCCAGCCGAATGGAAGGCTAGAATTAGCAAGAGAGGTGGCCAGAGAGACTAAGTGTTTTCACTGAGGGAATGGTATGTGGGATGTGTCCAGGGTATGGAGCATCACATACACCTGCATGATGAATGGCCATTTCGAGAGAGGCCCCGACGCCTAGCCCCAGCAGACATAGATGATGTGAGAAGACACCTGCGGGAAATGCTCACTGCTGGCGTGATACAAGAATCCAGGAGCCCATACGCCTCTCCCATTGTGGTTGTGTATAAGAAGAATGGGTCTGTGAAGATGTGTGTCGATTATCGAACCCTGAACTGGCGGACCATCCCAGACCAATACACTATGCCTTGTATACAGATGCCCTGGACTGCTTGAATGGGAGCAAATGGTTCTCGGTGTTGGATCTTAGCAGCGGATACTACCAGATCCTGATGGCCCTGGAAGACCATGAGAAAACAGCCTGTATCTGTCCATTGGGGTTCTACGAGTTTCTGAGGATGCCACAGGGGATATCAGGCTCCCTGGCCACCTTTCAGCGACTGATGGAATGTGTGGTGGGAGATATGAATTTGCTGGAATGTCTGGTGTACTTGGACAATGTCATTATGTTTGGCAGCACCTTAGAGGAGCATGGAACCGACTATTTAAAGTCCTAGGCTGACTGGAAGACTTCGGCCTCAAGCTGTCCATTAACAAGTGCCAGTTTTTCCAAACCTCCATGAAGTATGTGGGGCACAAAGTATCTACAAAAGGGATAGAGACTGATCCCAGTAAGGTTGAAGCACTGACTACTTGGCCCTAGCCCCATAATCTGAAAGAACTACAAGGTTTCCTGGGGTTCTGTGGCTACTACCGCAGGGTCATAAAACACTATTCCAAGGAGATTCACCCACTCTTGAACCTTACCCAGGGTTACCCTCCTACCAATCATAAATACAAAAAAGGAGCCGTTAAAGAACCAGAAAAAGTATACTTCCACCCGGGTGAACTCTTTGGGCCCTGCTGGATGCCCGACTGTTAAGCAGCCTGCCATGACATTATATACCAGGTCACTCACGCCCCCATCCTCGCCTATGTTGACCCCACCAAACCCTATGTGCTGCATATGGAAGCTAATCTGCAGGGTCTAGGAGTGGTGCTGTATCAAGACCATGAGTATGGCCTGAGACCAGTAGCTTTCGTCAGTAGGAGCTTGACCCTGTCAGAACGAAACTACCCAGTGCATAAGTTGGAGTTCCTTGCGATAAAATGGGCCATCATTGACCAGTTTCATGAATACCTTTATGGGGCAAAGATATTGGTGAAGACTGACAATAACCAGTTGACCTATGTACAGACTTCAGCTAAGTTAGACACCCCTAGGCACCGGTGGCTTTCTGCATTATCAACCTATGATTATGCTGTTGAATACAGACCGGGCCTGAACAATATTGATGCTGATGCCCTATCACAAAGGCCCACTTCCAAGAGTGATTGGGTCAGGCTGTCTGAACCTGACATTCGAGCATCGTGCCAAAAGTTTGATAGAGATGAACAGATGTCTGCGGACACAGTGGACTGTTTAGTAGATTGCTTGGGCCCTTCTGACACCTGCATACCAGCTGCTTATTGCCACTTCTCTGCTCTAGATATTAGTGCACTACCTCAGTTTGACAATGACAGCATTCAGTGGGCTCAATCCCAAAATCCTATGATTCAGCCAGCACTTGATGCCCTGCGTGCGGGGAAAGATGTGTCTAAGTTATGTTTCACTGACTTGTGAACTGCTTTATTGCTTAAAGAAAGCCCCAGTTTGAAGTTGCTCAATCAGTTGTTGTATAGAGAGTCGGTATATCGTAGTGGCAAAGTAGACAAGCAACAATTGGTCCTGCCCATGGCCTTTAAAGATTTGGTACCGAGGTCCTTCCACAATCACATGGGGCACCTCGGTATTGACAGAACCCTTGACCTGGTACAATCTTACTTCTACTGGCCCAAAATGGGGGGCTGATGTTGAGCACCATGTACAGACTTGTAGTCGCTGCTTGCAAAGAAGAGCCCTGCCTCAGAGGGCTGCCCCCCTTGTTAATATTACTACCAGCACCCCCATGGAACTAGTCTGCATAGACTTCTTGTGTTTAGAATCTGATCAGCAGAACATTGGCAATGTGTTAGTGGTTATGGATCATTTCACACGATATGCATAAGCTTTTCCCACTGAAGATCAAAAGGCATCTACCGTGGCCAAGGTGCTAGTGGAAAATTTCTTCGTCCACTATGGTGCCCCCCAGCGGATCCACTCTGACCAGGGCAGAGACTTTGAGAGTCGACTAATCAAACAAAATGCTCTCTCTATGGGGGGTCCAAAAGTCAAGAACCACCCCCTATCACCCGCAGGGAAACCCTCAACCAGAACATTTTGACCACACCCCTCTAGAGATGCTGAGCACCCTCCACCCAAAAGACAAGCATAAATGGAGCCAGCAGATTAGCACCTTGGTACACGAATACAACTGCATGAAAAATGATGCTACTGGGTTCTCCCCCTACTGCTTCATGTTCGGGAGAGAGAGGCCCGGCTGCCAGTTGATGTCTGTTTTGGGGTCTCTCCAGATGATGTCCGAGCTGAAAACTACTTGCAATATGTACAAAAACTGAAAGCTCAATTGAACCATACCTATCAACTGGCCCAGACAATGACCGTCAAGAGAAATCTAGCCATACAAAGAGAGGCATGATAAAAAAGTAAAGGCTCAAGAGCTTCAATCTGGAGACCGTGTGTTACGCAATTTGGGACTGCATGGTAAACACAAAATTGCTGATCAGTGGCACCATCTTCCCCATGTAGTAGTTGAAAAGTTGGATGATTTACCTGTGTACAAGGTACGCCCAGAGAACAACTCCAAAGCTGTCAAGACCATGCACAATAACCACTTGCTACCTATCGGCCAAGTCATGATTGAAGCTGAACCCCCAGAAATTGAGCCCCCTAGACAGGAGACTGCTGCAAGAAAGAGACAGAGTCAACCTACCTCAGTGGTCACAGATTTAAGGTTTCCTCCACAGCAGGCCCAGAATGATAGTGACAGTCAGTCCACTTCTGATGAAAGTGAGTGCGACTATGCCTATTACCCCTCTTACGAACCGAGTCATCTGTTTCGAGGAAATCCTATGACTAATTGTGGGGATGAAGCTAGGCCTTTTGGACTGTCTAACCTCCCAGCTTCGTCCTTGGAGCCAATGCTCCTTGAAAGTGAAGTGCCAAGCCTTACGTCTGAGGACGCGGACTCACTGTGTTTTGTGGAACTGTGTGAAATACCCGAAGAAGGGGCCGATGGTTTGAGTCTCTCTGGTGACACACCAGAACCTGAGGAACAGTATGAGAGTACTGACAGACCCCTTTCAGTGCCTCAGAGTTTGACTGTGCCTGAACCTTCACAAAATGAGTCAAGTGTTGTGGAACCAGAGCCTACAGAACAAGGAGCTGACAGTGCTCCCAGCTTGGACATTCCCCTTCATGCAGAGGCACCCCTCACAAGTGATGAAAGCTCGAAGACCATTGCTGAAAATACAGAGAATATGGTTGTTTACCCCAGAAAGACAGGCCGAGCTGTCAAGCCAGTGGTGCGCTTTAGTTACGATTCCCCCAGGAGGCCAGTAGATTTGCCTCTCAATGTAGTCCACAAAGGTGTTTATGTCTCTCAAAGCTCACCGCCCAAATTGCGCTTGATAGCCCATTCCAGATTACTTGTTCTGCCCTCTCACCATGGTGTCCCTGCCCCATCCAGCCCCAAGTTAGCTGACAGGGAAGGGCCCTCTCTTGCATTGTTTAGAGTACAAGAAGTTATTACATGATTCTGTACGGTAATGTTCAATTTACCTGTGTGAAATATGCATAACGTATTGTCAGATGGAAATGATATAATGGAGTACATTGAAATGTATAGTAAAGTGACAAGTTATGCCAATTGATGAATCAGATAGTACTTGTACAGCATGCTAATGGTACAAATGTCTTGTATATGTTGCATTTCCCATGTTATGATGGTACAGACTTGACGCGGATGCCAAGTTTTCCCAGGCAGGGAAGGGTGTAACCCCCTACAAATGGGGGTTCCCGAAAAGTCTTCCATGAGCTTTCCTTAATGCTCACTGCCAGGTTGGTGTCCTGCGTTTAGCAGTTAATCGTTACTGCCAAACAGTGCCTGTGTAGCCTCTATGTACTGTCGCTTTAAGAGCTGCCTAGATTGCAGTAATAATTAATCTGGGAGGGGGCTGAGTGTTGTCATGCTTGAGTCCCACCCAGGCTGTCAGGTAATCGCTCCATTTCTGCCATCGTTAATTGCGTAGAGGGAGCCCTGTTAACAGATGTAACTGTTTGCTGATCATTCATTAGAGTAGTAATAATAATGTACTTTGTATAACCTGCCTTCTTTGCAGCAAGGACTGTTTTGTTTATCCCCACCATTTTGGCCCGGAAATGCCGAATTGGACCAGTCTGGTGGTACCTAAAATGAAGCTGGACTACAGGAGCTGTCTGGAGTCAAAATCTGTAGGAATTGTAGTTTTGGGCTTTTGGCGCCTTTTTGCACCTGAAGGGGGGGGGCACTGTTGTGACTGACAGACAGATCAGCCAACCGAATCTTTTGGATCTGAGGGAAATCCCCAAGCTGCCTGCTGTTTCATTCAGTTCTGAGCTGGGAAGTGAAATGAGAACAGCTCAAGTGATTTGGGAAAGTAGTTCTGTGTAGTTTTGCATGGGAGAACTGTGAAAGGGCTGTTTTTTTGGCGTGCATGTCTGCCTGCTGCCCCTGAGAGGGAGAGAAGAGAATTATTTTGGACTAAATCCAAGTTTGTGAGAACGAAGTAAGCCACTGATTTTTTACCAGGTTCATACCTGAAGAAGACCGAAGATTATGCTGAATGCGATCGGCCTGTCAGGATTTCCAGCTGCTTTTGAATCCCCAGTTTGTGCTGAGACTTTGCGATTGTGACCTGAGAGTGTTTTGTCTGGTACAGTAGAAGTTCCGTACATGTAAATGTGCTGTGTATTGAAAGTGGGTCGTGATTTGGTCCCCCACTGTGTGAACTGTGTTCTGCTTGCTGGAAGCTGTATCCATCCCAAAACGGACTGTATCCGAATTTTTCTCCATTTGGCCTGGGCCTTGCCACACTGGCCCAGCCAGACTACCTGCTGCACAGAGAAAGCCATCGATGAGAGATCTGCCTTGGGATCAGCCCCCCCTGTTCCACGCCTGAACAGGAATGACGCCTCGGTGACTTGTGTGGGCCTTGCTTCTCCTGGCACTCCAGATTAACCACCTGCTGTCTCGATTTTCGTCCAGTCTTGTGTATCATGAGTAATCATCAGGGTAGCTCCCTGCAACAACAGCCTAATCTAAAAGTGTGTCATCTGATTGTCTTGTTGTTTTCTTTTCATGAAATGAGCCCTCCGGCTCCGGATTACAAATAGTGTGTGTTGTGCATGTTGTTTTCTTCCATCACAGGGCCCCAACCGGCTGCAATGTTCCTGGATAGCCCACCATTCTCCATCTGGGTACCCAGAGTGTATGACTGTTTATGGACCCCAAAGTGCATGCGTAACTGTTTGATTGATACAGCCTTTAAGCAAATTAACGTGATTACACCCCTCCTTTGTTCAAGTCCCTTAAATAAATCAGATCTAACTCTTTTTTGCATTTACCCTGACTGTGGTTCCAGTTTGTGCAAGAGTACTGTACTGCTGTTATTTGCTGTGTATAACCTTGTTTTACAGGGGGGTCCCCAGGGCCAGGCCAGAGGAAAGCCCTAGTGGTAAGTGCAAACAGTGTGGGTACTTGTGTGGTGTATCAGGGGTATCGTGAAAGTGATTATCGTGTATTGTTTTGGCCACTAGTAAGGAAAGAGGGGGAGGATTACGGTGTCCCAGAGGGCTGTACCCAGGTTAGCTTGACCACTAGCAACCCTGACCTCCAGGTAGAGGCATCCATTTCAGAATTCAGGCCCCTTAACCTGCTACTAGCCAAGCAGGCAGGGGTAGTGGCCCTTGGGATAGCTCCACCTAGGGGTTACACTAGCTTCAACTCCCTCCAGGATGGCAGGTTGCCTAAGTTCATTCTTTTATTTATTTCGCTGAAAATTGGTAAGCAGGAGAGGCACACAGAGCCAAGGCTCGTTTCCAAGTGAGACCCGGGGAGGAGAACAGTGGAGGAAACAGGAGTACAATGCGAGTACAGTGAGCAATAACAAGTCAGTAGGACTACGTTTGATGGAATAAATTGGCACAACAGTAAATAAATACAAAAATAGACTGGTACAGAGAATGAAATGTGGTCACAGCTTAATAAGAAATGCCTAACAACTGCAATGGTAAAAGCGGCAGCAATACATGGTGTTGAAATACAATACTGACAACAGGCAAGAGATCCGTAGGATGAGCTTAGGCCTGGTTTCATGGCAGAGGGAAGAACAGGAGTAATGAGGAAATGAACCAGCAGGCAGATAGCGGGGGGCCCAGCCAGATGCTGTACCAGGAAGGTTGAGACTCTGGCCAGGGAAGTGTCAGGAGGGAGGGTAACAGGAGGGGAGTGGCTGACTGGGTACAGATGAACTATGACACCATTCTTGTGGATATCCCTGCCTTAATTGAGAATACTTTGTAGAAGAACAACCTCACATCCTTCTGCAAAAAATACTCTTCCAGACTGCAGACAGGATGAGTTTAACAACCTGTCCACAGTGTGGAAGAGTTCAGCCAGTTGGTTCTTCCCTGCAGCAATCACCCTTGACAGGAACTCTGTTGTTTTCCAGGGTGATTGCCCACTGATACTCATCACAATGAGTTCACAGCACCAACCTATCCTCCACCAACTGAGAACTCCATCAAGAACTCTCCTACCTTCATTCCCTAGTCTGCAACTGCCTCAGCTTGTTAAATACCATGGCAAGCTGCAGCAGGAGGTCAAAGAAAAGACACAAAAGGGTGCCAGGGAGCCCAAGGACGCTATAAGAGCCACACTGCAGCTCTCCATGTCTTTCTCAGCAATCTCAGCACAAGCTGCAACAATGCTGAAGATGTCCAACATGGCTAAGAGTTAGCTAGACTCTGGATTGTGTTTAGGATGGTATCGCACCATCTCCACAGAAAGGGAAAGTAACCAGAGGACCCAACAAAGGAACATGATGACCTGACCAAATGACTAGATCAACCTAGAAACAAAGAATTTGTCAGAAAAAAGGCCCTTTGGCCTGTCAGTTCTTCCCAGTCCTACCTACCTAATGTTGATATTGTAAGGGCCCTAGTGGTTCATCACTCCTCCATTTCGCCCTCCTTTTTTTCCAGTGTCTTCACCAGTAACATATGTCTACCCCACTCATGTCTGAATCCCCCCCCCCAACCAATTTCACACACACTGCCTCCCTTGGAAGCTTATTGT
Source organism: Neoceratodus forsteri (assembly GCA_016271365.2). Lineage (NCBI taxonomy): Eukaryota > Metazoa > Chordata > Ceratodontiformes > Ceratodontidae > Neoceratodus > Neoceratodus forsteri. The sequence continues at coordinate 1,278,351,992 of CM057459.1, read as the reverse complement.
ACCTCACCACCATCCTTTCTGTGAAGAAATGTTGTCTGACATAGCTCTTAAATCTTCCCTGCCAGTTTGGTTGAATTCCGTCCAGTGTTGGTGTTTCCACTCAGTGTAAGCAACTATCCACTGTCTACTTTGTTAATCCACTGACAGTATTTGTACATTTCCATTGTGTCCCCCCCCCCTTCTTCCAGAGTATACTGTACATAGTGTGATTTGAGAACCTCTCCATGCAAGTTTTATCCTGCTGACCCCGAGTCATTCTGGTTTCCTTCCTCTGCACCACTTCCAGCCTCTCCTGATCTGTCTCAAAGTGTGGATTCCAGATCTGCACATAGTACTCCAGCTGAGGACTAACCAGGGGCACGTAGAGTAGTAGAATCGCTTTTCTCCACGAGCTACTAATCCCATCCAGGATACTACAAATGTCAAGACCCAATAAGAAGACCATGTCCAAGGTGTGGCCCTGCTAGTGAGTTCCAGATGCAACTGCCTCTGCTTTTACTTATTTTCTTTATTTCATTTAGATAACCTGGTGAACCCACTGGGCCCAGAGGTCCCTTTTTCAGGGGGTGGCATGGCGGCATAGCCAAGTGAAATCATCAACTGAAGGAACTACTGTCTAAAATGAGAGGATTCATAGATGACCAAGGCATTAACATCTCCTGGATTAAGCCAGCCATGGATAGTCTGCCAGTTTCTGCAAGAACATATTCCCTTGATCCTGCAACCTGTACCTTACTTAGACTTAAGTTTCACACATTCAAAAGACCTAATCACTCCCTTGGGGCACATTGTGAGCCTCGGTGCAGATCTAAAACAAATGGCCACCTCCACCACCCCATGCTCCAGCCTCGGACAATGCACCATCAAATGCCCAACTAAGACAGATGACCCCATCACAGGCCCAGTAGTGCCATCCCCAGCCAGGTCTTGGTGATGCATGCCAAATCAGCTAAGGAGTCTGTGATGATACTCTCTATCACCATGTTTTTATTTCTTTGTGACCCCATCTTCCATAGAACTACCTGACAGGGAGGAACAGGGTCAGTGGCCTACCCAACAGCTGACTGTTAGCATTAGGGACAGCCCTTTGAATTGGAACCAGACAGGGAGGCCTACTGTCTCAGCTCCAATACTTTGCAGGATGTCTCCTTTTCCTCACACTCCCCATCTGTCCCTCCTAATGTCTACCTCTGGACCAAACCTATGCCTATGGACACAGCCCCAGAGGATTCCTAATCCCCTGCAAAAATGAAGAAACACTGCTGATACAGCAAAATGGAACCCCAAAAAAGGCTGCACCTGCCATAGTCTGTCTAGGGATTGGGGACAATGGGTGTTCAAAAACAGCTAAGAATATGGCTTAAAACATGGGAAAAGCCATACAGTAATAAACAAAGCACATCTTTAATTAATTCTAATCTAAAAAAACATGCTAAAGCAGATTCAATATGGGAAAAGGGGGCATTTTACAAAGTATTAGAAAAGTGCTAAAACAGAAAAACAATGTCTAGGTACAACATTGTCTTTGTAACATGCATAGCTCCTTCAAAGACCATATTTAAAATGGTTTCACATTCCCTTCACTACATGATTTGAGATTTGAACTGTAATTATAAATAAAGTTAAATCATATCTTGCCATTACTTTATGAAACTCAGTCTTAAAGATCCACTACAGATAGAACGTCATGCTGCAGTACCATCTCAGCAAGCTACTGTAGTTTGTCATTCCATCAATTTTGTACAGATTTAGGATTCATGGTCTGGGAACACTACACAGATCGATGGGATTTCTAACCTCCAAATTAAATAATCCACTCTTGAACACATCTAGAAACATTTTTATGTATGTATATATGTACGTATGTGTGCATGCATGTATGGATTGATTGATTGATTTTAAATGTTTAACCAGAAAAAAAACATACTGAGCTGATGACGGCCCATTTCCCAGTGCATCCTGGACAGAGGAGGAAAGTACAACAGAGTAGCAGAATAAAAAGTACATTAACAGAATCCATAAATAAGTAAATGCCAGAACAGTATAGTGCAACAAGACAGAGCAGGTCCAGTATATACAGATGTGCATACTAATATTCAATGCAGAGTAAGAAACACAAGGAACAAAATGTGGTTTAAAATGCAATTAAACAATAACAGAAAACAATTCCAAGTGAAGTGTAACAAGCGAACACAAAGCCTGTGCAACCTGTCAGCATGCTGCCTATTATATGCAGAATGATAGAAGGCATCCTTAGAATGGCAGAAAAAGGGGAGATATTGTTGATGGGGGACCTGAACATGCCAGATGTTAACTGGAGCACATTTACTGCAGCCACATCCAAGAGCAGGGTCATTCTCGATGCCCTACAGTGGGCATGCCTCAGACAGCTATTTTTGGAACCCACTCGGGAGGGAACAATCTTAGACCTGGTACTCTCAATGGGGATGGAGAGAGGATCTCGGATTTAGAAGTGGGTAGCCATCTGGGAACAAACGACCACCAAACAGTGTGGTTCACAATAAACACAGACGTAGAGTCAAGCCACACAAAAGTGAGGGTACTGGACTTTAGGAGGGCTGACTTTAGCAAAATGGGAGAGTGCCTAAGAAATGCACTAGCAATCAGGCAAGAAGGAAGGGTGGAGGAACAATGGGGGAAAATCAAAACTGCCATCACAGAGGCAACAAGCCTTTGTGTGAAGCAAATAAACAAAACAAAATGAAGGAAAAAAAAACACTATGGTTCTCAAAAGAGGTGGTGGGGAAGGTTAGGGAGAAAAAAGATAGCATTCAGGAAGTATAAGTAATCACAGAAGCAGCAAGACAGAGAACAGTATCAGTTGAAGCGGAAGGAAGCAGGGAAGGCAATAAGACTAGCAAAGGCCCAAACCGAGGAAAAGACAGCCAACTCTGTTAAGAAGTGGGATAAAACCTTTTATAGGCATATTAGGGAGTGAAGAAAACCAAAGGAGGGATGATGAGGCTTAATAAAGGGAAGGGGGTGGCCAGAGGGTGACAGTGAAAAGGAAGAGATATTGAACAAATACTTTTGCTCAGTATTCGCAAAGGAAGAGGAGGGGGGAGGTACCTAAACCAAACAATAGAAGCAATCTGGATAGAGGGGATGATATCAGTCCAGTCACAGAAGAAAGGGTCCTGAAAGAACTCCTAAAACTCAAGGTGGACAAAGCAATGGGGCCTGATGGGATTCACCCCAGAATTCTAAAAGAACTAAGGGGAGAACCAGTGACACCACTGACTACCCTTTTTAACAAATCATGGGAGGATGGTGTGGTACTTAAGGACTGTAGGAGGGCAGATGTGATTCTCCTTTACAAAACTGGGAGAAAGGCAGAGGCAGAAAACTACAGACCTGTTAGTTTGACTGCAGTGGTAGGGAAAATGATGGAATTACTTCTGAAAGAAAGAACTGCTGAGTACCTAGAGGCCAGCAGGGCACAGGACCCAAGGCAGCATGGATTCACAGTGGAAAGGTCATGTCAGACAAATCTAATAGATTTCTTTGACTGGGTGACCAAAGTAGTAGACCAGGGAGGGACTGTGGATATGGCCTACCTAAACTTAATTTATTTTTGAAATTCTATTTTCTGCGTTTGGCTGGTCAGGGCATCTCTCTGAGGTGCCCACTTAACCATACTGCTACTCCCCACCTGAGACCTCCCTCTCCGGGGACACCCACACAGGACCTTCCAGCCCCCCCCCCAGATCACCCTCGGGGTAGGGCCTGCCCACCTACCTGGTGGCCTTTCTGGTATTAGAGGTTCGGTCCCAGATGAGAGCCAAGGGAACCTGGAGTAAAGATGGTCCAGTGTTGGGAATGTGGACCTGGTCCCTGGAGCCCTCGTCACCTCCCTGGTCCACGAAGGATTTTTCTTGTAATGGTTGCCCCCTGGAGCACGGATGTGCAATGATGTCCATGGCACTAGCATGCTGACGTCACTCCACTCCCTCATCTGTGTACACCGCATGTTCCTGGCACTGCCCCGGTTGCCACCAGAAGCCACCTAGGAGCAGTGCTAACCCCAGATCCTTCCCCAGGAAGGGAGAGCAGTCCTCCGGATGCTCAATCCTTTCTCTTCCCTGCCAATCCCCGGTGACCCAAGTCTGTTCCACGAGAATCAGGTCACCGGGCGTGAGTCTTGATCAGCATCCAGCACCGCAACCTCGCGCACTGACCTCACTAGCCCACCTAGACTTTAACAAGGCATTTGACACAGTCCCACACAAAAAATTAATAAACAAATTAGCCAGCCTGGGAGTGGGTCCCAGGGCGGTAGCCTGGGTGAAAAATTGGCTGGACAACAGGACGCAGAGGGTAATAGTAAGCAGAGTCCACTACGAAGACAGGTGGGTTACTAGCAGGGTACCACCGGGTTCAGTACTGGGACTGGTCCTCTTTAATGTCTTTATAGGTGACATTGCAGAGGGGCTGAAAGGAAAAGGAAAAGTATGCCTTTTTGCAGGTGACACAAAGATCTGCAACAGGGCTGATACACAAGGAGTGGGTGAAAAGGATGAGTAGGGACTTGGGAAGCTTGGAGGAATTGTCAAAAGTATGTCAGCTTAGATTCAATGCAAAGAAGTGCAAAGTAATGCACCTGGGAAACAAAAACCCAGGGGATGAGTACACATTTGGGGGGGTACAAACAGCAACAAAAATGGCAAAGGACCTGGGGGTAGTCATATCAGATGACCTAAAGGTAGGCAAGCAATGTGAGAAGGCAGTAAGGCGGGCTGGGGGGGGGGATACTGGCATGGATAGGAAGAGGCATCACTAGTAGAAAACAGGAAATTGTTATCCCTCTGTACACACAGTTGGTGAGACCCCATCTGGAGTACTGTGTGCAGTTCTGGAGACCCCATCTCTGGACTGCCTTCATCCTGTCTATGTCCTTGCAGAGGAGGGCAACTAAAATGGTGCAGGGTCTGCACCAGAAGCCATACAAACACAGACTAAATAAGCTTAATATGTATATCCTTGAGGAAAGGAGGGAGAGGGGGACATGACAGAAACTTTCAAGTACCTCAAGGGAATAAATAAAGTCCAAGAGGGTAGCATCCTTCAAAAAAAAAAAGATTTGCAAGAACAAGGGGGCACAATTTGAAGATAGAGGGGGACGGCTCATGGGCAATGTGAGGGAGTATTTTTTCACAGAGAGGGTGGTGGACACAGGGAACGGCCTTCCTGAGGAGGTAGTGGGGTCAAAAACAGTGGGTGAATCCAAGAATGCATGGGACAGACATAAGGCAATTTTTGTGTGGGGTAGGAGGAAATAGGCAGTTGGTTAACTAGGATCTGCAGCTTATCCAATAGGTAGGGAAATGGGAAGACTGGGTGGGCCAAACAGTCCTTATCTGCTGTGAAAGTCTGTTTCTATATTCTATGTTTCTATGTAATTCAGGAAATACTATTGTCCTCTCATCAGCCAAGTTTACAAGTCAGATACAGACAGCTGCTACGCACACATCTGTAAGCACATGGAAATATTTTTTTAATGAATGTATGAATTGTGAAACAATGCATTATGTAAGTCTGGAAACTATCCTTACAATGAGTGCAGTTCAAGAAATGTTCATATTACTAGTACACTGTATAGAAATTACTGACTTCTCTGGAATAAAAAAAAAAAACACAGTATATGAAAACAGTCCATGTTCAGGCTGCGTATGTAACAAATGTCACTTTCCAAATAGCACAGCTAGACAGACATTTGGAACTCAATATCAGTGTCAGTAGCTCAGTAGATAGCACTCTCACCTCGGGGGCCAGAAGATCGATGGTCGTGGGTTCTAGCCTCACACCAGGCACTAGAGTTAATACTCATAACTGACACTGTAGTGCTGTATGGGGGGGGGGGAGGTGTTACACTGGTGAGGTGCCATCCTTTGGAGGAGATGTTAAACTGAGGTACCTCCTGCCCATCTCTGGTCATTGTTCAGGTGGAAGTAAAAGATCCCATGGCACTTATCGATGAAGAGCAGGGGAGTTTTCCTGGTGTCAGGGCCAGCACTCCCTCATCAAGGCTGGCCCATCAGCACAGCAGTGGAGCTACCGCTCATGACGCCAGCAACCCAGGTTGGAGAAAGATGCTGGGTCATGGTAGAGCCAGTTGGGGAAGATGGCTGAGTGTCTCAGTGGATGCTCACCTCCTCAGAGGAGAGAGGGCTCCTGATCTCTGCTGCAGTACCACCACCCAAGTGACCTGCCAGATATGACGGTGGTGGCAGTCATTCACTATATCCGCTCAAGGGAGAAACAGCAGAATGGGAAAACACACCTGCTGTTCCATCTAGGAACAAATGATCTGGCAAGAAATAGCCTGTTGGAGGTGCAGGCAAGATTCAGAGGGATTGCTAGGTACTGCAGCAGTCTGGGGTTCCAATCTGTGGCTTTTTCAGAGGTGTTGCCAGTACCAAAGGCAAGTACTGATAGGAGGCTGAGGATTAAGAGGTTCAATGAATAGCTGATGGAGTGGTGCGAGCAGATTGGGTATGGGTTAGTAGGGGACTAGGGATCAACATGGGGGAAAAAGAGCTTATTTGCCCCTGACAGACTGCAACTGAATAGGTTGGGTGCAGCAGTATTAAAAAGCAAGTTAGGGAAATTCATAGAAGAAACCTACAATTTAAATAAATTGGAGGTTGGGACAGAATCCACACCACAATGCAGGAGAAATGGGACTACCAGCCTCCCCACAGGAGTGTTAGAATGTTAAGCAAGAGGGGGGTCGACTGAAGGGAGGGATAGAGGGGGAACTTGGTGGAAGGGCTTAGCAGCCAACGCCAGGAGCTTAGGAAACAAAATGATGGACTTGGAGGCCATCATGACGGATGAAGGACTGAATATAGTAGCAATAAGCAAGACTTGGTGGACAGAGCATCATACCTGGGAAATGACTATTCTGGGCTAAGACTGTTTAGAAGGGACAGAGGGAGCAAGAAGGGGGTGGGAGTTGCTTTATACATCAGGGACTATATAAGAGTAACTGAAGGACAAGAGGAAGACAGGGAGACTGAGCTACTGTGGGTAACACTAGGCAGGAGGTCTGGAGAATCCTTGCGACTGGGGTGGTATAAGACCACCTAAGTGGGGGGAAGGGATAGACAGCTATTCAGGCAATCACAGGCTGCCCTAAAGGCGAACTTCTGACTGGTAGGGGACCTAAACCTCCTGGATATCGACTGGGGAATCCCGGATGCAGCATTGACAAGGAGCAGGGAGATTTCATCTGCGCTGCAGGGGATATTCCTTTAGCAGCTAGTCAGGGAGCCAACAAGGGGCAACAACCTTCTGGATGTGGTCCTGACAAATGGGGAGAGTGTGGAGGAGGTGCAGGTGGGAGAAGTCTTGGGCATCAGCGATCACAGGATTGTAAGGTTCAGGGTCAGGGCAGGGAGGGAGGCAAATAAAACCAGTGCTACAGCCATGGGCTTCAGAAGCATGGAGTTTGACAAAATGAGAAGGATAGCAAGGGAAACAATGGAGGGAATGGAGAATATAGGGCAATGGAGGAGTTATGGGAATCAATCAAAAGGAGAGGTACTGAAAGCTATGGAAATGTGCATAAAAAAGGTTAACAAGAGTAAAAGGGGGAGGAGACTGCTTTGGTTTACAAAGGAGATAGTGGAGGCAGTCAGGGGAGGAAGAGTTTTCAGAAAATTTAAGAAGACACTCAGCGAGCAAAATAGGAAAGCCTATAGGTAGAAGAGGAGACTGTCAGGGCAAAAGATCAGGAGAGCAAAAGTGGATACTGAGGAGAAAATAGCCCAAAAAGTCAAAATGGGGGATAACACTTTTTTCAGATATGTGAGGGAGAGCAGGAAGGCAAGGCAGGGGATTGCAAGGCTGAGGGAAAAGAGAGGGATAAAACTGGAAAGGGATTGCAAAAAAGCAGAGGTATTAAATGAGTACTTTTGCTCTGTATTTACAGAGGAGGAGAATGGTAGGGGACCTGAACTAAAGACGAAAGGGAAGGAGGGCAAATGGGTGGATCACAGCCAATTCACTGTGGATAGGGTTAGGGTAGAGATAGAAAGATTGAGGGTGGACAAGTTACACCCCAGGATGATCAGGAAATTGAAGGAGGAGTTGGCATCCCCATTAACAAGGCTCTTCAACTTGTCCCTGGAGACAGGGAGGATGCCAGAGGACTGGAAGAGGGTGGACGTGGTGCCTTTACACAAGGCAGGAAGTAAGGAGGTGAAGGAGAACTATACACCTGTCAGCCTCACCACAGTGGTAGGAAAGGTAATAGAGGCATTAATCAAAGAGAGGGTGGTGGACTACCTGGAGGAGAGCAGCTTGCAGGACAGCAGACAGCATGGCTTCATGAAGAAAAAGTCATGGCAGATGAACCTGATTGAGTTCTTCAATTGGGTGACTTAGGTGATCGATCAGGGAGGGGCAGTGGACGTGGCCTATCTAGACTTCAGTAAGGCCTTCAACACCATCCCCCACAGGAGGCTGGTGAGCAAGCTGGAAAGTCTAGGGGTGGGTGGGAAAATAACGAGGTGGGTGGAGGCCTGGCTAGCGGGAAGAACTTAGAGGGTGGTGCTTAACAGGGTGTACTCCAGGATTGCAATGGTGAAGAGTGGAGTGCCACAGGGGTCAGTTTTGGGTCCGCTTCTTTTTATCATCTACATCTACGATATTGCAGAGGGTTTCAGGGGAGGGTGTGCCTATTTGCTGACAATACAAAGATACACAATAGGGTGGGACACCCTGGGGAAGGGGGTGGAGGACATGAGGCAGGATCTGATACACTCGAGGAGTGGTCAGAGAAGTTGCAGCTGAAATTTAATGCCAAAAAGTGCGCTGTGATGCATGTGGGGACTAGAAACAAAAACCCAGGGGAAAAGTATGCATTATGGAGGGGAGGTACTAACAACAACAAAAATAGAAAGGGACCTGGGGTAGTTATATTAGATGACCTAAAGGCAGGCAAGCAATATGAGAAGGCAGTAAAGAGGGTTGGGGGAATACTGGGATGCATAGGGAGAGGCATCACCAGTAGAAAACAGGAAGTTGTTATCCCTCTGAACAGACAGTTGGTGAGACCCCATCTGGAATACTGTGTGCAGTTCTGGAGACCCCATCTCCGTAAGGACATGGACAGGATGGAGGCAGTCCAGAGGAGGGCAACAAAAATGGTGCAGGGTCTGAACCAGAAGTCATATGAAGAGAGACCAAAGGATCTTAATATGTATACCCTCGAGGAAAGGAGGGAGAGGGGAACATGATAGAAACATTTAAGTACCTCAAGGGAATCAAGAAAGTCCAAGAGGGTAGCATCTTTCAGAAAAAGAGATGGGCAAGAACAAGGAGGCGCAATTTGAAGATAGAGGGGGGATGGCTCGGGGCAAAGAGAGGAAGTATTTTTTCATGGAGAGGGTGGAGGATGCATGGAATGGCCTTCCTGAGGAGGTTGTGGGGTCAAAAACAGTGGGAAAATTCAAGAATATATGGGATGCACATAAAGCAATTCTAGTGGGGAGGGGCTAGTAGGAAGAAGTAGGCTATTGGTCACCTAGGATCTGCAGCTTATCAAATAGGTAGGGAAATGGGAAGACTAGGTCGGTCAAGCGGTCCTTATCCGCTGTCAAAGTCTATGTTTCTATGCTACAAATTCTTCTGGCAGTATATTAGAAAATTATACTCAGCAAGGGTTTGTTATTCTTGTGGTCCACTTTCTGACTATCTTAAGCAGTTTCTGAAACTCTGAAGCCAGATCATGTGATCTTGTCATTTTCTCAGAGGTAAGCCCTCTACAGTTTTGGTTGTTGTTTGCAAAGAAACTGTCATTATTTTGTAGTGAGTTCCCTGTACTACTTTTGTCACATCATTTGATTGGATCAAATTAGCGGTCAGTGGATTAGATTTGAATGCCCATTAACCCCACCCCCAATGATGCTCCAGTGAGCAACAAGCATACTGCACTGTTTTGCTTTATGTCAGTAAATGTGACCATCCCAAGCTATCTGCCTCTGACATTTATGTCATAAACAAAGAACAGTGACTCCTCTTGATGTGCCGCAGGTTCTGGTTGTTTTTATCTTTGCTCTGTGTTCTGCAGATTGAGATCCAACTAGCTGAAAAATACTGTCTAAAAACACCCTTGGCTATCTATCATTTTGCAGTCGATATTGTGCATATTACAAAACAAGTTTTTTTTTTATTTGAAAGTTGCATAAAATACAGGCTGAGTTCTGTGAGAAGCAAGTCTTGTTTACAGAATGTCCCAAGTCATAATAAGAACAAGACAATAAAAACTAATATGCAAAAAAAGACTTAATAACAATTAAAAATGGATTATTCCTGCAGCAGCAAACTTTTCAAACCATGTTTAAAAATACTAAGAGTGAGCAAAATTCTAAGCTGAGGAGACAAATTATTCCAAGAAAATAGTGACGTTAATTAAAAAAAAACACTCTTCGCCAAAGTGTGTATGAAACATGGGCAAGGAAACGCCATGCTCAGGCACAGCTCTGAGGCTGTATTTGTGGACAGGAGCAGTTAGCCTTTCAGATAAGTAAGTAGGGGTGGTTGTTTGCAGTTTTGTAAATAAGGGACAACCAGTGAAAAGTACACCCGGAAGAAGGTAACAACCACTTTAGTGGTGCAATGAAGTGCAACGATGCTCATCCCATTTTGATTTTAGAATAAATCAAAGTAACTGATGATAAACAGTATTTAAAGGCAGAAGATGTGAAGCTGGAGCATGGCGATAAACAGTATCATCATAATCCAAGATAGTGAGAATGGCTTGCCCAAAAATATATTTATGATTTGAGCTCGATACGCAGTGCCTGGCATGTTTAAGCATCTCAGGCACTGATGAACTTTAGAGACAGTTTTGTCAATGTGTGTTTTAAAGATCAAGGAATAGCAAAAGTAAGACCAAGATATTTTAAATTCATTCACAAGCTCGAGCAGATGATCGTTTAAACAAATAGAGAAAGCAGAATTTGCTGATAGCAGAGCATGCTGGGACCCAAATAGTCGTTTTGCTATTCAGAAGTAACAGACCATCAGAAAATCATTTTACAGTTTTGCTAACACCTCCCTGGATAGCTGAGGTGAGGGAAGATGGAGTTTTGTAAGCATAGAAAAGAACCATGTTATCAGCATACACTCTGACTGAGCAACGATCCACAACAGAAGGCAGAGGTTCTACAAAAAGATTAAATAAAATAGGACCAAGTATAGACCCCTGAGGAACACCAGTAGAAATGAAAAGAGGAGAAGAAAGACAACCATTCCAGAAAACAGACTTTCTCCCGTGTACATACAGTAGGATAAAAACCAGGTGGTGACATTTGAAGAAAAGCCATAGGAAGATAGGCAACTTAGAAGCATGGAGTGACTGATCAAATCAAAAGCTTTTGATCGATCGGTAAAAACAGAACCCACAAGACACCCATTTATCCACAGTCCTACAGACAGAGTCGCTGAAATCAATCAATGCTGTTTGGGTTGAAAATTTGGGCCTGGAACCTGACTGAAAATTAGAAAGAACCTGACAATTAGCCAGGTATTCAGTAACCTAGGGTCGTTGTGGGGTCAGAGGAGGAGGAGGGCCATCCCCCTGAAGCACTCACACAGATGGGTTGAGGCATCTCAGGTGATGGCATGGGTCTGTGGGTGAGTGGGTAGGGCTTCATTAAGCCCAGCTCTATTTTTCCAACACCAGTGTTTCACCACGTCCCCTTCTGCAGCCAACATGATGCACACATGTGGAGTCACGCACATGTTACCAGGCTACAGTTCCTCCCTTCTGTGCTGCTGTGGACTGTACTACCACCACTCCTCCAAATGGTGGCAGTCACAGATCAGGCATGCCAGCCCACCCTCCATGGGACAGAAAAGCAGTCCTCCGGATGCTTGACTCTCCCCCCCCTCCCCAAAGTATGCTTCCAAACTCAGGTTGCCAGCATGGCGTGAGGTGTGGCATCTAGTACTTCAATCCTCATCACCACTGGGATGGCACTTCTTAAATTTGAAGTAACAGGAGTGCCCAGCTCTGCACTGAGCTCAGAAAGGATGAAGTGCTCCCTTGTTAAAAACACAGCCAGCAATTGAGTCAGTGTCCAGAGGATTAACTATAGCTCAAGTCATTTACTAAGGGCATCTGAGTTTCTCTAGACGTTAAACTTCAAATCTGGATTTCACTGCATTTCAGAATTGAAATGAAACAACTACAGTATAATTCATGTTAAACTCTCACACCAATGAGTTCTGTAACATCCGCAGTGGATCTGTTACTTCATGAAAGGCCTGCGCCCTGCTACAGTATGTGAAAGAAGTTACAGGTCTGATTCCATTGCTGACGAGTCTGCTGCTTCACCCAGGGCTTTTCTATTTACTGCCCACCACAGCATCAAGTCTCGTCACCAGCCCCGATGGGCTTTTTCATTTAGTGTTTCTTTGGGCTTTTTTTATTTATTGCCCACTGTGGCTCATCTCTCCAACCCTGAGGGGCTTTGCTGGTCTCTCCATTCCCAATAAACTTTGTTATGTTTCCCCTCTGTCTTATTACTTTCTTCTATTATCCTAACCTGTTCCTCCTTTATTTCCTTAGGTCTTGCCACACATAATCTGTCCACCTATCTGATAAGATAGGGCTTTATCTACTGACCAAGTCTACCCATCAGCCCACCCGGTCTGCCCACACTACCCAACTACTGACTACTCTGATGCTAGTGAGTATCCTGGCCCTTAGTCTCTGCCACTCACCCAAACCAAGCCCATATGTTTGTCCCACCACTGCTTGCCAGCATGGTGGCATATCAACTTCAAGGTGTTCTTGCTAATCTACAATGCTCTGCACTGTTTGGATCATGGCTATCTAGAATCATAGAAGTACGTCAGCAGAAAAGGACCCCATTGGTCCATCTAGTCTGTCCTTGTTCCCTCCCTATAGTTAGCACTGACTCAATCAACTTACACACCCACTTCCATATCCTCCTCTCCCTGTAGGTTCCCATCCCCTATTTTCCCATTAGGGTAACTATCCCCCCTCTTTTTCAAACCCATGTATTTATCCCATGCACTTCTGAATCCACCCACTGTTGATGTCTTGACCATGCTCTCCGATAGCCCATTCCAGGGACCCGCTACTCTCTCTGTAAAATAGTGGCCTCGCTTATTACTTCTGAATTGTTCTCCCTTTATTTTCCATCTGTGTCCCCTAGTTCTTGGGTTTTCCTTTATCTTGAATATACTCCCATCTCTCACCTTGTTAACTCCCTTCAGGTATTTAAAAGTTTCAGTCATATCCCTCCTATTCCTCCTAGTCTCCAGTGGATACAGGTCAAGCTCCTTCATCCTCTCCTCCTATCACCTCTGCTACATACCTGCTCCATTTTGCTCACCCTCCTCCCTACTCTCTCCATCCTATCAATATCCCTCCGTAAGTGTGGTCTCCAGAATTGTACCCATATTCCAGGTGTGGATGAACCATTGACCTGTATAGGGGCACAATCACCTCCCTTCTCCTGCTTGTAATACCCCTCCCTATGCATGCAAGCATACCGCTTTGTTACACTGGTATACCACCTTAAGGTTGTCTGAAATAATAATCCTCAGATCCTTCTCCTGCTCCATAACCTCTACCTCTTCCCCTCCTAGTGTGTATTTTATTCTACACTTTTTGGCATTAAGTCTTAGTTGCCAACTATCTGACCACCCCTCCAGTTTTAACAGGTCCTCTTTCATACTCCCCCCAGTATATCCACTTTATTGCATATCTTTGTATCATCGACAAACAGACCAACCTTTCAATTCAACCCAACTGCAATATCCCCAACGTAAATGCTAAAAAGTATTGGCCTCGGTACAGACCCCGTAGTACTCCACTTGTCACCTGAAAGACTTCATGACACCATATGCTCCTAGCCACTTCCTTTGGTCAGTGGATGCAGAACTTCTTTCCATTCCAAGATCTTGTATAAAATCCTCGGGGGAAGGACTTTTGATGTGGCAATGCCACTTTTTGTGAATGACCATCCCCTGGAGGTAAGAGGTGCCCCTTCGTTAACCATTTTTAAATCTAAATTCAAGATTTATTTCTTTTCTATGTGTTTTGGGACATTATGCTATTATTTACTTAATCTTCTGCTGTGCTTATTTCATTATTTGACTTCACTATTTGTTGCGTTAATTGTATTATTTTATTAACTATTTTGCTTCTGAGAGGTGCCCAGAGCTACTGGGGCTGGGTGCCATATAAATAAAAATGCTTTGCTTTGCCGTCCCCCCTTGAAACTGCTTATCGATTTGACCCTTACCACTTCTTTCAATAGCTTGCTCCACTTGTCCGTCAATCTTTCTGTGAACAAGTATTTACTAGGTATCATACTAGGTAGCAATAGATACATAGAAGGTCACATGTGCCCATTATGGTACATCTCCCTCAAGCGGGTCAATATGTGCCTGTAGGGTTTGGTAAGTACCTGTCTAGTTTAGATTTAAAATTACTAAAAGTGTCTGCTTCCACCATTTCTCTTGGCAAGGAGTTCCATAGCAGTACAATCCTTTGTGTGTAGAAATATCTTCTAGAATCACTTTTTGGAAAGGCTAGCATTAGCTGATGATTATGGCTTCTTAGTGAAACAGCCCTTTTATTTTCTACTAGTCCCAGGTCAGCAAGAAGTTGGCTGTCTCTTGACATTTTAAACATTTGCAAAAGGTCTTCCCTAGTATGCCTTAGCTCCAAGAGGTACAGGTTTAAATCTATAAGCCTTTGTTCATAAGTCATACTGTGAAGTCCATCTACCATTTTTTATTCTTCTCTGCACCCCCTCAACTCTCCTAATATTCCTACAAATATGAGAGCTCCACAGTGAAGAACAGTAGTCCAGATGTGGATGTATATAAGCCCTGTAAAGGGTCAGGATGCAAGACCTATTCCTAGATGAAAATGATTTTTTAATACAGCCAATGATTCTGTTTGACTTTTCAGCTACTTCATTACAGTTGTCACTAAACTTGAGGTCCTTAGTTATACTCACCCCCCAGGTCATTTTGATTATCTACTGATTTTAAAGTTCTCCCATTCTAAGAGTAGTTACTGCAGGTGTTTGACCTTCCTAGATGCATAACCATACATTTATCTGTACTGAAAGCCATTCCATTTGACTTAGCCCATTCTTCCAGTCTAGCGAGATCTCTACTGAGAGCCTCCACCTCCAAGTCAGTTTCACTTCAGCTGTGATCTTGGTGTCATCAGCAAATTTAATAAAAAGTGATTCATATTTTTGGTCATGTCAGTGATGAACAGAGAAAACAGGGCAGGTCCCAACACAGATCCTTGCGGCACTCCACTGGTGACATATCCCTCACTTGACAAGTGCCATCTAATTCTTACATTCAGAGTTCTATTGTTTAACCATGCCTCCACCCAGTTGGTAATAGTTCTATTGATTCCAAACCTGTGCATTTGGTTCTATCAAAGTCATATGTGGGGCTTTGTCAAATGCTTTACTAAGGTCTAAATAAATAACATCAACTGGAGTTTTTTTTATCAAGTAATGCACTTACTTTTTCATAGAACTCCAAACTGCTCATAAGGCACGATCTATGATTACTTTGCTTTTACTTTTACTGAAATGTTTCACCAGGTGGGCACACTGAACAACTTGCTCGTCTCACCGGGGTGTTACATAGGGTTGTGAAGGATGATCAGTTACAATAGTATATGGGTAGTACAAACAATACAACATTGTAAGATAATGTAACAGTTGGAACATAAGGTATTGTACAATATACAGTAGCGGAACACTGGGTAAATTACAATATATGTCCAAAATCGTACAAAAGAACATATAAACGTACAAAACAGTAATAATGCAACAGAACCATTATAGTGCATGACAGTACCAGGAGCAGGCTCGAGGTAGTATGCAAGTGCTGTTGGAGTAAAAAGGATGGGGTAGGTTGTGTACACTGGTGACCCAGAAGGGCAGACGGAGAAGAGAGGGGGAGAGGCAAGAATTGAATATGAGGAGATGGGGTAGCCATTTCCTGATTCCCCCTTCAGGATGTTGAGAACCCTGCTTGGGGGGTCAGGGTAGGAAGGCAGAAACTGGGGATAGGTATTTAAGGAGGGTTAAAGCAGGAACAGCTGAGGGAGAGGTAACTGTGTAGGGCAGAGGTGAGGGAGTAGTTGGAAGAGGAGTATCATATTTCGGGGGGGGGAGGGAATTCCAGATTTTAGGGGAGCGATGGATGAAACTAGTCTGACCAATGAGGGTGGAGTGGCGAGGGACCATCAAGGTGTGGGTATCATTAGATCTGAGAGAGTGGGTGGGGGGAGGAGGAGTCAGGAGAGAGGATGAGAGATAAGAGGGCAGCACTCCGAGCCAGAATTTGGAGGTTAGTTTGGCACAGTGTGAGATGCATCTGTGAGATAGTGGAAAGAAGGTTAGAGAGCGATAGAGTTAACAGTGGTAGGAGCGGGAAGGGGATTCGAGAGCAAAGTGGCAGAAGGAGTTAAAGAGAGTGTCCAACTTGGTCAGGGAAAATTTGGGAGCAGCACCATAGACTATGTCACAGTAGTCAAAGATGGGAAGTATCATCTTCTGGACAATTTCATGCCTCACAGTCAGCGGGATGCAACTACAATTACTGTACAGAGCACCAAGCTTGGGGCACAGTTTCTTCTGGATAGCATCAATATGCACAGAGAAGTTAAGGTGCTGGTCCAGCCAAATCCCCAGATATCTAAATGAGGAGGTGTCCTTTAATAAAACCATGTTGGGTATTGTTCTTAAGCAGGTTCTTAGTAATTTCATATTCCAGTTTATTTTTTATACAAGCCTCCATAACTTTACCCAACATGCTGGTGAGGCTTACGGGCCTGTAATTGGCCATATCCCCTTATCCCTTTTTTTTTTTTAAATTGGAACTACAATGGCTATTCTCCAGTCAAGTGGTATTTCTCCCATATTGAGTGGCAGATTATATATTTTGTACAAGGGCTCAATAAGCCAATGTTCTAGTTCCTTTATAAGTCTTGGATGTACTGAATCTGGACCTGGGGATGTATTGGTTTTAATTTTTTGTAACCTGTCCCTGATTTCTTTGTGGGTTATTTCGGATAAGGTGTTTGGTAGTTTGGTCATGTCAGTTAAAGTTTTCTTTGGGGTGGCCCGTTGCTGCACACTGAACAAAAATATTGATTAAAGTGATGTGCCATGGCTTGGGGCTCAGAGATCTCAGTGTTATTCATCCATAAGGGCCAATGGTGTTTACAGAAAGTACAGTTATGCAAGAACTTACCACAACAGTAGATCTTTTAGAGAGGCTCTTGCAGTAGGTAATTACCTATAGGTCTGACCTGGTAGGCGGCAGGACCCCATGGAAACATTTCTAGCTAGCAGTCTCTGGAGGGGGACCGCCCCCACGTCAGGTGACCGACGTCATGTAATGTCAGTATAAAGGGGAGTTCCCCGACGCCCACCTTCCAGTTCTTTCCATGAAAGGCCAAAAGAGCAAGACGAGAGAGAAGCGGATATTTCCCTTCCTGGAAAAGGAGCTGAAAAAGCTAAGGGGCATGGAGGGTGGGAAGGCATTACCTACAGCAAAAGCCTCTCTCGAAGATCTACTGCTACAGCAAGTTCTTACGTAATTGTACTATCTTACTTCGTGAGGGCTCTTGCAGTAGGTAGTTACATATAGGACTGAATCCCAAGCAGTCTGAAAAAAGGAAAAGCACTCTCGAGGAGGAAAACGATTCAACTAATGGAACCTCCGACTGAACAGGTTTTATGAAAGAAGACCTCGGAGTACAGCCAATCCGAAGCCTGCTCTACAGTGAGAGGCAATATCCAAACTGTAGTGTTTCATAAAGGTATAGACAGAAGTCCAAGTTGCAGCTGCACAGATGTCTGCCACTGACACATTCTTGAAACAAGCCACAGATGCAGCTACTCCTCTAGTGGAGTGACCTCTGACTTGACCCAGCAGGGTCTTGTACTAGCCGTAACAGAAAGTGATACAATGAGCCAACCATTTAGACAGGCATTGCTTGGAAACTGCATTGCCCTCTCTTTTGTGAGCAAAACAGACAAAAAGCTGATCAGATTTCCTGAGATCCTTAGTCCTAGAGGTATAGTATCTCAGTATTCTATGAACATCCAAAGTATGCAAGAGGTACTCCCCTTAACTGGAGCATTGCGTAAAAGAAGCAGGTAGGTCAATGGATTGATTCAGCGTAGATTCCGCTACCACCTAAGGGAGAAACTTAGGGTTAGTGCACAGAGCCACATGTTCTTTGTGAAAAATCTAGTATGGGATTTTGCACATCAAGGACTGAAGCTCGGAAATCTGTCAAGCTGAAGTAATGGCCACTAGGAAGAGTGTCTTCCAAGAGAGGAACTTCAAATCTGTTGAGGCTGCCAGCTCGAAAGGAGGCAGAGTAAGCTTTTCGAGAACAAAATTCAGATCCCAAGGTGGAGCAGGAATGAGTATGAGGGGTCTCAAATGGAGAACCCCTCTGAGGAATTTCTTAGAGACTTCAGTTGAGCAAAAGTCCTGTCTCCGAAGGGGACGTGGTAACCCGAAAGTGCTGCTATGTGGACCTTCAAAGAGGAATGGCTGAGACCCAGATCAAAGAGATGACGCATGTAGTCCAGGACTCTTTCAACTGGGCAACAGAAAGGATCAAAGTCCTTTGATGAGGCCCAAATAGAGAATCATTTCCACTTTGCAGCATAGGTGGACCTGATGGAAGGCTTTCTGGCCTCCACCAGAATATCTGCTATGAGCGGAGAAACCCCGAACTGGGCTTGGGCTACGTCTGCAGGAGCCACGCATGCAACTGAAGGGATCTGAGAACTGGATGAACAAGGGTCCCCTGATCCTTTGTCAACAAGTGTTGTGACAGAGGAAGAGGAAGCGGTGGTTCCTCTGAAAATTATTGCAGAAGACAGAACTAAACTCGCCTGGGCCAGAATGGAGCAATGAGGATCATCCAGGCTCCTTCTGTTCAGAGCTCATGCAAGACCCTCGGAATTAAGGGAATTGGATGGAAGGCATAGATGAATCTATCCCTCCAGTCGAGAGACACAGCGTCCCACCAGAAAATGTCTTGCCCTGGAGTGAGCGAGCAGAAGGCAGGAAGTTTTGTGTTTTGAGGAGACACGAACAGGTCTACCTGAGGGGTTCCCCAGGGCAGTAAGATGTTGTCTACTACCTCTTGATCTAGTTCCCATTCATGGGCTCTGGCAGAAGACTGACTGAGGTGGTCTGCTAGCATGTTTTCTATTCCCAGAATGTGAACTGCTGTAAGGTGAAGGCAGTGCTGGATAGCCCAACTCCAAATTCTCATTGCTTCCCTGCACAGAGGGTAGGAATGAGTTCCTCCCTGCTTGTCAATGTACCAGACCACACACCTGTTGTCCGTCTGGATGGTTAGATGACTGGCAAGAATGGAGGAGTGCAGGGCCTGGAGGGCATACAGGACTGCTCTGAGTTCAAGCACATTTATGTGCAGATTCTGCTCGAGCCTGGAGCAGCTGCTCTGAGTCTTGTGAGACCCTACATGGGCTCCCCAGCCCTCTCCTGAGGCATCTATTGTCAATGTCTGGGAGGGGGGTTCGAGACTGAAGTGAACACCTCGAGAAAGGTTCTCTGGAACCATCCACCATTGCAAGTCCCTGGCCATGGAATCGGAGACTAGAACTTCCTGATCTAGGTCGTCCAGTGTTTGGTCCCATTGAGACTGAAGCATCCATTGAGAGATCCTCATATGAAGCCAAGCACATGGGACTGTCAGGATAGCAGCCGCCATTAGTCCAAGGAGGTGAAGGACTGACCTTGCACCAACCCTTCTGCAACTGGACAGCAGATGCACCTGAGTCTGTAGGGTGTCCACCCTGTCTGGAGGCAAAAAGGCCTTGCTGATGGTCATGTCCAGAATCGCCCCAATGAACTACAGTCTTTGGCAAGGGACCAAATGGGACTTTGCCTGGATGATCGTGATACCCAAGCTGGTGAAAACCTGCAGGGTGAGGGAAAGAGAGAGACAGTCTAGGAGCTCCTCCTTGGATGGGGCCACCAGGAGCCAATCATCCAGGTACGGTAATATCTGCACTCCCTGGCTACACAGGTGGGCCGCTACCACAGATAGGCATTTGGTAAATACTCAGGGGGCCGAGGAAAGACCAAATGGTAGGGCCTTGAATTGGTAGTGGTCCCGTGAAAACAAAACCGAAAGAATTTGCAGTGGGAAGGGCGAATGGGGATGTGCAGGTAGGCATCCTGCATATCCAAGGTGCACAGCCACAGTCCCGGCCAAAGAAGAGGCAGAAGGCTCTGCAGAGAGAGCATTCTGAAGTGTGTGTACTCCACAAACATATTCAGGGAGCTGAGGTCTAAGATAGGTCTCACGTCTCCCAATTTCTTTGGAACTAGAAAGAAATGGGAATAGTAACCCATCTCCCAAAGGTGGTTGGGTACTGGCTCTATTGCCGCCTTCGAGAGAAGGGAGAAGATTTCTTCCAGGACCAGAGGAAGATGTTCCGGGGAGTAAGACGACTTTGGGGGTGACATTCGGGGCAGTTTCTGGAGAAACTCTATTGAGTGTCCTGCTGCGATCAGCTGGAGCACCCAAGCATCTGATGTTATCCTCTCCCAACCCGGTAGATGGAAGGAAAACCTCCCTCCTACCGGTTCCTCTGGTATGTCCAGAGGCCATGGGAGAGGCGAGGAGTTAGGAGGTTCAGGGCAGCGCTTCTAAGCTCCTGCTGCCTTTTGGGAGGGGAATCTTGGTTGCTGGAGGGGCCCGACGCTTGTTGGCCCACTTGCCCTGTGGTTTAGCTTTTTGCAGATTATGTCAACGAAAAGGGCTTCGCTGTCCCTAAGGGGGTCTGTACAGAGAGTCCACTGACTTAAGTGCAGTGCACTTCTCTAGCAGATCAGTTATGATGTCTTGACATCACCGCCGAACAGCACCGAACCCCTGAAGGGCGCATCCTGAATAGTGGATTGCACTTCAGGGACCAAACCTGACATCCGGAGCCAGGCATGACGCTGAAGACCTACAGTGAAAGCTGAACTCCATCCAGCTGTGTCCACTGCATCGTAAGTGGCACAAAGCATGTGCCGACTGGCTGAATGAGCAGACCGGACAAGGTCAGCCACTTCTTGTTTTGTCTGAGACTCAGGAAGGGAGTCCAATTTAGATTTCACCTGATTCAGGACGGTATTCTGGTAGTCCCCCATATGTGCAACATAATTCAGTGCCCTAATATCCAGGGTAGAAGATGCATAAACCTTCTTCCCCTACTGGTCCAGAAGCCAAGACTCCTTGTAAGGCGGAGACGAGCTGAGATGTTTGGGGTTAGCGGAACGGCTGTGAGCGGTGCTAATCATGACCAAGTCTGCCATAAGGTGTATATTCAGAGAATCTACCCCCTTGGAAGCCTGATATAGCCTATCTGCCTTCCTTGGAAGGAGGGCCAAAGTGGATGGTTGTTTCCAAATAGTGGAAACAAGATTCACATGAGGCTCTATCCAGGGTGGAATCAATGTAGGAGCAGTCTCAGGCAGATCCAAGTGGGCAGTGAGCTTTTTACGTTGTGGTTCTGGCTCCAGAGATTGCCACTGATGAACTTCCTGGATCTTTCTCAGTAGCTCCAGAAAAGAAGGATCCTCCGGAGGAGACTTCAGAGGAGTCCGTGACCTGGGTTGGTCTGCAGTGCGAGGCTCATCATCCAGATCAGAGCACCCCCGAGTACGAATCAGAAGTCTCCGACGTAGAAGAGGAAGACTCTTCCAGACATGGGAGAGGAGTGGTCCCTTTGGGAAGCCCTCTGGGAAGCGTATACTCCCTGCCCCGGCACCTGAAGGTTCACCTCTGGTGTTGGGTAAAGGGGATGGAGCCTTCAGTCTCCAGCACAGGGGATCCTGTGCAGGGTCTGGCACCGGTAGATGACTCTCCACCTCTCTGGTGAGCTAAGCCTTGGCCTCATCCCACCAGGCAGCCAGATCCTCATTCAAGTCCGCCGGTGGCTGTGGTGTGGGTGGCGGAGGAGGAGGATACGGATATTGGGGATATCCATATGGCGAGTATCCATAACCCGATGGCAAGAAGTCCAGCATCGGGTACTGAGGAGCCGGATACTGTGGCGCTGGATAAAGTGGCAATGGGTACTGCGGCATCGGATACTGCAGTATCGGGTAAGTCGGCACCGTATTTAGTGGTGTCGGATATCCTGGTGCCAGGGGCTCCAACAGAGCAGTGGGTCCTGCAAAAGCCCAGCAGGTGGGGCCAGGTATGGGTGGCCCCATGGGCGTCAGTCCAGGCATAAAAGCATTATCTGGAAGAGGGACGTCAGCTGGCATCGGGTAGGCAAGCGTCGAGCCAGCGTCTGAGGGTCCAGCGTCAGGGGTCTGGCCCAGTAGGAGGAAGCCCTGTTGTCCGTGCACCAGCTCCTCCATGATGACCAGGGATGGAGGGTTGGAAGCCACAAGGACAAGCAGAGGAGACACAGGAGCCTCAGAGGGCAATGGCAAATGTTGCGGAGAGCCTGGGACGTTGGACCGGTTGACGGGGTCTGACACAGGCTCTTTAGCTGGGCAGTCATCAGAGGGGCCGACGTCCAGCTCATCAGCTGGATCCAGGAGGGTGTTGAAGGAGCCAGCATCTGACTTATCGGAACTCTTACTTGAAGCAGGCCTCGATGAAGAAGTGGTCTTTTTGGGTGAACGAACGACCATGGGCCCTCCCGAAGGAGCCTGCAGCTTATTGATCTTGTCCGGGAGGATATCGGTGGCACCGGCATCCAACTTAGTGGACCCGCTCGACCCAGAGAGCTGCGTGGCAGCAGCCTTCCTGGGAGTGGAGGCCTCCTTTACCCCGCAGGTACCTGAGGGGCCTGAGTGCGAGCCCAATGGGAGGGGCAACACCTTCTTGGACACTGCCAAGAAGGTAGTCAAGGAGCGGTCCCCTGGAGATGTTACCTTTAAAACCACGACCCCAGCCGGAGTTACAGAGGCAGTGGAGGTCGAGTCCTGGTCCCGGTGTTTGTCCTTCCTCTTCTTGTGGCCTTTGGGGGAAGTGGACGCCTGCCTCAACTTTTTCAACTCCTTCTCCATGGAAAAAATCTTTTTCTTCAGAGTATGGGCCTCCAGGGACTGCTGCCTTCATTTCCAGGTGGCCGAATTGAATTTTTGGCAGTGCTGGCACTTCTCCATGGGATAGTCAGAGCCTAGGCAGAAGAGGCACAGGGAGTGTTCATCCTTATGCGGCAGCTGGGAACCACATGAGTCGCATTTGTTTTTAATGCAATTCGGAAGGCGTTAGGGATGACATACTGTACTTGGAGATTTTTAAAGAAAAAGGCAAAAAAATCAGTTGAAAACTTTGAAAACTAACCAACGAAAGACTGACGAGCGATGAACTCTACCACAAGGAACTTTCACAAGTCGACGGTGGGAAAGAACTGGAAGGCGGGCATGGGGAACCACCCCTTTATACTGACGTCGCATGATGTCAGTCACCTGACATGAGGGCGGTCCACCGCCAAAGACTGCTAGCTAGAAATTTTTCTGTGGGGTCCTGACACCTGCTGGGTCAGACCTATAGGTAATTACCTACTGCAAGAGCCCTCTCGAAGCAAGATCTTTTTTTATTATTAACGTAAGCATAAAAGCTTTTCCCCCATCCTTAATATGTGCAAGTTTAAATTCCAGTTTCTTTTTTTCTTTCCTAATATTTATTTAACATTTATTTAGAGCTACTTTGTACTTATAAGTGTTGTACTCTGTTTTGCCCCTTTTAAATGGCTTTATATGCTCTCCTTTTTGCTGCCATTATTTTTCTTATCCTAGGGGCGAGCCAGAGCGGTATCTTGCTCTTTTTATTATATACTGATCTGTTCGGTATGTATCTGTTTGTTAATTCCTGTAGCTTGTTTGTTACCCGATTCCATAACTGTTCAATAGAAGTATAATCCTTATCCCAGTTCATCAGTTCTTGTTTACTATATTCAAAACTCGCCTTGCTGTAGTCCTTTACAACAGTTATACCTTCATCCTTCCGTATTACTGTAGTTATAGAGAAGGTTATGATATTATGGTCACTGTTTGACAGTGGTTCCGTAATTTCTAACTTATGTATTTTGTCCGGAATGACAATCAATACCAGATCCATTTGTGCCCCTGTAGATCAATGTCAGGGGGTCTATAGCAGAGCCCCAGTAGTGTTTTATTCTGATTTTCCCTTAGATGTTCCAACCATATTATTTTGCTTGTGTTATCTGATACATCATGTATTTGCCTGTATTTCACATCATTTTTTTATGTAAAATGTAACGCCCCCCCCCGCCCTTCCTGTCTTTATGTAGGAGATTGTATTCTTGAATATTAGCACTCCATTCTGAGGTTTCATCCCACCAGGTTTCTGTGATTGCAGCCACATCGATGCTTTTCGTTTAAGGATAAATTCAAGTTTGTCTATTTTTCCAGTGTTTAAACTTCTAGCATTTGTTAGTGAGAAGGTTACATTAGTTTTTTTTATTTTGTTTTCTCTAAGCTTAACACCAGTACTCCTTTTTGAGGATGGATCTATTCCCTCATGCCCCCTAGTAATTAGTTTTTTTGGACCTGGGAGTTGGTGTTAATAGCCTGAATAAATATGTCGCCTTGTACCCTAGTACCCCTTTTACTTAGATGCAAGCCATCCCTCCAGAATAGGGTAATATCATTTGCAAACATCTCCCATGATCTAATACAGGTGATATTATTCTCGAGACACCACCTTCAAGCCAGTTGTTATAAGCTTTGATGTTAGAGGTTTTCTCCCAAGATGCCCTAGGGACCGGCAGCACTTCAGATACTGTTGGCCTTGCTTTTAAATCGTTTTGAGAGTTTTGAGAGCTTGTTTCTTGTCTTTGACAGTATCCTCCACTCTCATTTTACACAAGTCATTAGTGCCTGCATGCAATATTACTGTTTTGGGGTTGTCGATATGTTGCAGAATACCTGGCAACATCCTCGCAATGTCTTTTATAGTGGCCCTGCTATAACTACAACTAATCACATTCTCCATATTTCTTTTTGTGGAGAATATGTCAGTGTGTTTTGTGATCAAGTCCCCCAGTATGAATATCTGCTCAACACCTAGTGTCCGGATATCTCTCTTGTCTATCCCACTCCTGCTAGTTTGAATGAATTTCCCCTTGTCCCTGTATTTGAGCTCACGGAAAACCTGTCCTTGGTGTTCACCCTGTTTATCCCATGAAGGGACTTGTGCATTTTTATTATGTTATCCCGATTCTTTCTCGCCTCAAGGGTGCACACATCTCTCCTCGTATGACATGCCCCTAGTCCCAGTCCCACACTGCAATGCTTCCACTTTGCTGCAGACCTTCCTTGGGTGTGGACTCCTGAAGAAAGACTGTGACAAAGTATCTTTGTTATTTATTTCTAACCCTCTAGCTCCCTCTTCTAGGATCTCTGACCCTTTGCATCTCAACATGTTCTTATCTTGCTTTAAGGTATCATACTGGATCCCCCATTGTTCTCAGGACTCCCCAACTCCTTTGGAGAATGTAAGTTCTTATTTAATTTCCGATCTGTTATCAACTAAACATAACAATTTCACTATTAAAGCATGTTTAATTTAGTACACTGAGATAGTATCTTGCCTTTTTATTTCTTTTCCCCCCATGTAATGCCCCTTCCCCTGGTTAAACTCCATGCCCATCTTTCTGCCCACTCTGCTGTCTTTGGTAAGTTCCTCTGTACGCTTCTTGGTTCTTCGACATTTTCTGCTATTTCACCTAGCTTTAAATCATTTGCAAATTTTGCAATCCTGTTTTTCATTCCTATTCACAAGCTCCTTGATACATATGTTAAACAGTAACTCCACTTGTTTTGTCACCTTTTGCTGACTCAGAACAATTTATTCTCTCACACTAAATGTTCTGTTGCTGTGTCAGTTGCAGTACTTCTCCAGATCACTATTTGCCTTCTGAACCTGAAGCAGTCTAATTTATCAATCCGCATTACAAGTGATAACCATATCAAGCACCTTGCTGAAGTCCTGGAAAATTACATCTACCTTTATGCCACTATCTAAATTCATTTTATGACTGACTCATAGAATGACAGTATTTTTGTCAGGCCTGATCTCACACTAGCAAAACTATGCTGTGTTTTATCCCTGAACAACATCTCCTTTAGCGCCTCTTCCACATTTTCTTAAAGGGATTCTGTCATCTTACCTAGAACAGCAGTTAGACTGACAGGTCTATAGTTTAGTAGATTGCCGCTGTCCCCGTTTTTGAATATTGGAATTACTGTAGCCTCCCTTCCAATCCCCAGGCACTAACCCTGTCTCAATAGATGAGCTAAATAACTTTGTTAATGGGCCTGATAATACTTCATCTAGCTCCTACAAGAGCCTCGGGTGAATCCTTACACCTTTTTCACTTTCCCCTGCATCTGTCCTTAGCCCTGCTGGTACCTTGCAACTTAAGTTGCTTGAAGTCCTTTCTTTTTCCCTCTATATTTTTCACGTTAGCCATACCAGTTTTCAATTTTCTTTAATTATTTAATCACAGTTCTGTCCTCTACATATATGTACTCTACAGGTCAAGAACTACCTGAATTATTGGTCACAACCTAACCAAAAAGAAAAAAAAGCAATAAAACAAAATAGTTAGGTACCTTAACACCAAGAGCTTCCCCTGAGATGACCGCTACAGTCACACCATTCTTGCTGGGTTTTGGAATGTCTTTGCTCTTCAGTTCCTGATACTGGGGTTCCACCATTTTTTCTGAACGCTTCAGGTTAACCCAGAGTTGCAGACCATGAGCAGGTTCTTCTGAACCAGGCATCTCTGAATGAAGTACACCTCTACCTGCTGTCATCCACTGTGAACACAAAAATATATGTGAATCCTAACAGGTCTGACACTTAGTGGAATATTTTCCAAATTCTATAATACCTAGTGGAATGCTTACTCCTTTTTACCCCATCCACCTCCTAGAACATCTTGTTCAAAATACTACAGTAGGGGGGCACAGTTGTATGTTAATTCTGTGGATAAAACACATTCAATTTCTTATCAGTCTTCCAAGAAACTGAAGGCGTGAATCTTTTTATTTTATTTATTTTGTTTCATATTTTCTAGGAAAATACCTTTGTGCACAGGTGCTCTTTTGCAAAGGTTACGTGTCAGTAAAGTATTTAATTAGAGACTGTACAGGCAACACAGCAGATAACATACAATGGAAAACAAGTACAGAGATGTACATCATTGTATGGTACAGCTTACACTGAGTCAGAAGTACTGTACAGGGTCAAAACAAGGAGAAGTAACACAGCGACAATAGCATAGAATCGTGGGATGGCAAGTGTGAAAAAAACAAACAGATATAGGAGAGGTGAGGAAGAATGAATGTTTTTTGCCTAACTTTTTTTCTGCCTTTTCTGCCCTGGATTGAATGTCCTTCAGTTGGTACTTGAATTGTTCTGCATGAGCATTCAGCCAGGTGACTGAATAAGAGATACACAACTCCTGAACCACTTTAGGCAGCAAGTCTGATTAACCATCCTTCAGGGCACCAACCATTGGATGCTCCACAGCTTGAGAAAGTATCCATGGGACTTCAGCCATCCTAGACTACAGGCATCTACAGCACTCTGCCAGTCTAGTCCCAAGAAATCTGTGGCCATTCACCATCCCAGACTCAAGAGCCCTACATCCATACAGGGCTCAGTATCACTGCACTATCCTAAAATTAGAATCTCTAGGTTTCACGGCCATCCCAGACTGAACAGAATTATATCTCTCCATTTAAATTTGTGGCCTTCCATAATCCTGAATTCAAGAGATCTATCTACTGCAGTTTAGGGAAAGTTCAGGGGGCCCCATTTTCAGTTACAAAAGTCTCCAGTCTCTGGTCGCTGCTTGATTGACTGATCTGGATGTGTAGTGTGAGCGTGGTCAAGCACAGCACTGCAGGTTGTATACACAATGATTTACCAAATTTAGAAGAGGCATTTGCTACAAAGGGATCAGACTCCAAACATCAAACATCAGCTTGCTGATTTGTTATACATTAATGTGTATCTAGCAAAATTACACATATTTGAATGAATGTAACTGGTCTGTCCTGCTGTTTTATGTTCTTATTTTATGACTACAGGGAGGGGAATAGGGGGTGGATGGGGATGGCTAAAACCCTGTATGAACAATGGGTCCTGGGGTTGGCAGGGAACCATGGGCAGACTGGATGGACAATCAGCCTTTTTTTGTCGTCACTGACTGTTTCTATGTCCCTCTGCTATCCTGAACTAAGAAACTTACGTCCCTATATCATCATAGACTCAGAATATCCAAGCTTTTCTGTCATCATGGACTCCTGTGTCCTATGTCTCCCCACCATGTTGGATTCAAGAGGCCTACAGTATGTCATTCCACCATCCTAGGAATGATCCCTATATTCATCCACCATAGTGGATTCGAGAGATTTACTCTACACCCCCTGAAGTCAGGACATTTAAGTTTCTTTGCCATCCAGTACTCTTATTTTCCTCCACAAAGCTGGACTCAAAGGGCCTATTTTACTGCGCCATCATGGACATCTTCAAGTATGAAAAACTTTATTAATCAGATTCTAGCTGTAACCCCCTTGTTACCCGGGGTTACTAGAATCCCAGTAAGACCTAGTGGTAGGCAGGGAAGGCAGCTTGTGAAACTCCAGTTAAATGGATTTCACACTGTCTCACTCTGTTCTCGGTCTCAGCTGAGACTGAGGGATGACATCACCATAGAACTGTCGCAGGTGCATGAGCCACAATGGAATCTGCAGTAGGGAGTTGGAACAGAATGTTGGGAGGTTTGAACAGTAGTCTGTAGGTCAGTTGGAGTTTGGGGCTTGCTGAGAGAGCAGCACAGCAGCTCTGTGTAGGCTCGTGGAGCCTCAGCCCTGACATAGGGCTACCATTCAGAAAAAAAGTGTGTGTTTCCACCAAAGAGAGACACAGAAGATAGTTTTGAAGTGGCAGAGACCACTGAATCGGGTCTCAGTGCGCAGGAAAGGGTTTCCTGCATATTCCAGGGGCAACCCCCTGGTTTTCCTACTAGTGGAGAAGCTGACTTATTTGTTTAAGAGTTTTTGGGAAACAAGAAGATTTGTGAATCGCCTGTGGGGCACCTGCAACCAGAGGGTGAGTTTCTGCTCTTTCTAAAGGGCCTATGTTTTTCACCCTGGGACTTGTGTGATAGTGGGGATTGGACTACTGAAGTAGTGGGAGGCCTAGAGTAATAAACAGCCAAAAGTAAAGTATGTTCAAGTCCAGCACTTAGTGGAAGTCAAGACATGTGGGGAGATGTGACATCGTCTGCAGGAATCTACATTGCCAAGCTTTCAGAAAAGAGTTGTTTAGTTTCAGAGAAATGGCCGGGTATGGATTGTGGGAGCTGGAGGTGGGAGACCCCCATCTTTAGTGACCAGGTCCACCTCTAGGGATTTGCTCTGTGGCTTTCTACTTTGCCTCATGCACTTGGCCAGTGATGAGGGAAGTACCCAGACGTGGGACTGGAAGGAAAATTCCCACTAGGAGTCGAAGGCTCTAAGGTGGTTTGGGGAGCCACAACAGGAAAACTGGTTCATTTCCCAAAATGGACCACGGATCAATTGGCCGGCGGGGGAGCCGGGCCAGTGGGGAAAACCCAAGTAGTGTACAAATTGGGCTGTGTACCCAAAACTGCGTGCAAGTCCGGGCTGTGTGCCTGGTGGGTTCAGAGCCTGAGGGCTGGAAATAGTAAAGAAGTGTTTTGTTGTCTCTAATCTGCATTACCAGGAATGTAGCCCCGTGGGGGTCTGTCTATGCTTTGTTTGTTCAGCTTAGATGTGAATAAAAGCCACACTGTAGAATCCCATTCCTGGTTCTGGACATTACAGTTATTGCTTCCTGTGTTCGGATTTACTTGGGTGCCCCTGCAGAGTAGCCAAACCTAGGTCCCCTGTGCAGAGTAACCTCATCCTCCCCGAACCCAGTCCCCACCAGGTACTGCTGTCAGCTTCAACAGCATGCCACCTGTCATTTTTGCTAAAAGGCAGGGGTGAGGGGTTACACTAGCCATTTCAGATTGACAGTGTATACAATTATATGAAAACATATATTGGTAATAGAATTAAAAGTTTAAAATAAAAATTTCAAATTCAAATTGTGCATTCTCATATATTTGTTACCATGCAAGTTACAAATATATGAGAGCCACACTGACTTGAAGCCCTGCCTGGGAGAAGACTGCAGTGTCGAGAGGCTTTCTTGCCCTTCAGAACTCATCACAGAGCCACACTGACTTGAAGCCCTGCCTGGGAGAAGCCTGCCGCATTGCAAAGCCTCTCTGCCCCTCAGAACTCCTCAAGGAGCCACACTGACCTAAAGCCCTGCCTGGGAGAAGCCTGCAGAGTCGCAAGACCTCCCTGCCCCTCAGAACTTCTCACAGAGCCACACTAATCTGAAGCCCTGCCCGAGAGAAGCTTGCAACGTTGCGTGGTAATTAGGAAAATATCCTGCCTGATTCCTGAAGGAGCTACCACTGGATTGGGTTGAAACTACCATTTTTCCATCAGCAGACCCATGCAGATAGTTTTATTTCATCCTGCAATCTGCTCGGCTGGACTCTATAATTTGCCTCCTCATACTTGTGCTTTAACAACCTTTTGAGTTTACACAGTGTGCTCTCTAGCAGTGTATAGGTAGGTTCAGTTACTGGCTCTTAGTCTAGTCGCTGGTCTGTAGAGTATTTGTGAAAAATCCTGTTCATGTTTTTAGTGCATTGTCAGCCATACCTGGTGCTTAATCTGGAGCAGAATTTAATTTGAATGTCTTTGTTTTACCATTCTCCACGCTGATCTCTCAGACTCCTCTCACCAAGGGCACCATCCCCCATCCTCTGTGTGCCTCCCGCCTTACCTCCCATTCTATTGTTCCCTCTGAATACCCCCCCACATTATCACCTCTCTTTTTCCTGTTACAGGCCTCCCTGCCCCTCAGAACTTCTCACAGAGCCACATTGACCTGCATGGGAGAAGCTTGCAGCATCACAAGGTAATTAGGAAAATATCCCCTCCGAAAACTGAAGGAACCAACATTGAACTGTGTTAGCCATTGACACCGTGCATCAACTGCCCAACCCACCCCACCCTCCTCCCAACTTTCCAACATGTTCTCTCAGTACTCCCCCTGCTCCCCTGCTCGCACACATTTCTTCTCCTCCAACTGTTGTTCAACTACATCATAACCCCCTCGGACCCAGGTAACACTGCCCAGGCCACCCCTGCCTCCCCCAATATTGACACTTTTGCCACTACCAATTCAGGTATGACCCCTTTTAGCTTACGTCTGGGTGATCTCGCTAATTCTACCTCTGGCCCAAGCCCCCGTGCTTGCCATTTCAGACCTCTCACATCTCTATTCCCCCAGCTCCTTACCCCACCTTTCTATGCAACTACCGAAAAACAACCTCCTCAGCCTAGACCAGCAAATATTTAACAGCTAAATGCCTACCTCTATAGCCTCACCCTGTTATTTCTTCTTATCTCTGATAATTTTCACCCAAATCCTGGCCCCCAGCTCACCCTCAAGTGGATCTGGCAAAAAAAAAAATCGCACTCTTAAACTAGCATCCCTTAACATTCAGAGCCTTCTAACAAAACTTGATGACCTCCTAGCCTGGGTGACTCGACACAACCCTGACATGCTCATCCTGTCTGAAACCTGGCTATCAAAGAAACTGCCTGACTCAGCACTAACTCTTACCAGCTATACATTATACAGGCAAGATAGGGTAGGAAAAAGGGAAGGGGGTGTGCCATATACCCAAAAAAACTCCCTGAAAGGCCAAACTCTACCCACTGTCACAACAGTTAACCAGTCCCAGATCCTTGGTATCAAAATTCTCCTAGGACAGCATGGCAAAGCCCTATATGTCTTCTCTGTATATATCCCTCCACTCCCGTGAAAACAAATTAGGCATTAACCTGGTTACTGATCACTTAGAGAGCCTGCCAAATCAATCTGAGATGGTAATTATGGGTGATTTCAACATTGACTGGTTGGCCCCTGAAGCTGACCAGTTCAAAGATGTCATAGCAGCACACAATATCACCCAACTGGTGACCTTCCCTACAAGAGCAAACCTGAAAACCGGCAATAATTCCCTAGTTCTCACCACACACCCACTAAGACATATTAGTACCATGGTACTTCCTGACTCGATGAGTGACCACTCATCTGTCATCAGCCTCTGGATAAATCAAATCACTAACCCCCCAAAAAACCTCATAAATCAACGTACTGTAGGTTAAAAAAAGGGAAGCTTGACCATTTCAGGGCCTATCTCTTGAAGTGTGACTGGTTGCCACTAGGTTCGTTCCCTGACATTGACCTTGCATTGAACTACCTTATTTTACAATTTAACAAAGCATACGATATCTTTGCCCCAATTCATAAGTTTAGTCTGGGGAGAAACCAGTCCATGGATCACTGCAGATCTGTTAGCCAAAATGAAAACCAGGGACAATCTTTGGCATCTTGTTCAGGCCTCAGGAAACCATGCCGATAAGCAACGCTATCAAGTGGCTAGGAATGCCTGCACCCAGGAAATTCTCAGGAAAAAAAAAAATCTTCTACCAAAATGAGCTCACAAACTCCTGGGGAGACAGCTGGAATTTCTGGCAGAAAATCAAGGACCCTACAGGTAAGCCACATAGGATGTCCCCCACTATGGCAGTTGTAAATTACACCCCTCTGCAGGACCCTTATCCCATAGCTGAAGCATTCAACTCAGCCTTTGTAGATCTCAGTAAGATCCTACCATCTGACTTCTTTGAGGTGGCCAGCTCCAATGACACCCAGGACAATACTGCCCCCCCTTCCCGCATCCGCCCCCATTCTATTCCAGGAGACTCACACTCACTGAAGTGAAGAAATATCTGCTTAGAGTCCTAAATAAATCTGTAAGCCCTAGATGGCGCTATCCCAGGGGCTACTACCCCTGCCTGATTTGCCACTAACAGGTTGAGGGGCCTGGATCCAATGGCGGGTGCCTCCACCCAGAGGTCAGGGTTTGCAATAGTTAAACTAACTTGGTCACAGCCACTCTGGGACACTGCAACCCCCTTTCTTCCCACTAGTGGCCCACACAATATATCAGAATTACCTTCACAGTATACACTTACCCCCAGGACTGGTTCCGCACTGGGACCTCCTGTGAAACGAGATACAGTGCAACAATCACAGTACAGTACTTTAACATAGACAAATACCTCCAGGCAGTATAACTTTGCTGAAACAAGCAGCTCTGATTTATTTAGGGGATATAACAAGGACAGGGAAATCAGGTTAATTAGCTTATCACTCTAATAATCTACCTATGGCTCTGTGACAGGCCTATCCTATCAGTTACTGTCCTGGGTACCCAAGCCCTAGTGGCTAGTCAAACCGTGGCAGCTGGTAGGGGCCCTTTCACACAGAGAAAAGGAAAATTAAACAGTCAGCAGTACAGTAATTCCAATTGGATTTAATGTGGCAATTCAACAGGACGACCTGAATTAGTACTCACGACCTCCAAATAAGATAGGGTCCTTCAATATCAGCAGGGCTACTCTTAAGCTCCAAGAGGCTCTTCACACATTTATATGGTAAAAAAGAGAGTACTATACCAGGCAGGCTGCTTCTCTATCCCGATCGCAATTACTGCACAATACCGGAAGAACACACAGCAGATTCAGTTCCTGACAGACGAGTGCAATTCAATAATTTCTCCAGTCTTCTACAGGGTGAGCCTGGTTTCTACTCTTCAGAGATCCTTTGATTCTTTTCACAGGACGGATTCAGTCCTAACAAGCAGTTACACAAGCTGCAGACGGAACTCTGGGCCTTACCGTTTTTGACTAAACTGCACACTGAAAAAGCACAGGGCTCCTTCCTTCTTCACTGCCAAAGCTCAACTGAAACTCCAACCGACAAAACCGGGCACTTTCTGAGTTCCTCCCAGTTCTTGACTGGATTGGTTGTCACTCACAATAGACTGCTGCTGTTGTCCAAAAGGTGCTGAAGTCTAAACTACATCTCCCAGAGTCACTGCCCATACAATCCTCTTGTGGCTGGCTCAGATTATGAGTCCAAGTTCTGATTCGTCAAGGCACCATTTTAGAGCTAGCTTACCCCACACTGATTGGTCCAGTTCAGCAGTTCAAAACCAGAATGGGGAACTAGGCAGACACAGTTCTGACTGCAAAGAAAGTAGGTTAGACAAACTGTAATTTCATTATTACTGTAAATGATTTCTGGCAAACAGTTACATCTTTCAGATAGGTTCCTTTACACTCCTAGTGACTGCAAAAATGGAGTGAATTGGCAGCAGTTGGTGGTACTCAATCAAAGAAACACACAGTCCCCATACAACTAATTATGTCTGCAAGCAGACAGCTCTTAAAGAGACAGTACCAGAGGTTCTAAAACACTCACTGATAAATGACAAACACCATTCAGGCTTGGAGCATTCAAGCAAGCTCCTGGAAGTCTTTTGGGAACCCCCATTTGCGGGGGTTACACCCTTCCTGGCCTGGGAAAGCTTGACGTCCGCCAAGCAAGTACCCCATAAGTTTCAACTGCAACCATATACATTTGCATTAGGCTCGCACATGTAATCATCAGTCAATATATCATTTACCAAGAACACATTTCTGAAACATTGCAGTACGTCACTCTTTACACAGTATTATTACATACACATTGTACCATAACTCAAGTTATTACCTCTTGTACATGAAACCTGAAGAGGGGCCTTCCTATCAGTTACCTTGGGGCTGGATGGGGCAAGGGCACCATACTAGAGGCAACACAAGTAACTTGAGTTAGCACTGACGCAGTTTGGGCAATGAGCTCGGGACACATACACTCCTTTATGGACAACATTGAGAGGCAGATCCACTGGCGGCCCAGGGAATCATAACTGAGGTGCACCACAGGCTTTACAGCTCGACCAGTCTTTCTAGGGGAACTGTTACAGTCTCTGCACTCTGAGCCTCATTTTCAGCATTGTCCTCACTTGTCAGGGGTCTCCATGGGGTAGAGAGGCTAGAACTTGGGGCACTTTCAGCTCCAGGAGTTACAGTTTCTGAGTCCACAACATTTGGCTCGCATGGAGCTTTGGACACTGGCAGTGGACAGTCAGGGCACTCAAAATACTCTTCTTGTTCTGGTGTATCACCAGTCTGACCCAATCCATCATTTTCCTCCCTGAAAGCTCAAACAGTTCAACCATGCATAATGATTCCATTTCATCTGATCTGATGCTTTGCACTTCACTTTCTGGGGCATTGGCTCCAGGGGCCAGGCTGGGCTTGGACAGTCAGAAGGCCCAGCTTCATCTCCAGTATTGACTAGGGGATTGCCCGAAACAATTGACTCAGTTCGTAAGAAGGATAGTATTCAAAGTCACTCACTTTCTTCCGATATGGACGACAGTCATGCTCAACTGGGACTTGTGGAGGAACACTTAACTTTGCTTCCGTGAGGTGCAGACTTTCTTGATCTTTCTTAGCAGCAGCTCTAGTCACTGGTCCAGAGGGCATCTTCTAAGGCTCAGACTCAATTAAGATTTGTCCAATGGGCAGTAAATGATTTCTATGCATTGTTTTTACATCTTTTGAATTATTCTCAGGCCTTACTTTGTACACTGGCAGATCATCTAGTTTGCCCACTACAATGTGAGGGAGATGGTGCCATCTGTCAGCAATCTTGTGCTTGCCATGCAGTCCCAGATTTCTTAGCAATACCGATCTCCCTCCTGGAGTTCCTGTGCTTTCACCTTTTATCATACCTTTCTTTGTTGGTCAGATTTCTTTTGGCAGCCATGGTTTGACCAGTTGGTACACATGAGTTAGCTGGGCCTTTAACTTTTGCACATACTGTAAATAGTTGTCAGCTTGAACCCCATCAGAGAGACCCCAAAACACACATCTACTGGTAGTCGAGCTTCTTCCAAACATCAGGCGGTAGGGGAGAATCCAGTGGCATCACTTTTGTGCAGTTATAAGCATGTACCAGGGTGCTAATTTGTTAGCTCCATCAAGGCTTGTCCTTTGGGTGCAGGTGCCTAGCATATCTAGCAAAGTGCAGTTGAAACGTTCAGGCTGTGGGTCCCCTGGGGGTGGTAAGGAGTGGTTCTGGACTTTCGCACTTCCCACAGAGAAAGCATCTCTTTGATCAGGCGACTCTCAAAGTCTCCCTTGATCAGAATGGATTCTTTGTGGAGGCCCCATAGTGAACAAAAAGTTTTCTACAAGTACTTTGGCCACAGTGGATGCTTTCTGGTCTTTGGTGGGAAAGCTTGGGCATATCTCAGTGAAATGGTCAGTGACCACCAGCACATTACTGATATTTCTTTGATCTGACTCCAAACTCAGAAAATCAATACAGACCAGCTCCATGGGTGCACTGATGGTGATGTTAACAAGCGGGGCAGCCCTCTGGGGCAAAGCTTTCCTCTGTAAGCAGCGACTACAAGTTCGAATGTGTTGCTCCACATCAGCCCCCATCTTAGGCCAATAGAATCTGGATCTCACCAAGTCAAGTGTTCTGTCTATACCAAGGTGCCCCATGTGGTTGTGCAAGGACCTCAGTACTGAGTCTCGAAGGCAGTGGGCAGCACTAGTTGTTGTTTGTCTACTTGTCCCCTCTGTCTACTGTTTCTCTGTATAACAGTTTATTGATCAGTTTCAACTTAGGACCTTCTTTGTATAACAGTGCAGTTCTCAAATCAGTGGAGCGTAATTTGGACACATCTTTTCCTGCATAGAGGGCTTCTAAAGCTGCTTTGATCATGGGATCGTGAGTTGAGCCTGCTGAATACTGTCATTGTCCAGCTGAGGCAGTGCACCAATGTCTATTGCAGAAAGTGGCAATAAGCAGCAGGCATGCAATTCTCAGAGGGTCCCAAGCATCCACCATGCAGTCCACTCAGTCCGTGGACATTTGTTCCTCCCTGTCAAACTTCCGGCAGAGTGCCCGAATGTCAGGTTCTGCAATCGGACCCAATCATTCTGGGGAACAGGCCTCCGGAGAGAGCATCAGCATCCATGTGGTTCAGACCTGCTCGGTATCGAGAGCATAGTCATATGTAGATAATGCAGAAAGCCACCTATGGCCAGTGGCATCCAACTTAGCTGAGGTCTGCACATAGGTCAAAGGATTATTGTCAGTTTTACTAGTATTTTAGCCCCATACAAGTACTCATGGAATTGGTCAACAATAGCCCACTTCAAAGCTAGGAACTCTAACTTATGTACGGATAGTTCTTTTCGGATGGGGTCAGGCTTCTACTGGCAAAGGCCACTGGTCTCAAGGCCATTCTCGTGCTCTTGGTACAACACAGCCCCAACCCTTGCAAGCTAGCATCAGTGTGCAGGACGTAAGGTTTTCTTGGATCGGCATAGCCAGCACTGGAGCATGGGTAGTTGATATATGATCTCATGAAAGCAGTCTCACAATCAGGAGTCCAGCGGGCCCCAAATACTTCACTCGGACGAAATATACTCTTTCAGTCTTGAGGACGCTGACTTTTGGTATTTTTGTGGGTTGGGGATACCCTTGAGTAAGGTTAAGTAAGGACGGATCACTCTTGAATAGTCCTTGATGAAGCGCCGATAATAACCACAGAATCCCAGGAATCTTTGCAGTTCTTTTAGATTTTTGGGCTGTGGCCAGGTGGTCAAGGCCTCAACTTTACTTGGGTCGGTCTCTATTCCCTCGGTGGATACTATGTGTCCCACATACTTTACTGATGTTTGAAAGAATTGACACTTATCAATGGACAGTTTAAGGCCAAAGTCCTCCAGTCGGTCCAATACCTTAAATAATCTGCTCTCATGTTCCTCCAGTGAGCTGCCAAACACAATAACATCATCTAGGTATACCAGGCACTCTAGTAAGTTCATGTCCCCACTGCACGCTCCATCAATCGTTGAAAAGTGGCTGGGGCACCTGAAATCCTTGAGGCATCCTCATGAATTCATAGAAACCAAGCGGACAGATAAAGCGGTCTTCTCACGGTCCTCTGGGGCCATCGGGATCTGGTAGTACCACTGCGGAGATCCAACACAGAGAACCACTTGCTCCCGTTTAGGCAGTCAAAGCATCCTGAATGCGGGCATTGTGTACTGATCAGGGATAGTCCGCCGGTTTAAGGTGCGATAATCCACACATCCTTACTGTCCCATTCTTTTTCCTCACTACCACAATGGGGAAGCATAAGGGCTTCTGGATTCTTGTATTACACCAGCAGCTAACATTTCTTGCAGATGCCGTCTCACATCATCTATGTCAGCAGGTGCCAGGCGTCGAGACCTCTCCACGAAATGGTCTTTCGTCATGCAGCCGGATATTGTGCTCAGCTCCTGCATGCATCCTACATCCCATTCCTTAAAGAAAACACCTGGTCTCTCTGGGCAAGCTTCTCACTGATCCTCACTTTCCCATTCAGCTGGCAGCGGGAGTCGCGAATCAAACAAGTCAGGCGTTACTTTGTCATTCTTCCTTGAACTTGCTGCTGGGCAGCACTGCAGTGTCTGCACAATGCACATTAGCCAGGATGCAACCTCTATTTACTCGAATGTCTCTTTCAGACACATTATGAACTTGGACCATTACCCTTCTGGCATAAGCATGGGCTCTAGCGGGCAAAATACTAGGCTTGACCAGCAGTCCTCCTGGCAATTTTCCATCGCTTGGTGCATCCAACATTAATATTTTATTCTTAACATCCTTTCTGATACGGACCTCTCCCTGTAAGGTACACTGGGCATTTGGCGCCAGGATCAGAGACTCAGGATCCTTCTTCCATACAATTCCGACCGGTTCCTCTGGTTCTATTTTTTCAGCATCTCTCTGTGCCTCATAGGCCTTCTTAATTAAAGACGGAACTCTTAAAGCTCTACTAGTCTTTGACCCCTGTTTTTCATAACACAACTGTGCCAGCCTTCCGAACATATGAGCATTTGTTCCAATCAACAAAGGGACACCATCATACAGTCCAGTGGGGGGCACAACTAAGGCTAGGTCTCTACTTGTTCGACCACTCCAGCCACGGAGGTGGGGAAAGACAGCCAAATTCGGATATACCCGGAATAGGGTAGGCCTTCTCACTTAACCCCATACATGCAGTCCTTCTAATGGTTGTAAGGTATGTCTGACAAATGCTTTGATACCAATCTTGGAACATAATTGTCACTTGGGAGCCACTGTCTAATACAGCTCTTGTAGACACTCCATTCACCTTTACAGTGGTCTCCATGGAGGACCCACTATTCTGGACCAGTCTGAGAGGCGGTAGTGGGGGCCTGGGCAACTGACCTTGCCACAAAGGGCGTGAGTTAGCATTTTGGTGCCCTCACTGGGATCATGTCGTGCACCTCTTAACCACTGATTTGTTCTCCAAGCTCTCCTTGTAGCCTATATGCAACTCTGTCAGTGTCTTTTGGGGACTGGCATTCCTTCATGTGCCCATCTTTCCCACAATTATAGCAAAACATACTTTCTGGAGTTTGAGCTGGCCGAGGCGCCACACTGGGAGCCAGGGCGGGGTATTACTAACTGGAAACCTGGGTGCCATCTCTGTCTGCAGGCGTGATAAGCATTTGGAGACATCTCGTCAGTTCTCCACTTCCATGGTCAAGGAATTGAGTTTGGAGCTGTTATCAGCAGGAGATACATGGGTGGGTACCCCCACCCCATAGCAGATGCAGTCGGATATAGGTCAGGGCCCATACTTGCAGGCGTGGCCTTCATAAAGGGACTGTTTTGAATTCGGATCTCTCTCAACAGTTCGCCCCATTGTGGCATATCTTTTCCTTGTCAGAGCACTCATTGACTGTCAACCTCTGCCCCTGAACTTCACTTGATGGGTCACCCTCAGTCACTGGTCGAGCACAGCTGTTGGTGCAGGTCCCTCCCGAGGTCGCTTTTCTCAACTCCTCGAATTTCTCTCATTAACTCATCATAGGAGGGTGGGGATTCCAGTCGATTTGCCAGGCGTAACTGAAGCAACAGCAGTTCTGAGAAGGGGCAGACTTAAGGATTCTGTCCAATCTGGTTCGGTCCAGTTCAATCGCTGGCAAACTACCCTTTCTGAGGCATTCTTGCAACAATTTTCCAACCCGAGAGACATACATGAATAACAACTCCCATTGGTACTGTTGTGCATTTCTTACTCTCCACCATAGGTCCTCATCAAATCTGGGCTCCCATACATTCTCCAAGGCCTCAAGATAGGCCTGTGCAGTCGCTTCAGGGTTACTGGCCCGTTTAGAACGGATGGTAGCCAGGGCAGGACCTCGGAGGCTCTCACTAACCCTCTTTCGCTTTTCGCCTTCCGAGCATTGCCATTCTAGCACCTTGGGGGCAACATAGTCTATCCAGGTCTCCCAGTCATCCTCCCCTTGGGGGGTGGGGAGGGTGCCAGAGAAGATCCTCAACCTTCGGTAAGAGTCGTGACTAATGGCAGGTGCAGAAATAGGAGTCTGCATTGGTTCAGCCACCATTACGGGCACTGGAGCAGGAGAGGGTGTTGGGGGAGGAACACCCCCAGGTGGCAAGGATAGTTTCTTCAAGTCCTCCACAGTTTTCCCTTCTCCCAGCAACCATTTAGCAAATTTCTCCTCAAAAGTTTCAGATATTGGTGGGTGCTGATTCCCCCCCGGGTCTTTACTGTCCTTAGTTATCACTCTCCAAGCAGTGAGGGCTCCCTCTGGGGTAATGGTCTGTGGCACTTTGGAGCTATCTATGGGATCCTTAAACTCTACTAGGGCCAGGAAAGTGTGGGTGAGCAGATTAGCATGCCGACCCACCACCACAGGGTTTTGTAAACCTTCCACCTTGGAAAGTACTCCTGCACAGTGTCCGTGATTGATACCCAGGGGATGTCCAGGATAAGCATAGCATTTTGGGGTCGATCTCCTCCCAGTACACCACTCCACCAGCCGGTGCACAGCCACTTCTGTCGGGTACCCATTTTTTCTTAACAGTGGTTCGTAAATATGGCCACTAGAGGACACACAATCCCAGCGTGAGCCTCCAAGATGTAACCCCTAGATGGCGCTATCCCAGGGCTACTACCCTGCCTGATTTGCCACTAACAGGTTGAGGGGCCTGGATCCAATGGCGGTGCCTCCACCCAGAGGTCAGGGTTTGCAATAGTTAAACTAACTTGGTCACAGCCCTCTGGGACACTGCAACCCCCCTTTCTTCCCACTAGTGGCCCACACAATATATCAGAATTACCTTCACAGTATACACTTACCCCCAGGACTGGTTCCGGCACTGGGACCTCCTGTGAAACGAGATACAGTGCAACAATCACAGTACAGTACTTTAACATAGACAAATACCTCAGGCAGTATAACTTTGCTGAAACAAGCAGCTCTGATTTATTTAGGGGGATATAACAAGGACAGGGGGAAATCAGGTTAATTAGCTTATCACTCTAATAATCTACCTATGGCTCTGTGCACAGGCCTATCCCTATCAGTTACTGTCCCTGGGTACCCAAGCCCTAGTGGCTAGTCCAAACCGTGGCAGCTGGTAGGGGCCTTTCACACAGAGAAAAGGAAAATTAAACAGTCAGCAGTACAGTAATTTCAATTAGATTTAATGTGGCAATTCAACGGGGCGACCCTGAATTAGTACTCACACGACCTCCAAATAAGATAGGGTCCTTCAATATCAGCAGGGCTACTTTAAGCTCCAAGAGGCTCTTCACACATTTATATGAAAAAAAGAGAGTACTATACCAGGCAGGCTGCTTCTCTATCCCGATCGCAATTACTGCACAATACCGGGAGAACACACAGCAGATTCAGTTCCTGACAGACCGAGGTGCAATTCAATAATTTCTCCAGTCTTCTACAGGGTGAGCCTGGTTTCTACTCTTCAGAGATCCTTTGATTCTTTTCACAGGACCAGGATTCAGTCCTAACAAGCAGTTACACAAGCTGCAGACCGGAACTCTGGGCCTTACACACGTTTTGACTAAAACTGCACACTGAAAAGCACAGGGCTCCTTCCTTCTTCACTGCCAAAGCTCAACTGAAACTCCAACCGACAAAACCGGGCACTTCCTTTGAGTTCCTCCCAGTTCTTGACTGGATTGGTTGTCACTCACAATAGACTGCTGCTGTTGGTCCAAAAGGTGCTGAAGTCTAAACTACATCTCCCAGAGTCACTGCCCATACAATCCTCTTGTGGCTGGCTCAGATTATGAGTCCAAGTTCTGATTCGGCCCAAGGCACCATTTTTAGAAGCTAGCTTACCCCACACTGATTGGTCCAGTTCAGCAGTTCAAAACCAGAATGGGGAACTAGGCAGACACAGTTCTGACTGCAAAGAAAGTAGGTTAGACAAACTGTAATTTCATTATTACTGTAAATGATTTCTGGCAAACAGTTACATCTTTCAGATAGGTTCCTTTGCACCCTAGTGACTGCAAAATGGAGTGAATTGGCAGCAGCTTGAGTGGTACTCAATCAAAGAAACACACAGTCCCCCATACAAACTAATTATGTCTGCAAGCAGACAGCTCTTAAAGAGACAGTACCAGAGGTTCTAAAAACACTCACTGATAAATGGCTTAAACACCATTCAGGCTTGGAGCATTCAAGCAAGCTCCTGGAAGTCTTTTGGGAACCCCCATTTGCAGGGGGGTTTACAAATCCAAGTACAGCAGTGACACCTTGGATATGAAACTTCTATACCTATCACTTGATGTCATCCTAAGACCTCTTATCACCCTTCTCAACCTCTCCTTGTCACTTAATCAGTTCCCCAAGCAGTGGAAGGATGCAGTTGTCACACCAGTGGGGACAGATTGCTAGTCTTAAACTACTTGACCTGTCTCGATTCTTTCTCCTTTATCCAAAGTGCTTGAGAGAGCGGTGGCTCACCAACTCACTGAGTTTCTCAACAAATACAGTACCAATGTCCCCAGCAGCATCGTTTCTGTTCAGCACATAGCACCACCACAGCACTTCTAGAATACACAGATTTTATTCACATAAGCCTTAGTCTGAGGTCTTATAGTTGGGTCAATTGATATTGATTTGACCAAGGCTTTTGATACTGTGAATCACACCCTCCTCCTTAACACCTTCCCCTCCCTTGACCTCTCCCCTTCCGTCACATTCTGGTTCAAAAGCTATCTTGCAGATCGAACACAACAAAATAAAATTGATAGCACTCTCTCAAGCTGTCTGTACGCTCGGGTGTCCTGCAGGGGTCCATCCTTGGGTCACTGCTGTTTAGCCTGTACCTAAATACCCTATCCAATGCCTGTGACATCAATATCGTGCTTTACGAGGACAACGTCGTACTTTTCTCTAGCCACACTGACCTATCCACCCTCACTAGTGATCTGCAGTCAAACTTTGCAAAAGTAGAATCCTGGTTTGCAAACCACAAACTATTAATGAACTACACAAAGACTAAGACAATGCTTTTTGCCAGTCCCCATAAGATATAAATCTTCACCCCTAACCATCTACAATAACACCAATAAACTGCTAGAGATGGTGCAATAATTTAAACACCTAGGTATTATGCTGGACAGCTCCCTCTCCTATACCATACATGATAATTTTATCTCCAAGATTGTTAACAGCAGACTTGGATTCCTCTACAAACACAGACACTGCCTCACACCAGTGTCTCTGAGGCTTGCAGTCATTAGTGCCGTATTGTCCATCATTGATTATGGCCTTCTAATCTATAGTGCTGTGTCTGATACCAAACTCAAGCAGCTAATGATCACGCTTAACAAGGCCTGTACGTTAATAACAGGTGCCGACAAGTGGACTCACACCTGGTAGCCGAATGACTCAATCTTCAGGGTAGAATTAGATATCATACCTGTTGTTTTGCTCAAAAAATTCATCTCACCCTCACTCCCCTGACCACCCAGTCCCTGCTTTCCCCCTCAACAAACCAACACAATACCCGTAGCTTGGCTAGACTGGTCTTCCATGTTCCCCGCTACCAGACCTCACAAGCTCAATGTACCTTTAGCTGTAGAGTCCCTGCCTGGTTAAATGACCTAGCCCCTGAAGTCCTCTCGGAACCCAAACTAGGTGTCTTCAAAACTAAGCTCCACGGGCACCTGGTAACCCTTAGTAAGTGTGACTGTCCCCTTTAATCTCTTGGCCTGGCCCTGCCTCCCTACGCCCCCCCATGCCCCACTCCCCTCCCTGTTGCTACTTTTTCCCCTCCATGATCTCAACCTTCCCTTATCTCCTCCTCTTTCCCCTCTCCCCCTCCACCTTTCTCCCCCAGACTCTTTCTCCCTCTCTTATATATTTATTGTTAGTTTGACAAAGTCTGATATTGGACTGCGTTTTTTATTTGGCTCTGATGTATTCTGATATGGCTATTTAATTATGTTAAACCGTTTCTCATAGGACACCATTGTAACTTATGTGTCTTTTATCTGGAATTCACCTTGTTCATTTGTTGCCTTGATTACTGCACTCTGTCCTATTGTATACTGGGTTTTATTGTTCCTTTTTTTGCCTATTGTTTACATTGTTTACTTCACTTGACCTTTGTAATGCATTGTTTCATTTGGAAATAGCGTGGATGGAAGCAGGGTGCAGGAATAAA
This sequence comes from Neoceratodus forsteri, assembly GCA_016271365.2. Classification (NCBI taxonomy): domain Eukaryota; kingdom Metazoa; phylum Chordata; order Ceratodontiformes; family Ceratodontidae; genus Neoceratodus; species Neoceratodus forsteri. The sequence goes on along the minus strand of CM057459.1, from coordinate 1,278,307,291 downwards.
ATGAACCACTTTTAGCACTTTACAGGAGTTGTATCTGCTTCACTTTTTCCACTTATGGCTAATCCGAATTGACTCTACAGTGTGGAGAGAGGCAGTGAAAAGCTGGTGCTGGTAACTCTATAACTGTACCAGGTCTGTCTGGCCCAATCTGGAGCAACTAGGATCAGTGTTGCAGACTCTCTTCTGAATTTCAGCTGCACCCTCAAGGAGTGGAAATGGAGGGAATGCACAAAGGAATCTCCCTGTCCAACCGAGGACCAGGGCATCCTCTGGAACTGTCCCCATATAGGGAGGTCTGCAACAAAAGAGGAGGATCTGGCAGTTATCCAGGATGCAAATAGATTAATCTCTGATGTCCCCCACCTTCTGAACACTGCAGAGAGCACTTGTTTGTGCAGAGTCCATTCATCATTCCCCTGACTGATCCTACTCAGGGAATCTGCCAGGACATTGTCCTTCCCTGGTAGGTGCACTGAAGACTGCTGTACCTGCAGTGAATATGCCAGACTCCAGATCTTCATTGCTTCTGTGCACAGCTTGGAATATCTTGTTCCTCCCTGCTTGTTGATATAATACATGGTGGTAGTGTTGTCTGTCCTGATCTGGACTGACTGACGCCTGATGTTGGAGGAAAAGGCCTGCATTGCTAGATAGATTTCTCTGAGTTTCAGGAGGTTTATATGCTCCTAGGACTACAGTTGGGTCCACATCACGCTTACAGTGAGGACCTCAAAGTGGGCACCCCAGCCCAGGAGGAAAGCATCTGTAGTGAGTACCAGTGAGTGATTGCTGAAGGAAGGGGACCCTTCCCTTAAGTTTTCTTCGTCCTTCCATGACTCGTGTCCTTAATAGCCACTCTGACACGGGTACTAGATTTGAGAGAAGATCACACATTTGGGACCAGAGGGGCCCCAGGTGGCATTGGACATCCCTCATTTGGAATCTAGCAACTGGTACCACTGCTGTAGTGGAGGCCATCTGCCCTAGCAATTGCAGGAAGTCTCTTGCAGGTCTGGGCTGTCCTACCCTGATGCCATTGTACAGAAAATTGGTAATGCCACATCTGGAATACTGTGTTCAGTTCTGGAGACCACATCTCTGGAAGGACATAAACAAAATGGAAGCTGTCCAGAGAAGGGCTACGAAAATGGTGACAGGAATGCACCAGACAGCATATGAGGAAAGACTGGAGGACCTCAATATGTATACCCTTGAGGAAAGGAGGGAGAAAGGGGATATAACAGAGACATTCATGTACCTCAAGGGGATAAACAGTGTTCAGGAGGGCAGCATCTTTCAGAAAAAGAGATGTGCAAGAACAAGGGGTCACAATATGAGGCTAGAGGGGGTGGGAGGAGACTCAAGGGTAACATGAGAAAGTATTTTTTCACAGAAAGAGTGGTAGTTGCATGGAACAGCCTCCCTGTGGAGGTTGTAGAGGTTAAAACAACAGGGGAATTCAAGAATGCATGGGATAAACAGAAGGTAACCATAGTGGTAGAAAAGGGAAAATAAGCTGCAGATCATTTAGGATCTGCAACTTATGTAGGTAGGAAAATGGGCAGACTAGGTGGGCCAGGCAGTCCTCATCTGCTGTCAAATTCTATGTTTCTATGAAAGACCTTTCAAGTCTTGTCAGGTTTGACACTCTCTCTCTCGAGGGAGGAATGCCCCCACTGGCAGGTAACCAGCTCTGCTTCTATAAACTTTAACACCTGAACAGGGTTTGTCTGGTATTTTATAACATTTATCAGGAAACCCAGTTCCTCCAGGGTTTGCTGGGTGAGCAGAAGGGAGAATCTGGACTCTTGATGTGACTTTCCCGAGACCATCCAATCATCCAGGTAGGGAAAGACCACCACCCCATGCTTCCTCAAATGAGCCACCACTCCAGCCAAGCACTTTGTGAAAATTCTGGGAGCTGAGGAAAGGCCAAAGGGAAGGGCTGATAACTGGTAACGGCAGTTCCCAAACCTGAATCTGAGGTACTTCCTGTGAGTGGACCCGACTGGTATATGAAAGTAGGTGTCTTTCATATCCATTGACTCCAGCCAGTGTCCTTGTTGCAAGGATGGAATTACTGTTCTCAATGTTACCATCTTGAACTTTTCCTTTTTTAAGTGTTTGTTCAGGTATCTGAGATCTACAATGGGTCACCACTCCCCATTTTTCCTGTGGGTCAGGAAGTATCTTGAGTACAGCCCCTTCCTGCATTGGAAGGAAGCAACTCTTTCCACTGTACCTGCTTGAAGCAGCTTCTTTACCTTCAACTTCAGCAGGAGTTTTTCTGCTGGAGTATGAGGGATGAAGGCCTTGTGATTTTGCAGTTGTGAGACTCTCTTGAACTGCAGGGTGAGACCCCAGCTCACTATTTTTAGAACCCACCTGTCAGTAGTAATTCTTTCCTATGCATGGAAATAGTGAGTCAGTCTTCCCCCAACTGGCAATGGTTGGGCAACCTGGGCAGACATGTCAGGGGTTCTGCTTTGCCTGGGCCTTAGGGACTGGTGTTGTATCCATGCACCTAGTACCACTTTGGCCCCTACCTCTAAAGAAGTCCCTTCGAGGGCGTAATCGTAGGTAACATAAGCACAGGGATAGTATCCCCAGCCCCTACTTCCCCTTCCATAAGGCCTATGAGAAATAGAGGCCTTTTCCTTCTCAGTGTTGCTCTTGTAGGTGGTCTTGTATGCATCCACTTTTTTCATGTAAGCCTCTGTTTTGTCACCAAACAAGAAATTTTCCTCACACGGAAAATCCACAGCCTTTGTCTGTGTGGCCTGGGAAAGGTTTGCAGCTCTACAAACCTTCTGAGGGACACTGCATGTGCCATGACCCTGACAGCAGTGTCACCTGTATATAGTTCCATATTGGACTGGTACTTGGTGGTGTCCATGGCACTTTGTGCTGTGTCTGCCAGTTTATGTGCCAACTCACCCAGACGTTTTCTCTCACTCACTGCCGTCACAGAGCTCCAAAGGGCCTTTTGGTACTGAGCTGTGTAGGCCATGTACACTGCCTGTCTCAATAGTAAAGAAACTGAGCTGTAGACTTTTTCAGCCATACTTTCCAGATTCCTGGAGTCCTTTTCTGGGGGCTATGAGGAAAGGGACACCTTGGCCTTGTCACTGGAAGCCATCTGCCTCACACCCTCATGATCAGGGTGAGCGTATAAATACTTGGCACCCTGCATATCCACCTGGTACTTCTTCTATATTTTCTTGTCTATACCAGCAGGAGAAGTGGGTGCTGCTAGCACTTTGCAGGTGGCATTCCTGAGGAATTTATGGATGGGCAGAAGCAGCCTTGTTAAGCCCATAATGCCTAAGAACCGAACCTCATCCTCATCCTCTGTAGTCTCTTGGGATGAGATACTAAGTGCATTTACCATCTGCCTCACAAATGAATAATGCACGGTGTAATCCTCTGAGGGATGAAGAGGGAAACAGAACTCCTGCTCCAAGGAACCATCAAGCTCCACAGGTTCTCCTTCCCTCTCCTCCGCTTCTTCATAGTAAAAATCAGCCTCCGTAGGCACTGAAACTGGAGCCGGTGGAGGGGCATACTCATAAAGCTCCTCACAGCTTGGAAAGCCTGGAGGAACTGCCATGCCTTAGTCATGTCCTCTACTGAGGGCATCTCATTTCTGTCTACTGGTGTCACCTTTTCTTCTTCAGGCAGAGGGGGCGGGGGGCAGCGAGATGTTTTCCTTTTTTTTTTCTTAGCAGGCACCATCTCCAGTGTCTGCTCAGAAGCCCTTTTATTCTCACTGTATTCAGGCTTCCCCTTTTCAGACACCCTTACCTGTGGAGCATGTTCAGCAGACTTGTCTTTTTGCTTACTCTGAGGGTCTGAACCCTCACCTGAGCCTTGAGTTGACATGGAGGCAGACTGAGAAGCCGTAATATCTTCATGTTTTTTAGCCCTTTTCTTAACTGTCTTAGGCCAAACTTAATATGAAGTTCACAACTGGTAAAATTGGTGATCCGGACCCAGGCAATGAAAACACAACTCACGGTAGTCTGCCTTAGCCAGGAGTTTGAAACAACTTTTGCAATTTTTAAAGCATGTAAGTCTTGTTCTCTTTTTGGGTCTGTCAGACGTACCAATTCACTGATTACCTTAAATGTTTCGGTGCCCAATAGGAAAATTATTAAATTATGGCTCAGTTCCAAAAATCTAATAAGAACTGCTATTTAAGAGCACTAAATAAAAAGTAAATGGAAAAAGCATCTCAGTTCCACTAAAAAAGGGAATCAGGACCCACACACGTAAAGAACCGCAAAGTAGTTTCAAAAGGTGAAATCTTTAATTTTTTTTTAAACTAAAATAAATGCGGTTCCCAGAAGTATGAATCATGCTATTGCAGGCCTTTCTCTGGTTCCTGGGAACCGATGAAGAACCGGAAGAAAGAACAAAACATGCCGCAAATACAACCTAACAACGCAGAGTTAACGGAAACTGAACTAAATACTAAGTGAAAATATATAAAACAATAAATTGTCAGACACTTCAAGTGAAAAGCAACTTCGGGGTGACTGCATCTCTCAGGCAGGGAAATATATCTGCTGTTAGAATGCAGAGGTAAGCGTGACCAACCAACAGAGTTTTGAATTTCATTCTAAGATTCCATAATAAGTATACAGTTCTACACACTAGGGCAGCTCATTCCAGTTGAATGATTGCAGTTGTTAAGCATAAGTGAGGCATTCCTGGGATTTGAAATTTTATTTCTCAGGTACCCAGTCCCAAAGGTTTTGGGCACAATGCATAGTCACACAGTAAGTGAAATCACAGTTTCTAAAACAGCTGAGACACCCAAACACAGAACTTAATTTAAACAAGGACTGGCCAATGCCAATCATGTTTTTATGCTTGCTTGCTTGCATTTGCTGTGTAGTCATTGGGCTTAGATAGCATAGCAGTTAAAATTATTGGAATGGTGAAATTGTCATGAGTGGGAAATGAAGACGTTCACAAATAACGTTGTTGCTTTCGGAGACTGTGACCCTGAATCTTCAAGACAGTATTTTTATTGTCCTATCATATGAACATGTCAGATGTCATTTTTCAATTCCCATTTGAAACGTGATTTTGTGGACCGCAACAACAGTTTTTTTTTGTTTAGTTTTTTTTTTGGGGTTGAAAAATGACACTTGCCATGTTCATGAAGTGAGGTAAAAAAATATGAATATTTAAAATGTGGGTTCCAAATGTGAAAAAAAACTGCAATGCTATGAGTAAATGTTGAAAAACATCAATGTTTCTTCATAACTTTCTTCTTTTTTTTTTTTTGAGATTTTGACCCAAAATTTTCAACAGTCTTTTTATTACCCTACATACTGAGCATCACAGGTACCAGTTATGAAATCCTGCCTAAAACATCACTTTGTAGCAAGACTATGAAAACACGTTTTGTGCAGGATTTGAAAAGTTACACCTGTCATGTTCATGAGGTGGGGTAAAAAAAGACTACAGTATGCTAAAAAGTTGGAGCAAAAATATCAAAAAATACCAGCGCTCTAAGTAAACCTAGAAAGATTCTGATGTTTCTTCATAATTTTGTTGTTTTTTGAAAGTTTGACTACAAATTTTCAACATAGTCTTTTTATCACCTCACCGTGCTACCTGGTTTGACTTTAGTTAGCCAGAATTCACAGACATTGTGAGGATTGTTCAAACTTTGCGATCAACCAGCTGTAGTCTGGATCTGGGACCTAAACCACTACTGGTAGGTTGTGTAGATGTTATCTGCCCGATCCTTGCTGAAATTGTCTGGAGCTCCTTGGAGAAGGGGGGCTTTCCTGATCCCCTCAAGGAGGCGGTCGTTTGACCACTCCTTAAAAAACCCTCCTTGGATCCAGACTGTCTAGTTAACTGTAGACCTGTCTCTAATCTACCCTTTGTGGGTAAGGCTATTGAGAAGGTGGTTGTGTTGCAGATAGATGACCATCTTATAACCCACAATGTCTATGATGCTCTCCAGTCTGGGTTTAGGAAAAGACATAGCACCGAGACCACCCTGGGCCGGGTTTTAAATGATCTCCTAATTGCGAGAGATCGAAAGGCTCGTACTATCTTAGTTCTTCTCGATCTCTCAGCAGCGTTTGACACTGTGGACCATGGTGTGCTTTTGGAGTGCCTGCGGCTTCTTTGTGGACTGTCTGGAACAGTCTTACGCTGGTTTCGATCTTTCCTTACGGGTAGGTCACAGAAGGTTGTCGCTGGAATTTATTGCTCTGATACTCTTTCCCTGTCCTATGGGGTGCCGCAGGGCTCCATACTGGCACATATGCTGTTTGCAGTGTATATGCTGCCATTGGGAGATATCATTAGGTGACACAGTTTGGGTTTTCACTGCTATGCAAATGATACCCAACTGCATATGTCCTTTATTCCTGGATAGGATGATGCGATCTCCATGCTTAACAACTGTTTAGCCGAAATCAGGAATTGGATTAACACCAGCTGGCTGACATTAAATCTGAATAAGACTGAGATGTTGGTTGTGGACCCGGGTCACCCTGAGGTGGGTCTTAGGGCTGGGCTTCCTTCAGGCCTATGTCTTGATGATGTCCAGCTCATGACCTCAGACCGGGTGCGTAACCTGGGCATTATTTTTGACGATGGCTTGACCCTGAAATCACAGGTGTCTGCCTTTGTCAAATCTTCCTTTTACCATCTTAGGAATATTGCCCGGGTGAAACACCTGGTTCCTTCAGCTGACCTTCCTACACTGGTCCACGCCTTCATAACCACCCGCCCTGATTACTGCAATGCCCTTTACCTAGGGCTTCCAGGAGTTGATATCCGTCACTTACAGCTAGTGCAGAACGCAGTGGCCAGGCTTTTAACTGGTACATCCAGGACTAGTCACATTACATCTGTGCTGCGTGAACTGCAGTGGCTGTCGGTACAGTGACGGATCACCTTTAAGGTCGGGTTACTGACCTATAAAGCCCTACATGAACAGTGACCCCAGTATCTGCAAGATCTCCTTACTCCCTACTGCCCCTCCCAGTCACTCTGATCCACCAATGAGGGATAGCTAGAGATTACCAGGGTTCGGTTAAAAACATCTGGGGCATGTGCTTTTTCTCATGCTGCCCCTACCCTGTAAAATTCTCTACCTCATTGGATAAGGGAATGCCTGACCGTCTCGAGTTTTAAATCTGAGCTCAAAACTTATTTGTTTTACCAGGCTTTTTCTGAAGGTTTTTAAAATTTTAAATGTATGTTTATTCTGATTATTTTGTCTGTTCATCTTATTGTTCACTGCCTTGGTATCTGAAAGGCGCTTAAAAAATAAAGTTTTACTTACTTACTTACTTACCTCATGATCAAGGCAAGTTTAATTTTATAAATCCCATTCAAAAAGTGATTTTGTGGCGCAACTGCCAAAACGTGTTTCAGAAGGGGTTTTAAAACATTGCACATGTCACGTTCATGAGGTGGTGTAAATAAAAGGCCATATTGAAAACTTGGGGCCAAAATAATGAACGACAGAGTTATGAGTAAAAGTTGAAAATGCATTCAAAAGTCATTAACCAGACTTGCCTTCCTTTCAATTAGTTCATAGTCTGACGTGGTAGGGAGAGCACTGGTAATGGTCACTGAGAGGATTACTTTGCGGGACCCTAATTTAGTAAATGATATATGGGGATATGGTGCGGTGAGTGCTGGGGGGGGTTGGGAGCAGGGCTTTGGGGGAGCTAGAAGACATTGCTGGACGTTTTTCTTTTTTGGGGGTATAATTTAAAAAAATGGGAAAAGATGATGGACATTTTTCTTTATTTCAGGGAGCTGACACTGTGGTGTGTGTTTCGCAGCACTGGGGATTTGGCAGAGAGGGCTGAAGCACTATGCCTTACCTCATGTCACGTCGGTGACCCTGGTTTGGGAACAACCTCTGGTCATCGAGGAGCCGGCATGGGGTGGGACAGAACAAGATCAAGCAGCCTAACGGTTTGACTTGGTTTGCTGGCCAAGGCACCTAGCTTCACCTGAGCTCTTTCCTTCTAAGATTGCTTGAAAGGCAGAGTAGAGAACCTTACCAGAGCAAGGGAAAAGGATTAAGACTTCTTTTGGCTAAGCAGATTTACTGTGTGTTGTTGTTTTTATTTTGTACTCACAGGGATTGCTACTGTTTGTTGCTAACATGAGCGCCACTCGGTGAAGAAAAACTGATAGTAATTTTACTCTGAGTTTGAGCAGATTAGTGTTTAGGGACTAATTTTGAACAATGCATTTACTTAGTATCATAGGGGGCTGGGTATTAATGGGATTATGGTTAATTAGCCCATACTCGATAGATGTGGATTGTAATAATATATGTAAAGGATCAGTATTTATGGTCATGGGGGGGTATGTTCAAGATCACCATTATATAGTTAAGAGGCGAAATTCATTTACAAATTTTCAAAAAATACGTATTGGATTACTAAAGATTAAAAAAGGACCTTTTAATATGGTAAAAAAATAAAACTATGAGTCTGTTTTTCTCCATCCTCCTAATACAGTGTGGTGATGTTGAAGTTAATCCTGGACCTAAAAAACAATTAGGGATAACAGTTACTCATGAAAATATTAGAAGTCTTGTGTGTAAAATGGATGAATATAGGGTTTGGGTATCTGATTCATCTTGTGACATCTTAGCTATTTCTGAGACGTGGCTGCATTCTGGTATTCTTAATGAGGAAGTGAAATTGGCAGGATATAATTTGATAAGGCAGGATAGGGGTAAAAGGGAAGGGGGAGTACTGCTTTATCTAAGGAATGTTTTGGGTCCATATCAATTATTATTTGGGGAAAACGTGGCAGGGATAGATTGTTTGGTTGTGAGGTTATTGAAATTAAAATTAACAGTAGGAGTTTTTTATGTACCTCCTAAAATTAAAGTAAGTAAATTTGATATTCTAGCTGACTCCCTTTTGGAGATATTGAAAGATCAAAGTGTGGTGCTAACTGGAGACTTTAATGCAGCTTGGGGACAAACAAGAGGTAAAAAACTCAAATCTAGCTTTGGAATATTAGGTTTTCAACAATTGATACAACATCCAACAAGAAGCTTAAATAATAGGCCAACTGGAGCAATATTAGATTTATTTTTTGTTTCAGATAATTTCAAGGTTGAGGGCTGTAAGGTGCTACCACTGAATTTAGGAGATCATAACCCTATTCAATGTCATTTGTTAATCCAAAAAAACTAGGAGTAATGAAGATTGTGAGTTCTGGGTACATAATTTAAGGCACTTTAATGAATCATCATTTAGGGATAGCCTTAGAAATTTTGATTGGTCAAGGATATTTTTGATTCCGGATCTGGATTTAGCTATTCAAGAATTTTCGGATTCTTTTTTATATATAATTCAAATACATGCCCCTAAAATAAAGAAGAGTAATAATGTTAAAAACCCATTATGGCTTAATGAAAAACTGAAAACCCATTTGCGTATTAAAAACAGAATATGGAAAAAAGCTAAAAAATCTAAATTGGAGGGGGATTGGGATCTTTTTAAAAAATGGCGAAATAAATGTAAACAAAAGGTAAAATTGGCAAAAAAAGAATACTTCCAGAGTTCTTTTGATAATGTATATGACCCAAATAAATTCTGGAAGGTTATTTCCAACTTAAAAAGCCCAGTAAAAACTCAAACCTTAATTAATTTAGTAGTGGGAGAAAATTTGATAGATAATCCTTTAGAAGTGGCTAATCTGTTGAATTATTATTTTAAAGATCTACCAGATTTAGAGATACCTAATCTTGGGACTATTGCCCAAGAAAGTATACACTCTGTTACTTCTGTTATGAATAATGGGGGGTTTAATTTGAAAAATATAGGGGTACAGGATGTAGTTAAAGAATTAAAAAATCTAAAAACATCAAAACGTGCTGGAATAGATGGTATCTATCCCAAATTCTTGAAATTGGGGTCTGATATTATAGCTCCTATAATTACTTATTTTTATAATTGGAGCATACAATCTTCAACTGTATCTGATTGTTGGAAAATGGGTGAAATTATTCCCATTCACAAGGGTGGTGACATTACAGTCCCTTATAATTATAGACCAATTACTTTGCTCCCGATTTTGTCAAAGGTATTAGAGAAGCTGATAAATAATCAACTTGGGCAATACCTTGACCATTTGGGGTTATTAACAAATTGTCAGTATGGTTTTAGAGGGGGGTAGGTCCGCAAATACTGCCCTACTTGATTTTGGTAACCTGGTGGCAACATCATTGAACCAGGGAAACCAAACTGGGGCAGTGTTTGTGGACCTTAGTAAAGCTTTTGACTTAGTTCATCACGAAACACTTTTGTTTAGATTACAGAATATAGGGATACATAATAATTCTTCACAGTGGCTTAGATCTTATTTAACAAATCGAAGACAAAGGGTGGTCTGTGGTGCTGCTGTCTCGGATCTCCTGGAATTATATCGAGGTGTACCTCAGGGATCAATTTTGGGCCCTATGTTATTTAATATCTATATTAACGGTCTTCCTGAATATGTAACCAACACTGATGTCAGACTTTACGCAGATGACATAGTGTTGGTTGCATCTGCTAATAGTCCAGGAGAGCTGAAGCAGCGACTCCAGACAGATTTTTCTAACATTGAAACTTGGATAAGAGATTCTGGACTTTTAATAAGTACTGGAAAGACTCAGAGTATGATTTTTTCTGTAGGATCTTATGCAAAAAAAGATATTGCTGATTTGAAGATTAGTTTTTTAAAAGGGACAAAGGTACAAGGGGTTAGCACTTATAAATATTTGGGAGTTTTAGTTGATTATCGTTTTTCCTTTTCAGAACATATTTTGTTACAAACAAAAAAAGTGAACCAAAGACTGGGAGCATTAAGAAGAGTGTCAGGATGCTTGACTAGGGATATAAAACTTATTACAGGTTGGGGAAGTATATTTTGGATAATAAATCTCGAGTTCATCACTGTTTAGTTTATCAGGAACTTGGTTGGTTACATCCGTCAGCCCGAAGAGAATATTTATGGCTTATGACATGTCATGGTTTGATACATTTAAAAATGCATTCCTTAAGACATTTGATATGTTTGAACTCAGATTCTAAATATTTAGACATATTTAGGAGGACAACTAGAAAATTGCCTATGACTCAAATTATAAATCGTATGGGGGATATGGTGTTACAAAATAGTTTAGCAAGGATATGGAATGAATTACCTCGCCAAATGATTGAACTTTCTGATCTACATATTTTTAAATTTGAATTGTATAATTATTTAAATGTTTGTTGTAGTTGTTTTTAGGTTATTGTGATTTTGTATTGTTTACATTTTGTCATGTCTAGTTGTTTTTATTGTAATCACCACAGGTATTTGTTGTAAATGGGGATTTATTCCCCAACAGATTAACCTGTATAAAAATAAATTTTTAAAACAAACAAACAAACATTTCATTGCTTTATTTTCTCTGATTCAAATTGTTGTTGCTGGTGTACCTTCTGCATTATTATAAGGTGTGCCTACAGGTATGTGCTAACAGATTACTGCTGTAATCTTCTGATTCCAATTGTCTTTTGCAAGGTATATCTTCTGTTACTGCTTTATTTTTCTCTGTAGCAAAGTGTTTCTTACAGGGTATATCTTATCTGAAATTATTACAGGTGGTGCTTTACAGGTTTTACAGTTTTATCTAACATTAGGATAAGCTTTCAGGGTTACTGCATTTGTTGTTGACTGATTGTTTCTGCTCTTACCTCCTTGTTCTTTCATCCGTAGTTCTTCTTTATCGGCAGGGGAAGGGCCCAGCCACCCACACCCATCCCCAACCACCCCACACTACACTCCTTTTATAGGGTACCACAGCTGTGTCATTTCCTGTGGCAGAGCAGGAAGGGGTGGATCAGTGGGGCATCCACAAGGTGAGCTCATTTACAGGGGCACTAGTAATTTAACTTGGTATAACAAGTTATACAAAAACAAAACACAAAATCAAACCATTACTTGCATTTTCTTCCTTCTAATTACTCTGACTAGGTTATAAACCCAGCAACTTATCTGGAATGGATATCATTAACTGCAGGTACTGTGGAACAATTTTCAGAAGGACAGTCTTACAGGATTTGGACACTGTCCTACATGCTGGGCCATTGGAGATCTTAGGGCTCAGCTCCGGGCAGCATGGGCAGAGATTGCACGCCTCAAATTTCATATTCAAGAGGAAATACGTTATAAGAACCACCCACCATTTCCCCAACATCCAACAGAAAAACCTCGACCACAGAGGGTAGTTGGTCCAGGAGGTTGGCAGGTGGTTAGAAGGGGCAAATCGGGTGCCCCATCACTCTCTGCTCTCCAACATATTACCTCCAAAAAACATATAAACACTACAAATGGGTATCTGCCTCTATCTCTGAAATCAAACAAAGGGGCAGAGGACACTGCAGAGCAGGACACTGCAGCACAGGAGCTAGCACAACAAAACTCACCCAAATCAGGAACCAAAACAAAAAAAGCAAAAAGGAAATCCAAAAAATTTCTGATCATAGGAGACTCCATGATTCGGGGAGTTGATACCCATCTCCAGCCAGGGGTAATGGTCAGATGTCTCCCAGGTACATCAGCATGGAGAGACACTGACCGCATTGCTAAAATTGTTCACAAAGCAGGAAAAACATTGACGTCCTGGTACACATAGGGACTATCGATCTCGCCAGCTGGTCAGTTGTGAGAGACCAAGGAACACATGACCAGGCTGGGTGACAAACTATCATCCATTTCATCCGGCATCTCCTTCTCTGAGATCCTGCCAATCTGGAAGAGGGGACAGATGGACGGAAGGTCAGAGAAGGGAGATAGGGAGCTAAACATGTGGCTCAAGGGCTGGTGCCAGGAAAGCGACACTAGATTTGTAGGGAACTGGCAACAGTTCTAGGAGTGAAAGTTCTTTAAATTTGATGGACTGCATCTGACTAAGGAGGAGTCAGTGCATTGGGGCAGAAGTTTGATGTCTTTTGCAGAATATTTAAACTAGCAAATGGGGAGAGGGGTGCAGCACCCCATATGTCGAATGGGAAGAACACCCCTCCCCCCTCAGCTAGTGGTCAAACAGGGATTCAGCATGTTTGTAGTTCATTTGCATCACCAGGTAAGAAAAAAGGTCAGTCTCCCCATACGACGCACAGGGGAAATGCCAAACCTCACCCAACAACTAACACACGGAAATCTGGGCAATGGAAAATCATGTACACAAATGCTCACAGCCTGGGAAATAAGATTCCAGACCTGCAGGCAATAATGTCAGAGGCTAAACTGGACATAGTAGCAATTAGTGAGACGTGGTTTACCAGTAACCACACTTGGGAAGACTTCAGTACCTGGCTATGCATTGTTCAGAAGAGACCGAGGTGCAAAAAAGGGTGGTGGAGTGGCCCTGTATGTCAATGAAAATATCAAGCTACAGAAATTAGAATACATAAGGAGCCAGAAGAACTGTGTCACGCTGAAACAGGAAATGGAACAGCCATAAGAACCGGGGTTGTCTACAGGCCCCCAGACCAGGGGGAGGACATAGACACATTACTGTTAGAAGATATACAAAACATGACAGCTAAAGGGGAGGTTCTGATAATGGGAGACTTCAACATGCCGGATACAGATTGGTCAATGCCAGCAGGAACATCTGCCAGAACTAGACACATGTTGGATTCCCTGCAGGGGGAAGGCCTCAAACAACTGGTACAACAAGAGACAGGGCTATCCTAGATCTAGTGCTGACTAACAGGGAAGGGATCACAGATCTCCAGGTAGAAGGTCACCTGGGGGCCAGTGACCATCACATGGTATGGTTCAATTTGGCTACATCTAAATCATCCCATTCCAAGGCAAAGATATGGGACTTCAGAAGAGCTGACTTTGATAAGATGGCCAACAGAGTTAAGCTAGCCCTGGCAAAAAGAAACACAGGTGAGGGATACAGGCAAGTGGGCAAGCATTAAGGATGCAATACTTGAAGCAACATCCCATTGTGTTAGACAGAAAAGGAAGTGCAAAGAAGAAGGAAACCACTTTGGTTCTCAAATACAGTAGCAGAAAAGGTCAGAGCCAAAAGGCTGGCCTTCAGGAAATATAAGGGAACACAGCGGGTGAAGATAGGAGGCATACCAAACTGCCCTAAGGGAAGCAGGGAAGGCAGTAAGGCAGGCAAAGTCCCAAACTGAGGAAACACTAGCACGAACAGTAAAGAAGAATGACAACACTTTCTATAGATACATTAGTGAAAGGAGAAAGTCCAGAGGAGGTATTGCTAAGCTCAATGGAGAAAAGGGAACATGTGAGGAGGAGGACCCTGTAAAAGCATCTATCCTAAATAGATACTTTTGCTTAGTATTTACTGAAGAGAAGGTAGGGCAGGGCCCACAGCTCAGCACCATGGACACAGGGGGAGGGAGGAGCACCTACTCCCTTCACAAAAGAAAGGGTCCTACAAGAGCTCACTAAGCTCAGGGTGGATAAGGCAATGGGACCTGATGGCATACATCCCAGGGTACTTAAGGAGCTAAGGTGGAACTAGCAGAGCCATTAGCAGAACTGTTTAGTGAGTCTCTGAGCACAGGAGAGGTCCCAGAAGACTGGAGAAGGGCTCATGTGATCCCACTCCACAAAAGTGGTAGCAGGGAGGAGGCAGGGAACTACAGACCAGGCAGTCTTACCTCAGTAGTGGGCAAGATTATGGAGGCACTCCTTAAGGAAAGGATAGTGCAACACCTGGAATCCATAGGGCACAGGATCCAAGACAGCATGGGTTTACAAAGGAAGGTCCTGTCAAACTAATCTATAGATTTCTTTGACTGGGAAACCAGAGTGGTAACCAAGGGGGAGCAGTTGATGTCGCCTACCTTGCCTTCAGCAAAGCTTTTGACACTGTTCAACATAGAAGATTGATAAATAAGCTGGGTAGGCTCGGGGTGGGTCAGAAGAAAAAATTACTCACCTTAGTAACGTTGTTTCTTCTAATGGAGTCTTGCTATATTATGACATATGCAGTATAACCCCAGGTTGGAACTGCTCTGGAGGTGAAAGAGTTAACTTTCCATGCAGGGCATGGAACCTTGAGCACGAGCTCAGTTGAACACTCTGTCTGTTGTAGCTCAAACTTAAACTGTCAGATCTTTATGAGCAAAACTCACTAAGGTTCTGTGTGGAAGCAGAACTCACACCAGCCCACTGGCTACTAACTACAAAACACATTTCTGTTCTTGATCCCAAAATAAAGACTCAAGTCAGGGATTCAAGAAAGAAAAATAAAACATAACACCTAAGCACCCTAAGAAAGGGTGAAAATAAGTGGGCATCTATGAAGTGCCAACATTGCACTGCCCACCCACATCCCAAAAGTAGAGGTTCTGAGAGGGGCAGGCTGGGAGGAGGTCATAATATAGCAAGACTCCATTAGAAGAAACAACATTACTAAGGTGAGTAATTTTTTCTTCAAACAACATGAAGTCTTGCTATATTATGGCATATGCAGATTACACAGCAGTACCTCCATGGAGGAGGGACAGAACCTACTTAGGAAATAGGCTCTGAAGCACAGCTGTGCCAAATTGAGCATCACTCCTAGCCTGGATATCCAGGGAGTAATGCTTAGTAAAAGTGTGAACTGTTTTCCAGTTAGCTGCTTGACATATCTCTAGGATAGGGATGTCCCTGGCAGCTGCCAGGGACGCAGCTATACCTCTGGTAGAGTGAGCCCTCAGGCCTGAGGGAGGAATCTTACCCAGTTTTTCATAGCAAAATTGGATACAAGAGACAATCCACCTGGCAATGGATCTTTTAGTGGCAGGTTTGCCTTTACCAACCTCACCATAAGTGAGGAACAATTGGAGGGATTCAAACCTATGACCCTTGGTACGCTTCTATATAGTAACTTAAGGCTCTTTTGACATCTAAACTGTGTAATCTTCCTCTCGCCAGAGGAGGAATGGTCAGTGAAGTACACAGGAAGAGACATGGATTGATTAAGGTGGAAGTCTGAAACCACCTTAGGAAAAACTTTCTGTTAGTCCTGAGGACCACCTTATCTCTGTGAAAGGAGATAAAATCAGGCTCCACTGACAACGCCAGCTCACTTCTATGCACCTGGCAGAAGTGATGGCTACCAGAAACACAGTTTTCAAGTCAAGTACTTAAGCTCTGCTGAAGACAATGGCTCAAAAGGTTGCATAAGCTGGGCAATGCAAATATTAAGATCCCAAGCAGGGCAGGATCCCTGAACGGAGGGTTGGTGTGAAACAACCCTTTAAAAACTTGGAGAACACAGGGTGAGCTGAAAAGAAGAGGGCTTACCTGCTGATAAAAAAGACAGACACAGCTGCCAAGTGCACTTTTAGGTAGCTGGTCTTAGCCCCAAAGAATTCAAATGCACTAAATAATCCAGAATCGTGGGCACGTCAGCCGATTCTGGGGAAATATGCTTACCAGCACATCATATGGAAAATCTTTTCCATTTTGAATTATAAGTAGCCCTGGTGGAAGGCTTCCTAGAGGCCTTCAAAATTTCCAATACGCCTTGGGAAAGGTGTAGGTCAGCAAACTCTAACTCTTCAAGAGCCAAGCCTTGAGATTGAAGATTTGAGGTTGGATACCAAACTCTTCCCTGGGCACAGGTTAACAGGTTGTGATTCCTGGGAAGACACAGGGGAAGGTGGACTGCTAAGGACATGAGGAGTGGGTACCAGGGCTGCCTAACCCAATCTGGAGCAATCAGGATCATCCTGCAGGGTTGAGACCTAATTTTTACTAGCACCTTGAAAAGAAGAGGGAAGGGGGGAAAAGCATAGAGAAACTTCCCTTCCCAACTGAGTAGGAAGGCATCCAGAGGGACTGAGCCCAACACTGGGAGCCTGCAGCAAAAAAGGGGAAGTTGGTGATTGTCTGGGGCTGCAAAGAGATCTATCTGAGGGGTGCCCCATCTGGCAAATACTACCTCCAGTACTAGGGGATCCAGTGTCCATTCGTGATGGCCCTGGGAAATCCTGCTGAGAGCATCCGCTAGGACATTGTCCTTGCCTGGGACGTGAACTGCCGTAAGGAAGGCGTTCAGAGAATAAGCCAGAGACCACAACTTCATTGCTTCGGTGCACAAGGCCGTAGACCGACTGCCCCCTTGCTTGTTGATGTACCACATTGTAGTGGTATTGTCTTTTCTGACCTGAACAACCTTGTTCTGAACAGATGTGGAAAAAACCTGGAGTGCTAGAAAAACTGCTCTAAGTTCCAACAAATTGATGTGGAGCAGAGATTTCTGAGGGGACCACAACCCCTGGGTGGTAAGGTCGCCCATGTGAGCTCCCCACCCCAAGAGGGATGCATCTGTAGTAAGGGTCAAGGAATGAGACTGAGGAATGAAGGAACCCCTGTCTCAAATTGCTCTGGTCCGGCCACCACTGGAGGGCCTGGATCAGGGTTCGAGTCACTGGGATCAATTTGGTTAGAGGATCTGTCCTTTGAGACCAAAAGGCTCTCAAATGGAACTGAATGTCCCTCATCTGAAACCTTGCTCCCTGCACTACTGCTGTAGAAGCAGCTATGTGCCCCAGGAACTGTAGAAAATGCCTTGCTGGTCGAGAGACCTGCAGGGTGAAAGAAGAGGCCAGAGAGACCAAAGTCCTTGCTCTTTTCAGAGGGAGGAAGGCTCTGGCTTCTTTTGTGTTCAGTTCTGTGCCTATGAAAGTAAGGAGCTGGACAGGTTCCAGAACTGACTTTGGAAGATTGAGAAGGAAACCTAAAGATGTAAGAAGTTGCTGAGTTACTTGTAGGTGTAGTTTGACCTGGTCTGGGGACTGGCCTACAATGAGCCAGTCGTCCAGATAAGGAAAGATGGCAATCTTTTGCCTTCTTAAGTGGGCAACTACTACTGCCAGGCATTTTGTGAACACCCTCGGGGCCGAGGTGAGGCCGAAGGGCATTGCTCTGAACTGGTAATGGCCTGAGGGCAGTTCGAATCTGAGGTACTTTCGATGGGAGCTTCTGATGAGAACATGGAAGTAGGCAACCTTGAGGTCCAGGGAGGCTAACCAGTCCCCTGGCCTTAGAGAGGATAAAATAATTCCCAGAGTCACCATTTTGAACTTTGGTTTTAAAAGGTTCTTGTTTAGATACCTGAGATCCAGGATGGGCCGCCATTCTCCTGTCTTTTTTGGGGTAAGGAAGTACCTGGAGTACAACCCTTTGCCCTGGTGTAGGGGTGGAACCCTTTCCACAGCTCTGAGAGCCAGGAGGAAGAACTTCTGTTTCTAGGGCAAGTGCCTCTGATGGATTTGCAGGTGGAAAGGACCTGGTTCTCATCTTGGAAATTTTTGAAGCTGAGGACCAGTCCTGCTTACTACTTCCAGGACCCACTTGTCTGATGTTACAGACTTCCAGTCCTGGACAAAGTAAGCCAGCCTGCCTCTACCGGTAGTGGAGAATCGGCCCTGGCCACCCCATCAGGGAGCCTGTTTTGCAGGGGCTTTGGGTTGAGGGGTAGAAGCAGGCTTACTAGACCCCCTTCTGCCTCTTCCTCTAAAGAACCCCCTCTGGGCATAAGCAGAAGAGGAGGCCTGGGCTTGGTAAAAAGGCCTATGAAAAGGCCTGCCCCTGCCCCTGACATGCTGCCTCTGAGGAGTGGCTTGCCTTTCTTTGGCCTGTGCACTCCTATAGGTGGTCCTATACTCATCCATTTTCTTCATATAATTCTCTATCTGCTCCCCAAACAGAGAATTGCCCACAACAGGAAAATCCATAGCCTTAGACTGGGTATCCTGTGACAGGGCAGTACATCTGAGCCAGGCCATTCTGCAAAGAGACACAGATGTAGCCATGACTCTTGATGAAACATCATTAGAGTCTACTGCAGCATGAAAATGCACCTTGGATGCCTCAATAACATCCGCAGCCACCGGCTCCAGCTCCCTGGCAAGCTGGTCAGGGGCCTGTTTTGCTAGTGCCAGCACAGTATCCCATCTGGATTTCTGGTACCTAGCTGCATAAGCCACATAATTCGCCTGTCTGAGTCCTAAAGATGCTGCCATGTACTGTTTCTTTGCCATGGCATCCATCCTCCTGGAATCCTTTTCAGGAGGGTGAGAGGCTAGAGGAATATTAGCCCTGTCACAGGTTGCGGCCTGCACTACCCCAACATGGCTGCATTGCTGAGAGAGGAACTCCGTATCAGAGCCTGATAATGTATACCTTTTGTCCATCCTTTTATCAACAGGAAGGATAGAGTGAGGAGTTTTTAGAATTTTCACTGTCTGTTTCCTAAAGGATTTGTGCAAGGGAATAGACAGTCTCCTAGACTCCGGAATATCCATCATTTCTACATAATCAGGCTCTTCCTGGCCATCAACAGCTTCCTCAACAAGGAGTTGGAGAGTTTCAGCAACTTTCTTATAGAACATAAAATGAGAAGGGGACTCAGAAAGCCTGGGGGGGGGAACCCCTGAAGGTCTGTCTGGAGAGATGTCCGGTTCAATGGGCACATCCAGACTTTCAAAATCACATGCACTCTCCTCATACCCCTCTTCCCCTTCCTCCGGTTCATGAAAATCCTCAAAATCATAATCTTGAACCGGTGGGACCGTGCCTGGAACCGAGCACTTCCCTGATGGTGTCGGTTCGGACGGAACCGGGGAAAGAGACTGGACAATTTGAATAGCTTTAGCTATTTCCTCAGCGGTTGGAGAAAAAACTTTTGGCTTCACACTAGCTGACTTTCTAGCCCTTTTAGTTGGAACCGGCTCCTCAGAGCTGGCTCTTCGTTTGCCCGAGGAAGTATCGCCCTGGTCAGAGGGCACTCCCTCAGGTTCGGTTGGAACCGAACCGGGCTGGCCATCCGGGTCAGCGGACTTTTTGGCCTCTCTTTCCCTGAGCCTACCAACTCTCTTTTCCACGTTGGCAGCAGGAAAATTCTTACAAATCTGGCAGTCTGCATTGAGGTGATTAAACCCCAGACAATATACACAGGTGGTGTGTGGGTCAGCGTAGAAGCTTCCCCACAGAGGCCACAGTGCTGAAACCCAGTGGGTCGGTTTTCTTTGGGTTTCTCAGACATAGTGCCAGCCTAACCAAAACTTGCCCATTAGTGGCAATCCGCCAAGCAAGACTCTCTTATCGGTTCCCAACCGTGTCACGGGTCGTAGAAAAAACCGTAATAAAATCTGTTTTTTTTATTTTTTTTTAGAGCCGATAAGAACCGGGAACCGCACTCTAAAGGGCTAGAAAGTTAATTTAAAACCCATCTGATTGGTTCAAACCGAACCGAAAAAGACGTTTACAAGTTCCACACAGAAGAAAATAAAATAAGCCTATCTATTACTTACAATACCACAGACAGAGCTTGAACCGACCGATTACGGTTAATTTCGGTAAAATAAACCGAGAATTACACTTTTAACCGACAAACGAACCGAGCAGCAGGAGAAATCTCTGGAGCGACTGTTCAGTGAGGCGGAGTAAAGAATCTGACAGTTTAAGTTTGAGCTACAACAGACAGAGTGTTCAACCCGAGCTCGCACACAAGGTTCCATGCCCTGCATGGAAAGTTAACTCTTTCACCTCCGGAGCAGTTCTAACCTGGGGTTATACTGCTAATGTCATAATATAGCAAGACTTCATGTTGTTTGAAGTTAGTCAACTGAGTGGCAAACTGGTTGACGGGCAGAAAACAGAGAGTGGTGGTAAATGGTATACAGTAAGAAGAGATGCAAGTCACAAGTGGGGTACCTCAGGGATCAGTCCTGGGGCCAGTGCTCTTCAATATCTTCATTAGTGACCTTGCAGATGGACTAGAGGGTAAGGCTTGTCCGTTTGCAGATGACACCAAGATCTGCAACAGAGTAGATGATCCAGATGGGGTGGGCAGAATGAGAAGAGATCTGGATAAACTAGCAAAATGGTCAGAAGAGTGGCAACTGGGATTTAATGCAAAGAAGTGCAAGATCATGCACATAGGGAAGAGAAACCCTGAAGCCACCTATAGGCTGGGAGGGGGAGTTGCTGGCAGTCACAAAGGAAGAAAGAGACTTGGGCATCATCATCACTGATGACCTGAAATCATCCAAGCAGACCTCTAAAGCAGTAGGTAAGGCTAGGGGATGGTAGGGTGTATAGTAGAAAGGTATCTGAAGTCGTAAGAGAGGTATAATCCTCTTTACAAGACACTGGTTAGGCCCGTCTGGAGTACTGCGTGCGGTACTGGAGGCCACACCTTCACAAGGACATTAACCAAATTGAGGCAGTCCAGAGAAGGGCAACCAAAATGGTGCAGGGACTGCAACAGAAGACATATGAGGACAGATTAACTGAGCTCAATATGTATACCCTTGAGCAAAGGAGGGAGAGAGGTGATATGATTGAGACATTCAAACACCTTAAGGGCATTAACAAGGTGAAAGAGTCTAACATGTTTAAATATAAGAAAAATAGCAGGACAAGAGGACACAGCAAGAGATTAGAGGGAGGCCGATTAAGGGGGAATGTGAGGAAATACTTTTTCACAGAAAGGGTGGTGGATGCCTGGAACGGCCTACCTCCGGAAGTGGTGGCTATGAATACAGTGCAGGCTTCAAACAGGCATAGGATAGGCATAAGGGCGCAATACAGATGAGTATAAATAGATAGACCACTGACAGAGCAAAGGCCAATGGCACATTTATAAGGTAGAAAAAGAAATGGGCAGACTGGATGGGCCTTACGGTCCTTATCTGCTGTCAACTTCTATGTTTCTATATGTTTCTATGTTTCTCCTCTCCCGGGATGTTGTGGACCCCCACCCCCCCGTAGTTCCGCTGCCACTGATTGGAGGTCTGGTGGCAGTGTAGATGGGAGGGGGCGATGAGTAGGGTGCACGCACCTGAGGAACTGGAAGGGTGAAAAACCTGGGAAAAATACCTACATAATACAAATTGATAAAAATGACTAAAGACGATGGACTTTTTTTATTTAAGGGAGCCGACACTGGGGTGTGTGCTTGGCAGTACTGGGGATTAGACACTGGGGGTTGGATCATGGTAGTGGTGTTGTTTTGGTGGCACCACAGGTTGGGCACTTGGGTGTTGGACTGTGGTGGGGGGAGTGTGTTTATCGACACTGGGGTTAAAACTCTGGTGTCTGAGTGTGATGGGGGGTGTTTGCATGTTTAGCAAAACCGGGGACTAGGTACCCCCATGTTGGATTATGGTGGGAGGAATATGTTAAGCAATCCAAGGGATTGGACACCCTGGAATCAGACTGCAGAAGGGGGTGGTAGTGTGCTTGGCAACACTGAGGGTTTGGGAACCCCAGTGTCAGACTGTGGTGGGAGGAGCATGTTTATTGACACTGGGGGTTGTGCATCCCATTTTTGGACTGCGGCGGGGGCGGAGGTGGAGAGGTTAGGAACACTAGGGGTTGGGCACACTGTGTCGGATTGTGGTGGTGGTGGGGATTTGCAGTTACTTGCTCTATCTCAAAATGCTACCATTTGTGTCCGGTGCCAAGCAGCAGCTGCTCGGGGAAAGGACTTTACAGTGCTGTGTTCTGCTCTTCGGAGCAAGGTAATAAAAAGAAAGTGCTTTCTCCTCGCTCCCTGAGAGAGTACTAGAAATGGCACTGAGCAGCAAGGTAACAGAACCAGTGTTGCTAGCATGTAGGGGTGGAGGGGGCAACAGGAGGCAGAACAAGTGCTGCCAAGTGGCACTGCGGACACAGCAGGCCACAGACTGGAAGAAGCTGGGGCTGTTGTGCAACATCTCTGCCATTTCCATGAAGCAGAGAAACAAAGCACTGAACAGCATTGCATTTGTGGGACAAACAGCACAGGAAATGTTGGTAGTAGGAACCAAAAACTGCACAAGAAAACGCACTTCCATCTGGAAAAACAGTAAAAAGATAGAGAGTGGGCGAAATTGGAGCGGAGATTAGGTATTCTGAAGCTGTGATAGGTGGAGAGGACCAAGTCCTCGCAAAGCTCAGACTTGAACACAATTTCTTTGCTAACCTTTGATAAGCAGATATAAAAAGTATGTTTTTAAAACAGATTTAAAAATATCCTGTGAGGGGGCTTCATGCAAAGGAAGTGGCAAAGAATTTCAAATCAATAAGGGAACCTCATCAAAGCCTGTGGTTCTGCATTTCAGGCATGCAGATATTGACTAGATGAGGGAAGTAGTCAAGGGAAAGCTGGTCGGAGTGGACAACATCAGGGGGAGTAGGAGAGGTGGGTAAATATTAAAGGGGCCCTTCAACTAAATCATGCTTGAGGACAGTTACCAAGGGTAACAACAAACACAACAGACTAATCTGGTTCTCTGATAATGTCAGGAAGGCAGTGAGGGCCAAAAAAGGGCCTTCAGTAGCAACAAGGGGAGAGACACAGGGACAAGGAATGGAGTGAGTACCAGGTAAAGATGAAGGAGGTCAAAAAGTTGGTCAGGGAAGCAAAAGCAGATATAGAGATGCATACTGCAGAGGGTGGTCAAGGTAGGGAAAAAAGTGTTCTTCAGATATATCAGGGAACAAATGAAGATGAGAGGGTGACTTGTAAGGCTAACAGGGGACGACAGAGGATGATGAGCAAAAGGCAGCCATTCCAAACAAATACTTTTGCTCAGTATCCCCAGTGCAACATAGCAGCCTCTGCTGTTAAGCGCATAAAAGCAGCAGCAAGGGAATCCCAAAAATGGGGCAGTTGGAAAAAATGCAGACAAAGTAAGAAAAGTGCTTGTAGCCCTGAACACTGGGGCCTGACGGGATGCACACAAAGGTGCTCAAAGGGACTTGCATCGGGATTGGCTGAATGCTTGGCAGGGCTATTCAATAGCTCACTGCAGTCAGGGATGGTTCCAGGAGACTGGACAACAGTGGACATGGTTCTGCTCCACAAGGGAGGGAATAGGAAGGAACCAAGAAATTACAGGCCAATCAAGTTTTACCTCCATATTGGGTAAACTGAAGGAGACACTAGTCAAAGAAGCCCACAAAGCACATGGCTATGTGCTACAGGACTATACTGTGGATGCTAACTGTGAATTACCAAGCCAAATGAAAAAGACTCCTGTCAGAGTCGAAGCACTGGGGTTACAGAAACTATTCTTTATGGCTGAATAAATATTTAATGCATATTTCAATGGTTTCCCCTGTTGCTATTTTTTTATTTTGTATGTATTCGTTTACTTGGGTTCACGAGCACTTTGCCTTCTCGGATTTGTTTCACTAGTCAGAAAGGACCTGGTGGCCCACCTGAAAAGCAGTGAGCTCCAGGACAGTAAACAGCATTGGTTCATGACAGGGAGGTCTTGACAGACCAGCCTGATAGTATTCTTGTACTGGGTTGTAAGGGCAGCGGATTTACTCTACTCAGATGTCAGCAAAGCATTCAACTCACTGTCACACTGAAGGCTGCTGAAGAAGTTAGTGGACTTAAGAGCAGTAAAGAAGCTAGTTAAATGGGTGTGAAGTTGGTGAGGTAGGAGACAGTAAAAATAATGGTGGTGGATAAAGGGGTCAAATCAGGGGTCAGGGAGATCACAAGAGGGGTACCGCAGGGGTCAGTCGTAAGACCTGTTTTTTTTTATCTGTTCACGATCACCACAAGAGAAGGAATACAAGTCAATATGTGTTTATTTGTGGATGAGGATAAGCTCTGTGGCAGGGAAGGCAGTGAGGAGGCACAGTAGAAGCCACAGACACTGCCAGCGATTTCCCGAAATTTCTGTGATATTTCCAGAAATATCTGATGCTTTTTGCATTTAAACAGTAGGGGCAGCAGAGAGAAACTGTTCAGAAATTTCGCGAAATATCTGGAAATAGCTGGCAATGTCTGTGGCTACCATTGTACTGAGGGAGATGCAAAGGGACCTGCAACGGTTAGAGAAATGTCTGAAGTTTGGCAGTTGCAGTTCAAAGCCAAAAAGTGCAAGGTGATGTGTATAAGGAATAAAAAATCTCAGGATGAAATAATTGATGGAAGGGGTTAGGCTGGCTACTACTTCAGAGGAAAGGAACCTGGGAGTAACACCTAAAACAACTAGCCAATGCATCAAGGTCTATCATAAGGCAACCAGAATGCTGGGATGTATTGGGAGGGGTTTTGATAACAGGAGAAAAGAGGAAATGCTACTGCTCTATAGATCACTGGTGAGGCCCTATTTGGAATGATGTGCACAGTTCCGGAGTCTCCACCCAAGGAAAGAGAAACACAGCCTGCAGACACTGCACCATAGAGTAACCAAAATGATTCAGGGTCAGCAGGGCAGATCCTTTGATGGTCAGCTTAGGGCAATGAACTTGAACTCACTCAAGGCTAGAAGGGAGAGGGGCAACATCATAGAGTCCTTCAAGTTCCTGAACAGAATAAACAAGGTAAACTGTAAGGAACTATTCAACAGGAATAGCAAATCAATGACAATGGGGCATGACTAGAAGCTGGCAAGGGGAGATTCAGGAAGGTTGTGAGAAAATCCTACTTTAGAGAGAGTCTGGCTGAACTGTAGAATAGCCTCCCAACTGAGGTGCTGAGAGCAAAAACCATAAATGGGTTCAAGCACAGCTGGGGCAGAGTAAGGATTTTCATAGTTATGCGGGGCTACCAATAAGGCAGGGAGCCAACTGGGGAAGCGATGGCATAAACCCCCACTAGACAGTAGGTCACAGGGTAGGGTAGGGTAACAAAAGGCAGACAGGATGCACCAATGGTCTTTTTCCATTGACAGTGTATAAGTTTCCATTTATTGCCACCCCAAAGCCTGGTCTGTCAATGATTTTAAGCAAGAGCAGGGAATACACAGGAGAACTGCCTCAGTGGAGTGGCGGGAGTGGATGAGGGGTGTATTTATTTAGGAAATCTTTTAGAAAGCTAGGGTCTAAACTGTGTATGGAGAGAGCTGGGTTCTTCCCAATGCCTTGATAGGTGGGCAACCATGGCTCATCCAACAAGATCCAGTCTCCATCACTCCATAGCTGCTATGGATAGTAGTGACATGATTTACTTTGGTTTCACCTCCATAATGCCCCATAACTAGAGACCTGTGAATTTCACAATTGCGATATAAAACAAAATAAAATTAAATCGGGTCCATAAAATGAAATACTCCCTGCACAACAAACCAATGTAAAAATAAAAAAAGTCATCTTATTTTTAGGTGAGAAATACAATAACAGCGCAGAGAAACAGTACCAATCTAAGTTGTTAAACTGTCTCTGAAAAGTTTTTTTTATTTTTTTCCAAAAAAATTGATTTCCTATAGAGAAGAGCAGGGACACAGATGCAAGTGCCTGCAATGGATCAATTCCAGATAACACTGTTGTAAAAGTGGGGTGGGCTGACCAGATAGGAATGGTTTGGGGGTGCGCAGAAAGAGACCAGAGAAACATGGGAAGAGGACAGATCCGTCTCAGGGTCACTGAGTGGCAGATCAGAGTTATGCAGACTGAACTGATACCAGACATAGGTGTGCGGACCTGCCAGTGAGATGTGAATTATCCCAGGTGGCAGCAGTGCTAGAGAGAGAGACAGATGAAGAGAAATGCCAACATGAACTGGTTTTGAGCCTTGAAATATAAAAATACATTGGCCAGGGTCAGGAAGAGAAAGGTGAGTCCCTGGGCACTGGGTACTGTGAAATTCCCAAGTGTGACAACTGGGGCACCACGGCACATGACGGTGGGGGCACTTT
This sequence comes from Neoceratodus forsteri, assembly GCA_016271365.2. Classification (NCBI taxonomy): domain Eukaryota; kingdom Metazoa; phylum Chordata; order Ceratodontiformes; family Ceratodontidae; genus Neoceratodus; species Neoceratodus forsteri. The sequence continues at coordinate 1,278,280,610 of CM057459.1, read as the reverse complement.
CTTGGGCCAGAGTGTGAGCTGGGGCAAGTAATTTTTACTACCTTGGGGGTGACAGCTGGGGCAGACGCTGTCTGTTAACCAGCAGGCATACGTTGGTGGCAAATATCATACGCTTGTTGTGCAGGGCAAGGGTGGTCAACCGGCATTATCATCCCATGGTATTAGATAAGTTAAAAGATAACTTCCTTCCAGGCAGCACCATCTATGTCACTTGATCAGTCAGGAGCTATGATTAGGGTTCTCTTTTAGCAAAAATTCCTGCCTCTGTAGCTCACTGACTGAGGTGTCAGATTCAAATCCTGATGCACAAGTGCTTCTACATTCAACTCTTCCCAGCTTGTACCTTACTACAAGGCGACGCACATAACACACATTCTTGGTTGCTTAATTTTGAGGCTGCTTTGTAACAAAATATAATATCAAGAAATAAAACAAAATGTTTGATGAAGAAAAGGATACAACAAGAAATCCATGAAAAATAAAAAACATTTTTTACAAAATAAAAAGTAATTCATGTACCTCTTCTCATAACCACCTACTTACTATGCGTGTTAATGTACTCAGATCATTCCTAAACTAAAGCCTTCCACACTGCACCTTCAGGTTCATGGATATAATAATGTAGAAACTAAAGTTTCACAATATCCTTTGCATACAGTCTGTCGACCGTGATCACAAATTTTGATGTTTGCACTGAAATTGTGACCATTTCTTTACGGTACTAGTGGCACCGCCATCATTTCAGAAGAATGCTCAAAGAGTTCATTCTTATCATAATTGTTAGAAATCATACTAAAATGACTGTAGCTATATGATATTTCCACTAACTTTATCATGATAAAAATGGTCTTATTAACTAGAAGACCCCAAATACGTGCTGAATTAAACTCACAATGTTACATATGTTATAAACTGTATTGCCTTTTAGCTAACAACAGATCCTTAATTTTAATTCCTTATTTACCTGTAAATCCCCAGGGTTCAATTTTCCAGAGTGACCACAGGAATCTTCATGAATGAAAGAACCTTTTAACAGGTATGATACCTTTAAAAGGAACAAAAACATTAAAGAATAAAACTACTGGTAACAAATATTGTAAGTGCCTTTTATATGTTAATGCATTTAGGATTTACTGAATAAATGTGCTACCTTCATAATCAAATGACAAACACTTGACCTTACACAAACGGTAATTTATCAAAGATTTCTGAATTTACGTTGTTAAAAACACTCTGTAACAAGACAAACAAACAGGATTGACTAACTGCACCTCGTGTGCCCTATCTATTTAAGTAGCACTTGTACTGTAGCATATCCAACAGTGATTCACTTTACTGACTAAAAGTAAGACTGAATAGAACAAAGTCACAAGTTCACTACAGGAAATATTTGTTTAGAACTTTATTTAACCAGGATAGCCAGCTTGGGGCCCTGCTTCTCCCCATTTCCACAACTGGGTGGATTGAAGCACCAAGAATCTTACAAGCCTCTGAAATCACAGGGAAAACTTTAAATATACATTATACTGGCATGGTAGTGCCAGTATCATTAGAGTTGATGAGGGTGTTTAATGGTAAAGGGCAATTTTTGGAAGTGAATAACTTCACAATGGTTCAACTGATTTGCATGAAATTTGGCATGCATACTGGCCATTTGTTAGGTCTCTGTATGTGGTACGTTTTGTGGGAATAAGCTGTTTAGTTTCTGCAATACAGAGTGTTGACAATACAGAAGGTTTGGGTGTTTAGGCACTTTTTTGCTCACCTATAGCTCAAAAATGGTTTTAAGTTCTGCTTTGAAATTTTCAGGGTACAAAGCTTTTGCCTTACAGAAGTGCCTTTTGAAGGTTTGGTGAAAAAAATACAGCTGCGTTGTAAAGTTGTGAAATATTTTATTTCCCATGATCTCCTATCGGAAAAAATAGATGTCCAGCATGACATACCATGGTATGTCACATCCTATGTTCGATATATCATGGTATGTCGCATCCTATGTTCGACATATCATGGTATGTCACATCCCATGTTTGCTGTGGATTTATATGTTGCAAATAGTCAGTGATACTGTTTCAATGCGTCTTCATATGTCGAAGAATGAGGATCTGGCGCAGTAACGCCAGTATAGTTAGGGTTGATGAGGGTGTTTATTCTATGTCAAAAAGTAAGGAAATAAAATGCAAAACACTTTGTTAATGCATCAGTTAGGGTTGAAATGACAAAAGTAAGGAAATGATATGTTGAAGCTTATTTCTAACATCTCCTCACAACCCACCAGACCACCCACACCCACCCACCACACAGACCAACACCAGCGTCAGGTTATGCCTTAGGGTCATTGGCCCTAACTCTCACCCCATTCCATGTGTAACAGAGTTAACATGGAACAGTATTAGAGAAGGGGTCAGAGTTAAGGCCGACGACTCAAGGCACACCCTGATGCATCTTGGTATGCAGGTGGGTGGGTGGCCAGGGGGTTGGGTGAGGGAGATGTTAGGGCTAAATAACATAATTTCCCTACTTTTGTTGTTTCAACTCTAACTGATGCATTAATGAAGTGTTTTTCAATTTACATCTATATCTATATATGCACAGTCACACCCCTATAGTTAGGGTCGAGAAGACACTTCAATGTCAAACTCGAAATTTTGTACTTTAATAATTTTGCAACTGTTCAACAGATTTGCATGCACGTCACCCAGGGTAAATCACTGGATGTGGGAAGTTACATTCTGGTTGGATGTGCGGTTTCTGTGTTCCAGAGAAGTGAAAAAAACATTTTTTTTCGCTTATTGACTTTGCTGGGATTTTTCTTTGAACATGCCTACAGCCCAGACAGTTTGGAATCTTGGTCTGAATTTTTCAGAGCAGAAAGGGACTAGCCCACAGATGTGCCTTTAGCTAGTCTAGTGAAAAAATAATAAGCCATTTTTAAGTTTTTGCATTTTAAAAATTTGAAAAAATAATTTCTGAGCATGCTCAGTAAGCACTAAAAGATAGTTATATGAAATGAAGAAAACAATTTTTTTGCCATAAGATGGATCATCCTATTTCGTTTGAAGAAAATCCTTTTTTCTATGGCCACCATCTTGTTTTCAGTTTTGCCTGAAAAATTATATTTGGAAACCCCCAAGAATGATATTCTGGGGAGGAACCAACCATGTAGCTTGCTTATCATGACCCACTTTGCTGTATTCTGCACTTTACTGCATGAGAAATGCCCTTAAAATGTGTTTTTTTAACACTTAATTTTTTTTTGTCTAGGCGTCATATGAAAAAAGATCTTGTTTCGTATGATGACTCACAAAAACAGATCTTTTTTCATAAGGGAAAAAATGTATTTCAATGAATTTTCAACTCTGGTGTATAACTTTGCCATTTTTGCATATTTTGACACTAAATTTTCAACATACCCTTTTTGAGACCTTTTCTCATGAACAATGGGGGTGTCGTTATGCACCTGCCACCCGAAAGATGATTTCACGGTTGCTTGGCAAATTCACTTTTTGGGTGGGATTTGCATAATGTCAGTCATATTGTTCGTAAGGTGGGGTCATAAGAAGGCTATGTTGAAAATCTGGTGTCAAAATATGTAACAATGGCAAAGTTATGGCCATTTGTTGCAATTTTGCTACGCATGCTCGTAATTTTGGAAATTTAGAAGACTGACACCAAATCTTCAACATAAACTTCTTATTGCCTCTCCTCATGTATGTCACAGCTGTCACTTTTCAAACCTTAGTCAAAATGTGTTTTCGCACCTGTAGCACGAAATGGTGTTGCAGTTACACGGAATTACGTTTTGGCAGAGATTCAAAAATTTTCTGCACCAGATACATAAGGTATGCATAATAAGATGACTGTGCTGGCAATTTGGTCAATATTGTCCTATAAATAGAAGTGCAGGGCCCTTCAATAGCTACCTACATATACTCATCTATGGAGTGATGGGAGCGCAGGGCCCAAAGAGCACTGCACTCCCACAGGTAAATAAGGATAGGATTACTCTATCTAAAAATTATACATTGGTAGGAGCACAGGGCCCAGAGGGCAATGCAATCCTGCAGGCAAATAAGGCTACGATTACACTATCTCAAAAAGTAAGAAAATTCTTACACCATTCTCCTATACTGTACTCATCTCAGTTTATTTAGTTATGGAATGGGGTGAGTGTTAGGGCTTGCGACCCCAAGGCACACCCCAGATGTCTGTTGGTGTGTGCAGGATGGGGGTTGGGTGTTAGGGTTGAAAGCCCTAACATCATATTTCCCTCCTTTTTACAGTTTGATATCAACCCTAACTGATGCATTAACATAGTTTTTTGCAAAGAATACATATTCATTGCAAAAAATTTTAATGCATCAGTTAGGGTTGTTACTAAAGTGATAAAAGTAGGGAAATACGGTGTTTAGGTTTACAAACATAAAACCACCCCACCCTGCAGACACTGACAGGCATCGGGTGTGCCTTAGTGTCATCAACCCTGAACGCTCAACCCTTTCCCAAGGGCAATAAGCTGAGATGGGTACAGTATAGGAGAATGGGGTGAGCGTTAAGGCTGATGACCCCAAGGAACACCTCCGATGCCAGTCAGTGCCTGCAGGGTGAGGGTGGGGTGTTAGGGCTGTAAACCCCAACACCACATTTCCCTACTGTTGCTGCTTTAGTAACAACCCTAACTGATACTTTAACAAAGTTTTCTTGCAATATATATATATATATATATATATATATATGGTAGCATGGTAGTGCTACCATAGTTAGGGTTGAGGAGCCATTTACATGTTGAACCCAAACTTTTGCACCTTAATAACTTTGCAACCGTTTGGCGGATTTGCCTCAAATTTGGAATACATGATCAAGACTCATACACCTTGGGATCTACCAAGTTTCGTACTGGTCGGATACATGGCTGTGGAGTTATTAAGCGTGATCTGCACGTGCATTTATGCTTTTTCTGGAATTCTACGGTCGTGCCTACAGGTTGCACGGTTTGTGCGACCGGCCCAAAATCTTCAGGGAACGTGCAGCCGAGGTCCCCGATGTGCCTTCCGAAGGTTTTGTGAAAAAATATTAAATGGTTCAAAAGTTATTCAAAAAACAATTTCCCATTATAAGTCAATGGGAAAAGTTAATAAAAAGTTCGACAGTGTTGCAAATGCATTTTTACTTTCATAAATGGCCCTCTTACTTTCGCAAATCCGCCATCTTGTTTTCAGTTAGTGACCATAAAAATGCTTGCCATTTAAATTTGGGACCTTCTAGCAACCCAATTCTTTTGGTATTCACCTAGTCGGAGCCTGAGGATGCTAGCCATGTCTTTATTTTGGGGTAAAACACCCCAGAAATATGTTTTTCAAATTTCTGGAAAAAGTACTTTCGCAAAGTACTTTCGTGCTCACTAAAGTGTCGCAAATTTTTGCGAAAGCTTTTGCAAATTGCGACAGTACTTTTCTAGGCTGTGGGGAAATGACAGCAATTCTTTGGCACCCCGCTGCAAAAGAACGGTTGGGAGTTTTGGGCTGAAATTTGGAGGGAACACATCCGACATCTCACAGATGTGCCTTTCAGTGTTGTGTTGAAAAAATATTACATGGCGGCAAAGTTACAGCACTCCAAAGTTGACGTTTTTTCCCATAGGATAACATTACGGCAGCCGACGCATTACAGGAATCCTTTGGCACCCTGCTGCAAAATAACGGTTTGGTCTTTTTTCCTGAAATGTGGAGGGAAGACAGCTGACAGCCCACAGATGTGCCTTTCAGTGGTTTGGTGAAAAAATATTACAGGGAGGCAAAGTTATGGCACTCCGAACTTCTCTTTTATTCCCATATTATAACATATTCTGGCGTCACTTCGCGCTTTTGAGCCATCTCGGAAGCAGTACGAGACACAGACTTTTCATTGGAAAAATGCTTAGGGGGCTAAGTACAAAACTAGCCAGGAAAGTCATAAATCATATGAGTTTTACATTTTTTTTCTACGTCCTATGGTTCCTGAGACATACGCTATTTAGTATTCCAACTCCTCATTTTCTGCTCCGAGACCCATTATTATGCATACATTCTTTATACTCACTGTCTTTCTCTATGTAGCTTTTGGGGAAAACCAGCCTGTGCACTTACATTACTGTTACCGTTGCCCTTTCCGCTTGCGGTTCTGTACCCATTTCACTTACTGTTCCCATCTACACCACCATGTGCATTACCCCTTTCTGTTCTCATTCGCACTTGCGTTACCACGTGCGCCACTGTTAGTACTTCTGTTTGCGTTGCTGTTCCTGTTACTATGTCACAAGACATCATGTGGCGGGAGCAGGGGCCCGGGGCCTGGGCCCCATGCTACGTCCCATTCACTATTTCTCATTATCATTCTCAAAAAAGAAATTAGAGGCAAAACTCTGTTTAATGCATCAGTTAGGGTTGTTCTACAGCGACAAAGTGGAAATTGGTTAGGGTTGAAAACCCCCTTGGACCCCAGCCCACTAACCGGCATTGGGTGCGCATTGGGGTGTTTGGTCCCAACTCTACCCCATTCTCCTATACTTCTGCTGCTTTACATGTGATGGGATGAGAGTTGAACGGCCCCAATCGCACCAATGCCGGTGAGAGGTAAGCTGAAAGGAAACCATCACTGCAGAAAACAACCTAACTGATCGATTTTGCCTCTAATATATATATATATATATATATATACACACACACACACACACACACACACACACACACATATATACACACATATCTATATATAAGTTGCAAAAAACTTTGTTACTGCTACTGTTAGGATCAAAGTGATAAAAGTTGGGAAATGAAGCATTAGGGTTTCTCTAACACCCCACCCTCCCAAACCAGGCAGGAGAGCAGGTGTGGGGTGTGCCTTGGGCTTCTCAAGTCTAACCCTTACCCTTACTCCATTACATCTGTAAATATGGTCAGATGTGTAGACTTTATGAGAATGGGGTGAGCATCAGGCTTGAGAAGCCCAAGGTACACCCCACACCTGCTCTCCTGCCTGGTTTGGGAGGGTCGGATGTTAGGGTTTCCTAATGCCTCATTTCCCAACTTTTGTCACTTTGACCCTAACTGTAGCATTAATGAAGTTTTTTGCAACTTATTTCCTTACTTTTTGAGACAGTATAATAGTATCCTTATTTTACTGTGGGAGCACAGGGTCCTTTAGACCCTGCGCTCCCATCCCTCTCTAGATGCATATATATATGTATGTAGCTGTGGAAGCATTGTGCACTCCAGGCCCTGTGCTTCCAGTTGTAGGATAACAGTGACCAAATTGTCAGCATAGTCTTCTTATTACCCCACCTCATGTACCCGTTATAGAAAATTTTTGAATCCTCGCCAAAACATAATTCTGTGCAACTGCTATGCCATTCCATGCCACAGGTGCGAAAACACATTTTGGGCAGGATTTGAAAAATGACAATTGTGACATACGTGAGGTGGGGTAATAAGAAGGCTATGTTGAAAATCTGGGGTAAAAATATTTAAAATTTCAAAAGTTATGAGCGGGCATAGCGAAATTGCAATGAATGTTCATAACTTTGTCATTATTTTGTATTTTGACCCCAGAAAGTATTTCTTGCCCTAATTGGGAAAAACAAACACCAGAATCTAGCTAAACGGTGCCCATTTAGTTAGATTCTGGTGTTTCTTTTGTAAAATGACAACATTTTTATTTATTTTCCACATTTTTTAGTTTGTGGAAACAAAAAACAAGATGGCGGCTGTAGAAAAAGAATTTTTCTGTCATGAAAAAGGAACGGACCTCGCGAGAATGAATCTTTTTAGCGAGGTCAATCCTTTGTTGAACTTTATCCCTCTAATCTCGATAATGAACGTCCCACTGAATAAAAAATGTAATAACTTTGCAACAGATTAATATTTTTCACCAAACAAAGCATTGCAGTTCTGTTTCTACCACAAAAAAAAAAAAATCACACCAAAATTTCTCACCATGTGGACGTAATGCGATGAGGAAAAAACTGCAAAAAAATGGCAACTTTTATGGTTTCAGCACTATCTGGATCACAGAATCCGTACATCCGACCGGAAATAAACTTGCCACATCAAGAGATCTACCCCATGGAACAGAGCATGCCACATTTTATGCAAATCCACTGACTGGTTGCAAAGTTATTAAAGTGCAAAATCTGAGGTTTAATATTAAACAGGCTACTCATTTTCATTTCATTTCATTTTTATTTTTTATACTTGTTAGCAAGATGAGCAAACTGCCCGTTTTCACATGCGACAAGTTGATAAATAAACAATAAAGACACAAAGAACAATTAACAAAAAACACAGAGAACAATTTCAAAACATAAAAATTACAATATAAAGTGCAGTATTATGTTAGGAATAACAATTACAATCATTCCGACTATTCAGCCATCAACCTTAACTATAGGAGCGCAACTGTGCCATATATATCTATATAGTCATTGCAAAAAAAACTCAGTTAATGGATCAATTAGGGTTGATAGCACAGTGACAAAAGTATAGAAATGTGAAGTTAGGGTTACCCCCCTACCACCTCCCTACCCCCACTCTCCATTCACCAACAGACGCTGGGGTGTGCCATGGGGTCATCAGGCCAAACTCTCACCCCATTCCATGTGTAAACAAGCTGACATGCTACAGCACAGGAGAATGGAGTGAGAGTCAGGCCAGATGACCCCATGGCACACCCCAACATCTGTTGGGGAGTGGAGGGTGGTGGGGGGTAACCCTCACATCACATTTCCATACTTTTGTCACTGTGCTATCAACCCTAACTGATGCATTAACAGAGTTTTTTGCAATGAATTTCCTTTATTTTTGAGTATGTGTAATCTATCTAGTAACTGGCATGTGGTAGTGGGAGCATGGGCCCTCTGGGCCCTGCACTCCCCTCACACTGCCCATTTGTTTGTAAAGGTATACATATGTGGGAGCGTGGGCCCCCTGGGTCCTGTGTCCCCACTCACACATAAGTATGGAGCCATACAACAGCCTCATAGTACTCAAAAGGAACCCTTGTAATACGTATTTGGCAATATCTCAGTAACCATAGCAACTATGAAAAAAATTCCACTGCAGTGGTATTCATGACTTTGAAACCTCCATGTGTGCTTAGTCCATGATGAACTAAGCTGCAGAGAACAAAAAATCCACATCTTGCACCGTTTCCGAGATACAGGCGCCGAAAGTAGCCATGGGTGCCGCAGTGTTAGCCTATGGGAAATTTCTCAACTTTGGAGCACTGTAACTATGGGCCCGTAGAATGTTTTGGGACTAAACCACTAAAAGGCACATCTGGGGGACCAGGGCTTGCCACCCTGCAAATTTCATCCCAAAAGCCCCAACAGTTTTGGTGCAGTGAGATGGCAAAGAATTATTTTTTGGGGCAAAGTACTGTCGCAAATTGTGACAGTTTCGCAAAAATAGGCATTACACTTTTGTGATTTGCAAAAGTGTTGCAGTCATTTCCGTTGCAATTTGTGACACTACGTGGGGGTCTGATCTTCAAAAAGGTATTAAAAAGATAGTGCTGTGATCCTCAGGATCCAACTAGGTAAACACAACAGTCAGTGTTTACCTTGGGGTTCCCAAATTTAAACACCAGGCATTTTTTCTCTCTCAAGATGGCTGCTGCACACCAGTAAGATGGCCATCTTCAACAGTAAAATGTAGTGGTGGCAGTTTTCAAGAGACACATATATTTTTTCCCCATTGACTATAATGGGAAACTTGTTTTTTGAATAACCTTTGAGCGTTTTAATATTTTTTCACCAAATCTTCGAAAGGCACATCAGTGACCCAGACTGCAGCTTCCCTGAAGATTTCAGACCAAATGGACAAATCGTGTGGGCTGTAGCCAAGAGCAAAGAAACACACAAAAACTCAGTTTTCTTGTGTTTTTGGGTGCTCTGCAGTTCCGCAACTGCTCATCCAACCACAACAAAACCTGCCAGATCCCGAGATCTATGGTGCCAGACTGTGCATGCAAAATTTCAGGCAAATCCGTCACACGGTGCCAAAGTTATAAAAAGTGAAACATTTGGGGTTTAACATAGAAGTGACCAGGCAACTCTAACTATACTGGAACTACCTTGCCAGTATAATATACATATTATATATGTGTGTATATATGCAGTATAGGATACGCAATGGAAGCAAGTGTAATAAATTATTTATCTGTATAAGTGCAGTTTGACCTTGGGTAACCTCATGAGTGGCATAAGCCATGAGTGAGGTGTCCGAGGTCAAACTGCTCAAGTGCAGATATATCATTTATTACACAAGTTTTCCACTGCATATTCCATTTATGCAATTCTTTGGTTTTTGCTTTTGTAGGGGGCATTTGTTAGTCAAAAAAGTGAATAAAAGTTTATTTTTCTGCCATTTCTTGCTGATTATAGAAAATCTAAAAGGAATCTAGAAATGAAACACGTCTTATTTTGTAGATATTTTTATGCTGAACAACTTTTGTGCTCAAAGTACCATACTATAATTTTTCATTTTAAAGTTATTTACATTTGTTTGCTGACAAAATGAATTTTCTGCTGCTTTGTTGCTAATTATCAAAATATCTAAAAGGTATCAATAAATGAAACACCATTCACTGTGTAGATATTTCTGTGATGAAAGACTTTCATGCTCATAGTACCATGTTATCATGTTTCATTTTAAAGTTACTCGCATTTGAAAATGGTTAATACTGCTACTAAGGCCAAACATTCTAAATGACATAAGCACTCAGTGATGAAAGTGAGCAGGAACGCACAGGTACTCAGCTCCAGTACCTTTTTTGCAGCAGGAACCGAGTTCCTGTACTTCTTCCTACTAATATTTGAAATTAAATTCTTCCAACAGTAACATAATGACAATTTCTTTGCCTATGACATGAGATCAGTGGATTCCATCACACAATTTGACTTGCAAACAATTTAATTTGTTTTAGAAATACTTTGACATCTCTGATTGGGTGCACCAGTATCTATACGGATGTGTCTGGAACCAAAAGAATACAGAAACATAGATGTCAACAGCAGAAAACAGTCCAATGGCCCATCAAGTCCCAAGAGTTATCCTTCAGAGTGAGGATCTTAATTCTGCTTTTCATTTGAGCAAATGTTTGAGTTCCTGTACTACTTGTTCACCACTTAGACTACTAAAGCACTGTATAGATAAATGGCTGATGACATAAGCACTCTGTGGATGAACGGCTGATGACATAAGCACTGTATACATAAATGAAATTCATGTACACAGTTACTCAGATAAATGGATTTATCACACTGTTTATGTCCACCCCATTGCAAAAAAAAAAAGTATATATATATATGATGAATAATGGGTAAGGGTGGTATACAAGGATATGTACCTATTGGGGGGGCTAATTAAGGCTAGGGCGAGTGGCTTTATTGCCCTAATTAGCCCAGTGATAGGTAACATCCCTGTATACCACCCTTACCCACTGCTTGTTAAATATAACACATTAGGATGGTTGGAGGGAATGGGGGGGTTATTTAAGTGTCTATTTCCAGGTTCTTTTGCAGCTTGTTAGTTGGTTTGCTAGCTTCCTAATGCTGTGTTAATTGTGTTATTACTTAGTGGTGTTCTGTAGGGTTTAATGTAGTACAGGTGTATACTTTTTATTAGTGCAGGTATACAGTATACTTCTAATTGTTTGATTAGTGTAGATTTATAGCTTTTTATTTTTTATATTTTATTTAAACATTTTTTGACCGGGATAGGCACACTGAACCAAGGCTCATTTCCAGGTGTGACCCGGGGAAGGGGATAAAGGAGTACATACAGTAATAAAGACAGAATATTTACAAAATTATTAACAAATAGTTACAGTATTTACAAGTTGGTGGTTTGAATACAAACAGATCCAGTAGAAGTTTCCACATTTTGGGTCAATTTTAATTTGCTTTAATTAGTGTAGGTATGTAGCTGTAATTGTTTAGCAGGTATATACTTTGAATTGCTAAATTAGTCACATGTACACTTTTAATTGATAGATTAGTCACAGGTATTCAGGAAAATAAATGATGGCCTTTTCTCTGGGGAAAAGACTGACAGAGAATAAATTATGGCAAAGTGTTGTGTATCAATGTAATGTATGTATGTAATTTTTTTTCACGGATAGGGAGGTGGATGCATGCAACAGCCTCCCTGCAGAGGTTGTGGGGGCAAACATCTTAGGGAATTCAAAAGTGCATTGGATAGACTCAAAGGAACTCCAACGATAGGAAATAGAGGGTAAGCCAAAGATAATTTCAGATCTGTGGGATATGAAACATGTAGGGAAAATGGGCAGACTAGGTGGGCCAGGCGGTCCTTATCTGCCATTAAGTTCTATGGGCCTGATTCTAGAAGGGTGGTGCAAGTTGCCGCTGAACGCAACTTGCACCTCCGGCAACTGTGACAATGACCCTGCACCCTTTTCTAGAAGGGGCAGGGTCTCTGCAGCTAAGTCCTGTGACTTGTGACATGCAGCCATGTATGCTGAACTGCAGGCGCACATGGCGAGCATGTCACAAGCCACTCCGCAATTCGCAACTGCCACCCCCTGCCCAGCTTGCCACAAGGGCGCCCACAGGACTGCCCACCCCCTGCCCCGAAGCACCCGTAGAGTAGTTGCCCCTTGAGGGCAGCGCTGCCATCCTCCACCTTGCCCAACCCCGAGTATCACCCGTCCCTGGTAGTCTGAGGTCCCCCGATCAGTGTAAAACAAATGTATATCTCCAATGCCCTGGTAATCTAGTGACCTCCCCCAGCAGTATAAAATAAATTAAAAACTCCAATTCCGGTAGTCTAGTGGTCCCCCACCCAGCCGTGCCCATCCACCCAGCACCCCTTCCCATCCCCAACCAGCGACTGGCACAGCCACCTCTCACCTCCATGACCAGCCGCCAACTGAGTGCTGTATGAGCGCTTACTGAAACACGCACGCCAGAAATTAATTTATGAGTGCGTCTTTCCAGTAGCACTCATACAGCACTCAGTCGGCGGCTGGTCGTGGAGGTGAGAGGTGGGCTGTGCCAGTCGCCAGCTGGGGATGGTTGGGGGGCTACTAGACTACCAGGGAATTGGAGTTCTTAATGTATTTTATACTGATGGGGGGGTGGTCGCTAGACTACCATGGCACTGGAGATATGAATTTAGTTTATACCGATGGGGGGCCACTAGACTACCAGGGAATTGGCGTTCTTAATTTATTTTATACTGATCGGGGCACTAGACTACCAGGTCACTGGAGATAAGACTTTATTTTATAATGATCGGGGGGGGGGCTGCTAGACTACCAGGGCATTGGAGATGTACATTTATTTTATACTGATCGGGAGGGCCGCTAGACTACCAGGGATTTGGAGACCTGTATGTCATTTATGATGCTCGTGGGAGGGCACTAGACTACCAGGGCTTGACACAGTAATTGCCACATTTGTGGCAGGGCGACTTAGGGGCAGGGCACGGGTGGGGGGATGGCAGCGATGTCCTGCGGGGCTTCTGCCAGCGGGTATTTTGGGAGACTGGGGATATGGGTAGCCCTGTGGGGCCCCACTGGGGTTTGCTGGGCATGGGAGGGAGGGAAACCATGCACTGACTGCTGGACAGCTGATGGGTCTACAGGACCCCTGGGGCGTCCGTAAGTTATACCAGCTAAATGCTGGTGTAACTTACGTTGCCAGTTCTCCTCCAGGGGTTCTTGGAGAATCCTGACATTGGGGACTTTGTTGCTGCCCTTCTGGAGTGGGGTGCAACTGCTGCTGTAAACCCCCTAGTGCCATGCTGCAGGGGGTTTATGTGGCATAACTGCTGTTTGGTGCCAGTGGCCTGCAACATGTCACAGGCCACTTTGTAGAATTGTGCATGTCGAACTGCTGGTGTAAGTTGTTAAATGCGCCATTCTACATGGTGCAACTGCTGTTACGCCAGGCATAACCCTTCTAGAATCTGGCCCCATGTTTCTATATGAGGAACAAATACCATTGAGGGGTTGAACAAGCCATAAAACCATGAGCCTGAAGGGTGACTGGCCTTTATGAGCTTGTTCAACCATGAGATGGTATTATTTCCTCCTGTAGGACTTTGCCATCTTTTATTTTATATAATACATTAGGTTGGACACTTTTTGCTGTGTCCTCTGTGTTTCCATATTGTAGTGGTATATGTGTTAGTTCTGAGGGACAGCATTGCCTAGCAAGTGTGTACTGGGTGTCAATGTGTTCTTCAGGTGTTCATGATACTTCAGTGTAATTAGTTACTTGGGGTCAAAATACCCTAATTGACAGCCCATTAAATTCCTAATACACTAATTGGCAGCCAATTTAAGTATAATTGGCAGCTAGCTGAAGTCACAGTTCCCTAACTGGTAGCTAATTGAGATCATAAAGCAGCGGAGGTCGCGAGGGCTAGTGGAAGCGGGCGCCTCCCCACCCCACCCCGATTCCAACTGATTCAGAAGCAGAGAGGTCGCGAGGGCTAGTGGAAATGGCTCACCCACCCCACCCCACCCCCCGATTCCAGTTGATTCAGAAGCAGCAGAGGTCGCAAGGCTAGTGGAAACGGCGCCTCCCCATCCCCATCCCCCGATTCCAATTGATTCAGAAGCAGCGGAGGTCGCGAGGGCTAGTGGAAACGGTGCCCTCCCCCACCCCCCGATTCCAATTGATTCAGGTACGGGAAAAAGCGCAGGGAACCTCCATGCGTGTGCCCTCCACTTAAAACTTACTGCTTAAGGAACCTTTAGTGTTTATCCTCGGAGGCAAATAAGACACGCTGTGCTGCTCCAGTTTGAAAACTGGCACCATTTTCAGTCAGCGCAGATGTGGAGATAGTCTCTGCAGAGGCCCTTCTTAGCTGCATGTTCCTGTATGGTGTCTTATTTCTGAAGTTGTGCCTTAATAACCTGCCCTCCGTGGGAATAGCCCATACTGTGCACATTCGTAGAATATTTTCTGATGTGTGCATGAATCAGAGGGAGTCTTAAGCACCACAGTATTGGAATTATTGGTGCCATTTTTAACTATAATCAGACTACTGCTGGAAGGCTTCCCAGGTATTGGGAAATATAAGTGGCCGTTCCTTAAGTTTGGGCTCCCTGATTTAACTAAGGTTCTCTCTTATAAAGCATTCAATTGCCCTGAGTTTGGTGAGTTTAGCGACCGTGTAGTACGAGGGCAAGAGCTGTGGCTAACCAAATGTTATTTCCTTAAAACTTAACCAATTGCACGTCTCTCCTGGTGTATCCCCCCCTTTGTTCCCTCAAACAAACGATCGCTTATAACCCCTTACCTGTTCTTGCTTTCTCCACAGAAGCAGCGGAGGTCACGAGGGCTAGTGGAAATGGTGCCTTCCCCCACCCCAACTCCCCGATTCCAATTGATTCAGGTATGGGAAAAAGCGCAGGGAACCTCCACGCGTGCTGCCTCCACTTAAAACTTACTGCTTAAGGAACCTTTTGTGTTTATCCTCGGAGGCAAATAAGACACGCTGTGCTGCTCGGAGACTCGCTGTGCTGCTGCAGTTTGAAAACTGGCGCCATTTTCAGTCAGCGCAGATGTGGAGATAGTCTCTGCAGAGGCCCTTCTTAGCTGCATGTTCCTGTATGGTGTCTTATTTCTGAAGTTGTGCCTTAATAACCTGCCCTCCGTGGGAATAGCCCATACTGTGCACATTCGTAGAATATTTTCTGATGTGTGCATGAATCAGAGGGAGTCTTAAGCACCACAGTACTGGAATTATTGGCGCCATTTTTAACTATAATCAGACTACTGCTGGAAGGCTTCCTAGGTATTGGGAAATATAAGTGGCCGTTCCTTAAGTTTGGGCTCCCTGATTTAACTAAGGTTCTCTCTTATAAAGCATTCAATTGCCCTGAGTTTGGTGAGTTTAGCGACCGTGTAGTATGAGGGCAAGAGCTGTGGCTAACCAAATGTTATTTCCTTAAAACTTAACCACTGCACGCCTCTCCTGGTGTATCCCTCCCCTTGTTCCTCAAACAAACGATCGCTTATAACCCTCACCTGTTCTTGCTTTCTCCACAGAAGCAGCGGAGGTCGCGAGGGCTAGTGGAAATGGCGCCTCCCCACCCACCCGATTCCAATTGATTCAGGTAAGGGAAAAAAGCAGAGGAACCTCCACGCATGCTGCCTCCACTTAAAACTTACTGCTTAAGGAACCTTTTGTGTTTATCCTCGGAGGCAAATAAGACACGCTGTGCTGCTCGGAGACTCGCTGTGCTGCTGCAGTTTGGCCCTGCTGACGGAGGGCGTCGGCTCCCCACCCCCCACCACCACCCTTGGTGAGCACTCCCTTTTATAGGCAGCTCCATAGGCTAACCAATCAGCCACTTTCCCCATTTGCAGCTTATATTTCTCAACCACTAGAGGCTGCTCTACTGCTTGTACTCCTGTTTCATAGTTCACTGGGCTGACAGGATGCTTATTCTGATCCTGCTGTTTGCCATGTGCTCCCCTGGTTCATCCCCCTCCCTGTCGTTCCTGCTACCCCTCCACCCCCCCACTCTGCAATTGACCGCAGCCTGAATGCCTGGCAGCTAGTTATACACTGTGTAAAACTTAGCGCCCCCCATCATACCATTATAGGAGATTGGCTTATTACGTTCAGTCCACTTTCTCACTATGATTGCCTGTCTAGGCATCCTACACTGGTCACTCTCCAGGGGGCAGTCATGATGCAGAAACCTCAACCTGGAACACCGTCCCCCTCCCTAGACTTCCACTACTTCCTGCAAGCCTACCTTACTGCCCATGCATTACCCATCCCGACCATTACTACCACCATACCTCATACCTTGTGTTCTTTCCTTGCTAGGAGGAAGTGTTCCTGGTACCCCTCCTCTAGGTTCCTGCTTCTCCTCCTCCTCCTATCAGGTAATATTCACCCTAACCCTGGACCCCCAAATGGCATGTCACCTCCCCAACGTACTCAGGGTCAGCTGCACATTGCCTCTCTCAATATCTGTAGCATCCTAAAAAAGTGGGACTCCTTCCAGGATTGGGTACTACATCACCAACCAGATGTCATAGCAGTGTCTGAAACCTGGCTCACCCCTCGGACCCCAGGCTCTGCTGTATCACTGCCGTTTGTCCTTTACCGTGCTGATAGACAGGGTAGCGTGGGGGTGGCTGTGCCCTCTACACCAAGGACACCTTACAAGGTCTCCTACTCCTCTCCCCTCAACTTGAGGCTGGTGCACAGGCCCTCACTGTCAAACTGGCCCTGGGAAGAGCACAAAACCCGTTATACATAACAACGGTATAATTCCCCCAAGGGACCAAAAATCAGCTTTCCAAGCATTGTTGTCTCATCTGGATACACTACCATCACAATCAGAGTTACTTGTACTTGGCGATTTTAATATCAACTGGCTAAGTAAGGATGCCACCCCACACATCGACCTAGCCTCAGCCCAAGACCTAACTCAATTGGTCACATCCCCCACACGCTTGGATCCGCATCTGGTTCCTCCTCCCCCCTATTAGACCTCATCTTCTCCAATCGTCCGGGCAAGATCTCTAATATTTCCGTCCTTCCTAACGCCCTCAGCGCCCACTCCCCAATTATCTGTTCCTGGTCCTGTAAAATCCCTAGATCCCTCCCAAAATAATTATGCAACGCATACTTGGTCCTGGTAAATTGGCACAGCTAAAAGCTCACCTCAGGGTCATGCATTGGTCCCTCATTTTCAACACTATTCACGTTGACAATGCCTTGGATCTATTTACCCGGTCCTTCAATAATATATGTGACCTCTATGCCCCGTTCACAAAAAGAATGGTTAAAGGCAATCACGTACCCTGGTTCACTGAGCGGCTCAAGACTTTAATGAGAACCAGAGATTCACTATGGCAGCTCTCCATTGAGTCCGGCCTCCCCCTTGACAGACAGAATTATAAAGTGGCCCGAAACAAGTGCACTTGGGCCATTCGCAGGGCAAAAGCGGACTATTATAAATCCGCCTTAACCTCATCCTGGGGCTCCGGATGCAAGTTTTGGAACAACATTAAAGAAATTTGTGGTAAGGTCCCCAACCTGGTCCCCTCCCAAGTCATGTCAAATGGATCCTTGACCTCTGACCCTACTCACATTGCTGCAGTTTTCAGAGATGCCTTCTCCAACCTTAGCCATGTTCTACCCCCGAATTTCTGTGACCTACCATCTCCTAGCATACCTGCACCACTCCTCAGTGCCCCCCTTTACTTCCGCTGTATTTCTCCTAAGGCTACAGAACCATACCTCACCGCTGCCCTTAGTCATCCCTCCTCCAATGCCGACCCCTGGACCTCAGAATGCTCGTTCTCCCTTAAGGAAGTCCTTACTCCCTCACCCACATTCTAAACCTCTCCCTCTCACTAAGTAAATTCCCTACCTCTTGGAAATCTGCCTCTATCACACCCATATTTAAAGGGGGTGATCCCTCCTCTGCTAATAATTATCACCCAATTTCCATCCTCCCCCACGTCCAAAGCATTGGAGAGGATAGTTTCAGATCAGCTCTCTGACCACCTCAATAAATATGACCTACTCTGCAAACAACAACATGGTTTCCGCAAAGGGCACAGCACTACTACGGCCTTGCTTGAGCCAACATCACACATCCATTCTGCATTGGATAAAGGCTATATCACAGGTGCGGTCTTCATTGACCTCACTAAGGCTTTTGACACCGTCCACCATTCACTACTCCAAACTGCCTTGATCAACCTGGGTCTCTCACAGGATGCTGTGGGTTGGTTTGCAGACTATCTTACCAACCGGACACTTCAAGTTAAAATTAGCAATACACTATCCTCCAAATGGCCGGTCCTCTCTGGGGTCCCTCAAGGGTCCATTTTGGGTACTCTCCTTTTCAGCTTCTTCCTAAACTCCTTCCCCGCATCCTGCACCTCCAACCTATTACTCTATGCAGATGATGCTGTCATCTTCTCCTCCAGCCCAGACCCCTCTCAACTCCACCACTCCCTCCAGTCCTCCTTCAACGCTGTTGAAAACTGGGTCTGGCTCACAACGCTTAACTATAAAAACCAAAGCCATGCTGTTTGCACACCAGAATTCTAGGATAGGGCTTTTTCCTCAATTGCTATCATCGGCCTTGACCCCCGGAATTTGTGCATACCTTTAAATACCTGGGCATCACACTCGATACTGGCCTCACCTATCATGAGCATATACATCAGTTGTCCAAGGCCCTAAATACTAGGCTTGGTCTCTTGCACTGTTATAAACACTGCCTTACCCCTGAGGCCCTCAAACTTGCTATCTCCTCCTTGGTACTCTCCCTACTTGACTATGGCCTTTTGACTTTTGGTGGGGCAAGCCCCTCGGCCCTAGATAGTCTTAGACTTGTGTAAACAAGGCCTGTCGCCTCATTTTAGGGTTTGACAGACTCACCCATACCTGTGTGCTATATAAGGACACAAATTGGCTTAACCTTGAAAATCGAATAAAATTCCACATCTGTGTCTTAGCTAAAAAGATCACCCTTGGCCTCTCCTCTGCTTCACTCACCTCCTTAATCACCTTGGACTCAAAAGCTAAGCACACCTGTAGCTCAGATACCCATCGTTTCTCCATCCCTTCCTGTCGCACAACTCAATTCCAAAGATCCTTTCACTACAGGGCACCTTTGTGGATGAATAACCTACCCCCCCTCCTTGCGTCTTGACTAAAGCATTGGTCACTTCAAAACGCTCCTTAGGACCCATCTTCTGTCCTCAAGTGACTGTGACTGCATGTAAATCAGTGCCCAGCCCTCTATTACTGACAATGGCCTCTGGCTTGCCTCTACACACTGCTCCTAGCCCACTAACTTAGGGATGTTACTCTCCCAGTCTATTTTTTTTATCTGTCTCGAACAAACTAGATCCTGATTGATTAACCTTGCATTCCTGTTGTACATATCTTTACTATGTAACAATCACTTTATTTGTTTCTGTAGCTCTGTCTGTACAAACTGTTGTTGTGTAATCTGATTTACTATACGTGACGTGGAACCTTTGTAAAGGAGTCTATGACTCAAAGGTATTTCTGATTCTTATGAAATAAATAGATAAAATAAATCTTAATTGGCAGCTAGCTGGGGTCATACATCCTAATAGGTAGCTAGTCAGGGTCATAATATGTTACTTGGCTGCCATCACTGGAGACTGGTCTGGCAGAGGTAGTTTGAACTTCTGTTGCTGAGAAGTTTCTAGAGGCAGGAGGTAAGGATTTAGTTCCTGGTAAACCTTTAAACTCCTTTTAAGTCTGTTGCCTTTACAGCAGTAGGGCTTCTCTAGCTGCAAAGTTTAGTGGGGGAAAGGTGCTTTCGGTCCGACCAGGGGCCTCAGTTACCTGACTGTTTCTGGAAGGCACGGGCTAGTCCCACCCCCTTCGCCTCACCCCACCCTCCCAGGTCCATGATTTCCCTTATACCAGGGGTAATGACATCACTTCCCCAGCAGGGCAAAGGACATGCACCTGTCATAGCGGAAGCAGACATCCAGAAAAAGAACAGCAGCGAGTGAAGAGATAACTGCTATCTCAGTGGTAGGGAAGTAACTACAAAACAAGGAGCTTTCATTCTTACCAGTTTGCATTGGTATTTGTACTGTGGAAAGGAGGGGTAGGAGTTTGAAAAAGGCTGTGCAACAGTTGCTTAAAGTCTCTTTTTGGATGTGGACAGGAGGGATAGGAATGTAAAAAGCAGTTAATCTAGAAGTGTACGACAAAGTGGGTAAGGGAAATTCAGAAAAGGAGAAGAATGTTTTGCACTGATGGGGGGAGAGGGGAGACTTGAGGGAGGGTTTGGAATCCTTCATCTGGAAGGGCGGGGGCGGTGCTGGTGGGCAATAAGAGCAATGAGTAGGGTGGTAGGCTGCAACAACTGCGGTGCGCTACTCTTTCTGAAAATTGCCTGGAGGGTGGGGGGATGTTTAGTGTGCAACCACATAGGGAAACTCAGAAAGAAGATTGAGGGTCTACAGGAGGAACTAAGACAGGCAAGGCAGACTGGGGGAGGTTATAGCCCAATACCGGAGGGAGGGAGGGAGGAGGGGAGATGAAGGAGGGCAATTTGAGCCAACAGTGGGGAGGAGAGGGTCAGAAGAAGGGAAGCAGAGACAGAGGGGCCCAGGCCAAGAAAAACGGGGTCCGGGGAAACCAGGTCAGGGGACAAAAGACAAACGGAAGGAGGAGATGGGGATTTGTGAGGGGAGGAGAAGTGGCAACAGTCATGGAGTGGAAAGGAGGGAACAGGTTACTATGAGGAAAGAGAAAGTGGTCAGTGGTGAAGGGTCTTCAGAAAATTGTTCCGCAGTACTTAAGGGGAAGGTGGACAAGGAGGGAGGTGATGAAATTGGAGGAGTAACTGGGAAATGCCCGGACCAAACTGGAGCGGGGAAAGTTCTGCTGGGGGAATTACAACAGGGGCAGAAGGGGGAAATACTGTGCAGGATGAAGAACAGGAGCCAGGACTGATAGATGGAGTGGAATGGAAGCAAACAGGAAGTAAGATGGGTGGAACCTTAGTGCTGTGGGACTCAATACTAAGAGGAGTCAGGTGGGGGTAGCAAAGAGGAGAGGCATAGTCACATTTGGGGGAGGCCATGCCAGGAATGACAGCAAAAAGGGTAGGATAATTTGTTCTTAAATACGCTAGGAGGGGTAGGGACAAGCCTCATTTGATTATACATCTGGGGACGAACGACCTGGCTGACAAGACAGTAGATATAGTCCAGAGGAGGTTTGAGGAACATGGACAATTATGTAAGGGGGCAGAAAGATCAGTAACATTTTCAGAGATACTCCCAGTGTCCAAGGCAAGCACAACAAGAAAGCTAAGAATAGAGGAATTTAACGGATGATTAAGAACCTGGTGTAATGCTAAAGGGTATGGGCTGGTGGGGGTGGGGAGGGACCTGGGAGGACAGTAGTCTCTATGCCAAAGACAGACTACACTTGAGTGAGGAGAGAAAGAAAGTGTTGAAACAGAGGATAGCAGAGTACATAGAGGAAGTTGGGAATTTAAACTAGGAGCAGAGGGTGGCAAGTGGACAAGAGACATGCAGAGACCACAGGTTTGGAAGCCATATGAGCTTACCCCCATAACAGTGACAAAATGATGCTAGTAAAGGAGGGCAGGATGGGAGTGGGGGAAAGGGTGGAAGGTGGTCACCCTTAATGCTTGTAGCCTTGGAAGGAAAACTGCAGACCTATAGGTGCTCATGGCAGAGCGAGAGGTGGACATTGCAGCCATCACAGAAACATGGGCCACCCAATACAATGACTGGGAGCTGCCTGTGCCAGGCTACAGGTTATTTCATAGGGATAGGGTGATTGGGAAAGGAGGGGGTGGCACTATATGTGAGGGAAGGACTGAAGTGTGTAAGGGAGGAAGAGTAGGAGGGTAGCACAGAGTCACTTTGGATGTAATTCCGGGATTCCAAGAATAGAACTCTCAGAATGAGAGTGGTGTACAGGCCACCCTCTCAGAGGAGTTAGACACAGAACTAGCAGTACAGATTAGAAGGACCTGTGTGAGAGGTAGTGTGGTGACTGTGGGGGATTTCAACATGCCAGGATTTGACTGGAGTACCCCAACAACCAGCAATAGAAGGGAGCAGGTACTGCTGGATGCCTTCCAGGACAGCTTCCTGATGCAAATGGTCAGTGAACCAACTAGGTTAGGGAATACCCTTGACCTTGTGCTGGCAAATGGGGAGTTTGTGAGGGAACTTAGGGTGGAAGAACCACTGTCGGGGAGTGACCACCACTCAGTATGGCTCACATCAGATATGGGCAAGGAAGGAGTGGAATCTGGCACAAGGGTGCTGGACTTCAGGAGGGTCAACTTTGGGAGAATGGGGAAGTGGTAAAAGGGTACCTGGCCAAAATTCAACCTAGTATGGACACTAACCAGAGGTGGGAGTTCATAAAGCTGGGGATCGCGGAGGCAACCAGAAACTGCAGCAAGGCCCAGAGCAAGAAGGCTAGGGCTAAGAAACCGAGCTGGATGAGCAAGGAAGTCATGGAAAAGGTAAGGAGGAAAATAGCTGCCTTTAGGAGGTACAAGAAAACAGAGAGGGGAGGTCAGGGAGGAGTACCTGAAGGAATCTAAGGAGGTGACACGAGCAGTAAGGGGAGCCAAGGCGTCTACAGAGCTTAGGCTGGCACAAGGCATTAAGAAGGGTGAGATGGACTTCTTTAGGCACATCTGGGATAAAAGGAACTGTAAGGACCACATAGTAAGGATTAGGAAGGAGGGGGTTGGCCGATAAGGTAGAAACGCTAAATGATTACTTCTGCTCGGTATTTACTAAGGAGAAGAGGGGGTGATACCCAAGGGGGCAGGAATGGCAGAAACAGGGTGGGAGGGGGTGACAGATGGGGAAATCATGGAAGGCAGAGTTCTGGAGGGTTTGAGGGCATGGAGGGTGGACAAGGCACCAGGCCCAGATGGCATCCACCCCAGGGTACTGAAGCGCTGGCAGAGGTCCTTGCAGGACCTTTGGCAGACCTATTCAGTGTCTCACTACACTCAGAGTGTATACCTCAGGATTGGAGGATGACTCATGTGGTGCCCCTCCACAAGAGTGGCCCCAAGGATGAACCTGGTAACTATAGACCAGTGAGCCTCACAGCCATCGTGGGTAAGCTGATGGAGACTATCTTGAAGGAGAGGCTGGTGGCCTCCTGGAGGCCAAAGGACTACAGGACAGCAGACATCATGGCTTCATATGTGGCAGATCTTACCAAACCAACCTGGTGGAGTTCTATGACTGAGTAACTAGGCAATTGGGCAAGGGCCATGCAGTGGATGTCCTATATCTGGACTTCAGTAAGCCATTCAACTCTGTGCCACATGGGAGACTGGGAAGTAAGTTAGAAGGCACAGGGGCAGGTGCAAAGCTGGTGAGACGGATAGGGAACTGGCTTCAGGGAGGGCAACAGAGGGTGGTGGAGGGCAGGGCTCTCTCATCCCCAAGGTAGTGATGAGTGGTGTTCCACAGGGCTCAGTGTTGGGACCAGTGTTGTTTGGGATATTCATTGCAGACATATCATTGGACATAATGAGCAAGATCAGTCTGTTTGCTGACGACACCAAGATGGGAGCGGTGGTAGATGACCTAGGGGGATGGCAGGGGTTGCAGGATGATCTGGAAAAGCTGGAAATCTGGTCAGACACCTGGCAACTGAGGTTTAATGTAAAAAAGTGCAAGGTGCTGCATTTTGGGGCGAAGAACCCAAGGAGGAGTTACCAGCTGGGGGAGTACAGCTAGCCAAGACAGAAGAGAAGAAGGATCTGGGGTGTTCATTACAGGATCAATGAACAACTCTACTCAATGTAAGAAGGCAGTTGCAAAGGCCAACAAAATGCTGGGTTGCATTGCAAGGGGAATCTCCTCAAGGAGGAGGGAGGTGAATCTGCCACTGTATAGGTCATTAGTTAGACCGCACCTGGAGTACTGTGTGCAGTACTGGTGCCGGTATCTGAAGAAGAACATTAAGTTACTGGAGGGGGTGCAGCGCAGGGCGACAAAGATGATCAAGGGGCTGGGGGGCCTGCCATATGAGAGAAGGCTCAGGGAGCTGAACATGTACTCGCTAGAGGAGAGGAGGAACAGGGGACATGACTGAGACCTTTAAGTACATGAAAGGAATAAACAAGTCAGGTACAGAAGGGCTTTTCAAAGTAAGAGAGGGGAGGGACACCTGGGGCCATGATATGAGGCTGGAGGGAGGAAAGTTCAGGAGGGAAATGAGGAAACACTTTTTTACAGAGAGGGTGGTAGCTGGGTGGAATGTGTTACCGGCAGAAGTGGTATCCAATAGAACAGTGGACTGCTTCAAAAGGGGCTGGGACAGGGCAAGGGGGAGGGTCAATGGAGGGGGAGGGTCAATGGAGGGGCAGCTGCAAAATAAGGGGTACTAGCTGCACATTCGAGCAGACTTGATAGAGCTCTAGGCCTTTATCTGCTGGCAAATTATGCATGCTCGTGTCATATATGGGGAAATAAATGATGGCTTTAATAAGCCCACCAAATTTGCCTGTACTTCATACTTCATATATTAAACTTCTCATTGTGAAATTTTTATGAAAACAGTATCCCTTTTACATGATCTTCATCTGCTCTGACCACTTCTTTCTACAAATGAGATCATGGTAATCTGCTTGTAACATCACAATTGGTTGCTGTAGAAATTATTATGATGTCACAAACAGGGGATTATTATGTCACTTGTAGACAAGCAGCCAGAGCAAAGACTAAATGACGGAGAATCCTGTTTTTCATACAACTGTCCTTGGTAATGAAGAAAAAGGGAAGGTAAATAAAGGAAACATCTAAGTTATAAGTTAAATTCTGTATAAATATTATGTTTTGCTAAACTTTCCCTGTGAAGTTAAGGTGTTAGAGTTAGAGTGACTGCACATTCTTTTATTTATTACACATTTATAGGCTGGTATGATGTTCACAGACTATTTCACAGTCTTCTTTCAAGATCTGCCTTCATTGGTCTCTTTCCCAGAGCTTGCAAACCTTCTGCAATGGGTCAACCTCCTCCTCACCCTAATGCCTAGACAGGACTGTGAAATCATGTTCTTAGGAACCACTGCTTTTCCAAGATGTACTGCACCATGGAAAAAGTTGTGACTCTAGAGGAGCCCCCACCCCTACTCTGCAGGTAATCCCTAATCTGTAGGTACCTGTATACAGTAGGTGACCATGAGGTTGTATTTCTCCTTCATCTTCAGCAAGAGGAGAACACCATTTGAGTCATAGAAGTCCTCCAGATATATCATCCCTGTCTCTCTGCTGCTTAAAGCCTGTGTTTTCCAAACCTGACAGGACGTCTAAACTGGCATGTATGGTACAGGGGCTATCTGGATGACTCCAGCCATCTCCTCCACTTCTTATGGATGTTCTTCCATGCCTCCAGCATATATAGGGCTAACGGGTTCCCTGTGGAGAGTGCCTTATGGGCTCTCAGCCCTTCTGAGCCTAGATAGGCTTGTACTGGTGCCAGGACATACTCATGTTTCGCCCACTGTGCCAGTCTTGTCCCCTTAGATCCAGTCTTGTATGCACCTGGTTTGGCCACTAGATGATATACTTTGAAGTAGACACTGTAGCCCTTCTTTTCCAGTTCTGCCTTTTAGCCAGGTCTGCCTAAAATTGCCATTTTCCCTGCCAAATCAATTTGATGCAGCTGGTCTCCAGTCTTTTTAAGGCCACCTTATTTAAGTGGATAGGGAGCAATTGTAGTGGGTAAAAGATTTTGAAAGGGAAAGGGAACATTGTTTAACCAGGAATAGCATGCTAAGCTGAAGCTGGTTTCCAGATGCGACCTGGGAGCACAAGGAAGTTAAGTGACTTGCTCAGGATCACACAGTATGCGTCTAGGTGGCTGTGGGATTCAAACCTAGGTCTCCAGATCTGCAGCTCAGAGTGTTAACCCACTGAGCTATACTGCCTCCATGGCAAAAAATTATGAAAAGGACTGATGTTGATAAAAAAGGTTTAGGTTAAACCTTTCCAACCAGGAACTTGGGAGACAGTGCCATCTCTCCAGATCTGCCACTTCCTTTTTAAGAAGCAGGAGGTAGTTCACAGTATACATGTCATCAATCTTCTTCCTCACTTTCAAGCTAAAGTATGTGACGCATTGTTTGACCACCTCTTAGGTTAAGTTTACCATATAACCAGTGTTGTTTGGTGACCTGCTTCCTAGATAGAACAAGTCAGATTTAAGCAATTTGATCTTGTATTCAGAAAACTGGGATAATTCTGTTATGAAGCACATCTTCTGCATAAAGGTTGATTTTATTTACCACCCCGCCCTGTATCTCAGATCTATCCCCACAATATTTGGTTCCCTTTAATAATGGTAGCCAGTGGCTCTGCTGCAAGCACAAACAGTAAAGGGGAGTGGGGACACCCCTGCCTCATGCCTCGTTGTAATATAACATCTTCTGACGTGACTCTGTTGACCGCCATCCAAGCCTTTGGTAAGATGTATACATACATAGATACATAGATACATAGATACATAGACAGTGTCGGCAGATAAGGGCCTATGGCCCACCCAGTCTGCCCATCTGAGCTTGTAAGTTCAGTTTGTTTTCCTAGAAGTCTATTTCCCCTTACCCCTGACCTCTAGAATTCCTTTATGTCTATCCCATGCATTCTTAAATCCCGTGATTGTTTCAGCCCCCACCACTTCCTCTGGCAGGGTGTTCCACTGTCCACCACCCGTTCTGTGAAGAAATTCTTTCTCATGTTTCCTCTAAATGCTCCTCCCTCAACTTCATCCCATGCCCTCTAGTCCTGGAACATCTTTTTCGCTTAAAATAGTGTTTTCCTGCACCTGTTCCTCCCTGTAAGATACTTGCATGTCTCTATCATATCCTCTCTCCTCCTCTCCTCCAGGAGTACATGTTCAGTTCCTTCAACCTGTCTTCATAGGACTTGTGATGCAATCCATGCACCATCTTTGTTGCCCTCCTCTGAACCTTCTCTACCCTGTCTATGTCCTTATGTAGGTATGGTCTCCAGAACTGTACACTGTAATCCAGGTGGGGCCTCACTAGTGTCCTGTATAGCGGAATTATGACCTCCCTTTTCCTGCTGGTGATGCCCCTGCCTATACATCCCAGCATCCTATTTGCTTTACCTGATGCCTTGTCACACTGTTTCCCTACCTTGAGGTCATCAGAGATGACAACCCCAAGATCCCTTTCCTGCTTGGTATATGCCATATCCTCACCCCCCAACTGATATATTGTGCCAGGGTTTTTGTGCCCCATATGCATTATCTTGCACTTCTTTGCATTGAATTTCAACTGCCAAACCCTTGACCATTCTTCAAGTTTCTGCAGGTCCCTTCTCATTCTGTCTACACCCTCTGGTGTGTCTACTCTGTTACAGAGCTTTGTGTCATCAGTGAACAGTGAAATTCTGCCTTCTAGATCCTCGCAATGTCACTGATGAAGGCGTTGAATAGGACCGGTCCCAGCACTGATCCCTGTGGTACCCACTGGTCACTCTTCCTCTGTGGAGTGACAGCCATTTACTACCACCCTCTGTGTCCTGCCACCCAGCCAGTTACCTACCACCACACTACTGACCTGCCCACCAATATTCCCCAGTTTGTGTAATAGTCTTCTATGTGGCACAGTGTCAAAGGCCTTGCTGAAGTCCAGATAGGCCATGTCCACTGCCCTCCCTGATCCACCTCCTAGTCACCCAGTCAAAAATTCAATGAGGTTGGTCTGACATGACCTCCCCTGGTGAAACCATGCTGCCTTGGGTCCTGTAGTCCATTGACAACAGATGTTCCACCAATCTCTCCTTCAGTAATGCTTCCATGATCTTTCCCACTACCGAGTGAGGCTGACTGGTCTGTAATTCCTGCTTCCTCTTTGTTCCCACTTTTGTATAAGGGGACTACATCTGCTGTCCTCCGGTCTTTGGGTACCTCCCCTGTTTCCAGTGATTGGCTAAACAAGATAGCCAGAGGTTCAGCCACCACCTCTCTTAGTTCTTTAAGGACCCTGGGGTGCACCCCATCTGGCCCCATTGCTTTATCAACTCTTATTACTTCCAGTTCCTTCAGGACCCTTTCTCGTGTAAAGGGACTTGTGTCCATTTCTGCACCATTCTCACCCCTTGTACTCCCTTCAGACCCATTACCCCCTCTTCCTCAGTAAAGACTGAGCAGAAATACCTGTTCAATATGTCAGCTTTACTGTTGTCATCCTCCACGCTGGCTCCCATCCTCCCCTTCAGTCTCACTATCCTCCCTTTGTCTTTCTTTTTCACTTATGTACCTGTAAAAGGTTTGTCCCTTTACCCACTGATTTTGCAATGTGTTCTTCTGTCTGAGCTTTGGCTTCCTTACTGACTTCCCTGCCTCCTTTGTTTCTCCTGGTACTTCTCCCTATCCCTTCTGCCTGTGTCTTTTTGTATTGCCTGAATGCAATCTTTTTGCTTTCACTTTCCTTGCTACCTCTTTGGAAAACCATAATGGTCTCCTCTTCCTTTTCCTCTTGCTAACCTGCTTAATGCATAATTCTGTTGTTCTTGTAATCCCCATTTTAAATACTGCCCACTGTTCCTCAACCCGATTCCTGTCCCATTCCCCTTAATGCCTCTTTCAAGTATCTCCCCATTTTCCCAAAGTCTGCCCCCCTAAAATACAGGATACGTGTTTTTGTGTGGTTTGGTTCTACTCTTTCTGTGATTTCAAACCACAATGACTGGTGGTCACTGTTACCCAGGTGCTCCCCCACTGTTACCCCCATCACACTGTCCCTGTTTGTGAGCACAAGGTCCAGTATTGCCTTCTGCCGAGTTGGTTCCATGACCAGTTGCTTGAGGAAGGCACCCTGAAGGGAGTCCAGGATAAATCTGCTCCTAGTTGATGCTGCTGCTGGGATGCTCCAGTCCACGTCTGGAATATTGAAGTCTCCAACCAGTACTACCTCACCCTTGTCTGCCATCCTTTGGATGGCTAGCATCAACTCCCTATCTGTTTCTTCCTCCTGGGCTGGTGGTCTATAGACCACACCTGTCTGAGATGGCTGGCCCCATTTTCCTTTCCAGCTTAACCCACAGTATCTCTCCCCATTTTGTTCCTCCTGGATCTGTGTGGCCTTATGTCATTTTTCACATACAGTGCCACCTCCTCCCTTCCTGCCTGCTCTGTCTCTTCTGAATATGTTGTAGCCAGGTATGGCCATCTCCCAGTCATGGTTATCATTACACAGGTTTCAGTGATGGCCACAATGTCCAGGTCTGACTGTACCATGACAGCCTCCAGATCTTCCATCTTGTTGCTAAGGCTCCTGGCATTTGCACATGGCTTTCCATGATTTGACCTCCTAGACTGCTTCACTGTTCTACCCAGCCCCTTCCTTGGGTGTCATTTATCCCTGGTTCTCCTTGCTGTCTGCCCTTCTGCTGAATTTTGCCCTTTCTGCCTATCCACCTTTTGGACACTAATCTCCATCTTTTGCACACTGCTTTGCAGAGATAGCCACTCCTCTGGTTCACTGGTTCCACTGCTAGCTGTGGGGGTGAGCAAATAGGTACCCTCCTTGCTGGCCTGCCACCCCTTTGCTAGTTTAAATGCTTGTCAATGTAGCATTTAAACTTATCATTGAGTGCTTGGATTCCCTCCAGGATGGATGCAGGCGTCAGGCTTGAACAAACCTCCATCCCTCCAGGTGGGTCCCCAGTCACCAATGAATCCAAACCCTTCCTCACAGCACCAGTTCTTCAACCATGAGTTAAAGTTCCTGGTGCATGCACTCCTATGCTCTCCCTTGCCTCTCACAGGTAGTACTTCTGAGAAAGTGACAGAAGTAGCTACTTGCTTGAGACCCCTCCCCAGTTTCCTAAACTAGCTTCAGCAGTTAAATTAATTTTGCCCATAATGCTCTAGCACCCAAAACATGTATTCCCACTCTATCCAGTCAAAAGCATTCCCACTACATCGAATCAAAGCCTTCTCAGCATCCATGGAGAGCACATACGCATACCACCCCTGAATGCCAAAAACCCCAATGGACTGTGTTCAGAAATGTTCACCCTACCACTCTGTCCTCCTGCATTCTGCTTTATATAGTGCCTTATAGTGTGGGCACTGGGTCAAACATTTGATGTCTCAGAGAAGTGTTTAAACTAGGATATGGGGAGAAGGTGTCTGCAATAAAAGAAACCGCTGCCTCTCCCCAAAAAACCCTCCCAACTTGGGGCAACAATCAAAGAATGAAGGTGTCATCCAGTCAGAAGAAGCTCAGAGGACACTAGAAAAACAGGATCTAATGACAGGCTGAACTTGAAAAAGGGGGCAAATCAAACTTGTAAAGCAACGTACATGAATGCACAAAGCCTAGCACATAAAACCACTCACCTCACAACTGTTATCGGAAAGCAGATCCTGACTGGGTCGCCATTACAGAGACCTGGTTCAATGAACAACATGACTGGGAAGTAACTATTCCAGGATACTGCCTTTTTTGGCAAGACAGACCTGGAAAAAAAAGGGGGTGGGGTAGCAATACATATAAAGGAAGGGATACAGGCTACAAGGACCCATGACACACTCTGAAGCTGAAACACTTTGGGTTACACTGGAACTCAGTAGGGGGGGTGGCCACTTGGGTGGGGGTCGTGCACAAATCCCCAGCAATCAGGAAAAGGGGGACAAGGAGAGCCTAAACATACACAAAATGAGTGCTAAAAGGAAAGTGATACTGGTCAGTGATTTTAACTTACCTGATATTAACTGGAGCACCCCTGCAGCAGCCTCTTCCAGGAGCAGAGACTTCCTGGAGACTCTACATCTCTTAGGTCTGAAGCAACTAATGAAGGAACCCACTGGGGGAATGCTGTCCATGACCTGTTACTCACCAATGGTGAGAATATCTCTGGGGCAGAAGCTGGGAGCCACCTGGGGTCCAGCGACCACCACATTGTATAGTTCCAAATAAAAACAGAAAAAGAAACCAAGCACTCCAAAACTAAAATCCTGGACTTTAGGAAAGCAGATTTTCCCAAAATGAAAAAGGAGCTCACACAGAGCCTAGACAACATGACTCAGGTTGGGGGGGGAGTAAATGAGTACTGGACCATTCTCAAAACAGCTTTACTGGATGTCTCTAGCCAATGTATATGAAAAGTGAGCAAAGCACAGAAAAGAAAAGAAAAGAAGGAAACTCCTCTGGTTTTCAAAGGACTTGGCCACCAACAACAGGGAGAAGCAAACTGCCTTCAAAAAATACAAGGAGACAGGCTACGAAAAGGACATGGAAGTATACAAGGAGAAACAAAAGGAATCAGGCAAGCTAATCAATCAGAGTAGCCAACGCAGCAACTGAGAAGAGGATAGCCAGAGAGGTCAAAAAGGGAGACAAAACCTTCTTCAGATACGTCAGCAACAAAAGGAAGAAGAGTGTAGGCCTACTCAGACTGGCAAGGGAAAATGGCGGGCATGTGGTGGATGATAAAGAAAAACCAAAATCCTCAACAGATATTTTTGCTCGGTTTTCACTAAAGAAGGGGAAGGGAGTAGACCACCCATGCCAGAAAAAAGTAGAAGCAGCAGCAAAATTGATTTGGAAACTTTTACAGAAGAAAGAGTCCTGAAGGAACTAGAAAAGCTCAAAGTGAACAAGGCTATGAGACTGGACGATGTTCATCCAAGATTAATGAGAGAGCTAAGGGAGGAACTGGTAGCTCCCCTGACCAGGCTTTTCAACCTATCTTTGGAACGCGGAGAGGTACCAGAGGACTGGAGGAAGGCCACAGTTGTCCCACTTCACAAAAATGGTAGCAAGGAGAGTGCTGGCAACTACCGTCCAGTTAGCCTCACGTCAATTGTGGGCAAAACAATGGAAGCCCTACTCAAGGAGAGAACTGTATCCTCTCTCGAAAATAATGGAAGATCACACAAAGATATCATGAGTTCACCGCTGGGAGGTCATGCCAGACAAATCTTATCGACTTCTTCAGCTGGGTAACCCAAGCAGTGGACCAGGGCGGTGCTATGGATGTGGTTTACCTAGACTTCGGCAAAGTCTTTGATTCTGTCCCACACAGAAGGTTATTAAATAAATTGTGCAGCATAAGGTGAGTCAAAAGCTTGTTGACTGAAAAGGGAGTTGGCTAAAAGGAAGGACACAGAGGGTAGTAGTAAATAGCTCCCTACTGGAAGAAAGGGAGGTGACTAGCGGTGTACCACAGGGATCAGTACTGGGCCTCATCCTATTCAATATTTTTATCAGCGACATATCTGAGGCTCTGGAAGGCAAAGTGAGTCTTTTCGCAGACAACACAAAGATATGCAATAGGATGGACACTCCCGGTGGAGTGGAAAGGATGAGGGCTAATCTTATAGACCTAGAAAGTTGGTCACACACATGGCAACTAAATTCCAATGCTAAAAAGTGCAAAATCATGCACGTAGGGAAGAGTAATCCAGACACAGAATACCTTCTAGGAGGAGTCAAATTAAAATCAACAAAACAGGAAAGAGATATGGGAGTAATCATATCACATGATCTGAAAACATCCAAACAATGTGAGAAAGCAGCATTAAAGGCAAATGGAATGCTGGTCTGCATAGGGAGGGGAATTACTAGGAGAAAAAGAGGGGTTATCATGCCACTTTACAGATCTTTGGTGATACCACATCTGGAGTACAGTGTACAGTGTACAGTTCTGGAGACCACACCTCAAAAAGGATATAGACAGACTTGAGACAATGCAGAGAAAAGCTAAAAAAAATTACACAGGGACTCCACGATAAAAACTTTGAGGAGCAACTTGAACAACCGAGAGAGAGAGAGGGGAGACATGATAGAAACAATCAAATGCGTGACAGGGATAAACAAAGTACAGGTTTAGGACCTTTTTCAGTTCAAGAGTCACACCAGAACCTGAGGTCACATCATGAAGCTAACAGGGCAAATTTGAGGACAACACAAGAAAGTTCCTCTTTACAGAGAGGGTGGTGGATGCGTGGAACTGCCTGCTACTTGAGGTGGTGGAAGCAAAAACAGTTGGAACATTCAAAAAGGCCTGGGATAGGTACAGAAGAATCGTAACACTGAATAGCAGTTAAGGGAAGGGTGTAGGCTTATGGGCAGACTAGATGGATCTGGAGGCCCCCTTCTGCCATCACTTTCTATGTTTCTATAGAACCGGGGAAGATTGCCAAGATCTGAGCTACTGTAGCTGGTTAAATGTTTGGGACTGTTGTGTATGAACGTCATCTTTTTGCCAGCCTGACCGGCACTGGGCTTTGTTTATTAAACCAGCTGTAAAAATGCTACTGGCCAAAAAGCAGTTTTATAGAAACATAGAATAAGGTTGCAAAAAGATCATAAAATACAGTGATAGATAGACAGACAGACACTTAAAAACACCTTTCCAGTTCTCAAGGCAAGGCACTTTAAAAAAGTTGAAATTGAGCAGTGAGTAAATATAAACAAAAAATCTATATTCCAGTCTATGCCACTGCCAATGTCATAGACTTGCAGAAAGTTAATATCCTATACAACTCCATATGCAGGTTTGCTGCCTCCAGTGCCAGATTTTCACATCAGTGCACTCCTTACAAGCTCCTTGGTTGGCCTTTTGATTTACACATTACTTATTTCACCCTCAACAGTTTCAGACATTTCCTAAAAGGTCCCATTAGATTCTTATTCTTGGCTGATGCTAATCCCAACACTGGTTCTTAATGTACTAGATCTGCTCACACTCAATTCTGAAGCATTTGGAAATCTAACTTTGAACTCTCACTCCTGGACAGTGATGGTGTCACTATCGAGAGGGTCTGTGAATTTAAATACCTCAGACTAACTCTTGATGAGCACCTCTCTTTCAGTTCGCTCATAACCCAACTGATTAATAAAATATACCAAAGATTTGGCCTCCTCTAAAGGATACGTCAGTTTCTCATCACCGAGACAAGAACGTGGCTTGCCTCCAGCCTACTTCACCCACTCCAAGACTATAGGTCCCTTATTTTCTCACCCTCTCCAAACTCCACCAATTTCACTAAGTTAAAAGGGGCATACAAGAAAATAATCATATTCACCACTGGGCTACCATGTTGTATCCACAGCTGCACTCTTTAGGATACCATCAAATGGTTCCCGCTTGATGACAGGTTTGCCTGGAAGTCACATACATTCATTATAACATTTTTAACAACCTCCTCCCTAACAGTGTCTCCTTTCTCTTTCTGAGATCGGATCCTGCTCATAGTACTAGGAGCACTTCCACTTCCCTCTTTAGAGTTCCTTTCTGCAACACCTCCCTGGAGCAGAAATAGCTCTCCTTCAAGGACCCCAAACTATTCAACACCCTACTGCCCAACCTTGCAGCTTGCCCCTCTATCGATTCCTTTAAGGATAATCTGAAAAAGCACTTGCTTAACAAACCCCCTGCAACTGTTCCTAGCCACTGCTTCCCAGGTTACATTTTTCACCACTCTCTTCCTCTCCTTATGTGCTCCACAGAGGCTTAACATGTTCTCAGACTTGTATTTACGTGTAAAGTGTTCCACTGTAATAGTTGTTGTTTGTTAACTATGTATATTTCCACCTGTATATTAAGTTATTCCTTTGAAAATTGTTATATTCTGTAACTGTGTTTTACCCACCTATGTTATTTGTTATATCTGGACACTTGTGAAAACAGGCATTTTGCCCACATGCCTTTCCAGTATAAAATAAAAATGAAATGATGAAATGAAATGAATTCATAAGATCCCCACTCTTCAATTCCTCCCTGGGCTAATGCTCTTTTTATTCAGAGAGCCATTGTATGCTGTAATAATTACAGTGCTTCACTGCACTCTTAATTCATAGAATACATTTAAAATGGTGTTACAAAAAAATTGTGTATGGATTTGCCAATGTGCACGTGTACTGCTTCCTGATTACTGTGTACTCTGATGTATTGTACTGACAGTGTGCAAGTGTACTGCTTCCTGATTACCGTGTACTATGATGTATTGTACTGACAGTGTGCAAGTGTACTGCTTTCTGATTATTGTGTACTCTGATGTATTGTACTGTCAATGTGCAAGTTTACTGCTTCCTGATTACTGTGTACTATGATGTATTGTACTGTCAATGTGCAAGTTTACTGCTTCCTGGTTACTGTGTACTCTGATGTATTGCAAATTTATCCTTTACTGTTGCTTTTGTTTACATCTCCGGGTCACCCTTGAAAATGTGCATCTAATGCTCTTGGGTCCTATCCAATAAACACATTTCAAATAAAATAAATTAAAAAAACTCAATATAGCTTAATTTTAAAGCATTAGTGTTTGTTAGTTGGCAAAAACTATCACTGTATAGTTTTTTTTAAAGTATTAACCTATTCCTGGCATCTTTATATTTATCATCAGTATATTTTACTCCCCTAAGATAGTCTTAAAAAAGCTTCTAGAATGGAACTGGCCAAGTGGTGTGGAGGTCTTAGGCACTGGGTGCCTTACCTCCTGCCACACTGGTGACCTGGGGTCAGAAATGGACTTGGGTTGCTTGGAGGCTGGCTGGGAGAGGAAGGATCAAGCATCCCAGGACAGCTCTACTTCCTCTGGGAGGGGGATTAGAGTGGCACACTGCTTGCCTACCACTCAGCGGTGGCAGCATGTGCACATCACTGCATAGGGAAGGAAACCCATGTTTAGGATGCCAGGGCTGTCTCTGTGGAAGAAGAGCTTAGACAGTGCACCCACTGCATGTTC
The DNA here is from genome assembly GCA_016271365.2 of Neoceratodus forsteri. Taxonomy (NCBI): domain Eukaryota; kingdom Metazoa; phylum Chordata; order Ceratodontiformes; family Ceratodontidae; genus Neoceratodus; species Neoceratodus forsteri. The sequence goes on along the minus strand of CM057459.1, from coordinate 1,278,244,323 downwards.
GTGGGCCCAGGGAGAAAAAACTGGGAGGAAAACCACCCCAGGTGGCAGGATGAATAACCGACCCTCCACAGGCCCTGCACTGGTGGCTGGGCACAACCACAAGTCCTGTGGCAGCAGACAACATGAAGGTAGGTCCCAGAGGAACTGAGTGATGGAGCTGTTGGGGTTGGGGGGGGCAGCGGTCAGAAGGGGGCAACTGGGGAGAACCAGGAGATGGAAGAAAAAAAGCTTTTAAAATTAATTTTGTAATCAACTCAAATCATTAAAGATGGATGCTACTCACAATTAAAATAAAAGTAACTTCTGTTGAGGGTACGTTTTGAATGTACATCCTAGCTGTATACTGTGGATGCATTTGGATGGTACTACCACATGTTTTGGATGGTAAGCACTACAGAAGAAAAAATTACTTACCATAGTACTCTTGTTTCTTCCAAGGGAGTCTTACTGTATTCTGACTCATGCAGTTAGCCCTTCCAGTTGAACTGCCCCAGAGAGGAAAGAGTTAAAGCCTATATGCTAATTAGTGGAACGTTCAATAGGCTCGAGCTCGGTTTTCAAACCACTGTCCCTGGTACTTTCTTTGTAACTGCTAGATTCTTACGAGCAACTATAATAACAATATTAACTAAGCTATGCTAAATAACTATATATATAGATACATAGACAGTGTCGGCAGATAAGGCCCTATGGCCCACCCAGTCTGCCCATTTAAGTTTGTAAGTTCAGTTTATGTTTTCCAGGAAGTCTGCAGCCCCTTACCCCTGACCTCCAGAATTCCTTTATGTCTATCCCATGCATTCTTAAATCCCGTGATTGTTTCAGCCCCCACCACTTCCTCTGGCAGGGTGTTCCACTTGTCCACCACCCGTTCTGTGAAGAAATTCTTCCTCACGTTTCCTCTGAATCGTCCTCCCTCCAAATTCATCCCATGCCCTCTAGTCCTGGAACATCTTTTTCGCTTAAAAATAGTGCATTCCTGCACCCTGTTCCTCCCTGTAAGATACTTGTATGTCTCTATCATATCCCCTCTCTCCCTCCTCTCCTCCAGGGAGTACATGTTCAGTGCCTTCAACCTGTCCTCATAGGACTTGTGATGCAATCCATGCACCATCTTTGTTGCCCTCCTCTGAACCTTCTCTACCCTGTCTATGTCCTTCGTAGGTAAGGTCTATATATATAATAGATAAACTCCTCTGAGAATGTGCAGTAACTATGATATCATACGCCTTGGTATGCGTCAACCCTAGTGTGCATATCAGAAGCCCAGCCGCTACCCTCAAGTGGTTTATGTACCTTATAAAATGTCAAAATTGTTTTGAGGAGGTAAATGCAGGTGTGCAGTCGCACTCTGATATACACACGGTCATGTGGTGGTGCTCATCCAATAAAACAGCAACAATTTCCTACCCATTTTATAAATATATATATATATATATATATATATATATATACACACATATATATATAGGATATGCGGGGACACCTGTTGGATAACAACGTTATTTGTACAGTAGCTGTAACCTCACGAGTGGCCGTTGTTGGTGTTTGGACGTCTTAATGATGTCATAGCGTCTGTGCTGATTGGTGAACAGTAGAAGTTTTGAAAAATGTTAACACAAAATGGTGGATCCACTAAGCGAGAGTGGTCATTTAGAACCTTTGCGGGTGTTCTTTTATGTGCCGCTTCTTCTTTTGGTTTTGTTTGTTAAACAGAAGAAAAACAGTTTTGGATTTTTGAAAGACGTGGTAGGGTTTTGAGGAACTGTTGGAGTACCGGCGGGATGTGCTGGAGTCCAGTCGGGAGGAGCTGCTTCGTAGACTCTGTACGTAGTACAGAAGGTAAATTTGAGAATGAAAACCCAGACAGAAGTGCTATTGGAAAAAGAAGGAAAGTGGGGAAATTATTGCTGCTGCTGTTGTTGCTTTTTTCACGGTTTGTGGCTGGTAGGGGGTCCTTGAAAGAGATGGCAGCTTTGCATTATGAAGGGAAGGAAGAGTGCAAGAAAGGGAGAAAGTACAGATGGGGAAGTGAGGGGGCAACTAGTGATGCAGTCACTGTACAGATAAATGGGTTGTGACGTAATCACTATGGGAATAACTTCAAGTTATTCTCATAGTGATTACGTCATGGTCATTTATCTGTACAGTGTCTTAAATAAATGCCTTTATACAGTAGAATTTATCCTGACGCCTGTTGCATAAATACATATATAAGGCCTATAAAAATACTCAGGTCACAGATGTCCAAGAAAAAAAAATACCCCACTGGTCCAATATTTCTGAGAGTAACAGCTGGAGTGCAGTGCCCCCCAGGTTCTAGTAAGGGAGGCAGCGTGGGAGGTCAGAATACAGTAGGGCTCCCTTGGAAGAAACAAGTTTACTATGGTAAGTAATTTTTTCTTTAAAGCCCAGGAAGTCTTACTGTATTCTGATTAATGCAGACTACCAAGCAGTGCCCCAAGGAGGTGGGCACAGAACCTACTTAGGAAATAGGCTCTGCAATATTGCTGTGCCAAACCCGGCATCATTTCTGGCCTGACTGTCCAGGCAGTAGTGCTTGGTGAATGTATGAACAGTTTTCCAGGTAGCTGCTTTACAGATTTCAAGCAGAGGTACATCAGCTGTTCTCCTAGTGGAATCAGCCCTCAAACCCACTGGTGGCTCCTTACCCAGTATGCCATAGTAGAACCGAATGCAGGCTACAATCCATCTAGCAATGGTCCTTTTTGTGTCTGGCTTTCCCCTTCCCCTTCTCCATAGGTGAGGAACAGCTAGTGACACTCATTCCTATGGCTCTTTGTCTGATTAAGATAATAGCTGATAGCCCCCCTTCACATCTAGGCTATGCAGCCTGTGTTCTCCTGAACTAGAATGGTCAGTAAAAAAAACAGGCAATGTAATGGACTGGTTCAAGTGGAAGTCTGAGACCACTTTGGGGAGGAATTTCCTATTTGTTCTGAGAACAACCTTATCCCTGTGGCGTGCAACGTAGTTATGCTCCACAGACAAGGTCTATAGCTCACTTGATTCTGCTTGCTGAAGTGATTGCTACCAAAAAAAACAGTTTTCCATGACAGATACTTAAGGTCTGCTGAGACATGGGTTCAAACAGGGGTTGCATCAGCTGCACTATGCAGATGTTCAGGTCCCAAGAAGGAGTAGGCTCCCTATGAGGAGGCTGCAAGTGGAGCAACCCCTTAAAGAATTCCTGAAAATAGCATAAGAAGCCAGGGAAGGGCCCTTCCCTGCTGAGAGGTAGGCAGAAACAGCTGCTAAATGCACCTTGAGAGTAGAAGGCTGGAGGCCTAGAGAGTGAAGGTGAGCTAAATAGTCCAACAGGACTGCCAGGCCAGCTTCCTGTGGATCTGTATCCCTTTGGGAACACCAGATGGAGAACCTTTTCCATTTTGAAGGGTAAGTCTTCCTGGTGGAAGGTTTCCTAGAGGCCCTTAGGAGGTCCATCACCCCATCCGAGAGATGCAAGCCTGCATACTCTAGGTCTTCAAAAGCCAGGCCTTAAGCCTGAGGGACTTAAGCTTGGGGTACAGGATCCTCCCTTGGGAGAAGGTAAGAAGATTGTGCATCTTGAGAAGGCAAACTGGACTGTCGATAGGGTCAGCAACGTTGAGTACCACGGCTGTCTGACCCAGTCTGGAGCTATTAGGATCACTGTTCCTGACTAACATCTGAGTTTGGTTAGAACTCTGAAGATCAAAGGAAATGGAGGGAAGGCATACAGGAACTTGCCTTTCCAGTATAGAAGCAGTGCATCCAGAGATACTGAGCCCAGAGCTGGTGGCCTGCAGCAGAACTAGAGTAGCTGATGATTGTCTGGGGCTGCAAAGAGGTCTATCTCTGGAGTGCCCCATCTCCTGAATACTGCTAACAGGACTCGCCTGCTCAGAGCCCATTTGTGATGGCTCTAATTGATTCTACTGAATGCATCTGCCAGGACATTGTCCTTCCCTGGCAGGTAAGCTTCTGTCAGGGAGATCTTGAGGGAGTAGGCCAGACTCCAGATCCTCATGGCCTCTGTGTACAGTGCAGAGAACCTGGTCCCTCCCTGTTTATTTACGTAGCACATAGTGGTGGTGTTATCTGTTCTGACCAGGACCACCTTCCCCTGCACCATTGTGGCCAATAACTGCAATGCCAGGAACACTGCCCTGAGTTCCAGCAGGTTTATGAGCAGAAGAGATTCCTGCTTGGTCCATGTACCATGTGCAGTGTGATCCCCTAGGTAGACTCTGCACCCTAGGAAGGGAGGTATCTGTGGTCAGCACCACAGTAGAAGACTGTTGCAGGAATGGGACCCCCACTCTGATGTTGTCCCTGTCCTGCCACCACTTGTAGGGCTTGCAGCAAGGCAGATGTCACTGGCACCACCTTGGACAGGAAATCCTTTCCCTTTGACCAAAAGAACTGGAGGTGAAACTGAATGTCCCTCATCTGAAACCTGGCTCCTGGAACCACTGCTGTGGCTGCAGCCATGTGACCCCGGAGTTGGAGAAAATGCCTTGCTGGTTGAGGGACATGCAAGTGAAAAGAACCTGCCAACTGAACTAGGCTGTCCACCCTTGCTGTTGGTAGGCTAGCCTTTGCTTGAACTGAGTCCAGCTCTGCCCCTATGAAATCCAGGAGCTGAACCAATTCTGAAACAAATTTCTTTAGATTTACCAGGAACTCCAGGGACTGCAGGGTACCCTGTGTAATGGCTAGAGATTCCTCTACCTCTTGAGGGAGTGCCCCATGATTAGCCAGTCGTCCAAGTAGGGAAAGACATAGAAACATAGAAGTTGATGGCAGATAAGGACCGCAAGGCCCATCCAGTCTGCCCATTTCTTTTTCTACCTTATAAATGTGCCATCGGCCTTTGCTCTGTCAGTGGTCTATCTATTCATACTCACCTGTATTGCTCCCTTATGCCTATCCCATGCCTGTTTGAAGCCCTGCACTGTATTCATAGCTACCACTTCCTGAGGTAGGCCGTTCCATGCATACACCACCCTTTCTGTGAAAAAGTATTTCCTCATATTCCCCCTTAATTGGCCTCCCTCTAATCTCATGCTGTGTCCTCTTGTCCTGCTATTTTTCTTATATTTAAACATGTTAGACTCTTTCACCTTGTTAATACCCTTAAGGTGTTTGAATGTCTCGATCATATCACCTCTCTCCCTCCTTTGCTCAAGGGTGTACATATTGAGCTTGGTTAATCTGTCCTCATATGTCTTCTGATGCAGTCCCTGCACCATTTTGGTTGTCCTTCTCTGGACTGCCTCAATTTGGTTAATGTCCTTGTGAAGGTGTGGCCTCCAGTACTGCATGCAGTACTCCAGATTGGGCCTAACCAGTGTCTTGTAAAGAGGGATTACTACCTCTCTCTTACGACTTGTGATACCCCTATTTATACACCCCAACATCCCCCTAGCCTTACCTACTGCTTTAGAGGTCTGCTTGGATGATTTCAGGTCATCAGTGATGATGATGCCCAAGTCTCTTTCTTCCTTGTGACTGCCAGCAACTCCCCTCCCAGCCTATAGGTGGCTTCAGGGTTTCTCTTTCCTGTGTGCATGATCTTGCACTTCTTTGCATTAAATTCCAGTTGCCACTCTTCTGACCATTTTGCTAGTTTATCCAGATCTCTTCTCATTCTGCCTACCCCATCTGGATCATCTACTGTGTTGCAGATCTTGGTGTCATCTGCAAACAGACAAGCCTTACCCTCTAGTCCATCTGCAAGGTCACTGATGAAGATATTGAAGAGGACTGGCACCAAGACTGATCCCTGAGGTACCCCACTTGTGACTTGCATCTCTTCTGACTGTATACCATTTACCACCACTCTCTGTTTTCTGCCCGTCAACCAGCTTGCCACCCAGTTGACTAACTTCTGGCCCACCCCGAGCCTACCCAGCTTATTTATCAATCTTCTATGAGGAACAGTGTCAAAAGCTTTGCTGAAGTCAAGGTAGGCGACATCAACTGCTCTCCCTTGGTCCACCACTCTGGTTACCCAGTCAAAGAAATCTATGAGATTAGTTTGACAGGATTCCTTGCCTTCTCAGATGTGCCACGACCACTGCCAGACACTTTGTGAAGGTCCTTGGAGCAAAGGACAGGCCCGAAGGACAGGGCCCTGAACTGATACTGGCCTGATGGCAGCTTGAACCCGAGATATTTTCTGTGAGACTGTCTGATGGGTATGTGAAAGCAGGCATCCTTGAGATCCAGAATGAGCCACCACTCCCCATTTTCATTCAAGGTTAAAAAGCACCTTGGATATAACCCTTTTCCCCTGTAAGGTAATGGAACAGGTTCCACCACCTTGTCTTGCAGGTTTGAATGACCTTGCTCTTGTTTTTGGAAATGATCTGAAGCTTTTAGCAAGACCCTGACTTATTACTCCCAGGACCCACTTGTCCGTGGTAATGGTTTGTCATGCCTGGAAGTAATAAGCCAGCCTTCCCCCTACTGAGATTGGGGAGGTGGCCCTCACTCTCATTGCAGGGGGTCTGCTTAGCAGGGGTCTTGGGCTGAGAACTAGAGCCAGCACTATTGGCACCTCTTCTGCCCCTACTCCTAAAGAAGCTTCTTTGCTAATGGTAGGCAGGGAAGGCCAGAGCCTGTTAAAAAGGCCTCTGGTAAGGTCTGCCCCTGCCTCCTCTACTCTTGTTTTTGTGGGGTGGCAGCCTTCTCTTTGGCTGCAGTACTCTTGTATGCCACCCCGTACTCATCCATTTTTTTCATATAGGCCTCTGTTTCCTGAAAAGTGAATTCTGCACCAGGGAAAGGTCCAGGGCTTTGTCTGGGTGTCCTGAGAAAAGTTTGTGCACTTTAGCCAGGCAAACCTTCTTTGAGAGACAGCAGTGACCATCACCCACAAGGCACCATTACTGGCATTCGTTGCCATGTGAAATTGGTACTTCAATGTCTCTATACCATTCTTGGTAACCTCCTTCAAGTCTGCTGTCAGCTGAGGAGAGGCCTTGCTAGCCAGTTCCTGAATGGATTCCTAGAGTGACGTCTGACTGGCATCTGAAGACATAGGCCATGTAGGAAGCCTGCCTAATGCCCAGGGAAGCACCAAGGTACCCACTTTCTTGCCATTGAGTCAATCTTCCTGGAATCCTTATCGGGAGAGTAAGAGACTAGAGGGAAAGGGAAATGGAATATTGTTTAACCATGAGAAACACACTAAGCCAAAGCCGATTTCCAGATGTGTTCTGGGAGCACAAGGAAGTTAAGTGACTTGCTCAGGATCACATAGTATGGATCTAGGCGGCTGTGGGATTCAAACCTAGGTCTCCAGATCTGCAGCTCAGAGCCTTAACCCACTGCGCTATACTGCCTTCTTAAGGGATGCCTGCCTTTTCACAGGCTGCAGCCTGAACCACTCTCTCATGGCTGCAATGTCTAAACAAAAAGTCAGTGCCATTACCAGCCAACAAATATCTCCTGTCCACAGGGGGTATGGAAGTAGGAGTCTGCAATATTTTCATGGTTTGCCTCTCAAGGGACTTATGTATTGGGATCATGAGTTTCTTAGTAGCAGGCACATCCGTCAGCATTATCAGGTTCCTCCTCCTCGAATGCCTCCTAGGCAGGCAGCTCCAGAGCTTCTGCAACCTTCTTCATGAAGGCATAATGGAAGGAGGAGTCCCCAGAGAGACGAGAGGGAGACTCAAATTCTTAGTGTTCAGGAGAGACTTCAGGCTCAATAGATTTGCCAAAGTCCTCTTCCTCATCACAGTCCCACTTCTGGTCATAAAATGCTTCAGGGTCATATCAACCAGAGGGAAGTGAAGTATCAGGTGTTTGAAATGAAGTGGGAGTCATGGTATGCAGACCATGGTGCACTCACCTGAACCGGTTTGCAAAGACTGAATGATGCCAATAGCATTCGCAATTTCCTCAGTAGTTGGAACTGCAACCACATGCCTCTGCAGTTCCAAACCATCAGTTTTTCTTTTCTTTTTAGTAGAAAGTGTTTCAAGACCTGTCTCTGTGCTTCTTTTGTTAGAAAAGGTCTCACCCTGGTCAGAGGGCACCCCTTCCGATTCAACCGGTTTCTCTTTGGCTGTGGAACCGGACCGACCTTCTGTGTTGGTAGCTTTTTCATCCATTCTTTTCTGCAGTCTATTAAGTTGCCTATCAAGCGTAGACTGAGGGAAGTTTTTGCAAATTTCACAGTCTGCCTTAAGGTGGTCAAACCCTAAGCAGAACACACAGAAAAGATGTGGGACAGCCTTAGCAAACAGCTCACCACACTCCGTACATTGCTGAAAACCAGTGGGACTGGTTTTCTTCTTGGATTTCTGTGACATAACCTCCAAGACTAACAATTATCGTACTTCTCCACAGTTGGTGGTCAGGCCTGGATAAGAATATAATACAGGTTTTGGTCAATTGTCGGGTTAGCAACTGAGGAAAAAAAATGAGTAAAATACCAATGTAACCCCTAGGTGGCGCTATCCCAAGGGCTACTACCTCTGTCTGCTTGGCTAGTAGCAGGTTAAGGGGCCCAGGTAATGAAACGGGTGCCTCCACCCGGAGGTCAGAGTTGTCAGTGGTCAAGCAAACCTGGGCAGTCCTCCGGGACACTGTAACCCACCTCATTCCCTTCTAGTGGCCTGAACAATATACAATAACTACTTTCACAATGACCCTTATTCACCAGGCAAGTACCAACACTGTTTGCACTTACCACCAGGGCTGGTTCCTCTAGCTTGACCCTGGGGACTCCCTGTAAAAGAAGGTTAAGCACAGCAAATAGCAACAGTACAATATTGGCACAAACTGGAACCACAGTCAGGTTAAATGTAAACAATGTTAAATCTGATTTATTCAGGGGACTTGAACAAGGGAGGAGCATAATCAGGTTGACTTGCTTAAAAGCTATATTAATCAGACAGTTATGCATGCAGTTCAGAGTCCCTACATAGTCATACACTCTGGGTACCCAGGTAGGAAAATGGTGGGCTAGCCAGTAAGGTTGCAGCTGGTTGGGGCCCTGTGATGGAAAAAAGTAACATGCACAACACACACTATTTGTAATCCAGAGCAGGAGGGCTCAGTTCGTGAAAGAAAAGGCATCAAGACAATCAGATGACAACACTTTTAGATTTAGCTGTTGTTGCAGGGGAGCTACCCTGATGTTTACTCACAATACCCAATACTGGACACAGGCAGGATGAAATTGAGACTTCAGGCTGCTGAACTGGAATGCCCAGAGAAGTAAGGCCCACACGAATCATCGAGGTGTCGTTCCTGTTCAAAGCACTGAGCAGGGGGCTGATCCCCAGGCCAGTCTCTAGTCGATGACTTTCTCTGTGTAGCAGGTATTCTGGCTGGGCCAGTGTAGCATGGCCCAAGCAAATGGAAATGGATATGGATTCAGTCCGTGGAGCTGAATACAGCCTCCAGCAAACAAAACACAATTTAGACACACAGTGGGGAACCAAATCATGACCCACTATAAGCACACAGCACATTCACATGTAAGGAAATTCCACTGTACCAGGCAAATGACTCTCCGGTTGCAATTACAGAGTCTCCGCACAATCTGGGAGTTCAGAGGTAGCTGGAAGTCCGACAGGCCGATCGCATTCAGCAAATCTTCGGTCTTCTTTAGGTTAAAGCCTAGTCACAATTCAGTGGCTTAATTCGCTCTCCAAATTTGGATTCAGTCCGAAAAAAAAGCACAGGAGCCCTCTCAGGAACAGCAGGCAGGTATGAAGGCCAAATTGAGGCCTTTCCACAGTTCTCCCACGCGAATCCACTATGGATTGCTGCTCAAACTATCTCGAGCTGTTACTTCTTCACTTCCCAACTCAGATCTAACTGAAACTGCAAGCAGTGTGGGACTATCCCCAAGATCTAAAAGGTTCGATTGGCTGATCTGTCTGTCAGTCACAACAAGAGCTCCCCCTCCAGGTTATTTTAGGCACCAAAAGTCCCAAACTACAATTCTTACAAGTTTTGGCCCCACCAAGCCCCTGTAGGCAGGCTCCATTTTAGAGCCCCAAATGTACTGACTGGCCCATTCTGCAGTCCAAGACCAAGGTGATGGAAACAAACAGAACTGTCCATGCTGCAAAGAAGGCAGGTTAGAGCAAACTGCAATATTATTACTACTCTAACAAATGATCAGCAAACAAGTACATCTTCTAACAGAGCTCCCTCCCAGATTAATTATGACTGCAATCCAGGCAGCTCTTAAAGAGACAGTACACAGAGTCTATACAGGCACTCTCTGTCGATACATTTAAACAGCTAAAAGGCAGAACACCAGCCTGGCAGTGAGCATTTAGGCAAGCTCAAGGAAGAGTTTTCGGGAACCCCCATTTGTAGAGGGGTTACACTCTTCCTTGCCTGGAGAAAACTTGGTGTCCACGTCAAGCCTGTACCATCATGCATCAGTTAAACTTATTACTTTACTATACATATTCGCTACACTTCATGATACTATATCGATAAGGACAATACTTACGCATGTTTCATACAGGTAATACTGATTACACTATGATTAACATACTTATGACATCACAATACTGATTCATGTTATAACTTCCTATACATTAAACAATGGAGGAGGGGGCCCTTCCCTATCAGCTAACTTGAGGCTAGATGGGGCAGGGGCATCATGCTGAGAAGGAAGAACAATCAACCTGGAATTGGCCATTAAGCTCAGTTTGGGTAGTGAGCTCTGAGAAATATAAACACCTTTGTGAACCACACTGACAGGCAAATCCACTGGCCGCCCGGGAGAATCATAACTGAAGCGCAATACTGGCATGACAGCTAGGCCAGTCTTTCTGAAGGGGAACAGCCACAGTCTCTGTACTTTCAGCACTAACTTTGGAGCTTTCGTCATTCGTGAGGGGTGCCTCTGCATGGATGGGAATGTCCAAACTGGGAGCGCTGTCAGCTCCTTGCTCTGTAGACTCTGTTTCCACAACACTTGGCTCATTTAGAGAAGGTTCTGGCACAATTGGGCTTTGTGGCACTGAAGGGGAGCTGTCAGCACTCTCATATTGTTGTTCAAGTTCTGGTGTGTCACCAGGGAGACTCAGACCATCAGCCCCTTCTTTGGGCAATTCGCACAGTTCCACAAAACACAGAGTCCACAACCTCAGATGTGATGCTTTGCACCTGACTTTCAGGGAGCACTGGCTCCAAGAACAAAGCTGGGGGGTTAGGCAGTCCAGAAGGCCCAGTTTCATCCCCACAATTACCTCTAAACAGCTGACTCAATTCATAGGAGCGGTAATAGGCATTGTCACACTAACTATCGTCAGAGGTGGACTGACAGTCACTATCATTCTGGGTGTGCTGCAGGGGAAACCTTAACTCTGTAACTACTGGGGTAGGTTGACTATGACTCTTTTCTGCAACAGCATGAGTCACCAACCCAGGGGAGGCAATGTCCGCTGGCTTAGCTTCAATAATAACTTGGCCGATAGGCAGCAAGTGGTTATGGTGCATGGTCTTGACAGCTTTGAAGTTATTCTCTGGGTGTATCTTGTATACTGGTAGATCATCCAACTTCCCAACTACTACATGAGGAAGATGGTGCCACCTATCAGCAATTTTATGCTTAGAAACATAGAAACATAGAAGTTGATGGCAGATAAGGACTGCAAGGCCCATCCAGTCTGCCCATTTCTTTTTCTACCTTTTGAATGTACCATAGGCCTTTGCTCTGTCAATGGCCTATCTATTCATACTCATCTGTATTGCTCCCTTATGTCTATCCCATGACTGTTTGAAGCCCTGCACTGTAGTCATATCCACCACTTCCTGAGGTAGGCCGTTCCATGCATCCACCACCCTTTCTGTGAAAAGAACTTCCTCACATTACCCCTTAATCGGCCTCCCTCTAATCTCATGCTGTGTCCTCTTGTCCTGCTATTTTTCTTATATTGAAACATGTTAGACTTTTTCACCTTGTTAATGCCCTTAAGGTGTCTGAATGTTTCAATCATATCACCTCTCTCTCCCTCCTTTGCTCTATGGTTTACATATTGAGTTCAGTTAATCTGTCCTCATATGTTTTCTGATGCAGTCCCTGCACCATTTTGGTTGCCCTTCTCTGGACTGCCTCAATTTGGTTAATGTCCTTGTGAAGGTGTGACCTCCAGTACTGCATGCAGTACTCCAGATGAGGCCTAACCAGTGTCTTGTAAAGAGGGATTATTACCTCTCTCTTACGACTTGTGATACCCCTACTAATACACCCCAACATCCCTCTAGCCTTACCTGCTGCTTTAGAGGTCTGTTTGGATGATTTCAGGTCATCAGTAATGATGGCGCCCAAGTCTCTTTCTTCCCTTGTGACTGCCAGCATCTCCCCTCCCAGCCTATAGGTGGCTTCAGGGTTTCTCTTCCCTATGTGCATGATCTTGCACTTCTTTGCATTAAACCCCAGTTGCCACTCTTCTGACCATTTTGCTAGTTTATCCAGATCTCTTCTCATTTTGCCCACACCATCTGGATCATCTACTCTGTTGCAGATCTTGGTGTCATCTGCAAACAGACAAACTTTACCCTCCAGTCCATCTGCAATGTCACTGATGAAGATATTGTAGAGGACTGGCCCCAGGACTGATCCCTGAGGTACCCCACTTGTGACTTGCATCTCTTCTGACTGTATACCGTTTACCACCACTCTCTGTTTTTTGCCCATCAACCAGTTTGCCACCCAGTTGACCAACATGTGACCCACCCCGAGCCTACCCAGCTTATTAATCAATCTTCTATGTGGAACAGTATTGAAAGCTTTGCTGAAGTCAAGGTAGGCAACATCAACTGCTCTTCCTTGGCCCACCACTATGGTTACCCAGTCAAAGAAATCTATGAGATCAGTTTGACAGGAACTTTCTTTTGTAAACCCATGCTGTCTTGGATCCTGTGCTCCTATGGACTCTAGGTGTTGCACTATCCTTTCCTTAAGGAGTGTCTCCATAATCTTGCCCACTACTGAGGTAAGACTGACTGGTCTGTAGTTCCCTGCCTCCTCCTTGCTACCACTCTTGTGGAGCGGGATCACATGAGCCCTTTTCCAGTCTTCTGGGACCTCTCCTGTGCTCAGAGACTCACTAAACAGTTCTGATAATGGCTCTGCTAGTTCCACCCTTTAGTACCCTGGGATGTATGCCATCAGGTCCCATTGCCTTGTCCACCCTGAGCTTATCGAGCTCTTGTAGGACCCTTTCTTTTGTGAAGGGACTAGTGCACACCTCCCTCCCCCCCTGTGTCCATGGTGCACAGCTGTGAGCCCTGCCCTACCTTCTCTTCAGTAAATACTGAGCAGAAGTATCTATTTAGGATAGATGTTTTTATATGGTCCTCCTCCTCACACGCCCCCTTATCCCCTTTGATCTTTGCAATACCCTCTCTTGACTTTCTCCTTTCACTAATGTATCTATAGAAAGTCTTGTCACCTTCTTTTACTGTTCGTGCTAGTGTTTCCTTGGTTTGGGCCTTTGCCTGCCTTACTGCCTTCCCTGCTTCCCTTAGGGAAGTTTGGTATGCTTTCCTATCTTCATCCTGCTGAGTTCCTTTACAGTTCCTGAAGGCCAGCCTTTTGGCTCTGACCTTTTCTGCTACTGTGTTTGAGAACCAAAGTGGTTTTCTTCTTCATTTGCACTTCCTTTTCTCACTAACACAATGGGATGTTGCTTCAAGTATTGCATCTTTAATGCTTGCCCACTTTGTCTGTACCCCCTCACCTGTATTTCTTTTTGACAGGGCTAGCTTAACTCTGCTGGCCATCTTATCAAAGTCAGCTCCTCTGAAGTGCCATATTTTTGCCTTGGAATGGGATGATTTTGTTCTAGTGGCCAAACTGAACCATACCATGTGATGTTCACTGGTTCCTAGGTGACCTTCTACCTGGAGATCTGTGATCCTTTCCCTGTTAGTCAGTACTAGATCTAGGATAGCCCTGTCTCTTGTGGGTTGTTGTACCAGTTGTTTGCCATGTAGTCCCAAATTGCGTAACAACACATGGTCTCCAGACCGTAGCTCTTGAGCCTTTACTTTCTTGTTGTGCCTCTCTTTGTTGGTGAGATTTCTTTTAGCGGCCATTGTCTGGGCCAGTTGATATGCATGGTTCAATTGAGCTTTCAGTTTCTGTACATACTGCAGGTAATTTTCAGCTCGGACCCCATCTGGAGAGACCCCAAAACAGACATCAACTGGCAGACGGGCCTCCCTCCCAAACATGAGGCAGTAGGGGGAGAACCCAGTAGCATCATTGCTGGTGCAATTGTACGTGTGTACCAAGGTGCTAATCTGCTGGCTCCACTTATGCTTGTCTTTTGGGTTCAGGGTGCCCAGCATGTCTAGAAGGGTGCGGTTAAAACTTTCTAGTTGAGGGTCCCACTGCGGGTGATAGAAACAAACTTTGATGGCAGATAAGGACCACTTGGCCCACCCAGTCTGCCCATTTCCCTACCTATTGGATAAGCTGCAGATTCTAGTTAACCAACAGCCTACTTCCTGCAAACCCCCACAATGATTGCTTTGTGTCTGTCCCATGCATGTTTGAATTCCCCCACTGTTTTAGACCCCACAACCTCCCCAGGAAGGCTGTTCCATGTGTCCACCACCCTCTCCGTGAAAAATAATTTCCTCACATTACCCCTGAGTCGTCTCCCCTCTATCTTTAAATTGTGCCCCCTTGTTCTTACACATCTCTTTTTCTGAAAGATGCTACCCTCCTGGACTTTGTTGATTCCCTTGAGGTACTTGAAAGTTTCTATCATGTCCCCTGTCCCTTCTCTCATCAAGGGTATACATATTAAGCTCTCTCAGCCTCTTTTCATATGGTGTCTGATGCAGACGCTGCACCATTTTAGTTGCCCTCCTCTGGACTGCTTCCATCCTGTCTATGTCCTTGCGTAGATGGGGTCTCCAAAACTGCATGCAGTACTCCAGATGGGGTCTCACCAACTGTCTGTACAGAGGGATAACCACTTCCCTTTTTCTACTTGTGATGCCCCTCCCTGTGCATCCTAGTATCCCCCTGGCTCTCCTTACTGACTTTTCACATTGCTTACCCACCTTTAGGTCATTTGATATGACTACCCCCAGGTCCCCTTCCATTATTGTTGTTGTTAGTACCTCCCCTGATATTGTGTACTCTTCTCCTGGGTTTTTGTTTCCCAGGTGCATTACTTTGCACTTCTTTGCATTGAATCTAAGTTGCCATACGTCTGACCATTCCTCCAACTTTGCCAAGTCCCTTCTCATCCTTTCTACCCCCCTTGTGTATCAACTCTGTTGCAGATCTTTGTGTCATCTGCAAAGAGGCATACCTTTCCTTCCAGACCCACTGCAATGTCACCTATAAAGAAGCTAAAGAGGACTGGACCCAGTACTGAGCCTTGAGGTACTCCACTAGTAACCCCCTTTCTTCGGAATGAGTTCCATTCACTATTACCTTCTGTGACCTGTTGTGCAGTGGTTCTTGACTTCCGCACCCCCCACATATACAGCATTTCTTTGATTAGCCGACTTTCAAAGTCTCTGCCTTGGTCAGAGTGGATCCACTGGGGGGCATCATACTGGACAAAGAAATTTTCCACTAGCACCTTGGCCATGGTAGAGGCCTTTAGATCTTTATCTGGAAAAGCTTGTGCATACCGTGTGAAATGATCCATAACCACTAACACATTGCCAATATTCTGCTGATCAGGTTCTAAACACAAAAGTCTACGCAGACCAGTTCTGGTAGTAATATCGACAAGGGGGGCAGCCCTCTGAGGCAGGGCTTTCCTTTGCAGGCAACGACTGCAGGTCTTTACGTGGTGCTCAATATCGGACCCCATCTTGGGCCAGTAAAATCCAGATTGTACCAGGTCAAGAGTTCTGTCAATACTGAGGTGCTCCATGCGATTGTGAAGGGACCTCAGTGTCACAGATTCACTCAGCAGATCAGGCCCTCTACTCCCAAAGTGCCAACCTCTGAGCACAGTCTTGTGAACAGTGTAACAGACAAGGTAACCCTCTTGTCTGTTTTTGAGAATTCGGATCAACCTTTGGTCTTAGTTCTGGAGGGATTCAAACTGTAACCTCTTGCTAGCATACCCAATGCACAGGCTCAGATATATTTGTCTTCAGGGGGCCAGATATCTTTGCCTATGGGCACCTAACCAGGTATTCAGAGATGAACCCTTAAAACTTAATAAAGACCTCAGATTTAAAATGCTTCTGTTTCTAGTTTGGTACCACCATACAAGCTTATGTCTGCTGAACCATAAATATTGCTTAGCAAAGGAAAGCAATGCAAAGACAGACCAGGTTTGTGCTAAAATTAGAGTTTTTACTAAAATATATAAATACATCAAACATACAATACAGAACTCTTATATCAAAAGACACACAAATCTTTAAAACAAAACAAGGTTTAAAACACTGCAATACCTACAACTACATTTAGATTTTGTCTAGCTTTCTAAATACCTGTTTTGAGTGCTCAGATGTTTCCTTAGTCAGTGTCAGATAAAAAGTACATCTATAGTGAAAGAGAATAATCTTTTCAAGCAGTATTGGCCAATCCTCAGGATCGCAGGAGCAGCTGCACAGTGGAGGGAGCTGGATGTCACTGTCCACCTAGGGACAAATGACCTGGCTAAGAAAGGGATCAGAGCAGTGCAAGAAGCATTTGTAGAGATGGGGAGGGGCCTTAGACAAATAGCACACACAGTAACCTTCTCGGAGGTGCTGCCTGTCTATGGCATGGGTGAGGCTAGGGTGCTCCACACCGTGGGATTCAATCAGTGGTTAAAAAAATGGTGCAGAGCTCAGAGATTTGGCTTCACTGAGGACTGGGGGTCCACCTGGAGGGATGCAGGCCTATACTGGCATGATGGTCTGCATCTGTCCAGGAGGGGAACCAGGATCCTAGGTGATAGGTTTAAATGCTTCATTAGCAAGCATTTAAACTAGCCAAGGGAGGCACTGGAGAGGAGCAGGAAAATCCTAGCCCCCCAAAAAATATCAGGGTACTGAGTGAGGTAGACACTAACATAGAGATGTCGATAGGGAGAAGCATGGGTAAACTGGAGAAAGTGACAAATGCAATAAGGACAGGGATGGGGCAAAAAGGGGTAAAGTCATCAAGAAATGAAGAGTAATGAGTACCACTGCCCATTTCTGGGCAACAAGCTCCCTGAACTGGTGGTCTTGATGGAAGAGGGATACCTGGATATCATAGCAGTCACAGAAACAAGGTACACAGAGAACCATGACTGGGATGTTAACATACCAGGGTACACAACCTACAGGAGAGACAGGGAGGGCAGAAGGGGGGGGTAGCTCTCTATGTAAGGGAAGGGATAAAAGCAACCGAACAAAAGAGTAAACAGGGAAGAGAGGAGGCACTGTGGATCACCTCAGAGACTAGAAATGGCACCACAATCTGCACAGGGGTTGTATATAGACCCCCATGTCAGGGGAAGGGAATGGACAAAGATATGATAGAAGGCATACTTAGGATGGCAGAGAAAGGGGAGATACTGTTGATTGGGGACCTTAATATGCCAGATGTTAACTGGAGCACCTTTGCGGCAGCCACATCCAAAAGCAGGGCCATTCTTAATGCCCCTCAGGTGGCATGCCTCAGACAGCTAGTTTTGGAACCTGCTCATGAGGGAGCAATCTTAGACCTCGTACTCTCAAATGGGGACAGTGAGAGGATCTCAGATATAGAAGTGGGTAGCCATTTGTTAACAAGTGACCACCAAACAATGTGGTTCACGATAAACTCAGCTACAGAGTCAAGCCATACAAAAGTGATGGTTCTGGACTTCAGGAGGGCTGACTTTAGCAAGATGGGAGAGAGCCATAGAAAAGCACTAGCAAACAGGCTAGAAGGAGGGGTGGAGCAACAATGGGGAAATATCAAAACTGCCATCACAGAGGCAACAAGCCTTTGTGTGAAGCAAATAAACAAATCAAAACAAAGGAAAAAGCCACTATGGTTCTCAAAAGAGGTGGCGGTGAAGGTTAGAGAGAAAAAAAATGCATTTAGGAAGTATAAGAAAACACAGAAGGAGCAGGACAGAAAACTGAACCAGTTAAGACAGAAGGAAGCTGGGAGGGTAGTCAGAATAGCAAAGGCACAAACTGAGGAAAAGATAGCTAACTCAGTTAAGAAGGGGGATAAAACCTTTTATAGGTACATCAGGGAGCATAGAAAGACAAAGGGAGGGATAATGAGGCTGAATAGAATGGATGGTGGGTGAGCAGAGAGTGACAGTGAAAAAGCAGGGATACTGAATGAATACTTCTGTTCAGTATTCACAAAAGAGGAAGTGGGGGAGGTGCCAAACCCAATTAACAGAACCACTCTGGAGAGGGGGGGGTCGATCCCAGTCCTTTCACAGAAGAAAGGGTTCTGAAAGAACTCCTAAAACTGAAGGTGGACAAAGCAATGGGGCCTGATGGATTCACCCAGAATTCTAAAAAAATTAAGCAGAAACTAGTGACACCTCTGACTACCCTTTTAACAAATCATGGGAGGATGGTGTGGTACCTGAGGACTGGAAGAAGGCGGGTGTGATTCCCCTTCACAAAAGTGGGACCAAGACAGAGGCAGGAAACTACAGACCTGTCAGTTTGACCTCTGTGGTAGGGAAAGTGATGGAACCACTTCTGAAAAAGAGAACTGTTGAGTACCTAGAGGCCAGTGGGGCTCAGGACCCATGACAGCATGGGTTCACAGCAGGAAGGTCATGTCAGACGAATCTAATTGATTTCTTTGACTGGGTGACCAAAGTAGTAGACCAGGGAGGGGCTGTGGACATGGCCTACCTAGACTTTAGCAAGGCATTTGACACAGTCCCCACACAAAAGATTAGTAGTCAAATTAACCAGCCTGGGAGTGGGTCCCAGGGTGGTAGCCTGGGTAAAACATTGGCTGAAGAACAGGACACAGAAGGTAATTGTAAATGGAGTCCACTCTGAAGAAAGAGGGGTTACTAGTGGGGTACCGCAGGGTTCAGTACTGGGTCCAGTCCTTTTTTAATGTCTTTATAAGTGACATTGCAGAGGGACTGGAAGGAAAAGTATGCCTCTTTGCAGATGACACAAAGATCTGCAACAGGGTTGATACACAAGGAGGTGTGGAAAGGATGAGAAGGGACTTGGCAAGGTTGGAGGAATGGTCAGAAGTATGGCAGCTTGGATTCAATGCAAAGAAGTGCAAAGTAATGCACCTGGGAAACAAAAACCCAGGGGAAGATTACACAATGGGGAGGTAGTAACAACAAAAATGGAAAGGGACCTGGGGGTAATCATATCAGGTGACCTTATGGTTGGCAAGCAATGTGAGAAGGCAGTAGGGAGGGCTGGAGGGATACTGGGATGTATAGGGGGAGGTATCACCAGCAGAAAACAGGAAGTTGTTACCCCTCTGTACAGACAGTTGGTGAGACCCCATCTGGAGTACTGCGTCCAGTTCTGGAGACCCCATCTCCGCAAGGACATAGACAGGATGGAGGCAGTTCAGAGGAGGGCAACTAAAATGGTGCAGGGTCTGCAAGAGAAGCCATACTGAGGAGAGACTAAAGGAGCTTAACATGTATACCCTTGAGGAAAGGAGGGAGAGGGGGACATGATAGAAACGTTTAAGTACCTCAGTAGAATCAACAAAGTCCAATAGGGTAGCATCTTTCAGAAAAAGAGATGTGCAAGAACAAGGGGACACAATTTGAAGATAGAGGGGACGGCTCAGGGGCAATGTGAGGAAGTATTTTTTCACAGAGGGTGGTGGACGCATGGAACAGCCTTCCTGAGGAGGTTGTGGGGTCTAAAACTGTGGGAGAATTCAAGAATGCATGGGACAGACATAAGGCAATTTTTGTGGGGGGGTAGGAAGAAATAGGCTGTTGGTTAAATAGGATCTGCAGCTTATCCTCTAGGTAGGGAAATGGGCAGACTAGGTGGGCCAAGTGGCCCTTATCTGCCATCAAAGTCCATGTTTCTATGTAAACCCTTTTGGATGAAGTCATCCAGCCCCTCCTCTGGTCAAATGTCTAACAAAAATATATTTTTATACAACCACAGGATGTAATTTTATTAATCTATACTATACAGCTATACAGGATGTATTAATTCTGTAACCTTAGCATAACTCAAGTTTCAATGACACCTCTTTTGATCTCATGCTGTACCCTCTTCACACAGGCTTCATAGGGTCATTTACAACCTTACACCTCTATGTAACATCCTAGCTTCCTTTATTTTAATGTCATAAACCTAGTTTATGATTTCTCTCTAACAAAATTAACTTAACAACTCTGTAGTTAGCTCAGAGAAACAGAACTTAATCAAAGTTTTCAGTAACACTCTCTAAAAGAATGAGTGTGTGATACAATGTTGTCAGCAGTTCTCTTGGCCTGCATCTGTCAGCTAAAATCTGGGGGATGAGAGAGGTAGTTCCTAGAGCATTTGAATTTTCAGCAGAGACATTAATACATTTTATATTAAAAAAATATAATACAGCACTCAGAACTGACTGTCTACATCACACTCAGTACCAAATCTTTAAAGGCCGTGGGTAGGACCAATTGCTGCTTGTCTACTCGACCACTGCAATCCACTGTCTCTCTGTATAACAACTGATTATGTAACTTCAATCTGGGGCCTTCTTTAAACAATAGGGCAATTTGCAAGTCAGGGGAATGCAACTGGGACACATCTTTTCCCACAAACAGGGCATCAAGTACTGGCTGAATCACGGGATCTTGGGATTGAGCCCACTGGATGCTGTCATTGTCAAATTGAGGTAGTGCACTAATATCTAGAGTAGAGAAATGGCAATAGGCAGCTGGTATGCAGGTATCAGGAGGTCCCAAGCAATCGACTAAACAGTCCACTGTGTCCGTAGACATCTGTTCATCTCTATCAA
Organism: Neoceratodus forsteri; assembly: GCA_016271365.2. Lineage (NCBI taxonomy): Eukaryota > Metazoa > Chordata > Ceratodontiformes > Ceratodontidae > Neoceratodus > Neoceratodus forsteri. Next base: position 1,278,223,403 of record CM057459.1, on the reverse strand, counting down.
ACTTCTGGCACAATGCTCGGATGTCAGGTTTATACAACCTGACCCAATCACTCTTGGAGACTGGCCTTCATGACAGGGGGTCAGCATCAATATGGTTCAGTCCTGGCCTGTATTCAACAGCATACTCATAGATTGATAAAGCAGAGAGTCAACGGTACCCAGTGGCATCCAACTTAGCTGAAGTCTGTACATAGGTTAACGGGTTATTGTTGGTCTTCACCAATATTTTTGCCACATAGAGGTACTCATGAAACTGGTCAACAATGGCCCATTTTAGGGCAAGGAACTCCAGCTTGTGCACAGGATAGTTTCGTTCTGATGGGGTCAAGCTCCTGCTGGCAAAAGCCACTGGTCTCATACAATCCTCATGGTCTTGATACAGTACAGCTCCTAGGCCCTGCAGACTAGCATATGTATGTAGCACACAGGGCTTGATAGGGTCAGCATAGGCGAGGATGGAGGCATGGGTGAGCTGGTATATGACTTCGTGGAAGGCTGCTTCACATTCAGGTGTCCAGCGGGGCCCAAAAGGTTCACCTGTTTGGAACTATACTTTCTCAGGTTCTTTGACAGCCCCTTTCCTGTATTTACGGTTGGTAGGGGGGTAACCCTGGGTGAGATTCAGGAGCAGGCGGATCACCTTGGAATAGTCTTTTATGAACCTGGTAATAGCCACAGAACCCCAGGAAATGTTGTAGTTTTTTCAAGTTATGGGGCTGGGGCCCAGTAGTCAGTGACTTGACCTTACTGGGATCGGTTTCTATCCCTTCTGCAGATACTATGTGCCCCACAAACTTCACGGAGGTTTGAAAAAACTGGAACTTGTCAATGGACATCTTGAGGCCAAAGTCTTCCAATTGATCTAGGACTTAAAACAGTCGGGTCTCATGCTTCCTCTAATGTACGTCTGAACCCAATGACATCATCTAGCTACACTAGGCATTCCAGCAAGTTCATATCTCCCACTGCACATTCCATCAGTTGCTGAAGGTGGCCGGGGAACACGAAATCCCCTGTGGCATTCTCAGGAATTTGTAGAACCCCAAAGGACAGATAAAGGCAGTTTTCTCATGGTCCTACCATCAGAATCTGGTAATATTAGCTACAAAAATCCAATACTGAGAACCATTTGCTCCCATTCAAGCAATCCAGGGCATCTTGTATACGGGGCATGGCGTACTGATCTGGGACGGTCCGCTGGTTCAGGGTTCGATAATCAACACACATCCTCATCGACCCATTCTTCTTATGCACAACCACAATGGGAGAGGCATATGGGCTTCTTACATACTAACATACTAACATACTATTTGCCAGCAGATTAGGCCTTATGGTCTATCAAGTCTGCTCGAACCTAGATCCTTAGTTGGGTGCGAGACCCTCCATCCCTTGTGCTCCAAAACCCCAATCATCCATCCCACCCCGGGACAGGCCATCATCTGATATATCCACTTTCTGTGTCTGTCCCACCCTCTCTTAAACTCTCCACTGTAGATCTCTGGACCAGCTCACCAGGCAGAGCATTCAAGGGTCCACCACCCTCTCAGTGAAAAACCTCCTCCTCTTTTCCCCCTCACCTTCCACCTTCCAACTTCAAACCATGCCCTCTGGTGATGCCTCCTGCTTTAGTCTAAAGATCCCTCCATGTTTACCTATTTATTCCCTTGAGGTCCTTGAGACCTCAATCATGTCCCCCTGTCTCTCCTCTCCTCCAATGAAAACAGGCAGAGCTCCTCAAGTCTGTCCTCATAAGTCAAATCCCTAGCCCTCGTATCATCTTTGTTGCCCTCCTGTTCCTCTCCAGAAGCTGTATGTCCCTCTTCAAGTGTGGTCTCAGTACTGTACACAGTACTCAAGGTGTGGTCTAACCAGTCCATTGTACAGCGGCAGAATCACTTCCTTGCTCCTAGAGGTGATCCCCTTGCGTGCATCCCAACATCCTGTTTGCCTTGCTAGCTGCTCTCCTGCACTGCTCAGTGTTATTCATACATGTATCCACCATGACCCTAGGTCTTTTTCCCTGTTGAGGCTTCAGCTCCTCCTCCCAGGGTGTACCTGTGTTTAGAGTTTCCCGACCAAGATGCAACACCTTGCACTTGGTGATACTGAAATTAATTTACATGTGTGAGCCCAGCTTTCCAGGGTGTCAGGTCCCTTGCAGGGCCAACCTCCCCCCCTCCCCTCCCTCAACTACTGCTCCCATCTTGGAGTCATCCATGAAGAACTCATTTCACACCCTATACCATCCTGATGTCTGATATGTCATGCATTAAACAGGATTGGACCCAGGACCGAGCCCTGTGGTCCCCCTACCACCTCTGTGGGTTCGAGGAGCTCCCCACAGACCACTACTCTCTGAGTCGTCCAGCTATCCAGTTTTCAATCCATCTGACCATCAAAGGGCCTACTCCTAGCCCCATCAGTTTCTCCACCAGACCATTGTGGGGACAGGTCAAACGCCTTGCTGAAGTCCAAGAATAATACATCCACAGGCTTACCTCTGTCCAGTTCTGATGTTACCCATTCATAGAACTCCACAAGGTTGGTTTGACATGATCTACCTGGCACAAACCCATGCTCCGACTATCCAGACCTCCACCTCCTCCAAGTAAACCCTCAATCGTTCCTTTAGTATACTCTCCATTAATTTTCCCACCACCGAGGTTAAACTGATGGGTCTAAAGTTTCCTGGTACTTCCTTAGACCCCCCTTTATGGATTGGTACCACATGTGCCTCTCGCCAATCCCTAGGTACCCTCCCTGTCTCAAGTGACCTGTTGAAAAGCTCTGCCAGGGGTTCTTGATTCCTGTATCATGCCAGCAGCTAGCATTTCCTGCAGGTGTCTCCTCACATCATCTATATCCACTGGGGCGAGGCATTGGGATCTCTCTCGAAATGGCCGGTCATCATGCAGACATATATGATGCTCTGCACCCTGGACACACCCCATGTTCCATTCTTTTAATGAAAATACTTGGTCTCTCTGGGCGAGTTTCTTACCAATCCAAGCCTTCCATTCAGCTGGCAGCAGGGAATCACCAAAGTCAAATAAGTCTGGGGTCACTCTCTCCTTTTGGCCAGAGTACTTGTTATTGGGTAATATTGCAGTGTCTGTGCAGTGTACTGTAGCTAGAGTGCACTCTCTGTTCACCCGGACCTCCTGATCTGACAGATTTCGAATCTGGACCATCACTCGTCGTGCATAGGCATGGGCACGGACAGGCAAGATGCAGGGTTTAACCAATAATCCTTCTGGCAACTTTCCATCACCTGGTGCATCCAATATTAATATTTTTCTTCACATTTCTCTTTAGGTGGACTTCTCCATGGATTGTGCACTGGGTGTTGGGGGCCAATACCAAGTAGTCAGGTTCCTTTTTCCACACTATCCCCATTGGCTCATCTGGGTCCCCTTCATTGGGTTTCTGTTGTAAGTCACATGCTCTTTTTACTAAAGCTGGACGTCTTAGGGCCCGTCCAGTCAGTTGCCCTTGTTTCTTATGCAGAGTTGTGCTAGTCTCCCAAACATGTGGGTGTTTGTACCAATTAACAGGGGAACCCCATCATACAGTCCGTGAGGGACACACTAGGACCAGTATCTCTACTTGCTCCTCTACACCAGGTACAGTTGCAGGAAAAGACAACCAGAGCTGGACATATCCTAGGTAGGGATAAGACTTGTCGCTCAGCCCCCATACATGTAGCCCTTCCAAGGACTGTAATGGCACACAAGATAAGTGTTTGTCATACTAGTCCTGAAATACAATGGTCACTTGCAACCCACTGTCAAGCACTGCCCGAGTAGGAATACCATTCACAGCCACAGTAGTCTTCATTCAAGGGCCGACTATTTTGGACCAGTCTGGAGGAACAACAGCATGGGCCTGGACAGACAATTTAGCCACAGAGGGGTTTGAGTTAGGATGGCCAAAGCCTTCACTGCAGTCATTTCATGCACCCTTTGACCATTGACTTGTTTTCTGAAGCTTTCCTTCAAGCCGGTTCACCACTTTCTCTAATTCCTTCTGAGACCAGCATTCCCTATTCATATGGCCATCCTTGCCACAACTGTGACAAATGACAGGCTCTTGGGACATCCTTGGGGAAAACATAGCAGGGGATGCTGAAGTATTGATGGGAGATTGTGATCTGACTTCTGCTAGTAGTGTACCATGTCTCAAAAGTTCCTTTGGGGTGGCAGTCAATTCCTTAAGCTCAGTAGAGAAAGCCACCCTCAGTAGAGGATGCCTGAGGGTACATCCCCACCCCCATAACAGTCACGTCCTGATAGGAGCCAGGGTCTCCGTCTGCAGGGGATACCTCAGTGAACGCACCCGGTTATACTTTTCCGACTTACATAGAAACATAGACTTTGACGGCAGATAAGGACCACTTGGCCCACCCAGTCTGCCCATTTCCCTTCCTACTGGATAAGCTGCAGATTCTAGTTAACCAACAGCCTACTTCCTGCAAACCCCCACTATAATTGCCTTGTGTCTGTCCCATGCATGTTTGAATTCCCCCACTGTTTTAGACCCAACGACCTCCTCAGGAAGGCTGTTCCATGTATCCACCACTCTCTCCGTGAAAAAAAAATGTCCTCACATTACCCCTGAGCCGTCCCCCCTCTATCTTTAAATTGTGCCCCCTTGTTCTTACACATCTCTTTTTCTGAAAGATGCTACCCTCCTGGACTTTGTTGATTCCCTTGAGGTACTTGAACATTTCTATCATGTCCCCCCTGTCCCTCCATTCATCAAGAGTATACATATTAAGCTCTCTCAGTCTCTCTCCATATGGTTTCTGCTGCAGACTCTGCACCATTTTAGTTGCCCTCCTCTGGACTGCTTCCATCCTGTCTATGTCCTTGCGTAGATGAGGTCTCCAAAACTGCACACAGTACTCCAGATGGGGTCTCACCAATTGTCTGTACAAAGGGATAACCACTTCCCTTTTTCTATTTGTGATGCCCCTTCCTATGCATCCCAGTATCCCCCTGGCTCTCCTTACCATTTTCACATTGCTTACCCACCTTTAGGTCATCTGATATGACTACCCCCAGGTCCCTTTCCATTTTGTTGTTGTTAGTACCTCCTGCTATTGTGTACTCTTCTGGGTTTCGTTCCCAGGTGCAAACTTTGCACTTCTTTGCATTGAATCTAAGTTGCCATATGTCTGACCATTCTCCAACCTTGCCAAGTCCCTTCTCATCTTTTCTACCCCTTGTGTATCAACTCTGTTACAGATCTTTGTGTCATCTGCAAAGAGGCATACCTTTCCCTCCAGACCCTCTGCAATGTCACCTATAAAGATGTTAAAGAGGACTGGACCCAGTACTGACCCCTGAGGTACTCCACTAGTAACCCCCCTTTCTTTGGAATGTGTTCCATTCACTTCCTTCTGCAACTCCTCCCCCCATCGTTTAGCCCACGGCATGACACTCGTAGTGGTCTCCATTTCAGAAGGGTCTTCCGGTGCCATGATGACTTGTGCTGCACTCACCCAATCCAGGAGTTCAGAGGTAGCTGGAAGTCCTGACAGGCCGATCGCATTCAGCAAATCTTTGGTCTTCTTCAGGTTAAAGCCTGGTCATAATTCAGTGGCTTAATTTGCTCTTCAAATTCGGATTCAGTCCGAAAAAAAAAAAGCACAAATTCCCTCTCAGGAACAGCAGGCAGGCATGCAGGCCAAATCCAGGCCTTTTCACAGTTCTCCCACGCAAATCCACTATAGATTGCTGCTCGAACTATCTTGAGCTGTTACTTCTTCACTTCCCAACTCAGATCTAACTGAAACTGCAAGCAATGAGGGACTTTCACCAAGATCCAAAAGGTTTGGTTGGCTGATCTGTCTGTCAGTCACAACAAGGGCTCCCTCTCTAGGTTATTTTAGGCGCCAAAAGCCCAAAACTACAATTCCTACAAGTTTTGGCCCCACAAAGCCACTGTAGGCAGGCTCCATTTTAGAGTCCCAAATGTACTGATTGGCCCATTCTGCAGTCCAGGACCAAGAAGATGGAAAGAGAACTGTCCATGCTGCAAAGAAGGCAGGTTAGAACAAACTGTAATATTATTACTACTCTAACAAATGATCAGCAAACAAGTATATCTTCTAACAGCGCTCTCTCCCAGATTAATTATGACTGCAATCCAGGCAGCTCTTAAAGAGACAGTACACAGAGTCTATACAGGCACTCTCTGTCGATACATTTAAACTGCTAAAAGGCAGAACACCAGCCTGGCAGTGAGCATTTAGGAAAGCTCAAGGAAGAGTTTTCGGGAACCCCCATTTGTAGAGGGGTTACACTCTTCCTTGCCTGGAGAAAACTTGGTGTCCACGTCAAGCCCAAATTAAACCAAAACTGTACCGATCCCAGAAAAGACTTTAACCAGAAAAAACTTAAACTTTACCTCAAGAAGTAAAACAAAAGTGTTCGGTTTCCTCACAGTTGTGAAAACCGATCAGAAATTGAAAAACTTACTGAACTGAGAAAAACCTAGTTTAGTATTACCTGTAACCGAAGGACAGAAGTTTGAAAAATAAAATAATATAAACGGTAGTTTGAAAAACTGTTGAGACTTGTACTTCAACCGAAGGAGCTGAGGAGAAATCTCCAAGGCGACTTCACAGGCAGGCGGTGTAAAGAATCTAGCAGTTACACAGAATGCACTTGGGACAGTGGTTTGAAAATCAAGCTCGAGCCTATTGAACGTTCCACTATTAGCATATAGGCTTTAACTCTTTCCTCTCTCAGGCAGTTCAACTGGAAGGGCTAACTGCATAAGTCAAAATACAGTAAGACTCCCTTTGAATCACACCATGCTATCACATTTTTTCATGGTAGGCATGGCAAGGGAGTTGGAACTTTTTAAAATGTCAAAATCCTGTATTTCAGTTCAGGCATGAAAGTAAATAAAAAGAAAAATGGTTATATTTTTGCTATGAATGCATTCTTGCTGAAAAAATGACACTGTGACTAACAAAGACTTTGAGGTTAAACCAAGCAATTTATCAAACTAAAAAAAAATGTGGAAAAGACACATTTGTAAATTTGTATTGAAGGTGTTTATAGTAGGGCCAGTCAAAATTTCTTGTGATAGTATACTGAAGTCTTTGGGCAGCCACCGCAAAGGCTGTCACCAGTAGATTTCTGTTGTGACCTAGGGACATCAAGGGGTCCCACATTTATGGAATGCCATTCCATAAAAACAGCACTAACATTAATATTTGCACTGGAGTGGGCTGGCAGTGTAGGAACTGAGGGTCCAGTCCATTCAGGGCCTCATTGGTTAAAAAAAAAAAAAGAACCTTAATCTCTATCCCCCACTTAACTGGCAGCCAGTGCAGCTCTAGAAATGCTGGAGTGATGTGATCTCTCCTACCAACGCTGATAATGCTGATAAGCAGACACAGTGATGCGTTCTCTACAAGTTGAAGACAGCAGAGAAGAACAGCTGGAAGGCTCTGATAAAGAGCATTACAGCAGTAAAGATACGGTGTGACAAAAGCATGTACCAGTGTTATCAGACTGCCTTGATCGAGGTAGGAGCGCAACCTAGCAATGTTTCTTGGACAAAAAATCCATCAATTCTGTCCTAATGCCCTATGACATTACTCTGAATCAGTCAGACCCCCACATTCCTCATACCTTCCCGGTGGTCCCACTGCATACTGTTCTAATTAAGAGTGATCGCTGCTAAATTGGGTTTCTCAGATAAAGGCCTCCCTCAGATCTCTGCTGTCTGGCTCCTCTCACTGTTACCTCTATAAGCTCTAGCCCCAGACTCCTAGTCTCATCACTCGGCCTCATCCAACTACGTCTAGACTACCAACTGTCTTTTTAGTCTTTTGAACCTCCCATACCTGTCCCCCTCAAGACACTGGCACCAAAACTGCCAGTCTCAGGTCAGGCATGCTAAGGTGAATAACCAGTCATTCCCTACTCACAGGAAGGGGCTGATACAAAAACAAGTACAAACATGTATTTATTTAACCTTTTTAATCAAGGTGGTACAGCCACAAGTGACTCATTTCCAGGCACATCCTGGGAGAGGGGGTAACGAGGGAATCTGTATACCACCTGTGTATACTACATGCTGTAGGACTTTCCTATGCAATCTTGCTGATTTCGGCATTGGCTTTGATCAGGAAAACCTCCATCCTGTTTGCTTCCAACTCCTGATCTGCAGATTACTAGCTCTGAAGAAAAACAATTAAGTTTTATTATCACATACTCAAGTGGGAGCTTTGGGGAAACACATCCTACCTGTTCAACTGCTCATGAGCTCTCTGCAGTATTCTCTTTTTAATATTCTTGTGATGATATACATATTTGTGATTTCAGGATGAGCTGTTTGCCTGCCTGGAATGTTCTTTAGGAAATGATCCTGTTAACTTATCTAGTAAACAGCTCAATAAAGACAAAGGCAAACAGCAAGGGCTATATAACAAACGCATGCACATACATGCACAGCAACAGAAAGGGTTAAAATAAAAATACCGTTTCAAATCCTCTGTGTGGATGGTCAGGAAAGCCTGCAGGTTTTGCCACTTTAACTTCATCCAGCATAAGGAAAGGATCAAGATTTCGAAGCTGTAATTAGAAAGAATTTGTGTTTTGTACAGTCAGAATGCAATCCAAAAAATGCATCTCAGCCTGAGGATCAGGAAACAAAATTACTCAATTTATTATACAAGTACGGTATATACAGTAGTAGAAATTTGAAAACAAAAGATATTTTGCCTGGTATTATTTTTTTAAGGGGAAATTGTTTAACCAGGAAAGGCACACTAAGCCAGAACTTGTTTCCAGGTGTGACCTGGGAGCACAAGGAAGTTAAATGACTTGCTCAGGATCACACAGTATGCAAGTGAGGGCGTTGGGATTCAAACTCAGGTCTCCAGGTTTGCAGCTCATTGCCCTTAACCACTACGCTATACTGCCTCCTATAATTTTTACTACACATGCTGGACTATAATGTAGACTGGGGTCAACTTGGAGTTTGTTTTACAGTTTCAGCCTGTGATGAATAGCCTTACTTAGTATATCTAGATATATATACACAATATAGATGTATCACAGAAAATCCCATTGAAATGTATTTAACATAGTGAACAAGGTAAGCAAACAAAGAACAAAACATCACCAGTTGCGAGAATTTCATATTGATATATACAGTAGATATATAGGGAATACATAAGGGGTTACAGCAGAATAACATATTTATCTCCACTAATGAGTGTTGAGATCCAGAACTCAGAAGCGACAAAGCTACAAGTTAAGTACGAAGGTTTTAATCACTCATGTTTCAGCATAAATGTGTTATTCCACTGCAACCCCATGTATTTTGGTTTTTCAAAGAGCATTTTCTCCCCAGCCAAGCTCATCTCAAGGATATGACTTGATCCAAGAGAGGTTTCCTGTTCAGACTCATCAATCCCCATCTCTCCCCCCCCCCCAACCGGTCCAGTGCCACTCTGACTTACCCCACAGCTTCCTCCCTATGGCAGGGGTTCTGGGGAGAGGGCCATCCTGCCCCAGAGGCAGACCAGTGTGTGGGCTAAGATCCTATGTGGCAGGCACTGTGATCCAGGGGGGTCCAGGAACCCAAGCCGTCATACAGACAGTGCATATGCTTTTCTCCCTACTTTCCTCCCTCCTCCCCGATGTGAGTGCAGCCATCCTCATGGCCTCCTGCACACACAGGACACCCCTGCTGCAGGGACAAGCTTCATGGTCCAGCTGCAAGGGGTTGCTGGGGTTAAGAAACCTGCCATCAACCCTCTCTGGTTGAGGCACATTGCAATTTGGCAGCTCTACCAGCCAGGCCTGCCTCCTGATGCAACTACCAGAGTCTGCTTCTGAAGACAGGTCACCTATACGGCAGCATCCGAGGCCATCGGGGCAGATCCAGTCCATTATGTATTTGACTGGGTGGAGTCCGAGTATCTGCATCAGAGCAGAAGAAGGATCTGGGAGTGATGATCACTAGTGACCTGAAGCACTCCACGCAGTGCAAAAGGCAGCAGCAAAGGCAAACATGATGCTGGGATGCATATCTAGGGGGATCAGTAGTAGGAGAGAGGAGGTTATACTGCCTTTGTACAGGTCACTTGTAAGGCTGCATCTAGAGTATGGAGTTCAGTACTGGTGCCCGCAACTCAAAAATGACATTAACCTGCTGGAGAAGGTCCATAGGAGGTCTACAAGGATGATAGTGGGTCAGCAGGGTAAGGCATACAAGGAGAGGTTGAGAGCATGGAACATGTACTCCCTGGAGGACAGGAGGGAGAAAGGGGACATGATTGGGATCTTCAAGTACTTGAAAGGGTTAAATAAGGTTGATAAGGACAGTCTCTTTAAGCTGAGTGGCAACCATAACACTAGGGGGCACACTCTTAAGCTGGAGGGTGGGAGGTTTAGGAGGGAGGTCAGGAAGCACTTATTCACAGAGATGGTCGTGGACACTTGGAATGCACTGCCAGAAGAGGTCATCTTGTTGAAGACAGTGGGCAGCTTCAAGAGAGGCTAGGCTAGGTATAGGGAGAGGTAAGGATCATGGGTAGGGAGGAAGGAAGGTTGGGCAGGGACATTAGTTCAAGCTGTGGACCCTGCAATATGAGTAGACTTGATAGACCAAATGGCCTTCTTCTGCTGGCTCCTTCGTAAGTTTGTATATTTATACAAGGACTGTGAGGATACAATTTTGCAAATAAATGCATTTATTTCCACATGTGACAAGCCTGCAGTGGAAATATATAATTTATTTCAATCTTACTGTAGGTGAGTTATCTGCATTTATTTCCACTTTAGGTTGGCCACAAAGGAGCTCTTAACCAATGGGAGAAAAGCTTGAACAATGCCTGACGATATCACAGTGGCATCTGCTGCAGTTAAAAACAGAGCTGTAAAATCAAACAGAGTGAGAGTAAAACTTCACTGAAATAACTTATTTTGCCAGAGAGGCAGTGTCATTGTATAAATTATATGCCATGGCTGGTTTAATATGATGATTGTTATCTGTAGGTTTAACCTCTACAGACCTCACCCGAGGGTCTGCCACTCGTGAGATCATAGAGGTCAAAAACCTGCAGATAACAATAAATGTGATAATTTTAGTCAGCCCATGGCATATCCCATATATACCACACTACTGTTAAACAGCTAGTGTACTGCCTGAAACTAATATTAGATTTTAAACGCAGCCAACCATTACCTTTCATATCTGATAAACTTTTTATTTTCCCTTTATTTAGCTAGAAGATTGTTTACCTGATGTTAGTAGGTGTGCTGTGTGTAACAGCTCTTAGCCTGGCAGCTGACATATCTTGCTCTACTGCCCCATACTAGATCATCAGCATTGTGACCTCACTGACTGTGACATCACTGCTACTTTGAAACAGCAAGTGAGTGACTGCCAGGTCATTCACCTGTGATGTCACTGTCAGTGAGCTCATAATGCTGATGATGTAGTATGAGGCAGTAGAGTTAGATATGTCAGCTGCCAGGCTAAGAGCTGTTCCACACATCCAGCACAATATTATCACATAGAATGCTTTCTGATGAGCAAAAGAAAAATACTTCAGAAATAAAAGATTACAACTCACTGCTACTTGAACTTTGTATTATTTTCCTGTCTGCCTGTTTTGACTCCACTAGCTCTTTAATACTTGTATTGTCGTTTCACCTTTTTTTAAGCTTAACAACATCCTCTTTTTCCACTGTAAACTCTATCTGATCAACTGATCTCAGTGTTCTACCCACAAGTTCTAAGTAAAGAATAAAACATGACAAGGTGTGGTTTATGGTCTGATAAGAGCATGTCCCAGGTGCATAATTAGGCATGAGGCACTTGTGCCAAGTGCCTTTAGCATCTGGGAAGTGCTCTTATCAGCTCATAAACCATACCTCAGAGAGTCTTATTCTGCTTATAAAATGGTTCCCCCAGTAAAAAAAAGACATTAAAAGGTTCACAAATCCAAATAAAAACTGGCAAATACTCTAAAATAAATCTTAGTAGAAAAGTAGTCCTTGTTGTTTAATGAAAAAGGCAGTAAAGGGAATTAATGTGTCTGCCTCCCCACATACTCCCCCATACAGAGAGATAGACCCTCAAGAATGTATTTTTATGCCCCCCATCCCGACATACATAAGCACAGTTCACAGGGTGTTTTGATTTTTTTTTTTTTTTTTGTAGGCTTTTCCCTTTGTTTTGACTGTTTGTGGTGGCGAGTGTGTCCGTTACCAGCCAACGTACTAAGCACTTTTCTCCAAGTGCTTTTGTGAGCAAGTGGCTTTCAGCATTTATTTATTTTTATTTTTATTTTAGTTTTTGGCAACCGGTTAAGGTCCACTAGGCACAAGTGCCTGTTTTCAGGGGCAACCTGGGAGCACCGGGCGGTTAAGTGACTTGCTCAGTCACACAGTATGCAAGTGGAGGTTGTGAGAATCAAACTCAGGTCTGGTCTGCTGGATGTACCAAGCTCGTTTACACCTCGTTCCTCTATCCTCCAGGCTATACTACCAGTAATTTTTTTTTTTTAACCGTGTTTCAAATAGCTAGTGGATGCATGGGTGTCAGCTTTGATTTGAAAGCAGTTTCAAAGAGCAGGTGGAGGCGCAAATGTCAGCTTTGATTTGAAAGCTGTTTCTTGCCAGCACGCGTGACAGTGCTCAGTGGATCATGGGCAGGTGTCTGTGAAGGGAAGATTGTTGCCGGCTCTTTCTGTGCTGGAGGCAGCACAGGTTGGAGTTTTCATTATAAATGTTTCACTTTACCTCACTGGATTGGAGCACTTCAGCACTGTTACAGAGCATTGGGGGTCCAAGTTACCACTACAGCACGGAGGTTGGCACAGCGATCTCTGTTGTCAGTCCTGACTGCCTAACTGACTGAAGAGATACCAGCTGGAACAATATACACTGAGCAGGACATGGCCAAAGGAACCTCATAGCCAATCAGGAGGAAGAACACTCCCAACCCATTTTATAAGTGGAAATAAAATATTCTAAGACCTGATATTCAAGCATTTAATATGTCACTATTCATTTTAGTGCTGCACTAACTCAGAGGCCAAGGGACTGCTCTCCTCCTCGGGTTGGGGGGAAAGGGGAGAAAAAATTACTCACCATAGTAATCTTGTTTCTTCAAAAGGATCACTCATTATGATTAAACTGATGTAGTCAGCCTCCTGTGTTGGACTGCCCGGAGAGATAGAACTATATGAAAATGATGGAACTCTCAATTGGCTCATGCCAATTTGAAACTGCATCCTGAGCAACTGCTGCACTCTGAGTGCTTTACATTCTTATGTAGCCTAAACTGGGTATAAGACCCACTAGCTGGAATAATATTTCTATAAAATAATTTTTGTCCTCTCAGGTCAAAAAAACATCCCAAGAAGTAAACCTAAAAAACTTGAGACCACAAGGGAACCAACTGGTTAACAAAAGGTGAGTCTCCAGCCTGAGCCTCTACATTGGGTATGCCAGCATAAGGTTCACAGTTTGAATTCCCCCAGAACTTGAGACTAAAGGTGATTCGGACCCAAAAGCAGACAGAAGGGTTATCCTGTTTGTTACCTGTTCACACTATTGTGCTTGGAGGTTGGCACTGTGGGAGCAGAGGGCCTGACCTGCTGAATGCGTTTGTGACAGATTTGGTTAAAAGTGGTGCGATAAAATTTGGTAACATAAGCTTTAACTGTTCAGTGTGTCAGCTTAATATTGTACAGCTCACTTGCAAAATAAGGCAGTGATTTAATTTTTAAAAAAGGAAGCAGAACTATATAATTTTGCTTACAGTCAAGTTCCTACCTGTTTTATTTTTTTTCTAAAGTGCAAGTTAGAGTAGCCATAGTTAGGGAAGAAGATGGCTTCTGACTAAAGCAGGTACACACTGCAGACTACTTGAGGCAGTTGTATCAGGACAGAGGAGGCCTGCATGAGGCGAGAGCCACCAAGCAGAATCTCGTGGATGCCCTGATGGCAGCAGATGCCCAGAGCATCGAGTCACAGACTGTGACTGTAAAGGACCAAACCTTGGGCATGGAGGGGCTAGCGGTCAGTGCAGTGTCCAGATCCAGTGAGGATGACAGCAGAGCCAGTGCCAGCGAAGGGCCACGGCAGCAGGGGAAGGTTACCAGCATTCTGGAGCCAGAAGTAATCAAGCTGCACACTGAGTTGCACAGAATGGAGCTGGAGTTCCAGAGAGAAGAGAAGCAAGAACAGCGAGGCAACATGAACTGGAGAAGCTATGATTCCAACCACCAGGACCGAAGCAGGAAAGTGGCTTGGGTTTAACTGGAACTACAGGACTTGGTTACAAATTAAATTCCAAATTGATAGCTGAATTTAAAGAGGGGGAGGATATGGATGCCTTTTTAAATTCCTTTGAAAAAGTTTGTATTCAGGCAAACATTCTTAGAGGGTCCTGGAACTTCCAGTTATCCCCGTTACTTACTGGGAAAGCTCGGGATGCATTGGGTCAAATAGACAATGAGGACAGTAATGATTACATCAAACTTAAAGCTGCAGTGTTAAAAAAGTTTGATTTAACTGCAGAAGCATACAGAGCTAAATTCCGTAAGCTCAGGAGAAGCTCTGATATGAGCTATGAGAAGCTAGCAATGAAACAACATCAGTTTTTAAAATGTTGGTGGGAAGGAATTGAAGCAAACTCTGTAGATAAAATTGAAAATGCTATTTTGTTAGCACAGTTTTGTTTGGCATGCCCAGCAGAGCTGAAAACCTGGCTCTAGGACCAAGATCCCAAAACAGTGCAAGAGACTGCTGAATTCTCGGACCACTATGCCAAGAGCAGACCTGCTCTGAGAGCGAATGGGGTGGGTGTGGCAGTGCAGAAAGGGAAAAGCACACCTTCAGGGCAGCTAAAACCCTCACTGCCTCCACCGAAACCAGTTACCCCCAGGTTTCAAAGAAAATATCTTTCTGAGAAAAGAAAAGAATGTTGGGTTTGTAAAGAAACTGGGCATATTGCCAGACAGGGTCCCAAAAGGACGAGCAATAAGCCGCATGGGGCTAGGAAAGAAGTGAGTTGTTTATGTGTCCCTGGAAGTGTGCCTGTGAACATGAGGGAACACATGCACCTAGTCACAGTGAATGGTGTACAGACACAAGGGTTAAGAGACAGAGGGGCATCCCTGACATTGGTAAAAGGGGATCTGGTAGAGCCTGGTCAGCTTATACCCAATTAATTTGTAACTCTACAAGACTTCACTGGGGAGGAGAAAACATTGCCACTCGCTAGTGTTCTCCTGGACTGGGGTGAAACAGGGGGGAACCGTGCAACAGGTGGCTGTAGCCAAAACTTTAGCAGTTGATGTCATCCTTGGCAAAATCTCAAACAGGGGATGTGTGTGCAGTTATCCATAGCCAAGTGGCAAGGGAAAATTTTAGTTCCCTGGATCCCACAGAAGCCATTGTGGAAACTACTGGGAGGCTGGTTCCCCAGCCTGTGTCTCCTTATAGGGAGACTAATGAAAAGGGGGTAGAAATCTCCCCAATAGCAGTTAACCACACAGCTACAGAGGGTTACTCTGAAGAAGGAGGGGTAACCCATTGTCAAAGGTTTAGAGATGGCAATGATCCTGACTGCCCTGACGCTAGTGCTAGGGACCCTAGTTTAGAGACTGAAGGGGACCTGTCCCATGCCTTGGGAATATGTAAGGAGTTTGTAGCTGCTCAGAAAAGTGACCCTAGTCTAGAGAAGCTGAGAGCTTGGGCAGACTGATGAAGCACAGGGAGGTGACGGTAAACATAAGGTTTATTG
This sequence comes from Neoceratodus forsteri, assembly GCA_016271365.2. NCBI lineage: Eukaryota > Metazoa > Chordata > Ceratodontiformes > Ceratodontidae > Neoceratodus > Neoceratodus forsteri. The sequence goes on along the minus strand of CM057459.1, from coordinate 1,278,207,611 downwards.
GGAAAATGGACTGATGTATACTCAAGATGCTAAGACAAAGGGAGGGGTGATAGGCAAGCAGCTTGTCATTCCCCAGGGTACCGTGACCAGTTGCCCAAGATTACACATGATATTCCCTTGTCTGGTCATCTGGGAATCACACACACTACACAGCGGCTGGCCCAGAATTTCTATTGGCCCAACTTCACCCAGCAGGTGAAGGAGTATTGCAGGTCTTGTCACCAGTGCCAAGAAAGGGAGGGCAGGTAAGAAAATCCAAGCCGCCCTAATTCCATTGCCCATAGTGAAGAAGCCATTCCAAAGGGCGGGAATGGATATTGTGGGGCCTTTAAATACCCCCAGCTCCTCCGGGAAGAGGTTCGTCCTGACTGTGGTGGATTATGCCACCTGGTATCCAGAGGCAGTTGCCCTATCGTGACTCAGGACAGACAAAGTGGCAGATGCCTTACTTGGGATTTTCTCCCGTGTTGGGTTTCATCAGGAGGTTATCACCAATCAAGAGGGTTCCTTCATGTCGGACCTGATGAAATGTTTGTGGAAGAAGTGTGGGGTGGTGCAGAGGTGCACAACACCTTATCATCCACAAGCCAATGGGCTTGTGGAAAGATTTAATGGTACCCAGAAGTCAATGCTCCAAGCGTTTGCTGAACAGCATGGGAGGGACTGGGAGAAATACTTTCCTCACCTGTTGTTTGCATACAGGGAGGTGCCCCAAGAGTTCATAAGATTTTCCCCCTTCAAGCTCTTATATGGACACCAGGTACGTGGGCCCCTAGACTTGATCCAGGAGGACTGGGAAGGCAAGCACACCACCCAGGGAACTCCCATACTGGATAACATCCTTAGGTTTAGGGAAAGGCTGAAGAACCTTATGGGGTCAGCTTAGATCAACCTGGCAGCTGCCCCACAGAAACAAAAAGTGTGGTATGACCACAGAGCCAGAGCTCGCTCGTACACAGTGGGTCAGGAAGTCATGGTCCTTATTCTGGTCCAGAAAGACAAGCTGCAGGCTGAGTGGGCAGGACCATACAAAGTAGTTAGGAAGGTAAATGACATGAACTATATCATAGAATTACCTGACAGAAGACATACAGAAAGAATGTACCATGTCAACATGATGAAACCATATGCTAATAGGGCTGACATGGTGTTTGTAGTATGTAGTCCTGGGGAGGGGACGGACGAAGGAGACCCCCTTCTGGACTTGCTGGAAGAAAGCAAGTGGAAGTCCTCTGTGGATGCAGTTAAACTGTCTCCCCAGCTGGCCCCAGACAAGATCCAGGAATTAATGGAGGTTTTAGCAGACTTTAACCCACTGTTTAGCGCCAAGCCTGGACTAATCCCCTTAGCAACGCACGATGTAGAGACAAAGACACATATGCCCATATGGCGAACAGCATATCGGGTGTCAGAGGCTGTCCAAAAGGACATTAGGAGGGAGGTGGAGAAAATGCTGCATTTAGGGATAATCCAGAGATCCCACAGCCCCTGGGCCTCACCTGTAGTCCTCGTGCCCAAGCTAGGTGGCTCTACTCATTTCTGTGTGGACTATCATGGACTGAATGCAGTCATGAAGTCAGACGCCCACCAAATGCCCTGGACAGACAAAATCCTGGACAAGTTGGGAAGGGCGATATACCTTACGACTACTGACCTGACAAAGGGGTATTGGCAGGTAGAGATAACTGACAGAGCTAGGGAGAGGTCGGCCTTCATCACTCCTATAGGCTTATTTGAATTTAAAGTAATGCCTTTCGGAACGAAGAATGCCCCGTTTTCCAAAGGTTGATGATCCAGGTGTTAAATGGTGCTGAGGAGTACGTCGTGGCATACCTGGATGACACTGCTATCTTTAGTGCCAGCTGGGAGGAACACCTATCCCACATTAGGGAAGTGCTGGGCAGGATACAGAGGGCCAGGCTCACTGTCAAAGCTGAGGAGTACCAGGTAGCCATGGCTGAAGTGGCATACCTTGGGCATATTGTAGGCCAGGGACAGCTCCGTCCTAACCAAGTAAAAATAGAGGTGATCAAGGCATGTCCCAGACCAAAAACATAGAAGCAGGTCAGGAGTTTTCTAGGGACAGAAGGGTAATATAGGAAATCTGTACCCAATTACAGTGCCCTGGCTGCTCCCCTGTCTGACCCGGTAAAGAAAAAGATGCCTAAGAAAATTACCTGGGAACCAGCCTATGAAAATCCTTTACCAGACTGAAGGAGGCACTGTGCAGTGCTCCTGTATTGACAAGTCCTGACTATAGCAGACCCTTTATAGTCCAGACTGACGCCTCAGATGTGGGTATTGGGACAGTACTGAGTCAGAAATCCAACCAAGGGAAAGATCACCCTGTAGTGTACCTAGGTAAAAAGTTGCTTCCCAGGGAGCAGGTGTGGAAAAAAGTGTGTCTTGCCATAGTGTGGGCCCTATACAAGTTAGAGCCATACTTATATGGGCAGCATTTTGGAGGTACAAACTGATTACAACCCCCTGGTTTGGCTGACACAAATGGGAAAATTAATGGCAGACTATTAAGATGGAGTCTTGCCTTGCAAGGGTATGACACGACGATCTTACATAGGGTTGGAGCGACCAATCAGAACGCAGATGGCTTATTGTGTCTGTATGAGGAGTGAACTGACTTGTGGAGCTCATTCCATGCAGGGGATAGAGCCCCAAATTCAGTCTAGGTGAGGGAGGATTGTGACACTTGGTGAGCTGGCTATGGTTATTGTATGCTATTTGTAATATAAAAATATAGTATGTGATTGTCTCACATAAGCCAGCCTGTGCTCCATGAGTGCCCCCCCAGGTTTCAGTGAAAACTACAGGATATATAATTGACCAGGAGATCTCTGTAATGTAATTAACTTCCTTGAGAAATTGCATTTAATGGCCTTTTTATGACCTGTTGCTGCTGCTGAAGTTGGGAAGCTAAATATGCATTTTATTACAGGACAGGACATAACTTGGCCAATTCCTGTTGGCTATATTCACATCTAAGTGACATATGGCAGAGTTGTAAAAACCTTTGATGTTCCTTGAGAAAATAAGAAACCAACCACCAGTTCATAGGAAAGGCTTGATTAAAAATTGTCATAATTTGGGAAATGAGTTTTTGCTGAAGTCACAGTATTTAAAATATCTCCTGACAGGAAATCATGGTTGCAATTTTGTGGTTCTAAAAGGAGTAGCTAGATGACTCATAGAAGGGGTGTGGAGAGACACAGTTTAAACTATACTGTGTCTGAATTGTTGATACATTCCATCTTGGGACTCTAGAAAGACACACAGCTCTCTGATATAAGGCACTTAAAGAGGTGATACATTAGATAAAAAAGTCTAATTGTACTGCGGTAGGAGTTTTGTTTGTTCTTTGCTTTTCTTTTAAGTGATTGTATGCTCTTTGATATATTGTTCTGTGTTTACATTTTTCACATTTTTATCCATTTTTAGTAAAACGTATTATTCATGCCTGGGTGTCTCTCAGTTCTTTTTGCATGTGACATATAGAGGGTTGAGACTGACAAAAAACTGTTCAAAAGCTTGATGGTGTTACTAAACTGGGAAAAGGTAAGAATATACTTAAGGTCTTTTATAGAGTTTTAAGGGTTCATTTTGGAAGCCTGGCTTGGTGCCCCTGGTGAAAGATTGTACCGCAATCCCCGAAGAGGGTATGTATCTGAGCCTGTACACTGGGTACACTAGCATAAGGTTCACAGTTTGAATCCCCCCAGAACTTGAGACTAAAGGTGATTCAGACCCAAAAGCAGACAGAAGGATTACCCTGTCTGTTACCTGTTCACACTATTGCACTCGGAGGTTGGCACTGTGGGAGCAGAGGGCCTGACCTGCTGAGTGCATTTGTGACACATAGTACTAGTGTTGTCTGTTCTGACCTGCACCACTTTATTTTGAAGATGTGGAGCAAATACCTGCAGGGCTAGGTACACTACTCTGAGCTCCAGCAGATTTATGTACAACAGGGATTCTTGAGGAAACCATGTGCCACTTGCTGTATAATCCAACATGTGTGCTCCCCAACCCAAATGGGATGCATCTGTTGTAAGAACTAAGGAAAGTTGTTCCTTTGTGAAAGGCACACCTACCTGAAGGTTGTGCTTGTCCAGCCACCACTGCAGTGCCTGAAGCAGGCAGTGGGTGACTGGGACCAGTTTGGACAGGGGATCTGTCCTCTGCAACCAATATTGTCTTAGGTGTAACTGGATGTCTCATTTGGAATCTGGAACCTAGTACCACTGTGGTGGCAGCTGCCATGTGGCCCAGGAGCCTGAGGAACTCTCTGGCTGGTTTGGGTTTTCCTGGCACAAATGAGCTTGCAATCCACAGAATGCTGTTTACCCTGTCCTGTGGCAGAAAAACTCTGCCTAGACTGGTGTTTAGTTCTGCATCAATGAATTGGAGTATCTGAACTGTTATTTGCTGAGACTTCTGTTCGTTTATGAAGAAACCCAGGGATTCCAGAGTAGACTTTGTTAGTGCTAAGGCCTGCTCTGCAAGTTGTAGAGATGGACCCACTACTAACCAGTCCAGGCAGGGAAAGACTGACACCCCTTGTCATCTCAGAAACTCCACTACCACCGCTAAACACTTTGTGAAAGCCCTTGTGGCAGAAGTCAGACCAAAAGGAAGGGCTGCAAACTGATAATGGCCTGAGGCCAATCTGAAACTCAGGTACTTTCTGTGAGAAAGTCCGATGGGGATGTGGAAATAAGCATCCTTTAAATCTAGGGAAGCTAGCCAGTCTCCCTTTTGTAAAGTGGGAATGATTAGTGCAAGAGTGACCATTTTGAATTTTGGTTTCAGAATGTGTCTGTTTAGAAGTCTTAAATCCAGGATAGGTCGCAAATCCCCATTTTTCTTTCTTATAAGGAAGTATCTGGAGTAGAAGCCTTTTCCCCACTGGTTTAGGGGCACTGGCTCCACTGCCTTGATTGCTAGCAGATGTTTTACTTCTGCTTCCAGTAGGATTCTGTCTGCAGATGTAACTGGTGCAAATGTTCTTGCTCTCAGCTTGGGGACAGATTTGAAGCTGAGTGCCAGACCCTGGCTCACCACCTCCAGGACCCACTTGTCTGTGGTGATGGTATACCAATCCTGGAGGTAATGAGCCAGTCTGCCACCCACTGGTGGGTTTATGACAGGGGATGCGACCTGTACTAGCCCATCAGGGGTTCTGAGTGGGCTGTACTTAAATCACAGGGGAGGAGAAGCTCTCATCATGGCTCTCCTGCCCCTTCATTGAAAATATCCTCTAGGCTGTTGCTGCAGCTGAGAGGCCTGAGCCTGGAAAAATGGTCTGGGATAGGATCCCCTACCCCTGCCTCCCCTAGTTTGGGCCCTATAGGATGTGGAAGGCCTAGCCTTAGAATTAGTTCTATAGGTGGCCTTGTATTCTTCTGCCTTCTTCATATAGGCCTCTGTTTTGACACCAAACAGTGAATTTTTCTCAAATGGAAAGTCCATGCCTTGGCCCAGGTGTCCACGGTCAGGTCTGTGGCCCTGAGTCAGGCAAATCTCCTAAGGGAGACAGATAGTGCCACCAACCTGGCTGCAGAATCGTTAGTGTCCACAGCCATGTGGAACTGGTATTTTGTGGCATCTAAAGCAGCTCTTGCTGTATCTTGTAGATCCACTGCCACGTCACCTGGCAATCTGTCAGCCAGGGCTAACACTGCATTCCAGAGTGCCTTCTGGTATTGCACTGCATAAGCCATATAATTGGCCTGTCTAAGTATGAGTGAGGCAGCCATACACCCTTTTTTCCCCATTGCATCCATCTTCCGAGAATCCTTGTCTGGTGGATGGGTAGCCAAGGGAATTCTGGCTTTGTCGCAGGCAGCAGCCTGCACAACTCCTTCAGGGTCAGGGTGGCTGAATAGAAAATCAGCTGTTGTCTATCAAGCTGATATTTCTTATCAGCTTTTCTGTCAACTTCTGGAATAGAATTAGGAGTTTGGAATATTTGTAATGCTGCCTTCTTCAAGGACTTATGCATAGGCAGTAATAAACGTTTTGTGGGGGTTAGCCCCATCATATCCAAAAATTCTGCTTCCTCCACATCCTCCTCTGTCTCCTGTAGAGGGAAGTTGAGTGTTTCCAACATGCTTTTAACAAAAGCATAATGTGAGGTATAATCCTTGGGACCCCCGGGGGGGGAACCAAACTCCTGTTCTGGAGAAACTTCTGGATCTATCGGTTCCTCCTCAAAATCATCCTCCTCCTCCTCTGGAAAGGAGGCCTGCGGTTCCTGAGAAGGTGGAAATGGCAAAGGAACTGGGGCAGTCAGTATTGGAACTGCTACTGCAGCTTGCAGTGCTTACAAAACCTGTAAGGCCTTGGCAATGTCCTCAGCCGGGGGCATACTAGTTTTGTCAACTGGGAGCTCCTTAGCCTTCTCGGCCGGAGACGCAGTGACATGCTTTTCCTTACATTTTTTCTTAAGTAGAACAGGTTCAGTCTCTGAGTCCACTGTACTTTTTGACTTACCTTGCTCAACTTTATCTGATCCTTTATCAGGATCCTTAGCTTTATCTCCATCCTTTCTTGTGCCAGAGGTGGAGGAGCCACTTTCACCAGTATTAGTAGAAGCAGAGGCCATTTCTTCCAAAGTTTTGGACCTTTTCTCGAGAGTTTTAGGACAAAATGTTTCACAAATATCACAATTTGCAAAAATATGGCTAGTGCCCAGATAAAACACACACAACGAATGTCTGTCTGCTTTAGCTATGATCTGACCACAAGACACACAATTTGAAACCAGTGGTTCCTGTGTGTTTTTTAGACTTAACAACAGGAGCCTCTGACATTAAGCAGGAATCGCTTCAGAAAATATATTAAATTATCAGTTCATTAGAACTGAATATTTCAAATATAAATAAGCGCTAATGGTTCCGGGAACAAGGCGCTACTCGGTTCCCGACAAAAAAGGGAACCGAGAAACCAACAAATTTAAATACAATTTAAACAAGTATATGCGGTTAAGGAACCAACTGCAAGAACTAACAAATATAGCAAAACTGAGGTAAAAACCTCACTAGAAATAGCAGGAACCCTCGGTTCCAAGGAACCACTAATCACACAAAATATTCACACAAATTACAAAATAAACTAAAACTAAGGCAGCAATCTGAAATATATACTAAAAACACTACTTATCAACCAGATAAATGGATTTTGAAGAGGCTGAAGGAGAGCTCTCTGGGACGTCTTCACTAGGCAGGTGGAGTAAAGAATCTGAAGCACTCAGAGTGCAGCAGTTTGAAATTGGCATGAGCCAATGGAGAGTTCCATCATTTGCATATAATTCCATCTCTCTGGGCAGTCCAACACAGGAGGCTGACTGCATCAGTTTAATCATAATGAGTGATTCCTGGGGTTAGAATCACAGTGTTTGATGCATGCCTGGCCCCTAGGGGTGTGCTGGGGGATCACCAGAGCCAGCCGGGGTCTGGGGGAAGGGGCGCGCAGATGCCAATGTCCTCCTGGGTGCACAGGTTAACGTCTTGGCATCACTGCATGCTGCATCCCTCCAGGGGGGAACTGACTAAAGATAAAATCCCCCCGTGCCTCAGGACCACCTAGCTCAGCCACCAGCCCATGCATAGCTGCTCCGGGTGTACCCTGGACATTACCGTCCCCAGGACAGCCCTGCCATGAGGGGTAAATGCTCAGGGTTGGAAATAGTCTCACGGTTGAGTGTGCTCAGAAGTCGGGTGCTAGCCAGGGGTGAAGCAACTGCCAGGGAGCAAAAAATAATAAACTGAAAAAACAAAAAATAGGGGCAGGGGCCTTATGCAAAGGCCCCGGTGCATGGCACTGAACCGACAGTGTGATGGCTCTGAATATACCACTGTGTCCATGCAAATGTGGAATTCCCCCATGTGTACAGGGCACAGCAGTATATTCAACAGTTTCAGGAGCTAAACAGATGCCACTGAATGCTGCTGAAATCTTGCACTTATGCCTGCACACGAGTGCTCCCCATCACCTAACCTGGCACCTAGTAAGGGCACAGTACAGTATGTAGGTACAGAACTGCAGTTAGACATCATTGCATGCTACCATACCAGAATCGCACACCACAGGTATTATTTATTTATTTAGTTTTTTGTTGACCGGGTAAGTGCACTAGACAAATCCTGCCTATTTTCAGGCACGACCCGGGGGAGGAGGATACAGATGAATGCCAAATGACCTTGAACCAGATTAAGCTGTTGGTGGTATTTTTAGTGAATGAGAGAAATTTGGCCAGGACACCGGGGAAATTCCCCTACTCTTTTCGATAAGTGCCATGAGATCTTTAACATCCACCTGAACTACCACCAATCCAGGCAGATGGGACCTCGGTTTAACATCTCATCCAAAAGAGGTATGAAACCAAGCTGTGGATTTAATATTAATATATATATACATATAGGGGAGGGCAGTGGACATGGCCTATCTGGACTTCAGCAAGGCCTTTGACACTGTGCCACATAGAAGACTATTACACAAACTGAGGAATATGGGTGTGGGCAGGACAGTAGTGTGGTGGGTAGGTAACTGGCTGGGTGGTAGGACACAGAGGGTGGTGGTAAATGGCTGTCACTCCACAGAGGGAAGAGTGACCAGTGGGTACCACAGGATCAGTGCTGGGACCGGTCCTATTCAACATCTTCATCAGTGACATTAGCGAGGACATAGAAGGCAGAATTTCACTGTTACGCTGATGACACAAAGCTCTGTAACAGAGTAGACACACCAGAGGGTGTAGACAGAATGAGAAGGACCTGCAGAAACTTGAAGAATGGTCAGGGTTTGGCAGTTGAAATTCAATGCAAGAAGTGCAAGATAATGCATATGGGGCACAAAAACCCTGGCACAATATATCAGTTGGGGGTGAGGATATAGCATGAACCAAGCAGGAAAGGGATCTTGGGGTTGTCATCTCTGATGACCTCAAGGTAGGAAACAGTGTGACAAGGCAGCAGGTAAAGCAAATAGGATGCTGGGATGTATAGGCAAGGGCATCACCAGCAGGAAAAGGGAGGTCATAATTCCTCATACAAGACACTAGTGAGGCCCCACCTGGAGTACAGTGTACAGTTCTGGAGACCATACCTACGTAAGGACATAGACAGGGTAGAGAAGGTTCAGAGGAGGGCAACAAAGATGGTGCATGGATTGCATCACAAGTCCTATGAAGACAGGTTGAAGGAACTGAACATGTACTCCCTGGAGGAGAGGAGGAGAGGGGGATATGATAGAGACATACAAGTATCTTACAGGGAGGAACAGGGTGCAGGAAAACACTATTTTTAAGCGAAAAGATGTTCCAGGACTAGAGGCATGGGATGAAGTTGGAGGAGGACGATTCAGAGGAAACATGAGAAAGAATTTCTTCACAGAACGGGTGGTGGACAAGTGGAACACCCTGCCAGAGGAAGTGGTGGGGCCGAAACAATCACGGATTTAAGAATGCATGGGATAGACATAAAGGAATTCTGGAGGTCAGGGGTAAGGGCAACAGACTTCTAGGAAAACAAACTGAACTTACAAGCTCAAATGGGCAGACTGGGTGGGCCATAGGCCCTTATCTGCCGACACTGTCTATGTATATACACATACATATACTGTATATACACATATACACACACACACACACACACACACACACACACACACACACACACACACCATAAAAAAATCCTATACACGCACATCAGGACAGCAATGTCAAAGACCCCTTAAAACAGTGCAAAGTGGCAGTACATACCCCATCCATAACCTCACCGACAATCCCAACCACTCCATCTGAACAGGTGATATTACCCCCACTGGTGGCCAGTGGTCCCCCAATCATCACCCCAGACTGTCCAACTGATCCCCCCCAACTGTCCTAATCATCCAACTGATGCTCCCCCAGCATCCAACTAACCCCCCCAACACCGACAGTCCAACTTACCTCCCCACCCATCCTTCCTGCTCAGGACCCTCCACCCCATACCCCCTTCTCTCCCATATATGCCAATGCGACTATATGGCATTAGTGACGGTGACTGGCACAGCCACTCTACTCACCTCCTTGGCCACCTGCTGTCTGAATGAGAGGGAGTGAGGGATGGCCAATGTATTTATTATTTGCATTATCAGTGGAATCCTTAGCATAGACAATTCGGCAACAGCCCAATATCAGAGGTATTTCACATCATGGCGATGAACACAAGTTGGGATTCTATCCTGATGATTTATTAATCTAGTTGTCCAACTCTATTCATTTTCTTCCACACTTACGGGCAACTCTTAACCAATATTGTAGACTTTCTAGATACAAACTTAATGTAGAGAAGACGGCGGCCCTACATTTGCATTATCCCCCCCCCCCCGAAATTCAGAAGCGTTATCACTTTGAGTGGGACCAGGCCCAAATAAAATATCTTGAGATTAATATACCCGCAGACCTGATCACTTTATATCAGCAAAATTATATACCATTTCTAATTCAGCTTTATGTGGATCAAGACAGGTGGTCAATATAGTGACCATGAATTGCTGGCCATTTAGCTAATACTCAGTGTACAACACAAGTCCCTCACAATACCCACAGTTTACTTACCTCCCAGGAAGGCAAAAGAAGGATCTGAAAAAGTCATTGAGGTGCTCAACCGGCTCAGATTTAACAATGGAGTCATAATAACTGGTGACTTCAGTCTTAACAGGCTCAGCAAGGAGACTGATCCTCAGAAGGACCTGGTTACTATAACTGAACCCACTAGGCACAACTACAAGAGTAGTAATAGCACACTCCTGGACTGGGTCCTGGTTAGCTGCCCATCTAGGATATCTGGGGTCACAGTTCACCCTAGACTCCCTAAGTGACCACTCGCCTGTCACCTGCCTTTGGTCAAATAAAATCAAGAAGGCTGCTCCAACCTTAATAGAAAGTAGGGTCCTCAACAGAGGCCTTCTTAACTCTTTTAGGGTGGTGCTTGCCCAAATCAATTGGACGCCACTGGGCAAAATCCAGGACATAGACCTAGCTCTTCAGTACTTTATTGACAAGTTCAATGCTACTTGTGACATATTTGCCCCAGGAAGGAGAAAAACCAGTGGATTCTGTAATGGGTGGATCACCAGGGAACTGCTTGACTGTATGAGGGACTGGGACAACCTGTGGAGCAGGGCCAAGGACACAGGCAAGGGATATGATTATTAGAGATATAGGGTGGCTAGGAATAATTGCAGTAACCTTATAAGACTTTCCAAAGCAAAGTTTTATAAGGACCAGCTTGAGCAGTCGTGGGGTGATGGTAGGAGATTTTTGGGGAACATAAAGAAAGTATTAGGGAAGGAAGATAAAAAGCATCCCACAGTGCTCAACATAAATGGAGTCAGTGCCAAAACAGCTCCACAAGGCAAGAAACATGCTTGGAATAAACTGAACAAGGAACCACTGCAAATACCAGCACAGCCCAGGCAGAGATACAAAAATCTAGCTTTATTTTAAATAATCAGGATGATCAAGTGAGATTGAAACTGGTAGAATTTATTTTTGTCTGCACTTTGGATGCATCTGTATCTGTGGTGTTTTTATTAGATTATTTAAAATAAAGCTGGATTTTTGTATCTCTGCCTAGGCTGTGCTGGTATTTGCAGCGTGTTCAATATAAATAGAACTACCACCCAAGACTTGCTTACCATTGCTGACTCCTTCAAGTGAAGCTTTTACGGACCTTAGCTCTGTACTACCCCTGAACTATTTTAATGCTTCTGAACCTCCTCAAAACACCCCCAGCAAAGAATACAAGGATCCTAATTTCTATTTTAAATGCATCTCCATCAAGGAGGTTAGGAAATATGTAAAAAAAAGGTACTCCGCAAAACCAGACAAGGAAGCGATAAACTTGGCATGAAAATGGTTGCTCTCACCTTGAAAGAAGTGCTTGCCCCCATCACTAAAATATTCAATAAATCCCTCACACTTGCTAAATTCCTGTCAGTTTGAATCTTGCTCTAGTGACCCTGTTCACAAAAGTGACGATCGCACAAGCACTTCTAACTACAGGCTTATCTCGATCCTCTCCCCCCTCTCAAAAGCTCTGAAAAAACTAGTGGCCAACCAAATCACTGATTATTAGAGCTGTGCAGAATATAAAATTCTGCCCACAGAATACCCATGGAAGGACCATTCTGATTCCATGGAATTTCGCAAAATGTTTGCGAACATTCCACTGAATTCCACCAAATTTTAAATTTCAGTTATTTTGCTATAATTTTAAAAGTGTGTGTGCAATTAAAACCAAATTCAGAACATAAACAGAACACAATAATATACAAATGGGTGCCAAATTTCAGATTCATAAGTTGAAAGGGGGCAGAGGTGGCCAAACATTTAATCAAAATTAAATTTTCAGTTATTTTGAGATAATTTTACAATTTCTCATCCAAATTTCTCCACCATGTCTGGATTTAGAGAAGCACCCAACATAGGTGTATATACACCACATTTTAAGTCTCAAGCGTCAATGGGAGCCAAGTTGTAGATAGCTAAACATTTTGCAAAAATTTAGGTTTCTGTAATTTTAGTATCATTTTGATAGTATTCATTGAAATGTTATAAGATTTGACAGGTGTGCAGGTTATCACTACATTTGTATATGTACATAGTTTCAGATTTCTAGCTTCAAATGGGACTGAGTTATAGCTTGCCAAACATTGCCAACATTTACATTTTAGTTATTTCCCTCTAATTTTAAAACAACATATCCAAATGTAACCAGAGCTGAAGCATTTAAACTACTATACCACTTGGTCATTTCTGAAAATGTTCATATTTGTAGCTTTAAATGGGATTGAATTAAAAGTAGTCACACTTCCACAACATTTAAAATGTAATTTTGCAAGAATGTAAACTACAGATTTAAGCCCCTGAAACTTTAAAACTAGAGAATGCAATACCATGACATTTGGCAGATTCTTAGACCTTACAAGGAGACTGTGTGTGCCAATGTTATTAATTGCTTGCTGCCAGAAATGGCAAAATAATAGGGCTGTGCATGGACTGAATAGTATTTCCTGAATTCCATGAATAGTAGGCTTGCTGAATATTCAGATGGCCATGCTGAATAGTCCACTATTCAGCCACTATTAGGAACGTAATATTTGGTGGTTAGATTTCAAAATCTCACAGAGCTTTGTTGGCCAATTGGAAGCTGTTTTTGGAGCTCACAGCCAGGAACACCATGTGATCTCCTCATTCTGAGTGTGCAGCATAGAGTTCAATATATAAAGAGACTAGAGTGTGGACTCAAATGCCTCAGTTGAAGCTGCATGTCCACCATATTAGAGGAGGATTGAGGTGCCAGCAGAATAACAGGAACCCTTCTTGAAACTTAGCGAGCGGCACCAGCACACTGTTCTGACGCAATCTGCTGATCCAGTTGGGTAAGGAGCACCACTGACAGCAGGGAAATGATGAAGCAGACACATTCTGGTGACAAAAACAAGGTATGCTTGTTTGTCCTTTGCTTGTATAAGCAGTCTGTTACTCGATTGCTGTCAGAACAGTGTGCTGGTGCCGCTACCTATCTACTGCATTTGCAGCACCATCATTTCTTGTAGTACCCCTTGAGACCTTCATGACCATATAGAGATTGTCACTTAACTCCAAATATTGACAGAGTTATGGCCTGTTGAAGCTCCACTGTTATCCTATGGGAATCATCATGTTTTATTACTTGCTTTTTTCAATGGCCACAATTATTTAAGGGTGTAGCATAAGTTATTCTTGTAGTACCCTTTGAGACCTTTGTGACCATATAGAGATTGTCACTTAACTCCAAATATTGATGGAGTTATGGCCTGATGATGTTCCAGTGTTATCCTAAGGGAATCGTTATATAGTGTATGGAGAAGAGCTGTTCAGTATAGAATCCAATGACCCCCAAAACATTGTTCTGCTGCAGTAGTGATGTACGCAGTGCAGCAGAATGACTTTTCATTCTGTTGCACTAGGTACATCATACTAGTATGCCCACGTGTTTTAAAATTCCACAACAGAGGCATGTAATGCATGGCACTCTTTTAAAAACAACCGAGTAACATTAGTTTTCCAAAAAGCAGCCGTTAGCAAAGCATAGTGAGCACCATAATTGTCCATATATACCTCTGTGCAGCAATGTCCGCTGCGATTTTATCCAAGCTACTTTTGGACCACCAATAAAATTCATCTTGCAGCAGGAGATTCTTAAAACAGTAAAAATAAATAAATAAATAAATAAAGGAAAATGACCTGAGGCAAATCCATAGCTATCTTCGTGATAATGATGAGCACAGAGCCATACCAACTTCAGAGTTAGACCCTCTATTAGCAGAATTTATATTCACAATTAAAAGACTAGACAGCACTGACTATGAGCCATCTACATTAAGAGGCATACTGGACAGTGTAGACCGCCACTTAGAGAAACATGACTGTAAAGAATTCATCTACAAGTCAGCTGAAACATTTATCCCTGAGACCGTAAAAGCAAAACAGAAATTTCTGAAAAAAATGGGCAAAGGCAACAAGCCTAACCGAGCCGATGCCCTCACTGACACAGATATCGAAATGTTTTTCAATGTAGGCCTATATTTCGCCCTGAGGACTGCAGAACAATACCAATGAAAATGTGTGATCTACTGTTTTGTCGGGGACTCAGATGGAGCAGAATATTTTGAGTTAAATGAGCATCAGACTAAAACTAGGTCTGGGGAGAACACACGGGACGTGAGGCAGGTTAAAACCAGGATGTATGAGAGCCAAACCCCTGAAAGATACCCAATAGCTACCTACAGAAAATACAGGTCAGAAAGGCCACCTAAAATGCAAGACCCAGATGCCCCTTTCTGGTTGGCCGCAAATACTAATTACAAGCCCGGCATCTCCCATTGGTATCATGCCATGACTGTTGGTGACAACAAGATCCGTGGCATGATGAAAGCAATAACAATTGCAGCAGAACTACCAGAATCAAAAAAGATAACGAACCACTCAACCCTCAAAACATCAATCCAGCGACTGGTAGACAACAATGTTCCACCAACAGAGGTAGCCCAAGCGTCTGGACACAAGAACATAATTATTACTTCTTATCTGAGGGCAAACAAAAGAGGAACTCGATTTTTTCAAGCACAGGCACAAACAGTGTGTCTCACCTAGAGAGCTCATCTGCAGCTGCACCATCCACCTCTGTTCAGGCACCCAGAAATCCACTAAACAAGGTCTCCAACATGTGGATATCTGGTGGGGGTTGTGTGTTTAACAACTCCACATTAACCGTAAAAATCCTGAATCCATCTGGAGTAGCCAAATGCAAACGTGTGGACGCCATCGAGGACTCATCCTCTGAGTCAGATTAAGGTAAGTGCCCGTTGGTTCTCTCGCTGATCAGTCACCTTTTTTTTTTGTTACCTTGATCACTCCCCTCCAGCAGTAATCCGTGCAAGGAAATGTAGGTGGGAGTAATGAGTGTACAGTGTCAGGGGTCACAGGTTAATGCAGTATTTTGCTTCCGTTTTTCCTGTGGTAAAGAACCAAATTTTAACTGGGGGGGTTGGGGGATGGGTGAAGGTCTGAAAAGGCAGTAGTTACTTCCCCATGGCAAGTATGGTCTAAATGTAAGTAATGTAATATGTTTTCAACTCCTATTCTTAATGTGTTTTTTTTTGTTCTCCCCCTCTCCCTGATTTATACCCTCATAGTCTGCAAAGTGAAAATGTAACACTTCCCACCGGAGAGCCGCAACCAGTAGGTTAATTTTAAATGGGACTCTGTTGTTTTATATCAATATTGTGTGTGTTGTTAAAAAAAAAAAAAAAAAATAGTAAATGCGTTTATTGGAAACTTAAACTGGTATTGACTGTTTTCTTGCTTTTTTTTTTTCTTACTAAAACTGCGACTTCTGCTGCATACACTATACAGAACAGTGTATGGCTCCCGATGCACAAGGCTACTCTCCAACCTCATAGTTACTGTGGCGACTGTAGGACCTCTCGAGCTGTGCTCCCAAGGTCAACAGTCGCCACAGTAGCTTTCCAGCTGAGAGAACAGCCTGCATCGCGAAATCCTCACTATCTATGTTTTATTACTTGCTTTTTTTAATGGCCATAATTATTTAAGGGTGTGGCATATGTTATTCTTGTAGTACCCCTTGACTCCTTTGTGACCATATACAGACTGTTAGTTAACTCCAAATACTGATGGAGTTATGGCCTGTTGAATTTCCATTGTTATCCTATAGGAATAGTTATGTTTTATTACTTGCTTTTTATGGTTGTGGGCGGAGCCTACAGCCGTTTTGAGATCTGTAGCCTGAAAACGGCCGATCATGGCATGCTTCCATTGGACTTCTGGAAGTATCCTTCTGAAAATCCAACAGAGCTGGGAGCACTCCACCACAGTCGGCCGCTATGGAGTATACTTCCACATTCTGGTACGAGAGCTGCGCATGCGCAGTTCAGCTGGTGCCACCATCTTGGGAATGGCAGAATGCCATTCACTGCAACTACACATGTGTGAATGCCACACATGCGCAGTTGCATTGTCACCGACATCTTGCGGATGGCACTCCTCCCGCTCCCTCCCACTGCTGGTGTCCTCCCCACTCCCTCCATTCCATCCCAGCAGCAAATAAAACCCTCCCGCTCCCTCCCACTGCCGCTGTCCTCCCCACTCCCTCCATTTCCTGTCCCTGCACTGACATCAGGGTGCCCAATCCATGTGTTGGCATCATGTACCCCCCCAAACTCTTGTGGCACACTGGAAGCCCACCTCAGTGTGCCCAAATGTATGTTTTTTTTTCCCCTGTAAATAAAGAAAAATATCCCCAATGTCTTTTTTTTTTTACCTGTAAAACAGAAAGCGGTCCCTCATGTCAGCCCAAGTTCCCCTCCCCATCCCACCTCTCACTGAGCACCACTCCTCCTCTTATCCCCCTACCCATACTTACCTCCGGAGGTCAGGCGCCGTTATCTTTTCTGGACCGGGACATATCTGCACTCTTCAAAGCGAACTGCAAACTGAAGAATCAAAGGTAAGCATGGTATAATGGCAGTCAATGGGGTTTTCAACTTACAGTATGTTGATATATCAGCCATTTTAGGAATTTTGGCCCTAAATTTTCAACATGGGGTTCTTGGGACCCACCTTGTAATACTGTCACTGTCATTCGTTCACCGGTCCAGAAGTGGTGATTTAGCAGCTGCGTGAATCACCTTGGGACAGATTAATGAAATGACAGTGTCACTGTTCATGAAGTGGGGTCCCAAAGCCCATGTTAAAAATTTTTGAAATATTCTCAAAATGATTGCGCATAAGCGTGCGTTGTGCAGTTTCTACACAGCTCTAACTTTGCCAATTTTTAATATTTTCACTCCAGATTTTCAACATTGCCATTTTTGCACACCTCCTTATTAACAATACAGCTGTCATTTTTCACATCCTGCCCGAAATGTGTTTTTGCACCTGTGGCACAGAATGGCACGGACGCTTTGCGAAATCACCTTTCGGGACAAGTGAATGAAATGACAGTGGCACTCCTCATGAGGGGGTGTCCCAAAAAGGCCATGTTGAAAATTTGGTGAAACAACTACAGAAAATGGCCGAGTTACTCCCAGTCATTCAAAATTTTCTACGCACATGTGTAACTTTGGTCATTTGGCAGATCACCACAGCCATATCGGCTCTGGCTGGACTTTGTTTTAATAACCACAATTATTTAAGAGTGCAGAATATGTTATTCTTGTAGTATCCCATGAGACCTTTGTGATCATATAGAGATTGTCACTTAACTTCAAATATTAATGGAGTTATGGCCTGTTGAAGTTCCAGTATTATGCTATGAGAAGCATTATGTTTTATTACTTGCTTTTTTAATGGCCACAATTATTTAAGGGTGTGACATGTTATTCTTGCAGTACCCCGTGAGACCTTTGTGACCATATACAGATTGTCACCTCTGCATCCTCCTCCTGAAGCACCAGCAGCACAAGACAGCCTCTGACACCAGTGTACAAGCCAAAGTTCTGTGACCTCTGCATCCTCCTCCTCCTGAAGCACTAGCAGCACAAGACATCCTCTGGCACCAGTGTACAAGCTAAAGTGCCGGGACCTCTCCTCCTGAAGCCATTTTAAGGACTTCTGTAGCAATTCACTAATAAGGCAACTTTCCTGGCTGAATTCTAAATATCGAATGACAAATATCTGGGACCCGAATACCAAATGTTTGGCCAAATAGTCGGAAAAAGGTATTCACACAGCTCAACAAAATAACATCTGTACTTAAAGTCAAATCCCATGAGTATTTGTGAAAATTGTACAATTTAATGAAAAGTTCCATAAAACTGGAATTTGCTAATTGCACTCAGCCTTATCTGGAGGATTCTAATTAAAAGATAGAGGTATGAGAGGCAGGTAGTGCAGGAGGTGACCAGGTTCAGGAGTTAGATGCACAGTTTCACCAAGAAATGGACAGCTGAGCTGGGTAGTACCACAGTGGTAGACCCCCAGGTTGGAACAAGGAAGCATATCGTGTCAACAATTCCAGCCTGAATGCAGGATATTTAAGGATTACACCCAGTAAATTTATGATCCAAGGAGCCTGATGTACATGCAAGTCTGAGACTTAGAGGTTCTCAAAAAGATGTAGTGGGGGAAGACAATGTCTGGGGCAGCAGGAAGGAAGAATTCTGGCTATTCCAACAGGGTAGGTCAATTGGAAAAGGAGTAGGTGACATGTTTTAAGGGAGTTTGTCACTGTAAAGAACAAAGTGGATATCAGTAGGATCGGTAGTTCTACTGAGTCAATCTGACAATGGCAAAAGGGGGGGGGGGGAATAGCCACCCAGAGAGGAACAGCAGGACAGCAAAAAGCTCAGCCCAGCTTATCACATGAAGTAGTGATACGTGCAATATCAAGTTACACAAAAAGAATTCTGGATGGTTTGTCTATATGCTACTATAAATATGTGAGAAAATGTTACCAATATTTTTTTTCTATTGCAAATTTAAAACTGCTAAATCAATTTATCCAGTTGTGTTAGACACCAGGATACGATGACAATGGATATGCATTTCGAATGTTAAGTCTATGCCTGCAAAAGTATAAAAGTTACTAACATCCACATTTTTGAGAGATTTCACAAAATGTTGCAAATATTTACATAGTAAAGATCTGAACCCCTGTAACTTAAATATCTCTAATCCAATTCTCTCCATATTTAGACCATTCCATAAGCATTACAAAAAGGTTAATCATGCTAATTTACACGTCTAGTGCCAAAGGTGTCTGAGTTACATGCAGATGAAATTTTCCACGAAATTTCCTGCAAAAAATAAAATGACAGATTCTGAGCACATATAATTTTGAGACGATGCATCATATTGTCACGAAACCTGGCACATTATTAGAACACCCATCATCAAGAAATCATGCCAAATTTAAGATCTCTCACTCAATAGACAGCTGAGGTATATGCAGACAAATCCTTTCATGAAACTGCACACAAAAAATAAAATGACAGACTGTGAGCTCCTATAATTTTGAAACGATCTATTAATGTTATGATATTCAGAGTGCTATTGGCCCTCCACCCAAAGAACTTACATGACACATTTCAGAGCTCTGGCTTAAATGACAGCTGAGGTATAACCAAATTACTAAATTTAAAAAAATTCCATGAAATTCCGACAAAACTCTGGAATTTCACAAGAGTTCATAAAAATTCCACAAATTCAGAATTTTCCCATTCCACACAGCTCTACTGATTATCTGCAAAAATACAATCTTCAATGTGCACAGGAAGAGCCATTGCACGTCAGCTGCCTTGGTCAAATTCTTTGACTTTGTGCATAGGGCCCTGGATGGAGGCATGCTGGTGGGGTAAATTTTTATTGATCTCACCAAAGCATTCGACAGTCAACCACTCTCTTCTTACACAGCAGCTGCAGTATCTAGGCCTGTCAACCACCTCTCCTACAGATCACAGAGCATTAAAATAGGGTCTGCTGTTTCTGCCATAAAGAGGTCTCCCTGGTAGCCCCCTAAAGGTCCATACTTGGCCTGCTGCTTTTTAGTTTATTTCTAAATGCACTCCCTGATGCCTGCACTAGCAAAATCATTCTGTATGCTGATGATGTAGTCATCTTGAATTGCTACTCTCAGCTTGCTGAACTCCAACAAAATCTCTGGGCCATCTTTCACAAACTTGAAGACTGGTTTCAACAACAAAAGTTGCTACTCAACTACAAAAAAAATGAAAACTGCCAGCCTGGTGGCACAGTGGGTTGAGGCACTGGACGCCTTACCTCATGCTAAGCCGGCGACCTGGGTTCAGGAACGACCTCGGGTCGTCAGGGTGCCGGCGTGGGGGGGGGGGCAGGATTGAGCATGCCAGTGGGTAGCTCTCCTCTCCTGAGGATGATGAGAGTGAGTTGGCGCGCCCTCCTAGTTTCGATCCCACCAGGAGGCGGTCCGTTGGGTAGCATAGGCGGAGAGGGGGCAGCAAAGTATTGGGAGGTGGAAGGGGCCAAGCTGGCACCACGGGGTGCGAATCATGCCTCCACAAGCTCGCACAGCTGTGTGCTGGGGCCTCGGGGGAGGGGTTAGGGGAGAAAATCCATAAAAAATACCTGTGTGTCCCCATCACCACTTGGCGGGAGGAGGTGATGGGAACCAAAAAGCTAAATAAAAAACAAAACAAAAACATGCTCATCTCACACTATCAGCACAAGACAAGAAACCTTCTACTGACCATTACCAACAACAAGGCAGTCCCACTGGAGCAGGTAGACTGCTTTAAATGCCTAGGGGTCATAATAGATGACACCCTGTCCTTCTCGAGGCACATGAACAGGTAGTAAGAGCAGTCAATATCAGAATTGGGGTTTTATATAGGCACCGTCAATACCTTATGCCTACAGACATTTGCCTCTCCATCACCATCTCTATCCTATCAATAATTTACTACGGTCTGGGAGTGTACAGTGCTGCCTTAGAAACTACCCTAAAATGGGTGGCTACGGCACTCAATAAAGTATGTAGGCTAGTCCTTGGGGAAGATAAACTTACCCACACGTGCGCCTTGTATGAACAAACTAACTGGCTCACACTCAGAGACAGGGTCAAATTGCAAACTTGCCCACTAGGTAAAAAAGCTGAACTAGGCCTTAACTACCCCCACATCAGGCACATCATCCTGCCGGCTCACCCGCAGCATAACACAAAGAGGCATAGTTAGAGGTACCCTATGCATCCCTTCATAGGAGACATCTCGCCAGTGCTCGTTTGCCTACAGGGCTTCCCTCTGGCTAAACAAGCTCCCGGTTGGAGTAAACAATACAAAGAGCTTCTCTACCTTTGCAGATGAGCTGAAGCTATCCCTAATCAACACTAGAACCTGTGAATGCAGACATGCATAAGGCACTTACACCACTCAGTCAGGCACTTGCCATCCACATACTGTAAGTGCTTCACTGTGGGAAATCAGACTCCCTAACTTCATCTGATAGGATTTTAATCCACCGCAGATTAGCCCTTACTCCCACCTTATTCCTCCCAGCCCCTCTCTCTGCATGCCTGAGCTCCATTAATTCAATCTCATCCCTGTGACTTTCAACCTGCTCCTACACCCTCATTTCCTCTCCCCCTCACTACTGTCTTGCCACTCAATCCTGCCCTTACCTCACCTCCACTTTACTTCACCTATCACTTGTTGCTTTCCTAGCTCCAATTTTTCCAGTTCACCTCCGGGACTCTGCCTGTTGATCCCCTGCTCCCACACCCCTCTCCCTCCTCCCTTTACCTTCAACTATTTTGAAGAATTTAGGACCTGAAACTTGTGACAACACCTGTTTCCAAGGCAGCTGGTTATACCTCTCAAACTTGTTAATTGTGACTGCTTGTAATCAACTACAAAGCTACTGTCTTGTCCAGCTAGTATTCTTATGTTAGATACCTGTATTTCTGTCTATGTGAATTGTATCATTGTAACTGTTGTATTGTTTCTTGATGTGGAACCTTTGTAAAAGAGCTCATAGCTCAAAGGGTAATTATGAAGTGTTGAATAAATAAAATTATACAGTTTACGTTTCATCAGAGGATCAAGACTATTAAGATGATTGTCTTCCCTCACTTGCTTTATTTATTTATAACTACCCTGGCAGTTCCTCCAGAGTTGACATTTAGTGAACAGAATAAATGCCTCATGAGATTCATCTTGTCAGGTACTTGACCATGGATAGCGTTTAAGAAACTTCAGTCATTGAAAATGCACAGGGGAATGGCTCATTCACACTTTCTTAATTATTTTAGGGAAGCCCAGGTAATACATATTGCACCGTGGTTAGATTTGAATTATACAGTGTACTGGAAATCGCTCAGGTTTGTTGCTTTACAATATTCTATCAATATGACTCGTTTTGCTAGTCTTCCCCTGACCACTTGACAGATAACAGGTTCTCCAGAAACATTTTGTGTGTATGGAATGCACTTAGAATAGATAAATATCTTCGACAGGCTCTCCTTCCCCTAACTGAAATTCCTTATGACCAGACTTTTGTGCCTGCTCAGACAGACTCCCACTATAAATACTGGGAAAGACAGGGATTGGTCCATCACTTTCAGTTGTTTAGTGAAGGGTACTCCATACACCCCACTTGGGGTAAATCCCAATACTGACACTGTAGTGCATCCTGAGGGGGATGCTACACTCTTGAGGTGCAGTCTTTTGGATGAGACATTAAACCAAGGTCCCATCTGCCTATTCTCGTGGTTGTTCTGGTGGACGTTAAAGATCCCATAGCCAGTCTCGAAAAGAGTAGGGGAATTTGACCGGTGCCCTGGCCAAATTTCTCTCATTCACAAAAAATACCACCAAACAGCTTAATCTGGTTCAATTTCAGGTGGTTACCTTTTTTATCCCTTCCCCCCAGGTCGCCCCTGAAAAAGGGACTTCTAGTCTCAGTGGGCTTACCCGGTCAACAAAATTCAATAAATAAAATAAATATACCTTTGCACATCTGCAGCAATGCTATGCTCTCACAGCGGCAGATCATTACAAATTTTTGCAAATACATCACTATTTGACTAACAGATTAGGGCACCTTGAAGAATATTCAGAGCTACAACCCCTGATCACCCTGCTAGTAACCACACAAAATCAGGCATGCCACCCCACTTTATTTCCCAAAATTATTAGGCACTGATGGTTCCCCAGGAGGTAATGCTAGCTACAGTTCAGCTTAGGTGGAAAGTAGAACTGGGGATTCGGATACCAAAGAACAGATGGCTTGTGATTCTTTGCAGACAAGAAGCAATTACTTACCATAGTAATGTTGTTTCTTCTAATGAAGTCTTGCTGTATTCTGACAATATGCAGTTAGCCCCAGCACTTGAACTGCCCTGGAGAGGAAAGGGTTAACTCTATGCAGTAGCATAGAACGTTGAGTTCGAGCTCGGTTTTCAGACCTCTGTCTCTGGTACTTCTCAGTGTAACCGTCAGATTCTTATGAGCAAACTAAGTACTAAGTATGGAAATTGTTTAACTTTAAAGCCAAAAGGCAACAAACTTGGGTCCAAAAGACTCAAGTCAAGAACCCAAGAAAAAGGTAGTGACAAATATATAAACATAAAAGCAACAGCAATAAAACAACTACCCCACCCTTAAGAGGGAGGGGTACAAGGTACACCAATGAGGTGCAACACTGTACCTGCCTGCCCACTTCCCAAAAACTAGGTTCTGAGAGGGGAGGCAGGAAGGGAGGTCAGAATACAGCAAGACTCCATTAGAAGAAACAACATTACTATGGCGAGTAATTTTTTCTTCAAACAACATGAAGTCTTGCTGTATTCTGACAATATGCAGACTACCAAGCAGTTCCCCAAGGAGGAGGAAATACAGAACCTACTTTGAGAGCAGGCTCTGCAGTATTGCTGTACCAAACATAGCATCACTCCTAGCCTGGATGTCCAGAGAGTAATGCTTGGTGAATGTATGGACTGTTTTCCAGGTGGCTGCTTTACAGATTTCTACCAAGGGTATATCTCTGGCAGCAGCCAGAGAAGCAGCTGTACCCCTAGTCAAGTGGGCCCTCAGACCTGAAGGGGGGGGTCCTTGCCCAACTTGGCATAGCAGAATTATGTACAAGAGACAATCCACCTGGCAATAGTTCTTTTAGTATCAGGTTTACCTTTTCCCACTTCACCATAAGTAAGAAATAATTGACGACAGCCATTCCTGTGTGCCTTAGTATGCTCCATATAGTAGCTAAGTGCCCTTTTAATAGCCAAACTGTGTAATCTTCTTTCTCCTGAAGAAGAGTGGTCAGTGAAAAACACAGGTAGAGACACAGACTGGTTCAGATGAAAATCTGACACCACTTTTGGTAAGAGCCTCCTATTGGTTCTCAGGACCACCTTATCCCTATGGAAGGAGATAAAGTCAGGTTCAACTGACCAGACCTGTAATTCACTAATCCGCCTGGCAGAAGTGATAACTACCAGGAACACAGTTTTGCAGGTCAAGTACTTAAGCTTGGCCAAAGCTAGAGGTTCAAAAGGTGGCTGCATAAGCTGAGCAATGAAGACATTCAGATCCCAAGCTCTCTAAAGGGAGGGCTGATATGAACTAGACCTTTGAAGAACTTACTGGAAACAGGATGAGATGCCAGGGAAGAGCCCTTCCCTGCTGAAAGGAATGAAAGACACAGCTGCTAGGTGAATGTTCAGAGTTACAGGCCTAAGACCTAGGCCATTAAGGTGAACCAGATAATCTAAGTCTGTAGCAATGTCTGCAGTATCAGGCAGAATGCCCTTCTGAAAACACCAAATGCTGAATCTTTTCCATTTGGAATTATACGTTTTTCTGGTAGAAGGTTTCCTGGAGACCTTCAGAATATCCAGAACTCCCTGAGAAAGATGCAGGCCTGCATATTCTAACTTCTCAAGAGAAACAGGTTACTCACCTGTAACAGTAGTTCTAGGAGTGGTATATGTTGTTCATCCACACTCTCTGGCATGTCTCTTTCCCCTTTAAATCTTGCCAGAAGTCTTCAAGCTGGCTCCTCCCACCCACCTGGGTGGTATATACCTCGGCTCCGCCCCATGACGCCAGATCTTAGCCTGCTGGAAGCAAGGTGATGTGCCTAAAGCCGGGGAGGTCGGGTGGCGTGGATGAAACAACATATACCACTCCTAGAACTACTGTTACAGGTGAGTAACCTGTTTTCCTAGGAGCGTGGATATGTTATTCATCCACACTCTCTGGCAGACTCCTAGCAGTTCTCCGGGAGGAGGGAGGCAAGGCGCATACCCCTATTTAGGAAACTGATTGGAGAACCGAGGCCCCAAAACCAGCATCGCGATGTGACTCCAAGTCGATATGGTAATGGGTAATGAAGGTGTTTGCTGACTTCCAGGTAGCAGCCCGACAGATTTCCTGGATAGGGATGTTCCTGGAAGCAGCCATCAACGCAGCAGTATGGTGGGTAGAATGAGCTCTTAACCCTCTGGGAGGCTACTTGCCCGCCAGCTCATAACACAGACCTATGCATGATGTAATCCATCTTGTAATAGTCTGTTTGGCTTCAGGTCTGTCAGAAGTGGCTTCAGCGTAGGTGACAAACAGCTGGCGAACCTCTCCCCGAATTTCTGCCGTCCTCTCCTTGTAGTAGGAGAGAGCACATCTAAGGTCCAGGGTATGGAGCCTGTACTCGGCGTCCGAGGTGTAGTTAGGGTAATATACCGGCAGTCAACACCTGGTTAAGGTGAAACTCTGATACCACCTTCGGAAGGAATTTCAGGTGGGGGCGCAGGACAACTTTGTCCCTGTGAAAGACCAGATAAGGGGAGTCCATCAAGAGCGCCTGGAGCTCTCCTGTCCTTCTGGCTGATGTGATAGCCACCAGGAAGGCAGTCTTTCACGACAAATGCAAGAGCTCACACTTGTGCATGGGTTCGAATGGCTTGCCCATGAGATTCCCCAGTACCAGCAGAAGATCCCACGGAGGTGGAGGTTCACGCACCGGAGGGAATATGTGATTCAAGCCTTTGAAGAAGCACCCAACCACTGTCTCCTGTGCCAATGTTGACTGACCGGCCCATGCCCGGTAAGCAGAGATGGCTGCCAGGTGCACCCTAACGGTCGATGACCGAAGACCCCCTTTGGAGAAAGACCAAAGGCAGTCTAAAATGTTAGCCACAGAGCAGGATAAGGGGTCCAGATTCTTATCCTGACACCAAATGGAAAACCTTTTCCATTTGAAAGCATAACATTTCCTGGTCGATTCCTTACAAGATGCCTCCGCCATGATGTAGACATCCTCGGAAAGACCCAGAGCCTGGAACTCTAGCTGCTCAGGTACCAGGCTGTGAGGTGCAGGGATTGAAGGTCCGGGTGGAATACCTTCCCCTGGTTTCAATTATATCAGGTCCGGGTGTGTACAAAGCCGCTCCAGGGCCCTGCAACTGAGGCTGAGGAGATCTGGATACCAGAACTGGCAGGGCCAATCTGGGGCTACCAAGATCACTTCCCTTGTCCCTCCTCACCTTGAGTAACACCTTGTGGATCAAGGAAATGAGGGAAGGCGAGAGGAGGCCTGGGGTCCATGGCCTCAAAAGGCATCCCTCAGTGAGCCCTGCTGAGGGGGCGGCATGGTACAGCCTCAGCTTGGTGTTCTCCCTGGAGGCAAACAGGTCCACCAACGGTTTGCCCCAACAGGAGAACAGACTGTAGCTACCTCTGGATGGAGAAACCACTCGTGGGATGTCTGGCCTATGCGGCTGAGAGCATCTGCCAGTTGGTTCGAGACTCCTGCCACATGGATGGCAAGGAGATCCGCCTCCAACCGGCTGATGAAGGTCCAGATACAGAGCGCCTCCTTGCATAGCAGACGGGAGTGCGTGCCGCCCTGTTTGTTGAGGTAGTACATGGTCATGGTATTGTCCGTTTGGACTTGAACCCGGAGCTGACGAGCGAAAGCTGACAGTGCCAGTCTGACTGCTCTGAGCTCCAACAGGTTGATGTGGCAAAGGGACTCCTCAGGGGTCCAGAACCCGTGGGCTCTGTGGTCCCCCATGTGGGCTCCCCAGCCGATGAGAGAGCCATCGGTCGTGAGGACGACCGTCAGCTCGGGGCGGACAAACGGGATCCCTTCCTGCAGACAACTTGGGACTGTCCACCACTGGAGAGCGTCCCACATCTTCTGGGTGACAGTTACCAGCCGGTTGAAAAGACCCTGATGCTGAGTCCACTGAGCAGCCAGCTCCCACTGGAGGGGGCGCATGTGCAACCTGGCCCAATGAACACTAAGGTGCACGCCGCCATGTAACCCAGAAGGCGCAGGAAGTCCCGGGCAGGGCGCAAGTGCCCAACCAGAAATGATTGGGCAAAGGGGGAAAGAACCTCCGCCCTGTCCGCCGGAAGCTGAGCTCTGGCTTGATGAGAGTCAAGCTCTGCCCTGATAAAGCCCATCACCTGAGAGGGCATGAGTTCCGACTTGGCCTCGTTGATCAGGAGGCCTAATTGGGAACAGGTTTGGAGGGCCAGGCCCTGGACCTCTCCACCTCCTGAAGGGAGGAACCTGCCAGGAGCCAATCATAGAGGTAGGGGTATATCCGAACCCCTTGATGCCGTAAATGGGCTGCCACCACTGCAATGCATTTGGTGAAGACCCGAGGGGCCGATGACAGGCCGAACGGCATGGCTCGGAACTCGTACAGGGTCCCTTCGACCCTGAAGCGAGGAACCGCTGGTGGGACGGACGGATTGGGATGTGAAAGAACACGTCCTGTAGATCCAGTGAACAGAACCACATGTTTAGCTCCAGAGATGGTATGATCTGGTTCAGAGTTACCATCCGGAAGGTGCGAGACCTGAGATATTGATTCAGGTCGTGGAGATCTAGGATGGGGTGCCAACCCCTCATCCTCTTGGGCACCAGGAAGTACCTGGACATGAAGCCTGGGTTTGTAGGAGGATCCGGCACTGGAGCTACCGCCTCCTCGTGGAGGAGCTGAGCAATGTCGTCCCGAAGGGCCGACTGAGCGCCAACTGAGATCCTTTCCTCCCATGGGGCACGGGCTCAGCAAGGAGGGTACTACTCGAACTCTAGAGGCAGTCCCCAACCGACCACTTCCAGGACCCACCTGTCCGAAGTGATACCGGACCAAGCGGAAAGAAAGTGGCAGAGCTGGCCCCCATGGGAGGACCCAGAACTGGCATGACAGATGTAGGGATGGCCACTCCCGACCCGTCACTGTGCAGGCTTAGAGGTGGAGGCTCCTGGACCAGCACCTCGGCCTCCTTTGCGGGTCTGTTGGGGACCCTGCTTGGGCCTACAGCGCCAAGCTTGAGCCTGCTGTTGCTGCTGACCTCCTTGGAAGGGGGGCTGCCTAACTGTAGGGGAAGAGTGCCGAAAAGGCTGCTTCTTGCGCTTCTGCTGGTTCTTGCCCAAAGAACTCTTAGCAAAAGTGGCATCTAAGGTGGCATTAGACTGCTCAATGCACTGGAGGTGACCTGCCACTCCCGGACCGAAAAGGTCAGTGCCAAGGAAAAGCACATCAGCTAGCTTGTGCTGAGTATCTGCTGGAAAGGAGGATAATCTCAGCCAGGCCCTGCGGCAAGTGGCCACTGCGGTTGCTAATGAACGGGCACAGGAATCTCCAATGTCCAGGGCCGTCTGGAGCTGCTGTTTTGCAATAGCACAGCCCTGGTCACGGACTTACTTAACCGTGGTCTGCATGTCCGCTGGGAGATGAGGGAGGACTTCATCTAGCGACCCCAAGAGGGCATGAGAGAAGTGTGCCATGATCACTGCAGAGCTGGCCTGACAAAGGCCCAAGGATGAGGCTGCATATACCTTCCGGGCAGAATGGTCCATATTTTTGGACTCCTTGTCCGGAGGGTGGTCAGTATCAGCTGAGCTACCCATGCGCCGAAACACTGAGGCAGTCACAAGGCTCTCGGGCCGAGGGATGCTCAGTGAAGCCTGTCAAGGACCCCATGGGCACAGTGTACTTGTGAACCATGCAGGCAGATGGAGTCGGGCAAGAGGCAGGGCACTGCCATAGCTCAAGGGCCAGGCCAACAATGGCTTCGGCCACTGGGAAGGCCTCAGTTGGGGAATCCCCCCCTCTTAAAGATATCCGTGAGAGGATATTCCACCTTTTTTTGGATAGGCTGCAATGGCATACCAGTGAACTCAGAAATGAGTTGAAGGATGCCCTGGAAGGAGGAAGGACCTTCCTCCAGGCCTGTCACTGACAACTCACCATCAGGGTGTGAGTGAAGACCAGTGGTATCCGAGTCCGAGGAGTCAGGATACAGGGGTCTCCCACCTATGTCCCCTTCAATATGCCTAGGATGATCAGGAACGACAGTGATGGACAGACAACGGGGCAAGCCCATATCTGTCCAATCCTCCTTCGAGGGAACCCCTCCCTGAAGCTGCTTGGGCGGTGATTCCAGCAAAATTGGTGGGGAGACCAGAACAGGCCAAGCAGAAATGCGTGCCAGTCCTACCGGAGGGAGAACCGGAGTCCTCTGTACCGGAGGAGTCGGTGTCGGCCAAAGAGGCTGGGGCCGAGTAATGGCTGGTGTAGCCGGACTAACCGGCTTTTGACCGGTCAGAATTAGCTGTTGCCACATGAGGTCCTCATAACGTTGACGAAGCTTCCGTCTAAGTCTCTCCTCGTCCGAGGAGGATGAGGAACGGCGGCGGTGCCTCTTCTGGGAGTGTCTGTGACCCTTTTTCAGTGTTTCGACCAACGGGGTCCTACTCCTTGATCGAGACCGACGGTGTCGGCTCTGTCGATTGGGAGAGGCCGGATTCGGTGAAAACCGAGGTTCCGGCTCCTGTCCCTCAATCGCAATGCCCAAAGGACGGGTCTCCTCGTCGGGGAAAGAAAGGATGGGTGTCCTTTCCAAGGAGTCATCGAGCGGGGTCGGCGACAACGGCTCGATCGGGTCAAGAGAAATCTCGGCCTGTTCTGCTGTATCCTCGGCCTCAGTGCCTTGGCCTGACGGGAGGTCTGAGGAGCCAGCGGCTGAGGAAGCGATCTCGATCGAGACCGCCTGGTCCTGGGGATCAGACCGCTCTCGGTCCCAGGAACGTCTTCTTCGGCCAGAAGAAGATCTGGGGTCCTTGTCCCTTTTCTTGGGACAGGAGGAGTGCGAGCCCGAGGGCGCCTCACCCTTGGTAGGGAGAGACTGGCACAGCTCCTGAAAGGACCCAGTAAAAGTGGAGCCCAGGTTGAGCGGCACGAAAAAACTTTGGCTGGCTGAAGCTTGGGCAGCTTCTTCTTCGAAAGCCGCCATCTGTTCGAGCTGCTCGGCAGATCCTGTGGCTGCGGAAACCGCCCACCTGGCCTCCTTCAATTTCACCGGTGGACTGCGAAGCTCCAGTCTCCCTAGCTGTAGGCGTGCCTTGTGGTTGTCCAGGACATTGGGATGGAAGGCCAGACAGATGGTGCAAGCAGTGGTGTCATGCACGGCACCCAAGCAATAAACGCACGAGAGGTGGGGATCGGTACGAGACAATTTTTATCCGCAAGGACACTGGCGAAAACCGGGGGACGACTTGTCCTCCATGTCCGATGCACTCGGATCGGAGTCGTAAACTCTTACGAGTTTTAAAGAAAGTAAATGCAGTGAAAACCATCGATTAGACTCCAGGTCCTACGGTACTTGAAAAGTAGCACGAGGGAACCTGAATCTTCCAGCAGAAAGGAAGATCTGGCATCACGGGGCAGAGCCGAGGTATATACCACCTGGGTGGGTGGGAGGAGCCAGCTTGAAGACTTCCGGCAAGATTTAAAGGGGAAAGGGACATGCCAGACAGTGTGGATGAACAACATATCCACACTCCTAGAACCAGGCCTTGAGACCGAGAGACTGGAGATAAAGGTACCAAATTCTCCCTTTGAGAGGAGGTTAGAAGATTGTGTCTCTTGGAAAGAGACAGGGGGAGTGACACTGCCAGGGACAACAACAGAGGGTACCAAGGTTGTCTGACCCAGTCCGGAGCCACCAGTATCACTGTACAGGATTGAGACCTGATCTTGACTAGAACTCTGAACAACAGGGGGATGGGAGGAAAGGCATAGAGGAACCTGCCCTTCCAATCCAATATGAGAGCATCCAGAGGAACAGTCCCTAAAACTGGATGTCTGCAGGAGAACAGGGGGAGTTGGTGATTGTCCAGGGCTGCAAAGAGATCTATCTCTGCAGTGCCCCATCTGGTGAAGATTACTTTTAGGATGAGAGGATCCAGGGACCATTCGTGATGTCTCTGGGAGATTCTGCTCAAAGCATCTGCTAGCACATTGTCCTTCCCTGGGAGATGAACTGCTGTCAGGGAAGCCTGAAGGGAATAAGCTAGAGACCACAGTTTCATGGTCTCTGTGCACAAGGCCATGGACCAAGTGCCCCCTTGCTTGTTGATGTACCACATTGTGGTGGTGTTGTCTGTCCTGACCTGCACCACCTTAAGTCTGAGTCTGAGAAAGCCTGAAGGGCTAGGAATACTGCCCTGAGTTCCAGGAGATTGATATGAAGGAGAGACTCTTGTGGAGACCAAACACCCTGAGCAGTGAGGGCTCCCAAATGGGCTCCCCAGCCTAGGAGATGAGCATCTGTGGTTAGGACTACTGAGGGAGCTTGACTGAGGAATGGGACACATTGTCTGAGATTGTGCTGATCCAGCCACCACTGGAGAGCTTGGACCACAGTCTGAGTCACTGGAACCAGTTTGGTGAGAGAGTCTTTTTTTCTGAGACCAAAAGGACCTTAGGTGGAACTGAATGTCCCTCATCTGAAACCTGGCTCCTTGTACCACTGCAGTGGAAGCTGCCATGTGGCCTAGGAGTTGAAGAAAATGTCTTGTTGGGTGAGAGACCAGAGGTCGAAATGAGGAAGCGAGATCTGTAAGGGTCTTTACCCTTGCTAATGGGAGGAAGGCCTTTGCCTGAACAGTATCTAACTCTATTCCTATGAAAGTAAAGAGTTGTACTGGTTCGAGAACTGACTTTGGAAGATTGAGGAGAAACCCCAGAGAACCGAGCAAGTTCTGAGTGATTTGCAGAGTTGATTTGACCTGGTTGGAGGACTGACCTACAATGAGCCAGTCGTCCAGGTAGGGGAAGATAGATATATCCTACCTTCTGAGGAAGGCAACTACTACTGCAAGGCACTTTGTAAACACCCTTGGAGCTGATGTTAGGCCAAAGGGCATGGCCCTAAACTGATAATGGCCTGAAGGCAACTCGAACCCGAGGTGCTTTCTGTGGGAGCACCCGATAGGAATATGGAAATAGGCATCCTTGAGGTCCAGGGATGCTAGCCAATCCCCTGGCCTCAGAGAGGGAAGAATTATTCCCAGAGTCACCATTTTGAATTTTAGTTTTTATATAGTGAAGTGTTTGTTCAAATACCTTAAGTCTAGGATGGGTCGCCACTCCTCTGTCTTTTTCGGGGTAAGGAATATCTGGAGTACAGACCTTTGCCCCTGTGCTGAGTAAGAACTTTCTTTACAGCTCTGAGAGCCAGTAGAGAAGAATCCTCTGCTTCTAAAGCAACTGTTTCCGAGATGGGTGCAGGTGGAAAGGACTTGACCCTCATTTTTGGGAACTTTTTGAAACTGAGGGCCAGTCCCTGGCTTACCACCTCCAGGACCCACTTGTTTGAGGTAACAGACTTCCAGGCCTAGAAGTAGTAAATCAGCTTGCCTCCTACTGGAACAGGGGAGTCAACCCGGGCTGACACATCAGGGTGTCTGTTTGGCAAGAGCCTTGGACTGGGAAGAGGATGCAGCCCTGCTCATCCCCCCTCCTACCTCTCCCTCGAAAGAACCCCCTCTGCGAGAAAGAAGAGGAAGCATGGGCTTGGTAAAAGGCCTGTGGAAAGGCCTGCCCCTGCCCCTAGACTGCTGCTTCTGAGGAGTGGCTTGCCTTTCTTTGGCCTGTACACTCCTGTAGGTGGTACTATACTCATCCATTTTCTTCATGTAAGCCTCTGTCTGCTTCCCAAACAGAGAGTTACCCACCACCGGGAAATCCATGGCCTTAGCCTGGATGTCCTGGGAAAAGCTAGTGCATCTGAGCCAAGCAAATCTCCTGAGAGACAGAGATGTAGCCATGACTCTTGATAAACATCATTGGAGTCTACAGCAGCGTGGAATTGTACTTTGGATGCCTCAATTTCATCAGCAGCCACCTCCTCCAGCTCTTTGGCTAGCTGGGAGGAGGCCTGTTTAGCCAGTTCCAGAACTGTATCCCACCTGGACTTCTGGTACCTGGCTATGTAGGCCATATAGTTAGCCTGCCTGAGTCCCAAAGAGGATGCCAAATATTGTTTTTTTTTGGCCATGACATCCACTTTCTTGGAGTCTTTAGTCTGGAGGTGTGAAGCCAAAGGAATATTAGACCTGTCAGAGGCTGCAGCCTGCACTACCCCAACATGGCTGCAATGACTATATAAAAACTTTGTACCCGAGTCTGATAACATATACCTCCTGTCCATTCTCTTATCTACAGGAGGTAAGGAGTTAGGTGTTTGCAATATCTTTTTTCTCTGTTTCCCCACAGATTTATGAAGAGGGACAGACAATCTTTTGGACTCTGGGATGTACATCATCTCAACAAAATCAGCCTCTTCCTCCTCTTCCTTAGCAGCATCTACCATTGGGAACTGGAGGGTTTCAGCCACCTTCTTGTGCAACAAGAAGTGGGAAGGGGACTCAGAAAGCCTGCGTGGGGGGGGGGGAAGACATTGGAAGGCCTGTCTGGGGAGATGTCCGGTTCAATAGGCACATCCAGGCCTTCAAAATCATTATCATCATCATCATCCTTGGGATACTCTTTATCTCCCTCCCACTCCACATCATAATAAGCATCTGGATCATAATCTGATGCAGTCGGATCCAACCGAACAGACTGCCTAACCGGCAGTGCTGGTTCGGACGGAAGCGGGCGAAGCGACTGAACTATACTGATTGCTTTGGCTATTTCATCAGCGGTTGGAGTATGCGGTGCTGGATCCGAACCGGCTGACTTCTTTTTCCTTTTTGCTGGAACTGACCAGTCAGAGTCAGATCCCCTTTTGCCCAAGGAGCTATCACCCAGGTCAGTGGGCACCTCCTCAGGTTCGGCTGCAACCGAACCGGGCTGGCCATCCAGATCAGCGGACTTCTCGGCCTCCCTTTCCTTCAGCCTACTCAACCTTTTTTCCCCAGAGTAGCTTTAAGAAAATTCTTGCAGATTTGGCAGTCTGTTTTGAGGTGGTCAAACCCCAGACAATAAACACAGATGAGGCGAGGGTCAGCCTTGGCAAAGGCCTCCCCACACTCAGTACAGTGTTGTAACCCAGTGGGACTGTTTTTTTTCTTGGGTTTCTCAGACATGGCCACTTTAACAAATTACCCTTTACAGCTATCAAGCCAGGTAATACTCCCCTATCGGTTACCAACCGTGTCACAGGCTGTGGGAAAAAAAAAAAAAGAAAAAGTCTGTTTTTCTTTTTTTAAACCTATAGGAACCGGAACACCACTACTGATCCCAGAAAATTCAAACACAAACAAAAGGTTGGTTCCCAACCGGACCGACCGATCAGAAACCGAAGAAGAAACAATTTCCACAGAAAATAAATCACTACCTATCTACAGCACTACCTGTACCATAGACAGAGACTTGAAACCCAAAAATAATAAATCGATTGAACAACTGAACACTTTTTTTTTTTTTTACACTTTACCGAACCGAAGCAATTGGAGAAATATCTGGAGCAACTTCACTGTTAGGCAGAGTAAAGAATCTGACAGTTACACTAAAAAGTATCAGAGACAGAGGTTTGAAAACTGAGCTCAAGCGCAACGGTCTATGCTACTGCATAGAGTTAACCCTTTCCTCTCCAGGGCAGTTCAAGTGCCTGGGCTAACTGCATATTGTCAGAATATAGCAAGACTTCATGTTGTTTGAACATTAAGTTTCCTCCTCAGCTTCCTTGGAAAGAATCTGCTTGGACAACAGTAGTCTGGTATTTCAAAACACCAAAAATCACAGCTACGTTTCATGCAGGTAGAGGGGTAGCATGTTGAAGGAACTGTTGCACTCAACCTGCCCATCATTCTCACATCTTTTGGCTTAGTCACCAGATACCTCAGTTCTTGGCAGATATTCTGTTATGTTTCCCGTATGAGCTACACTATTCTCACTGTATGTTACATTGTTTGTGCCAGTTTCTGGCCCAGGCCGTGCCGTGCCTGAAAAAGGTATTCAGATTAGCGCACCAACCCGGTTATCAAATGAATAAATAAATATTAATTCTGACATACAGGAGCTTATTTCTCATTTTACAGTATTAACACCCAGAACTGGTTTACTCTTAAACTATCCAAATACGATTTTAAATAAACACCAAAAATATGTTCTTCATGCAGCTTTAACATCAGCTAAAAAGGCAATCATGAAAAAGTGGTTATGGCCCGAACCTCCAACAGACAACAAATAGAGAGAAATATTGATTATGATGTACCAGATAGAAAAACTCACCCACAAGATTAATAATCAAATAGTTTTAATTAATAATATATGTAATGGCTGGTTACTGTATATGATAGGCAAAAGATGATTTTGTGCCATGACATACCACAATATAGTATGGGACTACTGAGGATCTTTACTTTCCTTAAAAGTTACAGTAGAATTTCCGTATTTAATAAAAAAAAAAAATTAAGTCCAAAGAATTGGGTAGGCTAAGTTGGGGTGTATACAATTGCTCCTTAATAGATTAGGCTGATCATACTGTGTCTTGTATTAATGAACACCACCTCATGGGAACAAAGATCTGGTCACTCTGTAGGCCATGTTATGTATTATTACTACTGAATGATTCCGATCTAATGTTAATCTGATTCTATTGTACAGTATGTATGCTCTTGCCAAATAAAGATTCATTACAAAAATTTATGACAGGGACCAATTGTGCAGCTATTTTACTTCAGTGCGTGATCGCTCCCTGTCATTCAGACAGCAGCTGGCCGAGGAGGTGAGTGGAGGGGCTGTGCTGGACACCATCTCTGATGCCATATAATGGCGCTGCATATGAGTGAGAAGAGTGTGTGTGGAATGGAGGACCCTGAGTGGGTGGGACAGGTGAGGGGACAGTTGGACGGTCATGGAAGTAGGTCAGCAGGAGGGTGGAGGAATCACTTGTACAGTCGAGGGGGCCATTGGATGGTTGGGGCAGCAATGCAGGAGCCACTAGCCACTAATGAGGGTAATGAAATCTGTCCGGAGAGGGTGCTTGAGATTTTCAGTAACATTAGAATAGGGCTATATGCTGCCACTTTGCATCACATGAGGGGTGTCTGGTACTGCCATCCTGTTGTGTGTATAGGGGTTCTTTACGTGGTATACATACAGCTCAGTTGCATAGCTCTCACCTCTTGATAATGCTATCTCCTGGCTGCGCTCATCTCCTCACCCCTTGCCTAGTGGGCACCCACTGATATACAGTGGTGATCGTACAAAAGTTTATCAGCACTGAGGACTACCTCAAGGTATACCCAAGTGGCACTAAGGCAGGATCACATTACAGTCAATGCAAATTGAGCTTGAGTGCCTCAGTGGTACCTCAAAGTACACCTTAGTACTGATAAATTTTTGTATGAATACCACTGTATATATTTGCATATTTTCAGCTAGCAAATCCTCGCACTCTGTACATGAAATGCATATACTTTTTGTATACTATGTAGCTTATTCAACTGTACCTCTTCATGTCTTTGAAGGCACCTGTAATGTACTTTTTTTTTTGACTGACATGGAACCTTTGTAAATGAGCTCCAAGCTCAAAAGGTTGTAAATCCAAGACAATAGATAAATAAATAAAACAGAGAGGGGGCGAGTTAAACAGAAATTCCTCAAGGGTAAAGCCAGGAGGAAAAAACAAACAAACAGAAAACAAAAAGAAGAGAAAGGGGACATCCACCTCTGAGAAAAAAACACATGTCCTCCAAGAGCTTCTTTTCACCACTACTGTACAGCCAACAAAGAAAGGACATAAAAAAAAAGAGAAAGTACAGTTATGTAAGAACTTACCGTAACAGTAGATCTTCAAAAGAGGTAGGTATTTACATATAGGACTGACCTGGCAGGCATCAGGACCCCACAGAAAAATTTCTAGCTAGCAGTCTCTGGCGGGGGACCGCCCCCACGTCAGGTGACCAACATCAGTATAATGGAGCAGTCCTCACGCCCGCCCTTCCAGTTCTTTCCTGCCAAGGGCCAAAGAGGCAAGACAGAGAGAGAGAGAAGCAGATATTTCCCTTCCTGGAAAAGGAGCTAAAAAAGCTAAGGGGGATGGAGGGCGGGAAGGCAATACCTACTGCAATAGCCTCTCTCGAAGATCAACTGTTACAGTAAGTTCTTACGTAACTGTACTATCTTACTTCGAGAGGGCTCGGGCAGTAGGTATTTACATACAGAACTGAATCCCAAGCAGTCTGGAACAAGGAAAAGCACTCAGGAGGAGGAAAATGATCCATAGAATGGAACCTCCGGCTGAACGGGTCTTATGAAAGAAGACCTTGAAGCACAGCCAACCCGAAGCCTGCTCTACGGCGAGAGGCAATATCAAAACTGTAGTGTTTCATAAAGGTATGGACAGAAGTCCAAGTTACGACTGTGCAGATGTCCGCCGTGACACATTCTTAAATCAAGCTGCAGAGGTAGCTACCCCTCTAGTGGAGTGGCCTCTGACTTAACCTGGCAGGGCCTTGTTGTACTTGTCATAACAGAAAGTGATACAATGAGCCAACCATTTAGATAGGCATTGCTTGGAAATGGCACTGCCCTCTCTTTTGTGAGCAAAAGAGACAAAAAGCTGATCAGATTTCCCGAGATCCTTAGCTCTAGTGGTGTAGTATCTTAGTATTCTATGAACATCCAAAGTATGCAAGAGGTACTCCCCTTGATTGGAGTGTTGTGTAAAGAAAGCAGGTAGCTCAACGGATTGATTCAGTGTAGATTCTGCCACCACCTTAGGGAGAAACTTAGAGTTGGTGCTCAGAGCCACACGTCCCTTGTGAAAAATCAAAACCGGGATTTTGCACGTCAAGGCCTGAAGCTCGGAAATTCGTCGAGCTGAAGTAATGGCCACTAGGAAGAGTCTTCCAAGAGAGGAACTTTAAATCTGCTGAGGCTGCCGGCTCGAAAGAGAGTAGAGTAAGCTTCTGGAGAACAAAATTCAAGTCCCAAGGAGGAGCAGGAATGCGGATGGGGGTTCTCAAATGGAGAACCCCACTAAGGAATGTCTTAGAGACTTCCAACTGAGTGAAAGTCCTGTCTCCGAAGGGGACATGGTAGGCTGA
This sequence comes from Neoceratodus forsteri, assembly GCA_016271365.2. NCBI lineage: Eukaryota > Metazoa > Chordata > Ceratodontiformes > Ceratodontidae > Neoceratodus > Neoceratodus forsteri. The sequence continues at coordinate 1,278,169,210 of CM057459.1, read as the reverse complement.
AATCGCTGCCATGTAGACCTTTAAAGAGGAATGGCTGAGACCCAGATCGAAGAGATGATGCATGTAGTCCAGGACTCTATCAACTGGGCAAGAGAAAGGTTCGAAGTCCTTTGATGTGGCCTAAATAGAGAATCATTTCCACTTCATGGCGTACAGTAGCAGCCACAGACACTGCCAGCTATTTCCCGAGATTTCTGTGATATTTCCAGAAATAGCTCATGCTTTCTCCATTTCCACAGTAGGGACAGCAGAGAGAAACTCTTTAGAAATTTTGCGAAATATCTGGAAATAGCTGGCATTGTCTGTGGCTGCTACTGTATGTGGACCTGGTGGAAGGCTTTCTGGCCTCCACCAAAATAGCTGCAATGAGTGGAGAAACCCCAAAACGGGCTTTAGCTACGTCTGTAGGAGCCATGCATGCAAATGAAGGGATCTGAGACCTGGATGGACAAGGGTCCCCTGATCCTGGGTCAACAAGTGTTGCGACAGAGGAAGAGGAAGCAGAGGTTACTCTGAAAATTGTTGCAGAAAAGAGAACCAAACTTTCCTGGGCCAGAATGGAGCAATAACAATCATTCGTGCTCCCTCTGTTTTGAGCATGTGCAGGACCCTCAGAATTAAGGGAACTGGAGGGAAGGCACAGACAAATCTGTCCCTCCAATCGAGAGACAGAGTGTCCCGCCAGAAAATATCTCGCCCTGGAGTGAGTGAGCAGAAGGCAGGAAGTTTTGAGTTTTGAGGAGACGAGAACAGGTCTACCTGAGGGGTTCCCAAAGCAGGAAGATGTTGTCTACTACCTCTTGATCCAGTTCCCATTCGTGGGCCCTGGCTGAGGACCGACTGAGGTGGTCTGCCAGTGTGTTTTCTATTCCTGGAACGTGAATGATCATCAAGTGAAGGTTGTGCTGGGTAGCCCAGCTCCATACTCTCATTGCTTCCCTGCACAGAGGGTAGAAAGGTGCTCTTCCCTGCTTGTTGATGTACCAGACCACACACATGTTGTCTGTCTGTATGGTTAGATGACTGGGAAGTATGGAGGAGTGCAGGATCTGGAGGGCATACAGGACTGCTCTGAGTTCTAGCACATTTATGTGCAGACTTTGTTTGAACCTGGACCAGCTTCTCTGAGTCTTGTGAGAACCGAGGTGGGCTCCCCAGCCCTCTCCTGAGGCATCTGTTGTCAATGTCTTGGGGGTTTCGATACTGAAGTGAACTCCCCGGCAAAGGTTCTCTTGTACCATCCACCATTGCAAGTCCCTGATCATGGGATCGGAAACTAGAACCTCCTGGTCTAGGTCATCCAGTGTTTGGTCCCATTGAGACCGAAGCGTCCACTGAGAAATCCTCATATGGAGCCAAGCGCATGGGACTGTTGGAATGGCAGCCACCATTAGCCTGAGGAGGCAAAGGACTGACCTGGCTCCGACCCTTCTGCGACTGGAGAGAAGACATGCCTGAGTCTGAAGGGTGACCACCCTGTCCGGAGGCAAAAAGGCTTTGCTGATGGTCATGTCTGGGATCGCCCCTATAAATTGGAGTCTTTGGCAAGGGACCAAATGGGACTTTGCCTGGTTGATGGTGATACCCAGGCTGGTGAAAACCTGCAGGGTGAGGGAAAGGGAGTGCAGAAGTTCCTCCCTGGACGGGGCCACCAGGAGCTAAATCGTCCAGGTTCAGGAATACCTGCACTCCTTGGGTACGCAGGTGGGCCGCTACCACAGACAGGCATTTGGTAAACACTCGGGGGGCTGAAGAAAGACCAAATGGGAGGCCTTGAATTGGTAGTGGTCCCCTGAAAACAAAATCAAAGGAATTTGCAGTGGGAAGGGCGTATGGGGATATGCAGGTAAGCATCCTGCATAACCAAAGCGCACAGCCACAGTCCCTGCCGAAGAAGAGGCAGAAGGCCCTGCAGGGAGAGCATTCTGAAGTGTTTGTAATTCACGAACACGTTCAGGGAACTGAGGTCTAAAACAGGCCTCACATCTCCCATTTTCTTTGGAACTAGAAAGAAATGGGAATAGTAACCCGTCCCCCAAAGGTGGTTGGGAACTGATTCTATCGCCGCCTTCAAGAGAAGGGAGGTGATTTCTTCTAGAACCAGAGGAAGATGTTCGGGAGTAAGATGACTGGGGGGGTGGTCTTCGGGCCGGTTTCTGAAGAAACTCTATTAAGTGTCCTGCTGCAATCAGCTGGAGCACCTAAGCATCCTCTCTCAACCCGGTAGATGGAAGGAGAACCTCCCTCCTACTGGTTCCTCTGGTGTGTCCAGAGGCCATGGGAGAGGTGAGGAGTCAGGAGGTCTGGGGCAACACAGCGACCCAAGGCTCAAGTGGCTTTTGGAAGTCTTGGTTGCTGGAGGGCCTGACGCTTGTTGGTCCGCTTGCCCTGTGGTTTTGGTTTTTGAAGGTTACGTCGATGAAAAGGGCACTGCTGCCCCTGAGGGGGTCTGTACAAAGAGTCCATGGACTTGAGTGCAGTGCCCTTCTCTTGCAGGTCGGTTATGATTTCCTTGACGCCACCGCCGAACAGCACCCAATCCCTGAAGGGCGCATCCTGAATAGCAGATTGCACTTTAGGGACCAATCCTGACACTCTGAGCCAGGCATGATGCTGAAGACCCATGGCAAAAGCCGAACTCCGTCCAGCTGCATCCACTGCATCGTAAGTGGCATGGAGCATGTGCCAACTGGCTGAATGAGCAGAATGGACAAGATCTGCCACTTCCTGTTTTGTCTGAGACTCGGGAAGGGAGTCCAACTTTGATTCCACCTGACTAAGGATTGTCTTCTGGTAATCCCCATATGAGCTACATAATTCAGGGCCCTAATACCCAGGGTAGAAGATGCATAGACCTTCATCCCATATTGGTCCAGAAGCCGAGATTACTTGTCAGGTGGAGACAAGCTGAGATATTTGGGATTAGTGGAGCAGCCGTGAGCGGCGCTAACCACGACCAAGTCCGCTTTGGGGTGTAGATTCAAAGAATCTAATCCCTCAGGAGCCTGGTATAGCCAATCTGCCTTCCTTGGAAGGGGGGCTAATGTAGATGGCTGTTTCCAAATAGTGGAAACAAGATCTGCGTGAGGCTCTATCCAAGGTGGAATCAATGTAGGAGTGGTCTCAGGCAGATCCAAGTGGGCAGCAAGCTTTTTACGCTGTGGATCTGGCTCCACAGACTGCCACTGATGAATTTTCTGGATTTTTCTTAGTAGCTCCAGGAAAGAAGGATCCTCCGGAGGAGACTTCGAGTGGTCCTTACCCAATGGTCTGGAGTATGGGGCCTGCCATCTGATCAAGCATCCCCTGAGTCCAAGTCAGAGGTCTCCAATGAAGAAGAGGATGACTCTCTCAATGCGGGGAGGAACGGTCCCTTGGGAAGCCCTCTGAAAGGTGGTCCTCCCACTCTGGCGCCGAGGGTTCACCTCTGGTGTCGGGTAAGGGGAGGAATCTCCTGTCTCCGGCGTGGGATCCTGCACAGGGTCTGGCGCAGTAGATGACTCTCTACCTCTCTGGTGAGCTGAGCCTTGGCCTCAGCCCACCAAGCAGCTAGAGTCTCCTTCAAGTCCGCCGGTGGCTGGGATGCGGGCAGTGGACGAGGAGGAGGCAGATACTGAGGATATCCTTATAGCGAGTATCCATAACCCGACAGCAGGAAGCCCGGCGTCTGATACTGTGGCATCAGGTAAAGCGGCATCGGGTACTGTGGTGTCGGATACTGTGGCACTGGGTAAGACGGCACTGGGTTCTGTGGTGTCAGATACCTGGGTGCCAGGGGCTCTGACGGAGCAGAGAGACCTGGCAGAGGCCCAGCAGGTGGGCCAGGTAAAGGTGGCCCCACGGGCGTTGGGCCTGGCATGGGAGCGCCGTCTGGTAGGGGGATGTCAGCTGGCGTTGGGTAAGCCGGCGTCAGAGCCGGCATCTGAAGGTCCGTCGTCAAGGTGTCTCGCCCAGTAGGAGGGAGCCCTCACTGCAGGATATCCAGGTCCTCTGTGACGACTGGGGAGGGAGGGTTGGAATCCCCGGAGTTCAACAGAGGAGATGCAGGAACCTCAGAGAGCAACACTAAGTGTTGTGGGGAGCCTGGGACATCGGACTGGTTGAAAGAGTCCGACGCAGGCTCCTTGGATGGGTGGTCGGAGGGCCGACGTCCAGCTTATTAGCTGGATCTAGGCGGGCGGCGGAGGAGTTGGCGTCCAACTTATCAGATCCCTTGCTCGAAGAAGGTCACGCTGGAGATGCGGCCTTGTCGGGCAAATGAACAACTGTGCACCCCCAAAGGAGCAAGCGGCTTACCAGTCTTGTCCAGGCAGACGTCGGTGGCACTGGCGTCTCCCTTAGCAGACCCGCTTGACCCTGAGGGCCACGTGGCAGCGGTCTTCCTGAAAGCAGAGGCCTCCTTTACCCCAGAGGTGCCCGAGCGCAAGCCCGACAGGAGGGGCGACACCTTCTTGGACATCACCAAGATGGTCGTTGAGGAGCGGTCCCCTGAGGGACGTTACCTTTAGGACCGCAACTCCAGCTGGAGTCGTGGAGGCCGTGGAGGCTCAGTCCTGGTCCCAGTGCTTCCCCTTTTTGTGGCCTTTCGGGGAAGTGGAAGCCTGCCTCAACTTTTTCAACTCCTTCTCCATGGATGCCATCTTTTTCTTTAAAATATGGGCCTCCAGGGACTGCTGCCTCCGTTTTCGGGTAGCTGAATTAAATTTCTGGCAGTGCTGGTACTTCTCCACAGGATGATCTGGGCCTAGGCAGAAGTGGCACAGGGAGTGACCGTCCTTATGCGGCAGTTGGGAACTGCATGAGTCACACTTATTTTTATGCGATTCGGAAGGCGTCGGGGACGACATACACAATGTAATAATAAGAGTAATTATCAAAAGAAGAAATCGGTCAAAAAGTTTGAAAACCAAACCGATGAAAGACTGACGAGTGATAAACTCTACCGCTAGGAACTTTCACAAGTCAACGGTCGGAAAGAACTGGAAGGCGGGTGTGGGGCACCACCCCTTTATACTGACGTTGCATGACATCGGTCACCTGATGTGAGGGCGGTCCCCCACCAGAGGCTGTTAGCTAGAAATTTTTCCATGGGGTCCTGATGCCTGCCGGGTCAGTCCTATATGTAAATACCTACTGCAAGAGCCCTGCAAAGTAAAATCTCCTGTATCTCACTAACGAGCAACCGCATAGCAAAGAGCTCAGACAGGATCCAGAAAACCAAAAAACAGAAGAGAAACAATAAAAAAAGGAAAAAACAGAAAATAAAAAAACAAACAAAAACAAAGAAAGATTAAAGAAAGCCAAATAACCGAGGAGTCAAATAAAACAAAACACGAGTAAGGGGAGAAGAAAAAATAATGAAGACCAGATAAGGTCAAATAGAGCAGCCAAGACAAAGCCAGGATGAAAGAAACAGTGAAAGGGACCCACTAGGGGCCAAAGCCTGGTAACAGCCCTAAGAAACAAGATTAAAATGAAAACATAAATATAGAAGCTTAGCCAAGAAAGGGCACAGAGAATCAGCCTCATCCTATGAAGGATTCTCCTGTCTGAAAGCTTAGAGCACAGCTTTGATTTCTGTTAGTGCCTGGTCCTGCCCACACTTCTTACTGTGAGGAGAAAGCTTGCTCCATTGGTCCTTCTGAAAGGCTTGCTTCTCTCTGTTCACCTCAAAGTTCATTTGTTCAGCCAAAATATCAAATTTGTGAGCCTTGAGTTCTTGTAAAGCTGCGTCTAGGTAATCAAATATGCAGGTGCCATCTGAGGAATGGACACTGAGTTGAGCTGGGTAGGGGGTAGCATACTTGATCTTGTTCCTTCAGTAATTTCAGGATAGGGGCATTAGAAAAAAATACTTACCATAGTAATATTGTTTCTTCCAGGGGATCTCCTCGTATGACTAGACATATGCAGTCCCTCTCTCATCTCACCCCCTAGATAAAGACTCCAGAAAGATTGACACCATGGAAAAACAGGGTAAATAACTTTCTCTGACTGCCCCAGAGCTGTAGTGATGTAATGTGGAATGTATGCAAATAATGGAACAAGAACGCTGTTCAAACTGTTGCCTCTAAGTGGACTGTATTTCAAGTAACAGATTCATTTTTGTAGCTAAAAAACACTGGACTATCCAAACTAAGATATCATATCTCAAAACAACAATAATACCACCCCATGGTAATGAAACAGATTACTATACAAATAGAAATGCCATAAAGGAGAATCCAAGCCAATCAGTCATCTTTGTGTGAGTAATGAAACAGTAAGTTAAGCCAATGATTAAAGGCAACACTAAAATTCCAAGAAAGAAGCATTGCAGAACCTGACTCAGGTTCTGGAAGGGGAGGTAGGGTGGGAGGTCTAATCATACTGGGAGATCCCCTGGAAGAAACAATATTACTATGGTAAGCAATTTTTTCTTCAAACCCCAGGAATCTCACAGTATGATTAGACATATGCAGACTACCAAGCAGTACCTTGGGAGGAGGGTACAGAACCTACTTGGGAAAAAGGTTCTGCAATACTGCAGTGCCAAAACTAGCAGCACTTCTAGACTGAACATCCAAGAAGTAGTGCTTTGTAAAGGTGTGGACTGTACACCAGGTAGCTGCTTTTCAGATTTCCAGCATGGAGATATCCCTTGCAACTGCCACAGATGCACCAGTTCCACGAGTGAAATGTGCCTTGAGGCCCTCAAGTGTGTTTCTCAGCTTTGCTGTAACAGAACTGAATGCAGTATACTATCCAGCGTATGACAGATCTCTTTGTGGCAGGCCTACCTTTTTCCACTTCACCATAAGTGATAAACAGCTCTGAGTGGGAGCACCCGAGGTCCTTAGTACGGTTTATGCAGTAACTGAGGGACCTTTTAACATCCAGACTATGCAGCTTTAGTTCTTCTGAGCTGGACTTGGCTATGAAAAACACAGGAAGGGTAAAGGATTGATTTAAATCAAATTTAGATACCACCTTACATAGGAATTTCCTGTTGGTCCTGAGAACCACCTTGTCCTTATGGAACATGATATAATTAGAGTCAGTGCAAGACCTTGGAGCTCACACACCTTTCTGGCTGAGGTAATAGCCACTAGGAAAACTGTTTTCCAGGTGACATATTTCAGATCTGCTGTAGTCATGGGCTCAAAAGGGGGTTCCATGAGTTTGGCTATATACAAAATTTAGGTCCCAAAGAGGGACTGGTTCCCTAACAGGGGAAAACAGGTGTGGCAAACCCTTGAAGAATTTTCTGAAGTTAGGGTGTGAGGCTATTGTCCTCTGACTACCTGCAGACAAGTAGGCAGAGACTGCTGCTAGATGAACCCCAAGAGTCATGGGCCTCAAACCCAGAACTTGCAAGTGGACTAAATAGTCAAGCAGAACAGGTAAGCACGACTGAAGAGGATTGACCTTTTTGGATTTGCACCAAAGAGAAAACCTTTTCCATTTAGAAGCATAGGTTTTCCTAGTTGTAGGTTTCCTGGACATTCTCAGTACCTTGAGGATGTCTTCAGAGAGCAGAAATTTCATAAAACTCTTAACTCCTCAAGAACCAAGCCTTCAAGTACACACACTTGAGATCTGGGAATGCAACCTTCCCCTGGGCAGCTGTTAAGAGGTTGTATCTCTGGGGAAGATGGATAGGCTGTTTGGTAGGTGGGGTGAGCAACACAGGGTACCAGGGTTGCCTGGCCCAGTCTGAGGCCACCAGAATCATGGTTGCAGGCTGGCTTCTGAGTTTGAGAAGAACCCTTAGCAAAAGTGGAACAGGTAAAAGGCATACAAGAATTGCCCTGCCCAGTCTAAGGCTAGTGCCTTAATGGGCACTGTGCCCAATGAGGGAGGCCTGCAGCAGAAGAGAGGGAGCTGATGGTTTTCCCTTAAGACAAAACAGATCTGTTTCTGGAATGCCCCATCTTCTGAACACTGTAGCCAGCACTTGTCTGTTTAGAGCCCATTCAAGATCATCTTGGCTGATTCTGCAGAGTAAATCTGCCAGTGTATTGTCTTTCCCTGGGAGATGAATTCAGGACAAATGCACACCCAGGGAGTATGCTAGGGACCAGATTTTCATGGCTTCCGTGCACAGCCTTGGGGATCTTGTGTCTCCTTGGTTGCTGATGTATCACATGGTAGTGGTGTTGCCTGTTCTGACATGGACGGACTGACCCTTCAACTGAGGGGCAAAGGCCTTTAGGGCAAGGAGGACTGCTCTCAACTCTGGGAGGTTGATATGCAATATGGACTCCTGAGGTGACCAATTCCCACTCACTGTTTGGTCCCCTATGTGTGCTCCCTGCCCTAGGAGGGAGGCATCTGTTGTCAAAATCGCCAAGTGGAGCTGCTGTTGAAAAGGGATACCTTGCCTGAGGTTGTCCCTTTCTTTCCACCATTGCAGAGCCAGAAACAGAGTTCTTGTGACTGGCACCAGTTTTGAAAGGGAATCCCTTCTCTGTGACCAATAGGTTCTCAAGTGATACTGAATGTCCCTCATTTGGAACCTGGCACCTTAGACTACTGCGGTAGTTGATGCCATGTGACCCAGCAGACCTAAGAACTGTCTTACAGTCCTGGGCTGACCCAGGACAAATGAATTTGCCAGAGCTAGTAAGTCGTTTACCCTCTCTTGAGCGAGGAATGCTTTGTCCTGGAAAGCATCCATTTCTGCGCCAATGAATTCCAAGGACTGAACTGGTAACCATCTGAGATTTTTAAGTGTTGTTGAGGAAGCCTAGTGATTTCAGCGCAGTTTGGGTGGACCTGATGGAGTCCCTCACCTGCTGGTGTGAGTCTCCTATGACTAACCAGTCATCTAGGTAAGGGAACATAATAGTTCCTTGACTCCTAAGGTGAGCTGCCACCACGGCTAGGCACTTTGTGAACACCCTGGAGGCAGAAGTGAGCCCCAAGGGAAGGTCCGAGAACTAGTAATGCTCTGCGGGAAGACTTAACCTCAGGTATTTTCTGTGACAGGTATTTTTCCTTTGTTATACAGGTAATGAACATCCTTTCTTTTTTCTTCTGCTCCCAGAGGTGCTTTAAAATGTTCAAAATATATATGACAAGGGAGCTCTTGCAAATAAATCAGGTAGACCTCAGCAGTTCAATCAATGCTTTTTATTTGTTCCCTCATGTTTCACTCTGTTAAACAGCTTGTTCATGGGGTGCATCATTCTGTTAAAACAAAGTTTCACTTTCTAGTTATCTGTTATTATTTATTTTTCTTATTTACTTCAATTTTTTTTATATAATACTTTAATATATACACGAATATAGTTACCACATTTCTGGTTCAAAGCCTTTCTTTTTACCATTTCCACTTAAACCTGCTTTGGTTTCGGCTCTTTAACGCATAAACTCCTTGACATCTGAGGGATATACAAAGACAACTGTTTTCAGTATTCCCCACTTGGCTTTTTTTAGAGTTACAACATTCATACTGTTTATAGTTTAAGCAAACATTTACTGTCCCATGCAGATATATTTTAACTTCCATTTGTAAACCTGACACCCTCTGACAAAATGGCTAATACCTGAAGTGTTCACTCATTGAAAGCGCTTTGGAAAAAGAATGTAAAACGGGAGGAGATTCATGAAAAAATATGCCTTCACAGACGTAACAAAATCTGTGGTAGACTGGACAATGAAGAGGGTGTTTTGTCACTTAAGGAGGAATCGGGGAAAGCTAGAAAAATTGTCAAGGGCCTAATAGCTGAAACTGAATGCAAGAAGTGCAAGGATATGCATATACGGATATGGAATCCAAGAGCGGAGAACAGGACAGGGAGGTGATGCTTGAAGCGGTAAATGAGTAGAGGGATCTAGGAGTTATAATTGGGGACAGCCTGAAACAATCAACACAGTGTAACAGAGCAGCAGGCAAGGCTACCAGAACACTGGGGTGCATAGTCAGGAGCATCAGTAGCAAGAGGCAGGAGGTGATACTGCCCCTGTACAGATCCCTGGTAAGGCCACACTTGGAGTACTGTGCGCAGTCCTAGAGTCCACACTTGTGGAAAGACAGGCACATGGTAAAGGTAGTATAGAGGATGGCCACCAAGAAGGGTCAGCATAGGAAGCCAAACAATGAAAGGCAAAAGAACCTGGACATGTATATGCTGGAGGTCAGGACAGAGGGTGGTGACGTGATAAACTCTTCTATGTTTTATATGGGATAAACAGGGTGGACTGTGTAAATTTATTCACAATTAGTATGGACACAGAAAAGGGGGAAATTCTATGACACTGGCAGGAAGAAGGTTAAGAAAGGATGTTTGGAAGTATTTTTTCATGGGGGTGTAGAGAAGAGGAACAAGTTGAAAAGGGAAGTGGTCTGTGCCACAACAGTTGTGGGATTTAGGTACGGTTGTGATAGACATATTGGGGGGTAGTAAAAGTGGGTGGGGAGGATAGCACATGTGATAGGAGTGTGAGCGACCACTAGGGTATTCATAGCATATAGGTAGGATTGTGCAGACTGGATGAGGCATGAGGTCTTTTTCTGTTGTCATTGTTTATGCTTCTATGTTTAAAGTAATGGTGGGAAAAGTTGACAAACTTTGCTCCGCAGATTAATCTGCGAATTCCATATGGTGAAATTTCTGCCGCAAAGTGCAGAATTCCATCAGCAAAGGGTGGAATTTCACCCCAGTATGGCATAATTTTGCTGCAAATGGTGAAATTTTGCACTTCGCAGCTGAAATTCTGCCGTTCACGGGCACAATTCTGCAATTCGCAGTTAGGTGAATTTCACTGTTATTAGCAACACTTTGCGGATCGCTCCATGGAAGTGGATTTTCTGACCTTGCCTGAACTTCACCAGTGAATTGAAACTTCACTGCATCTGTAGTTGAAAGTAAAGAAATCAACGTGAAATTACAATACTCATGACCTTGGGAAGGCCCTTATGTATGATACACAGGGACAACCCTGACCAATTTCAAAGCAGTTGGAAATTCCCCAAGTGTTAAAAGAATGATTGAACAAGAGGGTCAAAGGACAAATATTTGGAAGGCTTCATACTTTAATAAATATAGCTCAAGGCCACCTAGCCCTCTGCTTTTGGATGTATTCAGCCCTAAGAGAATTTCCAGAACTATATAAGGGTTTATTTTTTTTCCCCCAAACAGAAAACCTGGGAGTTTTCACACACAGTTGATGTAGAGACAACAGCATAACAATTAGCAGACAAATAAGTGCAGGAATTGTAAGGCTCAGGGGAATTATCAAGTATGTTGCTGGACTTACTAAATAAGTATTAAATAAGTAGGCTAGAGATGTATCTGATCCATTGATTTAAACCTTTTTTAGGATTATCAGTGCAAGAGGAAATTAAAGGGATATAAAAGGACTTTTCTGCCTCATGCACAGCCTTCACAAATCTAGTTCTTATACTTCTATATAACTGTCAGTCTACCTTGGGCCTTTCTTCAGGCAGCACTCTTCCCTCTATGAAATCTATGAAGAGTCAGGAGAAGCGGGGGTGCAAATTAGTTTTAACCTTTTGATATTTAAATGGAAGATGTAGATTATATACAGTATCCTTAAAATTCAAATGGGAAAAAGTCCCAAGCATTATCCAGATCTGGAATCAAATCCGGTCTGTTCTGTCTCACATTTTCGAGATGATTAAGGAATGTGAAAAAGTCAAACCCCTTAAAAGAGCTAAATTTAATGTGCTTAATACAAATGAAGTTATCCCAATAAGGATGTTGGATTAAACAAACAGAGCATTGTAAAATAAATTTTGCTAGTCAGGTAGTGACAGCAAGGTTTAGTTATACCTGTTGTTCTAGTTTTTTTTTTTCACAAATTACTGTAAAACAAGAGGACTAGAAATTAGGCATCTGTGAATACCTCATCCCAAGCTTTCAGGCCAAATGTTCTATTCAGGCAACCAAAATATTTGGGTATTTGGTATTCATATTTGTTAGTCTGTGGGTTTTTCAGTTAATTTTTATTGAATAAAAGTTTTACAATACAGTACTGTACATCGTAATGGAAAAACAGGATCGTGGAAGCCTGCCAATGGCAAGCTTTACAGGTACAAAAAAGTATCAGGAGTGAAGGACTACATACACAAACAGGATATTACACTGGCCTGTGTACCCATTACAGTATTATTCCAAGGTACTGATACTACAGGAACCTAACAGAGAAAGCCTAAAGCAAGCAAGTCAAATAACTAGCATGCTGAGAATACAACATTAGTACATTCAGATTAGGGTTTGGTATGAACGATACTTCATTTTTGCACCTGGTTTGGGACCCGAATATCCTAGGTTTGTGGGGAAGCAGTGTGGGGAGGTGACCTGCCCAAAGTGTCTTATTAGGTGCTCTAGCCTGTGGAGAGGGCTCCTGCTGAGGTTTTGAAGGGTACCCATGCCTTACCACACTTTGCTAAGGTGCCTCTGGCTAAGTGGGATGTCCGTTCAAAGTTGGCTGACCTTCCCATTAAAGCTTTCCAGTGCTAGATGGAGGGGATCGCTGTTGTCTTCCACTTCTGAAGGATCAGCCATTTAGCTTCTACTGGGGTGACCAAAAGTCAACAGTGATAGTGCCTTGGAGGGTCAAAAGTTATGGGGGGATCCCCAATAATGAAGTGTGGAGATTGTGAGAGGGGACAGTTCAGAGTAATCCTGCAGAAGGCTATGATTTCCTGCCAGAAAGAATGACCAATCAGCAGTACCATAAAATGTGTGCCAAACTGCCTCCCCAGGTGCCACACCTCCAGCACCGATTACAGGACAGGATATGTATTGCTTTGAGTTGTGCTGTGGTCCTGTACCACAGGTGCATGATTCTGTTCTGGATCAGTAGGGCCCTGCTTTTGGTGAAGGTTTCATGTAGTTGCTCCCAGGCATCTGCCCACTGACCCTCAAAGATTGGGTCAGAGAGCTGGGTTTCCCATTTTTCCTGGGCACCTTGTGATTGGTCTGGGAAGTAATACAGGAGCGCCCTGTAAATGGTACCACTCTGCCCATTTTTAAGTGTAGCCATCTCTGGGCTACATGGGGATTGGCTGGTGTTCTGGAAGGTGCCTCTTGTTGTTTAGGAGGGAATAGATTGTGCTTCTGAGCTATAAGTAGTGCAGAAGTCTGAGTGAGGTAACTGATATCTGGCCTGAAGATTTTGGAAGGAATTCATCAGGGAGGTACCAGGCAGCAAGACATCTTGTATCACCCAGACTTCTTTCCTTCTCCAGGAGGCCAAGTCAAGGACTTACGATCCACCCAATCAGTGAGTTATCCCAGACAGGACTGAGTACTTGGTCCAGGGGGTTTCTTCTCATCAATTTAGAGACTGCTTGCCATGCTTTCATGGAGCTCTTTATTGGTGGGGTAAACTGGTTTTATAAGCTTGTTTGGCAAAAAGTAGCACTCCGAGGGTGGACTTATTTATGGCAGACATTTTCAACTGAACCTATTGGGGGTGGGTCCCTGGAGTGGGTGTCCTAAGCTACTGCAAAATCTGTGTCCCTACAATGACACGATAATACGCCAGTATCCAAGGGAAATCCCATCCCACCCCACAGTTCCAGTGTGTTCATAATTTAGTTTTGCTGTATCTTGGATGCTTGTCCTCCCAGAGAGGATCACTAAACAAACTATCTTGGTGAACCATGTTATTGGGATGGGTACTGGGAGGTGGGAGAGGCCATGTAATAGTTTAGGAGCTGACATCACTTTCAGGGCTGCCACCTTGCCCGCCACTGACAGTCTAAGCACTTTCCATCCAGCCATTGATAGGAGTTCAGCTGGATTCAGATACCCAGATAAGTGATGCTGTGGGGGCCCAGGTTATCCCTTGTGCGCTAAAGGTGGCCTCTGGGCAACTCTGACTCAGTGGCAATATCTCTGTCTTTACTGGGTTGATTCTGAGGCACAAGACCTTGGAGAAATGTGACAGGGTGTCCATTATTGGGGTTAATGCACATGGGGCATCTCTGGTTAGAATTAGAAGATTATCCCCATAGAGTGATGTAGAGACCTCCTGGCTGCCGATCAAATGGCCTGGAATACCCTTGTGATACCGGAGGGATATGGCCAGGGCTTTGATATCTAGCACTAAAAAGGAGGAGTGATAAAGGGCATCCCTGGTGGGTCCCTTTTTAGAGAGGGAAGGGGTCCAAAAGTGTGGAATTAGTACAGTTGTAACCAGTGAGTTGTAGAGGGTGCATATCCATGTCAAGATGGATTATCTAAATCCCATATGCCATAGGACCTGGAGAAGGTAGCCCCACTCCACGGGGTCGAAAGTTTTTTGAAATGTATGGTGATTGCAGCAGCTAGAGTGGGGTCACCTCACCACTTAGAGAATAAAGTGGCCAGGGATCTGAGATGGTCATGGTCTTTAATAAAACCCAATAGGGATGGTGGACCAAGGATGTGACACATTGTTCAAGTCTCTTGGCCAGTGCTTTAGCTAGAACCTCAACATCAGTGTTAATTAATGATACAGGACAATAACTCAATGGATTGGCAAGATCATTCACCTTCATTGGAAGGACAATGATGGCTGCCTCTCTCATGGTGGGTGGAAGAGCGGTATGGAGATTCGTGTCTATAAAAACTTGTTGCATCACTGAGCAGACAATCTGTGGGATCAGTTGAAAGACGTCAGGTGGCAGCCCATCACTTCCAGCTGCTTGTTACAGTTAAACTGTGTCAGGGCCACTTCTAATTCCTGTGTGGTTAGTGGGACACACAGTAATTCAGCTTTGTCTATGTCCAGCCTTTGTAAGGGGATGTCAGCCAGAAACCTTTGTATAGTCTCTGAGTGTAGGGGCTGGGGGGATGCATAGAGGGTTTTATAGAAATTTCTCATGATCTTATTGTGGGTCCCTGGGGTGGTCAATATTTGGCCTTTGGGGTCTCTTGAGTGCAGCAATGTGTCACTCAGCTTGGCATTGGTGCAGCCAGTTACCTAGTACTCTGCTGGCCATTTCACCTCCCTTTCAGTATTTATGTTGAAGGCAGGTCATGGCCAGTTACATCTTCCTGGTGAGCAGCTCATTTAACTTCATGTGAACTCCCAGGAGTTCTGACCTGGTATCGTCAACCTTAGAATCCTGTTTGGGGGGAGGGGTGTTCTTAAGCATGGTTTCCATTTGCCTGAGTCTGCCCAAGAATGTGGCATATTCAGCTTCTCTTTTTTTCCATCTCCTCACAGCAAATCCCATCATTTGTCCTCTCTTGTATGCTTTACAGGTCTGTCATAAGGATGCCGCAGTTGTTTCCCCACTGTCATTTATGTTGAAGAACTCTTGGGAAGTGTCCTTGATCCAGCTTCTAAATTCAGCATCATGTAGGAGCAGGGGGATCACGTTTCCATGACTGAGATCTGGGTTGCGGTGGGCCCCAAAGTAAGTACAGACACAGGGGTTGTGATCTGAGAGATTCCAGCTCCCAATATCAGTTACGATCATTTTGTGCACTATGCCCAGTGACCCCAGCCACAAGTCTATATGGCTATGAGAACAAGCAAAAAAAGGTTGCACATAGTAACCGATGCTCACTACCAAAAAAAATGTAGAACCTTCAGGAGGGGAACCTAGGAGTATGCTTAATGGAATCCTCGCTCACTGAAGAATCAGCACACCTGCCTGAGAGGTGCCTCCTCCACCTCCTCTTCAGGGAGGACGAGGTCAGGGTGGCACTCCTCTTCAATGTCAACCCATTCTAACTCAGAGTCCGACGAGTGAGGGACTGACAGCACCCTATGGGGCACAAGCCAATAAGGTCAAACCAGCATCAATGACGACTGAGCGGTCAACAGTGCCAGGGATCTTGGACAGTGTGAACCTAACTGGTGCACAAGGGCCGTAGTTATCTGGGTCAAAATATGTTGAGATCAATGGATGGCAAGGGCAGCATCAACAGAGGAGTCATCAGTACAGGATACGACAAACCATCCATCAGGTTTTGAGAGACCGAGGGCTCCAGCATCCGAGGGCCAGGAGAAGTGTCAGGCCTCGACAGAGGAGCTGAAGTTGATGAACCGAAGGTCGATGACTGGGGGACTGACGGGCCGAGGGTCGATGGCCAACCTCCCTGGGAAGTGGGAAGAGGTGCTGTCGGTAGGGGCCTGGAAGAAGCAGAGGCCTGGACAGCAGAGCAACCACAGTTGACAGAGTACCTCCAGAGAAAGAGGAAGAAACCATCGTGGATCAGAAGTGCTGCCGGGGGGAGAGGTCCCAGTCATGGCCTTTTTTGCGACTTTTCCCCAAGGACTTGTCTCAGGCATTTGAGGTCTGGGAGCTGAATAAACCCTCCAGCAACAGGGAAGGAGGAACCCAGAGGACCCCTGCCCAAAACTGGATACCTGCTGTTCCATAAGGAATTTCTTCAAAGCCTTTTGTGTCACCTAAAGGTTGTGAGGTTGAATTTTGATAGAGCTTACAGTCAGAGACATCGTGATCAGGCCCAAGACAGCAGACACAGAAGTTGTTGTCTGAAGGAGCAATCTTCTTTCCGCAGTGTCGGAAGAGAGATGTGGAAGGAGTAACTCTTAACATAAATGAGATAAAGGAATCTCTTGTTAAAAAAAGATTCAAAAGTGAAAGAAAAAGCATAGGCAAATATGGCGTGAGCTGCGACAGAACTTCCGCAGAGACTCATGCGAGAGGAGTCAACAGCGGGAAAAACTGAAGAGGGAGCAGGACAACTCACACCTTTATAGTGTTGATAACGTCTGCAGGTGACAGGTGAGCAGCTCTAGTTGTATTGCTGGAAAATATTCCGTGTAGATCCTGTTTCACCAATGGTTAAGTTCCTACGGTGTGACCTGATGACTGAGATACCCCTGAAGAAGTTCTAATATTAGTTTTAGGCAGTACACTAGCTCTTTAAACTTCTGCTACATATTTTAAACACTGTTTAACAGTGAAAAAGTAAAGCATGGATTGATGACTTAAACTGGTTTAATTGAATAACTGAATGCCATTTCAGCTTAGTGAGAGGAAGTGCAAGGAAGCTAGGAAGCAGATGTAAATGGTTCTTTTCTCCTGTGTTTCAGAGTGTGCTTTCAGCAGTTTTCCTGTAAATTTTGCTACAAAGCACTTTGTTAGAGATGTAAATTAAGTTTTAAGTGTAGAAATTATTCTATTTTGTCTTAGTTCTGCATTTTTGAAGGTGTGTAGTCTCCTGGATAATAAATCTAAATTAGAAGCCTGGCTCAATGTTTACAACCCAGATGTCTGGTGTCTCACTAAAATATGGTTGAAACCATCAATCCCTGACACCACCTGCTCCATACCAGGCTATACTTTTATCTGGAAGGATAGCTTCATCTAAGAGGAGTGAGGGAGTTCAAATATATTTCAAAACACATCTGACTCTTACCATCCATCCAGATTAACTCATTACCCTTCCCCAGTATAAATCCATTCACTTTCTGTGCTCCTACTGGGCAATGCAAAAAAGTTGCACCTGGTCACATTTATAACCCACCTCAAAATAGTCTTGCTGGCCTCCATGCAGTAGTTGAGCACTTCTCCACCCTCCAGTTTCCATCAACTAATACTGTGTGAAGACTTGAATCAAGATTGGCTTTCAACTAATTCAATATCATTTGAGTCTCTCCTAACAAAACTAAAACAAACCACAGCTTTTTTGGGGGGCCCCATTAGGATCTCCTCTAAGGACTCAAGCCACTTGCTATTGGATTGGATCCTAACAAATAGGAAGAGCCCTCTATGTCTGGAACCCTAC
The DNA here is from genome assembly GCA_016271365.2 of Neoceratodus forsteri. NCBI lineage: Eukaryota > Metazoa > Chordata > Ceratodontiformes > Ceratodontidae > Neoceratodus > Neoceratodus forsteri. The sequence continues at coordinate 1,278,151,502 of CM057459.1, read as the reverse complement.
CTGACTCCATAAGTGACCAGTATCCTGTTCTTATAGTCTGGAATATGCATCCACCTAAATGTCTCCCCAGAGTGATTTACTGTAGGGTTTATCTAGGCCACAGTACGACAATTTTGGTCCAATTCTTTTCAGTGCTTATTGGTCCCACCTATACTCCCAGTCCTCTGTGAAAGCAGCACTTGCCTCCTTCCTTGAGGCTTTCATTGATCTGCAAAACAAGCATGCTTCTGTAACCAAGTCAAAGGTACGAATCTCTAGCACTAAGCGGATCACAGTTGACTTATTTATCCTGATGAGGACCAGAGGGAAGGGCTGCAAATGTTTCAAATGCTCCGGGATGTGGTTGGACTGGGCAGATTAGTTGAAGTGGCGAAATATTTGCAAAGCTGGTGTCAGATCTCATAAGAGATCTTTCTGTAAACAGCAGGTTGCCAGTTCAGTTTGGGATGCTCTGGACACCTCTGGAATGACCGAGTCTCTGGATTGGGGGATCTTCTACTACTTGTTTTGATTCCATGTTAGGTTGTGTTATATTCTAACTTTCCTGCTCTAAATACCTGACTCTTTTTCGTACAGCTTGTTATGAGGATTGAATCATTTTGACATTTTTTCTCTGCTAACCTTACTCCACTTGGCGGTTTACTGTAAGTACTAGGTTAGGTCCCTCCTTTCCAACCCCTGCTCCTCCTGACCTCCTCCACTCCGTCATACCTTTCCTAGACCCCCCCTTTCCTTTTTTTCCCCCTCCTCCCCCTCTCCCCCTCCCCTATTTTTCTAGTCATCCTTTATTTCCTCGTCCCTTGCCCACTGCCTTCTATACTGTTTAAGTTTCAGAGCAAATCTGTCATGAGTTTTAACTTATTAGAATTAGCTGTACCTTGCATTTTCCATTATTCAACCCTTCGAGCTCCTGCAAAAATGTTTTATTTGTATTTTAATTTCTCCTCTTCTGCCTATACTTTTTGGACCTCTTTCTTCCCAATCCTCCTCTCCCAAAATACCCTAGGTTTTTACCCTTGACCTCTCGTGCTATTGCTCATGACTTGATACTTAGGATGAGACATCGCTGCTATCTTTTTCTAGCTCTGAGGTTAGCTCCCTTTTTTTTACAACTGTTATGAAATCATATCATGATTCGTATGTAAGCCCCCGTGCCTAGGATATGCCAGATGGAACTGAGGAGGAGGGGCACTCACAGCCAGAAACCACAGTCACAAGATTTGCTCATTTACCTGGTTCTGAAGATGGTCCTGGGGTGTCGGCAGTCTTTTTGGTGGGTGCTAGCAGCTGCAGGGGGCAAACTTAGTTGAACGCATCACAAGTAGTAGCATTGATTAAGTTCATTGTCCACTCATATTTAAAATTCAAGTAAATTTAATTGAAAAAGTATAAAAATAAAACAAGCCACTCCATGGAGCTATTTATGGCAACTTATTTCAGTGGGTAGTCATCTATTAACCATGGCAAGAACCAGGATAGCAGCATTACACTGGATCCGAAAATCCACTACATGAACTCCAATGGAGCCGAACAAGGTTCTGGATTAATGGCAGCAACATTTCTCCAGGCCGAATAAGTCCTCATTTAACCAACAGCTTCCGTATCCCTCCTGCACAAGCCTCAGCTCCTAACCTCCAAGCTGCGTGTCTCACTTCATGCTGCCCCAGTGAGCACCCCATAAAGTAGCCATGAGGAAGCGACTAAACCTGGTGGTATCGCTCTCTTGCAGCGTCGGGCACTTCTTGAGGGAGGATTTTGGCTGCAAACACTTCACCCCTCCGAAGACACTGCACATCAAGTGTCAGATGACAAAGTGGGCACTCCAGACAGGGGTCAATGACAGTCCAGCACAGGGACTGCTTGAAGAGGCTTACACCTCAGACTCCTTGCAACCTTCTGAACTGTCCCCACCTGCTCTGGCATAGCATCACACTGGCACCGAATCTCAATACTTTGCAGTGACCACAGGGCAGGCTCTCACCTCTGCCCCGCCACAACACAGGCTCCCACCACTGGACCATGCACTCACCTTTCTGTGGCATGTCCACCATCCCTGTGCAGCACTCTGAATAACTCAAGATATTTCAGCCACAGACAACTCCTTGCCAACGTGCCCATCCTTCAAGGGCGGTGGGCCAGAGTGGCAACCGCCCAGCCCTGGCCCCAAACCTCGGCCCTCACAGCTAAAACTGACCGTTTCCTTCCCACTCTTTCCTCTTCCCATGAAAGTTTCTCCTTTCCAGTACCAAAACACTCCTATTTCTACCCCTGGCCTCCCAGCCCCACTTGCCAGCCCCCTGCCCCCTGCCTAGAAGACAAGGCTGGCACACTAACCCGGCACACTACTAGTAAGCTCCCATAGAGGGCTTACATGTATGTAACTGGGAGCATTGGCAATGGTTGCCTCCATCCTGGACTATTTGCACAAATAATAATGTAAAAACACAAGGACTCAGATATGTCCTACTGCTCATAACTAAGCTTTTTGTACAGCCGCTGTGTAGTGTTTCATTATTTATGTTTTTTAATTCATATGTAACATACGCAGTGTGGTTTTCTTTGAATTTAAAAACAGAGTTTGTAATTGTGAAATATTCCTTTAAATGCTCTCCATTTAAGAACTGTTCAATTCCTAGCAGTCATATCCCCTCACGAAGACCCTCACGGGTGGGGCTTCTCGGTCTTGTCGCAGGTTGGCAACTTTAATAAATTTACACTAGCGACTTGGCATTTCTTCACAGTTTTTGAAAATATCTCACTCTGTCTCCTCGAGTGGTAGCCCTTTGTTGTATTTAACAGTGGAAGTGGTTCCTTCTTGACTAGCACAAAGCCGGAGTCCAGGACATACTGCAAGCTTTCGTGTTTTCAGCATGGTTTCGGAAAGAGACATGCAGTAGCACCTCTGCTACCCTAACTGTACTCACTAATAACATAAGTCAAGCCATGGATTCTGGCCTTCTAACTGGTACTGTTTTCATCTATCTTGCCAAGGCATTTGACCAGGTTAACCATTATCTGCTACACTCTAAGCTGTCTGCCCTTGGTGTCTCCCCTGCTGGAAACAAATGGTTTGCCAACTACCTGTCTGGAAGAAAGCAACAAGTTACTTTCATCTTTGTCAGCTTTAGCTGATGAAACAGGAAGGGCCCCCCATGGGTTTATATTAAGCCTACTCTTTTTCATCCTTTTTATCAACAAGCTCCTAGAGTTGGCTAAAAATTGTAATTCATTATTGTATGCACGTGGCATGATTTTATATAACAGTGCAGCTGACATGTGCCTATTCACAGATGACACCAAGCTCTGTGGGAGATTGGACACAGCTGAAGGGATACAGGACCTACTGGAAGAATTTTAAAAGTTGGGGAGGTTGTCCAGGATCTGGCAGCTTGGCTTCAATGCTAAGAAATGCAAAGTTATGCATATTGGAGCCAAAAATCCCAGGACAGAGTATTACCTGGGTGGAGTCCGAGTATCTGCATCAGAGGAGGAGAAGGACCTGGGCGTGATGATTACTAGTGACCTGAAGCACTCCACGCTGTGCAAGAAAGTGGCAGCAAAGGCAAACAAGATGCTGGGATGCATAGTTAGGGGGATCAGAAGTAGGAGAGAGGAGGTTATACTGCCCTTCTACAAGTCACTGGTAAGGCCACATCTAGAGTATGGAGTTCAGTACTGGTGCCCACACCTCAAAAAAGGACATTAACCTGCAGGAGAAGGTACAGAGGAGGGCTACAAAGATGATAGCCAGTCAGCAGGGCAAGGCATATGAGGAGAGGTTGAGGGCACTGAACATGTACTCCCTGGAAGACAGGAGAGAGAGCGGAGACATGACTGGGACATTCAAGTACTTGAAAGGGATAAATAAGGTTGATAAGGAGAGTCTCTTTAAGCTGAATGGCAACCATATCACAAGGGGGCACAGTCTTAAGCTGGAGGGTGGGAGGCTTAGGAGGGAGGTCAGGAAGCACTTCTTCACAGAGAAGGTAGTGGACACTTGAAATTCGCTGCCAGAAAAGGCCATCTCGTTGAAGACAGTGGACAGCTTTAAGAGAGGCTGGGATAGGCATAGGGGGAAGGTAAGAATCATGGGTAGGGAAAGATGGGAGGAGTGGAGAGGGAGGGCAGGGACATTACCTCAAGCTGTGGACCCTGCAATACGAGCAGACTTGATAGACCAAATGGCCTTCCTCTGCTGGGTTCTTCTGTCCGTATGTTTGTATCTCTGTGACTTACCAGCAACCCTTCAAACTCATTCTCCTTCATTCAGTCCAGGCTACTTAAAAACAGGCTGGCACTTAACTGTAAAATAACTTGGGCCATGTTTAGTTCCACACTGAACTGCAACTCAGTACACCTAGCCTCTCTATTGCCTGTGCTAATGGCTCCCTGCTGGAGGAGGTTCCCAGTATTAAACACCTAGGGGTTACCTTAGACTACTCACTGGATTTCTCTCCTCATGTCCTGTCGGTAGGTAAGGTGGTTAATTCCAAACTGGGCATGGCCCACACGGTTAAGCACTGCCTCTCCCCCAACACTCAGCTCTACAACCCAAGGTGTGCTCTTTTTCTGCCTCACTTATAATATTCAGGCCTATCTTAATACAGTACTACCAATGCAAACCTCAAATAGTGGGGCATGACCTACAACAACATATGCTGATTTGCATCAGCCACCCCACCGCTGCCTACTCTACTAGGGACTAGGCTGGCTTTCACTAGATGGGGTTCACTCCTTCCATATGGGCTACTTTGTACACTAATTGCTTAGAACTCAGTGGATCCACGACGGGTCGTCGACAAAATATTTGTCAAACGACCCGACAGCGACACTGGTAGTTCGACTGCATTTAGCAGTCAACTGCTGGTTTGCAGAAGCAACAAGTGTTTTCTTCGGGGGGGCTTCGCTCCATGAGCCCCCCACATGGAGGCTGCGCCCCCGCACCCCCTCACTTAGAATTCTCAACTCCGAGTCGGAGCTGAGTCGGGGAGTGCAGGACCCCTACAGACAGTGCCGGGTGCCAGTGGGTTCCCTACAGCGACGTGACACAGTTGTCGCTGTAGGGGACTCCACTGTCGACATCGGGGATGTATACCGAACTCAGTCCCCTCTTATCCTAGCAAACCTCCTTCAATATCTTAACACTTCTTTACTGTCTGCAGTCTACTGTATTCCCTGTTCTCCTGAAATGTTGATGTGCCATAAATCTTTGCCAAGCTTGCTTTTACCCACTATGTTCCAAAATCCTGGAACTCCCTGCCTCCTTCTGTGCAGAATGTTCCCGATCATGCATATTCTCATAAATCGCTAAAAACCTTCCCACTTCTGTCAGACTCCTGCTCTTGATTGGTGCATCTAACACTCATTTTGCTGTACCAGTGTTACTTATTAGTGCATACTGCACACACACCTATTGATTACTCAACTACTTGCACTATCCGCTTTGTTCCTTGTGCTCTGCCTTTGTATCTTATTTTCACTGTTCTTAAATATGATAGAATATTTCTGGTCACTCTTTTTTGTATTGTTGTTATTTTGTATTGCATTTACATTGTTTTAGTTATTTATTTATATAACTTTGGTGACTGGGTAAGTACACTGACACAAATGCCTTTTTCAGGCACGACCTGGGTGCAGTAGCATAGGCAAGGGCAGTAGTACATAATACCTCAGATATAATATTTACAGTATTCATTTACATTGCACTGCATTTACAAAGCTGAACAGTAGTTTACAGTAAGAACTGTGTACAGTAGCTTACAGTAAAGTTATATAAATACAGAGTGGTGTAAGAGCTAACTACCTAATTTGGGGAGTGAGCAACAAGGTTCAGGGAAAGAGGAGTGAACAGTACAAGGGAGGGAAAGCAAATAGGAGTAGTTGGGGTGGATGAGGGGAGGGAGGTTAGTGAAAGCACTGGTATACAATAGATGAGGAGCAATGGGATTTCAGCAGCTTCATGAAGACAGGGAGAGTGGGGGGGGGGGCTTCCTGATAGGAGGAGGTACTGAGTTCCATATATTGTCAGCTTGGTAACAAAAGGAGTGTTGACTCTTATTGGTGTGAAACAGCAGGATAGCGATGTTGTTATTAGAGGCTGAGTGGGAAGTGGGGAGATTGACAAGAGAAACCTACACAGCAAGGTAAGGAGGGATGCCTATGCACAGTGTTTTGCTGATAAGGGAAGCAAGGGCTAAACTGACTGAGATCTGGGGGTAGCCAATTTAAGAAATTTAGCAACGTATAGTGATGGGCATTGTGGCTGCTGCCGGAAACAAACTGATTTGCTTTGTAACCTTCCCAGGTCATCATACCTAAAAACAGCCATGAAAAACAGAGCCAGCACTCCTGGAATTCAATGCAAATAAACTTCAGTGAAGATTTATTCCATAATAAGGAGAAATGGAACAAACAAGCCCTAGCGCCTTGACCACTAGGTCCTCCAGGGGCCGTACCTAAAAACAGGCATCTGTTTGCTAGTGCACTTACCTGGTAACAAAAACAAATAAATTAAACTCTGGTCAGAGCCAAAATGGCTGCTAATGTATTATCCTGACTAGGGATATAAAATTAAAGTACAATTTGGAGAGCAATTTAATTCTTGTATGATCATGGTGTAGTATTCCCACACTTACATCAGAGTAATAAAATAAAAATAAATAAAACCTTACACGGCAAGGTAATAAAGAAACTTCTGTAACCGGCAGCACGACTTCACAGTGGGAAAGTCATGCCAAACAAATCTCATAGTTTTTTTTGACTGGGTAACCAGGAAGGTGGATCAGGGGAAAGCAGTGGATGTGACCTATCTTGACTTTGGTAAGGCCTTAGGCACCGTACACACAGGAGGCTGATAAAGAAACTTAGCAGCCTGGGGGTGGGGAGCTGGGTAGACAACTGGTTGAAAAATAGAAGTCAGAGGGTGGTGACAGTTACTCGGACGACAGGAGACTGACCAGTGTAGTACCATGGGATCAGTACCGGGCCCTGTCCTCTTCAATGTCTTCATAAGTGACACTGCTGAGGAACTGGAGAGGGAGGTGTGTCTCTGTACAGATGACACAAAAATCTGCAACAGGGTGGACACCCCGGATGGGGTGGAGAGGATGCAAAGGATCTGGGGAAACTACAGAAATGGTCTAGGGAGTGGCAGCTGGGTTTCAACACCAAAAAGTGGAAAGTCATGCACCTAAGGAGGGGAAACCCAGGGGTTGAGTATAAAATGGGGGGAGGTACTTACAGTTACTAAGCAAGAGTGGATCTTGGGTGATCATATCTGATGATCTTAAGGTGACAGAGCAGTAGGCAAGGTGAGCCATATTCTGGAGATCATAAAGAGGGGGACCTCTAGCAGGAAAAGGGAGGTGGAGTTGCCTCTGTATCTCACTTGTGAGAACTCACCTAGAGTACTGTGTCCAGTTCTGGAGGCTACACCTCCGCAAAGACATCGACAGGGTGGAAGTGGTCCAGTAGAGGGCTACTAAAATGGTGCAGAGGTTGCACGAAAAAACATATGAAGAGAGGCTGTGGGAACTCAACATGTACTCCCTGGAGGAGAGGAGAGTGAGAGGGGGCATGATTGAGACGTATAAGTACCTCACAGGAGTGAACAAGGTGCAGGAGGAGTCTCTTTCACATGAAGAGCACCCAGAACACAGGGGCCTACTATGAAGATGGGGGAGTATGAGGGATGTGAGGAATACTTCTTCACACAAAGGGCGTTGGATGCCTGAAACAGCCTGCCAGAAGAGGTGGTGGGGAGAAGACACTGGGGAACTTCAAACATGAATGGGATAGGCACATGGGTATAATAAATAGAGGTAAGGGAGGAGGGAGGGACACCTGTGACCAAATAAGAGTCCACGGTGTAGTGTTAGGCAGGGAACATAGGGCAGACTAGAAGGACCTGCAGTCATTTTCCATCGACACATTCTATGTTAGCATGATTTTGACTCTTCACACACATATACACTTTCTCCCTCACCCAAGCCATGGCGGTTGGCACATAATTTTTGTTCACCTCCATAGACAGCTGTTGTCTGCCACACACAAATTCTGTATCACTATATAAGCAAATGCAGTAATGTACTATGTATGGTACATCCCTTAAAAATCATGGATTTTCTGTGAGTTTGATTAAATGTCTCACAAGTCCTGTATTGTTATTCTTGCTGGTATATCAATAAAGGACTTGTGTGCACAGACTGCGGCCAGCCATGGAAGTGAGTGGAGGGTACAATATGTACTGAAGCCATTCTGGGACTCTGTGTGTGTGGGTGGGGGGGGGAGGTGCCACAGTACACTGGGGTAATATTACTAGAGGGTCAGGGAGGTACTAGTAAAGCCAGTGATATTATTGGGGTGGATTATCCAGGATAGACTAGCCTAGCTGAAATGCAATATAATGTTTTCAGTATGGTCCTGGTTGCACACATTTTTACAGTGCATTTATTTATTCAGGGTATCCCAGCTGAGATGCAATACTGTACCTCATTTTCAGTTGGGTCCTGCTTTTTCATATTTTTGTACTGAATTTACTCAGGATAGCCCAGACCAGCGGAGACACCAATTATCATTTTCTGTGGGACTGTAAGTTTAAGTCGGGGACCCTCATGAAGTTGTCTACAAAGTGAAGTTTCCCGAATTTGTATCTACTCTTTATAACTACTCTGCTGCCCTGTCCCCCAGGACCCTCTTGTAAAAGAGGCACTGCACGTAAATTGGGCTGTGCTGGTGTGCAAAACTGTAAAATTAAAAACAAATAAAGAACGACCGTGTTTACTGTCCTTCCCCTTTGTATACCACAAAACTCAAGGAAGCGAATCGTAAGAGCAGAACTTTTTACAAACATTTTGCATTATGTTTTTTCAAATAAAGCACATAACTCTTAGCATAACATCAAGGGGTGAGGATCTAGGCAATGGAAATGACCAAAAATTAAGTTTGCACCAAACCAAAATGTAGGCCAAGCCATACCATGCATGGGATGTGCATTGCTACTACTACAATAACATGGTGAACACACAATCAAATGTGGAAGGAAGGTATTATGTACTGCCTGCCATGCACACTGTATCCCAAAGTACTGTGCAGCACATGAAGACTTGGAAGAAGCGACTGGGCGCACACACACAGGTGAAGTGACACTGACGGATGGAGGTTAAGGAAAGCTGAGGAAGGTTAAAAGCAGGACAAAAGTGCAAGAACAGAGGCTGAAAAAAGGGAGGTTACATGACTTATTGCTCAAGCTCGCACAGTGAGCATCAGTGATGGAATTCAAACCCAAGTCTGCAGGTTCAAAGCTCTGCACTCTTATGTCTAGTAGTGGTCGAAACTAAGATCTGCAGTTACTAGCCAGAACAGTTAGTGTGTGAGAATCAACTGGTTCAACAGACACTGCACTGGCCCAAGTGGTATCCTAATCAAGCAGTCCCCAAAGTCTGTACCAGCAGTCCTATCAGCAAGATCTCTTGGCAAGTGGCTCTACTGAAGTAGCGTTCAGCTGTACTGCTGTCACAGCACTCCAGTCCATCTTGGCCTGCCACTTCACTTCCTCTGCTCTGCTGTTGGACTTGCTGTCTACCACATTAATGGCTACCATGTTCTGCAGTGAGAGGAGAGATTGGTGGGGGGATCAAGTGCTGCAGAGTGGTTAATGAGGAAAATGGCAATGCTGCTGTTGGGGAGGAGGATCAAGTGCCAAAAAGTAGAAGCCTACAGGGCAATCAGGGGTGGGGGCTAGGGGGTGAGAGAGATGGAGTGGTGACCAGGTGGGGCTGGGGAGCTGAGAGAAAGAGTTGCCAGGAGCTGTGCCAGAGGGGGGTGGAGAGCATGTAGAGGGAGGGAGGGAGCATTTTTTTTTTGTTACAGTGGATCCACGCAAGAAAGCAGTGCCAGGAGGGAGCTGCTATGAATGGGGTTAGGTAGGGGGACACTAGGTGCCAGGGTTTATAAGTGGGGTGAGTGAGGGGGGAAACACAACACAAGCAGATGGAAGAAAAAAAACAGTGTGCATTATGACAAGCACATCTGGCAGGAGAAAGAGGAGAAGGAGTAGTGCGGAAACACATGTACACTAGAAAAAAGAGCAAGGATCGCAGCATATCAATGATGTGATGAAACTCCACTACAGAGGGAACGTGATTAGTGTCAGAGCTGGTGACATACTTCGTGGACCCTGGTATCTCTCCTCCTCTGTTGGCAATATATCAACACAGCTCTCGCTATGCAGCCGTAAAAAAAAAAAAATAAGAACCCTGCAGAAGCTGCTGGGTTAGGCATTTGGGACAAATGAGAAAGCCCAGTGGGAGTTGCTGGGGTGGGCATTTGGGTTGATGTGCATTTACTGTGCTGCAGCCCCTGCTCAGAGCAAGCAGTGCTGGTATACAGACTGATCTCCCACTCTGCCAACACAAGAATTCAGGAACATTGTGGGAGTTCACAAGGCAATACATAAATAATAATATAATAAAAAAAAAACACTGGCTCAAGTAATTGACTAACATTCCCTTTAATAAACAGCTGTTCCAAGGGCCACTTACTGCAAAACAGTTACAAACACAAAGGGTGGCTGGCACTTAATGATGGCAAGAAAAAAAGCGGCAGTGTTTAAAGCATTTGTAGATTTGTGCACTTCTAAAAGATGTTGGCATAGTTTGCAACTGAACTCCAGACAGCCTTATTAAGGCACTGCACCCAAGGCCTTAAACGTCTGGAACAGCAAGGGTAGCTGCAACAAAGGAGTTTTACTACAGAAAATACCAGCAGCATTTGAAGTGTTTTGCAGATGTGCCGTCTTTTTTTTTTAATTTACAATTATGCATTTGAGCTGAAGGCTTGATGCCATGATTCAAAGGGCCACATCATAACATTTTATTCAAACCTCAGGAATCCCTCACTTATGCTTAACAACTGCAGTCATTCCCCTGGAATGAGCCACCCCGGAGATTTTAGAATTTTATACTAACTATGGAATTTAGAATAAAATATCAAACTCTGCTGTGTGGTCACACTCACCCCTGCATTCTTCTAATGTCAGATTTATTTCTTTACCTGAAGAAAGCAGTCACCCCAAAGTCTTTCCTTTACTTCTGGATGGTTTACAGTTTACTATTTTATTATTTTAAAGTGTTTAACTGTGTTAGTTAGCTTTTCAATACTCTGCCTCAGAGTGGTATTGTTATTTTTTTCTGTAGATTTCATCTTTTCTCTGGTTCCTCATCGGTTCCCAAGAATAGAAGATGGCTGTTTTCAGTGCAGTTACTGCTTTCAGGGAACTGCTACCTTTTCTTCAAAAAAAAGAAAATAATAATTTTAGGGAACCACTATTTTTTCTTTAAAGAAAAAATAAATAAAATTAGCTACTTAACCTCTTTGCAGATTTTACATTATATTATTCTTGGCTCCTTTTTATGTTGGCGCACTTGCGCAGTCAACATCTTGCGGTAGTGCAGATTTGGAGGCGTAGTCACTGTTGGGCGAATGCAGGGCATGCATCAGTAGGTGTGTCCCTCATTTCTCAATCAGCCTGCATGCCGGTGCCACACCACCTGGGTGAGCACATCTAAGGAAAGGTCCGCTGCAATGCAAGCAAAGCTCATCTCACGCAGCGGACCTCCCGACGTGCTTACCCGAACACAAACATGGCAGCACACTGCCTGCCAAACTGCCAACCGGGGTGCCCAATCCCTTGTCGACACCCTGCCCCCAATGTATGTGCCGATGGGGGAGCCCACTCCCTGTTGGCATAAAGAACCCCCATTTGTTATATGCCAGGGGTGCCTAATCCTCGGCTGTAGTCCCCCCTACTTTCCTTGTGTGGCGGTAGGGTGCCCAATCCTCACTGGCATAAAGTAGCCTCCCTTTTTGTTGTGTGCCGACGGGGGTGTCCAATCCCCATCGGCTACAGCTGCCCCAAAAACAAGAGCTCCGTTGACGCTGGGAGCCCACCCCAGCGTGCCACATGCCCCTGTAAACAGAAAACAGTCCCGTAATTTTTTTTTTTTTGTACCTGTAGAAAAGGAAGCGGTCCCTCAGCGGTCTCCTGCCCCCCTCCCACAACCCGTGCCCACCAACTGCGCAACCTGCCTCCCTACACCCACCCCATACTTATCTGTGCAGTCTGGCGCGGCGATCTTCGGTGGACCAGGAACACATCTGCACTCTTCAAGGCCGACCGTGAACTGAGGAAATGCCTGTAAGCTGTATAATGGAATAAATAGGGTTTTTTCAACTTTGATGTATATCTCAGACATTTTTTGGAATTTTGGCTCCAAATTTTCAATATGGGGTTTTTGGGACCTCTCCTCATGAATTCTGGCACTGTCATTGTGTTATTCGGTCCGAAAGGTGATTCCATGGTCACTGTGCGGAATCACCTTTTAAGGGACTATTCAAACGACAGTGTGACTATCGAGGGGCTCTCAAAAGCCTATGTTATGTTGGTGACAAAACTCCCAAATAAGCTGTTTCTGGCGTGCATTGTGCTGTTTCTATGCATGCTCGTAACGACATGAATTTGTAATATTTTCACTCCAGATTTTTAAACTTGGCATTTTTCCACACCTCCTGGTGAACAGTACAGCTGTCATTTTACATACCCTGCCCGAAATGTGTTTTCGCACATTTGGCGCAGAATAGTGCAGGCGCTGTGCGAAATCACTTTTCGGGACAATTTGAGGAAATGACGGTGACACTGTTCATGAGCAGAGGTCCTAAAATGTCTATGTTGAAAATCTGGTGTTGAAAGTAGATAAAATGACTGTGTTGCAAGCGTGCGTTGCGCAGTTTCCACGCACCCTTGTAACTTTGCAAATTTGCAATATTTCCATGCCAGATTTTCAACACTGGCATTTTTTCACACCTCCTTATGAACAGTACAGCTGTCATTTTTCACATCCTGCCCAAAATGTGTTTCCGCACCTGTGGCGCACAATGGCGTGGTCGCTGTGGGAAATCAACTTTTGGGACAGAGTAACAAAATCGCACCACCACTGTTCATAAGGGGAGGTCCCAAAATGCCTATGTTACAAAAGTGGCTACCAAACTCCCAAAAATAATTGGGTTACGGACGTGTGTTGTGAAGTTTGTATGCATGCTCATTGCTTCACCAATATTTCATATTGTCACTCCAGATTTTCAACTTTGCCATTTTTTTACGCCACCTTATGAACAATACAGTTGCCATTTTACATATCCTGCCCAAAAATGTGTTTTTGTCCCTCTGCCACCAAATGGCACAGCCGCTGTGTAAAACCACCTATCAGCTAACAAAGTGATTGTGCCGCTTTTCATGAGGTGGCCTGACAAGCAGCCCATGTTGAAAATGTGGGTGAAACTATCACCACATGTCTACGGTGTTAGGGTTTCCAACTGTAGCACCCCACCTGGTACAGACTGACAGGCGTCAGGGGTGTGACTTGGGATCATAGGATGTAATGCGCACGCCATTCCACCCCCACCTCCACCCTGCAGCCACTGACAGGCATCGTGGTGTGCCTTGCACTGTTTGGCCACAAAGTTCACCTCATGCTCCTATACTGCACCCACATCAGCTTATTTCCTTATGGAATGGGGTAAGTGTAACACCCAAAGACCCCAAAGCACACCCCGACACTTGTCAGTGTCTACCGGGTAGGGTGAGGTACAATGGCATGAGCGTTATAGCTGACGAACCGAAGGCACACCCCAATGCCTGTCACTCTCTACAGTGTGGGGGTAGGGTTGGCGTCACTTCAATACTTCACTGCCATTCCTATTATGCGTCTCTAGCTCCGGCACTGCCAATGCCAATGCCAGCGCAACAACATTCGGCATTGACAAATGCTTGTTATTTTGGGGGGGGGTCCAAGATGATAATTTGATCATTTCACTGAGAAACCTCTTTTGAGATACATTTAAATTGCAATTTTAATTTTTCAGTAACTAAACTGTACTTTAACAATTGTTGGACTTTTTTATAATTACACATTTTTTCTACTGGGAACTGCAAATATCTTCCCGAAGTCATCAATGTTTGGCATGACTGACAGACTCAAAAAGAAGACAGGATCTACAAGCTTTAAAAATTGTAACATTTGTTTTTAGTGCCTGGCAAAGGCAGACTGCAATGAGTTGTGTTTAAAGTGCCTGGGTGCAGACCATGGTTTTGCCAACTGTGAGCTCTGTATTAAGTGTTGCCCTAAAATGCAAAAGAAAAGAGCTAAAAAATTAGAAGATATTATGGATTCCCAGTCTGCCTCCATGTCACCTAAAGGCTCAGATGACTGTCCAGCCCCTCAAAGTAAGCAACAGTCCCTGTCAAAGAGGACAGAAAAGAAAGAAAGCTGCAAAAGATGTGTCAGAACTCAGTGTCCAAAAGAGGGGACCCCGAATCCAGTAAAAATAAAACGGACTCAGAGCAGACACCAGAGATGGTGCCTGACAAGAAAATGCAAACAGAAAAAGACGTTGCTGTCCCTCCTCCTGAAGAAGGAAAGGAATTGCCAATGGACACAAATAAAGTGACCTTGCTAGAGGACATGACAAAGGCATGGCAATTCTTCCAGGCATTCCAGGCTATGATATGTTTCAATAATATCCCCCCCTCCCCCAGGGTTCCATTTTCAATGTCTGTAGAGAAAGGAGGTAGAAATGTACTATGAAGATGAGAAGGAAAGAGAATCAAAACAACCACAGTTCTCCTGAGCAAGAATTTGGCTCTCCTAGGACTTCAGATGATTACACCTTTCATTATACCTTTGTAAGGCATTTGGTAAATACCCTCAACATCTCCTCACAGGAGGATGAGGATGAGGTAGAATCCATGGATACGATGGGCTTGGCTCCAACAAAAAGGCTGATGCTGCCCACCAATAAATCTCTTTCAAAAGTCACCTGTAAAATTACATCAGCACACACCTCAGCTGCTGGCATAGATATGAAAATTGAGAAAAAGTATCAGGTGGACAAACAGGGTTCTGAGAACTTCTGTTCTCACCCGAATCATGAGGGAGTGGTCTAGACTGCTGCCTGTGACAAGGCCAAAGAACCTCTTTCCTCCCAGCCTCCTATGAAAGATTCCAGGAACTGGATAGCATGGGCAAAAAAGTTTATACATCACCTTCCCTGCTCCTAAGGCAGGCAGCTTAGGACCTACACAGGACAGTACCAGAAAGCCCTATGGAATTCCATAGTGGCACTGAGCAAACAGGCTACTGGAGACTTGGCACAGGAAACACAGAAACATAGAAGTTGTCAGCAAATAAGGACCTCTTGCCCCACCCAGTCTGCCCCATTTTCCCTACCTTCAATGCCATTGCAGACCCTACTCAGTCTCCGGTTTGCACCTCCCTTGCCTTACTTCTAAGATCCCCTTGTGTCTACATGCTTTTTTGAATCTTGTAACCATTTTAGCCCCCACCACCTCCACTGGGAGGCTGTTCCAAGCATCCACCACTCTTTCCGTGAAGAAGTACTTCCTCACATTTCCTCTTAGCCTCCCCCACCCTCCAACTTCATAGTGTGACCCCTTGTCCTCAAGCATATTTTTCTCTGGAAAATGCTCCCTTCCTGTAGCTTGTTTATACCTCTGAGGTATCTGAATGTATCTATCATATCCCCCCTTCCCCTACTTTCATCTAGGGAGTACATATTTAATTCCTTAAGTCTTTCTTTGTAGGGCTTCTGATGTAGGACCTGCACCATTTTGGTTCCCCTCCTTTGTACTGCCTCTGCCCTGTCTATGTCCTTTCAGAGGTGGGGCTTCCAGAACTGGACACAGTACTTGAGGTGGGGTCTCACTAGTGATCTATACAGGGATGATATTATTACCTTCCTCTTTCTGTTGATACACAAGTCTATGCATCTGATCATCCCACATGCCCTCCCACTGCCTTGTCACACTGCTAAGCTACCTTCAGGTCATCAGAAATGATTACCCTCAGGTCTCTTTCCTGTTTCACGACTGCTAGGATGTCTCCTCCCAGTTGATAAGTTGCCCCTGTGTTTCTGTGCCCCAAGTGCACGATTTTGCACTTTTGTTTTGCACTGAAGTCCAGCTGACAAACCCATGACCATTTTTTCAGCTTTTTTAGATCTTCTCTCATTCTTTCCACTCCCCTCCCCCCCGTGTGTCTACTCTGTTGCAGATTCTTGCGTCATCCATGAACAGGCATACCTTTCCCTCCAGTCCTTCGCAATGTCACTTATAAAGACATTAAAGGATACTGAAGGAGCTAGCAGAGATCCTGGCGGGGCCCTTGGCAAGCCTATTCAATGCCTCACGGAATTCAGGATGCGTACCCAAGGATTGGAGGGTGGCTCACGTGGTTCCGCTGCATATGAGCGGCCCCAAAGATGAACCAGGGAACTACAGACCGGTAAGCCTCATGTCCATCGTGGGGAAGCTGATGGAAACAATCCTGAAGGAGAGGCTGGTGTCCCTGCTGGAGTTCAGTGGACTGCAGAACAGTAGACAGCATGGCTCTGTCGCAGGCAGATCCTGCCAAACCACCCTGGTAGATTACTATGACTGGGTAACTAGACAGATGAACAAGGGCCATGCAGTGGATGTTCTGTACCTGGACTTCAGCAAGACATTCAATTCGGTGCTGCATGGGAGACTTGGAATAAAACTTGAAGGCACGGGGGCGGAAGCAAAAATGGTGGAATGGGTGACAAACTGGCTGCAGATAAGGCAGCAGAGGGTGGTGGTGGAAGGGGAACTCTCATCCCCAAGGGCAGTAATGAGCGGGGTTTCACAGGGCTCAGTGCTGGAACCAATGTTATTTGGGATATTTACTGCAGACATTTCCATGGGCTTCAAGAGCAGGATCAGCCTGTTTGCCGACAACACCAAGATTGGGCGGTGGTGGATGACATGAAGGGGTGGCAGAGTTTGCAGTAAGATCTGAAAAAGCTGGAGACCTGGTCGGACACTTGGCAGCTGGGGTTCAATGCCAAAAAGTGTAAGGTACTGCATTTTGGGGCAACAAATCCAAGGGGGAGGGGAAGTGCAACTGGCCGAAACTGAGGAAGAGAAGGATCTGGGAGTGGTCATCACGGGATCAATGAACAACTCGGCACAGTGTAGGAAGGCAGCAGGAAGGGCCAACAAAATGCTGGGTTGCATCACAAGGAGAGTAATGTCAAGGGGGGTGATTCTGCCACTGTATAGATCATTAGTTAGACCTCATCTCGAATACTGCGTGCAGTACTGGCACCCATATCTGAAAAGGGACATTAAACTACTGGAAGTGGTGCAGCGCAGAGCAACTAAGATGATCCAGGAGCTGGGGGACTTACCGTATGGGAGTAGGCTAAAGGAGTTGAACATGTACTCGCTGGAGGAGAGGACAGATAGAGGGGATATGATCAAGATATTCAAGTACATGAGAGGGATAAAAAAGACTGGTATGGAGGGGCTATTCAAGGTAAGGATGGAGAGGGACACTCGAGGCCATGACATGAGATTGGAGGGGGGAAGGTTCAGGAGGGAAATGAGGAGACACTTTTACTGAGAGGATAGTGGCAGGGTGGAATGTGATACCAGCAGGGGTGGTAGCCTGTAAAACAGTGGGCTGCTTCAAAAGGGGCTGGGACAGGGCAAGAGGAAAGATACAGGGAGGAGGGTGAGGAGGGAGGCGCAGATGCAGAATAGGGCTGCTAGCTGCAAAATTGAGCAGACTTGATAGACCAAATGGCCTTTTTCTCCTGCCAAATTTTGTATGTTCGTAAGAGGACTGGGCCTAGTACTGACCCTTGAGGCACCCCACTGATCATTTTGCCCTCTCCAGAGTGGACGCCATTTGCTACTACCCTTTGACTCCTATTGTCCAGCCAGCTCTCTACCCATCTTACTACATTAGGACCCATTCCCAGGCTTCTCAGCTTGCACAGGATATGGCTGACACAGAAAGAGTAGCCATCAATGACAAAAAGTACCAGTTCCATATAGCAGTGGATACAAGTGACACTGCATCTAGGGTCATGGCCCATGTAGTGTCCTTAAGGAAGTTCACCTGGCTTAGAACTACCAATCTATCCCAGGACACTCAAACAAAAGCAATGGATTTCCCCTGTGAGAAAATTCAGTATTTGGTTGCATGAAAAAGGCGGAATACAAAATCACCCATAAGAGCAACACCGAGAAAGGAAAGGCCTCCACTTCCTACAGGCCTTATAGAAAAGTACAGTTACGTAAGAACTTACCATAACAGTAGATCTTTGAGACAGGCTCTTGCAGTAGGTAAATACCTTAAGGACTACGCTCCTTGGTGTCAGGACCACATGAAAACTTTAGCTAACAGTGTCTGATGGGGGACCGCTCACCCAACGTCACGTGACCAATGTCAGTGTGACACTATATAGTGGGCGGTCCCCACACCCACCTTCCAGTTATCCTGCCGGAGACCTCACAAGGGAATGACAGGAGAATGGAAAAACAGGCTCCTGAAGTGAAAGAAAGAGATAGAAAAGAAGCAGCAGAAAATGGGGGAAAAAGGAAGGAAAATGTTACCTACTGCAAGAGCCTCTCACGAAGATCTACTGTTACAGTAAGTTCTTATGTAATTGTACTATCTTACTTTGAAAGGGCTCTTGCATTAGGTAATTACCTTGTGGACAGAGTCCCAAGCAGTGAGAATCAAAAGGAACTAAAAAATGGGAGGCAGGAGAGATTTGCAAGAAGGCAGAAATTCAGGACAGAAGTCCTTAGAGAACAGCTAGGCCAAAGCCAGCCCTGCGCCTAGAGGCAATATCTAGACTGCAATGCTTGGTGAAAGTGTGGACAGAGCTCCAAGTGACTGCAGTACAAATGTCGGTGGCTGACACATTCCTGAAGCAAGCAGTAGAGGCAGCCATGCTTCTAGTAGAATGCCCGGTAACCTGCCCTGGGAGAGTTTTACCATACTTTTGATAACAGAAAACAATACAGTTTGCTAACCATTTGGATAAACGCTGTTTGGAAACTGCCGCACCATTCCTCTTGGGTGCGAAAGAAACAAAAAGTTGGTCCGTTTTACGGACAGACTTGGTTCTATTAGTGTAATAATGCAAGATTCTATGAAAATCCAAGGTATATAGAATCGCCTCCCCTGATTTGATGCTCAGGGTAATACACCAGGCAGTTGAATCGACTGGTTTAACGAAAATTCAGAAACCACCTTGGGTAAGAACTGAGGATTAGTACGCAGAGCCAACAGGTCTCTGTGAAAAATTAAATAAGGCTTCTTGCACATCAGCACCTGAAGCTCGGAAATCCTTTGAACAGAAGTGACTGCAACCAGGGTGCGAAATTCCTATACCTTAGGTGCCTCAGGGTAGGCACTTTTGTCTCAGGACACCTAGTGCTGTTTAGTGCCTGCCCCGTGGGGCACCTAATATAGCTGCGCAGGGAACAAGTCCCATTTTGTCCATTTCTCCCATGTCTGCTTTTTCCCTCTGTCTTTTTTTTTTTTTTTTTTTATAAAGACCTTATGTTATTGTTTTTGGGGGCTGGGATGCTGCCAGCCATGATGACAAGACAAACTCTTGAAGCTGCGAGGGATCGTTGTCTGGGCAGGAGTCGGGTCACAGTGGTCAGAAACCAATCGGTGAGTGTCTTTAATTTGCCCGCTCCTTTACACAGTGTGATCATGTGTGGTCTACAAAGCGCGCCACTTCAACCTATTCAGTCAGTAAGACAAACCGTGCAGTGAATGGTGCGCTTTCGGCGTGTAGAGGAGACATCAGCTTGTGATACACCGTGCAGCTGGTGATCGCGATCAAACTAGTAAGTCCTGACTCCTGATTTACTTTCAGAACAAAATAAGTAAAATACTAAAGCTCTTTTAAGAGCTCTTGATTTATTTATTCGATCAGACTTCCCAAGCTCAACGTTACCACTTGCAACTTAGAGGGTAACGGCTGGCTAAATTCAGACTACATAAGTTGCTGCTGTCCACTGTATATTAAATAAGGACATCCTGAGACAGTACGAAACAAAAAGTAGACTGCTGCGGTGAGGGGGTACAGAGCCACCAGGTGAAACTAAAAGCAGCAGGGGACCATTCTTGCAGTCTGCTTTTACCTGCAGTCAAAGGCTCAAAGACTGGGAGCTTTGCTGAACTTGCTCAAATCAGGAAAAAAAATTGCATTATCTCATATTCTACTGCCTCTCACAAATACAAAAGCCTTTTCACTCAACCGGATCTCTTATCTGAAATAAAAAAGCTCTTTTTTACTCAACTGGAGGCAAACTATCAAAAATCTAAATAAAGAGCTACGGAGAGTTGGGGAAGCTATCTGAACTCTAAATAAAATTGATGTTTTGGAGCTACTGAACTGTGTTCTAAAAGACCTAAAATCCAACTAAATAAAAAAGCTCCTTCAAGAACTACTGTGAGCTGAGTTAGCTTAAAACTCATTAAAAGGCTTTTAAAAAAGCTACTCTGGGGCTATCAAAAATCTAAAATAGTTTCTTTAAAGCCTAAAGGGCAACTGTGAGCAAAGTTGGCTCAAAACTATATAAAAACCCTCCTTCAACAGCTACTGTGCCTGTGGGCTTTACTAACTAAAATCTGAAAAGGAATTCTCTTACAGATATACTGCATTGTTGACTACTAAAATCTAAAAAGAATGACTTGTTAAAAGCCTTAAAGGACAAGTGTGAGCAAAGTTAACTAAAAACATATCCTGTAAG
This sequence comes from Neoceratodus forsteri, assembly GCA_016271365.2. Classification (NCBI taxonomy): domain Eukaryota; kingdom Metazoa; phylum Chordata; order Ceratodontiformes; family Ceratodontidae; genus Neoceratodus; species Neoceratodus forsteri. Next base: position 1,278,130,843 of record CM057459.1, on the reverse strand, counting down.
AGCTACAACTAGTCTACACCCATGGGCTGTACTGACTAAAATCTGACTTAAGAGATCTCTTACAGAAACTGAAGTATTTTGGACTAAACAAATCTAAAGTAAAAAGTCTCTTAACAATCTCCAAACAGCTACTGTGCCTGTGGGCTGTACTAACTAAAATCTGAGAATGTAATCTCTTACAGATTTTGCATTGTAGACTACCTGAAATCTAAAAAAAAATAAAAAAAAGTCTAGTTGTTAAAGTCTTAAAGGGCAAGTGTATGAGCAAATGTAGCTAAAATCTAAATAAAAAGACCAGGTAAGAGCTAGTCTGTGCCTGTGGGCTGTTACTGCACTAACTTGGGGGCGGCATGTAAATAGTTTCTTGGGCAGGTACATTTACTGCTTACATGCCCAAGTGGGCATGTACTTTTTTTTTATGAATTTCATACCCTGACTGCAACCAAAAAGAGCACCTTCCATGACAAATAGCGCATATTGGAACTGCCAGACGGTTCAAAAGGAGGCAAGGTCTTTCTCAAAATAAAACTGAGATACTACAAAAGTGTGGGACTGCGTGACTCAGGGGTTTCAAGTGAGGATCCTTTTCAGGAAGGTTTTAGAAACCTCCAACTGAGTCACAGCTTTGCCCTCCACCAAAATGCGATAGGTAGAAATAGCCAATAGGTGAACCTTCAGCGAAGAGTAACTCAAACCCTGGTCAGAGGTGTAGCAGATACTCCATGACCTGAGGAACAGGACACGAAAAGGGGTCCCAACCCTTCGACATGGCCCAAATGGAGAAACACTTCCACTTCCTGGCATATGTTGTCCTTGTAGAAGGTTTTCTGGCCTCTACCAGGACCTGCACCACTCTGGAGTAAACTCCATAACGTGAAGCCGCTATGTCATGAGGTGCCACGCATGAAGGTGAAGGGACTTCAGCCCTGGATGGACCAGCAAGCCCTGCTCCCAAGTCAGGAGACTGTGGCAGAGAGGCAGGGGACTACAGTCTCCACTTTAAGCTGCTGAAGAAGTGGAAACCAAAACTGGTGAGGCCAATTTGGGCAATCACAACCGTGTGAGCCAACTCTGCTTGAAGCTTGAGCAGCACTCTCTGCAGAACCAGAAAGGAAGGGAAGGCATACAAAAAACGCCCTGTCCAGCTTAGAGATAGCGCTTCTCACCAGAAAGCACCATGCCCAGGAGCAATCAAGCAAAACCTAGGAAGTTTTGCATTGTATGGGGAGGCGAACAGATCCAAGTCTGGATGACCCCATAGGTCGAATATATGCTCGACCACCTCTTGCATGAGCACCCATTCATGGGCATTCACTTTGGTGAGGCTAAGACTGTCCACTAGGATGTTTTGCATGCCCATAACATGGATGGCTGTAAGGTGAATTTGATGCAGAACTGCCCAATTCCATACCTGCATCGCTTCCCTGCAGAGGGGATACAGCAAGTGCCCCCTTGTTTGTTGAGGTCCCAGACCACATGCATATTGTTTGACTGGACCAACAGAGGGCCCTGGTGAAGCAGATGCTGGAAGGCTTGAAGAGAATACAGCACTGCCTTCATCTCCAGCATGTTTATGTGCAGGGGAGTTCAGACTAGGACCACATTCCTTGGGTCCTGTGGTTCTCCAAGTGAGCACCCCAACCCTGATGCATCTGTAGTTAGGGTCTGGGTGGGAGGAGAGACCTGGAAGGGGAACCCCTTGGTGAGGATGCTGAAATCCTGCCACCAGAGAAGATTTTGCTGCATCGAACTGGAGACCAGGACCATATGGCCTAAGTTGTCTGACCTCTGGTCCCACTATGTTCTGATCATCCACTGTGAAATACACATGTGGAGCCTGACCAGAGGGACAGTGGGGATGGCTGCTGCCATAAGGCCAAGGAGTCAGAGAACCAACCTGGCAGTAACCTGCCTGCTGGAGGCTACTAAATGAGCCTGATTCACCAAAGTTTCCGCCCTGTCCAAAGGGAGGAAAGCCATACCCTGGGCCGTATCCTGCACCGGACTAATAAACTAGAGGCACTGGGAAGGGGCAAGGTGGGACTTGGTAAGAGCGACAGTAATCCCCAGTTGCGTAGAAAGGTCCAACGTAGCCGAGAGGGACAGTTCTCACTGCTCCCTTGATGGGGTTGACAGAAGCCAGTCATCGAGGTAGGGGAATACATAATGGCCCTGATGCCACAGAGCCACCAACCACTACCGCAAGGCAACTGATAAAAACCCAAGGTGCCCAGGACAGGCCAAACGGGAGGGCCTTGAATTGGTAATACTCCTCCAGAAAGACAAACCGGAGGTAGCGGTGATGGGTCTGAAAAACCTGAATATGCAGGTAGGCATCCTGCATATCCAGGGTGCAGAGCCACCGTCCCTGGTGCAGGAGGGGCAGCAGACCTGGGAGGGTCAGCATTCAAAACCATTTGTACTTGATGTACAGGTTTAGAGTGCTGAGGTCCAAGATGGGACGCAAATCTTCCATCTTTTTGGGGACCAGGAAAAAGTGGGTGTAATACCCTTTTCTACCTGGTTTGACGGAATGGGCTCCAATGCCTCCTTTTGAAACAGAGCCTCAATTTCTTCCCTTAAGGGGAATGTGCGCCTTTGTATAATGGGACACCCATGGGGGCCTTTCTGGGGGTTTCTCTGTCTGACCAGCTGAGTGACCCACAAATCAGTGGTGACTGCCTCCCATCCCAGCAGGTGTCTGGCGAACCTTCCACTCACTGGCTCCTCTGGATGGGGGACATGAGTCAAGAGAGGAGGAGGGTTCGGAGAGCCCGCCTGGGAAGCCTTTGAGCTTTGGCTGGAGGGGCGGCTGTTGCTGCAGGGGTCTTATGTTTCGGCTGGCATCTGGCCATCTGCTGCTGTTTCATCTGCCATCTGGCCTTGCGATGAAAAGGCTTCTTGGCCTGAAACCCTGGGGCAGTACCTGGTGTGAACTGACCCAAGGGTCTTGCCCTTATCCTGGAGGCTGGTAATGATATCTTGGGCGTCACTTCCGAAGAGTACAGATCCCTTAAAAGGAGCATCCTGGATGGCTACCTGAACATCCGGTGCCAATCCAGACAACCTTAGCCAGGAATACCTCTGAAGACTAACAGCCGTGGCTGTGCCCCTGGCTGAGGAGTCCACAGCGTCGTACATGGCCTTCAGTGAGTGCAGACAGGCAATCTTGGTGGACCTAATAGTGTCTGCCAGAATAGTTTTGGACTCAGAGCCTGGCATAGCTTCAATGGCAGGTTCCAGCTGACTGAAGAGAGATTTGTGGTAGACCAGCATGTGAGCCACTTAGTTGGCACACATGGCCAAAGTGGATGAAGAATAACATTTCCTGCCAAATTGATCCAGCTGTCTTGACTCCTTATCAGGAGATGACGTGCTCATGTATCTGGGCTTAGTGGACCATCCTGAGCAGCCGTAATGACTACAGAGTCCACCTTGGGGTGAACACTAAGGTGATCTTTACCCTCTAGTGTTTGATAAGTCCATTCTCCCTTTTTGACTATTGCTGGAATTGAAGAGTTCATCATCCAAATGGTGGATGCCAGGTCTTCATGTGGTTCTAACCAAGGAGGTGTGAGGACAGGATCTGCCTCCTGGATGTCCAAATGCTCCGCCAGTCTGTGGCGTTTAGGATCCTGAGCATCGGACTTCCAGTCGTAGATCTCCTCTCTCTTTTTCAGGAGGTCTGCGAAAGAAGGATCCTCAGGCTGAGATTTCAGAGTTTCCTTAGGCCTGGACTCCTCTGTAGGAGGAATTTCAACTCCAACCCTGCAAAGGAAGAGGAGTTGGAATCCGAGCCCAATCCGAGGACTCCGAAGACCGGAAGTCAGGACGGGAAGCTTCCCGAAAGCAAGAAAGGGCTTTGTTTGATGACCAACTTGCCACAGGCTCCTTTGACAGGCCTGATGATGGCTGATGTAAGTCAGGGGTAGGGGCTGACCTGGCGTCTTGTCTGCCGGGGCCCGGGTGAAATCCCTTGGGGAGTGGTGACTATCCAGCTCCAACACCTGCTGGGCCTTGGTCTCCGACCACCAGGACTGAAGGATAGCTCAGAAGTCTGGCTGAGGTGGAGAAGGTGGAGGGAGGTGGTAGGCTGGAGGGTACTCCTGAGAGAACCCTGACGGTGGGTAGCCCGATGTATGGTAGGTGTACATTGGGTAACCCAGGAAGGGGTAGATGGGTGAATACCCCAGTGTCTGACTGCATGACGGCAGGTAGCCCAGTGGGATATAGGCCAGTGGACAGTGTGGTGTCGGGTGACCCTACGGAGGGTAACCGGACAGGGGCCTGACAGCGGTGCCAGGCCCCAAAGGAGGACCCTGAGGAAGCCTGAAACCTGTCCTGGAAGGATCTGAGAAAACCGTGTCAAACGCCAGACCAGCAGGAGGAAAGCCTGGTGTCAGTGCTGGCGTCCTTGGTAGAGGATCCGGCAGAGGAGGGCCCATAGGGTTCTCTGGGAGACCCGATGGCAGGTCCGGAGGTGAACCAGGGAAGGTATCACCTGATGGACCACCCCCATCCTCCACGCCCTGAAGATCTGGGGAGGGTGAAAGAAGCTCTTCCGGGGAGGCGAGGGGCTGGCCTGGTGGGGAGACCCAACTAGTTAAAGCTGCAGCAAGTCTGGCAACTGGGCATCATCGGGGCCTTCACCAACCCCCCAATGTAAGCTGGTCAGGCGGACATCAGATGAGTCGACGACTGACTTATCGACCATGGCCAGGCAAGCAATGGAGACCCTGGAGCCCAACTTCTCAGCCTGAGCCAGGAGCTCGTCTGAGGATCAGATGAGCGACTTACCGACACTGCCAGACAACTTAGGCCCACCAGCTGAAAGGGGCCTAAGAGCGGCAGAAGCCACAGATGTAGCCGAAACCCTGCAGCCACTGTAACTAGTGGTAGTAGGGGATCCAAGGACTGCTCCTGGACAGGCAGGGCAGGCTTGGAAGAAGCAGACGACTTCCCGGAGGAAGAGGGCCACTGCTCACCTGAGGGGCCCAACGGCGGCCGTGGGTGAGAGGGGGGGACTGGTCCTGGACCTTGTGCTTCTCTTTGTCCCTCTTTTTCTGCTTATGCTTGTGGGAGTCAGTAGGCGAGGAGGAGGAGGCGCTGCTAAGTTTCTGGAGCTCCTTTTCCATCATGGCCATTTTGAGCTTTAAAAGATGAGCATCGAGGGCCTACTGACGGTGCTTCCATGTGGCATGGTTGAAGCTGGAGCTGGCCTCACAGTCCTCAACCTTCTGCTCTGGGCCTAGGCAGAGGGAGTTAAACTCTTTATGCAGTAGTTGTGCACTACATGAATCGCATTTATTTTTATGCGACTCAGCGGAAGATGGCGACAACATGCACAAAATAAAAGAATTCACTGTAAAGACAGAAAAACAGATTCCCATCTGAAGAAAGCAGTCGAACTGCAGTGACAATCTCCACAAGGTCTGACATGCTCAGGTCGATGGCGGGAAAGAACTGGAAGGTGGGGGTGAGGACCACCCACTATATAGTGTCACGCTGATGTCAGGTCATGTGACGTCAGGTGGGCAGTCCCTCGTCAGACACTGATAGCTAAAGTTTCTGTGTGGTTCTGATGCCTGGGGGCGTAGTTCTCAAGGTAATTACCTACTGCAAGTGCCCTCTCGAAATAAGGTCATAGACTCTGACAGCAGACAAGGACTACTAGGCCCACCTAGTCTGCCCATTTTCCCTACCTACTATAATACTGCAGACTCTACTTGATCTCCGGCTCTACCTTCCATTTCCTAACCATTAAGGTTCCCTTATGCCTATCCCATGCGTTCTTGAATCCCGTTTCAGTTTCTTCCCCAACCATCTCCACTGGGAGGCTGTTCCAGGCATTCACCACTCTTTCCGTGAAGAAGTACTTCTTCACATTTCCCCTGAAACTACAGTACCCCTCTCCAGCTTCACTGCATGACCCCTTGTTCTTAAGCAGCTCTTTTTCTGAAAAATTCTTCTTACCTCCTGTACCCTATTCATACTCATGAGGTATTTGAAAGTCTCCATCATATCCCCACCCTTCCTCCAGATTGTACATATTGAGGTCTTTTAATTTCTCCTCATAGGGCTTTTGATCAGGCCCTGCACCATTTTAGTTGCCCTCCACTGGACCACCTCTATTCTGTCTATGTCCTTCCGGAGATGGGGTCTCCAGAGCTGGACAGAGTACTCTAGGTGAGGTCTCACCAATGATTTATACAGCAGTATCACCACCTCCCTCTTTATGCTGATGATACCCCTCACTGTGCACCCTAGCATCCCACCATTTCTCACTCTCCAGTGCATTGTCACACCCTGGCCACCATTAGGTCATCAGATAGGATTACTCCAGGTCTCTTTCCTGCTTGGTGGTCATCAGTGCCACCCCCCCAATCTTATACTCCACCCTTGTGTTTTTCTGCCCCAACTGCATGATTTTGGAAGGGGAGGTAGGGGTAGAGGATACTTCCCCCATGCTTATGTCTCCTATAAGTATCCTTCACAAAGACACTGCTACAAGGGCTGGGGTAGAAGAGGCATCAGGCGTGTAGCTGCAATAAAAGAACCCCAGAGCTAATGCACTGGGGCAAGGGTTATCCCAGAGGATATTGGCCATACAGACAGATTTTAAAGAAAACACAAATTGCACATACCTCAATAATGCAAAGCATCATGGGAAGCATACACAAATGCCCATGAATTAATTTGGACTGGCTTAACTTTAAGCAGAATTGTATGGTGCCAGAAGGCCTCACAATACAATCAGCAAAGGCTGAGAACAGCAGACACAGACACGTGTTTCATCCTCATTTGGACTCATCGGTGTGCCATATCTGTACCTCAGCCCAGGGAGAGATAGCCAGCCAGCCTATAGGGGATCTTATTGGTTTGGATCAGGGGTTGCCCAAAGTAGCTGCAATGCCAGCTCTCAAAACCCATACAAAGCAAAATCCCTGACAAGTCTGCAAGGTGACGCAACAAGTTGTTCTAGTCAGTCCGTTCTACGACAACTCAATGACTACTAGCTACAGTGTCAACTTGCTCCCTGCATAATTCATTCCAAAACTGCACCTCCCTGGAGTTTATTTTATTAAATTTGTACAGGGGGCGAATTGTCTGGGAATGATTTGTCTAGGAGGATGATTCACACCAGAGCTAACAGTAGGGCAAGAGTTGTCATGGAGCACACTGACCGGAGTGAATTTACATATAACAAGTCTGCACAGGTTTAATTATTTATTCTTTTGGTAACTGGGTAAGGCCCACTAGGCACAAGTGCCTATTTTCAGGGGTGACACGGGAGTACAAGAAAGGTTAAGTGACTTGCTCAGTCACACAATATGCAAGCGGAGGTTGTGGGAATCAAACCCAGGTCTACTGGTGCACCAAGCTCATTCACAGATCATTACTCTAACCTCTAGGCTATACTGCCAGTCCCATCCATTACCAGTGGGAAGAAGGCAGACTCACTACTTCCAGGAATGGACAAAGATCAACATAGACTATTGGATCCTAGGAGTAGTGAGTCAAGGTTTGTCCTTGCAGTTCAGAAAATTCTCAAACCTGCAGAATCAAGATTTTCCACACTCACACCCCAACAGAAAGAATCCTGTTGGAGATTAAGTTGAAGAAACTTACAAGCAAATACAGTGGAAAAAGTACCTCCCTCAAGGCGGGGCAAGGGACTTCATTCCATCTACTTTGTGACCCACAAGAAAAATGGGGAGTTGCAACCCATTTAAGACCAGAGATATCTGAACAAACACTTAAAGAAAGAAAAATTTCAAGATTGTAACACTGGGTTTAGTGATTCCATCCCTGCAAAATGAAGACTGGCTAGGGTCAATGGATCTGAAGGAAGCCTATTTTCATATACCAGTCAGGCCCAGTCACAGAAAGTACCTCAGGTTCAGGATAGGTAACTGCTAGCACAAGTTCACAGCCCTTCCCTTCAGCCTCATCTCAGCTCCAAGAGTATTTACACAGTGCCTAGCTGTGGTAGCACCACATTCAAGAAGACAAGGGGTGGTGTTTTTCCCCACGTGGATGACTGGCTGGTCTCAGAAAAGACAAAGCAGAAAGCAAAGTCCTCCATACTGCTGACACAAGGCACATTGGAGGGCCTGGGCTTCCTCCTAAATCTTCAAAAGTCCCAGACAGAACCAGTAAAGATCTGGACTTTATAGGTGCAGAGTTGGATATCCTGCAAGGGAAGGCATTCCTCCACCAAGCAAGGGTAACAAATCTGACTACAACTGCAGAATCCTTCAAGGCAGATCAGCCAAGACCTGCAAGGGATTTTCTGCATTTACTGCGGCACATGGCCTTGTCCACTGCAGTGGTACCAGGGGCCAGGTGCCAAATGAGAGATGTCCAGTATCATCTAGGAGACCACCGGTCTCAGAGGTGGGATCCACTGTGCAAATTGGTACCTGTCAAAGCTTTTGCTAGGGACACTGGAATGGTGGCAGGGAGAATGAAATCTCGGAGGGGAATTATCTTCCTTCAGCAATCACCTACGGCTATACTCAAAACAGATGTCTCCCTCCTAGGCTGGGGTGCCCACCTAGAGGTCATCATTGTAAGTAGTACTTGGAGTACACAGGAGACTCAGAAGTACATATACTCCTGAAGCTCAGGGAAGTGTATGTGGCAATGCAGACCTTTTCCTCCCAAATCAGGGGTCAATCTGTCCAGGTCAGAACAGACAACACCACAACAATGTATTACATAAACAAGCAGAAAGAAAACATGATTTTTCAAAGCTGTGCACAGAAGCAATGAAGATCTGGAACCTAGCATGCTCCCTGGAAGTTAAGCTTTCAGCAGTACACCTGCCAGGGAAAGAGAATATGCTGGCAGATTCCCTGAGCAGAATCAGTCAGGGAAATCACAAATGGACTCTGAACCAGCAGATGCTGGCAGCAGTGTTAAGCTAGTGGAATACACCATACATAGATCTGCCTGGAGTACACCACAAAAGACCTGTTTGCTTCCTGGAAGAACAGCCAGCTCCCTCTGTTTTGTTGCAGACCCCCCATTGGTAGGTACAGTCCAGAGGATGCTTAGTCCTCAGCTGGTCAGTGAAGTTTCTATATGCCTTCCCACCTTTCCCACTTTTGCTGAGAGTACTGCTCAACCTGAGAAACGAGTCAGCCACTAGAAAACATTACTCACCATAGTAATGTTGTTTCTTCTAATGGAGTCTTGCTGTATTCTGACATAATCCAGTTAGCCCCAGCACTTGAACTGCCCCGGAGAGGAAAGAGTTAACTCTATGCCAAAGCATAGAACGTTGAGCTCAAACTCGGTTTTCAAACCTCTGTCTGTGGTGCCTCACAGTGTAACCGTCAGAATCTTATGAGCAACTAACTAACTAAGAATAAAAATATGAAAATTGTTCGACATGTAGCCCAGAAGGCAACAATTTGGGCCCAAAAGACTCAAGTCGAGAACCCAAGAAGAAAAAAGGTAGTGACAACACTAAACACATGTATGACACAATAAAAAGAACCCAAAACAAAGCTAACCCCCCCAAGAGGGAGGGTACAAGGTACACCCCTGAGGTGCAACACTGTACCTGCCAGCCCACTTCCCAAAAACTAGGTTCTGAGAGGGAAGGGGAGGTCAGAATACAGCAAGACTCCATTAGAAGAAACAATATTACTATGGTGAGTATTTTTTTCTTCAAACAACGTGAAGTCTTGCTGTATTCTGACATAATGCAGACTGCCAAGCAGTTCTCTATGGAGGAGGGAATGCAGAACCTACTTTGGGAATAGGCTCTGCAGTACTGCTGTGTCAAACGTAGCATCACTCCTAGCCTGGATATCCAGACAGTAATGCTCGGTGAATGTATGTACTGTTTTCCAGGTGGCTGCTTTACAGATCTCTAACAAGGGTAAATCTCTGGCCGCAGCCAGAGTAGCAGCTGTACCCCTAGTCGAGTGAGCCCTCAGGCCTAAGGGGGGTGTTTTACCCAATTTATCATAGCAAATTTGTATGCAAGAGACAATGCACCTAGCAATAGTTCTTTTAGTGGAAGGCTTACCTTTCCCCACCTCACCATAGGTGAGAAACAATTGAAGACAGTCATTTCTGTGAGTCTTGGTGTGCTCTGTGTAGTAGCTAAGAGCTCTTTTAACATCCAAACTGTGTAACCTTCTTTCCCCTGAAGAAGAATGGTCAGTGAAAAACACAGGGAGAGACATAGATTGGTTCAGATGAAAATCTGACACCACTTTGGGCAAGACCCTCCTATTGGTTCTTAGGACCACCTTATTCCTGTGGAAAGATATGAAGTCAGGTTCAACTGACAAGGCCTGTAATTCACTAATCTACCTGGCAGAAGTAATAGCTACCAGGAACATAGTTTTCCAGGTCAAGTACTTCAACTTGGCCGAAGCCACAGGTTCAAAGGGGGCTGCATAAGCTGTGCAATGCAGACATTGAGATCCCAAGCAGGAGTCGGTTCTCTAAAGGGAGGGTTAATATGAACCAGACCTTTGAAAAACTTACTGAAAACATGATGAGAAGCCAGAGAAGAGCCCTTCCCTGCTGAAAGAAATGCAGAAACTGCTGCAAGGTGAACTTTCAGAGTTGCAGGCCTAAGGCCTAGACCATTGAGGTGAACCAGATAATCTAAGGCTGTAGAGATGCCTGCAGAATCAGCACAGTGCCTTTCTGAGAACACCAAATGCTAAACCTCTTCCACTTGGAGTTATAAGTCTTTCTAGTAGAAGGTTTTCTGGAAACCTTCAAGATATCCAGAACTCCCTGAGAAAGGTGCAGGCCTGCATATTCTAACTCTTCAAGAGCAAGGCCTTGAGATTGAGAGACTGGAGATTGGGATACCAGATCCTCCCCTGGATGGAGGACAGAATATTGTATTTCCTGGGAAGAGAAAGGGGACGTGACACTGTCAGGGACAGCAGCAGAGGATACCAATGCTGTCTGGCCCAGTCTGGAGCCACTAGTATCACTGTGCAGGGTTGTGTTCTGATTTTGATCAGAACTCTGAACAACAGAGGGAAGGGAGGGAAGGAAGGCATAAAGAAACCTGTCATTCCAATCCAAGATCAGAGCATCCTGGGGCACAGTCCCCAGAAGTGGAGGTCTGCAACAGAACAGAGGAAGTTGATGATTGTACGGGGGCTGCAAAGAGATCTATCTCTGGAGTGCCCCACCTGGAGAAGACCTGCATGATGAGAGGGTCCAGGAACCATTTGTGATGTCCCTGGGATATTCTGCTCAGAGCATCTGCCAGTACATTGTCCTTCCCATGAATGTGAACTGCTACTAGGGAAGTCTGAAGACAATATGCCAGAGACCACAGTTTCATGGCTTCTGTGCACAAGGCCATGGACCGAGTGCCTCCTTGTTTGTTGATGTACCACATTGTGGTTGTGTTGTCTGTGCCCTTGACTCAATCTGAGAAGCACTGAAGGGCCAGGAACACTGTCCTGAGTTCCAGGAGGTTGATGTGAAGGAGAAACTCCTGTGGAGACCAGACACCTTGAGCTGTCAGGGCTCCCAGGTGGGCTCCCCAACCTAGTAGAGAAGCATCCATAGTTAGAACTACAGAGGGGGCTTGAGGAAGAAATGGGACTCCTTGTCTGAGTTTGTCCAGATCCAGCCACCACTGGAGAGCTTGGCCAAGAGTCTGAGTCACTGGTATCTGTTTGGTAAGAGAATCCTTTTTCTGAGACCAAAAAGATTTTAGGTGGAACTGAATGTCCCTCATCTGAAATCTTGCTCCCTGTACCACTGCAGTGGAAGCTGCCATGTGGCCCCGGAGTTGGAGGAACTGTCTTGCTGGACGAGAACCTGAGGTCGAAAAGATGAAGCAAGATCTACTAGGGCCTTTACCCTTGCTAGGGGAAGGAAAGCTTTTGCTTGGGTAGTGTCCAGTTCTATTCCTATAAAGGTAAGAAGTTGAACTGGTTTGAGGACAGACTTTGGAAGATTGACAAGAAACCCCAGGGAACTGAGCAAGTCCTGGGTGGTTTGCAGAACTGACCTGACCTGTTGAGGTGACTGGTCTACAATAAGCCAGTCATCCAGATACGGGAAGATATTGATACCCTGTCTTCTGGGGTAAGCCACCACTACTGCAAGGCACTTTGTGAACACCCTTGGAGCTGATGTTAGGCCAAATGGCATGGTCCTGAATTGGTAATGGCCTGAAGGCAACTCAAACCTGAGATAGTTTCTGTGGGAGCACCTGATAGGGATATGGAAGTAGGCATCCTTGAGGTCCAGGGATGCTAGCCAATGTCGTGGCCTTAGAAAGGGAAGGATTATTCCCAGAGTTACCATTTTGAATTTGGGTTTTGAAATGTGTTTGTTCAAATACTTTAGGTCTAGAATGGGTCGCCACTCCCCTGTTTTCTTTGGGGTAAGGAAGTACCTGGAGTACAGTCCTTTTCCCCTGTGCTGAGTAGGAACCTTCTCTATAGCTCTGAGAGCTAGGAGAGAGGAAACCTCTGCCTCTAGGGCAAGGGTTTCTGATATTGATGCAAGTGGAAAGGACTTGGCCCTCTTTTTTGGAAACTTTTTGAAGCTGAGGGCCAGTCCCTGGCTTACTACTTCCAGGACCCACTTGTCTGAGGTCACAGACTTCCAAGCCTGAAAGTAGTAAGCCAGCCTGCCTTCTACTGGGATTGGGAACTAAACCCAGTTGACACATCAGGGTGTCTGCTTGGCAGGAGCCTTAGACTGAGAGGAGGGAGGAGGCCTGCTCATCCCCCTCCTGTCCCTCCCTCTGAAGAACCCCTCTGTGGGAAAGGAGAGAGGCCTGGGCTTGGTAAAAAGGCCTGCCCCTAGACTGTTGCTTTTGTGGAGTGGCTTGTCTTTCCTTGGCCTGTGCACTCCTGCAAGTGGTCCTGTATTCATCCATTTTCTTCACGTAAGCCTCTGTCTACTCCTCAAACAGGCAGTTACCCACTACAGGAAAATCCATAGCCTTAGTCTGGGTATCCTGTGAAAGGCTAGTACATCTGAGCCAAGCATGCCTTCTGAGAGACACAGATGTAGCCATTACTTCTGATTCCACATTATTGGAGTCCACAGCAGCATGAAATTGTACCTTAGATGCCTCCATTCCATCCACAGCCACCTCCTCCAGTTCCTTGGCTAGCTGGAGGGAGGCCTGTTTAGCCAGTTCCAGAATACTATCCCATCTAGGCTTCTGGTATCTGGCTGTATAGGCCATCTAGTTCGCCTGCCTGAGTCCCAAGGAGGATGCCAAATATTGTTTCTTGGCCATGGCATCAGCCTTTCTGGAGTTCTTGTCAGGGGGTGAAGCCAAAGGAATGTTAGTCCTATCACAGGCTGCAGCCTGCACTACCCCAACATGGCTGCTATGATTATAAAGGAACTCTGTACCTGAGCCTGATAACGTATACCTCCTGTCCATTCTTTTGTCCACAGGAGGTAATGAATTAGGAGTTTGTAAAATGTTTTGTGTCTGTTTCCACAAGGAAGAGGGATAGACAACCTTTTGGACTCTGTGATGTCCATAATTTCCACAAAATCAGGCTCTTCTTCTTCCTCAACAGCTTCAACCAAGAGAAGCTGAAGGGTTTCAGCCACCTTTTTATAAAATAAAAAGTGCGAAGGTGATTCAGAAAGCCTGGGAGGGGAGACATCAGAGGGCCTGTCTGGGGAGATGTCCGGTTCAATGGGCACATCCAGACCCCCCTGGTCGTCATCGTTGTCATCATCAGGATAGTCTTCGTCTCCCTCCCACTCCTCATAAAAAGTATCTGCATCGTAATCCGAAGGAGACAGATCCGACCGAACCGACCGCCTAGTCTTTTATCTAGAGTGGATTTAGGAAAGTTTTTACAAATTTGGCAGCCTGACTTGAGGTGGTCAAACCCCAGACAATAAACACAGATGAGGTGGGGGTCGACCTTGGCAAAGGCCTCCCCATACTCAGTACAGTGTTGAAACCCAGTGGGACCAGTTTTCTTCTTGGGTTTCTCAGACATGGACAACCTACCAGATTACCCTATAGCAGCTTTTAAGCCAGGCAATAAAACACCGGTTACAAACCGTGTCACGGGTTTTGAAAAAGAACCAGGAAAATCATCGTTTCTTTTGAAACCAATCGGTACCGGAACACCACTCTAATCCCAGAATTTAGAAATAAAATAAAAGATTTAACAAAGTCAGTTCCAAACCAGACTGACCGGAAAGAAACCGAGGAAAGAACAATTTTCAACTTTTTTAATAAAATAAAACACAGTCACTACCTATCTATACACTACCTGTACCATAGACAGAGGCTGGAAATCCGAAAATAACAAAATATATGGTTTAAAACTGAACGCTTTACTTTTTACCGAACCGAGTAGAGGAAATCTCCAGAGCAACTTTACTATTAGGCGGACTAAAGAATCTGATGGTTACACTGGGAAGTACCACAGACAGAGGTTTGAAAACCGAGCTCGAGCTCAACGTTATATGCTTCAGCATAGAGTTAACTCTTTCCTCTCCAGGGCAGTTCAAGTGCTGGGGCTAACTGCATTATGTCAGAATACAGCAAGACTTTATGTTGTTTAAATGATTCCTATAGCTCCAGACATATATGATATTCCATGTTCATGCCCCTCTCAAAACAGGACTCCTGTCAACCTGCCCCTGAGATACAATCTGCTGACATTGTTCCAGGGCAGGATAACATTCTCAGATCCGAGAACTCAGTATCTCAGAGCATGGTTCTTGAAGAGCTAGCGTTATCTGGACTAAATCTCTCTGCTAAAATGATGGAAGTCCTGAAGGTCTCCAGGAAACCAGCAACAAGGAAAACCTATGCCTCCCCTTGACAGTTCCACCCATTACGAACAAGTCTGTCTAAAATCCTGAACTACCTAGTCCAACTGCAGTCCTTGGTCCTCAGGACCTCCACCCTGGAGGTTCATTTGGCAGCAGTGTCACCTTATGTATCAGCTAGTATACACAGGTTAGTGGCCTCACAACCCATTTTAAAAAGACTTTTCAAAGGCCTTAATCACCTGTACCTTCCCTTAATGGACACTGACCCTCCCTGGGACTTAAACATGTGCATTGCTCAGCTGATGGAGGCTCTGTTCGAGCCTATGGCAACTGCCGTATTAAAGTATATCACCTGGAAAGCAGTTTTCCTAGTGGCAGTGACATCTGTCAGAAGAGTTCAAGCTTCAAGCCCTCTGCATAAATCCTAACTACATTATCTTTCACAGGGACAAGGTAATCCTAAGAGCTAGCACAAAATTCCTCCCCAAAGTGGTATCTGAATTTCATCTGAATGAATTATACTTCCAGTTTTCTTTACAGCAAAATTCAGATCAGGAAAACAGAAACTCCACAGTCTGGATGTGAAGAGGGCACTAAGCTACTACTTGGACCACACAGGGGATATCAGGTCCCCTAACACTCAGTTATTTGTCAACTTTGGTGAAGTGGGGAAAGGCAAACCAACATACAAGAGAATCATTTCTCATTGGACAGTCTATTGCATACAGTTCTGTTTTGATAAAACTGGCAAGTTGCCACCTAAAGGCTTTAGGGCACATTCCACAAGGGGCACCTCTGTGTCTGTGGCAGTGTCTTGAGGTACTTCCCTAGAGGAAATCTGTAAAGCATCTACCTGGAAGTACACACTTTCACAGACCACTACTGTCTAGGCATACAGTCCAGAAGGGATGCCAGCTTTGGCACTGCTATCTTGCAGAACATTTTCCCTAAGTAGGTTCTATACCCAGCCTCCCAAGGTACTGCTATGAAGTTGGCAGTTGTTAAGCAGAAGTGAGGGATTCCTGGGGTTTGAAGAAAAAAAATACTCACCGTAGTAATGCTGTTTCTTCCAAAGGGATCCCTTGCTATGCTTAACAAATGCTAATTACTACCTCCCCTTCCAGAACCTGGTAAAAGGTTCAAGCAAGAATCAGTTCTTGGTATTTGCTTTAGCATTACTTGTTACAATGCTTTTACAACTGTGCTCAGCGGTCTCAGCCATCCAGATCTTTATAACAGTTAAAACTGTTCTGCATCGTTTTAAATATTTTCCAAATTTTTTGAAACAATTTTAGTATCTTTTGGTAGTCATTTAGCTAGTTTTAGCGGTTACTGCTCACCCTAGCTTTAGAAATAAATCTGATGTTAGGAGTGCTGGGGTAAGCATGACCACATTGTAGAGTTTGAATTTCATTCTGAATTCCATAATTAGCATAACTTTCTAAAAGTGCTGGGGCAGGGCAGCTCATTCCATGGGAATGACTGCAGTTGCTCTGCATAATGAGGAATCCCTTTAGAAAAAAGCAGCATTAATACAGTAAGCACTTTTTGCACTCTGATGCGCTTGCGCACCAAATGCTTTGGGACAATTACGGAAATGAGAGGTGTGTCACTGCCACCCAATGCAAATGATGCTTTACTGGGCACATCCCGCAGCCACCAATCAATGGGGAAGCTGCCGATGACAGCAGCCTCAAAGAGTGCCAAGGAGTTAAAAGAAATCGGACGCTGCAATCACAAACAGTTTCATAATTGCAGCTGCACCTCCCCCTCCATTGCAACCAGGTTAGCTCCTGCCACTGAGCACGCTGTCCCCGGGCCTTACTCCATGAGCAAGTTGATTGCTCGGTGTGCCTTTCCTGATGAAACATTTCAATGAAGAAATGAGTGGGTGGTGGCTCTTGCCGCCCGCCACACAATCCACAGAAAGCCGACATTGGGGTGCCCAGTCCCCGTGTCAGCATGTATTCCCCCCTCCACCCATTGATGTGGCACACTGGGAGCCCACCCCTGTGTGCAAAAGTAATTGTTTATCCCTCCCCCGACACCGGGATACCCACTCCCGGTGTCGGATGCGCCCCTTCCCCCCAAAACCCATTGATAATATTTGCCGACATTGGGGTGCCCAATCCCTGTGTTGGCATACTTCCCCCACACACACACACACACACACACACACATTATTGTAGCACTGGGACCCCACAGTGTGCCTTAATATATATATATTTTGCCGACATCGAGTGCCCAGTCCTTGTGTTGGCGTGCCCCTATTGAGCACACTGGGAACCCACCCCAGTGTACCTAAATGTATATATTTTGTTACCTGTAAAATAAAGAAAATGGTCCCCAAAGTCTTTTTTTTTTTTTCTCCCTGCAAAAAAGCAGGTCCCTGTCGTCTTCCCCAGTCCCTCTCCCCCATCTCCACCCTCCCACTGAGCACCCACCTCACCACACACCCTCACCCCATACTTGCCTCCGAAGGTCGGGAGCAGTGATCTTCTGTGGAGCGGAACATGTCTGCACTCTTCAAAGGCGACCGGCAAACTGAAGATTTCAAGATAAGCCGTATAATGGGAGTCAATGGGGGGGGTTCAACTTAGAGTCATATCTCAGCCATTTTTAGGAATTTGAGCTCCAGATTTTCAACAAGGGGTTCTTGGGACCCCACCTCATGAACATGTCACTGTCATTTTGTTACTTGTTCCCGAAAGGTGATTTCACGGTTGCTGCGCAGAATCACCTTTCGGGACCGATTAATGAAACGACAGTGCCACTTCATGAGAGGAGGTCCCAAAAAGTCCATGTTGCAAATCTGGTGAAAATTCAAAAACAATGACTGTGTTACAAGTCTGCATTGCGCAGTTTCTGCACACGCTTGTAACTTCTCCAGTTTTTCATATTTTCACTCCAGATTTTCAACACTGCTATTTTTTCACACCTCCTCATGAACAGTACAGCTGTCATTTTTTCACATCCTGCTCGAAATGTGTTTTCGCACCTGTGGCACTGAATGGTGCAGTTGCTGTGCAAAAATCACCTTTCGGGATTGAGTAACAAAATGATAGTGCCACTGTTCATGAGGTGGCATCCCAAAAAGCCCATGTTGAAAATTTGGAGAGAAAATACTAACAAACGCCTGGGGTGTTAGGGTTTCAAACCATAACACCCCACCCTGTAGAGACTGACAGGCGTCAGTGGTGTGACTTGGGGTCATCGACCATAATGCTCAAGACATTCCACCCCCACCTTGCAGCCAGTGGCAGGCATCGAGGTCTGCCTTGGAGTCTTCGGCCCTAATGTTCACCCCATTCTCCTATGCTGCACCCTTCACAGTTGATTTCCTTATGGAATGGGGTGAGCGTAATGGCCAAAGACCCCAAGGCACACCATGATGCCTGTCGGTGTTTGCAGGGTGGGGTGAGGTGGAATGGTGCAAGTGTTATGGTCTACAACCCAAAGACACCCCCAACACCTGTCACTCTCTGCAGGATGGGGGTGGTTAGTGTTAGGATTGGAAACCCTAATGCCTCAGTAAGGAAGTAAATCAGGGAGGGGCAGTGGACGTCACCTACCTTGATTTCAGGAAAGCCGTCAACACTGACCAACACAGAAGGCTGATTAACAAGATGGGTAGTCTGGCATAGGGCATGAAACATTCAAGTACCTCAAGGACATAAACAAGGTGCAGGAGCAGACATCTTCCAAAGCATCAAAAGTTCAGCATTGACAAATGCTTGTTTCTTTTGTGAAAAATCATGCACTTGATCTAAAGGGCTGACGTTATGATTCTAAGGGTCGCATCAGAATATCACAGTCAAAAGCACCTGCAAAGCACCTCAAATGCAGCTGGTGTTTTCCTGTAGTAAAACCCCTTCTTCACTGCAGCTACCCTTGCTGTTGCACCTGTCATTCAAAAGCTTCACCCAAAACTGATCGCAATGTCTTGATTAAGGTACAGATACAAAAAGTGCAATGCAATAAGCTGCACGATCATGAACCATTTAGCCAGAGAGCGTTCACTACATGGAGTGCCACAAAGCAGCTAATGAAGAACACAGTAATGCCAATGTTTGGGGGAGTGATGTGGGGTGGAAGAGAGATTGGGTAGGAGATCAAGTGCAAAAGCTGGAGCCACAACCAGCGACAGTGGTGGAGTGGTGTGGGACAGAGAAAGAGGAGAGATTTGGCATGAGCAGTTACTGGGGGGTGTTGAAAATAGTTGCCAGGAGCTGCACCGGGGGTTGGACAGCAGGCTGAGGTAAGGAGCAGGAGGGTTTCTTTTGCTTATAGTAAGTTTGGGAGGAAAAAAAATAAATCAGCAGTAGGGAGCCACTACACATGGGTTAGGTGGGGGAACTATGTACCAAAGACTACAATCGCAGCAAGGCACGGGGGCCACCACACAAGTGGGGGGGGTTAAGGGATAGCAGAAGAGTGAGACAGAGGAAGTGAAGGATACATGCATAGCAATGATGTGATGTAAGTCCATGCTGCGGAGGGAAAACATGATCCTTGTTGGCTGTCCTCTCTACTCCTCTGTTGGCAGTATGTCAACATAGCTCTTCTATGCAGCCATAAAAACAGGCTTTCCTCTACCTCTAGAAGAATTATAGAAGAGAATCCAGAAATACTGATCACCACCCCACCCCAACATGGAAGCGTGTGTTTTAAGAAGTACTTTTCACATTTTTAGGACATTGTAAAAAAATAAAATATGCAAATTTCTTATTTATTTATTTGAAAATTGGTAACGAGAAAAGGCACACTGAGCCAAGGCTCATTTCCAGGTATGACCTAGGGGAAGGGGAGTACAATGATGCAGCACACACAGTATCACAGAGACAGTACAAAGTAAAGTGCAGGAATCGCACTAGTTGACATGGTACAAGTGCACTACAACAGAGAATGCAAAAACAGTGTTACATTGGGAAGCACAGTTACGCAGAAAGTTAACAGTGGATGTAGCCAAAAAAAAGCAGTACACTGGTTGTTGGGAGGAGTCCTTCCAAAAAACAGTAAAATCTGCACTCTCTCATGTATGCTTAATGTTTACTATATTTTCTTTCTAATGTAGGCTGCTGTAAAAGATATCCACAGATCAGTTTAAATATAAATAAGCCTTGATGTTTAGTCAGACAAACTGCATGCAAATCCACAAACCAGTGCAAAACGTTATAGACTATAAACTGTGGCTATGCCGCTCTGTGGTTTAAAGCACAAGCAGGCAGATGCTGTGGCTAACTGTATCCAATGGCTATGCCAACATTTCAAACTCTTAAAGTTATACAAGCCTTCAAAGAGTGCTATTCAGATGCAAATAAAGCTGCTGTAGAAGAGAATAAACTAGCAGCATTCAAAGTTTTAGTAGGCAGTGAACATAAACAACTGTGTTCCACCATCTCTCTACCCCGGCTCTTCGACCAACAGTCTTCTTCAGGGGGCATCAGTGGATGTCTTTTATAGCAGCCTACTTTCATAAGAACATTTAGTGAACATTAAACATACATGAGAGAGGGCAGGGGTTACTGGGCTTTGGAAGAAGTGTTTGAACTGAATAGGGGCACTAGCCAGCACAGCACCACTAGCACTGCCAACTTTAATGATTTTTAGCTGCTCACTCCTGATCTCCTGTGTGGATGGTCGTTGTTGGTAGAAGACAAATTTAGACAGAGGGAAAACCCCAGGAGGACGCCTTCCTGCAGGTATGTAAGGGCCACACTGGGGAGGTCAGATCAGGTAGAGGGCAGTCAGGAGCAGGATAGTGCACAGAGATGTTTTTGCTGGTGCCTGAGGGAGATAGGGGAGGGGGGAGAGACAGAGCAGAAGAAAGCAGGTTCTAGAGGGAGGGAAGACAATAGGAAACAGCAGAATGTCCAGCACAGGAGTGCTGAGGGGAAAGGAAAATTATGGGATCCTTTCCTCACTTGCATCCTCTAGATATTTGCCTATAAAGTATGGGTTCAAGGATCATGTTTAATAAGTTCCCATAAAACTCATTCTCAGAAGAATTAAATGCATTACATATTATCAAGATCTGATGAGGTAACAACATTCTACCCTTTAACACACGTTCTGTACGTCCGAATGACTGATGATCTGAGCTATAAAAGGTTATTTTGGAAGATAGTCAGCACTGCATGACAGAGAGGATTTCTAAGTGAGATCTGTAGTTTACCTACAGTTGCTTGACAATTACCTACTAGAATGATGGAGTGCATGATTGGAGTTATGGATTGTATTTGACAGAAGGAACAAAAATACAGGTTACTCACCTGTAACAGGAGTTCTAGGAATGGTATATGTTGTTCATCCACACTTATTGGCAGGTCCCTTGCCGCTTTAAATCTTGCCGGAAGGTCTTCAAGCTGGCTCATCCCACCCACCGGGTGGTAAAACTCGGCTCCACCCATGGCGCAAATCTAGCCTGCTGGAAGCCAGGTTGTGCTGTCGAAGCCGGGAGGTAGGAGGTCAGGATGAACAACATATACCATTCCTAGAACTCCTGTTACAGGTGAGTAACCTGTATTTAGGGACATGGATATGTTGTTCATCCACACTTATTGGCAGACTCTAGCAGTTCTCCGGGAGGAGGAGGCAAAGCGCATACCCCTACTTAGGTAGAAAGACTGGAGGCAAAGGGCTGACCAGCACCCGGCCTTGACCAAAATCGATGTGGAAAGGAACGGTAAAGCTTGCTTCCGGGCAGAAGCCCTGCGGATATCCTGGACCGGAGGGTCCTTGGAAGCAGCCACCGATGCAGCAGAAGGACGGGTTAAAAAGAGTGCTTATCCCTCTGGGAGGCTCCATGCCCGCCCGCCTAAAGTGGAGACCTTGCAGGGGTGACCCGCCCGCTCGTCTTCCACTGGGCTGCAATCTGCCAGATGCGGCTTCAGCGAAGTTGATGAACAGCTGGCGAACCTCTCCCGAACTTTAGCTCTACGCTCTCACGAGGTGAGCGTTAAAACGGTTCCCACGGAACCTGAATACGGCCTCCGAGGTGTGAATGGGGATAAACCCCGGCAGAGGCAATACCCCCGAAGGGAAGACTCCGCCACCGCCTCCGGAGGAACTTTGGGTGGGGCGCAGGACAACCTAGTCCCTGTGGAAGACCGAATAGGGAGGTTAAAGGAGCGCCTGGAACTCTCCCAGCCTTCTGGATGGCGGAGTGGCCCCAAGAGGTGTTCTTCCACAACAGGTGGGGAAGCACCACCTGTGCAAAGGTTCGGATGGCTTGCTAATGAGCTAAGCCCATACCAGCAAGGATCCCACAGAAACGGGGATACTCTCCCAAAAGGAGAGGCGTGATCGAGGCTTAAAAGTGCCAGACCACCTTCTCCGTACCACCAGCTACCCTCCAGCCTGCGCCCGGAAGACAGTGGTGACCGCAGAAGCACCCAGAGGGTCGTCGACCGAAGCCCTGGTCTAAGGATGGACCGCAAATGGTCCGGAATGCTATGCCCAGGGACGGGGAAGGGCACCGCCCTATCCCATCATCGGAAGAAGGAAAACTTCTCCCAAAGGACAAGCATCTTGGCTGACTTCTTAGCAGGACGCCTCGAAGGTCGAGGACCTTGCTGAAAGACCCTAGGCCTGGCCCCTAGCCGCGCAGGGGACGGCCAACAGGTGCAGGGATTGAAGGTCCAGATGGATAACCTTCCCCTGAAAAGGAAAGACAGGACCGGCGGACTAGAGACCGTCTTGGGGCCTGGGGCTAAGACTGAGGAGAGCTGGATACCAGCACTGGCAATCCAGTCTGGGGCTACCAGCATCACCTGCGCCAAGTCCCTCCTCACCTTGCCCGTAGGTCAAGGGAAATGGGGGAGAGGAACAGAGGGGCCCAGGGTCCGAGGCCCCTATGGCATCCCCTGCGGCAGACCTTGCTGAGGGGCAGGCAAAAAAACAGTCTCGGCCTCGCATTCTCCCCGGAAGGAAGAGGGAGAAGATCCTGTGCTACCTCGGGCAGGGGAGACCACTCATGAGGCGCAGCCTATGCCCGGCTCAGGGCAGCAGCCAGGGAATTGGGCTCCTGCCAAGAAATGGCTAGGAAGCCTCGACTGAGCAACCGCCCAATGCGGAGAACCTCCTTGCACCGAGACAAGGGGATAGACCAACCTAGCGGAGTAGGTAGCACATGGTCTTGGAATAGTCCAACTTGGACTTAGACCACTAGACCCCGTACAAGCGGAGCGAGCGGTGCCGGCTAATCGGACCATCTGTCTCCAGCGAGCAGGAAGGACATCGGGACTCGCAAGAGAACCAGAGGCGACACACTCTGTATTCCCCAAGATGGGCACCCCACCCATCCAAGAAGCATCGGTCGGAGAAGACTGGCAACTCAGGGCGAACAAGCAGGATAGTCTCCTGCCAAAGTTAGAACGATCCAAGGGAGCGTTCACCTAACTCCTGGGCTGTAAGTCACGAACTGGTCCACAGGACACAGCGTTGTGACCTCTGGCTGGCCCCTCCCTAAGGGAAGGCTGCCCTGAGGCCCAGGAGGAGCAGGAGGTCCTGGCAGGATGTAATTTCCCGGCCAACCCGACCGGCAAAGGAGGAAGAACCTTGCCCTGTTCGCCCGGAGCTGAGCTCGGACTCAAAGTCGAGCTTAGTCCTGAAGAAGCTTCACCGCTAAGATACGAGTTCGAAAGCGGGGAGACCAGACTGCCTTCCGAGGGGTGACATCGGACCCTTCCATGCCGCAGAGACCGCTGAGCAAGGAAGTGCTAGGAACTCGTAAGCAGCTCCCCCGCAAGAAGGGGTGGAGCCTCCCCCAAAAATGGACGGAACGAGGAGTAGGTACATCCTGGAGACCAGGAAACAGCTACCCACCACGTCCTGAAGATGGAATGTCTGCAGAAGAGAGACCATCCAGGCGTGCGGGAGGATGGGCGCAAGCCCCCGTCCATAAGAGAACAGGAATACCTGGACGTGAACCCAGGGTTGAATGGGGGTCCACAGCCTTCCTAATCATCTCTAACTAGAGAGCCAGGCATGTCGGACAACCGACACAGGGGCAGTGAACTCAAAATCCCTGTGGGGGAACAGCTCAAAGGGGATCCGCTCGCAAATTGCAACAGGATCCACCCTAAATACCTCCAGAATGAGGTGTGGAGCCATCCCCCCATGGGAAAACCCGGGCTGGGACGACGGAGCCGAAGCAATGCCCCTTGGCCCATCACTGAGCAGGCTTAGAGGGGGAAGGAGCCGAGGAGCCCCTCGGTTTCCTGCCTCTCCGCTTCCTTTTGGAGGAGGACGCTGGTTTGGCAACAGGCCACCCAGCACATGCCTGCTGGCCCTCATGCTGGGCCGGGGGGCCCCCAGGACTCAAGGGGCAAAGGGGCTTACGCAAAGGCTGACGGCTGCCCTTGACCCCGTGGGCGAGAGTGACCTAGTCCGGAGTGGCATCAGATTTCTCGGGCCCATGGTTGTATCCCTCCACTCCAGGGCCGAAAAAGTCAGTCCCCAAGAAGGGGATGTCCGCCAACTCGTGCTGGGTTTCCAAGGAGAAGGAAGTTAACCTCAGCCACGCCCTGCGGTGCATGGCCACTACGGCCTCCACCGATCTGGCACAGGAGTCGCCTAGATCCAGAGCCGCCTGGAGCTGCTGCTTCACCACCGCCTCTACCTGGTCCTCCGCACCTGTCAACTGTGGTCCGTGAGGTCACCTGGGAGATGAGGAAGAACCTCGTCCAGGAGCCCAAAAGGGTGTGGAGAAATGTGCCATCAGTGCTACCGACTGGCCTGATGGAGGCCTAGGGAGGCATGGCGTAAACCTTACGCCCGACATAGTCCATCCTTCTGGACTCCTTGTCGAGGGGGTCTGTCCACATCCCCAGCATTTCCAAGACATTGGAAAACGTTGTTGGTAATTACCCCTTTAGCCGAGGGGTGCTCCGAGAAACCGGGCAGAGAACCGACCGGGATAGGATACCTCAGAGCTACCCTAGCCGAAGGCGCAGGGCAAGAAGTAGGCCACCGCCATAGCTCCAAGACTGGGCCCACGATAGCCTCAGCCACTTGGAAGGTCTCCGTGGAAGAACTCCTTCGATCCAGAATCTCCAGAAGGGGGTAAGGAGCCCGATCGGAGACGGGCTTAAGCTGCATTCCAGTAAACTCTGAGATGAGCTGAAGTAGACCCTTCGAAGACGATGGGCTGTCGTCTACTGGATGTTCCTGGGAAGACCCGGGGTCCTCCCTGTCAGGAAACAAGGCAGAGCCTGCTCCAGGCTCCGAAGGGTCTGCAAAAAGCTGCCGCAGGCCCGAGGCACTCTTCGTCCGCCGAGGGCAGGCAGGAGTGAGGGGACAGAGTGACCTGAAGGACAGGCCACTGTCCGGCCTGAACTCCGCCGAAGGCGGAGGGGCATGAGAGGTTGAGCAAGCAACGGTCCTGGAGAAGGCTCCTCGACCCGATTGAATGGCTTGCCCAACCAGGCGACTGCTTGCTATCCGGAGAATGAATCGGGTCGATTTAAACCCAGACAACTGCTGTCGCCACATAAGTTCCTCGAAAACCGACGCCTAACGGCATCGAAACCGCTCCTCATCCGAGGAGGGGCGAGGAAGAACGGCAAAACCACTAACCCGGTGCCCCTGACCGAGCGAGATGAGATCGCATGAGCGGCTAGACTGAAGTAGACGAGACCGAGATCCAAATCCTCGGGGTACCTGAGGGGGCCTGGGAAGAGCGGGAGCACCGCTCCTCCCTCGGCTCGGAAGAATGGACCAAGGGCTGTCGACCCAAGTGGAGGACAGAGCCTTGACTTCCACAGGCGGCGGAAGACGGCTCAGCAGACCCCGAAGATGGGTCGAGAGACTTGACAAGCGTTGATGGGGAATTTGGCGGCTGACCTGATGGAGGAACCATGAGGCCAGGGCGGCTGAATCTCGACCGAAGGTCGGCGTCAGCCGATGAGGAGGAAATTCCGCTCGGACGAGAGCCCCTTGCGGCCCTTTAGTCATAGGCCGAGAGACAGGGCTCCAGGCTCCCTCTCTCTTGGAGGAGAGGAAATGACGAAGCTCCCTGAACGAAGCTGAATGAAAGGATTCCAAGGAGAGCGGGATAAGCTCCGCAACCGAAGGAGAGAGGAAGGGGAAACCCCATCCCTTCCCCGGCAGGATCAGACTGCAGAGAAACAGTCGTAGCGGGCACCCGCCCGGTCCGATGGAATCTCCGAGCTGAAAAACTACTGGATGTCCGGAAGCCCGAACGGGCCACGAGTCCTCCAGAGAGCTGACCTAAAAGGGCAGAACAAAAGTTGCAAGCCCTGGTGATCGTGATCCAAGTCCAGGCAAAAGAGCACGTGGAGTGCGAGTCCCTCCTGGATGAACTAACCGTACGTCTATCGGGGCCGGAAAAAGCCATCGCCGTAGCGAAAAGGAAAAGATAGAAGAATTCAAGGATACTTCAATAAATTTGAAGACTGAACTTTTCAGGAACCAGTCGAAAACGTGAGCGCTAAGGAGGGAACCTGAGCTTCCAAGCGGTAAGAAAGATCTGGCGTCATGGGGCGGAGCCAAGAGTTTTACCACCCGGGTGGGTGGGAGGAGCCAGCTTGAAGACCTTCCGGCAAGATTTAAAGCGGCAAGGGACCTGCCAATAAGTGTGGATGAACAACATATCCATGTCCCTAGAATCACTTTATTTCCAGCAAGCAGATTAGCGTGTAATCATGTCAAACCTGGAAAATTGCAATGGTAATCATAAATGATAATAGTACTGACTGCCTCACCTCCTTACATAACTGCAGCAGACACCAGCCCCTCTGGGACATGCGTGGAGCTATGAAGTAGCTAATAGGGATCTGGCTTGTTGCATAGTACAACCTGATAGACAAGATCTAATCCACTCCACTTGTTCTCAGGCTCCACACTCTTTCCACCTGATGGGTTTTTCACATTACCCTCAAAGTCCCCAGACAGATGTAGGCACTGCAGTGACTTATCTAGAAGCATAAAGTCTCTCTAATTTGGTCATTCATGCAAAACATAAATCAAAAGCATCTTCAAAGCACCTCAAATTCTGCTGGTATTTTCCTCTAGTAAAAGAGAGAATGAGGGAGAGACACGGCAGCAGGGGTGACCAAGTGGAGTGAGGAGGTGAGAAAAAGAGTTGCCAGAGCTGTGCTGGGGAGGTTGGGGTGGGAGGAACATGCAAGAGAGGAGCAGGATTTTTTTCTTGTTTGTTTACAGTGGGTTGGGGAGGAATAGTGCTAGGAGAGAGCTGCTGTGAACAGAGTTTGGTGGGGGGCTACGTGCCAGGGACTTCAATCAAGATGGGGGGGCCCGTTTCAGAAATGGGGGGGAGGGACTGAGAAAGAGTGGGATAAATAGAGGAAGTGCAGGGATACATGCATACCAGTGATGTGATTAAACTTCACACTGTCGAGGAACAAGAGTTTCTTGTTGCCCATCCTCTCTCCCCTCCTCTGTTGACAATTTGTCAGCATAGCTCCACTATGCAGCTGGAAAAAGAGACATGCTGAGAGCCATGTACACACCCTCCCACTGTGGACCATAACACTGCCGACTGCTTGAAAGTACTGGCCTAAGGAAGGCCAGGAAGTTACGCTCCTTTTTCAGCCTCCTGGCCTGACTGTCAGGAAGGGATGATTGACACCTGGATTGCTTAAAACAGGAATGAAACATCCAGGTTGTGGGAGGCTCAGACAGCCCTGACAGTCCCCCTGTTGTGACTGGGCTCTAGACACAGGTGAGATATAGAGGGAATCCTGGAGTAAACAATACCTTATCTCCTGACATTAAAACAAGCAGGTTATGTAGTGTTGGTCATCTAATAATATATACAATGATGTATGTTTCTTTTTGAGATTTGTGGCTGTCTTGTTAAAATCTTTAGAGGCATTACTCAGTTTAGCACTGGGTCTGTGTAGCTGTACTGTATCTTATGTGCTGTACTTTGCCTTTTATTTTTTTACCATCTTTGAGCTTGTCAACTGTATTTTGGCATAAATGTGTATTTAATGATGTACACTGAAACTATGTTGTAATATATGGAATAAATGTTTTTATTTATTAATGCATATAAACTTCACACACTACTCTCCCACTCCATAATAATGCATTGAATAACAGTATTAATGAATAGGTGTGGCTGGATAAACCATTAAATAAATTCATTTATTCTCACTGATGTTAAATAAATGGTGATTCTTAGATTTATCCAGAACCCTAATGTTAATCAACCACCATTTATTTAACACCCTGCCATCAATCATCACCCCCTCCTGCTTGCACTACCGGCAGTTATTTTCATTTTTCTTCTAACTCGACCCATGCTCTCAGCAACTCCTCTGTAGTTATTTATGTATTTATGTACTGGCATCATAAAGAAACCATCACTTTAGCACCTCCACTTAAGTTACAAAACTGTTTTCTCTCTTTAAAACAGGAATCTGGTTTGTTTTCTTCATTCCTCACTCGTTACCTGCAAGATCTCCTTCTCCCTTACTGCCCCTCTGTCCTCTCCAATCCACTGACAAGGGACTGCTAGAGATTCCCAGGATTTGTTTAAAGACATCGGGGGTCAGATCTTTTGCTGACACTGTGGAATTCTCTACCTCGTCGGATAAGAGATTGCCTGACCATCCAGAGTTTCAAGATGGCACTTAAAAGATATTTATTTAACCTGGCATATCCAGATTAGTTTCTAATTCAAATACTGAGTATGGCATATTTAGATTTTATTGAAGTTAATATTTATGATATTGTAGTTTTATGGGTTTTAATATTTGATCATAATGTGTGATTTAAATTATTTTATTTAGTTTATGTACAGCGCCTTGGTTTCAGAAAGGCGCTTTATAAATAAAGATTTCATTCATTCATTCATTCATTCATACATACTACAGCTGATCCTGTAGCTGGTCAGTGTCACACTGTTTTACTTCTACCTGCCACGTGAACCCTTCAAAACGGACAACTGCTGCCACAAAAAAAATAAAAATAAACACAGCCAGATCGCCAACAACAAATTTTTACCCAAACTCACCAAGTTTATTTTAGGTTCTCCTAGTCAAGCTACTCCAACTTGATACAGTGCTTTCTCAGCTCAGCTACCCCGCCCCCCACACGACCACGCACGCGTGCACACAACTCACGCTCCAGCTCCTGTCCCAATATCATTTCCCATAACAAGGTTTTCCACAACAGTACCCGTTTTTTTGTTATTATTTAAAAGGTTTTACCTTGCTACTTATCTAATTGTCTCTACATTCCCTTACATGTTACCTGCCGACTGCAACGCTCGCATCTCTCATCGGTCTGTCCACAGCTTCCTTCTGCTCCTTCCTCAACTGAGACCAACCCCAAGTAAAGCGATGGAATTTAAAAACGCTCAGATAAATACTCCTAGATGCTGGATCAACCATATATTAAAAACCTTCTAAGTAGTAAAATAAAATAAAAAAACATTAGCATAATAAAACAAAAGCAACTTCTCGCTAAGCAAGAAAAAGAGCCGCCATGTTTTTCAAACAGTCTAACACGCCTATATCTATACAGTAACCAATCAAAACATGCAATACCAACCTTCTGCTATTGCCTCCCTAGCAACCACACTAGCATCCATATCAACAACATCTATAATAGTACAGTAACATACAGGACCCCCCAAAAATCCCATTTATTTTATTACAAAAAATAATCAAAATTAAACAAAAAATACAAACCCCAAAATAAGATTACATCCCTATTGCATAAATGAGATATGCAATGTAGAACTTGTGGAATACATGAGTTATTTGCACAGGAGCAGTTTAACCTTGGACACCTCACTTGTGGCTACGTCACTCGTGAGGTTCCTGAGGTCAAACTGCTCTTGTGCAGATAAATCATGTATCCCACTCATCACAATTGCATATCCCCTATTTAACTGTGCCATATTTAAGGGTCGTAGAAGGGGGATCTCGGGACACTTGAGATAGCCTAGACGCTCTGCACAGAACGTTGGGTTGTCTTGAGGAGGCACCCTGCACCAGCTTGTTGAGTTCTGCACATCTGACTAAAGGATTTCTGACAGACTACCTTATCTGGGTCTGGGTCTCCTTTTGACATGAAGTGTGTCTGTTTTTTCTTGATTTTGCATAATATTCGGGATATGATGAGACTGATCATGGGATTCTACTTAAGTATGGTATGCAAGCAATAATGCCTGACAGGCAGACGGTCTTATAGCCCTTGGCTGGTCCGATATTGCCCATACCGCCCACCCTGGAGGGCATTATTGCACTTAGAAAATGGGCATCTCTGTAAATTTTAATTAAGTAGCAAGAAAAAAGAAGAAATTAGTTTCTAAATAAACACAAACACTAAAAAAAAATACAAATTTTTGATTAAATAGTCCCTCACATTTTTTGCTGTTCCGTCTCCTGTTTCAACCCCCCCCCCGCCATTCCCTTCTACTTATCCTCTCCCCCTTCTACTACCACATCAAGTGATGGAGTTTGTTGTAAACTTTAACAATTTTGTTGGTTGGCATGGGTTTTTGTGCTTAGCTTGAAAAATGGCACTTTCCTTTCCTGTAAGCTTTTTTTTTCCCCCCTGGTCGGAAGCTCGGGTTGGAAGGCTATTCGTGTTTGTCACGTAACCTTGCATGAACCTGTATCACAAAACCAGGAAGTGGCGATTTGGAAAATGAGCGAGCGAGGGTGAAAGCTGTGGGAGTTGGAGCGAGACAAAAAAACTGCAGAGGAGAGCAAGGGACAGAAGCTTCAAGTAAGATATGTTTTTAATTAGTTTTGAACCTGTAGACTGGCACGGCAGGTGGGGGAAGGTGGTGCATGATATGGAATGGATTGACTTTATCTCCGTCAGTTAGCGAGGGCAAAAAATGGCGACTCGTCAGTATGCCAACTCGGGGTGTCCAAAGATATTCTTAGGTAATGGGACATCTCAAATTGGCACATCTTTCAAAGCGGGTGTCTATCGTAACTTAATGTATCCCCTCCCCCCCCATTATAGCTCTCAGCTATTCAGAGAGCTGATAGTGTTTGTCTCATTTTCTAAACAATACTTGAAGGCTTGCGTTGTTTAGGAAACTGTTCCATGAGAAAAAGGAACCTTATCACAGATTTAAAGACCATTTGATCTCCAACTATGTATGTTCAGACATACTAAGATAAAAAGGAAGATGGTGCAAAAAGATTGGTAGGACCCAAATGTATCAGAAGAGCTTTATCTTATGGACTGTGCTGAATCTGAACTACAGTAATCACATTTTTGCACAGTATAACAGTACAGTAAAAATAATGTGGCCCTTTATACAACTAATCTATTTTATTCAATACATTATGTGAAGAAATATTAGCAATCTGATTGGCCAAGGGTATTACGTGACTGCCTGATTATCACAGCCCAGCCGAAAACCTCAGATTTCACTGGGGACTTTTCATAAATTTTTTTTTTTTTTATGCTTTTGATGATTTTACAAGAGGACTAACACAATTTAGTGTGTCCCCTTGTGTTAGTTTTACAGGCACGTCTGGTGGCTGAAAGCACTCAGCTGTGCCTCATACTTCGAAATGCTCCAGAAGTTGTCTGTATATCTCAGCACAGTCGGACATCCAGCATATGTTATTCTTCACTTATAAAATGGGGAAAGGATTTTAAGCAATCTGATTGGTTGTTAGCCGTGCATTAGGTGTCTAACACATGGCTAAGAAGTAGTCCTGGCTACCAAGATGCAGTACCTGCTTGAAATCCTTGGGCCACAGAATTTTTAAAAGTCAGCTGTCATTTCCCCCCTTAGATACATTAAAAACAAATCAGATCTTGATCTGCCATTTTAACAGCTCACTATTGCAAAAGTGACCCACACTTTTATGTGAACAGTTTGTTATCCTAGTCTCTCTCCATTTTTTTATTGATCTTGTTAAAAACTAACTGCAGTGCAACTTCATCCCACTAGCCCCGCTCATCCGTCCACTTGCCCACTTCAAAGCCTATAGTTTAAAAAAAAAAAAAGAGTTTTTTAACATAGGTTTCTTTTGTACAGAGATCATTCTCTGTTTTTGTTTTAAAAAAGGCCACGCACCTCATTTGCATTCTTCCTGCTCTCTTCCTTGTTAACGTCACATCAAAAAATTCAGCCTTTTTATAAATACCTCCAACCATTTCTAGCGTCAGCAGTGCAACTGCATCACCCAATTATTCTCCTGCTGCCCACCCACTCTCCCACTTGCTTCTGGATGTATTTCCTCAGAGTACAGCACTGGCAACTAAAGCAAACCTTAACAAAACAAAAATAAACAAACAAAAAAAAACAGATGTAAAAGCAGTCTTACTATGTAACATAAATTGACACCCGGACTGCTGCTCTTGGATGTCTCCACCCAACTTCCGTACCACCGAGACAGTTGTATAGTCGGGTTGCGCTTCCTGCATATTCTGTAAAGTTAACCATAACATACAAAATAATTAAAAAAATAACTAGTTTTTGTTGACCCACACACACGCGGACCCTTGAAGCCACGGGGTTGGGGTCAGAATATATTGGAAAAAAAAAAATCTATGGTGGCTACATTAGGACAAAAATGTCCCAATGCAAAAAAAATAAAATAAAAATACAGATCCTTTCTGCACACAAAGGGACTACTTTATGAAAAACTTAGACTTTCTTTAAATTATTTACATTTAAAACCCTTCATTTACATTTACATTACATTATTTATATTTAAAAACTTCATTTTTAAATCATAGTGCCACATTAAAAACATGTATGTACGTATGGTATGTGAGCGAGAGGAGGAAGTCAAGGGGGGATAATTAGGTTGAAAACCGGGGAGGGGGAGTGGGTGGAGGATGACCGTCGGAAGGTGGAGGTACTCAGATATTTCTGCTCAATCTTCACAGTTGAAAAGGAGGGGGAGCTCAGGAAGATCAAGGCACACAAGGAGTTGGGGGGTTGACTCCAGTCCATTCCAGGTGGAGGAGTTCCTGAGGGAACTAGAGAGTCTAAGGGTTGATAAGGTGATGGGGCCTGATGAGGTGCACCCCAGGGTACTGAGGGAGCTTGGCAAAGTGCTAGCAGAACCTCTGACCAGCCTCTTTAATACATAATTGGAAACAGGGGAGGTTCCTGACTGACTGAAGAAGGGCTGATGTGGTCCCCCTGCATAAGGGGGGGGGGGACAAGGAGGAGACGGGCAATTATAGACCGGTGAGCTTAACATCTGTGGTGGGCAAAATCATGGAGAGGCTGCTAAAAAAGAGAATTACTAACTACCTTGAAGCAAATGGCCAACAGGACAGATATCAGCATGGGTTCACTGAGGGAAGGTTGTGTCAAATGAACTTATTAGAGTCCTTTGACTGGGTCTCCAGGGTACTAGATCGGTGGGGGGTTGTGGACATAGTATATCTCAACTTCAAAAAGGTGTTCGATTCTGTGCCAAACAAGGGGCTGCTGCACAAAATGAGAAACCCTGGGCTGGGCCGCTTGTGATTAGGTGGGTGCAAAACTGGCTGGCGGGTGGAGGGCAGCATGTAATAGTTAATGGGGTACATTCGGAGGACAGTAGGGTCACTAGTGGAGTACCCCAGGGATCGGTGCTGGGGCCACTCCTTTTCAATATATTTATAAGGGACATAGCAGAGGGACTAGAGGGAAGAGTGGATCTGTTCGCAGACGACACAAAGATCTGTAAGAGAGTGGATACACTCGAGGGGGTAGAGAGCATGCACAGGGACTTGGAGAAGCTGAAGGGATGGTCTAAGGATTGGCAACTGGCCTTCAACACAAACAAATGCAGGATCATGCACTTGGACAGAAATAACCAGAGAGTGGAGTACCTTATCGGGGCATGCCCTAGAGGTTACCGAGCCGGAAAGGGACCTGGGCATATACATTTCATGGGATCTCAAGGTGGCAAAGCAATGTGAGAAGGTGGTTGCAAAGGCCAGTAGAATGCTGGGTTGTATAGGTAGGGTAATAACTAGCAGGAAAAAAGGGAGATCATCATGCCCTTGTATAGGCAGCTTGTCAGGCCGCACCTTGAGTATGGGGTCCAGTTCTGGAGGCCATATCTCAAGAAGGATGTGGATAGGGTGGAGCGTGCCCAGAGGCAGGTGACAAAAATGGTAAAGGGACTTAGCCACCTAACATACGAGGAACGACTGCAGGATCTTGGCATGTACTCCCTTGAACAAAGAAGGGAAAGGGGGGACATGATTTAAACCTTCAAATTTATCAAGGGTTTTAACAAGGTACCAGTAGACGACATCTTCCAGCTAAGGCAGCAATCGAAAACAAGGAGGCATGATATGCAGTTGGTAGGAGGGAGGTTCAGTGGAAACGTTAAAAAGTTCTACTTTACGAAGAGGGTGGTGGACAGCTGGAACAGACTCCCAGAGGAGGTGGTGGGGGTAAGAACTGTGGGGGATCCAAGAGAGCATGGGACAGATATAGGGGTCTGTTAGCTCTGGAGAGGGGGACGGGTAGGACAACAGCAAAGTCCTAGCAGTTTACAGGGCAGACTGGGTGGGCCTGGCGGTCCTTTTCTGCTGACACATTCTATGTTTCTATGCCCATTTTATAAGCAAAATAAGCCACTCCAGGGTGTGCGTTGAAGAGTTCTAATGCACGGCTAGGGGTCTGGATGCACTCAGCCTGTGACCCCATGCCTAACTACACCCCCTAGCCATGTGCTAGAACTGTGTAACGCGCACCCCATCATGTCTTATTGCTTACTTATACCAATCTGGTTTGTAAGTATGTGTAAGTCTTGAGTAGTTACTACTGAGTTTTATGATGGCTCATTTTTGTTTCAAGATGTAAATTTATCTGCTTCATCTCATATCCATTATTGCCTCCACTATGTATCGAATTCAACTTGCAGCTGCAGTATGCACCCCCATTTTAAAATTAAATTTAAAAGCCCCAGGGCCAGATGGCTACCCAGCTGAAGTTACAAAACATTTCAATCAGAATGTATCCCTTTTGATTAGAATGACTAATTCTATTCTAAGAGGTGGAGAGGCAATACCCCCTTAATGGCAACAAGCTCAAATATCTGTCCTGTTGAAGCCAAGCAAAAATCTCTTGGAGCGTGGCTCATATTGCCAGATTTCCTTATTAAATACAGATTGAAAGCTCTTTAGTGGCATTTTAGCCAATAGACTACAGGGTATCATCCAATACTTGATTCATCGTAACCAGACTGGCTTCATTCAGGGCAGATCACTACAAGACAAGACAACACTTTCTTAATATAATACATAGACAGTGTTGGCAGATAAGGGCCTACGGCCCACCCAGTCTGCCCATTTGAGCTTGTAAGTTTACTTTATGTTTTCCTAGAAGTCTGCTGCCCCTTAACCCTGACCTCCAGAATTCCTTTATGTCTATCCCATGCATTCTTAAATCTTGTGATTGTTTCAGCCCCCACCACTTCCTCTGGCAGGGTGTTCCACTTGTCCACCACCCGTTCTGTGAAGAAATTCTTCCTCACATTTCCTCTGAATTGTCCTCACTCCAACTTCATCCCATGCCGTCTAGTCCTGAAACATCTTTTTCGTTTAAAAACAGTATATTCCTGCACCCTGTCCCTCCCTGTAAGATACTTGTATGTCTCTATCATATCCCCTCTCTCCCTCCTCTCCTCCAGGGAGTACATATTCAGTTCCTTCAAACTGTCCTCATAGGACTTGTGATGCAATCCATGTACCATCGTTGTGGCCCTCCTCAGAACCTTCTCTACCCTGTCTATGTCCTTACATAAGTAAGGTCTCCAGAACTGTACACTGTACTCCGGTGGGGCCTCATTAGTGTCTTGTATAGTGGAATTATGACTTCCCTTTTCCTGCTGGTGATGCCCCTGCCTATACATCCCAGCATCCTATTTGCTTTACCTGCTCCCTTGTCACACTGTTTCCCTACCTTGAGGTCATCAGAGATGATAACCCCAAGAACCCTTTCCTGCTTGGTGTATGCTATATCCTCAGCCCCAACTGATATATTGTGCCAGGGTTTTTGTGTCCCATATGCATTATCTTGCACTTCTTTGCACTGAATTTCAGCTGCCAAACTCCTGACCATTCTTCAAGTTTCTGCAGGTCCCTTCTCATTCTGTCTACACCCTCTGATGTGTCTACTCTGTTACAGATCTTTGTGTCATCAGCAAACAGGGAAATTCTGCCTTCTAGGTCCTACTCAATGTCACTGATGAAGATGCTGAATAGGACCAGTCCCAACACTGATCCCTGTGGTACCCCACTGGTCACTCTTCCCTTTGTGGAGTGACAACCATTTACCACCACCCCGTGTCCTGCCGCCCAGCCAGTTACCTATCCACTGCACTACTGTCCTGCCCACACCAATATCTTCCCAGAAGTCCTAAAAAACATTTCAGCTGACCGTGTCGATGCTGAAGAAGCATTCAACAGGGTCGACTGACATCTCCTCAGTCAGGTATTGGTAAAGATCAGTTTAGGGGAACAGTATGGGGGGTGATCAGGACACTATATGATGGGCCAAAGGTGGTGGTTCAGGTTAATGGCCGTCTTTCCGGATGGTTCCCTTTGGGACATGGCACTCATCGGGGTGTCCCCTCTCCACCCTTTTGTTTCCCCTTACCCTCAAACCCTTTGCTACTCAGATCAGACAACATCTGTATATTAGAGGTGTTTTGGTGAGATCACAGGAATAAAAAAAAAAAAATCATTGCCCAATATGCTGATGACACCCTGCTATTTCTAGAGGACCCAGTGAACTCACTCCCTAGCTTGTTGATGGTCTTAAAGCAAGTTGGCGCATTGACTGGTTATAAAATTAACCAGTCTAAATCAGAGGCCAAGATCTTAAGTGACTCCCCTCCTATTGGTTTCAAAGAACAATTCCCTTTGCATGGGCACACAAGAATAGTTTTCGCTATCTGGGAATCCAGGTCTCAGCAGATATCTCGAGACTGTTTCTAGAGAACTACCAGAAATTAATACAGGCAATTAAGATTGATGTGGCATGGTGGAATGTCCCCCCCCCCCCCGACACGGTGTGGAAGAGTGCAATCAATAAAAATGAATATTCTGCTTCGTTTACTATCCTTAATCCAAACTCTCCCCATACCAGGTTTACACATCTTCTCAATAGAAGTATTTGTATGTCCTTTCAGCAGTTACAACAGAAATATGCATTAAGAAAGGAGGGCCACTTTCGCTTTTGACAAGTACGGCACTTTATCCTCCAACATCCTCACCTTCAACACTTACAGACTTCACTAGAAGAAATGTTTTACTGGTGGGTCATCTTGAATGTGAGGGTTCGACCAATTTCTCAGTTATATAAATTTTGTTTACACCTGCCCCTTCCCCCACTGAAAGACCCCATCTGTTGCAAGTAGGAACAAGAATCCAACCTCCCCTTCACTACATCTCAATGGGATCACAGATTTGAGAGGGGATGAGCAGTTACAGCATCTCCTAACTGGTGAGAATGCAATTGGAAAATTGTAATGAGATATTTTCGTACTCCAATGATAACAAGACACTTTTGATCTACTTGTTCAGATTTGTGCTGGCAGGGGTGTGGCCTAGTTGGTTCCCACTGGCACATCTTTTGGAATGGCCCCCTCCTCATTCCATACTGGCAGCAAGCACATGCCTACATGCAAACACTCCGGTATTCCCATACCTTTTGCATTTACCGGCTTAGCACTTGGCCTCCTGGGGGTTGTTGAGGGAACAGGGACCAGGGCAAAAACTTTACCAAATTTTTCGAATAGCCAACTTAAAATGTGTAACCTTGAAGTGGCCCTCCCCACAGATCCCAACTCTAGCCCAATGGAAGCAGAAGGTGTCAGAGACTGAATCCATGGGGAGAATCACTCCTCAGTTAAACAAGCATTTGTCAATGCCGAATGTTTGCTTGCTGGCATTGGCAGTGGTAGTGTAGAAGTTACAGAGCTGCATAATAGGAATGGCAGTGAAGTACTGAACTGAAGCCAACCCCATCACCACCCTGCAGAGGGTGACAGGCATTGGGGTGTGTGTTTGGGTCGTCAGGCATAACGGCCACGCCATTTCACCACACCCTACCCTGCAGACACTGACAAGTGTCATGGTGTTCCTTGGGGTCTTTGGCCCTTATGCGCACCCCATTTCATTAGGAAATACGGTGAGATGGGTGCGATATAGGAGAATGGAGTGAACTTTGGGGCCGAAGAGTCCAAGGCATACCTCGATGCCTCTCATTGGCTGCAGGGTGTGGAATGGTATGAGCATTACAGGCAAGAATCCCAAGTCACACCCCTGATGCCTGTCATTCTCTACAGGGTTGGGCGTTATGGTTGGAAACCCTAATACCTCTGGCATTCATTGGTATTTTCACTCCAAATTTTCAGCATGTTTTTGGTGACCCCACCTCATGAACAGGGGAATATCAGTGTGTTGCGACTGCTTATGCACAGCGACTATGGCATTTAGCACCACAGGTGCAAAACATTCGAACAGGATATAAAATGACAGCTGTACTGTTCATGGGGAGGTGTAAAAAATGGCAATGTTGCAAATCTGCAGTAAAAATATTTAAAAAAATGGTGAAGTCACGAGCGTACATAGAAACTGTGCAACGCACACCCGTAATATAATTAGGTTGGGGATTTTTTATAGCAGATTGTCAACTCAGGCATTTTGGTGCCTCCGATCATGAACAGTGTCACTGTGATTTTATTTATCTGTGCCGAACAATGATTTCCCACAGCGACCACGCATCTCTGCGCTGAAAATGTGAAAACATACTTCAGCCATGTTGTGAAAAATGACAGCTGTACTGTTCATAAGGAAGTGTGGAAAAATGCCACTGGTGAAAATCTGGACTGAAAATATTACAAAGTCATGAACTTATGAGGGTGTGTGGAAACTGTGCAATGCTCACTCGTAACACAGTCATTTTATGGACTTTGTCACCAAATTTTCAACATAGCCATTTTAAGACCTCTGCTCATGAACAGTATAACTGATTTTCTTAATCTGTCCTAAATATTGCTTTCGCACACCAACAGCACCATTGTGCGCTACATGTGCGAAAACACATTTTGGGCGACATATGAAAAATGGCAGCTGTACTGTTCATAAGGAAGTGTAATAAAATGGCAATGTTGAAAATCTGAATGAAAATATTAAATTTGTCAAACTACGAGCATGCATAGGAACTGCATACGCATACTCGTAAAACAGTCATTTTAGAATTTTTCATCAAATTTTCAACATAGCCATTTTAAGACCTCTGCTCATGAACAGTGTCACACTGATTTTCTTAATGTGTCCCATACATTGATTTTGCACATCGACTGCTGATTGTGCACTACTGTGTGAAACACGTTTTGGGTGAGATGTGAAAATGACAGCTGTACTGCTCATAGGAGGTGTGATAAATGGCAATGTTGAAAATCTGGAGTGAAAATATTGAAACTTGCGAAACTTACGAGCCTGCGTGGAACGCTACAATGCACCTCGTAAAACAGTCATTTTGGAATTTTTCACCAAATTTTCAACATAGCCATTTTAAGACTTGCTCATGAACAGTGTCACTGTGATTTTCTTAATTTGTCCCATACATTGATTTCGCACACCAACGGCGCCATCATGCGCTACATGGGCGGAAACAATTTTGGGTGAGATATGAAAAATGACAGCTGTACTTCTCATAAGAAGGTGTGGTAAAATGGCAATGTTGAAAATCTGGGTGAAAATATTGAAATTCACAAACTTACGAGGCCTGCGTAGGAACTGCATAGCATAACGCAATAAAACAGTCATTTTGGAATTTTTCACCAAATTTTCAACATGGGATTTTGGGACCTTCTCATGAATGATGTCACTGTCATGGCGTTATTCGAGACCTAAGGAGTGATTCGCACAGTGACTGCGGAAATGCCGCCCGAGCGAACTCTTCATGATGTCGATATCATCATGAAAAATTAAAACTTATTGAAAAATTTGGTCTAAATCAAAAACTACTGAATATACAATAAAGTTGAAAACCCCTATCTAGCCCATTATACAGCTTACCGGCATTTCCTCAGTTGAGTCGGCTTTGAAGAGGGCAGGCGTGTTCCGGTCCACGAAGATCGTCACGCCGAGCTCCGGAGGTAAGTATGGGGTGGGGGTGTGGAGAGCAGAGTGCTCAGTGGGTGGGTGCAGGTTGTGGGAGGGGCTGGGAGAAGCACCATGGGACCGTTTTATTTTGCAGGTGACAAATGAAAAAAACTGACATGGGGCGTTTGCAATGCTGGGGTGGGCTCTGGCGTGGCCTGGGTTGGCTGGGGGGCCGTGGAGCGGCGGAGTTGAGCACCCACGTCGGCCATATGATCAGTTGCCACGCTGGGGTGGGCTCCCAGCGTGGCACCCAGTACTCGGGGGTGAGGACAGTGAAGCCGATGGGGATTGGGCACCCCGTCGGCTATTCTATCAGTTGCCACACTGGGGTGGGCATCCAGCATGGCATGTGGAAGGCTTTGGGGAGCACAGCACAAGCTGGCGGGGATTGGGCACCTAGCCGGCTATACATGTGTGCGGGGAGGGCATGCGCGGTATCGTGCGTTTCTGTGTGTGTGTGGGAGCTGCGCGCGGGCAGGCGATATCTTATCACTGCTCACTGAAGCGTAGCTCCCCCTTTCAACTGTATGCCACTGCATTTTGGAGCTTGTCATAGACAGCTCCAGCATGCATTGGCTTACAGGGGCCGTGCCTGCCAACACACTGACTGAATTGGAGGAGGAGGTGACACACCTCCGAAATCTCGGATGATGGCACTATGTTTCTTGCACATGCGTGCAAGCAAACATAAAAAGGACAAATTTCTGAAGATTTGGCATCCAAGGCACCTTACTGAGACCTCTAGTGGGGGGACTGGATGATTACAGGCAAAGGTCTGATTGAAACACCCTTCGTATTTATGCTCATATCTCTTGCCCTCCTCCCTCATATATTAGCCAGAAAACTCCATTCTCTTACTTATTTACTTTGTACTTCCTATTTCACTTTTATTTTTCTCCTTTTATTTTCCTCCACACTAGTTGAGACCTTTGACAATTATCCAACATTTTAAATGATGGACTCTATACTTTTCATATGCTATTGATTAATATATGAGCACACATGCTCATCAGGTAGATCGAGGCCCCCTGCCCAGCAGGGCTGCTCACAAACACACCACACATACTGTTTTAAATGTTTCTTTTTATTATAGTCATTGTGTAATGTAATAAAAGGTTACTATTGATAGTTGCTGTTATCTTATTACATTGGAGTCCTTTAATGGAATTATACAACGATTTACGTAAGAGCTTAACCAGATAAGAATGGGACTATCTGACTTGATAGCAATACTGAACACTGATTTCACTTCTTGTCAGTAACATGAAGTGAATTTAATGGTTGCTATGTTATATGTGAATGTCAAACTGAAATAAAACTTGAGTTTCAAAAAAAAGAGGAGGACAGAGTGAGGGAGGGTCTATTAGCATTGAAGGTGGACAAATCACCAGGCACAGACAGAACACATCCAAGGGTACTATGGGAGCTGGCAGGCCTACTTAATACTTCACTAGAGTCAGGTGTGGTACCGCAGGACTGGAGAACAGCATATGTGGTGCCCCTCCACAAAAGCGGTCCCAAGGATGACACAGGGAATTACAGACCAGTCATTCTGGCCTCAATCGTGTGCAAGCTCATGGAGACCATACTTTAGAAAGACTGGTAGAATATCAAGAGGAGCATGATCTCAGGATGTGAGGCAGCATGGGTGAATTGGAGGAATCATGTCAAACAAATCAAATTAACTTCTTTGACTGGGTCACTAAGACAGTAGACAGGTGCCAAGCGGTAGACATCCTCAATCTGGATTTCAGCAAGACCTTTGACTCTGTACCCCACAAAAGGTTGATCAGGAAATTGGTGGATCTTGAGGTTGGGGATAAGATGTCCAGATGGGTGGAACTCTGGCTGAGGGACAGAACCCAGAGGGTGGTTGTGGGAGAAAGTTATCTGGCACCAGAGAGGTCATCAATGGGGTCCTGCAGGGCTCGGTGCTGGGGCCGGTGTTGTTCAATGTCTTCATCAGTGACACTAGGGATGGCATTAAGGGCAAAATGTGCCTATTCGTAGATGACACCAAGCTCTGCGGAGAGTGCACACAGCTGAAGGGATACAGGACCTACAGGATGATCTAGAAAAGCTGGGGAGGTGGGTCCAGGATCTGGCAGCTCGGCTTCAATGCCAAGAAATGCAAAGTTATGCACACTGGAGCCAAGAATCCCAGGACGGAGTACTACCTGGGTGGAGTCCAGGTATCTGCATCAGAGGAGGAGGAGAAGGACCTGGAATTGGTGATCACTAGTGACCTGAAACCCTCCATGCAATGCAAGAAAGCAGCAGCAACGGCAGACAAGGATCCTGGAACACATAGCTAGAGGGATCAGTAGTAGGAAAGAGGAGGTTATACTACCCTTGTACAGATCACTGGTGAGGCCACATCTAGAGTATGGAGTTCGGTACTGGTGCCCACACCTCAAAAAGGACATTAACCTGCTGGAGAAGGTCCAGAGAAGGGCTACAAAGATGATAGCAGGTCAGCAGGGTATGGCATATGAGGAGAGGTTGAGGACACTGAACATGTACTCCCTGCGGGAAAGGAGAGAGAGAGGGGGACATGATTGGGATCTTCAAGTACTTGACAGGGATAAATAAAGTGGATAAGGAGGGTCTCTTTAAGCCAAGTGGCAGCCATAACATGAGGGGCCACAGCCTTAAGCTGGAGGGGGGAGGTTTAGGAGAGAGGTCAGGAAGCTCCTCTTCACAGAGAGGGTGGTGGACACTTAGAATGTGCTGCCAGAAGAGGTGGTCTCATTGAAGACAGTGGGTAGCTTCAAGAGAGGCTGGGATACACATGGGAACGCAAGGATCATGGGCAGGAAGAATGGGAGGAGTGAGGAGGGGGGTAGAGACAGTAGCTCAAGCTGTGGATCCTGCAATATGAGCAGACTAGGTAGACCAAAAGGCCTTCATCTGTTGGCTTCTTCATATATTCATATGTGGGCCCCATAAAAAGGCTTTAGACACACCTGCAATGGCAGCTGGCTGCTGTAATGTGCACTATAGGATC
Organism: Neoceratodus forsteri; assembly: GCA_016271365.2. Classification (NCBI taxonomy): domain Eukaryota; kingdom Metazoa; phylum Chordata; order Ceratodontiformes; family Ceratodontidae; genus Neoceratodus; species Neoceratodus forsteri. Next base: position 1,278,087,960 of record CM057459.1, on the reverse strand, counting down.
TTTAGTGAGGCTTCTGATGGGGAGGTAGATAGGAGCATCCAAAAGAATTCAGATTCCTTCAGCCGTCCATGAGGAAATTATATCCCAGGCTTCATGGACAAATGAAAGCAAAATCCCTGAAACACCCCATTTGCTCAAATGCACTTTCTGAGACTGCATATGAAAACAATTTTGAGTCCTTTGACTTTTTATATCTTAGGATAGCCAGTAATCAATCCACTCCAAAGGCGTCCTATTTGAGACAGCAATTGACAGTTTAGCTTCATTCCACAGTCTAATATATTTAATAAGTTAACAGTTATAAAAGACGCATTCCATACAATTGCAGACAAACCCAAGTATGCTCCCAGACCTATATCAAGTCACAATCAGTTTATTTCTGAAGTGCTTTTCTGTAGCCTCAAAGCATACACGGTATGGTTTCACAGCTATATTAAAAATTCCATTCAAATTACATGTATAAGTTACATGTAGTAATATCAATATAATGTGCATAACGTAAGCAAAATAGACAATATTTTCATAAAGTATATAGCTACTAATAAAACACAAAATAAATTCAACCAGGGAAAAGGATCCAAGGGTAATTGTGGAGAATAAGCTAAAACCAGGCAGGCAGCATGCTGCTGCAGTCAAGGGGACAAATGCAAGGGTAGGATACATTAGGAGGGGTAAGGAGCAGGTTGAGGGAGACCATCCTCCCCTTGTACAAGGCCTTGGCTGGATGACACCTGGACCCCATACACAGTTGCAGTTTACAGCTGCTAAGATGGCTTCAATGACTGCTTAGTGACAGTACTGTGTTTGCACAGTGACATGCAACCATGTGGTGAAATGGGTGGGGTGGGTATGGTAATGTAGGGGCCAGAATGGTAAGCTCATCAGTCCCTACTGCCCCAGTACCAAGCTACACCATCCCCACTCCCCCAAGCATAGCAGAAAATGCAGGTACTTACCATAACAGTAGATCTTCGAGAGTTTCTCCTCCATTGAGCCACACCTGTAAAAAAAAAAAAAAAAAAAAAACACCATCTGTGTGTGGAGCACTCAGAATCATTTGTCTAGCTAAGGCCACACACAATGACGTGAATCATCACCTATACAGCCTGGGTAGCCTCATACTCCTCAGTTCTTTATGCTCATCAGAGACACACACAACGTTGAGACAAAACTGCCCCTCCCACACTAATCAAACAAGAACAATGATGGGGCAGGACAGCAGTACAGTAAGGCTGCTAAAAGGCATAAATGAGGATGAATCAGTAAAAACAGAAACATTTGCCATCCAAACGATACCACCTGCAAGTAAGAGGGAAGTGGAGGGTGAGCTCTGTGTCACTGGGGGAGATTCTCTTGAAGGTCTACTGTTACAATAATTACCTGCACTATTTTCTATCAGGATATTTGCCTCCACAGAGCCACAGCTGGAAAACTATTTCTATGCAGTACCACAATAAAATGAGGAGGAAGGCCCATGATAAGGGACAGGTAAGATCCCAACAATGCAGACCAACAGGCCAAAAGTCCCATCAGTAAGTACTGTGATCATCAAGTGACAGCTAGCGATGCCAGTAATGGTGATGACAAAGCAACAACCAAAAAGCCAGAAAGACTATGACAACACAAAGAACCAAAGCCAGAGGCAGAAACGTAAAAGCGCCAATGGCAGAAAACCAGAGGAAAAGGACCTCTGTGCCATACAACGACAGAAGTGTTGAAGAGAAAGCAATAGGAAGTTACCCAAGGAAGGACTAAGTGACAAGTTCAACAGGTGCCAAATGCCACATCAGGCAAGGACAAACCATGGACTCCGATAGATAACAGAGACAGGAAAAGCAGCCGGCACACCAACAAGGAAAAGCCAGTCAACAACCAAGACAGATGTTGACCGCAAACACGTCAACGAAGATGCAAAGGAGCCACTATAAAAACAGAAGAGTCAGCAGGCTCAAGGCAGGTGACAAGCACGAAAGATGATGAAACCTGATACCGTGATAAAGAACAACAGCAGGCTCCTCTGCAGAACTGAGAACTGGCCTATCAACATGAATGTCAACGAGGCAAAGTCAAGCAATGAACGAAACAAATCCAATGGGGAACCCAAGAACAAAAAAGTGAAGTAGAGACTGTACAAAAACAAGGTCTACACAAAGAGCAGAACTGTCAATAAGCTGGAGTCAAGTGACAATCAGTAAAAATGGAGATGCTGTAAATGACGGCATCGACCCAAACAGCAAGAGTGCTAATTAGGCAATGCCAAGTGGTGGAACCGAAAGGAGCTATGGGCCCCGCTGTAACAGGGGGCCAGGCTGAATATGCCAGGAACCTATCTGGGTTTCCTCGAGGTAGGTCAGAATGGAGACAGAGGCCAACAGAATGACCATAACTCACCCTTTTCATTCAATAGGATTGGAATCAACAGAGAAGGAACCAGAAGACCATCAGTAGATGCAGCATGGGTGGGACAGACAACTTTGGAGGCCCCAAGGGTGGGAGGCCAACAGCAGCCATGGAAGAGAGATAAATAACCATGGAAAGGAGAACAACAGCTGCATGAGAACAGGCTTGGGCAGGAAGAGAGTTAGTGACACCCCTGCAGGACACAGAGAAGCAGGCTTGTGCCCCCCCCCCGTACAGTGCAGAATAGAAACAAAAGCCTCAAATATCATCAAAGTTAAACCTTGACAATGAAAGATAACAAAAAAGCAATGCATTGCAAGTCCCAAGAGCTCACTTTTCAGTGGAGATGGATCTCAATGTAACTAATTTACATATTGAAGATGGCCCATCATCACAGTGGTAGTATTACCACACGCAACACCAGCAACCCACATTCAGATGTGAGCTCAGGGTTACTGGGGGCCGGCCAGGGGGAGGAGGATTGAGCATCCCACAGTACGCTCTCCTCTTCTGGGGAGGAGGGGGTTGCCATTCCCACTGCTATACTGCCACCTGGGTGACCACAGGTGGTAATGCAGATGTGGATCCCAGGGGAGGGACGGACACCAGCCAGGGTCCAGAAGCAGCAGCACGCCTCTGTGTGCATGCACTCCCTTGGTCTCCTCTGCATGCTGATGTCCTCAGGGCTGGAGAAAACCAGGAAAATGGCCCCTGCACCAAAAGGATGATGGCGCACCCGGCATTTCCAAGGATCCTCCCTGCCTGACCCACTGCTCAGGCATCCTGACAAGCAAGAATTTGAGGATAAGCCCCTCCACCTCATTCCCACCTGGAGGAAACAGCCACAACTCCATGGGGGATGGGCCTGAGCACCAGTACACAGGTAATAGGGGACAACAGGAGACAGGTGCCTTGGTGACTCCTGAAGGAGTGTGGATGCAAGAGGAAGAAGGGAGCATAAATAAAAACATATAAAAGTACATATTGAAGAGAACTGATCCCAAGATGGTCCCCTGGGTATGCCACCAGTTACCAGTAAGTCCCTCCCCCTAAATGCAAGTCATCCATCTTCTTAACCAGTCTCTGATGTGGCATAGAGTCAAAGACTACTGAATTTCAGATTTAGGATATCAACTGCCTGACCCCTGTTTATAGATTGTGTCACTAAGTTGCAAAAGTCTATCAGGTTTGCCTGACATGATCTGCCCTTTGAAAACCACTGCTGGATCTTGTCCAGCAACACTCTTTTTCTCCAAAAATTAATTCTTTAATTACTGTCTCCAGAATCTTACCCTCAATAGATGTCAGACTCACCGGTCTATAATTATCAGGGTCCTCCTTGTCCCCACTTTCGTGCAGCAGTATCAAATTTGTTATACCCCAACGTGCTCTGGGATGGCCCACTTTCCAGCTGCCCTGGTGGTGCAGCTGGTAGTGCATCCAGAACAGTATTATGGGCAGCCTGGTTTCAAGTCCCAGCTGAGGCACTTTTCTCTCCCCTCTGTTTGTATTTGCTCCATAAATATGCACACTGCATACTTGTGACTGAAAAAAATAATTATCTGTGCAGCAATACGCTGTGCACTGGAGAAAGAGTAATGTGCTCCGGAATGGCCAAGTTTCCAGTTGCCTTAGTGGTGCAGCTGGTATCACAACCAGAACGGCATTCCGGGCAGCTTGGGTTCAAGTCCCAGCTGAGGCACTTACTTCTTTCTCACCTCTGCTTGTATGCGTTCCATAAATATGCACACCACACTCTTGTAACTGAAAATGCAATTATCTGCGCAGCACCGGGCTGTGCACTGGAGAAAGAAAAATGTGCTCCAGGACAGCTCAGTTTCCAGTTGACTTGGTAATGCAGCTGGTAATGCAACTGGAATGGTATTCCGGGTGGCCTGGGTTCAAGTCCCAGCTGAGGCACTTACATACACACAGAAGAGTGAAAGAAGTATGTAAAAGCATGGACCTGCTCCATCTGGGAGCATTCCCAGGTTATGAAGGGGGGTAAGGAGTTTGGCCAAACACTGTATGTAGCCAAAGAACATGGAGACTGTTTGACATTTAGGGTGAGCTGGTTTGTGCAAAACCACTGCTGGATATTTTTGAAGTCTAATTGGAGAATGGATTCCAATTAGGGACAGAGGTAGGGCATAAAATGTGCTTGTTATAGCAGGATTCACCCCATGGTTGCATAAAAGGGGGAGATTACCAACATTTATGGGAGACAGTTAAAACTGGATTATAGTATATAGTTAACCTTGATTCCACATGGATTTTAGCAACTGCTGAAAACTTGTTGTACTACAGTTCGACATCGATAGTACAACAACATCCCTGTCAATCAAACAAGTACATGCTGTTACATCGATGCTCCGCCTAGCAAAAATCAGTAAAAACATGGCAGCAGCACTTAGCAAGAACCCCACCAAGACAGTTGATGAAAAGAACCTCATACGGCTCCATGTCATAAAAGTTATTTTTCTTGTATTTCATTTTTAAAAATGCAGCACCGAAACCCAAAAAACAAAAATGTAGGCCACAGTGGCTCAGTGAGTGGGAGCACCGAGAAGCAGGATCAGAGAGAAGCAGACAGGAGCGGGAGCAGCAGCAGCTAAAGCAGAGGGACAATCAAGCAGGTGGGTAGACGAGTGAGCCGGTAAGGAGGAAAAACAGACAGCCCCTTGTGACCTGTAGTTTGTTTGGAACCATATACTATATAAAATAGTATATGGACAACCAAACACATACAAGGCTGTGCTTCCATCTCGGGGTTCAGATGACATCGGGACCTCTCGAGATATCATCTCAACCCCTCGATGGAAAAACACAGCTTTGCTCTATATGGTTGTCCATACACTATTCTATATTTTTATCACTTCCCCTACTTCTTTTTAAGCATTTTTTGGTTCTCTTTAACAGCACTACCTAAATTCTGTTTTCATTCTTCTCTCTCCTTTTATCTTTAGCATGGCAGTATTCAGTCCCCTCAAGCTCTCTATTTGCAACTCTTCATTGTTCTGGTTTCTTCTTTCTTGGCTTTCCTCTAGTTGGTTGTCCTTTCCTTTTTTCTGTTTTGCCTCTCCTCTGTATTTTATATTTTTTCTCTTTTGGCTAATTTTCTATTATACCTTCCGGCATTGTACTATTCACAATGCTGCCATTTCTTGAATCGCTGTGAAGCTGAAAGCTTATTTCTGCTGAATTTCATAATTCAGATAACAGAAGCTGGTCAGCCTCACAGCGCAGCTAGTGCTCCATGAAATGACTGTGCTCTAAATATTCAGTACTGGGGAGAAAGTAATAAAGTACCAATGGTACCGAGAGGCATCAGGCAGAAACAAGACTCCATTGAAAATGAGATGTGGCATCTCAGCTATGTTATCCTGCGTAAATAAATTGCTTGTAAAGCACTTTGGCGTACAGTGCATGAACAGTATTAGTGCAGGCACTACCAGTAATTCACCAAAAGTACCAGTGGTTTTAAGGCAAAGACCATGTCACCCTGGCCAAGGTCACAAAAGGCAGTCTGTTTAGGATTGAGATGCTGTTGCTGGCTAGTCCAAACTAAAGCTCAGGTTTCAGTATACAATATCACTCTGCATATCATTGTAAAGTGGAGTCATCTGCATAAATAATGACTGCTCGTGTCTGTCTCCTCCTCTAAACCACTTGTCTGCTCTCTCGAGACATACTATGGAGGTAAAAAAAATTGTTTCTATGCATTGGACTGGAGATCTGACATGCAACAATGGAAGTGGTATGGTGCAATATTTCTCATATCAAATATGATGGCTATGGTTTCACTCAATTTAAAATTACCCATGCCATCTATAACACCCCTTAGAAATAACATACATGGGGACTTCTGAACTAACCCAAATGCACTAGATATGACTTGGGGGATGGTACCCTCCTTCATATTTTATGGGTCTGTTCGAAGGCTCAACCTTTTTGGCAATGGATAACAAAAAATTATTTACCGTAGTAATATTGTTTCTTCAAGGGGATTTTCTCATTATGCTTAAATCTTAGATCTTCTCCAGGGCACTTCAACCTGCCAGGGTGAAATGCAAATAGTTACACAAAATGAAGAATTCCTGGTTCTTGAATATGAACATTAGATGCCATCTTGGACTTGGTAGTGACTTTTATGAAAGAGAGATATCTCCTGGGTTTGGACCCAACAGACACTAGGTGTTACCACTTAATGTTGATCATTATGGTTACCAAGAGAATGATATAGCGACATTGGATGGACCAGTCAATCCTTTGTAGAATGCCATAAGGAAATGCTAGAGATTCTGCAAATAGAGCATACTTCAGCCTCGATGAGCACATGCTTTCAGTCATATGTTCAGTGCTGGGCCTGTTGGACGCCTGGTTGTTCACCTTAGTATAATATCTTTATTACTCATGGTGTATGTGTTTACCTGCCCTTCATAAAATGCATTTTATTGCTATTTCATAAATTTAGAACGTATGGGGGAGCATGGATGTGAGGAGGAATAAGGTCGGGGGGGTCTTCAGTGCTTGATTGTTTATCTTCTTTCACACTGTTTTATACTTTGTGTATTATAATATCTGTAAACTTTTTCAATAAACTTTACTAAATTAAAAAAAAATTTGTTACTGCTATGTCAAATCTACATTAGTTGATGACAGAACTGTTCTTCAGACATTTTCACCAGTCCCTGATATGTCAAGTATTTTGTTCAGTCAGCAGCCTTCCTCCAGCTGCAGAGGTGGTATAGCAAATAAAAAACTGCCACAACCTTTGATTCATGTATAAAGTAGATCTGGCTGGAGGGTGGGAGGGGAGTGGTAGGGGCACAGATAGACACAGAACAGCAAGGAACTCATGCATAGCAATGAGGTGATGAGGTTCCACCATGGCAGCAGAACATAATATACATCATTTATTTATTGAAATTTATTGAGAGCCCACTGAGACAACAGAGTCCCTTTTTCAGGGGTGACCCAGACTTAATTACAGATGAAAGACACATTAGCATACAAGAGACAAAGGTAGGACAATTAATCGCATAGGTTCATACATAAGGAGCATACAGTAGACAAAAAGAAAACAGGTAGCAGTAGAGGAAGCCAGATGTACAGGGCAGGTGTACAGGTGGCCTGCCACTAGTCAATGTAATGGCAATTAGAAACAGAAACAGGACAATACAGGTCAAAACTCAGGAATGTAAGGGCACCAACATTTCAAGTGCAACAGCACTAATTTACTACCAGTAAGTGAGATTTTAGGGCATTTTTAAATGAGTACCGAGTAGAGCAGTTTGTCACAGCTGCGGGTAGACTGTTCCAGAGTGGCGGGGCAGAGCTGGCAAAGGATCTGTCACCAGCTCGGGTTCGAGTCCTAGGGACTTCCAAGACGGGGTGGGCAGTAGACCTCAGGTCACGTTTAGCAGTTTTGAATAGGAGAAGTCCATTTAGGCTAGGGGGAGCCAGAAGTTTGGCTGTTTTGAATGCTAGACAGAGTGTAGGGTATGCAAGCCTGGCCTCAAGTGATGGCCAGCTCAGAGAGGTGAGAACATTGCAGTGGTGATCACGGGGGTGGGCAGAAGCTACAAAGCGGGCAATTTTGTGATAAAGGACTGAGTTTGTTGAGTTCAGGGCCCCAAAAGGTTGTAATAAGGGAGCACCATAGAAATACTGGAAGAATGGTACCAGTGGTGACTGCCATACGGGCTTCCCCTGGAGAGAAATCCTCCAAGTCTGTATAAGAGGGCAATTCTTTGATGGAGGATTTTGGTGGTAGACTCAATGTGCAGGCTCAGAGTTAGCTCCTGATCCAGGTGCACTCCAAGATATTTTGTGGATGCACATACCTCAAGTGTAGTCCCATTGGATGATGAGATCTGTAGGAGGTTTGATCTATTGGCTCCCAACCGTTTGGTACTGAAAAGCATGGCCTTGGATTTATTGAGGTTCAGGACTAGTTTCATATCCACTAGCCACTTTTCTAACTCTCCGAAGTCCATACTGAGGTTCTGGTTTATTTGAATTAAGTCCTTTGAACTCCTATATATAATGGCATCATCGGCAAACAATTGGATGTTGGCCCCTCTGCAATGCTTTGGCATGCTATTGATGAAGATGGTAAATGGCAGGGGTCCAAGGATGGATCCTTGGGGGACTCCTTGGTGTACTGGCCTAATTATGGATGTCGTACCCTTCCATTTTACCTGCTGCTTTCTTTCACAGAGGTAATGTTGAAACCAGGAAGAGGCAAGTGGATAGAGTCCGAGGTTCTGAAGACAGGTAACAAGTAGATCATGTATCACCAAATCGAAGGCTTTTGTAAGATCCAGGATTACGGCACCAGTGGCTAGACCTTGATCCATAACCCCTAGTACATCAGAGGTGAACTTGACAAGGGCTGTGTCAGTACCATGGTTTTTCCTGAAACCATGTTGCACCTCTGTAAGTAGATTATGGGATTCAAGGTAATCAAGAATCTGTCTATGCACCAGTTTCTCGAGTGTTTTCACAAGCACGCTGAGTATGGATATAGGTCGGTAGTTTTCAATTAGGCCCTTGTTACCACTTTTATGAATAGGGACAACGGTGGCCATTTTCCATTTAGTGGGGAATTGCCAGAGAAGGAGGGATTTGTTAAACAGGTTCCTTAGTGGAGCTGCAATAATTGGGGCAGCCATTTACAGAAACTTAGGCTCCAGATTGTCAAATCCAGGAGTGCCATCCAGTTTGATGGTGTTTAGTAGAGTGAGGACTTCCTTCCACGTAACCAGGTGGAAGTGGAAATTCAGGCCGGTGTGGGTGGCAAAGGGAGAGAAGTTAGTGTTGCTTAGTGAGGGATCAATGCATCTATCCAGGTCAGTGAAGAAGCAGATGAAAGCATTAACTAACTCATCTGGATCAGACATCGGACTGCCTTTGACTGTGATGCTCTGAGGGGCTTCAGCTGAGTGCCCCTTCAGAAGGCAATTTATTTGGGACCAGAACTTTTTTGGGTTTGCCAGGTTTGAGGTTTGGAGTTGTCTAATGTAGACACTTTTAGCATGCTTAAGCACTTTTTTACAGCTATTCCTCAGGGTGCTGTAGAATTGCCAATCAGCGTGAACTCCTGAGCATTTGAACTTGCCCCATGCCTTATCTCTGAGCTTCATTTGTTTTCTTCTTTCCTGATCGAGCCAGTATGCACATTGGCCACTGACTCTCCGTTGTTTAAGTGGGGCATGCTTATTAAGTACACTTAAGAAGTTATGGGCAAAGCAATCAAAAGCAACATCAATGTTAACAAGATTATTGAGGTCCACCCAGTTTATTCCTCTCAGATCCCGGAGAAAATCATTGGGAACAAAACTTGATAGGTCCTGGGCAAGTATGATCCTAGGGGGAACATTCAGCGAATAATTCCTCCAGATGCAAAAGATGGGAGCATGATCGCTGAGAGAGTCAGGCATCAGGCCAGCTGCTCTACATCTGTCTGGACTGTTAACTAGTATCCAGTCTAGAAGAGTATGGTTTTCAGTCTTAGTGTTAGGCCTCATGGGTTCACTTAGTACCTGCGTGAGGGACACATCGGATAGCAAGGATTTGCTAACTGCATTGCTTAGCCAGTTTAAGTTAAAGTCACCAATGAGAATAAGTTCCCCCACAGGGTTACTGGCCAACTGCCTGATGAGGAACTCCAGTTCACATTTCGCTGCCTTTGGTGGGTTGTAGGTGCATCCAGTGGTTATGGATTTGGTCCCACCCTGGGTGAGCTTAATTAGGAGACACTCAGAATCCTTATTATCCAACCAGGATAGACAGATATTAAGGGCATTAATGGAGTTCCATATGTAAATAACTACTCCTCTTCCTTTTCTGTTTATTCTGTCCTTCCAGAAAACAGTGTGTATCCTGAGATACCTATCTCATGGGTAAGTATGTAAGGTTTGAGCCATGCTTCTATGATTCCAATGACATCAGGGGAATAGAGATCAACCCAGGCCTCGAGTTCATGCAATTTGGGTCATAGACTGCTGATGTTCATTTGAACTAACTTCAACCCTTTGGTTAGATTCCATATTGGGTCGAGGGAGGAGATTCTGCAACTGAGAGGTCCCGGGTTCAATTCAATATCTCCTGCAAGGTAGAGAACATGCTTACTTAGGTACCAGGGCAGGTAGGGTGTGGGCCATTTTGGCCATACCAGTGCACCCATGAGGTAGGAAATGAGCTTGTAGCAGTTCTCCATAGCCCTAAGCCCTAGGAGTGTACCTACCCAGGAGAGTAGGTGCATGCCGAACAAAAAGAGACAGATAGTGGTCTGTACACTTTTAGTTTGCTATAGTCACAGGGGTTGAAAAATGTTTTGGGGATGCATAAGTCCAGGACTTATGGTACATTTTATGGGTAAGTCCATATCAGGATCCAGTAAGTCACAACATTTTTCAGCAACATACAGTATTATTACGAAAAAATAATTATTTATTTCCCCTTCCCTTAGGATGCTCCAGTGACAGTCAGAGAAAGGTTACAGAGACGTAAAGAATATTATAAGACAGCAATAGTACTGCAGCTTGCTTCAGGCTGATTTTCTTCTGTTTCTTTTGATGGACATTTGTGACCAGAGGAATGGATAGTACCCAGACTACTGTCAAGCCAGTACTTTATTGATGGCAGTGGATCAAATTCAGAGACTGATGGTCCTGCAGTCATGATAAGCAGCTGATTCTCGAAAGACTGTTGCGTCAGGGTTGTTTGTAATTTGTTTTTAATGAAATTAGCTTTTGAAAATCCTCTTTCACATTCACTTGTGGAAGGGGAAATCGTGTGCAGAATCTCAATAAGGTTTTGCATAGGGCCCTTCGTGGAGTCTGGGCCACGTTCATCAATTTTCATTTGTAACACCAACTGGTACATAGTTATGAGAGGTTTGGTTCGGAATCGAGAAAGGTATAACTTCAGCTGCACCCACTCATCTATAGCAGAATCTTTATCAAGTTCTGAGAAGCAAGAAGAGAAAGGGCTATCTGTGATGAGTTCAGTTAGTTCAGCATTGCCAAATGTTGCTAGATCTTCCTTTTCCAGTGGCCAGTTGTGATAATTCAAAATCTGAAGTAAAGACAAAGGTTTCTCTGAGAGAACACCAAACCTGTTCTAGATGTACGCGACAGTATCCTTAACAAATGTGTGAAGTTCAGCTTCACTTCTAGGTGTTCCATGAACTTTTATTTTGCCAAACATACGTTCTTCTCCATTATACTGTTCCTGGAATTTTTTAAAATATTTTCCAGGAGTACTTTTAAGTGCTTATAGCTGCAGATGGCTTTCTCTATATGTTCCAGTATCTCAACAATTAAGTAGTCTGCCAGCTGGAAAGTTTTTGATAATCTAGCAACAATTGGCAAAAAATCTAATAAGAAATAAAGAACTTTAATGAAATACATAGAGGTCAGTTCCTTGAGGTACCCCTTGGCTCTGTTAACATCGTCTGCCCTATTGCCATCCACAAATCTGTGCTCCAGATGCATTGTCACAATGTCCAGGTTTTTTTCTAATGCCACAACTGCTCTCTCTTTGCTTGCCAGCCACCTGACTTGCTTTACAGCCGTGAAATGTGCAAGATGCTCATCAAGAACTTCAGCAATTTCTTTAAGTTCCCTCCTGCGCTTTGGAGACCAAAAATAAAAACTGAAAATGCATTTTAAACAGTCTTCAAATTTGGCCATGTATTTGAAATGTTTATTTGCATCCAAAATGGCAAGCTCAAGTTTGTGGGCAACACAGTGAATGCCAATAATGTTTGGCCAAAGTGATCTGAGTCTAGTAATGACTCCTGTCCGTTCACCAAGATTAACTGATGCACCATCAAAATTAGCACATACAAGTGCTGGATGTGCACTGCCTGTCAGGTAATGGCACACCCACTGATTGTAAAGCTTTCTCAATAGCATTAAATACACCCTCAGCACTTGCAGTTTCAAGTGGTAACACAGATATTAGATGCAGGGCTTTATTTAACTCCAAAAATTGATTAGCGTTTTGCTCATAAAAGTGCTAAAACATTGTGAAAATGCATATCACTTGCTTCACTGTGTTTAACAAACATAACACTTCTAGAAAACCTATATAAATACTTTCTGTACAGTTAGCACTGTCCCAAGAAAAAAACTGCTAATCAATTATTTAAAACCCTGAGATGTGTGACTGGCAAACAGTTAGCACCTACATATCTCAGGTAGACAATTTCTTGTTCAATGATGGCGTGGTCTGTACTTCCATCTGCAAAAATGCTCAAAAAGGAGGCATTTTTTGCCTCTTCAATTATTGCTGGATGTATTGTTTTAGCTATGTTGTCCACAAACAAGTGGCACCCTGCTATATTCATGTAGTTGTTGCCAACATTTAAACCATTTTTACGCTGGATCTCACAAATGATTTCAAAATCAGAAAAATGTTTCCCATTCTTTGCCATGTTGTATGCAGTGTTAAATAAAATGTATTTCTCAACTTCTTTTGGTGTCATGTCTTTTTTGAAATGACTGACCCAGAGCAGTTTCTGACAGACGAATGGGTGGTACTTGAGCGGTATCCTTTAAGTAATGTTTTGTGCAACTGATGTGTTCCCTCATCAAATCATGCCTCTTTATGGGGTCCAACTTAAGATCTCCTGAACCTTTTACCATAGCTGAGTTAGGATCACAGATTTGGGGGTAGGCTTTACAATATATGTAGTACATTACAGATTTTTCTTCACTGTAATCCAGACATGGAAATTCTTTTTTCCATTCAGGACAGAAATTCCTGACCCTTTTTTCTCTGCCATATCTTTGATCCTTGGTAAGGCCATCGTCAGAACTTTTACGTTTAGCAGAACTGGATGTTGTATCACTACTAGTACTTGCTCCACCAGATTTTGAGAAACCAAATTTTAATAAGCTCATTTTGCCGTGAAAAATTGCTCTGGGTAAGAGTAGAGGACTAGTTTTTGTAATTTAGAAATGTTTACTTTAATATGCAAGGATGGAAATATATGTGAGGCACTATTATGGCCCCAATAATAGTATTGGTTTAAGTTAGCAAGTTAGGGCAGATAGAACACAGCTGACTAAATGACAATAACATGAGATGATGCTAAGGGGTGACACTATGAAATGTTTTATTTATCACACAAGGGAAAAGTGGTGTGCTTCTGCAAACTTTGTGATTTCAGTGACACACTGATAACTTCAGAAAAATATTTTGTGATTGTACTCTTGACGGGTCTGTCTCAAAGTAATAGATCTGGCTGTTGGACACACTGAGATGATGCAGGCTTTGCTTCAGCCCAGAAAAATATTTAGTGACTGTAGTGACTTCTGTCTCAAACTAATATTAGACGTCACAGGCTTTGCGTCACTCAGCCCAGGAAAAAAGTGACTGTAGTGACTAATCTGTATCAAACTGATAGACAGCACAGGCTCTGCTTCAGCCCAGAAAAATATTTAGTGACTCTAGTGACTAATCTATCTCAAACTAATAGACGACAGGCTTTGCTTCAGCCCAGAAAAAATATTTAATGACTGTAGTGACTTCTCTCTCAAACTAATAGCCAGACGTCGCAGGCTTTGCTTCGGCCCAGAAAAATACTTTATTTATTGACTTGTACTCTGACTTCTGTCTCAAACTAAATGGATTTGACTGTTAGATACAGTAACACAGATTTGCTTCAGGCCAGAAAAATATTTAACTGTACTCTGACTTTTGTCTCAAACAAAATATAGTCAGTGGCGCAGGCTTTTTGTTGAATCAGCCCTTAATAAATATTTAGTGACTGTTAACGTTGAGTTTTCTCTCAAAAATAAGCTTTGCTTCAGCCCTGAGTATTTACTGACTGACTGACTGTACTCTAATGTCTCAATTATATAGCAGTGACTGTACTTTGACTTATCTCTGGTTTGACAGTCAGATAACTTGGCTTGCTTCAGCACAGAATAATGACTAATCACTATGACTGTCTACAGACTTGTTATGTAATTTGCAGTCTATTTACCAAATTCAGCTCCAAATTAATTTAAAACTGCAGTTTGCTTTAAAGTCACAGTTCAATTAACAATTAAGCACTGTTCTTTGAAGTAATTGTGTGTGGATAATAGCCCACCTCTGTACCCCAGCAGCAGCTGAAAGAGTGGATCTCACATAAACTAAAGGTGCTTGCTGCAGTGCTAAGAGCACAGAAAAATAAGGTGACAGATTATTTTTCTGCAACCCACTACTAGTTTGACCTATAACAAACTGAAGGTCAGAAGTGTCTATCTCCTAGAAAATTCCCTGCTTTGTTGCAGCCTTTATTTTCTGCCTGTAACACTATTTTTTTCCACTAAATAGAACTGGAGGTGGTAACACTTGTCTTTTTTTTTAACTCCCCGTTGTAGCAGGAAAATAAGCCCTTGGCTTCAACTACGTAGCACTCTACAGCTCACAAATCTGTAGACAGCTACTAATCTACAGGAAAAAAAAAACTTTTTGTCACAAGAATAATACATTTCATCAAAAGGTAGCCCCCAAGTTTGTATAGTTAGGGGACTGTATAGAGAAATCAGTTAGAGCACAAATCTCAGGTGACTCAATGGCAGCACATCCGTTCAGTTCAGTGGGCAGCTCCGGAGAGATGGCGCACTTGAAAATTCCCACACAAGTGCAGATCAGCCACAGACCACATGATTGTAGACTCTGTCACACATGTGATCTCCTATGGTTGACCTCACCTGGTGTCATCACTCCCTCGAGACTGCTGATGTGCTGCCGACAGGCGAAGTTCTCCGATGCTGCCTTAACCCCGCCCCTCATTCCTGGAGCTCTTGGGCTGGAGTCTCCATCCCCTGGCACATTCCTGAGTGTGGATTTTAGCCAAAGAAAAGAGAGGTAAGTGCGCCCGGTGGGGGGAGCTCCGTGGAGATGCGCAGTGACACAATGCGCATGTGCAGCAGCAGGAAACACAGCAAGTCTGTCGGACTTCACAGCACTGTGAAGTTCAAGTCCTGCTGCTGCACAAAAGCATCCTGGACGTTGGACTTGGGGATTTTTCATGCCCTGAGTCAGGAGCAGGACAGATGGAGCAGCTCCAGTCCAGGATGACAAGGGAGAGCAAGAAGCTGGCAGGGGCCAGCAGACCATATGAGGGCATGATTAGAAATAAGGTTCTGGGGTGATGCAGGCAAGACCAGGGATATTAGTTATAGTACCAGACCAATATTCAGCCCACAGCACTCCCTAATGCCAGCTCTGGGTAGGATGCCAGTAAAATTGGTTTCTCAGGAAGGGGAAAAGTAATCTAGTAAGACAACAGTAATGCACCCCATACACCAGCACTGCTTCCACTAGTATAACATCATGGAAAACTGAGTTGGCAAGTCACCATAGGCTAACCCCCAGTAGAGGCATAAGTACACAGACAGAAACACCCTAGTAATACAGGGAAGAAGCATAGGTGTAGACAGGGATTAGAACAACAGTGCGGCAGGATGCAGGCTGCTACATGGACATGTCGTAGAATATTCAAATCCTGGGCTTAGGCATGCAGGACCAATAACACTTAGGAACATAACAAGTTCAACCCCCGGGGACGGGGCATAAGTCTATATAATATGTACATGGAGAGGGGGGCGTAAAAATCCACCAGCAACACTAGCTGTAGAGCCTCAACTGGCACAGTCCTTAAAATTCATTAATTCAGCTCTGTGGAGTTTGGTTGCAGCCGCGGTTTTTGCCCCTTTGTTCTTCATTTCTGCAGCTCCAGTGAGCTGGGGCAGAAAAAATCCAACATCGTCCTTGGTGAGTTCCGATGAACTCAGACTGCAGAGAGGGCAAGAAAGGCAGTCTTTAAGTAGCCAAGCAGGACAAGCTTGGCTGGAGAAACTTGGCGCCTTTTTTCTTTAAATAAAAAATCCACCAGCAACACCAGCTGGAGAGCCCCGACTGGCACAGTCCTTAAAGTTAATTAATTCAGCTCCATGGAGCTCGGTTGCAGCCGTGGTTTTTGCTCCGTTTGTTCTTTATTTCTGCAGCTCCAGTGAGCTGGGGCGGAAAAAATCCAACGTCGTCCTCAGTGAGTTCCGATGAACTCAGACTGCAGAGAAGGCACTGTGATTACCTGCCCTTCATAAAATGCATTTTATTCCTATTTCATAAATTTAGAGCATATGGGGGAGCATGGATGTGAGGGGGGATAAGGGCGGGGGTCTTCAGTGCTTGATTATTTTCTTTCACACTGTTTTATACTTTGTGTATTATAATATCTGTAAACTTTTTCAATAAACTTTACTAAATTAAAAAAAAATTGTTTCTGCTATGTCAAATCTACATTAGTTGATGACAGAACTGTTCTTCAGACATTTTCACCAGTCCCCGATATGTTAAGTATTTTGCTCAGTCAGCAGCCTTCCTCCAGCTGCAGAGGTGGTACAGCAAATAAAAAACTGCCACAACCTCTGATTCATGTATAAAGTAGATCTGGCTGGAGGGCAGGAGGGGAGTGGTAGGGGCATAGATAGACACAGAACAGCAAGGAACTCGTGCATATCAATGAGGTGATGAGGTTCCACTGTGGCAGCAGAACATAATATACATCAGTTCCTGTCTCATACTTTCTCTGCCTCTGCTGCCTCTCCTCTTGCTAGCAATACTTGCATATCTCTTGCTATACAGCAGTAAATAATGAAAAACTGAAAAACAGTGAAAACTAGAATTATAGTCGTTGACCTTTACTGGAAGGGTTTATTGTCCTATCCGACTGGTTTAATGATATTATATATGGAATTAAAATGCATTATGCTACTGAGTTTCTGAAGAACAAACTATAGCACTGTACAAATTAGCTTTGTACTGTATAGTACCTTTCTCATACAAACTGCATCTCAAAACATTTTTCCAAGACAAGTGTCCTAACCACCACTCACTTCCTCCTTGCATAAACTGGTGAATTCTTTGTGTGTGTGTGTGTGGGGGGGTGCATACTCTGCTTGAACAGGAATAATGTTTCACCCCTCAAAGCAGGATGGCATACCTTGGATTGATAAGCTGAAGAATTGTTTTTCTTCTCAACTGCGCTGTTTGTAAAGTTTTATGTTGGTTCCTATAACATTTAGCTTGGCTACATAGAAACATAGACTTTGACAGCAGATAAGGACTGCTTGGCTCACCTAGTCTGCCCATTTCCCTACCTACAGGATAAGCTGCAGATCCTAGTTAATCAACAGCTTATTTCTTCCTACTCCCCACAAAAATTGCCTTATGTCTGTCCCACGCATTCTTGAATTCTCCCCCAGTTTTAGACCTCACAACCTCCTCAGGAAGGCTGTTCCATGTGTCCACCACCTCTCTGTGAAAAAATACTTCCTCACATTGCCCCTGAGCTGTCCCCTCTATCTTCAAATTGTGCCCCTTGTTCTTGCACATCTCTTTCTGAAAGATGCTACCCTCTTGGACTTTGTTGATCCCACTGAGGTACTTAAAAGTTTCTATCATGTCCCCCCTCTCCTTTCCTCAAGGGTATACATGTTAAGCTCCCTTGGTCTCTCCTTGTAAGGCTTCTCTTGCAGACCCTGCATCATTTTAGTTGCCCTCCTCTGGACTGCCTCCATCCTGTCTATTTCCTTGCGGAGATGGGGTCTCCAGAACTGGACACAGTACTCCAGATGGGGTCTCACCAACTGTCTGTACAAAGGGATAACAACATCCTTTTTTCTGCTGGTGTTGCCTCTCCCTATACATCCCAGTATCCCCCCAGCCCTCCCTACTGCCTTCTCACATTGCTTGCTAACCTTAAGGTCATCTGATATGATTATCCCCAGGTCCCTTTCCATTTTTGTTGTTGTTACTACCTCCTCCCCATTGTGTAATCTTCCCCTGGGTTTTGTTTCCCCAGGTGCATTATTTTGCACTTCTTTGCATTGAATCCAAGCTGCCATACCTCTGACCATTCCTCCAACCTTGTCAAGTCCCTTCTCATCCTTTCCATGCCTCCTTGTGTATCAACCCTGTTGCAGATTTTGTGTCATCTGCAAAGAGGCATACATTTCCTTCCAGTCCCTCTGCAATGTCACTTACAAAGACATTAAAAGGACTGGACCCAGTACTGAACCCTGCGGTACCGCACTAGTAACCTCTCTTTCTTCAGAGTGGACTCCACTTACAATTACCTTCTGTGTCCTGTTGTCCAGTCAATGTTTTACCCAGGCTACTACCCTGGGACCCACTCCCACCCTGGTTAATTTGACTCAATCTTTTGTGTGGGACTGTGTCAAATGCCTGTCAAAAGTCTAGATAGGCCATGTCCACAGCCCCTCCCTGGTCTACTACTTTGGTCACCCAGTCAAATAAATCAATTAGATTCACCTGACATGACCTTTCCACTGTGAATCCTTGCTGCCTTGGGTCCTGTGCCCCACTGGCCTATAGGTACTCAACAGTTCTTTCCTTCAGAAATGATTATATCACTTTCCCTACCACAGAGGTCAAACTGACAGGTCTGTAGTTTCCTGCCTTTGCCATGCTCCCACTTTTGTGAAGGGGAATCACATCCACCTTCCTCCAGTCCTCATGTACCACATCCTCCTCCCATGATTTGTTAAAAAGGGTGGTCAGTGGTTTCACTAGTTCTCCCCTTAATTCTTTTAGAATTCTGGGGTGAATTCCATCAGGCCCCATTGTTTTGTCCACTTTCAGTTTTAGGAGTTCTTTTAGAACCCTTTCTTTTGTGAAAGGACTGGGATCGACCCCCCTATCCAGAGTGCTTCTGTTAATTGGATTAGGCACCTCCCTCTCCTCCTCTTTTGTGAATACTGAGCAGAAGTATTCATTCAGTATCCCTGCTTTTTCACTGTCCCTCTCTGCCCACCCACCTTCCATTCTATTTAGCCTTACTATCCCTCCCTTTGTCTTTTTACGCTCCCTGATACACCTATAAAAGGTTTTATCCACATTCTTAACCAAGTTGGCCATCTTTTCCTCAGTTTGGGCCTTTGTTATTCTGACTCCCTTCCTGCTTCCTTCTGCCTTAACTGGTACAGTTCTCTGTCCCACTCCTTCTGTGTTTCCTTATACTTCCTAAATGCTATCTTTTTCTCCCTAACCTTCCCTGCCACCTCGTCTGAGAACCAAAGTGGCTTTTTCTTTTGTTTTGATTTGTTTATTTGTTTCTCACAAAGGCTTGTTGCCTCTGTGATGGCAGTTCTGACGTTTCCCCATTATTGCTCCATCCCTCCTTCTAGCCTATTTGCTAGTGTTTTTCTAATGCACTCTCCCATCTTGCCAAAGTCAGCCCTCCTGAAGCCCAGTACCCTCACTTTTGTATGGCTTGACTCTGTAGCTGAGTTTATCGTGAACCACACTGTTTGGTGGTCACTTGTTCCCACATGGCTACCCACTTCTAGATTTGAGATCCTCTCACTGTCCCCATTAGAAAGTATGAGGTCTAAGATTGTTCCCTCATGAATGGGTTCTAAAACTTGCTGTCTGAGGCATGCCACCTGTAGGGCATCAAGAATGGCCCTGCTCTTCGATGTGGCTGCAGCAAAAGTACTCCAGTTAACATCTGGCATATTCAGGTCCCCCATCAACAGTATCTCCCCTTTTTCTGCCATCCTAAGGATGCCTTCTATCATATCCTTTTCCATTCTCTCCCCTGACATGGGGGTCTGTATACAACCCCTGTATGGATTGTGGTGCCATTGCCAGTTTCTAAGGTGACCCACAGTGCCTCCTCTCCTCCCTGTTTACTCTTTTGTTCAGTTGTTTTTATCCCTTCCCTTACATAAAAAGCTACTCCTCCCCTCTTCTCTCCTCCCTGTCTCTCCTGTAGGTTGTGTACCCTGATGTGTTAACATCCAAGTCATGGTTCTCTGTGTACCATGTTTCTGTGACTGCTATGATATCCAGGCATCCCTCTTCCACCAAGACCACCAGCTCAGGGAGCTTGCTGCTCAGACTATGGGCATTGGCACTCATTACCCTCCATTTCTTGATGGTCTTACCCCTTTTTGCCCCATCCCTGTCCTTATTGCCTTTGTCATTTTCTCCATTTACCCCTGTCTTTCTCCCTACTGACAACTCTGTCTTGGTGTTTACCTCACTTAATACACTGATTTTTTTTGGGGGGGGCTAGGATTTCCGTGCTCCTTTCCAGTGCCTCCGCCCTTGGTTAGTTTAAATGCTTGCCAATGAAGCATTTAAACCTATCACCTAGGATCCTGGTTCCCCTCCTGGGCAAATGCAGTCCATCATGCCAGTATAGGCCTGCATCACTCCAGGTGGACCCCTGTTCCCAATGAAGTCAAATCTCTGAGCTCTGCACCAGTTTTTCAACCACTGATTGAATCACATGGTGTGGAGCACTCTACCCTCACCCATGCCATAGACAGGCAGCACCTCCGCGAAGGTTACCGTTCGTGCTACTTGTTTAAGGCTCCTCCCCAACTCCACAAACTCTTCCTGCACTGCTCTGATCCCTTTCTTAGCCAGGTCATTTGTCCCTAGGTGGACAATGACCTCCAACTCCTTCCCCTGTGCAGCTGCTCTGGCGATCCTGAGGATTTGCTCCCTGTCCCTCCAAGCCATGGTGCCAGGCAAGCATCTTACCTCCCTCTCCCCTTCCTCCCCCAGTTCTACCTTCCTAACAATAGAGTCCCTCACCAGGAGTGGTTTCCTTCCCCTGTAGGGTACCATGCCACCCTCCTGTGGGTCTCCTTTGTGGAGGTTCCCAGCATTCTCCTTGGTCTCCACTGGGGGTGCCTCCATAGAGGAACCACACTTTGCCAGAATGGCATGTGATTGTGAAGAGGTACAGCTGGAGGGATGTGCCTCTGTTCCACCACCCTGACCCTCCCTGAGCCCACTGTGGTCCAACCGCTCCTCTTTCTTGGCAACCTCTGAGGCAGCGGCAGTGGCTCTGGTGGTCCCTGGGTGGGAGAGGAGGTCCCACAAATCCTGGCCAACTCAGCCCGGAGATGAGCAACCTCCTCCCTCAGCCCAGAGAGGTGCCTGTATATGGGACAACACTGCATTCTCCAGAACGTCTCCCAGAAGACTACTGCTCCACAGCCACTGTACTGCACCACTCCCATCATGTCTTATTTCTGGCCCCTTCACTGTTGTTTGGAATTCTTACTCTTTCCTCTGTTTATTTTAATTTTTTTTCCCTCCCTACTTACTTACTTACTGCCTCTGTGCTCTTTAAGCTCCTGATCTTCCTGTTTTGAGACAAGAAATTCCTTTATTTCTCAGTAGTCTCCTTACTTGCTCAGAGTCAGACCTCCAGCAGCTAGGGGACAATGGAGAGATACTCTTTTCCTTCTAGGATCGTGAGTCTTTTGTGGCTCTGTGATCACTCACTTCCTGCTCCCAAACAGGAAGTTCCTGTTGTCAGTCAAATCCTGTGCCTATAAAAGTAGAACTGGCTTAGGGTGGAGGGAAGGGAAGGAGGGCAATATAGTCCCAGTAGAGAAGTTTAGTTATAACTGCAGCTCCTTCCTCTTGGTGTTCTCTTCCTGTTCTTTGGTAGAAGCTATCTAGGGCAGTGTTTAAATCTGGCTTTAACCTGGCTTCCTTCTAGCTAAGCCACTCCCCCTACTTTACAGATCTCTCTACACTTAGTTAATTACACAGACAACAATTCCCTTCAGCCACCTGAGACAAACACCTAGATAACTGCACAGATAACAATTCACTTCAGCCAACTCAGACAAACGCACTTTTTTTGTTTTGTTTTAACCTTAAATTGAAGGTCCCAGTAGTAGAGTTCTAGTTCTTTAGTCCCAGTAGAGAAGTTTAATTATAGTAGCAGCTCCTTCTTCTTGGTGCTCTCTGCCTGTTTTCTGATTGGAATCCTTTCAGAATTGGTACCCAGGTACCCTATGCAAATAGTATTCAATTTATGAGGGTCCCTGGAATTATGCTGTTCTGTGGTTATAGATCCAGCCACAGAACACAAGACTTCACTATGTTTTTGTGATCTGTATTTAGCGTATACCATGATCTATTGAATATAATGACAAAGGAAAGGCTTTTAGTGTCACTTATTTTTAAACTTCAAACCCTTCCCCCGTGTTCAAGATTGGATGTTACCAATGACATCACAAGGCACCTTAGTTCTCAATTGGACAAAACCCCACTACAGATATGAATTCTGGTTCTGATACAACCCAGTTATACAAATGAAATTTAGTAAACCTGCTACATAAATTATGGCTGAGGTGCAAAAGAGAACCAGGAGCCCTGGATATATGGTAAGAATATCTATCCCTTGTGACCTGAATACAAAAAAATATATATATATCACATTTCACATTTACATTTCATGCATTTTCCTCAATATTGCACAACTGATTAATTACAAGTTCAGCATTTTCACTTCTTACTAGTTTTATATCAATGGCTAGAATGTCGCCCTTGATCTTTAGGGTATAGACCTTTAGACTTGCTTATTTTCTGTCTCTTTTCCCATTTTTCTAACTTTAAAAACAGCAGGAAATGAGTGTTAACTGTAAGCTGTTTCTAATGTTACTATTTACAGAAATGATGTTCCTACCCCAAACTATTCATATTTAATTGCACAGAAATAAGTACTGTAGATGTGAAAGACTATTTTGTATTGCTTTCTCATCATGAAGAGAATTATATTACGGTTTTCTTCATAGAGTGACACTGAAATCTAAGGTCAGAACAGAAGGGACTCCAGGTCTAGCAGGTCCGTTCCATCTACTTCATAAGCAGGAATGAAATAAGTATGCTGTGCAATTATCCAAATCCTATTGATGAACCATTAATCTGGAGGTTTCATTGTGTCATTTTCACTCGTCATGATGTTCTCCAGAACACTACATTAACTTCTGACCTATCAGAGCAGCGCTCAAAGTTCTGTACACAAGCTGTAATATAGTGAAATGAAAACTCAAAATGACTGGTTCTGTGAAATGTATAGAATGTTGACCATAAAAATAATGCAGTGACATTTGCATCAGCTCTTATCTATGGAAAGTTAATATGGATAAGAAAATAAGAATTATCTCAACAGAACACGGTCTTACAGTCTCGTACGTCTAGCAAACAGAACCCGAACTATTCGATTTTTGCCTGATCCGAACTGAACTTTAACCCTAAAAAACAAACAAACCTAAACCACACCTGAACCAAGACCATCAGAAATGAGGAGAAGCCACATGGAGGCAGTAGGGTGACCTCATTAGAACTCATACTCGAACTGATAAATTACACAGAAAACCTTGAACCGAACTGAACTCAGACCCAAACTTCTACTTATCAAATCCAACTGAACCAAACTTGAACTATACCCTGCCGAACCAGAACCGAATTAGAACCCTAAAAACATATTGAACCCTGGCTCTACTTATGTCTGCCCAATAAGGGGCCCATGTATCCTTCTTTACTTACAGCTCCACATAGCCTATCCTGTGGTATTAGTCCTATCATGTGGAATTAGTTCATCCTTCTCCTTTGTGAATACAGAGCAGAAGTATAGGTTTAATATTTCTGCCATCCTTCTACTATCCTCCACCCACTCTGTTCCTTGTCTCAGCCTGACAATGCCTTCCATTCTCCTTTTTTCTCAGATGTACCGACAAAATGTCATGTCATGTCACAATCCTTGACTTCCTCAGCTATTCTCAACTCATCCACTGCTTTGGTCTTTCTTACCTCCCTACTAGTTGTTTTGAGTTTATCTGTCCTCCTTCCACTGAGTCTTCCAGTATCCCCCCCCCCAAAGGAGCCCTTTCCTCCTTTACCACACTTACAAACTCCCCTGTGAACCAGAGGGGCTTCTTGTGCTTGTTCTTCTTGCCCTTTTGCTTCAGACAGGTTCTGGTGACTTTCTGGATCCCTTCCCTAATTATGGACTATTCTTCTTGTACACACCAGACCCACCCCCACCCCAGGCTTAGCCAGATGCTCGCCCAGGTGCTCTCCCATTTTTACAAAACTCTGTCCATTTGAAATTCAGAACACACGTCAGTGTTCAGGACTTCTTCCCCATACTGAGCTAAAACCACAATGACAAGCAATGACTGCTTCCCAGGGGTTCAGCAATGCTGATGTCCCTGCCATGGTTGCAGTCTGTCAGCACAAGGTCCAAGATTGCCCAATACCTAGTCAGCTTACTCATCCCCTGTGTTAAGAAGCCTCCTAGGACTGAGTCCAGGAGCAATAGCTTCTACTGCTGCTGACTCTTGCGTTGCTGAAATATTTGTCCAGGATGTTGAAGTCACCCATTATTACCACCTCCCCTTGCCTGCTTGATATCCATACCCAACTCCTGGTCTACGCCTTCGATCTGTTTCAGAGGCCTGCAAACCACCTCTTCCTTAATCCTTCTCCCTGCTTCTGTTTGGTCCTGTACCCAGTTTGTCTCTGTGTCTACCCCCATATCCTCTCTCTTTGTCGTAATCCCTCTCTGGAAGCATAGTGCCTTGCCTCTTAACCTTGCTCCTGCTCTATCTTTCCTCTAGAGGGAGAACCGTGAGATGGAAAGATCTCAGTCATGTTTCCAGGGCACCTAGGTCTATGTGATTGCCACTAGATACACATGTCCCTCCCCAAGGCCTGGAGGTCATCCATCTTGTTCCAAAGGCTTTTAGTGATGACTGACACCACCCTCCATGGTGCCAGTTTCCCTCCTTCTCCCAATCTCCTCTCTTGTCATTTCCCTTTTTCCTTGACAACAGACTCGAATTCCGACATGCCCCCCTACTTTAGATCTTCTTCATCTTGCCTCACAACATGCCCCACTCTCCTCTCACTAACTTACCTTCCACCTACTGCATCATGTTTTCTTCCCCTCCCTTCCCCCTTACATCCCCACTTCGTTTAAATTTTGCCCTTTGAACTCCCTCCGCTTGTCTATAAGCATCCTAGTTCCCTTCCCACTTAGGTGAACCCTGTTCGACTAGTTCAGGGTTTTCTCCTCCCAGATTCTTCTCCAGTCCCATATATAGCTGAAGCATTCCTCCCTACACCACTCTTTGAGCCAGGTAATAAAGTCTGAGATTCTGCACTTCATAACCGTTCTGGTTCTGAACACTGCACTTTGAGAATGCAACCATTTTTGCCATTTCTCCAAGTTTTTCCCCAAGCACCCTTAACATAGCCTTAACTACCTCCACCCTGCATCTTGCCAGGTAGTTTGTACCAAGGTGGATGACCACTACCCCCCCCCAAGAGAATGCGAGTGTGTCACAGGTGTGATTTTTCCAACCATCATATCTGGGAGGCAAACTACACTCCTTTTGTGCTGACTGGACATTCCCCAGGCCACTTCGTTCATCTCACTATAGAGTTCCCTAGTACAAGGACTCTGCTTCCCTTCCTCCCATATGATGCCCCACTCTCTGTTGTATAATTGCGCAGCCCTGACCTGCCTCCCAGACCCCATCCCCTCAGCCTTTTTTGGCTTGATGTTGCCCCCTTCCTAGCGCTATATCCTCTTGCAGTAGTGGCACTATTTTCAGTATCCCTTCCCATCCATCGTCCCAGTTTGTGAGAGCTGCCCCTCACCCCCTTTATACCCCCATGGGTCACTATCTGCCTGGCCTGTATTCCCCTCTCCCCTTCCCTTATCCCTACCATGTCCTGTTCTGCACATTCCCCCTGTCCCCCTGCCATGTATCTTTCTCTGCTATTGAACCTCTCTGCTCCTGGCAAATACTTAAACTGCCTCCATTCCCACACTGTCCTCCTCCCACATTTTGTGTTTGCCTTTTCTCTGCCTGCCTCCTTCCCTGTACCTCTCCTCCCACATCCCTTTGCCCCTGCTGGCCCTTTGCCTTTCTAGATTTTAATCTGTCTCCCTTCTCCTGTCTCTCTGTTTGCTTGCCTTTTTCCCCTTGCTTCCCTTCCCACCTCACTGCATCCCTCAAGCCCCTTGGCCCCCACTGCCCCCTTTGTGAATTGAAACTTCCTCGCCTAGCTGTACTATCCTTCCCACTACTACCCTTCATCTCCTTCAAGTCTGCCCTCTTCCCACCTTAGTCACCCATGGGTACTGTTCCTTTCTGGAGATCAAAGGACCTGGTAGCAATTCTTTAATTCTACCTGTAAGGTTTGCATAATTTCCACACTACCCTTCTCTCCCTTCTTCCTGCTCTATTCCAGCCTGTCCTCCTGATCCATTGTGCCCTTTGTGGCAGTGGAGTCCAGCACACAAAGTCCCTCTGTGCACCCATCAGTCTGTGAGTTCTGCCCTAAGCTGCTGCACTTCAGTCATCAAGAACCACAGCCTCCTGTAGACTAGGCTCCCACTGCCTCCCAGAGTGTTCCCATAAATACTACTACACACCAACCCCTGCAGTTCACTGGCCACCTCCATGCCCTTTGCTCATACATCGCCTTGCATATCTCACCACTTCTGTACTTCCCTGTTGCATGCTGGTTCCCCTTCTGTGGACCTTGGACTCCTCCCTTTACTGGCAGGACCCATTTGAACAGACATAGATCCCTCCCTATTCCCAATTACCCAGTTCCATACTACCCACTTACTTCTCTTGCCTCTGGCTGACATACGGACCAACTCAAAATAGGGTGTTAAAGCCTTCTTTATCTTTCGTCTATCCACAGGCCTACCCTAGATAGAGTGTTTTAGCATTCCACTCCTTTTCTTCACCTGCAAGACTACCCCAGATGGGGTGTGCATACACTACTCCCCTTTCTTA
This sequence comes from Neoceratodus forsteri, assembly GCA_016271365.2. NCBI lineage: Eukaryota > Metazoa > Chordata > Ceratodontiformes > Ceratodontidae > Neoceratodus > Neoceratodus forsteri. The sequence continues at coordinate 1,278,060,889 of CM057459.1, read as the reverse complement.
TCAGCCAAGCCTCTGTAGGTCACTGCCCTCTACCTCCTCTAGTACCCTAGAGGTGATCCTTGATCAAACTTGTAGGGTTTCCTCAAGACCTGCAGGCTGCCCTGCAGACACTCCCTACTTATGTCACACTCCTGCTTCCTCACACTCATGCTTCGGAGTAAGTTGGCCCTATGGGAAGAAATATAGGCTACTAATGTCTGATAGGCACTAGATAGTTATGTGACCCTCTGCTTCTCTAATCAAGATGGTGATGACTTGGGTTGCCTCACAGCCTGCCCCTCTGCCTTCCCAGTCTCTTCCATCCTCCCTTGTCCCCCCCCCACAAGCAAGTCCCTTTAACTTTCACACATAAGTCCTAACTTATAAAACTGTTTCTAAGGACCTATATGGATAAAAAAGCAAAAGGCAACTGACCAAACACTGTGGCAGCATGGCTATGTCTTTCTCATTTGCATTTTTGTTTTTGGTTTGGATAACAGACACATAGAATTTGTCAAAAGATAAAGGCCCAATGGTCTACTGTGTCTGTCCCATAAGTACTACCTATCTAATGAGAAATGTGGGAACCCTAATCGCTTTACTACCTCCTCCCTCCTTTCCCTTTTTATACTTCTTTATTTGCCCATGTATCTGTCCCACCCAGATTTGACCCCCATCATCTCTGCACAGACCACTTCTTTCAGCAGTTTATTCCACTCCTGCACCATCCTCCCTGTGAAAAAAAATATATATTTCTTGAATATCCACCCTGTGAAATGTGTTTATAATTTCAGAAAGCAGGACTATTATACACAATCCCAAGATGAAAATAATTTCCTGTACTCTTAGAAAATACAGTGTGGTATTCCACATGATAATGTATCCTGAAACCTAGTACCCAGATACAGGGGTGGTCGAAGAGGACTAGAGAAGGCTAGTTGTAGTTGCTAACCTCTCCCATGCTGCCGTTCCTTAAGAGCCGCAACAGGGAAGTGGCTGGCAACTACAGGCCAGTAAGTCTGACATCAATAGCTGGATAAACTAATGGAGCCACTTCCAAGGAAAAGACTGGTAGATTACATTGTATCCAAAGGGTCACAGTACCCATGCAGCACAGATTCATGGGAGGAAGAGCATGTCAGACAAACCTGATAAATTTCTTTGACTGGGTGACCAGAGAAATACATCAAGGACAGTGGTGGACATGGTCTGTTTAGACTTCAACAAGGCCTTTGACACTATGCCACATAGGAGGCTCATAAAAAAATTGGGAACCTTGGGGGCGAGAACCAAAGTGGTGCACTGGGAACACAATTGGCTAATGGACAGATGACACAGGGTGGTGGTTAATGGCACTTTTTTGCATTGAAACCCAGCTGCCATACCCCTGACCACTCCTCGCATTTTCTCAGGTCTCTGCTCATCCTTTCCACCCCTCTCCTGAAGTGTCCACCCTTAAGCAGATTCTGGTGTCATCTGCAAAGAGGCAAACCATCCCTTCCATTTCCTTGCGATGTTGCTTAAAGATATTAAACAGTACCAGTCCCAGCACAATTGGTGTCACTTTTGCCTTTAGGGAGAAGGTCATGGTTTGAGTCCAGTGCCTTGACATAGGCTCATACCAATACCTGGCATTACAGTGTGATACTAATAGGTGTTGCACTATTGGGACGTGATGGCTTTCAAATGACAGGTTAAAAGTGAAGTTCCATCTATCAGTTTCAGGTTGTTACCAGGTAAGGAACCCTGATATTATTATTAAAAAAAAAAAAGACTGATAGAAAATTCAAAGCCATCAAGGATAGACCTCCCTTGACATCTTTCAATTCAAATGGGCCTAGCTTGCCATCTTCTATTCCCCTGGATGGACTGCCCCAGATGTTGCCTGTCCCTATGAATGGGCAACTTTAGGCATCTTTCCTGCCCACTGAGAGGCCTTTCCAGGCATTGTTCATTCCACTCTATGAATGTGCTGCAACAGGAATCTTTAATTCCAGTGGCTGGGCTTCTCCAGGCATCTTCTGCTCCCATGGACAAACCTCCCTAACGATCTTCAATTCCTATGAACAGACCTCTTGGGCATCTTTCATACTGATGGACAGACCTGCCAAGTCACCTTTCATTCCCATGGACAGGCCTCCAAGGCCCTCCCTAGGCATCTTCTGTCACCACTGATGAACCTCCTTAGAGAGCATTAATAGATGAGAACATCATCATCAGAAAAAATCTTTAATGCATGGCTAGATGGCCTTCACAATATCCATAAAAATACACAGTGTAAAAATACAGAACATACACTGTTTAAAAATAGAAAAGACTGTAATAAATACACATAAATATACATCATAAAATACAACATTGATCATGACAGTTATCATACTACTTGCCCAATCCATGGTAATAAATTGCATTATTGCACATGTCCTCTTGGTTCCCAATCAACCTTTTCTTGACTCTGCTAATAGCAGACAAAAAAACTCTGCATGTCTAGTTACTGTCCACTCACCTGCTGTATGTAGCAGGATAGCTGTAAGTGTCTCCTGATCTACATTACAGCTAGAATTTATTTTATTATTTTATTGAATTTGGTTGACCCGGTAGGCCCACTGAGACTAGAAGTCCCTTTTCAGGGGTGACCGGGAGAAGGGGGGGATACAGATGGTAACCAACTGAAATTGAACCGGATTAAGCTGTTGGTGGTATTTTTAGTGAACGGGAGAATTAATAAACCTGGATCAAGCCAATACACTCTTTTTTTCTCATACCAAGTGCAATCCCAAATGACATGGAGCAAATTTTTCATACCCCCCTTTAGAACAATTACATTCTTCCATCTCTGGGTAATTTCTGATGTCTTACTGGAAGAACATTGCTAGGGAAATGTTCAGACTTGTAAGAAATAAAAATCTTTCTTTCCTCATAGTCTTGAAGGATTCTTAGGTAAGGCTTGAAACCAAAGCACACATTATTCTTTGAGAACCATCTGGAGTATATGGTCTCCTTAATAGCCCTTTCGTCTACCTTATTCCAGTATGCATTCTTTTTTTTTTTTTAGTTGTATTTCTTATACTTTAAGCTAATCACACTGCGTGAGTCCACCCACTTTTCAAGGGTTACAAGCTTCTACCTAACCATCATTTTCACCAGGGAATTATACCATAAGTGCATTTTTAATCCTATTTCATGCCAGTATCGCTTTTCTAAAAAACATTGAAAGAATAAAGAATCCTTAGGCATTCTTGTTATTCTTAACCAAAAGTTTACTTTTCTGGTGTCTACAGTGGCAGCAATATTGGTTAAACCCAATTCCGACCTTATGTACGAAGAAGGGCAAGAATGTCCTAAGCCCATTATTTTCCTATGGGCTTTAAAAACTGGAGTGGTAAGCTTACCCAGGTTCTTGCTATCTCAAGCTTCCACCCTGTAAAGTACTTGTGACAAGTATTTTACCTTAATTGTTTGAATGAGTGGCTCAATAGACTTTCCTGTGTATTTATAATTAAAACACTCTAGGCCCAAGATAGTTTTTTTTCCACTTTATTCACTTTATCCATGATCCAATCAACATGCTTGTTCCATTTACATTTTTTGTGGAAGAGAATCCCCAGGTATACACAGGAGTCTGCTGCATTGGTTTTGGTGGGTCCTATCCTCCATTGTTCTGATATTTATTTTCTGTTACCAAAAATTACCATCTTAGCCTTGTTCAGATTAACTTTAAGATCCGAGTTTAAGGATTTCTCACAAAGTAGGTCCAATTTCTTTTGGAGATCTCCTTTTGACAACGAGAATATGACTATGTCATCCGCATAAGACAAAGCGGCACGGCTAAAGCTATTAATTTTAGGTGAATCTGAGTCCAGTTTATTTAACTCTGTTAGCATCTTATCTATATACACAGAAAATATGGTAGGGGTTAGGATGCACCCTTGACGAACCCTGCTGTTGGTAGGGAGGGGAGCAGACACTTCTCCTGCAACTCTGGTTCTTAGTGAAGTCCAGGTATTACTGCATAAGTTATATACAGTATTGTATACACCAAGTTCTTATTTATCCCCCCTAACATAATTTTCCACAAATTGCTCCTGGAAACTGAATCAAAGGCCACTGAGCAATCTATAAAAACTGTGTATATTTTCTGTTTATGCACAACTGTATATTTTTCAATTAGATGACTTAATATGAAAATATTATCACAAAGGTTTTTCCTGAACCCCATCTGAAGTGGGGATATTCCACCAGTTCTCTCTATTTCTACCATAAGCTTCTGTAGTAGATCTTTGGAAACAATTTTTTTAATTTATAACAAGCAAATTGATTGGTCGATATATTGCAGGGTCAGATGTAGAACCCTTTTTGTGTATTGGTACTAAGTGGGTTCCTTTCCAGGTTTCAGGAAAATTAGTTTCTTTTATACATTCATTATAAAATCTGGTTAAAAATTTACACCATAACTGAGGTTGAGCAGGGTATATTTCTGCCGGCATACCATCTGGCCCGGGAGCAGTTTTTACCTTACGTGTGTTAATTATGAGAATAGACCTTCTTAGGCATCTTTCGTCCTTGGGATGAGCCACCTTGATTCCCTTTCCTAGGCCTTTCCATTCCTGCGGGCACTTTCCTAGACATCTTTTATCCTTGTGGCAGTTCTTCCCTAAACAGCTTTTATCATCATGGACAGACCCTCTTTATCAAGACTCATGGTTGGGCCTCTGTGGTTGCCATTTATTATTTATTTCCAACATTTTACAAAGAGGTGCATACTGAGCTGGTGACAGCTCATTTCCAGATGCACCTGGGGAAAAAGGAAAACTGGGAATAAGTGTTTAAAAACATAAGTACAGTACGTAAGGTGCATAGTAATCACATTAATGTACAGTGAAAACAATATGATAATGTGAACAATAATTTATATAAAACAGTAGCAGAGGATTATAGGTCACAAGTATAATACAGAGAGAGCATATCAAATGAGTCCCTGAGCAGGATATGCAACTCTTGCAAGTCTAAGGTTTAAAGGGATTAGATGCACTTAGGGAGCCAAGATGGGGGTAAAAGACTAGGCAAGGTCAATTGGAATTGCAGGAGTGTGACTTGAGGGTGTGGAGGAGGTTTTTTTTTTTTTTTTTTTTTTTTTAAGAGTCAAAAGAGAAAAGGCAGAGTGGACAGTACAAGAGATATTGGACTAGAGTCTTGAGAATCTGAAGGTGAATGCAGCTTGACATGCAGAAGATTTGGTGTATGGGAGGGAGACTGAACAAGTGTCAGAGTTGCAAAAGGAGTGGTAGAAAAGGAGCAGATAAAGAAGGCAAGGCAAGGCAAAGTTTATTTATATGGCACCCAATCCCGGAGACTCTGGGCACCTTACATAAAAATAGGTACGGTGTTAAATAAAAACATACATCATAAATAAGACCACAACAAATAAAATAGTAAAAACTTCAGATATAGCATTAATAATTAGTCTCACTGTTTCTTAGGGCTGGTCAAATAGATTCAGCAGGGAAGGCAATCATAAACAAGTAGGCCTACAAACCACTCTTGAACCTCTCAACTGACGGGGCCTCCCTGAGAACAGCTGGAAGAGAGTACCATAGGACTGGTCTGGTGACACTGAAAGCCTGGTTGCCGGAAGTTCTTAGTCTGATCGTAGAAACGTCATGGAGGCCCCTGGTCGAGGAGCAGAGGGAGCGGGCTGAGGTGGCAGGTGTCAGATCATCAGCCAGGTAGCCAGGGACAAGTCCATGTAGGACCTTATAAATGAGTAAACTCACCTTGAAGATAACCTTCCCCCCAACCAGCAGCCAATGCAGAGCACACAGTACCGGGGTCTCATGACTGGACCTAGAAAGGCCAGCCAGCAACCTGGCAGCTGTGTTCTGCACTGACTGCAGCTGGAAAAGGGTACCTCCAGAGACCCTGAAGTAGAGAGTATTACAGTAATCCAGCCTGGATGTCACAAAGGAATGTACCAATGTGGGCAGGTCCTTGGGTGGAACTAGGGGTTTGATCCTGGCAATGTTCCTCAAGTAGTTAAAAACCATTTTGGACAACAACCGACACCTGTGCTTCAAGTGTCAATCTGTCATCCAGGACCACACCAAGATCTCGTACCCTAGAGAAGGCCGTTAATGACGAAGATCCCAGGAATAAACCAGTGACCACATCGGAGGCACTCTCATCATGCCCTTAACCTGGCTCAATCACTGGGACTTCCATCTTATCCGGGTTCAGTCACAACCAGCTGAAGGACATCCAATCATTGATCTTGGCCAGGCAGCTATTAAGCACTTCAACAGCATTTGATGTTCCAGAGGCAAAGGACAAGTACAATTGGGTATCATCTGCATAACAGTGAAAATCCATATTGTACTGCCTAATGAGCTCACCCAGGGACAGCATGTACACTGCAAACAACATCGGCGACAAGATCGACCCCTGAGGTACTCCACATGGCAGGAGCTTCGGGGAGGAGGAGAGGTTCTCCATTGCCACCTACTGCTTCCTGCAAGAGAGATAGGACTCAAACCAGCTGATGACAGTACCGGTGAGTCCACAGTACTCTATGGCAATCAAGAAACACAATGTGATCTACAGTGTCAAAAGCTGACGAGAGATCGAGGAAAACAAGAACTGATCTGTCTCCTTTATCTCTAGACCTGAGGAGGTCATCATGCACCCCGACTAATGCTGTTTCAGTGCTATGCCTGGCTCTGAAATCTGACTGGAGTGGCTCATAGATGTCAAAGACCACAAGGTGCTCCTCGAGCTGCTGCACCACAATTTTCTCAACAACCTTACCCAGAAAGGGAAGTTGGAGTTTGGACAGTAATTCACCAGAATGTCGAGGTTGAGAGATGGCTTCTTCAGAAGAAGCCTCACCAGAGCCTCTTTCAAGGTCTCTGGAAAGCCTCCCTCTGGTAACAAGCACCAGATAATTCTGGTGAACACTGGACCAACAAAACCAATGCATCTCATCAAGAAACGAGTTGCAGCCGGGTCCAGTTCACAGTATGTGTGCCTCAGCTTCGAGATGACCTCAATGACCTCAGCCACCTCCACCAGTTTAAACTCATCCCAGACAGGCAGAGTGCCTCTGTTCCACCCAGGCCGATCACTGGGAGTTGCATTTCAACTCACTGATGGGATCCCTTGCTGGATAGCGGAGACACTGTCTGAGAAGAACTGAGCAAACTCATCACATAAAGTGATTGAAAAAGCTTTTTTCGGCTGCAGACAGACAGGATGAAGAAGTCTGTCAACAGTCCAAAAGAGCTGAGCTGGTCATTTCTTCCCAGCAGCAAACTCCCTGGACAGGAACTCTGCCTTCTTACTGTTGATTGCCTCCTGGTACTCCAAATAATGAGCACGCAGGGGCAGGCTGTCCATATCTGACCAGGTCTTCCACCAACAACACTCCAACTTCTGACCCCTGATCTTCCCTACTGGGTCATAATGTTGCATGCTTAATAGCGTACGATATTATGGCTAAACCAGTGCAGCGTAGTATGCAAGTGCTAATGGTGCAATATCACGTTTACTGCTGTACACGGTATTGCATCATTAGCGTTTTCCCAGGAAGAGGATAAGATCTCTGCTGGAAGAGGGTTCCGTCGAGCAGCTGCTGTGGCTCACAAGACTGAGCCACAGCAGTAGGAACCCAGGCGCTGCGCCTGGGACCGGGTTGGATTCCCGGTCCCAGAAACTTTTATTTTCTTTGACATGTGCGCTGCCCAAGTTGAACACCCTAATGGAGTTGAGAATCTTTATTGGGGGTTTGGGGGCACAGCCCTCATAAAGGGGTGTGGGAGGGCACAGCCCCCCACAAAGAAAGACTCATGCCTCATGGCAGAAATCGCGCTGTATTGGCAGCGCAATTTTGCCATGTGGCATAATGTCTTGTGACATTATGACCCCGTGCCCTGATCTTCATCGCCTTGAGATCCCCCTTAAACTATGGAGCTCTCAAGTGAGAAGATCTGGGTCATACATGGACTGGTGCAAGGGTATAGAGCGCCTCAGAAACTGCCTTATTCATGGCCACCATTGCACCCGTGCCCATCTCACATGCAACATCTACACTAGATAGATCAGCTGCCGCCACTAGTCCCTCTGGGGACAATCCCCTTAAAGGGTGGCAGCTGACCATCTCAATGGGGGACGGACTCTTGGGGGGGGGGGCTCCAACTGAGAATTTCACTGTGCAATGATCAGACCATGCAACCTGATCAATCTTGAGGTTATTTACCTCAAGCCCCAGTGAGAACACCAGGTCCTATGTGTGGCTGTGGTGATGGGTCACAGATGTAATTACCTGCGACAGACCCAGTGATGACATCAACTGGAGGAGGTGAGAGCCCAATTGCAAAGATTTGTCATTGACCCAGGCGTTGAAGTCCCCCAGTACTAAACATCTGGGGGGCTCCCAACACCGCGTCACTGACAAAATCCTCAACCTCCTGCAGGAATTCTCCCCCCACCCCAGGAGGGCGGTAAATAAGGAGAATCCTGCATCCTGTGCCCTGGACCCCCACGCATGGCCACACACTCAAAAGACCTGGTCATCCCCACCAGGTGCACAGTGAAACCCAGGTCAGATCTAAAAACAGATGGCCACTCCCCACCCTGCATTCCTGCCATGGGCAGTTCACTACAGAGTACCCAGTGGGGACAGTTGCTTCCAGCTGTTCCCCCTAGGTATTCTGTAGTGAAGGAGCTAAGCAAACGGGGAAAAAGCCAAATCAGAAATCTGAGATAAAAGAGGCACATGGGGAGTGGTGATTAGCCTTAAAGGAGGGGAGTGCAAGTGCAAAGCAGCAGAAGGAGTGAAAAAGGGGGCCCAGTCTGGTTACGGTGGATTCAGGTGCTGCTCTGTTCACAGCATCGCTGTAATCAAAGATCAGGAGAATAATCTTAAGGAGGATCTCTTTGGGGTGAGGGGGAAGTACTGAGATACATGCTTTTTTTCTATAGAGTGAACCTAGTTTTCAGTGCAGTTTTTGAAGGATGCCATCCACACGGCAGGATAAATCAAGGCAATGGTCCAGCCAAACCCCAAGGTACTTAAAGGAAGCAAGCTCATCAATTTCAGCACCATCCAGAGTGTTGAAAACAAATAGGGAAGGCAATTTGGCCTGTTGCTGCCTTGTGTCAAAGGTCACCGAAACCCAACATTTTCTTGGCATTGAGGATGAGCTGACTAGAGCAGCTAGAGCTAGATTTATCAGCCATGTCAGACTCAGGTAGACCAGCAGCATAAAGCACAGTGTCATCTACATACATATGAATGTCCAAGGAGATACAGACTTTATGGAAGTCACTGAGAAAGGTTGTCCAGGAGAATGGTACGTTAGACTGCGTTAGAAGCTTTGGCCATATCAGCACAGATGAGAGAGGTTTGCAGGCCCCAATCATCCCATTCAGTATAAAGTTGGTAGGCTGCAGGAGGGAAGTGATGGTGAAGTAAGACTTCCTGAAACCAGACTGAAGGGGAATAAAACAGGTGTCAGAGTCCAGATAGAATGAGAGTTGGAAGAGAAGAAAAAATTACTCACCATAGTAATTTTGCTTCTTCTAATGGAGTCTTGCTGTATTCTGACAATATGCAGTTAGCCCTAGCACTTGAACTGCTCCAGAGACGAAAGGGTTAACTCTATGCCAAGGCATAGAACATTGAGCTCGAGCTCGGTTTTCAAACCTCTGTCCCTGGTACTCCTCAGTGTGACCGTCAGATTCTTATGAGCACTATGCTAACTAACTACTAAATAGAAAATGTTTTAAAAATGTTGTGCCAAAAGGCAATAAACAGATTTTTAGGGTCCAAAAGACAAGACGAAAACCCCAAAAAGAATCCAAGTAGGTAGTAAAACTTAATAATATATATGTAAAGTAATAACAACAAAAAGCTCATCCTAAGATGAGATAACCCAGGCACACCTCTGGGGTGCAGCACTGCGCCTGCCAACCCACATCCCAAAACAACTAGGTTCAAGGTGGAGAGGCAGGGTGGGAGGTCAGAATACAGCAAGACTCCATTAAAAGAAACAGCATTACTATGGTAAGTAATTTTTTCTTCAAACATGAAGTCTTGCTGTATTCTGACTACATGCAGACTACTAAGCAGTACCCCCTTGGAGGAGAGAGTTACAGAACCTATTTTGGGAACAGGCTCTGCAGCACTGCTGTGCCAAACCTAGCATCACTTCTTGACTGGATGTTAAGAGAATAATGCTTGGTAAATGTGTGAACAGTTTTCCAGGTGGCTGCTTTACAGACTTCCACTAGAGGTACAGTATGTCTAATTGCTGCGACCGAAGAAGCTGTACCTCTGGTGGAGTGAGCCCTCAGGCCTGAGGGTGGCTCTTTCCCCAACTTTGAACAGCAGAACTGGATACAAGAGACAATCCACCTGGCAATAATTCTCTTAGTGGCAGGTTTACCTTTTCCCACTTCTCCATGAGAAACAGCTGTGAGCAGTCATTTCTATGGGCCTTAGTGTGTTGTATATAATAACTAAGGGCCCTCTTTACATCAAGACTGTATAGTCTTCTCTCCCCAGAGGAAGAATGGTCAATGAAAAATACAGGCAATGATACAGACTGGCTCAAATGAAAGTCTGATACCACCTTGGGGAGGAACTTTCTGTTTGTTTGAAGGACCACCTTATCCCTGTGAAATGAAATGAAATCAGGTTCCACTGATAAAGCCTGTAATTCACAGATTCTCCTGGCAGAGGTAATGGCTACCAGGAACACAAATTTCCAAGTCAAGAATTTTAGCTCAGCTGAAGATAATGGTTCAAAGGGGGGCTGCATAAGCTGTGCAATACAGATATTCAGATACCAAACAGGAGTGGAGTCCCTAAAGGGAGGACTGATATGAACCAAACCTTTGAAAAGTTTCTTGAAAACTGGATGGGAGGCTAAGGAAGAGCCCTTCCCAGCTGAAAGGAAGGGAAAGATGGCTGCCAAATGCACTTTGAGAGTGGTAGGCCTGAGATCTAAATTGTTAAGATGCACCAGTTAGTCCAAAGCAGTGGCAATGTCAGCTGGATTTGGCTGAATATGCCTCTGAGAACACCAGAAACCAAATCTCTTCCATTTGCAATTGTTAAGTTTCTAGTGGAAGGTTTTCTACTAACCTTAAGAATGTCCAAGACTGATTGGGAAAGATGCAGGCTTGCATATTCTAGCTCCTAAAGAGCCAAGCTTTGAGTCTGAAGGTTTGGATACAGTATCCTCCCTGCAAGGAGGTGAAGAGATTGTACTGTCTGGGAAGACACAGTGGAATTGTCACTGACATTGACAATAGTAGGGGGTACCATGGCTGCCTGGACCAGTCTGGAGCCACTAGGATCACTGTGCAAGGCTGAGATCTGATCTTGACCAGAACTCTGAATATCAGAGGAAAAGCATACAGAAACCTACTTGTCCAATCCAATAGGACAGCATCTTGGGGAACAGACCCCAAAAGAGGGTGTCTGCAGCAGAACAGAGGAAGCTGGTGATTGTCCGTGGCTGCAAAGAGGTCCATCTCTGGAGTGCCCCACCTCTTGAAAATGACTTGAAGAATTAGAGGATTCAGGACCCATTCATGGTGACCTTGAGAAATCCTGCTGACAGCATCTGCCAGTACATCTTTCCTTCCCTGGGAGATGCACAGTTATCAGGGAAACCTGAAGGGAATAAGCTAGTGACCATATTTTCATGGCTCCGGTGCACAAGGCCGAGGACCAAGTGCCTCCCACTTGTTGATGTACCACATGGTTGTGGTGTTGTCTGTCCTGATCTGCACCACTTTCCCCTGAATTGTGTTCGAGAATGTCTGAAGTGCTAGAAAGACAGCCCTGAGTTTATGAAGATTTATGTGCAGGACAGACTCCTGATGAGACCATATTCCCTGAGCAGTGAGCTGGTCCAGATGGGCTCCCCATCCCAATAGGGAAGCATCCGTGGTGAGAATCACTGTAGGAACCTGACTGAGGAAAGGGATACCCTGCCTTAGATTGTCCACCTCCAGCCGCCACTGAAGAGCCTGAACCAGAATTTGAGACACTGAAACTAACTTGGAGACAGGGTCTTTTTTCTGAGACCAAAAAGATTTTAGATGAAACTGAATAGCTCTCATTTGAAATCTTGCCCCTTGCACTACTGCAGTGGAAGCTGCCATGTGGCCTAGCAACTGTAAGAAGCAACTGTAAGAAGTGCCTGGCTGGTCGAGACACTAGTGGATGAAAAGAGGAAGCCAGAGTGATGAGGGACTGTGCCCTTGAAAGAGGAAGAAAGGCCTTGGCCTGGACAGTGTCCAGTTCCACCCCTATAAATGTGAGAAGCTGGTCTGGTTCCAGAACAGACTTGTCTACATTTAGGATGAATCCTAAGGAGTCCAGAAGTGTCTGAGTGACCTCTGCAGATGACTTGACTTGGTCTGAGAACTGACCCACCATGAGCCAGTCGTCCAGGTAAGGGAACAGTAAGATGCCTTGTCTCCTGAGAAAGGCCACCACTACTGCCAGACACTTGGTGAGCACCCTTGGAGCAGATGTTAGGCGGAAAGGCATTGCTCTGAATTGGTAGTGACCTGAGGGCAACTCGAACCTGAGGTACTTTCTGTGGGAACGTCTGATAGGTATGTGGAAATAGGCATCCTTGAGATCCAAGGAGGCTAGCCAGTCTCCTGGTCTCATAGAGAAGAATTATTCCCAGAGTCACCATTTTGAACTATGGCTTTAGTATAGGTTTGTTTAGGCATCTTAGATCTAGGATCGGTCACCACTCCCCTGTCTTTTCTGGGGTAAGAAAGTATCTGGAATACAGTCCTTTTCCCCTGTGACAAAGAGGTACCTTCTCTACTGCTTGCAGAAGTAGTAGAGAGGAGACTTCTGCCTCTAAGGCCTTTGTCTCCAAGGGAGAGGGAGAACTGAAAGACTTTGCTCTCATTTTGGGGAACCTTTTGAAACTGAGAGCAAGTCCCTGGCTCACTACTTCCAGGACCCATTTGTCTGAAGTAACACACTTCCATGCCTGGAAATAGTAAGCGAGCCTTCCGCCTACTGGAACTGAGGAGGCGACCCAGACCGACACCTCAGGGTGTCTGTTTGGCAGGGGGCCTTAGACTGAGTGGAGGATGGAGTTCTGGTCATCCCCCTCCTGCCTCTTCCCCTAAAGAATCCCCTCTGCTGGAAAGGAGAGGAGGCCTGGGCTTGGTAAAAAGGCCTATGAAAAGGCCTGCCCCTGCCAGCCCTAGATTGCTGCTTCTGAGGAATGACCTGCTTTTCCTTGGCTGCAGCACTCCAGTAGGTGGTCCTGTATTCATCCATCTTTTTCACATAAGCCTCTGTTTGTTCCCCAAACAGAGAATTACCTGAGACAGGAAAATCCATGGCCTTGGTCTGGGTATCCTGTGATAGACTGGTACACCTAAGCCAAGCAAATCTCCCCAGGGAGACAGATGTAGCTATAACCCTGGAATGTACATCATTCGAGTCGACAGCAGCATGAAACTGGACCTTTGATGCCTCAATACCATCCACAGCCACCTGCTCCAGCTCCTTGGCCAGCTGGGAAGGGGCATTCTTAGACAGCTCCAGAACCGTATCCCACATAGATTTCTGGTATCTGGCTATATATGCCATGTAAGTAGCTTGCCTGAGCCCCAAAGAGGATGTCAAGTACTGTTTCTTTGCCATGGCATCCACTTTCCTGGAATCCTTATCTGGGGGGTGAGATGCCAGGGGAATGTTAGCCTTGCCACAGGCTGCAGCTTGCACTACCCCAACACGGCTGCAATGATTTGTAAGGAATTCCATCCAAGGACCTGACAAGGTATACCTCCTGTCCATCTTTTTGTCCACAGGAGGTATGGATGTTGGAAACTGAAGAATTTTTTGTGTCTGTTTCCCCAGGGATTTATGGAGAGGGACAGACACCCTTTTAGACTCTGGGACATCCATCATCTCAACATAGTCAGGTTCCTCCTGATCCTGTTCAGCCTCTTCCACTGGAAGCTAAAGAGTATCAGTCACTTTCTTGTAGAACAAGAAATGGGAAGTGGACTCAGAAAGTCTGGGAGGAGACACATTAGAAGGCCTATCTGGGGAGATGTCAGGCTCTACTGGCTCATCTAGGCCTTCATAATCCTCTTCTTCTTCTTCTTCATAATCTTCTTCTCCGTCCCAATCGCCCTCATAAAATGCTTCAGGATCATATTCAGAAGCAGAAGCTTCCGGCCGAACTGATCATCTCTGAGTCGGTGTTGGTTCGGTCGGAACCGGGCAAAGCGATTGTACAATAGTAATCGCTTTAGCTATTTCTTCAGCAGTCAGAACATGGGCACCAGGATCCAAACCGGCAGACCTGCACTTTTTCTTGGGCGGAACCGACTCCGCAGAATCGGCTCTCCTATTGCCCGAGGAGGCATCGCCCAGGTCAGTGGGCACCCCCTCAGGTTCAGTCAGAACCGAACTGGGCTGGCCATCCAGGTCAGTGGACTTCTCGGCCTCCCTTTCCTTCAGCCTACTTAAACGTTTATCTAAAGTTGCTTTGGGAAAGTTTTTGCAAATCTGGCAGTCTTTCTTGAGGTGGTCAAACCCCAGACAATAAACACAGACGAGGTGGGGATCAGCCTTAGCAAAGGCCTCCCTACACTCGGTGCAGTGCTGAAACCCAGTGGAACCGGTTTTCTTTTTGGGTTTCTCAGACGTGCCTATACAATAAGTTACCCTTACCAGCCAGGCAACTACGAACCTATCGGTTCCAATCGTGTCACGGGTTGGTTAAAAATACGAAGAAAATGACATTTTTTTAGGATCTGATAGGTACAGGAAACCACAGTACAAAAGGTAGAAAAAAGACAAGGAAAAACCAATACAGAATTTGCTTCGGTTCCCAACCAGACCGACCGGGAAGAAACTGAACAAAAAACAATTTCTACCAACAAAACTCTAACTACCTACTAAATACACCTACTGTACCGGAGACACAGATTTGAATATTGAAAAAATAAGAAAACGATTGAAAAATTGACCGATTTTAACTTGAACCAAACCTAAGCGAAGGAGAAGATCTCCGGAGCGACTTCACAGTTAGGCAGAGTAAAGAATCTGACGGTTACACTGAGGAGTACCAGGGACAGAGGTTTGAAAACCGAGCTCGAGCTCAATGTTCTATGCCTTGGCACAGAGTTAACACTTTCCTCTATGGAGCAGTTCAAGTGCTGGTGCTAACTGTCTATAGTCAGAATACAGCAAGACTTCATGTTGTTTGAAACAGGTGTTCTTGAAACTTAGCAAAGGATGGTAGCAGAGAGATAGGCAACAGTTCCCAGGGATAGAGGGATTGCCCCTTTAAGAAGAAGGATAATAGTAGCCCTCTTCCACACCTCACGACTGCATCTAGGGAGGGAGCCTTTAGGGAGGCAGTTGCTGAGGTGAATGAAAAGAGAAGGGGGAAGGATGTGTTAGCAGTTGAAGCACTGGGGTCAGTACTTCTCCTATCATAGCATATTAAATCTTTTCTGATGTACACCTCGGCTGTCTGCATTTATTATTTCTTTAAAATGTAGCACTACTGCTCAGTTTCCTGAGTGCAGCAGTCCTGTGCTGTGGATGGTGTCTTTATTTGCCTGCACCCACCTGTTTCTAAGTCTGCACATAGCCCTGTGTTCCTGTGTTAGGACAGGGACAGAGGGTAAGTGGTGGAGTAGAAGAGCAGTGAATGAGCATAGATGGTGAAAAAACTGTTGGAAGCAGAAGCAACTTCTGCAGGGTCAGAGACAGCTTAGTTCTCTAGTTTGAGGACAGTGGCAGATGGCGGAGAGGGAGGACAGAAAAGCATTGGATGACTTTGCAGAACTTAGATGGGTGATTAATATTGTTCTGGAGAGGGGAAGTGAAATATTCAGATTTTTTTTTAGATTTGGAAAACATAGCGGCTTTGATGCAGGACCTGAGTATGGCCCAATATTTTGCAATGTCTCCTGGGAGACAGAGGCTTTGTGGGTGTGTCAGGGCAGATTCCTTGCCATGAGACAGGCAAGTAAGTAGTAAAGTAAAGTTTTGTTTATATTTGGTGCCCAATCCCGGAGGTTCTGGGCCCCATTACAAGTAGAATGCAGGGTTGAAGGCAGCATAAAATAACAATACAATTATAGTTAACAAATCAATGACTTACATAAAATCAGCTTAAAAACTATCTGAAAATGCTTTGTTGAAAAGGTTGGTCTTCAGGCCCCCTTTAAATGCCTCCACCATTGGGGCCTCCCTCAGAGACTTTGGCAGCATATTCCAGAGGGCCAGGTCGGCCACCTCAAAGGAGCAATCTCCCAAGGTTTTCAGCCTGGCCCTTGGAACTGCCAGGAGGTCCTCAGTGGAGGAGTGGAGAAAACATACCTAGACGACTGGAGTAAGGAGGTCAGACAGGTAACCAGGGCCAATGACGTATACGGCCTTATAGGTGAGAAGTAACTTAGCTCCAGGGAGGGTGGGAATCTTTGGTTCTGACTCCTAAGGGGAATCATAGGAATTCCGGACAGCAATGAATTTATTCTGGAAATTAAGAGAGGTAGAGATTATGTCAGTGGCTGCTGGGATGAAAGACCAATCAGTGAAGGGCAGGTCGGCATGGACAGCTGACAAATCAAACAATCTAAAGGAACCAAAGTTTGGGGGGACTTTGTGCCAGTGGATTTTACGCATGCAGTACACCAAGTGGTTGTCACGAAATGTGTCAGAGAAAATGCCAGCTTCCACAATGCTGTTGAGATAAGGGAGGGCCCAGTCAAGAAAGGAGTGATTAGAGGCTTTGAGGTTGTGATTTATACGGTCTGATATGGAACAAGTAAGGGATAGCACAGGACAGAGTATGCAGATATTGTGGAACTGTGCCTTTAACCATGCAAAAGTGTATATACAGTATTCTCTATGACTGCACACACTGAAGTGTATTATCTCACTTATGAAACAAGGTAATAAAAAAAGATTTAAAAAAGTAATTTGTTTTTTAAATTAAAGCATGTTTTGAAGGGAAAATACATCCTTTTTGCTGTGGCTATAGAAAGCAACAGCCACCAACCGTTTGCTGTGGCTGTTGCTATTTACACATATACAATGTACAACATATTTTTACACCCCCACATAGCCTGTGGGAGCAATCAGGTTGCTGGAGTTTCCCTAACCATGTTATTTATAGCAGCACAGAAAGCATTCTGCACGGCAAGTAGGTATAGTATAGTTTTTTTTTGTTTTTTTGTTCTTTTTTCTCTAAAACAAGGAAAATAGAATTTCCTTGATTTGTTTTGAAAACATTATTAGCACAGCATTATTGGGTGCCTGATGTCTTTGTAACCTCCTACTGATGACAACAGTGTTTCTCAAAGAGTAACACCAACTTTTAGAGGAGACTGTGAAACACAAGTCATAGCAAATGATCACTCAAAGCCGAAAGATACACATTTATAATTACCGGTTAGTGTTTTTTCCCCAAGGGAAACCCGATCATAATTTGCCATTATAACCAGCTGGTTGTAATGGCAAAACGCACTAGGTTTCCCTCAGACCACACACGTGCCAATCACCGCTCTTCCTTTACTTGTTGCCATTCCTCTGGGCCATCTGCTATCACCACAGACTTCACCGCCCCATGAAGTCAGCGGTAAATTACTTTAAATAAAGTGTCTTTAAACATTTAACTTTTAACATTAAAAATAGAAGAAAAAGGAAAACAAAAGAGACACTTTTTTCTTTCTGCCAGTTGCTTCAGACCTTGGACCTCGCGGCTGTCTCTGTTTATTTCACATAATTGCTGTGGCGAAAAAGTACTCCCTAGAAATTATATAAAATAAAAGCTGGGTAGGTATGCCAAACTAGAATTTTACACACACCCTTGGTGTGGGATGTCATAATAAACCCGCAAGCTTTGCTTCGGGGTTTCGTCAACATCCACACCTCGTGTGTAAAATTCTCGTTATAACATAAGTTGACATCCAGGAACCCAGATGCGATGGCTATGTGCATGAATGCTAAGAACAGTAATTCTCCATATTCTGTCTCCTAGGCAGAAAATCTGCAAGGAATGCCTGAAAAATCAATAAAAGTGTAGGGCTATACTGCACGGTTAGCAGGTATGTTTTTGAGCTAACACATTACCTGTGTTTACAGCACAAAGGATTATTGTTTTTGTGTATTTAACAAGAAATACCAAAGCTACTGAAGTAACATACCTCACGTCGGCCAATGCTTCTTCGAACTCGAGCCCCAACACCTTCAGACTGCTCCACACTGAGGACAGTTTGTATAACCTTCCTAAAAGACATCTCTGCTTCAGATTCTGGTGTGAAAATACGACTGTCTTGTACCTGTGCATTACAATTTTCATTTTTTGGTTAAAGAAGCAATAAACACCAGAAACTTATGTCCGAGATTAAACACACACACACACACACACACACACACACACACACACACACACACACACAGTTATGTTTAATGTGTATTGCATTTTACAATAGATTTTTTTTAAACTTCTTTATTGACGTAGTCATACAGAATAAGAGTAAGTCAATGTTACAGAAAAGTATTAATCAGGAAGCAATATATATATTTCAAACTTAATAGCAGAGACAATGTCCCAAAACCACCTTAGAGAGATAAAAGTCCAATTGATAACAAGTTCATCCCAAGGTCAGTATTGAAAGGAAAATCCACTTATCTGCTCTAATAGACAATAGTATGTTTTTCTCTGCCTAGTGCATGGCACATTCTGTTACGAACACAGTTTGAAACCAGGGAAAACACCCAACAGATAGACAATAACAAGGAAAGAGAATATACAAATTGAAAGAAGCTAAGCTAAAAGTGTGGAAGCTGTATATCCTTAAACAAAGCTCATAATGCCAGGGTGGTGCAACTGGGAGGTATCAGTATCCCCCCTCCTGCTGAGACAGGACCAATCGACCCTCTTTCCTCAATTAGGTCCATAAAGGGAAACTACACTCCCCGGCATTTTATCTGTCTGTAGACAAACATCAGCAGTAATTTTTTTTCCATTTGGTATATAGTTTTCCACTTGGTATATAGTTTTAACTATGGAAATCAAATCATGTAATGGGGAAGTCTGGGTTAACCATCTTTCAGAGATCACCTTACCCGCTGCTGCCAAGAAGTTGCCCAAAAATGATTTTTTACAAGTCAGTCTTTTTCCTTTGAGTAATTAACCAAGAATCAAATGTTCAAAACCTTAAAAGTCTAATGTGTAAGACAAATGAAAAACGTAACTATGATGTACTGTAGGTATGTTGCACTGGCTTACACTGTTGCTTATAAAACAGACCAGAATCCTTTGTAATCCAGGAAACCTTATAGGCTGAAACACATCACATGATAATTCATTTATTTATATATGTATTTATGTCTTTGGTAACTCGGTAGTTGCACCGATCCAAAGGACCATTTTCAGGCATGACCCGGGCCACAGGGTGGCAGCAACAGGAAAACAAACAAACAATACACAGTCAGGGAATACACACCCGGAGCATAAAGTGGTGTGGAAAACAAAAAATATGAAAGTGTATAAAAATATACAGTTGATGACATTCTTTACAAACAACAATATACAAGTGCATAACGCTCTGTACAATAAAACAAGTGTACAAGTGTATAAATACACAGTTGATGCTTTTCATAAACATAGTTGAGTTAGACTAGAAGAAGATGTGAGACAAGCATAATTGTTCAGATTAAATGGATAATGGCAAGGATGTCAAGAAGTCAATTACTATACATTAAAGCTAACTAGGGACAGAGAGAGACACCTATGTCAATGTACTAACTATACACAATAGTACAGTTTCTAGGCCAAGGACAGAAGACCTATATCTGTGTACTAAATATACAAAATAGTACCAGCCGATAGTTGCTAGGCCAAGGTCAGAAGGCTGTTCCAGGGTTAACAAAGGGAAAAAGCTACATTAGGTTCAGAGTAAAGCATTACTACTGTTGTAAGGTAGATGAAACTTTAAAGAGTTAGCGGGTTTGGGGGGGCTTGAGAAGAGTAAGGTGATGTAGGAGTGACAGTGGAAAGCAGAGGAGGGTAAAGATCCTATGGGTTGAAGGAAAAAGGCGTCTGCCCTGTCGATATTATTTTTGAGTGCAATTACAGTGGGCAGTATTCGAGAGCCAGTCTTTCAGATTCTGCTTGAAGGCCCGGTGGGTTGGAGATGAGCAGATGGACAGTGGGAGTTTGTTCCACATGAAGGTGGCCAAGACTGAATGCTCTACCACCCATGGTGGTGGAGACACGGGGTACTGCCAGAGGTGGGACAGAGGATGCTCTGAGAGATCTCAAAACCACCCTATCCACCAGGACTTGAGTAGGAGGACAGGTCCTGTGTTCTGAGTGAATCATCCGCTAGGCAGCCCATAGCATAGTTGAAACGTCCTTGGAGAGGGAACCACTCCAGGGACTGGTAGAGTGAGCAGTGATGGGTGCGGGTGGATGCTTGGAGGACAAACTTACAAACTGAGTTGTAAGCTGTGGTTAGGCATGAGTGCAGGGAATAAGGAGACGTGGGAGTAGACTGGGGAGCAATAGCCAAGGAGGGGCAGGAGGTTACCACATGCAATAGCAAGGCACGCTTCGGTGGACAGAAGGTACTTTCGCTGTAAAGCGGCCTCTAATTTTTGGAGTATTCTCTGCATGGTGTTGTTTATATGTTCAGTAAAAGATAGGTGGGGTCAAGAGTGACCCCTAGGTATTTAAAGGCAAGCACATTTTCTAGAAGGGGGGCCTGCAGGGGTGAGTACTAGAAGGGTGGACTTGGATTTAGCAGCTTTGGCGAGGAAAGGTATGGAGCTGAAGAGCATGGATTTTGTCTTTTTTTTTCCATTGATTAGGAGTTTATTTGAGAGTAACCATTAGTGAACAGAGCTATAGTTTTATGTGAGGGAGGAGGAAATGAACTTAACTAATTTTTCGCTATAACAGATGACTAGGTCGTCTGCATAGAGAAGTGCTTCACAACCGAGACCATCTCTGAGGAGCACATTAATAAACATGGAGAAAAGCAGGGGTTCAAGTATGGAATCCTGGGGAACATCCATGCGTACAGGTAGGGCAGTAAAGGAGATTTACCTATGACAACAGACTGGGACTGGTTGGTCAGGTAGCTGTAGAACCACACAGCGGTTTCAGCGGAGCATCCAAAGAGAAGCAGAGTTGAGTGGAGAAGGTGATGATCAACTGGGTCAAATGCCTCTGACAGAGCTACAAAGACTGTACCTGTGACTTTACCCTGGTCCATGTTTCTTAGGACATGATCTGAAAAAAGGACTGATGCAGAGGATGTGCTGTGGCACTTGTGGAAGCCATGCTGAAGGGGATATAGGAGACTAATTTTCAAAATGTGTGGATAGCTGGAGGTGAACAATTTTCTCAAGTAATTTCTCAGATGAGAGAGCAAGGAGATAGGCCTATAATTGTCAGAGGAGTGTGGATCACCAGATTTGAAGATTGGCAACACATTAGCAGGTTTCCATGGGTTGGGCATGGCTGGTGTGGTGAGGGAGAGATTAAACACGAATGTGAGAGGTTTGACAATAGCAGGGGAGATGAGCTTTAGGAATGCGAGGTATAGGCCATCACTGCCTGGACTACTAGTGGCTGGGAGAGATTTCAGTAGTTTGATGGTGTCCGATGACCTATGGCTCTGAAATAGAAAGGGAGGGTGGCGGTTTCAGCAGGGGGTGATGACAGACTGAGTTTATGCCTGTGGGAGTCTGGGCAGGGAGTTTATTCATATAGGGGGATAAGTCAGTGAATTTAGCATTAAAAACATTGGCAATCTCACCAGGCACAGAAATGGGCAAGCCAGGGATGAGAGCTGAGAGATTTGCCTGCTGGTTTGGGGATTGAGGAGGGACCCAGTGGAGGCCCAGAACTTACACGGATTGCCATGGTTGTTGCTTTGCTACCTATGGTAGAATTTGTGTTTTAATGATTTAGCAGTCTGTTTGCAGGTATTGCACAATTGTCAGTAGGCATTCCAGAGTTGGGGGGAGGGTGAACAGTTATAAGCCTTCCACTTGCTGTCTCTAGCTTTCATTAGTGCCAGTAGATCCCTGGACAACCAGCGGGTACATCTCTCTCTTACTCTTCTGGTTGTAATGGGGAAAGTAGGTGTCCTGCAAGTGTGAGAGCATGGAGGTGAAGAGGGTGACTGCATCAGAAATGTTGCTCAGTTGGTGGAGTGAGGTTCAATTTATTGGCCGAGTTGCACCGAGTATGGGCTCTGGATTGGGGCAGCCAAAGTTTCTAAAAGACAAGAGTTTGGGGGGGGGGGGTGGCTTGACTTGATGGATAGTACAGCATAGGCTGGGGTGTGATCACTGATTGAATCAGAAATAGTGTCCACCTGTAGGATCGAGTCGGCATGGTCTGTGGCGACCCAGTCAATAAAGGAGTGGTCTTGTGAGTGAACATTATGCCTGGTGGGAGAGGAGATGACTTGTACCAGGCTATGCTCTTTCAGTATACTTGCATAGTCAAGAGTAGAGGTATCTAGCCAGCTGAGATTGAGATCTTCTAGTACACTTGTGGTTCTTGTGGGTGTTTTGCTCCCAAGGCCTTCTAAGAAGTTTAGGAGACCTGGGACACCTCCTGTAGGGGTGTTGTAACAGTAGTCCAGGTATAGTTTTTTGGCAGCACATAAGGTAATCTCCACAAGGAGCCATTCACTCGGGGATGTGGTCGCTGAGCAGCTCACTGTAGAGGTGGTGATGTGTACTTGCACTTACAGTGCCACGCCTCCGCCCCTCTTTCTGCCAGGCCTATCATGGCATAGAAGTAAGTAGCCTGATAGTGAGACTGAGGAGTCGGGGTGGTAGGATTTAATCCAGGTCTCCAAGAAACCTAATACCAGCAGCTTGCATAGGGCTACCCATGCCTCAAGTTTGTGAAATTTTGAAGGGAGGCTGCAGATATTCATATGGGCAATTTTTAGCCCACGATGCCTGGCCCATGTGGAATCCGTATGGTCTATGTGGACATTTATGGGGCTGGGGTTTGTTGGGCCTGGATTGGTTTCAACGTCACCTGCGAGGAGAATAAGGGTGGGCAGAGGGCAGATTCGAGGAAGCCAGGGAGGTGACTATGGTGAAGGAGTGCACGAATAGGCCTAGCAGTCAGCGTTCATAGTTGGACAGGAGTGCCAAGAGGATAACATTCATAATTGTGAGTTCGTTCTCTGCCACCGATATCTGGGTGTTAGGGTCTTCGGGGGCAGTCATGGAGGAGCCTACAGATTTCATGTCAGGAGCAAGTAATACAGCACAGGCATCAGTTGCCAGCAAAAAAGTGGTCATACAGGCCATCGTGAGGAGGGCTACACATAGATTCATTTTAAGAAAGATAGCCTTTGGTAATGTCTTTAAGACCAGAGTTTGCGCTAGGTAGGACACACAAGGGGCAAGGAAGGCCCTCGTACAAGTTAAAACACTTTAGGGAGATTCACTTTAAATTGGGTCTGTAGCTTAGGGGTAGGTGCATCAGGCGGGGGATAACATTATCGCAAACCATGGAGAGACCTTGATTCAGCCTTGAGAAAGGACTTGGAGCCGGCGCAAGAGAGCCTTGTAGCAAGATAGTGCACTGGGGGCAGGCTTGTATGGGCTACTGCAGTGGCGAATGAGAGGGGTGAGGAGCAAAGATGCAACCATATAACATCTCACATACCGGAGTATTATTCAATGACATAAGTGACCACTGTGCTACGGCTTGTATCAGACATTCTCGTGACCACTGTGCTACGGCTTGTATCAGACATTCTCCCCACATGAAACCACCCGCTTAATTCAAATTGAAATGATGCCTGAAAAAGTTCTGACAGAACACCTTCCTAAAAGATTTAAGCAACATCAGATGGCAAGACTTCTATCTGGCACCCACTTTTAATGAAGCCTATAACATCTTTCATAGCCTACTCATGGGACTAATCGACAAACACGCCCCACTAAGAATGATGAGATCTAAAAAAAGATCTCCCGGCTGGTTTTCTCCCATCCAGAAGAAAGCACTTAAGGATAGGGATTTTTGGTGGAAAAAGGCAAGGAAATCTCACCTAGAAACAGATTGGCTGGCTTTTCGCACCTCTAGAAATGCCTGCATCAGACTAATTAGGTCTGAAAAAGCCAGATATTACCAAACGGAACTAGAAAACAACAAAAATAACTCTGCCAAATTTTGGAACATACTTAAGGAGGTCGAAGGTCAGACCACCGATTCACCCCTCCCAACCAAAATTGTGTCCGCAGGAACTACCTACACAGACAGAGCTGCTATATTAGAGCAGCTCAACGAACACTTTGCCACTGCAGGGCTTGCCTTTGATATCTCACCCATCAACAATCTCAGCCCACCAGGGGACACTACTGCTGACCATACTACTAACCTCAACCCAAACCTACTGCATCCTGCCAACTTCAGCTTTCTAACATCACGTTTAAACAAGTTGAGGCCCTCCTCCTGTCCCTGGATATTAAAAAGAGTGCCGGTGCAGACAATATCGAACCTTACTTCCTAAAACTCGGCCATTTCTACTTAACCGCCCCCATCCCCCATTTATTCAATACCTCCCTCAAACAGGGCGACCTACCTGTGTCATGGAAAACTACACACATCCTACCTTTATTCAAATCTGGGGATCCAAGTGATCTGAACAGTTATCGGCCTATCTCTATTCTATCCGTCCTCTCAAAATTACTTGAGAAAATTGTCAACGCCCAGATCAGAGAACATTTAGACTCAAATAACTTGCTAAATGCGGCTCAGTCTGGCCAAATAACATTTTTTGATTCGGCTCTAGCAAAAGTATCTACCGATTGGCAAATTGCCCTGGATTCCAAGAAGCATGTAGTTGCCCTACTCCTGGATCTTAGCAAGGCCTTCGATACTGTGGATCATAACATCTTGCTTAATGCCCTGGGTAATATCGGTCTCAATAGATCTGCCATCAAATGGTTCACCAGCTACCTAACCAACAGGCTACAGCAAGTCAAAGCTATAGGTGATCTGTCCCCACAAAATTCCCTTTTACGAGGTGTCCCACAAGGCTCCATCCTGGGTCCAATCCTCTTTGCAATCTACATCAACAACCTGGACTCGCACTTACGCACAGCCAATGTGCACTTATTTGCAGATGACACTACTCTACACCACTAACTCATCCTTGGACTTGGCCCATGTGAACTTTCAGCAAGATTTCACCACTCGCCAATATAACCTCATCAAACATAAGCTTCTCCTCAACGCCAAAAAGACTAAAGCCATGATTCTCTCGCCAAAGTCTGCCTCTGGACCTACACATATCCCCCAGATCCTAATGCAGTTAGATGAACCCCTAGAAATAGTTGATACTTTTAAATACCTAGGGTTCTGGTTGGATAATAAGCTCAACTTCCTGTGCCACCTACATGAAATTTCGAAGAAACTAAGGAAGCGATTAGGCCTTTTCTATCGCCTTAAACATCTGCTTACCTTAGAAGCCAGAAAGAGGCTAGCACAATCCACATTTCTACCTGTACTGGACTACGCTGACTTCCTCTACAGTCATTGCCCCACAATGACGCTCAACAAACATGACACCCTTCACCACCGGGCCCTAAGATTTATCCTTAACCTACCTCGTCACACTCACCACTGTCTATTATACCAGGAGGTGGGATGGCCCTCACTCTCAACCAGCAGGAAAAGAAACACTCTCCTTTGGATGTTTAGAGCACTATCCAATAATCTCCCTACATATATCTCACGCTTTTTTGAACGTGCCAAGGGATCTTATGGATTGAGATGCTTCTCCATGATTTGCTTCCAGATCCCTAGAGTGAAAACAACCTTTGGCTTAGCAGCAATCAATTTTTCTCTACCAACACTGTGGAATACTATGCAAAAATCTTTAAAGCTTTCCGTACTCTCTAGCATTTTCACATTCAAAACACTGATAAGGGACCTGTTGAAGGATACATGCAGCTGCTTTAGATGACTCTTTACCTTAGCCACTGGTCCCTCCCGCAAATCTTACACTCCAACTGTCACCCCCCCTCCTAGCAAGGGATCCCCAGCACTTACTAGTTCTTTTATCTCCCCTAAACTCAGTCTTTCCCCTTTCCTAGTGCACTCTGGCTCCCTTTCTCCTCCCTTATCTGCTCTTTCCCCTCTCTCCCTGCTTTTAGTAAAAAGATACTAGCCTCTAATTAGTGGTAACAGCTAGGATGGTAATCTTTACACTCCTGTAAACCATGATGGAAATTGTTGTATATAACTATGTTAGACCTTATGTATATGCCTGCTTTGGTCTACACCTGTTCACTGTTGCTACATTGCTGGCTACCATATCTGTACTATGTTATGTTTTGGTTTTTTTTTTCCCGCTGACTGTATTTTTTGTATTGTACCGAATTAATGTCCAGGACCACCTTGAAATTGAGCTTGCTCAATGGTGTTGTATGCCTGGTTAAATAAAGTTGACTGACTGATTGATTGATTGATTTAATAGAGGCTGGGGTCAGTACATGTACGGCTTGTCATCAACCTAACATAATCTGCCTAGCAACAGCCTAACTACACAAATATAAATAGGGGATACGTTTTGGCCAGTGGTGGAATACATTATTTATGTGAATGAGTGGAGAATGACGTTGGATATCCTCACGAATGGCAGAGCCACGAGTGATGGTAGCTGAGGTCACTCTTCACTCACTCACATGAACTGTGTATTCCACCACCAGCCATAACGTATCTGATTTATACAATAGGACTGTGTTTTGTTTATACAATAGGACTGTGTTTTGTGCTGTTTTATTGTTTGATGATATCACCAGAGTGGAATAAATGGATTTATTCCACTATGGTGAGGATACATGTTTTTATGCAATGAGTTATTTGCTCACTCCTATTGTATAAAACCATTTGCCAGTAAAAAGGGCAATAATCCACTTCAGAATGTGTATTTCCTGAGAATTAATGTATTTCCCCGAGAATTAATGTATTTCCCAGGTGCATGGAAAGGCCCTCAGCTATTGGCCTTGTGCCTTTCAATTCACCCAAGACATGTATTTATTCTCATACATGCCCAGTCGTGGGTTATTGCTTACTTATCCAGTGCTGTATATTCATTTGCAAAGGTACCTGTGACATATGAAACACCCAGGAAATGTGCAGTACTATTTTCTGTGTAAAATATTTTATGTCATGTGGGAGGTATATGGCAAATGAGATTACAGTTTCTTTCAAATCTGCTGTTTCTGGGTGAACAAGTGGGTATGTGTAGCAGAAGTCTTTTGATCTAAAGGTTTTTGTTTTGTGATGACAGAGTCCCTTCCATAAAATAAAAGACATTTTAATGTACGCAAGGCCAAGGTCTAGGTAAGATGTTTCCAGCTGTGCAGATGGCACAGAAAACAATGCAAACTGATCATGTGAATATACATATTTGGTTTAGTCTAGTTCTGCAGTGAAGGTAGGCTCTGAGATCAAAGGGATGTCAAAGAGGCAGGGACAATGATACAAGTGAGGGGGGCTAGCCTACCTTGGATATTCTGACCATGTGTCTCTGAAAAAGTCAGAGTTCTGTTGGGACATTGCACCTGTAACATCACATGTCTGAATTTGCCATAACACACATGAAATCCCAGTGCGGGTAAAAATGCTCTGCTTGGAAATGTAGTTAATGTTTAGTGATGTTTTTCTGTGTGATCCCTTGCTTTTCAAATGTGTTATTTTTCTGTTCTGTAGTATCCTGCCAGTTAGAAACTGTACTGTATCTGCCGCCCCCCTACAAGGCTGAACATAGACAGAACTGCCTTGCTCTCTTTTCCCAGCCAACAAAAAATAAATAAATATGTAAATATTGCAGAATATTAAATGTTTTTATATACTTTGTGCTTTCTGTGACTAAGGCTTTTTAGGTATAGATGTAACCCCTAGGTGGTGCTAGCCCAAGGGCTACTACCCCTGCCTGCGTGGCTAGTTGCAGGTTAAGAGGCCTAGGTACTGAAACGGGTGCCTCCACCCAGAGGTCAGGGTTGTTAGTGGTCAAGCTAACCTGGGCACCACCCTCCAGAACACTGTAACCCCCCTCTTTTCCTTCTAGTGGCCTGAACAATATACAATGATCACTTTCACAATGACCCTTATTCACCATGCAATTACCCACATTGTTTGCACTTACCACCAAGGCTGGATCCTCAAGCTCGACCCTGGAGACCCCTGTAAAACAAGGTTATGCACGGCAAATAGCAACAGTACAGTACTTTTGGCACAAACTGGAACCACAGTCAGGTTAAATGCAAAAAAAGAGTTAGATCTGATTTATTCAGGGGACTTGAACAAAGAAGGGGTGTAATCAGGTTGATTTGCTTAAAGGCGATATCAATCCGACAGTTATGCATGCACTTCAGAGTCCCTACACAGTCACACACTCTGGGTACCCAGGTAGAAAAATGGTGGTCTAGCCAGGAACGTTGCCCGGGGTAGGCTGGTGTCACAGCTGGTTGGGGTCCTGTGATGGAAGAAAGCAACATGCACTACACATACTATTTGTAATCCGGGGCCGGAGGGCTCAGTTCATGACAGAAAAGATAAAGCAATCAGATGACAACGCTTTAGATTTAGCCGTTGTTGCAGGGAGCTACCCTGATGTTTACTCATGATACCCAATACAGGACACAGGCAGGATGAAATTGAGACAGCAGGTTGTTGAACTGGAGTGCCAGGAGAAGCAGGGCCCACATGAATCACCGAGGCATTGTTCCTGTTCAAAGCGTTGAGCAGGGGGCTGATCCCCAGGCAGGTCTCTCATCGATGGCTTTCTCTCTGTGTGGCGGGTAGTCTGGCTGGCCAGTGTGGCAAGGTCCAGGCCAAATGGAGATGCAAACAGATTCAGTCCATGGAAGCTGGATGCAGCCTCCAGCAAGCAGAACACAGTTCAGCACACAGTGGGGAACCAAATCACGACCCACTACCAGCACACAGCACATTTACATGTACGAAATTGTACTGTACCAGGCAGATTGCTATCCGGTTGCAATTACAGAGTCTCTGCACAAACTGGGAGTTCAGAGGTGGCTGGAAATCCTGACAGGCCAATCGCATTCAGCAAATCTTCGGTCTTCTTCAGGTTAAAGCCTGGTCACAGTCCAGTGGCTTAAATCGTCCTCACAACTCGGATTCAGTCCGAATCAACTCTATGTTCCCTCCCAGGGACAGCAGTCAGACAGGCAGGCTGAAACTTAGCCCTTTCGCAGCTCTCCTACGCGAATCCCCGCAGGACTGCTGCCTGACTATCTCGAGCTGTTACTCCTTCACTTCCCAACTCAGATCTGAAGCTACCTGCAAGCAGCCTAGGACTTTCCCCAGGATCCAAAAGGTTCGGTTGGCTGATTCCTCTGTCAGACACAACAAGTGCTCCCCCTCCAGGTTCATTTAGGTACCAAAATGCAAAAACTACAATTCCTACAGAATTTTGCTTCCACAGGACCCCTGGGGACAGGCTCCATTTTAAAGTCCCCAACGGTACTGACTGGTCCATTTCAGCAGTCCAGGACCAAGATGTTGGAAACAAACAGAACTGTCTATGCTGCAAAGAAGGCAAGTTAGACAAACTACAATATCTTTATCCTTTTAACACATAATCAGCAAACAAGTACATCTTTTAACAGAGCTTCCTCTGTGCAAATAGCAATGGCAGAACGAAGCGATTATCTGGCAGCCTGAGCGGGAGTCTAGCACAGAAACACTCAGCCCCCTCCCAGATTAATTATAACCGCAATCTAGGCAGCTCTTAAAGAGACAGTACACAGAGACTATACAGGCACTCTCTGGCAACAACATTTAAAACTGCTAAAACGCAGAACACCAGCCTGGCAGTGAGCACTTAGGCAAGCTCAAGGAAGACTTTTCGGGAACCCCCATTTGTAGGGGGTTACACAGATAACCTAGGGTAAATGGGCAAGTCAATAATCCGTTTCCTAGGAGACAGGTTACTAAGCTACTGCATCTAAAGCAAGGTGCTCTCAGCTGCGAGTAAAGGGGCGGGTTATTTGCCTTTTGGTAAAAGGCACTGTACTGTTTGAGCAGTGACTCTGGTGGGATTCAGACCTAAAGATACCCTGAGTGCGAGTCAAGCTGGGTGATGGCAGCATGAGCATACCAGGCATCTGAAGGGTTGTGTACACTGGTAGCATGGTACAGACTGAGTTCTGGGAGGGAACTAGTCTCTGTGACAGTACCAGTTTGCATTCCATAGTCTTCTTAAAAGCTCTTTAGGTGTCTTAACCACAACCCAAAGTGAACAGAGCAGGCAGACAGTGACCTTGCTAAAGTCACTGTTACACTAGGATAATCAGAATGACTTGCATATAAACCTGCAGCAGTGCCAGCCACAATGCAGTGCAGTAACTTGCAGAAAATGACATGTCACAAAATACTGCATGACAAAAGGGCTTAATTGCCATTGAATTACACTGTTCCCTGCAGCATACTGCATCATTTTGCAGTAATACTGCAAGGTACCGTGTTGCATCTTGGCTGGCACCACTGTAGAATACTGTATATGAAAGAGGTTCCCATTTTCATATTTATACAAGTTTACTAACTGGGAGAAATATAACTGCATGCACAGAAGTATCAGATAAGTAGTCTGAGATTATTATGCAACATTGGCTTTTTGGCAATTCATACTTTGTATCACAGCTCAGAAACCACCATCATGAAGTGCCACAGAGCTTGGTCATATGATTAAAAAAGAATAAGCCCCCCCCCAGCTGGTGAGGATTCTACCCTTGGAGATGCCACAGACAGCTTGGCCACTTGGCTAAAGCAACCTCCGGGAAAATGAAATTTAAATACCTGCGTGACAGACTGGCCCTTCTCTGACTCAGCCTGTACAAGTTACCAGTTTTCTCAATACTTCAGTAGCTGCCACCACTCAGCTCAGGCACACTTCTGTGGTATCTCCAGGTTGCTTTCCTTCAGAGCCACTGCTCACACAGCACGATGCTCCTTGCTCAAAGTCACATGACCCACCCCTATCTGTCACAGCTGAGAACCCCAAGCTTTAGAAATACGATATGGTAATGGAAACGTTCTCCTCGGTGCCAGAAATACAGTTATTGTCAGTTACAATATAAAGCAGTTAGCTGCACCCCAGAGGAATCAATCGCAGAAACATGATATATATAAAATCATAATTTTTAGTATTTCAAAATAATTATATAGATATTACAGGATATTACAACAAACTATAGCGAACAGTAATTCTAGAGAAATGGAAAGAAATGTGTTTTGAGCCATAGGTTACAAACAGAATAACTCTCTCTCTCTCACTAACAAAGTAGATTAGCTTACCACAAGACACTTTGAGTCAAGGCAGACATGAACTTTTAGAGGGCAGTTTGTTCATAGTCCCAAACCTAACTAATCCTGTTAGGCCCTGTCAGACCTAAAACTCTAGTTGTACTCCCCATGACACATCATCTAGTATGTCACACTGACATCACAGATTCAGAATCTTTTGTTTGATGTTGGGGGCTAGGAACCAGCTTGCACCAGGCCAGCCTGTTGTACGATTACCATGAGCTCCTACAGGAATGTGTGTGTTGGCTAGCTGCTTCCTGGCATGAAAGACACTCCCAGTCCTTACCCATATTTCAAAGGTCAAAAACTGGACAGCCCTAATTCATAAATTTATAACCAGGCCCCATTTTTTCTGCCCCCCTTCTGATAGTCACTGATAAGAAAGCCTCACTGTTTCTAATATCTGCTAACTTCAAATTGTTATACTTGCAGTGAAATACAGTACAGGTACCAAGTAAATTGTTACAACCTGTGAACTTTCTTTCTCTGGCTACTGGTCACAAGGCTGTCATAGCAATGGGAACTTCCCTCCTGGGCTTCCATACAGGCAGGAAGTAGATTTCCAACACAGAAGCACGGGCTGGTTTTCACGTGGCGTGAAAGTTACACTTGGTGATTCAGGTTGTTCCTGCGAGGAAACCACTGGCACAGAACAGCCACCCAAGTCTGTCTCATGTGGATCATGGCCCATGTTATGTCTGCCAAAGATACCATTGCCCCGATTAGTTGCATAAACAGCTGGGTTAGTAGTCTGGTCCCCTGTCAAAATCAGGGAAGGAGCATCAAAATATCTAGATATTTTGGGTCAGTTGGGTCCTAAAGTCCACCACCTGGGCATACAGTCATCTGGGCAGTTCCAGAGGGCTCTTCTGATGACTGATCATAAATTCACATAATGTTAAGCAGTTGATGACAGAAGATTCTGCCTGTCAGGCCTGCTGGCGAAGCAACACTCAAAACAAGGCTGTTGTTGTCCAAATAGTGTTAACACCTGCATCTCCACTTTGGAGGCATCATGCAATCACCATCTGTATAACGTTGGATAAGCCCCTATCCTGTGTCTGAGTTGGTACAGACTCTATGGAACATTTGTGCAGTAAAACCAGTAAGGTTTCAGTATCACTACCCTTTTGGCCGGGTCTGAAGGCATCGGAGATGGGATGACGTGAGGGACCAATGGTTTGGAATCAGATCCTATGAAATAACTCAGTGCGACAATCTCCCAGACCCATCTGATGGCTGTTGAGGGGACTCAATGCTAGATAATCTTCCCCCAGAGCATAAACATGTCCAGTCTGTCTCAGTACGAGAAGGTCCTGGCTGAACCTCTGGATTTGCAGTTGCAGTTACTTCCTCCCCAGGTGTTGCATTGGTTGCTAGATCTGTGAACCATGATCATTGTTTGCTCTACCCTCTGTTCTGGTTTCCTGAGCTGCCAGAAGGGAACTGGCCACAAAATGGCTTCTTGAACTGTACAAATCATTTCCTCTCCCTGCTCTTGGATGGTGGTAGATGGACCTTCGCTGACTCTCTAAATCCTTTACTATGTCTGTAAGTGCAGTGCAGAACACAAGACTTTCTTAATAAGGCAAGGTAACCAAAAGGATCTTGAAGGATGTATCTACTTGCCAGGCCCTTAACCACAGGTTCCTTCTAGCAGAGGGTTCACAGAATATGGCTCATACTGACCACCATACAGCCTCTTCTTAACCAATCACTGTATAAGCTGAGGCTAGTCTCACGGAGTCACAAACTGGAAAGGAGATCCTTGTTCTTCTCTGCTTCCTCAGCCTGTGCATACGCTAGGCCTGTGACCCATGAAAGTGCACCTTGTTGCCTTCATAGAAGCCGCTGTGGTCTGAAACACTTTCTTTAAGGAGTTAGCCACCAGAGGGCTCACCAAGTCCCTGATGTGTGCTCCTCCATCAGCCTGAATGATTGTTTTCTTAGTTTTCTTTGTTAAGGATGGTATCATTGAATCTATTTTTGGAAGGCTTAACCAGGTATCTGATGGTTTTTCCTCATTCCTCAATAGTCAGTTTGCGCATTGTGGGCACGGGATACTTCTTTTCCAGCCCTTGCCACTCCCTGTGAGCAGGTCTGTGAGGGCTGTCAGAATAGAAAAGGCATTCCCTGTCTTGGCAGATTCTGACACCTTGAAAGATGGGGTTTCCTCTTCTTAGACTGCCTCCACCAGATTCAGATGCAGCACAACTAGCAACTTCTTGATAAAGAAGTAGAGGAAGAAAGAGACCTTTCCCATTTCTTTTCTTCTTAGAAAGGTATATACATGCTTCATCACTTTCTGACCATGATGGGTACCCATTTCTTGGTGTGGTGAAGTTAAAGGATGCCTAAACAACATTCTGACAACAAACTATTCAAAAATCTGACTTCATAGGGGACTAAAGAAAAGGCTGCTGTATTCATAAATTATATAAATGTAGTTTTAGCATTAATCTAAATGTGGTTCCAAAGCATTTGAAAAATGTAAAATAAGCCTTACAATTTAAAAAAAAACTGCCTTACCTGCTTCCTAAAATGGCTGCCAAATGTGTTAAGTGATGACATCACTGCAGCCAGAGTCAGAGAGCTATATGGCTGTCCATAGTGCTAACTAGTTCTTTTTTCCCCTTTGTATTGAATTGTTGCACTAAAATGGCCAAAACCATGTGCATTATTTTGTATAATACACATGTTAGGCTATGGTTCTGTTCATTTTGTTTACATTAATATGCTGAAATTGTGTTTTAATCCAACTGACTTTCTCTTTGGCAAACCACAGTGCAGTACCAATCTTAAATAACCACCTGGTGGACTAGTGGTTATGGCAGATCCAGGCTGTTACAATGGGGGGTTCTGGGGTGGTGTGCATACTCCATTTTCACTTTTTAACATTTGTATTAAACCTTTATATTGTCCGCTATTATTCTTTTTTAGTACTTTTTTTTTTTTTTAAACAGAACCTAAAAATGTAATCCAAAGTTTTGAATGTAAACATTTGTACAATCAATAAATCAGACTTCTTCAACAAAGTGAAATGCAGCAGCAGCAGCAGCAAGTAAGTAACAATGGGGGGGAGGGTGCACCCTTCACCACCCCTTAGATCCACCACTTGTTCATAGCAAAGTTCCTGTGTAGTCCAATGCCAGAGTTCATACTTTCTTGGAAATCAAAAATATGCTTGTCTTCTATTCTTTTTCCATGGGAAATAATAATAATAATAATAATAATAATAATAATCAGCATTTATATAGTGCGTTTCATACACATTGTATCCCAAAGTGTTTTACAAGCAATGCTAGACTGGTAGTGAAGTGACTGTACGTATAGTGGCAGCCATTTTGCACATTGATACCCACACACAGCCTTGGACAATTGCATGAACTGGTTTTATGGAAAGGGGAATGCTGGCCAGGGAATTGGGGTCAGGTGGTGATCATGGTGCTGGCAGCCATACATCTTACATCTCACAGTGATCTGCTCATATTTTTTCCCCTTCTGTCATCCCCCTTAACCTGAATACAGCAGTACCTTGCAGCAGTGGCCTTCTCAGTCCCCCCTAGTATTCATTCTTCAGTCCTTCTCCCCACACCAAAAACTGGTGAGCTCATCACCCTTCTGCATCATGAATGCAGGTAGTACACTCCCCAGGTTTTTTTGACATATCAAAAATAAACAAATATTTCCAGTAAGTCAGGCTGATAGTAGCAGGGAAAAGGGGGAAAGGTGGGCTTTCCTGTCCTTAAAAGATCTAGGCTACCTTTGATTAGGCACTATTAAATGATAGGTGTACACATCATTATGTATATCATTTAATAGTGTCTAATCATAGGTGGCTTAGATCTTATATGGGTAGGAAAGCCTATTTTTCTCTTGTGCCCTGCTGCTATCAGCCTGGCTTACCAGAAGATGATGTTTATTATCAATATGTAAAAATAACATGGGAGACTGTACTAACCACATTCATGACACAGAAGGGTGGTGAGCTCACCAGTTTTTGGTGTGGAGAGCAGGAGAGAAGAATGAATGCCAGACAGGGACTGAAGAGGCCATTCCAGCAGGGTACAGCTACATTCAGGTTAGGGGAAGACAGGAAGGGGGACGCTGAGCAGATCATTGTGATCACTACTCGACTGTGAATGAGAGCAGCCAGCAATGACAAATACTCAGAGTGGCAGGGCTGTACCTAAACTATTACTTGAATTCAGTGTAGGGAGATTACTCTCGGGGGTGGGGGGGTGGTGTTGACATTTGTTAGGACAGTATCGAGGGAGCTGTGTATAGCTCATTCAAGATTCGGAAGGGTGGTAGCCGGCCAACTCGCATTGTGGAGTACGGCACAGAAAAGTACTGGAGAAGAATTGCCGGGAACTGTCCTGTGGGCTTCTGCAGATCACAGGTAAAGGAGTAGACCGACACTGGAAGTCAGGTGGATTCGCTCAAGGCATTAGTATGCCTCTCCTGCTAATAATATTGTTATCCGTAGTAAGTGCAGCCCTTATGAGGGCATGAGCAGCAGTTGTTCTGGTGTGTCCTGATGCTTAATGCTTGGCCCTCCAGGAAGACACGACAGGGGGACTGTACATACTCTGAAGACAACCATAAAGCACGCTCATTTTGTGGGCAATGCAGAGGTTAGAGCGTGCTGGTTTGGGGAGGTGTGGCACCCCTTTCAGCGTGCTCCCTTCCACCACCGGTGAAATTTCCTGGGTGGAAGCACTTTATTTAAAAGAAGCCAATTAGGCAATGCACTTCATATTTATGAATAGCCACTGCAGGCATTTCAGAGCTAAGAAGCTAGTGTAGGGACTATACCGAATAGCTCCCACCGTGAAGTGGGGGTATAACTTGCTCACATTGGAATTCCAATCTGAAAACTAAGAGGACCCCCTTTTTTCATGGAGTTTAAAGTAAGTAAAGCCAATAGGCAGTTAAATTGTTTAAATTCTAATATGTGCCATGTTTTTTTTTTGTGGGGGGGCGGGTTGTGCACTGGTAATTTGTTTTTGATTTTGGACTGTAAATACTACCTTCACTGTGCAGAATGGTGGTGAGTCACTCAATGTTTACTGTGGGAGCAGAAGTCAAACATTGAGAAAGAGGACTGGGGAGTGATTCAGGAGGCACTTTTTAACAGTGCCAGCTGATGAAGCATATCAGTATAGGTGTGCACAACTCTCTGAGGTACAAGATTACAATCTGAGCTGTGATAATTCTCTTCATGAGACCATAAACTCACATGCATCCCCAGACAGTACTAAGGATAGAGTATGGATGGTGGGGTGTTCAACAGAAGGCAGGCTAGGTGCAGGGGGTTCACATGGAAAAAGAGAAGCTTATTTGTGGATTACCAAGAAAGCATGAGCTTTGGAATTGGACCAGACCAGTACTTTGCTACAAAATTCAGGGCATCACATAACCACTAGATCATCAGATATTTGAAGTACTGTACTGCAGTTAGCCAGAGAGAAAGTCAGCTGGATTACAAAACATTTTCAGCAAGTTAAAGTAAAATGAACAAACCATAGCCTAATATGCGTACTGATCAAAATAACCCACGTGTTAACACAAAGTGTTAATCATTCTGGTGAAACAATTCAAAACAAAGGGGGAAAGAACTATTTAGCACTATAGGGAGCCACTGGGTCTCTGCCTCTAGCAATTATGTCATCATGATTCATTACTTAACACACTTGGCAGACATTTTAGGGGGCAGGCAAGGCTGTTTTTGAGAGTGAAAGGCTGATGTTTACATTTTTCAAAAGCTACGAAACTGCATTTATGTTATTTACATATGTAACCCCTAGGTGGTGCTACCCCAAGGGATATTACCCCTGCCTACGTGACCAGGTGCAGGTTGAGGGCCTGGGTACTGAAAATGGGTGCCTCCCCACTGAGGACAGGGTTAGTGGTAGCGTAGCTAACCTTGGTACAGCCCTCCGGGACACTGTTACCCCCCTCTTTTCCCTCTAGTGGCCTAAATAGTTCACAGAATACACAATTGCAATTGACACCTGACAACAGTTTTAACCCCACACTTGTTGCACTTACCACCAGGTCTGATTCAGCTGGCTTGGCTCTGGAGACCCCCTGCAAAATAAAATTTAGCACAACAACCAACTGTATTTCAATACTGTTTGTACAGAGGTACCCCACAACCTGTTTCAATGCAAAAAGATTTGGATCCGATTTATTTAAGGGGCAGTAACAAGGAAGGGGGCAAAATCTAATGGTTGATTCAAGATCTGAAAGGTTCAGGCTATAAGGCATGCACTTAAAGGTCCCTGTAGCACAATTACACACACCCTGGGTACCCAGTTGGAACTACAGGCTAGCCAGAAGCATTGCCCGGGTTAGGCCGGCATTGCAGCTGGTTGGGGCCCTGTGATGGAAAGAAAACATGTATGCACTTTAACCCACAATTTGTAATCTGGAGCCAGATGGCTCAGTCCAAAATGATTAGCAACAACAATTAAATAAGTTGACACACTTTGATTTGAGCTTTGTTGCAGGAAGCTACCCTGGTGTTTACTCACGCTACCCAGTACAGGATGCAGGCTGGATGATATGGAGACCTCTGGATGAACAGCTGGATGGCCAGGAGAAGCAGGGCCCACACGAACCACCGTGGTGCCGATCCTGTTCATCGGTGTTGAGCAGGGAGCCGAATCCCCAGGCAGGTCTCTCATCAACTGTTTCTCTGCGGCGTGAGCGGCTGTCTGGGCTTAGATGGCAAGGCCCAGACCGGGTGAACAGTTCAGAAACAGTCCAGTAAGTGCTGGATACAGTTTCCATTCAAGCAGCTGGGAACCAAATCGTGACCCACTGTCAGCATTCAGCACACTTATAGTAACAGCAAGGTAAATACCACAGTTCGGATGACAGTCCGGTTGCAATTCAGTGTCTCTGCACAAACCATACACTCTGCGGCAGTATCAAGTCCTGACAGGCCGACTGCACCGAGGCAAATCTTCGGTCCACTTCAGGGAAATTCAGTTCATCACAAATCAGGTTCTGATCACAAAAGCTGCAATTTCGGAAGTCCGATCTCAGGCTCAAGGTCTCTTCACTTATGAAGATGGTGGCAGGCAGGCCAAACACAGTCTACCTGCCGAGTTCCCCTGTGCACCACACAGGAGCAGCTGCTCGAATCTCTTGAGCTGTTCACTCTTTCGACTCTAACTCCAGACTAAACAATCTGCTGCAGGCAGCACCGGGACTTCTTCTGATCCAAAAGGGTTCGGCTGGTTGATACATCTGTCTGTCAAAGCAAGGGCTCCCCCCTCCATGTCCATTTAGGCGCCAAAAAGCAAAAACTACAATTCCTACAGAAATTCACTCCCACAAGACCCTGGGGACAGTCTCCATTTTAGGGTCCCCAAAGGTACTGATTGGTCCAAACTACCAGTCCAGAACCAAGATGGTGGTGAGTAACAGAAATGTCCATGCTGCAAAGAAAGGCAGGTCAGACAAACTACAATATTATTATTGTTATTGCAGATAATCAGTAAACAGTCACAAATTCTTGTAGGGCTCCCTCTGCACAATTAGCGATGGCAGAATGGAGCAATAATACAGCAGCCCAGGCGGAACTCGAGTCTGAAACTACTTGGCCACTACCCAGATTAATTATACTCTACAAAATAGGCAGCTCTTAAAGAGACAGGCACGGAGGCTAACAGGCCACTCGCATGCATACACTTTTAAATTGCTGCAGACACAGAATGCCAGCCTGGCAGTGGGCATTTAGGCAAGCCCATGGAAGATTTTTGGGAACCCTCATTTGTAGGGGGGGTTACACCTAAAATGCAGTCTTAGCATAAATGTAAACAGCAGCCTTTACTTTACCTCGCAATGATGCTAGATTTTGGAGTTTGCAGTTTTAGAAAACTGCTTGTTTAGGTACCCTTTATGCATTTGTAACCCCCTTGTTACCCAGGGTTACTAGAATCCCAGTAAGACCTAGTGCTAAGCAGGGAAGGCAGCTTGTGAAACTCCAGTTAAATGGGTTTCACACTGTCTCACTCTGTTCTCAGTCTCAGCTGAGACTGAGGGATGACATCACCATAGAACTATCACAGCTGCATGAGCCACAATGGAATCTGCAGCAG
Organism: Neoceratodus forsteri; assembly: GCA_016271365.2. Classification (NCBI taxonomy): domain Eukaryota; kingdom Metazoa; phylum Chordata; order Ceratodontiformes; family Ceratodontidae; genus Neoceratodus; species Neoceratodus forsteri. The sequence continues at coordinate 1,278,021,396 of CM057459.1, read as the reverse complement.
GGAGCTGGAATAGAATGTTGGGAGGTTTGAACAGTGGTATGTAGGTCATTTGGTGTTTGGAACTTGCTGAGGGAGCAGCACAGCAGCTCTGTGTAGGCTCTGGGAGCCTCAGCCCTGACATAGGGCTACATTTAGGTGAAAAAGGTGTGTGTTTCCACCTTAAGAGAGACACAGGAGATAATTGTAAAGTGGTGGAGACCGCTGTTTCGGGTTTCAGTGCCCCCTCCCTCCGGGGATGGGGGCAGAAAAGGTTGTCTTATGGCCCCAAGGCAACCCCTGGTCTTGCTACTAGTGGAGAAGCTGCCTATTTGTTCCAGAGTTTTTGGGAAACAAGAAGATTTGTGAATCGCCTGTGGGGCACCTGCAAGGGTGAGTTTCTGTTCTTCCTAAAGGGCCTATGTTTTTCACCCTGGGACTTGTGTGATAGTGGGGATTGGACTACTGAAATAGTGGGAGGCCTAGAGTAATAGGCTTAGCCAAAAAGTAAAAGTATGTTCAAGTCCAGCACTTATGGGAAGTCAAGATATGTAGAGGAGATGTGACGTACATCTACCCAGTAATCTACATTGCCAAGCTTTCAGTAAAAGAGATGTTTAGTTTCCAGAGAAATGGCCAGGTATGGACTGTGGGAGCTGGAGGTGGGAGACCCCCTACCCCCATCTTTAGTGACCAGGTCCACCTCTACGGATTTGCTCTGTGGATTTCTACTTTGCCTCATGCACTTGGCCAGTGATGAGGGAAGTACCCAGATGTGGGATTGGAAGGAAAATTCCCTCTGGGAGTCGAAGGCTCTAAGGTGGTTTGGGGAGCCACAACAGGATAATTGGTTCATTTCCCAAAATGGACTGTGGATCAAGTGGCTGGCGGGGGAACCGGGCCAGTGGGGAAAACCCAAGTAGTGTACAAGTCGGGCTGTGTACCCAAAGCTGCGTGCAAGTCCGGGCTGTGTGCCTGGTGGGTTCAGAGCCTGAGGGCTGGAAATAGTAAAGAAGTGTTCTGTTGTCCTCTAATCTGCATTACCAGGAATGTAGCCCCGTGGGGGTCCATCTATGCTTTGTTTGTTCAGATTGGATGTGAATAAAAACCACACTGTAGAATCCCATTCATGGTTCTGGACATTACAGTTATTGCTTCCTGTGTTCGGATTTACTTGGGTGCCCCTGTGCAGAGTAGCCAAACCTAGGTCCCCTGTGCCGAGTAACCTCTTCCTCCATGAACCCAGTCCCCACCAGGTACTGCTGTCAGCTTCAACAACATGCCACCTGTCGTTTTTGCTAAAAGGCAGGGGTCTGGGGCTTACACATTGCCTTAGCCATAGATTCACGCTTTAGGCACAGGGATCTGGCAAACGTGGCCTGCAGGGCAACTTGCAGTTAAAGCACTTTCTCCCCCTGTAGTCTTTCCATCAGGGGGAAGTGCTCCCGGACTTCTTCACAGTATGCGACCCAGATGTCATTGTGACAAAGAGGCAGGTATAGAGATACAGCAATAAAAGCTGTTGCCCTGATCTGCGCTGTTTCAAGAGGCAAGCCACGAACCTGGGGCAAGTCTTCTGTCTTACTTGGAAGGAGGGTCCAATGCTAAAGGTCTGTGGTGCTTTAAGGGTTAAAAGATGCCCCTGCCCCCTTTCACTACAGTGCCTGAGGTTAAGGAAAGACTTTGTAGAGAATGAGCTGATCCCAAGCAAAGAAGTCAGCCCCACAGTGCATTGCATGCAATTCCAAAACTAAGTAAGCCTCCAATGAGTCCCTGGATCAATCGTGCTGACTGAGGGGGTGGGGGTCCTGGTCACAGTTGTGTGAGTCTGGCTCTGAACATCCTTGGACCCCTATTTTGTCACATGCTTGGGGGTGGGCAAAACACTTTCTTGGTGTCTGTTAGTCCTTTGATGGGCTGCAGAAAACAGTAGAAGATGAGAGGAGGAGCAAGGAGGAATCTGCACACTTTTTAGCCACACAGCTGCACTAGATGACACCTGCACAGCTCAATGAGTCTTGGCATGCAGGCAGTGCTGACACATCTGGCAGGGATTACCCTGCTTCTTGTCTCCATCCGGCATGTCGGGTGACTTTCTCGTGGTTGCAACAGATGGTGCCTGAACAGCACAGCAGGTCTTCGCATGCAAGCAGTGCTGACTCAGAGGTGGCAAGGATTGTCCTGCTTGTTGTCCTCTGCCAGCTGGGTTGATGCCTTATTGCACATGCATTGCTATCTCAGATGTGGTGGAGACTGCCCTGCTCATTATCCCAGGATGACTTGCTCATTCGATTCTCCCCCCCAGGCCCCTAATACTCACTGTGCACTGGTCCGGGAACTTTTCCTGAAGGTTATCTCACCCTGGTTGCGGCTGGCTACCCTGATCACTGACATCACTGCAGATGCTCTGCATCTCTGTCAGCACGCAGGTCGCTCCTCAGGCTGCAGTACCAGATCAAAGAGGGGTTTGCAACTACACTATGCTTGGAGTACTGAATGGAGGGGTCCACTGTTTGCAACTAGGTAATGCCTGGATCCCCAGCTACTGGGTCATGGTAGCCACCAGCTACATGTGCAGGGTCACCAGCTACTCATGCAGGGAAGGTACAGAATGGAGGTCTCCCTAGCACGCTGTCTCACCTGTGCACACAAGAATCCCCTGGGGGACTGTAATCCACATTAGGATAACAACCAAAACAAGTCTAGAGCAAAAGATAAGTAAAGTAAAATCTTACACTGCTGCTGTGTCTGGAGCTGCCTACCCCATGGAGGCAGGAAGAAGACTGGCACAGTCCACAGGGGCATAAGCCTGGGCTCCTGTGTCAAAAGTCTACATCCTACCTATGCGGAAGCCCTGCAGGGAAGATACCAGTACTACTGTATGTCACAACAGCAAGAGAACAATGGTGAGCATCATAACAGCGACGCAAAATCAGTGCCAATCAAAACAGTAACCTGAACAATAGTGATAGTTACAACGGCGAACCAGCACAAAGATAGGAATGGTACTTAGGGATGGAGAAAGTCAGGGGAGGCAGATAAATTATTCCTACTCTGGGGGAACGCAACTTGGGGAGGAGTAGAAAGTCGGGGGGGAACAGATCAATTTTTCCCACTCAGAGTGGGGCTGCAACTCAGAGAGGGGGACAAATTACACATTATCACCCCAGGGGATGCAACTCAGGGAGGGACAAAGTCTGGATAGGAAGGTCGCATGGCAACCCCAAAAAAAAAAAAAAAAAAAAAAAAACAACATGGTGCGTTGAGACTCGAACCTGGGTCAGCTACACGTACCAACGCCATTCACAGACTGTCACTCTAACCTCCATGCCACAAGGATTATGGAGCCATAAGGATGGTGAAGCAGCACACATTCACAAATTTACAGTACCCGGCTTCACTAAATACTACTACTTACATGGCTCAATAACCATTCATTGTAATTACCACTTTGGCAATATCACATTCACTCGCTGTAATTCACTCACTCTTACTGACTCGCTCTTGTGATGAGATACCAAAGATACCAGTGATACAACAGCCCTGCAACCAGCACTAGGAGAGACAGAAATCAAACATACATAAAAACATTTGATTTTGCAGAAAAAGACCCAGCGCCAGGTCTATCCAGTCTGCCCATTTCCCTGCCTAACTCCATGCTTGATCTAATGCTGTGCTGGATTTTATTTGTTTTATTGTTGGTAAACCTGATAAGTTCTCCGAGCTAAAAGCCCATTTTCATGAATGACCAGGTACAAGAACACAAGTATAAATACAATAATGAACAATAGATACAATTAACATTTACAATGCTAAAAAACATTCACAGATATTATTTTCCAAGGAATATGATCTAAACCACTGCTTGAATGACTGAATTGAAGAAGAAATAACAGCTGCAGGAAGAAGATAAAAAAATTGGGGGAGGGGGGCATGCAAAGCGAGGATCTCTGGCCAAAAGTAGTAAACACGTGTGTGACCAGGAAATGAAAAACAATAGAACACCTACGAAAAACATCTTTGTTAGTTAATGTAAATAACTCCTGTATCGATGAACAAACCAAATTCAGAAAATGCTTTCCAAAAAGGTACCAATTTGATAGTAAATATGTTGTTTAAATGAGGGCCACTGTAATGCAGAGAAAACAGTGCAATGATGAGTGCTTGCTGGCACTTACAATGCACAATAAGCTATCTTTTTTTATATATATTTATTTTATTTATTTATTGAAATTTCGGCTAACACCTTTGAGAACAAGCTCATTTCATAGGTTCCACGTCAGACAAACAATACATATTGGGAAAGTAAAAGACGGAGAACAAATAAAACAAGGAATCAAACAAGACATTACAAGCGTGTGAGAGAAGTTCCAATACATGTGGCATTGTACAATGTATGCCATGGTGCATCTTTGATTAAACCTGGAATTCAAAGGGTCATATTTGAGGGGGTGGGGTCTTATGAAACGACCCTATACAGGAAAATGAGAACAGACTCGGCCTAATATCTAATAATCAACAAGGTAAGGGATGGCATCAGCCCTGGGGCCTTATCAGAGGTGAGAAGGTATGGGACAAAGCATTTTAAAGTGAGCAAGGGTGCTCAGGAAATATAACAGGGAGGAGGGGGGATGGGGGAATCGGGGAAAGCCATTGAGGGGTGAGGGGAAAGAGTGGAAGGGATCAAGAGAAAAAGTGAAGGAGAATGATTAGCAACTTAGAACAGTTATGTACATGCTGAGAACAGTTATGCATAAGGTCAGGATAGCATAAGGTTAGAGTAAGTGCTGCTCACATGAAGGAAGGTTATTAGAAGCAGTCACAACTGGCATCAGCAACTAGCTGTTGCTTAATGTTAACCTTGAACAAGCCCAAGGTGAATGCTGAAGTGATGTCATGGTGCAGCGAGTTCATCCATAGCGGGGCACGGTAGACAAAGGACCTTTGTCCCAGAGAAGTGTGACAGTGGGGTATATAAAAAATCTGGCTAGTACAACTTCTGGTGGTTGATAGTTGGGGTAATAAGCTTTTGCACTCCTGGGGGCATTTTGCCTAAGCTTACTTTTTTGGACAGTAAACATGTTTGGTTCACGAGTCTACCTTTGAATTGGAGCCAGTCAGCCTGAGCGTACATGTCGCAGGTATGGGACAGACGGGCTGAGCCGGTAAGGAGCTGGCATGCTTTGTTGAGTGCAACTATGATGCGCGAAGGGTTGTTTCAGTAGCTGATCCATAGATTGGTAAGCCGTAATCAATAAGCGAGACAAGAGAACTTTGAATGGCCAGGTTAAGACCCTCTGGGTCAAACATTGCTTATGCCTATAAAGTACTCTCACCTTTGACAGCACTCCACTATTAGCAGAAGAATAAAGTATAAGACCATAATCAATGGAAAAAAGAAAACTTTGAGCAACAAGCTTTTTTGTACTTGGAAGAGAAATACAGAATTAAGATGATATAATACATCCAGTTTAAGAGGAGTGTTCTTTAATAACCAAGTAATGTTTTATTCATATTAAAGAGTGCTGGCAAGGGTGAGAACAAGGGATGTGAACTCAGAGACTTGTTTGATAACAGAGTCATTCAAGGATTTAATAGACAGAGCTGATGAACTTAAACATTTTTTTTTGGGGGGGGGTTACTCAACATCATGGACTTTGTATTCATGCATTAAGTGCGAAATGATGGTTAACAAACCAGTTTTAAAAAGGTGTCAAACCCTTACTTATAGAGAAGAAACTATAGACAGATTTAAACCAGCTGTAAAAATGACAACATCGTTGGTATACAAAAGTATATAGATGGCTTGACAAACTAAGGGTAGTGTCTTCAAAAATAAAGGAAACAAAAGTGTCCCAGGGTAGATCCCTGGGGGACACCAATGTTTATAGCCATGTAAGAAGACATAGCATCCCCAATTTTTGTTACACTGCTGATGATTTTTTCAAAGTAGTTGACAAACTGAAATACGACCTCATGAGAAATACCCATGGCACTCAGAGAGGACAGTAAGGCCTCATCTATACTAGAAATTTATAGTCTAAAAGACCAATCATGATTCCACACTGCTTTACAAAAAAGAATAATATTACATGCATTAATAAATAAATATGCATTAGTACACTAATACAGGGGAACACTCTTCCTTTTAGCACTTCAAAAAAAAAAAAAAAATGGGGATGTGATCGCTCGTAACATCTCGCATTATCCCATACGGCATGAATTAATCAGCATGAGTTAACCAGTCAACAATAGACCAAGTTTCCTTGTGTAATATGCACAAGTAGGGAATAAAATCATTTGAGAAAAACTCAGAGAGAAAATGTTGTTGTAAGATTTGAAAGAGACCTTTGTCAACAAATTGTGATTAAAACCACCCACAAATATGACCTCACGATTAGGCAACAAGCTTTCCTTAGAGGGAAACATTCATGTATAGTGGCTGGCATAGTTGGAAAGCCCATGAAAATCTCTTCCAAACAAGGTACTGGGTTGAGCTGTAGCTGTAAGCGCTCCAGAGATATAGATGACCGAGTCTGTTCCATATTAATACTACGCTGCAGCCATCTGTAGAACATTATGATGTCATCAAGGAACAGACTTGGCTTAACTTAATGTAGTTAAGGAATAGCTTGTTCCTTGATGAAATCACAATGTTCTAAAATTGGCTCTAACGTCATATTAATGTTGAACAGACCCAGCTGTTTATAGCTCTAAAGTGCTTCCAGCTACAAATGAGCCCAGTACCTCATTTAAAAAGAGCTTTTCACTGGCTTGCAAACTATGATGGCTATTGGGCACGAATGTGTCCAATCAACTGAAACACTTCATCCTGGCATCCTGGCAGTATCCAGATTAGTCAAATGGTGAGCTATTTTGTGTTGCCTAGAGATGGGTAAACAGGAAGAAAATCTCAACTTTTGACCATGTGATATGATACTTAATGGGAATAATTCTCAAAATGCCATTTAAAACGATCCTCTCTGATCAACCCTAATTAAATTATGACCACTGATGGACATAACTGATGTCTGGGATTTTACAAGATAGCCATTGTTTTACAGGCCGTTACAAACTGTGTGACTAGTGGAGAACAGACAGTGAACCACACAGGAATCAGGATTAACACTTGACTTTAACTCAGGGCCATGACCAGGGTGCAAGAGATGCGGTTGCAGTAGGGCCCACAGTGTCAGGGGGCCCACTGCGTCAGAGGTCAGCGTTAAAAAAAAAAAAACACAAAACAAAAAAAAAAACTTTCTTTGTATACACTGCTTATCCATTTGAAACTGGGCCTGTCAGCAGAGGCAGCATTGTGGTGTGTACTACACATTCTAATCCCCGTTTCATGGGAATGGGTGCACAGAATAAAGAAGCAATAGGGCCCATTACTCAAAAATTCTGATCTGGGTGCCAGTATCACCAGGAGGAGCAGCTACAAATTACATTGTTCAGTCCTTGATCATGGTGCCAGCAAAGGGGGGGGGGGCAACATGGACAAACTGCTGATGCTCAACAGGACTACTGCAGAAGAACCTACAATATAAACATTTTATATGCGCTAATGGGAATTTTGACTTACTGGTGAGGAGGTAGGGCCCCACACAATATATTTTGCAGAGGGACCCTTACAGTAATCGGCATAATTATGGTTTAACTGCATCTTCAGTTCAGTCTGAACACACACATGGCTGCTGTATCAGGTTGTATCGTCCTAGCTCACTGCACTCTGTTTGCACACTAACTAAACTTCTAATTATTCTGTTCCCCACTTACATGTGTAGAGTTCCCCCAATGATTCCCTCGTGCAACTACATGCTTGATTAAGGTTCCGCTAACATACCTCTATAGAGCACCTTTATTAAATGATGCTTAATTCTACCCATCTATCCACAGTATCAATCTGATACATAATCATAGCATTTCTGATGGTTCAAACTACAATACTGAATGGTATTTCAGTGTCTGAAAAAATATACTGTAAGTTTCATAACACAATTTTTAACACATTATAAACATCAAATGGTCATACCTCTCAACCTCTCAGCATTATAAATCATAGCACTGGCCTTCAAAAATCATAGTAAAGGGCCAGAATGTGTAGCACTTTCTTATTTTAAACAATAATATGTCTACAGATAGTGGGCCCCATATAGTTAATGATAAAGACTGTTTCTTTCAACTTAGTTCAATGATGTAATAGTGTGTCCAGAAATAGCTCTAACATTATGAGGAACATCAGTAAACCTATGGAGAATAAGGGTAAGTTTGAGTGTGAAAATCATAGTGCTATATGAAATTCATAGCAGCTGAAAGGTATGCAAATGGTTCAGAGTCCATAAGTACAGTTTTATGTAACCCCCCTAGAAATGGGGGTTCCTGAAAAGTCTTCCTCGAGCTTGCCTAAATGCTCACTGCCAAGCTGGTGTCCTGCGTTTTAGCAGTTTAAATATGATTGCCAAAGTGTGCCTGTATAGCCTCTGTGTACTGTCTCTTTAAGAGCTGCCTGGATTGCAGTCATAAGTAATCTGAGAGGGAGCTCTGTTGAAAGACGTAACTATTTGCTGAAAATCATTTAGAGTGATAATGATAATGTACTTTGTCTAACCTGCCTTCTTTGCAGCAAGGCCGGTTTTGTTTATCTCCACTATGTTGGTCTTGGACTGCAAATTGGACCAATCAGTTCTGGTGGGACCTAAAATGGAGCCGGACTACAGGAGCAGTCTGGAGTCAAAATCTGTAGGAATTGTAGTTTCAGGCTTTGGGCCCCTTTTTGCACCTGAAGGGGAAGCCTTTGTTGTGACTGACAGACAGATCAGCCAACCAAACCTTTTGGATTCTGGGGAAAGTGCCTGGCTTGCTGGCAGTTGAGTCAGATCTCGGTTGGGAGCTGAAGAAGCAAAAGCTTGAGACAGTCAAGCAGCCATCTGAGTAGTTTCGCACAGGAAAACTGTGGAAAGGCCTGAGTTGTGGACTGCATGTCTGCCTGCTGCCCCTGAGAATTATTTTGGACTAAATCCAAGTTTGTGATAACAAAGTAAGCCACTGATTTTTTTTACCAGGCTCATACCTGAAGAAGACCGAAGATTTTGATGAATGCGATTGGCATGTCAGGATTTCCAGCTGCTTTTAAATCCCTGGTTTGTGCAGAGACTTTGCGATCATGACTGGAGAGTGGTTTGCCTGGTATAGTAGAATTTCCTTACATGTAAATGTGCTGTATATTGAAAGTGGGTCGTGATTTGGTTCCCCACTGTGTGAAGTGTGTTCTGCTTGCTGAAAGCTTTATCCAGCCTAACTAGACTGAATCCGCGTTCATCTCCATTCAGCCTGGGCCATGCCACGCTGGCCCTGCCAGACTACCCTACTGCACAGAGAAAGCCACCGACAAGAGACCTGCCTGGGGATCAATCCCTGCTCCACACTTGAAGAGGAATGACACCTCGGTGAATCGTGTGGGCCCTGCTTCTCCTAGCACTCCAGATTAACCACCTGCTGTCTCGATTTTCGTTCAGCCTGTGTCCAGTTTTGGGTATCGTGAGTAATCATCAGGGTAGCTCCCTGCAACATCAAACGATAACAACAAAAGAAATGCTGTGACTCAGCCAGGTCAATTTGGTGCTCACCATAAACGAGCAGCCAGCTCAGAACGATAATACAAAAGTCCAAAAGTGGTGTCACTCGGGTCTCTCCTTGTAAAAAATTAAAGATTTAACACGCCAGTAACTAACTTGTGTGTTTATTGCAAGGAGTACCAACAACAAAAAAGACTTGATTTTTCACAAGGAGAGACCCGAGAGACACCACTTTTGGACTTTTAGCTCCCTGCAACAACAGCCTAATCTAAAAGTGTGTCATCTGGTTGTCTACTTGTTTTCTTTTCATGAATTGAGCCCTCCGACTCCAGATTACAAATAGTGTGTGTTGTGCATGTTTTTTTCCATCATAAGGCCCCAATCAGCTGCAACATTCCTGGCTAGCCCACCATTCTCCATCTGGGTACCCAGAGTGTGTGACTGTTTATGGACCTTGAAGTGCATGCATAACTGTTTGACTGACACAGCCTTTAAGTAAATTAACCTGATTACTCCCTTCCCTTGTTCAAGTCCCTTAAATAAATCAGATCTAACTCTTTTTTGCATTTACCCTGACTGTGGTTCCAGTTTGTGCAAGAGTACTGTACTGCTGTTGTTTGCTGTGTATAACCTTGTTTTACAGGGGTTCCCCAGGGCAGAGCCAGAGGAAAGCCCTGGTGGTAAGTGCAAACAGTGTGGGTACTTGTGTGGTGTATCAGGGACATTGTGAAAGTGATTATTGTGTATTGTTCCAGCCGCTAGTATGGAAAGAGGGGGCTTACAGTGTCCCGGAGGGCTGTGCCCAGGTTAGCTTGACCACTACCAACCCTTACCTCCGGGTAGAGGCCCTCGTTTGAGAACTCAGGCCCCTTAACCTACTAGCCAAGCAGGCAGGGGTAGTAGCCTTTGGGATAGCGCCACCTAGGGGTTACATTTAGATCACACTACCAGTATGTTTACACATTGTCTTTCAGATAGATAGCCAGGCCTCCATATTTCTCTACCTCTTTTGATTGTACCAATTGTTCTGTTATCAGCTCAATTGGCATGTCCTGCCTTCCAAGTCTTGGGTGGTTCTGCCACACTGGGATCTGTACCATGCTGCACAACAGTGGGTGTTTTGTCTTTGCCTCATCTGTCTTCCTTTCTGTGGTGTTCAGCATGGATCTCCCTTGGCAGCTGTCTAATGACAGGCATAGGCACGGAGATGGGATTGCTTATCTTTTCAACCCCCCCACCTCCACCCACAAGCATCTCCTACCTGCAAATGTGTCTCACCAGGATCTTTGACTGAGCCTGGTCTCCCTTCATCCTCCTGCGATTTTCTTAGATGTTTTCTGTTCCATCTCAGGACATGACCATTTGTCAACTGAATCTGACAGGATTTTGGTTCAGCATGCCTCAGCACTGTTCTTCCCTGCCAATGCTTCTTTAGTTTGTCTGTTGGCTGTACTCTAACTCGTTCCCCTGGTCGGAGTTCTGGTAAATCTCTTGCTGTTTTGTTAGAACAGTACTGCTGTCTACGCTGCTGTTCTTTCAGTTGTTCTCTTACTCTGTTCTGTATCCCCAACTGAAGTAAACTTCCTCTAGGTGGTAGCAATGCTTTGCTCTCCTGTTCATTAGTCCGTACTGGACTACTTACTCCCTGTGTTGGCATATTTATTTGATACAACACATCCAAACAGGAGTAGGTCCCCCCATCTTTAGCTCTTCTCAGCAGTCTGTTATCAGTTTTTACAGCAGACTCTGCCTTACCGTTGCCAGTTGTGAGTATCCTGGGGATGACATAACATGCTGAAAGTCCCATTTTTTGTTGAACATTTTAAGCCCTTCTGATGAATACTGTGGTCCATTATCACAGCATACATTATCTGGGATGCCATACCTGGCAAAATGTGCTTTTAACGTGCGAATGACTGTCAGAAATTTGGTGTCAGGTAGATGATCAGTTTCTCACAAGTCAGAGAACTAATCCACATTTACTTCTCTCTTCCATCAAAACTGAATAAATATGTTCTGACTTTTGTAAAAGGCCTGCCAGGCACTTCATGTTACCACAAAGTCTCTTTTTGTTGACAGTCTTCTGAGGACCTATGAATGTCACACTTCCTTCAACACTCAAATGTGATGAATGTGCTCTGTGCATTATTTCAGTTCTCAGAGCCTCTGAAATCAATGCTCTTTCTCCCCGGAAAATAATTTCATCTTGCACATGTAACTCAGTTTGAAAAAACTGTCTAGGTACCCATGGCACTCGTTCCTTATTTTTCTCATGTTCTTTCAGGCAAAATCTGCATGATAACAGAACGTCTACATCTGCATTTGACTTCTGCATGTGCTTCTTTCTTTGCCTTAGAAACATAGACTTTGACGTCAGATAAGGACCTCTTGGCCCACTCAGTCATCCCATTTCCCTACCTACAGTATAAGCTGTAGATCCTAGTTAACCAACAGCCTACTTCTTCCTACCCCCCACCAGAATTGCCTTATGTCCGTCCTATGCATTCTTGAATTCCCCCAGTGTTTTTGACCCCACAACCTCCTCAGGAAGGCGGTTCCATGCATCCACCACCCTCTGCATAAAAAAATACTTCCTCACATTGCTCATAAGCCATCCCCCCTCTGTCTTCAAATTGTGCCTTGCTACATGTGTTTCCTTTATCAAGTGCTCCTCTATGGTTTGGATTCATTCCCCTGGCAATTTTGCTGCTTTGCATATCTGCAAATTTAATCCAGGGTCAGATCTACTTCCTTCAATAAACGTTCCCTTAAATGGGAATCTCGGATGCCACATACTATAGAACTTTTACAAGAATCTTTAATGTACCCAAAATTGCAACTTGCAGCCAACATCCTCAAATCTGTAACATACTTGCTAATATGTTCTCCTGATTCCTGGTTTCTTATGACAAACATATCTTTTTACTGTCTCATTCTTTTTCAGATTACAATATCCATCAAAGATGACTTACAGTTCCAGTGCTGAGCAAGATGTAGCATGGCACAATGGCCTCCTCACCCATATCATTTCCACTAAGCTGAAAAACTATCAAAATAAAAAAGTCATAACAAAAACACTTACCAGACGGAACTTACTATACTCGATAGGCAGGAGAAAGAAGACAGTGGTGGTAAACGAGGTACCAGAGACAGACTGAACGCACTCTCAGAGTCAACTCTCTGCAGCTCCTGCCATAACAATGGTCACTGAAGAACAAACTGCAGAGCAGCCCTCCAACATGACAATTCCTTCAGAATGTACGGATTTTCGCACAGAAGTTAGAGCTTTCAAGTTGGATTTGCAGAGTGGACATCGCGAAGACAGATAATAAAGTACAAGAGTTGGAACAGCACATGGGGGAAACCGACACAAGAATGGATCATCTCGAGAGGATTGTGGCACACACCCTGCAGGAATGTCAGGCCCTGCAAGACAAATGCGAGGACATGAAGAATAGTTCCCGCCAAAATAATATAAGGATCTACGGATTCCCTGAGGAGGTGGAGAGTCAGTACATGGGGGCTTTCATAGAGGGTCTTCTCAGAGATCTGCTTCAGCTTGGCCCAGAGTACCCTATAGACACAGAAAGGGCCCACCTAGCCCTGCAGTCAAAGCCTCCGAAGTCGACAAAAAGGCCAAGATCAGTGGTAATAAAATTTCTAATTTTACAGCTAAATAAGATTTGCTTATCAGAGCCTGTCAAATGAGGCAGGTTAACTTTAAAACCACCCAGCTATACTTTGACAATGATCAATGTCGGTCCACATGCTGCAAGACTGCCCTTGTTGGTGGTGAGGCAGATCTGGCTGAAGCGTGACTCTTTTCCTGCTTGTGCATTAACACGAAGGTGTGCTGCTTATGCATTTTATATTTGTGGGGACAGGCTGTAGTGAATGCTGGGGATTGTAGTTCATCTTAACAACTACACCACTGAACTGCAGTACATCCTGGTTCAGGAGGGAGTGGAGAGAGCTTGAATATCCATCCCATTATAGAGGGGTACCTGGTAGCCTGCAGTAATGCCTTTCTCCACAAAAGTGCTGTTAGAGCTCTTTTTAGTGTTTTAAGGGGGCATTTTGACCCACTGGAAGCGAGCGCTGTGTGAGTGGTCACGTGACCTGCACTACACTTCTGGGTCTGGGGGAGATAAATAAGGGAGCTCAGAGTGAGCAGGGTGAGAACGTTCACTGCGCGTGCAGACACACACCAAGACACGCACAGAGTGTCAGCAGAGGAAGAAGACAGGTAATGTTTAGCTAGCTAGTGATAAACAAAACAGTTGGGTGCTGTAACCTAGATAGATATGTAATCTATTTAGGTGTTTATTTATTTAGTTTTTGTTGACCGGGTAAGTGCACTAGACAAATCCTGCCTATTTTCAGGCGTGACCCAGGGGAGAAGGATACAGATGAAGGCCAACTGACTTTGAACCAGATTAAGCTGTTGGTGGTATTTTTAGTGAATGAGGGAAATTTGGCCAGGACACCGGGGAAATTCCCTTACTCGTGTCAATAAGTGCCATGGGATCTTTAACATCCACCTGAACTACCACCAATCCAGGCAGATGGGATCTCGGTTTAACGTCTCATCCGAAAGACGGCACCTCAGAAGTGCAGCACCCCTCTCATGCTGCACTACAGTGTCAGTACTGGGATATTAACCCAAGTGCCAGATGTGGGAACTGAACCCACAGCCCTCTGATCTCCCGGCCTCAGAGGCAAGTGTGCTACCTACTGAGCCACTGACACTGGTTGTTAGAGATCAAAATGGGCACAGACATTGTGAAATTGGAAGGGGGGCTGCTTGGAATAAGATGCATTCATTGTAGGAAATTTAGCAAGGATATAGCTAATGAAACACTGGTATACTTCTGTGAGGAATGTAATCTGATTAAGGAGCTAAAAAATAGAATAATGGAGGTGGAAATGCAGCTTATTACTGCACAACATAAATTATTGTTACAAGAACGTGAACAGGAAGCCAGAAAGATATAGACTACACAGAAAATAAGAACAGAGAAAACAAAAAGCGGCCCAGAGAGTGGACCAATGAAGATACTGGTTATATAGAGCAGAGAAAATATATAAAGAGGAGATGAAGAGCTATGGGGTTCAGTTTAGAAACAAACAAACAGCTACTGTATGAACCATTAATAATCCTAGATGCAGATTATGAAGGCAACAGCAATGTTAGGGTGAATGAGGGACCTGGGGAGGCAAATAACACGGTATCCCATGATCAACAGTCAGAAATAATAGGTACAGCATGTTATGTTGACACACAGGAAAATGGTATCCAGGAGAATGAAGGTCTTCGTGCAAGTTGTGTATTAATGAAGGAGGAGGTAATACGAACAATAGGGAAGCCATAGCCTCAAAAAGGAATTAGTAGCAAGGATCCCCCAATAAATAAACTGTAGAGTAGCATGGATATCACATCTGCTCCAATGGATGACCAATCTATTCACCACAACACTAATAATACACAAAAAAACAGTATACGTGATGAGGGATTCTATAGTAAAATATATGGACAGATACACATCAAGAGAGATCAAAGAGAATGTAACCACTGGTTATTTTTCAGGGGCCAAAATAGGCGACATTAGGGACATGCTAAAAAAACATTATTGAGCAGAGGATTGGTAATGCTATGATCATCCTTCATTTTAGGTGTGAACAACATTAGCAGCCAGGGTACAGATGAAATAAAAGATGAATACAAGAAACCCTGTGAAGAAGCTAAAAAACTGAATTGTAAAGTGATGTTCTCTGACATTTTACCAGTACCCAGAGAGAATAGTTTTAATTCAAACAAACTGAAAGAAGTAATAATTGGTTAAGGCTATGGACTCTTAGGGAGGGTCTGGAGTGTATAACTCATTGGGAGTCATTTTTGAATGACCCATTGTGTTTCTGTAAGGATGGTCTCCACCTTAATGAAAAAGGTACTATGAAGTTGGGACTAACACTACAGAAGTCAGTAGACAGAGCTTTAAACTAGGAAGTGGGGGAGAGGGGTATGTACTCAGGTTATTCAAAATGGCTCAGTTCGGGTGGACAGTAAAAGTCACAAAAATACTAAAGGAGCTATGAAAAGGCAAAAACCATCAGATTTGAAGATCTGGTCCCAGAATGCAAGAAGTCTGAACAGTGGAAAAAAATATGAATTAGAGGCTTTATTGTTGGCTGAAAACATTGACATATGTATGATCACAGAAACATGGCGGGAAAAAGGTGTAGGAGTAGAATAAAACCATTGATAGATATACCTTTTTTGAAAAGAGCAGGATGAATAAAAAAGGAAGAGGTGTAGCAATTTACCTGCAAAAAAAATATCAATATTCTTTTTTTTTTTTTTTTAAATTGCTCGAGTATTCAGAAATTGAATCATTATGAATAACAATTCAGGAGTATACAGTGAAAAAGTTTTATGTTGCTGTATATTACAGGGCCCCCAACTCTAATAGTGACATAAATATGACAATAGAAAATGAAATTGAACTTATGGCTTAGAAAGGTGATGTTATAATTTGGGGGGATTTCTACTACCCTGAAACAGGTTGGGGACAAAAATCATACTCAAGTCTGGGTAACAACCAGTTTGTTGATATGTTGATCATTTTTTTTGTTTGTTTGCTTTTATTTAGTTTTTGTTGACCAGGTAAGTGCACGACAAATCCTGCCTATTTTCAGGCACGACCCAGGGGAGGGGGATACAGATGAATGCCAACTGACCTTGAACCAGATTAAACTGCTGGTGGTAATTTTAGTGAATGAGGGAAATTTGACCAGGTCAACCGGGGAAATTCCCCTACTCTTCGGCAGGGGTGCTGTAGAGAGTCAGCGCGTGTTTGGAAATCAGATGGCTGCTAAGAGCAGCGAAGGACAGACGGCTGCGTGTCTACTCCTCACTCCTTCTTGCAGGGACAGTGGTACGGCTGGGATGCACCCGAGCGGTGGCCAGCACATCGTACCATAATCCCCGTGAGACAATCCTGTTGCACAATGCAGAAGACATTGAGGAGTTATCTCGTCGGGGGTCCTGTACTTCAGGCGGAGCCTGCAATATCGGTCGAGATAGCAAGCTTATGGTGATGTGGAAAAGTATGTAGACCAGGCCTCATCGCAGGGGTGTGATGCAATGAATGCTTTGTTAGAACGGAAACATCAGATTTTAGAGGAAGCGCTGGAGGAGTTCACAGAAGTGCAATTACAGGCTGAAGAAGACCGAAAGAGAAAGCAACCTGCTTTGGATTCTCCCTCAGACCTACCAGGTACTGCTTCAAAAGTGTTGAGAGGCCTGGTAGTTTCTGATCTGGGTGATGAAGGAACCCGGCCCCAGGATCCTAACCCCACGGTTGTTGAGTCCTGGTCCCCACAAGTTCTTCGGGGGGCAAGCTGAATACAAACCGAGAAGGGAGACTGGATAGCTGACCCAGAAATTCCTCTTCATGGAGTGATCGAGGAGGGTGGGGGTAAGGCTGAAACAAGTATTGTGGATGGAGTATCTAACTCTATGCCTGACTGTGCTGGAATGTCCCTTGTTAATGCTTTAAACAATTCATTAGAGCAGGCCCCTCCATTTGTTGTTATCTCCACAAAAAAACTACAGGCTGATATTTCCTTGTCTCCTAAACTTATGATATCACAGCATGAGGTTCCTGAGATGTCTGGTAATATGAGTGACGTGAGCCCCAATTTAAATACAGTGCAGGACCAGCCTGTCCTTACTGAACCTCCTGCTACGTTTGCTAGCTTGTTTAAAAAACCTGTCACCCTGGCTAAACGAAGGAATGCAGTATGTTTAAGATTTCTGGGTCCTATGGATGCTAGGCCAGATTGTTTTTATATAGGAAAAGTTTTGATTAAACAACTGCTGGGTTTTTCGCCTGGTGAGGTGTATGCCCTTATACACACCCCAGGTGACAATACATATGACATCAGCTTCCGCACTCCAGATTTGCTTAATAAATTCTGGATGAGACATGCAGTTTTGAAAACAAATCCAGCCTGGTCCCATTTTCAAGCCATCCCTCTCACAAAACAGTCATTTAAAGTAATAACTGTGCTTTTCCGAAATGAGGGAGTAAATGTTGAAGATATCACATATTGGTTGGAAAGAAAATGTACTATTCAGGGGAATCCAGAACCTATATTGCATGATGAGGGATTTTGGAATGGAGGGTGGCGGTATAAGGTTAACTTATTACAGACGGATGAGGGATTACAGCACTTACCCAGCTGTTTTTATCTGGGACGTGATAAAGGGTTTAGTTTTTACCCAGGACAACCCAGACATTGTTGTAAGTGTGGTTCTCCTAGACATCTTAGTAGAATGTGTGAGATAATTAAATGTGCTCAGTGTGGAGAATTGGGTCACATTTTTTCTGACTGTCATCATCGTATTAAATGTTCTCTTTGTGAGGGAGCACATTCATTTGTTGATTGCCCTTGGGCTGCTCAAAACAAATCTGGAGATTATAATATTCAAGATTTATATTAATACAGCAGTTAAAGCAACATTGAGACAACGCCCCCGCCAAGAAATGTGCAAATACCGATTATGGTCGCTCGAGAAACTGCTTTACTTCAAAAAGACCCTATGACCCAGTTGGGTTCTGATACTTCTGCACCTGTTCCAGCGACAGTGGAACCTATTTCCCAGGTGGTTGCTTCTGGTACTGCACCGGTCTCAATGCCTCCACCCCTTCCACCTGAAGAGGCTTTGACACTGGTGTCTACCAGAAGATGTAGCCTTAGATCTGGAAACACAAGAACGGTTGTTTTTGACCCTCCTACGACATCTATTCACAATCCCTTCCATGTACTACAGGATGATGTAGGTACAGAATCTGATTCAGCCTCAGTACATTCCTCTCAACATTATGGTACATCTGATGTGGAGCAAAACTCAGATTCTGTTAAAAGGAAAAAGAATAAATTAGGAATGAGTAAAGGGAGTAGGAAGAAATAATATTATTATTTCTTTTTTTGCTGATGATATGAGATGCAACTTAGATTTTGGCATGGTTTATATTTGTTTCAGATGTCAGAGATCTATAAAATTTCAGTTGCTTCTTTGAATGTGAATAGTATACATTCTGATAGAAAACGTTTGTTGATCCTTTCCCTTTTTGAAAAGATGGACTATGATGTTGTATTTTTGCAAGATACCAGACTACATTCTAAAGTAGATGTTGAGTTAGCAACTGCTGGCTGGAGATGGGGTGTCACTCACTGGTCGGTTGGTGATGATCTCTGTAGTGGTGTGGGCATTGCCTTAATAATCCCACGTAATGTATTACAATTAGTTGATATTTTCCTGGTCGAGTTTTACTGTTGGATGTAGTGATTAGTGGCCTACAGTGTCGCTTTATAAATGTATATGCACCTCAGACAAAATTTGCGAGAGTTGAAATTTTTTGACTAATTCAACCATATTTATTTACATCTAAGTATGTATTCTTGAGAGGTGAATTTAATTGTAGTAAACATAAGATGGATAGAGGACTTCGTACTAATAAGATGTTCTGTGATGCTACTTGCCTTAATGATTTATTATTTCAAACAGGTCTTAGTGATGTTATGGCCCTTAATGGGAACCCTGCAAAAACATATTTTCAAGGTAGTAAGGCTACACGCATAGATTTTTGGTTTCTTTCTAACTCTTTGCGGATTGTGAAGACCAAAACTCTGCCAGTTGCTTCTTCTGACCATGTAATTATAGAAGCCATGGTTGCAAGCCATACGCCATGCATCGGGGACCAGGGTACTGGAGATTGAATTTGGCATTGTTACTTCTCCCTACAATAGAAAAAGGCTTTCTAGCTCTATTACAGGCCAGAAAATCTGTTGTGTGTCTTTATGATACATACCGAGAATGGTGGTTAGATACTAAAACTGATATCAAACTTTTATTTTCAAAGTATTGGCAGACTCCATGGTAAATATAAAAGTGATGCATATTTAAATTCTAGAAAGCAATTCTTGAACTTGCATTTTCAGGTGGCTAATGGTGACGTTTCTGTTCTTCCCATGTTACACAAAATTAGAGGGCAAAAGAATAAATTACAATATGATCGTTCCAAATCTTTGGACAATGAACGCTGTTTTGGGACTCAGGGTACTAAAGCCTTTATGAATTCATTTCAATTTAACGCTACTCAAAGACAAAAGAAATACATGATGGGACTTTCTGACCAGACAGGGAATTGGTGTACAGACCCCCAGAGATATTATGCATATTGTTGACTTGCATGTTCAATCCCTTTTTGGTATCACTGAACCTTCACTTCAAACACACAGGACATGGTTGGGACAGTGTAATTTGCCCCAACTGTTGGAATCTGGGACATCCATGTTGGTAGCAAACATCACTAGAAGTCTCTACTGCGCTTAAACAAACTAAGACAGGTACGGCACCGGGAAATGATGGTATCCCTTATGAAATATAATTTTTCAGTACCTATTAAAAGAATTTACTGGAGTTCTGAATTAAATATTAAGGATGGGAGTATTATCTGAAAGTATGAATGAGGGTTTAGTAATTTCCATGTACAAGACAGGGGACAGAGGGGATTTGTCAAACTGGAGACCCATAACTTTACTAAACACTGATTTCAAACTCTCTTTTGTGGAACACACAGAAGAACTGCTGAAAAAACTGAGGCAGAGACTTGGTCTTTTTTTCAGAATTAAACGCCTCTTGACCACAGACGCAAAAAGACAGCTTGTCCAATCTACGTTCCTTTCATTAATTGACTACACCAACTTCATTTATGGCCATTGCCCTGCCTCATATCTTGCAAAACTGGATGTATTATTGATAGAGCACAGATTTATAACTGGCCTCCCGTACTCCACACATCACTGCTCTTTATACGCAGCCGTAGGGTGGCCCTCCCTTCAATACAGGCGATACAGAAATGCAGCCCTATGGACGCTGCAAGCCCTTACCAACAAACTCCCACAATACATTGTTGACTGTCTCCCCAATAGTCCTATTAGGAGCTATGCCTTAAAAAGTCAATCGCAGATTTGTTTGAATGTCCCAAGGGACAACACTTGCTTTGGAAGGGTTGCCATAAGCTATGCCCTGCCTACTCTCTGGAATAGGATACAAAAATTGTTGAGACTTAGCTCACCTGTCAGTCCTGCCTTCTTTAAGACCTTCTATGACAAAATGTTTGCTGAAATCTATAATTGCTTCTATCGCTCCTAGCAGCTTGACTATTGTTCCTCTCTTCTTCAACACTAGTCCCAGCTGCTTATCCAAATCAGCCCTTGCCACTACTACTCCCCCCTCCTCTGCCCCACTTGCCCTTAGCACCCTCTGCATCCCTCCTATTCACCACCCCCTTCTGCCGCATTTACCTAAGGCTTACACACTGTTATGCGCACCTCCATAGCTTAGGAATTTCCATCCAGGCCTGTAACGTGTTTCTGCTGGACAGGAATATAAATAATCTTTCTCTTTTTCTTCTATGGTTTGTATATGACAGCCATACACATCCTGCTGCTGTGGGAACTGTATATTTATTACGTTCGGGTTGTGTTACGTATATCTTTCTTGTACATGTGACTTGGAATGTAAATACTCCACTCCTATCAGTATTGAAAACATGTGGTTCCTTTTGTATTATGTATATTTATATGTAACTGTACAATTTTCCCTGCCAACAGCAGGTCCACCTTGTAAATGAGCTCACTCAATGGTGATCGCCTGGATAAATAAAGATTTGATTGACTGACTGATTGATTGTTGACCAAAATATTGAATAACAGATTGCTAAATCAAGCACATTCCCTTCTACACCCCACGCAGACCTGTTCTATTCCTAATAGGAATATAACAGATAGTCTAATACTCTTACGTGAAATTTTTCACAGGGGAGCTACGGGAGAACTTACAGGCCTGATCATAAGCTTGGACAAGGCCAAAGCCTTTGACTAGGTGAGACACAAGTATTTGTGGGATTGCTTGGCCGGGTATGGAATACCTCATACCTTTATTGTATGGATTCAGACCTGTTACGCCAAAACTATTGCACAAGCATACTATAATGGCTGGTTAGGTACCACATGTCCCATATTATGGGGAGTTCATCAGGGATGTCCACTTAATGCACTTTTGTATCTATTTACATTAGATGAGTTTACGGTCATAATACCATTCGGGGACTCTCCTTTTCAAGTAATGACCCTGAGGTGAAATGTATAGCATATGCAGATGATTTGCGTCTTCTGATTGGAGATTTATCTTCTGCACTGTCTTAAAAAGATTTTGCAAGGTTTTTTGTTATTTACTGGAGCAAAGATTAACTATGATAAATGTAACTGTATACCACTTAGGGAAGAGGACATTTAATTACACAGATAATAGGCATAACAGTGATTAAGGATACATACAAAATTTTGGGCCTCTTGTTCGGGGCAGGAGACTTAGCATATTTAAATTGGAAATATAAATTGCAAGAAACACAAAATAAAGTACATTTATGGAATACATGGAGGCTGTCTAAATTGAAATGGATTCAAATGGTTAAAACCTTTTTATTGCCCATATTTTTTATATTTTATATTTGAGCACAGTTTTTAGTCTCCCTTCAACCCTGGAAATGCAAATATATAGTTGTTTCTTTTCTTGTATCTGGGGTAGTAGACTGAACCCCATAAAGAGATGTTTGTTATTTCATGAGAAAAAGTATGGTGGTTTAAAAATGTTACATCCTATAGTTTTCTTTTTCACTATGTTTCTCTACTCAAATTTGAAACCATTATTTACGGATAGAGACACTCAATGGAAACCGTGGCTTCTGGATACTATGGGTGATTTCTTTTTATTATGGCCCGAACATTATATAATCCCAAGGCAACAGTCTATAACCCATCTCCCACAATCACTTAGATCATGTTTTGCAAAGATTAAAATGTGGGGGATTTCGAAGCACACTATTCTACATCTTAGTAGGAAGGAACTGCATGCCTACATTTTACAAAAGTATTTTCAAGACACTGCACTATTTGATTCCTACTCCTCACAAAATAAAACTTTTGATAGGCACTATGTTAACCTCTTCCTGGATACCACCCCACATGTGGGATGTACTATGGTTATCCTTATATGGTAAATTAAATGTTCAGGCTAATTTAAAGCATAAGCCGATTATTGACCGTTATTGCCCTAGGAATACTGTACTTGTCCCGAAATAGTTGAAACCATGGAACATTTGTTTTTGGAATGTCCCTTTACATCAGAATTTTGGAAACTTGTTAAACACAAATGGCCTACATTTCCAATATTTCCTTTATCTTTGGAAATATTATATATAGGTATACTGCCGTCCTTATCAATTAAATATGATAAAGTGACACTGTGGTTAATTCTGCTCTGTTTTATATATGGCATGTGAGGTGTCGATCTACCATCCAACAGCAATATTTTACACAGGATGAACTGTTTTGTATGGTTGTTCATTCCATTTTTAGGCTGAAAATACAAGACTATGACAACTTTTCTCATTCCATCTGTAAATCTAGATGGGAATCCATAGATTGGATACAACATCTCTTGTTTGCCTTGGTCTGACCCACTGGAATATGGTATTTCACATTTCTTTTTCATTATACTTTAAACAAATTTGTGATTCCGGAATTTACTGACTGTTACGTAATAAAGGAAAGTGTGTATTTTCTTTGTATTTATTATATGATTTAGTTCTGTATATGATACGTTTCTAATGAAGGACTGATGTGCTTTTCCATATAATTTGTCACATTTAAATTTTGACTTATAGTATGCTTATTTTCAGATTCCCTTAAGTATATTTAAAAACATTTTTTTTATTTCAGAATTTTCTAATTTTTTTCCCCTAGATGATGTACTGTTTTCTTTATGTTTTATTCCATTTTTTTTTACGTGCTATGACTCTGTATGATGTATAACTGTTTGTTTTCTATGTTCTTCTATTGATATGAATAAAAATTCCCCTACTCTTTTCAATAAGTGCCAAGGGATCTTTAACATCCACCTGAACTACCACCAATCCAGGCAGATGGGACCTCGGTTTAACGTCTCATCCGAAAGATGGCACCTCAGAAGTGCAGCACCCCTCTCATGCTGCACCACAGTGTCAGTACTGGGGTATTAACCCAAGTGCCAGATGTGGGAACTGAACCCACAGCCCTCTGATCTCCCTGCCTCAGAGGCAAGTGTGCTACCTACTGAGCCACTGAGCCACTAAATGGCTAATCATGTCAGACTTACAGCAGCTGGTTTTCAAACCGACACAGGGATAATATATTGGATTTGATTATAACCAATAGGTCTGATAAAATTTCAAATATAAGAGGGGCTGTCTAATAGTGACCATAACATAGTTGAATTTATTACTAAAAAAACATTAGTGCATATAACTAGGGGAACTACTACAGTAAAATACTATAAAAGGGCAGACTTTACAAAATTGAACCAAGAACTGAAGAAATGGAAGTGGGAAGTTGATTCTGATGGGAAGAACACACAGGAAGCATGGAATATTTTCAAAAACAAATTAAAAACCTTGGAAGATAAATATATACCAAGTCGTCGACCTCTCTAAGGCCTTCGACCGTGTCAACCACGACCTCCTTCACTCCACTCTACTCTTGCTTGGTTTCTCCCCGAGCCCTTGCCTGGTTCTCCAGCTACCTTGGGGGCAGACAGCAATACACCTGTTTCAACCATGCCCTATCGGACCTTTCCCCAGTCAAATGCAGAGTCCCCCACGGGTCCGTTCTTGGTCCCATTCTGTTCTCCCTTTACATAAACAAACTCCCTTCCGTTGCTACCTTCGGGTCCACCACACTCTATACGGATGACCTCGTACTATTATCTAGCTCCCAGGACATCGCAACTATTAACTCCCAACTCAACTCAACTCAGACTTTAGGCGTATCCGAAACCAGCTCGTGGGACACAAGCTTACCACTAACCTAAACAAAACCCATGCCATGTTATTTGGTTCAGTGGCCAAAACCGCCTCCTGCCCTACCCCCCCTTGCCATTCATGGGGGCAATGGCTTCCTCCTGCCAGTTCTGGAATCCGCCAGGCACCTAGTTGTGACCCTAGATCCTCAGCTTGATCTCACTGAGCATCTCCGGAACATCTGCAAAGCCTCAAACAGCAAGCTCAGTTTAGCCTTCAGGGCAAAGGACTGCCTCACTCCGGCTGCTCGGCTGGCCATAGCCAGGGGGACTCTCCTACCCACACTCTGTTATGGGCTTGTTGCCTTTGCGCCAGTCCCGAACACCAGACTAGCAAAATGGGATATGGCTTACAACAACATATGTCGTTTCACCCTCTCTGCGCCACGCCTTACGCATTGATGTGACCTCTACACCCGACTGGAGTGGTTCCCCCCTGAAAAACACTGAGCCTTTGTCCTCGGCAACTCTGTAGATGATATAGTCCAAACTGCATGCCCCTCTGCTCTCGCACTTCCCTTCAAACATTGTACCCCAGTCTACCGCCTCAGGTCTAGCTCGACTCAGGTCTGCATGGTCCCGAGGACCTGCTCCCTCACTTGTGACCGGGCCTTCTCCGTCTACGCTCTGAGACTATGGAACTCCCTCCCTGCCCTAGTCCGGTCTGTCCCCTCACACCCTAGCTTCAAAACTTCCCTATGGAAGTTCCTCAAAGCAGCCTCCACTTGTCTTTGTGCCTACTAGATGCAGAAGAGTCCCTCCCTCACCCATGACACCTCCCCTCCATGCCGAAATCAGCCTCTGCCACTCTCCACTACAGCACTTACCCCTTTACCCATTAGCTCCCTTCATAGTAGCACTTAGACAACCCCACGTTACCTTGTCCTGCCCTCTAGGTATGCAACTGTGGGGGTGGTTCTCTTCCTTCCGCCGGAGCCTTGACTCAGTCGTGGTTGTCCCCCCCCCCCATATTAGCTAAGTAGCCTGCTGGCGTGCTGGACTGTCCACACTCCCCTTTGTCCGTTACCGGATAACTCACCCTGTTAGTGCACTGTTTACACCCCCCTTGTGGTTACCTGCTAATCTCCTGCCTCCCCATGCTCCCATGAAACCCTGTGGTTGAAAGGTCCTCCTTACCGTATCATGCAAGATGCAATGTCTTCTCTACTATTTAAAGCAAGTTGTATTTGTATCATGTTTCTATTTCTGACTCTGTATCATGTCTCCATATTGTATTCTGACTCCACCTGTTATGTGGGCCCATGTGTTACCATGGCAATGTACCATGTTTGCTGAATCGTAATTTTTCTTCCGTTTTGTAATCTCCCAGGTCGCACCTGAAAATAGGCACTTCTTGTCTAGTGTGCTTACCTGGTTAACAAAAACAAATAAATAAATAAATAAAAGTATACAACAACAAAGGGAAAAAACCTGCATGGTGCAA
The DNA here is from genome assembly GCA_016271365.2 of Neoceratodus forsteri. Taxonomy (NCBI): domain Eukaryota; kingdom Metazoa; phylum Chordata; order Ceratodontiformes; family Ceratodontidae; genus Neoceratodus; species Neoceratodus forsteri. The sequence continues at coordinate 1,277,995,433 of CM057459.1, read as the reverse complement.
CTCTAAAGTGATGAAATTAATCAAAAAAAAAAAAAGCGTATTAAAATATGAAGGCCTTGGGAACATTAGAAAGTATAGATAATTATAACAGAATACTGAAATTGCTAAAAAAGACTAAGGTTTGAATGGAACAAGAATGGATTTTACTTGTCCCATCGCAAAGACAATAACAAGGGTTTCTTTTCATATGTGAATAAGCTAAAATGGAACAATAACCAGACAGGTCCACTTAAGGTCAAGGGGAAATAAATAACTACCCCTAACAAAATGGCTGGATCCTTTAACAGTTACTTTGGCATGGTTTTAGAAAACTGGGCTAGAATGAAACATGCTATAACCGAAACATGTGTGAACAACTAGAGCTTAATATTACCTTGTCATTAATGAAGAAATTTATTAATAACTTAAAACCACATAAATCAGCAGGCCCAGACCAGCTTTCTCCCAGACTGATTAAAGAACTGGGTGAACATATAGCATTACCGTTGGTTAAGATCATAAACAATTCTTCATTTGAAACAGGTGAGATACCCCGTGATTGGAGGCAAGCTCTGGTGATACCTTTATTCAAAACGAGGGATAGGATGGAAACATCTAATTATAGACCTGTCAGCTTGACCTCTATTATTTGCAAGACAGCTGAGAGTTTCTTGAAAATTAAGTTAGAGGAAAACATGTCAACTATAGGTCTGGTGGATAAGAAACAACATGGCCGGAATATTCAGACTGTGCCAAGCAGTGGCACAAGCCTGGACACAGCGCAACTGTGATGTGCCGGGACTAGGTCCATGTGATATTCAATGGTGCTGCGCCATGGAGCAGCACCACTGAATATGGCACTGGCAAAGCACATACTGTGCATGGCACAGTGGCACTGCACTGGCGCAAGCCACTGATAGGGAGCACGAGAATGCACCAGTGCAAGTGCAGTTACGCTAGGTACATCACCCACAATATTCAGCAGGGGGCATGCAAATAAGGCCATAAAATATGCAAGGTGCAAATCGAGCCATTTGCATGTCATTATGGCCCTAATTGCATGCCTTGCGCAGGGCAGGCCGGTGACTTGCACCTGGCACCCTGCACAACATAACGTGTGCTGTGGGGTTCCCAGGGCATCCTCGCCCTGTAGCCATGATTGCGGGTAAAATATAGTGAAAGATAGCCCTGGTAGTCTAGTGGCCCCCTGTCCCCAATTCCCTAATGGGTATGCAACATGCCGATCCCTGGTTGACTAGTGGTCCCCCCTCCCACCAGAGTCCCTGATGTCCCCGATGAATGCCAATATGACCACTCTGGTGGTCTGGTGAAAACCCTCCACCCATTGCATGACCCGCGAGGCCATCCCTGTCGCAATGCCCTGGTGATCCAGTGGCAGCCCCCCTACCCACCCACACAGAACCCATTGCCCATCAGCTCCCACCCCGTCATTGGTGGAAGGCTGCATCCCGCCCATACAACGCTCAGCCGCCGCTGAATGACAGGTACAGTATGGGCTGTAAGCCGTTGGTCCCCAGTGGGACCACTGGCTTCCAGAGACATACTGTACCAGAGACAGTCCCAGATCTGTGAATGACCCATTCACATTTGGGACCGCTTAGTACAGTATGCCCTGCAAGCCCATTGGGCCACACTAGACCAATGGGCTTACAGCCCATACTGTACCTGTCATCCAGCAGGCGGCTGGGTGGTGTGCAGGTGGATGCAGCCACCGCCAATGATGGGGGGTGGGGAGGCAAGTGGTTCTGTGGGTGGTGGGGACGGTGCCACTGGATCACCAGGGTGCTGTAATACAGGATGGTTCTGTGATCACGGCAATGGGTAGCGGGGGTTCCCCTAGACCACCAGGGTGGTCATATTGGCATACATCGGGGACTCGGGTGGGATGGGGGCCACTAGTTCACCAGGGATCGACATGTTGCATACCCATCGGGGAATTGGGGACGGGGGGCCACTACGCTACCAGGGTTATCTTTAGCTACATTTACCATGCAATTGTGGCTTCGGGTGGGGGTCCACTAGACCGACAGGTATGTGTGTGCTTGCGGACGGTGTTCTGGTTGGGCGGGTGGCCACCCACGGCTGGGCTTCTGTGTTGCACCCTGCAATACAGCAGCCCACCTGTGGGTGGCCAGGAGTTGCTCCTACTCTGCAGGGGCTCAACTTTGAGCCCCACATGCGGCGCAGTGCAGGTGTGCGCCAGCATATGCGCCGCACTTCCCGGGCTGAATATCAGGATGTGCCGACTATGTTGGCGCGCCTGTATGTGCCCACATACATTATTATTCGCGCCCAGGCACTGGGGCTGCGCTACCAGGCAGCCCTCTGAAATATCCGCCAGGGCTCAATGCGGGTTGCGCTGGTGCAACCCTCGTGCACCAGGTGCAAACCCCTTGAATATCTGGGGTTCATGGGTTTATTCCAAAAAGCCTTTGATAGGGTCCCACATATTACTCTGACTGAAAAAATGGTTACATTAGGGTTTGATAGTAGAATCATAAACTGGACAAATAACTGGTTATGTGATAGATACCAGAGAGTCAGAGTGGTAGGGAAATGTTCTGAACCCATTAAGGTCACAAGTGGAGTGCCACAGGGGTCAGTACTTAGGTCAGCTCTGTTTTCAATTTTATCAGTGATTTACAAGATAAAATCAAGAATGCCGTTATAAAATTTGCTGATATTAAACTCGGTGGACCTGTCAGTACTGCGGATCAGCAGCAAGACATGATGCGAGATCTAAAGTTAATCAAAGACTGGGTAGTTAGAAACAGAATGCACTTCAGTGTGCAGAAATGTATTAGTATGTATCTGTGGGAAAAATAATATCTCAGACATATGAGTTAAATGGGGTGACATTGAAGAAGGCTTCTGATGAAAGACTGGAATTATTGTGGATAATACATCGAATTTCAATAAACATAGAACTCATGCGATAGCAAAAGCTAATTTCATTATTAAAAATATCAACCGACGTCTCATCAATAAATCATTGAATTGCAGGTTACTCTTATATAAATTATATGATAGACTCCACCTGGATTACAGATCCCAATTGTAGAACCCGTAAAATCAGGGTGATATCGGGGAAACTAGAGAGAACACAAAGGAGATTCACTAAAACTATAGGCTCACTAAGTTATAAGGATAGGCTGAATAAAACAGGTTTATTCTCTCTAGAGCAAAGAAGGATTGGGGTGAACTTTTAATGTTGTACAAGATGATGGCGGATCAGGAGTTGACTAAGGAAATGAATATTCTGATGTGTGAGAAGCCTGCAGGGCTAAGAGGTCATAAGAAGCAAATTAAATTGGCCATGGCTAGATTGAATAGTGAGCATTATTCCTTTATGAATAGAACTGGAAGATTGTGGAATACGCTTCCATTGGATATTGTGGATAGCAGAAATATAGATGAGTTTAAAACACAAATTGATGACTGGTTGAGTGATAATTTGACATGGTGGACCCACTGATGTGGGGGAGCGGTAGTATGGGCAATAGATGTCTTCTTTCCCTCTGTACCCAGTATGAATTATTCATTCATCGGGGTGATGGCCAGGAGTAGAGCTTACTCCCCAATCCTGTGGACTATGAGAGCACAGCAACTAAAATTTCAAATCCCTTACATGGCGCATTTGGTCATCATGTTTCCTGATGGTCATAAGGGGTTTGCCACAACAGAGGAAGTGGTAAAGGAGTTGACATGCAGGTTCGTGGAAGTCATGCTGCCCTAATGCCACCCTGACCAATCCGAGGCAAGCAACCTCAGATCCACCCTTTGTTCTACTACAGTTGCCAGAGCTGAACATCACAGACAGGACCTGAACACCATGATGGAGATCAGGCAGCTTCTGCTAACATTTACAAAGACTGGCTTTCCTACAAATGAGCTGTCTGGCTGCTAAGTGGCCGTGATTCCCAAGTTTGCTTTATTGTTGGGAAGCCTGTCTCCATCATTTACTGCTAGCATGATCACTGGATTTATCAGTTTCTAGTGGGGTGGTCTGCTTCGGCCCCTCTCTGGTGCCCCCCCAAAGACATCAAGGCTCAGGTTTGCCATTGGGGGTCCCTTAAATTGAGTGGATCACTAAGTGAGCTGACCCCTCAAGATTCCCAGTAAGAACTGCAAGGTCACCTCGTGTTAATATGGGGCCTCTCACTGTTTGCTGCTCAGTGTGGATATCCGCACTTTCAGACATAACTGGTGCTTTTATCCCCCCCCCCCCGTAACTGATAACTGATCCCTCCCCCCTCCTGTGCAGTAAACACTTTCTCTGGTGCGGTCTCCCCACCTAAGAGACTGACCCCTTTGGGTCGCATTAGACACTGGTGGCAACCGCACTCTACCTAAGCCCCTAGTGAAAAGATGGGTGTCCAGACCCACAATACCATTTGCTGGAGTCTTGTCAGCACGGGACGACGCTTGCAGGGGTTCCCAAATCAGAGAACACTGCAGGAGGGTGGCCGGATAGTAGAGCCCGTCTCCATGGTAACAACGGGAGACAACTTCCAGCTTGCCGGTGGAGGGTTAGAAACACAGAGCTGTCTCCCTTGTCTCTTTAGCCGAGAATAAGCACTCGGCACTGGCATCATGATGCCTGAACTGCAAGTGATGAGGATGACAGGGGAGACACCCTCAGATCTGACACAGGTCTTAGTCCGCTGTTCAGAGCCCCACAGACTAGACATTTGCAGTCGGGGATCAAATTAGAGCCACAACACCAGCCACCTTACCTGTACTCTCCAAATTTAAACAAGGAGTTTTCAATGGATCATAACTTTTTCCCCTCTCATCATTATTAGATACAGACTCGTGAATCCTGAGGGCACTTAGTTAAATGGGGTGTTGAGCTCCATTTGTGCAGAGTATTTCACTATAATGCCCTCCATAGGGGAATCTGTAGCTACAGCACTCTGCACAGTTTAGTTTTTAATCTGCCTTTGTTTTTACTGCTGCTTTTACTTCTATACATGGTGTTTGGCTGCCCTCTTGTGGCTATCTGATAATATCTATAGAGACACTGCTGCTTACAATTTGAAATCCTCCAGTAGAGTTCACCCTTTAGTTTAACTAATGGGATTCTGAGCAGGCCCTATCTACCTATAGAATTTTCAGAAGGGAACTGGCTAACTTGGACCAGCAGCGGACCGTCACCCATGGATCAGAGAGGAAATCATAGACCATTGATTCCTGCCTGGTAAAGCTCCTCCCTCCCCCTCCCTTTTTTGTTTGTTTTCTTTTCTTTTCTTGCTTTATGGGCTAGGCATGCAGTATGAGCAGAGGACTCTATATGCTGATGCAGGGGTGAGAAAAGTAGCCTCTAATATGCAGTGGGCCCAAACTGATATTTTTAGTTACACAAGCTTACTGACCTTGTCCAGGGATTCTTCTCTGGCAATACGCAAGTTAACTGACACACAATTACATATGAACTTTGCCAGCAGATAAAGACCTAGAGGTCTATCAAGTCTGCTTGAATGTGCAGCTAGCACCCCTTATTCTGCAGCTGCCCCTCCCTTCCACCCTTCCCCTTCATTAACCCTCCCCCTTGTCCTGTCCCATCCTCGTTTGAAGCAGTCCACTGTTCTACTACACACCACTTCAGCAGGTAACGCATTCCACCCAGCCACCCTCTCTGTAACAAAGTGTCTCCTCATCTCCCTCCCGAACCTTCCTCGCTCCAGTCTCATATCATGGCCCCTGGTGTCTCTCCTCCTTCCTTACTTTGAACAGCCCCTCTGTACCTGTCTTGTTTATTCCTTTCATGTATTTAAAGGTTTCCAATCATGTCATCCCTGTCTCTCTCTCTCCTCCAGTGAGTACATGTTCAACTCCTTCAACCTCCTCTTGTATGATAAGTCCCCAGCCCCTTGATCATCTTTGCCGCTCTGTGCTGCACCCCCTCCAGTAACTTAATGTCCCTCTTCAGATACGGACGCCAGTACTGCACGCAGTACTCCAGGTGTGGTCTAACTAATGACCTATACAGGGCAGAATCACCTCCTCCCTCCTCGAGGATATACCCCTTGCAATACAACCCAGCATTTTGTTGGCCTTTGCAGCTGCCTTCCTGCATTGTGCCGAGTTGTTCATTGACCCTGTAATGAGCACACCCAGATCCTTCTCCTCCTCTGTCTGGGCTAGCTGCACTCCCCCTAGCTGGTAACTCCTCCTTGGGTTCTTCATTCCAAAATGCAGCACCTTGCACTTTTTGGCATTAAAGCCCAGTTGCCAGGTGTCTGACCAGGTTTCAAACTTTGCCAGATCATCCTGCAACCCCTGCCACCCCTCTAGGTCATCCACCACCACGCCTACCTTGGTATCATCAGCAAATAGACTGATCTTGCTCTTGATGTCCCATGATATGTCTGCAATGAATATCCCAAACAACACTGGTCCCAACACTGAGCAGGGGTTCATTTTGTGAACGTCTCCTTTTGGGGCTAGCAGGGCCGGGCTATCCTCCCTCAAGGGTTAGCGTTCCTGCTTCCAGTATCCAGGGGAATATTGGAGGGGATATTCCCCACCAGTCCCCTCTAATCATCTAAATGAACCTCTCGACTCAGTTTCCATGGCATTTATACCCTAGATGCAGACATTCTCTGACACTCACTTTAGTGTTAGTGGGAATCAGAGATGTCTTGATTCTCCCATGTAATAGTTGGAACCCTGGTCTTCCAGGTGGGAACCCCAGACCAGGGACATTATCATAGTGCTTCAAGCACTTTACTAGGGAGCCTGTGCCTGAAAACTGAGCAGCATATAGCCTTCATTTCATACAAGTAGGTGCCCTGCAAAAACACTGGAGCAGTCCAGGGTTTCCCCCGTCCTGGGACTCCTGCCCACCTCACTAAAAGGGTAAAGATGGAGTCAGGGCCCATGTAGCTTTTGATATACATATTCTTCTGTACCGGTGAATTGTTGAGTAAAAGGATAGCAAAGGTTAGGCATTTCCTACCTTCCCTCCCTACTTAGTAGCAGCTTGCAGCTACAGGGGCTCACAGCATCCTCTGGGACATACACCCCAAGGGAGGAGCCATCTGCCCCCATGGAGAATATATTTCTCCCTGCCTAGGAAGTACATCTTACTGCTACCCTCGTCCCCTTGTTGGACATGGGGCTAGTTTCCTGTTCATTATGTTATCTTTAATACTTAGGAAAGGTGCCCTATTGGCAAAGGTTTTGGTATATCTGGTTGATGTTATTTTTGATGTTTGGTGTTTTGTACTATCTACCAGGGTACAATGGGATTATGCAACTGAACCTTCTGCATATACTTCGTACCTGGAAACTACCTTTCTTTCTTCTTACTATATACTTTCCTTATCTACCCACCTCTTAGGTATACACAATGTTTTCTGGAGGGATGTGGAGGCCGGGGCTCAAAAGCTCTAACCAACAGACATAACATTTAACATGGATAACTCCTCCACCGTGGTGTCTTTTAATATTAATGGAATATATAGCCCGGACAAGAGCTATCGCTTACTGTAGCAATTACCCCTTAGGCTGCCAACAGAATTAGAATGTATAGGAATTTTAGATTGATATATCAGTCCATGGCACAACAAGGGTTAAAGAAAGACTGACCAGAAATAGTCCTACTCCAAGAGACACACCTCTGCTGTGAAACATGAGAAATTCTCTTCATTGGGCTATCATATGGTGGTGTCCTCATCGCCTGTATCGGGTAGATGGTGGGAAGCATCAATCCTAATCCCTAAGGTAACACCATTTCAGTTGGAGAAGCAGATTACAGACCCGGAAGGACGCTTTGCTTTAGCCAACGGGCTACTTTACAGTAAGCTGGTGACCGTGGTCTCCCTGTATTTGCTGCCTGGCTCCAGCAAGGTGGTCGCCTAACATTTGTTTAATGAACTCCTTCCAGTAATGAAAGGCCAATTAATCATGGAAGGGGACTTAAATGTCACTTTGTTCCCAGACTTAGACTCTTCTGGCCCTGCAATACATCACAGCACACCTCTCCAGAAATATTTGAAGCATACGCTGGCCCATCTAGGCTTTGTAGAACTTTGGAGGCATTTTTTCCCCCACAGCTAGGGAATATACACATGCCCCCGGCACAGGCTTGACGTTGCGCTTAGATTATATTTTTACATTGGTGGGACATCTAGATCCAGTCAGGGACTTAAAACATGGTGCGTCGCTCCTCTCGGACCATTCCCAGGTCAACACCACATTGGAGTTAGGAAAACAAACCAGGTCCCCTCAATGGAGACTCAGTATAATGCATCTCAAAGATCCTGAGTTTAAGGACCTAGTTGAGGGTGCCATAAACTGCATTTGCACAGAAAACACTGATCCCACCATAACCTCAATGATCCTGTGAGACACACTTAAGGTCATCCTTAGGGGCAAGATCATATCATACACAGCCCGGAAAAAAAGAGAATCTCGGTATCACAAGCTGAAAACATAATTATACACCCTTCAATGCTTTCTCCACCAGGGGATCACTCTTTAACCAATCAAATTAAGAGAGTAAAATAAGACTTCCAAAAACTTCAAGATCAGAAAATTGAACATCTATTATATTTAAAACATTATCTCTACGAGGGGGGCCTTAGAGCAGCATGTAACTTAGCGAGAAAAATCTGAAACCATAAAGCCAAAGCCTGTGTAACACAGAAAATCGACTCGACCTCGGGCACACTCCTAACCAAACCCCAAGAAATCAGGAAAGCACTGGTAAACCTCTACCAACAGCTCTTTACAGCAGAAATGGCAGCATCCCCAGAGCATGTAGAATCCTACCTCCAACGTATTCCTCTCCCACAACTCACACAACCACAGGTTCAGAGTTTGACGGTACCCCTTACAACACTGGAGATCAAAGTGGCCATACGTGATTTAAAAACTCAAAACGCTCTGGGCCAAATGGCTACCCCATGGAGTTTTATAAAAAAATTGAGAGAATCTCTTGCAACATTAATGCTGTCAACATTTAGAGAGCTCCAGGAAGGAGCACCCCCACCCCACCCTCCTGGAAGTATGCAACTCTTACAGCAGTTTTGAAGCCGTAAAAGATCCCAGTCTCTCGGCCTCATACAGACAAATGTCTATGCTGAACTGCAATTATAAAATCTACACAACAATCATGGCCCGACATCCTGAACACAAACTTCCTAAATTGATAGTAGGCTAATGCGCGCCACAGGCAGGCGCATGGTAGTGTTACACGAAACCGTGTAATCGATTGTGTAAATAAATACCCAACAAATCCCACTTATACTCCTATGCTTGAACACAAAGAAGGTGTTTGGCAGGGTGGCCTGGCCATACCTGTGGGCCGCCCTGTCACATTTTGGATTCCCACGGGAATTCATCCAGACTTTACAAGCCATCTATGCACCAGCCCAAGCCTACTTAAAATTAGATGGTTCACTCTCTGATCCCTTTTCTCTTTCCAGAAGCACCCGCCAGGGCTGCCCATTGTCCCCACAGTTATTTGCCCTTTATTTAGCACCCTTGGCAGAAGTGATACGACGAGATCCCGTGGTGGAGGGAGTTCCATTGGGTAGCAGGCAATACAAGATATTATATGCAGAAGATGTCTTATTAACTGTGACCTCCCTGGAAAACTCCATACTGACAGTCTGGAAACATCTAAGTGAGTTTGGTGCAACAGCCAGCTATAAACTGAACATGGCCAAGATAGAAGTGTTGCTCTACAATTATACCCTGTTACCCCGGCTGAAACAATCCTTCCCCTTCAAATGGCACAAACAAACCACTAACTATCTGGGCATTAAACTCACCAAAAACAGACCATCTCGAATTACTCAATTATGAAGCCCTGACACAATAAATTTCAACAGATCTTTCCAGATGGACAACCCTTACCCTATTACTACTTAGCCAAATAGAAGTCTTTAGGCAAAATTTACTGCACAGAATCCTATACTTCCTATGAACCCTCCCACTCATGCCAGATAAAGCCTATTTTAAGGCATGGGATAAGGCCATATCCATTTTCATCTGGCAAGGGAAACCTCAGAGAATCCACTATTCCATCTTGCAAATGCCTAGAGAAAGAGGAGGTGTTAACCTACCTAATTTCACCTGGTACGCCATCGCGGTCCAACTCTACACTGTCTATCTCTGGATCACCCCATCGTACCAATCACATTGGAAGACACTGGAGCATATGTTAAATGATACCCTAGATACCTCTTTGGGAACCCACCAGCCTGTGCACCTCTCCAATGTTTTTACCGGTTCGGCTGACACTTTCAGGCAGTAGCTATATGTTCGAAAGCATCTCCTCACCTCCACCGATCAGCTCTACCTACAGACAAAATCATATGACCTCACTTTTACCCCAAACAAAATGGATAAGGTGTCTGCGACGTGGAGCAAATACGGCATCACTTTCATGTTCCAACTAATAGGTCCCAGGGGAATCTTACCATTCGTGTCCCTACTGGCTTCTTATAAACTTTCGACTTCAGAATTCCACAAGTATTTACAATTCCAGTCACATCTTTGGTCTTTTGAGGAATCCCTCACGTAGGTGGCAGAAAAAAACATCTCCATTAGTCCACTATCTCAAAATATACCTACTTGGTAACACTGGGACACATTTAATTAATCATATCTACAAGGCCATCAAAGCAACCACCAAGACATTGACAGGATCTATTCTAAACCATTGGAATATGGAGCTGGGATCTGCACATGATCTAGAGCAATGGCATAAATACAGTCCCCCCACACATAGGGTTACAGCGGCCTCCTACTGGAGAGAATATACCTGGAAGTGTTGCATGAGATATTTCTGCACCGTGGCAAGGACTGCAAAATTTATTGGCTCCCAGACAGCAGGATGTTGGCGTAAATGTGGCATGGTATGGGCAGATCATGCCCACATTATGCTGACCTGCCCATTATTGCAAGATTTCTGAAAGAAGGTAACACAAGACCTGGAAGATATATTTTGATTGTCATGGCAAGATAACACTAGAATTCGTACTAATGGCAATCCCCCTGCTGCACTCAACACTTAATTTCCATAACATAAAGACCATAAACCTGCTGATCTTAGCAGCCAAAAAACTGTAACCAGACTGAGGTGCACCAACAAGGTTCCCACCCATGGGATGTGGTGGGCACTCACTCTGGAAATCTACTCATTGAAGAAATATCAGCACGGCTTTCCAACTGCGCCTCCTCCTTTGAACGCAAGTGGAGGAAATGGGTAATGATTCAACTGAATAAATATTCAGATTTTATATCATAGATCTAGGCCTCCTCCCTCGGTCTCTCTAAATCTATCCTCTAATCTTTTCAGTCTCTGAGTCCACCATGTAACCCAAGACAAGATGGCTACTTCCTAAATTATCGCTCTCTCCTATCTTGTATTTCTTCCTATCCCTCAGGCACTCTAGGTTGCTAATCAGAAAATCGATGGAGAGGCAGTGGTCATACACAAAGATTTGGTGTCTGCTCATTCCTTAGGATACACTAAGGAAATTCTGTCAACTGACTAATTATTGAGTCTTATAGTAACATATTGGTGGAAATGTAACTAACTTACTAGCTATAGAGATCAAATAACTGCGGATTATATTAACTGTTTCTGCCAACCGCTGCTACCATGTTACACAGACTCTTAAAACTCCTTGACTAGTGGACATTAGACAGTGAACCATACAGGAATCAGGATTAACTGCATCATTGATTCAGCTTCAACACATACACGGCTGCTGTATCAGGTCCATAGTAAATTTTATTTATTTATGGCGCCCTTCCCCGGAGGTCCTTGGTACCAGTACACAGTAGAGATTACAATTCACACAACCATTGTCATAAAAATGATCTTAAATGGAACAAATACAAAACAAATAAAAAAACCTCTCATATAACTCTCAAATCTTCAAATAATATGGCACAAACAGTAACTAAACATCAAACATTAGTGTTGCTAGGGACTTGAGACCCCCCAAAACCTGAGGAAACAGGCAGGTTTTAATGCCTCTTTTATAAACCTCCACCAAGGGGCCTCCCTTAAGGCTTGTGGAAGGAAATTCCATAATATAGAGCCAGCCAGTTTGAAAGCTTAGTCCTTAGAAGTGTTCAGTCTCAGTCTAGGGACCACAAGGAGACCTTCCTCAGCACAGCGAAGGGGGCACATGCACTAGGTTGCGTCGTCCGAGCGCACAGCACTTTGTTAGCATACTAAGTACTAAACTCTGCTTCCTGTGTTCCCCACTTATATGTGCAGAGTTCCTCCTAATGGTTCCCTAGTGCAACTACATGCTTGATTAAGGTGTCACTAACATATATTGTTACAACCATTGTCTGAGTAAGAGCCTAGCATATCAAACTGATGATGAGAGACCAAGTCCTGAAGATAATCACATTTATCACAAACTTAGAATAATCAGGTTCAGAGTACATAGATGCTGGAGGTGGACCAGGGCCCTCATAACAGGCTCACTGCACTATACCAAACTCCTGCAGTCTGTATTCTCCCTAGATGTCCTCTCCCCCATATAGATTGCAGCTCTCTACTCCTTTTACATCCTGAGATCACTCTTTCAACACTGTACCATCCTGCATTGTGTAACATTTTGTATTATGGCACATCCTGAGTTCATCATATTTACAGTTATATCATGTTGTATCATACCACATTGCTACCCCAGTGTATCTATTTTATATATTTTTTGCTGTATTCTTATTATCACTGTTTGTGTATTTTTGTATCTCATTTGTGAAAACGGGCATTTCTGCTCACATACCTTTCCAGTACACAAATAAAGACTGATTGATTGAGTGAGATTGATTGATGGCTATGCATCAAAGACAAATCCAGTGCAAAACTGGAACCATTCTCTTGGTGATCAAATATTTACTGGTTTTCCTGCTGTAAGGGGAAAAGATCTTATACAGATCATCCCAATTTTTTTTTTTTTTTTTAATTTATTATGCTTTTTGGCCCCTGAGCTGCTAGTCGCCTGGTAACTCAGCCTGGTCACGCACCCCGGCTTCCACCTCCATATTGAGCTGAGACCCTCCGATACCCCCTGGCTTGCCCCCCAAGGTGGGGTTTGCGGCACCGACTCCCAAACGGTGCCACAACGACAGGATTAGGCTGAAGGGCCGGCCTGGAGGCTAATCGAAGCTGAGGCAAGCTTAATAATGCGCAGCCGGCAGGCTGAAGAATTTTTTGTGAAGTTTTTCTTGGGGACGGAGACGTGCAATGACGTCTAGCATCCATTCCACCCCCTGAAGCTCTTAGACGCTGGTCGCTTGCAGTACCCCCAGCCTCCGCCAAGGGTCTGCTGAGCACCAGACGTTCTCCCAACCCTCCCCCCAGACTAAGGATAGCAGTCCTGGGAATGCTCCATCCTTCTCCTCTTGGCTGGCCCTCTGACGACTTGGGTCTGTTCCCAAACCTGGGTCGCTGGCGTCGCAAGCGGAAATCCAACCGCTGCATTGACGGGCCGGCTAGACCATCCCAATTTTGACATCTGAGATCTGTGGAACCTTCACCCCTTAAATGAGAAACATTCAAATAAAAATAAGAAAAATTAAAAAAGGAACATCATCTCATTGCTAAAACAAGGAGGCTGCCATACAGCCAGTGTTTGTAAACAGTATTACTGGATGAAGTAACATTATTACCAGTGCACACATTTACCACAGATATAGTTGTCCTAATGGTATAAGAAAATTAAAACAAGGCAAAAAATAAACCCCCTAGGTAAACCTGGCCCAAGCTATAATAAAAATCTGAAACTTCAAATGTCACAATAACCAAATTAGAAAAAATTTAAACAGCCTCCCTGCTGGTGAGTCCTGCCACTTCTAGTAGGAGCCACTCTGTCGAGAGCCACTTGAGCAGCTCTGCCTTTCAAGTAGGGTGGAGCCCTGCACCAACACATGACACCTGGCTGTGATCCCTTAAGACAGTTGGCACTGAGAGGGGGAGAATTAAAGAAAGTTGGTAAGTGTCAAGAGAGGTTGTCACTTGTGGTGGGGCAAAGAAAACAGACCATAGCCTGTAGCAGCAGGTTTTTGTCCGGCTGCCAAATGACTTTGTTCTTTAATTGGAGTGGAGCCCGGCCCTCAACACACTTCATCCAACTGCACCCCCAAGACCAGCAAGTGCCACCAGCTGATAGGGAGAGGGAAGGATGAAAAAAACTGGTAAGTATCAGGAGAGGAAGTCTCTTGTGGGGCGGCTAGTAAAAGTCCCAAGTCTGCAGCAGCAGGTGTGCAAGTGCAGGTTTCTTGTCGAGACACCAAACGGCTCCACTTTTCAAGTGGAGTGGAGCCCTGCCCCTGACAAATATCACCTGGTCACACCCTTAAGACCAACAACTGCCACTAGCCAGTATGGAGAGGGTAGAATTAATTAAGCCCAGTAAGTGTCAGGAGATTTAGATATTCTATGGCCTTGGTGGCTTGTCTCCCTTTCCTCTCTTCCTTCAACCTGTGCGTCACACTATTCCCTTATTTGTGCTACCCAAGTTTAAATCCGGTCACAGCCTTGTCGTTAATCCCCTCTCTGGGCAGCCTACTCCATTTGTGCATCACCCAACTCCATGAAGATCTTCCTCATGACCCTGCTGATTCCCCACCACCACCACCAGTTTCAACCCATGTTCTTTAGTCATTGTGCTCTCATTCCTTGTGAACAAGTCCTTACAATCTACCCTTCTGATTCCACAAAAGAACTTGAATGTCTTAAGCATATCCCCCTTTCCCTCCTGGCCTTCAGTGTATACGTGTTATGGTTTCCCCAATCTTTCCTCATATGGCCCCCTTCCTGTTGCCACTGGATCATCTTTGTGGCTTCTCTTTGTACAGTGTCTATGTTCTCCCTGTCTATCCTGAGGTGAAGACTCTAGAAATATGTAAAATACTCCAGGTGAGGTCTTACCAGAGACTCGTACAGGGGCAGCACCGTCTCCTTCCTCCTACTATTAAATCCCCTTCCTAAAAATCCAACATCATGTTTGCCTTTCCGTACGCTTTACTGCACGGAGCATGATGACCCTCGCGTCTCTCTTCTTAGTAGTCTATACCACCCATTCTCCACCTATCCAGAAGTCTATTTTAGGGTTGCTTCTGCCAAAGTCCATTATTTTGCCCTTTTTATTTTTCATTTTATTTAACTTTCATTGGCCTCTTTTCCACATAACTTCATTTTTCTACCTCTCTCCTCAGTGTTCACTCTACCACAAATCAGAGATGCACCATATTCTGGATTCGCTTTCCTATATCACAAATGAAGATACTGAAGAACATCAGTCCCAGGACTGACCCCTGTGTTACCTCACTAGATACTCCCCTGGGCTCTGAGTGTTCTCTATTGATGATCACCATCTGCGTCCTCCTCCCCAGCCAGTTCGCTAGCAATCTGATTAGTTTTTCCACTACCACTAGGTCATCCAGTTTTTTCATTAGCAGTCTGTTTGGAACAGGATCAAAGACCATCGAGGTACAACACATCCACTCACTGACCCATGTCCACCACCTCTGTAACCCAATCAAAGAAGTCTATTAGGTTAGTTTGGCAAGATTCCCCTGTTACAAACTCATGTTGCCTCCTGTGCTGCAACCCATTTGCCTTCACGAATTCCGCTATCTGTTCCATAATGTTGGTTTCCATTAGCTTACCCATAATCATGGTATGACTGACAAGACTGTAATTTCTGGGGCACAGAACAAAAGGTAATTCAGTGCTGTCCAGGGGCAGATTTGTGTATCTGCTTCTGAATGAGCCTTCCCAGGCTCAGATACAGAATAGTTAACCAAAAGAAACAGGGTGCTCACCTCCCAAAACTAGACAGAAATAGAAACATAGAATTTGACGGCAGATAAGGACCGCTTGGCCCACCTAGTCTGCCCATTTTCCTACGTAACAGATAAGCTGCAGATCCTAGTTAACCAACAGTTTACTTCCTCCTACCCCCCCCACTAGGACTGCCTTATGTCTGTCCCATGCATTCTTGAATTCCCCCACTGTTCTTCACTCCATGACCTCCTCAGGAAGGCTGTTCCATGCATCCACAACCCTCTCCGTGAAAAAATACTTCCTCGTTTTACCTCTGAGCCGCCCCTCCTCTATCTTCAAATTGTGCCCCCTTGTTCTTGCACATCTCTTTTTCTGAAAGATGCTACCCTCTTGAACTTTGTTGATTCCTTTGAGGTACTTGAAAGTTTCCATCATGTCCCCTCTCTCCATTCTTTTCCTCAAGGATATACATATTAAGCTCCTTTAGTCTTTCTTCATATGTCTTCTGGTGCAGACCCTGCACCATTTTGGTTGCCCTCCTCTGACAGCCTCCACTCTGTCTATGTCTCTGCGGAGATGGGGTCTCCAGAACTGCACACAGTACTCCAGATGGGGTCTCACCAACTGTCTGTAGAGAGGATGACAACTTCCTGTTTTCTACTATTGACGCCTCCCTATGCATCCCAGTATCCCCCAGCCTTTCTTACTGCCTCTCACATTGCTTGCCCACCTTTAGGTCATCTGATATAATTACCCCGGTCCCTTTCATTTTACTGTTGTCAGTATCTCACCCCCATTGTGTACTCTCCCTGGGTTTTGTTTCCCAGATGCATTACCTTGCACTTCTGTGCATTGAATCTGAGTGCCATACATTTGACCATTCCTCCAACCTTTGTGTATCAACCCTGTTGCAGATCTTTGTGTCATCTGCAAAGAGACATACTTTTTCTTCCAGTTCCTCTGCAATGTCACTTGTAAAGACATTAAAAAAGGACCGGTCCCAGTACTGAACCCTGCGGTACCCCGCTAGTAACCCTCCTTTCTTCACTGTGGACTCCGTTTACTACTACTACCCTTTGCATCCTGTTCTCTAGCCAATTTTTTATCCAGGCTACCACCTTGGGACCCACTTCAAGGCTGGCTAAATTGTGTATTAATCTTTTGTGTGGGATTGTATCAAATGCCTTGCTAAAATCTAGGTAGACCATATCCACAGCCCCTCCCTGGTCTACTACTTTGGTCACCCAGTCAAAGAAATCTATTAGATTTGTCTGACATGACCTTCCCATCGTGAATCCATGCTGTCTTGGGTCCTGTGCCCCACTGGCCTCTAGCTACTCAACAATTCTTTTCTTCAGAAGTGATTCCATCATTTTCCCTACCACTGAGGTCAAACTAACTGGTCTGTAGTTTTCTGCCTCCGTCTTGGTCCTACTTTTGCGAAGGGGAATCACATCCGCCTTCTTCCAGTCCTCAGATACCATGCCACCCTCCCATGATTAGTTAAAGAGCGTAATCAGTGGTGTCACTAGTTCTCTGCTTAATTCTTTTAGAATTCTAGGGTGAATTCCATCAGGCCCTTTGCTTTGTCCACCTTCAATTTTATTAGTTCTTTCAGAACCCTTTCTTCTTTAAATGGCCTGGTATCGACCCCCGTCTTCAGAGTGTTTCTCTTGTTTGGTTTAGGTACCTTCCCCTCCTCTTCCTTTGTGAATACTGAGTAGAAATATTCGTTCAGTATCCCTGCTTTTTCACTGTCACCTTCAGCCCACATTCCTTCCCCTTTATTAAGCCTCAGTATCCCTCCTTTGGTCTTCCTTCATTCCCTAATGTACCTATAAAAAGTCTTATCCCCTTCTTAACAGAGCTGGCTACCCTTTCCTTGGTTTGGCCCTTTGCTATTCTGACTGCCTTCCCTGCCTCTTTCTGCTTTAACTGATAACATTCTCTGTCCTGCTCCTTCTGTGTTTCCTTATATTTCCTGAATGCTGTCCTTTTCTTCCTAACCTTTCCTGCCACTTCTTTTGAGAACCATAGCATTTTTTTCCTTTGTTGTGTTTTGTTGATTTGCTTTACACAAAGGCTTGTTGCCTCTGTGATGGCTGTTTTGATTACTCCCCATTGTTCCTCCACCCCTCCTTCTTGTCTGTTTGCTAGTGCTTTTCTGAGGCGCACTCTCATTTTCCCCAAAGTCAGCCCTCCTAAAGTCCAATACTCTTGCTTTTGTATGGCTTGACTATATGGCTGTGTTTATCGTGAACCACACTGTTTGGTGGTTGCTTATTCCCAGATGGCTTCTCACTTCTAAATCTGCGATTCTCTCCCTGTCCCCATTTGAGAGGGCCAGGTCTAAGATTGCTCCCTCCTGAGTGGGTTCCAATACTAGCTGTCTGAGGCATGCCCCTTGTAGGGCATCAA
This sequence comes from Neoceratodus forsteri, assembly GCA_016271365.2. Classification (NCBI taxonomy): domain Eukaryota; kingdom Metazoa; phylum Chordata; order Ceratodontiformes; family Ceratodontidae; genus Neoceratodus; species Neoceratodus forsteri. The sequence continues at coordinate 1,277,977,243 of CM057459.1, read as the reverse complement.
GAATGACTCTGCTTTTGGATGTGCTTGCAGCAAAGGTGCTCCAGTTAACATCTGGCATATTCAGGACCCCCATCAACAATATCTCCCCTTTTTCTGCCATTCTAAGGATGCCTTCTATCATTTCCTTGTTCATTCCCTCCCCCTGAGATGGGGGTCTGTATACAACCCCCATGCAGATTGTGGTGCGATTTCCTGTCTCCAGGGTGACCCATATTGCCTCATCTGCTCCCTGTTTACTCTTTAGTTCTGTTGCATTGATCCCTTCTTTTACATAGAGAGTTACTACTCCTCCTCTTTTCCCCTCCCTGTCCCTCCTGTAGATTGTGTATCCTCGTGTGTTGACATCCCAGTCATGGTTTTCTGTGTACCATGTTTCTGTGACTGCCACAATATCCAGGCAACCCTCTTCCATCAAGGCCACTAGTTCAGGGAGCTTGTTACACAGACTACAGACATTGGTACTCATCACCTTCCACTTTTTGATGGTCTTACTCCTTTTAGCCCCATCCCTGTCCTTACTGCCTTTGCTTTTTTTAACCTTTACCTCTGTCCTGCTCCCTAATGACTTCTCTACCTTGGTGTTAACCTCACTAATTACCGTGTTTTGTGGGGGGAGGCTGGGATTTCCTTGCTCCTTTTCAGTGTCTCCCCCCTTGGCTAGTTTAAATGCTTGCCAATGAAGCATTTAAACCTCTCACATAGGATCCTGGTTCCCCTCCTGGACAGATGCAGACCATCGCACCAGTATAGGCCTGCATCCACCCAGGTGGCTCCCCAGTCCCCAATGAAGCCAAAACCCTGAGCTCCACACCAATTTTTCAACCATTCATTGAATTTCCTAGTTAGGAGTACCCTAGCATCACCCTTGCCATAGATAGGCAGCACCTCCGAGAAGGTTACCATATGCGCTACTTGTCTAAGGCCCCTCCCCAACTCTGCAAACTCCTCTTGCACTGCTCTGATCACATTCCTAGCCAGATCATTTGTCTCTAGCTGGACAATGGCATCCAGTACCTTCCCTCGTGCAGCTGCTCCCACGATCCTGAGGATTCGCTTCCTGTCCCTCCAAGCCGTGGTGCCAGGCAGCCACCTTACCTCCCTCTCCCCTTCCTCCCCCACTTCTACCCCCTTAATGATTGAGTCCCCCACCAGAAGTTGTCTCCTTCTCCTGTGGGGTCCCATGCCACCCTCCTCTGGGTCTCCTTTGTGAAGGTTCCCAGCATCCTCCTTGGTCTCCACTGCAGGTGCCTCCACAGAGGAACCACTATCCACCACAACAGTGTATGAATTGTGGAGAGGTACAGCTGGAGGGATGCAACTCTGTTCCACCACTCTCTCCCTCCCCGAGCCCACCCTGGTCCAGCCTCTTCTCTTTCTTGGCAACCTCTGAGGTAGTGGCATTAGCCCTTGTGGTCCCTCGGTGGGGGAGGAGGTTTCATGAATCCCAGCCAGGTCAGCCTGGAGACGGGCAACCTCCTCCCTCAGACCAGAAAGGTGCCTGCAAATAGGGCAGCATCGCAGCCTCCAGAATGTCTCCTGGAACACTGCCGCCCCACAGCCATTGCACTGCACCACTCCTATCATGTCTTTTTTTGTGTCCCCTCTCCTGTTTCTCTGTATGCTTACTCTCTCCTCTCCTTACAACTCTCACCCTTCCTGTTCTGGGACAGCAACTTCCTATATTCTTCAGTAGCCTTCTTCTTCCTTGCTCAGTGTCAGACCACCAGCAGCTGGGGAAGTGAGCTACTTTTTTCCTTTAGGGTTGACAAAACTAATGTCAGTAAGCTGCTTGAAAAAATAGTCCACCGCCAGCTTGCTGCTCACCTTGACATGTTTAATTTTCAAACCCCGTGCCAACATGGTTTCCGGCCCGGTCACAGTACCACCTCTGCACTTACACAACTTACAAATGACATCAGAAATAATATGGACCGTGGCCTACTCACTGGGGCCGTCTATATCAACCTGTCTAAAGCCTTCGACATGGTACACCATCCTCTCATGCTAAAGAAGCTCCAATCCATTGGAGCATCTGACCAAGCCCTCTCCTGGTTCCATAGCTATCTTGACAATCGGACTCAGGCAGTAGCATTTCACAAGGCCCTTTCCTCCCCTAAACATCTCCCGCAGTTCCCCAGGATCCACTCTTGACCTCCTACTCTCTCCCTTCCTAAAATGATATTCCCACCATGTCCCGGCATAGCTGCACTCTTATGTACCGCAGATGACCTTGTTCTCTACTCTGGTCAAAATCGGTTGCTGCCATCAACTCCACTCTCACTAATGACTTCCAATCCTGCAGACCTGGCTCTCTAGCAAACCACCAGGTCCTGAACCTAGAAAAAACCTGTGCTATGCTATTCGGATCCTCTAAGAAACTGTCTGCCCTGCAACAGGCTCCAGGTTCAATGCCTTGATGGTCCCTCATCTCAAACACTGAGTCCTTCAAGTACCTTGGGGTCACTTTGGATCCCACACTTGACCTGTCTCAACATGTCAATATGGTGTGCCGTGCCGTCAATGCTAAAATTGGCGGAGCTTATCATGTGCGCCCACTCCCTCACTCCTTCCGCTAGACTTTCTGTTGCTAGAGGTATTCTCGCATTCCCAGCTCCAATATGCTCTGCCCCTCCTCTTTGCTGCAAACTCTGCTACACTCCACAAATGGGACACTGTCTACAACAACATCTGTAGATTTCGCCTTAACTGCCCCACGTCTTACTCATCATTGTCTCCTTTACGCTGGCTTAAATTGGCTGTCACCTAAGGATATTCGAGCCTACTCCCTGGGATGCTTTATCGACTCTCTGTCTAGACCTCTCGGCCCTGTCTATCTTGCCAACCTCCTGACTCCTGCCTCACACACCTGCACTCCTCAGGTCTTCCTCTGTCCCCATGCTTCCACTAGACCTTGCATGACAAAAATGGGTGAACAGGCATTTGCCCATTTTGCTCCCAAATTCTGGAACTCACTCCCCCTTATGGTGAAAACTTCAGCCTCCCATCGAGAATTCAAAAACTCGCTGTTCACCCACCTCCTAGCCTCTGGCCAATGCAAATGCTCTTAATTTGCTTTGTCCCACTGCAGGCTGTCGGGTCTGACCCTGAGTACTACACTAATGTTCTCCCATGCAATACATTTGTCTAGGTGGCTATGAACCTTGATGTCTTTACTGTCCTCAGCTGTCTTATGGTTACCCTAATTGCTTTATTTTACATCCTTATTATGATCTATGCCTAAAATGTACCCTTATGTAACTATTACTGTGCTACCCAATGTATATCTTGTTTTGCTCCTGTACACCTATATTATGTCTGTGCATTTCTGCATATTGTAACCAATGTCCTGTGCTCTCCCGGGTCGTGCCTGTAAATAGGCAGGTCTGTTGCCTAGCGCACTTACCCGGTTACCAAAAGCTAATAAATAAATAAAATGTTTCTCTATGATCCTTTCCTTCCAACTGACAAACAGGAATTTCTGTTGTCAGTCAAATCCAGTGACTATAAAAGTAGAACTGGCTTAGGATGGGTGTGCAGAGGGGTGGAATGGAGGGCAATTAGTAAGAAAAAAGGCTAGCAACAGGAAGTTGTAATTGGAGTCACCTACTTTTATATTGTCTAAGCCACACCCCCAATTAAGCTCTCTCTCTTCCTACTGATTTAGCAAAGATAGTTAATACAGTAAGTACCCTTCCCAGCACAGAACACACACTGACTTTCTTTTCCTTTTTTTAACCCTAAATAAGACCCCTTCTACTTCTAATAAAGTATGTCTGCTTAATCTCAACAGACATTGACTCCTGCTCAGATAGAAGTGTTAAATTAATAAGAAAATGGTAACTTCTTTAGTTAGCTGCTTTCTGCTCTACAAGCAAGATTTCTGTCTTCCAAAGGCTAGCAACTGGAAGTTGTAATTGTACAATAAAGGTTAAGTTGACATGAAGTGCTGCTGCTGTATTAAGGTGCCATAGTTCCATTAAACATATACAGGTACATGACCTTACTAGGTCAGTCACCCCTGCGCTTTGCTCAATAGAGTTTCTTCAGGGGCATGCCCAGAGTATGGTTACAGCTAATTTAAAGGACACCAGTTGATGATGTTTCTATTAGGAAATAATTGTTGTGTACCTAGAGGCCAGTGGGGCACAGAACCCAAGGCAGCATGGATTCACAGCAGGAAGGTCATGTCAGACAAATCCAATTGATTTCTTTGACTGGGTAACCAAAATAGTAGACCAGGGAGGGGCTGTGGACATGGCCTATATCTACTTTAGCAAGGCATTTGACACAGTCCCACACAAAAGATTAAGAGTCAAATTAACCAGCCTGGGAGTGAGTCCCAGGGTGGTAGCCTGGGTAAAACATTGACTAGACAACAGGACACAGAAGGTAATTGTAAATGGACTCCACTCTGAAGAAAGAGGGGTTACTAGTGGGGTACCACAGGGTTCAGTACTGGGTCCAGTCCTTTTTAATGTCTTTATAAGTGACATTGCAGAGGGACTGGAAGGAAAAGTATGCCTCTTTGCAGATGACACAAAGATCTGCAACAGGGTTGATACACAAAGAGGCATAGAAAGGATAAGAAGGGACTTGGCAAGGTTGGAGGAATGGTCAGAAGTATGGCAGTTTGGATTCATTACAAAGAAGTGTAAAATAATGCACCTGGGCATACCTCACAACTGTCCCTGATTTTCAGGGACATCCCTGATTTTGCCTCAAAATGTTACTCTGTCCCTCCTAAAAACTGTGTTTCCATGACCAAATAGTGAGGGTTGTAAGCACAAAATAATGTCAGACATTAAAGTTACACACTTGTTCTTCCTTAGAAAATGTATTTTACACTAAGTCCCTTATTCTAGCAGCTTTCTGAGTGGATATCACCAATTTTAAAGATGTGTCCCTGATTTTGGTCCTTTGTCCCTGATTTACGAGGCAGGAGGTTGAGAGGAAAGCACCTGGGAAAGAAAAACCCAGGGGAAGATTACACAATGGGGAAGGGGGTAGTAACAACAATAAAAATGGAAAGGGACCTGGGGGTAATCATATCAGATGACCTTAAGGTTAGCAAGCAATGTGAGAGGCAGCAAGGAGGGCTGGGGATACCAACCCTTCCCACCCTCACCCCACCCACCCTGGAAATAGTTCCTTTATACCTGGGGTTCTGACATCATTTCTCAAGAGTGCAAGGTGCATATCACTGGCATATCCTCTCTAGCACACTGCACTGACAATATAAGCATACACATTGTATAATATAAATATATATATATATATTTCTATATTACAAACCAATCACTCACACACACACACACACACACACACACACACACACACAGAATGTGGGGAGTAATGCAATGTAATGGCTGTGGGGCCTCAGTCTTCCAGGAGTCTTTCTGGAGGCTGAGATACTGCCCTATTTTCAGACAACTCTCTGCCCTGAGGGAGGAAGTTGCCCGTCTTCAGGCCACACTGGACAGTAGTAAGGGGACCTTCCCCCAGGCCACACTGGATGGTAGGAAGGGAACCTCCCCCATCCAGGAAGCACCACAGCCACCACCACTACCTCAGAGGTTGCGAAGAAAGCACAGCAGTTGGACCACAGTGGGCTCAGGGAGGGTGAGGATGGTGGAACAGAGGCACACCCAGTCAGTTGTTCCACACCACAATCCATACACCATTCTGGGGAAGCATAGCTCCCCTATGGATGCACCGGCAGAGGAGACTAAGGAGGCTGAGGACAACTGTCACAAGGGAGGCCCACAGGAAGGAGGCAGAGACCACAAGGAAAGGAAGCAGCTCCTGGTGGGGGACCCAGTTATTAGGGGGATAGAACTGGAGGGAGCAGGGAAAACTGAAGTAAGGTGCCTGCCTGGTGCCATGGCTCGGAGAGACAGGAAGCGCATCCTCAGGATCACGAGAACAGCTGCACGGAAATCTGAGCTGGATGTCATTGTCCACCTAGGGACAAATGACTTGGCTAATCATGAGATTAGAGCAGTGCAGAAGGACTTTGTAGAATTGGGGAGGGGCCTAAGACAAGTAGCACACACAATATCCTTCTCTGAGGTGCTGCCTGTCAATGGCATGAGTGAGGCAAGGGTACTTTGCACCATGCAGTTTAATGAATGGTTGAAAAAATGGTGTGGAGCACAGGGGTTTGGCTTCATTGGGGACTGGGATTCCACCTGAAGGGACACCAGCCTATACTGGCAGGATGGTCTGCATCTGTCCAGGAAGGGAACAAGTCTTTTGAGCAATCGGCTTAAATGCTTCATTGGCAAGCTTTTAAACTAGTCAAGGGGGGAGGCACTGATAAGCAGCAGGAAAATCCCAGCCTCTCCCTACAAAACAGGGTACTAAATGAGAAAAGACCGAGGTAGAAAGGTCAGTGGGGATGCAGCAACAGAAGGTAAAGCCATCAAAAAATGGAGAGCAATGAGTACCAATGCCGTAGTCTGAGTAACAAGCTTCCTGAATTAGTGGCCTTGATGGAGGAGGAACATCTGGATATCGTGGCAGTCACAGAAACACTGGTACACACAAAACCATGACTGGGACATAAACATACCAGGATACACTATCTACAGGAGGGACAGGGAGGGTAAAGAGGAGGAGGAGGAGTAGCCTTACATAAGGGAAGGAATCAAGGCAACAGAACAAAAGGGAAAACAGGAAGGAGAAGAAGCACTGTGGGTAAATTTGGACACCGGCAATGGCACCACAATCTGCACAGGGGTTGTATACAGACCCCCTTCTCAGGGAGAGGAAATGGACAAGGAAATGATAGAAAGAATACTTAGAATGGCAGAAAAAGGGGAGATATTGCTGATGGGTGATCTGAATATGCCAGATGTTAACTGGAATGCAGTTGCAGCAGCCACTTCAAAGAGTGGGGTTATTCTAGATGCCCTACAAGGGGCATGCCTTAGACAACTAGTATTGGAGCCCACTAGAGGGAGCAATCTTAGACCTGGTTCTCTCAAATGGAGATGATGAGAGGATCACAGATGTAGAAGTGGGTAGCCATCTGGGAACTAGCGACCATCGAACAGTATGGTTCACAATAAACACAGCAATAGAGTCAAGCCATACAAAGGCAAAAGTACTGGACTTTAGGAGGGCTGACTTTGCCAAAAGGTGAATGCCTAAGGAATGCACTAGCAAATGGGCAGGAAGGAGGGGTGGAAGAACAATGGGGAATAATAAAAACTGCTATCACAGAGGTAACATGCCTTTGTGTGAAGCAAATTAACAAAACAAAACGATGTAAGAAACCACTATGGTTCTCAAAGGAAGTGGCAGTGAAGGTTCAAGAGAAAAAGAAAGCATTCAGGAATTACAAGGAATCACAGAAGGAGCAGGACAGGGAACGGTATCAGTTAAAGCAAAATGAAGCTGGGAAGGCAGTCAGAACAGCAAAGGCCCAAACCGAGGAAAAGATAGCCAACTTGGTTAAGAAGGGGGATACAACCTTTTATAGGTACATCAGGGAGCGAAGGAAGACCAAGGGAGGGCTAGTGAGGCTTAATAAAGAGGAGGGAGGGTGGGCAGAGGGTGACTGTGAAAAGGCAGAGATACTAAACAAATACTTTTGCTCAGTATTTACAAAGAAAGTGGGGGAGGTACCTAAAACAAACAGTAGAAACACTCTGGATACAGAAGTTGATACCAGCCCATTTACAGAAGAAAGAGCTCTTAAAACTGAAGGTGAACAAAGCAGTGGGGCCTGATGGGATTCATCCCAGAATTCTAAAAGAACTAAGGATAGAACTAGTGACACCACTGACTACCCTCTTTAACAAATCATGGGAGGATGGGGTGGTACCTGAGGACTAGAGGAGGGCAGATGTGATCCCTTCACAAAAGTGGGAGCAAGGCAGACTAGAAACTACAGACCTGTTAGTTTAACCTCAGTGGTAGGGAAAATGATGGAATCACTTGAAGGAAAGAATTGTTGCGTATCTAGAGGCCAGAGGGGCACAGGACCCAAGGCAGCATGGATTCACAGCGGAAGGTCATGCCAGACAAATCTGATAGATTTCTTTGACTGGGTGACCAAAGTAGTAGATCAGGAGGGGCTGTGACATGGCCTACCTAGACTTTAGGAAGGCATTTGACACAGTCCCACACAAAAGATTAATATACAAGTTAGCCAGCCTGGGGTGGGTCCCAAGATGACAGCCTGGGTAAAGAATTGGCTGGAGAATAGGACACAGAGAGTAATAGTAAATGGAGTCCACCCTGAAAAAGGGGGTTAGCAGTGGTGCCACAGGGTTCAGTATTAGGACCGGTCCTTCAATGTCTTTATGTTTACATTGCAAAGGGACTGGAAGGAAAAGTATGTCTCTTTGCAGATGACACAAAGATCTGCAACAGAATTGATGCACAAGGTGGGGTGGAAAGGATGAGAAGGACTTGGCAAGGTTAGAGGAATGGTCAAATGTATGGCAGCTTAGATTCAGTACTAAGAAGTGCAAGGTAATGCATCTGGGAAACAAAACCAGGGAAGAGTACACAATGGGGGTGAGATACTAACAACAACAAAAATGGAAAGGACCTGGGGTAGTCATATCAGATGACCTAAAGGTGGGCAAGCAATGTGAGAGGGCAGCAAGGAGGGCTGGGGGGATACTGGGATGCATAGGGAGAGGCATCACCAGTAGAAAACAAGAAGTTATTATCCCTCTTACAGACAGCTGGTGAGACCACATCTGGAGTACTGCATGCAGTTCTGGAGACCCAATCTCCGCAAAGACATAGACAGGATGGAAGCTGTCCAGAGGAGGGCAACTAAAATGGTGCAGGGTCTGCACCGGAAGACATATGAAGAGACTTAGGAGCTTAATATGTATAGCCTCGAGGAAAGGAGGGAGAGGGGGACATGATAGAAACTTTCAGTACCTCAAGGGACTCAACAAAGTCCAAGAGGGTAGCATCTTTCAAAAAGAGGTGTGCAAGAACAAGGAGCACAATTTGAAGACAGAAGGGGCGTGCCCAGAGGTAATTTAAGGAAGTATTTTTCACAGAGAGGGTTGTGATGTATGGAACAGCCTTCCAGAGGAGGTTGTGGAGTCAAAAACAGTGGTGGAATTCAAGCATGCATGGGACAGTCATAAGGCAATTCTAGGGGTTGGGGGTAGGAAGAAGTAGGCTGCTGGTTAACTAGGATCTGCAGCTTATCCATCCGGTAGGGAAATGGGCAGACTGGGTGGGCCAAGCGGTCCTTATCTGCCATCAAATTCTATGTTTCTATGTTACTAGGAAGTCTTTGTTAGGTTTCACATTTATTGGTACATTAATACTTGGCATTTGAAACAATATTGTAGAAAAGTCATGGTATAGCTGTATGGGATTCAACCCTTAGGCTGCCAACAGAATGAGAATGTATAGAAATTCTGGACTGATATATAGTAACAGTCCGCGACTCTGTAAAGGTTAATATTAATGGGTATTATGGACTTTTTAGCATATGGTAGACATACATCTCCTGATGTATGTTTCAACCTCTATTCAATTCTCAGTCTGCCTCTCCACTGCCTTCCCCTCTGCTTATGAACTTTGTTAGTAAAACTATCCCAAACCAGCTCTCTCTCCATCTTTGTGGGTAGACTCTACTGCTGTTCCTGCCTTCCTGCTTCTTCCCAATCCTCTATCACTGACCTCCTCTCTTCTCTCACCACCCTCACAACCTCTGGAGAATGCTTCATCCTAGGGAACTTCAACATCAATTGGTTGTCCAGCACCCAGTCCAAAATATGTAATCAAATCTCGTCCTTAAATCTAAAACAACTCATCAAAGACCCTACATGCTTAAATCACAAATCAGGCAAACATACCCTAACAGACTGGGTACTGACGTCTCACCCATACCAAGTCATCATCTCAGGTATACTTCCAGACATGCTTAGTGATCACCATATGGTATACTGTGTGTGGAAAATCCATTGAGTAAAATACCCTCCTGTTATTCTCAACCTCCGCTCCTTCCATTCCCTTGACCTGTCCTCCCTCCATAATGACCTTACCAGTACCAAATGGTCACCCATTGTCACTGCTTCCTCAGTGGACTCATTCCCGAGTTACTTTAGCTCTCAATTCCCGAGTGCCTAGAACCATTGTGCCCTACTTAGAAAGACAAGGGTCCATGGCAGTCACCCACCCTGGGTCTCTGCCAAGCTGCTAGCGTGTCAACATGCTCAAGACTTGGCATGAGTGGTGTTTAAAGCTTCTGGTAACCTTGAGGATCTGCAGAAGTATCGCTCCCTCCGCAACGCCTGTACCAGGGCTATCCACCTTTTCAAGGAGGAGCATTTCAACTCCTCCTTCCAAGAAAACCTTAACAATCCCTGCAAGTTCTGGAAGGTTTCCATGCTTTATTCTCTTCCCTGCCCATTCCCCTCCTGTTCTAAGAACAGTTGACCACACTGTCTCCCGACCCCCGTGGCAGTTGAATTTAACTTTTTCACCCTCTGCGCCTCATCCCTCCTTGCTTCCATCGCTCTCACAGCTCCCTCACCAGCTTCCTCCTCTCAGATCCTTTCATCATGTTTTTCTTTCAATCAAGTCTCCCCTGATGACACCCTGTGAGAATTACTAGCTCTAAACCCTCATGAGAGTAAAAGCCCCAATGGGCTTGACCCAAAGCTACTTCACCTCTCAGCTTATGCTATAGCCCACCCTCTGGCTACTCTCTTAAACTTAGCCTTCTCACTCAACGCCATCCCAGATGCCTGGAAGGTCTCCACTGTTATCCCCCTTCCAAAGGGTGGTGACCCCTCCAACCTCAGCAACTTTTGCACTATATCTCTGCTCCCAATCCTGCCTAAACTTCAAGAACACCAGACTCTGGTGCAGCTCCCCCCTTTCCTTGACTCTTCCTCCTTTTTCACCCCTTTCCAGTCTGGGTTCTGCAAGGCTCATTCCATCACCACCTCCCTACTTCGGCTCACTGACTCCATTCTCTCAAGCATGGATGAGGAACACATCACCTCTGCCATCTTTGTCGATCTGGCCAAAGCCTTTGACAATGTTGCCCACTCACTTCTCCTCAGCAAGCTGACTGTGGCTGGCCTCTCTGTTTCTGGCATCAGCTGGTTCCAGTCCTACCTGACTGGCATGTCCCAGTCTGTCAGGGTCGGCAACTCCCTCTTCACTCCTCTCCCAATCAACACGGGGTTCCCCCAAGGCTCGGTTCTTGGTACAATACTATTTTCCATATTCTTTAATGATTTACCTGATGCCTGCTCATCTGCTAGTATCCACATGTACACACATGATACCGTGTGGTTGGCCTCCAGTAGTTCCCCCTCGGAGGAGGTGACCAGCCTTCAGTTGGATTTCAACAACATCCAGCGCTGGTTTCACTTAAATCAGCTTTTCCTAAATGCCAAAACAATGGTCCATGACCTCTGACACCAGGCAAAAGCTCACAAAGCTCGATGCCACTCCCACCTTTCATACCCTCAATGGTTCTTCACTGGAAGATGTCTCCTCTTTTAAATACCTTGGGCTGTGGCTCGACAAGAACCTCGACTTTGCAGTGCATGTGGATGCCATCCACAAAAAGCTACTCCCCAAACTTCGTGCTCTGTACTGACACCATAGCTGCTTTCCACTGCAAGCCTGGAGAGAGACTCTCCAAGAAACGATTCTCTTTATTTTTGACTTTGGAGATATAGGCCCGGATATTCAGACTGCGCCAGGCTGTGGCACAAGCCTGGGCGCAGTGCAACTAGGCTGTGCAGGAGCGTTGATAGGGTGATATTCAACAGAGCTGCGCCATGGCACAGCATCACTGAAAATCGCACCCTGGCCACCTGCAGTGCACATGGTGTAGTGGCACTGCACCAGCGCAAGTGGCCAGAGTGGAGCAGTGTGATGCGCTAGTGCAGGTTCCGTTGCGCTAGGTGCAAAACCGTGATATTCAAAAGTGCACATGCAAATGGAGCCATAATGCATGCAAGGTGCAAATGGGGCCATTTGCATGTCATAATGGCCCCATTTGCATGCAGGTGCGCCGCGATCCCTCAGCCACTTGCGCCTCGCGCCTCTGCCAGGCTGCAGCCGCCGGGGACCAACACCCCCTGCACATCGGGGAAAAGTGCCCCACTGCCCGATCGTGGGCACATGTAGAAAATAATAATCGTCCAATATCCCTGGTGGTCCAGTGGCCCACTTGCAGCCCAATTGCGGGCTTAAGTAATAAAATATACCATCCCCTGGTGGTCCAGTGGACCACTACACGCCCAATCACAGGCTTAAGTATAAAAATGAATCGTCCAATATCCCTGGTGGTCCAGTGAACCGCTCGCAGCCCGATCATGGGCATATGTAGTACAATAAATGTCCTATATACCTGGTGGTCCAGTGGACCGTTTGCAGCCCGATAGCGGGCATATGTACTCAAAAGGAGAGGTCCAATATCCCTGGTGGTCCAGTGGTACCCCCCTCCCCACCAGCCCACTGAGCCCCACAGCCCCACTCCCCCCTTGGTCAGCAGCAGGTGGCAGCACGCCACCCGCCTGCTGCCCCGCCACCCGGCGACAGACACCGTACAGTAGTGCTGTACGCCCATTGGCCCACAGCGCGAGCCAATGGGCGGCAGCCTGCATCGCACTACACAGTCCAGATATGTGAACCACCTGGACCACCAGGAATTTAGGACTATTAGTTGTATATGTATGCCCACAATCGGGCATGGGGCACCACCAGAAGGCAGCCGAGTTGGTGGCTAATTATTGTGTGGCAGCTGCCACATTGCACCCTGCATATGGCAGCTCACCTGTAGGTGGCCAGCTGTTGCTCCTTTTTTTGGCTCATCTGTGTGCAGCGCAAGTAGGGGTTGCGCATGCATGGGCTCAGCACATCCTGGGCTGAAGCATGGGCACGCCGCCCCTACCTGCGCCACATACATTACTGATGCGCTCCGGCGCATCGGGATTTGTGCCAGGTTCAATCCCCATTTGAATATCGCGCCATGCACATCAGTGGGTTGCATATGGTGCGACAGTGTTGCGCCATGCGCAACCCTTCTGAATATCCGGGCCATAGTCTACAACTCTGCCCCCAAGTCTACCCAGTCCAGACTGGACACTCTTTTCAACTCCTTCTGCCACTTCACTCTCAACTGCCTGCCTCGTACTCACCACTGTAACCTTTATACTTTGCTCTCCTTCCCTCAGTGCCGGATGCCTTGCACATAGCACTACTCTAATTTGGAAGTTCTGGCTTGGCTCTCTACTGCCCTACTTGCATTCCCTCATCTTAGTCCCACAGACCCTCCCTTTGCACCCTCCTTAACTCCGCCCACAGGGCTCTTACCTTCCCCCCCAGCGTACTCGTCAGAGCGAGTCGCCTTCTCGTATAGATTCCCATATATTTGGAACTCCCTCCCATTAAAAATCTGCTCTGCTCGGACCCCTCACTCCCTATCCCTCCTCCTCCTTCTCTGATAACACATAGCTCCCTCTTGCAACTGCACCTAATCCTCCTCCTCCTCCTCCTCCTCTAGTTCTTCTCTCCCCACTCCACAAAGCCCATAAATCTGATTAATTCCTTCCTTCTGGCCAATTCCCTGTCCCCTTGCAGGGTTCCTAGCATCCCAAAGGGGAGAAAGCCTTTGGCTCATTTTTCTCCCTCCCACCCACGTTCCTCTAGTTGATCCACACTGTACCCTTATGACATACCCTTGTGGCTGTACAATTATAATTCAATTGGTTGGCATTAGCACGTTACAGACTAGGTTTCTGTAATGGTGATGTTTAATTTAGCACTTTGCATGAAATGTTATTTGGTTTCTCTGTAAATCAAGTGTTTACATTAAAGCCAAAGCCAGTCTTGTACTCTTTATCTGGAAATGTGTAACTTGCTTTGTGAGTGCATATGTGATTGTCTCTTTGTAACTTAATTGTTAATGTTCTAAATTTAAGTTGTACGATACTGTATTATCCTTACCCGTCTCCCAAATAATGCAATGTACTGTATTTTTCTGTATTCACTATGTAATGTTTACTGCATCCCCTTTTTGTATCCCTCTTCCCCCAAGATGCATCTGGAAACGAGCTACTACAGCTCCCGATGCCCTTCCTGGTAAAATGTTTTAAAATAACATAAATAGGGCAAACACTACATGAATGTGTGATACTTTGTTTATTGCCATAGGCTAATGGAGTTTCTTGTTTCACATGACTTTTTACCATGGTGTACTTAGAAGCCCTTAGCATATTTTTGCTTCTGTTTTTAAAAATCACATGTCTTAGTTTTAATTAAGAGTGTTCTGGCTTTCTTCTCTCAAGACAAAGGGCGATTCATTCTGTAGCTTTGACATTGTAATATCTTCCTTCTGGATGATACTTTTTTTAGGTTAACTTTCAAATGTTAGTTTTAGGCTAATAAGATTTAGTTTCTTCACGTATACACCAAACACAGTCATGCATAGTTCAAAATGACACTCAATTACATTTTATGGGCTTTTTTTCGGAATGGTGTCATCAGGTCTGTTGACATTTGACCTTGAAATTCCTTCTTGGATAAAAGATGGACTGTGTGCTTCCTTTTAGTTCTCAGTTTATCTTTGAATAGATGTTTGGCCAATAGAATTTTTACAACTTTTTTCTCTTTTATATGTATGATCTGGATGTTAATAGAATGTTTTCTTCCAAAACAACTGGCATTAGTTTCTGATGAAGTACTCAATGTAGTCCAAAAGCTAAAGCACCGGTTTTGTTTTGTAACATCTGTGTTGGTCCAATAAAAGGTATCAAATCATCTCTTTTTATCTGGATCAGAACAAAAGAGGTAATACTTCCCTTCTACAAATCTCTGGTGAGGGCTCCCTTAGAGTACTGCGCCCAGTTCTGGAGTCCTCAACTTAGAAAAGATAAAGATAGGTTGGAGACAGTGCAGTGCAGAGTAACAAAAATGATTCAGGGCCAGCAGGACAGATCCTAAGAGGAGCGCCTCAAGGCACTAAATATGTACTCACTGGAATGGACATTAACAGGAGGTAGGTTCAGGAGAGATGTGAAGAAGTACTACTTAATGGAAAGAGTGGTGGAACTTTGGAACAGTCTGTCAGCGGAAGTGGTGGGAGCAGAAACAGTCAGAGAGTCAAGCAGGGCTGGGACACTATGAAGGGTACAGTGGTTACTGGGGGCGACAGGACCAAGGAAGAGAATAGAGAAAGGATTGAGAGGGTTAGTACCCTGGAGGTTCCAGGGATTATAGGAAACTTGGGCAGACTGGTTTCTGCCATCAGTCTATGTTTCTATGTAACTGTGGGGTAGGGGGGACTATTTTTCCAACAAAGAAACAGAATTTGCCTATTTTTCCCAGCCTATACTGTCACCGCAGACCCTATTTGATCTCCGGCTAACCCCCTACACACACACTTTCTTACCAAGATTCCTTTGTGCCTATCTCGTGCATGACTGAAGCTCTCCACTGTTTTCACCCCCTCATCTCTGCTGGAAAACTGTTGCAGGCATCCACAACTATTTCAGTTAAGAAGTACTTCCTCACATTCCTCTAAATTCCTCTTTTCCAGCTTCAATGCATGCCCCCTTGTTCTCATGTACCTTCTTCTCTGAAAAATACTCCCTTCCTGTACCTTATTCACCCTTGTGAGGTATTTATAGATCTCTTGTTAGAGAGGTGAGGAAAAATTTGACTCGACATCCAGGATACAGACTCACTCCAACATTAGGAGACTACTGTATATAAAATGCATTTATTGTTGAAAATGAACATACGGATATTGCTTGTTCAGGTAACAGGTAGCACCGCCACCACAACTGCATCAACATTTCACATCACTCTGACACTTTCTCAAGACTTGGGACGTAAAACATTGATGCAATTGTGGTGGGGGTGCTACCTGTTACCTGAACAAGCAATGTTTGTACAGTATATTCATTTTTAACAATAAATGCATTTTTGTATAGTCTTCTAATGTTGAAGTGAGACTGTATCCTGGACGTCGAGCTAAGTTTTTCCTTGTCTCTTTAACCAGAACACCTGATTGGCTCCGCTCCAGAGTCCTGAGCTGCTTTTGCTTTTTTGGGTCATTTATAGATCTCTGTCACATCCCTCTTCTCCTTCCTCTCTGCCAGGGTGTATATATATTGGGACCCCTTAGTTCCTCTTAATATAGCTTTTGATGTAGCCCTGCACCATTTTAGTTGCCTTCCTCCAGACAGCCTCTACCCTATGTCCTTTCTGAGATGTGGTCTCTAGAACTGGGCACAGTACTCCAGGTGGGATCTCATCAAAGATCTATACAGTGGTAAGGTAACACCACCTCTTTTCTTCTGCTAGCGATACCCCTACCTATGCACCCTACCATCCTGCTGGCCCTACCTACTACCTTGTCACACCGCCTCGCACCTTGATGTCATTAGACAGATTACCCCAAGGTCCCTTTCCTGTTCAGTGAATGTCAATCCTTTCCCTCCATTTTATACTCCACCTCTAGATTTCTGTGCCCTAGATGCATGATTTTGCACTTTTTCGCACTGAAACCCAACTGTCATATCCTTGACCACTCCTCAAGTTTTCTCAGATCTCTAAACATTCTCTGCACCCCCTTCGGAGTGCCTACACTATTGCAGATTTTGGTGCCATCTTCAAACAGCTTTCTAAGAGGACTGGTCCCAGGACCGAGTCCTGAGGTAGCCTGCTGGTCACTCTCCCCTCCCCAGAGTGAGCGACATTTGCCACTGTCCTCTGTTGCATATCCATCAACCAATTTCATACCTCATTTACCACCTTGGAACCCACTAATGTAACGCAGCACTTAGAGCAGTGCACTTTCCCGGCTCTAAACATAGGGGCTTATATCTCTAGTCAGATCTTACCAGAGCAGACTCACTTACACTAATCTTTAAAATCTGCACAAGAGAGTACACATAAATCCAAGAAGCATTGCAAACTATGCTTCCCACATAAAAACAAACAAAAAAAAAAAAAACAGTTGCACCATTTAATAAGTGAGATAGCACACTCCAGGGTGTGCAGTCACACTATTTAATAAGTGAAATAGCACACTCCAGGGTGTGCAATCATGAAGGAGTAAAAACAGTTCTTTAAATGGCACTCAGCCTCCCCTTGTGCCAGACATTCAAAGCATGTATTTAGGCTCATGATTGCACATGCTGTGTGTTATTAATTGCACATTTTGGCCTTTTGATAAATTAATAATCCAATATTCATTGCCTTTGTAGCTACCTTGACACCATCGCTGCTCAGCAGCTGCATTCTGTATCTTGTCATACCACCTGAAGCTGCAAATCATGGCGTCAGTTACACCATTTGTTGCCATTCAGATGAACTGTATGGAATCAGTAATGTCATTTCACCAGAATCATATAGGTTGCTAAGTCACAGTTCGGCACAACCATGGGGATTGCTAAGCTCCCCACTCACATTTTATATAAATAAATGCTAGGAAAACCTTGTTTTAGGGATTCCTAGGGGGTTGCAGAGGACATAATAGGGGTTGCAAAAAAAATCATAGGGGCCTCTACCATGACCCCTGGCTACCCCTAAATGACACCCTATGGAATGGTGCAACTGATGTCACGCAATGTCTTGTAAAAAAAAAAAAAAAAAAAGAGAGATCAGTAGTAGCTGCTTAAAAGATAGTGTGCAGCAGACAAAGCTAGAACATTGATTTATCTGGTAGTAATAGTAAATTTTATTTATGGCACCCTTCTCCAGTGGCTTAGGGTGCCATTACAAAAAACAGAGACAGAAATGCATCATAAAATGCTGAACTGCACTACTGTAGATCTCTGATATTCATATTATAGTACCATGGGGCATACAGTTCCCCATAAGCATAAGTAATTAGGTATGTTTTAAGCCCTCGTTTAAAGGCTTCCACAAAGGAGGGGGTCTCCCTCAGAGGTGAATTAAAAAAAACAAACAAAAAAAAAAAAAAAAAAAACAGATCTGCTGCCTCAAAGGACCTGTTCCCCGAGGTTCTAAACCTATCTCTGGGACAACCAGGAGACCTTCCTTGGTGAAATAAGGATACAGGAGACTGCGCTGATAACCGGGTCCAGACCATGTAGGGCCTTGTAGGTTATTAATTCAATCTTATAGGGACGAATGACCTGGCTGAGAATGGGATCAGAGCAGTGCAACAGGAGTTTGTGGAGTTGGGGAGGGGCCTTAGACATGTAACACACACGGTAATTTTCTCGGAAGTGCTACCTGTCTATGGCATGGATGAGGCTAGGGCACTCCGCATCACGGGATTCAATGACTGGTTGAAAAACTGGTGCAGAGCTCAGGGATTTGGCTTCATTGGGGACTGGGGCTCCACCTGAAGGGATGCAGGCCTATACAGGCACGATGGTCTGTATCTATCCTGGAGGGGAACCAGGATCCTAGGTGATAGGTTTAAATGTTTCAGTGGGAAGCATTTAAACTAGCCAAGGGGGGAGGCACTGAAGAGAAGAAGAGAAATCCTAGCCCCCCCCCAAAAAAAAAAAAAATCAGGGTAATTAGTGAAGTAAACACCAAAATAGAGAAGTCAATAGGGAGAAGGGAAGGGGTAAATTGAGAAAAAGACAAAGGCAATAGGGACAGGGATGGGGCAAAAATAAATAAAGCCATAAAAAAAATGGAAGGTAATGAGTTCCAATGCCCGTAGTCTAGGTAAAAAGCTCCCTGAAATGGTGGCCTTGATGGAAGAGGGATGCCTGGATATTGTGGCAGTCACAGAAACATAGTACACAGAGAACCATGACTGGGATGTCAACATACCAGGGTACACAATCTACAGGAGGGACAAGGAGGGAAGAAGAGGAGGAGGAGTAGCTCTCAATGTAAGGAAAGGGATAAAACCAACAGAACTAAAAGGTAAACAGGGAGGAAAGGAGGCACTGTGGGTCACCCTGGAGACTGGAAATGGCTCCACAATCCGCACAGGGGTTGTATACAGACCCCCATCTCAGGGGGGAGGAAATGGACAAGGAAATGATAGACGGCATCCTTGGGATGACAGAGAAAGAGGAGATATTGCTGATGGGGGACCTGAATATGCCACATGTTGACTGGAGCACCTTTGCTACAGCCACATCCAAGAGCAGGGCCATTCTCGATGCCCTACAGGGGGTATGCCTCAGACAGCTAGTTTTGGAACCCACTCAGGAGACAGCAATCTTAGACCTGGTATTCTCAAATGAGGATGGTGAAAGGATCTCTGATCTTGAAGTGGGTAGCCATCTGGGGACAAGCAACCACCAAACAGTGTGGTTCATGATACACTTACCTGTAGAGTCAAGCCACACAAAAGTGAAGGTACTGGACTTCAGGAGGGCTGATCTTGTCAAAATGGGAGAGTGCCTCAGAAAAGCACTAGCAAACAGGCAAGAAGGTGGGGTGGAGCAACAATGGGGAAACATCAAAACCGCCATCACAGAGGCAACAAGTCTTTGTGTGAAGCAAACAAATCAAAACGAAAGAAAAAAAACACTATGGTTCTCAAAAGAAGTAGCGGGGAAGGTAAGGGAAAAAAGATAGCATTCAGGAAGTATAAGGAAACACAGAAGGAGCAGGACAGAGAACTGTACCAGTTAAAGCAGAAGTAAGCGGGTAAGGCAGTCAGAATCGCAAAGGCCCAAACTGAGGAAAAGATAGCCAACTCGGTTAAGAAGGGGGATAAAACCTTTTATAGGTACATTAGGGAGCAAAGAAAGACTAAGGCAGGGATACTGAGGCTGAACAAAGAGGAAGGTGGTTGGGCAGAGAGTGACAGTGAAAAAGCAGGGATACTGAATGAATACTTCTGCTCAGTATTCACTATGGAAAAGCAGGGGGAAATACCTAATCCGGTCAATAGAAGCACTCTGGATAGGGAAGTTGATATTAGTCCTTTCACAGAAGAAAGGGTTCTGAAAGAACTCTTAAAACTGAAGGTGGATAAAGCAATGGGGCCTGATGGGATTCACCCCAGAATTTTAAAAGAACTAAGGGAAGAACTAGTAACACCACTGACTACCCTTTTTAATAAATCATGGGAGGATGGGGTGGTACCTGAGGACTGGAGGAGGGTGGATATGGTTCCCCTTCACAAAAGTGGGAGCAAGACAGAGGCAGGAAACTACAGACCTGTCAGTTTGACCTCAGTGGTAGGGAAAATGATGGAATCACTTCTGAAGGAATGAACTATTGAGTACCTAAAGGCCAGTGGGGCACAGGACCCAAGGCAGCATGGTTTCACAGCAGGAAGGTCGTGTCAGATAAATCTAATTGATTTCTTTTACTGGGTGACCACAGCAGTAAACCAGGGAGGGGCTGTGGACATGGCCTACCTAGACTTTAGCAAGGCATTTGACAAAGTCCCACACAAAAGATTAATAAACAAATTAGCCAGCCTGGGAGTGGGTCCTAGGGTGGTAGCCTGGGTAAAATACTGGTAGGACAACAGGACACAGAGGGTAATAGTAAATGGAGTCCACAGTGAAGAAAGGAGGGTTACTAGTGGGGTACTGCAGGGTTCAGTACTGGGGCCGGTCCTTTTTAATGTCTTTATAAGCGATACTGCAGAGGGACTGGAAGGGAAAGTATATCTCTTTGCAGATGACACAAAGATCTGCAACAGGGTTGATACACAAGGTGGGGTGGAAAGGATGAAAAGGGACTTGGCAAGGCTGGAGGAATGGTCAAATGTATGGCAGCTTAGATTCAATGCAAAAAAGTGCAAAGTAATGCACCTGGGAAACAAAAACCCAGAGGAAGAGTACACAATGGGGGTGAGATACTAACAACAACAAAAATGGAAAAGGACCTGGGGGTAGTCATATCAGATGACCTAAAGGTGGGCCAGCAATGTGAGAAGGAAGTAAGGATGGCTGGGGAGATACTGGGATGCATAAGGAAAGGCACCACCAGTAGAAAACAGGAAGTTGTTGGCCCTCTGTACAGACAGTTGGTAAGACCACATCTGGAGTACTGTGTACAGTTCTGGAGACCCCATCTCCGCAAAGACATAGACAGGGTGGAGACTGTCCAGAGAAGGGCAAACAAAATGATGCAGGGTCTGCATCAGAAGACTTATGAAGAAAGACTAAAGGAACTAAAGAAGTATAGCCTAGAGGAAAGGAGAGAGAGGGGGGACATGATAGAAACTTTCAAATACCTCAAGGGAATCAACAAAGTCCAAGGGGGTAGCATCTTTCAGAAAAGAGACGCAAAACAAGGGAGCACAATTTGAAGATAGAGGGGTGGCTCAGAGGTAATGTGAGGAAGTATTTCTTCACAGAGAGGGTTGTGGATACATGGAACAGCCTTCCTGAGGAGGTCATGAGTCAGAAACAGTGGGGGAATTCAAGAATGCGTGGGACAGACATAAGGCAATTCTAGTGGGGGGGTAGGAGGAAGTAGGCTGTTGGTTAACTAGGATCTGCAGCTTATCTGTTAGGTAGGGAAATAGGCAGACTAGGTGGGCCAAGCGGTCCTTATCTGCCGTCAATTTGTATGTTTCTATAGGAAATACCTATTTAACTAGCAGTCAGTGCAGTTCAGGCAGTGCCAGGGAGCTGATCTGACCTCGAAAGGTTGGTCAACAACCAAGCAGCTGCATTCTGTACCAACTGCAGATGCTGCTGCATACCTCTACTGATGCCGAGGTACAGTGTTACAGCAGTCTAACCATGAGGTCACAAAAACATGCACCAGAGAGGGCAAGTTCTCTAGGTGGAGGTGGGGGGTGGGATAAGGGATCAAATCCAGCTGATGTTCCTCACATGGCAAAAGTCATTCTGGACAAACGCTGATACCTGAGCCACAAAAGTCAGCCTCTATTAAAATGTTCAAACTACATCAGCATTCAGGAAAAGAAAAACAGTACATAATTTACCAATGTAAAAAACACACCAATAACCTTTAACATAATCTATGCTGTCCATTAATCAGAACCACCTGAACATGGGTGTAGCCAGCCATACTCCAAGTACTCCATGGTGTACAATTTTATTTAAGGGGGTAGCAAATAGACTCTGAACTGCTTCCTTTTTGCATGAAAACTAACAAAGAAAATGCTGAACCTTTCTGAAAATGTATTCATAGGAGTCGAAACTAGAAGGACTGGTCACTGTCATTGCATCCCAAGGACAATACAACTTTACAGGCTCTGGGCTGGTATGTGGCTGTCTTAGGGAGCAGTGCATGGTATTTGCATTTACCCATGCATGGGGGGTAGCATACCAGCACACCCTAATGTGGGGCTAGCAGTGCATCCACTTGGTGTGCATATCTGAAATCCCTGGCTAAACCCCTGCACCTGAATCCATTTTTTCTAATGTATAACAAAACGGGCTGACAGGCAAATAAATGACACACTACCACTTATTCAAAAGAGAAAGTTTGCACCCACCTGCGCAGCGTCTCGGGAAGCAGAGCTACTGTTAACAAGCAGCCTTTCGCTGCTAGCAAGCGTTTAATAGTGTTGTTTTACTCCTGCTCACCATGAGTCAGCAGTTATCACATGCATGACTATCAGATTGCTGGAATGAGAATAAACTGGTAAGGTAGCATAATTGTGCCAGCGAAGGAAAATACAGCACACCTGGGCAACAGGTGACAGAGAATGTAGCTAGCCAACCAATAACGAGTGAGATGCTGCGGGGTTTGGTGTTTTTTTTATCTAGGGCTAGTGTGCCGGAAACTGGTCAGCGCTGTCCCTTTAAGTGAGACGCTCGGTTTGTAAAGGTCTCTGTTTACCTACCGCTGCCCTTCCCATCCCCATGAACGTTGGCGGGATGCCGTTTTCCTGTATTCAGAACTGGAAGCTGGGTTGCCCCGCCTCGTTGGATGATTGATTTCCGGAGTGTTCGGGATAGCGATGGTGGAAGCGCCTACTGTAGTAATTGTGCAAGAGTATTATGGCCAGCTAGTGGCACTACAATAGTCTAATAGCGGCAGCTGGTCTTGGAATCGAACCAAACTAGCAAGAGCCACGGACGGCGTAATCCGGAGCCGGTGGATCTAATCAGCTTTTGAAATGTTTAAATGCAGTCGGTGAAGGGGAAAAAAAGTGCAATATGTCTACTCTGTGCGTCGCTTATAATCAGGGCCCATAGTGCTCTACGGCAGCATTTTCTGATTTCTGCAGCAGGGCTCCTAGGCTTCTGTGGCAGCAGTTTCTGATTTCTGCGGCATGATTTATTCATTTCTGTGACAGAATGCAGTCCTGCCATTGCCTGAAATATGATATGATATCATTTATGACATCACATGCGAAGCATGGGGGGAGGCTTCAGGATAAACATGCTGGGTACGGGAACCTGGCACTATGGAAAAGCTATATATTTGAATAAAAATTCACCAAAACAGTGAATTCTGTGTGTATATATGAATTCCGCGGCATGATGCAAATTCTGCGGAAAATTCCACAATCGCAGAATTCCAGTGGCCTTATAATTTGGCCCCTGAATTGTTTTATTAACCCAGGCAAGGCTTATATTGAAAACAGCAGTAAGCATGAATATTAACATAAGCAATGCACTATTAAGGCATAGAAACATAGGAACATAGAATTTGATGGCAGATAAGGACCGCTTGGCCCACCCAGTCTGCCCACTTCCCTACCTACTGGATAAGCTGCAGATCCTAGTTAACCAGCAGCCTACTTCTTCCTACCCCCACCCCCCAGAATTGCCTTATGACTATCCCATGCATGCTTGAATTCCACCACTGATTTTGACTCCACAATGCCTGTCCGTCTCTGCAGGGTGGAGGTGGGGTTGGCGTGAAGTTCAATGCTTCACTGCCATTCCTATTCTGCATCTCTCTAACTCCTGCATTTCCAATGCTAATACCAGCAAGCAAATATTCGGCATTGACAAATGCTTGTTTATATACCGTTTTGCTTGTTTATACTAGTGTTTTGTGATATCTGTTAATGCACTGTTCATTCTCCTTTTGTACTATCTTCCACACCACTCTCTCACACGACCATCTGCAAACGAGCTGTTATCAGCTCAGTACGTCTTTCCTGGTAAAAAATTTAAAGTGCTTAAGTTGAAGTCTAATATACGGATGGTACATGCCCAAATATATGGGCATTTCTAGGAGATTAAAGCAGCAGTGCATGATAGGGTGATATTTTTACCTTTATTTCTTTATTCTACCCTAGATTGCCCGTTATGTCCAGACCTGTACGATACCCTTGTTCCCCATTCTGAATCTGATCTACCACTTTTTTTTTGTTAAACATGGGTAGGTTGCTGTGGATGTTATGGGTTACTACCTCTGCCTTGTGGGCACAAACAAAGTTGAGGGCCTGGGTTCCAATTTTTCCTGATTTAGGTGGAGGGGTTCAAATCCAGATTTTAAGTTTAACATGGTGTACCCAGAGTAAAATTTAAGATGGTCTGGTGCAATCTGGTATAACCCCGGGATGTACGTAGTACCTACCCACCTCTACACAATGTCCCCCTACACATGTAAAATCACAGTGCAACCTCAAATTCAACAGAACTGCAATTAGTAACTCACATTAATAATATGCTCATGAGACAAAATGTAAAATATCATCAAAATATTTATTGGGGGATATTCACAAGGAATGGGGGGATGCAAAGCAAAACTTTTTTGGCAGAAACTGGTGAGCTGTACATGCAGAAGCAAAGTTAGGTGCCTGACTAGGCTCGGTCTGTACATCACTTTAACTCATTCAGCCCAAGTCGGCCATTCTGAATAAGGTTAAACATAGAACCTTTCAAGTCACATAAACAACACAACAGTGACATTGCCAGTGCCCACCCCAACCCCAACCAGGCAAGACAAAGCAGTAAGAAATAAGACTGTAAACCTTTAAGTTTTACCAGCCCATCTGTACTGGAGAGGCACTACCCACTGGTACCAGTTTTAACCCGTAAACCTGAAAGGGAGGTCCCAGTGCTTCACTGAGTATCCAGTCGTAGGAAGGGTGCAGGCCTGGTGATAATGCAGCTGGCTGGAAGGCAGTGCTGCACTTTGAATAGACAAGGTAAACACTTTCCAAAACCCAAATCCCTCAGATCATGCAACTGCTTAAATAGCATAAACTCCAAATGAGGTATTTGTAACTCCTGGCCCACTGGCCAAATCTGAGGATTTGGTAACAAGTTTGTACAAGCTTCTCCAGAGTACTCACAGTTCTGCTGTACCTCTTCCCTGTCAACTGGGCTCCTTCTCCTCCTCCTCCTCTGCAGATGCAGCTTCTCTCAGATTGGTGGTTCAATGTTTGCAGTTGGGGAAGGGAGGGGCAGCTCAAAGATGCTTCAGGTCTCAGGTGCCTCCACATGTAGCTCAGGCTTTCTGCGTCTGCAGTCTTCTGGACCACTCGGGCTTTTCGTCCTCTGCAGCAGAGAACAGTCTAAGGAGCAGGACCCACATGCCTCACTCCCGCACCCAGGCTTCAGAACCCTAATGAAGAGCACTAGCCAGTGCCTGGCATCAGCACTAACCAGCCATCTCCCACACTGTCTGCTGGATGATGCAGGTTTCTTCTCTCAGTGCAAGCTTTCTCACAGTCTCTCTCTCTCTGGTGCCGACAGGCTGGCTGCTGTGGCACACATCTACCTCCTCACTTCAAGGCAGGTCAGTCTCTCTCACAGGAAAATGCTGTCCTGAGACTTTCAGTAGACAAACGCATGGTTCAGTCTCTGGATACTCAGGTTGTGGAAACCTTTTGAAGTCACTCCCTGGTGGTTGGCTGTGGAAAATCACACAGGTTTCACTAGATGGCTCTCACCAGCAGCATTCTAGCCCTCCTCACCCTCCGAGGGCCAACTGTCAGCTCCCCCTTCTATAACTGCCCTCAACACTTTATGGAAGTAAAGGCAGCTACCGGTAAAGTGTAGGGGGCTGTCAGTCCACTGAATTAGTATTCAGGTTCATTCAATGTCCTATTCGTTGGCAGAAAGGATGCCAAGCACACAGCAGTCATTCTCCAATAATGCTCTAGCTGTCAAGCTGCCGAGATCCCTGACCTCCGATTGGCTGGGGCTGAGGTCAGGGGTCGACAAGATGGTAGCTGTTCCTATCAAGAAACAGTGCTTTAGGTTTACAGTTCTTTTTTGTAGGGCTTCTGTTCCACTTTTCATTTCATTGGCCCCATGAGCTGATAGCACACTCTGTATTAATCTTTCCAGAGGTGGTTATGTGGCAGTCAGAGCTTTCTTTAGCTTGTCAGGAGCTCTGTTTCATGCTTCCCCCCATGTACTCTCTGTGGTGAAATGCGGCTGTGGCTGCACCATAATTTAAGAGTGCATGGCACCAAACTCGTTAAGTCCCTCTTTTTTCTCCCCCCGCTAGTGTCTCCACACCCCACCGATGGCTGATGGTGTCCCTTGGGGCCAGAGCAAACTAAAGGGAGTCACTGTGGTTAGCCGCAAGGTTGTAGTGATACAGATTCAGGCAGGCGCACTTCACGCCAAGCAGCAGTTTGAGCTGATGTTGCAGCTCACACATTCCAGCAGACGGCTACTCAAATGTGCGCACGTCCTATGCGAGTGGTCAGGATCTGACATAGAGGCAGCAACAAGACAGTCCGCTCCTTCATTTCCTCAACAAGCTGCAGTCCCGGTGGCCTGAATGAGTACCAGGATGGAAGACGGCAGTCTCTGGGGCAGAAAGTGAATAAGTCCTCTCTGTTTTTTTTGTTTGGGGTTACATAAAGTCAAATGACTGAGTAGGGTCACAGCCCACAAATAAGGGTAGGGTTACGGGCAGACTAGATGGGCTTAGCGATCCTTATCTGCCAACAATTTCTATGTTTCTATACAGTTGAAATAATAAAAAAAAGGAGCACTCTTTCAATATAGCCAGACCAGGTTTACACAAGTATTCTCTTACTTTAATAGCCACTGTTTAAGGTCACTTTTTCTGTGACTATAATGTACTAACGTGCAGCAGACAGAACTCCCTAACCTTATGGCATAACAGATGTACCAAAGCAAAGAAGAATACTGACAAAAACCTGGTTTAAGACACATTAAAAATGAGCGCTCTTATCTTCAAATGTGAAAAGAAGTGCTACAGCAGACTCAAAATGGGGAAAGAAGGGTCTCTTACAAATCAGGAGATAAGGGACAATCTATGATAGAACGAAAAAGTATAAGTCAAAATGTTCACTTCTTTCATCCACTTCCGCCTTTATGTCCAGGTTGGGGGGTGCTTTAGCCCCAGTCTGTGTGTTAATTAGGGATGTCACAGTATGATGTTTTTTACAGTATCAAAGACAGGAACAAAAAAGTCCCAGCTCCCAGAAAAAAAACAGGCCTAGTGCACAGGTTCCAAAACAGGAGAGTCCACAGTGAAACCAAGCGGGTGACTACACTTCAGGCAAAAGGACCCAACACCTAGGACTAATTTTTTTTTTTTTTTAATAAATAGGCAAGAGCAATTTCAGACAAAAACAGCAGCACTCATAGAAAATTATTTTTGCTCAAGTCCTTTTTTTCTTCAGAAAAAGGCCTCAGAGGTGATAAGAAACAGTTTTTAGACTTCTAGATGCCCTCTAGTTGTTCTTTTGTTGGCTACCTAATATTCTGATAAGTTTGTGACCTTTTTTGTTAAATTAATACTCTAATTTTGTTGCCTTTGTAACTACCTTGAATCCCTCTCTGTTAGCAGTTGCTGCTCTCTGTTTTCATACCGCCTGAACATTCCATGACATCAGTAACACCCATTCCAAGCCATTCAGATGAACAGCATGGAATGGGTGTGTCTGATGTAACAGAATATCCAATAAATTTCCTTATTAGTGCACTGCATCAGATAAGCTCAATTTAATGGGGCTTGGGCAAATGCAATGGAGCAGTAAAATAAAGGGCGAATAGCATTCAGAGCAAGAATCATCAGGACTTGCACCTGCCTGGGGCACCAAGTTAACACACATCCCCTATTCTTAGCTCGTTGGCTGTTGGTGTAGGTGCTCCACTTTGCTGGTAGTGCCCTGCTGGATGACCCATGTAGTACAGAGCTATTTCCATAGCGACAGTATGTGCACTTTGTATAGGTACCCAGGCTATCTGCTGTGTGCCCCCGTAACCAATAGGAGCCAGAGCCACCATGGCTTTTAGTCGTGTTGACTGATTCAGATGGGCAAAGAATTAGGTGTCGTGGTACACAGCTGTAGAATAAATAGAGAATAATGCATGTGTAGGTGTGTGATGTGCAGTTTTTTTACACACCCAAGATGTGTGATAATATATAAACCTCAAGAGCGAAGCTTGAGAGGTTTATATATTGTCACACATCGAGGGTGTATAAAAAAATGCAGATCACACACCTACATATGTATTATTTTTTATAATAACTGGTGCTAAGTAAACACAGATCAGAGTTTTAGCATTATGTGCTTCCTGCATTGCTGATTCGACCTCTGTATGGGCTCCATGGCATGCTGGTTGTTATGACAACAAGGTGAAGGTTCAATGGTTTCTTCATTGTTTAAAGTTAAAAAAAAATGAACGGTTCAATTTTCTGAGTCGGTAAGTACCTTAGCATGGTACACACAATCTGGCATGAGACAGTAAAAGCCATATCAACTCGCAGAGGTTGATATGACTTTTGCCATATAATTTTGTAGGTTGATATGACTTTTTACAAGTCTCAAAAACAGGTTGATATTGGGAGTCACCAGTTATTATTTATCATTTCTAAATAAAATGTCATGTACGTGGTATCCCAAAGTACTTTATAAGCAATAACAGACAGGTAGTGTAGTGATAGTAAATGTGTGATGTGGGTGCCATTTAGCACAACACCCACACACAACCTTGGACGATTGTCTAAATCAGTTTTATGGGAACATACAAACATACTAAATTTGCCAGCAGATAAAGGCCTAGAGGTCTATCAAGTCTGCTTGAATGTGCAGCTAGCACCCCTTATTCTGCAGATGCCCCTCCATTAACCCCCTTGTCCTGTCCCATCCCCTTTTGAAGCAGTCCACTGTTCTACTGGATACCACTTCTGCAGGTAACGCATTCCACCCAGACACCACCCTCTCTGTAAAAAAGTGTCTCCTCATCTCCCTCCTGAACCTTCCGCCCTCCGGTCTCGTATCATGGCCCCTGGTGTCCCTCCTCTCCATTACTTAGAACAGCCCCTCTGTACCTGTCTTGTTTATTCCTTTCATGTACTTAAAGGTTTCAATCATGTCCCCCCGTCCCTCCTCCCCTCCAGTGAGTACATGTTCAACTCCTTCAGCCTCCTCTCGTATGATAAGTCCCCCAGCCCCTTGATCATCTTTGTCGCCCTGCGCTGCACCTCCTCCAGTAACTTAATGTCCCTCTTCAGATACGGGTGCCAGTACTACACGCAGTACTCCAGGTGCGGTCTAACTAATGACCTATACAGTGGCAGAATCACCTCCTCCCTCCTTGAGGATATACCCCTTGCAATACAACCCAGCATTTTGTTGGCCTTTGCAGCTGCCTTCCTACATTGTGCCGAGTTGTTCATTGACCCTGTAATGAGCACCCCCAGATTCTTCTCCTCCTCTTCTGTCTGGGCTAGCTGCACTCCCCACAGCTGGTAACTCCTCCTTGGGTTCTTCATCCCAAAATGCAGCATCTTGCACTTTTTGGCATTAAAGCCCAGTTGCCAGGTGTCTGACCAGGTTTCAAGCTTTGCCAGATCATCCTGCAACCCCTGCCATCCCCTAGGTCATCCACCAGTGCTCCTACCTTGGTATCATCAACAAACAGACTGATCTTGTTGTTGATGTCCCATGATATGTCTGCAATGAATATCCCAAACACTGGTCCCAACACCGAGCCCGGTGGATCACCGCTCGTCACTACCCTTGGGTGTGAGAGCTCCCCACCCACCACCACCCTCTGTTACCTTTCCTGAAGCCAGTTTCCTACCCATCTCACCAGCTTTGCACCCACTCCTGTGCCTACTAACTTACTTGCCAGCCTTCCATGTGGCACCGAGTCGAATGCCTTACTGAAGTCCAGATACAGGACATCCACTGCATGGCCCCTGTCCAGTTGCCTAGTTACCCGGTCATAGAACTCCACCAGGATAGTTTGGCAGGATCTGCCCCATATG
Source organism: Neoceratodus forsteri (assembly GCA_016271365.2). Classification (NCBI taxonomy): domain Eukaryota; kingdom Metazoa; phylum Chordata; order Ceratodontiformes; family Ceratodontidae; genus Neoceratodus; species Neoceratodus forsteri. The sequence continues at coordinate 1,277,947,183 of CM057459.1, read as the reverse complement.
AAGCCATGCTGTCTGCTGTCCTGAAGTCCTTTGGCCTCTAGGAGGGCCACCAGCCCCTCCTTCAGGGTAGTCTCCATTAGCTTACCCAAGATGGATGTGAGGCTCACTGGTCTGTAGTTTCCTGGTTCATCCTTGGGGCCACTCTTGTGGAGGGGCACCACATGAGCCGTCCTCCAGTCGTGAGGTACACACCCTGAATGTAGTGAGGCATTAAATAGGTCTGCCAAAGGTCCTGCAAGGACCTCTGCCAGCTCCTTCAGTACCCTGAGGTGGATGCCATCGGGGCCTGGCGTCTTGTCCACCCTCAGTGCCTTCAAACCCTCCCGAACTCTGTCCTCCATGATTTCCCCATCTGTCACCCCTTCCCCCCCTGTTTCTGCCATTTCTCCCCTTGGGTGTCACACCCTCTTCTCTTTAGTAAATACTGAGCAGAAGTACTCATTTAGTGCTTCTGCCTTATCGCACCCTGCTTCCACCCAACCCCCCCAATCCTTACTATGTGGTCCTTACAGCTCCTTTTCTCCCTGATGTACCTAAAGAAGTCTTTCTTCCCCTTTTTAATGCTTTGTGCCAGCCTGAGTTCCATAGATGCTTTGGCTCCCCTTACTGCCCTTGTCACCTCCTTCAATTCTGTCAAGTACTCCTCCCTGTCCTCCCCCCTCCATGTTTTCTTGTACTTCCTAAAGGCAGCTCTTTTCCTCCTTACCTTTTCCATGACCTCCTTGCTCAACCAGCTCAGTTTCTTAGCCCAAGCCTTCTTGTTGTGGGCCTTGCAGCAGGTTTTGGTTGCCTCCACTATCCTCAGCTTTATGAGCTCCCACCTCTGATTAGTGTCCATACTAGATTGAATTCCAGCCAGGTACCCTTTTACCACTTCCCCCATCCTCCCAAAGTTGGCCCTCCTGAAGTCCAGCACTCTTGTGCCAGATTCCACTCCTTCCTTGTCCTTATCCAATGTGAGCCATACTGAGTGGTGGTCACTCCCTGACAGTGGTTCCTCCACTATAAGTTCTCTCACAAAGTCCCCATTTGCAAGCATGAGGGACTAGGAATGTTGGCCATGTTCTTTTACTTCCAAAAGGACAACCACCAGAACTGGGCAGAAAGGACCTCCTTTTAATTTCATATGAAGGCCAGTACACTCAGACATAATAGCATCCCCTGGTGGTATACTTGGGTTTTAGTGTTTATGGTATGATCCCATGTCCAATTTTTGGACTGGAACTCATGAACTTTTGATCCAGGGGAAGATGGACTACCTACCCTGGGCTTCACCATCTGCACACAATGGACCAAGTCGAGAGTTTCTCAGTAACTTGGTGGACTGTGTAATTGATCAAGTATTAGAAAGACCTACTAAAGAAAATAAATAGTTAAATATTTATTTATTTATTAATTAATTCAATTTTGGTGACTGGTAGGCCCACTGAGCCCTGAAGGTCCCTTTTTCAGGGTCGGCCTGGGATAACAATACAAGATAAAAATACAGTGGAGAAAAACTTTTGATTACATAGGTTGTGCAAGCATAAGGTGGTTACAGACAGTGGTTACAGACATGGTTATCATCATGACACAGTTTTGCCTTGGTACTACTTGGCATAGTGTTATACATGAGGTAGCATTGGTCCCTAGGTGTCCAGATACTAGAGGGAGGTATATGGTTGGCTCACCTTTGGGAAGGTTTGATGCAGAAAAAGGGGATACCTTAACAGCCGTGGCAGTGGCATGCACTTGTGACCAGTATGTGGGACTTGAGCCTGGTGCAGAAGTTCGTGAGTGAGGAGGTGACCTGGACCGGGGGGGGGCTTGTTCCATAGGCTGGGGGCTTGGCGAGAAAAGGATCTCCCACCAGCATTGGTCCTTACTCTGGGGGCTTCTAGTAGTGTTTGTTTTGATGTCCTTAAATTCCTAGGGTTGTGTTTAATGGCTATGGTTCCGGCTATGCTTGGTGGAGCGGGGGGTTTGAGTAGCTTGTAGGCCTGGACAAGCAATGGGTATTGGAGGCGAGCGGCCAATGTGGGCCACCGGAGCTGGGCCAGAGTGTCACAGTGGTGACATCGCGGGTGGTCTTAGGTAGCGAACCGAGCTATTTTGTTGTATAGGATTTGCATCCTGGATACTCTTGCTTTGCCATGCCATGTATAATAGGGGCCGAATAGGTCAGGGTAGGGAGCAGGACACTTGTCGCAAGGAAGAGCCTGGCCTCAGGGATGAGCTGGTCCTTGAGTCGGTACAAGGTACCGAGTTTGCGATATAGGGTCCTGGTGACCTGGTCCACGTGGTCCTTGTAGGTGATAGACTGATCTAGAGTTAGGCCTAAGTATTTTAGGGAGGGAACTACATTAATGCTTTTGCCAGAGAGTGGTTAGTTGAAGGGATGAGGGCCTGTCAAGTCCCAGTGATCTTGGCCTAAATAGCATTGCCTTGGTTTTGTCTGCATTAAGTACCATTCTGTTCTCACACAGCAATGTCTCTAGGGATGTGAGGTCCTTTTGGAGGAGCAGACCAAGAGCGGCCACATCGCCCAAAGGTCGGTAGATGACAGTGTTGTCAGCATACTGTACAACCGAGCTCTTCCCGCAGTAGGTACTTAATTCATTGGTAAATAGGGAGAATAGGAGGGGGCCTAGTATTGAACCCTGAAGTACTCCCTGTTTTAGAGGTAGTGGCTCTGACATGGCCCCCTTCCATGTGACCCTCTGTGTCCGGCCCGATAAATAACTCCCAAACCAACTGAGGGCATGGGGGTCTAGGCCCACATCGTGCAGCTTCTGTAGCAGAAGATTGTGGTCAACAAGGTCAAACGCCTTGGAGAGGTCTACAAAGACTGCACCTGTGGGTATCCCTTTGTCCATTGCCCTGAGCACTTCGTCCGAGAAGTTAATGAGGGCAGTGTCAGTACCGTGGTTTGGTCTGAATCCATGTGGAGAGGGAGCAAGGAGCTGATGAGCTCAAGGTCCGGAGTTGGTTGTAGATTAGCCTTTCTTGCAACTTGGCAAGTGTGCAGAGAAGGAGATCGCCTATAGTTGGTTAGTTTTTCCTGAGTCCACCTTTGTGGATAGGGACTACACTGGCATGTTTCCGCTGGTCAGGGACTGCTCCTTCCCTCAGTGATCTGTTAAGGAGCATGGTTAAGGGCCCCGGATAAGGAGGTGGCTCCAGCCTTGAGTAGCCGAGGGTTGATCTCATCTGGTCCCCTGATCCTTTAGGTTTCAGTGTCTTTAGGAGGGTTAGGACCTCAGTGCGCTTTGCCAGTCTCAGGTGGAAAGGGGGTCGTTCAAAGTGTGTCGCTTCAACTGAGCTTGGGAATAACAAATCAAGGAGATAATATGATGGGGTGCAGTGTAAGGGAACCGCTAGCAAATAGCGACTGTAACATTACACAATTTAATCAGGAAAAAGCTAGTGTAACCGAGCTGTTGGCACAGCAGGTTACCATGACTCAAGTTAACATGTGCTATTATTCAAGTCTGTGTTTTATTGCTAGTGATAAGTGCACTTACAGGGTTAACTTTAGCCCTGCAAAGTTTTTGAAATGTTAATCAGGTGTTTCCTGTGTAGCCTCTTTTATGCAATGTGTTTATGTTTTAGTGACCGTATATGTCTAGGTGCCATCAATGCTCCTATAATTGCCTGTTGGTTGGGATGGTTCCCAGGAAATGTTTCCCACCCACTAGGGGGCCTATAAATAGTGCTTCTGGCCTGCCAAAAGTAGTTATTGGCGTGCAATGACCCCAGTCTGGGGTACTGTATGCATCTGCAGCTTTAGCACCTATGAGTGTGCATCTCCTGCTGTGACCAACTAAAGGGGGGCTGCGGGCCCAAGGATGGTGGCTGGGTATGCATGACACTGGTCTCTTTAGGTGGGAGTCTCTGGAGGCTTAGGTCTTTGCAAGGATCTGAGATCAGAGACAGTGGGGGACTCTTGGCAATTCGTCCTCAAAGATGATCTCCGGATCGCATTTGACTAAACTGTCTTGTGTCCTGTGAATGGTGGAGAGTTTAGCAGACAAATCCTCTACTGGTGAGGGACCTGACCAGTGGCATGAGTCCAGTGAGTGAATGGCAGAATACTACAACAGTTGGCTCCAAGTTTCAGAACCCTAGAGGCGGTGATGGACTTGTTTGGTTGGTAAGCCACAGTCCATCTGTCTGTGGCCACCTAAGGTACTGTCTCTGACACCAACTAAAGACACAGATGGGGGCTCAAGGTGGCAGCAAACTACCTCTCTGTTCTGCATGATTGTGTATTTGGAAATATATGTCCCTTTTGGGTCCCTTTGGTCCAGGCTGCACTTCTTACCCCTTTGCCCTGCAGGGATGGGTATAGCCTTATCCTCTTCATGGCAGTGAGTGGGGCACTGTAATGTAAGTGGTGTATCCCTTAGAGTCACTGTTACAGTAACAGAGATAATGTGCCACCATAGTGAAAGTAAAGTTACGGGCTGGAGGAACAGAGAAATGTCTGTAAATAGGTTTGAAATAACTTGATGCTGCTAATGAGATGAGAATCTGTAGTGAGCTAGAACGTGACATGTACAGTAATTGTGATTTATGCGGACTGAACTGGCCTGTAACTGGGAGCTGCAGTGGCAGTTTCCCATTACCTCAGCTGTGTGCACCTACTTCTGTAAAAAAATGTTTGATGTTTTGAAAGCAGTTTCTGCCTAACATGTCTCTCCTGCATCCGTGCTTCACTAAGGGGTGCAGTGAGAATTCTGAAATGCATCCTGCTGCTGCAAATTGAAAGTAAAACTGTAGTGTTCTGTGAAAATGCAAATGAGATGCCTATGCAAAAGTGAAAGTAAAGTCATGCAGCTCACAGTTTAACTGAGTTAAGGCCTTCTCCATTTGCCATTCTGGGGACCAACATTGTACAGTGTGTGATGCAGAGACAAATCTATTTTTTTTTTGGTCACCAACAGTGGCCCATTTTACCCCAGAGCCAATGGGGCAAGAAAGAAGACGAAGACAGTGGGAAACTCAAAAAGAGGGGGAACAATATGTTCCTAGGTGACTAACCATTGCCCCCAACAGGAGGAAGAACTGCAGTGCCACACAGGTTACTCAAGGCTGTGCCAAGAAGCCAGATGGTGGGCTAGTCATGGATTCCTGTCTATGAAGTGCAAAGCGTGGCAAGCAGAGAGGGTTATAAGTTTTCCCTGCAAGGGGCACAGATGTCAGGATGGCTGAACTAAGTGCACTATTCTGCAGGGACATTTATAGCGGCATTCATTGCAGGCCCCACCTCCAGGCTTGGGGTCTAAGTGCCAAGCAAGAGACCTATACAAAAGGGGGTGGCTGATGGCAATACTGCACTTTCTTAATACCCCTAGACACATGAGTCATCCCTGAGTGTATTGTCCACCCATCATCACCAGTGTAGGGACAGTCAGAGGTAGGAAAAGGGGGTCTGGCTACATTAGGACATCTGAACATGGAATCACTACTATCGCAACTGCAGAAATCTGAACTTTAACATCATAAGGGAGGAATTTGCCTCCTGGGATTAGGAGCTGGATGTGAAGGGTGCTGGGTTGGAGTGTATGTGGACCCTAATTAAACATATGATTAAATCCATTGAAAATTAATTTTATCCCCACAGTATGTAAGATAATATATGGGCAACCATACACAGCGAGCCTATGTTTCCTTCAAGTGGTTGAGATGATTATCTATATGATCAGCCTTTATTAAATACTCCCTCTCCCCCCTCAGCACAACCCCTAGCAATGTTCATCCTCCCCTCTCTCTAATATTGCAACTCCTCTTAAAGATACAGAGTGCAGCTATTAGGCCTAACACTTGTTCTGTCTTGCCTTTAAAGACATTTTCCTATTTTCACCACCTGCTTGCCTAGCAGCATTGTTTAGTTCCTGCTCTGCTATTTGCTGTCCCAATGCCTTCAACTACTGTAAGCTGCTGACGAGAGGAGGGGAGGCGTGGGTGACCTACACCGAGGGTCCCGTCCCCCAGCACGCTAGTTGTGGTGATCTTTTCCTTTTGGGGCCCTACCATACGGGGTGTCCTGGTTTGCCCCTTTTACAGGTTTCCAGGAGCCCTGGTTTGCTCCTTTTCTAGGTCTCCAGTTGCCTATAATCTGTGGGGGTGGTTACTACTGTCCTTACCATGGAAGAACTGGAAGCCACCTCTCCTATGTTCAGGAGGGGGCGGCAGGTCGGTTTTACGACACTAGTAATTATGATACTGGCCCTGGGGCTAGTCCTTCTTTATTGTGCTACCTCGACTCCTAGCCTATTTATTGACCCAGGGTTGTGGCCCTCCTCCCACGATGATACTGATTTCTCCTTTTCCAACCTACTTGTAACTAAGGTAATGCACTACGGTACTGTCCTTAGCCTTGACACTAGATGCCTTATGTGTATGGTCAGGGTGAAGAAAGTCCGAAGCATGCACAGGCCTGGAGGTAGGCCGCTTGTAAGATTGTTCCTTCCTGGCTAGCCCTACTCACTTCTCATGGCTGGAGATATTGAGCTCAATCCTGGGCCATCTAAGCTGATCTCTAATATTCCCACCACCTGGAATGGAATAAGGGACTAAAAATATGCATATGAATATTAGGAGCTTGCTTCCCAACCGAGATGATCTCCTAGCGTGGACTGAGCTATACAAGCCAGACATCCTAGGGATAACTGAGACTTGGCTCAAACCTCGATTCCTGACTCTGCCTGCTTCCTAACAGGATACGAGTTCATTCGTCTAGACAGGACTGGGGGTAGGAAGGGGGGTGGCACCCTCATCTACTACAGATCCCATCTGAAAATCTCCCTGGTGGCACAGAGTAAACCTGATCATCCACCTTGTGAGTTTCTTCATGTGCTCCTGCTGCTGGGAAATGCTAAGAAGCTGCACTTGGTGTGCGCCTATAACCCCCTTGGGGGGGGGTCTGACAGGACTCACTTACCTCTTAGATGCAGTCAGGCCCAGTATAGGTGACAATGAACTCATTATTATGGGTGATATCAACATGAACTGGGAGTGTGGCGATATTAGGAAATGCGAATCACAACTTGCCTGCCTATCCCTTAACCAACTAATCCATGACCCGACGAGACAGGCAGCCAATGGTTCCTCAAGTTCCCTGCTGGACTGGATCCTGACCAACCGGCCGGAGAGGATTGCCTCATCAGGCACGCTATCAGACTCCATATCTGACCACCCCGTATACTGTGTCTGGAAAATCCTCCCTAGAATTCCACACAAAATCATTCAAGTCAGAAAATACTCCAGTTTTGACCCTGAGGCTTTTCTGGCCGATCTAGGATGTACTGACTGGACCAGGGTGCTTGAAGCCTCTGACCCCTCAGTGGCAGCCTCCTGCTTCATACATTCCTTTGGTGTTCTCCAAGATAGACACGCCCCCAGGGTCACCCGGAGGGTGAGGGGAACAGCCACCTTCTGGCTGAATGGTGACTTACTTGCCCAGATGCGGGAGAGAGACAAATGCTGGGCAAGTACTAAGGGTTCCAGAGATCCTGCCAATCTCCTGAGATATCGGCAACTCAGGAATCGGTGTAAAAAAGCCATTAGGGCTGCCAAAAGTAACTTCTGTAAATCGGCACTACTTAGCTCTGTCAGAGATCCTAGGAGGTTCTGGAGGAACATTAAATCCCTTGTCAGTGGGCCCTCTCACCGGGTGTCGTGGACATGATTGTTGATGGAGTCTGCGTAATCCCACACTATGGCCGACCACCTCTAATCTCCATCTCTCCGACCTTCGCCCTCACCTCGCTTTCACCGATCGATGGGGGTCGCATTAAATTCCCTCCGCTGCAGAGTGAACATCCTCCTCGGAGAGTATTTAATCTTAAGGCCGTGTCTGTCCTTGATGTTCGGAACCGCTTGGCTGCCCTCTCCCAGCACTCCAGTGCAGGGCCTGACAACCTTGAGCCCAGCCTTCTCAAGCTGGGAGCTGCTTACATTGCCCCTCTGATTGCCCATATATTTAACCTATCCCTTAGCTCGGGGATAATCCCTGACATAGATACATAGATTTGTAGAGAGATAGATACATAGATACATAGACAGTGTCGGCAGATAAGGGCCTATGGCCCACCCAGTCTGCCCATTTGAGCTTGTAAGTTCAGTTTGTTTTCCTAGAAGTCTGTTGCCCCTTACCCTGACCTCCAGAATTCCTTTATGTCTATCCCATGCATTCTTAAATCCCGTGATTGTTTCAGCCCCCACCACTTCCTCTGGCAGGGTGTTCCACTTGTCCACCACCCGTTCTGTGAAGAAATTCTTTCTCATGTTTCCTCTGAATCGTCCTCCCTCCAACTTCATCCCATGCCCTCTAGTCCTGGAACATCTTTTTCGCTTAAAAATAGTGTTTTCCTGCACCCTGTTCCTCCCTGTAAGATACTTGTATGTCTCTATCATATCCCCTCCCTCCTCTCCTCCAGGGAGTACATGTTCAGTTCCTTCAACCTGTCTTCATAGGACTTGTGATGCAATCCATGCACCATCTTTGTTGCCCTCCTCTGAACCTTCTCTACCCTGTCTATGTCCTTACATAGGTATGGTCTCCAGAACTGTACACTGTACTCCAGGTGGGGCCTCACTAGTGTCTTGTATGACGGAATTATGACCTCCCTTTTCCTGCTGGTGATGCCCTGCCTATACATCCCAGCATTCTATTTGCTTTACCTGCTGCCTTGTCACACTGTTTCCTACCTTGAGGTCATCAGAGATGACAACCCCAAGATCCCTTTCCTGCTTGGTGCATGCTATATCCTCACCCCCAACTGATATATTGTGCCAGGGTTTTTGTGCCCCATATGCATTATCTTGCACTTCTTTGCATTGAATTTCAACTGCCAAACCCTGACCATTCTTCAAGTTTCTGCAGGTTGCTTCTCATTCTGTCTACACCTCTGGTGTGTCTACTCTGTTACAGAGCTTTGCGTCATCAGCGAACAGTGAAATTCTGCCTTCTAGGTCCCATGAATGTCACTGATGAAGATGTTGAATAGGACCGGTCCCAGCACTGATCCTGTGGTACTCCCACTGGTCACTCTTCCCTCTGTGGAGTGACAGCCATTTACCACCACCCTCTGTGTCCTGCCACCCAGCCAGTTACCTATCCACCACACTACTGTCCTGCCCACACCCATATTCCCCAGTTTGTGTATAGTCTTCTTTGTGGCACAGTGTCAAAGGCCTTGCTGAAGTCCAGATAGGCCATGTCCACTGCCCTCCCTGATCCACCTCCCTAGTCACCCAGTCAAAATTCAATGAGGTTGGTCTGACATGACCTCCCCTGGTGAAACCATGCTGCCTTGGGTCCTGTAGCCACTGACAACCAGATGTTCCACCAATCTTCCTTCAGTAGTGCTTCCATGATCTTTCCCCACTACCGAGGTGAGGCTGACTGGTCTGTAGTTCCTGCTTCCTCTTTGTTCCCACTTTTGTATAAGGGGACTACATCTGCTGTCCTCCAGTCTTTGGGTACCTCCTGTTTCCAGTGATCGGCTAAACAGGATAGCCAGAGGTTCAGCCACCACCTCTCTTAGTTCTTTAAGGACCTTGGGTGCACCCCATCTGGCCCCATTGCTTTATCAACTCTTATTACTTCCAGTTCCTTCAGGACCCTTTCGTGTAAGGGACTTGTGTCCATTTCTGCACCATTCTCACCCCTTGTACTCCCTTCAGACCCATTACCTCCTCTTCCTCAGTAAAGGCTGAGCAGAAATACCTGTTCAATATGTCAGCTTTACTGTTGTCATCCTCCACGCGGCTCCCATCCTCCCCCTTCAGTCTCACTATCCCTCCCTTTGTCTTTCTTTTTTCACTTATGTACCTGTAAAAGGTTTTGTCCCCTCTACCCACTGATTTTGCAATGTGTTCTTCTGTCTGAGCTTTGGCTTCCCTTACTGACCTCCCTGCCTCCCTTTGCTTCTCCTGGTACTTCTCCCTATCCCTTCTGCCTGTGTCTTTTGTATTGCCTGAATGCAATCTTTTGGCTTTCACTTCTTTGCTACCTCTTTGGAAAACCATAATGGTCTCCTCTTCCTTTTCCTCTTGCTAACCTGCTTAATGCATAATTCTGTTGTTCTTGTAATCCCCATTTTAAATACTGCCCACTGTTCCTCAACCCCTGATTCCTGTCCCATTCCCCTTAATGCCTCTTTCAAGTATCACCCCATTTTCCCAAAGTCTGCCCCCCTAAAATCCAGGATACGTGTTTTTGTGTGGTTTGGTTCTGCTCTTTCTGTGATTTCAAACCACAATGACTGGTGGTCACTGTTTCCCAGGTGCTCCCCCACTGTTACCCCCATCACACTGTCCCTGTTTGTGAGCACAAGGTCCAGTATTGCCTTCTGCCGAGTTGGTTCCATGACCAGTTGCTTGAGGAAGGCACCCTGAAGGGAGTACAGGATAAATCTGCTCCTAGTTGATGCTGCTGCTGGGATGCTCCAGTCCATGTCTGGAATATTGAAGTCTCCAACCAGTACTACCTCACTCTTGTCTGCCATCCTTTGGATGGCTAGCATCAGCTCCCTATCTGTTTCTTCCTCCTGGGCTGGTGGTCTATAGACCACACCTGTGTGGATGGCTGGAAGGAGGCAAGGATAGTCCCTGTTCTGAAGCAGAGAAATCCCAAACTCCCTGACAACTATCGCCCTATTGCTGGTCTCCCATCCCTTGGTAAACTCCTGGAAAAGGTTGTGGCGGAGCAACTCTCGGAGTACGTGGATACCCATGAGCTGCTTTCTGGGGCCCAACATGGTTTCTGGAAGGGTCACAGTACCACTACTGCCCTGATTACTGTAACCTCTAGTATTAGATCCATGGATCAGGGCAAACTGTCAGGTGCTGTATTTATTGACTTGTCATAAGCTTTTGACCTTGTCAACCATGACCTACTGGGGGAGCAGCTCAGGGCTCTTGGGTTCTCTCCGCATGCCATGAGTTGGATGATGGGCTACCTAATGGGTAGAAAGCAGCGCACCTGCTTTAACAAGGTCTCTCAGAGCCTAGGGCTGTGACCATGGGAGTTCCCAGGACCGGTACTTGGACCTCTCCTATTCTCACTTTTTATTAATCAACTCCCCACGGTGACCTCTCTGGCAAGTCACGCTTTATGCAGATGACCTTGTGCTAGTGGCCCATGCTCGTAATGCTGCTGACCTTAACCAGTGCCTATCTGAAGACTTCAGCAGAGTCTCAGCCTGGATTACCAACCATAGACTGGTATTGAATCCTAACAAAACTCAGGTCATGCTCTTTGGTTCCACGGCCAAGTTAAAAGCCCCATCAGCTATGCTCAAAATAGCTTGTGATGGAGGCCCCCTGTTGCCAACAGCGAGCTCAATTAAATATCTTGGGGTCACCCTCGACCCACAACTTGACATGGGAAGCCATATCCAAAACATCTGCAGAGCCACCAGGTGTAAGCTTGGCCTTGCCTACAGGGCCAAATACAACCTGACTCTGGGAGCGAGGCTGGCACTTGTGAGGGGAGTGCTTCTCCCCTCCCTTAGTTATGGATACCACCTATTTGCCAGGTCACCTCAAATCCATCTTAATCGGTGGAACCACGACATATAATGATATCTGTCGGTTTGCACTTGTTCCAAACTCGCCCACCGATGTGAGCTCTATGACAAACTCAACTGGCTCCCCTGCAGAATTCCTGATCTTTGGTGTAGGAAACTTCACCAGGAAAGTGCTTGCTACACGGCATACCGTCGGACTGGCGATCTTCTTCCAAAACTGGACGCCATCCCCTACCAGCTCAGGTCAGAGACCAGAGAGTTGCTTAAAGTTCCCCTACTCGGACCCTTATGGGATCGTGATTTCGCTTTTGTGCCTAGGCTCTGGAACTCCATTCCGGACTCTGTTTGCTCTGCCCCTTCCCATGGGACCTTTCGCTCCTCCCTGTGGTCCCACCTAAAACAAACAGCAAGATGTGACTGCTCCTAGTCTCTGTAATGTAATACTCTGCAGTTCACTATTATCCACTCTGAGTCCATGATGGTCTATGAAATATGTATTCAGTGATTCTAATGTCTATCTATGTCCTGTAACAATTTGTACTATGTGTAGCAGTATCTCTGCCCTTATACAAGCGTTGTTATAGCTGTTTTTTAACTGTATCATGCTGTTTCTCCAATGTTGCCATGTATGTATACTGTATGTTTTGTGCTCTCCCGGGTCGTTCCTGAAAATAGGCATACTACTTGTCTAGTGTACTTACCCGGTAAACAAAAGCTAAATAAATAAATGATAGCATATGAACATTGAGAGCAAAGCTCAAGAGGTCAATGATGTTGTCTCAGTCCGGAGATGGAAACACAAGAAGTGCTTTGTATAATTGCCCATAACTTTATTTTTTTTATAGTATATGGTTTTGAAGGAGTGAATTTTTTTATGTTTTTTAAAAAGATTGCAAATGCCATTCCATTTACTTTCATTTTTCATTTGTGAGTGAAGCGTGACAGTGTTGGTGCAGTGGGAGACAGCACTAGCAGGGATACAGCTGAAACTGATTTGGAGGTGCATGCCTTTTTTCAGAATAGCTTACAATGTGAGCAACAGCATTTTTGAAGGGTCCAAATTTCATGCATAACACGCACTAAACACAATATACCTTGTTTGCAGTTAATGCAAAGTTATAGAATAGGGTCGGCATTGAAGGAGGGGTTGAGGGCCATGAGGAGCGATTTGAGTATACTAGAGAAATGGTCAGAAACATGGCAGCTAAAGTTCAATACAAAAAAGTGTGCGGTGATGCAAATAGGATGTAAAAATCGACTGGTCAAGTACTCACTGGGGGGAGAGCAGATAAAACAAACAGAACAGGAAAGAGATCTCGGGATTATAATATCAAACAGCCTAGGGTAAGTGATCAATGTAGTAATGCAGTTGGCAAAGCAAATAGAATGATGGCGTGCATAGAAGGGGCATAACTAGTAGGAAGAGGAGGTGCTGGTGTCATTATATAAGACCATGGTAAGACCACACCTGGAGTACAGGGTATAGTTCTGGAAGTTTCATTTAAGAAAGGACATAGATGTACTAGAAAGGTTCAGAGAAGCGCAACAGAGATGGTGCAGGGTATGCAGGGGTACCATATGAGACAAGATTGAGAGAATTAAATCTGTCCGCTGGAGTTTAGAAGAGAGTGAGGAGACATGATAGAGACATTCAAGTACATAAGGGGATAAATAAAGTGAGGGAAGAAAATCTATTTAAAAGGAAAGTTGGAGTTAAAACAAGAGGTCATACTTTAAGATTGGAAGGAGGAAGATTTAAAGGTAATGTAAGGGGGTGTTATTTCACTGAGAAGGTGATTGAACCATGGAACAAATTACCAGAGGACGTGGTAGGTGATTCATTGGCAGAGTGGAGGGATTTAGGAGAGCATAGGATAGACATATGGGGTTAGAGGACAGAGGATAGGCTCCTTATGCACTGGTGACAAGTAGGGAAGGGGGGAGATGGGCAGACTGGATGGGCCAGGGTCCTTTTCTGCTGACACATTATTATGATATATGATGCTGTGATACTTTTAAGAGATATCATTCGAATAAGAAAACATTGTGGCTGACTGATTTTAATATGTGGACCCTGTATGAGGTACCATACCATTAATTTATGGCCTTGTACCTGTAGACTGCCCTTGTGTCATAAGGGTAGGGGATGTGTTAGGGTGGGTGGGAGTTAGGCATAAGGACCCTGATAGGACATTTCCAGACTTTGTGGGCATTGTGTTTGTAACCCCAGTAGTTTATTTCTAACCTTTGTGGTATTTGCATTTTGTGTTGTAGCAACCCTAATGAGCATTACCGTAGTTTTTCCCATAAATTTCCTTTTTCTTAAATAAAGTTGTATAGTACCTTCATTTGCTCATCCTTGTAATGTTTTGTTTTTAAATATTGTTATTCTGGTTAAACCACCTCTATATGGATGCACGGACTGTGTGTGACTCACGCATAGAATGCCCGCGCAACTCCACATCCCAAGGGTGTCCATTTGCAGGCCAGCATTCATGACTCCTGGATGCTAGACTGTGCCCTTGCCCTCTAAGCATGCAGCCACGTGGCTGTAGAACATGGCAGTGGGGGGAGAGAGTGTGGGACACGGGCATCCAATGGGATGCCTGTCCGGGGTCCCATAGTGGAACCCTTTTGCACCAGAGCATGAATGACTGGGATGGCATGTACCCAACATTGTACGAACATCAGGCGTTTGCCCAAACAGCCGCCCCAAGCCCATCCAAGCTGGACAATGGGCTGGGGCAGTAGTGCGGCAGGGGTCCTGATGCCGGCACCACAGATGGTTACCGCAGGGTCTGCCCTCAGTCAGATGTCCAACATCAGCGAGGTACGCAAGTGCCTTCCTGCATACACGGTGGTGTGAGCACACCTCCCAACATGCCACTGTTCCTCCCCTAGTGTGGGGCCCCATGGCCGGCTTTGGGATCCTGTGTGCAGAACACTAGTGCACCCATGGTTGAATACAGTGGAGGGGGGATGCAGATCACTGCTGTGTGGCATTCAGTCGTAGGAATGCCTTCATGCTTCCCTTAAGCAGCCCGTAAGCATTCTTACATAGGGCCCATAGTTTCTAACCCCAGGTATCCCTCACTTAAAAGTTTACAATTTATCAGTGGCATCATCAGGCTGTTTTGGGGTGCTATAGCCCCCCCAATATAATCTAGAGCCCCCAATCATTTCTTTCATCAAAGAAATGGAATCATAGCTTCACTGCTGAAAAAAAAATAAAAGAAGCCGTGATTTTTCTTTAAGACGCACTGATGCAGCACTTCATAGCACCACCGCATGGAGCGCACTTTCATTTTCTGTGTTGGCATGCTCTGTGTCTTATGAATGCACAGGGTGGCTGCTGTGATACTGATGGAGTTTGTCGGCTAGAGGAGACTGAGATCGGGAGTTGAGGGGACATACGATGCCACACAACACCGTGGGAGGGGACCAGGAGAGCTCAGAACTTGCTGGGTGGAGAAGAAAAGATCTGTGGCAGCAGGTTAGTTTATTTCATTTAACAGCGTCAGCACTGGGAGGGGGCCAGGCTCCTATTTATTGAAGGTTTAAAAAGTTGTAACCCCGGCCAGGTAGCGCCGAGGGTTGAGGCGCTGGACGCCATACCTCGTACCACGCCTGTGACCCGGGTTTAGATACAGACTCGGGTTGCCGGGGGTCGGCTGGGGGAAGGAGGATTGAGCATCCCAACGGACAGTCTCCTCCTTTGGGGAGGGTTACCAGGGGTGCTTAATGCACCCGACGTCCATGAGGGCCGGTAGAAGCACCGACTCTTGGGGGCATTTGCAGCTCCTCTACAGAGGAGTCGGGGAGGGGAGGACGCTGTTAGGCACTTGGCAGGCGTGCGTAAGCACATTCCTGCCCAAGCTGGCATCCTCAGGGGTTGGAGGGGAAACCACAAGAAAAACGGAAACTACCCTCGCCATTCCTAGATGACGGCTGCTCCAGCCACCCAGTCCAGAAACTACGGGCAGATCCCACTGTGCAAGGTGCTCCACAGAGGTGAGAGGGAGGTAGGAGTCACTAAGATCACTCTAGGGGCAGACTCAGGGTTGAGAGTGGGTGGCATGAGCTAAGCCTGAAGGAGTGGAATGTCAAGGTGATAAGGCGGATAAAAAGTAATTAAAAAAAAAGTTGTAACCCCAACCATGATGAAGAACCGTTACAGTTTGAGGCGCCAGGGAGCTTTGTGTGCTAGCACTCTCAGTAGTTCTCTGTTACCTCTGGAACTTTAATGAACTTAAGGATTATATCAGGGCTTTAATGCCGATTATTTATGTGCATTTCATAGAGTGCAGGGTGTTTTTGAACCTTGCATACACTGTACTCCTGGCCCTATACCCTGTGTCCAACTCCAGAGGGGGGACTTGGTGGCTTCACTCAGTTCAGCCAGCAGTGCACCAGAAGTGGGCATTCAGTGGCTTGTGGGAGGCTCTGGGGATAACAGAACACACAGGCCAGGCCATTCACCATGCGCCAGGGACTGAATGACGGGGGAGTTATGGCAATGCCTCTGCCTTTGTTTCTGCCTAGCCTTCCCTTTCCCTGCCAAAAAACGAAAGCATTGCTTTTGCTTTCACACCAGCATGTCAGTGTAGTGTACAAACGTGGTGTTTTTTTTTTTACAGACACAAGTGGTGCACAGTTCTTATGCTGTGCAGCAAGAGTGATCTGATGCAGTTTTTAGTTGCTGCTGTTAAAGAGGATTCCCCAAACCTGGGTCGTATTACCAATCTGGCATGCAGCTGTTGTTGGACTAACTAGTATGTTTGGATGTCTCATGTCTGTCAGGATCTTTCTTGGGTTCCGTGCCATTGGTTTCTGGTTGAGGTTGATTCATTGGCAGAGTGGCAATTGATGGATCGAGGGTGTTTTTCTACCTATAAAATTCTGCTTCTCCCTAGTTCTTTTTGCGCAGTCGGTGATTGCTAGCAGTTGTAATTGATGCATCAACTTCCCTGGTGAATGTTGGCTTTCTCTGACAGCTACATTCAGAGAAAAATGTTTAATGCATGCTTACATTGGGGTAACAGGTCCTGCTGTTTAAATGTTGCCCCAAGTTCCTCAGCACCATAATGGATATTCCTAGCACTCAAACCACCCATCAGAAAATTCAT
Source organism: Neoceratodus forsteri (assembly GCA_016271365.2). Lineage (NCBI taxonomy): Eukaryota > Metazoa > Chordata > Ceratodontiformes > Ceratodontidae > Neoceratodus > Neoceratodus forsteri. Next base: position 1,277,930,538 of record CM057459.1, on the reverse strand, counting down.
TTACTTTGGTGCAAAAAGTGCTATCCAGTAGTTGCTTTTTCTAACTGCTGTGCAGACAGAAATTATTCAGTCACAGCATATGATGCAGTGATATTGTGATGCTAAATAAGGATAATCACAGTGGCACAAGTTCTAGGCATGCTCACTATTGCACATTTGTGGTAAGACAGCAGCAGCAATGCAACTGGTGCAAAGAGACAATGTGCCGATAGACAAAGCAAGAGACAACACAGCAGTAAAGTACAGCGGTCCTCTCTTGCTGTAGAATTGCTGCAGTTGGCTTTTGCACTTTTTAAGTTTGAGTGACTTCAGTACGTGACTGAACTTCAGTCAGTTCATTGATAAATAAAATCAAAGGCTCAGAAAAAAATGAAAGGTATAAATATCGGTTTTGGAAGGTGCCTTAACTCTCTCAGAGAGGGTTTTGTGTTGTGGGTTACTGGGTTTATATTTGTGGCAACTGGCAAGCAAGCTCACACAGCCTCCGCCTGTGATACAGACTGCTGCCTAAGCTATAACCTTTTTGTTGTTGTTGTGATACAGTGTGAATTGTGAATTAATATTGGTGGGTGCTAAAGTAGTTGGTACAGTTTTCAGCCTTGCCTACCAAAAGCAGACAACCCACTGTGAGTGATACAGCATCTTTATCAGCTCTACAGTGTGTTTCAGCTTGACTTCATTGATAAATCTCAAGGATCTCAGGAGAAACAGCTGGAGCTGATTGCTCAAAAATTAATAAATACCAGCACTTTCTAAGTGCTTTACCCACTGAGACAGGGGTTTGTGAGTTTGTGGCAAGCAAGCCAGACAACATGTGTGATACTATTGCCTAAGCTATAACCCTTGTTTTATTTTAGATACAGGGCAAATTAGGGCAGGCAAGCAGGCTGTCAGCTAAGCTAATTAGTCTCATTTACTTTTTGATAAAAATGTGTTTTTCTTATACCATACTCAGTACTTGGCATAGTTGTCAGCCCTGCTGTCTGTTTTACTCTAGGGTCCTGTAATCTTCCCAGCAGATCTGCTGGGATAATAGTGTCTGCCTTTTCCAGCAGATCGGCAGGGAAATGATGTCTCTCTGTCCATTGTCCTTGGGGTCCAGTAATAACAAAATCTTTCCACATTTAAGAAATACAGGTGATGTTAAACAGGCTCTTCAAACACATTTTTCACCATTAAAATGCAAGAAAAGCCACCATTTGAAGGGAAAAATTTCAAAATTTTCTGGGGAGCATGCCCTCAGACCCCTCCCCAGCTTGGTTGGGATTTTAACAGTGGGGCATTTGCCCCCCAGCTTTATACCTCTGGTGATGCCCCTGCAATTTATGTATTCATCTTGGCTGAGAGTGATGCCCCGGAGATAGAATCTATGCAGATTTCATGATTTGGAATGTAGCTTCAAACTCTGCATCCACACTCCACTCTGTTGCTCAGATCTGTTTCTCCATCTGAAGCGAGCAATTGCCCCATTGTGAACTCTGGTATCGACTGGTTCTCCAGTCAGGTATCTTATATTTGCAGTTAGTTTACAAATTGTTTCTTAATGTCAGAGAAGCATTGTGGACCATCAAAAACTTGAAAAATTGTTTCCATCTCCGGGCAAGGACAGACTGCCATGAGCTTTGTTTAAAGTGCCTAGGTCCACAACACAACTTTGTAAATTGTAAATCCTGTCATATTTTTGCCCAAAAACCTAATTGAAAGGGGTAAAAATTTTAAAAAGAAGCATGCCTTCTCAGTCTTCCTCTATCACCTAAACATACTAAAAATAGCTCAGAGGGTGTTCCTGACAATGGTGGTAGCACGCATCAGAAGGGACCATCTCCTCATGTACAGCAGTAAATAATGTAAATGATGACAAGAAAAAAGGTAAAGCTGCAAAGCCATCAGAAAGGCTTGGTAAAAATGGTTGCGATATTAGGGTGTCCAAAAGAAGGAACCCTGAATCCAGTGATAATAAAAATAGACATCTTAGAGCAGTCACTGAAAACAGAGTCTGCCAAAAATAAATTTAAAGCAAATAATGTCACTGCTATTCCTCATGCACAGAGAAAAGAGCAGGCAGATGGTACAAATAAAATGCCCTCATCAGAGGACACGTCAAGAATGTGGCAGTTTTTCCAGGCATCCAGGTCATAGGAAATTTAACCACAGCTCAGGTTCCAACCTATCTGCCTGCAGAGGAACGGGAAGAAGAATATTATTTACAGCTGGAGGAAGGTGACCCTGTGGCATTAGAGGGTGTGAGCCTGTGGAATTAGAGGGTGTACCTGAGCAGGAGTTCAAACCAACTGTAAGGCATAATGAGGGCTATGCATCCTTTTCCTCATTTGTCAGACTAATGGTCAATGCCCTCAACACCCCCCCTACTAGAGATAGAGGAGGATGAAGAGGATATTGATTTAATGGACATTGGGGGTAACTTCGCCAAGAAGAATGCTACTTCTAATACATAAACCACTTAAGAAGGCCATTTTGAAAATCATGTCTGCACCCACCTCAGCTACAGCCATAGGTAAGAACATTGAAAGAAAATAACATGTAGGGAAGCAAGGAGTGGATTATCTGTATGCTCATCCTCATCCTCATGGAGCAGTTCAGGCCACTGCTTGTGAGAGAGGAAAAATCACTATCTGCACGGCCCCCTGGAATGGACTCTTAAAAAAATGGATACAATGGCCAAAAAGGTTTATGCTACACCTTCCCTGGTTATCAGGTAGGCAGCTTATTCAGCACATATAGCACAGTACCAGAAAGCACTTTGGAACTCAATTCTGGCAGTGGCTGAGAGAGCAGATGGTGAATCGGCATAGGACGTGATTGTCACAGCAAGATCAGCCCTGTATGCCTCAAAATATCATTTTCACACTGAGGTAGATACTAGTGACACTGCTACAGTACTAAAGTTCTGGATCATGCAGTGTCATTAAGAAACCTTTCCTGGCTGAGGACTACTATCCTTTCTCAGGATACTCCGAACAAGGCCATAGATTTCTCCTTTGAGGTAAATTCTTTATTTGGTGACAAAACAGAGGCCTACATGAAAAGAGTGAATAAATACAAAACCACCTTCAAAAGTAACCATGGGAAGGAAAAGGCCAGTCCTGTAGGTTCTGAGGAAGGGGAGGCAGAGGCAGGGGATACTTCCCAAGAGCCTGTTGCTCTTCTGCCCCTTATAAGTATGAAACACAAAGGAGTTACTACTGGGGACAGGGAAAAGGGGATTCCAGTCATAATGCTGCAGCCCCAGCACCTAAACTCCAGCCAAAACAGACTCTTGACAGTTTTGTGCAGGTCACCCCACTATTGCTTGGGGAGAGAAGGCTGGCACACTACTTCAAGGAGTGGGTAAACATTACCACAAACAAGTTGGTACTGGAGGTAGTGGGCCAGAAATTGTGTCTGCAGTTCAGACACTTTCCAAAATGCCAGAAACAGAAGTTTTTCAGCTCACTGTCCCACACAAAAAAATTCTGCTAGAACTAGAAGTAAAAAAACTGGTAATTTCACAAGCCGTTGAAGAAGTCCTTCCTCCCAATGGGGCAGAGGATTATTCTCAAGATACTTCCTGATCCACAAGAAAAATGAGGAGTGGTGACCCACTTTAGCTCTCAGGTTTCTGAACAAACACCTGGAAAGGGAAAAATTCAAGATGGTCAGACTAATAAAGCTTATACCATCTTTGCAGAAAGACATTGGCTGGTATCCCTGGATCTAAAACATGCCTGTTTTCATATTCCAGTCAGACAGTCTCACATAAAATACGTCAGATTCAAGCTGGGGAACTGTTAGTACCGGTTCACAGCTTTCCCAACTGGTCTCACCTCACCTCCAAGGATTTTCAAAAAGTGCCTGGCTATGGTGACAGTTCATATGAGAAAACAAGGCATGGTGTTTTTTTCCCTACCTGGACAACTGGCTAGTCTCAGGGAAAACGGAGCAAGATATAAGGTGCTGAGTTCAGTTGGTAACAAGCATTTGCCAGTGCCAAATGTTTGCCACTTGCGTTGCTGTTGTACCAGGTCTTGCTTGTACTGTATACATTTCTGCTATACTTACCCAGAATTGAGCAGATGAGATGCAATATTTAATTTTCAGTGGTGTCTTGCTTTTACACATTTTCAGATTGTATTTACACAGGAGAGGCCTGCTGAGAGGTAATATCTAATTGTTAATGGGCTCACACAAGGCAGGTGGAATTTTTAAAATCCCATCTGAAAGGTGATTTCGCTGAGCGACTGTGAAAACAAGTTTCGGAAAGGATTTGCAAAATGACACCTGTCATGTTCAGGAGGTGGAGCAGTACAAGGAACGTGTTGAACGCTAGTGGCCTAAATCTGTAAAAATAAAGTTAAGAGCAAACTTTGGAACAGTTCAACATTTCTTCATAATTTAGTTTTTTTCACAATTTGACCTCAAATATTCAGCATAGTCTTTTTTACACACCGGGTCATAATGTTGCACACTTAATAGCGTACGGCATTATGGCGAACCTGGACCTGTGTGCTCCCCGAGTTGGACCCCTTCTGGAGTTGAAAATCTTTAGTGGGGGGGGGAGTCCGAGGGGGTGCAGCCCTCTGTAAAGGGGGGTGTGGGGGCAGAGCCCCCCACAGAACAAAGACATATGCCTCATGGCATAAATCGTGCAGCGTGATTGTGCCATGCAGCAATATGTCTTGCTACATAATGAACCCGTGCCGGCTTTTTATGACCACCTCTTCTGAACATGACAAGTGTCATTTATAAAACAATGGCTATAATGTAATTTCTTGCCAGAAGTGTGAAAACACATGTTGGCAAGGATTTGAAAAATGACAGCCATCACGTTAATGAGGTGGCCTGGAAAAAAAAAGGGTATGTTGAAAATTTTTGGTCAAAATATTGAAAATTATCAAAGTTGCAAGCATGTGTTCAAAAATATCGACATACGCTCATAACTTTGTTGTTTTTTAATATTTTTACCCCAAATTTTCAACAGAGCCTTCTTATGATCCCACTTCATTATCAAGGGTGGAAAAATGTTAAAATCCTGCCTGAAAGGTGATTTTGCACCACAAGTGTTAAAACACATTTTGGCCATGATTTGAAAAATGACAGCTGTCATGTTCATGAGGCAGTGTGAAAAAATGGCTATCTTGAAAATATGGGGTAAAAAATATTGAAAATGACCAAAGTTATGAGCGTTCATTGAAAATGTTCAAAGTCTGCTGGTAACTTTCTTGTATTTTTAGTATTTGTTACCCCTAATTTTCAAAATAGTTTACTTATGACACCACCTCATGAATAAGGGTGAAGAAAATTGTCAAATCCAGCCTGAAAAGTGATTTTGCACAGCAACTGCAAAATCACCTTTTGGGATGGATTTGCATAATTTCACCACCCTTGTTCATGAGGTGGAGTCCCAAAAAGGTCATATTGAAAATCTGGTGAACATTTTTTTTTTTAAATGACCAAGTTATAAGGCCAAGTTCAAAACCCAGTGAAATACAATGAACCACATACCTGATTTCCTCAGTTCCTGGTCCAACATTGAAGAGTGAAGACATGTTTTGGGTCTGGAGATGATTACAGTGTCGGACCACCAGTAGGTAAGAAAGGGGTGGGGACAGTGTGGGATGGTGGGTGCAAAGTGGGAAAGTCACATGGGGGAGGGTGATTGTGGAGTGTCAGCAGCGTAGCAGACATCAACAAATGGTTTTCTTTTTTACTGGATGTATAAAATTAAAAAAGACTACAAATGATGGTTTTCTTTATTTGAGGTGGATGGGCCCTCCAGTGTCACACAGTGAAGACAGGCATGGTGGGAGTAATAACTGGCACCAGAGACTGGGCACCCCGGTGTTGGAAAACTGGGGGGAAGGTAACAGTGACGGTGTGCCAGTGGCAACAAAAGGCATCAATGGACAGTTTTGTTTTTTCACTGTGTACAAATAAAAAAAAAAAAAAGACCACAAGTGAGGGTTTTCTTTATTTCAGGTACCTACACTGGAGATTGAGCACCCCAGTGTCGGTGTAATATTTGATGGCACCAGGGTGGGCTCCCCTCTGTTACATAATGAAAACAGGCAGGGTGAGGGGTACTAGCCAGAATCAGGGACTGGGCATCCTCATGTCAGACAGTTAAGAAGGGGGAAGCAGTGGGAGGTGGAAGGAATACTTGGCAGAGGGTGGGAGGAATTTTATGTGGGGGGTCCACAGTAGGCTGATCATGACACTGATCAGCTCTGCTTGCTGGGTGGCCATATGTAGATCCAAGGAAAGAGCCACTGTGATTTGGCTGTCTCTTTTCTTTGAACTACATGAAGTTTCTGACAAACAAGACCAGAACAATGCCATGCTCAGCCTGGCTGATGATTGGTCTGACACTGTCTAACCTCTTGCAGACTGTCTCACTTTGAACTGACAGTGGTAAATTTTTTCAAACCAGTTAGTCAAGCCTTGGAAAAAGGTGCATCTGTGCATATTACATGCTTGGACTTCGCAAAGGCATTTGATAAGGTCTCACACAAAAAACTGATTGAACAGCGTCTGGTTAAAAAACAGAAAGCAACGGGTGATTGTGAAGGGATACCAATCTGACTGGGTGACGTAATAAGTGGGGTTCCTCAAGGATCTGTCCTGGGACCCACATTATTCAATATATTAGTCAGTACACTTCAAACAAAAAATAATGCATGGATATGTAAATATGCAGATGACTGCAAACTAGGGGGAATAGTCCAAAATAATTCCGACAGTAAGAAGTTACAAGAAAACCTAGATAGTCTTGTAGAATGGACAAAAACAAATAAAATGCCGTTCAATGCATCCAAATGCAAAGTGATGCACTTTGGTGCTAGAAATCCAAATTGCTTATATACATTATATGATCAAATATTGGAGACAACTTCAGAAGAGAGGGACTTAGGAGTATATATATCAAATATACTGACTACAGATGTGCATATAAATCAATCAGTTAAAAAATGTCAAAAAATATTGGGATGTATATTAGCAAATATTAAGAGTAGGGACAGTGAGATTATTCTCCCTCTGTACACTAATCTAGTTCGTCCACATATGGAATATTGTTCGCAGCTTTCGGCAGCAACTGATGTTAAGAGTAAAAAACTGAAAGAGGGAGTACAGAGAAAAATAACAAAGAGAATAAAAGGAAAATATAATATGACATATAGTGATAAACTACAGAATTTAGGGCTATATTCAATCGAATATAGACTATTAAGAGGTGACCTTTGTCTTGTACATAGGGCAACTAGAGATAATGAATTAATGGAAGTATTATGACGTAAGAGATGTGAGGAACAAAACAAAAAAACTAGATCTCACATTTACAGACTAAAAGGTGATATTAATAAAACAAAAAAGCATATGGATTTTTTTACTCAAAGAATAATAAATTGTTGAAATGAATTACCTAGACATATAGTAAATAGTAAGACAATGGGAAGTTTTAAATATGAACTAGATAAATATATGGGAAATAAAAAATGTATGTACCACCGATAACAGTAAATAGGTGGCGAGTTCAATTAAGGACAATTTGTCTTCAGAACTTGAAAATTAACTATGAACCTATGAACACCTCTCAAACCCCATTATCATACAAATATGTTTGCTTTGTGCAATCGCAAAGGTGAACATAAAAAAAACACTTCGAAGAACCTGAGATTCTTGATAAACTTACAGAAGTCCCAGCTAGAGCCTCTTCAAGCACTGAACGTCATAGGAGCAGAGCTAAACACTCTGCAGGGGAAAGCTTTCTTCTCACAGGCCAGAGTTACAGGTTTGACAGCAACAACAGAGTCTTTCACAGCAGATTAGCCAAGACCTGCAGGAAATTTCCTGCTGTTACTAGCCACATGGCTGCACCCACAGCTGTGGTTCCACGGGCCAGGTTCTAAATTAGCGATATCCAGTACCACTTGAGAGACAACTGGCCTCAAAAATGGGGTTCACTTGTGAAGCTAGTGCCAGTGACAGAATCAGTAGTGGAATCACTGCAGTGGTGGAAGGAAGAAAGCAATCTCAGAGAGAGCCTTCCCTTACTTCAGCAATCATCAACAAGTATTCTTACCAGAGATGCCTCACTGCTGGGGTGCCCACATGCCAGACCTCGTAGCAAGTAACACCTGGAACCTGCAAGAGTTACAAAAACACATAAACCTCCTGGAGCACAGAGCAGTACTGTTAGCAGTCCAATTTTTCTCCTCCTTGTTACAGAGTAAGACTGTCCAAATCAGGACAGACAACACCACAACAATGTACTACATGAACAGACCTGGGGCCTGGAATATTCCTTAGAAGCAAACATATTTGCAGTGCATCTGCCAGGCAACAACAGTGTCCTGGCAGATTCCCTAAGCAGACTCAGCCAGGGAAATCACAAATAGGCATTAAACCAGCAGTTTCTGGCCACAGTGTTGAGAAGGTGAGGCACTCCCAGTATAGACCTGTTTGTGTCTTGGGAGAACAATCGACTCCCACAGTTTTGTTGCAGACTGCTGGCCAGAGGAACAGTCCCCTAGGATGTCCTGGCCCTGAACTATACAGGGAAGTATTTGTATACATCTCGACTCATTCAGAAAGTACTCCTGAAACTCAGGTGGGAACCTGCAACTATGATTATGACAACTCCAGAATGGGCCAGAGAGGCTTGGTACTTGATGCTCCAGGTCCAGTCTAACAAGAACCCAATCAGCCTACCACTCAGGCACAATCAGTTTGACTTTATCCCAGGACAGAATAACATTTCCAAACCCCATGACTCTACATATGAGGCATGGTTCTTGAAGAGTTAGAATTTTCTGGTTTGGATCTCTCTCACTACGTCCTGAAGGTGCTAAGAGTTTCAAGGAAATCTGCTACTAGGAAAGCTGGTTCCTCTATGTGGAAAATGTTTTCTTACTGGTGTGCCCCCAGAAAAATAAATCCAAGAGAAACACAGTTGCCTATAATTCTGCAGTACCTTGTACATCTACAGTCATTAGGCCTACGGCCTTTAGCTTTAAATTAGCATTTAGCAGCAGTATCAGAATATGTGTCAGCTGGCATTGAAAATCTTTGGCCTTACAACCCATTTTCAAAAGGTTTTTTAAAGGCTTAAGCTACTTGCACCCACCAGTAAAGGACCCTGCCCCACCCTGTGACCTCAATATATGCCTTGCTCAGCTTACTGAGACTGCCTGAGCCTATATAAACTACTGACCTGAAGTACCGGTATGTCACATGGAAAACCATATTTCTAACTGCAGTGACCTCTACTAGGAGGGAAAGTGAATTACAAGCCCTCTGCACAGAGCCAAATTACATAATTCCCCACAAGGATAAAGTAGTTCTTAGAACCAACAGAAAATTCCTTCCTAAGGACAAGGTGGTATCTGAATTCCACCTGAATGATTCAGTGATCCTCACTGTACTCTGTCCAGAGCAATCCAGTCCAGGTGAGGAAAAGTTGCACAGCCAGAACCTAAAGAGGATCCTCACTATCTACATGGACCAGGCAAAAGCTGTCCAGGTCCTAGAGTAACCAGCTTTTTGTTACCTGTGGTGAGATTGGCAAAGGCAAACCGGCTACAAAGAAATCTGTTTATCACTGGCTAGTTTCTTGCATTCTGTTTTGCTATGAAAAAGCTGGAAAAATGTCACCAAGAGGCCTAAGGACACACTCCACAAAGGGTACCTCTGCCTCTGTGGCATCCTCAAGGGGCAACATATTATTAGACATTTGCAAAGCATCTACCTGGAAAACAGTACACATCTTCACAAAGTACAATTGTTTAGACATACAGTCCAGAAGGGATGCCAACTTTAGAACTGCTGGCCCTCAGAACCTTTTTTCTAACTATGTTGTGGACCCAGCCTCCCAAGTCACTGCTCCTGAGTCTGCATAAAGTGTAAACATTTACATGAAGGATTCATGAGGTTAGAAGAAAAAAAGACTCCTCATAGTAAGGTTGTTTCTTCTTAAGGGATCACTTACTATGCTTACACTCTCTAACCCTGCCTCCCCTTTCAGAACCTGAAATAGGTTCATACAAGAATCAGTTCTTTTTCATTGAGGTTGCTTGAGCATTACTATTGCAGTTCTTACAATTGTAAGTCTGTTGTTATTGTTTATGTTGCATTTCTGATGTCTGCTTTCAGTTTGATCTTTTTTATTTCTTTAAATTCTATGAAACATGTTTTTCAAACGTTGTGGTAGCCTTTTAGCTAGTTTCACTAGCTGCTGCTCCACTCTGACTTGGAAACAGATCTGACCAATGGCCAGAGTGGAACGTGGATGCAGAGTTTGAACCTATATTCCAAATTCTAAAATTTGCATAGGTTCTGTCTCCAGGATGTAACTGTCAGTTGAGATGACTGCATAAAATGCAAACAGTGGGCCCTATGCATGAAGCAGGTGGGGGGTATGTGTAAAAGTCATGCACCTGCCCATGACCCTGTGCCCCACAGACAAGTGTGCCCATACTGGCATTCACCAATGCCAGCTACCTATCTGCTGCACCCCCCCGGCATGCAGGTCTCCCCAGGGCAGCTGGGGCAGGAGTCATCGTCCCGGGTAAGCATCCAATGTGATGCCCCCCTGGGACCCATAGTGGATCCCACATGTAGGGTGGCATGGGTGTGGGGCTGTGCATGCTGATTGCAGCAACCTGGACCCACGCGGCACCATCCAGTTCCAGTGCTGCTGCTCCTGATATTTCCGGGCACTCACCCATCCAGCTGCCCCTGCCACCCCCTGCTGTCCAGCAGTCAGGGGCAGCATGGTGTGCCCTGTCCCAATCCCCTGGTGACTGCAGGCTTGTGCAGTGGGGGTGCACAGTGGGTTATGGCAGGGTATCCCTGGAGTACCCTACGCCACCCTCCACACCCATGTGGCCAGGCTGTGTGGGTTAGTGAATGCTGCATAGTGCTGGCACACCCCCAGAATGCCCCCAGCATGGAGCTATTCGTGGAATTGGGGGATCGGGTGTGGTGGGTCCACACGCCCCCCCCTTCATGCATGCCACATGGGAGCACAGTGGGTGTGGAGTGGCTACACTCCCCAGATATGCACGCATAGCCACTCCACACCAATCATGCATAGGGCCCATTGTGAGGGATCCCTTAAGAAGAAACATCATTACTAGGGTGAGTAGTTTTTTGTCTGTGATGCCCCCACTGCAAACAAGCAGTCACTCCCCTGGGGTAAGCTGCATGTCCCTTCTTTATGGTCCCCCAAATATGTGTGAAGTGAAAGTGTCAGTGAATAAAATGTTTTACATTGATTTAGCTAATATATTTATTTATAAACTGGTGACCAGAAAAGGCACACTGAGCCAGGGCTTGTTTCCTGGTGTGACCAGGTGGAAGGGGTACATGGGAAACAGAAAGGATACAGTGTTTAAAAGAAGAGAGCACAGTGCTAAAAAAACACAGGTAAACAGTCACAGTCCAAAGTGTGAAAGCTTAGCATAGGAACATGAATCATATTTTTCTCAAGTGTGCTAAATGTTGATTCAGATTAAGAAGACCATGACATCTTGCTCTGCAAACATGTTTGAGAGTGTGCGTGCCCACACACACAGACACACCTGTCATTTACAGTATTTTATTAAAAGTACAGAAAAAGTTTTGTGCAGTTTGTTTTCACCGCAGAAGTGTCCTGATAATAGTGATAACAAAATAATAGGCAATTGTATCTTTTATATGTTGCACGTATGTTTTAGTTTGAATATCTGTGGAGATTTGCTGCATTTCTGGTGACAATTTCTGGTCAGTGATTTTGTTTTTCCTGCTTTCCCAACAGCTGCTGGTACACTCGGAGTGTCTTTATTTGATTCTTCAGTGCATGAGGCTTAAAATACATTAAATAAATAAAGCCTCCCATATTCTAAGTACAGAATAATACTTCAATTAATTGAATTTAATGGAAGAAGAGGGCTTTATAAAAAAAAAATCAGTGGATTACAATTGGCTTCATATGTGCCCAGTTATCAAGCCCTCAGCTCTGTTTCATTCATCAACAGTAGATATTTTCCGGTATTGTCCCCATCAATGTATTTTATTTGAGAAACCTGATACGAAGTAGTATATATGAATTCAACATCTGTATGCTTAATATTAACCATGTGTACTGTATAACAAAATTCCACTGTGGTGCCCTCAGAGACTCCTGACATTATTTTAAGAACATGTTTTAGCCTTTTGAGAACCATGGAAGCAACAATTACAGATATTACGTAGAAGCCCCATAAGCAGATCAACAAGTTAGAGTGAATGCCATGTAGCCCAACAAGAAGGGAACTTGCCCATGAGGGAATTAACACGAAATGGTAAAATCAGTTAGGTTGGAAAGAAAATACTAAATAGAAATAAAACAAGCATTTGTCAATGCCGAATGTTTGTTTGCTGGCATTGGCAGTGTAGAAGTTACAGAGCTGCGTAATAGGAATGGCAGTGAAGTACTGAACTGAAGCCAACCCCACCACCACCCTGCAGTGAGTGACAGGCATTGGGGTGTGCGTTTGGGTCGTCAGGCATAACGGCCATGCTATTTCACCACACCCCACCCTGCAGACACTGACAAGTGTCACGGTGTTCCTTGGGGTCTTTGGCGTTATGACATCCCATTTCATTAGGAAATACGGTGAGATGGGTGCGATATAGGAGAATAGGGTGAACTTTGGGGCCGAAGAGTCCAAGGCATACCTCGATGCCTCTCACTGGCTGCAGGATGTGTAATGATATGAGCATCACAGGCAAGAATCCCAAGTCACACCCCTGATGCCTGTCATTCTCTACAGGGTTGGGCGTTATGGTTGTAAACCCTAATACCGCAGGCATTCGTTGGTATTTTCACTCCAAATTTTCAACGTTTTTTTTTTGTGACCCCACCTCATGAACAGGGGTAATATCAGTTTGTTCGCCGAAAGCTGCTTATGCACAGTGACTACGGCATTTAGCACCACAGGTGCAAAAACATTCCGAACAGGATGCAAAAAATGACAGCTGTACTGTTCATGGGGAAGTGTAAAAAATGGCAATGTTGCAAATCTGCAGTAAAAATATTAAAAAAAATGGTGAAGTCACGAGCACACATAGAAACGATTGCAACGCACACCGTAATATAATTAGGTTGGGGATTTTTACAGCAGATTATCAACTCGGGCATTTTGGTGCCTCCGATCATGAACAGTGTCACTGTGATTTTCTTTATCTGTGCCAAACAATGATTTCCCATAGCGACCACGCATCTCTCGCTGAAAGTGTGAAAACACACTTCAGCCATGTTGTGAAAAATGAAAGCTGCACTGTTCATAAGGAAGTGTGGAAAAATGCCACTGGTGAAAATCTGGACTGAAAATATTACAAAGTCATGAACTTACGAGGGTGCTTGGAAACTGCGCAATGCTCACTCGTAACACAGTCATTTTATGGACTTTTGTCACCAAATTTTCAACATCGCCATTTTAAGATCTCTGCTCATGAACAGTGTAACTGATTTTCTTAATCTGTCCTAAACATTGCTTTCGCACACGAAGAGCACCATTGTGCACTACATGTGCGAAAACACATTTTGGGCGACATATGAAAAATTGCAGCTGTACTGTTCATAAGGAAGTATAATAAAATGGCAATGTTGAAAATCTGGAGTGAAAATATTAAATTCGCAAACTTATGAGCATTCATAGGAACTGCGCAACGCACGCTCGTAAAACAGTCATTTTTTAGAATTTTTTCACCAAATTTTCAACATAGCCATTTTAAGACCTCTGCTCATGAACAGTGTCACTGTGATTTTCTTAATGTGTCCCATACATTGATTTTGCACATCGACTGTGCCATTGTGCGCTACATGGGCGGAAACACATATTGGGCAAGATGTGAAAAATGACAGCTGTACTGCTCATAAGGAGGTGTGGTAAAATGGCAATGTTGAAAATCTGGAGTGAATATATTGAAAATTTGTGAACTTACGAGCGTGCGTAGGAACTGCGCAATGCACCCTCGTAAAACAGTCATTTTTAGGAATTCTTTCACCAAATTTGCAACATAGCCATTTTAAGACCTCTGCTCATGATCAGTGTCACTGTGATTTTCTTAATTTGTCCCGTACATTGATTTCGCACACCAACTGTGCCATTTATGCTCATGGCGGAAACACGTTTTGGGTGAGATGTGAAAAATGACAGCTGTACTACTCATAGGAAGGTGTGGTAAAATGGCAATGTTGAAAATCTGCAGTGAAAATATTGAACATTCAGCGAACCTCACGAGCGCATGAGAACTGTACAACGACACTCAAAACAGTCATTTTTGAATTTTATTTACCATTTTCAACATAGCCATTTTAAGACCTGTGCTCATGAACAGTGTCACTGTGATTTTCTTAATTTATCCGTGCATATTGATTTCGCACACTGACTGCGCCATTGTGTGCTACATGGGTGGAAACATGTTTTGGGTGAGATGTGAAAAATGACAGCTGTACTGCTCATAAGAAGGTGTGGTAAAATGGCAATGTTGAAAATCTGGAGTGAAAACATTGAAAATTTGCAAACTACGAGCCTGCATAGGAACTGCTAACGCACGCAGAACAGTTTTTGGAATTTTCACATTTTAACATGGGGTTTTTGCCGCTTCTCTATGAACGCGGTATGAAAGAGTTATTTTGCCCTGTGCGGTGATTTTGGCGAGTGATCTGCGTAAATCACTCCTTCGGCCCGGCTAACGCCATGACAGTGACATTCATGAGAAGGTTCCCAAAACCCCATGTTGAAAATTTGTGCAAAAATTCCAAAATGCCCAAGATATGCAATAAAGTTGAAACCCCTATCTAGCCCATTATACAGCTTACCGCATTTCCTCAGTTCGCGGTCGGCTTTGAAGAGTGCAGGCCGTGTTCCCGGTCCACGAAGATCGTCGCGCCGAGGTCGGAGGTAAGTATGGCATGAGGTGGGTGTGGGGAGTAGGGTGCGCAGTGGGTAGGTGCGGGTTGTGGGAGGGGCGGGGGAGACTCACATAGGACCGTTTTTCTTTACAGGTTTTTTTTCTAATGACGACGCTGACGCTTGCCACGCTGGTGTGGGCTCAGCGTGGCACAAATCGGTTGTGGGGTGTTCTGCCGATGGGGATTGGGCAACCCCTCAGCCAAGGAATCACTTGCCACACTGGGGTGGGCTCCCAGCGTGGCTCCTTGTGCTGGGGGATGAAGCCAGCGGGGGTTGGGCACCCCATCCAGCTATTCCATCGAGTTGCCACGCTGGGGTGGGCACCCAGCGTGGCATTCTGAGGCGCGCACAGCCAATGGAGGATTGGGCACCCCGTCGGCTAGAGAGTGTGTGTGCGTGGGGGCATCACGCGGTATGCGTGCGGGCCTTTGTGTGTGTGTAGGGGGCTGCGCGCGGGCAAGCGATATCTTATCGCTGCTCACTGGAAGCATAGCTCCCCCTTTCAACTGTATGCCACTGCATTTTGGAGCTTGTCATAGACAGCTCCAGCATGCATTGGCTTACAGGGGCTGCGCCTGCCAGCACACTGACTGAATTGGAGGAGGAGGTGACACACCTCCGAAATCTCCGATGATGGCACTATGTTTCTTGCACATGCGTGCAAGCAAACATAAAAATTGATGTATGGGGGTGCCAGAGAGACAGCTTCCAGGCAGGACACTTCTTCCATAGCTCTGCATGCATAGCTCCCTTCTGGACACTAAAAAGCAATTTTTAAGATGCTATACTGAAAAATAAGTGGGACAAGCAGCTGCCTCAACTCTCCAGCTATCCAGGGATACCAAAATTGATATGGGGCTCACAAAGAACATGCAGCCACACGCCTCAGGAACTCAGCAGCGTAATGCGCCACAAAACAACTGAGCGGGGGGGGGGAGAGTCAACAGGACTTCTTGCAGCCTCATCTTCGAAAGAACCACTGTGGCAGGCCATTATAGAGCTGGTAAGGGTGATGGATGCTAAAATTGAAAAAACCCTTACCAAACTCGAAACTCATGATGCAGCCATTACCTCCCTGACCTCTTCTGTGGCAGATGTGGATAAAAGATCCATCACAGCTCAGGCCACAGTGGCCTTGATTACTAAAAAAATCCTGCAGCTTTTGGATAGACTGGAAGCAATGGAGAACGCTATGCGGGCGGGGAATGTCTGCATAGTCAGCATGCCAGAGGACGTTGAGGGGGTGAATCTCCTTGCCTACCTGAAAACATGGATGGCTGAGAATCTTTGTCTCCCTGAGGGCTTTGAGTGGGTGGAATTGCAGTAGGCTTACAGGATCACTCCACGGGTGCAGTCTGTGGACACAAACCAACTACAAACTGTTGTCCTGAAGTCTGCTGGGTATGAGGTGCAGGACAGCCTCTTTATGCTGCATGGGCTGCTTATCCATTGGAGATTCAGGGCCAGGATGTTAGAGTACTCCCCAATCTATCCTTCCAGGCCTGTGCCTGATGTAAACAGTTTGATGACGTGTGACAGAAGTTCTGCACACTGGGGATTGTTCATTCTTTCCTACTCCCGGCATGTTTAAGGGTCACCTATGGAGGCAAAAGCTGGCAATTTACCAACCCAAAATATGCTGGTCGGTGGGTCGAGAAAGCAGAATCTGAATTTCAGGCTCAACTACGAGGAGCTCTGCAGAAGAAGGCTCTGATTCTGAAGAAGGCTGAGTAGTTGAACTTTGGTTCTCACAGTTTATAAATTTTATGTAACACCTATGGACTCGGTTTATTTCTTAAGTACTATGTTTGTTTTTTCTTAAAAATTTATGGGACGAAATGTATGATTGGAGGAAGGGGCTTAATGGATGCTAGATAAGAGAATACTAAATATTATAAATGTGTCCTATTGTCTTTTTGGAATCCCCCTGAGACATTAATTTTTCCTGAGAAAAATGCTGTATGATAATATTTGATATAGTATAGTGTCTTGTTATTGTTATGGGTTACCACTTTTTAGTTAGTTGGCTGTGAGGAGTAGAGTTATGGGGGGACAACACTACCTAAATTTAACCTATATTTTACCAAGGGTAATAGCACTACTGGCTAGTACGACATTTCTACCTGAGAATTCCACCTATCGATACCAACCTCAGCCATTGAAACGGCTGGCCTGGTATTGGCAAGGATGTGGCAAATTACTGGAGGACTTGTCCACAGTGCCAGAGGGTGGGGAAAATGGGGGACAAGTCCAAGGCAGCTTTGGTGCCCCTGCCCATTACTGATGAACCCTTCAAGAGGGTAGATGTGGACATAGTGGGGCCACTAAGCACCCCAAGTCACATTGGCAAGTGGTACATCCTGGTGGTAGTCGACTATGCCACAAGATACCCAGAGGCAGTGGCCCTATCATCCTCTCAGGTAGAACCTGTGGCTGACACACTGTTGGGAATATTTAGCCAGGTGAACTTTCCCCAGGAGATACTGACAGATCAGGGTGCCAATTTCATGTCAGGGTTAATGAGTTGCTTGTGGGAGAAGTGTGGGGTAAAGCAGCTCAAAACCTCCCAATACCATCCCCAAACTAATGGTCTGATGGAGCGATTTAATTCAACCCTTATGACCATGCTAAGGACTTTTGCTGACTAGCATAAGAAGAAGTGGGAAAAATATTTGCATCATCTCCTATTTGCATACAGGAAAGTCCCACAGGAGTCAACAGGGTTCTCATGTTTTGAGCTCCTGTTTGGCCATAGGATGAGGGGGCCCAAAGATTTGATTCAGGATGAATGAGAGGGTGACCTTGCCTCTCAAGGGGAGTCTGTTGTGGAGTGTGTCCTAAACTTCAGGACCTGCCTTAAGGAGCTCATGGGGCTTGCACAGGAGCACTTGGCCACTGCACAACAGCAGCAGAAAGTCTGGTATGACCGCAGGGCCCGAGCCAGAAAGTATTAGGTGGGACAGCAAGTGATGGCGCCTATCCCTGTCCAACAGAATAAACTACAGGCAGCATGAAAGGGACCATTCTCCATTGTCCAAAAGGTTAGTGATGTCAATTACATCCTAGAGCTACTGGGCAGGAGATGCAGGCTAATGATGTATCATGGTAACATGCTGAAGCCCTACTATGACAGGGAGGAACTGATCCTTGCTGTGTGCAGCACCTCAGAAGAGGAAACTAAGATGGATCCACTGGTGGACCTGCTCGGGGAGGCCTGGGTCGCATACTCCATCGACAACCTTACCCTCTCCGAACTGCTGACACCAACCCAGATGCAAGAGATTCAGGGTGTGCTGAGAGAATTTGAGGACATGTTCACAAGGAAATCGGGGTACACCATGACAGAGCACCATGTGGATACTAGGACCCAGGTGCCCCGAAACAGTCTCCCTACAGGTTACCCAAACAGGTTAAGCAGACTGTGAAAGAGGAACTCAGGGAGATGCTGGAACTTGGAGTAATCCAGGAATCTAGTAGGTCCTAGGCCTCGCCCATGGTATTGATCCCCAAGAAGGACGGTACTACATGATTCTGCATTGACTACCAGAGGCTTAATAGCTGCATGGAGTCTGTCACCTATCCCATGTCCAGAACAGATGAGACCCTGGAGTGACTGGGGGGAGCCAAGTATCTGACCACAATAGACCTAACAAAGGGCTACTGGCAGGTAATTCTGACCCCTGCAGCCATGGAGAGATATCAGCTTTCGTCACTTCATTTGGCTTATATGAATTCAAGGTAACGCCATTTGTAATGAAGAATGTGCCTGCAACCTTTCAACGGCTTGTGGATCACATTCTGTCTGGGGCAGGTGAGTTTGCATTGGCATATATGGACGATATAGCCATATACAGCCAGACCTGGGAGGAGCACATCAGGAATGTATGGGACGTGTTTTGGGGGCTGAAGAATGCAGATCTGACAATTAATGTGGAAAAGTTCTAGATAGGTATGGCAGAAATGTCCTACCTTGGGCACTGGGTGGGTAGTGGATGCATCCATCCAGAGCCTGCCAAGGTTGATGCTATCCTGGCCTGGACCACTTCTACCACCAAGAAACGGGTAAGGGCATTTCTGGGGACAGCGGGGTACTACCAGAGGTTTGTTCCTCACTATAGTGATCTGGCTAAGCCTCCGACAGACCTAATCAAGATGGGAAAGCCAGATAAGGTGCAGTGGACAGAGGGCTGTGAGGTTACTTTTCAGGAGCCAAAGAAAGCCTTAAGCAGGCCAGCTGCATTAGCCAGCCCCAATTATAGTCTAAAGTTCATTGTCCATGTGGACACCTCAGACCATGGGCTGGGCACCCTGCTGAGCCAGGTTACCCAACAGAGGGAGGAGCACCTCACCATGCACCTCAGCTGGAGGCTTCTGCCCAGAGAGGAGGCCTATGCCACAACTGAGAATGAGTGCTTGGGAATAGTGTGGGCCCTTCAGAAGCTGCAGCCTTACATATATGAGAGAGAATTTACTGTGCTCACAGATCATAATCCCCTGATCTGGCTTCATAGGTCAAGCAGGCAAAGTGGAAAACTACTACACTGGAGTATGGTATTGCAGGCATACAACATGACCATCCAGCACCGTAGTGGTAAACAAAATGCAAATGCGGATGAGCTATCTAGGCAGGTCTAATGGCATGGCTGGATACTTTGGTCACTTTCCAGCAGTTATATGAATGGCTGTGTCACTTGGAGAGCCCAAAGGACACGCCTTCATCACCTTGGGGGGGAGGATATGACAGAAATGGGAAGGAAGGAGGTAAAGGCTTGAATTTTTTGGGCTGGCATTTTTTTATGAGTCTGAAAAAAATGTACAGGCTGGGATTCCACTGTCCACCAGCATCTAGATAAGGGCTGAGTAATAAATTTTAGATAAAGTGACCAAGAAGGGTAGTGGACATGTACACACAGACTCACAGTTTAAAGGGATTGGATCACTCAAATATAAACTTCACGTTAAAAATGAATATAATTGGACACTGATAGGTGTTCAGTCTGATTGGGACAATTAAATACATACATGGTAAATGGTTGGTGCATTTAAAGGGGGAATAGGAATTACCTGTTCTCAAGAGAGAATATAAGATGCTAAAAGACAGTTAGTGGAGAGTTGCTCTTGGAGTTGTTGGGGAAAGCTACATCCGAGAGGCTAAGCTTGGACTGCCCCTTCAAACTGTGTCCATGGGAGCTGGCATATAGCATAGGGTCCAGTTTCTCTTGATGGATAGAGAAGGGTAATACTAATAATAGCATATCTCAGTGTAACCCCCTGTTCCCTGGGGTTACTAGAATCCCGTCAGTGTCAGTGTTAGGTAGGGAAGGCAGCTGGTGAATATCTAGTTAAATAGATTTTCACCTACTCCCTCTCTGTTTACTTGGTCTCAGCTGAGAGCAGAGAGGTGATGTCATTTAGAACTCTCGCAGCAATGTAAGCATCAGCTTGTTGTGAGTGTGGGGAGTTTAGAATTCTGAGAGTAGTGCAGTTCGAGCTGAAGTGAGTTCCAGTAGCAGCTCAGAGATTGAGCAGCTGGAGGAGTGAGGAGAGTCTGTTTTTCTCACCCTAGTCTGAGGACATCTTTTGCCTGACTTGTGAAGTGGTGGAAACCGTCTCCAGGATTTCCTGATGCCTCATTCCCAGTGCCACTGGGATGCAGGGACTGCAGAGGTTTTGAGAGGCAATCCCCTGATCCAACCTAGAACATTTTGAAGCTGCCTTTGGTGTACAAACTGTGTGTAGATTCTGTCTTGAGAATTACCCAGGATATGTACCTGCCTTGTTTTCTGTGGGGTGACACTCTAATAAAAGGACCCATTTACCCATTTCTGTTTTGAGACTGTTCTCAAGAAGATTGTTTTAAAGTTTGCTGACAACAGTGGATGTCCCAGGTGCGACCAGGCACTTTGTTCAGAACTTTAATCTTACACCCTTTGTTGTGTTCCTGATGCTAAAATGTACTAAACATTTGAATAAAGCATAATTTCTACTATTCATTATCTGTTCAGGTGCAATTCTGAAAGAATGGCTGGGTATGGACAAGGAAGCAAAAGGTGGGCAACCCCCCATCTGGAGTGACCAGTTCAGCACTTTGGGTTCTGTAAGGGCACCTGTTTCTTTCAGTGCATGTGGCCAATGCCTGAAGATGAAGTTTACCCCTTGTATGTGGTTTTGCTAGTTTTGAGCCCTCATGTGCTTCATCATGGCCAGTGTGCCACAATTTCCTTCTGACAATCCTATGCCATATAGAAACTGTTCTAAGTCATGGCCCTAGTACCACTTCCAGGAGAATGTTTTGTGTTTTCATCATGACTAGTACCACATTTCCAGATGTCTAATCCTATGCTATATGGGAAGTTCAGTTTCTGTTTTTCTACAGATGTATTCTGCATTGCCTAGTGCTTCGAAGTGTAAACCGTTGGGGGTCCATCTTTGCTTTGTGTCCCAACTTTGTTTCGGAATAAAGCCACACTCTAGAATCCCAACCCCTATGGACAATCTAGTTAATGCTTCCTATGTGGATTTACTGGGTACCCCTGTCAGAAATAACAAACCTAGCATAGCCCTCAACAGAAGTTCTCTCCTCAGGACCTGGGTTTTGGTATAGGTCTGTTTGTATCTTGTACACGCTTTGTGTTTCTGTTGCAATTGCTTTGCACCCCCACCCCTCTCTTTTCCCCTAGACAAAAAAAGTATGGAAGGTGTGCCTACTAGTTAAATAAGGGGCCAGTGGGGGGTTACATCAGTAATAGCCTTTTTCTTTTGTCATCTGTAATTTAAAAACATTTGTTTACTTTTCCTGTAACAGTGTTATTCTCTTGTGTTAAACATATATATCCTGTAATGCTACTTTTGACCTACTGTTAAGTAAAAAGCTGTTACAGCCCAGAGAGAGGGGGTGGGTTGTCGCAACATGTACAAGGTATTATTATAAAAAGTAGCAATAGCAATCTCCAGTCAAGGTAGTGTGACTGAACAAATAAATGAACTGAGGTTTAAAAATAACCCCAACAGTGTTAGTGTAATCGTTTCACTGTTCTTAGAAAAAGCGCACACAGAATGCTGTAACTTAACAATATCAGAACCTGAAAGCAAAGACAAAGGCAAATTGAAAAGCAAGTAAAAAGGAAAAAAATCAATAGCAACTCAGAAGTTATGTTTTTTAATTGGCAGAATTCAAATTACTAAAAGTGTTGTATTATTTTATTTGCTGCTGCAGTTATTTCAGTGGGGGCACTAAAATGTTTGGATTATATTTTGAAACAGTAAATTCTAGTTATTGGATTAAATTCAGGGCTGCCTATACATTTTTTGCAATTTTCTAGTTCATTCTCATTACAGAAATAGTGATAATATCCCCCAGACTCAACTGTGCAAGGTGACATTTAATAAATACAAAAGACGTGAAAACAGCTGTGTGATGCAAGCACCTTGCGCTGGCTGCTGTAACCCTATTAGAATCAGGCCCCAGGTATCCCAGGCAGTGGTGTGGGTCCAGGGCTAGCAGGCAGGACTTTGTGAATCCCAGGCTGCCATTTTAGATTTCTGCCCCTTTCCCCTGCCATGGGCAAGGATGTAGGTGTGTGCCATGTGGAGGCACATGCGCACCATGTCACTCACAGCCCCTCCCTTCATGCTACCCATGAATGCACTATCACCAGGCCCCCACCTGGTGGCAGCCAAGGGCTGGGCCAACAAGTCTTCCCTTCCCAGGAGAGAAGTGCAATCCAGCGGACACTCAGTCCTCTCCCCCTGACCGACTCCTGGTGATCCGAGTCCGCTCCCCAACTGGGATCAACGGTGTGACAGGCAGTAGCTCTACCACTGCACCACTGGGCTGGCTTACGTGTCTGCCTTCTTAATCTGTTTTATGGTATTGTGTTTGCATGGGAGTGTGTTGCGGTATTAAAACTGCAACCCCTCTCCTTTCTCCTTCCTTGTAGGAGGCAGAGATAACATATGAATATCCATCTTTATGTCATGCCTGTCAGGACAAAAATGACATATAACAGTGATATCTTTTGCCACTAGGGACCTAGAGTGAGAACATTATGATTTTCTTACTCTAGGTCCATACTGGTAATGTAGGTACAGGTAGTAGTACTGGTGGTCTTCTTAATGAAGTATGACTGTGCTGGGCTAACTTGACTATTGAAAGTGGCCACTGAACAATCAGGACGCAGGATTTTTTCTTGCCATTGAATAATGAAAGGCATGGCATAAATTAGATATGCAATGACCCTAATGAACATATCACAGATAATGTGTCTTGTGCAGTTTCACCTTTTGACATCACTCGTGGCTTCACCACTTATGATGTCACACGGTCAAACTATACTCGGGGAACAATATTAGTGACATTTTTATCAGGGATCTAACCTATCCTATATTTATTTAACGTTTGATGTTCTTTGGAGAGATTTGTTTCTTGTAGCAGTATTGTATCTGCATGTTCCTCTTTAATAGCTGACATAATCTTATACCTTTTAAGCTGGATTGTTAAACCCACTAATGTTATGAAAATATGTTTTAAATTGTGTCAGTGTCATTTCTGTGTCTTGTATGCAGTAAAAATAGTTGTGCCGTACTTATGGCTTCCACTGTTTGTTGCCTTCTGGCTCCCTCAACCACCACCCTCCCATATTCTGCTAAGAGTTCTGCGCTTCTCTTATTCCTTGTACTGTAATAAGAAGTGCAATATCAAATGGGATGTAACATACAAACACTGAACAAGACCAGTTTTAAGCCCAACGCTTGCTAACTGTTACGCACTTCCAAGGCTTGGATTGCATACAATGCAGTCCTTTTTGCCCCAAGACTTCAGGGTGTAATCCCATGTTCTTGTAGTCTGGAGTTTAATGAGGAATATAAATAACATGACTTTCCCTCATGAGATTTCCTGAGCTGGGTTGATAGGTCATCATTTAGGGTGGGTGTCATTTCGCTGGTCAACTTCAGCCTCCCGATTGCTATTTAATTATCTATTTTATAGTTCCTCCCTCCCCATGTCTAGGTGCCTGATGTTGAGAAGAGGAAGGGGGCGGCCTGGCAACACAGAAATGTAGTCCAGAAATTGACTGGTTAAAGTTTACCTGGGTTCAGTCTTCTTGCTTGATCAGAGATTAGATTGGAGGAGTTCAGCAACTTTGGGGCAGCGGCAGCTGTAGTAGGGCAGCTGGGTTATGAGCACAATCACCAAGTTCATCCATTCAATCCAATGTTCTCACCGGGTAGAAAGTTCAAAGAAGAAGATTTAATTTCTCCAATTAAAAAAATACAAAACCCACTCCATGGAGCGATGGGGCACAAGTAGTCACACAAGGTAGCTAAATTTCAGTGGCACAAGGCCACAGAACAGCATTTACTCAATCACTGCAGATCATGCTGCAGTTGTTTCCCTGAAGCTGAATTAGGCTTAAAACTGAAGGCAGTAGCACAGTTCTTTAAGCAGGCTCTGAGTCATTCAAAGACTGCAGATTCCACGGCTCCCATGGGCTTTCTAACTGGGTCCCTCTCTCCTTTTGGGCATGCAGACCTCCGAGCACCCCAAAGCATCTAAGCACAAAACAGGCCCTGGCGATCCCAGAGGCACATTGGTGCCCACCCCCCAAAGGCATCTGGGCATAAAAACTTTCCCCGGCCCTGCTGCAGTGCCACACTGGAAAGGCGAGGCAGGCTACCACCACTGCCATCCCCGCAGAACAGGTTCTCACCATCGCACTGCCCCAACGACAGGACTGGGACAAACTCAGCTCTGGACCCTCCAGCCAACTTGCCTCAGTACTGCAGATCCATGTTGCAGGCCCTCCTAGACTTCCCAGGCTATGGCTCCCAAATACTTGCAAGAGGGTCCCATACTTGCCACTAGACCTACAGGCCTCAGGCATTGCTGAGACAGCAACGATACAAGTTTGAATCCAGCCCCCCCCCAGGCTGTTTTTACCATAGCAGGGCAGGGAATAGCACCTAACTCACATTTTTCCTCCTTGCTCTCTCTCTCTGTATGGCCTAGGGGCTATTCAAACAGACCCTTTTTACCGAGCTTGCTCCTCGGGCAACTCACTATGCACCACACTCATTAACACTGGTTGGCCCACCCAGCCCTGGACTCTGGTTTCTCTTTCTGCTGGCCCCCTCACAAGTGCCAAAACCACCTCTTAAATCCCTTTTGGGGGAACCCTAACCCCACCTGGCCAGCAGGCAGGCCATGACCCCCAGACCAAATAAAGTAAAAGAGCAGGAGAAGGCCTTAAAGTAAGTGCCTATATTTTGGTGTGCTTACACTCCCCCCCTCTTTAAGCCATTCACCTCCTAGTGAACAACTGACCCAGTTATCCTGAGAGTCAGACAGATGAGATATGTGCACCCTTCCCCCCTACATACTCTAGGACAGAGCTGGGTGCAGTGCTGAAGTGGTGGATACCCTTGAATCTGAAGGAAAGAATTGTTGCATACCTAGAGGCCAGTGGGGCACAGGACCCAAGGCAGCATGGTTTCACAGCAGGAAGGTCATGTCAGATGAACCTAATAGATTTCTTTGACTGGGTGACCAAAATAGTAGACCGGGGAGGGGCTGTGGATATGGTCTGCCTAGATTTTAGCAAGGCATTTGACACAGTCTCGCACAAAAGATTAATATACAAGTTAGTCAGCCTTGGAGTGGGTCCCAATGTGGTATCCTGGATAAAAGCACTGGCTGGACAAAAGGACGCAAAGGGTAATAGTAAACAGAGTCCACAGTAAAGAAAGGAGGGTAACTAGCGGGGTACCTCAGGGTTTGGTACTGGGACTGGCCCTCTTTAATGTCTTTATAGGTGACATTGGAGAGCACCTGGAAGGAAAAGTATTTCTCTTTGCAGATGAGACAAAGATCTGCAACAGGGTTGATACACAAGGTGAGGTGGAAAGGATAAAAAGCGACTTATCAAGGTTGGAGGAATGGTCAAATATATAGCAGCTCAGATTCAATGCAAAGAAGTGCAGGGTAATGCATCTGGGAAACAAAAACCCAGGGGAAGAGTACACAATGGGGGTGAGATAATAACAACAACAAAAATTGAAAAAGACCTAGGAGTAATTATATCAGATGACCTAAAGGTGGGCAAGCAATGTGAGAAGGCAGTAAGGAGGGCTGGGGGGATACTGGGATGCATAGGAAGAGGCATCAACAGTAGAAACAGGAAGTTGTTATTCCTCTGTACAGACAGTTGGTGAAACCCCATCTAGAGTATTGCATGCAATTCTGGAGACCCCATCTCTGCATAGACATAGAGTGGAGGCTGTTCAGAGGAGGGCGATCAAAATGGTGCAGGGTCTGCACCAGAAGACACATGAGGAGAGACTAAAGTAGCTTAATATGTATACCCTTGAGGAAAGGGGGGGGGCATGATAGAAATTTTCAAGTATCTCAAGGGAATTAGAAAGTACAAGAGGGTAGTATCTTTCAGAAAAAGAGATGTGCAAGAACAAGGGGCACAATTTGAAGATAGATGGGATGGCTCAGAGGTAATGTTAGAAATTATGTTATCACAGAGAGGGCTGAGGATGCATGGAATAGCCTTCCTGAGGAGGCTGTGGATTCAGGAACTGTGGGAGAATTCAAGAATGCATGGGACAGACATAAGGCAATTCTAGTGTGGGGTAGGAGGAAGTAAGCTGTTGATTAGCTAGAATCTGCAGCTTATCCATCAGGTAGGGAAATGGGCAGACTGGGTGGGCCAAGTGGTCCTTATCTGCCATCAAATTCTATGTTTCTGTGTTTCTATCTACCCCCCTATTTCAGGCACTTCCCCAAAACTTTAGGGTGGAAGAAAAAAAAACATGGGCAGTGGCGACCAACCACCCATACCCTAGGCAAAACTGGCCAAGTACTGGAATAGGTGGCATCCCAATCACTCTCGCTACTACACTGTAACCTAACAAGTGCTGTTGCCACCAGGATAAGGGGATCACATACATGGCTACTCTCGGTCCCCAACCGTAACAGTTTAAAACAAGCAAACATTCTATTTTAAACAGCAACCAAGTCAATAATGCTCTGCTTGAATGTAAATATATTGTACTAACCGTCTCCCACTTTTTTCACACACACACACTCACTCACTCTCCTCACACACACACACTCACTCACTCACTAACTCTTCAGCCTTAACTCTGACCTAGTCGAAAGCCCCCACCCCCCCAATGCAGCACAGTGGTACTAGGGCTGCTTAGTGTTCAATGTCCTTTTTTCAATCCATAAGGATGTACTTGGGGCAGTCAAAAATATGAAACCTGGGTTTTCACACACTACTCTAATACAGACCTAGTAACATGATATACATTTCCAACATTTAAAACATTTTAGAACTAAACAAGAG
This sequence comes from Neoceratodus forsteri, assembly GCA_016271365.2. Classification (NCBI taxonomy): domain Eukaryota; kingdom Metazoa; phylum Chordata; order Ceratodontiformes; family Ceratodontidae; genus Neoceratodus; species Neoceratodus forsteri. Next base: position 1,277,903,246 of record CM057459.1, on the reverse strand, counting down.
CGGTCACAACCAATTCTCAGATGACAAAAAAAAATCCAATTAACAGTCACAAACAGGAACACCAATGCAGTCCTGCAGAGAACTTAGAGCAGTGGGGACAATGGGCACTCACAGTCCGTGACCACCCTCATTGGTATTGTGACACTGTGTGTCCGGTTTTGTAGTTTCCTCACCAAACAAATCTTCACTAATCACATAATATTTGGTACAGTATCCCATGACTTCCTGGATCATAGCAAAATGCTTGAAAAGAGTTAGTCCTTTCTGGACTGTGGATTGGCACATGGATCTGGCATTGATGATGGACGTTGGCTTGAGTTCTCCGGTCTCCTGGTTCTTGAGCTGAATCTTATCTAGGACTCCATAAAATACCCAATCAAGCCTTTTCTCTTCAATCACATCCATATCCTTTCAGATATATATGGGTAGTTTTCACGTGGGATACTGCTTGCGGCTACGCTGCCGAATCCACCGCTCTGCCTGTGACCACTCAGGTATGCTACACACACCGGGTCCTTGGGGCCTTCCCTTCTGCAGGCCAGATTCCTATTCAGAGGGTCATCTGGTCTGAGGCCATCCATTTTGTGTCAACATTACACACAGATACACAGAAGGTGATGGCAGATAAGGACTGTGTGGCCCACCTAGTCTGCTCCTTTTTCCTACCTAATGCATTACTGCAGACCCCAGTTGAACTGTGACTTACCTTCTCTTCCCCGTTGCTAGAGTACTCTTATGTCTGTCCCATGCATTCTTGAATTCACCTACTGCTTTTACCCTCACCACCTCCGCAGGTAGGGTGTTCCAAGCATCCACTACTCTTTCTGTGAAAAAGTACTTCCTCATGTTGCCCCTGAGCCTACCCCCTCTAGCCTCATATCATGCCCCCTTGTTCTTGTATACCTTATTTTCTGACAGATGATACCCTCCTGTACCTTGTTTATTCCCTGATGTACGTGAATGTCTCTATCATATCCCCCCTCTCTCCTCTCCTCCAGGGAATACATATTGAGGTCCTCTAGTCTTTCCTCATATGAATTTTGGTGCACTCCTTGCACCATTTTTGTTGCCCTTCTCTAGATTGCCTCTATTTTGTCTATGTCCTTCCGGAGATGTGGCCTCAAGAACTGGGCACAGTACTCCAGATGCAGTCTCTCTAGTGATCTGTACAGTGGCATAGCCACCTCCTTTTTTGTGCTGGTGATATATCTCTCCATATGCTCCCTAGAATCCCTCTTGCTCTTCTCACAGCCTTTTCACATTGTTTGGTTACCTTTACATCATTAGACATGATAACCCCCAGGTGCCTTTCTTGACTGGTGGCCTTTAGTACCTCCCCATCTTGTACAGTACAAGTCACATTAAACTGTTCCTCCAATGAGTTGTTTTAGCATTTCTGACTGAGTTGCATAAGTGATAATGGATCCAATACAAAGCCCTGTAGAAACTGTTTCTTAAAAGTTAAAACTCAGTTTTGCATTGCATTGAGATTGGACTGCTGATACAATCCAAATGAGTTGCAAAAACATTTTATAAACATGGCTCTTGAGCTGGTTAAGCACTGAAGAGCAATGCAATATGAGTTGCCAATGCATTGTCAACTGTAAAAAGCAATGCTAAATCAACTCATTGGTGGAACAATTTAATGTGACTTGTACTGTACTCCTCCCTTGGATTTCTGTGCCCCAAGTCCATGATTTTACACTTCTTTTCATTGAATCTTAGCTGTCACACTCTCAACCACTCCTCAAGCATGTTTTGGTCCTTTTTCATCCCCCCCACCCCCGGAGTGTCAACCCTGTTGTAGATCTTAGTGTCTTCTGCAAAGAGGCATACCGTCCCCTCCAGCCTCTCTGAAATGTCACTTATAACAACATTAAAGAGGACTGGCCGCAGCACGGATCCCTGTGGCACCCCGCTGGCTACCCCCCTCTTCCCTCTCCTGGGACTGAGGACCACCACCCTCTGTGCCCTGTCATTCAACTAGTTTCTGACCCAGTTTACCAGCTTGGGGCTCACTCCTAGGCTGCGCAGCTTATTTATCAGCCTTCTATGTGGGATGGTGTCATGGCCTTGCTGAAATCTACAGTAAGTAAGCCATGTCCTCCGCCCCTCCCCTATCTACCTCCATGGTTACACAGTCAAAGAAATCTATCAGATTTGTTTGACTAGACATTCCCATTGTGAATCCATACTGTCTTGGATCCTGTGCTCCTCTGGATTCAAGAAATATAACAGTCCTTTCCTTTAGCAATGACTCCATTAATTTCCCCACCACTGAGATCAGGCTTGTGGCAAGCTACCCCACTGCTAGCCCTTATTTGTAGATATTATTCTGTTGTATACATGTTTTTTATGTAATCCTATATATATGTACATGTACATGCCAGTGTCAGCAAAGGCACATAGAGAAAAGACTGGATGTTTTAAAAAAGGGGTTTGACCTTCCTCTGACCTACAAGGCCAGCCTTGCTTGCAGAAATCTGACACGTTCTTGTTTGAAAGCTTGTGGATACATGATCAAAGATTATTCCTCTAATGTTAACTGGCCAAGGGAAACAGAAGTAATAAAATCAGCTAGTATAATCATACAACTTAAAGGATCTTTCTTATATCTAATTAAATTAAGCCAGTTCAAAATCCCAGGATGAAAGAAGCTATTTCCACTGTTGTAAACCCTTAAGATCAAAAGGGAAATGGTGTTAGACAAGAGGTGACAGAAAAGGTTCTGACAGTACACTGTCATTTTTTTTTAAGTGCTAAAACTTTAGGAAAGCACAAGAATGACACCGGTGGCCTAAAGTGGAAGGGCTAGCCTTTATTCACAGAAGGGCCAGTCTTTATTCACAGGTGAGTGGTGGGGGTGGTCTTCTATATAAATTCGCTAGCACAGACATTCAGAGCCATTATTTGCTATTCTGTTTGGACTTCTTCCTCCTGACCACTAGCGAACACCTGTCAGCACAGAGACTGCCTAAGAACCAAACGCTGCTACAGAAAGACTACAGTATTTTGCAAACCAGCGATTCTCTGGACTTTGAAATCTTCATACCCAAGGTAGACTTAGCTAACATGCTTTAATGCATTTTTCTGCATATTTTTCCCATTCTGTTTCTTATACTGTAACCCAAATTAGTATACTGTCTTTTAGTTGTAACTGTATTTATCTAAATATTTTAGTATAACATTTTTTTTCCTAAAGCATATCTGCCTGAGTGAGAATTTCTTATATTGTATGTGTGATTGTAGAAGGTTTTATTAATAATTTGTGACAACTGTTAATTGCTTAGAAGGGCCACCATAAGCAAGCAAATTGAGAAAAGGGTCTGTAAAGGGACATCTAGAAGGATAGGGAGAATACCAGAGTCTACAAAGATTTTAAACCAGGCTGCTGCATATCCTTTAGGGAAGAGGCCAAATCAGGTGTTACACTGCTACCCCAAAGTGGGTGTGACAGCTGGGTCTTTCTCTTTTGTGTAATAGCCAAGGAAAGGTTCATACCTGGCCACAAGACTTAAGACTGGTATTGCGCCCTTATCCAGAACTAGAGGGATGCCTGGGATCCTCATGGCAAAGGAGCAGTCGTGATCTCGGCAAACATTTTAAAGGACAAGGAGGGTATCCCTGCCCCCCCATCATGGATTGCAACTAAGGGTGGGCACTGTGAGCTCAGTAGGCCTGATCCCCAAGGAGTGGGTTCTTGACAAGGCTGACTGTCCTGTAGTTGCCAGCCTTCTCACTGTTCCCACTTTTGTGGAGAGAGACTACATTTACCCTCCTCCAGTCCCCTGGAACCACCGCTGTCTCTATCGATTTGTTAAATACGGTCGTTAGTGGTACTGCCAGCACCTCTCTAAGTTCTTTTAATATTCTGGGATGTATCCCATCTGGTCCCATAGTCGTGTCCCCTTTCAGATTTTCAAGTTCCTTTAGGACTCTTTCCTCTGTAAATGGGCTGGTGTCCATCTCTGTCCCACTGGTACTCCCATCACCCTATAGTGATCCTTCTCCTTTCCCTTCTTCTGTGAGTACTGAACACAAATATTCAGGATTGTTGCTTTTTCTAGGTCCCCCTCTGCACACTCCGCTTTCTCCCTTTTTAACATCATGATCCCACTCCTGGTCTTCTTTCTGTCACTAATGTACCCGAAAAAGGTCTTGTCTCCTTCAATTGCCAGGGCTATTTTTTCCTCAGTTTGCACCTTTGCATTGTTTGCAGAGCTGAGGCATGTGACACAGTGTCTGGAAATAACAGCTTGGGTCTGCAAAACAGCTTTGGAATAGTTCTATCCAGGTCCTGGTCCTCAAATGACAAGGGGGTGGTTTTCTCCGTGGAGCATGGACTGGGGCAGTCTCATCAAACCTCCCCATCTGAGGGAGAACTGCTAAATATCTCCACCTCCAATACCATATCTGGGTTCTCCCTTCTTATTGGTACAGCTTCTCTAGCTGAAACAGATGTGGCCACTGCAGGTGGGGCAATGGGCTCAGACTCCTTGGGCTCAAGGGAGTCCGATTTCTTAGGAGCCCAAACACGCCTTCTCCCTCTGCCACAGGGAGAAGCAGCGGCCTTAGGAGGAGTGGGACTGGGCAGACGTCTATGTTCACTCTCCTTCACAGGTGCTTTGGACTTGGTGGACTTCTTCAGGTCTTGAATGGCTGTTTTTACCTCCTCCCATTCCTCCAGGCTAGCAGCAGTAGTAGTGGTAGTGCTCAAAGGCATGATAGACATGGGCCAGCTCCATGGAGTAGGGTACTGCTGACTCAAGGGTTCACCAAAGGAGGAGCTCCGCAGCAGAGCTGGAGCAGAGGGGCAGGTGAGTCACTCCTACTCCTTTGCAGTTATATACCACACAGCAATCAGCTGATGAGGCCTTCTCCACTGTCTTTCATAGCCAGGCCAACAGTGATTCTGACACAGTCACAGTTTTGGCAGTTTCTTTGGGAGCCTCTGCCATGCTGTTGGTTTGGGCAATGGCTCAGAAGTTCGTTTTAATTTCTTTCTTCCTGAAGGTTTATCAAGTCCAGATTGCTGTTCAGCTCTCTGCTATTTTCACTCTTCACAACCACAAGTTGGTGCAGTGTAATGGTGCCTGAATGCAGTCTCCCAGCAAGTTGCCTGTTCTCTCCTTCCGAGCAGTCCAAACAGTTACATAGAAACAGAACATGTTGGCAAAAGGGAGCATTCCAGTCCATCTATTCTGCCCGTTGTTTTAATTTTAAGCTACATCCCCCAATTTATTTTATGTTATCATGTACCAGGATTCCTTTGTGTCTGTCCCAAGCTTTCATGAACTAATTTATTGTTTTCAACTCCACCACCTCTTTGGGAGCAGGTTCCATATGTCCACAACTCTCTTGGTGAAGAAAAATATCCTTGTATTTCCTCTGAGTTTGCCACCCCTCAGCCTCATTTCATGGCCTTTGATCTAGTTTGACTGTGTATCTGAAAGAGATCAGCCATTTCCACCCATTTTATGCTTTTGAAATATTTGAAGGTCTCAATCATGTCTCCCTGTCCCTTCTGTGCTCCAGCGTGTACATATTCAGCTCTCTCAGTCTCTCCTTGTAAGGCTTCGGGTGCATTCTGCTCACTGTCTTAGTCGCTCTTCTCTGGACTGCCTCCATTCTATGTCCTTCCTGAGGTGGGGCCTCCAGAATTGTACACAGTACTCCAGCTGGGGCCTCAGCAAGGATCCATAAAGTGGCATAACCACCTCCGTCTTCTTACTGGTTATGCTCCTCCTGATGCATCCGAGCATGCTACTTGCTTTCAGTGTTGCCTTTTTGCATTGTTTGGTTGCCTTTAGGTCATTAGTTATGATGACTTCCAGGTCACATTCCTGGTTGGAGGGGATTAGTTTTTCTCCATTCATGAAGTACTGCTCCTTGGGGTTACTTTTTCCTAGGTGCATGATTTTACATTTTTTTGTGTTGAACTTCAGTTGCCAGGTCTCTGACCCTTTTTTAAGCAACTTCAGCTCTGTTGCCATTTTAGTTATCCCATACGGGTGTCAACCCTGTTGCAGATTTTAGTATCATCTGTGAACTGGCACACTTGCCGTTTAAGCCCTCTACGATGTCACCTTTGAACAAATTGAAGAGGGCTGGGCCAGTACTGATCCTTGTGGCATACCGCTGGTCACTTTGCCCTCGCCGGAGAGACTTTAGTTCACCACTACTTTCTGGGTCCTTCCATGTAGCCAGTTTCCCACCTGTCTAACAACTTTGATCCCTACCCTAACATTACTGAGTTTGTTTGAGAGCTTCCTGTGTGGGATGGAGTCGAAGGCCTTGCTAAAGTCGAGATAGGCCACATCCACTCCTCTTCCTTGGTTGACAACCCTTGTCATCCAGTTGAAGGAATCTGTCTGATTAGTCTGTCAGGATCTGCTTGCTGTGAATCCATGCTATTTTGGATCCTGTAACCCATTTGATTTAAGGAACTTCATTAGTCTTTCCCTTCAGTAGGGTTTCCATCAGTTTTCCCACTATGGAAGTGAGACTGACTGGTCTGTAGTTTTCTACATGCTCTAAGTGGCACATTTGCCCTTTTCCAGTCTACTGGCACCACTCCCTGTTCCAGTGACTCACTGAATATTGTTGCCAGAGGTGCAGCCAGGAACTTTCCTCATTTCTTTTAGGATCCTGGGATGGAATCCATCTGGGACCATTGCCTTGTCCATCTTCAGTTTATCCAGTTCCCTGAGGACCCTTTCCTCCGTGAAAGGGCAGGTATCCATTTCTATAGTTGAGTTTGTTTCCTTGCTTCCCTTTGGTCCATTCCCTTCTTCTTCTTTATTGAAGATTGAGCAGAAATATTGTTTCAATATTTCTGCCTTTTCCTGGTTTTCTTCCGCACGCCCTCCAGTGTCCCTCGCCAGCTTGGTTATTCCTTCTTTAACCTTTTTCTGCTCTCTGATGTATCTGAATAAGGTTTTGTCTCCACTACTGACTTGTTGTGTTATATTCTCCTCCATGAGTGCTTTTGCTTTCCCGATTACTATTGCTGATTACCTATGTTTTTGCAGTTTTCCTTGTTTTCTTAAGTTTTTTTCTCCCTTGTATTTTTTAATTGCCCTTTGTTTTTCTCTTACAGTTTCTACAACTTCTTTTGTATGCCTGAATGGTTTTGTCTTTCTGTTAGACTTGTTTACCATTTTTGATCATTGACTAGCTGTGTTATTTATGGCTTCATTTAACCTGGATTCAACGTCCATCTTATCTGGCATATTCCTGAGACTTGCTGCTAAGCAAATCTTCAGCTCCAGCCAATCAGAATGGTCAATGGTCCATTTGCATAGCACTGACAATGCACAGGCAGCCTTCCAAGCTGGCGCCACACAAGAAAAGGTGCCAAAAATCTCAGAAAAGATGGCGGGTCCCCAGAGTGAGAAAACACCAAAACCAGGCTGCAGACAATCTTTAAACACTGCTGAGCCCCAAATTTTAGTCCAGGCATATGGCCATACCTCAAATTTAGATCCTGGATGAGCCCCTATGTTGTAGTCTGCCCCTCCCTATGTCTAGGGGCCTGATGTTGAGAAGAGGGAGGAGGCAGCCTGGCACCAAAGAAATGCAGTCCAGAAATTTAAGGTATTAAAGTTTACCTGGATTTGGTCATCTTGTTTGATTGGAGATCAGGCTGGTACAGTACAGCAACTTCAGGGCCATGCAGCTGGGGGGACTGAGTTAATTCCAATGTTCACACCAGGTAGAAAGTTAGAATAAGGAGATTTAATTTCTCCAATAATATACTCTAATCAAGTCTCTAGCTTTTACACTGTCCATTACATCGCTATTCATCCATTTGTTAGGTAAGTTTATCATTTGCTTCTTTTTAGCGGTGCATAGGTATCTAGAATTGTATTACAGTATATGTTTTTATAAAAAATGTCAAGGCTTGGTCTGGGTATTCAGATGTGTCCAGTGTTCTCCAATCAGTATTTTTTTTAAATCAGTTTTTATCTTCATTAAAACTTCAGCAGTAATGACCCTTGAAATATTTACTCTACTCTGCCCTTTTTGTTGTTTATTACTTTAGACAAAATACACTGGGCATGGTCTCTGACAGAATCTGATAAAATACCCCTGCTTGTTATATTGTTCTTATTATTTGTTACACAATGGCAAGAACATATCCAAGGTTCTGATTGGTCAATGTATGCCTGAGACAGTGATGTTATTACACAATAACATCACTGTATTGATTTTTTGGATGATTGTTTGGAGCTACTCTTAAGAAACAGAGATATATTGCTACACTTAAAATTTTTTTTATTTTGTATAACATTGAGTCATTAGAGCATATTCAGTAGCATTCCAAGGTGTGTTATGTGATGATCAAGTACTCCTGGGATGAAGCACCTGCTTCGCTGTGCTTCCAACCCACCCAGGAGTGACATTATTACACGATAACACACACCTTATCGTGCCTTATTGCTTAAGTAATACCCGGTCGATCAGTGAGCATGGTCCTGTTCTATTATCCTTTCTTGTAGGCTCTTTGATTAAATGTTCTGCACAAATTTTCTGTAATAGATATATATATATATATTTATTAGTGCCAGGTCCCAACCAATTCAAATTTAGATCTCCCAGTAAAACCAATTCTTTATTCATAAGATCATCCACCATATTTATTAATTCCTCCAACCTTGCTCATTTGCATGCAGGAGGGTTATATATACACCCTATTATTAATTTCTTTGTATGACATAGGGTTATGCAAGCTTCAGCAAACAGCAGGTTCTGCTCTAGAACAAGGGGACATGCATAACTGGTGGTATGCAGCCTGCCATCCTGCTATTAGGGAATGTTTCCACCATGTTTTCTGCATGCAAAAAACACAGAGTCTTATTGTTCTGAAGGAGGCAGTATAGCGTAGTGGTTAATGGCACTGAGCTGCAAACCTGGAAACCTGGGTTTGAATCCCATCAGTCCTACTTGCATACTGTGTGACCCTGAGTAAGTCAATTAACTTCCTTGTGCTCTCAGGTCACACCTGGAAACAAGATCTCACTTACCGTATCTTTGCTGGTTAAACAATTTCCCCTTTTCCTTTCCTTTTTCACCTCCTTACAGTTAATCATTCCATGTACTTTTCATCATTAAAAAAAATCAATGCGATAGATAGATAGATAGACAGATAGATAGATAATAGATAGATAGAAACTTTATGTAACACCTTTGTTCCCAGGGGTTACCAGAATCCCACTTAGAATCAGTGGCAGGCAGGGAGAGGCAGCTAGTGTAATGCCAGTTAAATGGATTTCACAGTGTCCCACTCTGTTTTTCAGTCTCAGCTGAGCCGGAGTGATGATGTCACCATAGAACTGTCGCAGCAACATAAGCCACATTGGAATGCTAGCTGAGGGAGAGTGAGATACAATGTTGAGCTAGAGTTCAGTAGTCTGTAGAGTGGAGTGCCAGGAGGAGGCTGCTCCTTGGGCAGCTCCTCAGTTTTTAGCTCTGACAGAGAGCTACCATAGTAGTTTGGGTAGTTTGTTCTCACCCTAGAAGAAGAACACAGAAGACAGAGTGAAGTGGTGAAAACCATTCCAAAAGAGTTTTCCACTGCCCCATCCCCAGAGGGATAGGGGGGATTCCAGAATTCAGGGACAATCCCCTGGTCCAGCCTGGACTGTGATGAAGCTGCCTGAGATTCATGTGCTTTGTGAGTATCTGAGACTTTTGTGTGAAAAAGCCCTGGGGCACCTGCATTCCTGTGGTGAGTTTTCGCTGACAAAGGGACTCTGTCACCAAGATTTATTTTCTGTTTAAAAGTGTCTGCCCACTATGGGGTCCAGAGAAAAAGACTTGCCAAGTACAGAACTTTTAGTTCATGACTGATTTAAAAGTGCCTGCTAAAGTTGGGGTCTAGTGAAGAGACATTGCCAATTACAGAACTTTTAACTTCATGACACCTCAGAGGTGTGTAATATAGCATGTTAAATGTGAAAGATATTTCGAGATAGCATCTACAAGTTTTCTGTGAGGGTGTTATTAACAAGATGAATGGCTGAGTATACATTTGGAAGCAAAAGGTGGGAGACCCCCCCCATCTGGAGTAACCGTGTTTACCTCTCCAGGTTCAGCTTGGGCACCTGTGTTTTCTTTCTGTGCATTTGGCCAGTGCCTGAAGAAAATAGTTTACCCAGATGTGGGTTTGGATTTTCTGTGAGCCTGTATGTGCTCTTTGGTGGTCGAGGGTGCCACCAGTAATTCCTCATGAAATATGGGAAAGTCTCCTAGTACTGGCTGAGGGTGCGAGTCAAGGGACGTGTACCAGTTCTGGCTGTGTGTGCCAATCTCCATTCAAACCGGAGAGTGTTCGCTGTTTCCATTTCAGAACCTGAGGGTTTGCTGTGTGTGTTCTCTGTGCCTTAGTAATCTGCATTACTAGTGGGAGTAGCCCTGTGCGGGTCAATCTTCACTTTGTGATTATTCTCTGTGTATATGAATAAAAGCCGCACCCTAGAATCCCAACCTAGTTTGGACAGTACTGTTATTGCTTCCACAGTGTCTGGATTTACTTGGGTGCCCCTGACCAGGAGTACAAACATAGCATAATTGTGAGCAAGTGTTTTTTCCCAGGGACCCAGGGTGATGGCCATGGTAAATGGTCCCCCAGGTGTGAGCCAGGTAGTTGCCACACTTGGTTTGCCTGTCTGAGGATGGCAGGCTCCAAAGTAGATGTACTGGTAAACAGAACTGTGTAGTGACAACCTCCATCCCTCTCGTTGGTGCCATGTGTGAGAGGAGCAGCCCTACTAGTTGAACAAGGGGGACTGGTGGGGGTGGGTTACAAAATGGAGGCACCGCTGAGGATGTGTTTGGAATTTGGGAGAAAACAAGAGATGTTTGTTTAGATTGTGGCTAACATTTTGTCTGTCTGGTAGTTGGTAGACCAAAATCAGAAGCTTTACGCATAAGGAGTTTTACCAGAGGAGTGCCATCCGTATGTGCTGCTGTGTGCGTGCTGTTCATGTGCTGCTGTGATTGTGCCAATGTTTACCAAGGAGCAGTAAAGCCCGACTGTGTGTGCCCCTTGTCCTGCATCAAATATAGAACGTTTTCTAGCTTTAATTTTCAAGATGTGACAAGAAAAAGTATTATGAACTGTGGAAAACAAAGAGACAGTTGTGCCCTGAAAGTTTCAAATGCCTGCTGTGTGAACTGGGGGAGTCGCTAGAGAAATTGCCATGAAAAATGGTTTAAAATGGTGCTCCCGCCGTGGAGTTACACTTGAAAAGAAAAAGTTGTTTCGCAGTTTAATTTTTGCCTGCTCAACGATTGCTGTGAAAGAGAAGAGCATGAGAAGAGAGGGAGGCTCATCTGCATGGCGTCGAGAGATTGGTGAGACTGTAATCAGTCCCACCCCCAAGCCAGCTTCAGAATGCTACCCAGTGTTCGAGAGGGAGAATGTGAGTGGTGTGCGAGCTGGCTAGCCAGGAGGATAGTCGTGGTGACTGTAAATGTTCAAAACGTTAAAACAACAGACTTTTCTGTGCTAAATCGGGCTCAACCCGTATTCTGATCGACTGGGGAGAAAGCGTGGTGTTCATAGGGACAATCAGCGGGGTCGCCAGCCCGTTTCAACCCAGATCCTCGGCCTTAGGCCGAGAATTTCCATCAAAAAGCCAGCTACTGATTCAGTGAGTACCATTCAGTAAAACTGAGCTCAAACTGTGTGTGATTTTTCAAAAGCCAGCTGGATCTGTGTGTGAATAGTGTGATTGTTTTTGCAAAGAAGGACTTTGTAAAGTAATCAAACTCAAGCAAGAATTCTGAGCATTAGACTGTGAGCATGTATTATGGATTTAGCAACAGTGTAATTTTCTGAGCAAACAGAGAGACTGTGAGTTGTATGAGAGGCTGCAACAAATGGGCAATCCTGTTCAAGAAATATTGTGGCTTTAGTGACTTTAAGCAAGTAAAAGTGTTTGAAAGCTAATGGTAAAGTCCTAGAAAATCATATAGATGTACTGAGGAAGCAAAGCAGTGTAGTCTGTGCGGTTTGAGTAAAATTTATCAGTGTGTAGTAAATCGGATGCGCAGTGGCGTGAGTCAGATACAGATTGTTGATTCATCAGGAGTGCTGCTGCCGCCATTACTGGGTGAGGCAGTAATGTGAACACGGCAGCAGGGAGCCATTTTGTGAGACTGTTCCAAGTAGAGTGAACTCAGTAATAACAGTGAGCTTTTGTGTGTTTTTCTACAGTCATGGCTTTGGGATCATCCTGCTACCCGGATCATGCCTGGGCTATGATAGTTGAAGAGGTTACCAAGCTGAAAGAAATAGAAAAATGTTTCTACAGTGGAAGTTTGCCTCCTCGTGTTGCAATTCCCAGATATCCTGTGACAATATGCATAATGTGCCTCAAGGCTGGAAGGGACGTTTTCATGATTCCTCACTGTTCAGGGTGCTTAGAGAAGCAAGAACTAACTAGTGCACCTAAGATTCGTTTGACTCCCATATGGATAAAGCTTCAAGATCATACTAACATACTAAAATAACAGAATAGGCCTAACGGTCTTTCGTGTCTGCTCGTTTGGTCAGCCCCCACCCTGGGTGCTGACCTTGCTTTCCCCCTCGCCTTCTCTGGCTTCTCCCTTCCCAGTTCCGGATATTCTTGCTGCATTGGATTTTGCTTCCAGAACCCTTCCCCTGTACCTGTCCCAATCCCTCTTGAACCCCTCCACTGTCTCTGCCTCCACCAGCCCCCTAGGCAGTGCATTCCATGGCTCCACCACCCTCTCAGTGAAGTAGCACCTCCTCCTTTCTCCCCTGAATCTTCCCCCCTCCAGCTTCCACCCATGCCCTCTAGTGGCCCCTTCCTCCTTCCTTCGAAGCACCCTGACTGTTCCTCCCCTATTTACCCTCTTCATGTACCTGAAGACCTCTATCATGTCCCCGGTCCCTTCTCTCTTCCAATGTGTACATATTTAGCTCTTGAGCCTCTCCTCATAGGTCCTGTCCCCAAGCCCCAAATCATTTTGGTTGCCCTCCTCTGGACCTCTCCAGGACGTTAATGTCCCTCTTTAAGTGTGGCCTCAAAACTGCACGCAGTACTCAAGGTGCGGCCTCACCAAGCAGTTATACAGAGGAGTATCACTTCCTCCTTCGAGTGATCCCCTAGCGATGCATCCCAGCATCCTGTTGGCCTTGGCTGCTGCCCTCCTACAAGTCTCAGAGTTGTTCATCTTGACATCCACCACCACCACCCCCAGGTCCCTCTCAGCCATCGAGACTTGTAGCATTCCCCCAGGGTGTACACTTGGCCTGGGTTTCTGTCCCAGGTGGAGTACCTTGCATTTCCTGCATTGAACCTCAGCTTCCACTTTCTAGACCATCTTTCCAGAGCCTTCAGGTCCCCTGTAGGGCCACCCTCCCCTCCTCCCCATCCACCACCGCCCCCAGTTTCGAGTCATCTGCAAAGAGACTCATCTCACTCCTGATTCCTGTCCTTATGTCAGATACATAGGCATTGAACAGAAGGGGCCCAAGGACTGATCCCTGTGGGACCCCACTAATGACCCTCCTTGGGGATGAGACTATCCCACCAACTACGACCTAGATCCTGCAAGCAGCAGCACACAGCACCAGGTTGAACCTGTTGGGGGAGGCCCAGCAGAGTGTGGCACAAAGGAAGAAGGTGTAGATATACTGGCAGAGCAGAGTCCTCATGATGTCTCCACGCCTGTGTCACAGATGGACAGTGTGGAGGGAGAATCAATGGATCCGTGGACAGAGGGTCCTAGTCCTGGCCTCATTGGAGAAGATGAGGTTCAAGAAACCCGAGATTGGGAGATGTCTCCCTCCACACCCAGTGAAGAGTGGACTGTCTCGGGAGTGAGGATGACTGCTCACTCCTGGGCCCAGGTCCTAAGTGAAGAAGAGGAGGAGGGAGCTGTGTATGTTTACGTTGAAGGTTCTAGTCCACAGCCTCAGGCTCTTGCCTCAGAGGAACCAGAAGTAGAAGTTAGTGACTCCACAGCTCTGCCCCCAGAAAGAGGGGTCAGGGACAAGTTCTACATAGCTTGGAGTATGCAACACTGGCAAAACCAGGACTGGCCGCCCCCAAGCCAGGCTGGGGGTCACAGACTGATGAAGAGTAGTAAGAAGGAAAGACTGGTTCATAGGAAGGCAGATGAGATCTATGGGATGTCCTTTCCTACCTTTGGTTGGAGAGTCTGGGAGGAGATTGAGAAAAACAGGAGAGCCTGGCTAGTGGAAGAGGCAACTAAAGACCTGCATCCAGGTGCAACTCAATATGTCAGAGACAAAGTGATACGAGACAAACTCAAGTTTTGGAAGGTGGGCAGGACACTGTTCATAGGTACTGTACATTATGTGGATGATAAGGGAAGAAAAAATTACTCACCTTAGTAATGTTGTTTCTTCTAATGGAGTCTTGCTATATTCTGACATATGCAGTGAGTCCCAACCTTCGAACTGCCCTGGAGATGAAATAGTTAACTTTCCATGCCAGGCATGGAACGCTGAGCTCGAGCTCGTTTGAGACTCTGTCTGTTGTTCTTCAAACTCAAACCGTCAGATCTTTATGAGCTAAACTCACTAAGGTCCTGTGTGGAAGCTGTAAACCTACACTAGCCAACTGGCTACTAAACATAAAAACACATTTTGGTCCCAACACAAAGACTCAAGTCAGGAGACCCAAAAATGAAAACACAACACCCACTCACCCCAAAAAAGAAGGGGTGAAACAAAAAGGTGGGCACCTACTAAGTGCCAACACTGCACTGCCCACCCAATCCCAAAAACAGAGGTTCTGAGAGGGGCAGGCAGGGGTGGAGATCAGAATATAGCAAGACTCCATTAGAAGAAACAACATTACTAAGGTGAGTAATTTTTTCTTCAAACAACATGAAGTCTTGCTATATTCTGACATATGCAGACTACAAAGCAGTACCTCCATGGAGGAGGGACAGAACCTACTTAGGAAATAGGCTCTGAAGCACAGCTGTGCCAAACCAAGCATCACTCCTAGCCTGGATGTCCAGGGAGTAATGCTTGATAAAAGTGTGAACTGTTTTCCAGGTAGCTGCTTGACATATCTCTAGAATAGGGATGTCCCTGGCAGCAGCCAGGGAAGCAGCTGTAGCTCTGGTAGAGTGAGCCCTCAGGCCTGAGGAAGGAACCTTACCCAGTTTTTCATAGCAAAATTGGATACAGGAGACAATCCACCTGGCAATGGATCTTTTAGTGGCAGGTTTCCCTTTACCAACCTCACCATAAGTGAGGAACAGTTGGGGGGAGTCAAACCTATGACCCTTGGTACACTCTATGTAGTAACTAAGGGCTCTTTTCACATCTAAACTGTGTAGTCTCCTCTCGCCAGAGGAGGAATGGTCAGTAAAGTACACTGAAAGAGACATAGATTGATTAAGGTGGAAATCTGAAACCACCTTAGGCAAGAACTTCCTGTTTGTCCTGAGGACCACCTTATCTCTATGAAAGGAGATAAAATCAGGCTCCACTGACAAAGCTTGTA
This sequence comes from Neoceratodus forsteri, assembly GCA_016271365.2. Lineage (NCBI taxonomy): Eukaryota > Metazoa > Chordata > Ceratodontiformes > Ceratodontidae > Neoceratodus > Neoceratodus forsteri. The sequence goes on along the minus strand of CM057459.1, from coordinate 1,277,887,728 downwards.
ATTCACTTATGCGTCTGGCAGAAGTGATGGCTACCAGAAACACAGTCTTCCAAGTCAAGTACTTAAGCTCTGCTGAAGATAAAGGCTCAAAAGGGGGTTGCATAAGCTGAGCAATGCAAACATTGAGGTCCCAGGCAGGGGCAGGGGCCCTGAATGGAGGGTTGGTGTGAAGCAAACCCTTGAAAAATTTGGAGAAAACAGGGTGAGCTGAGAGAGAACAGGGCTTACCTGCTGAAATAAAAGCAGACACAGCTGCCAGATGCACTTTCAGTGTAGCTGGTCTCAGCCCCAAGCTATTTAAGTGTACCACATAATCAAGGACTGTGGGCAGATCAGCAGATTCTGGGGAAATATGCTTCCCAGAGCACCATATGGAAAATCTTTTCCATTTAGAATTATAAGTAGCCCTGGTGGAAGGTTTTCTAGAAGCCTTCAGGATATCCATCACATCTTGGGAGAGGTGTAAATCAGCAAACTCTAACTCTTCAAGAGCCAGGCCTTGAGATTGAGAGATTTGAGGTTCAGGTACCAAACCCTCCCCTGAGCACAGGTTAGCAGGTTGTAATTCCTGGGAAGACACAGGGGGAAGATGGACTGCTAAGGACAGTAGGAGTGGATACCAGGGCTGTCTGGCCCAGTCTGGAGCAATCAGGATCATCTTGCAGGGTTGAGATCTGGTTTTGACTAGCACTTTGAACAGGAGAGGGAAGGGGGGAAAAGCATAGAGAAACTTCCCTTCCCAATTGAGAACTAAGGCATCCTGGGGGACTGAGCCCAACACTGGGGGTCTGCAGCACAAAAGGTGAAGTTGGTGATTGTCTGGGGCTGCAAAAAGATCTATCTGCGGGGTGCCCCATCTGGAAAATATCACTTCCAAGACCAGGGGATCCAGTGACCATTCGTGATGACCCTGGGAAATCCTGCTGAGAGCATCTGCCAGGACATTGTCCTTTCCTGGTAGGTGAACTGCTGTGAGGGAGGTGTTCAGGGAGTAAGCCAGAGACCACAACTTCATTGCTTCGGTGCACAAGGCCATAGACCGAGTGCCTCCTTGCTTGTTGATGTACCACATTGTGGTGGTGTTGTCTGTTCTGACCTGTACAACTTTGTTCTGAACAGATTTTGAAAAAGCTTGAAGTGCTAGAAATACTGCTCTGAGTTCCAACAGATTGATATGGAGCAGAGATTCCTGAGGGGACCACAACCCCTGGGTGGTGAGGTTGCCCATGTGAGCCCCCCACCCCAAGAGGGAGGCATCTGTAGTAAGGATTAAAGAGAGACTGGGTGACAAAGGGAACCCCTTGTCTCAAATTGTTTTGATCCTGCCACCACTGTAGGGTCTGGATCAGGCTTCGAGTTACTGGGATCAGTTTTGTCAGAGGGTCCTTCCTTTGAGACCAAAAGGCTCACAAATGGAACTGAATGTCCCTCATCTGAAATCTTGTTCCCTGCACTACTGCCGTAAAAGCAGCCATGTGCCCCAAGAGCTGTAGAAAATGCCTTGCTGGTCAAGACACCTGGAGGGTGAATGAGGAGGCCGGAGAGACCAGGGTCCTTGCCCTGTCCAGGGGGAAGGAAGGCTCTGGCCTTCTCTGTGTCTAGCTCTGCGCCTATGAAGGTGAGGAGCTGGACAGGCTCTAGAACTGACTTTGAAAGATTTAGGAGGAAACCCAAAGAAGTGAGCAGTTGCTGAGTTGTCTGTAAGTGTAACTTGACTTGGTCTGGGGACTGGCCTACTATGAGCCAGTCGTCCAGGTAAGGGAAGATGGCAATTTTCTGCCTTCTTAGAGAAGCAACTACTACTGCCAGGCATTTTGTGAATACCCTTGGAGCAGAGGTGAGGCCAAAGGGCATTGCTCTGAACTGGTAATGGCCTGAAGGCAGCTCGAACCTGAGGTACTTTCGATGGGAGCTTCTGATGAGAATATGGAAGTAGTCATCCTTGAGGTCCAGGGACACTAGTCAGTCCCCTGGCCTTAGAGAGGGTAGAATAATTCCCAAAGTCACCATTTTGAATTTTGGTTTTAAAAGGTGCTTGTTTAAGTATCTGAGATCCAGGATGGGCTTCCAGTCTTCTGTCTTTTTGGGGTAAGGAAGTACCTGGAATACAATCCTTTGCCCTGGTGTAGGGATGGAACCCTTTCCAAAGCTCTGAGAGCTAGGAGGAAAGAGACCTCTGCCTCTAAGGCAGGGGTTCTCAAATGGTGAGGCCAGCCTCCCTGGGGAGGCCCCAACCTGTTCCAGGGGAGGCTCAAGCAAGTCTGAAAAAGTACTGTATTTAAATTTTGGGTTTTATGTATTTTGTGTGAAGAGATGAAGCAAACTGAAAGAGGATAAGAGCAATAGGTGATTTTAATGTATTTATTTACTAATAGGTGACAAGGGAAGGTGAATGAGCCAAGGCTCATTTCAGGTGTACCTGGGGAAGGGTAGGGAGTGAATACATTTCAAACGGTAACTGCAAAACAATCAAGAAATATACAGTGAGCAATAGTGCATATAAATATGAACAATAAATTAATAATGAGTGGTGGTAATTGATCAATTTGTAAACTGATGGCAGAACAGCCCAGATACAAGGGTTGAGCATAGAAGTGCTAAGAGTAATAGCAGGAAGGAGCAAAGTAACCCCAGAGAAGAGGCAAAGTATGTTGGAAGTTTATTTCATATAGAGAGGAAACAGAGACAGTAGTCTGACCCATGAAGCTACTGCAACAAGGGGGAACAATGGTTCAAGAATGAAAATAGCAGAGCAAGTAGGTTGGCCTGTGTGTATGTGGGGGGGGGGTGTTACAATAAGCTGAATAATTTTATTTGTTTATTTTATTTGTTATTCAGATAACACCTTTGAGCACATGAGCTCTTTTTCAAAAGTTCCAAGTCAGTATAAGAAAAAGAACTGAATGTGAGCCAAGTACTCAAAGGGGTTTCAGTTTGTTCATGGTGTGCTGGGCAAAGTACAGTGTGGTATTTTTCGTTGGGGAGTCCCAAGATTATTTCAGTTTTTGGGGGAGGCTCAAAATCTTTTCCATGGATTTGGGGAGGCTCATTGTGACAAAGTCTGAGAACTATTGCTCGAAGGCAAGTGCCTCTGATGGATTTGCAGATGGAAAGGATCTGGTTCTCATCTTGGGAAACTTTTTGAAACTGAGAACCAGTCCCTGGCTTACTACTTCCAGGACCCATTTGTCTGATGCCAGAGACTCCCAGTCCTAGACAAAGTAAGCCAGCCTTCCCCCTACAGGTAGCTGAGAGTCGGCCCTGGCAACCCCATCAGGGTGCTTGCTTGGCAGGGGCTTTGGGCTGAGGGGTGGAAGCAGGCTTGCTTGTACCCCATCTGCCTCTCCCTCTAAAGAACCCCCTCTGGGCATAAGCAGAAGAGGAGGCCTGGGCTTGGTAAAAAGACCTATGAAAAGGCCTGTCCCTGCCCCTGAGAAGCTGCCTTTGAGGAGTGGCCTGCCTTTCCTTGGCCTGTGCACGCCTATAGGTGGTCCTATACTCATCCATTTTTTTCATGTACCTTCTGTCTGCTCCCCAAACAGAGAATTACCCACAACAGGAAAATCCATGGCCTTAGTCTGGGTATCCTGTGACAGGCTAGTACATCTGAGCCAAGCCATTCTTCGAAGTGCCACAGATGTAGCCATGACTCTTGATGACACATCATTTGAGTCCACTGCAGCATGGAATTGCACCTTGGATGCCTCAATACCATCAGCAGCCACCTGCTTCAGCTCCTTGGCAAGCTGGCCAGGGACCTGTTTTGCTAGAGCCATGACAGTGTCCCATCTGAATTTCTGGTATCTAGCAACATAAGCCATATAATTCGCCTGTCTGAGTCCCAAGGATGCTGCCATGTACTGTTTCTTTGCCATGGCATCAATCCTCCTGGAGTCCTTGTCTGGGAGGTGTGAAGCCAAGGGAATATTTGCTTTGTCACAGGCTGTAGCCTGCACTACCCCAACATGGCTGCATTGTTGTGTAAGGAACTCCGTATCAGAGCCTGACAATGTGTACCTCTTGTCCATTCTCTTATCCACAGGAGGTATAGTGTGAGGAGTTTTTAGAATTTTAAATGTCTGTTTCCCAAAAGATTTATGCAAGGGAATAGACAGTCTCCTAGACTCTGGGATATCCATCATTTCCACGTAGTCAGGCTCCTCTTGATCATCCACAGCTTCCTCCATAGGGAGCTGGAGGGTTTCAGCCACTTTTTTATAAAACATAAAATGAGAAGGGGACTCAGAAAGCCTAGGAGGAGACACTCCTGAAGGTCTGTCTGGGGAGATGTCCGGGTCAATGGGCACATCCAGACTTTCAAATCCACATTCACTCCCCTCCTCTTTCCCTCCTCCGGTTCATAATATTCCTCTAAATCATACTCTTGAACCCGGTGGAACCAGCGAACGAGCGCCTACCTGATGGTGCTGGTTCAGTCGGAACCGGGGAAAGCGACTGGACAATTTTGATCGCTTTGGCTATTTCTTCAGCCGTTGGAGAGGAAAGTTTTGGCTCCACACCAGCTGATTTTCTAGTCCTTTTGGCTGGAACCGACTCCTCAGAGTTGGATCTCCTTTTGCCTGAAGAAGTCTCGCCCTGGTCAGAGGGCACTCCTTCTGGTTCGGTTTGAACCGAACCAGGCTGGCCATCCGGTTCAGCGGACTTTTTGGCCTCCCTTTCCCTGAGCCTACCAACTCTCTTTTCCAGGGTAGCTGCAGGAAAATTTTACAAATCTGGCAGTCTGCATTGAGGTGGTCAAACCCCAGACAGTAAACACAGGTGGTGTGGGGATCAGCCTTGGCAAAGACTTCCCCACACACACTACAGTGTTGAAACCCAGTGAGCCCGGTTTTTCTTTTGGGTTTCTCAGACATAGTGCCAGTCCTATCCAAACTTACCTGTTTATGGCAATCCGCCAGGTAAGACCCTCTTATCGGTTGCCAACCGTTTCACGGGTCGTGGAAAAAAACGTAATAAAATCTGTTTTGTTTTAACCGATAAGAACCGGTAACCACACTCTAAAAATACAATTAAAGATTTTTTAAACAACTTGATCGGTTCAAACCGAACCGATGAACCGTTTACAAGTTCTACACAGAATAGATGAAATATAACCTATCTAGTACTCACAAATACCACAGACAGAGACTGAACCGACAGGTTACGGTTTAATTTCGGTCTAAAACCGAGAAAACGGCACTTTAACTGACAAAATGAACCGAGCAGAAGGAGAAATCTCCGGGGCGACTGTTCAGTGAGGCGGAGTAAAGAATCTGACGGTTTGAGTTTGAAGAACAACAGACAGAGTCTCAACCGAGCTCGAGCTCAGAGTTCCATGCCTGGCATGGAAAGTTAACTCTTTCATCTCCGGGGCAGTTCGAAGGTTGGGACTCACTGCATATGTCAGAATATAGCAAGACTTCACTTTCCATAATGTGAATTATGAGCGCCCAGACGGAGTAATAATTCTTGCACCTGCCCCATTGTGGTACTACACTCAATGTAACCAGCATCCTGTAAATGTGCCCATGCATACCAAGTGGAAAGCAGAGCAGTGGTAGTGAGTGCTGCCATCCAGCCGTTGCTGTACCCATGTTGTTCTGCCAGTCTGGTATTCCAGGATCCAAAGGTGCATCCAGATTCATCAGACTTGCAATGTACCTTTCCAGTTCCATCACCTGGCCTTCCAGATGACATCAGTCTGAGATGACATCAACCCAGCTGCTTCCTGATTCATCACCTGGGATTTTGGATGACATCAGTCCAGCTGTCCCTTTCCTGTTCCAAGGTTCCATCTCCTAGATGACATCAGCTCAAGATGACATTAGCCCAGCAGTTTCCAGATGTTTATCCTGTCATTTCTGGAAGATTTCCGCCCAGCTGCATCCAAAAATGCTTCCAGGAAGAGTCATCGGCTGGAGATCCAGGTGCTGTTCCATTTTTCATTCTTCAAGGGACTGGTAAGTCCAGACTTTTCTTACTTTATTGACATTGCAATACACATCCTACATCTGGCAGACTACAGACTGTTGAACTGTCCACAAAGACCCTCCCCTTTGGGACTACAGTACGTCAAGAACTGTGCTTCACCGGGCTCCAGCCCAGGAGAGACTCTTTCATGGACCTTGCCTTCGGGCACTGTTGTCACTAGTTGGGACATTTAGGGCCTTCCATCTCCAAAAGGTGTATTGTACATAATGTTGATATTTTCTACTGTTTTCTGCTTTTCTACTTTTCTAAAAAAATATTTTTTGGGCTTCTCCAGTGTTTTGATGGTAAGGGTTATGGTTGTGTACTGTGTTTGCAGATTTGGGGTCTGTTTTTGTCTTTTCTCTTTCAGGTGGATCCTAATAAAGATAGAAGAGAAGACAAGAAGAGGATTTGAGGGACTCATTCGGAGTTCCTCTGTGCTTTAAAGTGTTGTTTTAAGGTACAGTGTAGTTGTTAACATGTGTTAACCTCATTTCCTTCCACAGTTTTAGTTGGGGAGTGTGGGAGTGTAATGCTTGTGCATAGTGTTAGCTCCGGGGTGTTGGTTTGCAGGTGTCCAGGGATGTGGGGAGGTGCCCTTATTTTGGGTAGGTTTTTGTTTTGGTTAGATCGGTTTTCCCTAGAGGGCTAGGGGGATAGACAGGCTGTGGTCCTGACTGGCCATAGGGGCCGCAGTGCTGGTTTATTAGGGCTGTGCTCTGGACAGTTCTTCCAGGGTCACTGGTTTCTGTAGTAAGATTGTAGTGTAGGGGCTGATGCATCAGCCAATGGCCTCTGGGCCCTTAGTGTTGCCTGTCTGTGCCTGGCACATGGTAGGAGAGGGCCTGATCACCCCTCTCTGTAGGTAGCACATAGGGTAGGATGGTCTAGTGCCGGGTAGGCAATGACTGGGGACAGTCATTTTCCTGGCTGATGGTGGGTGTAACCCCCTTGTTCCCAGGGGTTACTAGAATCCCACTTAGAATCAATGGCAGACAGGGAGAGGCAGCTAATGAAATGCCAGTTAAATGGATTTCACAGTGTCCCACTCTGTTTTTCAGTCTCAGCTGAGCTGGAGTGATGATGTCACCATAGAATTGTCACAGCAGCATAACCCACATTGGAATGCTAGCTGAGGGAGAGTGAGATAGAATGTTGAGTTTGAGTTCAGTAGTCTGTAGAGTGGAGTGCCAGGAGGAGGCTGCAGCTAGGCAGCTCCTCAGTTTTTAGCTCTGACAGAGAGCTACCACTGTAGTTTGGGTAGTTTGTTCTCACCCTAGAAGAACACAGAAGACAAGTAATGAAGTGGTGGAAACCGTTCCAAGAGGTTTTCCAGTGCCCCATCCCCGGAGGGATGGGGGGGGATTCCAGGATTCAGGGGCAATCCTGTGGTCCAGCATGGACTGTGTTGAAGCTGCCTGAGATTCATCTGCTCTGTGAGTACCTTAGACTTTCGTGTGAAAAAGCCCTGAGGCATCTGCATTCCTGTGGTGAGTTTTCTCTGACAAAGGGACTCTGTCACCCCGACTGTTTTCTGTTTAAAAGTGTCTGCCTACTATGGGGTCCAGAGAGAGACTTGCCAAGTACAGAACTTTTAGTTTGTGTCTGATTTAAAAGTGCCTGCTAAAGTTGGGGCCTAGTGAAGAGACATTGCCAATTACAGAACTTTTAACTTCATAACACCTAAGAGGTGTGTAATGTAGAATGTTAAATGTGAAAGACAATTCGAGATGGCATCTACAAGTTTTCTGTGAGGGTGTTATTAACAAAATGAATGGCTGAGTATACATTTGGAAGCAAAAGGTGGGAGACCCCCCATCTGGAGTAACCACGTTTACCTCTCTGGGTTCAATTTGGGCACCTTTGTTTTCTTTCAGTACATTTGGCCAATGCCTGAAGAAAATAGTTTACCCAGATGTGGGTTTGGATTTTCTGTGAGTCTGTATGTGCTCTTTCGTGGTCGAGGGTGCTACCAGTAATTCCTCATGAAATATGAGAAAGTCTTCTAATTCTGGCTGAGGGTGCCTAGTCAAGGGAAGTGTTCCAGTTCTGGCCGTGAATGCCAATCTCCATTCAGAACCAGAGAGTGTTTGCTGTTTCCATTTCAGAACCTGAGGGTTCGCTATGTGTGTTCTCTGTACCTCAGTAATCTGCATTACTAGTGGGAGTAGCCCTGTGGGGGTCCATCTTTGCTTTGTCATTATTCTCTGTGTATGTGACTAAAAGCCACACTCTAGAATCCCAACCTAGTTTGGACAGTACTGTTATTGCTTCCACTGTGTCTGGATTTACTTGGGTGCCCCTGACCAGAAATACAAACCTAGCGTAATTGTGAGCAAACGTTTTCTCCCAGGGACCCAGGGTGATGGCCATGGTAAATGGTCCCCCCAGGTGTGAGTCAGGTAGTTGCTATACTTGGTTGCCTGTCTGAGGATGGCAGGCTCCGAAGTAGATGTATTGGTAAACACAACTGTGTAGTGACAACCCCCATCCCTCTCGTTGGTGCTATGTGTGAGAGGAGCAGTCCTGCTAGTTGAACAAGGGGGCCGGTGGGGGTGGGTTACATTTATTTATATAATACCCCTTCCTGGAGGCTTGGGGCGCTTAACAATATTTAAAAATAATCCATGCAAAACCAGTAACATACTTCAACGCACAATGCAGAGATCAATCAGAAATCCATCCTGCATTAAAACATCCAAAATAAAAAATAATAAAAACAGCAATCAGTTCTTTATCCATCTTCAACCCAAATCAAATGGCTGGTTAAATAAAAACATTTTTAAACCTTTTTTAAAGGTTTTCACTGAGGTGCCTCCCTTAGATGTCTCAGCAAGGAGTTCCACAGGGTCGGCGCGGCAACTGAGAATGCACGGTTCTCCGAATGCCACAACCTGGCCCTGGGAACCACAAGGAGGCAACCCTTGGAAAAACGGAGAGCCCGAGGGATAATGAGGGACCAGTAGGTCTTGTAGGTAAGCTGGTCCCCTCCCATGCAGGGCGTTCTAGGTCAGTAATCCAACCTTAAAGGCAATCCTCTACCTCACCGGCAGACAGTGCAGTTTGCGGAGGAGAGGCGTGACGTGGTCAAATCTTGAGACACCAGTCAACAGCCTAGCTACTGCATTCTGCACCAGCTGCAGGTGTCAGAAGTTGCCTCCAGATAGCCCCAGGTACAGGGCTTTGCAGTAGTCCAGCCCTGGATGTAACAAAGGCATGTACTAGAGTAGTCAGGTCCTCAGTTGGTGTTAGGTCTAGGATCCGGGCAATGTTCCTCAGATGATAGAAACTGCTTTTGATGATGGTCGGCATCTGTAGATCAAGTGTCAAACCATTGTCAAAGGCCAAACCCAGATCCTTAACCTGAGCAGAGGGGACCAGGGCAACACCCCCCCCCCAGGACCAGCCCAGGTGGACTTCAGGTTCCCCTCCTGCATGACGATGGCCTGGATCCACCACTAGTACCTGTCTTGTCTGAAATGAGGCATAGCCGGTTGTGAGTTATCCAGTTCTGGATCTCCTCCAGGCAGGTGTTAAACACCGAGGCCACCATCTGGTTTCCATGTGCACAGGACAAGTACTGCTGGGTGTCATCAGTGTAACAATGAAAACCCAGCCCATACCACCTGATAATGTCCCCCAATGGCAGCATATGCATTGTGAACAACAAGGCGACAGGAGACCCCTGTGGAACACCACAGCAAAGAGGCATTGGGCTAGATAAGGCTAACCCCATTGTCACAGTTTGCACTTTATCTGTGAGGAAAGACCTAAACCAGGTGATGACAGTCCCAGTTCATCCACACCAGTTCTACAGAAGGTCCAGCAGCACTTCATGGTCCACGATGTCAAATGTTGCTGAGAAATTAAGGAGGACTAAGATGGTACGCTCTCCCCTATCTCTCGCCATTAGGAGGTCATTTAGCACCTTCACCAGTGCAGACTCCATGCTGTGCTCAGATCTAAATCCAGATTGGAAGCACTTGTAAGTGGTGGAGGAGGCAAGATGAGTCTTGTGCTGGATGGCCACCCCTTTCTCTATAAACTTCCCTAAAATAGGAGGCTAGAGACTGTAATTGCTGAGATGCTCTGGGTCCAATGAGGATTTCTTCAATAGGGCTCTAACCAAGGCCTCTTTCAGAGCCATAGGAAAGACCCCACTTTCAAGGGAACTTTGGACAATCCCAGCAACCACAGATCCTGTCAGGTCCACACATCCAACCAAAAATCAGGTTGGGCCTGGGTCAAGATCACAATATGTTAGTTGCAGCCTTGAGACTATGGCCGCCACCTCCTCCACTTAAACTGGAACAAACTTAGCCCATACAAGAGGGATGCCCTAGCATGCTTCAAGCTGAGCCCTACAAGCCCATTGAGCGATGGTGAAGAGATCTTGGTCCTGATAACAGGCACTTTGTCAGCAAAGAACAGAGCAGACTCTTTGCACCTTGTGCTTGAACCTGCTCCTCCTGCCTGGTCTGTTCCTTTCCGCAAAAATCTCCCTTGACAAAAAATCTGCCTGTTTGGGGGTAGATTGCCCCCTGATAGTCACCATAATGTGACTTCAGGGGCCAATTTGTCTTTCATCATCCCAGATTTCCTCCAGCGCTGCTCCAACCTCCGACCCTTTATCTTTAACTCCATAAACTCCCAGCAAACCATGGGGGCCTTTGGCGAGTGGACAAAGGTCAGACACAGACAGGTGTGTCCGAGTCAAAGGCTGCACCAACGGCCCTATTTTGGGCCACCACTGCCTCCTCTGGCCCGATCGCACACGCAGTCTCCACACTCAGTAGGTCCAGCACCACCTGTAGTTCTGTTGGGGACAATCCGCATAAGGGCTGTACTGGACCATTTCCACTGAAGATGGACCCTTGGGGAAAACATGAATCCAATGTGTCCCTATAGTACAACATTCATTCTTTTTTGCTTTGTTAGTTTTGTTCGATGTATTTTCTTGGATAATTGTTAATGTACAATTAAAATGTATTCTTTAGTTACATTTCAGAACATCTCCTTCTTAAGAGTATGTGGCTAGATATCTGCATAACAAGATTAATTTTTTCTATTTTTTAAACCATTAAACTAAAGAAATTCCATTATTTTTGTTGTTTATAGGTATCTGAGTTGGGCACACCTGTTCTGTATTTGATCTACAAATGCTGAGCAGACTAACCAAGCTGTAGAAACAGTATTTTATCTGTTTGTCCTGAGGATTCAGGCATTAAAAAAATACATGAAGAAGAATCAGCATTTATATAGCGCTTTTCATACACAGTATCCCAAAGCGTTTTACAAGCAATGCTAGACTGGTAGTGAAGTGACTGAATGTGTGGTGTCGGCCATATTGCACATCATCACCCACACACAGCCTGGAAATTGCATGAACTGGTTTATGGGAAGGAGAATGTTGGCCAGGATACCGGGAATGTTCCCTACTCTTTGCAAAGAGTGCCCTGGGTTCTTTTACTTCCACCTGGACACCCACCAGGACACCACCAGGATGGGCAGAAGGGACCTCGGTTTAACGTCTCATCCGAAGGACGGCACACCCCAGCAGTACAGCAGCCCCCAATACTGCACTCAGATGCCAGCGATTTTTAGGTGTAAGTCCAATCCCAGGGTGGGACGAGAACCCATGACCTTCTGGTCCAGAGGCGGATGTGCTACCAGCTGAGCCACACTGACAAATTGTTCAAGCATCATATCACTTTTGTTTTTAATATTTGTTTTATTAATGTATCAACTAAATCTTCAAATACCTCCAACTTCTGGAGTTTGTTAGATGACTTACATTTAAGATACTTTTCTGCTGCCTTTTATTACTTAAGCAGTGAGCCCTTCCAAGGTGTGTGTTAAGTAAGTAATAAGCCGTAACAGGGTGTGCATTAAAGGTTTATAATGCATGCCTGATGAGCATAGTAAGGCATGAGGCCAGTGTCCGTGTGTCTCTACGCCCCTGGAAAGCACATTAAAATCCTATGATGCACACCCTGGAGTGGTTTTTCACACTTATAAAATGGCACTTTGTTAAAAAAAAACCTTTTCAAGAAAAAAATGTGTCTTCAATATGTTTGCAAAGAAAAAGCTAACCTTAAAGGGTCACTGTCAGCTTTTTAAGCCATTTTTTGTGCCCCTATAATATTTGGTAGCTTATTTCTTGTATGTCTTTTAACAAGACTTTCAGTTGTCCTGTCTGAAATGCATGGTCTGCTTCTTCCTTTAGATCCCTGATATAAGGAATGCCACTGTCTGACACCAAACTCATGCATGAACAAGTTTGCCGATTTAGGAGTCGTATAAACTAAAGGAATGGCTGAATAGTGTTAACTATGCTAAAGGAATAATGCCCGACAGGGTGGGTGCTATGCTAGGATAACATCCTGCCTTGGGTGGTTGGTGGCTGAGCCCGAGACTGCAGGCTGAGGGCATCTAACACCTGAGAAGGGATGTTATCCCAGCACAACACCCACCCACCCTGGAGAGCATTATTCCTATTATACTATGGCTCATGAGTCAAAAGAAAAAAAAAATAGATGAAATACATTTAAAAGTGATTTTTCGTTGTTTTTTGTGAGAGTAGGTGTACTGTTTGAAAAAAAAATAGTGCATATTTCTTGTTATGGCCAGTATGCAGAGGTGTTATTTTAAAGCTGTGGCTTTGCAGACCCCAGTCATCCCTTTACTGGTGTCCCTCTGATGATTGCCAGCGTTGGAGGTCGCCAACCATGTTCATGGCTCTATGGTTCCTCCTGGTTCAGGTTGTACTGGGAAAAATTAATGGATTTCAAAAACAATGACATGGAACGGCAATCAGGTAAGATGCATTGAAGTGTGGCCAGTCTTACACATGCCGTTCGTGTCTGTGAAGGTGGATTTCACTGAGGGGTGGGGGGTATTCAGAAGGAAAGGGGAAAGGGGGGATTATTAAATACTAAAAAAAAAATGTTTCCTTTAAAACAACCTGTTGTTATGAACTTCACTGACAGTTGCGAGACAGAGTTGTATTTGCAGTCTTGCGATCGGCACTTTCAGTTTCGTTCAGTGAAACCACTTGGTTCTTGTGGGGAAAAGATGGATTTTTAGAAGATTTGCAGCTTTTTGGGCAGTTATTTAAATATTTTCTTTGTGAAGACAAGGCTACTTTGTTTGTGGGAATGTGTGAGGGCTCTGGTGGAAACTTGGTTTTTTGTTTGGCTGGGAGGGGTAGCACTGCAGCCGATGTGACCGAGATGGTTGCGGACTGATTTTTTTTTTCTTTTAATGCAGTCATTACTGTACTGGGATTAGAGCTGGGATGTTATGCCAGGATAGCATCCCGGTTCTAGTTCCAGTCTGACCAATCAGGGACTAGGATCCTCTCTTGCCATTGTATAATGATGATGATGTTTGTAGTGTAAGTGGTTTTTAAAACTGAGGGCTATTTCCTATAGTAATAGTTGTTTGTAAAGTGAAACAATGACTCTTCGCAGAAGGAGCAGACCGTGTATTTTGGTTGGGATGAACGAAAGTCTATTTGTTAAAAAATATGCACTAAATAAGCACCAAAGCTTTTAGAACAGATTCAACGCAAATTACTGAGTACTGTTTTTTTCACAGGCACATATAATACAGGGACACTAAAAATTGCTTAAAAAGTTGACACTGTCCCTTTAAGAGTAGCCATCTTACTTGTAATCCTATAGTGGGCAACCAGAAGTCCTAGTAGTTTCCTGTCATGCACAGTCCGAAGTCCAATAGCCTTTCTCAGTCCAAATAAAGAAGGCACTAACTAATACTTCCGAGGCAAGTGTGCTCAGTGGTGGCGGAGGCCCGGTGCTTGTTGTGGGGTGGCTAATCCCAAGTCATTAATAACACAGTCCAGAGTAGTCAAGCACTTGTAGGATGATATCCAGGTGGAAAAAAGTAAAGAAGTCAGATGACAAATTCTCCAAATAGAAAAATGCTTTAATCCAGCCAGGTGATGTGAGGTCTCTGAATAGTTTTGTATTCACTTTTTTTTTCTGCCGTCTTTTTTCATCTTTCTTCTGGCCTCCCTGTGGAACTGGACAAGTGGATTCCCCGAAACAGAGTCTGGATTACAGTAGCAATGGGACGATCAACCGGTCCGGATCACTTGGACTGTTTTCTTTGCCTCTTGTTTGCGCCTTCATTTCTGTTTTTGTGCTTAGATAGCTGCTTCATTTATCATGGTTTAGAAAATTCACATTCTTATTATAGGAGTAACTCTAGTTTAGAATAGGTAGAAATAGCTGCCTAAATTTAATGTCTGCAATATGAGGGTTGATTTATGCTATTTTTGATCAATATTGTGCATGTAATTGTTATGTTTTAGTTTTTATGTCTCTTTACACATTTGTAGTTCACTTGTTTGAGGCTCCCCAGTGCCACTTTGTTGAGAGGTTTGAAATTGTGAAACAATGCCCCTAGGTGGCAGCATTGTACTTCAATATGGCAGTGATATAAATGGGAGCATCAGACATAAAACTACCCCCCCAAAAGCTGCAGTTGAAGTGCTGGAGTGTTGGTGTGACTGACATTTGTCTCGCACCTTTGTTCTCACATCACCTGGCTAGAGTAACGTATTTTATTATCTGGATTTGTAGTCAAAGTGCTTTATTTTTATTCCACTTAGTTGTCATCCTACGAGTGCTTGGCTCCTTTGGACTGTGCAAATAAAGAAGGCAATCTGATAACAAGTCCCTGAGTTTGTGCCTCTTTGTTCTTTATCTCAAGAATACTACAAGTATAGGGTAAAATAAAACAAAACCTGAACTTACAAATGGAGAGACAGGGCACCCAAGGGTGCTGCAAGACACCTATGGGGAATGCACCATTGTAGTTAGTGCACTGCTGTCTGTTTCCCCTCCTCCACTTTGACCTTGGCCTTGCCTGTCTGCAGTTTACTTTCTTTTCTGTAGCAACTAGCCTAGCCCCCAACACAATCTTACACTATAATCAGAATATACTGCATTTAAAAGTGCTTTTGGTTATGTTTTTTAATTTTTTTTCCAAAGTTCATTTTTCAGTTTTTTTTTTGGCCTGCTCCTTCTCTCACACTCTTGAGCCATCCTCTGTCTACAGCAGCTATTGTACAGCTCAAGTCAGTCAGCACTGCTAAAGAGAAGGAATGGCCCCAAGCATGAACTGACACCCAGGGAACACTGAGGGAACATCCTAGATGTGAAAGTGCATAAGGGGGCTGTCCCTGCTGTATTTGTGGTTTGTTTCCCCATTCATTTGCTGGTCAGTTCATTTTTATTTCAAACAGAAATGAACCACTGAGCCCCAGTTTGACCTTGATGCTCAGTTGGCTTGAAATACCCCCCCCCCTCCCAGATTAGGGAGTTTGTTTTTTTTCTGAATAAACGTTTGCCCATCCCCACTCCAGACTCTTGGTCATCAGGCCCTTCATTTTTGTAATATCACTTCCTGAAATTCTAGGTCCTGGTGACTGAGGCCAGACTAGTTCTCCCTGTTGCCAAGAAGAAGGTTACCCAGTTGTGATCACTGCCTCCCACTAGTTCTTGAAATTCATATGATGACCCCAACCACACTGCTCAAAAAACACAATCAGGGCTGGCCTAGAAACTAGTCCCCTTTTGGACGTACTGTTCTAGAAAGCAGTCCTTTAAGGTGGACAGGGACTCTGCCTCTGCCCTGCCATTAATCTTCTCAAGATACCAGCCTGTGCCTGGGAGATTGCCCAAGACCACCATTGTGTTTGATTTGTCTTCTCTTGTAATTACCCTGACCAGCCCCCAGCCAGGGTGACTCTCCGACCCGTTTCCCACCTAGCTTGATATGGAGGGACTTTGCAGAACTTTTATCCACCCCTCACCTTGTCTTAGCTGTCTACCCCAGTGACTCTCTCCCTTATGGAGAGAGCCACTCCTCCCCCTTTCCTGCCAGGCCTATCCCATCAGAATGTATTCCTCTATCCTGCTGTCCCACTCATTTTCCGCCCACACCAGGGTCTGTGAGTGAAACTAAGTTCTGTCCTTCAGTGTGCATCAGACCCTCAAGCTCACCTATTTTCTGGGTATGTACCTCATACTGCCTTGCATGCAAGAGAGGATAGTTGCCCTTCCATGCTCTTTTACGCACACAGATGGTTTCCTCTTCTAGTGGTCCCTCAGTCTGCGGTGCTTCCATTGGTGAGTCCCTTCATCTGTAAGTGGTAATAATGTATCTGCTTTTACAACAGTAAGTGTGGCACTGGAAAACAAAGCAGTGAAAGAGGCTGTACACATGTCACTGAATACAGTTTATATGGTTGTTACAATAATATCTTTTCATCTGCAACTTGACCTGTTGCTGCTCCTTAATCATCATTTAATATAAATACCACCTGCACCCTTCCTCGGGACAAGGCTGAAAATATGCAGAATTGCCTAGCACTCCTTTGCTGGTCAACAAAAATTAAAAAAAATATTTATAAATAAGGGATATACAATGGTGAGCTGTCAGAAATGATTTATCTGCACAAGTGCTGTTTGACCTCAGGTAACCACATGAATTGCATAAGCCACGAGTGAGGTGTCCGATGTCAAACAGCACAAGTGTAGATAAATCATTTATCTGACAGCTCACCATTGTATATTTCATTTATGCAATAGGGATGCTTTCTGTCAGTGCAGGGACATTTGCTTTTGACTGTTTATCTTTTTTTTTTAAATGATAATTTCTGGGACTTTTTGTTAACTTTCCTAGTGTATGTCCGCCTAGTGTAGTGGTAGCTATTAAATGAAACACCACTCATTTTGTAGAAAACTTTGTGCTGAACAAATGGCATGCTCACAGTACTATGTTACTTTTTTCATTTTAAAGTTATTTGCATTTGTTTGTTGAAAATGTGGATAAAAAAATTTAATTTTCTGCTGTTTTTTTGCTAATTATAAAAAAAAACATAAAAGGTATCTATAAATGAAACACCACTCATTTTGTAGATATTTTTGAGCTGAACAACTTCTATGCTCACAGTACTATGCTATTATGTTTCGTTTTAAAGTTATTTGTATTTGTTTGTCAAAAAGTGAACAAAACAAATTGGATTTTCTGCCTTTTTTTCGCTAATTATAAATAAATCTATAAGGTATCTATAAATGAAACACCACTCATTTTGTAGATAATTTTGTGTTGAACAACTTTCATGCTCACAGTACCATGTTATCGCTTTGGTTTTAAAGTTATTTGCATTTGAATATAGTTAGAACTGATACTGCAGCAGAACATTCTAAATGAGTTCCGGAGTGATTGTGACATAGCTACTATGTGTATAAATCTGTGATGATGTGTCTACTATGTGTATAAATGTGAGATTTTACATTTATACACATAGCAGCTCAGATTTATCATGTAGGATTTATGTCCACGCCTATTGCATATATAAGGGATATGCAATGGAAGCAAGTGTAATAAATGATTTATCTGCACAAGAGCAGTTTGACCTCTGGTAACCTCATGAGTGGCATAAGCCATGAGTGAGGTGTCCGAGGTCAAACTACTCAAATGCAGATAAATCATTTATTAACAAGTTTTCTATTGCATAATATTTATGCAATTCTTTTGTTTTTGCTTTTGTAGGTGGCATTTGTTAGTCAAAAAAGTAAATAAAAATTGAATTTTCTGCCAATTTTTGCTATTTATAGAAAATCTAAATGGAATCTGGAAATGAAACACCTCTCATTTTGTAGATATTTTTATGTTGAACAACTTCTGTGCTCAAAGTACCATACTATCATTTTTTATTTTTGTTATTTGCATTTGTTTGATGAAAAAGTGCACAAAATGGAATTTTCTGCTGTTTTTCGCTAATTCTGAAAAAACTAAAAAGTATCTATAAATGAAACACCACTCATTTTGTAGATATTTCTGTGCTGAATAAACTTAATGCTCACAGTACCATGTTATCATTTTTCATTTTAAAGTTATTTACATTTGTTTGTGGACAAAATGAAAAAACAATATGAATTGCCTGCTGTGTTTTTGCTAATTATCAAAAAATCTAAAAGGTATCAATAAAAAAAACACCACTCATTTTGTAGATATTTCCGTGCTGAACAACTTTCGTGCTCACAGTACCATGCTATCATTTTTCGTTTTAAAGTTATTCACGTTTGAATATGGTTAATACTGCTACTGAGGCCAAACATTCTAAATGACATAAGCACTGTATAGATAAATGGCTGATGACATAAGCACTGTGTGAATAAATGGCTGATGTCATAAGCACTGTATACATAAATGAAATTTATGTACACAGTTACTCAGATAAATGGATTTATCACACTCTGTTTATCTCCCACCCCATTGCATAAATATATTTATGCAACAGGTGTGAACAATAAATATATGCCATAAATAATATGTATTGTAGCTACTGTGTAAATAAAACCATTTATATCCATAGTAAGTATGTCATCACTTATTAGAAAATGGGAAAAACAATTTCAGCCTTCTGATTGGCTGAGGGACTTCTCTAGCTGGGCATCTATCAGACAACAGATGCCCAGCTATTAAAAGTACCAGCCCAGCCAACCACATTACCACAATCATGCTGCCCGGCCTGCTGTGTAATTGGGTGAAACACCCTCATTTTATTTTAAATGTCTGCCATTTTTTTCTCTCGCTTAGCGAGACACTGTGGCTCACAATGTTGTTGATCAAAACTACAACCTACGGTAAGTGCTGCCTCTCTTCCTCATTCCCACCCCCCCAAAAAAAAAAAATTTGTAATGCTTACATTTGTTGTTGCTGCTTCATTTCACCTTCCTCGATCTGCAGCTCCTGACCTTTCACCTCAGCTGCTGCTTGCAGTATATCTAATGACCGCAAAGGAACAGCAGCAAGTGAAGAGGTGACTGCTCTCTCAGTGGAAGGGAAGTAAATGCAAATCTAGGAGCTTTCATTATTACTTCTTCACATTGATATTGCATTGGGGAAAGGAGGAGTAGGAGTTTGAAGAAGGTTGTGCAATGGCTACTTAAAGTCTGTTTTTGAGTGTGGATAGGAAGGATAGGAATATGAAAAGCAGTTGCTCAGTATATCTAAACATGTGCAACAAAGGAGGTAAGGGAAATACAATGTTTTGCACTGATAGAGGAGGGAGAGGGGAGACTTGGGGGAGTGTTTGGTATCCTGCATCTGGAAGGGTGGGGGGTCACTGGTGGGCAACGACAGCAATGGGTAGGGTGGTAGGCTGCAATAACTGCAGTGCACCAATCTTTCTAAAAATTGCCTGGAGTGTAGGAGGATGTTTAGTGTGCAACCACATAGAAAAACTTAGAAAGGAGATTGAGGGTCTGCAGGAGGAACTAAGACAGGCAAGGCAGATTGGGGGTGGGTTTAGCCCAATACTGGAGAAAGGAAGAAGGGGAAATGAGGGAGGGTGATTTAAGCCAACAGTGGTGAGAAGAGGGTCAGAAGAAGGGAAGCAGAGACAAAGGGGCCCAGGCCAGGAAGAACAATTGCCGGGGAAACCAGGTCAGGAGACAAAAGTCAAATGGAAGGAGGAGATAGGGGCTTGTGAGAGGAGGTGAAGAAGTGGCAAAAGTCATGGAATGGAAAGGAGAGAACAGGTTACTATGAAGAGAGAGGGAGCGGGCATTTGTGAAGGGCCTTCAGAAAATAGTTGTGCACTGCTAGAGAGGAAGAAGGTGGAGGAGGGAAATGATGAAATTAGTGGAGTAATTGATAAATGCCTGGACCAAACTGGAGCGGGAGGAAGTTCTGCTGGGAGAATTGCAACAGGGGTAAAAGGGGGAAATAATGTGCAGGAGGAAGAAGAGGAGCTGGAAATGAGAGAGGTAGATGAATGGAAGCAAGCAGGGAGTAAGAGGGTGGAATCTTAGTGCTGGGGGACTCAATACTAAGAGGAGTTAGGTGGGGTAGCAAGGGGGAGAGGCATAGTCGCATTTGGGTGGAGGCCATGCCAGGAATGACAGCGGAAAGGGTGGGACAGTCTGTTCTGAAATATTTATTAATTTATTAATTATACATCTTGGGACAAACGACCTGGCAGACAAGACAGTAGATACAGTCCAGAGGAGGTTTGAGGAACTAGCACAATTATGTGAGGGGCAGGAAGATCAGTACCTTTTTCAGAGATATTTCCTGTGCCAAAGGAAAGCACAACAAAGCTGAGAATAGAGGAATTTAATGGATGGCTAAGAACCTGGTGTTGTGCTAAAGGGTATGGGCTGTTGGGGGGGGGAGGGACCTGGGAGAACAGTAGTCTCTATGCCAAGGACAGACTACACTTGAGTGAGGAGGGAAAGAAAGTGTTGAAACAGAGGATGGAGGAGTACACAGAGGAAGTTGGGAATTTAAACTAGGAGTGGGGGTGGCAGTTGGGAAGAGATGCACAGACCACAGGTTGGGAAACCATATGAGCTAAACCCCATAACAGTGACAAAGGACACATGGCAAGTACTGTTGGTGATGCTAGGAAAGGAGGGCAGGATGGGGGGGAAGGGTGGAAGGTGGTTACCCTTAATGCTAGGAGCCTTGGGAGGAAAACTACAGAGTTACAGGTTCTCATGGCAGAGGGAGAGGTGGACATTGCAGTCATCACGGAAACATGGGCCACCCAATACAATGACTGGTACCTGTCTGTACCAGGGTACAGATTATTTTGTAGAGACAGAGTGATTGGGAAAGGGGGGGGTGGCACTATATGTGAAGGAAGGACTGAAGTGTGTAAGGGAGGAAGGGGAGGAGGGTAGTACGGAGTCACTTTGGATGCAAATACAGGATTCCAAGAAAGGATTCTTAGAATGGGTGGTGTACAGGCCACCATCTCCAGACGGAGGAGTTAGACAGGGAACTAGCAGGACAGATCAGGAGGACCTGCGAGAAGGGTAGTGTGGTGATTGTGGGGGACTTCAACATGCCAGGAGTGGACTGGAGCACCCCAACAACCAGGAACAGAAGGAGCAGGTACTGCTGGATGCCTTCAGGACAGCTTCCTGCTGCAAATGGTCAGTGAACCAACCAGGTTAGGAAATACCTTGACCTTGTGCTGGCAAATGGGGACTTTGTGAGAGAACTTACAGTGGAGGAACCGCTTTCGGGAGTGACCACCGCTCAGTATGGCTCACATTGGATATGGGCAAGGAAGGAGTGGAATCTGGCACAATAGTGCTGGACTTCAGGAGGGCTGACTTTGGGAGGATGAGGGAAGTGGTAAAAGGGTACTTGGCCAGAATTCAATCTAGTATGGACACTAACCAGAGGTGGGAGCTCATAAAGCTGGTGATAGTGGAGGCAACCAAAACCTGCTGCAAAGCCCAGAGCAAGAAGGCTAGGGCTAAGAAACTGATCTGGTTGAGCAAGGAGGTCATGGAAAAGGTAAGGAGGAAAACAGCTGCCTTTAGGAAGTACAAGAAAACAGGGAGGTGGAGGACAGGGAGGAGTACTCGACAGAATTGAAGGAGGTGACAAGGGCAGTAAGGGGAGCCAAAGCATCTACGGAACTCAGGCTAGCACAATGCATTAAGAAGGGGGAGAAGGACTTCTTTAAGTACATCAGGGAGAAAAGGAGCTGTAAGGATAACATAGTAAGGATTAGGAAGGAGGGGGTTGGGTGGAAGCAGAGGTGCAAAAGCGAAGCACTAAATGAGTACTTCTGCTCAGTATTTGCTAAAGAGAAGAGGGAGTGACACCCAAGGTGGGAGAAATGGCAGAAGCAAGGGGGGGGGGAAGTGGTTACAGATGGGGAAATCATGGAGAGCAGAGTTCGAGAGGGTTTGAAGGCACTGAGGGTGGACAAGGTGCCAGGCCCAGATGGCATCCACCTCAGGGTACTGAAGGAGCTGGCAGAGGTCCTTGCAGGACCTTTGGAAGACCTATTTAATGCCTCACTACATTTGTGGTGTGTACCTTAGGACTGGAAGATGGCTCATGTGGTGCCCCCAAGGATGAACCGGGAAACTACAGACCAGTGAGCCTCACATCCATCGTGGGTAAGTTTATGGAGACTATCCTGAAGGAGAGGCTGGTGGCCCTCCTAGAGGCCAAAGGACTACAGGACAGCAGACAGCATGGCTTCATACATGGCAGATCCTGCCAAACCAACCTGGTCGAGTTCTATGACTGGGTAACTAGGCAACTGGACAGGGGCCATGCAGTGGATGTCCTGTATCTGGACTTCAGTAAAGCATTCGACTCAGTGCCACATGGAAGGCTGGGAAGGAAGATAGTAGGCACAGGGGCGGGTGCAAAGCTGGTGTGATGGGTAGGAAACTGGCTGCAGGGAAGGCAACAGAGGGTGGTAGTGGGTGGGGAGCTCTCACACCCAAGGGCAGTGACAAGCGGTGTTTCACAGGGCTCAGTGTTGGGACCAGTGTTGTTTGGGATATTCATTGCAGACATATCATGGGACATCAAGAGCAAGATCAGTCTGTTTGCTGATGATACCAAGGTAGGCGCAGTGGTAGATGACCTAGGGGGATGGCAGGGGTTGCAGGATGATCTGGCAAAGCTTGAAACCTGGTCAGACACCTGGCAACTGGGCTTTAATGCCAAAAAGTGCAAGGTGCTGCATTTTGGGATGAAGAACCCAAGGAGGAGTTACCAGCTAGGGGAGTGCAGCTAGCCCAGACAGAGGAGGAGAAGGATCTGGGTGTGCTCATTACAGGGTCAATGAACAATCCGGCACAATGTAGGAAGGCAGCTGCAAAGGCCAACAAAATGCTGGGTTGTATTGCAGGTATATCCTCGAGGAGGAGGAGGTGATTCTGCCACTGTATAGGTCATTAGTTAGACCACACCTGGAGTACTGCGTGCAGTACTGGTGTCCGTATCTGAAGAGGACATTAAGTTACTGGAGGGTGCAGCGCAGAGCAACAAAGATGATCAAGGGGCTGGGGGACTTATCATACGAGAGGAGGTTGAAGGAGTTGAACATGTACTCACTGGAGGAGAGGAGAGACAGGGGTGACATGATTGAAACCTTTAAATACATGAAAGGAATAAACAAGACGGGTACAGAGGGGCTGTTCAAAGTAAGGAGGGAGGCCACCAGGGGCCATGTTATGAGACTGGGCGAGGAAGGTTCAGGAGGGAGATGAGGAGACACTTTTTACAAGAGGGTGGTGGCTGGGTGGAATCGTTACCTGCTGAAGTGGTATGCAGTAGAACAGTGGACTGCTTCAAGCGAGGATGGGACAGGACAGGGAGGAGGTTAATGAAGGGGAAGGGTGGAAGGGAGGGGCAGCTGCAGAATAAGGGGTGCTAGCTGCACATTCGAGCAGACTTGATAGACCTCTAGGCCTTTATCTGCTGGCAAATTTCGTATGTTCGTATGTTCCGTACTACGCGTCCCACTTGTGGTACATTTACTAACCACATCGTGCTGCATTAAACATTAAAAACAAAATGAAAACAGACAATGGTGCTGCAGAATTCAGATGGAGCAGGGGTAAAGTAAAAAAAAAACTGTTCAGAACAAACCACGCTGCTTCGCAACTCCACACACCACCCCCCACCTTCCAGGTAACGGTGTCAGCTTCTGACAACTCAAAACACACACAAAAAAGGAACCTGCAGTACTGCAACAGTTTGTGTCCCCTGCTTTGCAAGTATGTAAAATAAATCTATTCTCTTGTTTTAAAGGTCCTGTTGGGGGGAAAGGGGAGTTAATACAATAGAATGCTTCTAAGACCTCTGTTTCTGTGGCAGGAGCATTGAACAGGGCATGGAGCAACACACAAATGGAGGGACTACTTTACCAAGCAAAGGTTCTTTTCTAGCATTTCCTTTATTTTCAGATATTTCCTTACTAAAATTACTACATAATTAAAATATACACACATGCCCATTTTCTAAGTGCAATAATACCCTCTAGGGTGGGCGGTATTGCTTATTCCTCCCTTCCAGGGGCTATAAGGCCCTCCGCCTGTGGCGTCGGGCCTCATTACACCCCTGGGAGGGCGGGGATAGCCCAGTAACGCCCACCATGTTCGGTATTTTTGCTTGCTTTATGTACATAGTTACTATGTCATCGCTCATTTATATACACAGTTTCTATGTCATTAGCCAATTTAGAATGCTCGGCCTCAGTAGCAGTACTAATCATATTCAAATGCAAATAACTTTAAAACGAAAAATGATAGAATGGCACTGTGAGCACAAAAGTTGTCCAGCACAAAAATATATACAAAATGAGTGGTGTTTCATTTATAGATACCTTTTAGTTTTTGTAGAATTAGCAAAAAAACAGCATAAAGTTAAGGTTTTTTTTTTGCACCTTTTCAACAAATAAATACAAATAACTTTGAAATGAAAACTGATAGCATGTACATTGAGCACAAAAGTTGTTCAGCACAAAATTATCTACAAAATGAGAGGTGTTTCATATATAAATGCCTTTTAGATTTTTTTATAATCAGCAAAACATGGCAGATAATTAAGTTTTTATTCACTTTTTCTGACGAACAAATTCCCCCCTCAAAAATGTAAAAACAAAAGAATTGTGCATCAGACTTTTTCATTATATACTATCCATAATGTAAAGTTGGAGCATCCCTAGCAACTGCATAGCAACTACTATGCTAAGCCGAGCTACCCTGGGAAAACCACAAAAAGTCCATGTATTTTAACATGAAAAATTAAATAAACAATTTAAAACAAAACTCCTTACACAATCCTAAAGTATCCCTATTGCATAAATGAAATACGTAACAGGGATCTTGTGGAAAACATGATTTATTTTCACTGAAGCTGTTTGACCTTGGGCACAGCACTCGTGACTTACGCCACTCGTGAGATGATCCAAGGTCAAACAGCTCTTGTGAAAATAAATCATGTATTCCACAGGTCCCTTTTACCTGTATGTATCCCACAATCCCACATATTATATATATGTATGTTTATAAAATGAGCAACAAATACAAATACAAATCCAGTGTTCTGATTGTATAAAACACATCACATGACCGTGTTTATATCAGGCGCGACCCACCTGCACTTTTAACCCTCCAAAACAATTTTGCATTTTATAAGATAAATAAACCACTCTAAGGGTGTGTCTCTACACTCTGATATCACTACATGCCTTGGGCGGTTGATGCACTCCAAGGCATGCGAATGCCGCCACAGCACCTGAGAGGAGTGGAGGATGACAACAGTTAAGTTGACCTATTGAACAGGTATTTCTGCTCAGTCTTTACTGAGGAAGAGGAGGGTAATGGGTCTGAATGGAGTTTAAGGGGTGAGAATGGTGCAGAAATGGACACAAGTCCCTTTATACGAGAAAGGGTCCTGAAGGAACTGGAAGTAATAAGAGTTGATAAAGCAATGGGGCCAGATGGGTGCACCCCAGGGTCCTTAAAGAACTAAGAGGTGGTGGCTGAACCTCTGGCTATCCTGTTTAGCCAATCACTGGACACAGGAGTTACCCAAAGACTGGAGGACAGCAGATGCAGTCCCCTTATACAAAAGTGGGAACAAAGAGGAAGCGGGGAACTACAGACCAGTCAGTCTTACATCGGTAGTGGGGAAGATCATGGAAGCACTACTGATGGAGAGATTGGTGGAACATCTGGTTGTCAATGGACTACAGGACCCAAGGCAGCATGGTTTCACCAGGGGGAGGTCATGTCAGACCAACCTCATTGAATTTTTTGACTGGGAGACTAGGGAGGTGGATCAGGGGAGGGCAGTGGACATGGCCTATCTGGACTTCAGCAAGGCCTTTGACACTGTGCCACATAGAAGACTATTACACAAACTGGGGAATATGGGTGTGGGCAGGACAGTAGTGTGGTGGGTAGGTAACTGGCTGGGCGGCAGGACACAGAGGTGGTGGTAAATGGCTGTCACTCCACAGAGGGAAGAGTGACCAGTAAGGTACCCAGGGGATCAGTGCTGGGACGGTCCTATTCAACATCTTCATCAGTGACATTGCACAGGACCTAGAAGGCAGAATTTCACTGTTAGCTGATGACACAAAGCTCTGTAACAGAGTAGACACACAGAGGGTAGACAGAATGAGAAGGACCTGCAGAAACTTGAAGAATAGTCAGGGGTTTGGCAGTTGAAATTCAATGCAAAGAAGTGCAAGATAATGCATATGGGGCACAAAAACCCTGGCACAATATATCAGTTGGTGGGTGAGGATATATAGCATGCACCAAGCAGGAAAGGGATCTAGGGGTTATCATCTCTGATTACCTTAAGATAGGGAAACAGTGTGACAAGGCAGCAGGTAAAGCAAATAGGATGCTGAGATGCATAGGCAGGGGCATCACCAGCAGGAAAAGGGAGGTCATAATTCCACTATACAAGACCCTAGTGAGGCTCCACCTGAAGTACAGTGTACAGTTCTGGAGACCTTACCTACGTAAGGACATAGACAGGGTAGAGAAGGTTCAGAGGAGGGCAACAAAGATGGTACATGGATTGCATCACAAGTCCTATGAGGACAGGTTGAAGGAACTGAACATGTACTCCCTGGAGGAGAGGAAGGAGAGAGGGGATATGATAGAGACATACAAGTATCTTACAGGGAGGAACAGGGTGCAGGAATACAGTATTTTTAAGTGAAAAGATGTTTCAGGACTAGAGGCATGGGATGAAGTTGGAGGAGGATGATTCAGAGGAAGCGTGAGGAAGAATTTCTTCACATAACGGGTGTTGGACAAGTGGAACACCCTGCCAGAGGAAGTGGTGGGGCTGAAACAATCACAGGATTTAAGAATGCATGGGATAGACATAAAGGAATTCTGGAGGTCAGGGTTAAGGGGCAACAGACTTCTAGGAAAACATGAACTGAACTTACAAGCTCAAATGGGCAGACTGGGTGGGCCATAGGCCCTTATCTGCTGACACTGTCTATGTATCTATGTATCTATTACATATATATATATAGTACTAGTACTGGCATCATGATCCGGGTCAAAAAGTGTATAGTCTATGTCTGCCTTATGGGAGTCATTCTCAGAAGACTGCACTGATTTGAGGGTCAGCAGGCTATGAGCTCATATAAACTGTTTAACTCAATCTTGGGCAAATCTATATGCAGGCTAACTAAAGAAAGAGGACTGCTGGGTCTCAGCAGCAAGCTGTGATGGATTTGAGGAGGATTTTTTTGGCATTTCACTAGGACTAGTGCCAACATTGAATTCACCAGCCTATATTATATAGCCCTACATAAAAACCAAAAATAGTATGATGTGCCCTTGTTTTGTTCACAAAGTTCAAGACACATTTCTGATGAGGGCTACTGGTTTTACAACAAGCAGAGTCCAGTGCACCCCTCATGGTAAATCTGAAAAGTTCACATTTCTTTCTGCCTAAATTAGCTAATTGCATTTGATGTGCCTGCGCACCAAACATTTTGTCACCAGTGAAAAGGGATTTCAGGAGTGTGTTACTGCAGAGCCTATTGCAGTTCAAAATAGCAGGGGCTCAGCAGTCTACACCAATGACCAGGCAGTGTGGTAGTGACACCACTCATTGTTTGTTGGGTGGAGACCTCTTGTGCTTCAAAGGACCGAGCCACTCTAATCAGAGATGGCTTTTGTCCTTTGATTTGGTTTAAGCCAGTCAGCAAACAGCTGAGCAGCTTTCCACATCAGGAGCCTGTCAGCCTGTAGAAAAGAAAACCATCCATCGATGTCTGTTGCAGTCGTCCCCATAATCGCCCCCCAGCACAACCCATGTTATTAGAACAACACAGGGGGTGCCGAATCCGCCATGCCAGCTTCTACTCCCAAGCTGCCCATTTTAGTTAAGCAGCACCTACACCTACCCCTACCCCCGGTGCTACCAAATATAACAGTGACACTGGGGATGCCCAATCCCCCAGTGTCGCTACCTGTAACAAAGAAAGTTGCCTCTCATCATTTTTTTTATTTAGTTTCAAATAGTTTTAAACATGTAAACAGAAAACTATCGCTGTCTGTTGCAGCCCAAGCCATAACTGCCCCCCCAAGCTCAAGCCACGTTATTATTATGTCACAGGGGTGCCAAATCCCCCATGCCAGCTGATACCCCCACCCTGCCCCTTTCAGTTATACAAGACCAGGGAACCCACCCCTGGTGCTGCCAAATATAACAGTTACACTGGGGGTGCCCAATCCCCCAGTGTCACTACCTGTAACAAAGAAATCTGTCCCTCGTCGTTTTTTTGATTGTTTCAAACTTGTAAAAAAACTGTCCATTGATGTCTGCTGCACCATTATTCCCCCCACCTGACCCTCCCACTCAGCACCAACCCCACAAGCCCTTACTTACCCACCGGGGGTCCAACACCGTAATCCACTGTGGACTGCAGACACATCTTCACTCTTCAGTGCCAGACTGTGAACTGAGGAAATGAGGTATGCAGTTCAATGTATTTCAATGGAGTTTTGAACTTCATGGCATAACTTGGACATTTTTTTATATTTTTGCCCAAATTTTCAATATGCCTTTTTTGGGACCACACCTCATGAACAATGCAAGTGACATTGGACAAATCTGTCCTGAAATGTGATTTCATGGTTGCTGAACGAAATCACCTTTTGGTCAGGAGTTGAAAAGTTTCTCCAAAATAGTTCATGAGGTGGGGTCTTAAGAAGACTACGTTGAAACTTTGGCATAAAAATATTAAAAAACAACAAAAGTATGAACTTACGTTGAAGTTTGCGAACACAGGCTCGTAACTTTGGTAATTTTCAATATTTTGACCCCAAATTTTCAATATAGCCATTTCTTCACAGCACCTCATGAATGTGACAGCTGTCATTTTTCAAATCCTGCCCAACATGTGTTTTTGCATCCCAAAAGGTGACTTCACAGTTGCTGCATGAAGAAAACACTTGACCCTGTGCCACTGGACCAGGGTGGTGCAAGATGACAGTCTGCCGACCCAGTAACAATGCAAGAAAACAACTATTCAACTGCACACAGAAGTTCTATAAGGTAGTGACATTCAAAACACCAAAACACGAAAGGGGTTGCCTTTCAGTAATCACATCCTTATACTGACTGTGGCACTCATGGCTTGATTTGGGAGTTATCTGCTTCTGCAGTGTTATCTTATGTCAATTAAATTTATGTGCAGTAGGATTCCTTATATGTGTCTTGCACCAGGAACATCTGAACCCAAGGTTCATTCGGACTGAGGGCAGTATTGTACTGTTAAACTTGTCTGACATCATATGTTTGTTTTTTTTTTTGTTTTTTTTAATGAGTATTTTAAACCAATGGGGATTTTTTTCTGTTTTTCTCTGCATTATCTAGCTGTTATAAGTATTGTATTTTCCAAACAACTGCCATGAGCTTCTGAAGAAGGACTGGTTGGTCCGAAAGCTAGAGCACTTTGTTCTTGTTACATCTATGTTGGTCCATTAAAAGGTATCAAATCATTTGCTTCTGGATCAAAACACCAAAAATGCACTGGCAATCCATGTTGTCTCAGTAGTGTATAGAATTTATTGGCAAAATTCACCAACTATATATCACAACCTTCTTTGATAAACGTTTTAACATAACATTACAGAAGCCCACCTGACCACTGTCTCAGAAACCCCAGCACTTCACCCTATGGAGCTTCCTTAGGGGGCGCTATTCTAAGATTAAAACCATATTTCAAACTCTACTTGTCTCCCCTCTGATATCGCGGCTGAGCCTAAGCTAAGCACCTTCAAACTTAAGCTTTTTCAACACCTTCTCTCCCTAAGTCGGTGTGACTGTGCAACCTAGCTCACATATTCTCTGCCCTGCCCCCCTTTCCTCTCCAGTTCCCACTCCTGCTACTCCCTCTCCGCCCATGCCTCCCCCTTCTCCCCTTATACCCTCTGCTTCTCTGTGCTTTCCTCCCTGCTTGTCATCCAACATCTTACATGCCCATCCACTTTCTCCCCAAATATATATCACCTTTCTTTCTAGCTCCCCCCACTGATTCTTTCTCTTTCTTCCCCGCATCCACCTCATTCATCTCTCCCCCACCCTCACCTCCTCCTTACCAACAACCAGCTGTTGTTTCCTAACTACTTTCCCCATTATCCTGCTCACCCCCTGCTCCCACACTACCCACCACTCCCCTACCACCCTCTCATCCCAGCTCCTCTCCCTCCTCCCCCTGTATCCACCTTTACCTGTAATATACATCCTCCATCCCCCTACTCCCTTCCCCTTCCTTCCTTTCTCCCAACCCCTACTCTATTTGCTCTCAACCCCACTTTTGCACTTACTCTGACAAAGTATTATTCTGACTGCTTACTTATTCATGCAGTCTAGATGTAATTGAAACTATGCACCCATTGTGATTTTGGTCACCGCACATCTGGCTGTTTTTTTATAAACAGTCCTCATTGCAATTGTAACCTACGTGTTTTGTTCCATAACTTTGTACTCATATCCTAACATGGAACGTTTGTAAAAGAACCTCTGGTTAAAAGGTTGTAATCCTAGTTCTCAATAAATAAATAAAAATAAATATTTTTGTACTCAAATTAGTGGCAGGTACTAATCATATCATCATTCCCTGACTTCATAAGTTTGAAAAAGAACTTTAACTTTGGCAAAAGTAATTGGTCATATGACCTGCCATTTATTTGAAACATGCCATTACAACTTTTATAATCCAAGCATTCTTATAAAGAATATATACAGAATTAAATTAAAATGTATGAAAACATGATTTCTGATGTTGCTACGTTAATTCACATAACACCAAATCAAACAAACAATAGCAAAACTGTGTTGTCAAATTAATAGCAAAAGAAGAGAGAAAGTCAGACCAGAGTAGGAACCTTATAACACTGAGGCATGCTAAAACAGGGAATCCTGCACTCCACCGGATCTGCAGCCTGTAAAAGAATAAGTAGAAAGGTAATCAGAACATGGTACGAATCATAATCAAGCATTGATTACATAATTAGTACAATACCTGTCTGGGAAAAAGAAATTTAAAGTATACCTCACAATACCATACTAAGCAACTGTAACGTTACTGTATAAATTTCATTATAAACCTATACAAATCAAATGCAGTATAACTGATCTATCACAAACACACTCCGGGGGTCAGGCCCTCTGCTCCCCGCGTGCCCAACCTTGAAGTGCGATATGTGAACAGGAGACAAACAGGGACACCCTCCTGTCTGTTTTGGGTCTGAGCAAGTACCAGTCTTGAGTTCTGGGGTGAGATTTGAACCATTTTTACAGCTAGTACACCCAGGTAACAGGTCCAAATATCACACCCTCTTCGGGAAAAACAGTGCAATACTTAACCCAGTGGGCATACAACCTGGTTCATAAGCCACCTTCTGACTCAACTGAGACCTAGGTATTCCCTTATCTTGCTGCATATGCTGACACACTATAAGCACTTTAACAGTTATGTCAGAATTATCAACACTGTCCCAGCATTCACACTCAAAATAAGAAAATATCCCAGGCGGGATTTTAAGGAAAACAAAGTTTACTAGAATTAAAAATAGTAAATAAAATACAAAACACAGAACATATAACATTAATGGTACAGTCAGAAAAATAAATGGACTACTATAAATAAAAGTGCCGCTTTATGACAGGTCAGAGTTGCCCCTTTGATGTTCAGAAAAACATCCTGATGAGCTATTTCACAACATCATGAGATTTTTGACATAGACTGTCTAGGAAGCTTTCTCCCTCCTGTCACCTCATAAAAAGGCAATATTTTCACTTTAAAGCACCAACTCTCTGAGAACGTGACTTTTACAATTTCCACACAGGTTTTGTTAGGCATATGTCAGTTTCTTTTGAAGTTAGCTGTTTTCTTCCACTCAGGGAGAGAACAGTATATTTTTGAAAATTCAAGGTTCCATGATGCCTTGCTGACTTGGCCTGTTTCCTAAGCAAGACTCAAAAACATATATTTTATAGCAAAAAAAATATAGTACAATAATAACAAGCAGATGGCTATTGTCACATTTCTCCCTCCTGGACTGAATTTGGGGGAATCTATTCCTAGGTATGGGATGAGCTTCTCAAATTCAGTTTACTGCTCTAACTGGCATAATAGACTGTCAGCGTTTGCTGATCCAGCCCTGTGAGTGACAGTCATGTCATAACCCTGCAAGTCAAGGCTCCATCTTAAAAGCCTAGCATGTGTTTTACCCATTTGTGCCAGCCAAACCAGGGGGTTACGATCTGTCTGTACCTCAAACTGCCACCTGTATAGGTATGGCTCTAATTTCTTTAGTGCCCACATCATTGCAAGGCATTCTTTCTCCACTGTAGAATACGCCTGCTCCCTGGGAAGTAATTTCTTGCTAAGGTACACTACTGGGTGATCTTTCCCTCTAAGTACTGCCCCAATACCCACATCAGAGACATCTGTCTGGACTACAAATGATTTACTGTAGTCTGGATTGGCTAATACAGGAGCACTGCACAGTTCCTCCTTTAGGCATGTAAAGGCTCGTTAACAGGCTGGTTCCCATTTTATCTTTTTAGGCATTCTTTTCTTTAGCAGGCCAGATAGAGGAGCTGTCAGGGCACTGTAGTTTGATACAAATTTTCTATAGTACCCTGCGGTCCCTAGAAAACTCTGAACCTGTTTCTGTGTTTCATGTCCAGGCCATGCCTCAATTGCCTCAATCTTTGCTTGATTAGGATAGAGCTGTCCCCGCCCTACTACATGCCCTAGGTATGACAACTCAGCCATGGTCATCTGGCACTTTTCAGCTTTTACAGTGAGCCCGGCACTCTGTATCCTGCCCAGCACTTCCCAAAGGTGGGACAGGTGTTCCATCCAGCTGACACTGAAGATGGCAATATAGTCTAGGTACGCCACAGTGTACTCTTCAGTACCATGCAACACCTAGTTCATCAACCTTTGGAAGCTGGCAGGGGCATTCTTCATTCTGGAAGACATTACCTTAAACTCAAATAACCCTATCGCAGTGATGAAGGCCGACCTCTCCCTAGCTCTGGCAGTTAACTCCACCTGCCAATACCCTTTGTTCAGGTCAGTAGTGGTAAGGTATGTCGCCCCTCCCAACTTGTCCATTAGTTCATCCGTCCATGGCATTGGGTGGGTGCCCAACTTCATGACTGTGTTAACTGCATGATAGTCCATGCAAAAATGAGTAGAGCCATCTGGCTTGGGAACGAGGACTACAGGTGAGGCCCAGGGGCTGTGGGATTTCTGGATTACCCTTAAATCCAGCATTTCCTCCACCTCCCTCCTAATGTTCTTTTGTATGGCCTCTGACACCCGATATGCTGTCTGCCTTATGGGCACTTGTGTCCCCATATCTATATCCTGCATCACTAAGGGGGTTAGTCCAGGCTTGACATTAAACAATGAGGCAATGTCTGCTAAAACCTCCCTTACTTCCTGGATCTGGTCCGGGGTTAACTGGGGTGACATTTTGATTGCCTCCACAGAGGACTCGCGCTTGCTTTCTTCCAGCAAGTCCAGAAGGGGGTCTTCCTCATCCATCCCCTCCCCAGGACTACACACTGCAAAGACCATGCCAGCCCTATTTGCATACGGCTTCATCATGTTGATATCGTACATCCTTTGGGTATGTCTCCTGTCAGGCAGTTCTACAATGTAATTTACGTCATTCACCTGTCTGACTTCTTTGTACCATCCTGCCCACTCAGCCTGCAGCTTATCTTTCTGGACTGGGATTAGGACCATGACCTTCTGACCCACAGTGTACAAGCGAGCTCTGGCTCTGCGGTCGTACCATACCTTTTGTTTCTGCTGAGTGGCTGTCAAGTTGCTCTGGACTATTCCCATAAGTTCTTTCAGCTTTTCCCTAAACTTAAGGAAATTATCCACTATGGAAGTTCCCTGAGTGGCACGTTTGCTTTCCCAGTCCTCCTGGATCAAGTCTAGGGGCTCACGCATCCTGCATCCATATAAGAACTCGAAGTGGGAGAACTCTGTCGACTCTTAGGGCACCTCCCTGTAATGCAGACAACATGTGGGGAAAGTATTTCTCCCAGTCCCTCCCATGCTGCTCAGCAAATGCTTGGAGCATCGATTTTAGGGTACCATTAAACCTTTCCACAAGCTCATTGGCTTGCGGGTGATAAGGTGTTGTGCATCTGTGCACCACCCCACGCTTCTCCAACAAACACTTCTTCAGGTCTGACATGAAGGAACTCCCTTGATCAGTGATAACCTCCTGTGGGAACCCAACATGGGAGAAAATTCTTAGCAAGGCATTTGCCACTTTGTCCTCAGTGAGGATAGGGCGACTGTCTCTGAGTACCGGGTGGCATAATCCACAACTTTTAGGATAAACCTCTTCCTGGAGGAGCTGGGGGTATTCAAAGGCCCCACAATATCCATTCCTACCCTCTGGAATGGCTCCTCTACTATGGGCAAGGTAATTAGGGTGGCTTGGGTTTTACTACCCGCCTTCCCTATTTCTTGGCACCGGTGACAAGACCTGCAGTATTCCTTCACCTGCTGAGTGAAGTTGGACCAATACAAATTCTGGGCCAATCGCTGCATAGTGCGCGCAATTCCCAGATGTCCAGACATGGAGATATCATGAGCAATCTTGAGCAACTGCTTACAGTACCCCTGGGGAATGACAAGCTGCCTGCCCATCACCCCTCCCTCTGTCCTTACGTGCTGCGTATACAGCAGTCCATTCTCCCAATACATTATGTATCTCCCGTCACCTTCCTGTGTCCTGTAAGATTTTGCCCAAGTCCTCAGCCTCTCTAAACTAGGGTAATTTTTCTGAGCAGCTGCAAAATCTTTACACATTCCTAAGGCATGGGACAGGTCTCCTTCAGTTCCTAAACTAGGGTCCCTAGCTCTCTAACAATTGGTTATGCCTCCGTCCTCAGAGTCACCTTCTGTAGCTGTTTTGTTAACTGCTACCTGGGGAATTTCTACCCCCCTTTCACTATTTTCCATATCAGGAGACACAGGCTGGGTAACCAGCCTCCCAGTGTTTTCCAGAGGGGCTTCTATGGGGTCCAGGGAACTACAATCTGCCCTCGCTGCCTGACTGCGGGTAACTGCACACACCACCCCCTTTGGGAGATTGTTCCGTATAATCACACCCAGGGCCAGATTTTCTGCCACTGCAACTTTTTGCACAGTTTTCTTCTCCCCAGTGAATCCCCGTACTGTAACAAACTGATTGGGTATAAGTTGTTCGGGCTCAACCAAATCCCCTTTTACCAAAGTAAGGGATGCCCCCGTGTTCCTTAACCCATGGATTTGCACCCCATTCACGATAACTGGGTGTATGTGTTCCCTCATGTTTACTGGAATGCTTTCTGGGATAAACAAAAAAAAACAAAACACCTCTTTCCCAGTACCACTTTGTGCACTCTCTGTCTTTTTTAGAACACTGTCTTGCAATATGTCCAGGTTGCTTGCAAAACCAACAATCATCTCTTTTATCAGGCAAATCCTTTCTTTGTAACCTGGGGCTGCCCACTTTCTGGGAAGGCAGTGAGGGTTTTAGTTGCCCTGAAGGCGCGCTTTTCCCCTTTCTGTGCTGCCACACCCACCCCACTCCCTCTCAGAGTAGGTCTGCTCCTGGCATAGTTGTCCAAGAGCTCGGCAGCCTCCTGCACTGTTTCTGAATCTTGGTCCTCTAGCCAGGTTTTCAGCTTGGCTGGGCAGCCCAAAAGAACTGCTCCAAAAATACAACATCCTCAGTTTTCTCTACAGAGTCTGCTTTATCCCCTTCCCACCAATGTTTCAAAAACTGACTTTTTTGTGGCTAGTTCCTCGTAGCTCATGTCAGGGCTTCTCCTGAGCTTACGGAACTTAACTCTGTATGCTTCAGCTGACAAGTCATACATTTTTAACAATGCAGCTTTAAGTTTGCCATAATCATTACTGTCCTGATTGTCCATTTGACCCAATGTGGCATAAGCTTTACCTGTAAGCAACGGGGATAACTGGAAGCTGCAGGACTCTCTGGGAATTTTTGCCTGAATGCATACCTTTTAAAATGAATTTAAAAATGCATCCATATCCTTCCCCTCTTTAAAGTCAGCTATCAATTTAGACTTTAACTTGTAAGCTAGTTCTGGAGTCCCAGTTTCACCCATGCCACTTACCTGCTCTGGCGCTGTTCTTTGGAGTTGTAGCTTCTTCAGTTCAAATTTCCTCAGGCGCTCTCTCTTCTCGTGCTCGGCCACCCACTGCTGTTGCTTCTCCTCTCTCTCTCTCTCTCTCTCTCTCTAGCTCCATCTGGAACTTCTTCTGTTCAAACTCCCTTTGCTGCTGGGTTTCAAACCTTTTCTACTCAAATTCCAGCTCCATGCTCCTCAACTCTATCTGCATCCTGATCCCTTTCGGCATCAGACTGGTGGTGACCTTCCCCTGCAGCTGTGTCTCTTGGCTCACACTGGTTCCGTTGTCCCCCTCCCTGGGACTGGACACTACAGTGGACCCTGGCCCCTCCATGCCCAAGGTCTAGTCCCTTTCAGTCACTGACTGTGACTCAAAGTTTTGGGTAGTCGCTCATGCATCGGCTGCCACAAGAGCCTCCATGAGGTGCTGTTTGTTTCGCCCCTCGTAATGGACTCCTCTCTCCTGGCACAACTATATCAGGTATTCTGCAGTGTGCACACTGTAGTTGGAAGCCATCTTCTTTCCTAATCCATGGCCACACTAGCTTGCACCCAAAAGAAAAAAATAAAACAGGTAGGAAACATAGACTGTAACCACAATGTTATATATATATATATATATTTAAATCACTGCCTTGTTTTTTGTGTGAACTGTTATGGTTTATCAATCCAAATCCAACATACTGGACTGTTAATGCTTGTGTCACCAAATAATTTCACAGTATGGAAACAAATCTTTTTGATTGAAGCACTGCAAACCAGATCTTTTAGATCCCACCACTGCCACCAGATCTGTCACAAATGCACTTCGGGGGTCAGGCCCTCTGCTCCGACAGTGCCCAACCTCGAAGTGCAATATGTGAACAGGAGACAAAGAGGGACACCCTCCTGTCTGTTTTGGGTCTGAGCAACTACCAGTCTTGAGTCTTGAAGTCAGATTTTAACCCTTTCTATAGCTAGTATGCCCAGATAACAGATCCAAATATCACACCCTCTTCAGGGAAAGCAGTGCAATACTTAACCCAGCAGGCATACAACCTGGTTCACAATCCCCCTTCTGACTCAGTTGAGACCTAGGTATTCCCTTATCTTGCTGCATATGGTGACACACTATAAGCACTTTAACAGTTATGTCAGAATTATCAACACTGTCCCAGCATTCACACTCAAAATAAGAAAATGTCCCAGGCAGGATTTTAAGGAAAACAAAGTTTACTAGAATTAAA
This sequence comes from Neoceratodus forsteri, assembly GCA_016271365.2. Taxonomy (NCBI): domain Eukaryota; kingdom Metazoa; phylum Chordata; order Ceratodontiformes; family Ceratodontidae; genus Neoceratodus; species Neoceratodus forsteri. Next base: position 1,277,850,490 of record CM057459.1, on the reverse strand, counting down.
AATAGTAAATAAAATACAAAATACAGAACATATAACATTAATGGTACAGTCAGAAAAATAAATGGACAATTACCAATCAAAGCACCTTGTAACTGGTTTAGCTACTCTTACCTCAGTGTTCAGTTTGTAAATAGTGGTGCTGAAATTACCTAATTTTGCAGAACATAGAAGTACTTCTTAAGTCCAGAACACAAGGGTGTTAAGTCTTGCAAAGTTGGAACAAGTGTGTGTTCTCTTAGGAGTCCAAAAGTAGATGAGTCTGTCCTTTCAGCCAGCTGGTAATAGACGCTAAACTGTCCCTCCCATCCTGTGATGTTACAGCTCTGGGCTGTTGGCATGAGATCACTCTTAGTCCTATAATTAATTGATCAGTCACATGCCCCTATACACTGCTAAACATTCCAATTAAAAAATATGTATATATTTTTCCTAATTAGTGATGCTTTATGACAGGTCAGAGTTACCCCCTCTGATGTTCAGAAAAACATCCTGATGAGCTATTTCACAACATTGTGAGATTTTTGGCATAGACTGTCTAGGAAGCTTTCTCCCTCTTGTCACCTCGTAAAAAGGCAATATTTTCACTTTAAAGCACCAACTCTCTGAGAATGTAACTTTTATGATTTCTGCACAGGTTTTGTTAGGCATGTGTCAGTTTCTTTTGAAGTTAGCTGTTTCCTTCCACTCAGAGAGAGAGAGAGAACAGGATATTTTTGAAAATCCAAGGTTCCACGATGCCTTGCTGACTTGGCCTGTTTCCTAAGCAAGACTCAAATACATATTTTTTTTAGCAAAAAAAATAATACAAATAATAACAAGCAGACGGCTATCGTCACACTCATCATTTAGAAAAAACTAAAACATAATTATTATTGACTCATATGGCTACAAAGAGGAAAGAATCCATGAGAGAGGGGAGTTTTTTTTGGGGGGGGAGAATGAAATGACCCATTTCAAAAATACAGTTTAAAGTCCATCTCCATGTTTAAACTATCAAAAGCCAGTGCATTTAAGGTGAAGATCCAATAAGTCTTGTGTTGTAACAGATATTTGTAGTCTATTACATCCCCACCGCCTACCAACCTTAACTTGCTTAAGCCCTATAAATGTAAGGCCTGTAACTTCGCTGTTGTGATAATGGAAGAAATGTTCAGCCACAGAGTTATCAAGGTTGTAATTTTTTACACCCCTAATGTGCTCCTGGATCCTTAGTTTAAGGGAGCATGTTGTGCATCCCACTTATAGTTAGCTGCAGGGGCACCAGATAGCATATACTACAAATGTGGTGACACATGAAATAAACAATGAATTGCCATAGTTCTGGTGCCATTAGTTGGATCAAATGGACACAAAATGAGCAAGCATTACATTTTCCACATTTGAACATCCCTGGTGGTTTAACTGGTAGCCAGGTTCAAATCTTAGCAGAGCCACTTCCCAACTGACTGCTCACCCATCTGTCCTTTAATTTGGTCCCTCTACAAAGTGTAATTCTCAGTTTTGTCCCTATGTGTTGAGCCAGTCCTGAGTCATTAAGGGAATATAGGCCAATATTTGTGGATTATACTTTCTATCTTACCCGCTAAATGATTAAACTGTGTGCTGAAACAGATAGGTTCTTGTAACAGTGATGATTTGAATTAGGTGTCAGTAATGTAACACGTTCTGTGTCAGCTGCTTTAGATAAAGCACACTCTAACATAGTATTAGGATAACCCCTTTCAAGGAACATTTATTTAAGCTCACCTGGCTGTGTAAATAAAATCATTGAGTTCAGAGCTGTTACGCCTTAATCTCAGAAACTGACTGTACGGTACAGAATCCTTAAGTTTCTTAAGATCATTACTGCTAACCAGCAAAAAAGTTATTGGTGGCAGTGGGTTTTCTAAAATCTTTAGTGGTTACATTGTGACCTGATTCCGATGCTATGAGGGTTATGTCCAAAACATTTGTAGTGGTAGGATGAAAATTGCTGATAAAGTGAAGGTTGAGGTCATTATTGTTTAGCCATTGAAAAAAGCATTCTGATTCCTGTTGTGTACCATCCCATACATAAAGTATATCATCTATAAAATGGCACCAAACCACAGTATTTTTGTGGAATGGATTAGAGCCCGTATTATTTCTTTATAAACCTGGTATCTACAGCTTGCCCACTCACTAGCTTGGTCCTCTATGCTGACAACACAGTTATTTTATTTATCGAGATGGAGCCTTTGTAAAAGAGCCTTGGCACAAAGGTACTTGTAATCCTAGATTCAAATAAATAAATAAATCAACAGTATTAACAATATCCTTCAAACTGACCTCTCTTCCTTGGAGAGCTGGTTTAAATGCCACAAACTAGTGCTCAACACAAAAAAAAAAGCAAAGTGTGGGTATCTCAACATAACCCGGATATGCTGTCTTTGGTAGAATCCTGGCTTTCCCCTAAGATACCAGATACAGCCATTGCACTGCCTCACTATACCCTGTTTAGGCTGGACTGCCTCTCAAAAAGAGGTGGTGGCTGTGTCATATATACCAAAGACTATCTGCAGGGGCATGGCCTCCCCCCTAGCATGTGTGACAACCTACAAGCACTGGCCATCAAACTGATCCTAGGTGCACACAATAGAGTGCTCACCCTTCTGTCAGTATACATCCCATCTAAACAGACCACAGCTGGCACCAGCAACCTTATGGACTGTATCAGTACCCTCAGCCTCACAGAAATTATACTTCTAGGTGACTTCATCATCAACTGGCTCTCCCCATCATCTGCCAGTATCAAGGACACCTTGTCTGCCATCCACTTCTCCCAAATGGTAGACTCTCCAACAAGAGTCAATTATAACACCAGCACCAGCACCCTGCTGGATTGTATACTCCCTAACCATCCTGAACATATCGACAATATTACTGTACTCCCTGACTCTCTGAGCGACCACTCACCTGCCACATGCACCTGGAGTAACAACTACAGTAAATCTCCTGCCAGAAATAAATCAAGCTGTGTCCTCCTACTGTAAAAGGCCATCTACAACAACTTAAAACAGACCTCAAGTACCAAGACTGGTCTGACCTGTATGAAGCCAAGGATGCGGATGTAGTCCTTGACCTCTTCATAACCAAATTCAGTTTTGTCTGTGACAAGCATGCCCCGATAAAAACAAAATCGGTCAAAGGACACTACAACCCCTGGATTACTCCGGATCTGCTAGACCAACTCTCCTCAAGAGATCATCTCTGGCAAGTGGCACAAGCATATGGCTCAGCAGCAAACATCCAACGGTACAAACAAGCACGAAAAGATTGCACGAAAGCCATCCATCATGCGAAAAGCACCTACTACAAAGAAGCCCTTACCAGTTCATGGAATAGTAGCAAATCCTTTTGGGACAACCTCAATTACATCACTGGGAAAGACCCCAAAAATGCTCCAGCTATGCTCACAATCGATGGGGTGCATCCTTAGACCCTCTTCTCATTGCCAACTCCCTGAATCATTCCTTTCCGGACCTAAGCAGCGTGCTCCCTGCTATCTTCTTCAATCCCCTCACCACAAATGACCCACAGGGGGAAACAGTTGCCTCCCCATGACCAACCACTATTTCCCTTCAAAGTAGTCTCTGAAGCCGATGCCAGAAAGTTCCTGGAAAAGGTACTAGGGAAGTCAAGACACAGTGGGGACTACCTAGACCTAAAAGTTGTTAGCCTGGCACTTGAGGAAGTTCTTAGCCCACTGACACAAATTATAAACCTCTTGCTCGGTCACTCACAATTCCCTCAATGCTGGAAATCTGCAACAGTTACCCCAGTGCACAAAAGTGGTGATTGGACTCTTCGTAATAACTACAGACCAATCTTGATACCCCCCATTCTCCAAGGCCCTAGAGTGGATCATGGCTGATCAACTTGTGGAGTACCTCAACCACCATCAACTACTGTGTCCTGAACAGCATGGGTTCTGGGGTAGCCACAGCACCATCACAGCCTTGCTAGAATTTAAGAGATACATCCACTATGCATTAGACCAAGGCCTCCTGGTAGGAGCCACATTCATTGACTTATCAAAGGCATTTGATATGATGCATCATGGGCTCCTCTTCAAACAACTGGCTGACATTGGGATCTCCTCTGAAACTTTGGGCTGGTTCACTAGCTACCTGAGTAACCAGTATCAGCAGGTTAGGATCAGGGATGTGATCTCTGACAGCAGACCTGTCAGATCTGGTGTACCACAAGGATCCATATTAGGACCACTGCTGTTCAGCTTATTCTTAAATAACCTCCTGACCACTAGCTCATGTCAAATGCTCCTTTATGCAGATGGTGCAGTTTTATTCACCAGCAGTCAACACCCTGAACATCTGGAGGTGGATCTACAAATGACTTTGCATCAGTGGAGCAGTGGTTTAAGGACCATAGACTGGTCTTGAATTATAAAAAGACCAAGACCATGATGTTCTACACCCCACAAAGCAAACACAGAGCCTTCCCACTTGCAGTTATGAACATTGGGGGTGCCACTCTCGAACCTGTTCGGCACTTCAAATACCTAGGCAGCACTATCGATTCCACCCTATCATATGCCGAGCACATCGACATTACAGCAAGGGCCATCAATACCAGAATCGGGATCCTATATTGGCACAGGCACTGTCTCACACATGAAGCCCTGAGCACTGCCATCAATAGCTCAATCATCTCACTCATTGATTATGGGCTGGTGATCTATGGATCTGCAACAGACACAGCCCTCCACCGTATCTCAACCGCAATGAATAAAGCCTGCCATCTCCTCACAGGTGCTGCTAGACTCATGCACACCTGTAATCTCTATACCATGGCTGGCTGGCTACAGCTCAGTGGAAGAATCAGGTACCAAACCTGCCTCCTTGCCAAAAAAGCTTCCTTAAACTTTCTACCACCAGGAGTACGGAACCTACTGACCCCTTCCTGGAGAACAAAGCAAATCAGAAGCACTGCCTCTCAGGTATTCCATGTGCCAAGGTGCCGCACTATCATGGCTCAGCAGGGCTTCTCATACTGGGCTCCCCTCTGGACAAATGCACTACCTCAGGACATCTGTGATGCAGCAACCATTGGCTCTTTTAAACACAAACTGTGCCAACATCTTCTCACCGTGGGTACCTGTTCCTGCCCCAACTAAATCCTGCCTCAAGTCAGTTATCCCAGTGCCGTAGTCTGCACTTATACTCTAGCACTTCTTAACCCTGTCACTGTTACACTGGGTAGCCCTGACCTTGCACTTTACTGACCCACCGTCCTCTTCCCATGGTGCTGCCATGCCCCCCACCTCTCTTTCCTACCTCTACACTTCTACCTCCTACCCCCACCCACCCCTTCCTCTTACCATTATCTCTCCATCTTCTCCCCCCTTCTCCTCCCTCTGTCTACTCTACTGAATTTTGTCTCTCCTTGATGTGGACATACATTGTACAATGCCTCAGTATAGTGTAACCATGAACTTTATCTGTATTATTGTACCGTAGCATGTGTTTGTATATTTGCTACTGAACCACTCTCTACTTGAATGTTTATGTATCACTCTGTACTTGTTAACTGAAGTGGAACCAATTAACTAGCATCCGTTCACTGGTGCTATCCACAATTTCAAAATAAAATAAATAAAGCTGTGGTTTTCTCAGGACCTCATAAGGCCCAGCTAGGTACCCTAACCCTTATGGACTCTGCAGGTGAACTAATAGAAGTAGTTAAAGAATTCCACAGTCTAGGTGTCATCCTCGGTAACTGTCTGTCCTTAGTACTCCACGTTGCTTACATTATGAAGAAACTTTACCAGTGGCTCAGCAACCTGCACAGAATTTAGAACTGCTTCACAGTGGACTCCAGGAAAATATTATGAGATGGTCTTCTCATGCCTCTGATTAAGTATGGCTTACTAATCTACTCCTCCTATTTTCCCTCTTTATAAACCCGGTACCTACAGCCTGCCCTCTCACTAGCTTGGTCTTCTACGCTGACAATGCAGTTACAATATTTATTCAGAAGGCAAAGATATCAACAGTATTAATAATATCCTTCAAACTGATCTCTCTTCCATGGAGAGCTGGTTTAAATGCCACAAACTAGTGCTCAACACACACATAAAAATATCCTACAAAGCTATGGGTTTCCAGGACTTTGTAAGCTCCAGCTAGGCACCCTAACCCTTACAGTCTCTGTGGGGGAACTAATAGAAGTAGTTAAAGAATTCTGCTATCTGAGTGTCATTCTCGATAACTCCCTCTCTCCTTTGAACCCTATGTTGCTTACATTATGAAGAAACTTCATCAGCGGACGGGCATCCTACATAGAGTTCAGAACTGCCTCACAGTGGACTCCAGGAAAATACTATCAGGTGGTCTTTTCATGCCTCTGATTGAGTATGGCTTACTAATCTACTTCTCTGGCAATGAGTCTGTACTGTCTAAAGTTAGTTAGGGTACTTGACAACATGATCTGTAGATTCCAGACAAATCTTCCATCCAAAACCCATCACTGCCACCTTCTATCTTCCGCTTCTCGCCCCCTCCTTGATCGCCATATAAAATACCTTTCACTTGTCTTTCTGCAGAAAGTAGCCCTAGGTTTTGCCCCCCCACCAGCATCCAGGAAATCTTCCCAGAATCAATAAAGAGGAGAGTCACATGATCGGTGGCATACCGCTCTTTCCATGCACCAAAAAAGAACAGAAGCCTGAGTCAGAGATCTCTTTCCTATAGGGCCACTTCCTAGTACAACAAGCTATGCTTGCCCTTTACTGAAATGACAACCATTTCATGTTTTAGAAAAGCACGTGTCCAGCTTCTGTCTCCTGAACCCACTTGCAAATGTTACTGAATCTCACTGTAAATATATTTCTCATGCTTTCACCAAATGTCTGTATGATTTTCTGTGACCCGATGACTGTTGTTCTCATTGGGCATTTATGATAAAGGGCATTGCCCATTAAAGTTTCCCAGTATAATAAATAAAAATAAATAAATTAATTATAGATGTAATCCTACTCCCATTTGCCCATAAAGAGATTAGCAAAAGAAGGGGCTACAGATGCCCCATTGCTGTGCCACAAATTAGTTTGAAAATTCACCATCAAATTTAAAATAGTTGTGACTCAACACAAAATCCAACCTTTTTTTTTTATCTTATTTCTATTTGTACCTCCTTCCTTGACAGCGCGGATCTCCACGATCTCCGGCCACCATCACCACCCACACCCCCCCTGGGCCCAGTCTGGCACCCCCACAGAGACGGCCAATTAGAGCTCTCGCACTCTGTGGTAGGATCCTCTCGGGGGGGGCTGGGCGCAGCCATCAGCCACCAAGATTGTCGCTCTGCCATGTTTTCCGCTTTTGATTTACTAGCCTGATGCGAGGTGCGGCATCCAGCACCTCAACCTTCAGCGCCACTGGGCTGGCTAAATCCAACCATTTTTAATTGAACATAATGGCATCTCTTACAGGGTCCATCAGCAAAAAAATGCAAACAAACATATGCCTCTTCTGAGTGGCGAATTGCTGTATAAAGCACCTCAACATCAAAGGTTAACCAGTTGTAGTCCGTTTTCCAAATAAAGTCAGGAAATTTGTTCAGGACATCCATGGTGTCCCGAATGTATGATTGGAGGCAAGAAGCACTACGTTGCAGAAAAAAATCAATAAACTGGCAGAGGTTATCTGTTATGGTTAACCTCTGATACTATTGGCCTACGGGGGGGGGGATTTGTCTGAGTCTTATGCACTTTGGGGAGTATATAGAGAGTCGGTGTGATTGGAAATTCTGTCAATAAAAATCTAAGCTCCTTCTCATTAATTTCACCATTGTGCAATGCCAAATCTAACAATTGTAACAATTCACGTCTGTATCCTATACGTGGATCAGAGGGCAGTTTAACATAGCTAGTAGTGTTTAACAGCAATTCTAAAACCTTCTGTCTCTAAAAATCCCTTGACATCCTAAGATTCCCCCTTTGTCAGCAGGCTTAAATACTTAGGGCCCGATTCCAGAAGCCATTACAACGGACGCAAGGGATGAAAACACAAACATGCTAAATACAGCAGAACAGTTTATCTAATATATCAGCATCCTAACTAAAAGATTACATTATTCAACGTGAACACAGGGCATGCATTTGAGTTCTGCTGTCTTCCCCAATTGGTATGTCTACGGTTCCCAAAAATGACATGGAGGCATCACAAGGGGGGAAGCAACAAAGGATTAGGCAGCAGATGTATTCTTTTATGCACCACATTTATGGGAGGGTTGGTGGAGACACCAGGGGCATCACAAGTTAGCTTCACAGGTTGCTTGACTTCTCTTCCAGATCGACGAGGTATGAATGGCACTTCTGTAATGACTTGCACAAGGTCATTGAAGGGTTCTGCATACAGTGCAGGAACAGGTTCAGAAGGTCTAGGTATCTCTATATTCTCTAGTGGTGCTACATCCAAGTGTCACCCACCATCGTCCAGAACAGTAGCTGTGTCAATGACTTTAGGCCCAAAATCAGGTAGTACAAAAGGTGCTGCTGCTGGATTTAAAGTCCCAGTGTTGGTGATAACTACTTTCTCCTTGTGCATATCAGTGAAGGTCCAAAGGGTGTGTGACTGACCTGAATACAGGAATGTAAGGACGTGCAGACTGATCTTTCTCATCACAGCTGATGTAGACTACATCAGGCTGTATTATAGGATTTGCAAATAGTGGTTCAGTCTGAGCAGCCTAGTTACTCCTTTTCAGATCTACGATGCCAGTTCGACAAATGTTTTTTCAACCTACATCACAGCGATGGATTTATGTCGGCTGCAAGTTGCAGTTGACATAAATCCAGCTAGGGAACTAGTTCATTTTCCATCGGGGTGCTTGCCCCCTGCACCCCCTGAACTTTAAGATGATCAACTCCGAGTCAGAGTTGATTTGGGGAGGGGGTGCAGAACAGGGGGCATGAGTGGTGGGGTTTCGGGCGGACTATTACAATGAACTGTCGATATTGTCGGCATCGATATGTTCAGTGTAACAGTGTCACCGAACAGAGGGAATGTCCTCCTTTTCCATGTCTCATTGCTAAAGAATGATCTTCTAGGTGATGAAGAAGGTTTTTTTCCCACAGGATCAGATAACAGTTGGTCAATGGGTAATAGATGATTTATGCGAAATGTCTTACTAACAGTGCTTCCACTCTCTGGCCGTCTGCAGTACAACTGCAGATTGTGAAGCTGTTCCAGTTTAACTCTCCACTGGTCAGCTAGTTTATGTTTACCTGGGATGCCAAGATTTCAGATCTGGACTATGTCTTCAGACAGTAGAGCGTGTTCCCTTACACATGTGTCACACCTAGTTCTTGTGCTGTACTTCCTGGGCCACCCTGTAGGCATTCGTAAAATGTTGTCTTAATCTCTTAGTATATTCAAGATAAGTGTCTGGTAGGGCATCATCTGCAGATACTCCAAAACACAGGTCCTCTGGCAGTCTGACTTCCCATACAGACATGAAATAACAAGGAAAGAACCCTGTAGACAGTGGTGGAGCCAGGTTTGGAATAATTTGGGAGCCGGGGGGGGTGGCATTCAATCAATCATAGGCTCCACAATGGGCACTAAGCAGTGTATAAAGACAGTGGCGGGGTGCCACTACTCACACTGGAGCAGCCAGGAGGGGCGACCACCCCCCAGCCCCCCCTCTGGCTCCACCACTGCCTGTAGACTCATTCTCTTACTCCACTTGGCCTAGTTTATTGGCTGCAAAGTTCCAAGCATACTCAAAAGTGTCCGATTGAACCTCTCAGACTGAGGGTCACCTTGTGGATGGTAGGGTGTTGTACAAGACAGCAAAGCCATTAATTCAGTAAGCTCTTTTGATGCAATGGCTCTCAAAGTCTTTCCCTTGATCAGAGTGGAGACACTTTGGAAATGTGTAATGCACAAAGTATTTCTCACACAGTACTTTTGACACTGTTATTGCTTTCTGATACTTACAATGAACAAGCAGGAATGAGAACTGGGTGTAATCACGTCAGAGAACCTAAAGGTGGCCAGGCAGTATGACAGCATGGTCAAAAGGGCTAGTTTGATGCTGGGGTGCACAGGAAGGGGTGTCACCAGCAGGAAGAGGGAGGTGGTATTGACACTAAATAGATCACTGGTAAGACCCCACCTCAAGTACTGTGTCCAGTTCTGGAGACCGCATCTCAGGATGGCCATAGACAGGGTGGAGGTGGTCCAGAACAGGGCTACCAAAATAATGCAGAGTCTGCATCAGAAGCCCAAAGGGGAGAGGCTAAAGCAGCTCAATATGTACACCCTGGAGGAGAGGAGGGAGAGGGGTGATACAATAGAGACCTTTAAATATCTCAGGGGGTTGATAAGGTACAGGAGGAGGGTGTTTTCCAGAGAAAAATGTGCTCTAGAACAAGGGGACATGCCATGAAGCTAGAGGGGGGTAGATTCAGCAGAGATGTGAGGAAGTACTTCTTCACAGAAAGGGTGGTGGATTCCTGGAACAACTTTCTATAGGAGGTTTTTGGGGAAAAAACAGTGGTAAGGTTAAAAAATGTCAGTCGGGCCTTTGGTTGACGACCCTTAAGGTGCACCTGGCAACCATCTCTGCTTACCGGTATGCAGTTGTTGGTGCAGGAGAAGGTGGTCTGGTGCTTTTTTAATAGCCTTGACCACATTTTCCCTCCAGTGCGTGAACCACCAGCACCTTGGGACTTGTTGCTGGTGTTGGCAAAGCTTATGGGTAAGCCATTTGAACCAGTGCACAGGTGGGAAATGTCTCACCTGTCATGTAAGATCACCTTCTTGGTGGCTATCATGTCAGCCAGAAGTATCAGTGAGCTCCAGCACTCTCAGTGGAGTCTCCTTACCTGGTCTTCCACAGGGACAAGGTTGTCCTTCACCACAACCCGAAGTTCCTCCTCAAGACTGTGTCTGATTTTTACCTTAACCAGGTGATCAATCTCCCGGCAAATTTGCTGCAAATTTTATCTTGGCTAAACACAGGGTATAGTAAGGGGTGTGAAGTAGGAGGGGCATATAGGGGGAAGAAGCCCACCCTCAGCACAAGTGTTTTGACTCATTTATTTATTTATTGGTTTCTTTTTTTTTTTTAAAGAAAATTATCTGAGGATCAGTGGCAGGATTTTTAGGACAGTAAATTAATAAAAAGGGAACTAGGAGAGCTTCTGTAGCAGACAACTAGTGGAATAGCAGTATAATTGCAGTATAATGTGGGGAGTGGTGCAATGCAGTGGCTGTGGGGCAGCCATATTCAGGCAGACCTTCTGGACACTGAGGTGCTGCCCTATCTGCATGCATCTCTCTGGACTGCGAGATGAGGTAGCCAGACTCAGAGCGGAAGTAAACTGGGTCAGGAGCACCATCACCCCTATCCAGAGACCACCCAGTCCAATGCAACTGCCTCAAAGGATGCCGAGAACAAGGAGCACTTGGATGACAGTGGGCTCAGGGAGGGTTATGTAACAGGGTCCTGTTATGAAGAGAAATATCAAGAATTTACAAGATGCCCCCCCCCCAATACTTTTCAATTTTCACTCTATCCTGTCTGCTTCTATATTCGTATCTATCCTAATTTTCTTGTCAGGGTGGCCAACCTGGCAATCTTTAAACCTTTCTTTACTGTCCCTGATTATCTTTAAAACAATCTGGCATCCAAATCTTGATAAGCTGAAAAGCAGTCAGCTGAAATTCTAGCTGTGAGGAATTTCATAAAAACAAGCATTATGCAGCACATATAAAGAAAATATGTTAGAGGAGACTACTGTGTAAAAAAGATTTACTAGAATTGTTGTCTTAAATAAATGCATGTTTACTTTCTGGCAATTACATTTAAAAGCAAATAGAATCCTGAAGCCTTGCAAGGAAGACAGATAGGGAGCGCGCCCCTCATCTGTTTTTCCTTGCCAAGGCTGCAGATTTTAATTCAATCTTTAACAAGTGTTTCTTTTCTTTCTGTATTAAAACAAAATGAATGTGTACCTGAATGTCTTGCTTCTCCTGCTGAGGTCCTGCTATAGGGATGGCAGCCTACAAAATGGCTGCTTTTATAGTATTCAGGTAATGTGATGTCACAATAGGGGAGGGGCTCAGTTCAAGACACACCCCTTCTGGAAAGTATATAAACCCTCCACTAGGAGACCTGTTTAGATGGATAGAGAGAGGAGAGTCAGTATTCGACTGACCACAGAGCAAGAAGGTTGTGTGTGTGTTTCCACACAAAGTGCTGTACAGACAAAAGGAAAGGAAAAGGCAATTCAGGAGTCTGTGGAAAGAAGTATTTCCTGTTTTTGGGTGTGAAGACTAACACCGATTGTTTTCCTTTCTATGAACTTTAAGTTAAGAATATTTTTTTGTTTTGTTTTGTTTTGTTTTTGGAAATAAATTGACAAATGCATACCTTTGCTTTTATGCATCTTAAACCTTTGGTCTGGACATCTGTTATTTCCATGCTTCTACACTGGTGTCAGAAGTGGGATATAACTGGCACGCCGAGACTGCCTGGGAGGCGTTGCCAGGGGTACTGAAGTTAGGCACCCTAACAGATGGAGGAAGAGGACCTGACAAAGAAAGATGTATATCATGTCACTAGAGCAGTGACTGAAAAACTGGTATTCAGTTATTGCCTGGCCTAGAACCTGGAGCAAGGCCTAAAATGAGAAGAACAGAGGAGGAGAATATGGATACGGAACCCCTGAAGCAGGAGGCAGCCCAGGTGACCCCAGTACCAGATGACCGGAGAATTATTAAAGTGGCTGTGTATTCACCAGATCAAAATGGATCGTCAGAGGGAAGAGGATCGCCGGCCAGAGAGATGAGGATCATCGCCAGAGGGAAGAGGACAGGCGTGTCCAGGCTGAGGAACGTCGGGCGACAGGATGAGAAATGGACGGATACCCTGAAGGCTATTCAGGCACTTGCACAAGTCAGTCTGATCGAACTATACCCAGAGACATTAAATTAACAAAGCTGTCAGAGAGTGATGATATAGAGGCATACCTCACCACTTTCGAGTGGATTGCCCAAACTGCGCTTGGCCCCAAGATCAATGGGTCATAAGACTGGTCCCATATTTAACTGGTAGAGCTCAAATGGTGTATGGCCAGTTAAGTGGGGTGGACTTAAATAATTATGATCGAGTAAAAGAAGAGATATTGCGACACTATGATATTAGCGTGGAAACCTATAGACAGCGGTTTCGTACCCAGAGAATGACTATTCATGATACACCGAGAGAAATCTATGCAAAATTAAAGGACTATGGTGGAAATGGCTACAACCTTTAGTAAAAACTAAAGAGCAGATGATGGATATGATTGTCATTGAACAGTTTATTCAGGTGTTACCTCATGATGTCCAGCTATGGTGAAAGAACATCAGCCTGAATCTGCAGAGGATACAGTGAAGCTGGCAGAGGATTATATAGCTGCTTGACCCACTAGACCCAGAGGGCAACAAAATACCCCACCTCAGACATCAGAAATGGTAAGGCCTTTTTTTCTAATGCATGTCAGAATAATTACAGCAGGCGAGACAGGGGGAAGAATACCATATTCTGAACTGATTTGCCATGGGTGTCTTGGCAAAGGCCACATAATGAGAAACTGTCCAAATAAGAAAAGAACTGACATGACTCACCTAGCATTGGCTAATATTGGGTATGTTGCAAATGTGGGATTGGAGACCAACAGACATTGGGTTTATTAGATACAGGGAGTAAGCAGACCCTGCTGAGAGCAGATCTGGCCCGACAGTAAAGTTACCTCAAATGATACAACAGTAATGTGCATACATGGGGATATTCATCAGTATTACACTACAGTGGTTGAAATGACTGTCAATAATGAGCACCACTGTATGACTGTTGGCCTGGTACCTCGATGCCAGTTCCAGTGATTATAGGCCAAGACTTTCCCCACTTTAACTCATTGGTGCAAGAACAACAAGACTATGTAAAATCAGTAAATGTGGTAACCCGTGCCCAAGCAAAAAAACAACAGTCAGAGCCAGTGTTTTCTTTTGAAGAGGATTTCTTTGAAGGAGCTGAAGGTTCAGGGAAACCCAGAAAATCAAAAAATCAGAAGAAAAAAGAGCAGAGAAAGTGGGCAGAACAACAAAAGAACAGTATTGCTGGCATTTTGCCAGAAGTACCCTTGCAAGACATTATTAAGGAACAACAAGCTGATGTTTCCTTAAAACCTTTTTTTTCACAGGCTCAACAAGTAAAACACCCTGGACAATCTCATTTTATTGTGAAAAATAATATCTTGTATAGAGTCACTGTTGATACTACCATAAATGAACCTGTAGAACAGCTAATGGTACCAAAAATGTATAGAGAAAAGGTCATGCAGTTAGCGCACAATATTCCAATGGCAGGCCATGAGGGGAGGGATCGAACCTTGCAAAGATTACTTGCACGGTTTAGCTGGCCAGGTATACATCAGGATGTGGCTGAATATTGTCGTGCCTGTAAAGAATGCCAATTGGTTGCACAAGGGGAAAAGAGATCAGGTGCCCTTCAGCCAATACCTTATGTCACTACCCCATTTGAACGAATCGCAATGGATGTTGTAGGCCCTCTTACCAAAAGTTCTAAGGGTAACCGGTTCATATTAGTGGTATGTGATTATGCCACACTGCACTGAAGCTGTTCCTATGCTAACAGTTACTGCACCTCGTATAGCTGAAGAGTTAGCCAAAATATTCAGCAGAATGGGAATACCCCAGGAGATTCTCACAGACAGAGGTAGTAATTTTACTTGTTATGTTAAGGAGTTATATCACCTCCTAGGGGTATCTACAGTGCGATTTCACCTTACTACCCCAAACAGATGGTCTAGTGGAGAGATTTAACAAACCTTAAAAAAATGCTTAGAAGTATGTTCAGGAAGAAGGTAGAGATTGGGACAAATATCTCCCTTACCTCCTGTTTGCCTACAGAGAGAGGTACCACAGGCTACAACTGGTTTTCACCTTTTTCCTTACTTTATGGTAGAAATCCCAGGGACCCTTAGATGTGGTAAAAGAACACTGGGAGGATGGTAAAAATGTTGGCTATAGTAACATCATAGATTACATGACTGCATTAAGAGAAAGATTGGTCAAATATGTAAATATGGCTCATTTAAATGTGACCCAGAAACAAATGGGACAAAAGAAGCATATGACGTAAGTTAAAGTGTAAAAGTTTTATACCTGGAGAAAAGTGTTAGTATTATTACCTCAACAGAGAACAAACTGTTGATGCACTGGCAGGGTCCCTTTGATGTAATCAGACAAACAGGAAGTGTCAACTTTGAAATTGAAATGCCTGGTCATCGACCAACTAAGAGGGTATACCATGCAAATCTTTTGAGAAATGGATAGAAAAACCCCAGGTCCAAGCACTCTACATTCACCCTGAGCCCCAGCAGACAGAATTGGAGATTGCTTATGAGAGGCTTGACTGGCCCATGAATGATAAAAGTATACAAATAAATCCTAATCTAAGCCCTGAACAAAAGATGGAGATAGATCAATTGTTACACTATTTTCAGGACACTTTCACATCCACCCCAGGACGAGCTAAGGGAGTAGAACATGACATTAAGGTCAACCAGCAGAAGCCCATACACCAAAAAGCCTATAGATTACCGGAAAAGATTAGGCAAGAGGTAATTGATGAGATAAAAAAAATGGAACAGTTGGGGGTGATTGTCCTTCCAAGAGTGCATGGTCTTCCCAATGGTGGTAGTGAACAAAAGGAAGGAGGAATAAGAGTATGTTTAGACTCAAAAATAAATTTATTTCAGATTTTGATGGGTACCCCATGCCCAGAATAGATGATCTGTTAGATAGAATAGGAAATGCCCACTACATCAGCACGTTAGATTTAACCAAGGGGTACTGGCAAATTCCCTTGGCCCCCACTGCCCAAGCAATAACAGCTTTTCCTACACCAATTGGATTGTACCAATTTACCACTATGCCATTTGGACTCCATGGGGCACCTGCCACATTCCAACGGTACATGGACCACATCCTAAGAGCACATGCCCAGTACAGTTCAGTGTACTTGGATGATGTAGTCATTTTCAGTCATGACTGGCATTCACATTTGGTGCATTTAAGTGCAATTATTCAGACCATTAAGGATGCGGATTAACAATAAACCCTGCTATGTGCCATAGCAAGGACAGAGACCAGATATTTGGCTTCATAATTGGAAGGGATCCTGAAACCAGAGATTGATAAAGTGGAGGCAGTAGCCAACAGCCCCACCCCCATTACAAAGAAACATGTTCGATCTTTTTGGGTTTGCAAATTATTACTCGATTTATCCCAGATTTTGCTACTCTGGCAACTCCCTTAACAGAGCTGACCAAAACAAATATCCTAATAAAGTTAAATAGACGTAAGCATGTGAGGAGGCCTTCAGGAACATAAAAGCGGTCCTTTGCTCAGTCCCTGTGCTAACTAGCCCAGATTTTACAAGACCGCTTGAAATTCAAACAGATGCCTCAGAGACAGGTTTGGGGCGTGTTAACCCAATATGATGAAAAGGGGAACATCCAGTATTGTATATTAGCAGGAAACTTCATGAGCGTGAAAGGAAGTACTCTACGATAGAGAAGGAATGTTGGCACTGAAGTGGGCCATAGAGTCCCTTAAGTATTACTTGTGGGGAAATGATTTGTAGTGATGACAGATCATAATCGTTGTGTTGATAAACCAGATGAAAGATAAAAACGACGGATTATGAGATGGTATTTGTCTCTACAACCATATAAGTTTACCGTAAAACACAGGTCAGGAATGAAGCATTTAAATGCTGATTTTCTATCTCGATATGGTGCTGCAAGAATACCAAAGTAAATGAATATTGGTGCTAAGTAAGCACTAGACACCTCAGGGAATTGTTTTGTACAGTAGTTCTGATAAGACAGTAAATATTGTTTCTGTACAGAACTAATTATAAGGGTCTCTGAGGTGGAACTTCTGAGAGTGGGTGGGTGAAGTTCCAACCCTTTCAAGGGTGAAGGGTCTCAGCCAACAAATAAAACTTATTATGTTGCCTCTCTTGTGGTGGGAGGGTGTAACAGGGTCCTGTTATGAAGAGAAATATCAAGAATTTACAAGATGCCCCCCCATACTTTTCAATTTTCACTCTATCCTGTCTGCTTCTATATTCTAGATCTATCCTAATTTTCTTGTCAGGGTGGCCAACCTGGCAATCTTTAAACCTTTCTTTACTGTCCCTGATTATCTTTAAAACAATCTGGCATCCAAATCTTGATAAGCTGAAAAGCAGTCAGCTGAAATTTAGCTGTGAGGAATTTCATAAAACAAGCATTATGCAGCACATATAAAGAAAATATGTTAGAGGAGACTACTGTGTAAAAAAAAAGATTTACTAGAATTGTTGTCTTAAATAAATGCATGTTTACTTTCTGGCAATTACATTTAAAAGCAAATAGATCCTGAAGCCTTGCAAGGAAGACAGATAGGGAGCGCGCCCCTCATCTGTTTTTCCTTGCCAAGGCTGCAGATTTTAATTCAATCTTTAACAAGTGTTTCTTTTCTTTCTGTATTAAAACAAAATGAATGTGTACCTGAATGTCTTGCTTCTCCTGCTGAGGTCCTGTTATAGGGATAGCAGCCTACAAAATGGCTGCTTTTATAGTATTCAGGTAATGTGATGTCACAATAGGGAGGGCTCAGTTCAAGACACACCCCTTCTGGAAAGTATATAAACCCTCCACTAGGAGACCTGTTTAGATGGATAGAGAGGAGAGTCAGTATTCGACTGACCACAGAGCAAGAAGGTTGTGTGTGTGTTTCACACAAAGTGCTGTACAGACAAAAGGAAAGGAAAAGGCAGTTCAGGAGTCTGTGGAAAGAAGTATTTCCTGTTTTTGGGTGTGAAGACTAACACCGATTGTTTTCCTTTCTATGAACTTTAAGTTAAGAATATTTTTTTGTTTTGTTTTGTTTTGTTTTGGAAATAAATTGACAAACGCATACCTTTGCATTTTTTATGCATCTTAAACCTTTGGTCTGGACATCTGTTATTTCCCACGCTTCTACAGGTTAGAGCAGTCAGGCAGAGGCACATCCCAGATCCTATTCCACTCCAGAACTCATATGCCACACTGGCAAACGAGGACAACCAAATAGAGGTACCCAGAGAAGTGGAAGGAAAGGATGTGGAGGTTAGCCAAGGAGGTGACCTCAGTGGGGAAAGCAGTGGACCCCAGAGGAGGAGGAAGTGAATCCTGGTGGGGGACTCCATCATAAGAGGGATCCAGCTAGGAACACAGGAGAGGGAGGACAGGGAGGTGAGGTGCCTACCAGGTGCCATGGCATGGAGGGATGGAAGGAAGATCCTGGGGATCACTGGGATGGCAAGACGGGAGGGTGAGCTGGATGTCATTATCCACCTAGGTACTAATGACCTGGCAAATGGGGAGCCAAAGGAAGTTCAGGAAGAGTTTAGGAAATTGGGGAAGGGTCTCAGGCAAGTAGCTACTTCTGTCACTTTCTCAGAAGTACTACCTGCGAGAGGCAAGGGACAGCATAGGCGTGCATGCACCAGGAACTTTAACTCATGGTTGAAGAACTGGTGCTGTGAGGAAGGGTTTGATTCATTGGTGACTTGGGACCCACCTGGAGGGATGGAGGTTTGTTCAAGCCTGACAGCCTGCATCCATCCTGAGGGGAATCCAAGACTCAATGATAAGTTTAAATGCTACATTGATAAGCATTTAAACTAGCAAAGGGGTGGCAGGCCAGCAAGGAGGGTACCTACTTGCTCACCCCCACAGCTAGCAGTGGAACCAGTGAACCAGAGGAGTGGCTATCTCTGCAAAGCAGTGTGCAAAAGATGGAGATTAGTGCCCAAGAGGTGGATAGGCAGAAAGGGCAAAATTCAGCAGAAGGGCAGACAGCAAGGAGAACCAGGGATAAAGGACAACCAAGGAAGGGGCTGGAGAGAACAGTGAAACAGTCTAGGGAGGTCAAATCATGGAAAGCATGTGCAAATGCCAGGAGCCTTAGCAACAAGATGGAAGATCTGGAGGCTGTCATGGTGCAGTCAGACCTGGACATTGTGGCCATCACTGAAACCTGGTATAATGATAACCACGACTGGGAAATGGCCATACCCAGCTAAATCATATTCAGAAGAGACAGAGCAGGCAGGAAGGGAGGAGGAGTGTCAATGTATGTGAAAAATGACATAAGGGCCACAGAGATCCAGGAGGAACAAAATGGGGGAGAGATACTGTGGGTTAAGCTGGAAAGGAAAATGGGGACAGCCATCCACAGAGGTGTGGTCTATAGACCACCAGCCCAGGAGGAAGAAACAGATAGAGAGCTGATGCTAGCCATCCAAAGGATGGCAGACAAGGATGAGGTAGTACTGGTTGGAGACTTCAATATTCCAGACGTGGACTGGAGCATCCCAGCAGCAGCATCAACTAGGAGCAGATTTATCCTGGACTCCCTTCAGGGTGCCTTCCTCAAGCAACTGGTCATGGAACCAACTCGGCAGAAGGCAATACTGGACCTTGTGCTCACAAACAGGGACAGTGTGATGGGGGTAACAGTGGGGAGCACCTGGGGAACAGTGACCACCAGTCATTGTGGTTTGAAATCACAGAAAGAGCAGAACCAAACCACACAAAAACACGTATCCTGGATTTTAGGGGGCAGACTTTGGAAAATGAGGAGATACTTGAAAGAGGCATTAAGGGAATGGGACAGGAATCAGGGTTGAGGAACTGTAAGGTATTTAAAATGGGGATTACAAGAACAACAGAATTATGCATTAAGCAGGTTAGCAAAAGGAAAGAAAGAGGAGACCATTATGGTTTTCCAAAGAGGTAGCAAAGAAAGTGAAAGCCAAAAGATTGCATTCAGGCAATACAAAAGACACAGGCAGAAGGGGATAGGAGAAGTACCAGGAGAAGCAAAGGAGGCAGGGAGGTCAGCAAGGAAGCCAAAGCTCAGACAGAAGAACACATTGCAAAATCAGTGGGTAAAGGGGACAAACCTTTACAGGTACATAAGTGAAAAAGAAAGACAAAGGAGGGATAGTGAGACTGAAGGGGGAGGATGACATGGGAGGATGACAACAGTAAAGCTGACATACTGAACAGGTATTTCTGCTCAGTCTTTACTGAGGAAGAGGAGGGTAATGGGTCTGAAGGAGTACAAGGAGTGAGAATGGTGCAGAAATGGACACAAGTCCCTTTAACGAAAGGGTCCCGAAGGAACTGGAAGTAATAAGAGTTGATCAAGCAATGGGACCAGATGGGGTGCACCCAAGGGTCCTTAAAAAACTAAGAGAGGTGGTGGCTAAACCTCTGGCTATTCTGTTTTGCCAATCACTGGAAACAGGGGAGGTACCCAAAGACTGGAGGACAGCAGATGTAGTCCCCTTATACAAAAGTGGGAACAAAGAGGAAGCAGGGAACTACAGACCAGTCAGCCTCACCCCGGTAGTGGGGAAGATCATGGAAGCACTACTGAAGGAGAGATTGGTGGAACATCTGGTTGTCAATGCACTACAGGACCCAAGGCAGCATGGTTTCACCAGGGGGAGGTCATGTCAGACCAACCTCACTGAATTTTTTGACTGGGTGACTAGGGAGGTGGATCAGGGGAGGGCAGTGGACATGGCCTATCTGGACTTCAGCAAGGCCTTTGACACTGTGCCACATAGAAGACTATTACACAAACTGGGGAATATGGGTGTGGGCAGGACAGTAGTGTGGTGGGTAGGTAACTGGCTGGGTGGCAGGACACAGAGGGTGGTGGTAAATGGCTGTCACTCCACAGAGGGAAGAGTGACCAGTGGGGTACCACAGGGATCAGTGCTGGGACTGGTCCTATTCAACATCTTCATCAGTGACATTGCACAGGACCTAGAAGGCAGAATTTCACTGTTCGCTGATGACACAAAGCTCTGTAACAGAGTAGACACACCAGAGGGTGTAGACAGAATGAGAAGGGACCTGCAGAAACTTGAAGAACGGTCAGGGGTTTGGCAGTTGAAATTCAATGCAAAGAAGTGCAAGATAATGCATATGGGGCACAAAAACCCTGGCACAATATATCAGTTGGGGGGTGAGGATATAGCATAGATACATAGATACATAGACAGTGTCGGCAGATAAGGGCCTGTGGCCCACCTAGTCTGCCCATTTGAGCTTGTAAGTTCAGTTTGTTTTCCTAGAAGTCTATTTCCCTTACCCCTGACCTCTCTAGAGTTCCTTTATGTCTATCCCATGCATTTAACTCCGTGATTGTTTCCAGCCCTCACCACTTCCTCTGGCAGGGTGTTCCACTTGTCCACCACCCGCTCTGTGAAGAAATTCTCTCATGTTTCCTCTGAATCGTCCCTCCTCCAACTTCATCCCATGCCCTCTAGTCCTGAAACATCTTTTTCACTTAAAAATAGTGTTTTCCTGCACCCTGTTCCTCCCTGTAAGATACTTGTATGTCTCTATCATATCCCCTCTCTCCCTCCTCTCCTCCAGGGAGTACATGTTCAGTTCCTTCAACCTGTCTTCATAGGACTTGTGATGCAACCCATGCACCATCTTTGTTGCCCTCCTCTGAACCCTCCTTGGCATGCACCAAGCAGGAAAGGGATCTAGGGGTTATCATCTCTGATGACCTCAAGGTAGGGAAACATTGTGACAAGGCAGCAGGTAAAGCAAATAGGATGCTGGGATGTACAGGCAGGGGCATCACCAGCAGGAAAAGGGAGGTCATAATTCCGCTATACAAGACACTAGTGAGGCCCCACCTGGAGTAGAGTGTACAGTTCTGGAGACCATACCTACGTAAGGACATAGACAGGGTAGAGAAGGTTCAGAGGAGGGCAACAAAGATGGTGCATGGATTGCATCACAAGTCCTATGAAGACAGGTTGAAGGAACTGAACATGTACTCCCTGGAGGAGAGGAGGGAGAGAGGGGATATGATAGAGACATACAAGTATCTCACAAGGAGGAACAGGGTGCAGGAATACACTATTTTTAAGCGAAAAAGATGGTCCAGGACTAGAGGACATGGGATGAAGTTGGAGGGAGGATGATTCAGAGGAAACGTGAGGAAGAATTTCTTCACAGAACGGGTGGTGGACAAGTGGAACACCCTGCCAGAGGAAGTGGTGGGGGCTGAAACAATCACGGGATTTAAGAATGCATGGGATAGACGTAAAGGAATTCTGGAGGTCAGGGGTAAGGGGCAACAAACTTCTAGGAAAACATAAACTGAACTTACAAGCTCAAATGGGCAGACTGGGTGGGCCATAGGCCCTTATCTGCCGACACTGTCTATGTATCTATGTATCTATGTAAATTTCACCAACCACACCTCGGAGGCTGAGCACAGGCTCTATACTTTGGACCTGCAGGGAGCACTCACCTATTACAAGAAGCGCACAGCTGCAGTTCAGGGAGAAGTTCACAGCTATTTGTCACCTATGCTGAAGTCCCACGTGGAAGACTGCCAGCTAAGCAGACAATTGGCAGGTGGATTATATCCTGCATCGACCTCTGCTGTAGGTTGGTGAGTAGGGAGTCTCTCGTGGGGTTATGGACTCATTCAAACTTTCATACCACTGCCTTGGTGTCTGCTTCCAGGGATGTTTCTATCCAGGAAATCGGCAGGGCTGCTACCTGGAAGTCAGTACACATCTTCATTTCCCACTACCACATCAACCTCTAGTCATGCCAGGATTCTGGTGTTGGGGCCTCAGTTCTCCAATCTTTCTTTCCTAAACAGGGGGAGTGTGCCTTGCCCCCTTCTCTCAGAGAACTGCTAGGAGTCTGCCAGAAGTGTGGATAAGTACACCATATCCAAGTCCCTAGAAAAACAGGTTACTCACCTGAAACAGTAGTTCTTGGAGTGGTATATGGTGTACATCCACACTGACCCAGCCAACCTGCCCTGGCAAGTGGCACACCGGACTTGCTTCCAGCAGGCAAGATCTAATATCACGGGGTGGTGCCAAGGGAGTTACAGTACTACCCGGTGGGTGGGAGGAGCCAGCTTGAAGACTTGCCGGAAAGCCATAAAGGGGAAAGGACACTGCCAGAAGTGTGGATGTACACCATGTACCACTCCTAGAACTACTGTTACAAGTGCGTAACCTGTTTTTCCCCACCACTGATGTGAGAATCATGGGCCTACAGTTGTTCACCTCCTCCCTGCTGCCGCTCTTTTGGAGATGGAACACTTCTGCTAGAAAATCATGGCAGTTGCTGTGAATGGAATTCACTCCATTCAACTGTGCCGTTGTACCAATGATGTTATGTCAGAACGGTGGTACAAAGCATTCTGAAGTCACACTGATGGTACAACAGCATTTTTGTATGATGTGATTCCATTCTCAAGGATGAACCATATACTATAGTATTTTACTTGCCTGGTAATAAAGAAGATTGGGTGTGCTAGCCACTGCATCTATTGGCACCACATACCAAGGCAATGGGTAGGCTCCAACAAGTTTTCTTGTCTAATAATGAAGAGAAAAGGGTAGCTGGTTTTAATGGCAACTAGCTGCTGTGGTTAGACACATTACACACTGCAAATGGCAGGTTCCTACAGCATTTTGTTTGCCTGATAACAACAAAGGTATGGTTCTTTTAACATACCAAGGAGGCAGTGTGGCCTCCCAAGTGGTTAAAGCACAGAGCTGAGAACTGGGAAACTCAGGTTTGAGTTAAGTAGCTGCCACACAGTGACTATGGCCCCAGTACTTACCCACAAGCTAATGACTCTCTAATGTGGCCTTTGTGTCTTCCTGTGGATATGGCAGCAACATTCTGTCGCCCCTTTCCTAGATTATAAAGCGCTTTGGGATAAAGTCTGTATGAAAGATGCTACAGTGTAATAAACCACATTCCTTTCTCTTAAAGGGACACTATCAACCATTTTTGCATCATATTATTTTGAGCTCAAAACCTACATTTTATGATTGTTTACCTTCTCTAAAATTCATTGATGTTTCTGGTTGTTTAATCTGCTTCCTTTCTTTGTACAACTGGAATGCATGCAAATCGTGTAATTACTCAGCCTTGTTTTGTTTCAAATCCTTGATTTACTCTTATTGCATACTTCCTGAACATGATGAACACCCCCTAACAGCGCAGTCACCCATGATGCAATAGTCTCCAGTTCTCCCACAGTTTGCTGAGTGTCAAGACTGTGTTGGGAGTGTTTCCAAGTCCTGGAAAGATGCAGTGAGAGGTGAACAAGAAATGTAAACAAACCTGCTTTTGTGTAGTAACATCAGTATGGCAGGCAGTTTGTTTTTCACTTTTTAAAAGAAAAAAGGAAGCAGAATCAAACAGACAGCTGTATCAGCAATCGCTACAGAATGTGAGCAATTATAGTATGTGGCCTAAGGAGGTTGACAGCGTCCCTTTAACTACAGCTAGCCATTAGGGCAACTGATACCACACACTGGGGCAACTGGTAAGCTCCTAGCATTTTTTTTTACTTGTCTGATCATGAAGAGAGGAAAAAGGTGTGTGCTTTTAACAGCAACTACCCTTTGGCACAACTGACGCCCCACTCCAGGGCAACTGTCCCCACACACTGGGACAGGTGGAAGGTTCCTACAATATTGTACTTGTAACGAAAACCAGAAAGAGAAGTTGCCCACTAGCTAGCGTTGCACAAGGCTAAACATTAAGACAATTAAAAAGAAAAAAACCTCGCAATCTCCTTCTCCTCCAGGGTCCTGCCTGAGCGAAACCCCATCTGACTTTTTTGTAGAGGTCTGCAGGGGGGTGCCACATCACAGTTTTTTGTATGCATCTTTTCCTATATATGTGTGTGAATATAGTTAATAAATTATTCGTTCTCTACACATTGGCACTGTAGGAGACTCTTCTGTTTATACAAGGGGTGAGACTGTGAAGCTTTTTTCCTTTTAATATTGTACTTGTGCCTGATATCTATACTTGCAACATAAGCAGCACTAAAAGTTACCGAAATGTTAAAAAAGTTATATATATTTGCACTTGCTGATGCCCAAGTATGATTTACCCAGCTATGTATCTACATTGTGAACTGTTACCTTGTCAATCTATTATTTTTGCCTTGTGGCCAAGTTATGTCTAAAAAGGTCTAGCTCAGCACGATCACCCCATAAACAAACAAATAAATGATGAAAAAACAAGTAATAAAGACAAGAGATTAAAGTACTTTCAAAGAGCATTTTGGGTGATGTTTAGAAAGCGTAGCGCTTTAGAGCTTTGCCTGCCCCATTACATTAAAACATTGTAACCCTCCTCCCCCCATGCTTGGTAAGTCACATCACACTGCTTCCCCCTTTCCTCCCCGATGCTTGACAGGCACATCAAATGCTGTTTCTTCAGATACTCCATCCAGGCCACTGTGTCTCTGTAATTCTGCCTCCTGTCAGCGTCTCATTTTTTTACCCTTACTCATTCAGATACATCCATACTAAATATAACCATGGTCCCCTCCCTGTGCCTCTGACAGCCCCAGCAACTAGCCAGTGAATGACATGTTTAAATAAATTCTAACTCCTGTTGGTCCATGTCAGTGCCCTACTAAGCAACAGGTTAGGCTGCCACTGTCTTACTATTTCTGCAGCAGCTCTTTGCCTGCAGCACCAGCTACAAGAAAATCATTGTACTTCCTTCTCTGTTAGCCCTCACAGTCTTTATCGTTCTCCCTTTCTCTCTCTAGGGCATTCTCTATGACTCGGGTATTACATAATTTCTAAATAGTACTGTGCATAGAACAGTTAAGTTTTCAGCAGATATCAAAACTTTTTATTCTCCTTTCTTTCTGTTTCTCATAAATATTTACATCATTTGATGTTGACATTATGGTGGCAGCTAATAATGCTAAGAAAATAGAATGTGACGTTTTGGAAAAACATACATTTTCTGCTTCTTTGTTTTGTCCTTGTAGCAATAATTGGCTTCTCTTTTTTTCCAGGAGCAAGCTCCGCTGAAATGTTGGATGTACTGATTGTGGGTGCAGGCCCTCATGCCCTGACCCTGGCTTCCCTCTTGAAGGACTGGCAGTGTCACACAACAGAGCCTCCAACCTCGACCATACTAGAATGGATTGTGCTGAGTAAGAGCCGGGCTAGGAATAGACGCCCCAGAGCTGCAGACAAACAGCAATGTGTAGGTGAGTAGTACACAACATAAACTTCTCCCTTGAGTAGTACTCAACATAGACTTCTCCCTTAGGCCTTATAAGTACTGTCAAGTGCTTTCACAAACATGGTTTCCTTCTGAGAGGCCAGGTTGAAAAGAAGGACAACGGCAATGCAAAATACTGACGGTGACATCTGTGTTACAGATGTGTATTTGTTTATTGTATTTGTATTCATTTGTTTTATCAGGAGAAAAGCTCCATTAAGCAGTGCTCGTTTACAAGGAGGTCTTGCTTAGGACAGACCTAAAGGAGAAGGGAAGCACTGTGGCACCCCAATTGGTATTTGTTTACCCCTGTTCTCTTTATGTGTGTATGTCTCTCATTTTTTTGTGCTCTGTCTCCTTGGCCTTTAAAACCAGCTCTGTGTATAGGCCCCCACCTCACTGAACCATAGGTGCTCCAGTCAGTGGCATCATCTGTTACAGTCAGGTAGTGACGCCTCCTGACACATACTGCTAGTTGCATTAGTAGCTCCTTTGATGACAATTGAGCTCATTGAGGAGTTGCTCCATTTTCATCAGTGCAGTAGTCCACGAGAGCAGCAATATCAGTCTCAGGGGTAACTCACTGATTGCCACCAATGATGTCAGTGGCTGTGGCACTGGTAAAAGTGCAATGGGGGGCACACACAGAGCTGGTTTTAAAAAAAACAGAGAGACAGAAAACAGTAAAAGACAAGCATATTCAGAAAGAGAAAAGGGGAAGGTGTCAATATTAATTGTGAATCCTACAATATTTCCTTTTCCCTTCCTGATTATTTTACTGGGTTGTTAGCAATAAGACATGACAGAATGTGTGTTATTGTGGGATAATGGCACACCTCAAGAAGTGAGGCATGAGGCAATGCTGAGAAGTGGCATTCTCCCACGAATATGCACATCCTGGAGTGCCTTATTGGGATTATAAAATGGTCCCTCTGATTTTTATTTTAAAAACATTGAGTAATGAGGTTCACAAAGTTAAGTATTTCTGACCTGTGTCATTGTGCTGGAATAATGCACTATCATGTGATCATATCTGACCAAACACAGGTCTTGGTTCATTTACCTATTTTATTATGTACTTTGTGATCATTTGGGGAAAAAAATGAGGCCTATGTTATCAAGCATTCAGTCAAGTCTAAACACCCAATAAAGATAATATTTTTCCCAGCCTCCCTAAATGTAGATATGTTTACTATGAAAGAAGCCACTGAAGGAATAATATCCTGTGTACTGTTTAGCCAAATATATTGATAGTCTGAACTCTTAAAAGCATGCTGTTACTAAGGAATACATCAGCAAAACAAATAACAGTTTTCTACTGTAATTTTAACGTCTTTCCCATTATGAGAAAGGGATGTGATATGTAAAGGATAACACACAACAGGGTGTGCGGTAGTAATGGAATATATGCACACCTCTGGGTGTTTTATATCACGTGCCTCTAACCACCTGAGAAGTGCACATATTCCCTAAGACCACACACACACATTGAAGTGCGTATTCTCTTTATAAAATGGATACCAACATAATTGTTTATTCATAATTGGTTTTAAATTAAAATGTAATGGAAAATACTCCATCCTAAAAAAAAGTTAGTCTCTGACTTTTTACAGAGGAAAGTCTTAGTCTGTGGTGTTTTACTCACCAAGGAAGTCCAACCCCAAATACCTAGCTTAGAAAAACCCTCCTTATGCACAGTACATTCTGTTTGTTTTATTAAAAATGTCTATGTCTGTAACCCCCCTCCACCGTATTTGAGTTCACTACATTTTATCCACCCTAACCCTGCATAATACAGTGTTTGGGGTATATCTGTAAAAAAGGAAGCCCCACTCCAACCACCCAGCTAAGGGAAAAAAACTCCCTATCCCTAGTATCTTGTGTATTTGTGCCAAAATTCACTGCTAATGACTGTAAGGCATAATACTGCTAGCTTTTGGTTTTTTTACTGTATTGTTTCTCCCCCGTGGCCCAGGTCGGCTTCCTCCTTCCAGGCATCCTTTGTCCTCCGGCCGCCATCCATCCGCACCTGTCTCTTGACTGGGCCACCACCTTGCTACCCCCATGGCTTACCCACCATGGCAGGGTGGCAGGGAGCCCCCAACTCCCCACCAGGACTGGATCCTGTACAGATGGTGCCCTCAGAGATGGTGTGTTAGGCAGACAGCCATCAAGCCACTCAACTTGGCCATTTTTCTCTTATTCTTGGTGGCAGTGTGCAATGCTGACAAAGTGGGGGTGCCACGCACGTCCACACGTAGCGTGTCTGCCAGCTGCTCCGCTTCTGTGCCTCACTACATTGGCCAGGTGTTTTATTTATTTATTTATTTATTTAATTGATTCACCAGGAAAGGCATACTGAGCAAAATGATGCTCGTCTCCCGATGCGACCTGGGGGGTAGGGTTACAAGGGGAGGATAACACCCAGGTTATCACAATAACAAATTAATCAGGTATACAGAGGAAAATGGAACAATTGGTTGCAACATTGGTTTACAGTCAGCTAAAAGCGTATACCAGAGGCATACATACATACATACATACTTACATACATTCATAGTGTACAGCTTGCTGCAGCAGATTAACACTCAGGGCTAAATCTAGGGAGGACAGAGAGAGAGACAAGAGTATGCGAGTAAGTGCCATGGGTAGTTTTATAAGCCAGTTTCCAAGGTTAGGGTGGTGCCACTGGTCAGGCAATGGGAATTTGGAGGGGGGGTCTATCAGAGTTATTGAGTGTAGGCACAGTTTACCGTGAGGTAGTTTGCCAGCGTGTTTGATGGGGAATGGGTGGAGGAAGTGTGGTGAATTTGAGGGGGGAGAGCATTCCAGAGTTTTGGGAATTGGTACAAGAAGGGTGTCTGTCCAATAGAGGTCTTTCCTCTGGGGATATTTAGTAATCAGGTGTCAAGGGACCGGAGGGCATGAGGGGGGATGGGAGCCAACAACAGTATGGAGGAGAGGTAGGAGGGGAGGGTGCCAAGCCAGAATTTTGAGACAAATTTGGAGCAGTGCAGTTGTCAGCAATTTTCAAGAGATGGGAAGGTGGGGGAGTGGTAGAGATCACAGTGATGGGAAAGGGGGGCATCGAGAGCGAAACAGCAGAAGGCGTTGAAGAGGGGGTCTAGTTTAGATAAGGTGGATTTAGGTGCAGTGCTGTAGACTATGTCACAGTAGTCTAAGGAGGGAAGGATCATCTTCTGCACTAGTTCCCACCTAACCAGAAAAGGGAGGCAAGAGCAGTGTGCCAACGTCTAGCCTCCGCTAGGTGTCAGGCAAATGCTGGCCCCTGTTCCCCACCTTCCCCAGGAGAGGACAGCAGTCCTTCGGACGCTCGATCCTTTACCACCCTGGCGGGCCCCTGACAACCCACTTGCACCACGAACACAGGTTGCCGGCATAGCAGGCAGTAAGGCATCACTGTCTCAGCCCTCCAAACCACCGGGCCGCAGATAATACTGCTAGTTGATAATCAGTAAGCAGAGAAAAACAGCAGTGCAAGCATTACTAGGGAACCGCTCTCACTGGCATTGTTCTCAGCTTGCTAACTAGGAGTAAAACACATTATAGTTGGTGGCAGCAAATGTTACTCAAACACAAGATGCTGTTTAGGGAGAGTTTTCTCAGCTGGATGTGAGGAGTGGACTTCCCTTTTTAGAAATATACAGCCAGCACTCTATTGTGCAGGGATAGGGAGTGTAAAATGCAGTATACAGGGATGTACAACAGACTGACTCAAAATGTACAGTACATTATATCTTGAGGTGAGAGACAGCAGGACTATAACTTATGAGTGGCAGAGCTATGAGTGAGTTTCAAAAGTCCTGTTCCCTCACATGATGATAAACTGAGTATTTTGTCAGACCATTGTGGATCTGATTTATACACATCAGTTTACTAGCTATAGCTTTTAAACCTGCTGTTTGTTTAAGCAGTGAAGCAGGGGTCAACCTTTACCTTTTTTTGCACTAGCCAGCAGGGCTAGTTGATTCAAAATTGCACTAGCCTGCAGATAGTTGCACTAGCCCTTAATTATAGTGGTACATTTTGATCACTTATACAGGAAACAATGCAAGCAAAACCAAGAAATATTGCACATTTATCCTGCTCCCACATTGCTTCCAGCTTCCCAGCAGAAAAAAGACTGCAATGCCATCACAGACAGTGAGGCCCCCCCCCCATCGTTTTGTACCATAGCCTCCTCTCTTTCTCTTTCTGCCCCCCCCCGACATACCAAACAGAGAGAGGATATCACAACAGCAAATGTTCAATCAAGCAGTCCTAGCTCTGCACACAGAATAGCTGACATCATGTACCTCACCACACTATCACCAGGACCCACAGGGCAATGAACAGAGTCAGGCAGAGAAAGACACTCTCGGTCCCCACCCTATAGTCAACTGGAGACCTGCACTTTTGAAAGTTTTTGTACAGTCTCAAGTGAGCCAGGAGCACATCTAAGATTTCTTTAGGGTGGGGGCTAGACAAACCTAAGGGGCTTGGGAAATAGAAAACTATGACATTTTTATTTGTAAAATCATTGATTTTAATAAGCTCTGCCTCAACAATAACAGATTTTTCTTTAACATTGTCCTTTCAACAGCCCAGGGGAAACAGTACACAGGCATAACACTATACTATTTCTATTTCTGTATAGGATGATCTATGCACCCCAGGGATGCCTATTTCAAGGTTTCAAATTATGTACTTTATCAAGGTTTATTTTTGTACCATACCAGGCTGAAAGGACACGCTGAGTGGGATAAGGGTGGAATTGCATGGCTGATGATGGCTGGCATGATCCATTTAGAAGAGCTGGGGACCCCCTACACTTGCCAGTAATGGCAGCTATGGATGTATAGATGGTCACGTCAGAGTCTGGTCTGCAGTGGTGTCCAGGGAAAAACAAACAGAGTTAAGAGATTTGGAGAGGAGAGAGAAGTTATGGTGAGGCTGGGATAAAACCCACCACCTGCAGGGCCGATCCTGTATATCTCTTTGCATTTTGTCACTGAGATGTTGGACACAAACACTCAAAATGTAGAGAAATGAGGGGCACTGGTCCTAATAATATTGGTCAAATTGTTAGACATAGACACATTCAGAAAACTGGAACCTAGTGACTTAACAGCACTCTACCCTTGGTCACACCCTGGACACTAGCTGAAAGTCTTAACAGTGGAGTGATAATGACTCACATTGAGTCTTTTGTTTGATCCCTCTCTTGAACTGCCAGATAATTGCAGCTCTTAATGAGCTGTTAATCACACCTGGCCATCTGGAACATTGAGAGAGATTAGCATGAGGACTAGAGAATGCTAAAGTAGAGACTTTTTTAACTTCATTAAAAGCCATGAAAATCTGCACTAGTCAAGATAGGCTAGTAGAGAGTTAGCTGCACTAACCCTGGTCAATTTGCACTAGTGTTTGGTCTAGTAAAACAATGTTAAAATCGACCCCTGCAGTGAAGCATGCCAGGGTGAGGGTTAGGATAATGTCAAGCCTCATGTGGGTTGTTGTGAGGCACAAGTCCACAGGCTGAGTGCCTTCAACCAACCAAGAAATGACATTACAGCAACATATATTGAAGTGCTTATTCTATTATAAAATGTATCCATTTATGTGTTTACAGTTGAAAGCAGGCTGTTTTGTAGGTACTAGTTTCACCTGTGAGGTTGCACTGGGATACCATCATGGGTGAAACTGACTCTCCCCCAATCAGCTTTAATGTTTTCTGTCCATTTTGAATTATATTTGAACTGTTTCTCACTGATTTCAAATGCTGGCTTCAGTGCTGCATTAGGCAAGAGAGATGTCATCAGTTTTGTGTAACCTGCTGTCTGGTTCTGTACACCACTGAAATGAAACTGACCTTCATGATATCAATTATGACAAAAATTATATATCATGCTATCTTGAAGTTAGCGACAAAGATATCACTTGTTATCCTGCCATTTTTGTCTCCATCAGTATTGTATAAATGGAGCTGAGAAAATGGCTTCCAGTATAGTTTTCTTGGTTTTGTGCAGAGTGTAGAAGGTTCATGTTGGTAATAAGGTTTCATGTACGTACTGTAGTTCAGGTTAGATATGCGGTCAGATGAAAATCTGTACACCCCAAGTGACATGTGTGAACCAATCAAGTTATTGGCTTGTTTCCTGCTCATGGATAAATGAAGTCACCTGAAACAAGTCACATGGTTTTGTAATTATTCACTATTACACATATGAACTGTTTAATGTTTTTTTTTTTCTTTAAAAGGCATTTTACAAGCACAATAAAACACTTTAGAAATGTGTAATAATGGGCATTAATCGCACTAGTTGGGTGTGTTTCAAGCTCCTCTGTGCACAACATCCTACAGCGTGTGACTACTGGCCCACAGTTACAAACACTGTTGTGTCTTACTGCATACTTATTGAGATGCACAGCATCTGTATACAGGGGTGACTTTAACAAGCATTTGTCAATGCTGAATGTTGTCTCGCTGGCATTGGCATTGGTAGTGCCAGAGGTAGAGATGCATAATAGGAATGACAGTGAAGTATTGAAGTGACGCCAACACCACCCCCATCCTGTAGAGAGCGACAGGCATTAGGGTGTGCCTTTGGGTCATCAGCTATAACGCTCATGTCATTGTACCTCACCCTACCCTGTAGACACTGACAAGTATCGTGGTGTCCTTTGGCATCTTTGGACATTATACTTACCCCATTCCATAAGGAAATACGCTGACGTGGGTGCAGTATAGGAGAATGGGGTGAACTTTGTGGCTGAACAGTGCAAGGCACACCACGATGCCTGTCAGTGGCTGCAGGGTGGGGGTGGGGTGGAATGGCACGAGCATTACATCCGATGATCCCAAGTCACACCCCTGGTGCCTGTCAGTCTGTACTGGGTAGGGTGCTACAGTTGGAAACCCTAACACCGTAGGCGTGCAGTGGTATTTTCACTCCAAATTTTCAACATGGGCTGTTTGTGAGCCCACCTCATGAAAAGTGGCACAATCAGTTTGTTAGCTGAAAGGTGGTTTTGCACAGTGGCTATGCCATTTGGCGACACAGGGACGAAAACACATTTTGGGCAGGTTGTGGAGAATGACAACTGTATTGTTCATGAGGAGGCATAAAAAATGGCAACGTTGAAACTCTGGAGTGAAAATATGAAAAATTGGTGAAGTTATGAGCATGCATAGAAACTGCCCAACACACGTCCATAACCCAATAATTTTTGGGAGTTTGTTAGCCACATTTTTAACACATTTTGGGATCTCCCCTCATGAACAGTGGCACTGTGATTTTGTTACTCTGTCCCAAAAGTTGATTTCCCACAGCAACCATGCCACTGTGCACCACAAGTGCAGAAACACATTTTGGGTAGAATGTGAAAATGACAGCTGTACTGTTCATAAGGAGGTGTGAAAATGCCAGTGTTGAAAATCTGGCATGGAAATACTGCAAATTAAGTTACAAGGGTGTGTGGAAACGCTACTTGCGGCCTTGCGCTTATAACACAGTCAATATTATGGATGTTAAACGCAGAATTTTCCAACATAGGCATTTGGACCTCTGCTCATGTACAGTCATGTCATTTCCTCAAACTGTCCTGAAAGCTGATTTCGCACAGCGACCATGCTATTCTGCGCTGGACGTGCGAAAACACATTTCGGGCAGGGTATGTAAAATGACAGCTGTACTGTTCATCAGGAGGTGTGGAAAAATGCCAATTTTGAAAATCTGGAGTGAAAATATTACAAATTCATGATGTTACGAGCATTTGTGGAAACAGTGCAACTCACGCTCATAAAACAGTCATTTTTGGGAGTTTTGTCACCAAATTTGCAACATAGGCTTTTTGAGAGCACCCTTCATGAACAGTGGCACTTTCATTTCATTACTCAGTCCCAAAAGGTGATTCTGTGCAGTGACCACAAAATCACCTTTCTGGGCCTACTAATGCCATGACAGTGGCTGAATTCATGAGGAGGGGTCCCAATAATGCCATGTTGAAAATTTGGTGCAATAATTTCAAAAAATGCCCGAGATATGTACCGAAGTTGAAAAAACCTATTTATGCCATTATACAGCTTACCGGCATTTCTTCAGTTCGCAGTTGGGTTTGAAGAGTGCAGACGTGTTCCTGGTCCACCGAAGATCATTGCGCCAGACTCGGGAGGTATGTATGGGGTGAGGGGGCAGTGGGGAGGCAAGGTGCACAGAAGGTGGGCATGGGTTGTGGGAGGGGGGCAGGGGATGGAGAGGGACGTTTTCTTTTTCACAGGTTTTAAAAAAAAATCGTGGGACTTTTTTTTTTTTTGCAGGCATGTGTGCATGCTGGGGTGGGCTCCCAGCGTGCCACCTAAGTGTTTTTTTGGGGGGGATTCTGTTTACCGACGGGGGATTGGGCACCCCCGTTGGCACATACTGAGGGGGATTGGGCACCCCCTTGGCAAGGAACAAAAGGGGGGGAACACATTATGCTGACGGGGAGTGGGCACCCCCATCGGCAAAATACAAGGGGACGGGGAGATAAATGCCAACGGGTATTGGGCCCTTGTCGGCAAAAAAAACTGTTGGGGGTGCATGATGCTGAGGGGGATTGGGCATCCCCTCAGCATACATTGTACATGGAAGGGGGTAATTATGCCGATGGGGAATGGGCTCCCCCATCAATATTGTGACAGGCTGTGGCAGCAGTTACAGCCGCCATGTTGCCTGCATGTAGGGAGGCATGTTGGGGTCCAGCTGAATGAGAGCTACACTGTCATTGCAGCTGATTTTTTCTTAGATCTGGTGGCCTCATTAAGGATGTGTGAGGTCAACGTCTGCTGCTGGCTGATTGGGGAATGAGGGACACACCTTCTGATGCGTGCCCTGCATTCACCCAACAGTGACCGCGCCTCCAAATCTTCTACTACTGCAAGATGTTGGCTGCGCAAGCGTGAGCCAACATAAAAATTAGGGAACTTTTCATGCTGGATGCCAGATGGAAAACCACAGCAACTTTATTCAGTTCAGTGGCCTCCCCTGTATGTTGCTGCCCAGTAAACTAAAGCATCTAATTTATTGGATGACCCCTCTAACTGGTAATTAAGGTTTGATTGCATTTGTAGTAATTTGTGTCTACTGGTGCCACCTAATAGTTCCCTGATGCCACACCACTCCATATGTAGTACAGTAAAAAAAGGGCACCTACACCAGTTTGCAGTGAGAAAATGGCAATTGTACTACCTTTAACTTACAATCATTGCATGTCCACTTGCAGGACAATATCACCTTGAGGCTTCAATCCCTGATGAAGCCTCATCACAATGCATGGGGAAGGGGGGGTCCTGTTGTCCTGCAAGTGGATATACAAATAATATCAGTTTCCACTTCTTTAGCCTTACAGAAACAGGGCTAGCTTTGCCCTCCTGGACTTCCAACTATATTTTTAGGCAGCCCAACTGTGCACAATCTATTTCTGGCTCTCTCCCCTCTATACAGTATGGGACACTGGAACTTTTTTGAGCTGTTGCAAGATGAACTACAGCCTTTATTTCATACTCTTTGTCACCCTAAAGTATGTCTGCGTGCTTACAGAAACAAAGTCTCCCTTACACATACAGTACTCCCCACTGGAATGCTGGAACAATACATTTCAACACCTTTCAAATTCTACTCAGTTTTTTTCCGCTGTCAGCCACTGCAGATACTGCCCATTCCCCAATTTCTTCCATAGACCTGGGATTCCATAGGTGGGGAACACTTAGGGCTTGTCCAGTTTTGCCAGGTGGTGAAAGGTGATATAAAGAAATTGTTCCCTGCCCTCAAGGATGAATTTGATCATTGGACTGCTGACAACTTTTGATGCTTATGAACATATGAACATACATACAACATGCCAGCAGAAACAGGCCTCTAACCCCTCAACTTGCAGCTGCCCCACCCTCCCTCCCTCCTCAAACCCCCCAAGCTGTCCCACCCTCTTTAAATCCTCCCACCGGCCTACACGATACCACCTTCTCGGGCAGAGTCTCCACTTATTTACCACCCTTTTCAGGAAAAGTGTCTCCTGATTTCCCTCCTGAATCCCAGCCCCTCCAATCTCAGCTGATGCTCTCTCAAGTCTCTCCCCCTTCTGATCTGAAGAATCCCTTCTGTATTATTCCTGTTAATACCCTTTAGGTACTTAAAGGTTTCGATTATATCCCCTCCATCCCTCCTCTCTTCCAGGAATACTTTTGCAGCTCTCCCAGCCTCTCCTCATAGGATTTTCCCTCAAGTCCCTGTATCATCTTCATTGCCTTACGCAGCACTCCCTCCAGCAGTCGGATGTCCCTCTTCAGGAATGGCCACCAGTACTTCACGCAGTATTCCAGGTGCGGCCTGACCTGTGACCTGTACAGGGGTAGGATCACTTCTGTGTGCCTGGAGGAGATTCCCCTCGCTATTCACCACAGCATCTTGTTTGCCTTTGCAGACGCCTTCCTGCACTGAGCTGAGTTGTTCATACTCCCCATTATCAGTACGCCTGGATCCTTTTCCTTCACTGTGCTTGCCAACTGTACCCCTCCCAACTGATATTTCCTCCCCTGGTTCCTTGATCTGAATTGCAGTACCTTACACTTCTTGGCATTGAACCCTAACTGCCATGTCTCTGATCATTCCTGTTGTTTGGTCAGGTCTTCCTGCAGCCCCCTCCACCCGTCTATGTCATCTACCACTTCACCGATCTTAGTATCGTCTGTGAACAGACTGATAATACTCCGGATCCCGTTTGAGATATTGGCTGTGAATATCCCAAACATCACCAGTCCCAGTACTGAACCCTGGGGCACCCCACTAGTAACGTCCCTTGGTGATGAGAATCCCCCCCCCCACCACCACCCTTTGCTGCCTACCCCTCAGCCAGTTGGTGATCCAGTTGACCATTTTTGTCCCCACCCCAATGTATTCCAGTTTTCCCCCCAGCCTCCCATGCGGCACCTAGTCAAAGGTCTTGCTGAAGTGCAAATACAGGACATCCACTGCATGGCCCCTGTCCAGTTGCCTGGTAACCCAGTCATAGTACTCGACTAGGTTCATCCAACAGGATCTGCCCCACACAAAACCATGCTGATGGCCGTCTTGGAGCCCACTGGCTTCCAGAAAGGTCACCAGCTTCTCTTTTAGGATTGACTCCATGAGTTTCCCCACGATTGAAGTGAGACTCACCAGTCTGTAGTTGCTAGGATCATCCTTTGGGCCACTTTTATGAATGGGCACCACAAGAGCCATCCTCTAGTCCTGTGGCACATATCTTGTGTCCAGTGAAGTACTGAACAGGTCTGCCAGTTGTTCCCCCAGGATCTCCACTAGCACTCTAAGTACCCTAAGGTGAATGCCATCTGGCCCTGGCACCTTGTCCACCCTCTGTGCCCTTAGTCCCTCTAGCACCCTGTCCTCTGTAATTCTGATATGTCACCACTGCCCCCCCACTCCACTCTTTCCATAGGGTATCTGCCTCCTCTTTTCTTCATGAACACAGAGCAGAAGTACTCATTCAGTGCCTCTGCCTGGTCTTCCCACTTCTCCACCCACCCCCATCTTTCTTAATCCACACAATCTGGTCTTTGTTTCTTTTTTCCTTGCCAATGTATCTGAAGAAGTCCTTTTCCCCATCCTTGATTCCCTGTGCCAGTCTCAGCTCTCTGGAAGCCTTGGCCACTCAGACTAGCCTGGTAACCTCCCTGGACTTCTTTGTGTATTTGTCTTTGTTCCCTTGCCCTCCCAATTTCCTAAGCCTCTGGAATGCTTTTCTCTTGGCCTTTACCCCTTCCATTACTGCCTGAGTCAGCCAGCTTGGCTTCGTTGCTCTTCCCTTCTTGCTCTGTGTCCTGGTGCAGGTCTCAGTAACCTCTGCCTGTCCTTTCTTAATGATATTCCATTTTTGGCTGGCACTCATGCACATCTGAATTCCCACCAGATGCTCACCCAAAAGTTCCCCCATCCTTTTAAAGTCCGATCCCTTAAAATCAATTACCCTGGTACTGTACCTGTTCCTCCTGTTACCCTTCCCATATTAAGTGTGAACCACACCGTATGATGGTCGCTGCCAGCCAGGGGGTCCTCCACTCCCAGTTCCCTTACAGCCTCTCTGTTTGTTAATACCAGGTTAGAGTCCTACCCTCCACAGTCTGCTCATGGACCAGTTGCACCAGGAAGCAGTCCTGCAATGCATCTAGTAATCTCTGCTCCTTTGCACACGTGGTGATTGGGGTGTTCCAGTCCACCCCAGGGAGGGTTGAAGTCCCCCACCACTATGGTGTCCCCCTTCCTACAGACTCTTCTAATCTGCTCAGCCAACTCCCTATCCAGGTCATCCACCTGAGCTAGCGGCCTATACACTACCCTCACCCTCCGTGTCTTTCTTTTAGAGTCTTGAAACTGCATCCATAGGGCCTCTGTCCTGCCTTCCACCCCCTCATCTCTCATACACCTTATGCCCTCCCTCACATAGATCGCCAACCCTTCCCCTTTCCCCCAGTCATGTCCTTCCTGAATATTCTGTACCCTGGGATCATCATATCCCAGTCCTGGTTCTGGGTGGCCCATGTCTCCATAATGGCCGCAATGTCCACCCTCCCCTCAGCCAAGAGAGCCTGTAGATCAGCTGATTTGTTACCTAAGCTTCTTGCATTCAGAAAGACCACCCTCCAACCTGTGTCTTTCTGCCCCCCACCCTGGTCCCCCCAATCTCTCCTTGTGTCCCCACCTCAGATACCTCTCTGATGGCTTGGGAGGTAGGCATGCTTGGCTCCCCCCTCTGGTATCCTTGTCTACTAGCTGTCCTCCCAACACCACTCTCCACCTAATTTAAAGCTATTCTTGTTGCTATGTACCCCTCAAACCTCTACTTTAATACCCCTTTCCCCTCCCTGCTCAGGTGCAGCCTATCCCCTACATATAGATCCTTATTTTCCTAGGTACTGCCCCAGTCCCCCATTACCCCATACCGCTTAGACTGACACCATTCCCCCAGCTATTTGCTGAACTCCTCAATCCTCTCTTTCCTTCCCATACTCATGCAGGGTACCGGGAGTACCTCTGAAAAGGCCACTGATTCCCCAACTTCCTCACATAGCCCTCCTAATTCCTCAAACCTCCTCCTCACTACTTCCACTACCTCCTCCTCCACCAGGTCATTAGTGCCCACATGCACCACTACATGTGGTTTCTTCCTGCCCCTCCTTGTGCACTTAAGAACCGCCTGCCCTGCCCTGTCTGCCATTAGCCCGGGTATAACCTCCACCCATATTCTACTATGCCTTCCCCCTCCGCCACCCCATCTGATCCCTTTAAGTATGGAATCACTCAGCCCTAGTACACCCCCTTCCTCGTTCCTTGTTCTTGCCCCCACCCCTTTCCCAGGTTATCCAATCATAGAGCACGCCAGCTCACTAACTCCACCCTTCCTCCCTACTGCTCTCTCCCCGTTTTCCCCCATCCTGTCCCCTGCCCCCTTCACTGCTCCCCTTCCTATCTCCCACATCCCTCCCCTTGCCCTGCCCCCACTCTGCCCCTGTCATGCACCCCACCAGCAGTGCTTCTCTCCCCTTCACCCTTGTAGCCCTCCTTTGACTGACTCCTGCCCCTTGTGGGTTTCCCTCTTCCTCCCTCTCCTGCTCACCCCTGGAGATCACTCTCCCCTCCTTCTCCACCAGTGTCGCCAGCACAGCAAGCCTATTTCCTACCCATCCTGCCTGGCTATGCTTCTGCTCCCTCCCCCGACTCTAACCTTCCCACTAATGCTAGGCCCCTTGTTTGTTGCGCTCCTGCACTCCTTCCCCATCACTTCCCTTGAGCCACTATTCCTCCCCAGCGGTGTCCTTATGTTATTTTATGGATGTGATCCTCCTGCCTCCAGGCCCCTTCCCCTTCCCCTCATCCTTTCCAGCTCTCTACCAAGCAACAACACTTCCTCCTCCAGCCTCCTCAATCAGATATACAGTAGATTGGACACCCTCCTAGCCTCCACAATATGTTTATCCAAACTGCCACCCCACCTCCATTACAGCCCACTATCCTACCCATGATAGCAGTACTAACTACAAAATACAGTTCTATCTATAAACTTCTAACCAGTCCAGTCTCTACTTAAAAATACAATACCAACTCCAGTAGCAGAGAAGCATAAAACACTAGCTATGATACCATACCATCCATACCTTTCCCAGGAAAATACAGCTTGAAATGCTACACCTAAGTACAAGACACCATACTGTCTATGAGTTTATATCTGTTACCTCTTTAACCCGAGCTACATATCACTCTATAACATTATAAAGAACAATTTCCTCTGTTAGGGCACGTTAGTGGATGCACCCGGTAGTGCTTTCCACCAGTCCCAATGCAGCACCGCCCCAATAAGTGTGGACAAACTGGGGGAGGGAGGGATGGGGGAAGGTGGGATTAGAGCCCACTGCCACTCCTGTGCGAGTCACTCAGCCTCTTACACAACTGCACACCTCAGCCCCTTTCCTCAGGCAGGAGCAAACACATCCCTGTAGTAAACGCTTCTTCAGTTTCCAGTTCCAAACTGAATCAGTTTAAAATGGATCTGGCTAATCTCCTGCCCCCAAGTCTACCTCTGCAGTTTCCTGTCTTTCAACTGGAACAGAAATGAACTCCAAAATACAGCCCTAAATCAAAAGCACTGTTTAATCACCCAAATACGTATCCCTCTTCCAGTTCAAGCTATTTGAACTAAAGCAAACTTAAGAAAAAAAAATACTTCCCTTTAGTTTTGCCTCACATGAACACCAGGACACCCCTGCAGTTCATGCTTTTTCAGTTTCCAGCTCCAAACTGAAACAGTTTAAAATGGCTCTGGCTAATCTCCTGCCCTTCCCCCAAGTCTACCTCTGCAGTTTCCTGTCTTTCAACTGGCACTGAATTGAGCTTCAAAATACAGCCCTAAATCAACAGCACTGTTTAAACACCCAAATACATGCCCTTCTCCCAGTACAAACTATTTGAACTAAAGTAAACTTAAGAAAAAAAAATACTTCCCTTTAGTTTAACCTCACACAAATACCAGGACACCCCTACAGTTTATGCTTCTTCAGTTTCCAGCTCCAAACTGGAACTTCTTGACCTCCCTCCAATCTATAAATTAATCTCACCCCCTCAGTACAATTTTTATTTATTTATTTTTTATTTTAGTCCTTGGTAACCGGGTAAGGCCCACTAGACACAAGTGCCTGTTTTCAGGGGTGACCTGGGCGCACTGGGGGGGTTAAGTGACTTACTCAGAGTTACACAGTATGAACATGGAGGTTGTGGGAATCAGACTCAGGTCTGCTGGGTGTACCAAGCCCATTCGCAGCTCGTTACTCTAACCTCTAGGTTATACCGCCAGCCACATTTTACACATTGAAGCAAACCATTGCTCCCCCCCCCCCCAAACACACACACTTAATCTTATTACTCTGTCAGGCACTCCAAGCATAAACCACAGCCATGATGGCTTCAAACTGATAGCAATGGGAGCTTGAACTTCAAGATCAGATCCTTGACAAACAACAGGACTGGGTAATACAGGAAACACATAAGGTCACTTTATCCCCAAACTATAGGGAATTCTTCTGGAAGGTCCTTTTGAGATGTTTTTGTGCCCCAGTAATTCAGTCTGAATGCCAGGTTAATATACTGTCATTTAGTTGGAGGCAGTGTGGAGATCCTCTTGCTACCCGCACTGATATTTTTTGGACCTGTCAAGCTCTCCAGCCCTTTTGGACCACAGGAAATCAGACTATTTTGGAAGTGCTATCTCTCTTTCTCTGCCCATGGATGGACTAAGCTTTGTCTTACTTTCATTCCCTTGTACCCTTAAAAGCTACATTAAGAAATATTTACTTTGTATACTCCTGACCATGGCCAAAAAAGCAATCATGAAACTGACTGCAAGTGTCTCCCCTCCTCTGTCAGTGTGTGACATGCACTGATAAGTCTGACTTACAAAATAGAAAGATCACAGTCTCAATGACAAATTAGTTTTATTTCTTGCAAAGAGGAAACCTTGGATTCATTATATTATGGGTGTACATAATGACTTTATAGTGCTTGGTGGAACACTGTTCTGGATAGAATTCCATCCCTAGAACAGCCTTGTTGTGCTGCAGTAGTGACGTCAAATTGTTATTGTGCTGCACTACTGCTGCACAACAAGATCAAACGTATTCATGCATGCGTGATGAGCAGCTAAGGCGGTGAGAGCTGGCCAAGGAAGCAACCAACACAGGGAAGAACTAAAACACCATGCAGTACAGTAAGGCAATTCTATAAGGGGTGGGATCTTCTTTTGGACTCTGATAATTGCCCATACACTATAAAAGATTGCATATAAGCAAACATACACCAATAATGTCATTTTTCTATCTCAGTATTTCCATGTTAACGAGACGTCTCGAGCTGCACTCTCAAGGTCTCCTGTTTCCATAGAAATGTCCTGATTGATAAATGACATTGTTGTGTATGTTTGCTTATACACAGTCCTCTATGTTCAATGACACCTGACCATTCTATAAAGTCAATTCCTATGGGTCAAGTCTTTCCTCTCTGACAGCACAGAATCACCCATTGATATCAATGTAAATTAAGTACTGCATACTAATAACATTATAAACAGATTGCTGTAACAATGAGTATGTCAGATAGCCCTTTTGTTTAGTTCCCAGTTAGGATTTATTCAGACATCATATACTGAACCTGCTTGGTATCACATTCACACTTGTTCTTTATTTCATTTAAACATCAAGAAAATTCTTATATTAATAGTTACTATTTTGCTATAGCAGGAAGCTTTATACTTCTGGATAAAGCTTGCTTTTTTTTACTATATTGTAAAGTTTCAGTTATTTCTGCTAGTTCTGTAACACCATGGAGGGACAACAAGTCACTGCTACAGACAGGCATGCTGTCTATGTACTGACATCAGGGCGGACTTGTGTCCGGCAACCTCTAAGGGTGATGTTGTAGGACCGTGCGAGATCACAGTGCCTCAATTCTCTTGGAGTTCCTTTTGTCCGACCTGAGTTCGTGGATATTATGAGGATCATCCATAGTGTGTGATCCACAAGCTGTGGTTTGGACCCTGGACCGACTTCCCTAATTTTGGGTTGTTCTGATATCATTGGTCCAGTCCTGGTGCAAATAGTCTGGTGCTCCTTGGAGTCAGGTGAGTTTCCTAGCTCCCTGAAAGAGGCGGTGGTGACACCTCTCCTGAAGAAAGCTTCCTTGGACCCAGACTGTTTCTCAAACTACAGAACAATCTCTAACCTTCCCTTTATTGGGAAGGTTATTGAGAAGGTTGTGGCTGCCCAATTGGATGACCATTTAACCATCCATAGCATCTATGAATCCTTCCAGTCTGGTTTCCGTAAAAGACATAGCACCGAGACTGCACTGGTTCGGGTGCTTAATGATCTTCTGAGGGCGAGGGATCAGAAGAGACATTCCATCCTGGTTCTCCTTGATCTGTTGTCAGCTTTTGACACTGTGGATCACATGGTGTTGTTAGCATGCCTGAGGCAAATCTGTGGAATGTCGGGAATCGTTCTTCAATGGTTCACTTCATTCCTCACTGGAAGGTCACAAAGAGTTGTGTCGGGAATTTTTTCCTCTGGCCCAATCTCTTTGGTGTGTGGAGTGCCTCAGGGTTCTGTGCTGTCACCCATGTTATTTGCCGTGTATATGCTGCCCCTCGGAAACATTATGAGACGGTATGGGCTGAGGTTTCACTGCTATGCAGATGATACCCAGCTATACCTGTCTTTTGCACCCGATCAGGATGGAGCTCTCTCAGTGTTTAACAACTGTCTGGGGGAAATCCAAGACTGGATGGATTCTATTTGGCTAAAGTTGAACTCGGAGAACACAAAGGTTCTGGTGGTGGACCCGGGTGGTCAGATTGAGAGGTCGCATATTGGCGCGCCTTCTGGAATTTTTCTTGGTGGCATGTCACTTCCGACCTCTGAACGGGTGCGTAGCCTTGGGGTTATCCTAGATGACAGGCTGACTCTTCAAACTCAGGTGTCGGCCGTCGTCAGGACTTCCTTTTACCATCTTAGGAATATTGCCAGGGTTAGGCACCTTGTTCT
This sequence comes from Neoceratodus forsteri, assembly GCA_016271365.2. Classification (NCBI taxonomy): domain Eukaryota; kingdom Metazoa; phylum Chordata; order Ceratodontiformes; family Ceratodontidae; genus Neoceratodus; species Neoceratodus forsteri. The sequence continues at coordinate 1,277,806,160 of CM057459.1, read as the reverse complement.
GTCTGACTCTCTGCCAAGGTTGGTCCACGCCTTTGTGTCCTCATGCCTAGACTACTGCAACGCCCTTTACTTTGGGCTTTCTGGGGTAGAAATCCATCCCCTACAGCTGGTGCAGAACGCTGCAGCCCAGGTTTTGACTGGGACAAGTAGGTCCTGTCATATTACCCCGGTGCTGCGCGAACTGCACTGGCTTCCTATACGGTGTCGGATCACCTTTAAAGTCATTTTATTGACTTTCAAAGCCCTTCACAATTAGGGTCCGTCCTATCTGAAAGACCTTCTGGTACCTTACTGCCCTGGTTGATCGCTCCGCTTGGCTGACATGGGGTTGTTGGAGATTCCAAGAGTGAGTTTAAAATCTTCAGGCAGCAGAGCATTTTCTCATGCTGCACACACTCTTTGGAATTCTCTACCACACCGGTTACGGGAGTGCACCTCCGTGGAGATATTCAAGAAAGATTTGAAATCACATTTATGGAAAATGGCCTTCTTGGATAACTAAGTCAATTTTAGTATGCTTGGAATTTTATTATAATTTATTATGTTATTATGGTGTATTTTTATATATGTTTGAAGTTTTGTATCTGGAATCTGAATTTATGATTTTAAATTGTTCAGCGCCTTGACACACTGAAAGGCGCTATATAAATAAAATTGTTATTATTATTACTAAAATTTGAAAATAATAAAAACTCCACATAAAAAAAGAGTAAGTTTTATAGGTAATAAAGTTACTGTTTTCTCACTGCAAGATGGTGTAGGCATCAGGTTTTGCTGTTAGTTGAATTCCTGGCTCAGAAACAAACTTCTTATGCATTATGAATAAGGACCTCAGGGTGGTATTTTTTTGGCTAGTGGGTTAAGGTCTAGAAATAGGTGACAGTTATGCTGGGAGTGATGCAGTATAGTGGCTGTGGGGTGGCAGCCTTCCAGGAGACCTTCTGGAGACTGTGGTGCTCCCCCATCTGCATGCGCCTATCTGGGCTGATGGAAGAGGAGGTTGCCAGACTCAAGGCCAAGGTGGTTTGGGTTAGGAGGATCTACTCCCCCACCCAGAGACCACCTAGTCTACCTATGCTGCCTCAAAGGATGGCAGCAAGGAGGAGCAGCTGGATAACGGTTGGCTCGGGGAGGGTTAGCGTGATGGAGTGAAAGCACATCCCACATCCCATACCACGATGTAACTCTTTCACTGCACTGGCTGGGTGGGATTGTTCCACAAAGGTACCCAAAGTAGTGGCCAGGACAGATGTGGAGGTCCTCCATCATGGAGACCCCAAGGGGGGGGCAATAGAGGACCCCAGAGGTGGAGGAGGCAGATAATCCTGGTGGGAGACTCAATAGTAAGGTGTGCACAAATCCCTTTGCAAAAGAAAGGATCCTACAAGAGCTCGCTAAGCTCAAGGTGGACAAGGCAATAGGACCTGATGGCATACATCCCAAGGTACTAAAGGAGCTAAGGGTGGAACTAGCAGAGCCATTATTAAAACTGTTTAGTGAGTCTCTGGACACAGGAGAGGTCCCAGAAGACTGGAGAAGGGCTCATGTGGTCCCACTCCACAAGAATGGTAGCAGGGAAGAGGCAGGGAACTACGGACCAGTCAGTCTTACCTCTGTAGTGAGCAAGATTATGGAGGCACTCCTTAAGGAAAGGATAGTGCAACACCTAGAATCCATAGGAGCACAGGATCCAAGACAGCATGGGTTTACAACAGGAAGGTCCTGTTAAACTAATCTCATAGATTTCTGTGACTGAGTAACAAGAGTGGTGGACCAAGACGGTGCAGTTGATGTTGCCTACCTTGACTTCAGCAAATCTTTCGATACTGTTCCACATAGAAGATTGATTAATAAGCTGGATAGGCTCGGGGTGGGTCAGACGTTGGTCAACTGGGTGGCAAACTGGTTGGTAGGCAGAAAACAGAGAGTGGTGGTAAATGGTTTACAGTCAGAAGAGATGCAAGTCACAAGTGGGGTACCTCAGGGATCAGTCCTGAGGCCAGTCCTCTTCAATATCTTCATCAGTGACATTGCAGATGGACTGGGGGGGTAAGGTTTGTCTGTTTGCAGATGACACCAAGATCTGCAACAGAGTAGATGGTCCAGATGGGGTGGACAGAATGAGAAGAGATCTGGATAAACTGGCAAAATGGTCAGAAGAGTGGCAGCTGGGGTTTAACTCAAAGAAGTGCAAGATCATGCACACAGGGAAGAGAAATCCTAAAGCTACATATCGGTTGGGAGGGGAGTTGCTGGCAGTCACAAGGGAAGAAGGAGACTTGGGCATCATCATCACAGATGACCTGAAATCATCCAAGCAGACCACTAAAGCAGTAGGTAAAGCTAGAGGGATGTTGGGGTGTATTAATATGGGCATCACAAGTTGTAAAAAGGAGGTAATAATCCCTTTTTACAAGACACTGGTTAGGCCCCATCTGGAGTACTGCGCGCAGTACTGGAGGCCGCACCTGCACAAGGACATTCACCAAATTGAGGCAGTCCAGAGAAGGGCAACCAAAATGGTGCAGGGACTGCGTCAGAAAAGGGAAGGGAAGGGGAAATTTGTTTAACTAGGAAATGCACACTAAGCTGAAGCTTGTTTCCAGGTGTGACCTGGGAGCACAAGGAAGTTAAGTGATTTGCTCAGGGTCACACAGTATGCAAGTGGGGGTTATAGGATTCAAACCCAGGTTTCCAGGTTTGCAGCTCAGAGCCCTAAACCTCTGTGCTATACTGCCTCAACATAGAACATCAACATCAGAAAACATATGAGGACAGATTAACAGAGCTCAATATGTATACCTTAGAAAAAAGGAGGGAGAGGTGATATGATCAAAACATTCACACATCTTAAGGGCATTAACAAGGTGAAAGAGTCTAACATGTTTCAATATAAGAAAAATAGCAGGACAAGAGGACACAGCATGAGATTAGAGGGAGGCTGATTAAGGGGTAATGTGAGGAAGTTCTTTTTCATAGAAAGGGTGGTGGATACATGAAACGGCCTAGCTCAGGAAGTGGGGGATATGAATACAGTGCAGAGCTTCAAACAGGCATGGGATAGGCATAAGGGAGCAATACAGATGAGTATGACTAGATAGGCCATTGACAAAGTAAAGACCTATGGCACATTCATAAGGTAGAAAAAACGGGCAGACTGGATAGACCTTGTGGTCCTTATGTGCCGTCAACTTCTATATTTCTATGTTATGGCTGGGAACAGGCAGGGATGAGGAGAGAGAGGTAAGGTGCCTTCTAGATGCCACAGCTCAAAGGAGTATCCTAGGGATTACTGGGGAAGGAAGGAAGGAAGGAGCACTGGATGTCATTGTCCATTTGGGGACAAATGACCAGGCTAGGGAGGAGCCAGAAAAAGTCCAGGAGGAGTTCAGGAAATTGGGAAGGGATCTTGTACAATTAGCACAATCTGTTACTTTCTCAGAGGGGCTACCTGTCCATGACAAAGGGGATGACAGGAATCTCTGCACCAGGAACTTCAGCATATGGTTAAGGAAATGGTGCAGAGAGAAGGGAGTTGTATTCTCTGGAGACTGGAACTCCACCTGTAGGGATGGAGGCCTGCACAAGGCCGACAGCTTGCATCCATCCAGGAAGGGAACTGGCACCCTCAGTGAACAGTTTAAATGTTACATTGTGAAGCATTTAGACTAGCGGAGGGGGCAGGTGGAAAAAGGCAGGAGGTCATAGACTGCCCCCCCCCACACACACATGAGTTTACAGGGTCAGCAGGGAGAATCCTAAGGGTGGGGAAATCTAAAAGGAACAAATACAGATAGGGATCCAAGAGGTAGAGGGGAGGAGAGAGGGGAAGGAGAACAGTGGAAGAAATAGGGAAGGGAAAAAGAGCAAGATGAGGGGAGATGGTGGCACAATCTGGAGAGCCATGTGTGCAAATGTTCGAAGTTTGGGCAACAAAATGGCAGACCTAGAGGCTACCATGGCAGTAGAGGACCTGGACATAGTTGCAATTACAAAAACCTAGTGCACTGAGAACCAGGACTGGGATGTAGCCATACCAGGGTATGCTTTTTTCAGGAGAGACAGAGTAGGAAAAAAAGGAGGAGGAGTGGCTCTTTATGTGAGGCAAGACATAAATGTCACAGAAATACAAGGAGTAAAGGGAGAAGCAGAGGTTCTTTGGGTCACCCTGGAGACAAAAAAGGGTGCTACTATTCGAACAGGGGTGATCTACAGACCTGCAGCACAGGGGAGGAAGTGGATAAGGATACGGGAAAATAAATTTTTGATGTATGTTTACTAGCAGAACTAACAGTATTCAAATGCGAATAATTGTAAAATGAAAAATTATAGCATGGTACTGTGAACACAAAAGTTATTCAGCACAAAAATATCTACAAAATGAGTGGTGTTTAATTTATAGCTACATCTTATTTTTTTGTATAATTGTCAAAAAACAGCAGAAAATTGAATTTGTTTTAAATTTTTCAACAAACAAAACCAAATAACTTTAAAACGAAAAATGATAGCACGGAACTGTCAGCACAAAATTAGTTCAGCACAAAAATATCTACAAATGAGTGGTATTTCAATCATAGATACCTTTCAATTTTTTATAATTAGCAAAAAAAAAAAACAGCAGAAAATTCAATTTTTTTCAGCTTTTCAACAAATAAAAGCAAGTAAAAACAAAAAATGATAACATGGTACTGTGAATATGAAATTTATTCAGCACAAAAATATCTACAAAAGGAGTGGTGTTTCATTTATAGATTTCTTTTAGTTTTTTAATAATTAGCAAGAAATGGCAGAATATTCTTTTTTTTCACTTTTGAAATACAATGCAAATAACTTTAAAACAAAAAACGATAACATGGTACTTTGAGCACAAAAGTTGTTTAGCGCTAAAATATCTACAAAATGAGTGGTTTCATTTATAGATACCTTTTAGATTTTTTATAATTAGCCAAAATTAGCAGGAAATTCAATTTTTTCCCACTTTTTGGAGGTTCTGTATGGCATAAATGGAATAAGCTACCCCCTACTGGAAATATTGTTGATGTTTTTGTTCTCATGCCAATTGACCTGATGACATCACTTGTGGCTTCGTCACTTGTGATGTCATCGGGTCAATTGGCTCACACTTCCCAGGTGGTTGATGGCACTCAGCTGCACCTCATGCCTTACAACCCACCTCACAACCCATCTGGAGTGTGCGGTAATATAGATAACCCACAAAGTGTACCACAATGCATCTACTACTCCAGGACTTCTATACCAGTGGCGAACATCCAGCATTGACAAATGCTTGCTTCTTTTGTAATCTGATTTCACACGGTTGCAGTGGATGTCGTTATGCTGTGCCAGTCATTTAAAAAAAACAACTGCTGAGTAGCACAGTAACCAGTCAAATTCTTTGCTTACAATACCTTGTTATAAGTCCATTAGGCATGTAAAATAAATAAATAAATACAAAAATTAAAGCTCTTAAAAAGATTTAAAGGGACACTGTCAACCCCCTTAGGCATCAAAGCATCTCTAGTTTAAAAAACATCTTTTATTATAGTGTATGGTAGAACACTGTCTTTGTTCTAGGTAAAAATCGATACCTAAAACAAGGTTGTTGTGCTGCAGTAGCTACATCATCATAGTTGGTGTACTGCATTAGATACGTAGCTACTGCAGCACAACAACATGAAACGTGTTCACGCATGCATGTTCTGTAACTGGAGCATGTTTGTGCATGTGTGTTCTGCAAACATTGGCACTTCCTTAAACGGCTGCAGCAATGAGAGGTGGACCCAGAGCAGAGTGCCATTGAGAAATGAAATTAGAGGGGGACCCGGAGCAGAGTGCCATTGGGAAATGAAATGAAAAAGTAAGGAGTCTGCATGCATATTTTTAACTAGAGTCTTGTTTTTCTTGTAAGGTGGACCATACACTATAAAAGACAATGTATGGTCCACTATCCACAACACAAGAATGTGTATCCTTGAGGTAGCCATGGCAGCCAAAACCTCTCGAGCCTCGCTCTTGGAGTTTACATGGTTGCCATGGCTATGTTTTGAGGGACACACATGCTTGTTGTGTATAGTAGACCATACCTTATCTTCTATATTGCTCACATTTTGTAGAGATTGCTGGCATAGCTGGTAGTTTGATTATGGTTCTTTTTTTCTTTTTAGAAGTGAAAAACAGGCTGCCCACTATACTGGTGTTACCACACAAAAACTTGCTAGTTTATAGCCCTTGACCAATGCCTACTGCATCTTTCCTGGACTTGGGAATACTCGCAACACAGTCTTGACACTTGAGATGCAGTGAAAGGAGGGGAGACTGTTGCATGATAACTGGTTGTACTGTTTGGGTGTATTCTTAATGTTAAGAAAGCATGCAAAAAGAGCAGATCAAGGGTTTGAAACAAAAAAGGCTGCATATAATTACACCAATTGCATGCATTTCAGTTCTACTAAGAGAGGAGGCAGATAAAACAACCAGCAACATTAATGAATTTTAGAGAATGTAAGCAATCATAAAATGTGGGATTTCAGCTTAAAATAATATGAAGCAAAAAGGGTTAACAGTGGCCCTTTAAAAAAATACCAGAAATCATGGTTTGGATTTGGAATTCTGACTATTGGTATCTCTGGTCCAAATATTCTTAGCTGCAGATTACAGGCTTGCCCTTCTCTAATACTAGATGGATTCAAACAATTGTCATAAAGTCAAACTACAACTTGTGATTAATATTCTATCATTTTTAAGGAGGAATGGAAGATGGCCAGAAAACTGATGACGGTAGCACATGCTGTCCCTCGCTGAATGTCAAAGCTGTCGATACTTACGGGGAGTGGGTGACTCTCTGGGACAAGCAGTTCACTGCGCTGAATATTCCTCACCTGCGCTCCCACACACTGGTGCACACTGACCCCTCTGACAAAGTAAGGCCCAAGTGCTGTGTTATTCTGTGGTACAGTGCTTAATTAGTGCTTACTTGTTTATTGCAAACATAGAACTTCATAATATCTTGCTTGCTTGCTTGCTTCTTGTTCTTTTTTTGTGGAGTTTCTTATTTTTCATAGCTGTATGGGAGTTTTCAGCCGTGGCAGCAATGTTGTAAAGGCACCCCGAGTTTAGTTAATTTCCAGCAGTTGGGCAAAACATGATCTCTGAGCAATGTTACAATTACTAACTAGGGGGAGGGGGTGGAATTAGATTAACTGAGATTGCCATTGCTACTAGTTCCAATTTATTCCTAAGAATTTATTTTAAACCCACTATTTGTCTATTAATAGAAACAGTTATTTCTCTCCTACCCTAGCCATTGTCTTTCTGCATCATCTGTAAAGCATTTCAGCTCATACAGGAAAATTGTTCTTGCAAATCCTTGGCCTCCCAGTTCCTATAAGATCCAGAGGCAAGTGAAAACTCACGCTGTGGTGGTGCAGGGAGTGGGGCGCTCCTGAGGGCCAGGCAGCTCCGTTCAGTGACAGCAATCACAAGTTGCAGCAGCACCCAATAGATTCAAACATTGGTGCTAGAGTGAGCTGTTAGCAATTACTCACTACTTGCTAACAGCTCATTTTAGCACCAGAACTTGTGCATGAAATGATGTTTATTTTGGAATAAAATTCTCAGTTCTGAGCAGAAGTCGGGGTCTACCTGCTGAAGCTACTGAGTGTTGCTGGAACTTGTGATTGTCCTTCCACCACCTAAGTCACTGGCGGGTTGACATACAGTATGCAATGCACTCTCTGTCTTGTGGAGGAAGAACTACAGAAGATGGCTTCACAGCATCCCCATGAGCAGGGTTATAAACACGATTTGGCAGGGTGTAACAGTGGAGACTGCAACCCAACACCTCATAGTCAAACTCAGGTGCTGCACTCTATTAGTGTTAAATATGCGGTAACAGGTTGACCTATGGGGGAAAGGGGGTTTCTGACCCACCCCGAAAAGGTCACAGGCTATTTAGGAGCAGATGGCAACACAAAATTAGTACTTGTTTATATTACCTTTTTGAGTGAGTAATGCTCAGATGGACTCCTTGAATATGCCGCCTTCTTTTTCTGTTCTATTTCACTGTTGCTGCTCCAAAATTTTCAGAGTTGCAGCAGTTCACAGGATGCAGCATAATGTTATTTGAGCCAAGGCACCATTTTCTCCTGCTACCAAACAAACAAAAAAAAAACCCCTAAGCATAGAAACACAGAAACACAGAAATACAGACAGTGATGGCAGAAAAAGACCAATGGTCAATCTAGTCTGCCGAGTTCCCCATTTTGCCCTGAGACCAACTATCTCTCCAGGGTCTTCGTCCTCCTGATCCTTCCCCCCCATTCCCCTCTTCAGCTTCTGCTGCCCTGAGCAACCACTATACCCTTCATTCTATCCCAACTGTGCTTGAGCCCACCAACAGTTTTAACACCCACCACTTTAGCAGGTAGACTGTTCCATGGCCCTACCACCCTTTCTGTAAAATAATACTTTGTCATGTTTTTTCTGAGCCACTCTCCTGTCAGTTTCCACTCATGTCCACGTAACTGTGAACTTATTAATTCCTTTTAGAAACTTGAAGGTCTCTATCATGTTTTCCCCTTCCTTCTGGTCTCCATCGAGTACATGTTGAGTGCCTTGTGGCGTTCCTCATAGGATCTGCCCTGTTGACCCTGAATCATTTTTGTTACCCTGCACTGCACTATCTCCAGCCTGTCTCTATCCTTCCTGAGGTGAGAACTCCAGAAATGGGCACAGTGCTCCAGGTGTGGCCTTACTAAGGATCTATATTGGGGAAGTATTACCTTTCGCTATTAATACCCCTCTCAAGCCGGCCCAGTGGCATTGAGGGTTGAGGCACTGGACGCTACACCTCGTGCCACGCCGGTGACCCAGGTTCGGGAACGAGCTGGGGCCACCGGGGGTTGGCAGGGAAGGGAAGGGATTGAGCATCCAGTGGACAGCTCTCCCTTTCCTGGGGAGGGTTCAGGGGATGCACCACTCTGTAGCAGCACCTGGCAGTGGTCAAGTGCAGCACAGTCTGGTGGTGCACGCTGTAAGGGGGGAGGAGCTCGGCAGGTGGTGGCATGCTGTGCCCAGCCACCATTGCATGTCCGAGCCCTCGGGGAAGAAAAAAACAGAAAAGCCCTCTGCAGAGCCGAGAGATGATGGAGACCCCAGGGGGAAGTCCACATCCCACTGCCAACCCAGAGCACCAGTAGACTCCACGGCCCAACCCGACGCCAGGTAGGCCCCTCTAATTACAGCAAAGGCCACTGAGGGAGGGCGGGCCCACCCCGGCGGATGATCCAAGGGGCTGGACCTGCCTGGTTAGTCGGGGGAGGACACTGGCAAGTGAGGGTTCAGGCTGGGAGTAGAGATTTAGCCAAGTGGGTACTCTGGAAGGATGCCCGGCTCTGCAGAGTAAGAAATAAAGATTTAAAAAAAATACTTACATCCCTCTTGATACATCCCAGCATCCTACTCACTTTGCTGCATGCCTTGGTGCACAGATTTGATTGTTTAAGGGACTCACTGATGATAAATCCAAGGTCCCGTTCCCTAGCCATAATGCTGAGCCTCACCCCACCCATCCAGTACTCTGCCTTGGAGTTCTTATGTGCATCACTTTGCACTTCTTGGTGTCATTGGTGTTGAATTTCAACTGCCAAACCTTAGACCATCCCTCTAGCTTTTGCATGTCACTCTGCAGTTCCCTGATTCCATTGTCACTATCCACCCTCCCACAGAGCTTAGTGTCATCTACGAAGAGACACAGCTTGCCCCGGATACCCTCACCAATGTTGCTAATGAACATGTTGAAGAGAATCGGTCCCAGAACAGATCCCTGTGGTACCCTGCTCATGATCTCCCTCTCTCCTAAATTGACCCTGTAGACTACACCTCTCTGCTACCTCCTCTTTAGCCAATTACCTATGACCTCAGCTGCACCCAGATCTTCCATCTTCTTCAGCATGTGTCTGTGAAGCACCAGGTCGAAAGCTTTGCTGAAGTCAAAGTGCAGCAAATCCACAGCATGGTCCATATCCAATTCCCTCATTACCCAGTCAGAGAAAACTATCAGGTTACTCTGACAAGACCTCCCTGCCATGAACTTGTGCTATTTACTATCCTGGAGCCCATTGTTCTCCAAGTGATCTACAAATTCTTCTTTGACCGGTGACTGCATCAGCTTCCCTACAATAGAGGTAAGACAGACAGGTCTGTGGTTCCCTGAATGATCCTTCTCCCCCTTCCTTATGAAGTACAAGTATGTCTGCCACCTTCCAATCCTTCAGAATTACCCCCATCCTAAGAGAGCTGTTGAATAGTCCAACCAGGGGTTTGAAAAAGGACAGAAGTCTGAAATGTGTCAAGGCATTTTTATTGTTTTAAATGGCACTGGAATAAAAATGGACCATTTTTTCACAAATATAGGAGCCAGGGCTTCAGTTAATTCCATTTTTGGAGTATTAGACTTCCAAAAATTAGACAAAAACTTCCAAAATAAAGGGGGAGGAAGTCATTGACTTCCAAATGTGGAACAAAATAATAAAATTGGATGATTTCCAAAACTGAAGGTACAGAAGCCAAGGAATAATGAATTGTTCTACAAGAAATTATATTTTACCACTTATATATATTTACAGCCATAAATAATTCCTTCCTGGAATATTGACTTTCAAACAGTGTTATCTGGAAAGTATCTTGACTTCCAAAAAATTGGAATGACTTCCAGATTTTGACTCACGGAAGTATTAGACTTCCTCTAAAAATAAATTAACTGAACCCCTGAAAGGACCCTCATCTTTCATTGCATATAGGTGGTGAGTGCTAGATCAGCCAGTTCTGAGGCCTGCTCCCTGAGTAACCACAGATGCAACCCTCTGGGTCCCAGGGCCTTATCTGTTTTTAGTGCTTCCAGCCCTTTCTTGATTCTTTAGCTTGTAAATATTGGCTACGTCATCTCAGCCCCCCCCCCCGAGTGGCTGTTTGATGCTACTCTCTGGTGAGTGTCCACCGTGCTCCTTAGTGAAAAGCGGAGCTAAAGTAATTAGTAAGGAAGACGGCCTTTTACCCATTCTCCTCAATCACCCTACTTCCCTCTGCTAACCTTAAGATTCCCCCTCCTTTTTTCCTGTTTTCCCTAATATATTGGAAGAACTGTTTTTCTCTGCTCTTGAACCCTTCCACAATACACAGCTCTGTAACTGCTTTTTCCTTCCAATGCGCCCTCCGTGCCTCCCTATTTTTCAGTATATATTCTCCCCAGTTTTCCTCCCCCTGCTTTTCTTTATACATGTATAAAGTCTTTTTCTTTGTCATCACCACTTCCTGAACTCTTATGAGAACCATAACAGTATCTTGAACCTGTTTGTTTTGGTTACCATTTTATGCATAACTTAGATGCCTTGAGAATGGCTCCCTTAATTGCCCCTATCACTCTTTCACCTGCCATGTTGTCCATCCCGACTAACTTCCCTGATCATGTTGAAGTTTGCCCTTCTGAAATCCAAAACTTCTGCTCTCTATTAGCGTTTTCCAGCTCCTAGGGCAAGTTCAAACCAAATGGAATTATGGTTGCTGTTCCCAAGTGGCTCTCCGTCCTATTCTCACAGCTCCACTCACCTCCAAGTGGGTGAGCACCACATCAAGAATTGTAATCTGCCTTTTGGATTCCTTAACTAGCTGTACCAGCAGACAGTCCTGGAAGGCATCCAGCAAGGGCTGACTTCTGGTGCTCATGGTCACTATGATATCCCAGTCGACGTCTGGCAGGTTCAGATCACCCACCACCACTACTTCCCCTTTTGCCACCCCTCTTTCAAGCTCTTCTCTGAGCTCTCTGTCTCTCTCTTCCTCTTGCTGCACAGGTTTACAGATCACCCCCAAGTGCAGTTTCTTGCCAGAGGCTGCCATAAGTTGCACCCACAGTGACTCAGCCTCTCAATTATTACCCCATGCACAGATTTTCTGCCACCTCAATGCCCTCCTTAATAAAAAAGGGAAGGGGAAATTGTTTAACCAGGACCATGAAATGGGTAGAAAAAATGCTGAATTCTGATTGGCTGAGAGCTTGTTTCAGCTGGGGTGTTATCCCAGCACAATGGCCCAGATGAAAGTAATATGTTTACAAAAATTCATAAAATTTACTAAACATTACCCATTTTATAATCGCAATAAGGCACTCCAGGGGGTGCTTTATGTTGGGCTAATGGCCCTTCTTGGGTGGTGAAAGCACTCAGCTATGCCTTGTGTGTCAACCCACCTGAGGTGGGCCATTTTCCCACCATAACGCCCTCCCCCATCATGCCTTATTGCTTAAGAGGCACACTAGTGGAGCTTGCTTCCAGGTGTGACCTGGGAGCACAAGGAAGTTAAATGACTTACTCAGGGTCACACAGTATGCAAGTGGGGACTGATAGGATTCAAACCCAAGTCTCTAGGCTTGCAGCTCAGTGCCCTTAACCACTACGCTATTCTAGACCCCAGAGTCAGTTGAAAAACCAATTATGTCTGACTTACATTATGACTGATTATTTCAACTAGTTTAAAATTTAAGACTGCGATTCACTAAAGAAAATCCGATCAATTTTTCTCAACTTCCAACATAACAAAGCCACATAAACAGCCTTATACCTTGGTGGGATGCTGCTCTACACTCATGAAGCCAACTAAACAGGCTTAGACCAGCCATGGCGTGGGTTGCAGCAGTAGCAGTACACCCTGTGCAAACTCATATCAATAACTCAGGGTGTGGGATGCTGCTGTACTCCCCCCCCAAAGCAAAACCACATACCCAGCCTTGTTGTATCCAGTGTGGAATGCTTATTTATGTATTTATTTATTTATTTATTTATCATATCAGAATTGCAAACCTTTGAGTCAGAGACTCTTTTACAAAGGCTGTACATCAGTAGACATACAGACATTAGACAGAGTAAAACAACAGCATATACACAACAAATTACATTTAGTTACATGAGGTACATTGCAGCAACAAGCAGGTTGCATGGTCATAAAGCACATAAAGGGTTTACACTGAAAACAAATATCCATTCATGATGGGGAGAAGTGGTGGGACAGGAGCGCCTGAGGCGGATTAGCAGGACAGGTGCCTCTAGGAGACCTAAGACTGTTGTCAATGGAACTTGTAGTTGAGAAGGCTGTAGTTGGGGAGTGTCAGAGCCAAGGTATTGGGTAGGATGTGGGGGGGGGGTAGAGGGCAGGGTGGCAGACCATGACTGAGAGCTAAAGGTTTGGTTAGAGGCAGTTGCAGGCTCCTTCGCTACGTATATATTCCCTGAGAAGGTGTTTGAAACTGTCAATTTTCGCTTCACTGAGGATGGTATTGGGGAGGGCATTTAACCAGAGAGGGGCCCTGTAATGAAAGGTTCTTTGGCCCAAGGCTGATCTGCAGCGGGGAACCTGGAAGAGTGATTTATTGGAGCTATGGGTACATTTTGGGGTGGAAACAGGCTGCAGAAGGGGTGCGAGGCTGTGGGGGGGCAAGACCATTAATGATTTTCTTTGCGAAGAGGCAGGTCTGGTATTTAAGCCTCCCATCAAAATCAAGCCAATTTGTAAGACTGTAGAGAGAGCAGGTGTGGGTCAAACATTCACAGCCAGTGGCAAGATGACAAGCCTTGTTTAGTGATACCCTAATTCTTTTTAGGGCAGTGGTGTAGGCAGCTCCATACCCCAGTATCCCAAAATCAATGAGGGACAGGATGGATGATGAGACAGCAAGCTGTAGAGCTTCAGGTGTGAGACAGTGCTTGTGGTGGTGCAGTAGGCCAATGCGGGCGTTTACAGCAGAGCTAAGGAGACAATGTGTTCATGATAGTTTAGAGCAGAGCAGAGGATTACCCCAAGGTATTTAAAGGAGTTTACCTTTTCCAGGTTTAGAACTGAGAATTTGCAGGGGGAGACCGCTATGTTTGTTCTGGGAGTTAGCAAACAACATTGCTTTTTTTTGTTTTATATAGTTTAGGACCAGATGGTGCTCGGAGAACCATGACTCATCTTCTTTGAAAGACTGTTGGAATGACTGTTGTATGTTGCACTACTGCAGCACATCCCTGAAGCTTCACGCTACATACACAACCTTAGACCCTGGTGTTTGTTACTGCAATAGTACACCTTTAAATCAACATAAACAGCCTTAGACCCATCACCCTTCGGTGAGCCGCTACATCCCGCCCCATCCCTGAAGCCATATAAACAGCACACAGCCTTATAGACCCTGGTGTGGGATGCTGCAGTACAGTGACCAGCCCGCCCTGCCTAAATCTGAGTCACCATAATCTCTCACTTTTTTTTTATATTGTCTGTTTATGCCCCCGTCTCTCCACGGATGCCACACTCTTCCGGGTATCCTATGCTTTCTCTGCCCACCCCCGTTAACTCTCGGAGGGCCGCCAGACCTTCCCCCATTCTGCCTTGGCCTACCCCCCCAGGTGGGGAGGAGGAGGATCACGGGACGTCCCCCTCCAGTCCATTAGTGAGTGTCGGGCAGTCTGAGCGGCTCCTCACGAGAGCCGGGTTATGGGGTCTGGGTGCTGGATCCCTTCTATGCCAGCATCTGTGGGGCTTTTTCCTTGTTCTTGTGCCATCCCTCAGGACATCGGCTCACTGGAGGAGCCAAGGAGCGGAGCACATCGCAACGTGCAAGCGCTCCGGCTCCCAGCTGGTATCCTCCCACCTGTTTCATGCCATCCTGCTGAACCTCCACCCACAGTCACCCAGGTGGCAGTAGAGTGGCGGGACATGCAACCCACTCTCCCCGGAGGAGGAGAGCGGTCTGTGGGCACTCGATTCTCCTCCCCTCAGCCAGACCTCCAGCCGCTCGAGTCCGTAATCTCTCACTTTTGTTTAATTTTCTGTACACACCACCAGTCACTCTGTCCAGCAGACAGCCAACCAAAGCAGGCCTGTAGCCCACTGCTCTGGCCTCAGCCAGTTCAGTTGCCAAAAAAAAAAAAACATCACTGTCATAAACACACTCGGCAGGTCAGGCCCTCTGCTCCCACAGTGCCAACCTCCGAGCGCATTAGTGTGAACACATAACAGACAGGGTAACCCGCCTGTCTGCTTGTGGGTCCAAATCACCTTTGATCTCAAGTTCTGGGGGGATTCAAACTGTGAACCTTATGCTAGCGTACCCAAATGTACAGGCTCAGATAATATTCTCTTCGGGGGGATGCAATATATCTTTCGCCTAAGGGCACCTAACTAGGTATCCAAAATGAACCCTTTAAAGCTCTACAAAAGACCTTAGGTATATTCTTACCTTTTCCCAGTTTAGTAACATCATCAAGCTTTTGAACAGTTTTTTGTCAGTCTTAACCCTCTATACGTCACATGTAAAAAAGAACTGGCAGACCTAGGCAGTCTTTCAAAATAAAGATTTTACTAAAGATGATAAAAATATGAAAAATGTAAACACAGAACAATATATCAAAGAGCATACAATCATTTAAAAGAAAACAAGGAAAAGTGCAAAACAAAAACTCCTACCACAATGCATTTAGACTTTTTCTATCTAATGTATTACCTCTATAGTGCTTATAGTTATATCAGACAGCTGTCTCTGTCTAGAGTCCCAAGACGGTATGTCAAAAAGATCAGACACCAGTATTAGTTTAAACTGCGTCTCTCCACACCCCTTCTGTGAGTCATCTAGCTCCTCCTTTTAGAACCAAAAAAATACAAACATGATTTCCTGTCAGGAGATGTTTTAAATAATGTGACTTCAGCAAAAACTAATTTCCCAAATTATGACAGTCTTTAATTGAGCCTTTCCTTTGAACTGGAGGCTGGTTTCTTATTTTTCCCAAGGAACATCAAAGGTTTTTACAACTCTGCCATATGTCACTTAGGTGCAAATATAGACAACAGGAATCAGCTAAATGATGTCCTGTTTCTGAAGTCATAAAATGTATATTTTAGTTTCCCAGCTTCAGAGGCAGGAGGTCATAAAAAGGCCATAAAATGCAACTTCTCAAGGAAATTAATTACATTACAGAGATCTCCTGGTCGGTTCTCGTAACTGAAACCTGGGGGGGGCACCCATGGAGGACAGACTCACATACTATATTTTTATATTACAAATATCATGCAGCAAACATAACCAGCTGGCCAAGCGTCACAATCCTCCCTACCTAGACTGAATTTGGGGGCTCTATCCCCTGCATGTGATGAGCTTTACAAATTAGTTCACTCCTCATAGAGACGCGACAGCCATCTATGTTCTGATTGGTCGCTCCATCCCTATGTAAGAGCGTCATGTCATTCCCTTGCAAGGCAAGACTCCATCTTAATAGTCTACCATTAGTTTTTCCCATTTGTGTCAGCCAAACCAGGGGGTTGTGGTCAGTTTGTACCTCAAAATTCTGCCCATATAAGTATGGCTCTTACTTCTAAAGGGCCCATACTATGGCAAGACACTCTTTTCCACAGTAGAGTAAGCCTGCTCTCTGGGAAGTAACTTTTTACTCAGGTACACTACAGGGTGATCTTTCCCTTGGCAGGATGTCAGACTCAGTACTGCCCCAATACCCATGTCTTAGGTGTCAGTCTGGACTATAAAGGGTCTGCTATAGTCGAGACTTGTCAATACAGGAGCACTGCACAGTGCCTCCTTCAGCCTGGTAAAGGCATTTTCACAGCTGGTTCCCAGGTAATTTTCTTAGGCATCCTTTTCTTTACCAGCTCAGATAGGGGAGCAGCCAGGGCACTGTAATTGGGTACAAATTTCCTATAGTACCCTGCTGTCCCTAGAAAACTACTGATCTGCTTCTGCATTTCTGGTCTGGGCCACTCCTTGATCACCTCTCTGTTTACTTGGTTAGAACAGAGCTGTCCCTGGCCTACAACATGCCCGAGGTATGCTACTTCTGCCATGGCCACCTGGCACTTCTCAGCTTTGATAGTGAGCCCAGCCCTCTGTATCCTGCCCAGCACTTCCCTAAGGTGGGACAGGAGTTCCTCCCAGCTGGCACTAAAGATGGCAGTGTCATCCAGGTATGCAACGGCGTACTTCTCAGCACCATTTAAAACCTGGTTCACCAACATTTGGAAAATGGCCGGGGCATTCATCATTCGGAAAGGCATTACTTTAAATTCAAATAAGCCCATCGGAGTGATGAAGGTCGACCTCTCCCTAGCTCTGTCAGTTAACTCTACCTGCCAATACCCTTTTGTCAGGTCAGTAGTCGTAAGGTAGGTGGCCCCCCAACTTGTCCATGAGTTCGTCCGTCCGGGGCATTGGGTGGGTGTCTGACTTCGTGACTGCATTCAGTCCATGATAGTCCACACAGAAATGAGTAGAACCATCTGACTTGGGCACAAGGATTATGGGTGAGGCCCAGGGGTTGTGGGATCTCTGGATTACCCCTAAATTCAGCATTTCCTCCACCTCCCTCCTAATGTCCTTTTGGGCAGCCTCAGACACCCGATATGCTGTCTGCTGTATGGGTGTCTGTGTCCCTGTCTCCACATTGTGCATTGCTAAGGGGGTTAATCCAGGCTTGGCACTAAACAGTGGGACCTAGTCTGCCAAAAACTTCCCTTACTTCCTGGATCTTGTCTGGGGCCAGCTGGGGAGACAATTTAACTGCCTCCACAGATGACTCCCGCATGCTTTCTTCCAGGAACTCCAGAAGGGGGTCTCCTTCATCCATCCCCTCCCCAGGACTACATACTGCAAACACGTCAGCCCTATTAGCATATGGCTTCATCACGTTGACATGGTTCATT
Organism: Neoceratodus forsteri; assembly: GCA_016271365.2. Classification (NCBI taxonomy): domain Eukaryota; kingdom Metazoa; phylum Chordata; order Ceratodontiformes; family Ceratodontidae; genus Neoceratodus; species Neoceratodus forsteri. The sequence goes on along the minus strand of CM057459.1, from coordinate 1,277,788,424 downwards.
CTTTCTGCATGTCTTCTGTCAGGTAACTCTATGATATAGTTCATGTCATTTACCTTCCTAACTACTTTGTACAGTCCTGCCCACTCAGCCTACAACTTGTCCTTCCAGACCAGAATAAGGACCATGACTTCCTAACCCACTGTGTACGAGTGAGCTCTGGCTCTGTGGTCGTACCACACTTTTTGTTTCTGTTGGGCAGCTGCCAGATTGCTCTGGGCTGTCCCCATAAGCTCCTTCAGCCTTTCCTTAAACCTAAGGACGTAATCCACTATGAAAGTTCCCTGGGTGGCATGCTTGCCTTCCCAGTTCTCCCGGATCAAGTCTAGGGGCCCACGTACCTGGTGTCCATATAAGAGCTCAAAGGGGGAAAAATCCTGACAACTCTTGGGGCACCTCCCTGTACACAATCAACAGGTGGGGAAGGTATTTCTCCCAGTCCCTCCCATGTTGTTCAGCAAACACTTGGAGCATTGACTTCAGGGTACTGTTAAATCTTTCCACAAGCCCATTGGCTTGCAGGTGATAAGGTGTCGTGTGCCTCTACACCACCCCACACTTCTCCCACAAACATTTAATCAGGTCTGACATGAGGGAACCCCCTTGATCGGTGATAATCTCCTGCGGAAACTCAACACGGGAGAAAATCCCAAGTAAGGCATCTGCCATTTTGTCTGTCCTCAGTGAGGATAGGCTGACTGCCTCTGGATACTGGGTGGCATAATCCACCACAGTCAGGATAAACCTCTTCCCTGAGGAGCTGGGGGTATTCAAAGGCCCCACAATATTTAATTTTTATTTAGTTTTTGTTAACCGGGTAGGTGCAGTAGCCATAAAATGACTATTTTCAGGCACGACCCGGGAGAGTACAACAAAAGGAGAACAGTTGAACAACAGCAACATGGGTACAATAGTACAAAATAGAGGAACAGTACAGCAGTGCTACAAAAATACAGTGGGTAGAAACAACAAAAAATAATGGCAAGCATTATACAGATAATGGCAGTAAGATATATAATAAGTGCAGAAACCATGGACCCAACCTGTGGAGTGAAAGGGTTAATAAGATAGTAAGGTTATATAGAGAGAAATGTGAGGAATGTTCAAATATAACAAGAAAGACTGACAGAAGGAAGTTCAGGGGTGGTAACTGGCAAAACAACAGTGGATGGTCAGCAACAAGGTTCAAGAAGGAAGAGAGCTAGTAGTCAAGAAGTTATTTACAAAGAGAGGGAAAAATATGGGGAGCGGAAGAGGAGACAGTCTTGGAGCTGGATTAGAGCAGGGGTGACATTACTGGTAAGTCTCAGGAGCTTCAGGTTGGGTCAAAGCATATACATGTATATCCATTCCCACCCTCTGGAATGGCTCCTCCACTATGGGCAATGGAATTAGGGTGGCTTGGGTTTTCTTACCTGTCTTCCCTATTTCTTGGCACCGGTGACAAGACCTGCAATGCTCCTTCACCTGCTGGGTGAAGTTGGGCCAATAGAAAATCTGGGCCAACCGCTGCGTAGTGTGCACAATTCCCAGATGACCAGACAAGGGAATATCATGTGCAATCTTAAGCAACTGCTCAAGATACCCTTGGGGAATGACAAGCTGCCTGCCTATCACCCCTCCCTCTGTCTTAGCATCCTGAGTATACATCAGTCCATTTTCCCAGTAAACTTTATGTTTACCGTCACCTCCCTGTGCTCTGTCAGAGTCTGCCCAAACCCTCAGCTTCTCCAGACTAGGGTCACTTTTCTGAGAAGCTGAAAACTCCTTACACATTCCCAAGGCACGGGACAGGTCCCATTCAGTCTCTAAACTAGGGTCCCTAGCACTAGCGTCAGGGCACTCAGGATCACTGCCATCCCTAACCCTCTGAAAATGGGCCACCCCCCTTCTTCGGAGTAACCCTCTGTAGCTGTGTGGTTAACTGCTACTGGAGACATTTCAACCCCCTTTTCATTAGTCTCCCTATCAGGAGACACAGGCTGTGGAACCAGCCTCCCAGTGGTTTCCACAATGGCTTCCGTGGAGTCCATGGAACTACAATTTTCCCTTGCCGCTTGGCTACTGGTAACTGCACACACCATCCCCTGTTTGAGATTGTTGCCAAGGATGACATCAACTGCTAAAGTTTTGGCTACAGCCACCTGTTGCACAGTTCCCACTGTTTCACCCCAGTCTAGGAGAACACTAGCGAGTGGCAATGTTTTCTCCTCACCAGTGAAGTCTTGTACAGTTACAAATTCATTTTGTATAAGCTGTCCAGGCTCTACTAGATCCCCTTTTACCAATGTCAGGGATGCCCCTGTGCTCCTTAACCCTTGTGTCTGTACACCGTTCACCGTGACTGGGTGCATGTGTTCCCTTATGTTCATAGGCATGCTTCCAGGGACACATAAACAACCCACTTCTTTCCTAGCCCCATGTTGTGTATTGCTCGTCCTTTTGGGACACTGTCTGGCAATATGCCCAGTTTCTTTACAAACCCAAGATTCGTTTATTTTCTCAGACAAATCTTTTCTTTGAACCCTGGGCTAACTGGTTTTGGTGGAGGCAGTGAGGGTTTTAGCTGCCCTGAAGGCGCGTTTTTCCCTTTCTGCGCTGCCATGCCTGCCCCATTCACTCTCAGAGCAGGTCTGCTCTTGGCATAGCAGTCCAAGACTTCAGCAGCCTCTTGCACTGTTTTGGGATCTCGGTACTTCAGCCAGGTTTTCAGCTCTACTGGGCATGCCCAGAAAAACTGTTCTAACAAAATAACATTTTCAATTTTATCTTCAGAGTTTGCTTCAATTCCCTCCCACCAACATTTTAAACATTGACGTTGTTTCATGGCTAGCTCCTCGTAGCTCATGCCAGGGCTTCTCCTGAGCTTATGAAATTTAGCTCTGTATGCTTCTACAGTTAAATCAAACTTTTTTAAAAGTGCAGCTGTAAATTTGCTGTAATTATTACTGTCCTCATTGTCCATTTGACCCAATGCATCCCAAGCTTTTCCAGTAAGTAGCGGGGATAGCTGGAAGCTCCAGGACCCTCTAGGCATTTTTGCCTGAATACAAACTTTTTCAAAGGAATTTAAAAAGGAATTCATATCCTCCTCCTCCTCTTTAAATTCAGCATTTAATTTGGAATTCAATTTGTAACCCAGTCCTGTAGTTCCAGTTAAACCCAAGCCACTTACCTGCTCTGGTGCTGCTGGTTGGAGTTGATGTTCATGCAGTTCATGTCGCCTCTGGTGCGCACACTCTTCATGGTCAGCTTCTCGCTGTTCTTGCTCCCTCTTCTCCTCTGCAGATCTCTTGTGCTCATGCTCTTCACGGTCAGCTTCTCACTGTTCTCACTCCCTCTTCTTCTCTGTGACTCGTTTCTCTTGCACAGCGTCTCTCTGGAACTCCAGCTTCATTCTGTGCCACTCAATCTGCAGTCTGATTACTTCTGGCTCCAGAATGCTGCTGACCTTCCCCTGCTGCTGTGGCCCTTCACTTGCACTGGCCCTGCTGCCCTCCTCACCGAATCTGGACTCTGCACTGACCGCTAGCCCCTCCATGCCCAAGGTTTGGTCTTTTACAGTCACAGTCTGTGACTTGATGCTCTGGGCATCTGCTGCCATCAGGGTATCCACGAGGTTCTACATGGTGGCTCTCACCTTGTGCGGGACTCTTCTCTTCTGGCACAACTGCCTCAAGTAGTCTGCGGGGGGAGGGTACCCATGGAGCACAGACTCACATACTATATTTTTATATTACAAATATTATACAGTAGTCATAACCAACTGGCCAAGCATCATAATCACAACAGCTGAGTTAAATGGCTGAATTTTGAGAATAAATCCCCCTTCTCTGCTTCTGCCAAACAGTGCTGTTTCTTTAGTTTTAAATATATGCTAATAGATTCTGCTTGCTACTGCCCTGTGCCTGCCACAAATCCAACTCAGTTACTCAGAAAATAGAAAAAGAACAACAGACATCAATCAACAGTTCACTTACCAGTCATCCATCATCTCAGGAAGCTCAGAGTACATCACTGACTGAGGCAGCTCTCTCTCCGGCTCTCTCCTCTAGTCTTGCCTTCATTGTCCCTCCGAGTCAGTCCCTCAACTTTCTTCTTTCTTTGTCTGTCTTTTCTACTCTGCTGCGGCCAAAATGTTAGTAGCAGTGCTTCCCGGCCCCACGGCCACTAGCCCGGCCGTCTGACTATACTGTGTGCCCACCACTCCCCACTCGGTCTTGTTGATTGACTCTTTATTGCACAGTGGTTTGCTGCTGATCCATCTACTCCTGGCCTAGTATGGCTTGCTGCCGCTGGCTGCATTTGTGGTGGTGGTGATCAAGTTATCGATGACTCCTTCCCTCCTCCCTTCAAAATTGCACTGTTACCACTACTACTTTCTCTCACCTCCCCCAATCAGTAAGCCAGGCCACCGACTGATGGATGACTCACTCTGTCTTCATCTGAGTCTTCTACCCATGCCACCCTACCCCAGGCCGGCCATGGCATGCAGTCTCGGCCTAGTAGTAGGCCACTCGGAGCCTTGGCTCAGCCTCCCCCTCAGTGGGCTCCCTCACGTTCACTCTCTCCAGCAGTCTCCCTCGGCATCAACTGATGATGGTCTGGTTTGCTAGCTTCCCTGGGCCCAACCTCATCTCCCGAGTCCCACTATGGGAGGCTGGCTGTGCTGTCCTCTTCTTCTCTACACTAGTCCCGCCGGGCCGTCCTGCACACCTCACTGCCACATCTGCTCACTACTCTGCACTCCCTCTCCCAGTGACTGATATCCTGGTGGGTCTCCCGAGTTCCTCTGGGCCTCTCAGCTCACCTCACTCTCTCCTGGCTGGTGTTGGTGTGGTCTAGGCTGGGCCTGGTCTGGCTGCCCCGCGCTCGCCTCCAAGTCCTACTGTGCCTGACTGTGCTGCTGACGCTGTGATGTCTCCCTACACTCCAGACCTTAAGGCCACAACACTTAAGAAATTAAGTTTTTAGAATTTAGTCCGCCCGCTGCCCAAGCACTACTATCTCTGTCCTCGACGACTACTGGCGCTGCTACCCAACTCTGTCTTGCCACCTCGTACAGTCACAGACAGTGGGCACACAACTCCTGGCTTCTCCCTCTCTTGTTACTTAATGGCAGAGGGTAGGTGCCAAAGAGCCAGGGGTACATTAAATGGCTGGAAGTTGAAGAACGTTGAGTTTAACTGTATTACTGTCAGGCAAGCCAGAAGCTATGATGGAATCATTGACTTCACACAAATATAACTTCACTCAATTACTGCTGCAATTCAGTGCAATTACAACTCATTGCAACTGCATTAAATTGCAGCCCATGATTCCAATGGCCGATGCTGGCTCCGGGTTCTACGCTATACTGCCTCCTAGGTTTATTCTTTCCCATCTACCTGTTTCTCCATCTCTCTTAAGCAATGAGTACCCAGAAACCGTCAGGCACCAGTCATTGTTTTCCAAAGCCCACATTTCTGTGATGGCCACTAGGTCCACCTCAGTATCCGCCATCAGTGCCTGGAGCTTGCTGATATTGTTACCATGGTTTCTGGCATTAAGACATACCATCTTCCATCTGACCCCTGATCATCCATTGCTACTACCCTTGGCTTTCCTTCTCCTCGCATCATTTTTGTGGTGTTTTCACACTTTGCATTATCCCTCTCTAATGTATACTCACCTAGTCCAGTTGGAGCCGCAACCATCTTTGCACCTGATATGTTGCTACAAGCCCCCAGATGTGGGGTAGTGCTAGCTAGTATCACCTTCCTCTCACCTGTCACCATGGTTCCCCTAGTTCCAGTCTCTCCACAGTCAGTTTAAATGTCTGATATAAATGTCAAAGTTCTGCCCCAGCGTGTGCAGGCCCCCCTCTTTTGTCAGGTGAAGTCCCTTCACACTTGAAGAGTCTCCTATCCCAGAAGTTCCCCCATGCCCCACAAAGTGGTACCCATTCTCCTGACGCCATCCCTTAAAGACCTGGTAGAACTAAACATAGCAGACAAGAAGATAATGTTACAAATTTAAAGAAGTAGTCAGTCAGAGTAAGGGGCAACAGACTTCTAGGAAAACATAAACTGAACTTACAAGCTCAAATGGGCAGACTGGGTGGGCCATAGGCCCTTATCTGCCGACACTGTCTATGTATCTATGTATCTATGTTATAACTTTCTATTTCTGAAGTTTTTTTCCTTTTTTTGTTTGCTCATTAGAAAGTTTTCTGTGTGACTGTATTATGTTGAATGTGTGGAATAGCACTTTGTCTGGGAACTGACATAACTAGTTTTATGCCCCCCGTTACATCATCAGCACTGTGACCTCACTGACTGTAACATTACAGGTGACTGACTTGACAGATTTTGAATGGCTCTTCCTGAGTAGCGGTGATGTCACAATCAGTGAGGTCACAATGCTGTTAATGTAGTAGGGAGAATATAACTAGATAGGTCAGCTGCCAGGCAGACTGCTGTTCCACAGATGACACCTACTAACATCAGGTAACAAATCTTCTAATTACCCAGAGGGAAAATAAAAAGCACCTCAGATATAAAAGGTTATAGCTGACTGCTCTTAAAAAACAATATATTTTTTTTTTATTTAGTTGTTTAACCAGGTATAGCACACTAAGCTGAAAGCTTTTTTACAGGAGCGACCTGGGAGCACAAGGAGGTTAAGTGACTTGCTCAGGGTCACACAGTATGCAAGTGGAAGCTGTGGGATTCAAACCCAAGTCTGGTCTGCTGGATGTCACCAGATTTGCAGCTCAGAGCCTTAGACCACTGCGCTATACTGTCTCGATTAATATTAACCTAGATAACATGGAGACTGTCAGCAGATAAGGGCCTTTGGCCTGCCCAGTCTGCCCCATTACCCCTAACAACTGCGTTCTTTCATGTACTGCTGGAATTATGTTGCCCTTCCCCCCCGACTACCAATAACCCTCTATGCCTATCCCAAACAGTTTTAAAACCTGTAATTGTTTTTGTCCCCATCACCTCTCTGCTGACAGGCTGTTCCATCTGTCCACCACCCTCTCTGTGAAGTATTTCCTCCTGTTCTTTTTGAACCTCCATCCCTCCAGTTTCATCTTGTGCCCCTTGTCCTTGAGCATCTTTTTCTTTGAAAATTAGTATTCTCCTGTACCTTATTTTCCCCCATGAGGTACTTAAATGTCTCAATCATATCCCCTTCTCCCTCCTCTCCTCCAGGGAGTACATGTTTAATACTTTTAGCCTATCCTCATAGGGTTTGTGATGTAGTCCTTGCACAATTTTGGTTGCCCTCCTCTGAGCCACCTCTAGCCTGTCTATATCCTTATGTAGATGAGGCCACCAGAACTGGACACAGTACTCAAGATGTGGTCTCACTAGAGTCCTATTCAGTGAAATTATACCTCCTTTTTTTCTGCTGGTGATTCCCCTGCCTATGAATCCCAGCATCCTGTTTGCCTTTCCTGCTGCCTTGTCACATTGCCTACCTACCTTGAGGTAACAGGTCTCTGTCCTGCTTGGAGCTTTCTATTTCTACACCCCTCCCCAGTTAATCTATTGCTCCTGGCTTTTTGTGCCCCATGTGCATTATCTTGCACTTTTTCATGTTGAAACCCAGCTGTCAATCCCTGGACCAATCCTCCAGCTTCTTTAGATTGACCCCTCATTCTATCCACTCTCCTGGTGTGTCCACCCTTTTGCAGAGTTTAGTGTCATCAGCAGATAGGCACATTTTCCCTTCTAGACCCTCTGTAATATCACTGATAAAGACATTGAAGAGGACTGTCCCCAGCACTGATCCCTGTGGTACCCCACTAATCACTTTATCCTCTGCTGAGTGAATGTCATTTATCACCACCCTCTGGGTACTATTATCCAGCCAATTCTCCACCCACTTTACTACCTTCTTTCCCACCCCTGTGTCTTCTGCCCATGCCACTCTACCCCCGGCTAGCCACGGCATGCAGTCTCGGCCTAGTAGTGTCAAAGGCCTTGCTGAAATCCAGGTAGGCCACATCCAATGCCCTCCCCCCTCCGATCTATGTCCTTGGTTACACAGTTGAAGAATTCAATGAGATTGCTCCTGATTGAGTTGGCAGTGTCAGTGGCTCAGTAGGTAGCACACTTGCCTCTGAGTCCGGGAGATCAGAGGGCTGTGGGTTCAGTTCCCACATCTGGCACTTGGGTTAATATCCCAGTACTGACACTGTAGTGTAGCATGAGAGGGGTGCTGCATTTCTGAGGTGCCGTCTTTCGGATGAGATGTTAAAAACCAAGGTCCTATCTGCCTGGATTGGTGGTAGTTCAGGTGGGTGTTAAAGATCCCATGGCACTTATCGAAAAGAGTAGGTGAATTTTATTGAGAAATGGACTTCAATATAAAGAAAAAACAAGAAAGAACAAAAATAAATCAGAAACAAACAATATAGAAACAATCATTTAGCCCATTCCATACAATTTATCCAATAACTTTTAAAGCGTTTCAAGGGAGTATGAGAAAAGTCATAATCCATTAGTCTCTTCAGTGCTTTACCAATATTGGCAAATAAGTCCTCATGGGCAACATGCTTCTGCTGTAGAATCCAGAGACACCTAGACTACCAAACATAAAAACATAAGATGCAAAAAATAACATAGAGATTATCACTATTGTATTTTACAAAGGTATTCGGAAAAGGCCCAAACAAAATAGTAGGGTAATCAATAGTCCTGAACTCTGGCTCCTGCCACTGGGCAGCCAAGAAATTCCAAAAGGGTTTAATGTAGGCACATTCTATAAATAAATGACATTCAGTCTCCAATAGTTGAACACAAGTAGATCGAGGACAAAATCTTTCAGATAATTGCTTATGCTTACTGTTCCCCTTAACCCCTAACTTCCCATAATTACAAAGCCACAAGCAGTCCCAAGCATAGGGTGGGATACGTTTATTCAGTAAATATTTTAAAATAGCTACCTGCCTGTCCTGTGTGCACTCTGGAAAAACAACGGCAGTAGTGCGCTCAGTTAACAAGATAGTCCCATAGACCGTCTTTCTGTCATCAGTCAAAAGTTGATGAGGGGTAATATTCCATTTAATAAGCTGTTTTATGCATTCTTTAATACCACAAGATAAGTCAAAAAGTCGAGACAAAAGCCCTGAATTACAAGCCAGCCAACTGGGCCTACATAAATTGATCCAGTGATCCAAAAAAGGTCTCCAAACGAGATACCCCGGTTTCAAAACCTTGCCTAAATTATATACCACAAAAATACTATAAAAAAAAGCAATAGGATGGAGCATAGGAACACCACCATCTGCAATCGGCAGATAGGTTATTTCCCATTTAATAGGGTTCAAATGAGACCCCCAAAATGCCTGAAAATAAACACTAAAAATCTGTGTCCAAACACCAAACGGGGGAAGAAAAATATAACAAAGATATAAAAATATAGGAGTAAGGATAGTTTTAATCAACAGCACCCTTTTCTTTTTGGAAGGCTGCTGCCCTTTCCATTCTCCCACTATCCGAGAACCCCTAGTCAAAGCCATATCCCAGTTCCGCTTAGCCATATCACCAGGGCCAAACAATATCCCCAAAATTTTAATAGGTTCCCTAGAGACAGGGATACCAGCAATAACTCCATTGAGAGGTACAGAGGTGGAGCCAATAACAACCCCCTTACTCTTACTGTAGTTAATTTTAGAACCAGAGAGACTTAAAAAAAGGTGAATAGAGTCTCTCAGAGCAGAGACAGAGAAGTGAAGGGGTAAAAGCAACACCAAATCATCAGCATAAGCCAGCATCTTGTGTTGTGGCAGAGAGGGAAGCACATCAAGGCCCTGTAAAGCAGTGTTCGAATGTAATAATCGAATAAAAATATCAATGGTGAAAGCATAAAGTACAGGACTGAGTGCACAGCCCTGCCGTACCCCTTTAGAAATAGCCAACCTGCGTCCTAGCCATCCATTAACATTAGGGATAAGAACAGCCCCTTTGTACATCGCTGAGAGCCAAAAAATAAACTGGTCAGGGAACCCACAAGCTTTTAATACAAAAAATAAAAAGGAATGAGCCACCCTATCAAAGGCTTTTTCTTGATCCAAACCAAAAGCAAACCCTTGTAATGTACCAACATCCCCCCTGGAAAACACCTCTCTTAAATAGATCAAGTTATCCTGTTGTTTATGCCCCGGAACAGCACAGGTCTGTGCCGGATGCAGAAGCAGTGGGGTAGCTGTAGAAAGCCGGGCCAAGAGAATTTTACTGAGGATTTTCAGATCAGAGTTTAAGAGACTAAGGGGACGCCAATTACTTAAATCAGTTTTATCACCTTTCTTATATATGAGAAGTAAAATAGCCTCAGACATAGAGGGAGCATATTTCCCAGAATGTAAAATAAAATTCAGGAGGACCACCAGGGCAGGGCCAAGGGACTGTAAGAAGAATTTGTAAAACCCTGCACTGAGACCATCCGTACCTGGGGCGGACTAAGAAGGCAAATCATGGACAGCTTTAATGACTTCAGCTAAATTAACATCAGCTGTCAAAGCTTGCTATTGGGCATCAGACACTGTAGGCAACTGCAGCTTATCCAATATCTGAGTAATAACCCCGTCTGCTAGAATAGGGTACGGGGCCAGGGTGGCCGCCATATAGGATTCTACTACATCCAAAAGCCGGCGTGGATCACTTACAGTGTGGCCATGCATATCAGTCAAAATTGAAATCAGTCTAGAATCTATCCATTTTTTGTTTTCTGTAAAAGGGTCCAAAGAGTGTTTGGACATATTCGTGCCAAACCTCAGTTCCTGGTCTAAGGACTTGCCCCGATTATACTGCAGGTCCATCATTTGTTTTTTAATGGGAGCAGGAAGCCCACTATAATCCCGTGTAGTAGTTTCAGTGAGAGAGATAAGGTGTTGCAACTGGTGTCTCAACTGCAAGTACCCCATGTATTCAGTAGTAGATTTAACATGCGCCTGATGTTGAAAAAATTTCTTCCAACTTTGTTTAGAATCCTCCCACCAGTCTAAGATGGAATCATAGCATTCCAGCACAGAAAACCGAGCAGCCCAGTCCCTCAACCATAAGTGTCAAATGCGAGGATCTTCTAACAGGGATTCATTTACTCTCCAACCATTTTTCTTACATCTTGGAGCCCTTCCCAGGAAATAGTAACTGTAAGAGTGGTATGATCAGAAAATTCGATAGGCCGAGTAAAAGCCTGCACAACCTGTAGAACCACAGATAAAAAAACAAAATCAATCTGTGTCAATAGTCCCTTGGAAATACATGTAACCCCCTGTAGGATGTAGTACCCTGTAGGCATCCGACATATGTGCTGTAGAAATAATATTTTTTAAAGCCACGGAGTCACAAAAAAGTTTATCCGTTGAAAGGCCCCATCAGTGATAGATAATCCACAATTAAAATCACCCAACCAAACAACAACCAACCGGGAGGTATGCAAAAAAGGTTGCACTTCCATAAAAAGAGCTATCCTTTGTACCTTGGTTTGGGGAGCATAGATTGTAATAACTCGAAAATGTTCCAAACAAAAGGTGGGTGTATATCCACTAATCTGGAAACAGCTAGATTAGAATTAGAAAAAAGGATGCCCAAGCCGTCACAAGTGTCCTCCCCCACAGACCAAAAAGAAGGCCCCAAAGACCAGCAGTGAGAGGCATGCTGGAGATCCCGATGAGACTTCAGATGGATGTCCTTTAAGCAAATAATGTCGGATGTATTAGTTTTAAGGAGTGAAAAAAAGCTAGTACATTTCCTCTCACCCTTAATACCGTTAACATTTAAAGTAGTAAATGTTAAAGAAGACATAAGAGGGAAAAAAATTAGGCATAACCACTGAAAATCCTAGTCCAGAACAAAAATCTCAAGGGGGGTTTCCCTGCCTGTCTATGTCTAGTCCTTTTGGCTATAGAGTCCTCAGACTGGCTTTCAGTGTCTGTAGTGGAGACAACAGAGGTGGTATCAGTATCGTTCCCAGAGTCCCCGCCAGTTTCCTCCTCTAAAGGGCCAAAAACATTCCCTACCCTCACAGGATCCTTCAGAGGTATAGGCTTCTGGAGAGATTTGGGCTCAGACATGGTTTTACCACATCTATTCCATTTCCTAGGGGGAACCACTGTGAAAGGGACATCGGGGGGGTGGTGGAGGGGGGAGCATATGGTCTTCAGGACTAACTACAAGGGGGGCAGCAGGGACATCAGTACTGGCAGAAGCCAAACCTACTTCCAAATGTGTGGAAAAAGAAGCAGCCTCCTGAGGCACAGGAGGAGTGACCTGAGGTGTAGTGGCCGGAGCTAAAACTGGTACAGTATCTGCAGGTACAGGTGTAGTAGCAGCAACCTGTGTAGCCAAGGCATGCTGAGCCTGATTAATAAGACCTTCATGGGAGGCGCAGTCTTCACGATTGTGAGAGGCCCAAGGACCGTGGCCATAGGCATGACCAGTTTGCTCACACAAATTACATTTGAAAAGATTCAAACAGGCCGAGGCCAGATGGTCATACTCCAAACAATGACTACATCTGGTCGTGTCACAGGCCGAACTAAGGTGTGAATGAGAACCACATTTAAAACAAGATCTTGGCTGACCAATATAGAAAATAGATCCCCTATCCCGACCCAAAAAGAATACACTAGGGAGCTGTATAGGTCCAGAGTTAGTGGAGAAAAGTTTAACCTTCACTTTCCAACCCCCATCCCAAATCTGCTCGCTATCCATAGTAGGGGTAGGCCTTCCCAAAATCTCACAATGCTGTCTCAACCAAAAAAGTATATCTTCAACATTAACCCCTTCGATTTTAAATAAGACAGTAATAGTTTTAATCAAAGGCTTAGTGAGGGGTATTGCCTGAAAAGGCACCCATAAAGAGTCATTTTTAAAAGAATTATATTGAGCCCAGAACCTATCCAAATTAGACACATTTTTGAAACTGACGTCATAATTACCATTCCCTAAAGAAATCAAAGCGAAAATCTCTGAGGGAAAAAACTTCATAGACTTTTTTAAAAGAGTCCTAGCAATAAGTAACATGTCAGGAGTGTGTTCCAAGCCCCCTTTGTACAAAAGCCAAACTGCATTCCTCCTGGGAGCAGGTTCCCCTGTGGAGTGAAACAAATCAGCAAGTTTAAACAGAGGAGCCAGGGAAGACCTCTCCTGGTGCTCAGCTAAGGCCTCTGGGCTAGGCCCCATCCTACTCTCAGCAGGTAAAGAAGGAACTATTACAGCTTCTGGTGTGGTACCAACACCAGAAGTATTAACATTAGGCACAGTGGACAACAAATTTGCAGAATTACCCCGGGGTATGGTGGAGCTCGCTGCAGAGTCGGCGTTGGTAGCCACAGTAGAAGTTGAAGAACACAGCCTCTGATAGGATGGATCAGAAGGGTCCGGAGTCCAGTGACCCGATGCCTCCAGGACCCAACCAGCCGCAGAGAGGGCCCTTTCCGGAGACCAGGAAGCGTCCTGAAAAGTAACAGGAGGCAGCGCAGGGGCTAAATCACCCCACTTTCTAGTTTTACGGCGGTTCAGAAAGAAGAAAGTTTGCTCCGAAGGCGCTGGAGGAACAGGCAGTTTAGGAGGGGCATCCAGGGCTTTACGGTGCATACCCAGTCAAGTTTTCCGCAAAGCTCCGGTCTCCAAAGCCAGAGGTTCAGGAATAGGGTCCGAAGGCTTAGGGCACATGGGAGCAACACCGCACAAACTGCCAGCCTTGTCAGCAACCATATCGTCCACAGAAGGAGGAACCTCTGCCTCAGAACAGGCGTCTGACCAGAGTGCATGCTCTATCCGGTCCTTCACAATACTGGCCCCAGGGGAAAACGGAGACACCAGCACAAGTTCCCCTGCCAATTCTTCACCTAATCGGAGACATTCCCGTTGATGGAGAAGGAGAGCCTGAGGACAAGAAGACTCCTGCGAGCTGAAGCCAGCACAAGAAACAGTCCCAATCTTCAAAACAGGTAGGTCCGTAGAAACAAACTCAATTTCCATACGTTCTTCAGCAGCGCTATCAGGAGAGAATTCAGCAGCTGCCATAGCGAGGTCCACAGCCTCCTGTGTCGACAGAACAGGAGCAGAGGCCAGAGCTCCTGTCCTAACAGCATTCCACCCTCCACAGAGCCCGGTGAAGTGGTCATCACAGCAAGACGCCCAGCAATTCCCCCAGTGGAGAGTTGGGGAATTTCCCCGATGTCCTGGCCAAATTTCCCTCATTCACTAAAAATACCACCAACAGCTTAATCTGGTTCAAGGTCAGTTGGCATTCATCTGTATCCCCTTCCCCCAAGTTGTGCCTGAAAATAGGCAGGATTTGTCTAGTGCACTTACCCAGTCAACAAAAACTAAATAAATAAATAAAAGATTAGTCTGGCATGACCTCCCTCCTGTAAACCCATGCTGTCTTTGGACTTGTAGATCATTGGCAATCAGGTGTTCCACTATTCTTTCCTTCGGTAGACCTTTCTCATTACTGAGGTCAGGTGACCATTCTGTAGTTCCCTGCTTCCTCTCTGTTTCCACTTTTGTATAGAGGGACTACATCAGCTCTCCTCCAGTCTCTGGGTACCTCGCCTGTTTCGAACATAGGAATACGAACATACAAAATTGCCAGCAGAAAAAGGCCCACAGGTCTATGAAGTCTGCTGATTGTGCAGCTCTTAGCTTCATATCACTACATCTGCCCCACCCAAACCTCTCCCTTCCTCCTCTTTCCCTGTCCTTCTCCCCTTTGTGTTCTTGTGTTCTTGTCTGTAGTAACCCTGCCCCTGACTCGATCCCAACCCCACTTAAAGCTATTTACTGTCTTTTGAGCAATTAACTCCTCCAGCAGTGAGTTCCAACCCGCCACCACCACTCTCTCTCTGTGAAGTAGTGCCTCCGTAGCTCCCTCCTAAACCTTCCCCCTTCCAACTTCAAACTGTGCCCCCTAGTAACCCTTCCCCTCTTTAAGTAGAACACTCCTCCCTCCCTGACTTTGTTTATGCCTTTCAAGTACTTAACGGTCTCTATCATGTCCCGTCTTTTTTTTTTGCTACTTAATTTTTATTGATGCACAGAAAATACATTAGATTGACATGACAACAGTTAATCCATTACAACATTCAGTTGTAAATACAATTAGTACTGATGGTCTGATACAACCAGAGGAGCTCTAGTAATGTCCCTTCTCTATGTACTGTGAACAGAGTCCCCAATTGGGACCTCAAAAGTCCATGTTCATGTAGTTCAAATGTGTTCCACAGTTCATTTCCCTCTGTTCACACACAGTTGATTTTTTGTTTAGTTCCATTCTTAGTCTAAGCTCCTCTCCCTGTTACAAAACACCTCCAGATTTGAGGAACTATATATACATTTGATAAATCATAACAATAAACCATACAAAGACCAAAGGTACCTAAATAAATAAATAAATAATTAACGAACTAGTTGTGTGTGTGTGTGACGAATTCCTCTGCTGTTTACTAGATCACCCCCCTCCTCTCCTTCGTATCTCTGTTAATTTATTTCTCTACTCTTTCCCTCGGCCCCATGTCTCCCCCCCCTTTGCTGGCTTGAGAAATCCCCAAGATGGATGTTTGGTTAACAAATATTCCAGCATATATGACAGATGGAGGATGGGTTAATCAATAGATTTTTCTTGTCCGCTCCAACCCTTCTTGTGTTCGTTCAGACCCAGGAAGGTAACAAATAATCCTCCTGCCTGATCTTAATTGCCCATCTAAATACAAGTAACTAGTAACTTTCCCCCAGACTAGGCTGAAATATCTTGGCTAAGGTCTGGGTCCAAATTTATATTTATACCTATATCTATGTTTATATCCCCCCACTTTGGATGTCTGGCGGGGAGCCTTTCTCATACCAGTCCCTACACACCAGCCCAAATCTCCCCATATTAAGCTTTAGAGCTGCTGTAATTTTTTCCATTTGCTCTAGCTGATTTACCTTGTCTCTCCAGATATGAACAATAGGTGGGCTCATGGACCGCCAACAAATTGTGATGCTTTTTAGAGCCGCCAGTCTGAAGGTGTGGTATAGTTTCCTCTGAGGCCTAGAAAGTTTTAACTGTTCCTTATTCTGGAGTCCTAAACACAGGGCTTCAAAGGTTCTGGGTAGAGAAACCCCTAGAATTTTCTGGATCTGCTCATGTAACCGTCGCCAAAAGCAGCTAAGCTCTGGGCATCCCCAGAAAACATGAAAGTGGGAACCGACTCCCCCACATCCCCTCCAGCACTTGTTCGTGTAGTCCGGATTGAAATCTTGGGTGGTTGTGGGGGTTCTAAAAAAGCGCATCAGAACTTTCCAATGGTACTCACCCCAAGTGGGGGAGGCTGTAATGTGCCAACTTTGGAAAAGTGCATTCTGCCACTCCGAACCCTCTATTTGTAAGTTAGATTCCCTCTCCCATCTGGTCTTGACCACCTCAACTTGTTCTGGGTGCTGATCTGTCATCAGCCTGTAAGTTTGGGAAATGGGTTTCATTTTAACTCTTAAGGTGATCCAGCTATAGAAGAGATGCTCTAGATCTGTCAGGGGCCTTAACAGCTGTTGTAGGTGGGAGGATTGTTGTATAAAATGCCTTACTTGCAGGAATCAAAAATGGTCTTTTCTGAGTCCGTATTTTAACCTTAGTTGTTGGAATGTGGTGCAGATGCCCCCCTCTAAGAATGGGTAAACCTAGTGAGGCCCTTGCGCTCCCAAACCCCTTATCCTGTGTCCAGGCTGGGGGGGGCCAAATGTTTCATGATGGCGGATGAGGGACAGCGGGCCTAACCCACCAGGGACTCCCAGTCATTTACGTAAAGTAAGTAATACCTGCAGGGTATGTCTAGTCCACGGGTTCCTCACCTTGTTCACCATGCCCAGGGAAACAGAGGCGGTAGGTAGAGTCCAAAGTGCTAACTTTTGGGCTTGTTCCAGCTCCATGGTATACCATCTATTGTCCACCCTCTGCTTCATCCAGGCATAGAGCCAAGGGGCCTGTGCTGCCAGGTAATAATCTCTAATATCTGGTAGACCCAACCCTCCCCGCTCCCATCGGGTGCAGAGAAGTGCTCTTCTTAGCCTAGGCTTTTTACCATTCCATATGAAATGTGTTATTAGGTGGTCTATTTCCTTTAGAAACCAGTTGGGAGGGGTGATCGGCAGAGTCTGAAATAAAAAAAGTAAACGTGGCAACACGTTCATTTTGATGGAGTGTACCCTTCCTAGAAGGGTCAGAGGAAGCAGTCTCCATCTGCCCAAGTCTTGCCTAAGGGAGTCATGGAGTCTAAGGTAATTGATAGAAGAGAGTTGGGTTGTGTCCGCTGAAACCCTTATTCCCATGTATCTAATTGTATTACTGGGTGCCCACGCAAACTGGAAGTGGGATTGCAATTCAGGCAGTGGACGCCCACTTAACCGTATTGCTTCAGACTTTGAAGGGTTAATTTTGTATCCTGCTAGTGAGCGAAATTGACTCAGGATTTCCATGAGATAAGGGAGGGAACCCACCAGATCTCCCAGGTAGATCAGTGCGTCATCGGCATACAACGAAAGTTTATGGATCTGGGAGCCTACTGTGATTCCCACCACCTGAGAGTGTTGTCTAATCTGTTCAGCGAGGGGCTCTAGGGAAAGGGTGAACAGGAGTGGGGAAACCGGGCACCCTTGACGGGTTCCTCGAGATAGAGGGAATCTGGCAGAAGCACAGCCATTCACATTTATCACTGCCTCCGGTTGGGAATATAGTGCTGAGACCGCTCCGATGAAATTGTCCCCTAAATTAAATTTTTTAAGGATGGCCTGAAGAAAAACCCAATCCACCCTATCGCATGCCTTTTTGGCATCGATACTTACTGCTAGTTTAAGTGAAGAGGCTGTTCTTTGGGAAGAGATTATATTCAAGAGACTCCTTATGTTATCCTGTAGAAACCTGCCAGAAATAAATCCAGTTTGATCCGGATGAACGAGGTTACTGATAACTAGTTGTAATCTCCGGGCCAATATGCCAGTGAATATTTTTAAATCCGTGTTTAATTGGGAAATGGGTCTGTACGATCCACATTCCTCCGGTGGCTTGCCTGGTTTCAACAACACAGATATCCTGGCATAGTTCCACGATGGGGGGATTGGAAGGGATTTTCTCAGGATTGCATTAAAAGCCTCCAAAAGGGTGGGGAAAAGATCTGCCTGGAAGGTTTTGTAAAATTCAGTGGTGTACGCATCTAATCCCGGGGCTTTAGTATTTTTAAGAGAGGAAATCTGATTCTTGAGCTCTTGCATTGTAATAGGGGCTCCCAACCTCCTCCCACTATCAGTGTCTAAGACTGGAAGACAAATCCCCCCCAGATATTGGGCAATTTTAGTCTCATGATCCGGGTTCTGCTCCGCCGCATATAGTTCTTGGTAGAAGTCAGCAAAGCACTTCATTATGTCTGATTGGGATGTAACCAAGCGCCCATCTGATTCCCTCCTGAGTTTTAGCACTGCCCTAGATGCTGCCTCTTTGCACAGCTGGGCCGCTAACAGCTTGCCTGCTTTGTTGCCCTTCTCATAGAACAACTGCCTGGCAAACCTACAACTGGCTTCTATCCGCTGATTTACCATCCGAGACAGCTTTTCCCTGGCTACATCCAGCTCTTTCTTTATTTCTGCCTGATTGTGTTGTTTGTGCTGTACCTGTAACTCAAAGATCGCTTTTTCCAGCTTTCTCTGGGCTTCTTTTCTATCTTTATTAACCTTAGATGCATATGAGATAATCTTACCCCTTAGATAGACTTTCAGCGTGTCCCAACATATCGTTGGGGGTCCACCTGGCTGTTTAATGTACAGAACTGTTTAATCTCTGCCTTGACCATTGATTTAAATTCTTCTTTATTGATTAGATTCAGATTTAATTTCCATGCCGAGTGGTGGTTTGGGGTCCCCAATAGCAGTTTTAGCAGGACGGGGGCATGGTCAGACAGGGTGAAGCTACCTATACGGGCTGAGTCCAGCGCCCAGGCCCAATTTGTGGGAACCAGCAGGAGATCAATCCTGCTGTACCCAGAGTGTCTGGGAGGATAGAGAGAATAATCTCTCATAGTGGGGTGTAAAAATCTCCAGGCATCTATCATGCCATGTTTGTAAATAAGTCTATGGAGTGTTGTTGAGGCTTTAGATCTTCTGCCCAGTTGAGTCCCGGATTTGTCCAAGTGGGGACAGAGTGCTGTGTTAAAGTCTCCACCCACTATCTTGAGACCAGAGTCGAAACTGGGAAAATCTGACAGCATCCTTGTTAGAAAGGCTGATCTGAGGTTTTCCTCATTAGGCACATATATATTTAGGATGCTACATTTGTGAGCCCCTAGATCTGCCTCTACGTAGATGTGTCTGCCCTCGGGATCAGACCTTACCTCTATCTCCCTAAAAGGGAGGTTTTTCTTAATTAGTATGGCTACACCCTGTTTGTGTGGTTGGGTTTGACAGGAGGAGGAAAAGACTTGGCCCACCCAGGACCTCTTCAGTTTGGAATGCTCCAATTGTGTAAGGTGGGTCTCTTGGAGCAGGGCAATATCTGTTCCGGAATCTCTCAGCTCTCTCAGCACTCTGGCCCTTTTAATTGGGCTACCCAAATCTCGTACATTGTAAGTGGCTATCTGGATTTCAGCCATATTCTTTTGTCCAGAAAATTGGTTTGGTCGGATCCCTGGGGACTTTCCTCACTGAGATTATACTCGACACACACACCAGCGTTTCAAAAAAAAAAAAAATGGAACCAACTGGTCTTTATGACCATAACTATAACGATATACAAGTCAACAGTTTCTGTCACTCTGCAATGCTGTGCAGTTTTATATTGCATTCTACTGTGCACTTCAAGGTGATATTTCAGATGGAAAAACAAGAAAATTATAACCCTAACTAGGTCTCACCCTTGATATGATGGAGGATAGGGAGACCCAGGGGAGACTACTCTGAGTACTCCCCGGCTGACCACTTCTCCACTTGGAGGTCAGTAGGGTACTTAGCTGAGATATTAAGCTTGAGGCAGCAGTATTTACCCCTCACAAGGGCCAAACTGATTGAGGTGTTTGGGCCTCGGTGTCTAGCCCACTCTACCCAACAAAATCTTTATTTCCTCCTATTCTTCTTTTAAAAAAAAAAAGGAACATAAATCTCCAGGGGGAAAGGGGAGGGCCAACAGAGTAATTGTTTCGAGCAGGCTTTAGCATAGGTCCCTAGATGGAACTTACATCTCGCCTGCACGGTGGTGTGTTGCCAGGGTCACCAGTGTAACTCTGCTCGAACCCAAGCACATCCCATCGCTTGTAGCAGCGCAGTGTGATAAGTATGGTATTCATCTAGCTGAGTTCTGCCTGCTATGGGGAGATATATAATGTCATAAGCTTAAATTTGGTGATTATTAGTTGCCCACAA
This sequence comes from Neoceratodus forsteri, assembly GCA_016271365.2. Lineage (NCBI taxonomy): Eukaryota > Metazoa > Chordata > Ceratodontiformes > Ceratodontidae > Neoceratodus > Neoceratodus forsteri. The sequence goes on along the minus strand of CM057459.1, from coordinate 1,277,768,040 downwards.
CTTGTTAATGTTCTATTACTGTGAGGCTAAGCTGATGATTATGGCTATCAATATGCAGCCCCCCCCCCCCCAAACTCATACTTTATCCCAGGCATAGTTAAATTCTCCCTTATAGATTAATCCACTAAGAGCCTGAGAGATTCACTTTAGCAAACATATTTTTGCGCTTTTACTGTTACCCAGTCTTTTGGGGTTGATCGTCAGCCTGCTCCATTGATGTTCTGGAGCTGCACACGAGACTCCTCCGGCGAGGGTTCCTGCACGATTGAGGCTGTGAGCGGCCTAGCTGCATCGCGAACGCCCTGCCAGATGCCCGTGTTCTGGGCTTCCAGTCTTTTCCCTGAGGTCGATCGCCAGGCCAGAAACTCCAGCTCCTGTCTCGGGAAACGTGCCTGCAGTTCTTCCACCTTGATCCCTTGTTCTGCCAGAAACTCCCTCGCTTCCATGATGTCAGCAAAACGTCTGGATACTCCCTCGCCGATCTTCACCTGGAGCTCAGCCGGATAATCAAGGTAGACCTTAAGCCCCTTCTGCTTCAGGGCCTTCATTGCAGCAAGGATCAGTCACCTTTGTTGTGTCGTTGATGCAGCAAAGTAGTGTTCGAAGTACAGTCGCTGATCCCCAAAAATAACCTCCTTGCGGCTCTATGCTGTTTTAAGGATTTTCTCTTTGACTCCAAAGTCCAGAAAGGCAAGGATTACAGACCTCGGCTTGGCATTAAGGTTTGCTAATGGAGCTGTAAGTGCCCTATGTGAGCGGATTATGCCGAGAGGTATCTCCTTAGGCCAGCTTAGCAACTCTTGTAGCAGGCTTTCCATAAAGGACACCATGTCGCCTGATTCTGTTTTTTCTGGGAGCCCATAGATTCTTATATTGTTTCATCGATGACGATTCTCCAGCTCCTCCAGTCTTTTATTTAGTTGTATCTCTCTATGGTGTAAATCTAGCAGTGCTGTGTTGTGTAGGTCTGTCTCCTTGCAGTATTCAGTTAGGCAGGCCTCTACCACCCCTACGCGCTTCTCGATTACGTAGAGATCATGCTTGGTGTCTGCTACCACTGTTTCAATGCGCTGTAAGGTATCCCCAATAGTACTTAGCTAGGCACAAAGTTGTTTGGAGGAAATTGTAAATTTGGGCTCATCCTAAGTGTCTATGGGTTGCTCAAGGTCTGTCATTGTGCTTCGGGGACGCTGCTTAGTTGCTGGCGGTTGCCAGCTCAGAGTTCGTTGGAAAGGTTCTTTAATTTCATTTGGTGCCTCAAATTCTCTTAATTTCTGTCGTGTAGCCATATGTAGGCAAACCTGCACTGTTTTTTTGGCTCTCTGTTTTCCTTTGGATGCAAGGATGGTTTTAGATTTCTTTGAGTTGAGAGGAGCTTCAGCTTCAAGCAGCCATATGCGATGCTTGCATCACCGGAAGTCCCCATCATGTCCCCTCTTTCCCTTCTCTCTTCCAGGAAATGCATGTTGAGCTGCTTCAGCCTTTCCTCATACCGCAACTCCCCTAGTCCCATGATCAGTTTTGTAGTGCTACACTGCATCCCCTACAGTAATCTCCCATCCTTTTTAAGGTATGGGCACAAGTACTGTACACAGTACTCCAAGTGTGGCCTCACCAGTGATCTATACAATGGCAGGATGACCTCTCCCTTTCTAGAGGTGATCCCTCTGGCAATGCAGCCCAGCATCCTATTTGCCCTTGCTGCTGCCTTCCTTCACTGTACTGATACCTTCATGTCCCCATAACTATTACCCCAGGTCCCTTTCCTCCTCAGAAGCTGTTACCTGCATTACCCCCAGCCAGTAGCAGTTCCTGGGATTTCTGGTTCCGAGGTGCATAACCCTGCACTTCTTAGCATTAAACCCCAACTGCCACTCCCTAGACCAGTGTTCAAGTTTAGCTAGAGCCTCTCTGAGTGCCTGCCTCCCTTCCTCATTGTCCACGTTTGCACAAATTTTGGTGTCGTCCGCAAACAGGCTGATCTTACTCTTGAACCCCTCTGCAATGTCTCTAATAAAGACATTGAATAAAACAGGGCCTAGCACTGAACCCTGTGGTACCCTACTCAATATTGGCCTTGGTTTTGATGTCTCCCCCTTACAACTACCCTCTGGTGTCTGCTTGCAGGCAGCTCTCCACCCACCCCACCAGTTTTTCCCCTGCACCCGTGTCCACAGCTTGCTCGTTAACCTCCTGTGCAGCACCAAGTCGAAAGCCTTGCTGAAGTCCAGATACAGGACATTCACAGCATGGCCGTCGTCAACCGCCTTAGTGACCCAATAGAAGAATTTGATCCGGTTAGTTTGGTAAGATCTTCCCATGACAAACCCATGCTGTCTCTTGTCCTGAAGACCATTGCTATCAAGAAAGGTCATCAATCTCTCCTTCAGAATGGTCTCCAGCAACTTCTCCACTATGGAAGTCAAGCTCCCCAGTCAGCGGTTGCCGAGTTGGTCCTTATTTATTTATTGCAGTTTAGGATTAATACCTTTGAGACTTGGGACTCGTTTACAAAGGTTCCAGGTCATAAACAAAACAATTAGTCAAACATACAGATTGCAGACATTACAAAAAAAGTTAGCAAAGCATATCGGTTGCATACATTTGAACGATACGAGTTAGAATACATTGAAGGAACAATTTGTTTCAGTCAGGTTACAAATACAATAGGAGGAACATGGTTTCAAGGGTATAAAGCATTTCAGTGAGGAAACATTCAGGATACAGCTCAAACAAAGGAAAAAGTTTCAAAGGAAGTGCTTTAGTCCGTAAATTTAGGGTCATCAGGCCCCTTGGAGTACTGGCCATACAGATGGGGACTAGCTATACAGAGGGGGAGTGGGTGGGGGAGCAGCCTAAGGACGGCGTTGTCGTTTTGTGGGAGGGTGAGTGATGGGGGGAGTTGCTGCAATGATGCCAGCAGTGTGGGGGTGCAAGTTGGAGCTCAGTAGGAGGCAAGTGAGGGAGGGAGGGACAGGCATGGGAGAAAACTAAGGGAGGGGTACTGGAGTGGGGAGAGGTGTGAAAGGAGGTTGGGATATAAACAGCAAGGGAAGTAGGTGATGTGGTAATGGGGGTTGTGTAGGAGAGGAATGGGGTGGGAGTATTAGGAGCAGGAGAGGTTGGGGGTTGGGAGGTGAGGGGATGGAGGTGCAGGAGAAGATGGGGTGGCAAGAGGGGTGGGGGACGGGTGGGTTATTCAGGCTAAAGAGTCCTGTAGTTGGCTAGTTGAAGCATGCACCAGCCAGTTCATGATGCAGTAGAGTCCTGTTGTGAAGAGACTAAGCTTATTACTTTCAATGAGTGATGCAGGTAGCTCATTATACCATTTTGGTCCTTGGTACAAGATGGATTTCTGTGCCAGGGTGGTGTATTTAAATGGTACCAGGAGCCTGCCTTTCTCTGCACTCCTGGTTGGTTTAGATGATCTAGCCTGCTGGAAGAGTCCACATAGAGATGGAGATGGAGGCATTAGTCTTACTTGGGCTTTCTTGACAAGTAGGCAAGTCTGGTGCCGGGCTCTGAGATGGAGAGGAAGCCATCCAGTACCTGAGTAGAAGGCACAGGTGTGAGCCGTAGAATCAGCTCATAGGGTCAGCAGGCAAGCTTTGTTTAATAGGGTTTTTATCTGATTGAGGGCAGTTTCGCCCCGTATATTGGTAGGCCGTAGTCAATAGATGCAAGGACTGAACTGCTCGTGGCTAGTTTCAGTGCATCAGGTGTCATAGAGTGCCTGTGGTGGTATAGCACTCCAAGTTTCATATTGGCAGTTTTGACAACATAGTCAATTTGACCAGAGAAACTGAGAGTGTCATCAATGTGAATGCCTAGGTATTTAAATGAGTAGACTTGTTCTAGAGCATCTCCATTAAGATTCCATATCAAGATAGGATGGAACTTCTGTTTGTTCTGTGGGACAGTAAGCAGCATGCTCTTAGTTTTTTTTGTGGTTTAGTAACATTTTTTTGGTGCTGAACCAGGATTCTAGCTTGTGGAAGCTGTTGAGGAGTTTGGGAGGTGATGGTCGACTGGTCCCTGCCAGAAGCAGAAATTACGGCATCATCTGCATACAGTACGATGTGAGCAGGGCAGGCTGAGGGTAGAGTATTGATATAGAGACTGAAAAGAAGAGGCCCTAGGATTGATCCCTGGGGGGCTCCAATGCTTATCTCCCTGGGAGATGATAGTGAGTCTCCAATTCTAACGCGCTGAGTGCGTCGAGCAAGGTAACTGCTAAACCATGCCACTGTGTCTGGGGATAGTCCTATTGAGAGCAGGCTGTTAAGAAGAAGGTGATGGTTAACGGGGTCATCTATGAATACTGACCCACCGCCATCCCTTTGTCGAAGGTGTTGTATACTTGAGAGGTGTATTCCACTAGGGTCGTTAGGGTGGAGTGATGTTTCCAGAAACTGTGCTGTTGGGGGCACAATTTGTTGTACTTCTCCAGGTACTCTGTGAGCTGGTCAGAGACCACCCTCTCTAGGGCTTTGGGGGGATGGATATTGGCCTGTAGTTGGAGGTGTTAGTTCTATCTCCAGTTTTGAGGACAGGAGTGAATAATGCCATCTTCCAGGGATCGGGGAACACACCTGATCTGAGTGAGGCATTGAAAACCTTTGTGAATGGGTCAGCAAGCTCACTTAGGACAAGGACAACCAGCTTCGTATTGACTTGGTCACTTTCCAGCCTAGTCTTTCCTTGGGCCCACTCTTGTGAAGAGGCACCACGTGAGCCATCCTCCAATCCCTGGGTACATTCCCCATCTCCAAGGAGGTGTTGAACAGGTCCACCAGATGGCCTGCCAACACCTCTGCCAGTTCCTTCAGGACCCTTGAGTGTACACTGTGCTGTCCTGGTGTCTTGTCCACCTGCAAGGCTTTAAGGCCTTTCAGAACTCTATTCTCTTGGATGACCCCATCTGTTATTTCTGCCCCCCCCCACCCTTGTCTCCTTTCTCCTTCTGTGTTGGGCCATCCCTTTCTTTTGTGAACACTGAGCAGAAATACTCATTGAGTGCCTCTGCCTGATCTTCCCCTTGTTCCGCCCATCCCCCCTCTCTCTTGAGTCTAACAATATCATCCCTGGAACTTCTCTTCTCCCTTATGTATTTAAAGAACACCTTTTCCCCCTCTCTGATCCCCAGAGCCAACTTCAGCTCCTTTGCTGCCTTGGCTGCCCTGACTGATCTGGTCACCTCCCTAGATGCCTTTGTGAACACCTCCCTAGATGCTTTTGTGAACACAACGACAGATTGGACAGAGTATTCAGAGGTTCTGCCAACACTTCTCTTAGCTTCTTCAGTATCCTGGGGTGTACCCCATCTGGTCCTATAGCCTTATCAACACTTACTGCCACCAATTCCCTTAGGACCCTTTCCTTTAGAAAAGGACCTGTGTCTATTTCTGTGCCCTTCCTGCCCTTGTCACTTATTGCTGGCCCATTTCCTGTGCGTTCCTTTGTAAAAACTGAACAGAAGTATTTGTTCAGTATATCCACTTTCTGGTGGTCACCTTCTACACTACTCCCAACCTCCATGTTCAGTCTTACAATGCCCCCCCTTCAGGCAGTACACTAGCTCTTTAAGTCACCCGTTGAACTCCTCAATTACATCACTATTTATCCTATCCTGTTCCCCTCCCTGCTCCACACGGGGATGACTTTGGAAAAGGATGGGGAGGCTGGGTGCACCATCAATTTATCCCCCAGTCTATGGAAGTTCCACTTCACCATCTCTATCAACTGGTTCGCAAGATCATTGTTACCCAAGTGTACCAGTATGCCCAGCTCCCCCTGCTCCCTCTCCACCATCCCCCTTGTCCTGTTTAAATCTCTGATGGCTGATGCACCAGGAAGGCATTGGACCACCCCCCATCCCATCCAACCCTCCATCCACCACCCTCTCTACCCCTCTAATCATCGAGTCCCGACCACCAAGACTCATCTGTTAGACTTGCTCTCCCTGGATCCCTACAAATTAGTATTGGATCCTGGGATTTGTCTCTACAAATTAATATCATCTTTCTCAATTTCTTTGCTCTCTGGCTGCTCATAATGAACTATCCATGGAATTAATTAGAGCTTGGTAACCAAAAAAACATTACAGATCAAAGAAACACTCTCCACTCAGAGGGCTCCTTTTCCCTGCATGTAAGACACTTCTATGAAGAGTGTCTCTTACACAGATGCCTAGGAAACAGGTACTTTTTAAAGTGTATTATTGATCAACCTTGATCAATAACACATTAATATGGTCACAGAGGCCTTTCTTTTTTTTTTTTTTCAAATTTCATGTTTATTGTTATTTTTTTTTAAATAAAATACAGTAACAAAACAACAAACAAATAACAAATGTTGTATTCTGAAAATACATAGAACAGATACAAGTGACTACAGTGACAGATCCCATCCTCATAATTAATTACTCATATGTCTGGAAATACACAGAGTATCGAGGAAGAAAGTGAGGGTTTTTTGCTGATATACAGTATGTGTAACCCCCCCGAGGGGCTTACCTTATTTACCTCCCATTCTGTCCCATCCCCCCAGCACATGCACATCTTGGCCTGGGTCATTGTTGCACTTAAGCCTCCTGCCAGCCCCTGCATTGATTTTTGCCAAATTGGGCTGGAGGAACAATTCAGCAGCACCACCTGAGCTGTGGCTACACAAGTGTCTGGCGGTTCATGCATACGCAGTAGTATTGCTTTCATTTTCTTACTGCAGTTGTGGTAAAATGAAAGCCCCATTGCTGGTCCTGGTCCCTGGTTATGGCAGGATGGGGACCAAGGACCTGAAGGGGGCACCGGAGAAGCCTCTGGGTGCTTTTATTTAAGAGCACCAATAGAACTGTGTGTTGCCTCATGAACATTATTGAGGTACTCTGAATATTAATATGCAAGCCTGCCTGCTGCCTGGGGGCACTGAGTTTTGGTAGCAGCAACAGGCGAGGGGCTCAGTAAAAATATTAAACTCTGCAGTCACGTAATAGGGCACTGGCACTGCTATAAGACAGTGGGGAAAATGTTAAATAAAAATAATTATTCTGGCTGCACCAGGACCTTTACATGGGGCCTGTTGACTGTGTTGCTAGCACCCATATTCACAGCCTTTGACCCACTTTATAGCCAACCAGAGAACTATGACTTATGCCAGAGACTTATGGGACTGTGTAAAAGCTTTGTGGTGGAAAAAACAGGGACACTGTTTGGGACCCATTTAGTTAACCAACCAGGCATTGAGGGAGCCTGATGAATTTTTCAGTAAGACAATTGATCCAGCCAATCAAGAGCTGCCAGAAGCTCCTAAAACTTCAGAGACTTTTTGTTCTGGGTCTAGTTCAGTGCCAGCCCCTCCACAGGGATGGGGGCTCTGGCCCTTTGCTATAGAAATGTAGCTAGAAGGATTTGGAGTGACCAGCTTGGGGTTTACCAATTACTTGTCCCCCAGGGCCAGCATTTGCCTTTCCACATTTTGGGAAGAATCTGACTAAAGAACCTGTACTACAACTTCAGCTGTGAGAGAGCTGTAAGGGACTTGCCTGTAGTTGTGAGAGAGCTGAGTGAGTAAAAATCTACTTTAAAGTGCAAGTGAGATGGAGACCTGCTTGAGGGCAAAGGAGTCACAAGTTTCAAGAGGTGCTCAAGTTCTGTCTGTACCCTGCATTAATTCAGCACCAGAATAGGGTGCACATCTGTTTGCTTAAATGACCATTTGAGTGAATGATCGTGGATGGTCTTGTATTTGAGAGATGACATTTAATGGCTCAGTTCTGCAAGGGTCATCTGGGAGTCTCCCTAGAGAAAGAAAATTCATCAGCGATGCCTGTGAAAGGTTGATGTTCTGCTTAGAACTGCAAAAGCCAAGCCTGCAAAAAAGAACTGTTTGCTTGAGATTCAGCTTTAGAGAAGTTCAAGTAAAAAGTGAATTTACCGCAATTTGAAAAGTGCCTGATTTGGTTGGGAGACATGCCTTAAGCTCCAGTATCTGCCTCCCAGAGTGGAGAAAAGAGAGTTTGCCTATAAAAAAAGACACTTCAAGCATATTGTGGGTCTTCCCTGAAGTCCAGTGGATGTGTCTAACCATAAAGGGCCACAGCTGCTGTACTGGCAGTGTGGTTGAAAAGCCAACATAATTGAATGTGCCTAACTGTTTGAGAGAGAGAGAGGGAGAGAGAGAGAGCTTGAGAAAGTGAGAGAGAGAGAGAGAGAGAGAGAGAGAATGAGCATAGACTGTGTTTAAGATCAGTGTCAGGAGTTAGCCTGGTAGTGTGCCAGCTATAGGCATGGGAGTCTGAGGTCTGCTGGCCCTGGTCCCAGTGCTGGTTATTTCCAGAATGTGATTTCTTCCCATGAAGTTGAGCGACTGAAGCCGAGAGAAGTTCCAGCCTGCAAAAGCTGCAAGAGCCTGCTGTGTAATTGGGGATCCGCACGAGCACTTGCCATGCATCTCAGCCAAGATTCAACCTCTACCAAATTATGTCTACCTCATATCTGCTTGCAAGAATCCTTGCTGCACCTGTAAATGTTTGACCACAGAATCATGAGTAAGCAGGGTCAGCTTTGCATTTGGAGAGACTGTATATAGCTACTGTTATGTGTTTTGCCAAGTTCAGTATCTAAAATCTAAGCTACTAAGGTGTTGAATCTCCTGCCTATTACAGAGTTCAAGTCAAAGGTAATTAAAGAAAAAGTTAAGTCTGCCTACATTTAAACACATCAAGATCGGCCAACCAGCTGCACCTTAACAGGCCTGCAACATTTAGTGCTGGGTACCAAAAGTATAGAATTGTGGGGTTATATGTTGGACTGGGGATTGGTACCAGTTGGGTTGTTTTGATGTCTAAAATTCCACACAGGCAGTCAGCCAGATAGTTTCTAATCTGAATCTATCAGAAGGTTGGTGGCTGGCCAGCATTAAAAGATGTTTTGAATTTAAAATGATAATGATTATTTCTGATGCCATTTACCTGATGACAATCCAACTGTTGTTTAACCTCTACATCCATTTACCCATTCCTAACCCTACACTCTTTGTAAACAAATTGTCGGTTCACCCCCCCCTTTTTTTTTTTACAAATCTGAGCCATGAGCATAATATTAGAACACGTCAATAATTCAACAAACTGGAATCTGGGGTTTTGTTAATGTTAATCTATGTGTAAGGTGACTGCATGCAATGTGGGTGGGTACAGTATCCCAGGAGGTTGTACTAGTTTTATTATCAGACCTACTCTGGGTGGAAGCACTGCACAACAATGTTATCTTGGGAAAGATCCTTTGGAAAAATAAAAATAAAAGCACAGGCCCCTCAAGCTTGTTCAGGCCTGCAAGGCAGGGGTAGTGGTAGTGGCCCATTGGGACATGGCATCTGGGCTACATGTGCATCACCCATCAACACCATATTAATTCAAAACTGTGGTGAGTGTTATTAAGCTGTGCAGTAAGCTTTTCTATTGGGTCATCCACTTACTCCAAGAGGTCAGGGTGGGGCTAGATGGGGTTAGCCATAAATTAGTACTAACCTTCTTTGTTACAACCATAGAGATATTAAACAATTTTCGAAGGTCTGGATCCTGATAACCTTCAGGAGTATCTAGCAGAAGCACTGCGTGACTAGTGAGTTGTATGGTCCCCCCATAAATTTCTTCAGTTCTTGTCACAAATCTAAATAAAAAGGCTGAAGAATGGGACAAAGACACAAAATGTGCCCCTGGGTGACTTTTGCTTCATCACACCCTCGCCAGCAGTGTGTGCCCCTAGTGGGCTGCAACTTAGCCTGTCAGGCGTTATAAAAAAACAGAGGACAATTTTCCAAGAATTCTCCCTCCACACATATAAGGAAGTGACCTTGTGTATATTGTTGAGGCACTTTTTCCATTGTTCATCTGTAATAGGTAACTGAAGATCCCTTTCCCAAGTCTGCCTGACATGCTATATGGTATAATTTTGCTGTACTAAGAGGGTTTGATAAATTTGAGAAATAGAATGATGGAACATATCCTGGCCTCTGATAGCTGAAATGATCATTTATATCAATGGAGGAGTCTCTCCCTCAGGCAGTCTGGTTCTAAATAATAATTGAATAGTCTCTAATAGTTGAAATTACCATTTGTATCAATGGGGGAGTCTCTCCCTCAGGCAGCCCAGTTCTTAATATTGATAGAATAAAGTCCCATGTCAGGAAATATATAAAGAAATAAGATCTCAGGAGGTTAAAGGTCACTTTAAGATCCTCAAAACCTCTAACCTCATGACCTGTAAAAATTGAAAGATATAATGCAAGCCCAGATGGGACCAAATCCAAAATTCAGGATCTAGGGCTGCCACAAAAAAAATTTGTCATGTCAGTGAAAGAACACATGAGAAATCTACTAGATACTGTGGTCTTATGACTAAGTACATGACGCCACTTAGACTGGGTAGATCTAATATAGGGAGCATCCACCTGTTTAAGTAGGGTGCTAAGTAGTGGAGAAGGGGGCCAATGCTGCTGGGTACTCCTTTCTAATGAAAAAGAAAGGGAACGTCATCCATTGATTTTAACATATGCTTCTATCATTTTTACAGATTCTGAGAGGGTAGTAAATTGCCTCAGGACCTGAAGTAAAAAGGACCATACCACCCAGTCAAAGGCCTTCTCAGCATTTAAACTCAACATGAGAAATGGGGCGTCTGACCGGGAGGCATGGTGGAGTATGTGCAGTGTTCTTTCGATGTTATCCTGCATCTGGCATGATGACACAAAGCCTGTGTGACCCTCATTAATTAGTAAGGGTAGTAAGGGCTCCAATTTATTTGCTATTAATGAGGTTAATATTTCATAGTCCATATTAAGGACTTATATTGGATGTACAATAGATACCATCCCTCTCTGGTTTCAGAATAGCTGAAATGATGGCCTGTCGTCATGATGGAGGGACTGGGATACCCTGGAGGATGCCCATTCTGACTTGAAGTATTAGTGGGCTAAGAGTATCATGGAACATTTTTGAAACATTTGCCCATAAAGCCATCTGGCCCCAGGCTCTTATTGTTTTTAGCTTTTTTATTGCCTGGTCTACCTCTGCCTGTGTTAAGAGGGTTAGCAACATCTGTTACTATACTTCAGATAAAGTAGGCAGTTGTAAGGGCTTCAGATACTCATGTATCTCTTCCGTGATGAATTTATCTCTGTCTGGTATGATTTACTATAATAGTCCTGAAAGGCCTGTAAGATGTCATCTGGCATTGTTTCTGTACGTTTAGTAAATGGATGTCTAATATGAGTAACCATGCTGCGTGCCATCTTTTGTCGTAACCGGTGTGCTAATACTTCAGATGCACAAGCCCCACCCTCATAGTATTTCTGTTGGAGATATCTGAGTGATGTCTCTGTTTTCAGATCTAGTGTTCCTTGTGTCTGCTGTTTAATGTGGTGGAGCTTGGGTAGAATCATTTGGTCTCCCTGTATATGAGACCACTAAAGAGTCCTCAATTCATCCTGCAGTGCTTGGAGCTGCTTCTCTCTCTGTTTTTTTTTTTTGTTTGTTTTTTTTGAGTTTATATTTTTATTAATTTTAAGTATATAAAGACATACAGTACAGGCATACATAATGAAAGGGAAACTTCATATAGATTACAAAAGGGTATCACTTAACAAAACACATGGTTTAGGTTGAATATAATGAGGATGCCTTAAATATACATATATTTATAAAATAAGAGTTTGTCTTATTTATATCATAAGTAGTGAACAAAGAGTTACAGTTATTAAAGTATTATGAATTCAGAGAGATCAGTTAAGTGCAAGATGAGTACGAGAACAAGTTATAGCAGGCTTTCAAACCATTACATGAAGTGATACCTATAAGAATACAAACATTATAGAGCACAGGAGGAATATAAATAAAAGAGAGATGAACGTTGAAGGTAGAAAATAGTGCAGGGTAGAAAAAGGAAGAAAGAAGTAGGATGGGAAAGAAAAAGAGGGGAGATATCTGTGCACAGAGTGTTAGAGAGACCCAGATCTAATTAGCAGAGTAAAGATATACCAAAAGGAAAGCTAAATAAATATTGAGGATCAGGGTCTTAAGAACCAGCCATTTCAATGAATTTAAAGTAATCCTGCCAGCTCCGATAATATTTGCTGAGTCGGTCATGAATAACATGGGATAGACGGTCTAGTGAGGCGTATTGAGAGAGGCTTTGAAGAGCATCAAAAAGGGAGGGAACAAGGGTAGATTTCCATTTAATAAGAATCAGATGTTCAACCAAAAGAAAAAGTATATTTAGCCATCTAAAATGTGCATGTGAAAGGGAAGAGTTACTCAGAGTATAGAGGCCTAGGAGGAATAGTTTTGGATCAAAGGGAAACTTTTGTCCTATTACTTTGGAAGCAAATGAATGAATTTTAAGCCAAAGCTTATTAATGGGAGTGCAGGACCAAAGAATATGAAGCAGATCACCGTTAGTGTGGTTGCAGCGCCAACAGTTATTGTTATTTAACAGGCCCATTCGGTGAAGTACCGAAGGAGTTCTGTACCAAAGATGCAAGATCTTGATTTGTATTAGGGAGCTGTGGGTATCTTTAAATGTGTTGTGTGCCAGATGCCAATATTTACTCCATTGTGTATCTGAGATATTGTAGTTAAAGGTAGTGCTCCATTTATTTTTTTGCTTGGATAGATGGATCGGGAAGATTGTCAATAATGTTTTTGTAAATGATGCTGCTTAATTTTGTAGATATATTAGCCTGGTGCGAGATGTGTGATTTTAGAAAAGTGTGTTTGTATATATAATTAGAAATGGAATTGAAAGCTGTTTGAATTTGTAAAAACTTCTAGAAGTCCTGGTTAGGAAGTTTCCATTTGACCTGTAAGTCTGAGAACATTTTAAGGGTGAGAAAGTTCGGGTCCAAGATATTGGCAAGAAAAAAATGCCATTATTCCTCCACGAACGACAGAAAATTGGATGATTTTCCAGTGTGAACAGTGAGTTGCCCCATAAAGGGGCATAAAACCAAGGTTTGGGGTTAGATTTCAAAAATTTATGGGTTAACTTCCAATATAGAACAGAAGCTGATGTGATTGGATGAGTTTTTAATTTTGAAGAAAGGGGGTTAAAAATAAAGGAAGCAAGAACCCCTCCATGGCTCAGCGTGTATTCCATAGCAATCCAAATTGGGGAATGAGGAGAAGGTTTCTGAAACCATTTAATGGTTTGTGCTGCCCGGAAGGCCCATAGATAACCTTTGAACGAACGGAGTCCAAATCTACCTTTTTTCCAATGAGATCGAAGTTTGTTAAGATTAAATCTTGGAATTTTCCCCTTCTATATAAAGTTACCTATCAGTTTATCAATTTTAGCAAGGAAAAAGGATGGAAGAATTAAAGGGATGTTAGCAAAGAGGTAGAACATTTTAGGGGATATTGACATCTTAATGGCTGCAATTTTACCCATAAAGGAAAGATTAAGACGCCTCCATCAGTATAGAATTGTTTTGATATTATCTAGTAAAGGATTAAGATTGCTATCCCATATTTTCTTAAGATTACTAGTTATTTTGAGTCCTAGATATGTTATGCCATGCGGTGGCCATCAAAATCGAAAAAGGGTGGTTCATAAAAACTTTGCAGTGGTCATTAAGAGGTAGAGTTTCTGACTCACCATAGTTTAAAGCAAGGCCCGAAATACTTGTAAATTTGCTAAGTAAGTCAGCCAATAAGGGGGTCCTGCCTCATCCAGATTCTCAAGTAGAATCAGGAGGTCATCGGCATAAGAAAGGGAAACATATCTTGAGCTTCCCACTGGGATGCCATTAATACCGGCAGATTGGTGTAAACAAGCAGTTAGGGGTTCCATGGCTAAAATGAAAAGGGAAGGTGATAGGGGACATCCTTGCCTGGTTCCTTTTTCCAGTTGAAAGCAGGAGGAAAGGGTGGAATTAGTAAATACCTTAGCAACAGGGGGAGTTATATAATAATTTAATCCAAGATCAGAAGGTGTGCGGAAGGCCAAAGTGAGATAGCACCTGATACAGATAATCCCAGTTTAAAGAGTCAAAAGCCTTTTTTGAAATCAATTGCTATGGCTGCCGCTGGAGAATTGAGAGATTTAGCTTTGTGAATTAGATTGAACAGAGAACGTAGGTGATCTGATCCAGACCTATGTTTAATAAAACCAGCTTGTGATCAGTGAATCAATTTGGGGATCAAATGTTCAAGTCGGGAGGTTAATAGTTTAGCAAATATCTTCCCATCCATGTTTCTCTCTCTCTGTTTTTTAAGTTTTGTCACATAACCAGTAATATTCCCTCTGAGGACAGCCTTTAAGGTGACCCAGAAGATAGAAGGACACACCCCTTTTTTATCATTCTCCAATAGGATCTGTGCAATTATTTCCTGCAGTAGCTCTTTAAGCTCCAGAATGTTCAATAACAAATTAATAAATGTCCAGAGTGGGGCCTCTTGTTCCCCTCAATGTCAGCTCCACACACGTTGGGGCATGGTCCTATAGTAGTATGGGATGAACTACATTATTGTCTATTAGATTTACCTATTCTGTGGAAATTAAAATTCGATCAATCCTAGTGTAAATGCCATGTGGAGCCGAATAATGTATGTATATCCAATCTCCCAGGTGCTGCGAGCACCTGATATCTACCCAAGCCATTTCCCTAAAGAATGACCTATATTTTTGTGCAAGAGTGTCTGTAAATGGTCTCTTATTTGTTGTGTCTTTAGAGGTTAGGACAAAAATTAAAGTATCCTCCTAGTATAAGTATCCCCTTCTGGAAATCCACAATCCTCGGATGTAGTTGTTTTTTGAAGGTCGCCAACAAACCAGGAGGCAGATAGAAACTGACATAAACATCTGATTATTACAGGTACCTTTAATCATCGACAGGCAGCCCTGGGTGTCTATAGACATGTCTTTAATTTGAAACAGGGATCATTTTGGAATAAGAACCACAGTGCCTCTATGTTTTCCATTCTGGTAGGAGGAGGCTACTACATGTGCAAAGCCAAATTTTGAAAGATTAGTGTGCTCCCAAGGGACTAAACGGGTTCCTTGCAACAAGAAAAATTAGGGATGCTGTTTTCTTATTGCAGCTAACATATCGGACCTTTTAACTGGATGGTTTAGCCCATTCACATTATAGGAATAAACCCTGACAGATTTTCTTTGATTAGATTGCACCATCTTAGAAGTATGAAATTCCAAAAAAGTGTGTACTCAAGAAGGAAGTCCCTCCATCACCCACATATTGTGAAATTCTGAGTCTGATTCTTTGAAACAATGGACTCTCAGTTATATAAAGAATCCCAAACAAAATACATAGGCTAGACCCTATCACCAGCAAGCCTATCTGACAAACTCCAGCAGGAAACAACAAAAACTCTAGGACAACAAACAAACAATACATGAGCAAGTACAAATATAAAGTGAACATCATACAGGAGTTTAGCTGAGATCTGCCCACAGAAACAGGAATGGCCTGACTTCCAAAGGAAGAGGACTCGTTAGGAGACCCTCTGTGAGATTCAACAACTGTATTATTAATTAAGGAGATCTCAATCTGGGAAGAAACAACACCACGTCACAGGGTTGTGGCCTCCCTGATGCCCTGTATGGCATCTATATTTCCCGGACCTAGATGGGTGATTAACAGGATGTCGAGGGAAAAAAGAAAGAAGGTGCCAATACTATGACTACCTGAGAAGAGAACCAGTCCTTCCAAGAATCAGAAGACAAAGGTTAAAAACTGCCAAGGAGTCATGTATGTAGGTGTTCCCTCCTGGTACATATAGAATATCAGATAAATATAAGTTTACTAGGCCAGGGTATGTGTTATGTAATGCTAGCCTTATCCTTTAATATCTATAACTTTACAGTGACTGAAAAAGCAGAATCTTGGCTACAGTATCTAGTTCCAGTTCCAGTAATGCTGCATGTATATATCTGTGTTTCTACATCTGGAACAGGGCCATTAAAGCCCAAGTAATCATTCCTGTGATAAGGTAGCAAGGAGGGACAAGGGTTACATCATGTAGTATATCCTAGTCTTAATATTAAAAGTAGCAAAATAATAACCAATATCCCCCTCATCTCCCTCTACCCTCTCTCTACACATTTAGCTATCAGAATAATTATCTGCATGCAGACCCTTAATAGTAAAACCAAACCCTCAGCTTTATGCCACTATGATCTGCATCCAGGAGTCTGTAGTCAGGTCACACCTCTCTTTGGGAGTAATAGGCTAGAGCAGCAACAGGGGCACTCGGTGTGCGAGGTGCCCCATGGGCCTCCTGCCCCATCAGAATATCCATCTGATCATGTTGGAGAGCCAGCATATGTAATATCTCCTTCCAGTAGCTTGCCACCCCTCCCACTGTTCCCAGTGGGTCAGCGCACCCTCCTGGCCCAGCCAGACTATTCCTTTATAACAAGGGCACTAGCCAAGTTTTCATGGATTGGTGTCCCCCAACCCTCCAAAGTTGCATCATCCCTTTTATGACAAGATAGTATACCAAGGGTCCACTAAAAGGACCACTGCAGGCTATGAAATGAAATGCCTTCCAGGAGGGGGAAAAAAGAATGCATACGCTGTCTAATATAGTGCAAACACTTATCAATGAGGAGCTCGAAACAGTAACAGAATTCAAATCACATCCCCCTCACAGCCCCAAGAGAAAGTGCAAACTCAAATTTTATAAACTAGGAAAGAAAGTTCAGAGTGCACTGACTTTCTCTCTGCTGTTGTGGCCATATCCTTGAATTAAGCAGAGTTTGGGTTACGGTGATTAGGGATGGGCAGATCTGTCCACTTGAAGTCAAAACGTTTCCAGATCTCATAGGATCCGAGGAACCTGGGTAGATCAGGACACTGCAACTCAGTGTATTGGGTCCATCTTGTATTTTCATTTTTTTTTTTTTTTGAATACTCTGTTTATTAAAGATTTTCTGTCACAGACAATACAAGTGTAACATACAACAACAAGCAACCACATAGATAGACACACTAACATCCCCCCCCACTAATAGTACATACTGATTACTACATGATAACCAACATCACATAGACATAATCAATCAACAAATAAATACAATCCCCAAATAAATGCAGCAAATCACATGCACCAAATGCAGTGAATATAATGAATAGATGCAGTAAAAGAATACAATGCATAGATACATAGCTGCATAGATGCATAGATGCACAGATGCAGCCGATGCACAGATGCAGCCGAGTGTGCACTTCCGTATCTATCTCTAAACATAATCAAACACTCACTCTTAACCATACCTACACCCAAGATATCCATTTCATTCTCATTTTGTACCAGGCAGTAGTATCATGAAACATAGAGCATAGAACATATTAGGCAGTAATACTAAACAGTGCCTGCTCAGTTTTTAAGGGGAACCCTTCTTTTTTAGATTTACCTCTCTGATGGCATTCACATACTCAACCCTGAACGCAGCATTATGTTTTCAGACATGCTCAGAGATGCCAAGAAGGGAGCCCAGTCCCTCAGGAACACTTCCTCCCTACCCCTCGTCAGTAATGTGAGCCTTTCCAAAGCCAGAGAGCAGATGGCCATTCTTTGCCACTCAGTCAGCGTAGGCCTATTCCCGGTGACCCAAGTGTCCTGAATACAGTGCCTGGCAAATACAAACAGAACTCTTGTCCTCCTAGGCAGTGGCTGCCACTCTTCCTCCCCCTCTGCTACCTCCACCCCAAATAAACAGACCAAGGGATCCCGAGGTAAGTGCCCCCCCGACACCTTATTTACCTCATGTACTACCTCCTCCCAGAATTTTACCAGAACTGGGCATGACCAAAAACAGTGGAAAAAGGTACCCATCCCCTATTACATCTCTGGCATATCGGGGATATTGCGGGACGCACCCTATGAACCGCCACTGGAGCCCAGTATGCTCTATGCAGGAACTTGTAGAAGGCCTCTTTAAACCTATTACACACCATGATTCCCACCGGCATCCCTAACACCAACTGCCAGTTCTTTTCCGATATTTGTTGTCCTAAATCCCTCTCCCAGAGAGCCTTTGTGGCGCCAGTCAAATCCGGCAGACTTTGCCTATCTTGTTTAGCCACCTTTCCTAGAAATCCCCTCGGGTCTGACTTAGCTTGGCATACCATCCGCTCCACAATATTCAGGTGCAACCCTCCTTACCATGAACCCATCTTTCCCTAAGCGTTTTCCACTTGTAAATATCGGAATAATTGGGATGTCCCCAACCCTATATCTCTCCTAATCCTATCAAACTCGCTTAGCTCACCCTTTTCCAAAGAGCCCCCAGATAAGTTGCTCCCCTCTTTCCCATTCCAGAAAACCCTATCCTCCATCCCGGTATGAAGAAGGGTTCTTAATGTCGGTAGCAGCAAGTCTCCCTGTAAGCCAGGTCTTTCCGCCCACACATATGGTCCCAGCCTCTAATGTTTCCCTAACCAGCGGGTTACCGCTCCCCACTTCCCTGTACGCCCGCAATCCCTTGCTATGTAGATAGACTGTGAGTCTCCCTGGGGTCCCCACTTGTTCCAGCTCTATCCAGCTGGCCACCTCCGGCTTATGAACCCAGTCAGCTATCCCCCTGAGCTGCACCGCCCTATAATAAGCACCCAGGTCCGGAAAATTAAGCACCCCCCTTGAGCCTATCCGCTTTGAGCCTTTTCAGACTGATCCTGGGCTTCTTGCCCTGCCATATAAAGTCCGAGAACCCCCTCTCCAGCCTTTTCCCATCCCTCATTGTCAACCTCATCTGTAGTATTTGCATGGGATATAGGATGCGAGGAATAATGTTCATTTTTATTATATTTATCCTCCCCATCCAAGACACAGGCAGCTGCATCCAGCGCTTAAGATCTGCCAGAACCGATTTGAGCAGGGGTTGATAATTTAACCTATATAACTCCTCCCATCGTTGCCCTATCCGGACCCCTAAGTATTTGAAATCCATCTGGGCCACCTTGAACCCCATTTGCTGTACCTCCCGGCTGTATTTTCATTTTTAATACTTTATATTTTAACCCAGATCCCCCTCCTGTCTACATAAACTATCCACATCTATGCAAATTATATATATAAAAAAAGTACTCTGCTGCCTGGGACTGTTCCTGCATTGTTTGTCACTCCAGTACACATGCTTGCTTAATATAAACAGAGATAGAGAAAGAGCGGGAACAGGCCCAAACCATCAGCAGCAGCGCAGGCAGCATGGGTAAATTGTCCAGGAGTTACGACCTGCAAGAATGAAAGGCGTAATTTTTTTTATGGTATTCTCCAGCCAGGAATCAGGTGGATGCAGCAAGAACAGCAGGAGCAACAGTGGCCGATGCAGGAAATGTTTTAAGGGACTTTGCATGACAGCGCTAAGGTACTGCTTGGCGTCTTGATTCTTGCTGGCCTCAAAAGTAAAGAAAAGCTGAAAGCTATGAGCTGTGAGTGCCCTCACACTCCGTAGTCTCCCACCAGTGTGTATCTGCTCATATACTGTGCTAGGATGGACTTCAGCACTATTTGATAAAATGGCATGGTTTTAGCCTTAAAAAGGAAGTATTACACAGTTTGCTGATAGTTGATTGGCGGTGTATGTGGACAGTGAGCATGTTGCAGTTACCGGTTGTCCATTGGAATAGCCAATTGAGTCATGAAGTCCCGAAGCTGAAGCATGGAGCGGTTGTAAAGTGAAACATTTTTGTTGACTGCCTATTCAGTCTGTTTAAAACAATAACACTTTGGGGTTGTTTTGTTTGCTTAAAGAAATAAGTATTTTAACCTTATGGGGTAATAAATAGTGGAATTCCATTAAATATCTGAGTGCAGATAGAACGGTTCCACAATTGTGAAACTACCTTATATTATTTTAATTTAATATCGGTATAATTTTTATGAAGCAATCTGAAAGAATTTTATCTATTACTCAGTGTCTGTGACTGCTTTGTGCAAATACCCCACGCTCATATCCCTATGCATCTGCACTCACTGTAGTATCTGCACTAATCATCTGTGCTTTCTATATGCCTCAAGTATGTAATCAAGTATGTAATTTTCAGTCGATGTGTGTATGTTTCATTACCCGGTTACCAAAGTGAAAATAAAATACTAATATGAATTTCTGTTTTAGTATCACAGCTAACGACAGTCTTCTGTGTGTTGCAACATCTTAATCATGCAGGCTGGATGGATGTGGCAATTCTGAGTGATAAAAACGAGGGATGTGTCGTTCTTCATAATGTGAAACAGTTGAGAAGCATGTTCATTCATTTCTGTCTTCATTGCTTTAATTCTCCTTCTTCACCTTTGTATTCAGTACATTTGTACTGCTTTGTCCATGAGTGTACCTTTTATTAGCGTGTGTGTGTGTGTGTGTGTACGTTTGTTCATCTGACCTGCTCAACACCCTAGAGGCTATACTCAGTGTGCCAGGCTAGTGCAGTTTCATTTAAGGGTGATTGGCTTTGTTCAGGCATTGGCGGGGGGAAGGGACTGGGTGAGTGCACTTGTGAATTGTGAAAAAGTGAGTGTCAGTCAGCATATGGGAGAATGCATAAATGTACATAATGGGACACGGGGTTATGCTGGAGTATAGGGGTGCAGCAGACGGAAGGGGAAGGGGTGTTCAAACTGGGTGGAGTGGGATGTGAAGGGAAGGGTTAATGCTAGCAAATGGATAGGGCAGGGGTGTTCATACAAGGGCAGGATGCTAACAAGCCAATAAGTGGGGGGATGGGGTTAAATACATGGGCAGGGTTGATTTTGCAATTGCATATGCAAGCAGAGAGAGCATGGGTATACATAATGGGGCAGAATGAGTGCCTGCTGATGTGAGGGGGCAGCAGTCCCTATATTTGGATAGGGTGGGTCTCAGCAGATGACAGGTACAGTGGTGTATAACACACTGTGGGGCAGGGTGGGTATCTGAGGGGCAGGGATGTGAAAAGATGTAAAAACTACTGGAATACAGTTGGCGTCAATTGATCAGATGTGGATCAAGGATCAACATACTGAGGTGACGAGACTGTCAGCAGATAGGAGAGGCTGGGAATCTGCATACTGAGGCAGGGAGGGAGGCCCACTGATGCTATACTCCCAAACAGATGGTCAAGGAAAAGAGTATTTTTGGATTCCCTGTGGAGACACAGCAAAAAGATATATGGAAATGAGTCAGAAATGCAGACATACATTCAGATCAGAAAATATTTTTGATGTTCTTAGTGCATTTTGGGTGGTTTTCTGGTATTAACATTAACTTCTTAAAGGTTTAGATTTGAATCAGAATCAATTGGAACTAATCAGAACTCTGACTTGGATCCTGAGCCTGATAAGAAGGGTCAGGACCTTTTCGGATCTGTCTATCCCTAACAGTGATACTGGAGGAGCGATCCATTTTAGTCTCACAAAACTAGGAGCTTACTTGCTCATCGGATCTTAAGGCAGCAATATGATGAATACAAAGTCCTAACAATCACCCCAAGGAAGTGTCCAGAGCCATTTGCTGTCTCATAAATGCCTGAATAGTTATCACATAGCACTGTGTTAAGAGTCACTGCCTTTCCCTTCTGTTTGGTCCATTGTGGTTTCACTTACCTGCCAGTTAGCAATTTGTAGGTTTTTCGACGGGTTCTTTGGAGTTACAGATGGGACCTCCCAGCCCTTTTCTCACAGTATTTTCAGTGCTTCCTCAGGCGTGTGATAAATCTGCACTCCTGGCTGTTTCCCAGAACACTTGCAGTCTAGCAGGATAAGGCATTTGGAAATGCGCATTGTGTTCCTTCAGAATCCATAAAATTCCACCATCAACTTCTTGTTTTCTTTTTACCTCAAGGGGATAATCCTGGCCAAATGTAAACTGGGCAGAGTTGTAGGTAGTGTTTTTATTCTCCCACGTGAGGCATTGGATTGCTTCCTTACCTTTATGAGCTACACTTCATAATTATGGAGTGTTGTCTACTTCTGGGGCCCGTGAGTTTTGGTAGCAAGGTATAATGGGCCTTATCAATATGAAATGACATTGTATGGGACAGTGCAAAGATGTCTTTAAGTAAATTTTCCAGAAAATCAGTGAGGCAACTGATTTCTGAACTTTCAGGGAGGCCCTACAGACGAATGTTATCACATCTTGAGTGGCCCTCCAGGTCCTGACATTTTCTGTGAAGCTTTTCAGCTTGATCCTCAAGGCTTTATGGAGCTGAAGGGCACTATGTTCCACCACCACTACCCGCTCTTCCTTTTTTTTTTTTACATTTTTTTTTTGCCTTTACTTCCTTGGCGGGGAGTTTATCCTATGGTTTCCCTGCTCCGGTCCCAACCCAGCAAGCGTCACAATGGACACCGCTCCCATTCTTCAACCCCTCCTCCTACATACAACCCAGGGCTCTACCCAAGGGGTACTTACCCCACACGCTGGGGAGTTCCTGGTGAGCCAGGACTGGAGGGAGCATCCTTGTGTGTTCGGTATGGTGCCAACAGGGTAAGACATTCATGCCTATACCAGAGGATTGTTTTCCCCCTTACATGACCCCCCCCACAGCACTGGCATGCAATGATGTCAAAGACGCTGCCATGCACACTTCTGTATACTGCACATCTGATGTCTGCCCTTGCTAGTCCCAACTCTTGGCTGCCAGAGTGTACTAGCCTCTGGCCATTGCCAGGAGCTAGTAACATGGCGGTATTTCTCCCCCACCCTCCCAAGAGGAGGAGAGCAGTCCTGGGGATGCTCTTCCTCTTCTCCTTGGCCAACCATCCAACTTCAGAGATCGCTCTCGACCCTGGGTCACTGGCACCACAAATGATAGCTCTACCATTGCAATGGTGGGGCCAGCTTTCCACTACCTATTCTTCCATGGCATCAATGCATTTCTTCAAGTACTGTAGCTGCTTATGTAATTTCTTAAATTCAGCTTAGTTTTCAGCTCTAAATCCTTTCATTTCAGACAGCATTGCTTCAAAATGAGTATGGGAGGGCTGCTCCAACTTAGCATCTGTATCAAAGGGCTGGCCGGCCATACTCTCTGCAGAAGCACTTCTACTCCTCTCTGCATAGTCTCGGGCTGGTCCATTGCCATCCATTTGCCAATCCTGCTTACGGACCCTGGATCTAGTAAATTGCTCTTCTTGTTTATGAGAGACCATTATGCTGCACTGATTGAAAGATTTGGAGACTATTGATTTGAGGGAGCAGAGCTCTAAGCTCAAGACAGCATTAGCATAGTGACATCATCAGAAGTCCCTGTGGAGGCCTTTTGAACAGCAGCATCCTTTAGGTACAAGAACCATTCACATTGGTTTTGCAGAGCTCATATCCTAAGAATGTGCAAGGTCACTCTTACAACCATAAGACTGGCTTCAAAAGCCATATTAACTCAATTATACCTCAGCAGTCATTTTGTATCAAGGTTAAGTAAGCAATTATACCTCGGCAGCCATTTTGTATCAAGGTTAAGCAATGGAAAACTCAAACTTCAAAAAGTGCTCCATGTGGTAGGGAGTTAACATAGTTACATAGAGATTACCATTCTAAAAGACAGACTGTTAGACTGGGATTTTCAAAAGTATAGAAACAGCACTCCCATCCATATTTTGAAAGCCTGCTGCATCTTGGCAAAAGACCTTGTAGGTGGTTTAACTATCTGGGTGAAAGTAGACTGACTGAAAAACTAACACGGCCATTTGAAAATGCCACCCTTTGTCTTTTAGATTGCTTTCCTATTTGGGGCTTGCCATGACCCAAACCTGTAAGACCATCCTATGACTGGTTCCCCTGCCCCTAAGCCGGGATGCAGATGAGGCAAACTGATGAGTCCTGAGAAGGATGAAATAGGAGATTTACTATGAAAGGCTGAAACTCACTTGCCCAGGTTTCAGAATACCAAGACCAGAATTCTTACAATCAATTTCCCGACATGTTTCGGGGATGGGGAGGCCACACACCCCTACTAAAAATAACTAGCTCCACCATGGGCTAAATTTTTATGTCAGGAAAACGATTGGCGGGATTTCGGTCTTAGTATTCTGAAACCCGGGCAAGTGGGTTCCAGTCTTTCATAATACTCTCATCAAGACCACCTAAACTGGAGGGGTTTACAATCATTAATTACAGACAACTAAAGGATTAGTTTTTAGGACAGTCCACAAGAACAGAATCATTAAACTTCAGAAGAAGAGCAGATGGAAAAGACTTGGCTATCCTGTCACTGTGAAGTCTTTGCTGTAGAACAAACAATGCCAGATGAAGCAGGATAAAATCCAGAATAACTTTTATTTCTATGGACAAACCAACATAGATCCGGGTACCCCTCCCCACAAAACAAACTGCCAAATGTTTTTGCGCGCGAGTTGTGCTTTCTCAAGGCAATAGGTGGCATTTGGTAGTGCACCCAAGATATACTCTAGGGTGTAGTTAAAGTGAGAGTGTAAATATAAACAATTAAAAGATTAAATATATATGAAGTTGCAGAAAATAATCAGCAAGCTGTGGTGATGTGAAAAGTATGGAACAATATTAAAATACCAGTGTGAAAGGCTACCAAAAAATATATTATTAAAAATAAATTTGATTCATAAGTCTAAGTATGTGTCCACACATAAATAGTTTGTCAGGCTGAAAAATATAAATACATCCTGTGGAAAAGAAAGGTTCAGGACCTGATGGATTGGACCCATGGCTGCTCAAGGCTGCTGCCCCCCCATAGCCTTACCTATCACCATGCTAATAAACAGATCCCTGCAGGAGGGAGTAGTCCCCAAATTGTGAAAACAGGCACATGTGGTCCCAATACACAAGGGTGGATCCAGAGATCCAATTGGCCACTACAGACCCATCTCTATTCTTTGCCACCTGGCAAAGATACAGGAGCGGCTCATCTACGGCCAATTGAGGGACTACCTGGAAGACAATCAGCTTCTGGCTCCTTCACAGCATGGTTTCCGACAAAAACACAGGACTGACACAGCCCTCATCAGGTTCACCTCCGACGTCCTAGCTGCCTTGGACAAGGGCACCCCCACAAGGGCAGTCTTTATTGACCTGACCAAGGCTTTTGACCTTGGAAACAATCCTTACCAAGAGAGGGTTCCTGTGCAGCCAAAAGCTGAAAAGTACCTGACCAAAAGAAAGTGTGAAAAGTACCAGTGGGTGAATCATTCCTACCCCCCTTTTTGTTTCCCCAGCTAAGTAACTTCCTCTTGATTGGATTAAAACGGTTTCCCCACAACATCAACTCTAAAAGCATAGCACACAAAACCCAAAATAATTAGCAGGGACATCAGTCTCTAAAGAAATAACATTTATTTACATGCTAGGAGGCATGAACCTGATGTGTTTCGGATAAGTTATCTCCCACAACATCTGAAAGCAAAGGCTATAGACTCTTGTTTCAAGCCAGAAAGGAATAGGGTAAACCCAAGCTGTATATAACAAAATAGGGATCAAAAACTGTTGAATCACAAAAATTCTTTTAGCCTTCGAGAGAGACCAGCCTTTTCATCTGTTCATCTTGCATTCACATCTCTGTAGAGCTTCATGCCAATTCATGTAGGCCATATCCACTTTATCTGTGTATATTCCCAGAATTATTTATGGGAGCTGTTTGTATTGAAATCCCAGTACTTGTGAAATCCATCTGTGAACTTCCTAAACTGACCCCCATGCATTTGTCTGGGTTCATTTTAGCCACTGCTACAGTATTTTAGAAAAATGAGAGACCGTATTAACTGTGCGTTCAATACTCGACTCATCTCGACAGAACAATAAGAGGTCATCTGCATAGGCCAATGCTTTAAGAGCAGGTCCACCACTAGGATTCTGGAAGTCGATTATGTCCCCATTATTAATAATGCATCTAATACATGGATCCAAGTAAAACACTTATAATAGGGGGCTAAGCGGGCACCCTTGTCTTACCCCACATCTGATTTGTATTTGTTCGCCAAAGGCTCCCCCAAGTAAGGGTACTATGGTTGCCACCCCGTATAATGTTTTAATCCATGTAGTCATCTGTTCAGGAATCCCATAGTGTTCTAAAATCTGATATAAAAAAAGATGTGATACTTGGTCAAAAGCCTTACTTTAATTCATTGCGATCAAAAACCCTTGTAAGTTATATATATTATAAAATCTGAAGCATCCTTAATCACCCAAAGGTTTTCCTGGATTGTCCTCCCTGGCACTGAAGAGGTTTGTGAAGGATGAATCAATTTAGCTACACACTTTTGTAATCTTTTATTTAGGATCATTGTGAAAATTTTCCAATTCGTGTTTGAAAGAACTATTGGTCTTCAGTTCTTCAGCTGGGCCTTATCCCCTGATTATATAGAAATCTTAACAGTCCTTTGGTGAAAGCTGGGTGAACCTTCCCTGCTACTGAGATTTCCTGAAACACCTGTAATACTATACTTGCTATTTCATGTTCAAATAATTTATACAATTCAGTGGGGAACCCATCCTCCTCCGGTGATTTATTCTTTTTCATACCAGAGATGACTGATCAGATTTCCTCTAGAGAAATGGGAGTTATTAAAGCAGTCTGCTTCTCTCTACTCAGTGCAGCAGAGATGGATCCTAAATAATCTGAACGCTCCTGTAGGCTACCTATGGGAGTGTCAGACAGATGTGAGAAATAATCTTGTATAATGTGTTCTATCTTCTCTTTTGTATTGCATATCTTGCCCGTACTATCTTTCAGTATAGTCAACTGTGAGGAATCTATTCAGGTTTTACAGGCTGCACAGGGATCAATATTGGGTGGTTTTTGTGCCAAAACTCAGTTCTGCTGCCAGAGTGGCTGCCCTGTTGTATTGGTAATGTTTTATTTGGGTTTTAATGTGTAAGATTTGGTCATAATAATCCTTCCCAGTCAGTGTTGTCAGGGAAAATAGGTGTTGCAATTAGCTTCTAAGCAATAAATATTTCAAAAAGTTCCCATTTTGTCTGTAAGCTCCTTGTTTTTGTAGCCATACCTGAATTACGTTTATCATATCCTCCCACCAGTCCCCAGCTGAATCATATAAACAGCGGATGGAGGCCATTGCTGCTAGTTCCCTGGAAAGCCCCTTATATATTTTTGTATTTGTAAAAAGGGACATGTTTGCTCACCATCTATTTTGTGCGGGGGTGGATGTTGGGTCAAAAGTATTTGTAAGACTAACCGCAAATGGTCTGAGAATTCACAAGGAAGAGTACTAAGCATTTTGATATGGGTGGAAGAGGATAGCAAAAAGAAATCAATCCTTGTGGCTAAGGTGCCTTGGAAATAAGTGTTTGTTAGGGTTATGCCTTTTACTGCTTAAGCATCTTTCAATCCGGCTTTCTCTAAACACTGGAGCAAAGCATTTGAATCACAATAGACCTTTTCCCCTGAATTCTTCCTGTCTTCAATATCAAGGGAACAATTAAAATCCCCCCTCCCAAATAAACAACAGTTCTAGCAGTTGTTAAATACAGTTGAACCACATCTAGTAAATCTATCCTGTCTTTTTTCACTTGAGGAGCATAGACATTTAGCAGTCGAAACAGCCTCCCTTCCCATAAGCCATCCAAAATCAGTACCCTGCCAGGAATCAGATCTATAAGCTTTTGTAGTTTAAATCCAGTCCCTGAAAATAATATGCCCACTCCGTTCGCCTTGTCAAGTCCAAATGTCCAATAGGAAGGGCCCCACATCCAAGCTTTTTTTGTTTGGTTCATCTGGTTAGAATCTTGCATCCAGGTTTCCTGCAAAAAGATAATATCCACTCGCTCCAGATGCAATGCTGAAAATAATGTTGTCCTCTTTTGTTGACTTCTGATGCTACAAGCATTTGGAGAAGTAAAGTGGATAGCTTCCACTGGCAAATGTTAAATGGAGTCCGAACTTGTACAACGTTCCATTCATTTCCGAGATCTAGTCCTGGATGTTGTATGTTTCTTTTTTTTCTTTTTATTCCTTCCATCCTTGTCCTCAGGTAAGGGCAAGGAATGTGTTGAATTATCTGACTCCAACCCTTCGCAGTCGGTGTCTCCCCAATTTTTATGTGTAGCAAGGGATTCAAACTGATTTTCAGTATGAACTATTGGGATTTGGGCTGCCTGGAGTCTTGCGCTATGTCTGCGGGCTGGTTTACACCATTCAGTCGAGGGAGGGGGCATTTTCTGAAAAACCTGGGGCTCAGTTGTTCCCAATCCTGTAGCCTCATGTGCAGTTGAGGAGGCAGGGGGAGAGGGACTAAGGAACGGGGTAGGGTGTGACGTTGTGTGCTGGGTCTCTCTGGACTGCGACTGTCCCTCTTGATCTGGATGCTGCACCTCTTAAGGTTGAGTCTCATATGTTTCCCTGCTAGGTGCAGGTCCTGGCTCAGAGCCTGTCTCCTTTTGTGCCTGAGGTGTTGCAGAGGTCTGAGCATCTCTGATAAGGATGTCCTGGTCAAAACCATCTGTCTGATTGTGGGAAGCCCAGGGGCACTTTTGGAAAACATGACCCACTGAGTCACATAAGTTGCACTTGTCCACATTAGAACATGCTGTACTGATATGATTGAATTCCCCACATAATATACACTTTAGTTTGTCACATGCACTAGCAAGATGTGAGCAATCCCCACATTTGTGGCATGCTTTGGGTTGTCCCACATAGAAATAAACACCACAATCTTTCCCAATTAAACAAACTGCTTGGTATGTGTTGTATGCCATCATTCATTTGTTATAGTCTGACATGAAAGTGTCACCCTCCTGTCCAGAATTGTTCTGAGTCGATTATCGGTTCTAGGGGGCCAAGAACTGTGCATTTTTCTGGAGCCAGTGGTTTATGTCACTCACAGTGACCCCTTAATTTTGGAACATGACTGTTATTCATTTTGTCAGTGGCATCATTAGGGGAATGACAATAAATGGTGTCCATACAGGTGAGTATTTGACCTGATTATATTTAGCCAAAAAATGTTCCAATCCCAGAGGAGTGTGAAAGCTAATGTCAATGTTTTCTTTACCAGATATATGAATTAAAGTGTGGACATCCCCTGGGGAGAAATTTAGAGACTCTTACAAGGGTGCACCCCACGAATTCCCTATCAGGGAAATGTTCCAGCCGTCCTTTATATAGTAGGTGTACTGCATTCTTCCTGGGTTTAGGTGTAGTTCTGCCAAAAAGTTCTGAAAAACATGGTCTCTGAGGTGGGGGAGACTTGGGCCTCTGCTCCCAATCCTCATCTTGCTTATGTGTGTCCTCAGCCTCGGGAGCTACTTGGGTCTCCCCTTCCCTGCCATCCATATGTCTAGACTTCAAGGTCTCCCCTAAATGCCTGAAATCAGGTTCAAGTGGCTGTGTCAATATGTCTAGCCAAGCTGTCTTCTCACACATCTGACCGGAATTGTCTGTTGCTCTCCCTGAGCCTGTTAAGGAACCCATAAAAATAAAGGGAACAGGGTCATCCTTGGGGCACTATTTGCAGTAATATTGTCGTCGACCACAGCATTTCGGTTACAAAAGACATGACTCACCCCAGTTTGGTCCCGCTTACTGCTGCCATCTGTTGTCATCCGTAGATGCGTAGAAGCCTCGCCATCCAAAACGGTCTCGCTGTGAAATAGTTTCGGTAACTGCCCTGTAAAAATTGGTGAGTCATCAGGAATCCATATACCTTTTGCATCCTGCTGCCATCCAGTTCTCCTTAATGCTGTTTCAGGGGTCCAGTTGGACTCAGAATCATGAGGAGATTTAAGATCTAAGGCATGTTTTACTGCGTCTTGCACTGTCGGGACGTCCATTGGTCCTTGAGACCCGGATGGCCCCTCCAGTCTGGACTCCTTCAAAATCTCATCTTCCTCCATTTTGCACTGTTTAGGTTCTTGCAAAACCCTGTGTGACCTACGATCTAGCGGCGCAACATCTGCCATGCACTCCATCTCTGCTTCCATCTGGTGTCACCTGTAGCATAGGTTTTCCTCTAGATCCTGGTTCTCAGGTAGATAACCAACTACCTCCATTGCTGTCTCCCTGGTACATACTTCCAGATCAGTCATCGGGAGTGAAGTTTCCATATACTCGCTCCGTGGCTCTGGCGCCACAGTATCCATTTCAGATTCTAAACAATCATTATCACAAGTATTGCAGGAGCCTGGTGTTACAGTGTGCTGCTCCTTCTCTGTTCAGTCCATTGAATCTGGCTCTCTCATCGCAGGAAGTGGGCCTACAGCACCCCCCACCAGCAAGTAGAGGACTTTCCCCGGTGCCCTAGCCAAATTTCCCCCCATTCACAAAAAATACCACCACCAGCTTAATCTGATTCAAGGTCAGTTGGCTTTCATCTGTACCCCCCAACCCCCCACCCGGGTTGTGCCTGAAAATAGCCAGAATTTGTCTAGTGTACTTACCTGGTCAACAAAGCTAAATAAATAAAATCTTGGGTGCACTACCAAATGTCACCAATTGCCTTAAGAATGCGACTCACATGCGAAAACGTTTGGCAGTTTGTTTTGTGGGGCGGTGTACCTGGATCTATGTTGGTTTGTCCATGGAAATAAAAGTTTTTCTGGATTTTATCCTGCTTCATCTGGCATCATTTGTTCTACAGCAAAGACCTAGCAGTAACGGGATAGCAGAGCCTTTTCCATCTGCTATTGTGAGTTTCACTTGGATCCACTCTCTGTTGCTTGCAGTCGCCTGCGGCTTTTGTTCGGTGTGAAACTTCAGAAGAACTTTTTGTTAGGCAGCATGCTCCTATATTGGGCCAAAGATTGGAAGGTCATGGGTTTTAGTCTTATACCAGGTACTGCAGTGTTGAGGAGCTGTCCTTAAGATGAGACATTAAACCAGAGCCTATTTCTGCCCATCACCGGTCATTGTCCTGTTGAAACTTAAAAAAATCCCAGGACACCTAATGAGAAGCGCATGTGAGTTTCTCTGGTGTTATAACCAACATTTCCCCTGCCAATAAAAACAGGCCCGTGTACCCTACCTCTCAAGAAACACCTGGAAATGAGCTGTCACAGCTCAGTGTGCCTTTCCAGGTAAAATAAAAACCATTACAAATAAGTTAAGTTTTGCATGAGCAGCCTAGTTTGGAAGCTGAGGGTTTTCACATCTCCCCAAAAGAACAGCTGAGAGGAAGACAGGTTTCCTGAAAGGGGTGTAGATTTTGCCTGAGTTCAAACTGGGGAGACAGTCTATCCTGAATGTAGCAGGCAGCCAAACTCTAGAAGGAAAAGAGAGGGCTACAATATGTGTATAAGCTGATGTAAAATAATATCTGTCTGAAAGCGGTGGACCTACTTTGAGATATTGGAGGAAGCATGTTGAACCAGAGATCTGTAACTACTTCACAAATCAAACAACAATATTTCTGTTTAAATCATAATCGTCAATTGTGCATATCTTCTAGCCAGAGGACACCCTCTGGGGCCAGCAACCGATGTGGATCTAAGACAGCTGTGTGCCAAAGGAAGGTACAGCTGTGATCAACAGATGTAAACAGGCTGTCCTTTGCACTGGTGCCCTCAGGGGGTGGGATTCTTAAAGGGAGTAAAAATAGGACCTTGGCAGCAGGATCCTGGTAAGCTGGGACAAAGCCGTGAAAGGTTGGTGACACCTGGTATGCCTGGGCCCAGCTGATGACCCTGGGGGGTAAAGTACTCAGGCGATCCCCCCAGGAGTGCCAAGGATCCCAGGATAAAAAGAAGTTTAACAAAAAAAAAAAAAAGTAGGCCTACAAACAGGGGGATAAAAGAGGGAGAAAATGAAATATAGAACAAAACATTAAAAAAAATTATTTTGCTGCCCAGAGAAATAAAGCAACTTGTATTGTCAATCTGCCTAAGTGAACAATGATACAATGTACTTTATTTAATGCAAATAGATTGCATTACCCCTTTTTAATGTCTCGTTGCCTAGTCCAGTTGGAGTCACAACCCCCTTTGCACCCATTATGTTGCTAGAAGCCCCCATACGGGGGTGGGGTACTACCTAGGATTCACTTCCTCTCATATTGTTAAGCAGACACTTAGCAGGAGTGTGGTAAGGAAGAAAATATTACTCACCTTAGTAATGTTGTTTCTTCTAATGGAGTCTTGCTATATTATGACATATGCAGTATAACCCCAGGTTAGAACTGCTCCGGAGGTGAAAGAGTTAACTTTCCATGCAGGGCATGGAATCTTGAACGCGAGCTCGGTTGAACACTCTGTCTGTTGTAGCTCAAACTTAAACTGTCAGATCTTTACGAGCAAAACTCACTAAGGTTCTGTGTGGAAGCCGAAAACCTACACTAGCCCACTGGCTACTAAATACAAAAACACATTTTTGTTCTTGATCCCAAAATAAAGACTCAAGTCAGGGGATTCAAGAAAGAAATTTAAAGCATAACACCTAAGCACCCTAAGAAAGGGTGAAAATAAAGTGGGCATCTATGAAGTGCCAACATTGCACTGCCCACCCACATCCCAAAAGTAGAGGTTCTGAGAGGGGCAGGCTGGGGGGGAGGTCATAATATAGCAAGACTCCATTAGAAGAAACAACATTACTAAGGTGAGTAATTTTTTCTTCAAACAACATGAAGTCTTGCTATATTATGACATATGCAGATTACACAGCAGTACCTCCATGGAGGAGGGACAGAACCTACTTAGAAATAGACTCTGAAGCCAGCTGTAGCTGAATCAAGCATCACTCCTAGCCTGGATATCCAGGGAGTAATGCTTAGTAAAAGTGTGAACTGTTTTCCAGGTAGCTGCTTGACATATCTCTAGGATAGGGATGTCCCTGGCAGCAGCCAGAGACGCAGCTGTACCTCTGGTAGAGTAAGCCCTCAGGCCTGAGGGAGGAATCTTACCCAGTTTTTCATAGCAAAATTGGATACAAGAGACAATCCACCTGGCAATGGATCTTTTAGTGGCAGGTTTACCTTTACCAACCTCACCATAAGTGAGGAACAATTGGAGGGATTCAAACCTGTGACCCTTGGTACGTTCTATATAGTAACTAAGGGCTCTTTTGACATCTAAACTGTGTAATCTCCTCTCGCCAGAGGAGGAATGGTCAGTGAACTACACAGGAAGAGACATGGATTGATTAAGGTGGAAGTCTGAAACCACCTTAGGCAAAAACTTTCTGTCAGTCCTGAGGACCACCTTATCTCTGTGAAAGGAGATAAAATCAGGCTCCACTGACAATGCTTGTAGCTCACTTATGCGCCTGGCAGAGGTGATGGCTACCAGAAACACAGTTTTCCAAGTCAAGTACTTAAGCCCTGCTGAAGACAATGGCTCAAAAGGGGGTCGCATAAGCTTGGCAATGCAAATATTAAGATCCCAAGCAGGGGCAGGGTCCCTGAACGGAGGGTTAGTGTGAAGCAACCCTTTAAAAAACTTGGAGAACACAGGGTGAGCTGAAAAAGAAGAGGGCTTACCTGCTGATAAAAAGACAGACACAGCTGCCAAGTGCACTTTTAGGGTAGCTCGTCTCAGCCCCAAAGAATTCAAATGCACCAAATAATCCAGGATCGTGGGCACGTCAGCAGATTCTGGGGAAATATGCTTACCAGCACACCATATGGAAAATCTTTTCCATTCTAAATTATAAGTAGCCCTGGTGGAAGGCTTCCTAGAGGTCTTCAAGATTTCCAATACACCTTGGGAAAGGTGTAGGTCAGCAAACTCTAACTCTTCAAGAGCCATGCCTTGAGATTGAGAGATTTGAGGTTCGGATACCAAACTCTCCCCTGGGCACAGGTTAACAGGTTGTGATTCCTGGGAAGACATAGGGGAAGGTGGACTGCTAAGGACATGAGGAGTGGGTACCAGGGCTGCCTGGCCCAATCTGGAGTGATCAGGATCATCTTGCAGGGTTGAGATCTGATCTTTACTAGCACCTTGAAAAGAAGAGGGAAGGGGGGAAAAGCACAGAGAAACTTCCCTTCCCAACTGAGTAGGAAGGCATCCAGAGGGACTGAGCCCAACACTGGGGTCTGCAGCAAAAAAGGGGAAGTTGGTGATTGTCTGGGGCTGCAAAGAGATCTATCTGAGGGGTGCCCCATCTGGCAAATACTACCTCCAGTACTAGGGGATCCAGTGCCCATTCGTGATGGCCCTGGGAAATCCTGCTGAGAGCATCCGCTAGGACATTGTCCTTGCCTGGGAGGTGAACTGCTGTAAGGAAGGTGTTCAGAGAATAAGCCAGAGACCACAACTTCATTGCTTCGGTGCACAAGGCCGTAGACCGAGTGCCCCCTTGTTGTTGATGTACCACATTGTAGTGGTATTGTCTGTTCTGACCTGAACAACCTTGTTCTGAACAGATGTGGAAAAACCTGGAGTGCTAGAAAAACTGCCCTGAGTTCCAACAAATTGATGTGGAGCAGAGATTCCTGAGGGACCACAACCCCTGGGTAGTAAGGTCGCCCATGTGAGCTCCCCACCCCAAGAGGATGCATCTGTAGTAAGGGTCAAGGAATGAGACTGGGAATGAAGGAACCCCTGTCTCAAATTGCTCTGGTTCTGCCACCACTGAAGGGCCTGGATCAGGGTTGAGTCACTGGGATCAATTTGGTTAGAGGATCTGTCCTTTGAGACCAAAAGGCTCTCAAATGGAACTGGATGTCCCTCATCTGAAATCTGGCTCCTGCACTACTGCTGTAGAAGCAGCCATGTGCCCCAGGAGCTGTAGAAATGCCTGCTGGTCGAGAGACCTGCAGGGTGAAAGAAGAGGCCAGAGAGACCAAAGTCCTTGCTCTTTCCAGAGGGAGGAAGGCTCTGGCTTTTGTGTTCAGTTCTGCGCCTATGAAGGTGAGAAGCTGGACAGGCTCCAGAACTGACTTTGGAAGATTGAGAAGGAAACCTAAAGATGTAAGCAGTTGCTGAGTTACTTGTAGGTGTAGTTTGACTGGTCTGGAGACTGGCCTACAATGAGCCAGTCATCCAGATAAGGAAAGATGGCAATCTTTTGCCTTCTTAAGTGGGCAACTACTACTGCCAGGCATTTTGTGAACACCCTTGGGGCCGAGGTGAGGCCGAAGGGCATTGCTCTGAACTGGTAATGGCCTGAGGGCAGTTCGAATCTGAGGTACTTTCGATGGGAGCTTCTGATGAGAACATGGAAGTAGGCATCCTTGAGGTCCAGGGAGGCTAACCAGTCCCCTGGCCTTAGAAAGGGTAAAATAATTCCCAGAGTCACCATTTTGAACTTTGGTTTTAAAAGGTGCTTGTTTAGATACCTGAGATCCAGGATGGCGCCATTCTCCTGTCATTTTGGGGTAAGGAAGTACCTGAGTACAACTTGCGCCTGGTGTAGGGGTGGAACCTTTCCACAGCTCTGAGAGCCAGGAGGAAGAAACTTCTGTTTCTGAGGCAAGTGCCTCTGATGGATTTGCAGGTGGAAAGGACCTGGTCCTCATCTTCGAAATTTTTGAAGCTGAGAACCAGTCCCTGGCTTACTACTTCCAGGACCCACTTGTCTGATGTTAAAGACTTCCAGTCCTGGACAAAGTAAGCCAGCCTGCCCCTCACTGTAGTGGAGAATCGGCCCTGGCCACCCCATCAGGGAGCCTGTTTGCAGGGGCTTTGGGTTGAGGGTAGAAGCAGGCTTACTAGACCCCCTTCTGCCTCTTCCTCTAAAGAACCCCCTCTGGGCATAAGCAGAAGAGGAGGCCTGGGCTTGGTAAAAAGGCCTATGAAAAGGCCTGCCCCTGCCCCTGACATGCTGCCTTTGAGGAGTGGCTTGCCTTTCTTTGGCCTGTGCACTCCTATAGGTGGTCCTATACTCATCCATTTTCTTCATATAATTCTCTGTCTGCTCCCCAAACAGAGAATTGCCCACAACAGGAAAATCCATAGCCTTAGACTGGGTATCCTGTGACAGGGCAGTACATCTGAGCCAGCCATTCTGCGAAGAGACACAGATGTAGCCATGACTCTTGATGAAACATCATTAGAGTCTACTACAGCATGAACTTGCACCTTGGATGCCTCAATACCATCCGAGCCACCTGTTCCAGCCTCCTGGCAAGCTGGTCAGGGGCCTGTTTGCTAGGGCCAGCACAGTATCCCATCTGGATTTCTGGTACCTAGCTGCATAAGCATATAATTTGCCTGTCTGAGTCCTAAAGATGCTGCCATGTACTGTTTCTTTGCCATGGCATCCATCCTCCTGGAATCCTTTTCAGGAGGTGAAGCTAGAAATATTAGCCTTGTCATGTTTACAGCCGCACTACCCACATGGCTGCATTGCTGAGAGAGAACTCCGTATCAGAGCCTGATAATGTATACCTTTTGTCCATCCTTTTATCAACAGGAAGGATAGAGTGAGGAGTTTTGAATTTTTACTGTCTGTTTCCTAAAGGATTTGTGCAAGGAATAGACAGTCTCTAGACTCTGGAATATCCATCATTTCTACATAATCAGGCTCTTCTTGGTCATCAACAGCTTCCTCAACAGGAGTTGGAGAGTTTCAGCAACTTTCTTATAGAACACAAAATGAGAAGGGACTCAGATAGCCTGGGGACCCCGAAGGTCTGTCTGGAGAGATGTCCGTTCAATGGGCACATCCAGACTTTCAAAATCACATTCCTCTCCTCATACCCCTCCTCTCCTTCCTCTGGTTCATAAAAATCCTCAAAATCATAATCTTGAACCGGTGGAACCGTCCGAACAGAGCGCTTCCCTGATGGTGTCGGTTCGGACGGAACCGGGGAAAGAGACTGGACAATTTAAATAGCTTTAGCTATTTCCTCAGCGGTTGGAGAAATAACTTTTGGCTCCACACTAGCTGACTTTCTAGCCCTTTTAGTTGGAACCAGCTCCTCAGAGCTGGCTCTTCGTTTGCCCGAGAAAGTATCGCACTGGTCAGAGGGCACTCCCTCAGGTTCAGTTGGAATCGAACCGGGCTGCCCATCCGGGTCAGCGGACTTTTTGGCCTCCTTTCCTGAGCCTACCAACTCTCTTTTCCACGGTGGCAGCAGGAAAATTCTTACAAATCTGGCAGTCTGCATTGAGGTGGTCAAACCCCAGACAATATACACAGGTGGTGTGTGGGTCAGCCTTAGCAAAGGCTTCCCCACAGAGGCCACAGTGCTGAAACCCAGTGGGTCCGGTTTTTCTTTTGGGTTTCTCAGACATAGTGCCAGCCTAACCTAAACTTGCCCATTAGTGGCAATCCGCCAAGCAAGACTCTCTTATCGGTTCCCAACCGTGTCACGGGTCGTGGAAAAAAACGTAATAAAATCTGTTTTTTTTAGAACTGATAAGAACCGGGAACCGCACTCTAAAGGACTAGAAAGTTAATTTAAAACCAATCTGATCGGTTCAAACCGAACCGAAAAAGACGTTTACAAGTTCCACACAGAAGAAATAAACATAAGCCTATCTATTACTTACAATACCACAGACAGAGCTTGAACCGACCGATTGCGGTTTAATTTCGGTAAAATAAACTGAGAATTACACTTTTTAACCGACAAACGAACCGAGCAGCAGGAGAAATCTCTGGAGCAACTGTTCAGTGAGGCGGAGTAAAGAATCTGACAGTTTAAGTTTGAGCTACAACAGACAGAGTGTTCAACCGAGCTCACGCTCAAGATTCCATGCCCTGCATGCAAAGTTAACTCTTTCACCTCTGGAGCAGTTCTAACCTGGGGTTATACTGCATATGTCATAATATAGCAAGACTTCATGTTGTTTGAAAATAAAATTTTCTCACAATGTCTCACCAATTTATGTGAATTCCATACTACAGTATTAGCATACCACAATCTGTTCCAGGCTCTAGCTATTCATTTATGGGGGATGTGGGGGCAGAGCCCCTCTCTTATAACAAAACAAAAAACAAAAAAAACATCAATTGATTTTGTTAGAAATGGGAGGCTCTGCCCCCACATCCCCCTATTTGTTTATTTTTTAATTGAGTAGTGAGTCAGTTTTCTCTGCTACAATCACCACTACTAGAACAGTAGCACAGCACAGCGTAGCACAGAGTGTGCATATACTAACTGTCCATAGTACAAGAGTACAGCCGGTGTGCATACTGTATACTAACTGCCCATAGTACAATAGTACAACCACAGAACTAATAGACACTTTATTAGTTCTATGAGCACTATGGGACTGGTTGCGTAGTGGTACGGTAAACAACTAGCATGGTCCTAAGTCCTCCACTTATGTCACTTTCTATAACAAGCTGAAAGGCTATCCCCCCTGACTCCACTGAATGGGTGCACCAGACTGCCCCCCCACCAGAGGTCTTGTGGAAAAGCTCTCTACAGGACTGTGGTGGGTACCACACCACTTGGATCAATGGCTAGCAGAGTTGGGAAATATTGCATACGACGTGTAGAAATAATCATTGCAAAACTAAATTCAAACAACTTAAACAAAAGAAAGTGGCCCTTATTTGTAATCTCAAGAGGAACTGGCCTGATGGCCTCCACAGCTCTTCTGCTTGAACCTATCAATTTCATGGCACAGTCCCACCCAGGTCTTACTCAGGTCACCACCCAAATGGCTAAATCTTTTTGGTGCAAGGACAGAACTTTGGATTACTCATGGTTCTGATTACCTCTGAGGGCTGGTCTCCCTCTGAATGACTCCACTGTGTTAGCAGTAAACAGTGTCGTACCTCTCCACTGGGCTGCATCTCTAGCTCTCTCACAGACCTAGATCACCTCCCTATGCCAGGCTGAATCAGGATTCAGCTGGTCTGGATCACTTCTTGGGAGGCTGTAGCCGTGCTACAGTGTACATGCTCCCCAACCCCCTGTGCAACAAGCCCACGCCCTGTGAGGTCAGAGACCAACCCTCCATCTGTGAATTCTGTCTGGCTCTGGTTCCCTGCAGTGACTGCGAGGCGAGGCAAACCCCAGGTACCTCTTACCTCTGCCCATGTAGGACTCTGG
This sequence comes from Neoceratodus forsteri, assembly GCA_016271365.2. NCBI lineage: Eukaryota > Metazoa > Chordata > Ceratodontiformes > Ceratodontidae > Neoceratodus > Neoceratodus forsteri. The sequence goes on along the minus strand of CM057459.1, from coordinate 1,277,729,180 downwards.
CTGGAATCCTTTCCATTGCAGGTGGTGTCCCCACAGTCTCTAGACCTACTAGGTCGGAAAATCCTTGACTGGAAATAGCACTGAAGCACTGCTTGCCTTTTTCCAACAAACACCCCTTTTTGGTGCTTCTCAGAAGGCACACTCAGTCAATTGTTTCATAAACTACAAAGTTCAGAGCTACACTGGTAGCACAGGGGTAGTGCTGCTGCCAGCTGTGCTGTGACCCATGCTTGGGAACAAGCATAGGCTGTCAGGGGCTGGCCAGGAGAGGCCAGATTGAGTGTTCCAAGGACCACTGTCCATCCTGGGGGGGCTGATCCTACAGCATGACTGCCAACTGGTGAAGACTCAGTCAGTAGCACAGCCAGAAGCACCAGAATGGGAAGGGGTCACCCACTGCAGGACACCAGTCACGCATGAGGTAGGGACTGTTGCTGGTGTGATGGATGCAATACCCAATCTGTAGTAGAAGCTATGGCTCCAGTTTAGCATGTCTGTACATGCCCGGTGAACAAAGGTACTCTGATGTTGATGGCTGCTCTTGTGCACTTGATCTCACTGGCTGCCCTAGGGGCAGGAAGCAGCTGTACAGCTGATGGTGCTTTCGTCTTCAGTCCCAGTCCTGACCCCATAGCCTAATCCTGGGACCACCCCTACAAAAATGGAATATATTGCAATATATTGAAAAATATCTGTTAATGTATGTCGATACACTAAGAAATACATTGTCCCAATATAATATATTATATAATACATTATGATATATATTTTAAAAAATATACTGACATAATATACCATATTTCTAACTCATAGTATGCAAAAATATATTTATTTATTTATTATTTAGTTTTTGTTAACCGGGTAGGAGCAGTAGCCAGCAGTGTGACTATTTTCAGGCACGACCCGGGAGAGTACATAACATCATGACAAGTAGGTACAGAACATATCCAACAGTGGGAACAAAACATTACATGTCAGGGTAAACAAATCCTTATACATAGTTTGTATGGAGATTAGAGCACAAAAACACAAGGGCAGCAGTATAATTAACATATACAGAGTAGGAGTTGCACCCTATGGAGGAAGGACATAATCATAGCAGTTAAACAAACATTGATAGTGAGTTGGTTGCAGGGAAAGTACAAACATATAATAGAGCAGTAAACAAGAGATCTAGGTGGTGTTTAAACAGTATAGGTTAGAATATAGGTGAGGGTAGAGGGAGCAGCCAAGGCAAGGAGACAAGCTGTCTACCTGAGCCTGAGGGAATTGTAGGGTTATGGATAAGTGCTTGGGGTACTGACACAGGGGATGGGAGATTGGGGCATGACAGGAAGGAATTAGGGAGGATCAAAACAGATGCAATGGTCAGCCTGCATAAGATAGCGATGGAGCAAAGATTTGAAGTAAAGGTGGGTCCCTGTCTGTCTGACCTCCAGGGGGAGAGTGTTCCAGAACTTAGGAGCCACATAACCAAAGGCACCTGTACCTTTAGAGGTAAGACATCTGGGGACTTTCAGCAGGGATTTTTCAATTGATCTCAGTTTATGAGGGGAGGTGAGAGGAAGGAACATCTCCACCAGTGTGGTTGGGGTTTTCAGCCTGATGACAGAATCAACCAGAGAGCCCAGGTAGTATTGCCTAGAAGCCATAGGGGAGAGCCAGCCCAGGTCATCATAAAGTGGACAATGGTGCCTAAGTCGAGGGAAAGAGGATGCATAGCGGCATACATTATTGTAAGTAACGTCCCACTTCTGTAGGGAGGTTTTATGGGCAGCACCAAGAAGGGGGCACAGTAGTTGAGGGTCGGCAACAGAATTCCCCTTGCAATGGCCGGTTTAGCTAATGGTGTTAGCATGTAGCTAGTGTTGTACGCAGCACCCAGTTGCTATTAACTGCTTTGCAGGTAGTTTGAATATGCAGGTTGAGATCCAGGGCTTGATCTAGCAGGACCCCAAGATAGTTGAATGATGAGACAGATTGTACTTGAGATCCACCCATGTTGAGGACTGTCTGTGATGAGGGCCCAGTTCTGAGTTTAGGGACAGAACAAAACAGCATTGACATTGTCTTCTTTGCGTTTAGGACCAGCTTGTGATCATTGAGCCAGTTTTGGATGTTCCTGAAGTCATGGGAGAGGGCGGTGTTAAGGTCATCAACTTTGTTTGCGCTGGTGTATATGACCAGGTCATCAGCATACAGGAGAGATGAGCAGTTTCTAAGGGCACAAGGAATATTATTAATAAAGAGTGAGAAGAGGAGCAGACCCAAGATGGATCCTTGGGGTACGCCAACACTTATAACTGCAGGGGAAGATATAGCCAAGTCAAATTTCACCATCTGATACCTGTTGGATAGGTAGCTATTAAACCAAGTTACAACCGGAGTAGAGAAACCCAGGTTTGTGAGGCCAGATAGAAGCAAAGGATGGTCTACCAGGTCAAAGGCCTTAGTTAGATCGATAAAAACAGCAACTGTAAGGCGCCCTGCACCCATATTTAAAAGAATGTCAGAGGTAAGTTTCAACAAGGCTGTTGACGTGCTATGGTTCTTTCTAAAACCATATTGAGCATCAGAGAGTAGGTTAAACTTAGAGAGATAGTCAAGTGTTTGTGAGGCAACAGCTTTTTCAAGAAGTTTAGACAATGCAGAGAGAATGGCAATGCGTCTGTAGTTATTTATGTCCTTTATGTCACCCTTTTTAAAGACCGGAGTTATCCAAGCAATTTTCCAGATGTCAGGGACAGTGTTGCCAGAGAGGGACAGGGTAAATATTTTAGCCAATGGTGAGGCAATGTAGTAGGCTGCAAGCTTAAGGAGGCAGGGCTCAAGGTGGTTCGACCCAACACATGTATTCTCAGACATAGAGTGAAGGAGTTTTAGGACCTTCGGGGCTGTTATAGCTTTGAAATAGAAGGGTAGCCTTTGACCAGAATTCAGGGAGAGGGTGACGGCATCAGCCATGTTCATCAAACTCCGCGGGTGATGCTGATTTGCCAGAGGTTTGAAGGAAGAGGTATATGGAGATAGATCAGGGAACATCCTGTTTAAAGCATTAGCAATTGTATCAGGGTCATTACAGTTCACCCCATTTAATAACACGTCAGTTGGTGTGTTGTGCTTAGAGGACCCAAGGAAGGATTTGATGTGTGCCCAGAATTTCTTGGGGTCATATGCAGAGCTGGTAAGCAGATCCTTACAGCACTTGCTTTTGGCTATTCTTATTTTTTTCCTGCAGGTATTTCTATGGATCCTACAGTTGTAATCAAAAGAATGCCCAGATTGTTTAAACTTCTTTCAGAGTTTGTCCCTAAAGCGTAATTCAGCTAGTGGTTCCTTATGAAGCCACCTGGTTTGTTTTCCTCTGACTCTTCTGGTGACCTTAGGAGCATGCCTAGACTGTACATCATTGAAATTGGTAAGAAAGATGTTTAGTGCATGTTCGACGCAGCTTGATTGATCTATTTCAGACCAGTCTATGGTGGAGTTGTCATGAAGGAAGGCACTTACGTTCAAATTAGCAAGATTTGAGAATGTAACGTAGCGTTATGGGGGAGATGGGGGAGCTCCAGAGGCCCAAATACCAAAAATAGGAGCATGGTCGGTAATAGCATCAGAGAGGATTCCAGATATGGGTAGATGTTCCAGACAGTTTGTGAGTAACCACTCTATCAGGGTACCCATTTGCTCAGGATTTGGAATCCTTGTAGGCTGGTGCAGGTTATAGCTGCTGGCCATTGACAATAGCAAACTATGGGTTGGTCCCAGCCAATTTAGGTTTGTGTCACGAAGGATTAAGGTCTCATTATGGTTAGCGTTGGACAGAGTTATATCCAGTGGTTTTTATTGACCAGCGACACCCCCCAAGGGGGGTTGTATCCAAAGATGACATGAAGTTTCTTAGACCCAAGTGAGACAGTAACATGTATGGGTTCACATAATGTCGGTGAGATCTGGTTGCAGATGATAGTTATGTTTAGATGATCTTTGTAATAGATCGCAACACCACCTCCCCATTTGGCAGTAGGCCTATCCCTAAGGATGAGGGAGTAGTTTGCGATAGCACATGTGGAGTCAGGTATCTTGGGTTTCACGTCTTAGTGATACAAAGAATGTCAGGGTCATAATCCTTCATCTAAGCCTCGAGCTGATCCTTGTGGCATGTGAGGCTTCGAATATTCATGTGCACAATGAGAAGACCTTTCCTGGCTAGCCTGGTTACATCGCAGGCTGTGAAGTGGGCAGGTGGCCCAGGATTGGTTTCAATGTCACCTGACTGCAGGATTTTTAGCGAGGCTAAGAAACAAAGCCTAATAACGTAATAAGCTGGAGAGTTTACAGCTCGCCTCCTCCATCTTTCAAGGGCAAGTAGTACATAAAATAATAGCCCTTAGAGAGGGGAAGAAAAGGCCCTGAGGATAGTGGCCACTGGCTAAGGACAAGCTGATTTGAGAAGCAGAAATTTTGGAGGTCAACTATCCCACTCTGGTGGTCACAGGGGATCGAGAGAGAAAAAATGTTGATGCAGAGGAGCACTAGTGGAATAAGGATTCCCCCAATGCGGTAGGTAATCATAGCTTAGGTTGCAGGTAAGCTGTTGAGATAGTAGGTACAACGTAGCCTCCTGCTGCAGTCAGACATAACTTGAAAAGGCTAGCAGGGCAGTGACAGTATCAAATGGGCACTGCAAGTTATAAAGACCAGGGTCAAGAGAAAGTTTCAAGGCTAGTTGAGCAGAACTCAGGAAAGGTTTACTCCGGCTCCGACGGGTAGGCCATTTCATGGGCAGGAAACCGCATAGAGAATTAGGAAGCAATAGCTTAGTGGGAAATGGAAGGGAGAGGGCTATTGCCAGTGAAGCCAAGAGATGAAATTTAGGTAGACTGTACTAAAGGATCAATTCTAGTGGGAGCGTGGCACGTCAGCCCCCTTGTGGCAGAATTATATAACGAGCCAATGGAAAACTAGACACTTAGTCACATGATGCAGAGAAACAGAATATAAGTGAGAACCTACCCAGAGTGGGCGAGGTGGGGGGAGGGTGGGGAGCTGGCACAAAGCGCCGTCGGGTAGAGCTTTATGCTTTTTTCGCCAGCTGACTTGAAAATCAACCAGGCTTGTGGTCCTCCACGCTGGGGTGATTCCTGTGGTGTGGGGCTCCTTCTACGAGGGAACACCTTGGAGGAGTGGCGGTCTGGTGGAGGTGTGGAGGAGCCGTGCTGAAAGTGGGCTCACTAGCGGGACTTTGACGGTGGGTCCGAAGCCCTGGTGGGCTTTGGAGGGACCTTGATGGCGCTTTATGCTTTTTCCGCCCACTGACCTGAAAATCAGCTGGGCTTGTGGTCTTCCGCACTGGGGTGATTCCTGTGGCATGGGGCTCCTTCTACGAGGGAATGCCTCAGAGGAGCGGCGGTCTGGTGGCGGTCTGGAGGAGCCACGCTGGAAGCGGGCTCACTAGTGGGACTTTTCTGGTGGGTCCGAAGCCCTGGTGGGCTTTGGAGGGACCTCTTACATTGACTGGATAAAATATAATACACAGTGTATTTCAGCATATACTGAAACCATATATTTCTAATTAAAAAAATTGTAAATTATTTAATGTATGTTAAATGTATTGAAATAATATATGTTATTACAAAAATGAAATATATTTCAATATACTGGAAATTATATTAAGTATGTAAATACACTGAATTGATGAAATACATTAAACAATATATTTTACAAAAATATAATCATAATGTAGTTCTGCCTCATGCATTGCTTCAAAGCATGTCAATCTATTTAGTAATACATCTTCTGAAATATATTATTAGTATATTTCAAAATATATACTGCATTCTTTGTATATGTTACATAAATTGTTTATATATGTTACATGCATTTTTATATATGATACATATATTTTTTGTAAATACTTAGTTTGGTCCCATGTGTATATTTGCATAAGGATTTGCATATTTCAAAAACATAGTTTATTAGCCAAAAGCTATGATAATTTCTAGTTTTACAATGATTTCAAATTTACAGCATTACTGCAGCTTATATACTGAAAGGGAAGGTACAAGTTATTAAGCAAGTGCAGGTAGGATCTCACCCTGACCTAAAATGAAAACAAAATGGGGTGGTATAAATACTGATCTGAGCCCATAATAAGCATAAGCTTGTGAGGTAAGTTCTATGCATAATTATAAAGTGTATGTTTGAATTAAAACTTCACTGTAAAACAATAATCCCATTTTAAATATCTGCATGGTTACTGACAAGATGTACAGATAAAAGTACAAGAATTGTCTTTGTTTTTGTCTGGTTAATAGTTATATTAATATCTAATACACATGTATATTACATGTATTTATAAATATAGGAAACAACATTTGAAATGTAAAAAAAATACATCTATACATATATTGGCAGTATACCAATAACATATATTTACTATCCTTATTTCAATATACTTGGAATTTAATCAATATATTTTTCAACGTAGGTAGTATACTAAAGCATCAATAATGTGTAAATTTACAGTACATTGCAATATATTTGCAAACTTTAAAATATATAGAAATATACTGATTTTCCAATATATTACAATATATTATAAAACAAGTGGATAGAAATATATTTCACTGGGAGGGGGGAGCAATATGGCCGCTTTTGAATACAGCACTCCATAATGTCTGGACTTGGGAGCTAAAATAAGTTATTTTTGGGTCAGACAGGACAACACTTTCTATAAATATCACAGTTGGAAGATCTGAGAGACAACATGGGAAATCCTTGGAAGGATTGGAGCTTTCATGATGGAACAAAATCCAAAAATGCTCCCGCTCCTGCTGCCACGTGGTCTACTCCTCTCCAACAAGCCACAGATACAGAGAGAGAGAGATGGAGAGGAACCTTGCGGTCTCTGGCCTTAAAATCAATAGGCTAATTTCCTCAGTCACCAGGCTGGCAGACAAAATAGATGGCATCGCAAATAGAGTTACAAGTTTGGAAACCAACATGGATATAGTTACAGCTGAGTCTGCAGAAGCCAAGAAAAGATTAGATGCTGCTATACTAATCTGCTAAAGGAGAATGGGCATTTGAGAATGTGGCTGGAAAATTTGGAAAATCATACTAGGACACCGAACATTCATTTTCTGGGTCTTCCGGATGGTGTGTGGGCAATCATTTGGTCCTATTCCTTCATGATTGGCTTAATCAACAGTTTGGAGATGAAGCTAGTGCATGTATCAAGGGCATACAAAAGGCCTACAGGATTGCAGCCAGATGTAGGCCAGATAACCTGGAAACTCCGCATGCACTTTTGGCAATGACAGACAGTGTAGCTACTCGGGACTGTCTGTTGGCGCTTGCAAGACAACATAAAACACTTCTTTGTGAGGGGGAAAAAGGTCCGATTATACCCGGACATTAGCTTTGCCACTAGGCAAAGGAGAAAGCAATTTGAAGGTACCAGAGCACTCCTCCAAGAGGCAGGGATCCAGCACAGCATTATTTTCCCGGTCCGATTACGAATAACGCACCAGGGAAAGGTCTTAATTTTCTTGGATGTGAAGGATGCCAATTGTTGGGCTCAGAAACAAGCTCCGAGAAGAAGATTTCCAGTAGATCAAGGTGAAAACTTCAGAAAATGACGAGGCATGAAAATATAATTTGGATTATTACCTGCCTGATTCAGGAGAGAGAGAGAGAGAGAGAGTCTCTGTTTCTAAATTGTTCTTTCACTCTAAGTGGGGTGTGAGTAAGTACTGAACCAAAGTTTCAATTGGGACTGTTGCTCTTAGACTTTTAATTTTTCTCTCCTTTAAATTTGTTCTCATTGTCTGAACCTCAGTTGAAAAATCTGGATGCCATATCTGACCATGATTTACAAAGTTGGTTTCCTGTTATCCTACCTTAAGAAACTTATGTAATTACAGCGCCTCTTTTCTTGTATAGATGTTTCTAAATGTAGATGCCTTTTAGTTTAAAAATAATTTCAAAAGTGGTATTTCTTTTTAGAATTTAACACTTTTCATTGTGCTCATAATACAGTTAACATACTAACATACTATTTGCCAGCAGATTAGGCCTTATGGTCTATCGAGTCTGCTCGAACCTAGATCCTTAGTTGGGTGCCGAGACCCTCCCATCCCTTGTGCTCCAGAAACCCCTATCATCCATCCCCACCCCGGGACAGGCCATCATCTGATACATCCACTTTCTGTGTCTGTCCCACCCTCTCTTAAAGCCCTCCACTGTGGATCTCTGAACCAGCTCACCAGGCAGAGCATTCCAAGGGTCCACCACCCTCTCAGTGAAAACCTCCTCCTCTTTCCCCTCCCTTCCACCTTCCAACTTCAAACCATGCCCTCTGGTGGTGCCTCCCTGCTTTAGTCTAAAGATCCCTCCATGTTTACCCTATTTATTCCCTTGAGGTATGAGACCTCAATCCTATGTCCCCCTGTCTCTCCTCTCCTCCAATGAAAACAGGCAGAGCTCCTCAAGTCTGTCCTCGTAAGTCAAATCCTCTAGCCTCGTGATCATCTTTGTTGCTCTGTACCCCTCTCCAGGAGCTGTATGTTCCTCTTCAAGTGTGGTCTCCAGTACTGTACACAGTACTCAAGGTGTGGTCTAACCAGCCCATTGTACAGCGCAAATCACTTCCTTGCTCCTAGAGGTGATCCCCATACGATGCATCCCAACATCCTGTTTGCCTTGCTAGCTGCTCTCCTGCACTGCTCAGAGTTATTCATACATGTATCCACCATGACCCCTAGGTCTTTTTCCCTGTTGAGGCTTCAGCGCCTCCTCCCAGGGTGTACCTGTGTTTAGGGTTTCCCGACCAAGATGCAACACCTTGCACTTGGTGATATTGAAATTTAATTTCCATGTGTGAGCCCAGCTTTCCAGGGTGTCCAGGTCCTTCAGGGCCAACCTCCCTCTTCTCCCTCAACTACTGCTCCCATCTTGGAGTCATCCGCAAGAGACTCATTTCACACCCTATACCATCCCTGATGTCCGTATGTATGCATTAAACAGGATTGGACCCAGGACCGAGCCTGTGGTACCCCACTACCAACCTCTGTAGGGTTGGAGCTCCCCACAGACCACTTCTCTCTGAGTGCATCCAGCTATCCAGTTTTCAATCCATCTGACCATCAAAGGCCTACTCTAACCCCATCAGTTTCTCCACCAGACCATTGTGGGGACAGAGTCAAACGCCTTGCTGAAGTCCAAGAATAATACATCCAAAGGCTTACCCTGTCCAGTTCTGATGTTACCCATTCATAGAACTCCACAAGGTTGGTTTGACATGATCTTCTGGCACAAACCCATGCTGCCGACTATCCAGACCTCCACCTCCTCCAAGTAAACCCCAATCGTTCCTTTAGTATACTCCATTAATTTTCCCACCACGAGGTTAAACTGATGGGTCTATAGTTACCTGGTACTTCCCTCGACCCCCCTTTATGGATTGGTACCACATGTGCCTCTCGCCAATCCCTAGGTACCGTCCCTGTCTCAAGTGACCTGCTGAAAAGCTCCGCCAGGGGTGCAGCCAGTATGTCCGCCAATTCCCATAGTACTCTCGGATGAATGCCATCCGGCCCAGGAGATTTGTCTTTCTTTAGGGCCTTGAGGGCAAACCACACCCTTTTGGCGGGGATGGCATCATCTGTCCCCTCCACCTTACTGGTCTTTTTATCCTTATCCAGATGTGACACCCCTGGGGTACCTTTCCCTCCCTTTTGCTCCATTTCTGTTGCTCCCCTGATCCCACTCCTGCCCTTCTATCCCTTTGTGCCTTGATTTGTAGATATCCCATCGCTCTCCCTAGTGAACACAGAGGCAAAGTACTCGTTAAATACCTCTGCCTGGTCCCTCGCCTCTTCCACCCACCCTCCTTCTGATCTCAATCTGCTGAGATGGCCCTTAGTTTTTCTCCGCTCCCCAATGTACTGGAAGAACCCCTTTTCCCCTCCATGTATTCCCTGTGCCAGCCGTTGCTCTTTACTGGACTTTGCTCCCCTCACCATCCGGGTGACTTTTCTAGATGCAAGCTGGTACATTTCCTTATCCCTATCCCCTCTTGTTGTTTTATATTTTGTAGCAGCCTTCTTTTCTCTGACTGCTACCTGGACCTCACTGGACCACCAGCATGGTTTATGTGACCTTGCTCCCTTACGTTTCAACTTAGCGCAGATCCTGACTGCCTCATGAAGTCCTCATTTTATGACCTCCCATCTCCTTTCCACACTTGTCGTTGAGGTAATCCCCTTCAAGTGATCCTTGAGAATATTTCCCATGCCCATAAAGTCTGCCCCCCTGAAGTCCACTGCCAGTGTCCTAGATCTCACCCCCACTCCCCCAATGCTTATTTGAAACCAGACAGTATTGTGGTCACTCCCAGTCAGGGGGTCCTGTACAACCATGTCCCTTACCAGATCCCCATCTGCCAGAACCACATCCAGGACATGCCCCTCCCTTGTGGGCTCCATCACATGCTGTGTTAGGAACACATCCTGGAAGCCATCCAGCAGCCTCTGCTCCTTGGCCACCTTAGAGGACATGGTTCCCCAGTTTGTACCTGGCATATTAAGGTCCCCCATCAACACCACTTAAAGCATAGACTATTTTACTGTCCCTATATAGGGGATTCTAGAATTACTGGACAATATATATTAGAACAGATACTGTCTTTTTCCATGCGGCTCATGGGCTATATTCCCAGCAATTCTGCATAGTATTAACTTAGGAATATAATATTTAAGTAACCTCCCAGGATGCATCTTAAAGCAGTAGAATAAGTACTAGACAGTAATTCAGGAGCAGTGGTGCCCTCAGTGTCTAAAATGTATTTACATGTGATATGTCACTGCTTGGAATGTATCTTATATGTTTTATACAAAACAATAAATGCGAAGTTCAAAAAAATATATATTTCACTATATGTAAATATATTAATAATATATTTTGAAATATATTTCGTTTTCATAAGGGCAGGACCACAGGACCATCAAATGCAGCTCACTATGAAGATTAAAGGTGCTGTGGTTTAATCTCACCACAGTATCCTGGTGCCTGCCCGGTCTCATTGCTCTAGTTCCACAGGGACCAGGACAAAAAGAATCCTGCTGGCAGTGAGGGTGTCTACTGGGGCCTAAAAGCCCCAAATGTAAGCCTCAGTGTTGGGGAGGCTTACGTATACATAACCTGGTAACAAGTAACTAAAGGTCGGAAGGGACTCTAAGTCCATCTTGTCCACCCCCTGTACTCGCTTCATAAGCAGGGATAAAACATAAACACAGGGCAAACACATAGCAATTTATAGGAAACAGAGTCCCTACCCACTCTACTACCCGGGGTACCCAGTGATTACCTCGTTAAGCAGACATTTGTTCAGGCTTAACTTAAAGGCCAGCACTGTCTTCATGTCCATCATCTCTGCTAGTTGGCTGTTCTACAGATTCACCACCCTATTAGAGAAAAGTGCCTTCTAACATTACCCCTCCATTTATCACCCCTGAGCTTCAGAGTGTGTCCCCACATCCTGCTGCAGGACACCAGATCAAAAATTTTGTCTGTTCAGTCTTATCAACATCCTTGAGTATGAGGAGGATCGAGATCATGCTCCCGCTAGGCTTCCTTTTCTCCAGGGTGACTGGAATTCCAGTCTCTCTTCATAGCTTGTGTCCAAGCTGAAGGTCATTTATTGCACCTTCTAGAATGCCCCAATGAATATAAAATAATCATCACCCACACAGTAGTATACATTACCATTTGTTGCCCCTAGCTGTATATATAAGGAGAATAATGGATAGGTGATGGTGTATTACCGGTGAGCTAATACCATTGAGAGGTTCTGGACACGTAGGAACCTCAAGAGCAAAGCTCAAGAGGTTTCTGTGTCCAGAACCTTGAGATGGTATTGCTCACTGGTGATACACTGTCACTTATCTATTATTTCTTTTAATATATGGATCCGAGTTTTTTCATTTTTTTAAAGATTTGAAATGGGTTGTCGGCCGCTGAGATGAAGGACTCTCTTGGTCCTGGCTGTCCAACCACCACACAGTCTCACTCCGCGCTTCTCCCCACCCCTCAAATAGGGTGTTTGTTGTAAACTTCTGTTGCATTGGGTAGGCTATCCTACCTGTTCTTTTGTTTGGGGTACGCAGGATCAACCAAATAAATCCATTTTTAGTATGTTGAAAGGTAAAGTGTGGAGGTTGCTTGCGATATAGTCTCGCTAAGCAAGATAAAATTTATCTGCCCGCCCACAGAGTGAAAGCAGCCAACCATCGGTCGCATAGAGGACACAAATGTGTGATTGACAGTGATAGTATAGTGTGGTGCTGGAGACTCTGTGTGATTGACAGTGATAGTATAGTGTGGTACTGGAGACTCCTGTGCTTGCACTCTTCAGTTTTATTGATAATAGTATCGTTCAGAGCTCCGAACGATAGTATTACGGGCCCTGAACGATACTATTATCAGTTGTGAACTGAAGTATTATCACTCAAGGATCGATGGCATTGCCATAAATTTTTTGCATGGTTTAGGATGTTATTAATTTGAGTATCCATATATTAAAACCCTATCTGTTGCCCCAGTTGTTTACATAGCTGCATGTGTTGCCCCAGTTGTAAATGACATAACCCTGTATGTTGCTTCTCAGTTGTTTACTTAACTCTGTTTATTACCTCAGTTGTATACATAACTGTGCTTGTTACTCCAATCATTACATATTATTTGTTTTTCCAGTTGTGTATGTAATACAGTTTGTTGCCCCAGCTGATTTCATAACTCTATTTGTTGTCCCAGCTGTATACGGAATCCTGATTATTGCCCCCAGCTGTTTACACAACTCTATTTGTTGCCCTCCTACCAGTTATACCCATCTCCATTTTATCTTGCCCAATTTCAGAAAGCACTGCAAAAGTTTGTTCTAAAAGGAGATCGTGCCAGTGAGTTGCACTGCCTGCCCGAGACGATCCGCATTCAGGATGAGAATGCCTTTTTCAATGACAGCCGGCTAGGGAAGAAGGACAAGAAGAAGCTTTCCTCAAACACCTCCCTGAAGAAGAACCTTTATTTCAGTCTGCCAGGCACAGGACTTGTTATGGACTTTTTCATGGATCAGGTTTGGGGTCGGCATGGTTTGACTGGGCTGTGTGAAGGCACTGCTGTGACAACTAACTGGAAAGACTGTATGATGCACCCTGTCTGTTCCTGCTGCCTGTCACAGAGCGCTTCTTCCTAACAATGACTAGGAGTGCATGGAGGATGAAAATGTGTGGAGCACTGCATGATCTGCGGAGTAGTATCCCCTCCTTCTCCAAGTAGCTACTTTTCTGACCTAACATGTCACTCCACATACCAATCCAAACTGTATAAAATAACAGCAGCACTGCCAAGGTTTGGTGTTGTACACCCAGAGCAAGTTAATTTATTTTTTTAAATGTTTGTAAAATTCCCTAACTTATTTCAAACCATGTGACTGTTTTAATTAAAACAAAGCCATGTGAAATGTACTCCTCCCCGACAGGAAAGGGCACACTCCTGTTAGTCAGGTTTTCTGGGTGGAACATGTTGTAGGTATCTAAATTGGTGCAGCTTTACTTACAATAACACGTATACCTGCAAAGCAATGATAATATTTTTTTATGATGTGCATGCTTCATTTGAAACAAATGCACTGACAACTGGAATCTGTGTCTCTTTCAGTAGAATCAGCAGTGAGAATAAATATATATTTTAAAAAGTTACCTTCATGAGCAGTCGGCTTCCAAACTATTTGTGGCTCAGTTTGTATCAATATATTAATGTCCTGGGCTGGTCTTCTGGCCTAATGGTATTCCAGTCTGTTTGCCATGTGTGGGACTTAGGTCCATGTCCATAGTCTAGGCAGTGTTGGAATGGGTAAATTCCCTGGGAGAAGCCACAGCCTTTGATGTAGGATTAAGCAGTCCCATAGCGGTCTGCAGATATATTTACTTGTTATGTTTTGCATGTTTGCACTTTATTTAGTCAGTTTTATCTGCATTTAGAGGGCTACATGCTATGCAGGAGCAGTGGTGGCTCTACATGAGGGCACACCAGGGCACATACCCTAGTAAACAAATGCCGTGCTCTGGTTGGTGCCCCATGTGGTTCAGAGCCACCTCCATAGTAACAATTCATCAGTGCCCTGGCTGCTGTCTGTTGTGCCCTGCCTGTGCTTTGGTAACCTATAGAGTCTAGAACAGCTACTGCACAGGAGCATTAGCAATCCTTCCCCATTTTGCTCTTGGAACTGAGTCAGTCTTTTAATTCCACTCCTTGAACTATGTTCCCCTTGGCTCCCCATCCCATTTCCACCATTGAGCCTGTGACCTTGGCAGGATAACAGAGGCTTACCACAGTCCCAAGGAGACTCTCAAAGACTCTAGGGATGGTTTGCAAAAGGGATGCTTGGATAGTGTTTTTGGCTGTCCTGAATGGCATCTAACAAATGGTCCTTCTATCTGAATCTGGATCTGGGATCCTACTCAATGCAGTTCAGACTTGGGATCTGAGACTGGATGGTGGGATTCAAGGTTGGATAGTGGGATCTGAGGTTTGATGCCTGCTTCGATTTCTGGACAGTCACATTGGATAGTTATTATCCAATTTGATACTGGGTAATAGGATCTGGAAGTCAGATACCAACAGTATTCGATACCAACTGGCATCGGTTAGAATTGGTGGTGTCCAACAATATGTGATGCCTTCAGACACTAACCGAGCAACACTAGTTTGCAATGACTACCACAACATGACTGCCGCATGGTTGCTCAGGGGAAGGGGGGGATAGTGCACAAGGTAGTGCCTCCTGTTCTCAAAGCTCCTCCCCTCAATGCCAGGTAAACTGTTGCCATGGGGTATGTATTAGGCTATAAACTCCCTCCATATCTTGATGAAACACAGCCCTGACTTTGGCATGTCTTTTCAACCACAACGCTTCATTTATCTCTCTCTCTCTCTCTCTAAGTTTCCCCTTCCACCCAGAGGGAGTCTACTGCAGGGTGGGGTGGGGGAACTCTGAGGGCTTTCTATTCAGAAAGAGGAGACAGCCCAATCAAACAACAGCCCACAGCAGAGGGACAAAGGTACTAGGGGCAGGATAAAAGAAGGTTGTATGGGAGAGTAAGCCTAAGGAGACAGGAGATAAAAACTGAAAACAAGAATTATAAAAACATTGAGATACACTCTGGGAGTCATATACCAGTTTTCCAAAAAAGGGGGACACTGCTCCCTTGAACAGCAACTGACACCTTTCCTACCCTTGGGCAGGCAAGACAGTCTAAGCTGTTTTCTAGTTTGTGCTTTGTACTTCCTAGATCAGCCAACTAGGAGCCCAGACATACATTTCCATGGCCCTGCACTCTCCCTGTACACTATAACGAGGGGACGCTAGCTGAGAGTGCAAGGACTGTACTAGACTGGTTGCCAGAATGTTAAGACCAGAAGCATCTTAAAGAAAGACGCCTTAGAGGGAGCTCTATCTCTGTTCACTCCCTTCTTGGCTGGGGAGGGTCCTTTAGAGAACAGCAGCAGGAGGAATATCTGTAACCTTGCCCCGAGGGGCAGAACATTTATCAACATGACAGGTACCAGGGAGTAGTGGCAGGCCTCCTCTCAAGGGAGGTCACTGGGGGTCCAAATGGATCCACTCTCAGTTAGAGATATAAGAGAGAGAGAGAGAGAGAGCAATGTGTGAGTACACCCCCATCAGACACTCTAAGTGGTGTAAAAAGGTACCCGAGTATGCACTGAACCCCTAGCTAAAATGTTTAAATGGTACTGCATATGGTAATGGTACTGGCAATGGTGATTGCCAGAACAGGAGGCCTGATAATAGTCAGTGTCAGTTAAGCCCCACTTAGTTTGGGCCGGACAATGAAGCCTGTTGTGAATGGGGTCACTAGAACCTATCAGCATGATGCCAAGGCAGGTGTATGTGGCTGAAATTAATTGATGTGAACATAGTATGTTCTTCATAACCTGGTTGATAGAATAACTGTGATGGCACTCACCTGGCATGAATATTAGCTTAGGCTCGTATAGCCCCCCCCACCAGAGTAGTGTCTTGTTCTGTCTGGGAGGAGTGCCACTGCATGCCCATCTTGTGGGTAATAGCCCTATGGAACCCCACAGTCAAAGATAGTATTTAATAAATTGTAGCTACCTGTACAGTAGTGCCCATCCTATGCACAGTGCACCAGTAGTGGAATTACCCCAAATGAGTTACATGGGGGTTGAACAGTGAAGGGGATGCCCTTCACTGCTGTGTACCATCAGTGGCAAGAAATAAACATGAACCTGCTTGATCCCAGCTCCTGGCTTTTGACATTTGGTTTGTGAGTGGTCTCATGTTAATGGTTTGCCTGTGTGGTTAGGTGTCCCTGGTCCTCATAAGTCCCATTCCCAGACCCATGGTGGCATGGAAGTTAGAGGTAGAAGTTTTATGGTGGAAGTTAATGGAGAGCTATAGTTCCACATAGCTATACATGGAACTACAGCACTGACTTCAGGTCAAGAAATTAGTTTTGGGGCACAAGTCATATTTTATTTCGTGAAGTTAAGCCCTTTTCAGGGTTTAGGGAACAATTTTAACTTTGCTTTTTGTAGCGCTCGTTACTCTGGGCTGGTCACCTGACCTGGGGCAAGATTTAGGTCACACACTATAAAACAGCTGCCCTAAGCAAGCGGGGCAAACACATGCACTCCACACACGTCAGGAGGGTTGGAGGGCCAAACGTATTGTGAGTAAAACTATCACTTAATTGTATTATAGACTTATTGTTTAATAAAGGATGGCTAACATGGATGCTGTATTACAGAAATTTTGTTTGGAGGGCAGCCTCATGCAATGTAACAAATGTCAAATGTATTATTTAGCTAATGGTATCCTGTATGACGATAAAGTATGTGAAAGATGTGTGCAGTATGAAACTATGCTCTACAAACTAAACAATACAGTTAAGGAGCTACAAAACTTTAAGGAAATCATGATTATTGAACATGAATGTGGAATTTTTAGAGATACATCAAAAAATACTGTGACACTATTTATTTATTTTTATTTTTATTTAGATTTTGATAACCGGGTAAGCCCACTGAGACCAGAGGTCTCTTTTTCAGGAGCGACCCGGAATTAGTTACCGAAACAGACATGAAGAAAACAGTTATACTTTTTTACAGTAGTTACATATGTTGCTCAAGTAGACATTAGCGACAGTAGACAGGGGAAAAGTAAGGATTCACAAATACAGGTTCAAGCAATTATTTACACTAGTTACATTAGATACACACATGTAGAATTAGAGACCAGTATACAGGCTACATCCAGGTTTAGGAGATACATCCAGTAATGAAAGGAGGTTCAAGGCAGTGCAGCGGAACAGAGGCCTGGGCTAGGGAGCTAACGGTTACAGCCACAGAGACCGAGATTGAGAAGATATAGTTTGAGTCCAGACTTGAATTGGGTAAGGGTGGTAAAGACAGTCAGGCTAGGTGGTAGAGTTCCATAGGTGGGAGGCAGCAAATTTAAAGGAGCATTTGCCTTGGTTGGAGCGGATCATTGGGATGTTGAGGGGATGACTTGCAGATGATCGCAGGGTTCGGATTTGTTCTTTGGGGGAGAGTAGTCCTCCAAGATGGGGAGGGGAACCGAGGGTGGTGAACTTGAAGGCAAGGCAAGCTAGTTTGTGCTGAAGTGCGGGCCAGTTTAGTTCCTTAAGTGCATCACAATGATGACTCCTAGGAGAGGAGTTTGTGGCAAAACGAGCCACACGGTTATAAAGAACGGAAAGTTTATTGAATTCCGTCTTGCGGAGGAACTGCAGTAAAGGAGCTCCATATAGTATGGAGGGGAGGAGGTTACAGCTGGCAATTGCTCGGTGTGCAGGCGAGGATAGGGAATTCCCAAGATGGTAGAGGAGGCCAAGTTTTTGGTGGGTGGACCTGGTTATGGAGTCGATATGGGGTCGGTAGGTCATCTCTTGGTCAAGATGGATCCCGAGGTATTTGAAGCTGACCAAGACCTCGACTCTTTTTCCTTGGTTTGTGCAGATCTGGAGCAGCTGACTCCTGTCAGAGCCCAGCCGTCTTGACCCAAACAGAACGGCTTTAGTTTTTTCCTCATTGAGTTTAAGGGAGTTTGCGGAGAACCAGGCCTCAAGTATCGAGAGACTATTCTGCAGTTTCATGGCGATGACACTAGGTTGGAGATCACTACAGTATATGACGGTGTCATCCACATACAAAATGAGTTTGCTGAGGGAGCAGTGTCCCTCAATGTTATTGAGGAAGAGTGAAAAGAGCAGGGGGCCTGGGGCACCCCTGCGGTAATGGATCTGGGGTCAGACTGGGCACCCTTCCAATGGACTTTTTGGGTACGGTCACTCAGATAGCTCTGGAACCAGGAGAGTGAGTGGAGATCCAGTCCTAAGTGTAGGAGTTTTGATAAGAGGAGGTTATGACTGACCAAGTCAAAGGCCTTGGACAGGTCAATAAAGAGGGCACCCGTTGGGGAGCCTTGGTCCATAGAGGCAAGGATGTCCTCAATGAGCCGGATGAGGGCAGTATTGGTACCATGTCCCTTTCTAAAACCATGTTGCACATCAGCCATGAGAGAGTGCTGCTCAAGGTAGTCTTGAAGCTGGTTTGAGACTAGTCTTTCCTGGATTTTCCCAAGGGGACTAAATAGGGAGATTGGTCTAAAGTTTCCCAGTTTGTCTCTGGACCCACTTTTGTAGACAGGGACAACAGTCACAACTTTCCATATTTTTGGGACAATACCTTCCTGGAGAGATCTATTTATAATTATAAGAAGGGTAACAGGACGGGTGATAGCCGGCGCAGCAGCCCTCAGTAGGGGAGGTTCAAGTTGGTCATGGCCTAGCGAGGAGGAGGGGTTAATTTTGTGTAGGAGAGGTAGTACCTCAGACTGACTGACTAGTTTTAAATGGAATTGAGGCTGAGGGTTTATCCAAGTGTCTCCAGAGAGGAGGGCAGGCCTAGAGAGGACAGGGGAGGGAGTACCATTTGGGTTAGTGAAGGAGGCATTGAAGGCCTCAGCAACTATTGATGGGACATTGGTCAGTGAGTCCCCTACCAGGATGGAGTCCATTTGACTATTTGAGGAGCCTTTGATAAGTATGTTAATGTGGCCCCAGAATTTTTTAGGATCGCGTAGATGTCTAGTCTGGAGGTCATTTAAGTATAGAGATTTGGCCTGTTTTGATGCTTTTTTACACTGGTTTCGCAGCTCTCTATACTTTTCCCAGTCAGATTGGTTGCCAGAGGATTTGTAGTTGCCCCATGCTCTGTCCCGGAGGGGCATGGAATGCTTGAGGCACGGGCTCAACCATTTATGCCATTTTCCCTTTACCCTGAGCTTTTTTAAAGGTGCTTGCTTGTTTGAGGCCGACAGGAAGGCTTGAATGAAATATTCAAGAGCCTCATCAAGTGAGGGGAGAGATGTAATAGGGACCCTGTCAATGTTCCACAAATCAGAGCAGAAGTCGGCTGGTGCAAACCTACTGTAGTTCCTCGCTTCATTGACCTTAGGGGTAACTTTTGGGTACTTGTTGGACCAAACGCAGAAAACAGGCGAGTGATCACTCAGGGAGTCCGCCATAATCCCTGCCGGTAGTATACGGTCTGGGCAGGAGACAGGAACCAGTCAATGAGAGAGTGGTTCCAGTCCTTGGATTGGTGTCGTGTGTAAAGGTAGACAACCTGTGTATATGGACAGCCCAGTAGAGGGTTTTTTTGCAGGGGATGAGAGCAGAGAAGGCCAGTGGCGATTGAAATCCCCAAGGAGTATGGTCTCCCCCAATACATGGCCCTCAAGGAGGTTTGTTAGGGATTGCAGTGAGGAGGCAGGAGATTGAGGGGAAGTGAACCCCTAAGGTAAGGGGTTTGGTGTTCCCAAGAGTATTTTCTACAAACAGCAATTCAGCTAGGGAATCACTATGAGGTGGAAGTCCAACTCTGACGCTGAAGGTCAGTGCTAACGTAGATAATAACCCCTCCTCCCTTTTTCCCTACCCTGTCTTTTCTAAAGGTTAGGTAGCCCACTAGTTCCACTTCATGGGGGAGAATCTGTGGTTTGAGCCAGGTTTCAGTCAGGGCTAGAACGTCAGGCTTATAGAGTGACACCCATGCCTCCAGGTCATGGAATTTATGCCTTAGACTACCTATGTTCATGTGAGCAAGTTTGATCCCTTTAGAGTCCACCCACTGGGGACATGAGGGGTTGTTGAGAGTGAGATTTGGGGAGAAAGGACCAGGATTAGGCTCAATATCCCCCCCAAGGCAAGAAGGGTCCTACTCAAATGGCCAGGGGGTAAGTAAGGAGGGGGAGAGGTCAGTCTCCCATCCCTCCTCTTTGGAGGAGAAACCCGGACACCACCTTGTGCATCTGGCAAGGGTCCAGGTGGGTGTAAGATTAAAAGAGACCCATATGGAAAGGACATTATGACCTTGTAAGCATGTAGGAGTTGCCTTAGGAAAGGAGCGCAAATACAAGCTGATACCAGCATATAGCTTAGGGCAGAAATTATCTATACGTTGTTTTTGTCAAGAATTCTAAGTAGAGTATTTGACAGTGACTGAGATAATATGGGAGGAGAGGTTTCCCCTTAGGAGTTAAGACAGCACCAAAGCAATCAGGGGAGACCTCTAGTGGGGAAAACTATGAACTTATTGATAGTCCAGAGAAAGTTTGTTATCCCAGAAATGATGGTGAGCCCCTAGTGGCAAAGCTGTATAGCTTGCAGACGGCAAAGTGAGCTGATAGGTGTTCTCAGCTCATGTGACCATTCAAGCCACTACAAGTTAGAGTGCCAACCAAGGGTGGTGGTGGGGGTGGCAGGGCAGCCGGCGAAGCCGGCAGGGCAGAGCCGGTCACACAGCAGTCTCACAGCACGCCAGGAGTGCTCGTGTGGAGCGATCAGTAGGGGGCTGCTGATTTGTCCAGGTAAGCCCCTTTCGAAATGTATTTTACCTAAACCTCTCTACTATGCTAAATAAAGCCCCAGAAAAATCTGTGATAGCAACCACCCCTTCAGCATCAGAAAATGCACTAATAAACACTGGATTGTTTGCTCCAGCCACAGTGTTAAATACTGTGCAAACAAATACTGATTTACTAAATCCAAACACAATTTCAAGAAAAAGAACCAGAGCAGACTCCCTCTTAGATAATGAGCTCCCAGGCCAATCCCCAAGTTGCAACAAAAAAGTAAAAAAATGCCACACATTGTTAATGATGAATGGTACACGGTAAGAAAGATACATACAATTAAAGTACCGGGGCACCCCCCCCCTCCATTTTGCTGCACTAAAGCCTGTAATTTTTAAAAATAATTCCAATATTCTTGCTTTTCATACCTTTTGGAGGGGCTCTTAGTTCTCATTATCCAGCCGAACCATGATTAAGCCTGACCACTTCGGCAAAGTGACCACCTCCATCAGTTAGGTAAAAATCATCACATTTTAACTTGCCATATCAGAGCTGAGGTCTCCTTGCTTCCTCTATTTTTAATGAAGAGACCACTCTCCTGGCTTCATTACTTATAATGTGCTCTGGTCAATGAAAGGCTCACAGGTGTTTAATAGGAAGCTTCTGGGGGGGGAGGGTGCCCTGGTACTTTAATTGTATGTTTCTGTTCGGTCACACACTAGGAGCCACCCCACTAATTTTACTAAGTTGTATTGTAAATACAGGGGTTGAGCTTGCAAACCTTTGGTACACAGTAAGAAAGGGCACAGGCTTAAAAAAGGGGCATAGAGATCTTTCAAATTAACATATATCCACACAAAATAGTTTCAGCATTTTGGCAGAAAATGATTAAAATACCTGAAACCCTGTTACTACTGACCTGGAGCAAGTTGAGATGATTATTCTTGGTGATTCAACAATAAGGAAATGTGATTCAATGGTATGACAGCCTGACAAAGCAAATAGGATGCTTCTGTGTTACCCAGGTGTAAAAACGACTGACATTCAGGGGATCTTACCTAAAGTAATTAAAAAATTTGATACACGGCAAATTGTAACAATACATGCTGATGTTAATGACATCGGAGTAAATCATGGAAAAGATATATGCCAGAATTTGATTGACATAGCTCAGGTAATAAAACAATTGGGTGCATCTGTTATCATCTCAGCCCTGCTACCAGTTCCAAGGGCAATGCATGAAAAAAAAGACAATAGAAAGGATCAATGCAAAGCTCAGAAACTGGTCCGCATGTGACAACTATGTCTTTACTGATTCCTGGGACAGCTTTTATGATAAAAGCTTTTTATGCAGCTTCAATTTGAATAAGAAGGGTGATAAACTTCTGGGAAATGTGATCAAAACTGAAATGGAGACGCTGGCTTTAAACTAATATGGTGGGAGGGGAGTTTTCATAACAATATAACAAATAATAATAGGATGCACAACAGAAAAAACTCAACTAAGTTTTTACTCAATAACATACATAGCCTGAATAATAAATTGGATGAGCTCCAGGGCCTTTTACAAGTAGAAAACATAGATGTTGCATTTTTAACTGAAACACAGTGGTACAAAAAAGATGATTGGTGAAAAACATTCCAGGTTTTTGTTTAGACAAGATACGGTGAACAGAAGGAGTGGGAGCATTGTAATCTATACACCTACAAATCTAACAATTATAGATATTTCTCATAAAATAAAAAAATGAATCAAGGAAAACTGAAACATTATGGCTTCAAATAACAAAAATAAGAATTTCATTTTAGGTTTGTGCTATAGACCCCCAGATTCATCCACTGAAATAAACCAGGAGATTATAACTGACATTTATAAAGCCCTTGAAATAGGAAAGGTAATATTATCTGGGGACTTTAATGTCCCCGATATAAACTGGACTACAAATACACCCACTACTAAACAATAAGTACTGTAGGGAATTTTTGGATGCTCGTTTAGAAAATAATTTAACGCAGCATGTATCAGAACCTACAAGACAGCAAAACATATTAGATCTTGTCATTACAACAGAAGACATTATCATTACAAATTGCAAGGTTAAGGCCCCAATAGGTAATAGTGATCATGTCACTGTAATCTTTTCTGTTGATGACCATTTATTTATTTTATTTATTTAAATTTTGATGACCGGGTGAGCCCTCTGAGACAATCAAGTGCCTTTTTCAGAGGTGACCTGGGGAACTGAACATTTCGTGCAGATGAAAAATAGTATATTGCAGATATTATTTACAGATGTCTTAGACATGTACATACATTCATGGAGTACTATATATCCTAAATAATATACGGAAGATTATTTAAAGATGTCTTTGATAGATGCATACATTCATGGAAAACTAAATATCACATACATTTGGGAGATAGTTCATTACAGATGTTAATAGCAACAAAAGTTACCATGCTATTCATGATAGCGTCATTAACACATAGTAAGTGTGGAGCATAGTCAAAATCGGCTGAATAAAGAAATAAGATATTAACATTTTGGTATACTAACAAGGGGAGCTTCTGCATCAGGCAGGGATAGATGATGACTTTCACATATAACATATTATATTACTTGAAGGATGGTGTGAAAACTAAAAGGAGGTAATGAGATATGGTGAAATGGGTAGCCTGTTATGTGGGCGACTGAATGTCGACGACTGGTCATAAGGGCTACTGCACAATGGTGCCGACAATGTGGGTGACCTTGGATTTCACCTCTTTCCCCGAGTTGCACTCCCCTTGTGGTTGTGTGCCCTTATGACAAGTTGCTGACATTCAGTAGCCCTTGTCACATAGAACTGTGAAATGAGCCAGAGAAAGAAAGAAGTGTAGTAATGACATGGGGATAACGGGAGTAGTGGTGGCCAGGAGAAGTTTAGGTACAGTTGCCATTGCAGACAGAGGGTGTGTAGAAGATTTCCCTGTAAAACCTTTTGAAGAGGGTAAGAGTCTTACAGGAGAGTAATGAGTGTGGAAGGTCATGGCTCTACGATGCCAGTTTGACATCAATTTCATCAACCAGCATCACAGCGACAGAATATATGTAGACCGTAAGTTGTGGTTGACATAAATCCTGATGGACTCCCAGTCCATTTTTCTATGAAGGGCTTCACCCCCCAACCCCCCCATGTGGGGGTCTGTGTCCCCGCATCCCCCGTTCTAATTATATTGGGGAGGGGTTGCAGGACCGGGAGACAGTGTGCCCCTGTCTTTGGCACACCAATACAGCGACCTGTCGATGAACTGTTGATTTTGTCGGCAGCGATGTAGGTCGCTGAATTGGTGTCGCTGTCGGGGTGGTATACTGAAGGGGATTCCATTTTTGTGGTGCGGCAAAAGAGAAAAATCTTCTGCCAACAACTATGTGAGTCTTGGGCAGACTTAGCAATGGGAAGTGTGAGGACCTGAGTGTTCGAGGGAAGGGTTTAACATTTACAAATGTTGAAACGATGCACTGAGATTTATGTATACAAAACAGCTAATATTAATGGCATTAATGATGATTTAAATAAAATTGATTGGGATACTGTATTAGCAGATAACTCCACTGAAGACACCTGGGAATATATTAAAAATACAAATTATACAATTATGGACAAACATGTTAAATGAATTAAAAAATACAATCATAAAGGAATCAAACCTAAATGGTTAAGCAAGAGTATTATTAGATTAATACAAAAAAAAAACAAGGCATATGGCAATTATAAAAAAAAATAATTCTGAAATAAACTGGAATAAATTTAAACAAATACAAAAGAAATATAAAAATAAAATAAAGCAAAAAAGAATTTTGAATTAAAGTTAGCATCATCTGCAAAGAAAACAAATAGCAAGCAATTTTCCGGACATATAAATTCCCTAAAAACATCAGGTGGTGAATTAACATCAATAATAGATAATGGCAAGTGTTTAACTGCCCCAGTCAAAATAGTCAATGCCATTTTTTTTTTTTTTTTTTAGTTATTAGTTTCTCTCCCACTGCCAGCTATCTCTCAGTAGGGCGTCCCCAGCCTTGTCCTCCGGCATCTACCAGCCAACGCTAACCTGACCCCAGGGTTTGCCCCCCCCCAGGTGGGGTCAGCGGGGTCCCCAACTCCCCCACCGAATTCCGGATATAGTTGGCCAGCACCGTGGCTAGCCAGGGGCGGAGCCTGCGAGGTGCCCTCTGCCATCCTGCATGGCAGTCTGTTTCCTCCAGTTTTCTCCCCAGGAGTCGGGACCATGCAATGTCATCAGCAGAGGGGAGCGCGCACGCTTCCGCATGCACTTCCTCTAGGCATCTGGCCCAACTCCTCCCAGCTTGTGGTATGGCACCCTGTCCTCCAGCCTCCGCCGAGGTCGAGCAAGCGCCGACCACCAGAACCCCCCCACTCCCCGGAGAAGGAGAGCAGTCCATCAGACACTCAATCCTTCTCCTCCTCTGCTGACCCCCGACATCCCATGCTCATTCCTGAACACGGGCCACTGGCATAGCACGAGGTAAGGCGCCAACGCCTCAACCCTCAGCGCCACTGGGCCGGGCTAGTCAATACTTTTAATACCTGTTTCTGTTCAGTATATAATACACAAAGTCATCAGACAAGTAACATCATTAATGATATGGAGAAGGGGAACCACAAGTTTTCTAAACAAGATATCATTAAACAAATTGACAATTTAAAATCTCATAGTGCACCAGGATTAGATAACATAACGTCATCTATGAGGGACTGGAAGGAAAAGTATGCCTCTTTGCAGATGACACAAAGATCTGCAACAGAGTTGATACACAAGGGGGGTGGAAAGGATGAGAAGGGACTTGGTAAGGTTGGAGGAATGGTCAAAAGTATGGCAGCTTAGATTCAATGCAAAGAAGTGCAAAATAATGCACCTGGGAAATAAAAACCCAGGGGAAGAGTACACAGTGGGGGGGGAGGTAATAACAACAATAAAAATGGAAAGGAACCTGGGGGTAGTTATATCAGATGACCTAAAGGTAAGCAAGCACTGTGCGAAGGCAGTAGGGATGGCAGGGGGGATACTGGGATGTATAGGAAGAGGCATCACAAGCAGAAAACAGGAAGTTGTTATCCCTCTGTACAGACAGTTGGTGAGACCCCATCTGGGGTACTGTGTGCAGTTCTGGAGACCCCATCTCCACAAGGACATAGACAGGATGGAGGCAGTCCAGAGGAGGGCAACTAAAATGGTGCAGGGTCTGCAACAGAAGTCATACAAAGAGACACTAAAGGAGCTTAATATGTATACCCTTGAGGAAAGGCAGGAGAGGAGGGACATGATAGAAACTTTTAAGTACCTCAAAGGAATCAACAAAGTCCAAGAGGGTAGCATCTTTCAGAAAAAGAGATGTGCAAGAACAAGGGGACACAAATTGAAGATAGAGGGGGGATGGCTCAGGGGCAGTGTGAAGAAGTATTTTTTCACAGAGAGGGTGGTGGACACATGGAACAGCCTTCCTGAGGAGGTTGTGGGTCAAAAACAGTAGGGGAATTCAAGAATGCATGGGACAGACATAAGGCAATTCTTGTGGGGGGGGGGTAGGAAGAAGTAGACTGTTGGTTAACTAGGATCTGCAGCTTATCCAGTAGGTAGGGAAATGGGCAGACTAGGTGGGCCAATCGGTCCTTATCTGCCATCAAAGTCTATGTTTCTATGTTTCTGTGTTAAAATTAATGAAACACTATATTTGGAAACCTCTGAAAATTCTATATGAAATGTCATTAAACACAGATATGGTCCCTACAGACTGGAAAAAAATCAAAGGTCACGCCAATTTTCAAAAAAGGCAATAAGATGTGTGTCAGTAATTACAGACCAATTAACCTGACTTCCATTCCTTGTAAGATCCTTGAATCTTTAATAAAAGATAAACTTGTCGAACACCTAAAAAGTATTTTAATGTTTGATATAAATCAGCACGGTTTCAAATCAGGTCATTCGTGCACAACTAATTTAATGGGTTTCTATGAGCACAAAAACTTGGACAACGGACTACCTATGGACGTTATTTTTTTCAGTTTCAGCAGGGCATTTGATTTAGTACCTCACCGGGCAATTAACGAAAAACGTATCAAATAGGAAATAGATACACACATAACAAGATGGATCAGCACTTGGCTAAAGGATAGATCACAAAAAGTAACTGTCAGTGGCCACTTGTCATCCAACGGCGAGGTAACTAGTGGGAAGCCCCAGGATTCCATATTGGGCCCAATAATATTTCAAATCTTTGTAGCTGACTTGGAAGAAAATATCAGCAATTTCATCACCAACTATGCCGATGACACAAAACTTGGTGGGCCATGTCAAAGTGAAGATCAAATAATTGCACTACAAAGGGACATTGATACAGTTGCCTCCTGGACCACCAGATCAGGAATGAAACTGAATCTGGATAAATGTTGTAGTCTACACATGGGGAGACATAACCCATTGCACACATATAGACTTAATGACTGAAATGCTGCAAAAAATAAATGAAAAATATGTAGGTTTTATAATTGATAATAAAATGGACCTTAAAAAGCACTGTACTACTGTAATAGCCAAAGCTAACAGAACACTGATGGTTATAAAAAGAAATATCAAAAGCAAGACATCAGAAGTTTTAATGCCATTATATTTATCATATGTTAGACCACATCTAGATTATGCTAGCCAGGTTTGGAACCCATACACAAAGAATGAAATAAACAAATTAGAGAAAGTGCAATGAAGATTCACACGAACAAAAAAAATCCATATAATGAGAGGTGAACTAACCTTGGGCTATATAGCCTGGAATTAAAAAGGCAAAGGGGTGACATGCTCCTCTTTTATAATATAATGAATGCTCCGTTCTTAATGACAGAATCAAACACAGAATATAAAAATACTGACATAACAACTAGGGGCTACCCACTGCAAGTCAGGTTAATCATTATAAAACCAAAACACAAAAATATTTATTTACTCAACGAGCATCAAATCTTTGGAATAGACTACATTAATTTTTAGTAACAAGTAGCAATTGGGCAAGAGATATGCAGAGACCACAGGTTGGGGAAACCATATGAGCTTACCCCTCATAACAGTGACAAAGGACAAATGGCAAGTACTATTGGTGATGCTAGGAAAGGAGGGCAGGATGGGGGGAGAGGGTGGAAGGTGGTTACCCTTAATGTTAGGAGCCTTGGGAGGAAAACTGCAGAGTTACAGGTGCTCATGGCAGAAGGAAAGGTGGACATTGCAGCCATCACAGAAACATGGGCCACCCAATACAATGACTGGGACCTGTCTGTACCAGGGTACAGGTTATTTCATAGGGACAGGGTGATTGGGAAAGGAGGGGGGTGTGGCACTATATGTGAAGGAAGGATTGAAGTGTGTAAGGGAGGAAGGGGAGGAGGGTAGTACAGAGTCATTTTGGATGCAAATCCAGGATTCCAAGAATAGGATTCTTAGGATGGGAGTGGTGTACAGGCCACCATCTCAGACAGAGGAGTTAGACAGGGAACTAGCAGAACAGATCAGGAGGACCTGCGAGAAGGGTAGTGTGGTGATTGTGGGGGACTTCAACATGCCAGGAGTGGACTGGAATACCCCAACAACCAGGAAAAGAAGGGGAGCAGGTACTACTGGATGCCTTCCAGGACAGCTTCCTGCTGCAAATGGTCAGTGAACCAACCAGGTTAGGAAATACCCTTGACCTTGTGCTGGCAAATGGGGACTTTGTGAGAGAACTTACAGTGGAGGAACCACTCTCAGGGAGTGACCACCACTCAGTATGGCTCACATTGGATATGGGCAAGGAAGGAGTGGAATCGGGCACAAGAGTGCTGGACTTCAGGAAGGCCGACTTTGGGAGGATGGGGGAAGTGGTAAAGGCAGTACTATTAAGCAGTGTCAGTGGCTCAGTAGGTAGCACACTCGCCTCTGAGGCCGGGAGATCAGAGGGCTGTGGGTTCAGTTCCCACATCTGGCACTTGGGTTAATATCCCAGTACTGACACTGTAGTACAGCATGAGAGGGGTGCTGCACTTCTGAGGTGCCATCTTTTGGATGAGACGTTAAACCGAGGTCCCATCTGCCTGGATTGTTGGTAGTTCAGGTGGATGTTAAAGATCCCATGGCACTTATCGAAAAGAGTAGGGGAATTTTTTATTAAAGAGTTGGACTTCATAACACAACAGTACATAAGAAATCAAACACAAAAATACATAAACATCAACTAAATAACAAAGCAAAAAAAGGAAAGAACAAAAATAAACTATAAATTCAATACCAATGAGTACTATGAATCCAAAAATGTGCAACCTTTTCCCTACTAAAATGCAATAAATCCATTTGTACAATATTATGTAAAGATTGTTGAATATTGGCAAATAATTCAACATGCGAGACGCACTTTTGATGAAGAACCCCCAAACATCTGATTTGCCACAAATGATAGCGAATCATGACAAAAATAAGATAACAGATTCTCGGGATTATATTTCACACATAAAGCATGATTCCCCCCATACATAATATCAGAATAGGATAATAATGTAAACTCAGGTTCTCCACAAATAGCACTCAAGTAAGCCCAGAATTGCACTATGAATACACATTCAAAAAATAAATGACACTGAGTTTCCACCACCTGTGAACAAGAAGGACGGAGACAATATCTATCTTCCAGTTTTTTATGTTTATGATTACCCTTCACACTAAGCCTACCAAAATTCCCTAACTATAAACAATCCCACATTTTGGAAGGGATATGAAGATTCCGCAAATGACGTAACACCACCACCTGTTGTACAGAAGAACAAAAGGGAAATTCTACCACAGTAGGATTGTCATTAGACAGAATAGTATGATAAACTGCCTTCCTAGGCAAAATAAAAAAATCCTGTGGTCTAAATTTCCATTTTATAGCCAACTTAACACAGTCAATACCATAATCTGGTATGGGGTCTGTTTTCCTAACAAGATAGTAGAACCCTGCTCCCAAAACTGTATATTTGGCGTAATCCAAGCCAAAACTAGAGAATGCCAGATCTGAAAACCTGGTTTCAAGGCTAAACCAAAGTTATAACTGTAAAAAATACTAAAATAAAAAGCAACAGGATTAACCATACCAACACCCCCTTCCACAAGGGGTTTATAAGTAATGTCTCTTTTAATTGGATTTAACCGGGATCCCCAAAAAGCCTGAAAAAAAAAATACTAAATAATTTAGTAAACAATTTCTGGGGAGGTGGAAAAACATAACTAAGGTACAAAAAAATAGGTAAAAGTAAAGTTTTAATCAAAAGCACCCTCTTCTTCTTATTAATCAACCGATTACGCCAACCCTGAACTAAATGCTCTGCCCGCTCCAAATGTATCAACCAATTAGAATAAGCCATATCCTGACCCCCAAAGTGGACCCCAAGAACCAGCAACGGCTCAGATTGAATCCGTATACCCCGGAAAAAAACAGAAGACGGAATAGGGGTATTACCCAAAGGAATACCAATACTCTTATCCCAATTAATCCAGGAACCAGAAATAGCTGCATATGTCCTTAAAACAGCACAAAGGACCTCTTCCTTGGTATCAACCCCCAATGTAAGCACCATATCATCTGCAAAGGACATAGTTTTAACAAAAAAAAAAGTTTGAGGGACCAAAACACCCTGAATATCAGGAGAGTGGTATAAAAGTCGAATCAAAATATCAAGACAAAAAACATATAAGAGAGGGCTCAGGGGGCAACCCTGTCGGACCCCTCTCTGAATTTTCACCGGGCGACCATACCACCCATTCACAGTAGGACACAAGGAAATATTGTCATAAAGTGCTGTAATCCAAGAAACAAAACTTATTGGAAAACCAAATGCATTCAAAACTGCAAACAAAAATTTATGCGAAACTCGATCAAAAGCCTTTTCCTGATCCACACCCACCACCCACCCTGTGATCTGACCGGAATCAGCCTGCCAAAACAATTCTCTAAGGACAATAAGGTTATCCTTTATCTGATGGCCCTGAACCGCACAGGTCTGTTCAATACTAATCAAATAATCGGAAATTTTATTCAATCTATTTAACAGAATCTTTGCCACAATTTTCCTATCAGTATTAAGGAGGCTCAAAGGCCTCCAATTATCAGTATTATTCTGTGCACCCTTTTTATGAATTAAGACCAAAACTGCTTCCTGCATGGAAGCAGAAAAAGAGGAAGACTGCAACATATGATTAAAAAGAACCACCAAAACTGGAGACAAATCCTCAAGAAAATGTTTATAAAAAGCAGCTCCCAACCCATCCGTACCCGGAGCCGCATTAGAATTCAGTTGCTTAACTACATGAAATACTTCTTCAGCAGTGACATCAAGTGTTAACATGAAAATATCCTCCGGACGAACCTGAGGTAATTGTAAGGTGTGTAAAACCTGTGCCAAATCTCCACTAACCTCCTGATTCATAAACATAGCTGTAAACCTATCCTCAACAATAGACAAAATTCCCTCCGGGGAAGTGACACTTTGCCCAGAGGAAGAAAGCAATTCCGAAATGAACCGATGTTTAACTCTATAAACTCTGAAAGGGGTCAATAGAAGAGGACCGAACCTGTGTACCAAATCTTGTTTCCTGCTCCAAAGATTTAGCCCTAGTATATTGAAGGGACATCATCTTATTCTTTACAGTCTGGATCTGGGAACCATAATCCTGACTAGTAGTTTCTGATAATGAAATCAAATGCTGCAAATGTTGACGTAATTTTAAATAGTCCAAATAATCAGACTGACACCTGGAAGAAGCCAAGAACTGAAACAAAACCTTCCAATCCTGTTCTGTGTCCTCCCACCAAGTGGAAATATCAGTATAACAATCACTGACAGAAAGTCTAGCCATCCACTGACTATGCCAGGCTTTCTGTATTTTAGGATTCTGCAATAAAACATTATTCAACCTCCACTTATTTTTTTTACATCTAGGAGTATTTTTCCAAGAGATCTTGGAGCTTTACAAAACATGATCAGAAAATCCACCACCCGAATAGCAGATTCTAAAACCTGAAAAATTTTAGATACAAAAATGAAATCAATCCTGGTTTTCAATGTACCCTTAAAGAAAGTATAACCACCAACAGGATGCAGACTTTGATAGGAATCCTGTAAGCCAGCTGTATGCAGAATCCTATTCAGTGTGTTAGTGTCACAAAACAGTTTAGAAGTCTGTAACCCCCTATCAGTTTGATGTAACCCACAATTAAAATCCCCCAACCAGATAACTAAACGAGAAGTATGTAAATATTGGTGAACGTCCTCAAATAAAGAAACTTTAGTTGCCTTAGTTTGTGGGGCATAAATAGCAATTAGACGAAATCTATCACTATGGTAAATAAAGTCTAACAATAAGGCTCGTCAAGGGTGTATATCTACTAACCTAATGACTTGGAAAGCGGGATTGGTAAAAAGAATCCCGATACCATCACAAGTATCAAGTCCAATAGACCAGAAAGAAGCTCCCAGTGGCCAGGCTCGGGATGCGGCCTGTAATTCACTATGAGTTTTAAGTCTTGTATCTAATAAACAAATAATATCACAAGCAACTGACTGAAGAGAAAACATAGTACTAGCCAACTTCCTCCCCCCTTTTATACTATTAACATTAATAGTGGCAACAGAAAGGGAGGACATAAAAAAATTAGAAAAAAGAAAGATTACCCAAATACTACCACTCATGTTATCCTGGCTTTCCGACACTGCCGGGTTCTTTTAGCAATGGAATCCACACTCCCTTTTTCCTCAGTATCAGTAGTGGATAAGATAGAGGAGGTATCAGTACCCTCTTCATCAGACTCCCTCTCCATTGGGGCAGAACCTAAGACTGCAAATTTATTACCCTGAGCCCAGTCCTCAGGTAGCCCTTCCTTGTCCAGTCCCTCCAAGGACACCAGAGGCCTCACTTTCCTCCCTAACCGTGTCCGTTTTTTTGATACAGTTTTAAAGCCTGAATCATCAAATTGGGGGTGGGGGGCATGTTAGGCAGCACAACAAGGTCTGGGGAAGGAAGAGGAGCAGCAACCACCTCCTCCGACTCAACCTGTACATCCATAGTCACCTCTGCACCAAAAGGGGGAGGGAAAATTGCAGTGCCCACTGGAGAAACAACAGCAGGCAACTCAGAACCCCCCATATCAGAAACAGGCGGACCAGAAGCAAGACTAAGGTCCGCAATCTTTTTAGCATGCAAGGGTTGGGCCTGGTCAATAATGCCTGCATGGGATGGGCAATCTTCCTTATTATGGGAAGCTCAAGGGCACTTACCATAAGCGTGTCCAGTATTCTCACAAAGATTGCATCGAAAAAGATTCAGACATTTAGCAGACCCATGCCCAAACTCCAGACAATGACTGCATTTAATGGTGTCACAGGTGGAACGAAGATGAGCCCAAGACCCACATTTAAAACAGGACCGGGGTTGACCTGTATAAAAAATAGCACCCCTATCCCTACCCAAATAAAAAGAACTGGGTAAAAATACAGTACCAGAGTTCGTGACAAACAACTTAACCCGTATTCTCCAACCTCCATCCCAAATTTGTTCACTATCCAAAGTAGGGGAGGGTGTACCAAAACCTCACAACATTGATGAAGCCAGAATAAAATATCCTCTACGTTAACACCTTCATTTTTGAACATAACTGTAATGACTCTAACAGTAGGTTTGGTGAGGGGAATCACCTGAAAGGGAGACCAAAGGTGTGTGTTCTTGCAGACATTATACCTGGCCCAAAACCTGTCTAAACTAGGAACATTTTTAAAACTAACATCAAAATTGGAGTTACCAATATTAATCAGGGCAAAAATCTCTGAAGAAAAGAACTTCATAGAACCTTTCAACAAGGCCTGAGCTATATAAACCTGGTCAGGTGCCTCCTTTAAACCCCCTTTATACAAAAAACGGACTGCATTACACCGAGGAGCAGGTTCCTTTCTATGCTGAAACAAATCGGAAAGCTTAAAAGGTGCTTTAGGACCTTCTTTAGAAAGTTGTGCAATTACTGCTGGAGGAGGGCCCACCCTTAAGTCATCCCCTACTACCCCAGTACCCAAGGCCTCATCAGCCTGTAAAGTAACCCCTACAGCAGCCGATTGTTGCAACAAGTTCCCCACAACAACATTTGCTGGTATAACCTCAGAAGGCACAGTGCAAGTAGAGGCAGTCACAGTATGAATGTCCAAGTCCTTACCCCGGGGCAAAATGATGGAGCTCATACCCTCAGTGTCGATGGCCATAGGAGCTGTAGTTTTCTGCAGCATATGAAGGTAGGACTGGTCCTGGGAATCTGGAGACCAGGTACCTGCATCGGAAAGTTCTTACCCCGCTTCTCGCAACGCCCGCTGTGGAGACCAGGATGGACCACCAGGAACAGCTGCCAGAGACAAGGCACTCGAAACAGGAACCACAGCCATTGGGACCTGCTGCGCAAGTGCAGGAGTGTGTCCAGTAGATTTGCTCCAGCCCAGTCTGGACTGATCCATAGGAAAGACAAACTCCGCCAGAAGAGGAGCGGAACTGACGGTGCGTGGAGGTGCATCCATAGGGGTGCACACAGAAACTGGCAGCCGGGAGGAAGGTTCCGCCTGAGTGAGGTCCGTGGGCTGTAGGCACTCGGAATGACTGGAAAATCTGATTCTACTGCCAGCCTGCGTGATTGGCGAGGAATCCAGGGTACCATTAGGCAAAGCAACAGGTGCTGGAGTCAAAACCACAGAGGCAGGATCCACAGGAGCTTCCAATAAAGGCAAATCAACAACAGGTACAATAGGCAGGAGAGCAGAAGTATTACTAGCAGTAGGAAGATCTGCCAATTCGTGTTCCACCTTCTTTATTTCTAGCAAAAGCTTAGACTTTTTACGATACAATGCTAGTATGGATTTGCAAACCACTGCTTTCATAGCAGGGCACTCAGGCTGTATGATAGGCACAGAAACTGAATCAGGCTTCAGAATCTCAGAATCACTAGAAACAGGCAACTCATAGTCTGCAGCAGCAACCTCCACTTCAATAGCCTCTTGGGAAATAGGAACAGGAGAAGAGGCCAAAACCCCTGTACCAGCGACATCCATCTCCTCCGAAGGTTCAGCAACACTGGCCATCTTGCCTCAGATGGCCAAGGGTCCCCCTACTGACAGCAATGCAGTAGGGGAATTTCCCTGGTGTCCTGGCTAAAGTTCCCTCATTCACTAAAAATACCACCAACAGCTTAATCTGGTTCAAGGTTAGTTGGCATTCATCTGTATCCCCCTCCCCCGGGTCGTGACTGAAAATAGGCAGGAATTTGTCTAGTGCACTTACCCGGTCAACAAAAACTAAAATAAAAAAAATTAAAAAATAAAAAATTAAAATAAAAAAGGGTACTTGGCCAGAATTCAATCTAGTATGAACACTAACCAAAGGTGGGAGCTCATAAAGCTGGGGATAGTGGAGGCAACCAAAACCTGCTGCAAGGCCCAGAGCAAGAAGGCTAGGGCTAAGAAATCAAGCTGGTTGAGCAAGGAGGTCATGGAAAAGGTAAGGAGAAAAAGAGATGCCTTTAGGAAGTACAAGAAAACAGGGAAGGGGGAGGACAGGGAGGAGTACTTGACAGAATCGAAGGAGGTGACAAGGGCAGTAAGGGGAGCCAAAGTATCTACGGAACTCAGGCTGGCACAAGGCATTAAGAAGGGGAGAAGGACTTTAGGTACATCAGGGAGAAAAGGAGCTGTAAGGACCATATAGTAAGGATTAGGAAGGAGGGGGTTGGGTGGAAGCAGTGATAAGGCAGAAGCACTAAATGAGTACTTCTGCTCAGTATTTACTAAAGAGAAGAGGGGGTGACACCAAGGGGGAGAAATGGCAGAAACAGGGGGAAGGGGTGACAGATGGGGAAATCATGGAGTGCAGAGTTTGGGGGTTTGAAGGCACTGAGGGTGGACAAGGCGCCAGGCCCAGATGGCATCCACCCCAGGGTACTGAAGGAGCTGGCAGAGGTCCTTGCAGGACTTTTGGCAGACCTATTTAATGCCTCACTACATTCGGGTGTGTACCTCAGGACTGGAGGATAGCTCATGTGGTGCCCATCCACAAGAGGACCCCAAGGATGAACTGGAAACTACAGATCAGTGACCTCACATCCATCTTGGGTAAGCTAATGGAGACTATCCTGAAGGAGAGGCTGGTGGCCTCCTAGAGGCCAAAGGACTACAGGACAGCAGACAGCATGGCTTCACACGGTGCAGATCCTGCCAAACCAACCTGGTGGAGTTCTATGACTGGGTAACTAGCAACTGGACAGGGGCCATGCAGTGGATGTCCTGTATCTGGACTTCAGTAAGGCATTCGACTGGTGCTGCATGGAAGGCTGGGAAGTAAGTTAGTAGGCACAGGGGCAGGTGCAAAGCTGGTGAGATGGGTAGGAAACTGGCTTCAGGGAAGGCAACAGAGGGTGGTGGTGGGGAGCTCTCACACCCAAGGGTAGTGACGAGCGGTGTTCCACAAGGCTCGGTGTTGGGACCAGTGTTGTTTGGGATATTCATTGCAGACATATCATGGGACATCAAGAGCAAGATCAGTCTGTTTGCTGATGATACCAAGGTAGGAGCGGTGGTGGATGACCTAGGGGGGTGGCAGGGGTTGCAGGATGATCTGGCAAAGCTTGAAACCTGGTCAGACACGTGGCAACTGGGTTTTATTGCCAAAAAGTGCAAGGTGCTGCATTTTGGGATGAAGAACCCAAGGAAGAGTTACCAGCTGGGGAGAGTGCAGCTAGCCCAGACAGAGGAGGAGAAGTATCTGGGGGTGCTCATCACAGGGTCAATGAACAACTCGGCACAATGTAGGAAGGCAGCTGCAAAGGCCAACAAAATGCTGGGTTGTATTGCAAGGGGTATATCCTCGAGGAGGGAGGAGGTGATTCTGCCACTGTATAGGTAATTAGTTAGACCACACCTGGAGTACTGGCGGCAATACCGGCAGCAACCCGTGATTCAGTGGAAGGACATTGGGTTACTGGAGGGGTGCAGCGAGGGCGACAACGATGACCAAGGGGCTGGGGGACTTATCATATGAGAGGAGGCTGAGGGAGTTGAACATGTACTCACTGGAGGAGAGGAGGGACAGGGGGACATGATTGAAACCCTTAAGTTCATGAAAGGAATAAACAAGACAGGTACAGAGGGGCTGTTCAAAGTAAGGGAGGGGAGGGACACCAGGGGCCATGATATGAGACTGGAGGGAGGAAGGTTCAGGAGGGAGATGAGGAGACACTTTTTTACAGAGAGGGTGGTGGCTGGGTGGAATGCGCTACCTGCAGAAGTGGTATCCAGTAGAACAGTGGACTGTTTCAAAAGGGGATGGGACAGGACAAGGAGGAGGGTTAATGAAGGGGAAGGTGGAAGGGAGGGGCAGCTGCAGAATAAGGGGTGCTAGTTGCACATTCGAGCAGACTTGATAGACCTCTAGGCCTTTATCTGCTGGCAAATTTCGTATATTCGTATGTTCATATAAATACATAGCTACGGGTGGCAAACTAGATTACTATATTTTGTCATAATAGGAGCTGCTTATGGGCTTCGGCCTTATTAGCAGCTCACATTCTAAATTATTCTAAGTGTAGCCCTCCCTGAAGAAGTACCACCACATACTCCTAGACACAGAGAGGGGCTTTACATATACTAATTTCCTTTAACTCAGTAGCCCACTTTCCAATGTCTTGGGATGCACTATGTTCAGTGTACTATTCAATATTTTATTAAATATGGCCTCTACGGAATTTGTAATGCTACAATGAGATATTCAGTTATATAGCAAAATACCTGTACCTCACACAGTTTCCAACAAAATTAGACCCTCTATCTAGATAAGAGAACACACAGTCCTTAAGTATTTGGTAAATTGAAAGTTCATGTTAAAAGTGTTTACACACTTCATTCTACATTTGTTTGCAACCCTCAATATTGATCCCTGCTATTCAATTTTGTTTCCAAATCCATTAACATGATGCCTCTGACAGGGTAGGTCTGCCCTTTGCCTTCCCCGTCACTTTCAGGACCAGAGCGGGTTTTGTCAGCAGCTCTGGTGGGAACCAAACCAGGATTTGGCAAAAGATGCCTTTTTGGAGTTGGTCTTTAAGAATACAGTGTAGAGCTGGCCCGGTAGCATGTAGACATGAGGTGCTATGTGTCTCACCTCCTCCTATCCCGATGACTCAGGTTTGGGAACAGACACAGGTTGCTCTAGGGCTGGTTGGGGGTGGGAGGATTGAGCATCTGGAGAACAGCCCCCCTCCTGTTGGGGGGGGGGTCAATGCTACCCCCTGCTATTCTGTCACCTAGAGGTCTGCTTGAAAGTAGTGACAGCTGATGAAAGCGTTGAGAGAAAGAACTAGTTCAGTATAGGCTGAATTGGGATCCTAGAGTTAGTGGTCAGAAAGCATAAAGAAAGCCCTGAAAGAGAAAACAAATTCAGTGTTGACTGAATTAGGAGCTTAGAGTTATTGGTCAGAGAAACATAGAGACCTCGAAACATAGAGCATGACAGCAGAAAAAGACCAGAGGTCCACCCAGTCTGCCCATATTCCCTATAATCCCTGGAACCTATTGTTCCTCCAGGGTACATTGTGACTGAATGTATGGGGTGGGCAACCCTGTAAGCCAAGGAGAGGCAGGACCGAGGAAGTCTACCTGGAGGTCTGCTTGAAAGTAGTGACAGCTGATTAAAACATTGAGAGAAAGAACTAGTTCAGTACAGGCCGAATTGGGATCCTAGAGTTAGTGATCAGAAAGCATAAAGAAAGCCCTCAGTGTTGACTGAATTAGGAGCTTAGAGTTATTGGTCAGAGAAACATAGAGACCTCGAAACATAGAGCATGACAGCAGAAAAAGACCAGAGGTCCACCCAGTCTGCCCATATTCCTTATAATCCTTGGAATCTATTGTTCCTCCAAGGTACTAACCTTCCCTGCCCTATGCCCATTCTTCTCCCTGGTCTTGTCACCCCAGGAGAACACTATTCCCTTCATTCTATCCCATGCCTGCTTAAATCCCCTGACTGTGTTTGCACCCCTTCCACCTTGGCTGGCAGACTGTTCCAAGGCTGCACCACCCTTTCCGAAAAGAAGTACTTCCTCACGTCCCTCCTGAACCTCCCTCCTATTAATTTCCACTCATGACCATGTGACCTTGAGTTGGTATTCAGGGTAAATAATTCCCCAGAGTTTACCTTGTTAATTCCTTTAAGGAACTTGAAGTTCTCTTTCATATGGATTAATGTTGTTTCTATGACAATTGGTTATGTTAAATACTCTGTACGTGATGTATTGTTTTGCTGATGGACTTGTCTGTTTTATGCATTTGCTTCTGCTATCTGCTGTTATTTCTGTACCCAATGTCTCTGTCACATTGTGATTGAAACAGGCACCGCTGTATCACACCCCTCCACCGCTCCGACATCTGCCATTGGTTTATCTCCATGTTTCACCTCTTAGTGCCCGGTTACTGAATTACTCCTATTGCTGAGAGCCTTTTTAGTTGACGGAGTAGAATTTCTTTTCTGGGCATGGATGCAGAGATGTAACAGGCAGGCACCCCTGCATCACACCCCTCCAGCTACTCCTGAGCAGGACTGGAGCTCTAAGCAAAATAAGCTGCCCTCAGCTGTGACCGGCTGTCCCGTTCCTTGGAAGCCCTCATGGAGAAAAAATTTACTCAGGAGTTCACTCCTCTTAAGGATGCAATCCTTTCACTGATGGCTGACATGAAGGCTATCAGGCTTGCTGCTGAGGAGCTCACCTGGAGGACTGGGGATGCTCCCTCAATGACTGACGGAGCAAAGTTGATCCCCATCTGGATCTGGTCGCCTCACGGCAATGACTGGCCCGCAGCAAAGCAAAGGTGGAGGATTTGGAAGGCAGAAGTCAGTGAAACAATATGGTGGTGATGGGGCAGTGATGGGGCTTCCAGAGTGAAATGAGGGTCCCAACACAATTTTATTTGCTCAGAAGCTCTGTGAGCACTTAGCCAGATCTTTGCCTCATGGACCATCCTATATAATGGATTACATGCATACAGCCTTTTGCCCCATGCCACCTGAGGGGGAATAAACCACACCGGTTTATATTTAAGTTTCTAAGTTATCTGGACAAGGTACATCTCCTCCAAAAAGTTAAAGAACTGCAAGAAATGACGTGGGAAGCTGCCCGATTATGTGTTTTTCATGATTTTCCCCCAGCAGTTCAGGAGAAACGTATGGCATGTCAACTGATCATCTCAAAGCTTCTGGCCGCACACATCCCTTTTAGAATGTTATACCCTGCACGGCTGCAAGTTTCCTTCAACGGGACACAGAAATCTTTTGATTCCTATGACCAGGCTTGGAAGGATCTTCCTACTCTTCTCCCAGATCTGTTTCCGTAGGAGTGACTTATTTGCAACTACCCAGTCTGAAGTTATATTATGGGCTTTGTTATATTTTTTTTAATTAATATTTTTATTATTATTATGCTTAATGGCATTTCCTGTTCTGGAATGTGGTTTGGTTATGTGCGTTATAGAGGATAATGGATGGGCATCAGTTAACAACAAGGTTGTATTCACTTCGTGAGGTTGCCATGACAGCAAAGTAAACCGTATGGGCGCCTGCGTCCCTGTCTCCATATCATGCATCACTAAGGAGGTTAGTCCAGGCTAGGCGCTAAACAGTGGGGCAAAGTCTGCTAAAACCTCCCTTACTTCCTGGATCTGGTCCAGGGTCAACTGGGGTGACATTTTAATTGCCTCCACAGAGGACTCCCACTTGCTTTCTTCTAGCAAGTCCAGAAGGGGGTCTCCAGGACTACACACTGCAAACACCATGTCAGCCTTATTAACATATGGCTTCATCATATTGACATGGTACATTCTTTGTGTGTGTCTCCTGTCAGGTAGCTCTATAATGTAGTTTACATCATTTACCCATCTGACTACTTTCTACGGTCCTGCCCACTCGGCCTGCAGCTTGTCTTTCCATACCGAGATTAGGACCATGATTTCCTGACTCACAGTGTATGAGTGAGCTCTGGCTCTGCGGTCGTATCACACCTTTTGTTTCTGTTGGGCAGCTGCCAGGCTGCTCTGGGCTGTCCCCATAAGCTCTTTCAGCCTTTCCCTAAACCTAAGGACATAATCCACTATGGGAGTT
The DNA here is from genome assembly GCA_016271365.2 of Neoceratodus forsteri. Classification (NCBI taxonomy): domain Eukaryota; kingdom Metazoa; phylum Chordata; order Ceratodontiformes; family Ceratodontidae; genus Neoceratodus; species Neoceratodus forsteri. The sequence continues at coordinate 1,277,687,964 of CM057459.1, read as the reverse complement.
CCCTGGGTGGTGTGCTTGCCTTCCCAGTACTCCCGGATCAAGTCTTGGGGCCCACGTACCCGGTGTCCATATAAGAGCTTGAAGGGGAAAACCCTGTTGACCCATGGGGCACTTCTCTGTATGCAAACAACAGGTGGGGAAGGTATTTCTCCTAGTTCCTCCCATGCTGTTCAGCAAACGCTTGGAGCATTGACTTAAGGGTACCATTAAATCTTTCCACAAGCCCATTGGCTTGCGAGTGATAAGGTGTGCGTCTCTGCACCACCCCACACTTCTCCCACAAACATTTCATCAGATCCGACGTGAAGAAACCCCCTTGATTGGTGATAACCTCCTGCAGAAACCCAACATGGGAGAAAATCCCAAGTAAGGCATCTGCCACTTTGTCTGTCCTCAGTGAGGATAGGGCAACTGCCTCTGGGTACCAGGTGGCGTAATCCACCACAGTTAGGATGAACCTCTTCCAGGAGGAGCTGGGGGCATTTAGAGGCCCCACAATATCCATTCCTACCCTCTGGAATGGCTTCTCCACTATGAGTAAAGGAATTAGGGTGGCTTGGGTTTTCTTACATGCCTTTTCTATTTCTTGGCACCAGTGACAAGACCTGCAATACTCCTTTACCTGCTGAGTGAAGTTGGGCCAACAGAAATTCGGGGCCAACTGCTGCGTAGTGAGCACAATTCCTAGATGACCAGACATGGGAATATCGTGTGCAGTCTTGAGCAACTGCTCACGGTACTTCTGGGGAAGGACAAGCTGCCTGCCTACCACCCCTCCCTCTGTCTTTACATCCTACGTATACATCAGTCCATTGTCCCAATAAACTTTATGTTTCCCGTCACCTCCATGTGCTCCTCAGATTCTGCCCAAGCCCTCAGCTTCTCTAAACTAGGGTCACTTTTCTGAGCAGCTTCAAACTCCTTACATATTCCCAAGGCATGGGACAGGTCCCCTTCAGTGTCTACACTAGGGTTCCTAGCTCTAGCATCAGGGCATTCAGGATCACTGCCATCCCTAACCCTCTGACTATGGGTCACCCCTCCTTCCTCGGAGGAACCCTCCATAGCTGTTCTGTTAACTGCTACCTGGGGAATTTCTACCCTCCTTTCATTGTTCTCCATATCAGGAGACACAGGCTGGGGAACCAGCCTCCCAGTGGTTTCCACAGAGACTTCTATGGGGTCCAGGGAACTACAATTTTCCTTTGCTGCTTATCTGCAGGTAACTGCACACACCATCCCCTGTTTGAGATTGTTGCCAATAATTACATTGACAGCCAAAGTTTCTGCTATGGCAACCTTTTCCACAGTCCCTCCTGTCTCACCCCAGTCTAGGAGGACACTAGCAAGTGGCAATGTTTTCTCCTCCCCAGTGAATCCCAGTAAAGTTGCAAATTGATTGGGTATAAGCTGACCAGGCTCTACCAAATCCCCTTTTGCCAAATTCAGGGACGCACCCATGTCCCTTAACCCATGTGTCTATCCCATTCACAGTGACTGGGTGTATGTGTTCCCTCATGTTTACCGGCATGCTTACAGGGACACACAAACAACCCGCTTCTTTCTTAGCACCACTCTGTGCACTGTTTGCCTTGGAATATGTCCAGTTTCTTTGCAAACCCAACATTAATTTTTTTTCTCAGGTAAATCTTTTCTTTGTAACCTGGGGCTACCTGGTTTTGGTGGAGGTAGGAAGGGAGGGTTTTAGCTGCCCTGGAGGCATGCTTTTCCCTTTCTGCACTGCCATGCCCACCCCATTCCCTCTTGGAGCAGGTCTGCTCCTGGCATAGCAGTCCGAGAGTTCAGCAGGCTCTTGCACTGTTTTTGTAACTCCGTCCTCCAGCCAGGTTTTCAGCTCTGCTGGGCATGCCCAAAAAAAGTGCTCTAAAAGTACAATGTTTTCAATTTTCTGTACAGAGTTTGCTTCAATTCCTTCCCACCAATGTTTCAAAAACTAGTGTTGTTTAGTGGCTAGCTCTTTGTAGCTCATGTCAGGGCTTCTCCTGAGCTTATGGAATTTAACTCTGTATGCTTCTGCGGTTAGCTCATATTTTTTTTAAGAGTATAGCTTCAGGTTTACTGCAATCATTACTGTCCTCATTGTTCATTTGACCCAATGCATCCCGAGCTTTTCCAGTAAGTAGCGGGGATAGCTGGAAGCTCCAGGACCCTCTAGGAATATTTGCCTGAATGCATACTTTTTCAAAGGATTTTAAAAAGTCATCCATATCGTCCCCCTCTTTAAATTCAGCTATCAATTTAGAATTTAATTTGTAATCCAGTCCTGTAGTTCCAGTTAAACCCAGGCCATTTACCTGCTCTGGTGCTGGTGTTTGGAGTCGTAGCTTCTCCAGTTCATGTTGCCTGTGGCATGCATGCTCTTCTCACTCGGCCTCTCTCCGAAGCTGCTCCTGCTTCTCCTCTCTTTCCATCTCTATGGAACTTCTTCTGCTCAAATTCCAGCTCCATTCTCTGCAACTCTATCTGTAACTGAATCCCTTCTGGCTCCAGAATAGTGGTGACCTTCCCCTGCTGCTGTGGCCCTTGGCTAGCACTGGTCCTGCTGTCCTCCTCACCAGATCTGGACACTGCACTGGAACCTGGTACCTCCACGCCCAAGGTTTGGTCCTTTTTAGTCACAGACTGTGACTCGAGGTCTTGTGCATTGGCTGCCACAAGAACCTCCATGAGATGCCTTTTGGTGCAGCCCTTGTGCTGAACTCCTCTCTCTTGGCACAACTGCCTCAGGTGGTCTGCAGTGTACTCGCTGTAGTTAGAAGCCATCTTCTTCCCTAACTACTGCTTCACTAACTAGCACCCAAAAAAAAAAATAAGACAGGTAGGGAACTTAGACTGTAAGCACAATGATATAGTTCTTTTTACTATTTTTTTTAAAATTGCTGCCTTATTTTGCATGTGAGCTGTACAGTATCAGTCTGACACACTGGACTGTTACTGCTCGTGTTACCAAATACTTTTAAATCGCACCGCTGTCAACCAAATCTGTCACAAACACACTCCGCAGGTCAGGCCCTCTGCTCCCACAGTGCCAACCTCGAAGTGCAATAGTGTGAACAGGAGACAAACAGGGTAATTCTTCTGTCTGTTTTTGGGTCCGAATTACCTACCAGCCTTGAGTCCTGGGGGTCAAATGTGAACCTTATGCTAGCATACCCAGTTAACAGGCTCAGAAATATATTCTCTTTGGGGAAATGCAATATAATCCTTCACCCAGTGGCACTCAGCCAGGTTCCCAAAATGTACCCTTACGACTCAATATGAGACCTAGGTATATTTTTACCTTTTTGCCAGATAAGTAACACACCTGGTTGAGCACTTAACAGATGTCAGAATTAAACACTAGTTCAGCATTCACATGCAAAAGAAAACTGAGAAAACACAGGCAGGATTTCAAGGAAAACATTGTTTACTAAAAAATATAAAACAGGTAAAATATCAAACACAGAACATATACATCAATAACTTACAGTCAGTAAAATAATTGGGAAATTACAGAACAAAAAGACACCTGCAAAAATACTTAAAAGTTCTTGCTTAGCTAGATGTTACCAGAAGTGCCTGTTTTAAGTCTAGAGACAAAAGTCTCACCCCTCTCAAGCCCAGAGATAAAAAGCAATGTTTCCCTAGATGCCTGACCATTTCAAAATCCATCTCCCAACCCCCTTGGTGAGGTCACAGTTAGATCCTCCCATACTAAATTTCTACTGTGGAAATCAACAGTTAGCAATTTTTAAAATATGAGTCTCCTTCATCAAAGTCTTTCCTTTGATCTCTCTGCTGGTTTCCTGTTTTGCAAGAATGATTTTACGTTGATGACGTTAACAAGAATCTGTAACCAAATTGTCTCTTCCTGCAGGATGATAAAATTTTATGAAGTCTCATCTCTTGGCATATGGCAGGAAGCCCTCTGTTAAGGCAGGACAGGAAAACTTTGATTATTTTTCCCCCAGCCAGCTTTTATGACAGCTAGCTGCTTTAGTGACACAGACACCTTTGAGGTCAAAGGTCAAGCCTCTTAAACACTGGCTCATTTGTGTGCCAAGCAGACGGTCCCAAACACATACACATTTATTTAAAAATACAAATAATGATACATATAACAATAAGCAGGTGGCAGAGCATCACACACATTACTAATCTTATCAAGAAAATAAACATGAGGTTAGGACTGCTATTCTGGATCAGAAAATTCCTTCTTCCAGCCTCAAGGTATTGTCTTGCCAGCACCTTGCTCCTTCCTCTTCTTGAATATGGCTCCACAGTCTGCCCCCCCATTGTCTGTTGTTTTCTCCAAACTGAGAACCTCTTACAACAAAATTGCTCATTTCGTCACTGGCCTCCCCTGGTCCATGCATCACTGTTCCCTCTATCCTCCTCTCTCGTGGGTACCCCTGGAAGGAAAGTTTCAACTTAAAATGCTTCTTTTTCTACACAAGGTTAATCTTACCTTATTGCCACCATGTGTTTTGGACCTTTTCCCCAAATCTGCCCTCAAGCGGGGCACCAGAGGGAGCATCAGCCAAATCTTTGAGGTTCCTTTCCTTCATACCACACACGTGCAAAACTCCATCTCCTATCAGGGTGTGCAACTTTACAACAATCTACCTTCTGCCACCCAGTCTTGTGGCTCCATCCCCTTATTTTTTGCCTCAGCAAAAAATTTGCTCCTGGACAGTTACTCTTGTAAGTGCCCCCTGCGGTAACTTTCATATAGCAGTTGTGAGGTTCCGCTTCTCTCCCTTAAGGACATCCCTTGCGTCACCTCCCTTTTCTTCATCCACACACCCCAGCCTCTCCCCCCCAGCTTTATGTTTACTCCCTCATCTTTACCTCCCCCTCCCACTGTCTACCGCCCTCATCCTCGATATTTATGACCGTCTTACTTTCATTTTGATTTGTTGTAAATATGTTTTTTTTCTGCTCTTGTATTTTTCTTTTGCTGTATATGTTGTGATACTCTGTAACCTGGATGACTGTGAAAACAGGCATGTTTGCTCACACTCTTTCCAGTGTAAAATAAACGATTGATTGAAACTTGATGGGAGGTCCTGTACAGGGACACTGGTTTACCGGGATTAAGAAAGGGCATATTCTGTTTTGCACATTGTAAAAAATGGTATTGTCACTGGTGTCCACTAAGCCAAAATCCGGTTTTACCGGTATTTGGATCTGTGTACTTTATTTAACAATTTTTAACTCTAACATGCATTTTAGCAATTTTGACGTCCACTATTGCACATCCTTCCATCCTTGTACCAATTTAAAGTTTTTTTAGGTACAAGATGTGATGGCAGCAGTAGCACTAAAGCCCCCATCCCTAAGGTGTGATGGAAGCAGCACTACGGCCCCATCCCTCAGGTGCGATGGCAGCACCAACAGCACTACGGCCCCACCCCTCTGGCGTGATGGCAGCAGCAACAGCACTATGACCTCCCTCCCTCAGGTGTGACAGAAGCAGCAGCAGCACTGAAGCCCCCATCCCTTAGGTGTGATGGCAGCAGTACTACATTCCCCATCCACCAGTGGTAATGGCAGAAGCACTACAGCCCCCAGCCTTTGGTGTGATGGCAGTAGCAACAATGCATTTCACATCCCTCTGGGGTGATGGCAGTAGTGACAGCACTATGATCCCCTTTCTTCAACACCCACACCCCACATGCACAAGTTACAAATGACTTGGTCTCTTTGCTTGTTAGAACTCAGATGTGAATTAATCTGAATCATCACTGCTAAGGTGGACTACCTTTGTTTTTTCCTATCTATAATTTAACTGCCTGAATTGGATTTCTGCCTATGACACCGCTGACCAGGGTTATGGAACAGCCTTGGGTGCTGGAGGGTCAGCTGGTGGGTGAAGGCTTGAGTGTCCAATGACTACTCACCTTCTTCCGGGAAGGAGGGAGGGCAGGTTCATGGCTCAGCATTTTCTGGCCCCTAGTGCAGGCCAGAGGCACGACAACACGTCAGCCCTCACTGTGGGAGGGAGAGAGCATGACGGATGTCGGCTTGTGCCTTGACATCATGTGACCTGTCATGCTCCCAAAAAAATGGGAAAACACCTGCTGGCCAACCGAAGGATGGCTGCTGGTCCCTCCATAAGCCGTAAGCCCCAGACATGTGTCTGTTCTGACCCCTGCCATGCCCAGGATACACAGGAAGCTCTTTGGGGCAATTCTCCTCCCCTGCTAGCCTCCCACAGGGGTAGGGGCCTACTAAATGAAGGGTTACTTTGGGTTACCTGGTAGCACATCAGTAAGGGCAGTGGATGGTGGTTGGGAATCAGCAGTGGTGGTAGGGGGCCTTGGCAGGCCTGAAGGAGTGAATGGCCAGGAAGTAGGAGGAGCAAAAAAAAAAAAACTGCTTTAATTTGCTTCTTTGAAATAAAGTGTCTTCACCTAAAAAATCCACAAGTGATTAGTGGAGGACCTTCAAATGGCTTCATGCATCTCCCAGACGAGGATGCTTTTTTTTTTTACTTAGTGTCCATGTAAAGGGTGTCTCCCAGTTTTCATGTCTGAGCTCAGATGTGAATTAAGCACCACTCTGCCCACCAGCATCATACAGCCCCTGGGGTCTTACCTTCTGTATGTCATTGAATGTGCTTTCAAAATCCACTGGCCAAACATAAGTACACTTAAATACTTAACATTTGCTTTTTGTTGAAGCAGTCTATCAGAAAACTTTTTGTGGTCATGGAGATTGAAACAGCAGGTGGGAGAAAAGATGCAAATGATCCAATTCACCTAAATGGGGTGCTGACTGTGAAGTATTTTCATAAGTAGTAAGGCAGTCTTTTCCTTGAGAACATACTTTCATTCAGACTAGTTTTCATTCAAACAACTGAGGATTTTGGATGGCCCTGCTGATTATAAACTTCAATAAGCTAGTTGGTAACAGTGATCCTGTGTTTAGCAATCTACAACCTAGATGCTCAAATGCAAAAAATAGAATAAAAATCTGACTAAAATCTAAAAACAAGCTTATAAAACATGTAAAATGTATCTAAACATGTATCTTTACTTACACAAAATCATTGCAGCCCAAGTAAACTCAAGTTAATTACATGGTACCCTGACTACTGTATGATGTAATAATCATATATTGGTATTTTTTTATATTCTTTGTAAACCAGGTAAGGCCCACTAGGCAGAACTGCCTGTTTTCAGGCGTGACCTAGAAGCACTGGGGAGGTTAACTGACTTGCTTGGAGACACACAGCATGCAAGTGGAGTTTGTGGGAATCAAACCCAAGTCTGCTGGATGTACCCAGTTCAATCACTGTTTGTTACTCTAACCACTAGGCTATACTGCCAGCCATAACAACACCCATATATAATGTTTTAATATGTGATTTCAAAAATAGTGCACAGTACCTACAGTGCAAATTATGAACATGAAACACTTCACAACATTTTACTAAAACTGAACTATTTGCCACTCCATCTGCTAATTTTTTCTTACACCAAAGTCGGTGAATAGTTGTCAGAGCACTGTAAATAGCTTTTGATCAGGCTTCATTATTCTATATCCAGAAACAGATAAAAATGTGTTTATTCTGGATTTATTTAATATTGATTTTTCTGTGGCTCACTAAATAGAATCTATTTAGCCCTGTATGAGGCAGATGTTTTTACATTTTGGAAGAGGGCCAACACATCTTATCCGTTTAAGAATAATGTTAGGAACATAAATTTTTCTTCATATTTAAAACATATTCAAGTGTCAGTGTATTCATTTACTAGTTTATGCTGACTAATATATGCTGTAAAAAACAGTAAAGGATTTATTGTGAAGCACTCGGGATCTATAGTAGAACTCCTGCTATTTCCCAGCAAGTTTTGCAAAAAATCTCTTCAATTTCAGGTTACTTTTCCCGGACTTTTCCAGTGGCCCTGCCCATGTGTGCTGACACTTGTGTTTTTTTTGTATAATCCAGTGTAATATAAATAGTAAAAAGACTCTTAGGCACATACTACATGAAAACTGTGATTTCAGGAAGGAAAGCAGTCCTCATCAGGCGATGGAGATGTTGGTGGGAAGCATTGGGTGGTTAAACTGAATGGCTGATTACAACAAAGCTGTGCGGGTGATTTCCTTACTGACTCTATACGCAGCAAAGCAAAAAGAATGTGAAGCACAGCAGCATTCATTTTAAGATGCTGAAATCTGGGTCGGCCCGCTGACGCTGCGGTAGCACTACTGCTTGCAATGCCAGTGACCCAGGGTCGGAAGCAAACTCGGGTTGCTGGAGGTCTGGCCAGGGGAGTAGGATCAAGCACCCAGGGGACTGCTCTCCTCCTCTGGGGAGGGTGGGCTGCAGGTCCTGCTGCTTTACCACCACCTGTGTGACCACGGGTGGTGGTGCAATGGTGCTGCAAAGTGATCAGAAGGGGAGGACGCTAGCCAGGATCTGGAGCAGTGGCATGTCTCTATGTGACCTACCTCCTTGGATCTTCTTTAGTGCCAGTGCCCTCAGGGACAGAGACCAGAAAACCAGGAACAATCACCCCACATCGGCCACTGGCAAAAGGGACCTAGGTGCCCCAGACTTCATAGCCAGGCTCCATGAGGGACCCACTGAGCTGCCCAACACACACTAAGGGACTGTGAAGGGGTGACCTGGGGTCCCTTCCCTTCCCACCTGGGGGGTACAACCCAGGCAGGATAGGGGCAGGACCACAGGAGCGCCTGAACATTACCTGGGGGTGAAGCTAGGGATAATCAGTCTAGGGATCTCTGAAAAGTGGAGACTGATGCTGTAAGAAGGGGACATAAAAAGAGAAAATAAAAAAAATTTAAAAAGATGCTGAAATCTTAGGGATTCTGTGCAGTGACGTGCAATTTCCGTGAGGTACCGGTACAAGAATTCAAAATCCACAAACCAAGCAGGATTACATGATTGTTACTGGCGTTACTGGTAAAAATGGAAAACCAGGGTCCCTGGTCCTATATAATACTGTATTGTCTGCAGAGTGTCAAATTTGTACCACCACAATAATTTGTCGTATCATTTATAAATAGGGAAAATAATAATGGCACAAAAAGACCCCTGTGGGACACCATCTAGGATCAGACATCTGTCAGATGAGGTGCCATGCCATCTGACAAATTGTGACCTACTCTGTAGGTGGTCAGGGAACCATTGTAAGGTCAGACAGCCTAGGCCAAGGGATTTTAGTTTTGTTATGAGCAGGTGATGCTCATAACAAAACTAAAATCCCTTGGCCTAGACTGTCTGACCTCACAATAGTTCTCTGATTGCCTACAGGGAGAAAAGCGAGGAAGTTGCTAGTTCTTTGGCCATGTCATTTTGAGGCTTCCCAGCATATTCAAGGCCTCTGGGATGTTGCTACCTCATGGAGGGTCAACCTTTCACAAGACATAGTTCACACTTTTCACTCCTATACAGCAACTCGTTCTAATTTTTGTTCAGTAGAGCAGCTCTCCTCTTATCTCACCCAGGCGGACATACCTCAGCTCAATAAGCAGCAGCAGGAGATTCTTAAAAGCCCCATCACCCTTTCAGAAGTCTCCCAAGCTATCTGTCAGCTACTCACAAGGCCCGGATGGCTTTTCTCATATGTTTTACATGTTTTTTCCCCATAGAGCTTGCCCCTATCCTCACTCAATTTTACAATTATCTTTACTTTCATGGGCTCATGGACTGACCTGTTGGAGGTGTGTATTGTTCTTCTACTTAAACCCGGTAAGAATGATTGATTCATTGAAAATTACAGAACAATATCTTTGATTAATACTGACATAAAAATCCTGGCTAAGGTACTGGCTAACCGATTAAAGCAGGTGTGGCAAGGACTTGTTGAAGTAGATCAAGTTAGGTTAATTAGCGGAAATTTCCAGAGACCATCTTCACAAGCTGCACTGCCTGGTTTCTGCATACGGGGAGGCCAGGGTCCCCATGACCCTGATCTCCCTGGATGCAGAGAAAGCATTTGACTGGGTCTCCATGCCATTTCTTTTTGCGGCTCTTGCTTATTATGGGTTACTGCCAGAGTTCTAGCAGTGGATTCACCTTCTGTACCAGAGTCTGACTGCCCGTATATGGGTCAATGGAACGCTTTCTATTAGTCTTACTCTTGTACAAGGTACTAGACAGGGGTGCCCCCTGTCTCCCCTATTTTTTAACCTCTATTTGGAGCCCCTGCTCTGGTGATTATCATGTAATTCTCAGGTGAGAGGGATCCAGGTAGGAGAGGCGGAGTACAAGTTGTCAGCTTATGATGATGACTTGTTGCTCCACCTTGAACACCCTTGTGTCTGTATTCCAGCAGCCTTGAGGGAAATTCAACAATTTGCTGAGGTCTGCGGTACATGTTAAAGTTAGGGAAAACCAAAGTGCTAGCACTTAACAATTTAGTGGTTAAACAAGAGATAGTGGATTTGGGCCTTGTATGGAAGCCTCATACCCTCACATATTTGGGCATTCGGATCTCCAGGCACCCTTATGAACTGGTTAAACGTAATTTGAGCCCCCTTATTCTCACTATCCAGCAGGATCTTAAGCGTTGGTCTTCTTTTGCCCTTTTCTTGTGGGGGCAGGTGAACATTATTAAAATGAATGTCCTCCCTCATTTATTATTTCCTTTGGGAATGCTCAATGTTTTTCATCCTAAATCTTGGTTTGCCTGTCTCCAACATCTTCTTACTGATTTTCTTTGTTGGGGTAAAGTGGTGTGGTTGGGCATACTGTAAACTCATAGCTCTTAAGAAATTTGGAGGGTTGAATGTTCCTGATTTTTTTATATACCCCCTTGGTTGATAATCAAGGATGCCCTTTGCACTACAGTAGGGTTACAGCTTTGGAGTCACTTGTATACTACCTCTGCTTGACTCCCAGCTTGCCTTAAATCCACACCGGTATATTGGTCTCTCCGGACCCTAACTCAGTTTGCTTCACTAGTGCAGCTTAATTTTTCTTTGTGATATTTCTCAAACTATCTGTGGTAATATTAATATCTGGGTAGGTGGGCAGCCTATTTCTTCTCATTTTTGTCCTCAGATTAGTCAACTTTTGGTAGACTCCTTTATTTCTGATGGGTGTTTAATGTCCGCTGATTTTTCGGAGCGATATCGGATGCACGAGTCCTCGATGTTTAAGTACTTTCAACTCGCTATTGCTGTGTATCTAGGCCCTAGGTTTTGGTTGTCACAAGTGGGGGAGCTACATGATGATCTCTACCCTGCCATCTTTCAGCCCCACCTTATCTCTAATCTGTATAAGTGGTTTTACTGGTTAAGTCATTCCAGGTTAACGGGTATTTGTCATTGTTGGCAATCTGCGCTTGGGTAACTTGGGATGCTAAGGAGTGGCAATCTGTTTGGGTGTCATTGTATAAATATATTAAACAGGACTGGTATAATTTTCTCCAGTTTAAAATCTTACACAATCTTTACTTTACTACCTCCTGTCTGGCGCGGATGGGCCATGTGTCTTCTTCTCTCTGTTGGATGTGGTTTAGATGAGGGAATCCTCCAGCATTTTCTTTGGGATTGTGTTAAGGTGAAACCTTTTTGGGCTTCTATTCAAGCATGTCTTGATCCCCTCCTGGCACTTGAGGACTTATTCAGTCCTGCTGTTTGTCTGGGTGGGACGTTACAATGATACAGTCCTCGGTCCCAGAAGGGGTTATATGGCTTTGATTGCCGTAGTTGCTAAAGTGGTCCTTCTGCGTCATTAGCACGAGGCTACCGTTCCTTCTTTCTGTGAATGGCACCTTGAAATGTTACAGGCCTTGCACATTGAAAAACAGATTGTCTCTCTTCGACATTGTTATGACTTATTTAAGACTTGTTGGGAGTCCCTTTATACTTTGTTATCGGTCCTTAGGTATTGATTTGTGGTTGTACAGCATTCAGATTTTTATGTCATGTAATTTTTCTTTTGGGTGTTTGGAGTGTTTTTTTAATGTTACTGAGGAAGTGGTGCTCGGGGGGGGGGTTGAGGGTTTGCTGTATATGTGTGTTTTATTATTTTCATTTTTTTTGTTATACCCTTTACTCCTTCTTCGTCATTGGTATATTATTGTTATTGTGTTTCAGTTGTTACTTTTTCTGCGGTTGTACTTTGTTCTTTTTTGGAACTTTTTCTAAATTCAATAAAGTATAGTCAATCAAAAAATAATGCAGGAGGTACCTCCAACATTCAGGAGGTTTTCATCACATAAGATATTGTACAAGCAACTATCCCACAGTATGGTAAAGCTCATAATGGAGGGGGCATGGACACATAGCCCACATAACGTGCTGTGTTCTATTTTAAAGAGTAGAGAAGGGCTGCACACAGTTGGCAGAGCTGCTGAAATAAACTGGATGAATGCACAGCACACTCACATGGTTCTGTATACCCAAGCTTTCAGGAATCAGATGCTTCAGTCAGCGGAATGCAGTGCAGCGCCCCATGTTATTTGCTGGGATCTGCAGGGAGGGAGCGATGGACCCTGCAGAGCACAGAGCTGAAGGGAAGTTCTGAGAGACACTGTGACTGAAGGTATAGACGAGGTTAACCCTGTAGTGACCAGACTTGGAAGGGGTTCCCGGTGGAATGGGGGTTCAAAACTCAGTAACAATTTCAGGATAGGCCAGACAAATCTGGAAAGAGAGGCAGGAAGCTTACTCCGGGACCAAGATGCAAAAGGTTTATTTACCAGGGACAAGAAGAATACAAAATAACTGTTCTCTACAACACTAAAGGATAATAGGAAAAACAACAAAACAATACAACTGAGACCAACAATTGATTGAATCAAGGACATGGGCTAACCCCTTTTAGTCCAAGTCCTGTGTGCCCTTGGCCAGGATGGCAAACAGCAGGCGAACTAAGCTTGGGCTTTGCAGTGAGTTGGCTGATCAGCAGGTGGGGACTGGCCCCACAAGCACTTTTTACAAACAGGTCATACGGGGCATTCCCCCGGATGAACAGAACACAAAGAGCAACACTGCTAGCTGGACCATGACAAACATGATGATTCTCTGTGACTCCGGGCAAGAAGCTGAAGACTTCTGGTCAGCAGATTGTTCTCTAGACAATCCACAGCAACAACCACTGGTAGGTCCCCGGCACCCAGACCACCTTCCAACAAGAAGACTGCTGGCAATGTGACCCTCAGGTGGCCTCTGCTGAGTGACACAGGTACATGCGCAGTTACAGATGGATGGAAAAATAAGAAAATGGGCATGCCCAACGTTAACTGTGGTCCCTCACGCTTGAGTCAGGGTGGCTCCTAAGCTGACTCACTACTGGATACCTGACTAGCGACTTTCTACTCTTACTGTCACAAGACTGATGCTGGAACACTGTGGCGGAACTTTGAAACAGGCTGACATCACTGGAGACAGTTCTGGTGCAGATGGCGGATGGGCCGGGGACCTCCCTGGGTTAACGTCAGGCTCTGAAGAAGCTGGTCCGGGTAACAAAGGTGAAGCTGGACGTCAAGTACCCACAAATATGTCACTCCTCCGCCACCTATTCCTTTAACTCTGCCCTCCACAACTTCCTCTCTCCCAGCTGTACCTGCTCAAACCCTCCTTAACTTCCCTCATTCCTCACTCCAACCTTCCAGTCCTTCCCCCTTGCAGGGTTCTCAACGTCCCGAAGGGGCACCCCGATTGGCTGTCTCTCCCTTCCAGTACCCAGCTCCTTCTCCTTTCCTCCTAGTTGCACAACACTTGGTTACAATTCCTCCTCATTCAACACTTGCTTTACCTCGAGTTTACTCCTGGTGTGCCACCGCACTAACATTTTGTACTGTCTCATTATTTGGTTTTGCATGTTATTTTGTTCTACACTCTGCTGGACTCCTTTGTATATTGCCCACAAATTGTATTTTGCCTGTACTGAGCATTCACAGTTGTATTATTCTGTCTTCCTGTTCAATCCCAATTTTTGTAACTGCTCTTGTGTTCATCCCTGTGTAACCATCCCCCCAGGTCACACCGTGAGACAAGCAATTTTTTTGTTCAGTGCGCCGTCCTGGTGAAACATTTCAATAAATAAATACACAAGGATGCAATTCAATAACACAGTTCAGAAGCAAGCAAACAGTTCAGATATTTGGCAGGCAGCTTAGATTTGCCAAATGATTCAGTCTCAAAGGGGCGCCAGGTGGGCTACAGCACAGTTCAGTAGGGGTGAAGTTCAGGACACCCTCACATAACTTCATGGGCAACCTTGGGCAAGTAGACCATTCTTCTCCCCTCCCCAGATGGTGCTGTACCTTTAAGGAGTCTTTTTATTAGATGATCTCTGTGGAGTCGAACCCCTTTTAATTAATTACTACCCCATGCCTGGGTCTATGGGACTTTTAGGCATGGTTCCGCCTCCCTCATGAATACTAGTGAGGACCTGCTGTATGGAGGGCCTTGCTCAACCCGGCCGTTTTGCTAATATGCATACGAGCCTCGGCCCTCACCATTAGCCCCTTAATGAATATTAATGCAGGCCACTGCCCCTGGTGCAGAATGGTGCTAAAGGAGACAAAGGGGTCTGTAAGCCCACCCCTTTCTGTCCTCTTACTCCCCTCAGGCCTTTCAGTCATGGCACTTCTCTCCCTTAGTCTGGGGACAAGCTGCTTTCCAGCTTAGACTGACCATCCCCTGGAGACACTTCAGCCAAAATAAAATTTAAAAAAAATAGTTTTGGGGCTCTGACCACACCTGGGGCCTTTTCTCTTTCCTGCTTGGCCCTCAGCTCACTGCCCTTGATTTCTCCCACTTCTTAGGGCTTTTTGCCCTCACTGGGAGCCCACTATGCCTCCCTTAATGGCTCTTTTCTTTGGGCACTTGCCCACCTTTTCCTTCCTCCCACTTCCTCAGAGTGCCTGTGGGTACAAGTTTAAACAGGCACTAGGCCCACTCACCACCACGGCCTGGGCTTGCTGCACTGCTGGGGAGGGTCAGGACGATGGCTGGGGAGCTGCACTCCCACCTGGCTTCTTTTTGGCACTGCCGCAGCTGCTGGGCAAAACTGAATTTTTTCAGGGCGCATTTTCTGGCTGGATCAATGTTTTGCTGCACCACTTTGGTTTGCCGGCATTTGTTTCCCCCCCCCCTCTTCGATTAGGGCTCTGCCAAGGGAAGACAGGTCACGTTGGGGAGCCACATTCCACCCAACCGACCTTGCTGCTGCTTCTGCCACCATGCCCAGACTGAAGCTGGAGGGGAGCGAGGCCGAAGGAACCATGGACACCATGCAGGTACTTTTGTTCTTCTCTGTGCTCCCGGCGTCCTCCACCCTCCTCAGTATATGTCTGACTGCTCCTCTTTAGCCACTCCCTGGCCCTTTTATAAGGCAGGGAAGGTCTTGGCTTCTGGCCAGGAGATTGGGCACTATGAGCCCTGCAGGAGAGTCTCCTGCCAATGACCCCCCTTCTTAGCACTAAACGGCATGTAAAGAGACAAAGGATGGGGGGGTCTGTGGGGCTTCAGAGAAGGCATAGAGGAAGACGGAGGGGCACGAAGGAAAAAAAAGGAAAAATCCCCAAGTTGGGGAGAGAGTCCCCATTTGTTTGTTGTGCCCTGTAACTTTGGGGCACTACAACCCTGTAAGCCAGAAATAGGCAGAACTGGGGAAGTCTACCTGGAGGCCTGCTTGAAAATAGGGAGAGCTGGTGAAAGCTTTGAGAGGAAGAACCAATTCAGTATCGGCTGAACTGGGGATCTAGAGTTAGTGGCCAGAAATACTGAAGAAAACGCTGACAGAGAATCAGTTCGGTATTGACTGAATTGGAGCCCTAGAGTTTGTGGTTGAAGAAGACCAGGGCGTGGCAGTTGATTCTTGCTGTATAAAGAAGGGGAATTGCAATGATATATTTTGGGGGGGAAACCAGAAAAGAAATCATTTAATTTTATACTGCTCAAGCAAATGTAAAATAAAGAGTTTGGGTGTTTGAACTCTAAAACCTGTCTGACCTATCATTTTGAATGCTGCTGAACAGCCCAGGGCACATGACTACATGCTGCCTGTCACAATGCCACATGTCATTTTATGCTGCTTGCAGTGGATGTGGTACTGCCCATAAGGAAGTGCCTGGGCAGCTATCTCACTTGTAGTCCTGTAGTGGGCAATTAGTAGTCCTTGTAGTTTCCTGTCATGCTCGGTCCAAAGCTCTTCTGTCTTTATCCTCAGTCTGAATAAAGATCGCAAACTACTACCATTTCCCTGAGCCTGTGTCAGTCTGTTCTTTATGTCAAAAAACACTACAGTGGCGACAAGGTAAAAGAAAGAATTCATAGGTGCAGCATCCATGTAGTCAGCCAGTAAGCCCTTTCAATTTTTTTCTAAAGAAAAAGTTAAAAAAAAAAACAGAGTTCATCAAACCTTCTCTAGACAGGGACACGCCCAGCCAGCCTGCATTACTCTACGCTAACTACCTACTCAGTGGCCTCCTGAAATTGCTGGAATCCCCCCTTCCCCACAAAAATAGATTACAAATTTACAAGCCAGCTTTGGCTCACAGCAGCAAATTACTACAGTTTCTAGTCCCTAGCATCTGGAAACACAAGAAGGGCTTGCAGTCTGCTGCCCAGCCCATCCCCAAACAAAGCAGCAAATTACCTTTGTTGGTTAAACAGCAGCAAACTTGGCCCATGCCATTACTCTTGGTTATAAACAGTGCACAGCACCAACAAGGCAAGAAAGTCACAGCAGAAGAAGAGACCATATCAACAGATCCAGCCTGAACCAAGCAACCACAGGACCCTGTAGGTAGGAGGGTGCTGTGGCTACAGCCTCTAAACAGAAGGCCTGAAATGCACCCCAACAGCATAGTTATCATAGAAGCTGAAGCAATACTGCCATCTACTGTGGGATTCTGAGAACAGCAGAATAGTAGAAAAGAAAAACAATACATTTTCCAGCACATGCAGTGAGAAACAAGATCGCACACCTCCAGCAACTGAAAAGTACTGCTTTGCCTGGCAAAATAGCATCCCAGGAACATACCTCTCAACTGTCCCTGATTTTCAGGGACGTCCCTGATTTTGCCTCAAAATTTTTCTCTGTCCCTCCTAAAAATTGTGTTTCTGTGACCAAATAGCAGGGGTTATAAGCACAAACTAATGTCAAACATTAAAGTTACAGACTTGTTCTTCCTTAGAAAATGCATTTTACACTAAGCCCTTTATTCTACCAGCTTTCTAAGTGGATATCTCCAATTTTGAAGAAGTGTCCCTGATTTTGGTCCTTTGTCCCTGATTTTTTTCAGCCTTGTCCCTGATTTATGAGGCAGGAGGTTGAGAGGTATGCCCAGGAATGAGTACCAGAGTTTCAGGAATGCCACAAACTCTTTGATAGGTATATTAAAAGGTTCAAGTATTGACTTTCAGCAAACAAAATTCTGGACCAGGAAAATGAATGACATGATCTTATTTCTGTTCATCCTTCCAGTCCCTGTGTACACTGCATAAGAATTTGGTGGCACTGGATCCAGCGAGTGGGCACATCTACAAAAGACTATGATGTCATAGACAGGGGATTATGGGCACAGGTGGGAAATAAGCAGCAGTAGCAGGAACTCTATGGGACAAGTTACCAGTTCATACAAATTTCCCCAGTAAAAATGAACAGGAAAAGAAAAGTACAGAAAAACATGAAATATAAGCTGAATTGTGTTTAAATATTATGGTTTTCAAAGTTCTTTCTGAGGTGTTAGCTGTTCTTTAATGTACACCATGATGTAATGTAGAACAACGTTCACTGTTGCAGACAGAATTATGGTGGTAATAACAAGCATTTGCCAATGCCGAACATTCGCTTGCTGGTATTTGCATTGGTGTTTGGCATTTGTGTAGGCCCCCGTTGTATCCATGTTCCTTCAGCATCCATATCCCAACAGAGTACCTCTCTGCAATTCCTCTTGCATCTGAGTAACATTTCACCATCATACTTCTTAAGTGTGTCTTAGGAACCCTAACACCTTGGTTGTGCTCAAGGGTATGAGCCTGTGTGGAAACTGTGCAACCTGCACTTGTAACACAGTCATTCAGTGGAATTATTTCACCAAATTTTCAACATAGGCATTTTGTCACCACTGGTCATGAACAATGCCACTACGATTTTCTTACTGAGTACCGAACCCTGATTTCCCACAGCGACCGCGTTATTCTGCGATGGAAGTGTGAAAACAGATTTCGGCCAGGATGTGAAAAATTACAGCTGTACTGTTCATAAGGAGGTGTGGGAAAATGCAAATGTTGAAAATCTGGAGTAAAAATTCTCCAAGTTATGAGTGCGTGTGGAAACTGTGCAATGCATGCTGATAAAACAGTCATTTTTTTGAATTTTTGCACTGAATTTTCAACATAGGCATTTTAGGATGTCTGCTCATGAGCAGTGTCTCTGTGATTTTCTTATTCTGTACCGAACATGATTTCCCACAGCTGCTGCACTATTGCACACCGGACGTGCAAAAACACATTTTGTCCAGGATGTGAAAAATGACAGGTATACTGGTCATAAGGAGATGTGGAAAAATGGCAATGTTGAAAATCTGGAGTGGAAATATTACAAATTCACGAACTTACGAGTGTGTGCAGGAACTGCACAATGCATGCTCGTAATACAGCAATTTTATGGACTTTTGCCACCAAATTTTCAATATAGGCATTTTAGGACCTCTGATCATGAACAGTGTCACTGTGATTGTCTTACTCTGTAGTGAACACTGATTTCCAGCAGCGACTGCACTATTTTGCGCCGGAAGTGCGAAAACACATTTCTGCCAGGATATGAAAATTGACAGCTGCACTGTTCATAAGAAGGTGGAAATATGCCTATGTTGAAAATCTGGAGTGGAAATATTATAAATTCATGAACTTACGAAAGGCGTGAAACTGCGCAACGCACGCTCGTAAAAAAGTCATTTTTTTGAATTTTTTCACCAAATTTGCAACATAGGCTTTTTGATAACCCACCTCATGAACACCAACACTGTTGTTTCATTACTCAGTACCAAAAGGTGATTCCGTGCAGTGACTGCAAAATCACCTTTTGGGATTGAATAACGCCATAACAGTGAGTGAATTCATGAGAAGGGGTGTCAAGAACCCCATGTTGAAACTTTGGTGTCAAAAGAAAAAAAATGGCTGAGATATCCACCTAAGTTGGAAAAACCCTATTTATGCCATTATACAGCTTACTGGCATTCCCTCAGTTTGTGGTCGGCTTTGAAGAGTACAGACATGTTCCCAGTTCACGAAGATGGTCGTGCTGGGCTCCAGACGTAAGTATGAGGTGAGGGGGTTGTGGGAGGTGGGTGCGCAGAGGGTGGGTGCAGGTTGCTGGGGGAGGGCAAGGACTCACCAGGACTGGTTTGGCATGCTGGGGATGGCTCCCAGCAAGCCACCTACCTGTGTGTTGGGGGGGGGGACTGGAGCCAGCGGGGTTTGGGCACCTCTGCCGGCCATACAGTGTGCATGGGTAGGAGGCATGAGCACGCTGGGGTGGGCTCCCAGCGTGCCAACTGGGTGTTTGTTTTGGGGCAAGCTGCAGCCAACTGGGAATTTGGGCACTCCCGTTGGCCACACAGTGTACTGGGGGGTGCATGAGCCGAGGGGGATTGGGCACCACCCTCAGCACACAACGTCGGGGTGGGGAGCACACTAACAAGGGAGGGGGAGGACATTAGCAGAGGGAGGAAGCGGGAGGGTTTTTTAATGCTGAGCTGTGCATGGCAGCAGTTCGGCTGGTGTGTATGATAATTGCATACACGCTATCACCGCTGATTGCAGCAGACCTTTTCTTTGAAGTGAAGACCAACACAGCTGAACTGCTGTCATACACAGCTCAGCATGTATTGGTCCGGTAGGGTTGTGCCTGCTACACTGAGCACTGGATTTGGGAAGAGGGTCACACACCTCCAAAAGTCATACTGTTGCAAGACGTTCCTTGCACATGTGCGCAGGCGAACATAAAAAGCAGCTTGATTAGGTTTTTGGAAAAGCTTTAAAATGTGTTTTAACACACACATTAAAAAAATATTTTGCAATAAGTTTTAATAGATACTATTCTTTTTGTCATGGCTTCCCTGTGCAGGTTGAGCTCTTCTTTCTCCCTCCCCATCCTGGCCAAAGGGCAGGACTCCCCAACAGTGACTCACAGTATAATTTGATGCAGAGCTGGTTTAACTCCCAACCTTCCATAAGTACATATTTCCTTTTTGTTTTTTTCCATATCTCCCTGCTGGCCCCTCTGACCTCTTCCATTAATAAGCCATACACTGACTACAGTCTTCCCCTGCCCACTAGCTAACACCACTGTATCCTCAAACAGTATTTCATTTACCACCACCTCAACACCTAGGGGTTCCTAGACTGATTGCCAAAAGGTGCTGCGAGCTACAGGGGTGGGAGTAGAGCATGTAGCAAGAAAGTCGCCAACCTCAGTTCAGAAGCTACAAATCCAAAAAGAAGGATAATTACCCCTAACCAGTAGTATGGACATTGTTTTTGGAGTGTGTACTTCGCTTTGGATTTGTGGTTCCTAGATTGATTCCTTGTGCTCTACAAGAAGGTTCTCTGGGACCACTGGTGCCATTCATGGGGGTGAATGAGAATTGGCAATGGTTGAAAGGTGACTTGAATTTTTTTTGTCTTATCTAGTTATGCTCCTTCCCCTTGCCTCCCAGCCCAACACTCCTTCGGGTGGCACCATGTCCTTGCTGCCTGCCAGTTCACCTCCCATTGCTAACCCCGCCATCTGAATCCCCAGGCTTACCTGTGTCCTGAAGGGTTCTGGCTTATCCCTGCCAGGGCCCCCTCCCAGGGTGCACAAGGAGAGGGGAGTAATGAATTCTGAGGACTTCCACGGCGACTGGTGCAGGGGGACAGGATCAGTGCACTATGGGGACAGCAGTGTGGGAGGACATGGACATGGACATTGTCATCCAGCTGGCTGAGACAGCATTTTCTGTTTTTTTGGCCTTCCCGCCTCCCATACAAGGGTGTAGGCAGGCATATTCACTGTACACATTTGTGTACAGTTCTGTTGAGTGCCTGTCACAAACCATATGCTTTTCTGTTAACATTTTCATTCTAATTTGTAGTATTTGGGTTAGTGTAGGCCACCGAGGAGTATCTCTGTTCAAACTTCTGTTGTTTAGGAGACAGATACACGTATAACCTCTATAGAGATTAGAGGAATCATCTGACAACAATCTGCCTTGTTTGGAAGGGGGTGCCATTTGCAAAGGATGTGTACATTTTTTAATGGGGGGGCTGTAACTGTTGGAGCTGGTGTACAAAATAGAAATTTCTGACTACACCCCTGCTCCCATATGCGTGCGGCCATAAGGGCATCATGGGGGTGCGAGTATTCGATGGCATGTGGTCACCCACACCAGGAGTGCCTCTGCTACACCAACACCAGGAGCCACTATGAGTATGGCTTGCAATGACCCACCCCAACTCCTTTGAGGGAAGCATCCAAAGGACGCTCAAAACTCCCTCCCCACCGGCTTCTGCTCCTGACCTCTGGGCTCAGGGTGCAAACCTGGATCACCAGCATTCCGAGCCATGTTCCATCACTCCATGCCACAGAGCCGGCCTTAGGTGACTTGAACTTTTTGTGTCAGAGTGGTAAAAAAGACGAGAGAGCAGAGAAGGCTCTCATAGAAACACAGAATTTGTTGGCAGATAAGGACAGCATGGCTCACCCAGTCTGCCCATTTTTTCCCTGCCTATACTGTCATGGCAGACCCTACCTGACCTCTGGCTACTCCCCACCCCCACTATCCTACCAAGATTACTTTGTGCCCATGCATGCTCCCACCACCTCCACTAGAAGACTGTTCCAGGCATCCACCATTCTTTCAGTGAAGAAGTACTTCCCCGTGTCCCTCCTAAATTTCCCCCATTCTAGCTTCATTGCATGCCCCCTTGTTCTTGTGCACCTAGTCTTCTGAAAAATACTCCCCTCCTGTACCATATGTACCCTGTGAGGTATTTAAAGGTCTCTATCATTTTCCCCCATTTCCATCTTCTCTTCTCTTCCAAGGTGTACATTTTAAGATCCCTCAGTCTCTTCTCTTAGGGCTTATGACGCAGCCCCTGCACCATTTCAGTTGCCCTCCTCTGGACAGCCTCTACCCTCTCTATGTCCTTCCTGAGATGTGGTCTCCAGAACTCAACACAGTACTCCAGGTGGGGGTCTCACCAATGATTGATACAGTGGCAAGACCATCCCCTTCTGCTGGTGATGCCCCTCTCTATGCACTCCAGCATCCTGCTGGTCCTGCCTACTCCCTTGTTGCACTGCCTTGCCACCCTGAGGTACTCAGAAATAATTACCCTAATGTCTCTTTCCTGTTTAGTAACCATCAACACCTCATACACTGCCTCTGAGTGTCTGTGCCCTAGTTATATGATTTTTCACTTTTTCACAGTGAAGCCCAGCTGGCATACCCCTGAACACTCCTCAAGTTTTCTCAGGTCTCTGCTCATTCTCTCCATCCCCTCCTGAGTATCTACCCAATTGCAGATTTTTGGTGCCATCTGCAAAGAGGCATATCTTCCCTTCCAGTTGTAATGCAATATCACTTATAAAGGCATTGAAGAGAACTGGTCCCAGTACTAAGTCCTGAGGCACCCCCGCTGGTCACTCTCCCCTCAGTAGTGTGTGCCATTTACCACCATCCTCTGTTACCTATCCATCAACCAATTCCACATCCAATTTACCAGCTTGAGTCCCACCTCCAAATTGTCCATTTTCATTATGTCTACTATATGATATGGTGTTGAAGGCCTTGCTGAAGTCTAAGTAGGCAACGTCAACCACCCCACCCTGATCAACTTTCCTGGTCATACAGTTGAAGAAATCGATCAAGTTCATCTGGCATGACCTCCCCCCTTCCCATGAATCTGTGCTGCCTTGGGTCTTGTAACCCTTTGGATTCTAGATACTATACTAGCCTTTCTTTTTGAAAGAGTCTCCATTAACTTCCCCACAACCAATGTTAGGCTGACCAGCCTGTAGTTGCTAGCCTCCTCCCTGCTACCACTTTTATGAAGTTGAAATACATCTTCCCTCATCTAGTCCTCTAGAACCACACCTGTTGCAAGTGATTTGTTGATTAGGGCTGTCAGAGGTGCAGTCAGTACCTCCCTGAGCTCCCTCAGCACCCATGGGTGTACCCCATACAGCCGCATAGCCTTATCTACTTTCAGATTCACAAGTCCTCTCAGGACCCCTTCTACTGTGAATGGAATTGAGACTACCTCCCTCCCCCAGTGTTCTGCTGCTTTTATGTGGTCCTTCCCACTCTTTCTCCACTGTGAAGACTGAGCAGAAGAATCTGTTTAGGATATCTTCTTTTTCCTGATCCTCCTCTGCACAATCTCCCTCTGCTCTTCTTAAGCTAACTATCCCTCCCCATGTCTTCCTCTTTTCACTTATATATTTAAAAACTGCGTTGTCACCCTTTTTTTTGTTTATTATTTTATTTCAGATTGGGATTAATACCTTTGAGCCAGGGACTCATTTACAAAGGTTCCAGGTCATACAGGTGCATAAGACAATCAAACAACACACAGCTTACATAAAAGTTACAGAGATTCCATAGTAAGTTTACATAGCAAGTTGCAAAGGGTACACATGATTACATTGTTTGCAAAGGAAATTAGTGATCCTAGTAACCCAGGATACAACATAACTAGATTAGAATTCAGTGCTAAATAGAGAAAACTGTTTCCAGTTCAGATGCAGATTGTAACGTATCAGCATTAAGACTAAGGATCCAAATCTTGCAAGCTAGTGAAGCAACCAGAGAAGAAACATAGAAACATAGAATTTGACGGCAGATAAGGACCGCTTGGCCCACCCAGTCTGCCCATTTCCCTACCTACTGGATAAGCTGCAGACCCTAGTTAACCAGCAGCCTACTTCTTCCTACCCTCACCCCCCAGAATTGCCTTATGACTATCCCATGCATGCTTGAATTCCACCACTGATTTTGACTCCACAACCTCCTCCGGAAGGGTGTTCCATGCATCCACAACCCTCTCTGTGAAAAAATACTTCCTTAAATTACCTCTGAGCTGCCCCCCCCCCCCATCTTCAAATTGTGCCCTCTTGTTCTCGCACACCTCTTTTTTTGAAAGATGCTACCCTCTTGGGTACTAACAAAGAAGGCTTTGTTAGTGCATGGCCTAGGAGAAGGAATGTGTCGGGGAGGAGAAATGTGGTAGGGATGGGCAGAGGGAAGGGGAGTAGGAGGAGGTGGAGAAGGGGGAATTGTCAGAGGGAGGGCCAGGGAGTGGGGTGCATAGAGGGTAGTAGGCAGGAAGCTAGAGGAGGGGGTGGGTGGAGGGAGAGATGCGAGGTGGAGGATGGTGGAGTGGTAATCGTGGCAGGGGGGGAGAGCATTGTAACAGTTTAAACTAGTGTCCGAAGTGGTGGTATGAAAGGAGCCAGGAATCACTGCTTAGGCAAGGGCTAGATAATGTTAGGGTTTGTTGAAACATTTGCAGACATTCTCTAGGGCTAAGTGGGCTCAGAGGCCTGATTTGAATTGGCTAACCTTACTACACTCGATTAAGTCCTTGGGGAGTTCATTGAGTCACTTGGGTCCCCGGAAGGAGAGGGATCTCTGGGCTTCTGTTGTTTACGTAACCAGCTCCCCCAACCGCATTTTGAGTCCTAATAGTAGGTTGAGTGGTTTTGAATAGACAGGAGGTTGATCTAGGGGTAAACCCTAGCAAGGACTTCTTAGCACGTAGGCACGTTTGGTATTTAACCCTATGGTGAAAAGGGAGCCAACCTGTCTCTTGATAGAAGGCACAAGTATGTGTCCAGTGATCCACCCCTAGAACCCAGGTGTTAAGGAGGGTTTTTACCCATTTGAGGGCAGTATCGGTGCTGGCACCATAGATAACAAGGCTGTAGTCTATGGTGAGTAAGATCGTGCAACTTGTGATCAGCTTCAGGGCTTCTGGGGTCATAGAATGCCGGTGGTGATAGAGGACACCAAACTTTGCATTAGCAGTCTTAACAATATGGTCAACATGAGTTCCAAACAATAGGGTGTCATCTAGATGAGCCCTGAGATATTTAAAGGTGCTAACTTTTTCCAGTGTGTCATCTTTTAGAGTCTGGACCTGTAGAGACCCAAAAGTCTTCTTATTCTGTTGAATAGAGAAGAGCATGCTCTTTGTTTTTTTATAGTTGAGCAAAAGTTTATTACTGGAGAACCATTTTTCAAGTCTGTAGAAATTATCTTGCAGTTCAGTGGAGATCATGGCCTGATTTTTTCCTTTAACAGAGATGAACGCATCATCAGCACAGAGCACAGTGTGCTCTGGGCATTCTGTGGGTAAGAGGTTAATAAAGAGACTGAAGAGGAGTGGCCCTAGTATTGACCCTTGGGGGACACCTAGGCTCACTACCCTTGGCTCTGAGAGATTACCTTTGATTTTGATGCATTGAGTCCTGCAAGAGGGGTAGCTGTCAAACCATGCCACTGTGTCACTGGACAGGCCTATTGAGAGGAGGTTTTGGAGTAGGAGTTGATGATTGAAGGTGTTGAATGCCTTCGTAAGGGCTATAAAGATAGAGACCCCACTGCCAATCCATCATAAATGGCATAATATATTTGGGAGGTGTAATCAACCAGGGCAGAGAGGGTGGAATGATCTCTCTGGAACCCATGCTGCTGGGCACAGAGTAGGTTGTTCTTGGACAGATAGTCAGTGAGCTGGTCCGAGACCATGCATTTGAGGGTTTTGGATAGTGGTGGGAGAATTGATATGGGCCTGTAATTGGACAAGTTGGTTTTGTCCCCAGTTTTGAAGACTGGGTTGACCATTGCCTCCTTCCACTTGCCTGGGAAAATACCTAAACTTAGAGAGGCATCGAACACTTTAGTGAGAGGTTCAGCTACCTTGTTTAGTATCAGAGCCATCAAGTTCATATCAATGAGGTCACTACCCATTTGTGTCTTCCCTAGTGCCCCTTTAACATATTTTAAGGTTTCATGTCTATGCAGCTGCTTAAAGTAGAATGGGGGAACATTTCTTTTTGGTGAGGTGTGTGTAGTTATTTTTGAGGGCAGATTTGGAGTGGGGGGGAATAGATTGTCCCTAGGTAGTACCTTACTGAGATCAGTGAAAGCCTGGTTAAAGCATTTGTTATGTTGCCATACTCCTGGAGTGTCCTGGATGTAGTGATAATTAATACAGGAGGAGCTCTGGATGCTTTTGCTGTAAGTGACTTTACAGAGTTCCAAAGCTCTCTTCCACAGCCCTAGCTCCTCTTCAAGAGGTCATTGTAATAGGAGGCCTTAGCCATTCGGATGAGCTTGGTGCATTTGTTCCTGGCGGTTTTGTAGTCAGTGATGTCAGGATGTTTATCCTTTGCATTGGTCTTGTGCCACAAGTTGTCCCTATGGTGCATGAGCTCAATGAGGGAGCCAGAGAGCCATGGGTTGGTTGCCCTTCTTACTTTTTTAGTTTTTTAGGGGGCACATATGTCACATGCCTTGGTAAATGTTGTGAGGAAGTAGTTAAGGGCTTGATTGCCATCCTATGCCCTGTCCAGTCCACCAGTTTGAGATATTGCCTAAAGGCATTCAGCTAACCAATTTCCAGTGATCTGTTTCTTAAGACCTGGGGAGCATGTCTGGAGAACTTATTCGACCAGGTGCACATAACTGGTGCACTTTTGTTACCTCTTTGCTTATCCTTTCCTCAGCCTGTGCCTTTGCACACCTCACTGCCTTCCATCCCTCCCTCTGCTTTTCCTGGTTTATCTTCCAATCCTCTTCCGTGTGTGTCTCCTTGTACTTCCCAAATGCTACCCCTTTAGCCTTTACCTTTGCAGCCATTTTCCTTGAGAATGATAGTGGTCTCTTTTTCCTCCTGTTTTTGCCCACTTCTTCTGCCCAGAGGTTTGTTGCCTTCACTATGCCATCCCTTATTTTTGCCCACTGTTCCTCCACTCCACCTAACAATTCAACCCCCAGGCTGTCTAGGAGTCTTTTACCATATTCTTTAAATCTGCTCTCCTGAAGTCCAGGACCCCCATCCTTATGTGGTTTGCCTCTGCTGTTATCCTTATGTTAAAACACACTGTACGGTGATCATTGGTTCCCAGGTGGCATCCCATCTTAACATCTGCAATACTGTCCCTATTTGTGAGCACCCAGTCTAATATTGCCCCATCACGAGTAGGCTCTCTGACTAGTTGCCTGAGAAACACCCCCTACAGGGAGTCTAGGATGTCCCTGCTTCTAGACAACTTTGCAGCTGGGAGGCCCCAATCTACAATTGGCATATTAAAGTCCCCCACTAGCAGCACCTCCAACTTTTCTGCCATTGGGTTGATGGCTCCCCCTAGTGCCTTATCCAGTTCTTCCCTGTGTTAGAGGTCTGAATATATATATTTATTTTTTCTTCTTTTGCTAACTGGATAACACCATCTAGGCACAAGTGCCTGTTTTCAGAGGCAACCCGGGAGCACTGGGGAGGTTAAATGACTTGTTAAGAGTCACACAGCATGCAAGTGGAAGCTGTGGAAATCAAACCCAGGTCTGCTCAATGTATCAAGCTCATTCTGAGCTCATTATGCTAACCTCTTGGCTATACTGCCAGCAATATCACACCTGTGTGAAAAGTGGCTCGAGCTCCAGCTCCTGTCTCCAGGGTAATTCCTAGCACCTCCACCTACCACCACCCCCAGCTCTCTTGCATTTCCATCGCCTCGATACCCACCTTCACATAGCACAACCCTTCACCCCTCCTCCCCTCCTTATCCTTCCTGAGCTGAGTGTAGCCTGCTATAACTATTTCCCAGTTGTGGCTTCCTCTGCACCACGAGTAAAAATAGGAGTGGTATATAGACCCCCTGCGCTGGCAGAGGAGCTGGAGGAGAGTCTGGTGGCAGATGTTGGGAGACACTGCAGATTGGGCAGGGAAAGGGTGGTGGTATTGGGGGACTTAAACATGCCAGGAACAGACTGGGAGACTATGACATCCTCGGTGGCCAGGGAACAGAGGCTGTTGGATGTCTTTCAAGATGCGTTTCTAACTCAGCAGGTGGGGGAACTGACCAGGGAGGCACGGGTACTGGATGTGGTCCTGGCAGACAGTGACCAGATTGGGGGCTTGGAGGTAAGGGACACATTGGCAGGGAGTGACCGTGCCATGGTCTGATTCTGCCTGGACCCAGGAGGGTTAGAAGGCTGCACAAAGACGGAGGTAACTGACTTAAGGGGGGTGGATTTTAAGGAAATGGGAAGGATCCTTAAGGAGCATTTGGATGTGATTGGGTCAGACATGAACGCTGACAGTAGGTGGGAAATCATCAGGAGAGGGGTGCAGGATGCTACCAGCACCTGTGCAAGAGTAAGACAAAAATGCGGTAGGGCCCAAAAACCCTGCTGGTGGACCAGGGAGGTCCAGGAGGTGGTGCGGGGAAAGAAGGCAGCCTATAGGCAATTCAAGTGCTCAAGGAGTGAAGGGGATCGAGGGGAGCAGCAGGGGGAAGAGGTAGTGGAGGTGGAAATCACAGCAGAGACAGTGAGGGAAGCCCTCAGGTCCCTTAAGACGTAGAAAGCACCGGAGCCAGATAAATTACATCCCAGAGTGCTGAAGGAACTTGCTGATGTCCTGGCGAAACCCATGGTGGAGCTTTTCACCATCTCTCTGAGGACTGGGTGGGTGCCCCAGGACTCAAAGGTAGTGCATATAGTGTCTATCCACAAGGGGGGATCAAGGGAGGTGGCAGGGAACTACAAGCCTGTTAGCCTGACATCGGTGGTGGGCAAGGTGATGGAGGGCATTGTCAAGGAGAGGCTAGGGTGGACCTGGAAAAGTCAGGGTGCCTGGATGATAGACAACATGGATTTGTCCCGGGGAAATCGTGTCAGACAAAACTTGTGGAGTTCTGTGACTGGGTGACGAGTGCCTTGGACCTGGGTAGACCAGTGGACGTCCTTGTTCTAGACTTCAGCAAGGCATTTGACTCTGTTCCTTATGAGGGCCTGTTGGATAAGCTGGGAGAAATGGGGGTGGGGAACCAGATGATCAGATGGATAGGCAATTGGCTTCAGGACCGGACCCAGAGGGTCGTAGTTGGCGGGATAGTCTCATCCCCAAGAAGGGTCATTAGTGGTGTCCCACAGGGATCAGTCCTTGGGCCCCTCCTGTTCAATGCTTATGTCTCTGACACAAGGACAAGTATCAGGAGTGAGATGAGTCTCTTTGCAGATGACTCAAAACTAGGGGCAGTGGTGGATGGGGAGGAGGGGATGGTGGCCCTACAGGGAGACCTGGAGGCTCTGGAAAGATGGTCTAGAAAGTGGAAGCTGAGGTTCAATGCAGGGAAATGCAAGGTAATGCACCTGGGGGCCAGAAACCCAGGCCAAGTGTACACCCTGGGCCGGGGGGGGATGCTACAAGTCTTGATGGCTGAGAGGGACCTGGAGGTGGTGGTGGATGTCAAGATGAACAACTTGGAGACTGGTAGGAGGGCAGCAGCCAAGGCCAGCAGGATGCTGGGATGCATCGCCAGGGGAATCACCTCCAGAAGGAGGGAAGTGATACTCCCTCTGTATAACTGCTTGATGAGGCTGCACTTCGAGTACTGCGTGCAGTATTGGAGGCCACACTTAAAGAGGGACATCGAACTCCTGGAGAGGGTCCAGAAGAGGGCAACCAAAATGATTTGGGGCTTGGGGGACAGGACCTATGGGGAGAGGCTCGAAGAGCTAAATATGTACACATTTGAAGAGACAAGGGACCGGGGGGACATGATAGAGGTCTTTAGGAACATAAAGGGGGTAAATAGGGGAGGAGCAGTCAGGGTGCTTCGAAGAAAGGAGGAGGGGGCAACTAGAGGGCATGGGTAAAAGCTGGAGGGGGAAGATTCAGGGGAGAAAGGAGGAGGTGCTGCTTCACTGAGAGGGTGGTGGAGCCATGGAATGCGCTGCCCAGGGGGCTGGTGGAGGCAGAGACGGTGGAGGGGTTCAAGAGGGGGTGGGACAGGTACAGGGGAAGGGTTCTGGAAGCAAAATCCAGTACAGCGAGAATATCCGGAACTGGGAAGGGAGAAGGTGAGTGAGGCAGCAAGGTCAGCTCCCAGGGTGGGGGCTGACCAAATGAGCAGACGTGAAAGACCGTTAGGCCTATTCTGCTGGCATTTTAGTATGTTAGTAACTCAGAAATGGCCACAAGATCCAGGTCTGTTTCTGCCATGATGGCCTCCAAGTCTGAAATCTTATTTCCAAAACTTCTTGCATTTACACACATGGCCCACCACATCTTGTTCCCACTCTGCCTGCAACCCCCAGGCTCTCTGGAGTCTGACGTTTTGGTGGGACCCTCAGAGGGTGATGATGGGGTTAGCCTCATCTAACCCAAAGCCTCTGTGCTGTGGAGTACTGCAAGGTTCGGTCTTGTCGCCCTTGTTGTTTACGGTGTACATGCTGCCACTGGGGGAGATTATCAGGTGGTATGGGCTTGGTTTTCACTGCTATGCAGATGATACCCAGCTGTACCTGTCCTGTGCGCCCAATACACTGGTGTCGGACTCTGTATTTAATAGCTGTCTCGGTGAGATCCTGGCTTGGATGACTCAAAACTGGCTTAAGCTCAAACCAGACAAGACAGAGGTACTTGTTGTGGATCCAGTTCGTCGGGGCAGAGGGCATTATGGGGGTTACCCCCTGACCTTGTGTTGGGGGGTGTTCCCCTTACTCCATCTAGACAGGTGAAGGATTTGGGCATGATCCTGGATGATGGTTTGACGCTTGATGCTCAGGTGTCATCCTTCATCAGGAGTGGATTTTATCATCTAAGGAACATCACATGAATCCGAGCCCTGGTCCCGCCGAAGGATCTGACCACATTTGTACATGCTTTTGTTACTTCCAGACTGGGCTATTGTAATGCTCTGTACCTGGGGTTATCTGGGAGCAACCTCCACAGGCTGCAGCTGGTGCAGAATGCAGTGGCAAGATTATTGACTGGGGCATGACGGTGTGATCATATCACCCTGGCCCACCACGGACTGCACTGGCTGCCACTCAGGTGGAGGATCGTTTTCAAGGTAGGGCTCCTGACCTATAAATCCCTACATGAAGGGGGACCTGTCTATCTGCAAAATCTTCTTGCCCCCTACCATCCACCCCAGGCACTCTGTTCTGCCAGAGGAGGCCTCCTTGAAGTTCCCAGAGTGAGGCTGTGGCATTCTGGGGATAAGGCATTTTTGGTGGTGGCACCCACGCTGTGGAACTCCCTTCCTGGTTATCTAAGGGAGGCCCCCTCAGTAGAAGCCTTTAAGAAAGCATTAAAAACATATTTGTTCCAGCAGGCTTTTAATGACTGGTTTTGGTTTTAATGGGATGGTTAGAATTTTAAGTTTGTGTTGAGCTGCTGCCTATATGTATTTTGTTATTGAATTGTTTTGTACAATGCCCAGAGTCCATGGAAATGGACGCTTTATAAATAAAATATCTATCTATCTATGGTGCCCATCCTAATCCCAGAACTATTCCCATAATAGTGTAGAGTACTACACAACTGACTGAAAACACAGAAACATAGAAAAAAAAGACAGCAGAAGCAGACAAAGGGTCCATCTAGTGTGCCCATATGTCCTTTGAACCGTCTCAGATCCCAGGACCTAACCCCCTTCTGCCTAATGCCTTCTACTGCTCCTGTTGCTTTTGATTGTGCTTTAGCCTTGTCCTACCCCTGCCTGAATGATGTCATGGACTTTGCTTCCACTAACTCAGTTGGCAGTTTATTCCATGGCTCCATGATTCTTTCTGTAAAGCAGTGTTTCTTAAGCTCCATCTTGAAGCTCCCCCCCCCAACTTTCACTCATTTCCTTTAGTGTTAGTTGGAGACTCTATTAAACCCCTTCATGCCATCTGTGTGCTGGTGGCTGTGCTCCCATCATTATGGCACCACATTGTGGAATTCACTGCCCCTTCCCAGAGGCCCCCTCCCAGACTTAGAATATTAAGAAAGGGGGGGTGGGGGGCACAGAGGTGCAGCCCTCCTCAAAAAGAGGGGATGGTGACATCGAGATGTGGAGCTGTAATGACTGGGCACACTGCCTCTGGCACACTGTATAGGTGGAACCCTTTTGCACAGGTCCGAGGATGGCACGTTATTTATTCCTCTCAGGAACTTGTATGTTTCAATCATATCTTACCTCTCCCCCCTTGACTCTAGTTAGAACATATTTAATGCTTTCAGACGCTCCTTGTATGAGTGCCCTTGAAAGCCCTGGATCATTTTGGTTGCTCTTCTCTGAACAGCCTCCAACCTGTTAATATCCTTTTTCAGATGTGGACTCCAGAACTGGACACAGTACTCCAGATGGGGCCTTACCAGGGACCTTTAAAGTGGCAGTATTTCCTCCTTCCTCCTGCTGTCAAATCCCCTCCTTTGGCACCCCAGCATTTTGTTGGCCTTGCTATAAGCTTTGTGTCATTGGCTTGTCTGTTTAAGGGTGCTGCTTATGATGACATGGAGGCCCTCTTCTTCCTGCATGGCACTGAGCTGGACTCTGTTGAGTTGGTACTCTGTCCTTGGGTTCCCTTTACTGAAATGCATCCCCTTACATTTTTGTTTGCATTGAACATCAGCAGCCAGACACCGGATATTTTTGTGGGTCCTTAAGTGCCTCCTCACTGTCAGCCCTTCCTCTTAGCTTGGTATAATCTGTGAATAGGGCAATTGTGCCCTAAATATCTATGCTGGTGTCACTGATAAAGGCATTAAACATGACTGTCCTCAACACTGAGCCTTGGGGCACATCTGTAGTGACCGCGACTTCATCATATCTCACTCTGTTGACCACTGTGCTGTCTCTAAGCCAATTACCTAGCCAACAGACTATGCACTTGGCTGCACCCAGGTCTTCCAGCTTTTTCAGCAGGCAGTTGTGCAGCACCGAATCAAAGGCCTTACTGAAATTGAAGTAGAGGAGGTTCACTGAGTGGCCTCTGTCTAGTTTCCTCAGACAGGATAATGATCAGAAAACTGACCCTGTGGGACTAATCCGAGTAAAGGATAAACTCGTAGATTAAGAAATTTCCTTTACATTCAGGTATGGACTTGTGGGTCCAGAATCATGTATTTAAAATGTCTTTCAAGACTGGGGAGGTACTGCATGACTGAACTTGCTTTTACTTCAAGTCCTGAGAAGAAACTAGGGATCAGAACTCTGGGCACATGATCAGGTGTTGAACTGAACTGAATTGAACTGATTTGCATTTAGTGGCACAACGTGCCTGGCATGGCTGAGTGTTAAGACTGGGTTCAGTCAGTGACTGAATGATTTGCCCAACATGGCTGCGACACAAGATCAGGACCTATTCTGTACCAGCCGTCTGCTGAGACCCCATTTTTCAACCTGCCTTGGGGAGGTAAGATGGATAAGGAGGAAACATTTGAACATTGATCATAGGGATTGCTAAAATGCACGAAGACTGGAACATAACTTGTGAGTACTGGAATAAATGCCTTGCTTGAATACTGTATTTGATAGAGTGGACATTATGTTTATTGACTTCGTTTTATGGGACCACCTCAGCCACCCTCCAACATCCCCTGAGAGCCATACAGTGGTAGTCCACCTTGAAAGGGTCTCCTTGGCACTGAGGAATCTTGGCAAGCCCCCTCCTAGGGGTGGGAGGGCCTGCACATATCCTGACTCCCAGCAGTTGATTTACATTCATATCAAGGCCAGAAAGGGTAGTCAAAAAGGGTGCCGTAACAGAGGACAACCTCCTCCACCTTCTTTAGTGCTTAAACACATTATTCCACAATGCTACTCAAGCTCCACCAGCCTGAGGAGGGAGTGTGAACTCCTAGTCGAAATCGAAGTCGCTCACATAGCATCACACTGCTGCTGTGTCATTAGGCCAGCCTTTCCTCTTTTTTGAAAGTCACCTCAAAAACTATTTCAGTGGGGGAAAAAAATTAAAGCCAGATGGTACAGAATTACAGTTCAGGGGGTTATGGTATGAGAAATACAGTAGATCTCTATAGAAGCATTCTGATTGGATGACCATTTAACATTCTGGATCATGGCCCATGGCAGATTATGATCCAGGTCGAGCTCTCCACACAACCACAGCCATGCAGTCAGATAAAGACACATTTACTACTTTACTATAATGCTTTTGACTCCCTTACTGTAGTTTAAATATTTTCTGAAAAATAAATTGATAAAGATCAGCATAAATAACTTTATGGGAAAAATGTATCCACCTGGAATGTCAAAAACAGTAATGCAAAAAATTGTCTTTAGCAAAATAAAAATAGGAAGATCATTTTGTAACTTTTTTCTCTGATTATTGATTTTAAAAATGTCGATTAAATTGAATCTGACTGCCTGTCTTTGTTTCTATCTTTGTACCATAAAACTACATTTTTGGTTTACTGTAGGTTAGAAGATATAATCTGGAAAACAGCATAATAACTGGAACTGTGGAGAAAATTGTACCTATTTTGGAAACGTCTACAGAGCCTATTGGTGCTAAGCACAGCCCGTCACCAAAAGATCGAAAAAATACACTTTTTTTCCAAGTTGTGCTGCAGAGTGGAGAGGTAATTGAAGCAAGGCAGGTTGTTCTTGCAACTGGCCCCACAAGGACTCAGATGGCCAACATTCCCTGCTGGGTTAAAGCAATCAGTGAGAACTACCCCGAGGACCGCCTTCAACATACAGCATATCTAATACACTGGCAACCCATAGGACAGGACATACGAGGTAGAGAATTAAATCGGACAACTAACAGTATATTATTAAATATATAAGCACTGCAGAGGGTGTGGCTAGGAAAATAACATTTGTTTACCATAACCACTTTGTTGCTTTCCACATTTGAATTCCTAACCATGATTGTTGTTCCCCTAAAAAGTTATTGTATACCCTAAGTTGTTATAAGTATGTGTATTATGATGGAGAGTAACACAGCACTCAGTTTATGCATTAGGATGGTGTTAAGTTCAAACAGAGCACAAAAATCATATCACATCATATGAAATATTGCAACAATGTATTGTATATTGTTGGCTATTAAAAATCAAATTGTACCCGATGGTACTGTATGCTTGACCTAAGCATCCTGCACCCATGACCACAGTATCTTGCACATAGCCGCTGTGCTGCTGTAAGGGATAATTAAACAAGGCAAAGAGTTTGGGCTCTGGAAATACTTTATTTGAATTTCAAGTGCCATATGCTGGGAAAAGGAACTTATTGTTAAGGGAAGGGGGAAAGGAGAAGGTAAGGACCAGCAGGAGGTGATGGCTAGGCAACCCTAGTGGTTGATCACTGCACCATTGGTCAGGGGGAAGACCACGTGACTGCAGCCAGCAAATCATGTGGCTGCAGTCTGGGGGGTTTATAGGGTGCTGTAAAATGGTGTTCTTCTCCACAGGTGAAGTGTGCCACTGATGAGTGGCAAGGTGTGAGCACAGCTGGGGTTTTCAGTAGTTTTTTTTTGGGGGGGGTTGAATACTGTGAGGGGAGAGTATGCAGGGCAGTGACTTTCAGCATAGTTGCCATGTGACTGTAAGGGAGAGTGAAGTAGGGCTAACAATTTGAGCTCTGAAAATACTTTGTCTTAATTTCTGAATTACGTTGCCGTATGCTGAGGAAAGGGGCTTATTGGTAAGGGGATTGGGGAAGGGGAGGTAGGGACCAGTGGGAGGTATGGGGCCACATGGCTGCAGTAAGTAAATCACATAGCTGTGATTTGGTCTTTATTTATCACAAGGCCAAGTGTGTAGCTTTTTTCTCTCAATATTTTTATTTATTTCAGATTTGGATTAATACCTTTGAGCCAAGATAGGCTCTTTTACAAAGGTTCCAAGTCCCATACTTAA
The DNA here is from genome assembly GCA_016271365.2 of Neoceratodus forsteri. Classification (NCBI taxonomy): domain Eukaryota; kingdom Metazoa; phylum Chordata; order Ceratodontiformes; family Ceratodontidae; genus Neoceratodus; species Neoceratodus forsteri. The sequence goes on along the minus strand of CM057459.1, from coordinate 1,277,652,087 downwards.
AGTAGCAGTATAAGTGGGTAGGTGGAAAGAGATTTTTAGTCAGTGTTTGGGGCACTTTAAGACTTGTCTTTAAATTTGTAACAGTTGGTGTGGGGAACCTAGCTCAAGAAATTACTCATGAGGGTGAGTAGATTAAGAAAATCCTCTGAATCAGTGTGCAGTTGGGGGTGGGATAACCAGCATGACCTCAGTTTTGTCTCTGAAACCAGGGACTGTACCATATTCTGTCAGAAACTGATCCTGTATAGGAAACATTCTAATTGGGTCCATGAGATAAAACATTGTGTTGTCTGCATATAAAAATATCTGATTTCCTTCCTCCCACTATAATCCCTTCCAGATTCGGATGACTCCTGATGTGAGCCACTAAGGGTTGAATGCTAAGTGTGAATAAAATGGGAGACAAGGAGAAACCCTGTCTGGTACCAGGCTGAATCTTTAACGGGTCTGATACTGTGCCATTTACATTGACCTAGGTGTGAGGGTTATGGTAAAGGTCCTTCAACCATGAAATGAAAATGTCCCCAAAACCAAATTTCTTTAAAGTTGCAAAGAGAAATTCCTAGTTTAACCAGTCAAATGCTTTTTCTGCATCTACCATGATAGTTACTTGCTGTCCTTTAAATTTCTCCCCATGTGATATGTGGAACACCTGTGGGCTGACATAGTTCTATTTCTTCCTATACATCATCAGCACTGTGACTTCAGTAACTGTGACATCATTAGTAACCCAAATGAGCCAATCATTTGCTGTTTGATTGGTAACCTGTGACATAGGTTACCAATCAGGCAGTGGGGTTTGTAATGTAATGAGTAAGGTCACGTGCCGATGATGTAGTGGGAGGAACAGAACTAGAAACAGTCAGTTCCTGATACATGCACATGCTTGGAACACATCACTTTTGTGCATACGTCTGAAACAGCATAAAACTGAGATTGCATTGAAGTCAATAGAGCCATGCAACAAAACACAGTTTCTCGCTTACCAGTCACTTTTACTTTTATTGACTGTATCCGACTCATTGAAAACATGCCAGCTCATCAAATGTTGCCTACTCTGAGCTGTTTAAGCTATTTATTTTCTTCACGGTTGCTTGCTCTAATAAACAGGTTGAAACTGACTAAAAATGTATTTAATCACTGGCTGCACCATTAGCACCTGTTTAGCAGGTGTGATGGACAGTATTAATGTCTGTGTAGACCCTGTCTGGAGGAAAAAGTGTGCATGCAACACAAGTTTGATGTGCATACAGGCACATTTTTATCATTATGTTTTTATTTATATATATTTTTTTTTTATTCTTTGATAACCAGGTAAGGTTGTGTATGTGTTTATTTATTTCGTTTTGTTAACCAGGTAGGCACTCTGGGTCCAAGAGGTCACTTTTTCAGGGGTGACCCAGAGTTAATTATATAAAAACCTGTTGAATAAAGGGCAATTCAGTGAGACAAGACAGTTTTTAGAACAATCATGGCAATTCAAAGTGTCTTACCATTTTAAAGGAACATGCCTAGACATTATATAACCACTTACAGCTTTACAGGAGGTGGCTTCCAACAATGACAGAGTGTTAATACAAGTTACCATGGTTACAGGTAACAGACATCAAACCACACTGACCATTTTTGCATTATTGAGCTTATTTAGATGTGTTTTTTCTTGTTAGGACTTTCACAAATCGGAATGTATCGTATGTCTCGCTCTAGGTAAAGCATTATTTTTCACATCACAGCAAATATCATACTATTAGGTACTGTAGAAAACCATAGAATGATAAAGAGCACGTGGAAAAAGAAAAACACTTCAGAAATAAAAAATAATAATGGAATACTTTTAAACTTTACTCACATTTTCTGCCTGCTAATTTTTTGGCGCTACTAGCTCCTTAACAGGATTTGTATGTGGGTTTGTATCAGACCAGTAACCAGTAATTCTGTAACACTTTTCTTTACATAAAAAAAGGCACCACAGTATTTTAGAATGGGTTATGTCCTGCCGTAATCTATTCGTATCATATTTTTTTGCTAAACTCAGGGCGTTGGAGTACCAGCACATATTTGTCTTTTTTTCATTTACATTGTCTTCGACATTGATCTCTGGCTCAGTGCATGTCAAAATGTAATTTTGTAACAAATATTTCCTCCCACTCTAGCTGATCAAATGTAATCATACAGTATGTTGGAAGATGAACTGACTATGACTTCTTTCTACAGTACCAGTTAGGGGGCAACCGATATTTAGTTGTGTATATAACATGTGTTGCTTCTTCCATGTACTCTATGGATATAGTAACTGGTGAGCATTTTTTCCCTAAGAGAAACCTGGTTTGTAATTTGTCATTATAATGGAGTGTTTATAACGGCAAACACGTGCTGAGTTTCCCTTGCTCTGCGCTTACGCCAGCCACCACTGTTCCCCCTCTCACTGCCAGATACTTCACCACCTCAAGCTCTCACAGTAAGTAAAGAAAATTAAAACAAACTCCCATTTTGCAGAAGACTTTTTGAATCCTGGACCTGCTTATCTAAACCTTTTTTTTTTTTTTTTTTTAAAGTAGAAAACATCCTGAAAGGTTTCAGCAGCCTCTCTGCTGTGGCCCACGCTTCATCTCAGTTGGACTATAGTTGAACAGCAATGTTTTTAATATTTGATATAATTGCTGTGGCAAAAAAAAATTCTCCCCAGCAATTATATAAAATGAAACATGGGGTGGTGTGGAAACTTGAATTTTACACACACCTCAGGTGTTGGATGCTTAACTAAATCCCTCGAGCTTTGCTCTCGGGGTTTATGTAGCATCCAAACCTTCAGGTGTGTGTAAAATTCTCATTACACACACCACCCCATGTATTATTCTGTATTTTATGTACATGATACAAAATGCTTAAAAGAACATTACAAAAAATATATACATAGGTTGAGAGGATATGTCACTAAGAATTATTGGAGTCCTTGAAAGAACTGTGTTGATCCTGTAGGTCACTTTTTCCAATACGTTTTATTTTTGTTCAGCCTTTACTGGCTGCTCAACAAACAAGGTTGGCATTCCCGGTCTACACCCTAGAGGCAAGTACCATTTTACTCTATGATGAAGAAGTTTATGTCCCTTTCAACCACAGAGTTCCACAGCAGAACATGAATGCATTGTGCCAACGATGTATGAGCTTAACATAAGGATGTAAACAACAGCATATGGTTCTAAAATGGTCCTTATCACCAGTGTGTAGATGAGAAGCACCCACTGACTACTAAAATACCAGTAAAGACAGAACAGTACCAACATGTGAACCAGTGCTAGATATGCTGCTTCTACAAACAACGCAGGTAGCTTAATTAAAACTCATTACTTCCAATAGCCCTGTATGAAGTCCAAACCATCCATTGCTTAAGCTGATACAAAATGGCAGCCCCCAGGTGAAAATGAGCTGAAGGAAGTTCTTCATTAATAAAAATTATGTACTGTATGTGCTAGAAACCCAACAGTTTGCACTTGCATTTCTGCAATAATGTGTTACACAATATTCATACAGTGTATCTGTTTTAGTTGTTACTTTGTTGCTTGTGCACTGCAAGGCACTCTTGATCTTAGAAAGGTGTAATATAAGTAAGCATTAATCCCCTCTGAAGGTGGCATCTAATAGGGAGTTATTGCATGGTTGGGACCGTTGTGGCCCGAGGCCGGAGGCCGAGTGCGTACAACGGTCCAACCATGCATTAATTCCCCATTAGATGCCACCTTCAGAGGGGATTAATGCACTTGTAACATGGCTTCTAGGACAAACTGTGTACTGTCACTGTTATTTTGATCCTATGAATAAGAGAAGTCAGCCACATTTTGCACCATTTACATTTGTATCTTGCACTTTGTGAACACTGAAGAGACACCTATTTTTTTTGCTGATGTTGTGAAAACTACACCAAGGATAACTATCAGGACAGGATCTCTGAACATACATTTCAGGACGTTTGTCCGATCTGACCAGCTGTTATTTTATTTGCGACGCTGGGAGGTCTATTATGTCTTGCTTTGTCCGTTTCGCTATCTACCGTCTCTCTGTTTTACATATTATCTGGCCTCCTGTGTGTGTCTCCCCATGGCTCCGATCTCACTACATTTCCCGTTTTGGTCCCTGACATTTTCTTACTTTTCCGCAGCTTTCCTCACTCAATTCCAGATCTTCCGACTGCCCTACATGCGTTTACCGGACCCACGATTTCCCTTCTCTGTCTCCTACACTATATAGCCTCCACATCTCCACTGTACTACATTCCCCCCTCTCATGCCTCTCGGGGTGTGTTCTGCTCCGGATATTTCCCCCGGCTGCTCCTGAGTCCTCGTCCACATCACTGCTGGCTACCACTCTACATTTCGCCATCTTCACGTCCCTCTTATGTCCTGTGTCTAATTCTCCACACTGCTCCTCTCTGCTCTGCAGTTGTCCGAGGTACTTTAATAGCAACACGGCATTATCGTGCCATAATGCCATGTTGCTCCTGCACCACGTGATGCCGTCTCACCTATCGTGTGCCGCCCTGATATAGCTCTCAATAATGCCATGTTACAAGTAAGCATTAAGCCATGAAGGTGGCATCTAATGGGGAATTAATGCATGGTTGGGGGTTGTGGCACGAGGCCGACCACTCAACCATGCATTACTTCCCCAATAGATGCCACCTTCGGAGTGGCTTAATGCACTTGTAACATGGCATGTTTCAGGTGAATGTCAACTTTTTGCCTGTTTCTGCTCTGTGGAAAATGGAGTTATATACAGTTTTTGTATAGAGATAATATGTTTATTGCATTTTCCTGAATACTTTGATTTCACCACTGACATCTTTTGATATGGTGATGTCATCACAACAGCACATATTTGTATACATTTAGTACATTTCTGCATGATTTTATTACTCTTTTGCATTTGTACACGGCTATTATAGTCATAAGTATCCTGTCTAGGAGGTCGACGATGCTCCAATTTCATCGTTCTGGCATTTCCTCTTGCTGCTGAGTTGCATACTGCCGACTCCCACTGTGTCTCGCTCTCCCGTACTCTGTAATTTTTCTTTTACTCAGTCCCATCGCCGCTCAACGCTTGCCTGCTACTTTGCCTTTCTATTTCTGAAGGGTTTTTTTTTTTTTTTTTATCATTTTTTCCTCGATCGCTTTCTGGAGTGTCTCACAGTCACTTCTGCTGTTTCTCACACTCGTTCATCACGGCACTCATCACACTTTGCGATGATAGGCACAGGCATTTGGGTGTCTGGGTGGGTAGAAAGGACACTTTGCCTACCTCTCAGATTTCCATCAGTGTTTAACTATACTGGCAATTTTACTTGTGTGGACTATTCTGGTACTTCAGTTTGGGGACAGCATTATTGTAAAATTAATGCTGTCTCCAAACTATCACATGTGATGCTCTTCCTTCAGTCATTGCTAGTCTTTTGCTGTTCTGTTCTTTTGCCATGTTACAATAATCAACATTACCATTCATAGATTCATAAATTTATATGGGCACAGGAGGCAAAAGCCCATATATGGCCCGTCACTTGTCAGTGGATCACCTGATGCTTCTTTATACCTATGCACCTATCTAATGAAGTTTTAAACATGTGCATTGTTCTACTTTTAACTACATTCTCTGGTAAGGCATTCCAACTAGTAATAACCCTCTGATTAAGTCATTTCTGTCTCTTATTAGTTTTACTAATATCCCCTGCTAATGCTAACAAATGCGATCTTGTATTCTTAGTATTGTTGCATTTAGTCAAGGCAATAGTTTCAAACAGTTTGTCATTTTTTGTTGCACTATATTCCTACTGATACTCCAACATTGGGAGACTATGTTGAGTAAGCAATAATACATGACAGGGTGTGTGTTATCATGGGATAATGTCACACCTACATTGCATTTAGCCACTCAAGAAGTGGCATTATGCCAATGTGCATTCAGCAAATTGAGATGTGTCATTATCCCAAATCATAATACATACCCTGGAGTGTATTACTGGTATTAGGAAATGTTCAGAATGTTAACAGAAATACATTTTTATCTTTTGGTTTTTGCACTGAAGTGAAGTGTTCTAGGATAACACCATGGTTTATAATGTCTCTTAGCCAATCAAATTCTTAAATTAATTTTACCCATTTGATAATACTCCATATCTTGCCCTTTCCTCTGTTAGCTTAGGGATGGTAAAACAACCTAAAGTTTTTTTTTGTATTTTCTATTTCTTATCATTTCTTTTAAAATATGATAACTAAACATTACCTGACTAATGATCAATAGCAAGTTTTGTCCATCACTTTTAACAGAAGATTACCATTCTGTATTTTCCCTCAGTACTGAAGTTTTCTGTTTTACTAATATAATTAAGACTGTTTTCAGAGAATGGTGTTTTATTTTGCTTTTTCCAATAATATCAGTTAGCTTCCATGTTTATTCTAATACTTGTTCTGTTTCCCTAGTTCCAGCAGTGGTTTGCCAGGGTGGAGAAAAAATTATGGTGGTCGGTGGAGGTCTCACCAGTGCTCATATAATCCATCGTGCATTCCAGCAAGGTGCACGTCATGTCCTTTGGGTCCTGCGTAAACACCTACAGGCAAGTAGATGGCAGAAGGCAAGCAATGACAGTGGTTTCCTAGCCAGGTTGCTACTCAATCCCTTGGAGAACACAGTTTTAAGGAAAAAAATGGTTAATTAATCTGCCAAGTGACCTTGATTGGTAGTTCCTACTGTACAATTTGTAGACTAGTTTAGAAGTGAGCTTTTTAATCCTTACACACATCTGTGGTTGGTGCCATTGACTCAGTAGGTAATGCAATATTTTTGCCTTGGGGCCAGAATATTATGGGATTAAGGCCCACTCCAGAGGCTCAGCCTAATCAACAAAAGTAATACTACAGTGCAAACATATGGGGGTGCACTGAGGGAGGTGCTATACTTCAAATGGGATCAGGGTCAGACGGGGATATAGGAGACCCATCTGGAAAGTTGAGGCTGGGGACCACCTGGAAAATTAATAGGGAAGGGCACAGGGTGACACAATCATGCCAGTATTTGACTTCAATTCGATACTCTAGCTCTGTGTCTGCATCTTATATATGCATGCAGTGCCCCAAATACCCAATTTAATTAGAAAATAAATAATAAATGCAATGTTTTTTAGAGTTTTAAAGGTGTCCAGGTACCCAGCAGAGGTGGGCCCACTTGGAAATTCCCCAGCATTCTGGTGGGCCAGTCTGGCCTCACTCTGGTTCCACAAGGCAGGTGGTGCCATCCTCCAGTGATTGGGATGAGACTTGGCCTTTAAATTTTTTGGATGGCCTGGATTTGAGTATTATTAGCTGGGCAACTGATATTAGTGATGGAATGCCTCCACTTCGGGAAGTCCCTTGAAATACCTGCTGGCACTCATGATATTACCTACTCTCCCCATAGGCTATATATTTACAAATCCACAAAGTCAATTTAACAGTCCTACGTAGTCCCACCTCATACTGCAATAAACAGTAACCAAACAATAAACAACAACATATAGAAATAAAATGCAAACAAGCGATAAGGTTAACTACTGTAGGGAAAGTAAGAAAAAGGCTCTGGGGATGGAAAGGGTTAAAAGAATCAATGAACTGCAATGTAGTACCTGTAATTCCTGTCAACCGTCCTCCCTGTCAGTCCCACAATATCTGTCAACCAGACTGGTGCACTAGATTTCACTTCCTTAGTGTTCCTAAGTAGCCTTCTAAAATGTTACTGGGTACCACTGATTGAGGTTGATCAGGATACCTACATGCACAGTTAACAAGATGACATTGGAAGGGCTTAAGCCCCAGGTTCAATGTGGGGAATAGCTCCTCCCACAAACTATTTAACTCCCATCACTCACACACCTCCCTTGCTTAAGGAGTGTTTTTTGTCCCTGAGCTCCCTGTGTGGCTTGTGTGGCTATGCAGTTTCCTGTGCCTTCTGCTGCTGTTTCTTGTTTATTTTTCCCCCACTTTGTGTGTCTCCCCCTTCCCTCTTGTTGTTCATTTTTCTGCCATTGTTCATTGTCTTTCTTCCACTTTTCTCCTCTGTCTTGCTGGTCTCCGCTCTCTTGGCGGTTCTGTTCTGCCTCCCCTGCTAACAGCACTCCCCCTGCTACCTCATTTACTATTCGTAACAGTGTCCCTCTGTTCTACAACCAGTCTCCATGCCTGCACTCCCTGAGCATGCTGCTGTTCCATCCCCACTCTCCAACTTCCACATGCTATGGATCCTTAACATTGCAATCTACTTCAGTTTCTGCACCACTCTCCCCACCCCACCCCACCTGTCCTGCTTGCACCTTTTTTCCCGTACATGAAATTCTTTCCCAATGCTACTACTTCCTCACTCTACAGTACCAATCACTTTCTCTCTCTGTATAACCCTCCACAGTACTGTGGTATGCATTTTACAACCACAAGGCACTGAAACAGGTCCTCTGCCTCCCACTCATCCCTCTGCCTCGCTCAATTATAGACGCTGTTACTGCACTGCAATCCAGAAGTGCACAGTGAAGACTGGAGCCATGTGCTTACCCTCCATTGCATACCTCGTCTTCACTTGTCTCCATCCCTCACTGTCCCTGGATTCTCCCCCTCTGGGTTTTTGTTTTGGGCTTCCTGCCCGTGTCTGGTGAACCTCTAGCACCCTTGTCTTTCTCTCCGCACTGTGTTGTCAACACTTCCGAGCATCCCCAGCTTCTTCTCCAGTTTCCAGAGCTTCCTCCATCTCCGCTCCCAGTGCACGCCCATTTCCTGTCCATTCCCTGCAGGCGTCACTTCTCATCAACTTCCCCATCTGCAAACATTGAAGCAAAGTTCGTGCACTGATTTACAATTGTTAGCGTATATGCAAAGACTGATTATACTGTCGATGACTATCATCATGGATTGTGCAACGATATCACTTTGGGACATATTATTTACATCCCTCTGTACAAACTTAACTTTGTGTTGCCAAAATGCTGTCATGTAGACTTGGCTTTTCCTCATAGGAACATAGACATTATTGGCAGAAGCACGTCGTCCCTCCACGGCTCCCACCTTGGATTCCTACCACACATTTTACCATGGAGTCCTCCTCTCTGTCACCATAAGTACTTCTGATTTTGTTTTACTGCCTTTGACCCTTAACTGCTGCACTGGGCCTGATTTGGGATTCATCAGTGCCCCTCTCTTATTGTGCTTACTCCCTCCTCACCTGGTTTGGTGGGGTTGGACCTGTGCTTGCTCGGAGCTGTTCAAAAATGTTTGGCAGTGCATATGCACTGTACTTTGTCTGCCTGTTTGTATATCAGGTTAGATAAGGACTAGTGGCTCCTGGTGGGAAGCTTCTACTTCTGCTACTGCTCTGATTGCCTATGGTACTGGTGGTAGGGGGAGGTGGGTTTATTTGTCATGCTGACCTATGAAACCTTAGATTACCCTGTGGGACACATTATTTTGGGGAGCTGTGATTATCTCCAGCCTGCTCCATGTAATTTATCCCTGATTTCCATACTGTCTTGGCTGGATGCTTGTGGTACCCATCTCTTGCCTACATGCCTCAGGGCATGGGGGGAGGGTGCGGGGCGGAGTGGTCCCATTCTTCTGAGCCTCATTGTTCCAGGTTAACCACCCTACTCTTTTGCCCCAGTCACCTTCTCCCACAGCATTCTCTCACCTGGTTCCTACTTCCATTTACAGAGGGTTCTTCCTTCCCATTCATCGTTACATGTGCCTACCATTCCATTATGCTACATCTGTTTTATCATACCTGTGTACTATTCCTCATCCTATCTCAATTCAGTTTCCTCCTCTACTTTCTTTCAACTGCAGCATTCTGTGCTTTCTGCCAGCCCATACCAGCAGTACTCCGAACTCCATCCCTAATTCATGCCTTCTGAGGTGCTGAGCGAATGTAGGCATCCCCTCTCTACTGGGGATGGGATTCCATTACATTCACTGCCTCCCATTACTTACCAACTTGACATCCTCCGTCCCTAACTCTGCTTGTCAGCACTGAGTGCAGGTTAGTTCGCCTCTGACTACTGGAGATGGGAGCCATGTCTACAATCTACTGTGTCATACCATGACTTCTCTACTGCATACCAGTTGCCACTGCCCTTTGGGAATGGAACTTCTTCACCCCATGTGCCTTCATCATCCTACCTCTGCCTAGCTGCCTCAAGTCAAGATCTTGCCCGCCTCAACCATTACTGATGGGTGCCTGAGTCTCTGTTCCACTGCTTCGACTTTATGCACTCTCAGCCTGATACCCAGATGCCGCTTCCCTTGTTCTACTCACCTTCTCAAACCCATTTGATCTGCAGATTACAGTCTCGGACCTGTCATGCTGCCTTCCATGGCTGGGAGCCTAAATCTGCATTTGTCTGTTTCCACCTTCAGCATCCTATACCTAATGTGGGTTGCCACTTCCCTTTGGGAATGGGTCCTCTGTACCTCATTTGCCTTCCACCACCCCATTCCATCTACCGACATAGTATGAAGGTTATCTCACACTGACTACCTGGTTTGGTTGCCTGTTTACATGACTCCACTTGTTCAGTGCCGTCTCTATCTCATACCCATTTACCGCTTTGTCTGGAGCATGCCCTCATCTACTCATTTGCCTCCATCCTCCTGCCTCTGCCTGCTGGTATCAGATTCAAGTCCTCTCTCCTTGATTGCCAGGCCTGGAAGATCATCTCTGCAATGGACTGTTTTGACCTCATGCACTCTACCTGACCAACTCTTGCTGCTCTCTCCAGGACCGGAACCATTCACCAATATCGCCTTTACCATCGTACATTGTCTGGTGTGTCATGTCCAGGTCATCTCACCTCAACTACCTCTGTTAGGAGCCTGAGTCTGCAACTGTATGCTTGTTCGTCTGCATTTTCTACCTCTGACCCAATTACTGCTTCCCTTTGGGAATGGAACCCTCTGCTCTGATTGCCTTGCCTCCTTCCTGCACTGCCATGGACCATCGTACTCGAATCTGCCTTGGCCTCCTTTCCCTCATGATTTGGATCCTGCCAGCTTGTTCAGTCTCTATCTTAATCCAGTTCGATTACCTCATGGACTTCCTTGCTGTGGGTCACCCTTTCCATCTGATGTACAAGCTTGTTTTCTCCTTCAGAAGCTGAACATCTTCCTCCTTCACTGCATCACCTTCTGTCTTTTCTGCTTGTAGTTTGAAGCCTTCATCAGCTGTCAGACTTATGTTTCTCACCTTAGTTGCTCTTGGTACTTGGCTTCACTCCTTGGCCTTCCATGGATCATCCTCTGGTAGCTTGATGCAGCCTTCCCGTATTCCACTGCTGATCGCTGAGGAGCTGACCCCATCCTGTTCCTTCTGCACTTGCACTGTCATATGACTTTGCCTATGCCTTCTCGGAATCCTTTCTCCTGTCCATTGTGCTTCACTCTGGACTCTTGATCAATCGTTGGATTGCTACCCTCTTGTCTCTGCCTTGTTGGTTCGGGGCTCATCTTGTTTGCTGTGCCTCTTTTGGGCATATTACCCTTTCTCTGGCCCGTATTCCTACCCAGTCAACTACTCCTCCAATTTATCCATCTCATACTCCCACTTTGGCCATTCTAACAGCTCCCACCCACTACTCGATGGAACGCCTGTTCATTTCACCTGAGGAAACTACTTCTAGCAAACACCCCTTGGATATCATGCCTCATAGACTCTTACATCACCATGGATTTTATCACCCTGCCCAAATATCTCCTCAGGATCAGTGCCAGAATCCTATTCATCTGGACAATATGAGGTTCTCATCCATTGCTACTGGATCCTCCCTACACATCCTGTCTATTCAAGCACTGGACTTTCTTAACTATCATGTCTCACAGGCTATCCTTATACATTGAAAAGACTTAATTCCGTCTGTTAAACTCTGACTCCATAACCAGCATCGTTGCTACAGATACCGGGAACCACAAGATACCTCATAACACTACTGACATCATCCATTTTACCTTTCTGCTGCCTCTCCTACCAGCTCTGACTCTGTTGACCATGTTAACTGACTCTTACTTTCCCAATAGCCATTGCTTGTCCTAAGACCTTCATAGCTGCTTTCCCTGAACTTCCATCGTTGGATCTTCCATGCCTAGATGCCTTCCTAATGTCAGTCTATCCAAACCATGTTTCTAGCTCCTGAACATCACCATATGTTATGCAATTATCTGCATTCCTTCATCTTATTACCTTCATTTAAATCAGCTGCCCATCCAGTGGTCCTTCTAGTCCATCCTTCAGATTTATTTCTATTACTCCCTCCAGTGAAGACTTTCACTGAGAGCAAGCTTCCTTAAATTCTCAATCTGGAAATCTGCAGTCGATATGGTGATTTTACTATCCTAGTCTTGCCTCCCAACAGATCTTAATTGACCATAGCCTAGGCTCCTCTGGCATTCCACACTACCCTCAACTCCACTGCCACCCCAGCCTATAGACTGTTTTCCATATACCCACTTCCAGGCTTCCCACAAGTATTTGGACATCGAATTACCTGTACAGCTAACCAGCTATGGCCACCTCAGTGTATATTATGGTCAATTATGCCACAAAAACACTTGTATTTACTTCAGCCAATGGACCAGCAAGAGCTTATTCGAGTATAATTACGACATCAGTACCAACATCAGCTATCAAATTCTACATACTGAACTTCCAATTATTCTCTATATATTCAGTTACCATCTAGACTGCATATGCCAATCTTCTCGTATTGGTCTACAAATCACTTATCTAATTTCTCCTATCAGGCACTCAAAAACTTGGTTAGACTCCTTCATCCAATACATGGATACTTACTTAGCACTTATTGCTCACCACTGAACTCCTCATCTCCAGACTCTACCTGAATGTCAAACCTTCTACAAGTTGGATCATTTACCTGTGGCTTCACAAGCCATCGCATGTCCCACTGTTCACAGTCTGGTAGCATATTAATTAATCAGATCATGCTCTCCTTGCTCAATCATTACCTTGGAAATCTGGACTTATTTTGCCCTTCTTCAACTGGGTTTACTTCACACTCAGGATTCTACTGCTCCTTCAGAAAAGTTATACTTCTTCAACCTCAGTATCATCCTCCAGAATACAATGTCCATGGATCGAGAATCGACCATCATCTCTCCAAGCAGCTCACCTCCCCAAAATTAGCTATTGTTACTAGAACCTAGGTCCTTCTCCTCTTAGTATGCTCAGAGGATGGGCAGACTAATGACCATGGGTCCTCAGAGGTTTCATCCACCTGAGATTTTTCCTCTCCTGAGTGCTAGCGGTCATTCTCTCCATGAGTTGGAGAAGGTATCTTTTTGGGCCTTCTATTCCCTACAAATTTCTACTTACATACCTACTACTCAAGGGTGGGAATAGCGCAAAGCCACAAAAAGTACTACAAGTTACACATGCACTAGTACCCCATCGCTATTCCCTAAACATTGAATGGGAGGACTTAAGCCCAAGGTTAAATGTGGGGAATAGCTCCTCCCACAAACTCTATTTAACTCCCATCACTCACACATCTTCCTTGCTTAGAGAGTGTTTTTTTGTCCACCACCATCCCCACATCCTCCTTCTCTGCTGCTCTTCTCATCCTTGTTCATGGGCCTTCTATTCCTTACAAATTCCTACTTACATACCTACTAGTCAAGGGTGGGAATAGAGTAAAGCCACAAAAAGTACTACAAGTTACAAAAGCACTAATACCCCATCACTATTCCCCAAACATTGAATTTTAGATTACATTGATCACTGTAATCCAACCTATTCATGATGAATTTGGAGGAGGATTTCCTGAAACAATGTGCATACAAACCACTAGTTTATTTTCGTTACATTAAGGATTTATTTATAGGTTGGACAGAGGGTACCTACTCACTTAAAGAATTTCATCAGGAACTTAACAACCTCTTCCCATCCATCAAACTCACCCTGGAGTACTCTGACACTAGTGTGAATTTCTTGGACACCTCAGTTAGCATCCAGAATGGAACCTTGCAGACCTGTATTTACAGGAAACCAACAGACAGCTGGACAAAGGTACTTACACAGAGACAGCAATCACCCTAGGCACATTAGAACATCTGTTATGTACAGACAAGCACTTCAATACCACCATATCTGTTTGAGTGAGGAGGACAAAGGTAAACACCTGGCCACATTGAGGAAAAAAAAACATTTATTGGGCAGGGGCATTCCTTTAGAGAAATTCAGAGCAGTGGAACATGCCACACAGATACCAAGAGAACAACTACTACAATACAATACAAAGAAGAGAACACCACCAACTGGATGCCCTTGGTTGTCATATACAACCGAGATCTGGAGCCACTACGTAAATTTATTAAGGACCTCCAGCCAATATTTAGTGAAGATGACATCTTGAAATGTATTTTCCAAGAACTACCTCTTCTGTCTTTCAAACAACTACCTAATTTATCCAACTTGATTGTCAGGAGCAAACTTATTTCTGACCAAAACAACAGAACACTGGGTGGCACAAGACCCTGCAGCAGTCCTAGTTGTAAGACATGTGAGCACATTTACACTTCAAATTTTATCAGTACACCCCAAAACAGACAATTCATGGTACAGGGGAATTGAACATGTGCATCTCAGTATGCTGTTATTACTGTACATCCAATGCAAGAAATGTCCTTATACAGGCTATGTGTGGGAGACTGGACAACCTCTTCGGACTTGTATGAACTCACACAGACATGATATTAAAATGAAAAAGATTGAACATCCAGTGGGATAACATTTCTCTAATTATGATCATTCTTTCTCTGATCTCTCTCTGTCCTGATTCTCAAAGGACATTTCAAAAATACACTACATAGGAGAGCATTTAAGGTTAAGCCTATTTTCCTTTTAAACTTGGTGGAGGAGGGTATAAATCAGGACATGAGTTTCATGACACATTACACCATTTGAATTTTTTTTTTTAGGTATAATACATGGACAGATGTTTGTTTTTACATGTTTATATGATGCATATTTAGAGAATGGTTCTACCTAGTCTAGATGATTGTGCATTTATAGGTTTGTTTCAAACTGGTGGGTGGGGATCTCATGGGTTTTACATTTACACATGCTGATCTGATATTTAGTAGTAGAGAATGTTGTTTTTTAATACAGGCATATGTTGGTACACTGACACCATTAGGGCTACAGAGTCCAATTTATTAGGTGGTCTCGTTTCAGGTTACAGCTTTAATGTTCACAAATAATATTGACAAATTAACACACGGTTATGGACGGTACATGTTTAAACAGTGCAAGCTAATATTTATTAATGATATGGCTGATGAACACATAGTTACAGACAGAAACATATTTACCCAGTGCCAGCATTAAAAATGTAATTGGAGTAAGTCTCTAATTCCATGAAGGGCTTGTACACGGACACACACACACACACACACACACACACACTGTTAATTTTTTCTAGTCTTTATGAGATTTCACCCTTGGACAACATTGCATCTGCATAGCATTATTATTTTTCTGGCATTTGACCTTCACATTGCTTCCTTTCTGTGCAGCTTTCCTTATCTCTAAGTTGTGTATCCCAGCTAATTACTTCTCTAAAACTGATCAGTTAATCTGTGGCACTCCTTCTATATAACATTCCTTTTGTGATATTTGACCTACACAGAACTATAGTTTTTAAGAATGTTTTCTCATTTCTGGTTGTGTTCTTGTCTAATTATTTCATGAATCTGTCACATTCATGTGTAAAATGTTTGAGCTCTGGGTATTTTAAAGTGTACTCTTCAAAAACCTGCCATTTTCTTTCTGAAGAAGAACTTTGTGGGTTCGAAAGCTGAAAGTTTCTGTCAGTAAAACCTTATTGGTCCATTAAAAGGTTTTAAATCATCTATTTTTTAGCATTTTGGAAAGCATACCTGGTATGCAGAGAGACATTTGAGACTGAACTATTACTTTCCATGTGCTCATATGGGGGAAAATGTTTTTATATGATTCTACTATATGCTGTAAGATAAGCTTCTGTCCTTTTATGAAGTTGGAAAGTTATTAAGATTTATGATAGCTAACCTGAGTTAAGAATTTAGTCTGCATTGGTCAAGTTTTTGTTTTAAAAAGAATTTATTATATCCGTGCTGTGAACATTCCTACAGGGAAGGGGAGGAACCTTTAAATGTGCAGATTTTCTTTCATGTCTTATATAGACCATATCAGCTCAAATTGTGAACTGGAAACATTTGCTGGTGATTAATTTGCCGTTAGATCTAGTCTGTTATGGCAATATGCTGACTTTCATTTGTTACAGACTTTTATAACATGGGTAAGAACATTCTAGCCACTTGATTAGCTGAAAGTAATTTACAAGAGTGTAATTATCTGGCCATAATTACACTCCTGTACTTATTTCACCTGTGTACCAGGCTCTGCTACTGTACATCATCAATACACCTAAACTGGAACTAGTTTTTTTGTCTTCTACTCCTGTTTTACATAGAAAATATTTTCTTATTAAAAATCATAAAACAAACATTTTAAAAACATGTTTAAGTAGAACCCGTTATATGTGCAATAAGACACTTCAGGGATGTGTAATTTTGGTTAATAACAGCACTTTCCTCTAGTGTGTTTAAAGGCACTCTGCACAAGCGCCTTGTACTTAAAACATTTTAGATGTGCAATTATTGATTCATAATCACACATCCTGGCATGTTTTATTACATACATAATTTATAATCAGTTGATACCTTTCTGTCAGTTGAAGGTTAACACTGAACTGCATATTCTACTACCCTTCTATAAGTGATTTAGGATCCCACTAGCGATCCTCCTGAAACCGACGGCTTTCACCGCCGCCAGCAGTGCCCTATGGCCGCTACCTCGGCCGCTGCACTGACCCCTCCAGTCTCTATTGACCACCGTCCTGGAACTCTGAGCCAGATCCCACAGCAAGGGATCCTCCTGAAACGACAGCATTCGCCGCCAGCGCCCTACGGCCGCTACCTCAGCTGCTGCGCTGACCCCTCCAGTCTCTCTCGATTGCCCTCCTGGAACTCTGAGCCAGATCCCACAGCAAGGTATGAGTGCCTAAGACCACTGGAGCCTGGAGTCTTGCCGCTGGACCCTGATTGGCACAGCTTTACTGCTGGTGGCCTGTGATTGGTCCTGATGGCCTTAGGCTGCACAGCTATTGGAGCGCCTTTTCTCTACTGCTTTCTAGCTCTCCTAAGTTTTCTCATATTGGGTATTTTTAACAAACTGTTGTGTTTTAACTCTAAAACTGTGTTGAATCTGTTGTTAAACTTATCTGCCACTACAGTGTTTCTAGTCTGTAAAGTTGATTATAGGGTTCTGCTGCTGAATTCATGAGTTTTGACTGTACTGTTAATCCAAGTGTCTTCCTTTCTCTCTCACCCCTCTGTCCGCTACTGTAATCTCAGCAAGCAACCCTCACACAGCTTGAACCACTGTTGTCCTTCCCACACACTCACCAGGAATCCCCTTCCAATTCGCTAAATCTTTACTCTCTACTTTTCTTTTCTTGTTCCTCTCCCTCCTATTTTTGCACCCCTGTCTGGTGCGTGACTCCTCCGAGCACACGCTGTCACTACCATCCCCTGATCTTTAACTCCCCTCCTCCCTGCTCTTAATCTGCACCCCACATAATTCCTTTGTGTAATTCTTCACCCTGCCCACTGCCACTCCACCTCTGTTTGTCTCTCATCTACATCCCCGCCCCCCTGATGACAGCCTGCCATCAGCCCTCTGCCCCCCTACTGTTTCAGCCCATTTAACGTGGACTCTCTATCCCCTCACTAGGGATCCTCCTGAAACCGACAGCATTCACTGCCACCAGTGGCGCCCTACGGCCTCTACCTCGGCTGCTGCGCCGACCCCTCCAGTCTCTCTTGACCACCCTCCTGGAACTCTGAGCCGGATCCCACAGCAAGGTATAAGCGCCTAACACCACCAGAGCCCAGAGTCTTGCCACTGGACCCTGATTGGTGCAGCTTTACTGCTGGTGGCCTGTGCTTGGTCTGGACGGCCTTAGGCTGCACGGCTATTGGAGCGCCTTTTCTCTACAGCTTTCTAGTTCTCCTAGCTTTTCCCATATTGGGTATTTTCTTCCCACCCCCTCCAAGGCCACCTTTAAATACTCCCTCACCCCTCCCACTCTGGGAAATCTCCTACCATTGGGTCTGTCCCTGCTGCTTAACCACTCCTTCTCCCCACAAGCAGCTCACACTCACTGCAACTAGTGTTGTCCACAACAGTTACTGCACTCACACAGGAAAGTGATCATGCTCTGCCAAAACTGGCCTATTAAGTAACTGGTAATAGCGGTAGTGATTGTACTGCACTGCCCATGTTTCCCTGTTCCCACCCCGAATCATTCTTTCCTACAGTAAACTCCTCCAGATGACATGCACTACACACCAGAAATGACAACGGGTCCGCATGATGACAATGCCTCTGTTCCCCACACAACAATATGGCACATTGGATTCTTTCTTAAACTTAATGCAGATAGCCCCCTGCTGCACTGCCATCATGTGCTAGCAACCCACAATCAAACTGGACACACACAGCCCACTGGCATCAGGAGGCACAGAAGAATAAAAAACAAGATGCTATGCAATATGCTCAAAGCCTATCTCCTGAGAATCATCCTTATACTTCTCGTGCTCTCTGGTAATGTTCACCCCAACCCAGGACCAGCTGGTCGGACTGCGCATCCCCTGAACAGGAGGGAAGGGTCCCTCACCATCGCCTCCATAAACACCTGTAGCCTTATTAACGAGCTGGATAACCTCCAAACATGGATACTACAACACAAGCCTGATATATTCTCTGTAGTCGAAACATGGCTAAACCCCAGGATCCCAGACACTGCAGTTTCAATCCCCGGCTATCATATATTCTGACAGGACAGGCCTGCGAAACGAGGTGGGGGGCTGTGCCATCTACCTAAGGGACACATTTATTTATTTAGTTTTTGTTGACCGGGTAAGTGCACTAGGCAGATTCTGCCTATTTTCAGGCACGACCCGGGGGGAGGGGGATACAGATGAAATGCCAACTGACCTTGAACCAGAGTAAGCTGTTGGTGGTATTTTTAGTGTATGAGGGAAATTTGGCCAGGGCACCGGGGAAATTCCTCTACTCTTTTCGAGAAGTGCCATGGGATCTTTAACATCCACCTGAACTACCACCAGAACAGGCAGATGGGACCTCGGTTTAACGTCTCATCCGAAAGACGGCACCTCAGGAGTGCAGCACCCCTCTCATGCTGCACTACAGTGTCAGCATTTAGATATTAACCCAAGTGCCTGGTGTGGTGATAGACCCCACAGCCTTCTGATCTCCCGGCCTCAGAGACAAGTGTGCTACCTGCTGAGCCACTGACACTATTACATGGGACACATCATTCCCACTCCTATCCAAGGCTCCACATCTCAGATTCTCGCATTAAAGTGCTACTCGGGGCCCACAATAAGGGACTCACTGTAACCTGTTTACTTACCCCAAAGGAGCAAGCCAGTGGCTTCAACTGCTTCTTGGATTTTCTAAGAAGCTTGCACCACAAATCAGAGATAATTATTTTGGGCGATTTCAACATAAACTGGATCTTGCCTGAGGCCTGTGTGTATAAGGATGCTATCTCAGCACCTCACACAGATTGTCCCCGCCACCACCAGGTGCAACTATAGAACTGGGACATTCACTCTTCTAGACTGGATTCTGTCTAACCACCCCAAATGAATCTCTCAGGTTTCAGTAGTCCCTGACTCAATAAGTGACCACTCACCTGTCATCTGCTCCTGGGCAAACAAACTCACCAAGCCCCCTCCTAAGCAATTACACACCAGGGTACTCAAGCAGGGGCATCTCCAGCTGCTAAAGTCCCACCTATGCAACCTGGACTGGTCACCAAGTGATACAGCCAAGGATGTCAATAAAGCGTTGGACCTGTTCATCAACCGTTTCACTGCAGCCTGTGATATCTATGCGCCTCTAAAAAAGATCAAGGTCAAAGGTAGGGCAAACCCATGGATAACTGCAGAGCTAGTAACACGGCTCAAACACAGGGACCACCTCTGGTACTGTGCTCGAGCAACACCTACACAAGGGAACGTACAAAAATATAAAGCTGCCAGAAATGACTGCACTTGAGCGATTCGGAATGCTAAAAACAAATACTTCAAGGAGTTGCTAGCCAACTCTTGGGGATAACAGTAAAAACTTCTGTATTAACCTGAAAGAACTCATGGGCAAGGATCCAAAGACACAGTCCACTATGCTCAATATTGATGGAATACCAACACTTGACCTTGGCGCAATTTCCAACACTTTTAACAATGCATTCTCCAACCTTGGCAGTGTCCTTCCACCAAACTTCTTTGATGCCCCTTCACCCATCTCACCCCAAAACATTGCACTGCAGGTACACACAACTCCCCAGTTCTTCTTTAAAGAGATACCAACTCATGTAGCCAGAACCTATATCAGCAAGGCCATCTGCAAAACTGGGTACAGTGGAGACTCCCTTGACTTGAAGCTGATCTCGCTGGTCCTAGAAGAAATCCTTGCACCCATAACAAAGATCTTCAACCTCTCCCTTAGACTAGGGCAATTCCCCTCACTTTGGAAACTGGCCACCATCACACCTGTATATAAAAGCGGAGACAGGGCCCTACACACCAACTACAGGCCCATCTCACTCCCCCCCCAATCTAAAGCCCTGGAATGTATCATCTCGGACCAGTTAGTCGAATTCCTAGATAAGTATGAAGTTCAATGTCCAGAGCAGCATGGCTTCAGAAAGGGGCATAGCATCACCATTGCTCTGCTGGAATTTACAAGTTTCATTCATGCCACGCTTGACCAAAGGAACTGTATGGGGGCAGTATTTATTGACCAAACGAAGGCATTTGACACCATAGATCATCCACTTCTACTAAGGCAACTGTCTACTATTGGGCTCTCCAATGACGCACTGCAATAGTTTGCTAGCTACCTCGGAGGTAGGATCCAACGTGTTAGGATTGCTGGTGTCATCTCAGATGAAAAGCCAGTCCTCTCTGAAGTCCCGCAGGGGTCAATACTGGGACCCCTACTCTTCTCACTATTTCTGAACAACCTCACTAGCATCTGCCAGCAAAAAATTCTACTCTACGCGGATGATGCAGTCCTCTTGATAAGCCATCATGACGCCAAACTCCTGGCAGATCAGATACAGCTAGACTTTAAGCATGTTGAAGATTGGCCGAGTTCACATAAACTTGTCCTGAACCACAGCAAAACTAAAGTCACGACATTCTGTAATGCAAGGAGCTAGTTTAAATCTCTGCCCCTTTCCATCAAGAACTACTCAGAGACTTCACTCAAACATGTCTCTGAGTTCAAGTACCTTGGCATCACTCTGGACAGTACACTCTCCTATGCTCAACACATAGACAATGTTGCAAAGGCTGCCAATATAAGAACTGGCATACTGCACAAGTACAAGCACTGTATGACTACAGTTGCTTGTAGAATGGCTATTCACAGCTCTGTCACTTCCATCATAGACTATGGTCTTGCCATCTATGGGTCTGCCACTACAACTGCCCTCAGCAGGATCTCAGTATTGCTCAACAAAGCCTTCAGACTACTAACAGGCGCTTCACATCAAATACACACCTGTGACCTGTATGCCTAGGTAGGTTGGCTCCCCTTATACAGTCAAATTCAATACCAGACTAGCCTGCTATCCAAAAAGGTACTCCTTGGGCTAATGCCTCCAGGGGTTGAAGAGCTCCTTACCACCTACAACAGTACTCAGCATACACGTGGCACCCAACAGTCAATCTTCCAGGTTCCCAGGTGCAGGACCACAATGGGCCAGCAGGCATTTATGCACAGGGTGCCACAGTGGTACAACACCCTCAACAAGGAAGCACTTTCTCCAGCGTCTGCTTTGCTAGGACCCTTCAAAAGGAATCTCTGACACTATCTCACCTCAGCCTCACAATGTGACTGCCCCTCATAATTCAGGCTCTCTGTCTCCCTGGCTGTATCTGAACTGTGACCAGTAACCTCTTACAAATAACTGCCTCATGGCAACTGCCCTCCTGCCCCACCCTTGCCCCCCCACCACCTTACTCCTGCCCTTCACTAGTTCTTCATGCCACCTCCCCCACTACTGTACCCTATAGGCATCTGCCCCCCCTCCCATAATTCCGCTTACACCTCACCCTTCCACCCCTCACTCCAACAGAGGCACCTCCGCCTGCCTACCTCTTCCAGTTCCCCAAATACCCTGCACACACAATCTGTCTTTCCTATCATTTCTTTCTTGGCTCTTGCTACTCTGAAACCTTATTTAAGCTGCCCTCTGAAATCAAGCAACAATTTGTAATTGTAACTGTAATATGTGTTAAGACTGTTAATCATTGTTTACCTTTGTATGTATGTTACCCACCTCCCCTGACGTGGAACCTTTGTAAATGAGCAGTCTTTGCTCAAAGGTACTTGTAATCCTAGAGTTCAATAAATAAATAAAAAAAAAAGTCTGCAGTAAGATTTCTGTAATGTGACAATAGTGGTAAATGTAAGATGATTTCTTATTAATCTAATAAAAAATAAATACGAAAAACAAAAATGTAAACCGCTTCTAGGAAGGCCAAAGTTTATGTGTATATCATAACAAAAAAGACTGCATGCACCAAATACAAGTACGGAGGCCTGGAAGCATGCTGAAGTAACCCCCATCCACAAGTCTGGGGACCGTACTCTGCCTAACAACTACAGGCCCATCTCCATCCTCCCCCCCTTATCCAAAGCTTTAGAAAAATCGTAAACACACAGCTCACGGAATACCTTTCTAAATACAACCTTCTATGTCCGGAGCAACATGGTTTAAATCCTGGCCATAACACATCCACTGCCCTCCTGGAATTCTCCCATCACATACACTCCACTTGACAAAGGTCAGCTTGCAGGGCAGTTTTCATAGACCTTTCCAAGGCCTTTGACACGGTGTGCCACCCCCTGCTATTACACTCCCTGAGCAAACTGGGCCTCTCATCCGACCCCCTTAAGTGGTTCACAAGCTACCTTCACAACAGGATCCAAAGAGTCAAGCTAAATGGAACCTTCTCCTCCAACCTACCCATACTCTCTGGGGTCCCTCAAGGATCCATCCTTGGACCGACCCTTTTCAGCCTATTCCTGAACACCCTCCCTAGTTCCTGTTCCAGCAAAATACTACTCTATGCAGATGACGCTGTAATTTTAGCTACTCACCCGGACCCACTCCCTCTCCAAGTCATACCTAGCGCCTTCCTCCAAACAGAAAAATGGTTCAATAAACATCGTCTAGTCCTGAATCTAAAGAAAACAAAGTCCATGCTATTTTCACATCGGCAAAACACGCCAAGGACTTTCCCTTCACATCACCACCAGCATGCCCTCCCACTTGAACAGGTAACATCCTATAAGTACCTGGGCATCACCTTTGACTCGCCTGACTTTCCATGCCCACCTCAAAGCCCTGTCATCTGCCATGAACTCCAGGCTTTGGCTTCTCTACCGCCACAAAGACTGCCTCCCTGAACCAGCCTTAAAACTAGCCATCACCTCATCGGTGTTATCGCTGGCTGACTACAGGCTCCCAATTTACGCTGCTGCCGACGCCACTGCCTTATCTAAAGTCCAGACCGCTATTAACAAAGCCTGTAGGCTCCTTACCAGTGCCCACAGCAGAACCCACACCTGTCTGCTCTACTCCACCACAAATATACTCACTCTTGAGGAAAGACTGAAATATCAAACCTGCCTGCTGGCCAAAAAATCCATGTCAGGCCTTTGCCCTCCTGGGGTCTGTGGACCCTTGCAGCTGGCTACCCGGTCCCTGCCTACCCTCAACTCCTCCACTGCCACCTTCATTGTTCCCAGGGCCAGGACCTCTTGCTGCTAAAGATCCTTCCATCACTTGGCCCCGCATTGGTTCAACTCCCTTCCTGAATCTCTCTCCAAGATCCCGGGTATTGGCTGCTTCAAAACCACCCTCCGTAAGCATATTATTGACAGCCGATGCTGTAAATGCTTGTAGCTACCTAAACCGGTCCCGCCCTAGCCCTCCCAGCCCCCTGGCACCGTTTTTTTGGTACTACATAATTGTCTAAGACTAATTGTTAGTTGTGTGATGTATCTATTGCTTTGTAACAATGCGTGTAACTTTACACATGTTTGTACCAGTATAGCTGCTGTCTGTAATCTTCAAGTGTGTTTATGTATCTCACCAGTATGTTCATCCCTGTCCCAAACTCACTTAATTGTTGTCTCCCCCCCCAAATGATGAGGTACCTTTATAAACAAGTCCATGACTCAAAGGTTGTAAAACTGATTTCTCCAATAAATAAAAATAAAAAAAAAAAACAAGTGCAGCAGCCATTTTCACAGCTGCAAACAGGTATAACAAAGGAGAAGCACTGAAAATGCTAAACCAGTGATAGGGAAGTCAAAGATTATAAATATATATATATATATATATATATATATACGTCAAAAGCTGGAAAATTCCGTGTTAGGGTTTGCAACCCTAACTCCCCACCCCCACAAGCAGCAAAAGGACAGGACCACACAAGCAACCACAGACAGCCATAATCAGGTAAGACAAACATATAACTGTTTCCAGATGGCACAAATGCAGTATCACTGATTTGCTGCTTTCATGGATTTGTATCTTTGGCATACAAACTGCAAAATATACACACTCAGTTGTCACTGTGGATATGAATACACGATACTGGTGGATGCGTGGAACATTCTCCCAGCATAGGTGGTGGGGGCAAAAAAAATAACGGGATTCAAAAAAGCATGGGGTAGGCACAAGGGAACCGTACTGTTAAAGAATGAACTGTGGGGATGACATCTGCATATCTAAGTTTTCAGATAATACTAAAATCGATAGGCTAATAAATACTCAGAAGGATGAAGCAAAATTGCAGGCTGGGTTAACGAGGCTGGAAAACTGGGCAAGGGAACATAAGCTGAAGTTTAATATGGAAAAGTATGCAGTAATGCATTTCAGTCAAACAAACCCAAAGGCTTGCTACCACCTAAATGGTACACCCTTAATAGAAATCACAGAGGAAAAAGATCTCGGCATTAAGATCACTAATGATCTTAACTTTAAATACCAGTGCAATGCAAGTGCCAAGGCTGCCTCAGATATATTATATTGTATTAGAAGGCATATAAGAAGACAAGATAAAAAAGTTGTGATGCCCCTTTATACCTCCCTTGTGAGATTGCATCTGGAATATTGTGCCTAGCTGTGGGCTTCCTATACTAAAGTGGGAATTAATATGCTGGAGCGAGTACAGCGTGCTGCAACTAGGATGGTGACAGGACTGAAAGATCTGACACATGAGGGTAGGCTTAAATCCTTGGGATTGTATTTCTTAGAATATAGAAGGCTGAGAAGGGATTTATGCATTTTATATTCGGCTTTTCATTACAACAATCTATGAGACTGCTGGGTCTAAAACTCCAGGAACAACATTATAATACCAGGGCCCTTACATTACAATGAAAAGGGGACGTAGATGTAACACTATGTGAAGGGCGCATTGGTATAATCAAAAAGTCATAAACATTTGGAACTACCTCCAACTAGATGTGGTTGGTAGTAAGTACATGCCTGAATTTAAAAATAAACTTGACATTTATTACGCAGGTTCCAAGACAAAATTTTCTCCCTGATGTCAGGGGTGAGCAGTATATAGATCTGTGGCCTTCATTGCTGATAACTATCTATGATGTCTATGAGAAAGGGGGTGGGGGAGGCATAGATCAAGTATGGTCTGTGGTGTTACAGTAGGTAGGAAAATGACAAACTAGGTGGGCAAAGCAGGTCTTATCTACTGTCAGATTCTTTGTTTTTGTGTTTCTATACTGAAATCACCACACTGCTTCTGTATACAGAAGCAGAGGCCCTTCCAGCCAGTTACAAACCCATTATATCCAAATTCCAAGACCTCTTTTCTCTACGTCCCTATGGGGCCAGCCTTACTGTATCAAAGAGGGTCCTGTGTCTCTTCAGCCAGAGGTGTAAGACATGCACCAACTTCTTGCTCCAGAAGAGCAGCCCTCTTGCATATAGAAAACCTCTGAAGAGATACAGGACCCTCAGAGGGCTCTGCTTCTCCAGACAAAAGTAATGTTGGATTTGCGATTTATTATAATTTTTATCTGAGGGTTTACCTACTATTATAAAATTAGCAATAAAAGTTCTTGCAAAAGTTATACTATGCAACACAATTCAAATTTATTTCACAGGGTTGTACAAAGCAAACACGTACATCTATACAGCATTCCTAGATTTCTCCTAAGCCACTATATAGTTAAACACTCAAATACAAATATTAATACATTTTATACCTGTACCTTGAGATATTCTGCCACCTTGGCTACTGCCACATGGTATATGAATTATACTTACATTGGTGGTAGGATCAGTGCAGGAGGAACATCAAGGCATCACTGTGCCCAACTGCATGACAACTTTGATAACAACTTAGCCTATATATATATATATATATATATATATATATACACACACATATATATATACAGTATATATTTATATATATATATATATATACACACACACATATCTATATATCTCTGTATATATGGTTTTGGACAAACAGACCATCTCTGCATAACACATGGCCTCATAATTAGCTCACATGGTAACTTTCCTGTTTGGTATGGAAAACACCTCTTAAAGTGAAATGCCCGCCATCTACCCCCCAAAAAGATAGGTTTGTTTCCTAACTTTTGAGGAAATAACATATAACCTTGTCAGCTTAAATTCTAGGGATCGCATGAGAGTAGCCCTGTTCCCATATTATTATATGCTGAGTATGAGGTAAAATATATATCTGGGTTTTATACCATTGTTCTGAGTAGCAGTCTTTTTCTGTTTTTCCACCACAAAGATCACAAAGGCCTTGTTTTTACTCTTAAGTCATGACCCCTTTTAATGACCCCTCAGTGGTTAAAATGTGCCTATGAACGAATGCTGTGTATGTGTGAGTATGTGAGCCTTTTATGGCTAATTTAACATTAAAATACAAAATGCTACTCTATCTCAATATGCTTAGACGTTGAGCTCATAAAAGAGAATCTGACTTATTCCAGTGTGTTCATAAAACTATACACATGGGACTCTTAAGTTATATCTACTATATAGAGAAATCTAATTAATATATTTGTCTAAAGCTTAAATGTTCCAGTATTTATATGCATACATATGCATACTGGACTCATGCAGTTTAACTACTAATGCTGACTGTCTCAGCACTTATACCATGTGCTCAGCTCATAGGTTTTTATTAATGACATGTTCTTGCCATTTATGACCTCTTGACCTCCAAGCCAACAAGTACTGCTGCACGTTTTGTATCATGGATGTCGCAGCATCTGTGTTTCTGCACCCAGAGTTCAGTGTGAATGTCTTATACCTGCAGCTGCAGAAGCACAGGCCCATCAATTGTGTATATGTTTTACATTATCCATGGCTACATGAGACTACAGAAAGGCTGAAAGGACTGCATTGCCCACTTAGCCTGCCATTTTCCCACCTGCTGTAATACCGCAGACTCTACTTGATCTCTGACTCCCCCCTTTCCTTACCACTAAGGTTCCCTTATGCCTACCCCATGCATTCTTAAATCCCATTACCATTTTTGCCCCACCACCTATGCTGGGAGGATGTTCCAAGCATCCGCCAGTATCATGGATTTCTATCTGCAGCCACAACCATTGTATGTTTTTTGTCTTACCTGAAAATGGCTGTCTGCGGTTGCTTCTGTGGCCTTGTCCTTTTGGTGCTTGGGCGTGGGGTGGGGGGAATTAGGGTTGGAAACCCTAATGTCGAATTTCCCAGCTTTTGATGCTTTAATACCAACCCAAACAGATGCATTAATGTAGTTTTTTTGCAATGAATTTCCTTACTTTTTGAGATAGTGTAATCATAGCCTTATTTGCCTGTGTGAGCAGAGGGCCCTCTGTGCCTTGCACTCCCACACATACATAGTTTTTGAGATAGAGTAATGGTATCTTTATTTGCCTGTGAGAGTGAGCTCCTATCTCTCCATAAATACATATACGTATGTAACTGTGGAAGGGCCCTGTGCTTCCACTTATAGAACAGCAGTGACCAAATTGTCAGCAGAGGCATCTCATTACTCCACCTCATGTACCAGGTACCAAACATTTTCAAATCCCTGCCAAAACATAATTCCACACAACTGCAAAGCCATTCCATGCCACAGGTGTGAAAATACATTTTGACCAGGATTTGAGAAATGACAGATGTGACATTAATTTGGTGGGGTAATAAGAAGTCTATGTTGAAAATTTGAGGTCAAAATAGTTAAAATTTCTGAAGTTACGAGAGTATGCAGCAAAATTGCAACAAATGGTTATAACTCCGCCATTTTTACAGATTTTTGACCCTACATTTTCAACATAGCCTTCTTATGACACCATCTCATGAACAAGATCAGGTAAAAATTGTCAAATTCTGCCTGAAGGATAAATTCGCCAACTGACTGTGAAATCACCTTTCATGCGGTAGTTGCATAATTACAGTCACATTGTTCATGAGATGGGGTCCCCAAAATGCTACGTTGAAAATTTTTGGTCAAAATGTCAAAAAATGGCAGAGTTAAGCATTAAATTTCAAACCCCCATTGAAATACACTGAATAGCATTTACCTTAATTTCTCATATTACAGTTGCCGGTTCCAGTAGCAAAACAAACGTGTCTTCAATTGGGAGAGGGGATCTCGACCCTGTTACCTGTTCAGGTAAGTGAGGGTGTGTGTGGATGTGCTGGGAGGTGTGAGGTGGTGGGTGTTGATTGGGAGGTGGGGGGGTGATTGGTGAGGGACTTTTTTTTTTCAGCACAAAACAAATTAAACATCAAGGGATGGTTTTCTGTTTTGCAGAAATGGATGGGGCACTACTAGACACCAGGGATATTGAGGACAGCGATCAAACAATGGGGGAGGCAAAGGGACCACTGAACTACCAATGATGAATAAAGGGAAATATATATATTTTATGAGGATGGCGATTAAAGAATGAGGAAGGGGGAGGCACTAGACTACCAAGATTCAGTGTTTTATTACCAGGGACAACGATCAGAGAACACAGAAGGGTGGACATTTTATGCACCCGTGTGTGTGTGTGTGTGTGTGTGTGTGTGTTTTTTTTAAGTTTCATTAGAGCAACCAACTTGTACAGTACATGAAATTATTTTAAAAGGTCTTACATATTACTTTAAATACCTTGCAAAACCTGAAAATGTGCACATCAGTGTGACTACTGAGATGGATTTGCCCTTAAAAGCTGCTTTCTGGCCCAGGTAAGATTCAGAGACCTGTCTTTAAGAAATTGTCAAAACAGATGATTTACAATTAAAAACAAAGCTTTGTGTGTAAAGGCCATCTTTTTCCCTGTCTTCACTCTGATATGAAAACAAGAGTCTTGTCTCACTTTATGTGAAGCATGCTTTTGCAGGGCCGTGACTGGAAGTTAGCATAGCACCAGTTAGATCCTTGAATCTCAGTGTTGATGAAAGTAATATTTTCTGTTAATTTATCTCAATACCTCCTTAGGTGGATACTACCGTCAACGCCGGGAGCGTGGGGGGGGGGGGGTGTAGCATTGCAGAGTGGTACAGAGGGAGGTGGGGAGCGGAAAATGACAGCATATGAGTATCACCTATTTTGCTAAGGGCAACAACCATTTGTCAATGCCGAACGTTTGCTTGCTGGCATTGGCGTTGGTAGAGTAGAAGTTACACAGCTGCATAATAGGAATGACAGTGAAGTATTGAACTGAAGCCAACCCCACCACCACCCTGCAGAGAGTGACAGGCATTGGGGTGTGACTTTGGGTCATCAGGCATAACGGCCACGCCATTTCACCACACCCTACCCTGCAGACACCGACAAGTGTCACAGTGTGCCTTGAGGTCTTTGGCCCATATCACCCCATTCCATCAGGAAATATGGTGAGATGGGTGTGGTATGGGAGAATGGGGTGAACTTTGGGCGAAGAGTCCAAGGCATACCTCGATGCCTCTCACTGGCTGCAGGGTGTGGAATGGTATAGGCATTACAGGCAAGAATCCCAAGTCACACCCCTGATGCCTGTCATTCTCTACAGGGTGGGCGTTATGGTTGAAACCCTAACACCTCAGACATTCATTGGTATTTTCACTCCAAATTTTCAACATATTTTTTTTGAGACCCCCACCTCATGAACAGTTGCAATATCAGTTTGTTAGCCAAAAGCTGCTTTTGCACAGCGACTACGGCATTTAGCACCACAGGTGCAAAAACACATTCCGAACAGGATGTGAAAAATGACAGCTGTACTGTTCATGGGGAGGTGGAAAAAATGACAATGTTGCAAATCTGCAGTAAAAATATGAAAAAACTGGTGAAGTCATGGCGTGCATAGAAACTGTACAGCGCACACCCGTAATGTAATTAGTTTGGGGATTTTTTACAGCAGATTGTCAACTCAGGCATTTTGGTGCCTCCGATCATGAACAGTGTCACTGATTTTCTTTATCTGTCCCGAACAATGATTTCCCACAGCGACCACGCATCTCTGCGCTGAAAGTGTGAAACACATTTGACCATGTAGTGAAAAATGACAGCTGTACTGTTCATAAAGAAGTGTGGAAAAATGCCACTGGTGAAAATCTGGACTGAAAATATTACAAAGTCATGAACTTACGAGGGTGCGTGGAAACTGCACAATGCTCACTCATAACACAGTCATTTTATGAACTTTTGTCACCAAATTTTCAACATAGCCATTTTAAGACCTCTGCTCATGAACAATGTAACTGTGATTTTCTTAATCTGTCCCAAACATTGCTTTCGGACACCGGACTGCACCATTGTGTGCTAAATGTGCGGAAACACATTTTAGGCGACATGTGAAAAATGGCAGCTGTACTGTTCATAAGGAAGTGTAATAAAATGGCAATGTGGAAAATCTGGAGTGAAAATATAGAAAATTTGCGAACTTATGAGCGTGCGTAGGAGCTGCGCAACACATGCTCGTAAAACAGTCATTTTTAGGAATTTTTCCACCA
Source organism: Neoceratodus forsteri (assembly GCA_016271365.2). Lineage (NCBI taxonomy): Eukaryota > Metazoa > Chordata > Ceratodontiformes > Ceratodontidae > Neoceratodus > Neoceratodus forsteri. The sequence goes on along the minus strand of CM057459.1, from coordinate 1,277,620,889 downwards.
AGTTTTCAACATAGGCTTTTTGAGAGCCCACCTTATGAACAGTGGCAGTGTCATTTCATTACGCAGTCCCAAAAGGTGATTTCGTGCAGTGACTGTGAAATCACCCTTCAGGCCAGATTAATGCCATAACAGTGAGAGCATTCATGAGAAGGGGTCCCAAAAACCCCATGTTGAAAATTTGGTGCAAAAATTCCCAAAAATGCCTGAGATATGCAGCAAAGTTGAAAACCCTATCTATCCCATTATACAGCTTACCGGCATTTCCTCAGTTCGTGGTCAGCTTTGAAGAGTGCAGACGTGTTCCTGGTCTACCGAAGCTCATTGCGCAGGTGTCCAGAGGTAAGTATGGGGTGAGGGTGTGTGTGTGGAGAGGCAGAGTGCGCAGTGGATGGGCGCGAGTGGGGGCAGACACAGCGAGGGACCATTTTTGAGTTTCAGGTTTTTTTTTTAATGACGACGACGAGGGACGTTTGCCACGCTGGGGTGGGCTCCCAGCCTGGCAGAAGGATGGCTGGTTGGGGGGATGTGGAGCCGATGGGGGATTGAGCACCCCCGTCGGCCATAGCATCTGTTGCCACGCTGGGGTGCGCTCCCAGCATGGTACCCTGTACTCTGGGGAGGGGTAGACAGTGGAGCCGACGGGGGATTGGGCACCCCCATCAGCTGTATGACGTGTAGCCACGCTGGGGTGGGCATCCAGCGTGGCATATGGAACTGTGTTTTTGGGGGGGTAGCAGCACAGCCGACGGGGGATTGGGCACCCCCCCGTCGGCTATACAGTGTGTGTGCTTGGGGGCTGGGGCCGAGCACGCAGCATGTGTGCGTGTGTGTGTGTAGGGGGAGTGCACATGAGCAGGCAATATCTTATCACTGCTCACCGAAGTGTAGCTCCCCCTTTCAACTGTATGCCGCTGCATTTTGGACTGCTGTCATAGACAGCTCAGCAGGCATTGGAGAACTGCGGCCGCATCTGCAAACACACTGACTGAATTGGAAGAGGGCTGCCACACCTCCGAAACTTGGATGATGGCACTATGTTTCTTGCACATGCGTGCAAGCAAACATAAAAAGGCAGGGTGAACAGTATCAAAACACCAGGCGCATAATGTTGGCTTCACAACAAGTTTGTTAATTTTTCCTCATGTAAGTTATCTGTACATTCTTGATGGTTCCTGGTCTAAGAACCCTGGACCATTAATGAGTCAGCCTACTGTCTTTAACTTTTGTTTGCTAAGCCTATGAAGCGGCATGCCATACATTTTGTATGGAAGACCTACAGTATAAATTTAAAAAGCATTTCATTTTTTTGTGTTAGCTTGATATGCCAGCACCTCTATTTTATATTAAAAGTCATTGTGTTTGGCTGGCCCAGTGGTGCTGAAGATTGAGGCACTGGATGCTACACCTCACTCCACACTGGGGACCCGGGTTCAGAAGTGGACTCAGGTCACCGGGGGTCAGCAGGGGTGTAGAGGGATGGAGCGTCCAACTGACTACTCTCCCTTTCTGGGTTGGGGGGATCCCAGTTGTCAGTGCATTTTCGGCCCCTGGCGGAGGCTGGGGGTCATGCACTGGCAACATTCATTGAGGACTGAGTTGGGGCACGGCGTCGGGAGGGAACACATGCAGACACATGTGCGCTCCCTCCCTTGGCACCATTGCACACCCTACTCACGCAAAAGGGCAGAACAGGGGAAATCATCTGGTGACTAGTTGTGGCAGCTTGATGGCTGTCCTACAGTGCACCTGGCTCTGGGGGGACATCACCGAATACTGGATCCTGACCAGGCGGAGATTTGGGAGTCTCTCTGCAACCCTGCTACGGGGGGGGGGGGTAATCCACGGCGGTAACAGGCGAGGGTCCCCAAGGGAGCTGGGGGGTGGCACCGGATGGTGGCTGGAGACTAGGATACGCAGAAGACTGGGGCAGACAAGGAGCCAGGTAGGAAAAAAACAAATAGCAAAACAAAAAAAAATCATTGTGTTTCTTTAGAAATTTGCCACCAGGAGAATGGTACATCCACTGAGACACCTCAATGTATAATTTTTGAGAATTATGGGTTCATAGTTTTCTCTGTTTAGCATAATATTACATGTACAGGTGTGTGACTGGGACTAACATTGTTTGTGGTATGAGACTATTCCAAAAATTCAGACCTGAGCGTTGAGAACTTAATTGTGTTTTTTGTTGTTGTTTGTTTGTTTAACTCTCTTAGGCATTATTTTCAATACAACACAAGTGGCAGAATGTGGATAAGGTACGTAAAAAGCATAGTATGTATAACATCAAAAATGACAAAAGGCAATGCAGATCAGTGGTTAAGAACAAACACCCAGTTTTGAATGGCACCACCACAATTTTATGACACTGAGCAAGTCACTGGACCTCCCTATTTTTAATCCCCTTCTGTCTCTCTCTCTCTCAGTTCTAATAATAAATGTCGAGCAAGTATAACCATGCAAATGAATCATGTAACCTACTTCTGAACACTTTGTTTGCATGTTTCACCTGAGTCTTTCAAATTTTTTTTTATTTTACCATAGAGCTAAACAGTGGTAATGTGCTTGCATTTTATTAGGGATGGAAACCACTTGTTCCAGCCGTGAGAAGCAGTTTTTCATCAGCAGCCACTTTGGGACCAGTGTCCCTTGAGTGGGTCAGGGTTTAACCCCACCCCATCCCACTGCAGATTAACCCTTTGGACAGAAGTTTGTTGTAAACTAAAGTGTACTGATGGTATGAATCAGCCTATCCTTGGTGGCATTATGAGGATGCATATTACAGTCTTTTTTTACAAAGTAACCCATAGCCACACCCATGCATGCATTCACATATGGATGGGGGTGGGATAAAGAGATATATTTTAATCTTCTCTCAGGATTTAATACATCACTGAAATGTTTTCTAATCATGTGATCGAATGAAGTCCTCCACCCCTCACAATCCAAACCCATTCAGCATTTATACCCTTTTTCACAGAGATAGTGCTTGCATAGGATATGAAATTAAGATAGGACAGGGTGCAACAAATAAATCAGAAACTTTCTTTACATTTCCACTTCAGTTTCATTTTGCTGAAACCAGTCGACACATACAAAGTGCAGTTTAATGAAAAGACACAAGCAAAGCAGAAAAGCCACTCCATGGGTAGGGGATGATTCATTCCACCAACACACTTTAGTTTTCAATGAGCTTCTGACCCGGGGTGAATCTACAGTGCAATGGGGTGGGGCAAAACCCTGACCCACTCAAGTGACACTGATCCCAAGTGGCTTCTGATAAAAAACTGCATCTCATGGCTGGAACAAGTTGCTTCCATTCCTAAAATATTGCAAGCACATTACCACTGTTTAGCTCTATGTTAAAAAAAACAACAACAGAAAGACTCAGATGAAGCATGCAAACATAAAGTGTTCAGAAGTAAGTTAAGTGATTCATTTGCATAGTTATGCTTGCTTGTTGTGTATGCATATGAGTTCCAGGTCAGCCTGATATTTTTCAAACAATTTTCAACAGACAGCAATGAAATTACCCCCCCCCCCAAAAAAAAATAACAATATTCAGAAACTGTTACTACCCAGTTCAATGCACTAATTTACCGGACATCCATCCCCCTTTCATCCAAATACCTCCAGAAAGAGAACTACATATGCATGAAGAGAAGTTACCAGACAATCAAGGACAGTTTTGTGAAACTGTCTGGATATGTATTTTCCAGCAATCGAGGAAACTCCACAGCACCAGGCACCACAATGTTTTAATAAGATTTAAATCACCAGTGACAGCACAAGAAAAAAAACACACAAACACAGAGACTCGGTTTCAGCTGTGGGCTGACAATCAATTGATAGGGTGATCATCTCATAGAATCTGATCTATTCAGTGGCTTTTGAGAATGCTGGCTCTTGACAGCATGACTTAAAACTGTTAGTGTATTACAAATAAATTGTGTCTCTCATGAAATCACTGATTGACTCGAGTCAATCAACAAGTCAACTGTACTGCTGCATTAAACCCAAGTGCAGAGCGAGCTTTCAAGTTGTATAAATGCATTAAACTTGAGATCCCCATTGAAATACATTAAACAGCATTTACCTCAGTTTCTCATATTGCAGTCACTGGTTCCAGCAGCAAGATGTCTCTTTGATCATGAGAGCGGATCTAGAACCTGGTACCTGTTCAGGCGAGTGAGGGTATGTGGGGGTGTACTGGGGGGGGTGTGGGGTGGTGGGTGGTGAGTGGGAGGTAGGGGTTGGGGGTGATCATCAAGGGACTTTTTTTCTGCACAAAACAAAAAATTAAACATCAAGGGACAATTTTCTTTTTTTACGAACAGGTGGGGCAGGGTGGGGGGTGCCACTAGACACCAGGGACATTGGGGATGGCAATCAGACAATGGGGGAGGCAAAGTGACCACTGAACTACCAATGATGAACACATTTATATATATACATACACAGTATATATATATATATATATATATATATAGTGTATATATAATGGGGATGGTGATTGGAGAATGGGGAAGGGTGAGGGACTACTAGACTACCAGAGTTTAGTGTTTTATTACCGAGGACAGTGATAGGAGAACATGGGAGAGGTGGAAGGTTCACTAGACTACAAGGGCTAATGATGATCAGAGAATGGGGGGGAGGGGAGGGACCACTGCAACCCCCCCAAAAAAATCAAGGGATGGTTTTCTTTTTTTCAGGAATGGATGGGAGCGTGGGGTGCCAATAGACACCAGGAACATTGGGGATGGCAATCAGACAATGGAGGAGGGCAAAGGGACCACTAAACTACAAATGATGAAATAAAAAAAATATAAAATACAGGAATGAGGATTGGAGAATGGGGAGGGACCACTAGACTACCGATGTTCAATGTTTTATTACTGGGGATGGTGATCAGAGAACAAGGGAGGGACTACTAGACTACCAGGGCCAATTAATATGAACATCGGGGACAGTGACTGGAGAATGGGGGACAGGGGAGGGACAATTGCAGTCCCCCCAGAAATGGGGATATTACTGTTTGAACACAAAATTTTGAACTATTATGAGTATAAATGGTTATTTACCATTCAAACAGTAAAGTTCAAATAATAAATAACAAATTGAATGGTAATTAGTTAGCGAGTGACGGGGGATTTGATTTTTCAGTTACAAAACATACTTGCCATGGAGCTATAATAATTTCAAGACAAACATGTAACTAAGCATATTACTGAGACCTAAATACAGGTGTTGTACTGTTCTTAGGGTGCAGTAGCTGTGTACAACACCATTTTGAAAATTGTTAGAAAAACAAGATGGCGGAAATCACGAACAGTATTTTCTCTGAGAATCAAACAGTAAATTAACCATTTGAACTGTTATTTACTGTTTACTGTTTTCATTTACCTGCCTGTCTTGTGGCTACCACAAAAAATCATTATCATTCAAAAACAATAATGTATTTTTTCACCAAACCCATCCAAAGGCACACCCTTGGCATACACCCCATCATCCGTACAAATTACATATGAATTTTTTATTTCATGTAGGCGGTAGATGTTAGCAAAAATTCCCATATTAACTTTTGGGGAAAAACATTTAATTTTTACTATTTTTGCCACTTTATATCTCAGAAACCATACAAGATGCTGTCAGGAAACTTTCCAGATCTTGCAACACTGGCAGAATGACAGCACAGGCCAAATCTTGGGGCTATTTTGTCAAAAAATGCCAGTGTTATTAAGATGCAAAACTGGGATTTAACATTGAAGTGCTGTACCAACCCTAATTATAGGGGCACTATCACACCCTATAATATATATATATATATATATATATATATATATATATATATATATACTGAAAAGAGCATAGTATTAGAAAATCAATATATATGGTATCTTATACAATGGCAAGAAAGACTCCTGGCTTATGAATGGTCAGTTAGCCATCACAGCAGGGATATTATCCTGGCATAACATCCCTGCTGATTTTTTAGCCTGATTTGATGCATTGTGCTCACATCTTCTCTTAAGAAACAAAAATATTTTTACACAGTAACAAAAACATTCTTTAAAATTTTTGTTATTTTTATTCTGTATAAAACAACAAGCCATTGTATAACAGGAATAATGCCCTCCAAGGTGGGTGTTATGCTGGGATAACATCCTTTCTCAGGTGTTGGATGCCTTCGGCCAGTGGCCACGGGCCCAACCACCCGAGGAGGGATGTTATCCCAGCATAACACCCACACTGTTGGGCATTATTCCTTTAGTGTAATACCCAGACTCGGCTATAATATCAGGGAAACAGAAAGTATTAATGAGGGAAATCCTAACTTATCCTGTTTTTTGCACCATGTCTCTGTCTGATGATTTGTCCCACATTATTAAGACCAGTTTTCCCTACATTTTAAATGTCTGCCCTGTATTCAACATTTCAGTGACAAAATGTGAAACGATATGCAGGGTCTGCACTGCAGCTGGTGGGTTTTATCCTAGCCTCACCTTACTTGCTCCCTCTCACCTCCAAATCTCTCAACTCTACTTTCCCTAGACACCACTGCAGACCAGATTCGCAAGTGACCTTCCTTACATCCATAGCTGCCATTACTGGCAAGTGTAGGGGTCCCCAGCTCTTCTAAATAGGCCATGCCCTCCACGCCATCCATACAGTCCCACCCTTATCCCACCCAGCGTGTCCTTTCATCCTAAAAACAAAGCTTTGGAACATGTATGACACAAAAATAAACCTTAATAAAATACATAATTTGAAAGGTTAAAATAGGCACTCCTGGGGTGCAAAGATCATCCTGTATACAAATAGCGATCATATAGTGTCATGCCTGTGAACTGTTTCCCCATGGCAGATAAATAGCCAATGTTTAAAAAATCTGTTGTTGTTGGGGCAGAGCTATTAAAATCAATACTTCAAGAATGTCATAATGTTTCATATTTCACAAGCTCCTTAGGTTTGTGTATTCCACTCCTCAAAGAAATCCGAGCTGTGCCCCTGGCTTACTTGACACTGTATGAAAACATCCAGAAGTGCAAGTCTCTGGTTGATCACAAGGTGGGGGCTGAGAGTGTATTTCTCTGCCTGACTGTTCATTGCCCTATGGGTGGTAGTGAGAGTGTAGTGAGGTGCTTGTTGATATCAGCTGTTGTGTGTGCAGAGCTAGGACTGCTTGATTGACCATTAGCTGTTGTGGTATCCTCTGGTTCAATGTGGGGGGGGCAGAAAGCGGAAGAGAGGGGGTCATGGGGTACAAAACTAAGAGGCACACTTTGTATGATGGCATTGTAGTCTATTTTTTTCTGCTGGGGCAGGAAGCAGTATGGGAGCACAGCACGATAAATGTGCAATAATCAGAGTGTTTCTTGGCTTACATTTTTTCCTGCATAAGTGATCTAAAGTTACCATTATAATTGTGTGGCTCAGTTGTAATTTACTTGTTGTATTATTGTGATGTAAAAATCCCATGTTTACTGAATAACGGAAACAATTTACAGCTCTATTGTGGTCGACACCCTGCTGACTTTTTCCCTCAGAGGGGATAAAACAGCAAAGTTCCACTTTTCTGGTTTTGCCCATGCCCAACAGAATGTTAAAAAGCAGTCTGCTTTCAGCATTGAAAATGGAAAGGATTCACTGAGGGAACCCATCATCTGTGTTCTAGTAGCGAACGTGTCTGACCGGGAAGGGCCCAGTGATATGTTTCTTCATTATATGTTGCATTTTTACACTTTAGTTAGTTTTATGACTTTACATTGAAGCAGTCCTTCCTAATTTTACTCCTGGAACTAACTCAGACTTTTAATTTCACTTCTGGAACGGAGTTCCCCTGTGTTCCCTCTCAGTCAGTGTCAGTGGCTGAGAAGGTAGCACACTCGCCTCTGAGGCTGGAAGATCAGAGGGCTGTGGGTTCAGTTCCCACTTCTGGCACTTGGGTTAATATCCCAGTACTGACACTGTAGTGCAGCATGAGAGGGGTGCTGCACTTCTGAGGTGCCGTCTTTCGGATGAGTCGTTAAACCGAGGTCCCATCTGTCTGGATTGGTGGTAGTTCAGGTAGATGTTAAGATCCCATGGCACTTATCGAAAAGAGTAGGGGAATTTCCCCAGTGTCCTGTCCAAATTTCCCTCATTCACTAAAAATACCACCAACAGTTTAATCTGGTTCAAGGTCAGTTGGCATTCATCTGTATCCCCCTCCCCCGGGTCATGCCTGAAAATAGGTAGGATTTGTCTAAGGCACTTACCCGGTCAACAAAAACTAAATAAATAAATTTGACAGAGGGATGGTATTTGGGTCTAATGGTTTGATCACAGGTTTGGGAACCAGCAAGTTCTGGTCAAATCCCACCAGAACCACTTACTCTCCATTTTCCCAAGCAAGCTACAGTAGCTAAGTGTAACAGCAAGGTCTGAGATATCAGGAATTAGTATGGTGTTTTGAAACAGGTTAAACTGGGGTTTGCTCTCCGTCTATTAAGAAGCAGGTGCTGAAGTACACTTTCCCAACAAAACTATTGTACTCACTTTTTCATCCTTTTTGGCCCTTCCCCAACTGCCACTAATTTTTGCACAAGATATTGTACATAACAGTGTGGATCTAGTTTGTTTTATTCTGATGGAGAAATGTGGCAGCTGTGTTAGTCCAGTCTATGATATAGAAGAAACAAAATATGTTGCAGATGATAATATTTTATTGGACTAACACAATTGTTTTTGAGGCTAGCTTTCAAGAGTTACAACTCCATAGACGGTACCACCCACCTGTAACATACTATTAGCTATTTTTATTTTCATCTGCTGCATTCTGATGCAAAGCAATGTAATTACTCGTATTATGGTCCTGGATTGGTACAGTTCCTTGGAGTTCAGAGCAACAGAGGGAAATTCAAACCAGAGCTCAGATTTCAGTTTACATTGCCTCTGTCTGCATACCAATGTAAACTGGAGTCATTATCTTAATGGTAGTTTGCTCACCTGGTAAAGGTGATTGTGGGGGTACACATCTCTGAGGCACTACACCCGTCCTTACACATGGGTTGTGTCCACCTGATAGGTTGCTTGATGCACATGTGACTTCAAAGAAGTCCGACCCCCTTTCCCTGTGATGCTGCCTCTCCAGGATCAGTTTGAATTCTTCCAAAGCTGTACCTAATCTGTAACCAATAACTCTTGACTTGTTAGTAGGCAGCATAATGTTTCCTGATATGTATCTTAGCATGTTAAATAAATTATAGTAGAGGCATTTGTTATGTTTTACCAACAATTCTGTGGCTCATGTGGGTCGTCTCTTTATTTCTTATTCATAGAAATCTAAAATTTCCAGTCCATACAGCATGCTGATTGTTACGTCTTGAAGCTCATCTTTGAGACCTTTGTCTCTGACTGACTACCTGGGTGGGTTATGGAGTGCCTCAGAGATGTATACCCCCACAATCACCTTTACCAGGTGAGTAAACTACCATTGTGGGGGATAATCTCTGAGGCACTCCACCTGTCCTTACACATGGGTTTCGATGTAAAAAGCAGTACCCTAGTGAGAAGGGTGGGTAGTCAGTCCATTATGTTATGTTTGACCTTGCTGCTAGCAACACTACTTAAGTAAAGTTATTTTTTTTCTTCCAGGGCTACATCTACCCTGTAATGTATAGTGAATGTGTGCATTGATGCCCATGTAGCGGCAGCACAAATTTTCTCTATTGTGGCCATGTTTCTCTCAGCTCATGATGTGGATATTTCTGTAGTGGAATGGCCTTGATTTTTGTTGGTGGTGTATGATTTGAGGTCTCTGTGATGGGAGACTTAAGCCAATATGCGCTGTATGTTTGCCGTTCTTGTGATGTAAGTGGACATTAGTCTTCTCATAGCTAGCAGATGATGTTAAGGGTCCCTATTTACCTTGTCTGCAGGCATATAGACAGGTATTTCAATATCCTGTTTGGTGTGAAAAAGTGTGCATATTTTAGGCAGAAAGGAAGGAATCAACTTTAAAATGATCTTGTCCTCATGGAATACCAGATAAGGCAATCTGTGGGATAATGCTTGTAGTTTGCTTATGCACCAAGCTGAACATATAGTGACCATAAGGGTTAAGTGTTTGCCCTTGAGTGGTAGTGACTGTAGAGGTTCAGATTGTGAGTTGGTCATTGCCCAGGCAGTCTGTTGGATAATGGCTCATATTTCACTTATGCATCTAGCTGAACATATAGTGACTATAAAGATTAAGGGCCAGATATTCAAAAGGGTTGCACCATGCGCAATAGGGTTACACCTGCGCAAGTCCGAACTTGCTCCATTCTGCGATATTCAGCAGGAGGCAGTTGTGCCACTGAAAACGTGCTGAGCAACAGCACAATGCAAATGAATGCATGCTGAACTGGAGGGGGAGGAACCATGCATAAACTGCACAGCCCGATATTCAACTGGGCTGTGCAGAGTTGTGCAGGCACAACCCCCAACCTGCACCTACACAACTTTGAGCCAAAAAAAAAGGCTCAAGTCGAGGGCCACCCACAGGTGAGCTGCTGCATTGCAGGGTGCAACACAGCAGCTGCCACCTGTGGCTGGCCAGCAACCCACTCCCTGTGCCTTCCCTGCAGCCCGATCACAGGCTAAAGCATGTAAATTCCCCCCCGCCACCCCACCAGCCCGATCGCGGGCAGCAATGTATCTCCCCGAACATAGCCCTGGTGGTCAGTGGATAACCCGATCATGGGATGTGCAAATTAAAACCCCGAACATAGCCCTGGTGGTCAGTGGATAACCCTGATCGCGGGGATGTAAAAATTAAACAAATGCCCCCGAACATAGCCCTGGTGGTCCAGTGGATAATCCTGATCGCGGGATGTAAAAATTAAACAACTCCCCGAACATAGCCCTGGTGGTCAGTGGATAATCCTGATCGCGGGATGTAAAAATTAAACAACCCCGAACATAGCCCTGGTGGTCCAGTGGATAATCCCGATCGCGGGATGTACAAATTAAACAAACCCCTGAACATAGCCCTGGTGGTCCAGTGGATAATCTCGATTCGGGATGTAAACATTAAACAACCCCGAGACACAGCCCTGGAGACCTGCTGTCCCCACCCACCACTCACAGCCCCACCACCCCTGCTCCCCGCGCAGCATCACCACCACCGCCCCGCCGCCGCCGACTGACTGCCCAGTAGGGCTGCCGCCCATTAAGTGCGAGCAAAAACCAATAGGCGATACAGCCCGCCAATCGATACAAGGCAGTCAGATTTGATGAATGAATTCATTCACAAATCTGAACTGCCATCCAATAACTGCACAGTAACTCACTCGCAACCAATGGTCGTCGGCAACAGTGGACTCTTCACCGCCCCGACTGCGGGGGCTGGTGGTGAAACCAGTGGAAATGAAGTGAAAATTCTGCGTCACTAAAGGGATGTGTTCGAAAATGCTTCTACTCCAGCCCACGGTGAAAACTTTGGTCACCACTGGACCATCAGGGATGTGTTTGGGGGTGCTTCTACCCAGCCCGCGATCGGGCTTTTCAGTCCACTGGACCACCAGGGATGTATTCGGAGGAGGGGGTTGTTTTAAACTAATGCATCCCTCGACGTGTGTTGGTGGGTGGGGGATTTCAGCTATGCCCATGATCAGGCCAGTCAGGGAGAGGACATTTCTGCTGTTGCCCGCGATTGGGCCAGTGGGGGGTGATGGTGGGGATTTTCACTCTTTTGCCCATGATCGGCTGCAGGGGGTGTCGGTCCCCGACAGCTGCTGCCTGGCAGGGCACCAGGCGCAAGTCCTCGGGGATCGGCGCACCTGCATGCTAATGGCATGCAAATGGGGTCATAATCAGATGCAAATGCCCCCCCGTGCCTTGCATGAATTATGGCCCCATTTGCATGTCACCTTTTGAATATAGGAAATTTGCACATGGCACAATGGTACTTGTGCCACCGCAAGTTGAATGCACCACTCTGACCACTTGCAGTGGCGCAAGTTCCACTGCACCATGCACAGTGGCTATGGCTGGGGGGTGATATTCAAAGGAGTTGCTCAAGGGCGCGGTTCCTTTGAATATCGCTCTGGCCACACCCCTGCACAACTATTTTGTGCAGTGCAAGGGCTTGCGCCACAAAATAGCGCAGTTTGAATATCTGGCTCTAAGTGTTTGCCATTTAAGTGATAGTGACTCTAAAGGTTCAGATGGTGGGCTGGTCATTGCCCTGGGTACTAAGTTGAGGTCCCAGGGAGTGGGCCATTGTTTTATCTTAGGATGTAGATTGGACCAATTGCTGCCACTTGCACTGTTAGGGATGCTGGAGATAGTCTTTTATGCAGACCTTGCTGAAGGAAGAGAAGTATGTTGGGCACTGTGGCCATTAGAGGTTGTTATTTATTTATTTTCCTTTTCTTCTCACCACCTGTGGAATAATCTCGAATATCTCTGATATTTTGAGGTAATGGGGTTTCTCCATAGCATTGGTGACCACTGGGTGATATCTCTCTCTTAACAGTCTCTCCTAATCAGGAGCCAGGCTGTTAGTTTGAGATTGTTCGGACTGAATTGACATACCAGTCCCTGGGTGAGACTATCTTCCCTGAATGGTAGTGTCCATGGGTGGTCTAGTGCCATTGTCACTATCATGGTGAGCCCTGTTCTCCTGGGCCAATGAGGGGTGATGTTTATCACCCAGGTTCTGGTTCTGCATATCTCTTTCATACCTGTAGTATCAGTGGAAAGACGTAGGTTACCTGGAATGACCATGTAGCTGATAGTACATCCACTCCCATGGATTTGTGGTCCCTGAAGAGGGAGTAGAATCTGGGGCACTGATTGTTCTTGTTGGTGGCCATTAAGTTTATTTCTATCAGTCCCCAATGTCTGTTGATCATTTGGAATATGTTGGAATGAATCTTCCACTCTCCTGGATGTATTAACTGGTGACTTAACCAGTCTGCAGTGGTATTCAGCCTGCTTGCCAGGTGTATGGCTGATATGCTCACCAGATGTTTTTGTGTCCAAAGAATGAGTCTTGAGCCTCTCTTTGCATGGCTCTGTTCTTTATTCCTCCTTCTAGCCTGTTGATATAGGAGATGATAACTTGATTGTCCGAACTCATGAAGCAATTTCCCTTTTTCCTGACTAACCTTGTGAATTGCAGTGGCGCACAGGATAGTGTCCTGATTTCAAGAATGTTTATGGCCATTTTTTACTCTTGCATGTACCACTTTTCTAGGCTTCCCAGTGGAATAGCCACTATGAAGAGGTTACTCAAGGGTGTATGGCATTATTAGCAGGTAAACTGCGTAGGCAGTGTGCCATTAAGATGTGGGGATTAGCTTGGGTAGTGGGGTAGGAGCTGATGTGACAAACCCCACCTTCATCACTGTATTTTGCACTAATGGCTGTATCTGATCAGGAAAACACCATATGGATGTTAGTGTTTGTGTAACCACCTCCATCTCTGTTTCTAGATCGGAGTGTGTTTCTGAATCTGGCTGTGGTGAGTGGGGTTCTGACCCTGCCGGTACCTAACTTTATTTCACATGGTGTTTTATACTAGGTATGCCAGCTTCGGTTGATTATTTTGGTGGGGAATTGTTGCGGTGTCTAAATCCTGCCCAGCAGAGGATTTGGGATTGCAGGTGGCATATTTATTTGTGCCTTGTCTTTTGTGTTTTCATAGGTGTCCTTCTGGTCAGATGGCATGGGTGCACCTTCTTCATCTGATGCATACAGTATGCTTAGTTGTTTTGGGGCTAGCGGCACACTGCACTGGCTGCAGCTCTTTGTTTTAGCTATTGTAGTAAGTTGAGAAAGGATACATAGAGAGAGTGGTGTGTGGGAGGATTAGATATATTGTTTTATTTATTATTTTTCTTAATTCTTCCCCTGCACAGTAATCAATAATGTTCTGCACCAGAACAGGCTATTGTTGTGCCTGTGCATTAAAATTACACTGTCCCTATACGATGGCTAGAGTGAGTGGGGGTTTCAGTGTTATGCTGTCTTGCCCACAGCTGTGGTAATAGTGCAGCCCCCAATGTATTTTCCCCATTATTAATTGATTTTCAAATCGTTGCCTTTATATTTAATTATTTGCATTGTGGTCTGCTGTTGCAGATCGGTTGGTGCTTTTAACCAATTCCCTCTGTGCTGGTTGGACATTTGTGAGTGTAGTTGCACTCTCTACAAGATGGCGGCAGTGACTGTCAGCCAATCTACACTGCCTGGTGGCTGCCTACACCCTTAATCCCACATAGATAAGAGGGGAGTGGAGAGGTTATCCGAGATCACAGCAGCAAGTCTCGTGATGATATTTGTCATGGCTGCCAATCTGGAAAAGCATGTTAGGTTAGTCCCTCAATGTTCCTCCTCCTCATGAGACCTACTTTGTTTGTGGTATTTAATTCGGGTAGATGATAGAGGAGTTTCCTCTACCTTTTGATAGAAGAAGGTGGTGAGTTTAAAAGACGTAATGTGCCACAAAAAAGTTTGAGGTGAGGCACAGAGGGACTGAGAAAATGATTTAGAAACTGTTGTGTAGTTATGTCTTGAGTGAGCACTTCAGGTGCTACTATGCTTGTAATGGGGAACTGTGGCACATTACTTAGTATTTTAGCAGTCCGAGATGCTGGCAGGGTACTCCTAATGTCCTAAGGTGGCCACTTGCTCATTTAATAGTGGATAGACTCTGGAGCTGCTGGCAGGGTCTCCAGGTCATCTGGCACCTTAATAAAGTGGTATGCTTGTTCTGGACAGCATGTAGGGGGACTCAAGAGTATATGCCCATTTCAGGAATGAGAGCCTTTAATTATTGTGTAGCCTCTGATGTACTGTGCTCCTGTGGCTGTAGAATCTATTTGGTCATCTGTGAAAGATCTCTGACAATACATGGCTCTGTTAGCATTCTTTAAATTTCAAAAATGTGATAAATTATGTTGTTCAAGGCCTTTTTTTATATAAAATTAATGGGGCTAAGTCATGCTTTCACATTAGTATGCATTACTTTGTCATACACAGTACATAGTAGCTGCTCCTTAATTAATATGTGACTGTGCCATTAAGAGAAGGAAACTGTGGATATCAGTAAAAAAAAAATGACTATTAAAGTACACTATTTCCCAAATAGTTATTTTATTGTAATTAAACCTCCTTATATATTGACCCAATATAATACAGCACTGAGTTTTATTTATTTATTTATTTTATTTTAGTTGTTATTTATTTATTTATTCTTAATTTATATTTTATTTATTCTGGCCCCTTTTGTATGCCTTGGTATTCTTTGAGATAATGTAGGCATGTGCCTTTAAAAGGGGGGAGGTGGGCAGGATGTCTTAGCTAATTCTTGCCTTGGGTGTGGCAAACTGAGAAAGAATCATTTGCATTTTCTTTTTTTTTTTTTTTGCTCTTTAAAATATGTTCTAGGGACATGGATAAGTTGTTCAATCCACACTTACTGGCAGGTTCCTTGCCGCTTTAAATCTTGCCAGAAGGTCTTCAAGCTGGCTCCTCCCACCCACCCGGGTGACAAAACTCTCAGCTCCACCCCATGACACCAGATCTTCCTTATTGCTTGGAAGCTCAGGTTCCCTCCTTTGCGCTCTGCGTTTTAGGCCTGGATCCTAACTCTTCGGTTAAACCAAAACTTATCTTAAAGTTTACAAGACTTCAGTCTTTTTCTTCCTTCGCGGCTGTGATGGACAAGTCGACTCCTGGATTTTGGCGGTGCCCTTGTGGGCAGACGATGTCCCGGACCGCTCTGCACTCCATGTGCATTTACTGCCTTGGGCTTGAGCACTATTCATAGGCCTGCAACTTGTGCAAGTCCTTCTTGGCCACAGTTCTTGAGGATCGCACTGCCAGATTGCAAATTGGGCACCCCGAGAAATGTTATCCTCCAGTAAAGTCGAAGGAGGCCCACTGGGCAGTGTCTGTGGAGGTGGGCTTGGCTGAACAGCTCGAACAAATGATCGCCCTCGAGGAGGAGGAGGCCCAGGCCACATCAACTTCTTCTTTGGTCGCGGCATTTATCCCACTCTCTTTGGGCTCCCCTTACATGGCTTCATCAAGGAGCTTTGTCAATCCCTCTCCACCATGGGAGAGGGCCCTTCGGGACATTCCTCTCGGTCCATGAAGAAGGACTCCAAGGGTAAGTCCCACTGTCGACGTTCGTGGGAGTGGGAGAGGTCCCCTTCCCTGGATAGTCGACACTCGACTTCGGTCGAGGTTGCGGCTAATGCCGCTGGCTTCATGGTGTCCCCATCAGGTCAGCAGGCTGAGACACCCGTCAATGCAGTCGAGATTTTTCTTGACCCATTGAACAGGCTGTCGACTGGAGAAGTCGACAGCCCTTCTTCACCGGTTCCCCCGGTAGAAACCGAGGACTTTCCTGTGCCTCCTGTGCCAGAGTCCCCGGTTAAGGTCCCTGAACTGATGGAGGAGTGGGTTTCCCCCACTCCCTCTCAGACCCAGCCTCGGAAACACCTAAGGTCTCGGTCTTGGACCTCTTATCGGTCCAGCCAATCCCGCCGAAATTGACGGTCTCGGTCTTGGCACCGAGGAAAGAGGTGGTGCTGCTCATCCTCGTCTTCATTCTCTTCAGAGGATAGGCTCCGGCACAGATTGCATCGGCGTAACAAGGATCTGATGTGGCAGCAGCTCCTTTTGACCAGGAACAAGCTGACTCCATCGCCTTCTCCGGCCATTAAGTGGCTGTCACCAGAGTGGCCAAAACAACCCCTTGTTGTTTTTGAGGAGCCGGAGCCGGCATCGGTTTGTTGGCCGAAACCAGCTGCACCACCCACTGTGGTGGAACCCCCGCCTCCACAACCTAAAACTGGTGCCTCGACCAAGGATTCTCGTTCGGGTCAGGGTTTGCCCCATCAGTTGTTGGTCACCCTCACTCCCAATCGACCTCAGCAGGTGGAGGGTGGCTCAGGCCCTCGGCAGCTGTTTGCAGACTCCTCGGAGTCTGACAATGATTCCTCACTGTTCTCCAGGCCCCTCGACCTGGAGTCCACTGGGGGTCAGTCAGTGGACAAGAGCCCATCCTTGTTCCTGGGAATGCTTTGGCTGTTCTCAGAGTCTACTAGAATGAAGCTCGAACCTGTTTCAAAGCGGGCCAAGTATCCCCTCACAGAGATACTGGACTGAGGGGAGTCCCCCATGGAGGCCTTTCCAGTGGCTGAAGCCATTGTTGGCCCAGCTCTGGAACTATGGCAGTGGCCAGCTTCTTGTCCAGCACCTTCAGCCAGGATGGCCCAAAAGTATGCCGTTCCCACTGGTTCACTGTCTGGATTCTCAGAGTGCCCCTCCGTGGAGGGGCTTGTGACCAGCAGTGTTTTCCGGTGCTCCGGAAATGCTTGGGACGTGGACAAGCCACCTGATAAAGAGTCCAAGAAACTGGGCTACTCTGGGCATAAAGTCTATGCAGCATCCTCCTTAGGCCTTCGTCAGGCCAGTTCAGCCTTTCTGATGGCACACTTTTCACACGCCCTTTTGAGCTCCCTGGACGAGGTGATTCCTCATCTCTGGGCTGACCTCCAGACAATGGTCAAGCAGGTGCAGGATCAGGGAAGGGTGGTGGCTAAGCAACAGCTCCAAACTGCCTTAGACATTGGAGACTCTTGTGCCCGGTCAGTAGCGGCCACAGTGGCCATGCACTGCAGAGCTTGGCTGCGGATCTCCACTTTCACAGCGGATATCCAGCACAAGCTGGCAGACGTCCCCTTCCTGGGTACCGACTTGTTCGGTCCCAGGGTGAAGGGTCATCTGTAGAGGATCGAGAAGTCCAATGCCACCTTGGACTCGGTCACATCTGCCTAGAAGGACAAAGGCCACCAGCAGCAGGGTAAGCCCTTTTGGCCTTCGGCCCCTGTGGCACGTCTGTCCCAGCAACACCAGCATCAGGGCCAACAGGCTTGCACTTGGCACCCCAAAGCCAAGCCTGCAGCTTCCTCCAGCAGGAAGCTGGGAGGGAAAGGTCCAGGAGATCCCTTGGCCGGCCCTTCCTCGAAGTCTGCCCAGTGACTGGTTGAGGGTGTCACCCCCAACCTCATCACTCTTCCCCGGGTTCCCCTCATGGGGAGATGGCTCCATCACTTCCTTTCCCCCTGGTTCGATATCACCATGGACCGCTGGGTACTGGAAGTGGTAGGAAAGGGTCTGCCTCTGGAATTTGAGCAGGCTCCATCCTATCGAGTTGTCACCCCGGGGGGGGCTACGGGTTCCTCAGCCTCTCTGTTGGCTCATCGAGCTGACATTGCTCTGCTCCTCCAGAAGGAGGTGATTAGGGAGGTGGCAAATACTCCACCAGACCCAGGGTTTGTGTCCAGGTATTTCCTGGTCCCAAAACGGACGGGGGGCTGGTGCCCCATTCTAGACCTACATGACCTGAACAAGTTCCTAAGGTCTCGAACCTTCAGAATTGTCACTGTGGCTCAGATCATTCCATCCTTGGAATGAGGCATGTGGTTCTGTTCTCTGGACCTCCAGGATACATTCTTTCATGTCCCAATCTGTCCGTTCCACCAGCAATTCCTCCACTTCAGGGCAGAGGGGTCCCTTTACGAGTTCCGGGCCATGCCCTTCGGCCTCTCTTCAGCTCCCAGGATCTTCACGAAATGCATGGCAGTGGTGACAGCATTCCTGTGGTGCTAAAGGGTCCGGGTGTACCCTTACCTGGACGACTGGCTGATTGCAGCTCCCTCCAGACTAGAGGTGGAGCAATCCAGGGATCTGGCCCTCCAAGTCTGCTCTCAGATTGGCCTCCTCATCAACGAATCCAAATTGGAACTCGTGCCAATGCAGGTGATTCAGTTCATCAGGGCAGAGCTTGACTGTCCTCGAGCCAGAGAATGGCTCTCGGCAGACAGAGCCAAGGTTCTTTCCTCCTTTGCCCAGTCATTTCTGGTTGGGCAATTGCACCCTGCCAGGGACTTTCAGCATCTCCTGGGCCTCATGGTGGCCTGCACCAGTGTGGTCTGTTGGGCCCGCTGGCACATGCATCCCCTTCAGTGGGACCTGGCATGCCAGTGGTCACAGCACTCCAGTCCTCTGGACCAGCCAGTGATAGTGACCCAGCAGATGGGGAATGCTGTCCAGTGGTGGACTCTAATGAGTGACACCTCTCTGATGTGTTGGGGTGCCCATCTGGGGGAGCTCAGAGCGCATGGTCTCTGGTCCCCTCAGGAATCTTGATGCCACATCAACCTGCTGGAGCTTTGAGTGGTCCGACTAGTCCTCACTGCCTTCGCTCCATTTGTACGGGGTCAAGTAGTCCAGGTCCAGATGGACAATACCACGACCATGTACTACCTAAACCACCAGGGCAGGACGCAGTCTTTGTCTCTGTGCAAGGAAGCTCTCTGCACTTGGTCTCTCATGAGCAGACTGGGGGTGGATCTCCTAGCCATCCATGTGGCAGGAGCCTCCAACACTCTGGCTGATGCCCTAAGCCAGATAGGTGCTGCATCTCACGAGTGGTCTCTCCTGCCGGAGGTAGTACATGATCTGTTCTCCCACTGGGGCACACCTCAGGTGGACCTGTTTGCCTCCAGGGAGAATGTGAAGCTGAGGCTGTTTCATGCCTGCCTTCCTCAGCAGGGCTCACTGCTAGGGGATGCCTTCTTGAGGCCGTGGACCCCGGGCATCTTCTATGCCTTTCCCCCATTTCCCTTGATCCACAAGGTGCTTCTCAAGGTGAGGAGGGACAAGGCGCAGGAGATTCTGGTAGCCCCAGACTGGCCCCGCCAGTTCTGGTATCCACATCTCCTCAGCCTCAGCTCCAGGCTCCCGAGGTGGCTTCCAGCCTGCCCGGACCTGATTTCAGTCAACCAGGGGAAGGTTCTCCAACTGGACCTTCAATCCCTGCACCTGATGGCCTGGTTCCTGAGCAGCTAGAGTACCAGGCCTTGGGTCTTTCCGACGAGGTCCTTAATGTTGTTGAGGCATCCCGTAAGGTCAGCCAGGAAATGCTTGGCCTTCAAATGGAAGAGATTCTCTATTTGGTGTCAGGATAAGGGTTGGACCCTTCCTCCTGTTCCTTGGCTAGCATTCTGGACTACCTGTGGTCTCTTTCTCAGCTAGGGCTTTGGTTGATGACCCTTAAGGTGCACCTGGCAGCCATCTCTGCTTACCAGGTGCAGGCCAGGAAGCAGTCGGTTGTGCAGGAGAAGGTGGTCGGGTGCTTTTTCAAAGGCCTTGATCACATATCCCCTCTGGTGCGAGAACCTCCACCTCCATGAGAGCTACTGCTGGTACTGGCTAAGCTCATGGGCAAGCCATTTGAACCTATGCACAGGTGTGATATCTCTCACAGAAGACGGCCTTTTTGGTGGCTATCATGTCAGCCAGAAGGATGGGAGAGCTCCAGGCACTTTCCATCGAGTCTCCCTATCTGGTCTTCCACAGGGACAAGGTTGTCCTGCGCCCCCACCTGAAATTCCTTCCAAAGGTGGTGTCAGAGTTTCACCTTAACCAGGTGTTGATTCTGCTGGTGTTCTACTTCAATCACACCCCAGAGGCCAAATATATGCTCCCTAGAAGAATACTCTCTTATTACAAGGAGTGGATGGCTGAAGTTCAGGGAGAGGTTCACCAGCTGTTTGTAACCTACGCTGAAGCCGCACCTGGCAGACCTGCAGCCAAGCAGACGATATTCAGGTGGGTCACCTCCTGCATAGACCTCTGCTACAGGTTGGCGGGCATGGAGCCTTCCAAAGGGATAAGAGCTCATCCTACCTGCCATACTGCTGCATCGGTGGCTGCTTCCAGGGATGTCCCTATCCAGGAAATCTGCAGGGCTGCTACCTGGAAGTCAGCACACACCTTCATTAACCACTATCACATGAACCTTGAGTCACACTGGGATGCTGGATTTGGGACCTCTGTTCTCCAGTCCTTATTTCCCAAGTAGGGGGTATGCGCCTTGCCTCCCTCCTCCCGGAGAACTGCTAGGAGTCTGCCAGTAAGTGTGGATTGAACAACATATCCATGTCCTTTGAAATACAGGTTACTCACCTGTAACAGGAGTTCTAGGAATGGTATATGTTGTTCATCCACACGACCCACCCGACCTCCCTGGCTTCGATGCACAACCTGGCTTCCAGCGGGCTAGATCTGGCGTCATGGGGTGGAGCCGAAAGTTTTATCACCTGGGTGGGTTGGAGGAGCCAGCTTGAAGACCTTCCGGCAAGATTTAAAGTGACAAGGAACCTGCCAGTAAGTGTGGATGAACAACATATACCATTCCTAGAACTCCTGTTTTAGGTGAGTAACTTGTATTTTCTTCAGTTGTCCTTCATGGTCAGTGTTAAAAGTTAGGAAACTTAGGCTTGAGAAGCTCTACAATTGTTAGCTCCATTCTCCATTGCAAGATATGTTGGATTTAGTCAAATCTTGTTTGTTTATCTTCCTCTGAGATGGTGGCCAAGATCTTGTGAGAGCTGAGAGTCAGTCAACTTGAAGTTGTTATGGAGCAGGAACTTTGGAAACTATGAAGAAGCATGGGGGATGGTCATGCTGTTTAAGAAGCCATAAAATAACATTTGAGTGGCTCCATTTTGGTCCCTAGACCTTCCTTTTCTCTGTGGGAGTGTTTCTGGAAAGAAAATAACATGAAATGGTTGCTGGTGCTTTTATTTACTGCCACGGAATTCAAGGAATGACTGAATACAGCATGGGAATTTTAAGCACCTTCCAATGCAAGGAAACTTTTCTGGATGAGTTTGTGAGTACCTTTTTACAAGTTAGTGATGTTAGTGAGTCACCATGTTCTTCTTGGTGAATAATACAACTCAGGAACCACTGGCAAGGGAACCAGGTTGATTATTTATTATATTACCTCCTGTAAATCATTGCATAGATTCTGTGTTCACATATGTGGGTCAGACATTGTTTTTAGCTCCTGGCACTGTTAGCATGGGTGTTCAGGTAACTATTAATCTCTATGCTCGTACGATGCGATAATGTTCATAATTTGAATACTGTGCTAGCAAATTCTCAACTAATATTTTTCTAGACAACTGATGCTTGTAGAAGCCGTAGTGCTAACATCTCTTAAGACTACCAGTTTTGCAATTTTAAACAGTTGCATATCTGCTAAAATATACTCTGGAGCTGCTGTGTTGAAATATTTTACAGTACATCTAAACACAGGTACCACTAGCGGGGTGCCAGATTAATTTTGCAATAATGTCATCATTTATTGTCTGCCCCACAAAATAATCTGTTACTGTGCCCAGTCAGTCAGTCACTGTTTAGGCATTTAAAAGTACTTATATTCTATGCTCATATTATTATGTTAGCAGTTGCTTTCAGCTCTTTTGATATCCAGTTCTCTGAATAATGTAGTCTTCTTACCTTCATTTTAGCAAACTTAAATTTTATCAGCACACTGGAGCTGTACAATGTGCTTGAAGTATTCACTTGCTGCAGCAACCAAACTCCATATAGGAGTAGTTTTAAATATATGTGGGTCAGCACTCCTATGGCTGCTAGCAGGAGACATAGGGTGTTCCCAATCCCACCAGAGTGTAGTAGTGGGTGCAGGCTGAACTGGGACCGCTAGCAGGGATCCCAGAAATCTGCAAACTGCAGTCACGAGTGCTTAATTCATCTTAGATTCACTGAAAGGGAATCTTAGGCATCTGGTATGAAATTTATGGGCTTGACACAATACCCTGAGTTGATCTCCTGTAGTGTGCCTCTGGCAATAATTTAAATGTAAGCTGAGTGATTGTCTCTGTGATTTCTAGTCAGATACCATGAATTGGTTTTGAGTAGCACAAAGGAAGTTATTTTAAACAACAAACTCTCTCTGGAATCTAGATTGAGCCATATATTTTCGTGATGTAATTCCATAAAATGCTTTGCTATGCTAGCATATCCTAAGCTGCCAAAAAAACTTAGATATAAAATTGTTAAGCCTGGTGGCCTTACCTTTTGTTGATATTCTTGAAATAACTGCTTGGGAGCTGTTGGGATGTGGCCGCAACCTATAGAAGCACATCAGAACTGATCCTGGAGAGGCAGAATCACAGGTAAAGGGGGTCGGACTTCTTTGAAGTCACATGTGCATCAAGCAACCTATCAGGTGGACACAACCCATATGTAAGGATGGGTGGAGTGCCTCAGAGATTATCCCCCACAATGACCAACTGCCTATCTCATTATCTCCACCTTGTGTCTATTCTTTCAGACAGTGCAGTACATACTATGGAAGTAAAAAAAAAAGTTGTTTCTGCTATGTCAGATAAACATTAGTTGATGGAATTGTTCTTCAGTCACTTGCCTCTGGTATGTTAAGTATTGTGTGTAGTCAGCAATATTCTTCCAGTGGCAGAGTGTGATGGGGGAACCTATCACTCTAAAGGACCGTCTCTTCATACTTAAAAGCTGTTGCAATAGTTCTTCTATTTCTTAGCCTAATCTATTCTTTACAATTTCTAGTCCATAAAGTTGGCCACCTGTGTGCACCCCCCCCCTCTTGACTGCGCTATAGCATCCTCTTTAATTTTCCTTTTCCCTCTCAGGTCCTCATACAAGAAGGTTATTGTGGTGACCTCTGAGCAGATGTAAAACAACAGGCTATGTTCTTCGTTGTTGGATTTAGTATGCAATAGCATTATGTCATAAAATAACTTGATGTATATGCCTTATGTGTATGAAACCTGTAAATGATAAAAATTCCACAGCACTAGGTGTTTTTGATAAAGGTAAAAAGTTACTAGGTGACTGTACTATAGAATTAAGTTACTGGGGTAGAGGTATCAGAAAACTCCTGTCACAGGGTGTGGGAAATAATCAGACGAGTCAGTGTGTCAGGATTTAAAACACACAGATATGTGACATTTATTTACAAATAGGAAAATAAATAATTGAACAACAAAAGAAATTGCAATCAGAATGACCACTTGACATCAGTGGTTTCTTTGAATACAGCCTTAGATCAATAACAACTCTGATCTTATACCTTCTGTATCGCTATTGTCTACCTGCACTGTAGACCTTCTCATTCCACATCCAAGGCTCATCTGATACAGCTCCCTTTAACAGGGGTTTATAATGGAGAGGCAAGGGTCACCTGGCCTGGTCCTTAAATTATACAGACAATTTTCTACTAAAGACATCAAACAGGTGGGAGGACCCAAGCCCAGTACTATTATAATAAACAACATTGTATAAATGCATATTTGCAGTTTTAGATCCCCTTGGAAGCTTTGAACACCATTTTTCATATTAAATTGGTCCCTAATGAGCTCTGAGCTCCTCCCATTTATATTTGATTGACAGCATGGTCCTATAAAACTAGACCAGAGAGGGCGATGATCTCCCTATACAACACAGTTTTCTGGCATCACAGATGGACAGAGGTCTGCCTAGGGGGAATTGGTAGGACCTGGAAAGATAGATTGTCCCAGGGAAAAAAGAAAAATACCTTTGTTTAACAACAGTTTCAGTTTTACAGGAGCCCTTCTGTCCTACCAGTACCAAAGACTATGTACAGGTACTCCTTTATGAATTAGCTACTGATATTTATATTGGGGCTGCTTATTTATTCATTATGCTCTGCCTAAATGGCAATGCATTTATTCCTACTGTCAGCTATAGAAGAAACTAGGAAAAAGTGTTTCATGCAGTACAAGGAGCGGCCAGCTGAAATGGTCAAAATGCTTCCTCAGCTGCTGACTCCTCTAACCTGTTGTACAAGCATTTCTACTTTTAAGTTTCCAGGAGCTTACTACCTGCAGACATTACCTTAGGTAGTAGTTCTTTTGTACACTTAACAGTGGCACAATATTTCTTTTGCAGCCCTGTGTTTTATTTTGAGGGTTGCTACCCTTAAACTGCAAACTGCTTCATAGACATTCCTGCATAGGGATATTTGTGTCTCTTTATATTTCTAGGGCTGTTTAGGTTGCAGCAGAGCAGTAGTCTGCAAGAAAAAGACCTACACTCGCTGCTCTGCTGTGGGACTGGAAAACTCTCTGTTCAGCCCCTGTATATTTCATTAAGGTTTTTAGGAACAGCACTGTCCCTTGCATCATAATGCTTGTTACAGAGCACTTAGTGCTAGAATAGGAAGCAGGGGCGGCTGAAAGTAAAAGTGATTGCCACCTAGCTTGAACTGCAGCACAGTTACCTCCGTAGGAGAGAGAGAGAGTGAGCGAGGAATGAGCGTGCTCCTCTATTTTACTAATAACAAAGCTCTCTCTCATTTCTTTGTATATTTAGACCTAGCAGGCTTGTTTCTGTTAGCAAGGGGTACCAGGAAAACTTCTGAAGAGCACAGAGCAGCTAAAATGTAATACTAAGAGCTCACCTCTGCTTCGTGCTGGGATCTAACTTCGAATCAGGCTTTCAGCCCAATCAGCTGTTTATTCCTTCTGCTGCTCCACGGCTGGTTTAAACAAATATGCATTACTTTGCCAGCAGCCGGGAAACATGAATAAATTTTAACAAAGTCAAGTGGGGTGGGATCTGTTACATACCGAGTGGCGGCTTAAAGTAAAGAAATGCTGCCCGGTTTAACCATGAATTCTGCCTCGATGCAGGATGTATTTAAACACTATAGAACAGAGCGGTAGCTAAATTAAATAATTATATTCATACATGCCACTCTGTTTCACTCCTATAATTACTGGTTTTACTTAAAAGCCCTACAATACCTTTTTGGCAGCTCAGCAGCCTGTTTTTAAACCCCTCACATATTTATTTATATATGCCGCATTTTACTACAAAGTTTCTATTGGCACTGCAGCACTTTAGTCACACAATAATCACTGTACGTCATTTCATAAAAAATATTTAAATGCACTGTTGCACCTTACTTCATTCTTCAAAGTATATTTAAATGTAAAGATGTACTTTATTGAAACACAGGCATGAAATGCCATATATGCACCTTAATTGTTTTCATTGCCTGCTGGCATGCTGGACCTGAACATGATGCTAGAGGGGAATGGTGGTGAGGGACAGATGTAGGGAATAGGAGAAATAAGGCAGTAGGAAAGAGACATGTAGAGCGAGAAAAAAGACTGATGTAGATGGTCAACTGACACCAGGGCTAGAAAGAGGTAAAGAATAGGGCAAAAAGATACTGTTGCTCAACAGATTTAAAGTGGGAAGAAGAATAAGATAGTAAAGACATCCCTCCATCTTGGTCTAGGAACTAGCAGAATGCAAAATTGTCACAACCCTATTACGTTGTTAAAATGCATGTACATTGCAGATTGTTTGAGAGGCCCTTTGGCACCATGCATTCCTGCTTTAAACTGAACCAGCCTAAAATGTCATGGTGATTTGCATATACATCCCGTGATACTTTGCATTATGGGGGTATGTGTGATGTTGTGTTTCCTTGAAACTTGGCTTTATTGCCAATGCCTTTTGGGGTAACCCTTGCTTCAGTGATTTGATTCTTTGTCTTTAGCTTGTATTTGGTTCTTTCTCTTTTGAGCTCCCCATCACCCAAACACACAAGACCAACATAGGGAATAGTTGGTTTTCACTACAGAGATAGATCAGTGGGTCAGTAGGTGCTGACTATGTGCAGAGGAAGGACATGCATAGTCTGTTGCTGCAAACTGATGTATTGAAGAAGGGGCATGCCATTGCTTAAGGTTATTCCCTGTGTTTTAAATAAATATCACACAGAGATTGTGTGTTGAACCTGAAGTTCTGTGTTTGGTCCATCTATTATCTCACAACCCCTCCACACAGAAGTGGCACAGAAAACACTAAGCAGACCTAAAAAGGATCAATTTTAATTATTTCCAGCCTACTTTTAAAAAAATGAAACAACAGAATCAATGCAGGAAAATGACATTTTGCAGGATAGAGGTGGGAGAGCCTGACTTGATACTAGTGCCTGTCTCTTGTTTTTGCTCAACCTCTATGAGCAACTAAGAGCTGAGGTCAAGCCATGCATGTTATGATAAAAGCAAGTAATTTTGTCAGCCTGAAAAGTTATTGCACTAGTGGGAACTTTCAACTCACAAATGACACTATCAATATTGTAGCGGGCATTGCAACAGTCATGGCACAGTTTGTGCTTTGGCTTGTGGAGTCAAGCCAGTCTCTTGGCTCAGCTCGGATGTGGCTCTAAGTCACAAAATCCTAGTTTGCATGCCTCTGTTAAATGAGAAAGAGGATGAATGATTAAAAATTGAGTAAAAATGCCAGTCCATCCAAGCAGCCAAAGTGCTGCCACTCACGACGCTGGTGACCCCAGTTCAGGAGCGAGCTTGAGTCATCAGAGGCAAGAAAGAGAAGGGATCAAGCATCCCAGAAGATGCTGTTTTCCTCCAGGGAGGAAGGGTTGCTGTGGCCACAACCACACTGCTACCTGGGTGACCAGGGGTGGCAGTGTAGCTGCAACACAGCAGGGAGGGGGGATGCCAGCAGAGTTCTGCTCTGAACAGTCAGCATGCTTGACCCTTAGGCTTATGTGCCAGCATCCCAAAGGGGGTAGAAACAGAACAAAGAAAAAGCCCTACTCTGTGCAGGATGTTTCAATACACTTGGGCCCTGATTCTCATCACTGTCCGCTGCTGTTCCACCTTTGGAACTCCTTCCTCCACAATCAGGAGGAGGTGGGAAGTGGATCTGGCATGGGCAGACCCCAGCATGGTGGTGGTGGGGGGTCAAACCCATGGGGTTGAAAGGAGGATTCAAGTAAGAGACAGGAATGCGAGGGGATGGGGCTTAGTCTGACACAGAAGAAGAGGGCCAGTGTAGTGTGGAAACATAATATGTGAATTAAAATGGAGTAAACAGTAAGCGACCAAAATGTTTCATGTGCACTGCTTTTTGTATTCTTTTTCAAAAGTTGGATTTTAGCCAAGATCATAAGTATTTAGGTTGTCATAATTTATTAAAAGTAACTTAATTTACACACCTAGACTTCAGTCAGATGCTGAATTAAAATGAATAGTCATCTGTGCCTTTGCAGTCTACAAACTAACTGGGCATTGCCTTGACTTGGTCGTAAAATGTCTCACTTGATCGTCCTTGATATCATTTTTGCTCTTTCTTTTTAAGCAGCTGAAGCAGTTTGATGTTGGTGACATTGAGACGCTAGTTGGTCGCTATTCCCACAAGGAGCATGGCATCAAACTGGATGGGCTGGCATACCTGCGCCAATTTTACAATGAAAGAAGCTTACACAAACGCCTTGTCATGATTCGCAAAGCAAGGAAAGGAGGTGCTGTAACCCCTGAAGCCTACCAGCAGCTGAAGCCGTACTTGGATAAAGGCTGCCTGATGATGAAACCCTACTGTCAGGTAGTGAACAAATGCAAACTTCTGAATTCTTCATGGCATCAAAGACCCAAATGGAGACATACAAATGTCACTTCTCATACTCTCTAGAACTATAGAACTGAACACATCAGTATACAAGATAACACAGTTCAATAAGGCAGTACCTCCAAGTCTGCTCAGATAACAGAGGTTTTAGTTAAACACAGCAATCTGTATTACTGAAGCAGCCACATCCAACCATGGCTAAGTACCAGAAACACCCACAATTTTGTAGAGAAGGTGACCATGTCGTTAGAAAACACTTGGTGTTTCTGGAACTCACCCATGTTTGGATGTGAAAGCTTGAGTAATACATTTTGCTACTTTTGCCTAATATCTTGGCCTTAGTATGACATTTGAGGTACTACCTTTTTAAAAGTGTTTTCTGTGAGTGTTTGGGGTCTACCACACCTTGTAATCTCGTTGTGTGTCAGTGTGGCTCTGTTGATAGCACATCCACCTCTGGGCCAGAAGGTTGTGGGTTCATATCCCTTGGGCTCATACTATACACATTGGTACCTGAGCACAGTACTAGGGGGATGCAGTACTGTTGGGATGTGCTGTCCTTTGGATAAGACATTAAAGCAAGGTCCATTCTGCCCATCTCTGTTAATGTCTAGGTGGGCATTCAGGTGGAAGCACAAGAAAGCAAGGCCCATTTTGTAAGAGTAGGGGATTTTACTTGACATCCAGTCCAACATTCCCCTTCCCATAAAACCAGTTGATGTAACTGTCCCAGGCTGTGTGTGGATCTTGATGTATGAAATGGCTGCCACTTCACATTTACAGCCACTTCACTACCAGTCTCTCATTGCTTAGCACTATATAAATGCAAATTCTTCTTCTCCCTGACTACTTTCTGGTTTGTTTTCTCTGCAAATATCAATATAAAAATCAGACTTGATTCTTTTCCATACAATTCCCAGAGCACAGTCAATGTGGAACATCTCTAAGGTGCAAAGTTCAAATGACAAGCTTCAATTCCCTTTAACTTTATTTCACTCCTTTCTCAGAAGTCAGTTGCTTCTCATCCACAATGCAACCAGTGCCATACCTGTCTTAAGGAGGAAAAACCAAGTTTGCACATGATCCCAGCCTTTAAAGTGACCCATATTACTGACCCAGCCATAACAGGGGAAAACTGTTTTTAAAAACTTTGTAAAGACTCCAAAGTGGGTGCCTGCCTTGTATAGGCTAAAAGGGCATTCTACCTTTCAGGAGCAGCCAGTTTTGAAGCAGTGAACAGGCAACTAACTTTGAGTGAGCAGACATTCTAGGATTTGGCAATAAGGAAATGTGACTAACAACCCTGTGGTCTCAAAATAGTTTCAGGATCATTTGCATTCAAAACATCCTTAAAGTGTACTTTAACATTAAAGTGTCCCCAAAACATTCTTAATGTGGGGGCTTTGTTGACTTTTATTGTGACTGTGGGGGGGGGGGGGTCCCTGGCTATTTGTGGAAGTTAGCACCACTGTTATTCTCTTTAAGGTGTCAGGCTGACCAGAATGCTACTGTATTTGTTTTGAAATCATTATCTGTACAGTGTGTATGGGGATGAAGTCAATGGTACATTTTTCATTGTTTCAGGTGTGCATTATGGAGTAGGTGTTTTGGGTGGGTGCAGGAGGAAGGGGAGGAGGATGGGCACAACACATTTAGTCATTTCACTACCAGTCTCTCATGGCTCGCAAAACACATTTGGATATAGTGTGTATGAACAGCACTATATAAATGTGAATTCCTCTTCTACTTTATTACATGTGGATGTGGCCAGCACCCATTAGGATATGTGCTTTTGAACAACTTTGAACACCTACTCACTAGAACTGCTTCACCAGCTGTGGCTTTTCTGCAAGCTCCCCCTCCTAATATTATTTATATGCCCTACAGGGAACTGGGGATACTGAGGAGGCACAGCACTCATGGTAGGTGAGGTCCTGAGGTCGATATCCCCATTTTGTTTGAGCAGGACTAGGAGAATTTGTTTGCTGGTATGTTGAACTAGAGCTGTGTTTTTGCTCTGTAGTTTACAGATGTATGTCTTTTTTTACCTGATTGTTTTTATAGACACCGTGTACCAAAGGATGCCAGGGCAAGGAGGCAGGTGGGAGAATGGTGGGGGAGGAGTGGAGAGCTAGGAAGGACTGGGGTTGGGGGCATAGGGAGGCTGAGAGGGTTGTGAGCTGCAATGGATGTGGGGCAGCACTGTTTCTGGGAACCTGGTGGAAGTTGTGGGGGTTGTCCAGTGTGCAGAATGTTCAGACAATTTACGCTGGAGATAGAGAATGTGAGACAGGAACTAGAGGGGAGGGGACAGATATGAGGGGATGAGGAGGAGATGGGGCAGAGTGGCAGAGAGGGCTCAATTGCAAGATAGACCAGACTGCCAGAGGTTGGAAGGGGGCATTCAGTCGGGGGGGGCCAAGTCCACAGGATCCTGGGAGCACCAAAAATGGTGTTTGCAGGTGGTAGGGAATATGGGTAGACAGAAAGGGAAGCAGGGAAGAGGTTCAGGGTAAGCAAAGGCAGGAAGGGATTTCAGGGGAGGGCAGGAAGTTGGAGACAACAAACAGGTACGCAGTATTGGTGGATGAAACAGAACAGGAGGTTGGAGAAGCCACCATAAAACAAAAGTCAGGTGACCAGGAGAGAAGGGAGGAATATAGGGTACAAGGAGAGAGGGATGATGATGTGGTAAAAGTGGGGAGGGGCAGGGAAGTAGGTCAAGTTGGCATGAACACACTAAACAAAGGGGAGGAAGGCCAAACATGTTGGGAGGGAGGGAGGCACAATGCAGGCAGTGGGAGGACATAAAAGTAGTGGATGGAGAGCGGTTTTGGAAGGGAGTGAGCACAGAAAGGACAGAGGAGGAGGAGGAGAACAGGTGGAGGTGCAATTGAAGGAGAAGGGAGGGGGGAAGGGCAGGGTATGAAAGGAGTGGACACTGAGGAAAAAGGGCTCATAGGAGGGCAAACCATAGGGAAAGTGCAAGGAATAGGGAAGTGAGTACTTGTATTAGGGGATTCTATGCTCAGGGGTGAGATGGGGAGGTAAGGGAGCAAGGAAGAGTTGAACTTGGGTGGAGTGTATGCCAGATATGACAGTGGGGAAAGGAGGGAGGTGCATTCAGAAATGTGTAGAGAAACTGGGAGGGAAGTCTCATATCATTGTGCACCTAGGAACAAATGACCTAGAGGGCAGTACAGTAGAAGAAGTGCAGGAGAGGTTCAGGGAAGTGGGGATATCTGCAATCGGGTGGGAAGCTCAGTGACATCCTCCAAGGTACTCGTGGTACCTAGGGTGAGCACAGCGAGAAAGCTAAGAATACAGGAGTTTAATGGGTGGATGAAGGGTTGGTGTGCAGAAATGGGGTATGGGGTAAAAGGCGGTTGGGGCGAGACATGGAACAATAAGGGTTTTTATGTCAAGGATAGCCTGCATCTCAACATCAACGGTACAAGAGCATTGACAAAGGGGCTGAAGGTGCACATTAAAAGCAACATAGATTTAAACTGAGGAAGGGGGAGGGGTTGAGTCAGTTAGTAGGGAGGAGGCACCTTCCAGGGGAGGCCAGAAGGCCTCACCCCCATAGAGGGAGGAGGAGGAGGAGAATGAGGGTAAGTTACCAAGACAAAAGTGGAAGGAGGAGAGATGGGAAGAGGAAGGGCAGGACACAAAGTGGACTGTAGTATCCTCGAATGCAAGGAGCTTAGCAAACAAGGTGGCAGAATTCCAGGCAATGATGACAGAGGGGGAGGTAGATATTGCTGCCATCTCAGCAACCTGGGCTACCTGATGCCATGACTGGGATCTCACGATCCCAGGATACAGGGTGTTCCACAGGCACCAGGGGAGGGGTGGCTGTTTATGTCAGGTAGGAGATACTGTGTACCAGAGAGAAAGGGGATGAGGGAGGCCAGAAGCCATATGGGTATTGCTCCAAAGCCCTAAAAGTAAGAAGCTCAGGATGGGGGTGGTGTACAGGCCACCCTCACAGAGCAAGGAGGCAGATAGGGAGCTGGGGGAGCAAATCAGGAAGGTCAGTGGCAAAGGGAATATAGTTATAGTGGGAGACTTCAACCTACCTGGGGTTGACTGGCAGACAGTAACTATAGTACATGCCAGGGAACAGGTGCTGCTGGAGACTATCCAAGACAGCTACCTAGTGCAAGGGGTGATGGATCCTACTAGGGAGGGAAACTTGGTGCTAACAAATGGAGACCAAGTCCAGGATGTGGTAGTACTGGACCCTCTAACAGAAGGGAGCACTGTTCAGTGTGATTCCTCCTCAACACAGGGAGGGGGTCAGCTAAGAGCAGGACAAGAGTGTTGAATTTCGGGAAGGCAGATTTTGCCAGAATGGACAGCATCCTAGAGGGGTATTTAGCTGAAATTAACCCAGGGATGGATGCTAAACAGAAGTAGGCAATCATTAGGAAGGGGCTAAATGAGGCCATGAACATGTGTGCCACATCTCAGAGTAAACAGTCTGGATGAAAAAAACCTAGCTGGCTCAGCAAGGAGGTGGAGGGGAAGGTGAGGGAAAAAAGACTGGCCTTCATTAAGTTTCAAAAATCTGGGTATGAGAAGGATAGAGAAATGTTCACAAAGGCATCTAGGGAGGTGACCAGGTCAGTCAGGGCAGCCAAGGCAGCAAAGGAGCTGAAGTTGGCTCAGGGGATCAGAGAGGGTGAAAAGAGGTTCTTTAAATACATAAGGGAGAAGAGAAGTTGTAGAGATGACATTGTTAGAATCAAGAGAGGGGGAGGATCTGTGGAACAAGGGGAAGATCAGGCAGAGGCACTCAATGAGTATTTCTGCTCAGTGTTCACGAAAGAAAGGAATGAACCAATACTGCGGGGGAAAGGTGGCAAGGGTGGAGGGGGGCAGAGATAAGCAAATAGGGTCATCCAAGAGGATAGCGTTCTGAAGGGCCTTAAAGCCTTGTGGGTAGACAAGGCACCAGGATCTGACATGGTACACCCAAGGGTCATGAAGGAACTGGCAGAGGTGTTGGCAGGCTCTCTGATAGACCTGTTCAACACCTACTTGGAGATGGGGAATGTACCCAGGGACTGAAGGATGGCTCACATGGTGCCCCTTCACAAGAGTGGTCCCAAGGACCAGCTGGGTAACTAGAGACCAGTAAGCTTGACTTCCATAGTGGGGAAGTTGATGGAGACCATTCTGAAGGAGAGGTGGATAACCTTTCTCAATAGCAATGGTCTGCAGGATGAGAGACAGCATGGGTTTGTCACGGGAAGATCTTGCCAAAATTATCCTGATCGACTTCTGTGACTGGGTCATTAGTGCGGTTGACAAAGGCCACGCTGTGATGTCCTGTATCTGGACTTCAGCAAGGCTTTCAACTTGGTGCTGCACAGGAGGTTAATGAGCAAGCTGAGGGACATGGGGGCAATGGAAAAAACTGGTGGGGTGGGGTTGAGAGATGGCTGCAGCGCAGACAACAGAGGATAGTTATAAGTAGTTGTAGGTAGTTGTAAGGGGGAGACATTCAAGCCAAGGCCAGTAATGAGTGAGGTACTGCAGGGTTCAGTGCTGGGCCCTGTTTTGTTCAATGTCTTCATTGAAGACATTGCAGAGAGGGTCAAGAGTAAGATTAGCCTGTTCAGGGATTACACTAAGATTTGTGCAACAGTGGACAATGAGGAAGAGAGGCAGACACTCAGAGAGGATCTAGCTAAACTCGAACACTGGTCCAGGGAGTGGTAGTTGGGGTTTAATGCTAAGAAGTGCAAGGTCATGCACCTTGGAGCCAGAAATCCCAGGAACAGCTACTGGCTGAGGGGAATGCAGGTAAGGGTTTCAGAGGAGGAAAGAGACCTGAGGGTAATAGTCACAGCGGACATGAAAGTATCAGCACAGTGTAGTAGGGTGGCAGCAAGGGCAAATAGGATGCTGGAGTGCATTGCCAGAGGGATCTCCTCTTGAAAAGGGGAGGTCATCCTGCCATTGTATAGATCACTGGTGAGGCCACACTTGGAGTACTGTGTACAGTACTGGTGCCCAAACCTCAAAACGGATGTGAGATTACTGGAGAGGGTGCAACGTAGGGCTACAAAAATGATCATGGGACTAGAGGAGTTGCCGTACGAGGAAAGGTTGAAGGAGCTTAGCATGTACTCGCTGGAAGACAGCTGGGTAAGAGGGGACATGATAGAGTAAGTACTTGAAAGCTATAAACAAAGTCAGAGAGGGAGGATTCTTCTACTTAAAGGGGGAGGGGTCACTAGGGGGTACAGTCTGAAGTTGGAAGTTGGAAGAGGGAAGGTTTAGGAGGGAGATGAGGAGGCACTACTTCACAGACAGAGTGGTGGCAGGTTGGAATGCACTGCCGGATGAGTTACTCACTCAAAGGACAGTGGATAGCTTTAAGTGGGGTTGGGACAGAGTCAAGGGCAGGGTTAGTACAGACAAGAACACAAAGGTGGGAAGGACCAGGAAAGAGGAGGAAGGGAGTGGTTTGTGTAGGGGTGGGGCAGCTGTGGTGATATGATACTAAGAGCTGCTGAATTGGGCATATTTGCTAGACCTGTGGGTCTTTTTCTGCTGGCAATTTTGTATGTTCATATCAAAGCTGGCCAGATCTGAGGTACTTAAAGGGCCTGGAGGTGCTCTGGGTGGACACAGGGTCCTTATATCTGTTTCTCATCTGGAGGGAGCCCCCAGCATCTGGTATGGCTTGTGCCAAGGGGCCAGGCAGTAATGATCCACCCCTTCAGGCAAGGCTGTATGGCATTAGGTCTGTGAGGAACAAGACTGTAGTGATAGCAGATTTTATCAAAGATTCCTTGGCTGACATGCTGTGCATTACAGAGACCTGGCAGTGATGACTAAGGACATGCGCTGGAGGTCTCAGTCCCAGTGGGGTACACTGCTTTGCACTGTCCAAGATGGGAGCAGAAACAGCTGGCCCACTGGCACTGGAGGTTGAGGCACTGGAAGCCACACCTCGGGCCATGCTGGTGACCCGGGTTCGGGAATCAGCCCGGGTCATTAGGGGTCAGCAGGGGTGAGAGAGTATTGAACATCTGGAGGACTGCTGTCCTCTCACAGGGAGAGAGGGATTGTTGTCCCGCCTGTTGGTCACCTTCTAGTGGGGGCTGGGTGGGTGGCACAGGCAGGGAAGGTAGGTGCCTTGCGCGTGCCCCCACATGAGCACAATCACATTGTACATCAGGAGGGAGGCGGGGTGACTGTAAAAATGGATAATGTCAGACAGGGGCTCCATGAAGCCTCACCCCTGTCCCTTTGGTCCTCTGCCACCTCCCTGGATTTGGATTGTACTCTTCGGAGGGGGAAGTTCCCTTTCATGCCCTACCATGGGAGGTAAGTCATGTGGAGTCTCAGGGTTGGCTGGAGGTGGTCGGGCCATACTGTAGGCAGGTGGTCTGAGGTGGAGCAAAAATGTTGATTAAAAAAAAAGATGGGAACAGAAAGACATGAGGTGGCCATCTGTTTTAGATTCAGTTTGGGCTACGCTGTTACCCAACAGTAGAAACTAGGTCATTTTAATGTGTGGTCATGCATGGTCATATTGATACAGGGTGCAGAATTCTCCTCCTTTACCATCCTCCAAGGTTCGAGACTGAATTTCTGTAGAAGTTTGCAGACTTCTTCCTAGGCATGGTATTGATGTTGCCCGGGCATCTTTCCATTACGGCTACAATTCCTGGGCAAGAAATGATGAATCCTCACAATTTGCTAATCAACTTCTTTAGTTGATGTCATCACTGGACCTTGTGCAACATGACTCACGATCTCTGCCATACAATACCTTGAACCTGGTTTTCATGTTGCAACTTGACATTTTAGTTAGTCAGATCTGGGGTACTTAAAGGGCCTGGAGGTGCTCTGGGTGGACCCAGGGTCCTCATGTCTGTTTCTCATCCCAAGGGAGCCCCCAACTGGGGGAGGGGGTCATCAGGGTTGATCTGCTGATGTGGCTGGATCATCATGCACAGCAGATTCGGTTCAGTGCACCTTATGTTGCACCTCTCCCAGTGGAAATTGTCCAGTACTATCAGAAAGGCAGTCTTGAGCAGAGTAAGTTCAAGGTGATACTAGATGCTTTAGTCATACAAGCTCCCTGCATGGAGGGTGTTGGTAAAGTAGTGGAGAGCTGTAACATGGCTCTCTCTTCTGTCTTAGACACTATCACCACTGTGGTCACCCTATGACCTTCTGCCATAGCAGATTGTGTTATAATGAGGGCAGAGCATACCTGGAGGAGATCTGGTCAGTAGTGGACAGACTGATTCTGAGAATTCACAATTGTGAATATTAGAGAATGGTTACTGTAAAAAGGCAGTGTTCCTGTCCTACATAATTGCTTTAGGGAAGAACAGAAAAGCTCATCTCTTTTGCACCATAGACTGCTTAATTCGTCTGAGCTGCCTGTGGTCGGATGGAGCCTTTATTCCCGACAGATGTGAAGAGTTCAGCAGCTTCATCCTGAACAGGGTGTCACCCATTGTAGCAGGGATCACCTTAGATGGTCAGGCATAGACTGACAGGGGTCCAGGAACAGACAATGAAGGTAGATGTCCCAGTCTGAGTCCTACCCAGTTACTGATTAGGTGTCCCAGATAGTAGCTGAGCTGTGACCTACTTGTAGAGGCATAGGTCAGGAAGTATAGGCAGGCCAGGAGAAGTTATAACATGGCAAGTAGCATTTTATTATTCTCAGTGGCAATAAAATTAAAAAAAAAGATGTACAAGATAGCTTTTCACAAAAAGCAGTGCAAACAAAGAAACAAAGCCCTTCTTCTGAGACTGTTCTCAATTTAACACTTGGTTGGCCCATGTATATTCCTGTCCAATCACCCATAATAGGAAATAATATTCCCTTCCAATAAGCAGGAGTCTAATTTCTTTCTGAAGTCATTTTTATCCTTACTGGCTATGATTTCTGGAGGTTAACCTCTGCACCCTGTTCTTGCAAGTTTCATCTCCTGTTTTTCACAAAATGCAACAAGACTTTTTTCATTGACCTACCTGTGACTAGCCTACGGAGTACATTGGTCTTCTTAACAGATACAGCCAATTAAGACGTCCTGCCTCAGAGCTGATTTCCTACTGATAATTCTGTTAACAAGCTTGTGAAAGGTCAGACAGTTTCTCAGGGTCAGTCCCTTGTGTTCCAAGCTGCTAGCTTTTCTAACAAACCCAAGTAGCTGTCTGCATTCTATT
Organism: Neoceratodus forsteri; assembly: GCA_016271365.2. Lineage (NCBI taxonomy): Eukaryota > Metazoa > Chordata > Ceratodontiformes > Ceratodontidae > Neoceratodus > Neoceratodus forsteri. Next base: position 1,277,583,374 of record CM057459.1, on the reverse strand, counting down.
TTATTTAGTTGTTTACCAGGAGTAGCACACTAAGCTGAAAGCTTTTTTACAGGTGTGACCTGGGAGCACAGGGAAGTTAAGTGACTTGCTCAGGGTCACACAGTATCCAAGTGGAAGCTGTGGGATTCAAACCTAGGTCTGGTCTGCTGGATGTCACCAGAATTGCAGCTCAGAGCCTTATACTACTGCACTATACTGCCTCCCCATTCATTTCAACAATATAATTACATACATTTGCAAACCAATTATCTCAGTTTCATATACAGATTCACATACATATTTTAAACGCAGAGAAGCAAAGGGAGAAAGAAAGAATAGAAACAGCAAGTGAAAGAAAAGAGATAACAGGGGACATTTTGGGGTCATCAGGGTGGTCAATTCCTAATTGCCACAAGAAAAATTTGATTGCACAATCATATAGGCGAAAGATATACAAATGACAGAATATGAGGGAAGAAAAACAGATCCTTGCTTTTAACTCTCCCTGCATAAGAAATGGGACAGGGTCTTATCCCACCTATGTAAAACCACTTACTGTATGCTGGGCCCAGGGTTGAACTGACTGTTAGCTATTTGCTGGCAGAGTGATGACTATAACCAAGTGGGATGGACTGTCCTGGCTCCTGTCCTGGCTGGGATCTTCTGGTGCTCTTTGAATGGGGGGAGGGGATCAGCTTTTGCCACAGTGAAGAAGCAATAGCTAAAGCCCTCTTGAAAAGGCCATGTTTAGACTTGTTGCTCTTGGTTAAGTACAGGCCAGTCTCAAACCTCTCTTGTTTGGGGAAGGTAGTTGAGAAGGTAAAGTTGTCATGCCTTATGGCGCACCTGGAACTCCATGACATATGGCATATGAACCATTTCTGTCTGGTTTCAGACACTATCAAAGCACAGAAACTGTGCTTGCTAAGGAGCTAAATGATCTCTTGGTGCAGGACAGAGGAGAATGATCTGTAGCTGTTTTCCTTGATCTCATAGGCATTTAACACCACAGACCACTGGGGAAGGGGGTTGATAAACTGCCTGAAGGGCTATGATGGATTCACTGGCACAGTGCTGAGATGGTTTTAGTTCTCCTTAACTGGGAGAGTACATAAGGTAATGATAGGCAGTTGTTTGACACACCTTACTGCTCTTCATTATGGGTTCCCTTCCCCAAGGAAAGAACTTGTCCCCGATGTTGCTTGCCAGTGTGCATGTTGCCTTTGGGTGAGACTGCAGATATGCAAGTGATGCTCAGTTGTACCTTTGCAATGGACAGTGCAGACACCGGTAACCCCGGTAAAAATTAGATTGATGTCTGAGATCAATGACTGGATGGCTGTCAGATGATTGAGTCCCAGGTGGAGCAAAATGGAGACACTTTGCTTTAAATCAGACCCTCATAGCTTGGCTGAGATGAGCATTGTCACCCCTTTGCCTTCTTTAACTGGTGCCACACTCAGAGTTGTGGATAGGGCTAAAAACCTGGAAGTCATAGTTGACTGCAAGCTAATACTTCAATAATAGGTGGTGGCGGCGGTAGTCCACTGAAGATTTCTTTCAGCTTTGAAACATTGCCAGGTTGAAACCCTATACAAAGTATGAGGATCTGGATAACGCTGGTAGGTGCTTTTGTGACATCTTGCCTAGACTACTCTAATGTTGTTTATCTATGGCTTTCTTGAGGTTGGATGCATTGCCTGCAGCTGGTTTAGGATGCAGAGGCATGACATATTTGCTCTTCTAATCACCATAAGTATGTCACCCTGTGCTGCCTCAACTGCATTGGTGGTGGTGTGTCACCTTAGAGATTAGCTTTTTACCACAAAAGGCCCCACACAGTCTTGGCTCTATCTATCCAAAGTACTTCCAGTTGCCCTATGCCCCTGCCTATCTGCTCTGTTCCACACAGAGGCAATTTTGCTTACTGAATGACTGCATACTTATTACTTGGTAGAGACATTTAGGAGGGAACTAAAAACCTTTCTATCTTATAAAACATACCCACAGTGTTGAGGTTGAGATGTTACTATCTACCATTCTGTTTTATGTTGTATTTTCTGTACTTGGCATTTTGCACTATGGTGTGTTTCCCATCTGGTATCACATTAAGCACACTGAGCTTCTGGGAAAGAGTGTTTCATAAACAAAACAGCATTGCCTTTCATTACTGATCTATCAGACTCCAGTAGTGACATATGTGAATTACAGGTCTACTATAGTACCAAATTAAAGCCAAAAGAGGAAATATGAAAAAGTATACACAGTTGACAAACAAAAGCTATGTCATGTGTTTTAAGATAACATGTTGAGTTGTGGTAGTCCTTGTTCTGCACCTTTATAGACTGGATTGTTTTTTATGCATTCATATTTAGTAGGTTCACTGTATATTATCCATCCTCTGTTGTTTCAAAGGTGTCTGAAGCCATGTGGTCCTACACAGCTCAAGAGTGGAATGTTTCTCTGACTACTGAGGAACACTGGCAAGGTGATCGTATCTGGCTAGCTACTGGTTGCAAACTGGATGTCACCCACGACCCTTTACTCTCCAATGTCATGAGGGAGTTTCCTATCCCGGTAATAGCTGGTACACTCTTTATTTCAAGTAAAGATATTTGACAGTCATATTGACAACCTTTTATACTGTACCTCTTATTTTCCATATACATTGTATTCCCATCTGAAGGCATATCTCCCTCCCCTGGCCATGGCAACCAGCCACCCCTACTCCAGTAACCCACTAGCTACTTTCCTCCAAGACTTGCTCCTATGATTGGCCATATTCCCCAGGGGAGAACAATTGGGTGGTGGTATCAGGAACCATGGAGCAGTCCCAGTGTTAGTATACTCTGTGTGTTATCTGGATGACCTCTGGATATTTTTCCCTGTTTTTTGCCTGCAGCTGTATCTTCTCCTCCACAGGCTGGGAAGTGTGACTATCGGCAGTACTATTTCCAGGCCCATGCATCCCAAGTCTGCTCCAGAACTTGGGTCACTGGCCAATTGTTGGCCCCGGCACTGTACCTCTTTATAAATAGATCACACACAGATTTTATGGTTGATTTACAGATTTTGTAGCTTTTCTATTTCCATAAAATGCATTTGCTCAAGAGAATGAAACTGAATTTTAACATCCCATTTACAGTACAATGCGCTGACTGAGTTTTGCAGCTAAACTGACCGAAGCAATGAGGTGGTCAAGTAAACTATGAAAACAAAGTGCACCAGGAGAAGAGCTAGGATTCAAACTAAATTCTCCCAACTCATTCTTAAAAATTGTATCACAGAATGTTTATACAAACATATGAAATGCTAGTAGAAACAGGCCACACGATCCATCGAGTCTGCTTGATTGTGCAGCTAGCCATTGTAGCAGCATTGTGAGTGTTAAACAGAAAAAAGGTGTGGCATAATTGGAAAGTAACCTATTGTGAAGCAAATATGCAGTATGACCACCTGAGTGTGAAATCAGCTGCACTACACGTGACTGTTGCACATGAATAATTTTGTGTAGCAGTTGAGAGTAATTATATAGTTTTTCTAACAAGTATTTTTGCTCCTCAGACCAGCATGGTGGGTATACCACCAGACACTGCCACCAGAACAGTGCAGGCAGAAGCACACACATCAATCAATCAATCTATCAATCAAACTTTATTTAATCAGACTTTACACCTTTGAACGAGCTCCTTTGCAAGATGATCCTGGACAACACGTATGCAATTGATAACAAAAAAATGACAGTGGTATACAGATAAACAACTAATACATATAGGGAATTACAGTCATCGTTTCATCTTCAAAATGTTACAGGAGTTATTCGCTACAGTCACAAGGACTAACGTATTATTACAACATAATCTACTCACAGATAGAGACTAGGGGTAGGAGAGCGGAGTGGTGGTAGAGGGGGAAGGAACAGGAAGTCTAGAGGAGACGGTGGTGGTAGAGGGAGGAAGGATCAGGAAGTGCTAAGTTGTCGTGACAGGCCAAGTGCAGTAGTGGGTCAACAGTAGTCTTGAGCAATTATTTGAGATATATGCAAGTTTTCTTCACACATGTGCACACTCAGCCATGTACTCTACCAAGTTCCCCCCATGTTCTCAGTGCTGCTCCACCACCTGTACTCCTACAAGTGGCAGTAACAGAGCAGCGTGATGCATTGCTCCCTCCCTGGAGGAGTCCTTTAACTGGGGTGCTCAATCCTCTTCATCCTCAGCTGGCCTCCTGATGACCCAGGCTTGTTTCTAAAGCTAGGTAACTGATGTCACATTGTGTAGTTTTTGCTTCTGTACCTGATAACAGGTAAACCTTATTTTGTAAGTACTGGAGTCTTTTGTTTTTACAGTTAGTCCATAATGTCTCCTAAACCAAATTTTTGCATTTACAGTACTCTTAACATCAAGGATAGCAGTAAAGATCATCGAACACTAACCGCCGAGGCCATGTATTTCAGAGGTTTCAGCACAGAGCTGTAAATTAGGATCCCACAAGTTCATATTCCACTAACCACAGCCACTGACTAATATTTGACCTTAAGCATATCCTCTAACCTCAGTGTGCTTCAGTACACCTCACCCCAAGCTATAAACCTGGACAGAACCAACACTCCAAATGACAGTGCTGGGAGGTTTAAAGCATGAGCTGAACTGGACCCACTAGTGTAACAAATGTGGGTCTAAAGAGATACCTACTGGATCAAAACTAAATCAGTGTCAGATTTTGAACACTTCACACTCTCTTCCTTTAGATATTGTTATAGAGTAGGTGTGTCAACTTGGATCAACTAGCAAAGGGAAAAGGGGTAATTTCTGAGTAGGATGCAACTTTTCCCCTTTTGGTGCATGTTAGCACTGTCCTTGGTGCCAACTTAATGTCTTCTAATTTGGGTTATATATAGGATAAAGTATGGGGTGGTATGTGTATTAGAAGTTTACACACACTCGAGGGGTTAGATGTTATATAAATCCCGAGAGGCGAAGCTCAAAGAAATTTTGTGAAAAGCAATTTCCTTGCAGGTGTGGCTTTCAGTCCACCACCACCCCATATTTATTTTATATAATTACTGGGTTTCCTTTTTAGCTACAGTAATTATATAAAATAGCAGAGCCGAGCAGGTGCGCTCCGTTTTCGTGTTCAGTTAGAAATGAAGTGGCGCTAGCTCCATGAAGTGTTCCAATATTTTTAGAATGTTAATTTGGCTCCAAAATGTTGAAAACTAGTAGATTTAAAAAAAAATAAAATAAATAACTTACCACCAAGTTAGCCTGGAGGCTTTTTTTACAGCGAGAAGGCAAGCGGTACATCAGGAAGGAAGAACTCTGGTGGGTGCATGCACAGAGTGAGGGAAACTATGCGTGTGTTTGCCATAATAAACACTGCTTTATTACAGCAAATAATGCCATGGTTTCCCTATGGGAAAAAGGGAGACCTGGTAATTACAGGTTAATTACAAACTGTGCTGCTTCTAGGAAACTAATCAATGGTCAGCTAATGTGTTTCACCCAATGAAGTTTTTAGATCTGGTCCCTTTCCTAAACACCATTTTATTATGTAATTGAAATTTTCAATAAAATATTAGGTAATGGTTTATATGTCGACAGACATTATACAATGGCAGGAAAGAATTCTGGACTCTGATTGGTCAGTCTTGGGCTGGACCGTGATGCTATCCCAGTAAAACATCACGGGTCTAGTCTCAGCACTGTGAACCTCTTGATATTCCTTGGATTACCTTGATTCTTTTCATCTTCTCTTAAGAAACAGAAATATTTTTCCACCTTAACTAAAACATCTTTACATTTTTTTTTTATTCTATATAGCTACAAACCATTGTATAATAGCAATAATTCACTCCAGGGTGTGTGTCATGCTGGGATAATGTCACACCTCAGTTATTGGATGCACTCGACCTACGGCCTCATGCCCAGCCTCCTGAGGCATGATGTTATCCCAGCACAACACACACCCTGTCGGGCATTATTGCTTAATTAGTGTATACTCTTGAATCAACAGAAAATCAACATACCTGCAGCTCACTTCATCTATTTTTCAAATCCTCTGAGGCTGAAACATCTAAAAACTTCTTTTTTTTGGTTTGTCTGTCTGTCTAAGGTGTTGGATGGCTGGCCAGCAATCACAGAAGACCTACAATGGGCTTTGGGCTGTGATCTTTACCTCATGGGGCAGTACGCAGCTCTGCAGGTACTGTACCCAAGGCAGAAGCAAAGCATTCTGCACTGCTTCACTCTGGACGATTAGTTTGCTGAGCATCCTTACCATCAGGGAATTAACTTAATGGGGAATGTTATTTTTATTTTAAATATACTTCCAAATGTCTGAGGTTACAGTACTTGGAGAAGGTAACACAAACTACGCTGTCAGAGAAGTTATAGAGCACTTTTATTAGCTGTTCTATCCTCTTAGCACTGATTCCATGAACAAGAGCAAGATTTGGAAAACTACGTGATGGTCTAAAATTCAATGGTGCCATTTTGGTAGTTTCATTTTCACTTTTATTAGGATGTTCAAAGTTTTTAGTGACCCTTTTCAGATGAGTAACATTTCTGCCATCTGCAATTGTCCATTGTCACCCAAAAACTGCAGCCATGAAAATGATACATTCTCTTTTTTTTCCCCCTATGATCTGTCAGTTTGGGAATCACTTAATACCCTGATCAGCCTTTCTGAATGTTTCTGTGTAGCTGATGAAGAACAAAGTGTTAAAGGATCACAGTCTGTCAGATTAACAGCTGGCATCTGTCAGTTACTCACGGCTGATGTTTAGGGTGGGCAGAGGTGGATCCAGAACATCAGCAAGGGGGACATGATGCAGTTTTGTCAAAGAAGTAAAATGTTCCCTCAGCATAGCATAAAATAGACTTGATTTTCACAGTCTGGTTAGATTGAAGCTGCTACTGTTAAGTCGCTCATGGGTGAAGTGAGTGCTGCTTCACTGCATAACTTACATTTTTGAGAGGCAGCATAAACTATAGGCACAGGCATGATAAGAACTGAATGTCGCAAGATTAAATGTTGGCAGTCATCTTTCATTTTGTGCAAATTAGGTTCTAATCAATTTGTAAAATTTTTTAACCTTCTGACCACGTTACAAAATATATCAGAATGTGATCAGACTACCAAAGGGATTAATGTGAATCAGAAAAGAATTGGACTCCCTTCCATTGCACTGCTGCTTTGAGCAGATATCACTGATGGAAGTCAGAATGCAAAAAGTTAAGGGTGAAGGTTATGGTAAAGTCTTGTAGTCACACTGCAGCTAACAAAGCAAATTTTATTTATGAAATGCTATTCCACGAAGACCATAGCATTGTACATAATCCATAAAAACAGCATTAAAGCCAGCCTATTGATACAGTGGCTGGATTCCTGCTTGTGATGCCGGCAACCTGGGTTCAGGAATGGACCCAGGTTGCTTGAGGGCCAGCCGGGGGGAAGGGGGAGGCTTGAGTGTCTGATGACTGCTTGCCTTCTCCAAGGGGGGAGGGTGGAGAGGTGGTCCGGCACTTGCTGACTCCCAGTGTAGATTGGGGGTACAGCAAGAGTGCCGACTGACTAAGTAGGGGGGCATGGCAGACATCGATGTGTGCACCTAGACATCATGGCTTGCCATGCCCTCAAGAAAAAATCAGAAATAACAACTCTCCTCTGCTCAACTGGATGACAGTCATCCAGTCCCCTGCTGCCACAAAGTGCCCTGGTCAGGCCCCAGAGACCACCTCAACAGCACCTGAAGGGCCAAGTAGTTGTGCTGGCTGGCCCCCACTGGGGCACGAAGGTGGAGGACCCATCCGGTGAAGGGTTACACTAAGTTACCCAGGTGGCTGCCATCAGAGGTGGTGGATGGTGGCAATGGGTGGGGGTATGAGTGAGTGGGGGGAGAGACCATAGATGGTCCGAAGGAGAAGCCGATAGGAGGAGAGCGGAAGGTGGCACACAAAAAAAAAAAACAGCATTAAAACAGTAAAACCAAATAAATAACAAAGTCAATAAATAAATCTCAGATACATAAAACTTGATGCAGACAGCAGGTATTCAAATGTCAAATGTCAGAAAATGCAGAATCAAAAAAATAAGATTTTATGACAGGCATAAAGCTCTCCATGGATGGGCACTCTCTAATCTACCAAGTTTTCAAACTTAATAGCCTGTATTTTAGAACTACTACAGTATACTTCATCTGTACTACCATCACTTGTGGGTACAGAAACAGTCTCCCAAAATAACTAACGTATAAAAATATGACAGTAGAAAAGGAAGAAAACCTCTGTTCCAAGGAGTTGTTTCCTGTACCAGTTCAGTGGGCAAAACATGGGTGTAGGAGTACATATGCCATGTAATCCTGGGTTTACAGGTTGATTGGGGGATATTCTGGACCTTGACCATCAATTCTGGTTGCTTCTCCTGCTTAATGCCCTACTTACAGTATGTTAAAATATTACAATAACTGGTGAGTGTTTCTTTGCATAGAGAAACAGGGTTATAATTTTCCATTATAACCAACTGGTGATAACGGTGAACATGCACCGGATTTTTTTCGCTGCATGCATGCAGCACCAGCTGCCACTTTTGCCTTCCTCAGCACCGGTCATTTCACCACCCACACTTGATTCCACCATAGGAAAATATTTAAAAAAAACTAACCTCTTTTAGCAGAGGAACTGCTTTACAAAAATGAAAGAAAATGTTACCACAACTACCTGAGCCCGACTGCGGCTGCACAATTATGTGTTTCAATTTTATATAACTGCTGTGGTGAAAAAATGCTCCCTAGCAATTGTATGAAATAAAATAAAATAAAATATGGGGTAGTGTGTAAAACTTCAGTCTTGGGGTTTACGTAGCATCCAACACCTCAGGTGTGTGTAAAATTCTCATTAAACACACCACTGCGTGTATTATTCTATAAGTTATAGTACATGGTTAACCCTTGTTGTGCACAAATTTACACCCTAAATAAACAAACTGTTGTACTACAGTTCAACGGTCATAGACTGCTGTTGTACCCTTCTGTGATACAATAGCTTTTTTAATTAGAATATAAACTTGTGCCACCTATTTCACTTTCATTTTACACGTGTGCACATGTGCGTGCAAGTACACACGCACACACACACACACACACACACCAAACCTATGCCATCTCCATATTCAAAATCTGCTTTTGTTTCATCATTGTAAAAATAGAAATCCATCACTCACCTGGGTGGGTTAACAGCAGTTGGCTGAAGGTAGGTTTCTGTTTTTTTGTTTTTGATAACCAAAATAGTCGATCAAAGATTTCTTAGGAAGAAGAAAAAACAGCATTTGTTATATGATAACTGATTTCTATTTTTTAACATGGGAAAAGCTGGTTATAATTTTGTCATTATAACCAGCTGGTTATAACGACATTCTCTTTTCTAAACAAAACTATAAGTTGCATAGGCAAAAAAATTGAAACCAGAAATTATACAAAATAAAACATGGGTAGCAAGTTAAAACTCGGATTTTACAGACACTCTCGGGGTGGGATGCCCTAATAAACCCCTCAAGCTTCACTCTTGGGGTTTATGTGGCATCCCACACCACTTGGGTATATAAAATCCTTGTTATAACTGGCTACCGATCCATTATTCTCTATTTTATGTCACAAACCACAAACTATGCAAAATAACACATGGGCAGCCATTCATAACTCGGATGCGTTTCTATATCGGCATTCAGATGACATCTGAATATTAGTCAGAAATCTTTCTTCCTAAATTGCCCAATTATGTCTTCCAATTCACTCATCATTTTGTTTAACTTCTAGCTTTATCTGATCAGATGGCCTTATTCCTTTCATCAGTTAGAAGACTATTACCATAAACTCACTCTCTCAGTTTTCTTTTTCCACTGTGACAACAACCTCAAGTCAGATAGCCTGTCCTGATCATTTAAATCCTCCATACCATTTACCATTTCTGTTGTTTTCTTCTGAACTCCCTCCAGCATATCTCGTCATCTATAGCATGGTGATCAACACTGTAATCTACAGCACTCTAGATGGGACCTACACAAGGATCTCTACAGTGGCATGGTTATATCTCTTGATCTGCTTATAGAAGCTCTCTCAATACGGGCAAGGATGTTACTTGCTTTATTTGCTACAGCTCTGCACTGTGTGGCTCCCATTTTAGGGTGAGCTTACAGTGACACTCAAGTCCTTTCTTTGGTTGTTAAAATTAAGAAAGATGTCTGGAAAGCCCTAACCTGTTACAGTTTGGTTACCAATATTAGATCATGGGAGCCACACTGGATGCTGTCAGTCAATTGGAACACTTGGTTGAATAGCACAGAAGACATTCATTTTCATAAGTGTCTCAAACACTGTACCCTGGCAATAGGCTTCTTTCAGTTAGTGGCTGTGCCAAACTAAATTGACCTTTTTTGAGGGGGAAAAGCTATTTAAAAAAAAAAAAAACAGTTTGGCAATCAATATGCTATTATGTCTCCCCTGAAGTACTCTTATCACTTTAAGAGGACACCTCCCTTAGGGTTAGAATGGCTCGGCTTAGCTTTGTTGTCATCCCATGAATACATGTGAAACCACTCTAACAGTGGTAAGAGTGCCTTGCACCAGCATTAACACACACAGTAAATGCTATCAAAACATGCAGAAACAGTACTATGGTTCCATAGAGAGTTTCTGATGACATCAAAACTGCAACAGCAAAGCGGGAGTCATCTGTGATGCCATCAGTACCCCAAGATGGAATTTCACATCTTGTTGAATTTAATTTGATAGTTGAGGTTTTTTTATAGTACACAGTTGGTCTCACGTTGACCAGATAACACCACAGGAGTAAATGAAGCTAACAACTGTGAAACTGGGAGAGGTTTGCAAGCCAGTTCAAAATCAAGCATTTGTCAATGCCAAATGTTTGCCACTTGCATTGCTGTTGTACCGTGTCTTGCTTGTACACATTTTTACTATATATTTACCCAGGATAGACTAAATGAGATGCAATACCTTATTTTCAGTGGTGTCCTGCTATTATGCATTTTTAAATTGTATTTGCCCAGGCTAGACCAGGTGAGAAGCAGTATCTAATATTCAGTGGGCTCTCATATTTTGACCCCAAATTTCCAACAGTCTTTTTATGACCTGATGTTATGACCATGACAGGTGGGATTTTTTAAGTATCATCTAAAAGGGGTTTTCATAGTGCAACTGCAAAAACAAGTTTTGGAGGGGATTTGAAAATGACACCTGTCATGTTCAGGAGGTGGGGTAACACAAGAGATATGTTGAATATTAGGGGCCAAAGTCTGCAAAACTAAAGTTAAAAGTAAACACTACAACAATTAAATTTTCTTCAAAGCCTAGTTGTTTCTTTGCATTTTGACCCCAAATTTTCAACAGTTTTTTTATGACCACACCTTCTGAATAGGAGAGGTTTCATTTATAAAACAATAGCTGGAACATCATTTCATGCCGCAAGTTTGAAAACACATTTTGGCCAGGATCTGAAAAACGACAGCTGTCATGTTCATGAGGTGGTGTGAAAAAATGACAGCTGTCATGTTCATGAGGTGGTGTGAAAAAAATGGCAATGTTGAAAATCTGGAGTCAAAATATTGAAAATTACCAAAGTTATGTGTGTGTTGAACAATTTCAGATGTACGCTCATAATTTCTGTTTAATATTTTTACCACAAATTTTCAAAATAACCTTCTTATGACCCTACCTAATGAATAAGAGTGGAGAAAATGTTCCAGTCCTGTCTGAAAGGTTATTTCATGTAGAAACCTTGAAATCACCATTAAGGATGGATTTGCATAATTTCACTGTCCTTGTTCATGAAGTGAGGTCCCAGAAAGGCTGTGTTGACATTTTGCGGTAACATTTAAAAAAAAATGACCAAGTTATGATGACAAGTTCAAAATCCATTGAACCACATACCTGATCACCTCAGTTCCCAGTCTGGTGTTGAAGAGTGAGGACATGTCCCTAGTCCAGAGAGGATTATGGTGTTGGACCTCTGCTAAGTAAGTAAGGGGTGTGGAGGTGGTGGGGTGGTGGATGCTGAATGGGCGGGTCAGTGGGGGGAGTGTAATGATAGTGGTGGGCCACTGGTGGCAACAAATGTTGATGGACGGTTTTCATTTTTACAAGGTGCATAAACATCAAAAAAATAATAAAGTCTATGAGGATGGTTTTCTTTATTTCAGGCACCAACACTGGGGATTAGGTACCCAGTGCCGTTGTTATGTTTGGCAGCACCAGGGTGGGCTCTCTGGGGTCACACAGTGAAAATGGATGAGGTGAGGGATGCTAGTCAGCACTGGGGATTGGGCACCCTGATGTCAGAAAATTAATAACGCAGGGGTGGGAGTGACTAAATGACAGTTTTCTTTATTTCAGGTACTGGCACTGGGGATTGGGCACCACAGTGTCAGTGGTATGTTTGGCAACACTGGGGATAGGCTCCCCAGTGTTGCATAGTAAAACTGGTGGAGTTGTGGGGTACTAGCCGGCACTGGGGATTGGGAACCTAGGTGTCAGAAACTTAAGAAGGAGGAGTGGAAGGGATTGAGTCTATGCTGGGGGGAAGGACTACAGCAGGCGGATCATGATGCTGACCAACTCTGCTTGCTGGGCAGCATTATGCAGATCAAAATAAAGAGCCTCCCTATGATTTGGGTGACTCTTTTCTTTGAAATACACAACGTTTCCATCCAGCAAGAGCAGAAGAGTGTCATGATCAGCCTGGCTGATGATTGGTCTGACACTGTTGTGCCTCTTACAGAATTTCTGCACTGGACTGACAGTGACACACCTTGCAAAATCCACCATCATACTAATATGTTCACTTTGCGCAAGTGCAAGTATGAACATAACAAGTGAAAGAAACACACAGCCCATAACAGACATGCACTCAGAAATCACCACACCATAGAAACATAGAAACATAGAATTTGACAGCAGATAAGGACCGCTTGGCCCACCTAGTCTGCCCATTTTTCCTACCTAACAGATAAGCTGCAGATCCTAGTTAACCAGAGAACTGAAGAAAATAGAAGCACCAGGTTTGTCTGGTGCTGTATACTCAAAGCAGTCACTTATATACAAATAAGCACCCACACAGCTTAAGCAATGCAGACGGAATGCTATGATAAATATATATATTTAATATCAAAGTGTAAGCTCCATTTGTATTTATTGCACTCTTTGATATTAAATAAATATATATATTTATCATAGCATTCCGTCTGCATTGCTTAAGCTGTGTGGGTGCTTATTTGTATGTAAGATCCTAGTTAACCAACTGCTTACTTCCTCTTACCCGCCTCTAGGACTGTCTTATGCCTGTCCCATGCATTCTTGAAGTCCCCCACTGTTCTTGACTCCACGACCTCCTCAGGGAGGCTGTTCCATGCATCCGCAACCCTCTCAGTGAAAAAATACTTCCTCACAAAAGGTTTATCAAGAACATAACTGGAATGGGCCATCTGACATATGAGGAAAGACTGAAACAACTAAATTTGTATGGTATGGAATACAGATCAATATGTGGTGATCGCTGTCTGCTTTATAAAGCAACTAGGGATGAATATTTGTTTGATACCTTGCATTTGAAATGGAACACTACTACAGTCCAAACTCGCTCGCATAATTTAAAATTACTTTTATCTACTAACCGAACTAATAAAAAAAATAAATTCTATACCCAGCGAATTGTTCCAATATGGAATTCACTTCCTTTTGAGGTTGTAAACTGTGTTAACCTGACACAATTTAAAACTAAATTAGATATACATATGAACGATTTTAAATTTGTAACCCACCTAGCTTAGGTGGCATGATCCTAATGGGCTTGTCCCTTGATCGTGTAAAACACCTATGAACCTATGAACATTATCCCTGAGCCATCCCCCCTCTATCTTCAAATTGTGCCCCCTTGTTCTTGCACATCTCTTTTTCTGGAAGATGCTGCCCATTTGGACTTGTTAATTCCCTTGAGGTACTTGAAAATTTCTATCATGTCCCCTCTCTCCCTTCTTTCCTCAAGAGTATACATATTAAGCTCCTTTAGTCTTTCTTCGTATGTCTTCTGGTGCAGACTCTGCACCATTTTGGTTGCCCTCCTCTGGACAGCCTCCACTCTGTCTATATCTTTGCGGAGATGGGGTCTCCAGAACTGCACTCAGTACTCCAGATGGGGTCTCACCAACTGTCTTGTACAGAGGGATAACAACTTCCTGTTTTCTGCTATTGATGCCTCTTCTATGCATCCAGTATCCCTCAACCTTTCTTCTGCCTTCTCCATTGCTTGCCCACCTTTAGGTCATCTGATATAATTACCCCCAGGTCCCTTTCTATTTTTACTGTTGTCAATATCTCACCCCCCATTGTGTATGCTTCCCTTGGGTTTTTGTTTCCCATGTGCATTACCTTGCACTTCTTTGCATTGAATCTGAGCTGCCATACATTTGACCATTCCTCCAACCTTGCCAAGTCCCTTCTCATCCTTTCCACTCCATCTTGTGTATCAACCCTGTTGCAGATCTTTGTGTCTTCTGCAAAGAGACATACTTTTCCTTCCAGTTCCTCTGCAATGTCACTTATAAAGACATTAAAAAGGACTGGTCCCAGTACTGAACCCTGTGGTACCCCGTTAGTAACCCTCCTTTCTTCACTGTGTACTCCATTTACTACTACCCTTTGCGTCCTGTTGTCTAGCCAATTTTTTATCCAGGCTACCACTTTGGGACCCATTCCAAGGCTGGCTATCTTGTGTATTAATCTTTTGTGTGGGACTGTATCAAATGCCTAGTTAAAATCTAGGTAGGCCATGTCCACAGCCCCTCTCTGGTCTACTACTTTGGTCACCCAGTCAAAGAAATCTATTAGATTCATCTGACACGACCTTCCCATCGTGAATCCATGCTGCCTTGGGTCCTGTGTCCCACTGGCCTCTAGGTACTCAACAATTCTTTCCTTCAGAAGTGATTCCATTGTTTTCCCTACCACTGAGGTCAAACTAACTGGTCTGTAGTTTTCTGCCTCTGTCCTGCTCCCACTTTTGTGAAGAGGAATCACATCTGCCCTCCTCCAGTCCTCGGGTACCACCCATCCTCCATGATTTGTTAAAGAGAGTAGTCAGCGATGTCACTAGTTCTACCCTTAGTTCTTTTAGAATTCTTGGGTGAATCCCATCAGGCCCCATTGCTTTGTCCACCTTCAATTTTATTAGTTCTTTCAGAACCCTTTCTTCCTGTAAATGGACTGGTATACGACCCCGTCTTCAGAGTGTTTCTCTTTTTTGGTTTAGGTAACTCCCCCTCTTCTTCCTTTGTGAATACTGAGCAGAAATATTCGTTCAGTATCCCTGCTTTTTCACTGTCACCTTCTACCCACATTTCCTCCCCTTTATTAAGCTTCAATATCCTTCCTTTGGTCTTTCTTTGCTCCCTAATGTACCTATAAAAGGTCTTATCCCCCTTCTTAACAGAATTGGCTATCCTTTCCTCGGCTTGGGCCTTTGCTATTCTGACTGCCTTCCCAGCCTCTTTCTGCTTTATCTGATAAAGTTCTCTGTCCTACTCCTTCTGTGTTTCCTTATAATTACTGAATGCTGTCCTTTTCTCCTTAACCTTCCCTGCCACCTTTTTTGTGAACCATAGCGGCTTTTTCCTTCGTTGTGTTTTATTGATTTTTTTTACACAAAGGCTTGTTGCCTTTGTGATGGCTGTTTTGATCACTCCCCATTGTTCCTCCACCCCTACTTCTTGCCTGTTTGCTAGTGCTTTTCTGAGGCACTGTCTCATTTTCCCACAGTCAGCCCTCCTAAAACCAATCTCCTTTTCCTTCCTCTCCACCACTGTTTTCTCTCCCACTGTCTCTACTCAGCCCTACACAATGTATGCTGCAAGAACCACCTGACAGTCTGTCTCAGGCGCCTTGGTATCAAAACCAGGCAGCCATATCCTAGCAGTGCTTCTTCACTTGATGCACTGATGTCAAGGGGGCAGTGAGCACTCCTCCCTCTTTTAATGTGTCAGCAGCAATGCTAGGATAAGGAATATTGCAAATATATTCAACCACAATCAAGCACTGCCAGAGCTAAAAAAAAGTGAGATTTTCCCCTCACAGGGTTGGATTAATACCTAAATTTACAGAGACCATGGCATTGCCTTCAAAGTGGTTCTGGGGCATGGATCTACTGGTAGGGGATTTTTCTGTGGGAAGGGAAGCCCCCTCAATTCAACAGAGGGAAACTTAGAAGTAACTGGATGAAAGGGGGTTGGGGCCTCCCATGGCTATATGGCTATCATTTAGTGTTCACAATTACCCAAACCATACGCTGGCTTACTCATGCATCAGCATTCTCTACCCTCTGGCTGCAGATGAAGTAGGCCCTAGCTCACAGTCCACTAGCAGTCATTCACCTATTGTCCTCAGCAGGTAAGCAAATCCAACCTTACCCCACCATAATGCTTTCTAGGAGGGCATGGTCTCAACTGCACAAGTGTCTGAAGACCAAATCTACACCTCCTGAATTGCAACCTCTGTGTGGGATTGAATCCCTGTGCATTGACAAACAATGTCCTTCTTGGAAAACATTGGCCAAAAGAGATATTTGCACATTGAGAGATATTCTTACCCCCGATACTCTTTATGTGGAGTCCTTTGCCACGCTGCAGTCCAGGTATGACATCCCAGAACAGGAGTTCTGGAGATGTTTTCAGATTCAGAGCATGGTAGCCAACAGGCATAACTAGACCTGGCCTTACTGTCTAGATCTGTGTGGGAAGCAGAGTTCCATGTCCATATCAGGGGCACACAGTGGGCTTCCTGCCTTTTTCAAACCCATAAAGCCTGTCATGACAGCCACAGCCACCTTATACAGATAAGGTCTTACTCCGCTGGTATCACACTCCTTCAGTTCTTTTTAATTTGGGTCTTCTCCCACAGGATAAATGCTGGCAATGCCAATACCCGTGGGGGGGGCACACTTGTCACATGCCCTCTGATCATACCCCACTGTGTAACCTTTTTGGGCAGCCATCATGAATACATGTTCCAAACTCTGGGGCCACACTGTGGCATGTGATGGCCCACGTTTTATAGGGCTGGAACGTTCTCCACAACCCAACAACCTGCCCATGATGTGCTGGACAGTTGCAGTGAATGTGGTCGTGAAGCTTTTGATATTATGTAAATGGCATACCACAGAGCTCCCTACATTTGCTGAGTGGCTCTCAGCAGTGGGTCCACTGGCTTCCTTGGAAAACTGTCACATAGAATTATGAGCAGCCTCGACCAATATCAACAAGTATGGGGACCTTACCTCAATTCTGAATTCTGTACCCAGACCCGAGCCTTGCCAGTATGTGTCAAGATATTTCTGCATTCAGGTGTGAGTGCTATACAGTCAGGTCAGTCTAATCAACATAAAAATATAATGTCTTGGTCCTTTTTTAGAAGACATATTTTGGGTAATCTGGTTGTGCACCACTTAATGTTCTTTAAAAGGAGGGAACTGTGGGGTGATTGTACTGGCTGTTAACATTAATGTGGGTGCGAAGCTTTGATTTTGACAGTATAGCCTAGAGGTTAGAGTAATGAGCTTTGTACATCCAGCAGACCAGATCTGGAGTTGATTCTCACAATCTCCACTTGCATACTGTGTGACTCTGAGCAAGTCGCTTAACCACCCAGTGCTCCCAGATCACCCCTGAAAACAGGCACCTGTGTCTAATGGGCCTTACCTGGTTACCAAAGACTAACATAAACATTAAAAATGTAAAACATTTTGGTCAAATCATGTTTTTTTATTGTTTATAATGTGGGAAATTGTTTTCACATGTGTTATTGGTATTGACTATGTTGTATTTAAATTTTCAATAAAAAGATTAACAGAAAAAATAGAAATTCAGTTCTAAGAAGTGCAATGTAATGCACATTGGGAAAAAATTCAAAAGGTGAGTACAGAGTGGGGTGTAGCAGTGGAAATTACCACCAAGGACATGAACTTGGAGGTAATAATATCAGACAGTTTGAAGATATCAGTGCAGTGCAACAGTGCAGTAGGGATGACAAACAGGAAGCTGGGATGTATAGGAAGGTGATTGTAGCTGGAGGAGTGAGGTGATTCTGCCTTTGTACAGGTCCCTGGTTCACTCTCACCTGGAATATTGTGTGCAGTTCCGGGGCCCACACTTGAAGAAAGAGACAAGGACAGGGTATAGGTGGTACAGCAGAGAGTAACCAAGATGATCCAGGCTCATTAGAAATAGACTTGCATGGAGAGGTTTAAAATCTCAAAATGCAAACATTGGAGGCAAGAGGAGAGAGGGGGCATGATCAAGACATACATGCACCTCGACTGGATTAATACTGAAGTATATAACAGAGAGTGGCTCATACTGAGTGGGAACACAAGCACCAAGGGGAACTCACTGACGCTTGTGAGAGATTAAGAGGGACATCAGTAAGCACTTCTTCATGGAGAGGGTGGTGGAGGGAGGGGTGGAACTGGCTACCAAGGGAGATAGTCAGCGTGAAATCAGTGAGGGAGGATTCAGACATGGGTGGGACAAACATATAGGGCTGGTAAAGACTCTGGCTAAAGGGAAGGGGGTAGGATGTGTGAAGGACCAATAGGGCCCTCACAATCAACATTAGATGGGTAGGGCTGGGAAGATTTGATGAGCTGTTGGGCCTTATTCTGTTAATAACATCTATGTTTCTAAAAACATACCTCCAAAATATGCTTTAATCTCTCTCTCTCTCTTTTTTTGTAAAGGAAGTAATACATTTACTGTAGTATTCAAAACCAAGAGCTAACCTCTCCCACTGGTATGAAATCACAATAAGAACTTAATTAAAATATTTTATTTTTTCACTTTATAAGTTTATATTGAATTTTTAAGAAGACATTATACATTACAGTAAGTCACATAACATAATGAAAAATAAAACATTAAAACATGTAAAATACAAAACTATCAGCACATAAATAAACTTATTCAAGGCTTAGTCTACCAGTGATGACTTTGTTCCAAAATAAATATTATCCAATAGAAATGTCTGAAATGAGGTAATAATTACATTCAACAATCTTTGCACTCTAAAATTAATGTATGTACTTGTTATTTATTGACACCATATGCCAGTGTAAATTGCTGTGCAGATAATGATCAGGGTAATTCATAGGTACAATATACGATAGGAACACTAAAAGGGCAAAGTTGTTAGGCATGAAATGATGAGCTATATAGCTCTAGATAGGTTACCCTATTATGAATTAATCTGAACTGCATTCTTCAAAGACTCAGCTACCGCAACTGTTGTGGTGCCTTGATTTTCATTTCTAAATGAGTACTATATAACATAAATTGAACAAGCTTTAAAAACTTAATTTCTTCAGCAGTGAGACCTGCAGCATTTTGTTTTCCCTAAACATCCTGTTATTTTCCTGTTACTGTGTGACAGATTGGACCTCATGCAGTAAACTTGGCTGGAGGACAGGCTGCAAGTGCACGGATTGCAAAGGCCTTGTTTAAGAAGCGTGATCCTGGGTATTCAGGATGTAAATCCTCCAAAGGACTGAAGCTGGAAAGGAACTGCATTGAAGATTACGTCCAGCAAATGTGGGGGCTGATGTGGTTATAAATAAAGAAATTCCAGGAACTAATCAGTACAGTATGTGCTGTACAATTCAGTTTGTCAAATGCAAGACTGTCCTGTGGGACCTGATTTATTGTGTATATCCGACTGTTATGAAGATTTAACTAGTATATTGTGCTTGACATGGCCAAATGGAAATGGCCACACATTGGAAAGTATTGTGCAATGGCAGTAGGGCTGAGGCACTGTTTGTCTACACAGACACTGACCAGTGCGACACTAACAGGAGTACACAACCACAACAGAATTATTACTTAGTGGAACCTGCAGTGCTGTTTTAATGAATGAAGTTGCTGCAATGAGTCCAAATAATGTAGCAATACAAAGGCTTCACTTTAGATACCAAATGCCAGCAGGATGTAAGGGGCCCCTGACTCATGGGTTTTATTCTGTGCCCATCATACCATTAGCATGACTGCTGGCATTCCAAAAATCAGTCTTCCTCTATTGCTGACTGACTTAGCAATTGACAACCTTAACTTTGTTAAGTGCAGCTGCAGTGTTACTATGTGCTATGGTATGTAATATTTGCTGTAATTATTTCTAACACACCAGAGAAAATATGTTTGTATGAATATGCTGTTATTTTTGCTGATGACACAGATACATAGCGGAAATAAACATTTATTTCACTCTGTGCCAGACACCTCATTGGCATTTATTTCCATTGCATGTATGTCGTAACAACAAATATAATAAGAAACATAACAAACTCTGGACAGAGCCAACATGGCTGCTATGCATTAACCTGAAACACAAAGTCTGATTTGTTGTTGTGTTTTTTTTTTTTTAAAGTCTTTCATAAAATGTAATGCTTTAATTGATATAGTCTACCTTGGCTGTTTTTGTTGAGGTGTGATGTGTTGCATTTTAGGGATGGAACTGCAGAGCTATTTTGTCCAGTAAGTAATTATTTGCTCAGTATGCATAGGTTTAGGTGCAACAACACCTGGTTATCGAGGTTTTGCATGGCTTGACCTCTGACAGTAAATTGTGCAAACAACGATGTGTGACTATTGTCATATTGTATATGGCAATATTTACAGCTTTTCGGTAACAGCAGCAGCAGCATAAGCCTACTCTTTCTGACACATTTGCAAATCTGCCTCCCTCAATTCCCCATAGACAATATAACAAAAGTCACACATCGATGTATGCACAGTTTACCATTGGGGACAAGCCCTGCAAAACATTGATAACAAGGTAGTATTGCACCTTAATCCGTTCATACTGGAACAAAAGCTCTGCAGTTGCACCCATAAAATATATTACATCACACTTCAACAAAAACAGCCAAAGCAGACTATATCAATTAAAGCAATGCATTTTTTAAGGACTTTTGCAAAAAAAAAACAATAGCTAACTTTGTGTCAGGTTAATGCATAGCAGCTGTGTTAGCCCATAAATGCAGTTCAACCTTAAGAATTCAACTCAACCATTTTCATCACGTTGGTCAGCAATGAATATCAGTTGATGCAGCTTACCAGCCAGGTGCTGTTGCTATGCAGCTGCTGCAGATTACTGTCCATGCTGCTGAGACACTGTCTGCAGAACCCACTTAGTCTGTCAAAGCCCATTGTGAGTCACAGTAATAGTTATTTTTCATTGTTGACCTCACGGCATATACCTCAGTGCCAATCATGTGACTCCTTTTGGCTCCATTTAATTTGAAATTCTTTGATAACCACTCCCTAAAACAAAGAAATCATGCATACAAATTAAATGAAAAGACATCAAATGTAAAGCATTACATTGCCCTTCACGATATTTTCCATCGATGGGTGGATATACATTTTTGTTTAATGTTTCTTTTTTTATATTTCACATGTTTTTGTAACATTAATAGAGCTTGCAGCAGTTTGAACACAGACACACCCCTCTGTCAGCAAAAGCTGTAGAACGTAACTAGTGAGGAGTGGTCAGACTAGCAAAGTCCCATTCACAGTAGATGGGGTGACAAGTATTATTTAATGATGCAATCTCTGTGAGTTCAGTAGCACACCTGATCATACAGCAGGTGCCACTTATATCACATGCAGCTATGGCAGACAACTGCCTTGTGTGGACAAATATGAGCTGCCAAAACCACTACCTATACCAACAGTACAAAATTCAGCAGTTTGTGGGGACATTGTAAGATGGTTTAAATGGACACTTCAGATGACTTACAGTGCTAATCAGCAGGATTTCTCATTGGTGCTAATCACAGCAATTAATGGTAATTTGCACCTCTACTTATGCCTTGAAGCTCTGCCTCATAACTCATCTTACTTTAGCCTTACTCTGTGCTGAGCTGATCTAAGCTGACATCCTCATCAATACATCTTCCAGGCATTCTGCCCCCAAAGGTCTTGCTAAAAATGAACATTCATGACCTAGCCACTCCTCTATCACTCTCAAAGTCAACTGTGTCTGAACTCCTGCACAACAATGACTATCCATTGTTGGAATGCAGCAGCATCGAAACCTACAAAGAAAATGAAAGCAGGACAGAGAAGATGGAGAGGAGGAGGGCATCCTTCTCATCTGGTTTTCAGGCATCGGTGAGCAGGAGGTACTGTATGTGGTCTGTTACTCTAACACAAAAGCAACATAACTCACCGAAGCCTCAGGGACAACAGGCTTTAATCTTGGAGATGGTTGACTCTAGCACTGTAAAATGTGGAACAACTTTTACTGCCGCTAGACACATGACAAAATGTGAAATGCCAGCACTTGATTACAGGAAGTTTTGCCAGGTTCTCTTGCTAGCTATAATCCATCAGATTTGTAATGCAGGCAAAATGTGTCTTTTTTTAATGTGTAGGAAATGGCACCTTAAGGGCTGGCAGTATAGCCTAGAGTAATGAGCTGTAAACAAGCTTGGTACAGCCAGCAGACCAGACCTGGGTTTGATTCTCACAACCTCCACTTGCATACTTTGTGACTCTGAGCAAATCACTTAACTGTCCAGTGCTCCCAGGTCACCCCTGAAAACAGGCACTTGTGCCTAGTGGACTTTTACCCATTAACCAAAGACTAAAAAAAAATATTTAACAAGCTTTTTTTGTTTCCATGACAACAGACTACTCGTTTTGTGTAGCTGTTAGAGATGTTTGTAATTGCTTTAGTTTGTTTTCACACTGCATACTAGACCCTATAACTGTCCTGGGAGTCTCCATTTGTTAGTTTCTGAAATCTCATTGTCCCTTAGCATACATTAGCACATGAGAACATGATGTGCAATCACCCCTTAAACTCCACAGTATGCTTGTCTGTTTAATTAGCCTTCAAAGAAACAAACTGCAGGGAAGGCGTGAAATACTACAATTACCTTCAGTCAGCTTTGCAAACTGTCTGAGTTATAATGCAGGGTTTACCCTTTAAACTGCATTCATTTTGTGTGTTTCTTTCCAGATAATTTTTGCAGGGTGTTTGTTCTTTCAGCACAGAGATACATGGTATAAATGATTGATCTGACATTGCGTTCTCAACTGCTAATGCAGCTCTCAAGGACAATGAGATTTCAGCAACTATAAAATGGAGAATCCCAGGGTAGTCACAGGGGGGGGCTACCATGAACAGTGAAAACAAACTAAAGCTAACATGTATAACCCTAACAGCTACAGGAAAAACATTTTCTGTTGACATAGTAAAAATTAAAATTTACATATGAGGATGTAGTGTTCCTTTAATAGTCTGGCCAAGATTCAAGACTGGATGTCCTCTAGCTGGTTAAGACTCATTCCAGACAAGATGGAGGTAGTAGTCTTTGAGTCTGGTCACCAGTAGGCTGTGGGTGCTGCTGGGGTGAGAACAGGGTTATTCCTGGACCCTACGCCTCTGGCAGCCTCTACTAATGTGTAGAATGTGGGTGTCATCCTTGATGATGGATTTACACTTGAGGCTCAGGTGTTGTCTGTCATCCAGAGTGGTTTTTTACCACCTAAGAAACGTCGCCCCGGATCAAAGCCTTAATTCCACCTGGTGACCTGCCCTCACTGGTTCATGCTTTTGTAACGTCTCATCTCAGCTACTGTAATACTCTATACTTCGGGGTCATTGGAAGAATTCTTCATCACCTGCAACTTGTGCAGAATGCAGCAGCCAGGTTGTTAATTGGCCTTTTGAGGTCTTGTCATACTACTTCAGTCATGCATGACCTGCACTGGCTGCTGATTAGATGGAGAATCACTTTCACGGTGGGCTTGCTCACTTCTAAGAATCTATACTGATCGAGCCATGGATATCCAAATAGCCTCCCAACTCCTGTCTGCCCTTGGAGCTAGCTCCACTCCTCCACTGAGGGTCTCATAGTGGTTCCCAAGGGCCTGGCTGAAGACCTCTGGGGATTGATCATTTGTGGTTGCTGACCCAGGCCGATGGAACTTGCTTCCAAGATCCTTGAGGGAAGCACCATCAGTGGAAATATTTAAGTGGGGTCTGAAGGTGCATCTGTTTAGAGAAGCATTTGAAAACCAGTTATGAGGTCTAGGAATTTGCTGACTGCCGCATTGCTAACATTTTAATCGAAACACTGCTGTTCATGATCACTGTCATTGACATATGTTTTATTGTTGTTTGTTATTTGTCACCTTTGCCTATTTTTATCCAGGATTGCGTGCTTAATAAATAAAGTTTTACTTTATTTACTTACTAAAATTGACACAGAAGTAAATGCTCAACAAACACTATAGTAGAACTATGGGAGGCAAAGGAAGTTCGAGTGGATAGGGTTGAGGAAACAGCCTGGCTTTATTTGACTAATATAGGATATCCACACACGGATCAAAGCCTAACTTAAGACTTCTGTGCAAGGATAAATCTCCTGAAGCACCAACTATATATTTAATAAATACCCAGGCAATCTGGAGAGGGGCACTGCAACAAAGAAACTCACATTTTCTGTTTCAAAATAACAAGCACTGCACTTGAAACAAGATGACAATAACCTGTCTGAGTAAAGAACTATAATTGAAATAAGGTATACGGTCATCTGCCCAACAGTAGTTGTTAGGAAAGGTATATCGTCTGTCCAAGCTCTGCACACTAGGCATTTTTTTGTTAATAACATCTTTATTAAGAATTGATGCAGCACATGGTGCAAACTGTGAAACAATGAAGTCAATGATACATTAAAGGAGTCAACATCATTTCACATGTAGTTACCCACCCTCCCTAGTACACAATGAGTATAGTTTCCTGGGAACAGGAGCTCCCCTCCTAGGTACATTCTGGGGGGGGGGTGGGAGTCCATTCACTTCTCTATATTAAATCGTTGTCTTTGAGAGAGTCCTTGTGTTGAAGTTCTCATGTGCCTGGCTCCTAGATGAACAGAGATGGGAGGGGTCAACCCTGGAGATGGACAAAACTAGCAACTCTACATTTGGTTTTAGATACCTGATGCCCTGAGCAGGGTTTTTCATGAGAGCCAGGTCCACCAGACCTATGAGCCCAGTCATTCCCTCAGCTCAGTCTCCCCTTCCACTAATTGATACTGTCCCCTGCAGTTCAGGGTACAAAATCTGGATCTTCTTCCATCATATGCAGGAGCCATGCAGTCCAGTGCAAATTAAGAAGTTCTGTGTGGTCATTAACGGAATAGATGATCCTCTCCATCTTGTAAATCTTTCAAGCTGTGTCTCTCCACAGTGCAAGGTCTAGCAACTGTTGTGTATTCCACAGCTTAGTACTTGCTTTCTTAACTGCTGTGATCAGGATACATAGGAGGTATTTCAAATGTGGGTCCCATAAACCTCAGAGGAATTGCAGCAGCAGGTATAATTCAGAGATCAGGTGACGTGGTTTGGAGCAGAGTGAGTCCAGATGAGCCCCCTAGGGCCATCTAGAATGGTCATAACGTTGGGCAACTCCACATCACATGAATTTGGTCCATCCGGATTTCTACACAGCATCTCCAAAAGAAAGAGTTACCCTGGATGGAGTAGTGCACTGTGATCACCAGAGTCTGGAAGAACCTGATCAGCTGCCTCCAGGTGTACTTCCTCCAGATATGCAAACTACCGTAGTAAACCAGGAGGTCACCTGGCAGGCTGATGTACAGGTTTCTGCAGTTATGGGAAAACCTATGTCCTCCGCCCAGTGCTCTGTGATATTTTTGTGTGGAATACCCCACTGAGAATACCAGAGCTGTATTTTATTTTTTTTATGCTTTTTGTAAGTGGGTGATGCGTACTAGCCACAATGCTTGCTTTCAGGTGGCCCAGGAGCACTGGGGAGATTAAGTGACTTGCTTAGAGTCACACATTATGCAAGTAGAGTTTGTGGGAATCAAGTCAAGGTCTGCTGGATGTACCAAGCTCTTTCACAGCTCGTTGCCCTAACCTCTAGGCTATACTGCTAGCTTCAGAGCTCTATACAGTTGAGAAACTACAGTAAGTGTTCAGTATTGCCAGACTACAGAAACAGAATAAAAAAGGATATTATAGCAGGCCAGGAGTCTGGGGTGCATGGGAGAGAGAGGTGGTGGGGTCATACCCAAAAATTTCAGTCTAGCATAGGCTATACACAGTTTGCAGTTCTGAAACTGGCTTAAGGGTGCAGCCCTCTAAGAGCTGGTATAGGTATTAGAGCCCGTACTGGAGGTGGTGATGTTGTCAATGCAGTGGATGCCCCCTTTCCTCTTCTCGGGCAGCCATCATTCTGACTGTGCAGTCTGGTCCACATCCTGCCATGGCTCTAGACATAACAGACAATAACATAATAATAAAGAATAATCCAAAGGAAATAAATAATTAATGTATATGCAGAGAGCAGAGTGCCAGTGCTGTTACCTGGATTTCCTCAGAAATCTGGATTGGGTGATACTTTTAAAAGAGTCATCAGAGCTTTGATCATTATTACAAAGGATCATTCTAGGATCATATCCTGAGGGTTGACCATTATAATGCTGCTGGGGTCTGTGGAGCCACACTAAGAAGGAAATGGGGGGGGCCTCACAGAGGCAAGACAATGCAGAATCTATGAGTGATAATAAAATGCTTGACCTCTCTGGCCTCAGATCAGGCAGCTCACTGGACAAAGAGGCACTGTGTTGTGATGGTGGCATACCAAAAGTGGTCTTGGAAGTTGACAATATAAAAATCTGATGATGGGACAGACTACATGTTGAAATAACAACACTAGAGGTAGTCCTCTTTAATAGGTGCTGCCTATCCCTACAGGACTACAAAAGTGAAAAGGAGGGACCTTAGAGATATTTATTGGTCATCCTACTCATAATGACTTTATGGCAGTGGCCAGAAAGGGGCTGCATTACACCAACACACAGACAATGAATGCTGGGTGCAGGTGCTCTAAGAAAACTGCTCTGTTTGGTAACATAAGATCAACATAAACTTTAAAGTATATATGAAAATACATCAAAGGAACCCATATACATAAATATAAACGAGGAGGAAATAAGCAGACGTTGGTGCAAATTCACTTTTGAAAGGTACCCACCACTGAAAATGTTAAGTAAAAGGAGACAGGATAGGGGAAGCAAATAATTGGTTCTATAACTCATTAGCTGGGGGCATGATATTGCTTAGAACCCACTAACAGAAAACCCACATCAGAATATAAAAGGATAATTAAACAGCAGTCGGGAGGCTGACCTAATTTTGATGTAGTAGCTGCCCAGCGAAATGACACCCACTTTAAATGATGACCCATCAACCCAGCTTGTGACATCTCAGGATGGAGGCTCACAGTATTTACATTCCTCATTTAACCTCCAGCCTACAAGAACATGTGATTACACCCTGCAGTCCTGGGGCAAAAAGGGTTGTGTTGTACACAATCAAAGCCTTGAAAGTGCGTACCAGTTAGCACCCGCTAGATGTAAAGCTGATCTTATTCAGTTGTTGCATGTTACATATTGTACCATTTAATACTGTACTTCTCATTACAGTTCAAGCAGTTAGAAAGCACAGAATTCTTAACAGAACTTGGTTGGGGGAGTGGTGGCAGGTAAGGGAACCAGAGGACAACACAGAGCAGAAGCAATAAGCACTGTGCAATAATTTTTACCACACAAAGTAAGACACAGAAATTACACTGACACCATTTTAAGTATCAATCAATCAATCAATCAATCAATCAATCAAAATCTTTATTTATCCAGGTGAACATCATTGAGCAGAGTTCTTTTGCAAGATGGACCGGGTTAGAACAAGGTCAGGGTATCATTCAACATAAAAACATATAAATACATGTATATAAGTATGTAAACATTCATATTGATGCAATATAGGTGATTCAATGACAAAAGAAGGGAGACAAGGAAGAACCATAACAGAAGAGGATCCAAATTACAAGGGGTCAAGTCCACCATTCATAACTTAATTATATAAATACAACTTCATATAATCCATGTTCACTGTAGAGAAACACCAGATAGACCAATTACCAGAGGCAATCACAGGGACCAGAAATGAAGATGGCACAAGGGAACCACCAACCATAACCTGATGAGATGTGTAGTCCCATGGATAGGAGAATAAAACAGAGGTGGTGGCGGGAGCCTACAGGGAGGGAGAAGTGGGCAGTAGGAATATTATAGGTTGATTGCATGTAAATGGTGGAAATATCCTGTAAGGTTGTGAAAAAAAAAAGGCTGGATAAAGCGGGAAAGTAGACCAGCATCAAGAAGGAGGACAGAGTCATCACAATGTTGTAGGTTAGCATGATGACAGAACAGGGTCATGGAAAAAAGAAAAGCAATAGCACTATTCATTTCTGGTACAATGGTACAGGTTAGCATGATGACAAACCAGGGTCGTGGAAAACAATTGCACTGATCATTTCTGAGATGAGAATATACTAGCTTGAAGGATGAGATGCTGATAGGTGATCTTAATTTCAGCTTTTTTCAAGGTTTGTTCCACAAGGAGGACAGTGTAAAGCTTATAGCAGCCCTGCCAAATCGAGAGTTAACTCTAGGAATCTTTAGTAAGATAGATGTGCAGCTTCTCAGGACATTGTTGCCTATTGGTTTCAAAGGAAGACAGTCTGTAATGTATTGGGGACATTTTTTGGAGATGGCTCTCAGGGTCCATAAGGCTGCATTTCTACTACGCCTGTATTGAAGAGAACTCCACCCCACTGCTTTATATGAGGAGCAGTGATGAGTGGAGTAAGGAAAGCCTGTAATGAACCTCAGAGCTCTATGATATAGTATGTCAAGTTTGGTGAGGTAGGAAGTGGGACAATGATTATACAGGATGTCAGCATAGTCTAGCAAAGATAGAAAGGTTGATTGGACCAGTTGCAGTTTAGCATCTCTAGTTAAGAAGCGGGCTATTCTAAAGAACAGGCCAAGTCTCTGTCATAGTTTTTTGAGTAATTCTTCAATGTGCTGTATAAAGGAGAGCCTATGGTCCAGCTATACTCCCAGGTATTTGAATTTAGAGATGAATTCCAGTTTTTCACCAAGAATAGTAGTAATCTGTGGCACAGGATCTGATAGGGCTAGCTTTACCATTTGAGCAGAGGGAGAAAAGAGCATTGCATTTGTTTTCTTGGCATTAAGTAATATTTTTTTATTTGGAAGTTGATGTTGCAGCAGGTTGAACTCAGACTGAAGGTTGTTACATATAGATTGTAATGACAGACAACTTACGTAAAGAACTGTATAATCTGCAAATAGATGTATGTTGGACTTAGTTATGCTTCCATCAATGTTGTTGACGTATATTGTGAATAAAAGGGGTCCTTAGATAGAACCTGGGGAATGTCTCTTAGGATAGGTTTGAGGGTCGAGAGATCTCCTTCCGCTTTCACCCATTGGAATCGATCAGAGAGGTAGTTTTTGAACCACTGTGAAGATAATAGGTCTGCACCTAGTGAGGTTAGGGAAGAGAGTAGCAGCAAATGGTTGACAGTGTTGAAGGCCTTACTCAGGTCCAAGAACACAGCCCAAGTGTAATTCCTGTTGTCAAGCTCTCTTTGCCAGTCATTTGTCACTTTTGTAAGTGCTGTGATGGTGCTATGTTTCACTCTGAACCCTGATTGGACAGAATTTAGTGGGTTCTTGACTTCTACATACTGCCTCAGCTGGTTACTTACAACTTTTTCCAGTAATTTCGACAAGACTGGGAGAATTAAAATTGGTCTGTAATTATTTAGATCAGAGGAATTTCCGGACTTGAACAGGGGTATGATGTGCGCTGTTTTCTATATTGAGGGAATGGATCAGTGATAGGTTGAATAAATGGGTTATGGACATGGCTAGCACATGGATGGCCACCTTCAGAAAATATGGGTTGAGGGTATCCACACCAGCACTTTTTTTTACATCTAATTTTAGCAACAGGTCTTCAACTTCTTTCAGAGTAGTAGAACACAAGGAGAAGACTGAATCAGTGATGCTGGGATCAGCACATTGATTATCCACCTGGAAGCGCATCAGATTTGCAGGGAAATTGTCAAAAGCTAAGCTTGCAGTCACAAAATGATTATTGAAGGCATTCAAAATTTCCAATCTGTCAGTAGTGGAGTTATTGTTAAAAGAGATTTCATCAGGTAATGAGCCACCGGACGTGTGACCAGACAAATTCTTGATGGTTTTCCAAAATTTAGTTGGATTTTTGGAGGCAGAGAGAAATTCAGAATGATAGTAAGCGGCTTTTGTTTCTCTAATCATTCTAGTACATGAGTTTCTTGCCCTCTTGAACTGGCACCAGTCCGTAGAGGACTGAGTTTTGTGTGCTTTTTTCCATAGGTTGTCTTTCTCAGTCAATGCAGATTTTAATACTGGTGTGAACCACCGACATGCATTTTTTGCTACTCGCACCTTAACTATGGGAGCATATTTATTTAAGGCATCTAGGATAATTTTGCTAAATATGTCAAATGCTGATTGTGTGTTTTTTGCCAAGTAGAACTCTTGCCAATGCAAGGAGTGTCTTAGTTCATTGGTGTAGGTAGAGAGAGCAAAGTGCCACCTAGATCTCTTAGCAGCCAACTTCGGTGTGGCAGTTGGTTTGTTACTTGATCTTATGCAAACAATAAAGAAATTATCACTGATATCATTGAAGAAGGTGCAGACATAAAAGAAAATATGTGGTTTGTTCACTAGGATAATATAGCAGGGAGCTATTATCCATGTTCTTTTTATTTATTCATGTTGGTTCAATGATGAGTTGTGATAATCCATGGGTGTCACAGAAGGCTATGAGAGGTGCAGCAGTTTTAGATAGCCAGTCTAAATTGAGATCTCCAAGAATAATTACTTCTGAGGATTGTTGTTTGAGGATATTACTTAGATGAGTTAACAATTGTAAATTGGCAGAAGGAGGTCTATAGCACCCTATAACAGATAATGATGACGTATGCGAGATAGTGACTTGGAGTGACAGACATTCATAAGCATTTGCAACTGATTATGAGCTCGGACAGGATGCCGTATACTTATCCTTGACATAGATGGCAATGCCTCTACCTCTGGAATGTCTATCTGCTCTAAATAGTGTACAGTTAGGGATATTGACCTCCCTATCAGAGGTGGCTAGTCTAAGCCAGGTTTCTGAAATCACTAGGATTTCCGGTAGAGTGTGGAGAACCCAGGCCTGGATCATAGAGAACTTTTTTAACAGACTGCATACATTAATGTGGAGGAAACTCATGCCTTTCAGTGTGGCAAGGTCAGAGGGTGGTGTGATTGTAGCTGGTGGCCCCGGATTGAGCTCCACATTTCCTAAACACAAGAGAAGAAGGAGTAATAATTTTCATAGGGAAGCAATAGTAAGCTTTGTACTTGTATCCCCTTTACGTCATCGTGGATCATTGTCCTGGGGGGGCGCACCCCAGCATTTTCTGCCCTTCCCACTGAGCATAGCAGAGATGAGTACTCTGACTGCTATCTGTAGTGGTGAAGCCTTTATGATGTTGGTGGAAGTCATAAGCTGTGATGGTAATTCACTTCATGTACCAGCATTAATGGTCATTTGAATACAGCGCTGGAGAATTGCAAAATTCAAAAAACATTCATCAACGTAGGGACAGGAACTAGTTGCAGAGCAGATCAGATCAGTATCCACAATAATAAAGGCTTGCGGTGGCAAGTATTGTCCATATGATGTAAGATAGAAGAAGGACCAGAATAGAATCCACAATTTTGCACACATATTGGAATAAGGATGGGGAGGCTAGAGAAAAGAAAGTGCATGAAAACTGGTACAAGGAAAAGTTGTGTGAGATAGTTGTGGCGTAGGTAAACAGCAGTGTAATATGTAAGAACAAGGATAAGACATGTGAATACTGGCAAATCAGCAGTGTGTCATGAGTCAGAGAAGCTGTAATCTTAATAGCAGGGCATCTCTGCTACCAATGTACGGGTGTGACTCAAAAATAAGAGGAGAATTTGATGAACAGTGATGTATTGGATGGATTGAAAATGGAGGACATGGGTATAGGAGAGGGGTGTGGTGAGGGAGTATTTAATAAGGGCAGGAGGTGGGGGATGGGTGGTGGCTTGAATTTCAGGTTTTAGCAGTACCTTTGTGCCACCAAGTGTCCACTCTTCTGGTATCGGCTGTGGAAGTGCCACCCGCCCGCTGGCTGGGTGTCCCTCTACTCAAGCTGTGAGCCTTGTTGTGGCTGCTCCTCAGCTGGGAAAGCAAGAGAAGAAAGAAGGTTTAAATGCCTGCTGAAGATAACAGGTTGTCAATACAGGTGGGGAGCCCAAAATTAGCACAAGAAAGAGAGAGAGAGAGAGATTCAGCTGGCGCCCATCCGTCTGGCTTGAGCATGCAAACAAGAAGGGGCTGTGATCACTCACTCTTTTTAGGGTAATTAAGGCTTTTTTTTCCCCCAAAACATGCATATGAAGCAAAGTCTACATTAACAGTGGTAACAGGCTAACAATAATATCCTAGTTTGCCAAACATACAGCAGTGGAAATACAAAAATGGCTTAGAACAGCTTGAAACAAATTCAGCTAGCAGGGACCAATCAAAAACGGAGACCAAAAGGTGCTCACATTCCGATTGATGTGGCTTTAGCAGTACCTTGTTCTGCTGAGTGTCCACTCTTCTGGTATTGGGCGGCAGCTGTGGAAGTGCCACCCGCCCGCTGGCTGGGTGTCCCTCGGCTCAAGCTGTGAGCCTTGTTGCGGCTGCTCCTTGGCTGGGAAAGCAAGAGAAGAAAGGAGGTTTAAATGCCTGCTGAAGACAAAAGGTCATCACTACAGGCGGGGAAACCCAAAATTAGCACAAGAAAGAGAGAGATTCAGCTGGCGCCCATCTGTCTGGCTTGAGTATGCAAACAAGAAGGGGTTGTGATCGCTTGCTCTTTTTAGGGTAATTAAGGCTTTTTTTTCCCAAAACATGCATCTGAAGCAAAGTCTACATTAACAGTGGTAACAGGTTAACAGTAATATCCTAGTTTGCCAAACATACAGCAGTGGAAATGCAAAAATGGCTTGGAACAGCTTGAAACTAATTCAGCTAGCAGGGGCTAATCAGAAACGGAGACCAAAAGGCACTCGCTTTCCGATTGGTGTGGCTTAAGCAGTACCTTGTGTCGCCAAGTGTCTGCTCTTCTGGTATTGGGCAGCAGCTGTGGAAGTGCTGCTCGCTCACTGGCCAGGTGTCCCTCAGCTCAAGCTGTGAGCCTTGTTGCAGCTGCTCCTTGGCTTGTGCCACCGAGTGTCTACTCTTCTGGTATTGGGCAGCAGCTGTGGATGCGCTGCCCGCCCACTGGCCGGGTGTCCCTCGGCTCAAGCTGTGAGCCTTGTTGCAGTTGTTCCTTGGCTTGTGCCACCGAGTGTCTGCTCTTCTGGTATTGGTATAAGTATATTATATAGAAGTATATTATTACAATATTAATTGGCTTAACAACCCAGTTAAGCGGTCTAAGATTATGTCAGCCACTAAAAAGGAACATGAAGATGTAATACTGCGCAAGAAATTCATCTTTCCAAAGAACACCAAACATTAAATAAATGTAAGATATGCTGGAGCCCTAATGGATATATCACTAATATTTTTCTAAGTACAAGTTTGACCTTGTGACATCAACAGAGGTGAAGTCATGAGTGACGAAAAAGGTGAAACTGCATGAGGTAAATTATCTGCAATATTTTCATTAGGTCCGTAGCATATCCAATTTATGACATGCCTTTTATTACACAATGGCAAAAAAAAAATGCATCCCAATTTTTCAGAGGCCCCCTTCAACAGTGCTGATATCCCAGCACAATCATAATTCATGAAGAAGGCCATCATTACTAATACTACCTGTACCTACATTACCACTATAGATCTAGCATGAAAATATTGGACCTAGAGTGAGAAAATCATAATATTCTCACTCTAGGTCCATAGTGGCAAAAGATATCACTGTTGTATGCCATTTTTGTCCTGACAGGCATGACATAAAGTTGGATATTCAAATGTCATCTCTGCCTCCTACAAGGAAGGAGAAAGGAGAGGGTGGCAATTTTAATACAGCAACACACTCTCATACAAATACAACACCAGAAAATAGATTGAGAAGGCAGATACATAAGCTAGCCCAGTGGTGCAGTGGCAGAGCTACTGCCTGCTAAGTCGGTGATCCCAGTTGGGGAGCAGACCTGGCTCACTGGGGGTCAGGGGGGAGGATTGTGTGTCCGCTGGACTGCATTTCTCTCCCAGGAAGGGAAGGCTTGCTGGCCTGGCCCTTGGCTGACACCAGGTGGAGGCATGGTGGTAGTGCAGGTATGGGTGGCATGAAGGGAGGGGCCATGTTTGATATGGTACTCTTGTGCCTCAACACGGCATGTACCTACATCCTTGCCCATGGCAGGGGAAAGGGACAGAAAATGTAAAATGGCAACTCAGGATTCACAAAGCCATGCCTGTTATCCCTAGACCCACACCACTGCCTGGGACTCCTGGATGCAGATTTGGATATATGTTTTTGGGGTAACAGGAGGACTGCCCTCCCCCCATGTGACCTGGCCACAGGGGAAATCCATGGGGAACCTCAGGTACAGGTAAGTCCTGTGGAAGGTGCTTGCTGGTTTGGGGTGGGAGAGATAACACTGATTGCTTCCATGAGCAGCCAAGGATGAAAAGGCTTTGTTAAAAAAAAGACTGATACGTCACAATGACAGGAATATATACTAAACCTGAATAATGATAGTGAGCTTATATTTTCCTCCAGAAATGCTAAAAGAGGTCATGAAACCTACATTAAAAACTATAGTACATAATCAGAAAGGACTACTTAACACAGGGGGTGATACTTACCAGTCTGATTCTGCATAACACCTGGACTCTACCAACGTAAGACTGCCTAGATAAACACAGGCACAAAACCACTTTAAGCAAAACCTATAGGCACAAGGATGGATGGACATACTGTATGGAGATACCTACATTTCAAAACCAAAGCCTTTACACATTATTCACTTCTACATGATATGTATAAAAGGACAGACAACTTTTTTTTTTTTCAGAACACATAGAAGCAATTCTAGATTGCACAGTAGCAAACATCAACCAATTGGACCATGCCCCCCAGAAACTACAACTGAATCTGAATACTGAACATAAAACTACAGTCTGGAGGTTTAATTCATCTCTGCTGAATGACCCACAATTCCATACATACATCAAAGACAAAACACAGGAAATACTTGTGGATAATGACACACAGAATGTGGAACCGATGATACCCTGGGACACATGCAAAATAGTATCAGGAGGCCACATTCTAGCATATGTAACCAACAAGAAGAAAACTAAAGGAAATGCTTTACCAACTATAGACACTGCAAACACAGCACAAACATGAAGACTGCTCATAAAATTTAGATGGCACTATGAGCAGATCTATATCAAATCAAGGAAACCTTCCCTCATTAAATATATCACATACCTATTTAATCTAAACCTACCACGA
Source organism: Neoceratodus forsteri (assembly GCA_016271365.2). NCBI lineage: Eukaryota > Metazoa > Chordata > Ceratodontiformes > Ceratodontidae > Neoceratodus > Neoceratodus forsteri. The sequence continues at coordinate 1,277,547,841 of CM057459.1, read as the reverse complement.
CTCACCAAGAAACACTTGTAGACTCTTATTAAATGGATCAAAATCCAAGAAATAACAGATGCAGTCAAGGGATTCCACAATGGTAAATGCCTAGGCCTGGATGAATATGCACAGGAATTCTCCAAACAGTATCAGACACTACTGTCTCTCCTGCTACTACAGGGACTTAATGAATCCCAAACTGCAACTTGTGATTTATGGGAATACCTAAAACCCGCAATCCATCTGTTGGATATATTTGGAAGTACAGATTGTCCACAAGACATGAGCATTGTAATGATACCAGATTATTTGCTGAAAATGTTCTGTTTACTCACATGAGCACGCTGAGCTTGGGGTTGGAGCAAAAGCTACTTCTTTAAATGGATCGATCTTTTAACTTTTGAGAACGAAATGTAGTGCCCCTTCAACAAGTTTAGCTGGGGAGGAACTAGTGCATGATCATTTGTGGGTGTTCAACTTCAGAATGACAAGACGGCATTTTGTTTTGCTGCACCTTCTGCTGGTATGGTTTTTGCAGTCACTGCAAGGCTATGACTATAAGGACTATGACACCAAAAAAGCAAGAGTTTTTTTTTTCAACTGATGCCATTCTCAACTGTAAGGAGGGGGTAAATGTTTATTCTAAAACCATCAATTTAGTATTAATTATTGCACATACCATGGGCAGTGGTGTCTTCTCACCACCATATACTGTGCTTTCATTCTATTCAAATGTGGTAGCTAAGAAGCTTTTAAAACAAGAACATCAGAAGAGACATCCCTCATTTTAGCTCTCAGATCCAATCTGTACATATACCTCAAGTTTTAAGTTTAAGGTTCAAGTTTATTAGATTAAAATGTGTATGACATTCATGTTTAGCACATCATATTCCTATAAATACATAAAACACAATTAGTTAACAACACTTTTTCTAACTTTTCCCAGAATATTATATGTCACAATCATAAACCTTGATATGCAGTATAACATAGCAACTGTATCGGAATTTAATAAATGTGTGATTATTTCTTCTTCTGAGTAGTTCTGACAATGATTTATAATATTTACCAGCCATTTTTAGGAATTTCCCTCAGGTGAATACAGTCCAACAGGAAATGTTTGGTTGTCCATGCACCCTACTTGGGATTTCAATGTCACGTGCTGACAGAACAGTATCATGAGAAGTATGTTGGTCGAGAATCACTTAAAGTATTTTCACCCAGATGGTTCTGAATCTAGAATAGAAGACAATCAGAGTCATCTGGATGAAAATACCTTAAGTGATTCATGACAACACATTTCTCATAATATTGTTTGGTTAGCATGTGACAATGAAACTTCAAGTAGGGTACATGGAAGTTGTATATTAAGCACACAAGCATCGACAAGAAATATGGGAATTGTTGAATGTAACACAAATCATCCTGAAGTATGCCAAAATATGGAAGTAATAGCCCCCCCCCCAGTATTCAACCACCTGAACATGATTCAGTACGCCAGGTATTTGTACTAGGCAATTCAATGATTAAACACATTGACAGACATGTTTGCAATCTGAACAAGCTTAACAGGACGTGTAGTAGCTATAGAGGAGCAGTAATCTGTGACATCACTATGATGGCAAATAATATCTTGAGTAATTGTGGAAACAAACCCCTAGTTATAGTATGTGAGGGAATGAATAATGTTAATACATCCAGTATAGAAGTCATAAAGAGAGATTATAGAATATTAGGTGAACTGTTAATGGCTAAAAAGTGTGATATTACCTTCTCTGAGATCTTACCTGTTCCCTGGGCTACTGATGCTATGACCATCAAAATAAAAATCATTAATAATTGACTGAGACAGTGGTGCCAGAGTAAAGGTTTCAATTGTATTATTCACTGGGAAGATTTCCTAGACAGACAACATTTATGTGCTTGGGATGAACTGCACCTGAGTAAAAGGGGAAGTAATGTGTTATGTAGAAAAATCACAAAAATTATGACAGATCATTTAAACTAGGTACTGGGAGGAGGGAATAAAACAAAGGTGTCATCTTAATCTTGGTTTACAAAATGGATGTAACATACTCACTGCAAATGCCAGAAGTCTAAACAATAGCAAAAACCTTGAACTGGAAGCATTGTTATTACAGTAAAATATACACATTGTACACATTGTAGCAATAACAGAAATGTGGTAGGACCATGATTCTGATGGTCTGATGGAATTAGTGAGTTATAAATTATATATACAGGAAAGGGAAATGAGGAGGTGGGGTATGTGTGTAATATATATATATATATATATATATATATGTGTGTGTATATATATATATATATATATATATATATATATATACATATATATATATATATGTATATACACACACACACACACATATATATATATATATATATATATATATATATATATACACACACACACACACACACACAGACACACAACTCAATTCCATCCTACATTATTGACCCCACAAGGAAGTCGGATGTTCATTTTGAAACATTCTGGGTTAAAGTAATATTCTCAGGATGTAAATCAGTCATAATTGGGAATTGTTATAGACACCCTGCATCTTTAAGTGAATATAACAGAGCACTTAACAACAACATTTCTGAAATGTCTCTCAATGGAGATAGTATTGTTCTAGCAGACTTTAATTATCCAGGAATTGACTGGGAGAATCTTTCTGGTTCAGACCCAGTGGAGAAAGATTTTATTGAACAATGTATAAACAGTGGATTAGACCAAGTAGTGGTATGTCCTACCAGGAATAATAATAATATTTTAGATTTAATAATAACAAAAATTGAGACTGAAATTACAAATATTAATATCTCAGCAGCACCAGGTAACAGTGACCATCAGGTAGTCACCTGTCACTTGGTTAACGGAAGACACAAACATGTCTGTAGTACACTTATTAAAAATTATCACAGAGCTGACTTTGACAGAATATGTCAGAGTCTCTCAGAAATAAACTGGGAATCAACCCTTGGATCTGGGTCAACACAACATGCTTGGGCTAGGTTTAAGGATATATTGATGGAGTTTGAAGATATCTATGTACCAGTTAGGGAAAATGTAATAAAAAAAGTCATGATTCTGGTGTGGTTAAACTCAAAAATTACTAAAGTAATTAAGTATAAACAAAAAAAACTATAATAAATATAAAAAAGTACCATCAGATGAAAATAAAAACAGACATCTCCAATCACAAAAAAAAAATAAAATATACTATTAGACAGGCTAAAGCAAATCTTGAATTTAAAATAGCCCATTCAAAAAACAGGAAATTGCTGTATTCATATATGAATTCTAATTGCCGTAATACAGTTAGAAATATAGGACCTATTATAGATAATACTCAGGAAATTCAAGAAGATAAAGTGGTTGCAGAGAAGTTTAGCAATTACTTTTGTTCAGTTTTTTTCATCTCCCTCTCAAACTCCATTACCTGAACTACCTAATGAAATAGCGGACTTACCTATTACATCTGATGAAATTAACAATTTATTAGCCAAACTAGATAGTACCTCCAGTCCTGGACCAGACAATATTAAATTCCATCTTTCTTAAATAAAACAGCTCTGTGTTGGCCTATCCTTTCTCAGTTATTTTTAATTATTCATTAAGGGAAGGTTTCATTCCTGATGACTAAAAGAACGCAATAGTTGTACTGATTTATAAGAAGGGAAATGGGGCACAAACTGATAATTACAGACCCATAAGTTTGATCTGTCATTGCTGTAAACTTATGGAGCATCTCATTAAAACCAGACTTGAATTACTCTTAGAACTTTTAGGCGCAAAAGACAAAAAAACAGCATGGTTTTACAAAGGGAAGGTCCTGTACCATTAACCTAATTATATTTTATGATAATATCAGTAAAAGTCTTGATAATGGTCATTCATCTGATATGATATTACTTGATTTCTCGAAAGCATTTGTCAGAGTAGTTCATGAAAAACTGATTAATAAACTCATTAAATTACAGGTTAACAGTGATATAATCAGGTGGATCTATTAACTGTTAAACAGGAAACAAAAAGTATGTATCAATAATATAATTTCTGAGAAAGATTCAGTAGGTAGTGGTGTTTCCCAGGAATCAGTCCTTGGGCCTACACTCTTTAGTATTTATATTAGGATATGGACACAAATATTGAGACCATGATCAGTAAGTTTGTGGACAATACAAAATTGGGTGGATAGGTAAATGCCATACATAAACATTCATCTCTAGTCTCTGATCTGGCCAAAATTCAGATGTGGGCAAAGGAAAATGGGATGATTTTTAACACAGACAAATGTGTTGTACTTCACATATGTAGAAATAACCCTAATTATTCATATATAGTAGAACAAACAATGTTGAGGTCAGTCTTAAATGTGCAGGATTTGGTTACAACAGTATATGATTCCCTTTCCTCTTCTAATCATTGCTTGAGAATTGCTAAATCTGCTCAGTCTATGGTAACCAAGATTAGATGTTCATTTGTGAAAAATACAGAGCAACTTATCTTAGCTCTCTACACCACTTATGTGCAGCCCATACTAAATTATGGATCACAGTTTTGGACGCTGTATCTGCTTAAGGATATTAAGATAGTGGAAGGGGTCCAGAGGACGATTACTAAGCACGTTCCTAGATTAAAACACTTTAATTATCAAACTGGACTACTTAAGACTGGTTTACATTCCCAGGAGGCTCGCAGACAAAGGGGCGATCTGCTGTTATTATACAAGTTATCTCAAAACATTGAACACATGAATGAATATACTTTACAGGTTAGCAATGTAAGAGGTAATCTGCATTCTCACAGCAAAATAATTTGTATACAACAGTCAGCGACAGTAAAGAGGGTTTACTTCTTTACTACTAGAGCCCCAATGGTCTGGAACAAACTGCCACAGCTGGTAGTCAACTGTACAAGTCTACTTGCCTTTAAAAATACTCTTGATGTACTTTATTATAATAATCAGTTGATGGTTTAATCAACCCACATATGTGGGGGACATGAACCCACGGGCCTTGAGCCCCCTTATGTCCTCAAAATTCCTAGTAATCCTAGTAATTCATAGTAATCCATCTACCTGAGCATCTGCTCTTGCAATCTATTCTGTTTTGATATGTTGTCCAATTTAAATAATATATATCAACTGCATTACATACATCAAATCTTAGTCTTACTATAGTCTTGATGTGTAAACTGCTCTCCCATCTACTGATATACCGCTCTCTTTTATGTGTTGTTTTGAGTTTCATACATGAGCTAAAGTTTTTTATGTATGATAAGAGTTCCAAATCTATTTGCTTACTGATGTGGCATTTTGGTGTAGGTCTGCCATGGAACCCTTACTTTCTCTCTGTTATGCCAGGCACATCTGGATCTGCTGCAATTGGAATCTTGCTGGTACTGAATGAACTGAGTCGAATGCATAAAAAAATAAGAAAAATAGTTTATTTGGAGACGTCAGGCAGGAGCAACTACTCAGCATGAGGTTCAAACCCAGACTGAAGAACAGACAGGAAATTGGGGTTTCCTAGCCCCTGCAGGCAACAATTAGCATATCACATTACCATAGAGGACTCTAATTTGCAACATTATGGTTCTGTTAAAAGGATGGCAGCTATGTTAGCCCCATACTTAACTGTACTCTGTATCACCTCTGGGACAGTGAGTATGAGTACCACTCAAACAAAGCAGAAAGAGCATGGCAATGGTATTAAATAAGTTGAACTATAAGAAAACTATAAACATGGCATTAATATTTGAGCAATGAGAAGAAAACAATACTCCACTGCAGGGGAGGGGAAGGAAAGAATCTGGATTATAGTAGTGAACAGTCAGAGTAGTACCAGGGAAAGGGGGAACACCATAGCAAATTGAAGCTTGGTCAGGGCAACAAGTGCTAAAGTGCAGGGGAAGGAAAAAGGGAAGAGAGGGAAGGGGAGCAGCAGGAGAATACCCAAATGCAAGTCAACCAGACCCTAACAGATGAAAAATACAAAACATTGCTAATAATCTAGAAATATTACAGGAAAAAAAATTGTTGCAGTACATTAATATTGGAATTGACATTTAGTGCAAACAGTTAAAGTATCATAAACAGAGGAAAAACCACACAGAGCTCTATAATGAATATAAAATTTATCACACAGAGTCCTTCATTAAATACAAGAAATTACCACACTGAGTCCAGTTATGAAAGTTCACATTTTGCTGCGACTTTTACAGTCAGTGGGGATAGAAGTATGTGTGGCTTGTATCAGTTACTGACAGGATGGTGTCAGGTCATGAAAAGGGACTCAAGAGTCCTGCGTACTGTCAAAACCACACCACTTGATGTGATAAGTCCAGGATCTGTTTACGAACTTTGCATAATATCTTCTTGATCTGGTATGCTGATGTGTGTACAAGAGAGTCCTGAGAAGAAGAAGCTGCAAAAGACTGAGAAGACCCAGGAAGTCCATCCGGCTGAGCAGGTAAAACAGGATCTGGCTGAAGAGTGTCAGGATTGGGGGGTTGTGGAGAAACTGGTCTCAAGTTGTCTGAAGGGATTTCAGCTTCAGAAAGTATAGCAGGTTCAAGTGCAGCTTCATTGTTTGGGGACTGGGATAATCTGGCAGAGTATCATTCAGGTACCCATGTTTCAATTGGTTGATGTGGATTTTATTGTGCATCAGCTTTCCATCAGAATTGCGGTGCAAGCAAACATGAACAGGAGGAAGCTTTTCCACAATGTAGAAGGGACCAGTCCAAGGGCAAAGCAGTTTTTTGGTAATGCCCGGAACAAGTACGGGTCGGTATAAGTATACAATGTTCCCAACAGAAAATGAAGGCTCATGCAACTTGGCTGCTGACATTTTCTGCATTGCAAATTTTCTGTAGCCCAGCATGTCAATTGCAATACGTCTGGCAAGTTCAAGCTGTTCAGCATTGAAATGATTAAGGATGAAGCTGACTTTGGAGCCTCTAGCAGTGAGAGATACCTGTCCAGTGGAGTTCTTGGGTGACGTCCATGGACTAGAAAAATTGTGTGTACTCTGTACTGCCAACACAAGGGCTTGTGATGTAAGCAAATTTCACCAATGGAACAAAACAATCCTAAGCATCATAAGTCTCATTCAGGTACTTGGAGAGTGTATTAAGAATGGTAGACATCATTCTCTCACTTTGTCCATTGTATTGTGGACGATAACTGGTTGTGTGAGTCTCTTTAATGTCGGAAAGTTTGCATGTTTCTTGCACAATGGTTGAAAGGTAGTTAGTGCCTCTGTCTGAATGCAGGTATGATATGGTACCATGATGACAAATGACTGTGTTGAGGAAGACACTTGCCACTGTGGCAGCTTTGATGTCTTTTAGGGGGACTAGTTCCAAATACTTTGTAAGTTGGTCCACAAAAACAAGAAAGTATTTGTTGCCAGGATCACAGCATGTAGGCAAAGGCTCAAGAATGTCTGTGCTAACTCTTTGGAATGGTTCAGTAGCTACAGGCATTGGAATGATGTGTGCCTTTGTCGGTTTGGCAGGAGGCTTTCTTTGGGAGCAGGGCTGGCAGGATTTGACAAACTGGACAATGTCCTTGTTCATGTGAGGCCAGAAGAAGAAGTGAAGCCTTGTCTTTTCAAGAGTTCTGTGGATTCCCATATGACCTTCAGAAAGTGGAGAGGCATGAGTGGATTGAAGAACTTCATTGACTAGAGAGGCTGGCACAACTAACTGTAAGTAAGTTCTATCCATGTGGTGGCGCTTGCCTTCCTTGGTCCAAATGTGAAAAAGCACACTGTTGTTGAGAAAGTATTATGAAGGAGGGAAAAATGCATCCTGGCGGTGTTGCTTTTCTTGAGGTAATGTTCCAGTCTCTAAGTACGTGATTATGTCTGTGAATTGAAGATCAGTTCTTTGTTACATTCTTACCTTCATCAGGGAGATATCAGTAGTAGGGGAGGTGAGAAGCTCTTTGGATGCTTGCAGTAGGTGACGGTAGGTGCTTTTTTCTTTAGAAGCAGTTAGTAGCAGCAAGGCAGCTTGAAGTGCTGTAGGAGCATCCACAGGGTGCACATCTGTGGAGTAGAAAGAAAGAACTTTTAGGCAGGATTCTTCATCTGTTGAGGATGATGTGGAGGGATACCATCTCCAGCTTACAGCATCGGCATTAGAGTGAACTTGACCTGGTTGGTACTGAATTTCGAAGTTGTAGCATTGCAATATGGCAATCTAAAGGGCGAAGTTGCCTACTGGCTCCTTCATTTTGAATAACCATCTGAGGGTAGAGTGATCAATGATAGCTGTAAAGGAGGAGTAGTGAAAGTAACAGTCAAATTTCTTTATGGCAAATACCACGGCTAGACCTTCTATTTCTGTGATGCCATAGTTTTATTCCACTGAACAAAGAGAGCTCCCAGCATAGGAAACAACTCATTCTGCTCCATCTTGGAGTTGACATACTGTAGCACAGCACTTACTGCAAAGGAACTAGCATCTGAGTAGAGTTTGAAGGGTTGGCCGAACCTTTTGGGTAGACCAATACTGGAGAAGAGATTAGGTTTTGTTTTAAGGTTTCAAAGGCCTCTCTGCATTCGGAAATCCAAGTTCAGTCACATCCCTTTTTGGTGAGGGTGTACAGTGGAGCTACAAGCTTGGCATAGTTGCAAATGAACTTTCTGTAGTAGCCAGACAAGCCCAGGAAAGCTTTAAGATCCTTAAGATTAGTAGGTTCCAGATAGTCTTTGACAGCTGAGAGCTTATCTGGGTCTGGAGAGATGCCTTGAGAACTAACAACATGTCCCAGGTAATGAATTTGATGCTGTGCAAAACAACACTTCTCTGGGTGAAGCTTGAGATTGGCTTGTCTGAGACATTCAAACACCTCTTTGAGATAAAAGTTTTTTGCCAGCACCAGTTCATCCACAGTATTTCTTGAACACCAAGGCAAATATTGCACATCCAAGGAAACCAAAAGCTGAAGAAATGTGCTATCAATGCACAAACAGGGAAGCCAGAAACCGAAGTAATGTGCTATCAATGCTAACATTTATTTAAATATGCACAGAGCTTCCACATCCACATCCGTGTATGCTGCCCCCTCCCACAGCAATACAGGATGGTATCCTAACACGTTTCATGCTACCTAGCTCTTAATCATAGGAATAACATATCAAAAACACCAACACCATTAAATATACTGTGATTAAAGTGACAGTGCAAATTTAAAACATGTTCTTTAATTTTCCAAAAAACTTGCCTAAAAATTGAAATTACTAACACATTATATATTAATATTCATGTTACCGGTTACCATTAATTTAACATTAAATCTATTTTCAAAATGTTATCACTGTTGATAATGTACACCAGTGTCCTCCTCCAATGAAAACATGGGGATCCACTTAGAATTTTAGCCGTAGTATCTACAAAAGAAAACGAAACAAAATTAGGTTAAATATATATCCACACTAAAAATGTGCATATTGTTGCCTATACTGTATTCATATACATTTAATCATAATGATCCAGTACTAAAGAACAGAACAAAAGTAGGACTGAACCCAACAGCACACTTAAAAGTGAACAGTACATTTCTTATTTTTTTATGAATGGTTTGATATCTATTCTTTCATTCAAACCTGGTCTTTCTGACCCTCCTGTTGCAAAAATCCAGTACTGTTCTCTTTTTAAGAGGACATTATCATAATCACCACCTCTCAGGCTTTTTATGGGCTTCTCTATGCCCAAAAAGGACCAGACATGTTCCTTTTGATTTTTTCCTTTTCCCATATGAGTTGCTAGTGCATTCTTCTGGTCGTTATGATTTATTGCCCTCAGATGCTCACCCATCCTTTCTTTCAGCTTTCTTTTTGTTTTTCCTATGTAAAAGCAACTACATGTGAAAGTGGCCATATAAATGACTCTCTCCGTTGCACAGGTTATAAATCCTCAGATAGCAGTCATCCATACCACACTATAGCTGGCATCCCAAAGGGGCAGTTTATGAGAGTGAAAAGAAACTGTAGCACTAAGGATGCATATGAAAAGAGAGCAGATGAACTTGAAAGTAGATCAAAAGAGAGAAAATATCCTGCAAGAATAATTTCAAAAGCCAGAAAAGAAGTGAATGGGATAGAAAGGTCAGAGGTCATACAGAAGAAGCAAACAGAAACATTGGAAAAAGGCGATCAAAGAATAAACTTTGTTAGCGCCTATAATGCCCAGTCAGAAGAAATTAGCAACATTATTAAAAAACATTGGCATTTGGTCAGTTTGGACCCAGGCCTAAAGGACCTTAGTGATGTAAAGCCCAGAATGGTACATAGGAAAGACAGGAGTTTAAAAGACATATTGGTTAGTTCTGTGCAGCCTAAACAGGAACAAGGTAGAATGTGGCTACTAAAAATACAGGATGGTTGCTATAAATGTGGCAACTGTAAGTTTTGTAAATCCTTGACACAAACTAAGAGTTTTTTGAACCCATAAACACATAGGGATACAAAGGTAAGAGGATTTATAACCTGTGCAATGGAGGGATACCCTTTGTCTTACTTTACCCCCAACAAGCAAGGTGCACCCCAGGACAAGAGTTGGTGGAACCAGGCTGAGGCTCTTGCAGGAGGTGGAACTGGTCCCCTGAAGACAATCAGACAAACTTTCCAGTGTAGGCACCCTTTGAGATGACCACTGGCTCATCTGTGAACTTGCAGCATTTTTGGAAGAATGCACCACCATGCACAGCAGATAAGATGTTTCCTGGAAGAAGACCTGAGAAATGCAGAGTGGGGGATCCTGTGATGATGCCAACAACACCTTGTGAAAGTGGTTCACCTCAAGTCTTGGCAATCAAAACCATCTCTGACTTAGACGGCACAGTGACTGAATCTACAGTTGTGAGCTGCCTCTGAGGGTCTAGTGACAGGTTGTTTGAGGCAAAGTCCAGGATGGCTCTGTGAACTTTGAGGAAGCTGTTTGTAGATCAGGCACTAGGTAGAACTTGACAGTAGCTTGCTGTGAGCCAAAGTAGAACTTGAGGTGGACCATGCCTGTGATAGGTACTGTAGCGGCACTTGCTGTGATAATGTACTTTAGGTAAGCTAAAGAGACATTAGGTACATGACAAATAGCTGGATTGTCTAGAATACTGCAATGGATAACTGAGATTTCTGCTCCAGAGTTGACCAAGCCATGTGTGGACCTTTTTCCAATGGTTACAGGGACATAGTTTGCTAAGAGAGATGACCTGATGACAGGAACCTTTGTCCCTGGTGGTGAGGGTGTGCCTGAGTTAGCAGCTAGAGGGTGGGGATTGTTACAGTTGTGAGAGTCAGAGGGGGAGTCAGTTGCGGTGTTCCCCTGCCCAACAAAGGCCCCTAGTTTGTTGGGTAGCACTTGTTTCCGTGAGCTGGGGGGGAGGGGTAGTTGCGATCACTGTGCTGATGGTGCTGCAGTGGGTGTCGTTGATTCTCTTGATTTCATTGGTAGTTTTTTAGCTTGCAGCAGACAGCAACAGTGTGTTCCCTGAATCTACACTACTGGCAGATCACCGGTTCTTGTGAAGATGGCAGTGGCTCAGGTCGCTGTTGAGGTGGCTGCAGAGTGTTGACAGAAGTTGCAGAGGAAGCAGTAGCATTGAGGTGTAGGCTGTTGACAGTGGTGATAAGCTTATCAATCATTGCTTGTTGCTGTTGGACTCATGTTGTGAGTGCAGTCAATTCTGAGGACTGTGGCACCTGTGCACTGGCAGACTGGAACATTGAAATGAACTGTTGTGCAAATCGCACAGCTTGGATTGTGTCAGTCCAGATGGTTGACTTTTGCCATATAACATAAGTACAGAATTGAGGAGGCAGTCCCAGGACAGAGGTTGTGAATTGATCTTTTTCTGATTTTTGCAGATGTTTACAACGTGATTCTATGTCCACGATGAATGTTTCTAATGACTCAGTGGGTTGCATGGTGCATTCCTACAGTTGCTGTTCTAATAACCACAGTGGATGTGCTTGGAGAAAATGATTCTTGAAGGTGGTATACAGGGTGGCAGTGTCCTCTTTTACGTGGTCTGGAAGTGCGTTGAACCAAGAGATGGCAGTCCCTCTCAGAAGTAAACGCATGGCATTGGAAATACACAGGGGATCAGTCCAACCATTGAAGGAGATCTAGGCCTGAAATTGTTCAAGCCAGTCAATAGCGTCTTCTTGAAGCAATACTGAGAAGGGTACTAGCTATAAACTGGTATGAACCGTGGACTATGGTGAAATAGCCTTTTTTTTTTTTTATAATCTTTTTATTATTTCTGCTTATATCAACAGACATACAATACATAAACAGACAATCATACATGCATATTACTATTGGCAGTTACATCACACATATAACAATAATAGACACATACATATATAAATAGATGCACTTACATATAATTATTCCTATATCCAACAATCCCATTCCATACAATTGATTCTATATAATTGATTGATTCTCAGGGGCTCATTTAGCATATTGAGGGAAGGGGCGGGACACTCCGACATGTAAATTAATCATCAAATCTATATACCACAAATGCCAATATATGCTCCCCTTAGGCGTATCTCCCTTCAAGCGCACCAATGGGAGGGGAGGCGGAAGTCCATCCAGTCGGTCCCCATCTATCTAGATCAGCCCCTCACATAATGTGGTCATCTCTTGCATTTCAAGTGTAGCGAGAAATGACATCCACTCATAAAAAACCTCTAACCTATTCGCTAGTAACAGAGATAACCGTTCCAGTGCCAGATTTTGCAATATTAACTGGTGCCATTGCCGGGTTGTAGGTACGGCATTACTAACCCACGTATTCTGGATGCAATGCCTAGCCATTACCATAAGAATCCTGATCCAACGTGGCATTGCTTCCCAATCCTCCACCCCTTCCGCATTTAAGCCAAATAGCCCATTGATAGGGTCCAACTGGATGAGAATCCCTGCCAACGATTCCACCTCTTTAAATATCTTTCCCCAAAAAGATTGCAGGACCGGACAGCCCCAAAAACAATGCATATATGTCCCCACCTCCTTCTTGCACCTTCCACACAACGGGGAAACAAACGAATAGGCCCTATGCACCACTGCCAGAGGATAATATAACCTGTGCAGAAATTTAAAATATGCTTCTTTAAACCTGTTACAAATCAACAGGCCCATATGTCCTGACAATAGCTTTTGCCAATTCTCTGCAGAAATTTCCCTCCCCAGGTCTCTACTCCACTGTTGTTTTACCTTCTGAGTATAATCCAGCCAACCTCGTTTCCCGATCCTTGCAGCTTTCCCAACAAATCCCTTGGGATCCTTCTGCACTCCCAGAATCACCATTTCCACTGAGTCCCACCTCTGCCCTCCAGGTTTCTCTCTCTCTATCCTACCCATAAATGCTTTCACCTGTAGGTATCGAAACACCTGTTGCCCTTGTAGATTCACTTTCTTTTTAATGTCCTCCAATGGAAGCAGCGTTCTCCTTCCAAGCAGACTACCCATACATTTTAACCCCCTCTTCTCCCAGTCCCTAAACCCTCTATCCTCTAGCCCCGACAGGAAGAATGGATTGCTAGCCACCGGCACAAGTATAGTTTCCCCTTTAACTATTCCTCTCTCCTTCTTTAGCATCACCCAAGCTTCCAAGGTCATTCCTACCAATGGGTTCCGGCCCCCCTGACTTCTATATGCCAGTGGTCCCTTACTATGTAGGTAGGCCAATAGTTGCCCCATGCAACCCTCCTGTTCCAGCTCCACCCAACTTGCTACCTCTGGTCTAAATACCCAATCCGCTATATACCTCTGCTGGATGGACAGATAATAATTTAGCAGATCAGGAAAGTTAAGACCTCCCTTAGCCACTTCCACCTTGAGTCTTTGAAGCCGCATTCTTGGCCTTTTCTGCCTCCATATAAACTGGATAAATATATTTTCCAACTTATCTATGTCCCTCCGAGTTATTCGCATAGGCAGCATCTGCATAGGGTACATTATTCTAGGCAGGACATTCATTTTTAATACATTTATCTGCCCCAACCAAGATATTGGCAGCTGCATCCACCTTCTAAGGTCTGACTCTATTGTTTTGATCAAGGGGGCATAATTCAATTCATACAAAGAACCTATTGTTCTTCCCACATTGATCCCAAGGTACTTAGTACTTGTAGATTTACATTGTATACCCCATCGCTCATCGTCTATTTCCTGCTTGGGGAAGCATAACATTTCTGATTTGCTCAGGTTTATTTTATATCCAGAGAACTCCGAGACGCTCTCCACCAACTGTAGTAGCAATGGCATGGAGACACCCGGCTGTCCCAGAAACACTAACATGTCGTCTGCATATAATGTGACCTTGTGTTCAGTGTTGTCCATCCCTCTCACCCCCTGAACCCCTCGACACTGCCTAATCGCTGCCGCCAGTGGTTGCAGCACTAAGGCGAATAATAGTGGCGAGAGCAGGCAACCCCTGCTGGGTTCCCCTTTCCAGTTTGAAGGGAGCCGTAGGGGTTCCATTAACTATGACACTGGCCCGTGGGGAACGGTACATTGCTCTAATCCATCATATGTACGGGTCACCCAGACCAAACTGGCCTAAAACCTCAAAGAGGTACTCCCATTCTACCCTATCAAAAGCCTTTTCGGCGTCCATTGATATAACATATGTTTTCCCCACTTCTCGACTCACCTTCCAGATTACATTAAGTAATCTACGTACATTATGATACGAAAATCCTCCCTTAATAAACCTGGTCTGGTCTGGGTGAACCAATAGTGGCAAGTATCCCTCCAACCTCAGAGCTAACGCTTTGGCCAGAATCTTAAGATTACAATTCAGCAGCGCAATTGGCCTGTATGATGCATATTCCAAGGGATCCTTACCCCCTTTTGGGACCAGGCATATCGCGGCATCATAGCATGTCTCTGGAAGACACGGTACCCCTTGCCCCTCTTCCACCTTGAAGACCTCACTTAGTGTTTCTGCCATCAGATTCGCTAACGTCTTATAAAATTCTATAGGGTGCCCGTCCGGCCCACTCGCCTTCCCCACCTGGAGTCTTCCAATCGCTTTTAGTATTTCCCCCTTTGTCAGGGGTTGACCTAAACATTTTCTCTGCTCCTCTGTGAGACTAGGTAAATTAATCTTATCCAGAAACCCCCGCATACTCTGTTTCTCCTTCTCCCCCTCCGTCTTATACAGATGAGCATAAAATTCCCAAAACCGTTCTCTCATCTGCCTCTCCCCTCGCTGTACCCTGTCCTCTTTATCTTTAATCCCTGTTAACTTAACCGGGCATCTTCCACCCCCTTCATTAATCTCACCAACAGCGGTCCTGGTTTATTGGCCCATTCAAACACCTGTCTCTTACAAAATAACCAAGAGGTTCGGGCCTCCCCACCTTACCAATGAATTTAATGCCTCTCTCGTGACCATCAGCAGACGTTCCGTTTGCCCTCTCTCTCCCCCAGCAACCCGCTTTTCTAATTCCTTTAACTGCCTTGCTAGTCCTTGCCTTTTATCCTGTCTCCTTCAACTCTGGCCATATATGCTATTATAGAGCCTCTAATAAAGGCTTTTCCTGCATCCCAATAAATTGCCCCATCCACTTCTGTGCCCCCATTAGTCTCCTTATATAGTTCCCACTGCGTTTTCAGGTATTCCTGGAAATCCTCATGCTGGAGCATATACGTAGGAAATTTCCACTGCGGCCTTATATCCCTCTCCTCCTGCATGCGAAATCTACCCACCACCATAGCATGGTCCGATATGTGAATGGGACTATGCAAGATATCTATAACCCTTCAGTGCCATGCCCTAGGTATCAAAATATAATCTAGTCTTGACCATGTTCCATGCGGGTTGGAATAAAATGTGTATTCCCCCGGGCCCCCGGGTTTGTCATTCGCCAGCTATCTACCAGATCCAACTCTGATATCCCAACTCAGCACTGGACCACTGCCTCCGGCGTTCGCCCCTTACCCTCTGAGTGATCTAACACGGGGTCTAAAGTACTATTAAAATCTCCTCCCAGGATTAGGTTTGGGAATTGCTCTCTAGTGATCAGATCCAAAAGCCCCGGGAAGAACTGCGGGTCATACTGGGCCGGGGCATACACGTTCCCCAGTGTAATTAACTCCCCATAAAGCTTCCCTACCAGAAATATGTATCCGCCACCCTTACTATCTTTTACAATTCAATGAATCTCTAGTGGTAGGCTTTTATGTACAAGGATGGCCACCCCTCTCTTACGTGACGAGTAATAAGACGCAAAGCATCTATCCGCCCAACCCCGTGCCAGCTTTGCGGGTTCTACGTCTGTCAGGTGCGTTTCTTGAAGTAACGCAATCTGTGCCCCCCTTTCTCGTAGTGCAGCCAGTAACATTGTGCGCTTAATCGGGATTGTAATTCCTTTCACATTCCAAGAAACTACCACCATTTCCTGCTTATTAGTCATCTAGTTGTATCATATGTTCCCCACATCCATCCATTTTCTCTCCCCGTATTCTTTTCCAATCCCCCCACTCCTCTTGCCCCATCATTACCTTCCCATCCACAAGCCCCAGTTAACCTTCGTTTTGTATGAAGTGCATCTGTCAACAAACAGTATAGAAAACAGTTAAACAATTCAACTATATACACAGTAACAAGAACAATATTCACCTCTACCAAGTCTTTTCTGGTACTTTCCTTTCCCCTCCCTCTTGCCCTCCCTCCGTTCCCATCATTGGTTTCCCTTGAACACACTCTATACCATACCAACTGCCCCCCCCCCTTTTTGACACTAACTGCAGAATCCGCATGAGTGTCCACCAAAGCGAACTCCAGTATAGACATGTGCCCCGCTGCCCTGCCCATGAGCAATTCTCAGCTCATCGACCTCTTTCTTTCAGTTACATAACGAAACTATGTCACCTTACAATGGCTAATTACCAAGAGACATAGAAAAGATCGAATAGGTGCAGATTAGCAAGCAGATCCCACCTTTAGAATCCATTTCTTCCCATTATTCGCCAACCATCTCCCAGAGACCATTCGGAAGCCCCCCCCAACTCTCATTCATCCCCATTCCATACACACCATACCCCCTCTCCCTATCCTTCCATCCCCCTCCCATCCATTCGTAGTATCAGTTAATATGGCATTGTCAATCACTTTAGAATCCCTTTCCACCCCACATTCTCCAAACGGCTCCCCCAGAGCCTCACCCCAAACATACCCACCGGATCTCCCCCTTATCCCCCCCCCAGGTCTTCATATTACTTGCTATCATGTCCCCATAATTTTAGTTATCCATTTCACATAATTCTCTGAATGCGACCTTCCTCGTGCAGCCTGGCCGCTGCTCAGCACTCTGCGCCACTTCCCCTCCTCCACTCTCTGTCAGGCACTGCCTCCCATTTCCCCCATTCACTGTTCCAGCAATCATCCCTCCCACATTACTAGAAGGAGGAAGAAGTGGAGAAGAGAAGAGCAGAGCACATTTCCCCTATACCCCCCTCCATCACATCCCTATGTCTCTGAGAGTATCATAATTTGCCGAAGCTGTCCAATACTGTGTGACTTCCCCTTAAGCCCGTGCAACTCTCTGGTCTCAGTTTCACCCATTCATATTCTTCTGCAGCTCTGCGACAAATTGCTTGGCCTTACACA
The DNA here is from genome assembly GCA_016271365.2 of Neoceratodus forsteri. Taxonomy (NCBI): domain Eukaryota; kingdom Metazoa; phylum Chordata; order Ceratodontiformes; family Ceratodontidae; genus Neoceratodus; species Neoceratodus forsteri. The sequence goes on along the minus strand of CM057459.1, from coordinate 1,277,530,190 downwards.
GTTCCCAGAAAGAATAAGTAGCTCCTTCATGCTTTATTTTCAGTACCGCTGGGTATACCATGAAATTCTCTATTTTAAGATTCCGTAACTGGGCCATCAGTCCATTAAAGGCCTTCCTCCTTTGTAGTAGCCTCATCAAATAATCCTGAGAGATATATAATTGTGTGCCCTGGTATTCCAATGTTCCTGCTTCTCGATATGCTTTGAGGGTCACTTCTCCATCCTGATATGAATGAAAGCGAATAATAACTTGTCGCGGGGGCATCCTCCCCGGTGGCCTGGGCATTACAGCGCGATGTGCCCTTTCTAATTTGAATTTCCCATTTTTTGGCTGCAGTCCCAGCAACTCTGGCAAAGTCTTGGCACAAAAACTCAGCATATCGCCCTTTTCTGCACCTTCCAGCAACCCCCTGAGCCTTAAATTTAACCTTCTGTAGTAATTTTCCTGATAGTCCATACATATCAGAAATAGCGACAGGGAACTGCTTGAGCAGGTTTATCAGTTCAGGTATCTGGGAATTACTCTTGACTGTACACTGGCATACTCGATACATGTTGACAACATTGCCAAAACTGTGAACATGCACATTGAGCTATTATGTAAGCATAGGAACAGACTAACAGCTGAAGCTCTAAATAATGCCATTCAGAGTTCCATTGCCTCAGTAACTGATTATGGACGTGTGATTTATGAGTCAGCTACCGACACAGTACTTAGACGCATAGCGATAACCCTAAACAAGGCCTGTTGTCTCATACCCTCTCCCCCTTACCTTTCCCACTTGTGATATCTATGAACAAGCACATTGGCTCCAACTATCTGACAGAATCAAGTGTCAGTCCCACCTACTAGCTAAAAAGATCACAATGAATCTCTTGCCCCTGGAGTCAAAACTATTTAACTCCTTATGGTGTCACATGCTGAACCAGAAGTTCTGAAAGTCTCACATTCTTCATTTCTCTTTGCCGAACCTCCTAAGGGCAATGCTCTTTCAGGACCAGAGCCCCTTCATGGTACAACTCACTGCCACCCAAAATTACCAACTCTACCACATTGGGCTCCTTCAAGTGCAATCTTTGACAACACCTCATCGCCAGTGCCTCTTGTGACTGCTTCTCATAACCTTATCATGTTCCCCTCCCCCCGTCATCCCCTTTGACACCTTCAACCACTTTCTCATGTCTCCCTGCTTCTTCTTTAATCTCCTCCCCTTCATCCTACCCTGCCATGGCTTCCATCCTCCCTCTCTCTTTAGCCCTCTTTTCTTCCCCACCCCATACTTCTCCAGTTTTCTTTTTCCATATCTCCTACTGATGTTCTACCAGCACAACCCCCACCAAATCTTCTGCCCTCCTATCTTACCATGCACCTTCTTGCTCCTGTCCTCCCTACCCTCATTCCCCTCATCCCTCTCTGGCTATGCTCCTGTGCTGCATTACCCCACTTTCCTCCTCTTTCCCACAAAACCCACTCCTGGCCTTCCAACTTGTATTTGAATCTGCTTGTCTAGCCACTCTCTCAATGCAAAAAAAAATAGTCCTTTTGTTTCTAGTTTGTTTATACTTATGTTTCTTTTTGTAAGTCTCTGGTTGTCCTACATAACCCTTACTTGCTTTGTAACTTGTCCATACTTAGCCCACCATAATAATAGTTCTTCTAACTCACTATGTGTTCCCTAAGCTTCGTAATCACATGATGATTGTGCCTGACAATGCCTCTAGCTGCTCTGTAATTCCTATTTTGTTCCTATTTTGTCTTGTAATTTATCTTACATGTAACACACAACTGTTATTACCGGATGTGGAACCTTTGTAAATAAGCCTTGGCTCAAAGGTGCTTTCCGAAATATTAATAAATAAATAAAAATGTTTGGCTTTCTGTGCCAAACATACACCAACAGTGGAGTAGTTCAACATTCCATGCTCCTCCCCTGAAGAAAAATCTCACTAGGCCAAGCCGTTTTTTCCTACAGATTTGCAAATCTCTGGAATGAGCTACCTCCCTCCTTAAAAGTGGACTGCTCCCTTATCCAATGTAAAACCATTTTCTTCTCTTCCCTCTCCATATCTGGATCTGTTGAAGCTAAATGAGCTACTGTGAACTGTTATTATAATTTTTTTTTAATGACGCCTATAGTTTCTGCGTGGTAGTACCTAAATGTTGAAGGTAACTAGTTTGTGAATCATAATATATAGCATGTCTTTGTCTGAAGTACTGCAAGTATTGCCCTGCTTCAGTGCTGCACTTAATTGCACTGTATTTACCTGTTATTTTTCCTGTTGATGCTGACTCTAAACCCTTTGTAAATACCCTGCCTATGGGGTTTTATGTGTAATAAATAAATAAATAAATGTTCCTTCTTTAGTTGTAGCTGGTGAATTTGCACTTGGTGGGACAAGTCTGGTGTTAAGAGAGACAGTCTAGTCCATGGGTGATGTTGGAAAAATATTGGCTGGTGTCCTCTCTGTAACTGTATGTGGAGTGTTCAGCTATGTGAAAAGAAAGTTCATCAGCCTCTGAAAATCCAATTGGGAGCATTCTTTTTTGAGGAATGGATGCTTGTGAGTGTCCATTTTTTAAAGTGAATGCTCCCATGTGGATTTTTGACTATTAGTTTGGGAACTGGCAGTCTGGGGAAGCACCAGCACAGTGCAGTGATATCTGTTTAATGCACACCTGAAGTCTCTTATTGCACTTATAAGACACTGACCAGGGGCTGGCCTGTTGGTGCAGTGGTTGGATTTCCACTTGCAACGCCGGTGACCTGGGTTCGGATACGGACCTGGGTTATTGGATGGCCGGCCGGGGGGAGAAGGATGGAGCATTCCGAGGACTGCTCTCCTTCTCCGGGGAGAGGGTAGGGAGTGTGTCTGGTGCTCAATGGACCCCTGGCAGAGGCTGGGGGTTGTGTGGTGACTGGCATCTAGCATGTTCAGAGGGTGGGGTGGATGTAGGATGTCATTGCACATCCCTAACCCCCAGAAAACCAGGAAAAAAAAATAGCTGCTGGCTGCCCCAGATGAAGCCCACCACAGCTTCAATTAGCCCCCCAGGCAGTCCCTCTGACCTATCCCATTGTCTGTGGTACTGGGGAAGTCCAGCACTGCAACCACACCCTGGGGGGCAAGCCGGGGGTATTGGAGAGTCGTAGCCATTGTGGGGGGTGGAAGCCTGTGGTCTGTGACTGGGCAGAGGTTCCGAGTGGCTGGCGGGCGGCAGAGGAGTAAAAGAAAAAATAATTAAAAACAAAAAGATACTTGCCATGTTTCTTCTGGTAACAGTTAGATTGCTTTATAATGTACTGTTCTATCAGGCAGGCAGGCACTGGTGATTATGCACTCTGAAACTCCATTGTATGGTACAGTACATTCACACTGCTGCGCTATAGCTTCATAGCTCCAGCGAACAGAATAGAATGCAACTACTGATGGTCAGGCAGCAAGCTAAAAAAAATAGTATTTAGGCTGTAACGTACACCTCCTTTAATAGACAAAAACAGCATGCACAGAGGTGTACCTTACAAGCGATTCCAAATGTATTTAGATTACTTATTTCTTTTTATTTAACAACACATGCAAGATGGGACAGCTGTTGGCATTGGAGATGGAAGGAGGAGGCATACTGTGGCAGTGATAAACAACTGACATCTTAAGGAAGAAAAAAGAACAGTTGAGTCATGTTTATTTCCATTTCAATGTGTGATAACTGTAGGGCTGAAAATGTGCTTTTTACAAAACCTAGTGCTCCATTTATTTACCGATTATTTCTTCACCAATGACGGTTAAAAAATGGTGACATTTACAAATGTCAGTATTCTAATGACACAGTGATTCTTGTTATAAACTGTGGTCCTGCTTTCAGGGCTTGTTTTCACCTGTGCATTGAATGGATTTGATGCACAGGTAACCAATCGAAATGCAGGAATTTCCCTGCCCATTTTATAATTGAGCAATAAGACATGCTGGGGTGTGCATTGAACAGATATTATCACATGCCCAGGGGTGTAGTGAGGCATGAGCCATAAGCCAAGTGCCTTCAGCTCTTGGAAGTGCAGTAATACCTGTTCAATGTGTAACCCCTAGGCGGCACTATTCTAAGGGCTACTACCCCTGACTGTATGACAATACACAGTTTGAGGGGCCTGAGTTCTGTAATCAGATGCCTCCACCCAGAGCAATGGTATTGGGGTAGTTTAACTGCTCTGGTATAGCCCTCTGGGATGCTATAGCCACCCACCAATCCTTCTAGTAGCCTAAGTAATAACACAATGGTACATTCACATTCAGAAGTTAGCAGTAATAATGTGCTCACCCCAGTTTCACTTACCACCAGGGTTGGCTCTGTGTTAACTGCCCTGGACACCCCCTGGAAAATAAGATCAGTAGTGCAACAATACAGCCTTAACACTGTAACCCAACTAATATTATGCACACTAGTCAGGTTAAATGTGTAAAAAGACAATCAGATTTATTTAAGGACAGTAAATAAGGAAGGGGCATAAATCTAGCAGAAGGATTCGCAATCTGATTTAAATCAGTCTTGTTTGGCATGCACTTTAAGTCCCCACTTGATAGATCAACAACCCTGGCTACCCAGAATGTCATGCAGACTAGCCTGAAGTATTGCCCGGGGTGGCCTGCATTGCAGCTGTTGTTGGAGCCCTTAGAAAAGGAAAAACAGTTAAGCATGCACACAACCCAATTATTTGTAATCCAAGACAGATGGCTCAGTCTGTTGCAAGAACCCAGTAAAAGAAACAATTAGGTGGTGCCACAGTGATTTTTACTTTTGCTGCAGGGAGATACCCTGGTTTGTATTCATGTTACCAGGACCTGGCTGCAGTGCAGGTAAGATGTAGACCTCATGGTGATGATCAGAGAGGCCAGGGGAAGCAGGGCCAACATGACTCAGCTCCAGGTGGTCGCTACCTGCTTGATGGTGTTGGGAAGGGGGCCAAATCCCCAGGCTGGTCTTTCACCGAGAAGGTCTCTGTTGCCTGAGTAGCGGCCAAGGCTGAGATGATGGAGCCCAGGCAGGATGGACAGTCCTGAAAAAGTTTGTGATCTTCTGCTGGTGAAGCCTCCAGTTGGCGTAACAGATTCTACTGTGGGGAACCAAACTGCGACTCACGAAACACATTCAGCACATTTAAATCACTAATTTCTTTAAACAACAGTTCAGATTCAGTCTGGTTGCAAATTGGCAGCTGCACTGTGCAAAACTTTCAATTCGAGTCTAACTCTGTCAACTGCTGGGCCGATTGCTTCAGTAGCAAGTCTTCAGTCCAAATCACCAGTTGCTCTAATAAACTTTTTTCTTCTGCCACAGTTCCAAGGATAGAAATCGGACAGGTCCAACTTCTACAATAGGCAGTTCGATTGCAGGAGAACATGTCAGGAAGGCCAGCTAAGCCTCTTCCTGCCGATTCTCCTATGCTCCTTCAGGGAGCAGCAGCTTCAAAGCTAGAACTGTTCTCTTTTCCACTTCCAACTCTAACTGATTCACTGCTTCAGACAGTTCTGGGCATTTCCCTTGTAACTCAAAAAGTTTGGTTGGCTGAAGGAACTGTCAGTCACAGTAAGAGCTCCTCCAGGTCAGTTTAGGCGCCAACAGTTAAAACTACAAAAACTACAGAACTCCTTCCCACAAGACCCCTGAGGACAGGCTCCATTTTAGGTCCCCAGTGGTTCGATTGGTTCAATTACTTGAAGTTCAGAACCTAACATGGTGACTCCCATCCAAATGTTCAAGCTGCAATAAAAGCAGGTTAGACAGTATCCACAGTATCTTTACTAAAACAGCAAATAAACAGCAAACAATCACAGTTCCTATGAAAACTCTCTCTGTGCAAGTAGCAACTGCAGAATGAAGCAGAATAACACACTGTCTGGCCGGTCACAAACCTTAAATCACTCAGACCCAGCCCAGACTAATTTCTAAACACAGATTAGCTAGGCTCTTGAAAAGACAGGCGAGGAGGATTACTAGGGCAGTCTCACACAAATAGATAGAACTACTGAAGATAGGACACCAGCCTGACAGTGAGCATTAAGGAGCCCAGGAAGACATTATAGTAAACTCCAATTTGTAGGGGGTTTACAAATGCACACCCTGGAGTGTCTTATTGTTCTTATTAAATTGGCTCCTTTTTTTCATTTTTTTACAGTTAGAAAAATCATGTTTATATGTAGAAAATCAGATTTGCTTATTTATGATAAAATAGTCCTCCTGCCTGCTAGATAATGACCTCATTATGCTGTATAAAGTTAATGTGCTGTGCAAAGGCTCAATAGCAGGGGCATCAGCAGCTGAAAAAAAGGGGGCCTGGGCCCCCCCATTTATGCTGGTGCCCCCCCACTCGGTTCACCTAGCCTTATAGTTTGTTTTGAATTATAGGGGCTTAACAGCCCATCATCAGGACTGCAGCAGCAGCATCAGCTGTCTCTGAGACAGCCCACAGCCCAGTGAGTACCACCTCCGCTCCGCCCCTGCACCCTGCTGCCCCACCTCCTACCTCACTCGACAGATTTTCTAATTTCCTGTCCATCTACGCACACACTGTAGTCAGGTGAGAACAAGAGAGGAGAGCCCTGAATGCTGAACCCCAGATCCCTGATGAGTGTGTGTTAAACCATCTGAGTCGGTGGGGCGGCTCTTGGCACTGTCGGCAAGCAATCGTAGAGACTCGCGGTCAGTCTCTACAATTGCTGCCGACAGTGGCGAGTGCCACCCAACTGACCCCAATGGTTCAATACACACTGTTGGGTCAGACTTGGGACCAATGATACAGTTGGATCACATGGAGCACAGACTTGGGCATCACATGGGTGAGCTCGGGGTCGGACACCGCAGCTTGATTGTGTCTGCCAATCCTGACCTGCTCCAATCGTGTGCGTCAATGTGGATAGGCAATGGCTTTTATTGGAGCAGGACGGGGCTGTGGCTGGAGCTGGATGACTTCTTCACACTCTGGGTGGTAAGCGTGACCATCATTTTGAATTTGGCTGCTGATCTGATGGCTGCTCTCAATGACTGAGAACACAGACTGCAACTGCTGTAGCAAGTGTGCTTGTCTCTTCAGAGCAAATACTTTTCATTCAGAAATAAATATAGAACTTCAACTAACTCTACTAGAGACTCTAGTAAAGAAAAATACTTTCTGGCAGCCAGGAGAGGAGAGTGAGAGAGGGGAGAGGCTGGGGCTGGGAGGAGTGGGAGTTAGGAGGACTTAGGAGCTGGCTGGCGAGGAGGTGGAGGGCTGAGGGACAGACAGGGTGGGGAAATGTGCTGCTGATGAACAATTTGAATTTTGTTATTAAAAATATTGAGGTGACATTTTAGTGGCTGTGAAGGGTGATGCAGCAACAGGAGCCAGCTGAGTAGTCTGATGCACTACCTTGGCTTTCAGCCAGAGTTTTAAATATCACCCCCCACCCTGAAAAAAAATAATACTATAACAGTCAAGTGCCAGTGAGAGGGAGCTCAGAGGAAGAGGAGACAGACAGATATAGCAGGAGCAGCTGAGCAGCCTGCTGTTTGCTCTGCATTGTGTAAAAAGAGATAAGATCTGACACCAAAAGATATAAATACAAAAAAAAGATTTTGAATAATATAGAGGAGGGGGATAGGAGGTAGAGAGACAGATTGAGTAAAGAACTGAGTGCATTTCAGCAGCAGGAGGAGGAGGTGAAAAGCCTGCCATGAAGAATTGCTGTAGTGAATTTTTTTTCTTTTAATTCCTTCACTACCTAACATCATATTACTAATTACATTACATGGTTGATTGGTTTAATGCTTACAGCTTTGGGATATAGCCCCAGAAGAAAGTAAACAGGGTTTGCTGTTTGCCCACCACTGTCAGTAATTACATGATTGTCCATAGTCTTGGGGTATATAGCCCCAGATAAAACAAGCATTTGTCAATGCCGAATGTTTGCTTGCCGATATTAGCATTGGGAATGCAGGAATTAGACAGATGCAGAATAGGAATGGCAATGAAGTATTGAACTTCATGCCAACCCCACCTCCACCTTGCAGAGATGTACAGGCATTGGGGTATGCCTTTGGGTCATCGCCCATAACACTCATGCCATTTCACCTCACCCTATCCTGCAGACACCAAGTGTTGAGGTGTGCACTGGGGTGTTCGGCTTTACAGTCACCCCATTCCAGAAAGACATATGCTGAAATGAGTGTAGTATAGGAGAATGGGGTGAACTCTGGGGCCGAAGATTCCAAGGCACACCTCAATGCCTGTCACTGGCTGCAAGGTGGGGAAGGAATGGCATGAGCATTGCAATCGGCAATCCAAAGGCACACCCCTGATGCCTGTCAGTCTGTTCAGGGTGGGACAGTATGGTTAGAAACCCTAATGCCCAGGGCGTTTGGTGGTATTTGCACTACACATTTTCAACATGGCCTTTTTGTGACCCACACCTCATGAAAGCATTTGGGACCTCTTCTAAGGAACAGTGGCACTGTGATTTTGTTAATGTGTCCCGAACTTTGAGTTCCCACAGCGACCGTGCCATTTTGTACCAGATGTATGAGAACACAGATCGGGCAGGATGTGAAGAATGACAGCTATACCACTCACAGGGAGGTGTGAAGAGAAGGCTATGTTGAAAATCTGTAGTGAAAATATTAAAAATGCTCAAACTTCCAAGCGTACATGGAAACTGTGCAACACATGCATGTAACAGTCATTTAGTGTAATTATTTCACCAACTTTTCAACATAAGTATTTTGTGACCTCTGCTCATGAACACTGTCACTATGATTTTTTGAATCTGTCCTGAGCATTAATTTCCCACAGTGACCACACTATTCTGCACTAGATGTGTAAATGCATATTTTGGGCAGGATATGAAAAATGACAGCTGTACTGTTCATAAGGGGGTGTGAAAAAATGCCAGTGTTGAAAATCTGGAGAGAAAATATTACAAATGCGCAAAATTACGAGGGTGTGTGGAAACTGCGCAACGTAAACTCATAATACAGTCATTTCATGGACTTTTGTCACTAAATTTTCAACATAGGCATTTTAGCACCTCTGCTCATGAACAGTGTCACTGTGATTGTCTTTCTCTGTCCCGAACACTGACTTCTCACACCAACCGCGTTATTGTGTGCCGGAAGTGCAAAAATACATTTTGACCAGGATGTGAAATATGACAACTATACTGTTCATAAGGAGGTGTGTAAAAATGCCAATGTTGAAAATATGGAGTGAAAATATTACAGATTTGCAAAGTTACGTGGGTGCATGGAATCTGCAGAATGCACGTTCATAACATAGTCATTTTATGGACTTTCATCATCAAATTTTCAACATAGGCATTTTAGTACCTCTGCTCATGAACAGTGTCACTGTGATTTTCATAATGTGTCCCAAACACTGATTTCCCACAGCAGCCACGTCATTCTGCGCCGGAAGTGCGAAAACACATTTCGGCCAGGATGTGAAAAATGACAGCTGTACTGTTCATGAGGAGGCCTGAAAAAATGCCAATGTTGAAAATCTGGAGTAAAAATATTACAAATTCATGAAGTTGCGAGGTGTGGAAACTGCACAGTCCATTAAAACAGTCATTTTTTTTTTCCGCAAATTTACAACATAGGCTTTTGAGACCGCCTCATGAACAGTGGCACTGTCATTTCATTAATCAGTCCGAAGGTGATTTCACGCAGTGACCGTGAAATCACCTTTTGGGACTAAATAACTCCTTGACAGTGACTGTATTCATGAGGAGGGGTCCCAGTAACCCCATGTTAAAAATTTGGTCGCAAAATTCTAAAAACTGGCCGAGCTATCCACATAAGTTGAAAAAACCCTGTTTATGCCATTATACAGCTTACCTGCATTTCTTCAGTTTTCGGTCAGCTTTGAAGAGTGCAGAAGTGTTCCCGTTCCACTGAAGATCATTGTACTTGAGCTCGAGAATCGTATGGGGTGAGGGGAATTAGGGAGCTGGGTGCACAGTGGGTGTGGGTTGTGGGAAGGGGCACAAAAGACCACGCGGGACCATTTTCTTTATTTCAGAGGCAAAAATAATAAAAAGAACGTTGTGGGAACGTTTTTTTTTTCAGGCTTCATTTGTGCGCATTGGGGTGGGCTACCAGTGTGCGCCTGCATTTTGGGGAAGGGGGGGACTTCAGCCAATGGGGATTGGGCTCCCCGTTGGCAAATAAAGGCTGTTTGGGGGGTATGATGCTAGGAGGATTGGGAACCCCCTCGGCACACAACAAATGGGGCCAGTACATTATGCTGATGGGGAGTGGGCTCCCCTGTCAGCAAATAAATTGGGCAAAGCAGTTCAGATGCAGTGGTGACATGTAGGCAGTTTGCATACTGCTGACAGCAGTATGCAAATTGCCTACACGTTACCATCGCTGAATGTAGCTGTGGTTTTCTCTGAACTGTATGCCACTGTATCTGAACTGCTGTCATAGACAGCTCGAACATTCATTGGTGCTGTGCAAGCAAACATAAAAAGGGTTTTTTATTTGCCTACTACTACTATCACAAATCACTCAGTTGCTTACAACCTTAGGATATAGCCCCTTAGCAAAGTAAACAGGCAGAGTTTTTTGTCTGCCCACCACTGTCCAGTAATTACTTGATTGCCAACGGTCTTGGGGTATATAGCCCTAGGAAAAAAAAAGAATCAGGGATATTTATTTGCCTACTACTGTCACAAATCACTTGGTTGCTTACAGACTTGGGATATAACCCCAGAAATAAGTAAACAGGCAGGGTCTGTGACTACAGTTACTAGCTAGCCTACCTACATGGGTACCACCATAGAATAATAAATCATCACTTTTACTATTTTGACCTACAACTGATTTAAAGTACAACAACATCCAAAACAACATGAGTCGTGACATAAGGTCTTTCTTTAATATGGGAACAGCCAGTAAAAGGCCAAGAATAAGTTCTTCATCAACATCCTCATCATCTTTTAATGATGCTATGTGCACAGACATAGTAACTAATAACGATGCATCTTGTAATGAGCAAACAAGTGAGACAGCAAGTCATCGAGTTGACAGTATTAGTCCTAACAGCACTTCTAGTGCATGGATTGAACAGTCTTGTACTACCTCTTCTATTGAGTTAGGCTAGTCCCAGGCCCTTCGAATATCTGACCTTGAAGATAACCCCTCTACTGATCTTGGCAATAAAAAGAAAGGCCCCACTCAGCCTATGACTAATTTCAGTACCAAAACTTATGGAGGTAAAAGCCGGGGCTTTAGCCATCACTGATACAAAGATTTCTGTTGGTTGGTATACAGCTGTGAAAAACAGAGTGCATTCTGCTCTGTATGTAGATGCTTCATGCATGGGCAGGGATGTGCTGATGAAGCCTTTACTACTTGAGGATTTCAGAACTGGAAAAAGGCATTGGAGAAATTTAGGGCACACACATCAAGTCACTCTCATAGAAGTGCAATGGCTGCTTGGTCTACATATACATGCACACAGGAAATGGGTACTGTCATGGTACAAGTAGACAAGGGCAAGATTAAGGAAATTCAGCAGAGAAGGGATTACATGAAAAGACTAGTAGAAGTCACTCTACATTTGGGCCGGCTAGGGTTACCTTTCCGTGGTCACAATGAGGATGAGACAAGTATTAATAAAGGAAACTTCAGGGAGTCTTTAGACTTGATTAAAAAGTTTGATAGAGTTCTCCAAGCTAATGATTCCATCCTATCAAATGCAACATACATATCAGCCGAATCACGGGAATGGTCTGATTCAGTGCTCTGCATCCTGTATTAGAGATGCAGTTGTGCAAGAAGCCAAAAATGCTAAATTTGTATCAGTCTTATGTGACGACTCTTGAGACATTTCATGTCAGGAACAAATGAGCATATGTGTCAGATATGTTCATAACCATAAACCTGTCAAACATTTTTCATGTTTCATTAATGTTTCAGAACTGTATGCAAGGGGATTGTGTAGTAACATTATCGACACCTTGAAAAAATTTGTTATCTTTGAGCCAGATGTTACTTTTGTTGCCCAAGCTTATGATGGTGCAAGTGTCATGAGTGGTCATCTCAATGGCGTTCAGGAACTCTTCAAAAAGGACCACTCTCATGCTGTGCATGTTCATTAATATGCACATAAGTTAAATCTAACTCTTGTGGATTCATGTCAGGGCATTTCCCGAAGTAAAAGATTTATTTGAATTGTGCAGTGCTTGCATACATTCTTTTCAACATCTGTAGTGCACAGTGACAAACTGAAACAGGTACTTGACAGAACATTCAGGGTCACAGCTGTGAGCAGCACCAGGTGGGGATGTCAGAAAAGAGCTATGAGAGCACTGTAACATGCATGTGAATCCTTAATCTCATCTCTCACAATGTGACCATGGAAATACACCCAAAGCACTGGGACTTTACAACTTCTTGATGTCATTCAACACTGTCTTTTGTCTTTTCCTGTTTGATCACATTCTAAGATTTGCAGCAGGACTCCACAACCTACTACAGACTGAAGATCTGGATCTAGCCAGTGCTGGCACTGCAGTATAAGCATTTGATACTCTAGTTTCATTCCGAAATGAAGACAAATGTAAAGAATTACTCTGTGAAGCAATGGCATTTGCTGTGCTACTTAACATAGCTCCCGATGCTGCAACAGAACAAAGGACCCATCCACAATGTCCCCGTTGCTTAGTTGCTCGTTTCGATGTAGATGTCATTGACCAGAATAGTTAGGGAACAGCAGCCAGTTACGTCAGAAACAGATTACCAAACTAAAATTTACTATCCAGTGTTAGATAACATGATTTCAGAATTGAGACTGTGATTCTCAAAAGAGAGGGTAGACCTACTGAAAGCAGTTCAGGCTTTGAAACCAACAAGTCCTTTCTTTTTAGATAAGGCAGCACTAAATGTAATGTGCAATCATTATAGAGTACAACTTCCTGAAGAAGAATTATTTGTAGGACAAAGGTTTATTGAAAGGTTGCCTGCTGAAAACTCCCCATGGAGCATTTCTTCATTGCTTGACTCACCGTCACTGGTTGTGTTTCCTGGCATCCACCAGTTAGGTGCTATTGCACTTACCATACCAGTCACTACATGTTCATGTGAATGATCCTTCAATGCTCTAAAACGAATAAAGACATACCTGAGAAACACAATAGGTCAGGACAGACTAACTGGTCTTGCTACATTAGCATTTGATGGTGAGACCACAAAACTAATAAATGTAGATGAAATAATTGACAGATTTACCAAATTGTTAAACAGACGTGTTGATCTTTTGCTTCCTGCTACAGGTAGTGCTGCAGAAAATCTCTAAATGATATGACAGGATCTAACAGTTCATAAAGACTGAGACCAAAATCTGTTTCAGTGGTTCAAGTCATGTTCTGTATTGCAGGGTGTTCAGTTACTAATTCCCTGTATTTGGCTTGATGCACATTGCATACTGTAGCTTGCTTCTAAAGTTCACCCGTTGCCACATATTCTTCTTTGTTCTGCTTTCTTCCAATGGTCAAATCCTGCCAGTGTCCCACTCAGCACCATGCCACATTTGGTTTTGAAAAAAAAAAAAAAGAAAAGTTAATCATTACTTAAGACTGTTTTCTTTCTGTCTTTGTGTGCAGATAGTTCTGAGACTAATGCAATAAGTATGTTCCCTGGTTCTTCCACTTAGTCATCTGCTGTGTATTTATGTCAGGGTTTCAGCTACGAGATCCCTGGTTCAACTTCATCTTAAACCTGCTTTGTTTGTCAAGTCACCATTTCAGCTATGAAATCCCTGTGCTTGTCTTTCTGCAGATGTCACAGCACATGGTTCTAAAATGCACAATTTGCCATCTTATTCTTCATAATGTAATGCAGGAGCAAATACCACAGTTACCACCCCATGTCCAGCCCCAGGCACCATTTGGCTTGGGAAAAACATTGTTAATCTTTTTCTTTCTGTGTTTGTGACCACTTCACTCTCAGAAAAAGGCACTAAACCAAGTATGTTCTGGTTCTCTACATCACAACCTGCCTGTTGTGTATTTCAGCGTTTCATCTACGCAAAATCCCTATGCGTGTCTTGCTGCAGATTTCGTAGAAAATGCTTCTAAATTACACCATTGGTCTTTGGCACCAAATTCTTCAGACTTTCTTCAAGGGGTAAATAAATCCCCCCCTCATTCCCAGGCATTTGTTTTGGGGGGATAAGGAACCTTGTTAGTCATTGTGTTTGTGAGTACTTGGTTCTAAGACTAAGGCAGTATACCAGGCATGTTCCACTTCCCTGGTTCAAGTCACCTGCATTGTTTCTCAGGATTTCAGCTACGAAATCCCTATGCTTTTGCCGCTGCAGCGCTCACAGAAATCTTCTAAAATGCACCATTTTGCACCAAATTCTTCAAAATTTCTTATGGGGGGCAATTCCCCTTGGACACCCCTTTTTGGGCTGAAGTCACTGATGGGGGCATGTGCCCCCTCTTCTTGAATCCTGCTGACGCCACTGGTCAGTAGTGCTGGTATTGTAGCACTACCCACACACTCCATGTATTGTTGTGGAGGTTTTTAATTTTTTTAGTGAATGGTGACCCATAACAGCAGTGCAGTGCAGCACAGCAGGAGTGGGTGGGGAGTTGGAGACGTGGCAGTGCAGTGTGAGGAGCTATGGTTTTTATTAGGTGCAGTTTAAATACAGTGCAGTCCACTTGTGGCTCTTATCATCACCTCACCCCCTCCCTGCTGATAACCACAACTCAAACATAACTGTTATTATCAGCTTTCTTTTACTTTACTGCTGATAGTGCTGGTACTGATAGCCAAACTGACAACATTCCCTCCCTCCCTGTCTGTCGAAACAACTGACATGGAAATGAGCGCTCTCGATCGCAATCAAAATAAGAAATTGAGCATGAGCTTAAAAATGAGTAGAAATACCAACATTTAAAATACTGTAAAGCTGAAATGTTTACTTGACTTGTCTTTACTTTACCAATCCTCACCCAAGATGCTGACCATGTTTCTTCTAGTTATGATTTTGTCTCTCTCTAAAGTACTGTTCTGTCAGGTTGGCAGGCAGGCACTGGTGCAATCTGAAACTTCACTGTGTGGTACATTTATACTATAGTACTGTACAACTTTTTTTTTATTATTATTATTATAGTATGCAGCTGTACATATAACTTTGTAGCTCCAGTGAACAGCGTAGAATGCAGCTACTGATGGTCGGGCAGCAAGCTAAAAAATATATATATATATATATATATATATGCGCTATGACGTACACCTTCTGTAATAGACAAAAACAGCATGCACAAAGGTGTCTCTCACAATTGGGTCTGACTGTACTTAGATTTACTTTACTTATTTATTTATTTATTTAT
This sequence comes from Neoceratodus forsteri, assembly GCA_016271365.2. Lineage (NCBI taxonomy): Eukaryota > Metazoa > Chordata > Ceratodontiformes > Ceratodontidae > Neoceratodus > Neoceratodus forsteri. Next base: position 1,277,514,818 of record CM057459.1, on the reverse strand, counting down.
TTTTAATAACACATGCAAGATGGGACAGCTGTCGGCATCGGAGAGGAAGGGAGGAGACATGCTCCGAGAGTGGTGAGCGATCGTTATCTCAAGGAAGAAAAAAAAAACAGTTGAGTCCTGTTTATTTTTTCCCATTTCAATGCATAACTGTAGGGCTGAAAATACGCTTTTGACAAAACCTAGCGCTCCATTTATTTGACTTATCATTTCTTCGCTAATAAAAGGGAAAAAAATGGCAACATTTACAAATGTCAGTGTTCTAATGGCACCATGATTCTTGTATTAAACTGGGGTTCTGCTATTTAGGACTTGTTTTTACCTGTGCATCAAAGGATTTGATGCACATGTAACAACCTATCAAAATGCAGGAATTTTCCTGCCCATTTTACAAGCTTTCTTAAATATTTGTACTGCTTGTTCTGCAGCTCTGTTTGAGGCTGGGTGGTATGGTGGAGACAGGATGTGATGGATACCATTTCTTTTTTAAGAAGAGCTTGAAGTCCTGAGATGAGAACTCCAACACCAACTCTTTTGGCAGTTCATATGCAGTGAACTGGTGCCATAGCTGGTTTATTGTTTTCTTCATAATGATCACCTGCATGGGAAGCCCTTCAGTCCCTTTTACATAAACACAGATCATGGCAAGAAAATGTTGCTTGTTGATCACTGTATAATTGATGTGTACTTGCTCCTAAGATGTTGCCCAGGACTAGGAATGGAGAGGTGCTGTGGTGGTTTGATTTCAGATGACTGCACAAGGTGCATATGGGCTGACTTCTTGAATGTCCTGATCTAGTTCTGGCCACTAGTGGTATCCTTAGGCCAATGCCTTCAACAGTAAAATTCCGAGATGGCTCTTGTGGAGGACATCCAGCAGTCATTTCTGGAACTTCAGAGGAATCACCACTCTGGCACCCTACAGAACATATCCATGTTCTGTGAACAGATAATCCTTTTTTTTTCAAAGAAGGTTTGAAGGGTTAGATTTTTCATGAAATTAGGCCGTCCACTGAGTATGAGATCCAGAACATTTAAGTGGACTGGATCCCATTGTTGTACTTTTACCATGTCTCAGCAGGCTAGGGGTGTAGAAGATTTGAAGCATTTCTCTATCATCATCGTTCTTTAGTGTTTTTTTTTTCTTTTGGCAAGGCAAGCCAGACAGTGTGTCTGCATTGGCTTGGTCCTGGAATCTTCAGTATTCTGTAGTGCACTCAGACACCAACAGGATTAAAGCCCAGTGCTGCATTTTGAGGGTGGCGAGCATAGGTATGGCTGCTTTCAGCCCTAGAATAGCCAGGAGGTGTTTGTGATGAGCATGAACTTGTGTCTATATCCCTGTTCAATCCCTGCTTGACCCCCCCATGCAGTCTACCTCCTCATCCTCAAACTAGGAGACTCACCTGTCTCTGTATCAACTGAGGTTGCTAACATCTTTAACAATTTTTTCACTTCCTGTGCTCTCTATCTTCTGCCTCCTCCCTTCCCTTCTCCCCCTCCTGCCTGTCATGTCTCTCCTCAAATGCCCTGCATCTCTTCACCCTCAGCCGCTTCTCCCAGTCTCCACTGAGGTCACCCTTGCTGCCTTACTGTACTTCCTCTTAATTCTGTTAAAGGGCAGCCCCTCGTCTGAATACTAATTTCTATCTCTGCAGTAGCCATCGCTGCCCCTCTTGCCTCCCTTTTGAATCTTTCTTTTCAACTTGGATCTGCTCCTCTGGAAGAAGGCTGAAGTGCTCCCTCTTTTCCCTAAGTAACTACTGGCCCATCTCTCTCCTTCCTGCCCTGGCTAAGGTGCTGAAGAAATGTGTTCTCCCTCAGCTATCCACCTACCTTGACTCCTCTTCTTTCCTCTCCCCTTTTCAGTCCCACCACCACCACCTCCTCCACCTCCTCCACCTCCTCCTCCTCCTCTTTGCAGACTTTGTGCTGAAAGGCATGGATCACTGTGGTCATTTTCACAGACCTCCCAAAGTCCTTTGATACAGTGGCCCACTCCCTTCTCTTGGATGTTAGGTGCTGCAGGTCTTTCTGACCACGCCTACCTCTCAGATCAGTTCCATTTGGTCTAAGTTGATGTTGCCCCATCCACCCCCTGCCCATTAAGTCCAGTGTCCCCCAAGGCTTCATACTTGGCCCATACCTTAACTTGCACCGTTGTACCTATTTATTTTGTGTATGTTGTGTCTGCAAAACTATAAAGCATTTTTACTCTTGTTTTTATAACGTGTTTTTTCTTTATTGATTGTATTTTATTTCTGTTACTACTGCACCTACAGTTCATTAATTTCACTTGCACATCCTGCATTGCTTGCTCCACTTTTTTTTCCCCTAAGATGCATCTGGAAATGCGCTGTTCAACTTAGTATGTCTTTCCTGGTAAAACTCTTGAAATAAATCAATCATTTTTTCCATCTTTTTAAATGACCTTCCCTCCACCTGTTGTCTCTTCCTGTATACACATTTGTGCAGATTACACAGTTCTGTTTGCTTCAGGTGTTTCAGTCCCTGAGCTGGAGTCCTCACACCAGCATGACTTTGGCAATGTCCAGCACTGGTTCCATTCCAACCAGCTCTTATTAAATGCCAAAAAAACTGTCTCTTACATGTGGAATAAGCCAGAGATTAGCAAGGCTCCAAAATACACCTGTCTTTCCAACTCTAGTTGACGACCTGCTTGAATGGGTACTCCGTTTCAAGTGTTTAGTGGTGAGGCTGGATCAGAATCTCAGCTTTTCTCCCCATATTGATGCCAGTCACAGGAAACTTTTCCCTAAGCTTGGTGTGTTTTACTGAAAGAAATCATGCCTTCCTTTCCCAGTCTGCCATGAGATCATCCTTAAGATGACATTGCCAGTGTTTGATTATGCAGATGTAGTCTGCTTGGCTACACCCAAAGTCTACACTTGCCAGGCTGGACCCAGGGGATCAGGTGCGCAAGGGTAGTGTATTCGTTTTCTGAATTCCAGGGAAGGGGCACAGTGGCCACAGGCAGGTGTGGGCGGGTGCGGGGTGGGGTACACGCCGGTTTATGTGGTGTGTACCCACTTCATATCTTTGTGAATAGCCCTCAATATGCTAATCTCTCTTTTCCCTCTGTTGTGGCCCAGTGCATCTCACACTAGTTTCTCCTTCATGGCCAGACAGTGTCGGATCCAGGATTTTACAATGGGGGGTGCTGTGGTGGGACTTGATATGCAAATTGTTTTAATCCTTTACATAATTTGCTATTATTTTGTTTTACAACATTTTAAATAGAAAATACAAACGTAGTATATAGTTTATAATGTACATTTTTTTCTTCCAATCAATAAATCATACTTCATCAACAGTGAAATGCAGTAGCAGCAAGCAAGTAGGTTACAGTGGGAGGGGGGTGCTACTGTCCCCTTTGCTCCCCCCCAGATCTGCTACTGTGGCCAGATACTGGCTTGCCTTTGTGCACATTTACCTTTCCTCTCTTCGTAACCCTGCCATCCCCTCTTCCCACTTCCTCCATTCATCTACTGCTCATTCCTTTCGTATCCCTCAAAGTAAATCTGTAGCAAGCCAGTCTGCTTTCTCTAGCTGTCTTTCTACATTTTGGAACAATCTTCCTTTCCCCATCCATCATTCTTCCTCCTTACACTCTCTCAAACTACTCTTACTGACACACTTCGCAAAAGAATGCATCCGCAGATAGGCTTCTTCCCCTTCTGTCCATACTACAACAGCCATGTCTTTTCTACCCCCCTCTGCTGTTGTGCCTGTCTTAAACATTTATGGCTGCCCAGTTGTATAGCCTACAACTCAATATACTCTCTAACATCTGAATTTTACACCTCATTGGTTCTGTACAAATGTCTTGCCCTACACTGGCAGAATGTTCCTTTAACTCTCAATCTGGCTACCCCATAATGAGCATACATGTACACGTTTTACATTGTTTTGTCTTTCTTTGAAATTCATTACTTGTAGTGTGATTTTATTGTACATGTTCATGCACCTATTGTTGTCACTTTGTTCTTGCTGTTTCACTCCATGTTGTATAGCCTCCCCTAAGTCACAGCTGGAAATGAGCCCTGGCACAGTGTGCTTATGCTGGTCAAATTTTAAATAAAATAAATTTCAGTATTTATGAAACTTTTTCCCACAAGTATTTTCTACCCCCCTGGTCACAGGCGGCTCTTCTGTTCCTTATCACCTGTCCCACCATCTCCCACCTCCCTTGGGGTATGCTGACAGAAGGGTGAAACCCCGCAGGCAAAATCCCCCACAGCGACATTTTTGACTTGATTCGAAAATATCACTGTGGGAGACCCACAGGTGAAATGTTACCCTTTCATTCACTTCCTCCCCCCCCCTCAAGTTAACTCCAACTCAGAGTTAACAATCAATAGAAGGGGGAGTGTGCATCCCCCGCATGGGGGGTTTGGGGGTGCAGCCCCCAATAGACAAATGGACCGATGTCTGACAGGTGACATTTTGCCCTTTCATTGACTTTTGCACCCCCTTCGAATTAACTCCGACTCAGAGTTAACAATCAATAGAAGGGGGTGTGCATCCCCCCACATGGGGGTGTTCGGGGCACAGCCCCCTGATAGACAAATGGACCGATGTCTGACAGGCGAAATTTCGCCTGTCGACATCAGCGATGATGCTATGCTACATGTCGACAACATTGTTGTCACATCGGCATAGGTAAAGCCTCCCTTGGAAACTACCTGCAGCAAAATCCTTCACAGATTGCCCTGTGGCAGGGCCAGGGAGGGAGGACCATCCACCCACCCTGGAAATACACATCCAGATGGTTGTGGTGGTGGTGGTGGGGGGGGTCCCAGTGGCAGAGCGGGTAGGCATCGGCAAGCAGAGCTTCATGGGCCTGCTCCCAGTATTTCTGCTTTTTCTGTCTCACCCTAACCAGCAACAGGAGGCATATACATACTACAGCACCTGCTGCTGGCCAGCCCATGTGACTCACTTCTGCTGCCCTGCCACAATGCTGCCACTGGTGGCAATATTGGAGTAGTATGTCACGTCCCGCTGCCCGGAAGATGAGAGTAGTCAAGCAGATGTTCAATCCTACTCCCTCCCTGGCTGACCCACAGTGACCTTAGTCCATTCCCAAACCTGGGTCATTGGCATGGTGGGAGGTGTGGTGTCTAGCATCTCAACTCTCCATGCCATGGGGCCAACTTAGTATTTATGAAATGTTTTGATGCCAAAAAGTATGCATGCTGCTTCCTTTTCAATCTGTGCATAATTCCTTTTGCTGGAAGACAAGATCCTGGAAGTGTAAGCGATTGGCTCTTCATCTCCCAGTGGCAAGCTGTGAGAAATGACCGCATCCACTCCATACAGGGGTGTGTCCCATGCTAGCTTTAGGGCCTTTTGAGGATCATAATAGACTAACCAATTGCTGTTGAGAAACCACTTCTTGCAAGCTTAGAATGCTGCCTTCCATCACGGTGACAAGTTACATACTAACATACTATTTGCCAGCAGATTAGGCCTTACGGTCTATCGAGTCTGCTCAAACCTAGATCCTTAGTTGGATGCCGAGACCCTCCCATCCCTTGTTCTCCAGAAATCCCTATCATCCATCCCCACCCCCCCGGGACAGGCCATCATCTGATACATCCACTTTCTGTGTCTGTCCCACCCTCTCTTGAAGCCCTCCACTGTGGATCTCTGAACCAGCTCACCAAGAAGTGGATTTCAAGGGTCCACCACCCTCTCAGTGAAAACCTCCTCCTCTTTTCCCCTCACCCTTCCACCTTCCAACTTCAAACCATGCCCTCTGGTGATACCTCCCTGCTTTAGTCTAAAGATCCTCCATGTTTACCCTATTTATTCCTTGAGGTACTTGAAGACCTCAATCATGTCCCCTGTCTCCCTCTCTCCTCCAATGAAAACAGGCAGAGCTCCTCAAGTCTGTCCTCATAAGTCAAACCCTAGCCCTCGTATCATCTTTGTTGCCCTCCTCTGTACCCTCTCCAGGAGCTGTATGTCCCTCTTCAAGTGTGGTCTCCAGTACTGTACACAGTACTCAAGGTGTGGTCTAACCAGTCCATTGTACAGTGGCAGAATCACTTCCTTGCTCTAGAGGTGATCCCCTACGATGCATCCCAACATCCTGTTTGCCTTGCTAGCTGCTCTCCTGCACTGCTCAGAGTTATTCATACATGTATCCACCATGACCCTAGGTCTTTTCCCTATTGAGGCCTCCAGCGCCTCCCTCCCAGGGTGTACCTGTGTTTAGGTTTCCCGACCAAGATGCAACACCTTGCACTTGGTGATATTGAAATTTAATCTATGTGTGAGCCCAGCTTCCAGGGTGTCCAGGTCCTTGCAGGGCCACCTCCCCTCTTCTCCCTCAACTACTGCTCCCATCTTGGAGTCATCCGCGAAGAGACTCATTTCACACCCTATACCCTCCCTGATGTCCGATATGTATGCATTAAACAGGATCGGACCCAGGACCGAGCCCTGTGGTACCCCACTACCAACCTCTCTAGGGTTCGAGAGCTCCCCACAGACCACTACTCTCTGAGTGCGTCCAGCTAGCCAGTTTTCAATCCATCTGACCATCAAAGGGCCTACTCCTAACCCCATCAGTTTCTCCACCAGACCATTGTGGGGACAGAGTCAAACGCCTTGCTGAAGTCCAAGAATAATACATCCACAGGCTTACCCCTGTCCAGTTCTGATGTTACCCATTCATAGAACTCCACAAGGTTGGTTTGACATGATCTACCTGGCACAAACCCATGTTGCCGACTATCCAGACCTCCCACCTCCTCCAAGTACACCCCCAAAAGTTCCATCTTGCGTTCTTCTGTAGTAGATCATTGAGGGATTAAAGTAGCATGGACGGGTTTGACATGAACCTGACATAACAATTTAGTGGCCACAGAAATTAGCACCGTTCTGTAATGTTGTTTGCTGTGGGCGTGCTTATGTTGGCTGATACTCTTTCCTCTGTGGGATGCAGGCCCTGGGCATTGATGTGATATCCCTGGTAACCCACAGAGATCAGCTGAAATTTGTATTTCTGAATTCTGGATCTCACTCTGTATTTTTGCAACCTGGTAATGACCTGATCAAGGATTTGTAGGGGCTTCCCCAACATTTATGTATGCAGTTGTTGTCGACTGGGAAAGGAGGAATACACAGTTCTGCCTATTTTCAACCTTTTCCTGGGGGGGGGGTGTCACAGTTGGAAACCAACTGAGGTGGAATCAGATTAAGCTGTTAATAGTATTTTAGTGAACTTGGGAAATTTGGCCAGGACACCAGGGAAATTCCTGTACTCTAACTGTAGTGTAGCATGTTATGTTGATACTTTGGAAACTCAGTCACATTTTTTGATAGTGTCCATATGCGCAGACCTTATGGCATGTGGTAGACCAGTAGTGGCAGGACCCTATATTTCAATCTGTAAGTTACAATGTGGTGGCATTAGGCATATTTCATTTCCCATGGGGTTCTTACTGTAAACTGACCCTACAACTGTGATGTGCATGCTGTAGATTGTATTTATGGCAGGTGTGGTGTGCTTTACTAATACAACAGAAATAGCCCATAATCGATGGTGGAAATGGTATCCTGGTCAATGCCGAGGGTATATCAATATGAAAGAGAGAACCTTCCTGACGTTACTGTCAGGTCTCTGTGGAAGAAATGTGACTGGTTGCCCCCTTAAACATGGATTGCAGGATGCGATCTTTATGGAAAATGTTGAGATATAATTAATATGTGGAGTGATGAAAACTTCTGGGCCCAGATATTCAAACTGCGCCATTCTGTGGCGCAAGCCCTTGCGCTGCTCAAAAAAGTTGCGCAGGGGTGTGGCCAGGGCGATATTCAACGGAGTTGCTTATTGAGCAACCTTTGAATATCACCCTGGCCACTGCCACTGTGCATGGCACAGTGGAACTGCGCCACCGCAAATGGTTAGAGTGGAGCATTCAGATGCGGTGGCGCAAGTTCCATTGCGCCATGCGCAGCACCTGCGATATTCAAAAGGTGACATGCAAATGGAGCCATAATTTATGCAAGGCACATGGGGGGCCATTTACATCTAATTACTGCCCCATTTGCATGCCATTAGCATGCCGGTGCGCCAATCCCCGACGACTTGTGCCTGGCACCCTGCCAGGCAGCAGCCGTCGGGACTGACGCCCCCTGCAGCCCGATCGCGGGCAGAACAGTATTCTGTCCTCTCAGCAGCCCCATCGGGCATAATGTAAACTCCCCAGCAGCCCGATCGGCGGGCATTATGTCTCGTCCCCCACCCCGAATAGCCCGATCGCGGGCATTGTGTCTATGTCCCCCACCCCGAATAGCCCGATTACGGGCATTATGTCTACGTCCCCCCACCCCACTTCGCCTCACTTCACCTTGTTTTTAAGCTTCAAAGGCGAATTTTGCAGTGATTCATGAGATTTCAGGTCACATGGGCTCTAGATTGTTCTACACAGCCTCAGTTTGGGGTAGTGTGTGTAGAAAGCTGTAGGAGACAATCTGCTCTGACAGCTCTCTGCGATTCAAACCTTCAAAAAGCTGTTAAAAAAGCCCTTTTGAGTAATTTTTTATGCTGAAACTTTAGTTCATCAATTATAGGAAACCCTCCTGTGCTCATATCATCGAGCGTTTATTGTTTGTGTATGGATTTTGAATGTTAATGTACAACATTCAGTCTGTGTACTGAGAGACAATGGAATTGTGCTTTGTGGGAGTGGTGTATCTGTGGTGTAGGTAGATTAACTTGGAGAAAAAGACAGTGCTTTATGTTTTGGTGATATTTTTCTTGTGTAACTGTGTTAATGTACACACAGTAATATTTTCAATATTTCTTGCCATTTTTTTGCTGATTGTTGTGGTGCAGCAGTGCATACTTTTAGTTTGTTTAAAATATGTGGTTATTTACTGAAGTTTTCAATTTGCTATGCATTACTTAGTCTGTGTGTGAGTATGTGTGTGATGCATGTCATCAAATCGGACACCTTTTATTGTGCCACATAATAACTTCAGCAATGTGAAGCTGCTATCCACTGCAGCTGTGTCATTTTTATGTTTGCTTGCACGCATGTGCAAGAAACATAGTGCCATCATCCGAGTTTTCGGAGGTGTGTCACCCCCTCTTCCAATTCAGTCAGTGTGTTGGCAGGCACGGCCCCAGTCCTCCAATGCATGCTGGAGCTGTCTATGACAGCTCCAAAATGCAGTGGCATCACAGTTGAAGGGGGAGCTACGCTCGGTGAGCAGCGATCAGATATCGCCTGCTCATGCGCGCTTCCACACACACACACACACACACACACACAAACACCGCATGCATACTGCTGCCCCCCCCAACGCACACACTGTATAGCTGACGGGGTTGCCCAATCCCCATCGGCTGTACTTTCGCCCCGAGCACTTTCACATGCCGCGCTGGGTGCCCACCCCAGTGTGGCAACTCATCAGTATGGCCGACGGGGGTGCCAATCCCTGTATCGGCTCCACGCCCCCAAACCAGCCCGTCCTTGTGCCGACGCTGGGAGCCCACCCAGTGTGGCAAATGTCCCCATCGTCATTTAAAAAACAACCTGTAATGAAAAACGGTCCCACGTAGTCTCCCTGCCCACAACCCGGCAGCACTCATCCACTGCACACCCTACCTCCCACACCCCTCACCCTATACTTACTCCGAGTCCTACGACGTATCTTCGTGGACTAGGAAATACGCTCTGCACTCTTCAAAGTTGACTACTTAACTGAGGAAATGTTGGTAAGCTGTATAATGGGATAGATATAGTTTTTCAACTTTGTTGCATATCTCAGGCATTTTTTGGAATTTTTGCACCAAATTTTCAACATGGGGTTTTTGGGACCCCTTCTCAAGAATGCTGTCACTGTCATGGCGTTATTCGGGCCCAAAGGGTGATTTCGCAGTCACTGTGCGAAATCACCTTTTGGGACCAATTAATGAAATGGCACTGCCAGTGTTCATAAGGTGGGCTCTCAAGAAGCCTGTTTTGAAAATTTGTGGAAAAAATTCCAAAAAATGACTGTTTTATGAGCGCGCGTTGCACAGTTCCTACGCAGGCTCGTAAGTTCGCAAATTTTCAATATTTTCACTCCAGATTTTCAACATTGCCATTTTACCACACCTTCTTATGAGTAGTACAGCTGTCATTTTTCACATCTCACCCAAAACGTGTTTCCGCCCATGTAGCGCACAATGGCGCAGTTGGTGTGCGAAATCAATGTACAGGACAAATTAAGAAAATCACAGTGACACTGTTCATGAGCAGAGGTCTTAAAATGGCTATGTTGAAAATTTGGTGAAAAATTCCTAAAAATTGACTGTTTCATTAGCTGCAGTGCTAGCAGTTCCTATGCATGCTCGTAAGTTTGCGATTTAATATTTTCTACTCCAGATTTTCAACATTGCCATTTTATTACACTTTCTTATGAACAGTACAGCTGCCATTTTTCATATGTCGCCCAAAATGTGTTTTGGCACATGTAGCACACAATGGTGCTGTTGGTGTGTAAAGCAATGTTTGGGACAGATTACTAAAATCACAGTTACACTGTTCATGAGCAGAGGTCTTAAAATGGCTATGTTGAAAAATTTGGTGACAAAGTCCATAAATGACTGTGATAAAGTGAGCATTGCACAGTTTCCATGCACCTCGTAAGTTCATGACTTTGTAATATTTTCAGTCCAGATTTTCACCAGTGGCATTTTTCCACACTTCCTTATGAACAGTACAGCTGTCATTTTTCACAACATGGCTGAAGTGTTTTCACACTTTCAGCGCAGAGATACGTGGTCACTGTGGAAATCATTGTTCCAGGACAGATAAAGAAAATCACAGTGACACTGTTCATGATCGGAGGCACCAAAATGCCTGAGTTGACAATCTGCTGTAAAAATCCCAAACTAATTATATTACGGTGTGCGTTACAGTTTCTATGTACGCCATGACTTACCAGTTTTTTAATATTTTTACTGCAGATTTGCAACATTGCTACTTTTTTACATCTCCCCATGAACAGTACAGCTGTCATTTTTTACATCCTGTTCGAATGTTTTTGCACCTGTGGTGCTAAATGCTGTAGTCGCTGTGCATAAGCAGCTTTCGGCTAACAAACTGATATCGCCACTGTTCATGAGGTGGGGTCACAAAAAAACAAGTTGAAAATTTGGAGTGAAAATACCAACAAATGCCTGAGGTATTAGGGTTTCCAACCATAATGCCCAACCCTGTAGAGAATGACAGGCATCAGGGGTGTGACTTGGGATTTTGCCTGTAATGCTCATACCATTTCACACCCTGCAGCCAGTGAGAGGCATCGAGTATGCCTTGGACTCTTTGGCCCCAAAGTTCACCCCTATTCTCCTATATCGCACTCCATCTCACCGTATTTCTAATGGAATGGGGTGCGTATAAGGGCCAAAGACCCTAAGGAACACTGTGACACTTGTCAGTGTCTGCAGGGTGGGGTGTGGTGAAATGGCATGGCCGTTATGCCTGACGACCCAAAGGCACACCCCAATGCCTGTCACTCTCTGCAGGGTGGTGGTGGGGTTGGCTTCAGTTCAATACTTCACTGCCATTCCTATTACGCAGCTCTATAACTTCTACACTACCACTGCCAATGCCAGCAAGCAAACATTCAGGATTGACAAATGCTTGTTGTACTTCTTTGTGGTATCTTTGTCTGCGCAGTTTTCTTGGACCTAAGCAAGGTGTTCCATACCGTTGATCACAGACTGCTTCTGTCGTCCCTCTGGCACATTGGTTTGGATTCCCTATCCCTTAAATGGTTCTCCAACTACCTCTCTGGATGACTTCAACAAGTAAAGGCAGAAGAGGAAGTTTCTCCACCAAAACCCCTATTGAGGGGTGTATCGCAAAGTTCCATTCTTGGTCCCTTGCTCTTCACCATTTATATTAACAACGTAGATGCCCCCAACGTTAGGAAGCACAAACATTTATTCATGGATGATATGGTACTCTATGCTAGTAGTCCCACACCTAAGCGGCCTGTAAAGCCCTTCAAAATGAATTTAATCTGCTGCAACATCAGCTTATAAACCAGAAACTGCTCTTAAATGCAAAAAAAAAACAAAGCAATGTTCCTCTCGCCCCTTCAAAATGCAATAAATCCTGCAATTGCTGGGACACTCCCTCAGACCATTACTATTCTAGGTGAGCGGTTGGACTACGTACCAAAGTTCAAGTACCTGGGGGTCTGGTTAGACCATAGACTTACTTTCACAGATCACTTAGAAGAACTGGCAAAGAAACTTAGACAAAGACTTGGTCTGTTCTTTAGGATTAATAATCTCCTCACAAGAGACGCTAAACCGAAACTGGTTCAAACTACCTTTCTTTCCATATTGGATTACGCAGACTTTCTATATAGTTAGGAACTTGCAGGTACCCTAGCCTAACTCGATACGCTTTATCACAGAGCCATAAGATTTATCACGGGTCTTCCATACTCAACCCACTACTGTGCATTGTACACGGCAGTGGGATGGTGATCCCTTGCTTACAGATGGCAAAAAAATGCTGTGGTTTGGACATACCAAGCTATCTCAAGTAAACTGCCCCAGTATATCTCTGTCTGTTTACCTTTGTGCACTCTGGGGAAGTATGCCCTGAGAAACACCTCATATATCTACCTTTATGTTTACAAAGCAAAATCTTGCATTGGCAGAGCAGCCATCCGCTTTGTGCTCCCTCATCTGTGGAACAAGCTGCAATAAACTTTGAAATTAATTCACCCCATCAGCCTAGCAGCTTTTAAATCTCTATATCTACATCATAATAAGGAGTCCTGTGCCTGTCTACCCTAAATAGTGACTCCTATAAGTCCAAGCACACTCTAATTACTACTGTTAAAAGACTGATCACATCTATAATCAACTCTTCCCTCTCCCCTTTTTCTACCCCATATCTGTCCCTTCCACATTCCTTTGACCCTGGTTCCAGCTCTAAATTCTCCATACCGTATCACTATATATCTTTTATATTAGGTTTTATTTGTGTTCAGTGCACTTGATTTGTATATTTCTTTTACTTTTATGAAAATTGTGTTCTACCCAAAACTAGCTGTATCTTCTGTTCCAAACATATACTACTGTCAATGCTACCTGCTGATATTTTATACATACTGTATTATTGTATCTCACTTTATTTGTATTATTACTATTTTCTTGTGTGTTGCATCCCATGTATATTGTCCCTTGTTCCTTGTTAACAAACCCAGGTCCACCTCGAAAATGAGCTTGCTCAATGGTGATCGCCTGGTTAAATAAAGATTTTGATTGATTGATTGATTGACTTACTGCTGCAGTGCATAATTTTAGTTTGTTTAAAATATGTAGTTATATTACTGAAGTTTTCAATTTGCTATGCATTACTTAGTGTGTGTATGAGTATGTGTGTGACACGTGTCATCAAATCAGACACCTTTTATTGTGCCACATAATAATTTCAGCAATGTGAAGCTGCTATCCACTGCAGTTGTGTGATTTTTGTACTTCTTTGTGGTATCTTTACTGGTACTAGTACTAGTGACTGTTACTGCAGCAGTACAGTACACTGCCCCCCCGTTGGCCCACCCCAACCGGCAAAGGTATTCTTTTCCAGATTTGAATTTCTGATGGTGAGCACTGGTTAGGCGTTGTGCCTTTGTGTCTGCATCTCTTCAGTGCACAGCGCAATCTTAATCTGTCTGTGCATTTGCATCTCTTTAGGGCCCAATCTCCATCTGTAACTTAAATCACAGTTGTTTCTTTGGCTTCCCTACAGAGTACTGGAGAGGTGTGGTGCTTAAGTCTGCATGAACATTGTACTCATTAATATGTGTTTTTAAGTCAGGACCATCATCATGAGTCACTCGTGATACAAATCACATTCTTCATCATCATCATGGTCACAAATGCAGTCACAAATCACGATTCACGATCATTCACGTTACGAATCACAGCATTAATTTTTTTTCTAGTTACTTGGATGTATTGTAAGCCTGTTTTGTAGTATCTCTACAGGCTTCACCACCCCACCATTGTACTCATTGATTTGTGTTTTTAAGTCTGGGAGTTTTAAGCTACAGCTCATCAGGGCACCGGGAAGTATGGCCATAGGCATTCACATTTCTTCATCATCATGGTCACAAATGTAGTCACAAATCACGATTTACAATCATGTTATGAATCACAACATTGATTTTTTTTTAATAGTTACTTGGATGTATTGTAAGCCCATTTTGTAGTATCTCTCCATGCTTCACCACCCCACCATTGTACTCATTAATGTTTATTTTTAAGTCAGGGGGTTGGACAGTGTCTGCAGTACTTACACAGACTGGAAAGAAGACTGACTGCACACATGCAGTTTAGCACAGTATACTTGCACTCCTCAGAATACAAAGTGTCATGCATATGGAAGACAACAAAAAAGGGCATAATTACATACAAGGGTCGGGGATGGTGGAGGAATACATTTTATAACACAGCAAGGAAGGTGTGGGGGGCCACATGGTGTGAGGGGAAAAAAAACTAATGTGGGATCCCATGGTGATCCAGCAGCAGTTCCAGCATGGAAATAATCTACAACTGATGTCCCTCTATGTGATCTAGCCGCTGCTCCACAGCACTCACCCTCTCATTGTTCTCCTCGACAGCACTCTAGAGAACTGCCAAGTCAGCCTGTGTTACATGCAGTTCTCTGGGGTCCACACGTTCTACAGGCTGAAATGCTGGTGGTGGTGGGGATGGGGGTGCTGGTGGAGCAGCAGGTGCTGCTATGGCCCTCCTCTTCTTAGAGATGCTGCAATGCACAGCTGCACCCTCTGCCACAGAATGGCCAGCAGGTGCAGGCATGGTCTGTTCTGTGACAGCCTGCCACTCCAACAGCTGGTGATTGAGCATATGAGTGTGCTGGCCCCCAGTCCCCAGGTGAGTCCCCCGGGGGGCCACGGTGCACCTCCACCTCACATAGGTGGCACTTAACCACACTGCTGTCCCCCCGACACAGTTAAAAAACTGCCAAACAATGGAAATGCAGGGAGAACCAGCCACAGGCAGGGGATGGCCAGATGAACTGGCAGCCGGCTGGTCACAGTGCTGAACAGGGATGGGATCCACACCTGGGCTTGGGGGAACAGGCACATCCTGCTTCAGAGGACCTGGTGCTGGACTTGGTGGTGGTAGTGGTTCAACTGCCTCAGAGTCAGGACAGGAGGTGGTGCTGGTCCTGCTTCTGGGGGGGGGGCACTCACAAGTTTAGAGCGGTCCAACAGGAATGGGCGCTCATGCCCTCCACTTATGCGCACAGTACAATGATTACCACTATCACGCTCTCCCAGAGCTGCCTCCATCCCAGACATTCCCTCACCCTGGTCCATCTCTCCCACTGAGCTCCCTCAGTCTGAGCAATCACTACTCACACTGTCACACAACATACACACACACAGTCACACAGACACAGACAAACAACTGACTACTTATAAAGGTAAGAAAAATAAAATTTACAGAAAGAACAAATTAAGTAAAAAAAGAGTACAGAAAAGACAAAAAATGTAGCTTTTAAAAAAGCTGTTGGGTCTAAATCAAAGTTTAAATCTCCTCCTGCTCTGATCTAAAAGTATCAGCAGTCACAAAACACACTCTCCTCTCTCCATCTGCACAGGAGAAAGTAAAAGTGTCTGCTTGTATGACTCACTTTCTTCCTGCCTAGCTAAAGAACATGTGACTTACAGTACTGTAAGCCATGTGATGTGTGGAAGGGGCTGCCAAATCTGAAACACCAAGTGGATCACTTGGAATCATAATGAGGAACGTGAAGTCCATTAAAAACAATGACTTCGCTTTACTTCGCTTTGCCATTCCGCCTTAACGCGAAGTGGTAATGACAAGGCGGATTGAGCACTTTGAATTGCCCATTCCACGTAGTGGAGTGGCAATGTGAACTGCCCACTTCGCGTTCAGTTCACCGGCGGAATTTAAATTCGCTGCATCTCTAACCCTGAGCAAGTCATTTAGCTTCCTTGTGCTCCCAGGATGTACCTGAGAACAAGCCTCAATTCAATGGACCTTTTTTGGTCAAAAACTTGTAAAATTAAAAAAGCTCAAGTGCTACTGTAACATTATGTCACACATAGACTTGAAAGTCAGGTCTGGTTCCAAAAGGATGCAGTTGGTGTGGTCACCATGAAGACCACAGATGAATTGATCCTTAGGGTGTCATTGAGGAATTGTCCATATTCACACGAAGTAGCCACATTTTTCAGGTGATTATGATCCATCTCTTTGAGGGTGGTGATGAAATTGATAGCACTCCAGTATCACAATGGGTTTCAACTTGTAGTGCTGTAATAGTGTGCATTTAAGCTGGTGATAGGTGTACCCATTTAATAGATCTGATACTACCAAACTCTTAAGCAAAGAGAACACAAGGGCTGTAAGGACTGATAGAAATATGTCCCATTGATCATTTAAATTTAAATCTGTGTCTGCCACATAATTTAAATTATCTGTATCTGCCACATATATTGGGGAAGGGATCTGACAACTGTTTTGAAATGTTGCTGTAGACTTGGCCAAATTTAAATTTAAATCTGTGTCTACCACATATATTGGGGAGGAATCGGACAGGTCTAACGGTAGCATTTAGGCAGAGAGCCACAAAAACAAATTTAAAGGGTTGGGGGTAATATAGTGACAGGAAGGAAGAGTAGACTGAGTGAGGAAGGAGGTATACACAGTCAAGGAGGAGCTAAGGGTGATGGGGAGGATGGAACAGTGGGACAACAAGGAAGAAGGGGGACTGCAGCAGATAGCAGGGGACACAGGGGAGGAAATAGGAGAGAGCAGTCGGAGTACAGAAGGGAGGACCAACAGAAGAGCAGTCGGGGTACAGAAGGGAGGACCAACAGGTCCAACAGGGAACAAGTGAAGGGGGAGGAGGCTGGCCCACCAGGGCCAACAGGTGGACAAAGGCAAAGACTGGAAGGGAGGAAAAGGTTTTGGTCATTGGGGATTCCATTATCAAAGGTATACGCTGGGTAAGGAAATGGGACCCAAATAGGAGAAGGAACGTAGAATATGTGCCAGGGATGGAAATGGGTTGGGCAGGGCTTAGGATCAAGGAAATGATAAGGAAGGGGGCGCAAACCCCGCTTCCTCATTCACCCAGGGACAGATGACTGGGCAGGAAATGAGGTAGGAGTGGTGCAACAAAGGTTTAAAGAGCTAGTAGGAAGCTGTAGGAATCAGTGAGTTTAGTGGCATTCTCAGAGGCAATCTAGGTCCTCAGTGCCAGCACAGGCAGAAAAAAGAGAGTAGAGGAGTTCAATGTGGCTAAGGGACTGGTGCATGTCAGAGGGGTTCATTTGCATTGGAAGGTGGGGGACAAGTGGAAGGATCAAGGACTACATTCAAAGGACAGGCTGCACCTCAGTGAGGAGGGGCCTAGAAAGCTTAGAGGAAAACTGGTAGAATACATGAATGGGGCTCTGCATTTAAACTGATTAAGGGGGTGTATGGCTGTAGGGAAGGCATGGGGGTCAGCGAGGGGGGTGAGGAAACTAGCTGACACACCTCCACAAATGGGGGTAGGGAATAGAAGAGTGGATGATGGAAATGGAAGGCAAAAGATTTGGAGTGTTGTGGGAGGGAATAGAAGAGGGGATGATGGAAGTGGAGGGCGAAAGATTTGAAGGGCTGTGGGAGGGAATAGAAGAGGGGATGATGGAAGTGGAGGCCGAAAGATTTGGAGGGCCATATGTGTGAACACTCAAAGTCGGGCCAAAAAGATTGCAGACCTTGAGGCCACCATAGCAGGGGAGGACATGGATCTATTTGCCATCACTGAGACCTGGAGCAATGAAGGCCAGGACTGGGATGTGACAGTAACAGGTTTTACTCTATCTGGAAGGGACAGGGTTGGAAGAAAGGGGGGAGAGGTAACTCTTTATGTAAGAGACAGCATAAAGGCTACAGAAATACAAGGAGAATGGGGTGGGGAGTGGAGGTACTATGAGTCACTCTGAAGAAAAGGACTGGGGCTGTTACCCATGCAGAAGTGATATACAGACCTCCAGCACAGACAGAAGAAGTGGATGGGGAAATGCTGGAAGCAATCCAAAGGCTGGCTCATAAGGGAGAATTGTTACTAATGGAAGACTTCAACCTACATTACCTGAGATGGATTGGAGACTTCCAGCAGTGGCAAGTTCCAAGAGAAGGGACATCCTAGACTCCTTGCAGGCAATATTCCTCAGACAACTGGTAATGGAACCCACTCATTAGGGAGCAGTGGTGGACCTAGTGCTAATGAATGGGGACAGTGTTGCTGACATCACAATGGGGGACAACCTGGGGATCAGTGACCATTGTATGGAGTGGTTTAGCATAAAATCTGGGTTTGCACTGAACCACACAAGGACAAGGGTCATGGACTTCAGGAGGGCTGATTTCAAGGCAATGGGAGAATGCCTCAGGGATGCCCTGGCAGGGATAAGTATGCTAGGTGGCGTCGAGCACCAGTGGGCAAAAATTAAAGAGGGCATTGAGAGAGAGCTATGAATCTCTGTGTCTGGCAGGTCTGCATGGATAGGAAGAAAAGAAGACCACTATGGTTATCCAGAGAACTAGCAGAAACAGTAAGAGCAAAAACAAAACCTAGCACAAAATATACAAAACGACACAGAAAAAGGAGGATAGGTTAATTTACCAGGAGAAACAAAGAGAGGCAGGAAAGGCAGTGAGGAGAGCAAAGGCACAAACAGAGGAAAATATTGCCCAGTCAATAAAAAAGGGGCTAAAATCTTCTTTAGATATATTAGCGAGAAGAGAAAGATCAACAGGGTGACAACAAGGATAAAGGGCAAAGGGGGGGGGGTCTGTGACGAAGGGGACCAAGGGAAGGTGGACATATTGAACAGATGCTTATGTTCAGTATTTACAATGGAAGGGGTAGGTGATGGGCCAAAGATAATGAACAGGGGCAGAATTGGTAGGGAGATGGACACTAGTCCACTCACAGAGGAGGAGGTCCTCAGAGTACTAGCAAAATCAAAGGTTGACAAGGGGATGGGATCGGATGCGGTTCACCCTAGGATACTGAAGGAGCTCAGAGAGGTTCTGATGTGGTCCCACTTCAAAAAAGTGGGAATAGGGAGGAAGAAGGAAATTACAGACTTCTCAGCCTGATTTCCATAATGGACAAGGTTATGGAATCACTATTGAAGGAAAGGGTAGTGGAATACCTTGAAGCAAGTGGATTGCAGGATCAAAGACAAAATGGTTTCACAGCGAGGAGGTCTTGCCAGACAAACCTGATTGATTTCTTCGACTGGGTGACCAGGGAAGTGGATCAGGGTGGAGCCATAGATGTGGCACACCTGGGTTTCAGGTAGGCCTTCAATACAATTCCACTTAGGAGACTGGTGAACAAGCTGGCCTGTCTAGGAGTGGGACAGAAAGTAGTAAACTGGGTAAGAAGTTGGTTTAGCAGCAGGAGTCAGAAGGTGATGATAAATGGAGTCAACTCGGGAGAAGGCAGGGTGACAAGTAGGGTGCCTCAGGGGTCAGTACTCATCCCGGTCCTCTTCAATGTCTTTATCAGTGATACTGCAGAAGGGCTAGAAGGGAAAATCTACCTGTTCTCAGAAGACACAAAAATTTGCAACAGGGTGGATACACTTGGGGGGGATGAGGAATGACTTGCTGAAGTTAGAAGAATGGTCAAGTGTTTGGCAGCTGGGATTCAATGCTAAAAAGTGCAAAATCATGCACTTGGGACACAGAAACCTGGGGACTATGTATCAATTGGCAGGGGAGGTACTGGCAACCACCAAACAGGAAAGGGACCTGGGGTAATCATTTCTGATGGCCTGAAGGTAGACAAGCAGAGTGAAAAGGCTGTAGGAAAGGCTAGTAGAATGCTGGGGTGTATAGGGAGGAGTATCACCAATAGAAAGAAGGAGGTAGTGTTGCCCCAGTACAGGTCACTGGTAAGAAGACCACACCTCTAGTACTGTGTCCAATACTGGAGGCCCCACTTCTGGAAGAAACAGGGGTAGGGTGGAGGTGGTACAGAGGCGGGCAACCAAAATGGTGCAGGGACTGCAACAAAAGCCCTATGAGAAGAGACTAAGAGAACTGAATATGTACTCGCTAGAGGAAAGAAGGGAAAGGGGGGATATGATAGAAACATTCAAATACATAACAGGTATTAATAATGTACAGGAAGGTAGCATTTTCCGCAGAAAGACAGACTGGAGGACAAGGGGTCACACTATGAAGCTGGAGGAAGTGAGGCTCAGAGGGGATGTGAGGAAATATTTCTTCACAGAGAGGGTGGTGGAAACCTGGTACAGCCTCCCAGCAGAGGTGGTAGGTGCCAAAACAGTTGTAGGATATAAGCATGCATGGGACCGATACAAGGGGACGTCAGGAGGAACACAAGGAGTGGGAATGACCGGAGATGGTGCAAGGGCTGCGGTGGCATGGTGAACAGGGAAAATGGGCTGACTGGATGGGCTAAAGGGGTCTTTATCAACCAACAACTTCCGTGTTTCTTCTTTTCTACTTCAAAGTTTTTGTTTGCCAAAGGCCAGAACACAAACCTTTTAATGTACGTGTTGAAGTGTTCCTGAGATTCCTGAAATTCTAGTACTCATTCTTGGAATGCTATTTTGCCTTGGGCTCCATATCCGGTTGGAGCTGCTCCACGACCACCACCTGCTAAGCAACTGAAGCTGCCCTACTTCGCCTCGGGCTCCATGCCCAGTTGGAGCTGCTCCCCGACCGCTGCCTGCTAAGTAACTGAAGGTGCCCTACTTCGCCTTGGGCTCCATGCCCAGTTGGAGTTGCTCCCCGGCCACCACCCACTAAGCAATGGAAGCTGCCCTACTTTGCCTCAGACTCCATGCCCAGTTGGAGCTGCTCCCTGACCACCGCCTGCTGAGCAACTGAAGGTAAGAAGTTACAAACTGAGATGCCCTGCCCGGACAATACTTGCCCGTTTCAAATTTGGCACTTTTTTTAGTAGCCCTCCTGCATCACACTCAGATCTCAGCACCTCAGCTACTAGAGTTAACTCCTAATTCCTCTCTGGGACACTGAGTGTTGCTAATTCATTTTAAATTAATTTTCCTATCCATGCTCGTTCTGATTTATTGACAATTCGGATGTAGTCTCCCTTACAGTAATGCGGTAGTTTGCTCCACTTTGAGTGTGTGTAAAACAAATGTAGTTGAGCCTGCTCCAAACTTAAGTAATGATTTTAAAATTAGCCTGCCGATCCTGAAGTAGCCTTTGATTGATTGTAGTGGGGGCCTGTAGTTCAGAGCTGAGGAGCCTGCATATTTCATCAGTAGCTTGCTGATGATGCTGAAGCTGCATGTAGATTTGTATATTTGAAATACTGCATCCTTAGCAAAACAGCCAGACAGCCCTGTACCTCTTGTCTGATTTTTCGGTGTGCCCCCCACCCCTCCCAAGCCTCCTTTAACTACACAATAGCTTCTCCCACCTCTGAGTAGGATAGTCTCAATTGGGCAGTCACTTGGCACAGTTGGCTGCTCTTCTTACTTAAAGGGACACTATCCTCTCAAGCTGCACATGTGCTCTCTCAAAGCTAACATTCTTCCTTTAGCTGAGTGCTGTGTAACCTACAAGCCTGTGTGACCTGTGCAGCTAACAATATTGTTTTCACCTATCTACCATGAGCCTGCAAAAACTTCTGGTATAGTTAGCTTATGTAGACAAAAATGGCTTGCACAACCATGGCTCTGCGGTTAGTACTAGGTATGCTTCTTTACTCTCTGATACCCTGTTCTGCTCCTCCAAAAGCAGCAGCAGCTTCTATAAATTCTATTGCACATGCTCCCTGTCCTGATATTGCTGAATCTGATGCATTGTTTACCCTCAATGGAAACTTCTATGTGCCCCATGGCACCCAATCTTCACACCATGGGAGGTTCACTGAACAAATTATTGTTACTCGCCGCGTTTTACACTATTGCAGTATCTCCATCAAGGTGTTGCTGTCTGCTTCTCTGGGCCTTTATGGGCCTCGCACTCCTCAGATACTGCAGCATGCCAGTACCTATAAAAGGGGAAGAATGCATCTTATAAAGCTACTACTAAATGCCATCAAAAAGCTTCTTCTCTTGCTGCTTATCTGCACTGGTAACATGGAATTGAACCCTGGCCCTACACTCCCCGCAGCAGCCCCCAATGAACTGGCTAACTTAAAGGTTATGGTCCTCTTACATATTAATGCACGTAGCCTGCTAAAGCATTTTGACACAATACAATTGTGGATCTGTCATGCACAACCAGATATCCTGGTGGTTACGGAATCATGGCTGAAACCTACAAACCAGGATCATGAGTTTAATATTCCTTCCTATAATATATTCAGGGCAGATAGACAAACGGGTGGGAGCAGTTATCTATGTTGCTGACAAATATACATCTTCTCTAGTCAAGTCTACCTCGCTGTCTAAAGAATACGAGTGTGTTATTGTAAAGATTCAACTACACCAGTCAACCCCCTTCACATCCTTGGATGCTACAGGCCTCCTTCAGTGGGGCAAAAAATCCTGAACTTCTTGAGTGAGACTCTACCTGTGACACTTGGCCAGCTGGTTATGATTATTGTATGATATTGGTATTATTAATAAATGCTCAGTGTATGAAATGTCAGCCTGTGAGATTTGGCACTTTAAATTACTGGTGTCAGCAAATGAAAACCAGGATGTAATTAAACAGACCAGAAGGAAACAGTTAATTGGAACATCCTTCTAGAGACACAGTTTATGGCCCTCATCACCTGCTGCTACTTTTGAAGTTAGAACTTACAGACACATTTTATTACATTAGGAAAGGATGTCATTTAACTGATTCCTGTTGTCTTTCTGACACCTGGGTGATGGACTGCAGGGTTATAAACCTCAAAGGAACTGGTTGATCAAAGACTCATAATTTGGGAAATGGGTTTTTGCTGATGTTCACATTATTTAAAATACCTCCTAGTAGGAAATCACGTTTGTAATTTTATATTCAAAAAGGAGGAGCTAGATGACTCACAGAAGGGGTGTGGAGACATGGAGTTTAAACTAATACTTTTGTCTGAAATGTATGTCATATTATTTTGGAACTCTGAGAGAAAACAGTTCTCTGATCTAACTTACGCACTTCCAGAGGTACTACCTTAGACAGCAAAGGTCTAAGTGTATTGTGGTAGCAGTTTTTGTTTTGTAGTTTTCCCTTGTTCTTTTATGTGATTGGGATGCTCTTTGATATTTGTTCTGTATTTTATCTTACTGTTTTTTATCCATTTTTAGTAAACATTTTTTTTACAATACTGCCAGGGTCTCCTCAGTCATTTTGTGCACGTTATTGCTGAACAGATATTAAGTCTGACAACTGTTCAAGGGCTTGATGGTGTTACTAAGCTTGGTAAAAGGTAAGAATATACCTAAGGTCTCTTACAGAGTTTCAAGGGTTCATTTTGGATACCTGGTTAGGTGCTCTTAGGCAAAAGATATATTGCATCCCCCCAAAGGGAATATTTGGGTACTCTAACATAAGGGTCACAGTTTGAATCCCCCAGAACTTGAGACTAAAGGTGATTCAGACCCAAAAGCAGACAGGCAGGTTACCCTGTCTGTTACCTGTTCACACTATTGTGCTCTGAGGTTGGTACTGTGGGAGCAGAGGGCCTGACCTGCAGAGTGCATTTGTGACAGATTTGGTTGGCAGCTGTGCGATAAATTTGGAAACACAAGCTTTAACTGTTCAGTGTGTAGGCTTAATACTGTACAGCTCACTTGCAAAATAAGGCAGTGATTTATTTTTAAAAGAGAAAACACAACAATATAGTTTTGCTTACAGTCAAAGTTCCTACCTGTTTTATTTTTTTTTCAAAGTGCAAGTTAGAGTAGCCATAGTTAGGGAAGAAGATGGCTTCCAACCACAGTGAGCACACTGCAGACTACCTGAAGCAGTTTTGCAAGGAGAGAGGAGTCCTGCACGAGGGGAGAGCCACCAAGTAGAACCTCATGGATGCTCTGATGGCCACTGATGCCCAGAGTGTCGAGTCACAGAATGTGACTGTAAAGGATCAAACCTTGGGTGTGGAGGGGCCAGTGCAGTGTCCAGATCCAGTGAGGAGGACAGCAGAGCCAGTGTAAGGTAAGGGCCACAACAACAGGGGAAGGTCACCAGCATTCTGGAGCCAGAAGCCATCAGGCTGCAGATGGAGTTATGGAGGATGGAGCTGGAGTTCCAGAGAGAAGAGAAGTGAGAGCAGCAAGCTGCAGAGGAGAAGAGGGAGTGAGAACAGCAAGCCTCAGAGGAAAAGAGGAAGTGAGAACAGCGAGAATCTGACCATGAAGAGCGTGAGCACCAGCAAGCCACAGAGGAGAAGAGGGAGCGAGAACAGTAAAAAGCTGAACATGAACAGCAAGAGGCTGACTGTGAAGAGTGTGAGTGCCAGAGATGACATGAAGTGGAGAAGCTACGACTCCAACCACCAGCACCAGAGCAGGTAAGTGGCTTGGGTTTAACTGGAACTACAGGACTGGGTTACAAATTAAAGTCCAAATTGATAGCTGAATTTAAAGCGGGGGAGGATATGGATGCCTTTTTAAATTCCTTTGAAAAAGTTTGTATTCAGGCAAAGATTCGTAGAGGGTCCTAGAGCGTCCAGCTATCTCCACTACTTACTGGGAAAGTTTGGGATGCATTGGGTCAAATGGACAATGAGGACAGTAATAATTACAGCAAACTTAAAGCTGCACTTTTAAAAAAAGTTTGATTTAACTGCAGAAGCATACAGAGGTACTGTAAATCTGTAAGCTCGGGAGAAGCCCTGACATGAGCTACGAGGAGCTAGCCATGAAACAACATTGGTGTTTAAAATGTCGGTGAGAAGGAATTGAAGCAAACTCTGTAGATAAAATTGAAAATGCTATATTGTTAGAGCAGTTTTTTGGGGCATGCCCAGCAGAGCTGAAAACCTGGCTGGAGGACCGATATCCCAAAACAGTGAAAGAGGCTGCTGAACTCTTGGGCCACTATGCCAAGAGTAGACCTGCTCTGAGACGAATGGGACAGGTGTGGAAGTGCAGAAAGGGAAAAGCGTGCCTTCAGGGCAGCTAAAACCCTCACTGCCTCCACCAAAACCAGCTAGCCCCAGGTTTCAAAGAAAAGATTTTTCTGAGAAAAGAAACGAATGTTGGATTTGCAAAGAAACTGGGCATATTGCTTGACAGTGTCCCAAAAGGATGAGCAATATGCAAAATGGGGCTAGGAAAGAAGTGGGTTGTTTGTGTGTCCCTGGAAGCATGCCTGTGAACATGAGGGAACATATGCACCCAGTCACTGTGAATGGTGTGCAGATACAAGGGTTAAGAGACACAGGGGCATCCCCGATGTTGGTAAAAGGGGATCTGGTAGAGCCTGGTCAGCTTATACCCAATAAATTTGTAACTGCACAAGGCTTCACTGGGGAGGAGAAAACATTGCCACTCACTAGTGTTCTCCTAGACTGTAGTGAAACATGGGGAACTGTGCAACAGGTGGCTGTAGCCAAAACTTTAGCAGTTAATGTCATCCTTGGCAACAGTCTCAAACAGGGGACCCATAGCCAATAGCCAAGTGGCAAGGGGAAATTGTAGTTCACTGGACCCCATAGAAGCCACTGTGGAAACCACTGGGAGGCTGGTTCCCCAGCCTGTGTCTCCTGATATGGAGACTAATGAAAAGGGGGGTAGAATTTTCCCCAGTAGCAGTTAACCACACAGCTATGGAGGGTTACTCCGAAGAAGGAGTGGTGACCCATTGTCAGAGGGTTAGGGATGACAGTGATCTGGAGCACCCTGATGCTAGAGCTAGGGACCCTTGTTTAGATACTGATGGGGACCTATTGCATGCCTTGGGAATGTGTAAGGAATTTGCAGCTGCTCAGAAAAGTGACCCTAGTCTAGAGAAGCTGAGGGCCTGGGCAGACACCGACGGAGCACAGGAAGGTGACAGAAAACATAAAGTTTACTGCGAAAATGGACTGATGTATACTCAGGATGCTAAGACAGAGGTAGGAGTGATAGGCAGGCAGCTTGTCATTCCCCAGGGGTACCGCGAACAGTTGCTCAAGATTGCACATGATATTCTCTTGTCTGGTCATATGGGAATCACACACACTATGCAGCAGTTGGCCCAGAATTTTTATTGGCCCAACTTCACCCAGCAGGTGAAGGAGTACTGCAGGTCTTGTCACTGGTACCAAGAAATAGGGAAGGCGGGTAAGAAAATCCAAGCTGCCCTAATTTAATTTATTTAGTTTTTGTTAACCGGGTAGGTACACTAGACAAGTTATATGCCTATTTTCAGGAATGACCCGGGAGAGTACAGTGGAGGTATAACAGGTACAACAGTTACAGCGATAGGGTATAGCAAGTACATCAATAATAATTCCATTGCCCATAGTGGAGAAGCCATTCCAGAGGGTGGGAATGGATGTTGTGGGGCCTTTAAATATCCACAGCTCCTCTGGGAAGAGGTTCATCCTGACTGTGGTGAATTATGCCACTCGGTATCCAGAGGCAGTCACCCTATCCTCACTAAGGGCAGACAAAGTGGCAGATGCCTTACTTGGGATTTTTTCCCATGTTGGGTTTCTGCAGGAGGTTATCACTGATTGAGGGGGTTCCTTCATGTTGGACCTGATGAAATATTTGTGGGAGAAGTGTGAGATGGTGCAGAGGTGCACAACACCTTATCACCCGCAAGTCAGTGGGCTTGTGGAAAGATTTAACGGTACCCTGAAGTCAATGCTCCAAGTGTTTGCTGAACAGCATGGGAGGGACTGGGAGAAATACCTTTCCCACCTGTTGTTTGCATACAGGGAGGTGCCCCAAGAGTCAATAGGGTTTTCTCCCTTTGAGGTCTTATATAGATGCCGGGTACATGGGCCTCTCGACTTGATCCGGGAGGACTGGGAAGGCAAGCATGCCACCCAGGGCACTCCCATAGTGGATTATGCCCTTAGGTCTGAAGGAGCTTATGGGGACAGCCCACAGTAACCTGGCAGCTGCCCAACAGAAACAAAAAGTGTGGTATGACTGCAGAGCCAGAGTTCACTCGTACATGGTGGGTCAGAAAGTCATGGTCCTTATCCTGGTCCAGAAAGATAAGCTGCAGGCTGAGTGGGCAGAACCATACAAAGTAATCAGAAAGGTAAATGATATGAACTGTATCATAGAATTACCTGACAGAAGACATACAGAAAGAATGTACCATGTCAACATGATGAAGTCATATGCTAATAGGGCTGACATGGTGTTTGCAGTGTGTAGTTCTGGGAAGGGGGTGGATGAAGGAAATCCCCTTCTGGACTTTCTGGAAGATAACAAGTGGGAGTCCTCTGTGGATGCAGTTAAATTGTCACCCCATCTGGCCCCGGACAAGATCCAGGAAGTAAGGGAGGTTTTAGAAGACTTTGCCCCCCTGTTTAGCACCAAGCCTGGACTAACCCCCTTAGCGACACACAATGTAGAGACAGGGACACAGACACCCACACGGCGGACAGCATATTGGGTGTCAGAGGCTGTCCAAAAGGACATTAAGAGGGAGGTGGAGGAAATGCTGGATTTAGGGGTAATCCAGAGATCCCACAGCCCCTGGGCCTCACCCTTAGTCCTTGTGCCCAAGTCAGATGGCTCTATTCATTTCTGTCTGGACTATCATGGACTGAATGCAGTCACAAAGTCAGATGCCCACCCGATGCTCCGGACGGACGAGCTCCTGGACAAGTTGGGAGGGGCGACCTACCTTATGACTATTGACCTGACAAAGGGGTACTGGCAGGTAGAGTTAACTGACAGAGCTAGGGAGAGGTCAGCCTTCATCACACTGATAGGCTTATTTGAATTTAAAGTAATGCCTTTCGGAATGAAGAACACCCTGGCCACTTTCCAAAGGTTGGTGAACCAGGTATTAAATGGTGCTGAGGAGTATGCCGTGGTATACCTGGATGACATTGCTATCTTTAGTGCCAACTAGGAGGAACACCTGTCCCACCTTAGGGAAGTGCTGGGCAGGATACAGAGGGCTGGGCTCACTGTCAATGCTGATAAGTGCCAGGTGGCCACGGCTGAAGTGGCATACCTCGGGCATGTTGTAGGCCGGCGACTACTCCGTCCCAACCAAGTAAAAATAGAGGTGATCAAGGCATGGCCCAGACCAGAAATGTGGAAGCAGGTCAGGAGTTTTCTAGGGACAGCAGGGTACTATAGGAAATTTGTAACCAATTATAGTGCCCTGGCTGCTTCACTATCTGATCTGGTAAAGAAAAAGATGCCTAAGAAAATTACCTGGGAACCAGCCTGTGAAAAAACCTTTACCAGACTGAAGGAGGCACTGCACAGTGCTCCTGTATTGACAAGTCCTGACTATAGCAGACCCTTTATAGTCCAGACTGATGCCTCAGATGTGGGTATTGGGGCAGTACTGAGTCAGACATCCAACCAAGGGAAAGATCACCCCATAGTGTACCTGAGTAAAAAGTTACTTCCCAGGGAGCAGGCTTACTCTACTGTGGAAAAAGAGTGTCTTTCCATCGTGTGGGCCCTAAAGAAGTTAGAGCCATACTTATATGAGCAGCATTTTGAGGAACAATCTGACCATAACCCCCTGATTTGGCTGACACAAATGGGAAAAACTAATGTTAGACTTTTAAGATGGAGTCTTGCCTTGCAAGAGTATGACATAACAAGTTTACATAGGGCTGGAGCAACCAGTCAGAATGCAGATGGCTTGTCGCATCTGTATGAGGAATGAACTGACATAGGAAGCTCATCCCATGCAGGGGATAGAGCCCCCAAATTCAGTCTAGGTGGGGAGGATTGTGACACTTGGCCAGCTGGTTATGATTATTGTATGATATTGGTATTATTAATACATGCTCAGTGTATGAAATGTCAGTCTGTGAGATTTGGCCCTTTAAATTACAATGTGTCAGCAACTGAAAATCAGGATGCAATTAAACAGACCAGAAGGAAACAGTTAATTGGAACATCCTTCTAGAGAGACAGTTTATGGCACTCATTACCTGCTGCTGCTTTTGAAGTGAGAACTTACAGACACATTTTATTACATTAGGAAAGGATGTCATTTAGTTGATTCCTGTTGGCTATCTGACACCTGAGTGATGGACTGCAGGGTTGTAAACCTCAAAGGAACTGATTGATCAAAGACTCATAATTTGGGAAATGGGTTTTTGCTGATGTTCACATTATTTAAAATACCTCCTAGTAGGAAATCACGTTTGTAATTTTATATTCAAAAAGGAGGAGCTAGATGACTCACAGAAGGGGTGTGGAGACACAGAGTTTAAACTGATACTTGTGTCTGAAATGTATGTCATATTATTTTGGGACTCCGAGAGAAAACAGTTCTCTGATCTAACTTAAGCACTTACAGAGGTAATACCTTAGACAGCAAAGGTCTAAATGTATTGTGGTAGCAGTTTTTGTTTTGTAGTTTTCCCTTGTTCTTTTATGTGATTGTGATGCTCTTTGATATGTGTTCTGTATTTTATCTTACTGTTTTTTATCCATTTTTAGTAAACATTTTCTTTAAGATACTGTCTGGGTCTCCTCAGTCATTTTTTGCATGTTATTGCTGAACGGATATTAAGTCTGACAACTGTTCAAGGGCTTGATGGTGTTACTAAGGTTTGTAAATGGTAAGAATATATCTAAAGTCTCTTATAGAGTTTCAAGGGTTCATTTTCAGGGACTCTGGTTTACCATTTTAACCGGTAACACCGGTAACAATCATGGAATCCTGCTTGGTTTGCGGATTTTGAATTCTTATACCGGTGCCTCACGGAAATTGCATGTCACTGCACAGAATCTCTAAGATTTCAGCATTTTTTAAATTTTTTTTAATTTTCTCTTTTTATGTCCCCTTCTCATAGCATCAGTCTCCACTTTTCAGGCTGGGTATCCCTTAGCTTCACCCCAGGTAATGCTCAGGAGCTCTTGTGGTCCTGTCCCTATCCTGCCTGGGTTGTACCCCACCAGGTGGAAAGGAGGGGACCCCAGGACCCATCCACACTCCTTAGTGTGTGTCAGGCAGCTCAGTGGGTCCCTCATGGATCCTGGTTATGAAGTCTGGGGCATCTGGGTCCCTTCTGCCAGTGGCCAATGTGGGGTGATTGTTCCTGTTTTTCTGGTCTCTGTCCCTGAGGGCACTGGCACTAGAGGAGATCCAAGGAGGTAGGTCACATAGAGACATGCCACTGCTCCAGATCCTGGCTAGGGTCCTCCCCTCCTGATCACTCTGCAGCACCATTGTATCACCACCTGTGGTCACACAGGTGGTGGTAAAGCAACAGGACCTGCAGCCCACCCTCCCTGGAGGAGGAGAGAAGTCCCCCAGGTGTTCAGTCCTACTCCCTGGCCAGACCTCCAGCAACCCGAGTTCGCTTCTGATCCTGGGTCACCGGCATTGCAAGCAATAGTGCTACCGCAACACCAGCAGGCCAACCCAGATTTCAGCATCTTAAAATGAATGCTGCTGTGCTTTGCATTCTTTCTGCTTTGCTGCATATAGAGTCAGTAAGGAAATCACCCACACTGCTTTGTTGTAATCAGCCATTCGGTTTAACCACCCATGCCTAGTGGTTAGAGTAACAAGCAGTGAATGAACTGGGTACATCCAGCAGACTTGGGTTTGATTCCCACAACCTCCACTTGCATACTGTGTGACTCCAAGCAAGTCACTTAACCTCCCCAGTGCTTCTAGGTCACTCCTGAAAACAGACAGTTCTGCCTAGTGGGCCTTACCTGCTTTACAAAGAATATAAAAAAAAATACCAATCTATGTTTACTACATCATAGAATAGTAGTCAGGGTACCATGTAATTTACCTGAGTTTTACTTGGGCTGAAATGATTTTGTATAGGTAAAGATAAATGTTCAGATAAATTTTATGTGTTTTATAAGTTTGTTTTAGATTTTAGTCAGGTTTTATTGTATTCTTTGCATATAAGCATCTAGGTTGTAGATTGCTAAATGCAGGATCACTGTTACCAACTAACTTATTCAAATTTATAACCAGTAGGGCCATCCACAGTCCTCAGTTGTTTGAATGAAAACTAGTCTGAATGAAAGTATGTTCACAAAGAAGAAACTGCCTTACTACTTATGAAAATACTTCACAGTTAGCACCCCATTTAGGTGAATTGGATCATTTGCAGCTTTTCTCCCACCTACTGTTTTAGTTTCTGTGACAACAAAAGGTTTTCTGATAGACTGCTTCAACAAAAAGCAAATGTTAAGTATTTAAGTGTACTTATGTTTGGCCAGTGGATTTTGAAAGCAGTCAATGACGTACAGAAGGTAAGACCCCAGGGGCTGTATGATGCTGGTGGGCAGAGTAGTGCTCAATTCACATCTGAACAATGACATGAAAACTGGGAGACACCTTTTCATGGACACCAAGGAAAAAAACATCCACATGTCTGGTAGATGCATAAATCCATTTGAAAGTCCTCCACTAATCACTTGTGGATTTTTTTAGGTGAAGACACTTTATTTCAAAGAAGCAAATTCAAGCAGTTTTTAACCCCCTGGCCATTCACTCCTTCACGCCTGCCAAGGCCCCCTACCATCACTGCGGAATGCTGATCACCATCCACTGCCCCTTACTGCTGTGCTACCAGGTAACCCAAAGTAACCCTTCATTGAGTGGGCCCCTACCCCTGTGGGAGGCTACCAGGGGAGGAGAATTGCCCTAAAGAGCTTCCTGTGTACCCTGGGCATGGCAGGGGTCAGAATGGACACATGTCTGGGGATTCTGCCTTATGGAGTGACCAACAGCTGTCCTTCAGTTGGGTCAGTGGGTGTTTTCCCATTTTCTTGGGAGCGTGACAGGCCCCACGATGTCAAGGCACAAGCCAACGTCCATCACGCTCCCTCCTGCAATGAGGGCTGACATATTGTCATGCCTCTGGCCTCCACCAGGGGCCAGCAAATGCTGAGCCATGAACCCACCCTCCCTCCCAGGAGAAGGTGAGTGGTCGTTGGACACTCAAGTCTTCACCCACCAGCTGGCCCTCCAACACCCAAGTCTGTTCCCTAACCCTGGTCAGCAGTGTCACAGGCAGAAATCCAATTCAGCCAGTAAAATTATAGATAGGAAAAAACAAAGGTAGTCCACCTTAGCGGTGATGGTTCAGATTAAATCACATCTGAGTTCTAACAAGCAAAGAGACCAAGTTATTTGTCAATTGTGCATGTGGGGTGTGGGTGCTGAAGAAAGGAGATCATAGTGCTGTCACTACTGCCATCATCCCAGAGGGATGTGGACTGCATTGTTGCTACTGCCATCACACTGAAGGGGTGGGGGCTGTAGTGCTTCTGCCATCACCACTGGTGGATGGGGAATGTAGTACTGCTGCTGTCCCACCTGAGGGATGGGGGCCATAGTGCCGATACTGCCATCACACCTGAAGAATGGTAAATGTAGTACTGCTACCATCACACCTAAGGGATGGGGGCCACAGTGCTGCTGCTTCTGTCACACCTGAGGGAGGGAGGTTGTAGTGCTTTTGCTGCTGCCATCACACCAGAGAGATGGGGGCCATAGTGCTGTTGGTGCTGCCATCGTACCTGAGGGATGGGGCCGTACTGCTGCTTCCATTACACCATAGGGATGGGGGCTGTAGTGCTGTTGGTGCTGCCATCACACCTGAGGGATGAAGGCCGTATTGCTGTTTCCATCACATCTTAGGGATGGGGGCTGTAGTGCTGCTGCTGCCATCACATCTTGTACCTAAAATAACTTTAAATTGGTACAAGGATGGAAGGATGTGTAATAGTGGAAATCAAAATTGCTAAAATGCATGTTAGCAGAGTTAAACATTGTTAAATAAAGTACACAAAACCAAACACCAGTAAAAGCGGATTTGGGCTTAGCAGACACCAGTGACAATACCATTTTTTACAATGTGCAAAACGGAATATGCCCTTTCTCAATCTCGGTAAACCAGTGTCCCTGTTCATTTTGGATACCTGGTTAAGTGCCCTTAGGCGAAAGATATATTGTATCCCCCCAAAGAGAATATTATCTGAGCCTGTACATTTGGGTACGCTAACATAAGGTTCACAGTTTGAATCCCCCCAAGAAATTGAGACTAAAGGTGATTCGGACCCAAAAGCAGACAGGAGGGTTACCCTGTCTGTTACCTGTTCACACTATTGTGCTCTGAGGTTGGCACTGTGGGAGCAGAGGGCCTGACCTGCGGAGTGCATTTGTGACACTACCTACAATAGCCTCTGAATTAATCATCCTGGGCAACTTCAACATGGACTGGCTATCTGCTACCTCTAAGCCTCTGAAGGATGTCTGTAAAACGTTTGGACTCACCCAGATTTTTCAGGAACCTTCCCAGCCAAACCAGAAAAATCCTCAGAACAGTATACTTTTGGATCTAATCTTAGTGAACAAGCCTCACATTATTTCTCATTCTGGCACACTTTTTAATGACCTTTGTGATCACTGTGCCATTGCTTGTGTGAGGTCTACCCCCCCCAGAAAGAAATCTATATGTCTAGGTTCATCTTTAAAAGAAGTCAACGGAACTTTAATCCTTATGCCTTCCTCTCTGAACTCCAACACTAACTGGCAAAATTTATATCTAGCTTGCACGGTAGCTGAAGTATATGAATTTTTCCAATCCATAGTCATTGATGCTATAAACAGACATGCGCTTCTGCGCAATGTACGCACCAAAAGAAGTCCTGTCCATGGTTCACGGATAGCCTAAAAACTGCATTGTTAAACAGGGATTACCTATGGAAGAGGGTGAGAAAATCTAAGCAACCAGTGGACTGGGCAGCATTTAGAGCTGCAAGAAACATGTGCACTAAGCTAATCAGGACTGAGACAGCTAATTATTTCCATGCTGAACTCGAATCCGCATCTAATTGCTCAACCAAATTTTGGAAAACACTCAGGGACATTGAAGGATTTCACTCAGCTAGCTCGTTACCCCAGGAAAAATCACATCTGGTGGTATTTTTACCACGGACAAAATGAGATCCTTGAGCTTATCAAGAACCACTTTGCGACAGCTGGCCTGGCATTTGACACGTCTCCAGCATCTAAACTTCTCTTGCAGCTGAGCTGCCATGATCTGGCATGCCATGCCTCAACTATCCCCTCCCATGAAGGAGTATTCTCCTCCATTCTAATTACCTTAAAACAAGTAAAGGATTTATTATTGAGCCTGGACACCAGAAAGTCAGCAGGCACTGACAATCTTGAACCTTATTACCTAAGCTAGGATATTACATTCTGTCACCCCCTACTGCTCACCTCTTCAGTATGTTCCTTGCACAGGGAGAACTCCTCCCAGTCTGGAAGATAGCTCATGTAGTTCCCCTGTTTAAATCCGGGGACCCCAGTGACCTAAATAACTACCAACTGATATTGCTGTTGCCCATCCTATCCGAATTATTAGAAAAGGTGGTCAATGAGCAACTTAGGTCCTACCTGAAGACCTACAACCTGTTGAATCCAGTTCAGTCAGGCTTTAGACCTCACCACAGCACTGTGTCTGCATAGATTAAGGTCACTGATGATTGGCAGACTGCTTTGGACACAAATAATTATGTGTGTGCTTTGTTTCTTGACCTGAGTAAAGCTTTTGGTACTGTGGACCATGAATTACTCCTGTGTGTTCTAAGTAATATTGAAGCAGACCAACCAGCCTTGAACTGGTTTGCTAACTACCTTACTGAGCATCAACAGCTGGTTAAGGTTGGGGGGGGCCTCTCTCCTCAAAAAAACCCTGTTAAGGGGTGTCCCTCAATTGTCCATTTTAGGCCTGCTACTATTTGCTGTCTCTATTAACTGGATTAATACTGTTATCTCTGCAGCAAACATCCACCTGTTTGCTGATGATACTGTCTTGTACATCACCAGACCTACTCCGGATCTTGCCGGAAGTGATTTACAACAAGACTTTGATCATTTACAGAAACATCTACTTCAATTAAAGCTCCTCCTAAATGCAAAAAAGACCAAGGCTAGGATACTTGCTCCTTCTACCTTTGCAAATAAACACGGTCTCCCTGGTTCTGCTCCCTTCGTATACACATTACTGGGTGAGCCACTGGAGGTTTTTGAGAAATTTAAGTATCTTGGGTTTTGGATATACCACAAATTGTCCTTTGTCCATCATATCGATGAACTCTCAAAAAAACTGAAACAGAGACTTGGTCTCTTCTTCCACATTAGAAATCTACTTACGCCAGAAGCTAAAACGAGGTTGGTCCAGACTACATTCTCGCCTCTTTTAGATTATGCGATTTCCTGTATGGCCTGTATTTCCTGTATGGCCAAGGCCCCAAGCTCTCCCTCTCTCACCTGGATATACTCTACCATCGAGCTATTCGATTTATAACTGGGCTCCCTTATGCTACACACCACTGTGAGCTCTATGCCAAGGTAGGGTGGAGCTCACTAACATTCGGACGACAAAGGAACACAGTGTACCTACAGAGCAATCAGTTAAAATATGCTTCCGCATTATATTGTGAGTTGCCTGCCCACCTGTAGGGTTATAAACTACACCTTGAGAAGCCTCTCTTACATCTCACTATTCATCCCTAAGGTGAGAACCAGATATGGCAAATCTGCAATAAGTCATGCTCTTCCTGTCATTTGGAACACAATACAGAAAACTCTAAATTTGTCAATCCCTGTGAAATTGAGCTTCCTCAAATCTCTTAACCAATGTTCTTTTTCAGAAACCTGTACTTGCTTCTGGTAATGACACTCTTACCTCACTTATCCTACTCTCTATTCTGAGCTCCTCTCCCTTATTTCTTTTCCATGCCCTGACCCTTTTCACATAGTAGCTTTACCCGGATCTATTCCCTAAACTTTGTAATGTCCTCCCCAAATGTATCACTCTTCTCCTCCTCTGGCTTTGCCCCTTCTTCTTTCTGTTTCCCCTTCTCCTTATCCTTTCTTGCTGCATAGGTTCCTGTCGCAGCTAATGTACATAGGTTTTTGTACCATAATATGTATGCTACTTTCATCTAAGATATTTGCACTTTCTCCTTGTTTATGCTAGCATTACTGCATGGTATGAACACTAATTTGTTGTAACACTGAATATATACCTGCCCTGTACCTATCGTTTACTTACTTTCTTTTTTCTTTTCTTTTTTTGAATTACTGTGTTGTTGGACTCCCAATTGTTGTAACATTGTATATACTGTTGCCTGTACTTATATATGTGAATGCCCAGATTGATTGATTGATTGTGGTTGCTGAAAGTACACAGTCCTGCTGCACACTGCTGGTGCTGGAAACAGTTTTATTTTTTCTCCTTTTTCTACTATTGTGTTGTTCTCAGCTTTGTTCATTAGATGGCAGTATTTCCTCAATGATTGATCCAGAGTACATGATAGAAGAAGCATTGATTAACCTAGTTATAATTGTTATACAGTTGATCAATCATCCTTTTTCAGCATGCGTTGGAAATACAGTACTTATAACAGTTAGATAATGCTGTTATAAGTTAGCTGTTATAAGTATTGTATTTCTTTCTAAACAATGCCATGAGCTTCTGAAGAAGGACTGGTTGGTCCGAAAGCTAGAGCACTTTGTTCTTGTTGTTACATCTATGTTGGTCCATTAAAAGGTATCAAATCATTTGCTTCTGGATCTATTCTTGTAAGGACCAATACGGCAACTGCTAAATCTAGATCTCAGAATGAATGGTAACTTTGCAGCCCTGCTGCAGTTCAGTTCTTATGTCTGTATTACTGTGGCTGCTAGGTACAGGCTGGGCCTCAGTGGATGTGTTCCTTCTTCATGCTGTGTCTTTGCTGCCTTGTTGACACTGGCTACGTTTTAACTAGGGATAATGGCTAGGGGAAAAGTTTGCTGCTGCTTAGC
Source organism: Neoceratodus forsteri (assembly GCA_016271365.2). Taxonomy (NCBI): domain Eukaryota; kingdom Metazoa; phylum Chordata; order Ceratodontiformes; family Ceratodontidae; genus Neoceratodus; species Neoceratodus forsteri. The sequence goes on along the minus strand of CM057459.1, from coordinate 1,277,477,830 downwards.
CGACAAAGTTAATTTAATGTTTTGTTTGCCTCATTGGTTGGGGAAGAGCTGGGCAGCAGCCAACAAGCCCTTCTTGTGTTTCCAGCTGCTATGGGCCAGAAACTGCAACACTTTTTCGGTGTGCGTTGGAGCTGGCTTGTAAGCTTTCTAGAGCTGGTCTACATTCTTATTTGTTTGAAAACTGGTAAATGGGAGAGGCACACTAAGCTGGGGCTCATTTCCAGGTGCGACCTGGGGGGAAGGGTACAGGAGATACAGTAATACACTACACAGACAACAATGCATGGTACTGTACAATGTAAAGTGCATACAAAGTACACATAATAAACACATTTATATGTGCAAAATAAGCAAGTCATAGCGAGCAGTAACAATATGTCAAAAGAGAGACTTGTGCAGGGGAAGAATTGTGATTGCCCCACCTAACCTTAGAATCACTATTCTCCACCAGCTTCTGTGGCCCATTCACCTCTCACCAGATACACCTGCCACACCTCAGTGTGCCCCATGTTGCATTTTTCCTTCCCATCCCTTGCCCCACATCTCCTACCTTCTCTACCTCCTACCTGTACTACCCCACCCTTGCCTCCCCACCCCCGACTATAGCACTTCTCAACTAATGTCTGTTCTGACAAATGCCTCTGGCTGCTTTGTTCCTTTGGTTTATTCCCAATGTCTCATTATGCAAACTGTCTGTAATCACCACATTGTTGTTAGTTCTAGACTTGCTGTTTTCCTCAATCTGTATTTCTCTGATGTGGAACCTTTGTAAAAGAGCCTTGGCGCAAAGGTAATTATAATCCTAGACCTAAATAAATAAATAAATAAATAAATAAATAAAAAGAATGACAGTACAGAGGTAGAGAATACTGAAGCCTGGAAACAGTCTAGGGAAGAAAACAGAAAGAGGCTCGACACCTGATATTGAGGGTTCCAGGCAGGGGAAGCTACAAGGAAAAGGGTGACAGGTGCATGTGGGGAAGGGGAGGAGTGTCTGCTGGTCTTTAGAGAGCCAGGGGAGGTATAAAGATGGAGCAAGTCTAGAAGCAGGCTCTAGAGCGAGGGATGATGATACGAAAAGGCTGTCTGCCCAGCAGAAAAGCGGGGATGGAGAATGGAGAAAGTGCAGTGATCCCTGGAGCAGAGGGAGCATGATGCAGGGGGACTGGAGAGAGGAGCAAGAAAAGGTATGAGGGAAGGGACACAAACTTACAATATACAGTATTTCCAGATGAAGGATGCACAGTGTGATTGGCTTGAGGGTACGGGGAGGATGGATAGTGAGGAGTAGAGGGAGCAGTGATGAGTACCGGAGAGAGATGGTAGCAAAGCAGCAGAAGGCATTGCAGAGGGTGTCCAGTCTGGCAAGGAAGGTGTAGGGGGAAGTGCCATAAACCACATCCGCATAGTTGTAAACCGGGAGTACCATGTTGTTAACAAACTCCCTCCCAGTAGACCAGCCGAGACAAACTGTCCTTGTTGTAGTACAACGCACCAGGTTTAGGATGGAGCTTGGCTTGTATGGCATTGATGTGAACTGAGAAGTCAAGTTTGTTGCCAAGGCATGCACCGAAGTACTTGAAGGAGTGAACCACTTCAAGGGGGGTGCCATCCAGGGTGGACAAGACATGGAGAGTGGGGAGTATGGCCAACTTCTGGCTGGTACTAAAGGTTTGTGGACACTGTCATCTCCTTTTTTTGTAGACTTTAATTCTGCACCTTCCTGAGGGGAACCCTCTCCAGCGTCTGCTTACTCCTGGTCTCTACCTCCAATTGTGAGGCTCACCTAACTCCTCACCCCAGCCCAGCAAAACCCCTGGATCTGAACCCTCACAGGGAAGGGCCGCCCTATCCACCCAGGGCACTCTATCTGAAGTGTAGAGTGCCGGGCCGGGGTGGACAGAGACAGGACAGAGAGCGACTAGCCTTGGGAGTGTGGACTGGAGGCAATGCCTTCACCTACCCCCAAGGGAAGGGGCTTTTCTGTCCTTGTTTCATCCCATGGGGTTTGGACATGCAATGGTGGCTGGGCACGATGTGCCACTGCCTGATGAACTCCATTCCACTAGCTATGCTGTCACCACTTGCTAGGGCTATCCCGACAGCCACCAAGTGCCGCTGCAGTGTGGTGAGTCCCCAGAACCCTCCCCAGGGAAGAGAGAGCTGTCCTCTGGATGCTCAATCTCTTCCCTCCCCAGCTGACCCCCAGCTCCCTGGGCTGATTCCCAAACCCGGATCACTGGCATGGTGCGAGGTGTGGCGTCCAGTGCCTCAACCCTCAGCATCACCGGGCCAGCTTGGACACTGTTACCTTACTGTTGACTTGGAGTTAGTTGTAATGGAGCCAGCATAGGGTGTTGTGAAAATCATGATGGAGCAGGTCTTCCACAAATGCAGCAGAGAAACAGGAGGCAAAGATGACTGAGTCATCAGCATACATGTGAATATGCAAGTTGGCATGGCAGATGGGAAGTCACTAAGAAAAATGGAGAACAGGATGGGACCCTGGATGGAACCCTATGGGATTCCGGCCTGGACTGGTAGTGGAGGCGACAGGATACATCCTACCTGTACCAACTACAGTACAACCTCGATTATCTGTACCCCAATTACCTAGAGCTCCTGATAATTCGAACTCTGACATTGTCCCCCACCTCTGGTTTACATAATGTTAATGACCCCGATTATTCAAACTCTTGATTATCCGAACAAATCTGATGTTTCCCAGGGCATTCAGATAATCAAGGTTGTACTGTATTGAGAGCCCCTAGGGTAGGAATTGAACTAGTCAACAGCTGGATCTGACAGGCCAGCAGAACTCAGCTTGTCCAGGAGGAGTGGATGGGACATTGAATCAAAAACTTTGACTGTATCAGTAAAAATAGCTGCCTTGATGTGGCCTGACCCATCCCAGAGAAGACAGAGTCAGTGACACACAGCAGGAAGGAGACAGTGGAGTGGTGCTTCTGGAAGCTAAACTGGAAGGGGGAGAGGAAATTGGAGGAGGAGAGGAAGTCAGAAAATCTAACAGACATGTTTATCTTGCAGCTTTGCAAGAGAGGGGAGGAAGTTACCAGGAGAGGAAGGGCCCCGCCTTTGTGAAATAGAAGAACTTTGGCAATCTTCCAAGACTGAGGAACAGCACAGAAAGAGAATGAGAGGTTAAGGAGATGAGGAATTGGAGAAGCAATGGCAGGAGTGGAGTTGTGAAGGAGTTTTGGATCCAGCCTGTTGGGGCTGGACTTAGATGTGTTGAGGGAGGAAAGGGTGAGGAGGGTTTCCTGGGTAGAGCTGGGGGGAATGGAAAGGCAAGGAGTGGTGCAGAGGAGAGGGGGTGGAGAAAATGGGGTAAGAGAGGAGCCAGGAGTGGGAGGAGAAGGGAGGACACAAGTAGTGAAGAACTCATTGAAGTAATAATATATAGAATAATGTATGGGGTGGAGAGCAACTTGGTGTGAGATGCTTTTATAAACTCCTCGGGCTTTGCCCTTGGGGTTTATGTAGCATCCCACACCTCAGGTGGTCATTAAATTCTCATTTATTCACTTTATCTCATATACTGTTTTATGTAATTGCTGGCTTATGTTTTTTTCAGTAGTTAGAAAAAAATCTGTGCAGATGTTATATTGGTTAACATATTTATTTAAATTGAGCCAAATTTAACTTTTGTAAATTGAAGAAACAGTAACATTAAGACAAGATAGAGTATAACAGATTTTTTTGTGTTTTTTATAACTTTTCTGTAACTGATTTTGTGAGAACAAGTTCTAGTAGGAACCAGGAAGCAAATTTATGCAGTGGCAGTGTGTTTAATTGTTGAAGCCAACATGTTATAAAGTGGCAATCTTTGAAAAAAAATATGTGGCTTTTTTAGTTATTGAAGGAAAGTTTTGGTGGTTTTCTTCAATGTTTGTAGCTGTCTTGCAGTCTCCAAAGTGTCTTTGTCTCAGCGATATGTAAATTGGTCGCCCGTTTTCTTGGAGTATGCAAATGAGGGTCGTGACCTCTCAGGGACATGTTGTTTCTATGGGAATTATAGAGAAACAAAAGTGAAGTGAGAGTGCTAGAGAGTGTTTCAAAACTGCTATGCTGACGGTGTTTTTATGTACTTACTGTCAAGGTCTGATTCCGAAGAGGACAGCTGTCTCACTCTGCAATACTTCTTCTGACGAGGCCTGTGGTACAGTAGATATTGACGGCCACTCCCTTATTAAAGACGCAGTGTAAGCCCAAGATTGTTTGCATCGTAGATGTGGTTGCTGTTTCAGAGATGCAGACTGTGACAGGATTTTCTTGTTGTGCAGGTGGATTCTCTTTGGATGATAAGGGCTGAGGATTGTCAGAAATTCTGGTGAGGAGGTTACTAATTCCTCTTTGACGAGATTCTGAAAGTAATTGTTGATGGATTTCACATTTTTATGCCCTGAAATTTGCTGGACTTTGGTGGGCAGGACATGGGCATCTATCAAGTTTTGGATACTAGTTTTCCTGGTTGAATGGTTTGTGATATGTTTGTTTTCGGGAAGGCCAGACTGCATTTTCATGAGCTTCATCATTGATCATAATTTGTTCATTCCGATTGTCATCTTTCTGAACCATAGCCCATTTTCTTTGTGATTTATGTTTGGGGCTATGTAGAATGGGGCTTCAGTTAATATCATTGGTTGAGGACTGTGGGATTTATATGTATGGTAGGCACGTACGCTGTCTTTTTGTGGATTTTCTTTGTTTTTATAAATTCTGGGCTTAACTGGTCTTACATCCCTGGAGTTATCCCAGGGGTGAGTTTTTGAACTTATTTCCTTGTGAATCAGTTCCTTCCTCGATGTCTCTCCTTCAGAGATCATAGTGCTCTTTAGTGCATAGGACATAGTGGACACCAATGTTGAAAAATAGAAAATTTATAAGTGATGTGGAGTTGTCTGTGTCTAGTGTACCAGTACTGTACATGAGGTCTATTTCTTCCTCTGTCAGGGCATCAAGTTTTTGAGGACTGTTTCCTTTGCCTAGCTTTTTTAACTGTTTTTGTTTTGCAGCCAAAGTTCTTTTAGTCCCTATAAAATCGGTTTGAAGCCCCTTGAATATGGAATGTGGGTACTTTTTCTGAACTAGGTGTCTATGCTTCCTCTTATACCTCACTGTGACAGTGTAAACACTACACTGGGAAACAAGAGGTTAACATGTTGTTTGAGGCTGGGAAATGCAGGGAATGCAACATGAACAGGCAAGGGGGGTGCCTATCAGGTGTTGCTAATTAGAGGGATTGCTAAAAGGCAGAGAGAATCCAGCAAGGAGTCAGTTAGTTACTGGAAACTGCTGCAGGGAGGAGATACTCCTATGCAGAGAACCCTACAAGATGGAGAATGGAATGTAAGACAGGAACAAGAGCAGAAAGCCAAGGAGAATGGTTAATTATTGGAAAGAGCCTTTGGGGGAGAAGGTGCAACCTGCTGCTGAGAAAGAGACCATTTCTAGAGCAGAGATTCCTGAGGTAAAGGATCAGCCTAGCCAGCTGGGCCAAAAACAGTGAGTGGAATATACTGCTAATAACAGCCTGCAAATAAGGTTAAAAGAGAAAACTGCTTGTGTTTGATTTGAGACTGTGCATTCAAAACTGCTGGCCCACAAACCATTTATGTTTGATTTGAGATGGTACATTCAAAACTGCTGGCCCACAAACCGTTTGTTTGATTTGAGACTGTGCATTCAAAACTGCTGGCCCACAAACCGTTTATGTTTTGTTTGAGATTGTATATTGAAAAACTGCTGGCCCACATAGGTGGTTCAAAGATTCCTTTTGTCAAGTCAGCCTGAAATAAATGTTTTGTGTTAACCTTTGTGTTACCTGACCAGGCTGGAGAAGTTGAACTGCCTGATTTTGCTTTTCTGGAGCACTAACTTACATTTGGAGCAATAAAAGTACATTTTCTTATGTGAACTTTAAACCCAGCGTATTGCCTCTCCATCTACCATAGGCCAGCTTGTCACACTCACATTGTTCCTGGCTCATAGTCTGTCCCATCGTGATGTTTTAAGCAAAAAATAAAGCTAGCTATTTTATTGTCCAGTTCTTCCAAGCCTAGTTCTGTGAATTCAGCATGTGTACCTGTCTCTGTGAGGAAGCTTGTAAATAGTCTCAGGTCACTTTGTGTTTTGAGGAACGTGTTTCAGCTTTCCTGCTCGCTGACAAATTGTTTCCTTTCATTTAGGTTTGAGAGGTGGAATCTGGTTGTCATGCTGGCAATTGTGGAAAGAGAGATGACGTCGTAAGTAATAGATTATTTTGCAGAACAACAGTTTTAATGTTTTTTAAGGTGGGGGGCGAGTCGCTTCTTTCACTACTCGTGAAGCCACCTGTGAGACTACCATTCTGGGTACTGCTAGTGGCATGTTGAGGTGCAGTGCAAGCCTTGGGAAGGTGCAGATGTCACGTGCTTGTCATTATAACTCACGGGTTATAATGGCAAATTATCACCTGCTCAGTTCCGTAGAAAAAAATGTAAGCCAGTTATTACAATAACGATAAACTTTATTTATATAATGCTCTTCATGGGGTATCAGAGAGCTGCACAATAAGCAACAATTTAAAATCATAAAATATTAAGATACAATTCAATAATGTGAGCTGCAACAGAGGAGGCTCAGAAACAGGTGAACCATTTATCATAAGGATGGGGGTGGGCTGGGAAGGAGGGTCAAGAGAGTGAATTACCTGACAGAATTTAGCCGGGCATTAAAGTCATGGAGGCTGGTCTTGGAACAGTATGATTTCACAACCTAGACTGCTTTTGTGCTTGATTTTCTGAGGTCCCTGTAGGGGAGGAGATCATGGAGGGAGTGGGATAATTTGTAGCAGGCCCAGACATGATTACGAGACTTGCACTGCTCTATGATTTCAGGGGTGATCAAGGGGTGGTGGAAAGTTTTGACCTGGAGTTTTCTGATGGGGATGTGCATGTCCCAGATTGAGGAAAACTGGAAGTGAAACAGGGAGAGGGCCATGTCAGTATCAGGTGCAGAGAGGACAGCTTACCAATCTGTTGTAGCAAGGTCACTCAGGAAAGCATTGCTATCAAGGGTTCAGCCATGTTGTGGTGACAAGGAAAAAGCAACCAACATCCAGAAATCCAAGAGAAATTCAGTTCTGTGTAGAGAGTTCTTGGTTGTGGAGCTAGTTGTGTGGTATGAATTCTTGAAAGTCACACAACTGTTCAACTGCTCTTGGTAAACACCATACACTCAACAATTTATTTATTTATTTTTATTATTATTTATTGATAAATATTGAATAACACCTTTGAGTCAGAGACTCCTTTACAAAGGTTCCACATCATACATAAGACAGAGACAACCGTGAACAAAGTAACAACTAACATAGTAATTAAAGACAATGGTTACAGAATGGTTGCAAATGAATACAGAAAATGCAAAATAGCAGCAGGAAATACATGGTAACAGAGAGCTGCTAAACAAGGTACAAAGTGCAAAAGGTTACAGGTACAAGCATAACATTTCAGGACGATGGCACTAGCCATGCCCAAGAGTTCTTTGTTGGCCAAGGCAGGACATTGGGGTCCATTGTTACGGTATAGGCATGCCCAAGGGTGGCGGACCAGTGTTAGGTCCATGGTCAAGAGATGAGGGGGGAGGTAGGGGGTGGGAGAAATGGAAGGTCAGGTTTAGGGGCAGTCACATACTGATCCCTGGGGATAAAGTCCCTTAGTTGGGACTTGAACCAACCAAGTTTGGGTTCCGTGAGGAGTGAATTTGGGAGTGAGTTGAGCCAGGATGGGGCCAGATATCGAAATGTTCTTTGGCCTGAAGTGCTCTTGCAGCAAGGTACCCTAAAGTGGGTAGTCGTTGATTGCCATGTGAGGCGGGTAGACAGTGGGGACTGAAGTAGTGGGGAGAGGGCTGGTGGGAGTAATCCTGAGGTGATTTTCTTAGCGAAGAGGCAGGCCTGGTATTTTAGCCTCCTATCAAAGTTGAGCCAGTTTGCTGAGGCGTAGAGGGTGCAGGTATGTGTAAGTCTAGGACAGCTTGTAGCAAGTCTGCAAGCCTTATTGAGGGCCAGTCTAATCTTGTGTAGGTGGGTGGTGTCGGCTGCACCATAGATGATGATTCCATAATCAATTAGAGATAGAATAGATGCAGAGATGGCTAGGCGGAGAGATTCAGGGGGGAGGCAGTGCTTATAGTGGCGAAGGAGACCAATATGTGTATTGATGGCGGTGTTTAGCATCTGGATGTGGTTGTGGAAAGTGAGACCAGTGTCTAGGGTGATGCCAAGTTATTTGAAAGTGGTAATCTGCTCAAGGGGGTCTTTCAGTGAGTTCAGAATGAGCAAGGGTTGTCCTAGGTTCTTATTTTGGGGGTGTGAAGACATCATGGATTTAGTTTTTTTGTAATTTAGTACTAACCTATGCTGAATGAACCAGGATTCACTTCAAAGAAGGATTTCTAGAGTGCTGAGTGGAGGGCTGCGGGATCAGTGTGTGAGTTGTAGAGGACTGCATCGTCTGCATACAATAGAATTTTTCCCGAGCAGGTGATGGGCAAGGTGTTGAGGAATAGGGAGAAGAGAAGTGGGCCAAAAATAGAGCCTTGAGGGACCCCAGACCTGACTTGGTGGGGGGATGACAGGGAGTGGGCAATCCGGACTGTCTGGGTTCTCTCAGACAGATAGCTGGCAAACCAGTCAGTGGTCTCATGGGAGAGGCCTGTCTGAGTGAGGGAATCCAGGAGAAGCGAGTGGTGCACGGTATCAAATGCCTTTGAGAGGTCTATAAAGACAGCGCCAGCAGTGTAGCGCCAGCAGTGTAGCCGGTGTCCAGGGATGTATGGAGGGCGTTTGTAAATTCCAAGAGGGCAGTGGTGGTGCTATAGTTCTGGCGGAAGCCTTGTTGTTCAGGACACAGGCTACTATATTTAGTGAAGTAGTCTGTTAGTTGGGTGGCCACGATTTTCTCCAGGGTTTTAGACAGGGGAGGCAGGATTGATATTGGGCAGTAGTTCCCAGGCAGGGTGCGGTCACCACTTTTAAGGATAGGAGTAATGAGGGCAGATTTCTATTTGGTGGGGAACTGGCCCAGAGAAAGGGAGCAGTTCAAAAGCATGATAAGGAAGGGGGAGAACCTCATTGAATGTGAGTCTAAGCAGTTTCAGGTCCAGTGTGTCACTGCTGAAATGAGATTTACTGAGGGCTTTGAGTAGGAGAGGGGCAGCTTCACGCTGGGAAACTGCTTTAAAGTGGAAAGGGGGATTGGAGAGGGGCAGTGTAGTGTAAGGTGGATGGGGTAGAAAAAGTTGGGAGGAGAACACCAGTGAGGTCAGAGAAGGTGTCATTTAAAGTGTCTGTGATAAGGGCTGGGTCTGAGGTGATAGATCCATTGGCCCTGATATGGGTAGGCGGGGCAGTGGAGGCTTTGCCACTTAACGTTTTGAGTGAGTCCCAAAACTTGCAACCTGAACCCCATGTGTTGGTGAGCAAGGTTTTATAGTACTCAGCCTTTCCTTTTTGAATATCCCATGTGCATTTATTGCACGCTTCCTGGTAGCGCTGCCTGTCAGAGGGTTTTCTGGTATCCTGTGCAATGTACCACAGATTGTCTCATTCACGCATCTGGTCCAAAAGGGCTTGAGATAGCCAAGGTGTGTTGGCACCTTTAATTTTTTGTTTGGTTAGGGCTGCAAACAGGTTGAAGGCAGCTTTGAATGTATGAATGAAATAGTTGAGGGCAGAGTCAATGTTCTGAGCATTTCTTATGAGGATCAGTCAGTAACTAGGAAGTACTGTTTAAGGATCTTTAGTTTGCCAGGTTTGAGGTGGCATTGCAAGACAGTTTTGGGGGGGGGGCTTGCTAATACGGTGCGATCAGTGACATAGCACTGGGGAGTGGTCACTCAGAGCATCGGGTAGTACCCTGATCTGTGTAGCTTTGTGTGGGGCGTTAGTGAGCACTAGATCTAGGAGGGTGGCAGTACCAGTCCTCTGGTTTATTCTAGTGGCAGTAGTCACAAGCTCAGTCAGGTTTTGAGCTGTTGCAGCATCCCTAACAGGGGCTGAAGTGTCAGCCAGCCAGTTTGTGTTGAAGTCTCCAAGGGCAATGATGTCAGCATTGTCAGGGAGAGTCTGGAGATGGTTGAGGACAGAGAGGAAAGTGGGCTTCTGATTTCGGGGAGGATGTATACAGAGGAGAGGAACAAGGGGGCTCTGTTACGTGCAAGAGTGATCTTCAATGTGAGAGATTGGGCCCCATGTTCAAGTGATGGGGAGGGTAGGGTGAGACACTGTAGTGATTCCTGGACATACAGTGCACAACCACCCCCTTTTTTTGAGGTTCTATCTGCCCGGTAGAGTGTGAAGCCAGGAAGTGAGACCGCAGAGTTGGGGGTGTAGTTGTTGAGCCAGGTTTCAACTGCTGAGATGACACTGGGGCGATTCTGAGCAACCCATCCCTGAAAGGAATCAAATTTCTTGAGTAGGCTACATATATTGAGGGAGGCGATAGTTAGGCTCTTGGATGAAGTAACCCTAGGGGGGAGGGTGGGTCCTGGGTTGGGGTGAATGTCTCCGGAAAGAAGGAGAAGGAGTAGTAGTAGGAGGATGCGCAGGGAAGCCAACTTTAAACATTTTTTCATGAGCTTAGGCACCATTAGGAAGGGGGAACAGCACCGTGTGGAGGTGGAAGTAGATAGGTCCTGTAGGGAGGGAGAGGCCAGGCAGAGTAGTGTCCATTGCAGTAACACAGTAGTACCAGTAGGGTGATTGGAGCATAGGGGAAGTATGGTCCATTGGTGGAGTGAGAGGTATGGGTCGGTGGTAGGGTTGGGTAGGGTGGCTAAGGTTAGGAGCTTGGTGCTAGGCTGTTCCGAGTCACCGAGTGGAAGGAGAAGTGGAGCCTCCCCTAGTAGGAGGATGGGTGCTATGGTCAGTAGCAAGTGACATATGGTGATGGAAGACATGGTATGCAGTGTTATAAGGACACTGAGTGGTTGGAGGGAGGGGAACAAAGCTTAGGGACTTTGGGAGAGTACAAAGTATTACCCTGAGTTGTTGGTGTAGTGACAGAGCTGCTGCTTTAGGCACTAGAAGTACATGGTTTGGGACTTGTAGGGGACTGAGATGTGTTTGTTTTAGCAGAATATAGTGCCAGTAGGTTTATGAGTAGAGAAGTACTAAACAGAAAGTAATCTAACTTGGTTGGCCAGAAGGTAGAGCAGCAAACCCTGGAGGCGAGGGCACAGAGTTTGAGTCCTGCAAGAAACTGGGTTGTTTTTGTTTTAGTAACTAGGGAGCTAGAGTGCTTTAAGAGTTGTGAGGTACTAAGCAAAAAATAGCCTGACTCATTGGCCTGGCGGTAGAGCTGCAGACCTTGGAATCAGAGGTACAAGGTTTGAGCCCTGCCACAGGACAGTAGGAAACCAGAATGTTTTGTTTTTAGCAGCCTATGTAGTCAGTAGCTACAAGGCATGACAAATAGAGATAGAAAGTAGCCTGACTCGATGGCATAGGGGTTGAGCAGCTGACTTTGGAGTTAAAGGTGCAGGGTTTGAGACCAGTGGGGAGACAATTAGCTAGATTGTAGCAATGAAGGCTTAGTGGGTGAGGTGAGGAAAAGAGAGACAGGGGTAGAGAGTGCAGTATAGTGACTCCTACAGTAAGGGATGGAAGTTTAATATTAAGTATAGAGATGGGGAGAGTGGGCAGGAGATACCTAGAGGTGTAATGCAGTGCACCCTGGTGGCTGGAGAGTATAAGCTGCAAACAGGAAAGTAGGCACTTACTAATTTGAAGGAGAGGTCATGTGACCAGTATGCAGCAATAAATGGAGAGGTGGCAGATGGGGTAAGAGCTCTCCACAAACAGGCTGGATGGAAGTCTGCTTTACCTCTCTTATGGCTCTCTGCAGTTCCCCTGTAATACGCCCCTCAGCTGGGCAGTGTTCTAAGGGGTGCTTCTGAGGCCTGGAAGGGAACAAAGGAATTACATTAGTATGCAGTGGGACAAAAGGGGTGCTACTATGCATGTACCAACTGTTGGGACTGACTCAGAATACAGATGTATACTGCATTGATCAGGTAAGTGCACTAGACAAATCCTGCCTATTTTCAGGCATGACCTGGGGGAGAAGGGATACAGATGAATGCCAACTGACCTTGAACCAGATTAAGCTGTTGGTGGTATTTTTAGTGAATGAGGGAAATTTGGCCCAGACACCAGGGGAAATTCCCCTACTCTTTTCGATAAGTGCCATGGGATCTTTAGCATCCACCTGAACTACCACCAGAAGAGGCAGATGGGGCCTCGGTTTAACATCTCATCCAAAAGACAGCACCCCTCTCATGTTGCACTACAGTGTCAGTACTGGGATATTAACCCAAATGCCAGATGTGGAAACTGAACCCACAGCCCTCTGATTTCCCAGCCTCAGAGGCAAGTGTGCTACTTACTGAACCACTGACACTATCACTAAAAGTGTAATACTTCAGGTTCCTTCAGGTATCTAAACAACTACTGTGCAAAATATTCAGCCAGCAGGTCACAAAATAAGCATAATATTTGATGATTTAGTTAATATTCTTTGCCTGGAAATCCATATAAAAGCACATTTAACTAAAGTAATGTAAATAGCCGCTCTGTGCATTAAGGTTCACATACGTTTTTCAAGGTCTGAAGGTTGCCATTTTTTGTTTCAAACATATAAACCACAAGGTAAACATTATCACATCTCTAATAATTTGTGCTGTTAGGCGTACATTTTTATTACTCATAGGAATACGTTTAAAATGGGTTTGATACGCATACCTTATTCAAAGCACGTTTTCTGTGTAGAGCCTGTGTGGTGAACTCGCTTCTTAGTGTGAGATGCTAGAGTGTAACAAAACTGTGAATGAAACTGTGTTTCTTTTCTTTTCTTAACTACAATTCAACTTCTAAAAGTCCAAATGTGCATACCTCAATATGGGTCTGTTAGAGCTTACAGCATCTGTGTCGAGCTAATATTCTCATAAACGGTGCTAAAGTAAAGAAAAAACAAACCAAACATTAGTCCATGTCTCTGCGTGGTGCTATACTCTTTTACTTACTATAAAAAATGTATGGATTTTTCTTACCAGCATTATTGGCGCTAATGTGGCTTCCTGGCTACACTGTGGCAGCAAGAGCCTCGTTGCATTGTCTCTGGGATTGGATCAGTTCTGTAACCCATCTCCAAATACATTGATTACCATAAAATCTTATACAAAATACCTCCACGTACATTATGGACACTACACATATCTTACAGATAATAGAGGATATTAACATGTAGAACATTATTAATGATCAGACTATTCTAGTGACAATTGACGTTAAAGACCTATACACATCGATTCCTTACTTAAGAGGGATATGTGTCCTAGGCAAATTACTTAATACTTGTCCGCAACAGCAAAAACCTAAAATCAATCTGATTACAGAGTTAGCGCATTTAGTGCTAACAAACAGGTTTTTTTTAAATTTGAAGAAACATTCTATGGACAACTGAAAGGCATAGCGATGGGGAGTACTATGGCCCCAGGCTACGCCAATGCATATATATATGATTTTGAGACTAACTTCATTTTACGCACAGAGATGGAAGGGAATGAATATACACCAACATTATCTGTCAGAAACACTTTATTGATGATATTTGTATTCTATGGAAGGGTAGTGAGGAGAGATTTTAGACTACATTAATACATGTGACCCCCATTTCAAATTTAAAGTGGAATATAGTCTTGAACATGTAAACTTTCTAGATATCACCATTTTCATGGCTGGTACTAAATTAGAAACAAAAATGTTTCAGAAGAACACAGATCGATACATGACTTTGCACTATGCAAGTTTTCATTGAACAGGATTAAAAAACAATATCCCCTATTCTCAACTTCTGCACGCTAAAAGAAACTGTAGTACTGAAGTAGCCTTCTTACAGGAACAGCATGAAACCATGAATAGATTTGAAACAAGGGCTATAAAGCACCCATCTTGAACCAAGCAAAAAGAGAGTGGAAAATGTCCTTCGGAACAGCTTTTGGAACATAAACAGAAACAGTGACATTACCCCTTTAAGAACATTAACTTTCAGTACTATAGACCGTGAAGAGATGCCAACATTGGAAAGAGTCATGCATAAGCACTGGAACATTTTGCAAAGTAATCCACAGACTTCGGGCATTTTCAATAACAAACCTTATGTAACCTCTAAAAAAGCTACTAATCTTTACAACAAATTAATGAAAACTATACATAAACATGAAAACTAATAAAGGGACAAGTTATTTTGGGTCCTTTAAATATGGGATGTACCCATGCAACAAATGTCTAGCATGTGGTAACACATCCAAGCGTGATAAGTTCAGACATCCATACACGGGTAAAGAATATCTCATTAAGCAACATATAGATTGCAATTCTACAGGAGTCATTTACATATTACAATGTGCGTGTGACCATCTCTATGTTGGACAAACATCCAGAGAACTAGAAAAATGCATATCTGAACATAAAAGTAACATTCGTTTAAAAGATGAAAACTCATCAGTGGCTAAACATTTTAATGCCAGAGGGCACACAGTGATGCAACTAAGATTCTGGGGCATTGAACAAGTCCCAGAACCAGAAAGGGGTGGTAACTATTTTGATCTTCTAGAGGCAAAGGAGACCAGATGGATATATGAGTTAGGAACATATCACAATAGTTGGGATCTTAAGGAGGAAATCAACTGGCGAGTATGCTGGTAATACCGTATACTCACCCGGCAATTGTGAAGAGAGTCGGACCAGCCAGACTGCGTAGCATAAAAGGCTACGGGAACTGCACGCCACCTTCCACTGAAAACGTAGTTGCAGCATCACGCCCAGGTAGAGAAACACCACCCTTCCCCCTTCGAGCTCTGTCCATCCTTACATCCTTCACATAACACATTAATGCCATCTTTCATCAGGGGGCTGTGCTCCCGCATCCCCCACGCACAAAGGTAAACATGTAATGTAAAAAAAAAAAAATTAAAATCCCAAAAAAGATGCAGTGACATATGATCTGTGTCAGTTTTGCAGTAAGCGAGTTACGAAGTAAGCGTAGCTCCTTGCTGGTCCGACTCTCTTCACAATCACCTACTCACCCATTATGTGATCTAACTTCCCCCCCAAACTCCCCCCTCCCCATATTGATTCAGCATAACAACATCTTGGCTTCCCTAACAGCGTGAAACATAAAGAAAAGATTTTTCAAATAAGGACTGTTAAGGTTTTTTTTTTTTTTGAAATTGCAATTTTTTATTATTTCCTTTTTTCCAAGTTACAACAGGGTACAGAAAAAGGAGGAAAAAGGGGAAACATGTGGAGGCAAAATACATTTTAGTTGGCCAAAGATGAAGTATATACAATTTGATACAGAAAAATTAATCCGGCCCACCCTTGCTAAAAGTACATTCTGAACAGCTTGTCAAGTTAAGGCCCAACCAACTTTGAGGCCGATGGCCTGATTACTCGGCTGCTTATACAATTCAGGCCCTGAAGCCTCCCAAATAAAATAATGACAAACCCAGAAAGGACTAACACTACATACATATACACCAAGCCCATCCCGACTAACCACCCCCCCTTTTCCCCAGACCCGTGGTGAAAAAACCTTTCTAAATTAATAGTTGGATTAAGGCCTCTCATCCAGGCTAACCTTTGCCTAT
Source organism: Neoceratodus forsteri (assembly GCA_016271365.2). Classification (NCBI taxonomy): domain Eukaryota; kingdom Metazoa; phylum Chordata; order Ceratodontiformes; family Ceratodontidae; genus Neoceratodus; species Neoceratodus forsteri. The sequence goes on along the minus strand of CM057459.1, from coordinate 1,277,462,113 downwards.
GGGTTCACCCCAGTCGACTCGTGTCAGCCCTTTAATCTAGAGCTTCTCTAGCCAAAATTTTGACAACTGTGATTCCCTCTTCACAGCCCAAATATTCGAAGAATGGGAGCGAGCGAGATCTATGTATGTCAGACTTTAAGTTTAGGTTGGCCGTAAGCCTTTCCATTAATTTAATTTGGTTCTAACAAAATAGCCAAAACTCTCCACTAGGAGGAGTCTTAGACAACCACAACCTGGTAATTGCCTTCTGGGCTGCGGCCAAGAGGATTGAAAACAAATAGTAAGCCTTGTAACCTGTTAGTCCTTGTGGGGGTTCCCCCAATAACAAATGGCGAGGATGATCCAGATTTCCCACCTGCAAGATTTGTCTCAATCCCTTTTTGATACCATCCCAGTTGCTTTTAATAATCGGGCATCCCCAAAAAATGTGTTCATGTGTCCCTCTTAGCCCATAGCCCCTCCAGCAATCCACTGAATGGGATTGACCAAAGTGTTTAGTCAGTACTGGTGTCCTGAAAAATCTTGTGAGCACTTTCCACCTGAATTCCCTCCAGGAATTTGACGCCGAAGTTCTATGAGCCATTTTCCAAATTACCTCCAATTTTACCTCCCCTTCTCTCAGTCCCAGTTCCTCTTCCCAGATTTTCTGAATCCTCTGCCTGGGTTTCGGCTCCAGTGGTTCTCCTGCCTGATAGATCCTGGAGATCAAGTGGGTCATCTGCGGCATTTCCCCCAACCATCCTGTGAGCAATTCTACAAGGGAGTCTTTAGGCGCAGACCCATGGTTTTCCTTCCGGCCCTCCTCCTCCTGCAAGTAATGTCTAGCCTGCAAGTAGGCAAAGAAATCAGAAGAGGGGATTTTAAACTCCTGCTGAATCTGAGTGAACCTTTTCACAACATCCCCACTGAATAATTGAGCAAAATTATCCAATCCTGACTTCTGCCACCTTAGGAAAACTGGATTTTCTGCCCCTAATTTGAACTCAGGCCTTTCCAAAATGTTCCCGTCTTAACACCAATGTTTGCGCCCTGTACCCTGATTCTTTCACTATCTGGAACCAAAGTATAATTAGTGTTTTGAGCCCTGGGCTGGGCAGACTGTGAATAACTCTGGGTTTTTTTCTGTTAAAGAGAATTGATGACAGGGAGTACGGATGTATACACTGCAAGTCCATTCTGGCCCAGCTCTGAACCAGCGTCAGGGATGTGTAAACCAGCAGGAACTGCAGCTGGGCCGCCTTGAAATACCTCTTAAAGTCTGGGACTCCCAGACCCCCCTTTCCTTTAGATTACTTCAACAACGCCCAGCTCAGCCTCGTTTTTTTCCCAGCCCAAATAAAATTGCATATCACCTTTTGTAAGTCAGCCCAAAATTTTTTGGGGGGATTTAGGGGGATCGTATCGAACAAAAACAATATCCTTGGAAGAACATTCATTCATATCGACTCTACCCTGCCAGAGATACTAAGCGGAAGAGACGCCCACCTGGCGCAATCGTCCCTCACACAATCTAGTAGTCTCAAATGGTTAACCTTAAAGAGATTACCCGCATCCCTCGGGATGTGCACTCCCAGATAGCGGAATTGGGTGGACCTTAACCCTGTCATACCCCTTGCCTGGGCTGAAACTCCTGTCCCCAAAGTAATTGCCTCTGACTTGGATTCATTAATCCTAAAATCTGATACCGAGCCGAACTCCTTCAATATGTTCATCGCAATTGGTAAGGAGCGAGATAAAGAGGGTGTCATCCGCATACAGAGGTATGCGGTTTTCCTACGAGTCTCACAATGCCTTCATGGGTCCGGAAGGCCTCAGCCAGTGGCTCCATGCTTAGGAAAGAAGAAGCGAGAGGGGGCATCCCTGCCTCGTGCCCCTCTTGATACAGAAGGGCTGAGAAAAGAAGCCATTCAATCTAATCCTAGCTGAGAGTTTAGCATATAGGGTGCCCACCCATGCTTGAAACTTGGGGCCGAAACCAAACTTCTTCAGTACCTCATCTAGGTAACTCCACTCTAGGTGATCAAAGGCCTTTTCAGCATCTAATGTAATCACCACTGCTTGCCTTCTCTTCCCCTCAGATTGGACATTGGCCAGTACGGTGAGCAGTCGCCTGACATTGTCGTGCAGGTGTCTGCCTGGCATGGATCCGGACTGGTCTGGATGGACCAGCATGGTTACCACCAACTGAAGCCTATTCACCACCATTCTAGCAAAAATCTTGACATCCAGATTTAGCAGCGATATTGGGCGATAGCTGCCACACAAGGACAAGTCCTTGTCCGGCTTAGGAATGACAGATATTAAGGCATGCGCCAAAGTGTCAGGGGTGTCCGAGGCTACATGGACTCTATTACAGACCTCTAGAAGTAGAGGAGCTAACTGCTCACTGAACTTTTGATAAAACTCTGCTATATACCCATCAGGGCCTGGGGCTTTGTTATGCTTCAATTTTTTAATCACCTCTTTTAACTCTAGCATGGAAAATGGTCTGTCCAGTTCTTTTTCGAGGTCTTGCGTGAGTTTAGGCAGTTTAAGACCCTCAAGAAATTGCTTGATCGAATCCAACTGGTTCGCCCCAGCCTCGGATTTGTACAGATTTTCATAAAACTCCCCTAAAGCAGTCCGCTATCTGGGAGGCTGCTGATACATATTTCCCCAGGGATGAGGGGTCTTGCACCCCAGAAATAAACCTGTCCACCTCTTGTTTCTTCAGTCTGAAAGCGAGCAACCTACCCGCTCTATCACCACCACTATAATACTTTTGTGCCGTGAACCTAAGGGCATTTTCCGTTTTTGACAACAGGAGGCGCTGTAGCTGCTCCCTTGCCACTTAAAGCTCCTTAAGTACACTTCTTGCCCTACCTTTTTTGTGAATTCCTTCTAACTTCTTAATTTTCTGCTCCAGGACCTCCTGTTGCTGTTGTCTGGCCCTCTTTTGTTGTGTTGAATATGAGATTACCTCGTCTCTCACCACTGCCTTTAGCCCATCCCAGAGATACTTCACCTTTGACACCGACCCCCGTATTCTCCCTGAGATAATTTACTATTACCTCTTTGATCTTGGACATGAAATCTTTGTCCTTAAGGAGTCCAGCATTTAGACGCCACAAAGATTGTTTACTCTGCCGGCCAAAAGAGATGGACAAACTGACTTTGGCATGGTCAGAGATGTATATGGGGTGTATCTGTTGATCCACAATAGACTCTACCATAGATTTAGGTATGTAGAATCTGTCTAACCTCGAGTAAGAGTCTTGAGGGTGAGAGTAAAAGGTGAAGTCCCTACTGGAGGGATAGCTATCTCTCCATGTATCAACCAATCCCAATTCCCTGCGCAGGTGGGACAATGTCCTGGGGCCTGCACCTTTCTCCTTACCTCCCTGACTTCCTGATCTATCCAGCCTAACCTCTTCCACACAGTTCCAGTCCCCTCCTATAACCAAGTGGCCCTCTGGGAGCGCCGCCACTACCCCAAACGCATACCTGAAGAACTCTGGGTTAACAGGCGTGGGAGCATAAATATTGACAATATGAATTACCCTGTCTAAGAACTTTCCCGAGAGGATCAGCAGTCTGCCTTCTTCATCCGAAAATGAATTTAGTGGGACAAATCCCAGTCCCTTTCACACTAAAATAGCGACTCCTGCCTTCTTTGGATTCTTATTGGATGAAGAGAAAACTTCCCCTACCCACATACGGCGTAATTTACTATGTTCCAATGTTGGCAGGTGGGTTTCCTGCAAGAGACCAATATCACAACGCATTTTTGCTAAATCTTGCAAAATACTATTCCTTTTAGCAGGAGAACCCAAACCTTTGACATTGTATATCACTAATTTTATGGTCCCCATATTGTTTTTTCACCAGTTTCATCCACTCCCACCTTCTCCTTTGCCTGATGTTCCAACCCAAGTCCTCCTCAGCCCGGAGGGCAAAGAGCCGAACCTCATAAGTGCCTGTATAACTATCTCCACCACGGGCCACCTCCAACCCCCAGTACCCTCCTCCCCCAACCCCCAATTCAACAAACCAAGTACAAACATACCATAATAAAATATCACCATAGAAAAACTATATACAGTGTAGTCCTATCGGATTATGGTTGGAGAGAAGCTCCCTCCACCCAGGAGCATGGGCTACTGCTTAGCCCTCAAACCTCCCCCTCTTCAGTAGGGCAACAGGGGCGGTGATCTCCCAGGTTGTCGTTACAGCAGGAAGGCTACAATGCCTGCGGCGTCGGCACGATCCACGAGAAGCCCAGAAACTGAATCGCGGTCTGTCAACTGCCCCAGGAGTGCCTATCCCCTGAAACTACTTCTGGTGATGGCGGTGCAGTAGCTATTAGTATCCAAGACTTGGGGGTCAGTGAAAGCCAGCCGAGCTGTAGCCGTCACCGCCCTCCAGGCTGCAACTGAAACTGGCTCATAAAATAAGAAAATTAAAATAAAAATTAAAATAAAATAGACAAGGGGGATACAATCTGGGAAAGGAAAGGAAGGACAAAAAATGGAAATGGGAGCATGGAAGGGGAACAGACAGGGAACTGGGAAGGGGAGAGATTGATGTAATAACATAATGAGCCATTAAGGAGTTGGAGGCCCCATACAGGTTCATAGGAGCCCCACTACTGATATCACAGCCAATCCTCCATACGTCCACCTTCACAGCCTGGCAGAGGCCCCGCACCCCCCATAAAACAAAGCATAATTTCTTTGCGCTTGCTTCCTCCTATGTTCCAACGGGGAGGAAAAATAAATCTAGAGCCAGTCAGCCTGAATCCGGGAGTGATCCCGACCAGGCGTATAACCAGACCCTCGTGGGAGAAACCATCCTGATCTTTTGTCTCCAAGGCACTCTCAAATATGCAGGCCCAGATTTCGGGCCAGACTGGTTCACTTCGCCCAATCGCCCACCGCATCTCGCAGCAGGGTTGAGACCCCAAACACTGCGGGCAGATGGCCCTCCTGCCCTCATATTAGGTTACAAAATAAACAGGTGTAAAAATTTAGAGCAGTCTATCCAGAGTGAATAGTCCAGGCAGTAAACCACCAAGTTCATCACAGTCTCCATCAGGTCATCTTCTTAGCACGTAGGCCTTTCCCCAGCTGACACAGATCCTTGTACAATTGGTCGTCTAGGCCCCCGGACCTACTCTTCTTCCCTCCCGCCTCCTTACTTATCGTCGATCAAGTAAGGTGCAGCAAAGTTTGTTCCCGAATGTCCGGTTGCAGGTCTGGGAGTATAATTCTGGCTTTTTGGAGTGGCTTTCTCGCTTGAAAAAAGGGAGTCGTAGAGCTTGCTGCCGGTAGACCAGTGCACCAACAATTTAGCTGGGTATCTCAAAAACGCTTTTATCTGCTTTTCTCTGAGCTGCTTAATAACTGCCAGGACCCTTTTCCGCTTTGCATGGTAGCCAGGGGCAAATCATGATCTAAATAAACCCTTTTCCCATCCAGGTTTAAGTCTTTTTTACCCCAGGCTTTACGCAATGTCATTTCTTTAACTGGATATCGAGTGAACTTGACCAGAATAGAGTGAGGAGGGGCATCACTGTTCGGCTTGGGGCCCAAAGCCCTGTGTACTCTTTCCAACTCGAGAGGTTCAGTGTCAGGAATCTCCAACTCTTGATGAAGCCAAGATTTAACAAATTCAACCGAGTTGTCCTGTTCTGCTCCCTCTGGGAACCCAAAGATTCTAATTGTTTTCCTCCTCCCCCTCGACTCTGCATCTTCAGCTCTGGCCATTAACTCTCTTTTCCTTCTGGCCAAGTATACCACTGCCCTGCTAAGTCGGATGGAATCCTCGTGGAGCTCCCCTAGGCCTGTCTCTAAATTTTGCATTCTTCTTTCTAACAGTTTCAAATCTTGCTTAATATCTTTAACATTGTTGTCAATACGTTGCAGCATTTTCACAATTTGGGCTGTCACCCGGCTGTCCAGGGAGCTCCCCCTCGAAATGGTCTCTTCATCCTCCTCCCTCTCGGTACCTGCCACCGATTCTGAGGCCCTGGAAGGTGATACACTCGGGCTACGATCAGCTCAGAATCGACACTTTGTCGGGGTTTTTTTGGCACTTCTGCCCTGAGTATTCGCTAACTGGCTCATTATTAAAGCTGCAGGTTTAGCAAAGAGTCAATTTAAGTGTCTTAGGGCACCGGATTAACTTTGATTTTGCAGCACCACCGCGGAGCTTAGAGTTATGCTGCCATTCGGTTCGGTGACGTCACCGGAAGTCGACTGTTAAAGTTTTATACAAAATAAGCACAATCAGGCAGTTAAACTTTGAATGTATGGTCCCTGTATACATAGAAACAGAAACATAGAATTTGACGGCAGATAAGGACTGCTTGGCCCACCCAGTCTGCCCATTTCCCTACCTAATAGATAAGCTGCAGATCCTAGTTAACCAGCAGCCTACTTCTTCCTACCCCCACCCCCTAGAATGGCCTTATGACTGTCCCATGCATGCTTGAATTCCACCACTGATTCTGACTCCACAACCTCCTCCAGAAGGCCGTTCCATGCATCCATAACCCTCTCTGTGAAAAAATACTTCCTTAAATTACCACTGAGCCGCCCCCCCCTCTATCTTCAAATTGTGCCTTCTTGTTCTTGCACGCCTCTTTTTTTGAAAGATGCTACCCTCTGGACTTTGTTGATTCCCTTGAGGTACTTGAATGTTTCTATCATGTCCCCCCTCTCCCTCTTTTCCTCAAGGCTATACATATTAAGCTCCTTTCGTCTCTCTTCATATGTCTTCCGGTGCAGACCGTGCACCATTTTAGTTGCCCTCCTCTGGACAGCTTCCATCCTGTCTATGTCTTTGCGGAGATTGTGTGCAGGAGTGGTTTCCAAGCTTTAGGTGCTTGGCAATGATGGAATGTCATCACCGTGGACAGAATATAAGATCAGTACACACTCACGCGGGTATAAGAGGACTGAGGATGTAGCGAGGCTCTTGCTGCCATGGTGTAACCAGGAAGCCACATTAGCACCAATAATGCTGGTAAGAAAAATCCTTACATTTTTTATAGTAAGTAAAAGAGTATAGTACCACGCAGAGACATGGACTAATGTTTGGTTTGGTTATACTTTAGCACCGTTTATGAGAATATACGCTCGACACAGATGCTGTAAGCTCTAACAGACCCATATTGAAGTATGCACACTTGGACTTTTAGAAGTTGAATTGTAGTTGAGAAAGGAAAAGAAACACAGTTTCATTCACAGTTTTGTTACACTTCAGCTTTCACACTAAGAAGCGAATTCGCCGCAAGACTCCACACAGGAAACATGCTCTGAATAAAGTATGCGTATCAAACCCATTTTAAACTTATTCTTATGAGAAAATAAAAATGTACACCTAACAGCATAAATTATTAGAGATGCGATAATGTTTGCCTTGTGGTTTATAGGCTTGAAACAAAAAATGGCAGCCTTCAGACCTTGAAAAACCTATGTGAACCTTAAAGGTATAGCAATTATTTTTCAAATGCACAGAGTGGCTATTTACATTATTTTAGTTAAATTTGCTTTATATGGATTTCCAGGCGAGGAATATTAACTAAATCATTAAATATGATGCTTATTTTGTGACCTGCAGGTCAAATATTTTGAACAGTAGTTATTTAGATACCTGATGGAACAAGAAGTATTACACTTTTAGTGATATTAAAGGTATATGATTTCTTAACGATTTCATTACATGCTGCTACGGTCATAAGACCATTAATTGTTTTAAAATATCGACCAGGGATCAGAAAGGATTGTGCCATTTCTGTTAAATATGTGTATAAGAAATGTGAATACTGTTAGAAATTAGATCACAGTGGTGGTATCAGCACTCGCTTGCACTAGTAATGAATAGGTAGCCTACTGGCACACAGAAAGATTCTGGGCCACAAACATTCTTGTATAAGTGATTTGGATCATTATTTAATGTATGATGTTTCTGGATTTGAATTTTAGAGACACTTTTGTTATTAGCTGGTAATATACTCACATCTTGTTCCCAGAATTGTGGTATAAGAACACTTAAAAGAATACTTAAAACAATAATAGACAATTATATTTTATTAAAATGATTCTTACATAAATTTATTCTTTTTACAGTCTCCCAGAAGCAGCCATTATATGGCGAAATGTTGGGGCATCTATTAAATAAACAAAAACTACAAATACACAATTGTTGCATGTATGGTATTTACCAAGAGCGGGTGAACAATTTTGTGACTTTCAAGGAAAAAGCAATGTCATTGGAGTGCTAGCACAATGCCAATGGTGAATATCAGGCCCGGCCATTGTTCCACCGACTTCTATCATGCCGAATGCCCCAGGGCACATTTGGGCTGTTTGCTGGGGGCTGCACCCCCTACACACCCGTACTTTATTATAATCACTTCCACTTCTGAGTTGTATGGAGCAAATGGGCGCAATACACCTATGGTGCTGTCCCTGCCTAGCACTGTGAAATCCAGATTGCCAGCACAACAGGTGAACTGGTTGCAGTGCCCTGATGATGATGCCCTAATGAAGTCATGCATCTAATGGTATACTGCTATCAAGCAACCAGAGGGACTTGGACCACATACATTTAGGGGAGGAAAGAAGGGTGCCAACTTTTCCTGATGTAGAACATCATGCAGTGGTTGCTGAATGCATCCAGCAGAATACCTGCTGCAACAATGTGGTGAGGGTGGGAAGAGAGATCCCAGTCCAAAAGGGTGTGATTAGGGGAGTGAGGATTGAGCCTGATGGGTTCAGTGATACGTTGGGAAAGATTAAGGACCTCAGTCCTGGGGGGTGTTAGGCCTGGAGGCCAGGGAGAGTCAACTAATATTGAAATCCCCAAGGAGGATGAGTTCACCTATGGAGGAGTGTGAGGAAGTGGCAGAGGGAGAGTCAGCTGGGGAAGGGGAGATTTTGGGTGAGGTACAAAAAAACCCAATGAAGACGGGTACAGAGGAGGGGAATAAAAGCCTTACAAGGAGAAACTCGTGTGAGGAGGGTACAGCCTCCCTGATAGACATAGTACAGGAGAGGCTCTGGTGGACATAGATGGCAACAGCACCACATTTTCCTCTGCCCTGCCTGAAGAGATGAAAGTCAGGAAGGGTCAGGCAAGAGTGGGGAGTCCTGTAGGATAGCCAAGATTCAGAAATACAGAGGATGTCAGGAGAGTGTTGTGAAACCCAAACAGAAAGGAGGTCTAGTTTAGGGAGGAGGCTCCTAGTATTGAGATGAAAGATGCTAAGGCCTTTGGCAGCTAGTGTGGTAGAGAGGGAGTGGAAAGGCCAGGGTTGGTCACTATGTCACCAGACAGAAGGGCAACCAGGAGAAGGAGCAGGAGGATGGAATGAGACTTCCATTCCTTGGAGTGGGGTGGAGACCAAGTTGAGAAGCACAGAAGGGAGAAGAAGGCATGGAGAAGTTAAAAGAGGGAGAGGTGAGGATCTCAGGGTGCATAGGAAGGGAGGAGGGGAAGAGTGGGGGTCAGATTGATGGAAGAGGCAGGGAAAGGAGGGTAGGTAGGTTAGATGGGGAGGGAGGTGGAGGGGTAGAAGCAGGAGGGGGAAGGGAGACGACATAGTAGCGCAAGGTACATAGTAGACAGGAGGTGAGATGCAACTACCACAGTAATGCAGTACAACAGCAGTGTGCATGTGCATGATCATGTAGTGCAGTAGACTAATATGGTTACAAACACAGAAACAGTTCTAGGCAGATATCTACAGCTAAGACAATACAGGTTGGGCTGAAGCAGATAGAACCTGGGGCAATAAAAACAATCACCCCTCTGCATGAAAGTGCATAAGTCATGTGCAAATGAGTCATATCCGTGGTGCGCAGCTACATGACACGTAAGGCACGTACCCTATGTGGCTTTAACAAACATGTTTGCATGGTGCACAAACACAAGGGGCAGGATGTCAGGAGGTACACAGCATGATGTGCAGTATACCGAGGCGGGCCCTGCATACACGTCCCTGCCCTGTGACCTCGCTATATAAGGGCATGCCCAACACACCCAGGCATGTTACAGAAGTGAATGCCACGAAGGAACCTGCAATGCACATCATGGTGGATCAAGAGCAAACGTGGAGGGGGGAGTCCCCCGCACCACAGTGAAGATGAAAGTATGGAAGATTCGGAGAAGAATGGCCATGCCAGGGGCTGGGCATGGGGTGGTGCACATCCACAAGTGCTGAACTTCACTGGCAGCCAGGTAGCAGCCATGGTGCATGACTTCAGGCAGCACTATAGCGACCTCTATTGTACCCACTCACTGTCCACCCCACAGGAAGTAAAAACCCAGCTCTGGCAGGATATACAGGCTGCTATGAAACCAGCTGGACTGCAGGACCACATGCTGAGTGCCATAAAGTACAAGTGGCATGACCTGTGGGCCTCAGTCAAAAAGATGGTAGCTATGGCCACGTAGGTCAGCCAGTTCTGGGGTTCCAGTGGGGCAGGAGGGCATATGATACTGACTCCACTGGAGAGGATAGTGGTGGAGACACTGACAGAAGCTGATGTCCAGGGCGTGGAGGAGGGCATAGACGTAATGGGAGGTAGGCATGCCGTGTGAGGATATGTGGTGGCAGGGGCCACAGGTGAGCACACGACTGACCGTTATACCTATCACTAATAGATGCAGCACCTTCGGAGCATGCAGGTTTTCCAGACACCACCCATGGAGAGGGAAAATGCCACAACCACAGGAACCGAGAGAACATCCAGCACTGGAGGAGAATGTGACAGGTAAGTACCATGGGTAACCGGAAACCAGGGCATGTACACCCATGGTGTGCACCCACATAGGAATAACCACTGTGCATCCCCCCACCAGCATGGAACATGACTTTGGGACCCAGGCAGACAGAGAGAGAGAGAGAGAGGCGGAGTCCACGGCTGCAGTGCTGGAGGAAAGAAACCAGTGTACAGGTGGGCAAATGTCAGAACAATGCAGTGGAGTGCAGAGCGGCACAGCCACTGGGCCACCCAGGACATAGCCCCTGCCAGCACTGACCCACCCTATGCCCCCCGACATGGCTACCAGTGCCCAACTGGGGCACACACCACCACATGAACACACAGCCCCAAGGAGACCGGAGATGAGGGCCCCGTCATACAGCCACCCTCACGCACAAGGCCACAAAATGGACAAGCCTACATGAATGCCCATTTTTTGGAACTCTGCCAGCTGGAGCTGGACAGACTGATGGCACAGAGGGCCACCGCAGATGTTTTGAAGGCACTGACTGCAGAGGTCAGAGGCATCCGCTATGGGCTTGACAGGCTGTTGGACACACATGCTGATCTCATGAGCACCTCGGGCACATGTTGTGCAGCTCCATGCATGTTCCAGATCCTCCCCTCCATGGACAACCAGCATGGACACCCAGATGCCCCTGTGTGCCACCGACCCATGGTGATGCCAGCCCCTGGCAGGGAATCCCCAGACAGTGGTGGACAGACAGTGCCAGTCCAGTCGCAGATGTCAGGATGCTGGAGCAACACAGAGTACACAGCCCCTCCCGTGCACACCGACCTGAAGCAACAGGGTGGGGGTCCCACTGATGGTGAAGGTGTAGGGTGTAGCAATACCCCTCACACATCCCAGCAGCCAGCATGCCCAGCAGTGACAGGGCACTGTGATTGTGAACCGCCTCAGCAACCTGTGCCCACCAGACACCTGGGAATGCAGTCCTCACAGCCTCTCCAGATGGTGCAGGAAGTCAGTCAGGACAAGTAGCATGGACACCATGGCATACACTGCATAGGATCAGTCCCATGCCCCTGACCAGGGTGTCCACACCCCTCCCTTATGTAGACACACACCACCCCCAAGCCAGATATGTCTGGAAATGAATGGTGACATGTCCAGAGGGACATGTGGCGTACAGCCACAGGTGGGAACCTTTGGCACCTGCCACACACTGTGGGGTGCTGGCCATGAACACAACGTACGTGCCGCACTGTAGATAGCTGTTCCACATGCATGCAGATACATACTGAGACTGCCATACAGGTGGTAGCCCCCCCCCCAGTGATGGGTGCACTCATGTTTTGATATCATCATCTTGCACTTCACTTCTGGCTGCGACATGATGGGCATATGGACATGTGACTACATGAATGTGACTGGACTGCACTTGGGTGGCATATGGAATCAGATACAGAATGACCCTGCCACCAGTGCAGTGCCTGCAGCATAACCCACTTGTCGTGACCTCCCTTTGGGGTGGTGGGCCATCATCATCTTCAGGCGGTGGTGTCATTGGTATGTGGCGTGGTATAGGTACGTTCCTATGCATGACCATGTGGTGCAGCATGACACATATGGCGAATACCCAGCACACACGGCCAGGGGCCAGCATGATGGTGCCACTGGTGTGGTCGAAACAATGGAACCTCATCTTCAGCATCCCAATAGTATGCTCCACAACATTCCTCATCCTCCCTTGTGCACGGCTGTAGGCCTCCTCAGAGGCACTCTGTGGTGTGGGTATGGGGTCATGAGGTGTGGCCTCAGAGGGTATCCGCTGTCAGCTGTGGTGGGAAAGGGAGGACAGTGTGTTAGTCTCACTGCAGTGCCATGCCCTCTCCACAAGCGGGATACTATAAGGCCTCATACTCACCCGGGAGCCACCTGTCCAGTCACCTGGCATGCAGGTGTGCCCCAAGTCCAGATGCATCCAGGATGTAGGCATCAAGCGTGGATCTAGGATACTTTGCACAGATGTTGGTAAATGTTCCTGACACATCACATACCACTTGGCAGTTCATGCTGTGGACCCCCTTTCGGTTCTGGACTGGTATGCCTCCTCCTCCACAGAGGGTGACAGCACCATGATGTGTGTCCTGTCAATGGCACCACACGCACTGGGCATGCCATGTATGGAGTAGAATGCCCATTTTGTAGCCTGCATGGCGTCCATGTCTCTGGCGCATATTATATGGTTGGTTCTGTGGGCAACCAGGGCATTTGTCACCCGCCACACAACCCATGACACGGAGGACTGGCAGACTCCAACCACATCGCTAGTGACCCTCTGGAATGACCTTGTTACATAGTACGATAATGCACACAGCACCTTTGTCTTCACAGACATGACATTGGACCTCCTTTTCCGTGGTGCCACGTCATCGGACACCATGTTGCACAGGTAATTTACCATACCCCATGGCAGTCTGAAATGTTCAGTGCAGTGGGTGTCATGCAGTGTCACAGCATTGAGCCAATTGCCGAGTACCCATGGCCATAGGCTGTGGCACAGGTGAAGCATCTCCTCTGCATCCATGAGATACATATGCATAAGCAGTCCAGGCCACATCCTGTATTCCACACCAATGTTCCGGTTATCGGATGCTGCCCTGTGCAGCTCCTCATTTCCCCAACCCCCATCCCCATTGGAGGGCTGTGCGCCTTTACGGAGGTAAGGCTATCGACATGTGACTGTGGCCCTCACACATGTGGGCACCATGTGTAGGGTGCCGGTCATTCAAATCACTGCCACTGTGCCTCTCCACACTGCAGACCTGGCTTTAGTGCTGGTAAATGAGGGAAGCTAGCTGTGTTGCGGCCTACCCCAGGCACTTGACAAGGGTGTCAGAGGACATCTACACAGATCACTGCACAGGAAGAACTCTGTGGAGGATGGAAGGGTATGAGTGGGTGAGTAGCCTGTCCATATTTGTGTATCCACCATATGTTGTGTGCTGCTGCTGTGTCATTTACTTAATGTGCTCTCCATGTCTTTCCCCACAGGACTACAAGGACTGTCCCCACAGGATGGTGTTTGAGAGGATGGAGCAACCAGATGGTGCCCCATGCATTGTAATGTCCGCCAGCTTGGGCTGAGGTTCCAGGCGCTGGAGGGAGAAGGGGCCAGAGTACCTCTCCAGGAGGGTCACAGATGGCATCATCCACTTCCTTGCAGACCTCCTTGTGGTCTGAAAGGTGGTGGTGCCATCCTCGGGGGGGGGGTGTATGTGGACGTGTGCTTTCGCAACTCTGTGTGTGTGTGTGTGCATGCACATCTGCCAGGGTGGATGTGCTTGTGCTTGGTGATGTGTATGGGGCAGTGGCTGAGGGTGTGTGAGTTCTGGGATGACTGCCCACTGTCACCTTGTCTAGACACACCCCACCTGTGGATTCCTCTTTGTAGCCACTCATGTCTCCTGTTTCCCATTCAGACATACCGGGGACCCATGAGGTGGTTTGTGGCCATCCCTGATGATTTTCTATCTACAGAGGAGGACATGGCAGCTGGCTCCATTGGTGGTGATGACCATGAGGCTCGCTAAGTACCATTGCTCTGGGATGCCTGCTCCCTACTGTTTTTGCTTCCCATCTCACCCTCTGTTCCCCTTGAGGCCCATCCATGTCCCCCTGTAGTCTGTAGTACCTTTCCCCTGTGTGTATAGTCCCGCTGTCCCTGTAGCTCATATCCCCCCGTTAGCCCCCTCTGTATCCACACATTGTTGTGTCTTTACTGTGGTCATCTGTCTCTTTCAGTGTGTTTAATAAACACTTTCTATAAGTTTGTGTGTGGTTTATTGACTCCAGGAGAGGGAGGGGGTTTGGGTTTTGGGGGGTGGGTGGTGGCACAGTCTGCCATTGCTTGTCAATGGGGTGTTGCCAATGGCATAGTTGCCGGCCGGGCATCTCCCGTGTCACACGTGATGCTGGTATATGTATGTGGCTAGTGGCTGCAGTGCTGTCTGCATGCTCACTTTGGTGCCCTGTTGGGCCACCTCTGCTGCTGTGCCTTGGCGGCACTGCGCTGCTGCATATTGGGGGGGTGCTGTGTGCATCATGGGCACACCATGCACACAGCCAGCCTGTGTGTGTGTGTGTGTGTGTGTGTGTGTGTGTGTGTGTGATTCTCAACCGCCATCACCATTGTGGGCTGCACTGCACCTGTGTGCAGGCTTATACAGAGTTGGCCTGCACCCTCACCATCCTGTCGCTATGTGGTACACTACAGCAACCCTCACCCTGCTGTAACTGTCCATACTGGGGGAGATGTGTCTGCATGTCACAACTTGCTTCATGCATATGCGTAATGCACCCCTAAGTACCCCTCTACATGGCCACGCCTCCGCATGTCCATTACATGTAAACTAGCTGAATGGCTATTGCTAATGAAAGCCATTGAAAAGCCAATAAGCCACACAATTAAATAAAACTAGTGTAAAATGTGAAGAATAGGTATACCTAAATATGGTGTATCCTGGATTCACACAATTAGTGCAATGACTTTTACAGCCTGATCCCGAAGCAAATGATTTAATACCTTTTAATGGACCAACATAGATGTAACAAGAACAGAGTACTCAAGCTTTCAGACCAACAAGTCCTTCATCAGAAGCATAATGACCGTAATAATGTATGCATAGGTCATTATGCTTCTAATGAAGGACTTGTTGGTCTTAAAGCTAAAGCACTTTGTTCTTGTTGTTACGTCTATGTTGATCCATTAAAAGGTATCAAATCATTTACATCTGGATCTGTTCTTTTTTTTTTTTTTACACTTTCATGTACCCCCTCTGACGGGCATCCTTCCGGGGTGCTCACGCGGCGAGGATGGCTACTCCCTGCCTGAACCCTAAACCCACACTCTGATCTCCCCTGTTGACCAGGCAGACTCTAGCACCTCGGATCACCCCCCGGGCCGGGCCCGCTCTCCCTAGCAGCCTTATCTGTGATTAGAGAGAGCCCTACCTGGATTGATGGGTCAGCCTGGAGATCATCATGGTGGAAGTGGGCCAGCGATGGGATGTGCATTCTGCCCCTGGAGCCCCCATCATCTCCATGCCATCGGGAGGGATTTTCCTTGTTGTGAGCTTTCTCCCAGGGAGTGTGATGTGCAATGACATCTGCGCACGGCTGCCCTGCTGACTTCTGCCATACTCTCTCCTCTCTACTGATCAGCTGGCATGCCTGTGGTACTCTTGGTTTCCACTGGAAGTCACCAGGCAGCCGAGCTAGCCACGAAACCCTCCCCAGAGAGAGGAGAGCAGTCCTCCAGATACTCGATCCTCTCTCTGTCCCCTACCAACACCCGGCAGCCCAGGCTCATTCCTGAACCCGGGTCGCCAGCGTGAGGTGTGGCGTCCAGTGCCTCAACCCTCAGCACCACTGGGCTGGCCTGGATCTGTTCTTACAAGGACCAATATGGCAAACACTAAATCTAGATTTATACAGCCTGAGTGCTGCCTAAAACAAGATGGAACCTAGCTAACAGGCAATAATATTAAACTGACTGACCAAGCAACTTAACACCACAGTAGTACAGTATAAAAACATGTGAAAGGAGGCAATTATAGGTACACCCAGATAGGGTGTTACTAGGATTCACACAGACTTGATGCAGATTAGTAGTACAATCAAGGATAGATGGGAGGTCCACAGAAGTACAGTGGGAGTAAAAAACACTTACTATACAAAAGGCTACTTTAACTTGAAAGCAAAGTGAAAAGGCAACAGATTAGGTAGTCAGTATGTTGGATAATTGTCCAAAGGACCCAAGGGCTGGTGAGGGGCCCGCAAGGGTGAAATAAGTCACAGATAGTAATCACAAATCAGCAGATAAGTGCAGTGCTCACATAACAATGGAGACTCATGGCAGGGATTGGAGGAGGCAGACCAGGAGCTGTGTGGCTGTCTGACAGCTAACGCACAGCTGACCCCAGACAGACTTCTTCCCTGTCCTTTGTGCTGTGGTCCTTAGCACTTCAGACTGCTGAGATGATAGTAATAAAGAGGGAGGGAAGAGATTTTGGTGGGCTATTGGAGCCCCACCACCAAAGAAAATGCAGGTGTTCTGAGTGGATGCCACCCTTAGGATGATCTATGGCTATCTACAGTTCATTGGAGCTGGCAGAAACCAAGCCAGAGGATGCTGATGATGATCAGTGGGGAGTGAGGAGTTGAAAGGTCACAGTGAGACTTACTCTCTAACCCCTTGCAGTCCTCTGTCCATAGTGATGTTCATAATGGCTGGCAGTTATTCCTATTTGAATTTCAGCTGGCTCTTGTAGGCATACATCCAAAGCAGATGCAAGTACTTTGATTTGGTGCCACTATCCACAGTGCCTTGGAGCTGGCAAGAGATCAAACCAGAGGATGCTGATGGTGATGGGAGGAGAGAGGGTAGTTGAATGATCACAGTGAGACTCACCCTCTGATCCGGCCTGCCAGTGCAGCAATAGCAGTACTGCTTGGGACGCCGACAACCTGGGTTTGGAAGTGAGCTTGGGCATCGGCGGGCTGGCTGTGGGGAGGAGGACTGAGCATCCAATGGGGCTCCCAGCCCTCATTCCAACTGTGGTGGAAGGCCAGGGGTCTGACAGCCCAGAGCTCATAGTTGCTGGAGGTGGGACAGATGTCGGCATACATGCCCTTGACATCATTGCATGTCCCACCTCCTGGGTGGAAAAAGCAGAAAGTTGGGCCATGCAGGATACTGTCCGTTTTGTGCCACAGGTCTAGCACCTCTACCCCATGGCATCACCAGAGGCATATCTCATTCTTCGATGGGAGGGTGAGCCCACTCCTGAAGATCCTTCCATGGTGGACAGTCCAGGGTATAACTCCGGGATGGAAGCATCATGGGGCTGTATCCCATCATCCAACAGGAGGACAGGTTCCCTTCCATAGTCCCATTCTGGTGGGCAAGCAAGAGCATACCTCTGGCTCAGGTAAATCCCAGGAGGTGGAAAACAAGGCTGGGCACAGGGAAGGGCCGATGGGGGCTGGTCCTTGAGGAGGCGTGCATAAAGTAGAGCAAATTTAAAAAAAAAAGACTCACCCTCCAATCCCTTATAATTCTTTGTTCATGGTGGTGTTCAAAATGACTGGCAGGCATTTTTCCTGTTCAAATTCTGATGGGCCCTTGTAGCCCCACCCCTAAAGCAGATGCAGGTTTTTTGAATTGATGCTTCCCTCAGAAGGAGGCACAGCTATCCACAGTGGCTTGCAGCTTGCAGAAAGTCAAGCCAGAGGATGCTATTGGTGATCAGATGGAAGAAGGGAGTTGAAAGGTCACAGACTCACAATCTAGCCCCTTGCAGTCCTTTGTCTGCATAGCAGATCATTTCCTATTGGGATCAAAATCAAGAAGTAGTTTGAAGCAGTCCTACTGAAATGTCTTGGGGGTGGGGGCTGAGGTATAATCTTTTATGGTTGCCAGTGAGTGAGTGGTGGCATTGATATTGCTTCTTGCAGATGTCTGTAACACTGCTAACTTTCTATTGACTGTAAGGAGAGTACATGAGACCCTGTTGAACAAGAGGCTAAATGCTTGTGAATGTGCAGCTGACCTAGGTGATACACTGAAGAAGTCAACAATTGTAATGGTGGAGACAAAAGTCAGTCCCAGGCTCCAGCTTCCAGGGCACAACCTCCAGTGTACCTGCTCCCAACAGGAAAATAGACTAAAACAAAAATGAAGAACCAGGAGGGAACTTCTCGAGTGAACCTAGCACCAGGACATTACATAGTAATAAATTGTAGTCTCAGTTTATGTTATTAGGATGCTATACAAATATCTTATATTAAACTCAGATTGAAGAGAACATCTGCGGTGAATCACATATCGGTGTGGGTAACCAATTATACAATGGAAAATACATTTCCTATTCTCTGATTGGTCAGTGAGTGCCTGGGACAGTTACACAGTAACATTACTGTATAAAGTCGAGGCACACACATGACCACATGAAACATAGAAAAATAGAAGTTGACGGCAGATAAGGCCTGCAAGGCCCATCCAGTCTGCCCATTTCTTTTTCTACCTTATGAATGTGCCATAGGCCTTTACTCTGTCAATGGCCTATCTATTCATACTCATCTGTATTGCTCCTTTATGCCTGTCCCATGCCTGTTTGCCTATCCCATGCCTGTTTGAAGTCCTGCACTGTATTCATATCCACCACTTCCTGAGGTAGGCCATTCCATGCATCCACCACCCTTTCTATGAAAAAGAACTTCCTCACATTACCCCTTAATCTGCCTCCCTCTAATCTCATGCTGTTTCCTCTTGTCCGACTATTTTTCTTATATAGAAACATGTTAGACTCTTTCACCTTGTTAATGCCCTTAAGATGTTTGAATGTTTCGATCATATCACCTCTCTCCCTCCTTTGCTCAAGGGTATACATACTGAGCTCCGTTAATCTGTCCTCATATGTTTTCTGATGCAGTTCCTGCACCATTTTGGTTGCCCGTCTCTGGTCTGCCTCCATTTTATTAAGGTCCTTGCACAGGTGTGGCCTCCAGTACTGCATGCAGTACTTCAGATGGGGCCTAACCAGTGTCTTGTAAAGAGGGATTATTACCTCCCTCTTATGACTTTTGATACCCCTGCTAATACACCCCAACATCCCTCTAGCCTTACCTACTGCTTTAGTGGTCTGCTTGGATGATTTCAGGCCATCTGTGATGATGATGCCCAAGTCTCTTTCTTCCCTTGTGATTGCTGGCAACTTCTCTCCCAACCTATAGGTGACTTCAGGGTTTCTCGTCCCTACAGGTATGTGCATGATCTTACAGTTCTTTGCGTTAAACCCCAGTTGCCACTCTAATCATTTTGCCAGCTTATCCAGATCTCTTCTCATTCTGCCCACCCCATCTGAATCATCTACTCTGTTGCAGATCTTGGTGTCATCTGCAAACAGACAAACCTTGCCCTCCAGTCCATTTGCAGGGTTACTGATGAAGATATTAAAGAGGACTGACCCCAGGACTGATCCTTGAGGTACCCCCTTGTGACTTGCATCTCTTCTGACTGTATACCGTTTAACAGCACTCTCTGTTTTCTGCCCACCAACCAGTTTGCCACCCAGCTGACCAACCTCTGACCCACTCCGAGCCTACCCAGCTTATTAATCAATTTTCTATGTGGAACAGCATCGAAGTCTTTGCTAAAGTCAAAGTAGGCGACATCAACTGCACTCCCTTTGTCCACCACTCTGGTTACCCAGTCAAAGAAATCAATGAGATTGTTTGACAGGACCTTCCTGTTGTAAACCCATGCTGTCTTGCATCCTGTGCTCCTATGGATTCCAGGTGTTGTACTATCCTTTCCTTAAGTAGTGCCTCCATAATCCTGCCCACTACTGAGGTAAGACTGACTGGTCTGTAGTTCCCTGCCTCCTCCCTGCTGTGACTCTTGTGGAGCAGGATCACATGAAGCCTTCTCCAGTCTTCTGGGACCTCTCCTGTGCTCAGAGACTCACTAAACAGTTCTGATAATGGCTCTGCTAGTTACATCCTTAGCTCTTTTAGTACCCTGGGATGTATGCCATCAGGTCCTATTGCCTTGTCCAACTTGAGCTTAGTGAACTCTTGTAGGACCCTTTCTTTTGTGAGAAGGGACTTATGCACACCTCCTTCCCCCCTATGTCCATGGTGTTGAGCTGTGGGCCCTGCCCTACCTTCTCCTCAGTACATACTGAGCAGAAGTATCTATTTAGGATTGATGCTTTTCCTTGGTCCTCCTCCCCACACTCCCCCTTATCCCCTTTGATGTTAGCGATATCCCCTCTGGACTTTCTCCTTTCACTAATTTATCTACAGAAAGTCTTGTCCCCTTTTTTTACTATTCGCGCTAGTGTTTCCTCAGTTTGGAGCTTTGCCTGCCTTACTGCTTTCCTTGCTACCCTTAAGGAAGTTTGGTATGCCTCCCTATCTTTGTCCCACTGCAGTCCCTTATATTTCCATAAGGCCATCATTTTGACTCTGATCTTTCCTGCTACTGTTTTTGAGAACCATAGTGGTTTTCTCTTTCTTTTGCTCTTGTTTTTCTCCCTAACACAATGGGATATTGCGTCAAGTATTGCATCCTTAATGCCTGCCCACTTTGCCTCTACCCCAACACCTGTATTTCTTCTTGTCAGAGCTAGCTTAACTCAGTTGGCCATCTTATCAAAGTCAGCTCCTCTGAAGTCCCATATTTTTGCCTTGGAATGGGATGATTTAGTTCTAGTGGCCAAATTTAACCATACCATATGATGGTCACTGGCCCCCAGGTGACCTTCTACCTGGAGATCTGTGATCCTTTCCCCATTAGTCAAACTAGATCTAGGATAGCCCTGTCTCTTGTGGGTTGTTGTACTAGTTGTTTGAGGCCCTCCCCCTGCAGGGAATCCACTATGTGTCTAGTTCTGGCGGATGTTCCTGCTGGTATTGACCAACCTGTATCTGGCATATTGAAGTCTCCCATTATCAGACTCTCCCCTTTAGCTGTCATATT
Source organism: Neoceratodus forsteri (assembly GCA_016271365.2). NCBI lineage: Eukaryota > Metazoa > Chordata > Ceratodontiformes > Ceratodontidae > Neoceratodus > Neoceratodus forsteri. The sequence continues at coordinate 1,277,440,851 of CM057459.1, read as the reverse complement.
TTGTATATCTTCTAACATTAATGTGTCTATGTCCGCCCCCCCCCCCCGGTCTGGAGGCCTGTAGACAACCCCATTTCATATGGCTGTCCCATTTCCTGTTTCCAGGGTGACCCATAGTTCTTTTGTCTCCTATGTACAAAAAAACAAAACAGCTACAGCTGCTATATTTATTTTTTGTTGACCAGGTAAGTGCACTAAACAAATTCTGCTTATTTTCAGGTACAACTCAGGGGAGGGGGATACAGATGAATGCCAACTGATCTTGAACCAGATTAAGTTGTTGGTGGTATTTTTAGTGAAATGAGAGAAATTTGGCCAGGACACCGGGGAAATTCCCCTACTCGGTAACTGCAGGGTGGCCAGTAGGGGGACAGGTCATCACAAGATGGCCGCGCGAGGTGGACCGCGGCAGGAGATGGAGGACGTCAGCAGAGTAGGAGAGGAAGCCTCAACTCCTACTCAAAGTAATTTGGAGGCTTCAGTGCAGGAATTTATCGTTTTTGAAACAGATACAGGTCTTCAAGAGTCTGTGCTCAATGTGGGAAATGTTAACAAAGAAAATGCTTCAACTCCCTCTCAACGTGTTGCAGCTATGCTGGACATAGAGTCTCCCGGAGCGGGAGCATCGGTCACTGCAAAGGAGAGCAACTGCCAAATGAATGTATGCTCTAATTACGGGAACGCGTTCACTTCGTCTGCTATACTGAGGAACAGCTCCTTTACTGCTAGCGTTTCCGAGGAGCACATTTCGAAGAGGCACCAGCAGGTCTCCGTGCGAAACTAATTTGCTGAGTGGCGGCGTCAACATGTGGACGAGGAGTCTAGAAGCGTTCAGGTACTGTGTTTTGGAGCCCTGAGTAATTTGAGCGCGGTTTTGGGCAATTTAATGATAAAACAAGCGCAGTTTCCACACAGCTCCCTGCAGCCCTTAACACTAATACTGACAGTAATAACTGTATCCTAACTATGCAGGAGCCCGACGCTGATGCCAAAGTGGGTAACTCTTTAGAAAGCAAGCGTGGTTATGGACAGATGAATCTCAAATCGAATACAGCAATAAAATATCCTGAACTGGCTGGCAGAAAAGTAGTAATTGTTAGCAAGTGCCAACAGCCAGCAGAGCTGAGAGGGTTATTGGACATGGAGGAATCTACAGACTCCAAAACTACTACTTGTTCATCCGCTTCTAACTTTAATAAGCAGGATGGGGTTCCCTTAAACAAAGTGGCTGGTTTTGTGCTCAAACATAACAATAAGGATTAGTCCTTATTACAGACTAATGTTGTTTATCAATCTGTTGATGGTTCACAAACAGGGGCGACAGAGTTTTTTTTTCCAAAAGAGAAAATGTTGGAGGGGGAAATAGTAAAGCACAGTTGCAGGATACACAGGTGGATTCACACCATTAAAAGGTGTTGATAGGCAGTCTATTTGGTCACCAGAAAAGCTTTGCAAGAGTCAGGATGGATACAGGCTGACACAGGAGTGTGAAACCTGACCCTTCCTGGTCTCAGGAGTTATCCCTTTCCCAACATTCCCCAGAATGGGCTCCAGCTGCTTTGCTGACAAAAGGGAAGGATACTGAAGTAGGTTTACCTGTAGAGGAGGATAATTCTGGTACCCCCTGTAGTACTATGGGCCCAGATAACATCCCTTCCACTAAACTGTTACAGGAATCTCCATTACAGGAACCCTTACAGATTCCTGCAGCGAGTGCATTGTCCCCTCCTCCTAGGTTCTACCTCAGAAGCCTTTGATGTCGGAACTATTTTCAACACACACAGAGAAGCTGCTCCTAGGCGCAATGCAGTCCGATTAAGGTATAAAGGGGTTGGAAATTAGGCCTGACAGGTATTATGTTGAAAACTTTGCTAAAAACTCTTTGCATTTTCTCCTCAGGATGTTTACGCTTTCATAAACATCTCTGGGGAGGACAATTATGATGTAAGTTTCCGTTCTCAGCAAGCTCTTGACGTGTTCTGGATAAGGTATAATCAGGTTAAATTTTCCCCGATATGGACCCCCTTCATAGTTATACCTCTATCCAAACCCTTAGTTAAGTTTGTCATGATTATGTTTCGTAATGAAGGGGTGTGGGTGGAGGACATTACTTACTGGTTGAAAAAAAAGTGTGAAGTTTTAAGTGCACCAGAACCCATTTTGGATACAGAGCTCTTTTGGACTGGTGGATGGAAGTACAAAATCAAACTAAGGCAATCTGAGTCTGGGATAGAACATATACCAAACTCTTTCCTGTTAGGGAGGGACAGAGGTGTGTGTTCTATAGTGGTCAACACAGCATGTTATAAATGTGGTGCTAGAACACATCTTTCCAGCGTATGTGACCAACAAGATGTGACAACTGTGGGGAGGTGGGTCATTTAACTATGTTTTGTAACAATCAGTCTTGTTGTGACTTATGTGATGCTAAGGTCATGTATTTAAAGTGTGTCCTTGGGCTGCCCACAACACTGCATCTAGTTCTAGTTCAGAAATTTATATTAAAAAGCACAAGAGGTTTCTGCGTTACTCCCTGTTACCCTGTTAGGTGTCCCCCAGGGATTAACCAGCTTAAAGTACCCTAGCCAGGAGGCCAGTGGAGCCTAAAGTAGTATCAGATGATCCAGTTGCAGAACAGGTTAAGAATAAGGAGATAACTGTCAGCAATATCGGAAACAAGAGACGGCCTCCAATCCAGTTAAACTTACAAAACCAATATGGGTCCCCAAATACTTTAATTTAGCCTCCAGCAGAGCATACAGAGGGGTTGCCAGAGGTGAGATAACCCTATTATTAAGAATGACTCCTTGCCAGTAGCCCCACAAAGGAGATCAACTAGAATTTGCAAGTAAAACCCCTCCCCTCAGTAGTGCCCATAGAAACAAGCAATTCTTATGAAGCTTTATTTTCCTCTTGGGGTGATATGGAATTAGAGGTAGAGATTCTGATTCTCAAAAATCTACGCTTTCAACTAGATCCCAGATTTTAGACAACTATAAAGAAAAAAAAAAGAAAAAGAGGAAGAAATAAGGGTTTAGAACTCTAGACATGGGACTGAAGTTAACTTGGAGCTCATTAAATATTCACAGCTTATTGAATGCAGGGAAAAGGCAAGCCTTTTTCATTTTCTTCATACATTTCCTTTGAAGTATGTTTCGTATAAGAGACTTGGATGTATTCCATTGAACAATCAATTACCTTTAAAAGAGAATGGATTTGGGGCCCATCATTTTGGTCCTTTGGAGAGGAAGCAGCAGGCAGATGGGGATATTATTTAATTCCTATGATTTTCAGTTAGATAACCTAATTGATCTAATTCCTGGAAGGGTTTTAATAGTGGATGGTAAATGGAAGAGTCACTGCTTCCGTTTTATTAATATCTATAACCCACAGACGAAATCTAGTAGAGTTACTTGTTTGACAATGGTACAACCTTTTTTATTCACTACATCTAGAATACTTTGGGGTGGTGATTTTAATTGCCCAATTCCTTCGCTCACTAAAAAAAGCAATACAAAGAAAGTGTATTGTGATTCAAATGCTTTAAGTAAGATAATTAAAGATGCCAGTCTCATTATCTATGACTCATCAAAACTAGAAGCCAGCTTTTCATTTGAAAAATCTTTCTCACTGATAGATCATATGTTGGTTTCTCCAAACATACAGATTGATTTTTAAAATAATTCCTTGTGAATTTTCGGACCATTTAGTTTTATTAAGCTCCCTTATTCTTTCTGATGAACAAGGAACACGACAAGTGAGATGGAAATTGAACAATACATTATTAGATCTGCCCCATATCCAATTAGGTGTCAAAAGCTTATTAAAAGCTAGGTTATCTGTAGCCTTTTTATACTCGGATAAAGGGGAATGGTGGCAACAGACTAAAGCTGACCTAAGAAATTGTTTTAAAACTAATGGTCGGAGATTGAAAAATGTGAATTTTTTACATTATCTAGGGTTAAGGCAGCAATTACAAAGACTAATGACAATAGCCTATTCATCTAGGAGAGATTATTCTGATCAAATCTCTTCATTAAAAAGGGAAATGAGAGAGTTTCAGTACAATAGAAGCAAAACTATGCAAGCAATACTAATTAATGGAGTTAAAAAGTCACCCGTAGGTGACCCTTTTGAAATGTGTAAATCAATTAAGGATTCTATGGAATTGAAGGTGTTGAGGAAACCTGATGGCAGCTTAGCCAAATCTGTAGGCGAAATTCGGGAGGTAATTGTGGATTATTTCGATTCTTTAAATCCTCATAAAATAATTTTTCAAAAAGACATTGATTGCTATCTAAATCAGATAATAGTGCCAGTTAATAAGGGTACAAATTCAGGGAAATGGGAACCGATCTCTCCAACAGAAATTTTGGAAGTTATTAAATCACTTAAATCAAATATTTCACCAGGAATAGATGGTCTTTCAAATAACTTATGTAAAAGTTTCTCTGAAGAATTTAGCCAATGCTTATGTCCCTTATTCCAGTCCTTTCTAGAGAACAAAGTAATTTTTCCCTCGTTTACAGATGGTTTACTAACTTATATATTTAAGTCAGGCGATAAGCAAGAGATAGCAAATTGGAGGCCCATTACGCTTTTAAACACCGACTATAAAATTTTTGCTAGTATCCTAAACAACTGTTTGAAAAAATTTGCAGGAGAGGTGATTTCCCAATATCAGTATTGTAATATGTCAGACAGGAAACTTCAGACAGTTTTGATGCTGATACGAGACGTGATAGACTACCATGCAGAAATGGGGTTATCAGGTTGTCTGATTGCTGCTGATTTAGATAAAGCGTTCGATAGGGTTCATTTGCCATTTCTTTTTTCTACACTGAAGCATTATGGGATACCGTTTCAGCTAACAAATTTAATAGAAAGATTATATAACAGAATAATAGTTTTCCTCTGTTAAAGGTTATAGGGCAGAGGATTTCAGCTAACCTTAGAGTACGTCAGGGTGTCCACTTAGCCCTTTACTTTATACCTTTGCAATAGATCCTTCTTAAAAAGTGTTAGCAGCTCCAGGATGGAAAGGCGTTAATTGTAACGAAGATAGGAATACACATTTAACAATACAGGCTTGCGGATGACTTGGTAATCTATCTAGATAATAGCATATCCATTCCCCTTTTCATAGCGGCCTTTGAGGATTATGCAAAAGTTTCAAATGCGAAGATCAATATAAAACAAAAGGTATTTTCATTGGTACAAATAGATTTGTGGAAGAATGGCATGAGGTATCCATATTTCAAAGGATTCCACTGAAAATTTTAGGGATTAAGTTAGGTCCTCAGAATATTCCTAGGGAAAATTGGGAGGAGGTAATTGAGAAACTTGAGAGAAAAGTGGGAAGATGGAAATAGTGGAGATTACCCAAAATAAAGAGGGTTCACATAATTAAACAGTTTCTTCTTCCAGTTTTACAGTTTGTAGCAATGATCTTACCCTTACCAGCAGTCCTAGAAACTAAAGTTTATATCGTATTTTTTCAGATGTTTTGGGGCAGCCGTTTAAATCCTGTTAAAAGGTGCTTTACCTATTTAAGGAAGAATAAGGGAGGATTGGGAATGATAGATCCGGTGGTGTATGCTTATGTATTTTTTATTTCCACTTCAATAAAAGAGGGTCTTCTAGCTGAGCTAAAATCGGATGTTTCCTGGAACCTGAAGGTGATGGGGAAATATTACAGGAACTGGTTATAACAGCTCCAAAACTTAATCGACATTTACATATTCGAGCATTTTAAATCTGTAGCTCAGAAATCATTTAAATGGAGAATACAGAAACAAATGGTTTTGACATTTAATACAAGAAACTGTACCATCATTTAATGACCACATTATATCCCCAAGAACCAGAATTTAAGCATTGTCTATTGGTTCTGATTCAAAGGTGCTGGCACAACTCCAAAACCCAAGAATGCCAAGTAATCAGTGGGAGACACAATGGTTAATTTTTACGGGAAGTTGAATGTAAGAGAAATCGTGAATAAGGCAACCAAGAAAGGCTATGTCCCCACTTAGAATGCATTAATACAGAGGAGACTATGGAGCATTTTCTATTGAACTGTTCTTATGCTTCAGGACTATGGGTATATTTGGCAAAATTATGGGACTTTAAGTGGATGTTGAACATGACATATGAGTTTCTGATCTTTGGGAATGGTTTACCTACCCAGTTGGGGTTTCACGATGAGACTCTAGCCTTATTTCTAGGTTGCCTGAGATACTACTTATGGCAAGCAAGAATTCAGTGGGTACTGTACCAAAGGAAATTGTCTTATTCTTGTGTCAGCAGTTTAATTGTAAGAGAGTTGGTGAACATTTATATTCAGGATACTAAAAGAGTTAAGACAGAGACTTTAAGAAATTGGTGGAAAGGATTTTTACATTTTATAAAATATAAGTAGGACGAGAGTAGGGAAATATATATCTTGTTTGTTCAAGTTCCACGAGATTGAGAGGAAGACATTTTTTAGTTTATGATTTTTCATTTATCTCACAGAGTTACTGCATATTGTATTGGACTCATTGGTTGTAATATTTTATTGTTGGTTGTTTAAACTTTGATTGCTGTGAACAAGTGAAGATGTATATGTTTATCCTCTAATAAAACACCCCTACTCTTTTCGGTGAGTGCTATGAGATCTTTAACATCTACCTGAACTACCACCAGTCTAGCCAGATGGGACCTCAGTTTAACATCTCATCTGAAAGAAAGCACCTCAGAAGTGCAGCACCCCTCTCATGCTGCACTATAGTGTCAGTACTGGGATATTAACCCAAGTGCCAGATGTGGGAATTGAACCCACAGCCCTCTGATCTCTTGGCCTCAGAGGCAGGTGTGCTACCTACTGAGCCACTGACAGAATATGGAGCATACTAAGTGCAAAATGAATAAAGAGAACAAACCAGCACTGCTCCAAACTGTTGAGTGCATTTAGGCTTTTATTAGACAAAAAGTTAAAAAAAGGCATCAATGCCAGCGACATACCATCTCAAAGGCAAGCGGCAGCAAACAAAGGCCCAAACTGGTTTCACACCTAGTGCGTCATGCCCTGATGGTATGATGCTGGCATCGATGCCTTTTTTAACTTTTTGTCTAATAAAAGCCTAAATGTGCTCAACAGTTTGGAGCAGTGCTGGTTTGGTCACTTAATTTTTTTTTGTCTCCTTATGTGTATTCTGAATTTCTGTTGCTTTGATATTTTCACTGACATAAAGGGCCACTCCTCTCTCCCCTCCTTTTTGCACCTCAGTCTCTTCTGAACAGTGCATAGCTGGGTACTGAAGTCTCCCAAGTGTGGTTACTGGTGAACCATGTCTCATTAATGGCTACTATGTCCAGTTTAGCCTCTGTCATTGTTGCCTGCAGTTCTGGGATCTTGTTTCCCAGACTGTGGACATTTGTGTACATGATTTTCAATTGGCCAGATTTCGATGTGTTAGTTGTTGGGTGAGGTCCGACTTTCCACCTGTGCATCGCATGGGGGAGCCAGACCTGTTTCCTTACCTGATGATGCAAATGAACTACAAACATGATGAACTCCTGCTTGATCACTAGCTGGGCAGGAGAGGTGTTCTTCCCATTCGATGTATTGGGTGCTGCACCCCTCTCTCCATTTGCTAGTTTAAATATTCTGCAAAGATGTCAAACTTCTGCACCAATGCAATGACTCCCTCCTTAGTCTGATGCAGTCCATCAAATTTAAAGAACTTTCGCTCCCAAAACTGTTGCTAGTTACCTACATATTTGTGTCCTTTTTCCTGGCACCAGCCCTTGAGCCACATGTTTAGCTCCCCTATCTCCCCTTCCCTCACCTTCTGTCTATCTGCCCCCCTCTCCCAGACCAGCAGGATCTTGGAGGAGGAGATGCCAGGCAAAATGAATGACAGTTTGTCTCCCAGCCTGGTCAGGTGTTCCTTGGTCTCCACAACTGACTGGCTGGGAGATCGTTAGTCTCCATGTGTACCAGGATGTTGATGTTTTCTCCTGCTTCCTGCATGATTTTAGCAATGCAGTCAGTGTCTCTCCACACTGATGTACCTGAGAAACATCTGACCATTATCCCTGGCTGGAGATAGGTATCAACTCCCCAAATCAAAGGAAGGTGTCAGGAGGAAGCTTTCCTAATGTAAAATGCAAAAATGCAGGAACAATCTCACAGAAGGGCTTAATACTTATTCTCTCCATAAAAATGACTTTTCATACCATCCGCCCCAATTATTGACTGTGCGTGTCCACAAACTAGAATGGTGTGGAGGTGAGGGGTAGCTCGTGCATGACTGAGTTAATTATTTTAGGTCCGACATGCAGAGAAGATGTTGTCTGTTGCAGCTGCCAAAACAGGGTGCCACAAAGACATTCACATACCTAAACAAGTGCTCTAAGTTGTATTATTTTTTGTGCAAAAAATGAAGCTGTGCTTACGAGCATCTGCATACCAGTGCAATAAAAAAATAAATACACTGTTATATCATTTTCATCAGCCCTTCCACCTTGCACTTCATAAGGAGGAATTAAAAAGTAAATATAGTGATAACTACCACAACACATATTACTATGGGAAGTTATCTTACTTACTGGTCAATAAAACATAAAACTTTGTAATTGCACTGAATTGCATTTTTGTGTTCACTTGCGCTTTCGCAAGTTACATCTTGGGACAATACGGCATTTGAGAGGTGTGTCACTGCCAGAGTCAATTACAGCTGAAACTGCAATGGGCTTGGCAGTGTACACCAATATCCAGGCACTCTGGTCATGATACAAGTTCAGCTTTGCTGACGTGGTGCATCCTCTGCTTGAGAGAAATGAACTGCTCCAATAGGAGTGCTTCATTTCTTTCAGTAGCTGTAACTGCGGCCATGTGCATTACAGTTGGCACAATTACGCATGGTTGCAGTTACAGCTACAGCTTTCCCTCAAGTTTTTATACTTTTTTTATATTATTTCCATTTTAGTAATCCACTTATTTTATTCAGAGTTTTTATTGCTGTTCTTTTTTTTTTTTGCTGCTGGCCTGCTTCTCCTTTCAGCCAGCCACGGCCCCCCACTGACACCCTCGCCCTAACCCCCTCCACCTACCTCATATTGCAGCCATCCCAGGGGTGGCCTGGTGTATCCCTTCACCGGATAGGTCCCTGTCTTTGAGGGGGAAGTCGGCAGGGAGGGCAACAATTGCACTCTCTAATCAGTCCCCGGGAGCTGCTGAGGTGTTTTTTTCTGGGGCTTCCAGGCACTCGTGGCTGTAGGAGCTGGCAGCCATAATCTGGCAGATGAAGGAGCCGAGCTTCTGATTTACTCCCTGGGGGCGTGGTGTGCAACAGACATCAAGGCACATGCTGATGTCCACTGCACCTCTGTGTGCAGCAGGGCTTGTTGAGCTGTTGCGTTCCTTGCCTCCTCCACCAGGAGGTGATGCACAGCGAGACGCATCCCCTCCCTCCCGCTGCAGAAGGCGAGCAGTCATTGGACGCTCAAGCCTTCTCCTCCTGGCTGGCCCTTCAGCGACTCAAGTCCATTCCCAAACCTGGGTTGCTGGCATCGCAAGCAGAAATCCAAGCACTGCGCAGATGGGCTGGTTTATTGCTGTTCTTTGTGAGTACCGCTGTTAATGTAATATATTATTTCATGCAAAGTATTTATCAATACTGATGGGGCAGCTGTAAACATTGGGAGCAGGTTGTCACCTGTGGGAGTTCGGAGGCACGAGATGCTTATTGAGCCTGTGGAGTGTGTGTTTTTGTTGAACTGCAGGTATCTGTTTCGTGACGCTGATAGAGGGAGACTAGTGGAATGCAAATAGAGTTGACCCTGCATTGAATTACACTCTTAGAGGACAAGGAAAAGAATGACAAAAAACTCTGTCAGGCTGGAGGAGAAATTTAACCACATTTACACTGCATGAAGGTCCTTAAATCAATTAAAACAGGTACACTAATGTTGCCTAGGGGTTCGTGTTGAAATTGTGCTACCTAAGAAAATATTCCCACTCAGTGGAGCGCTCTCTTTTTTTCTTTATTTTTCCGAATGAGCTGTTCAAACTGGATATTGGCGTATGTTTGGAGGAAACTAAACAAGGTAACTAAGGCCAGCAAAAGCGGCTTCTCTGACTAGCAGCTCCTTGCTGCATTTATGATGCAGCTTCCACCATGTGGCACGTGCCGCTTTTACTGCTGCCTCTTCTCTCCTCTGAAGCCAGTACCAGTACCAAACACCACTGCAAATACCTGCAAGTGAACGTTTGTCATTGTCAAATGCTTGCTTACAGTCCTTCCTCAGCTTGAAAGGCAGCACCAGCATGGGAATTTGTGTGTGTGTGTGTGTGGGGGCATGACTGTATGGTCCTGCATCTACTGATTAGTCATGCAATATGTTTTTCCATTGTTCAGCATTATTACACTCAAAATTTAAGGAAAAATGGGGAAGGGGAGACATGTAAAATAACTAGAAAATACTTTGTTGATTCTTAAATGGAACAATCACTAATATAGATAGTACCATTTGACCATTTTCAAAATCACTTTCATGAGCCCAAGTAATACACCTACTTCAGGGACTTCATTCTTCACTTACATGTTATAATATAGTAAAACAGTATATCTTTTTTTTAAACTTAGTAGATCTTTATTGAAAATGAATACTCACTCACACTGTACACACACCCTCCCTCATACCAGTCTATAAATAAACCCTGCCTTCTTTTCCCTGCAGTACACCAGTCAGTCCCATGCCCTAAAGTCAGGGACAAAGAACCACAGGCAGACACACAATAGAAATATTAGGCCAAGGCAAGAAATAGAATTTGTTGACAGAAAATGACCAAATGGACCACCTAGTCTGCTCCAGTCTGCAATCTAGGGGTGCTAGCTGCGCACTCGAGCAGACTTGGTAGACCATGAGGCCTTTTTCTGCTGTCAGATTCATGTGTTCATTGTATGCTCAGATGTTCCTTGTTGCCTAGTCTGTCTCTGCAGACCCTAATTGTCCCCAAATATAGTAGGCCCTACCTAGAAGTAACTGGCGTCCTTGGCACTTCTAGCAAGTTTTTGGTGCAAGTGGGAACTTTCAAAACTAAAAAACAAAATCCAGATGCATCAGAAGAGACCTCATCACCAGTAGGGAAGAAGAACAAGTCTGGCAAAGATACACACACACGCACACACACACACACACACACATGAATTTTGTAATGACCTTAACATGCTTTGCTAAACAATATAGCTATTTCTTTTAAAGGTGTCTATCCCCAGCACCTTGCCAAACTAAAACCACATCTAAGAAGGAAAGCAAACAAAAACATTACCCTTGGGGACTGAAAGGGTGGAGAGGACTGGAATTGAATGGCCTCTGCTCTGGGACTGAAACAGACTGAGGAGCTTTGGACCCTAGAGACCTGGGAGGGGATTGCTTGTTGTCCACTGTGCCAATGACCAGATTCGAGAATGTACTCTGGACATTAGGGCTGGCTGCCAGACCTGAGGCATTGTGCTGCTGGTTGTAGCACTTCCCAGGCTAGGGAAAAGAGGGGCACCTTTTTCAGCACCACAGAGACCCTTGTACCAGGCTTGGGGCTTGCTTCCCCCAGGAGGCCGCTGAGGCATCCATGAGAAACTTTACATCTCATTAGAGATGTTGTTCCCCTGTATTGGGTGCAGGCTGGACTAGTGGGTAAACAATAGGGCTAGGTATGTTGAACAGATGTACCCTTGGAAACTGCGCAGAGGACCCACACTGAAGTACATGGTCACGCATGGTGGGGTTGGCAGAGGACAGGGCTGAGGGTTACGCCAAGTGGGTATGCTCCAGGCCTATGAACTGGGAGGGCAGAGATGATGCAACAGGAACAAGTACTGTTTATAAAAGGAAAACAAGTTTCAAAAAATAGAACCAAACAGCACTATGGCTCATCACCACAATCTGACCAGGCCCTTTGAACAAAAATCACTCCCCTCTCCATGTGCCTGTTAGGGAATAAAGAAACCAGTCCCTGCTCCTCCTCCTCCTCCTTCTCTTCCTTGTCCTACACACAACTACAGTACTGTACCTGATGAGTCCAGGACCTAATCCAAACCATCAATGAATAAAAAAATATGTCCCTGCTCCTCCTCCTCCTTCTCTTCCTCCTCCTCCACACAACTACAGTACTGTACCTGATGGGTCCAAGACCTAACCCAAACCATCAGTGAATAAAAAAATCTGTCCCTCCTCTCAACAACCTCATGAATCCCAAGCCCACCTTGGTCTGTCAGGGAAAAGAAAGATCTGTCTCCATCCCTCAAAGTACCTGATGGGTCTGATGCCAAACCTGGCCGTCAGGGAATCAAAAAAAAATCTGTCTCTTTTCCCCAGCTACCAGACAAGTCTGGTGCCCAACCTGGCCCACCAGGCAATAAAAAAATAAATTGTGTTATGGAAGGTGGCTATAAGTGAGTTTGATGCTGGGGTGATAAAACTTATAGCCTGGTGGTGGGTGGAACTAATCCACTGTGTACAGTCTAGGGGGCATCACTGAAAAGCAGGGCTGCTGTGTCACTCATGCGAACTGGTAAATCACCAGTCATGTTTTCTGAAGGTCAGTCATGATGACTGATCCTTGTTAGTCATCAAATGTTACCATATAGTGTATGGTGGAACATTGTTGTCCACCGAAATCCATTTGTTGTAAAAAGTTGTTCTGCTGCAGTAGTGATGTCCTTAGTGCGGCAGAATGACTTTTCGTTCTGCTGCACTATAGACATCACACACAACAGATGCTACAAAAATGGCAGGCTCAACCAGATAACAGTCAGTGTGGCAGCGGCAACAAAATTACCTGAACCTGCACTGTCAAGAGATCAAAAAGATATTCAACATTTAATTAAAAGGCAGGATCAACCAGATATTCAGATATTGCTTACAAACAGATCAGAGAGTCTCCTCACGGTCATTGCTTCTCATAAAGCAAGGAATTCAGCCACCATGTTTTTATTAAAGCCCTCCCGCACCCGATAAGCAAACAATCGAAGGTTGCTCTACCAAATGATGGACACCTGCTCCGTAGTGATCTCAAATCCCCGCTCTGACAGCAAACTGAAATGTTTGTGACACAAATGTATGATGTTAAACTGTCATTTACCAGTCTTTCTTGTCCTGAAAGTGCACATTTTTCACCATACACTATATAGAAAAGTGTATGGCTCGCGATGCACAACAAGGCTGTTCTCCAACCTCGTGGTTACTATGCCGACTGTGTGACCTCCCGAGCTGTGCTGTCAAGGTCAAAAGTCAGCATAGTAACCACTCAGTTGGAGAAGAGCTTTGTTGTGCATCGGGAGGCATACACTATCCTATATATGATCATCAAGGCAGATCGTGATCTAAGATCATCATCTAGATCATGATTTAATCATCAAACATGAAGTTTCAAATCACCAACTGATGATTATTTTTGGTTTTTGTAAACTTAAATCGGCATGATGGTTTTTGATCACTGAATGATAAAGAGATTATCATTGATGATCATCGATGACTACATTAGTTTTGTATTACACAATTATAAGTCGCATTAGTAATACTTAAAGTTTTGTTACTGATATGAAAATATGAATGTAGCTGTCAGCAGAAACACGTTATAATGCAAATCATCTGAAGTTAGGTTCCTTGTAGGAACAGCACATGAGATGTTTGGTGTAGTATGTACATTTGCATAACTAATTTGCATATTTCTCACACATTTCAAAAGCACACTTTATGGACTAATACAGTGGTAATTTCTGTTGTTAAAATATTTTTTGCCTTGACAGTATTAGTTTGTAGACTGTTAATAAAGATTTTGAGCACAAACTAGGTACTTGTAGGAACTCACTACTACTCTGAAGGGAACTACTGAATGGAGCTATATAAACCATTCTGAGCCTTTAGAACGCTAGTAAGAAGTGAAGAATCAGAGTAAGTATAACTGAAAGCAGTGCCTTTGTGAAGAAGTATAATACAATGCCAAGAAAATTTCCTGGACTCTGATTGGTCAATGTGTGCCTGAGACAGTGATGTTATTACACAATAACATCACTGTATTGCTTTTGGATCCTATGGATCATGAGCTTCTGGCTATGGATCATGACCATTTGGATTCCTTAAAATCATATTTTTATTTTTATTTTTTTTTAATTTTATATAGCAATGAGCCATTGTATAATAGCAATAAGGCACTCAGGAATGTAGTGTTATCATGTAATAACGTCACTCCTGGGGTGGTGGAAGCTTACTAAACCGCCTTGTGCTACCCACCCAGGAGTGATGCCGATAACTACACCTATTAATGCCTCATTAGTAAATGTCTGTAGTAGTAAAATTTTATTTTTAAACAAGGATCATGTCATTAGGACGTAAAGTCCTATTTACAAGACAGTCCTGTATCCAAACCTCAAGTTTCATAGTTACAATATAAAAATATAAAATTATACACAACAATATAATATATAGACATACACAAAACAAGCCCTAGAAAACATTAGCGCGTGAATAACAATAATCAAGTCAAGCAGTTGCATGTGTATACCACTGTTTTCTTAATAACTTGAGAGAAGTGAGAGTGTTCTGAAATCTCACAAACTGATGGATGAAGTGAGTTCCAGACTACAGCAGCCCTTGAAGAAAGGGTCCTGTCTCTAAATCTATTTAGGCATTTGCTCAGTAGAATTTTATTCAAATGGACTGATCTATTCAAAACCCTCCTAGTTGCTCCCCCTTTGAAAAATAAAAGATGAGAGACTGAATGATCAGAAGATCTTCGCTTATGCGACAGTAGTAACCAGTTTCAATTGTAACCTATTTCAAGTGGCTGAAAGGCAAGCCTACTCAATAACAAGCAGTGGTGAGTGTAAAAGCTGCATTTTAACACATATCTGGCAATCCTATAGTGTGTTTTCTCAAGACATACTAACAGTGATTTGTTTGCTGTTCTATAAATCAAATGACCATAAGTTAGGGTTGGCAGAATGATTTGTTCTGCAACCCTCTTTCTGTCATATAATTTCAAAAACCCTATAGTTCTTTTTAGTACTCATGGGCCCAGATATTCAGAAATGTGCCAAAGGCAGGCGCAAGTCCAGCGCAGCACAAATCCGATGCGCCATGGCACAACGGGTGACATATTCAGAAATTTCACACACCGAAGTGCGCCAGTGCAAGATGGCTGAATATGGCACAGTTGCGCCCTGGCACAACCAGAGATGTGCCAGGGTGCAACCAGTGATGTGCTAGTGCAACCAGGGAAGTGTGGAGCACAGACAAGAAGCACAGGGACATGGCCAGGGAAGCCCAGTGACAATGGGCATATGACCCCACCAGCAGGGTACACTGGTACACACACAAGCACAGAGCAGGAGGGATAAATGCCCAACACACGATGGGGTACAGCCAGCAACAGGGGTCCCATTCAGCAAAGCAACTGGAGCCAGGTCACTGGAGGTGGACAAGTGCACACTGGACAAGTGCACACCCCTGAACTGTACCCCAGGCCACAATGGCAGCATAGCCAGCTGGGGACTGGAGGGGACACTGGCAATGCAGGCCAGCCAATGGTGCCCCCCCAGCCCACCAGCCAGCCAGCTGTGGCCACCATTGCACTGAAATGGGTGTCCACCCCCATGTCCCTAGTGCCACACACATTCATGCCCCACACTCACACAGGCGGCCCACATGCTGGGCAGGAATGGGGCCAGGGCCCAGGCAGAGAGCCAGACCCCACAGGACTGGTTGCCCAACAGGGGATGCAGACACCCCACCCCAGCATGCCGACAGGTCCAGCAGGAGGATCCCGACTGTGTGCCACCCCACACACACACCTGCTACCCACCCCTGACCACACACCCACAGCAACTCTGCAGGCACAGAGCACACCCACCAAACCAGGAGATGGTCCCCACCACAAGATAGCGCACCACTGCACACAGCCGTGAACCACAGGAGCACCGCATGGCTCCCTCCCCTGCATATACACCACCAACCAACACCTGCCCACTGCAGCATGGCTCCATATGCCACCTGCAAAGCAGACACGGAGACAGGCATGTAGCTGAAAAATGCTTTATAAAGAGTAAAACAACAACAACAAACAAGGTAACAGGGGCAGGGACAGGGGAAGGACAATAAAGGGTGGGGTCAGGTAACAGGGGATGTACAATGGGAAGGGGGACTGAGGGGGAACAGGACCAGCAATGGAAAGGAGGGATATGAACAGGGTCCCTCAATGGCGGCCATGGCCCGCCGCCACTCCACCTCTCTGCCTCCTCCGGTCTGCAGCCGAAATCCACTGCAGGGAGACCACAGCCACCAGCACCATCCTTGTAACCACCAAAATTTGCCCCAGGAGCCTGGCATGTGTCTGCCGAGCACGTGGAGCAGGACACCGTCCGACACCTATGGCATGGGAAAGGGCAGGCAATCAGTGCAATGGCCCAGTGACATATGCCCACCCACAGTGTGCAATGGATGGCGGTACCACACACCCCTGGAGAGCCCAGAATAGATGCCCGTGTGGTGGGGGCAATGCTAGCCAACAACACGGCACACCACAGTGGTGCAGAGAGACAGATGCAGCTGTGCAGCGGCCACAGGACTGCACCATGACAGGCACATGGCACACAGCAACAGCAGCACTACAGCACAAGTGGTGGCATCTGTGCGCACACTCACCTCACCAACAGCCAGTACACTGTGGCCAAGTGATGGCATGCAGTGGCATGCACAACAGACCGTGCAACACACACACACAGCACAGCGCATGGCAGAGGTGGCCATGGCTCAGCCCGATCCCCACTACTATCCCACTGTGTGACTGAGAAGGAATGTGGAAATGCATACCTGCCCAATGCTGTGCATCTGGAGCCACCTGCTGCCCACTTGGCTGTGCTACCTCTGCCGCCGCCCTGGCCCATCTATGGTCTTCTGGCCCTGTGGAGGGAATGAAGAGAGGTGGACATCAGTACACAGACAGGCATGAGGAGCCTCCCACCACCACACGGCCTGCTATGCACTGGGTGTGTCCATGTCTGTCCATAGGCCCACATGCTACCATGGCTGCCGCTGGCGCAGCAGCCACACCCAATGCACAGTACCCCAGGCCGATGATCTACCCCTCTGCAGGCCATACCGCACAGCTCTACCAACACCACAGTATGACACCTGGCCATCACAGAAACATGAGCACCCCTACCTGACTGTGGCACTGAACCACGCAGGACACGTGCCTGTAAACACCGCAAGTGGTCTGGTGCCTGCCTCTGCAGGTCCCCATAGTAGTGTCTGCACTGCTCTTCTGAGTGACCAACACTGGTGCACTGTTCCAGGGCTTCCGCCACAGGGTGCCACACCTTCACCCTGGCCTGCTGCAGTGGCACCTGGCCAAACAGCTGGCCTTCATACAGCTGAACTACAGCCGCCAGGTTGATCAGCTCAAACATGGACTAGTTGGCTGCCGGTGTGCTGTGCCCCTGAGCCATGTTGAACCACCGGGTTAGAGAGAAACATGGCTGTGTATCAGCGCACGTGTCTGCCACATGTGTAGCATGCACGATAGGGTACACAGGGCCACAATCGCGCATCATGTGGCTGCGCGGTCACTTGGCAGTGCAGGGAAATAGCACAATCCTGGGCATGCGCAGTGTGCCAGGGCCTAGTGGGGTCATGGAGTCATGCAAGGACCCATGGGTCAGAGGTCAGCACCCCCCATGCAGTGCTCATGTGCACGATACAGGCGGTGCACACATGCATGATGGCATACTGGTGCGGCTTGTGCCATGCCATAGCATTGCACAAGCTGCGCAGGACATGCAATAGCAGTGTAGCCAATGCCATGCACATATGCACTGTGGGCACGTGCACTGCACATGTGTGAGTATTGTGTCAAAGACTTGCGCTTGTGCAATGCCATTGCTCATAGTGCAATCATGCGATTTTTAAATGCCGCATGCAAATAATCTCATGAGCAGATGCATGGCACCGTGGGGTGCATTAGCATATCATTACAATTGTGCACAGACTAATTTGCATGCCTTGCACCTTAAAAGTGCTGCAGAACACCACAGGCCACAGACCGGTATTGCAACTGCTCAGGTATGTGACTGGCAACATGGGGGTTCAAGGCCTTATCACACACTGCTATTGGGCGCTACAGTGCAACGTGCTGGCACTGACCCTCGCTGCTTTCCATGTCCACAGGTGGAAGAATGTCTGGAGGTGAAGGAGAGGAGAGCCAGGATCCTGCTTGCAAGTGCAGGCCAAACTTTACTGCCGCTGAGACCACTACCCTCTTTGAGGCCTATATGGAACAGGAGGACCTACTCAGTGGGGCAACAGGCACGCCACAGGAGCGTGAGGTGGCCTGGGGTGAGGTGGCCCAGTACTCGAACGCACATGGGCGCCACCATCACACTGCCCAGGAGTGCAAGAAGGTTGGCACAGACAGGAGGCATATCAAGGACAAGGTTTTGGCCATCTGGGCATCCCGCAGAGTGACCAGTGGTGGGCTGTGACCGTGCCACCGCTGACTGCCATGGAGGAACTTGTGGCATCCACCATCAGCCGCATCGTGGTGGAGTGCGTGCCTGGTGGTGGGTTCCAGACAGGTGGCAGCTCCACACTGCATGGTGAGTATGTCCAGCCAGCGGGTGTGCCTGATGTGGGCATGTCATGTGGGTGTATCTGAGGCCATGCCCACCGCCTCGTGCGTGTGTGGATGCAGACACACAGTGCGGCATGGTGGTGGGTGGTAACAGTGGCATGGGTGGGGCTGGTTGGGGTATGTGGTCAGGGTGGGGCTGAGGGAGATAGGCTGGGGGGGGGGTGGCCATGGGGTTTGCTGCTCCACTGACACACTGTTCTTGTTTTGCAGTACCAGCATGCCTCCTTGCAGGGGAGCAAGCAGAGGTGGCTGTGGACATGGATGCCTGACCCTCGACCTCAGCAGGCATCCAGAGCTGGGACAGGCCATGTCTCAGCAGGGTTGGCCTTGTGGCTGTGCCTGATATGGGGTTAGATGACCCCCTGGCTGGGTTCCTGCATGATGACAGCCTGGAGGTGCTGTCTGCAGAGACGCAGCTCAGTGTGACGTCCGACACTGATGATGACCTCACACTGGTACTGGAGAGTATAGGGGCCATGGTGGCCAAGACGCCCCTATCTGCCCTACAGGCACCAGCAGCTCCCAGCACTGTACCTGCAGCCCCACATCCGCCCCCCCATCCCTGCTGGTGTGGGAGTGTGTGGCGCCGCAGCCATGTCCGATGTGGGTGGTGGTGGTGGTGGTGCTGTGGGTGTGGTGGAGGCACGGGGCCCTGCCCAGCAGACAGTCGGATGGCAGCAGCAAGATTCAGGGGATGTTGGGCAGTGTGCCACAGTGCCCACCACCGCTGCACCAGGCAGCACTGTGGCCCCTGTACAGCCCACTGTGCAGCATCCACCTGAGCGGGAGGCTGTGCAGCGGTGTGCCGAGACCCTTCCCCCAGCATGGTGGGCAGACCATGAGGACCGAGAGACCAAGAGGCTGTGGGAGCACACCTGGTTACTGCAGGCCTCCGTGGAGAACCAGGCATTGCTTGCTAGTGAGGTGCATGCACTGCAGGCAGCAGTATGCCAGATGGCCGAGCAGCTGGACAGGGGCAATGTGCAGCTGATGGACAGGCTCACCCAGATGCAGGAGGCCATGACTGCAGCTTTGGATCACATGACCAGTTCCATTGTGGTGTCAATGGACCATGTGGCCGGTGTCATTGCTGCTGGGCAGGCAGCGGCAGTGGCCCCTGGGCTCGGCCATATGCAGAGGACCCCCCTCAGTGCACTATCCACCCTATGGTCCCAGCGTCTGGTGACACCAGCATGGCGGATGCCAGGATCAGACTTTAGCATCCTACACCCCCCTGAGGCAGGCCTGTTTGGCCGCCAGGGCACCCCTACGTGGACTTGGTTTTGGTCCTACACATCAACCCTTGAGGGGGCATCTGACACCCCCCTGGCCGATGCTCAGCAGGTATCTGCTGGTTGGCCCTAGCACAGCAGCCCCCATGGCCATGGTGGTCATGGGACTGTGTGGTTGGTGTGATGTGTACACTGTCCTGCCCTGCCATCCACTGCTGTCTCCACATGCAGCCGTGGGGGGGGGTGGTAGTGCAGCGTGCATGTGGTGGCATGCATGTGTGCTGTGCTGCTTTCCCCTTGTGTGTGTGTGGACCATGGTGCTGGGGTGTGTGGCATGGATATGATGATGGCAGCCATGCACCGGTGCTGCCTGTGCACCAGTGTCATGTGTCTGATCCATGCCATGTCCCTCACCCTGTGCGTGTGCTGCTGCTGTGCTTGTGTGTGTGTCTGCATGCCCATGTGTTCATGGCCCTGCCCTGTCGGTTGTACACCCCGTCTCAGCATGCCTACTACTACTGTGCCCATCCTGTGCCCTGTGGTATCTGCTGTGCTGTGTGGGCCATGCCTGTGTGTCTGTGCACTCACCTTTGTTGTCCTTAATGCTCCCTTGTGATTGTGTCTTGGTGTTGACATGCCTCCTGCACCATTCTGAAGTCCCTCCTGCCGAGTGGCGCCTGCCCACAACCCTCTGGAGCTTCTCCTCCATTGTCCCCACTACTGTCACCCTTGTCTATCTCGACTACTATTCCATGGTCAATGGCCATGTTGTGCAGGATGCAGCAGGCTAGGAATATGCCACAGGCTTTTGATGGGCTGTATTGTAAGGCACCACCTGATCTGTCTAGGCAACGGAAACATAGAAACATAAAAACATAGATTTTGACGGCAGATAAGGACCACTTGGCCCACCCAGTCTGCCCATTTCCCTACCTACTGGATAAGCTGCAGATTCCAGTTAACCAACAGCCTACTTTCTGCAACCCCGCACTATAATTGCCTTATGTCTGTCCCATACATGTTTGAATTCCCCCACTGTTTTAGACCCAATGACCTCCTCAGGAAGACGGTTCCATGTATCCACCACTCTCTCCATGAAAAAAAATGTCCTCACATTACCCCGAGCCATCCCCCCTCTATCTTTAAATTGTGCCCCCTTGTTCTTGCACATCTCTTTTTCTGAAAGATGCTACCCTCTTGGACTTTGTTGAGTCCCTTGAGGTACTTGAATGTTTCTTTCATGTCCACCCTGGTCCCTCCTTTCATCAAGAGTATACATATTAAGCTCTCTCAGTCTCTCTTCATATGGCTTCTGCTTCAGACCCTGCACCATTTTAGTTGCCCTCCTCTGGACTGCTTCCATCCTGTCTATGTCTTTGCATAGATGAGGTCTCTAAAACTGCATACAGTACTCCAGATGGGGTCTCACCAGCTGTCTATATAGAGGGATAACCACTTCCCTTTTTCATGTTGAACAAAATTCAACAAACAAACAAACAAACTTGTATTGCCCCTTCCTATGCATCCCAGTATCCCCTGGCTCTCCTTACCGACTTTTCACATTGCTTACCTACCTTTAGGTCATCTGATATGACTACCCCCAGGTCCCTTTCCATTTTTGTTGTTGTTAGTACCTCCCCTGCTATTGTGTACTCTTCTCCTGGGTTTTTGTTTCCCAGGTGCATTACTTTGCACTTCTTTGCACTGAATCTAAGTTGCCATATGTCTGACCATTCCTCCAACCTTGCCAAGTCCTTCTCATCTTTTCTACCCCTCTTGTGTATCAACTCTGTTACAGATCTTTGTGTCATCTGCAAAGAGGCATACCTTTCCTCAGACCCTCTGCAATGTCACTTATAAAGATGTTAAAGAGGACTGGACCCAGTACTGAGCCCTGAGGTACTCCACTAGTAACCCCCCTTTCTTCGGAATGTGTTCCATTCACTATTACCTTCTGTGTCCTGTTGTGCAGCCAGTTTGCTACCCAGGCTACCAGCCTGGGACCCACTCCCAGGCTGGCTAACTTGATTGTTAATCTTTTGTGTGGGACTGTGTCAAATGCCTTGCTAAATTCTAGGTAGGCCATATCCACAGGCGTCTTTATCATGCCAAAGACACGCTCGATGATATTGCGTGTGTTGGCGTGTGTCTCGTTGTTTCTTTCCTCTGTGGGGGTCGATGGTCATCAGTAGGGGGTGAGCAGCCATGGCCTCAATGGGTATGCACTGTCACCTGTGTGGGTGACAACATGGTTATCCCTGTGCTGTGCTGCCACCTGCTCCTTCCCAGCCACCACATGCACATCATCCACAGCCCCATCCTCCCTCACCTGCCCCTGAGGCCGTGTCTCTCGGCCACCCTGGAACATGTCCTACTCACCTACTAGGTGGCCCGTGGGGATGTCTCCCAACTCAAACCTATGGCACAGTGCAGAACTGTGCCATATGAAGGCATCATGTGCACTCCCGGGGTTTGTGGCACAGACATTGATTATGTGCCCCATGGCATCGCACACCACCTGGCAGTTGATAGATGGGTATCCCTTTTGGTTGATGTACACCGCACCCTCTGGGCTGGGTGGTGTGCAGATGCCAACATGGGTGCAGTCTAGTGCCCCAATCATGCCTGGCATGCCTGCCACCCAGTGGAACTCCTGCACATTTGCTGTACACTCTGTCTGTGTGCTGGGGATATGGATGTACTATGAAGCATGTGGCAGCAGAGCATTGAGTAACTGGGTGAGGAGGCAGGACGTGGCCTACTGGGCGATGCCCATGGTATCACCCATTGGTCTTTGGAAGGTTCCCGTGGTGAGCAGGCACATCATGGCTGTCACCTTAGTCTCCACTGTCAAGGCATGACTACATCTGGTGGGTGCCTGCATCTTATTACTGCACAGCTCACAGAGCTGCCTCAGAACAGCCCTGTTCAGGCGGTACTGGCCCACAATCTCTGTGTCACTAAAGTTCTCATAAGTGATCCTGGCATGGTATCACCTGTGTTGGGCATACCGCCGCCGGGCCCTTTGTCAGCCATGCCACTGTTCCTCCTGCCTCCTCACTCCCCTCATTACAGCATCCATCAGGAATGGGCCACTGTCCATTGCTCAGTCACTGGGTCTCCCTGGGTGCCACTCTCACACTGTCAGTCCATCTGTCGGTCTCTGTCACTCTCTCTCCCTGTCTATTGGTGTCAGCGTGGCTCAGTTGGTAGCACATCTGCCTCTGGACCAGAAGGTTGTGGGTTCTTGTCCCACATCGGGATTGGACTTGTACCTAAAAATCACTGGAGATCTGAGTGCAGTATTGGGGGGTGCTGTACTGCTGGGGTGTGCTGTCCTTCGGATGAGACATTAAACCAAGGTCACTTCTGCCTGTCCTGGTGGGTGTCCAGGTGGAAGTAAAAGAACCCAGGGCACTCTTCGCAAAGAGTAGGGAACATTTCCGGTGTTCTGGCCAATATTCCCCTTCCCATAAAACTGGTTCATGCAATTATCCAGGCTGTGTGTGGGTGATGATGTGCGATATGGCCTCCACCACACATTCAGTCACTTCACTACCAGTCTAGCATTGCTTGTAAAGTGCTTTGGATGTATGAAAAGCGCTATATAAATACTGATTCTTCTTCTTCTATCTGTCTGTCTCTCTTGCTCTCTCTCATTGGGCTCAGTGTTACGCATCTGCTGTCTGTGTGTTTGAGCCTATATTTATTGGCTCAAGTCTGCCTGGTGCAACCTGGGGTTTGCTCCTGACTAGCGCCATGCTCTTCTGTTGAATATGCCATTGCGCCACTTATTCATGGGAATACTCCCTTGCACTTGTGCTGCATACATTTTGGTTGCGCATTGGTGCAATGGGATTTGTGCTGCGCTCTGGCTCCCAGTGAATATCGCTTGGTGGCACATTTTCGCACTTGCACTGGCGCAACTCATTTGCGCCTAGCGCAAGTGCTCTGAATATCTGGGCCATAGTTTTTTTATTAACTTTCTCTATTGTATTTGTTATATGTTTAACAAAAGTAATTTCTGAATCAAAATGTAACCCCTAGGTAGCAATAACTGTCTACCAATTCCAATATCGTAGAGTTTTGGGTTTGAATCTTAAAATTTTCAGCCTTTTTGCCCTCTTCATCCTTCTTAGAGAAAAATACATCAGTCTGGTCTTTTTTACATTCATAAGCAACTTCGACCTAGTAAACCACCCCTCAATATTGGAAAAGTCAGAGTGCAGATTAGACTGTAATTCTTCCATATTTCAGCCTGAGGCTACTATGGCAATATCATCCTCGTACAGCCTCACGGTTGTCTGTGTTGCCATATTTGGCAAATCATTGTTAAAGATAAGAAATAATAGGGGTCCAAGAATGGACCCCTGAGGAACACCTTTGGTCACTTTCCGTAGCCTAGAGGTTGCTCCAGTAATTTCAACAACTTGAGAGCAGCCGTCTAAATAAGATCTCAACCAATCTAGGGTACCTTCTGTAAATCCCATATTCTGCAGTCTTGACACCAATAGGGGTGGTTCACCAGGTCGAAAGCCTTAGAAAGGTCCACATAGACTACAGCCATCTGCATGTGGAAGTTTAGGGACTCATTTAATAAGTCGCTGAACTCCAGCAGGACAGCAGCGATTGAATAACCCTTTTGAAAACCCGATTGATGGGGATTTATTAACTTGTGTTTGTTCAAATAATCAGACATTTGAGAATGCACCAGTTTTTCCATGCATTTTAATAAAATGGAAAGTAAAGATACAGGTCTGTAATTGTTGACCTCAGATGGGTCGCCCCCCCCCCCCCGAAAATAGATCTAATCTTAACTTACCTTCTAAGAAGAAGGGAAGTGGCCCAGACGCAGGCTCCAATTTAATATATATGACACTTTGGGAGCAATGAAGGTGGCAGCTGATTTTAAAAATCTACCTTCTAGGCCATCTGGGCCAGCAGCTTTATAAATGTTTATGTTTCATAGTGACTTTTTTACTTCTGAAATGGTGAAGTATTTAAATCTAAAAGGCGGATGTTTAGGGGGGATGATTTCAGGAGCCTGCAAACTCTCTTTGGTGTTTGGAAAGAGTAGGTGTCATAATTGGGCAAATCTATGAACAAATAATTTAATAAGTTAGCATTAGCCCCTGGATTGTTTATTAAGGTGAATCCCTTTCTAAGTTGCACATTGGGCTGAGGTGATTTACCCCCTGGATACATTAATTGATTTATTGTGCCCCAACATTTTTTAAGGTCCATGTTACAGTCTACTTTGTTTCAATGAAACCTAGTTTTAGCTACTTTAATCAGTTTGTTATATACATTCCTCTTATTTTTAAATAAAGCCCAGTTGACTTCAGATTTTGATTTGACTGATTTCTTCCATGTCCTATTTTTAATTCAAATTTGTTTCAGTAATTTATCAAGAAGATATGTCATAACTAATGATTCCAATGAACATGTCTAATTATAAGGCAAAATGCATTCTGTGGCTGGCCTGGTGGCGCTGAGGGTTGAGGCACTGGATGCCACACCTCGTGCCATGCTGGAGACCTGGGTTCAGGAATGAGCTTGGGCCACCGGGGTTGGTAGGGGAGGAGAGGGTTGTGCATCCAGAGGACTGCTCACCTCTTCTGGGGTGGGATCCAGGGGATCCCTCACTTGGTGTTGGCTCCTGACAGTGGCTAGGGATGTTACACCACTGGTAGGGGAAGCCAGTGGGGTACTGGCTACAGTGGGTATCTGTGGGGGGCTGGGGGGAGCATCCCTCTTGTGCATTGACACCAGTGCACATCCATGTTAGTAGGGGAGGAACAAAAGGAAAAAGGGCCCTATCCCTGTTAGGTGAAGGTGGGTTCGGGGACTCCACATCCACGCCCATTGTCAGTTTTCTCACCTCCTCTGGTGTTTCACCATCTGGCTGCTTTATCAGATTCTAGATAGAGTGCCAGAAAGGAGTCAATGGTCCCAGCCCAGGGGACTCAGAGCTGGGGAGGTCGGACAGTCCAGGCAGTGAGGATCTGGTCACTGGAGGAAGGAGGAGAGGACTTCAGACAGGGTCAGAGAAAGCAGGAGATTGAGTAACCACACCAGAGAGAGTCCAGAGATGGTGAGGTAGGATCATAAACAAAGTATACAAAAAAAAAGGTGTATTCCATGAGCATAGGAGGACGATAAATGACATTTCTTTTGATTTATTGTAATAAGCTTGACCATGGCCAATCATGAAAAATTATGATAACATGAGATCATTATTCGGCACAATTATTTGTGGTTTTTGATTGCCGGCCATTTAACATTCATGCTTAATTATTGTTAGTCATGATCACAATTATGTTTTTTTTAATCATATAAGATTTTATTGAGTTTTGTCTTTTCCAGTACAGTAGGGTAAAAGCAACAAAGTCTTTAGCACACACATATAGCTGATCATTGATACAGAGACCATCAGGTACCATGTAGTAGAATGCCACATCAAATGTTAATCGAAAATGAGTCTTGGATATGTTGCACAACTTAATATCTCGTCATCATTTACATTCTAGTTTTAACAATTGATACTAGAACAAAGGCAATGTGTAGGCTATGAGTTGATCCAGTATAAAGTACTAAGACAGAGCAGCTCATTATCCATCTTCACTCTCCTTGCATATCTTATAGTAGGTAGAACAGATTTTTAAAACACAGATAAGAAAGAAGGTTGATAAGCGAAGTCAGGTAGGATGTAGGAAAATTTCTCAGATAGTGAGGTGAGGACTCCTTTTCCAATGGTGGGAACAGGAGTAAAAGAGTGGGGTGGTGGTGAAGATTACTGCATTGGGGGGTAGTTAGGAGGGGGATGTGGGACTGCACAAATATGCGAATGTAGGTATGCATCCCATTTTTTGTGGTGTCTAGAGAGGTGACCCTTCCCTACCACCGTGAGCCTCTCGAAGATGGCCAGCCTAGCCATGGCTGCCCACCAGGCAGATACCATGGGGATGGTGGGTTGTCTCCATCTCATCAGGATAGCCCTTTTGGCCTCCATAACTGCAGCAAGAGTCCATACTTTAAGCGGGACAGGTATGGGATCCAGAGTAGAGTCATCTCCTAACAGAAGGGAGTCTTGAGACTGGGAAAGCCTTTTGCCCACAGTCTTTGAGCAGTCTTTCAGTACCTGTGACCAGAAAGCTTGGAGGGCTGGGCATGTCCAGAGGATGTGACGTAGATGGGCTGGGGAGGACTGACACCTCCAGCATCTGTCATGATTCAATACCTTAAGTTTATAGAGCATGGCAGGTGTCCTGTACCATCTAAGAAGGATTTTTAGCTGTATTAACTGGCTTTTAGCATCCTCATAAGCTGTATGTGCCACCTTTAAACAGTTGGACCACAGCTGAAGTTCCATCTCCCATGTCACTCGGCATGTGGAGGTGGTATCCGGCTGAGAGTCTCTCAGTACTTTATAAAAGATTCCCACAAGTTCTTGACCTTTTCTTGGCCTGTGGAGCATGGCCAAACAGCTCTACCCACCCTGCTCAGTATGTTTGGCCAGGAGTGGGGAGAGGGTGCTTCGTATCTGAAGGTACCTCCAAAAGTCTTGTACCTTAAGATCAAAAAGACTCTGCAACTGCTCAAAGGACATCAAAGTTTTACTATCTGGAAGGAGGAGGTCTCCTACGACGTGAATACCTTTGGAGACCCAGTGGGACCAATTCAAAGGTCTATGATCCACCATTATTAGCTTATTGTTCCAGAGAGGGGCATAGGAAATTGGGGGGGTAGTCCATACTTGGACCCCAGAGAGGGCCATAGCTTGGCACCACATTTTACAAGTGTCCTCCATAATTGGGGTAAGCTGATTTCTGTGGGAGTTCTTATTGGTTAGCAGGGAGAAGAGAAAATGATCTGGTATAAGGGCAGATTCTAAAAGTACCCACTGCAGGGGGGAACAATGATGTTTTTTTGAAGTTTGGACATGATCTTTGAGCATAATTGATAATAATCATTCATGACACATCATTATTTTAAATCATCAAATTTTCAGCTGGACAAAGCCCTCCATGAGAGCACTGCATACAAAAATCTGTAAAACTGACAAGAATGTGGTCCTCATGTAGTTATAGCAGGGAAACCAGTGAGACAGTAAGGCCGAGGTAACAGCATAAAAAAGACCAGCCTTGTTGGCACCAGCCAAATTTTGTTTTGGTTGTTGTTGGGGATCTAATTTTATGATGTTTATGTATTTATTGTGATATGCTATCCGACCTGTCTTATTTACTTGTTTTAATGTGAAGCACCCAGATCCTCTGGGATTGGGTACTCTACAAATACAATTTTCCTTGACAAAGCAATTTTCAGCAGTCTACCAGACAAGAAGGTAGTCGGTTTAGGGAAATACAGGCAGGCTGGATGTGTCGCATCTAGAAAAGGCCTGATGAACTCAGTGTGATTTCTGTTATGAAAAATAAACTGAAAATGGTTTACCGGCTGACTGGATGAACACTGCACCTGCAGATTCATGTGTTTGTTTCTCACCTTTGTAGTTTTCTTGAGATTCATAGGTTTCATAGTGTGTATTCAAGTCAAACAGCATTAGCCATATATTACTCGCCACTTATCAGTTGGGTCTTCCAGTATGCATACTATTCATATGTTTGGTCAATGATATCTTAAATGCGTCCATATTTGTACTGTACACCACTGTTTCAGGGAGTGCATTCCATGCATCCACTACCCGTTGATTAATCTACCTTCCTCTCCTGCTTGTCTTACACAACTCTCACTTAAGTTGGTGTCTGTGTGTTTTAGTGTTTCTGTTGGTCAATTTCATTTCAAGACCTGCACACTCCTATAGGTTTTTCTCTTGAAAGGCTTTGTACACTAGGCATGGATTTCCCCTTAATCTCCTGTACTCCAGTGAGTATCAGTTTAGTCTAGCCAATCTCTCGAGATGAACAGACAGACACTGAATCAAGGAAATGTTACCAGGTTGCTATCTTTTTTGGGACTAAGAACAAAACCTACTGTACAGGACTTTGGACTAAGTATGACAGGAAACTACAAGGACTACTAATTGTCTGCTATAGGACTACAAGTAAGATGGCTGCCCAGGCACATGTACTTCCTTAAAGTCAGTACCACATCCAGTACATTCCACACTAATCTCTAGTTTTTATTACTTTACCTTTTATGTTTGCTTACAAAATGCATATACACAGGTCTATATAGTGCTTAAGCACTGCAGGTATGATAGGCTGTTAGCCAGTGAGTGTTGGAAAAAGCAGCTGCTCACACTTTCCAGCCAGTGGTGCTGAGAGGCACTGGGTTCTTATGAATAGCTCCACGTGACCATCTTTGCAGGAAGTTGCAGCCTATTACATGGTAGAATCATTCAAGTCACCACCTGCAGACATTTTCCTGTAGAAAGCCATATATCCATGGATGTGATTTATAGGTTGTGGTGTTTTGCTGCGAGACTAAGGATTCATTGGTTGAGCTACCAGTCTGCCTCAGAGGCAAATATGAGGCCATTATGTGGACAATACCACTGCATTCCACTCCCGTGGCTCTCTCTCTCTCTTCCTCTCATCCACCCATGTTATGAGAAAATGGTTCCTCCAGTACTGCTGCCCCCTTTGCTCTCTCCACTCTACCCATCTGAATTATTACAAGACCAACTGTTTGGCTGTCAATATAGCCTAGTGGTTAGAGTAACAAGCTATGAATGAGCTTGCTACATCCAGCAGGCATGGGTTTGATTCCCATAACCTGCACTTGCACACTGTGTGAATCTGAGCAAATCACTTAACCAGCCTAGAGCTTCCAGGTTGCCCCTGAAAACAGGCACTTGTGCCTAGTGAACCTGACCCAATTAACAAAAAAGAATAAATAAAACTCTATCAGTACTGGCCCTCCCCCATCTGCCTGAATTTTGACAAAACTGTCTATTGGCACTGGCTCTCCTGCAGTTCTCTCTCCCACCCACCTGAATTCAGAAAGACCAGTACTGGTGCTCCCATAACTCTCTCTCTCCCATTCTTCCTACCCACTTTCTTGAATTCTAACGCATCCATCTCTACCAGTACTGACACTCCCATGGTTCATTCTCTTTCTCTCCCTATCTGCCAGAATTATAACAAAACCTGCTTTACTTGTATTGACACTCATGCAGCTCTCTCCCTCCCTCCCTCCCTCCCTCCCTCCTCAACCTATTTGAATGCTAACACAACCTGCTTCACCAGCACTGCTGCTCTGGCAGCTGATTCCTGCTGTTGCCTGCCTGAATTTTGACAAAACTGCCTCTGCTGGTACTGCTGCTTTGTGGCTGTCCCTTTCCCATCCACCTGCCCAAATTCTGACAGAACCAGCTCCTCTGGTACTTTCTCTTTTTACCTTCTACCACCCCACCCTCCTGCCCAATCAACACAGCAGCAACTGCACTAAAGAGGAAGCTCAGATTTCCATGGAGGAGAATTTCATGATCACAAAAAGCACTTCTGGAATGAGATATCAGTCATGCCCAGTGATGAGACCAGGAGGATGAGGATTATTGCTGTGTGTTACATTTTTGTAAAATAATTTATTTATTTTAAAATTATGTTTATTGCTTTTCAAAGTAACTAGTACACTGAAACTGACACACTTTGGTTTTGAGTACAATAATCATGGGGGCTATACACAAAATAAGTGTGTGCTTAGGCAAACCTAAGTCATCTAGCTGCAAATAAGGTGCCCCATGGATCTATGCAGCATGCATTACAGGGCCGAGTTCTCCTTTCACACCAGATCCCCTGCCTGTTTGTGCTCCTACATGCAGGGACAGTCTGAGGGAGTGTTGGGGGCATGACTGTACTCCAAGCCATTCACAAAGGCATGGAGTGCTGGGTGAGGGGGCACAGGATATGCAGACTGGATCCCTGCTGTATCTGTTGCACAACTCCAAATATCAACCACCTACTGTGGTGGAACCATCCACCCCTAGCATGCTGCCCCAGCCCTCTGGTCAGGTAGGGGAGGCTGGGGAAGCCATTCGGGCACTTGCTGACAGTTTTAAATTTGGTGATCCATGCTGTCCCATAGTCCCATGCTCTATGCAGAGCAGGGGATCTACTCCCACACCAGGATGGGCATCTGCCAGATGCTCGCCTGTGTCCTCTGATCTGTCCCTGTGCAGATGCATGCCAGAGGGGACAGGGCTACAGACAGGTGCCTAATAGTGGCTGGTGATTGTGAATGCCAGCCACCACATGCCTGTCTGTGGGTGCGGAGCTGCGCATGCCAGGTGCACTGTGCAGGCCAGGTATGCACCTCTTGTGTGTATCCTGCATTCCCATGAACAATCCCATACGTAGACCTGAACATTCTGCATTCAATGTTATGACATAGGAGGTCCTACTACATCATGTACATAATTTCTCTAAATTGTTACCATATATGCCGCATAGCATTGACCATGGACTGTTTAGTGAAAAAGTACTAGTCTGAAGAAAGAGAGTCATGTGCTAGCATAACTAATACATTGTAGTATATGGAGGTAGAGTACGTGCCATCCTGTAGTTATAAGTTTTAACTATTAACTTGTAGAGGCTCTAAAGTCAAGATTCCCACTGACCCCAACATGCTTGTATAAAAATTTGTTAAGCAGTTCAAACATTTAAGCTTTAAAGTAAGTAAAAGATGTGACATAAATAACTTGATTTTCACTTAAATTCAATAACTCTTTAGTGCTGTTCATTAGCATATGGAATTACTCAAGTTTATAATAATTGCAACAGCTAACTTTCAAATAAAAGTGTACCTGCAAAGCTGTGGTGGTACATGTTACCAACAACAAAAAAAACATGTTTCTCTTTCCCAGAACTTCTCTTATGGTCTGGCTAAAGTTGAAAGGCATTGAAAAGGCTTAGTGCATGGACATATGAGTGCAGGCATGTCGCCTGCTAGTGTCTGTAAAGCCTCATGGTACTGGCCATATTTCTGCATGAGCAGCTAATATTTTAACTGGTATAGTGTAGCAAAAAACCTACACAATTTACATCAGCTGCTACACATAATTGTTTATGCATAGCAGTCACTTCGGGTCCATTTATGTGGGTACTTCCTCCAGCAGGCTGGGGAGTGCGCATACGTGGCTTGTTGGTTGGGGGCCTGCTTGGCCCTTTGCCACCATTCCCAGGAGTGAATGGTTTATTAGGTAGGGGGAGAATGTAAGCCCTCCCATGGGAGGGCTTATTTCTTGCCCTTAGGGACCCCCTCCCTGCTGCTTAGGGAGTTTATTCTCTGGGGTGCATTTTCTGCTTGCTGCCACTTGGGGGCAGCAGTTGGGTGGTGTGTGTGTGTGTGTGTGTGTGTGTGTGTGTGTGTGTGTATATATGGAGAGAGAGAGAGAGAGAGAGGGAGCTGGAGAGAGTAGGGAGAGAGATAGAGATCAGTTTATGTTGCTGCAGGGCAGTCTGGAGGAGGGTCCCTTCCCCTTAGGCAGGTGGGCAGTTTTGGTGGCAGTACGTTGGGTTCCTGGGTTTTGGGGTCTTCAAGGGAGGTGAGCAGGAAGGCAGTTGCTGTCATTTTAGGTTCTATGTCCCCTTGGGACTGGGGGGTCAGAGCATCCAGGGAGTTAGTGTAGCATCAGAAGGCAGGTAGTTGAGGATCCCAGGAACGTTCGGCACAGCCTTTGGAGTGGATTTATTGAGATGTTGGGCTGTGGAAGTTGTGTCAGGGCCTCTACAGGGGATCAGAGGTTGGTGGCAGCTTTCCTCGGTTCCTTTTCCCAGTGGCACGTCGGCCCAGTACAGAAGATGGAAGCGGGTGGCAGTCTGGGCTCGATGGGGCCTGTTGTTTCCCATGTGCTGGGGACAGGTCTCAGAACCTACAGATGGGGTAGGCCTTTAGGCCAGTTTAGGCCATGACTAAGCTTAGACAACAAGGACATAGAAGTAAGGGAGCCACTGTAACTGTTGGGAGGCTTGGCTTCAGGGACAGCCATGGGAGCAAGTGTTGAGAAGAAGCTCCAGGGACCAGGCTTGTCCAGGACTAAAGTAAGAAAGGTTTCAAGGGGGCAGGTGCAAAGTTTATTAGACTGCTAAATACTTCACCCTGAGTGTGAACTAATTTGGCAGCAGCAGAGGATCATATCACTCCTCTGATGAGGATGAGGAAAAAGAGAAAGAAATCATTTGGGAGCGCTCTTTAGGAATGGGGCAGTCATAAGATGACCTTTGGGAAAAAAGCTCAGTGTGGAAATCAGTAACAGCATTAAGGTGCTTACCAGTGCAATTGGGTGGTAGGAGCTTCACTCTTCTGGAAACTTCCGAGAGTTGCTCTGGTCCTGAATTTGAGACTTGCTGCTAGTTCTGTTTGTATGGAAAATATAAGCCAAAGAAAGCCTGCTGTCTCTCAGTAGAAATTGATCTTTGTAAAAAGTTAGCCCCATTGAGTCTTATCACTTTAAGTAACACAGGGACCCTGAGCTCATGTGATCTTTGAGTTCACGAGAATAAACTTGATTTAGTTTTTGGGGAAAATCAGAGTCTAGTCTGATCGTTGCTAATGAAGGATTTAAATTAAATAACAAGTCCTTAGTTTTTAGGGATTTCCACAGTTTCCCTGGGGTCTTGAAGCATTTGTTTTCCTGCGTCCTCCTGCACTAGGACTGGTGGTTGGAAAAGCCTGAAGATGCACTGATCAGTCAGCCTGCTGGGAGAAAAGGTATGCTTTTTGGGTTCGGTGCCATTGTGAGAAGACATCTTAAGGTAAGGCACCCTTTTCCTAATGTAAAGATTGCTACTATTGAATCCGTGGAGAACTTGGTGAGATATCTGGTTTCTGAGCCTCCTTTCCCCAGTACACCTGGCCCCCAGACATTGGGAAGGGGGGGCTACACTAATGTGGGGGGGTTGGGATATACTTCCCTTCTGCTCCTATGTAATACTGGGCTTTGCACTATGCCTTTATATTTTGTAATTTGCTTAAACACTATAGAAATATGTGTGTATGCATTTTGTAAGCAAACATAAAAAGTAATAAAAACTAGAGATTTGTGTGGACTGTACTGAATGTAGTACTGACCTTAAGGAAGTACATGTGTCTGGGCAGACATCTTACTTGTAGTCCTCTAGTAGGCAATTTGTAGTCATAGAAACATAGAAGTTGATCGTAGATAAGGACCACAAGGCCCACCCAGTCTGCCCATTTTTCTACCTCATGAATGTGCCATAGGCCTTTATTATGTCAATGGCCTATCTATTCATGCTCATCTGTATTGCTCGCTTATGCCCATCCCATGCCTGTTTGAAGCCCTGCATTGTATTCATATCCACCACTTCCTGAGGTAGGCCATTCCATGCATCCATCACCCTTTCTGTGGAAAAGAACTTCCACACATTACCCCTTAATCAGCCTCCCTCTTATCTCATTCTGTGTCCTCTTGTCCTGCTATTTTTCTTATATTGAAACATGTTAGACTCTTTCACCTTGTTAATGCTCTTAAGATGTTTAAATATTTTGATCATATCACCTCTCTCCCTCCTTTGCTGTAGGGTATATATATTAAGCTCTGTTAATCTGTCCTCATATGTTTTCTGATGCAGTTCCTGCACCATTTTGGTTGCCCTTCTCTGGACTGCCTCCATTTCGTTGATGTCCTTGTGCAGGAGAGGCCTCCAGTACTGCACACAGTACTCCAGATTGGGCCTAACCAGTGTCATGTAAAGAGGGATTATTATCTCCCTCTTACGACTTGTGATACCCCTATGAATACGCCCCAACATTCTTCTAGCCTTACCTACTGCTTTAGTGGTTTGCTTGGATAATTTCAGGTCATCTGTGATGATGATGCCCAAGTCTCTTTCTTCCCTTGTGATTGCCAGCAACTCCCCTCCCAACCTATAGGTAGCATCAGGATTTCTCTTCCCTATGTGCATGATCTTGTACTTCTTTTCGTTAAACCCCAGTTGCCACTCTTGTGACCATTTTTCCAGATCTCTTCTCATTCTTCCTACCCCATCTGGATCATTTACTCTGTTGCAGATTTTGGTGTCATCTGCAAACAAGCAAACCTTACCCTCCAGTCCATCTGCTATATCACTGATGAAGTTGTTGAAGAGGACTGGCCTCAGGACTGATCCCTGAGGTACCCCACTTGTGACTTGTGAGCTCTTCTGACTGTATACCATTTAACACCACTCTCTGTTTTCTGCCCGCCAACCAGTTTGACACACAGTTGACCTACCTCTGATCCACCCCGTGCCCACCCAGTGTGACAGGGAGCTCCTGCCACTCTTGAGGACCAATCTTTTCTTAAATCTGTTGCAACAGTTCTTCTGTTTTCTTAGCCTAATCTATCCTTTACAATTTCTAGTCCATAAGGTTGGTCACCTGTGGCCACCCCTTCCCTTTCTTGACTATGCTATAGTATCCTCTTAAAGTTTCCTTTTCCCTCTCAGGACCTCGTACAGGGAGGTTTTTGTTGTGACCTTCAAGCATATGTAAAACGGGTTGTGTTTATCATTGTTAGATTTAGTATCTAATAGAACTATGTCATAAAATACCTTGATGTATATACCTTATGTTCATGAATCCTGTAAATGTTGAAAATACCACGGCTCTAGGTATTTTTGATAAAGGTAAAAGGTATTAAGTGACTATTATAGAAATAAAGTTAATTGTGGCATTTAAAATGCATGTAAATTGCTGTAAACTGAACAAGTCTGAAATGTCACGGTGATTTGCATATATCCCATGATGCTTTGCATTATGGAAGTATGCATGATGTATTTCTTTGAAACTTTATTTGTTGCCAATGCCATTTAGGGTAACCTTTTTTCAGTGTTTCCGCACCGAGGTTCTTTGTTTTAGCTTGTTTTTTTTTTTTTTTTGAGCCCCACTACCCAAGCAAACGGGGCCCACATAGGGATGAACGATTTTCACTGAAAAGTGGTTAGATCTGAGATCAGTAGGTGCTGGCTAAGTGCAGAGAAATGACATACATAGTCTGTTGCTGCAAACTGATTTACTGAAGAAGGAATATGGCATTGCAAAAGTTTATTTCCTGTATTTTGAATAAACATCACACAGAGATTGTGTTGAACCTGAAGTTTGGTGTTGGGCCCATCTGTTATCCCACAACCCCTCCACACCCAGCTTATTAATCAATCTTCTATGTGGGCAAGATGGTGACAGCTTGAATCCACCAGAGGATTCTTAGGAACTACAGTCAATGGCATACTAGGTCCACTTTACGACTACACCGAACAAAAACAGACTAGTAGTGTTCATCAAACTGGGAGCTTCATTTTGATACCACTCTTTTGGGAACAGGCTTTGATTTCATCCTAATAACTACCAAAAGGAATATCAGCACACTTACCTTGAGGTCCGGCCTGCTGGCAGAGATAAATCCCCAGGTTAGCAGTGGCAGAACAGCCACTGGAAATTTTCATCTGTGCACTGGAACACCACTGGTCTTCAGCTATGGCACTACCGGGGGAAAATCAATCTCCAATGAACTGGCAAGTATTTTGGATAGACTGGCTAAAATACTAATAGATATTGCTCAATTAAAAGACACTACAACAAAAACTGTAACAGAAATGCAAGCCTTAACATCAAGGGTAGCTGGAACTGAAAGGACTGTAAATGCCCACGAAGAAATCCTGCACACCCACCAATGCCATCTCCGTGAACACCATGGTCATATTCAGTATCTCCTGTCAAAGGTGGATGACATGGAGAATAGATCCAGAAGTAACAATTTGCGAATAGTTGGGATACTAGAAAGGTCAGAGGGCTCCAACATGCTGACTTTTCTTACATCTTTCTTTCAAACCCTGCTATAACTAAACAACCTCCCTCGACCAGAGCTAGAGAGGGCTCACAGGTCCCTAGCACCCAAACCTAAAGAGGGGGAAAGACCACATCCTATTTTATGTCACTTCCTGAGATATCCGGACAAGGATTTATATTTTTGTACTGCCAGGGAAAGAGGAACATTGACACGGAAGGGACATAGTATCCAGCTGTTTCAAGACTACCCCCAGGAGCTCTCAAAGAAATGGAGAGCTTATGGAGGGGTGAAACAGGAGCTCTACAGATGGGGACTGTCTGCTTCACTAAAGTACCAGCTATGCTTCAGGTTGAGTACAAAGGTGAACAGCTCACGTTTGACAACCCTGCCCAGGTGGAGCTGTTTCTCGAGGACATTAAGCAGGAGAGCCCTGAGCAATTACAGCCATGACCACCTCCCACAAAACCAGCAGGGCACTTGCCTTTACCTCAGGTGATGGATGTCCAGGAAAGTGAACCTCCTCATTGGATCAACCAGACCCCAGCAGAAGCATGACAGCAGGTGCAGAGAGGACAACAATGAAAACAAGTCAATGGCCCAAATGTTGGCAGGGAACCTCGACCTCAGTGCAGATCCAAGAGCCGACAAAGCTACCACCACTTATTGGGGGCAAGCAGCACATCACCAGCTGATTCACCGATCAAGACCAGCAACCATCTTGAGCCCTTGCATGAGCTTCTCCCGACGACAGTGGGCATGGCAGGGGAAAAGTGGCCACAGGACCCCACAGCGATGATACCAGCAGAAGCGATGGACTGAGCCCCCTCTGTCAGGCCTGGGTGGCTGCAGAAGAAGAGGTAGACAGGCTGTCTCCACTGCCAACACATCCTGTCAGCCCACAAGGAGAGAAACAACCAAAGCCTGAAGGACTTTAAATTAAAAGCTATAATTTTAGGGGCAAATACTGTGAGGTAAGGGGGTAGTTTATGTGTTTGACAGGCCCTCTGATGACAAACCCGAAACTGACAAGCACACCACATGGCACTTCCTTCTCGCAAGCTCGCACAGTGCTCCACTGCGCAGTGTAATTTATAGGTGGCATAGCGAGAGGGAGAGTGCCACAGAGATGTCATTTATGATGAACCAAACACTAGCCATAAGAATCCCTGATAAGGTTTGGGATGAGGTGTGCAGGGAAAACAAAAGGGTGCTAGGTCTTTTGCCAGGATTAAAACGAACAGAGAGTGTGCATATCACTGCAGAGGCTGTTGCCTAATGTACAACAGACACAACATGTTCAGGGATGGCTCCATAACAGATTGGCTGGCTTAAACAGCAGACAGTTGGTCAGGGAGAGCGGTTCCACCCCTTCACAAATTGGCTACCAGACAAGTTTAGCATGACTGCTTTTCATGCACTGTTACTGAATTTAACAGATTTTAAAGTTAGAGTTGACATTTTGAAAGGTATACCTCAAGGTTTAATTACAAATGTGCCCTGCTGGCATTTAGGTTGTGTGCTTGATCTAGAGCTGTTAAATACTTCATATAAGAGGTTCTTTTATGGCAATACTGATGGGGTTACGACAAGTAAACTTACAGGACCTAGGTTTTTACGTAGCAGTCTCCAAGGGAAATGGGCCAAGTGATGGCTCTAAGGAAGCTGCCAAACTGATCCTTTGGTTATCGGGCTGGGAATGGGGATCTAAGGGGGGGGGGCTTGTAGCATCCTTGAAGTTGTATTAGCACCCCAAGTAATCACCCAGAAAGCACACTGGCAACAGGATCAGTGGATAAGGTGAAGCCAACCCTCCCTTCCAGAGAAAGTAATGGACCATAGTGGGATTCGGGACCAATTTAGTCCTAGGGACCTTACTCCAATAAACTAGGCAGAACTAAGAGATACTCAGGGATATCTGAATGGAGGTAGGAATCATACTGGCAAGAGGTTTGGAGGGAGTACCCCCCCTGGAGTTCTGTAGGCCCATTGATTGCAGTAACTCGACTGCCTAGGCAGCTACTGCAGACCCCCAGGTAGGATGGAATTAGACATGTTTGTTGTGTTATATAGGATTGTTACAGGTTACAGAGTTAATGAACGTTGTTGAGAACACTGCCCCCAAAGGGAGCATGAAACTACAAAATCCCCCATTCACTATTGTTCAAGAGAGAAGTGGTACATTCTGCCTAAAGACTGGACAGATAGGAAGGGACTTTAAAAATAAGAGAGAGCACAGAATGAGAACAGATGTGCAAGAAAGTAAGAAGGACAGGTCATTAAGATATAAAGGTACACGGTCAGACTACATGCAAATAGGCAGGGAATACACAACTACCCAGGAAAGAAGTACGGGAAATGGTGTATGAGCAGACATGACAAGCACCTTAAATGAGACAGCAGAACTCCTTCTTCAGCATCTAGGATATAAAAATGCAATAAGTCCTCCTCCATAGATACTACTGCCACCTCATAAAATGTGAGGAGCTTAAACTCACCGATTAAATGGAAAAAGGTGCTGCCTCATTTAAAGAAATTGCATACACAGATAGCCTTCTTGCAGGAAAAAAAAACTAAATGACAAGGAGGCACAGAAACTGAAGAGGGAATGGGTGGGTTGGGAGGTTCACTGTGTGGCAAAGACAGCAAAATGTGGGGTATCAATTCTGGGCCACAAAAACTAAGTTGGAAGTTGAGAGAAGCAAAATCGGACACATAGGGTAAGTGGGTAATGGCAAAACTGTATACACTAAAAGGCCCGTTGGTGTTAGCCAACATATACGCCCCCCAAATGAGGACAGTCCAGAATTCATGGACACTTTGTCCCAAGCCATACAGGACTGGACTCAGGATAGATCTAGGGCACGCCAAACAACTAACAATTGGCTGCGTCTACCACCCACTAAAATCAGTCCTCAAATCCCTTGAAGCCATTACAAATGATACGGCTATCAAGGTAACAACGGAGCAACTAATCCTGGGTGACTTCAACATTAACTGGGCCCAGAACCCTGGGCATGCCTCAAAGTCACTTACCCATGAAGCAGGTCTGACACAGGTCATCTCTGAACCAACCAGACTTAATTACAAAACTGGGAACCACACCACCCTTGACTGGGCTCTGGTGTCTAACCCTACTAATATACAGAGTGCAGGCACAATGGCAGACTCCCTGAGTGACCATTCCCCAATCTTCTATATATGGAAAAACAAACCACCCAAGGTCCAACCTAGAATTCTCTCCGCCCGTGACTTCTCCAAGTTCTCTGAACTGCAATACAATCGCTACCTAGGCAGTCTGGACTGGAACCCCATAAATCTTCTCCCTACTCTTACTGAGGCTGTGCAATACTTCCTGGACGAACTAACCACAGCGGCCAACCTCTTTGCTCCAATGAAGAGAATGAGGGCTAAAGGCAGCTGCTACAAGTGGATCTCTCCCTCCCTCAAAGCCCTAATGGCTACTCGGGAAAAAGCCTGGAAAAAGTTTAGGCTGTCCTCCCTCCTGGCAGATCTCGCTGAATACAAAGCACTGAGGAACAAAGCCAAGACAGCCATAAAACTCGCTAAGAGAGATTACTTAACACACCTCCAGAAAACCAGCCTGGGCAACCACAAGCAATTCTGGAATCATATCAATGACCTGATCAAGGGCAGCAAGAGTCCTGTCCCATGGAGATTAACGGTCAGCTCACAACTGACCCTTCTCAAATATTGGCTGCCCTTAACAGGCACTTCTCAGACCTCGAGGCCTACAAGACCTGCCTGTCTCCCCAGACTCTCCCCCCTACCTCAGATGAACCACCTCACATGGAAAGACCCCCATTTCACCTGAGACTGGCTAAACTCACTGAAGTACTAAACCTCCTAAGGAACCTGAAACCGAAAGGGTCAGGGGGACCAGACGGTATCAACCCTTGGCTACTCAAGGCAGGAGCTATCGCCTTAGCCTGGCATATAACCATGCTCCTCAATCGATCACTGAGGGAAGGAGCAGTCCCTGACCCGTGGAAACATGCCAATGTTGTCCCTATTCACAAAGGGGGGGGGGCTCAGGGAAAAACTCAACAACTACAGGCCCATCTCCCTCCTCTTATCACTTGCTAAGGTGCAACAAAGAGTCATCTACAATCAACTCAGGGACTATCTGGAAGCTCATCCGCTCCTTGCCCTCTCCCAACATGAATTTAGAACAAACCGTGGTACTGACACTGCCCTCATTAACTTCATGGATGAAGTTCTCAGGGCAGTGGACAAAGGGATACCCACTGGTGCAGTATTTATAGACTTATCCAAGGTGTTCGACCTTGTCGACCACAACTTTCTGCTACAGAATCTGCAAAATATAGGCCTAGACAATCATGCCCTGAAGTGGTTTGGGAGCTATTTATCAGGCAGGGCACAGAGGATTTCATGGAAAGGGACCATGCCTGACCCACTACCCCTAAACCAGGGTGTACCCCAGGGTTCAATTCTAGGCCCCCTCCTGTTTTCCTTGTTTACCTACAACCTGTATACCCACTGCGGGGAGAGCTCAGTTGTGCAGTACGCTGATGATACTCTCATCTTCCAACCCCTGCATGACGTGGTTGCCATAGGCCCTCTACTCCAAAAGGATTTCACTTCACTTCACTAGAGACTTGGCTATGTAAGAACAGAATGATACTAAATGCTGACAAGACCAAGGCAATGCTATTTGGGATAAGATCCCTGGGATTTGACAGGTCCTCATCCCTCTCCTTAACCTCACTCTCTGATAAAACCATTAACGTAGTCCCTTCCCTTAAATACTTAGGCCTCATGTTGGATCAGAATATCACATACAAGGAACACGTGGACCAGGTCACCAGGACCCTACATCGGAAACTTGGCACCCTGTACCGACTCAGGGACCAACTCATCCCTGAATCCAGGCTCTCCATAGCTACCAGCATCCTTCTACCCAGCCTGATCTTTGCGGACCCTATTATACAGGGTATGGTAAACAAGAGATTACAAGGATGCAAACCCTATATAATAAAATAGCTTGTTTCTCAATCTTAGACCACCCGAGATGTCACCACTGTGACACTTTGGCCAATCTTCGTTGGCCCACATTGGTCACCCACCTCCAACACCCCTTGTTGTCCAGGCCTACAAGCTTCTCAAACCCCATGCTCCACCAAGCATTGCCGAGACCATAACCTTCAAACACAACCCAAGGAACCTAAGGACCTCAGATAGAACGCTATTAGAAGTCTCTAGGGTAAGGACAAACGCTGGTGGAAGATCCTTTTTCTCCCAACCAGCCTGCCAATGGAACAAGCTCCTTCCCCAGGTCCAGGCCTCCTCCTCACTCATGAGCTTCCGCACCAGGCTTAAGTCCCATCTGCTGACCTCATGCGCATGCCATTGTCATGGCACTTAAAGCTCTAAGGTACTCCCCTCCTCTCCAACTCCCGTCTCCTAGCTTAACCTTCCTACTACCTGCCTTATACAGACTGCTCGCCAGAGGCCACGTGTAACTCCTGAATAAACTATGTGCAAAGTACTACCAATTGGTTACAGGTCATGTTGATAACCATGCCTG
The DNA here is from genome assembly GCA_016271365.2 of Neoceratodus forsteri. Classification (NCBI taxonomy): domain Eukaryota; kingdom Metazoa; phylum Chordata; order Ceratodontiformes; family Ceratodontidae; genus Neoceratodus; species Neoceratodus forsteri. The sequence continues at coordinate 1,277,398,630 of CM057459.1, read as the reverse complement.
TACCCATGCCTGCATCCACTGCTTTTCTTTTACCGTGTCTGTAAGCCGTGCCTGTATCCACTGCTTTTCTTTTACCATGCCTATAACCATGCCTGTATCCACTATTTTTCTTTACTGTAACCACCTCATGATGTAACTCACAATGCCTCAAATGTTCCTTATGTCCTTGTTCATTCTTATAACTTGTATTGTTATCCCGGGTTGCCCCTGAAAAAGGGACCTTCGGGGCTCAGTGGGCCTACTTGGTCACCATAATTTAATAAATAAATAAATAAACTGGGTATCATCATGGGTGGGGACTCTAACCTCACCCTGGACTATATCCTAGACCATTCCAACTTGAGACCAGAACTGCACAAACATGCAATGGTGGCCCTAAAGAACCTAATAATCCTGCACCAGCTAACAGATGTGTGGAGAGCCCTGCATCCTGCAGATAGGGACTACATGTATTTCTCTGCTGCAAGGGCTATGGCCAGCAGCCTGGATTTCTGGCTTATGTTCCCAGGGCCTCAGTATAACCAGGGCTGCCCCAGCTACAAATATTGCTCAGATATATCTCTCTGATCATGCCCTGGTAACCCTCCGATACCCACTAGGCCTGTCTCAGTCCAAATCTGTATGATGGAGAATGGATCCCCTCTTGCTCCAGAACAAAGACATCCAAACCTGGTTGCTGAAGGAATCTCAACTCTATTTCACAGAGAACCCACAGGGTTCAGCATCCCCAGCTGGGATATAGAAGGGGAATAAGGCAACCATGAGGGGTAAAATTATTAGCAAGGCCTCCTATTGGCGAAAGCAAAGGGAGGAGGAGGTGACAAAACTGGAATATGAACTAGCACATAAAGAAAAACAGTATAAAGATGACCCCAGTCAACTGGCCAAACCACAGCTGATGTATGAACTTACAGCCCTCAGAATAAAACTGAACACCCTAGCTACAAGGAAGGTGGAACTCCAAATTCAACGCACAAAATTTAAGTACTGGGCCAAGGGGGCAAAGAATAGCAGACTCCTAGCTTACCGCCTGCGTAAGCAATAGGCAGAAAGGCATATAGCCCAACTTGCCTATGAAGCTGGAAAAATTCAAACTGTCCCAAAAGCCATTAATGACATCATGCAGACATTCTACAAGAAGCAGTATGCCTCGCACACTAAGTGGGGCCAGACCTTTAGAGAATTTATGGATACACTCAGGCTGCCCAAGCTGACACAAGTACAAAGAGAAACATTAGATGCCCCCCTTATAGTCCGACAGAAAACTACAGCCATGGCCCCCAATAAGACCCTAGGGAGCAATGGGTACCCCGCTGACTACTATAAAGTGGTGGCTATAAGCAGTGGCAACCCCCTGGCTCCATATGCTGGAGAAGGCGTACAAACAAAGGTCTCTACCACCAGCCCTAAGGGAGTCCATCATAATGGTGTTGCCCAAGGAGAGTAAGGACCACATCAACCCAACACACTGTTGCCCCATCTCACTAATTAATGTGGATGTCAAAATATTGGCAAAAGTGCTGGCCTCCATTCTGGAACACTTACTACCGGGCATGATACATCCAGCTCAAGTGGGCTTCATAAAAGGTCAGGCAAGTGCTGACCATATGAGGTCCTTAGTCACCCTCATTTAGAAGGCAAGAGGCCTCCCAACACTGGCAGCAGCCCTAACTGTAGACTTCCAGAAAGCCTTTGACTCCATAGAGTGTGAATACCTACACCACGTGCTGAAGGAGGGCAACTTTGGGACTGGTTTCTGTGGTTGGATCTGTACCCTATACATAGTCCCTATGGCCAGGCTACTAATGAATGACACCCTCTCAGACCCCTTTCAATTATATAGAGGCATAAGGCAAGGTTGCCCCTCTCCCCCTGTTATATGTACTGGCTATAGAGCCATTGTCACAGGTCCTCAGAATGCACCTCTGGGATAAAAGGAATAAAGATGGTGGAGGAGGAGTACAGCACCAAACTCTACGCTGATGATTGTCTTATTTTAACAGAAGACATAGGTGCCAGTTTACCAGCAATACTGGGGATCTTAAAGAACTTTGCAGCACTCTTAGGCCTGTAAATAAATATAAACAAATCTGAGATTATCAGGTCCACAATAAAGCAGAGCTCAGGCCATCCCTGGTAAAAAAAATTCCAGACGTTTAAATGTCTGATACCAAGCTGCATTTATTTGCTAAAAAGCCAACCAGCACCTGGTGGCAGCGCCAGATTCTGGTTGGCATTTTTTAGCAAATAAATGCATCTTGGTATTGTGGACCTGCTAAAGAATTTTACGTGGTGAAGCTTGGCTGGTCAGTCCTGTTGCCATTCTCCTTGCTGTTGTGAATACGAGATTATGCCTCTAAATGATATTCTGACCCCCCTCCAGTGTGATAGCTGCAGGATTTCCAATAGCACAGGGTGGCATAAAATATCTGGGAATTAAAATATCCAACAGAGTTAGTAGACTAGTAACAGACAACCTTACCCTCTCTATTAATACCATTTGGCAGGAGACAGAAAGATGAGCACTGCTTAACCTTTCCCTAATGGGTAAAATAGAAGCCATCAAGACGATGGCAGCCCCTAGGATCTACTACTTACTGTCACATTTACCAGTAGAAATTCCTAAAGTCTGGTTTGACAAAATAAACACAATCATCAAAAAATTTGTCTGGGGCATGTGCAGGGCTAGGTTTAGCTGGGGAAAATTATTGGCTCACAGAGATAGGGGAGGATAGAACATGCCGTGCTTTCACCACTTTGTTATTACTTGCAATGTGGCCACTTTGATCAGAATGTTTAGAGAAGCTAGTCAGGAATGCCAGGCCTGGGCACAAATGGAGACCTCAATCTTAGAGGGAGCACACCCAGCAGTATATTTTCCCTCTCCCTGTACCAAAACTATTTGCATCCTGGCTTGCTATTAAGGCAGCACATTCAGCTGTTCAGAGGATGGGGAAACTAGCAACCATATGTACGCAACCTGGGAATTATACACAATTAAGATGCAACCCCACCCTCCAGATAGATAAAAAGAACATAATGAGGAATTCCTGGAAAACTAAGACTATTAATTAAGTAGGGGACTTGGTAGATCTGAATACTGGAGAGCTGCTCTCATTCCAAGACCTGAAGGATAAATATGGTTTACCTATTTCTGACCACTGGAAATTTCTCCAAATACAGAGCATGTACTTAACCTGGCAAAGAAGTAAAAGCAATTGTCAACCATACAGCAAAGGTAAAGTGCACACTCCCCCAGCCCATCCCCATAGCTAATTGGCTACAGAGGCCTAAGGGCCTAGCTGGCTGAATGCAGGCCATGATAAAAAGTTTAATACCAAACCAAACCATGAAAACCAGAATAAAATGGCAGACACTGCTGGGCAGAATTGTAACCGTGAAGGAGTGGGTATGGTGTTGGAGAAAGGCTCAGAAGGCCTGCAAAGATCCAAAGAGCCTGTTAATACAAAAGAAAATCCTACACATGTGGTACCAGACCCCCACACTCTTGAAAAGAATGGGCCTACTTCACACACACCAGTGCTGGAGGTGTAATGGGGTCAATGCTAACCTTCTCAACATACTCTGGGACTCCCCTGACATACAGCCATTCTGAGCCACGGTGGTGAAGGAATGTACCATTATCATAGGTACCATCATTCCTTGCCAACCAGCCCTCCTTCTGTTGGGACTCCAGGCCCCAAATGGGCACTTGAAAACCCCTCAACTGCAATAGTTGGTGCAGGCCTCAGTAGAAGCCAAGAGACTGCTCCTGGTGAGGTGGAGGGCAACATATATTCCAGGGGTAGTGGAGTGGTACAACGCTCTAGAGGTCTTGGTGATCAATTCCAGACTGCTGTACTATTCACAACAGAACCAACCATGATATTATTTGGTCTGGGTCACATATCTGAGACACATAACCTCCAGAAGCCAGACTAATACAGCAGACTGGAGAAAAGACCTGATGAAACCACCCTGAAGGGAAAATTAATGAAGGCTAAGGCCTGGAGAATTAAATGTGTATATGTCTCACTTGCTAGCCAGGAAGAGAAAGCAGAGACGTATACAAGCAGAAATGCGTGGTTGCTGTGGGAAATCACTGTTTGGGACAGATTAAGAAAATCACAGTGAACACTGTTCATGAGCTGAGGTCCCAAAATGCCTGTGTTGACAATCTGCTGTAAAAAATCTCCAAACTAATTACATTACAGGTGTGCGTTGCAGTTTCTACGCACGCTCGTGACTTCACCAGTTTTTTTAATATTTTCACTGCAGATTTTCAACACTGCCATTTTTTACACCTCCCCATGAACAGTACAGCTGTCATTTTTCACATCCTGTTCAGAATGTGTTTTTGCACCTGTGGTGCCAAATGGCTTAGTCGCTGTGCAAAATCAGCTTCGTTAACAAACTGATATTGCCACTGTTCATGAGGTGGGGCCACAAAAAATCATGTTGAAAATTTGGAGTGAAAATACCAATGAACGCCTGAGGCGTTAGGGTTTCCAACCATAATGCCCCACTCTGTAGAGACTGACAGGCATCAGGGGTGTGACTTGGGATTGTTGCCTGTAATGCTCATACCATTCCACCCCCACCCACACCCTGCAGCCAGTGAGAGGCATTGAAGTGTGCCTTGGACTCTACAGCCCTAAAGTTCACCCCATTCTACTATACAGCACCCATCTCACTGTATTTCCTGATGGAATGGGGTGAACATAAGGGCCAAAGACCCCAAGGCACACTGTGACACTTGTCGGTGTTTGCAAGGTAGGGTGTGGTGAAATGGCATGGCCGTTATGCCTGATGACCCAAAGGCATACCCCAATGCCTGTCAGTATCTGCAGGGTGGTGGTGGTGGGGTTGGCTTCAGTTCAATACTTTACTGCCATTCCTATTATGCAGCTCTGTAACTCGTACACTACCAATGCCAATGCCAGCTTGCAAACATTCGGCATTGACAAATGCTTGTTGTTGTTAGTATCTCACTCCCCATTGTGTACTCTTCCCCTGGGTTTTTGTTTCCCAGGTGCATTACATTGCACTTCTGTGCGTTGAATCTAAGCTGCCACACATTTGACCATTCCTCCAACCTTGCCAAGTCCCTTCTCATCCTTTCCACCCCACCTTGTGTATCAACCCTGTTGCAGGTCTTTGTGTCATCTGCAAAGAGACATACTTTTCCTTCTTGTCCCTCTGCAATGTCACTTACCATATAAAGACATTAAAGAGGACCGGTCCCAGTACTGAACCCTGCACTACCCCACTAGAACCTCCTTTTCTTCGGAGTGGACTCCATTTACTATTATCCTCTGCATCCTGTTGTCCAGCCACTTTTTTACCCAGGCTACCACCTTGGGACCCACTCCCAAAGGTGGCTAACTTGTTTATTAATCTTTTGTGTGGGACTGTGTCAGATGCCTTGCTAAGGTCTAGGTAGGCCATGTCCACAGCCCCTCCCTGGTCTACTACTTTCGTCACCCAGTCAAAGAAATCTATTAGATTCATCTAACAAGACCTTCCCACTGTGAATCCATGCTGCCTTGGGTCCTGTGCCCCGCGCTGACCTCTAGGTACTCAGTAATTCTTTCCTTCAGAAGTGATTCCATAATTTTCCCTACCACTGAGGTCAAATTAACAGGTCTGTATTTCCTGCCTCTGCCTTGCTCCCACTTTTGTGAAGTAGAATCACATCCATCCTCCTCCAATCCTCAGGTACCACACCATCTACCCATGATTTGTTAAAGAGGGTATTCAGTGGTGTCACTAGTCCTCTCCTTAGTTCTTTAAGAATTCTGGAGTGAATCCTGTCATGTCCCATTGATTTGTCCACCTTCAGTGTTCAGAGTTCTTTCAGAACCCTTTCTAACAAGCCTTTGGTATGGCCCCACCTGTGTTGCATATAGTCCTGGGACACTCATCATAAAAAAGGACACTGAAGCAACGCAGGTCCATCAAAATTGTCAGAGGTATGGGGGACAAAAGCAATGAAGACAGGCTGGTGGTCCCTAATATGTTCCCTGCTGGAGAAAAGGAGACTGAGATGGACATGATCTCTGTCTTCCACATACCCAAGGATATCAGCATGATCAAACAGACACATATTTTTAATCTAGTATCCTTCAGCAGGACACAGGGACACACCTAGAAGGTTAGAGGAGGTAAATTTTGAAGTACCTTTAGGGCGCAGTTCTCCTCTGAGAGGGTGGTGATCTTACCTTACCTACCAAAAAAGACAGTGAATATGATGTCAGTCTAGGCCTTCAAAGTATGGTTAAACAAATTTCACTGGGTGGGTGAGGAGGAGAAGGAGCCCCCTATAAGGGGTAAAGAGGACCAGTGAGGATCATCAGGAGTGTCATCAAGGCCTGCACCCTTTGTGACCAGACCATCAAGGAAGCCTGCTGAATCCATGTGGAAAATAACCAATGGATGTTGCACAGCTCAGCTCAATACAAATGTATTGAGCCGAGCAGTGTGGTGCCGCACTTTCATACCAAATGGACCCGCACAGCGTCTGACATGTCTGAAGATTGCAGACTTTTACAAAATTAAATACTTTAAGTTCTGATGGCATAACAATGTTGCAATATTGATAAAAAGCCTAATCGGGGGTAAAGCTTTGGGGGTGGGGGTTTCTACTTAAATGACTGTATTCCTTTAAATATTTAGGGCTCAAGCTACATAGCTAGCTGGGATACACTCAAACTGAACATATCCCAGCTGCACCACTGTGCACCCTGATGCTGGTCTGTAATGGACGGCATCTACACCCCTGTCCAGCAAGCACCAGTGATGTGTAGCCACCCACTGGGACAGAGGAGGCAATGATGGGAAGAGCTGGTCCAATTCCCCGTGCTCAATCTCTCGAGCAACAGAGAGGCTGCATTCCAGTAACTGAATAAGTACACCATGGACAGAAAAAAAAAAAAATCAGTTTATTCATGCGAGAAAACATAAAGTGTGGCACTAGAAACCCAGCTCTTTAGGTCTTCTGGTGCAACCTTTCAACTAAGGGTCATGCCAGAAGACCCAAACCGCTGCTAATTTGGGTCCACTACCAACACCACAGTTTTAGCCGGGTTCAACTGCAGCCAGCTAGCATTCATCCAGTCCTGGATCTCATAGAGGCAGTTGTTAAATAATAAGAGGACATCTCCTCGTTCTGGTACAAAAGACATGTACAGCTGAGTATTACAGGTATCTGCATAGCAGTGAAAACGTAAACCATACCATCTAATAATGTCTCCCAATTAGAGGTGGGCAAAGTGGCCAAAATCTGCAGAGCAATTTGCATATTAAGGCATAATCCACAACGCAAGCGGAGTACTTTGCCTTATACTTATGAATGCAAAGTCCATTGGAATCAATGACTTCATGTTACTCCACCTTTGCCCAACCACTTCTACACTAGTTTTAATGTGAAGTACATTAAAATCAATGTACTTCACATTGCTTCACCTTGTTTGTGAGCTCTAAGGCGAATTTTGCAGTGATTCATGGGATTGCAGGTCGTATGGACTCTAGATTGTTATGCACAGCCTCAGTTCTGTGTAGTGTGTGTGAGTAATGGTAGCTGGAGACAGTTTGCTTTTAGAGCTCTGAGATTCAAACCCTCTAAAAACCATTCAAAAAGCCTTTTTGAGCCATTTTCTTTCTCAAAATTTAGTACATGGCTTGTAGGATACCCTCCTGTGCTCATATCATCGAGTGTTTATTGTTTTTGTGTGGGTTTTGAATGTTAATTTAGAACATTCAGTCTGTTTACTGACAGACAGTGTTGAAATATGCTTGGGGGAGGGGCATATCCATGGTGAAGGTAGATTAACTGGTAGAAAGGCAATATTTCTGTTTTGGTTATATGTTTGTTGCATAACTGTGTTCATATATATACAGTAATACTTTCAGTAATTTTTGACATTTTTTTTGCTGATTGTTGTGGTGCAGTGCATAATTTCAGTTTTTTTAAAAGATTTGGTTATATTACTGAAGTTTTCAATTTGCTGTGCGTTAACTGTAGTGTGTATGTGAGTGTGTGTGTAACGCATGCCATCAAGTCAGACACATTTTATTGTGCCACACAGTAATTGCAGCACTGTAAGCCAGTTATCCATCTGCATTATTTTGTACTGCTTTAGTAATGGACTGCTACTGCAGTGCACCGCCCCCTCCCCCCAAATGGCAAAAGGCATTCTTTTCCAGTTTTGGATTTGTGAGCACTGGTTAAGGTGTTGTTGTGCCTTTACGCCTGCATCTCTTGAGTGTGCAGAACAATCTTAATCTGTCTGTGCATTTGCATCTGTTTAGTGCCCAGTCTCCATCTGCAAGCCACAGTTGTTGTTTTTTGGCTTCCCATCCACCATAAATTTTAGAAATCTTAATTTGTTGTGAATTTTCCCAAAAAATGCCTGCAAAGAGATGTGCATGCAAAGATGCTTCTGGCCATGGCACTGCTGCCAGTGGTGAGAGTGGCCATAGGCCTGGTAGTAGTACGCAGCAGAAGTGCATAGTTGATGCCAGTATAGGGATTTCTCCAACAATGTTTTTCACAGTGCAATCAGTAGTTTTAGTCATGATTGGAGATGCTGTTGCCCCTGCTGGTGGTAGTGAAATTGCTGATGGCATGAGTATTACCCCATGTTCAACCTGTGCCAATAGTAACATGTTAACTGGTTTCCCAAATACTGTGGCGTCTAAAGGCGTGACCGTGAGTCAGAGTATAGTAGATGTCACACTCCCCGACGTCCTCATCCCCAACCCTTCATTGCTTGAACGTGATTCTGATGCTGATGAAGAGTCATCGCAATCTCACGTTTCCAGAGCTGTTGATGAGGTCTTGCCTGTGCCATCCAGTAATTCACTTCCTGCCTGCCTGAAGCATGTGACCTAGACTGTGTAAGCCATGTGATGTGTGTGGGCTGCCTGCAAATTCTCTCTCCGCTTTTAAAGTGAAGTAAGGCAGAGTGAGCAACGCACAGTCATTATCATCATTATTACAAGGCGAAGTGGTGAAGCAGTGGTTTTCAATGGGCACTTCATGTAGCCGGGGAGTAATGAGAAATGGGCTGCTTTGAGTCCACTTCTCGGGTGGAATTTAACTTTGTTGCATCTCTACTCCCAATGGCAGCATATACACTGCAAACAACATCGGTGACAGAATGGAGCCCTGCGGTAGCCCTGTTTGATTACAAGAACAATTATGACCCCTTGCATCCAACGTCTTAATTACATAATTGATTGGGGGAAAAAACTAACAGATTTACAGTCCATCTGATTTTTTTAAATGTGGGATTCTGAAGGCAGATTTAATTTTACCTGCACTTATTCTGCTGCTGATATAGGTTTGTGCCTGCCTCATATGTTGATTATCTGCACCTTACAAGATCTCTAATCTCTCATCCCCAACACCAATCACAGAACTATCCCTATTAACCATTCTACTTTTATCCTGTTATGTGACCCTTACTACCCTAAACTTAAATTGTTGCAGATGTATGTTGTTTTTCTAACCAGATATGCTAACATCACTATTGTAGTTGTGTACCATCCTTTCTCACATTTAAAGCACATGAACATTCTCATAGGAGTATGAGAAGGCCTGATAGCCTGGATTGGCTTGTGATTAGAGAATAGAATGCAAAGAGTGCAAATATGGGGCTATTTCTCTGATCGGGGAGGTGTGTGAAGTGGGGTCCCACAGGGTTCAATACTGGGACCCTTTTTTTCAATCTTTTTGTCTCTACAATGCTTGTCTCTGGTGGAATGTGGCTCTGCAAATATGCAGATGACATGAAGGTGGGCTCAGTAGTAAATGATGCAGCGTCTATACAAAATTTACAGAAACAATTAAAAAAATCTGGAAAACTGGGCTAACAAACATAAATTAAGGTTTAATGAGAACAAGTGCAAAGTTATGCATTTTGGCTATAATAACATCCATGCACATTACATAATAAACAATAAAATTATTGCACATACTGATAATGAAAAGGATTTGGGAGTTATTTCTAGTGCAGTGACTTCTGACAAACATAATAATGATGCAACTAAACAGGTACATACAATTATTGGGAATATTCTTAGAAACATCAGAAGTAGGAGGGAGGAGGTGTTGGTGCCCCTGTATAGGTCTCTTGTCAGGCCCATACTAGAATATGGTGCCCCTTTTTGTGCACTACAAAGTGTTGCCAGAGCAAACAGGTTGAAAGAGTACAAAGGTTAACAAAACGTGTTTAAATTAAAAGACAAACTGTATAAAGTTAGGCGTCGGGAGTTGGGAGTTTTCTCTGTGGCATATAGTAAAATTAGAGGGGAACTGTTTTGTTTTCAAGGCATTAACTGATGACATGCTTTGGGAATCAGCAGGGTTATGCAGAAGAGAAAGCCTTGAAAGAGCAACTAGGGCACATCCATTTCAGCTTAAAGGGGAACAGTACAGAACTGTTAAAAGGAGTAGGTGGTTTAACCAAAGAATTGTAGGTATATGGAATTCACTTTCAAAAGTAGTGGTTACTGCAAATAACTTATCTGCCTTCAAGTGTTTGCTGTACCAGCATTTGGGAAACAAGAAATGGAAATTTTCTCACTAATATTGGCAAGTCCTTAAATGGCTTGTAATCATACCTGTGAACCTATATCTTGTGACTATTTGTATAGATAAGATGCTTTCCTTATCAATGTAATTTAATTTTGCATTGACATTTACTGCCACATAACAAACACTTCTACTATTTTACATTGCCACACAGAACTCTCTCGAAACTTAGGTGCTCCACATCAAGTAGGCTGTCTGGCTTACATTTGTTTATGCAGTAGTTTCTGGCATTTATCAGGCACTAAAACATTGCATAAAACATGCAAAAAAAGAGGCACAGTGCAGGGGTGTATGTATCACATCTGACATGTGGACAAGTGCAACACATGGACATTTGTCTCTCACTGAAGACTGATTCACATTCAGAATTTAATCTACAACGGAATGGCAATACTTGCTGTGCTGTAAAGTTGGAGAACATACTGCAGTGTGAATACTGTTTGCAGTACTCAGTACTCAGAGAAACAGTGGCATGAATGGATGGTAGTACATAGTGTACAGATGGGAATGAGTGACAGGTAATGAGTGTAAGCTGCTTAACACTTGCAGTGACAATGACAATGCTGAAAATGAAAATATTGCCCACTTTTTTGAATATACTGTGACCGGATCCTTGGAAACCTACCCTAAATAGTGAGAGGCCCAGTCAGGGTTCAGGAGATAATATACAGTCCAGTCCAAATATGTAGAACATGATATAAAATTCTGGTGAACATTAAAAACCTATGTGAAATCACAAGTCACTGTAAAAGGAACAGATTACCTGTGGGAGAGTCCACTGGGAGAGACTCTGGAACCCAGTTTCTGACACGATCACTTATCCACTTCTCAGCACTGGACCCATGCCAGTTATCACTTTACAAATGTTGCCTCTTTTTCTATTACAGAGGGCAGTCAGTAGAGGAAGTCTTTTAGAGGGGATAGTCAGTAGAGAAAGTCTTTCAAAAAGGACAGTCAGTACAGAAGGTCTTTTAGAATGGATGGTCAGCAGAGAACATCTTTAAGAAAGGACAGTCAGTAGAGAAAGTCTTTAAACAGTGAGTTGTAGGCATAGCACACAAAACCTGATTTGGCAAGTAGTCTGAGTATCAGATGTACACTTTATACTCCCTCTGAGGCTGTGGCACAGCATTTATAATTTCTTGAATAAGAGTAAGCATAAAGATTATATAAAGGCTTCCTCACCAAAATACTATGGGATACTAGCTGTCAATCCAAAACTTGCAATATTTACCTGAAACATCTTTAGGAACAAATGGTATCCATGTGGAACATAGAGGGTTCCTGACACTAAGAGATGTCCTGGTGCTCAGAGCTGGAATAGTGGCTCAATGGAAAATACAGCTTTCCCTTCCCCCACACTGAGACTCCCCCAAAGTCAGCTGACCTGTGAAGGGCACCCATTCTCCTAGACCTGAGGCCTTACATATTAATGCTACCCAAAGGTGCTCTGCTGGAAAGTGGTCAAACAACCTAGCACTTTACCTGCATCATCTGCATGTGGCCCTGGATTAATATTCCTGGAGACCCTCCTGGATGAGGAGAGCAGGCTTCCAACCCCACCATTGAACTTACAGCAGTTATCAGTTATAGTCCAACACAGTGCACTGTGGTGTCTTTCCTGGTGACAGGAGAACTGTGAGCCAATCTGGGACTCAAAATGTGGAGCTACCTCAAGCCCAGCAGCCCACATACTGTAAGGATGCCTACACCAGGCACATGCCTGGCTGCACTGAAACTCAGACTAGAATTCAAACCCAGAACCTATAAGAAATGACAGGGCCCCTTACTTATTCTCATTCCTGAATTAAACCAACAGTCTTACCTTGCAAAAAGGAAAATCAAGAGCCTGGCCCTAACCCCAAATTTGGAAAGGGGGTTACAACACATTAAAATTTAGTTGTCTTCAAGCTTCAGACAAGAACTAGGGCATCAATAATCTTTATTGCAAGAACACAAAGAATAACATGCCACTACCGCAGGTCTGCCAGGGTAGCATTCACTGTTTGGCAGATACAGCAGAAACAGAAAGTGCCTCAGAAATCCTTGGTATGTATTTCATTTTTGTTGACTGAGCAAGGAGGGGTACACAATTCTACCTATTTTCAGCCTTGTCGGGGGCCAGAGAGATACAAATAGAAGCCAATGGAAATTGAGCCAGAATAAAGGTGGTGGTAATTTTAGTGAATGGGGGCAATTTGACCAGGACACCAGGGGAACTCCTCTTCTCTTTTCAAGGACTGCCATAGGATCTTTAATGTCCACATGTACAACCCCAATTACAGGCATATGGGACCTCAGTTTAATATCTCATCTGAAAGAAGGTATCTCAGCAATACGGCATTGCCCCCTCATGCAGCTCTACAGTATCAGTATGGGATTATACCCCAAGTTCCTGGTGTGGGGCTAGAACCCACAACCAACTGATCTTCCAGCCTCAGAGGTGAGTGTGCAACCTGCTGAATTACTGACATAGTGTTGTATGTGACCACTGGGTGGAACTCAGTGTATTACATGGTACAGTTAAATGAATGGTGCAGAAAAAGAAGGCCCTACTTGTAATTGTCATGTCACATCACATCACATTGGTGTAATTAAGAACCATTGAATGGTTGATGATGGACTAACAACAATACAATCCTTAATCCTTTTGCCAGTGTTCCTCATGACCTTTACAGCAGTGCCTCTATAAGTGTGGTCATTATTTACAATGGTACTGTAAGTATTCTCCTCAGCTTTACCACTGACATCATTCACAAAGAAAGCTGATTTTCTGAGTTGATGGCACTGGCTCATATTTTTAAGGAAAAGTTCCACCTACAGTATGACACGGTCTTGGCAATATGATAAGGCAATGAGAAATGTTCCAAGATGCCCTTAGTCCTGTCAGGACTACGCCAAAGTGTTCTACGTCTGGAGGAGACTTCCAACATGGAAGAAGTCCAAACACTGAAGTAAGGAAGGCTGAACATCTAAGGGGAAACAATCATAATTTATTCCATCAACCAAGATACAGTTAATGTTTTGTGGCACTGCCACTTCATCAAGAACCATGGTGGTGTCTTACATTTTAAGACTGCTTCACTTCTCTGGAACAAAATGTCCTGGAAAGACTTTTAATCATTGCCCAGCATTGCCTGACTCTCTCAAGATTTTAAAAATTGTAAAAATCTAAATACTGACTGCAACAGTTCATGTGCGGACAGATCAGTATGTAAATCCTTTTGTAACATGGCAATAAATACATCTGAAAATACAAGGTAATCATTGGTCAAAATGCAGTATGTGATGGCAAACTAGTGGGGATTCATTCCCTGGTAATGTCTGCTAGTGTAGTACATGTATGTCATCGATGTACAGGTCAGGAAGCATAGGAAAAACCGGGAGCAGTTGTAGAATTCGCAAAACATATTTATTTGTACTAGCAGTAACATAAAAAAAGAAACTTGTTCCATATAACCATTTACAAAGGCAGAATACATAGAGAAGCACCATCAGAGTTTTTCTTCAATCTCTGTGTCCCTGTTGCAAGCAATTGCATCTCTGTCTTATAAGTCCTTGTGACTCCCCTTCTGAACAAGCATCCTGTTTTTTCTAAAATGTTCTAGTATATTTCAGGCAGCTGCAGGCAGGAACACAATGTCCCAGAACTGAGGCCCCATATCCACAGCTTTTGTAAAAGGCTTAAAAATTACTCTCAGGTAACCTCTTGAGTTTCCAATAGCTTTTTGCAATCATTTCAAACGATAAATATATAAATTTCAATAGAAGCACTATATATTTTCTAAATAAAGGGATCCCAATATCAGTTACATTTCCATGCAATAATTTGCATATAGGGATCAGTGCTGGGACCGGTCCTATTCAACATCTTCATCAGTGACATTGCACAGGATATAGAAGGCAGAATTTCACTGTTCGCTGATGACACAAACCTCTGTAACAGAGTAGACACACCAGACGGTGTAGACAGAATGAGAAGGACCTGCAGAAACTTGAAGAATGGTCAAGGGTTTGGCAGTTGAAATTCAATGCAAAGAAGTGCAAGATAATGCATATGGGGCACAAAACCCTGGCACAATATATCAGTTGGGGGTGAGGATAGCATACACCAAGCAGGAAAGGGATCTTGGGGTTGTCATCTCTGATGACCTCAAAGTAGGAAACAGTGTGACAAGGCATCAGGTAAAGCAAATAGGATGCTGGGATGTATAGGCAGGGGCATCACCAGCAGGAAAAGGAGGTCATAATTCCACTATACAAGACACTAGTGAGGCCCCACCTGAGTACAGTGTACAGTTCTGGAGACCATACCTACGTAAGGACATAGACAGAGTAGAGAAGGTCAGAGGAGGGCAACAAAGATGGTGCATGGGTTGCATCACAAGTCCTATGAAGACAGGTTGAAGGAACTGAACATGTACTCCTGGAGGAGAGGAGGAGAGGGATATGATAGAGACATACAAGTATCTTACAGGGAGGAACAGGTGCAGGAAAACACTATTTTAAGCGAAAAAGATGTTTCAGGACTAGAGGGCATGGGATGAAGTTGGAGGAGGGACGATTCAGAGGAAACATGAGAAAGAATTTCTTCACAGAACGGGTGGTGGACAAGTGGAACACCCTGCCAGAGGAAGTGGTGGGGCTGAAACAATCACGGATTTAAGAATGCATGGGATAGACATAAAGGAATTCTAGAGGTCAGGGGTAAGGGGAAATAGACTTCTAGGAAAACAAACTGAACTTACAAGCTCAAATGGGCAGACTAGGTGGGCCATAGGCCCTTATCTGCCGACACTGTCTATGTATCTATGTATCTATGTATTTTTATACCAGCAGATATGCAAGGGAGGAAAAGACAGAACAGCAAGGAAAGACAGAGAGACAGTAAGAGGCAAAGAATTGCGAGACTGTCGGGGTGATCAAATCCTAGGTTTCACAGGAAAATTTGGTTGTGCAACCAGACAGAGAAGAGACAGAAAAGGAGAGAATAGAACAGATCCCTGCATTCAAACTCTCCATAACAACTGAGACAGGGTCCTATTCCACCCTGTCACATACACCCATCTCCTTAAGAGAAAACTTGTTTTATCAGACAGGTTTCCAAAACTTTCTATTAATTCTATATGAACATTAGCTTCTAATGTTCAGAAATTAAGCACATGTGCAGTATCCCTTTTTTTATAACAGTACAGCAAGCAGTAAAGTTTAAACTCTTACATTTGGTTTTCAACCTTCAGAACCCTCAATTCCTGATCCATATTTTGACAGAAAATCAGCATTGCTATTCTCTTTACCAGATTTGTGTATCACATTGAATTTAAATGGCTGTAGTGCAGGTACCACCTTGTGATTCTGGAATTTTTATCTTTCATTTGGTTAAGCAAACAGAGAGGATTGTGATCTGTTATAAGTACAAAGTCAGTTCCTAGCAAATAAAACTTAAGGGACTCCATGGCTCACTTTGCTGCTAAACATTTCTTTTCAATGGTGGAGTACCTTTTCTCTCTGTCATGCAACTTCCTACTTATGTACAGAACAGGATGTTCTGTCCCATCTATATTCTGACTCAGGACTGCACCTAGGCCTACCTCTGATGCATCTGTTTGTAACAAAAGGGCACACATATAAGATGATATAGATTGTTTCTGAGCTGGGTTATCTTCCCATGTTTCTTTATCACATCTAGTGGCCTTCTTGGCTGCCTACTATACAACATTTCAGATGGTGAAAACCCTGTTGATGCCTGTGGCATTTCTCTGTAAGTAAAAAGTAGGTAAGGCAAGTATTGGTCTCAATCTTTCCCTTCCCCTTTTATAAACCTTTTTAAATTGTGTTTTAGGGTTTTGGTTAAAATGCTCAACAAGACTGCCTGTCTGAGGGTGATAGGGGGAGGTTCTTATGGCCGTGATACCTAGTAGTCTGTACAGCTCCTTAAGTAATGCAGCACCAAAATTACTACCCTGATCAGTAATAATTTCTTTAAGTATTCCCACTCTGCTGAAAATGTTTGCTCTGCTACCACTTTTGAAGCTGTGACAGTATGAACTGGACTGCTTCTGGGTATCAAGTAGCATAGCTGCATACTGCCAGGATAACTCTATTACCTTTTTTACTTTTGTCTAAAGGACCAACCACATCTATTGCAATTCTATCAAAAGACACATATCTCAAGGGTGGGGGCACCAGGGGCTCTTTGTCTTTTCTAGTGACTGGAGCTACTTTCTGACACTCAGCACAGGAATTCAATAGGTAGCAACATCTTCATGAATTCCAGTACAGTAAAATCTATACAGCAATCTGGCAAGGGTGCGATCCCTTCCTGAGTGACCAGCTATAGGACTTTCATGTGCTATCTGTAACAACTCTGTTCTATACCTCTGTGGTATAACCAATGGCTCTGTCTGTTCCTGTGTCTGAGGTTTAACCCAAACTCTGTACAGTAACCCATTCCATTTTTTAAACATTGGTCAACCCTGTTTTGGTTTCACCCCCAGCTGCTTAAAACAACCCTGGAGAGAAACATCATTAGCTTGCTGTGAAAGAAAATCACAGTCAGTTATCAGCTTAGTTTCAGCATTTTCATATGTTAACCCCTTATGTGCATCAGTCATTTGTTGCCACAGTTTCTTCAGGCATCATCTTTCTTTCCTGGATTTCCAGATCTTGGAGTTGTGCTCAAACAAGTCTGAATCAAAATCAATGAAAGGAAAAGAGTCCACACCATCTGAAATTTTCATTGCTTGAGCTCTTGTCACCACAGCTGCTGAAACATCATGATTTACTCCCTCTTTGATTAACTCAGTAAATCCTGGAAAGTCATTTCCAATAATCACAGGTATCAGTAACTTAGGTACTATCCCCACTTTCATTTGGTGCGACACATCCTTAATGGTCAGAGTAACTTGAGTGGTAGAATAGTATCGAGTGTCCCCATGGATGCAGATGACACCAGTACCTGGTCCTTTTGCCAGTGTTTTCCCAGCACTTCAGCATGCACTAGGGTCTGTCTGCTTCCCAAATCAATGAGTCCCATTACAGTCTTATCCTCCACCTTCACATCTGTTAAGTACTTGCCCCAATTTGCCAAGGATAGATCTGCTCCAGTATCACTATTCTTATGGCAATTTCTTGCAATATGATCTGGCTTATTACAGTTATAGCAAATAACATCATTGGGCCTAGATTGGTTACCCCCACCAGAGTTCTTATCAGACTTGGAGTTTAAATGGGAAAAAGAGTGTCTTACCAGTGCTTTGCTGTTACTTCACTGCTGTGGCATCTGTCTGGCCATTTGGTAGTCCTCAGCCAAAGAAATAGCCTTTTTCCCACTTTCTGGTGAGTGGTTCTTTACCCAAAGCTGCACATCTGTAGGCAGGATGTTGATGAATTGCTCCATGGCAAATGTGTCGATGATCTGTGGGACTGTTTTGCCCTCTGGTTGGAACCATTTTATCAGGAGTTTTCTGAGTTGGGTGAAGGCTTCTCACAGATTGTCGACTGAGTTGTACTTCAGAGATTGAAATCTCTTCCTGTAGGTCTCTCCTGAGATGTCATACCTTTTCAGGATTTCACTTTTCACCAGGTCATAGTTTTCTGACTGTGCAGTGTCTATATTGCTGTAGGCAAGTTGGGCTTTCCCTGTCAGGTAGGGTACCAGTCTCGTCCATTGCTGCATTGGCCATTGGCATGCTGTGGCAACTCTTTCAAACATTGTCAGGTGTGCCTTGATATCATCCAAGGAACATCTATCATCCTAATGGACCTTGAGCAATTGTGCGGTCAGTGTCACTGCCACCAGCGTGTCCCAATGTGATCGGGCATGTTGAAAAGTGTATTTTAGTGCCGTACATGTCAGGATCTCGTAGTTCCCCCACTGTGCTCACCCGATGCAAGACAGTCACGCTTGCCACCAGTCTTCTCCTTCCCCCAAAACATTCTGTTTTTGATTGCCATATTACTTTTCTGGGTTTAAAATGTATAGAAAATCTGGAGTTGTAATTTTGTGTTGTCCGATGCAAATCGCAGAACAGCGACCATAATGTAACATGGCCATGAATGAACTGAAAAACTCTCAATGTGAGGTAGCAACGGAGAACAAAACATTAGAACTGTTCATCAGAAGTGGTCATTTTTTATGTTTATCTATGTTTTCCTACTTAAAGTAATGTTTGTAGGTGTTATACAGTGTGAGGCACAGCATTAATGTATGTGCACTATGCAGCATGCATTCACACATTTCCAGATGGATACAGCCTTTGAAAGGGATAGACATCAAGCTTGTTTTTTCAACTAAATTACTGTTTCTGCTCACCTTTCTTTCATTGTAACTTAAACACTTTGTAAACATTACTTACCTTGCACTTGGCATGTTATAACTGCATTAAGCCACTCAAAAGGAGGCTTCTACTAGGGAATTAATGCAAGGTTGGGTGTTTGGTGCATGAGGCTCCCCCCAACCATGCATTAATTCCCTAGTAGAAGCTTTCTTTCTCGTGGCTTAATGCTTACTAGGAAAACATAAATAAATGTCAAAAATTCCTACTTCTGATGAACAGTTCTAATGTTTTGCCCTCCGTTGCTACCTCACATTGATGGTTTTTTAGTTCATTCATGGCTGTGCTGCATTATGGTCGCTGCTCTGTGATTTGCATAGGGCGACACAAAATTACAACTCCAGATTTTCTATACATTTTAAATGCAGAAAAGTAATATGGGGCTGAAAAACAGAATGTCTGAAGGGGAGAAGAAGGCTGGTGGCAAGCACGCCTGTCTGACAGTGGGTGAGCTCAGCGACAGAACTACGACATCTTGACATGTACAGCACTAAAATACACTTTTCAATGTGCCTAATCACAGTGCAAGGTAAAAGTGTTTAGTTGTGGCAGCCTCACATAGGGACATACCAGTGGCAGTGACACTAACCACAAGATTGTTCGAGGGCTGTTAGGTGGGTGGGTGGAGACTATCCGAATCTGGAAATCTGAGACCTGGACTGGAGAAGGA
Organism: Neoceratodus forsteri; assembly: GCA_016271365.2. Taxonomy (NCBI): domain Eukaryota; kingdom Metazoa; phylum Chordata; order Ceratodontiformes; family Ceratodontidae; genus Neoceratodus; species Neoceratodus forsteri. Next base: position 1,277,379,027 of record CM057459.1, on the reverse strand, counting down.
CACATTGATTGCCCCAATTGTACAAGGTCCATCATGTGGGTGGGTGGGTGGGTAGCTAGGAAACAGGGCACAGGAAAAAACAGAGCCTATAAAGGAGCATGGCAATGCGAGAAGGAGACACCGGCTGGGAAACAAAAGACAAAATATTTCTGTGGACTTTAGAAAGAATACAGTGAGTTACTGCTACCTCGGGTTTCTCTCAGTTTGTTTTGTCTCTCTACCAGTCTTTGATGGCAACAGGTCTCAGGCTTCACTTCTTAGGCGGGCTCATGATACCAAGCGGTCCCTACTCGGATGGCACTTTTAATGAGGCTGTTACAGGTACTACACTAGTGGGCATTACTAGGGAATTAATCCCCGCTAGTTTGCCATCACATGCTGTGTTTTGACCAATGATTACCTTGTATTTTCAGATATATTTATTGCCATGTTACAAGCCATATTACTAGCTCCATCATAACACTGACCCATACAGTTTTTGACGTCAATATCCAGTCTTACCAAAACATCAAGAATTATGTTTTTAAGTGTTTCAGCATCTGTTAATGATGTATTGTAAAATCCAATGAACTCTTCATGTATTATGAGGGCTTCCTTATTGCAGTACCACAAACATACAGATACCTGCTCTTTAGTAGAGGAGTCAGTGGTTTCGTCCACCATTATGGCAAACCATTTTGCTTGTTTTCTTTCTCCCACAATGCCTTTTAGAATTTTATGAGCCATTAGTTGCTGCATTTCATGTTGTATATCATGAGAAAACCAGTTCTGCTTTCTTTTGATCCTTCATTTCAGCAGAGGCACATCCAAACTTCTGAGATAAAGTAGTGTCATGATGTCTCCTGAATCCTCTTTGTGGCTCCTAATAGCTTGCCCTTGCTGACCCAAATACTGTGGCATTGTGAGGATTGCTATCATAGCATTTCAGGATTCTTCTTGTTCTTTTTTTTTTTTTTGGCAAATAACTGTACTTTATTGTATTAACAATAAAACAATAAAACATACATAATAACCCTAACCCCCTGCTACTATTACATTGGTTATAATAAGTAGATTAAACAGACAAAATGAGCAGGGGAGAAATAATTTAAAAAGGAAAAAGAAAAGAGAAAAGTAAAACCTCCCACCCATCCCCAGACCCCACCCTCCCCAGGTCTGGCAGCTCTGGTGAAGACATAAAGAAAAAAAACCCTAATATACCTTAAGGATTACTATGTCTATATATAAAGGATGTTGCAAGACAACCATACATCTTAGTATCATCTCCTACTGACTTCGCTCTACATACAGGCTAAAGGAGGTGACAAATTATAGGGACAGATACAAAAGTATAAGCCTGTGATAAAGAAAAAAGAAGGAAGTAGGAAGGAGTGGTGAAAAAAGAAAAGGGAAGGATACAATAGGGGAGGGATAACCAAGCCCTTGGCCACGCGATTGTGGACCCTAGGGCCTAATTATCAAAAAGTTGCACTACATACTATCAGGTATAAGGCCCTGTTGGGTGTTAATTGCTAAATTTGGCATACTGGTCCTCAGCCTTAAATATATATTACTCCAGCATTTGTCAAATTTTCTCCTCGAATTAAAGAGGGAAGCCACCATTCTCTCTGCATTTAGAGCTTCCAAAAAGGTATCCCACCATTCCTTGCAAGAGGGAATTCCCTCTCTGCGCCAATAACGGAGAAGCAGCAATTTAGCCACTAGTGTGATTAATGCTAACTGACCTTTATGGGCTGCAGATGGTACCTGGGAGAAATTACCTAGAATACAATTCTCAAGATTAAAGTGCTGTACTGCTTCGCAGACAGAAGCCATCCATAAATGGATTAAATCCCAAAATTTGATTACCTTAGGGCATTCCCAAAGTTTGTGTAGGGTACTAGCCCAGGGGTCGCCACAATCTTGACATTTAGGAGATCTTTGCTTATATATGCATGAAAGTTTTGTTGGGAAAGATATAAATTGTGCAGAATATTAAACTGCAAACCCCGTAGTCTATCTTGTTTAACATAATTGTACATGTCCTTCCAGACCTTTTCCCAAGTTAATTCTGGCCAATTCAAGGATAAATTAATTTCCCAATAGTGAGGAACCGGGGAGGCCTTAGTATCTCTTGATTTCTTCTTGTTCTTTTAACAAGTACCTGTGAAAATCAGGCTGTATGTTGATCCCCCTTACATAATTGTTTCACTTTTCAACTGCCTCACAGTGTGCATTGGAGCCTTCATGCTTTTTAAATTTTTCAGATGTTTTTTTCCAGTTGGAGATCCCTGTTTCTATGAGTGCAGGATTTCAGTTTTTTGAAAAGGACATCAGCTTTAGCTTACTTGACATTGAAAAATATGACACAGCACACTACTGTTGTTATCTTTGTTCCAGTGCAACCACTGCCATTAATTAAACCAAATGGCCTTGAAGCTTCAATCAGTTTGGGAATTTTTTTTTTGTTGAAAACTCCATATCTTGAGGCTGGTAAGGTTTAAGCATAACAGTGGAATGTTGAAGGCCAGTAGTACTACATGAAACCACTGTAGTCATTGATGTCTCTGGGATTGCTGTGGGTTTTGCCACCTCAGACACCCTGACTGCTTTAGACATCCTGGCTGCATCAGACACCCTAGCCATCTCAGATGCCACAGCAGACTCAGTTGCCCTGTTCACCTGTGATGCCTTTGCTTCCCCTGACAGTTTTGCCACCTCTAATGTTTTTGCTGCCTACAATGTTTTTGCCACCTCCGATGCTTTTGCTGCCTGTCATTGAAAGTAAGCATAATGGTCTCCTGCTTTTCTTTTGTTTGCCTTGATCTTTCTACTTTCAAAATTGGCTTCCAGTTGCCTTAAAAAGGAATACACTTTTTAGTGACTCCAAAGGCCAAACCACATTTTTTTCAATAAAATAAACCACCATTGTGCAAAACAATCAGGTGCATGACATTATTCCAGAAACACTCCATTAAACACATAATGAAGCAACTGCTACAAATTAAAATGCAGCAATGTGCAATTACTTCAGGAAAAATAAGAAAGACAATTTGAATCAGACAACATGGATTCACAGTGAAATTTAAGAAGTATAGGTAGTGCCACCATCACTGCAAGTAAGTTTTCAGAGACAGAGAAACAAAGATTCCTTTTGGGGGAAAAAAACAGTAGGTAGACCGCGTAACTGCTGGGTTAAGATGATTAATTTTCAAACACTCCATTTTTGAACAACATACTGTATATACATACAATTCCCACAACATTACCAGACAAAATCAGAAACAACAATCAAGCAGGAACACAACTGCAGTGAATATGAATTCACAATTTCTCCTTGTCATAGTAATAGTCACCATCCTTCAGTTTCAAGAAAATGCTGCTCCCCGTTATTCCTTCCAGGCATCACGAAAAGTGGCAGAGAAGAAGGAGATGTTGAAGAGGTGGGTAATGGGGATGTAAATGGCAGGTGCAGGAGTTTGGAGAAGAGACAGTCAGGGATTGTGCCTTTGTGGGGGTTAAGAGCATAAAGGCCCCTGAGGGAGGCAGCTGGAGTGGTGTGTGAGAAAAAGAACAGGTATTTGGATACAGGTTTGAATTTCACATCTGCACTGTTGCCATGTGATCTTCCCCCCAATGAACTTTGTAAAGCAACATGTCCTGAGGCTTACTGTGTGAGAATTGTGGTCCTGTACCTTCTTATTCTGCTTTACATTGCCCTTTCTCTCTTGTAATTCATTTCTTTACCCCACCTCTAAAATGTACTTGAAGATTTTGTTCGGGTTTCAAAATTAAAAGATGGTCACATCAGTATTTAAACACCCAATATGGCAACTTCGATTCAAAGCAAAAAAAGTGCAAAGTAATGCACCTGCGAAACACAAACCCAGGGGAAGAGTACACAATGGGGGGTACTAACAACAACACAAATGGAAAGGGACCTGGGGGTAGTCATATCAGATGACCCTAAGGTAGGTAAGCAATGTGAGAAGGCAGTAAGGAGGGCTGGGGGATACTAGGAAGTATAGGGAGAGGCATCACCAGTAGAAAACAGGAAGTTGTTATCCCTCTGTGTAGACAGTTGGTGTGACCCCATCTGGAGTGCATCATACAGTTCTGGAGACCCCATCTCTGCAGGGACATAGACAGGATGGAGGCAGTCCACAGAAGGGAACTAAAATGGTGCAGGATCTGCAACAAAAGCCATACAAAGAGAGACTAAAAGTTCTTAATATGTATACCCTTGAGGAAAGGAGAGAGAGGGGGGATATGATAAAAACTTTCAAGTACCTCAAGGGACTCAACAAAGTTCAAGGTGGGAGCATCGTTCAGAAAAAGAGATGTACAAGAACAAGGGGACACAATTTGAAGGTGGGGGGGATGGCTCAGGGACAACATGAGGAAGTATTTTTTTCACTGAGAGGGTGGTGGATGCATAGAACCATCTTTCTGATGAGGTTGTGGGGTCAAAAACAGTGAGGGAATTCAAGAATGCAGGGAACAGACATACGGCAATTATAGTGAGGGGTAGGAGGAAGTAGGTTGTCGGGTAACTGGAATCTGCAGCTTATCCAATAGGTAGGGAAATGGGCAGATTAGGTGGGCCAAGCAGTCCTTATCTACCATCAAATTCTATGTTTCTATGAAATGAGGGAGCAGTGTGCTGCATACAGGGTATACTCTAGAAATTTAAAACTTGTTTTATAATTAAACTTTATTGATTTTATGATAAATAGAAGAATACAGATAAATAACAACCAAAATTGTACTTTAGCTAAACATCAATCAAGATTATAGAGAACATATTCTAAAGAAACATCCCATTTGTTAATAAAGAATAAAAGGAGAGGGCTTCCATTGCACCCACGTACTTACAATAGATGATTCTATTATAATAAAATACAGCGATATGTCATTCATTTGTGTATAAAACATCAGTAGACTTAAAAAAGGGGGGCGGATTATAGATAATTACATCCTGGAACAAAAGAAGAGGAGACCAACATCTGATATTTAATCCATGGCTTCCAAAACCTTATACAGACCTCTTTCTTATCCTGATATCTGTAGGCAGCCTTTCCAACCCATATAGAAAATTAACTACCACAACCCAGTCAGAATTAATGGAGGGGGTGCTGGGTCCTCAACCAGAACTTCATTAGTGCCTTTTTTGTTCACACAATTAATATCAACAATAGTTTCTTTTGGCTATTGGAAAGAGGTAGGGCCCGGGGCATAATATGCAGCAAAACAGTAGTGACTTCAATGACAATAGTAATATCAAATATCTGAGAAAGACTAAAAGAAATATAAATCCCACCAGTAAATTTCCAAAAGGGGACAGGCCCAAAAAACATGAGAGTGGCCTGCTCTAATTTCACCACATTGATGCCGGCAATTAGCTGCTAATGGGCCTTTGTATTTCACCATTCGAACAGAGGCAAGAAACAATGTAGACCGGCACTGGCAAGCAAAACCCCTTAAATAAGGGGAAATTGTCAGTGAATAACTAAGCAGGGCAGATTGCTCCCAATCTTCCCATGAACAAGGGATATCTACCTCTCAAAGCCATGCCACAAATATTTGTCGAGTAGAAGTGAATGTAGCATCTCTAAGAATAGAGTATATATCAGAAATTAAAAATGTTCCTGAGACATTCCCAATTAGAAATTCAAAACTTGAATTTTTTTGGCAAATAACTACTGAAATGTTGTAGTACAATTCCCAAGTCACTTTCAGTTTCAGTTTATTTATTACACTGGAAAGGCATGTGAGCAAAATTGCCCTTTTTCACAAGCATCCAGTTTCGGACAAAAAAATCATCTGATTTACAGCAAAAACAATAGTACATTACATAAGGATGTCATACATACAGCAATAAGTTAAAAACAAACACAATTGTAGGAACAATTACACAAAGTTAAACATCAGATCAAATAGTGAGAGTCAAGTGCTAAGGTTGGGTACTACCTGATTAAAAGGAGGGAGGAGAGAGTACCTAGGGAGGGACAATCAAGGCAGGGGACACCTTCAAGCTGAGGCTAGAGACAGGTGCCCCTTTAGGTTAAATTTAAAGGAACGCGTAGAGGGACACTGGATAACAGCGGGGTGTGGGGAGGTTGTTGAAGAGTTTGGTGCCTTTCAGAGAAGGAGGGGAGAGAGGACTGTCTAATGGTCCTGGAGGAGGCTGTCAATAGGAAAAGGGATCTGATGCTATCAGGTAGGAGTCCCAAAGAAAGTTAGTGAAAGAAGGCGGCAATTTTGCCATTGAGTTGGTCCTCAAGACAGGGTAATTGGGAAAGTCTGTACAGGTCACAGTGGTGGGTAAGTCTAGGGAGGTTGGAAATAAAGCAAAGTATGTTATGGTAGATGCTCCAAAGTCTGTTGAAAATCTTCTGGGAAAGTGGTGGGAAATATACCAGAGCCGCAACCAGATTAAAGCAAATGAGACCCACTCAAACAGTAATTTTATTTTCTAAATGACATCATTCAGAAATTAAAATTACTTTCTCAACAAAAAACCTTGCAAATTACTTAAACACATATCCAATGAGTGGGTGTCATTTGCTTCAATTTGGTTGTGTTTCACTGAGATAACTGGATTTAGATCCCTCCTGGTAATCTCTCCTTACTTTTACAGACACCTGGTGGGCCACACTGCCACCCTGTGGTTTCCTAAATATACCAGTGCGCTATAGTCAATTAATGGCAGCAGGACATCTGTGGCCAAACCCAAACATTCAATTTAATTCAGCAGTTGCCAAGCCCAGAAAACATAGCAAAACCCAGAAATAAATAATAAAATGTGATTTGACAAGCGGTGGCTTAAAGAAGAATGCTCAGCAATATACAAGTAAACACACAGGACCCACAGGTCCCAATTATCAAAACATACCAGTGGTACATTTTTCAAATACCTTTAATTAATATGTTGAAAAATAATAATTATTGACACCAAAGCATTGGGATTAAATTTTCATGCAAATTTCCCCATTTTAATTTTTTTAGTTTAGTTTTTGTTGACCGGGTAAGTGCACTAGACAATTTCTTGCCTATTTTCAGGCATGACCTGAGGGAAGGGGGATACAGATGAATGACAACTGTCCTTGAACCAGATTAAGCTGTTGGTGGTATATTAGTGAATGGGGCGAAATTTGGCCAGGGCAACAGGGAAAGTCCCTTACTCATTGGTAGGGGGTGCTGTGGAGTGCTAGCTGGTTCTGATGGCTGACTCACTTCTTGTTCTGATGGCCACAGAGATGGATGGGTGGCAGGCTGAGGAGCTGGTCTCCTCCTCAGCTCAGGAAAGCGTGGAGACTGAAGTTTTTTTGATGCGACTGGGCTAGTTGACTCTGAGGCAGGTTTAACGAATCGATCAATGGAGATGCAGCAGGAGTGCCCTAAAGTGGACAACTTGAAGGGGTTAGAGCCTGTAACAGGGGCCCCCGTTGATTTCGGAGCCAACAGCAGCATCATTGTAAGAGGAACTGAAGTGTGCGGAGGAAATGTATCTACTGAAGAAAGGTACTTTGGAATCAGCACTCACAGGATTAAATCCACTGAAGTTGACAAAGTCTTTAATTTCAAATCAGGCCTTGCCTGAAGGTATAATTGAACCTCCTGACTGCGACACGGAGACGCTGGATTTGCTGAAGCAGGCCGTATCTACAATTTTTCAGACTAACCCACAGGACCAATCAGAGGCTACCGTTTTTTTGTTTTCAGCCCTGAAGAAATCAGGACAGAAGGATCACATCATGAAGAAGACTGTTCCCAGTAATTTATCTTGGGCGAATATGCCTATTGAGGACTCAACCCCATAGTCGGTAGAGAAGTCCCTGCAAGCTGCAGGCTGGGTATGGCCACCAGACTCTCAGCATTGGATCTTGGGATTCTCTCTTATCAGAATCCCAGGGGTCAGCATTGGACCTTTACCTTCAACTGACACCAACCCTGGGTCGGCAGTGGCTATGACAGATCAGGTATCTGTAACTGACACAGAGGGTGGTGGTAAATGGCTGTCACTCCACAGAGGGAAGAGTGACCAGTGGGGTACCACAGGGATCAGTGCTGGGACCGGTCCTATTCAACATCTTCATCAGTGACATTGCACACGATATAGAAGGCAGAATTTCACTGTTCGCTGATGACACAAAGCTCTGTAACAGAGTAGACACACCAGAGGGTGTAGACAGAATGAGAAGGGACCTGCAGAAACTTGAAGAATGGTCAAGGGTTTGGCAGTTGAAATTCAATGCAAAGAAGTGCAAGATAATGCATATGGGGGACAAAAACCCTGGCACAATATATCAGTTGGGGGTGAGGATATAGCATGCACCAAGCAGGAAGGGATCTTGAGGTTGTCATCTCTGATGACCTCAAAAGTAGGAAACAGTGTGACAAGGCATCAGGTAAAGCAAATAGGATGCTGGGATGTATAGGCAGGGCATCACCAGCAGGAAAAGGAGGTCATAATTCCGCTATACAAGACACTAGTGAGGCCCCACCTGGAGTACAGTGTACAGTTCTGGAGACCATACCTACGTAAGGACATAGACAGGGTAGAGAAGGTTCAGAGGAGGGCAACAAAGATGGTGCATGGGTTGCATCACAGATCCTATGAAGACAGGTTGAAGGAACTGAACATGTACTCCCTGGAGGAGAGGAGGGAGAGAGGGGATATGATAGAGACATACAAGTATCTCACGGGGAGGAACAGGGTGCAGGAAAACACTATTTTAAGCGAAAAAGATGTTTCAGGACTAGAGGGCATGGGATGAAGTTGGAGGGAGGACGATTCAGAGGAAACATGAGAAAGAATTTCTTCACTGAGCGGGTGGTGGACAAGTGGAACACCCTGCCAGAGGAAGTGGTGGGGGCTGAAACAATCACGGGATTTAAGAATGCATGGGATAGACATAAAGGAATTCTAGAGGTCAGGGGTAAGGGGAAATAGACTTCTAGGAAAACAAACTGAACTTACAAGCTCAAATGGGCAGACTAGGTGGGCCATAGGCCCTTATCTGCCGACACTGTCTATGTATCTATGTATCTATGTAACTGCATTGACTAATGTACCGGGCGAAGTATGCTCACCATTGACATTACCTTCTGATCTTGAGCTAACTCAGAACCCTGTTTTAACAGTTTTACACCCTAATATAGATGTTACTGTGCCAGATGTTGATAATGAGGGTGATATGCTGAGTGATTTTTCAGATGTTTCAGATATCCCACATAAAATTTCTGCTGAACAGAGAAATGCACCTCCCAGTCTAGAGGCTGGGGAAGGGGGTATAAACAGGTGCAAAATCTTTACAGGGTAAGCCCAATCCAAGGCCATATGCCTCTTTTTTTTGTCAAACACAATACCCGGCTAAACAGCATAATGCTGTTAGATTGGTGTACAAAGGGGGTATGGACCTTTTTCCCGATAGGGTGTTTGTTGGGAAAACCCTTTTGAAAGGTGGCATGCTGTTTAATGACACTGAGTTGTATGCCTTAATTCATGTCTCTGGAGAAAACTCCTTTGACATTATTTTTAAGTTGGGAAGTGGGCTACAAAAATTCTGGGATATATATCAACTGGTAAAAAATACACCCTTTTGGGTCCACTTTGAGGTTATACCTCTCACATGTCCCTCACATAAAGTGATAGCGGTACTCTTCTGTAACAAAGGGGTGAGTGTAACAGACTTGTTGCACTGGCTTAAAAAACAATGTACAGTGTTGGGACAGCTGGAGGTGATTTTTGATACTGAAGGGATTTGGATTGGGGGGTGGAAGGTTCAAGTCATTCTTAGATCTAGTGACTCTGGGACACAACACTTCCCTAACTGCTTTTTTCTGGGGAAGGATAGGGGTGTACTGTTCTATGTGGGCGAGCCCAAAATCTGTTATGAGTGTGGGCAGCCAGGTCACATTAGTAGTGCCTGTGATCAACTAAAAAATTTGTGTCAAGCTCTGGGACTTACTAGTTACCATTGCAGGGAGGAAGCGACTTGCAATTTATGTGGTGGTATGGGTCACTCTTATTCAGCCTGCCCAGAAGCAGCCCATAGTACATCCCTGTCTGATCCTGAGGAACAACGATTAGGGGTTACTGTGGCACAGCAGAAAAACAACACTTCCAGGATATACAGGAATGATTCATCACACAGCCAAACTCAGACTGACATTCCAGGCTTAGGTACATTGAGGATGGGGACAGAGGCCTATCTTTCTCCACAGGCGTGGCCTACCCCCCCAGTGGCGGAGCCAGGTTTGGGAGCATTTGGGAGCTGGGGGGGCCATTCAGTCAATCATGGGCTCCACAATGGGCACTAAACATTGAATAAAGATGGTGGTGGGGCACCACTACTCACACTAGGGCAGCCGGGAGGGGTGACCACCCCCAGACCCCCCTCTAGCTCCGCCACTGACCCCCCCAGTTGGAAACTACAGATTCCCCAGTGGAAGCAGTTCCCTGGACTTCAAGAGGGGAAGAGTCCCCATCTTGCATAGTTTCTGTTCCTACTGTGCCGCAGGCCATGATTGAGGATCAATCCATGCCTCCTCCAGGCCCTCCAGTTCCACTGGGCGATAGGGGTACCAGAATGGCTTTGAGGCGGAGACAGGCTTGGTTTCAGCCTGCTTCAAAGGTACCCCAGTATCACTCAGAAATAGATTCCAGGCTGTTGGCAAGCTGGACACCTCTGGAACTGATATGGGGGGCAACCCCTGGTGGTTCAAAATCTGGATAAGCCCACTAATTCAGATATAAGTGACATTGAGAGGCCTAAGCAATGCCCCAAAAGGGGGAAGAAAAAAGGGTGGGAATAAGTCACAAGGGAAAAAACAGGGTGGGGTGAAGGCTAAACCACCATAGATTGTAGGATTTCAGCTACCTTAACCATTTTCATGTTGCATTCCTTATGTTTGTTCTCCACAAATGTTAACAGTATTAAACATAATCTAAAGCAAGGGGCTGTGTTCCACCATCTTAAATCAGGTGCTCCAGCTATTTTTTTACTTCAAGACACTAGATTACACTTGGTGGATGAAATTCATCATGCTAGTAAGGAATGGGGGTCAGGGGCCACTTTTTGGTCCTTTGGATTAGTTCTCTGTTCTGTGGTGGGGATACTTTTTCATCAGCTTTCAGTCGTAGTTTTGAAATTGATTGATTTAGACCTGGTAGGACCCTGATATTGAATTTTAAAATTGGCTTGGCTTACTATCGTATCATTAATACATATGCTCCTTAATCAAAAGCAGAATGCACTGCTTTATTTACACTGGTTCGTCCTTATCTCAGCTCCACTCAGCCTGTTATCTGGGGAGGGGGGAGATTTTAATTGTGGACTGGGGAAGCAGGACAAGGGTCAGAGTACATCCACCACTAAAATATTTTGTGATATGTCCCTTCTATGATCAGCCGTTCAAACAGCTAATCTTAAAGATGCTTTTTTTTCCCACACGGGTTGTAGAGAGCCGACCTTCTATAAAGGTGCTCTATCGACTTGGATAGACTTCTTTGTTATTTTGCAATTCTTTTCATGTTTAAAAGTGAATGTATTGGTGGCTGAATATTCAGATCATAAACTGTTAAAACTTCAACTGGGTCACAGTGTGATCTCATATGGCTTTGGGTATTGGAGACTTAATTCTTCCCTTTTATTGCAATCAGACTTTCAGCAACACGTTTTATATTTTTTGATTTGTAGAAAATCATTGTTCGAGTTATATGATTCCCCAGCCGAATGGTGGGCCCATACTAAGGTGGAGCTTTGGCAGCTATTAATTGCATCTGAGAAAAGAGTTCAGACACCTGAATATCAGTTATATTTGAGTCAGAGACAACGGTTGTAGCATTGTTTGTCCATGGCTCAATCAACTAGGCATACCTTTACAGAGCAAATTCGATGCATTAAAAACAATATGCTCCAGTTCCACTACAAACAAACTGTGGCTTTGAAAATGCAGCAGCATGGGATGGGAGGGTCTTTTGTCTCGTCGTGTCCCATGATGGCTAGCCAGGAACTTACAAATAAGGAAACATTTTCAGCCATACATGATCACTTGGGTATGTAACACACGACGCCCCCCCATAATACAAATGGTGATGGATTATGTCACAACCTTGTTTACAGAGGATAGGCAGAATATGCTTCCATTTCAGTGGATTTTTGAGGGGATTGAGCTTCTACATGGTCCACCTGAGCTGTTACAGAATCTTACGTTGTCCATCACCCATGGAGAGGTGGAATGGGCTGTTTCCTCCTCGAATACAGGAAAAGCACCGGGGAAAGATGGGCTGCATTTGGAGCTGTATAAGCTGATCAGATCAGAACTTTCCAGCGAATTAGCAATAGTGTTTAATTATTATCCAGAACATAATGCCATTCCTTTGGAGATGGCTGAGGGCATAGTGATTTTTCTCTTTAAAGCAGGTGATAAAATGAATTTGGCTAATTGACAGCCCGTTAAAACTTCAACTGGGTCACAGTGTGATCAGGTCTTCTTAACTGTGACTTTAAATTACTGTCAAGAATTCTGACAGCTAGGTTTTTAAAACTGATGGAGCATTTAATTTCTCCCTCGCAATCAGGCACAGTACCTGGTTATAAAATCACTGATCAGCTTATTTTGCTTTGTGAAATCTTTGCACAAAAAGACATGTCTTACAGTTAATCCTTTTATTGTAATTATTGTGATTATACATACAAATACACCACATCCTCCAATATACACTTACATAAATTCTTAATAGGAGAAGGAAAAAACATGATGTCTGAAGTATTATACAATAATATTAAAGGGGAAAACAAATGTTGAGAAAACAATATGTAGCAGTACAATCTGTATGATAGAGAGAAAATATGGCAATTTATGCTTCAAGAGATAAAAGGAGTAGATACAAACAAGAAATTTGAACAGTTGTGATTGTACTTCTATTATGTTGTAATTTAATGTAAGTATGTGTAAGATTGTAGAAAGGAAGAACATAAAAAAGAGAAAAATATCTAAGAAAGTGAACAAGAATGAAGAGGGAAAGGGAAGAAGAAAAGGAGATAAAAAGATAGAAAGAGAAGAGATGAAAAAGGAACGAAAGAGCTAGAAGCGAGATTCCAATGTGAACATATAACAACCCATGGATTAAGTGACGATATCTATGTGTAGATGTGTTTAAATATTTAAAATAGTCCTGCCAGCATTTATTATATAAATTAAGTCAGTCAGAGGCTAAGTGTGACATACGATCAAGAATGGCTTATTGAGATAGTTGTTTGAGAATATCCGGAAGGGTGGGAATGATGTTGGATCTCCAATGCATTAGCATAAGATGTTTAACTTAAAGGAATAGTAGGGCTAGCCACCTATCCTGAGAATGGGATATTTTGTATGCATGAGCATTGAAAATACCAAGTATGCAATATTTTGGATCTAATGCAAAGGATAGACCAGTCACTTTCATTGCAAATAAATGAATATGATGCCAAAGATTGTGTACGGGAGGACAATGCCATAAAATATGTAGCAAATTGCCATTGGGGGAGTTACAGTGCCAACATTTATTGTTGTTCATTAAGCCCATTTTTTGCAAAATCTCAGGAGTTCTGTACCATAGATGCAGAATTTTGGTTTGTATGAGTGAACTGTGATTATCCTTAAAAGATTCATGGCAGGATAGCCAGCAGTTATGCCATTGTGAATTGGTTATATTATAATTTAAAAGGGTACTCCATTTATTTTTTGCAATGATAGATTGATCTGGAATTGTATCTCTGATATGTTTGTAAATGATACTGTTTAATTTAAGAGTGTGTTTTGATCCATTTAGAAATAAAAGTATCATATATAGATTGATAAGGAATAGTAGGAAGATAAAAGTTCTATGCCGTGCTTAACTGTCAATATTTCCAGAAATCATGCTGGGGAAGATTCCATTGTTTGTGCAGGTCAGAAAAGGATTTTAGTTTGAGAGTCTGAGGTATAAGTATATCCTCTAAGAAAAAAATGCCCCTGTTTTTCCAATTACAACAAAAAAACTGGGTGACTATCAAGAGTGATGTTGCAGTTCCCCCAAACGGGGGCATATATGAGAGGGGTTGGGTTGGATTTAAGGCATTTATGAATTATTTTCCAGTAGTTTATGGATGATGCTGTAGTAGGGTGTGATTTTAAATTGGGGGTAAAGGGTTATAAATGAAGGAAGTGGTGACATTGCCCGGACATAGAGATGTTTCCATATTGACCCTCAACGGTGATTTATTGCTGGGTATATTAAACCATTTTACAGTTTGGGCAGTGCAGAAGGCCCATAAATGTGCTTGGAACCAGGGGAGCCTGAAGCCCCTTTTGGACCAGTGGAAACATAATTTGTTACTACTAAATCTGGGAATTTTGCCTTCCCATAAAAAATTGTCAATTATATCAACACGTCTGAAAAAAAAAGTAGGGAAGGTTAAAGAGACATTAGAAAATAGATACAGTATTTTGGGAGCTATTGACATCTTGATAGCAGAGATTTTCCTATTAAAAGAGAGGTTAAGCAGTTTCCATTTGTTGAGAGTGTTTTTAATATTTGCTAATAAAGGGGAAAGATTGGCGTCCTATATTTTGTCTAATTTAGAGGTGATCTATATTCCAAGGTAAGAGATACCTTGAGGGGCCCAACAAAAACCTAATATTGTATTCATAGAAGGGTTACAAAAATAGTTCAATGGCATTTTGTCTGATTTGTTTAGATTCAGAGTGAGCCCAAAAAGTGAAGTAAAGTTGCTAAGTAACTTAATTAAGGGTGGTCCAGAAATTTCAAGATTTTCAAGTAGAATGAGAAGGTCATCAGCGTAGGATAGTGAAGTATAGCGGGAATTACCAATAGGGATACCTTGGATTATGGAGGATTGACGAAGAGCAGCTGATAGGGGTTCCATAGCTAGAATAAAAAGAGTGGAGGATTGGGGCACCCTTGCCTGGTACCTCATGCCAAATGAAAGGATGAGAACAGAGTAGAGTTAGTAAGAACCTGGGCAGAGGGGAGGGTGTATAGTAATTGAATCCATGTACAAAATTTATTAGTGACACCAAAGTGGGAGAGAACACGATACAAATAAGTCCAGTTGAGAGAATCAAATGCCTTTTCAAAATCGATGGCTATAGCTGCAGCAGGTGATTTAAGAGATTTAGCTTTGTAGATTAAATTAAATAATGAGCGGAGATGATCAGAACCAGTTCTATTTTTGATAAATCCAGCTTGGGAGGTGTGGACAAGTTTTGAAATTATTGATTCTAAATGAGTATTTAATATTTTGGCAAAAATTTTCCTGTCCGTATTAAGTAATGATATCGGCCTGTAACTGGATGGGAGAGAAAGGTCTTTATCTTTCTTTGATAGGACGGTTATAATGGCTTCTGTCATAGAATAGGGAAGTTTACCTTGTGAAGAAGCCTGTTTGAAGACCATAAACAGTAAGAGGCATAAGATGTCAGCTAGAGGTTTATAAAAGTCTACAGAAAAAACATCACTCCCAGGAGCTTTACCAGATTTAAGGGAATTTAGCACTGCTTGTATCTCTTTAAGGGAAAAGGGTCCATCTAGCAAAGCCATATCTTGTTGGGAGAGGTGTGGTAACTGTAAATTGTCCAGAAATTGTATATATTCAGGTTGTGGGGGAGTGGGGTAAGAGTATAATTGTTGGTAGAAGGATTGCATAATATGGTTAATTGAGGGATTATCTGTATGGATTTTGCCTGAAGGATCTTTCAAACCAGCAATATGTCTCTCCATCTGTTGATTCTTGGGTTGATAAGCAAGCAGCCTCCCGCATTTATCTCCTTGTTCCCAATAACGGTGTTTAAGTCTAAGGAGGGTGAGTTCAGCTTTCCTGGATATTAATTCATTGATTATATTTCTAAGCTGAAGAATTTCAAGGTGAAGTTGTGAGTTATTATCTGGATTTTTTGTTTTATAATATTGGGTTTCTTTTTCTATAAGAAATTTCTCTAAATTAGCCAATTGCTGTTCCCTTAGTGTTTTCTTGTGTGCTGCATAGCTTATAATTTTCCCTCTAACTGTTGCTTTAAGTGCTTCCCAGATGGTACCTTGAGATACATCAGGAGTGTTGTTAAAGGAAAGAAATTCTTGGATTTGGGATCTAATCCAAGGTAAGAAATCAGGGTCTTTCAATAAGAATGGGTCTAGATGCCAGGAGGGGGATTTAGATGGGGGCAGGCCCCAAATATGATGTAATTTTATAGGAGAATGGTCTGATATAGTAATCGGGAGAATAGTTGAGTCGATAATTTTTTCAGTGATGAATGGGGAAGAAAACCAGTAGTCAATTCTGCTATAAGATTTATGAAGCGGTGAGTAAAAAGTATAGTCATGCTGTCTAGGATGGTGTAGTCTCCAAATGTCGGTGAGACCGAAGTCTTTCATTAACACTGAGAGCGCAGAAATACTTCTGGGGGTGGGAATCACATGAAGAGTTACTTCTGTCTAAATGTGCTTCCAAAGCTAAATTGAAATCCCCACCTACACGTATAGGAGAATTGTTAAAGTTACTGTTCATAATTTGTTGGGCCATATTATGAAATAATTCAGGTGAATCAGAGTTAGGGGCATAAATGTTGACTAACCTAAGGGGGCCTGCAGGGGTATTTAAGTGAGCTATAATCCATCTGCCATCTGAATCAGAGATGGATTTGATAAGGGTCCAGTTAAGGGATTTATGTAATAGAATAGCAATCCCCAATTTTTTAGAAGTAGAGGAGGATGCATATACTTGACCGACCCAATCCCTTCTGAGTCTGTCGACATCCTCTATTAAAATTTTTATTTTGTGTAAGAAAGCAATATGAGTTTTATGCTTTTTGAGGTTGAAAGTATTTGCTTTCGTTTACAAGGTGAGTTGAGTCCCTTAACATTCCATGAATGTAGAATTAGATCACTTATGTTAATGGGGAGATGAGTATGAAAATACAAATAGGAAGTAAGGGACTCATATTGAAAGGGCTACAGGATGTTACAGACTCAGAAGGGAGAGGGCTAGCATAGTCAAATGCGTGCAGGATATTTAGTTTGTGGAAATACTTAAATCCTGGGTGAATGTTTCCATTGGGTCTCACAAGGAAGAGAGGTAGTAAAAAGAATATAGAAGACATATAGATAGTTACTAAACAAAACCTATGCATGTTATATTAACACACTATGAAGTCTTTAGGTAATATAGCAAGATATGAGTCTGTGAAATCACCAAGACTCTCTCGCTCTACTACAGAGCATGTAAATAGTAAGTAAATCTGGGGAGAAAATTATCTTAAACCCAAGATACATACTGTAAACAATGATTTCTATCAAGTTATAACTGTGACTAGAACTAAAGTGAACATAATAATTCCCTTGGGGTTGGGGGGGGCATGATCATTTTACCGTATATGAAAAGGGGATTACAGAAAGTATATGCAATCCCAGACATAATAATACATCTTGAACCTAAGTTAGACTGGAAAAAAGAACTGAGCTGAAACACTATTATGGACAAACAGTATGCCATCATGGTTGGCTAAGTCCTAAAATTCTAAGAGTAGCTGTACTTGTGCCATCTACTATGTACTTACTCACATAATCATAATGCTTAGACACAGAAGTGTTTATGTAGGAGGAGTGTTCAGGTAAAATGGAGCAAGTAGGGTCCAAATAGTATAAGGATTTATGGGGTGTCAAGGCATTACAAGATCCAAACTGTATGGGCTGGTATCTGGTGAAAGTCTTGTATTGAAAAGGAATACATAGTCATTCTGGCAATATGACATTTATAAGAGTTGAGTTTGTTCAGGCTTCGAGGTACTGCATATATTATTGATAAGTACTAGGTATTTAATAGTAGCACAGACCCAAAAATCGCCATAGGGAAGGAGTTGCTTTAACATAGTGAGATTTCAAGACCTGGAGAGGGTTGAGTGAGCTCAGCTATAAGATTACAACACATGCTTAAAAAGCCATGTCATAAGGGCTTCGAGTCAGACCGTGCTATCTATTATTGATTGCAGCACATTGTGTAAAATAATAAAGATGAGACACCTCGAAAATAGCCTGCAATGCCTAATTGTAGGGTAAAACTGAAGACTAAGTGATAGATAAATAAAACAGAACAAGAAGTTGGTATACCATGGTTAAAGAAAAGGGGATTTAAAAGTTAGATAGAGGTGGGTTGGGTGGGAAGGAGACTAGAGAAAATTATTAAAGTGTTAAATGTTAGTCTGGGATGTAGTAGTGGACAAAGGGAATAACTAGTTGAGGACCTCATTAATATAGCTCCAAGATACTGTAAATTTATAATGTTTATATATGGTAACAAATGTGTGGGGTGATGTTGGATCACAAATTAGTTAAGCAGGCAACCTCCCTTAATGGTTATGTGAGAAGGATATACTGATAAAAAAGATGGTAGACACCTCTAACTGAATATAGAAAATCATTGAGCACATATGAATTAGTCTAACATTATATAAGAACTGTCCCTTTAAAAGAAGAACATACCCAACATTAGGGGTACTCAAAAACTGACATTATGAGTAATAAATGCAGAAATAACTGGATGTATAATGTAACAGACATTACATTGAGATAGAAAACTCCAGGACTGTCACAATGAGATGCCTAAATATCATGACATGATATTAAACCAAAAGCCTGTAACCACAATGTACAGCTTATCGCTTTCCAAACCAGCTGGGTGCGATAGTATGTACACACAAGGAATGCGATGCATGGTTGCAGGGCAGACAAATTCTGATAGTGATCGCAGAGCCGAGGTTAATTAGGCACTAACCTCGAGAGGTACTAATATATACACATGCACAGGCATCATTTATATGTTCGATTTGTTTTTGTGCTTCCCCTTCCGTTTCCTTTTAGGAGGTTCTGCCGATTTGAAAGGGAAGCTGGTCACCAATTCAGCCCAAGAGGAACTGGGAGACCTGCCATGCTGTAAAGCATTTCCAAGGTCATTGCTGACAGCGTCCACAGCTGATTCCAGGAGGTCTTCCTGAGACGAGTTTAAGTCCTCTTGTAATAAAGAAAACTTAATGGAGAGGGTTAGGGTTGTAATAAAGCCAACATGTCACACATGCTGAGAGGTAGGCCTAGAAGGAGAAGCATCTTCACAACAGGCATGTTTAGAAGAAGGTGGATTCAAGTTCTTTTTGTCTAGCAAGCGGGCTGAGATTCGGACAGGAGGTGCTGCATCAGCCTGGAAAGATATGGGTTTCTCAGTGCATTCATGATTTAAAGTCATAATCTGGGTGTGCCGGACTGATTAGGAAGTTGCAGAGACAGTGGGAGAAGGGGTCACATCAGTATTTCCAAACGGGGCAGTTGGAGGCTGGGGCTCACCAAGAAATGCAGCCAAGGCTTCGGGCATAGGCACCGGGTTGTACGGGCCCGTGGGGCATTGGCTCCATCAATATTTATTGAGCTGGGCTGAGCCCTAGCAATATTTTTCAATGCTGCTGCCTGCCTTGACTTTTTCCCCCTTAATTGTGGCTTTGTGTGCTGTGGCGCATGCCCTGTGACCCACGCTGGCTGCCAGCATGATTCGCCGCCCCCCCTTGTTTAATTTGGTGGCATTGGGTATGGTGCTGCTGGCATTATTTGAAATCCGCGCCCTTAGTTTTGCTTGTCAACCCCCCCCCACACACACATCATCGTGGTAAATGTATCTGCTTCTGGTTGGTTGGCAGGTGGCATTTTTCAATTTGCCAGCATTGCTGCCCTGCCGCTGTGATTGGCCAGGGGGAGGGTTTATTAGGCACCATAAACATGTGTCTTGGTGTCGCGTGAGGTGGCATGTGGCAAGGCGAGCCAGGGAGAGAGAGACAATGAGTGGATGATGAGAAGTGAGGAGCGACGGCTGGTCAGCAAAGCAACAGCTACCTTTCAGTTTCAGTGGCAAGTTTTGTAGTCAGGGTCATGGTGTGTCGGTGACAGTCAGGAGTCTGGGTCCAGGAAGAGAGAAGAGCAGCAGGCTGCAGCAGTCTAGCAGATGGGAGGTGAGGTGGTGGTGGTGGTGTGAAGTGTCTGGTTGGCAGGTCGGTATGGTGTGTGGTGTTCAAGGGGGCAGCTGGTGATGACTGAGTCCAGTTCAGTCCTAGAGGAAAAGGGCCCGTGGCCCGCCTGAAGCAATTGGCGAGTGAGCAGGTGCTGGCTCAGGCTCAGCTGGTAGCTGCCAGTGCAGGCAGCATCAAGAGCCACAGTGCTGCAGTGTGGGTACTGCCAGGTGGTGTGGCAGCCTGGCAGGAGGCACGCAGTCAGTGGGAGTGACTGCCTGGTTGAGAGTCAGGGGCCTGGGGCCCGCTGGGGGTAGAGTCAGTCATTTGGTGATGTGAACTTGTTTGTTGGAGGGGATGGGAAAGGGATGGATCACAGAATAAAAAGGAAGAAAAAAGTATAATTAACTAGGGGGAAGTTCAAATGACAGTAGTTCTTCACAAAATACAAAGGCTTTTCAATCTGAATTGATCATAAACCTTTGAATTCAGTCAACAAGCCAGTTGTTGCCAATTAGGCTGCTGTGGTTAAATGGTTAGGCTTCAGAGTCTGGTTTTGCTTCAGAGTTCCGGTTAGATCTTGTCTTGACTTGAAACCACATTTCTCTGATAGGTGTTAAGACAGAAGGGCATGAAAAGGAAAGTTAGCAGTGTGGGGAGAGTTTCTTTTTAGAAAAAATCTAAATAAATATTGCAGTTACAGGGGGATTTCAAGTGTTCAGCCTTTCAGAGTTTAAATACATATAGTGTGAATGACAAAGACCAGTTGGCCTGGCCACTCCCTGATCCACATCTCAGTGGCATCTGTGTATACTACCTCCTTGGATTAACTTTGAAGGTTTAATATATTTGCACCTGCAGTTTTTACACTGCAATAAATTTCCTGCTTTTGAAATCCTTGGTGGAGGCAGTATGATGCAGTGGTTTAAGGCTCCTAGCTCCAAACTTGGAGACCTCAGTTTGAATCCCACAGCCTCACTTTCATACTATGTGACCCTGAGCAAGTTACATAACTTCCTTGTGCTCCCAGGTCGCACCTGGAAACAAGCTTTGGCATATTGCGACTCTCTTGGTTAAACAATTCCCCCTTTCCATTTCATTTTTGTGTGTTGCCATAACATCTTGTGATCATATTTGTATTGTGAGTCTCCTTCAGCTGCTAACTTACAGGTCTTTACCTGCCAGTTTTTAGTGATGACTGTCTCCAACATTTTACCTGGTGAGTCACACATCCATCTTTTGTTCTTTCTCTCACTCCATCACCACCAAAACTAGCATGTAAAGACCTGTATGTTAGCAGCTGAAGGAGAGTCACAATACAAATATGGTCACAAGATGTTAGTGGTTGTGAAATGGGGTATTGCTGATTAACTTGCTTGTGTGGAACACCCACATACGCACAATCATGTGGCCATAGTGTAGATTCATTAATAAGGTAAGGCTAAATGACCTGTGTTTGGGGGAAGGGGGTGTAATGTCTCATGTCGAGTCCCGTACACTATAAATGACAATGCCTGATGTGCATGTGATAACCATGGTGTAATCACCTCTTGTGGTTGCTAGAGCAATGGTAAACCTCTTGAGCTGCACTCTTGAGGTTTAGTGATGCCCTAGCAACCACTTGAGGTGAATACACCATGGTTATCACCTGTACATCAGGCATTATCCTCTATATAATTACTGATGCACACTTTTTCCCATAAGGAAACCCAGTTATAATTTGCCATTATTACCAGCTGGTTATAATGGCAAACATGCACCAGGTTTCCCTCGGACCATGCATGTGCCAGTCTTCCTGGTGACATTCCCAGAAGCAACACTGCCACAGTCTTAACCGCTCCTTGCAGTCACTGGTAATTTTTTTTTGTCATCTCCTCCAATGACCCACAAAACCATTTAAAAACTGGGGCTGTTGAAAGGGCACCAGATTTTCCTGTCACCACGCGTTGGCCAGCTCTTCTCCCAGTCTCTTCAAACTGAAGCATGATGAAACTTTGCAACCGTCACTTGGTGGTAAGTTTAACAAAATAAAATGTAGACCAATTTAAAAACAAATCAAATGTGCCACACTCCGTGGGAGCCATCTAACATGGCAGACTCAGAATTCGGACTGGTTCCCGTCTGTGTCAACACCACTGCTTTGCGTATTCTAATTTCTGTACTTGCTGAGGCAAAAAAGTGCACATCAGCAATTATAAAAAATAAAATATGGGGTGGAGTTTGTAAAACTCGATTTTACAGACACCCTCATCATGGGATGCTTTTCACAAACCCCTCAGGCTTCGCCCTTGGGGGTTTAAGTAGCATCCCACAACTCGGCTGTATGTAAAATCTTGTTACACACTCCTCCCCATATTTTTTTCTATATATAATTGCAGGATCCCTGTATGTAGTGATTGAAATTAATTTAAAGGTATATGCTCTCAGGGTTTGTGGAAGCATCCAACACCGACTGTCAGTGTTGTGGTACAATCTAATGAGTGGCCCCAGTTGTGTTTCATTTCTAGAATTCTGAATGAACCCAGAACAGAAAGGGTGTCAACAGCGAATGGGATGCTAGTGATTAGTGCCATATTGCACAGTGGATGCAGTCAAGTGGGTGGAGGAGGGACACGTGTGTGTGTGTGTGTGTGTGTGTGTGCGCGCGCTCGCGTGTGTGTTGGGGTGCTGACTGTGGTTGTGTGTAGCTCACCACTGGTCATGTCATGTAAAATGACAGCTTGCAATGTATGTGCATGGCATGGGGGAAGGGGGGGTACTTGGTGGGGTAGCTGGCCATTTGTGTGACTGCGCAGCTGTGGCAAAAAACTAAGGGACCGGGTGGGGACTAGCTGAACAGGGAGCTGGGCATGTCTGTTAGCAGAGGCGGACATGAGGAAGAGTACCATTTACTTGGTGTTGATGTTGCTGATCTGGGGTGTAGGTGGGTGTGGTGGGGGGCAGAGGGTCTTATTTTTAGACTTGACTTCCCACACCCACTCTCTTCCATTATAAGTCACTGGCACTGATGCCATGAGTTCATGTCAGCGATATAGACACTGTGAGTCCCCTCAGTTGGGTACCTGCCACCTTAAAACTATGAAAAGATGTGCTTAAATCATCTGTTGTCTAATTTAAAGCAGTTTCGGGAAGAAATTGTATTACAGTAGTACTAGTATGCCAATTGAATGCTGATGTGACTGTGCTGTGCTGTCTGGGAACTCCACTAACTTTCCAGGTAGGATCCTAGGATCGTTTGGGCCCTGCATCCACACCTGGCATCTCACTTGGACCCTATGAAATTCCAGGCATACCTCTCAACTGTCCCTGATTTCAAGGGGCATTCCTCCTTTTACCCCTCAAAATTGCTTGACCCTCATCCATCTGTCATACAAAAAGTGTTGCCATTGCATAGAATCACAAAGAATGTGTTTTAAATCAAGACATCAAAGGAGACCTCCTCTGTACCTGCAAGTAATTTTCCTGGTAGAACCAGTTTTAAGAACTAATTTCAATTTTGTTATTGTTTTATCTTTATAAGCTTGTCAGTATCCATAGAGGTCATTTCAGATTTACACTCTGGTGGTAAGTGGTCATTTGGAACTGTATGATGTAGTTGATTTATGTCCGTTCTAGCCACAGAGTGATGTAGTGGAACTGAAATGCATTGTTTAAACAATGGAAGCGCAGAACAAGGGACATCATGTGTATCATACACTTCTAAAATGGTTCTGTCCAGCTGTGTGTAAATCAGAGAGACACACGCACTGCCTGGGATAACTAAACCTCTTGTAGAGATGGAACAAGGTAACAGACTTTGAACCAGTATTTAAAAATCTGCTTATATTCTGAAAAATGACTTGCAGATTTGTTGCATTTCTCCTTTACAGCACACATTCAT
Organism: Neoceratodus forsteri; assembly: GCA_016271365.2. Taxonomy (NCBI): domain Eukaryota; kingdom Metazoa; phylum Chordata; order Ceratodontiformes; family Ceratodontidae; genus Neoceratodus; species Neoceratodus forsteri. Next base: position 1,277,355,134 of record CM057459.1, on the reverse strand, counting down.
TATTCTTAAGATGCTAATTCAAAAATAAACATGCTACATGTAAAAACAGTAGTTTCTAAAGTGTTCTGAGCTTCTGTCTCTATTTTGAGGATGTGTCCCTCATTCTGGTGGTCAGTATTCCTTATTGCTCCTCATTGTGAGTGTCCATGTTCCTTATTTCAGTGGCAAAAGGTTGAGCTGTATGTTTCCAGGTGGGCCTCCAGTACCAACTAGCCCCCACCTCTTGTACAGTATGTCAGTCTGAACCAATGCTATTAACTGTATAACTTGGGGATGTTGACTTGCAAGCTCTCACACACCGGCGGGGTCTTGGCGAACTACATTTCTCCATGGACAGTCCTGTTGCCGATCACTATAGTGACCAGCAAGTTAGGCAGTTTGACTGTCAGTTGCCATCAGTTACAAAAATCTTGTTGGTTTTCACTTTGTATTGGTGAATTGCCAAATGAATGAAACTACTCTGTGGTACCGCCTGGACTTCTGGCCATTGGCTCCATATTTTAAAGGCCACTGCACATTTTAATTCTGAGGTGTTAAGAGGCATGATGAAGGAAGCTTTTCTGCATACTGCAAATTGTGGGGGAGGATTGCATAGGTTATCAAACCACTGCTGTTAGTGTAACGCAAAGCTACTGAGAACACAGTGTACTTCTCGTTGTGTGCTTGCTGTGCTGTACCATGGCAGCACTAGGCTACTTTCATTGCGTGCTGGTTGTTGATTTAGGTTTAATCTGGTTATGTGAGTTTAAGGGCTCTAATCCCACCCCCCATTCCTTGTTTTTTTTTAAAACACGGGAGTGTGGGGGGAAGCCCCTACTCAAATAAATGAATAAAAAAATAGCTGATAGTCTGACATAGTGTACAGTGTACTGTAACTGAGGTTTTGTCAGTTTATTTGCGCTTTGATGCTCTGCCCCAACATCTGGGGCGTGGGGAGTGAAGCCCCCCCCAGCAACTCATACTACAGTAAAAATAACTGGCAGCCTGACATGAGGTAGAGCATGCAGTTCTGTAATAGGCCAAAGTAGTGTAACTTCAGTGCTTCGCTAATAGCAGAGTTCCGCGGGGGGGGGGGGTGATAATCCACACATTTGCCAGTTATGGGTAGTCTTACATGTTTCTGAATACAATAGTATTTATTTGGGGTTGTGGCCCACTGCAGTACAGTTCACTGATTTGCAGGCCAGCACCGCACAGCACTGCAGATGTGCATAGTTCCACCAGACAGTTTAAAACTGGTATTTTAAAAAGTTACGGCTGACTACTTAAAAATGTGTATTTGCCTGTCTGCCTGTTTTGTCTCCACTGGCTCTTTCAGTTTATGGGAGAGGAAGTTTTAGCCCTGCATTTTGTGTTTTCATTTGACTGCTACAGTACCGGTAACTGTTCTGATGTGTTTGTTATTTTCCATTGCACCTGACATCCATTGTTGATTGGGCTTTTAATGAGTGTATTCAATTTTTTTTTCATACCTGAGAACAGGGATTTAACCCCCAGACAACCATGTTACGGCACAGGGGGCTGTGCTCCCATAGACTCCTGTGGGGGGGGGGGGCTTTGACCTCTGACCCCTGGGTCAGGGGTGGGCCTTTGACCCCTGACCCCTGCACCCTACCAAAACTTTTACAAACCTGGCTCCTATGGCTCCGGGAGTGTTGAAATCTTTGGTTGAGCCATCCAGAAACAAATGCATGACAGTAGGATAACGCAGAGCAAATCTGATCCCTTGTTGGTGTAGGATAGTTTTAATAGGATTGAAAGCTCTGCATTTATTAGAGAGTTCCTTAGAGAAGTCTCTAAAAATAGAAATTCTATGATCTTGCCAAGTAAGCATTCCCACTTGTTTTGCTCTATTGATAATCAGTTCAGTGTGGGCATAGTTTAAGAATCTTGCAATGAAAGGCCTAGGTTTCTGATCTGGACCAGGCTTCTGGCTTAAAGTATGGTGTGATCTCTCAATAGTAAGGTCTTGACCAGGTGGGAGTTTCAGCAGGGCTGGCAGCACATGTAATAGAAATGCACTAGTGTCTCCGAGTTCTGCACCTTCAGGAAAACCCAAAAATCTCAGGTTATTACATCTGTTTCTGTTTTCAGTGTCATCAATTTTATCTTATAGGCTTCTGATAACTTTGTCTTGCTGTCTGATGGTGGCTTGCAAGATGTTAATAGAACTTTCATTTTGAGCAACTGTAACTCCAGCATTATTGGTTTTTTGGTCTAACACTTGCATGTTAGCGATGTTTTGTTGAGACGTTATTTTTAAGTTGTTAATTTCACAGATGAGCTGTTGAAATGTAGTTTCCACTCTGCTGAGGGAGCTGTTTTGCAGGAGTTGCTCAGACATTGTAGTAGGCCTTCACAGAGAAGCAGTATAAATGCAGAAAAATTATAGCTATAGAGTTATGATTAGGACGCAGGTTAGTGAGATGTTGGCGGAAATCCCACTTGAATGCCGACCACATTAGACTGCTAGAGCATTATCAACTCTATCAGTCAGCAATTACCCGTAAGAAGGCAGTATTCCTGTCCAGGGAAATTGCAGCTGCACAGAACCGACTGGCCCAGCTCTTTTGAACCATGGACAGACTGTGCAACCCAGCCTGTCTACAGGTTTGTAGAGCCTTTTCGCAATCTCAGTGTGAGGAGCTTGCTCGGTTCTTTGCAGATAAGGTGGATGACATCAGGGTGGAGACCCGTGCAACACTCTCTATGGGAAAGGTTGTGGACCAGCCGTTGGTCGCTTTACCTCTACATTCCTGGAATCTCTTCAAAAGGCCGGAAATCGAAGATGTTATGAGGATTGTCTAGGGTATGCGCACTACATGTTGTAGTTTAGATCCGGGCCCTACAGCCTTGATTATGGGCTGTGGGGAGATTATCATCCCGGTTCTGGTGAGGATAGTCTGGTGCTCCTTAGACTCTGGTGAATATCCCTACTCCCTTAAGGAGGCAGTGGTGACACCAGTGTTCAAGAAGGCTTCTTTGGTCTCCGACTCCCTTGCAAAGTACAGACCTATCTCAAATCTTCCCTTTGTTGGGAAGGTAATTGAGAAAGTTGTGACTACTCAGTTAGACAACCATCTGGCCATCCATAGCATCTACGATCCTCTCCAATCCGGTTTTAGAAAGGGGCATAGCATCGAGACTGCACTGGTTCAGGTGCTCAATGATCTCTTGATGGTGGGAGACCAGAAAAAATGGTCCATTTTGGTCTTGCTGGATCTGTCATCAGCATTTGACACAGTAGACCATGGGGTACTCCTTGAGCACTTGAGAATCATCTGTGGGCTTTCAGGTTCGGTCCACAGATGGTTTACTTCTTTCCTCACCGGTAGAACTCAGAGAGTGGTGTCAGGGATGTTTTCCTCTGACCCTATCTCTCTGTCTTGTGGGGTGCCTCAGGGCTGAGTGTTGTCCCCCATGTTGTTTGCGGTGTACATGCTTCCCCTCGGAGACATTGTAAGATGGTATGGACTGGAGTTTCATTGTCATGCCGATGATACCCAGCTCTACCTGTCTTTTGCACCTGACCAGAAAAGAGCACTCTTGGTGTTTAATAACTGTCTTGATGAAATCCAAGGATGGATGAGGTCCAGCTGGCTGAAGTTGAATTCTGGAAAGACAGAGGTGATGGTCGTGGATCCTGGTGACCGTATAGGGGTTGGGGGACAAACCATCCCTCAGGTTTATTCCTGGGAGGTGTTGAGCTCCCTATCTCTGAACAGGTGCATGACCTAGGGGTAATTCTTGACGACTGGCTGACACTGCGTACGCAAGTGTCGGCTGTCCTTAAGTTATCCTTTTATCATCTTAGGAATATCGCTAGGATCAAGCACCTTGTTCCGTCCGGAGACCTACCTACTCTGATCCACGCCTTTGTGACCTCGCACTTGGACTACTGCAATTCCCTTTACTCTGGGCTTCCAGGGGTTGATATCCGCTGCTTGCAGCTGGTGCAGAACTCTGCAGCCCGGTTGTTAACTGGGATGTAGTTCCTCCATATTATTCGATGTGCTGCGGGGACTGCACTGGCTGCGGTTCAGTGGTGGATCTCCTTTAAAGTCGGCTTGTTGACTTATGCAAAGCCCTCATGCGGGCCCTGACTACCTGAAAGAACTTCTGGTCCCTTACATCCCAAAGCGACCGCTCCGCTCAGCCAACAAGGGGTTGCTGGAGATTCCGAGGGTAGTTTTAAAATCTTCTGGTGCCCGGGCTTTTATGTTCGTGGCACTGACCCTCTGGAATTCTCTACCCCATTGGATTAGAGAGTGCAAGACGGTGGGGGGCTTTAAACAAGTATTGAAATCCTTTTTGTGGAGTAAAGTGTTTGGGGATGATGCTGAACTGGTCTGATTTTAGTATTTTATCATGATGTTTGATATTATTTATCTTATTGGTTTTTATTTTGATATGCTATTTGGATGTAATTTTATAAATTGTTCTGTGCCATGATTTTTTGAAAGGCGCATTAAAAATAAAGATTATTATTATTATTATTATTATATAGAGAAAATAATTTACCAGAGTTGAGCTATGATGTTAGAAAAATTATATTTCACTTGCTGGTAAATGCTGACAATCTGGGATCAGAAGGATGGATGATGATAGATGGTAGTTCCAGGGAGAAACAGAATTAAGCAGCCATCTTCAGCACAGCCAGGCCATGCCCCCGAAATGACATTTCTGACTTGGAAGGGCTTGTCTTGTTGCTTGACCAAACACAGGCCCTTGACAATGTTAGCTATAAGTTTCTTTGGCACACCCTGGCTTGCTATGGTATCCCTCAGATCTTTATTTCTTGGGTTCAAACATTATGTAGATTTGCTACAGTAACTCCCTTAGTAAATGGTTTCTTTGGCCCACTGATCCACCTGACTAAAGGGGTCAGACAAGAGTGCCCCCTGAGCCCCCTTTTATATGTCTTTGCAATTGACCCCTTTCTTAGGTTATTAAATACATCCGAGCATATTCAAAGGAGTTCAGTAGAGCAACATCTCTTACCATACACTGCATTTGTGTATGCGGATGATTTGGTAGTTTTGGTCAAGGACCAACTTTTTATGGAAGAAGCTCTCCATTTATGTACGGTTTATGGAACAGTTCTGGAACGGTCTTAAACATGACCAAATGTTCCAGGTGGGCACTGGGGGGCCACCTGAATTTACTGCCTCAGATTGCAGGTGTTAGTTTTGGCATTGACCCCATTAAAATACTAGGAGTACAGTTCTGTGTTGGAGACATGGCTCTGATTAACTGGGATATTAAACTACAAATTGGTACACATTTGGTTAAGAAATGGAATTCATGGGGGATGACTAACAAGAAATGGATTTATGTTATTAAAACATTTTTAGTGCCTACATTTTTGTATGTGTCTAATATTTTTCCCCTCCCACAATTCAGGGAAATGGCAGTGTACTGCCTCTTTTGTCAGGCTTTTTGGGGCAGCAAACTGAACCCTATTAAACAGAATATTCTGTATCTTTCCTTGCAGCAGGGAGTTCGTCGGATGGTTAATCCTGTACTTTTCTTTTTTTGCCAATTTCTTTTTACAGATATTAGACCTTTATTGATTAATACGAATACTTATTGGGGTGATTTAGTTTATAACAGTATCTTGCCCTGGATTCCTTTGTGGGATGGTGGTATGCTCAGGGTGGTGAAAAATCATAGTACTGTGGCCCCTTTGTTTAGGGCAGTTTTTGTAAAGCTTAAGATATGGAAGATATCCAGTCTGGCGGTTATTATGCTGAATAAAAAGCAGGTGTATGCACAGGTTTTACGAATGGCATTTCATGAAAATGTGTTTTTTCCAAAATGCCCAGTGGAACACCACTCCTCCTTGGACCACTTGTTAATAGAGAATTGCATTCCTATAAAGGTAAAGGATGTTTTGTGGCTTTGTTGCCATGAACGATTAAACGTTAAGGCTAACCAGAAACATAAAAAGGTGGAGGAAAGGATTTGTTCTAGACCTATGTGCTGTAACCAGTTGGAAACTATGGAACATTTGTTTTTTTCTTGTTCATATATTCAGCATTTTTGGTCATTTATTGCTAAAGAGGTGGGCAAAAATATATTTTCTACTATATCAAATCCGATTTTGATTTATGGGGCATACACTTCTGGGTGGAGTAAATGGGATAAAGGGACGTTACATATTGTTTTTTCATTATTTAAATGGTATATTTGGAATACTAGAAGCGTATTTACATTACAGCAAAAAGTGATTAACCATTCGGAAATCTTTCAAATAGTGCAAAGTGAATTGATTAAGATTTGTTATTTAGAAGCCCGAATGTTGACACAGTAGGTATTACAGACTCAATGGCATAATCTTTTATGGATCATGGATACTGATGTTCCTGTTACTTGAATGTATTTTTTCAATTTTCATGTTTAGTTTGCATATTATTCTTATTCTTATTTTTTTTTTACCTCTTTGCTGTTTCAGTGTTATGATTTTCTGTACTGATTGTTTTTTCAGGATTCTGTATGATTTCTTTAATAAAATCTTCCACTACTCTTTTCGAGAAGTGCCATGGGATCTTTAACATCCACCTGAACTACCAGCAGAACAGGCAGATGGGACCTGAGTTTAATGTCTCATCCAAAAGACAGCACCCACCTAGTGCTTCACTGTAGTGTTAGTATTGGGATATTACCTCAAGTGTCTGGTGTGGGGGGTAGAACCCACAGCCTTCTGATCTCCTGGCCTCAGAGGTGAGTGTGCTACCTGCTGAGCCACTGACACAAAATCTTTTTTCTTTTTATGAATTTTGGCATGAAATCATGATTGCATGATAATCTTCATACTATGAAATGGCAGGAAGTGTTAATACTGTGTTGAGAAATACTAATTATCGACATTACTGTACCGAGATAAAAATTTAATGCAAATGTCTAAAAGCTTTTATTTTTTATTTTTGCACAGGACCATGATTGCATAGTAATCTCCATACTATGACAAGGCAGGAACTATTAACAATGCAATGAGAAATGTCAATAGGTGATACTACTGCACTGGGATTAAATTTTCCTGGAAAATGTCCATTTTTTATTTGGGGTGGTCTGTGCCAGCAAATAAAGGCTTAACAGTCTATCTAGTCTGTTCAAGTGTGCAGTTCCCACAGTGTTTACAGACGGAACTGGCCCCTCCCCATATTCCCTTTGACCCCTCTCAAATACCCCCTCCTCCACCACCACCACCCCCATTGCTACTTCCCCCTCACCCTCTCCCAACCTCTCTTAAAGCTGTCCCCCTTTTTTAGGGATACCACCTCCTCCAGCAATTCATTCCACTTAACTACTACCCTATTGGTGAAAAAGTGCCTCCTCATCTAACTCTTGAAGTTTCACCCCAACAGCTTTAGGCTGTTACTCATAGTGGTCTTGTTTCCACTAAGGCTGAAGAGGCCCTCGGTACTCACTCTGTTTATAACATTAGGTACTTAAAGGTCTCAATCATGTCCCCCCTTCATTTCTGTCCTCAAGACAGTAAATGTTGAGCCCCCTGAGCCTTTCCTTGTAGGCGTTGCTTTGTTTGCCACATCATCTTGGTTGACCTTCTCTGGACCGTACCCAGCAAGCTGATATCCTTCTTAAGATAAGGGCACCAATATTGCACCCTGTACTCTAGGTGCAGTCTCACTAGAGACATGTACAGTGACAGAATGACCTCTGCCTTCCTGCTGGTAATTCCCCTGGCTATGCAGTCCAGCATCCAATAGCTTTCCTGTAATGTGCTGATTGTTTCAGGTCACTCATGATAATTGCATACAAGTCCATTTCTTCCTCTGACCTAGTTAACCTGTACACCACCCCAAGATGTATTTGGTCCCTGGGTTTTTCACCCCAAGTGCATAACTGCACTTTTAAGCACTGACCCACAGTTGTCAAATGTCAGACCACTTCTCTAGCATAGTCAGGTCTTCCCTGAGTTCCTGCCTGCCCCCCCCCCCGGTGTCCACCGTTCTAGAGAACTTTGTGTCATCTACAAACAGGCAGATCCTACCCTCTATCCCATCTGCAATGTCACCTATGATTATGAATACATTAAACAACATTGGACTGAGCACAGAGCCCTGTGGTACCCCACTGGTCACAGCCTAGCTTCTAGGAATTCCCCATGACTACCACCTGTTGGCTTCTGTCCTGCAGCCATCTTCTGATTAACCCAACATTAGCCACCACCCCCAGTCTTATAACTTCCTGACCAATCTCCTGTGAGGTTCAGAGTTGAAGGCCTTGCTGAAGTCCAGATACAAAACATCAGCCACTTGACCTTTCCCCCTGTTCTGGTGACCCAGTCGAACAAGTCAATTAGCATAGTCTGACAGGACCTCCCTGACACAAACCCATGCTTCCACACATCCTAGAGTACATTATCCTACAGAAGGCTCACCAATCTCTCTTTCTGGATGGTCTCCATTAGCTTGCCTACTATTGAGGTAAGGCTGTACTACTGGGTCCCTTGTTCAAAACCAAAAACAAAACAAAAAAATACTGTGCATGCTTCTGGCAGTGCATAAAAATTGTTCATAACATTAATGATCTTCTTGTGGGTTCATTTTCAATTAGTTTTTATTAATACAGACTATGCAATTATATCCTTTATCATGCTAGCTTAGATTCAGTAAGGCATTCTTTGTAGACAGTGTATAACTTGTCGCAGTTGCTTATCTCGGCAATGCCACAGAGCAGAACCAGCGGAGACTGTCTGAAAATTATATTAATAGCAACCAAAATGCACATTCAGCACTAATGTCAGAAGTTTACATCATGGAAAAAAGGTCAATCATTAATTTTTTTGAAGGATGTTAACTGCCATTAGGAATGTTTCATGGGAGGGTCAAGATAAAAAAAAAATAAAAGGGTCACCATTGGCAATTTTGCCTGAGGTGACACATACCCTAAGGCAGGCCCTAACTGCACTCCTGTAATTGAAAATTCATTCAACACCATACACAGAAACACAGAATCTGACAGCAGATTAAGGGTCACTTGGACCACCCAGTGTACATTTTAGGCTTATTATTTATTTTCCTTCCTTACTGCATGTCAAGCTCAGTTTAACAACCCCTGTGTCGGGGTCCCATGGCAACACTACAGTGACCTGGTGCTGTTGTCACTGTAGTGTCAGTCAATGGTAAAGTTGTCACTAGAGCGATACCATTCCTCAACCCCAACCCACAATATTTTAAAATATACTCCTTATTTTTCTCCTGATCCCAGACAGCTTCATTTTCCTAACCCCTACCCCCCCCCAAGGCAGACAGACTTTCACTGTGCTAATTCCATGTCCATCCCCCATCCCAGAAATAGAGGTTCAGGCTTCAGTGATTGTAATAGCCCCTCTTAACCCTTACACAAACAAGAAACTCATTGTGCTCATAGCTTCACCTACACAACTACTCATGTAATCACTGTCATGTTAAATATGCACAAGAGTTATCAACTGTGACTTATGAACAGATGTAAGCTTACTTATGTGAGGTTTATATTTAAATTTATACATTTCAGTCTATATTTGCATCATATTCTCTGTGTGGCCACCCCCTGACCCAGTCCACAAAACAGAGCTTAAAAACATACTTTCAAAACTGACTACAGTGGTTAGTGGCTGTTATCTTAACTGTTTGACCAGATAAGAAAATCAGATGAATTGGAAAGTCAAGTCTGCATTCAGTGCAGCAGTAGCCCAGTTGAGTGGATGGTAGTCCTCCAGTCAGGTCCAGTCTACTAGGAAAACTGTAGGAGACTAGTCACAGATGGTTACCCCGTGCTGGTGCTCACTGCTGGTATGAAGGAAGAAGGGTAATATCAAAGAGGCTAGAAGCTGCTGAACAGGGATGACCAAAATTTAGGGAGGCAGTATAGTGCAGTGGCTTAAGGCTCTGAGCTGCAAATCTGGAGACCTTGGTTTGAATTCCACAGCCCCCACTTGCATATACTGTGTAACCCTGAACAAGTCACTTAACTTCCCAGTGCTTCCAGGTTGCACAAGTAAAAAAGCTTTCAGCTTAGTGTGCCTCACCTGGTTAAAACAATTGGGGAAAAAAAAGAATTTCTGTAACACATCACCAACAAATTCTAGTCAGAGCCAATATGGCAACAAATTGATCTGAGTAAATTTTCATGATATCAGGAATTAGCATATCACTTTGTTGTTAAAGGTTCTATTTAAAATTTGTCATATTACATGTAAAATGGCATATAGTATCATATATGAAAAAGACATTAGCGGTCTGATACTAATGTGACACATCCTCAGGATATGAGGAGGCTCATAAAGTTACAACCAGCAATAAAGGTAATGAAAAGTATAACATCAGACCTGGTATTAACTACCTACAAGGCATATTTTCAACTGTTGGTTAGTAGATGAACATATTGAAAAAAGCTTTACATATAAACCACAATATCAGTAAATATAACTTTATATTGAAGTCCATATTGCACATGCTGGGGTGAAGCACTGAGGATATAAAATGTTTAGGTTTTCATCCATATATATTCCTTTTCTTGAGAGAAATTTTCTCTAGCACTGTGGATCCAATGAACTCTGCAATTCAAAATACAAATGTTAGGCATGTATTCTAAAACATAATAAAAAGCAGGGCACTATTATATCAGATGCTCATTTAGTCTTAATCATACAGTGGTAGCTGTAGAAAAGTTTCTCAGTACTGAGGTATACCTAGAGGTTTTTCAGTACTGAGGTATACCAAGGCAGAATGAAGCAGAATCACATTAAAGTCAATGCAAATTGTAACTTGAGTGTCTCAGTGGTACCTCAGTGGTACACTGAGGTAGGGAACTGTTAGATAACTACCACCGTAATACAATTAAAAAACAAAAACACTTCTTTTGCAAAGTATGTCTGCCATTTTTATATACAGGAAATACAGATTGTCTATAGAAACCTTACAGAAAGTGCACAAGTTCAAAGCAATCATTCACACCTGGGCTATATCGAGCCCCTGAGGTATAGATCCGTTATGACTGAGCATCTGATATAATAATGCCCTACTTTTTATCTAATGTTTTAGAATAGATTCCTGATATTTGGAATCATTGTACTGCAGAGTTCATTGGTCCTACAGTCCTAAAGAAAATGTCTCTCATGAGAAGTTATATATAAATGAATACCTGCCAATTTTATAACCTCATTGCTTCACTCCAACATCCACAAAATGGATTTCTATACAGTTTATATTTCCTGATATTGCAGTTTATATGTAAAGCCTTTTTAATAATTACATGCACTAACCAACTGTGAAATATGCCTTTTGGGTAGTTTATACCAGGTTTGATATTGTACTATTCATTACCTTAATTGCCTGCTGTAATTTTATAAGTGCCTCCTTGTATCCTAAGGATGCATCATATTCGTTGTTTTAAAGTTTTTATTTGTACACATCACTGGTGGTGGATAATGTAATAACCGGTTACAATAGTGCTACAAATATAGCATAAGGAAAAAACAGCGATGTCCGAATGGCGTACCACAGACAGAGACAGGGATTAAACAGTGCTGTGCAGTAAACACTACCCAGGTCACTGTCTGTAGTACTAGGAAGAAGACAAGGGCCGGGAAATTGAAAATGGTGGATAAGCTGCTCCTGTGGCACAGAGGACTGAGACATAAAGCTGCTTGGCCACAATGGTGGTAGAGATCAGGGTTCTAATCCTGGCATTCAAAATGCTGTTTTTCTCCTGTAAAACAGCTCCGACTCAGAGTTGATTATTCTAGTTAAGGTAGTGGGAGTGGGAGTGGGAGTGGGAGGGGTGGGGTGGGGGGCAGAGCCACCACTAAAATAAGTGCTTGGACTGGTAGCAGTCGTTGGTGTGCTTTGTGACTGCTAGCAGTGGCATTGCCTTTACTTTCGGCATTTGTTCCTGCCACTGTTCTGCACAGTGCTGTATGGAAGATGCTGTTACTGACAGCGCTGTTTATACATATGCTATTCAGACCTAGTGCTAGATAATATAAGGGCATTTCTGCATTCAATTACTAACTCTGATAAAACTCTATTTCCGGAGTGAAACATCAGTTGTTTTTGCCCCAATATGGTATAGCATTGCTCCCTGATATTCAATGCACTATTGCGCTTTTGTTGTTTTTAGTATTCATCCTATGAATTCCCATATGCTTTTCTATTAAGCGGGTTACAGTTTTTCTGCTGACTATGGAATAACACTGCTTTTTATTTGATGTGCAAGTGGCAAGTACACAAATGTGCAATAGTACAATGAATAGCAGGGAGCAATGCTACAGTAGATTAATGCAGAAACCAACTAACGTTTCTTTCTAAAACATTACTGGAGATGGGCTCCCATTGTCTGCTTACTTGTTTTCATTGGCTGTTGGACCGGGGGGGCTGGGCACCTAGTGTTAGAATGGAGGATTGGCAGCACCAGGGTTTGGCTGTCATTGTTTGCTTACTTATTTTCATTTACTGTCTGACTCTAGGTGTAGACACTTGGTGTCAGAATTGGAGAAGTTTGGTGGCATCAGGGTTGAGCAGCAAGTGGCTGCTTGCTTTCATTTTAGTTTACCATCCAAATCCATGATTGGGCACCCAGTGTTGGGGGCAAGGAGTGGCACTGCAGTTTGGCTCCTGGTGATTGCCTAGCTGCCTGAATCAGGAGTCACCAAGCCTACCATGCCTACCAACCAGAACCGTATTGTCATTGCTTGCAAGCTGCAGCACAGAAGCCCCCTCCCCCCAGCAGTATAGCTAACCTTAAAAGAGCTGTACTATGCTGTGTTTTTTTCATAAAATACTACAGTACAGTCTGGTTGGTAATGTGAGAGTGCAGCACCAGCTAGCCACCCTGCCCAGCCAGTAGCTGCAGCACAGAGTCAGACCCTCAAGTAAAAGTCCTGCCAGCAGCAAAAACAGCCAAGAAAGAAACTGCCTGCAGAACCAGAGAGACAGGGTTCTGACTGCTTGTGCCTTTTCATTAAGGTAAGTGGTTGGGTTTATTTGAAAATGTCTCAGTGCTTTGGGGAGAGTAGGGGAGAAACTCAAAAGAGAGAATACATGGCCCTCGATATCCTGGCCTGTCACTGTGGGTGGCCAATCCATTGAGGACCATTTTGTTAGGTGGATACCTGCTAGTGGGGAAGCCATGCTTCTCCTGGATTAGGGATGAGGATGGCCAGGCTTCTTTTGGCTTGGGGGAAGGATATTTCCCTATTTCTACTGGCTTAGGGGGTGACCCTGCTTTTCCTGACTTGGGGGGTGGCCCTATCTTCTGGGTCATGTGACCCTGCTTCTCCTGCTAGAGAAAGCAGGGGGCAGGGCCAATCCCCCCCCCCCAAGCCAGGAGAAGCAGTGCCATCCCCTGTAAAAAAATAAAATGGAATTTGCATTTTTATTTTTAGAAATATAATATTCATCATTAGTTCAAATACTCCAAAAAATACTCCAAGCATGACTATGCACATATGCTTTCCATTCCAGTTTCAATTAGTGCCCTGGCTTTCAACTGTAGTGCCCAGCCAGTGCCCTGGTAACCACCAGAAGCTGGAGCTGCCACTGTTGTTAGTCTTACATGCTGTGAAACGTGATCAAATAGAAATAAAAAACGTAAATGTGAAGGTGGACATTGGACAGAAAAATTAAATGAAAGAGGCAAGGAGTTTGGAAAAATCTCTGCAAAAACACAATGCCTTTATGGGACTGGACAACAAAATAAAATGTCAACTTCTATGTATTTAAAAACACACAAGAAGGCTGAAGATTAATGATCAGCATATCCAAAGGTTAAGACTCAAATATGTTGCAAGGTAATCTGAGAACAGGGGGAGTTGAAACCACATAAAATACCAGAAAAGGCACAAAACTTCATTAACTATCTAATTATGATAAATATCCTTGTTTTAAAGACACATTTTGCTGGAAATTAACACATATACCACAGAATCAGGTAAATATGCAACAATAAAAAAATTATAAGCACATAATAGGGGCAAACTCTTTAAAGACAAAATCTTGTAATGGTAAATCAAGTAGAAGTGAAGACTGGAATTTTACAATGGAATACAGTACTAGAGTGCAGGAAAAGAAGTGCCATTGAAAATAAATACTCTTTTCATTGTTTATGGACAGGGACACTAGTTTATCACATATAAGGTGATGCAGACGGAAACACAGAATTCTGATTGCCCCATGTTAAAATGGCGCCAAAATGGAAATAGTGTTTGTTCTCGGGGAGGCTATGTTCTGAAGCCTTTAAAAGTTAAGGCGCAGAAGCGTGCGTTCTCCTTTTACTACTGCGTATTTGTGACTGCTTGTAATCAATCATCTTGCATGCTGCTGGAGTCCTGGTGCTGCTCAATTTCGAATACTGAATTCTAATTCTGCTCTGTATGCAATTTGTAAGTACCACTGTATCATTTTTACGTTAGCTTGCGCGCATGCTCAAGGAACGTTTTGGGAGAGTAGCACACTTTGGAGGTGTGCCTCTCCCTTGCAATCCAGTGCTCCGTTGAGCAGGCGTGGTGGTTCTGCACCAATGGGTGTGGGAGCTGTGTATGACAGTGGTGGTCTTCGCTTCAAAGAAAACCACTGCTGTCATACCAAGCACCGTGTCACGCCGCCTCCCCCTCACGTCATGCACTCCCCCCCGTGTCACGTCACCCCCAAAGCTTTGGTGCCACGCTGGGAGCCCACCTCAGCATGGCAATGTTGTCGCCAATGGGGGTGCCCAATCCCCGTCGGCTTCACGGCCCCAAGCCATCCTTGTGCCATGCTGGAGCCCACCCTATGTGGCAACGTAAGTGTAGTTTGCTGACGGGGGTGCCCAACCCCGTCGGCTCCTCAGCCCCCCCAGCCATCTTCTGACATACTGGGAGCCCACCCCAGCGTTGCAAATGTCCCACGTTGTCATTTTTTTTTTTGTTACCTATAAATCGAAAACGGTACCACAGTGCATCTCCCAGTCCCCCCTCCCACAACCCGCACCCACCCACTGCGCACCCAGCCTCCCCAAACCCCCCTCACCCCATACTTACCTCTGGGGCTTGACGCGACGATCTTCGGTGGACCGGGAACACGTCTGCACTCTTCAAAGCCGACCGCGAACTGAGGAAGTGCCGGAAAGCTGTATAATGGGCTAGATAGGGGGTTTTCAACTTTATTGCATATCTCAGGCATTTTTTGGAATTTTTGTACCAAATTTTCAACATAAGGTTTTTGGGACCCCTTCTCATGAGTGATGTCACTGTCATGGCGTTATTCAGACCCAAAGGGTGATTTCACAGTCACTGTGCAGTCACTGCGTGAAATCACCCTTCGGGCCCGAATAACACCATGACAGTGACATCATTCATGAGAAGGGGTCCCAAATACCCCATGTTGGAAATTTGGTACAAAAATTCCAAAAAATGACTGTTTTCCGAGCGTGCGTTGCGCAGTTCCTACGCACGCTCGTACGTTTGTGAATTTTCAATATTTGCACTCCAGATTTTCAACATTGCCATTTTACCACACCTCCTCATGAGCAGTACAGCTGTCATTTTTCACATCCTGCCCAAAACGTGTTTCCGCCCATGTAGCACACAATGGCGCAGTCGGTGTGCGAACTCAATGTATGGGACACATTAAGAAAATCACAGTGACACTGATCATGAGCAGAGGTCTTAAAATGGCTGTGTTGAAAATTTGGTGAAAAAATTCCTAAAAATGACTGTTTTACGAGTCTGCATTGCGCAGTTCCTATGCACGCTCATAAGTTTGCGAATTTTCAATATTTTCACTCCACATTTTCAACATTGCCATTTTACCACACCTCCTCATAAGCAGTACAGCTGTCATTTTTCACATCCTGCCCAAAACATGTTTCTGCCCATGTAGCGCACAATGGCACAGTCGGTGTGCAAACTCAGTGTATTGGACACATTAAGAAAACCACAGTGTCACTGTTCATGAGCAGAGATCTTAAAATGGCTATGTTGAAAATTTGGTGAAAAAATTCCTAAAAATAACTGTTTTATGAACGTGTGTTGTGCCGTTCCTACGCACGCTCATAAGTTTGAGAATTTCCAATATTTTCACTCCAGATTTTCAACTTTGCCATTTTACCACACCTCCTTATGAGCAGTACAGCTGTCATTTTTCACATCCTGCCCAAAACGTGTTTCCGCCCATGTAGTGCACAATGGCGCAGTCGGTGTGTGAAATCAATGTATGGGCCACAGTAAGAAAATCAGAGTGACACTGTTCATTAGCAGAGGTTTTAAAATGGCAATGTTGAAAATTTGGTGAAAAAATTCCTAAAAATTACTGTTTTACGAGTCTGCGTTGCATAGTTCCTACGCACGCTCATACGTTTGCGAATTTTCAATATTTTCACTCCAGATTTTCAACATTGCCATTTTACCACACCTCCTTATGAGCAGTACAGCTGTCATTTTTCACATCCTGCCCAAAATGGGTTTCGGCCCATGTAGCGCACAATGGCGCAGTCGGTTTGTGAACTCAATGTATGAGACACATTAAGAAAATCACAGTAACACTGTTCATGAGCAGAGGTCTTAAAATGGCTGTGTTGAAAATTTGGTGAAAAAATTCCTAAAAATGACTGTTTTACGAGTGTTCATTGTGCAGCTCCTATGCACGCTCGTAAGTTTGCGAATTTTCAATATTTTCACTCCACATTTTCAACATTGCCATTTTACCACACCTCCTTATGAGCAGTGCAGCTGTCATTTTTCACATCTTGCCCAAAATGTGTTTCCGCCCATGTAGCACACAATGGCGCAGTCGGTGTGAGAACTCAATGTATGGGACACATTAAGAAAATCACAGTGACACTGTTCATGAGCAGAGGTCTTAAAATGGCTATGTTGAAAATTTGGTGAAAAAATTCCTAAAATGACTGTTTCACAGTGTTCATTCGCAGCTCCTATACCGCCGCTTGTATGTGTGAATGTTCAATATTTTCACTCCATTTTCAACATTGACATTTTACCACACCTCCTTATGAGCAGTGCAGCTGTCATTTTTCATCTTGCCCAAAGGTGTTTCTACCCATGTAGCGCACAATGGCACAGTCGGTGTGCAAACTCAGTGTATGGGACACATTAAGAAAATCTCAGTGTCACTGTTCATGAGCAGAGATCTTAAAATGGCTATGTTGAAAATCTGGTGAAAAATTTCCTACAAATAACTGTTTTATGAGCGTGTGTTGTGCAGTTCCTACGCATGCTCGTAAGTTTGCGAATTTCCAATATTTTCACTCCAGATTTTCAACATTGCCATTTTACCACACCTCCTCTTGAGCAGTACAGCTGTCATTTTTCACATCCTGCCCAAAATGTGTTTCCGCCCATGTAGTGCACAATGGCGGAGTCGGTGTGTGAAATCAATGTATGGGCCACAGTATGAAAATCACAGTGACACTGCTCATTAGCAGAGGTTTTAAAATGGCAATGTTGAAAATTTGGTGAAAAAATTCCTAAAAATGGCTGTTTTACGAGCGTGCGTTGCACAGTTCCCACGCAAGCTCATAGGTTTGCAAATTTTTAATATTTCCACTCCAGATTTTCAACATTGGCATTTTACCACACCTCCTCATGAGCAGTACAGCTGTCATTTTTCACATCCTGCCCAAAACGTGTTTCCACCCATGTAGCACACAATGGCGCAGTCGGTGTGCGAACTCAATGTATGGACACATTAAGAAAATCACAGTGACGCTGTTCATAAGCAGAGGTCTTAAAATGGCTGTGTTGAAAATTTGGTGAAAAAATTCCTAAAAATGACTGTTTTACAGTCTGCGTTGCGCCAGTTCCTGCGTTAAATGCGTTTGCAAATTTTCAATATTTTCACTCCACTTTTTACATTGCCATTTTACACACCTCCTTATGAGCAGTGCAGCTGTCATTTTCACATCTTGCGGCAATATTTCCGCCCATGTAGCGCACAATGGCACAGTCGGGTGTGCGAACTCAGTGTATGGGACACATTAAGAAAATCACAGTGTCACTGTTCATGAGCAGAGATCTTAAAATGGCTATGTTGAAAATTTGGTGAAAAATTCCTAAAAATGACTGTTTTATAAGCATGCATTGCACAGTTCCCACGCACGCTCGTGGGTTTGCGAATTTTCAATGTTTCCACTCCAGATTTTCAACATTGGTATTTTACCACACCTCCTCATGAGCAGTAAAGCTGTCATTTTTCACATCCTGCTCCAAACGTGTTTCCGCCCATGTAGCGCACAATGGCGCAGTCGGTGTGTGAAATCAATGTATGGGGCATGTTAAGAAAATCACAGTGACACTGATCATGAGCAGAGGTCATAAAATGGCTGTGTTGAAAATTTGGTGAAAAAATTCCTAAAAATGACTGTTTTACGAGTCTGCGTTACGCAGTTCCTACGCACGCTCATAAGTTTGCAAATTTTCAATATTTTCACTCCAGATTTTCAACATTTCCATTTTACCATACCTCCTCATGAGCAGTACAGCTGTCATTTTTTATATCCTGCCCAAATATTTCCGCCCATGTAGTGCACAATGGCTTAGTCCGATGTAACTCAATGTATGGGACACATTAAGAAAATCACAGTGACACTGTTCATGAGCAGAGGTCTTAAAATGGCTATGTTGAAAATTTGGTGAAAAAATTCCTAAAATGACTATTTTACAAGTGTTCATTGCGCAGTTCCTATGCACGCTCGTAAGTTTGCGAATTTTCAATATTTTCACTCCACATTTTCAACATTGCCATTTTACCATACCTCCTTATGAGCAGTGCAGCTGTCATTTTTCACATCTTGCCCAAAGCGTGTTTCCGCCCATGTAGCGCACAATGGCACAGTCGCTGTGTGAACTCAGTGTATGGGACACATTAAGAAAATCACAGTGTCACTGTTCATGAGCAGAGATCTTAAAATGGCTATGTTGAAAATTTGGTGAACAAATTCCTAAAATAACTGTTTTTTGCGTCGTTGTGGAACTCTCTATGCACTCATAAGTTCGCAATTTTCAATATTTTCACTCCAGATTTTCAACATTGCCATTTTACCACACCTCCTTATGAGCAGTACAGCTGTCATTTTCACATCCTGCCCAAACGTGTTTCCGCCCATGTAGTGCACGATGGCGCAGTCGGTGTGCAAAATCAATGTATGGGACACAGTAAGACAATCACAGTGACACTGTTCATTAGCAGAGGTATTAAAATGCCAATGTTGACAATTTGGTGAAATAATTCCTAACAATGACTGTTTTACAAGCGTGCATTGCACAGTTCCCATGCACGCTTGTAGGTTTGCGAATTTTCAATATTTCCACTACAGATTTTCAACATTGCCATTTTACCACACTTCCTTATGAGCAGTACAGCTGTCATTTTTCACATCCTGCCCATAACGTGTTTCCTCCTATGTAGCGCACAATGGGGGTAACAAAAAGGTCATGCTGAAAATTTATTGTGCAAATACCAGCAATCGCACAGGGCATTAGAGTAATGCACCATACGTGCCAAACACCACTGCAAATACTTGCAAGTGAACGTTCAGCATTTACAAATGCTTGTTTAATACTTTTATGCAGCGTCCATCTCCAAGTAATATGCTTGTTTTCATCAGTGCACAGAACTGTGATTCAAGATATTTTGCTCATAACAGTAGGTGTTGGTATGTGCCGTACTCTGTAACTCTAGATAACGTGATCCAACCACTGGAGGCCGTACATTTTTAGTCTAAAACAAATGAACTGAATACATGTAATGTTGTTATAATTTTTAAACGAAATCCTAGCTCACTGGCTATGATAAAATTATTTGCGTGTGTTGAAGGCTCAGAATCTAACCGGCGATGACCCATAAGTAACATACAAGTAACAGCAGGTGTAATTCTTCTATAATATATTGCTAAATCAGATTTTGTTTTTTGCATATCGCTGATCAGATTCTTCTGAGCGCTCAAAACGTGGAAGGCATTTTCTAATAGTCAGGGAGCTACGTTTGATCTTTATTAAAAATATTACACATTTGAAGTTCGTTTATTTGAAATTAAAATTGTACAGCCTTCAGTGGTCAGCTAAATCTAAAAGGAATAAAGGATTGATGCAACAAAAAGATTGGATGCAAGGTTTAATGGGGGGGGCAGCTTAGTACCGTGTGGAGTATGTTTTCAACTTCATGGTAAGTCTGCTTCCAGGTTGGAAACTGTGGTATTATGTCCCCTTGTTGGGTGGTGTTGTTTTTAATTTTTTTTATGCTGGCAGTGGTAATCATTTAAATAACTTGAAGTCCCAAGTTTTGGAGCATTCTCTTGTCTGTGGCCTAGCTCCATACAGTTCCAAAGATCCAGAGGGGGGGCAGGGGAAGAGACAAACAAGACCGAGACCAGGCAGTCTGTTGCTTGTATTGAAAGTGTAACTTATCCAGTTCAAGTGTTTCATTTCAGCTGTCGAGTGTGTGCACTGGTGGGGATGGCTGGGTATCTGGACCGAATAATGTTTATTCTGACCTCCAGTGTTTGTTGTTGCCTGCCTTTAACAGAAGCGTCCTTGTGGAGAATTCTCTAATCTTGTCTGGGCTTGCCAAATGTGCTTCTCTCCGTGTAAGAAATATAAAAATTCTGTCAATATGTGTTATTTTATTTTTGGTGCCTGTGATTGGGGTGGAGGAGACACCAAACTGGATGCCTGGCATCAGTGGGCAGGGGGCGTTGAGAGTAAGCATCCTGGTGGGGTAGGGGGAGTAGCCATGCTAGTGGGGTAGGGAGAGTGGCCGTGCTGGTGGGGTGGGGAAGGGGAACGTACTGGTGGAGTGGGGAGAGTGGCTGCGCTAGTGGGGTTTTGTTGTGAGAGTGGTCATGCTGGTGGGGTTGGGTGGGGATAGTGGCCGTACTGGTCCATCAGGGTGGGGGAGTGGATGTGCAGGTCCATTGGGGTTGGGAGACTGGGTGTGCAGGTCTGTGGTGTGGGGAAAGTGGGTGTGCAGGTCCGTGGGGGTGGGAGAGTGACAGTGTTGGTCCATCGGAGTGGGGAGAGTGGGTGTGCTGGTCCCTCTGAATGGGGAGAATGGCCGTGCTGGTCTGTTGGGGTGGGGAGAGCGGGTGGGATGGTCCCAGGGTGGGGTAGGGAGATGGTAGCCAGGTGGGGTGAGGAGATAGTGGTTGTGTGTGTTGGTGGGATGGTGACACTGGCTGTGTGATGGTAGTGTGCCATGTGTGGATGGGAACACTGTATGTGTGTGTTGGTGGGGTGAGGACACTGGTACTGTGGGTGGGGTGGGGACACTGGTCATGCTGGTGTGGCGGGTTGTGGAAAGTGATTGTGCTGGTGTGGTGGATTGGGGAGAGTAACCATGCTGGTGTGGTGGGTTGGGGAGGGTAGCTGTACTGGTGGGGTGGGTTGGGGAGAGTGGTCATGCTGCTGTGGTGTGGTGGGGAGAGTGGCTGGGTTGGTCCATCGGGTGAGGAGAGGAGAGTGGACGGGTTGGTCCATCTGGGTTGGGAGAGTGACTGGGCTGGTCTGTCAGGGTGGGGAGAGTGGGCGTGCAAGTCTGTTGGGGTTGGGAGACTGGGTTTGCAGGTCCGTGGGGGGTGGAGAGAGTTTCCATGTTAGTCCATTGGGGTGGGAGGGTGGGTGTGCAAGTCTGAGGTGTAAGGAGAGTGGCTGTGTTGGTCCATTGGGGTGGGAAGTGGGTGTGCTGCTCCATCTGGATGGGGAGAGTGGCCCTGCTGGTCCGTTGGGGTGGGGGGAGAGTGGATGGAATGGCTGGGGTGGGGCGGGGAGATGGTGGCCGGGTGGGATGAGGAGACAGTGGTTGTGTGTGCATTGGTGGGGTGGTGGCACTGACTGTGTGATGGTAGGGATGGTAGGTGCCGTGTGTGGATGGGAACACTGGACGTGTGTGATGGTGGGGTGAGGACACTGGCACTGTGGGTGTGGTGGGGACACTGGTCATGCTGGTGTGGTGGGTTGTGGAGAGTGATCATGCTGGTGTGGTGGGTTGGGGAGAGTAACCATGCTGGTGTGGTGGGTTGGGAAGGGTGGCTGTACTGGTGGGGTGGGTTGGGGAGAGTGGCCGTTCTGGTGTGGCGTGGTGGGGAGAGTGACTGTGTTGGTCTCTTGGGATGAGTAGAGTGGATGGCTGGTCCATCGGGGTGAGGAGAGTGGACGGGCTGGTCCATCTGGGTTGGGAGTGTGGCTGAGTTGGTCTGTCAGGGTGGGGAGAGTGGATGTGCAGGTCCATTGGGGTTGAGAGACTGGGTGTACAGGTCCAAGGGGTAGTGAGAGTGGACAGGTTAGTCCATTTTTGTGGGGAGAGTGGGTGTGCAGGTCCGTGGGAGTGGGGAGAGTGACCATGTTGGTCCATTGGGGTGGGGAGAGTGGGTGTGCTGGTCCGTCTTGATGGGGAGAGTGGCCGTGCTGGTCCATCGGGGTGGAGATAATGGGCAGGATAGTCCGGAGTGGGGTAGGGAGATGGTGGCCAGGTGGGGTGAGGAAACAGTGGTTGTGTGTGCGTTGGTGGGGTGGTGACACTGGCTGTGTGATGGTAGGGTGCCATGTGTGGATGGGAACACTGGATGTGTGTGTTGGTGGGGTGAGGACACTAGCACTGTGGGTGGGGACACTGGTCATGCTGGTGTGGTGGGTTGGGAAGAGTGGCTGTGCTGGTGTGGTGGGTTGGGGAGAGTGGCCATGCTGGTGTGGTGAGTTGGAGAGAATGGCCATGCTGGTGTGGTGGGGTGGGGTGGGGAGAGTGGCTGTCTGGTCCGTCAGAGTGAGGAGAGTGAACTGGCTGATATATCAGGGTGAGGAGAGTGGACTGGCTGGTCCATCAGGGTGAGGAGAGTGGACGGGCTGGTCCATTGGGGTTGGTAGAGTGGACATGCAAGTCCATTGGGGTTGAAAGACTGGGTATGCAGGTCCATGGGGGTGGGGAGAGTGGACATTTTGGTCCATCTGGGTGGGGAGTGTGGACAGGCTGGTCCGTTGGGGTAAGGAAAGTGGCCGGCTTGTCCTTCATGGTGTGGAGAGTGGCCAGGCTGGTCCGTCTGGATGAGTAGAGCGCACAGGCTGATCTGTCCTGCCAGCTTTGTACTGCTAACCTGCCCTACCATCTTCCTTGTGCTGCTAACCTGCCTTGCCATCTGTTGCCACAGGACAATTGTGCCTGCTATAGTCTGGTAAGCTTTTTCTTTGGGATAGCCCTGGTGCTGTTGTTTAAATGGGAAAACAAGGGAGGGAAGATGGTGGGGGCTGTGCATGAGCTAGCACGCTTAATTACAAAAAAAATTTATATTTTTGATATTTTGGGGGGGAGTTGTTACCAGTATGCCAGGTCAGTCCTTCACTACTAGGCCAGGTCAGTCCTTCACAGACTGGCAGGGAACAATTTTTTTAAACATATATGCCAGTTTGTTGGGTCCCTGCCATGCTCCTGCTGCTTGTCGTTGATGATGGTCAGTGGAAGGAGAAGTGTAGCAGACTGGCGCACATGCTGAAGAAAATGGTTCGGCCTCTAGTAATGGAGGAGGGAGGGGTGGATAGACAAAGTGGCACAGAACTATTTTTTTCCACATAAATGCCAGTCTGCTGGGTCCTTGCCATGCTCCGGTGGTTGGTCATTGATGGTGGGTGGAGAGACGGGCTGGGCAGACTGGTACACATGCTGAAAAAAATGGTTCTGGCCTCTGGTGATGGAGGAGGGAAGGGTGGATGGGTAGAGTGGCACTGAACCATTTTTTTCCCACATGAATGCCTGTCCACTGGGTCTGTGTCATACTCCGGTAGTTGGTCGTTGATGGTCGGCAGAGGGATGGGCTGGGAGGACTGATACACTTGCTGAAAAAAATGGCTCAGGGCTCTGGTGATGGAGGAGGGAGGGGTGGATGGGCAAAATGGCACAGAACCATTTTTTCCCACAGGTATGCCAGTCCGCTGTGTCCGTGCCAAGCTCAAGTGGTTGGTCATTGATGGTCAGTGGAGGAACTGGCTGGGTGGACTGGTACACATGCTGAAAAAATGGTTCTGGCCTCTGGTGATGGAGGAGGGAGGGGTGGATGGGCAGAGTAGGACAGAACCATTTTTTCCAACATGTATGCCAGTTCGTTGGGTCCATGCCATGCTTACCCCTCTCATACAAGGAACTGCTGAGCACTGAAGATACATTTCTGTGTCCAAATTAGGGACTGTTGGGAGGTATGAAATCCTATAGAAGAAAATATTTACAAAATTCTTAATGTGTTTATGTAATTTCATATTAATGTGTGGTTCTGTGGTCTGTCCTCTTCATTTAGCACCCTGGCCTGTGACCCAGCTAGTCCCCCGAGTGGTAGAGGCAGGTCCGTTATTTGGAGGTTTTGAGATGGTTTGCTGGGCATGTGTCTTAATTGTAAAATGCATTATTTCATTTACTGTGTTGTACTGTCAGGACTGGCATCAATCTGTCTCTATCCTGAATGCAAACATGGTTTAAAAAAACGGTTTAATTTTGGGTGGTGTGTGTGTTGTGTCTGTCTGTGTGTAGAAGAACAGACACACACATTTGGACAAAAAAAACCTTTATTAAACCACATCAAACTGTATCAACCATGTTTCATCTGTGCTGTTCAAAACTGCCAGATGAGATCATTTTAAAGTAGTTGGTGGGGGGGAGCATTTGCGGCAACCTGGGCTACCACAACCAGGCCCACCATCCACTGTCCTTGGTGATACTAATAAAAACCATCAGCCAAGTATTTACCTTTCAGGGTGGGTCCTGTGTGGCTGTGCATGGGAATCTTGAGGTGTCGTTCCCACAAACTTCATGTGGTGTCTGTTCTCTTAGGTGGTGTGGTGGGACCACCTTGATGCCAGGGCAGTCCGTGTTTACTTGGATGGGGTTGGGGAACTCCAGAGATGATGAGCTCTTAAAGGAGACTACCGGCAGAAGTGAAGCCCCCACCACTGTACAGATCAGAGCATCACCTCTCTGGTCTCCCCCTGCAGGCACTATATTAAATAATCTTTGTACCTGATCACTCAAACTGGTAAATTCTCCAGTGCACCTGGCATTTTAATTTTGGTGCTCGTGAACATCTCATGTTCTTGCTCATGAACTGTTATCGCTACCTTGCCCCTTCCTCAATTGTGCCTTTATGCATGGAGATTGAAGTGTATATGTCCAGTATCCTTTTATAAATCCCATGGGTGTGCCTAGTGCACTATTGCCCTACCTATTGAAGAAGGGGCAAGGCACCATCATCAGCTTGCAGTGTTAGGAGCAAGAGCACGTCATGTTCAATAGCGCCATAATTAAAATGCCAGGCATACCGGGATGTGCCAGTTTGTGCTAGTGATCAAGCACAAAGATAAATTTTTTTATGTTGCCTACAGGGGGATAGGAGAGATGAAGGCCCGATCTGTACCATGGTCATGGCTTTACCTCTGCCAGTAGAACTCCTTTCATGGGTTTGAGCTCTGACATGAAAACTAAGAGGCTCCATTTTCATGAAGACCAAGTCAGAAAGTGTCCAATTTACTGTGGGTGCAATTCCAGATTGGTTTATTACTTGGGAGAGATTGTGTATTAGCATCCTCATTAATCACTTGTGGATTTTTTTAATTGGAGACACTTTGTTTACAAATAAACCAATTCAGGCAGCAAAATGTTAGATAGGGACTGAACTGACAGAATCCACCTTGGCATTTGGTGGTTTGGCTTAATTCACATCTGAGCTCTGACAGACAAGCTTTGATACATGGCATTGGGTGAGTACTGTCGTGATGCCACTGTGGCCGTCACACTTGAGGGGTGGGGAGGCATAGTACTTTTGCTGCTACCTTCACACCCGAGGCATAGGGGCCACATTGCTGTTGCTACTGCTATCGTACCTGAGGGATGGGACCGTAGTGCTGCTGCTGCTCTGGTCTGTTGGGTTGGGGTGAGTGGCTTAGCTGGTCAGTTCGAGGTGGGGAAAAGTGGCCATGCTGGTGTGTCCCAGTGGGAAAGAGTGGCTGACTGGCTGTGCTGACCTGCCCTGCCTGCTTTGGGCTGCTAACCTGCCCTACCAGCTTCCTTGTGCTGCAGACCTGACCTGTCTTGCCATCTGCTGCCACAGGACAACTGCTTTTCTAAGTGCCTGTCATTGTCTGGTAGGTTTTTTTTTTTTTGGCTAGCCCTACTGCCGTTTGAATGGGAAAGCAAGGGAGGGAAACTCGGGTGGGGGGGGGGTGCATGAGATGGCATGCTTAATTAAAAAAAAGTAATAATAATGATATCTGTTTTTTTTTTGTGTGTGTGTGTGTTACCAGTAGACCAGGTCAGTCCTTCGCCACTAGGCAACGTCAGTCATTGGCAGACTGCCAGAGAGCCAGACTGGCATAGACATATTATTTTAACATGTATGCCAGTCCACTTGGTCCATTCCATGCACCTGTGGGTTGTCGTTGATGGTCGGTGGAGGGATGGGATTAGCGGACTGGTACATGTGCTGAAAATAATTGTTCTGGCCTCTCATGATGGAAGAGGGAGAGGCGGATGGGCAGACTGTCACAGAACAATTTTTTTCAACATGTATACCAGTCCACTGTGTCTGTCCCTCACTCCTGTGGTTTGTTGCTGATGGATGGTGGATGGCAGGGTGTAGCGGACTGGCACACATATTGGTGATGGAGGATGGAGAGGCGGATGGGCAGACTGGCACAGAACAATTTCTTTTAGCATTCGTATCAGTGCACTTGGCTCATGCCCCTCTTCCGTGACTGCATTTGGGTGAGGGGTGCTCGTTAGCCAAATTCTATTTTGGGGTTCTTGAAAATCTTGAAGGCAGGCTGGCTTCAGGCACAGAAGGTAGGGGTGTGTGTGTGTGTGTGTGTGTGTGTGAAAAGAGACACACACGCAGAGAAAAAACTTTATTAAACCACAGCAAACTGAATAAGCCATGTTTCATCTATCCCTTCAAAACTGTTCCTCTATGATTTTTTCATTTTCTTTTAAAATGTTTTGCTCCCAGGTGCACCGGGGTGGAGAACCTCCCCTGGACCACCTGCCTGCAAGCCCAACCAATCCTGACCAACACAGGGACCCACCCCCATAGCTTAACCCCCATGGTAGGGCCGAGAAGGGAGCTTCCCCCCTCCTAGATTGCCAGGACAGGGGTGAGGCTTCATAGAACCCCCAGCCACATTTTTTTGGTGACCCTGCCCTCCCTACTGATGTGCGACGTGACCATGTGCATGTGGGGGTATTCGCCCACTATGCCTGCTGGGTGTCCGTTCTCCTAGTTGGTGTGGTGGGATTGCCTTGTTGGTGCCCGGGCAATCCATGTATACTTGGGTGGGGTTCAGGAACTACAGAGATGAGTTCTTAATGTGTTTGAGATCCGATATGAAAACTAAGAGGCTCTCTTTTTACGGAGACAGAGTAAAAAAGTGGACAATTTACTGTGGCTGCTATTCTGGATTGGTTTATTTTTTGGGAGATTTCTGTATCTCTCCATAGGCATCCATGCTAATCGACTTGTGGATTTTTTAGTGGGATGCACTTTGTTTACAAATAAACTAATTCAGGCAGTTAAGTGTTAGATAGGCCTGAGCTGAGAAAGTCCACTTTGGCATCTGGTGGTTTGGCTTATTTCACATCTGAGCTCTGACAGACAAGCTTAGGTACATGGCATTTGTCGGATGCCATTGTGATGCCGCTGCAGCTGTCACACCTGAAGGGTTGGGGCTGCAGAGCTGCACCTGCTGCTGTCTCACCTGAGGGGTGGGGCTGCAGTGCTGCACCTGCTGCCGTCACATCTGAGGGGTGGGGGCTGCAGTGCTGGACCTGCTGCCGTCACACCTGAGGGGTGGGGCTGCAGTGCTGCACCTGCTGCCGTCACATCTGAGGGTTGGGGGCTGCCATGCAGCACTTGCTGCCATCACACCTGAGGGATGGGGACCGGAGTGCTGTTGCTGCTGCTGTCACACCTGAGGGATGGGGTCTTAGTGCTGTTGTTGCTGCTGCTGTGACACCTAAAGGATGGGGACCATAGTGCTATTGCTGCTGCCATGACAACTGAGGGATGGGGACCGTAGTGCTCCTAACCTCTAGGCTATACTGCCAGCCTTGCTTGTATGTCATAGAACTACTGGCAGGGGTTCTAGGAGCTTAATATTGCTATTTCTGATTCTGCTTCCTGTTTGTGAGATACCTGACGTGAATCAAAGACGCAGCAGTTCTAGGCTACCTATACATTTGCATAGTGTTAGATACTTAATGTAAAGCAGCAGACATTTTCTCAGGGTACATTTCTCTTGCTATTGTTAGAAAGTATATAATTGCGTTATTCCTAACTTACTGTTGTATTCTGTCTCTTAAAGTAAAGACTGAAGCTCTTGAGCGTGCGACAACCTCTCTCAGATGCACAATTAGAACTGACCATAGGAGACCTGAGCCCCTCGGAGGGGGACAGACTTTGTTTAGTCACATGTGCATCAAACAACCTATCAGGTGTACACAACCCATGATGTCAGGAATGTGGAGTGCCTCAGAGATCATCCCCCACAATTAGTCAGTACAAGTCATTGAACACTTCTGAGCTTGCTGTTGCTAACTTCTAATGAATGTGCCTGTGTGCTGTTTGCAGTTGACTACAGCAATATGCAGACTTAAGATAACAGGCTAGTAAATCTGTATCAGAAGTGGAGGATCAAAATGTACATTCTGACCCTTACTTTTGAAAGTGAGGGATCAGCTAACCCCCTGACCCCCTGGTTCTGCCACCTATGGGTGTGCCTCAGACAGCCAGTGGTGGAGCCCACATGAGAGGAAACAGTACTAGACCTAGTTCTCACAAATGGTGACAGAATACTGGATCTATCAGTGGGCAGCCATCTAGGAACCAGTGATCACCATACAGTGTGGTTTAAGGTGAAGACAGTGGTAGAGTCAAGCTACTCAAAAGTAAAGATCCTGGACTTCAAGAGAGCAGACTTTTCAAAAATAGGGGAGCACCTCTGGAAAATCCTGGCAAAGGGGGAGGGAGGGGGAGGAGTGGAGGAACAGTGGCAGAAACGTAAAGGAGCCATAGCACAGACAACTGGCCTCTGTGTAACGCTAATAAAGCAAAAAGAAAGAAAAAAGCACTATGGTTTTAAAAAGAAGTAGCCGGGAAGGTTAGGGAAAACTCAGGCATTCAGAAAGTACAAGGAAACACAGAGGGAGGGAGGAAGAGAGACAGGAAAATGTACCATGCAAAACAAAGGTGCAAACTGAAGAAAGGATAGCAAAGTCAGTAAAGGAAGATGACAAAACCTTCTTCAGTTATATCAGGAAAAGGAAAAAAAATGAATGGAGAGATTGTGAGGTTGAATAAGGGAAGGGGGTGAAGAGGGGGACCTAGAAAAAGCAGAAATTCTAAATGAATACTTCTGCTCAGTACTTACAAAGGAAGGAGAAATGGAGGAACCAAAATTAGGGGGTAGAAACACACACGGGGGGAGGGAGGTGGACACCAATCCATTCACAAAGGAGAGAGTCTTAAAGGAACTCTCAAAACTAAAATGGACAAGGCAATGGGACCATATGTGATGCATCCCAGAATATTGAAAGAACTCAGGAAGGTACTAGTGGTACCAGTGAGAGCCCTATTTAACAAATCGCTGGAGGAGATAGTGGTACTGGAAGAGAGAATGTGGTACCACTACACACAAGTGGGAGCAAGGTGGAGGCTGGAAATTACAGACCAGTCAGCTTGACCTCAGTGGTGGGGCAAATCATGGAATCCATGTTAAAGGAAAGGATCATGGCATATCTGGAGGTTAGTGGGGCATAAGACCTGAGTCAACATGAATTCACAGCAGGAAGATCTTGTTAAACAAATCTGATAGATTTCTTTGACTGGATGACCAAGGTGGTGGCTCAGGGAGGGGCAGTGAACATTGCCTACCTAGATTTTAGCAAGACATTTGACACTGTACTACACAGGAGGCTAGCAAACAAGTTGCGCAGTCTGGGGGTAGGTCCCAAGGTGGTACAATGGTTCAGAAATTGGGTGAGCAACAGGACACAGAGGGCGGTGGTGAACAGAGTTCAGACCCAGGAGAGGGAGGTGACCAGTAGGGTGCCACAGGGTTAATTTCTGGGTCCGGTCCTCTTCAATGTCTTCATTAGTGATATTGTGGAGGGGCTGGAAGGGAAGGTGTGCCTCTTTGTGGATGACACCTTGATCTGCAATAGGGTAGCCACTCCAGACGGGGTGGAAAAAATGAGAAGAGTCCTAGGCAAATTGGATGAGTGGTCAAGAGATTGGCAGCTTAAATTCAATTCAAAAAAGTGCAAAGTCATACTTGAGCCACAGGAATCCTGGAGAGGAATACAAAATGGGGGGATACTAACAACAACAGAACTGGAAAGGTACTTGGGGTAAACATAACAGATGACCTGAAGGTAGTCAAGCAATGTGAAAAGGTAGTGGGGAGAGCTGGAGAGATACTGGAGTGCATAGGAAGGGGCATCACCAGTAGAAAACAGGAGGTGGTGATGCCACTGTACAGACAGTTGGTTAGGCCACATCTGGAATACTGTGTTCAGTTCTGGAGACTGCATCTCCGGAAGGACATTGACAGAACAGAGGTGGCCCAGAGAAGGGCAACACAAATGGTGAAAGAACTGCACCAGAAAACATATGAGGAAAGACTAAAAGACCGCAATATGTATACCCTGAAGAAAAGGAGGGAGAGGTGGATATAATAGAGACATTTAAGTACCTCAGGGGAATCAGCAAGGTCCAGGGAGGCAGCATCTTTCAAGAAAAGAGATGTGCAAGAACAGTGGGTCACAATAGAAGGCTGGGGGTGGGACTCAGGGGAATCTGAGGAAGTAGTTTTTCACAGAAAGGGTGGTGGATGCATGGAACAGCCTCCCAGCTGAGGTTGTACAGGCTAAAACAATTGGTGAGTTCAGGAGTGCATGGGATAGACAAAAGGCAACCCTAGCAGTAGGAAAGAGAGGGTAAGCTGCTGATCATTTAAAATCAGGAATTAAGTAGGTAGGGAAATGGGCAGACTAGGTTGGCCAGGCGGTCCTTAACTGTCGTCAAAATCTATGTTTCTACATTTCAGGTGCAGAGCTGAGGAACACAGAATGTTATACGTGAATTTCCAAAATCAGTGAGGCAGTTGAAACTATGGCCTAGTAGTTCAAGTGGGGAACACATAGTCTGAGATACCCCCCCCAAAAAAAAAAATTAGCGAGTCACTAAGGCCAAATAGTTCAGGCACATAGATGGAGAACACAGAGTTTGAGATGTGACCCCCTCAAAATCAATGAGGCACTGGCCTAGTAGTTCAGGCACAGAGCTGGGGAACACCAAGGCTAAGATGAGCCCTACTCCAAAATCAGAAAATCAGAGAGGCACTTTAAAACTCCAGGCAGAATTTACTTGCTCCCATTTTTAATAAGTGAATTCAAATAATCAACTGTGATTTTATTTTCAAAAGAAACTTTTTTTTGTTTTTTCTTTTTTTTCTAGCAGTTAGACTTAGTTCAATTGCTGACTGCTATCTTTATTTATGTATTTATTTATTTATATTATTTAAGAGTTTCACCAGAATGGCATACTGAGCAGAACAGCTAATTTCCATATGCGTCCTGGAGGAAGGTAGAGGGAGTACAACATTAAATAGTACATGAAACAGTGAATCAAGTGGACAGAGTACAATACAGATCCAAATATGAGTAACACATAACTATAAGCAGTAGAGTGAAGTGCATTGTGTCAGTTACATACACAAGCGTACAGTATAGCAACATGGTAATAATTTATATAATGGGGAAATAGCCAGTAGACATGGATAGTACACTTGGTAGAACCAATTACAGCAAACAATGCAGTTAGTACATTGTGATGGGGGATCTACTATGAAATCCTGACAGTCAGTCTCCTGAACTCCATATGCCTGAGTTCAGGAGACCGATTGTTAGAAGACCAACAGGGTCTTGGTGCAATCCGGGGGGGCAAGATCCCAGCACCCCCCCCATACCTAAATAAAACAATGCTGAGGGGCAGCAGACCTCGGAGTAGGTTAAACCAAATTACGGGGGGCAGAAGAGTGCTGTGCAAAACTGTTTGTCCCAGGAATAGAACCTGGATCTGGAGCACCATGCTGGCCAAGTTAAAAGTGTCTTAGTCCTCCATGCCATGGGAACAGCTCAGTCAGCTTCTGTATTTTCCCCTCCCTTTTGGTGCCTGGCTAGGGGTAGGGTATAGGTTCATCACATCCACTACCTTACCCCTATCGGCATCAGCTTCCGTTCTGTCGGGCGGGTGTGTGTCACTGAGGATCCTGAATGTCAGGATTCTGAGTGTCGGTATTATATAGTGATACCATGATGGGTACATCCAATAAACTGTAAACAGTATGCATCTTGAGTATATACAACTTGAGCACAGCTGAGAGTACACAGGAGAGGCAGGCAGACTAAGAGGCTGGGTAATCAGTCAAAGAAATGTAGAAAGGCATAATTGCATGGGGCTATGTTGGGCTGATCAACTGGACCATGGCAAGAGGGTCAGTGTAATGAGGGGGGACTAAAAGTTTTGACATGAGCAGGTGTGGGTTATGACATCACGTAGGAGGGAGTTGAGGGATTTGAGAGATGTGGCATTGGAGATGGGGGAAGGGTGAGCATTCCATAAGTTTGGACAGTGTAAACTGAAGGCAGATTGATCAGTAATGGTGTTACAGTGTGGGATTGTGAAGGAGTGAAGGTCAGTGTTATGGAGTGAGTAACTGCGTTGGGAAGAAGCACAAAAGGAGGAAGAAAGATAGGAGGGGAGATTGCCTACCCAGAATTTAGCTATGAAAGTGGTAGTGTGGGACAGTTGTCTGGACTCCAGAGATGGGAGTGACAGGGTTTTGTAAAGGTCACAGTGGTGATTATGAGGAGGGCAGGAAAGCACAAAGTGACAGAAAGAGTTGAAGAGGGCATCCAGTCTAGCCAGGGTAATTTTGGGAGTGGCACTGTAGACTATGTCTGCATAGTCAAAAATGGGGAGAATAATTTTCTGCACAACTGCACGATGGGCAGATTGAGGGATGCAGTCCTTGTTTCTATATAAAGCACCAAGTCTGGGGTGTAAGTTTTTATGGATTGCATTCATGTGTGCTGATCTAACCAGACCCCAAAGTATCTAAAGGTAGAGGTATTTTCGATAGGGGTGCCATCCAGGGGTTTACCTATGCCAACTCAACAACACAATTGTTGAGGTTCAGCATAGCAAGATCCCCAATGTCGACAGGTGAAATTTCGCCTGTCCATCATCAGTGTGTTTTCAATTGGGGGGCTGGGCCCCCAGAACCACCCATGCAGGGGGCTGCACCTCTGCTCCCTCCTTCTTAAGGATTCCTAACTCTGAGTCAGAATTAGCTTAAGGGGGGGACGAAAGCCGGCAAAAGGGCAACATTTCTCTCACGGGTCCCCCACAGCAACAATCTTGAAACCTGTCGAGATTGTCGCTGTGGGTGATTTTGCCATGTGGGTTTCACTGAGCGGTCAGCATACCCCATCCAGGGTGTGGAAGGTGGGGGAAGATTTAAGTTTAGATACCCTCGGTCTTGTGCTGAAGGATATGGTGACTGTCTTTTTGGCGTTAAGGAACAGCAGGTTGGACTGGAACCATAGTGAGACCCTGCTGAAGTTATGTTGCAGTCTAGCCTCAATATCAGAGGATGATGTGCTAGATGTGTAGAGGACGGTGTTGTCTGCATACATGTGGATTTGGGAAGTGGAGCAGGCAGAAGGGAGATCATTAAGGAAGATGGTGACTAAAATAGGGCCAAGTACAGAGCCCTGCGGGATGCCAGTGGTGCTGAGGAGAGGAGGGGAGAGGGAGGAGGCAATTTTTACCGATTGAGTTCTGCCTGACAGGTAGGAATGAAACCACCCTGTGGCTGAGGAGTTTAATGCAGCAACATAGAGTTTTTGCAGAAGGAGGGAGTGGGATACTATTTCGAAGGCTTTTGGAAGATCGAAATATTTGGCAGAGGTAATGTGTCACTAATCCATATAGGAGAGTATGGAGTCAGTGAGCCATAAAAGGGAAGTGGAGGAGGAGTAGGACTTACAGAAATCAGACTGGAAATGGGTGAAAAATGAAGTGGAGTCAAGGTAAGGAGTGAGTTAAGCAAGGGCAATGCTTTCTTAGAGCTTAGCTAGAATAGGAAGTAAGGAGATTGGGTGATAGTTCCCTGGGGTAATAGAATCACCACCATTGGGAAGAGGAATGACAGTGGAGTGTTTTCAGGTAGAGTGAATAGAGGCTAGAGTAAAAGGTTGAGAGATTGGAGGTCTAGGCTATCTGGGCTCTTACCCCTGGAGGGGTTCAAGGCACGGAGTGCCTTTAGAGTGAATGAAAAAGTGAAGGGGGAGGGGTTAGGAGTAGGTGGGGGATCTGTGGAGGCAGATGGTGTACAAGTGGGGAGTTGGGAGGGAGAAGAGGAGTGAGGAAGCACAGGATGTAAAGAAATTGTTGAAAGTAGAAGCGACAGATGGAGAATGGGTCAGAAAGTGTAGCATTACCATGGATGCGGGTTGGGATGGGGTGGATGGGAGGGAGGAGAGAAGAGAGATTTGACAACTCACCAGAACTTGGAGGGATGGATTAAATTGGTGTAGAATGAAGTGGAGAAATATTCAGACTTGGCAAATCTGGAAGCCTTGGTGCATTCATTCCTAAGATGTGTGTATTGGAGGAAGAGAGTGAGAGATTTGGATTTCATGTAGGCCTTTCAGGCTTGGTCCCTGGAACGCATGTAGGCCAGCAGTTCTGCATTTATCCAGGACAGGTGGGAGCCTTTGACCCTAGTTAATTTAGGAGGGGAATGTAGATCCAAGATTTCAAGGAAGTTTGTCTGGAAGTAGTTGAGGGCAGTATTGATAGTGGATGCTGATGATATGAGGGACCAATTGATGTAGTGTAAGTCATTTAGTAGGGGAGCTAAGTTTAGTGAAAGAAAAAAGCATAGAGAGATCAGTTGGGGGGGGGGGCTTTAGTCCAATGGACTGTATGGATGGATGCAAAAAATCATGAGTGGTCGCTAAGGGAGTTTGCAAGAATACCGGAGTTAATTAGGTGAGTGGTGAGGGACCAGTCAATCAGGGTGTGCATAAGTGATTTTAAGGTTAAGACAAGTTGGGGAGGTAATTAGCTGTGTTAGGTTTAATGAGTTTACTTTGGTGCAGACTTTAGAGTTGGCAGAAGAAAGCCAATCAATGTTTAAGTCACCTAATAGGTATAGCTCTCCAGAGGTGGTATGTGAGGTGATGATGGTGATAAGTTCACCTATGATTGATGTAGGGAGGCCAGAGAGACAATAGGTGCTAGCTATGAATATAGGCAGAGAAAAAGGGAGGGATAGCTTGATAAGGGAGGAGTTTGTATTGGGATGGGGACAAGCTAGGCAATACTGGTGAGTACTGGAGCTTGGAGGATAGAAACTTTGCTATACCTCAGCCCTTGCTAGGTCTGTCTTGTCTGATAAGGGTGTAGCCAGAAGTTGAGAGATTGTTGACTGGTATATTATGTGACAGCCAGGTTTCTGAGAGTACCAGGACATCTGGATGCAAATCTAGTATGATAGGCTGGAATAGGATGATTTTGGGGAGGAGACTTCCTATATTGAGGTGCACAATCTGTAAGCCTTTTGGGAGGTGTGTATGGGGAGGAGGGGTAGGTCCAGGGTTGAGTTCAATGTCACCTGCAGAGAGGAGTAGTAGAGTGATCAGCAATTTAGAGAATGCATAGACTCATTTGGTAGCTTTGGGTTGCAGAGAGCTAGGGGATGGTGGTGGGGGAGGTTGGCGGTGGGGGGGAGAGGAGTTTGAAGAAATTTAATACAGTTAGGATAGATGTGGGGAGGCAGCATAAAAGTGTGCGGAGGCCAGCAGTATTTGATTGCAGTAGGGTGAACGGAGAGTGTAGACTGTGCTGGGGAATGGGCTGAGTGTATTACAGGCAGGTTATCAGCTATCAATTCTACCCCAAGCCACTGTGGTGGATGAATTGCCCATCGGTAAAGCATCTCTCAACAAGCCTTTTGAATGTTCTTTTATTTAATCATCCCTTCTTCAAAAAATTAAAAGTTTAGACCGCTGCAGGATTTTATAAAATTTTTTTCAGTTAAATATTATTTTAAATTTTATTTTGATTTTTTTTCAGTTCAGTCGTTCCTGGCTGCTACAGCATATCTCCCTCATGGCACTGCAAACTCCCTAATGAACTGCCTCCTGACTTTTACTTTTCAGGCTTTCCATAAAGTTAAGGTAAAAATTCCTCAATCTTTAGGCCTGCCTCACTTCTGTTCACTTTGCCATTCTTGGCAAAAGGGACTTGGCAAGGTTGGAGGAATGGTCAAATATGTGGCAGCTCAGATTCAATGCAAAGAAATGCAAGGTAATGCATCTGGGAAACAAAAAACCCAGGGGAAGAGTACACAGTGGGGGGTGAGTTAATAACAACAACAAAAATTGAAAGAGACCTAGGAGTAATTATATCAGATGACCTAAAGGTGGGCAAGCAATGTGAGAAGGCAGTAAGGAGGGCTGGGGGGTTACTGGGATGCATAGGGAGAGTCATTAACAGTAGAAAACGGGAAGTGTTATCCCTCTGTACAGACAGTTAGTGAGACCCCAATCTGGAGTACTGCTTGCAATTCTGGAGACCCCTTCTCCTCAACGACATAGACAGAGTGGAAGCTGTTCAGAGGAGGGCAATGAAAATGGTGCAGGGTCTGCACCAGAAGACATAAGAGGAGAGACTAAAGTAGCTTAATATGTATACCCTTGAGAAAAGGAGGGAGGGGGACATGATAGAAACTTCCAAGTATTTCAAGGGAATTAACAAAGTACAAGAGGTAGCATCTTTCAGAAAAGAGATGTGCAAGAACAAGGGGCATAATTTGAAGATGGGGGGACAGCTCAGAAGTAATGTTAGAAAGTATTTTTTCACAGGGAGGGTTGTGGATGTATGGAACAGCCTTCCTGAGGAGGTTGTGGAGTCAGGAACAGTGGGAGAATTCAAGAATGCATGGGACAGGCATAAGGCAATTCTAGTGGGGGGTAGGAGGAAGTAAGCTGTTGATTAACTAGAATCTGCAGCTTATCCATCAGGTAGGGAAATGGGCAGACTAGGTGGGCCAAGCGGTCCTTATCTGCCGTCAAATTCTTTGCTTCTATGTTTCTTTCTGGTTGCCCCCACCTTGTACAGCAGCCATGCCAACAGTCACAATCCTTCTCCATTTGTCATGAAGTGCTGCGGTGCTGCCTAATGCACGTGTCAGCTGGGAGAAGAATTTTTAATTAGTCCTCCACTCCGCAGATTAGCTTGTTGCCTCCGCACACCCATTCCCCTTCCCCCACAGCAGTCATCATACAAGCAGGCAGACAAGCTCACGGCATG
Source organism: Neoceratodus forsteri (assembly GCA_016271365.2). Lineage (NCBI taxonomy): Eukaryota > Metazoa > Chordata > Ceratodontiformes > Ceratodontidae > Neoceratodus > Neoceratodus forsteri. The sequence continues at coordinate 1,277,317,730 of CM057459.1, read as the reverse complement.
CTAGTGAACCAGCAGCTGAGCTGAACAGCAAGGTTACTGCATCAGACCAGACCTACAGATCTGAACTGGGCCAAAATAACAGCTCAGGTCTAACCATGCAAGGCTCTGTATGCTTGGGTAGAGTCAGCCCAGTCCAGGAGAGTCAGGTACTGAAACAGAGCCAGTCTGCCCCCCCCCGCATGCTACATGATTTTTCAATTAATTGCTTGTTAATTGGTGTATTATATATAAACAATGTTGCTCTTGGGATTCACCTGCTAAGTCATTAGGAAGTTGATATACCACTAGGTTAATCCTGTCATTTTATATGCTGGAGGACAGGATTATTTTGAAAGTGTACAATTTATTTTTATCAAACCACAAAAATTTTATCATAGCCAAGACTGTCAATGGAGAGAGTGGTCTTTTGGTAAAAGGGGTGTTGGGGTGGTGAACAATTTTTGTGACCACTAAGAAGTGATAAATCTAGTAACTTAACATGCTGTCCTAGGGTGGGCATGGGTAGGTGACATCCACTCAATACTCCTCCACAAACTAAGTGCACTGCACAGGAGCAAATAATGAACTCTCAGCCTGCCAAGACATTGTTTCCAAAATGATACTCCCAGCATTTGATTGTGAAGCCATGGTCTTGTGCAGCTTCGAAATCCACCCTGGCCTGATGGGACCCTTTCTTCTACTTCTGTTGCTTTGCTCTAAACTGCCCATCCCACATTCGCCACTGCTTCCTGTATTCTGATCTCGCACTTTCCTCCCTTTGAAGGTTTTTGCCATTCTGTCACCTAGTAATACTGGCACTTTGCCCTCTCCAGTTGTCTCTCCTCCCTGTCTTCATCCCCTCTACCTACTCCCTCATGAACTCTAACTCTCGCCTCTTCAACTCTTTCCTTTTCATAATAACCTCTGCTAGACATCTTATTTTCCTAGAGACCCCCACCCCCACCTCTAGAACAATCTGCCCCCATCGATATACTCTTTCTCCTTGTCTTTCACCCTGAAAGCCCTACTCTCTATGCTGATAGTCCACTCTTGTGCCTGTACCTAGACATTTGTCTGAGTGAACTAGGCTCCACCCCTCCTCCCTTTATGTCCATAGGTATCTCACCAGAGGTGTCAATATAGTGTAAAAGCTGAGGGCAATAGGAAGAATCTGATCATTTAGCATTCATCCCCATCCAGTGCCTTATGGGTGATATGTGTCATGAACCCCTAGCCCCTAACCCCTGGGCAGCCTGGTAGGATCTCCTGTTTGCAGAGAGGATCCCCCTTTTTAAGAACTCATGAGCAGTTGTAAGGGTTCTGGAAGACTTACTCACCTTCCTGTTGCAAGTGGGAGGGTGTAAACCATAATTTCAAGTTCCCCTGACTCTGCACTACTTTTAGTATTTGAATAACACCACGGCCACTGGCTATGTCTTGCCTAAGTAGTTGGGTACAATAGCCAGTGGTCTTGGTGGGATTCAGATACTGAAAGTAGTGCAGAGTCAAGGGAACTCAAAACTACATTTTCCCCCCTCCCACTGGCAAAAGGAAGGTGGGTAAGTCTTCCAGAACCCTTACAACTGCTCATGAGTTCTTAAAAAGGGAGATCCTCTCTGCAAACAGGAGGTCCTACCGGGGTGCCTGAGGTTTGGGGGCCAGTGGCTCATGGCAGATTTGGTGCCAGCTAATGGGATTTTGAATGGTCTTGCAAAACCATCACATAATGAAGGGCAGAATTTGGAAAGGGAAAAAATAAATTTGATTGTAGACAATAGACCCTATCCTGTTTGAATTTTTTTTTTGAGCAGAGTGGTGTAAATCGAAGAATGTTGGTCCAGTACAGCACTATGAACCTGGAACAATTGAGGAAGATCTGTGGGGAGAAGGGTATTCCTAGTGGAAACTAAAATAAAAGGCAACTCATGGAGGCCCTTCTGGCAGCTGAGATGAAGGAAGTGCCATCCCGCTTAGTGCCAGAGGCGGTGACCTCGGAGGTCCAGAGCCCAGAAGAGAAGAAGCCATGTACAGATCAAGAGCTGGAGCTGAGAAAGCTTCAGATCCAGGAGAAACAGATTGAGAATGAGCAAAAAAAGATTGAGAATGAGCAAAAAAGGTTTGAAATGGAAATGGTGAAATGACGGCAACAGAGAGAGGCCGAAGACCGACAACACCAGGTGGAGGCAGAGGAACAGCAGTGCCAGAGGGAACATGGGCTGAAAATGCTGATGCTCAAACTGACAACAACCACCAAGCAGGTAAGTGATGGAGCTGGTTCAGAATCTCCAGGACTAGGGTACAAGTTAAATTCAGAATTAATGGCTGAGTTTAAAGAGGGGGAGGATATAGACATGTTCTTAAATTCATTTGAAAAGGTCTGTATCCAGACCAATCTGTCCAAACAGACCTGGAGCTTTCACCTGTCTACATTACTTATTGGCAAGGAGAGGGAAGCATTGGGGCAGATGGACAATGTTGAAAGTAAAGATTTTGACAAGTTATAAACAGCTTTATTAAAAAAAATATATGATCTGAACCCTGATGCATACAGAGCAAAGTTCTGGAAACTCTGAAAGGGTCTGGAAATGAGCTTTGAGGAATAGAAACATAGAAACATAGAACATGGAAACATAGACTTTGACGGCAGATAAGGACCGCTAGACCCATCTAGTCTGCCCATTTCCCTACCTACTGGATAAGCTGCAGGTCCTAGTTAACCAACTGCCTATTTCTTCCTACCCCCTACAAGAATTGCCTTATGTATGTCCCATGCATTCTTGAATTCTCCCACAGTTTTAGACCCCACAACCTCCTCAGGAAGGCTGTTCCATGCATCCACTACCCTCTCTGTGAAATAATACTTCCTCATATTGCCCCTGAACCGCCCTCTTTCTATCTTTAAATTGTGTCACCTTGTTCTTGCAAGTCTCTTTTTCTGAAAGATGCTACCCTCTTGGACTTTGTTGATTCCACTGAGGTACTTAAAAGTTTCTATCATGTCCCCCCCCTTCTTTCCTCAAGGGTATACATATTAAGCTTCTTAGTCTCTCCTCATCTGGCTTCTCTTTCAGACCCTGCACCATTTTAGTTGCCTCCTCTGGACTACCTCTATCCTGTCTATGTCCTTGCGGAGATGGGGTCTCAGAACTGGACACAGTACTCCAAATGGGGTCTCACCAACTGTCTGTACAGAGGATAACAACTTCCTGTTTTCTGCTGATGATGCCTCTCCCTAAACATCCCAGCATACCCCCAGCCCTCCCTACTGCCTTCTCACATTGCTTGCTAACCTTAAGGTCATCTGATATGATTACCCCCAGGTCCCTTTCCTTTTTTGTTGTTGTTACTACCTCCCCTCATTGTGTATTCTTCCCCTGGGTTCTTGTTTCCCAGGTGCATTATTTTGCACTTCTTTGTATTGAATCCTAGCTGCCATACTTCTGACCATTCCTCCAACCTTGCCAAGTCCCTTTTCATCCTTTCCACGCCTCCTTGTGTATCAACCCTGTTGCAGATCTTTGTGTCATTTGCAAAAGGCATACTTTTCCTTCCAGTCCCTCTGCAATGTCACTGATGAAGACATTAAAGGACTGGACCCAGTACTGAACCCTCACGGTACCCCACTAGTAACCCCCTTTCTTCAGAGTGGACTCCATTTACAATTACCTTCTGTGTCCTGTTGTCCAGCCAATGTTTTACCCAGGCTACCACCCTGGGACCCACTCCAAGGCTAGTTAATTTAACTATTAATCTTTTGTGTGGGACTGTGTCAAATGCCTTGCTAAAGTCTAGGTAGGCCATGTCACAGCCCCTCCCTGGTCTACTACTTTGGTCACCCAGTCAAAGAAATCTATTAGATTCGTCTGACATGACCTTCCCGCTGTGAACCCATGCCCTTGGGTCCTGTGCTCCACTGGCCTCTGAGGCACGCAACTATTCTTTCCTTCAGAAGTGACTCCATCACTTTCCCTACCACAGAGGTCAGACTGACAGGTCTGTAGTTTCCTGCCTCTGTCTTGGTCCCACTTTTGTGAAGGGAATCACATCCGCCTTCCTCCAGTCCTCGGGTACCACACCATCCTCCCATGATTTATTAAAAAGAGTAGCCAGTGGTTTCACTAGTTCCTCCTTAATTCTTTTAGAATTCTGGGGTGAATTCCATCAGGACCCATTGCTTTGTCCACCTTCAGCTTTAGGAGTTCTTGCAGAACCCTTTCTTCTGTGAAAGGACTGGGATCGACCCCCCTATCAAGAGTGCTTCTGTTAATTGGATTAGGCACTCCCCTCCTCTTTTGTGAATACTGAGCAGAAATATTTGTTCAGTTTTCCTGCTTTTTCACTGTCCCCCTCTGCCCACCCACCGTTCATTCTATTCAGCCTCACTATCCCTCCCTTTGTCTTTCTACGCTCGCTGATGTACCTATAAAAGGTTTTATCCCCCTTCTTAACTGAGTTGGCTATCTTTTCCTCAGTTTGGGCCTTTGCTATTCTGACTTCCCTCCCTGCTTCCTTCTGCCTTAACTGGTACAGCTCTCTGTCCTGCTCCTTCTGTGTTTCCTTATACTTCCGGAATACTATCTTTTTCTTCCTGACTTTCACAGCCACCTCTTTTGAGAACCATAGTGGCTTTTTCTTTCATTTTGATTTGTTTATTTGCTTCACACAAAGGCTTGTTGCCTCTGTGATGTCAGTTTTGATAATTCCCCATTGTTACTACACACCTCCTTCTAGCCTGTTTGCTAGTGCTTTTCTGAGGCACTCTCCCATCTTGCCAAAGTCAGCCCTCCTAAAGTCCAGTACCCTCACTTTTGTATGGCTTGACTCTGTAGCTGAGTTTAACATGAACCACACTGTTTGATGGTCACTTGTCCCCAGATGGCAACCCACTTCTAGATCTGAGATCCTCTCACTGCCCCATTTGAGTACAAGGTCTAAGACTGCTCCCTCACGAGTGGGTTCCGAAACTAGCTGTCTGAGGCCTGCCACCTGTAGGGCATCAAGAATGGCCCTGCTCTTGGATGTGGCTGCAGCAAATGTGCTCCAGTTAACATCTGGCATATTCAGGTCTCCCATCAACAGTATCTCCCTTTCTCTGCCATTCTAAGAATGCCTTCTATCATATCCTTGTCCATTCCTTCCCCTGACATGGGGTCTATACACAACCCCTGTGCAGATTGTGGTGCCTTTCCAGTCTCAAGGTGACCCACAGTGCCTCCTCTCCTCCCTGTTTACTCTTTTGTTCAGTTGCTTTTATCCCTTCCTTTACATGAGAGCTACTTCTCCCCTCTTCTCCCTGCCTGTCTCTCATGTGGGTTATGTACCCTGGTATGTTAACATCCCAGTCATGGTTCTCTGTGTACCATGTTTCTGTGACTGCTCGATATCCAGGCATCCCTCTTCCATTAAGGCCACCAGCTCAGGGAGCTTGTTTCCCAGACTATGGGCATTGGTACTCATTACCCTCCATTTCTGATGGCCTTACTCCCTTTGCCTCATCCCTGTCCTTCTTGCCTTTGTCACTTTCTCCATTTACCCTGCCCTTCTCCCTATCGACACCTCTATGTTGGTGTTTGCCACACTTACTACCGTGATTATTTGGGGCTAGGATTTTCCTGCTCCTTTCCAGTGCCTCCCCCCTTGGCTAGTTTAAAAGCTTGCCAATGAAGCATTTAAACCTATCACCTAGGATCCTGGTTCCCCTCCCGGACAGATGCAGCCCATCATGCCAGTATAGGCTTGCATCACTCCAGGTGAACCCCCAGTCCCCAATGAAGCCAAATCCCTGAGCTCCACACCAGTTTTTCAACCACTGATTGAATCCCATGCTGCAGAACACCCTAGCCTCTCCTATGCCATAGATGGGTAGTACCTCCGAGAAGGTTACCGTGCATGCTACTTGACTAAGGCCCCTCCCCAATTCCACAAACTCTTCCTGCACTTCTCTAATCCCTTTCTTAGATGGGTCATTTGTCCCTAGGTGGACAATGACATCCAGCTCCCTCCCCTGTGCAGCTGCTCTGGCAATCCTGAGGATTCACTCCCTGTCCCTCCAAGCCATGGCCCCAGGCAGGGACCTTACCTCCTTCTCCCCTTCCTCCCCCAGTTCTACCTTCCTAACAATGGAGTCCCCCACCAGGAGTTGTTTCCATTCTCTGCAGGGTCCCCTGCCACCCTCCTGTGGGTCTCCTTTGTGGAGGTTCCCAGCATCCTCCTTGGTCTCCACTGTGGGTGCCTCCATAGAGGAACCACACTTTTCCAGAATGGCATAGGAATTGTGGAGAGGTACAACTGGAGGGATGCACCTCTGTTGCACCACCCTCACCCTCCCTGAGCCCACTGTGGTCCAACGCTCCTCTTTCTTGGCAACCTCTGAGGCAGCGGCAGTGGCACTGGTGATCCCTGGATGGAAGAGGAGGTCCCACAAATCCTGGCCAACTTAGCCTGGAGATGAGCAACCTCCTCCCTCAGCCCAGAGAGGTGCCTGCAGATGGGACAACACCGCATCCTCCAGAACATCTCCGGAAAACTGCTGCTCCACAGCCACTGCACTGCACCACTCCAATCATGTCTTATTTCTGGCCCCTTAACTGTTTGCAATCCTTACTCTTTCCTCAGTTTTTTTTTCTCTCTCTCTCTCCTTACTTTCTGTCTGTGTGCCCTTTAAGCTCCTGATTGTCCTGTTCTGAGACAAGAATATCCTATATTTCTCAGTAGACCACTTACTTGCTCAGAGGCAGACCTCCAGCAGCTAGAGGGGGCCGGAGAGCTACTCTTGCCCTTTTAGGATGGTTGGTCCTTGGTGGTTCTGTGATCACTCACTTCCTGCCACCAAACAGGAAGTTCCTGTTGTCAGTCAAATCCTGTGCCTATAAAAATAAATCTAGCTTTGGGTAGGGGGGTGGAAGGGAGGGAAGGAGGCAATATAGTCCCAGCAGAGAAGTCCAGTCACACAGTAGTCCTTTCTCCTGGTGTCTCCTGCCAAGCTATTAGCAGAATCTTTTTAAAGCAGTCTTTAAATGTAGCTTCCTTCTAGCTAAGCCACTCCCCCTACTTACCAGATCTTTCTACAAGTAATTTAAAGCTCACAGCAGTTAAGTCCTTTCAGTCACCTGAGATTTACACCTAGATAACTCTTCAGATACCCATTCAGTTCATTTAACCCAAATACACACTTTTTTTATATGTTAGTTTTTTTTTACCCTAAATTAAAGGTCCAAGTACAAAAGTTCTTCTACTTTAGTCCCAGCAGAGAAGTTCAGTCACACAGCAGTCATTTCTCCTGGTGTCTCCTGCCAAGCTATGCCAAGAATTAACCACTAACAGCATCAATATTTAAAGCATTGGTGGGAGGGGGTGAAAGCAGATTCTGTTGAAGCTATTGAAGGGGTGGTATTGCTTGAACAGCTTTATTGGATTTGCTCACCTGACTTAAAGCTTTGGCTAGAGGACTGAGATCTTAAGACTGCCAAAGAGGCTGCAGAGCTAGCAGATCGCTATGCTCAAAGCAGGGCTGCTCCCAAGGGGAATGCAGTGGCAAAAGGGAAATGTGGGCATTTTGGGCAACCAAAAACCACAGCACCTCTGCAAAAAGAAGGGAATCCCCTGGTGCCCAAAAGGGAGGTTGGGGACAAGAAACATGATGAATGCTGGTATTGTCACCAGATAGGCCATCTGTCTTGGCAGTGTTCTAAGAAAGCCCAGAAGGTAAAAGGGCCTGTGCAATCAGAGACAATAGCCCACTGTATCACTGATGCTCTCCTTGACAATATGAGGGATCACATTCACCCAGTTACAGTGAATGGGTTACACACTAAAGGGCTAAGGGATACAGGAGCATCTCTTACCCTGGTGAAAGGGGATTTGGTGGGGGTTGAACAAATACTGCCAAATCAGTTTGTCTCTGTGAGGCATTACAGAGGGGAAAGGAAAACTTAAGCATTAACCAGTGTTACTCTGATTTGGGAGATGCAGGTGAAGGGGTAAGGAAGGTGGTTGTAGCTGAAAAACTCATTATGGATGTTATTGTGGAGAATGATGTTCCACAAGGAGTGGTTTGTGCTGTGATCAGGAGCCAAATGAATAGAGGCACCTGTGATCTTCAGGACCCCACAGAAATTCAGACAGGAGAGATTGGGAGACAGGCTAGCCAACCTGTAGCTCTTGTAAAAGAGGGTAATAACAGGGGGATGGAACTTCCCCTAGTGGTGGCTAACCCAACTGCTACTGAAGGTTGCTGTCAGGAGGAAGGGGTGACAAATAGCCAGTGGGAGGAGGAAGGTTGTGATATTGAGTCCCCTACTGTCACAGCTATGGACCTCAGCCTGGGAACTGATGGGAGCATGCCCCATGCTCTGGGTAAGTGGGAAGGCTTAGCAGCAGCACAGTAGACAGACCCTAGCTTAGAGAAGTTGAGAACCTGTGCAGTCTGATGGGACACAGGGAGATGATGGAAAGCATAGGGTATATTGGGACAATGGACTGTTATACACACAAGACATCAGGACAGAGGGAGGGGTGATGGTCAGGCAGCTTGTTGTTCCCCAGGAGTATTGTGGGTTTTTGCTCAAGGTAGCTTATGATATCCCCATGTCCAGACATTTGGGCATAGCTCGCACCATGCAGCGCTTAGCCCACAATTTTTATTGGTCCAATATTAGCAAGCAGGTGAAGGAATACTGCAAATCCTATCACCGATGTCAGGAAATAGGGAAGGCCGTAAGCAAAGCTAAGGCTGCCCTGATTCCCTTACCACTTGTGGAGGAACCATTCCAGAAGGTTGGAATAGATATTTTGGGTCCTTTGAATACCCCAAGTTCCTCTGGGAAGAGGTATATATTAACAGTTGTTGATTATGCTACCCGCTATCCCAAAGCCATTGCACTGTCCTCCACTAAGGTGGACGAGGTGGCAGATGCTTTGCCTTTGATTTTCTCCAGTGTTGGGTTTCCACAGGAGGTTATCTCTGATCGAGGGGGTAACTTTATGTCGGACCTAATGAAGTGTTTGTGGGAGAAGTGTGGTATTGTACAGAAGTGCATGACGACTTACCGCCCACAAGCCAATGGTCTCGTAAAGAGATTTAATGGGACCCTAAAAGATATGCTTATGACATTTACAGAACAACATGGGTGAGACTAGGAGAAATACCTGCCACGTCTGCTGTTTGCCTGCAGGGAAGTGCTACAAGAGTCAACCAGGTTTTCACCCTTTGAGCCCTTGTATGGACGCAGGGTGAGGGGAGCTCCTAGATTTAATATGAGAGGAATGAGAATGTAAGCACACTGCCCAGGGGACTCCCATTGTGGAGTACACGTTAAATTCAGGGAGATGCTGAAGGAGCTTATGGGCGTGGCCTAGATCAACCTGGCAGCTGCCCAGCAAAAACAAAAGACCTGGTATGATCATGGAGCCAGAGCTCGCACATATGAGGTAGGGCAGAAGGTAATGGTTCTGATCCCAGTCCAAAAAGACAAACGGCAAGCTGAGTGGGCGGGGCCATACAAGGTAGTCTGACAGGTAAATGATGTTAATTACATTGTAGAGTTACCTGACCGAAAACATACTCACAGGATGTATCATGTGAACATGATGAAGCCATACTTTAATAGGGTTGATATGGTACTTGCGGTTTGCAGTCCTGGAGAGTAGCTAGGTGGAGAAAACCCCCTTTTTGACTTTTTGGCCGAGAGCAAGCAGGAATCATCTGTGGAGACCATCATGCTGTCACCCCAGTTGACACCTGGATAGGCTCAAGAGTTGAGGACCGTTTTTCAAGACTTTGCCCCTTTATTTATGGCACAGTCTGGACAGACACCACTAGCAGTGCATGACGTAGACATGGGGACCCAAGCACCCATATGTAGGACAGCTTACCGAGTGTCAGAGACAGTCCTCAAGTACATTAGGAAGGAGGTGGGGGAGATGCTGGATCTAGGGATGATCCAATAATCTCACAGCCCCTGGGCCTCACCTGTAGTCCTTGTACCATAACCAGATGGGACTACACTGTTCTGTGTAGATTATCATGGGCTTATGCCATCACAAAATCTGATGCCCACCCAATGCTATGCACAGATGAACTGCCTGACAAACTGGGAGGGGTGACATACTTGACTACAGTAGACCTGATAAAGGGGTACTGGCAGGTGGAACTGACTGACAGGGCTAGGGAAAGGTCAGCATTCATCACCCCAATTGACCTGTTTGAGTTCAAGGTCATGCCCCTTGGGATGAAGAATGCCCCTGTTACATTCCAGTGGTTAGTAAATCAGGTGTTACAGGATACAGAGGACTTTGCAGTTGCCTACCTAAACGATATTGCTATCTTCAGCAATTGCTAGGAGTAATGCCTGATACACCTGAGGGAGGTGTTGGGCCGAATACAGGCTGAAAGTCTGACTATTAAGGCAGAAAAGTGTCAAGTGGCCATGGCAGAGGTTGCTTATTTGGGACATGTGGTGGGGCGAGGCCAACTTTGCCCAAACCAAGCAAAGATGGAGGCATGGCCTACACCTGAAACCAAGAGACAAGTCAGGAGCTTTCTTGGGACAGCAGAGTATTATAGAAAATGTGTTCCTAACTAAAGCTCCCTGTCCACTCCTTTATCTAGGTTGCTGACAAAGAATAAGCCTAGGAAGGTAAAATGGGATGCAGACTGTGAGCAGGCCTTCACATAGCTGAAAACCTCACTCTGTAGGGCCCCAGTGCTGGCTAGCCCAGACTACAACAGGCCATTTGTGGTACAGATGGATGCTTCAGATGTGGGAATAGGGGCAGTCCTCAGCCAAGTATCCAATCAGTGGAGAGTGCACCGCACTGTATGCTTAAGCAAGAAACTGTTTCCACAGGAACAAGCCTATTCAACAGTAGAGAAGGAATGTCTCACCTTAGTCTGGGCATTAAAAAAAATGGAACCATACCTTTATGGAAGGCATTTTAAGGTCCAAACAGACCATAACCCATTAATATGGTTGGGCCAAATGGGGAAAACAAATGGGAAACGTCTGAGATGGAGTATTGCCCTGCAGACTTATGACCTGGAAATTTTGCATAGGTCTGGGACCAAAAATGGGGATGCAGACAGCCTATCATGCATACTGGATCTATAGCAAAACTGAGAAGAAATGCCTCCAATGGGGAGTGTTCCCCTCAAGTTCTGTTTTAGGAGGGAGGAAAGTTTCATAATAGGCCTATATCCATTTATATGGATTCATATTGTATGTGCTGTAATAGACTTTAGAATGGGACACTGTCTCTTTAAAAGACTTTTAGGACTGAAACTACAAAAATAGCCTTAATTGTTCTAATGGCTATTTTTGAATCTAGCATGTCTCCAGTTAAGGTTTTATTTAGCCAGAAAAACATAATTCTTAGAGAAAACTGGGTAGCATTGTCATTGGCTCAGCAGGTAGCACACTCACCTCTGAGGCCAGGAGATCAGTAGGCTGTGGGTTCTATCCCCACATTAGGCACTTGGGTTAATATCCCAAATACTACCACTGCAGTACAGCACAAGGGGGGTGCTTCACTCCTGAGGTGTCATCTTTTGGATAAGACATTAAACCGAGGTCCCATCTTCCTGTTCTGGTGGTAGTTCAGGTGGATGTTAAAGAACCCATGGCACTTATTGAAAAGAGTAGGGGAATTTCTCTGGTATCCTGGCCAAATATCCCCCATTCACTAAAAATACCACCAACAGCTTAATCTGGTTTAAGGTCAGTTGGCATTCATCTGTATCCTCCTCCCCTCAGGTCATGCCTTAAAATATGCAAAATTTGTCTAGTGCACTTACCAGTCAACAAAAACTAAATAAATAAATCTAGCTTTCCATGACAGGAAGAGGTCAGGGGGATGACCTAGGGATCAGGGGCTAAGCTAAATGCACAGACCAGATGTTACTGGGGTTGAAATGGAACCACAGTTACACCTACAGGGAAAGGTGCACTGTTTCACCACACCACACTGTGGGTGTGGCTTGAAGATGACCAGCCTGTATGAATAAGACACACATTTTGAACTCAGGGCAGTTGATAAACAGTTTAGCTGGAAGTCTAATAGTCTGTCCAGCTGGCACATACTTGAAGGCCAGACATATATGTGTAGGCCTGGAAAAATCTCTAAAACCAGACCTGAGTGTGTGGAAAGTTTGACTCATCGCATACTGAACAGAAAATTCTGATTTTAAGTCAGAATTTTGGAAACCAAGACTTTTCACCAAGGAAAGCATGGACTTGGAATACAACCTTGCTACAAGATTGTTGCTTAAGGACTCATCACTACAAGGACATTTAAAATATTGTCTGGACTCTAACATCAAGAAAGGTATAGTTTAGGATAACAGTATCTAGTGTTTTCTGTAAACCATCCAGTTTTACTTTTGTTATTGTCTGCACTTCAAAGTTCTTCCAAACTGTTGACTTTCCTGTATTGCTTGTATTTTAAGTAAATTTGTATGATTTTCTTATCAACTCTGCCTGGGGGTCTGATTGTGTGATTTAACATTTTAACAGAAGGGTTTTGTAAAGACTGTGTGCCTTGACAGATGGTATCACTTGGCTTTCGTACCCAAACTACTCAGTCAAGATGTAGCTAGTGGGATTCAAATACTGAAAGTAATGCAGAGTCAAGGGAACTTGAAACTACAATTTCCACCCTTTCACTGGGAAAAAGAAGGTTGACAAGTCTCCCAGAACCCTTTCTCCTGCTCACGAGTTCTTGAAAAGGGGGATCCTCTCTGCAAACAGGAGGTCTTACCGGGCTGCCTGAGGTTTGGGGGCCAGGGGCTTGTGACAATATGTATAGAAGAAAAGCAACAGTATTTCAGCTAGCCATCCTTAAAGAACTATTGGTGCTACAGGGGAAAACAGAAAATGTAATATTTAGAAAAACAAATCAGTATTCATTTCATGTATTTTGAGTTATTTTCCCATCATTATTTTTAAGGGCACTTTCATAATTATAATATTTTTTTTTCCAGGGGCACTTTATCTGCTCTTGCTGCTCATGTACACAAACAGTCAGGCATCATGAAGGGAATGTTTAGGTTTACTACTGACTCTGAATTAATGGGACCAAAATTACTATTGATGAGCTGCAAAATTAGTAAATGCAGTAGATAACAAATTTACAGGGGAGATCATACTGAAATTATGGCATATGCATTGCTTAAAAATGTGTAACATACATTTATTACCTGTGTTATGTTCACTGGAAAAGAAGTTGTAAAAAAGTAATATGGTTATAAACTTGTATACAGAGGAGAGAATCCTATGTGCACTAAAATATCCTTAGCTTCTCACAGTTTGTGTTGGCAAGTACTCAGAAATCCCACGTTTGGAGACATTATTAGTAAGATAAAAACATGATACACCTACAGTAAGGAGACTGACATTTATTTATTTCAAAAGTTTTACCATGAAAGACAAACTGATCTGGTAACAGCTTACTTCCAAATACATCCTGGGGTGAGGGGGTAGGTAGAGTAAACAATAAAATAAGGCACAAAAGTACAGAAGCATTAATGATTGTGCAAACAACAATATTCTATGCATAGTAATATAGTACAACCAAAATAAGGTGTGTTATAGATCAAGGGAGCACTTCCAACCAATAGGAGTGCTCCTTTCCTCTTAGAGTGACACATTCTTATTCTGTGAAGAGTGTCACATGAGCAGCTGCACTGGAAATGGGCATGTTTGGGGCTGTTTTATTACAATTTAATGTATTATTGATAAATTTCGGTCAATAATATTAATACAGCTGTGGAGACCACTCTTAAGTTGTAAGAGTGGTCTCAGACTCAGTTACATCCTTAGTATATCTGAATCACTCACCTTTGACTCACGGTTCTCATACCCTATGAATGCATGTGAGACCACTCTTACAACAATAAGAGTGGTCCTAATGGCTGTATTAACATACAGAAGTACAATACATTAACAGCTGTGCAAACAATGATAATCTGCATATGGTGATGCCGTACAGAGAATGTGCATATGGTAGAGTGGTGCACTTGAACAGAACAACGATTAATCCATTATTTTGGGGAGGGAGGGTGGGGAGTCAGTGCAAAGTAGGGCTTGAGCAAGCCATGGGTGAAGAGCGGCCAAGTAGCAGCTGGTGCCAGGAACAGTTGCAGATGTAAGTAGTAAGGTCATGAAGAGGAGACTTGAGGAAGAAAGGGAAAAAGGTAGAGCAGATGGAAAGGGAAAGAGAGGGCCAGAGCCTAGTTAAAAGATATGAGAAAGCAGCTTGTCCAATAGCATATTTCTGGGTGGTAGGAAGGGGAATGGGAATCATTATTACAGAATGAGTAGGAGGAATTTGAGGGATGAGAGGAGAAGATAGGGAGTCAAGCAAGAATTTGGATATGAAAGAAGCACAATGGTAAAGGTACCTGGCATCAAGGGTGGGAAGGGAGAGGAAGAAGTACAGACAGCAGTGGTGGGTGCAAGGGAGACAGTCCAGGTAAATATGACAGCAGGAATGAAAGAGGGGGTTCAGTCTGGTGAGGGTGAACTTGGAAGGTGTCCAGTAGATGATGTTGCCATAGACAAACATGGGGATTACCATCGTTGAGACAATCTCACATGGGGCATGATGCAGATACTTGTTTTATTGTTGTAGAGTGCACCCAGTCTGCAGTGGAGCTTGTGGTGGATGGCATCCATATGCACTGAAAAATTGAGACAGTGGTCCATACAGACACTAAAGTTCTTAAAGGGTGAGACATCCTCAATTGTAGTGCCATCAAGGGTATGGAAGGAGGGGAGGGGGTTCACCCTGGTGATCCTCTGCCAGAAGCCAAAGGTCAATGGAGACCATTTTCTTAGCACTGAGGGACAACTGGTTGGTTGAGAACCAATGCTGGATGATTTCAAAGTCAAGTTGGAGCTGGCAGTGAGGTCAAGGGCAAAGGTGCCAGAAGCAAAGAGCACTTTATTATCTGTGTACATGTGGATGTCTGCAGAGGAACAGGCAGCAAGGAGGTCATTCAGGAAGATGGAGAAGAGTCTAAGGCCAAGGATGGACCCTTGTGGCATGGCTGAGAAGACAGGGAGTGGGGGATAAGGTGTCTCTGATAAAGATAGCTTGAGACCTGCTCTCAAGGTATGAGCAGAACCAACTGACTGAGGAGGCAGAGAGCCCCACCAAATTAAGCTTGTTCAGATGGCGGGGATGAGCAACAGTGTTGGAAGCTTTGGCCAAGTCAACAAAGATGGCAGAGGAGATCTTGTCCTGGTACATTTCAAAAAAGATGAAGTCAGTGAGCCAGAGGAGAGAGAGGTAGATGTCCTGAAGCCAGACTGGAAGGACGTGATGAAGGAGTAAGAGTCAAGGAAGGGGGGGAAGCTGTGAGATAACAAGGTGTTCCTGGAGCTTAGACAGGATGGGGTGGAGGGAGATAGCATGGTAGTTACCAGGAAAGGAAGTATAACCCCTTTAGGGAGGGGGATGATGGTTGCCTTTTTCCAAGCATCAGGGACAGTAGCTGAAGAGGAGAGGTTGAGGATGTAGGTAATAAGGATGTTCATTGCAGGAACAGAGAGATAAAGAAGCTTAAGTGTGAGACTGTCATTGCTTACACCCATGTGGGGGTTAAGAGCTAGGAGAGCCTTGAGGGATGCAAAAGAAGAGATGGAAGAGTAGAAAGAGTGCATGGGAGGAGGCAGGTGTGATGGAGGAGGAAGGGTTGGGGAGTGGAGGGAGAGTGGTGGGACTGAGCACAGAGGTTGAAGAAAGTGTTGAAGTAAGAGGCAACAGCAGCTGGGTTGGAGCTCTTGGAGTTACCAACCTTGAGGACTTGAGGAAGGGGACTGGGTCAGAGAAGAGGAAGTATAACCTTCCTGAACTTGGAGGGTTAATTAGGGTTCTTCTGAAGTGTGGTCAGAATATATTTACATATGCAAGCCTGATGGCTTTGGTACAGGCATTTTGAAGGGTCTGGTAATGAGTCAGGGCAGCAGGGGAGCCAGTGATCATGTAGAACTGCCAGGGTAATTCTCTTGCTCAAAAACAGGAGCAACTCTGTGAAGATCCAGAGCTGGTGAGATTCATGGACTCTGATTTTCCTAAGGGTGGCACTGTGATCCGAGACAACCAGGAATTTGGATTGGAAGGATTGGAGGGCAGAATTGCTGTTGGTGGCTGCTGAGATAGGGGACCAATTGGTGGCCAACAGAACTCTGTTGAAGGAGGAGCAAGTCCAGCAGCCTGAAGGCCTAGAGTTGGATAACATTAGGGGGCTTTAGGATGCCAGATCTTGCACACACAGTAGACCATATGGTGGTCACTGAGGGTGGCTGGGAGGATACCTCAATTCGCTATGTGGTGGGACTGGGAGGACAGGACCCTCCCATGAACTGATGTAAAGCTAAAGAAAGCCTATACTTAAAACTCCAGTCAAGGCGTTATACCCAGCATCTGGCTAAACATAATATCCCTGCACTTATACTTAGGTAATGGTTAAAAAATTTAATAAATAACTATATGAATGACCTGGGCTAAAGCCTTATTTTGTGACAACATGTAACATATTTCTACTCACCAAATCAGATGCTACTAATCTCCTTAAGAACTATATTCTAATACAGTACAACCCCGTTTATGCAAAAGTAAGGGGGGACACAAAAAACTTTTGGATAAACAGGGTTTCGGATAAATGGTGTTTTCCGGATTCCACAATGCCAGCTACACTGTCTCCACCCACAAGCCATGCAATATATGTGCACATATGATTTTAGTGATTACAGCTTTCTTTATTTAACATTTTTAGTAATTAAAAACAAAAACATGCAAATCAAACCCAAAAAAAAACCAGCACAAAACAGTACAGTACTGCGGTACAGTAGTCACTTAGCTTAGTTCAGTTTTCATTCGTACTCAGAGGCACTGGTACTAGTACTACTACAACGGTTTTCTTTGGGCCAACATAATCCCTTATACCCTTCTGCCATTTTTTTCCCATTCAGGTTTTTATGGCCTTTCCCTGAAGTTGCCGAACAAAGAGCAGATGAAGCGGATCAGTCTCCGGTTGACTCTCCATCCACTTCAAGCACTGTTCGAAGGATTCAACTGTCTTGGTATTGGTAGGTGTTGCAGACTGCTGGTCCCCCTCGTCTTCTCTCCCGCTGCTCTCCTCTGTTTCCTGCATGGTCGGCCCTTCACACACAGAGGAAATGTTTTCCTTTTTGCTGCCCATTCCTCGCTATCCAAGGTGGGGGCAAAGTCTCTAATTTTATCCTTCACCCTGTGGATATCACAAACCGTGATGTTGCCAATCCCAAACCTGCAGGCGATGTCCACCACCTTCTGTCCTGCTTCGAGTGACTCTAGCACACAGAGTTTTTGTGCTATGTCTAGCACAGAGTGCCTTCATTTCGCCATCTCGGAACAAAGTTAGCAGCAGTTCTACGACTAGTTTACCACACACAATGACATGTCTACACCTTTAAGCTGCGAGTACAGGTACAGTATTTAATTGATCCAGTTAAAATGAACCACAAACAGCTGCCAGACACCTCATTAAGGGATTAGTGGAACAGTACAAGAGATGCATTAATTGCCACTTAAACAACTACTGTACCACTAGGAGCTACAACAGGGGAAACGTCCGACCTTCGGATAACTGAGAGTTTCGATTATCCAGGGTTCAGATGAACAGGATTGTACTGTAACATGTGTGCCCCCAAAATATAAGCATGATACTGGAATAGATGAAGGCAGAGTCTGTAATCATTTAGTCTCCAAATACCTCATCGTAATAAAACAAAAAAAGGCAATAAAGTAAAACCATATGCCACTAAACACTGGCTTATGCTGAATAAAGCCATCATGAAGATCTGCAAGAAGAATTGCAAACTTAGCATAGTATGAATAGACCACAAAGGCATGTTATAATATCCCATAGTCTTGAATACCTATAAATACACAGAATACACCCATCTCTGATTAAGTTCTTGGATCATAATGAGAATGTGACAGATCACTCAATACCTAAACACAATGAAAGCCAGTACATCATCCCAAATATCAAAATTTAGTGACAATATTCCAGGAAATTCCTTGTCACAAGTACACAGGTTGCCATGCAGTCACAATGATTTAAGCACCAAAAAACGCGAGAACAGAGGAACAAGTTAGAGCTACTCAGAATCTGCTGAATAAAATCTGGTTCATCAGATATTGACCTGCTTTTCAGAACTGCAGTCTGAAATTCCAAATTCTGAAGTTGAATCATGAAACTTTTCTACACTGGAATTTAGAATTCAGGATTCCAAATCTATATACAATCCCAGTTTTGAACTCCTTTTAGGAACTGGATAGGAACAAGATTAGGATCTGGGAATTTATTGCCAGTACTTCAGTCAATGTTTACAATTCTTTGCCTCCCTAATGTCTCCAATTGTTCTAGAATGTCTGTTTTAAGGCTTAAAATTGAAAAAGGAGATATTTTCTTGGGCAAAACTGTGACTGTTATATGTGATTTTGTCCCATGAGTGGGATATTCAGACTGCGCCAGGCTGCGGCGCAAGCCTGGGTGCAGCGCAACTTGGATGCGCTGGGGCGTTGACAGGGTGATATTCAACGGAGCTGCGCCATGGCACAGCAGCATTGAATATCGCTCCTTGGCCACCCGCAGTGTGCATGGCACAGTGGCACTGCACCAGCGCAAGTGGCCAGAGTGGAGCAGGGGGATTACGCTAGCACAAGTTCCATTGCAATAGGTGCAACTACCACGATATTCAAAAGTGCACATGCAAATGGGGCCATAATGTATGCAAGGCACAAATGGAGCCATTTGCATGTCATTAAGGCCTCATTTGCATGCAGGTGCGCTGATCCCCGGTGACTTGCACCTGGCGCCCTGCTAGGCTGCAGTCGTAGGGGACAGCGCCTGCACAAGCGAAAAGTGCCCCACTGCCCGATGGCGGGCATATATGATGAAAGTATAGTCCCATATCCCTGGTGGTCCCAGTGGACTGCTCGCAGCCGATTGCAGACGACAGTGACCTACTACCCTCCTATATCCCTGGTGGTCCAGCGGACGCTTGCAGCAATTGCGGGCGAAGTACCAGCTAACACTACCCTCCTATATCCCTGGTGGTCCAGCGGACCGCTTGCAGCCCGATCGCGGCCATATGATGTATAGATTAGTCCTATATCCTGGTGGTCCAGTGGACCACTACATATGTCGCAGGTGTCAGTAAATTCTTATGGCAAACCAATCCAGCCCCGGTGGTCAGCGGTACCCCTCCCACCTGCCCACTGGGCCCACCGTCCTGCTTCCCCAGTCAGTAGTGGGCGGCAGCTCCCCACCCCTTGCCGCCATGCCACCATGACTGACTCTGTACAGTGAGGGCTGTACACCCATTGGTCCACAGTGTGAGACAATGGGCATGCAGCCCGTACCATACTACATAGTCCAGAAATGTGAATGGATCCATTCGCATATCTGGACTGTATAATCTTGTTATGGGTTCCGCCCATTGGCTCACCCTATGAACAATGAGCATGCACCTACGTGCGAGTCGGCGCGGGTGGCAGGGCAGCAAGTGGGTGGGGGCTGCTACCGCTGCCCAACCATGGGAGGCGGGCGGTGGGCTCAGTGGCGGTGAGGAGGAGTACCGCTGACCACCAGGGTTGGATTGGTTTGCCATAAGAAAATACTGACACACGTGATTGGGCTGCGAGCGGTCCACTGGACCACCAGGGATATAGGACTGATCTTTCAAACATATGCCCGTGATCGGGCTGCGAGTGGTTCACTGGACCACCAGGGATATAGGACTGCTCATACATACCTATTCCCGCAATCGGGCTGCGAGCGATCCACTGGACCACCGGGGATATGGGACTATTATTGTCAACATGTGCCCACAATCGGGCATGGGGAGGCGCCACCACGAAGGTGCCGCCGGAGCTTGGGTGGCCACCCACAGGTGGCAGCTATCGTGTTGCACTCAGCAATACGGCAGCTCACCTGTGGGTGGCCAGCTGTTGCTCCTTTTTTTTTTGGCTCTCCTTTGTGCAGCGCAGGTAGGGGTTGTGCATGCATGGGCTCCGCACATCCCGGGCTGAACATCGGGATGTGCGGAGTATGCATGGGCACGCCCCCCCCACCTGTGCTGCATACATTACTGATGCACTCCAGCGCATCGGGATTGTGCTAGGCTCAATCCCCCTTTGAATATCATGCCAGGGCGCATTAGTGGGTTGCGCATGGTGCAACTGTGTTGCACCATGCTCAACCCTTCTGAATATCCCGCCCCATGTGTATACACTGTTTTATTTTATCTATTTTTATGTGTTTTATTTGTATCTGGTCACTAGTGAAA
The DNA here is from genome assembly GCA_016271365.2 of Neoceratodus forsteri. NCBI lineage: Eukaryota > Metazoa > Chordata > Ceratodontiformes > Ceratodontidae > Neoceratodus > Neoceratodus forsteri. Next base: position 1,277,297,415 of record CM057459.1, on the reverse strand, counting down.
CTGGGCAATTTTTACTCATCAGCTAACCAGAATAAAAATAAAATGAATGAATAATTCCTAAATTCTGCACGCTGCAGGTACAGTCGGGATTTGGGTCATGGCTGTTTGTAACCAACTACTAGTGAAGTGTGGACAGTGAGAGGTAGCAGCAGTAAGTTAAGATGTACAAGAACTTCCCTGTCTTAAGTGCAGTGCCATTCTCCAGACAGACACCTGTACTGAGGAGTCGAGCATCCACCACGCCAATTCAGGTCATCAAGAGTATGGTTGTCAGGGCTGGTGCTGTAGGTAAAACATGCCTACTGATCAGTTGCACAACCAGTGCATTTTCTGGTGAATAAAGCCCCACCATCTTTCACAGCTACTCAACAAATGTGTTGGTTGATGGGACACTAGTCAGTCTTGGTTTATGGGACACAGCTTAACAAGCAGACTTTGACAGACTATGGCCTCTGTGCTACCCAAAGACAGATGTGTTCCCAATCTGCTTTTTACTTGTAAGCCCTGCATCATTTGAAAATGTCCATGCAAAGTGGTATCCAGAAGCGAAGGTCACCATTTACAGTAGTACAGAAAAAAATGGAAATAATGGGACCAGTTTTGTACTGGGGTATAAGGTCAGAATACACATAATCACAAAAAAATAACACAAAGTAAGGTAAGATGGGGAGACTAAAATATCACAGATACCAAAGCACATCATAAAATGTAGCTGCATGGGTGAGCATGTTTATTAAAGCCAAGAGCCAAAAAGGGAGCAGTCAGCAGAAGTAGCATAACTAGAGAGTACATTGCCATAAAATAATTGTCAATTGCAGTAGCATCTTGAGTCAGCCTTCTTATGTCTTCTGCAGGGAGAGTGAGAGTGGGAGCTCTGGCACAACAGGCAAGAGTTCCAAAGCCTGGGCACACATGATAAGAAAGCATGGTTTCCTATAAGTGTACAGGTTTAGGGGGCAGTTGGTAATGATTGTTCGGCCGACTTAAGGACATACTCCTGGTTGGGGCATTTTAACATCTCTGCCAGGGAGGAGGGCAGATCTAATGATACTGCCTATGAAACAGTTGAGGATAAACTGGAGATTATTCTCAGGAGACAGCCATCCTAACTTGCAGAGGTCACAGTGGTGGGTGAGATGGGCTGCAGGTAGAGCAAACCTGTATATATTACTATAGGCAGTATTCTATTTGGCCAAAAGTGTTTTGCCAACAGATGAAAAAGGTAAAAGCCCATATGTAAGACTGGAGGAAGTATTCCTTTGGTTAGGACATGCAGAGTAGCAGGGTAAGGATGTGTTCAGCCCTGTAGGCAAAACCACATTTAATAATAACAGCTCTACACACATTATGAATCTGTAGGGAGAAGTTGGGGTTCCAGTGTGACCCCAAAGTATTGAAAAGATTTGATGGACAGGAGGGGTGATCCATCAGTACAGAATGGCATTAGTGGGTTGGAACAGGCTCTAACCTTGGCTGAAGACCTAAAGAGCATGGTCTGTTTTTTTTTTTTCATTTGTTTTTCTCCCGGGGCACACCGTAGGTGGGCTAGCTCTGCCCTGTCCAGTCCTCTCGTCCGTCTGAATCCTCCAGAACTACTAAGCCCCACATCTACCATGGATTTCCCCTCACAGTGAGGCTGGGAAGGGGAGGGCCATCCTCCCCCCCACAGTACTCATAATCCAGAAATGTGGTTCAGTGAACCATCGATGGCAGCAGGAACAAGATGCAGCAGGCAGGGTTTCATGGAGTCCATGGTCACCAGCTCCTTTTCCATTTTTTTCTCCATCTCTTTCTGGGGCCATGAATGCGCACATGTAGAGGCACATGCATGCCATGTAACCACACTCCTCTACTGCCTTTAACTCTGATACTGCCACCTGGCCTTCACCAGGAGGCAGCCAAGTAGCAGGACAGCCAACCTTCCTTCCCCAAGAGAGGAGAGCAGTCCATTGGATGCTCAATCCTCTCCCTCCCCTGTCGACCTCGGCAACCCAAACTTGCTCCCAAGCCTGGGTTGCCTGCATGGTGCAAGGTGTTGTTACACGAGGTCCTTGCACACTTATTGGAACCCCCAGAGGTACACCATAGACAGCTAGTGCTTAGGCATATGTTATACTAACCTTTCTTTGGGAAAAAGCATTTTTGGAATATTGACTGACATAATGTCTTGGTCTTGTTGAATATTTTTAATGATTTTTTAATTGTTTTAACTGTTGTTTATGTAAGGTGCCTTGATAGTTGAAAGGCACCATATAAATAAAATTATTATTATTATTATTATTATATAGGGCTAAGGGCATCTACCGTACAAGAGTAGATGTCAGGATATGTATGCATATTGCTGTTATACTCTTTGCTTTTCAATACATATGTATTTTCTATATATTTTCTAAGTATTTCTCACTTGCAAGATGTTAGGACATCTGTGTCCTTGTAATGATTATAATATATAAGTCGGCATTGCCACCTTTTGTTGATTTGTACTACTACTACATTGATTTGTGTAAGAACTGTACTCTTTTGTTTCACAAAGTGATGACCACTACAAAATTATATAATGTTATCTTGGACCCTGGAGCCACCTCTAATTTAGCCAATAGGGCTCATCTCTGTAACAAGAAATGTTTCTATCTTACAGTAACCATAGTAATTATAATAGGTATATAATGTGAGACACCAAGTCTTATACCTCGGAGACCCCAAGAGACACGAAGAAACCTTGAGGTATAGGGAACACTTAGCATTGGCTCCCGGTTCGTATTGGTAAGAACTGCTTAGGGCAACTGTGATTTATCCTTTCGGTAGTAATAAACAAGTTTATTACTCTTATGCAACGTATCTGTGATTCCTTGCATTCCCAATATTGCCAAGAACCTGAGAGTGAGGTTTAGACCTCCTGACAATTGATGACCATGTGCAGGCAATATTTGGTGTTTGTAAGCCTTCACTTGTTACTTAAAACTTTTACCTTCCCAATGGGGACTGTAGGAGTGCATTCCTGCATCACCTCTCCCGTTTTCAGACCACTTTGTAGTCACTTGCAAAGTCTGGCTGCTTTTTCTTGGGTGTGGTCGATGCCGGCTCGACCCACTCCACAGCAGCTTTGAATTGCAAGCCTACAGAGTCTACAGTAGCCTGACTGTATGTAAAGTGTTCCTGCTGTGGATCAACACACAGCACGGCGCCTTTTTCACAGTTTGATTTTTTTGTTTCCTCCCACACAATGGCCACAATATCAAATATCTGCGCAGAACTGAGACTTGATGTCTCAAACTTCCTTGCCTCCCATGGAGGATGGGCTGTCTTCATGTGGGAAGCAAGTCAATCCGAAAACCCTATACTGGGGATTTCAACCCAGTACTGTGAGACGAGACAAACAGCCAATAAGCGTCATGACAAAGGGCTGTTGGTCGCGGCTCTCTATGCTGCTCTGGAAGCCTTTGAAATGAGGTTTCGAACCCTTGACCTTCAGATTTCATCTCTTAAGCAAGAGATGGGTTTACAGGAAACAGAATGTGTTAGACTGCAGCAGAATTTGGAGTCTAAACTTCAAACCCTGTGCAATGAAAAGGATTCACTTTTGCATCATTCTGCACAAGCTGAAGAGCAAGAAATTTGTATGTTGAAGCAGAAGTGTGAAAGTTTGAGACAGGATAAGGGGCACGCTTTGAATATGAATGACTTGTTAAGCAGAGCAAATGAACAGTTGAGTGAGGATATGGGAGAGCTACAGGACAAGATAAACCAGGTACATAATGACTTAGAAGTGGCTACTAGGGACAATCGCGAATTGAGTGCCACGTATAGAGTGTTGCAGAAACAAATGCAAGATGAGGTTGATGTGAATGTTGCAAATGTGAGTCATGCAGAATGTGAATCCAAGATAGTGAAACTGTGCCATCAGCGAGAGGTTCTGGCTGGACATGTTAAGGTGATGGGAAGCGTAGCCCCTGCCTTACACACATCATCTGAAGGGGAGGTCTCAGATGATGACATCTCTCAGTACAATGCCCAGTCACACCCCTACTATGGCCTAGAAACCCCACCCAGCCATCCACAACATGGCGGGTCCCCACTCCACCCACACCTTGTCATACATTGTCGACGTTGCGATGCACATCATGGGTGATGCCAACATGGCAGCCCACATGATGGGGGGAGCAGGCCCAGGCCTGGTCCCTATGGCAACACTGGTGGCCGTTATTAATGTGGAATACAGGCAGGAGACAGAAACAATCATTGAGAATGCAATAGGTAACGTGCCTACCTCTGAGACAAATAAGCGGGTCCTTAAAACCCAGATTAAGCAGCTTCTGCAAGAGGCTGATACTCAGGAAGGCATGGTTCGTACTGCAGCTGAGGCTGCAGCCCGGGCAGCCCTGGATGGCGCCCAAGGCAACCTACCCCAGCCTGATCGGCCCAATAATCACCTACAAATGGCCTACTCTGTTCAGCAAATAGCTGATAGTATTGGTCGGATGAGCCCATCTGACAACCTCAGCTGCCACTTGGAAAAGGTACTTTCCAAATGTGAGATGCTTAGCCTCACTGCAGACTATCAGGTCCAAATGCTACGCCAAACCATCGAGCCTGGATTGTGGGCCAAACTCCCCGATGCCATCCGCGAGGCCGGCAACGCCACCTTTGATGAGGTTGCAGTTGAACTCATTTCTACACACAGCCCAGGTGTAGTAGGAGTGATGCTTGCATACCCTGTGAAACAGAATGCAAAGGAAAGTCCAGTGACTTACCACCAGAGACTCTGGATGGCCTACCAAGCAGGAAAACAACTTGCACAAGAAGCTGCAGATGTAGATCCTATTGAATATAAGACCCTGTTCCTTAGGAACATGATCCCTGCAGTGAGAGAGAAAGTAGAGCCAACCACCTATCCCACCATGGAAAGGTTTGTCAACATCCTTCAGAAAACTGAGAGAGTTTATCAACTCTACATCCATGATCTGGGCTCCGGTTCCAAGAAAGTAGCCACCGTGGAGCCTGCTCAAGAGGCCGCGATGCACTACACGGTGGAAGGGCAGGCCCAACACAACCAGCCCCTCTTCACGGACAACCAACACCCCCAGCAGGCCCAACAACAACAACCACAACAGCAACAGCAGCAATGGGGGTGGGAACTGGAACTATCACAAAAACAAGAAGCACAAAAATCATAAGGGTAAACAACAAAGACCAGGCTCTTCATATAGGGAGATAGCCAAAGAAAATCGGAAGTTTAGAGAACTCCTGGGGCAAGTGCGCTCTGTAGCAGACGCTGTTCCTGCTTAGTCCCTTGCAGCCATACAACCGGGAGCCCAGGCCCCAATGGCCATGGCGATACCGGAAGTACAGGCTCTTAGGCCCATACAGGCCTGAACCCAGAAACACCTCCCTATATAGCATCAGTGCAGCATGGGGAAGTGGTTCAAAGGAGCCAGGCCCAACCTCTCCATGCTTCCTCCAGCACAGATTGACAATTACAGGCCCCAGTCTGGATTGTAAACAAGCTGGTCTTGGATACAAATGGAAGGCCCTGCACTGAGGCCTAGTTCGGGGGCCTCCTACTTACAGTGTTATTGGATACAGGCTGGCTTGTCTGTATTACATGAGGACCACCCGGATACATCTCCTTGGTCCACCAGACGGAGGACCAACATGTCAGGAGTAGATGGTACTAGGTTACCTGCATACCGCTCTCTACCACTTCCTGTAGAGTTGTGCCACCTGAAGGCCTCACACACCTTCCAACAGATGGTATTGCATGATCATCCTAGTATCATTGGAATTGACTTCCTTGCAACACATGGCTGTGTGGTGGACTTAGCTAACATGCTACTAATACAGGTTCAGGGCCAATATCATACTATCTTGATCCCTGATTCACACGTTGTGGCAACAATATCTGCCAACAACAAGGAGTATGACACCATAGATTTGTTCAAGAACCATGAGCTTTTCTCAAAGCTCCTTCCCATCCTACAAAGACATTTGGAAGCATTTGCTATCAACAAGCATGACTGTGGCAGAATGCACACTGTCATTGAAGTGCCAGGCTCGCACATGAGAGGCAAAGGCAATATCCTTTCCCATCTGAGGCCTTGCCTTCTCTTAGGGAAACAATAAAATCACTGTTTAACCAAGGGGTAATCAGGACATGTGTTTCCACTGCCAACTACCCAGAGTGGCCTGTGAAAAACTTACAGGCACCTGGAGACTTACTATTGACTACAGAAAACTGAGCCAAGTCACCCCCAGTTGTGCTTCAACTGTGGCCTCTACACCTGATGTGCTACAACTCTTGACTCCTGACCTAAAATGGTTCAGTGCCCTGGATATTTCTAATGGTTTCTGGTCACTGCCATTGGCCCCTAAAAGTCAATATAAGTTCGCCTTCACCTTTGAAGGTAGACAGTACACGTGGACCTGCTTACCACAGGGATTCCATAACAGCCCTTCCCTGTTCCCTCTGCACATGATGGACACCCTTGAGGGTTTCTCTACTCCCCAGTGTCTCTCACAGTATGTAGATGACCTGCTGTTGGCAACAGCCATGCAGGAACAGCACTTGGATCTCTTGGATGAACTACTGACTCTCATCCAGAGAGCAGGCCTCAAATGTAATCCAGCAAAAGCACAACTATGTCAGAAAGAGGTACTCTTTCTGGGTCTGAGAATAACTGACCAAGGCCATAGCCTACCTGGAAGAAGATACAAGGATTGCAAGACTTGCCATTACCTACCAGTGTGGCAACTCTTAGAAGGTTTCTGGGTATGGTGAACTATTCCAGAGATTTTATTTGTGATTTTGCTCAGAAAGCTGCTCCTCTGTATGAACTACTAAAGAAGGACATTCCCTGGACTTGGAGTCCCATACACACCCAGGCTGTGATGTCACTGAAGCAGGCCTTGGCCTCGGCTCCAGCTCTGGTCAACCCCAATCCAGCAACTACCATTCCATCTGGAATGTGCCACCTCTGACATTGTCATGTCAGCAGTGCTGGGCCAGAAGGTTCATGGTACTCTGAGACCCATCGCATATGCATCACAGCTCTTGACTCCAGTGGAACAGAAGTACAGCCTTTGTGAAAGGAACCTTCTGGCCACCTACTGGGCTGTCAAGCACTTTCTGTATATCATTGGGTACTCTCCACTGATTATTAATAATACCAACCACACCCCAACTACCTTTCTGCTATCAGACAGAGTGAATGATGGGTCAGTCTCTAACACCAAACTGACACACTGGCTACTTCTTCTCCAGGATAGAGACATACAGGTACACCCAACCAAAATTCCATCCATGCTGGTACATAGACTCCTTTTCCAAGGAGAACCCCATGACTGTACACTGCAACCACCTGATCTTCCATATCCAGATCCTTTCCTCCCTGCCACACCACAAATACTTGAGAGCACCTCTTTGTGTTGCATTTTCACAGATGGTTCAGCTTCCTACTATCAGGCAGAACACATTGCAGGAATCGGTATCTTAGTGCTTTAGCCCTATGGTAACACTGTTAAAATCTCTAAATGTTGCAGTGTAGCATCATCACAGTATGCAGAGATGGCAGCGGTGGCCTGTGCCCTCGAGTTCATCCAGCATGGAACTGAGGATACCATCATTTTTACAGACTCTAACTGGGTTTGTTGTTTTCTTACAGAATTTCTTCCCTTCTGGCAGAAGAACTCCTTCCTCTCTTCTGATGGCAGCTCAGTGAAGTACAAAGAACTGGTAATATACATACACTCACTGGCACAAAGGTTTGCACACGAACTCTATGTACACAAAGTTAAGTCTAATTCCCTACATGACCCCTATTATGCCTTCAATGATACAGCAGACACCCTTGACAAGGAAGGGGCCCAAGGGGGGGCACCTGGATGATGGACCATCTAGAGGACAATGCAGTTGTACACATCACAGCAGTCAGGAAGACACCTGAACCTTTTTCCCCCTTGGACCTTTCAGCAGCCCAACATGTTGATACTGAGCTCAAAGAAGTGTTCATATTCCTTGGCAAGGGTACTGAAGAAAAACTTCTCACAAACAACCCCTACCAGAGGCATGAAGGTAAGATACACGTGTCACCAGATGACAAGCTAATCTGATATCAACCAGAAGATTCCACCACCAAGTTGTGGGTGGTCCACAGACACCTTAGGTCTGAATTCTTGCACCAAGTGCATGATACACCCACTGGTGGACACCAGGGAGTGGAAAATACTCTCCAGAGGCTCAAGACCACCGCCTGGTGGCCTGGTGTTACCAAAGATGTTAAACAGTACATAGATAACTGCCTTGTTTGTGCACAAAACAATCCCATTCCTACCAAACAAAATGCCAAACTACTACCACAAAGACACTCTGGCCCTTGGCATGCCATACAGATTGATTTTATTGGCACCCTGACCAATACCAGCAGAAAGAACAAGTATGCTCTTGTGGTAACTAATCTCTTCTCTAAGTGGGTTGAAGCTTTCTCCACTAAGACATGTACTGCTAAAACCACTGTCAAAATTCTGGTGGAAGAAATGTTCTCCAGGTGGGGCCTACCTCTTAAGGTAGACTCTGACAAAGGAACCAGTTTTACAGGTGAGTTAATGAAAGAATCCCTTGAGCTCCTTGGAGTTCAACAGAAGTTCCACATACCTTACCACCCCCAATATTCAGGTCAAGTAGAGATGGCCAACAGACGGATTAAGCAAATGCTTTCCAAATTCATTGAGGACAATCCCAAAACCTGGGATTCCCCATTGCCATTACTCCTTATGGCAATCAGGAGCACACCCTCAGCCACCACCCAGTTGACACCCTTTGAGGTGATGCCTGGAAGACAGATGAGATTACCTGAACACCTGTTGTTTGACCTGCACACCCCAACTGTGGACCGAGTGTCTATAGACCAATATGTGGAAAAACTCAGAAAAGACCTCATACACACACACTTGTATGCTGCCAATTGCATGGACAAGGCCCAGCAACAGTCCAAGATACAGTTTGACAAGCATGCACAAGAGGTTGATTGGCAGGTTGGAGATCAGGTAATGGTCCTCCGATTTGCACATCCCACACACTCCTTCTCCAATAAGTGGGAAGGCCCTTATCCCATTGCCAACAAGCTCAGTCTGGCAGTCTATCAAGTTAGACTCCTGCACAACAATAAACTGACTGACAAATGATTACATGCAAACCAACTGAAGCTGTATAAAGCAGCATAATTACTTTTCCTCACTCCATTGGGCAGAATAGTACTAACCTACTAATGTTTGATTTTGCTTTTCAGATATACTGACAAGATGGCTGTCTTGTTCCATTTTCTCCTCATCTCAGGAGTTATCCCCTGCATCCAAGGCATGGTACCGAACCTCTTACCTCACCTTGATCATCCAGCATCTGCTCCAGAGGGAGTACCCATCAAAATACCCGATAGTTTGATTACTGTCCAGGAAGGTTCTGATGCTTACCTCACTGCCTCAGTTGTTGCTCCTGATAAATCTACCCTACAAATTGCGTGGCAAACCACATCGCAAGGACAAATTCTCCCTGTGGGCAAACTCTCCAAGGGAACTTTCTAGGGTTGGCCTAATGCTAAATTATCCCCAAATGGTTCTCTGTCCTTGCTACAAACTGCTTTTAGACATTCTGGTTTATACAATATCACTGCTCTAATTGATCCCTCATATTGTAATTCTTTGTCTAAAGACTCTGCTCAAAAAGTTTGTGCTGTACACAACATGGCCTCTGCTACCATGTATCTTTCTGTGTTACCACCCACTGACAAACAGCTTTTGGAATGTCCAAAGCACACCCCTGGTCCTCATAGTGGTCTAACAGCCACTGCCCTACCTGGTACACTAATTAACAATTTACAATTTATGCATATACCTGTGTTGTTTAATTTAACTTACTGGAATATGAAAGAATTTGGTATGTGTCACAATACTAACATTTCAGCATTTTATAGTACTTTATTGCTTGATAGTTTAGTAGTATTTCAGATTTGTACTCAAGACCCTATTGCCAGGGTACATACCACCGAGCATAGAGGCAACTTCAAGAGAAAACCAAATCCTGATGATCAAAGTCATAAACGTAATACACATGAAGTTGACAGTTCTGATGTCACTGGTGTAACAGGCACTGTTCACAGGTCTCTTTAGTACAGCTATGTCTATCTGGAACAAAGCAGACATTGCTGCTATCAAATCTCATTCTGCCAAATTTCAGACTGGTTTGGTGAATAATATACTACTTCCCATTATTACATGGTGTGGATGGCCTTAGCCAGGAAGAAAGATACACTGTTTACAATATGCACGACATTGCTAAGGCATTTACTGACTCTAAAGATAAGATTAATGCACTCATTGCACAGAACAGCAAAGAAGCAGATAAGCAATATATTGCCCGTGAGATTTTATGCTCAGCCTATGGCTCGTACATTATTACTACCATCAATAATCTCTTCCATGATCTAGAATCTGGAAGAACCCCTGACATCATACATGACAGACGTATTTCCAAATGGTATTGTCCACGATGTAAAACCCCTGGCTATATTGCTATGTGTATGCAACAATCTCTAACTATTCCTCTTTCTACAGCTAGGAATTTGGGTTTTGTGACCAGACACCCTAATAATGGTCCCTGTTTTGCTTCTAAGAAATGTTCTATCAAAGATACAAAGTTTGTTTCTTTCACTGTTTCTTTACCATGCTTTGATCCTACTACAGCTTTATTTGACAAAATGGCTTCTGTTCACTCCATTGGGCACCTTGATGATGACATCTACAGAAAATGGCTGGATTTGCCTCCTCTATTGGTCTTCCATCCTTTCCAGGATGCCTGGGTCACTCTGCACACAGACTGCTGTGCAAAGAAACAATATATTTACTTGTGTCGATGTGATGTATTTGATGTTATTAAACCTGTATGTGGTTATTCTCCTGACAGTATTGATTGGTCCTTTTCCATGGACGATGATATCAGCACGAATGACTCTGCCTTTCCAGACTCAACATTGGCTCCAGATAAACTTTACCAATCTTATCGAGAGGAGGTTCACCGCCTGTCAACATGGATTTCCAAAGACGACCTATACCTGCCCTGTACAGTTGCAAAAATGGTGTCTCCCCACTGTTAAAATGCAGCACAATTCTGATGGGGAGTACTGCATGGTGACTAACTATAAGTCTTACACTTACGGAACTGAAACATGTGCTATTGATAACCCTAACTTTTGCTTTGTTCTCCACTAGAAGGCTGTTATTGGACATACCATTATTACCCCCATCCCCCTTATGGATGTGGACATCATTGATGGTAACCCCAATTATCTGCTCACCCTTTCTGAATATTTACCATATTTTAATGTACACATAGACCCACTGTCACTTACATTAAAATCACTTTTAGAGAAAAAAGAGACCCACCTCATCCACATCAGCAATAATATCACTAAGGCTAATGGAGCTATCCTTTCATTGATTAATGATGGTGATATGAATGATGCATTAACTAACACATAGAGATCACTTTTAAAGGTTTTGTTATTATACAAGCATTTTTGATATTTTTCTTGGTTACTATGCTGCCTATGGCACACACTGCGCCAACACCATGAGCAGCTGGAGTTCCTTTGCAAAGCTCATGTGTCAGGTTTGTAAACGACCCCTGCTCTCTGACCTTTCCCTATTTTTGCCTGTGTTGCCTTAGAGGCAACAAGGGGGGGAATGTTACATGAGGTTTCTGCACCCTTATTGGTACCCCCAGAGGTACACCATAGACAGCTAGTGCTTAGGCATATGTTATACTACTGTATAGGGCTAAGGGCATCTACAGCACAAGAGTAGATGTCAGAATATGTATTCATATTGTTGTTATATGCTTTGCTTTCCAATACATATATATTTTCTATGTATTTCTCACTTGCAAGATGTTAGGACATCTGTGTCCTTGTAATGATTATAATATATAAGTCGGCATTGCCACCTTTTGGTGATTTGTACTACTACACTGATTTGTGTAAGAACTGTAAGAACTGTACACTTTTGTTTCACAAAGTGATGACTATTACAAAATTGTATAATGTTATCTTGGACCGTGGAGCCACCTCTAATTTAGCTAATAGGGTTCATCTCTGTAACTAGAAATGTTTCTATTTTACAATAACCATAGTAATTATCAAGGTATATAATGTGAGACACTGAGTCTTATACCTCGGAGACCTCAAGAGACACGAAGAAACCTCAAGGTATAGGGAATGCTTAGCATTGGCTCCCGGATTGTGTTGGTAAGAACTGCTTAGGGCAACTGTGATTTATTCTTTTAGTAGTAATAAACAAGTTTATTACTCTTATGCAACATGTCTGTGATTTATTGCATTCCCAATATTGCCAAGAACCTGAGAGTGAGGTTTAGACTTCCTGACAGTATGGTGTCCAGTGCCTCAACCCTTAGTGCCACTGAACCAACACTGGTCTGGGTTTTTTCATGTTCAGGACAAACCTGTTGTTTTCAAGCCAGCTCTGTACACTGCTATAGTCAGAATTAAGCTAGGAGTTATTACATACAGCATCTTTGGCTGTGGCAAAAAGTATACCGTCATCCACATAGAGAGTAGAGCTGCTAAAAGCAGGCACTCCGGGGGGTGGGGTTAAAAAAGAATATGTCAAAGGATGAACCTCCTGGGAGAGCCCAAGGCTAACAAGACTCAATTCAAATAGTGTTTGGTTAAATATGTCTGGCTGTTTTCTACCCTGGAGATAATTTGCAAACCAGGCAATAGCATGGGGGGGAGGGACAGTCCAAAGGTATGGAGCTTAGAGCATAGGAGTTTGTGGTCAACCAGGTCAGAGGCTTTAGATAAGTCTATAAAGACAGACCCAGTTAGGTTGCCTTGATCCATAGAAGCCCTGATTTCTGCAGAGACTTTGGTAAGGGCAGTTGTAGTGCTGTGCCCTTTCCAAAAGCCATGCTGCTTGAGAGATAAGAGGTTATGAGAGTGCAGATGGTCAGTTAGTTGAGACACTACCAGTTTCTCGAGCAGTGTGCTGTGGACAAATAGCAATGCAATGGGGCAGCAGTTCTCTGATCACTTCAGGTCTCCTTGCTTAAAAATTGGGAATACTGTAGCCACTTTCCAGATATCTGGAACAGTGTCCTAGAGTAGGGATACAGTATGTTGAAAATATGAGAAACAGGGAGGGCAAGGACTGGGGCACCCAAATGGAAACTTCTGGGCTCCAGGTTGTCATGACCAGCACTGACATGGGGAGCAGATTGCTTAAAAGGCTACATGTTTTGCCTGGGCTCACCACTTTGAAATAAGAGAGGTGATGAGGGGATGATAATATGACCGAGGGCTCAGAAGTGTTCAGCATAGTATGGATGGGGAACTTGAAAGTTACAGTAGCAAGATCAGTGAAATACATGTTGAATGTATACACAGTGGTCTGATGGTTATTGCAATGTACACCCTCCAGCATTGCTAGATTGCTGTTTCGAGGGAACCCCCATTAAGCCCTTAATATTCTGCCAGAAATTCTCTGGGCTTCTAGCAGTAACCATTAGGGCAATCCTACAGAAATTACTGTTAGCCATGTGAATAGCCCTTTTGCATGCATTTCTTTGCCTCCCATATTCTGTGAGGTCCACAGTTGTCTGGGAGACTTAGTATGAGGCCTATTTTTGTCTCTGACTTTCACGAGAGGCAGAATGTCCCTATGAAGCCATTTGACAACAGTACTCCTGACTTTACTCCTTATAAAAAAGGCATAAGCTTCTTGACGAGCAGAGAAAATTGTAATAAAACTATCAAGGGCAGCTGAGACAGTTGGGGCAGATTGGATATGAGACCACTCTGTGTGGGTTAGTTCAGCAACCAATTGCTCCTCATAAAGCTTGAACAAGTCCCTGCTGAGAATGACCTTAGGCGGGACTTTAGGCATCTGATCGAAAATTTGCAGTAAATCAGTGTATGATCTGTAATGGCATCAGGCAGTGTTCCAGAAAGAGGGACCCTGTCTGCACTGGAGTATGCTAGCCTCTAGTCAGGGACAGCTGAGTGTGTGTGCATTGTGTGTGTGTGTGTGTGTGTGTGTGTGTGGGAGGGGGGGTGATGAGTTGCTTGAGGCTTAGCCTGGAAAGCAAGGTTTCATACTGCTAACCTTGAATGCTGGCACTTATGCAATGAGGCCTTAAAACAGTGTTTGATTAAGCCGTTAGTGCAGTTCTCTGCCCATCTCCATAGCCATGTAAGCTTTCTGTAGAACTACAGAAGATCACATTGAACATGCCAATCTTTTGTTGTAACTAGAGATGTGCGACATTGGCAAACTTTACAAATTAATTAGTAAAAGTTTGCCAAATTGGCAAAGTGCCAACACTGCGAAGTTTTCAACAAGCTAAGCAACACTTTTTCAAGTGAAGTCATGCAAATTCGTCAGCAAAGTTGAAACTTCACCATGAGTTCTCCTGATTTTGCTTGATAAAGTGACACTTCCCCAGGAACACTCATTGCAAAGTGGGCAATTCACAAAGTTTTTCATGAAAGTGAATTTCGCAACTTTTCTGGAACTTTGCCAGCAAAGTAAAACTTTGCAACATCTGTAGTTACAAGTAGTAATCATAATTCTTTATGCTATGAATAACTTGACTTTGTTTCATAATTTAGTTTTAAAAATGTAAACAATTAAGGCTATTCAAAGAATTTAACTCTTGAATACAGATTGTTCATAAAATTAGTCTTTGCTCAGTTTCTAGAGTCCCAATTGTATACAGACTGTACTTCAGTTTGTGTAAAGCATTGCCAAAATATCTGGTGTGACTAAGAGAATAGGTTGATTATTGCACTACAAACAAATACATAATTGAATTATTAGACACTGTTCTAAAATAAAAATCTGAAAAGGTTACAAATGCAATCTGTGTAGAAATCCTGACAAAATCCATGTTTGATGTATAGAAGAGACTTTTTTTATTTGTGTAAGGTTTGGTATCTAGAAGTGAACACAGCATTCCCCTGCTATAGCGAACCTTAGTATAATGAATCTCCACATATAACGAATGCGAATTGTGGCTCACAGCACTTGAGATTGAAATTGACACTTCTCACACAAACTCTCCTGCTGCTTGACTAATGCCCTACTCACCCACCTGATTCTGAACATTGGACCAAAGACAGAAGAATCAAAGCACTGTTTCTCCTTAAAAACGCAACCTCCTGTATACAACCTTTGGATGGTGGCATTATAGGCACGTTTTAAAAACATTATAGGAAAAGGTTGCTAAGTGATCTAGTTGTAGCAGAAGGAGTGCCAGTGACTGACTTTCTAAGAAACCTTACCTTTGAGAATGTAGAGATCCTGGCTGGTGAAGCTTGAGAAAATACCAGCACTGCTACTGTCAGCCACTGCTCGCTATCCACCCTTTGATCTACTGTACCTTTGCAGATGCACTGACAGCTGACGAGGAGGAAGAATCGGACAAAACAGGGGAGACTGGTACCCTCACTGCAGACCTCAGTTTGCTTACTGACACAGCTGACACAGCGATCATTATTGAGGATTGGCTGACAGCTGCAGTGAGTGACACTAACTAAAGTTCAGTACTAAACTGATTGCCAAAACTGAAATAAAATCAAAGTAACAAAACAAAAACACAGTTTAGTTTATTTTTAATGATTGAGCCAGTGTTAACAAAGTTCTAAAGAATTCACAGTTATTTACTGTGTCTATGTCACTTTATGTCAGTTTTACTGAGCAAAGTAAGTGCATACCTCGATATAATGAACATATTGCTATAACGGATGGCTGATGTGGCTCCCACGGTGTTCGTTATAACAAGGGAGCGCTGTATTAAGGGTGTAGTGATGTAGTGCAGTTATGAACCAGTTCATTAGTCTTTATTTACTGTATTGTAAATCAAGTCAGTCATGGTTATATTAAAACTTACACTGTATTTGTTGACTTTATATGTGTTTACACGTACCTGGCAGTTGGGCTTCAATCTGCGCTGCTTGCCCACCACTCCACTCACACCCCTGGCAACCTCTGTTTACGAAAGCAGAGTGGTGCACCTTTTTAAGGTGACAGACAGCACCTCCTGCCTTTTGAATGCAGTTTAGCTGGGAAAATGGCACTACTACTTTGAAAAAAAAGTACAGCTACAAATTACACTGTAAGGGGTTTATTTCTAGTATTTAATTAAGTGCTGTGGTTTTATACATATCACAGTTCTGATCAGATGGCTTGTAATGTAACAGACACTGTTTTTTTTTAGTTTTTTGGGCAAGCTGCTTTTTTTCTGCACTATTAGTCTGGATGAGGGGGTAATGAGTGGGGACTGTGTATTGTGTGATACAAAACAATAAATCAGGTGTTATTTAATATCTGTCCAAGTCTGTATAATATACATTAAATACTTTACTCCTGACACACAATAGTTCTTAATCACATAACCTGATTTGACCGTAGGGAAATGTATGTTTTTCATGGCTACTTTCAACCCCAGCCATGCCTGGACCAGTATACTAAACAGGGACTGTGGTTTGTCCACAATAATCTGACCTACAATGCTCTTCAAGTCATTTACATGTCCTGATTTGCACTGGTAAAACTCATCTGCAGTGCTTGCAACAGTGCAGATCAGGGGAACAAAAACATTTCAGGGTGCAAACCCAGTTTCAAGGTGTGTATAGTTTTGTGCTGGTTGGTATTCACAGAAGCCTGGTTTGCATGCTCAAACCAGGTTTGTGCTTGGCCAAAGTGTTGAGGGGGATACAATGCAAATGAAGGCAGGAGGACCTGAATATCAGAGCAGTCCAATTCGCAAACCAATTGCTGTGAGCAAAGGCCTCTTTTGGGATCCTCTTGCGTGGAGCAAATGCCATCAACTGAGACATTGCCTTAATCCTGTGCAACCCTAGTGGTTGGTGGAGGTGCTGTGACAGCCACCCCAATTGATGGCACGAGTAAAATAAAAGAAGTTTTCTTAGTGTCAGTGCCCCCATGACTGCCAATCACCATCCTGAGTAAAAAAAAAAGAAGTTTCCCTGGCGTCCAGTGGTCTCCCCCCCCCCACCTGCACCCATGCCTGATCTATATGTAATATTCCCTAGTGTTCAATGGTCCCTCCCCCCAAAGCACACATAAACTTTTACACTGTGCTTTGTGACTATTTGTGAATCTAGCCCCAGGTTGTGTAAACTGGCTGACTAATGAAATGGATAGCTGATAAACTGCTTTATTGCTGTATGGGTGAGGCGGAAATTTAATTTAGCTCTTGCTACATCACTTTATAATTACATTCTCACTTATTAAATGCTGAAGGTATTATTCTCTCCCTAATAAAAATGTATTTGAATGAAGCTCTAAGAGCAACCTTTGCATTTACTAGACTAGAATAAAACAGCATTTCAAAGAAATAAGTAACAGGTTTAAAGGATGAAGGCTGACACTACAGTGATGTGACATTTTACATTATTCGATAATTAATAAAATAGCTTAACAAATTTTGAAACATAAATGAATCACTATATCATAGTGGACAAAAAGAAGTTGGGCTCAATAGAGTCCTCCCCCCCCCCATAAAATAAGGGACCTTCATGAGACAGAATAGTTAAAACTGCTCATTCCTGCAACTGTTTTTAATATAAGTATATTCTGATGTTCAGCAATGCAGTTATTTTATTTTAAAAGCTAACACATTATAATTACATTTTTATTTTGAAAAGTAAAGTATATAAGCTTCTCATTCTATTATGATATCAGCTGCTTTTTCCTAACTGTATTAGTGGCTTTATTGGGGTCATCTAATTTTAGCTATAAAGATAACTTATTTTTAATGTTACTCAGTTTTATATTTATACATTACTTTAAACTTGGAACCATACTGAACATTAAGTACAATGAGCTACAACACTCATTTTAAAGGTTCTCTTTCTAACAGTGTTCATAATTTCATTTACCATAAATTTAAGTGTACACATGTCATGATTTCTCTTATTAGAAACACTCTTTGAGTCCTTCAAGTTCTGTAAATTACTACTACAAATAATTATATTCTATGCTACACATATTTGGTGGAGGAAAGAATTTTAGACAATGCAGTGTGATGTCATGAATATACAGTTTTCATGACCTTTCAGGATTCCTACATTCCTAAACAATCAAACTGGATCAAAACTGGTCAATTCTGAGCATCCCTAACACAAGTTGCACTCATGTGCTTAGTGGATTTCTTCCTTTTTATCAAAGGGGTCATTGTCCACACTCCAGTTCTACCCCACCTTCAATCCATTAAGCAGTCCATTCAAACACTTGATGGATGTGTCCAGACTGAACCCCAGTGACACCACAAAACCCCCAAAATAACTAACCTCTTGTTTGTAAATTACATGAAGCTCTATAACTCATGTGACAAACACCTGAGTAGGTACACACTATCACAACCATCTCTGATGTCATCAGGATGACATGTAGACTAGATAAATGCATCCAAAACAAAATGTATCAAAAGAAAGTTAACCTGCACTAAAAACATTAATTTGAAGAGGGCTGCAGCATAGAGAAACCTGATCATAGGTGAATATACAAATACCTGAAGACAGACAAAGGGGTAACAATACAGACTAAAAGAAAAGACGGAAGATCAACAAAAAGAATTATCTTAGATTGCTGAAACTAGAGTTGAAAACAACTCTGTCAATATGAAAATAAAGTGAAAACTATGCAAAGGACAGGTTCTTTCAATGAAAGTTCACTGAAGGACAGCCCTGCTTTAAAGGCAGCACTACCTTGGAGGCAAACATTATGGCTAGGGCTGTCTCCCAGGCAGGGCTTTAACCTGTACAGTGGAAGAGCTGAGCTTCACTGCTATGCCAGCTTAGTGGTGTAGTGCAAAGGTTTACAGCCTGATAAACAAGAGACTGTGAGTAAGAATCCCAAACGGATCCGCCAGTTGTCTTTTGTCAGAATTTTATTAGCGTGTTAATCCATGGCAGCATCAAGTTAGAACAGTAAATATATGGGAAAGGGGACTTACCTGTGAGAAGGAATAAGTGCAACAGTAAAGTGCTGCCTCTGAGGCAGGACTGCCCTAGAGATAACTTTTGTTAAAATGATCTGTCCCTTGTGAAAATTATAGATCGGCTTCATTCTTGTCATAATTTGGCAAAGCCCCAGTTTTGGAAACATGGCTCCCAAGTAAAAACATTGAATTGAAATGAACTGGGGAAGAGCTTTTTACTGAAAATATATTTTGCTATATTCAAGTGGTCTGACAGAAACAGCCAAGACAAGCAGAATCAGTCATACTCCAAACAGAGAATAATGGATGGGGAACAGTGAATAACAATGTGGTGTTCACTTCGAGAGGTTGTCATGACAGCCTAGAAAACCTCGAGAATGAAGCTCAAGAGGTTTACTGTTGTCATGAAAATGTGAGAAGTGAACTCAGCATTGTTGTTTACTGTTGCCCATACTGTACATTGTCTTTTATAGTGTATGAGCAACAGTTAAACAACAATAGGCACTTCATGAGCATTGCGCTGCAGTTTCAGACTTTGCCCTCCCCGAAACCCAGGAACAAGCCCCATTCTGTCCCCAGTCCTCTGATCTCACAGATGTGATTTTTTTAAATAAATAAATGACTAAATCTGAAGACACTCACTGTTCTATGAGCAATAGTAAATCAGGAATGTGTCCTTACTTAGACTGATTTGATTGGTGCTGCTCTCTGTTCTGGGCTAGCTCTCACCGCTGCTATTTCCTGAAGTAAGGAGCTTTGCATAACGTGCATGTGCAAAGACATTTGATGTTGTTGTGCCATCAAAGTGACATACTCAAGATCTTACAACACTTTTGCATCACATTGATGGTACAACAGCAGTGGGAGTCAATCAAATTCCATATGTAATAGCCCTCTCCCATACACCATAATGTTATGGAATATGGTCATACAGTAGTTCTGTCAGTCAGTAGGCAGTTAGTCATGTAGAATTGAGGGCCAGTTTCTTTCTGCTGGCTGTTCTGCTCTGCAGCTACTGTGGAGCTGGACAGAGGAGTAAGAGGATGGGTACTTTACAAATTTAAGAGATAGCTACTGCTGGGTATTCCTTTTTTCTTGTTAGAGGTGGGTGAAAATAAATATGGCAATGATTGAAAAGAGACCTTTGGGTTGGGAGTGTTATGTAATGGGGTTGTTTTATGACATTGATGGGTGGAGAGCTAGAGTGGGTGGGGAGCTATCTGATAATCTACTACAGGTATCTAGCTACAATATCCTATTGGATATTAAGAATATTTTAAACAGATGGCAGGTATATGCTCTATTATAATTAATCATTTATAGAATAGGCATAGGCACAAAACCCATTGAATAAATCCATTTACTTTCATAGCTGTTGAATAAACAACATTTATCTACAGAGTAGTGATGTCATCACCTTTTATCTACATAGTAGTGATGTCACATCCACCCCGTATTCACATGCCAACAACTTTAAAATGAAAAAGGATAGGAAGGGAACATTGTTTAACCAGGAGTAACACACTAAGCCAAAGCTTGTTTCCAGATATGACCTGGGAGCACAAGGAAGTTAAATGAGTTGCTCAGGATCACACAGTATGCACCTAGTCAGCTGTGGGATTCAAACTCAGATCTATAGATCAGCAGCTCAAAGCCTTAACACACTGCACTATACTGCCTCCTAAATGCATGGATAGCATGGTACTGTGAACGCAAAAGTTGTTCAGCACAAAAATATCTACAAAATGAGTGGTGTTTCATGTATACCATACCTTTCAGTTTTTTTGTAATTAGCAAAAAGCAGCAAAAAAAAAATTTTTTTCCCTTTTTGCAAGAAATGTAAATAACTCTAAAATGAAAAATTATACTGTAGCATGGTACTTTGAGCACAAAAGTTATTCAACATAAAAGTATCTACAAAATGAGTGGTGTTTCATTTATTATATTATAGAGGTTGACTGATAACTCATTTGATAAAACAGCTATCAGTACCACTAAACAGATTCCTTATAATGACGTGTAGACAGGCAACAAGAACTGCAGTTTATCAGCACTGTCATTATGTAGGTGCTGCTATCAGCCCTGTCTACATGTCACTGATAACATCAATGCCGAACTACATTCAGTAGTAATGCAGCCGGTAATGTGTCAGCTGCAGTAAAGCACAAATTAAAGTACAAACTTGTAGTGCAACAACACAGAAGAACAAATTAAACCTCAAACACAGCAGAAAACTAACAAAATAACCACAGAAATACACAACCAAACGACATAATGAAGTCAACCCCTATAATATAAAATGAATAAGTGATGCTGCAGCACCTGATAGCGGTTTATATCAACACTCGTGGCAAGTGAGCTCGGGGATTAAGCACTCATGGCTCCGCTTCGCAGAGCCACTCGTGATAATCCTCAAGCTCACTTGCCACTCGTATTGATAAAACCACTATCAGATGCTGCAGCATCACATATCCCCTTAATAGCAACCACTACACTAGGCAGACCTACACTAGAAAAGTTAACAAAAAGTCTCAGAACTTATTTAAAAAAAAAAAAATCAAAAGCAAATGTTCCTGCACTGACAGAAAGCCTCTCTTATTGCATAAATGAAATATACAGTGGTGAGCTGTCAGATAAATGATTTATCAACACTTGAGCTGTTTGACCTCGGACACCTCACTTGTGGCTTGCACCACTCATGAGGTTACCCAAAATCAAACAGCAATTGTGTAGATAAATCATTTATCTGACAGCTTACCATTGTATATCACATATTTATTAAATATTAACCACTCAGTGGGCTTTTGGATAGTTACATTATCTGCCTGGCAACAAATGGAGCAGACAATGCATATGCATTGTAAGATTACAGAATTGGTAAAAATCCCTAATTTGGAGACATTACCCAGAGAAAGAGAGAAAAAGAACTTTCATGTGCACTGACTAAAGGAAGAGTTTCTCATGCAAAGGAGATGTCAGCCATGAACTGATTCACTACACTAAATTCCCAACCCAGCTTTTCTGATTTTAAACCTTTTCTTAAATTTTTAAATGCAATATAAGCAGACTTGTAGCACAATTCAAAGAAGACCACCCAGTGGGGCCTTAGTGCAGAGGAACCTAAACATTTACTCACCCCTCTGTGTCCCAGTCCCTGAGGCATGCTTTATAAAACTACATCTCCCTAAAGCCAGCTCCATGCACCAGACAGCATGAGTCTGCCTGGCACATTGTACATCATCAGTGAGGTGCAGATCTCTTCTGTCAAAGTAAGATGCAGTATATTAATTTGCAACATGTATGGTAAAACTTATGATATGGAATAGATGTCTGTAACATGAACTGTAAATGATCATATGAACTGTGGTGTGTTAAAACTCTTGACAGAAATATCATGGTGAGACCTGAATATTCTGTATGCTAAACTGTAACCATGTCATTTATATTTGGGTTCTTTTCAAAAAACTGAATTATGCACCAGTTAGGGTAACTTAATGCCACAAAAGTAGGGAAATGTGGCATTAGGGTGTACAACCCTAATGCCCACCCCAAGCAGCAAAAGGAAAAATTATTAGGGTTCTGGGTCTCCAGAGTCTTGGAGAATCAGTGGTGGGGTCTTCCTTGGGGGTTGTCAACCCTAATGCCCACCCCATTCCATAAGCAAACAATGTCACACATGATCTCCTTTCTTCACGTAAGGCCCAAAGGGCCCTGTGTGAAGAAGGGTACAACAAATTGTGTTGGTGACCTGTAGTGAGACATACTTCTATGCCTTTGAAGAGTGTATCATTATGAGGCAGTGGCTTGGAGACCCCACCACTGATTTTCCAAGACTCCGGAGACCCAAAACCCTATTTTGTTTTTCCTTTTGCTGCTTGGAGGGAGGGGCATTAGTGTTGGAAATCCTAACACCACATTCTCTACTTGTGTGGTGTTAAGTTATCCTAACTGGTGCATTAGCATAGCTTTTTGAAAAGAATTTCCTTACTTTTTGAGCTACTATAATCATTTCCTCATTTGCCTGTGGGAGTGCAGGGTCCTGAAGACCCTGTGCTTCCATCCTTCCATAGTGTATGTTGCTGCGCCTGGCATTTATGCCAAAATGGCATGCAAATTGTCAGCATAGCCCTATTATTATCTCACCTCATGAACCGCATGCTGAGAATTTTCAAATCCCTGCTGAAACATCATTCTGAAGAACTGAAATGTCTTTCTGTGCCAAAGGTGTAAAAACACATTTTGGCCAGGATTTAAAGAATGACAGCTGTCATGTTCATGAGGTGGTGTAAAAAAAATGGCTATGTTCAACATATTTAAAATTACCAAAATTATGAGTGAGCATAGTAAAATTTCAATGTATACACATAACATTGACATTTTTACATATTGTAACCCCAGATTTTCAACATAGCCTTCTTATGACTCCAAATCATGAACAAGTGCAGTGAAAATGCTCAAATCCTGCCCAAAAGGTGATTTTGCCAAATGATTGTAAAATCACCTTTCTGACTGGATTTGCACAATTTCACCTCCATTGGTCATGAGGTGGGGTCCCCAAAAGGCCACGTTGAAAATATGGTGTCAAAATATGCAAAAATGGCAAAATTATGCATCAAAGTTGAAAAACCCCATTAAAATACATTGAACTGCACTTATCTTAGTTTCTCATATAACAGTCTGCGGGTCCAACAGCAAGACATGTCTTTGATCAGAGAGTGGATCTCTGACCTATGACCAGTTCAAGTTAGTGAGGGTGTGTGAGGGAGTACTGGGGGGAGTGGGGTGGTGGGTGCTGAGTGGGAGGCGGGGGTGGGGGCAGCTTAGTGAGGGACCATTTTTTTTGCAGGTCTTCAAAAATACATACATTGAGGGATGATTTTCTTAATTACAGAGCAGGAGCATGATTGGAGGATGGGGTGCCACTAGACACCAGGGAAAGACAGAAAAATTATAAGGATGATGATAGGAGGGTGGGGGGTGCTACTAGACACAACTGAAAGACAGAAACATAGTGGGGGATGGGGATCAGAGGGTGGGGGATGCCACTAGACACCAGGGAGTGACAGAAAAATAACAGATAGTGATCAGTGGGTGGGGATGACACTAGACACCAGGAAAAGACAGAAACATAATGGAGATGGTAATCAGAGACTGTGGGGTGCCACTAGACACCAGGGAAAATCATAAAGATATTGGATACAGTGGTCAGAGGGTGGGGATGCCACTAGACACCAGGAAAAGGCAGAAACATAATGGGATAGTGATCAAAGGGTGGGTGGTGCCACTAGATACCAGGGAAGGACAAAAACATAACAGGGACTGTGATCGGAGGGTGGGGTGGTGCCACTAGACATCAGGGCAAGACAGAAACATAACAAGGATGGCAATCAGAGGGTGGTGGTGGTGCCACTATACACCAGGGAAAGACAAAAGAATTTTGGTAACAGCAATCAGAGGGTAGGGTGATGCCACTAGTCACCAGGCAAATAAATTAAATGGGACGGCAGTCAGAGGTGGGAGGTGACACTAAACACCATTGAAAGACAACAATATTATGGGGATGGCAATCGGAAGGTGGTAAGGTGCCACTAAACACCAGGAAAACAATAAAGAAATATAGGGATGGTGATCAGAGGGTGAGGGTGCCACTAGACACCAGGGCAACATTACACACATAAAGGGATGGCAATAGTGGGCACCACTAGGCAGCAGGTAAATGGCAGCTCACTGCAGCCCACAGTATGAGTTCAAGTTGCAGCTGCAGACATCAAGAAAGTCCTGCTGTTCTCTGTCCTGCTGTTCTCATACAGAGAACGCAGATGAACGGCTCATCTCACTATGCTGGGCATCCTGGATTTTGGGTGCCCAGAAAATGTATTTCAGGCAACTTTAAAAAAAACAAACACAGATCACGTGATGTGCCTGACCTGCTAGCTGCTCTGCCTAGAAGCTCCCTCTTACCTCCTTAGCAATCCACCCTAATCATCGAGCATTTTGCTTTATATTGCTCACATTACAACAAACTTTTATAGGAGCTGCCCATTTGTGTGGATTCCTTGCTATTTGCATTGCGATCGATTTATTTTCTAGCTGCGATGGAAGCATAGATGAAAGCGGCCTTGCCAAAGCACACACCTCTGCCCTCACCTGAGAAACAGCCTAAGAAGTCTAAACAAGCTACAGCCAGGCAATCGAGTGCTGTGCTACTTCCAGTGCCATTAACAGAGGAAAGATTCCTCCAAGAACTTCTGCCATTTAAAGAAACTCTGCAAGACATTGCTTCTGATCTTAAAAATGTGAGAAGTGAGCTGGGGGACCTGTAAACCAGAATTTCAGATGCTGAGGCCTGCACTAGCTCCCTCAAAGCATGGAGGGACAGATCAGATTCTGAAATCATTAAGCTAAAACAACAAGTCGCCAAACTTATGTTAAAAACGGAGGACCTAGAAAGAAGATGCAGGAGAAATAATATCTTAATCTTTGGTATTCTGGAGGGTGATGAGGGGCCCTTCTGCACTTGCATTCACTCAAAAACTGCTATCCAAAATAACCAGTCAATCCCCATACAACCCTACCTACCTAAATGAGCGAGCTCACAGGTCCCTGAGACCCAAACTTCGAGTCTGCTCCTCCCAGACCTCTGATCGTCCGTCTGCTAAACTATCTGGAAAAGCAGCACATTCTCTCAAAGACCAGAGAACTGCAAATGATACTGTGGGAGGCCAAGAAGCTACGAATTACACAGGACCTGCCTCTGGAAACCTGACAGAAGAGCGCCACCTTTCACCCTATTGTGTGCAAGCTAATTGCGGCCAGTATTAAATTCCGAATGGCCTACCCAACACGTTTACAGGTCCTGGTAGATGGAGTTTGGTCATCCTTTGATTCAGCCTTGCAAGCCCATGCAGAGCTTAGTACAAAGATGCCATCTCTTTTTAAAGCCCCCTGAAGCTATTGATCGAAACCTGCTTCTGCCACCTATGCTTTAGCTGCTATTATGTTGATACCTACTTGCACATCCTGCCTTGATGTTTTTGGCTTTATGGCTCTGTTTGATATGGCCTACCTTGGAGCTACAGATACTCCCTTTGGCCTCTATGACTCTGTGCTGGACTTGTGCTCGGTTCTCAGCGGACCAGTCTCCGGGGATTGAAGCTACTAGCGACCGGTCCTGATTATCCTGAGTGGCTGTTTCCTAGGGGACTGTTTTTCCCTGCTTCACTGGTCCGGCTGGCTCAAGATTCTCCTGATGGACTGCTATACTTGAGACTAGTAACGTTAACTTAGGTTGCCACAATTTGTATTGGATCCTTAATATATATTATACAATGGCAAGAAAAAATCTTGGACTCTGATTGGTCAGTCTTGGGCTAGACCTGTGATGTTATCCCAGCACAACATCATGGGTCTAGTCTCATCATTATGGAGCTTGATCCCTTTTTCCACACTAATAAAAACATTCTTTAAAATTATTTTTTTATTTTATATATAACAACGAGCCATTGTATAATAGCAATAATGCCCTCCAGGGAGTGTGTTGTTTGGGATAACGTCATGCCTCAGTTGTTGGACACACTTGGCATGTGGTCTCATGCCTAATCACCTGAGGCATGGCGTTATCCCAGCATGACACACACCCTGTTGGGCATTATTGCTTAAGTCCCTCACACTTGCAGGTTTTCTTATTTTGTTAGCTCTTTGTATCCCTTACTAATTAACTTACTGTGTCGTTTTATTTGGATACCTTCCCCACTCTCTTTGCGATGCCTAGCCCTCCAAGGCAGTTCTCAGCATCCTCTCATTTATAATTTTTTTTTTCTCCTTTCTTATTCTACTCTTTCTCGTCTCTTGAGTGACCTGAGGAAATACCTCTGAAGATGCATCCTGAGCACAGGTGGGGAATAATGCCATTAAGTAATGTTACCAGTTACACAATTTGGAGATCTTGATTTTCAAGTACTTTTCTTAACTGGGCTTGGATTGCGGATGGGGGGGTAGGATTGTAGCAGCTGAAGTAAGTCAGCCTCATGTACTGGACTATTGGGGGGTGGACCTGGCTGCCAGATGTCTCCTATTTTGCCATTTCATTTTCCTCATTTTGGCACATGTTGATTCTTGGCTATACTGTCCACATTTACTAAATAGTAGGGATAGGAAGGTTCCCAGGGTCATAGGGGTTTTGCCCAACCACAATAACTCTATCTTATGGGGATGTATCATTTTGTAGCCGGGTACATGTAAATGGTTTTCTTAGTTTTTGGGGGGATAGAGGAGGGCAGTTTCATACTTTTGGACCTGGTGCCACTCCATACACATTCCATAACTCTTGGAGCTTTTCACTACAGGATTGTTAAGTCAGACCTACCATAGATGATTTGCTCTTTGGAACATGGCTACCAGTGTACATGTTATCTGTATGGAATTTATTGATTGTTGGGCTTTGGGGGTTTGGGGAGGGAGCAAAGTGCACACCATTAGATCTGTTTATTATTGTTTTACATTTCATTTCCATCTAACTTTCTCATGTTGTGAATATAGCTAGTATAACCACAAAATTCATCACGTGGAATGTCAGAGGTGCCCGTGACCGTCCTAACCAATATCAATCTTTAAGCACATCTCACTTTTACAGGCTAATATTTCATTTCTTCAGGTGACCCACATGCTTCCCTCAGAAGCTTCTGCCCTCCGTAGGCAAAATATTGGACAGGTTTTTGCATCTGGGATATCCACTGCCTGCAAGGGTGCTGCCATTCTGATAAATCATTCGGTACCCTTCCAAGTGAGCCAGTCTGTCGCTGATCCACAGGGGAGATTCATTCTGGTGAAAGGTCTGATTGGGTGTACGGAACTACTGCTAGGTAAAATTTACGGTCCAGTGGGTGGTGATCCCACCTTCTTCATGGACCTTATCAACAGGTTGTCCCCTTTCTCATCGCTCTCCATGATTCTAGGAGAGGAATGGAATCTCCCCCCCAACCAAGACCTAGACCGGTCCAACTGCCCTTCCACACCACTCTCAGCAGCCCAGAGAGCTCTGCATGAGTTTTTGGACTCACTGGAGCTTTGTGACCCATGGAGGGTATTAATCCCACTGTCCTGCTTCTTTTCCTTTTATTCCAATGTCCATCATTCTTCATCCCGCTTAGACTGTGTTCTGGTCAGTCGCTGTCTTCTCCAAGGTCTTTGTAATGTGGGGATAGAGCCTATAGCTCTATCAGATCATGCAGTTGCTTGGGTTTCACTGGTTCTGGATACTAACTTTCAGAGGGACTCATATTGGAGGTTAAACACCCAGCTTCTCAAGGATGAATATATACTCTCTAGAATCCCCGACCTAATCCAAATGTTTACTGCTGCCAGTCGTGGTTCCGTTTCCAGGGTGGACCACAAGTGGTGTGCTCTGAAATGCTTTCTCAGGGGAGAATTTATATGGCTTGCTTCTACTTGTAAATGTCATAGGGAAGTAGAAGCCCTATCTTTGCTTGCCCAGATTCGTACATTATAACAATGTCTTTTTTTTTTTTTGCAGCTATTTATTTTTCCTCCCCTGGAGTCCTCTGCCAGCATCTGGCATCCCCCCCGTGCAGGTTCTGGGTATGAGACCCCCTCCCCATAACCCCATGACTTACCCTTCATGGCAGGGGGTGGGGAGCGACTCAACCCACTGGACCAGATGAGGGTTCAGGAAGGTGCCTTCCCGGACCAACACAGAAGGGGACCATCGCCATTTGCAGAGGACTTCGTGTTTTCTTGTGTTTACTCTGTTCCCCTCGAGGTGTGGCGTGCAATGGTACCAGCGGAATCAGCGCACACGCTCCCGTGCGCATTCTGCCAAGTGCCTGCCGCACTCTCGCCCTTGTTCTGCAGCACTGATGTGCCACCTTTCCAGCCTCTGCTAGGTGGCTGGCAATCGCCGAGCCCTGCAATCCCCCCTCCCCGGAGAAGGACAGCAGTCCTAGGGACACTCGATCCTTCTCCTCCCTGCCAACCCCCGGTGCTCCATGTCCGTTCCTGAACATGGGTCACCGGCATGGCGCGAGGTAAGGCGTCCAGCGCCTCAGTCCTCAGCGCCACCAGGCCGACTAACTATACCATCTTTTGATTAGTTAATGTAAGTTGGAAAATACATCATAAACCTTTCTTATGTTTGGTGCTTTTGTAACAGATATGAAGATTAAGAAAATCAGTGTACAGTATAAAAAGTGAAGCATTATTTTTACATCTCTGTCAACTTTTTACTGTCATCAGTTTAACTGGAGTAACATAAGGGTCAGCAGATTTTGAAGCGATTCAGTCTATCATTTCTCAGCTGCAAACATGCACATTATTCCAGCTATGTCATACAGCTGCTATCTGCTGTAGATATAGACCCAGATATTCAAAGGGATTGTATGTGGTGCAATAAAGTTGCACCATGCACAACCCCGCAATGTGTCCCGGTGTCATATTCAAAGGGGCACGTTGCACTGTGCAAATCCCAGTGTGCCAGGGCGCAGTAGTAATGTATGCAACGCAAATGCAGGGGGCGTGCCCATGCATATTTGGCACATCCCGATATGCAGCCCGGGATGTGTGGCACTTATGCTGGCACAACCCTGATTTGCATCGCATAGGGGAGCTCAAAGCTGCGCCAAAAGAAACAAGGAACATGTCCAGGCCACCCACAGGCAGGCTGCTGTATTGCAGGGCACAACACAGCAGCCGCCAGCCGTGGGTGGCCACCTTCCCATCCAGACCACTGTCCATAAGCACCCATATGGTCTCTGGTAGTCTAGTGGTATCCCCCTCCTTCCCCGTTAGCCCAATCACGGCAATGATGTGTAATATCCAGCTCTGGTCATCTAGCAGTACCCCCCTCCCTCCCGTAAACCCGATGGTGGGCAAATGTAACATTAGAATCCCTGGTGGGCTAGTGGGTCCCACCCTCCCTCCCGTAAATCTGATCATGGGCAAATGTAAATGTAGAATCCCTGGTGGTCTAGTGATATCCCCTTCCCTCCCGTCTTGCCCAATCACAGGCATCCGACATGTTCACACATACCCCATTGGGGCAGTGGTACCCCTCTTCCCTCCACCCACAGAGGACCCCTGCCAGCCAGCCAGTCTCTCCCCTGTCCTCGGCAGGTGACTGCACTCTGCCCGCATACTGCCCGGCCACCTGCCGAATGACAACTTACAGCATGATCTGTATTCACAAATTCATGCCTACATAGTACAGTATGGTGTGCAAGCCCATTTGTCCATGCTGTGGACCAATGGGCTTAGAGATCATACTGTAAGCTGTCATTCAGTGGGCGGCTGGGTGGTATAAGGGCAGAGTACAGTCGTCCACCGATGACAGGGGGGAGCTGGGTGACAGGGGTCCTCTGTGGGTGGAGGGGAGGAGGGTACCACTGGCCCACCAGGGTATATGTGAACACGTCGGATGCCCACAATCGGGTGAGACAGGAGGGAGGGGGATACCACTAGACCTCCAGGGATTCTAATGTTACATTTGCTCACCATTGGCTCTACGGGAGGGAGGGGGTTACTGCTAGACCACCAGGGCCTGGATATTACACATCATTGCCATGATCGGGCTAACAGGGAGGGAGGAGGGAGGTACCACTAGACTACCAGGGCTTGTGTTATAGTCATTATGCTGCAATCACAGTTGTGGGGTGGGGGATGCCCCGGGCCCCTGTAGTCTACACATCAGTCTGTGCAGGGTGCCAGGCGCATTTCACTGGGGTGCCCTGCTCAACACATGCAAATGGGGTCATAATGATGTGCTAATGGCCCCATTTGCACCATGCATATATTATGGCCTCATTTGCATGCCCTCTTCTGAATATTGCGGGTGATGCACCCAGTGCACTTTGTTTATGCTGGCACATCCCCATGCTCCCTATCTGTGGCTTGGCTGGCACAGTGCCACTGCGCTGTGCTCAGTCTGTGCCATATTCAACGGTGCTGCGCCATGGCGTAATTACCATTGAATATCACCTGATCCTGGCCCCAGCACATCGCAGCTGTGCTGCGCCCACACTTACGCCATTGCTAGGTGCAGTCTGAATATCGAGCCATAGTATACTTGAAGTACACATTTGGGTCACTAATAATACCATTATTCGCGCACATGTAAATTCAGATGACTTGCTTTTTTGAAACAACACAGACAAAGTGTTTTATACTCTGCATATGTTCTAACAATTTATATACTGTAGCACACATTGGTGCCTTGGTAGCTGAGTCACAATGTTATTTCTGAACAGCATTGGTGTAGTGTATTTTTTTAAAGTGCAGCATGCTGTAAGGTATGAATATTTTTAGAGATAACACATCAGTACTACTGCATTGTGTCATCTGGAAACAGTTGTATGTTTGTCTTCCTGATGATGGATGTCTGGTTGCTTGTGTGAATTTCACAACAAGTGCACTCCAACTGAGAAAATGGAGGTCAGACTGCTTTACAGAAAAAATAAAGATTTTATTGTGATTACAATTCAGGCATTTGCCAGTCACAACATGAACACCTTACCCCAGTGCTTCACCTATAAAACAAAGCTTCATTGGGGGCGGGTTAATGGAGATGGTTCCACAAATTTATAGTCCCCGCTGATGACATCACCTATTACATCACAAACATGCTGACAATTACAAAAAATCAAAACTATTGAGACAGTGGAATTCTAATACAACCTGTTTGAACCTGCAATACCTATAAGTTTTCAGGCAATCTATAATTAAACTTTTATATAATTAATTTAAGAAAAAAATGAAAAACATAAATACAAGTAAACATTTAATGCAGATGCAGTGATTCCAAAATAAGTTTGTGTCTTGTGATCACTCATTACTTTCTAGGGCAAATCCTGGGGATCCACCAATACATCATGACAGCACAGGAATTCGTAGTTTTATAATACTTTTTATATATTGGAAAGCCACTTGGTCCTGGAGAGAGAGCGGTCAAAGAGAAAGGACAAAATATTTATTTTACTGAGGCATAATAATTCATATCTGTTTCATGTTAGGAAACTAATATGCATTTTAAAATAAAGGTACAATTTGACATAAGACACTTCAAACGATTGTAGAAACACCTATACACACTAGGATAGGTGTCTACTGGAGCAGACTTCTTTAGATAAATTCCCCTTTGTCTAAGTCAATTGCACCAAAAGAAGAATGGCGGGGGACCTCAACTGGATAAAACAGGTATCAGGATTGCAACATGAACTATTGCTAGGGAAAGATAGAGAAACTAATCTATGTGACAGCAATGGTTTGAGGCAACAAGGTGGAAAAGGGAGGGTGTTTTTATAGGGAGAAAAAAGGTTGTGAAACCTCTGCTGAAAGTACATGTAGAGAGGTCTATTTTAGTGGGACTGTGGGTCTAGGGATTCTTGCTTAACATTTAACACAATTTATAAGCAGTTACTTGTTTGCAAAATCATTTTTCCAAAAAAGGTTTGAGATCCCACATTGTGTTTAATCCATTT
Source organism: Neoceratodus forsteri (assembly GCA_016271365.2). Taxonomy (NCBI): domain Eukaryota; kingdom Metazoa; phylum Chordata; order Ceratodontiformes; family Ceratodontidae; genus Neoceratodus; species Neoceratodus forsteri. The sequence continues at coordinate 1,277,264,901 of CM057459.1, read as the reverse complement.
GAATGTACTGTATTTGATCTAAGTATGTATCTAGTAGATTTCTCGCTTGAGAAGCAGATTCAGCTGATCACCGCCTCTGTTCCCACATTTCACAGTTTCAATCCTCATACATTTAAAGCCATTTGTATTACAGTTATGGTTCTCTGCATAGTGTCTGCCCACAGCCTTGTCCAAACTTTCATTAATAATGTAGCGGATATGTTCTTAAATTCGTTCTTTTAATAACCTCACTGTTCTCCCCACATATCCTAACCCACAAGTGCACCATACAAGGTAAACTAGGGCCTAGATATTCAAAGGAGATGCACCTGGCGCAACTGAGTTGCACTGGTGCATCCCTAGAAACGCACCCCTGGGCCATATTCAAAAGGAAGGGAAGCACCACACAATTCCAGATATGTCATAGTGCAAAGATAATGTATGCAGCAGATCTGTAGGGGGCATTCCAATGCATATGTGGCACATCGCAAAATTCAGCTAAGATGTGTGGCGCAGCTGGCTGCACATCTCAGAGATGTGCCATATAAAGTTAGGTGTGTAAAAAACATGCCTAACTGGTAGCCACCCACAGTTGGGCTGCTGTACTTCACAGCATAGCAGCTGCCAGGCCCTGGGTGGCTAGTCCTCCCGAAATCCCCAAACCGTGAAGTACACATCCTGTATGTGTACACACATGCCCTGGCAGTCTAGTGGCCCCCCTCCCATCCCTGAACCTGATCATAGTGTGGAGTATTGTAAATTAATATTCCTTGGTTGTCTAGTGGCCCCCCCTTCCTGTCCTGAACACTGTTCACCACAAAACTGGAATAATCTGAAAAACCCTCCCTGGTGGGCCAGTGGCACCCGCACCCACCCACCCACCCACTCAGGACCCCACAGTCCACCCCGCTGCCCCCATCCCAGCAGTGGCATATGGTCAGTGGGTAGCGCAACCCACCTGCACATCTCCACGGCTGCCCACCAACTGAGCTGTCACAGAATGGCAGCTTGCAGTACGCACTACAATACCATTGATCAACACTGTTAACCAGTGTCGACCAATGAGCTTGCAGTGTGTACTGTAAGCTTTCATTTACAAAGTTGTCTTTGTGACTGAAAGCTTACAGTACACACTACAAGCCCACTGGGGGCAAAGGGCTGCTCACACAGTCTTCAAAAGGTGAGAACAGAAGTCACAGAGACGTGTTTGATCCTACCCAGGACTTTTCAGTGTTCTTAGTTCATCTCCTAACCTAAATACTCCATCTTTTTCAGTAGCCTCATATGTGTCACTGAGTTAAAGGCCTTACTAAAGTCAACGTGTAATACATCAACAACCTATACTTTGTCTACAGCCTTTGTGATCCAGTCAAAGAAACAGATCAGGTTTGTCGGAAAAGATCTTCCCCATACAAACCAATGCTGTTTTTCATCCTGTAGCCCATTCCCGTCTAGGTATTCCACCATTTGTTCCTTGACTATGGTCTCCATGAGCTTTCCCAAAAGGAACGTGAGGTGCATTGTACATGCATTTCTACAATGCGTTAGTGATATAGGTTCAATTACCAAACTGAGTGGAGATTTTATAAGACTACATGACCTGCCAATTCAACCTTGCTGCACATTGTGCATGGATCAACCCTGTAGCAAAGTGTTCTCAAACCCCAGTATTTCCACACCCCTGTATGACCCTTCAGGCACTGGCAGAACCTAAGAAGTGGATATTTATTTATTTATTTAGTTTTTGTTAACCAGGTAAGCATATTAGACCATCAAATGCCTATTTTCAGGTGTGGCCCAGGAGGTTACATGGAGATTACAGGCAAAAGTCATTATTACAGGATACAGAGAAAGATAACAGTCAGGTGCAGCATGACTTCACAAGAAGGCATGTAGAAGAACATAATATGACAAGGTAGCAGTTGACAGCCAGGAGTTGAGCATAACATAACAAGGTAACATTTGACAGCCATGAGCAAAACAATTAGCTAACTAATAATGTAAGCACACCAACCCAAGGCAGTGAGAAGGCAAGACAATAAAGTGCATTCAGTGCGGGAAATGGGGTTAGAAAATGGGCTTGGAAAATAAATGATTCCAATTAGCTGAAACAGCATGCCAGGGATACATTTCATTTTCAAGAATGCCCACTCAAAAACAAGTGCCAATTCAGGGTGTCCCATTACTGAGGGTATCATTGGGCACTCCAAATTTTCAAACTGGCTAGCCTCCATTTTTTCCTCTTGCTTAGTGAGAGAATTGGCTAGTGAGTTGGCGGCTGCCCCCCCTATTTGTCTTTCTTTAATTTTAATAAATATAAAAAGTGGCCACACATTTGGAAACAAAAAAGGCAAGAAAAGATAAAGAAGCCATCAGTCCCTTCGGCTTCAGGTCACTGCAGTCACATTGGCTTTTGAAAGGGCAACATGAGCCTCTCTACAGCAATGGAATGAAATACACATGTGTTGCTTGCCTATGCTGCCTACCATGCGCTGTCTACAGCACACAAGAAAAAAACATCTCTACCAAATGCCTCTGTATTCTGGACTGTTTCTTGCCTCCACAATAACTTCTCTTCGCAGGCGACTGACCAGGCTGTCTTTCTTTATCCTTACTACCACAAGAAAAAAATAAACTTTTGTTTTTGCTGTTGGCTTGCTCGCCCTCCCTCCCGACCTTCTGACCTTCCATTCTGGCTACCGCTCACAGTGCATCTACTGACCGCATCTCCGCCATCATGCTAAAGAGCCCTTTTAACCTGTAAGCACTACAAAAAAAATCTTAGGTTTAGTTTTTTCAAAGAAACTGAGTCCCTACCATACTTGCAGCCATTTCTTCTATTTTTGAAGTAACTCTGTAGCATGGTTGCTATTCTGGATCGCATGAGACTTGCGCTGTTCCTGCCTTTGCCCTTGCCATTTACATTGTTTACAAACCAAACAAAAAAAGGTATCTCTTTCTTTTATATTCCATTGCCTGATTTGACTCCCTAAACCCAGTTTCTGATCCCAGAAAATTCCCTCTGAGGCATCCCATAGAAACGGGGGGGGGGGAACGGATCAATGTCAGTAAACACACACGCACAAAACTATAATGGAAGCTCTGTGTGTTACAACCTTGAGGTGAGGGACAGTAACTTTCTCACAAGAAACTACTTTGAATAGGTCTCTTCCTGTGTGTGTATGTGTGTGTGTGTGGTGGGGAGGATGACAGAGAGGAACCTTTCTGCAAGCGAGCAATTGTCAAACACTGCAGTGCTCACTGCTGGCAAATATACCAGTGGTGGGACTATTTTATCCCCAAAAAACAAACTTTACAATCATCTGTAAATTTTTTTTTTAATTTTCTTGTCATTTTCCTTTTCTTACATAAAATGCCACATATAGCCCATTTTATAAGCACAATAATATCCTCCAAGGTGGGCGTTATGGGATATAACAGACCTTCCAGGGGCTATAAGGCCCTCCACCTGCAGCATTGGGACCTCATTATGCCCCGGGTGGTCCGTTCTATCCCAATAACTCCCATCCTGTTGGATATTATTGCTTACTTAATACCTTAGGTGCAATGACAGGCCGAGGCAAGTTTCATGAAGTGCCAGAGAGAGTTTCTTATGCAGGTATGGGAGGAGGATGTATGATCATGGGGAGGGAGGGAGTTCCATAGCCTGGGTGCACAGGTGGCGAAAGCCCAAACTCCGGTGAGAGTACAGGTTTTAGGGACTTGGAATACTTGCGAGTCACTAGACCTTAACAGATATGAGGGGTTGGCAGTGTGGAATAGCTCAGCTAGTACAGGGGGAGTGGCAGTTCTGATGATATTGTCAATGAAATTGCTCATTACAAAGGTTCAATGGTTGTCAGGGGACAGCCACTAAAGTTTGTTGTATAACTTGCAGTGGTGGCTGAGATGGGGGCAGAGAAAGCAAAGCGGCATATATTATTACAGGTATCATCCTGTTTTACTAAACAGATTTTTGGGGAATGTGCAAAGGAGACCAGCCCATAGCAGAGTGTGGGTTGTAGAACCCCCTTTGCCAGGGCATGGTATGCAGCTGGAGTGAGGCAGCTTTTGGCTCTATAAGCCAACCCCAGCTTGCTGTTAGCAGTCTTGTATACATTGTGTATGTGCAGGGAGAAGCCGAGGTGAGGGTCAAGGGTAACTCCCAAATATTTAAGGGAGTCATTAACCCCCACAAGGGCCATCGGCTCCAGTGACTTTCAGGGGTGCGGGCATGCTTTGGATTTGGCCAGGGATCTAAAAAGCATTGTCTGTTTTTTTTTTTTGGATTGATGGCTAGCTTATGGGACTTCAGCCAGGATTGTATGAGGTCAAAGTTAGCATTTAGCTGGGAGTTGATGACACTGATATCCTGAGAGCTAGTCAGGATCACAAGATCATCTTGACACGATGGGAGGAAGCCCCCCCCCAAGAACACTTCACAGTGCTACAGTACCTTCCCTTGATTCACAGCTTTCTGTTGTGGGCACCAGATCTTGCAACATGTGGTCATCTAATGAGTAGTACTTCTTTTCACATGGATCTCAATAAGCTGTAACCCCACTGGGCTATTGTGGGTACCTCATCACTCAGCCAGTGGTGCCCCAACCCTATTTTTTGTACTGCCAATGCCAGCTTCCATCTTGCAGCTTTACATTTGGAATAGAACTCTATCTTCTCAGCATCAATTTTATGGGATAATACTGGGGTAAAATATGTAAGCATCAAAAAATTATTACTGCACTTGACATGCTCTCTTACTTTTAGAACAGTTAAGTACAATGTTAGTTGCTGTTTTCCATATGTTAGCCATGATAGAGTCCATCCCTAAGTCTTGGCCTAACTCAGTTGGACATTGGTTGTAACGTCTCCTTATGCATTAAGGAGCTGATTATATAAAAAAAAAGAGAAAATACTGTATCTTGGCTCCTGGGGGAGATCATAGTATTGCTTCTTCTATAGGGAAGGATCAGTTACCTAATCTAGTGAACCCTGTAGTTTTTTCAAAATGGTGCTAACCTGGAGATAGACAAAACAATCAGGAATGTAACTATGTTTAAGGCATCTGAGTTCAGGAATGAGCTTGGGTTGCCAGGGGTTGACCGGGGGGGGGGGGAATCAGGCACCTGCTGGACAGCTCTCCTCTCCTGGTGTGGGGAAGCATGCCCTCTCAGTCCTTGCCTGCCACATGGTGGAGGCCATGTGGTAGCACCAGAATTATGAGCAGTGTTCAAGGGAGGAGCCACTGTTCTAAAGCATGTGTGAGTCTCCACATGCACATGCTTATATGCTGTGGCAGTTGGAGAACACAGGGAGGAAACAGAAAAGGGTTGGCACCAGCTTAATGAAGCCCTGCTTGCCTACCCCCATCCCTGCATTGCAACCTAGACCACTGACTCCAGTTCTGGATGAGAGACACCGGGTGGGAGGTGGACAGCCTTCTCCCTTTCTGGACCCACAATGTGGGCAATGCATGCGGGAAAAAGGGCAAGGTGAATCTGGAGGAGGCAGATGCTGTGCAGGGGAGATGGGTACAGGGCTGAGTAACCCACCTGCATCAATCCATAATGTTTTTTTATTTGAGGCATTGAAAATCACACCCTATTTCCCCCACATAAAATAATTTAATGATACTTAGCCTGTTTGCCCTCCATTTCTTGGCCACTATCTGTAGGGAACCCAGGAGACCAAATCATCTCATAGCTCCATAAAGATTTCTGCCTCTGGAGATAGGCCAAATTTATGACCTACTAACTTATGTCCCTTTGACCACTCTTGAGCAGCGGCTCTAGTAAACAGATTGGCTAGGAGTTTAATCATACCATGCTGCATGGCTGGGGCCAGATTTTCCAAGAGACGGACCCCCAAAAGTTTCCTCTTTCTTGCTCATTTAAGGAGGTCCCTTGGAAAGGCTAATTATGCAGTCAGATAATAGATTTTAAAGTTAAGCAATCCCAAGCTCTCCCCAACTGACTTCAAAGAGTGGGACAAAATGTTGACTTCTTATGCAGGCCCTCATATTAGTTCAAAGATAAGAACATAAGAACATAAGAAAGTGCCAGCAGAAGGGGACCGTATGATGGTATGATCCATCTCATCTGCCCATGTGGGCTACCCCTGCACTCTTTTTCCTTCCTAATTGTTCACAGTGCCTATCCTATGCTAGCTTGAACTCTTTCACTGTATTTGCTGCCATGACTTCTGGGGGCAGACTGTTCCAAGGCTCCAGTACCCTTTCGGGGAAGAAAAACTTCCTGATGTTGGTTTTGAATCTACCTCCCTGTAGTCACATGCTGTGCCCCCTTGTTCATGTAGACTAGCTTTCTCTGAAAAGGTCCTGAGTTTGTACTGAGTTAATGCCTTTGAGGTATTTTAATGCCTCAGTCATATCCCCCCCATCCATACTCCTTTCCAATTAGTACATCTTGAGATGCTTGAGTCTTCACTCGTAGGGTTCTTGATGAAGCCCATGAATCATCTTCATAGCTCTCCTCTGAACAGTCTCCAGATGATCTGTCTTTCTTGAGGTGTGGTCTCCAGAACTGGATGCAATACTCTAGATGCGGCCTCACTAAGGACCTGCACAGCAGGATTATCACCTCCCTTTTTCTACTCATGATACCCCTACCTATGCATCTAAGGCTGCCATTAGCTTTCTGTGCCACCTTTTTGCATTGCCTGGTTGTCTTTAAATCATCACATATAAGTACTCCAGGATTCTTCTTAACCTTAGTCTCTATCAGTTGTCCCCCTCCTAGGGTATATTTCCTGCCTCGGTTCTTTCTCCCCAGGTGCATAACTTTACACTTCTTGGCACTGAATTTCAGCTGCCATTGTTTTGACCATTGTTCCAGCTCTTTTAGATCAGAGTCCATTCCTGTGGCCCCCTCTTGTGTATCTACTCTGTTGCAGAGCTTGGTGTCGTCTGTGAACAGGAATAGATCGGATATGATAATACCTCTGACACTTTTAAAAAAAAACATTAAAGAAACATGTACTGGCAGCGCCTGAAACATTTGTAAGAGCTTAGCTAGCAGGCATATTTTTATGGTACTGACCCTGCCTATCAATCTCAGAGGGAGCAATTGCCACTTGTCACAGTCTTGCTTAACTTTATTCAAGTTTAGGTTTGTAGTTAACGCCCCATAAAGTAGAGAACCTCTTGGCGAGAAGAACCCCCAGGTACTTGATCTGAGAGGCAAGCTGGAGCATAGCTCCCACTACCTTGTGGATCCTTCTCCCACAGACAATCACTCGCACATGGACCAATTTATTTGATGTCTCGAAAGGGGATCATAAGTGGTGTAGATGGATACGAGTGCCAGAATACCCCATCAGTATTAGCCAAATACAGGAACACATCACCTGCAAATACAAAAGAAGAAGAATCAGCATTTATATAGCACTTTTCATACACAGTGTATCCCAAAGACCTTTACAAGCAATCTAGACTGGTAGTGAAGTGACTGAATGTGTGGTGGCGGCCATATCGCACCTCATCACCCACACGCAGCCTGAATAATTGCATGAACCGGTTTATGGGAAGGGGAATGTTGGCCAGGACACCCGGAATGTTCCCTACACTTTGCGAAGAGTGCCTTGGGTTCTTTTACTTCCACCTGGACACCCACCAGGACAACACCAGGATGGGCAGAAGGGACCTCGGTTTAACGTCTCATCCAAGGACGGCACACCCCAGCAGTACAGCACCCCTCAATACTGCACTCAGATACCAGCAAATTTTTAGGTGCAAGTCCAATCCCAGTGTGGGATGAGAGCCCATGACCTTCTGGTCCAGAGGCAGATGAGGCTACCAACTGAGCCACGCTGACACTGATACAGATATGACAAGTGGTCACCCCTTGCACTCGGCCCTTGGAATTCCTCATGTCCCTAATGACTATGACCAGCAGCTCCATTGTTAAAACATACAACAGTGGGGATAGTGGACAACTCTGGCATGTCTCTTTAGTTAACTGAAAAGCAGTTGTGAGGATGTCATTAGTGCGGACTCTTGGCCATTGACTTGCATACAGGGCAGCAATCCAGGAACAAATCCAGTCAGCAAAACCACATATTTTTAAGAACAGCAAACAACAAGGGCCGCTCGACCCAATTAAAGGCCTCCTTTGCATCCAAAGCCTGGAGACTGGGCCAAGCAGCCATCCTCCCTGACTACCTCCACCATAACAATACCTGTTATACAAACTCCCACCGTGTCCAATAGAATATTACCACACTATCCAATATAATTCTTCTAGGATCCCACCAGGAAAGCTCTACCCTGGAGTTAAAGAACAAACAGCTTACTTCACCTCTGCGAGTGACATCTCCCTATCCAGGGCTTCTCTCTAAGGTCCGTCAAGGCACCACATAGGCAGGGAGTCTAGACACGCCTTCAGGGGAGGTGAGCCCAGTGCAGTCTCTGTGGTGTAAAGCTTTTTATAGAAGTTCTGAAAGGTTTCTCCAGTTTTCTTATGGTCATTGTGAATCCCCCAGAGGTCACTACAGAGCAAATTACTCTATATGCCTCCCTTGCCCATAATTACTAACCTAGCAAGTGTCCACTCTTGTCGCCTTCAAAAATATGCCCTTGATTGAGTTAACAATATGTCTCCAACCTCTCCATGGTCACAATATTTAACTTGTTCTTTAGTTTCACTAGGTCTCAGTAAATATTGGAATGTTGTGTTTGCATATGGGATGCCTCAAGGAACTGAACCCATTCCAGCAGCTTTTTATCCTCATTAAGGTCTGTCTTCTTTTTTTTTATTCAGGGAATAGATAATCACTACTCCCTCCTTCCCCCCAAAAAATGTCTTCAGAGCCTTCCATCTGTTTTCATGGAAAGTATCCTAAGGGTGATTGTGGTCTAAGAAAATTTGGAATTCCAATGGCATACACTTATGTAATTCAGTGTCCACAAGGAATTGCAGGTCCAGCTTCCACGTGTTCATCAGAATTGAAGGGACCCTTGGACAAGAAAGTATGATGACACTGAAGAATTGGACCATATTAAACCTCAGCCACTTCGGCCAGCAGGGACTGGGATACTAGAGCTAAATCTGTCTGGGTATAGACCCAGTGTGCATGGGAGAAGAATGAGTACTGCTTATGTCAAAGATGAGTAGACCTCCATGCATCCTGTAAAATTTTCTGTGGCTAGAGTTGGTCAGGCATCCAAACTACTTAGAGGAGGCCAACCCTGAGGTGCAGATCTGTCCAACTATGGATCCCAAGGGATATTAAAGTCTCTACAAATTACCATCGGGTTTGGGAAAAGCTGCCAGAAAAACAGACATCTGATGAAAAAAATCCAGGTCATCAACATTTGGGCCATAAATGGATACTAGCACAAATAAGTCTGTGCCCACCTGGACCTCAAGCATCAGGAACTGATCCTGTGAGTCTACCTGTTTCCTCTGGACTGGGGCAGGCAGGCCTAGATGAAACCAGTTTGCTATCCCCCATATAGAAAATAAATATATTTTGAATATATGTTGTAAAATATATTTGAAATTGTTTTTGAATTTCATCCATAAATAGATTTTCATAGTAGTTTCCAAATATATGCATTATATCTCAGATTGACTGGTATTGTAATATTTGAGATATATCTAATGCATAGATTTTGGATATACCTTAGGTACTATTTTTGTATATTTCATAGAAATATCTTGTTAATATTCTGTGAATTGTTATTCTCCAAAATGAAAAAGAAATATATTTTAAATATATGTTTGATCATATGTCTGAAGTATATGTATATATCTCATATTGGTTGGTTTTGAAATATCTGATTTATTTGCAGAATATATGTGACAGATATATTTATTATAGGTGCTTGATATGTATTTTATATATCTGCTTATATATTTTGAATATTTAAAATATATGCTTTTATTGTAGTTGACATATATCTAAATTATTTTTTTTAAATATATGTATTGTAAAAATATTTTAAAATGCCCAAACAACAGATTAATCTTGATGTCACATCTTCTCAACTGTATATTTGGAATACCACTCATTAGTAACCATTTAAATAACTATAGTACATTTGGGGCCAGATACTCAAAACTTTGCGCCAGGCAAAAAATGTTTGCCCAGGTTTAGTGCGGGATTAGCGTGGATCTGCTATATTCAAAAGGCCAAATAACGCGGGCAAACTGCATTAGTGCCGGGCAAAATCATAATGTATGTAAGGGGCAAACTTACATGAATACAGGCGCAATGCTATATTCAGCGACTAGCACCGTGCAAAGTGGTTTTGCACGACTTAGCGTGACACTTAGTGTGGTGCAAATTACCGCCCAGGAAAAGCTTGTCTTAACCCTGGGCAATCAGCTTTGTGCGACAAAATGGCTTTGCACGGTGTTTGCGCAGGTTTTGTGCGACCCTAACAAAAAAATATGACACATAGACAAAGCCAAACATAGAGGAAGCATGCTGCTAACTGATGGCGTCACAATGATGCCATCATCTGCCATCAGTCCCTGCCATGCCAGGCAGTAAGTGGTGACCCTGCTACCAGTGGACAGCATGGCAGTGTGGCCATACAGCATGCACCTGTGGACCACACTTCTGTGGACACCAACAGATGCCAGCACACACATGCAGCACTGTGGGCATGGAGGATGATGAGGGGAGAGTGTATGGGTGGCCAGGCTGTGCCACAGATGAGGTGTGGCCACAAGGCTGGGACACATCATGCAGTACACATGGGCCACTATTGGGAATGCCCCAACACCAGTGTGCCTTTTGGATAATATATACCTCCCCAGCCACATGCCACACAGCTGTACAACTGCCACAGCACACAAAGCCGGACATCTATATGTCACTGTGAGCATTCCATGCCAGAGGTGCAGCATCTGTGGGTCACACAACAGTGTAACAGTAATTTCCACTGTCAGCAAACACCTGCAGGTTGGGTCTCTCACTGTGTATAGTGCAGTCATCATCACTGCCCTACACACCATAGGCATTGCTGTGTCCACACAATACTGGCCCCCTTGCTACTGTTGTGTCTGCTGTGCACTGTAGCATGACCTACAGTGTGACAGTTGAATGCAACACCACCACCATCTGTGTCTATGCTGTGTTGTCCCAGTATAACTGCAGGCAGTAGCACATGTGGAAGTATTGTTCAACACTGTATAATATTTCCCAAGCTGTTTGCGCAGCGCTAACACGTTTGCGCGGGTTTAGCCCAGGGCTAAACAGTTAGCCTGGTGCAAACTGCATGCAAATCAGGGCATAATGAGATGCTAATCTGGATATTTGCCCACAGACTACCTAAGTAGGCTCATTTTCATGTCACTTTTGAATATGGCAAAGTTAAGCGCCAGGCAAATGTGTTTACACCTGGCTAACGGTTTAGTACTGTGCTAAACCCGTGCAAACGTGTTAGCGCTGCGCAAACAGTTTGGGGAATATTTTACAGTTTTGCACACTGTACTTTCACATACACTGCTGCCTGCAGCTGTACTGGGTCCACGGATTTGCTGGCACACACATTGGCCAAATAGTTCACCTCTACCTACCTTTGCATAGCTGTGCACTGTGTTGCTGTTGTGGTTTGCACTTCCTGGTTGCCATATTCAAAGCTGTCTTATTCCAGGGCCAAGTTTGCCCTGCACTTCCAGCCCAGTTTACCTGGCATCATTCCCATGCTATATTCAGAAGCTGTTTGCCCCAGGCTATTCCTTTTGAATATGGCTTGTTTTATGTTCCGGGCTAAGTTTGCCTGCCAGGCAGTGCTAATTTAGCCCCGGGGCAAAGTTTTGAATATCTGGCCCTTATTATTTAATGATGTACCATTACTACAGATTTATAGAGTACACATTTATACTTACATATAGGACTTACCTCTTGATCTCATTTTCTGTTGAGACTCATACTGGTATTTATACCACCCCTGATTGGTTCCATTTTATGCTGGGGTGAGTTCCAACATGCGCTTGTTTTTTCACTCTTTACCTTTCCCTCTGGTCTGTAAGCTAATTCTGTCAATCCAAAACTATTTTAAAAATAGAAATGACCATGCTTTTGGTTGATAAACTGTGCTTTTGAAATATGCAAGTTAGTTATGCAAATCTGTACACAGTACCATAGTAAGTATTTGCAAAAATATATTTGACATATATACAAAATATATGCTGCATATATCCTACACATAATGTATCTTACAAGCAAACAAGATTCATATTTTACTGACAGCAGAAGTTAGGCACACATGCACACCAGACCAGGAGCTCCAGAAGCCTCTTCCTGGATTTTCCATCACAAAATGTGTTTGTACAGTAAAGGAAAAATTGTGATACTGAAGTCAAATGTAGCAATAGTAAAAAACAGACATTTCCACAGGATCAATATTTCAGACTGTTCTTGAAAAAACAAACAAACAACAACAACAAAAAAAAAACAGCATGAAATGCCAGTCCTGTGGGGAGATTTGACTTTTACTATTGCTACTTTTGGCTTTGGTTTTACAACATTTTATATAAACACAGAATGAAGTCTATTTATATTTTAAAGGTTTATGTAATGTATATTCCAGTCATATTTATAAACTATAAAACATATCTATTTGCTATGTAAAACATATCATTAAAATGTTATATATATATATATAATATATATATATATATATATGGTAAATAACACATATATTACAGATACTTTCCAGATGTTTATCAATCTAAACCTATTTTAACATACATGACATATATATCGGAATATACATCTCTAATATATTGAAAATATATGTTTTCTAACATAAACTTATTGTAGAAATTAAAGGGTAAACTTATGATTGCATAAAACTATAATGATTTTTCAATAGAGAGTCCATATAAACATTAAAAAGTAAAACAAAATATATACATTTAGTATTTCAATACCAAGTATAACACATACCTCACTGAATTCTACAAACATCTAAAGTATAACTGGAAAAATGCACAGATATCAGAAATATGTGATGTATTTAGGCATATTCAAATATAGTCTAGTTATTAACAAAATACAGTACAGTTATTTTCCATATGGGCATAATTTTAAACTATGTTGTTAAAATATTTTGTATATTTAGCTTCTTACAAGGGAAACCAAAAATGAAAATGTATAAGTAACTCAGAATACATGTGTTGGATAGATTCAAAATATATGTTTACCTAAAATGCAAAATATGTAGAAACTGCAATAATGTGTATGCACAAATAAGTATTGTTGATTTTATTCAAGGACATAACATTGAAAGAACAAAAATTTTAATTTTGAAATAATACAGCAAAAATATATGTCAAATATATATATATATATATATATATATCAAAGATGTAACCCAAATATGATACAGCTTTGATCATTCTCGTAATAGCTAGAATATATCTCGAAATATATCTGAAGAGTGTAAATGTATCTGACATACAGTGTGTGTGTATATATATATATATATATATATATATGTGTGAAACATATTTGGGGATACGAGTATATATTTCAGATATAAAAAATATATAGATCTTTTCAATATGAGTCCAAGTTTCGAGGTGAAACTAACAACATCCACGGTGCTCCCCCCAGCTCTTGCCCAGTTTATTTGTATTGATTGATCCTGAATAATTTGTGTCAGTGTGTAGTAGTGGTTCCATATAGAATACTTCACTGCTCTGTGTGCCAAACTATGGGTATACTCCCACAGCAGCTAGTATTAGACCTCAACATTTCAGTTTTTGCCTATTGTGTTTATATAATTTCTGCCAGAACAGTAGCCAGGCCGTAGCCTGCACGCTTAGGCTTTCATTCTGATTAAAAAATTATAGCTAAATCTACCTTAACTTAGCTGGCCTTGGATACCAACTTGCTTTACAGAGGATGTACTGATGCTTGGGCCTTCAGATTTTGAAATCCTTACTACTCCATAGACTGCTCCTTGTATTTTGTCATCGAACTGGGTTTGTAATTCTGCAGTTTACTAATCTACTCATAAAAGTACCTCAAGTCTTTCTTTAGTTTATTCACCAAAACTATTGATGATTTAAAGGTATTTTCATGGTATGCTCCAGATGTGTTAAATGATTCATCAAACCTGATAAACTCTGTTTGAAATGCACTACACTTCAAATGTTTGCTGAGGAAAATGTTTTTTGGCAAAATCAAGTGTGCATGCTACAACTCTGAATAATGCGTAATGTTATGTATTTTATGTAATGTATTTCAGTTTGTACTGTATTGTTTCACAGTATGTCAGGTGTAACTGAAAAAGGGCTGTACCCAGTTCACTTCATGGTTAAAAATGAAAAAGTTAAAAAAGTTATCCAGTTTCTTTACAGTCCAATGGGTCCCTTGCATCAACAGTATGTCCCATTTTTTCTTTTTTACATTTTTTAAGTCCACTTGCATTCCATGACACTATTTTATGTCCCCCTCACCCCATTGGGACTTAAAGGTAGGCAATACAGACAGTCTCTCTCTTCTATGACACAAGGCTCCCTAACCCTGCTGCAACCTTCTTTTTTTTGCCCCACCCACTGGACAGCACCTTTCAGCCCAGACACCCCACCCCATCCACTAGGACTTATCTGCCAGCCAGTACCCCGAGGGCTTCCCCCCGGCAGGATTGATGGGGCTCCCTCTGATCACACATCGAGAACCGGATCAGGTGTCTGGTCTGAAGAGCCCAGCTATTCAGGAGCAGGGCCTGCATGTGTCCAGGCACCATCCTGCAGCTGGTAGCTCTTCTCTTTTTCTCTGCAAGTGGTGTGGCATGCAGTGATGCCGTGACATGTGCCGCACACTCCTGTACACTACGTGTCAGCATCAGCCCCACTCCTGCTTTTCTAGGCAGTCCCAGGCACCTTTCCCCTAGCTTCCACTAGGGGCCAGACAGACACCTGGATCAGCAAGTTCTCCCTTCCCCAGAGGAGGAGAGCAGTCCTCTGGATGCTGTATCCTCCTCCCCCAGACCAGGCCTTCGACGCCCTGAGTTTTCTTCCAAATCCAGCTAACTGGCCTCATGAGAGGTAGGGCTTCTGCTGTGTTGATGGCCAGCCTCTTCTGCAACCTTCTGAACTTGATGAGTATATTTAACAGTAACCCATCCAGTTAGCACCTGGACCCACCCTTCCCCCACACTGAACACCATTAAAATAAAGGGGCTACCTGCGACTGCAGAACAAATGCACAAGGGGCTCACACTTCAGGTGTAAATGAGAGCATGCAGAATTTGTGTAAAAATAATTACAAAGGATACAACATATCCCTTTTCAACTGCAGCATAAATAGCTTAATGGCAAAATTCACAAGATGGACACTGCGAGCTGTGACACAAACAGCCACGGCATGTCACATCTAAAGACGTGATATTTTGTTAGGGGGTGGAGTCAGGCTATACCCATCTAATATGGATATACAGTTCCTAACTAACTGCCGGAGTATATATACATCCAGAATCTATATATGTTAAAACATATTTAGCATTCAAATGGTTAGCATTTACGGGATGTTTCGGACAGAAAAAAATCAAGATCCACATGCACACAGACTGAGGTGGACTTTGGTTCTATTTTACCTCTTTTCTGTAGCATAGCTATCTGATGTCTCTTGGCATCACCTGCCTTGATATGTCCTAAGTATTACAAATCTAACTCTTTAACTGCCTCTGGCAACTCCCCCCTCGTCTCCCCACTCCAATAGGGCTGTCCATGGGCCACCCACAACTGCCCCCATCCTCACTGATTTGGTCATACCTGCCCCTCACAAATATGACAAGTATCCCAACAAAACAAAAACAAATAGTTCTACCAGCCCCTCCCACCTCCTGCAGCCTCCCTAGGCTTGTGTTCCTCATCATAGGTTGGTGGAATCAGTGCTTGATCCTATGTTAAATTAGAATGTAACATTATAAATTAGAAAAGTCTTGAACAATCCTGCCTACACAGAGTAAGGCTGCTTTGGCAAAAACATAGTCATTTCTCTCTCTACATGTGGTTCTCCAGGCAGCTGGGCTGAACTGGGTTTCTACAAGGCCAATTCCAGATAATGAGTGCAGAGGTTTTGCTGAATGTTGAAGGGTGGGGTAGGGTGGTGGGAAGGCAGGAAGGTCTGGACAACAATACACAGAGCTTGCAGCTGCTGAGAAAGGCAATTGGTAAAGTAAAGCAACAGTAGTCCATTCAACAGCTCCATAAATCTGGGCTGTACAGCACCCCATTAAACACATAATGACAATGCCACCAAACGGGACTGGGTACACTGGCTGAACACATAAAAAAAATTCATTCTGTTTGTTCAAGGTGATTAATGTCCTCCAGAGGTGGCTGATACCAGACTCAGTCCTACTCTCAGTCACCCCTGGGTAGACCAGTCGACATCCTTCCCCACTTTACCATCCCTTCCAAACTCAGTTTGGGTCATTCACAGCCTGCAAAGGGGACTAGAAAACCTTGTGCTTATTCTCCATGAAGAATACTCAATCAGACTGTATACCCTCCATTATGTTCTGCTCCAAATGATGCCAGGATAAACTTTATGGGTGGGAGAGGGAGAGGAGGCCTGTCACACCTGCTTCTGTGTCTGGCAGGGAGAGTTGGAAGGCCAGCCATTATGCGCAGATTTGATAGTATGGGGTTCCCAAACCATCACAATTCCCTGTCTTACATCCCTCTGGGAAAGACTGTATGGGCACAAGTACCCCATATCATCAACACAGTTAACTAATTTATATTGTATGTACCTTTACTGATTAACAATTACTGTACACATTGAAAACAAGTCACTGTAGCTACAGGTGCTCAACACAGTCAGTGTGCACCAAAGCTGAAAGTATATTGGCAGGCACCTGATTCAAATTCGGCAAGCTACAGGCACCTCAAACCCCCTCCATCTTCTCCCATGTGTACTCATAAATAGAAGTCATCTGTCCCAGGGCTCAGGCTTAGGTCCCATCCTTCCCTGGCTTTTACAGCCTTCCTCAGCTGCACTTTAGCTTCTATATAAAGTAGTCCACTGCCAACCTCGATTTGATGAAGGACTTTCAGGGTTTCCATAGGCACTGGATCTCTAAAAGTGAAGGGTAAAGTTGGGTAAACTTCCAGTTCTTACTGTGCAGGCTTCTTTTGACCTCATTAAACTCTTTTCTCTTCATATGCAGCTTGCAGCTGTAGTCTGGAAAAAATGTACAATTGAGTTCTCCACTTTCACTACTCCTTGCTCTCTAGCGCCTTGAAGAACCCTCACGCCATAAGGGTATCATAAAAATTTGATAAGAAAATGTCTGAGCCTTTTCTTCAGAGATTTATGGGCCTACTGGACTTTCAGAGGCTGTGCTGGGTCCAGCGCAAGTGCATCTGGCAGTCACTTGGCCAGGAACACTAGGGGGGTCTTTCTCTTCTACCCACTCCTGGAGGCCCACCAGCCAGACACTGTTACGGTGTTCACAGTTTTCGTGATCATCCACCATATTTTCCAGTTGCTGTATCAGTAGGAGTGCTGCATGGAGCACACCACAAGCAGCTGTAAGCCTTTTTTCCTGCATTCACATCCTGGACTCCAGCACTTCGATCCACTTGTGAAGATCATCTACTGCCTTACTGAGTAAGTTGAGATTGCCATGCATGTGGGTAGGTTTAGCGTTTAAGTTTTAAAAAAAACCCTCACATGTCATTTTTCATCTCAACCAAGATCGGAGCAAGTTATTTAAGCAACAGCTCCGAGTTCTGATGATGGCTTCTCTGGTCAGGCTTTTCTGAGCCCCTCCTTCCATTCCTGCCTTGCGTATCCCCATAGACTCTGCAGGTCCTTCACTCCCTCTGCTGTCTGATTTCACTTAGAAAGTGAGTTCTACTTGTTTCTGTGCCGAGTTTGCATTAGATGACATTGGTAGGCAATACTTAACAGAAATCCAGAGAAATATGTAGGTTTTTAATGCAGGATGGCTATTATATTCATAGGATTGTAAGGGAGCAGTGCCTCTAAGCATCCATCATGCCCCACAGCTCAGTCACACCTGCTTGTTTAGTTAGTTGTTACTGTAGTCAAGTTAGTTACTATTCGGCAGGTGGGGGGGGTTAGAGGGGAGAAATGGAAGCAGTGAAAAAGTTGAATGTGCTGGGTGGGTGTATGAATTTCAATGCTGGTGATGTTTCTGACTGGTCCTTTGCTGTGTGTTTGCTGCTAGGTTTACCGTATCACAACTAATGACCAATTGGATTGCTTGAGTAATCCTGCCCATGTTATAATAAATAAACATATAGCAGTTCTGTATTATATACATACATACAGGACTGCAATTAACTCACCAGGAAGTGTTTCATTTCCCAAAATATGGTACAAAGTTTCCAGATATGAAGGGGGAGGAAGTATTTGTCTCCCAAAGGGAAAAAAAGGGAAGTCACATGAGTGCCTGCCTAAGATGGTCACTTAATCTTTTACATCCTGGCCAGGTCTATATCCATCCAACTTCATCTATTGAATGCAGCAGCCTACAGAGCTCAAAATATTTTAAGTTAAAGAGTTCTAGGTACTGTGGAGTGAGCTGAATTAGAAGTATTCTTTGGTAACCGGATAAGGCCCACTAGGCACAAGTGCCTGTTTTCAGGTGTGACCTGCAAGCACTGGGGAGGTTAAGTGACTTGTTCAGTCACACAGTATGGAAGTGGAGGTTGTGGCAAGCAAACCCAGGTCTGCTGGATGTACTAAGCTCATTCACAGGTCATTGATCTATTCGCTAGGCTATACTGCCTGATCCAGAAGTGCCATCCTAGCTGCTGAAAGGTAAAAAAAACTTACTGTTTCACCACCAGCACTGGCACTTCCTAATTTATTTAATTTATTTATTTATTGAAGAGTTTCACCAGAAAAACACACTGAGCAACGAGTTGCTCATCTTATGGTGCATCCTGGGGAAGGGGGAAGAGGGGAACAATAGGCAATTCAGTACAGATAAATCAAATGTACATTTTCAGTTACAGTTTGGTATGGCATATACATAGCAAACCAGTGCAGATGAAGCAAATGCACATATACACAAGTGGTTGGATAAGACATATACAAAGGTAGAATCGAACCAAATACATTTACAAGGTTATACATATAGTGCAACAAAACAAAATAAGCTTGAGGTGCAATAAACATTGGGAAATACAGCAGAATCTTCATTGACAAGTGCAATTTGAGGAGTAAAAGTTGTGTAGGACTTGGGAGATGGATGAGGAGGATGAAGAGTGTCAGATGGGTATAGGTAGTGAGTTCCAGAGTATAGGGAAGTGATAAGAGTTCCAGAGTATAGGGAAATGATAAAAGAAAGCACCTTGACCGCTTGTAGTAGTACGTCGTGGAATAGCCAGAGTGCGAGAGTCAGTGTATCTGACAGAATGGTCTGAGGGAGGTGGAATGGAAAGGGAGCAGGAGGAGGATAGGTAAGATGGGAGAGAACAAAACCAGAATTTAGAGGTAAATTTCATGCAGTGCAAGAGTCATCTGCACTCCAGGGAGGGGAAAGCAAGGGAGCGATAGAGAGAGAGCAGTGGTGGGTACGGGGAGTCAAGAGCAAATCGACAAAAAGCATTGAAAAGGGAATCCAATCTGGATAGGGAAGACTTAGGAGCAGCACAATAGACAATGTCACAGTAGTCAAAAATAGGGAGAATCATTTTCTGAACAAGGTCACGCCTAGCTGACAGAGGTAAGCAACTGCGGTTCATGTACAAGGCACCAAGCTTGGGGCACAGTTTCTTCAAGATGTCGTCGACATGTTCAGAAAAGTTTAGGTGCAGGTCAAGCCAAACACTTAAATATTTAAAAGAGGTGGTATCCTCAAGTGTGGTCCCATCCAGGATGCTGAAGATGGGTAGGGAGGGATGCCTAGAGAGTCTCTGCCTCGTGCCAAAGTTCATGGAGACTGTTTTCTTGGTGTTCAGGAAAAGCTGATGTGACTTAAACCAGTGCTGAACTTCCAGCTGCTAAGATGGTCTCTGCGACTTGTCAGATTCTTGTGGTTCTTCCAGACAAGCAACCTACAGTACCTAGCTGGATAAATTAGCATCATCTATAGAGACAACCAATGCCACCATAGTGGACACCCAGGTCAGTCTTTCCAGCTTAACCACCAAAAAAGTAGAGGAGATGGAGGCAAAATTCAACACTCTTGCACTTTCTCTGCTACTGAGATGGCCCAGGATCAGTGCCTTACAGCTATATAATGCCAAATTCATCACCTGATACAGAAGATCGAAGAACTCGAAGGCCGAGGCAGAAGAAAGAATTTGCACATCATGTGGGTCTGCCAGAAGGGGGCGAGGGCAAAAATCCTGTCAATTACCTAAAGAGCAGCATTCCTGTTTGGTTAAATCTGAACCTCGAGGAGTATGATTTAGAGATAGAAGGGGTCCTCCAGATCCATAGTGCACGTTCCATGCCAAACAACACCCGGCCTTGCCCTTTTATCTTCAAGCTCCTTCACTTTATCAACAAGGAGCTTATCTTAAACGTGGCTAGGGATCCGAAGCAAGTGGAGGTAGCAGTGATTAAAATCTCTTTTTACCAGGACTACCCCTGGCCTGTCCTGGAGCAGTGACAGGCTTTTGATAAGATAAAACAAGGCCTATAGAGCTGGAACATCCCATACTCACTATTGTATCCTGCTGTGCTCCAGGTCAACTTCCAATGCAAGGTCCTGCAGTTTACCACCCCAGGAAATGGCAATCACTACTTCCAGGAATACCATGCCCCCCCCCCACTCTTATGGACCAGCAGCCAGCACTTACTTTACATTGAAACCCTGGGCTCGACAGCAAGGAGCTACAGCATCAGGGAGAATCATATAATGAACACAACGTCGCAGTGAGTTCTGTGTTTTGGGGCCTGCCTAAGCAAAAGGAGGCTGGTGCTTTTCCTTCTCCTACCTGGACATATGAAAGTACTCTCAGTCCTGAAAGTACTTCATGCCTGAGCTATTGGACCTTGTAGCTGTCCCCCACCGAGTGACTGTTCGGGCTGCACATATCCCCTACCATTTACTTCCTCACTGTTTGTCATCCTATGGGGGGGAGTATTAAAGCTGGGAGTGCTACTACTTCAGTTGGGACAATGTTTACCAGCAGTACCTCCCCCCACATCTTTTCTACAGACACTGTTTGGGATGCTGATATCCTAAATGATGGGGGATGCATGTCAGTAAGGGACATCTGATGCTAGACCCCCCCCCCACTCCTTCACATCAGACATTGAGGGACACAAAATTGGGGCCCAATATGTAGAGTACAACTCTACCACTCTACATTCAGCCCACTGGCAGTTCTAGAGACACTTCTTACAAGGTGGTGCACGCCATTTGTTATACCCTTTACCTCTGCACATGCAGGAGGATCTGTTCAAAATAAGTTCTAAATAATGTTTTGTGTTGTAGATGTGAGTTCAAACACTTTGATGGGGCGAGGAGAGTTAAAAAAAATGTTAATGTACCTCTTACTCTTGCTATGCAATTTATCTTTTTAGTAGCTAGATTATCCTGACCCATCTTATGATTACCCTGTATTTAATTATAAGATGAATCAAAGAGATGGGTAACATTTCCAAGGAGACATGGTGGAAGACATACAGTACCTTTTATGAGAGAGTGGTATACCTGATGCGCCGGGGGGGGGGCAGCCACAACCACATGCACTCCTCCTAAGGCTACCCCCGTCTCCTGTTTGGATTGATAAGATTGCTCCCTCCTCTGGTCCTTTCATTCTTCATAACAGTATTTTACCCTCCTTGAATGCCTGACTGTCTATGAGGGACACACAACCAAGGTCTCTAGAGAATTCCCAGAATCTACCCCTCTTCTTTTTTCTGCTTTTCTCTCTTCAAGGGATCAAGCTGTCCTCACTCTGAATCTCCTTACCATCGACTGACTGTCCCTTTATTTCACACTCCAAAGATGGTGAGTGCCATTTGTTTGCTCCTACAGAGTCTAGTGGGCCTGCCATATATATGCCCTGGCTGCTATAATTTATTTTGCGTATAGGGAGGGATGGTGGAGCCAGCCAGCCAGCATCTGTCTGGTCACTGGTTTTTCAGATTCCATGTTGGTAAGGGCATAAGAGCCACGTGGTCACTAATCAGTAGTGATTCCTAGCTTGCCTCAACTGGAAAGATTCACCTAATAGTTTCTGTATAATTCTTTTGTTGAAGTATTTTTTTAAGCTCCTCTGTGTAGGACATACTGATGTGACAGCCAGCATGCAACACAGAAATGCTGCAGAATATCACAGAATGCTTCAGTTTACTTCAGGGGCCATTGTAAGTCAATGGCAATTAAGCCCATTTGTCATGCAGGATTTTGTGACATGTCATTACTGCAAGTTACTGCACTTCATTGTGGCTGACTCCACTGTACGTTGCATCATTCTAATATATGTGATGTCACCAATGTGTTTTAAACTAAACCATATTTACAGCAGCCCAATTTTGCTGATTTTGATTTGTGGGGAGGGGGTGGGAGGGTAGCCACTGAAGTTGGCAGGGTGAGGGGCCACTGTTGGTTATTACACCAAGTGACTGTGACAGAATTCAAACTGTTGGCATATAATAACCTAAAGACTGTAACATGGAACACTGAAGGCCTAAACTGTGCCAAAAAAGGAGGAAGGTGCTTATAAATGCTGCAAGGGGTTGAGAGAGTGAATGATTGCCAGCTATGCTGGCAGGGCAGTTTTTATGCAAAGGCTAAGTAGGCTGCAGCCTAGGCCACTGGTTATTTAGGGGTGCTGGGAATGAGAGGCAGTAATTAAGATATATACTGTATATATTTTTTAGGCTGCTGATGCTGCTTGTTCATTGTCTCTGCTGCTGGGTTGGTGCTACCTGAGTCTACTGTGCAGTTTAAACTAGTGATGAATGACGGTAATTAAGTGGTGGTGGAGGAGTGCAGTCCACCTCTAGCAAAATACAACAGCTCGTCCATCCCATTGTGCCCCCCTGCCATCAGATTATTTGGCATTTGGCTCCCCTCCCTTCCTCCTTCCTTCTCCCCATCTCCACAGAAAAGATGCTTGCTCATAGTCATCTCTCTTGTCCTCCCCACAGTGATGGATGTCCTTGCCTCCCAGCCATGTTTCCTCATTCATTGACATGACGTGATGCTGAACCTGGCATCCTCCCCAATCAGCAATGGATTTTGGTTTAAAATCCACTGGCACCAAACTGGTTTGAGTGTCCATGGAATGCTGAGTGGGGGATGCTCAGTATAAGAAGGCCATATTTCAAACGGGTGGCTTTTCTTTCTTTTGGACGGGATGGAGACTCAGCAGATTCAGTATGGATGGGCTGCGGTTGGCTGGCGGCACATCAGCACTGTTGGGACTACTCGTAAAAAACATAACTGTTGTCTCTTCTCTTGGTACCGTGATGACCAACTGCAGTGTTTCTGCTTTTTGGGAGCTCTGAACAGCAGCAGAAGGCACAGCGAAGAGGTTTGATTTGAGTTTTTCCTGAGGTGAGCGAAAAAAAATCTCTTGATTCAAATTGACGTTTTGACCCACTAAGTAACTTCTACTCCCCACACAAATCTGCCCTGAATAAAGGTTAAAAAAATAACCATGTTAATTGATAGAAAAATGATGATGATCGTGGAGTATGTATGTGTGTGTGTGTGTGTGTGTGTGTGTGTGTGTCTGTGTCTGTGTGTGTGTTGGGGGGGTGATATATTCATTCTCATCATCCTCCTACTACTATTAGCAGTACTGGCTTTGGCTTTGCTGTTTTTTTCCCCCTTTCCCTTCAGTAGTAAGACCAGCAACTATCAGAAAAGGATTTGTTCAGTTAGGTGCATATGCACATGGGGCTCAGAGGCACAAGTCTAGTTTCAGGCAAGTCCCAGTCAGGTGGAGTTGCTGAGTTAACCCATTACAGAAACAAGGATGAGGAGCATGGAGAAAAGAATTTGACACAGCCCTGACACTTAAAGCAGTTTGTCCCATCTTACAGGTCAGCTCTTAATGCAGGCTATTTTGGGAATCCCTTGTGTTTGTAGTAGAATCTGGTTTACTTCCTTAATACTAGAACAAGAGTAGGCAGTGTGGGTTGTGAGACTTTGTATGGGTTGCATTAGATAAGGGTTTTTTTGTTGCTGTTGTTTTTTTAATCTGGATTTTATTCCTGCTACACCACCATCCAGGGATATACTGTGTTCAAGCAGAGCTGTCATGGAGAAAGTAGCTGGGTGTTTTCTTCCCAGTTTTTGCCTAATGTCTTCCCTCCTCCCGTTGCATGAGCAGTGCCATTATTGGTCCTGTGCACACACAATGTGCCCCTGCAGAAGGATCAAACTCCCTGGCCTGACTGCAGGGGTCTCTGAGTATAAAAACCTACCAGCACCCCTCCCCAGTCAAGGTGAGCTGCCTCTCAGCAGCAGCCTGGCCTGCCTTCCAACTCTGTAACCTGAGTGTACTCCCAAGTCCGGTTCACCTGCATAAACGTGCAGTGCACTGCCCCTGGGCTATCAAGGTTGCCCAAGACTGAGCTTTTAACAGAGCTTTGTAGCTGTGGAGATAAGTAAACTTTTGATATAGAATTGCCATCTCTATAGGCAGAGAGTCACCACTATGCCATGTTGCAATAACCTCCAAATAGTAAGTCTTTGTGTCTTGTTTATCACCCGATTTAAAGATCTCCAGAACATCTAAGGGTTGGCGAAGATTGTTATCTGTTGAACTGTAATATCTTCCATCAGACATTTCTGTTGGCTTCTCAAATGCAGATATTTGTAGTATTTGAAGGTCTTTTCTTTTTCCTTTCATCATGTATTTATGACCACTGGGGGGTGGGGGCAGATGAAGTTTCCAGCCAATGGGCACCATGTAAGTTAATGTGACCCTGTATGCCGGCACAAGGGAGTGGGTGGAGCTAAAGTAGCTGCAGCTTGCATCCCTTTATACTAGGATAAATGCACAAAAGGCTTGAAATGCTCATTATTGTGCATCTCCCGCCAAGTGCTTTTTTTTATGTACCCATTTGTTTTAGCAGGTGTTTGTCTAATCTGTTTTTGAAGGTACCAAAGGTATCTGTTTCCACTACTTCTTTCGGCAGGAAGTTCAACAGTGGTATAATCCTTTGCGTGTAGAAGAATCTTCTACTGTCTAGTTTAGGGAAGGTCAGTATCAGCATCAGCTGATGATTGTGACTTCTGAGAGAGAGGGCCCTGTGATTCTCTCTTAGTCCCAGGTCTTCCAGGAGTTGCTTATCCCTGGATATATGATACATCAGCAAAAGGTCTCTCCTTGTACGCTTGAGTTTCAGTGGGTATAGGTTAAGCTCAGTAAGCCTTTGCTCATTTGTTTTGTTATACATTCCATCTATCCATTTTGTTACACTCCTTTGGACATCCTCAATTCTCCTAACATCTTTGCGTAGATGGGGACTCCACAGTGGAGAACAATAGTCCAGGTGTGGACAAACATAAGCCCTATCCAGTGGCAAGATGCAAGACTTATTCCCAGAAGCAAAGGCTCTCTTAATGCATCCTGTAATTCTATTTGATTTTTTGACTGCTGCGTTACATTGGTCGCTGAACTTAAGCTCTTTAGTTATAATCACACCCAAATCTTTTTCACTCTCTACTGATTTCAGCACCCTGCCATTTAATGAGTAGGTGTTGCAGATGTTAGACTCACCCAAATGCATGACTACATATTTTTCTTCATTAAATGACATTACATTCAATATTGCCCATTCCTCTAGTCTGGTGATGTCTTAACTTAAAAGCTTATACTCCCAAGTTGTTTTTCACCTCAGCAGCAGTCTTGATGTCATTGGCGAACTTGATAGAAAAGTTATTGATATTTGTAGTCATGTCAGATATAAACAGGAGAACAGGGCAGGTCCCATCACTGACCCCTGCGGCAACCCACTAGTGACGTAACCCTCGGATGAGAAATGTCCCCTAATTCTTACTGTCTGGGTCCTGTTACTTAGCTATACCTCCACCCAGTTCACAATGATCTTACTGATTCCAAACTTGTGCATTTTATCAATCAGGGTAGAGTGTGGGACTTTGTCAAATACCTTGCAAACATCCAAGTAGATGATATCAACTGAAAACTTTTTATCTAGTAGTGCACTCACTTTTTCATAAACTTTAAACACTTTAAATCTACTGGTTTGAACATTGGAGACTTTACTTCTGTTTTGGGATTGTGTTTTGCTGCAAGGCATTGGAAGGGTGAGTGACTGCCAACTTAAACTCACTCTCCCTCCTAATGATTACCTCCACTCAGCCATGGGAAGCTGAGAAATCCCACAGGCTCCAGGACTGCAGCAACGCCGGCACAAGGGAGGTGGCAGAGTTACCTTCGGCCTGTGTCCCTTTAAACTTGCCAGTTTGAACATTGGAGACTTTGCTCCTGTTTTGGGACTGTGTTTTGCTGCAGGAGGTAGAGAAAGTTAATAACTGCCAGCTGAGACTCCCCCTCCCCCCACAATCATCACCTCCACTTAGCCAAGGAGCAGAGAAACCCCATAGACTCCAGGACTGTAGCAATGCTGGCACAAGGGAATGTGAGGAGCTACACCTCCCTGTTTAGCTGGAACCTCATACTGGTCCTAGGTCTGTGATCCTCACACTAAGGATCCATGCAAAGGACAAGGGGAGTATGCTGGAGTCAGCTGGAACAGACAGGACAACAGCAGGACATGCTCCAGGTTGTCTCCAGAAGCCCAGTATGAGTACCAAGCTATGTCCATATGCAGAGACTAAATGACTGCTTATAGTATTCATGTTTGGTGCGTACCACTGTCTTAAAACCTAGTAATGAAGAACTGCATACTAACTTGAACAAGTCTATTAATGTTATAGGGCATGCTCTAATAGTGGCATGCTGGCATGCATTACTGAAGCTACCTGGTGCTGGAGCTTGTCAGGGCTCTGAGTACCAAATTTTAGCACTGCTCTAATTTATCTTATTAAGGGTCTCTTTTGTTGATTGCCAGTTATTTGCTACTGCTTTGCACCTGTTTGGCTGTAGAACTGCTATAATTTAGCTATTATCAGGGCACTGAGTACCACATTTAGCACTGCTCTAAGTTGTCTTTTCAGGGTCTCTATAGCCGATTGCTGATTACTTGCTACTGCTCTGTTCCTGTTTGGCTGTAGGGCTGCTAAAATTTAACTGCATACACCCTGCAACAAAAGTGTGTTTTTTAAACCCTATGTACCTCCCTCCTATGGGTGGGGCTTAGCTCAATCACCTTCTCGGGCATTACGCTGCCCTCCCACCATGTTACGGTCCAGTTTTGAGTCCCTTTGTGCTCTTGTCAGCTCCTGTGTGTCTGCCTATTCTTTGGGGGACCAGAGAAGTGAAGCAGCAGCGGGGCCTCCCGCTCGGTGGTTCACTGATCATTGTGCAGCTCAGTCTCTACACACATTCGAGCTGGATCCTGCTCGAATGTGTGAGCTAGTGGTTGGCTTGCATTCTGAGGAAGTGCTGTGGCACTCAGTGTTTAAAGTTGCTCTGATAGCTCTTTCCAGTGTCCTTCTCATGTGCTCCATCCCCCTGAACTGTTGGCAACACTAGCTGGGGTCTGGAGACACACAGGAGGGGAAGTAAAATAAAACTTGAGAGAAGCACCCTTATGCACTATTACTTTAATGGGGGTGCATTTATCTTTAAGAAACAGCCGAGGCTGCTATGTGAATGGAGCCTTGCCTGCCACCTAGGGGGACGGCACTATGGCACTTGCAACAGGCAAGAGGAGCTCCTGTTTCTATCCACTCTGCCACTGGGCAATAGGTAGAGGGGCAGCTAATGGACTGTGGGGCAGTTAATTACTAAATCTATTTGGTTTGTCTGAAGGACAGATTAAAATATTGGTCTCTGTTTGAACTGAATTGCAGCAGCCACATTTGCCACCTTTGACCTGCCATGCGGCCAGTCAGAATTCTAGGAGCCCTGCAGAACTTATCAAAGGGACTACTGGGAAGACATAAGGACTATATATTGGTGCTTTATCCTGCAGCCAGTCAGGCATTGAGTGAACTTTATACATATTAATTTTGGAGAAGGATGACTGTATCCACCAATCAGATGTCGCCATGTTCTCCTCAAAGAGAGAGCAGATTAAACTGGGGTCAGTTCTGCTGGAGCTCCCCAGAGGGAGTGGGGCTCAGATTGTTGCTCCTGAGAGAGGTAGGAGTCCTGCCTGGGACTTCCACAGCCACTAGCCCAGGAGGTCCTCCTCATGGCCTTCCAATTTCTGGAAGAAGCTGTTTCTAGAATTAAAGGGTTATTTTGCTGACCAGAGTCAAGGATTTTGTCTGGGAGTTTCCAAAGGGAGAGGATGCTCTGCATGTATTCCTGAAATAAGTTTGGAGGCTTACCACTTAGCCACAAGGAGCTGATAAACCCCATAGACTCCAGGACTGTAGTAATGCTGGCACAATGGAACGGGAGGAGCTACACCTCCCTTTTTAACTGGAACCTCGTAGTGGTCCTAGGTCTGTGATCCTCACACTAAGGATCCATGCAAAGGACAAGAGGAGTCTGCTAGAGTCAGCTGGAACAGACAGGACAACAGCAGGACATGCTCCAGGTTGTCTCCAGAAGCCCAGTATGAGTACCAAGCTATGCCCCTATGCAGAGACTAAATGACTGTTTAAAGTATTCATGTTTGGTGCTTACCGCTGTCTTAAAACCTAGTAATGAAGAACTGCATACTAACTTGAACAAGTCTATTAATATTATAGGGCATGCTCTAATAGTGGCATACTGGCATGCATTACTGAAGCTACCTGGTGCTGGAGCTTGTCAGGGCTCTGAGTACCAAATTTTAGCACTGCTCTAATTTATCTTATTAAGGGTCTCTTTTGTTGATTGCCAGTTATTTGCTACTGCTTTGCACCTGTTTGGCTGTAGAACTGCTATAATTTAGCTATTATCAGGGCACTGAGTACCACATTTAGCACTGCTCTAAGTTGTCTTTTCAGGGTCTCTATAGCCGATTGCTGATTACTTGCTACTGCTCTGTTCCTGTTTGGAGAGGATGCTCTGCATGTATTCCTGAAATAAGTTTGGAGACTTACCTAGGGCTTGCACAGCCAAACAGTCAGGGAAAGCCTGATCAATTTTCTATTAGCTGGAGAGCCAGAGCAAAAGTGTGGGAAGCCAATTTGGGTAAAACTCTGCCGCATCTGAGAAAAGCCCTCAGTCTGACAGAAGGGCTGAACTGTGTCTTGCCAAGCGCCTGAAGTGCCTTTTGGGTCAACAGCCAGAGATAGAGACACTCCAGAGGATTCCTATTTCCTTGGAAATTCAATTAAAGCAAGAGAAGCTGCTTGTACTTAAAATTTGAAGAGTGGGAACCACTGAGAGACTGTTTGCTACCCCTGGCCTAAGGGGTGAGTTGGACTGGTTTCCAGAGACAGATCTCATCTGTCAGCTGCAGAGATGAAAAGACTGGGTTAATCCTGATCTTACAGTAAGAGAACCTTGTCAGTAAGGATGGTCTGGGGAATCAGCCAGGTACAGTAGTGCTACAGTCGGGCATTACCCATTGTCTCCCCTGACAGCAAGAAGCTTGGATGTGAGAGGTAGGCGTGTGGCCCTGGTCCCCAGTGCTGACCTATTCCAGCATATGTGACCTGTCCTTACTGAATGTGTCAAGCTACCCTGAAGGTGGCAGGTTACCTAGAAAGTGACAAGTTACCCAGAAGGTGACAAGTTACCACAAAGGTGACAAGCTGCCAGAATTCAGCCATCAATAAAACAAACTGCTAATTAGGTTGCCTAGCTTGAGGCCCCTAGCTTGGGTGACTGAGCCTGCTATTACCATCCAGACCCCATATCCTGTCTACAGAGCCATAAGTAAACATGGGGCTTGACCTGACCTGGGGAGTTATATAATGTTCATTTAAAAGTTCTTCTCTATTTAAAAAAGTACACCAATGCTGGCCACCCAGCTGCAACATTCAGGATAGCACTATAAGCCACCTGGGTACTCAGATAGACATCAAGGCGCTGGTACCAGTGGGGAGTGTTGCTGCTGGGGTGGGAACTGCTAATGGTTGTTGGTGCCTTTATTACCAGTTACATCAAATATTTCACATGTTACTTGTCCTTCTTCCTAGTCCATTTCCCCTGTAATAAACTGTTGGTGTTTTTGCTTAAGTTTGACTCACGATCATATTATTAGCTAAAGGCATTAATTGCATTAACAGTAAAGAATTGCAACAGTTTATGGTATTCTGTGCGTGGGCTGACTGTGAGGGGAGGTAGCTAGGTATAGCATTCCAGGGGGTTGTGTTACTAACCCGCTTCTGGGAGCCAGATCCTCTGAGCTCACAATGCCGACCCTTAAATGCAATCCATGACAGAGGGGAACAGAAATACCCTCCATGTGTCCTCTTAGAGTGTTCGCTGGAGTCACAACTGAACACCCACCATGCGCTCCCAGGGCTTCCTCTCTATTCTGGGTAAGGAACAAATACAGTCTCACATCTGTAGCCAGGTGAGAACTCTCCTCAGTTGCTGCACTGGGTGGGGGGGAGACCCAGGTGTTACAAGCTGTTTTGGGTTTGCCCTCATTAACCTGATTGTGTCCTCTTCCCTCAGGGTGTGCAGCACCTAGTTGTGCCTTACAGGCTCCTCCCAAGACCTGTATATCCCCTTACTTATGACACCCAGATCCCCTTTTTCAGGATCCTAGTCTAGGCAGCAAATTGTAGTGCTTTAGCAATTAGAGGCTCGTCTCAAAATTGACTAAACCTTTTACTTCTGCACACACAAAAATCACTCATAGGAAGTTTTAAAAGCAAAAATGCTTTTACTAAATCTAAATACTTATCATACAAACTTTACAAACAAAAGGTTAAGAAATCTGGTTACAGAAAACCAAAAATAAAGGTGGAAATATACATGCAAAAGAGCACTATAAAAGTTAACTATTTAGTTTCTACCTGGTTTGTGGATGATCAAAGTCCAGAGAATAAATGAACTTGCAAATACCCAATTCTCTCTTGCAAACACTGGTCTTCAGTGTGGCAATCTTGCATCTCTTGTGTGCCAGAAGAGTGTCCAAAGTAAAATGCAAATGCTTCTGTTTGGAGGCCCTATTTATAGGCATGGCCCTTCTAGTCTGTGGATAGCTGGTGGCCTCATCTTTTTAGGTCAGCAGCGGCCTCTCTTGCTCTTTCCCAGGTTTTAAGTGAACCATATTATTTATTAGTTAGATTCTGTAACAATTCCAATATCCTGCTAGCTAACCAAATGTAAATATACCATGACAGTTCCTGGAACCTAGCACTTTTCCTTTGAAGTGTAAAGTTTATGACAGGCTAGGGCTTCCCCCATCTCCCTGAAATGTTATTACACCTGTTTCCTTTTAATTAGCTAACCAGGGACTTCCATCCCTTTGAAATAGACTCTTGGCTTTCCTGGCTAATTAGCGTGTTCTCAGTTCATGCTGTGAGCCTGATTTTTAACATTATTTAGCAGTTTTAATTGCTCATATCAGCACTTTGGAAGAACCGACAAGAAGAGTGATCACACAACCACTGCATTCCATTCTGAGGTGTGGTGGTCTTGTATCTCAAGCTGCAGCACATTTAGAGTGTTGTTTGTGGAGGCTTTGAAAACTCCACATGCAGTCTGTTAACCTGTCTTTTTAAAGACAGGGCTATGGCTGTGCTTGGACAGTTTGGTGCTTTGTTGCTAGGCAGCAAAGCAGGAAGTGTGGGGAGAAGACTTCCTCTCAACAGGGGTTAAATTTCAGTTAGCTGAGGCTTCTGCTAGGATTGAAGGGTGTGCACTGTGGAGGTGCATGCTGTGAGCCTGTTTTTTACCATTATTTAGCAGTTTTAACTGCTTGTATCTGCACTTTGGAAGAACTGACAAGAGGAGTGATCATGTGACCACTGCATTCCATTCAGATGTGTGGTGGTCTTGTATCATAAGCTGTGGCACATTTAGAGTGTTGTTTGGGGAGGCTTTGAGAAATCCATATGCAGTCTGTTAACCTGTCTTTTTAAAGACAGGACTACAGCTGGGCTTGGACAGTTTGGTGCTTTGTTGCTGGCAGCAAAGCAGGAAGTGTGGGGAGAAGACTTCCTCTCAGCAGGGGTTAAATTTATTGACCCAGCAAGCAGATGAAAGCACAGGGCAGAGGCAACACAGGCAGAGGCAAACAGTGTCTGCCTGCGTCCACCGAGTGAAGCGAGGGAAGCGGCCTGAAATTTCACAACTGGGTTGTAGAGGTACAGTCAAATTCTTGCCAGGATTCAGCTGTTATCAGTGTTTAGTTTATTTTATAATTAGGATTTATACTGTTAAAGCAAGTAATGGCTCAAGCAGATACTCTAATGACTTTGGATGGTGATCTGGGGTAAAATGTTCTCAATGTTGCATGTATAAAGTGTATAAAACTAAAGTAGATTTGTGTGTATTTACTTGTGATAAGTGCAAAACAAATGATGAGTTGCTGAAGGAAATCCATTTATTTAATGTCAAATTGAGTAAACTGGAAGAAAGTCAGAAAGTTATGGCCTTTAAAATTCATTCTTTGAACAGTTGCTCACATCCAAATGATACTCCAGCGGGGAAATTGGTACACTCCAAAACTAATGGAACCACATCGTCCCACTGTATGGCTGTTTCAACATTAGCTCCAGACAAGAGTATTAATATACCCAGCACTAATACAGTGGCAGAAAATCATAATAGGAAAAGGAGCAGGGAATATGATAGCAATGAAAGTGAGGAACAAGACTGGATAATGGTTGGATGTGAAAAACCTTTTAAAAAAGGTTGCAAAGCCCAGTTGTTTCAGCTGCCTTTGAATAATACATTTGCACCCTTGTCAGAGCCAGTTGAAATGGCAATTGGTTCTGATTCAGCAGCAAATGGAGATGGTAATGCTCTTAATCATATTGCATCTGCTGTAATTGATTCTGAAATTATTCCCAGTGCTGATCGGATACAACAAAGAACTCTCAGCAGAGCAAACACCTCCAACCAAGGTCAGGAAACACTGCATATTGAGACTAATGACAATATTAATCCATTGTTTGCTTCAAATAATGAGGCCTCATTAATGTCTGGGGGGAATTTCAATGCACTGCTACAACAGACTTCTGTAGTTACTGACTCCATTTTAACTTTTAGTGAATGTTCAAACAGTAATACCAATCATCAACAAATGGGGTGGGTAGCGAATGCAATTCAACCAGATGTAAGGATTAATATAGAAGATGGTATGGATTACAACAATGATGGTTTAGGGTGTCCCCAAGCTCAGATATATGTACTTGGTGACTCGACCATTAAGTACACTGATAGATACACTGCAGAAAATAATAAAGAGTTTATAATAACTAGTCACTTCTCGGGACCAACAAGTAAAGATATTGAGCATATGTTACCTAATGTTGTAAAGAACAGAGAACAGAGGTCATTAGTTATAGTGTATGCAGACACTAATGACATTATGAAAAAGGAAGAAGGGGAAATACAGAATGACTTTAAGAATCTTTTAACAACCTTAAAAAGAATGAATTGCGAGGTATATATTTTTGAGATCTTGCTGGTCCTTAGAGCTTCACTTCATAAACATCTCAAAATCAAAAGTATTAATAACTCATTGAGAAAATGGAGTTTATATGAGGGTTTTAAGTGTATTACACATTGGGAGGAGTTTGAATGAATGTAATTATATTTCTGC
This sequence comes from Neoceratodus forsteri, assembly GCA_016271365.2. Taxonomy (NCBI): domain Eukaryota; kingdom Metazoa; phylum Chordata; order Ceratodontiformes; family Ceratodontidae; genus Neoceratodus; species Neoceratodus forsteri. The sequence continues at coordinate 1,277,231,226 of CM057459.1, read as the reverse complement.
CACGATGGTCTGCATGTCAGCAGACGTTGTAGTAGAAAGCTTGGGCTTTGGTTGAGAGACCACATAAATGCTTTTTTAAACTGAGCTTTGAGGGGAGAAGTAGTAAACCAGATTATAACAAATTGCTAACGGCTAATAGACTTACAAATACTTCCAATCTGGGAAACAGGAGACACATCATAGTGTTAACCCTTAATGCAAGGAGTCTTAATTTATCAAAAATATCAGAATTCAGGGAATCCTTTATAATGGTAATACAGATATGTGTTCTGTGTGTGAAACTTGGTGGGATGAAAAACATAATTGGGTTATAAATGTCCCTGGTTACCAACTATTTTGTAAAGATAGACAAGACAAGAAATGTGGTGGATTTCCTTTTTTTTTTTTATCAGAAATGGTAATAGATCCTGTGTTTACAAATTCTCATTCATATGACTCTCTTTGGGTTAGCATTAGTGGAAGACATATGAGAAAATTGCATATGGCCATATACTATAGACCTCCAAATACTTCTGCCAGTACAGACATAAATTTAAGACAAGAATTATTTGATGTGACCTCAAGAGGTGATACAATAATTATGGGAGCCTTTAACTTCCCCAATATGAATTGGATTTATATGGAAAGCAAATCCTATGGGGATAAGTCCTTTGTAGATCTAGTATTGGACTTGGGACTGAAGCAGTTGGCCAATGAACCTACTAGGGGTCATAATATGCTAGACTTGCTTCTAACTAATGTTGTGAACATTATAAATGAAATTATGGTAAGAAAACCTTTAAGCAATTTGGATCATTGTATGGTGGAATTTTATATAATGTTCGCTAATAGGAAGAATCAGGGTAAAACATTTATTAGAAACTATAATAGAGGAAACTGTCAGCTAATTAAAACAGAATTATCTAAGTGGGATTAGAAAAGGGAATTTTCATAGCAAAACAACAGATGAAATGTGGGTTTTATTAAAAACTAAGTTGTTAGAACTTGAACAAAAACATGTCCCAACTAGGTGTATGCACAACAAAAAAGGCAAAACCCCACTTTGGTCTACTAAAGAAGTGTTAAAACAGATAAAAAGAAAACAACAGACATAAGAAAATGAAAATCAACCCAGATGATTATAATGTTTCTTTATATAAGCTAGAACTAAGAAAACTTAAAAAGACAATTACATCTAAAAGGCACAAACTAGAGTTTAGATTGTCCCATATTAAGGACAATAAAACATTCTACTCATATATCAATAGCTTCAAATCTACAGAAAATTGGGACCAGTATTTTCTCAAGGTGAGAAATGAATTGACCCATGGAAAATGTCTAATGCATTTAATAATTATTTCTGTGAAGTATTCAACAAAGAACCGCAGATTGTCTTAAGAGAATTAGATCAGCATAGTGTTCTATCCGATGACTATTTCATAGCATCTGATGTACTGAAACGTCTAGATGAAATCAAGCCAAACAAATCATCTGGTCCTGATTTATTTCATCCTAGAATTATATGTGAACTTAAAGCCCTTATAGTTGAGCCATTGACTTGTATTTATGATAGCTCCTTTACTAATGCAGAAATTCCAATAGACTGGAAAAAGGCAACAGTGATGCCACTTTTCAAAAAGAGTAATGAAAAAATCCATGGCCAATTATAGACCCATCAGCTTAACTACTACACTATGTAAACTCATGGAAAAATTAATCAAAAATAAACTCGAACTGGATTTGTTAAATTTAAACCTTGTCGATGTAGCACAGAATGGATTAAAAAGAACAGGGCTAGCATAACTAATATGTTATGCTTTTATGAAAAAATTAATAAATGTATTAACGAGGGAAGCCCTACTGATGTGATATTTTTGGATTTCCAAAAAGCCTTCAACAAAGTTTCCCATGCAGTTCTTGTACATAAGCTGGAGATGATGGGGTTAAACACTAGACTCATCACTTGGGTTAATAACTGGCTGAGTGGGAGAACACAAGCTGTATGGATTAAGGTGTTATTTCTGATGAGTGTGCAGTTACTAGTGGAGCCCCTCAGGGGTCAGTTTTAGGCCATGTTCTTTTTTCTTTATCAGTGGTATTGATAAGGGTGTCAAAAGTTACATAGTAAAATTTGGTGATGATATCAATATAGTAGGTCCGGTGGTAACAATGGGGGACAATTTTAAGCTTGCACAAGATTTGTTTAATATTTAGCAATGGGCAGTCAAAAATAAAATGTCTTTTGGTATAGAGAAATGTTCTGTAATTCACATAGGTAGGAACAATCCAAATTATGCATATTACATGAATAATTGAGGAAGTGGAATCTGAGAGAGATCTTGGGGATAATAGTTGATAAGGACATGAAGTTTAGCGCACATTGTGCTAAATTAGTTCATAGAACCAATTATTTAGTTCACTGTTTAAAAAAAAATTCTGAATAGAAATAGACAGTGTATTATTCCAGTCTACCAAGCATATATAAGACCGCATTTGGATTATGGTACCCAGTTGTGGAACCTATATTTTAGAGGAGATATTGATAGAGTCGACCGTGTGCAGGGGAGAGTGACAAAGATGGTCTCTGGTTTGCAGCATATTGCCTAGCAGGACAGACTTAGTACTTTAGGATTGTACTCACTAGACCAAAACTGTGTATGTGGTGATCTACTTATGATGCATTAAATCCTTCAGGACAGTGAATTAATGGAGGAATTGGCAATAGAAATACAGGCCTGAGAATGCATAAATTACAAATACAATTGGAAACTGCAAGGAAAAAGGGGAGATTCTTCTCTTTTATCCAGAGGACAGGTAGACTGTGGAATACCCTTCCAGATATCATGGTCCAGAGTTGTAATCTAGCTGTATTTAAAAATAGGCTGGATGACTTCGTATTCCAGAGAGGGGGTTTACGTTCCCACTAGTGTGGGTGGTCAGACTCAATGGGCAAGTGCCTTCTTCTGTCCGCTATTTCCAGTATGAATCCCAGTATGAATTTTGCAAGACATTCTGTCTTTCCTGTGACCTTTCAGTAACACTGGGCATTCCTTTGGCCTGTTTGGAATTTTGAAACATAACCAAGTTCCTCTGCACATAACCCTTTTACAGCATAAACAAAAATCACAGAAGAAAAAAATATTACAAAAAAAATTATGTCTGCAATACACCAGCAGTTAGCAAACTCGCCACATGACTCTCTCCTTAGACTGAATTTATGGGAATATGCCCATATCATATTGTAGAGTTTCCATAATTCTGTTTACTGTTTTAACTGGTGAGATAGGCCATCTGCGTTTGCGTTGGCTGACCCAATGACCTCATGTTGTAGGCCTGTAGGGCAATACTCCATCTAAGTAGGCGTCCATTTGTTTTGCCCATCTGATTTAACCACATCGGGGGGTGTGATCTGTCTGTACCTCGAAGTGTCTCCCATAGAGGTATGGCTCAAATTTCTTCAGGGACCATACCAGCGCAATTCATTCCTTTTCAACTGTGAAGTATGCCTGCTCCTGGGAAGTAACTTCTTGCTCAGGTACACTACTGGGTGGTCTTTTCCCTGATTAGATGTCTGGCTGATGACTGCTCCAATCCCCACATCCAAAGCATCTGTCTGGACTACAAATTGCCTAGTGTAATCTGGACAGGCCAACACAGGGGCACTGCACAGTGTCTCTTTTAGCCATGTGAAGTCTCATTCACAGGCTGGCTCCCCCTTTACCCTTTTAAGCTGTCTTTTCTTCAGCAAGCTAGACAGGGGAGCCACCATGATACTGTAATTGGGCACACACATTTGGTAGTACGCTGTGGTCCCTAGGAAGCTCTTCACCTGCTTCTGGGTTTCCGGCATGGGCCACACCTCTATTGTCTTAATCTTTGCTTGATTAAGTTGAAGCTGCTCCAGCCACACTACATGACCAAGGTATGCCACCTCACCATAGCCACCTAGCACTTTTCAACCTTTACAGTGAGCCCTGCCCTCTGTATCTTGCCCAAAACCTCCTTCAGATGGGACAGGTGTTCCTTCCAGCTGGTACTGAAGATAGCAGTATCATCCAGATAAGCCACTGAGTACTCTTCAGTACCATGTAACACCTGGATGACCAACCTTTGGAAAGTGGCAGGGGCATTCTTCATTCCAAAAGGCATTACCCAGAATTTGAATAATCCTATTGGAGTGATGAAGGCCAACCATTCTCTAGCTCTGGCAGTTAACTCCACCTGCCAGTACCTTTTCATCAAGTCAATGGTGGAAAGGTATGTCACCCCTCCCAACCTGTCCAGTAGTTCATCCATCCATGGCATTGGGTGGGCATCAGACTTCATGACTGCATTGAGTCCACGATAGTCCACACAAAAACGAGTAGAGGCATCCAGCCTGGGAACGAGGACTACTGGTGAGGCCCAGGGACTGTGGGATTTTTGGATTACCCCTAAATTCAGCATTTCCTTCACCTCCCTCCTAATGTCCTTTAGGATGGCCTCAGACACCCGGTAGGCTGTCCGCCATATGGGCGCTTTTGTCCCTGTGTCTGCATTGTGTGTTGCTAAGGGGGTTCATCCAGGCTTTGCCATAAACAAAGAGACAAATTCCTCTAAAACCTCCCTCACTTCTTGGGACTGTTCCGGGGTCAACTGGGGTGACAGTTTGATTGCCTCCACAGATGACACCTGAGTGCTTTCCTCTAGTCCATTCCCTCCCCGGGACTATACTCTACAAATACCATGTCATCCCTATTTGTATATGGCTTAAGCATGTTGACATGGTACATCTTATGGGTATGTCTCCTGTCAGGCAGTTCCACAATATAATTTACATCATTGAACTGTCGGACTACCTTATATGGCCCCACCCACTCGGCCTGCAGTTTGTCCTTCTGGTCTGGAATTAGGACCATTACTTCCTGACCTGCACTGTTCGAGCAAGCTCTGGCTTTACGGTCATATCAGATTTTTTTGTTTCTGCTGGCCAGCTGACAGGTTGCTTTGGGCCACGCCCATAAGCTCCTTCAGCTTCTCCTTAAACTTAAGGACATACTCCACTATGAGAGTTCCCTGGGAGGCATGCTTGTCTCCCCAGTTTTCCCAGATCAAGTCTAGGGGCCCATGCACCCTACATCCTGTCAGGAGGTCTAAACCCTCACTCTCAGGTTCTTGGCAATAATGGGAATGCAAGGAATCACAAACATGTTGCATAAGAGTAATAAATCTTGTTTATTACTACCGAAAGGAAAATCACAGTTGTCCTAAGCAGTTCTTACCATTAGGAACTGGAAGCCAATGCTATGCGTTCCCTATACCTCAAGGAATCTCTGTGTCTCCAGGTCTCCGAGGTAGAAGACTTAATGTCTTACATTATATACCTAAGATAGTTACCATAGTTTCTGTAAGATAGAAACATTTCTAGTTACATAGATGCACCCTATTGGATAAATTAGAGGTGGCTCCACAGTCCTAGATAACATTATACAATTTTGTTATAGTCATCACTTTGTGGAAACAAAGAAGGTACAGTTTGTGCACATGGCCGTGTAGTAATACAAATCATCAGAAGATGGCAATGCCGACTCATATATCATAACACTACAAGGACACAAGTGCCCTAACATCTTGTAAGCAAGAAATACATGTGTATATTAGAAAGTAAAGCATATAGAAATCATGAGCTTACGTATTCTGACATCTACTCTTGTACAGTAGATGTCCTTAGCCCTATATGTTAATATAACATATATATAAATGCTAGCTGTCTGCGGTGTACCTCTGGGGTATCAATTAGGGTGCAGGGACCTCATGTAACATTCTTCCCCCTTGTTGCCTCAGAAGGGGCAACACAAACAAAAGACAAGTGGAGAGAGAGAACAAGTGTCATTTACAGACCTGACTCATGAGCCTTGTAAAGGAACTTGAGCTGCTCACGGTGTTGCAGAGTGGGCGCCGGAGGCAGCAAAGCATAATGATCAGGAAAGATATAAAAAATGCTTGTATAATAACAAAACCTTTAAAGGTAATCTCTAACCAGGTATTAGTAGGTGCACTATTAAAATCACCATCATTAATAAGATCATATATTGCTTCATTTGCTTTGGTCATATTATTGCTGATGTGGATGAAGTGTGTATCTTTCCTGTCTAAAAGTGACTTCAGTGTTAAAGTCAGAGGATCAATATGTACATTAAAGTAAAGTAAATACTCTGAAAGAATAAGAAGATAATCAGGGTTACCATCAATTATATCTGGTTCCACAAGGGGAACAGGGGTGATAACTGTGTGCCCAATAATAGTTGTCTGGTGAGGTCCAAAACAGAAATTGGGTTGAGTAATAACACATAACTGAGTTCCATAAGTAAATTGCTTAAAGTTAGTTAGTTACCACACAAAATTCACCATCCGAATTATATTGTATTTTCACAGTGGTAGTCTCCATTTCTGTAGTTGTACTGGGCAATTGTAAGTCTGGTTGGCAATCTGTGTTGACAGCTGATGAACCTCCTTCCGGTAAGACTGGTACAATTGAGAAGTGTCTGGAGCAGATGCTGAGTCCTGGTATTTTGTGCCATTGGTGGTTATGTCATTGTCCATGGAAAAGGAACAATTGATACTGTCTGGGGAATATCCACATACAGGTTTAATAACATCTAATACGTCACATCGACACAAATAAATATACCATTTCTTAGCTCAACAGTCCATGTGCGGTAAGACCCATGCGTCCAAAAATGATGAAAAACCAGAAGAGGTGGCAAGTCAAGGCGTTCTCTGTAGATGTCTTCATCAAGGTGCCCAATAGAGTGTACAGATGCTAGTTTATCAACTATAGCTGTACTGGGATCAAAAACGTGGTAAAGAAACAGTAAAAGGCACAAACAGAGTATCCTTGATGGAACATTTCTTAGAAGTAAAGCAAGGACCAGTATTAGGATATCTGGTCACAAATCCCAAATTTCTAGCAGTAGAAATGGGAATAGAAACAGACTGTAACATACACATGGCAACACAGTTAGGGGATTTGCAGTGAGGGCAGTACCATTTAGAGATACGTCTATCATGTATGATATCAGGGATTCTTCCAGATTCCAGATTGCGGAAGAGATTGTTGGTGGTAGTGATAATATATGACCCATAGGCAGAACATAATATTTCACAGGCAATGTATTGCTTATCTGCCTCCTTATTGTTCTGTGCAATAAGGGCGTTAATCTTTTCTTTAGAATCTGTGAATGCCTTAGCAATGTCATGCATATTATATACAGTGTATCTTTCTTCCTGACTTAGGCCATCCACACCATGCAATAATGGGGGTATCATGTCATTGATCATACCAGCTACAAACTTCTGTGAATGTGCTTTGATAGTAGCAATATCTGCTTTATTCCAGATAGACATTGTAGTACCAAAGAGACCAGTAAGTGTGCCTGTGGCACTAATGACATCCGATGTGTCATGTGTGTTTCTTTTATGACTTTGCGAATCATCATTCTGATAAGTAGATTTTCTCCTAAAATTGCCTCTATGCTCGGTGGTATGTACCCTGGCAATAGGGTCCTGATTACGAATTTGAAAAGCTGCTAAGCTATCAATTAACAAAGTACTATAAAATAATGTGTTAGTAGTATGACACATACCAAATTCTTTCATATTCCAGTAAGTCAAATTAAACAAAACAGGTATATGCATATATTGTAAGTTACAGGGTTTTATTTAACTCTAAAAATTGATTAGCGTTTTGCTCATAAAAGTTCTAAAACATTGTGAAAATGCATAGCACTTGCCTCACTGTGTTTAACAAACATAACACTTCTAGAAAACCTATATAAATGGTTTCTGTACAGTTAGCATTGTCCCAAGGAAAAAAGTGCTAATCAATTATTTAAAACCCTGAGTTATTAATCAGTGTGCCAGGTAAAGCAGTGGCTGTGAAACCACTACGAGGACCAGGGTTTTGCTTTGGGCATTCCAAAAGTTGTTTCTCAGTGGGGGGTAACACAGATAAATACATGGCAGCTGAGGCTATGTTGTGTATGGCACAAAATGTCCTGGCAGAATCCTTAGAAAGTGTTTTACAATATGAAGGGTCAATTAAGGCAGTAATATTGTATAAACCTGAATGTCTAAGAGAGGTTTGGTGCAAGGACAAGGTACCATTTGGGGATAATTTTGCATTGGGCCATCCATGGAAAGTTCCCTTGGAGAGTTTGGCCGCAGGAAGTATTTGTCCTTGAGACTTGGTTTGCCTCTCAATTTGTAGGGTAGATTTATCAGCAGCAACAACCGAGGCAGTGAGGTAGGCATCTGAACCTTTCTGGACTGTAATCAAATTGTCAGGAACATTGATGGAGACTCCCTCTGGGGTAGTTGCAGGTGGATCAAGATGAGGAAGGATGTGCTTTACCATGCCTTGGATGCAGGGGATTACTCCTGAGATGAGGAGAAAATGGAATAAGATAGCTATCTTGTCAGTGTATCTGAAAAGGAAAATCAAACATTAGCAAGGTTAGTACTATTTCACCCAATGGGGTGAGGAAAAGTAATTATACTCCTTTACACAGTTTCAACTGGTTTGCATGTAACCATTTGTCAGTCAGTTTGTTGTTTTGCATGAATCTAATTTGATAGACTGCCGGACTGAGCTTATTGACAGTTGGGTAGGGTCTTTCCCACTTGTTGGAGAAAGAGTTTGTTGGATGCATAAATCTGAGAACCATTACCTGATCTCCAACTTGCCTATCCACTTCTTGTGCGTGTTTGTCAAACTGAATTTTGGACTGTTGCTGGGCCTTGCCCATGCAGTTTGCAGCATACAGATGAGTGTGTATTAGGTCTTTTCTCAACTTTTCCACATATTAATCCACAGAGACACAATCTGCAGTGGCAGTGTGCAGGTCAAACAACAGGTGTTCAGGTAATCTCATACTTCTGCAATCATCACCTCAAAGGGTGTCAACTGAGTGGTGGCTGAGGGTGTGCCCCTAATTGCCATAAGGAATAACGGCAGTAGGGAATCCCAATCCTTGGAATTGTCCTCAATAAATTTGGAAAGCATTTGCTTAATCTATCTGTTGGCCCTCTCTACTTGACCTGATGATTGTGGGTGGTATGGTATGTGGAACATTTGGTGAACTCCAAGGAGTTCAAGGGCTTCTTTCATCAACTCACCTGTAAAACTGGTTCCTTTGTCGGAGTCCACCTTAAGAGGTAGGCCCCACCTGGAGAAAATCTGTTCCATCAGGATTTTGGCAGTGGCTTTTGCAGTGCATGTCTTGGTGGGGAAAGCCTCAACTCACTTAGAAAAAAGATTAGGTACCACAAAGGCATATTTGTTGTTTCTACTGGTATTGGTGAGGGGACCAATAAAATCAATCTGTAAAGCATGCCAAGGGCCAGAATGCCTTTGTTGTAGTAATTTGGCATTTCTTTTGGTAGGGATGGGGTTGTTTTGCACGCAAACAAGACAGTTATCTATGTACTGTTTGACATCATTGGTGATACCAGGCCACCAGGCTGTGGTCTTTAACCTCTGGAGTGTGTTTTCCACTCCCTGGTGTCCACCAGTGGGGATGTCATGTACTTGGTGCAAAATTTTAGGCCTAAGATGATGGGTAACCACCCACAATTTTGTGGTGGTGTCATCTGGTTGGTACCAAATGAGATTGTCATCCAGGGACAAGTGTAACTTACCTTCATGCCTTCGATATGGGTTATGGGCAGGCAGCTTCTTCTCGGTGCTTTTGTCCAAAAGTCTGAACACATCCTTGAGTTCAGAGTCAACATGCTGAGCATCTGACAAATCCAAGGGGGAGAAGGGGTCAGGTTTCTTCCTGATGACTGCAATGTGCACAGTTGCTCTGGCTTCTGGATGGTCCATCATCCAGATGTCCCCCCCTTGAGCCCCTTCCTTAGCAAGGGTGTCAGTTGTGCCACTGAAGGCATGATAGGGATCATGTATGGAGTGGGCCTTAACCTTGTGTACATAGAGTTTGTGTGCAAATTTCTGTGCCAGGGAATGCATGAATGTATATTACCAGTTCCTTGTGTTTCACTGGGGTGCCATCAGGAGAAGTAAAGGAGTTCTTCTGCCAGAAAGGGAGAAATTCTGTAAAAGAACAGCAAACCCAGTTAGATTCTGTAAAAATGATGGTATCCCTGGTTCCATGGTGGATGAACTCGATGGCACAGGCCACTGCTGCCATTTTTGCATACTGTGATGATGCTACATTGCAATGTTTGGAAATTTTAACAGCGTTACCAAAAGGGTAAACCATGAACATACCCATTCCTGCTATCTGTTCTCCCTGATAATAGGAGGCTGATCCATCTGTAAAAACATGACACAATGAGGTGTTCTCAAGTAATTGTGGTATAGCAGGAAGGAAAAGGCCTAGATCTGGTAGATCAGGTGGCTGCAGCGTACAGCCACATAGCTAACCTTGGAAAAGGAGGCCATGCGCCAGCATGGATGGCATTTTGGTTGGGTGAACCTTGATGTCCCTGTCCTGGAGAAGGAGGGACCAATGTGTCAGCCTGATATTAGAGATTAATCCATCCTTTACTCTGTCTGAGAGTAGGAAGATTGTTGGGGTGTGGTTTGTATTGATGACCAGAGCGGAATACCCAATGATATACAAAAAGTGCTTGACAGCCTAGCAGGTAGCCAGAAGGTTCTTTTCACAAAGGCTGTACTTCTGTTCCACTGTGGTCAAGAGTTGTTATGCATATGCAATGGGTCATAGGGTGCTGTGGACCTTCTGGGCCAACACTGCAATGTTAGAGGTGGCAGACTCCAGATGGAATGGCAAGGCTGGATTGGAGTTGACCAAAGCTGGAGCTGAGGCCAGGGCTTGCTTCAGTGATGTCCCAACTTGGGTATGCATTTGGCCCCAAGTCCAGGGAACATCCTTTTTCACTAGTTCATACAGAGGGTTGGCCTTCTGAGCAAAATCACAAATAAAATCTCTGGAATAATTTACCATACCTAGAAATCTTCTAAGGGTTTCCACACTGGTGGGGAGTGGCAAGTCCTGTAATCCCTGTATTTTCTTCCAGGTAGGGCTTCTGCCTTTGTCTATTATCCTCAGACCAAGAAAGAGTACCTCTTTCTGGCACCGTTGTGCTTTTGCTGGGTTACATTTGAGGCCTGCCCTCTGAATGAGGGTCAGCAATTTGTCCAAGAGGTCCAAATGTTGTTTCTGTGTGGCTGTTGCCAACAACAGGTCATCCAGATACTGCAAGAGGCACTGGGGTGTATAGAAACCCCTCAAGAGTGTCCATCATGTGCAGATGGAAGAGGGACGGGCTGTTATGGAACCCCTGTGGTAAGTAAGTCCACGTGTACTGCCTACCTTCAAAGGTGAAGGCAAACTTATGTTGACTCTTGGGGGCCAATGGCAATGACCAGAAACAATTGGAAATATCCAGGGCACTAAACCATTGTTGGTCGGGGTCAGTAGTTGTAGCACATCTGGTGCTGATGCCACCATTGGGGCACAACTAGGTGTGACCTGGTTTAGTCTCTTCTAGTCAATTGTAAGTCTCCATGTGGCCATGGGTTTTTTCACAGGCCACACTGGGAATTCACACTGGAAACACATGTCCTGATTACACCTTGCTTGAGAAGTGATTTGATTGTTTCCCTAAGAGAAGACAAGGCCTCGGATGGAAAAGGGTATTGCCTTTGCCTCTCATGGGCTGGGCTTGTCACCTCAATGACAGTATGCATCTTGCCACAATTATGCTTGTTGGTGGAAAATGCCTCCAGATGTCTTTGTAGGATGGGAAGGAGCTTTGGGAAAAGTTTGTGGTTCTTAAACAAATCTATGACGTGATACTGTTTGTCATTGGCTGCTATTGTTGCAGCCACATGTGAGTCAGGATTCATGACAGTGTGGTACTGTCCCTGAATCTGTATCGGCAACATGTTGGCCAGGTCTATCACACAGCCGTGTGGTGCCAAGAAGTCAATTCCAATAATACTAGGGTGATCATGCAATACCATCAGCTGAAATGTATGATACACCTACAGGTGTCCCAGTGTCACAGGTAGTGGCAGGGAGTGGTACACAGGTAGCCTAGTTCCATCTATACCAGACATATTGGTCTTCCATTTGGTGGACCAAGGTGATGTGGCTGGGTTGTCATCATGCAATACAGACACTGCCGCGCCTGTATCCAGCAATACTGTAAGTAGGTGGCCCCCGACCTCTGCCTCTGTACAGGGCCTTCCATTTGTATCCAAGACTAGCTTGTTTACAATATGGACTGGGGCCTGTAATTGTCAATCCATACTAGTAGAGGCATGGGGAAGCTCTTGAAAGAGCATTTGGGCCTGGTTCCTGTGAACCATTTCACCATGCTGTACTGATGCTATATAGGGAGCCGCTTCCGGGTTCAGGCCTATAGGGGTCTGAGAGCCTGGATTTCTGGTATCCCCATGGCCTGTGGAGGCCTGCCCTCCTGGTTGTACTGCAGCAAGGCCCTGAACTGGGACAGCATCTGCTATGGAGCGCACTTTCCCGAGAAGGTCTCAGAGGCTTCGGTTCTCATCGGCTATTTCCCTATATGAAGGGTCTGGTCTCTGTTGCTTACCCTTATTATTTTTCTTGTGTTTCTTGTTTTTGTGGTAGTTCCAGTTCCCGTACCAGGATTGTTGTTGGGCCTGCTGGGATTGTTGGTGATCTGTGGGGAGGGGCTGTTTCTCTTGGGCCTGCCCCTCCACCGTTAGTGCATCATGGCCTCTGGGATGGATTCCACAGCAGCTACCTTCTTGGAGCCAGAGCTTGAATCACAGATGTAGAGTTAATAAACTGTCTCTGTTTTCCAAAGCATATCGTCCAACCTCTCCATGGTGGGATAAGTGGTTTGCTCTACCTTCTCTCGCACTGCAGGGATCATGTTCCAAAGGAACAATGTCTTGTACTCAATAAGGTCTGCATCTGTGGCCTCTCCTGCAAGATTCTTTCCTGCTCGGTAGGCCATCCAAAGCCTCTGGTGGAAGATGGCTAGATTCTCCTTCCCCTTCTGTTTCACAGGGTATTCGAGCATCACTCCTACCACGGCTGGGTTATGTGCAGTAATGAGTTCAGCTGCAACTTTGTCAAAGGCGGTGTGGCTATCCTGCCGGATAGCATCGGGGAGTTTCACCCATACGCCAGGATCAGTGGTCTGGCGGAGGATCTGAACTTGGTAGTCTGCAGCAAGATGAAGCATTTTGCATTTAAAATGCACCTTTTCCAAGTGGCAACTGAGATTATTGGATGGACTCATCCAACCACTGCTGTCAGCTATCTGCTGAACAAAGAGGGCCATTTGTAGGGTATTGTTGGGATAATCATTCAGAGGTAGATTGTCTTGGGCACCCTGCAGGGCTGCCTGAGCTGCTGCTTCAGCCACACTCCAGACCATTCCTTCCTGAGTAGCAGTCTCCTGTAACAGCTGCTTAATCTGCGTCCGGAGAGTCTGTTTGCTTCTCTCGGGAATGGTCACAGTGCCTAAGGCATTATCAATCATTTTTTCTATCTCTTCTCTATCATCCACAGAAATAACGGCGATTGGTGGTGCCGTTGGGACTAGGCCTGGGCCTGCTCCCCACCTATCATGGGGGTCGCCATGTTGGAATCACCCATGATGGTCATCATGCCGTGGATGACGTAGGGAAATGGTGTCATGTGATGGGGTCCGCCATGTTGTGGATGGTGGGGTGGGGTCAGAGGTCCATAGTAGGGGCATGACTGGGCCTTGTACAGAGAAATGTCATCATCTGACTCCTCCTCTTCAGATGACGTTGTCAGGACGGGGCCTACGCCACCCATCACCTTGACGTGACCAGCCAGTACCTCTCGCTGATGGTGCAGTTTCACCATTTTACATTCACATTCTTCATGACTAACTTTTCTAACATTCTGATCCACATCATCCTGTAACTGCTTCTGTAACACTCTATACACGGCGCTCAATTCGCGATTGTCCCTAGTAACTACATCTAAATCATTACATACCTGGTTTATCTCGTCCTGGAGCTCTCCCAACTCATCACAGATCTGACCATTAGTTCTACTTAATAGATCATTCATTTGCAATGCCTGCCCCTTATCCTGTCTCAAACTTTCACATTCCTGCTTCAACATACGAAGTCTCTGCTCATTTTCCTGAACAGAATGATGCAAAAGTGAATCCTTTTCATTTTGCAGAGTTTGGAGCTCAAACTCCAAATCCTGCTCTCTTTTCAAACATTCAGTTTCCCGCAGTCCCATCTCCTGCTTGAGAGATGAGATCTGCAGATCAAGGGTTTGAAATTTCACTTCAGAGGCTTCTAGAGCAGCATATAGAGCCATGACCAACAGCCCTTTAGCTTCACGCTTTCTGGCTGTTTGTCTCATCTCTGTGTACTGGGTTGAAATGCCCAGCATGAGTTGTCGGATTGACTTGTGTCCCATGCAAAGTCAGCCCATCCTCCATGGGAGGCAAGGAAGTTTGAGACATCGAGTCTCAAGTCTGCACAGATATTTGATAAGGTGGCTATTTAGTGGGAGGGAACATAAAAATCAAACTATGAAAAGGTGCCGTGCTGTGTATTGATCCACAACAGGTGCTCTAATTCATAGGCGGGCTACTATGCACTTGTAAGCTTGCAATTCAAAACTGCCATGGGGTGAGGTGAGTTGGCATCGACCACACCCAGTAAGCAGCCAGACTTTGCAAGTAGTTACAAAGTGGGTGAAAAATAGGAGAGGTGAGGCAAGTGTGCCCACCTTCTGTTCCCATTAGGAAGGGAAAGTAGTAGCAACAAGTGAAAACTTTGCAAACACCAAATATTGCCTACATGCGGTCGCCAATTGTCAGGAGGTCTAAATCCTCACTCTCAGGTTCTTGGCAATAATGGGAATGCAAGGAATCACAAACACGTTGCATAAGAGTAATACATCTTGTTTATTACTACCAAAAGGAAAATCACAGTTACCCTAAGCAGTTCTTACCATTAGGAACTGGGAGCCAATGCTATGCGTTCCATATACCTCGAAGAATCTCCATGTCTCCTGGTCTCCAAGGTAGAAGACGTAATGTCATTATATACCTAAGATAGTTACCATAGTTACTGTAAGATAAAAACATTTCTAGTTACAGAGAGGCACCCTATTGGATAAATTAGAGTTGGCTCCACAATCCTAGATAACATTATACAATTTTGTTATAGTCATCACTTTCTGGAAACAAAGAAGGTACAGTTTGTGTACATGGCCATGTAGTAATACAAATCATCAGAAGATAGTAATGCCAACTCATATATCATAACACTACAAGGACACAAATGTCCTTACATCTTGTAAGCAAGAAATACATGTGTATATTAGAAAGTAAAGTGTATAGCAATCATGTGCATACATATCCTGACATCTACTCTTGTACGGTAGATGTCCTTAGCCCTATATGTTAGTATAACATATACATAAATGCTAGCTGTCTGCGGTGTACCTCTGGGGTATCAATTAGGGTGCAGGGACCTCTTGTAACAGTCCATATAAGAGTTCAAATGGGGAGAACCCTGTCGACTCTTGGGACATCACTCTGTATGCAAACAACAGGTGGGAAAGGTATTTCTCCCAGTCCCTACCATGCTGCTCAGCAAATACTCAGAGCATCAATTTTAGGGTACCATTAAAATGTTCCACAAGCCCATTGGCTTATGGGTGATAAGGTGTGATGCATCTCTGCACCACTCCACACTTCTCCCACAAACACTTCATCACATCCAACATGAAGGTACGCCCTTAATCAGTGATAACCTCTTGCAGAAACCTGACACGGGAGAAAATCCCTAGCAAGGCATCTGCCACTTTGTCTGTCCTAAGTGAGGAGAGGGTGACTGCCTCTAGGTATCGGATGGCATAATTAACTACCATCAGGATAAACTTCTTCCCAGAGGAGCTTGGGCTACTCAAAGGTCCCACAATATCCATTCCTACCCTCTGGAATGGCTCCTCTACAATGGGCAAGGGAATTAGGGCAGTTTTGGTTTTACTACTTGCCTTCCCTATTTGTTCGCATCGGTGAGAAGACCTGCAATATTCCTTCACCTGCTAGGTGAAGTAGGGCCAATAGAAATTCTGGGGCAATCGCTGCTTGGTGCATGCGATGCCCAGATATCCAGAAATAAGGATATCATGAGCGATCTTGAGCAACTGCTGATGGTACCCCTGGGGAATGACAAGCTGCCTGCTCATCAGCCTTCCATCTGTCCTCACACCCTATGTATACAACAGTCCGTTGTCCCAAAATACCCTATGTCTCATGTCACCTCCCCATGTCCCGTCAGATTCTGCACAACCCCTTAGCCTCTCCAAACTAGGATCAGTCCTCCAAGCAGCTGCAAAATCTTCACATTTTCCCAATACAGGGGAAATGTTCCCCTCAGTTCCTAAACTTGGGTCCAAAGCTCTAGCATCAGGGCATTCAGAATCACTGTCACCCCTAACCTTCTGACCATTCGTTACTCCTCCCTCCTCAGAGTAACCTTCTGTAGCTGGTTTGTGAATGGCTACCCAAGGAAGTCCTACCTCCCTTTCACTACTCACCATGTCAGGGGGAACAGGCTGGGGAACCAGCCTCCTATTCTTTTCCAATGGGGCTTCTGTGGGGTTCAGGGATTCACAAGCAGCCTTAGCCATCTGACTGTGGATAACCACACACACCACCCCCTGCTGTAGATTATTCTCTATAATTACATCCAAAGTGAGGTTGTCTGCCACTGCCACCTTTTGCACCCTCTCTCCAGTGTCACCCCAGTCCAGGAGAACACTAGCTAGTGGCAGAGATTTATCCTCCCCAGTGAATCACCTCACCATTGCAAACTGATTAGGAATATACTGTTCAGGCCCAACCAAATCCCCTTTTACTAAGATAAGAGATGCCACAGTGTCCCTTAACCCATGGGTTTGCATCCCATTTACAGTAACCGGGTGTATGTGCTCCTTCATGTTTATAGGTATGCTTTCAGGGATACACAGTGCACCCAACTCTGTTTGAGCACCAGTTTGTCCACTATGTGCCTTTCTAGGACACTGTCTAGCAAGATGCCCTGAATGTTGACAAAACCAACAGTCATCATTTCTTTTATCCGAGAAACCCCTTTTTGGTAACATGGGTCTTCCCCCTTTCTGTGGAGGCAGTGAGGGTTTTAGCTGCCCTAAATGTGTGCTTTTCCCTTTCTGCCCTGCCATACATGCCCCACTTTTTTTCAAAGCAGGCCTCCTCCTGGCATAGCAATCCAAGAGCTCAGCAGCTTGCTGTGTTGTTTTTGGATCTCAGTCCTCTAGCCAGGTTTTCAACTCTTCTGGGCAAGTCTAAAGGAACTGCTCTAAAAGTGAAACCTCCTCAGTTTTTCCCACAGAGTTTGCTTCCACCCCTCCCACCGATATTTTAAAAACTGATGTTGCTTTGTGGCGAGTTCCTCAAAGCTCATGTTAGAGCTTTTTTGGAGTGCCTGGAATTTAACCCTGTAGGCCTCAGGAGTCAGTTCATACTTTTTAAATAAAACAGCTTTAAGTTTCTCATAAGCTTGGCTATCATTATTGTCCATTTGGCCTAGCACCTCATGACCTTTACCAGTACGGTAAGTAATGGGGATATCTGGCAGCTCCAGGACTCCTTGGGTATTTTGTCCTGGACACAGACCTTTTCAAATGAATTCAAAAATGCATCTCTATCCTCCCCCTCTTTAAATTCATGTATTAATTTGGAGTTTAACTGATACCCCAGCCCTGGAGTTTCAGGATCATCCCTGCCACTTACCTCCTCTGGTGTTGGTCGTTGGAGTCTTAGCTTCTCCAGTTCAAACTCTCTCTGGCACTGCCTTTCTTTTTCCTCGGCCTCTCTCTGGAATAGTTTTTCTTTTGTAACAATCACACAGGAGTACAGTGTGCATATTTATGGAATGCATACAAACAGAGGAGAGAAAGAAGTAAATGCCTCAGCTGGGACCCAGGCCACCTGGAATACCATTCTGATTGCACTCACCAGCTGCACCACTGAGACAACTGGAACCTGGGCTGTCCTCGAGCACATTACTCTTTCTCAAATGCACAACTCAATGGCAACAGAAATATTTTACTTGTAACAATCACACAGGAGTGCAGTGTGCACATTTATGGAATGCATACAAACAGAGGAGAGAAAGAAGTAAGTGCCTCAGCTGGGACTTGAACCCAGGCCACCCGGAATATCATTCTGATTGTGCTAAACAGGTTCCAGTTCTCTCAGTGGCGCAGCTGGTTAGTGCAATCAGAACAGTATTCCAGGCAGCGTGTGTTCAAGTCCCAGCTCTCAGTCTCAGATCCCACCACTGCCACAAGATCTGTCATGAACCCACTCCTGAGGGCCAGGTCCTCTAAGCTCACAGTGCCCACCCTTAAGTGCAATCCATTACAGGGGGGAAAAGAAATACCATCCATGTGTCCTCTTAGAGTGCTCTCTGAGTCCACAACTGAACACCCACCACGCGGTCCCAGGGCTTCCTCTCTATCCAACTACAGGCTCAAGTCTGTAGCCAGGTGAGAACTCTCCTTGGTTGCTGTACTGGGGGGGGGTTGACCCAGGAATTGCAAACAGTTTGTTTGCCCTTGTAAACTTAATTGTGTCCTCACTCCTTGGGGTGTGCAGCACCTAGTTCCCCCTTACAGACTATTCCCGAGACCTGTATATTCCCCTTATTTATGGCACTCAGATCCCCTTTTAAAGGATCCTTGTTTTGGCAGTGAATGGTACCGCTTTAGCAGTTACAGGCTGGTCTCAGAATTGTCGAAACCATTTTCTTCTACATATACAAAAATTACTCACAGGCAGTTTTAAAAAGCAAAAATGCTTTTACTAAATTTAAAAGTTTTTAACATACAAACTTTACAAACAAAAGATTTGGAAATATGGTTGCAGAATAACAAAAACAAAGGTGGAAATATACATGCAAAAGTGCACTGTAAAATATAACTATCTAGTTTCTACCCGGTTTGTGGATGATAAAAGTACAGAGAATAAACGAGTTTGCAAAGACCTGGTTCTGTCTTCCAGCCACTGATCTTCAATGTGACAATTTTGCATATCTTGTGTGCCAGAAGAGTGTTCAAAATGAAATGCAAATGCTCCTGTTTGGAGGCCCTATTTATAGACATGACCCTTTCAGTCCATGGATAGCTTGTGGCCTCATGTTTTTAGGCTAGCACGGATCTTTCTTGCTCTTTCCCAGGTTTTAAGTGAACCATATTATTAATTAGTTAGATTCTGTCACAATTCCAATATCCTGCCAGCTAACCAAATGCAAATATACTATGACAGTTCCTGGACCCTATCACTTTTTCTTTGAAGTGTAAAGTTTATGACAGACAAGGGCTTCCCCCATCTCCCTGAGATTTTATTACACATGTGTCCTTTTAATTTAGCTAACCAGGGACTTCCAACCTTTGAAATGGACTCTTGTGTTCCTGGCTAATCAGTTTGTTCTCAGTTCACAGAGGAATTTCAAATATTTTGCAAGACATTCTCTCTTTCCTGTGACCATTCAGTAACACTGGGCATTCTTTTGACCTGTTTGTAATTTTCAATCATAACCAGTTCCTCTGCATGTAACCCTTTTGTAGCATAAACAGAAATCACAGAAAAAAAAGTATGTTTGCAATACACCAGCATTTGGCAAACTTGCAACATCCCTCCCTTCTTAGACTGAATTTATGGGAATATACCCCTATTGTATTGTAGAGTTTCCATAATTCTGTTTAGTGTTCTAACTGGTGAGATAGCCCATTGTGTTTGCACTGGCTGACCCAGCCCTGTGGGTAATTGTCATGTCATAGGTAGAGATGTTGCAAAGTTTAAATCTGCCGGTGAAGTTCCCACAAAGTCACCAAATTCGCCAAGCAAAAAACTTTACATAAATGATCCCTCTGGTGCAAAAACCTCACTGGGAAACTTCATCGGTTAACTTCAATTTTTTTTAGTAACTTTGAAGGTAATTGTCTTAAGCTGGTGTCAAAACTTTACCAGTTAACTTTGAGGGCAACTTCGACTTTGTTAGTAACTTTGAAGTTAATAAAAACATGGTTTGTCACATGATTCATTTACTGCAAGTCACATGGGAGACTCCAGGCAGGCAGTGGAGCAGCATGAGGTCAGCAGTGCTGCTGCAGTGCCAGTAGCAAGTCAGCAACGATGTGGCAGGCATGATGTACACTGCAGCAGTACTCCTTGTGTACCTCAGCAGCGCCGTTATGACAGTGGCAGTAATGATGACCCCATGGCACCTGCCATAAATGCCCATCTTGATGTTTTGTGGGCTGAGGTGAATGATCTGCACCAAGAATTCAACATCTTCTGGCAGGAAGTGATGTATCGGCTGGACAGTGTCATGTCCAGCCATGAGAGGATCCTCACTCTCCTATCTGAGCTGCATGGTGGTGGTGGTGGTGGGCATGGCTTGTCTTCTGGCAGTGCTGGTGGGGTGGTCTTGAGTTTTTGTTTCAAGTTTTATTTTAGTTTATATGTAGTTATTCTGTCATCTGTGTTCTTAATTTCTCCACTCCCTAGCCCCCCATTAAAAATAAAAAAGATCCCAAAAATATAAAAAGTAAAAAAAAGCTTTGTTGTTTTAATATCTGTTTCCTCTATCCTCTTTTTTAGTATTGTTTCAGTCATGTAGATGTCCCTTGCTGGTCCAGTTCTGTTATTTCTTTAATCCTTCTTACACATGATGATCCACATTCCTTCCTTTCATTTGTGTCACTGGTTCATCATGTGTACTCCCTCCTTCTGTCCCCAAATGTCAAGTATTTGCCACACTATATAAATTGTGTCCC
Organism: Neoceratodus forsteri; assembly: GCA_016271365.2. NCBI lineage: Eukaryota > Metazoa > Chordata > Ceratodontiformes > Ceratodontidae > Neoceratodus > Neoceratodus forsteri. The sequence continues at coordinate 1,277,210,416 of CM057459.1, read as the reverse complement.
CATGGTATGTGATGATGTGTAACTGGTAGTTGTGTTGTGTGCAACCAACAACCACCCAAAGAAGTGCAAACCATAACACAAACATGAGCCATTCTACTGAGAGGTTAAAGATCAAATGCATACCTATTTCACAAAAAGCTTGAATTCACTTGAATTCGCATCCCTGTGTCATGAGTAGTATTTCCTGAAAATATCATGCTGTTTGGTGCTGTGGTTTTCTTTAAATCAGCATCTGTTACTGTGCTCTGCCGTAACTGAAAACTGAAGAAATAGTAAAGATGTTTCTGTTCCAGTCAATGAGCAATGACATCATACCTGCCCTGCCTGCTGCTTCTGCAATTAAGTCCCTGATTGATAAATAAGCTGCTGCAGTCTCTAGTTAGAGCAGTCTGTAGAGCTAATTGTTTTCACTCAGAGTCTGTTACTAACCCATCTGGTTTATGTTTAGAGAGATATACTTGAAATCTATCTTTCTGTTCTCATAAAAAATTGATAATACGGGGTTCAGTGCTGAATTGGAGTGATATGAATGAATCGGTGAGAAATAATATTTTCTGTATCACAGCTCTCAGTTCTCTGTCATCACAACTCTGCATTCTATTCTGGCCATACAACACTGGGTTGTTTAATGGATATAAAATAAACTACATTCCATTAATTCATGGAAGCAGCGTGTAGTTAATGTAGTCCCAATAAATATGTTAATGTTCATGTGATGACCATTTTGTTTCCATGTCAGATTGACAAATGTGTGTCTGATACACTCTGCTGTTTCAGGAACAAGTACTGTATAAACTCCTAACATTCAGTTCTTTGAGGTTTTCAGTGTGGAAATACATTGGCCCAGATATTCAAAAGAGTTGCGCCATGCGCAATAGGGTTGCGCCAGCGCAAGTCAGAAAATGCGCCATTCTGCGATATTCAGTGGGAGGCAGTTGTGCCCCAAATCACGCTGAGCAACAGCACAATGATAATGAATGTATGTGCAACTGAAGGGGGAGGAACCATGCATAAATGGCGCAGTGCGATATTCAACAACATGCGCCATGAGCAATAGGGGAGCCAGCGGAAGTTGCGCCATAGCAGAAATGAGCCAAAATAAAAAGGAGCAAGGGAGAGGCGCAAGAACGTTACAGGGAAGCCTCAAGTTGCTGAACTATAGCCAGCCACACAGGCAACACACACACACACACACACAAGGTAGGACAGTGAAAGGGCACCGGGAACCCACAGGCTCAGGGGAAGGTGTGGGGAGCCACAGTGCAGAAGGGGGAAGTACTTGCCACACAGCAGTGAGGCCAGCACAGTCAGGTGTTCCCGGTGCAGGGGAAGTAGCAGCCAGAACAGCGGGGGGAACACAGAAACAGCTGCCAGGGGGTGAACACAAGCCAGGGACATGGCCAGTGCCACCATCCAGATGGAGGCAGTAATGAGGGGGGTGAGAAGGTGGGCAGCAGGGGGGCATGACTGTGGAAGGGCCCATCAGCGGTATGCCCCCAACAGGCAGTACCAAGCCTGCACCAGCTTCGAGCTGTATAGTGATATGGAGATCGTGGGCTGGTACCACCTGAATTGGGCAATTCTGAGGTGGCTCTGTGAGCTGTGCAGTGATGTGATGCAGGCACCCACACGACGGAGCCATGCTCTGTCAGTGGAGACTAAAGTGACAGCTTGCATGTGCTTGCTAGCCACGGGTACCTTCCAGAGACCAACTGGGGACACCACAGGCATAACCCAGTCGGCCGCGTCATGCCACCTCACCCAATTCCTCAGTGCACTGCATCCACATGCTGCAGAGTACATCCATTTCCCCAGCACACCAGCGGAGCGCACAGCAAACATACAGGAGTTCCACAGGGTAGCACGTATGCCTGGTGTGCTAGGGGCAATAGACTGCACCCATGTGGCCATCCGCACACCACCTGGCCCCAAGGGGGCCTCATACATGAGTCGCAAGGACTATGCTAGCATCAACTGCCAGGTGGTGTACGATGCCAGGGGGTGCATCATCAACTGCCAGGTGGTGTGCGATGCCAGGGGGCGCATAATCAATGTCTGTGCCACGCACCCTGGGGGAGCACATGATGCCTTCATCTGGCACCAGTTGGCACTGTGCCACAGATTCTAGAGTGGGGATATCCCCACTGGCCACTTAGTGGGTGAGTATGCAAACCACACGGACAAACATAGGGCCTGGGGGGGCATGGTCAGAGGTGACATAGGTAGTGGCCTACATGACCTGGGGCAGGGCGATGCTGATCACCAAACTAACCTCCACCCTCTACACACAGATGACAGTGGATACCCACTCTGTTCCTGGCTGCTCACGCCATATCGGCGGCCCACGACCTCATCGCAGCAACGCTACAATGAGGCACATGCCACCACACGTAATGTCATCGAGCGGGTGTTCAGGATGCTGAAGGCATGTTTCTGTTGCCTGGACACCTCCAGTGGTGCCCTGCAGTACAGCTCCTCAAAGACCTGTGGGCTATTCCTGGCCTGTTGCATCCTGCACAACATGGCCAACGTATGTGGGATAGCCGTGCAGGTCAAAGAGGGGGACAGCAATGCGGACGATGAGGACACCAGTGACAATGGTGATGGGCAGCCCCCCCTTGGGTGATGGGACCCCCGACTGCTCATGCTGGCACAGCTGCACCGGGACACCATCATGGAGGAGCACTTCAGCCAACCCAGGTAAGTCATGGGGCCATGTGCAACCACCAGTGGCTAAGACACAACCCACAAACATGCATGGATACACACCAGGGGTGCATGCCTTTCTAGGGAACTGGCTGGGCATGGAACCACACACACCACCAGGGATGGGTGAGGTCTAACATGGCACGTGGACAGACACACACACACACACACACACACGCACCAGACATACACAAAGGGTAGGAGGCACACCGACCCAGAACGCCACCCCTAGCCACACACATGTCCACAGACCACCACGCCCACTGCCTGTCATTGTGTGTGTGTCAGATGCTGGGCACCATTGCACATTGGTGTACAGCACAATGCAGGCATCATCATGCACACGCAACTGCGGACAGCAGCCGGGAGGGTGTGCAGATGGACTGTGTGTCTGTGTGCAGGGCCGGGTTCCCACCCGTGCATTGCCCGCTGAATGACACAATGCACACAGGGCAGCATCAGACAGTAGCTGCATTGGGAGATAGGTCAGTCACGCGCCACAGTGCCCTGGCTGCCACAGATGCATGGGCGGCCCCGCCGAGACCTGCCAGCAGTGACAGGCTGACCACTGGCCTCATGGGGTGGCACCAATGGTCCCCCAGGGGTTCCACTGCATGAATACTACCGTGCTCGTGCAGGGGTCTGCAGCACACTGAACATGCCTGCACCAGGTGTGCTCGGGATGCCCACAGCTGAACCCGGTGTTGACAAGGATGGTGTCGCATGACGCCGGGAACGAGGGGTGGACAGTGCATTGCATGGTGTCTGCGAAGCATGGGCAAATAACTGTGTGCCCATTGTGGCCATGACAGCTGTGAATGCCTGTGTCTGCCAGTCAATGGCAGCGGTCATATCCTCCCACAACTGGTCCATCCTTGCCAGGAGCAGGGTGGTGTTTCTGCTGCGACACTCCTCTGCCCACTCCAGAGCCACACTCAATGCATCCACCGCCGTCGCAAGCCACATCTGCTGATTGACTGATGCTTTCAGTATGCGGGTGTGCTCATCCAAGAGGTCATCTGCCTGATTGGCATGCTGTCCCTCAGGGTGTGCACGGCCCTGATGCTCAGCACCCCTTGAGGGTGGGTGCTGCACACCAGGACCAGACCTGGGCATGTCCACAGGTGGTGCACTGATGCCGCCCCCTAACACTGTACCCCCAAGCCCATTGGCCGACTGGTGATGCTGCCCCTCTGGCTGCCACTCCCCAGGGCTCACTGTTGCCACCGCAGTGGCCGCAACAGTCCCACTGTCCTGTACACACACCAGTGCTGCCCCACCGGTGCTGACAGGCACAGGCTGGGACTGTGATGACACGCAGGCCTCCACGGCGGCACCACCCACAGCCATGGCCGCGATGTTACCTGCTGTGTGGCCATCCTGTGGCACACACGTGCCACTGCCCATGACATTGGCAACATCATCATCGATGACGGACCCGGCACCAGCCCGAGTCACAGCATGCTGGCATCCATGGACGCTGGCACGCTGGGACATGGGCAGGGCCTCCTCCGCACCTGTTCCAACAACATCAGTCTGGACATCCAGGCAGGCCCACTGTCACACTGAGCCGCGTATTCCTGTGGAGGTGGATGGGCCCTCCTCCATCTCCATCTGACTGGCCTCAGTGGAGAGGCCCACCACCGCTGACCCATGCAGATGCTCAGGAGCTGTAAGGGAAAACAAAGTCGCGTTACTGCACATGACCTACCCTGTCCCCCCCAATAGACAGACCATGACCTACCATGCAGTGACGGACTACCACCCATCTGGAATCCACCACCCGGAACACCCTCAATGGCATAACGCTGCATGCTGCCAGCACCCCTCTCCTCCTGTGGGGTTAGGCGTAGCACCTCCGGCTGTCCCCCACCTGTCACAGATCTTGCTGCCCTGATGGCAGCCACCTTCTCCTTAATCCTCCTCCTGTCTGTGCCCATCTTCTTCTTGCACTCCTGCATGGAGCACTGGTGGCTGCCATGCAGGTTCACAGCATGTGCCACTTCCTCCCATGCAGCAGCACAGGCCTGTGGTGTTCCCTGGCATCCGCTGAGAAGTGGCTCCTGGTCCAGGTAGACCTCAAACAGGGCATCCATCTCAGTCTTCATGAAATTTGGCCTCCTCTTCCCACAACTCTGTTCCTCTTCTCCCACAACTCGCTCAGTCATGATTCAGCCTGTGAGAATGACAGTTGTCACCTGTGACTGTGCAGTCCCATGCATGTCCCAAAATCCACAGTCCACACTCCCAAACAGCATGTAACTCACCAATAGACTGCAGTAACCGACTATGGCCAGTGTAGCCCAATGTCGCACTTTTATAGTGCAACCCATGCAAATGAGGTGAGGCACAACTTTAAGTGGATGCAAATTGCAGTGCTGCGCCATTGAATGGCTGATTAGCTGATCTGCATATGACGGCTGAATATCGCGCTTTTGCGCTTTGTGCAATTGTGTTGAACATGCTGAGCCAATGGCACAGTTCTGTGACATGCGCAGTACACACCTAACTGCACATGCCCGGGTTGATGACGCAGGCGCCTGCTGTGCTGCTGATGTGCTGTACGCGGGAGGCAATGCAGGGCATGGCCACCATTGTGCCAGTGGTGCTGCAGCGATGTTCACCTATATGGCACTGTGGCACTGGGGCATCGTAGGCACACTGGGGCAACAGTGTGGTAGGCCACTACTGGAGGTGGCACACAGGCACCGAATCGCGCTACACACATTGGGTTCCAATCGTGCTGTGGCTGTCCATGCGCCAGAGACCCTTGACCCTGTGCCCGACCTTTGCCCCCTAGGCACCATGCGTCAGGCATGGGTGCACCACTATCGCGCTGTTCGGTGACAGTGCAATAGGGAATGGCAGCGCTGTACCATGCAGCATCTGCACGTGGCGGAACTGTGCTGCAGAGCACCATTTTGACCCTACCAAGCAAGAGAGATGGCGCAGAGGAGAGCTGCCTAGTGGAGCCAGATAGAAATGGCAAACTTTGTTGCCATTGTGGAGCCACTTGTTGGCCCACTGTTTGCTGAGGCACCCCTGGACAGGTCCAGGAGTCAGGTGTGGCAGGAGGTGACCGACGCCCTGGAGGAAGCCACAGGAATGGGGCAGATGGTGGAGCAGTGCAGCCACAGATATGGGGACCTGAGGTGGAGGGACCTGGACCTGCTTGCCCACCTGCAGGCACGTGCCAGGAGGGGCACGGTGCCATGGCCAGGTAGGTGTAATGTCCATACACTTTTATCTTCCATATGGGTATCACAGTTGCATGTGTCTGGAACATGGGGGGGACCGTCCGGTGTTGGCTGTGGTGGTGTTATCAGGGTGTGGGGTGAGTGGGTCTGGCTGTGTGGGATTGCACACACATGGGGGCAGGGGCACTTTGCTACAGGATTGTACTGATGTTCCTCTCTCCATGTTTGCACCTTAGGCCCAGAAGAGAGACGGCTGGTGAGGGAGAGGAGGCACCAGCTGGAAGACCATCACACCGGGGGGGGCGAAGATCCACAGAGGCAGAGAGACCAGCCTGATGATGGTGAGTGCCTTACATCCATGATTACTATTGCATGCTGTGTAACAGGGCGGGCAGTGGGGCATGGCCACCATCCATTGACACCACTGCCATGCACGCAACTTGTTACAGGCAGCACTGTCCAGTGGCACTGCATGTCTGGGAGTGCATGAATGGTGGTCCATGCATGCACCGGGTACATGGCTGTGCCACTGCCTTCGCACCACATAGCCATGTCACTAAACAGCCATGGTGGTGCTGTGCAGGACTTGGCTGGTGGGTGTGTGCAGCGTTCTGCATGGCTGTGTGTGCCTGGGTGGGCAGGTCTTGTGGACACAATCACTGTGGATGGTCACACACCATCATAGAGTCATGTACCATGGCCGTATACCATGATCAGTGGGTGGGCTGTATGGGGCTGTGCATTCACACCTATTGACTCTGCTCCCTTGTCCTAGGTGGACGGCAGCTGCACATGATCAGGGAGGTGCTGCAGGAGATACTGACTGTTGCCAGGGCATTGCTGGAAATCCTGCAAAGGATCGAGAGGCTGGGGGTCAGGCGGCATCATGGCAGTAGGAGCAGCCGGAGCGGGGAGCGGGGCTCCCACTGAGTGTCACAATGCCCCTGGACCCACCCTCACACCCCTCTTTCCCTCTACAATTTGTTCACCCCTGCTCCTTACCCACCCCCACCTTGTTTGTGGCCTTCCCCCCACATATTTGTAAATATTTGTACATAGTTTTGTTTGATGTTTTTAAATACATTTCTTTTGATATGACTACTGTGGTGGTCTCTGATCTGCAGTGGGCTATAGGTGCTCAGCTGCAGTGGTGTGCATGGTGTCAGGGGTGGTGCAGTCATGGGCGTGTGTGTGTGTCCATGGGGAAGTGACTATGGTGTGGGAGTAGCTATCAGTCACTGTCTGTGGTGTGTGTGTTGTTCCCTGTGCACTGGATGACTGTGTGCAGTGGTCCATGGTGCATGCTCTGTGACCATGGTGCACCTGTCAGCCCGTCCATGGCCTGTTCAGCTGACACCCTTGCATGTCTGTGACCTGCACGGTCCACTGGCATGTCAGTGGTGGCTGTCCATGCAGAACAGCCACTGTACCCGTCACAATGCTGGGTTGCCTCCTGTCACTGGTGTGGTGCCTGTCTGCCTCGGGTGACACTGTGGCCTCCGCTGTTGTCCCACCTCCATGCTGTAGCTTGTGTGTGTTGCAGGGGATGTGCACCACTGTCTGTGACTTGTGCTCTGGGCAAATGCTGGTAGCATACAGCTCCACAGTGTCTGCGCAGGGTGGCTGGCACTCCTGCACCATGGAGGACTGCTGGCCATGTGTACACGGTTTCCATGGACCCATGCTGGGGGCTTGGTTGCCCTGCTACTGCATCCCTGTGTTGGTGTGCCCTTGGGTATGGGTGGGTGTTTGTCCATGCACTGTGTTGTATCCGGTGTGGTGCATGCTTCCATGCACCACTGTGGATGTCTGCGCAGGCTGTTGTGGCCAGTGCTGGGTCGGGGTGTGTCCTTGGGAGGGTGTGCAGGGTGCTGTACTACTGGTGGTGGGGTCTGGGGCATGCCCTGTCACATGTGGGGTACCTCGTGTGCCGACGCATGGTCGGTCTCTCAGCTGTACCTTGGGGGGGCTGTGCATGGTGGCACTGTGTCCCATCGTTGCATCGCTGTGTGCTGCCACCCGCTGATGGGTGCTCATGGTGGGGCTGCCTTGCATGGTTCTGTGGTGTACAGGGTTGCATTGTCACAGTGGGGGTGGTGGCATGCATGGGGTATCCTGCACTGGTGGATGCTGCTCCTGGGCAGGGTATCTGGGGGTCACAGTGCAGGGCGTGCTCTGCATTGGTGGGATGGTGTGGCACGGGGTGGTCGGCCCTCCTTGTGTGCCGGTCATAGCTTGCCAGGAGGTGTGATGGGGCACCATGGCCCAGCTGTGGGTTGGTTGCTGGTCTCCATGGGCCAGTGGTTATTCCAGCCCTCCCCCAGTTGTGCAGTGCATGGGTTGTGGGGGGACGATGTCTGTTCTGCTGTGTGTTCCTCTGCCCATCTGTGGCATGGGTGGTGGGACCCTGCATCCCTGGTTGTGCTGTTGCATTGCTGCCCTGCTGCTGGGGGGCATCCCTGGTTGCACTATGGTGCATCTGGACTGCTCAGCTGAACATCCCTTGTTACGCTATGGCGCATCAGATGTGCTCAGCTTCCCCTCCCTAGTTGTGCTATGGCGCAGGTGGCATGATATTCAGTCATTGGCTGTAGACGCATCTTGGCCAGCGCAGTTTTTGAATATCACGCCTCTTGCACATGGGCGCAATGGACTTGCACTTACTCCTGCTGTTGCGCACTTTTTGGGCGCAGTTTGAATATCTGGGCCATTATGTATATGTAGAACTAGAAATACTATATGGCATCCTGATGCTCCTATCTTTGGCTGTCAACATGGCTCAGTTGGTAGCATATCTGCCTCTGGACTAGAAGGTTGTGAGTTCTTGTCCCACACTGGGATTGGACTTGCACCTTAAAAAAAATAAAAAAAAATATGCTGGCATCCGAGTGCAGTATTGGGGAGGGGAGTGCTGTACTGCTGGGGTGTGCTGTCCTTCGGATGAGACGTTAAACCAAGGTCCCTTCTACCCATCCTGGTGTTGTCCAGGTGGAAGTAAAAGAACCCAGGGCACTCTTTGCTAAGAGTAGGAGACATTCCCAGTGTCCTGGCCAACATTCCTCTTCCCATAAATCCAGTTCATGCAATTATCCAGGCTGTGTGTGGGTGTTGATGTGCGACCTGGTTGCCACTGCTCGTCCAGGCACTTGACTACCAGTCTTGCATTGCTTGTAAAATGCTTTGGGATACAGTGTGAATGAAAAGCACTATATAAATGCTGATTATTCTTTGTCTCTCAGCTGAGGCTGCTGCACCCTGCGTCCCTCTGTCACCCCCCAGTCAGTGCCAATGCACTCTGTTGCCTAGTTTTCCTGCCCCCACAGACAGGAGTGATACGTTCTGCTAAGCCCTAGAGTCCCAGGTCCTCTGCCTCCACAGTTTGGGCTGCTGCACCATGCTGCACCAGTCTCCTAAAGGTGGGGCTTTTGCTACACCCTACTACCCACTTCTATTGCCCCAAATGGGCAGGACCACTGCATCACATGCACCCCGGCACACAATCAGGGCTGCTGTACCCTGATGCCCCACTGTGTCCTGCACCACAGTCAAGGCTTCTGCATCATGCTGTCCTCTGTCCCTTGATACCACTGTGCCCTACTGCACCATAGAGCCTCTTGCCTCCACAGTTAAGAGTTGTTGCACCATGTTGCTCCCTGCCACTAGAGTCGGATCCTGTGGTATACTGCTGAAACTACTCAAAAGAAAACACAAAAAATACTTTCATCTGGTGTTATAGGGTAGGGGACAGAGGGAAGCAGGGTGCAGCAACCTTGACTTTTTGGGGAGACAGGGGACATCAGGGTACAGCATCTTAAACTGTGGAACAGGGTGCAGCAGACATCAGTTTAGGACAAGGGACATTGGCAGAAGGGTGTAGCAAAGGATCTGACTCTGGTGACAGGGAACAACAGGGAGAAATTGCCCCAACTGTGGTGACAGGGGACACGATGCAACACATGCCCTGCTTTGCCGTATGGCAAGTGGCAGCATGGTGCAGCATTCCTAACTGTGAAGGCATGGGGCTTTGGGACACTGCAGACTACAGCAGCCGTGACTGTGTAGACAGGTGCAGCAGCCTTGGATGTGGTGGCAGAGACAGAGGGCAGCATGGTGCAGAAGTCTTGACCATGTGGCAGGACGGGGGGGCATCAAGGCACAGCAGCCCTGACTGTGGGACAGGGTGTGAGTGGTGCAGCAGCCTTGCCCAGTTGGGGCAGTGGAAGTGAGTAGCAGGAACAGCAAATACCCCACCTGTGGTGGCCTGAGGCAGCATGGTACAGCAGACGGAACTATGAAGGAAGTGAACCTGGGATTCTAGTCCTTAGCAGAGCATAGCAGCCCTGACAGTGGAGACAGGAACAGGGGACAAAAGGGTGCATTGGCCCTGACTGTGTGGTGGGGGCAGAAGTAAAACAGGAGGCAGCAGGGTGTGGCAGGCTAAACTGTATGGAGAGGACAGTGGGCAGCAGGGTGCAACAGCCTCAAATGGGGGAAGGAGACAAGAGGCTTGTGGGGCAGGGGAAATGGGGCAGCAGTGCTGCTGTCTCAACTGTTGATCATATGGGGCATCAGGATGCCATATAGGATTTCTAGCTATACACATACATGATGTATTTTCACACAGAGACCTTCAAAGAACTGAATTTTGTGTATTCATACTGTACATGTTCCTGAAATTGTAAAGTATGGCAGAAACCACTTTTTCAATCTGACATAAAACAAATGTGTTCTCACATGAACACACTTATGCAGGCTATATCAAAGATACACTATTTCTATGAATGAACACAATTTGTTTATTTTATATCCATTAAACTACCCCGAGCCATATAACCAGTAAACAATGCAGAATGTTGATGAGACAACTGACAGCTGTAATACAGACACAGTCATTTGTCACAAACATTCATACCACTTCAGTTTAGCACTGAAACTCACAATGATCAACCTTTAATAAGCACAGAATGATAGATTTTAAGTGAATCTGGCTAAACACAAACCAGATGGGTAAATAAACAGGTTGGAGTAAAAACAATTAGCTCTACAGACTTCTCTGATTTTGCAGTGCCCCAGCCTCCTTGGTTAATAAGGGACTTAATTGCTTAAGCAGCAGGCAGGACAGGTATGTTGTCATCACTCATTGATTGGGATAGAAACATCTTCACTGTTTCTTCAGTGTTTTCTGTTACTGCAGAGAACATTAACACATGCTGATTTAAAGAAAACTAGAAATCCAAAGGGCATGACATTTTCAGGAAACACTAATCATGATACAGGGACTTGAATTCATGTGAATAACACATATAGAAAAAGTGGTGCATTTGATCTGTAAGCATAAATCTGTTTTAAGCACGTAACATGTTTATTGCATTTGCCAGAAGTGTGAAGTTGTGTCCCCAGCCATTAACTGCTTCCCTTCACTGAAATACGGTTGCTGCACACACCAGAGAAGGCAATGCAAAGCATATGTGAAGTTTGCAAGAGAACATAAACATTTTTATCGTACTAAGCATTTTTGGGCCTGAAACCCCACCACCACCACCTGACCATCACCAACAACATTTTGCCAGAAATGTGAAGTTGTGTCCCCAGATAGAAAACGCATTTTTCAGTCAAATACTGTTGCCGCACACACCAGAGAAGGCAGTGCAAAGCATATGAGAAGCTTGCAAGAGAACATAAACATATTTATTGTACTAAGCATTTTTGAGCCTACCACCCCATCACCACCACCAGCACTTTGCCAAAAATGTGAAGTTTTGTCCCCGAGAGAAAACGCATCTTTTCAGTCAAATACTGTTCTGCACACACCAGAGAAGGCAGTGCATAGCATATGTGAAGCTTGCAAGAGAACATAGACTTATTTATCGTACTAAGCATTTTTGGGCCTGCCACCCCCCCACCACCACCACCAGCTCTTTACCAGAAATGTGAAGCTGTGTCCCCAGAGAGAAAACACTTCTTTTCAGTTGAATACTTCTGCCGCACACAACACAGAAGGTGATGCAAAGCATATGTGAAGCTTGCAAGAGAAACACTATTGCCGCATGGACAGGGTGCTTTGATGCAGCTGCGTGCTGCTGTTGTTCCAAAGTCAGAGAAATGGCCTCTTGCTCATTGTGGTCCTGGATTCATGATGGCATATAGACATACTGCACAGGTAAATACCTTTGTTTTCTTTTCATTCTAATGGAGGGGGGTTATTACTACTGTTCAAAATCTAATATATTCGTAATTCTCTGTCATTGATTTTCAGTTATTTGTACATATGACATTATACTGCTGGACATCTACAACATAGATGCTGTAGTTTGAGTCATGCCCAACATTAGCCAACCATGAAGGTAAGTATTTTTTTGTTTGGGGGGGGAGATTGCTCACTGGGGGTTCATAATGTCACATAGATATAGTGCACAGCTAAGTACCTTTGTTTTGTTAATGGAGGGGTGATTATTGCTACTGTTCGAAGTCTAATATATTTGTACTTCTCTTTCATTGATTTTCAGTTATTTGCCTAATGCAGATAGATGACATCATACTGCTGGACAGAAACAACATAGATGCTGTTGTCTGACTCATACACAACATTGTTCAATCACAAAGGTAAGTATTTTTTTTTTTAGGGTGTGGCGAGTCGACTTGTTTCTTTACCATAATTGACAAATTAATTTAATTTCTTAAACACTGACTTTGCTGTTCCTCCTTATCTTTATAGGTATTCCTTGTGCCTGAATTTGTTGCAACGATGTGCTTGATGATTCACCAAGCAAATGATGTCAGTTCACAGAGAGCACCTGGAAAACGAGAAAGGAGTTTTGTGAATGAAAGTTGTGGAAAGAAAAGTAAAGGAAAGTAAAGCAAAGGAAAGTAAAAGAAAAGAAAGCAAAAGAAAGGAGAGGAAATTAAAGCAAAGGAAAAACATTAAATCACAATGATACTTACCATTAGAGTACTACTGCTGGCTGTGCAATTCTGTTTTGGTGTCTGTGTTCTGTAGTAGAACCAGCAAAACCTGCATGAAGAAGACAGTAACTTAGCATTCCCCCCGGCTGCAGTTTCTCTCCAACTGTATGTGCACTGATTCAGTGCTAGCTCTGCAAACTTCCCCTTGACTTTTCCCCAATTAAGCTTTCACTCTGTACACTGCCTTGAACTGAGTTTGTAAAAAATGTTACTGGCTTTGCTTATATATATTTTTTTTAATCCTATTTAAGACTGTACTGGGTTTACATGCTTACTGCTATGGACTTAGAAAATTCAGTGAATTGTAAAATCGGTGTAGCCTCTGTCTTGAGCCTAAGGCTCCTGCGCTTGACATTCATTCTTAATCATCTTCCTTTGTCCCCCTGTTCTCCTCTGTCTCTGTTCTGCCCCTCCTGCCCTCCCCCATCAATCTGTTCTTTTGTGCTTGTTTTGAATTCCCGAGTTAGCCGGCACCTTGCCTCTGTCTGAGACTGCCCCCTGACTTGTCTTTCAAGTTGGTGCTCAACTCTCTTTATGTGTCTCTGTTTAGACATCCCCCATCTACTCCTATTTAATCTGCTGTCTCCTTCCTTACAGATGCCACTTGCCCCCTTGGGCAGCGGTCGTGATCCAGCCATAGCACCTCCACGGTGCAAGGAGCCTGATCCACCTACCTCCAAAGAGATAGATAAGGTACGAGGCTTGAAAAATTGCCACGATTTCTCTAGGCAGTGTGAACGCTGAACCAGATCATCACTTGCAATTTGCTGTTTTCAGTTTCAGTGGCTTCTCAGGGTAGCGCTATTGGCTCCATGCCTATGTAGAGCTCCCTGATTGGCTGGTCTCACTCACCTGAGACAGGAGCACCTGAGACGTGTGGCTTAATGTAAGCCTGCATCCCTGTACTCGGCTTCTAATTTATGTTCTGCTTGGCCTGTGTAAAGTAACTTACCACTCCCCCCTGCTGCAGTTTCTCTCCAACTGTATGTGCACTGATTCAGTGCTAGCTCTGCAAACTTCCCCTTGATTTTTCGTCCAACCCCCCTCCCCCTCCCAGGCTTCCTTTAAATGCACACAGTCTCCGCCAACTCCTATCTGATGTTTCAATTTATTGGTTACTTACTGTCAACAACTGCAATTCCTCCCATCCCCTTGCAACTAAGCCTTCTAGCAGCTTTGTCTCATTCTGTCTTGCTGAGGCATACCATTTTGGTACTTTAGGTTTGCTTATTGCTGACTAGCAGATCCTGTCTTGCTGAGGCACTGTTTTACTTGAAAATTGTACTACAAATTACTGAACTGTGACTGATTTGCCAAAAAACTGAGTTTATTGTCTAAAAATGTTCCCAGCAACCAAATGTTACATCCCCTTCATGACTTTGTAGCTCTCTCCAGACTGCAAGGTGCCAAGGAAATTGCTGGTTTTTCAGTTGCTAGTTGAGCTATTTTCGCTCAGACTGCTAACCTTTGCATTGCCCCACTATTAATTTGAGCTCCTCTCTCCTTTCTCTAGCTGAGAACCTGCTAGGGATCCCAGTTCAGATGCCCTCCATGTGGAACGCGGACACCGGGTTGTCGCCACCCAAGATCTCCTCATCGGACTCCACCACTTGAGAGGTACGGCGAAGCCACAGTTTTTCACCCACCCACTCATCCCTCCTCCTGTGTGATATTATATAGACCTGTTAGCACCACCCACTCCCATCCCTGATGAATCTCCTGCCTTCTCTTTCTTACTAAAACAATTTGTTACTGCCAAGGTTCCACCAGGGGAATCCTGCAACCAGCAGCCGACGAGCTACCCTTGTTATCAAAATTCCCTAATTTACCCAACAACTGCAATTATGGCAGCCTTGTGGCAATTCCTCCTCCTGACTGCACTATGTATCATATCTCTTACTGGCTTATTATCCAAAAAATTTGAGACTGGGGGTACACCACATCCTTATCCTGAAGACTGCTCACCCAATCTGACTCTACACATCACATGTTATGCCAAGGCTCCTTTCCAACTGATCCAGGTGGACTACCTTCCTCAAAGAGCAACTATTGCAGGTTTGTCTATGCCTCCTTCCTTATCTCTAATTAATTTGAGTTACTCACACTGGCGTTACACAACCAGAGTATTAGCCTCAGTGTCCTTAGGCTTGCATAAATTAAAAAACAATGCTTGGCACCCCAGTTCCTCCTCCATGCCAAGCCAGAAAAAGCCTCAAGCTCATTGCCTTTCACTTGAATCCCTGAAAAAATTGCTATTCCTCCTCTTACTCTGCTCTGGCAATGTCGAGCTCAATCCAGGGCCCATAAATAAACTTACCTCCCCTTCTGTGTCACTGTCTCTTAAATGTATTAGTTTTATGCACATTAATGTGTGCAGTCTGCTGAAAAAAATCACCCTTGTCCAGGCTTGGACCGCCCATACAATGCCAGATGTGCTTGTTATCTCAGAATCCTGGCTACGGCACTCTATGCCAAATAGCGTGATTAATGTACCTAACTACAAGATCTTTAGATGCGATAGACAATCCAGAGGAGGTGGGGTCGCCATCTACATCAAAGATAGATTTGTGGCATCAACACTTAATTCTAACTCACTGGTAGTGGGATTTGAGTGCCTGGACATAAAAATCGACTTATCCCCATTGTTAGCACTCTGAGTCATAGGATGCTATAGACCACATCTGCTGGTACTCAGCTCTTGTCCTGTCTTACAACTATCTTGGACACTAGCCCCCTGGAAACAATTATCCTCGAGGATCTAAACTACGATTGGATGTCGGAAGCCGGTCACCCACTTAAATCTTTCTGCAACTCCCTTGGTTTCACCCTACTCAACGAAGAGCCCACCCATATCAACAAAAAGAATACAGCCAAAAGTACCCTTCTGGATGTTCTGCTTGTGAATAAACCCCATTCCTTCTCCCACATTGGAACCTTTGATGCAGATATTAGTGACCATTGACTAATAGCTGGAGTTTGGGCAGCCAACAAAGTGCTAACTACGGCCAAATTCTCCACCAAAAGGTCAATCAGGTCATTCGACCCAAAGGCATACCTACTTGACCTAAAAAACTCCCCCTTGTGGCAGAGTTTTTACCTTGCTAAAACAGTGGAAACTGCATATTCCTATACTACATGAAATCATTACCTACGCCATGAATCTACATGCGCCTCTGTCAAAAATATGCATAAAGGCTAGGAAATGCCGTTGGTTCACTCAAGATCTCAAGGCTGCACTACTGTCCAGGGATAAACTCTGGAAAACTGCCTGCAAATCTCAAAAAAAGGAAGACTGGCGCCTCTTTAGAACAGCCAGAAATCGCTGCACCAAACTGATTAGGGAAGCTAAAGCCTACTATTACCAAGCAGAACTAGATACTGCAGCCAATTGTCCCTCCAAATTCTGGGCCACAATCAGAGAACTGGTGGGAGCCACATCACAAAATATGCTCTCTACAAAAATTACCTCTGACAATACAGTAATCAATGACAAAAAAGACATACTGCAGGCATTCAACACGCACCTCGCCACAGCAGGCTTAGCCTTCGATAACTTGCCTTCATGTAGCCTGCGCACTCAACCTGGCATGACCCCACCAAATGTTGGCTCCGTTAGTCAACATTTCTCATTCTCATCGGTTTCTCTCAAGGAAGTGGAAGACTTGATTCTCCATCTGGATACTAAGAAAAGTGCCGGCGCAGATGCACTTGAACCATACTTCCTAAAGATAGCATGCCACATATTGGCAGTGCCTGTTATTCAACCTGTCCCTAACACAAGGTACCCTCCCTCAAATATGGAAGATCGCACACGTTATCCCGCTATTTAAATCTGGAGACCCTTGTGAACTTAATAACTATAGGCCAATTTGTCTCCTACCCACACTCTGGAAGCTACTGGAAAAAATAGTAAATGGCCAACTAAGATCCCTCATCGACAGAGAAAAATTACTATACCCCCTTCAATCCGGATTCAGAGCCAACCACAGTACAGTCTCGGCATTAGCTAAAGTAACCAACTACTGACAAATGGAGTTGGAGCATAAAAAGTCAGTATGTGCTGTGTTTCTTGACCTCAGCAAAGCATTCGACACAGTCGACCATGACCTGCTCCTCGACTCGCTAAAAACACTAGGACTGGATGCTACTTCTCTAAACTGGTTCTCTGAATATCTGACAGACAGATACCAGCAGGTGAAAGCAGATGGTGAACTATCTGCCCTAAAACTCTTATAAAGAGGTGTCCCTCAGGGATCCATATTAGGTCCCCTCCTCTTCGCAGTGTATATCAACAACATTGATGAGGGACTCAAAGATGCAAGTATTCACTTATTCGTGGATGACACAGTGCTGCACCTGAGTCGTCCCACACCAAAAGAAGCTTGTACTGACCTACAAAAAGATTTCAACCTCCTGCAACTCCAACTAATCAATAAAAAACTGCTATTAAACGCTAAGAAAACTAAAGCCATGTTGTTTCCCCGCCAAACCACACAAGCGCTACTGACTCCCTCCCCCCAATAACCACGATGCTGGGAGAGTGCTTAGAGTACGTTCTGAAATTCAGATATCTTGGGGTCTGGATCGACTGTAAACGCTCCTTCACTGACCACCTGGAAAACTTGCTGAAAAAATTAAGGCAAAGACTTGGCTTTTTTTACAGGATAAGAAGACTTCTTACAGCAGACGCAAAGAAACGACTAGTCCAAGCCACGTTCCTGTCCTTAACTGACTATGCAGTCTTCATATGCAGTAGCTGTGCAGCTTCCTATCTTGAAAAATTGGATACGCTCTACCACAGAGTTACACGCTTCATCACTGACCTCCCCTTCTCTACCCATCATTGCGCACTATATGCCGCCATGGGCTGGACCTCACTTCACTAGAGGTGCAACTTTAATGCAGCACTCTGGACACTTAGGCCTGGATATTCAAACTGCACCAGGCTGTGGTGCAAGCCTGGGTGCAGCTCAACTTTGTTGTGCTGGGGTGTGGCCTGGGCGATATTTAGCGGAGCTGCATATGCGCAGCAGCTTTGAATTCGCACCTGGCCACCCACCGTGCATGGCGCAGGCACTGTGCTGCGCAAGTGGCCAGAGTGGATCATGGAGATGCTCTAGCATCAGGATTTGTGCGTCACACTTTTCCCTTTTGAATATCATGCTGGGGCTCATCAGTGGGTTGTGCTGTTGTGCCATGCGCAACCCTTTTGAATATCTGGGTCTTAGAGTGCTCAGTGGCAAACTCCCTCAATACATTGTCGACTGTATGTCTCTGATTGTGCCCAGGAATTATTCCCTTAGAAGCTGCTCACAACTCCTGCTAAATATACCCAGGGCACTCACACGAGTCAGGAGAGCCGCCTTTGGATTCTCACTCCCATCATTATGGAATAAAACCCAAAAAATACTTAAGTTGAAAACCACAGTAAGTACCCTTTTGTTCAAAAGGCTTTACTGTGATGACATTACAGAAATTTGCAACTGCTTTACTAGACACTAACTAACCTCCATCCTTCAAACAGCTGCCCACAAACGGCGGCCCCCAGCTGAAATGTGTGCCTCTGCCTCTAGCATGCCCACCAACAGATCCACAGGATTTATTGCCAAAATCCCATACCTTATTCTTTGATGCTCTGAACAGCTGCAGCCTGATTCTAGCACATGCTACCGCACTTGGGGATAATTATCGTCTTTCACCCCCCAAAATATTCGGTCCCTCATCCATCCAACACCTCCCTCTGCTCCAACCTCCAGGACCCTCCCAGTTAAGCCCCTGCTACTATATTCCTTCTCTTGCACTTAGTACAACGGCAGCTTTCTCCTCCATAAGTCACCCGCGTTTTGGGGCAAAAATCACTTTATTGCCTTTCATATGGTCTTCCGCCCTCCCAATCCCTCACTCTGCTCTAACAATTGGGTCCTCTTCACTGGCGCCCCTATTCCCCACTTCTCCCTACATTATGCACTTGATATCTTCTATCTGGTATGCCTACCCTCGCCCTAAAATTTCCCACTACAAAATGCACAGTTTTTGGGCTTGGATCCAGCACAAGTTCATTATTCACGACTCCTTGTAGTTCTATGTTCAATGTATATTACCTGTAAATGTGCATTTTTGCTATAATAGCAGCTATTTTTACTGTGTACTATTGTAACTTGTCTTTCTGTATTATTACTGTAGGACCACAGGTCCACCTTTTAAATGAGCTTGCTCAATGGTACCCGCCTGGATAAATAAAGATATTGATTGATTGATTGATTGATTGATTACAGGAAAACATTTTAATGCTGCAATGAGTCTCATCAATCATGGTCTGATTTTCTACCTCTAGTAGGCTTACAGAAGTGTTGCAGTGTCTGAAAAACAGTGCAGGTGTTTTACCAACAACAGAAGAAAGTCCTTGTTGCAGTGTGGTTACACTCGCATGATGATGCCTTGCAGACTTCAGTCAGTGGCTTGATGGAGAAGGATGACCAAGATGAATCTATCAAGAAGAGAGTTTTGAGGAGGTACAGGAGGAGATTCTGTTTATCACATTGGTGGCAATGAATCGTCAGTCAGTACGGTGCTGGAAGTGGTATCCAAGCCAATGTTGTTTCATACTTGATGTAATTGTGAGAAGGAGGAGGACATAGCTGAAGTGGCCCAGGAAGTACAGAGGAGGTAGAGGTGGTTCTCTTTATCACAACTGGCTGCCTACTACATACCGATACCACTGGTGGTGGAAGTGCTGTACCATGCTGTTTCAGCCTGTATTAGAGGAGGATCCAAGGCATCTACAGTGCACACAAGAGATAGGAGGAGAAGGGTGAGGTGTTGAAGTCACTGCTGCACGGCTGCGGTGTTTCTTGCTGGCTAAAGCGGGTGTTCTGTTCAGTAACTTGTAAGTGGCATAGTGCATTGTTTACAGCTGTTCAATTTGATGCAACTAAGAAGCAGCACTAATTAATAGTTGATGTATATCTTAGCACTGAATGTGATACATTATTATTAATTTGACATCCAGGAGTACATGGTTGTGGATGGGTGGGGACGTGGAGGGAGAAGGAGAAAATAAATAGTTGAGTTCATTTTTCTTTCATGTCCTCCATGAAGCATCCCTCACAGTCTGTAATACTGGAAGTGTCACCATATGGGATCTCCCTCTCCATCACTGCTTCATCCAGTTCAGTGTTGTGAGATAATAATGAAGTATGTCCCGGTCTGCCTAAAGCACTTTCTTCCTCATTATCATCATCACTGTCAATTGGTGCTGTGTTTTGCCAACTCAAACCAGGCAGCTATTTACTCACTCACACTCACATACACACAATAACAATACAATAAGTACAGCAAGCCAAAGCTTTATTATAACAAAATATAATACAAAAGGTTATACATCACCGATTTAATAAAGCAACATCCAAGCCCTCTTCCAATGGCTGGGAAGCCCCCTTGTCAGCCTGGCTAGGAGTCTCTAACCGGAACTGGCCCCCAGCGATGCGTCCACCCTGCAGGAGGGCTTCTAACCAGGCATTGAGAAAGCTACATTTATATTTTATTTATGCTAAAAATAACGTGCAGCCCTCATAGTGTTGTTTTCCCATTTTAGAAGCTGGCGGGTCCCAGGATCATAAATTCACACCACAAGGACTGCTCAGAATTTTTACACCTGCTAGGTCACTGTGCTCCAAACACTGGCCGGTGCCTAGAACACTATGAGGCTAAGCAGGAGTTTAAACAAAACTACAAAAACAGGTTGCCTGATAATATGCGACCTTTAAGTCAGCAAAATACACTGTCTGAAGCAAAACATAATAATGAGGCTATTTAAAGAGCAAAACACCAATTAAATGAAGCATGTAAAATGGAGTCACACAATACAAAATGGAGTATAAAATGACATATATTACATGAAATAGCATACAAAATGGAGTGACAATAATCAACATATTATACTATTACTACATTTGGTTCTTTGATTATTGTAAATACGATTTGTATGATATTGGTACCATAGCAAAATTACTACGAATATAACATGATAAGTAACAAGTCTGAATAAGCAAGATAATTGTCACTACAGCAATGATTATGATAGGCTGTATTAGAATATTTAACACTTTTGTAATTGATGGAGACCATTCTGTAAAAATATTCCACCAATAATGAGTAGTCTCTTGTTGAATTTTGGAACTTAAATTAATTATTTTATTTTTAACTATTGTAGTTTGCACCTGTCTTTGCACTAATGATTTATTTTTTATTGCCAAATGAGTCTGCATTACATCTGTTTTTTGAATTATTTGTTTAATTTTATTTAACGAGATATTTAATTTTGATTGATTTAAAATATTGGGCTGCCAATACAAAATAAGCTTTTGCTCATTATTAGGGACCTGTGCATTTTACTGTGGTGGATGACATTACAATTCAATGATTACTAGGAATCCATGATTTGAACACGGTCCTCCACACATATTTATTATTATTCATTAAATTACTCTGGGCCTTATTTCTTTGCATTATAGAATACATATGTCGCATTGTGCATTTTGTCCAATTAATAAATCGTGAAATATTTTTTGCTACTCCCATTTCCCATACCTGTGAAGCATTAAATAACTGCAAGAACTCAAAATTATAATTTAAAGTTAATTTTTGGGATAAGAAAACAGTTGGCATCCATTGAGCTTGTAAGTTAATTAAGCTAAATACATTAATTCCTACTGCCTGAAGCCTGTTAGTCAGTGTTTTTATATTAACACTATTTAAAATTTTTATGCCTGCCCCTGCTCCACCTAATAGCGTATTATAGCAAGCTCTTTTATATTTGCATTTTTTACTAAACATAAACGTTATGTTAAAATGGATTACATTTGTTTGATACCACTGCGCTACTGATGTACATGTGGATGGAACCTTAACTATACTATTATTGCTAATTACAGGATGATTTTTTAACACTGTAATGTGATTTGCCCAAGTAGTTTTATTAGTTATTGCAGTAGCATTTATGCAGAATAACGTGTCTATGTCAATTAAAGTAATACTTGCATTGAAAATGTCTGTTTGATTTATGCAGCAATTAAGTCTATGTTGTACAGTCACCATGCAACTATTTGGTAAGTTGCAGCATTTAATAGCAGTCTTATTTTGCAAAGAGATTTTATTTGTTTCGTAGGCATATTGTCCTGAGCCACCAGTTGTCATCCAGAGATTGACCCCTGGTGAAAATGTCATGTTTAGTACCACACACTTCTGTCCGGATGGGCAGCTAAAGTTTCCCTGGGTTTTATTTTTGGTATCATTTTTTCAACTCCAGGTTTCTTTACAACCAGTGTCATTACAGTTAACCCTTTGAATTTTTTTTCCAGGGGTAACTAGCTCTGCCAAATGGACCATAAGACACACCAGCATTCCTTTTAAAATCCATTGCTGGACCTAGAAAGACACAAATTTTATTATTTTTGAAGATAACATTTATGTGCAGGCACGTATTTCCATTTTTTTTTCCCCTGATCTGATAATTAACACTGTGTTGTCTCGTCCGGTGGCTGTTACCTCAGCTGGTTCAGGAGGGCCATTTGGGTTTGTAACCCATATTTTGGCACCATTGTTAAAACCTCCTGTAGATTGAAAACCTTTATTTTCCCTTGCTGTTAAGAGTGTGGGGGCTTGTCCCTTTATAGGGGTCACTTTGTTAACTGGAATAATTAACAATTGAGCCACTCTGTCATACTGTTGAATCAACAGATTTTGTTCTCTACTATTTAACAAAATTACTTTTACTTTTTTTTGGTAATTACAATCAATCACCCCTCCCAAAATTTGTATTCCCTTGAGGGCTAGTTCTGATTTAGGTGCTATTCAACCAAAATGTCTCGGTGGAATTTGTATTCCAATACCAGTTTTTATTACTTGAATGTTTCTGCTGTTTATTCTGTATTTTTGAAGGGCATGTAAATCAAGTCCAGCAGCTTCTGGGGTTGCCCTGCAAGGAGACAGAGCTCCTGGTGTAATTTTTCAATATAACACTGTTTTTGTAGTTGAGTAAGCCTGCACTTGCAAATTAGGAGTTATTATTTGCATTAAGGGGGTCTCAGATTCTCCAATTGGTCTATTATTTAAAATCTGTAATGCTTTATGCAAATTTTTTCATTTTTGTAGGCTCTCCCCCCCCCCCAATTGTCCTTTCACAATATGTGCCCATGTTGGCATATAGGACACTGAGCAATAACAGTTTTAACCAAATTCAATGTTAGGGGTACACCCCTACTATATGCCCACCTGTAAGTGGCTTTCTCTCCCAAATGTCTACATTTTTGATGTGCCCATTTTGCCAGCCCTGATAACTGCTGACTTTGAGTTTCTTCAATATCCACTGGAAGAATTTTAGCTTTTTTATCTGCAATAGAATTATACCATTGTTCTAGTGTATCTGAAGCACAATGAGCATCAACAAGAAATACAGTGGTCTGAGTATTTTGCACCATAGTCCATATTTCCTGCCACAGTTCTTTTCCCCATATTTTTTTCGAATAAATTTTCCACTCATTCTTAGCCCAAATGGGCATCCAGGTTGTTAAACCATTGGCTACAGACCATGAATTAGTATAAATATGACATGTACCTTGCAACCTTTGTGGGTATTACACTGGAAGGGAGGAAGGGTAGCTTACCCCTTCCCTCCAAGCTCCTACTGGTGGAAGACACAGCTCGAGTGCAAGAGACAGCTCGAATACTGTAGCAATAAAAGGTTAGCTGTGAAACACAGACAAACAACAAAAAAACAAACACATCAGTTTAAAAATAAAACAAGATTATTTTTATAGGATAAAAACCAAGCGTCCCTGGGTTCCCTTATCCTAAGCATGACAAAATGTCCAGATTGATGGTAATACCGTACGTACGTATTTCTGTAGATGGTAAACTCTCAAAAACAGCTGTAATAGTCCTTTTTTCAAAATTGTAAAAGTTTGTTCCTCTTTACTTAGAATACTAGTTTTGCAATAAAAGTCAAATTACATGGTTCACTCTTGGTGTGCCTTCATGAAAACATACATTTGTGTGAAAAGTTGTGCTTTAGGCATGGAATACACATCAAGTTTGAACTGGTAGTAACATAAAATATTGAAACACAAGAAGGTCAAATAACGTGCAAAAGGTCACAGTGTGCATGCAGGGTCATTCAAACCCAGCCATTCCTGTAGTGTCCTTGAACACCACCAATATTAAATATTTTAAATAACAATAGAGTACATGATGAAACTGCTGGCCAAGACAGTACACACACATACACATACACAAAAAGAAATACTTAACACAAAATAAGACTGACATTGTTTCACACCAATTTGCTGAGGTAATGCCCATAGTTCCATTAGAAAACTGTACGTGATTTAGATATATGTGCTGCCTCCTGCCTGTCTTGTAACACTGACAATTTTTAAACCAACACATTTATACATATTGCCATGCCAAATTTTTTCAGAACAAAACACTGTTTAAACACATCATCTGTAAGTGAACACATCTCGTATAACATGATTACACCTTTTGGCACATAACTAAAATATGGCACTCTGCCATTTTGCAAAAGTTTCTGGTTTAACTAGAAGTATGATAAAGCCATTTATAGCTGTTAACACATTACATTTTACCTAGCAGTGGCTTGCAGCGTTGCTTGCAAACTACAACTCTTTCTGCACATTGCAATCTATATGGCGTCATAACTCTTCACCATCAACGCTACCTGCTCCAAGCAACAACTACAAACAAAAGTTTTTCACTGATCCTATCTAGGCAGCACAAATGTTTCATTAAAAATAAAGCCAATTAAAACAGTCAGCTATGAGGCAAAGAAGCTTCTTCTCTCTTTTTTTTTTTCTGTAACATGTTGTGCACTGAAGGCAGTCAATCCTATCTACGCAACCTTGACAATAGAACATAATTACAGAACACAGATATAAGCTAGAAAATATGCGTGAGAAAGGCAGAGCATTACCTTGTTTAGTATCGTGTACAGAAATAAAACAGACAGACATAAAACAACTTTGAAAAAAAAAATTCAGACTTACCCGGTGCCAAGGTATTTTTCTTCTTTTTTCCGATATACTAGTCTAAGTAAGAAAACTGACTGCAGGATCTTCATGATAATTTCAAGCTGCAGCTATTAACTCTTTCAAAGGTTTAACCCTTTCAAGGTTTTCTTTTTGGCCATTTTAGTAACCTGCCAAACCAAGTCTTTTCCAGAGCTCTGGTTTGCAGTTTAAAAACAAAACAAACAAAAATTTCTAACAGTACTAGGCTGAGATCCATCTGGTAGAGGTCCCAGTACTTGGGTTTAGGATCAAATGTTTCAGCCTCTATAGGAGGCAAGGGAACTTGAAATTGATACAGAAAAACTTGAAACTACACAGATAGGCAACATGGGGGGATTTTCAAATCATCCGTCTGTAGTCACCTACTGTGCGTACATCCACAGTAGTTTCTTTTTCTTTTCTAGATGTTGCTTATCTAACTTTACTTAACCAGCCGCTGCTTTTCTCCTAAAGCAGCCTGAACTATGAAAGCCATCATTGGCTCTAACAGTATATACTTGCAGCAAGCACAAATTACAAGTACAAGGGCAGTTGCCCTTGCTTGTTTGACCTTAATACACCTTTAAAAAAAGAACTCATCCTTTTCCTAAAATAGACATTTTATTTTCGAATCCTGCCGACTACGCCAAAAATGTTTTGCCAACTCAAACCAGGCAGCTATTTACTCACTCACACTCACATACACACAATAACAATACAATAAGTACAGCAAGCCAAAGCTTTATTATAACAAAATATAATACAAAAGGTTATACATCACCGATTCAATAAAGCATCATCCAAGCCCTCTTCCAATGGCTGGGAAGCCCCCTTGTCAGCCTGGCTAGGAGTCTCTCGAACCGGGAACTGGCCCCACAGCGATGCGTCCACCCTGCAGGAGAGGCTTCTAACCAGGCATTGAGAAAGCTACATTTATATCTTATTCTATGCTAAAAATAACCGTGCAGCCCTCATAGTGTTGTTTTCCCACATTCTAGAAGCTGGCGGGCTCCCAGGATGTGCAAATTCACACACAAGGACTGCTCAGAATTCCCTACACCTGCTAGGTCACTGTGCTCCAAACACTGGCAGGTGCTAGAACACTATGAGCTAAGCAGGAGTTTAAACAAAACTACAAAAACAGGTTGCCTGATAATATGCGACCTTCAAGTCAGCAAAATACACTGTCTGAAGCAAAACATAATAATGAGGCTATCTAAAGAGCAAAACACCAATTAAATGAAGCAGCATGTAAAATGGAGTCACACAATACAAAATGGAGTATAAAATGACATACATTACATGAAATAGCATACAAAATGGAGTGACAATAATCAACATATTATACTATCACTACATGCTGTTACCATGGACATTACTCTTTTTGAGGGTATGTGAGCCTCATTCATTTTGATAAATGTCAGCATGCCAACATTTTTAGGTCATAGATTTGTGCACCTGTCATGCACAATGGCACCTGCTGAACTGAACACCCCCTCAACACTGACACTGGAGGATGGGCAGCTAAGATATTTTGGGGCACCCACTGTTAGTGCTGGCCAGTCATTGATCTTAGTGCCCCAGTATAGTAGTGGCTCATCTCCAATGGTGAGCTACTTTGTATCTGCAAAATATGCATCTACCACGCGTTTTGCCAGTCAAAGACATGCAACATGATCCTCTTCCTCCTCCTCCTTAGTTTCCTCCATGTCTGTGTCTCCCACCTGACTGAGGGCAGTCCAAATGGGATTCAGCATAGGTTCCATTACCTTGCATTGCTTTTCTGCAGTTTGACACCCTGGCTGAGATGAAGAAATGTGGGTAGCAGTAACATGGATTGCTGTGCAGTACCATCATCTTTCTTTGCCCCCTGTGCCCGTAGTAGCAACTGTGCACCACTTACACTCTGAATGAGTAGTTCTGTCAGTCTCTACAACTCATGTTGCCCACCTTGTAATATGACTGCCAGCCCACATTTATAACGTGGGTCGAGCACTGTTGCAATTCCAAACTCCTTAGACTGCATAATATACATTATGTGGGTGCTGGAATATAATGTGGACAGCATATGTTCCATTAATGAGCAAATTTCTCTGTCACCACCTGCCTCCAGCGGTTGCTGCATGTTCAGCAGTGTCTGCATCAGCACCCGTAGCAGAGGAATGGACTCACTGATGCAGGCAGCGTCCCCACTCACTGCTTGTGTTGCATTCTCGAAGGGCCTCAGAATTGAGATGAACCCATCCTTTAGGTGCCACTGATCTGTTGTGAGACACATGGATGCCTCACTGTTGTCACGACTCGCGTGAATTAGTAGATACTCAGATATAACCTTGTACTGCTGGTATAGATGCTCCACAATGTACAAGGTGGAGTTCCACTGGGTGACAATGTCAAACTTTAAATGGTGTTGAGGCAGCTTGTTCTTTATCTGCAGATCACGGAGATGGTCACGTGCTTTTGCTGAACATGCAAAGTGGGCACAGATGCATCGGGCAAGAGCCAAAACTTCTTTTATATCCTGATGGTTAAGGAAAGCCTGCACCACAAGGTTATGGCAATGTGCCAGGCATGGCACCCCGACAAATTCCCCATCAGTGATGCATTTCCACACATTTGAGCCATTATCACTGGCTATGAATCCAGCTTTCAGTGCATGGCGGAGAAGCCACTGATCAATCTTGGTTAGTACAACTTCCAGCATCTTTTCTCCAGTGTGTGACCTGGGGATACTCTTCATAGTCAGTGTTGCATGCTGTCTTACACCAGACCTGTTGCTACCACCACAGTTTGTCCTAGTGAAATTCTCGCCTCTCCCTCAATCAGCTGCTACCCCAGTTACCTGTGCCAAGTGTGCTGTAATGTACAGGTAAGAGCTACCAGATGTTTTTCCACTGGTCCACATATCCCTGCTCAGATGGACATACTGTGCTGAGGAATGCTGCAGGGCATGATGCAACTTGTCACATACAGTACTGTACAGTTCAGGGATGGCACGCTTTGAAGAGTATTTACGTGATGGCACCTGCCATTTTGGCAAGGCAAGGGCCACAAACCACCTAAATCCCACATTCTCTACAAAGGAGTATGGCAACAAATCCAGAGCAATCATTTCTGCACATGTTGCATTCAACTTCCGCACTGTACCATGATTAGGCAGGAATTTTGTTTACCTATCCAAAATGGAAGACAGCGTCGGCTGAACTTTACTTGATACTGCTGCCATCAGTGATGCACCTGGTGGTGTGCCAAACAGCTTGCCTCATTATTGTGCCAGTAAGGGGGTGCTCCTTGCATGGGGACTTCCAATGGTACTCATCGCCTATGGCGATGCCTGACACACCTCAGCGGCTTTTTGTTTTTTCATAACTAGTGGGGTAGCAATCACATTTGGGTTGGGGTGGTACTCTGGATGCTAGTATCATTACTTTGCCCACTTCAAGAATCCACCTCATCCAGTACAACAACGATGTCCTCCTCCTCACCTGTACCTCCATGTCCCTGTAGTGGTGCTTTGTGTATTTTGCTTACATTGCCCTCTGATTGGGATGTACCAGAACCACTGGCATTGGCTGCCTTCTGGTGTTGATGTCACTAAATTGGGTGCCTATTTTTAAGGTGTGTGCATGTGTGTTGTCCACCTGTGCTAAGATGACTCCTCTTCTTACCCCAACTTACTCGGATTTGACACAGTTGGCAAATTGCTACTGTCTCACCAGATGGGTCCAGTACATAAAAATCCCACACTAGGGATTTATGGGGGCTTGTATTTTACTTGGTTCCAAGATGACTGTGATTGTGATAACAAAGAAGAAGATTTGCTCTCTGTTCTGTTGTGGGGTGGCTGGAGCAATGTAGAAAAAGTGGGAGAAACAGTGGTTGGGGTGATCTTCTCCTTGGTGGTTTTAGCAGTTAAGGCAACAGGAAATACACGCTCTGTAACACCCTGTTTGGCCCTTTTCTTTTCTGGCTCCCATGAGGGATCCGTATCGTCTGACACATAATCATCATTCACATCATAGTCTGGAAAAAAGCTGACAATCTCATCAGCCTCAGCAGGTCTGTCTGCCTCAGTAGCAAGTGCCACAGGTTGTGCAACACGCACCTCCTCTTCATGACTGCTGTCCTCATGTTGCTCCACATGTACCCCCACCTCACCCTCACTCACTGGACATGGACACACATTATCTGGCTCTGCCTCCAACCTACCGTCACCAACAGCACCACTTTCAAATTGCACTTCAGCACCAAGAGCCTCCAAGCCCATAGTTGTTTGTTTTCTGGTCATGCTGCTGCTTCCTCTCACCGTGTCACTTGACATTGAGACATCTGTCAACATGTCTGCCACAGATTCTGCAGAGAAAAACTTAATGGCAAGAAAGCCAACACCAGGTCTATATACTTTGTTACTACCACTACTGTCTGCCACAGAGTCATCTGAATGCTGCCCCTGTGCTCTCACAGACATGTTTCTGGTTCCTGCACCACTATTAGGATTAGTATTAGGAACCACAAATTGGGAAATGTTCATTGTGGCTGCTCCATGGCCTTTCCCTTTAGTTGTCCTTTTCTTCCCAGTCATTCTTCAGCACATGCAGGGACACAACAATCACTTGGCTTAAATCGCTGTCGGAAGAACAGTGATTTTTTTCCTAAATACAGGTGTGTACACAGTCACACAACAATCACTCAGGTTAAATCGCTGCCTGGAGAACAGTGATTTTTTTTCCCTAAATACAGGTGTGTATGCAGGGACACAACAATCACTCGGCTTAAATCGCTGTCTGAAGAACAGTGATTTTTTTTCCTAAATACAGCTGTGTACGCAGGGACACAACAATCACTCTGCTTAAATCGCTGTCTGGAGAACAGTGATTTTTTTTCCTAAATACAGGTGTATATGCAAGGACACAACAATCACTCGGCTTAAATCGCTGTCTGGAGAACCATGATTTTTTCCTAAATACAGCTGTGCACGAAGTCACACAAAAATAACTCGGGTTAAATCACAGTCAGGAGGACAGTGATTTTTTTTCTTAAGAAAAGACAGGGCACTTCCCATCTGATTTTGTTAAGAAGAAAACTGTGCTTTGTAAACTGCTACTACCATCCCCCGGCCCACACAAGCCACCAAAGTACAACTTCTAACAGAAAACTAAATACTGCAAATAAACAATACAGGTTGGAGAAAAGCAACACAAAAATCACTGTGTGTGCAAAAAGCACTCCCAGTAACAGTTCTGAAGCAATTTGACAAACAAAATGCTCATTTCTATAATGTTTTTAGATTTGACTCTAAGCTGCAGCACAAACTCTGCTCTCTAAGTCTCTCTCAAACTCATTGCACTCACAGAACGAGAAAACTAGCTTCTCATTGACTTTTCAACAACATGTGACCTCATATCCCATGGTTCATTGCAAACTTCAACTCTAACGCTGAACTTCGATGGCAAAGTTCAAGCTTCATGGAACTGGGACACCTGTATCATTGAGTGTAACAGGAATTGAAGTTTTTGATTTTGAAATTTCATGAATCCATCCAAAATGCTTTGAAGTGGGACTTCACAGGGCGGAAAACTTTGCAGAATAGTCAAAATCTGCAAAATTTTACGCAAAGCGAATTTTAACAACATTGGCACACCTCTAGCTGTAGGTCTGTAGGGCAATACTCCATCGAAGTAGGCATGCATTTGTTTTGCCCATCTGATTTAACCACAGTAGGGGGTTGTGATCTGTCTGTACCTCGAAGTGTCTCCCATACAGGTATGGCTCTAATTTTTTCAGGACCCATACCAGCACAAGGCATTCCTTTTCAACCGTGGAGTATGCCTGCTCCTGGGGAAGTAACTTCTTGCTCAGGTACATTATTGAGTGGTCTTTTCCCTGATTAGACAGCTGACTGAGGACTGCTTCAATCCCCACATCTGAGGCATCTGTCTGGATTACAAATTGCCTAGTGTAATCTGAACTGGCTAACAAAGGGGCACTGCAAAGTGCCTCTTTTAGCCAAGCAAAGGCTCGTTCACAGGCTGGCTCCCACTTTACTCTTTTGAGCTATCTTTTCTTCAGCAAGCTAGACAGGGGAGCCACCAGGGTACTATAACTGGGCCCAAACTTTTGGTAGTACCTTGCAATCCCTAGGAAACTCCTAATCTGCTTCTGGGTTTCTGGCATGGGCCACATCTCTATTGCCTTAATCTTTGCTTGATTAGGATGAAGCTGCCCCAACCACACTACATGACCTAGGTATGCCACCACTGCCATAGCCACCCGGCCCTTTTTTTCAGCCTTTAAAGTGAATCCTGCCCTCTGTATCTTGCCCAACACATCCTTCAGATTGGACAGGTGTTCCTTCCAACTAGTACTGAAGATGGCAATATCATCCAAATAAGCCACTGCTTATTCATCAGTACCATGTAATACCTGGTTGACCAACCTTTGGAAGGTGGCAGCGACATTCTTCATTCCAAAAGCCATTACCTGAAATTTGAATAATCATACTGGAATGATGAAGGCCGACCGTTCTCTAGCTCTGGCAGTTAACTCCGCCTGCCAGCACCTTTTCATCAAGTCAATGGTGGAGCGGTATGTCACCCCCCCAACTTGTCCAGTAAGCAGTGTCAGTGGCTCAGTAGGTAGCACACTTGCCTCTGAGGCTGGGAGATCAGAAGACTGTGGGTTCTATCCCCACACCATGCACTTGGTTTAAATCCCAATACTGACTCTGTAGTGTAGTATGGGGGGGTGCTGCACTCTTGAGGTGCCATCTTTCGGATGAGACGTTAAACCGAGGTCCCATCTGCCTGTTCTGCTGGTAGTTCAATTGCATGTTAAAGATTCCATGGTACTTCTCGAAAACAGTAGGGGAAAATTTTATTAAGGAAAGCTGAACAATGTATTACACAAAGGAAAGAAATAACAACACAATGTCATGAGCAAAACTCAAGATAAACAGTAAGATAATGTCTTTTGAACCAATACAAAAATTCATCCAATTTTATCTTTCAAGAAAGGTACCTCCCTCCACCTATGCACCCATACTGTAGAAAACATATACTTTTGTTCATATAGACACTGTTTATAAATTTCAGCCTCAATAATAATAACCACCTGTTCAGGGTCTTGAAATAGTTGTTGCAGTACAAATTTACATCTTACTTGCCATAATATAAATTTTATAAAAGCAAGAATTAGGCGGACTATCCCTTTTTATATACCCATATCTTTTAAGCAAAACCCCCCAACAATTTCAGCATATGTGAGCTTTTTCCAATAATGGTTATTCCAGACCGTAGCTAATCTATCCCACAATTGTTTAACAAATCGAAAATCAATAAGAAAATGAAACATTGGCTCCTCCTGGGCAATACACCCTTCTCTTGGACACATTCGCTCTTCAGTTTTTTTATGTTTGGCATTGCCTTTTACAAACAGGTGACCATGTGCACATAACTAATTAATATCCCAAATCCTGGATGGAATACCAGGATCTTTAAGGGACTCTAAAATGAAGCCCCAATATTTAGGATCAACATCTTTAAATTGGACAACTAATGGACTAATAGTGCTATAAATTAATTTGTAATAAGCTGTAGGGTTAGGCAAGGAAAACTGTGAAAAATGTATTTTACATTGCTTTAATTTCCTTAGTGCAGGTCGAAAAAAACAACAGGCCATCTTCACTTGTGCCTTCAAAACTCCCTGTTCCTCCCATATTCTAAAAAGCAGCTGACTCCAAGATCTAGCAAAAATTGACCATATAGCCTGAATCAGCTTTGATAAATCTATCAGGTTAGAATAAAAGAACATACTATAAAAAAATACAGTAGGATTATGCAGATTTAAACCCCCTCTTTCTACTGTTAAATAAATAATCTCTCTTTTAATAGGATTTAATCAGCTACCCCATAGTAACTGAAAAACTAAACTTAAAAGGGAAGCTTCCATTGTCCAAGGTAAGAGATAGACAACACTAAGGAATAAAAATATTGGAAATAAAAAAGTTTTGATTATTACAACTGTTTTCTTTTTTGTCTGATTCCATGTTCCCCAAACCGTTACTTTAGTTGCCGCAAGATCTAGTTTCAGTTTCCAATTGTAAATACTATTATCCCCTCTCCCAAACCAAATACCCAAATACTTAAATGGTGCAGTAGATACCTGAATCCCATTCCATGAAGTATGCATATTAGTATCCTGCAAAGGGTAAACTATACTTTTCATTTTATTAAGGTGAGCCCCTGTTATGTTTGAATATTCAGTAATAAGGTCTAGGGCCCGTATACCTGAATTATAATCTGCAACCATTACACATATGTCATCAGCATAAGCTGTCACCCTGGCTTCTATACCACCCTCTTCTGGTTTAATACCGGTGATACAGGAGTCCTGTTGCAATGATCTTAATAATGGATCTAAACACAATACAAAAAGTAATGGATTAAGTGGACTACCTTGTCGCACTCCCCTAGAAATATTTATGTACGTACACAGATGACCATTTACTAATGGAATAGCTGTAGCAGCCCTATATAATAAAGAAATTCATTGTACAAAAAGAGATGGTATGCCATAATGTACTAATATAAGTGAAATCAACTCCTGAGGGACTTGATCGAAAGCTTTCTCCTGATCTAAAGACAGTACATATCCTTTTAATTGACCTGCCTTGCCTTGTTCAATAATTTCCCAAAGCAATAATAAGTTGTGCTTTACAGTACGCTCAGGAACTGTACAAGTTTGCGCTGTTGAAATAAGTATAGAGGCTATATTTAATAAACAGTGATGTAAAATTTTCATTAATATTTTATAATCAGTATTTAATAAGCTCAAGGATCTCCAATTATCAAGAATAATCCTATCCCCTTTTTTAAATATTAAAATCTGAATGGCAATACAGAAATGCATATCAACTTGTAAATCAGCCAAAACCTTATTGAAAACAGTCACAAAAATTTCTATCAGTATGTCACTAAAAGCTACGTAGAATTCTGATGGGAGCCCATCAATACCCGGTGCTTTGGATTTTTTAAGATGAGCAATGACTAACCCAATTTCTGCCTTAGTAATAGGCTTAGTAAGATTTTTTAGATGCCTAGAAGATATAATAGGAACTTCAATTTTATTTAAAAATTCAAATATTACCCCCTCATTAATAGGGAATGAGACATACATGGTAGATAAATAGTGAAATATCGTCCTCAAAATTGTTGGCCCATCTGATGTTATAAGACCATTAGTATCTAAAATAGATCCCATAAATTTGTCAAATGCTCTTTGAGAACAGCTTTTAAAGCATTGCCAAATCCAGCTTTCCCTGGAGAACAGATTCTATGCTCATTTAACAAAGCAGTGGCTCTAGAATATTGTAATTCCCTCATTGCAGTTTTAAGACTAAGAGCCTGAGAATTTAAACTAATATTCTGTGTATTAATAATAGAATATAACTTGCTTAGTTGCATTCTAAGTTTTAAGTATTCCTTAAATTAGCACTGTCTGGCTTTAGTAGAATATGATTGAAACAAAGATTTTAAACCTGTCTTAGTTATTTCCCACCAGGTACTAATATTCCCCATCATACATGCTACTGACGTTCTTGCCCTAAGAAACTCAAAAACCTGTGCTCTAATTTGATTTTCTTGTAAAACCATTGTATTCAGTTTCCAGTACCCACGGCCATATTGTGGCCCACTGTGGCCTCCTATACTAACAGATAAAATGGCATGGTCAGAGGTTTCTAATGGGATAATTGCTGCTGTTATTATACTAACTGATTTTTTTGTGAATAAAAAAATCAATCCGTGTAGATAATGCTCCCCTATAGTAAGTGTGACCACCCTCTTGGTGTAGTATTCTCAACGAATCTTGTAAATTACTTTGTTCGATAATCCCTTTTAAACAATTAGAATCACAGTAAAGCGTTTTCATTGCTGCCCCTCTATTTTTCCTATGTATTACACAATTAAAGTCCCCACCCCATAAAAGTTGTTTGGTTGTAATTAAATATGGCCTAATTTATTGATATAAACTAATCCTATCTTTCTTTGTAAGAGGGGCATAAATATTTTTTTTTAACTTGTCTTTTTATTTTTAGGTATCATAGACATGGTATATATTTTGTCAGATACAGATAGGTACATTCCTTGTTCTGAAGACAGTAGGGAAACAAAGTATAGCAAGCCTCTTTATCATCATAACAATTTTTATATCTTCTCCGAACCCTAATACTGTATCTAATTTCTTCCTATCTGTTTCCTTCCTTGATCCGTTCTATACTATCCCTAGGTTCCAAGATTTTATTCCCCTTCCTTTAGTCTGTCCTCTTCCTTCATGTTCTTGCTTTGTTGCTTCCCTCTTTCTCTCACTCTATTTCAACACTATATCCTTTAAAATTACCCTTTTTTATACCATGTCTGTACTTCTCATATTCCATCTTATATATCTTAAAGATACCCTTTTATCTAAATACTAATCTTTACCTTCCATTTCCATAACATTATGCAGGATGTGTCCCCAGGCGATTCATATTTCACCAACCCACCTTTGGAATACCCCCCCATTTCTTCCACCCCTCCAGCTCACCTCTTACTCATCTTTCTCCTATTTTGATATCCTACATCTTCCTGTCCCCGTTTCTCTTCACCTAACTTCCCTTTCTATGTTAAGTATTGCTCTAATACCGTCCTTTGTGTGGTTTCTCGAATATATTTATAATGGGGTAACCATCTGTCATTAAACCTTTCCGTCCTTAATTGCACTTTTGCTCCTATACTTTCTAATTGCTTAATCCTTTCCATGTTATGTTTCCAAATCTCCACTGATAGAGAGGACCGCGTAAGCCATCTCTGTGTAATTGCCTTTGCTGCTGCCGCCACACAGATGTAGAACAAATATTTGTAGTCTTTCCTTGACAGATCTACTGGGGGAAGGCCCAAGACCAGATTTTCAAACTGAAGAAGAAGGTGCAAATCAAACATTCTCATTAGAATTTCCTTTATGTCTGCCCAGTATTTTATTAATACTGGACACCCCCAGAATATATGAAAGTGTGAGCCTATTCCCCCACAACCTCTCCAGCATTTATCTGAATTCTGTCTCCCGTAATGTTTAGTTAATGTTGGAACTCTGAAGAATCTAACATTTACTTTCCATCTAAATTCTCTCCAGTTTTGTAGACTGGTTCTCTGCGCCCTCCCAGATCCTTTCCCATCTTTCTGGTTGAATCCCGTAACCTATCTCCTTTTCCCATCTTGCTTGTATGTTTATTCTGTACTCCCTGCCCTCCCCTTGATATAATAAAGCATACATTTGAGCTACTATCCTTTTTGTATCCTTCGACAACATTTTGTTTTGTATCAGAGCTATCTCCTCCGTTAGGGGACGAGTCACCTCCGCTACTCCTATCTCCTCCATTATAATATTTCTACATTGGAAATATTTGAATAATTCCTTCTGAGATAACTGAAATTCTTGCTGTAAACTCAGGAAAGACTTCACCCCATCCCCTCCACTATCTGGGTCAGCATTCGTATACCTTTTTTGACTCAGCTCTCCAGGGAAATAAAACCCTTCATACCCACTATAGCTGGTATATATTCCAACAGGATTTTCTGCCATACCGGAGCTGTCCCTCCCCACCTCTGTCTGATCTGGAGCCAGACTCTAAGAGTTTGTCTCGTCCAACAATTCCTGACCTCGGTCAGGTTTGTGTCCCTTATGGTCCATGGGAGAACTTGCACCGGCAGGCTTATATGGGCCCTCTTTTCCATTTCCACCCAGTCTGGGGGTTCGTCCTGCATCAAGAGTTTCAGGAGCGGAATCATTTGGGCTGCACAGAAGTAAGTCCGTAAATGTGGCATCCTCACTCCCCCTTCTTTTCTGGGTATTGACAACAATTGTTGCCTAATTTGAGGCTTTTTCCCCGCCCAGATAAACTTGGCTAATTCTTTCTCTAAGTCCTTCCAGTCTTTACTGGGTATGTCTATCGGAAGGGTACTGAAGAGAAACAACCAGCGAGGTAAGATGTTCATCCTAGCGTGTCTATTTTTTGAGTAAGCCTCAACGGTCATAATTTCCACCTCCCAAAGTCCTTCTGGATCTGTGCTTTTATTTCCCATGATTTATTTTATACAAATCCTTCATATCATATGGGATTTTAATTTCCAAATATCTTATTGGCTTTTTAGTGCATTTAAATTATATACTTTTTTTAGATCTTGATCCCATTCTCCTGAGATTATTCTCATTTCTGTTTTCTCTTGGTTTATTTTATATCCTGACATCTCACCAAATTTCTGTATCAGGGTTAAAAGATGAGGTATGGCCTGTTTTGGGTTTGACACATAAACTAGTGCGTCGTCCGCGTAAAGTGATATTTTATTTACTATCCCTTCTACCATAATACCCATTATTCTAGGATGTCTCCTTGTAGCTTGAGCCAAAGGTTCAATACTGATTGTGAATAATAACGGAGACAAGGGGCACCCTTGTCTAGTCCCTCTTTGTATCTGGATCTGCATGGAAACTACCCCCATTTACCTTCACCCTTGCCGTGGGTCTACTATACAATAACTTTATCCATTTCAAGAATTCATCCCCCAGACCCATCTCCCTCAAGACCGCAACCAGGAACTGCCAATTCAGGTGGTCAAATGCCTTTTCCGCATCTAGAAAAAATGGCTAATCCCTGGTCTTTAAATTCTCTAGCCCCTGTGATGACATTCAACAATCTCCGGATATTATCTGCTAGATGTCTCCCTGGAATAAAACCTGTTTGATCCGTATGGATTAATTTGGAAATTACCTTCTGTAGCCTATTAGCCAAAACTTTGGTCAGAATTTTGCAATCCTGATTAAAAAGGGAGATGAGTCTGTAGGAGGCACACCTATCCCTTGGCTTCCCTTCTTTTGGAATGACCGTAATGATCGCCGAGTACCATGTTGGGGTGGGCCTGCTCTTCCAAACAGTTATTAAAGACCTCTGTCAGGATAGGGGCAATAGTCCCACAGCATTTTATGTAAAATTCACTGCTAAACCCATCTGGCCCAGGTGCTTTCCCTTGTTTCAGTCCCTTAATTATCTGAATTACTTCTGTCTGAGTAATTTTAGCTCCTAACTCCATCCTATCTTCTCTGCTTAGTTTTTGCAGCTCAGGATCCTTAAAAAATGATCTACCTCTTCCTCCATCTGTTCTGAGATTATTGACTCTGTATTAATGTCTGGTAATAGTTCCTAAAGGCCTGCGCTATATCCACTGGTTTACTCCTTCTCTCTCTTGTTTTCTCATCTATTATGATACTTTTAATCATTCGGTTCGCCTCCTGTTGTTTTAGCCTTACCGCCAGGACATGAGCTGCCCTGCGCCCCACCTCTGAATATTTGTATCCCAGCCATCTTATCCATCTCTCTGCCTGTTTTTCTTCATATTCACTTAATTCCTTTTTGGCTAACTCCAATTGTTTTAATCTCTCCTCATCTTTTGGATCCTGTTTATGTTCTCTTTCCCTCTGATGAACCTCCTTCAGAAGTCTTTCCTGAGTGAGACTGGCCAGTTTT
Organism: Neoceratodus forsteri; assembly: GCA_016271365.2. Classification (NCBI taxonomy): domain Eukaryota; kingdom Metazoa; phylum Chordata; order Ceratodontiformes; family Ceratodontidae; genus Neoceratodus; species Neoceratodus forsteri. Next base: position 1,277,171,930 of record CM057459.1, on the reverse strand, counting down.
TTGTTTCTGGACACAATACTTATCAGTTCTCACCTAACTACAACTTTCGCTGTGTCCCATCTAATTGTAGGTTGACAGCTTTCATTTCCTTTTGCATAAAAGATTTCACTAAGTCTATCTTCTATCCTCTTAACTGTGGATTTATCAGCCAAAAGGGAGACGTTCAGTCTCCAAATCGGGTGTCTCTCCTCCTTCTCTATTATAAGGACCATCTCAACCGGCGCATGGTCCGAGTTGGTGAATGAATGAATTCAGGCTCCAGCTACCATATACATACATGTCTTCTGGAGGAGAAATAAGTCAATCCTGGAATATGATCTCTGAACTGATGAATAATATGTGTATCTCTTGTCCTGGGGAGCGGGTTCACACACATCCACCAAACTTAGGCTTTTATCATCCACTTAAGCCATTTAGGCATTTCCCTATTTGTCTGGGGACAGCCTGATGATCTATCTATAAATGGGCATAACACACTGTTAAAGTCCCCCAATCAACATTCGTCCTTGAGGTAATCTTACTAATTTGTCAATAATTCTTTTAAAAAAACTGCCTCCTTTGATATTTGGAGCATAGAGGTTGACAACATGGAAAGAGACATCCAGTACAGTGCCAGATATTCTGACATATCTCCCCTCATTATCTGTATCTATCTGGTTAACTATGAGGGGGCACCCTCTTTTCACTAGGATTGCCACTCCCGCTTGCCTCCCATCACCACTCGTCGAGGCATAAACTTCTCCCACCCATGTCCATCTCAGTTTCAAACCCTCTGCTTCCCTTATGTGTGTTTCTTGAATAAGAGCCACATCACATCCCAATTGCTTCAATTCAGCTAAAATTTTCGTTCGCTTAACAGGGGCGTGTATTCCTTTCACATTATATGTTATTATCTTAAGATTAACCATTATTGTGAGATATCCCTTTCCATTTCGTCAACCTCCATTGTAAATCCCTGGTGGAACCACATCCTTCATTTACAAATAAACTTATTGAACCATTAAGTAACCAATGATTAACATATCTCAACTTTCCCAAACTTTTCAACATCACGGCAGCTGCTTCTCAGAGCTTGCCTCCTTCTCTAAGTCAATCCCCTTCTTATGCTTCCTAGGTGTGACTGCACATCCCAACTACTGTTAGCAAATTTCCAGTAGCTCGTATGGGTGGGCTCACTAGCCACTGCCCTGCTTATCCTTTCCCAGGGACTCGCTTTAGTTGTTTAGAGAAACAGCAGCAATCACCCAGTGTAACCCCTCCCAGCTAATATTATGTACCAGCCAGGAATGGGTTAGCAGCAGCCCAGGTCCCACCCCCCAGCCCATCAGTCTTCTGATCATCCTTTACCTCATACCATTCTGCAGTCTTTTGCTAAGGAAAAATAAAAAGCAACCTGAAGTCTCTTATATGAATGACCAATGTTCGTTTAAACCCCAAAAATAGCTCTCAGTCCGGTTTCTCCTTCCCCACTTTTCAGACCGTCTCTTCTGATTCTCTCTCCAAATCTTTTTGACTCTCTTCTCCTTCACAAATGTCCTTCTCACCCTTCCTTTCATTTCTCCGATTCTTGATTGTCCATCGCATTAAGCATCCTCGTGAGATCCGGCATTAAATATTTAGGCCACGACCCCGCTAGGCTCCTCTTCTTTCCTCGATTGACCAGACTCCATGCTCCTTCGATTAGTTTCTGCTCCAACAGTTCACCCTCTAAATTTGGAATCACTATTTCTTTCTCCTTCAGAAATGGGACCGCATCTACCAAGGTCGGGTATATTTTGAACGAAGAGCCCGTAAACACTTTCAGTTTTGCTGGGTAGTTAATCTGGGCTCTGATTTGGTGTTTTTCCTTTAGCTCCTTAATAACTACTCAAATTTGGTTTCGGCGATATTGAAGTTCTGTCGAGAAATCTTGGTCCAGAAACACTTGCCCCCCTGCAAATGTAAGATTTTTAAGTCTCCATGCTTCTTTTAATATGTAATTCTCACCACCCAAGACTGAGGTCTGGCTTTTTCATCTGTCAGCTTGGGCCCCAGAGCTCTATGGGCCCTTTCAATTGTGAGGGAGAAGTCAGAGAGTATAGTTATTAGCGATCTCAGTACATGTTGAATAAAGTCTACAGCCGTGGGATAGCCCTCTTCCTCCCCCTCTCTGATCCCATATATTCTGAAATTATTTTGTCTTGCTCTGTTTTCCGAATCTTCCAACCTACCATGCATTTGTCTTTCCCTGTGCAGGAGATGTATAATCAGCCTATCCATTGCGTCTTGTCTCTCTGTAGTCTGGGTTACTCGTCGTTCTACTCCTTCAACCTTTTTATTTATATTTTTAACTTCCATCTTCAAATCTGCTATCGATGTCTCAATTTTTTGCACCGATTTAAGAATTTTGGCTACTGCTATTTCCATTGGTACTTCGGGTTGAGATTCCTCCTCCTCAAAATCGATCGATGACACCGAGGGGGACTGTGCTCTCAACATGGTCAACATGGTTGCTAGGCCTTCTGTGCCCTTGTGGAGAGTAAGTTGTTTTAATTTGCTATTTTTCTGGTCTTGCCTTGACCTTTTCGACCTGCTTTGTTTAGTTGACATTAACACAGCTTCCGATTGATAACTTCAGCACTTTCTTCGTCCAAAAAGGTAGAAAAAGAGTTTTAAACTGCTGGGGAGACTGGAGCTCATTTCTCTAGGCTGCTACCATCTGGGTGACGTCACCGGAAGCCCTGCATAGATATTTATTAATCTCCACCCAATACCTTTAAACATAAAATCTAATAATAATGCCCTACCCAAGCATATCTCTACCAATCTAGAAACCGAAATCTATCCCTTTAAACAAAATACCAACTCTTCACAAACCCCTGTCCCAAAGGAAAAAAAATGAAGGGCCCCAACACCATAATTGATGTGCAGACCTAACCAGGGAAGTTGTATTTAATCTTGTGTCTTGTAATAAGCATATATCACAACTTAAATCTTTTAATGCTGTAAATGTAATCAGTCTTCTTTTAGCATTCTTAATGCTATTAACATTTATGGTTGCAATATTCAACCATGAGGAAAACTGAGAGGAAGACATAGTAAATACTGAAATCAAGGTGGCTTCCTCAACCTAGAGCTTTGTCTAACTCTAGCATTTATTCTTTTCCCTCCTTTCCCAGGTGATATATCTAATGATTCACCCTCGGATTTAGAGGAATGTGGAACAAGGGACGATGCCTCTGAATCCTCACCTTGTTCAGAATCAACCATGTTTGTAGTCAGAACATTAAATTTATTTGTTAGCAAAATCCCTTCATCCCCTGGAGCACAAGCTTTAGCAACTTTTGATTTAGGCCTTGATTGTTTTATGCTCCTTTCTTGGCTACACTTTTAACCATTCTGGGAGGGCATTTCACAAATTAAAATTTCTCTCTAAGGTTTGAGGTGCGGTTTCCCCAGGGACATCAACAACCACAGTCTGAACAGGGGTTATGGAATGTACAGGAGCTGCATCAATCTGATCCCCTAACTCTCCCGAAGGAAGTGGGGGGGGTGGATGGACGCTCTGGGGGTGGTCTAGCAGAAAAGTGCTTTCTTTTTATCATTTCTTTTTTTTGGCCATCCTGCAGTATGAGATCTTGGTTTACATGATCACTATGATTGTGTGTAGCCCAGGGACAAGCTCTGTAAGCATGCCCAGTATCCTCTCACAGATTGCACCGAAGTTCTTCTGTACACTCAGAACTATGGTGCCCAAAAGACAAGCAAAGATTGCACTTTATCCTATCACAGGCAGAGCTTAAGTGAGTAAAGGCCCCACATGTAAAGCAGGCTCGAGGTTGTCCCGGATAGAAGAAATGTCCCCTTTCATTACCAAAAAATAAGCTATTGGGAAGATGAACAGGCCCTAAACTATTATTTCTTGGATGAACCCGCAAGGTCCAACCCCCATTCCAAATACATTCCTCATCAACTATGGGTTTAGGGCTTTCTAATATATCACATTTATTCTCCAAGCAATAAACAACATTGTGTATAGATACAGATTCATTACGGAATAACACTGTTACCTGTCTAATAGAAGGTTTTGTTAAAGGAATAGCCTTAAAAGGCAACCATAATTCAGAATATTTCAATATATCATATTTAGACCAAAAACGGTCAAGACCTTGAGGAGAAGTAAAGCTAATATCATAAATTACTTATCCTGACACATGAACCAGGGCATAAATTTCAGTTGAAAAAAAAAAACGAAGACCCTTTCAGAAAAGTATGCCCCACATAAAGTCTATCAGGAGCCAATTCTAGTCCACCCTGATATTCCAATTGGACAGCATTGCGTCTTTGCAAAGGGGGGGGAGCCAGAGAAAGGATCTCTTTTCCTAAAAGACTCCCAAGCTGATTTTGAGCACTCCTGAAAGTTAACTGATGTCCCAGGTCGCTCAGCTTCTCCCTGGTTAGTGAAATGCCTTGTATTCCCTTCAGATTCCGAGGCAGAGGAACCTACTCCTCGTATAGAACAGTCAGGAGAGTCAACTGTCATTGCTTGAGTCAAACAACTCTCCTGTCGCTCATTTTCAGCAGTTAAAACTAACCCCTTCAGGTTTAGGAACAGCAGGAGGGGGAGGCGATCCCGGAATTGGGCTGTGGTTAGAGTCAGGGAATCAGATACCGGCCTCTCCCCGCATCCACCCCGCTGTGAGCAGAGAACGCTCTAACATTGTCGGGAATTCCCACACTGACAAGTCACTGCAAAGTCACTTTCTCCTTTTCTTAAACCAAGAGTATTAGTTACTGTATAAGGGATTTACAGGCAGAAATAGGTTTTACCTCACATTTTGTATAACTTCCAAACTGTGAGCTGTAGTTGTAGCTGCTATCACAGGCCTCAATTCTTCTGTCAGACACTTCATAGCAGTGGATGAGTCAGACTGTAGGCATGCAGGTGGAGTTACTACGTCACTCTCCTGAAGTGATCGACTTTGAATCTCAGCTGTTGCTGCCTTATTTTGCACCAAAACTTTCGTAACACTGTAGCTGCTTCTTGTAGCTCACTTGGTTTTAACACTTCCTCCTAAGACAAGGGGAATCATATCATTTGTATCTATATTTCCCACAATGTTACTCATATTTGCACCAAATCACAGTGACTTATTTTGTTGCAGTAAATCATCCAACCAAACCTCATCTGATGAAAAAAGACCATGAGCAACTTCCACTCTTTCCTTCTGGTCATTTGTTTCCATTTGTAAAGCAGCATTGATTTCCATTATAACAGCTTCCACAGACTTGGTCTCCTGAGCTGGTCCTGCGGGTAGGGAGACCTGCTCACCCACAGGTACACCAGCAGAATGAATCTCTAGCACACCATCCTCCATCGTGGCTGCTCCCCCCCCTACTGACCGAGTAGGAATTTCCCCAGTGTCCTGGCCACATTTCCCTATTCACTAAAAATAAAACCAACAGCTTAATCTGGCTCAAGGTCAGCTGGCATTCATCTAGTACCTCCCTCCTCTGGGTCATGCCGAAAAATAGGAAGAATTTGTCTAGTGCACTTACCTGGTCAACAAAACTCAATAAAATAAAATAAATAGTTTGTCCGTCTGTGGCATTGGGTGGGCGTCAGACTTTATGACTGAGTTGAGTCCATGATAGTCCACACAAAAGTGAGTAGAGGCATCTGGCTTGGACTATGGATGAGGCCCAGGGACTGTGGGATTTCTGGATTACCCCTATATCCAGCATTTCCTCCACCTCCCTTCTAATGTCTTTTAGGATGGTCTCAGACACCTGATAGGTTGTCTGCAGTATGGGCACTTGTGTTCCGGTGTCTACATTGAGTGTTGCAAAGAGGCTTATCCATGTTTGGCCGTAAACAAAGGGTAAAGACCTCTAAAATGTCCCTCACTTCTTGGGACTGTTCCGGGGTCAACTAGGACAACAGTTTGATTGCATCCATAGATGACTACTGCTTGCTTTCCTCTAGCAAGTCCAGGAGAGGGTCTTCTTTGTCCATCCCTTCCCCAGTACTACACACTGCAGATACCATGTCAGCCCTATTTGCATATGGCTTCATCATTTTAATTTAATTTAATTCTAATTTAGTTTTTGTTGACCGGGTAAGTGCACTAGACAAATCCTGCCTATTTTCAGGCACGACCCGGGGGAGGGGGATACAGATGAATGCCAACTGACCTTGAACCAGATTAAGCTGTTGATGGTATTTTTAGTGAATGAGGGAAATTTGGCCAGGACATGCTGATGTGGTACATCCCATGGATATGTCTCCTGTCAGGCAGTTCCACAATATCATTTACATCATTGACCTCTCAGGCTACCTTATATGGTCCAGCTCACTGGGCCTGCAACTTGTCCTTCTGGACTGGAATTAGGACCATTACTTCCAGACCTGCACTGTATTAGTGAGCTATGGCTTTGCAATCATACCAGACTTTTTACTTCTGCTGGACAGCTGACAGGTTGCTTTGGGCCACCTCCATAATCTCCTTCAGATTCTCCCTAAGCTTAAAGACATACTCCACTATGAGAGTTCCCTAGGGTGGTATGCTTGCCTTCCCAGTCCTTCCAGATCATGTCTAGGTGCCCAAACATCCTACATCCATATAAGAGTTTGAATAGGGAGGACCCTGTTGACTCTTAGGGCATCTCCCTGTATGTGAACAACAGGTGAAGAAGGTATTTCTCCCAGTCCCTACCATGCTGTTCAGCAAATACTTGGAGGATCAATTTTAGGGTACCATTAAAACATTCCACAAGCCCATTGGCTTGTGGGTGATAAGATGTGATGCATCTCTGCACCACCCCACACTTCTCCCACAAACACTTCATCAGGTCCGACATGATGATACCCCCTTGATTAGTGATGACCTCCTGCAGAAACCCGACATGTGAGAAAATCCCTAGCAAGGCATCTGCCACTTTGTCTGTCCTAAGTTAGGAGAGGGCGACTGCCTCTGGGTATCAGGTGGTGTAATCGACCACTGTCAGGATAAACTTCTTCCCGTAGGAGCTTGGGGTGCTCAAAGGTCCCACAATATCCATTCCTACTCTCTGTAATGGCTCCTCCACAATGGGCAAGGGGATTAGAGCAGCTTTGTTTTTCCTATCTACCTTCCCTATTTGTTGGCATCGGTGACTAGACCTGTAATATTCCTTCACCTCCTTTGTGAAGTTGAGCCAAAAGAAAACCTTGGCCAATCGCTGCATGGTGTGCCCGATGCCCAGATGTCCGAACATGGGGATATCAAGAGTCATCTTGAACAACCACTCATGATACCCCTGGGAAATGACAAGCTGCCTGCTCATCCACCCCTTCCTCTGTCCTCATGTCCTGTGTATACAACAGTCCGTTGTCCCAAAATACACTATGTCTCATGTCACCTCCCCATGCCCCATCAGATTTTGCACGAGCCCTCAGCCTCTAGAAACTAGAATCAGTTCTCTGAGCAGCTACAAAATCTTCAGTTTCCCAAAGCATGAGAAATGTCCCCCTCAGTTCCTAAACTGGGGTCAATAGCTCTAGCATCAAGGCATTCAGAGTTACTGCCATTCCTAACCTTCTGACCATTGGTTACCCTCCCACCTCAGGTAACATTCTGTAGGTGGTTTGTGAAAAGCTACATGAGAAGTCCTACCTTCCACTACTCTTCATGTCAGGAGACACAGGCTGGAAAAATAGCCTCTATTCTTTTCCACAGGGTTCTCTCGAGGTTCAGGGACTCATAAGTGGCCTTAGCCGTCTGACTGTGGAACTGCACCCACCACCTCCTGCTGTAGATCATTCTCTATAATCACATCCAGGGTGAGGTTGTCTGCCACTGCCACTCTTAGCACCCTCTTTCCTGTCTCACCTCAGTCCAGGAGAACACTAGCTAGTAGCAGAATTTTCTCCTCCCCAGTGAATTCCCTCACTGTTACAAACTGATTAGGAATAAGCTGTTCAGACCCAACCAAATCCCCTTTTACTAAGGTAAAAGATGCCCCCGATGTCCCTTAACCCATGGGTCTGCATCCCATTTACAGTAACCAGGTGTATGTGCTCCCTCATGTTTATAGGCATGCTTTCAGGGATACACAGTGCACCCAACTCTGTTCAAGCACCACTTTGTCCACTATGTTTGTATGTTCATATGTGCCTTTTTAGGACACTGTCTAGCAAGATGCCCTGGCTGTTTACAAAACCAACAGTCATCATTTCTTTTATCCGAGAAATCCCTTTTTGGTAACATGGGGCTTCCCCTTTCTGTGGAGGCAGTGAGGGTTTTAGCTGCCTGAAGGTGAACTTCTCCTTTCTGCCCTGTCACACCTGCCCACTTCTTTTCAGAGCAGGCCTGCTCCTAGCATAGTGCTCAGAGGCTCAGCCGCTTGCTGTGCTGTTTTGGATCTTGGTCCTCTAGCTGGGTTTTAACTCTGTTGTGCAAGTCCAAAAACTGCTCTAAAAGTACAACCTCCTCAATTTTCCCCACAGAGTTTGCTTCCATCCTCTCCCAACATTTTAAAAACTGACATTGCTTTGTGGTGAGTTCTTCAAAGCTGGACTTTTACACAGTGTCTTGAATTTAGCCTGTAGGCCTCTGGAGTCTGTTCATACATTTTAAGCAATGCAGATTTTGGCTGTCATTATTGTCCATTTGGCCTAGCGCTTCATGCCCTTTACCAGTAAGTAGCGAGGATAGCTGGAAGCTCCAGGACTCCCTGGGTATTTTGGCCTAAATACAGACCTTTTCAAATGAATTAAAAAAATGCATCTATATCTTCCCCCCTTTAAATTCATGTATAAATTTGGAGTTTAACTTATACCCCAGCCATGGAGTTTTATGTTCACCCCTGCCACTTACCTCCTCTGGTGCTGGCCGTTGGAGTCTTAGCTTCTCCAGTTCACACTCTCTCTGGTACTACATTTCTTTTTCCTCGGCCTCTCTCTGGCATTGTTTTTCTTTTTCCCTCAGCCTCTCTCTGGTGCTGTTTTTCCTGCATCTCCAGTTCAAACCTCTTCTGCCCAAACTCTGTCTGCTGCTGGGCTTCAAACTTTCTCTGCTCAAATTTTTTTTTGCTGCTGTGCTTCAAACTTTCTCTGCTTGAATTCCAGCTTGTTTCCTCAACTCCAACTCCAGCTACAGCATGATCCTTTCCACCTCCAACTTTGTGGTGGCTTTTCCCTGGTGCTGTAGCCCTGGGTTCCCTCTGGTCTCACTGTCCTCCTCCCTGGGACTGGACACTGTGAGATCCCTGCCTTCATGCCCAAGGTCTGGTCCCTTCCAGTCACTTGCTGTAACTCAAGGTTCGGGACAACCACTTGATCATCGGGTGCCACAAGAGTCTCCAGGAGGTTCTTTTGGTTTGTCTCGAATACGAGATCCCTCTTTCCTGACACAACTGCCTTAGGTGGTCTGCAGTGTATTCGCTGTAGTTGGAAGCCATCTTCTGCCCTCACTACTGCTACACTAACGTAAACAGTAAAACCAAAAATCAAACAGGGTAGAGAACATTATCCTGTAACCAAATTGTTTTTTCCAAATCTTTGCCATGTTTTGAGTGTGTATTGTTTTCAGTTTATCAATCTGATACACTGGCCTCAAATCCAACTTCTATGCCTGTGCTACCAATATCTCTTGAATCTCACGACTGCCACCAGATCTGTCAAGAAACTATTCCAGGGGGCCAAGTCCCCTGTGCTCACAGTGCCCACCCCTAAGTGCAATCTGTAATAGGGAGGAACAGGAATACCCTCCACGTGTCCTCTTAGAGGGCTTGCTGAGGGTAAAACTGATCACCCACCATGCAGCCCCAGGGCTTCCTCTCTATTCTGGGTAAGGGACAAATACAGTCTCAAGTTTGTAGCCAGTTGAGAACTCCTCAGTTGCTGTACTGAGGGAGGACTCTCCAGTGTTACGAGCTGTTCTGGAGTTTGCCCTCATAAGCTTGATTGTGTCCTCTCCTCTCGGGGTGTACAGCACCTAGTTCCCTCTTACAGAGTGCCCCTAAGACCTGTATATCCCCCTTACATGCTGCACTCAGATCCCCTTTTCAGGATCCTAGTCTTAGCAGTGAAAGGTGGCACTTTAGCAATTACAGGCTGGTCTCAGAATTGACTGAACCTTTTACTTCTACACATACAAAAATCACTCACAGGCAGTTTTAAAAGCAAAAATGTTTTTACTAAATCTAAATGTTTATCACACAAACTTTACAAACAAAAGATTTAGAAATCTGGTTACAGAATAACAAAAATAAAGGTGGAAATATACATGCAAAAGCACACTGTAAAATTTAGCTATCTAGTTTCTACCTGGTTTGTGGATGATCAAAGTCTAGAGAATAAATGAGTTTGCAAAGACCCAGTTCTCTCTTACAGCCTCTGGTCTTCAGTGTGGCAACCTTGCTTCTCTTGTGTGTCAGAAGAGTGTCGAGAATGAAATGCAAATGCTTCTGTTTGGAGGCCCTAATTATAGGTATGGCTCTTCCAGTCTGTGGATAGCTGGGCCTCATCTTTTAGGCCAGCAGGGTCTCTTGTCTCTTCCCAGGTATTTAATTAACCATATTATTTATTTGTTGGATTCTGTCACAATTCCAATATCCTGCCAGCTAACCAAATGTAAATATACCATAACAGTTCCTGAAACCTAGCACTTTTCCTTTGAAGTGTAACGTTTATGACAGGCGAGGGCTTCCCCCATCTCCCTGAAATTTTATTACAGCTGTTTCTATTTAATTAGCTAACCAGGGACTTCCATCCCTTTGAAATGGGCTCTTGGTTTCCTGGCTAATCAGCTTGTTCTCAGTTCACAGAGGAAAGTCAAATATTTTGCAAGGCAGTCTTTCTTTCCTGTGACCTTTCAGTAACTCTGGGCATTCTTTTGGCCTGTTTGGAATTTTGAAACATAACCAAGTTCCTCTGCATGTAACCCTTTTACAGCATAAACAAAAATCACAGAAAAAGAAATATTACAAAACAAAGTATGTCTGCAATATGCCATCAGTTGGCAAACCTGTCACAGGTTGTACCACACAAACAGCTGGCCCACTATAATTTACTCTGTGTGGTGGCACCGCATTATTTATCTCCAATTTGGAAAAGGATCCCCCTTTTCCATCTGAATCAGAACCCAGGCCCTTCAACGTTGTTGAGCCCGCAAGGCAGAGATAGTAACCAAAAGTTACACAGCAACTTGGTTACACCTAAAATTATACATTCAAGATTACTAGCTCCTTAGAAGTTCCTTAACTCTGAGTCGAGTTAGGAGATTCCACTTAGAATATACTGCTTTCTCTTCAAGGTTTTACACACTAGTCATAATGACTTCTGCCCCTCCCCAGAGCATTGCCACCTCCTAGTATACTACTGTCAACCCTCCACTTGTCACAGTGTCTCCACTGCATCCTACCCTGGCCCACCCACCAGGCAAAATTAAACTCCTAGTGGGAAATCTGCTAGTGAGCTCCCTCTTAACAGGACTCTTCCCAGTGTCTGAGCTCAGTGCCCACATCTTGGCCATAGTCTAAGCCGCTGTCTCTCAATTTTCACCCACTAAAAGCCAGATCTCTTTCCTTCTCCCTCTTGGTGCTAGCCCCATTCAAACTTTCCATTTCTCTAGCCTCTTTAACATGAGAGAATTTCACCTCTTGGGAGCTTTCATGTCCTCACCGACACTCTGGTTTCCCACTCTCTACCTCCTGCATTGTGAGCGGTCTCATTCCCATCCTACTGCTACTATTAGCAGGGGATGTCAAAACAATGCAAGCCCAGTGACTTCCCTCTTACCACAATGACCCCATATAGCTGAACAAGCATGAGCTAAAAATTATCCATCTCAATGTTTGCAGCCTCTTATCCGTGTACATGAGCTACAACTGTGGTCTCGCTATACAATCCCACAACTTGGGCATCACTGAAACTTAGTTGAAGCCTGCTACACCAGACACTAGCTGCTCTCTGGATGGCTACACCTGCTAAGAAAATACTGACCAGGAACCAAGAAGGAGGTGGAGTAGTCCTATACTTCAAAGACACACTCAGTGCCACCCTAGCCTCCTGCAACTCACCTGATAGCTTTAATAGCAAATTGCTCATTATTGAAAAGACTGTTGGATCTGCAAGAAGATTTACATTGGTTGTTGCTATAATCCACCAATGGTGGTATAACTGACCTAACCACATACTGAATGGCATTGGTACCTCTCCCCACTGGGAGATCATTATGCTTGGTGATTTTAACCTGATGTGGCTAAACAACTCTAAAATGGAGTGCTGTGATCTATTAAACAACAAAATCTCACTCAGATCAGTACCACCCCAACTGCAGTAAACAACCATTCCTTGAACAACTCCCTACTAGATTGGATACTGACCAACTAAGCAGGCAGGGTCCATCATGCTGGAGTCCTACCTGACTCCATCAGTGATCACTCCCCTACTTTCTGCATCTGGTCCTCCAATCTTCTCTGCCATTCCCCCAAATATTTGACCTTTAGAGACCTCTTGAATATGACACCCCCTATCTGTTCTTGGACATTAGAGCAGTCAGCAGGCTGGTCCTGCACACAGTGATGGATGTTATTTTGGCCCTGGGCTTACTTACTGCAGAGCTGACTGCAATCCAGGAAAGGCACTTCCCCCAATCACTCACAGAGTATGTGTAGGCAACAAGAGGTGGCTCTCCAAGGACCTCCTTAAGATGATGAAAGGGAGAGATGCCAAATAGGAAGCATACAAGGCCTCCCCCTCCCACTAAAGTGAATAGAGATGCCTGCATAACCTCACAAAAAAGTGATAAATTCATGCTAGGCAGACTAACTCTGTAACCTCCAATCTTGAAACCTTGGCAACCCCAGAAATTTCTGGACAGTGATTAATTCCCTGATTGCACATGGGGAACAGACAGACTGTCATTCAACTTACAACAGAGACAAGATCCCTAACGGAACCTTCCAAGATTGCAGTAGCTCTCAATGCCGAATTCACAGACCTGTCTAACTGCCTCACTAAACTACCCTCATATGACCCTGGCCAGAGGTCTTCTGGTCAGCTCACAGAAAACTCAAGCATCCCTCCCTTTTATTTTAAAGCCATCTCCCCTCAAGAAACCAGCAAGCTCCTTATGAGCCTCCCCAACTGGGGAAGCGCTGGTAGTGATGGCCTCTCCCCCTGATTTCTGAAACTTGTAGCCCATGCCATTGCCAAACCCCTAACCACACTCTTTAACCTTTCCTTTACCACATCAACAGTACCCTCAGTATCGAAACAAGCCAAAGTCATCCACACCTTTAAATCTGGTGATCTCCAACAAGTGGAAAACTACAACCCCATATCTATTGTCTCTCACCCATGTAAAATCCTGGAAAAAGTTGTGCACCAACTGATCTCTGACCAAGTGGCAAAGTACAGCCACCTTTGCCCACAATACCATGGCTTCAGGAAGGACCACAGCCCTGGCTTGCTTTACAAACCACATTTTCAACACCATGAATGAAGGCAAACTCTTTGTGAACTTCACCAAAGCCTTCGATCTGGTGGACCAAAACATCCTCCTAAGTAAACTGGGCAGCATTAGTTATTCCCCCACATCTGCTGCCCAGTTCTGAGACTGTATCTGTGGTTGAACTCAATTGTTCTGCACTGGGGTACAACCTCCACCCACTGGGATGTTTTACTAGGTACCCCAAGGATCTATCTTTGGACCCATCATGTTCTCCCTGTTTGTAAACTCCTTTCCAAGGATAGCATCATGTGAAACCTCTCTACTGTACGCTGATGACCTTATCCTATACCATAGTTTTATGACCCCAGCCATCCGCTCCAGCATGGTATCCAGTGATGATAGTGACTGTAAATGAGCGACTGCTAAAACAGTGACTTATTTACAGAGCTATCCTTTTGGGCTACCCTGCAAGGGTAGTGAGGAAATGCGATCACGAATGTAGGGATGGGTGAGGGAGGGTGGCCAGAAGAGGAGGGATAGGGAGGAGAAGGATAGGGAAGAGGGTTTGTGTGGGGTAATATGCTTGCTGCAACTGAGCTAGCTGTGTGGTGCATTGGTGTAGCAGGTAATGGGTTCAGGCTAGGGACCGGGGACATTTTTACTGCTGCCGTACTGTTTTTTTTTTTATTCTGAGTGTCTCCCCTTCCCTGACATGCACTTCCTGGAGTTGGTTATATTTAAGCAGAGGGGTGCAGGGGGGGCACAACACCCATAAACACCAAGTGAACTTGCTGGATGTCTTTTACACAAGTGTATATCGCTATTTGCTTTTCAGCGATATACACTCGCTATAACAGTGATTACTGTTTTATGATCGCTATTATGACATGGAACCCTCCACCACATTTACAAAACAACTTATGGTGCCACCCATCAATGGTTCCTAACTAACAGACTCCTGGTGAATGTCAAGAGACCAAGGCCAAGCTCTTTGGGGTCAAAATCCAGGTTAACCTGGGGCACTAAACCTCCCAGTATCCTATTTCCTGACGGCTGACTCCTGGAGATTGTGACCTCCTTCAGATACTTCAGACTCACCCTTTACCCTGCACTGACTTTCACTGACCACATAGGACATACCGTTTGGTGCACAAACCAGAAAATTGTAGTCAGATACAGGCTTAAAGATCACCTAATCCCAGAAGCTAGACTTGCCAATGCCTAGAGTACCTTACTTCCTTTACTGAACTACTGCTCTCCCATCTACACACAAACCATGTTCTAAGGACTTTGCAGACTAAACACAACCTACAATAACATTTGTAGGTTTGCCTCTTTTCATAGTCTGCACATCACTGCTTCCTCTACCAGGCACTAGAGGACTCTCCCCAGAGGCCCTGATGACTACCTCCTAGGCTGCATTGCAGATGAATCTGTAAGGCAGAAAGATGTGCCCTTCCTCAACCTCCACTCACTCCCTACTCAAGCCTAAGCCATACCTTCTTGGCCACCAGAACTCCACAAGCCTCACATTAGAGTGCCCACAGGTCACCACATGAATGGGCCAAAAGGCTTTCTTTTCAGCTGCCTCAAACCTGTGGAACAACCTATCTATTCTCCTATGGATTCTAGGCTCATACCCTCTATTTAAGTCCCACTATAAGTCTCACCTCGTGGTGACAGTCACCTGTTCCTGTCTCCCTGGTTGATTGCAATACCCTGCCCAAGGGTAGCCAGACTGTCCAAATTTCTTGACCATTGAATTGTTGTAGTTTTGCATATTGCATCTATAAGATGCTAGCACAGGACTGTTTTGTGAGGGCCCTGTGTGGCCATTGTACCGCTGTGCACTTCACTTGTTTGTACTGTAATCACGTTATGCACAATTTTGCACTAAACTGTATAGTATGTATTCCTCAATGAGTTCATCTGTTTCAGTAACTACTGTACTTCAATCACTTTACCTGTTGTACCTGTTCCCTTTGTACCATGATATTGTGCCATCTTTGTGACCTGAGTCGGTGCTGAAAGCGGTCCTTGGACCAGTACACCTAGCTGGTTAACAAATAAATAAATAAGTAATTAAAGCTAAAAGAAATGCAGTTCAACATAACACTTATTCAAGAGACACACCTATCTGCACCTGCAGCCCATAGGCTCAGATGTAATAATAATAATAGCTTTATTTCACATAAGCACCTTTCAAATTATAAAGGCACTTTACAAAAAGATCAAAACAGCAGTAATAAAATCAACAAACACAATAATAAAAGTCTGACGGGTCACACTCATTCGATGACACTAAAGGACTGACACCATGAAAAGGTTTTTAACGCCTGTTTAAACCTCCCACAGTCATGCACTCTCGTAGCTGATGGGGTAGAGAATTCCAGAGGGAAGGGGCCACGTACATAAATGTACGGGCCCAGGAAGATTTTGAAGACACCCTCGGAATCTCCAGCAACCCCTCGTCAGCTGAACAGAGCTGTCACACAGGGCAATAGGGAACAAGAAGCTCTTTCAGGTAGTCAGGGCCAGGTCCATGTAAGGTTTTATAAGTCAATAAACCAACTTTAAAGGTGATCTGCCACCGAATCGGCAGCCAGTGCAGAGTGTGCAGTACAGGGGTGATATGACAGGCTCTGGAAGTCCCCATCAGCAATCATGCTGCAGCATTCTGCACAAGCTGCAGGCAGTGGATATCAACCTCAGGTAGCTGTAAGTACAGGGAGTTACAATAATCAAGGTGAGAGGTCACAAAGGTGTGGAACAGCATAGGTAGTGGGTGGGTCAGGTCTATCATAATGCCTTCACCTCCAAACAAAGAGTCATAGCTATTATATGTCACCAGGGGCTCCAACTGTGAATTCATAAGGAAACTGAAGACACTGAAGGCAGATTCCTAACAATTGAGGGAACTTACCAAGGGAAGCCTATCACCCTAGATAGTGTTTACGAGTCCAATTGCCAGGAGTCCCTCTAACACTATCTTTGGGGGTGATTTTAACTTAGTCCTCAACATACTGTTAGACTGGATGGGCCCAAAGAGTATGGGTCAGACACAGGTGGCCCTACATGTTGGCCATACCTTTTAGTTAGCTGGACTCAGGGATGCTTGGTGTGTACTGCACCTCCAGTAACAGGACTTCACCTATTATTCACCTGTCTATGACACAAACAGCAGAATCTACATCAGTGTCAGTATCTACTGAATCTGTCCAGCAAATATGGGGGTGATGCAGGGCAATGTTTCGATTTTAGATCATGCACGGTGCCACTCTCCCTAGCATGGGGAGAGCCATTGACCCTAGAAACACTTGGCTTCTGAACACCACTTCAGAAAAAGACACTATAACTTGGCTGTCTTAAGAGATACAGAGACTTTTCTTTAAATGAGGCCTCTGACACATCAGCTGCTACATGATGGGATGCAGTGAAAGCTGTCCTTAGAGGCAGCATCATTGTGTACACTTCCAGGAAACATAAAGAAAGAGATGAAGAAACTAGAAAACTGGAGGGAGAGCTTAAGAGGTTTTGAGTATCAGATCCAGGAGTGTCCAGAAAGGAAAGAATCCTTTAGGCCACAAATATCTGAGACCCGGAACACCTGGAAGCCATTCTGTAGCACAAAACAGAATATACTTTGTTTTGGCTGAACCAGGCATACCAGGAGGCTGGAGAGCAACCCAGCAAATGTTTGGTACATAGGTTGAGCACTAGGGAAACTGAGAATTATAGCCCCTTAATCCACACTGCACAAGGGCAAGTAGTCTTATCCACAGACCTAATAAATCAGGAATGTCAGACCTTCTACTCTAAACTATATGCTTCAGAGGTCTCCCCACCCCAAACCAGTTCAAAGCCTTCTATTCAGACATCCACCTCCCCTCTATATTGCCACATGATGCTTTGATCCTGCTTGCACCCATCTCAGAGGAAGTAGTGGATAATGCGATACAATCTATGTCCAAAGGCAACTCTCCAGGGCTGACAGGTTTCCCAGTGATTTTGTTTCACAGCCTTTTCATCTCTTTTGGTCCTTAAACTCACTAGGGTGTTCAGTGAGGCCTGGGACAAGGGATTTGTACTTCCATCCTTCCATCAGGCATTGATGACACTTCTGCCCCAAAAGGAGAAAGATAGCATTTTGTGTTCCCAATTCAGGCCCGTTTCCCATATCAATGTAATTGTGAAAATATTTGCAAACGTCATTACCAAATGCCTGGTGTCCATTATAGAGACCCTTATTCACCCAGACCAAGTTGGGTTTGTACCTGGTCACTTGGCCTCTGATAACATTTGTAGAACCCTTGTTCTGTTATAAGAGGTCAGGGCGCCAGTCCTACCCACTGCCACCGTGTCACAGGATACTAAGAAGGCCGTTGACAGGTTGGAGTGGGCCTACCTTATTGATGCCCTGGCAAGATCTGAGTTCCCTCCATGCTTCATTAATCTAATCTGACTCCTCTACCGAGCCCCCATTGCCTCAGTCCTTACCAGTTCCACCATTTTTCCAACATTCTCCTTGGAATGTGGAACTCACCAGGGGTGTTCCTTATCCCTGTTTTTAATCCTTCTTACAGTAGAAGCCTTGGAGGCAAAAATTAGAGAAAATCCTGGATTCCCAAGTATAATGGTGGGACAGTGCAATACCAAACCAATTTTGCTTGCAGATGATATTACCCCCTTCCTGACCAACATTCTATCATCCCTTAGGTCCTTGAGTGCTATCATCGTGAAATCTCAGCCCTTTCAGCATACAAACTGAATGGGGCAAAATCTCAGGTTATACCCCCAAACACTTCATGCACTCAGAGCTTGTTTGCTGACATCCATATCAATGGGCAGCAGAAGGGGTCACTTGTTTAGGCATTTAACTATGGCCTGACATAAAAGACACAGTGGCGGCCAACACTAGTGCTATGCTCATCAAACTTGACTCAGACCTGAGGAACTGGGGGCATACAGTGAGGCCTGCCAGGATGGAGCTCAGCATCACAGTTTCCTGCATGACAAAAGGGATCAACTCCCATTGAAATTGCCTTGTTTCCTGCAGCAACTCTGCTGCAGAATGCTGCAGAACTGGGTTTCATCCTGGTAGCTTACTGTAATGATTGTGTCCTTGTGGGGAAAGATGAATGCCCCATAAAATGGTGGCTCTATCAAACTCCAAATATATCCTGGCAAATCTCTTCAAATCAATCCCAAGCTCCTTTTTCAGAAAAGTCAACTCTAAGATGTCCAGTTTCATCTGGGACAATAAAGCACCCAAGATTAAAATCAAGTTCTCCAGATCCACTAGAAACATGGGGTTTGGTGTCCCAACCTCAAACCACTACATAAAGGGTTGTTCTCAGGCAGCAGGCTCTCTGTGCTGCAGACTGGAACTTTTAATCCCATCTCCAAAAAGGATGGACATTGAACTCACCCAGGCCAAGGTCCCGTGTACACAAGCTCTGATACTGCTGAACTGGAGGCCCCACCAGCAGCCATCCCCCTGTCAGTCATACTAGAACAACCTGGAGAATACATGCAAGAAAATTGAACTGGTCCTATAAATACTGTAGCTTGCAGCCTCTTTGGCATAATCCATAGCTCTCTGTTGGTGGCCTGCCTTTGCACTAGCCTTTATGGCAACAACGGGGACTACTTACTCTAGGAGACTTGTATCATGATACGGGGGATTTAAAGTTGTTGGAGGAGCTGCAGCAGGAATACTCCCGAGACCTCCTATATACAAAAATGTCTCCTCTACAGAATCTCCCCTCAGCAGGGCCAGTGGAGAGTTGGATACTACAACTCAAAACCACACAGAACCTGATGGGGAGTTTTCTGTACTTTAGAATAAGAGATATCCTAACATCTTAGTCCTAGCCCCCAAGGATACATGGGAGGCAGAACTCAGCATGACTATATTGCCCCAAGACTGGGACCAGATTTGGCCAATGGCATATACCACCAACCATGAACTATGGGCCAAAATGTTTGCAATACTGTACCACCATGAGCCTTACTTTTCTTTGTTATTTGTTGTCCCTCAACTACTGCCACCACGTATTGCCAAATGTAACAACTGTAACCATTCACTACTACCTGCTCTTGTTATGTTCTTGTTATTCTGATGTTTCTACTCTGTGCTGCCTTACATGGCCGGGGGCGTGCCTGAAAACGGTCCCTGGGATCAGTGCACCTACCCGGTTAACAAAGTCATAAATAAATAAAACAGAAATAAAAATACAAGATACTGCACAGGGCCTATTGGACTTCACAGTGGCTTTACAGAGCAGGCCTAACACCAGATAGCAACTGTTGGAGATGTAACTCCCCACAGGCCTCCCTCTGCCATGTTCTGTCACCTTGCCCTCACATAGACTCATATTGGGACAATGTTTGGCATCAGCATTGTCACTTGACCCCACTAAATCCAATCCATGACCCTACCCTGGCCTTACTGGATATTTCTCCTCCGAATCACTCAGTCTGCTCCGCACAGCTCCTCTGGCTGAATAATGTAGTGGCAGCTGCCAAGTGGATTTTGCTTGGACACTGGAGAGGTCCTCTGTCTCCGAGCCCACAGGAACTGGTACATTTGATCTCACTGTCCACAAAATATGAAAAAGTAGCACATTCCGCTGTGGGGAAACTCGCTTACTATGAAAATATTTGGGGTCCCTTCTTGGCCTTCAAGAAGCCCCCCAGCCTGGCCCTCCCACCTAAAAAGTGAAGTTGATACAGTGAATCTCCACAATCAGTTTCAATAAAGGACTCTGCAACCCAGGGACTACAGAAGTGGCCCTAAAAGCAACAGACGATCAACAGGAGAACTTCTCTGTTTTCTTGACTTACTACATGTGGCTCCCCCTTTCCCTCCCTCCCTCCCTCTTCCTCATCACTTTGCCACCCCTCTTGCCCTTGCCATGAATTTCCTTACTCCCCATTTCCTCCACTCCCCCTCTTTCAGGGGAACAGTAATAATAATAATAATATCCCATTCAGGGAAGGAGAAGTGCTACCCCCTTTTCTTTAAACACTCTAAATAAACACTGTGTGGTGACATAGTCTGGAAATTATGTGTACTCCCACACAATGAATGTGTATTACCTTAGTGAGGTGCTCATTGTGTGACATCCTGGGGGATGCCCTTCCCCCCCGATTCCTTAGTCATGTGGACAAATTATTAACCATTCACAGAACCAGGGTACAACCAATGCCTCTTAAGGCAGACTAAAGAAATTTTGTACCTGATTACCTCTGCCCTGCAGGTAATGCCCCTTAAGGTATTATTCATCCTTTGGAAGAACATTTACAGATCATTGACACGTATTTCAAAATTACAAGGTATTCTGGGGCCCTACTAAAGTCCTGCAGCTTGCTTGTTTTAAACCATATAATGATAGATTAGATGACATATGAAAATTATAACATCTGGTTTAGGATCTGTGCATAAACATGACAACCCGTGGCACTGCCTGCTATGTTCTGTTCCTTTGAGCATTTCATGTATGTAACTAAATCTTGTTTGTGAATATTGATGTCTACATTACTGAGTGTGTTTGTATAAAATGAAAACTCCAATAAAAATCTTTATGGAACAAAATGGGAAAAGAGAAGGTTAGGTGACACCCAATTTCTGCAGGCATGAAAGTCAAAATAACTAATTTTGTCTCTGGAAAAGGGTAGTTTTTTTCCAGTAATATCAAATATTAATGCCCAGTAACTGGCCTCTCATAGAATATTGATTTACCAAATTTGGAAACGAAAAGTGTTTTTACTTTCGTAAAATTAGAATGACTTCTAAATTTGCACTCATTAAAGCTTTTGACTTCCACCAACAACAAAAAAAAAGTCAAGAAATGAACTGAACCCCTGCACACAGAGTTTGTGTTAGAAAGCCATGAACTTTGAGTAAGCTATTGAAACTACAAAAAGGCAATGAAACAGCAGAGAGCCTGTATTAGTAAACTCTCCCACAAGACATTAGAAGCACTCTCAGTTGGAGCTAGTTGATCATCAACCTGGGAAGAGGCGGACAGATAGGTATTTTGAGCTGACCACACTTGTGCTTTTTTTCAGTATTGACTTCCTGGTAGGTGGGAGGAGCAGATGAACCTCAAACTATGATTTCAACAAAATGATAAGGTGCCACATGAAGGTATATACAAAAGGGCTTTGATAGCATTAGAGAAAATAGACACAGTCAGGAGAATCATGCAAATAATGTCACTCAAAAGAACCAGTGTGCAGTTGTTGGAGACACTGTGCATGGAAAGCACCAGTGTGTTGATGGTTACGTTCCTTTTCTATAGAAAGAAACTAAAAGCAGGAATTGGATGTGCTTTAAACTTTAATTTCCTATCAAGGGTTAAGCTCTGCACTGCACATACTTCAGGTGAGTTCTGCCGTGGCTCCATGGTTCTGAAGCCTGTGTACGTAGTCCTTTTTTTTTAGCTCATGGATATCTGTAACAGTCCATGTGGCTCTTTAGTTAGTGTTATTGCCAGTACATTCTGACCCTTTCTGCCTCTGTTCCAGTCAGACCGCAGTGACTATGGCACAGAATTGCATTCTCAAGAGGTCCTGCTGAAACGTTCACAGCAAAAGAAGAAGATATCACCAAACAATTATAAGGAGCGGCTGTTTATTCTAACAAAGGATACCCTTGCATACTATGACAACAGCAAAGGGGTAGAAAACATTTCACCTTTCTTTTGTAAGAAGTTTCATTTATGCTTCTTTAAAAGTGTGAACCTGGAATTTCAGGTTCGTATCCCTACCTCCTTTGGTTTGCTATGTGATCCTGCACAAGTATTTTGACCTCCTTGTGTTTCTTTGGTCATAACCCCACTACTGAGAGATTTGGGTAGAAGCAGGACCCCACTTCAAATGAAATGGTGCCACTCTATCAGCTTTTGGTGTGGCTCAGTTGATAGCACATCTGCCTCTGGACCACAACATTGGGGATTCTTGTCTTGCAATGGGATTGGGCTCATACCTTTAAAGCTGGCATGAAAGTGCAGTACTGGGGGAGGATGCTGTGCTGTGGGGGTGTGCCATCCTTTGGATGAGATGTTAAACTGAGCTCCCTTCTACCCACCTCTGGTACTTTCCTGGTGGGTGTCAAGGTGGAGGAAGTAAAAGAACCCAAAGCACTTTTCACAACAGTAGGGGATTTTCCCCAGTGTCCTGGGAAACCTTCCCTTTCCCATAGAACTGGTTCATGCAGTTGTTCAAGGCTGTATATGGGTGTTGATGTGTGAAATGGCTGTCACTACACATTCAGTTACTTCTCTACCAGTCTAGCATTGCTTGCAAAGCACTTTGGGATACAGCGTGTATGAAACGTGCTATATAAATGCTGATTCTTCTTCAGCTGGGCTTTTCTGTGTAAATAAATGTTGAAAGGCAATTAAAATTGGGCCAGCCTGCGAACACAAACTGAATTATGACAGTAACTAATGCCTGCTGTCCTCTTCCCCTCTAAAATTATATCAGAACCTGATTTCAGTTTTTAAAAACTGAAATCAAATTAATCGGGAGATGTAACCCCAGATGTAACTGGTGAAACAGAGAACTTTTATGAATGGGGCACATAATGTCTCTGAAGAGAAGAAGATAACAGGGAAACATCAAGAAGAACTACTTCACTAATTGAGTGGTGAACACCTGGAATAGACTGTCCCAGCATGCCATGTTATCTGATGCTGTAAAAGCTTTCATGCTCAGAATCAACAAGTACTTTGAAGAAAATGGGGGGGAGGGACAGCAATGGCACGCACAGGATAAAACTTGTGGAGCTCATCATGAACATAAATATTTTTACCTGCACTCCTCCCCCAGAATATGTTTCCTTCTGTTGCATTTTTTAAAGTGTTCTGAAATTCTAGGGAAGGGGTCGTACAACTATAGGTTACAGGATATTCTCACTGAACTAGTGATGGAGGGAGGAAATTGGTGGACTGCTGGTACACCCAAATATGCATTTATGTATATATCTATATATCTAATATCATTGATTAGAACTGCATGCCTACTGTACCAATTAAAGCAGTATACCTCTCAGTTACATAGAAACATAGAATTTGATGGCAGATAAGGACCGCTTGACCCACCTAGTCTGCCCATTTTCCTACCTAACAGATAAGCTGCAGATCGTAATTAACCAACAGCTTACTTCCTCCTACCCCCCACTAGGACTGCCTTATGTCTGTCCCATGCATTCTTAAATTCCCCCACTGTTCTTGACTCCACAACCACCTCAGGGAGGCTGTTCCAAGCATCCACAACCCTCTCTGTGAAAAAATACTTCCTCACATTACCTCTGAGCCGTCCCCCCTCTATCTTCAAATTGTGCCCCCTTGTTCTTGCACATCTCTTTTCTGAAAGATGCCACCCTCTTGGACTTTGTTGATTCCCTTGAGGTGCCTTGAAAGTTTCTATCATGTCCCTCTCTCCTCCTTTCCTCAAGGGTATACATATTAAGCTCCTTTAGTCTTTTTCATATGTCTTCTGGTGCAGACCCTGCACCATTTTGTTGCCCTCCTCTGGACAGCCTCCACTCTGTCTATGTCTTTGCAGAGATGGGGTCTCCAGAACTGAACACAGTACTCCAGATGGGGTCTCACCAACTGTCTGTACAGAGGGATAACAACTTCTTGTTTTCTACTATGATGCCTCTCCTATGCATCCCAGTATCCCCCAGCCTTCCTTACTGCCTTCTCACATTGCTTGCCCACCTTAGGTCATCTGATATAATTACCCCCAGGTCCCTTTCCATTTTTACTGTTGTCAGTATCTCACCCCCCATTGTGTACTCTTGCCCTGGGTTTTTGTTTCCCAGGTGCATTACCTTGCACTTCTTTGCATTGAATCGGAGCTGCCATAAATTTGACCATTCCTCCAACCTTGCCAAGTCCCTTCTCATCCTTTCCACTCCATCTGGTGTATCAACCCTGTTGCAGATCTTTGTGTCTTCTGCAAAGAGACATACTTTTCCTTCCAGTTCCTCTGCAATGTCACTTATAAAGACATTAAAAAGGACCGGTCCCAGTACTGAACCTTGCGGTACCCCACTTGTAACCCTCCTTTCTTCACTGTGGACTCCATTTACTACTACCCTTTGCGTCCTGTTGTCTAGCCAATTTTTTATTCAGGCTACCACCTTGGGACCCACTCCAAGACTAGCTAACCTGTGTATTAATCTTTTGTGTGGGACTGTAACAAATGCCTTGCTAAAATCTAGGTAAGCCATGTCCACAGCCCCTCTCTGGTTTACTACTTTGGTCACCTAGTCAAAGAAATCTATTAGATTAGTCTGACACAACCTTCCCATCGTGAATCCATGCTGCCTTGGGTCCTGTGCCCAACTGGTCTCTAGGTACTCAACAATTCTTTCCTTCAGAAGTGATTCCATCATTTTACCTACCACTGAGGTCAAACTAACTGGTCTGTAGTTTCCTGCCTCTGTCCTGCTCCCACTTTTGTGAAGAGGAATCACATCTGCCCTCCTCCAGTCCTCAGGTACCACCCCATCCTCCCATGATTTATTAAAGAGAGTAGTCAGCGGTGTCATTAATTCTATCCTTAGTTCTTTTAGAATTCTTGGATGAATCCCATTAGGCCCCATTGCTTTGTCCTACTTCAATTTTATTAGTTCTTTCAGAATCCTTTCTTCTGTAAATGGACTGGTATCGACTGCCGTCTTCAGAGTATTTCTCTTGTTTGGTTTAGGTACCTCCCCCTCCTCTTCCTTTGTGAATACTGAGCAGAAATATTCATTCAGTATCCCTGCTTTTTCATTATCACCCTCTACCCACATTCCTTCCCCTTTATTAAGCCTCAGTATCCCTTCTTTGGTCTTTCTTTGCTCCCTAATGTACCTATAAAAGGTCTTATCCCCTTTCTTAACAGAGTTGGCTATCCTTTCCTCGGTTTGGGCCTTTGCTATTCTGACTGCCTTCCCAGCCTCTTTCTGCTTTAACTGATTAAGTTCTCTGTCCTTCTCCTTCTGTGTTTCCTTATATTTCCTGAATGCTATCCTTTTCTCCTTAACCTTTCCTGCCACCTCTTTTGAGAACCATAGCATTTTTTTCCTTCGTTGTGTTTTGTTGATTTGCTTTACACAAAGGCTTGTTGCCTCTGTGATGGCTGTTTTGATTACTCCCATTGTTCCTCCACCCTCCTTCTTGCCTGTTTGCTAGAGCTTTTCTGAGGCACTCTCTCATTTCCCAAAGTCAGCCCTCCTAAAGTCCAATACTTTTGCTTTTGTATGGCTTGATTGTATGGCTGTGTTTATCGTGAACCACACTGTTTGGTGGTTGCTTGTTCCCAGATGGCTACCGACTTCTAAATCTGAGATTCTTTCTCCGTCCCCATTTGAGAGTACCAGGTCTAATATTTCTCCTCCCGAGTGGGTTCCAATACTAGCTGTCTGAGGCATGCCCCTGTAGGGCATCAAGAATGACCCTGCTCTTGGATGTGCCTGCAGCAAAGGTGCTCCAGTTAACATCTGGCATATTCAGGTCCCCCATCAACAGTATCTCCCCTTTTTCTGCCATTCTATCATTTCTTTGTCCATTCCCTCCCCCTGAGATGGGGGTCTGTATACAACCCCCATGCGGATTGTGGAGCCATTTCCTGTCTCCAGGGTGACCCAGAGTGTCTCATCTGCTCCTTGTTTACTCTTTAGTTCTGTTGCTTTGATCCCTTCCTTTACATAAAGAGCTACTCCTCCTCCTCTTTTACCCTCCCTGTCCCTCCTGTAGATTGTGTATCCTGGTATGCTGACATCCCAGTCATGGTTCTCTGTGTACCATGTTTCTGTGACTGCCACAATACCCAGGCAACCCTCTTCCATCAAGGCCACTAGTTCATTGAGCTTGTTACACAGACTACATTCATTGGTACTCATCACCCTCCACTTTTTGATGGCCTTACCCCTTTTAACCCCATTCCTGTCCTTACTGCCTTTGCTTTTTTTTACATTTACTTCTGTCCTGCTCCCTAATGACTTCTCTACCTTGGTGTTTACCTCACTAATTACAGATGTTTGTGGGGAGGGCTGGATTTCCTGCTTCTTTTCAGTGCCTCCCCCTTGGCTAGTTTAAATGCTTGCCAATGAAGCATTTAAACCTCTCACCTAGGATCCTGGTTCACCTCCTGGACAGATGCAGACCATCACACCAGTATAGGTCTGCATCCCTCCAGGTGGCTCTCCAGTCCCCAAAGAAGCCAAAACCCTGAGCTCCACACCAGTTTTTCAACCATTCATTGAATTCCCTGGTGAGGAGTACCCTAGCATCACCCTTGCCATAGACAGGCAGCACCTCAGCGAAGGTTACTGTATGTGCTACTTGTCTAAGGCCCCTCCCCAACTCTACAAACTCCTCTTGCACTGCTCTGATCCCATTCCTAGCCAGGTCATTTGTCCCTAGGTGGACAATGACATCCAGCTCCTTCCCTCATGCAGCTGCTCTCACAATCCTGAGGATTCGCTTCCTGTCCCTCCAAGCCATGGCACCAGGCAGGCACCTAACCTCCCTCTCCCCTTCCTCCCCCATTTGTACCCCTCTAATGATTAAGTCCCCTACCAGGAGTTGTTTCCTTCCTCTGTGGGTCTCATGCACCCTCCTGTGGGTCTCCTTTGTGAAGGTTCCCAGCATCCTCCTTGGTCTCCACTGCAGGTGCCTCCGGAGAGGAACCACTATCCACCAGAAGAGCTAATGAATTGTGAGAGGTACAGCTGGAGGAATGCAACTCTGTTCCACCAACTCTCTCCTCCCTGAGCCCACCCTGGTCCAGCCTCTCCTCTTTCTTGACAACCTCTGAGGTAGTGGCATTGGCCCTGGTGGTCCCTGGGTGGGGGAGGAGGTTTCACGAATCCTAGCCAGGTCAGCCTGGAGACAGGCAACCTCCTCCCTCAGACCAGAGAGGTGTCTGCAAATAGGGCAGCATCTCAGCCTGCAGAATGTCTCCCGGAACACTGCTGCCCCACAGCCATTGCACTGCACCACTCCTATCATGTCTTATTTTGTGTCCCCTCTCCTGTTTCTCTGTATGCTTACTCTCTCCTCTTCTTACAGCTCTCACCTTTCCTGTTCTGGGACAGCAACTTCCTATATTCTTCAGTAGCCTCCTTCTTCCTTGCTCAGTGTCAGACCACCAGCAGCTAGGGGGGTGAGTGAGCTACTTTTTTCCTTTAGGGTTGACAAAACCAATGTTTCTCTATGATCCTTCCCTTCCTATTGCCAAACAGGAAGTTCCTGTTGACAGTTAAATCCAGTGGCTATAAAAGTAGAACTGGCTTAGGGTGGGTGGGATGGAGGGCAATTAGTGAGAAAAAAGGCTAGCAACAGGAAGTTGTAATTTGAGTCACCTGCTTTTATAGTATCTAAGCCACTCCCCCAATTAAGCTGTCTCTCCTCCTACTGGTTTAACAAAGTAAACTGATACAGAACCCTTCCCAGCATAGAACACACACTGTCTTTCTTTTTTTTTTAAACCCTAAATAAGACCCCTTCTACTTCTAATAAAGTATCTGTTTGCTTAATCTCAAGTTAAAGTTGTATACCTCCAAATTAAACAACGGAAGGAAAAATGTGTACCTTTAGCAGGAAAGCTGTATACCATGGTGGGGGGCATGGAAAAACAGTAAACACAGAAATATATGTAAATAAACTACCATTTAAAGAGCTACTGACGCCTCAAATAAAACTTTGAAAAACATAATAATTAGACACAAGTCAGCTTGCATTCCATATACAGTATATTATATATATTTCTCCTCCCAATTATTTATTACTGAGTAAATTTGCATAAATACATAATCTTTATCCATTAGGGTCCTCTGACAGTTCATCTGCCTCTATAGCTTACTCCCTACTTCAAGTCATAATCCTCTGTTGTGACATCACAATCTGTTAGCATGAGAGTAACTGTGATGTCACAAGCAGGGCACCATGACCTCAGGTAGGGAGAAAGCAACAGGAATAGCTGAACTCTTCAGGAACAAAGATTTTCTTCTAATGCTAATGACCTCAGTAGTAAATAATGTGGAGGAGAGAATAGAACTATCATGAACTACAAGCTGAACTGTGTCTAAATATTATGTTTTGTTAAAGTTGTCCTGAAGGTGTCAGCTGCTCATTAAATTAACTACCAACCATAACCCTAATTAACAAAACAATAACCAACTTGACACATAAATTGACAAATCAAGTCTATGGAGACAAATCCATCACACACGCAAGTATCAGTTCCAACATTCCATTGGTTTATTCATGTTTGTCACTCAAGCTGCATCCTCCCAACCAAACCACATGTTTTACCCCATGTGGGGTTCTTCAGAGGAGAGGGTCTATTTTAAAAATTAAAACTTTTTTCAGTAAATAGTAATAATTTGATACTGTGGTTTTGATTTTTTTCCCATTTCTTTCTTGTTGACTTTGACTGGTCCCCTTCCACCAGCCCCCAAAGCCCCGTCACCCATGCGTCCACTGGTACTTACTTCTTTGGCATGTTGAGGTTCCAGCTGGCTGGTGCAGCATCTGTGAGGGTCCGTATAATTCCACTGGTCAGAACATTTTCAGACTCCATTTTCCCGCCCCTGGCGTGGAACATATGTGCACGATGCCAATGGCCAAACCAACGGTCTAGGAGGAGGATGAGGCCTAATAATGCTTTTTTCATCATAAGGCAGGTGTGGTATCTGATTCTGCTGTCCAGGTTTAGCAGGTTTGAGCTGCTGTAAAGGGAGCAGGAGTAGGTGAAATGATCACAACCTAGGATGAGAAGGCAGGCTTTATTTAGCACGAGCCTGAGTCTGTTAAGGGTAGTGGGGCACTGTAAATAGGATGAGTAGTCTAGCAGGCTACAGTTGAGCAAAAAGGTTTTAATTTGAATATCTTTATGTATTTTCAAACTTCTAGAACTTTTAAACCGCTGATCTAATCATTAGCAATTTTCAGGATCCCAAGATCCTGGGCCTCAAAACACATGCAGTTTTATTCCATCCAGGGACAGCTGTGTTATTAAGTTGAAAAATAAGGATTTAACATAGAACAGCATCTGCAACCCTAAATATAGGGCACTACCTACACACACACTACCTAACACACACACTACTATACACACACACACACACACACACACACACACACACACACACATACTTAGCCCTTCCTTCACCTCTTCTAGCTTTTATCCAGAGAGAGAATAAATAATGAGTATGTGTGGTATACAAGGAAACATATCCACCAATTAATTAGAAAATAAGGCAACAAGCCAGAAGGGCAAGTGCCTTTATTATCCGAAGAGCCTCCAGAGATAGGTATATGGCCTTGTATTCCTTAATTACCCAGCACTTATTTTATTTATTTTATATAGTATATAGGGATGTTTATTATATTTTACCATGTTTGTGGGTCTGGGTCACTTCTTGGTGAGCCACGGTCAGGATCATTTTTGGGTTTGCCATTTGTGCTTTGTTCTGTGTGTTTCCATAGTGTAGTGGTGTTTAGATAATGGTCTGTTTTTTGTGCCTTGTGTGTTTCCGCAGTGTTGGGTTCCCCTATAAAAGATGGCATGTCAGCAAATGGCTGTCCTTTAATTCACTGGTGGGGCTATGGACTGTGGCAATGTGAAGTGGCATTGTTGGGAGGGAGGATGACTGTTGGAGGAGGACAGCTTGTGTCTGAGCTGCATATTGGGAGCATGCTGTATCAATATGGCCTGGTAATGGTGGCAGCAGGAGCATGGCGGGAATTGTGTCAGTGGAGGCAGCCGGAGGATACAGTAAGGCGTTGCAGGAGCATGGAAGGCTTGGAAGTTGAGGATGGAAGAGGAGGGTCAAGGCATATGGTTGTTTGGTGAGGAAAGGGAGGGGGGTAAGCTTTTCTTTGTTGTTGTTTTTATAATTTTGAGGTGGAGCATTGAAGGACATGGCTGTGGAGTTTGGTAAATGTGTGTGGTGCGGAGATGTGTATTGTGCTGTCCCCTGACTGATTTTTGTTTTGCAGTACTGAGGTGGAGCATTGAGGGACAAGCTGTTGGGGGTTTTAAATATATGGGGGGATGTTTCTTATGTGGTCCCTTGCATTGTTTTATTAATGCAGGTGTGCAGTGTGCTCAGTGTGGGAGTTTTGTAAATTGGTAGCTTGTGGTTTTATTAATTATTCATTGCTCTGATGGGGTCCAGAACTGGGCACTCCGATTGGCTGACTGGCACCTTTGAGCCTTGGTAAATCCTAGCACAATCACCGTAAAGGTGCCAGTCAGCCACATCTCAAAACACAAGTAGATCCCACGACTGCTCCAGTGTTCCAATTGAAAACCAAAAATGCAATATTGTTTTACCGCTAAACAACGGCCACCTGCAGCTCGCTCACAACCTCGACCAGGAACCCAATAAACACTGTTTAAAGCACCCTACCTAAGCTCTGTATGTTGATGAAACTGTAGTCACTGAAATACTGACACTTGCTCCTTTGCACTGAAAACTGCTGATTTACCACGCAACCATATCATCTGCCTACCCAGTTCCCAGAATGCCCAGCTGCCAACAGAAATCCAGTAGTATGTATGTCCATGGCAGCAGCTACAATGCAGTGGCCTGACCTTAAAGGGAAATTTCTGACAACAGACCAGCATTATATATGTGTCCCTTACCTTCCTTCAGTGTGATGTGTCTAGCTCTGGTTGGTGCCATTAGTTGTGCCCTCTGAAAACTCTCAGGAACTAAACATACCACCCACGCCATGCCGCATGGCTCTGGATGCTCCGACCACCTGGCATATGCTAATGTGGCCATCCCTTTGCTTATTCATGCACATGGCTTTGCAATGAACATGCAGTTTTCATGGGCACAGTGTCAGAGGTCAAAGCACGGTTTCGGTGTGTGCGCGTGAACCCGATGCTGAGATCGTGCTTTGCTCTGAAGGTGACTGCAAGCTGGTGTACATTTTCACGCGTTTGTGCACAGTAGATGCACAAAAGCAGAAACAGACTGGAAAAGCGAGCTTCTCGGAGTAAGAAGAGTGCAAAGTGACTGTTGTTCATAATTTCAGTTCTGTGCATTTTATTTCTCCTGACCTGTCTGTTTTCACTGCTAAACCCTCACTTACTTGAATAATAGTCCAATATCTCTACAGTGTGTGTTTGGTTGTGTGTGCGAGCAGACCAAATGGTGTGTGGAGGTGGGGGTGGGGACAGGGTGCAGTTATGACCACAAGCATAAAGAAATAACTTGCCTATAACATTACACACCATAAATGTGGCATCCAGTTTTGCAAGGCAGCATTTATGGTTGTTGTCATGCAGTGTTGCATCATGATGGTATCATTACAAGATTTGGGTGGTCAGCTTGTGGCACAAGCTGAGTGGAGGCATGCAGGGCTGCATTAGCCTGAACAGCCAGCGTTTTCCATTTTCTGGAGTCCCATCCCCATGCTGGGGACAGTCAGTGGTGCATGCTTTGTGGAGGTAAACATTTTCCACCCCTGACTGGCAGCTCTTCACTTTTACATGCAGCCCCAGCATGCACTACCACAAGGACTCCACTCAGTCAGCCGTGGGGCTGACAAAGCCTCCCCCCCCATAGGACAGAAAAACGGTCATTCATCCTCCCCAGCTGATTCCCAGCAACCAGAGTCTGCTCCCAAGTCGGGCCGCCAGCATGGGGTGCAGTAGCACTACCATCACACCCTGGGGTGGCCTTCAACCCTTTTTTGTTTCCTTCTTTCTCTCTTCCTTTGTTTGGCCCCCACCCCACCCAGGCTCTTCCTGCAGGCAGCTTCTGCTTTTCTCTGAGAGCTGTCCTGCACCCTCTGACCGCATGGGTCACTCCTGACCCCACCCCCTGGTGTTAATCCAGTTTGTCAGGCTCTGCTGTGGGCTCCAGAGAGCGTGGCCCCTAGGTGTCATGGTGCCTGCCGCATCCCCTGCTTTTTTCTGGTTGTTCTCCCACCTTCCCTATTGCTGGGATGCATACATCAGCATGCATATGTGGAGGCTCACTAATTTACAGGTCCCACGGTACCCTCCAGTCTATTGGTGTTCCTGACCCACACTACCCACGGGCCTCCACCTGGACCAGTTATTCAGCAGAAGGCACAATTCACTGTCCCTGTGAGAGGAGAGCTGTCCTACGGATGCTCAGTCCTCTCCCTCCCTTGCCAACCCCCGGCTACCCACTCACACCATGAGGACGGGTTGCTGACATGGAAGGAGGTAAGACATGGATGCCTTGGCCCTCCACACCACTGGGCTGGACTTCAACTTTGTTTTTAACAGATCCATAAGTACTGGAGATATTCCCTAAGAATGAGAAGCAGCACAATCCAGAATGAAAATGATCATTAATAAGTACCATCCTCTTGTGCATCTTCTCAATGTTTCCACAGTAATGGAGATGTTATTGGTTATATAGTTAAATACATTTTTTTAGAAGATAGTTCACCCCCCTCCCATATAGGTCTTTATTTCCTCTTTTTTCCAGGAGGACCATGTTCCTGCTTCCCCGAGCTGGCCCCCTCCTCCCCTGGGTCTCTGATCAGTCTGAGCTCTCCCACAAGCTCCCCCTTTTGGTAGAGCTGGAGGAAGGAGTGCCATCCTGCTTTCCACCACAATGCAATAATCCAGGACAGAGTGATAGTGAGCCCCTGTGTGGCAATGTGGGCTTGTGGCGAGTGGACAGGACTTCATTAAGCCATGTATGCCCCTTTTTTCCAGTTTTCTCCTGCCAATTCGCAATACCAAGTCAGGCATTTGCATGGAGGCACACTCACCCTGGTGTTCCATGAGTATGCCCTTTCTTGTTGCACTGCCACCAGGCCTCAGTGGGTGGAAATTTAAGGCCAGGCCAACATCCCCCCAGGAGTGGAGAGCTGCCCTCAGATGTTCAATCCTCTTCCACCCCAGCTGAACCCTCTGTGACCTAAGTCTGTTCTCGAACCCAGGTCACCAGCATGCTGGTAGGCATTTTCACAAATCACTACAGCATGTGTGTGTGTGGGTCTGTGCGGGCAGATCAAAGGGTGTGTGTGTGGTGGTGGGGAGAGGGATGTAGTTACGACCAGAAGCATAAAGAAATAACTTCGCCTATCACATTACTCACTGTAAAGGTGGGCATCTACTTTTACAAGACAGCATTTATGGTTGGTGTCATACAGTGTTGCATAGTGGTGGTATAATCAGCAGGGGTGTTGTTTTTCAGTAGCTATACCTGGATAGGCGGCAACATACATTACCGTGTCCAGTTATGGAGACCACAAGAAAGATGGCATGATGTGTCTCCTGCTTTCTTTGAATTTTGTTTCTCATATTGTGATTTGTCAAACAATTTGATACTGGCACAGAAATGTTGCCTTTGGCCAAGTTCGCTTGCATTACTGTCACTGAATGACCACCCCCACAGCAGTGTGCATAGTTCTGTGGACCACTGCTTCCATACGAACATATGAATGTGCTGACAGAGAATGACACAACGGTCTACCAAGTGTTATCAAGTGCCCAGTTTACTTAATTACATTGATTTCAACCTCCCCCCCTTCCCATCCACTTTTGCCCGTCTGGATGTTGTTCTTACGCAGTCACCCACACAACCATGCTACTGTGTTTGCCACCACTACGTGCTACGGCAACTCATTACAGCACCTGAACACCCTTCGTTGACAAAGTGCATCCTCATTTCCTTCTGTGCATGTACCAACAGCCCTCAAATTTTGACAGTTCCATCTCTTTCGACCGTGTTTAGTACCAGCCATGTTTATGTCTTTTAGGTTATTGAATGCATCAATCATATGCCCTGTCCTTGTGTCCCCAGAGAGTACATGTTCAGTTCCTTCCGCCTGTCCTGATATGTGCTGGCACCCATGCCCTGTATCATGCTTTTTATATGCCTGCAGGCCACATCACATGGTTTTAGATCCTTCTTCCAGTAAGGGCAACAGAACTTAACACAGTATTCAAGTGGTGTGCTCACCAGCTATCTGTACAGTTCCTGCATAACTCACTCCGTTCTACATCTTCTCCCCAGTTGATAAAAATCAAATCATGTTATTTATACTGCCTTGTACAGGTCACTGTTAAGGCCACATGTATAGTGCAGAGTTCAGACCTGGTGCCCACAACTCGCAAAGGACATTAACCTGCTACATAACATATTACAAAATGTTACAACACTGAAAGCAGTTTGTCAGGGTAACGCATATTACAGAGGTTGAGGGTACTGAACATGTACTCCCTGAAGAACAGAACAGAGAGAGGACATGATTTGTGCCTTCAGTTACTGGAAATGGATATATAAAGTGACTATGGATAGTCTTCCAAAGCTGAGTGGAAACCATAATAGAAGATTGCACAGTCTTAAGCTTCAAGGTGGGGTATTTAGGGTGGAGGTCAGGAAGCAGTTCTTCACAGACAGGGTTGCGGACACTTGGAATGCAGTGCCACAACTGGTGATATAATTCACAGTGTCCAGCATTACAAGCCACCGTGATAGACAAAGGGGTAAGGTAGTGATCATTTGTATGGCGTGTGTGTAGTGGTAATGTTGGGGCAGGGACAGTATCTGAAGCTGTGAACATTTTCAATATGAACAGACTAGGTAAACAAATGTCAGTCTTCTGCAGTCTTCTATGATTTATTTTATACAAATCCTTCATATCATATGGGATTTTAATTTCCAAATATCTTATTGGCTTTTTAGTGCATTTAAATTATATACTTTTTAGATCTTGATCCCATTCTCCTGAGATTATTCTCATTTCTGTTTTCTCTTGGTTTATTTTATATCCTGACATCTCACCAAATTTCTGTATCAGGGTTAAAAGATGAGGTATGGCCTGTTTTGGGTTTGACACATAAACTAGTGCGTGAATCAGCGTAAAGTGATATTTTATTTACTATCCCTTCTACCATAATACCCATTATTCTAGGATGTCTCCTTGTGGCTTGAGCCAAGGTTCAATACTGATTGTGAATAATAACGGAGACAAGGGGCACCCTTGTCTAGTCCCTCTTTGTATCTGGATCTGCATGGAAACTACCCCATTTACCTTCACCCTTGCCGTGGGTCTACTATACAATAACTTTATCCATTTCAAGAATTCATCCCCCAGACCCATCTCCCTCAAGACCGCAACCAGGAACTGCCAATTCAGGTGGTCAAATGCCTTTTCCGCATCTAGAAAAATGGCTAATCCCTGGTCTTTAAATTCTCTAGCCCCTGTGATGACATTCAACAATCTCCGGATATTATCTGCTAGATGTCTCCCTGGAATAAAACCTGTTTGATCCATTTGGATTAATTTGAAATTACCTTCTGTAGCCTATTAGCCAAAACTTTGGTCAAAATTTTGCAATCCTGATTAAAAGGGAGATGAGTCTGTAGGAGGCACACTATCCTTGGCTTCCCTTCTTTTGGAATGACCGTAATGATCGCCGAGTACCATGTTGGGGTGGGCCTGCTCTTCCAAACAGTTATTAAAGACCTCTGTCAGGATAGGGGCAATAGTCCCACAGCATTTTATGTAAAATTCACTGCTAAACCCATCTGGCCCAGGTGCTTTCCCTTGTTTCAGTCCCTTAATTATCTGAATTACTTCTGTCTGAGTAATTTTAGCTCCTAACTCCATCCTATCTTCTCTGCTTAGTTTTTGCAGCTCAGGATCCTTAAAAAAATGATCTACCTCTTCCTCCATCTGTTCTGAGATTATTGACTCTGTATATAATGTCTGGTAATAGTTCCTAAAGGCCTGCGCTATATCCACTGGTTTACTCCTTCTCTCTCTTGTTTTCTCATCTATTATGATACTTTTAATCATTCGGTTCGCCTCCTGTTGTTTTAGCCTTACCGCCAGGACATGAGCTGCCCTCGCCCCCACCTCTGAATATTTGTATCCCAGCCATCTTATCCATCTCTCTGCCTGTTTTTCTTCATATTCACTTAATTCCTTTTGGCTAACTCCAATTGTTTTAATCTCTCCTCATCTTTTGGATCCTGTTTATGTTCTCTTTCCCTCTGATGAACCTCCTTCAGAAGTCTTTCCTGAGTGAGACTGGCCAGTTTTTTGTTTCTGGACACAATACTTATCAGTTCTCACCTAACTACAACTTTCGCTGTGTCCCATCTAATTGTAGGTTGACAGCTTTCATTTCCTTTTGCATAAAAGATTTCACTAAGTCTATCTTCTATCCTCTTAACTGTGGATTTATCAGCCAAAAGGGAGACGTTCAGTCTCCAAATCGGGTGTCTCTCCTCCTTCTCTATTATAAGGACCATCTCAACCGGCGCATGGTCCGAGTTGGTGAATGAATGAATTCAGGCTCCAGCTACCATATACATACATGTCTTCTGGAGGAGAAATAAGTCAATCCTGGAATATGATCTCTGAACTGATGAATAATATGTGTAATCTCTTGTCCTGGGGAGGCGGGTTCGCCACACATCCACCAAACTTAGGCTTTTTATCATCCACTTAAGCCATTTAGGCATTTCCCTATTTGTCTGGGGACAGCCTGATGATCTATCTATAAATGGGCATAACACACTGTTAAAGTCCCCCAATCAACATTCGTCCTTGAGGTAATCTTACTAATTTGTCAATAATTCTTTTAAAAAAACTGCCTCCTTTGATATTTGGAGCATAGAGGTTGACAACATGGAAAGAGACATCCAGTACAGTGCCAGATATTCTGACATATCTCCCCTCATTATCTGTATCTATCTGGTTAACTATGAGGGGCACCTCTTTCACTAGGATTGCCACTCCCGCTTGCCTCCCATCACCACTCGGCGAGGCATAAACTTCTCCCACCCATGTCCATCTCAGTTTCAAACCCTCTGCTTCCCTTATGTGTGTTTCTTGAATAAGAGCCACATCACATCCCAATTGCTTCAATTCAGCTAAAATTTTCGTTCGCTTAACAGGGGCGTGTATTCCTTTCACATTATATGTTATTATCTTAAGATTAACCATTATTGTGAGATATCCCTTTCCATTTCGTCAACCTCCATTGTAAATCCCTGGTGGAACCACATCCTTCATTTACAAATAAACTTATTGAACCATTAAGTAACCAATGATTAACATATCTCAACTTTCCCAAACTTTTCAACATCACGGCAGCTGCTTCTCAGAGCTTGCCTCCCTTCTTAAGTCAATCCCCCTTCTTATGCTTCCTAGGTGTGACTGCACATCCCAACTACTGTTAGCAAATTTCCAGTAGCTCGTATGGGTGGGCTCACTAGCCACTGCCCTGCTTATCCTTTCCCAGGGACTCGCTTTAGTTGTTTAGAGAAACAGCAGCAATCACCCAGTGTAACCCCTCCCAGCTAATATTATGTACCAGCCAGGAATGGGTTAGCAGCAGCCCAGGTCCCACCCCCCAGCCCATCAGTCTTCTGATCATCCTTTACCTCATACCATTCTGCAGTCTTTTGCTAAGGAAAAAATAAGAAAGCAACCTGAAGTCTCTTATATGAATGACCAATGTTCGTTTAAACCCCCCAAAAATAGCTCTCCAGTCCGGTTTCTCCTTCCCCACTTTTCAGACCGTCTCTTCTGATTCTCTCTCCAAATCTTTTTGACTCTCTTCTCCTTCACAAATGTCCTTCTCACCCTTCCTTTCATTTCTCCGATTCTTGATTGTCCATCGCATTAAGCATCCTCGTGAGATCCGGCATTAAATATTTAGGCCACGACCCCGCTAGGCTCCTCTTCTTTCCTCGATTGACCAGACTCCATGCTCCTTCGATTAGTTTCTGCTCCAACAGTTCACCCTCTAAATTTGGAATCACTATTTCTTTCTCCTTCAGAAATGGGACCGCATCTACCAAGGTCGGGTATATTTTGAACGAAGAGCCCGTAAACACTTTCAGTTTTGCTGGGTAGTTAATCTGGGCTCTGATTTGGTGTTTTTCCTTTAGCTCCTTAATAACTACTCAAATTTGGTTTCGGCGATATTGAAGTTCTGTCGAGAAATCTTGGTCCAGAAACACTTGCCCCCCTGCAAATGTAAGATTTTTAAGTCTCCATGCTTCTTTTAATATGTAATTCTCACCACCCAAGACTGAGGTCTGGCTTTTTCATCTGTCAGCTTGGGCCCCAGAGCTCTATGGGCCCTTTCAATTGTGAGGGAGAAGTCAGAGAGTATAGTTATTAGCGATCTCAGTACATGTTGAATAAAGTCTACAGCCGTGGGATAGCCCTCTTCCTCCCCCTCTCTGATCCCATATATTCTGAAATTATTTTGTCTTGCTCTGTTTTCCGAATCTTCCAACCTACCATGCATTTGTCTTTCCCTGTGCAGGAGATGTATAATCAGCCTATCCATTCGTCTTGTCTCTCTGTAGTCTGGGTTACTTACGTTCTCCTTCAACCTTTTTATTTATATTTTAACTTCCATCTTCAAATCTGCTATCGATGTCTCAATTTTTGCACCGATTTAAAATTTTGGCTACTACTATTTCCATTGGTACTTCGGGTTGAGATTCCTCCTCCTCAAAATCGATCGATGACACCGAGGGGGACTGTGCTCTCAACATGGTCAACATGGTTGCTAGGCCTTCTGTGCCCTTGTGGAGAGTAAGTTGTTTTAATTTGCTATTTTTCTGGTCTTGCCTTGACCTTTTCGACCTGCTTTGTTTAGTTGACATTAACACAGCTTCCGATTGATAACTTCAGCACTTTCTTCGTCCAAAAAAGGTAGAAAAAGAGTTTTAAACTGCTGGGGAGACTGGAGCTCATTTCTCTAGGCTGCTACCATCTGGGTGACGTCACCGGAAGCCCTGCATAGATATTTATTAATCTCCACCCAATACCTTTAAACATAAAATCTAATAATAATGCCCTACCCAAGCATATCTCTACCAATCTAGAAACCCGAAATCTATCCCCTTTAAACAAAATACCAACTCCTTCACAAACCCCTGTCCCAAAGGAAAAAAAATGAAGGGCCCCAACACCATAATTGATGTGCAGACCTAACCAGGGAAGTTGTATTTAATCTTGTGTCTTGTAATAAGCATATATCACAACTTAAATCTTTAATGCTGTAAATGTAATCAGTCTTCTTTTAGCATTCTTAATGCTATTAACATTTATGGTTGCAATATTCAACCATGAGGAAAACTGAGAGGAAGACATAGTAAATACTGAAATCAAGGTGGCTTCCTCAACCTAGAGCTTTGTCTAACTCTAGCATTTATTCTTTTCCTCCTTTCCCAGGTGATATATCTAATGATTCACCCGGATTTAGAGGAATGTGGAACAAGGGACGATGCCTCTGAATCCTCACCTTGTTCAGAATCAACCATGTTTGTAGTCAGAACATTAAATTTATTTGTTAGCAAAATCCCTTCATCCCCTGGAGCACAAGCTTTAGCAACTTTTGATTTAGGCCTTGATTGTTTTATGCTCCTTTTCTTGGCTACACTTTTAACCATTCTGGGAGGGGGCATTTCACAAATTAAAATTTCTCTCTCTAAGGTTTGAGGTGCGGTTTCCCCAGGGACATCAACAACCACAGTCTGAACAGGGGTTATGGAATGTACAGGAGCTGCATCAATCTGATCCCCTAACTCTCCCGAAGGAAGTGGGGGGGGTGGATGGACGCTCTGGGGGTGGTCTAGCAGAAAAGGCTTTCTTTTATCATTTCTTTTTTGGCCATCCTGCAGTATGAGATCTTGGTTTACATGATCACTATGATTGTGTAGCCAGGGACAAGCTCTGTAAGCATGCCCAGTATCCTCTCACAGATTGCACCGAGTTCTTCTGTACACTCAGAACTATGGTGCCCAAAAGACAAGCAAAGATTGCACTTTATCCTATCACAGGCAGAGCTTAAGTGAGTAAAGGCCCCACATGTAAAGCAGGCCTGAGGTTGTCCCGGATAGAAGAAATGTCCCTTTCATACCAAAAATAAGCTATTGGGAAGATGAACAGGCCCTAAACTATTATTTCTTGGATGAACCCGCAAGGTCCAACCCCCATTCCAAATACATTCCTCATCAACTATGGGTTTAGGGCTTTCTAATATATCACATTTATTCTCCAAGCAATAAACAACATTGTGTATAGATACAGATTCATTACGGAATAACACTGTTACCTGTCTAATAGAAGGTTTTGTTAAAGGAATAGCCTTAAAAGGCAACCATAATTCAGAATATTTCAATATATCATATTTAGACCAAAAACGGTCAAGACCTTGAGGAGAAGTAAAGCTAATATCATAAATTACTTATCCTGACACATGAACCAGGGCATAAATTTCAGTTGAAAAAAAAAAACGAAGACCCTTTCAGAAAAGTATGCCCCACATAAAGTCTATCAGGAGCCAATTCTAGTCCACCCTGATATTCCAATTGGACAGCATTGCGTCTTTGCAAAGGGGAGCCAGAGAAAGGATCTCTTTTCCTAAAGACTCCCAAGCTGATTTTGAGCACTCCTGAAAGTTAACTGATGTCCCAGGTCGCTCAGCTTCTCCCTAGTTAGTGAAATGCCTTGTATTCCTTCAGATTCCGAGGCAGAGGAACCTACTCCTCGTATAGAACAGTCAGGAGAGTCAACTGTCATTGCTTGAGTCAAACAACTCTCCTGTCGCTCATTTTCAGCAGTTAAAACTAACCCCTTCAGGTTTAGGAACAGCAGGAGGGGAGGCGATCCCGGAATTGGGCTGTGGTTAGAGTCAGGGAATCAGATACCGGCCTCTCCCCGCATCCACCCCGCTGTGAGCAGAGAACGCTCTAACATTGTCGGGGAATTCCCACACTGACAAGTCACTGCAAAGTCACTTTCTCTCCCTTTTCTTAAACCAAGAGTATTAGTTACTGTATAAGGGGATTTACAGGCAGAAATAGGTTTTACACTCACATTTTGTATAACTTCCAAACTGTGAGCTGTAGTTGTAGCTGCTATCACAGGCCTCAATTCTTCTGTCAGACACTTCATAGCAGTGGATGAGTCAGACTGTAGGCATGCAGGTGGAGTTACTACGTCACTCTCCTGAGGTAATCGACTTTGAATCTCAGCTGTTGCTGCCTTATTTTGCACCAAAACTTTGCGTAACACTGTAGCTGCTTCTTGTAGCTCACTTGGTTTTAACACTTCCTCCTAAGACAAGGGGGAATCATATCATTTGTATCTATATTTCCCACAATGTTACTCATATTTGCACCAAATCACAGTGACTTATTTTGTTGCAGTAAATCATCCAACCAAACCTCATCTGATGAAAAAAGACCATGAGCAACTTCCACTCTTTCCTTCTGGTCATTTGTTTCCATTTGTAAAGCAGCATTGATTTCCATTATAACAGCTTCCACAGACTTGGTCTCCTGAGCTGGTCCTGCGGGTAGGGAGACCTGCTCACCCACAGGTACACCAGCAGAATGAATCTCTAGCACACCATCCTCCATCGTGGCTGCTCCCCCCCCTACTGACCGAGAGTAGGGGAATTTCCCCGGTGTCCTGGCCACATTTCCCCCTATTCACTAAAAATAAAACCAACAGCTTAATCTGGCTCAAGGTCAGCTGGCATTCATCTGTACCTCCCCTCCTCTGGGTCATGCCGAAAAATAGGAAGAATTTGTCTAGTGCACTTACCTGGTCAACAAAAACTCAATAAAATAAAATAAATAGTTTGTCCGTCTGTGGCATTGGGTGGGCGTCAGACTTTATGACTGAGTTGAGTCCATGATAGTCCACACAAAAGTGAGTAGAGGCATCTGGCTTGGACTATGGATGAGGCCCAGGGACTGTGGGATTTCTGGATTACCCCTATATCCAGCATTTCCTCCACCTCCCTTCTAATGTCTTTTAGGATGGTCTCAGACACCTGATAGGTTGTCTGCAGTATGGGCACTTGTGTTCCGGTGTCTACATTGAGTGTTGCAAAGAGGCTTATCCATGTTTGGCCGTAAACAAGGGTAAAGACCTCTAAAATGTCCCTCACTTCTTGGGACTGTTCCGGGGTCAACTAGGACAACAGTTTGATTGCATCCATAGATGACTACTGCTTGCTTTCCTCTAGCAAGTCCAGGAGAGGTCTTCTTTGTCCATCCCTCCCAGTACTACACACTGCAGATACCATGTCAGCCCTATTTGCATATGGCTTCATCATTTTAATTTAATTTAATTCTAATTTAGTTTTTGTTGAC
The DNA here is from genome assembly GCA_016271365.2 of Neoceratodus forsteri. Lineage (NCBI taxonomy): Eukaryota > Metazoa > Chordata > Ceratodontiformes > Ceratodontidae > Neoceratodus > Neoceratodus forsteri. The sequence goes on along the minus strand of CM057459.1, from coordinate 1,277,129,357 downwards.
CGGTAAGTGCACTAGACAAATCCTGCCTATTTTCAGGCACGACCCGGGGGAAGGGGATACAGATGAATGCCAACTGACCTTGAACCAGATTAAGCTGTTGATGGTATTTTTAGTGAATGAGGGAAATTTGGCCAGGACATGCTGATGTGGTACATCCCATGGATATGTCTCCTGTCAGGCAGTTCCACAATATCATTTACATCATTGACCTCTCAGGCTACCTTATATGGTCCAGCTCACTGGGCCTGCAACTTGTCCTTCTGGACTGGAATTAGGACCATTACTTCCAGACCTGCACTGTATTAGTGAGCTATGGCTTTGCAATCATACCAGACTTTTTACTTCTGCTGGACAGCTGACAGGTTGCTTTGGGCCACCTCCATAATCTCCTTCAGATTCTCCTAAGCTTAAAGACATACTCCACTATGAGAGTTCCCTAGGTGGTATGCTTGCCTTCCCAGTCCTTCCAGATCATGTCTAGGTGCCCAAACATCCTACATCCATATAAGAGTTTGAATAGGGAGGACCCTGTTGACTCTTAGGGCATCTCCCTGTATGTGAACAACAGGTGAAGAAGGTATTTCTCCCAGTCCCTACCATGCTGTTCAGCAAATACTTGGAGGATCAATTTTAGGGTACCATTAAAACATTCCACAAGCCCATTGGCTTGTGGGTGATAAGATGTGATGCATCTCTGCACCACCCCACACTTCTCCCACAAACACTTCATCAGGTCCGACATGATGATACCCCCTTGATTAGTGATGACCTCCTGCAGAAACCCGACATGTGAGAAAATCCCTAGCAAGGCATCTGCCACTTTGTCTGTCCTAAGTTAGGAGAGGGCGACTGCCTCTGGGTATCAGGTGGTGTAATCGACCACTGTCAGGATAAACTTCTTCCCGTAGGAGCTTGGGGTGCTCAAAGGTCCCACAATATCCATTCCTACTCTCTGTAATGGCTCCTCCACAATGGGCAAGGGGATTAGAGCAGCTTTGTTTTTCCTATCTACCTTCCTATTTGTTGGCATCGGTGACTAGACCTGTAATATTCCTTCACCTCCTTTGTGAAGTTGGAGCCAAAGAAAACCTTGGCCAATCGCTGCATGGTGTGCCCGATGCCCAGATGTCCGAACATGGGGATATCAAGAGTCATCTTGAACAACCACTCATGATACCCCTGGAAATGACAAGCTGCCTGCTCATCCACCCTTCCTCTGTCCTCATGTCCTGTGTATACAACAGTCCGTTGTCCCAAAATACACTATGTCTCATGTCACCTCCCCATGCCCCATCAGATTTTGCACGAGCCCTCAGCCTCTAGAAACTAGAATCAGTTCTCTGAGCAGCTACAAAATCTTCAGTTTCCCAAAGCATGAGAAATGTCCCCCTCAGTTCCTAAACTGGGGTCAATAGCTCTAGCATCAAGGCATTCAGAGTTACTGCCATTCCTAACCTTCTGACCATTGGTTACCCCTCCCACCTCAGAGTAACATTCTGTAGGTGGTTTGTGAAAGGCTACATGAGGAAGTCCTACCTTCCACTACTCTTCATGTCAGGAGACACAGGCTGGAAAAATAGCCTCTATTCTTTTCCACAGGGGTTCTGCGGGGTTCAGGGACTCATAAGTGGCCTTAGCCGTCTGACTGTGGGTAACTGCACCCACCACCTCCTGCTGTAGATCATTCTCTATAATCACATCCAGGGTGAGGTTGTCTGCCACTGCCACTCTTAGCACCCTCTTTCCTGTCTCACCTCAGTCCAGGAGAACACTAGCTAGTAGCAGAATTTTCTCCTCCCAGTGAATTCCTCACTGTTACAAACTGATTAGGAATAAGCTGTTCAGACCCAACCAAATCCCCTTTTACTAAGGTAAAAGATGCCCCCGATGTCCCTTAACCCATGGGTCTGCATCCCATTTACAGTAACCAGGTGTATGTGCTCCCTCATGTTTATAGGCATGCTTTCAGGGATACACAGTGCACCCAACTCTGTTCAAGCACCACTTTGTCCACTATGTTTGTATGTTCATATGTGCCTTTTTAGGACACTGTCTAGCAAGATGCCCTGGCTGTTTACAAAACCAACAGTCATCATTTCTTTTATCCGAGAAATCCCTTTTTGGTAACATGGGGCTTCCCCCTTTCTGTGGAGGCAGTGAGGGTTTTAGCTGCCTGAAGGTGAACTTCTCCCTTTCTGCCCTGTCACACCTGCCCCACTTCTTTTCAGAGCAGGCCTGCTCCTAGCATAGTGCTCAGAGAGCTCAGCCGCTTGCTGTGCTGTTTTTGGATCTTGGTCCTCTAGCTGGGTTTTTAACTCTGTTGTGCAAGTCCAAAAAAACTGCTCTAAAAGTACAACCTCCTCAATTTTCCCCACAGAGTTTGCTTCCATCCTCTCCCGCCAACATTTTAAAAACTGACATTGCTTTGTGGTGAGTTCTTCAAAGCTGGACTTTTACACAGTGTCTTGAATTTAGCCCTGTAGGCCTCTGGAGTCTGTTCATACATTTTAAGCAATGCAGATTTTGGCTGTCATTATTGTCCATTTGGCCTAGCGCTTCATGCCCTTTACCAGTAAGTAGCGAGGATAGCTGGAAGCTCCAGGACTCCCTGGGTATTTTGGCCTAAATACAGACCTTTTCAAATGAATTAAAAAAATGCATCTATATCTTCCCCCCTTTAAATTCATGTATAAATTTGGAGTTTAACTTATACCCCAGCCATGGAGTTTTATGTTCACCCCTGCCACTTACCTCCTCTGGTGCTGGCCGTTGGAGTCTTAGCTTCTCCAGTTCACACTCTCTGGTACTACATTTCTTTTCCTCGGCCTCTCTCTGGCATTGTTTTCTTTTCCTCAGCCTCTCTCTGGTGCTGTTTTCCTGCATCTCCAGTTCAAACCTCTTCTGCCCAAACTCTGTCTGCTGCTGGGCTTCAAACTTTCTGCTCAAATTTTTTTTTGCTGCTGTGCTTCAAACTTTCTCTGCTTGAATTCCAGCTTGTTTCCTCAACTCCAACTCCAGCTACAGCATGATCCTTTCCACCTCCAACTTTGTGGTGGCTTTTCCCTGGTGCTGTAGCCCTGGGTTCCCTCTGGTCTCACTGTCCTCCTCCCTGGGACTGGACACTGTGAGATCCCTTGGCACCTTCATGCCCAAGGTCTGGTCCCTTCCAGTCACTTGCTGTAACTCAAGGTTCGGGACAACCACTTGATCATCGGGTGCCACAAGAGTCTCCAGGAGGTTCTTTTTGGTTTGTCTCGAATACGAGATCCCTCTTTCCTGACACAACTGCCTTAGGTGGTCTGCAGTGTATTCGCTGTAGTTGGAAGCCATCTTCTGCCCTCACTACTGCTACACTAACGTAAACAGTAAAAACAAAAATCAAACAGGGTAGAGAACATTATCCTGTAACCAAATTGTTTTTTCCAAATCTTTGCCATGTTTTGAGTGTGTATTGTTTTCAGTTTATCAATCTGATACACTGGCCTCAAATCCAACTTCTATGCCTGTGCTACCAATATCTCTTGAATCTCACGACTGCCACCAGATCTGTCAAGAAACTATTCCAGGGGGCCAAGTCCCCTGTGCTCACAGTGCCCACCCCTAAGTGCAATCTGTAATAGGGAGGAACAGGAATACCCTCCACGTGTCCTCTTAGAGGGCTTGCTGAGGTAAAAACTGATCACCCACCATGCAGCCCCAGGGCTTCCTCTCTATTCTGGGTAAGGGACAAATACAGTCTCAAGTTTGTAGCCAGTTGAGAACTCTCCTCAGTTGCTGTACTGAGGGAGGACTCCCAGTGTTACGAGCTGTTCGGAGTTTGCCCTCATAAGCTTGATTGTGTCCTCTCCCCTCGGGGTGTACAGCACCTAGTTCCCTCTTACAGAGTGCCCCTAAGACCTGTATATCCCCCTTACATGCTGCACTCAGATCCCCTTTTCAGGATCCTAGTCTTAGCAGTGAAAGGTGGCACTTTAGCAATTACAGGCTGGTCTCAGAATTGACTGAACCTTTTACTTCTACACATACAAAAATCACTCACAGGCAGTTTTAAAAGCAAAAATGTTTTTACTAAATCTAAATGTTTATCACACAAACTTTACAAACAAAAGATTTAGAAATCTGGTTACAGAATAACAAAAATAAAGGTGGAAATATACATGCAAAAGCACACTGTAAAATTTAGCTATCTAGTTTCTACCTGGTTTGTGGATGATCAAAAGTCTAGAGAATAAATGAGTTTGCAAAGACCCAGTTCTCTCTTACAGCCTCTGGTCTTCAGTGTGGCAACCTTGCTTCTCTTGTGTGTCAGAAGAGTGTCGAGAATGAAATGCAAATGCTTCTGTTTGGAGGCCCTAATTATAGGTATGGCTCTTCCAGTCTGTGGATAGCTGGCGGCCTCATCTTTTTAGGCCAGCAGGGGTCTCTCTTGCTCTTCCCCAGGTATTTAATTAACCATATTATTTATTTGTTGGATTCTGTCACAATTCCAATATCCTGCCAGCTAACCAAATGTAAATATACCATAACAGTTCCTGAAACCTAGCACTTTTCCTTTGAAGTGTAACGTTTATGACAGGCGAGGGCTTCCCCCATCTCCCTGAAATTTTATTACAGCTGTTTCTATTTAATTAGCTAACCAGGGACTTCCATCCCTTTGAAATGGGCTCTTGGTTTCCTGGCTAATCAGCTTGTTCTCAGTTCACAGAGGAAAGTCAAATATTTTGCAAGGCAGTCTTTCTTTCCTGTGACCTTTCAGTAACTCTGGGCATTCTTTTGGCCTGTTTGGAATTTTGAAACATAACCAAGTTCCTCTGCATGTAACCCTTTTACAGCATAAACAAAATCACAGAAAAGAAATATTACAAAACAAAGTATGTCTGCAATATGCCATCAGTTGGCAAACCTGTCACAGGTTGTACCACACAAACAGCTCCCACTATAATTTACTCTGTGTGGTGGCACCGCATTATTTATCTCAATTTGGAAAAGGATCCCCTTTTCCATCTGAATCAGAACCCAGGCCCTTCAACGTTGTTGAGCCCTTAGGAAGAGAGATAGTAACCAAAAGTTACACAGCAACTTGGTTACACCTAAAATTATACATTCAAGATTACTAGCTCCTTAGAAGTTCCTTAACTCTGAGTCGAGTTAGGAGATTCCCCTTAGAATATACTGCTTTCTCTTCAAGGTTTTACACACTAGTCATAATGACTTCTGCCCTCCCCAGAGCATTGCCACCTCCTAGTATACTACTGTCAACCCTCCACTTGTCACAGTGTCTCCACTGCATCCTACCCTGGCCCACCCACCAGGCAAAATTAAACTCCTAGTGGGAAATCTGCTAGTGAGCTCCCTCTTAACAGGACTCTTCCCAGTGTCTGAGCTCAGTGCCCACATCTTGGCCATAGTCTAAGCCGCTGTCTCTCAATTTTCACCCACTAAAAGCCAGATCTCTTTCCTTCTCCCTCTTGGTGCTAGCCCCATTCAAACTTTCCATTTCTCCTAGCCCTCTTTAACATGAGAGAATTTCACCTCTTGGGAGCTTTCATGTCCTCACCGACACACTCTGGTTTCCCACTCTCTACCTCCTGCATTGTGAACGGTCTCATTCCCATCCTACTGCTACTATTAGCAGGGGATGTCAAGAGCAATGCAAGCCCAGTGACTTCCCCTCTTACCCACAATGACCCCATATAGCTGAACAAGCATGAGCTAAAAATTATCCATCTCAATGTTTGCAGCCTCTTATCCGTGTACGCAGAGCTACAACTGTGGGTCTCGCTATACAATCCCTACAACTTGGGCATCACTGAAACTTAGTTGAAGCCTGCTACACCAGACACTAGCTGCTCTCTGGATGGCTACACCTGCTAAGAAAATACTGACCAGGAACCAAGAAGGGAGGTGGAGTAGTCCTATACTTCAAAGACACACTCAGTGCCACCCTAGCCTCCTGCAACTCACCTGATAGCTTTAATAGCAAATTGCTCATTATTGAAAAGACTGTTGGATCTGCAAGAAGATTTACATTGGTTGTTGCTATAATCCCACCAATGGTGGTATAACTGACCTAACCCACATACTGAATGGCATTGGTCACCTCTCCCCCACTGGGGAGATCATTATGCTTGGTGATTTTAACCTGATGTGGCTAAACAACTCTAAAATGGAGTGCTGTGATCTATTAAAACAACAAAATCTCACTCAGATCAGTACCACCCCAACTGCGCAAACAACCATTCCTTGAACAACTCCCTACTAGATTGGATACTGACCAACTAAGCAGGCAGGGTCCATCATGCTGGAGTCCTACCTGACTCCATCAGTGATCACTCCCCTACTTTCTGCATCTGGTCCTCCAATCTTCTCTGCCATTCCCCCAAATATTTGACCTTTAGAGACCTCTTGAATATGACACCCCCTATCTGTTCTTGGACATTAGAGCAGTCAGCAGGCTGGTCCTGCACACAGTGATGGATGTTATTTTGGCCCTGGGCTTACTTACTGCAGAGCTGACTGCAATCCAGGAAAGGCACTTCCCCAATCACTCACAGAGTATGTGTAGGCAACAAGAGGTGGCTCTCCAAGGACCTCCTTAAGATGATGAAAGGGAGAGATGCCAAATAGGAAGCATACAAGGCCTCCTCCCACTAAAGTGAATAGAGATGCCTGCATAACCTCACAAAAAGTGATAAATTCATGCTAGGCAGACTAACTCTGTAACCTCCAATCTTGAAACCTTGGCAACCCCAGAAATTTCTGGACAGTGATTAATTCTGATTGCACATGGGAACAGACAGACTGTCATTCAACTTACAACAGAGACAAGATCCCTAACGGAACCTTCCAAGATTGCAGTAGCTCTCAATGCCGAATTCACAGACCTGTCTAACTGCCTCACTAAACTACCCTCATATGACCCTGGCCAGAGGTCTTCTGGTCAGCTCACAGAAAACTCAAGCATCCCTCCCTTTTATTTTAAAGCCATCTCCCCTCAAGAAACCAGCAAGCTCCTTATGAGCCTCCCCAACTGGGGAAGCGCTGGTAGTGATGGCCTCTCCCCCTGATTTCTGAAACTTGTAGCCCATGCCATTGCCAAACCCCTAACCACACTCTTTAACCTTTCCTTTACCACATCAACAGTACCCTCAGTATCGAAACAAGCCAAAGTCATCCACACCTTTAAATCTGGTGATCTCCAACAAGTGGAAAACTACAACCCCATATCTATTGTCTCTCACCCATGTAAAATCCTGGAAAAAGTTGTGCACCAACTGATCTCTGACCAAGTGGCAAAGTACAGCCACCTTTGCCCACAATACCATGGCTTCAGGAAGGACCACAGCCCTGGCTTGCTTTACAAACCACATTTTCAACATCATGAATGAAGGCAAACTCTTTGTGAACTTCACCAAAGCCTTCGATCTGGTGGACCAAAACATCCTCCTAAGTAAACTGGGCAGCATTAGTTATTCCCCCACATCTGCTGCCCAGTTCTGAGACTGTATCTGTGGTTGAACTCAATTGTTCTGCACTGGGGGTACAACCTCCACCCACTGGGATGTTTTTACTAGGGTACCCCAAGGATCTATCTTTGGACCCATCATGTTCTCCCTGTTTGTAAACTCCCTTTCCAAGGATAGCATCATGTGAAACTCTCTACTGTACGCTGATGACCTTATCCTATACCATAGTTTTATGACCCCAGCCATCCGCTCCAGCATGGTATCCAGTGATGATAGTGACTGTAAATGAGCGACTGCTAAAACAGTGACTTATTTACAGAGCTATCCTTTTGGGCTACCCTGCAAGGGTAGTGAGGAAATGCGATCATAATGTAGGGATGGGTGAGGGAGGGTGGCCAGAAGAGGAGGGATAGGAGGAGAAGGATAGGAAGAGGGTTTGTGTGGGGTAATATGCTTGCTGCAACTGAGCTAGCTGTGTGGTGCATTGGTAGCAGGTAATGGGTTCAGGCTAGGGACCGGGACATTTTACTGCTGCCGCACTGTTTTTTTTTTTTTTTATTCTAGTGTCTCCCCTCCTGACATGCACTTCCTGGAGTTGGTTATATTTAGCTGAGGGGTGCCAGGGGGGCACAGCACCCCCACATAAACACCAAGTGAACTTGCTGGATGTCTTTTCGCACACAAGTGTATATCGCTTATTTGCTTTTCAGCGATATACACTCGCTATAACAGTGATTACTGTTTTGCGATCGCTATTATGACATGGAACCCTCCACCACATTTACAAAACAACTTATGGTGCCACCCATCAATGGTTCCTAACTAACAGACTCCTGGTGAATGTCAAGAAGACCAAGGCCAAGCTCTTTGGGGTCAAAATCCAGGTTAACCTGGGGGCACTAAACCTCCCAGTATCCTATTTCCTGACGGCTGACTCCTGGAGATTGTGACCTCCTTCAGATACTTCAGACTCACCCTTTACCCTGCACTGACTTTCACTGACCACATAGGACATACCGTTTGGTGCACAAACCAGAAAATTGTAGTCAGATACAGGCTTAAAGATCACCTAATCCCAGAAGCTAGACTTGCCAATGCCTAGAGTACCTTACTTCCTTTACTGAACTACTGCTCTCCCATCTACACACAAACCATGTTCTAAGGACTTTGCAGACTAAACACAACCTACAATAACATTTGTAGGTTTGCCCTAATAGCACCATAGTCTGCACATCACTGCTTCCTCTACCAGGCACTAAGAGGACTCTCCCCAGAGGCCCACTATGACTACCTCCTAGGCTGCATTGCAGATGAATCTGTAAGGCAGAAAGATGTGCCCTTCCTCAACCTCCACTCACTCCCTACTCAAGCCTAAGCCATACCTTCTTGGCCACCAGAACTCCACAAGCCTCACATTAGAGTGCCCACAGGTCACCACATGAATGGGCCAAAAGGCTTTCTTTTCAGCTGCCTCAAACCTGTGGAACAACCTATCTATTCTCCTATGGATTCTAGGCTCATACCCTCTATTTAAGTCCCACTATAAGTCTCACCTCGTGGTGACAGTCACCTGTTCCTGTCTCCCTGGTTGATTGCAATACCCTGCCCAAGGGTAGCCAGACTGTCCAAATTTCTTGACCATTGAATTGTTGTAGTTTTGCATATTGCATCTATAAGATGCTAGCACAGGACTGTTTTGTGAGGGCCCTGTGTGGCCATTGTACCGCTGTGCACTTCACTTGTTTGTACTGTAATCACGTTATGCACAATTTTGCACTAAACTGTATAGTATGTATTCCTCAATGAGTTCATCTGTTTCAGTAACTACTGTACTTCAATCACTTTACCTGTTGTACCTGTTCCCTTTGTACCATGATATTGTGCCATCTTTGTGACCTGAGTCGTGCTTGAAAACGGTCCCTTGGACCAGTACACCTAGCTGGTTAACAAATAAATAAATAAGTAATTAAAGCTAAAAGAAATGCAGTTCAACATAACACTTATTCAAGAGACACACCTATCTGCACCTGCAGCCATAGGCTCAGATGTAATAATAATAATAGCTTTATTTCACATAAGCACCTTTCAAATTATAAAGGCACTTTACAAAAAGATCAAAACAGCAGTAATAAAATCAACAAACACAATAATAAAAGTCTGACGGGTCACACTCATTCGATGACACTAAGGACTGACACCATGAAAAGGTTTTAACGCCTGTTTAAACCTCCCACAGTCATGCACTCGTAGCTGATCGGGGTAGAATTCCAGAGGGAAGGGGCCACGCACATAAATGTACGGGCCCAGGAAGACTTTTGAAGACACCGAATCTCCAGCAACCCTCGCAGCTGAACAGGAGCTGTCACACAGGGCAATAGGGAACAAGAAGCTCTTCAGGTAGTCAGGGCCAGGTCCATGTAAGGTTTTATAAGTCAATAAACCAACTTTAAAGGTGATCTGCCACCGAATCGGCAGCCAGTGCAGAGTGTGCAGTACAGGGGTGATATGACAGGCTCTGGAAGTCCCCATCAGCAATCATGCTGCAGCATTCTGCACAAGCTGCAGGCAGTGGATATCAACCTCAGGTAGCTGTAAGTACAGGAGTTACAATAATCAAGGTGAGAGGTCACAAAGGTGTGGAACAGCATAGGTAGTGGGTGGGTCAGGTCTATCATAATGCCTTCACCTCCAAACAAAGAGTCATAGCTATTATATGTCACCAGGGGCTCCAACTGTGAATTCATAAGGAAACTGAAGACACTGAAGGCAGATTCCTAACAATTGAGGGAACTTACCAAGGGAAGCCTATCACCCTAGATAGTGTTTACGAGTCCAATTGCCAGGAGTCCCTCTAACACTATCTTTGGGGGTGATTTTAACTTAGTCCTCAACATACTGTTAGACTGGATGGGCCCAAAGAGTATGGGTCAGACACAGGTGGCCCTACATGTTGGCCATACCTTTTAGTTAGCTGGACTCAGGGATGCTTGGTGTGTACTGCACCTCCAGTAACAGGACTTCACCTATTATTCACCTGTCTATGACACAAACAGCAGAATCTACATCAGTGTCAGTATCTACTGAATCTGTCCAGCAAATATGGGGGGTGATGCAGGGCAATGTTTCGATTTTAGATCATGCACCGGTGCCACTCTCCCTAGCATGGGGGAGAGCCATTGACCCCAGAAACACTTGGCTTCTGAACACCACTTCAGAAAAAAGACACTATAACTTGGCTGTCTTAAGAGATACAGAAGTACTTTTCTTTAAATGAGGCCTCTGACACATCAGCTGCTACATGATGGGATGCAGTGAAAGCTGTCCTTAGAGGCAGCATCATTGTGTACACTTCCAGGAAACATAAAGAAAGAGATGAAGAAACTAGAAAACTGGAGGGAGAGCTTAAGAGGTTTTGAGTATCAGATCCAGGAGTGTCCAGAAAGGAAAGAATCCTTTAGGCCACAAATATCTGAGACCGGAACACCTGAAGCTATTCTGTAGCACAAAACAGAATATACTTTGTTTTGGCTGAACCAGGCATACCAGGAGGCTGGAGAGCAACCCAGCAAATGTTTGGTACATAGGTTGAGCACTAGGAAACTGAGAATTATAGCCCTTAATCCACACTGCACAAGGGCAAGTAGTCTTATCCACAGACCTAATAAATCAGGAATGTCAGACCTTCTACTCTAAACTATATGCTTCAGAGGTCTCCCCACCCCAAACCAGTTCAAAGCCTTCTATTCAGACATCCACCTCCCCTCTATATTGCCACATGATGCTTTGATCCTGCTTGCACCCATCTCAGAGGAAGTAGTGGATAATGCGATACAATCTATGTCCAAAGGCAACTCTCCAGGGCTGAACGGGTTTCCCAGTGATTTTGTTTCACAGCCTTTTCATCTCTTTTGGTCCTTAAACTCACTAGGGTGTTCAGTGAGGCCTGGGACAAGGGATTTGTACTTCCATCCTTCCATCAGGCATTGATGACACTTCTGCCCCAAAAGGAGAAAGATAGCATTTGTGTTCCAATTCAGGCCGCTTTCCCATATCAATGTAATTGTGAAAATATTTGCAAACGTCATTACAAATGCCTGGTGTCCATTATAGAGACCCTTATTCACCCAGACCAAGTTGGGTTTGTACCTGGTCACTTGGCCTCTGATAACATTTGTAGAACCCTTGTTCTGTTATAAGAGGTCAGGAGCCAATCCTACCCACTGCCACCGTGTCACACAGGATACTAAGAAGGCCGTGTGACAGGTTGGAGTGGGCCTACCTTATTGATGCCCTGGCAAGATCTGAGTTCCCTCCATGCTTCATTAATCTAATCTGACTCCTCTACCGAGCCCCCATTGCCTCAGTCCTTACCAGTTCCACCATTTTTCCAACATTCTCCTTGGAATGTGGAACTCACCAGGGGTGTTCCTTATCCCTGTTTTTAATCCTTCTTACAGTAGAAGCCTTGGAGGCAAAAATTAGAGAAAATCCTGGATTCCCAAGTATAATGGTGGGACAGTGCAATACCAAACCAATTTTGCTTGCAGATGATATTACCCCCTTCCTGACCAACATTCTATCATCCCTTAGGTCCTTGAGTGCTATCATCGTGAAATCTCAGCCCTTTCAGCATACAAACTGAATGGGGCAAAATCTCAGGTTATACCCCCAAACACTTCATGCACTCAGAGCTTGTTTGCTGACATCCATATCAATGGGCAGCAGAAGGGTCACTTGTTTAGGCATTTAACTATGGGCCTGACATAAAGACACAGTGGCGGCCAACACTAGTGCTATGCTCATCAAACTTGACTCAGACCTGAGGAACTGGGGGCATACAGTGAGGCCTGCCAGGATGGAGCTCAGCATCACAGTTTCCTGCATGACAAAAGGGATCAACTCCCATTGAAATTGCCTTGTTTCCTGCAGCAACTCTGCTGCAGAATGCTGCAGAACTGGGTTTCATCCTGGCTTGCTTCACTGTATTGATTTGTCCTTGTGGGGAAAGATGAATGCCCTAAAAATGGTGGCTCTATCCAAACTCCAATATATCCTGGCAAATCTCTTCAAATCAATCCCAAGCTCCTTTTTCAGAAAAGTCAACTCTAAGATGTCCAGTTTCATCTGGGACAATAAAGCACCCAAGATTAAAATCGAAGTTCTCCAGATCCACTAGAAACATGGGGGATTTGGTGTCCCCAACCTCAAACCACTACATAAAGGGGTTGTTCTCAGGCAGGCAGGCTCTCTGTGCTGCAGACTGGAACTTTTAATCCCATCTCCAAAAAGGATGGACATTGAACTCACCCAGGCCAAGGTCCCGTGTACACAAGCTCTGATACTGCTGAACTGGAGGCCCCACCAGCAGCCATCCCCCTGTCAGTCATACTAGAACAACCTGGAGAATACATGCAAGAAAATTGAACTGGTCCTATAAATACTGTAGCTTGCAGCCTCTTTGGCATAATCCATAGCTCTCTGTTGGTGGCCTGCCTTTGCACTAGCCTTTATGGCAACAACGGGGACTACTTACTCTAGGAGACTTGTATCATGATACGAGGGATTTAAAGTTGTTGGAGGAGCTGCAGCAGGAATACTCCCGAGACCTCCTATATACAAAAATGTCTCCTCTACAGAATCTCCCCTCAGCAGGGCCAGTGGAGAGTTGGATACTACAACTCAAAACCACACAGAACCTGATGGGGAGTTTTCTGTACTTTAGAATAAGAGATATCCTAACATCTTAGTCCTAGCCCCCAAGGATACATGGGAGGCAGAACTCAGCATGACTATATTGCCCCAAGACTGGGACCAGATTTGGCCAATGGCATATACCACCAACCATGAACTATGGGCCAAAATGTTGCAATACTGTACCACCATGAGCCTTACTTTTCTTTGTTATTTGTTGTCCCTCAACTACTGCCACCACGTATTGCCAAATGTAACAACTGTAACCATTCACTACTACCTGCTCTTGTTATGTTCTTGTTATTCTGATGTTTCTACTCTGTGCTGCCTTACATGGCCGGGGGCGTGCCTGAAAACGGTCCCTGGGATCAGTGCACCTACCCGGTTAACAAAGTCATAAATAAATAAAACAGAAATAAAAATACAAGATACTGCACAGGGCCTATTGGACTTCACAGTGGCTTTACAGAGCAGGCCTAACACCAGATAGCAACTGTTGGAGATGTAACTCCCCACAGGCCTCCCTCTGCCATGTTCTGTCACCTTGCCCTCACATAGACTCATATTGGGACAATGTTTGGCATCAGCATTGTCACTTGACCCCACTAAATCCAATCCATGACCCTACCCTGGCCTTACTGGATATTTCTCCTCCGAATCACTCAGTCTGCTCCGCACAGCTCCTCTGGCTGAATAATGTAGTGGCAGCTGCCAAGTGGATTTGCTTGGACACTGGAGAGGTCCTCTGTCTCGAGCCCACAGGAACTGGTACATTTGATCTCACTGTCCACAAAATATGAAAAAGTAGCACATTCCGCTGTGGGGAAACTCGCTTACTATGAAATATTTGGGGTCCTTCTTGGCCTTCAAGAAGCCCCCCCCAGCCTGGCCCTCCCACCTAAAAAGTGAAGTTGATACAGTGAATCTCCACAATCAGTTTCAATAAAGGACTCTGCAACCCAGGGACTACAGAAGTGGCCCTAAAAGCAACAGACGATCAACAGGAGAACTCTCTGTTTTCTTGACTTACTACATGTGGTCTCCCCTTCCCTCCCTCCCCTCTTCCTCATCACTTTGCCACCCCTCTTGCCCTTGCCATGAATTTCCTTACTCCCCATTTCCTCCACTCCCTCTTTCAGGGAACAGTAATAATAATAATAATATCCCATTCAGGAAGGAGAAGTGCTACCCCTTTCTTTAAACACTTAAATAAACACTGTGTGGTGACATAGTCTGGAAATTATGTACCCCACACAATGAATGTGTATTACCTTAGTGAGGTGCTCATTGTGTGACATCCTGGGGATGCCCTCCCCGATTCCTTAGTCATGTGGACAAATTATTAACCATCTACAGAACCAGGGTACAACCAATGCCTCTTAAGGCAGACTAAAGAAATTTTGTACCTGATTACCTCTGCCCTGCAGGTAATGCCTTAAGGTATTATTCATCCTTTGGAAGAACATTTACAGATCATTGACACGTATTTCAAAATTACAAGGTATTCTGGGGCCCTACTAAAGTCCTGCAGCTTGCTTGTTTTAAACCATATAATGATAGATTAGATGACATATGAAAATTATAACATCTGGTTTAGGATCTGTGCATAAACATGACAACCCGTGGCACTGCCTGCTATGTTCTGTTCCTTTGAGCATTTCATGTATGTAACTAAATCTTGTTTGTGAATATTGATGTCTACATTACTGAGTGTGTTTGTATAAAATGAAAACTCCAATAAAAATCTTTATGGAACAAAATGGGAAAGAGAAGGTTAGGTGACACCCAATTTCTGCAGGCATGAAAGTCAAAATAACTAATTTTGTCTCTGGAAAAGGGTAGTTTTTTCCAGTAATATCAAATATTAATGCCCAGTAACTGGCCTCTCATAGAATATTGATTTACCAAATTTGGAAACGAAAAGTGTTTTTACTTGTTAAAATTAGAATGACTTCTAAATTTGCACTCATTAAGCTTTGACTTCCACCAACAACAAAAAAAGTCAAGAAATGAACTGAACCCCTGCACACAGAGTTTGTGTTAGAAAGCCATGAACTTTGAGTAAGCTATTGAAACTACAAAAAGGCAATGAAACAGCAGAGAGCCTGTATTTAGCAAACTCTCCCACAAGACATTAGAAGCACTCTCCAGTTGGAGCTAGTTGATCATCAACCTGGGAAGAGGCGGACAGATAGGTATTTTGAGCTGACCACACTTGTGCTTTTTTTTTCAGTATTGACTTCCTGGTAGGTGGGAGGAGCAGATGAACCTCAAACTATGATTTCAACAAAATGATAAGGTGCCACATGAAGGTATATACAAAAGGGCTTTGATAGCATTAGAGAAAAATAGACACAGTCAGGAGAATCATGCAAATAATGTCACTCAAAAGAACCAGTGTGCAGTTGTTGGAGACACTGTGCATGGAGAGCACCAGTGTGTTGATGGTTACGTTCCCTTTTCTATAGAAAGAAACTAAAAGCAGGAATTGGATGTGCTTTAAACTTTAATTTCCTATCAAGGGTTAAGCTCTGCACTGCACATACTTCAGGTGAGTTCTGCCGTGGCTCCATGGTTCTGAAGCCTGTGTACGTAGTCCTTTTTTTTTTTAGCTCATGGATATCTGTAACAGTCCATGTGGCTCTTTAGTTAGTGTTATTGCCAGTACATTCTGAACCCTTTCTGCCTCTGTTCCAGTCAGACCGCAGTGACTATGGCACAGAATTGCATTCTCCAAGAGGTCCTGCTGAAACGTTCACAGCAAAAGAAGAAGATATCACCAAACAATTATAAGGAACGGCTGTTTATTCTAACAAAGGATACCCTTGCATACTATGACAACAGCAAAGGGGTAAGAAAACATTTCACCTTTCTTTTTGTAAGAAGTTTCATTTATGCTTCTTTAAAAGTGTGAACCTGGAATTTCCAGGTTCGTATCCCACCACTGCCTTTGGTTTGCTATGTGATCCTGCACAAGTATTTTGACCTCCTTGTGTTTCTTTGGTCATAACCCCACTACTGAGAGATTTGGGTAGAAGCAGGACCCCACTTCAAATGAAATGGTGCCACTCTATCAGCTTTTGGTGTGGCTCAGTTGATAGCACATCTGCCTCTGGACCACAACATTGGGATTCTTGTCTTGCAATGGGATTGGGCTCATACCTTTAAAGCTGGCATGAAAGTGCAGTACTGGGGGAGGATGCTGTGCTGTGGGGGTGTGCCATCCTTTGGATGAGATGTTAAACTGAGCTCCCTTCTACCCACCTCTGGTACTTTCCTGGTGGGTGTCAAGGTGGAGGAAGTAAAAGAACCCAAAGCACTTTTCACAACAGTAGGGGATTTTCCCCAGTGTCCTGGGAAACCTTCCTTTCCCATAGAACTGGTTCATGCAGTTGTTCAAGGCTGTATATGGGTGTTGATGTGAAATGGCTGCTCACACATTCAGTTACTTCTCTACCAGTCTAGCATTGCTTGCAAAGCACTTTGGGATACAGCGTATGAAACGTGCTATATAAATGCTGATTCTTCTTCAGCTGGGCTTTTCTGTGTAAATAAATGTTGAAAGGCAATTAAATTGGGCCAGCCTGCGAACACAAACTGAATTATGACAGTAACTAATGCCTGCTGTCCTCTTCCCTCTAAAATTATATTAGAACCTGATTTCAGTTTTTAAAACTGAAATCAAATTAATCGAGATGTAACCCCAGATGTAACTGGTGAAACAGAGAACTTTTATGAATGGGGCACATAATGTCTCTGAAGAGAAGAAGATAACAGGAAACATCAAGAAGAACTACTTCACTAATTGAGTGGTGAACACCTGGAATAGACTGTCCCAGCATGCCATGTTATCTGATGCTGTAAAAGCTTCATGCTCAGAATCAACAAGTACTTTGAAGAAAAGTGGGGAGGGACAGCAATGGCACGACAGGATAAAACTTGTGGAGCTCATCATGAACATAAATATTTTACCTGCACCCTCCCCAGAATATGTTTCCTTCTGTTGCATTTTTTAAAGTGTTCTGAAATTCTAGGGAAGGGGTCGTACAACTATAGGTTACAGGATATTCTCACTGAACTAGTGATGGAGGGAGGAAATTGGTGGACTGCTGGTACACCCAAATATGCATTTATGTATATATCTATATATCTAATATCATTGATTAGAACTGCATGCCTACTGTACCAATTAAAGCAGTATACCTCTCAGTTACATAGAAACATAGAATTTGATGGCAGATAAGGACCGCTTGACCCACCTAGTCTGCCCATTTTCCTACCTAACAGATAAGCTGCAGATCGTAATTAACCAACAGCTTACTTCCTCCTACCCCCACTAGGACTGCCTTATGTCTGTCCCATGCATTCTTAAATTCCCCCTGTTCTTGACTCACAACCACCTCAGGAGGCTGTTCCAAGCATCCACAACCTCTCTGTGAAAAATACTTCCTCACATTACCTCTGAGCCGTCCCCTCTATCTTCAAATTGTGCCCCTTGTTCTTGCACATCTCTTTTCTGAAAGATGCCAACCTCTTGGACTTTGTTGATTCCCTGAGGTACTTGAAAGTTTCTATCATGTCCCTCCCCTCCTTTCCTCAAGGGTATACATATTAAGCTCCTTTAGTCTTTTTCATATGTCTTCTGGTGCAGACCCTGCACCATTTTGTTGCCCTCCTCTGACAGCCTCCACTCTGTCTATGTCTTTGCAGAGATGGGGTCTCCAGAACTGAACACAGTACTCAGATGGGGTCTCACCAACTGTCTGTACAGAGGGATAACAACTTCTTGTTTTCTATTGATGCCTCTCCCTATGCATCCCAGTATCCCCCCAGCCTTCCTTACTGCCTTCTCACATTGCTTGCCCACCTTTAGGTCATCTGATATAATTACCCCCAGGTCCCTTTCCATTTTTACTGTTGTCAGTATCTCACCCCCCATTGTGTACTCTTGCCCTGGGTTTTGTTTCCAGGTGCATTACCTTGCACTTCTTTGCATTGAATCGGAGCCATAAATTTGACCATTCCTCCAACCTTGCCAAGTCCCTTCTCATCCTTTCCACTCCATCTTGTGTATCAACCCTGTTGCAGATCTTTGTGTCGTCTGCAAAGAGACATACTTTTCCTTCCAGTTCCTCTGCAATGTCACTTATAAAGACATTAAAAAGGACCGGTCCCAGTACTGAACCCTGCGGTACCCCACTAGTAACCCTCCTTTCTTCACTGTGGACTCCATTTACTACTACCCTTTGCGTCCTGTTGTCTAGCCAATTTTTTATTCAGGCTACCACCTTGGGACCCACTCCAAGGCTGGCTAACCTGTGTATTAATCTTTTGTGTGGGACTGTAACAAATGCCTTGCTAAAATCTAGGTAAGCCATGTCCACAGCCCTCTCTGGTTTACTACTTTGGTCACCTAGTCAAAGAAATCTATTAGATTAGTCTGACACAACCTTCCCATCGTGAATCCATGCTGCCTTGGGTCCTGTGCCCAACTGGTCTCTAGGTACTCAACAATTCTTTCCTTCAGAAGTGATTCCATCATTTTACCTACCACTGAGGTCAAACTAACTGGTCTGTAGTTTCTGCCTCTGTCCTGCTCCCACTTTTGTGAAGAGGAATCACATCTGCCCTCCTCCAGTCCTCAGGTACCACCCCATCCTCCCATGATTTATTAAAGAGAGTAGTCATGTGTCATTAATTCTATCCTTAGTTCTTTTAGAATTCTTGGATGAATCCCATTAGCCCCATTGCTTTGTCCTACTTCAATTTTATTAGTTCTTTCAGAACTTTTCTTCTGTAAATGGATTCATATCGACTGCCGTCTTCAGAGTATTTCTCTTGTTTGGTTTAGGTACCTCCCCTCCCTCTTCCTTTTGTGAATACTGAGCAGAAATATTCATTCAGTATCCCTGCTTTTCATTATCACCTCTACCCACATTCCTCCCTTTATTAAGCCTCAGTATCCCTTTTTGGTCTTTTTTGTTCCTAATGTACCTATAAAAGGTCTTATCCCTTTCTTAACAGAGTTGGCTATCCTTTCCTCGGTTTGGGCCTTTGCTATTCTGACTGCCTTCCCAGCCTCTTTCTGCTTTAACTGATTAAGTTCTCTGTCCTTCTCCTTCTGTGTTTCTTATATTTCCTGAATGCTATCCTTTTCTCCTTAACCTTTCCTGCCACCTCTTTTGAGAACCATAGCATTTTTTCCTTCGTTGTGTTTTGTTGATTTGCTTTAACAAAGGCTTGTTGCCTCTGTGATGGCTGTTTGATTACTCCCCATTGTTCCTCCACCCCTCCTTCTTGCCTGTTTGCTAGAGCTTTTCTGAGGCACTCTCTCATTTTCCCAAAGTCAGCCCTCCTAAAGTCCAATACTTTTGCTTTTGTATGGCTTGATTGTATGGCTGTGTTTATCGTGAACCACACTGTTTGGTGGTTGCTTGTTCCCAGATGGCTACCGACTTCTAAATCTGAGATTCTTTCTCCGTCCCCATTTGAGAGTACCAGGTCTAATATTTCTCCCTCCCGAGTGGGTTCCAATACTAGCTGTCTGAGGCATGCCCCCTGTAGGGCATCAAGAATGACCCTGCTCTTGGATGTGCCTGCAGCAAAGGTGCTCCAGTTAACATCTGGCATATTCAGGTCCCCCATCAACAGTATCTCCCCTTTTTCTGCCATTCTATCATTTCTTTGTCCATTCCCTCCCCCTGAG
Organism: Neoceratodus forsteri; assembly: GCA_016271365.2. Lineage (NCBI taxonomy): Eukaryota > Metazoa > Chordata > Ceratodontiformes > Ceratodontidae > Neoceratodus > Neoceratodus forsteri. The sequence continues at coordinate 1,277,109,494 of CM057459.1, read as the reverse complement.
ATGGGGGTCTGTATACAACCCCCATGCGGATTGTGGTGCCATTTCCTGTCTCCAGGGTGACCCAGAGTGTCTCATCTGCTCCTTGTTTACTCTTTAGTTCTGTTGCTTTGATCCCTTCCTTTACATAAAGAGCTACTCCTCCTCCTCTTTTACCCTCCCTGTCCCTCCTGTAGATTGTGTATCCTGGTATGCTGACATCCCAGTCATGGTTCTCTGTGTACCATGTTTCTGTGACTGCCACAATACCCAGGCAACCCTCTTCCATCAAGGCCACTAGTTCATTGAGCTTGTTACACAGACTACATTCATTGGTACTCATCACCCTCCACTTTTTGATGGCCTTACCCCTTTTAACCCCATTCCTGTCCTTACTGCCTTTGCTTTTTTTTACATTTACTTCTGTCCTGCTCCCTAATGACTTCTCTACCTTGGTGTTTACCTCACTAATTACAGATGTTTGTGGGGGGAAGGGCTGGGATTTTCCTGCTTCTTTTCAGTGCCTCCCCCCTTGGCTAGTTTAAATGCTTGCCAATGAAGCATTTAAACCTCTCACCTAGGATCCTGGTTCACCTCCTGGACAGATGCAGACCATCACACCAGTATAGGTCTGCATCCCTCCAGGTGGCTCTCCAGTCCCCAAAGAAGCCAAAACCCTGAGCTCCACACCAGTTTTCAACCCATTGAATTCCCTGGTGAGGAGTACCTAGCATCACCCTTGCCATAGACAGGCAGCACCTCCGCCAAGGTTACTGTATGTGCTACTTGTCTAAGGCCCTCCCCAACTCTACAAACTCCTCTTGCACTGCTCTGATCCCATTCCTAGCCAGGTCATTTGTCCCTAGGTGGACAATGACATCCAGCTCCTTCCCTCATGCAGCTGCTCTCACAATCCTGAGGATTCGCTTCCTGTCCCTCCAAGCCATGGCACCAGGCAGGCACCTTACCTCCCTCTCCCCTTCCTCCCCCATTTGTACCCCTCTAATGATTAAGTCCCCTACCAGGAGTTGTTTCCTTCCTCTGTGGGGTCTCATGCCACCCTCCTGTGGGTCTCCTTTGTGAAGGTTCCCAGCATCCTCCTTGGTCTCCACTGCAGGTGCCTCCGTAGAGGAACCACTATCCACCAGAAGAGCGAATGAATTGTGGAGAGGTACAGCTGGAGGAATGCAACTCTGTTCCACCACCCTCTCCCTCCCTGAGCCCACCCTGGTCCAGCCTCTCCTCTTTCTTGACAACCTCTGAGGTAGTGGCATTGGCCCTGGTGGTCCCTGGGTGGGGGAGGAGGTTTCACGAATCCTAGCCAGGTCAGCCTGGAGACAGGCAACCTCCTCCCTCAGACCAGAGAGGTGTCTGCAAATAGGGCAGCATCTCAGCCTGCAGAATGTCTCCCGGAACACTGCTGCCCCACAGCCATTGCACTGCACCACTCCTATCATGTCTTATTTTGTGTCCCCTCTCCTGTTTCTCTGTATGCTTACTCTCTCCTCTTCTTACAGCTCTCACCTTTCCTGTTCTGGGACAGCAACTTCCTATATTCTTCAGTAGCCTCCTTCTTCCTTGCTCAGTGTCAGACCACCAGCAGCTAGGGGGGTGAGTGAGCTACTTTTTTCCTTTAGGGTTGACAAAACCAATGTTTCTCTATGATCCTTCCCTTCCTATTGCCAAACAGGAAGTTCCTGTTGACAGTTAAATCCAGTGGCTATAAAAGTAGAACTGGCTTAGGGTGGGTGGGATGGAGGGCAATTAGTGAGAAAAAAGGCTAGCAACAGGAAGTTGTAATTTGAGTCACCTGCTTTTATAGTATCTAAGCCACTCCCCCAATTAAGCTGTCTCTCCTCCTACTGGTTTAACAAAGTAAACTGATACAGAACCCTTCCCAGCATAGAACACACACTGTCTTTCTTTCTTTTTTTTTTTAAACCCTAAATAAGACCCCTTCTACTTCTAATAAAGTATCTGTTTGCTTAATCTCAAGTTAAAGTTGTATACCTCCAAATTAAACAACGGAAGGAAAAATGTGTACCTTTAGCAGGAAAGCTGTATACCATGGTGGGGGGGCATGGAAAACAGTAAACACAGAAATATATGTAAATAAACTACCATTTAAAGAGCTACTGACGCCTCAAATAAAACTTTGAAAAACATAATAATTAGACACAAGTCAGCTTGCATTCCATATACAGTATATTATATATATTTCTCCTCCCAATTATTTATTACTGAGTAAATTTGCATAAATACATAATCTTTATCCATTAGGGTCCTCTGACAGTTCATCTGCCTCTATAGCTTACTCCCTACTTCAAGTCATAATCCTCTGTTGTGACATCACAATCTGTTAGCATGAGAGTAACTGTGATGTCACAAGCAGGGCACCATGACCTCAGGTAGGGAGAAAGCAACAGGAATAGCTGAACTCTTCAGGAACAAAGATTTTCTTCTAATGCTAATGACCTCAGTAGTAAATAATGTGGAGGAGGAGGAATATAGAACTATCATGAACTACAAGCTGAACTGTGTCTAAATATTATGTTTTGTTAAAGTTGTCCTGAAGGTGTCAGCTGCTCATTAAATTAACTACCAACCAAATAACCCTAATTAACAAAACAATAACCAACTTGACACATAAATTGACAAATCAAGTCTATGGAGACAAATCCATCACACACGCAAGTATCAGTTCCAACATTCCATTGGTTTATTCATGTTTGTCACTCAAGCTGCATCCTCCCAACCAAACCACATGTTTTACCCCATGTGGGGTTCTTCAGAGGAGAGGGTCTATTTTAAAAATTAAAACTTTTTTCAGTAAATAGTAATAATTTGATACTGTGGTTTTGATTTTTTTCCCATTTCTTTCTTGTTGACTTTGACTGGTCCCCTTCCACCAGCCCCCAAAGCCCCGTCACCCAAGCGTCCACTGGTACTTACTTCTTTGGCATGTTGAGGTTCCAGCTGGCTGGGTGCAGCATCTGTGAGGGTCCGGTATAATTCCACTGGTCAGAACATTTTTCAGACTCCATTTTTTCCCGTCCCCTGAGTGTGGAGCCATATGTGTGCAATGATGCCAATGGCCAAGCCACGCAAGTTTCCACATGTGGCACTCCAGGCATCTGCTCCATCTTTGCCCCCTGTCTTTAGAGCTAGTGTGCCAACCTGCAGCCACCACTAGGGGCCAGGCATGCACTGGTCTCTGGTCTCTGGTCTCACCCTTCCCCAGGATAGGAGAGCTGTCCTTCTGATGCTCGATCCTCTACCTCCCCACCAACCCTGGCGACCCGCTCACACCATGAACATGGGTTGCATGTGTGGTAGGAGGTAAGGCAGTGATGCCTCAGCCCTCCACACTACTGGGCTGGCCTGATACTGTGTTTTTAGGCAGCTGCCATAGGATCAGGGGGTTGCTGGAACCTCTAGTCTATGTAAGTGTTTGGTGGACTACTGCTCAATAGCACCCTGGGAGACTATTCTGACTGTTTAATTAGTGGCACTAAATAGCCAGATTTTTGAATGACCAGTGTCTTGTAGGGACCTGGGCATTAATGTGCAGCTAATTTTAAATATATCTGCTTATTTTATCCTTAATCATGCATGTCATGGCAAGTAGCCCTGAACTAGCACTTCTGGGTTACCCACCATTTACTGAAGTGCCCCTGTGAGCATCAGCAAGAAGGATAGGAGGAAGACTCGGGTCACGCTGGTCTGAACTTGTGCAGGATACTGTGCATCTGCAAACTGCTGTGATTTTTAAGTACGTAGTGCTTTAATTTTACCATTGTCTTGGGGAAAGAGCTGATACTGCATTTTTAGGCAGTTACCATAGGAACAGGGGTTGCTGAGACCTGTAGTCCATGTAGGTGTTTGGTGGACAACTGCTCCAAAGCACCCTGGGAGACTACTCTGGGTGTTTTATTAGCTGCACTAAATAGTCTGATTTTGAAATAACCAGAGTCTTGTAGGGACCCAAGCATTAGCGTGCATCTCATTTTAAATACATCTACCTATTTTATCCTTAGTCAGGCATGCCAAAGCAAGTAACCCTAAACCAGCACTTCCAGGTTACTCGCTATTTACTGGAGGGCCACTGTGAGCCTCAGAAAGGAGGATAGGAGGCACACTTGGGTCATGCCGGTATGAACCTGTGCAAAACACTGTGTATCTGAAAACTTCTGCTTCATCCTGGGGAAAGAGCTGATGCTACATTTGTAGGCAACTGCCATAGGAATAGGGGGTTGCTGGGCCCAGTAGTCCACATAACTGTTTGGTGGACTACCACTCCATAGTACCCTGGGAGACCACTCTATATTTTTTATTAGTGGCACTAAATAGCCTGATTTTTAAATGACCAGAGTCTGGTAGTGACAAGGGCATTAGTGTGCCACTCATTTTAAATGCATATACATATTTTATCTTTAGTTGGGCATGCCATGGCAAGTAAACCTGGACCAGCACATCTGGGGTACTCACTATATACTGGAAGGCTCCTTCAAGCATCTGGGAGCACAGAGTGGGGGCCAACATGTGCACAGGCCAGTGTCTGCCATGCCAGCTGAGTCAGGCAAATAGGTGGGGCAACTCTACAGTATTCAGTAGATTAGTGGACCTAGTATTTTGGGCATTAATAAATTCTGGGACAGGTACTGGGATATTTTGTGGTGAAAACTTGCCAGACCGCAATTCTAACGGTTAAAGTGCAAACCCACCCAACAGACTATCTAAGCTATCTACTGATATATTGGACTATGGAGACTAACTTTTCAGTTAGAGTGTGGCAACTGTAGAATGTTTGTTAAAGTCATTGGGGACAAAACCAGTTTGGAATTTATTTGCAGTAAATGTATTTATATTAAAGCTATGGAGGAGGAAGTAAGCACATTAAGTGTTGGCATAAATGAAACTTTAAATACTGAACAGCTGGGAGGCATATATAATATTTTTAGCATGGTACTGCATAACAAATGGGATGACATAATCGGGAACACTGGAGAAAACTATAATGCAAAGAATAGGGACACACACAGGCATAAGTTGCAGGGTGATGAAAAAATGAAGAGGGGAGAGGAGGAAGAGCCGCTAGCTGCTGAAACTAGATTAGAATCTCCTGACTCTTTACCAGAATAGACAGTGGTGAGAAGGGAAAAAGAGTCAAAAGAGGGTGAGTGGCAGATGCATATGTACTGCCACTTGCAAACTATTTTTTCTCCATTAGCAAAACTGGAGGAAGCAGAAGTTGTGTATATAAGTGAAGCTGAAGCAGTGCCAGATACATTAAGTGATAACACGGAGCATGGTATGGCCTACAGTACAACAGGGTCACTGAAGTGCATTCTAGAAAAAAGAGGCAGGCAGTAGAAACCTCTGAAATGCAGTAATAATTGGGGACTTAATCATAAGGAACATGGATAGCATAATTTGAAGGAGGAAAAAAGACTAGACTATTACATCATGCTTACCTGAGGTCAGAATTTGTGTCATAAAAATCATGATTGATAGTTTTCTGGAAGGGTCTTTTACCAGTACCCATAGAAATATTTAAAGTAGGCTCCCAGTGGTATGGTGGTGGGGCATCTGATCACACATCTACATCCAATACTTCATATACCAGGGATTAGTACTCTGGTCCATCCATGTGGGGTTCTGGTATTAATACCAACAGCAATAAATGGAACTGCTTACTAATCAATGCTAGGAGTTTAAACAATAAATTTGGTGAATCAGAGGCGTTAGTTGAGCTAAAATGTATTACCTATATTGGAATGACAGAAACATGGTGGGATAAGGAAGACACATGGAGCAAAGAGTTCAATGGGTACAATTTATTTTGAAAAGATTGGAAGGACTGTATAGAAGGGGGAGCAAGCATCCATATAAGTAATGATCTTTGGGCTGAGGAAGTAAATATTGAGACAAGTCCAGAGAATGAGACGTTTTGGGTCAGAATAGGCCACAATAATCATGATACTGTTATCATGGGTATTTGCTATACTGTAGACCTCCAACCCAGGCAGAAGAGGTGGATGAAGAACTCGTTGGAGTTATTGAGAATGTTATGGGAATATGTAACATAATTCTCATGGGAGATTTAAACATGTCAGGAATTAACTGGGATACGGGGAGGGGGGAGTGCACAGGATAGCAGATTGGCTACTTATATTATAAACCTGAAGTCAGAGTAATACATAAGGGCACCTATCAGAGGGAACACCATAGCACAGTTAGCCCTTTGTAACATGGGTCATGTCACCGGCAATTGTCACACCACTGGGGGACAGTGACCATCAGATGGTATCTTTCAACATAGAGAGGCATACCATGAAAGCTAAAAGTTCTTCCACTGTTAAGTGCTATTACAAGGCTGATTTTAAGCAAATGAGGGAAGAGCTGAGGCACTGGAAATGGAAGGAGGAATTTGGTAACTCCAATGTGAATACAAGGTGGGACATACTGGTAAGGAAAATTAAAGATCTGGAGAAAAATGGGTACCTAAGAGGAAAAAATATACAAAAAATGGTATTAAACCTATTCGTTTGAGCAGGAAGTGTTGAACACAGAAAGAAAGAAGAGAAAGGTTTTCAGGAGATCAAAGGTGTTTGGTAGAAGAGAACACTTGGAACAATATATTATGCATGGAAAAAAAATGCAAGTTGCTTATTAAGCTGACTAAGAAGGAGATAGAAAAAGATATAACCAAAAACTCAGGATCCAATCATAAAATGTTGGGGACATACTTCAGGAACAGGAGAGAGACAAACAGAAAAACTAAACCGCTCAAAGAAGGACATGTGTCTATTATGGATGACGGTGATGGCAGAATGTTTATATAATTACTTTGCATCAGTATTCTAGGAATCATAGCTGGATGCAGTCAACATACAGATTAGGGATGGCACAACTGAAAGCCCATTTTCAGTGAGGGAAGTATACAGTGTCTTGAAATCTCTCAATATAAGGAAATCCCAGGGACTAGATGACTTGCACCCTAAGATAGTACAAGAATTGACCCTAGTACTAGCTGAACCAATAACAAAAATATTGCCATTTGGAGGAAAGTCATTGTGCCAGTTTTTAAGAAGGGTAGCAGGGCATTATAGGGAAATTTCAGACCAGTGGGCCTTACAACTGTGCTGGGTAAAGTCATGAAAGCATTACTAAGAAAATTTATTAAAGAACACCTGACTCTGAGGGGCTTATGGGATAAAAATCAGCATGGCTTCAGAAGTGGCAGATAGTGCCAGACAAACCTGTTAAGCTTCTTTGAAACAGTGAGCAAGGCTCTAGATGAAGGGAGGCCGGTTGACATGGTTAACCTGGATTTTGACAAGGCTTTTGACTCAGTCCCCCATGCTGAACTTATTAAATGCTTAGAGGCTATAGGACTACAGTCTGGACATTAGAATTACAGTATAGATTAATGAATGGTTGAAAGATGGGTCACAAATTGTTAGGATAAATGGAGTTAACTTTGAGCAGAGGGATGTGACAAATGGGGGTTCTTCAGGGATCAGTGTTGGAGCCTACTTTATTTAACATCTATGACACTAGTATGAATACCATGAAAGGAGGGTAGATAAGTAAGTTTGCAGGTGACAGTAAAATAGGTCATTTAGTTGAAACTTGTGAGTAAATAGAAGACCTCTAAGAGGAATTAATTTATATGAATGGGCAACAGATAACAAACAAGGTTCAACCTGGACAAGTGTGCAGTGATGCACTTTGGCAAGAAAAATCTGGGAGGACGAGGTATAGACTTGGAAACCACACTCTAAAATCCCAGATAGTGAAAGGGACTTGAGGGTGATGATGCCAAGAGAGCTTAGGCCTGACAAACAATATACTGATCATAGCAAAATGCAATAAAATCTTGGGATGTGTTTGGAAGAATATTACGAGTAGGGATAGAAATGCTATTATGCCTGTTCACAGGTCCCTGGTGAGACCTCACTTGTGGGCAGTTCTGTGCTCCTCAATATGTTGGGAATATGCTAAGATTGGAGAGGGTACAAAGGAAAACTACAAAAAGGATTACTGGTCTGAGAGATCTGGACTATAACAGACTGAATACACTAGGTCTGTTTTCATTAGAGATGAGGTGATTGAGAGATGACCTAATAGTTTTTATGGCACTTAAAAAAACATGACTTAAGGCATTGTCTAGGTATTGAGCTGGAGGCTAGTAGCAGATACTAGAGGGTATAAGCTTCAAATCAAGAGTGAAGATAACAGGACAACAAAAAGGAGGAACTGGCCCACACAGAGGGTAGTGACACACAGGAACACATTAGCAGAGGAAGCTATAAACAGTTGAAGTTTAGTTATATTTAAAAGCAAACTGGATAGATATATCTACAGATGAGTTGGTTTGATAGTATCACCTATTAATAACGTGGTGAGCAGGCTAGACGGATGTATTGCTCCCTCCTGTCAGTTGTTATGTCCTTATCTAACATCCAAACTTTTTTATCCATAATGCATACTCTTCAGTGCACCACACATTCACCATTATAGTGCCACACCCCATGCAACCAATTTATGTGTCGGCTGGTTACTTTGTCAGTTATTATTTGATTGGTAGCTATTGTGGTGAATGCATGATATACTGAGGAGTATGAATTATGTATAGCAAAGTTTGGATTTTATTGTTTATATTGATAAATGTCTAAATGTTTAATATAGACCCTCTCCCATTAAGAAGCCCACATGGAGCAAAATATTGAGCTTGGCCTGGAGGGCTTTTTCTGAGTGATAAACAAGAATAAACCAATGGAATTTTGAACTGATACTTTTATTTGGGGATGATTTGTCTCCAGAGACTTGAGTTTATATACTGCACTGCCCACCAGCCCCAAGACTGGACATTGTAATGTATTAACACAATGTACCCTACTGGATCAGAAACTTGATATAAATTAACAAACCTTGTAAATCAGATAAACACTTCCCATGCTCAACATACCCTAGCAAAATATGATGCAAAAAAAGTCATTGAAACCATGTAAGCAACTCCTCCCTCCCATTTTTTCTCACCAAACAGCTATCCCTCATTGGTCCAGTTCCCTTCTCAGCTGCTAAGCCCTGCATGTTCCTGCTGACATTTCCCTCAGTGCTCCCACTGTCTCGTCAGATACCATGAGTGACCTCCATGCTGCCACCACCATGTCTATAGATAACCACCCTTCTTCTGGCTGCAGAACCTATTGGCTGACCTCTTACAACAGACCATACTCCTGTTTTCAGAATCCAGGCACCCATGACACCATATACTGCTGCCAATTGCAGACTGTGCTCCCGCCCAAACCAGCCACTCCAAACTGCTGACTACATTCGCAGACCATGCCATTACCAATGAACTAAGGAACGACTGGCTGCAGAAACATCCCCTTGTATAGAAACACAAGGGTCAAAAGACTGTCCAGAATCAAAATGCCACTATACTACAAGAACATATGGAATCAAAATATATTAAAACATCCCCAAAAATTATCCCAACTACTGGGAAACCCAAAAGCAAAGTTGACTATTATTATACAGTTAGTCAAAACCACCCTTATGTATTATATAAACCAAATAATGGGTAAGTCTGACATATTGAGAACTACAGTATATCCGTCAAGTGGGATAATTAAGTTAATTAAGTCACATGACCATTTGGGCTCATGGCACTGTTATCTGGTAGCCCCCATGGGTATATTTCCTTGCATGCCACACTTTCCTATAATTTATTCTCTATATATAAAATAAATACTGGTTAACTGTAGTAGTAGTAAAATATTTTATTCGTAATTTCATATGAATAAGGATTAACTCAATTGAGTAAAACTTATTTTTAATGAGGTCCACAACAAAGTAAAATGTTTCATAACACAAAACACTGAATTAAGCTATACATACAATTGGCAAAGTATAAAAATCTTAAAACAGAGAATACATATTAAAAGGGATCTTCACCCCTAATTTCAACTGTAATATACAGTTTTAATCCGTGAGCAGTTGTTTAGTCCCCAGACTAAAAGTCACAGTCAAAATGACATGCTCAAATCATCCCTTGGATAAATTGTGGCTGCTCATATTGGTGAAAACAACATTGGTAGATGTAACATTCTGCCATCATTTCAAAAGGTAGAATGGCAAATTGTCAGCCTACCTAATTCCACATGGAAACAGTATACAAGAGATACACAATAAGTTTAAAATGAAGCTTTCTAGCCCCTGGTCACAGCAGGGCTTGGTGCCCTCAGAGCAGCTCCCAGTCGAGACACCTAAGGTATGCTAACAGACAACAGTGGAGTCAACGTTTCCCTCATGGCACCCCGCAGATCTTGTTCTCTGTTTCAAATTTTGGCACCATTTCTCTCAACTCGGCCACTCATTTTCTGCTGTAGTGCTTTAGTGCCATCTAGTTTTTCACTAGCTGCTAATCCTAATGTGCCCTATGTAAGATTATTAAATTGTTCATTCCTGGGTCCCATTTAACAGCATCTTTGCTGAGAAAGCTGATCACAGGATCCTGCTGTTTTGCTTCAGGGCTAAGCTAATATCAGCTGAGTCACATAGCAGCTCCCGGGCATTTATTTCAGCTCCTACGGCCATCCAAAACTCATATTTTTTTTTTAATGTGTATTGGATAGATGCATTTTGTGCTCCAACGGCCAACTGAAAGACTGAACTTTAATCCAAATGGATGCTTCACTCGTTTTTGCAGTCTGAGCACTGTGATACAAATTGAAACCTGTGCTGTGCGCACGCTGGTATAAAGTCAGAGGTGCTCTTGGACTGTGGGTTTTAGGGCAGACTCGGGCTTAGTGGATACAGTTTCTGCTACTAAGTGTCTCTTCATTTTCTCTTCTAAGTGTTCGCCGCAGCCGTTTTGTTGCTGCTCCCCTCCCGCCCCCAATACTCTCCCACCCTAAGCTGTCCCTGAACTCATAGATAGGTGATATCATGTGTGTATATCACATGTGGAGATGGTTTGCGAGACAAAATTATCTATCTCCCTACTTTACGATCTGCAGGATATCTTCTACCACCACTGGAGTGTGTTACTTCTCTCTATTTCTCCCAGATTCTAAAAGTAGTTTCAGCTAGTTTTTGCTCTAGTTTTGCTCTACTGAGTGGTGTTCACCTAAAGTCTGCACTCCCAATTTCATTCTTTTTTACTAGTTTAAGCCTTTTCCAAATCTAGAATGCATATGCTTAGTTTTTGTATCACCATTTTGCTTGCCCTACAAACCATAGATTTCCTGGGACAAATCCTTGTGTCCAACTCTACCAACTCCCCTGTATCCACAAATAATTTTACCTATTCGAATATGCTAGTGCTTAAAACTACAGCTGCTGAACCCTTTATGAACCTTAGGTATAAAGTTACTGGATTTCTAATTAGATACTTTTACGCACGAAGCAGACGTTTTCTGGGCAAATATCTTGCTTGGTTACATTCACCACCACTTAGCTCTTTACCCTATCCTTAACCCTATCAGGTGATATTAAGATCAACCCAGGCCCTGGGAGTCAAACCTCTTCCCCCTTATTCACCCGCATGCTACCACAGTCCCTGGGTCTAAACATAGCTCACTTCAATATCAGGAGTCTTACTGCTAATTTCCCTTAGCTACAAAGCTGACTCCAAGTAAATAACCCTGACTTACTAGCTCTATCCAATTCCTGGCTCAAGCCCTCTAACCCTAACTCCTTATGTTCTATCCAAGGCTACAACTTACTTTGGGTTGACCGTCCCTCCTCCAGAAGAGGAGGTGGTCTAGCACTGTTCTATAAGGCCAATGTAAACATCACCCTTATACCTACACAAAATCTGAATAATTGTGAAGTACTACACTTTCTCTTACTCCTGGGAGGCTCAAAGAAACTACACATATTTAATGTATACCTACCGCCTTGAAATAGTAAACTTGGTCTCAAGGAACTCATTGACCTAATACCTTCTGTGACTGATTCCAACCTTGACTGGCTTGGCTCTAATGCCTCTCAACTTGCATCAGCTATCAGCAAGTCAAAACTTTTAACTCTATTTTATATTTTCAGCGTGCATTTAATATAACCATTTTGTCTTGCTCAACTTGTCCAGTCACCCACAAGGATTGCTGCTAGTGGGTCCAGTCAGACTCTAATAGACTGGATACTAACAAACAGAAAAGACAGACTCGCCTCAGTCGGGATACTCCCTGACTTGATCAGTGACCACTGCCCTGTCTACTGTGTATGGGATGCCTCTCCACCTTCTTATCCACCCAAAGTGCTAACTTTCTCCAATTTTGCTCTACTTGATCTGATTTTCCTTATTCGGGACATGTGTCAAGTTGATTGGTCCCCCATCTTTGTTACTAATGATATCAACGATGCGGCTGAATATTTCAACAGCACTTTACTCTCTCTCTCTAGTGAAGAGGCATATCCCTACCACCACACGTAGGGTAAGGGGCACAACCACAAAATGGCTTAAGCACCCTCTATTACAACAGCTGAAGTTGAGGGACAAACTGTGGTCCACCTGGAAATCCTCCTCTCTTCCTTCCGATTACGTGAAGTATCGTGCTCTGTGTAACGTCTGTAAGAGAGAGATTCGTTTTGCAAAAAGCAACTACTACCACAAGCTCTTTTGCTCCTCTTCATCTGACCCTAGAAGGTACTGGTCCCAAATAAATGAGATCTTAGGGAGTAATCGGTCTGAGGCTCAGAAAGAGATGTTTGTAAATGATATCAACTGTAATAATCCCTCCATTATCGCTAATGCTTTCAAGTCCCTCTTTACTAAGCTTCTCATGACATCTCCCTTCCTAGCCCAATGCCCTCTTCCCACTGAGCAGGACTCTAATGACATTACCCCTCCACTGGTTCTTGCCCCTGTCTCCCATCTGGAAGTCATGAAACTACTGAAATCTATTCCAATCCACAGTAGTGCAGGTCCCGACAGCATTGAACCTTGGATTCTTAGACTGGCAGTCCCTCTCCTTGCCACACCTATTACTAGACTATTTAATCTTTCCATCTCCTCCTCTGCTGTACCGCAGGTCTGTAAAACTGCAAAGACTATCCCTGTTTTCAAAAAAGGTGACCCCAAGATCTTATCAAACTATCGACTTACTGCCTACCTACTCTCAGCAAACTACTTGAGAAACGAATCCACGGTCAGGTCTCTTCTCATCTCCTAAAGTTCAATATCCAGACTCCTGTCCAACATGGTTTCAGGCCAGGACATAGCACCACCACAGCCCTGACTCTGTTTACTAGTGAAGTCAAGACTAACATGGACAAGGGTCTCCTTACAGGGGCTGTTTTTATTGACCTCGTGAAAGCCTTTGCCCTGGTCATCCACACCCTTCTCTTAATGAAACTCCAAATACTTGGTGCTGCAGGCTCCACCATGTCATGGTTTAACAGCTATCTTACTAAATGAATACAAGCTGTTGCCTTCAATAAAGTCCTGTCATCCTCAGCAGCACTCCCCTGTGGTGTCCCACAAGGTTCCATACTCATTCCCTTGCTCTTTTCTCTCTTCATTAATGATATCCCTTGCTTTCCCACTTCCTGCCAGACCATCATTTATGCTGATGACTTGGTCCTCTTCTCTGCCTCTTAATCTGTTGCTGACATAAGTGATCAACTATCATCCTCCTTCCAAATCATCCAATCCTGGCTCACCTTGAATCAGCTTATCCTTAACCTACCCAAAACGAACGGCATGCTCTTCGGGTCAACCAGAAAAGTTCAGACATTAACATCCAGTCTGCAGGTCTGATGCCTTGATGGATCCATAATATCAAATACTGATTCCTTTAAATACCTGGACGTGACACTTGACCCATCTTTGAATTTTTCCTCTCACATAAATGATGTTTGTAAATGTATAAACATGAAGACTGGAGCTGCCTACAAAGTTCACCATTCACTAACTCCCTCTGTGAGGATTTCTATAGCCCAGGGTATCCTCCTCCTCCTGGGACTTAAATATGCTCTACCAGTCCTGTCCCAGGCTAACATTGATGCTCTCCACAAATGGGAAGACACTTATAATAACATCTGCAGATTTCCCCTGTCTGCTCCTCGACTAACCAACCACTGTATACTCTACTCCTCCTAAAATTGGCTGACTCCCAATGACTTGTGCTGCTACACTCTTGGATGCTTTATTGACTCTCTCTTACCCACATCTCTAGACCCGACTGTCTTGGAGCAATGTTATACCCAGTGACTTATTCTCACTCCCTGAGGTCCTCTGCCTTCCCTCTACTCTCTGTTCCCCCTTGCTCCACAAGAATGGGCAAACAAGCTTTCTCTCACTTTGCTCCCAAATTCTGGAACTCCCTTCCTCCCCATGTTACTGGCTCTACATCTCATGACTCATTCAAAAAAGCACTCTTCTCTTACCTAATGACATGTGGTGTCTGCAAATGCTCTTAACCTTCCTTTCTGTAGTTATGTCCTGTCTGTAATTTCTGTGCTAATTCCACTATTCAGTGGTCTGGTTTTTGTTTCTCTCCCTCTTTTCTTTGGGTGTCCTTTGTCTAAATGTAGTCCACTTTGTCTGACCCTCTGGTGTTGGTCTAGTATAGATTTAAATTTGTTATTTGCTTTTGTTTGTCGCACTTCAAAGTGGGAACCAATATGACAATGATGATTTGTACTTTGACCCTCCTGTGTGAGGTCCTGATTGCCATACTGTACCATTTTTTGACTGATAATGCTCCCTGTAAATTTTCTATCTCTATATTTATGTACTCATTTCTGTACTCTCCCTGGTCGTGCTTGATAATAGGCATGTCCATATTGCCCAACGCACTTACCTGATTACCAAAAGTTAATAAATAAATAAATACAAACAAACATGACATAAAGCATTTAAAAAAAACATTATTCACAGGAAAGCATTGTGTAGTAACAGTAAATGCATTATAACAACTGTTTTAGCAATGTGCAAATGTGCAAAGCAGCAAAGCATTAGTTAACCATTAGTTTAATGTGCAAATGTGCAAAAAGAGCTATCTTGTGCAAAACAACAAGAATAAATATGAAGTCGTGAATACAAATACATCTAAAATAATTAATTTATTGGTATAAAGTGCTTAAACATTATACAATGCTTATGCTACATTTATTTCAATGACTCTTGCTATGTCCATCAAGTATTGCTTTGCCTGACAATTGTAAAAATCAGCACAAATGGTTTTAAGCACCTTATTTACTCAAATGTACTTTGTGTGTTTTTGTGGGGGCTACTGGCTGAGTTTGATTTGCCTTCTCTGCAGTGCCACCGCATGTTGCTCCTGTCTCAATTTTCTGGCATGTCGTGCTCTGGTGGGGTGGCTAACGGACACTGTGCATGAGAAAGCATGATGCCAAGCCTCTAGGGCATAGTTATTTCTAGGCAAGTCAGACATCACTCTCTCAAACTGGTTCCAGAAATGTACTGGAAACAGGACTGCAGTGTTTCTTTTTATTTCTCATAAACCTCCCAATATAATTATCCTCAAAGTAATCCAAGATACATTCAAGGTCACCGAATTCCTCATCATCTTGCAGCATCTCAAACAAATGCTCCACATTCTGCTCCAGCACAAAAGCAAGCCCAAGAATACAGCACACCTTCTGTGCAAATGCCTCCTCCTGCACATAGTGCTGCTGCAGCCTCTGCTGACTCTTTGCCACATTGCTTGGCCAAGATGGAAATTACACCTGCTCACCTCTGCGTTCGGTATCATTTTTTGTAGAATATTTATTGCTGTATTTTCAAAGTCCATCAGCACACTCGTTGCATGCAGCTGTCCCCCTAACAAGCTTTCCAGGTGAATAAGACATTTTCTATAGTTTACCTCACTTCTACCAGGAAGTAGGGCATAGACACAAGGCCAATTTACTCCATGCACAAGTGCATGAACCATGTATAGCTAATATCCTCTCGTGGTTCCACCACAAAGGTTCCATCACAGAACCAGTGTTCATGATCACTGAGCACTTTTAAGTCAGTGTCACTGGCAAAAATCAACATGTCTTCAGTATTAACTCGCAAAAATGGTTCCTCACTGACTGTGCATGAGTACTGCATGACATCTGAATCATTGCTACCCCTCTGCTGCCTTTGGCACCTAATATCACACCAGAAAGTTTCTTGCATGGGCAGCAGGTGTGCATGACTCAAAGACACCTGCTAAAGACCTTGATGTACAACATTTCTTGTAGCATCCTCTGACTCACAGGCTCTGTGTCTCTTGCCAGCCTGAGCTGTGATGACCTCTGCATGACCATGCACTGTGGCATAGTTGTGTTCAGTTGGAGGCATGGTGATGGTGTCACCAAGTGTGTAGAGATGAGCACAGCAGGTGTGCAATTCACAGTACCAAAATACCTTTCCCTGTGCCCCATCCTTCTCCATTGTATACAAATAGTTATTTAAAGCAAACTTCTGCTTTCCTTTTTATGTGGGTATGTACTCCATGGCTGAATTTTGATGAATGAGATTCTAACTGCAACTTCACCTTAAATACAGTCATGGCAGTACCACCAGATACAGGATCTGAATTCAAATCTGGATCTGAATTGGCAAGAATGCTCATCAGATATTGGATCAGATACTGGATCTTGGTTAGCTGCAGTGTACCAAATTTACAGTCTGCCTGGGGACATTTGACAATGCGCACACAAGGAAGTGGGGAAGGAACAGATGCAGCACTTACAATCAAAGAAGTTCTGTGAGTTACAAATTGAGTTATTTGTTGCTGTGCTAATATGATTAGGATGTGTGTGGATGCACAGTGCGATTGTACAAAAAGTCATGCTGCATATGTGGCATGCCATCACTGTAGCATTTGGTTGCTGTACTTACATTTAGTCTCCTACCACTACATTGATGACAGCATGTCAGTTATACATTTACCCCACAACAATATGACCATGGCCACTGTTAATGCAGCATTCCATCCATATGCCTTTTAATCTTGTTTCAGTACAAACAGCCTTGTGCAACAGTATACATTTCCCAATTTTATCCCAAATGTAACACTTCTGCCACTTCCTTTTAGCCTGTCATACCTAAAAGATCCTAAACACACATTACACAACACTGCATTAAACTGCACAATTCTTTTCTTAGCCATGATTTTATCCCAATCCAGGATTTACTCACATCGCCCATCTGCAATTGAGCGGGTATCTTATTCCAACCTTGTATTCCCTTGTAATAAACTGTCTGATGACCAATCTCTAAGTTACATTTAGGGAGTACTAAGTCAGGTGCATTAACTGTTGTAAAATAATCTAATTTTTTTATGTAAGGCAAACTATATATGATATACCCAGGTAGTCCGCCTGACAGGCCCTTACAGATAAAAGCCAACAGGTGTTCATACCTGTAGCTACTTTCACCAAAGTTCTGCCATCCCAGCTGATTAGACAAAATACACATGAGTTTCCTGTGGTGCCCCCAATATGAATCTAGCAAGGCTAACATGACAAGCCTCTAGTTTTTTAAGATCCCCCTTTTACCCCCCAGAATAAAGAATGTCTCCATAATCAAACATAGGAATAATCATGGAATTCACCACCCTTCTTCTCACTTCCACACTCATGAGTGGCTTTGCCCTATATAATGCTCCCAATCTTTTACCCACATTTTTGACCAAATTACTAATATGGGCACCCCAACTTAAGGAGTCATCCTCCACAAGTCCAAGTACTATATGATTCCACCTGTTGGATTGGGGGCTCCTACAAGGGCACCCAATTCCAGGGCCATATTATCCTGCCTATCTCTCATTCAACAAAACATCATGGACTGCATTTTTTTTTCATTCAGTATTAATTTACTATCTTCAAGAAAGACTTGTAATTTATTAAATGCTCTCTGGAGTTTCATTTGTATCTTTTCTAAGGTAAGATCTGATGTATAAGTAATGGTGTCATCTGCATAAAGATGAAACAACACAGTTGGATCTGAAAAACACAGTCTGTTTACATGTATATTAAACAGGAGAGATCCCAGGATGGAACACTGGGGGAACCCCAATCCAGCAAGCAACAAGCTAGAGACCCATTCACCCATTGTTACAATCTGGTCTCTTCCCACAAGGTTTTCTGCCAGCCACCTTCTTGCCAGGCCCACAAACCCCAAAGATGCCACCCTGGACTGGAGGACACTGTAGTTCAAGGAATCAAAAGCCTTGGATAAGTCTACAAATACGGCACCCAACTGTGTTCCTGTCCAGGGCCACCTGCACATCCCCCACCACTTTAAAAAGGGCCAAAGTGGTGCCATGGCACTTTCAGAAGCCAGACTGCATACCACTGATTAAACATTGGCAATACAAATGTTCCCTGAATTGAGCCACCACTAGCTTTTCAAATATTTTGGATGTCTAAGACAAAAGGGACATTGGGCGATAATTACTCATCTCAGTTTTGTTACCCCCCCTTAAAAATAGGTATCACTTTTGACTGTTTCCATGCTAAAGAATATTATCCTGTGCTCAATGATAAATTAAATATATATGCCAGGGGATAGACTATAACTGGTGTAGCAGATTTTGGCATCCTGGTTGGAATATTATCTAATCCAATAGCCTTTGAGATATTCAAATTTAATAGTGCTTTAAACATTGATTCAACCCTTATTTTTGAAAATTTAAATGGTTTTGTGTGTCCTTGTTCTTCTTCTGATGAACTGATGTGTCTGATGGATCTGAGAGATCCTCCACCCGCATTTTACTAAAATAGTCATTTAATCGGTCAGCCACCACCTGTGACACTGGGGTCATCTGTCCCTCTATATTAAATACATTGAAGACTTTATTTCCCCGTCCTTTCAATAATGTACTAATTGTTCTACAAAAATTCTTAGGGTGCTCAGTACAGTTTCTTTTTCCAATAAATGAAAGTAATGTCTCTGTTTGGCATTTCTATCCTTCCAAACATAGGAATTATGAAGCCTTTTATAATTTTCCCAATCCTGCCTAAGGCCACTTTTTATTTGCCTGGCCCCATGCCTTATACCTAATTATTTTAAGCTTCATGAGTTCATTTGTACACTAGAGGGCATTATTTTGTTCCATAATCCTAGTTTTTATGGGGGCATGTTTGTAATAAACCATCATAAATTCACTTTAAAAATAGTCCTATGCATCATCTATAGTAAGAATTAACTGAATAAGATCTCTATCAGGATTACCCAGATCTGTCATAAAATTAATATAATCAAATGTTTTATAACTACGCCAAGTAATAGTTGTATTTCTTTCTAATTTTGCAGGTTTATCCCTGGTACAGAAAGTAAACTGGTGATCTGAAATCTGGCAAGATGCCGCTATTTTAAATATTATGTACAATATTTGTAAAAATTAAGTCCAAGATTGTACAAATAGCATTTAGAGCCATATTAATTCTAGTTGGCTCATAAATCAAGTTGAGTGAGTACCAGGTTTTTTAGTAGATCAACAAGTGGATGGGACTCACTAATAGTCTGCCAATCTGAGTTAAAATCAACTGCCATCAAAATGGCATGGCTGTTATTATAATCAAAGAGTAAGTCCTGCAGACAGTCAAAAGCATGGGGATTTACCTTGGGTGGACAATAAACCCCTGCCACCAGGATTTTCCTATTGTAGGGCAACCTCAGTTCTAAAGCGAGCAGCTGAAGGCCCTCCAAATCCTTATCTACAGCTATTTGAGTCTGAATTAGGTCTGATTGACTGTAAATTAAACCCCCCACCTCTTTTGCACATATCCATATGCCACAAATTATACCCAGAAATATTCAATAGAAAATCCTCAATTTTATTATGTAGCCAAGTTTCAGTTATTATTACAATTTCTGGGCTATGATCCATAACCCATGTGCTGATTAGGTCCAACTTGTTCAGCATGCTTCTAGCATTGAGATGAATTAAATTAAATCCCTGCCCCAATCCAGCAGTAACACACAATCTGTTATTTACAACAGACTGCTCAGTACTGTCAGAATGTTGGGGGTAATTCAGTCATAGGCCCTGGAACTATGGTGTACAAGGAAACATACCTTTTGAGGGTTCTAACTAGGTAATAAAACAACGTGCCTGAAGGGTGAGTGTTTTTGGTTTGATTTAATTTTTTATACTGGAAAGGCATGTGAGCAGTAACTGCCTGTTTTCACAAGTGTCCAGTTAAGGACACATAGTCAAGAAGCGGCACTTAGGGGGTACACAGTACATAGGACAATGCTGAGTACAATACATATTATAGCGTACTTTTATTATACAGTATGTTTAGCCCAGAGTTAGGTATATTTATTAGTATAACAGACTTAAACATTTTTATTTTATACAGTACATTGTAATAGTTGATTAAATTCCTTTAGATCACCTTTGCAATTATTTCTGGGTTTGCCTTTTTTGATTTTGCTCCTACTGTTTTCCTGTATTAGAGTGGAGTTTTTGGTTTTGTCAGAGGTTTGTCCCCATAGTGTTTGGTCCCCCTATACAAGAGGGCATGGTTGTGGCAGTCTGTTCTTTAGTATGGAGTGGTGTTTGGCATTTGTTTGCAGTTGGAGCAGCATGGCAGGCGTGGCATACAGTATGCAGTTGGAACCAGGTACAGGATGATTTCTTTGATTGGAAGCACCAGAAGGTTGGAGTCTGCAGTAGCAGCATGGAGGGCCAGGTGGATGCTGAAGGAGATTGGAGTTGGTGGTGGCAGCACGGAGGGCCAGGAGGTAGTAAAGTAAGTAGTAGTAGTAAAAATGTTATTTATTATAAATAATGAATTGGTTACTCAACTAAGTCAAAAGTCATTTCCAGTGAGCTCCATTAAAATACAAACATTTTACACAATACAGTACCACACATGATATTAAATAGATACAAATCTATCATAAATTGTTCCTCAATAGTAGTAAATAGCTATAGAAACAACATACAACAGTCCATAACAATCAGACAATACCTTAGGGAAACGTACACATTTTACAATATTGCACTATCTCATTTTTATCACACTATATACATTTCCTTTGTATATCCCTTTTCAGGTTTTTATCCTGCTCAACCCATACCAGTTCTTAATCTGACCCATTTTCCTATTACCATCATAGATTCTAAATTCTACTGGCAATATATTCCAAAGAGATGGTCCTTGATGGAAAAAATGACCTCTTCCTAAATTTGTATTACATTTTGGTGGCAAAGATTCTATTCCTCTTGCTGCTGTAAGGCTTGATTTAATTCTTATTTCCTGCAAACAATCTTTTATATATCCTGGTACTTCATTAGAAAAATATTTTTCTATGTACAATAGTATATGCAGGGACCTCCTATCCTCCCAAGTTGTACAAACCTAATGCCTTATATAAATCATCTCTATGCATCCTTTTTGGTGCCATTGTGATATACCGTGCCATTTTATTGTATACAATATCTAATTTCCTCAATAATATTGAATTAGCCGCCATGTATACTAGATCTCCATAGTTTAGTAAAGGTATTATTGTAGTATTTAATAAATGTTTTCTAATTTCATAAGTTGTGCAATGTTTAATCCTATACAGGGCCCCCAAACATCTATTGATTGTTTTTTTTTACATATTCTATATGTCTATCCCATTTTAGAAAAGAGTCAAAATAAACCCCCAGATATCTATAATTGTCCACTTGTTCCAAAATTTGACCCTCCACAGTTTTAATCTGCAGATGCAACTCAAACCTATCCCAACCAATTTTCCTATGAAAAAATCTAGTTTGAATTTTTTTTTAATTAAGATTAAGTTTAGATAAGGCTAAGAAGTTCTGCAGTTCATCAAATGCTATTTGTAATTTATTCTCTATCTGGTCCTGCCTATACCCTGACAGATAGATTATTGTATCGACAGCACATAAATTATTTCAGGACTGGAGAACTTCACAGTGTTAACATATATGTTATACAACAATGGGCCTAAAAGGGAACCCTGTAGGGCAACCATTTTTATTGAACAAATTTGGGATTTCCATTGATAAATTACCACAAACTGTCCTCTGTCTTACAAATATGATCTGAACCAATCCACGACCTGATCTGATAGTCCAGTATACCAAAGCCTGGACAGGAGGATATTGTGATGTATGGAATCAAATGCATTTGAGAGATCCACATAAATGGCGCCCACAGATAAACCCACGTCCAGGTGATTGGATAGAGAACTAGTTACCTGCAAAAGAGCAGAAGTAGTACCATGCATGACTCTAAAGCCCGCTTGATATTTATTTCGAATTTTATTCTTTTCGAGAAAATTTTGGACCTGCTTTGCTACCATCCCTTCAAAGATTTTTGCAATAACCATCAAAAGGGAAATAGGTCTATAATTACCCAATATTTCCCTTTTTCCAGTTTTAAAAATTGGAGCTACCTTAGCAATTTTCCACATACTTGGAAACTGAGATTGGAATAATGACATATTATATAGTTCAGTTAGTGGATAAGCAACTACAGGTGTGGCATATTTTAACATCAAATTTGGTAAATCATCAGGTCCTCCTGCCTTATGCAAATCAATCTTCTCCAGGGCTTCTACGACCTCATACACTTCAATATTTGTGAACTCAGATGCATTTGGTACAATATTGGTTTCTCCTATAAGGCCACCCAGTTGTGTATCACATAATGTTCCATTATTATTTGATATATCTTGTGTTCCTAGACTTACAAATACAAAGAACTCATTGAACCCATCAGCCACCTTTGTTCCCATTGGTGTACTAACCCCATTAATCATTAATCTCAAAATATTTTGGGAGTTCAGGATATATTAAACCCTGAACATTCTTAATAGTTTTCCAAAATGTACGGAATTTTTCACCCTGGTGTGGGAGAGCTGAGTTTTATAATAATCATTTTTTGCCTGTCTCAGTTCTTTTGTATATACATTTCTAAATTGTTTATATTTTATCCAGGTCTCTGAACCAGCAGTCTGTTTTAGCGATTTTCCAAAATTTATACCTCTGCCTTTTTATTTTGTTTAATTTAGAATTATACCATGGAGCATTGTTCTTTTGAATTCTCCTAACTTTTTGGGGAGCATGTCTATCACAAATTGCTGTAAATTCAGTATATATAAAATCCCATACTTCATTCACTTCAGGAATTAATTTCACTATTTCCCAGTTTACATTCTCCAAATCCATCATAAATTCTACATAATCAAATAACTTATAATCCCTGGAGACCATTGTCTTCCCTGGGATTAACTGTTTTTCCATTTTCCTAATACAATAGATCAATTGGTGATCAGACAATGCATCTGGTAAAGTCCCTGAGTTCAAATATTGTTCTGGATTAGTAACAAATATTAAGTGTAGTACAGTAGAAGCCACTGGGGATTTATTATTTACTTGTGTTATGTCCTGAATTAACTGTGTTAAACCAAAAGTAACTATCAACTCAGTCAACTCTGGACATTTATCCACTTTTCTCCAATTTACATTAAAATCTCCAATCAATACAAATTCATGAGTGGCAGAAAAACTTCCCAATAGTTCCTCCACTTGTTCAAAAACTTAATAGTTTGATTTTGGAAGATGATACATTCCTAATAAGATTAATGGCTTACTGAAATCCAATTTAATTTCCACCCATATCCCTTCTGCTCCCTTCCAGATTACTTCTGTGGCTTTCCTTTTAACATCCTGAACAATATTTGCATAAATAAGGACCCTCGCTTTGTCCTATCATAGCAAAATAAATTAAATCCCTGTATACTAATTTGTTCATCCAATATCCTATTATTCAACCAGGATTCTGTAATTACCACAATATCTGGTTTATACTCAATGATCCAATCTTTTAAAAAAATCTAATTTTGATAACAGACTACATATATTAATATGAATTATTTTCAACCCTTGAATTTTTAGAAGAGCAATTGTCTCATCTTCCTCATGTTGTGAATTCCTAACACTAGGGCCTGGGTTTAATTAGACATCAACATTAAGTGCCAATAACAGAGAAATAAACAGTTTACAACACCTGTATTCTTTTCTCTGTTTGCAAAGATAATATTTATTCTGGATCCTCCTACTCTCTAGGAATCTCCTAAGGGAGAGTCCCTTCCTAATTAAAAAAACATTTCCTCAAAATAGTTTCCAGATTAATCTGTATTATACCAGCAGGAATCTTTCCCTGCAAGCAAATTTCAATCTTTATATCCAGCCATTGTTCCCCTTTGTCCAATAGCAATAGCATCTTCTACAATTTGTTCCTTTGCATGTATCTGGGAGCAGAAATCTTGAGAGGTCAAAAGGAAAAACAGTGGCAGGAATAAACAAACTCTGTATGTATTCATCATTTCTATAGTACAATCAATCAATCCCAAAAGGGGAGCAGTATATACAGCAGTTTTAAAATAAAGCTCTAAATATTCATTTTTTAGAAAAGAGGACTTCCTTCCATATATTAATAGCTAACCTATACAAATGACAGAGTCACATTTATCTGGTGGATTTATTTTAACCTTAAAATCTGTATCTATCCACTGAGAAAAGAGATTAACATTCCTTTATCAGTGGTCAAACAGTATAACACCTTAACTCACTGGTAAACACCCCCCCACCACTTTAAAACAATATTACTACAAACTTATTGTCTGCACGGTGCACATAATATACAACAAAACAGTTGTTCTAAATATATATAAAATACCTTATTCTGTGCTCCGCCAAGACAATCTATGTGATTCTGTCACCGAGTGGCACTTGTGCCACTCATGCTCGCACTAGCATGCTCATGCTATTGAGTGGCACGCAGATTTGAACAGTGTAGCTCCTTCTCCCTTCGTCCACATCAGCTGCTGGTTCAACCCCTGCTCTGCTCAGAGCAACAGTGTCCCAATTTAATAGGCAGCAGGCAAAGGGAATTTAAAGCAGAATTTGTTCTTCTTGTTGGGTAGCAGTACTTCTCTCAACCTAGATGTTCATCTGTCACAGTTCAAAGCAGATGCTTTACATGTAATGAGCGGCACGCAGATTTGAACAGTGTAGCTCCTCCTCCCTTCATCTATGTCAGCTGCTGGTTCACCCCCTGCTCTGTTCAGAGCAACATTGTCCTGATTTAATAGGCAGCAGGCAAAGGGAAATTAAAGCAGAATTCATTCTTCTTGTTGGGTAGCAGTGCTTCTCCCGACCTAGATGTTCACTGGTCACAGTTCAAAGCAGCCTAATGATAGTCAAAGTTTGTGGCAGCATGAAAGGTATGGTGTCTGAAAACAGAGCCAGATGGTCGAGGAACATGAATGCTTGGTTATAGATGGAGGAGGGAATTTGTGGCTTGTACAAGGTTGCCATTACTGGGTTTTTTTGTTTGTTTTGAATTTTTGTGACAACTTGCAATATACTTTTTTGTGTGTGCTATTTTTATTATTGTCTATGCCCCTATAAGGTATTTCAGCTGAGCTGGGAGGTCTGGTGGAAACTAAAAATTACATTCCTTTGTAACCCATACCTTAGGGGACTCAGCTTGTAGTGCCCTTTGTGTAAGCAGTCCTTTTCCTATCTTGTAATGGCCATTTGTTTTGGGTAAACATTAAAGGGCTAGGAGCATTTTTATTTAAAAAGGCTATATTATGTCAATAAACACATGTATTGTCCATTGAGATGGTACCCTGCCATATAGTCAGCCAGGATAACAAAAAGACTGAGCTATAATAAACAGAACCAGTTTGGACCAATCTAAGCAAAAGGTGGTCCCCAGAGATCAAAAGCAGAGACAGGGTGTAATGTCAGAGAGGCCTGTCCAGTGATGCAGGGATAATGGGCCAACCAGAGGTATTTCATAGATACATAGATACATAGACTGTGTCAGCAGATAAGGGCCTGTGGCCCTCCTAGTCTGCCCATTTGAGCTTGTAAGTTCACTTTATTTTTTCCTAGACATCTGTTGCCCCTTACCCCTGCCCTCCAGAATTCTCTTATGTCTATCCCATGCATTCTTTTTTTTAAATATCTAGTACACTTTTTGGCCCCACTCTTAGCTGTCATTAATCAGCCCTTGTCATAGTGCTCCCATGGCTTTCACCTCCTGATAAGCCCCTTGCTCTCCAGGTCACCCTGGCATACCCTCCAGGGGGCTGGGCCATGGCACCACTGAAGGAATCAGTGCCGCTGGACCGTATTTGGTTGGGAGAGCCCTCGGCCAGGAGGCTAATCGAGGTCTGGGGGCAGGGCATCATGGAGACAGCCTGGAGTGGAGGAATTTTATCCCTATAGGCTGGGGTGGAGACATGCAATGATGCCAGCATCTGTCCCACCCCAGAGACACTTGACCTTGCGTCTGCGCAGGGCGACAAACCTAGCCTCCACTTGGCATCACTCCTGCACCGAGTGCAGAGCCCTTCTCTCCCTGGAGAAGGAGAGTGGTCCTGAGGATGCTCGATCCTTCTCCCTTGGCTGGCCCTCTGATGACCTGGGCTCGTTCCCGAACCTGGTTTGCCAGTGTTACAAGCGGAAATCCAATCACTGCACCGGTGGGCCTGCTTATCCCATGCATTCTTAAATCCTGTAATTGTTTCAGCCCCCACCACTTCCTCTGGCAGGGTGTTCCACTTGTCCACCACCTGTTGTGTGAAGAAATTCTTCCTCACGTTTCCCCTGAATTACCCTCCCTCTAACTTCAACCTATGTCTTCTAGTCCTGGAACATCCTTTTCACTGGAAAATAGTGCATTTCTGTACCCTGTTCCTCCCTGTAAGGTACTTGCATGTCCATATCATATCCCCTCTCTCTTTCCTCTCCTCCAGAGAGTACATATGCATGTCCTTCAACCTGTCCTCATAGGACTTGTGATGCAATCCCTGTACCATCTTTGTTGCCCTCCTCTGAACCTTCTCTACCCTGTCTATGTCCTTGCATAGGTAAGGTCTCCAGAACTAGACACTGTACGTCAGGTGGGGCCTCACTAGTGTCTTGTATAGTGGAATTATGACCTCCCTTTTCCTGCTGATGATGCCCCGCGTATGCATCCCAGCATCATAATTGCTTTACCTGCTGCTTTGTTGCACTGTTTCCCTTCCATGAGGTCATCAAAGATGGTACCCAAAGGTCCCTTTCCTGCTTGGTGCATGCTATATCCTCACATCCCAATTGATATGTTGTTATAGGGTTTTTGTGCCCCATATGCATTATCTTGTACTTCTTTGCATTGAATTTCAACTGCCAAACCCTTGACCATTCTTCAAGCTTCTGCAGGTCCCTTCTTATTCTGTCTAAACCCTCTGGCCTGTCCACTCTGTTACAGAGCTTTTTGTCATCAGTGAACAGGGAAATTTTGCCTTCTAGGTTCTGTGCAATGTCACTGATGAAGACATTGAGTACGACTGGTCCCAGCACAGATCCCTGTGGTACCCCACTGGTCACTCTTCCATCTATGGTGTGACAGCCATTTACCACCACCCTCTGTATCCTGCCGCCTAGCCAATTACCTACCCACCGCACTACTGTCCTGGCACTCCCATATCCCCCAGTTTGTTTAATAGCTTTCTATGTGGCACAGTGTCAAAGGCCTTGCCCTTTTTTTTTGAATGTTTACAATGAAAATTCAATTGTGGTAAGATTTTGAATGCGTAACATCATGAGTTAGAGTCTGCCATAGCTCCCCAGTTCCCAGCTGAGAGTAAGATTTTTCTACTTTACGTAGAGATTTAGCTATCTTTGAGTTAGTTTTTTTCCTATGTGATCTAAATTTTTTTTGAATGTGTTTATTTTTATCTCCGTAGAAAGACTGCCTTTCCCATAGTCTTTAGTGTGTATTTTCCTTTAGAAAATCAATCAATCAATCAAAATCTTTTATTTATCCAGGCGAACATCATTGAGCAAGCTCATTTACAAAATGGACCTGGTTAAATCTGGGCCAGTAGTAAAGTGCAAACAGATATATTTTACAATGTGAGTAAATAATATAATAGAAATGCAAGTCAATACACAAAGCAACATACGTAACAGCTTATTGGGCTCTTCAGTAGGATACAGTGAAAAGCAACACGTAGTAGAAGCTGGTGCGAACCACAAAGATTCAGAAATGGATATTATTACAGGAATTTCCCAAAAATCACACTCAGGTCCTAGGGATAGCTATCATAACAGTCAGACAAAACAGGTGATTACAGTTTTTTTGACACATTTCACAAAGAGGAATAAAAACAGGTATGGTTAGGTCTAGAAGGAACAACAAATTGGACTACAGGGCCCAATCAATGGCCAGCTCCAGGGAGTACTCACATTCAAATTGGAGGGCAACTTTGCCGTACCTTACTAGTGGAGGGTCTGGGCTTAGGTACTGAGGCAATGGCTGGGGCAGCACTGACCGCTCAGAGACCATATCTTCCAAGTCTATAGTTCTAGGTTCCATAGGGGGCTTAAGCTTAGCAAAGGAAAAAAAAACATATGGGGTCCAGCAGAGAGGCTCTCCGTGTCCAAGGGACCATCAGAACACTGGGAAGGTGGCAAAGCAGGATAAGTGATGAATATACTTTGGTGCCTATAGCCAAGCTCAGATAAAGACATCAGAAAGGAGCGTAATCACACAGACTTCAAACACTTTCACTCTGAGCATTAAAAATAAGGATCCTAGCGGTCAGGTAAATAAATGGTTACAGCTTTTCTGGCATGGTTAAGCAAGAGCATCAGATTTTCACAAGAATTAGAAGGATCACAGAAGTAGACTGTAGAAACCAATCAGAAGCAGGGTCCGAAGAGCACTCGCAATCCACTTGGTTAGCAGATTTAGCGTTGCTTTGCTAAAGAAGAGTCTGGACATGTGGTCTCAGGCGGTGGCTTGAGAATATGCCATCCACCTGGGAACTAGGAATTCTATGCCTAAGGTGCAGTTACTCACTGTAGGACTGTCTACATCTGGGAAGAGGGTACAGAGACGGGAAAGTACGTCTGGGAATAGGGTACAGAGACCGGAGAGTAGTAAATACATTTAGGTCAATAATAACTTTGCAGCACAAGAATTGTCATGGAGTATGGGCTTGAAAAATACTGTATGCTGATTGGCTGAGAGCCTTGTCCAGGTATACATTTATTTTTCAACAATGCTTGCTGAAAAACAAGTGCCAGCTGGTTGTGTCCACTTACTGAACAAAATCTGTGTGCCCATTTCCCAATTTAAAATGAAGTGGCTCCATTTTTTCCACTGGCTTAGTGAGTGATGGTTCCCCACCCATAGTTTACCATGTGCAGCACCACACATGCCGACAGCACAACAGCAAGCCCTATATTAATGTGACACACAGTGAGACGGTTTAATGAAATTTCCCTCTTTGGAAAAAAAAAATTGTTTTTTTATTTGGAAGTAATAGCCTGTTAGTGGCACTATCACGTCTCATGCTCAGCACTAATGTGAGACAACCTGGCTTGCCTTAGGACCACCTACATGTACAGAGTAAAGAACCCAAACCCAACCCAAACACAGTAAAGAAACATTTACTTTTAACACGAGCATCACCTTTTGAACTGCAGTTACCATCCTGTAACTTTCCCCTACCTTATCACACTTCATCAGGCCGCTGCACTCTGCCCCATTCTCTGACTTGGTTACAGACTACAAACTCCTGAACTGGATGAAAAATAAAAATTAAGAAATAAGTGAAACACAGCAGCCACAAGCATGGAAGGGACAGGACTCAGTCTTGAACAAGTGGGGGAGGGCAGTAAAGGAAACACCCCTCGGCAAACAAAACTACAGGCAACTCAGTACACAGTGAAGTAACTGTGAAACCCTGCGGTGCCCTCTATTGCAAGCATACAGGTAAAGGGACTACTTTACCAACAGAATGATTTTCAATTGAGTTCTAGTAATTTTTTCTTAGTTCATCAATAGTACATACAACATTTCTCATGTAGCCTGTTTTCTAAGTACAATAATACCCTCCATGGAGGCTGGTATGGGCTATACTGAACCTTCCAGGGGCTATAAAACCCTCTGCTTTCAGTATCAAGCCTCATAACGCCCATTGTCAGTCTGGTATAGCCAAATACCATCCACCCTGTCAGGTAATATGGCTTATATAATGTATATAAATATGAAAATCTGGAGTAAAAATGTATAACAATGCCAAAGTTAAGGTCATTTCTTGTAATTTTCATATGCACACTTATAATGTTGAAAACTTTAAATATTTTGACACCAGATTTTAAACATAGCATTCTTATTACCCCCACCTCATGAATGCCGCATTTTGTAATTTTTCAAATCCTGGTTAAAATGTGTTTTCTCACCTGTGGCTTGGAATTGCATTGCAATGGAGCGGAATCACATTTTGGTTGTGATTTAAACATTTTCAGCACCTTGTGCATGGGGTGGGGTAATAAGAAGGTTACTCTGAAAATTTGGTTGCTGTGGTGCTATGACAACATACATATACACATCAGTGGAGGGATGGGGGTGCAGGGCCCAGTGGAGCCTGATCTACCACAGGCTAATAAGGATGCGATTACTTTATGTCAAAAATTATGAATGCACAGGAGCGCAGGGCATCCTATACTGTACCCATCTCAGCTTATTTACTTATGGAATGGGGTGAGTGTTAGGGCTGACATCCCCAAAGCACAGCCCCAATGCCTGTTGGTGTCTACAGGATCGGGATGAAGTGTTAGAGTTGGAAGCCCTAATGCCACATTTCCCTACTTATTAGTTAGGGTTGGTATTAAAGTGTCAAAAGATAGGAAATTAAACGTTGGTGTTTCCAACCATTACTCCCTACCCCCACACCCCAAGCATCAAAAGGACATAGAAACATAGAATCTGATGGCAGATAAGAACCATACGGCCCACCTAGTCTGCCCATTTCCCTACTTAGTGTCGACAGCCCAGATCCTATCTGACCTGCACCACACCTTCTCTGCCCATCTCCAGGGTACTGTTATGTCTATCCCATGCACTCTTGAAAACCATATTGCTTTAGCTCCCACCACCTCCACTGGAAGGCTGTTCTATGGATCCACCACTTTTTTTGTGAAAAAGTACTTTCTGACATTCTTCCTGAGCCTTCCTCCCTCTAGCCTCATATCATGTTCCCTTTTCCTTGTGCAATGCTTCCTCTGAAATATGCTTCCCTCCTATGCCCTGTTTGCACCCCAAAGTACTTGAATGTCTCTATCATATCCTCTCTCTCTCTTCTCCACCAATGAAAAGATATTAAGGTCCCTGAGGCTTTCCCCATATGACTTCAGGTGCAGCCCATGTACCATTTTTGTCACCCTTCTTTGGACTGCCTCCATCCTGTCTATGTCCTTTCTGAGATGCGGTGTCCAGAAATGGACACAGTACTCCAGGTGAGGCCTTATCAGTGATCTGTACAGTGGCATCACTACCTCTTTCTTTCTGCTGGTTATGCCCCTACCTATACATCCCAGCATTCTTTTACCTTCCCCACTGCTTTTTCACACTGCTTGGTCACCTTTAGGCCATCTGATATGATGATTCCCAGGTCTCTTTCTCTTACCTTGTGGTGGCTAGAACCACCCCTATGCTGTACTCTTCTCTTGGATTTCTGTGACCCAGGGGTGTTATTTTGCACTTTTTAGCATTGAAACTCAACTGCCATACACCTGACCATTCTTCCGATAAGCTTAGATCCTTTCTCATTCTTTCCACCCCTTCCAGTGTGTCAACTCTGTTGCAGATCTTGGTGTCATCCATGAAAAGGCATATCTTTCCCTCCAGACACTCTGCAATGTCGCTAATGAAGACATTGAACAGGACTGGTCTGAGCACCGATCCCTGCAGCACCCTGCTGGTCACCTCTCTCTCTCTCTCTCTTCTGATTTCATACCATTTACTACCACCCTCTGAGTCCTGTCCCTAAGCCAGTTTTCAACGTATTTTACTACCACAGGGCCCATTCCCAGGTTTCTCAATTTATTTAGCAATCTCCTATGTGGGATGGTGTTGAAGACCTTGCTGAAACCCAGGAAGGCCACATCCACCACCCCTTCCTGAGCTACCACCATGGTCACTCAGTCAAAGAAATCAATTAGATTTGTCTGACTGGATCTTCCCACTGAGAATCCATGCTGCCTTGGATCCTGTGCCCCGCTAGTCTCCAGAAACGTTGCAATCCTCTCCTTACGTAGGGACTCCATTAGCTACTGAGATCAGGCTTACAGGTCTGTAATTGTCTGTCTTCTCCCTACTAGCACTCTTGTGGAGAGGGACCACCTCTGCCCTCCTCCAGTCTTCAGGTTCCTCTCGTCTCTAAGGATGAGTTGAAAAGATCAGTCAGTGGACCTGCCAGTACATCCCTGAGTTCCTTTAATACCTCTTGGGTGAATCCCATCTGGCCCCATTGCTTTGTTTGTTTTTATTCTCCTGAGTTCCTCTAGGACTCTTTCCACAGTGAATGGACTGGTGTTAACCTCCGTTACTTCACCACCCCTTCTATTGAAGTTTGGTCCTTCACTCTCCCCTTCCCTGGTGAACACTGTGCAAAATGTATTTGCTCAATATCTTAGCCTTTTCTAGGTCATTATCCACCCACCACCCTCCTTCCATCTTCAGCCTAACAATACCATTTTTGGTCTTTTTCCTCTTGCTACTGTATCTGAAGGTCTTGTCTCCTTTCTTCATAGCCTGTGCTATAACTTCCACTGTCTGTGGCTTAGGTCTTCTGACTGCTTTCCCAGATTCTTTCTGTTTCTCCAGATACTTCTCCCCATCCTCATCCTTTTGAGTATCCTTGTGTTTCCTAAAACCTTTCTTTTTTCCCTTGCTTTCTTGGCCAGTACCTTCGAGAACCATAGTGGCCATTTCTTTCTTTTACTCTTACTATGCATCCTAACACAGTGTCTTGTTACTTCTGTTATGACTCGTTGAGTCTGGACCACTGTTCCTCCACATCACCCCTGTACCTTCTGCTGCTAGGGCACTTTGAAGCTGCCCCACCCATTTCTTTAAAGTTGACCCACTTAAACTCCAGAACTCTAATCCTTGTATGACTTTTCTCTGCCACTGTGGTTACAGTAAACCATACTGTCCTTTGGTTGCTGGAACCAAGGGTACTGCCCACCTCAACATCTGTGATCTTGTGTCCATTGGTCAGCACCAAGTCCAGTATAGCCCTCTCCCTGGTGGGTTCTACTACTAGCTGCCTTAACTTTGCCCTTTTCAGGGAGGTCATAATGTCCCTGCTCCTTGTTGTACCTGTTGTCTGAGTGCTCCAATGTGCATCTGGCAGGTTGAAGTCTCCCATTAGCAGTAGTTCCCCTTTGATTGTCATTTTGTGGATAGTCTCCACCAGAACTTCATCTGTTTCCTTCCCCTGTGCAGGAGGCCTGCAAATCACTCCAGTGTGAATGGCAGTCTTATTTCCTGTCCCTAGGGTGACCCACAGTGCCTCAATTCCTTCCTGTAACTCATGAGCCTCTGTTGATTTAATCCCCTCCTTCACATACATACCCACCACCCCACCCCTCTTCTCTATCCTTCCTAAAAAGTCAAAGGAAGAAATCAATTAGATTCATCTGACATGACCTTCCCGCTGTAAACCCAGTGCTGCCTTGGGTCCTGTGCTCCACTGGCCTCTAGGTACTCAACAATTCTTTCCTTCAGAAGTGATTCCATCACTTTCCCTACCACAGAGGTCAAACTGACAGGTCTGTAGTTTCCTGCCTCTGTCTTGGTCCCACTTTTGTGAAGGGGAATCACATCCGCCTTCCTCCAGTCCTCAGGTACCACACCATCCTCCCATGATTTGTTAAAAAGTATAGTCAGTGGTTTCACTAGTTCTCCCCTTAATTCTTTTAGAATTCTGGAGTGAATTCCACCAGGCCCCACTGCTTTGTCCACCTTCAGTTTTAGGAGTTCTTTCAGAACCCTTTCTTCTGTGAAAGGACTGGGATCGACCCCCCTATTAAGAGTGCTTCTGTTGATTGGCTTAGGCACCTCCCCCTCCTCCTCTTTTGTGAATACTGAGCAGAAATATTCAGTCAGTATGCCTGCTTTTTCACTGTCCCTCTCTGCCCACCCACTGTCCATTCTATTCAGCCTCCCTAACCCTCCCTTTGTCTTTCTACGCTCCCTGATGTAGCTATAAAAGGTTTTATCCCCCTTCTTAACCGAGCTGGCTCTCGTTTCCTCAGTTGGGGCCTTTGCTATTCTGACTTCCCTCCCTGCTTCCTTCTGCCTTAACTGGTACAGCTCTCTGTCCTGCTCCTTCTGTGTTTCCTTATACTTCCTGAATACTATCTTTTTCTCCCTTACTTTCCCCGCCACCTCTTTTAAGAACCATAGTGGCTTTTTCTTTCATTTTGATTTGTTTATTTGCTTGACACAAAGGCTTGATGCTTCTGTGATGGCAGTTTTGATGTTTCCCCATTGTTGCTCCACCCCTCCTTCTAGCCTGTTTGCTAGTGCTTTTCTAAGGCACTCTCGCATGTTGCCAAAGTCTGCTCTACTGAAGTCCAGTACCCACACTTTTGTATGGCTTGAGTCTGTAGTTGAGTTTATCATGAACCACACTGTTTGATGGTCACTTGTTCCCAGATGGTAACCGACTTCTAGATCTGAGATCATCTCACTGTCCTCATTTGAGAGTACAAGGTCTAAGATTGCTCCCTCACGAGTGGGTTCTGAAAGTACTTGTCTGAGACATGCCACCTGTAGGGTATCAAGAATGGCCTTGCTCTTGGATGTGGCTGCAGCAAATGTGCTCCAGTTAACATCTTGCATATTCAGATCTCCCACCAACAGTATCTCCCCTTTCTCTGCCATCCTAAGAATGCCTTCTATCATATCCTTTTCCATTCCCCCCAAACATGGAGGCCTGTATACAACCCCTGTGTGGATTGTGGTGCAATTTCCAGTCTCTAAGGTGAACCACTGTGCCTCCTCTCCTTCCTGTTTACTCTTCTGTTCAGTTGCTTTTATCCCTTCCTTCACATAGATAGCTACTCCTCCCCCCTTCTCTCCTCCCTGTCTCTCCTGTAGGTTATGAACCCTGGTATGTTAACATCCCAGTCATGGTTCTCTGTGTACCATGTTTTTGTGACTGCTACGATATCCAGACATCCCTCTTCCATAAAGGCCATCAGTTCAGGGAGCTTGTTGCCAAGACTATGGGCACTGGTACTCATTACCCTCCATTTCATGATGGCCTTACTCCTTTTTGCCCCATCCCTGTCCTTACTGTCTTTGTCACTTTCTCCATTTACCCCTGTCCTTCTCCCTATCGACATCTCTGCCTTGGTGTTTATCTCACCTACCACCCTGACTTTTTTGGGGGGCAGGATTTCCCTGCTCCTTTCCAGTGCCTCCCCCCCTTGGCTAGTTTAAATGCTTACCAATGAAGCATTTAAACCTATCACCTAGGATCTTGGTTCCCCTCCTGGACAGATGCAGCCCATCATGCCAGTATAGGCCTGCATCACTCCAGGTGGACCCCCAGTCCCCAATGAAGCCAAATCCCTGAGTTCTGCACCAGTTTTTCAACCACTGATTGAATCCCATGGTGTGGAGCACCCTAGTCTCACCTGCGCCATAGACAGGCAGCACCTCTGAGAAGGTTACCGTGTGTGCTACTTGTCTAAGGCCCCTCCCCAACTCCACAAACTGTTTCTGCACTGCTCTGATCCCCTTTCTTAGCCAGGTCACTTGTCCCTAGGTGGACAATGACATCCAGCTCCCTCCCCTGTGCAGCTGCTCCAGCAATCCTGAGGATTCATTCCCTGTCCCTCCAAGCCATGGCACCAGGCAGGCACCTTACCTCCCACTCACTCCCACTCACCTTCTTCCCCAAGTTCTACCTTCCTAACAATGAAGTCCCCCACCAAGAGTTGTTTCCTTCCCCCCTGTGGGGTCCCATGCCACCCTCCTTTGGGTCTCCCTTGTGGAGGTTCCCTGCATCCTCCTTGATCTCCAATGTGGGTGCCTCCATAGAGGAACCACACTTTGCTAGAATGGCATAGGAATTGTGGAGAGGTACAACTGGAGGGATGCACCTCTGTTCCACCACCCTCACCCTCCCTGAGCCCACTGTGGTCCAAATGCTCCTCTTTCTTGGCAACCTCTGGGGCAATGGGAGTGGCCCTGGTGGTCCCTGGATGGAAGAAGAGGTCCCACAAATCCTGGATAGCTCAGCCTGAAGATTAGCAACCTCCTCTCTCAACACAGAGAGGTGCCTGCAGATGGGACAACACCACATCCTCCAGAATGTCTCCCAGAAGACTGCTGCTCCACAGCCATTGCACTGCACCACTCCCATCATGTCTTATTTCTGGCCCCTTCACTGTTGTTTGGAATCCTTACTCTTTCCTTTTTTTTTCTTCTTCTCTCCTTACTTACTTACTTACTGCCTCTGTGCCCTTTTAGCACCTGATCATCCTGTTCTGAGACAAGAAGATCCTATATTTCTCAGTAGACCACTTAGAACCCCCCAGTAAGCAAGACCTCACCATTCAGGCACTTGCTGACTACCTCTCTGGCCTACCACCCAAAATGGCCCAGATAATTGTTGGTGACCTGAATATCAACTGGCTCTCTGCCACAGCCTCCCAAACCAGAGATATCTTTGCCACCCTTGACATGTCCCAGGTTGTCACCACACAACTAGATTCAATCCCTCTGCTGGCCCCAGCACCCTCCTGGATATCACCATTACCAACCACCCCCAGAGGGTGCTCAATATCAGTGTACTTCCCAACTCACTTAGTGACCACTCCCCGGTTGTATTCTCTTGGTCTGCTGCCAACAGCAAACCTGCACCACAAACCAGCCAGCGATGTCACCTACTCCCAGACGGCCTGCATTGTGACTGGGAGCTCCTGCCACTTTTGAGGACAGATCTTTTCTTAAATTTGTTGCAACAGTTCTTCTATTTCTAAGCCTAATATATCCTTTACTATTTCTAGTCCATAAGGTTGGCCACCTGTGGGCACCCCTTCCCTTTATTGACTATGCTATGGTGTCCACTTTAATTTTCCTTTTCCCTCTCAGGTCCTCGTGCAGGGAGGTTATTGTGGTGACTTCTGAGCATATGTAAAACAGGTTGTATATATTGTTGTTGGATTTAGTATGTAATAGCAGTATGTTATAAAATACCTTGATGTATATACTTTATGTTGATGAAACCTGTAAATATTGATTATACCATGGCACAAGGTGTATTTGATAATGGTAAAAAGTATTAGGTGACTATTATAGAAATTAGGCTAGTTGTGTTATTTAAAATGCATGTATATTGTTGTAAACTTAAGTAAGACATGTCATGATGATTTGCATATGTCCCATGATGCATTGCATTATGAAAGTATGTATGATGTTGTATTTCTTTGAAACTTGATTTCTTGCCAATGCCTTTTGGGGTAGACCTTCTTTCAGTGATTCTGCATTGAGGTTCTTTGTTTATAGCTTTTTTCTTTTTTTTTCTTTTTGGGCCCCCACTATGTAAGCAAAGAGGGCTTACATAAGGGTTATCGCTACCGCTCAACTAGTGAATTGGATCAGAGATCAGTATCAGTAGGTACTGGCTAAGTGCAGAGAAAGGACATTCATAGTCTGTTGCTGCAAACTGATGTACTGAAGAAGAAATATGCTATTGCAGAAGGTTATTTCTTGTATTTTGAATAAACATCACACAGAGATTGAGTGTTGTACCTGAAGTTCGGTGTCTGGTCCATTTGTTATCCCACAACCCCTCCACAGACTTGGTGTCAGAGGTGGGATAACTTGCTGGAAGTGTCTGGACTGAGCAAACAGGGACATTTTCTGGTAGATATCCCAGGTGGACCAATGCACCAGGAGCTGCCGGAGAAGAAAGTCTGTAGAGTTCGGCCCAGAACCATAAGCAACAGATGGAGAGAAGCTGCCACCTGGACTGGACCTGGGAGCTTGGAGGAAGGCCAAGCCTGAAGAAGATGGAGAGATGCAGGTAGAGGCAGACTGGAGGTGCTGGAGACAACACCCTGGAGGCGGAGACCCCGATGAGGATGCTCCACTGGATGAGTGGGTAATGGCTGGAGGCAGACCGACTATGCAGAGAGGTGGAACACTGGTGCCAGGTGCTCAAGAGCTTCCTGATGGAGAGCTTGGACAAAGAGTCGGGGGGAGGATTTTTCATGGGCTTAGTTTGAGGAGGACCCCTGACTGAGCAGGATATTCCTTTGTTTCCTGTGTTCTCAGGATGTTACCTGTTGGAGGTCGGAGATGCAGGTATGGAACCTGCATGCGAGACCCCAGGTAAGACTGTGCCTAGTGATATTATGCTGGGGTTGAAGACTCCAAGCAAGCAAGAAGAAGCCTATGAGGCTGAAGGGGCTTTTCTTGTATTGATACAGTTAAACCATTAACAGAACTAACTCGGTATACTGCATGCTAAAAATGCTAATATTGCCAAACTGTTACGGTATGTTAAAGTTAAGGAGGGTAGAGGTCATTTAAAAAAATGTCACCCTTGGAAAAAGGGAAACTCTCACATAGGTTACAAGGTATTAGATGGTTAACAGATGGCTGAAAATAGCACAGTGATTAAAAGGATGTTTACTAAGACACCCCAAAGTTAAAAGGTTTAGGAACCTGCTGTTTAACATTGCAAGGTATTCAGCATAAGAGTTTCCTTGGGGTCCTGTAGGTTTCTGTAGAGACCTGCCTGGGGATAAGATGACCAAGGATTTGGGGTCATAGGTTACAAAATGTTGAAACAAGAGAGTAGAAACTACTATTGCTCCTTCCATATTCCTGCAGACACTCTGTGTAAGACAGAGGGATCAAGTTAGATGCAGGCAAGGCTAAGGAGGCTCTTCAATGGTCTGTTTCTGTAGGCAAAAGTGTAATATGTTTAGTACGGGGTGGGCCTGATGTCAAAGAAAGAGGTTTCCAAGGGCAGACAAGGAGTCTGAGGTGGTATGTGTGTTTTATTCTTTTCTGAGTGAAAACCTACAAAGGAGAAGTGGGTGGAAAATGGATTGGAACCTGTGTTGAGGTAACACCTTGAGTGTATACCCTCAGGTGTCTATATCTGTAACAAGTGAAATGAATCAAGAGTCATAGTGGGTTTACGTAGAGGAGTTGAACCTAGGAATGGCCCCTGCTTAAAACTGACTTGTCTGGTGGGGTTGGAGCTGGTAATTACTCACCCCAGAGAAAGTCTTTATATGGTACTGGACTTTATAGCTGTCCAGATTTTTGGTTAAGAAATATAATGGACTTTTCCTAAAAGGAGATGAGAAGGTACCGTTAGTCTCTGTTGAGAAATGTGTTAAGGCCTCAGGGTAAAGAATGATGATATCCACCATGTTTATGATAGACTGTTTATTGTTAATAGGGACCCTGAGACAGAGTTTCTGAAGATGGATGGTGGAAACTCCATCCCTTCCTGGGACAGGAAGGTGGTAAGCAATCTGCAATAACTGCTTCCCTCTTAAGGTGGGGGATATGTGACCAGGAGCTCCTGCCACTTTTGAGGGCCGATTTTTTCTTAAATCTGTTGCAACAGTTCTTCTATTTCTAAGCCTAATCTATCCTTTACTATTTCTAGTCCATAAGGTTGGCCACCTGTGGGCACCTCCTTCCCTTTATTGACTGTGCTATGGTGTCCTCTTTAATTTTCCTTTTCCCTCTCAGGTTCTCATGCAGGGAGGTTATTGTAGTGACCTCTGAGTGTATGTAAAACAGGTTGTGTTTATTGTTGTTGGATTTAGTATGTAATAGCACTATGTTATGAAATACCTTGATGTATATACTTTATGTTTATGAAACCTGTAAATGTTGATAATACCATGGCACTAGGTGTATTTGATAATGGTAAAAAGTATTAGGTGACTATTATAGAAATTAGGCTAGTTGTGTTAATTAGAATGCATGTATATTGTTGTAAACTTAAGTAAGAAATGTCATGACGATTTGCATATATCCCATGATGCATTGCATTATGAAAGTATGTATGATGTTGTATTTCTTTGAAACTTGATTTCTTGCCAATGCCTTTTGGGGTAGACCTTCTTTCAGTGATTCTGCATTGAAGTTCTTTGTTTATAGCTTGTTTTGTTTTTTTTCTTTTCCCCCCACATAAGCAAAACAGGGCGTGCATAAGGGTTATGGCTACAGCTCAACTAGTGAATTGGATCAAAGATCAGTGTCAGTAGATACTGGCTAAGTGCAGAGAAAGGACATTCATAGTCTGTTGCTACAAACTGATGTACTGAAGAAGAAATATGCCATTGCAGAAGATTATTTCTTGTATTTTGAATAAACATCATACAGAGATTGTGTGTTGAACCTGAAGTTTGGTGTCTGGTCCATCTGTTATCCCACAACCTCTCCACTTGCATCACCGTAAACTGTACCTCTCACAACTGGATTGGTCCCCAATCAGGCTTGCAGCATCCACAGACGAGACATTGGATTTTTTTACTTGCACTTTTAACACTGCCTGTGACCTCTATGCCCCCTTCGCTAGAAATTGCACAAAAAAAAAAAACATGCCCTGGGTTACCCCCTCCATCCTTCACAAACTTAAAATGAGAGACAACCTATGGCACATTGCTGTGGAATCTGGCAAGACAGCTGATAGGCAAGCATACAATGCTAAGCCCAATAAGTGTACTTGTGCCATTCGACAGGCCAAAGCCCAGTACTGCCAATTTGCTCTTGTCTCCTCCTGGAGGTCGGCTAGAAACTTTTGGGATAATGTAAAGGAGCTGAATGGGAAATCCCACTCCTCACTCCCCACACCCCTCTCAACTCTCCTTTAATGGAACTGTCTGGTCTGACCCCCTTGGCATTGCAGACTACCTAAACCACACTTTTTCAGACCTGAGTTCAGTCCTGCCCAGTAACTTCTTTGACCCCATTTCAGTAGCACCCCTGCACAATCTCCAGAGACCTCCATTCTACCTAAGTACCATCTCCCCGTTGGAGGCTAGACCCCTTCTGCAAAAATCATTTAGTAGTAACAACCCCGGCACTGACCTACTGGACACTAGGCTACTGTACTTCGTCTGATGTTGGATGCTCTCCTGGTCCCACTTACCGAGCTGCTCAGCCACTCTCTGTGCCTGGGGAAGTTCCCCAGCACATGGAAAACTACCATCATCACTCCCATCCTAAAGAGCAGCAACTGAGTGACCCCGAGTAACTATCGACCTATCTCCATCCTCCCCCCACTCTCTAAGGCCCTTGAAAAAGTAGTTGCCAACAAGCTTGTTGAATACCTAGCCATGCACAATATCCTGTGCCCTGAACAGCATGGCTTTCATGCAGGTCACAGCACCACAACTGCGCTACTTGAATTCTCCAACTTCCTGCACTCTGCTCTTGATTACGGAAGTCCAGCCGGTGCTGTGTTCATTGACCTCTCCAAGGCCTTTGACACAGTTTGCTATCCTCTTCTGCTTGACTCCCTCAGATGCCTTGGTTTCTTCCCTGGCCTCCTTGCATGGTTCACCAGCTACCTCTCTGCCAGAACTCAGTATATAAAAATCGATAGCACCCTATCTGACACACGACCTGTCCGCTCTGGGTTTCCCCAGGGCTCCATTTTAGACCCTCTCCTCTTCAGTCTCTACCTCAACTCCCTCCCCTTGGCCTGCCCAAGTATGATCCTCCTCTATGTAGATGACGTTGTGCTCTTCGCCGCTGACCTCAACACCAACACACTCCAGGCCACCCTCCAACAAGCTTCTGACAGAGCTGAGCATTGGTTCATATCATGAAGGCTAGTCCTGAACCTAAAAAAGACCAAAGCTATGCTCTTCTCGCATCACCCAAGTAAAGCCAGTGGTGCCCCTCTCATGATACTGCCTAGCACACTAAACCCCATTGAGCAGGTTTCCTCCTACAAGTATCTGGGCATTACCTTTGATTCGGCACTCTCCTTCCATTCCCATATCAATGCCCTTTCTGCTGCCACCAATGTCAGGATTGGACTATTATACCGCCATAAGGACTGCCTACCACAAGAGGCCCTGTTGCTAATCGACTATGGACTGCCCATCTATGCTGCAGCCGACAACACTGCACTTGAAAGAATCCAGCTCTCTATAAACAAGGCCTGCAGGCTAATGCTGGGAGCCCCTAGGCGCACCTATACATGCCTGCTGTACTGCACCACCAACTTGCTCAAACTTGAAGAAAGACTCCACTTCCAAACCTGCCTTCTTGTAAAAAAGACCCTGCTAGGGCTCTCCCCCCCTTGGGT
Organism: Neoceratodus forsteri; assembly: GCA_016271365.2. NCBI lineage: Eukaryota > Metazoa > Chordata > Ceratodontiformes > Ceratodontidae > Neoceratodus > Neoceratodus forsteri. The sequence continues at coordinate 1,277,067,367 of CM057459.1, read as the reverse complement.
CACCACCTCCCTGCAGCGTGCCTCCCCCTCAGTCTCCACCTGCAGCACTGACAAAACCTCCCTTATTGTCCCCAGGGTAAGGATCTCTATGGCCCAGAGATCCTTTTGCTATCAGGCTCCCTCCTGGTTCAGTTCCCTCCCAGCCAATATAGCTGACTCCACTAAGCTTGGTCCTTTCAAAGTCTCCCTCAGAAGCCATCTGACAAGCACTTGCTGCTGCAACTACACATACTCCCCCACCTGCCCCTTACCTTCACCCCTAGGCTGGGTCTGCCCTGTTTACTTTTGCTGTATATACCTGGGGTCTCATGCAACATCTACTGACTAATGTAATAAAATATCTGTGGTTGCTACCTGATGTGGTACTCGTGTACCTATATTATGAATACTGTGATCTACCTATTACCATGCATGTACCACCAGTGAATGCCTGTAACACTGGTTGCTTTTTTAATCTAAGTGTTATGTACTGTTTTGTTTGCTGTGATGTATTGCTCTCTTGATGAGGTGCCTTTGTAAATGAGTCTATGACTCAAAGGTCTGTAAACCGATGATCTAATAAATAAATAAAATAAATAAATAAATATTTAAAGGAGGAGACATCCTCTCATAGGGACCCATCAAGAGTGAGGAAAGTTGAGGGTGGATGAAAGCCTGACAAGCCTTTGCCTGGTTCCAAAAGTCATAAAGACTGTCTTTTTGGCATTAAAAAAACAGTTGATTTGCTCGAAACCAGCGCTGAACTTTATTGAAAGCCAATTGAAGGATGGTTGCCACATCAGAAGGGGGTATACTGGAGGTATAGAAAACAGTATCATCCGCATATATGTGGATATCAGCTGTTGAGCAGGCAGAGGGTAAGTCATTCAGAAATATTGAGAAGAGGGTTGGTCCATGTATCGAACCTTGAGAAACTTTTGCTTATTTTTTTTTTATTGTGAATTGTGTTTTTATGTGTTGTTATATTTATTGTAGTTGTTTGTCTTTAGCAATGTTATATTAATTGTAATTTTGTTTCATGTAATGCCATGGGTCACCATGTTAAATGAGTTTACTCTCAATGGTCTAACCCCTCAGTAAAATGAAAAATGAAAATGAACTCCAGTGTTGATGGGGAGGGGGGCAGAGTTGCCTACCTTAATGGATTGGGACCTACCATAAGATAGGAATGGAACCAGCTAATGGTGGTTGCAGAGAGTCCTGCTGTAGCCAGCTTGGAGAGGAGCAGGGTGTGAGCAATAGTGCTGAAGGCTTTGGCCAACTCGACAAAGATGACAGAGGTGATGTGGCCCTGATCCATGCCTGAGAGAATGGAGTCAGTGAGCTGGAGGAGGGAGGTTATGGTGGAGTGGGACTTGTGGAAACCAAACAGGAAAGGGGAGAAAAAGGAGAAAGAGTCAAGGAAAGGGAAAAGTTGAGCCAGTATCAGGTGGTCTTGGTGTTTTGCAAGAATTGGGCTGTAGTTACTTGGATTTGAAGAATCACCACCCTTGGAAAGAGGGATGATAGTGGCAAGCTTCCAAGTTTAAGGGACAGTAGCCAGTGAGAAGGTGACAAGGCAGGTGACTGAGAGGGCAATGGTGTGGGCAGAGAGGTGCAGGAGCTTAAGGTCAAGCCCATCTGGGCTTTTGTTCTTATGGGGGTTGAGGGCTAGAAGAGCTTTTAGAGTGTCAGCAGTGGAAATTGGTGAGAAGAAGAAACAGAAGGAGGGTGAAGCAGGGGTGTGGGAGGAGCTGTTAGGGTAGAAGCTGAGGGGGGTTGGTGAAGCATGAAGGGAAGAAGCACAGGTGTTGAAGAAGGTGTTGAATTCAATAGCTACAGAGAGATGGTCAGAGATGGTAGTGTCAGTTATCTTTAAGACTGGGGTAGGGGATTGGGCAGGTGGGAAGAAAAGGGCATGAATTACCTTCTAGAATTTGGAAGGGTCATTAAGTTCTACTAGAAAGTGGTGGAGAAATATTCTGCTCTGGCAAGTCTGATGACTCTCATGCAGCTATTCTGGAGAGATCGATATTGTAGCAAATGAACAAGAATGCCTGAGGCCTTGAAAGTCTGCCACGCTTGGTTGCAAGCAGACTGACAGGCCAGATGTTTGGGTGTTACCCAAGGGAGGTGAGAGCCTTGGACCCTGGTTTTCCTGATTGGAGCATGCCAATCCCAAACATTCAAGAACTGGGTTTTGAAGTAGGCCAGAGCTCAAGAGAGGTGTCTTTTGCAATTGGAGACCAGCCAATACCAATGAGCTCCTCATGGAGGAATGCCAAGTCTAGCGACCTGAAAGAGCAGAGGTGGAGGATGTTTGGAGGAACTTTGGGGCGGTGGATTTTACACATGCAGTGGATCATGCAGTGGAATTATTACAGCATGGAACACACTCCCTACAAGTGTAATGGAAAGTGATAGTACTGAAACTTTCAAATGTAGTTTAGATACACATATAGGAAATAAAAATATTTATACCACCATTAAAATAAGGAATGGTGGCAAGTTCATTAAAGGATTGCGGTCTATAGAACTTGTAACCTCTCTATGAATCTGTGGTCACCAAGTGCATTTGGCAAGATTCCTGAGGCAACTAACCAGTGGGGGTGTGAAGATTGCACCCAGTCAAGTAAGGAGTGCTTACCCGACTTGTGGTTTAAATGGGTTGGGTCAGAGAGCAATTGTGTAAGATTCAGGGAGGAGAAGTGGTTATGGAGTTTGGATTGTGTGCTGGAAAGTCAGTATATGTTGAGATCCCTGAGGATAAGAAGTTCACCAGTTAATGAGTGGGCACTGGGTAGTGAGAGTAATGACCTGTTGGCGAACAAAAATAGGAAGGGAGCAGGGGAAGGAAAGTTTTAGTACCAGAAGTTCATTAGCAGTGAAGGAGGCACTGGAGAAGCAGAGGGAATACTGGATGGATGAAGCAATGTAAATGGCTACCACCCTTCCTCTGGATGACCGGTCCTTCACATGAGGGAGTAATCAGGGAAGAAGAGGGAAGTATCAGGGATTTTGGAGGACAGCCATGATTCAGTGATGATCATCACACTGGGTTTAAGGTTAAGTAGTAAAATGATAAGCAACTTAGCGGGGATAGATGTGTGCCTCTGAGATAAGGAGGTCTTATGAGATAAATAGGAGGGGGTAAGAACAGGCGAGTGTCGATGAATAGACAGAATGGTGCAAATGGAAGCTAAATGGATACAGGGTGAATGAAGGATGGAAGGATATGGGCACCATGGAGAGGGAAGAAGAGGGAGGATTCAAGAGGATAGGAGAAGGGGAGGAGGAATGAGGAAAGGAGGGAGGGAGACACAGGCAAGGTAGGAAAGGAAGATGGAAGAATGGATGTCAGGGTAAATATTAAGAGGCAGATGGAGAGGATAAGGAGGAACATAGTGTGAGGATATGAAGGAGATGAAATGGTGGTAGATAGAAAACAGGTAACAAGGGGAAGGCAGAGGGGCAAAGGAATAAGGGAAGTAAATGTCTAGAATAGCAAGGAGGGGGAGGGAATGGTGAAGAGTCAGAATAATAGAAGACAGAAGGGAAGGGAGACACCCAGTGAAAATACAGATTAGGATTGACACTACATGCAGCCAGGTAGGCAGCAAGGGCAACTATTATAATAGGACAGTCTAGCCACAAGAGGACAATGTAAAGTACAGAAACAAATACACTAAACTTGCACAAAATTAGTCTTTTACTTGCTAATGGCTAAAACCATAGAGTCAAAGCATAAATCCTAGAAATATAAGTAAGCACTTACTTACCTTAGCCTTTGTTAGAAAAAGAGGTCATGGCCCGCCAGTGCAGTTGTAATGTTACTGCTTGCAACGCCAGCAACCCAGATTCAGTAGTGAGTCCAGGCTGCTGGAGAACCAGCTGGGAGAAAAGGATCGAGCACCCGGAGGGCTGCTCTCCTCTGGGGAGGGAGGACTGCAGTCCTGTTGCAATAACACCACCTTGGTGACCACAGGTGGAGGTGCAGATGGGAAGGCGGAAGATATAGGGAGGTACAGATGTTGGCTGAGGGTCTGGAGCGAAGGCACATCTCAGCGTGCCTTTGTCTCCTTGGTTCCTCCTTGTGTGATGACATCTGCAGGAGTGGGATCAAAAAACATAGATAAACCCCACGTCAGCTCCCTGGAGATGGGGCCCCAGTCCTGATGACTAGAGATTGGGGGAGAAGGTCCTCAGTGTCCACCCCACATTGGATGAAGGATGGAAGGGTCCTGGGTCCCCCCCACTAGGGGGGTAATCTGAGGACTTGAAGGAAGGAGGACACATGGAGGAGCGGATGTCCTCATGATCTTCAGTGCAGCCTGAGCGGTCACCATGGGAGTCTCTGAGGGAGGGAGCAGGAGTGGTGAGGAGGGGGCACTAAAAGTAAGTGAAAAAAAAGCGATACCAGATGGGGGAGGGAGATATAATGGACTAAATGCCTAAATGCAGATGTAAAAGCTGACTGAGACAGCTGAAAACCAAATGTATGTGTGTGCCCCTCCCCGGCTTGTGCCTGGGGCAACTGCCTCTCTCGCCCCACCCTTCCTAGGATACTTCTTCCACTACCCTTCTAAATCTGGCCCCAGCTCTGAATTCGAACAGGGATGTTATGCAACCTGTAGGTTTGACACTGGGTGCTGATCCATCAGCCGCAGAGAGTGCCAATAGACACGAAACCCTTCCCCCCCAGCCAGGACCTTTACACACAGTACTTGTCTCCTCTGCCCAGCTTTCTTAACTTCCTTTAGCCAAGTCAGTTTCTGTGGTCTGCACTTGCAACATCAGCGATGGTGATCAGAAAATGGGGGACGGACCACTAGACTACCAGGCGGGCTAAGTGTAACATCAGGGATGACAATCAGAGAACAGGGGAGGGACCACTAAATTACCAGGGCCAACTAATTTGTACATCGGGGTGGGGATGATGATCAGAGAACGGGCGGGGACCATCAGGAGCAAATATCATAACATCAGGGAGGGTGATCGGAGAACAGGGAGGGGGGAGGGACCACTGTACTACCAAAAATCTGCATAAGGCAGCCACTACACATTCAGTCACTTCACCACCAGGCTAGCATTTACTTGTAAAGCTTTGGAGTACAGTGTGTATAAAAAGCGCCATATGAATGTTAATTCTTTTTCTTCCTCAATGTATGGGACTACCAGAAATAGTAATTTTACTGTTTGTACAGTAAAGTTCGAACAATTAATGAGTGCAAATGGTTATTTTTTATTTGAATAGTAAAGTTCAAAAGGTAAATAACCAACAGAATGGCAGTTAATTAGCGAGGGATGGTGGACATAATTTTCAGTAAAAAAACACATATTTGCCATACAGCTTTACTAATTTTAAGACAAACATGGCACTAAGCATATTGTATATCACTGAGACCTAAATACAGTTGTGCTCTGCTTAGGTTGTAGTAGTTGTGTACAACACAATTTTTGGAAACTGTTAGAAAAACAAGATGGCCAAAATCAAAAACAGTATTTTCTCTGCAAATTCAACAGTAAATTAACTGTTCGAATTGTTATTTACCGTTCAGTTTTTCACGTAACTGCCTGTCTTGTGGCTATCACAAAATTCATTATAATTTAAAAATTATTATATATTTTTTCTCCAGACCATTCAAAGGCACATCATTGGCACACACCCCATCTGCCATGAGAATTATACGAATCTTTCATTCTGTGTGATCTGTAGATGATGGCAAAAAATCCCATCTTATCCTTCGTGGGGAAAAAAACTTAATTTTTACCCATCTTGACCACTTTATATCTCAAAAATTGTACAAGCTGCCATCACAAAACTCTCCAGATCTTGTCAGTGACAAAATAACAGTACATCCCAATTTTTGAGCTATTTCATCAAAAAATGCCAACATTATTAAGGTGCAAAAATTGAGACTCAACATTGAAGTGCTGTACCAACCCTAACTAGAGGGGCTTGACTGCGCCCCTATAATATATAGATCTTCATTGCAAAACATTGTTAATGTATCAGTTTGAGTTATTACATTGACATAAAGTAGTGGTAGTATGTTAGGGTTTCATCTTAACACTTAATTTTCAATCTGCAGACACAGACATGCATTAGGTGTGCCTGGGGTCGCCAGCCCAATGTTCACCCCATTCAATAAGTAAATAAGCTGAGATGGGTACAGTGTAGGAGAATGGGGGGAGCGTTAGGGCCAAAGACCCCAAGGCACACCTCCCGACGCCTGTCAGTGTCTGCAGGGTGGGGTTGGGGTGTTAGGGTTGGAAACCCTAATGCCACATTTCCATACTTTTGTTGCTTTAGTAACAACCCTAACTGATGCATTAACAAAGTTTTTTGCAATGAATTTCCTTACTTTTTCAGATGGCATAATCATACTCTAATTTGTATCATATTATAATTTCTCCATTGATGTGAATATGTATGTAGGTGTGGAAGCACAAGGTCCTCCGGGCCCTGCGCTATACCAGGGATTACCCTGGCTACCAGAGAAGACTCTCTGTGCTGCAACCCCCATGTCATACCAGGGACCACCCTGTCCACCAGAGAGGTCTCTCTGTGCTGTAACCCCATGTCATTCCAGAACCACCCTGTCTACCAGTGAGGGATCTCTGTGTTGCAACCCCCATGTTATACCAGACCACCCTGTCTACCAGAGAAGACTCTCTGTGCTGCAACCCTCATGTTATACCAGGACCACCCTGTCTACCAGACAGGGCTGTGCTGCAACCCCCATGCCATTCCAGAACCACCCTGTCCACCAGAGAGGGCTCTCTGTGCTGCAACCCCCATGTTATACCAGGATCACCCTGTCTACCAGAGAGGACTCTGTGCTGCACCCCCCCCCATGTGATACCAGGGCCACCCTGTCTACCAGAGGACTACAGAGGGTTCTCAGTGCTGCATGTGCATGTCCTACAAGGGCCACTCTCTGTTCTGCACCTTATAGGTTATAGAAGAGCCACCTTGTGTACCAGGCAGGGCCCTCTGTGTTGCACCCCTCATGTAATACCAAAGACGCCCTGTTTACAAGAGAGAGCCCTCTATGTTGTACCCCTCATGTAATACTCAATATGCCCTATCTACTGTTGAGCGCCCTCTGCTGCAACCCTGTATTCTTTCAGAACTTCATTGTCTGTCAGAGAGGACCCTCTGTGCTGATGCCCTCATCTCCTACCCATAGCTATCCTGTCTATTAGAAAGGGTACTCTGTCCCCATTCTCACCAGATCCTGAGTTACGGTCAGGTGGAGGAGTCTGACCAAACCTCACTATAGGCAAAGGGCAGTCTGTGGAGGTTTAGAGAAGGGTCGTACAAACATAGACAATGTCAAGCTACCCCCAGGAATTAATGAGCTACTACTGGATGATGTAGGGTAAACCAATTAAAAATAACAGAAGAATTCCAGACAGGTCTTACCTTTCAGTGTTACCCTAAATAGTTCCTGGATCATGACTGTGACACAGTGCAGTGGTGGTAGTGTTGTGGAGCGAGGATAATTCCTCACTGGTAAGTCTTCATTGTTAGGGAAATTGGAAAAAGTAAGTTTTGGGGTATAAAAGCAAGTCAAAGCAGCTAGCCGCTCTAAGACCTGGTACATACATCCAGGATTCAAACAAAAACAATGCTCTGCTTTCACCCCTTCATGTATAGGACTGTCTATGCAGTTGCAGTGACAATGTTTTATTAGCGAATAGACACACACAGGTAACAAGAAGCAATAGTGTGGAAAACAAGCCCCTACGTTTCACTTTACCAGCTTTTCTAGGGAGTTCTCTTGAAAAAGCTGATGAAACTAAATGTTGGGCATTGTTTTGCATAGCACTATCGCTGCTTGTTATCTGTTGAAAAAACTGATGAATCAAAATTTAGGACCTTGTTTTGGACACCACTGCTGCTGCTTGTTATTTGTGAGTATTCACTAATAAAATGTTTTTTCACTGTAACTAAGTAGGGCTGGACAGTCCTATATATGAAGGGGTGAGTGGAGTCCATCTTTTTTGTTTGAATTAACTTTTGAGTACAGTCAGACCTGGTTAATCCATGCCTTGTTAATCCATATGTCTGACTATCTGAATGAAAAACACTACATACGGATTTTTTGTTGGGCTATTGACCGCTTTATTATCACTGTCTGGTTACTGCGTAGATTTGTATTATGTAACAAACTAGGCAAACTCAAATGTGTATGGATTAACCAGGTCTGTATCTTATCTTCCAGATCCCTGCTTTAATTGTCAGAGGGATACCTTGTTAACAGTGATGTGACATCTACCTCAGATGGATTGGTGTGTGTATATGCACACACGTGTATGTGTGTCTGTGTGTGAGTGTGTGTGTGTGTGGTAAGAGTGAGAATGAGGAAGGATGGTACACTGACAGATTGATGTTTGTTTTATGTCAGAAACGAGGAAGCAAAAAAGGATCCATTGCTGTTGCGAAAATCAAATATGCAGCAACCGTAAGCCTCGAAGAAGAGGCTCCTGTGGAGAGACAGTTTCCTTTTCAGGTAAGAAGTTGTTATGTGCTATTTTTTCAGAATAAAGAACAGAAACTTGGCACTAGGCATACCCAAGCCAGTGGTGTGGAGTCTGGAAAATCACATACAGAATTAGTTAGAAACAGATCATGCTCTTCAGGTCTTGTAATGCAGTGAGGTTCAGCTCCTACTGTGTCACAAAAAGCATGCATTCTAAAACTTACATTTTCAGAAGCATAAAATGAACATGTTTTAACCTTGTGCCCAATCATAGCATACAGGGGAGCCTGCCTGGATACAATGCAGAATACTGCAGAATTCTGAAGAGTTACTGTAGCAAACAGTGCAATTTTATTGGCAGTTAATCCCTTTTGTCATGTCATGCAGAAATATGTGATACTGTGTTGCATCATGGCAGGTTCCACTGTATTTTTTTCATAAATGATTGTGGTTGGCTAGAGTGTGTTGGTTTTCCACTTGGGAAACTGGAGTTTGCATGTGAGGCCCCCAAAAATCCTGTGCTGAGACTATGAATATATTGAATAATATAGGACCAGTACCAACCCCTGTGGTACTCCGCTCACAACCCACATGTCCCTGAGAATTCCTGATTTAGTGCTACCCACTGGGTTCTGTATCTTAACCAATTTCCCACCCATTGGGTCATTTCATTCTTGCCCTTGGCCTCTTAACTTCATTAGTAACCTCCTGTGTTGCACTGTGTTGAGAGCTATACTACGATCTACTATAAGTAGGCCACATTGAAAGCTCGCCCACTGTCCACCTTCCTTGTCATCCAGTTGAAAACTTTATTTGATTCATCTTGCATGACTTTCCCCTGGCTAACCCATGCTGTGTACTGTTCTGCAATCCATTACTTTCCAGGAATTCTAATACTGTAATCCCTTCTTCAGTGGGGTCTCCAGCAGTTTCCCCACTACAGAGGTTAGACTCACTGACCTGTAATTCCCTGGCTGTTCCTTGTTGCTGTTCTTCTATTGGGAGACAGCATTCACCTTCCTCCAGTCCTCTAGGATCACTCCTGATTCCAGAGAGTTGTCAAACAATCATGTCAGTCAGTCACCAGGACCTCACCTAGTTCCTTTATCACCTTCGGCTGCAGTGTTTCAGGACTCATGGCCTTGTCAACCCTTAGCACCCTCAACCCTTTCAAAATATCTCTTCTGAATATGGGATAGTATTCATCTCCCTGCCTGCCTCCCTCTTACCCGTGTGTGCTCCCTCAGGTAATGCCCCCACCTCTCGCCAGTGTGAATACTGAGGAAAAGTGTTCAGTATTTCTGACTTTTTCCTATCTCCCTCCACTTATTCTTCTTTAGAAAATGTATTTCACACTAAGCCCCTCAGTCTACCAGCTCCTGAGAGGATGACAGCAATTTTTAAGATGTGCCTCTGATTTGGATCCCTTTACCCTGATTTGTTTAAGCCTTGTCCCTCATTTATGATAAAGGAGGTTAAGAAATAGTCTCCTTCCTTTCTTCTGCTCTCTGTTAATATGAACATAGAGTACCCTGGGATGGCCATGTCCCAATCATGGTACCTTGTGGCCCACATCTCTGTGATTGCTGCCAGGTCCAATTGGGCCTCCATCATTAGAACCTCTGGCTCATACATTTTGTTAACTAGGCTCCTCCTGGCATTTGCACACATGGCCCTCCAGCCCCTTGCTCCTTTACCCTTTTCTTCCCATTTTTACCCCCCAGCTAAGGCCTCCCCTCTGACTTTTTAAGCTGTCAACTTCTAGCTACCTTCTTGGGTTCTGTGCTACCTCCCCCATGTTCTTACTGCCTTTTCTCACTCTACCTGTGTTCCCACATCACCCACATTTGTGCTAACCACTCCAGGGGGGGCAATCTTTTCTCTTCTTGGCTGGGCTGATTGCTTCTTTTCTGGAACCATCTACTCCTTGGCTAGTTTAAAAGCATCAGGTACACATAAAATCCAGTGTTAAGGCTTCACAGGAGTAACTCAAACCATGCTGGTTTTTCTGATTCCAAAGTACTTTATTTGAAGGGTACTGCCTGCCTTCCTTGCTGTCCCCTTCCAGATATCCCATGTTGACTGAGTTACCACTGGCTCAGGTCCTATATTGCCGTGACGTGGGTCTCCATCTCCACAAGTAGAGCATACTTGTTGGTCAGTGGTACTATTAGTCACATTCCCCTCTGCCCCAACCCAACTTCCCTGTGTCAACCACAGTCCAAGTCCCTTCCCTGACTCTCAGAGTCATTGAAGGAGGAAGAGGAGTGGTAGCTGGCACCATGGGATTCAACTTCTGCCTCTGCCTTCAGAAGTCCAGCTCATGCTTTAAAGAGCAGTGTTGTGCAGTGAAAGCCCCCAGGAATGCACAAACTGGGCAGCATTGCCTTCTTCAGAGTGTCCTTCTGAAGCTGGTGGCTCGCAGTTGTTGCACTGAGCAATCCTGCTTGTCATTCCTGCTGTAGTGTCCTGACCATTTTTACTGGCTAGAAAGTTCCTTTATCAGCTTAACCTCAAGAGGGTATTTGAGTAGTCTGGTGATTTATCTGCTGGACTACCCCCAGTGTGCTCAAAGGCCTATGCTTGGTTGCCTAATGCCCTGTGAAAACTGTCCTTCATACACCCCACAGCACCAATAGAACTTCACAAACATTAGTTTACAAGAAGCAGTCCCTGGCTTACCTCAGAGTGCTTTACCTTATCTGACTTTGAGTGGCCTGCAGTCTCCTCTGTGGATACCTCTGCAGGTGCCAATGCTGCACTCCTACTCGAGTGCACTCACACTCCAGGATGCTCATGTGATGGGATGCTCATGTACAGATCCTTTTATTCTTTCACCTGCCTCCTCAACAAGCTCACGGTTTAACAGAAGTAACGTGTGAAAAGGCATATCTTGCCTTGGATCCCTACCCTGATGTCACAGATAAACATGTTGAAGAGAACCAGTCTTAGGGTTGATTTCTATGGCAGCCCACTAGTGGCCAAAGTGGTTTCCATCTTAAGAAGGAGGCAAGGTCAGAATCTGATAGCTATAGGTTGGTCAGCCTGACATCAATGCTGCTCTTGGAAACCATTATCAAGTACAGAATAATGAGGTGCTTGGTTGATACCATGTTTCTTGACCTATCCCTGCAGCATGACGTTATGAGGGCTGGACCATGTCAAACAAACCTGATCACCTTCTTTGAATAGTGGCCAGGGAGATTGCCAGGAGCAGGGTCATAGACATTGTCTAGCTGGATTCCAACAAGGCTTTGATCCTGAAGTGCATGCTAGACATCAGGGCAAAGTACACTTAGTGCAGTATACATGATGCCTACATAAGGTGGATTCCTAATTGGTTTGGGGCAGAAAATAGAAAGCATGTCCAATACTAGATAATAGGATTACATTGAGTAATCTGAGGGTCAGAAACTGGACATAGAACCTATTATTGTACCCCTGCTAGCCACCATACTTATTGGACTTCATTTGGGTACTGACCTCTGTGCGCATGTTCTGGCCCTTGACCAGGCAGCATTGTCCCATTTACAACCCTTCTACAAGCATGACCCCCACAACAGTAGGCTGATGAATGCAATTCTCACATGGCTCCCTACTCCTAGACCTTCCCTCCAAAAGAGTTTTCCACCTCCTAGGATCCTTCATCCACTCTCTGACCCTTCCTACACCATTTCCCCTCTCCTCTCATTTTTTCTATGAGCCACTGTGTACACTGTTGCTGTAGGCTGGTGACGAAGAGAGCAACCTGGGTCCTTCTAATCTCCTGATTTCCCACACCAACACCGAACTAACACCTATGGTCTAAAGATTGCCCATTTCAATGGCAATGAAAGTGTGCACAGTTGTGCAGATAAACACTTCTAACTTTCCTACAGTTACAGAGTCTTCTTACCTCACTACCTACTAGCCTTGTTACTGCAATCTCTCTCTCTGTAGACAGACAGTCTAGCCCCCTCCTTGGACACACAGAAACTCCAATGAAAAGAGGCAGAAACTAACTGGGCCAAAGCATTTATTCCCGCTCCTCTCTTAACCCCTTCCAGTACTTTGGTCAAGCAATGCTAATGTCAGTTCCCTGTACTCAGTTTTATCCAAGTGGCTGAAACTGCTTTAGGCCTGGAATTTTTGTTGACATCTACCTTACAATATTATCTGTCCTTGTGGTCTCTAGGACCCAACTTCCTTTTGCAGGTTATTTAAAACATCTGAAAGTATGGGGTCAGCTGCCACTGAGACAGACTGTCTCTGATTAACTTTGTGTACTAAAGAATGTATCCTCATTCCAGGAAGCCAAAACAATGAAAGATCACATTTACTTAAGAAACCCTGCTGGGCTATTGAAAATCTCCCAAATAGGCCTATTTTCTCACCTTTGAACCCACAGCTACAGAAGGTACTAACATTTGACAAAAATGTTTAGTCGTCAGACCCAGCCACAAAGTAGAATATGTACCAAGTAATCTGGACACTTAAAAATAATTTTACAACAAGAACTTAATTTTACACTTGAGATGCGCCAGTGCTGGTAGTGCTCCTAATATGAAAAATGGGAAAACGCTTAATGTGTCTTGTTAGAAATTAAGCAAAACTATAGTAATGATTGTGTATTGCTGTAGGAAAAATATGTCCATACCATACAATCAGTTTTAAGAAGGTATACAACAATAGAGAGAACAAAAAAACAAAGGCCCAGATAGTCAAAAGAGCTGAGCCATGACTCCTTCACTGTTCTTGTTTGCTTCTACCTATGTAACTCTCCTGGGTCGCACCTGAAAATAGGTACTTGGCTGTCTAGTGTGCCTTACCCGGTTAACAAAAGCAAATAAATAAATAAATGTGTGTTGAGCTAGAGAAACCTGGCATGTGTTCGCAGTTATAACTAGCTTGTTATAACAGATAACTATAACTGGCTTTCTCTACGGGAAAACATGATATGCAGTTATTATATTGAAATTATGCTCATTTGTCATTGTTATGTCAGTCTGTCTAATGAATAGAAAGATGCTTCAGGTGCTCTCCAGAGAAATGTACAAATAACCTTTAAAACAGCATGTAAAATTGGCAGTGTGGTGATTATGAACATTAGTGATTATATAAAAGAAGTGAAGCAACAGCTGTCTATAGGTATTTTTATCACCTGCCCTGTTTTGACCCCACATTGCCCCTTAAGAAACCATTAGATGGCTTTATAAGTTGGGCAATCTATAAAGGACTGATCAATAAAAAAAAAGACTAGGGATTTCTTAAGGTATATCATCAGTTAACAGCACAGACATACATCATACCCAAGGTTCATAAATCATTAAAGCGCCCCCCTAGGAAGACCTATTATATGTGGGGTTGGCAGCATTAGGGAAAGAGAAACTTGTTCAACCAGGAAAGGTACACTGAGCCAGGGCTTGTTTCCAGGTGCAACCTGGGAGCAGAAGGAAGTTAAGTGACTTGCTCAGGATAACACAGTATGCAAGTGGGGGTTGATGGGATTCAAACCCAGGTCTGCAGGCTTGCAGCTCAGTGCCCCTAACCACTACACTATATTGCCTCCTCTGTTACAGAGACACATTCACAATTTGTGGATGAAAACATTAAGGGTATTATAAAGACCTTGACATTTTTTTGTGTTGGACTCTAGTGACATTATTAGAGATTTTGAGGGCCTCAGCATCAGGAAGGACTGTTTTTTGGTGACCCTCCATGTTGAGGTCCTCTGTATAATATACCCTATACAGATGGACTTAGAGCCCAGAGATATTATCTCAAGAACAGGAGTGAAAGAGCAAAACCAGATACTGATCTTCCTGTGGAGATGGCCATAATAATCCTGGAGTTAAATCCCCTTTGCTTTCTTGGAAAAGCTATTATTAAAGAAAAGGATACAACTATAGGTGCATGTTTTGTGCCCAGTTATGCAAATCTATATCTTGGATCTTGAGAGGAGTCACCAGTCAACAATGATAGTGCTAATCCCTATTTTGAAAACATGGTAATGTAGAGAAGGTATACAGATGACATATTTAGGGTGTGGTGGGGGGAGGTGCAAAAATGAGTTTTAGGAATTTATGATGTACTTACACGAAAGCAATAGTGACCTCAAACTCACTCTGAATCACAGTACAAGTGAAGTTTCCTTCCTGGATATACTTATCAGAATGGTAAAATATCTAGAAGCATGTACGATAAGCTAACCCACCATAATAGCATTCTGCTGGCTAGCAGATGCCACCCTGCCACACCATAAATAATATCCCAAAGAGTCAATATCATTGTACCAGAAGACACTGCAGTGAGAAGGAAGATTGCTGTATATGAAGGAATTAGATAATTTAGAAGGAAGATTCTAAGAGAGAGAGGGTATAGTATGAATGTTGTTGGTAGGGTCAAAGAGTATTAGGACAGTCTGGCTAGAGCACCCACTTCCATTTTATTATCACATACAGTACAAGAGCATGGAAGGTCAAGCAGATTGTGCATAAGAACTGGCATGTTTTGGGGTCAGACAATAGACTGAGGGAGATAGCAAAGAACCTTTCATGAGTAGCTTACCGAAGGGCAAAGAATTTATGTGATTCACTTACCCACTCTGTACAATCCTTGAAGAAACCAAAAAATTGGCTACCTCCACACCCGCCCAGTGGTTGCAGACACTGTGGTCCCTGTACATATTGCCCTTTTAAGAGGGAATGAAACAGCTTCATGAAACTAGACAGTAATCAGCAGCTGCATATAGAGGATTTTATCAATTGCAACACACTGCATTGCATACTGTACATGGCTACATGCTGATGTAGTGTGTTTTCTGTGGGAAGAAGGAAGGGCAAGCTCAAGGAAAGGGTCGAAGAGGATGCAAGGGCAGTAGAAAGTGGTAATGAGAGGTATGCATTGACAGCACACAGAAAAAAACTGTACAGACAGGGAACAACAGGTGCTATAGTTCATGAGCATCAAGCAAGTTAAAACTGGTCCTAGAGGAGAAGGTAGAGAATTGACTTTGGCCAAACGTGAATCTTTTGGGATTTATGAACTGGGAGTCTGTGAAATTAAAGGATTAAATGATCCAATCAACTGACTCCCTTTTTTGTATAATTTTTAAGTCTCTAGCTATCATAAGTAGAAATGGAACCTTATTTACAGTAGGTCTAGATTTGTAACGTTTTGTTTAGTGTGTTTTCTCTTTTTCTAGCTATTAATAGGATGATACAAGTCTTGATCCACTGTGCATGTATTTGCTATGTAAAGGATGTTTTCTTCTATGACAAGGATAAGTCCCTGTATAGGTTAAACATGTTAGGTTGTTGAAATATAACCCTTTTTGTGGGTGTTTTTCAGTATGTTATTGACAAGTTTGCCTTTTCGTTGTGTCCAAAAGTTAGCCTAAAGAAACTTAAAAAAAAAAAGATAATTTTGTAATAATAGAAATTATTGGTAATCTCTCTGTGTAGGACTATTTAAGTAACATTGTCCCACTTGGAGATTATTTCCAGAGCCAGAGGAAGTGGTGGGGGCTGAAACAATCACGGGATTTAAGAATGCATGGGATAGACATAAAGGAATTCTGGAAGTCAGGGGTAAGGGGCAACAGACTTCTAGGAAAACAAACTGAACTTACAAGCTCAAATGGGCAGACTGGGTGGGCCATAGGCCCTTATCTGCCGACACTGTCTATGTATCTATGTATCTATGTAGTTTATTGGCAGAGGTAACTTTGACAGCCACTAGTCATATATATTATTTAAATTATTGTAGATACTGTAGAGGCATATGAAAATATATGAGGTACATACGTGCCTATGGCTGTCAAAAAAATAATAGTAGTTTTTAAATGGTTGGCTGTATACAACATTTTCACTAAGTTATGAGTATATTAGTATTAGATTGCACTCTACAATTTTAATGAAATTTGCACTTTTAGGCATGTCTGGTGCTTTTTGAGGAGCTAGCCAATACTGTAAGTGCTGCTATCCCTTTGAAAAAGCCCTGAAGGGGGTGAAATATTAGGACAGACATTGTGTGCCTGTGCTGCTGCCTTCCCTGTGAAAGAGATTTCACAATTAAACATAAACAGAAGCACTGCAGTCATGTCAAGAGTGCTCTGTTAATACTGCAGTCTGGTGGTGAGGGTCCAAACTTCTTTTGTTTCGTATAGACTTTTCATTTATTTGTTGCTACCCTGGCTTTGAGTGGCTCTTGTCTACTACAGGAAGGAAATTATGATATTGAGTGGGACTAATGACAAATAAACCATTAGCCCAAAGAGTGGCTTTATGAGGTCTTTAGTGTCCCCAATACAAAAGGTAGCATCATGGCATGAATACATAGCACTATTCTGGTGTTTGTTTTATATAATTCATTTGGTTAGCCAGAATGACTTGATTTCAAGTCATTTTAGAGATTTTAAAAAGTTTTTACAATTTCTGTTTCTGAATTCTGGATTGTGATATGGTTACTAATTGTGTGTTGTTGATTGTTGCTATGGGGGGGGGGGCCATATTCAGAGCTGGCTGGATGCATGTGCAAATCCATGCACCACACAAAAACAATTGGGCCAGACAGCTCTAATGGGATGTTCAAACAGAATGCACAACTTTAACAGATTGTGCATTCTGTTTGAATATCGGACCCTGGATGTGTGGCACATAGCGGGCGGCCACCATGTTTGGTGCAGCGCATCCAGGGTTCGGGGCTGAAGACCACCAATGGGGGAATGTGTGGTGCATACCTGGATGCGCCATTCCCCCAAGGGCAATATTCAGCCAAAATATGCTAATTAGCGCATAAAGCATGCATGGCACACAGGGGCCTCATGCATGCCCATTATGGGCTCATTAGCATGGCTGTGTCAGGCAATATGCACTGGGCCAGCCCTCCCCCCCTTCTCAACCCTGAGACCTGTCTGTAGGAAAAGTACATAATCAGTTCCCTGGTAGTCTAGTGGCCACCCTTCCAGCCCCAATCCCCGATAGATGTACAAACATATGAGTACCCCATTTCAATAGTGTGGTAGACCCCCTCCCAGCCCCAATCCCTGACAGATGTACAGACATACAAGTACCCCATTTCCATAGTGTAATAGACCCCCCTCCCAGCCCCAATCCCCGATACATGTACAAACATATGAGTACCCCATTTCCATAGTGTAGTGGCCCCCTTCCCAGCACCGATCCTCGATAGATGTACAAACAAACAAGTACCCCATTTCCATAGTGTAGTGGACTCCTCTCAGCCCCAATCCCTGACAGATGTACAAACATAGGAGTATCCCATTTCCATACTGTATTGGACCCCCTCTCCCAGCCCTCCCTCGATAGATATACAAACATATGAGCACCCAGTGTCCATAGTGTAGTGGATCCTCCCAGCCCGATCCCAAATGCAATTTTAAAATACACATGAGTACCTTATTTCTCATAGTGCAGTGGACCCCCCCAGCCCCAAGCACAAAGTGACAGTAAATAAAATACATATTCCCTTTTCCATAGTGTAGGGACCTCCCAGCCCAACCTAAACACTGTATGAACAGAATAATACACAGAGTCCTATTTCCATAGGGTGGTGTCTCCCCACCTCCCATTCCAGTAGGTAGTAACCTCCCCTGCACCCCAATCTGACCTGCGACAGTGACTGGCACAGCCTTCCTCACCCTGCCATGGCCAGCCACCAACTGATTGGCACCTGAGCGTGTTCAATAACTAGTTCATGCTCATTGGTAATCGACCAATCAGTGTGTACAATTTACTGTACATGCTTGGGTACTGATCAGTCAACAGCTGGCCATGGCAGGGTGAGAAGGGCTGTGCCAGTAACCAGCACAGGTCGGGTAGGGTGTGTGTGTGGGGGGGTTACTGCCTACCAGGGTGGGGGGTGGGGACACTACACTATGGAAATGGGAGTCTGTGTATTATTCTGTTCCTACAGTGTTAGGGCTGGGGAGGGGGTTCCTGCACTATGGAAACAAGGATATGTATTTTATTTACAATCACTCTGTGTTTGGGGCTGGGAGGTGGGTCCACTACACTATGGAAATGGGGTACTTGTACATTTGTACATCTATTGAGGATTGGAGCTGGGGGGGGGGGTCCAACACAGAATGGAAATGGGATACTCCTATGTTTGTACATCTATCGGGGATCAGGGCTGGAAGGGAGATCCACTGCACTATGGAAATGGGATACTCATTTGTATTTTTAATTATATCAGGGATCAGGGCTAGGAGGGGGTACACCACACTATGGAAATGGGATACTCTTATGTTTGTACATCTATATGAGATCGGGACTTATGTTTGTACATCTATATGAGATCGGGACTGGGAGGGGGATCCAATACAGTCTGGAAATGGGGTACTCCTATGTTTGTACATCTATCGAGGATCGGGCCTGAGAGTGGGGTCCACTACACTATGGAAATGGGGTACTCATATGTTTATGCATTTATCAGGGATTGGGGCTGGAAGGAGGGTCCACTACCCTAGGGAAATGGGGATCATGTGTGCTTTTACTATCATCAGGGATTGGGGCTGGGATGGGGGATCATGGGACCAGCTCTGGACTGTGCACAGGGCACCACCCTGCCCAGCACAAAATTAGGACATGGTTTTAGAGTTCTGACTTTGTGCTGGTGCATCTGCCCATTATCTTCAATGGGGGGGGGGTAAATATTGTGATGCAGGGAATATGCATGAGGGACCCCTCATTTGTATGCCCACATTGCAGTATTCTGTGCCATGGTGCAGTTGGGTTTGCGCAGCACATCGAAAGCTTCTGAATATTGCCATACCCCCAATGGCCATCGCAATTCCGGAGATGTACAGGCACATCTAGGGTTGCACTGCACATCTCCTTTCAATATGTGGGCCACGGTTGCTAATTGTTAATATTCAAAAAGTGATTGAATTAGGAAATGAAGCTTCTGTATCAGTGGAAGAAAGGTGTTTTTCATTAGCTTTGCTGTTGTGTGTGACATACTGCTGCAGATTTGTGCTGTTTCTAATTTGGAAGTAGTTTTATGGAGGTTGTTTGCTTCTTTCTGTCAAATTTTGTTTTGTGGTAAAGTGCAGTACATTATTTCTACAGTGTCTGAAGGTATGTTCTCTTAGTTTTAACATCTCCTTTTGTAATGTTTTTAAAGAATACTTGAAACTGCAGCAAAACCCCATTCGTTTCTTGGGAGCATGTCATCTTTAAGCTAATGTGCTTTTCTGTCTTTCCAAGTTATTTGTAGTTTGGAAGAAACAGTTTAAAGCCATATTAAATGTTTATAATATGTATGTTCATGTTGTTGGTTTGTGTGTTGAAATAATGTTTTTGAAAGTTGCATTGAAATGAACAAGCTGGGAACGTGAAAGCATGTTGTTTCTAACCAACTAACTCAAACTGTTCAGTCCTTTTTTATAAAAGTTTGTTGATTTTCAACATGACATGTAACTTTTTTTTGTGAGTGAAACGGGCAAAAACTTTTCCCAAACCCTTTCATCACTGAATTCTATTAGTTTAAAATTATTTTTTTTAATTGAGGTAACCTAAACTTTTGAGAAAGAAACACTTTTTCTTTGAATGTCTATTGATTTTAAAACATGAAAGTGCTTATTCAGGGGAAGGGGATCTTAAACTGATGAGAACACTTTTTTTATGAAGAAGGTAAGACATTTAAGCATGTTGTCAGTTGGTGATGTCATATTTGATTGGTGTATTGATGATATGACAACTGATTAATTTATAGGTGAGGGCGCGATATGAAGAATTAAACAAGCATTTGTCAATGCCGAATGTTTGCTTGCTGGTATTGGCATTGGTAGTGCAGGAGTTAGAGAGATGCATAATAGGAATGGCAGTGAAGTACTGAACTAACGACAACCCCCACCCTGCAGACACTGACAGGCATTGGGGGTGTGCCTTTGGGTTGTCGGGCATAACACTCATGCCATTCCACCTCACCCCACCCTGCAAACACTGATAGGTGTTGTGGAGTGCCTTGGGATCTTTGGCCCTTACATTCACCCCATTCCATAAGGAAATAAGCTGAGATGGGTGCAGTATAGTAGAATGGGCTGAACATTGGGGCCAAAAACCCCAAGGCACCTCTATGCCTGTCTCTGGCTGGAGGGTGGGGGTGGAATGGTGTGAGCATTACAGCCGATGACCCCAAGTCACACCTCAACACCTTTCATTTTCTACAGGGTGGGGAATTACAGTTGAAAACCCTAATGCCCAGGGTGTTTGTGTGGTATTTTCACTCCAGATTTTCTACATGGGCTTTTTGGGACCCCATCACATGAACAGAGGTTCTATCATTTCGTTACTCAATCCCGAAAGGTGATTTCACACAGCAACTGCGCCATTTGGTGCCACAAGTGTGAAAACACATTTTGGGCAGGATGTAAAAAATAACAGCTATACTGTTCTTGAAGAGGCATGGAAAAGTGGCAATGTTGAAAATCAGGAGTGAAAAAAATGAAAAATTGACGAAGTTATGAGTGCGTATAGAAACTCTGCAATGCACGCCCGCAATGCAATCATTTTTTGGATTTTTTCACCAAGTTTTCAACATGAGCTTTCTGGGACTCCACCTCATGAACAATGACACTATAATTTTGCTACTCCATCCCAAAAGTTGATTTTGCATAGTGTCTGTGCCATTCTGCACCACAGGTGTGAAAACATGTTTCGGGCAGGATATGAAAAATTACAGCTATACTGTTCACAAGGAGATTTGAAAAAAATGGCAATGTTGAAAATCTGGAGGGAAAATATTAATAATTGGTTAGGTTATGAGCTTGCATAGCAACTGCGCAATGCACACTCATAACCCAGTTATTTTTTGGAATTTTTCCACCAGATTTGCAACATGGGCTTTTTGGGACCCCACCTCATGAACAGTGGAACTGTTGTTTCATTAATAAGTTCAGAAAGATGATTCTGTGCAGTGACTGTGAAATCACCTTTCAGGACCAAGAAAGGAGATGTCAGTCATAGTGTTCATAAGGTGGGGTTCACAAGAACCCCATGCTGAAAATTTGGAGACAAAATTCCTATAAATGGCTAAGAAATTAATCTAAGTTGAAACCCCCCATTGAGTCCCATTATACGGCTTACCTTGGTTCCTCAGTTCTGAGTTCTGCTTTAAAGAGTGCAGACTTGTCCTGGTCTAGGGAAGATCACAGTGCTGGACCTCCAGAGATAGGTATGGATGGGGGTGCACAGAGGGTGGGTGGGGATGGGGTAGGGGGCCTGGGAAGATGGCGAGGGACCGCTTTTTTACAGGTAAACAAACAAAATAAAGACATTAAGGATGGTTTTTTTTATTTACAGGTAAATACTTATTTTAGGCACACTGGGATGGGTTCCCAGTGTGCCAAACTAATGTGTGGGGAACACAGCCGACTGGGGATTGGGCACCCAATGTCAAGGCTTAGAAAGAACGGGCTTGGGGGGCAGAGCATCCAGCACTGGGAGGGGTGGAATCCCAGTGTCAGATTGGAACAAATAAATTTGGGGCAGAGAAAAAAAAACACAAGCAGGGCACAGCAAATATTAAATCAATCACTGGGGGAAGAAAAAAAAATGAATAAGTGGACAGCAACGGGGAACAGAACCAAGGAAAAGTAAATAAATACAAAAGGACAGCCTGGGAGACAAACAAGAGGTGAAAACAATACATGAGTGACTAAATAAATATTGCAAGTACAGCCCGGGAGATCAGCAAATAAAGAAAATAAACCCGGGGCACATCAAAATAAAATGGGAGCAGAAACAAAATAAAAACTGGGAGCAGGATATAAAAGACAAAACCCACAAGCCTGGGAGACAATAGAAAAATAAAAGCAGATAAACGAAGTTCCATAAAACAAAACGGAGTGCAGCAATCATATAAATACAGGCTGACTTTTCCCCAGCTTTTTGCCACTCATCACCACAGATAAATCCTGCCATTTCTGTTGGGGATGAATGACATCAGGGTGGCAATCACCATTTTGAACATTGCACAGCAGCCAGGCAGCCTCATGGCAAGGATCCTTCATCTTGTGTTCATCAAAACAGCAAGACAGGAAGTGACCCTCAACACCCCCTGCTGGTGGCCATCTTGCTACAGTCACATACTACAAGAACTGTATGTCAAAGTTCAGTGCCCATCTTGTGAAGGGTACAAAATGACCTCACTCCATAGAAATCAATGACAATCCTATTGAAATGAATGGACACTGCAACAAATAGCTGATTTTTGCAATGAAACCTTTTTTTAAATAACAGACTACACAGAATTGAGTGGGAATTGTTTATTAAGACATCATTTGATGAACTTTGCTACAAATAATTGTACTTTTGCCTACAATAATATATTCTGCTTGGTACTTCATCAACTCAACGACATCCCATCTCCTGCATGATGGCAACTCCTTCTCACCCATACGACATTCACACAGTGAAATAAAGCTCACTCCAACCACAATGTCAGACGACAGTGCAGATATGGGCATTGGAGTGTCCAGAAATCTACCTTCACCCACCTCAAGGGTGTGGGGCTACAAAATTGAAACAATCCTGCACGATATCCAGTCTTCCATCTCAGTTCATGGAGCACCAAACCTGGCCTACATTAAAGCTATTTCACCACAGTCCATAGTCCATACCAGCCTACAGCCAGTACCCTTCTCAGCCTTGCCTCACGAAGACACTATCAACTGGCTCAAACAATTCCAAGCCTGGATTTCCTTACATGGTTGGACGGATCCTTTACATATTTCCTGGCCTTGTGCTTGTTTCTGAGAGGGACTGATATTTCCTGGTTCAATGCACTTCCAGAACAAGTCAAAGGAGATACTGCCACTCTGTATTCCATCTTCAAAGACCATCTTCTCCAAGCACATCAATCAATCAATCAATCAAGTCTTTATTTAACCAGGCGTTCATCGTTGAGTAGAAGCTCATTTGCAAGATGGACCTGGGTGGAGCATGAACAATTGTATATACAGGTCAACACAGGTATTTACAAGGCAATACAGATAATACTCTTTACAGAGAGGAAGAAAAAGAAGTTCATATGTACATAGAATTATACAGATATTGTACAGATTACACGGTATTTACATACATAGAAGTGTCTATAGGAAGATAAAGCAGGTTATCTAAGGTTGCAGGAGGAAGTAACGGAAGAAAAAAAAAAAAAATATACACCAGGTAGAGGTGAAGGTAGGGGAAGAGAGGGAGGAAGTAGGGGGAGAAAGGCTAGGAGGCACGGTGCACAGAAAAGGAGTTGGTAAAGCTGGATGTAGAGAAGGTGGATGGAGAAAGGGTATGTGAGCCCGGATTGAATGCTATAAAGCACGGGCATGGTAGGGATGTCACAACCCAGGGTAGTGAGCTCTATCCGAGGTTGGAAAGGAAGAATAAGGGGATGATGGGCCTAGTGTTGATAAGACAGGGGATAAGAGAGAGAACAATTAGGCTGGTGAGGAGCAAGCTGGGGGGGGTCAGTACTTAAAATTGGGTCTAGGTGTGGCTATATACCAGTGCAGACACCGGTACTGGGTCTGAGTGGGTGAAGCAGTTACATACTTCTCTGATTGTACGGAAATAAAGCATCTTGAAAGCATTTATACCAATTAGAGTGCTTAATTTGAGGGTTTTTTTGTAGGTAGCACGAAGCTTATGGCTTCATCAGCCCTGGTTATTGGAACAACAGCTGTGGAAACATATCATGCAACCCTCTGAATCTCTTGAAGCCTTCATAATGGACATTGAGTCATGGTGCTAACATCTGCAGAAGGCTGATAAAGAGCAAATCACAACCTTTGCCCTGGGACTGCTTCCTCAACTCCATCTTTATGTAATCCAACAGAATCCAACAACTTGGATGGACACAATCCAAGCTGTGCGACTTGCACAAGAGTCCATATTAATATCCCAGGCTACCAGTGTACAAGCACCTCAGTCATCACAGTTAGCTGCACTCACAACATGTGTCCAGCAGCAATCAATGATAGAGACATTCACCACATCTCTCAATAGTCTGCAGCTTGACTCAACTGCTTCTTCTGCTACCTCTGTCAATGCTTTTCGACCACTTCAACAGTGACCTGAGCCACCCTCACCTTCACAAGAACCAGTGACCTGCCAGTGGTGTGGATTCAAGGGACACACTGCTACTGTCTGCCAAAAGCTACAGAATCAACACAGAAATCAAAGGAGCTAGAGATGCCTACCACAGTACAATCCGCAAGATAACTGCAGCTACACCCAGGAACAGGGGAACACAGCGACTGTCCTCCCCTTTGACTTGCAACTCAAACAAAGCACAACCTACAACTGCTAACTCAGGCACACTCTCATTTCCAGGGGCCAAGGTACCTGTCATCCGCTCACCTCTCCTAGCAAATTATGTGCCTGTAACCATCAGAGATTGGTCCACGTATGCCTTGGTCGACATTGGAGCAGAAATCTCATTTATCAACAAGTATTCTGGAAAGCCAGCTATTCATTACATACCTAATGTCTCTCCAGCCAACCTAAAGTACATTATCACAGCAAGTACAACTACAGTACCTATCACAGGCGTGGTCCATCTCAAGCTACATTTTGGCTAACAACAAGCTACTGTCAAGTTCTACCTAGTGCCTGATCTTCAACCTGTAGTAATTCTTGGCCTGGACTTCCTCAAAGCTCTCAAAGCCTTCCTAGACTTTGCCTCAAACAAACTGTCACTAGATTCTCAGAGGCAACTCGCAGCTATAGACTCAGTCACTGTGCCTCCTCATTCAGAGATGGTTTTGATTGCCAAGATTTGAGGTGAACCACTTCCACAAGAAGTTGTTGGCATCAACATGGGATCCCCTGCACTGTATTCATCAGGTCTCCTTCCAGAAAACACCTTATCAGCGGTGTTTGGTGGTGCAGTCTTTCAAAAATGCTGCAGCTTCACAGATGAGCCAGTGGTCATTTCAGAAGGGGCCAACATCGGAAAGTTTGTCTGCTTGTCTACAGGGGACCAACTCCATCTCATGCAAGAACCTCAGCCTGGTTCCATCAACTCTAGTGCAGTCAGTACTATCACAACCACTCCAGCTTCAGCAGAGTTAACCCTCGGTCAGAGACTGTCCTCTTCAAAACTTCCAGCTTCTCCAATGGAAAGGCAACAACTTTTGAAATTCCTAGAGAGTTACCCGGATGTCTTTGTTGGTCCAGATAACAAGCTTGGATGCTGTGATATCCTGCAACACACCCTTGAGGTGCAGCCCAACCAGAAAATAATCCATCAGCAAGCCTGCAAAGTGGAACATACACAGAAACAAGTCCTCGAGGACATAATCAAAGACATGCTTAAACAAGACATTGTTGAAGAGTCTACAAGTCCCTGGGATGCACCTTGCCTGCTGGTGATAAAGAAGGACAAAGGGTATCACTTTGTGGTAGACTACAGAAAACTGAATGCCTACACGGTGCAGGATGCTCATCCCTTACCTACAACTGAAGATGCTTTAGAGAGTCTTGGTGTGGCCAGCCCTTCTTACTTCATCACTTTTGACCTTCAGACAGGGTTCTACCAAGTTTCCATTGATCCAGCTTCTCATCCATACACAGCATGGCACTGCCACTTGGGACTTTTTCAATTCAAATGTCTGCCTATGGGACTTCTGAATAATCCAGTCACATTCCAACATGTTATGGAATCCATACTACATGGGTTGTCTTGGAAATCTTGCCTAGTCTACCTGGACAATGTTATTGTCTTCAGCAAAACTTTGCCAGAGCACCTCCAACATCTCAAAGAATTGTTTGAATGTCTCGGACAAGCCATTTTAAGCTTCACCCAGAGGAGTGTTGTTTTGCACAGCATCAAATTCATTACCTGGGACATGTTGTTAGTTCTCGAGGCATCTCTCTGGATCCAGACAAGCTCTCAGCAGTCAAAGACTATCCAGAATCTAACAATCTCAAAAACTTTCAAGCTTTCCTGTGCTTGTCTGACTACTACTGAAAGTTCATTTGCAACTGTGCCAAGATTGCAGCTCCACTGTACACCCTCACCAAAAAGGGATGTGACTATACATGGACTTCTGAATGCAAAGAAGCATTTGAAACCTTGAAAGAAAACCTAATATCTTCTCTAGTATTGGCCTACCCAAGATTTGACCAACCCTTCAAACTCTACTTAGATGCTAGTTCCATTCCACTGGGCACTGTGCTCTGTGAAATACAAGATGGAACAGAACAAGTTGTCTCCTATGCTGGGCGGTCTCTTTCCTCAGCTGAGCAGAACTATGGCATCACAGAAAAAGAATGTAGCCATGGTATTTGCTGTAAAGAAATTTGACTGTTACCTTCACTACTCCTTCTTTACAGCTATTGATCACTCTGCCCTCAGATGGTTATTTGAAATGAAAGAGCCAGTAGGCAAGTTCGTCAGAAGAACTGCCATGCTGCAATCCTACAACTTAGAAATTCAGTACAGACCAGGTCGAGTTCACTCAAATGCTGATGGTGTAAGCCAGAGACTATATCCCTCTGCATCCTCCTCAACAGATGTAGAATGCTGCTTACAAGCTCTTCCCTTTTACACTACGGATGTGCTTCCTGTGGACACTCCTACAGCACCTCAAGTTACTTTGCTGCTACCAACTGCTTCTACAGAAAGACACACAAATCCTCAATTACTGTAAGCAGCCAAAGAGCTTCTCATTTCCTCTACTTCTGATCTGCTCCTGGCAACTGTTAAAACGCAACAAACAAAAGACCCTCAATTCACAGACATAATCACATACTTAGAGTATAGAACCTTACCACAACAAAAGAAGCATCGCCAGGATGCACTTTTCTTTGCTTTGCAATATTTCCTCAATGACGGTGTGCTTTTCCACATTTGGATCAAGGAAGGCAAGGGTCACCGTACGGATAGAACTCGTGTACAGCTAGTTGTGTCGGCCTCACTAATCAATCAAGTTCTTCTCTCCACTCATGCCTCTCCATTTTCTGGAGGTCATATGCGAATCCACAGAACTCTCAAAAAGACAAGGCGTCATTTCTTCTCACCTCACATGAACAAAGACATTGTCCAATTTGTCAAATCCTGCCAACTCTTCTCCCAAATAAAACCTCCTGCCAAACTGACAAAGGCACACATCATTCATAGATACATAGATACATAGATACTGTCAGCAGGTAAGGGTCTATGGTGAACCCAGTCTGCCCATTTAAGCTTGTAAGTTCACTTTATGATTTTCTAGAAGTCTGTTGCCCTTACACCATACCTCCAAAATTCCTTTATGTCTGTCCCATGCATTGTTAAATCCCATGATTGTTTCAGCCCCCACTGCTTCCTCTGGCAGGGCATTCCACTTGTCCACTACCCTTTCTGTGAAGAAATTCTTCCTCACGTTTCCTCTGAATCGCCCTTCCTCCAACTTCATTCCATGCCCTCTAGTCCTGGTGAATTGCCCTCCCTCAAACTTCATCCCATTCCCTAAAGTCCTGGAACATATTTTTCACTGGAAAATAGTGTATTCCTGCACCTTGTTCCTCCCTGTAAGGTACTTGTATGTATCTATCATATCCCCTCTCTCCCTCCTCTCCTCCAGGGAGTACATAATCAAACCCTTCAGCCTGTCCTCATAGGACTTGTGATGCAATCTGTGTACCATCTTTGTTGCCCTCCTCCGAACCTTCTCTACCCTGTCTATGTCCTTACATAAGTAAAGTCTCCAGAACCGTACACTGTACTCCAGGTGAGGCCTCACTAGTGTCTTGCATAGTGAAATTATGACCTCCCTTTTCCTGTTGATGATGCCCCGCCTATGCATCCCAGCATCCTATTTGTTTTATTTGCTGTCTTGTCACACTGTTTTCCTACCTTGAGGTCATCAGAGATGATGACCCCAAGGTCCCTTTCCTGCTTGGTGCATGCTATATCCTCACCCTCCCCAACTGATATGTTATTCCAGGGTTTTGTGCCCAATATGCATTATCTTGCACTTCTTTGCATTGAATTTCAACTGCCAAACCCTTGACCATTCTTCAAGCTTCTGCAGGTCCCTCCTCATTCTGTCTACACCCTCTGGTGTGTCCACTCTGTTACAGAGCTTTGTGTCATCACTGAACAGGGGAAATTCTGCCTCCTAGGTTATGTGCAGTGTCGCTGATGAAAACGTTCAATAGGACTGGTCCCTGCACTGATCCCTGTGGTACCCCACTGGTCACTCTTCCCTCTGTGGAGTGACAGCCATTTACCACCACCCTCTGTGTCCTGTCTCCCAGCCAATTAGCTACCCACCGCTCTACTCTCCTGCCCACTCCCATATTCCCAAGTTTGTTTAATAGCCTTCTATGTGGCACAGTGTCAAAGGCCTTGCTGAAGTCCAGCTAGGCCACATTCACTGCCCTCCTCTGATCCACCTCCCTTGTCACCCAGTTGAAAAAAAAATCAATGAGGTAGGTCTGGCATGACCTCCTTCCAGTGAAACCATGCTGTTTTGGGTCCTGTAGTCTGTTGGCGACCAGATGTTCCACCAATCTCTCCTTCAGTAGTGCTTCCATGGTCTTCCCCTACTGAGGTCAGGCTGACTGATCTGTAGTTCCCTGATTCCTCTTTGTTCCCACTTTTGTATAAGAGGACTGCATTTGCTGTCCTCCAGTCTTTGGGTACCTTCCCTGTTTCTAGTGATCAGCTAAACAGGAATGCCAGAGGTTCAGCCACCACCTCTCATAGTTCCTGTAGTACCCTGGGGTCCACCCCATCTGGCCCCATTGCTTTATTGACTCTTATTCCTTCCAGTTCCTTTAGGACCCTTTCCCATATAAAGGGACTTGTGTCCATTTCTGCACCATTTCCACCCCTTGTACTCCCTTCAGGCCCATTACCCTCCTTTTCCTCAGTAAAGACTGAGCAGAAATATCTGTTCAGTATGTCAGCTTTACTGTTGTCATCCTCCATGCTGCCCCCATCCTCCCGCTTCAGTTTCACTGAATGTCTGTAGCCACTGAACCATTCCAAAGAGTCAGCACAGACATTACATAGAAACATAGAACTTGACAGCAGATAAGGACCGCTTGGCCCACCCAGTCTGCCCATTTCCCTGCCTACTGGATAAGCTGCAGATCCTAGTTAACCAGCAGCCTACTTCTTCCTACCCCCACCCCCTAGAATTGCCTTATGACTGTCCCATGCATGCTTGAATTCCACCACTGTTTTTGACTCCACGACCTCTTCTGAAAGGCCGTTCCATGCATCCACAACCCTCTCTGTGAAAACATACTCCTTAAATTACCTCTGAGCTGCCCCCTCTATCTTTAAATTGTGCCCCTTGTTCTTGCACATCTTTTTTGAAAGATGCTTCCTCTTAGACTTTGTTGATTCCCTTGAGGTACTTGAAAGTTTCTATCATGTCCCCCTCCTCCTTTCTCGAGGCTATACATATTAAGCTCCTTAAGTCTCTCTTCATATGTCTTCCGTGCAGACCCTGTACCATTTTAGTTGCCCTCCTCTGGACAGCTTCCATCCTGTCTATGTCTTTGCAAGACTGGGTCTCCAGAACTGCACACAGTACTCTAGATGGGGTCTGACCAGCTGTCTGTACAGAGGGATAATAACTTCCTGTTTTCTACTGGTGATGCCTCTCCCTATGCATCCCAGTATCCCCCAGCCCTCCTTGCTGCCCCCTCACATTGCTTGCCCACCTTTAGGTCATCTGATATGACTACCCCAGGTCCCTTTCCATTTTTGTTGTTGTTAGTATCTCACCCCCCATTGTGTACTCTTCCCCTGGGTTTTTGTTTCCCAGGTGCATTACCTTGCACTTCTTAGCATTGAATCTAAGCTGCCATACATTTGACCATTCCTCTAACCTTGCTAAGTCCCTTTTCATCCTTTCCACCCCACCTTGTGCATCAACTCTTTTGCAGATCTTTGTGTCATCTGCAAAGAGACATACTTTTTCTTCCAGTCCCTCTGCAATGTCACTTATAAAGACATTGAAGAGGACCGGTCCTAATACTGAACCCTGCGGTACCCCACTAGTAACCCCCTTTCTTCAGAGGACTGGATGATTATTACTTCTGTGTCCTATTCTGTAGCCAATTTTTACCCAGGCTGTCATCTTGGGACCCACTCCCAGGCTAGCTAACTTGTATATTAATATTTGTGTGGGACTGTGTCAAATGCCTTGTTAAATTCTAGTAGGCCATGTCCACAGCCCTCCCTGATCTACCACTTTGGTCACCCAGTCAAAGAAATCTATCAGATTTGTCTGGCATGACCTTCCTGCTGTGAATCCATGCTGCCTTGGGTCCTGTGCCCCTCTGGCCTCTAGATACTCAACAATTCTTTCCTTCAGAAGTGATTCCATCATTTTCCGTACCACTGAGGTTAAACTAACAGGTCTATAGTTTCCTGCTTCTGCCTTGCTCCCACCTTTGTGAAGGGGAATCACATCTGCCCTCCTCCAGTCCTCGGGTACCACCCCATCCTCCCATGATTTGTTAAACAGGGTAGTCAGTGGTGTCACTAATTCTACCCTTAGTTCTTTTAGAATTCTGGGATGAATCCCATCAAGCCCCATTGCTTTGTCCACCTTCAGTTTTAAGAGTTCTTTCAGAACTCTTTCTTCTGTAAATGGCTGGTATCAACTCTGTATCCAGAGTGTTTCTACTTTTTGTTTTAGGTACCTCCTTCTTCCTTTGTAAATACTGAGCAAAAATATTTGTTTAGTATTCTGCTTTTCACAGTCACCCTCTGCCCACCTCCCTCCTTTATTAAGCCTCACTATCCCTCCCTTGGTCTTCCTTCGCCTCCCTGATGTACCTATAAAAGGTTTTATCCCCTCTTAACTGAGTTGGCTATCTTTTCCTCGGTTTGGGCCTTTGCTGTTCTGACTGCCTTCCCAGTCCTTTTGCTTTAACTGATATAGTTCTCTGTCCTGCTCCTTCTGTGATTCCTTGTACTTCCTGAAAGCTTTCTTTTTCTTGAACCTTCACTGCCACTTCCTTTGAGAACCATAGTGGTTTCTTACATCATTTAGTTTTGTTTATTTGCTTCACACAAAGGCTTGTTACCTCTGTGATGGTAGTTTTTATTATTCCCCATTGTTCTTCCACCCCTCCTTCCTGCCCATTTGCTAGTGCATTCCTTAGGCACTCACCCATTTTGGAAAAGTCAGCCCTCCTAAAGTCCAGTACCATTGCCTTTGTATGACTTGACTCTATTGCTGTGTTTATTGTAAACCATGCTGTTCGATGGTCGCTAGTTCCCAGACAGCTACCCACTTCTACTTCTGTGATCCTCTCTTCATCTCCATTTGAGAGAACCAGGTCTAAGATTGCTCCCTCTTGAGTGGGCTCCAATACTAGTTGTTTAAGGCATGCCCCCTGTAGGGCATCTAGAATAACCCCACTCTTCGAAGTGGCTGCTGCAACTGCACTCCAGCTAACATCTGGCATATTCAGATCGCCCATCAGCAATATCTCCCCTTTTTCTGCCATACTAAGTATACTTTCTATCATTTCCTTGTCCATTTCCTCCCCCCGGAGAAGGGGGACTGTATACAACCCCTGTGCAGATTGTGGTGCCATTGCCGGTCTCCAAATTTACCCACAGTGCTTCTTTTCCTCCCTGTTTTCCCTTTTATTCTGTTGCTTTGATTCCTTCCCTTATGTAAAGAGCTACTCCTCCTCCTCTTTTACCCTCTCCATCCCTCCTGTAGATAGTGTATCTTGGTATGTTTACATCCCAGTCATGGTTTTGTGTGAACCATGTTTCTGTGACTGCCACGATATCCAGATGTTCCTCCCCCATCAAGGCCACTAATTCAGGAAACTTGTTACTCAGATTACGGGCATTGGTACTCATTGCTTTCTATTTTTTGATGGCTTTACCTTTTGTTGCAGCATCCCCCACTGGCCTTTCTACCGCAGTCTTTTTCTCATTTAGTACCCTGTTTTGTAGGGAGAGGCTGGGTTTTTCCTGATGCTTATCAGTGCCTCCCCCCTTGACTAGTTTAAAAGCTTGCCAATGAAGCATTTAAACCGATTGCTCAAAAGACTTGTTCCCTTCCTGGACAGATGCAGACTATCCTGCCAGTATAGGCTGGTGTCCCTCCAGGTGGAACCCCAGTCCCCAATGAAGCCAAACCCCTGTGCTCCACACCATTTTTTAACCATTCATTAAACTGCATGGTGCATAGTACCCTTGCCTCACTCATGCCATTGACAGGCAGCACCTCTGAGAATGATACTGTGTGTGCTACTTGTCTTAGGCCCCTCCCTAGTTCTACAAAGTCCTTCTGCACTGCTCTAATCTCATGTTGAGCCAAGTCATTTGTCCCTAGGTGGATAATGACATCCAGCTCAGACCAGTGCAGCTTTTCTGTGATCCTGAGGATGCGCCTGTCCCTCCAAGCCATGGCACCAGGCAGGCACCTTACTTCAGTTTTCCCTGCTCCCCAGTTCTATCCCCTAATAATTGAGTCCCCACCAGGAGCTGCTTACTTTCTTGTGGTGTCCTCTGCCTCTTCCTGTGGGCTCCCCCAGACAGGTGTCCTCAGCCTCCTTAATCTCCTCTGTGGGTGCATCCATAGGGGAACTGTGCTCCCCAGAATTGTGTATGGATTGTGGAGGAACAACTGACTGGTGTGCCTCTGTTCCACCATCCTCACCCTCCTGAGCTCACTGTGGTTCAACTGCTGTACTTTCTTTGCAACCTCGAGGTAGTGGTGGTGGTTTGGTGCTCCCTGGATGGGAAGGTTCCTCCACTATCCAGTCTGCCCTGGGGAGGTTCTCATACTGCTGTCCAGTGTGGCCTGAAGATGGGCAAATTCCTCCCTCAGGGCAGAGAGTTGTCTGCAAATAGGGCAGCATCTCAGCCTCCAGAAAGACTCTTGGAAGACTGCTGCCCCACAGCCATTACATTGCACTACTCCCCACATGATTATGTACTTTTTTTGTGTGTGAGTGTGTGTTTGTGTGTGTGATTGGTTTGTTATATAGAAATATAAATATTATACAATGTGTATGCTTATATTTTCAGTGCTGTGTGCTAGAGAGGATATGACATTGATATGCACCTTGCACTCTTGAGAAAATGATGTCAGAACCCCAGGTATAAAGGAACTATTTCAGGGGTGGTGGGTGAGGGTGGGAAGGGTTGGCCTAAACTGTGCCTCACAAAACAATCAGCTAAGAGCTCTGACCCACCGCTGCAATGAGTGCCTTCCTGTCAGCAAGATACCATGCACAACAATTTGACAGAGAAAATCCCCTGCTAATCAAACAGAGAAAAATCCAGACATCCAAGTCAGACACAGGTAAACCTCCCCAGCCCCAAAACAGCCTGGTGGTTTGTGCTCTGAAAGCAGTCAGCCCCAAAATAAGTCAGCTGTGCTTTAAACTCTTCCTGCTCTGAAAACCTTAAGAATTGTAACAAGACTGTCTTTTCCTGATAGTTCTAAGTTCCTTATTTCACCTTTCAGTTAGAAGTAGCCTCCACCTGCAGAATATCTGCTACAAACCAAAGACAATTGTAAGGTTCACCTCCCTCTGTTGTGAGCACAACTTGCTTTCTTACAAATCCTATGTTCAGTATTGCAGCTTCCAGCAAGAGGTAGTTTGACTTGAAAAATATTAGCTGTTCTTAGTCCTTTACCCACATGCTCTGACTCGGGCAACAAATACATCCTTGTTTTTGTGGACTACCTAAGTATTTAGAACTAATCCCCTTAAAGACATTAAAGCTGCCACAGTGGCATGTGCCTTTCTCAATACAGTCATTTGTCTTCACGGTACCCCATTGTATCTGCATTCAAACAGATGCACTAGCTATCTTTCAACCATTGTTCGAGAAACTTGCAAACTTCTCAACATAAAAAAGACATACACAAGTTATCATTCCCAATGCAACAGACAAAGTGAAAGAATGATGTCTACCATTCTCAACACACTTTCCAAGTTCCTGGATGAAACGTATGATACCTGGGACTGCTTTGTTCCCTTTGTGGAATTTGCCTACAATACCAGTCCTTGTGTCGACAGTACAGAGTACACATCATTATTCCTAGTCCATGGAGATCACCCAAGAACTCTACTGGACAGGTATCTCTCATTACTAAAAGTTCCTAAGTCAGCTTCTTCCTTCATTGTTCCTAAGCTGAAACAACTTGAACTTGCCAGACATGTTGCAATCACCACGTTGGGCCAGAGAAAATCTGCAATGAGCCTTCATTCTCCATTGGGGAGATTATGTACTTGTACCAACCTGTCCTAGTTCTGGGTGCCACCAAGAAACTGCATCACCTCTGGACAGGTCCCTTCTACATTGTAGAAAAGCTTCCTCCTGTGCACGTTCATCTACACCACAAATCTGATGGAAAGCTGGTACACAACAAAATCCACATCAACCGACTGAAAGATGGGTATCTGAGTAACACCCTTCCAGATGACCCAGTCCACCTAACAATGAAGCTGCACTTGTGCCTGCCATCCTCTCTGAAGCTGAGATCCCTTCGGACAACTTGCAACCAGTTCCTACAGATCTTCTCACTCATGACACTCCAGCCAGATTCCATTTTATCTGATTTGCCAGACAACCTCCCTGGGACTTTTTCTCAGCCTTCTTCTTCTTCTTCTCCTCAGGACTCTCTTCTACAGTACATGCACCAGTGTACCAGATTGAGAAGATCTTAAGGAAGAAGTACATAAATGGATCCTGGACTTACAGAGTAAAGGGGTGTGGATTTGACAGTGGGCCGCTTTTAATGTCCTGACCCTGTCCTGTCAGGAACTGGTGCAATCCACACATGCCTCCATTCCCACTGACCAGAAAAGTCGACGGAGGTCTTGAACTTTTGTTAACTGAACTCAGTGGTGGTATTCCTTCTGTATTTTTGTTTCATGTAAATATTATTGTTCTGCAACTGTTATTAAAGTGTTATCCTGCATTTTAGGTATCTTCCAGCTGATACCCTTCCCTCTCTTTTCCCTTTCCCTTCCCCTGCACTTTAGCACTTGTGGCATGACCAAGCTTCAAGTGCTATGGTGTTCCCCTCTCTCTAGTGCTAATCTGACTGGTCCCAGGTGTAGGCCAGAATCTTTCCTTCCCCCCTCCATGTAGTGGAGTACTGTTTTGTTGAAATGTGCCATGCCTTGCACTGAAAAAAAAATGTTTTAAGCTTATAGTCTGATATTGCTTTGTTCAAGTGGTACTCACATTAAATGTCCTGGGGTGATATGGAGTACACTTGTACTTATATATGGGGCTAATGCTAGCTGCTCTCCCTTTAAGTACTTTAAGAACTATGTAGCAAATATTATGCTAATTGCTATCTTAGCAGGGGCTTCTAAGAAACCCCTTGGATTTCTGTCTGTAGTCAGTCTGGGGCTAAACCTCATGAAGAGAACATGTCCTGCTGTCTTTGAATAAACCCTTTTATTCATTATTTTCTGCATCTGTCAGTTATCCACACAGTCCGGCAAGCGGTTCTCACCAGCGGCAACAACTGGGTCTGGCAGTCCAGAGAGAAGGTGCACTGAGTAATACATTTCTATATAAAGTTTCTGATTTTATTTCTAAAGCAATTTGAGTATCTAAGTCATCCATATGAGCTCTCCTAATCACTCCCAGATCGTATTTAGCTATTTTTATGTCCAAGCATGTCTCAAGAAGAGTTCTAATGAAGGGAGCTAGTCTATGGCTATTAGTTCCTTCAAATTTCGCTATTCTGAATAAGGAGAGAAAATGTGTTTCTAGTATTTTATCAAAATTCCAGTTAAGCAATGTTAAAGTTGAGGTTATGATTTCTCAAGAGGTCAGTGGGCTTAATAATGAATTTGTATTCCCATGTGCATACATACATATAGTTGACCATTTAACTGGTGAAGAAATTAGAATACCAAGTTTATTTAAATAAGTTTGTTTAGCCCAGATTTTCTTGGCTATTTCCATATCGGATAATGGTATGTAAACCGGGTGGTTAGGAACTGATTTATCTCTATAGACCAGTTTTATGCTGGGCACTACCTGGGGTAATTCTAGTTCAGCTTTAATCAAGTGGCACATTAAAGAAAATAGGATGTCACTTGTTTCATGTGGTTTTAAAAAAATATTTTTGATTTTAAAAACTACCTCTTTCCCTGTAATTGCAATAAATTCAAGGTTAGGATGTGAAGGGGGAGACCTCGCACCTAGGATTCCTCAAAGGGTTCCAAAATTAAATCATTACTTTGCAAGAAATTTTTAACCACGATGTTCTGTTCCAAGGCAACAGTTGTAACAGAAGAGCAGTCTATTACATCCTCTTTAACCTGGGTTTTGTGGTCTTGATTAATTGATTTTACTTGATTTGTACTCGTGGGGTTCACATTGTTTTTTCTATCCTGCAATTTCTTTGCATTATTTTTAAGTTTTTGTTTTCCTTTTATTATTTTTTTATTTACTTTTTGATAATTAACTTCCTTAACTTCCTTTGTTTCCTTTTTTTTTTTTTACCTTTTTTCTTTAATGGTGACTTAGGAAAGTAAATTGAAGAGAACTGAGGCCTTGATGACTTCTCAATCAAGTGCTTATCCTCTATGTTATCAATTTTATCTGATACATCTGTGAGTTTGTTTACAATGATGTCAGATATTCTTTCTACATGATGTTTTAATTTGTTGTAGGCCTCAAGAAATACTATATTCACCATAACTGGATGTGTTAATGCTTTGATAGTGTATTTAGAAATTGTATCTGTGCATTGTTTAAGAAATTCAGGATCTAAATTAATTGCTTCAACTTCTTTATCCAATTTATTAAAGACTTTTTCTGGAGAATCTGTCAAAATTTGTGAATCTGTTAAATGATCTAAGTAGTGCTCTATACTGTTAATGGATTCTGAAGGACTGAAGAGGCCTGTGCAAGTAGGATGTAAAGAAATTGTTGGTCCTTTAGAGGAACTTTTTATTAAGTGAGCACTTGTTTGATCACATAAATAATGCACTGGAGACTGACTATCCAGTGTGATATCCTTATGAAATTTCTTGGACTTTTTAAAACAAAGTCTATAATTTTCCCTTGATGGAATGATTTAGTTAAGGGGGAGTTACATTTTTCCCCCATATCAGTAGCAAAAACTCCATCGATAAGTGTATTTATTAAGTGTTTATTTTCATGATGTACTACGTTTATACTTTCATTGCCCTTAATAAAACCTTGGTCGGTTTGATCAATCAAGGCTGCTTGACTTAATTTGTCCATTTTTGATAATTCCTGGTTCAATTCCTTCTCTATACTAAAATTCTATTTAAAATAATTGGAATCTGACTTAGTTCTGGATACATCATATCTGTAATCATAAGCGGGATCTTCTTTGATATAAAAAGGGGGACAGGGAGTGGGGTTACTCCAAGGGATCCTTAGGGAGTAGAGGCTATAATCACTAAGTCTAGAGTAAACACATAGCCATTCTTCTTTGCACTCTGATTATCATTTTGTAGTTTGAGACCTTTTTTCTTACCCATTGTATGCTTATTCACCACCTTGCCACTTTGTGTATACATAATCTCACTGATTAAACTTCTTAATCTAAAATATTAAAGTAGTAATTCACCATTCTTTCAGTAAAGTAGTAATTCCTCACACACCTCTGAAATCCCCCCCAGCTTCACTGCATGACCTCTTGTTCTGTTGCACTTTTTCATTTGAAACAGGCTCCATACCTGTACACTGTTCAGTCCTGCAAATTACTTGTAGGTCTCTATCATGTTCCCTCTCTCCCTTCTGTCCTCCAGGGTGTGTATATTGAGATCTGTCAGTATCTCATCATATGGTTTCTTATGCAACCCATGTACCATTTTAGTTGCCTTCCTCTGGACTGCCTCTACCCTGTCTTTTCTAAGATGCAGCCTCCAGGATGTTATACAGTATTCAAGGTGTGATTTCACCAATGATCTGTACAGTGGTAATATCACCCCCCATTTGTAATAACATTTCCTATGCACTTCCACATTCTACTGGCCCTGCCGATTGCCTTGTCACACTACCCTGATATTATAACCCCTAGGTCCTTTTTCTTCTCAGTTACTGCAGTACTCCCCCCAGACCATTTTATTCTTGGCTTCTGAGTTTGTGTGCCCCAGATGCATGGTTTTACACTGTTTAGCAATGAACCCCAGCTTCCATACCCTTGACCACTTCTCTGGTTTCCTAAGGTCCCTTCTCATTTTATCCACCCCCTCCTGAGTATCTACCTT
Organism: Neoceratodus forsteri; assembly: GCA_016271365.2. Classification (NCBI taxonomy): domain Eukaryota; kingdom Metazoa; phylum Chordata; order Ceratodontiformes; family Ceratodontidae; genus Neoceratodus; species Neoceratodus forsteri. The sequence continues at coordinate 1,277,028,699 of CM057459.1, read as the reverse complement.
GTTGCAGATCTTGGTGTAATCTAAAAAAGGCATACCTTCCCTTCAGTCTCTTCAGCAATGTCACTTATGAAGATATTGACCAGGACTGGCCCAAATACTGAAACCTGTGGCACCCTGTTGGTCGTTCTCCTCTCATTAGAGTGAGTGCCATTTACCAACACCCTCTATTGCTTATCCATTAACCGTTTTTTACCCAGTTTATGACTTTGGCTCCTACCCCAGACTACTCAGCTCCTTTATCAGTCTCCTGTGTGGTAAAGTGTCAAAGGTTTTGTTGAAATCCAAATAAGCCACATCCACTGCCCTTCCATGATCTAGTTCCCTAGTCAACCAGTCAATGAAATCTGTCAGATTTGTGTGACTTGACCTCCCCTTCATGAATTCATACCATCTTTGGTCTTACAACCCCTTGTATTCAAAATATTCCATTAGCCTTTCTTTTAACAGGTTTTCTATTAATTTGCTCACCACTGATGTGAGACTGACTTGTCTATTGTTTCTAGCCTCCTCCCTGATGCCACTTTTAAGAAGCAGAACTACATCAGCTCTAGAGGCGGGCAAAAGTTGTGATTTCCGCCCTTAGCAGAACTTCCATGAAATTTCACAATTTTCTCAGACGTTTCTGAACTTCCGCCTGTGAAGGATCAGAAATCTACTGAAGATGTTGGGCCAATGTTCACCCTGTTCTGCTCATGTACTGTACAGTAAAAAACAAACAAACAAAAAACTTTCCCTGGTGTCCAGTGACCCTCCCCCCACCTGAAGCCCTGCCAAGAACAGCAATATAATTCCCAGGTCGCTAGTAGTACCTCCCCTCCAACCTGACCTCCCCATATATAACACATAATTCCCTGGTGGCTAGCGGTTCCCCCCTCCACCTGATCACTCACCCCATATATAACAAATAATTTCCTTGTGGCTAGCAGTCCCTTCCCCTAGCTGATCACCAGCCCTATATATAACAAATAATTCCCTGTTGGCTAATGGTCCCTCCTCCCCACCCGATCACCCACCTGACCTAGATATTATGCCCTGGTGTCCAGTGCAAATCCCCCATCCTGATCCCCCATGTAGTCAAAATAAACATTTCTCCCTGGTGGTCTAGTGACCCTCCCTCCCAAGCCCTGATCCCCAGTGCATGAATTGAATTCAGATATTCCCTGGTGGTCTAGTGGACTCCCCATCCCCCAACCCTGGCAGGTAGTGTCCCACCACCCCACTCCCCATCCCAAACTTGAGCAGGCGACCAGCACAGCCCTCTTCTCTACACCATGGTTGGCTGCTCACTGAGCTGTCAGTGAATGAAGCGTCTTGTACATGCATTCCCTCATTTACTAACAGCTCAGTGGGCAGCTGGCCATGGTGGAGAGAAGAGGGCTGTGCTGGCCGCCTGCTCAAGTTTGGGATGGGGGAGTGGGGTGGTGGGACACTTTCTGCCAGGGTGGGGGGTGTACCAGACTACCAAGTAATATTTTAATTCAAGTCATGTACTGGGGATTGGGGATGGGGGTCACTAGACACCAGGGAGAAGGTCCAGGACCTTTGTCTTTGCATGGTTTGTTTTTGTACCCATCTTCATACTAAACCACCCTACACAGTGCTCAATGGCTCCTAGTGGACTGTCCACTGTGACATTTGCTAATCTGTCTCAGTTAATGAGTACCAGGTCTAGTATTCCATGTTTCCTAGTAGGTTTGCTTACTAACTGCTTAAGATATGCTCCCTGTAAGGAGTCTCGGATTGTCCTGCTTCTAACTGAAACTGCTGTTGGAATGCTCAAGCCCCATCAGGGAGGCAGAACTCTCCAACCAGCAACCTTTCCCTTATTTGCCATTCTGCTGGGTTTCCCCCTTATGTTTTGCCCCATTTCTCACCCTGGTTTAAGGCACTTGGTGCAAGCACATCATGCCTCATAATGCACCTGTGGCATGACATTATCTGAGCATCACCCATGCCTTGTTGTTCATTATTGTTTAAATACAACACTGTTTTTATGAGGAAAAGAATGTACCATGTACAGTATGTTATCCTTATAACACTATTTATCAAACACAAAAACAGTATCAAATGAGTTCTTAAAATACACCCAACTACAGACTTTTATTTAAAAAAATTAGGTTCATAAATCTAACAGTTCCAAAGTTAACCCTTTCTAAATAATAGTTTCTTAGAAAAGGGCTAATTTTGGAACCTTCAAAGATACAGGTACAGTATAAGGAGATGCAGAGGGAGGAGGATAGGGATGTGTATCGACGGAAACAGAGTGAAGCAGGGAAAGCAGTAAGGAGTGCAAAGGCACAAACTGAAGAGAGAAAAGCCCTGGAGGCAATGAAAGCAGACAAGACATTTGTAGAAAGTGAAAAGAGGAAGACCTGGGGTGGGATTGTAATGTTAAAAAGGGAAGGGGGGACTGTGCAGGGGGAGGGACCAGGGAAAGGCAGACATCAAGAACTAATGTTTTTGTTCAGTGTTCACACAGGAAGAAGGGGAGGGGCCACCAAAAAGTAACAGGAGCTTTGGGGGGAAGGAGGTGGACACTAATTTTTTGGAGGCAAGAGTCTTGAAGGGACTTGCTGATCTGAAGGAGGACAAAGCAATGAGGCCAGATGGGGTGCATCCAATGGTATTGAGGGAGCTCAGAGAAATACTGGCTGCATCCCTGGCAGTCCTATTTAACAGCTAACTGGAAACAGGAATGGTTCTGGTGGACTGGATAAGGGCAAATGTAATTCCACTACACAAAAGTAGTAGCAAGAAAGAGGCTGGAAATTATAGGCCAGTCAACCTAATATCAGTAGTGGGGAAATTAAAGGAGTCACTGCTGAAGGAAAGGATTGTGGAGCATCTTGAATCCAGTGGGTTACAAGACCCAAAGTGGTACAGGTTCACAAGAGGGAGGCCATGTCAAATGTATCTGACAGATTTCTTTGACTATGTGACAAAGGAATTGGATCAGGGTAGAGTGATGGATGTGGCCTGCCTAGATTTCAGTAAGGCTTTTGACACCATTCCATATTGGAGACTAATAAGCAAGTTGGGTAGCTAAGGAGTAGGTTTAACTCCACCCCCTAAGCTGGAGGGCTATAGATCATGCCAGTGTGAACAATAGCTCCATTTTCCATCTTCAGCATGACCCACCGTACCTCTGACCTCCAGTATTCCCTTTATCTCTGTTGCTTTTATGCTTTCTGTCACATAAAGCACCACAGCCCCTCCTTTCCTTCCCACCTTGTCTTTTCTGAATAGAGCATAGCTTACTATGGCCATGTTCCAGTTATGGTTTTCAGTGCTCCATGACTCAGTAAGTGTTCTGGTGTACACAGGTACAGGCCCTTGGATTGTTAGAGGGGGCCAGATCTGGCTAGGTGTCAGGGTGTCAGACTGTGCATGGCAGTATTTCTGAGGCACTGTTGGGGGTTGGAGGGAGTTCACCAAATCTGGCTGTTTGACACAGTGCCAGTTTGTTGGTGGCATGGAACTCATCAGGCCCTTCCTGCTCATAAAAGGAAGGAAGAAGAGGGGGCTGGTGTCTGGGTAGTTTGGGAGGCTTTGTTGGTGAATCTGTAGAGGAATTTTAAGCCATGCATGGTAGCAGGACTAAATCAGTTTGGAGCTCTTTGGAGGAGTGGTGATGAACAGCAGTTATCTGACAGATACAACTTCATCAGGCATTAGGGGACTAAATTCTTGGTTTCCCATGTGTTATGGACACCCATGTGCATCACACTGGTAGGTCTTCTGATATGGACAGCCTCTGATCTGGATACACTGGTGACAGGAAGCACAGAGAGTTAATGGGAATGGTGTGAGTCATGTGAGATCAATAGTGGGTTTCATGGGAGGGCATCCCCTCAAGGGATGTGTATTAATGGTTTTCAGGCCTGGAGTGTCTCCTTGAAGATGCCATGGAGGAAAAGGTGAAGAGGTGGTCTCTGCTATGGGAAAGAGAACATCCTAGATTTAGAGAGCCAGACTTGGTAACTGCCTCAGAGATCAGCAATATTTAGATAGATAGAGAGACAGATAGATAGATAAATAGATAGATAGATAGATAGATCAATCTTTATTTTCCAACAGGATAAAACTATTAGGACTTTCCAGCCCTGTTTACAAAGTTGTCCAGCTTACGTACATAGTTTCTTGTATACTGTACAAAGGAGGAATACAAGAAGTTACAGACTGACAGTAGAACATACTAACAAATGTCAAATCCAAAATGTGCAGCAGGCATACTAGTGGAAACCATACAATCAATGACAGGTGCAGATATCATGACAATGTTGATTTAACAAAATTTTAAATGCTTTCACGGTGGGTGACTTCCTAACCTCCGGGGGTAGCTTGTTCTGTTGGTTTGCAGCCCACCAGTTTGAATTCATTTCTCCATAGGAATTTGATACAGTATTCTTGGTAAAACAACTCCCATTTCTTTACTTCCCTTAGATTATGTGTATTTATACTGGTTGCAACCTTTCCAATTTCTGATGGTTAAGTGGGGTCCTTGTACAGTTTCTAAGTGGTTAAAGCTCTTGATTTGTCTCACCTGAGTTCTAGCAAATCCCACTGTAAGTCTGTATACAGTACATACAGCAGTGATGTCTATTGTATTCACATCCTAGTACAAATCTTGCTAGGCTATTGTACATTCTGTCTAGCTTTTTCAGTGTTGTGTGGACAGCATGCTGATATGCTAGGTTGCCATATTCTAGTATGGGTTATAAGAGTTGGGTCGCTATTATTTTCCTAGTGTCTGGGAATGCGAACAGACCTTCCTTCTTAGTGCTCCTAGATGTTTGTTTACTTTTTAAATAGTGTTATTAATATGTGTGCCAAATCTTAGTACATCATCTATCACTCCAAGGTGTTTGTATTCCTTCACACTGTTTAATGTTTAACCATTTAGTGACTGAATGTTTAGAGTTAGATCTTGGTTATTTCTTACCCTGTTGTTCCTGTACAGAATCATCTGGGTCTTCTTGGTACTCAGTACCATGTCTGAGTTTCTGAATCATTCCTGTAAACTACTGAAGTCTGATTGTAGGGTGTGTTCCAGGTCATTCATGGAGGCTGCCTTACCTATTAAGACAGTATCATCTGCTTTCAGTTTTATGTCTACCTTATTAATGTGGGTGGGCAAATCATTTACATAGGTCAAGAACAACAAGGGAACCAGAAAGCATCCCTGTGGTAATCCCCTTTGCAAAGGTAGTGGCGTTGAAAGTGCACCCCTTACAAAAACCTGTTGTTGTCTATTACTTGGGTATGATTTGAACAATGTTATAGCTCCACTGGAGAGGCTTATCTGTTTAAGGCTTTTCAACAGTTTCTGGTCTAAGGTAAAGAGCATGTATCCTTAATATCGGGGATGCACCAAGTACCAGTGAGTCAAAGGCAATAACATTTGTTTGAGGGTCTAAGTATGGCATAACAGTAGCTCCCGTATTGGTGGAGCAGAGCATTGGGTGCTAAAACATGTAAGGGATGGGATAGTCTGACACTAAGATTTTAACGGTAACCCGCTTCTGTGTATAAGGAATACATGCATGGAAAATGAGCTAAAATGTGATGACCTGGATTTGGGGCCTCTGTACCCTCACCGAATGAAATGCATCACATAGCCACTTTTGTCCTAGTACTGCATCCTGTATCTGATATTTCAATTTCCCTGGATTCTCCACGTCCTTCACTGTAGTGTGCATCTCAGTGCTCAGAAGATCCATGTGCACACCTTGTACTAGAGGTCTCCCTGTGCTGGAAGGATTCCTGTTCCTATCGTGTTCTATGTGAGCTTCACCACTGCCTGTTCCTGTGAATCTGGTTTTGTAAGAGAGCAAACTGCCGCACCGAGAGGATTCTACAATTCAGGATGTGCATGTGTCTGTGAAGGCCCACCGGGCTGTCACTCTGTCACCATGCCCTCCACCCTTTGACTTCTAAAGGCCTCAGCCATGTGGCTGGACTCACATGAGACAGGTAAGTAGAACATTTAGCACTTATCTCACCCCTCATTGGATTGGCATCCAACAGAATCCACATGCTTTTAGGAAGCAAAACATTACTGAAGTTCAATCAAGTGAAAAAGTGGTTTTGTTCAGTGGTTGTACATGTTCAAATACCTTACCAAAGCATTAGTTTGGATGGGAAGTGCTGGTCTGTTTGAGCCTGTCTGTTCACCGCTATTGGCATATTTGCACATGTGTAGGCACTCAATAAAATTGCTTTTTCATTTGATTGAACTACAGTAACATTTTGCTTCCTAAAAAGGTAAAGATTGTTTGTCATGCTGGTCCAAAGAATGACTGGATAAGTGCTGGATGTTCTACCTGCTTTGACTGTTTTTTTATATCTAAGCACCCCCTTTCTTTCAGCGCTGCTTCTTGTAAGTAGTATCCATAGAAACATAGAAGTTGACAGCAGATAAGGACCGCAAGGCCCATCCAGTCTGCCCATTTCTTTCTCTACCTTATAAATGTGCCATCGGCCTTTGCTCTGTCAGTGGCCTATCTATTCATAGTCATTTGTATTGCTCCCTTATGCCTATCCCATGCCTGTTTGAAGTCCTGCACTGTATTCATAGCCACCACTTCTTATGGTAAGCCATTCCATGCATCCACCACCCTTTCTGTGAAAAAGAATTTCCTCACATTCCCCCTTAATTGGCCCCCTCTAATCTCATGCTGTGTCCTCTTGTCCTGCTATTTTTCTTATATTTAAACATGTTAGACTCTTTCATCTTGTTAATGCCCTTAAGGTGTTTGAATGCCTTGATCACATCACCTCTCTCCCTCCGTTGCTCAAGGGTATACATATTGAGCTCTGTTAATCTGTCCTCATATGTCTTCTGATGTAGTCCCTGCACCATTTTGGTTGCCCTTCTCTGGACTGCCTCAATTTGGTTAATGTCCTTGTGAAGGTGTGGCCTCCAATACTGCACGCAGTACTCCAGATGAGGCCTAACCAGTGTCTTGTAAAGAGGGATTATTACCTCCCTCTTACGACTTGTGATACCCCTACTAATACACCCTAACACCCCCCTAGCCTTACCTACTGCTTTAGAGGTCTGCTTGGATGATTTCAGGTCATCAGTGATGATGATGCCCAAGTCTCTTTCTTCCTTTGTGACTGCTAGCAACTCCCCTACTATCCGCAGTTCTTTGTGCCACAGGCACTCCATGATCTGCTCTGCTGAAGGAGCATTCTGGCAGAATAGCTTCTGGGTTCTGCTTCCCCCTTTGAGGATTACTCTCCCCACACTGCATGGAGATCTCTCCTACTTTTCTCTTCTGCTCTCTTGTGGTACTTGCATCTCCATCCACAGTGTGCATGGATGATCTCCGGAACGTCCTGGGCCTGTTCCACTATGCAGATTCCTATATTGTCTTTGGGGAAACCTGCCTCAGGCTGAAAGGCCATTAGGGAATATCCCTTGAGGGAATACCCACCTGAGGTTACCAAACCCTCCTGGTTGTTCCACTAAACTTTCATGTAAGGGCAAAGTCTAGACTCAGAACAATCTGAGTGTTGGCATGTACTGGTGGGTTTGGAAATGTTCTTGATGCCCAAGGTCCTCCCTGGCCACTGCCCAGGCTTCCTTGCTGCTCATATGATACGCTCACCTCAGTGATGTATCCCAGACCTTGTGCCAGCCTCAACTTCTAAGGGCAGAGTGGCACTTGAGTCTTGAGGTGGGATCTAGTAACGGGATACACTGTGCCTCTGTTCAAGTGCTGCAGCCAGCTATGTGGTGGGGAACAACAAGTGCCCAAGTCCTCAGGCACATCCAAGGTCCATGGCACTAATTATTATGCGGGTGATGCCTGTTTCATTCTTTGGTGGGCACCTCTGCCTAGGGTGGCTCATCCAATTCCTTGCCAGTACCAGAGGGCCTTTGCCAGTCAAGGCCATCTGGGACAGGGCATCCTCTTCCCACTTAGAAAAACAGAAACATAGTCAATAGCAACATAAGACCACAGTTCCATTTACTCTGCCCAGAGTTCCCTATCTGCCCCAGTGCCTACTGTTCATGTAGGGTTTTATACCCCCCCCCCACTCCCCATCCTACTGCTACCGACCTGAGCAACCACCAAACTCTTCACTATGTCCCAGCCATACTTGAAACCATTTATGGTCTTTGTACCCACCACTTCACTGGCAGATTGTTCCACATCTCCACCACCCTTTCTGTAAAATAGAACTTTCTCACAACTCTCTTAAACCTTCCCCTCACAAGTTTCCACTCATGACTCTATATTCATGCTAAATAGTTTCCCACATGTTTATTTTGTTTATTCTCTTCAGGAACTTGAAAGTCTGTATCATACTCCCCACCCAGTGTCCAGCAAGTATATGTTCAGTGCCTAGAAACAATCTTTGTAAGATCTGTGCTGTTGACCCTGAATCATATTGGTTATCATGTGTTGCACTATCTCCAGCCTGTCCCTGTCCTTCCTTGGATGTGGATGCCAGAACAGATCACAGTATTTCAGGTGCGGCCTCAACAGTGATCTATATAGAGGTACTAGTACCTCTGTTTTACTGATGTCAGTACCCCTTCTGATTCACCCATCATCCTATTAGCCTTTCTGTAGGCCTTGTTACACTAGCTTGATTGTTTGAGTCAGTCACCAATGATGACTCCCAGGTCCCTTTTCCTGTACTTTAGCATTCAGTTTAACCCCTCCTATCCAGTACTCTGTCCTGCATTTTTATTTCACTAGGTGTATAAATTTATATTATTTGGCACTGATTTTTAACTGCCAAACCTTAGACTACCTCTCTTGCCTTTGTAGGTCCCTCTGTATCTTCTTGATCTCTTTGTTACTATCTACTCTTCCATAGAGCTTCATGTCATCTACAGAGATACAACTTGCTCCAGATGTTCTCTCCAAAGTTGCTGATGAACATATTGAAGAGGACAAGAGCAAGGACAGATCCATGCAGCACATCACTCATGACCTCCCTCTCTTCTGACTTGACTCCATTTACCACCACCCTCTGCTGTCTCTCCCTCAGCCAGTTTCTTATCCATCTAACTATGTCTCTAGCAGCACCCAGGTCCTCCAGCTTCTTCAGCAATCTTCTGTGTCACCAAGTTGAAAGCCTTGTTAAAATTGAAGGAGAGTAAATCCATGGCATGACCCTTATGTGCTACTTTTGTTACCCAGTCAAAGAAAGACCCCCCTGCCACAACCCCATGTTGTTTACTATCCTGTAGATCATTGCTTTGTAGGTAGTTCACATAATGTCCTCTTTGATCAGTAACTCCATCAGTTTACTCAATACAGAGGTATGGCTGACAGGTCTGTAATTCCCCAGTACTCCTTGCCCCCCCCCCAACGTTGTGTAGCAGGACTACATCCAATATCCTCAGGTGTTTTGGAGATATGCCTGTCTGACTTGACCTACTGAATAGCACTACTAGGGCCTCAGCCAGTTCTGCAGCCAGTTCCTTGAGCACCCTTGGGTGTATCCCATCTGGCCCTGGGGCTTTATCTAACTTTAAGGCTTTAAGCCCCCTGTTGACCCTTTCTCTCGTAAATACTGGCTGGCTCATTTCAGGAATGCCATTGACAGCCACCTTGATGCCCCTTTCAGGCAGGGGCCCGCTATCTTCTGTTGTGAAGATGGAACAAAAGTAATCATTAAGGATGGCTGCTTTTTGTGTATTTTCCTCTAGCACCCTCCCCTTGTAGTCTAAGAATACCCACCTTCATCCTTTTTTTCCTCCTTAATACATATGAAAAATTGTTTTCCCCACCCTTCACCCCCTCTGCAATATGCAGCTCTGTGTCTTCTTTTGCCTCTCTGACTGACCTTTTTTGTTGCCTCAAGAATGGTCCCCTTGATTGTCCCCTCTCTTTTCTCTACATCTCTGATGCTGTCCTCCCTGGTTAGTTTGTCTTCAACTAGCTCCCTCATCCAGTTGAAGTCTGCTTTTCTAAAATCTAGTACTTCAGTTTTCGATCAAGGCATTATGGTCCTGAGGGATAGGCTGCACCAAATGGACTTATGGTCACTGGACCCCAGTGGCTTCCCTACCCCCACTCCACCTACCATCTCCAAGTTGGTGAGCACCAAATTGAGAGTGCCTGACTGTCTAGTGGGTTCCTTAACCAGCTATATCAGCAGGCAGTCCTGCAGTGTATGTAACAGGGTTTGAATTCTGGTGTACCTGGCTGCTGGAATGTCCCATTTGATATTCGGCCATTTCACATCACCCACCACCACCTCCCCCTTCTTCACTCCCCTTACCAGCTCTTCCCCAATCTCCTTTTTGTGCCTGATGGTGTCATATGGTGAACCCACAGCAACTCTTTTTTTTTCCCTTGGTTTCCCTGATCCTATTGACAGACATGCCCCCTTAATCAAAGCACGTGCCAAGAAAAAGACTCTCCCTTGGTTTACATCAACTGAAGTGAGCATTGCTCAACAGAGGCAAGCTCTGGAAGAAAGCATGTAAATCAAAGCTTCAGTCAGATTGGGCTGATTTTAGGACAGCCTGAAACCTCTGCACAAAGCTTGTCAGAAACACTATGGCTAACTACTTCCAGTCAACTCTGGACTCCTCCACCAAGGACCCTGTCAAATTCTGGCAAACCCTTAGAGATGCTCTAGGACATGCTTCATCAGGTTCTCTCCCTACCAAGATCTTATATGAAGGATCCCTCATTACCAAGAAGGCAGAAATCCTTGACTGCTTTAATAATCATTTTATTACTGTAGGTATGGCCTTTGACATTTCACCTGCGAATAACCTACTTACCCAGGTCTTATCACAAGGACCAGCAAACCCTTCCCCTGCCCACAGTACTCCTGTCATGGGTTTCTCCTTCCAACCAGTAACTTACAAGGAAGTGGATGACCTGCTCCTTCAGCTAGATGCCAGAAAAAGTGCAGGAGTGGACCTCATTGGCCCTTTTTTTCTAAAGCTCAGTCACCAAGTCCTGGCAGCTCCATTCACGCACCTCTTTAATATGTCCCTCAGCTTGGGTAAATTCCCTTCTGCCTGGAAGACTGCTCAAGTTTTACCACTCTTCAAATCGGGAGACCCCAGAGACCCAAATAACTACAGGCCAATCTCCTTACTCCCCATCCTATCAAAACTGCTGGAGAAATTAGTGAATTGTCAACTTAGAAACTACATTGATGCCTCAGATCTGCTAAATCCTGAGCAATAAGGCTTTAGGCTATGCCATAGCACAATCACAGCTCTGGCTAAAGTCACAAGCGGCTGGCAGATAGCCCTTTGATCAAAGAATCACATATGTACGGTATTCCCCGACGGCAAGGCTGCATACTGCTGGACTATGCATTGCTCTTAGTTACTCTCCACAACATTGGTCTGGATGCACCTTCCCTAAAATGGTTTTCTTGCTACCTGGCAGAGCAGATGCAGCAAGTAAAAGCAGTAGGAGATCTATCCACTCTAAAACAGATTAGCAGGGGCATACCTTAAGGCTCCATCTTGGGGCCCTTACTTTTCTACTTTATATCACCAGCATCGACCATGGAATCAAACTTTCTGGTATACAACTCTTTGCAGATGACACGGTCCTTTACACTGCCAGGCCTACTCCTGAAAGTGCCTGCTCGGACCTGCAAGCAGATTTCCTTATACTGCAACAAAACCTCCTGAGTCAAAAGCTCCTATTGAATGCCAAAAAGACCAAAGCTATATGCTGTTATCCCCATTGACCAAGTCCATAAACTCCCTTAAGCATGACAATATTCCCACTATCACCACCCTGCTTGGTGAGACACTTGACCATGTGACCAAGTTCAAGTACCTATGCATGTGGATTGGCAACAGACTTTCTTTTGCTGATCATATAGACGAGCTTTCAAAAAAACTTAGACAGAGGCTTGAACTATTTTTCAGAATCAAGCATCTGCTTCCCCAGGAGGCCAGAAAAAGCTTAGTTCAAACCACGTTTCTAGCGATCTTGAACTATGCAGACTTCCTGTATGACCAAGTCCCCAAAACTGCCCTATCTAAGCTTGACACACTTTATCATAGGGCCTTACATTTCATCTCAGGTGCAGCATATAATACCCATCACTGTGTACTCTATTCCATGGGAGGATGGACCTCACATGCATTTAGGAGGCAAAGGAATGCTATACTATGGAACTATAGATCTATATCCAAGATGCTGCCTTCCTACATTTTTGACTGTCTTCCCTCCTGCATCTTATGAAACTATGCCTTGAGAAGCCGTTCATACATCTCACTAGCTGTGCCTAAAGTATTTTCCCATTTTGGCAGAGCCTCCTTCAGCTATGTGCTGCCCCAGCTTTGGAACAATATCCAGAAATCCTTAAAATTGGTACATCCTATTGGTTTTGTGGAATTCAAGCCACTCTATTTGAGATACGTCTTGGAGCATTGTCAATGCCTCCCTGTTGCTGAACTGTAGCCACACATTGCTATTCTTACAGTCGACCCTATACACTTTCTATCCTCTCATTAGAATTACCCTAAGCCATGTTCCTGGATTCATCCTTGCTTTCTACTTGCTACTGAGCCACCAGCTTGCACTATCACTAGGATTAGCTCTGCTCTACTAGAGCTATCAGTGTCTAAAATCACTGGTTTGGCACATTGGTGCTGACTTGCTTCCACCTTTCTGCTGTACTGTTTACTGGGAAGAGGCTTCACCTTACTACTGGGCTTCATTGATTACCCTTGTACCTTGTTTTTATTGATATGTATTGTATTGCTATGCCCATTTGTGCTATATGTTCTATTGTGCTACTGTATTATTTATTCTGTACCTACTGGGCCCTTCTTGAAAATAAGCTTGCTCAATAGGAGTTTCACTGGCTAAATAAAGATAAAAATAAAGATTGATTGATGCTTGCTCCCTCTATCATGAACTTCCTGCCTCCAAACTACTGGTGCCACATGGGTACCCTGCTATATACTGCCTACACTCTGCCCACACCAGCTACTCTCAAGAGTGTGAAGCCAAGGTATCTTTTCCCTCTGCTGGGTACACTAGTAACAGCCACCTCCCCTTTCTGTAAGGATGGAGATGTTACAGAAGTACTCAGCAACAACCCTCAGGAATTGCTGCTGGGGCTACTACTATTCATCATCTTCACCAATGAACTGGAAGCTGGGATCTCCAGCAGACTTCTTAAGTTGCTCAGATTTGTAATTTCTGTTTTGGGCCTCACAGCCACTTACCATTATGTGGTGATAGTCCCTCTGGCAAAATTGCAGTTTTTAATACTGTCCTGTAAGAGAAGGAATGAATCATAACTCTGGTCAAACTACTGGCCAGTCATTCCCTTCCACTTTCCAGTCTTTCTGTTACACTCCCATGCTCAGATGTCTTGTACCATCTTACCAGGGAGAACATGGTGTGCCCCCATTGAATCCTATGGGGGAGGTTTTCAAAATGTTACCATGCATGTTTAAAGAGAAATGCAATTGCACACTCCCCAATAATACAAAGCATCATGGGAAGCATATGCAAATCCCCATGAAGGAATTTGGACTGGCTCTTAAGCAGAATTTCATGATGCCAAAAGGCCTCACAATGCAACCAGCAAAGGCTGAGAACAGCAGACACAGACACGTGCTTCATCCTTGTTAGGACTCAGCAATGTGCCATACCTGTAACTCAGCACAGAGGGAGGGAGGGAGGAGCCAGCCTTAGGAGGGTCTTATTTGTGAGTCATGGGGAGCCCATAGTAGAGAAGAACTACAAAAGACAAGAACCCCAGAACAAATGTCCTGAGGCAACGGGTACCCTGGAAGGGTCTTTGGCCATACAGCCAAATTTTAAAGAGAAACACAATTGCACATATCCCAATAATGCAAATCATCATGGGAAGCATATGTAAATCCATTTTAAGGAATTTGAACTTGCTCACTTTACACAGAATTGCATAGTGCTGAAAGGCTTCACAATGCAACCAGCAGAGATGGAGAACAGCAGACAGAGGCAAGTGTTTCATCCTTGTTAGGACTCATCAGTGTGCAATATCTGTAACTCAGCCCAGAGACAGGGAGGGAGCCAGCTGAGTTACACATATGGCTGGCTACCACCCAGACCTTTCTAACACTGATATTCCTGTAGCCACTGCCCCCCACAGTTGTTCCCTCCATGAGAGGGATCCAGGAGGGATGTGCTTTTGTCTGCAGCTGTCTGGATCCAGTGGGGGGGCAGCAGTCTCTGGTGTGTGTTCTGTGTGTCTCAGCCATCATGGAGATTGTGACTTATGTTTTTATCCCCGTATATCTCCTTCCTCCTCCACAGTTGTGAACACAACTGCCAAGTGGCCTTGCATATGTACATCATGCCCAGTGGTAGGAACAAGCTCCCTGGGCCACCCACAGTGGTCAGTGTGGAGACACAACCCTTTGCCAGCCTTCCCCAGGTGAGGCATGCAGCCACGTGGCAAATATCACAGCCTGACCTGCCTCCTGACATGGCAATCTGAGTCTGCTCCTGAACCCAGATGGGCTATATGGCATTACACTGCACACTGCGCCTGGGCCACTGGGTGGCGTAATTTCTTCCATTTTTATAGAGTAACCTTTATAATGAATAGGGATGGGTGAAACCATTAAAATATGTGTCACTTAGTCTTCATGGTGAAGTAAAAATCCTTAGCAAAAATTTGGCCTTCCTGAAGGGTAAGGTCCATGGGAAAGCAAAGCAAAGTTGACAATTGGTTAAGAGCCTCCTTTAGGAGGGTGGTGATTTGCTGGTGAAGGCTGCTACACAAAGTATAGTGGTCCTCCAAAAAAGTTAAAAAGTTAACCTTTCTCCCACCCTCTTAGCACCCCATATCTCACTCTTCCCCCAGTAGTCTCAATAATACATTTAAATAACTCTTTCCCCTGACCCTTTTAGTACCCAATCCTACCCTACTCCCCATATCCCAGTACTGAATTAATTAATGGTCTGCCTTCCCCCAGCCACGTGGGAGATGTACAGCCCTCTTCACACCACCTCAGCTGGCTGCCATCTGACAGAAACTACCATAGCAGTATACCAGGAGTATATGCTGTAGTGCAGCACTATCTAGCAGCACATCCCTGTCTGTCACATGCCAGTAACCAGCAGACAGTGTCACAGCATTTTGCAAGGCAATCAACAGAACAACAGGCTCTTTTGTTCTCATGCTGTTCTGTTAGTTATTTACTGCAGTGCCAGTGATGGCATCTGCCAATCTGACAAACAGTGGCAGAGAACATATCATGGGCTGGGACTGTGGTTGTTAGATGTCTCACAGAAAATCATTGTTATCATGTTTTTAAAAAAAGATGGGAAATTTTACATACATTATTGTCTGTAATGTGATAGTTCATGTGTCTGATAACCTCACTGAGCTTCATGTTCTTTATCGGCAGGCTTATTGTATATTTCACAAGAAGTGTTTTCTTAACATGTATGTCTATTTATTTATAAATCACTGCCTTAACTGCTTATTCCTTGGGAGGTGGGGGTGGCTGACAATTTGGCTAGTTGTCTTTGTTTTCCTTTGTATGGTTATTATTGTGTGCTTTTTTGGATGTGTGTTTGTTCTTGTAATGTGTGCAACATTTTACATAATAAAGTTTCCTTAATTAAAAAACCAAAATCACAAAAACTGCTATAACCATATACTGTATCACAATAGCAGTTTTCATGATTTTCAGTGAGATATCACAAAACTATTACTGTACAATAGCAATATCCCCTTCAGTTGGGTTAGATATGGTCGCATATGAAAATGGGCAGTTATGCTCACATGCTTGTTAGTATAAAATGAAATGGAATAAAATAAAATAAAAAATGAAATAGATTGTGGTTGGATGAGGTAGTGTGATGAGGGCTGCACTGTCTCCTCTCAGCGCATACATAGGGTGTCAGTGCACACAAGGAGGGAGGATGATAGGAGTTGTGGTGATATCTGGGTCGGTGGAAGGGGGTCATTAGTTCATTACTGCAATGTGAGGGGGTAGGGTGCAAAGTGAGTAGGGGAAGGGAGTTATTTAACTTTATAACTGTGAGGATGGTGGAAAGGTGGAGATGTGGTGCTAAGATGGTGAAAGGAAAGTTAATTTTTTTTTTACCTTTCTTTGTACACAGGTGCTTGCCTTTAGGGTCCACTGCAAATCTGGCAGTGATCCTAGGGTTACCACCTTTTAAGAAGCCCAAAGTGGGACATTTCTTACCAAAACAGGATTATTCGAGGGACAATATGTCATCTCGACCAATGCAACAGACATGTTTTCTCTAAATAATCACAATTAAGAATAAGTGTTTTAGTTTTTAGTTTTTCTTGTGTTTTTTACTATTTTAAGGTATTTTAGTTAAGGTATTAAAGTTTTTTGCAACATTTAGAGAAAATCAGAAAATATTTTTTCTACTATAATGTCAGGAGATTTAGTATTTTTCATGTTTTTCTGCAGGACACAGCTGCCCAAATCAGGACTGTCCTGCGAAAATAGGGACAGGTGGTAACCCTAAGTGATCCCTGTGGACAAACTAGCATAAATCTTCACTGGCAAAGGCACCTCACCACAGTTTGCAAAAGTTTTGTACAAAATTTGGTGCGTTACTAAATATGCCAGCTCTTCACTGACCTTAATGAGGGGGTGAAGTTTGCCATTTTGCCATATTTTCACCAGTGAAGTTTTACTTGGCAGCATCTCTAATTATGACCTTTTGTATTCTGTCATGTGGCCAGTTTTAAACTCACTTAACCACATCCCTGGTTGTACTCAGGATCATAGCAGCAGTTTATGAGCTAGCCTTTTGTGTGGTACAGTAGTAAATGTTTTACTGAAGTTCAGATATATAACATTCACCAATTTTCTCACATCTAGTTTACTGGCGGCATTTAAAATAAAGCAATGTTTGTTTGGCATGACATCCCCTTTACATAACCCATAGTTTGCTGCCGAGTTCACATTGTTTTTTTGAGTGTTAAACAGTACTATGTTTCATGATTGTTATGAGAAGCTTCCCTAGTATTGACATCAAGCTGCCAGGTCTATAACTATCATAATAACAGTAAGAATAATAAACATGTCATTCTTGCTAAAAGGGAAAGCTTTAGCATTGCCAGAAAGGTTGAGCCACAGAAGGGTGACAGGGTTCTTCCTCATGTCTGCTGCACACTCACACACTTATCTGCTGGAATCCAAAACAGCTGAAATCATACACCATAGGAATTTCATTCAACTGGCGATTAAGCAGTCCGATGCTTTAGCCCCCTGGTTTTGTGCTGTATCTTTTTTTTTTTTAATATTGGCACCTCATGGGCTATTTTCTAGTCATCAGGCACATATACAGTTCTAATTGATTGAGTAACTAAAATTGCCAGTGATATGGCCAGTTCCTTACTTAGCTTCTTTGAGATTTTTGGGTACAGTTCATCAGGCCCCATTTCCTTTTATTCATTTACTATGTATAGCATTGTTTCCACTTCTTCATATGTTACTTATACTGTATGGCCTTTAGTCCTTAATGACAAACTCACTACAATAATAAATAAGCATGCCCCTTTCATCAAAGTAAGGGTATGGAACAATTCCAACCCCTGGTTCACCTCGGATCTCAAGGCAGCCCTTATAGCTCGAGATAAGCTCTGGGCTAAAGCTAGACATTCCAAAGAATCTTCGGATTGGCAGGCCTTTAGAACAGCCAGGAATAACTGTGTGAAAAAAATTTGCTCTGCTAAAGCTAACTATTATATTTCTACTCTTGAACAAGCTAAAGGTAACCCTCATAAAATATGGAAGACTATCAAAGCTATAGAAGGATGGCCCATGGCCCCCTCTGTCCCAACAAAGATAGTTGCAAGTGGCAAGATTGTGGAAAACAAGTCCCTAATCCTGGAGGAACTTAACTCCCACTTTGCCACAGCTGGATTAGCTTTTGACTCGTCACCTTATGCTGGTGCTGCGGTGAGCCAGCATAGCCCTCCCCCTATATCTAGTCCTGCACCCAGCCCCTTCCAATTGCGCGAGATAACTTATAAAGAAGTAGAAGATTATCTTCTTAACTTAGACACCAAAAAAAAGCGCAGGGGACGATGGCTTGGAACCCTTTTTCCTAAGGTCAGGCTACACCCATCTCACTGCCCCACTTCCACATCTTCAATCTTTCCATTACATCTGCTACTGTGCCGTCCTGCCGGAAATCAGCACATATCCTCCCTCTATTTAAATCTGGTGACCCATGCGATGTAAACAACTATAGGCCTTTCTCCATATTGCCTATCCTTTCTAAAGTTCTCGAAAAACTGATCCATATTCAGTTAAAATCTCACTTGGAAACCTCCTC
Source organism: Neoceratodus forsteri (assembly GCA_016271365.2). Classification (NCBI taxonomy): domain Eukaryota; kingdom Metazoa; phylum Chordata; order Ceratodontiformes; family Ceratodontidae; genus Neoceratodus; species Neoceratodus forsteri. The sequence goes on along the minus strand of CM057459.1, from coordinate 1,277,010,409 downwards.
TCTCATTAACCCATCTCAATCTGGCTTCTGGGCTAATCATAGCACAATCACTGCACTAGCAAAAGTAACCAATGATTGGATCTCTGCTATAGATGCTAAGAAGGTAACTGGTGCAGTCTTTTGGACCTCAGCAAAGCTTTTGATACTGTTGATCACAAACTATTAGTCAATTGCCTTGCAAAGTTGGGTGCCACATGCCATACCACCCAGTGGTTCTCTAGCTACCTAACTGGAAGATCCCAAAAGTAAAGGCAGAAGGCTTTTTTCTGCTGCCTTACCAGTTGCAGAGGAGTCCCCAAGGATCCATCTTAGGCCCTATCTTGTTTTCTTTGTACATTAATGACTTAGATGCTAACATATCTCGTCCAATCTGCACTTTTGCGGATGATACTGTGTTGTATACTTTGGCTCATCGTTATCTGAAGTCAAGGGAGTGCTTCAAGTGGACTTCGCACGACGTGAGCATAATCTAATAAAGGCAAAGCTTCTGCTCAATGCTAAGAAGACCAAAGCGATGATATTCTCCTGCAGTGCTGTCACAGGCCCCCCCAATACCCTTGCCCAAGACTTCATTGTCACCACGCTAAACGAGCCTCTGGAAGTTGTAACCAAATTTAAATATCTGGGTATCTGGATCGACAATAAATTATCTTTCAATGACCACTTCGAAGATGTCTCAAGAAGGTTAAAAGCAAGGCTAGGTTTCTTCTACAGAAATAGGTCCCTTTTCCCCCTTAAAACTCGAAACAAGCTTGTATAGGCCACTTTTCTCCCCCTACTCGACTATGGTGATGTAATCTATTCCTCCACCACTCTTGCAAATCTAAGTAAACTGGATATCCTTTATCACCGTGCGTTATGGTTCATTACCAACTCCCCTTACTGTTCGCATCACTGTGACTTAAATGCAGCTGTTGGTTGGACATCCCTTACTACTAGACGCCTGCTACATGCTGGGCTATGGACTCTTAAACTGCTCCTGCAGAAATTGCCAAGCTATCTCTCTTCTCTTATTAGTATCTCACATAGTGCATACTCGTTAAGAAAATCTGACTTTATTATGCTTGACATACCAAGGACACGGACCTCCTTTGGTAAACGTGCTAGTGCATATGCCCTTCCCTCCATTTTGAACCAATTACAAGCCATACTGAAACTAGCTAGCACAGTTTCAATAAACTTCTACAAATCGCTAAGTTCAGCCAAAATAAAAGACACCTGTAACTGTCATTAAGTCTCTTCCTTCCCCATGTGTGCCATATTTATCCACTGGTAAGGTATAATTGCTTTGTCATATTAACTGCTTTCCCTTCCCCTTCTACTCCTGGCTTTATCTATGCTTAAGCTCTACTGCTACTCTGTCAAATCACTCCTCCCCCCCATATCAGTTGTAGTCTGTTGTTTGTTCTAGCTGCCAAAATATATGTATTGCACACACCAGTCATCATGTTTCATTTATCAGTATGCAACCTGTAAGTCGCTTCCCTGTGTCATATTAATGTTTACCACCTGCGGTCACCCTATGTGGTACCCTTGTATGTATATCCAGCCTGTATCATGTAACGTGCATTTCATGTGTATACTGTTATTACCTATCTATGTTTGTATTTTAAGTGTTTATGTCACAGGACCTCCTTGTGAATGAGCTTGCTCAATGGAGTTTTCCTGCAATAAACTTGAACTTGAACTAGTGTATCTTTCTTCTCTACACTGAATAGAATTTCACTGTTAGATATCAAACCATTTTGTCTATCCTTACTTACAGGACATACTTATTCAGGCATTCTGCCATATGCCTATCTTGTGCAGTCATGGGACTTTTTTCCTGATCTTTTAGTGGAGCACCAGTTCTTTCTGTACCCGGGCCACTGTGCGGGTGCTGGATGTTATTCACAGTTACCACTTCTGTCTTGCATCAGTGGGAGCTAAAAACAAGATTCCGGGCCCTGTGCTCAGTACACTTCTCAGATGGGGGTTCATTTCAGGAAGAGTAGAAAAGTAGTGGGGTGCCTCCACCCAGAGAAAGATAAATGGGCCAGGTCAAGTGTGCAACACCGCCACTAGAGATGCAGTACCGACCCACCTCCATCCAGGTTACAGGCATCACCTTAGTACCAACACATACATTTGGCAAAAACACAATTCAGTACACTACTAATAATATGATCACTAATAATATGCTTATGCACCAAAAGTAATGAAAATAACAACAGGACTTTATTATCAGCAATGGGTCCTGTAAAGGCAAAGGGGTATTACTGAATTAGTAGCAATTATGATTTTCAACACTGCGGCCTCCACATATGTAATCATTCCTGCACCCACACACAGGTTCTCTTGGCCAACTGTGCTGTTATTCCCCACTATCCACAGTAGCAGTAATTCCATATAAACAATCCCCACAAAAAAAATTTATGTTAAGGAATATTTTAAAGTACTCTAAAAAGTTAAATAACCTCAGCACAAAAGCACTGAGGAGAGGGTTACCTGAAAAGGGCATTAACAATTTGACATTTAGATTACTTTTCTATTTTGAGCTCCACCATGACACAAACCAGTAAGACCAAACTGTGACTAGTTCATTCTTCACCTGGGCTGTTACAGATGAGGCACACTGATGAGTCCTGCGCGTATGATGAAACATGTGTCCGTGGCTTCTGTTTTTAGTCTTTGCAAAGTACACGAGAGGTCATTTGACACCATGTACTTTTGCTGGAAGTGGAACCAGTCTAAACTCTTTCATAGTGATTTGCATATAATTCCCTTGCTGCCTTGCACTGTGGAGGATATGTGTACTTTTACATTTTAAAGTACTGCTGTCTACAACAGTTGCTGTGTACCCTGGCTAAACTAACAGTTGCAGGCCTAATGTGGCGCCCAAGATCTTGCATTGGTGCACTTTAAGATTATACATGCACCAGCCTCACCTGACTGACTTTTTGCTACCAATATAAAACAAGGTGAACTATATTCCAAATGAGTGCTTTAAGGGTGTTCTTTGTGACCCTCAGACTTTGATTGGCTGGTCATGAGGTCAAGGGTAATCAAAATGGCAACTTCTATGTCACTGCACAGGCACTTAGTGGCAGAGCTAGTTATTTCAAACTGATTTCTGCCTAACACATGGGCAATCTAGTTATTGTTCTTATCCATGTTGGCATTGGCATCAGATGTGTCAGCAGTGGTTCAGTTGGATGTCCAGGAAGTTCTGTTTGAGTGCAGGGAGGCTCCTTTTGTCAGTGGTGTGGAGCAATGGATTACTATTGGTTCCACGCTCTGTTTCAATACTTGGTCTCCAACACAAGCCCCAGTCGAAGAATGCAGGCAGTACTGGTGTGACAACTCTGAACCTCTGGGGGCTCAAATGATAAGCCCCACCTTGAAGTGGGATTACACTTTATTTTATTTATTATTATTTATTTTTTGTTGACCGGGTAAGTGCACTAGACAAATCCTACCTATTTTCAGGCACGACCCGGGGGAGGAGGATACAGATGAATGCCAACTGACCTTGAACCAGATTAAGCTGTTGGTGTTATTTTTAGTGAATGAGGGAAATTTGGTCAGGACACCGGGGAAATTCCCCTATTCATCAGAGGGGGATCCTCTGTCCAAGATGGTGGACACACCCTTGCCTTCTGAGGAGGGAGCTATGGAGGTGGGAGATTTGGTCTCTGCTCCTACCTCTGACCGAATGGAGACCACGATGGCAACAACTGATGTTTTGCCTGTTGATGTTCCTACTACAACTTTAAGTTCTGCTGCTCATACTAAGGCTGCTATACCTAGCCCTCTGCTTGCTTCTTATGGAACTGACTTGCTGACTTGCGTGCCTACAATTGACTTGCCGGAGGATTTTACTTCATCTGATTCTGAAAATCACTGTTTGACAGCACAAGAGATCTGGGAGCGTTTTGCAAAGGCGGAGCGCAGTTTTGCTAGTGCAAAACTGAAAATGCATAGAGGTATGCAACGCCTGAGAACCGACAGCACAGATGCATCTTCCACTGGGGTGGAAGCTCTTGAAGATTTACCTGACTTGTCTCCTTTCCTGCCTGTTGCTGTGACAGGCTCTGACTCGACCTGTGTGTCGGTAGCTGAAGCCCTACTGCCTGCTCCCCTGCCGCCTGCAGTACAAACGGATTTGGTTTCTTTCTCAGAACCTGCTTCCATTACATCGCAGGGTTCCCCACATGGACAAGACTTCTCTACAGTAAATGCTCCCCTGCCACCTGCAGTTCAAATGGATTCAGTTTCCTTTTCACTACCTGCTTCTATTAAATTGCAGAGCTCCCTACATGTACAAGAAACATCTACTGTCAATATTAATAAAGTGCCTACCTGGACTGTTGAATCGGTGCTGAGAGGTGCTGGCTGGGTTCAGGGTACTGTCCCAGGAAGTTGGAAGTCGGGTCCATCTCCAATACGGTCCCCCCGCCCTGAAGATTTTCCAGAGCTACAGAGCACTTTAGGCACTTCAAAAGTCACTACTGACCCCTTGTGTCTCCCTCATGAACTGGAGCTTACACAGAACCACGTTGGATTATCTGAAGGGGTTCTCATTTGAGCTCCTTTTCTACTATTTCTATAGAGCTCCGGCTCCCCTACCACATAGCCCCCAAAAAATATCAGGACCAAGCTGTTCATATTCTTCATTTTTAAAATTTCCAATCCAGGCTGCTAAGAGACACAACGCTGTTCGCTTTGCATACCTGGTGGGGTTACCTGAGCCATTTGATCGTGGGTCTTATGTGGCACATACACTTCTAAAGGACTTTTAAAAATTCTTTTTCCATGAAATATATGCTAATTCATATCTCTGGTGAAACCACGTTTGACATTAGTTTCCAAACATCTAGGGATTGGGCGTTTTGGTCAAAGTATAATTCTCTGCGGACTACTGCATTATGGACCCCATTTCAGGCTATTCCTCTTTCTAAATCTACTTTTAAGATGATCACTATTCTGTTTCGAAATGAGGGAGTTGAGGTGGAGGATGTTGTGCATTGGCTGAAATGGCGTTGTGACATCCAGGGACAGCCTGAAGCCATTTTGGATACCGAGAACATTTGGACTGGGGGCTAGAAGTTTAAAGTCTTGTTACGATCTAATGATTCTGGGGTTGTACATCTGCCTAACTCTTTTTTTCATAGGCCGAGATAGGGGGGTCTTGTTCTACCCGGGTCAGCCAAAGGCTTGGTATCAGTGTGGTGACCCTGCACATCTTAGTAATGTATGTGATAAAATGAAATGCAACGTCTGTGGGGAATTGGGCCACATAGGGGCACACTGTTTGAGTGAATGTAGATGTAACCTATGTGACGAACAGGGGCACACCTTTCAGAATTGTAAATGGGCTGCACATAACCAGGAATTTCATGATGGTGGAGTGGACCAGCGCTTTATTATTACACAGGCGCAGAAGGCCCATCTCCGGACCACCTTGGCTGTACCTTCCCCTAAGGCAGCCCAGCCCTTACTGCAGGCTTCAGTGCCTGTTGTATCCTCTGAGGTCGTACCTCAGATAGTTTCCTTCACGGATGACCCCTTGCTTGAAATTTCTCCTGTCCCTGATCCTGCCCAGTCTAATTTTCCTGTTCAGGACTCGGTCCCAGGTCCAAGTACTATGCCCTCTCCCACCCGAGTGCTTACAAGTTTCATATATAGAAGGTCACTGAGAAATAACCCTCGGGTTGCATCATCTCCTGTGAGTGGTCCAGAACCCCCCCAGTGCCCTTATCTAATTCTTTTGAACTTCTCCAACCCCTTTCTGATGATGCTGGAGGTGAGTCAGACTCTTACTCCATAGCTTCTTCTCTCCCTTACGGTACCACTGACTCTGAGTTGCAACTTGGTACTGACCTTTCTCAGAAGCAAAAGGCCAGAGTAAAACTTAAAGGGAAGAAGGTGGTTGGGAAAAGGAAATTGTAAAATGTATTTTTTGTCTGTTTTCCTTTTTTTTGGTGCTATGTTTCACTTTGTTTGCCATACTATTGATGTAAATAGTATGAAGCATATGGCTAAAAGGAGATTGATTTTTTCCTTTCTATGGCTTTTGTCTTTGGGTTTAATTTTATTACAGGATACAAGACTTCATACTACACATGAGATCTGACAAGCACAACAGGACTGGTTACTGGGTCCTTCTTTTGGGTCAATTGGTCAGGACTCTTGTTCGGGACTGAGAATTTTAATTAATATCCCAGACTTCCATTTGCTAAAATTGTTTGATGCAGCCCCCTGGTAGGGTGCTTATTATAGATTTTGTCATTGGGTCCTGTCCCTACCTGGTGATAAACATTTATGCCCCTCAAATCAAAACTGAACGCATAGCTTTATTTACTTTGCTTCGTCCTTATTTACACACTTCCTTTCACGTATTGTTTGCTGGTGACTTTAATTGTGGCCTGAGTCTTCAAGATAAGAGCTCCTTTGCTGCTACGAAGAAACTGTTTTGTGATTTCCATGAATTGGGTAAATTGGTTCGAGTCGCACACTTAACGGACTCCTATCTCTCCTTTACTACACAACAGACCCCTACCTTCCAAAAGGATAAACTAGCCACACGTATTGATTATGTGTTTTCCTCTGCTTCAGTACCAATTATTTCTGCCAAAGTTCAAGCGGTTGAGTTTTCTGATCATAAGCTGCTTTCTGTTGGTTTTGGTTCTGTTATCTCTTCCCATAAAGGTCCAGGTATTTGGAAATTCAACAAATCTTTGTTGCAGATTCCGATGTTTATGCAGTCCCTTCTGTCCTTCATACAAGCCCGTAAATCTGTTTTTATTTGTTATGAAGATCCTGTTCAGTGGTGGTAAGACACGAAACATGATCTGGTCACTTTTTAAAAAACTTACAGTCGTTTAAAATGTAGGAGGGAATACCTAGACTATTTGCAGAAGAGGGTACATTTTCAGTCATTATTAACCATAGTGTACACGACGGGGCAAGTCCTTACTCAACAAATAAAAGTCCTCCAGAATGATATGTTGACTTTCCAATTACGGCAATCACAACAACTTTTTTACCAACATAAATTCTGTACTGTTGGAACACGTGATGTTATTTGTCCTTTTGAATCTAATTCCCGTCAGACCGCCCAAAAAAATATGACATGTCTTCTAAATTCAGAAGGGACCTTATGTTCCTCACAAATTGAGATTTGTCATATTGTAACAAAGTATACTACAGCCCTTTTTTCTCCCCTCCCTGCTGTGGCTGGTAACAGTGCGACTTTGTATAGAGGCCTTGATATCCCAGCTCCCCCACAGCTATGTCAGGACCAGGCTTGTTCTCCTATCACGGAGCAGGATTTGACATTGGCTATTTCTTCATTACCTGTACAGAGAACTCCTGGTCCGGATGGTCTCCCTGCTGGCTTATATAAGGTGCTGGGTGACCATTTGGCCCCAGAACTTACATCTGTGTTTAATTCTCTGTTAACATGTGAATCTCTCCCTTTGGAATTTACTAAGGGTACTTTGATTTACATTTATAAACAGGTGATATCCATTCTCTAGAGAACTGGCGACCTTTATGTATGTTGAACACCGACTTTAAGCTCTTAACAAAAATTATTGTGAAGCTTTTGGTGAGGATAGCGGAGGTGGTTTTGCATCCTGCCCAATCCTGTTCTGTGCCTCAAAGGAGAATTTCTGATCATTTGATCCTCTTACAAGAATTATTTTCTCATGGCTATGCAGGTCTGGCTTCAGGACTTGTTGTCTCCATAGTTCAGAAGGCTGCTTTTGATTCGGTTAGGCATGATTTTTTATGGGAAGCACTTCGTTTTCTGCATGTACCTGATGTTATGGTACGCTGAATTTGTGCTTTCTATTGAACGGCTACTGTTGTGCCTGTAGTGAATGGTTGGATAGGACCCATGATCCCCATAAAAAGGGGGGTACATCAGGGCTGTCCTTTAAGCCCGTTGTTTTATGTAATTTTTCTTGATGTTTTGCTCCGTCGGTTGAATACTAATTCTCAGATTCGGGCTATTTCTAGTTGTGCCTTATGCTTGCCTTATAAGGCGATCGCATATGCAGATGATGTTTGTTTTCTTGTAGCTGATGCAGCCTCAGTGGTTCATTCTCTCCATGAGCGCTGTATTTTTGGAAACTTGTCTGGTGCTGTTTTAAATTACACGAAAAGTCTGGTTATTCGGGTTGGTTCAGTAACCTCCCTCTTGGACCGTATTGGCCCGTTATGTTTAGTTGAGGGCCCTATTCGCATTTCGGGAATTTTTTTGGGACACAGGACTCAGATTTTTTTTAACTGGAATGTTAAACTGCAACAAGGTAAACTTCAGGTGGCCTCCTGGAACTGGGGGCAGATAGGGAAAAAGAAACGTGTTTTCTTAATTAAAAACTATCTGATCTCTACTTTCCTTTTTCTGAATTATGTATTCCCTATTCCATGACAGCTGGAAACTGCTGTCTTTAGCCTATTTTTTCAGGCTCTTTGGGGTAGTAGGTTAAACCTGATAAAGCGAAATATCACTTATTAACCTATTCCTGAGGGTGGCGTTTGTATGGTTAACCCTTTGTTATTTTTTTCTTGTATTTTTTTCACTGCAAACCTTAGGCCTTTGTTGATTCATGCCCAAACAGGGGTGGGAACCTTGGTTTTATGACTCTTGTAGGATTTGGTTTCATCAATGGGAAACTAATTCCTTAACTGTGTTAAGACAAACTGTTGGTATACCAACTTATGTAAACATACGGTTTTACATCTCAAACAATGGAAGGTGTCTGTTCAGATGTTATTAAACCATTCACATAAAGTTTTATATAAGAAATTACTCTTGAGGGTTTGTGCTGTATCAGTACCCTTTGGTAAGTGTCCTGGTCAACACCTCTCTTCCCTTTTGTTATTGTGGAGATGTAATAGGGTTCCAGCCAAAATGTGGGATTTTCATTGGCTTTCATGCCATGAAAAGATTAATGTAAAATCAAATTGTAAACATAAGCAGTCCCAAGATAGAATGTGTTCTCACTTATTATGTGTTACAGAACTTGAAACTATCCCTCATTTATTTTTTGACTGTTCCTTTATCAAAAATTGGTGGTCCTTTTTGGCACAGGTATGGGATACCCCCTTGCTTCAGTCGGTTACTTATTTGAATCTTGTATACGGGGTTTTTTCTCCCCAGTGGTCAAAATGGCACCAGGATACTTTGAACCTTGTTTTTGTCTGCATTAAATGGAATATTTGGATGGTGCGTTGCATGTTTTCTTTACAGCAAAAGGACTGCTCCTATTGGGAGCTCAAAAAAAAGATTGTACAAGATTTAACTCATTCAGGCCTAGAGACGTCTGTAGGCAGCGTCTGAAAGCATAGCCACTCAGGACAATAATGCCTGTAGACGTACTCAACTGACTTTCACTCAGACCTAGAAACGTCTGAGGAAGTCAGCAGTTTTTACCTAACTATTAAACAAACCGAATTGCTTAGACTTGAATGCATATCACCGTTAGAAAGGTAATTTTCCTCTGAACAATTTTGCTGCAGATACTTTGTGTCTATCTTGTATACTTTAGGAGTTATTCATATTTGTTTAAGGTATGGTGTGCATGGCTAACATTTGTCTCTCAAGTCTCACCTAAGCACATTGAAAAAAATCAGAAAAAAATCAGTTGTTTGGTATTTCAACTAGTATAAAATAAAAATTAAATTGATTACAACTGATTGCATAGCACCATTGGAAAGGTAACGTTGTGCTGAACAACTTTGCCTCTCATACTTTGTGTGTAGCACTTACGGTTCAAGAGGTAGTCACATTTGTTTGTGGCATGCTGATTATAGCTTGATTTTGCTTAGAAAGGCCCAGGATGCAGTGCTAAGAGTATACAGGGCACAAGTGGTAGAAGTTTCAAAGAGCTCTTGTGGTGTAAATGAGTTAAAAGAAATTTATGAGCATGAACGTACTCTATACTCAGATATGACACTTTTGGAACTTTGGAAAGCTCTTCCTTGGATCAGTGACTCTGATTTTGCAGTTACCTGAATGACTGTATAATACTTTTCCTGTTTTTCCTTTTTTTTTGTATTATGCTTTGCGTACTATTGTACGATTTTTGTCTCAATAAAACTTTCCCCTACTCTTTTCGATAAGTGCCATGGGATCTTTAACATCCACCTGAACTACCACCAATCCAGGCAGATGGGACCTCAGTCTAATGTCTCATCCAAAATACGGCACCTCAGAAGTGCAGCACCCCTCTCATGCTGCACTACAGTGTCAGTACTGGGATATTAACCCAAGTGCCAGATGTGGGAACTGAACCCACAGCCCTCTGATCTCCCGGCCTCAGAGGTGAGTGTGCTACATACTGAGCCACTGACACTGAATACACTTGTTTTTCCTCCTGCTTCTTCTTCTTCTTCTTCCCCTTCTCCTTCTCCTTCTTCACTTCATCTCAAGTTCTATCTGTTCCCTACATCCTTGCTTTGCCTTTTTGAGTCTGCATTTTTTGAACCTGAGTTTGTCTCTGTGTTTCTGTCCATTTTCACTAGTTTCTTGCAAGTTAATTTCATGTGTGCCCTTTTTCTATCTGCCTGATTGCTTCCAGAACCTCAGTAACCATCCAAATCAATCTATATTGCTTATAGTTTAACTTTTATTTCTGTGGGATACATTCCTGCTTTAAGCAGCCTGTATGTTTTTAGGTTTGCCCCATTGTTGCTGAATGCTGATTCTCATGAGGTTGACTTTCCAAGGTACCTGTACTGTGAGTTCCCTTATCTTTTCAAAATATGTCTTGTGCTGAAGAATAGTATATGTCACTCCTCAATGTTTGTCCCTGCTTCTTCTAGTGGCGAATCTGATGATGGTATGGCCACTGTTTCCTTGTATGTATGCCTGTACTGTATGCATGTATTTGTTCATTTGTTTATTGAAAGTGTTTAACCAGGAAAGGACTACCTGAGCCAAAGCAGCTCATTTCCACAGGCATCCTGGTTGGGGGGAGACAAGGGAGAAAATTGTACAGTACTACGAATACAATGACAATGTCACTCCAGAAATATGAGTAGGTATGGAACAGCAGTAAATATACTTCTACACAAGTACAAGCTACAGTACAAAAACATTTACAATAATCAGTGCAGCTCCAAATAAGGTGATTATGGAGATTCAGACAGGTGCAAGCAAGGTACACATGATCCCAAGGAACAATGTAATATATATAATTTACAATATTCTGTATGGGTCCAGGGGCAACATAGGAGATTATGAGGAAGAGCAGGTCAGCCAGTTTCTGCTTCTCTGACAAGGTCTTTCTTGTTGGTAAGGATTAGTCTCAGCATCACTTGATCTCTGGTGGTCTCTGACACACTGTACCAGGTAACAATCCTCAAAAAGATCCAAAAGTTGCCTACTGCACTTTGACTTCTGTTTTCCTTCCTCCCAGTTAATATGTAGGTAGTTTAAGTTTCCAGAGAAATTTACAGCTCTTAACCTTGGTTGTTGCTTTCTAGACCATATCCTGAAGGTCATGGTACCAGTTCTCTTTCTGGTCAGGTGGTCCATTTCAATAGTGACTGTGCTGCTTCCTTCATTAGACACTCTGAGCCAGAGCAACTCAGTCTCATTGGCTTCAAGGTCTTGTGTTTCTATTAGAATCAGGTCTCTTTATTATGTAACCTTCTTTGATTTCATAATTTGTTACAACATACAATGTTACATATTTATGAATAAGTGGTCATTTGTATTTTTTTGATTTCTACATAGTTCATAAATTTAATGTATATTTAATGTATATCACACTAGACTAGATCAGTAAAAAAGTAAACAAACAGCATATAATTTATTTTCTTGCTATGCAGTGCCCGTGCTTTACCCTTTTATTTAAAATAGTCCTTGTTTTTTGTTTGGACTGCCCTACCCACTGCACAGACTAGATGGGACGTCAACTGAGGTGTGATAGGTCTGATTTCTCCTATAACTGTTTAAGCAATTAGAAATACAGAAAGGAGAGAAAGAGGGTATTGAGGCCCCAGTTTCAGGCAGTGGAATCCTTTTTCTGTCCAATGCCCTTTTGTTTCACCCTGTTCTGGCCAGGCAGGATTTCTTGTGCATATTTCCTGTCCTATTCCTTCTGTTGCCCGAAACATACTGGAAGTTATATAATGTATTCAGAAACAGTAAAGCAGTAACTAGATACATGGTGCCATCTTTTGGTAAAAGAAAAACAGTATAGCAAAATTATAGCAGAATTACTGGCACATTCTAGAATTTTTATAGTAATTGAGATTCAGACAGGATGTACCACACTTCTAGTCAAGTTAGCACATTTTTAAAGTGTTTGCCTGCTACTTATATATTTAGAGTAACAAGGCAGTTTTGATATTATTGAATAACGCTGATTGTATAAAATGTATTATCTGTTACATTCAATGCCACAGAACTATTGTGTACATTCTAATACTTTCTGTGAAGATTGATTTTCTGTGGAGCCTTCGGGAATTGGGGAGGTGGGATTTTTCCTCTAAAGGTATCCCTGCTGATTGGGACTTGAGTCAGTTGGTGTCTGGTCACTGCAGAGGAAATATTACTTGCTGAAGGCACTGAAAGATGGAGCTTGCACGGTTTGATTTACATTCTAATAAGGTGAAACTAAATGGAACCCACTAGATTTGTCTATGGATTTGATGATACATATACATAATCATAATTCTGTATGAAACAGGCAAGTTAAATTAAATTCCATTTAGCTAGTTATACTTGCATGTAACGACATCTGTAATAATGAGGCACAGATTGAAACATAGAAACATAGTAGTTGCCGGCAAGGACCTCTTGGCCTATCTAATCTGCCCTTTTTTACCTACCTACAGTGCCACTGCAGACCCAGCTTGGACCCTGGTTTGACCCCCCCACCTTGCCTTACTTCTAAGAATCCTTTGTGTCTATCCCATACTTTCTTGAATCCTGTAACCATTTTGGACCCCACCACCTCCGCTGGAGGGATGTACCAAGTATCCACCACCCTTTCTGTGAAGAAGTACTTCCTCACATTTCCTCTCAGATTCCCTCTCCTCCAGCTTTATAGTATGACTCCTTGTTCTCAAGCATAATTTTCTCTGGAAAATGCTCCCTTCCTGTACCTTGTTTATACCTGCGAGGTATTTGAATGTTTTTATCATATTCCCCTTCCCCTATCTTCTTTCTAGGGAGTACATATTTAATTCCTTGAACCTCTCTTCATAGGGCTTTTGATACAGATTAAAGATCATGTGCAATGACATTTTCAGAAATTAAACTGGCAACACCATTCAATAAATATCATAGATACATAGATACATAGACAGTGTCGGCAGATAAGGGCCTATGGCCCACCCAGTCTGCCCATTTGAGCTTGTAAGTTCAGTTTATGTTTTCCTAGAAGTCTGTTGCCCCTTACTCCTGACCTCCAGAATTCCTTTATGTCTATCCCATGCATTCTTAACTCCCGTGATTGTTTCAGCCCCCACCGCTTCCTGTGGCAGGGTGTTCCACTTGTCCACCCATTCTGTGAAGAAATTCTTCCTCACATTTCCTCCGAATCATCCTCCCTCCAACTTCATCCCATGCCCTCTAGTCCTGGAACATCTTTTTCGCTTAAAAATATTCCTGCACCCTGTTCCTCCCTGTAAGATACTTGCATGTCTCTATCATATCACCTCTCTCCCTCCCTCCTCTCCTCCAGGGATTACATGTTCAGTTCCTTCAACCTGTCTTCATAGGACTTGTGATGCAATCCATAGCCATCTTTGTTGCCCTCTTCTAGACCTTCTCTACCCTGTTCTGTGTCCTTCCATGTAGGTAAGGTCTCAGAACTGTACACTGTACTCCAGGTGGGGCCTCACTAGTGTCTTGTATAGTGGAATTATGACTCCTTTTCCTGCTGGTGATGCCCTGCCTATGTATCCCAGCATCCTATTTGCTTTACCTGCTGCCTTGTCACACTGTTTCCCTACCTTGAGGTCATCAGAGATGATAACCCCAAGATCCCTTTCCTGCTTGGTGCGTGCTATATCCTCACCTCCCAACTGATATGTTGTGCCAGAGTTTTTGTGCCCCATATGCATGTATCTTGCACTTCTTTGCATTGAATTTCAACTGCCAAATCCCTGACCATTCTTCAAGTTTCTTCAGGGCCCTTCTCATTCTGTCTACACCCTTTATAGAAACCATATCTGCTTGCTTTTTTATATGAAAATTGTCCATTTAAATGCATTTGCTGTGTGCTGTGCTTCACCCAGATTGCTAGTTGCTGAGGCTTGCTGATCCCTGTAGTAACCAACACACCTCTGCCCTGTTGATGTGATTCGTGGTGTTATTCTTTCACATATAAAGAAGTCAAGGAGACTGTCATTGGAGAGGTTTGTAAAGACACCCTTTTATGCCGCTGCTTTTTTCAAGAAACTGAAAGCCAGTCAGTTGAGTTGATTGTGGTTTCATCACGTTCCATGCCAGTAATGGCCCAAAAATGGTTAACATTATGCAGACTCCTAAATCTGTCTGTTGTGGTGAAATGCATGAGTACTGTTGTCATGTTAAAGACTGTTGTACTTATTCACACCTGGCATTTGATGGAGGAGATTGCTCAGGATGACACTGAAACAGTTATCCCATTCCCAAGACTGTCTATGAATGGGATGGGAGAGGGAAGGCTGTTTTGAAACCTGAAAGAGTTTCTATATACCAGGTTCTCCTAGACATGTTGTTACTTGACCTAGATTCAGGCACAGCTAGTCTTTACTACACGTTAAAATTATCGCCTTACCAGGGCTAACACATCCATCCCTAGTAGAAATTAACACAGTTGAGATCCCTATTAAAACTTTCTTCTAAAGCAGCCAGTGACCAACAGCAATGTAGTTCCCAACATTACAATGCAAGTAATAACAGTACTGCTTCATAACAGGCACAGTATAATAGCATCACAAATGACATCAGCAGTCTGGAGGCATGCTGACTCAGCATCCAGCAACCTTGAAGAAATGCACCACACCAAAAAGGCACTAAATAGTATGACATTGTAAATTTTTTTGCTTCAAAACCTAGCACACCCATAGGTTTTTTGTAGCAATGCTTATTGGTGTTGCTTGCTTTAGTTTTGAAAACCACTGACTATGATCTTTAAAGAGGTCGGACTGTGCTTTTAGTTTCTGATGTACAATGCTAGCCCTCCTCCTCCTCCTTTGTTGCCTACATGTTCTTTCTATATTATTAGTAGTTGTCTGTCTCCATCCCCCTCTAGATGATGACTTATCCCACCATACTTTTTTATTTCTCTGTTGTGATCAGCATCTCCAGTTAACTGAATTTGTTCCTTTGTCTTTGCGCATTAGTATGAATACACTTCAGAGTTGCTGTCTAGCCTCCTATTCATGTTTTTGTGTTTTGCAGCTTTAAATGTTAAATCATTCATTTGCAAATTGTTTCTGCATTGGTTTATCTAGACATATCTTTTCCACTAAATCCTATTTCTCTTTCAGCTTCTATAGCCTTCTCCTGTATCCTCCCCTACCCATAATTTAAGTCTTTGTAATGATTAAGGTGATTCAGTTCCCAAGTGTGCTTGCTCCTAGAAACATAGAAGCATAGAAACTGACAGCAGATAAGGACCGCTAGACCGATCCAGTCTGCCCATTTTCCCTATTGACTGCAAAAGCCACAGACCCTACTTGATCTCCGGCTTTACCTTCTAGTTCTGATCGCTAGGGTTCCCCAGCATGGCCACACACTTGATCTGGTGTTCCAGCTAGGTCTTGAAGTCGATAACCTCAAGATTGATCAGGTCACTTGGTCTGATCATTGTACCATGGATTTCACATTTGGGGCTCCCCCTGGTAGACCCCCCATGGAGATGGTCAGCTATCACCCTTTAAGGGGTGTGCACCCTAAGGAACTGTTGGTGCTAGCTGACCTGTCTCGGGTTGACTTGGCATGTGCTATCAGTTTTGGAAAGGTGGTGTCCACCTATAATAGGGTGGTCTCCAAAGCTCTCAATGCTCTCGCACCAGTTCATATACAACCCAAATCCTCTCACTTGAGGTCCCCTTGGTTTGATGGGGACCTCAATGTGATGAAGATCAAGGGTCAGAGGTTGGAGCATTGCTGGCAGAGGACCTGGCTAGAGGCCAACAGGCTGGCCCTGCATGACCACTATGTTGATTACCAGGGAGCAATTTCCCATAAGAAGGCAGAATTTCTGCCCAGGGAAATTGCTGCAGGAAAAAACAGACCATCTCAGCTATTTTGGATTATAGACAGGCTTCTTCATCCGGCCTGCCTGTAGGCAAAAAAAGTGTTAACATCCACATTGTGTGAGGAGTTTGCTCTGTTTTTCTCCAACAGAGTGTCAACCATCTGGTTGGGGATCCTGCTAGGGAGTCGTTTGCCTTGCAGCAGTCAGGTTGGGGGTTTCAGAAGTACTCCACCTGGCTGGGAGGAAATGTAGGCCAGTGGAGGTGTCTGAAGTGTCTAAGGTGATCTTAGAGCTAAAGCACACTTTTTGTGAACTGGTCTCAGCCCCAACATGTTTCTTAATGGGATGTGTTGAGGCTGTTGGTCCAATGTTCACTAGGATGGCCAGGTGTTCCATGGCAGAGGGGGTCCTCCCAGTAACTTTGAAAGAAGCACTGGTGAAGCCCCTTCTAAAGAAACCTTCCCTTGACCCTGATGTACTGGAGAATTACTGCCCTATCTCCAACCTGCCCTTTTTGGGCAAGGTTGTTGAGAAGTTCGTGGCACAATAGCTTGAGGATCACCGGGTGTCCTCAGGCATCTATGCACCATTTCAGTTGGGTTTTTGGGCTAGATATACTACAAAAACTGCTCTAGAGAAGGTGCATAATGATCTGCTCAAGGCTAGAGATATAGGAGACAGGTCAGTTCTTGTTCTCCTTGATCTCTCCTCAGCCTTTGTCACTGTGGACCATGTTGTGCTTTTTGATCAGCTCTGTGAGTTTTGTGGACTCGCTGGTACTGTCTTCAGATGGTTTGAGTCCTATCTCTCAGACAGGATGCAGCAGGTGGTGTTGATGGTGAATTTCTCCTTCTTCCCAATGTCCCTGTCTTGTGGAGTGCCACAGGGTTCAGTCTTGTCACTGATGCTGTTCACAGTGTGTATGCTGCCTTGAGTGAGATCATTCAACAGTACAATGTGTAGTTTCACTGCTCTGCAGATGATACCAAGCTGTACTTGTCTTTTGTCCTGGAACATCATAAGCTGTCGACATGCTTAACAACTGTCTGGCAAAAATCAGTGACTGGATGGTGTCCAGCTGGCTGAGACTTAACCCAACCAAGACAGAGGTACTGGTGATTGATCCTGGCCGTGGGCATGATGGGTTGCCACCTGGGGCTGATACAGGGCTTCTCCTGGGTTCCACTCTGTTGGTAGCTTCCCAAAGGTGTGAAATCTGGGCATTATCCTTGATAAAAGATTGACTTTAGAAGATCAGGTGTCATTTGTTGTCAGCAGAGGCTTTTACTATCTACGGAACATTGCCCGGATTAAGCCCCTCATTCTGCCCGAGGACCTCTCGACGCAAGTGCATGCCTTTGTGACCTCCCGGCTTGACTACTGCAACTTTCTGTAATTCAGGGTCATGGAGGGGACCCTTCACAGACTGCAGCTGGTGCAGAATGCAGTGGCCTGGTTACTGATGGGCCTCTTGAGGCTCAGTCATGTGACCCTGGTCCTGCAGGCTCTGAACTGACTGCCAGTCAGGTGAAGGGTCCTTTTCAATGTGGATCTTCTTACCATCAAGGCCCTAGATGGACTGAGTCCTGGTTACCTGTCAGAACTCTTGACAATCTCTGCATGCAGCCAAGAGAGGTGCCTACAGATGGGGCAGCACTGCAGTTCTCAGAAAGTCCTTCTGAAGAATGCTGCTCCACATTCATTGCACTGCACCACTCCCAACATGATCCCTTTTAACTATGCTTCTGTCTGCCTTGATTAGGGAACCCCCCTTCTCCTTAGTACCATAACCATTTACCCAGTGACTAGTTACCAGGAACCCCTAATGTGCCATGCAACAATTTTTATTTATATTTTATTTTACTTTGATACAACAGTAATCTCAAGAAGATATCCACCAAGATTATGCAGTGCTGCCTGGTTGCCTAGTCTGGTTCTCCCCGTCTTGTCCTGTTTCTGTACAGGAAGTTGCCACACCTTCTGGTTTAATACCTATAAAGGTAGTTGAGCTGGGGTGGGTGGAAGTGGGGTTGGGGTGGGTGGGATAACCCAGATGGTCCTATGCTGTAGAACCAATCAGTCCAAACCAGCCAGAAGCAGCCTGAATCCCACTGTCTGGGCCCAATACACAAACACACCCCACTGAACAGCAAGTCTGAAATGAAACCAAAAATCCAGCAACTTCAGCTAATAGTAAATTCTTAGCAGTACCAAAATAGTCTAATGCAAAATGTTACCAAAAAAACAAAGGCAATTTAGAAAATTGACTAGCAAACTAAGAAATAAATAAGTAGTAATTCAACCCCCTATGAGTTAAAAAAAGCAAATGAAAATCAGTAAATTCAGCCCCTTCACCAGCAGACTAGTCCAGTGAATCAGTCATCTCACTTTCTTCCCCAGCAGACTAGTACAGAGGAATTTAATATTTCAGCCCCCCCTATAATTTAGCAGCAGAACTGTTCAAAATAAAGCAGTAAAAACCCTCCACTCCTTCAGTCCACAGCCAAAACTAGAGTAACATTCAGGTAGACTTTCCACAGTGCTCAACCAAGATTGTGCTGCTTTCTCTTTGGGGTCATGGAAGCAATCCGGGCTCCTAGTGCAGTGCATTTCAATGCAAGTAGTATAAGTTCATATATCTCGACAAATGTTAAATTTCAACCAATCAGAGCATGCCACGTCATTTGACAGGTGGGAGTGGCCTAAAATGGACCAATCAGAATTGTTCCTTGTTTAACCAGAAGTCCCTCCCTAAATTTGTTTTTTATTTTATTTATTCATAGAATCAGAATTACAACCCTTTTTGTCATAGACTCTTTTGCAAAGGTTCCTCGTCTGTTTAAAAATAAAATACAAATATTGGGGAGGATCCTATAGTACACATACAGTACATAACTAATATCCAGTAATACATAGTCATACATAGTATGATTTTACAAATTAGTTATTGAAAACATGATTTTACAAAATGGAGTGTTATAGCATCATGGAGCATAAAGAGGGTCCTGGGTCCTGCCCACTTCTGCCAGAAATGACAAGTGCTCAAACCTGTGTCCCGCCCACTTGTGCAGGAAATGACATGTGCTGAAACCCCAGAAATGACATAACACCACTTTTTTGTTAGGAAGAAATAGGCTGTTGGTTAACCAGGATCTGCGGCCTATCCTGTAGGTAGGGAAATGGGCAGACTAGGTGGGCCAAGTGGTCCTTATCTGCCGTTAAAGTCTATGTTTCTCTGTTTCTATATGTCCTATGCCCCTCCTTCTCCTGCACTGCTCAAACCCCTGCCACACCATCCTGGCTCAAACCCAAGTCCCACTGTCCTAGCTCGAACTGCTGTCCCCCCTCCTTTCTCTTGCACCTCCACCATCCTGGCTTGAACCCCTATCCCTCTTCACCATGCCCCCACCTCCCAAAAAATAAGTTAGGGTTTATGTAGTGTTATGTGCCCCCTGTTGGCTTGGGAGTGTAATTGCAGGGCTAGGATATTTTTTGGAATGCTGTATCTAGGAGGCAGCCTCATCATGCAGAGTTTTCGGAGATCTGTTTGGAGACCCCACAGAGGGAAATCCATCTGCCTGTGTAAGTAACCCTTTTCTGTTTTATAACAAACAAGGTCTAAAATAATTTAACATGCATCTCTACGCCTGTGTAAAAGCTGTACCAGAAGGTTACCTCCATGTTTATGTATATGCATATACCAGTCATGAGCTAAAACGGGGTCCTCTGTGTAAATAAGCTGGTTCAACAGTTTCTCTGGATAGCAAGACAAATGCTTGCAATCACAAACTAATAATTTATATCCCATCATAAATTACAGAATAAAATACATTTGAATCAGAAAAAAGGAAGACACATACCTATAGTTCTCCCCTCAGCTCTGTGTAGTATCAAAGAGAAGGCTGAATGAAATGTGGGTGATATTTTTCATGTTTTTAAAAAGGGGTGGGGGCTACAATAGATGTGTCTGTGGCACATGTTACCATGTATAGTATGGTGGGTGTGGTGATGGTTCTACCAAGGGACAGTCCATCTTACAAAGCCTTATATAAACCCTGCAGATGAAGCTAGAGGGCACAGCTTTTTGAGAAACTCCTCAGATTCTGTTTTATAGACTTGGAGCAGATTATCCAAAAACATCAAGAAGAAGAAGATGGCACAGAGCAGCGCTACTCAAACTGACATCTCTGCAACAGAACAGACTATCACACCACTGAATGAAAAGTCTGGAGATGAAAATCCAAGCAAGAAGATGGCTGTCGGGGCCCCACAACCCAAGTCAATGTATGTGCACTACATGAGGTGTGAAAAAGAATGTTGCACACAAGTCTTGTTGAGCGGAAGAGTATCTGACATAAAAAAGAATCTTGCTGCACAGTTTGGTGAATCAGAAAATCCTAAATCTGACTGTCCTTCCAAAGAGGCACCACTGCAAGACCTTGAAGAGGTCCTGGGTTGTGAATCTGATTCAGAAAAAGATGTTACTATGACACCCGAAACAGAGAGCGTCAAGAAGGGGGAGCCAGAGAAGATAGGTGGTGAGACACTGCCAAAGAAAGTGTCAGAGAAAGTTGTGAGAAAGAAATCCAAGACACAGCCAAAAGGTGCCTCTGCCCAAGAGGTGGATGATGATGCAGCAACAGCCACAACCAGTGAACCCCAGGCTAAGAAAAAGATAAGAAAAATGAAGATGGAAAGAGTTGCCTTGATGAGGTAAATACATTTTTTAACATTAAAAATATGTGTGATTGGTGACATGCATACATGGTGTAACTGAGGAGATGAGTTAGCAGAACAAAATCTTATCTATAATGAGTCACAAGGCCAATGCTGTATTTTGTTTTACTTTAATAGACTGAAGATTTGAGATGGAGCAGCAGTCATATTTGGATAGTAGGGATTCGTGACTTTCCACAAATCTACTGCTTGACTGTGTTTGTTGTGCAAAAGATACAAATGTGGTTATTAATGAGATGTGTGAGGACCAGTATGTTAGAAATACATAAAGCGATAGAATGTTTCAAAATGACACAAAACAGGCTGTGATCACTGCCCAACCCTCTTCTTCTCTTCTACTGAGATTAGACAGTGTTCCTCATGTGAAAAATCAGCCTCAGTAGTAACCCCCAAAACTGACACGATATGTATTGTAAGTATGTTATGTATGTCATACAGGCAGAGCCCGCCGGCGCAGTCGTTGATTTCCGCTTGCGGACGCCAAGCACCCGGTTTGAAACGGACCTGGGTCATCGGAGGGTTGAGCTGGGGAGTAGGATTGAGCCGCCCTATGGGCAGCTCTCCTACTCCGGGGGGAGGGTGTGGGTAGTGTTCGGTGTGGTGGGGACCCCTGGTGGAGACCAGGAGTTCCACGCAGCCGACACTCAGTGTGATTGGAGGTGGGGCGGACACTGGCATCATTGCATGACCCCGCCTCCCCCAGGGGAAAAAACTGGAAAATGAGGAGAGGCCACCCGCCGACACGGATGAAGCTCGCCGCGGCTTCAATGTGCTTCCAGGCTGGGTCCCTGACCTAATTACAGTGCCCGCGGCATATATAGGGGCTGTGTGTCGCAGGCCCCACCGTGGGGGGTAAGCCATGGGGTATCTGTGGCAGCGGCCGATTTGGAAGCAGAAGCCGGTGGCCCGTGACCGGGCAGATGGATAAGGCGGCGGGCGGCTCCAGGAAGGAGGAAAAAATGTAAATGAAAAAAAAAAATGTTATGTATCATACCATCTGTGGCATAATTGCTACAGTGATAGAGAGGGTAATGCATGCTGAAATGGTTGATGCCTGTCCTGGGTGTGTGTGCTATAAAGCAGAAAAAACATTGTGATATTGTACGTGTTGTTAACCTGGCTTCTCTGCTTGCTGAAATGATCCATTGGTCAGCAAAGGGTCCTTTAAAAAAATTTCTATAAGGAAATTCAGGGACCCTGTTTATGTTGTAAAAAAAAAAACATTTACCCCTCAAAAAAACTGTTACTTGTTACCATTTTAATATTGTTCATGTTGTTACCCTGGCTTTCCCACTTGCTAAACTGTACCATGCAGTGAAAGGTCACTAAAACATAGTGCTGTATGCTTTTTTTCCAAAGTATACCAAAATGGGAAACACCCTGTCAGTGCGTCCATAAGCTTATTTACCAACTAGTCAGACACAGAGCTAAACAAGTTGGTTTAAATCTACTTACAGGACAAGCACCATCTGTACTTTTAGAGACATGCCAAGAACTTTTTGATGGTTTCCCAGAGGGACCCCAAAAGGAAACAGTGGATTATTTTAAGGATGAAGGTGCTACTCTTGAGGAAACAATGTATAAAATTGCTATAGATTTTATGCATACTTCTTATGATGTGGTATACTTTTGTGGCTTTATCTGTACTGCTGTTGAATGTTTAGTGTTTAGTCTGCAGACCGGGGGGGGGGGGCGAGTCTGTCATCTTATATTTTGCTTCTTTTATCACTTTTGTTGTGTTTCATAAATCTGATTTAGCATATGCTTTCCCTAAATAGTGTATTATGAGGTACTTTCAGATGGAACATACTGGCATGCTCCCGATATTCCAGTCACTCTTGATGTCTACAATGTACCGTGTGATAAAGGACATTTTAAAGGACCCTGTATACTTTGGAAAGTAGCTTACATTAAATGTCTGCTCTGAAGGTGCAGCTACTTCACTGGCAGAAAGCACACTGATTAAAGAGTTGCCTCCATTTTTGTGGAAAATATATACTGAAGTAATGGAAAAACCTAACCACAGAGCCATATGTAAGGTGAACGATATTGTAGATGTAGCAGCTTTTCTTAAAAATCAGTCTGATTATTTTGAGTGGTGCATGGCATATGTGTGTATGTTTTGTACCCACCTCATCACTAGGGGGGGGAAGTGGACGAAGCCCATGATTGCATAAAACATGCAGCTCAAAAGTTACTGTCTCTGGGTATTGTAAAACAAGTAAAACTGAAAGTGTAGAAACAAGATATTATGTAATCATTGCATGCTTGCTATGTGTTATGCCTTTTGTATGTAGCCACTGTATGCATTAGTTTATGTATTACTATGTATACTATGTGTTATAATGTATATAAAGTAAACTTTAAAATACTGTTATGACTTGTGTATGTATAAATAAAATATCATAAATTGCACTTTGTGGTTGTCATAGTGTTTTTTTTTTGTAGACTCTGTTTGTTCGCCTGACATTTGGGGCACCTCTTGGGAATCCACATGCGGCTCTGGGATCCTAACCACCCACCTGAACCGCCCTTACCCAAGCTACTGTGTTGGGATCAGGACTCCAGTCTCTCTGGGCCTTCTAGGGAGATTCCAGAGTCCCAAAATTCATGTCAGGTAGTGTGGCTGGCTCTGGACGTGTGGACCCAGGCCCCTGGTGGTTCTGTAGCCTCCCAGGTGTCAGAGGACTTTTCTTATTTTTTTCCCAAAACCCACCCCCCCGGAACTCGGATGTACAATGACATCTGAGACATCCACCACAGCTCCCTCCGTCTAAGCATGGTGCCCGATGTGTACACATCCTCTGGCTTCCACCAAGGGCTGCTGTTGCACCGAGCCATCCCAGGATCCCCTCCCCAGAGAGAGGAGAGCAGTCCACAGACACTCAATCCTCTCTCTCCCCGGCTGACCCCCGGCAGCCCGAGCTCATTCCCGAACCTGGGTCGCCGGCATGGCTCGAGGTGTGGCATCCAGTGCCTCAACCATCAGCACCACCAGGCCAACTGTCATAGTGTTTTTAAAGAATAAAAAGAGCGCATGCTTTATTTTACTGGGGACTAGAGCTTTGCTAGCTAACAGATGTATCAGGAGTTGACGAAAGAAGATGAATGATTAGCTGCTCCAGAATATGTATTTTAATGCAAAAAAAGTGGGTAGTTTCACAGGGGTGACTCAGGTGTATAAGGAAGCAAAAAAACTTGATAAATGTGCCACCAGGAAAGGTG
The DNA here is from genome assembly GCA_016271365.2 of Neoceratodus forsteri. Lineage (NCBI taxonomy): Eukaryota > Metazoa > Chordata > Ceratodontiformes > Ceratodontidae > Neoceratodus > Neoceratodus forsteri. The sequence goes on along the minus strand of CM057459.1, from coordinate 1,276,986,251 downwards.
TTGCAGAATGGCTTGAGAAGCAGGACCCCTATTCATTACACAAAGCAGTCAGAGTCCAATTTAAGAGAAATCCTGTCATTGTTTCTGACATAGATAGACAATGGCAAGTCGATTTAGTGGATGTGAGTCAATATGCAAAGTACAATAATGGGTTTAAGTACATACTGATGTGCATCGATGTGCTGTCCAAGTATGCCTGGGTAGGGACTTTAAAAGATAAATCAGGCAAGGCAGTGACACAAGCCTTTAAAACTATTTTTAAAAGTGGACGCACACCTCAGAAGTTGCAGACTGATCAGGGTAAAGAGGTTCTAAATGCCTCCTTAAAAAAAACTATTAAAACAAAATAAAATACACCATTTTGTGACAAATAATGAAGTTAAGGCCAGCATTATAGAAAGGTTTACTAGGACACTGAAGTTACACATGTGGCATTACTTTACAGCCCAAAATACTTGGAAATATACAGATGTTTTGTCAGACCTGGTGCACAGCTATAATCATACTTATCACAGAAGCATTAAACACAGGCCTGTGTATGTTAAGCCTTCCAATACCCTGGGTGTATGGAATATCCTCTACTGTAATACTGTTCTTGGCAAAAAACAAAGGGTACCCTTCAGAAAGATGATCATGTGAGATTATATAAGCTAAAAGGGGTGTTTGAAAAGGGATATGAACAGACATACACAGATAAGATATTTATTGTGACGGAGGTCTTAAAGACACAGAGACCTACCTATAAGCTAAAAGACTATCAGAAGGAAGACATCAAAGGTGCTTTTTACACAGAGGAGTTGCAAAAAATTGAACCGGATGAGGACTGTGTGTATAAGGTGCAGAAAATCCTGGTAGAGAAAAAGCATGGCAGAAAAACTTGATATCTAGTAAAGTGGCTAGGGTGGCCCAATAAATTCAGTAGCTGGGTCGAGGCAATAGAGGTTCGGGACATTAGAAGCAGATAAGATTTAAAATGCTCAAAAATGTTTTTTATATCACCTTGCTCAGCAACGCCTTGCACAGCATTTTTCCCAATAACACTATATCCACTTTTACAGTAAAGTTACCACAAATGCTTGAACTACCTGGGGAATGGGAAGTGAGCTTAGCAGAAATTCAGTACCCTCATACCTGGGACAATGTGCCTGCACAGAAAAACAGGTTCAGTATGCTCTATTAGCCTCTAAGCATAGCCCACAGTAAAACGCCACTAACCAGCCCCTATGTTGAGTCATAAGCATTTAAAATTCCATCAGGCTATTATCCTAACATGGTGAATGTTATTAGTCAAATCAATAAAAGCATATTTAAAGCAAATGAACTGCCAGTGGTTTTGGAACAACAAGCCATTAGAAGAGAAATAAGCATTGACAGTGATATCAAATACATTCTGTTTATGCACGGTCAGTTACAGTACCTTTTGGGTTTTAGCAGACTTGAGGTACGTGTAGGAAAGACTACAACAAAGAACCCTACAGATATTAATGGGGGCTTTTACACATTATACATCTACACTGACATTATTGGGCATGAAATAGTGGGTGACATTCTAGTGCCTTTGCTGAGATGTGTACCCATCAGGGGCCAAGACAATGAAATAGTGACCATGACCTACGATAAACCCCATTATCAAACAGTCAGTAAACATCAGATTGATGCAGTCACTATTGAAATAAAGAATGATCAAAATGAACCTGTGCCATTTTGATTTGGAAAGGTGATCATGAAGTTGCATTTTTGGCCCCAGAGAGTACTTTAAAATTTAAACAAGGATGGTGATTGTTTGACATTATGTGGACCCTGCCTTGTACAGAAGCTATTACAAGGCACAGGCAGGATATGACCTTACTCGCTTTCATGGACTTCCTACTATGTACGGTTCTGGTATAGAGGGGATATTTCATAGTCTGTTCAGAAAAGCAGTTCCATTTTTAAGAAGGGGGTTTGAAATTGCAAAACCACATCTACAAACAGCTGCTAAAAATGTTGCAAAAGATGTTGTAGGACATGTGACTAGTGCTGTCACTCAAAAGATGTCAAGGGGGTGATAAGCCTACTCAGGGTGGTTCAAGGCTGATTGCATTTAGGAGAGGTAGAAAGAGAAAGCGCAGAGTACACTCTTTGCTTCTCATCGTACCTCCAGGCTACTTTAAAAGATGTGTTTCAAAACACAAAACTTCATATAAAAGAAAGAGTTCAAAGGCCAAAGGACCTTCAAGGGGGTGTAAAAAAAGCAGAGTCCTGTTCTAAAAACCATAACATGGCTTTCGTGCACTGTGGTTCTGAAGAATGGACAACATCAGAAATGGACTTGTTTGCTGTTGCTCCCACACAGACAAGCATTGAAAAAAAGCATTTATGTAGAGATACCCCCTCTGGCTGCCCTTTCAGAAAACTCACTGATTGACTTTTATATAGCAGGGAATGGTGAAGACTATTTGGATCTAAACAACATGCTTCTTTAACTGGTTTGCAAAATCACTGAAGCGGATGGTGGTGATATACCTGCAGCAGCCAAAGTGGGTCTTATAAACTACTCAGTGGCCACCATTTTCAGTCAGCTGGATGTGACTGTTGGTGACCAGCTCATCAGTCAGAGCAATAACTGTTACCCCTACAGGGCAGTCATAGAATCTGTGCTGAACTTCAGTGAAGAGACCCTTTCTACCCAATTCACTGCAGGGTTATTTTACAAAAACAGATAGAACTGGTGACAATGTAAGGTTTAATAAAAGAAGCTCCTTCACACATCTCAGTAGAGGGGCAGAGCTGCTGAGACACTTGCACATGGACTTGTTTTTTCAAGAGAAACTGATGCTAAATGGTGTGGGTATTAAAATTAAACCAACATGTAACAGGGACAGCTTTTGCCTAATGAGTAGAGATGCTGAGCCTTAAAAGCTAAAAATCATGGCTGCCTCTCTGTTTGTCAAAAGGGTTAAAGTGACCCCTGGTGTTCATCTGGGACACCCAGAAGCTCTGCTAACCTCCAACGCTAAATACCCTATAGACAGAGTGGGAATGAAAGTGTTCAGCCTCCCTGCAGATGGCAGAGTCTACAACCAAGATAATTTGTTTTGGGGACAGTCACCAAAAATGATGGTCATGGCATTTGTTGACAATGATGCTTTAAGCAGTTCCTACACTCAAAACCCCTTTAACTTTAAACATTCTAACATTAATTTTCACGGCTGTGTATCTGGACAGTGAACAAATCCCCACTAAACCTCTGCAGCCAATTTTAGAAATGGGAATGCTGTAAGAAAATATTTTAATCTAGTACAGGAAGCTGGGAAAAACATGAAAGATCAACAATTAGTTGTCAACCATCAGGAATTTACCCAAGGGTACACACTGTTTGCCTTTGATCTCACTCTGGACCAAGGATGTGCTGATCATTACTCTTTAATTAAAACTGGGAACCTCAGAGCAAAGATTAGATTTGCAGAGGCCCTTCCACAAACAGTTAATCTCATTGTCTATGTTGTGTTTGATAATGTCATTGGAATAAACCAGAGAAGAAATGTCATTTTTGATTACATGTGATAAACCATAGAAAAATGAACACAAAGCAGCTGGAATAAATTGCAACCAATGACTCCCACATCCATGACTGCTTTCTGGGTGTATTTCCCTGTGATCTGCTACCCAAGGAGATACAGAGAAACCTTCCTGCAGCACTAGTCATCAATACTGACCCCCATGACCTCCCTAGACAGCACTGGTTAGCTGTATACATTCCAGAAAATGGGACTAAGTTCTTCGACAGCTACGGTTTTCATCCTGACAATTATTCTCAAATGATTGGGGACTTTTTAAACAGAAATGCAAAGAACATTTTGTACCAAAATACATAGTTGAATGATACCTTCTCTACCACCTGTGGATTTCACTTCATCTTTTTCTTACATCACAGATGCAAAGGACTTTCTTATGATCAAATTCTAAATATGTACTTTAATGATTTGCTCAAAACTGCTGCCATGGTAACTAGTTTTGTACGTCGCCCTTTCAGACATTTAAACATGTCAGGAAATGTATCAGTGATGTGGCAACATGTTCAGACTTGTTAGTCTTGTAATGAATTTAAAATATGCAACCACTTGTAATTTAACCAATCACTTATAAAATCATATATAAACACTCATAATTCTGTGTTTCTGTTAGGCTTTCTGTGGACCTGTGTTTAAACTTTGGGGGGGGGGCACCTGTGTTTAAATTTTTCAGATATGTAATGTTTTCAATAATGACAAAATGTATAAAATATAAAGATATTCATTGTACAAAACATGTCAATAAAATTCAACATACATCAGTGGTGAATTCATCGATAAAATATAATAAACAGATGAATCTCCTGTTAAAAAAAGCACACTACATACAACATAGTACAGAGGTAGAATTATGATAAGCACCTCTTTCTAAAAAACATGTTAACATATTTAAATATGAGGTAGGCTAACTTGTATCAATATAAACACTTTTTTGTAAAAACAGGATTACATATTCAATATGAGGTAAATGGTTAACATAAGCTGTGCACAGCAGTCACTGAGGTAGGATTACATATTCAATATGAGGTAAATGTTTAACATAGATAGTACACAGTAGTCACTGAGGTGTATAACATTTATACATAGAGATGGCATTTAAGTTTTACATAGTGAGCCATGTAGTTTTTTTTTTAAAACTTTCCTCTTTTGGGTGTCATTGACCATTGGTTAACTGGAGATGGCTGTGGATGTTTTGCATCAGCTGTTTTAAGACTTTCCACATAAGTCCTATTTGCTGAATGAGTAAACACAGAGGTGGGTATGTTAGCCTCAGCCATTGCTTTGACAAAAACATCCCAGGTCTTTGGCTTTCTGTGGTCAAGGATTGTGTGAGCAGCTGTAGCCACTCTTACCAAATTGACCATGTGAGACCCAGAAACAACAGCACCTATATACATTAATTCCTCCTTATCATTCCAAAAACAATATCCTTGTTCTTTGCCAAATGCTTTAACAAAAGTTCAGCATTGGTTTTAGACTGATGAGAAACACTACTTAAAATGTCTTCTTCCATAGCACTCAGGGCAGAAACTATCTCAGCAGCTGCAGCAGAGGGTTCAGAAACTGATTCACTCTCAGGCATGAGTAAGGTCAAACTGGTTTTAGCTTGTTCTCCTTGTCTTACCAAAGTCAGATAGTGCTGTAACACAGCAGAGTACATTTTGGCTTTGTCATAGTCTGATGAATCAGTCTGGGACAGTATAACTCTCATTTTAGTGTCCAAACTGTTAGTTGCAACTTTTCTCATATTCTGATCAGGGTAATTAGTTTTAATGTGATCCATGTGTTGCTGAGGCACCAAATACATTTTCTGAGTAAAATCCATTATCTGTTAGCCAGCAGTCCAGTGATCAAAGGAATGGCAATTCCTAACAGTGTCCTTATAAATCCACCTGTCTGGTTAATTATCTTTTTTTTTCCTTTTTAAGGTTATTTGTTTATCACTTAAAGTTTTAATGACATTCCCTTTTTTTCAGCAAACCTAACTGCTTTGCTGACAATGGAATATTTCCTTTGAGAGTGTTTAAGGCTATCTCAGCTATAGCTGATGTCAGATCATCAGAGGCTGAACATAAAATAGCTTTCCTTAAACTAGAAGGTCCTATTACAAGTAACTTTAGGACAGATAGATTTCTCTGCAGTCTTTTAGACATAATGACAATACAGTATCATATATTTTTAAAAGCAGAATGTGTTTTTTTTTCATGACATATGCCACAGGCCAGTCAGTGGGAAATAGCCCACTACACAGTCTATATTCATCTGGCGTACTGAATCTTAAATCAACCTATAAACAACCATGAGGCTTTCATGTGGCATCTTCAAAAGGTTCTAAGAAACAATTTGTCTGATCAGGATACAGCTGCCTAGCCAGAGTTATGATCTGCAGCTTGTCTCTGGGATTTTTAAACAAAATCATGTATTTGGCATTTAGTGTGATGGTCCTGCTTTTTTTACCTTGACAGAACACATTCTGGATAATTAAAAATATTGTCAACTGTTTATGATGGCTGTACTTGGTAAACCCATACTCAACTTAAGTATTTTGACAGACAGAGTCCATTAAATCATCTATGATGACACAATTTACCTTCCCAGGGGGTAAGAGATCATTGTCAGCTAATGACATCGGTAGCCCCTCCACAAATTTATTCTGCAGGAACTTAAACAATAACTCATTATACAAAGGTTGCCAACAGCTGTAGAACCAGACAATATTTTCAGCCTTGTGTGATAAAGTGGCATCAGCATTTTCCAACAACTGTTTTATAAAGAAGCTTTTCCCATTATTAGAGGGGCCAGCCAACAGACAAGTAAAGGGATGCTGCAACCTGATATCCATTTTTCACAATCAGTATCGGTAAGGAAGTGTTTTAGAACTGGCTTGTAAACCTTGCTTGTCATAAACTACTCTCTGGGTCTTGGACAGCATTTTTGTTTCATGGGACCACTGCTTTTTATTTCTAACAATGCTGGGTTGACTCACTGTAATTTCTTTAGAGATACGTGACACCGTATAATCAAAGACCTGGCCCTTCATACTTTCAAAATTAATGTGTTTACTGCTAGTTACATTAAGGGTAAAACCTTTCACTTTAAGAACAACCTCTCCTCTGGACAGCTGGTAGCCATACATTTTTAGACCTGCAGAAACTAACTCTGTAATTTGTTCATCTGCAGGAAGCTCATTGGTTAGCTCCCCTAAATAATCACCCAGAGGTGGGGTCCAGTCACCTGATCTGGACACAAAAATGACAGAATCAGTGTCGTGGTAAAGGCACCTGTCCTGTAATTTATCTAGCAGGTTGTAGAGTTCTACTCTGGCACATGCTATTGTAAAACTAGCTATAAATATGTTGATATTATTAGAATTTGGATAGTGGTCTTTGGTGTACTTCCAGCTTAAACAAGCTGTTTCATCATTGATGAAACAGCATGCGCAATATCATGGTAAGGGGCAAACACATACTGAAACAGCATGTCACAGTTTGCTACTAAGCTTGTGGTCAGCAAATTAGCTCTGTGCCAAAATTTGCCCCAAAGAGAATTTAAAAACAGTTTAGATATCTGTCTCCTTGCAGGGTTAACAGCTATGGCCACGGGGTTCAAATGTACATTTTCTCTTTCAGAATACTGTTGTATGTACCTGACTTTATCTGCTTCATTTTTTACCCATGAAGGGAAACCAGAAGCCTCTTGTTTGCCTTTCAGATGCAGTTTGATGTAGTCTGCAAAAAGCTCTGTGCATGACTCTTTAAATTGCCAAACTTCAAAAATGTTAATGATTTGTTAATGAATCAGGGAGGGTATAGGGGAAGATTACACAATGGGTGGCTAGTAACAACAACAAAAATGGAAAGGGACCTGGGGAGTAACCATATTGGATGACCTTAAGGTTAGCAAACAATGTGAGAAGGCAGTAGGGAGGGCTGGAGGGATACTGGGATGTATAGGGAGAGGCATCACCAGCAGAAAACAGGAAGTTGTTATCCCTCTGTACAGACAGTTGGTAAGACCCCATCTGGAGTACTGTGTACAGTTCTGGAGACCCTGTCTCTGCAAGGACATAGACAAGACAGAGGTAGTCCAGAGAAGGGCAACTAAAATGATGCAGGGTCTGCAAGAGAAGCCATACGAGGAGAGACTAAAGGAGCTTAATATGTATACCCTTGAGGAAAGGTGGGAGGGGGGGACATGATAGAAACTTTTAAGTACCTCAGCAGAATCAACAAAGTCCAAGAGGGTAGCATCTTTCAGAAAAAGAGATGTGCAAGAACAAGGGGATACAATTTGAAGATAGAGGGGGGTAGTTCAGGGGCAATGTGAGGAAGTATTTTTTCATAGAGAGGGTGGTGGATGCATGAAACAGCCTTCCTGAGGAGGCTGTGGGAGAATTCAAGAAGGCATGGGACAGACATAAGGCAATTCTTGGAGTGGGGAAGGAAGATATAGGCTGTTGGTTAACTAGGATCTGCAGCTTATCCTGTAGGTAGGGAAATGGGCAGACTAGGTGGGCCAAGCAGTCCTTATCTGCCATTAAAGTCTATGTTTCTATGTGTGAAATGAGTCTCTTCGCTGATGACTCCAAGATGGGAGCAGTAGTTGAGGGGGAAGAGGGGAAGTTGGCCCTGAAATGGGACCTGGACACCCTGGAAAGGTGGGCTCACACCTGGAAATTTAATTTCAATATCACCAAGTGCAAGGTGTTACATCTCGGGTTGGGAAACCCTAAACACAGGTGCACACTGGGAGGGGAGGCGCTGGAGGTCTCAACAGGGGAAAAGACCTAGGGGCCATGGTGGATGCATGTATGAACAACTCTGAGCAGTGTAGGAGAGTGGCTAGCAAAGCAAACAGGATGTTGGGATGCATTGTAAGGGGGATCACCTCTAGGAGCAGGGAAGTGATTCTGCTGCTGTACAATGGACTGGTTAGACCACACCTTGAGTACTGTGTACAGAACTGGAGACCACACTTGAAGAGGGACATACAGCTCCTGGAGAGGGTACAGAAGAGGGCAATTAAGATGATACAAGGACTGGGGGATTTGACGTATGAGGACGGACTTGAGGAGCTTGGCCTGTTTTCATTGGAGGAGAGGAGAGACAGGGGGGACATGATTGAGGTCTTCAAGTACCTCAAGGGAATAAATAGGGTAAACTCAGAGGGGATCTTTAGACTAAAGCAGGGAGGTATTGCCAGAGGGTGTGGTTTGAAGCTGGAAGGTGGAAGGGTGAGGGGGGAAAAGGAGGAGATTTTTCACTGAGAAGGTGGTGGATCCTTTAAACGCACTGCCTGATGAGCTGGTTCAGAGATCCACAGTGGAGGGCTTCAAGAGAGGGTGGGACAGACACAGAAAGCAGATGTATCAGATGATGGCCTGGCCCAGGGGGGTGGGGATGGATGATAGGGGTTTCTGGAACACAAGAGGGGGGAGGGCCTCAGTACCCAACTAGGGATCTGAGGTTCGAGCAGACTCCATAGACTGTAAGGCCTAATCTTCTGGCAATTAGTATGTTAGCATTTTGTAGCCTTTTTCCAGTGCCAGGTTTAGTTCTACAGTACAGCAGGTACCTGTCAGTGCCCTTTTTTCATCATTGTGTGTGCACAATGTTGTTTGAAGTCTGTCTTCAGTGCATGCACGACATAATGTAAACACAATTTTTTTCCAATCCTGGATTTCAGCACTGGAAAAAAAGGCCTCTGGGGGTAAGACTTTTACTTTTGCTAAACCAAAGTACTGAGTGAGGTCATCAAAATTTTCTTAAATGATGTCAGGATGACTGACTGGATACTGTTTGATTTTGTTAACAAAAGGGCAGAAGCTGGTAAAATCATAATAGTGCATTTTCTCATCAGGCTGCATCTTATAGTACAGACAAATGTCATTTGTTTTCCCCCCAAACAGTGACTCCTTTGGTTTGAGTGGCTGTGGCAGCTGCCTGTCCCTCAAGAAATTATTCAAACTCTGATCTGTAGCCAACATTGCTTTCCATTCATGTTCCCACAGTACTCTAATGGCAAAACCCTTGCTTTTTAGAAAATGAAATTTGTGCATGGTCCTATTGAATAACTGTCCAAAATTAGTCCCTGTCATGTGGTTTCTATCTTTCTCACAGTAATAGATGTTGCAGCTGTGAAAAAACAACCTATAAATTCAAAGGCTGTGGGCACCCCATTAATTATAGCATACCCATCCAAAAAATAGGACCCTAACTTTAAATTCACTGCCCCTTAGAGCGTGTCAAATAGAAATGTTTTCTTTCTCAGATATGTACATAAGACACTGAATAGCTGGCATGGAGTATCTCTTTAATTGTCTGTGGTAGTCATCAGGGGGGAGAACAGCGATAGTGCATTCTTTCAAAAATAAAAATCTATACATGGCCATACAGACTGAGGCTATCATGACGTATTGGAAGGGATCTAAAGAGACTGTTTCATACTCTACTGTATCACCATTTGACTGTTTTAAAAAACCTTTGGCTGTCATGTTCATCACTTCTTTCCTAAATCTGTCACAGGCTTTTTGAAGAATTTCAGCATCTAACTGACAGTAGTAGTGAAGCTCTCTTTTCAGATCAAAGTCTGTATGTCGGTTAGCTAGGTACCATTGCATGAACTGTTGCTTTTCTGCAGACAGCATATATTCAAAACCATAAAACTGAGCATCAGTCAGGGGACCTACATAATTTTCATTGGCTTGGTGTTAAAAAAATGGGGAAAGTAACCTTTAGCAATGTCATTCTCAAATCCAAGGACTGCAGGTATTTTTGCTAGTTTAAAAGGAAAGAAACAGTGGCTGTCAATAAATCTGATGTGCAGGGATGAGATGATTACACAAAGCAATTTTCCTCCTTGGGTGAGCAATTTAATATCAATTCTTTCCTTGACTCGCTGGCTAATGGTAAAATAGCTGTCATAGCATTTGGCATTGTGGGCTATAAATGTGTAGTGTCTAAATGGGGCATCAATAAAATGTCTGACACAATATTTTATACAATCTTCCCTTTCAAATTCCCAGGACCTCTTACCATCTAATTGCTTAGCATACACAAAATGTGATATGTGAGTCCCACTTTCTTGTCTGGCCTCAAAATCAAACACTATATATTTCTCAGAGATTTTAACATTTGTGAGTGGTAACATGTAACACAGATGCTTGTCTGCAGTCATGAAAGACCCACATCTGTCACTCTGAATCAACTTACATGTATAAGAACCCTTGTAAAAGACATAACATTCTTCACACAGTTTCATGGATTTACAAGGCACCGTACCCACATCTGCACCAGCTAAATGCCTTTCTAGGCATGCTGAAGACCTACAAATCTTTTTACAGTGGGGGCAGAATGCAGTGTCAGTTTCCTATTCTATACAATTTGGTTCACAACACACTTTGCACGATAGTACACAGACGTGATTTTGCTTGTGGCTGTAGGGTACGTGACAGTATTCACAGAGGTATCTGGCTCCTATAAATTTCTTCACATCTTTTATACCATAATAGTGATTGTCATGCAGTAATACAAACAGTGTTTTAGGAAGCATTTCTGGCCCTGTCGAAAATGTTTGCCAGTTTTTTTCATTATGATATAAAATCTTAATTTTGATTCCTAAAAAATGTTCAAACTGGTGCACATCACTAAAAGTGAAAGGGTTTAGTCTGACAAACCTAGCTCAGTGTGCAATATTTTAGCCTTATTCAGCAACTGACTGTCACTCAAGTGTGGATTTAGGAGTGCGAGAATGGAGCCACCAAAACACAAACTATTATCTCTGTTATTTAAATCAATCAATTTGTAAAATTTGGTTATACAAAATAGAGCTCAGTGTCCGTCTACCCCCACCCCCCGGCCCCTGGTGATTCTTGATAGTGGTTACTACGAGGTGTATAGTGTCATCAGGAATTACTTCTGCATTGCTCTGTAACATGTCAGCTATCTGATCTAAAAAGGTGGCATCATCTAACTCATTAGGGCGTGTTTTCCTTGAGAACAAGGGGTGACTTAAAGAGTCAGTATTTAAGCATAATTGTATAAAGTCTTTGCGATTCATTTGTCTCATCACCCTGTCCAGCAATTCTTGAATAGCCTGATGTATTGCAGCAATGGCCTCTGTAAAAGGCTTTATTTTATCTAGGTTCACCAAGCAGTATCACAAGTGGAATTCTTTAGCATTCAATTTTTTTTTAAATATGTTCATAATGCTACACACTTTCTAAAAAAACAGTAGGGGTCTCCCTGTTTGCCACCTTATCATCTTGCTGTATTACCCTGCGATGTAATATTTTCCTGGCATGCTTTACTTTTCTTTTCAAATTTTCTCTGATTGTTTTTTTTTTTTACCCATATTTTTCCTTTTTGACCCCATTTGTTATTTTTTCCCATTTTGTTAGTGCTGCTCCCCCTTTTCACTCAGCATATGAGATTTTTTGTCGCTTCCCCCTTTTTTTTTTTGAACAGCTTTTCCTCCAATGTCCTGATCTTCTCAAACATTTGGGACATATTTATAGTCTGTTTTAGCTCTGAGCATGAATACTTGGCTGCACATAGTACAGAAAATATACTACTTAGCAAAGTACCTTTACAAAATTCAGATTTAAAAATCTGATTATCGTAATCCTGACTAGATAATCTGCTCTCAATTGTCATGCCATTGAACAAGGCATCGGCTGTAGCACTAAAACAGCTCTTTGCTAGATTTAATGCTTCAAGGTCTTTTTCTCAAAACCTTGGAGGGGATGATTCTTTGTCGGTGACCCTTGTGCTTCTGCTTGCGGATGGCTGTACATCCTCACTCAAATTAACACAATGATAATTTTGTTGACTCACAGCAGCAGAAACTTCTAAATGTTTCTGATTCACTTCACAATCAACTGACAGTCTTTTTTCCCTCTCTCTCTCCTGAATCATTTCTCTCAGCTGTTGACAAAACAGAAAATACTCCCTGTCACTAATTTTGTATTTTCAGCTTTATACTGTAGGATAAATTTCAAATCTAAAACCTGCAGCCTTTTTTTTAACAGCCCCCCACCTCCCTCTAAAAATATAAAACATTGCACAACACAACAAACAAGCTTATCTTAAACTTTGCACAAAACAGATTATCTTACTTATATGTTTTAAACATTATATAAGCTCTAAAAATCTGCAATAAAAGCTATACCAAAACAAAGTCAAACAGGTAAACAAACAGCATTTTTAACAACCATCTAAACTACTATTCTTAGTTGAAAATAAAAATACACACCTTTTGTAGTGATCATAGAGTCAGTGATAGACTCTACACTATTCCTCTCTGTGAACGCTTGGAAAAAGTCTTGAAAGTCACTCATATCTTCCCAGGACTCCATTCTTTTTGACTGATGCTTTTTAAAAAACATTCTAGAACTCAAGCTGTATTTTTGGTGGTCTCACTCTATTCTTTTGTCCTAAGCACAGTATACTCAGCTCCTTATATAAAATGTGTGTATCCATCCCCCAAGTATGTGGCTAATAATGAAGAAACATCTGAACATCTAGCACTGTCAATCCAACCCCCTCCCCACCCATCTCCATGTAAAAATATATATAAGGCCTACAAAACTTCTTACAGGCTTTGCTTTAACTCAACGTGACAGCTGGGAGGTCTCTAATGACTTTGCATTCTGCTGAAGCTTTGGCTGCAGTCTAATTAAAAGGTATGCAGACTGTGCTTTTTTAAATCCAAATAATATTGTAGCTTAAGTTATGTTTTTAAAATTCTTAATCGAATCCTATTTTTTTAAACAGCTGCATCCTTTAAATCAGTAACTCAGTGTAACAGAGCTTACATTCTGCTATGCAAAAGACAAATGTTATGCTATAAGACTTTTTTTCTAAACAGTATATCATGAGAATCACCTGTTTCTTTCTTTACACAAAAAATCAATAACCTCTTTCTAGACATCTGGCTGTGTAAATGAAAAAAACAGATGTTATTCTCAGTCTTAAAACACAAAGAGACACAGTTTATAATAATTGCAGTTGCATGCCCTCCAAAGAGGACATCTATATTTCAAATATACATAAAATACTTCCTTTTTTCTGATTCACATGTATTTTATTCTGTAATTCATCATGGGATATAAATTATTAGTTTGTGATTGCTAACATTTGCCTTGCTATCCAAAGAAACTGTTGAACCAGCTTATTTACACAGAGGTCCCCAGTTTAGCTTATGACTGGTATATGCATATACATAAACATGGAGGTAACCTTCTGGTACATGTTTTACACAGATGTAGAGATGCATGTTAAATTATTTTAGACCTTGTTTGTTATTTTTTACAGATTCCTGTAAATACAGAAATCTTGACATACACACACACACACACACACACACACACACACACACACACGCCACAGTCACACCATTGCTAGCATTTGCCTTGCTATCCAGAGAAACTGTTGAACCGGCTTATTTACATGGAGGTCCCTATTTTAGCTTATGACTGGTATATGTATATACATAAACATGGAGGTAACCTTCTGGTACAAGTTTTACACAGGCATACAGATGCATGTTAAATTATTTAAGACCTTGTTTGTTATAAAACAGAAAATGGGTACTTACACAGACAGACAGATTTCCCTCTGTGAGGGTCTCCAAACAGATCTCTGAAACCTCTGCATGATGAGGCTGCCTCCTAGATACAGCATTACAAAAAATATCCCAGTCAAAAAAACACATACATGTCCTGAAATTATACTCCCAAGCCAACAGGGGGAACATAACACTACAATAAACACTAACTTATTTTGTTTTGGGTGGGGGCATGGTGAAGAGGGACAAGGGTTCAAGCCAGGATGGTGGGGGTGCAGGAGAAAGGAGGGGAGACAGGAGTTTGAGCTAGGATGGTGGGGCTCAGGTTAAAGCCAGGATGGTGTGGCAGATGTTCGAGTGGTGCAGGAGAAGGACGGGCGTAGGACACTTACAAAATAGTAGTGTTATGTCATTTCTGGGGTTTCAGTGCATGTCATTTCCTGCACAAGTGAGTGGGATATGGGTTTGAGCACGTCATTTCTGGTGGAAGTGGGTGGGGTCAACACATTTAGGGAAGGACTTCCAGTTAAACATGGGACAATTCTGATTGGTCCATTTTAGGCCACGCCAACCTGTCAAATGACATGCACATGCTGATTGGCTCAAATTTAACATTTGATGAGATATATGAACTTATACTACTAATGCAGCCTTCTCCTTGTCCATATAGGCTCCTTTTCAAGTTAGGTGCAGTCCATATTTCCTGAAGGGGTTATCCATTCTGCCAAATGCTGTCCAGTTTCCAAAGAAAATGAATCTTTTCTCCTTACATCACCACCTGATCCAGGCATCTAACCTCTGAATCCTGGCTTTTTGTTTCCTGTCTTCAGACTGTATAGATAGTATTTCTGAAAGATGGAATTCACTTTTTTCTTTTTCTACCTGTTTGCCCAGCCTTGACCCCATCTGTTCAGTTGCCGCTCAGCCCTTATTTTCCTGTGGTCCCCAGAGAACCCCCTTATCTACCCTGTGAAGAACTCTTATTTTTGGGCTTTTGGGGTCCAGTCACCCCTATGATCTTCTCCAGGTTAAGTGGCTTATCATGCTAGATGTATTGGCAGATGACACAGAGCCCAAGAATGCTGGTGGTACCCTGCTGGGAATTTTACCATGTTTTACCGCCCTGAGATACTTTTCAGTGAACAGCAGTGTGCTATGTAATTGATATGCATGCTGAAAAACCACTGTGCCTCCTCTCCCATTATTGTCAACAATTGTCTTGGCCTCCTGAGCACAAACAAGTGATGCTCATGCAGCAGGGAGTGATCAACCACCCACCCCAAGAAGGGGAATGTCTTGTGGGATATTCTGCTGTCCTTCCACTTTCAGACCTTCAGTGCCCCGGGCCACTTCATGAACCTGGATTGCTGGCATCACTTGTGGAACTCCTGCTGCTTCACTGATGTGAAACAAGCAAGACAGTGAAAAAAGAGACAAGAAAGATGGGATTGTTGGGTTCAGGAAAGGGGATGGGTGGGTGGAGGAGAATGGGGGCAAAGCAGAGGTACAGAATGAGTACTTCTGTTCTGTCTTCAGCAGGGAGAGAGATGGATCAGTGCCACTAGGTGGATGGAGTGAAAAGGGAGGAGGGTGCATGGATGTTTTGTTACAGGTGGATTCATAACTGAGGGTAGATAAATCCCCAGGCCCAGAGGGCATACACTGAAAGGTGCTGATGGAGCTGGCAGAGCTGCTTGCAGATCCCTTTGCTGACCTGTTCAATAGTTCACTGGAGTTAGGCGTGGTACTGCAGGACTGAAGAATGGCACATGTAGTGTCCCTGCATAACAATGGTCTCAACGATGACTCAGAGAACTACACATTGGTCAGTCTGACCACACTTGTGTGCTAGCTCATGGAGACCATACATAAGGAAAAGATGGTAGAATACCTGGATAAGGCAAGGCAAGGCAATTTTATTTATAGGGTACCCAATCCCAAAGGCTCTGGATGCCAAACATAAATGAGAACATACAATAGTAAACAAAAACATAATAAAACCTCATTAAAACTATAACATGATAAAATTCAACAAAACAGAGGTTTCCAGAAGTCATCTTCACAGGACTGGTCAATGCAAATAATGGTATCAGCAATCAAAGACCAGGCTGAAGAGGTGGACCTTTAGCCTCCCCTAAAACACCTCAATCGAGGGGGCCATCCAGGAGGCCCCTCGTACAGGAAGGAGGGAGAGAGCAGAGGACACCAGTGTTAGGAGCTCAGACAGGTAACCAGGGCCCAGCCTATGTAGGGCCTTAAAGGTGAGAAGACCCACCTTGAAAAGGACCCACCACCTAACTGGCAGCCAGAGCAGAGCATGCAAAATGGGGATCACATGACTGGACCTTGAAAGGTCCATCAGTAACCGGGCTGCTGCATTCTGCACTAGCTGCAGCTTGCAGAGGTTCCCTCCTGTGACCCTGAAGTACAGAGCATTACAGTAGTCGAGGCTAGATGTTACAAAGGCATGTACTAGTATCGGCAGGTCCTTGAGCAGAATGAGGGGCTTAATCTGGGCAATGTTTCACAAGTGATAAAAACTACTGCTGGCTACAGCTGACACCTGATCTTCAAAGGCCAATCTGCAATCAAGGATCACACCCAGATTTTGCACCCTCGGAGAAACCACCAATGGAGTAGACCCCAGAACATATTCAGAGTCAGCTCCCGGTGACAACTCATCACACCCATGGCCAGCCTCGATCCCCAGCACCTCAGTCTTAGCCAGGTTGAGTCTCAGCCAGCTGGAAGCCATCCATTCATTGATTTTAGCCAGTCAGCTGTTAAGCACGTCAACCACTCCTGATGTTCCGGTGCAAAAGACAAATACAGTTGGGTATCATCTGTATAGCAGTGAAACTCCACACTGTATTGTCAGATGATCTCACCCAGGGGAAGCATGTACACTGTGAATAACATCGGCGACAAGATTGAACTCTGAGGTACTCTGCAAGACAGAGGCATTGGGAAGCAGAAGAAATTCCCCATCACCACCCGCTGCACTATATCTGACAGATAGGACTCAAACCATTTACTGACAGTACCAGTGAGTCCACAAAACTCACAGAGTCAATCAAGAAGCACAACATGATCCACAGTGTCAAAGACTGAGGAGAGATTGAGGAGCACAAGACCTGACCTGTCTCCTCTATCTCTAGCCCTAAGCAGATATTATGCACTCTCACTAGAGCAGTTTCAGTGCTTTGTCTAGCTTAAAACCCCAACTGGAATGGCTCATAGATATCTGAGGACTCCAGGCAATCCCCGAGCTGATGGGCCACCAATTTCTCAACAACACTGCTCAAAAACCGCAGGTTGGAGATTGGACGGTAATGCACCAGGACATCTGGGTCGAGGGATGATTTCTTTAGGTGGGGCTTCACTAGTGCTTCTTTCAAAGCAACTGGGAAGACCCCCTCCACCATTGAACACCTGGCAATCCTGGTGAACATCATGCCAATGGCATTGGCACATCCCATTAAGAAACATGTCAGTGCCGGGTCCAGTTCACAAAAGATGTGCTTCATCTCTGAGATCACCTTAGTCACTTCAGACATCTCCACTGGCCTAAACTCCTCCCAGGTAGACTGAGTGCCTCTGAACCTCAGAACTCGACCACTGTGAGGCACAAGCCTTGCTGGTGGAATCCCTGACTGGATGGCCAACACTCTGTCAGAGAAAAACAGAGTAAACTCTTCATGTAAAGTGGTTGAAATAACTTTTTTTGGCCAGGGAGACATGCTGTACATACAAGCCTGTCCATGGCCTGAAACAGCTGAGATGGTCTGTTTTTCCCTGCAGCAATTTCCCTGGACAGTAATGCTGCCTTCTTATGAGAAATTGCCTCCTGGTACTCAACATAGTAAGAACGCAGGACCAGCCTGTTGACCTCCAGCTGGGTCTTCCACCAGCAATGCTCCAACTTCTGACCTCTGATCTTCATCACCTTGAGATCCCCATCAAACCAAGGGGATCTCAAGTGAGAGGGTCTGGGTCATATAAGGACTTATGTGATGGAATCTAGAACCTCGGTAACCACCCTATTATAGGTGGCCACTGCTACTCCAGTGCCAATCGCACATGCTATGTCAACCCTAGATAGGTCAGCAAATGCCAATAGTCCCTCTGGGTCAACACTCTTTAATGATCAATAGCGACCATCTCCACAGGGGAAGGACTTTCAGGGGCCCCAAAACTGAATGCCATGGTGCAGTGATCAGACCAAATGACCTGCTCAGTCTAGAGGTTGTCAGTCTCAAGACCCAGCTGGAACACCAGATCAAGTGTGTGGCCATGTTGATGGGTAGCAGCAGCAACCACTTGTGACAAGATCAGTGATTGCATCAACTGGAGGAAGTCATAACCAAAACACGAGGATTCGTCATCAACCCAGACATTGAAGTCCCCCAGGATTAAACACCTGGGGGACTCCAACATCTGGTCAATGATGAAGTCCGCTATCTCATGAAGGAATTCCTCTGCTGCCCCAGGGGGTGGTAAACAAGGAGAATCCTGCAACTTGCACCTGCACCCCCATGCATGGTGATGCACTTGAAAGATCGTGTGCTACCAACTGGGTGCACTGAGAAGCCCAGACTGGACTGAAAAACAATGACCACACCCCCACCCCTGTGATTCTTCCTCAGACAGTGCACCACAGTATACCCATCGAGGACAGTGGCCTCAAAAACAGAGTCCACATCATCACCCAACCAGGTCTCTTTGATGCAAGCCAGGTCAACAGAAGAAATCAAGTCCACAAATTTAGTGGTCTTATTCCTCATCATTGTGGTATTGCAAAACACTGCCCAATGAGGATTAGAGGGCACAGCCAGTCCTCTAGCTACCAGCCCACTCAGTCCAGTGGGAACCCTGGGTATGGAGACCAAACACGTTGGGCCTCTCCCTAGGCTCCATTTACACCCAGGGAGTCTCCTGAACCAGACAACCGCAGTGCTGCTCACCAACCCCTCCTCAGCTGCCCACGGCATTCAATGAACCAAATGCCTCCTAGTAATACTTACCTCCCTGCAGTGCCCCGCTGCAATAACAGACACTGGGAGGTTGGTAAAGGGGTGAAGGTCATGGAGCTGAGAGGCAGTGTAGGTGATATGGGGAGGGCCACAGCACCAACACATCTCCTACCTGGCAAGACCAGTCCTGAGAAAGCACTAAAAAATAGTACAAAAGAGCAATGACAAAAAGAAACACTCAAATTAACAATCATGCACACCACACACGACAATCACACAAATAATCACGAAAGGATAAAATACCCAAAATAACAACCCCCCACTTCCCCACCCTACCAATTCTGCCACAAAATTAATGCTAGCAGTCATAACATATATGCAAAACAGTCCTTAGAGTACCAGTGCCACGTCCTGATATTTATTATTTTCTTTAATTAGTTGTGATGGGGCTCTCACTTCCCACAGGATAGAAAATTGAGATTATGTCCAGGAACTCTCACTCCCCGACAGCTGGAGTTGCCATAGTCAGAATGTCCTTTAGTATTTCATTTCTCACTGCCAATTCAGAGAATCAATCAATTTTGTTTTAGTCCTATGACTATCTTGTTGTCAAGGGCACATAACCAAGAAATTTATTGTGGCTGTGGTGGAATGATTAAAACAGTACTCACGGAACTTGGATACCCCAAGCCAGGTTTCAAAAGCTTTAACCAAGGCTCCTGGTGATCCCTCAGAACCTCAGGTAGGGTTCTGCCACCCTTAGTCCTCACATCGGTTTGAGGCCAGTGGGAAACAAGCACCACATCACCCAACTGACCCTCCGAGACTAGCAAAGTCCCAATACAGGAGATCTAGTCTCAAGTCCACAGTTTTGTCTCCTGGGAACAAAGTTCCACAGTGGCATCAGACACCATAAAGTCAGTTGAACTCTCTCACCGCTGATCATGAACTCAGTGCCAATGTGAACTCCTCACCTGGGGAAAACTTTGTTAGCAACAACGGCTCCAAACCAGGCAGTAGTAAACACTCCACTTCACCTCCATGGCCTGTCGTCTCCTTCAACACTCCACACAAGGTCTTCAAGCAACACCAGGTTAAGTTTAATTCCACCACTTCTACAAGTAAAACAGATGAATCCTGTATAAATGCACTGCAGTACTCTCCCTATCTAAAAATAAAAAATCTACCTCCTATTCTACACTTACATGCCCCCTAAACTATGCTACAATCCTTAAACCTACACTCTAACTAAATAAATTTATCCAAGGACTGCAAACAAATAAAAATTAAAAGTTTAAAATAAGATAAAAACTAAAATTGCATGCAGAGCGTACATAAGAATAGGCTCAAGCATGAGAGGCAACATGGGTTTATGGGAGGGAGATTTTGTCAAACAAATCTGACTTCTTTGACTGGGTCACTAAATCAGTGGATGGGGCCAGGTGGTGGACATCCTTTACCTAGACTTCAGCAAGGCCTTTGACTTTGTACCCCACAAGAGGCTGACCAGGAAGATGGTGGATCTAGAGGTTGGTGAAATATTGACCGGGTAGGTGGAAAACTGGCTGAAGGGCAGGACCCAGAACATGGTGGTGTGGGGTGAGCTCTCCAGCATCAGGAAGGTCTCCAGTGGGATCCCACAGAACTCAGTGCTCAGACTGGTGCTGTTCAATGTCTTTATCAATGATATTGGAGGTGACACAATTTGCCTATTTCTGGACAAAATCAAGCTCTGTAGGACAGTGGACACAGCAGGAGGGATACAATACCTAAGGGAAGAGCCAGAAAAGCTAGAGAGATGGTCCATGATTTGGCTACTTGACTTCAATGCAAAGAAATGCAAGGTTCTGTACTCTGGAGCCAACAACCCAAGGACTGAGTACAGCCTGGGCAGGGTCCAGGTATCTGTATCAAAGGTGAAGAACCTTGGAGAACTGATCACTAGTGACCTGAAACACTCAATGAAATGTGGGAAAGCAGCACAAAAGGCAAATCAAATGTTGTTCTACATTGCCAGGAGGATCAGCAGCAGAAGGAGGTAAAACTTTCCTTGTACAGTTCACTAGTGAGGCTGCATCTGGGATACAGCATACAGCACTGGTGCCCATACCTTATACGGACATAAACCTGCTGGAGACAGTCCAAAAAAGGGCAACTGATATGATAATGGGCCAGCAGAGTAGGGTGTATAAGGAGAGGAATTGGAGGCCATGAGCATGTTCTCCAAGGAGGAGAAGAGAGAGAGAGGGATAAAGAGGACATGATTGAATCCTTCAAGTATTTGAAAGGAATAAACAGGGTGTACAAGGGAGTGGTGGGAATCTTCAAGCTTAGAGGAAACCATCGTATGAGGGGATACAGTCTCAAGTTCAGGGGGTTTTAAAGAGAGGCTAGGAGGAACTTCTTCACAGATAAGGTGGCGATGGATTGGAATGGACTTCCTGAGGAGATGGTTTCCTTGAAAATGGTAGGCAGCTTCAAGAGAGGGTAGGATGGAGTTAAGGAGAAAATATGGGTCCAGAGGAGGCAGACAGAGGAGAAGAGCAGATTGGGGAGGGGAGCAGGGCCAATTGCTGATGCGGATATGGCCTAATGGCCTTATTCTGCTAGCTTAATCATATGTTCATATGTCCGTATGTTCATATTGCTTCCACTTTTCTGTCTTTAACTTTCCTTCTAAGGTTCATGAAGATTCCCTGGACTTATTCTTGCTTTTTGCTAACAGTGTTATTTGTACTAACATGTATCACTATTAGTGGTTGGTCATCAAGGGATTCCAGCAGTCTATCCATTCTTTCAGTCATGCAGTATGCTTAATTTTAGCTCCTGATGGACAACACAATCCATTATTTTCTGTGTGTCTGTGAAGCTCAGGATTGATTCACCCATGATAACCATTGTCCTCCTGTGTTTTGCTTACTTATTGGTGTTCCGCTTTGTCTGATAGGTTGCACATTTGTTTATTACTGTGTTGTGCTAGTAGATTCAGCCTGTTCTTACAGATAGTGGCAGGCTTCCTTTGCTTTGAAAAAGTAGAGTCTGCCTGTTTTGATCACAGACTGGAATGAAATAGGATTTCTTTTGAGGCAATATTGGTGGGTAAGTTGTGCAGAAACTTGTTGAAGTAGTATCTTAATTATTGCTTATTGGGTAAAGTGAGACCAGCCACAGTAGCCCACGTTTAAGACTACAGACCTATTAGTTTGACCTCAGTGGCAGGAAAAATGATGGACTCACTTCTGAAAGAAAGAATTGTTGAGTACCTAGAGGCCTGTGGGGCACAGGACCCAAGGCAGCATGAATTCACAGTGGGAGGGTCATGTCAGATGAATCTAATAGATTTCTTTGACTGGGTGACCAAAGTAGTAGACCAGGAAGGGGATGTGGACATGGCCTACCTAGACTTTAGCAAGACATTTGACATAGTCCTGCACAAAAGATTAATAAACAAATTAGCCAGCCTGGGAGTGGGTCCCAAGGTGGTAGCCTGGGTAAACAAGTGGCTGGACAACAGGGCACAGAGGATAATAGAAAACAGAGTTCACTCTGAAGAAAGAGGGCTTACTAGTGGGGTACTGCAGGGTTCAGTACTGGGTCCGGTTCTTATTAATGTCTTTATTAGTGACAATGCAGAGGGACTGGAAGGAAAAGTATGCCTCTTTGCAGATGACACAAAGATCTGCAACAGGGTTGATGCACAAGGGGGTGGAAAGAATGAGATGGGACTTGACAAGGTTGGAGGAATGGTCAAAATTAAGGCAGCTTAGATTCAATGCAAAGAAGTGCAAAGTAATGCTCCTGGGAAAGAAAACCCAGGGCAAGAGTACACAATGGGGGGGGGGGAGGTATTAACAACAACAAAAATGGAAAGGGACCTGAAGATAGTCATATCAGATGATCTAAAGGTAGGCAAACAATGTGAGAAAGCATTAAGGAGGACTGGGGGATACTGGGATGTATTGGAAGAGGCATCACCAGTAGAAAACAGGAAGTTGTTATCCCTCTGTACAGACAGTTGGTGAGACCCCATCTGGAATACAGCATGCAGTTCTGGAGACCTCATCTCTGCAAGGACATAGACAGGATGGAGGTGGTCTAGAGAAGGGCAACTAAAATGGTGCTGGGACTGCAACAGAAGCCATATGAAGGAAGACTAAAGCAGCTTAATATGTATACCCTTGAGGAAAGGAAGGGGGGGGGCATGATAGAAACTTTCAAGTACCTCAAGGGAATCAACAAAGTCCAAGAGGGTAGCATCTTTCAGAAAAAGAGATGTGCAAGAACAAGAATACACAATCTGAAGATAGAGGGGGGACAGTTCAGGGGGCATGTGAGGAAGTATTTTTTCACAGAGAGGGTGCTGGACACATGGAACAGCCTTTCTGAGGAGGTCATGGGGTCAAAAACAGTAGGGGAATTCAAGAATGCATAGGACAGACATAAGGGAATTCTAGTGGGGGGTAGGAGGAAGTAGGCTGTTGGTTAACTAGGATCTGCAGCTTATACAATTGGTAGGGAAATGGACTAGGTGGGTCAAGCAGTTCTTATCTGCCATGAAAGTCTATGTTTCTAAAGGACATATTAAAGAACTGTTTCTTGACCTGTTGCTTCAACCTGGGTGAGAATTGTCTGGCCTGGAATTTCAGCTAGGTGATAATTGGAGGATGGGTGGAAGGAAGGAAGTAAGGGCTGAGGTCTCATTTTCAAATTTACCCAAGAGTCCTATCAAGTGAGTGCCAAATAGAAGGAGTGGGATATCTAACCCATGATCATACAGGGCATCCACAGGAAGACTGCAGGACTGCAGGGGACTCTGGAGGTCAGTACAGGTACTTGAATGGCATTTGGCAGATCATGTAAAGGGGACCTAAAAATTCCCTATTTGGTGTAGCCCAACATAATGCATTGTGAAGATGAATCTGTTTTAAGGTTAAAGGGCAAGCACCCTGTCTAGGGTAGGGTGGTGTAGAAAATAGCTAAAGGGGTTTCAGGCAGGCAGAGCTCAGTACAGTTAGTACCAAAGTGCAGTTAGGTTTTCTTAGGAGTCAAGTTAGTACTGTGGGATGGGAGCAGTCAGATAAAATTGAGCACAGGTACAGTGGGGACATAGTCAGCTGTAAGGAGTGTGAGGCACTTGCCTCTTGGGTTATACTATGGAGGAAAGGACACTGCCACATATGTAGGACATTTGTGGAGCTCTTGGCACAGCTGGTAGCAACAAGGGAGGAGATATCCTAGCTGCATCATCAACTGAGCTAGTACTCTCAGACACATCTTGGTCAAGGTGCAGGTCAGGAAAAATAGACAAACCAGAAGTCATAGAATGTGCAAGTAGTGTTTTATTATTATCAATAACAATAAAATAAAAAATTCAAAGTTGTGCAGGACAACTCTTATACAGGCCGTTCAAACAAAACAAAGCCCTTCCTCTGAGGGCATCTCTTAATCTAAATTTCGGTCTCTCTCTTTCTCCCTCTTTAATAAAAGATTGCTCTTTGTATATATGTTTTTTCCTGGCAATTACCTTCTGCATCCTGAGCTCATTAAGATATATCTCCTGTTTCTCACAAAATATATCAGGACTTTGTCAATTTCTTTCCTGCAAATGCAACAGAATAGACATTGTATTCCAGAACAAATCTCCTTCTGACAACTTTGCAAATGAGCTTGTGAAGGTCAAATTAAACCTCAAGGTTAACTCCATGAGTTTCAAATAGCTTTTTGCAATTATTTCAACAATATAACTATATTCATTTACAAACCAAGGGATCCCAGTTTCACATAAACAGTTTCACACAAAGATTCACCTATTCTTTTTAACCACAGAGAAGTAAAGGGAGTGGGGCAGAAGAAAAGGCAGAAACAGCAAGAAACAGAAAGCTAAGGCAGGGGGATAGTGTTTGTGTGTGTGGGGGGGCATCAATCTTTGGAGTGGCCAGTTCTTAGGTGCCACAGGAAAAGGTGATTGCACAATCAGATGGGCAAAAGACAAGAGAAGAGGCAGAAATAAGAGGACAGACTAGAACCTTGCCTCTTTCTGTATAACACATGAGACAGGGTCTTACCAAGCCTTGTCACAGCATCCACCACCTCTGCTCCCACAGAGGCCCACTAGCTGGTGGGGGGAGCTGGAGGGTAACAGGGTGGAAAAGGAATGGCATGGTCAGCCACAAGAAGGTCAACCAGGCTTATCATATCTCAACAGCAAATCAATTAGCTCCACTTGAAAAGCAGTAGTTATCAGATTCCCTTGGTGGGGGTTCAGAGCCAATCAGAAGGGGTGAAAAGAATGACTTGGTGGTACCAAATGGTAAGAGCAGGAGCAAGACAGCAAGGAGTATCCTAGTGTTGAGTGACTTGATAATCAGAGGGGTAGACAAGGTGGTGGAAAGTCAGGGGAAGGGGTGGTTAGATGCCTTCCAGGTGCATCAGCCATCCAGAAGATGGATAGGATAGGGGGATGGTAGAAGAAGGGTAAGGGGAACTCAGAGAACTGGTACACTTGGGTACCAATGATCTGGTGAACCAGCTAAATGAGATGGTAAAGTGTTATTTTCAAAGGCTTGGGGAAGATTGAAGGTGCACTCAGCATCCCTGGCCCTTTCTAAGGTCCAGTCTTTGTGGGGGATGGGAAGGAAAATGGAAGAGTGAGGAAGGAGGAGAGTAAGGAGTTTAACCATTTGCTGAAGGGATGGTGCCAGGAGGATGACTACCATTTTGTGGGATACTGGAGGGGCCTATGGGATATGTGGCTCCTCAAGGATGATGGCTTTCATCTGACAAAAGAGGGAGCTAGTACATTGAGGCAGATGCTTGATGTTTATGTTGGCAGATGTTTAAACTAAGTGGGAGGGGCTGAGGCTGGGGGAACCACAGAGGAAAAAGTGTATATGGTGAACCTAGCTAGGACTCCCCCAGAAACTGAGGATAGAAACAGAGGGGATGTAGGCATCTGGATGGGGCTCCATAATAAAATAAGAATTGGAGTCAGATGGTGGGGTACCCAGAATTAGCAGCAAAAAAAAAAAAAATTAAAATGAAATATAGGGGGCACAGGAAACAGATGCTGCAGCACCTAATAAACATCAAGACAGCATAAACAGAATAAGGTGTGCAAACAAAGGACTACAAAAGCTCGGTATGCATTAAGCCAACATGTGGCTGTTTAGTTAGGCAATGAAAAAAGCAGATAAACCAACAAACAACTCCCTTGGACTTTGAAACCTTTCAGGTTCTTCTTTGGGGGGGTGGCAGGCACAAGCATACAGGTATTGTTAAGTAGGGTGGCATTAAAGAGACAATGACCATATATATCTCCATAGCACCTGTACATATATTACTACCACAGTGAAATATGTCAAATAAAAATTCCATTATACAATAAATACAATATGCATACAAAATTGTGCCTGAAAGGAAGTAAAAGCATAAATAAATAGGTGTAAGAGAGTAGGAAATGCTTGTGAAAATGGAGAGGTTTTTTTATGGGTTAATATGGTACAGGGAGAGGTAAAATAGGGAGGTAGGGCATCAGAGGTAAATGAAATGTAACCACCCAGTCCCCTGGGGTTACTAGAATCCCATCAGTGTTAGACTAGGAAGGTATTTGGGCAGCTGGTGGGAAGTTCATTAGAAGCTCTCTACACACACCTTATTGTTTACTTAAGTAGGCTAGGTAGAAAATGAATGATGTAATTTAGAACTCTTGCAGCAGCATCAGCCTTTTTGCACAGCTACAGGGTAGCAATTTAGAATCTTGAGTTCAGTTGTGAGTTGGAGCAGTGGAGAGTGGATCTTTGAGTTCGAGAGGTGCCTGCCAGCCCCCCAAGGCTGGGTGAAGGGTCTCTGGCCAGCATTTTTCTCACCCTAGTGAGTGGAACAGCAGTGTGCCTACAGGAAGTGGTGGAGACCTGTGTCAGTGGGACCCCAGTGGGTTTATTTCTGTGAAAATGTTAAAAGGGACTGAGAAATCAGTGGTCCCAAGTGGCAACCCCCAGATTGACTAAAGATTGTCACAGCTGCCAGGAGTGAGAGACTAAAAGTGTTTCTGTGTAAAGCTATGGAGTTTCAAAGGAAGAAGTTTTCTTCACAAACTGTCAGATGCCTGTAACAAAAGGAAATACTAAACCGTGAGTACAGTAGCATTTGCAAATTTGGGGAGTCATCTGGTGATGTGTGTGTCCTTGCTAAGGCTAGATTATATCACTCAGGACCCAGTTTTCACCACGAATATGTGCTGAAGTAAATGTATTTAATGTATGGAGGCCTTTAGCAATCTGTGTGGGATTAAAGGATCCAGTGTGTGCCCTGGAAAGAATGGCAGAGGCTGGCTGCTGCCAGGGTGAGCAGCACCTCACTTTGAAGTTCAACCAGGGCTAACTGGTTACCTGATAGGCACAGGTTACCCTGCAGGTGTTAACTTAGTCCATCTCATCAGGAGGATGTTTTGTGTTAAATTAAAGTGTGTGGCAACCCCCATGTAATAGACACTGTGAAAAGAAGTTCAGAGATCCCTAGCAAAAGGGGTGGATGATTCGTTATATAGAAAAGTAGATGTGTGAAATGTAAACACTGCCTGTCCTGTGAGAAAGCAAAGTTGCTGACTGCAAGTTCTGTTGTCTGTAGTGACAGTTCCAAACTTTGAGGACCATCCAATTCTGCTACCATCTGTCAGAAATAAAGCCATACAATACAATCCCAATTTTATGGTTGTGGACAATCCATCCATGAGTCCAAGTAAAATGTGTATGGGGCCCCCTCAGATAGGAGAAAAAGCATAGCCCTAGCACCTTTCTCCCAGAACTTGAAGTAAATATAAATATTATTTTGTGCCCTAACCCTTGACCTCTTAGATGCCAAGCCAAGTATTTGTCCTAATGCCAGGGGTAATACTTATTTTCTACTAACGTGTGGCTTGTTTGTTGCCTTGTCTGTGTAACAAGTTTAGGGGGGTCCTGGTTGCAAGATGCCACTCTTGACCAGGGTAAGGGTTGCAGAGGGGAAACAAGTGTCAAAATAAGTAAGGGATGAAGAAAGAGGAAAAGGGAGAAAAAAGAATCTAAGTAGAAACTGTATTTAAGCAAAACAAAGTGCAAACAGGTACTGTAACTCGGCAAAGAAAAGTCAAAAAAGTAAATTTATGACAGCACAGAAAAAGCATAAGCAGGCAGGTTCTAGAGGGTGTAGCTCAGCAGTGGAGGAACAGAACATAACGTTCAAGAAATCCAAAATACTATGAGACTGCTGACTTGTTACCATCCAAGACTGATAGTTCAGATCTGCTTTGCACCTACAATGGCAAAAATATCACGTTCATATAATGCAGTACTTAGATAATAACAAACTATGGTCAGAACCACTACGGCTGCTAATGCAATAACTTGGTAAGAGTGTTTCATGAGCTTAAACATAAAGATGAATTGCTGTAGTCAGTTCTGTGCATAAATTTCATTTTTGGTAAAGTTAGATCAGTTATCTGGTTGATCCTGTTTTTCCCATGTGTTTAAAATATGAGCAGCAAGTGCATCTTGTACTATGTGGGAAAGGAGAGGGAGCTCCACACCAAAGCTTTCAAGTAACAGCAGAAGGAATGGTGCAGAGAGGAGAGGTATGGCTGCAGTGGGGATTGTGGGTCAACCTGGAATGTTAAGATCCTATACCAAGGTGATGGACAGGTCTGCGTCCATCAAAGAGGAAACCACAGACCTCAGTGGACATAGAAACATGGAAGTTGACAGCAGCTAAGGCCTGCTAGACCCATCCAGTCTGCCCATACACCCTACCTGTATCAATAGTCTTAATGTTACTTTGATGGACATTTAAAGTAGCTGAGGGAGGTGATGGAAGAAATAGGGGAGGCAGAAGGTGGGCCACCACAGGCTGAGATAGAGAGTAGGGAGATCCCAAGGGGAGAGAGTCCCACCAGAAAGCAAGTTATTCAAGGAAGCAGGGGGTTAGCAAAGGAGGAATGAGGAAAAAGAGCAATCAAAGAAGAAATGTAAGGAAGGAGGAACAATTAGAAAAAGGAGAACGTGATAAGAAGACAGCTGCGGGATGTCAAAATGGTGCAAGGTCTACATAAAAAGCCCTATGAGGAGACTGACATAGTTCAATATGTACACCCTGGAAGAGAGGAGGGAGAGTTGCGATATGATGGGGCTCATTAAATTTCTAATGGGGGTTAATAAGGTACAGGAGGAAGATATGTTTCAGAGAAAAAGATGCTGTAGAACAAGAGGTTATGCTATGAAGCTGGAAGGAGGTAGATTTAGGAAAGATGTGAGGAAGTACTACTTCACAGAAAGGGTGGTATATTCCTGGAGCAACCTTCCATGGGAGGCAGTAGGGGTGAAACCAGTGGTGGGTTTCAAAAATGCCTCTGTTAGGCACAAAGGAATCCTAGGAGGAAGGAAGGAAAGGGATGGAAGAGAGTACAGTAGATCAATCTGGGTCTTCAGCAAAAGTGATCATAATTAAAAATTGGCAGACTAGATGGGCTCAGCAGTCATTATCTGCTGCCAGTTTCTATGTTTCTATGTATGACAGGTTATGTGATTCAAATGGCTACAGCGTAAAATTATTATTATGCACAATGTTGATACTGTATACTGTGTGGCATACATAATTCCTGTTGTACTGTACTATGCTATACAGACATGATAATCAAATGGGTAATAATATATGCATTGAACAAGGGAGAAAACAATCAAAGGGAACATGTGTGAGTGGTGACACCATGCTAGGTACATACTGTATGAAGTCATTGTATTATGATGTTACTCAGCTGTATAACAATGTTGAGTTAGCTTCAATATGGGATTTTATTTATTTCTGTTTTAGTTTTTAATAATCCAGATATTGTCGACACATTAATGACACATAACCGAGGATGCTTATCACAATTTGCAACCTTGTTTTTTCTTACCACTGTATTTATTTTTGGGAAATCACTTGTGATGTGGCTGCAGTTCTTGTCAGCCATCAGCCAGTTAATGTTTGCTTTACCTATGCTGCCTTTTATAAGAGAGTACTGTATGTATTAATGGCAGTGGTACAATGTTACCATTAGGAGAGGTTGTGGTGTGCATTTCAATAGATGTAAAAATTGTGCTGCTGTACTATATGTCAAATAAAAATGGTGTCCCTGATTTTGAGCATTTGCCCCTGATTTTAATGAGCAGTGTCCATAATTTTGGTCTTGGCAGGGTGAGAGATATGCATTCTGGAGTAGCCAGGTGTTGCAGTTGACACCCCTATGATTTCTTTGCAATCCCTTATGATGCCCCTTACAACCCCTAAAACATTAGTTGTCTACCATTTACCCTTCCTACAAATTAAAGTAATGAAATTTCCAGTGCCACTAAGAATTAGATAGGTCCTGAAAGGGTTAACACACACTCTCCAGGCACTTGAGAGACATAGAGAGAGAGAGAGAGAGAGAGAGAGAGAGAGAGAGAGAGGGTAATCTACTACTCTGGAGTTATTTCCTCAAAGAATAAGTCACTTCTGCGCTACCTTTCATTTTGGACTGGGGGAAGAAAACTGCTTTTTGTTAGTCTAGGACAAGTTTGTAATTGCACTGTTGCAGACAGTTTAACTGTTTCAAAAAAGTGGTGTAACTTTCCTTTGTGACTACTTGGAGACACTAGCTATCAGGTCACTTAAAGCAGGCATGACGAGAGACAAACAAGCTGAAACAAATAGTGCTAGAGCTGCTCTACTGAACAGAGACAGCACAGTGCTTCATTCAGCTGGTGTAGTGGCAGTACTGCAACTCCAAAATTGTTGTTCACTCAGAGTGAGGTGAGCTGATTTTCTCCTCTCTGATAGCATGATGGCTGCAGTGCTCTGCCCCTGCAGCCATAAAAATAATCCCAAATAATCTATACTCACAGAAAGGATATTACATCTCAGTCTTCATTTAGGACAATATGGGAATGGGTAACCTTAACCTATTGCCCCCTGTTGCATGTAGCCTAATGTGATCAATGCCTCTGAATTTTAGGGATGTTGGGTTGGCATTGTGGTTCTGGTGCCCATGTAGCCTCACAGGTGTGTCACATTTGGTGCTGTTGGTGGTGTGGATGTGCTCCTGCATCCTCTCCTTTAACAGTTGTATGGTTCTTGAAATATACAAAGAAGGGCAGTCACACCACAAAGCGCACACAAAAAATGGTGTATGACAAGGAATGAGGTAGCATATCTCATAGTGATGGCCATTTGTGGGAATGATGAATGTGGAGCCAGTGCTAACAAAATGGCAAACACTGCAATTATCACAATGAAATGACTCCATTGAGTATGGCAGAACTGGTGAATGTTTTGTGGTGGTAGTATTGGTAAAGCGACTACTAACTAGTCCATCTTTCAGACTGAAGCCCCTTCTGTGGACCACCACAGAGCACTCTCCTACAACCTCCATAGGGTCTTCATCTGCTTTGAGAATGTGCAAACACCTCTTTAAGCTACCTGCAACCTTAGGTGAAACTGAATTAATAGTTCAGTTAT
Organism: Neoceratodus forsteri; assembly: GCA_016271365.2. NCBI lineage: Eukaryota > Metazoa > Chordata > Ceratodontiformes > Ceratodontidae > Neoceratodus > Neoceratodus forsteri. Next base: position 1,276,954,651 of record CM057459.1, on the reverse strand, counting down.
AAATTGATAGTTTTCTATGGGAACACATTATTTCAGTGTCAGAAATTCACTGTGTTCCTTGTTGAGTGAATGGCATCAGTGTGGAGTATGTCTCCTGACTAGGACATTTCTTTCTGAGCTGGAGAAATTGACCCATAGGTATGTCCTGTAGAAGGTGAGGGGGTGTGAACTGTCAAAGCATAGTAAAGTGTTACTGGCTATTGGTTTCTGATAGCCCATTAGATGTAATAATAGAACTATCGTCCCCAAAATTCAGCTTAAGGTCCAGGAAAGTCAAAGATTTGGAATCAATTGTACAAGTAAAATGTAAATTCCAATAGTTTTGGTTCAACATTTGTACAAAATCTGGGGTCTCAGTGGCTGTGCCATTCCAGATGCACAGAATATCATTGCAATAATGGCCCCAGTACTTTATTCTATCACAGTAGCATTTCCTTCTGGGGTTGCAGATAACCACCTTCTCCTACCAACCCAGAAAAAGGTTAGCATTGGGGGGGGGGGGGCATCGTCAACCCCATAGCAGTATCACAAATTTGTAACAAGTACACCAAATAAAAAGTGATAAAGTTACTTTGCAGGATCACGTCCAGGGCCTCGATGATGAACACAGATCTGATGACATAACCAGTCTGAAAGTAATCCGTAAAGTACTGTACAGCACGTGACCCCAAGTGATGTTTGATGCTGGTATAAAATGATGTCACATTGATAGTGAGCCACAGGCAGCCAGCATCAAAATGAAGGTGTTCAAGGGCCTCGAGGATTGCTGTAGTGCCCCTAAGATGGGAAGGTTGCCAAATACCCATGGATTGAAGGAACGCGTCCACATATCTAAAAAGCTTTTCAGTAAGAGAGCTTATCCCCGAGCAAGGGGCAAGGGGCAGGAAAGTAAGGGAGGAAGGGAGGACTAGAAGAGAGGTGCTAAGAAGAAAGGGGTATCAACACATGCTCTAAGGCAGGCTACCTAAATGGCAGAAGCATGGGGAACAAAATTAGAGAACTCCAAGCAATGGTGGCAGATGTGGGATTGGACCTCATTGCCATCACTGAAACACAGGCCACTGACAATTGACTGGGACTTAGCAATACCAGAATACACCATGAGATGAGATAAGTGTACAGAAAAAGGGAGGGACAGCCCTTTATGTCAATGAAGACTTAGATGTGGTTGAGGAGGGATCCATCAGGGAAGGAAAGGGGGGACAAAATTGCTGTTGGTGCAGCTCACTGCCAGATAGGGTAAGAAGCTATGCATGGAGGTGGTCCACAGACTTCCAGAACATTTGGACAAGAGAAATGGGGAACTAGAGGCAGAGATTCAGAAGGGGTCAGCAAAGAGGAAAGTAGTGGTAATAATGATCTCAATCTACCAGACATGCTGTATATTGGGATGTTCCAGCAGCTAAGAGTGCCAGGAGTCAGGCCCTGCTAAATACTGTATGCTACAGGATAGCCTGGTGGTGCATTTGGTCAAAGAAACCACAGAGCCATTCTTGATGTGGTGCTCAGAAATGGTAGGCAGGGAGTCTATCCAGTGGTGCAGAAGTCTGAGGGGGCTCACCTGCAACTATGCTGGCAATCTTGGTTTGGGAAAAAGACTTGAGTCGCTGGGGCTTGGCCATGGGTGGGGAGGGGGGGTTCGTGTACCAGGGACTGTACTCCTTTCCCATAGAAGGGGTGGTCAGCCATCTTGGCCTTTGACTGCCACCAGTTGGAGGCCTGGGTGTAGTGCAGCCACCAAGCCACAGTGCCATAGTACATGGGCGCCTCCTTGCACATGCAAATACAGTGGCTCCCAGGATGAAACCCAATTGTGCAGAATTTTTTAGCACTCTGCAGAATGCTGCAGCAAATCTACTGAATAAAGCAATGCAATTTCAATGGCAATTAGTCCCTTTTGTCATTCAGGAAAATGTGATACTGCCAGAATGAAATGAATGCTACAGTTTCCTGCATGACAAAAGGGACTAATTGCCATTGAAATTACACTGTTTTATTCAGTAGGTCTACTGCAGCATACTGCAGAGTGCTTTAAAAGTGGGTTTCATCCTGGGGGATGCCACTGTATGTGCCACAAGGGGAAATAAGAACATGGAAAATGAACCCAATGAGCTTAATGAAACCCCACCTGTTCTCCCTCAGCCCACACTGACACTCAGTTCCTAGGCACTTCTGGATTTTGTACTGAGGGGAGAATGGCCCTTTCTCTTCTGGCCCTGCCATGGGGTGAAACTGTGGTGGTGGTGTTCTTAAGTCCAGGGACTGAGGGAGGCAGCTGCAAGTTGTAGGGGATTGGGATGGGACTGAGAGCCCACCCTCCTGACTCCAAAGAGAAATGGTAGGCAAGGTGCAGATTGAGGAGCCTCTGGGGTCCACAGGTGATAACACCATATGGTTAGGACTGGCTCTGGGTACCAGTATACCCTCATCAAATGCTGTGGCCCTAAATTTCAGAAAAAAAGAGTGACTAGATGAGAGAACTAGTCAACGGTAAGTTGAGGGGTATGGATGAAATCAGGGCTTGGAGAAGAGGTGGGGAGCAATTAAAGAGGTCTTTCTACAGGAATGTAGGTTATGTTACCAAGAGTAATAGACATAAGATATAAACCTGGTTCTTGATGAAGGTCAGGGAGGCAATCTGGGATAAAAAAGTGTCTTCATCACATACAAATAGATACAGGGAGACAAAGAATGGTGTGGTTACCAGTTAAGGTGAGGGAGGACAAGAAGGCAGTCAGGGACACAAAAACAGACACTGGACTGCATATTATGGAGGGGGCCAATGGGGGAGGAACAGTTCTTTAGATACATTAGGGAAAAAAGGAAGACAAGAGAAGGAATTACTTGATTAAAGGAGAGGAACAGGGTAATAGAAGATGAAGAGCAGAACACAGACATTCTAAATGACTACATTTGCTCTGTGTTCACAGTAGAGAATAGCGGGCCCTTGCCTGAAAGTGGTATAAAGGCTGCTGCAAGAGGGATCCCAGAAATGGGGAAGGTGATGTTTATGACAGAAAGGGTCCAAAAAGGGCTAGTAGCCCTGAAAATAGACAAGACTCCAGGTTTGGATTGGGATGCAGTGGAGGGTGCTCAGGGAACAGGCATCAGAACTGGCTGAATCCCTGGCAGGGCTATTAAGTAGCTTCCTACAATCAGGGGTGGTTTTAAAAGATAGTTGACATAGTCTTGCTCCACAAGAGAGGAGGCAAAAAGCAAAGTTTCAAAAGATTGAAGGGTAATGGACAAATTTGCACTCCACAAGGAAGGAGACAAAGAATAATCACGAAACTACCAGTACATTAGTCTTACCTCCAGAGCAGGTAAACTAATGGAGACATTAGTCAAAGAGGACCTAGTGGGCTGCCTGGAGAGAAACGAGCTTCAGGATAGTAAACAGCACTAGTCCATGGCAGGGAGGTCTTGTCTGACCAACCAGATAGTATTCTTTGACTGGGTAACTATGGCAGTGGACAAGGGACAAGCAGTGGATTTGCTGTATTGTAACTCGGCATTCAACTTTGTGCTGCAAAGAAGGTTGCTGAAGAAGTTACAGGGCATGGGAACAGCAAAGGATCTAGTTAAATGAGTGGGAAGCTGGCTTGGGGTAGACTGAAAATGGTGAGGATAAACATGATCAAGTCAGGGGCGAAGGAGGGAATGAGTGGGGTGCCACAGGGTTCAGTCCTGGGGCCAGTCCTTTTTAGTATATTCATCAGTGACGTAGGAGATGGAATACAAGGCAAGAAGTGTCTCTTCACAGATGACACCAAGCTCTTTGGCAGGGTAAACAGTGAGAAAAGGGTTAGGGAGCTGCAGAGGGACCTGCAAAGATCAAAGAGGTGGTTCAAAGTTTGGCAGTGGAAATTCAATACCAAAAACTGCATGGTGATGCACATAGGGAACAAGAGTACCAGGAAGGAATACTGGATGGAGTGGGTTAAGCTAGACACTACCAGTGGGAAATGGTTCAGGAAGTGATCACAAGTAACTCCCTAAAACAATCTAGACATTGTAACAAGGCCTACAGCAAGGCAACCAAAATGTTGGGGTGCACTGGTAGGGAGTTTGGCAGCAGGAGGAAGGAGGTGATACTGCCTCTCTATAGGTCACTAGTGAGGCTGCATCTAGAACACTATGCCCAGTTCTGTAGCCCCCACCTAAGAAAAGACAAAGATAAGATAGAGACAGTACAGCGTTGGGTAGCCAAAATAATTCAGGCTTACAGCCCAGAACATGTATTTACTGGAGGCCAGAAAGAAGATGGGAGATATGATAGAGACCTTCAAGTTCCTGCAAGGAATAAACAAGGCAGACTGAGAGAAAATATTTAGCAGGACTAACAAATCAAGAAGATGGGGGCATGAGTGGAAGCTGATGGGGGAAATTAAGGAGGGATGTGATAAGAAGTGGTTAAGCCATGAAACAGCCTACCAGCAGAGGTGGTGAGTGCATGAACCATTAATGGTTTCAAACACTACTTGGAAAGAGTAAAAGGCTTTATAATTATATAGGGGGATGGCAGTAAGGCAGGGAGTTGGGGGGTGACACAGGTCATGACCCTGACTAGACATTAGGTCCTGAGGTAGGATATAGTAAAGCAGGGCAGGCTGGATGGAACAAGTGTCTTTTTCTGCCACATTTTCTATGTTTCTATGTTTTCTGGTCTTTATACTCTGGTTAGTTTGCTTCAGTACCAGGTGAGAATAATGCGGATGATACTGCACGCTGTTAAAACCGCGAATGGCTTTAGAGTGACAGGGGAATTACAGCAATATGAAACTATTGCTACCCCCTGTCGCTCATTCAGATGTAGGAAGAGTATGTGGCCACTGTGGTTCTTGATTGAGCTGCTCCCATGGTGGAGTAGCTAGAGCACCCAACCCTGAAGTGGATGGAGTGGGGGGAGAGCAGTTTGATTCCCTGTAAGGGAATCTTTTTTAAAAGTAATTTTATTGCCCCTTTGTCCACATCCTGTCAGAGTTGGGTATTATAATTTCAAGGGGTTTGGGGTGCAAAGCCCCCCACGTGGGGGGGATGGGGGGGACAAAAATCTTCTGTAAAACAAAGAAAGTATGTACAGATCTTGCCACACGCTGTTAGTAACAGTGCAGTCTTGCTGTGCGTGGAATCATCTGCACTGTTATGGCCCTGTGCCATTTGCTTCCTGCTCTTAATTGTTTCCCATCTGAATCCATCTTGGGGTTGACTTGTTTAGTGTTTCATTTGATTTATATCCTTTTCTGTACATCTCAGTTCTTAACTGCCTTTTCCCCAGTGGTCTTATTTCTAATGTCCTTTTCCATGCTGCAAATAGTGACATTTTCTTTAATCTGGCCTTGATTCTTCTTCATCTTTTCTTCCAGCACAGCCACTCTGCTCAGAAGCTGTTCAATGATGATGCATTTGCCACAGGTGTAGTCTTTGTTCAGTTCTTCTGTGTCCTTGAATGTGAACATCTGACAATTTCCACAGTAGTTTCGTTCTCCATTGTAGCTACTGTGTGATTATTACAATGATTGCCTGCCTATGTAAATGTGGTGGATGCCTTCCCCATAGCACTGCTCAAGAGCGGTCATGCAATAAACTTTGCTCCTGGAAGCTCTAGTTTTCCATGGATAAGAAAACAACATTAGTAAAATTTTGCAAAGTGTGGTGACCTTTTTTAAGTTCAAACTGGCAGTTACACAAGAGTTTATTTGAATTTATAGGGTCTATAAATTGTTTGAAGATCAATGTCTCTTGGTTTCTGCGTAATGGTAATAACATTTAAATTAGTCTGTCAATTTTACACTTTCAGGATCACCTGACTTAAAGCTGCAGTTCATCTTATAGAGAATATGTGAACCGTTACCTGTTAATTTTATTTTAGAGCACTGTTTTTATACTGTCTTATGAGATGCCATTTTCCTGATTTGAGTCTGGTTTAGCATTTCTTTTAGATTTGAAATAATTAGTGGTGAGCATACATATATACATACAGTGACACATGAGAAGGAATACAGGGTGAGATGCATCTCTTCGCAGATGGCACTAAGCTCATTGGTAGTGTAGACAGTGAGGTGGGAGTAAGGGCATTACAGAGGGACTTGCACAGGTTAGAGAGGTGGTCCAAGGCCCGCCTGCTGAAATTCAATGCCAGAATGTGCAAGGTGATGCACATAGGGAACGAGAAATCCAGTCAGGAATACTGGATGGGAGGGGTTAAGCTAGGCACTACTTTGGAGGAGAGGGACTCGGAGGTCATCATAAGTGACTCCCTAAAATAAACCAGCCAATGTAACAAGGCTTACAGCAAGGCAAGCAGAATATTGAGCTGCCTTGGAAGGGGTTTTGATAGCAGGAGGAAAGGGCACCATGTAATAATAGCGAAGATTCTTTAGCGACTACAAAAACAGTGAGTGAACATTGGTGACTACAACAACAGTGATGCGCACTACGCAGAAACACAACACAGTGATGGGCAACAGCAGGCTATTCGGGGACATTTTTATTATTTTTATGCCAGGGGTTGTACCCCCTGCACCCCCCATGTGGGAGGCTTTGCCCCCACACCCCCTGTTATAATATTGATCAACTCTGGGGGAGTCTGACACTGGGGTACAGGGGAATAGTCGTAAGAGGGCTGTTTCAGGAGCTCGAGGGACATGTTCCATAAAAGAAAAACACAAGTACAGCAACAGAAAACCAAAAACAGTATTCCTCCCTACCTGGCTCTGAATCCGGGTCCTGCTGAACCAGAGGCATCCACCGACTACAGTACACCATATGGCTGGCTTGGCAGTGCCTCGCCAAATGCCCTCCCATATCCTTTCATCAGAGAACTCCCTAGCAGAGTCGCTACATGCTTCTCATCATTGTTTTGTCCTTTAATCGAAGTTAACACCTTTCGCTATGCTGTTCCACTTGTTCTTCTTACAGGCGTTCAAATGGAGTCACTTATATTGAGTCGCCCATATCACTGGATACTGGAGGAAAGAGGTAATACTACTGTACTTCTCTATAGATCACTGGTGAGACCCCATCTGGAGTACTGTGCCCAGTTCTGGAGTCCTCAACTGAGGAAAGATGGAGACAGGCTGGAAACACTGCAGCTTAGAGTAACTAAAAGGATTCGGGCCCAACAGGTCATATCCTATGAGGATCGTCTTAAGGCACTGAATATGTACTCTTTGGAGGCCAGAAGGGGGGGGGGGGACAATATAGAGACCTTCAAGTTCTTGAAAGGAATAAACAAGGTAAACTCTGAGGAACTATTTAGCAGGAATGGTGGGTCAAAAACAAATTCCAGTTCAAGTTTATTATTACGGGAATTACTCCATTGAGCAAGCTCATTCATAAGGAGGTACTGGAGATTTCAAACAATACAATGACGTACATGATCTTATATAAAACAGATTTGGATAGCACGAGTAAACAGCAATGGCAATGATAAGGTACAGCTTGGATTGTTGCAAATAACTGATACATTGCATACAAAAAACTAACTGCACTAATGTGCACATAGATGATATACAAGGGGACATGAATGTAAGCTGATGGTGGGGAGATTCAGAAGGGCAGGCTGGATCAACCAATTGTCTTTTTGTAATGTCATTGTCTTTGTTTATATGTTTCTCTGTTAATAGTGGCTGCCACAAGTCTTTCATCAATATTCTCAGCTGTACTTGAACACCCATAGTTTAACATTATTTTCTTGTGGCTAGGATGGTCTAGCATGTAACATTTATTATCAGGTTGCCTCATGGGACACTGGGTACATGTGTGTTGGATAAAGACCACACAACCTAAACTCACATGACAGACATAGCATGAAATGTGGCACCATATAAATGGACTGGGAAACAACAATAAAGTGTGGGAATCAACACTGAGGGCTAAAAAGTACTGTGTAGTTACTGCAGATATACTGTACATTGTTTTTACATTAACTGCCACTTTAAAGAGTGCAACTAACATGACCTCTTTCTACTTTGATCAGACTGTGACGGTACTATAGACAAACTCTGGTGAGAGCTGATATGGCTGCACAGAGCTTTTACGGGCGCCACCAAAGTATGCCATGCACAAGATGGTGGCGATGATGGAACTGCACATGCGTGATAGTCACTCATCCACAGTCTGACTCAGTGGCCATCTTGTGCACAGTGGCCATCACCGCCACAGTTGTAGAAGAAAAAGAAGTGCCCTTCGAAGTGGATGTGCTTTTGTGACCAGGGAAGGGGAAGTGCCACATAAACACAATCACTGGAAACTGTGCCAGAGCACTGTGGAAGCACACTGGACAGCAGTCCGGTCATATGCTTCCACAGTGCTCTTCTGAGATGATTATGGCATAACATTTGTGAAGCTCCACCCACACAGCCATGAAAAAAGGTAGATTGTATGCAGTATGTCCTATACACTATGCCACCAGATGGGCAATCCCCTTGGCTGCAATGTTTAATAGTCATAGTTACAGACCATCTATGCCTGCACTCTGAGGCAACCAGTTTTACTAGTTGCTCATAGTCTTCACCTACAGTCACATACCATGTTTTTTCTGTGCCAATCTTTCTTAATTTTTGCATGCATATTTAGAAAACTCTGATCTGCATGAAGGCAAATTCTGCAAGGTTATGTCTCTGTTGGAAATCATGTAAAACTATTAAAACAAAATGAAAAGACAATTTCCATCTTGTTTTCATTTAAATAAGGCTTTTTAATTTTTACATTATTATATTTACATCGATCACGACCTCACATCTTGTAGTGCTTAAGATGCTTTCTGCAAATTATTATAATGAATAACCCCCCTCCGCATAGCCATTTCATATACCACCTATACTCTTTCCCTGTTCTTTGCAGTCTTATGTTTTATTAATTGTCATATCGTAATTGTCCACATTATTGCAAGATGAACTTAACCAATCCACCCACCTTCCAGAGCCCTCCTCATGGCCTGAGTCCCAGTCCTTATTAATGTCTCGCTGCACCTGCTACCTGTGTCTTTCATAGACATCTGGAACCGTGTGTCTGCAGCACTACCTGTATCATGCCTGGAACCCATATGCCATTATTTGTTTGTAATAGGAGGTTAAAAGCTGCACACATCTGTATACAACATTTACCTTCCCTCTGAATGAACACAAACCAGTACTGGGCGGCAAAACTAGCAATGCAGAACCAAGGCAGTGAGCTGAATCAGGCATTTGAGAACTCTACAAAGGCATAAGACATACAAGGAATCAAGCTGCATTGGAGAGGGAGGAATTATAGATGCTCAGAGGGGAGGGTTCCAAAACTGACACTGGATCTTAAGTAAAGGGGCGGGGTGCACAGAAGTAGAAGCATAGAAGCAAAGCAAGAAAAATCTGCACTTAGATATTGAATTTCTGTGTAATTTCATGCGGTAGCAAAACAGATACATTTGGGAATTTATTCTGCGCTGCTCAGCGGTACAGTTTATCATCATGGGTGTACAGTGACACTGCTAATGTTAAACACAGAGCTGCTGTGACATGATGGTGGTCAGGTGCTCTTTATGAGATAACTGAAGCTTGAGAAGTTGGACAAGAAAATGAATGATTAATAGGGCCAGTGTTGACATTCCTTAGTAGAACTGGTAGGAAAGGCACATTGAGTAATTGAACCCTGGGCTCTATAAGAAAGCATCTTGGTGGGCCCAGTGGTGTGGAGAGCTGAGGCATCCATGCCATACCTCCTGCCATGCTGGCAACCCATGTTTGTGGTGCGAGTGGGTCAACGGGCATTGGCCAGGGAGGGAGAGGCTCAAGTGTCCAGAGGACAGCTCTCCTCTCCCAGGGAGGGAGACTTTGGCTGCCCCACCGCATGACTGCCCCCAGGTGGAAGCCTGAGGGTATGACAGGACAGGGGCACCAAAGGAAGGGTGGGTGCTTTGGGACTCTGCAGCGTGTGTATGCCTCCACATACGTGTGCTTACATGTCACACCCCAGCAATGCGGTGGTACGGGGAGAAAATGGAGGAAAACACCTCGCAGTGACAGGATGAGGATAGATCCTCTGCAGGCTCTGTACTGGTGACCAGGCAGCCAATCCTGTGGCCAGGATGGCTCAAGGTAAGACACTGGAGGAGCTGGTATCCCATGATGCTGGCGATTGCTGATGGGTGATCTCCGAAAGGGTGACACAATTGTGGTGCCTGTGGATGGGTTAATTGGGGGAGCTGGGTGACTGGATGGTGGGAGTGGGTGAAATAGCCACTGGATGTCACTATATGTCTATGTGCGAGGGGGTTGGGGGCGAGCATGCAGAGCGTGTGCTGCAAGGGGATGGAGGAGCTGTAGGGGGTGGTGCTGTGGTGGGCTGCTGAGCTGTGTCATGGCATCAGGGGTTGGGCCATGGCTGCAGCAGGTGTGGTATTGGGTTTGGGTCTGGGTGTGGGTGCCTTTTGTTGTGCCCGGACCAAATTTTTTTTTTCTACGATATGCACCTCCCCTGAAGTTGAGAATCCTTAAGTAGGGGGTGCGTGGGGCACAGCCCCCCCACATAAACAATAAAAATCTATGTCCCCAGCACCATGTTGCTGTGCGCTGGGGAATCCATCGCTGAAAAAACTTTTAGTGATGTGACTTCGCTGTAACGGCGATTGTCCATCGGCGATCGACGTTATCACATAAAACCGGAGGACCCAGGTGACGAGGCGGGGGGGGGGGTCGATTGAATAGTAGCCCCATGGGGAGAACAAGGCACAACACGTACAAATAAAAAAGAAAAAGCATCTTCATCAGAGTGGATGAGAGAAAGACAGTGTTTGAGAGGGACTAGAGAAAATAAGAGATAAAGTCTGATAGAGAGAAAAAGATGCAAGATCCTATCTGCTAGGCTGCCATTAGCCTAAAAAAAAAGTCTTGTTTTATTTTATTTTGTTTTTGAATCAGAATATGAAAATTAAACGTATACCAAGATAAGTCATTTTGAACTGGATGTTTTGTTGTGACTTCCTTAAATGTTCATCTGCAGCCTAGCCACAGCTTCCACAGCACATGATCTAACATTGTGGCTTAGGGTTCCCATGATTGCCAGGTGGTGTGTGTGTATACATGTGTGTGTGTCTGTGTGTGTGTGTGTGTGTGTGTGCATGTACATTTGTCTGCATGTGCATGCATGCGTGTGTGTGTGTGTGTGTGTGTGTGTGTGTGGGTAGGGGTGGGTGGGAGGAATATATGCAATTGGGAGGTTGTTTGGGATCCTCCATGTGCCTCCATGACAATTCTGAGGTCTCAGTCATGAGTCCAAAACTCTGCTTTCCTAAATGTAGGATCCACTGCAGAACACATCAAGGTGTGCTCTTTGATTGATAATTGTAAGGCAAATGATTTTTGTACAGTACATACCTCAGGAGAATTAGAAGACTTCTTAAACTTTATAAACACCAGCAATCAGCATTAGCTTATGTTGGTGCACTTTATTCTCTGCTTTTGTGTACTGTTTGGGCTTTGTATAATTTTTATTTGGCTGGCGAAGTTTAATCAGTTATCAGCTCTGTGATCATTCATGTAATTTTCACCAATAAGTTAAGTATGGGACTTTTAAAATAAAAGTCTGTGGAAACGGTGTACTGTTTTTATTTTCTTGCATAAATTATGTATTTGTTTTCTGCAGATGTGAATGACTTGATAATGTTTTTTCCTGCAATTTTAAGGTATTTCCTATGTAAAACATGTAAATCATGCAAACTGTGTGCTTTTTTCTCTGTGGATGGGTTAGAATTCCACAGTTAAAACATTCTTCTTGTGGAAAAGCTATTATTCTGAGGAATATTAGGGATTTTGTGGAAGACAGTATTTTATGAAATGTCATGAAAAGTAGAATCCGTTACTTTCACTAAACCCTGTAAGGGACAGGAGAAGGAAGCGGGGATGATGGATTATATTTAGGAACAATCTTTCAGCATAACCATGGCCTTTATAACCAATTTTTTTTTATTTACAGATTGTATATGATAATGGAATTTTATATGTTTATGCCAAAAATGAAGAACGCCGATACATGTGGTTGCAAGCATTAATGAAAGGTAAAACTACAATATCAAGACTTCTTGTGGTTGTAATGCAACAGAAAAGTGCTCTAAAAGAACAGAACAGACTTTTGGTAGTATATAATGCCTTTTATACATCAAATATTTCAAAATACCATATAATGAATGAATCGATTAATTGTACAAATTTTTCGCCATGACAAACACAAAACACACACATACTGTACGTGCTATACAAAACAATGAGATAGTTCAGTGACTTGATACACAGCATTAGATGAACTTTTATATACTCAATGTCCTCCCAGAACCAACCTTTAACAATTTTATTGGATCTGATTTTATCATAAGAGGGTATGTTGCTCACGGCATTAGTGTAGCCTCTTCCTTTCTCAAAATGTGGACCTGGATCTTTAACTTTTGTGTAGACAATCACCAGAGATAGGCAGAAGGGGCTGAAGCTTAGCATTTAATCTGTAGGATAGATCCTCCAACAGTACATCACCTGCCACAGTAGTACTGCACTTCGGTGCCTACTGTGGGTATGAGTTCAAGTTCCTGGTGTGGGCATTGAATCTACAACATTCTGAACTTGAACAGTAAACCCATCAGGCTACAAATACTGATTAAGCAATAAGGCACAACAGGGCATTGGTTATACTAGGTTTACCCCATGGTCAGAGGCAGTGTAAGGCATGAGGTGAAGCCGAGTGCCTCTGGCCCCTGACCAAGGGGTAAACCTAGTACAACCAATGTTCCTGAAGTGCGGTATTGCTTATATAAAAAGAGCCCTGAGGCAACTTTTAAAAAACAAGCGCTCAAAATTTTCAAACCCACAAAAAATTGTAATAAAATGTTGCTAAATAATGTAAAATAGTCCTTCCACAGATGTGTTTCACTTGTCGGTCATCTGTCTTTCTTTATATTTAGTACACTTTGTGATTGTTTACCATGAAGTAGAAGAATTCAAAGCTCTGCATTATTCCAGTAGTAGAATGCTCCCCACCACACACAGAATGATAACATGGAATACATGAATTTAAAATTCTTCAGCGTTACATTGGCACTCACACACACACACACACACACACACACACACACACACACACACATGCCTCAGAAAGAGCCAGAGCCTCGATTTTATCTGTTGGCAAGGTAAGGAGCAGGGAGATCTCTGGCAAACTGATGGGGACAGGAGAGGGATTTTTCATGGTTATCAGAGAAACACCAGCAATGGATACTGAATAGTAATTGATTTTCTATGTTTGTGTATTTATTTATTTAGTTTTTGTTGACCGGGTAAGTGCACTAGACAAATTCTGCCTATTTTCAGGCACAATCTGGGAGAGGGGGATACAGATGGATGCCAGCTGACCTTGAACCAGTTTAAGCTGTTGGTGTTATTTTTGTGAATGGGGGTAAGGAAGGGCTCTTGAGTGAAAATAACATTAAATTATTAACTTACTTTAATTAATTTAATGGACTTTCATTTTTAGGGCCCAGATTAAGGTTTCTATATATAAGTAAAGGTTGCAGCCATGTTTGTAATGGAGATTAGGAAGCTAGTGGCTTATGAATTCTGTGAGTTGCCCCAGTTGGCAGGGACTTGTTTTTAGCCATTGGTAGCGCTCTCTTAAGGCAATAGCTAGAACCAAGTCTCAGCCAATCAGGACAGGGGGAGTTCCTTGCCCATTTTATATATGACCTCAAAATGTAAAATGTGTTTCTATAGGTAAATATAGACTAGAAACATTCCCAGAACATGTGAGTGACAACATTCTAATATATGTTTATATGTACCATTACAGCAGCTCTTATGGTTAGAATAGTGCCTTCTTGAGTTCTTTGAGTGACAAAACTGTGACATTCTACTCAGCTGTTCTGGCACACAAAGCACTTGAGCAGATACTCTTATAGCTATTCAGAACACTGTAACTGGAAAAGATACTTCTGGACCTGCTTACTGTACTAAAAAAAAACAGCATGCAGCACGAGTGATGCAGCAGTACAGGCTGAGAAAGAAGAGGGGAAAAGAAATGAGACATAAACTAAGGTGTATGTGCACAAATACATATATCATAAGAAACAAGCTGCTGGTACTGCAGACACTGATCTCCATGGAGGAACTGATAATAATAGGAATAACAGGGACATGGTGGGATATGAATGACCTATTGGAAATGGAGATGGAGAACTGCAAACCATACAGGAGAGAGAAACCAGGCCTAAATGGAGGTGGGCTGACACTATACATCAGAAGCCATTTAAACAAGTCACTGGATAGTCTGATACTTTTTACTGGACTAAGCAATTTACAAATGATTAAAATACAGGACCAAGCCATTACAAGTGATTAACATAAAGGACCTTAAAATGGAGATGATGGAAACACTCTGGCTAAGTGTATCTAATAGCTAAATGTATGTAGTGGAAGAGGAAGCATGGTTAGAATCAATTTATGCTACTGTATAGACCACCTGACCTGAAAAAGAACCAAGACCTTAATCACTTTCTCATAGGACCAGGAAAGCACCAACAAGGAGGAGTATGCTTCTGATGGGAGATTAATTATTTAGATATAGACTGGAAAGAGTGAACTGAAAACTTTATGTGAGGAAGTCAATTTCTGGATCTTGCTGAGGATCTTTACCTGCTACCGTGTGTTGAAGGAACCACTACGGACTAAGCAATGCTGGATATAATCTTTAGAAACAAGGATAATCTATTCAGGAAAAGGAAACTTCAAGAAACACTTGGCAGCAATGACTATAAACATTATCAGGTTCACTAATGAAAGGATAGAGGTGTCACAGGGAAAACAGGTGAGTGCAAACTTTGACTAGTGGCAGCAGTCAAAGAGAAGAACACAATCAACACACTCACCATATGCTGGGTGCTACGTGGTGACACAATGCGCCAGATGCAGGGTTAGGCAGCTGTAACTAGCTGCAACCCCTCTCATTCTTCATGGGTATGATGTCTTAGATTAGCGGGAGTAAAAGGCGAAAATTGAATGTGGTCCTCGGGCATTCTCATTTCCTGATGGCAGCCCATTGTATTTTCAGCCCTTTCAGCATAAGTAATTTGCTTAGCAGCACAGCATGTCCACAACTGTAAGTGGTTGAGCTGCAGTAGCTTGGGAAGTCTTTTCTGTCGTGGTCACGAACATATGGTAGCTAAAATATTCCACTTATTACCTCTGGGAGACTGAAAGCAAGAAACAAGCAAAAGAACTGACTTTTGTGTAACTGGGGCAGCGGTAGTGGTCTGGTACCAGAATTGGTCCTTTTGGACAGTCTTTTTCAAACATATACATGGCGCTACAAAAGCTGCAATTCAATTAATTTCTGTACATCTTTCGAATTCATCTGAAGACAAGCAGTAATGGGCAACAAATCTGAATAAATAAAGCTTACCAACCCTGGTCTAAAATTGAACAGGTGAAGGAGACACCGAGAAGAAGCCAAGAAGATGCCAAGTTGTTAAGTAACCACATTTTCTACATTTTACTGTTGGTTTCCCTTGCAAGTCTTGCTATTGTGCCAGGACAGTCATGGGGTGCCCCCTTGAGTAATTTAAAGGAATGCTTTTCCTTCCCTACTCTGTTTTGAATCCTTTCGAATGTTTGGTGGAACAATTTGGTTAAATATTACATTGTGTGTTCAGCATCACTAAACTTAAGCGGTGAGTTCCTTTTAAGTATATCTGCTCGTGTGGGACTCTGACCATGACGACAAACTAAAGGGGAAGAGACTTTCTAAACTCTTTCAAGACACAAAAGATAGTTTTAAGTTCAAAAGGGGCCAATTTACCCCAGAATTAGATACCATGCCTTATCAGCCTAGTTCAAAGGCTCATATGGAGAAAAGGGGCCAAAAATTAAAGCAGCTGAAATTACCATTTAAGAATTGCTGTGAGTTAGCTGGTCCTAAATTATCCAAAATGACCCTAAAAGTTGACCCAGAAAAAAGAAAAGAAAGAAGGGGGAAAATATCCTCTTCAGTAGTTAAACCTGCAAATTCTTTGGACACTACTGGAAGTGTTATTTTTAGGGGGAAATTTAACGCAACCACTGATGTGACAGAAGATCTTACTCAACCTCTAGAAGAAGAAAATGTGGAAGGTATGCTTAATAACTCATATGGGAGTCAGTATAGCATAGTGGTTTAAGGCTCTGAGCTGCAAACCTGGAGACCTGGGTTTGAATCCCACAACCCCCACTTGTATACTGTGTGACCCTGAGCAAGTCACCTAACTTCCTTGTGCTCCCAGGTTGCACCCATAAACAAGCTTCAGCTTAGTGTGCCTCTCCTGGTAAAAATAAATAAATAAAAAATAAATAAATAAATGATGCGGGCCCTAGTACTTCTGAGTCTAAACAGGAACTGCCACCTGGTTGGGCCTAGCAATTACTAAAAACTGTGGGTGACTTACAGCTCTCTCTGGGGAATCTTCAGTCTTTGCCAGATTCAGTCACGGTCCTATCGGACAGTATTCAGAAACTGGATATAAATTTGGAGCAGGCCATAAAACAAATTGCTGAGGTAGAGAAGAGTCAATCCAATTTGGAGGATGTCATTTCCCCTTTAACTCAAGAAATGAAAGAATTCAAAGTACAGCAAGAATCTCTCAAGTGGAAAATTGATGATCAAGAAAGCTGAGCTAGGAGAAAGAACATTCAGGTTTTCATGGTTCTTACTGAGTGGGAGAAAGAAAAATCACTTAAGGAAATTTTGATGGCCATTTTTGCTAAACTTAGGGTAGAGATGCAGCAAAGTAAAATTCCGCTTGAGAAGTGATTGTGAAGTAGCCACTTCATGTTAGTATTCTGATATGTGGCATGCCCATTTTAAACCCTCACTTCACCACTTCGTGTTGTAATTATGACTTTGCTTTGTGCACTCTGCCTTATTCCACTTTAAGGAGGAGTGAGTATTCACAGACAGCCCACACACATCACATGGCTTACACAGTGTGGGTCACATGCTTCAGGCAGGCCGGCAGGCAGGAGGTTATGGGCAAAAACACTGTCCAACATGGGCTGACTTACATGTTTTGCACAGGGTGTACAAATGGCTCGGCTCTGTGAATGGCCGGGGGTGGGGTGTGGACGTGTGATGAAGGGGGGGGTGCACTGGTGATAAGTCCACAAAGAAGCTATTTTCCCCATTTTACATACAGAGGTTGATGTACCACTTGCACTAGACATACTGCATTGACCACCACGACTGCTACTCTGACCACCACTTGACAAGATTTCTAAATCATAATCCTCCCCATATCATGCCTGTAGTAATCCTCTGGTGTTATTTCATTGCTACTGCAGATATTCCTACTTGATCTTACACTCATGGACAGGGATACTATGCTCAGTAAGGTTGATGATGAGGGTGAACACCCCACTATGGCATTAGCTGCCATCTGGTGCTGGGTCCACAGTGCCATGTGTCTGTTCTTTTTTTTTTTAATTAAATAAATGTTATTGATTTATACCATATCACCAGTTTCTAACAGGCATACAACTCTCCAGTAAAATTACATTGGTACAGTGGCATGAGTCCAAAACAAGGTATAATACAATACCTAAAAAGGTTTTACAGCAGTTTGCCATATATTAAACGTATGAAAAATACATTAACCTACTCATGCCTTCTAACCAGCGGTTAACTACTCCCCCCCAAACCACCCCCCATCCCCAACCCTCCCCAGCCCACCCCCCAGAGCCATGTTCACTTTCCCCAATGGTGCCATTCTTTAACTAGGTAACACCACAACCCCTGCTATCTATAAAACATGGAGTAGGAATATCATCCATGTGGGTCCCTCCAAAGAGGGCCTCCTGTGGACCCTTATAGGGTATCCCTATAGGGTATTACTGTATACCTTCGAGTCTTCTCTACTATTTTGGTTTCCTAAGATGCTGAGGGGAGGGACCAAAGCGTAAAAAGCTTCTTCCACCTGGATTTATACTGGGGGAGCATACCCCTTAGGCTCGCAATTGCCTTTTCCATTTTTAAATTATATAGGAGTTCTTTTACCCATTCAAGGTAGGAGATTGCATGCTGGTCCTTCCAATAGCAAAGGACAAGCCTTTTGACCGACACAGATATAATAGCCATATGGTATCTCTTCTCCTTGAAAGGGATAGTAATATAGTCCCCCACTATACATACCTGTGGTGAGAAATGTTCTTGCAACCCCAATAAAGGGTCGGCCCTTTCCCGAATAGCTTTCCAGAGACTGGCTACCTTGGGACAGTTCCATAGTATGTGTAGTGATGTCCCAGTGTCCTGTTCACATCTAAAACACATTGAGTTCTGTATCCTCCCCATTCCATGCAGTCTAGTTGGAGTATAATAGATATTATGCAATATATAAAACTGCGTTAGTCTTAAGTGATCACTGGTAATATATAAGCAGACTCCCTCCCAAATTTTCCCCCATGAAAAATTATCATGTGGAAAATTACGCTCCCAGTAAGTAGAACGACCTGATACCTCCGGATTAAGTTTCCCATATAACAATGAGACTAACTGGGATACCGCATGCGGCTGCTTAACACATTCAAAGAACTCTTGAAAGGGGGGGCTTTGTTGCATATTCCATATTCCTGAACTGAACCATTTTATCAGCATATGCCTGATTTGAAGCACAAAAAGAAATATTTATTGGAAGCTGAAGGACCTTTAGAATTTCCGACGTTCTCCCTAATTTACCATCAACAACCAAATCAATAACTTTAATTTGGGGACCAGGACATCCTTTGGGGAGGACAATTAAATTATCACCTACCTTAAAATTGGGATTATTAAACACTGGTTGAGACAGGTCCATTTGGTTATTGTATTTCACTGACCTACAAAACTGTGAATGGACCTTTAGAGAGACATATAACACCAAGCATCATAAATTGTGGGAAATTTACTCGGGGCTATGGATAAGAGGCTCTCCGGAGACAGTCCCACTAATAAGTACTGTTCAATCTGCAACCATATAGGAGATTCAGTAACATTATCTGATCCCGAAGGAGTATCCCTCCACTTCATATATTTAGCCATGTGACTAGCTAAATAATAGTGGTATAAATTAGGAAGTTTTAAACCCCCCAAGTGCTTTGGAGCACTTAAATGATTATATGCTCTCTGGGGGGGGCTTGCCCCTCCATATGAAATGAGAGATTTTACTATGGAATCTACGGAACCAATTTATGGGAAGATAAACATTTAACATATTAAGTGGATAATAAACTCTTGGCAAAACATTCATTTTAATCACACTAATCCTTGCTTGGAGGGACAAGGGCATAGAATTCCACCTATTTAAATGCAGTTGAATTTCCTTCACTATTTTATCCAAATTCAGCCTTTTCTTCAGGGATCCTGATGTAGATAAAGTTATTCCCAAGTATTTTAGATGGGTAGTCCACGCTAATGCAAGCGGGGTGATATCCTCCTTTAAAAGCAAGGGATTCAAGGGCATCACTTCTGACTTACTAATATTTAGTTTATAATTCAAAACCTTACTGAACCTGTGAATTATCTGTAGGGCAGCCTGAATAGATTCGCAGGGATTAGTGACATGCAGAAGAATGTCATCTGCATAAACCGATAGTTTCAAATGAAACTTCCCTATCCTAATACCCTGCAAGTTTGGTGAATCCTTTAATTGTCATATCAATGGCTCCAGGTATAGGTTAAATAACAATGGGGAAAGTGGGCAACCCTGCCTAGTGCCTGATTTTAGAGGGAAGACCATGGAGAAAACTCCATTGCAGTAAACTTTTGCAGTAGGGTCAGAATATAAAGCTTTGATCCAGGATATGAAGGAAGCTGGAAAGCCCATTACCACCAAGGCATCAAACAAATATGCCCAATTGACCCTATCAAATGCCTTCTCCGAATCCAGGGAAACCAAAGCCATAGGTTTATCTGCCTCTCTGGATGCGGAGAAGACATGTGCCAGCTTACGAATGTGGTCTGATGCGACTCTGCCTCTTACAAACCCAATTTGCTCAGGCCTCAGAAGCTCTATCCAGACTTTAGACAGCCTTGCTGCCAATATTTTGGCCAAAATTTTTATATCATAGTTCATTAATGAGATGGGATGTAAGTTTGTCACCCTATTCTTTTCCTTGCCTGGTTTCGGCAGTACCACAATAATGGTCTCCAAAAGTGTGGTGTCTGTAATCCCTTTCTCACATATGAAGTTAAACAATCGCAAAAGAATAGGGCACAAATCCACCTCAAAAACTTTGTAAAAATTGGATGGGAACCCATCTGGACCCGGGGCTTTGTCTTTAATTACAGACTTAATAGCCTCCCTAATATCTTGCTGAGAAATAGGACATACCAGGAATTCCTGCCAGGTTACCTCCAGTGAAGGGAATGCTGAGGTTAACAGGTACTCCCGAATTTTGTTAGGTGGGGGATTGGGTTCAGGAGGGCTATATAATTGCCTATAATATTGCTCGAATTATTTTTCAATTTGTCTGGGGGTAGTTAAGACCGTATTATCCACTTGGGAAAACACAAAAGGAACCAAACGGGATTCCTCTTGTTTTCTAAGCCTCATCGCCAAAAGATGGATGGCTTTATCCCCTTGTTTAATGTATTTAGCTTGGGTTTTGAAAAGAGCATATTCAGCTCTTTCCCTCAAAATTTCTACATACTCATTCCACAACACTACTAAATGCATCATCTCCTCCTCAAGTGGAGGATTTGATAATGACATTTCTAAAGCCTTGATCTCCTCTAAGAGAATTTTGTTTCTTGCGTCCTGCTTTCGCTTTTTGGTAGCCAAAATTCTAATAAATTCCCCCCAAAGAGCACATTTTAGGGAACACCATATTTTGTCAAAATCAGGGATAGATCCTTCATTTTAACCCGTAAAATATTTTATAAAATCTTTAATCTGATTTACTACTTCCTCTTGATTAAGAAGCTGAGAGTTTAGTTTCCATATAGTATCTTTTTGACCACCTGGAGTTATATTGGCTTCCAGCCAAACTGGGGAGTGATCAGATAATACCCTGGGGGCTATCCCACTGCCCCACAGGCCCATGATTACTCTCTGATTAACTAGAAAGAAATCTATCCGAGAAAAAGATTTATGCACAGGGCAATAGAAGGTATACGCTTTCATACCCGGATTCAAAGCCCGCCAGGGGTCTACTAAACCATAAGCTTCTATAAGCTCTTGCAAAGATCTTTGGGCTGGGGAGAGAATAAGTCCTAATGAAGAGGATCTATCCAGGGCAGGGTCCATAACCACATTCCAGTCTCCTGCCAAAATTATGGGTAAACCGGCCAAGGGAGCCAGGGTTAATGATAAATTGGCAAAAAATTCTGGGGAATCTTTATTCGGTCCATAGATTGTTCCTATAAGTACTTCCCTATTTTATAAAATCCCCTGCAGGAAAATAAATCTGCCCTGGGGGTCAACCACTTTCTCTATTTCAAGAAATTGAGTGCCCTTGGTAACTAATATTGCCACACCGCACTGGGTTGTGGATGCCCCTGCCGAATACACCATTCCAATATTACCTCTTCTTAATAGGTTATTCTCTTCCTCCAACATGTGCGTTTCTTGCAAAAAGGTGACACGACTGTCCAACCCTGCCAGGTGTTTGATTATTTGAAGCCACTTTACCCTAGACCTAGCACCTTTAACATTCCACGATATGATTTTCATACTAAAATGAATAACATAAGAGATCCATTAGGATAGTAATTAATGCTATTGGCACCTATAGAAATTTTAGTAAAATTGGCTTTGGTCCCTCCCCCCTTTCCTACCCTTCCACCCCCATCCCTTATCCCACCTACCCGTCCCCCCATTCTCCTCACTACAACCTTCATTTTCCACCCTCGCCTCCCTCCCCCAACCCTTTATCCTTAACTAACCCTTCGTAATCAACCCAATCTTCAAATTCACCTCGTTTATCCCCCAGTCCAAGTGACTGCACTCCTGCCACCTTAGGCATGATGATGACCATGCCACCCGAAGAGTTCACTCACTGCTAATGCCCATTTCCCCCTCACCCAAATCCCATACATGCTTTTCTCCACTGTACTATCCAGGACTCACGTTATCCTCTCATAAAAAATAAATGCCTCTACCTGGTAGTCCGAAAATCTGCAACCCAAATAGTTACTAAGGAACTTCCCCAGCAACTTATCAACACAAACAATGATTATGAATAATGATCTCCCAACTTTCCAAAATCGTAAATTTCAAACAGGATTTCAAAGTATCACCAAATCTAACAGACCTAAATGGATAAAACCAGGCTGCTATTTTAGCCTATTGGCTATATGCAGTATAAAAAAAACAAAAAAAAAAAAGCAGTAGTGCTCCCCCTTGTAACTCAATATAACAACCTCCTGGTACTAGGGGGTTCCAACCTATTAACACCTTGGGTTATATAGGAGTTATTTCCCCTTTTCTTATTAAAGCTAATGTATGGCCCATTTACTCGCCTTCATATTTGTGTGTCGCAGGCCATGTCTATACTTTTTCTTTTCCTTTTTCCTTCCCTTTTCCTTTACCATTTAAGTAAATTTGGTTAACACAAAATAATTTACTTTATAAAAAATTAGAAAGTCTTTCTATACAACACCCATCTCAAGTTGTATACTACTAGTTACATCTAGCAGCCACTAGATGCCGCTACAGTCTCATTTGAACAAGTCTGAAAACTTGAGCTTGCAGAATTCAGATGCCTTCTCTAAGGTTTCAAATGAATGCCAGATGCCCTCATGTAGTATTTGTAGAGTTGCCGGATATCGAACTCTGAATTTTATGCTTGCTGAAATGAACTTGGAAACCACAGGATGGAGGGTAGACCTCTTCTGTCGCACCGAGAATGGAAGATCCTGTGCCATTCTGATCTTTCTACCTTCCCATTTAATCTCCTGTAAGTCCTTCAGTTTAATAACAATATACTGTTTGTCCAGGAAATTAAGCAATTTAAGCAGGACGGGTCTGGGAGGAGAACCTGCAGGGGGTGTGGGTCTTAGAGAATGATGTGCCCACTGCACTATGTAATTGGGACCATTGGGGGAGGGCCCCACTAGTTTCTCGCAAAATTTCTGGGCAAACACCACGGGTGCAGAACCTTCTTCCCCCTCAGGCAAACCCAGCACTACCAAGTTGTTCCGTCGAGATCTCCCTTCCAGGTCCTCCATTTTTTCCTCGGCTCTTTTGAGTTTTTGCTTCACAAGCTCTAGCTCAGGCTCCAGACATTGCCATCAGTCGTCTAATGAGGATATGCGGGCCTCGTTGTCCGAGGTCCGTATAGTGAGCTGATCCAGAGCTGCCCTAACACCTTTTAATTCAGAAGCTAGCACCAATAGCGTATCCTTCATTGGTGTGAGTTCCTCGAGAAATCTTCTCTCGCTAAGCACTTCCGATTGCTGGCTATGCAGACTCGAATCTTCTGTCTACCCCTTAGGTCACTTAGGCAGCTTCTCCTTGCTGGGAGTGGAAGGAGGTGTATGTTTAAGGGCCGCTTTTTTCATTTCTACCTCCATTCTCCCTTAGGTTTCGATTTTACTCTGGTATCCCGATGGGTTACTGATCTCCCTTCATTTCGATTTCTTTTAGAGCACCGGAGACAATAAGAACTACTGAAAAGCCCAATTTAAGTGGGGTGGGTAGCGAAGCTGATCGCGAGGGAGCCTACTCAGGCAGCCATCACACCGGAAGTCCGTGTGTCTGTTCTTAAGATGTATATGCTGGCCCCCCCATGACCAGATGACTCCTCTTTTTACCACAACTCACATATGCATGGCAAAGCTGGCAGGTTACAACTGACTCATCATTTGCATCTTGGACAAAAAAATCCCAAACAAGGGATTGTGATCCCCTACTTTCAACATGTCCCTGATGCTGCTTATTGGACTCCATTTTTTTAACCCCTGAAATGGGGGGTGTGCTACATGATTTTTTCAGGCTGGACACACTTGGACTCTAATTGACCACCATGACTACCTATGATTATTACTGGATCATCATCATTATCATCAACAGGAACTGCTAAATCACAACTTTTTTGAGGAGGGGGATTCAACACCAACAGACACAGACACAGCCACCTTGACTTTCTTTTTCTCTGGTTCCCAGGGGTCACTGACATGATTATCATATTCTTCTACATCATCTGCAGCCACATTTTCAGCTTGAATGCTGTCATGTGGAGACTAATGTTCTAAATTAACATTCAAAATCCACACACAAACAATAAACACTCGATATATGAGCACAGGAGGGTTTCCTACAATCGATGTACTAAATTTTGAGCAAAAAAAAGGCTTAAAAAGGCTTTTTTAACAGCTTTTAATAATAATAATAATAAAATTTATTTAATTAAGCCCCTTTGAAATTTTTCAAGACGCTGTACATAAAAACATGAAAACACAAGCATAATCAATACATACAATAGAACTACACAAAACAAATATTACCAAGCTAAAATAACCAATCACAACATAGCAGGAAATGCCTTCTCCCATAAAAAAGTCTTTAATGCCTTTTTAAAACTTCCCACCATCGTATTCTCACGGAGCTGACGGGGCAGAGAATTCCAGAGGGTGGGAGCCACAAAACCGAAGGCACGGGCTCCAGAGGGCTTCAAATTTACCCTCGGAATCTCCAGCAACCCCTCTTCAGCCAAGCGGAGCTGTCTCAGAGGGGTGTAGGGCACCAGAAGCTCTTTTAAATAGTCGGGACCTAGACTGTGTAGGGCTTTGTAGGTCAAAAGACCCACTTTAAAGGTGATCCTCCACTGTATTGGCAGCCAGTGCAGAGTGCGCAGCACCGGGGGTAATGTGGGACCTTCTTGAAACTCCAGTCAACAAACGTGCTGCCGCATTCTGCACTAGCTGCAAGTGGTGGATATCAACCCCAGAAAGTCCTAGGTAAAGGGAGTTACAGTAATCAAAACGAGATGTCATGAAGGCGTGGATCAGAACCAGCAGATCGCAAGGTGGAACCAGGTGCCTAATCCTGGTGATGTTTTTAAGATGAAAAAATGTAGTCTTGACAACTGAAGACACCTGATAATGAAGGGTCAAACCAGTATCAAGCTCCACACCCAGGTTATGCACCCGTTCGGAGGTGGGGATCTGGTCTACCTCCAGAATTAATCCAGAGAGGGACCCCGCCCTTAAACCCCCAACCCTATGACCCGGGTCCACCACCATAACCTCGGTCTTTCCTGGATTCAACTTCAAACCACTGGTATTCATCCAGTCTTGGATATCAGCGAGGCAGTTATTCAGCACCGAGATAGCACTAACCTGGTTGGGTGCAAAAGACAGGTAGAGCTGGGTATCATCAGCGTAGCAGTGGAACCTCAGCTCAAACCATCTTACAATGTCTCTGAGGGGTAGCATATATACTGCGAATAACATATGGGAAAGCACTGAGCCCTGAGGTACCCCGCAAGGCAGACAGAAGGCCCCGGATGAATGCAAACCCGAGACCACTCTCTGCGTTCTCCCCTCAAGGTAGGATGAAAACCATCTGAGGACCACACTCGATAGTCCACAAATGGACCTCAGGCATTTGAGCAGAACCCCATGATCCACAGTATCAAAAGCTGATGATAGATCAAGGAGAACCAAACTAGAGCGGTATCTCCGATCTCTCACCATCAGGAGATCATTGAGCACCCGAACCAGAGCAGTCTCAGTGCTATGCCTCTTACAAAAACCAGACTGGAGAGGTTTGTATAAACTATGGATGGTCAAATGGTTATCCAATTGAGCCGCCACAACTTTCTCAATAACCTTCCCCACAAAAGGGAGGTTAGAGATTGGTCGGTAGGTTGCTAGGTCATCCAGGTCTAAAGAAACTTTATTCAGAAGGGGAGTCACCACCCCTTCCTTCAGAGAGCTAGGGAAAACTCCCGTCTCTAAAGAACACCGGATAATCCGAGCAAGGACCGGGCCTATAGTCTCACTACAACCCATAATCAGGGAGGTAGGGCCCGGATCCAAACTACAACATGTTGAGTGCATCTCACAGACAATCCTCATAGTGTCTACAAGATCTGGTAGGTTAAAGGAACTCCAGGAAACTCCGGGCTCTGCGACAAGACACTGATCAACTGTAACAACCCTAGAGTGAGGTCAGGGGCACTGCCTCTGAATGTCTTCCACCTTATTTGCAAAGAATCGAGTGATCTCCTCGCAATCAGTTTGCATAAAAGCTCAACGGATCTGCCGACAGACTGGGTTGCACAGTCTGTCGACAGTTCTGAAGAGCTGAGCCGGTCGATTCCGAGCGACAGAAATTTCCCTGGACAGGAATTCTGCCATCTTATGGGAAATTGTTGTTTGGTAGAGCTTATAATGCTCTAACAAAATAAGATGGTCGGCATCACAGTCAGTCTTCCTCCAACGACGCTCCAACCTACGCCCCAACCTCCGCAGTCCTCTCAATGCCCCATCAAACCATGGGACAACGGGATGGCGCGGGAGGGGGCGAACATGGGCTGGTGCAATCTGATCAAGTGCAGCCAATATGGCCCCATTATAGGCCACTATCAGCTGCTCAGGATCAGTGCATGACTCGTCAAACAACAAGAGGTCAATAACCACCATCAGGTCTTCAGGGACAACGTCCCGCAATGGGCGGTACCTGACCAACTCCACAGGGGCCAACCTGCCCAGGGGGGCCTCAAAATTGAACCCAACTCAGTAATGATCAGACCAACTGACTGGTTCCACCACCAAGTCAGAAGCCTCGATCCCCAGGAGGAAAACCAGGTCAAGAGAGTGACCTCCTTTGTGTGTAGCTGCAGAAACAACCTGTGTAAAGCCCAGAGATGTCATCACCTGGAGGAAATGTTGACCAAAAAGTGAAGATTCGTCATCGACCCACGCATTGAAGTTGTCCAGCACCATCAATCTGGGTGGCTCCAAGGCCATGTCGGCGGCAAAATCTGCTATTTCCTGCAGGAAAAGCTTCTCATCCCCTGGTGGATGGTAAATGAGAGCAAGCCTGCACCCCACACCAGCTACCACAGGGCACTCAAATGATCTAGCCTCCTCAACTGGTATGCCAGTAAGGCCCAATTCGGTCTTAAAACAGACCGTCACCCCCCCTCGATCCAATCTCGGGTGGTGTATAACCGAGAACCCGGCGGGAACAGCGGCCTCTAAAAAAGGGGCCGCATTCCCATCCAACCAGGTCTCAGTAATGCAAGCCAGATCTGACCTTGCAACAAAGTCTGCAATAAGACCAGTCTTGTTGCAGACAGATCTGGCATTGCACAACAGCACCCGAGTTGGACGAGGATGACGAGTTGTTCCAACCACTTGCCCTCCGAAACAGGAGGTGCCCTTGGGTATGGGAACCAGAACGGAACTACCATGCTCCAGAAGCCATTTCTCCCCAGGGCGTCTTCTAGGCCTAACCACCCCATGGGAGAGCACCGCTCACTCCGTTGTCCACAACCCCCCATGTCCCCCCAGTTCCCCCTTCCCCTTTGCACAATCCCTAGTGCCCGACACTGATGATAAACATGAACAGGCAAGGGGGGCAAGAAGAAGGGGTGGAGGGCATGGAGAGTGGAGGTCGAATAACGTAGGACAGGTGGAGCCAGCCGGCACATCAGGCTGCTCAAAGGTTAAAACAATAAATAAAATAAATAAAAAAATGCCACAATCAGCCTAACACTAAAAACAAAAAATAAAAATTAAACTTAACCAACACTCTAATACAAAATCTATTAAATTATTTTTATCCACAAGCCCTCTCATGGCCTGGGGACATTAATAAAATAATATAACTAAAAACTAATAACAAGATAATGAATAGAGGGAATAATTTAAAAACCACCCTCCGGGACTCTCTCACCGAACCAGAGAAGGTGGAATACAAGATGGAATCAAGCACTCTCACTGCATAAATTATCCCCCAAATAAAGTAACTACAAACAATACACATCCTATATATAAAAAAATACAAGATAAAATAACATCAACAAATAAAATTCAGTTTCCAGAGGACCGTCATTCACCATCCACATCAGTTTGGCTTAAATAAGGACCACCAGCGGGCTTCAGGAACTGGCCAGCCCAAAAAGATCGGTGACCCACTACTTCCACTCTGGGGGAGGACAACCCCCTGGCCAGCCGCCCCAGGAGTATAGAGGAGGGAAAAATTAAGGACAGGCCCTCCAGCCTACCCCACTCCCCTCCACTGTGTGGAACACCAACCCAGGGCCACCAGAACACTGCAAGCCCAACTAATAGGCCAAATGAAGTCAGTTCCTCCAGGAACGTTTATATAGTCACAATGTCAATAAACGAATCCAAACTCACTTATCTTGCGGGATCTCTTTGGGACCGCTCCTTCAAGACACCGATCCCCGGAGCCCAACTAGCTAAAATGGGTCTGGAAATAAGCCAAAACACACCACCACATAAAATCCAGGGTTTTTAATTGGAATAGGGCTTAGAGTAGGCCAAACGATCGCAGGACAGACAGTCCTCTTCATAGGTGGAAAAAGTCATTCAAGCCACACCGGAGGACATGATCCAAATCCTCAGAAAAACAGTGACTCCCAAGCACCAATCAAATAAACAAGGATCCACTCCGAACTCCCCAAAACACACCATAGGACGTGGGTCTTCACCACAGAGCCAGAAAGTCAATATCTTTAGAAAGAAATCCAGCTTGTAACAAAAGCTCAGAACGCACCGGGTCTCCCAAAGTCTGCGATGCCAAACACCATGATACAACCGGACTTCCAGAATCCAGCCCTGAGCAGGTCCCGATCCAAAACCATGGCTGTAACGTGTGAACCAGTCAGAGCTGAGAATGCGGAGCAAAGTGGCACGTTCCCATAACAAACAAGTCGAAAAATAAAATAACGCCACAACGTAATTTAAAATCCACGTAATTTAGAATCCAAAAGAGCAGCAAAATCCGAGCACATAAAATGGGATAGGCAAAGGTAAAACAAACAAATGAGAGGAAACAGAGCAGTACAAGAGTGGCTAGCCCAGTGTGGCCGCCATCTTCCTCATCAGTAGAGGATTTGAATCACAGAGCTCTAAGAGGAAACTGTCTCCATCTACCACTACACAGAACTGAGGCTGAGCAGAACAATCTAGAGCCCATGTGACCTGCAATCCCATGAATCACTGCAAAATTCACCTTGGCACTCAATCACAAGCTGAAGTGATGCGAAGTACATTGATTTCTATGTACTTCGCATTAAAATTGGTGCAGAAGTGGTTGGGGGAAGGCAGAGTAATGCAAAGTCATTGTTATCAATGGACTTCGGATTCCTCATTATGATGTGAAGTACTCCGCTTCGCATTGTGGATTACTTCGTGGATTCCACATTACTCTGCAAATTGCTTCATGGAGCGAATTTTGGCCACTTCGCCCACCTTTAACTGGGGGTGTCGGGGTGGATACCCCAATAATAGATAGGGCACATTGGTTAGGGACAGCTAAATTTAATCAGAAATCTAGGCTGGTGATTGTTAAAATGTTAACATCAGATGGGAAATACAAGATTATGAAAGCATTCTATGAGTCAAAAAAATTTGTATTCCAAGATCAGCCCATCTATTTTAAATATGATTTCTCCAAGTTACTGTGGAATCAAAGGAAAAAATATGGGGGCATTCAGCAGAGGCTGTGGAAGGAGAATATTAAAGCTTTTGTGATTTTTTTCAGCTAGATTTAAAGGTGTTTTTGAACAATCAAACTCTACTTTATAATTCTCCCTCAGATATTTTATCTGACTTGAAACTTAAGCTTCCAACCATATTTACAGGTTTTGAAAATGGTTACTTTACATAATGTATGCTGTTGTATATAGATTTATACGGGTAGTGTGGTGGAACATGGGGGGGTGACTAGCTATGCTTCTGACCTTGTTATCAAGTTTTGAAGGGAGGGATATGCCAGTCATTGTTCTTAGGCATGGGGGGGGGAAAAATCCATATGAGGGTTGAGTTAAGTAGCAACAGATGGAATTAGAAAGATTATGATATTGGGGTGTTGATTACATTTACTTACATTAATGGTATCAGTTAAAATCAGCACTTGGAATATCAATGGGATAAATTCACCTGTAAAACTCACCAGGATTCTGGTTAGAATCAAAAAAAGCAAGGTGAATGTTATTATGTTGCAAGAAATCTTTTTAAATGAAAAAGAAGTTGAGAAACTAAAAAAGAAATATCCAGGTCATATTTTTTATTCACTTGGTGCAACTAACAGGAGTGGCCCTATTACTGGACAGAAATGTTAAGGGGCAAGTGACTGATTCTGCATCAGACAAGCAGGGGAGAATTGTATTGGTTAACATAAAATTAGAAAATCAAAGGAATACAATATTTGGTTTTCTGTATGGTCCCTTTAAGGGATATGTTAATTTCCTGGCTGAATTAAATAAACTAATGTTTACTTGGAATGGGGGCCACTTTATATTTGGGGGTGATTTGAACTGTGCATTGAGCAGCTCTCTTTATAAAACATCCAAGTTGGGATAAACATAAGGCTAATTTATTACATTTTCTTTTGTCTAACAACTTGACAGATATCTGAAGAGATTTACATGGGGAAGAGTAAAGACTTCACCTATTTTTCCTCTAGACATGGATCACACTCCAGACTTGACTATATTTTTAAATCTCGAGAATTACTTCTAGAGACCTTGGGGGCTAAGACTACTATTGAAACCAGACTGATCTCTGATCACAGCCCTGTAAGCTGTGACGTTTATTTGGATATGGGTTCTGAGACTAAAAAGAAGGGACTCTGGCATTTCAATAATAACTTACTCAGAGATAAAGTCTTCTTGGAGAAAATTTCTCAGATTGTTGACCAGTTCAAAATTGATAATGAGGTACAGGAGGGGAAATATAATAAAATGGTGGGATGCTTTAAGGCCACCCTATGTGCGGAAATAATATCAGAAGCCTCATAGAGGAATAAATTAAGATTAGACAGACAGAAGGATTTAGAAGATAGGTTACAGGTCCTAGAAAAATTAGTAAAGGAAGGTGATGTAACAAAAGTTAAAGAACTAAAAGAACTAAGGAATTTTATAGAATCTACTGATTATTATAACATTAAGAAGCAGTTGGCAAGATACAACAGGAACTGGAAGACTAACAGTGAGCTTATAGGGAGAATTTTAGCAAAGAGAATACAAGCACTAAAGAAGAAAAAAATGGAAATAACTTCTATACAAACATCAGATGGTCAGTTAGTAGCAAGTCAAGAGGAGATATTACTATAATTTCATAAGTTTTGTTCCCACGTATACACCTCAGACTGTTTTCCATCGCAGAAAGAACTGGTATATTATGAGAAATTCATTGAGACTAAAATCAATGAGACTGAAGTCAATGCTTAGATTTAACCTACAGTATATAAATATATACACTTATAAAATAGGCAAGGTAAATCAGCCAATCAAAGAAGCAGCTCATAATACATAAAATCTGTTCCATGCATGGGTAATAAAAAAAAAGAGCTGGCAGTAAAAAGACCAAGATTCTGGTGCCATATAACATTGGCATGTTTACTGGCAGCCATCTTTTATTTACCCAATGCAAGAGAAAAACAGATAGATAACTTTTTGCTCTCTCACACTGTTTGAAATCCCTGCTTGTCTTGCCAGATTGAGGGGGTCATCTAGCTCTAAGAAATTGCAACCAATAATGTAACACACTCTGTACCTTGCCCAGTAGCTGTCCCTTGCAGTAGCACCTCCCACTATTCAGGTCCCGTATAATCCATGCTGATGGTGCCAACGGTTTGGTCGTGTTCTGCCGACAAAACTGTTTAGAGGGTGCCTCACTCCTTTGCCACAGGGCCAGCATTGTGCAACAATGGCTGCCGCTGCTAGCCACCAACAGCTGCAGGTGTGGTGGTAACAGAATAAATGATGGATCCATGCTTGTGCCATGGCAAAATATTCAACTAACCAACCAATAAACAGCAGTGCTGTCAAAGGCACTAATTCTAGTGTACAACCGGCACATGCTAGTTGTATCTCAGCAGCTGCAGCTTTTTTTATACTGTCCATCTTCAGTTTACTTTAGTTCTATGTGTAACTACTATGCCTCATTTAGGGATGGCAATAATAGCAAGGTAGAAGTACAGTGCTATATGGAAGTACAGTGCTATATGCAAATGAGCTACTGAATATTAACACAAAATTCAGGTGGAAGGACTATTTTTTCATAGATTTGTAGAACAAAATGTTTTTTCTCCATATAATCATTATTTTTCTAACTGTGAAAAGTAAAATAAAAACAGTAGACCATGTTATAAGTGCAATAAGACACTCCAGGGTGTGCATGGAACATATTTTACCACATGCCAGTGGCTAAAGGCACTCAGCCAAGGCCTCATGCTTTATTACACCCCTGGTCGTGTGGTAAAATATGTTATGTGCACACCCTGTCGTGTCTTATTGCTTACTTATACACCTCGGACTGTTTTCCATCGTAGGAAGAACTGGTATATTATAAGAAATGAATTGAGACTAAAATCAATGAGATGAAGCCAATGCTCAGATTCAACCTACTGTATTTCTGAAAAAGAGGTGTGGGACACCCTTCATCAGATGGCCAAATCCAAGATGCCAGGGGCTGATGGATACACTTTAGAATTTTTTTTCTAGCATTTAAAGACCAT
Organism: Neoceratodus forsteri; assembly: GCA_016271365.2. NCBI lineage: Eukaryota > Metazoa > Chordata > Ceratodontiformes > Ceratodontidae > Neoceratodus > Neoceratodus forsteri. The sequence continues at coordinate 1,276,921,971 of CM057459.1, read as the reverse complement.
ATAGCTCCCTTCTCTGTGAACTCTATAAACAGATTAAAAAGCATAAGATTATACCTCTGTCCTTTTCCCAGGCTTATATTTCTTTATTATTAAAACAAGGTAAGCCCAGTAATAAAGTTGGAAGTTATAGACCTATTGCCATTTTGAACATGAACTATAAAATACTGGCAAAAATTCTTAATAACAGACTGTTGCCCTGTCTTCCCAAACTAATCCACCTAAATCAAGCAGGCTTTATCCCCTCTAGAACTAATCAATCTGCTATGCTCAAATTGCAATTTATGATAGAACATCTGCAGAATTCAGGTATTTCAACTGTTTTGATGGCCTTAGATGCCACCAAGGCATTTGACATGCCAGAGTGACCTTATCTGTTCAGCAAGTTAAAATAGTTTGATTTCCCAATGGAATTTCTAAGTATTATCCAAACAATTTATGCAAAACCTCTGGCACAAGTAAAAGTTAATGGTGTTTTATCAGAATATTTTGAGTTACACAGAGGAGTCCGTCAACGGTGTCCCTTGTCACCATCTTTATTTATCATTGAATTAGAACCATTTCTTGCTAAAATTAGAGCTAATGCCAATATTCAGGGTGTCAAAATTGGTTCAGATGAACTAAAATTGAATGCCTTTGCAGATGACGTCCTGTTGGCATTACAGAACCCTGAACAAAGTGTAAAAGAATTGATTTTGGCAATTCAGAATTTCTCTAGGGTTGCTGAATGTAAGGTCAATGAGACCAAGACAGAAGGGGTCACTTTTCATATATCAGATGTAACACAAATAAAACAACATTTACATGCCACAGTTCAAAAGGATGGTATGAGATATTTGGGTGTTTACATCCATAATGACATAAAACAACTATTTAGACTGAATTTCAAGGATCTATATGACTCATTGAGGGACAGGCTACAATGTTGGGGCAAATACCTCTATCCCTTACAGGGAAAATCCAGAAAATTAAGATGATGGCTATTTCATATCTGTCTTACAGACTTCAAGTGGTGGTGACCCCCATTCCCAGCACATGGTTTCAGAAAGTAAACTGTTTTGGAATTGTATTTGGAACGGTAAAGCTCCAAGAGTTTCTTGGAACAAGTTATGCCTTCCAATGGATCAAGGCGGTTTAGCTTATTCAGATCCTGAGAAAAGTTATTTAGCCTATATAATGAAATTGGTGATAAATTGAGTATATAATAAAAAACAAGCTCAGACAACAATATTTTTTATAAACAATTTACTTTCATTTTGTTTTTCAGAACAGGTGGATCTAGCCTTAATGTTATTTACAACCAGGACATTTAAGATATCTCAAAGTTACATAGTGAGACATTTAGCTGATGCAGTATTAAGATACACAAATAGAACTAGGTGGGACCTTCATTTATCTTCTGACAATCCAATATGGAATAATCCCAATTATAACTTAAAAGATACTGTTTTATCTAATAAAAGGTGGGAAAGTAAGTGAATAATCAAGTGTAAAGATCAGTTTGAGGGTGGTATTATGATGGACTGGACCTCCTTTAGCACAAAATATAATTTGGGCCCCCATCAGTTTTTGTTTTACTATCAACATAGCAGTTTATATAACAAGGACTAAAAGCAATGGGAGTGAGTCCCAAACAACAAGAGTATGGGTCAAAACTTATAGAAAATATTGGGAAATAAATCAGTCAAACTGTTTTTTTGGTTATCAAGTAAATTACATAAGCCCTATGTCAGTATTTATAAGGCCACAATTAAAAATGGGATAAATATTTAAAATGTACATGCACTGCAAAGCAATGGGATTTGGCCTGTAATGAAGTCAGCCAGTATAAATTAACCAGAGACAGGGCAACTCAATACAAAATTCTCAATAGGACTTACTATTCTCCTTATAGGCTATTTAAAATGAAGGTTTCCCAAGATAACTCTTGATGGCATTGTGGAGAATCTAATGCAGATATTATGCATTCTTTATGGGACTGTAAACTAATTTCAGTTTGGTGGTCTGAAGCATTTTCCATTTTCAACCGAATAGGAGTTTCCTTCCTCCACTGGCAGGATCCCAAATTTACCATTCTTCAAATGTTTAATATTAAAGGGTTGTGCAGGAATGAAAAAATAATTCTTAAAGCTAATTTGATGGCAGTTAAGAGAGTTATTTTAAAATCTGTAAATGTGATGTATTTTCTACTCCATTCCTGAAGTATGAATGGAGACAGCTATTTTAATCTTCACTTTACAACTCAGAATATTTTGGTAATTTCGAGCCAGTGTGGAAATTATTTAACAAAAATATAGAGCAATGGTCTAAAGAAGATTTTTCACTTTAATCTAAGCAAATATAAATTCTACATATGTATATCCTTCTTCTCACTTTGTAATGTATTTATGTAGATGGATTATGTGATCTGTATAGATTTCTATTTTTATACTTCTTACCTCCTCGGATAGCAATATATTTCATTCTTAATTCATCTGTTTGCTATGATGATTGTTATGCTGTTGTGCATATGTATCTCAATAAAAACTATTATTTACAAAAACCAAACAAACACACTCATCATATGCTGTACCACAAGTATTTATTTGTAAACAAATATATACAAAACAGCAAGCTGTGTCTGTTAGTGAGCTCTGCCAGACCCCAGTGTTTTGGGGATGGACTTCTGTTTCTACCGGGGTTCTGTCAGGTTGTAATAGCCACCACTTTTTACCTATAACAAGGCAACATGGTAGTTCATATCATCATCTGTAGGTGCTGGATTTAACATGTCTAGCACACAGGAAACACATTTAGCTGAGATGGAAACTGCGCTTACACTTTAAATCAGTGCAAAAAGGCAGAACTTGTTGAACGCTTTACAAAAATACTAAAACACCAATGTGATTAAAAAAACTCAAAAAGGGGTACTATATAATACTGAGAGCACATGATCAGTAAATTCATTATCCGTGAGACAGACTAACATCTATATTTTTTACAAATAATTAATTGTGGTACAGTGCACGATAAGTGTGCTAATTGTGTTCTTTATTGCTCACTACAGGAAGAAACAGGAAAAAACCTCATGAATGTACTAATTTAATCCCCATGAATTAGTACATGTTTGCACAGAATACATTTTTGCATTACAGATCTAGGGTTAGATTTTCAAAGGCTGATGCAGGGCTTGCATCAAGTCCTGCATCAAAACCATTTTTTGGTGCAGCTACACACCAAACTCTTTTGCCACAATTGCACACAGTTTTCTATTGTCATGCACAGCTGTGTCCATTTCCTCAGTTTATGGCAGCTTGTGTCAAATATTTGGTGCAAGCCCTGTAAAAATGGTCCCCCGAATACCACAAGTTAGACAAGGGAAAAGCTGGTCTAACTTGCGGCAATTGGTGCATGAGATTGAAAATCCCAATTGTCAGGCAGGAGAATGCTGCAAGCCCCATGCACCAAATGACCGGCACCCCAGGGGCTTGCAGAATTCTTGGGGTTTTGAAAATTGAGCCTATAGTGTTTTCTATGGGTTTGTATAATGTCCTGTATAATGCTTCAGCACAAATTAGACTTTAAAAAATGAGAGCGCTCACAGCATAAGTACCTTAGGAAACCAAGCTCATGGGTATCAGCATTCAGCAACTAGGGGACATCTTTAAAACATGAAGACTGCTTAAAACAAGACTGGATCCCTCAAAGACAAACAGTATGACAGGAAAAGATGCAAACCAATGTGGGTGGTAAATGAAGCACTTAAAGTAATAACAGAAGAAAAAGAAACATACAGAACAAGAGGATTGCAAGGAACTAGTGGAAATAGTACTTCAAAGAAAAATGTAATGAGAGCATATGCAAAATCAGAAAGGCAAAACAGCAATCAAGGTCAAATCCTATAATAAAAATTATTTAGATACATAAACAAGAAGTGAAAATGCAATGAATGTTTGGTCCACTAAAGGTTCAGGCAACTGTGACATCATTACAAATGATGGACAGATGGCAGAATTCTTGAATGCATATTTTGCATCACTGTTCACAGAGTAAAAATATGGAGTGATATCAGACAGTGAACTGCTATTTAGCACTGTCTGTGGCTCAGCAGGTTGCACACTCACCTCTGCAGCCAAAAGATCAGAAGGTTGTGGGTTCTAGCCCCACATCAGGTACTGGGTGTAAAACCCAATACTGATGCTGTAGTACAGCATGAGGGAGATGATGTACTCCTGAGACACCTTCTTTAGAATGAGACATAAAACCAAGGTCCCATCTACCAATTCAGATGGATGTTAAAGATCCTACAGCACTTCTTTAAAAGAGTAGGGCAATGTTATTAAAAAAAAGACAACTCATACAAGACATTAAAAAACATATACATATCAAAAGATACAAAAATAACAAATGAAGCATGCAAAAATAATAAATGAAGCAAACAAAAAAATAAAACAAAATCATCAGCTAAACAAGGACAAGGAATGAACAAAGAACAAAGCAATCCCACAAGAAATTTATAACAGGCCAACTGATTTAAAAATTAACCACGAAATACAAATAAAAATATAACTGAAAAGGAAGTATTTGAAAAACTAAAACAATTTAAGGTGGACAAGTCAGCTGGACTAGATGGAATCCATCCCAAGTTCCTTAGGGAACTGGCAGGTCTTCTTGCTATGTTATTCAATGCCTCCATAACAGAAGGGAGAACAATTTAAGAGTGGAAACAGACTAATGCAACTCCTGTCTTTAAGAAGGGTGATAAATTAGATATAGAGAATTATCACCCGGTTATCCTGACTGCTATTGTTGGAAAAATAATGGAAGGTTTTATAAAAGAAATAATAGACTACCATATGGCAAATAAGGGATTAACAGATGTCACACAGCATGGGTTATATTCAGGAAGATCCTGTTTGACAAATCTTATGCATTTTTTGAATCTGTAAGTTGTGCTTTAGATAAAGGTTTACCAATAGATGTAATTTATCTGGATTATTCCAAAGCTTTTGATTTGGTACCACACAAAGAACTTGCAGACCTACTTACAAGGTTGGAATTTCATCCAAGTGTTATACAATGGGTTGAATCATGATTAGTGAATAGATACCAAAGGATGTCTATCCAGGGCTACCATTCTGAATGGGGCATGATTACAAGTGGAATGCCACAAGGGTCCATGGTAGGCCCTACATTGTTCAATGCAGACGTCAGCAAGATCATGGCTAAGTAAGTATGCTGATGATACAAAACATGGGGCCATTATTAAGAACAGGAAAGAAGCAGAATACTTTCTGAATGATTTGGAATGGCTAGAAATCTGGGCAAATAATCATAGTTGGGACTTTAATTGTAAGAAATGTAAAGCAATGCACTTGGGTCACAGTAACATATTTGCTAAATATAAACTGAATAGGATTCTAGCCTCAGCTGTTAAAGAAAAAGATCTAGGTGTCAATGCAGATGCCCTAACCTTTGATACACATAACAGGAAATGGTTAAGAAATGCAATAACATCATGAGTTGCATATTTAAGCACATCAAAAGCAGGGATGCAAAGGAAATCATATCACTTTACACCTCACTTGGAATACTGTGCTCACTTTAGTGCACCACAGTGTATTAAATTAATAGAGAAACTACAGAGAACAATGACAAAAAAATTAAGAACCTACAAAATAAAACATATAAAGAAAGATTAACTACAGTAGGCCTGTATTCTTTATAGTATAGAAGACTGAGAGCTGACCTCTGCCATTTGTATAGAGCCTTTAATAATGAAGAACTATGGGAAACTACAGGACTATGAAGAAATAAAAGTAATATAACCACCAGGACACACGGGTTACAGCTCAGGGGTGAAAGTTTTAAAACTAATGAAAAAGGAAGATGGTTCAGCCAGAGGGTTGTATCATGTTGGAATGCCCTACCAAGATCTGTAGTCTACAGTAATATGATGGACCAGTTCATAAGGGCATTAGATAGTTATATGAGAAATGAACTTGTCTGCTTGAGGGTGTCCGCAGACAAGAAATTGAAGGAAGCCAGATTTTGTGATAAATTTCTTCAGTTTTTTTTTTCCTCTTTAGCCCTGATGTTTCATAAGTATAGTGCTTTTTCAAAGGGCTTCCTAAATAGTTTTTTAGAAAATATATATGCTATAATAATCCAGTAGTATATTTGCTTACATTTACAGAAAAATCTTTGTAGAATCTTATTCACCAAAGTGCTCACAAACCACAGTTCTGAGACTCTCAAGTTCATGCCATTCATTTAAGTACTGTTTTGCTCATTATACTACTTAATCGGTACCACCAGAACAGGCAGACAGGACCTCAGTTTAACATTTCATCCGAACGATGGCACCTCAGGAGTGCAGCACCCACCTCATGCTGTGCTACAGTGTAATGCTCCCAGATTGATTTGACATTTTCCCTGTAACTCCAAGGTGATTTTCCCGTGTTTTCCTGTATTGTGCATTATTACAGCTGCAGACATTTTGCTTTGAGAAAAGGAATACCTGCATAATTTCTTTCCAAACAACATGGTACAGTATTAAACACAATGCCTTCCACTGAAGCCTCATTACTACACTGCCTGTGTATGCATGGCAGCTGAAGAGCATTATTTATCTTCTGGCTTGAGAAGTGAATTGAACCCTCTCCAGCACTGCATTTTTTTGCAAGTTGAGACCTCCTCCATAGTGTTTTATGTGCCTTTTCTTTGTTTGATGAATTTCAGTGCTTAAGTTGAGTTCTCCCCAGTACTACCTTTTTTTTTTTACAAATTGAAACCTCCTCCATAGTGTTTTGGTTGAGACCTCCCCAGTACTGCCTTTTTCATTAAATTGAAACCTCCTCCTTAGGGTTTTATGGGGCTTTCCTCTGGCTTGAGAGAAGTTAAAGGAAAACTCCACCCAAAATCCAAGTCTGGTGCCTCTGTGATTTCTCTGAATTTGCTAAAAATGTAGCCTGCACATTTTGAGTCCCCCAGTAGGTGACATCAGTAAAGTAACCAAATACTAAGCAAGGCCTGGATCACATAAACACAACCCATCACAAAGCCTACTTAGCCAATGGAAGGCTGAAGCTGCAAAATGATTAAACTTGTCTACAAGCATTGCCTTCTACACAAGGCACAATCAACTGAATCGAAAGTCCATAACATGTTGATCAAAACAGGGGGAGTAGGATTTTAGGCAAAGTGATGCAGTTTATATATAGATTTTTTTTTCATTTATGATTTTATGTGGTTTTTCCCTTTCCCCCTTGTTCCTGTGCACATCCAGAGCACTGAACATATGTGTGTGTGGAGGCATGTGCATGTCAGGCACTGTGTAGTGCCCCACCCTACTAGCTGTCCTTCTGATGCACCATCACCAGACCTCCACCTGGTGGGACAGGACTACAGGAGGGACAGTGTCCACCCCAGGAGAGGTAATTCTGCTCCTTGCCTTCCCCCTGGCTGGCTCCCCAATGACCTGGGATCATTCCCAAACCCAGGTCTCTGGCTTGATGTGAGGTAAGGCTAGATGCCTCAACCCTCTGCACCACTGGGCCAGTCCAGCTTCTGTGTATCTATGTTAGTTAATAGCTGGTGCATGTGCTTTATACTGTACATTCATGTTGACATCAATTTTAAGATGTTAAATATAAAGCCTATGGTACCAGTAACACAATGTCATAAACAACTACTGCTCAAATATTCAAAATCCATGGAATCAACCTATTGTCAATCTAAATCAAAAATAGTTATCTCTGTAGCAGTCAGAACAAATAAGAAAAAAAGGAAAAAGAAACACAAAAGAAAAGCTGCAAAAAATAAGCCAAAGCAATTTGGGGTAATAATATGTATGCATGTGAGCAGCACTGAAATACATTTTATTTATACTTTTGAAAGGATACAAGTTCAAGTAAAATATAGGTCCCAAATATAGAAAACAGTTGAAAGGGATAAAAAGGAATGGAAGGGTTGTAGATGCAGTAGAAAAAAAACAAACAACCAAAAAAAAAAAATCAAAGAAACATATTGCCATAAAATTTAAAACAACAAAACAGTGAATGATACAATTTAAAACAAAAAAACAGTGAATGATATTTGGCAGATTACAAAGAGCAACACATTATCATTTGCAACAGTTTACATTAAAAGGATCAAGGAATATAGCAACATATGATGACAAGCAAGATGGCTAAATGAGGATGTGAAGAAAGTTACTCAACAACAGCAACAACAAAAAAGCTAAACATGCAATAACTCATCTGAAAACAAAAGCTATGACATAACCATATGTCAGAATATTACACATTTTAAAAGAAACATACAAGCAAAAGTAATCATTTAAAAAATGAACTCAAATGCAAAATATGCAGATAAAAGCAATAGCAAGCAATTCTGCAGTTACATAAATAAATAAAAGATGGTAATCCGAGATCAAAATAAAATAAAATAAAATAAAAAATAGCCTAAACAAACCACAACAAAAAATAATGAGTATTATTAATAGCGGAGAACATTAAAAATCCATTGGAGATAGCAAAGCAATAGAATAAATATTTGTGTTCTTTATTCAGACTCAGTCACAACTCAGTCCCCTGCCCCTGTACATTACCAGGAATGCACATAAACACAACAAATCACAAAACCTACATAGCCAATGGATGACCATAGCTGAAAAATGATTACATTTGTCTACAAGCACTGTCTTCTATGCAAGACACAAAAAATTGAATCAGAAGTCCATAACATGTTGATAAAAACAGGGGAAGTAGGATTTTAGGCAAAGTGACACAGATTCTGTATAGATTGCAGGCAGCAGTAACTGTCGCTGAGATAAACTAATATGTCCCTTGCCATGCAGTGGGGGAGGGGGGAGTGTTAAGTAACATTGTTGAGGAGCAAACACATATTTGTTTTTTTTTTAAATAGTTGAGCTCCATGTTGTTTCCAGACCAATTTATATAAACCATTTCAATTCTGCATATATTATTTAATTCATTGCCTACTGTAACAAACTATAAAGTGCTGCTCCATTTCTGCTACTTGGTTCTGGTAAAAAAAACTGAAAGGGAGTGAGGGACAGCAACAAGAGTGCAGACAAAACTACTTTAAATAGTGACATGCTTACACACACATGCATACACAGCAGAACACAACAGGATAAAGTACTAATATTTAGGAAATGTATTAATTATATTGTACATACCCTAATGTATTAATTATATTGTACATACCCTAAGACTCACAGTGTGACTCCCGTGGCTGCCGTGCTCTCTCTTCTGTGGTTAATTTGAAACAAAAGACAATGTAACATAGACACTGGCCTCCAACAGGGGCCATTAAACATTAGAGCAAAGGGCACTGTGGGAAGATTGTCTGGGACAAGATGCAATTAAAAAAAAACCTAAATAGCAGGTTCCAGGGGGCATGAAGCTACCACAAATGTTAGAAAAAACTCCTCTGGCAGCCAAAACTAAAAGAAAAACACTGAAATGAAGTTAGAACACACAGTTAACAATACATATCTTTTCCTGATTTTAACTTGTAGTTTTCCTTTAATTGAACTATCACCAGTACTGTCTCTATTTTTTTTTGCAAGTTGAAACTTCCTCTGTAGTGTTTTATGAGTATTTTCTTCCTCTGTTAAGTTTCAGTGTATAACCATTTGCAAACCGAGAAACTTGTTTTGCTGGTATCCCCTTCCCACTCATTCACAGGTGTAAATTAATTTAGTTGCTAACCAACCTGGTTGATCTTTTTTGCTTCCTTCATAGTAAGAAGGTGAAACTACATTTGTGTTATTTTAAATGACTGATAAAGTGGTATGCCCAGTTTGCATCAATTGGGGATGAAGCTATACCCCTTTAGCAGTGAGGAGTAATTCTCTTGGCACCAGCTCTTAAGACCTCAGCTGTAAGAGACAGCATGTATGTAAGAATGGGTGAAGCCAGGAATTTTAGATGTGTACTCTAGATGGAAGATGATAGAACTGTTGCCTATGGGGTAAAGACTCAGGGAGTTAAATATGTATTTTCTAGAGGAAAGGAGGGAAAGGGGAGATATGATAGAAACATTCAAATACTTCAAAGGTATTAATAAGGTACAGGAAGATCAAGTTTGCTGAGAAAGAGATGTTCAAGGACAAGGGGCATGATATGTAACTAGAAGGGAGAAGACTTATGAACATATGAACATACGAAGAAGCCAGCAGAAGGCCGTTTGGCCTATCAAGTCTGCTCATATTGCAGGGTCCACAGCTTGAGCCAATATCCCTGCCCTCCCTCCGCTCTCCTCCCATCCTCCCTACTCATGATTCTTACCTTCCCCCATGCCTAGCCCAGCCTCTCCTAAAGCTGCCCACTATCTTCAATGAGATTACCTCTTCCAGCAGCGCATTCCAAGTGTCCATCACTCTCTCTGTGAAGAAATGCTTCATGACCTCCCTCCTAAACCTCCCACTCTCCAGCTTAAGACTGTGCCCCCTTGTGATATGGTTGCCACTCAGCTTAAAGAGGCTATCCTTATCAACCTTATTTATCCCGTTCAAGTACTTGAATGTCCCAATCATGTCCCCTCTTTTTCTCCTGTCTTCCAGGGAGTACATGTTCAGTGTCCTCAATCTCTCCTCATATGCCTTGCCCTGCTGACCAGCTATTATCTTTGTAGCCCTCCTCTGTACCTTCTCCAGCAGGTTAATATCCCTTTTGAGGTGTGGGCACCCATAGTGAGCTCCATATTCTAGATGCTGCCTTACCAGTGACCTATACAAGGGCCATATTACCTCCTCTCTCCTACTACTGATTCCCCTAGCTATGCATCCCAGAATCTTGTTTGCTTTTGTTGCTGCTTTCTTGCACTGTATGGAGTGCTTCAGGTCACTAGTGATCATCACTCCCAGATTCTTCTCTTCCTCTGATGAAGACACTGAACTCCACCCAGGTAGTACTCTGTTCTGGGATTCTAGGCTCCAATATGCATAACTCTGCATTTCTTGGCATTGAAGCCAAGCTGCCAGATCCTGGACCACCTCCCCAACTTTTCCAGATCTTCCTCTAGGTCCCATATCCCTTCAGCTGTGTCCATTCTCCCACAGAGCTTGGTGTCATCTGCGAATAGGCACATTTTGCCTTTAATGCCATCCCCAATGTCATTGATGAAGACATTGAACAACACCGGCCCCAGCACAGAGCTCTGTGGGACCCCACTTGTTACCTCTCTGGTGCCAGATAACTCTCCCCCACCACGACCCTCTGGGATCTGTCCCTCAGCAAGTTTTCCACCCATCTGACCATCTTTTCCCCAACTCCAAGATCCACCAACTTCCTGATCAACCTTTTGTGGGGCACAGTGTCAAAGGCCTTGCTGAAATCAAGATAGAGGATGTCTACCACTTCGTCCCTGTCTACTGTCTTAGTGACACAGTCAAAGAAGTCAATCAGATTTGTTTGACATGATCTCCCCCCCCATGAACCCATGCTGCCTCTCATCCTGGAGACCATGTTCCTCTAGATATTCCACCAATATTTCCTTTAGTATGCGCTCCATGAGCTTGCCCACAATGGAGGTCAGACTGACTGGTTTGTAATTCTCTGGATCATCTTTGGGACCACTTTTGCGAAGTGGCACTACATGTGCTGTTCTCCAGTCCTGTGGTACCATGCCTGACTCTAGTGAACTATTAAATAGGTCTGCTAGTGGCCCTTCCAGCTCCTCAACTAGTCCCTTTAGTACCCTTGGATGTACTCTGTCCAGGCCTGGTGATTTGTCCACTTTCAATGCCAGCAGACCCTCTCTCACTCTAGCCTCCTCTATCACTATGTCTGTGTCCCCCTCCCCGCTTCTCTTTTCCTTCCTGTACAGACTTACAGGGGATACAAGAAAATACTTCTTTAGAGGTAGGGTGGGGGACATGTGGAACAGCCTGCCAGCAAAGGTAATGGGTACCAAAATGGGTACAGATTTCAAACATGCATGAGATACATGTAGGAGGACCTTGGTAGCAGAGATGGAGCACGGGGGGGGGTTAAGGCTGGAGATCAGTTATGGTCCATGACGTAACCACATGGTCAGAATATTAAACATTTTAAAAGAAACATAAATGCAAAAGTAACCATTTCAAAAAGAAAATGGAACTGCAGACAAAGGCAACAGCAAGCAATTGTGCAATTACATCAGAACCCAAACCAGTCAAACCATATAAAGATTCATCACTGTAAGTCTTTTGTATCATGCCGACTGTGATACTTAACAGTTATAGGGTAAGTTAGTGCATTTGGACTTATTCGCTGCATATACATCTCAATTGCTCAGGGGTCCTGACCATGTTCACTCTTCCTCAAGCAACACTAGCTACAGTATGTCTAGCAATAACATGGATGGAAAGAGTAGGACATGTTTTCAACAAGAAGTTTAAATTTAAAAAAACATTGATGTAGACTGAGAAGTAGCTTGTGTAGGTGAATTATCATGCTAGTCAAGATATGTTCTGGTTGCATTTCATAAGGCTAACCAGTGGAAGCAGTGGGGAAAGGGATATTAATCAAAAATAGAACCATTTAACCCATTTGTTATTTAAAACTGCATGACAGAAATGTGGCTTCCAGAACTGAACACCATAGTCCAAATGAGGCCTCACCAGTGATTTGCACAGTGGCATCACCACCTCCTTCCTTCTGCTGGTAACACCTCTCCCTATGCATCACAGCATTCTACTGGCTCTCCTCACAGCTTTGGTACAGTGTTTAGCCACCTTTAGGTCATCCAATATGATTACCCCCAAATCCCTTTCCATTTTGGTGACCATCAGCCCCCCCCCAATAATCCTTCCCTGGGTTCCTGCAACCCGGATGCATGATTTTACACTTTTTTGCATCACATCTCAGCTGTGACATTTTGGATCATTCCTCTAGTTTTCCTATGTCTCTTCTCATTTTTTCCACTCTACTCAGAGTAATCATCCTGCTGCAGATCTTAGTGTCATTCACAAGCAGGCACACTTTCCTCACCAGTCCCTCAGCAATTTCATTTGTGAAGACATAAAATAGGACTGGGACCAGGACTGATCCCTGTGACACCCTGCTGGTCACACTCTTTTCCTTTGACTGAGCACCATTTACCATGACTTTTCATCTTCTAACATTCAACCAGATCCTAACCCAGTTTACCACTTTGTAACCTCCTTCCAGGCTGCCCAGCTTGTTTGCAAGTCATACAGGAAATGGTATCATAGACCTTATTAAATGCAGTTCATGTTTATGTTTAAGCCCATGAAACACCCATATCAAGTTAATGGCATTTGCAGTCATAGTGGCTCTGCCAGAATTTGTTTCCTATGGAAGCAGAATTGCTCCATTTTCCTGTTAAACCAATGCAGGTATACGGGAAGAATTTCCTTGTAGATAGCTCTAAATCCCTGTAAAATACAAGAATCCCTGTAGATCTGAGAGCCCTATCATGTCAGTATTGAGATTTAACCAAAATGTCCGGTGTGGGGATAGAACCCACAGCCTTCTGATAGTCCAGCATCAGAGGTGAGTGTGCAACCTGCTGAGCCACTTACACTGCTATTTACTACCCCGAGTGCTAAAAAAGCAAAATGCATCTGTGTTGAAATACTTTTCGTGTATGTACATGATATGTATATGAGAATAAAAGTAAGTGTGTGTATATGCTTAAAAGCATATATTTGTGTATAATGCATATAGGTAGATCTAAGATATTCTGGATGGCAAGTGCTGGCTGCCCATCCTGCAAAAATGGCATAGCTTTAAATTTATTTGGTAGTATGTATGGAGTTACTGTAGCTCCATATTTTTTTTATTTGGATCTTGTATTCAAAAATGTATTCCCTTCCCCCAGGATGCATCTGGAAACAAACTATTGTAGCTCTGTATGCCTTTCCTGGTGAAACTTTTCAAAATAAATAAATAATGGAGTCTGAGTAGTTTAAAACATTCCTAATATGTCTTATGTTCCAAACCCTTTCTTGTTGTCTTCCTTTGAATAAATACAATTGTCTTCCTACAGTATATTAGTAATAGCAATATTTAAAGCTCCCCGAACCTGTGAGCAGTAATCTATGACAGGTACATATTGTGTGAAGTTACTGCATTATGATGGTATGCAGCTGTATACCAGTGTTGAGTTATCTGCATTATTGGATTTTATTCATGTTTAATAATTCATACAATGTCTATATACTAATGACACAGTCAAGGATGCTCCTTACAATCTATGACTTTTTTGTGCCACTGTATTCATTTTTTGGAAATCACTTTCAACCTGGCATGTGCTCTGTTTTGTTAGGTTAAAAATAGGTTAACCTTATCAACTGCAAAATGCTAGCTGTCTCTCTCTCTCCCTCTCTCTCTCTCTCTCTCTCTCTCTCAGCATTTTATAACACAGTGATCACCCCTTACCACCCAGACCAGAAGTGACCATTCATACAGGAAACTATTTAGCATCACATCACAAGGCAAAATAAAGGAATTGAAAAATAAATCTCACTGAACTATTTGTTTTATTAGGTCTTTGACTATAGACCTTTTCCTGCTTTGTGCTTCGTTGACTTCAACTTTGGAATGTCAGTAATGAGGGAGAGGTGCACTGACTAATAGCATAGCATAGCAAATCAGAAATGTGATTCTTAAACACAAGGTCCTCAGCCTAGAAAAGCTGTGAAGGGATTATCTGAATATACAGGAGGTACAAATCAACAACAATCCCATAGTATCAGATACGTACTAGCTGTCAGGTCACTTAAAGCAGGCATGAAGAGAGAGACAAGAGCAAGACAAACAAGCTGAAAAAATAGTGTTGCAACTGGTCTACTCAACAGAGAGAAGAAAGTATTTCATTTAACTAGCATAGTGATTTGTAGTTGTGGAAGGATACACTGAAAACTCCAAAAAGTTGTGCTTTGGTATCCCATTTTTAAAGCTCAAGTAAGATGGCTGTAGGCTCCACCCACAGCTGTAAAAAGACTGTATAATTTGACGTCCAGTTCATGAGGTGATGGAAAAATGTGGACCAAATGCAAAAAAAAGAGGACAAATGAATGTATTAAAGGCATAAATCCTTTTTCTTGTTAACAAAATGTTGGTGGCATTTCATGAATGGGGGGAAATTTTGGCAAGGGCACTGGGGAAATTCCCCTACTCTGCCAGCAGGGGGCTTGACTTCCTGGGAGCAGAATGGAGGAGCCCAGTTTGGAGTCAGACAGAGGAGGAGGAGGAGGAAGTGCTGATGTGGCTGAGATGGAAGGGGGAGCTGCTGAACCTATGGCCTCAACTTAGGAGAACATTCAGAATGCTGGTGAACCAGCAGGAGTGCAGATCTCTGCTTCTGCAGGTACAGCTATGGAGATACAACACTTGTTGGAAGTTGCATCATAGGATTTAAGTGCAGGAATGGAGTCTGAATGCGAAGAGGTGTTTACTGAAGAAGAGTTAGTGGAAAGATTGTTGCCAGAGCAAAGTAAAAAATTATTACACCTTTTAAAAGCTTCAGAAGAAGAAAAGGAGTTGCACTGGTGACAACTAACTTGCATATGTTCAGGCGGAGACAGTGTCTTGAAACAGCAAACAAAGAGAGCTGTCAGTGAAACATCAAAGGCCTGTGATGCAGTTGCATCAAAAGAGCCAAACAGACAGCAGGCAATGCCCTTGTTGCACACTGGTGATGGAAAATCTGTAAGTACAGAAACTGGAAACAGTGTATCTCTTAACATTACTGTGCAGAATACAGCAAAAGAACCCTTTATTGTACCAGATAAAAGCATTGAGGAAGCAACTGTGGGGGCTACTTTGCTTAATGAAAATGCAGAAACTGAAATTAGATCTAAAGTGCAGTCTAATGCGGATGCTGGGGAAGGCTGTTCCTCAAAATTATTTTTAAGAACTGGCCGTAGAGAGACAGAACCTGAAAAAAGCACTTGGTCAGTAGATAAAGTCCTCTCAGGAGCTGACTGGAAAAAAGATAAAAAAGGAAGCTGGCAGTTGGATCCCACTTACTCTAGTGCTCATGTAGCAAGGTTAGATAGTGCAAAGCAATTTTGTACAGAGTCAGACTTGGACCTACATTCTGAGGATGTGAGACCTGATTCTCCAGACCCCCCCCCGAAGTAATAAATAGGGCACATAATGCATGGAGTGACGCTTCTAAAGATCTAACCAGGGGGGAAAGGATGGAAGATGAGACTTCAGATTCAAATGTAAGGAAAGAGCCCTTTTCCTCCCCCCCAATTATGAGCTCAGTTTAGAAGATGAGAGAAAACTTTTCAACAGACAGCTCCAGCACAGAGGAAAAACGCAGTTCATCTGCAGTACCTTGAATGCTTAGAGCAAACCCCAATAGACTGTATATTGGGCACACATTAATTAAAAATTCCTTATGTTTTTTTCTCCAATTAAATATATGCAATAATTCATGCCTCAGGGGACACTATATTTAATGTAAGCTTAAAAATGCCAGTTGGACTGGGCAGATTTTGGGCCTCATACGAACGCTTAAAATTTTCAGCTCTGTGGCTTCCATTCTGGGCAACTGCCCTCACAAAACCAGCTATTAAAGAGGTGACAATACTGTTCAGGAATGAAGGTATTAATGTAAATGACATCAAACATTGGCTAATGCAAAGAAGTGATTTATTGGGGAACCCACTCAAATTCTAGATGAAGAGCATATTTGGACTGGGGGCTGGAAATTTCAGGTAAAACTCAGGATGGGGCCTCAAGACCCAAAACACCTTCTAAGCTTCTTTTTTTAAGGATAGACAGAGGTCACTGCTTTTATCCTGGACAGCTGAAAACATGTTCCAAATGTGGGTCTCTATCTCATTTGAACAATGCTTGTGACAAAATAAAATGTAACTTGTGTTGGGAGTTTGGGCATGCCAGTGGTCAATGTACAAATGAGTTGTGCTGTAACCTTTGCGATGAGACAGGTCATGGTTACAAAGATTGTGAATGGGCCAGCCACAATAGAACCGACCACCCAGACCAGGATCAAATACTGAATAAAGCTCAAAAATACAGTATTGAAAAACAAAAGAAGGTCAATGAAGAAAATGCAAGGCAAGGGAGAGCACAGAGCCCCAACCGGGGGAGAGGAAAATAGATCTTATGAACAACCACTGGATGATATAGTAGGGGATCCATAGACACAGATGGAAACTGACAATAGTAGGGAGGAACCCCTGCAAGCAGGAAAAACAAGCATAATTCAAACTGAGGCTGTTGTAAGTCCACCGGCTAAGACCTCTATACCCAGCAATGAGAAAGACTTTATGCCCCCTACAGCTTCACAAGAGCTTTTAGGGAAAAAGAAAAGAGGAATACGGAAAGTTGTTCTGAAAGCTAAGCAACACAAAAATTCAGAATCATCCCAGGATATTCAACTTTCGGACAGATATGAGATCTTGCACCCACAAGACTCTGAGGAGGAATCAGAGTCTTCCTCTACTGTCTCCTTGCTCCAGGGAGTTTCCTCGGAGTCTGAGGAGGAGCTCCTTGAAGAAAACGTTGTACCTGCTTGATCCAAAATGAAACAGCTTGGAGTCACGCCTCAAAGAAGTAGGAGGCTAGATAAAACAAAAGACTAAGAACTATGTGGTTTATGTAAGCAATAAGACATGTGGGGTAGACACGGTGGATAAACCACACCCTAGGGCGGAGTTAGGCACTAGACAGAAGGCAGAGTGCCAGTCGTCCCTAGGAGTGTGGTTATCACACCGTAATGCATAACCCCAGAGTGTCTTATTGCGCTTATAAAATGCCCCTTTATTTTTAGAAGCAGTTTTTTTTATTTTAATACATTTTAAAATAAGTGCAAATGTAAGTGAACCTGTGCTTTTAGCATAAAATATTCCTTCCACCTATTGGTGCTAGATTAAAGTAGTGTTATACAGTGTGTGCCTCCCTGCCCACTTAAGCTTCATATTCCCCTGCCTACCACAACAATTCACAAATGCTATGTTTCTCATTCTAAGTATGACACATAGCCCCCGTATTTTATTTCATTCTCCTCACTCTGTAGGCAAAACTAAAAGGAAGCCATAACAGAGGCTTCTCAGTTTTCCAGTGCTGCAAGCATGAGAGAGGTTCAGAACTGCCACACTCACTGACAGCATCATGAACTGCTCGCTCTGTCCTAAAAGATAAACAGCAGGGTGAGTCATTTACCATCTTTTCTCTTTATTTATATAGTATTATTGCTTACTTTCTTTATTGTTTTTTTCCTCTATGTGTTTCCCCACATTCAAAAAATGGAATGTTTACCGTGGAATACAGGAATTCAAAATTCTGTTCAGTTCTACTAGCAGAATGTTCATCTATTAACATACTGTACACACAGACAACAAAGCCTGTTTTAGAACCAGAGACTCAATTATCTCACTTGTCAGGGAAAGCAGAAGAGATTTCCCAGATGAGCAGGTAAAGGGGGATTTTTCACTGTTAGCAAACAAATGGTTGTAATGAACACTGTAAACAACACTTAATGTTCTAATTTGTTTATGTGTGTAAGGAAAGTGTGACAACCTGGGAAACAACATTTAATTAATTTGTTTTATTTTATATTTAAGATAATTTAAATTTTAGGGCCCAGTTGAAGGTTTCTACAGTGTAAAGGTAGTGGCCATGTTTGTGGTGGAAGATCAGTTCTGGTTGTAGGGAGACTGATGGAAGATAGTTCTGGTTGTAGGAGGACTGATATGCTCATTGTGTAATGTGATTTAGGACCAGGATGACTGTGCATATACAGAGAATTAATGTACGGTCAGCTGATCTGTCTTGGCCAATGAGATTTCTAGTTTTTTTCTTGCCATTTGATAATGGTGTCTCGTGTCTCTTCTTGCTTATTGTAATGCCTGCTATACAACCACTGAGAGTTGCTACGTTTGATACAAACAGTATTAAGAATCTTAGGAGAAGAGCGATGACATTTTCTATTATAAAAGACCTGCTACTGGACTTTTGTTTTTTACAGGACACATGATTATCCTCTACAAGTGATATTACAGCAGCGGGGAAATTGTGGTGTTGGGGAAACTCCTTTTTTTAATGGGGGACTAAACCTGTGATGGGGTGGGAATTTTGTTTACAGGTCATGATTTTCAGGTTACACATGTTTTGGACTAACCCCCAGGGAGAGCACTGTTATTGGATGCAAATTATAAACAGATTGCTTGGAGACTGATAAATATCTACATGCCACAAACTAAAAAAAATGGGTAGATCTGTTTAATCTAATTAAACCCTGTTTGTTTACCTCTAGATAGTTGTTTGGGCAGGAAATTTGAATTGTGTTCAGGATATCAAGGACAGAGGTGCAAAAATGACAAAACAATTTTGTGATACCAGAGCATTAAACCAGATTTTAGACCAAAGTAGCCTAAAAGATTGCTATCGAGCTATTCACCCAACGGATGGGTACACTTTTTATAAAAGTAATTTAGCAACAAGGATTGCTTTCCTGTTTTCTTCTAGAGCCCTGAAAATAATACAATCCCATACAATTCCAGTTGAAAATACAGACCATCTCATGGTTATGATGGTAGCATCACAAGATTTAAAGATTCCTAGGGGTAGGGGACACTGGATGCTTAATGCCACCTTATTACAAGACCATGATTGCTAGGCACAAATACTAGATCTTTTACAGGCTAGAAAGTTGGTTGCTTGCTTTGAGGATGATGTAGGGAGATGGTGGGTTGATACGAAAAAAGATTTGAAGAATGAATTTGTGAGATTTGCTAGGTAGAAATACACAGATCAGTATAAAGTTTATTTAATGCTGAGGTCCCAGTTATATAAAATCTATACATTAGCTAACAAAGGTTATGGAAATTTTTCGGCCCAAATTGAACAAATAAAAATAAAAATGGAAGAAATGCAATACGCAAGGGCTACTTCTTTATTGCATGAACATTGAATCTGTACCCCAAGGAAAACTACTTCAGTGGACATATATGAAAGCTGTAAAACAAGGAAGAGCAATAAAAATATTAATAATTTAATCACACAAGATGGTACTAGAGTAACTACACAAGAACAGATCATGTCCACAATAGAGTCATATATGGCGTCATTATATAAGGATCCAAACTTGGATCAAAACCTGATACAAGACACACTTAAACAACTAAATATTTTGAGGATACCAGAATCCACATTACAAAATCCGTTCACTCCTATATTACAAGAAAATGTAAGGAAAGCTATAGAGACTTTAAAAAATAACACATCCCCGGGGATAGATGGATTAACATTAGTTTTATAAAACTTTTAAGAATGAACTTATGGAAATCTTAGAAGTGGTTTTTAATTCCATGTTGGTCTCTGGTCAGATCTCACCTCAAATAATGATAGCCACACAAATATTAATTTTGAAAAAAACTGATGAGAGAGAATTATTGAAAAACTGGAGACCACTAGCACTCTTAAATACAGATATGAAAATATGAATGAAAATTTTAAACATCTGACTTAGTGGAGTAGGGCCATACGTTATTGAACAGAGTCAGACTTGCTCAATAAAATGGAAGCATATGCATGAAAATGTATTACTAATAAGATAATTGGTGTCCCTAGGGAACAATAACAAGCTAAAAGGCTTCATTATTGCTATGGATCAGGCACAGGCATTTGACAGGGTTTCCCATGTGATCCTGCAAGATGTTTTGAGAACCTATGGAATACCTCAGCAATTTATAAACTGGATAGATTTGGTTTATAGGGTAGCTGCTGCGATACCAATGGTAAATGGACATCTAGGGCATATGGTTAAAATAAATAGAGGAGTTAGACAGGGCTGTCCAGTGAGCCCGCTACTGTATGTGTTTTGCATAGACCCTTTGCTAAAGCTTATCAATCAGGAACTAGCAGTGGAGTCCCATAATATTAAATACAGGTGATCCACTAGTAAAATCTATAGCATATGCAGATTATGTAACTCTTATACTTCCTCATATTGAAAATGTGGCACTAACTCTAGACATTATTCAGAAGTACTCTGAAGTGATATTGAAATGTGGCACTAACTCTAGACATTATTCAGAAGTACTCTGAAGTGTCAGGAGCTAGAAAAATAAAAATAAAAGTAAAGGATATACATTAACCAATGAGATGGAAATTCATGAGAAGATAGGGAGAATTTAAATATCACAGTCTCAAATAAATAATTTAGGGATTCAGTTTGGGAGAGGTGATATGGCTACACTAAATTTGATGGAAAAACTTAATATAGGATTAGAAAAAGTAACGAAATGGAAAAACTGGCAACAAACAAAAAAAAAGGTAATGATAGTGAAAAGGTTTTTGATCCCTCGCTTTGCATTTTTGAGTATAGTTTTTCCACCTCCAAGTGACTTAGACTCAAAGCTATTAAGTTGAGTATTTTCACTGATGTGGGGTCTAGATTAAACTCTATTAAGAGGGAGTGCTTATATAAAGAGTATAAACAAGGGGAATTAATTTAATTAACCCAATAAGTAACTTTTATAGCTTATTTTTGTACAGTACTATAGCGAAATTCCAATCCCCTGATCCAGCAGAGTGGAAAAAAGTAGTGACATCCTGGTTGCCCTCATTACTAGAGACCTGGAAGAAATCGCCAAAACTTCTAAGGAAATCTTCAATCTCATCTGTACAATATTTTTGGCCAGTACTCGAAAAAAATCAGGAAATGGCACTTAACAGTAACTCAAGCATCATGTCCTAATCGAAAAACCATATATTAAACAATACAGATGGCGGGATATAATATTGGCACAGTTTATAAAGGGGTACAATTAAACCTAAATGTTAAGATGGGTGAATATCTAATGATTAATAATGGTTAAAGCAATCCCTCCCAGAATGTGGGACACAGTGTGGTTATGTGCACATGGCAGACTAGGGGTGAAAGGGAATGCTAAGCACAAAAAAATGGAGGAAAGGTGGTGCCCAAGGGGTACATGTTTTCAGATAGAGGAAACATTAGAACACTTTTTAATCCAGTGTCCTGTTTCTAAAGAGATATGGTCTGCTGTTAGCTCTGCATGGGGAAATACTTCATGGAATCAGCAGATTTATGAAGAAATAATAACAGGTTATACAGCTCAAATCCAGGGGATGGAAGAAAGTACACAACGTATACTATTAACATGTATTAAATTCAGCCTGTGGCAAGCAACATGTAAATATGTTATACAGCAGGTGGATCTGTTGCCTAGAATAGTGGTCCAAATGATTGAGAAAGAAATACGACAAATTTGGAGATATGAAGTTGAAATATGTACAAGCAGTATATTGCAAAAATGCTGGAAGGGTGTACCAAGTAAGATTTATACAGACAGATAGATTTGATCATGGAAGTAGATATAGGCATGATGGCCCAGATATTCAAACTGCACCCAAAAAGTGCTCAACAGCAGAAGCAAGTGCAAGTCCACTGCACCCATGCACAAGAAGTGCGATATTCAAAAACTGCGCAGGCCAAGATGCGCCTATGGCCGACGACTGAATATCACACCACCTGCGCCATAGAGCAACTAGGGAGGTGAAGCTGAGTATATCTGATGTGCCACAGCGCAACAAGGGATATTCAGCTGAGCAGTCCAGATGCGCCATAGCGCAACCAGGGATGCCCCCAGTAGCAGGGCAGCAATGCAACAGCACAACCAGGGATGCAGGGGCCCACCACCCATGCCACAGATGGGCAGAGGAACACACAGCAGAACAGACATCGTACCCCCACACCCCACGTACTGCACAACTGTGGGAGAGCTGGAATAACCAACGGCCCATGGATAGCAGCAACCAACCCACAGCCGGGCCATGGTGCCTCATCACACCCACTGGCAAACTGTGACCGGCACACAAGGATGGCTGACCACCCCATACCACACCATCCCATTAATGCAGAGCACACCCTGCACCATGATCCCCATGCACCCTGCCCAGGAGTAGCACCCAACAGTGCAGGACACCCCATGCATGCCACGACCCCCACTGTGATAATGCAACACTGTGCACCATGGAGCCATGCAAGGCAGCCCCACCATGGGCACCCTGCAGCAGGTGGCAGCAGACAATGATGCAACAGATGCATACACAGTGCCCCCCTGCACATCTCCCCTGAGGTACAGCTGAGAGACCGATCATGCATCAGCACACGAGGTACCCCACATGCGAAAGGGCATGCCCCGGACCCCATCTCTAGCGGTACAGCATCCTGCACACCCTCCCAAGGACACATCCCATCCCAGCACTGGCCACAACAGCCACCACTGACACGCCAGCAGACTGTGCATATCACAGACATGCAAGGGTGTCAGCTGCACAGGCCATGGATGGTCTGACAGGGGTGCCATGTACACAGTGCAGGCCCCATGGACCACTGCACACAGGCATCCAGTGCACATAGTACAACACACAAACCACAGACAGTGACTGATTCCCCTGCCCACACCATAGGCAGCTCACCTCTGCACACACACACACGCCCATGCGTGAACCACCCCTGACGCCATGCACACCACTGCAGCTGAACACTTGTAGCCCGCTGCAAATCAGAGACCACCACAGTTGTCATAACAAAATACTTATATTTAAAAGAAGTAATAAAACATATATACAAATATTTACAAGGGGGGAAGGGACACATAACAGGTGGGGGCGGGTAAGGGGCAGGGGATAACATATGGGAGAGGGAAGAAGGGGTATGAGGGTGGATCAAAGGGGGGAAGGTGGTATTAGGGGCATGGAGTGCTCAGTGTGTGCCCCGGTCCTCCTCCACGTGGTGCCTATGCCTGCCGCTCCTCTCCTCCTCCTTCTCACCCCGTGGTGGTGGATGTGCTCTAACAACTCCAGTGTTGCCCTCACCACCTGGAGCAGCTCTCTTACATTCCTCTCCAGTGCCTGGAGTTGACGTCCACCTAGGATGAGGGAGCAGAGTCAATAAGTGTGACAGTCCACCCCCCTGCAGCCCACCCATTGTGCATGGCATACAGCCATGTGCCATGCCCCTGTGATGGTGTGTGACCACCCACAGTGACCGTGTCCACAAGATCTGCCTACCCAGGTAGCCACAGCCATGTGGACCACTGCTCACACCCACTGCCCATGTCCTGCACAGCACCACCATGGCCAAACAGTGACTTGGCTATGCGGTGTGAAGGCAGTGCCACAGCCATATGCCCGGTGCACGCATGGACTGCCATTGACGCACTCCCAGCCATGCAGTGCCACTGGACAGTGCTGTCTGTAACAAGTTGCGTGCATGGCAGTGGTGGCCATGCCCCGCTGCCTGCCCAATTATACAGCATGCAATAGTAATCATGGATGTAAGGCACTCACCATCATCAAGGTGGTCCATGTACCGCTGACCACCATTACCCCTCCTGGCCTGCTGCTCCTCCAGGCGGCACCTCCGGTCTCTGGCCTGCTGGCATTCTATGGGCCCTAAGGTGCAAAACATGGAGAGATGAACATCAGTACAATCCTGTAGCAATTTCCCCCTGCCCCCATGTGTGTGCAATCCCACACAGCCAGACCCACCCACCTCATACCCCGATACCACCACCATGGCCAACACCGGACACCCCCCCATGTGCCAGACACATACAACTGTGATACCCATATGGACAATAAAAGTGTATGGATGTTGCACCTACCTGGCTGTGGCACCCTGCCCCTCCTGGCACGTGCCCGCAGGTGGGCAAGCAGGTCCGGGTCCCTCCGCCTCAGGTCCCCATATCGGTGGTGGCACTGCTCTGCCATCTGCCCCATACCTGTGGCCCCCTCCAGGGCATCGTCCACCTCTTGCCACACCTGACTCGTGGCCCTGTCCAGGGGTGCCTCCCCAAACAAAGGCCCAACATGTGTCTTCACTATGGCCACAAGGTTTGCCAGCTCGACCTGGATCCACTGCACAGCACATCTCCGCACCATTTCTGCTGCTCAGTTCAGTCAAAATGGTGCTCTGCAGTGCGGTCCTGCCGCATGCAGATGATGCGCAGTACAGCACTGCCATTCCCTACCGCGCTGTCATCGAACAGCGTGATAGTGGTACACCCATGCCTGACGCATGGCGCCTAGGGGGCAAAGGTCAGGCACAGGGTCAAGGGTCTCTGGCACACGGACAGCCACAGTGCGATTGGAACCCAATGCATGTAGCAGGATTGGGTGCCGGTGTGTCACCTCCTGTAGTGGCCTACCACGCTGTTGCCCCAGTGCGCCTACAACACCCCAGTGCTATAGCACCATATAGGTGAACAGCACTGTAGCGCCACTGGCACAATGGTGGCCATGCCCTGCATTGTCTCCTATGCACAGCACATCAGCAGTGTGGCAGGTGCCTGCGTCATCAACCCAGGCATGTGCAGTTAGGTGTGTACTGCGCATGTCACAGAACTGCGCCCTTGGCTCAGCACATTCAACACAATTGCGTAAAGCGCAACAGCGCAATATTCAGCTGGCATATGCAAATCAGCTAATCAGCCATTCAATGGTGCAGTCACTGCATTTGCATCCACTTAAAGATGCGCCTCACCTCATTTGCATGGGTTGCACTATAAAAGTGCAACATTGGGCTGCATGGGCCATAGTTGGTTACTGCAGTCTATTGCGGTGAGTTGCATGCTGTTTCAGAGTGTGGACTGTGGATTTTGGGACATGCATGGGACTGTACAGTCACAGGTAACACCTGTCATTCTCACAGGCTGAATCATGACTGAGCGTGTTGTGGAGGAAGAGGAATAGAGTCGTGGGAGGAAGAGGAGGCCGAATTTCACTAAGGCAGAGACAGATGCCTTGTTCGAGGCCTACCTAGACCAGGAGCCGCTTCTCAGCGGATGCCAGGGAATACCACAGGCCCATGCTGTTGCATGGGAGGAGGTGGCACAAGCTGTAAACCTGCATGGCAGCCACCAGCGCTCCTTGCAGGAGTGCAAGAAGAAGATGGGCACAGACAGGCGGAGGATTAAGGAGAAGATGGCTATCATCAGGGCAGCATGGTCTACGACAGGTGGGGGAGAGCCAGAGGTGCTACACCTCATCCCACAGGAGGAGCAGGTTGCTGGCAGCATGCAGCGTTGTGCCATTGAGGGTGTTCCGGGTGGTGGATTCCAGATGGGTAGTAGCCCATCACTGCATGGTAGGTCATGGTCTGTCTATTGGGGGGCAGGGTAGGTACATGCAGTAATGCGACTTTGTTTTCCCTTACAGCTCCTGAGCATCTGCATGGGTCAGCGGTGGTGGGCTTCTCCACTGAGGCCAGTCACATGGAGATGGAGGAGGGCCCATTCACCTCCACAGGAATACGCAGGTCAGGGCGACAGTCTGCCTGCCTGGACATCCAGACTGATGTTGGTGGAGCAGGTGCGGAGGAGGCCCTGCCCATGTTCCAGTATGCCAGCGTCCATGGATGCCAGCATGCTGAGACTCGGGCTGGTGCCGGATCCATCACCGATGATGATGTTGCTAATGCCATGGGCAGTGACACACGTGTGCCACAGGATGGCCACACAGCAGGTTACATTATGGCCATGGCTGTGGGTGGTGCTGCCGTGGATGCCTGCATGTCATCACAGTCCCAGCCTGTGCCTGTCAGCACTGGTGGGGCAGCACTGGTGTGTGTACAGGACAGTAGGACTGTTGTGGCCACTGTGGTGGCACCATTGAGCCCTGGGGAGCGGCAGCCAGAGGGGCAGCATCAGCAGTCAGCCAATGGGCATGGGGGTACAGTGTCAGGGGGCGGTGTCAGTGCACCACTTGTGGACATGCCCAGGCCTGGCCCTGGTGTGCAGCGCCCACCCTCAAGGGGAGATGAGCATCAGGGCCGCGAACACCCTGAGGGACAGCATGCCAATCAGGCAGATGACCTCTTGGATGAGCACACCCGCATACTGCAAGCATCAGTCAATCAGCAGATGCGGCTTGAGATGGCAGTGGATGCACTGAGTGCGGCTCTGAACCAGGCAGAGGAGCATCGCAGTAGAGACACTGCTCTGCTCCTGGCAGGGATGGACCGGTTGCGGGAGGATGTGACCGCTGCCATTGACAGTCAGACACAGGTATTCACTGCTGTCATGGCCACAATGGGCACACAGTTATTTGCCCATGCGTCACAGACACCACGCAGTGCACTGTCCACCCCCCATGCCCGGCGTCGTGCAACACCATCCTTGTCGACACCAGGTTCAGCTGTGGGCATCCTTAGCACGCCTGGCACAGGCATGTTCAGAGTGCTGCAGACACCTGTGGGAGCACGGTCGCATTCATGCAGTGGAACCCCTTGGGGACTGTCGGTGCCACCCCATGAGGCCAGTGGTCAACCTGTCACTGCTGGTGGGTCTCAACGGGGCCACCCACGCATCCATGGTGGCCATGGCACATGGCAGGCCTTGGAGGGGCTGTACTGTAGGGCACCGTTGGAGGTGTCAGACAACGGAAACGTGCCTTCAGCATACCAAACACTCGCTCAATGACATTACTGTGGTGGCATGTGCCTCAATGTAGCATTGCTGCAATGGGGTCGTGGGCCGCCAGTATGGTGTGAGCAGCCAGGGATGGAGTGGGTATCCACTGTCACCTGTGTGTAGAGGGTGGAGGTTAGTTTGGTGATCAGCATTGCCCTGCCCCAGGCCATGTAGGCCACTACCCATGTCACCTCTGACCATGCCCCTCCCAAGCCCTATGTTTGTCCATGTGGTTTGCATACTCACCCACTAAGTGGCCAGTGGGGATGTTCCCACTCTCGAATCTGTGGCACAGTGCCAACTGGTGCCAGATGAAGGCATCGTGTGCTCCCCAAGGGTGCGTGGCACAGACATTTATTATGCCCCCGCATCGCACACCACCTGGCAGTTGATGTTAGCATAGCCCTTCCGATTAATATATGTGGCCCCCTTGGGGACAGGTGGTGTGCAGATGGCCACATGGGTGCAGTCTATTGCCCCTAGCATGCCAGGCATACGTGCTACCCTGCGGAACTCCTGTATGTTTGCTGTGTGCTCCGCCGGTGTGCTGGGGAAATGGATGTACTCCGCAGCATGTGGCAACAGTGCGCTGAGGAATTGGGTGAGGTGGCATGACATGACCGACTGGGTTATGCCTGTGGTGTCCCCTATTGGTCTCTGGAAGGTACCTGTGGTGAGCAAGCACATGCAAGCTGTCACTTTAGTCTCTACTGACAGAGCATGGCTCCGTCGTGTGGGTGCCTGCATCACATCACTGCACAGCTCACAGAGCCACCTCAGAATTGCCCGATTCAGGCAGTACTGGCCCACAATCTCAGTATTGCTGTACAGCTCGAAGCTGGTGTGGGCTCGGTACTGCCTGTTGGGGGCATACCGCCAACAGGCCCTTCCACGGCTGTGCCCCCCCTGCTGCCTGCCTTCTCATCCCACTCACTACTTCCTCCATCTGGATGCCTAGCTTGTGTTCACCCCCCCGGCAGCTGTTTCTGTGCTCCCCCCATTGTCCTGGCTACTACTTCCCCTGCACCGGGAACACCTAAATGTGGTGGCCTCTGTGCTGTGTGGCACTTCCTCCTTCTGCACTGGCTGTGTCTCCCCACACCTTCCCTGTGCCTCTCTGTTCAGGGTGCCCTTTCTCTGGCCTGCCCTGTGTGTCCCTCCTGCCCAGTTTGACTTGCTATGGTTCAGCCTCATGTGCCTTCCCTGTAGCGTTCTTGCGCCTCTCCCTTGTTCCTTTTTATTTTGATTCATTTCCCGCTATCACGCAACATCTGCTTTCTCCCCTATTGCGCATGGTGCATGTTGTTGAATATTGCACTGAGCCATTTATGCAGGGTTCCTCCCCCTTCAGTTGTGCATACATTCATTATCATTGCACTATTGCTCAGTGTGATTTGGGGGGGCGCATCTGCCTCCCGCTGAATATTGCAGAATGGTGCATTTTCAGACTTGCACTGGAGCAACCCTATTGTGCATGGCACAACCCTTTTGAATATCTGGGACGATGTATTTAATCTGGTTAGAAAGGTTACTGTTCTAGAATAATATGATTGGTTATTTGGTAGTTTCACCGATGAGGTTATGAGCAAGGCTTAACAAAAATATGTTTTCTTGCAATGGCTTAATATGATTTACATTAAGTTATCATTTTTGTTTTATTATGATTGAAGTTATATAGTGTGTATAAAGTTTAAACTGATAATGTTTTTTTGGAAATGTATTCACTGAACAGATGTGGTTTTATTTTTATCAATAAAGAATTCCCCTACACTTTTCGAGATGTACCA
The DNA here is from genome assembly GCA_016271365.2 of Neoceratodus forsteri. NCBI lineage: Eukaryota > Metazoa > Chordata > Ceratodontiformes > Ceratodontidae > Neoceratodus > Neoceratodus forsteri. The sequence goes on along the minus strand of CM057459.1, from coordinate 1,276,892,751 downwards.
TGGGATCTTTAACATCTACCTGAACTACCACTGGAACAGGCAGCTGGGATCTCAGTTTTAATGTCACAACCAAAAGACAGCACCTCAGGAGTGCAGCACCCCTTCATGCTGCACTACAGTGTCAGTATTGGGATTTAACCCAAGTGCCTGGTGTGGGGATAGAATCCACAGCCTTCTGATCTCCTAGTCTTAGAGGCGAGTGTGCTACCTACTGAGCTACTGACTAAGGCTTAAGCATTAGACTCAGAGGGAAGACCACAAGGGCCAATGCACCCAACTGGTTCAGTTCTGGAGTCACCCAGGCAGAAAGGGAAAGTTGTTAGCCTGTAGAAAATTCAGGAAGACCAAATGAGAGGTGGCTAGGGAAAATTATCTAAGGTTGGCTAGTGAGGCAAGTAAGGAAGTCTGACGAGCTAAATCACAGAAGGAGCTGCAGATAGCTGAAGGAATTAAGAAGGGGGAAGGCCTTCTTTCACTATATAAGTGAGAAAAGGAACAAGAAGGATGGGATTGTTAAGCTTAAGAAAGGGGAGAAGTGGGTGGAAGATAATAGAGAAAATCAGAGATACTAAATGTATACTTTTTTCCGTGTTCACCACGGAGAAGGATGGACCAGTGCCTTCAGGAGAGTGAAGAGGAGCAGGGGGGAGGGGAACACAGATGTAGTGATAGAGGAGGATAGAGGGAGGGAGGGGCTGCTAGCATTGAAGGTGGACAAATCACCAGGCCCAGACAAAGTACATCCAAGGGTACAAAGGGAACTGGCTGAGGAGCTGGCAGGGCCACCGGCAGGCTTATTTAATAGTTCACTGGAGCCAGGCATGGTACCAGAGGAGTGGAGAACAGCACATTCTGGTGCTCCTCTACAAAAGTGGTCCCAAGATGACCTAGGGAATTACAGACCAGTCAGTGTGACCTAAGTCAGTTGCAAGATCATGAAGACCATACTTAAGGAAAGGTTGGTAGAATATCTAGGGGAGCATGGTCTCCAGGATGTGAGGCAGCAGAGGTTCATGATGGGGGGGTGAATCATGTCAAAAGAATCTGACTGACTTTTTTGACTGGTTCACTAAGACAGTAGGCAGGCGCCAAGTGACAGACTTCCTCTATCTGAATATCAGTAAGGCCTTTGACTCTGCGCCTCACAAAAACTTGATCAAGAAGTTGGTAGATCTCAGGGTTGGGGATAAGATGCTCAGATGGGTGGAAAACTGGCTGAGGGACAGAACCCAGAGGGTGGTTGGGGGGGGGCGTTATCTGGCACCAGAGAGGTCACCATTGGGATCCTGCAGGGCTCAGTGCTGGGGGCTGGTGTTGTTCACTGTCTTCATCAGTGACAATGGGGATGGCATTAAAGGCAAAATGTGCCTATTCATGGATGACACCAAGCTCTATGGGCTAATAGACACAGCTGACGGGATACAGGAAAAGCTGGGAATGTGGTCTGGGATCTGGTTGTTTGACTTCAATGCCAAGAAATGTAAAGTTATGCACCTTGGAGCCAAGAATTCCAGGGTGGAGTACTACCTGGGTAGAGTCTAAGTATCTGCATCAGAGGAGGAGAAGGACCTGGGATCAATGATCACTATAACCTGAAGCATTCCACACAGTGCAAGACAGCAGCAACAAGGGCAAACAAGGTACCTGGGATGCAAAGCTAGGGGGATTAGTAGTAGGAGAGAGGATGTTTACTGCCCTTGTGCAGGTCACTGGTGAGGCCACATCTAGAGTATGGAGTTCAGTACTGGTGCCACACCTCAAAAAGGACATTAGTCACTGGAGAAGGTCCAGAGGAGGGCTACAAAGATGATAGTGGGTCAACAGGGTAAGGCATTCGGGGAGAGATTAAGGGCACTGAACATGTACTCCCTGGAGGAAAGGAGAGTGAGAGAAGGGACATAATTAAGACCTTTAAGTACTTGAATGGGATAAATAAGGTGGTTAAGGAGAATATCTTTAAGCTGAGTGGCAACCACAACATGAGAGGGCACAGTCTTAAGCTGGAGGTGGGGTAGGAGGGTCAGGAATCATTTCTTCACAGAGAGGGTGGTGAACACTTGGGATTCACTGCCAGAAGAGGTGGTCTCAATGAATACAGTGGGCAGCTTCAAGAGAGGCTGGGATAGGCATAGGGGGAAGGTACAGATCATGGGTAGGGAGGATGGGAGGAGTGGGGAGGGGGGCAGGGACAGTACCTCAAGCTGTGGACCCTGTTATAAAAGCAGACTAGACAGACCAAATGCCCTCCTTGTGCTAGCTTCTCTTTGTATGTTTGTTTGTTTGTGTTTGCTTTAGTTTGTTTTCACTGTTCATACTAGTGCCTGTAACTAGCCTGGTGGTCTCCATTTTCTGGTTGTTGAAATCTTATTGTCCCTGAAATCTGTATTAGCATATGAGAACATGATGCCACAGCTCCCATTTACACCATGTATTTCTATGCTAAAGGTACACATAACCTGAAAAAACACTCTAGAAACACACAGATTGAATGCAGTTTAAAGGGGAAACCCCTGCATCACATCTAAGAAAGTTTGTACAGCTAATTGAAGGTAAATGTGGTATTTCACACCTTCTTGCAAATTGTTTTGTTCAACTATAATTAAGCAGACTTACATACTGTGGAGCCTAAAGAAGTTGACACATACTGTTCTCATATGCTAATGCAGCTCTCGGGGACAATGAGATTTTAACAACCATAAAATAGAGACCCCCAGGATGGTTACAGGGACTGGTAAGAACAGTGAAAACAAGGTAAGGCAAACACACACAGTGTATCCCCAACAGCTACACTGAAAGAGTTGACTGTTTTCAAGGAAACAACAGTATTTACAAGATATGAGGCTGTACTACTCCTTTAAAAATGTAAGTGTGACAAACTCTGGTATATGCCTTTTCTTGGTCTAATGATAAGAAAAGCCCAGACAGCTTATCATTCCGAATTTATATTTCCCTAAGTAAGATAAGATTATCAAAAATGGGTGTCTGCAGTACAGCACACATTTGATAAGGTAAGATGAGCTCCTCTACCACTGTCACTCATCTGTGTGCCAATAAATGAACCAGCATTTTAATGTCTGTTTGTAGTAACCTGATGTGCCTTCAATTTGCTAAAAGGAATTTGTCTCCCTTCTTAAACAGGAAAAACATAATTGACATAGACATCTCTTAAAGCTCAGATCCAGACTGTAGCTTGTTATTAAACATGTCTGCATGTACCAGACATAAGTATTCTCCACATCTTTTATAAAATTTAGCCATAAGGCCATCTTTTCTTATTTTATTTATTCTTTGGTAACCAGGTAAGGCCCACTAGGCACAAGTACCTGTTTTCAGGGATGACCTGGGAGGGCTGGGCAGTTAAGTGGCTTGCTCAGAGTCACACAGTATGCAAGTGGAGATTGTGAGAATCAAACTCAGGTCTAGTCTGCTGGATGTACCAAGTTCGTTCACACCTCATTTCTCTAAACTCTAGGCCATACTGCCGGCCTAGTGATTAATACTGGGCAACGGCATGAAAGACTTCTCTATAAAAGGTGTGACTATATATCCGTATTAAGCCAATTAAGTAAGGGGGGCATTTTGTAAGAAGGAAGCATCACAAAGTGTGTTGTATGGCCTGCCAAAAGTGTTTTGTACATAATTTTTAACTACTGACAAAATCTTCTCTGGGTCAGTATATGCAGGGACTTCCTCAAATTCTACAAGACCATATGAGTTCTGTCTATATTGGCAACATATTCTTTACAAATATCCAAATCTTGTTTTCTTCCTTGAGTTCCATATTGTTGTTCAGTCTTCAAGGATTCAGCTTGATTATATTGGAGTTTAAACATTTCCATTTTTACATTCTTGATTTGTTGTGTAAGATTACACTTTTCTTCATGTGCTCGTGAAAGCATTTTGTGCAAATGGGACCATAGCTGTAAGTAATGAAAATATTTATCTTGAGAGAGTTTCATGGCATGTCTAATGAAAAACACCCAGAAATCTTGTTTTGATGTCACCCACCACTCCGTACAAGATTCATATGCACATTGCATAGACAGTTGTGCACCATACAATGTCAACCATTTTTTCACAAAGTGATTCAATGCTGTTATTGTAAGTCTCCACCTGCAAGACTTCTTTCATTTGGACTGAGCTCACAGTATAAACTGAAACACACAGCCATATGATCTAAAGTTTCCATGGTCACTGTACATGCTCCTTGAATTTTCACGTTTTGAAAGAAAAACTAAAAATAAATTACTGAAGCATCGCTTAAACTCCCCACACATACATTGTGGCTCCTATCTGTTGTACTCTTTTGCACCCATCTTGCAGAACTGTGCTGTTAATCATATCTATCAAATATGCTGAATCACTGAATACTGTATTTTACTGGTTTGGCTCTCCTCTGTCTTCTAATAATAAATAACAATTAAAATCACCACCAAAAATCAGTATTTTATTTGTGTAAAAAAGGCTTTATTTTTAAAAATAAAGCTACTCGGTTTGCAATACCTTGAGGAACATTTATGTTTGCAAAATATCATCTTACATTAAGCATTACATATCCTCCATTAAAGCTCTTCTTGGCTATATTTCAAACAATCAAGATACAGATGCATATATCCTTTTAAACAAAATGGCAACCCTGTCACAAGTATCTTCACCCTGAGACCAAAAGGAGCAGTCTGGATTCCATAAGTGCTTCACTTGAGATACCTCATGCAATGTTTTTATCTTTGTTTCTTAGGTAAATATTATATTCCCAGGCATAATTTGTAAAACATTTAAAGTTATGTGCTTTTTGTATCCCTCAGTACTTCTCTCATTTGGAGGCAGTGCTGCATGGTGATTAAGGGCACTGAGCTGCAAACCTGGAGACCTGGGTTTGAATCCCAACAGCCTCCACTTACATACTGTACTGTGTGACCCTGAGCAAGTCACTTAACTTCCTTGTGCTTCCAGGTCACACCTGGAAACAAGTTTTGGCTTAGTGTGCCTTTCCTGATTAAACTGTTTCACCTTTCCTCCCTACTCACATTAAGAGAGAGTGGATTTAAGGTGATTCTTTGCACATGGGTTAAGCATATTAAGGTTGTCTCAGATCCCTCTAGACTGGGATCTGGTTTTGCCCTGATAACATTTTCCTTTGGACATATCAGATGGGGGATGAGAAATAAAGTCCATAAGGGAAGATGCTACCAATGAGGCATCAGAATCATTGTTTTCCTCCTTAGTATTCCAGCATTGTTTTCTTTACTTAAAACACCGTGCCTGTTCCTAGAAGGTATTGGAGAAGGTTTGACCATTCTTTGTTTTTCATTATAAGTTCTGCTTTTCTCGAGTTTGGGTTTCTCTAATGACTGTATTTCAGGTGGAGGTGAAGGGGGAGAAGGAGGAGGTGGGAGGCATTGGTACCACCTCCTCCTCACTCAGTAGCTCAGTACCTTCCCTGGTTTCAACAGGCAATGACCACTTTGGCCTTATCAGGGAGATTTCTATAGTAGGCTCATGTTCTGTTGTAATTTTGTCATGTGTCTGGGAGGGGTGGGGTGGGAGAGAGTACAGAAGTTGTAGTCACTGTCTCCTGTGACCTAGGAGCATCAGGCCCACTCATATGTGATGCTTTCATCGGGCTGAAGCTCTCCTCTGAGGTGGTGGAGAGTTGGGATCAGCAGTGCTTTGGACCCATGCCTGAGATTCTGAAATTATGAACTCTTGATCCTGTGTGACTTAGCCCACATGACTGTGAGCTGTCCAGGGGCACTGCTGATATGAATGACTGATTTCATCACAGAGGCTACATTTGAATGGGTTGGGACACAGTAGGCTAACGTGACCATAATCCAAACAGATTGCAATTTGGTCTGTCACAGACTAAGCTTAAGTATGTCCTGGCACCACATTTATAGCATGTTCAGGGCTGCCCTGGATAAAAACAGACTCCATGATCTCTCCCAGTGTAAAAACTTTCTGGCAAATGACTAATGGAAGTATTAGTCTGCGGAAGCTTTACTTTCACCTTCCACCCGTCATATCCAAAAGTAACCTTCATATAGTATCGGTACTGGTTTATCCAGCACCTCACATCTCCACCTTAACCAGTATAGTACATAATATTCATATTTTTATTTTGAAAGAGAAAAGTAATCATTTTAGTTGTTGGTTTAGTCAATGGGAGAAAGACAAATGAAGATTATGGGGGGGTATTTTTAACTTGATCGTATTTCTACCCAAACTTTTCCAGTTACTGAATGGAGAGGTACTCTGGCTAAAAGTGCTACTTTGCAGAATTAGAATAAGTGTATCCCCAATAAAGCACATACCAAACATTAGGTTTTGACGTTACTTCATTTTAAAGTTATGAGCTATTTTGTAAACCTGATTTCGCTACCTATTCAAAATAGCCAGTTTCAGTGAAGAGCTGCTAATGATGTAATCTCCAGAACTCACAGTCTAGTCTTCTCTGTCAGCAAACTTATAGGGCCTGTTTCTTCAAACATAAAAATCATGTGCAATTTTTTTTTTACTGTCTCCTGGCCCCTGCCCCAAGGAATTAATTCCTTGGGTCTTTTTGTCCGGGGTCTCGATGTAGAATGGACCCTAGCATCATTCCGCATGGGACCAGGATATTTTTTGCCTTTGGGTTTTCTCCCAGTCCCCGAACCCCTGAGGATGCCTGCACACAGGACTTTCATCCAGACAGACGGCGTGCTCATACGCCTTTGTCAAATGCCTTCAGCATCCTCCCCACCCCGACTCTGAAGAGCCGCCTGTGTGCTGGATGCCCATGCTTCCACCAGCATTGGTGCATTGGGTGCCGCTAAGCACCACAGGAATCCCACCCCAGGAGGAGAGCATCCATTTGGAGGCTCAATCCTCCTTCCCCCAACCGACCCCCGGTGGCCCGAGTCCTTTCCCAAACCTGTGTCACCCTGATAGCATGAGGTGTGGCATCCAGCACCTCAACCCTCAGCTCCACCGGGCCGGCTAAAGATGTGCAATTGTTTTTACAAGTAAAAGAGGCAGCAACATTCAAAAAACATATCTATAAAAACTACGTGTGTTTCAGGTTTTGGAACAAAGTTGACAAATTCATGTTTTATAATGCTTTTTGATGTGGTCCATTTCTCCAGTGTTGCTGAATGCTGAGTCAGCATGCTTCCAGGCTGCTGATACCATTTGGGGTGCTACATGGCTGTTAGGAAGTTTATTACTACTAGTATTGCATAATGTTGGTAACTTCACTGGTGTTTGTCAGTGTCTGCTTTATAACAAGTTTTAAGGAGCACCTTTCCCAGTCCTTTTGACCTTCATGCATAAATTACCCTTTCTTGCATTGATTCTGGAATTGTATTTCATTAATGTCCTCTGCAGTTAGTTTTGGCATTCTGCAAAATTAATGAAATGCAATTCCAGAATCAGTGCAAGAAGGCGTAATGTATGTATGAAAGTCAAAAGGACTGGGAAAGGTGCCCTAAATCTCTATCTCTCAACAAAATATTGCTCTATTTTATAAGATATCTTTTCCTAGTAGTTGAAACTCAGCCTCCTGTTCTTGTACGTTTCATGTCCTGTCTTTCACAAAATGGGGTGATTTCTGAATGAAAGTCAAAAGGACTGGGAAAGATGTTGACAGCAACTCTTATCTTCTCTCAAGCCCAATGCTTTGATACCAAGGCAGAAGAAAATCAATTTTACAAAAAAAACAGAACATACTGACAAGGCATTTGGATTTTGGCATAATGCATTGCTAACAGGGTATATTGAGGAAGGGGGAACATAGCATGTACATTGAGTACTGGTAGTGTTCCCTTGCAAAATTGCTGTGACTGCACTGTACTACACAGTGCGAGTCACTTCTCTGCCCTACAGTGACGTCATCGGGATCCAGCAGCTCGGCAGCTGAACTGCAAACACAAGTGCAGCAGGGCTAAAGCAGGGCTCAGAAACAAATCCAAATTATGGAAGGCAGAGTAACCCTTGTCCAAAAATAACAAATGCACACACCCTTTCAGGTCTAGTACTGCATATAATGATTACAAGATGTAACTCTTTGGACAATCATGAAAGGTGCTCCTTAACAGGGGCCTAATATATGTTAATTCCTGCTAGTGGTGGAAGTGTTAGCCCTGGTAAAATTATCATTTTAATGTGGAATACAACGTAGATGAGTCTGAAGGTAGGTTAAGTAACAGCCTGTCAGGGAGAAAACACTACGGGCCAGATATTCAAAACTTTGCACCTGGCACGAATCGATTGTGCCATGATTGCACCACATTTGCGCTGGAGTGCTATATTCAAAAGGCCAAATAGTGCCGGCACAATGTGATAGTACCAACGCTATGAGATAATGTATGTGTGGTGCAAAGTGAGGGGTGGGGACATGCATACAGGTGCAACGGTATATTCAAAAGTATAGCACTACGCAACGTGCATTAGCGCAACAGGTAGCATGGTACAAATCATGGCCCATGAAAAGGTTGTCTTGATGCCAGGCAGACCTAGGATGGGGGGCATGGACACAGCAGCAACAGGGAACAAGGCTGTATGCATCCAATGAGAAGGCAGTATGGGCGGACGGCCACCCTGGGCCACTCCGTATGCACAGGCACACAAACTGTGGAATGCAATAAGCCAACAATGCTATGAAGTGAACACTCATGTAAATGTTACAATTCAGCTAGAACACCACTTGCAGCAACAAACTATTTTACAGTATTGTAATGTAATGTATACCTAATGTGATATTTGTGTACTGTGTATTGTTGTGCATTGTATGTCTTTATTGTACACCGCTGCATCTCAGCCACACAGTTAATGTCTCTGGGTCATTCCTGACACTGGACCTTGGTCTAGTGTGCTTAGCTGGTGAACAAGGTGATACAAAATAATGAACAGAACACATACATGGCAGTGACATGCTGCACACAGATGGCACCACCCATGTAGCCATCATCTGGCACCGGTCCTAACCCTGCATGGCATTAGTGGGTGCCTCAGCACCCAATGGACACCATGGCAGTGTGTACATGCAGAAAACACCTCCAGTTCCCCCATTGGGGTACACCAACACAATCCAGCAGACACATGATGCACTGAGGGAATGGAAGGTGTTGAGGGGAGGATGAACAGGTGGCCAGGCTGCACCACATAGTAGGTACTGCCACATGACTGGGGCCATCCACACAGTGCACATGTTCCACTGACTGGACTGCTCCTGACAGCAGTGTGCCAGTATGATTGTTTGTGTGCCCCCCCCGGGCACATACCCTACACCTGTCTGGGATCCCTGTACACATGGACAGCCATGTGTATGGTAGTGTGGGGATCCCATGTCACTGGTGCTACACATGAGGGTCACAGGACAGTATGACTGTGCTGTCCACTGTCAGACCACACCTTCTAGCTGTGTTTGTCACTGTGTGGATAGCACCAGTCACTGTTGCCTGATGCACCATAGGCATTGCTGTGTACCTCACAGTATCACCTACTAAGGTACTGTACAATCTGATAAACACTGTGGCAGGAACAACAGTTTTCCTCTGGCATACAGCATGACCACCCATTCCTGTAGTGCTACTCCCCTGGGCCACGTTAGTCTTTGCATCCGTGTCCAAACCAAGACTGCACCTAATGTTCTGTGAGCTGTGAGCACACAATGAATGTGGCAACCAACCTGTAATACCAGTCAGACATACAGGTGGAGCTGTGAGCATAGAAAGAAATGTGATTACTGACCTATAATTCCATTCGGACCGACAGGAGGAGCTGTGCGCACCATGTTATAGCGCCAGGCAACACACATGCAAAGCAGGTTGTAATGAGATGCTAATGTGGCTGTTTGCCAATGGATTGCCTGAGTAGGCTCATTTGCATTGCATTTTGAATATAGCAAACTTTAGCGCCGGGCAAATGTGTCACGCTGCGCAAACGAGTCAGCACCGCGCAATACTGTAATGTTCCATTACATGGTTCTGCAGTATTTGGCCTGCACTGTTGTTTGCATTTGTGCTCCACTGCTTTGCTAGCACACATGTTGCCCACATTGTTCAGCCTTAACTCTCTCCACCTCGGTGTGCACTGGACCACTGTTGCAGTTTGCGCTGCTCTCGGTTGCTATATTCAGTGCTGTCTTATTTGCTGGGCTATTATTGCACTGCACTCTCAGCCCTGTTTGCATGCCTTCATTTGCATGCTGTATTTAACTCATTGAGCCCCGGGGCTATTCCTCTGAATAGGGCGTGCAAATGGTTCTGGGCTAATTTTGCCTGCTGTGCAGTGCTAATTTTGTTCCGGGGTAAAGTGTTGAATATCTGTCCCTAGGTTGGCCCGATTGGCTACTGCATTGAAACTCATAGTAAGGTTTCAAAACAGCATTACCTCTCCCACACCCATTTATAGGGAGGTAGAATAATTGTTTTAAAATGCCATCCTGAGAAATCATATCAATTAAATGACAGGTGTGAATGATCACAGCCTTCCTCCACATCAGAAAATGATTCAGTCTGCAAACCTCACCAGTGAAAACAGGACATTTTGCTCCCGTGCCTTTACAGTATAAAAAATAAACTAAAACTAAACCTCACTGCAGTGTGCTATGATTCAGCATTCAGCAACCCTGGAGAAAAAGACCACAACATAAAAGTACCAAAATAAATAGATAAAAAAGAATACACATTTGTTAACTTTTTTACAGAACCTGAAACACACAGTTTCTATAGCAATGTTTTTTGTTTTTATTTTGCAGTTACTATTTTCTCCCCTGGAGTCCTCTGCCAGCATCTGAAGTCCCCCTCGTGTAGGCACCGGGTATGAGACCCCCTCCTCATAACCCCATGACTTACCCTTCGTGGCAGGGGGTGGGGAGCGACTCAACCCATTGGTCCGGATTAGCATTCGGGGAGGTGCCTTCCAGGTCCATCATGGAAGGGAACCATCGTCATACACAGAGGACTCCACTTTTTCCTGTATTCTCCCTCTTGAGGTGTGGCGTGAAATGGCACCAGCGGCGGCCAAGCGCCTGCCGCACTCTCGTCTACTTCCAGTGCTGACGTGCCACCTCCCAGCCTCCGCTAGGTAGCAGACAGTCGCCGAGCCATGCAAACCCCCCTCCCCGAAGAAGGACAGCAGTCCTAGGGACACTCAATCCTTCTCCTCCCTGCCAACCCCCCATGCCCTATGTCCATTCCCGAACACAGGTCGCCAGCGTGACGCAAGGTAAGGCATCCAGTGCCTCAGCCCTCAGCGCCACCGGGCCTGCTTATAGCAATGTTTTTTGAATGTTGCTGCCTGTTTTACTTGTGAAAACTATTGCACATGAGCTCCAACCTTTGAAGAAACAGGTTCTATGAGCTTGCTGACATGGAAGACTAGACTCTGAGTTCTGGAGAGGACATCAGCAGCAGCTCTTCACTGAACCTGGCTTTTTTGAACAGGCAGTGAATTTAGTGTTGTAAAATGACTTGTAACTTTTAAACAAAGTAACTTAGAGATCTCATTTTTGGCATGAGGCTGATTGGGGCTATGTGGATCCAAATTCTGAAATGTATTGATGCCAGAAATGTTGACTTTAGTCCCTCTTTGAAGCTCACATCATAGGTAGAATTACCTCCCATATGTATTATAGCATACATCTCAGCTGAATCAAAACCCATGGAAGATTCTAATAACTGTCTAACCATGTATTGTTTATTTGGTATATTTTCCAACCCCCTTTTGTATTTCAGGTATACTGCATTTTTCCTTTGAGCTAATTCCCCAGCCCATGAGAAACGATCCACCATTCCAAAGTATCTTTGCTGAGACTTTGTTGAACCATTATTTGCTGTCTCAGCACCCTATTCTGTAGTGCTGTGCCGAACTTTCAAATTCCAGTGGAACAGAAATCTGCGGAACATTCAAAATTCTGCCAAAATTCCATCAAATTCTACTGGAAACAGAATGGCAGAATTCCACAGCATGAGATAGTCATGGAATGATTTTCTGTGGAAAAAAAAATCACTGTTCTGCAGAATGTTATTCTGCAGATCTCAATAATTTCTGTGGAAATCGTTGTGGAATAATTTTCTGCAGAAAAAATACTGTTCCATAGAATATTATTCCACAGATCACAGTAGGCAGAATTCTGCAGGTGAACAAGTGAAATTCCAGTGGAAATTCTGCTGGTGGAATGGTCATTCCACTCTAATTTCACCAGCAGAATTCCGCATTCTGCACAGCACTACTGCTCTGTATGACTTCCAGTATCAACTGCAGAAATCCTCCTGGATTCTCCCTGATAGGAGACGCCTTCCTTGGCATTCTCTGCCTGGGAGCCTGCTGCACTTCTGTTCATTTCATTTTGCAGATTATTATTAAAATCTGAAGTAGCAGCTTGTACCACTAAAACCTCCGTGGTATTAGTTTTCAAGCTCACTTCTGTAGAACCTTGTTTGCATAACATTTTCCTGGTTAACAGGAGTGTTTTGTTCTTGTACACACTAGAAACAAGGAGGGAAAGGGGAGACATGATTGAAATATTTAAATATGTAAAGGGGCTCTATAAAGCAGGCGAAGGTGTCTGCTGAGGAGGAAGAAGGGAGCCAGAACTAGAGGGCACAGCCTCAGATTGCAAAGAAATAGGTTCAGGGGCAATGTGAGGGGGCACATCTTCACAGAGAGGGTGGTGAAGCCCTGGAACAGACTACCAGACAGAGTGGCGGGGGCTAAGAAGTGGAGGAATTTAAGAGGGCATGAAACGGGCATATGGGACTGAGTATTGGTGGGAGGGTGGGGGCAGGCAGGGATGGAGATATGTGAAAGGAGATTATTGGGCAGACTAGATGGGCCAGAAGAGTCCTTTCCTGCTGTTAAATTTCTATGATTCTATAATTCTATGTTTCACAGCTGGTACAATAGACTCTGACTGATGTCCTGTGCTTTTTAACCTCTGCCCCTACACCCCCACCATAATGCCCACTGCCGTTGGCACAAAAGGTGATGTCCATTTGCCTCTTTCCCTTACCCAACCAGCTGCTTATAATGCTTGTCCACTGTGACATTCCTGGAACTGTCTGAATGGAAGTCAGTAGAGGATTCTGTGCTTCGAGTTGTTCTCCGATTTCAACTTCTTTGTTCTGCCACATTAAATCCACAGTTTTTGTCAGCTTTTCCAAGGTCTGTGCTGCAGCAGAAACAGAGACAGTGGGACTGCATCCTAGGCCAAGACCTTGGATATTCTGTGCTATTCCCAACATGGTGACACTCTGGTCCCCACTCCCCAATGTCAAGATCCATTTGGAGTGTCTTGCCTCTTGCAGGACATGCTTGCAATGCCCAGCATTAATCCTTCTTCCTCAAAGGTCTGTCCGTTTTCCATATTATTTTGCTGTTCTGTGACATTCTCAGAAATTGGGACAGCTTGCAGGACATAGTATAACATTCAAGGGATTTGTTTTTGTACAAGATCAGGTGCTCTAGGGGAGAGGTTATTGTAAGTCACTACATTGTATGTCTGTGAGTTATTTACTATGGATTTAACACCACTGACAAACAAAGTTTAATCAGTAGCCTTGTGCTGACTGTCAGCATTGCTTCCATTGGGAGGAAGTCTTTTTCTGCAGGGGGCTTCGTCCCTGCATCCCCAATCTCTAAATAACCAACTCCAAGTCGGAGTTGGTTCAAGGTGGGGGATGCAACACTGAGAATCACTGCGTCAGCAGCCAGCGGACCACCACAGTGACCAATCTCAACCTGTTGAAATGTATTACTGTGGTGTTGTTTGATGTTGAAATGTCGCTGTTGTGGAGTAGTACCTGTCAAGGTTCCACCAGACCCTGTTGTGAAAATCAACTGTTCTTACTTGTCAGGGCTGTCAGGAACCAGAGTGCTGGGGAGTTACAATATAGCTGCCAGTTTCTCTTTTTGTTGTATATACTTTAACTCTGCTTCTACAACCAAGGACAAAAGGTATTGTTTCCTTTCTTCTTGTGTTATTTTTAGCTTTTCATCTTTTTCTTGCAGTCTTTGTCTTAGTAGGTCATTTTTCTCATTCCCCAAAGTTGGCTGTTCTTGTACTAATCCTAGCTAAATCTCATCTACTGCCTCAACTAACTCCATATCTTCATTAGAATTTGACTCTGAGGTTATTGAAGCAGAGAAGGAGGCCTGCTCCCTTAATTCTGTTTCACCCATCCTCTTACCATCACCAGGATCGGCCCCACTCAAACAGATGAAGGTCAAAGGCAGACCCAACTCATGGATCATCTCTGAACTCATAACACAGCTCAAACTACAGGACCACCTCTGGCACTGTGCTCGTGCCTCATCAATGCAAGAGGATCTACAAAAATACAAAACCACAAGAAATAACTGCACTCATGCAATACGGAATGCCAAAAGCAAATATTTCAGGGAGTCACTGACCAACTCCTGGGGTGATGGGAAAAAATTCTGGAATAATATATAAGACCTCACAGGCAAGAACCCTAAAACACCTCCCACAATGCTCAACATCGATGGTATACCTACGCAAGACCTTGGCATTATCTCCAACACCTTTAATAATGTGTTCTCAAACCTCAGCAGTGTCCTCCCACCTGACTTCTTCAATGCCCCTTCCTTAGGCACCCCCTATAGCATGACATCCCATCTACACATGGCTCCACAGTTCTTCAAGGAAGTCCCTATGTAAATAGCCAGATCCTATATTCACAAGGCCACTCAACCCGAAGCTAATTGTGCTAGTCCTAGACGATATCCTTGAACCCCTGACTAAGATCTTCAACCTTTCACTAAGATTGGACCAATTCCCATCACTCTGGAAACAGGCGATTATAACACCAGTCCACAAAAGTAGAGACAGATCACTGCACACCAACTACAGGTCTATGTCCATCCTCCCCCTTATCCAAACCACTTGAACATATAATCTTGGACCAGCTAGTCGAGCACCTGGACAAGTATGACATCCAATGCCCGGAACAGCACAGCTTCAGAAAAGGGCACAGTACCACCACTGCACTGCTGGAATTTACAGGACTCATAAATGCCATCCTCGACCAAGGTAACTGTGTTGGGGCAGTATTCATGGACCTTACTAAGGCCGTTGATAACATTAACTACCCACTTTTACTGAGGCAACTGTCAACCATTGGTCTCTCCAATGACACATTGCCCTGGTTCACTAGCTACCTCAGGGGAAGGGTCCAGCATGTTAGAATTGCCGATGTCACCTCGGAGGATAAACCAGGCATTTCCAGAGTTCCGCAGGGGTCCATACTTGGCCCTTTACTCTTCTCTCTTTTCCTGAATAACCTCCCTAGTGTTTGCCACCAGAAAATACTTCTCTACATGGATGATGCAGTCCTGTTTACTAACCATCATGACATCAATCACCTGGAGAGTCAGTTGCAGAGAGACTTTAATCATGTTGAAGAATGGTTAAAATCTCACAAGCTCATCTTGAATTATACCAAAACCAAGGTCATGACTTTCTGCAACACATGGAGCAAGTACAAATGTCAGTCCCTCACCATCAAGAACCAGTCTGGGACTTCACTCGAACATGCACCTGAGTTTAAATATCTTGGCATCATACTGGACAGCTTCATCAACTATGCATGACACATCGACAATGTAGCAAAGGCCGCCAACATACGAATTGGTCTGCTCCACAGGAACAAACACTGCATGACTGCAGATGCCCTTAGACTGGCTATCTACAGCTCTGTCACCTCCATCATTGACTACGGTCTAGCTATCTGTGGCTCTGCTTCTCCTACTGCACTTCACAGGATATTGGTGTCAATCAACAATGCCTGCAGGCTCCTAACTGGCACTGCCTGCCAAACTCACACCTGTGACCTGTATACACAGGCTGGTTGGCTTCCACTTCATAGTAGAATCTAGTATCAGACATGCCTGATCACCAAGAAGGTTCTGTTGGGTCTCATGCTGCCAGGTGTTCAAAGGCTCCTCACTGCATACAGCAGTACCCAACATACATGTAGTGCTCAACAGCAAACCTTCCAGGTCCCTAGATGCAGGACCACTATGGGCCAAAGGTCATTCACCCATAGAGCTCCTCAGTGGTACAATGCCCTCAACAATGAAGTACTTACACCTGCAACACTTGGACCCTTTAAAAAGCAACTCCAACTATACCTAGCATCCACCATGTAATGTGACTGCTTCTCCTAGTGGCAGCATCCTCTCTCACCCTAGTCTAAGGTGAAATGTTACTCCCCCCCCCAGCACTTTCCCCTGTCACTTGCTTCCCTCCTCCCACCTCCCACCCCTGCCCTTCCCCACCACCCTGCATTACGCTCCACCTCCCCTCTTGCAGGCACTTTCAGATTTTCAGGTCCCCCAACCCCTACCTACCCTGCACTTACTCTACCCATCCATCACCCTCTGACAATGGCCCTTCAGCATGCCCACCCCTTTCTTTAACCCTACTACCCTACAATCAGTATCTGTTCTATGTAATGTACTGTCTGCACTGAAATGTTTTGCTCTCATAAATTGGCTCCTAATGTCTCTCCATTATGTACTTTAAATGTAATGCCTTGCCTTCACTGTATTATACCTGTAACCATGGGCTACCTCTGTATGTATGTTTTTTCTCCATCCTTTGATGAGGAACCTTTGTAAATGAGCAGCAATTGTTCAAAGGTACTTGTAATCCTAGCGACTAATAAATAAATACATACATACATACATAAATAAATAAATAATCTCAGCAGACAGTTAGGTGGCCAGAGGCTTCCCCTGCTGGAAGTGTAGAGGAATTTCCCTGGTGTCCTGGCCAAATTTCCCCCTTCACTAAAACTAGCACCAGCAGCTTAGACTGGTTTAATTTCACTTGTTTTCCATCTGTATCTCCACCCCCTGCCAAGGCTGAAAACAAGCAGAGTCATCTAGCCCTCCTTTCCCGGTCAACAAAACATTAAATAGATAAATTTAGAGCTCAGCAGAAGGACATACCGCCTAACATACAGTATATGTGTCACTATCAGCTAAAGAAGCAGAGGAAATGTTTGAGACTGTTAATGGAAACAAACTGATTGGCCTGATGTAATGCAATCCAAAAATCCTGAAGGAGTCAGTCAAGGAATGAGCCACACAATTAGTAAGTATTTCCATTAACTCTGTCAGATTCACATACAGTGTGTACTTGATGGCTGGAGAAGGCACATTTGATACCAACATTAAAACACTTCAGGGCAGAACCAGGGAACTAAAGGCCATCCAGTTTGATACCAGTATTAGGAACTATAAGCTGCTGGAATGTGGAAACAATCAAAGAAACAACATTATTGAACACTTGCAAAAGACAACCTGGACTCAGTAGCCCAGTACAGATTCCATATGATAAATCACACCAAAAAAAACCTCATAGAATATTTTTAAAAATGTTACCATGGAACAAGATGTTAGAAATACTTTAGGCATTGCATACTGTACCTGGACTTCAGCAAAGCATTTGATATTGTACCACATGGCAGACTAGTTCATAAACTACAGAATCTGTATATAACTTTTGGTGTGACTAAATGGGTTCAGACTTTGTTGCAGGAAGCAAAGAGTCATGGTGAATGGTAACCTATCAACATGGAAACAAGTGACCAGAGGAGTTCCCCAAGGGTCAGTCCCAGGACCTGCCATTGTTCAATATGCTGTATTTAAAGAGCCCTGATCCAAGGCCAGATTTATAGTAATGCAGACTACTCATGTGCAAAGGGCTCTGTGTTCTGGAGGGCCCTGTTGAGCACAGTTTCTTTAACCCTTGCTGGGCCATGGACTGATATAGCAGTCCAAAATTCCTATATTCTAATTCTAATTCTGTCAGCAGCCTAAGGGTTAATTCAGCTTTTTTTTTTTTGCATTGCTGAGTTGCTGACTTCAGGCAGATTTGAGTTGAGGGAGTACAGGGTAGAGTCCCTTTTTGGCACTCGCCAGTGTTGGGAGCACCTGGATAGTAAGGTAAGTGCTGGCCAATAGCTGTTCCTTTTTCGGGCGACCCCGTTTTGTTTTTCAATTTTCAAAAGCTAGCAACTTAAGGTAAGCCTACTTTAATTAGACTAGAATCCATCATGCACAGCAGTGTTTTAAAACACAGTTTTCCCATCCCACCTAAACAGCGTTAGCATAATTTTAGCAAATAAAAGGCATGAGGGAGGGGCTGAATCCAGGGCTGGTATAGGGAGATGTTCCCAGAAAGGATGTGCTGTGAGTGGTTAACAGTGGAGCATTTGATTAAAAAAATATTTATTATACAATATTATTATTTTTATTTGTAAATACACCCCAACCCACCTCAGCCCTCACTCATGCATTGAAAACATATGTCTGAATAGCTGAAAAAGGCAAATTAATCATTTACCCCTTTTATCCAACTCCCTACAAATAGCTTTATTTGAGTTGAGCTGATCTGATGTCTAAAACGGGGCAGGAGGGTGGTGGTTATGGTTAATGTGTCTCAAGTCTGCTTGTAGGCAGTTTATTTGGGGGAGGGGGGACTTCTTGTAATCCTCTCTACAGTGCCCCCAAACACACACACACACACACACACACACACACACAAAATGTAAAATTAGTAATTCCATGGTCTCAAAAAAAATAACTCATAAAATAATAATTGAATAAAGAAAAATGCCCTTTATATTAGTCCCCTTTTGCCTCTTATACAGTCCGACAGTAGAACTTTTTTTTTTTTGGCTTAAGTGGCTTGCAGGTGCTACATCACTAAACAGAGGGATCTACTCATGTGAAAGTCTTTTCTGGTTCTCTCTGGTCTTTGCATATTGCTGCATACTTGCATAGCCTAGGGCTGTGTGGTACCAGAGGCCCAGAGAGTGAATTTTTTGCAGTCTTGGTTTGCCTATCATCTGTTCCAAGAGACTGCCAACTTCTTGGCCTTGGTTTTCTTCTCAGCTGTGTAGTGCTAAAGAGTTACTCGTTTCTTTCTTCAGTTTTACTCGTGGCTGTATTCAGTAGTGCTAGAAAGCAACATCTTTCCAGCTTCAGTTTTCCTGTCATTAGCATCATGCTGGAGAGTAGGCTGTTGCTTGCTTTAGTTTTTCTGTTCGCTATACACAGCCAGGAAGTGGCCTGTCTAGATTGTCCTGTCTTGACTGTGTAGTGCCAAAGAGCACCTTCTTGGCTTACCTCACACAGCTGTGTAGTGCCAGAGATTAGCATCATGCCAGGCAAGAGCAGAGTTATAGAAACTCTTTTCGAAGCCCTGATTTTAAACAAATCCTTGATTGAATACCAATCATTGTAGATGATGGATATCTAGCAATTCTTTCAAGAAAAAAAGGCATATGAATTGGAAGATGCCAGTACCACTTCAGGACAGTCAAAAACTGCTTCATGTTGTTAGGAAACCATGACTCGGTGAGAACAGAATGAGTAGCACACAGTCTACTAGAGATACTTTGGTGTCAGATTCCAAGGATGATGTAAGTGTACCAGTCACTGAATTAAATTTTATCTTTGCAACTGAAACAAGCATTTGTCAATGCCGAATGTTGATTGCGTTGGTCTGTTGAGCTCGCTCAGTGGCCATGTCACTGGCTCAGTCTGTTTGTCCGGGTGCTGCAGTCTGCTCTTTTGTACTGGGCTGCTGCCTGCATTGGCATCTTGTTCTGCTGAGGAAGAAATCCGCAGCTGTCCCGACAGAGCTCCATTGAGGTGGCTCACTCCCTCCCCCCCCCCACTCGCTCATTCTGTTTCTCCTGGTGCTGCAGGCTGCCCTTTTGTACTAGGCTCCTGCCTGTGTTGGTGGCTTTTTCTACTCACAAAGAAATCCACAGCTGTCCCGACAGAGCTCCGTTGAGGTCGGTCATGCCCCCTGTCTCACTCAGTCAGTCTGGTTCTCCCGGCCCTGCAGGCTGCCCTTTTGTACTGGGCTCCTGCCTCTGCTGGCGCCTTTTTCTGCCCACAGAGAAATCTGCAGCAGTCCTGACAAAGCTGCGTTGAGCTCGCTCACTCCCCTTGTCTCACTCACTCATTCTGTTCTGCTGGCGCTGCAGGCTGCCCTTTTCTACTGGGCTCCTGCCTGCGTTGCTGTCTTCTTATGCCCATAAAGAAATTTGCAGCAGTTACAATACAGCTCTGTTGAGCTCACTCACGAGCTCATTCTGGTTTTGCTGCCACTGCAGGCTGCCCTTTTGTACTGGGCCCCTGCATGCATTGCTGCCTTTTTCTGCCCACAAACAAATCTGCAGCAGTCCCAACAGAGCCCCGTTGAGCTCACTGACTCCCTCTCCCTCACTTGCTCATTCTGTGTCACCTGGCGCTGCAGGCTGCCCTTTTGTACTGTGTTCCTGTCTGCATTGGTGGCTTTTTGTGGCCAGAAATAAATCTGAAGCAGTCCCGACACAGCTCCACTGAGCTCGCTCACTCCCCCTCTGTCACTCTCACATTCCGTTTCTGCCGGCGACCCAAGCTGGCCTTTTGTACTGGGCTCCTGCCTGCATTGCCGCATTTTCTGCCCACAAAGAAATCTGCAGCAGTCACACTAGAGCTCCGTTGAGCTGCGCTCAGTACTCTCTGTCACTCACTTGTTCTGTTTCTCTTGGCGCCGCAGACTGCGCTTTTGTATGGGGGCTCCTGGCTGTGTTGGTACCTTTGTCTGTCCACAAAGAAATCCGCAGCTGTCCCGACAGAGCTCCGTTGAGGTCGCTCAGTCTCCCTCTCTCATTGCTCATTCTGTTTGTCCTGGTGCTGCAAGCTGCCCTTTTGTACGAGGCTCCTGCCTGCATTGGCGCCTTTCCTGCCCACAAAGAAATCCCAGCAGTCCTGATAGAGCTCCGTTGAGCTCACCAAGTCCCCTTGTCTCACTCACTCATACTGTTTCTCCCACCACTGCAGGCTGGCCTTTTGTACTGGGCCCCTGTCTGTATTGACACCTTTTTCTGCCCACAAAGAAATCTGCAGCAGTCCTGACAGCCGCTTGAGTTTGCTCACTCCCCCTCCCTCACTCGCTCTCTCATTCTGTTTCTCCCAGTGCTGCAGGCTGCCCTTTTGTAGTGGGCTCTTGTGTTGGGGCCTTTGTCTGCCCACAAACAAATCTGCAGCAGTCCCGACAGAGCTCAGTTGAGCTCGGTCACTCCCCCTCTCACTCAGTCAATCTTAATCTGTCCCAAACACTGATTTCCCACAGTGACCGTTATTGCCGGCAGGAGTGCAAAACATACTTTAGCCAGGATGTGAAAAATGACAGCTGTAGTGTTCATAAGGAGTTGTGAAAAAATGCCACTGTTGAAAATGTGGCGTGACAGTATTACAAATTTGCGAAGTTACAAGGGTGCGTGGAAACAGTTCAACGCACGCTTGTAACACAGTCATGTTATGGAGTTTCGTCACCAAATTTTCAACATAGGGATTTTAGGACTTCTGCTCATGAAAAGTGCCACTGTCATTTTCTTAATCTGTCCCGAACACTGACGTCCCGCAGTGACCACGTTATTCTGCGCCCGGAACTGTGAAAACAATTTTGGTCAGGATGTGAAAAATGACAGCTGTACTGCTTATAAGGAGGTGTGAAAAAATGGCACTGTTGAAAATCTGGTGTGACAATATTACAAATCTGCGAAGTTACAAGGGTGCGTGGAAAGTGCGCAACGCACACTTGTAACACAGTCAATTGATGGGCTATCATCACCAAATTTTCAACATAAGCATTTTAGGACCTTTGCTCATGAACAGTATCATTGTCATTTTCTTAATCTGTCCTGGACAGTGATTTCCCACAGCAAGCGCTCTGTTCTGTGCTGGAAGTGCAAAAACACATTTTTGGCCAGGATGGGAAAAATGACAGCTGCACTGTTCATAAGTAGGTATGGGAAAATGGCAATGTTGAAAATCTGGAGTGAAAATATTATAAATTCGTGAGGTTATGAGTGTGCGTGCCAACTGCGCAACGCACGCTTGTAACACAGTCATTTTATGGAGTATCATTACCAAAATTTCAACATAAGCATTTTAGGACATCTACTCATGAACAGTGTCACTGTCATTTTCTTAATCTGTCCTGAACACTGATTTCCCACAGTGACCGTGCTATTCTGCGCCAGAACTGCGAAAACATATTTCAGCCAGTATGTGAACAATGACAGCTATACTGCTCACAAGGAGGTGTGAGAAAATGCCAATGTTGAAAATTGGGCATGAAAATATTGTAAATTCGAGAAGTAACGTGCATACGTAGCAACTGTGCAACGCATGCTCGTAAAACAGTCAGTTTTCGGATTTTTCTACCAAATTTGCAACATAGGTTTTTTGAGAGCCCACCTTATGAACACTAGCACTGTCGTTTCATTAATCGGCCCCGAAGGGTGATTCTGCACAGTGGCCGTGAAACAACCTTTCCGGGCTGATTAATGCCATGACAGTTCAAGAATTCATGAGGAGGGGTCCCAAAAACCCCATGTTGAAAATTTGGTGAAAAAAGTCCCAAAAATGCCTGAGATATGCACTAAAGTTGAAAAAAAACCTATTTATTACATTATACAGCTTACCGGCATTTCCTCAGTTCGCGGTCGGTTGAAGAGTGCAGATGTGTTCCCGGTCCACCGAAGATCATTGCGCTGGACTCGGAGGTAAGTATGGGGTGAGGGGATGTGGGAGGCAGGGTGCACAGTGGTGTGTGCAGGTTGTGGAAGGGGGCCTGGGAGAGCTCCAAGGGACCGTTCCTTCTTTACAAGGTGAAAAAAATAAGACATCGGGGACCGTTTTCCTGTTTAACAGGTGCTTTGGCACGCTGGGGTGGGCTCCCAGCATGCCATCTGTGTGGGTGGGTGGGTGCGTTAGCTGACAGGGGATTGGGCACCCTGTCAGCAAACTAGGAAAAGGGGAGGGGAGCTGCAGGAGCCGAGGGGGATTGGGCACCCCCTCGGCTATAGAAACGGAAGGGGGGGGTATCATTATGCCGACAGGGATTGGGCACCCCGTCAGCAAGAACAACACGGGGCGGTTACAGAATGCTGATGGGGAGTGGGCTCCCCCATTGGCTACAAAGCCAACCTGTTGGCAAGTAAACATGGTGGGGGAGGGGGTTATATTGTTTGTGAACATGGTGGCAACCCACTGCCATGTTCACAAACGATATCAGGGGTTTCACATCCTGCCCTGCAATGACGGGTCGCTCCCTCATTGCAGCGGATGGCTGATGCTGCAATGACGAGGTGGCCCCTGATTGCAGCGGCTACTTTTTTAGAAGGTTGTGGCATGCTGGCTGAACTAGTGTCAGCAGCAGCGTGCCACGGCATTGGGGGATGGGGGACAAGCCTTTGCAGGCTGTGGGGGCATTGGGCACAACAGTGCCACACCTCCACAACTTGCTTGTGGAGGAAGCTGACGCAACATGTTTCTTGCACATGCGCACAATCAACATAAAAAGGCATCCAGGCCCTTCTCATTTGAGCTAAAATAGAGACTGTATGCTAGTTCAACCAGAGCTCAGCATATTTCCACAAAATCAGAAGGAGAGAAATAGTGGGCATTCAGTTCAGGCTGGTACAGTAGTTTCCTCTGAACTGAATATTCTCAGTCTGAAGATGTTACTGTATATGTTTATATGTATACTTAATCAGTGTCAGTGGCTCAGTAGGTAGCACACTCGCCTCTGAGGCCAGGAGATCAGAGGGCTGTGGGTTCAGTTCCCACATCTGGCACTTGGGTTAATATCCCAGTACTGACACTGTAGTGCAGCATGAGAGGGGTGCTACACTTCTGAGGTGCCGTCTTTCGGAAGAGACGATAAACTGAGGTCCCATTTGCCTGGATTGGTGGTAGTTCAGGTTGATGTTAAAGATCCCATGGCACTTATCGAAAAGACTAAGGGAATTTTGTTTTATCAAGTATTGAACAACATCGCATCAATAAACAAAGATTGAACAAAAATAAACAAACAACAAATCATGTCACTGGAACAACAGAATCAGTGATCCAAGGTAGATTACGCCATACATTGCGAATATATTGATCAGTTTGGAAAGCCTTTTCTTTAAAAAATAAACATCACATTTCTTTACACACATTTCCCACAATATCATCATATGTCAAAAGCTTTTGTTGCAAAGTAAATAAACAATGAGCATTCCAAATATACCATTTAAGAATAGAAAACAAGACAGTTAAAGTACTAGAATCCCAAGAGGACCACTCCTTGCCATAAGCACCATAAATCAAAGAGTCATAAGAAAGACTTTGAAAAGGTACCATATGCCAACAAGAGGCCACATAGGACCAAAAGGAAGTAATGAAAGAACACGTAAAAAACAGATGAGACCTTGTTTCGTATTGTTGTACACATTGAAGCCTACTACAAAATCTGTCATCTAATGCCTTGTGTTTATGATTTGATTTAACATTCAATTTTTCATGGCAGCAAAGCCATAAAACATCTCGAAATTTGGCAGGTACTCTCGTATCACGAAACAATCTCATCACAGCAGGTATCAGATGCAGTGGGCATAAAGGGAAAGTGATAGGGTCCTTAAAATGTTTATTCTGTACCATCGAATAAAGCAATTTCTTAGAAAAATGTAACACAAGGTTTGATGTAATACCCCATTGTTTAAGGCGCACAAAAACAAATCTATAATAATCAGACGAAAAAGAAACAGATTTAAAAATCTTCAGAGAATCAGAGCTCCAACCACCATACCAAAACCGAATACATGACTGAAACAACGGTGACCAACCAGTAGTCTGCCCACTACAAACCGGAAAGAGATTAGCAAACAAAAACTGAAGAAACAGAAATAGAACTGGATTAACCATTATCAAACCCCCATCCACCACCTTCAGATACAATACATTACGTTTAATGGGATTTAATCTACTGCACCATAGTGCACAGAAAAATAAACCATAAAGTACAGCATCCCGTTCCTTAGGGGGGGGAAATCATACTCATATAAAAAAATAGAGGCAACAAATAAGTCCGAAACATGTACACCCGTTTGAGCTTCCCCATAGTACACCTATTCCAACTATCTACTAAAGTCTTGCCCCTAGCCAACGTTAGATCCCAGTTAACTAAATCTTGTCTACCAGTGTCAAAAACAATTCCCAAAACTGAAATAGAACCTTGCGTAACTGGGATATCAGCCATGTGAGAGGTAGAAACATCAAACCTAAACATCGAAGAACACACTTTTCATAATTCAGGTGAATGCCAGAGGCAGTACCATAAAACTTACAGAACTCCAAAGCCCTAATCAAATCCCCCTCCGACTTCAAAAACAAACAAATATCATCCGCATATGCGGCAGCAGTCCAAGGAGCATAATAACTGGAAATTTGGACGGGGGTTAAAAGGCGTATATCATTCAGTAACCGAAGCAATGGGTCAATGCAAAAAACAAACAATAAAGGGCTCAAGGGACATCCCTGTTGCACCCCCTGTTTCACCGGAACCAAAGGTCCTAAAAAGCCATTTACAAGGGGTTTAACGAAAAGACAATTATAAATAGTCTTCAACCAAGAAATAAACAAAACTGGAATACCATATCTGTAGAGAATTTGCCATAGAAAATCAAATTCCACTGAATCAAAGGCCTTCTGTTGATCCAAAGACACCACTAATCCAGAAGTAGATGAAAAAGAACTAGCTTCAAAAATTTCTTGTAAAACAATCAGTTGATCAGAAATATTCCTGCCTGGAACAGCACAAGATTGAGTACATGAAATAACACATGCTGCATCCCTCGATAAACGTAATGCCAGGATCTTCATTAGAATCTTGAAGTCCACATTCAACAAGCAAATTGGCCTCCAATTATCCAAGTTTGCCTTATCCCCCTTTTTGTATAACAATGTAACAACCCCTAAAGTCGTATGCATGGGGAAACAGCACTCATGCAACATAAAAGTAAAAACTTGTGCCAATTCATGAGAAATATAAGGAATCAGGAAAGCATACAATTCAGATGGGAGGCCATCAAGACCCGGGACCTTCTGTTTGGGCAAAGCGGCCACAGCTGTCTGAACCTCCAAGGGGGAAACAATAGAAGTAAGGGCAGTGAGCACAGAATCAGAAAGGACAGGAATATTCAAAAAGCCAACCAACGTGAAAAAACATCAGGATTTTGACCCTGTGAATCAAATTGTTTACCTAAATAGCTAGACACCACTGACATGATATCAGATTGTTTCGTAACAGTCACCATATCAGGATCCCAGACAGCACGCATGGTTTTACGCTGAATGCGAGAAGAGCTGCTCAAAAAAGGACATACATCCGTAAAAGACCCTTGAGTCCCAAACTGCTGTTGCATAGTCAAGGAGGCCAAATGTTTCACATGAAAGTCATTCATGCATTGTTTAATAGACCGAATTTGATCACTATAATCATGTGTAGTAGTATACATTAAACTCATTAAGTATTGTAACTGCTGTCTGAACGTTTGATATGCGACCTTCTCCAAATTCGACAAATATTTGCTCTCACTTAATAAACACAATCGTAAGTCAGATTTCAAACTTTCCCACCATAGAAAAGAAGTATCAAATAACTCAAATAAAGATTTCTTACCTTCTATAAAATACACCAATTGGTGAGCCAGAGAGCCCGTAGAGAGCAAGAAGGTATTAAATTTCCACAAACCAGGGCCAGAAGGAGACTCCCAGTCCCCTACCACTATTGAAAGGGCATTAAGATCAGAGTAGGCTACCGAATCAACTCGCGCATTAAGCACTGGAACCCAATTACTAAGAAAAAAGAAATCAATACGAGTTGCATGTCTACCCCGTTGAAAAGTAGGGAATCCCTGAGAGTGAAAAGAGTGATACACATCTTTCAAATGAGCTAGTTTAATCGTAGTCTGTAGAGCCATCATATCACAGAATATTTTAGTAGAAGTACCACCACCACGATCTTGTAGCATAAGGCCACAATTGAAATCCCCTTCCCAAAGCACAGATTGTGCCGAAAAAAGAAAAGGCCGAATCTGAAAAAAAATATTCACCCTGTCCGCTTTCTGTTGAGGGGCATAAACATTAATAAGACGAAAATACATATCATGGAGTTTACCATCCAATATAAGGGCTCGTCCAGGTACTAGATCAATCAGTTTTATGAGCTGGAAAGGAAGTGTAAACAAAATACCCACCCCCGTGCATGCACCCTGACCAATGGTCCAGTATGAAGGACCCTTATACCAGTCAGATTTAGCATGTCGAACCTCCAGGGTAGTATGTAATCTCATATCCTGTAAAAAAATGACATCTACAGGGATGGACATTAGGTGAGAAAACACACCTCCACGCTTTTTTGAATTTTTAAAGCTATTAACGTTAATTGTTAAAAATGTAGTCGGGCAAAAGAAGGCATATGAAGAGAAAATTAAGGGGGTTTAAACATTTTCGTTCTACCAGAGGCTCGTGTCTTTCGTCCCTTAGAGGGAAGCTTACCTTTCATAGGACCCACAACCTGTTCACTCACTATACTCGCATTAGAATCAGAATCAGGATCAGCATGTAAGGAACTTTCCGAAGAAACTTCGGAGGCCTTTTCCACCAATTCAGTATTGAAAAGAAGGGGTTGAAAATGATTTGACATTTGAGTTTCCGAAATTTTATGAACCTTTGGGGCCGGCTTTCTCCAGCTCCGGCGGCATGTTATCTGCTGTTCAGGATCCATGATCTGGGTCGAGGGAGGAGGTGGAAGGGGCATAGCAGGAGGAGAAACAACCAACTCGGGTCCACAGTCTGGCAAAGGAGGATCCAAAACCACAGAAGGGACATTCATAGGGTCTATCACCATTGGGACCTCCAGAGGTGTCTGAGCAACCAGAGGAGGATTGGAACAAAATTCAGGGGGAAGGGGTACCATGGATATGGATGGAGGAAGTTGAAGTTCCACTGGTAAGGGATCAGTCTCCGACCGGACATGCGACTGTTGGGCAAGTGCAACTAATAATTTCTGTTTCTCCAAAGCCCCAGAACCTGATTTAGAAAAAGCAGTCTGAGAGCATTCATCATAAGTATGACCTAACAGACCACATAAATTACAGCAAATAGGTTCAGAACAATGTTGTGACACATGACCCAGTTTACCACAAAGGGAGCAATGGATTTTATCACAAACCCCACTAAGGTGTCCCGAAACACCACATTTGTAACATGATTTAGGCTGTCCTGGATAAAATAAGACACCACGGTCACCCCCCCAAAAAAATGAGTTGGGCAAATGTTGTAAAGAACCATTCAGTTCTTTTAGAATGACCCTAAATTTCCAGCCCCCCGTCCATATGCCCTCACTATCAAAAATAGCCTCAGGAGAGCCTAACACAGTACAGCGCTGTTGTAACCAAAAAGCAAGTCAGTCACACTGACACTCTCATTACGAAAAATAACCGTAATGAACTTCTGAGTGGGCCTGGTCAGGGGAATGGCTGCAAAAGAGGCCCCCAAGGGAGTATGTTTAACCTTCACATACCTATTCCAAAACGCCTCTAAACCTGCAGCCAACTTAAAGCTAACATTAAATGAGCGTTCCCCAGACACATGAATAAGAGCATACAATTCAGTAGCCAAAAAATTTAAACTTTGCATTAATAAAGTTTTCCCCACATATTCCCTATCGGGAAACAATTCAAGACCCCCTTTATACATATATGAACCACGTTATGTCTTTTAGCAGGCACCACCTTCTTTTTGAAAAAGGAGACATAAGACTTAGAGACACCAGTGTTATCAGCTCCCAAAATAGATGCAGAGTCTCCCTCCAAGGATCTGGAAAACGAAGGAGGCTGAGAATGGGGGGCTGCGAATGGCGGGCGCTCACAGTCATCACCTGGAGGAACACGGGACCAGGTACTATGCCAGTAGAATCCAAAGGTGGCAACTTCTGTAGTAAAGGAAAAACCACGTTGGGAGTAAGAGTCAAATTGAAAGTAGAATTCAAAGAAAAAGATGATATCTCACCCGACAGTTTTGGAGAAGGGTGTAAAGGTGCAGATGAGGAAACAGCAGGCAAAGGATGCAGTTGCACTCTGGGGATCCCAATGGGTGCAAATCCTGAAGTCCAGTTCTGAGAGTCAGGCAAGCGGACCCAGCCCGCCGCCCGGAGAGAGGATTCCACTGACCACCCTTCCAACTTATCAGGCACCAAATCCACCCAAGCCGGTGAAGAAACTGCTGGTTCACATTGCAGGGCGCAGGCAGTCGTCTGTGCATGTTGTGGGGCATAGGCAATCGTTTCGGAAACCATTCGGTCAGCCGTAGAGGAAACAGGAAAGAAAAAGGTGGAAACCCCATCCTGCTTGAGGGGTTCCGTCTGGAAAACAACTGGCTCAGCCACAACACCAGAGCGGGAGAGTTCCTCAGGCGAGTGCAGAGCAGGAGCAGCCGGAGGAGGTACTATTGCCGGACCACTCACCACAGGACTCACGACTTCTTCTGGGGCAGATACAGGCAGAGGCGAGGAAGAAGCGAGGGGAAGAGAAGCCTCCAGCTCGACCGAATCCACAGCAGGAGAAATCACAGGAGAAACCATTGTATCATCCACGGGACACATAGGTAAGCTAACACATCCCGAATTCCCAGACAGCACAGTAGAAACCTCCAGTGTAACAGGAAAAGCCATAGAAGCCACTTCATTTAGATGAGCAACACAGGCAGGGCTAGGTAGTACACCCAAGACATCCTCAGCAACAGTGGACAACTCCGCAGGCACACAGCTCCTCACCACGTCCTCCTCCATGCTCAGCCTAGCAGAGACTGATCCTCTGCAGCAGATGGCAAAGCCCCCCACAGGCAGAGTAGGGGAATTTCCCCGGTGTGCTGGCCAAATTTCCCTCCTTAACTAAAAATACCACCAACAGCTTAATCTGGTTCAAGGTCAGTTGGCATTCATCTGTATCCCCCTCCTCCCGGGTTGTGCCTGAAAATAGGCAGGATTTGTCTAGTGCACTTACCTGGTCAACAAAAACTAAATAAATAAATACTTGACAGTGTCTTTTAGTGAATAATAAAGTTATCTCATGCAGTTTGGGACGAGAGGATTGCAAAATGAAGGTGAGTGGTTCTGTCAGCACAAACCACATGAGAAAATGTTATTATTCACTAACAGACACTGTCAAGTATACATATAAACATATTATGAAGCACTACAAGATTTCTCAATAACAAAAAACACACTTTACTGTATGTAACTAATGTTTAAAGTAAGATTTTTATTTTCTAGCAGTTTGGTTCCCCCTCTAGTTACAGAGCAAAATGGTATGGTCCTGTTGTACCAAAACATCACATGCTCAGTGGCAGTGTTTTTTTTTTCTTTGCTTAGCCTTTCTTTCCAGGTGAATAAAACCTAAAAAAATTTAAAT
This sequence comes from Neoceratodus forsteri, assembly GCA_016271365.2. Lineage (NCBI taxonomy): Eukaryota > Metazoa > Chordata > Ceratodontiformes > Ceratodontidae > Neoceratodus > Neoceratodus forsteri. Next base: position 1,276,862,437 of record CM057459.1, on the reverse strand, counting down.
CAGAGACAAGAAGAGGGTTTATTTTTAACATTTAATCATATGTTGTTATGGGAGGCAAAGCCGCAGGCTGTCATATACGTAAGCGAGTGATGACAGCAAAAGAGAAAATCTGCCGATTTAGTGTGAGCGAGGCACCATCTGTACAGAGGATAAGAGGTACTCTGTTTCTGCTACATGACTGGTTAGAAATCTTGTAGTGCTTTATAATGCTTATTGTTATACATGCCGTAATTTCATTGGGTGGATGAAATGCTATTGTGTTTGTCAAAAACTGGGTTCAAGAACTGGGAAAGATCTACAGGAAAGGTGGATCGCTGACTCTGCATAACAACTCAAGAGTTCCACAAAGCACCAGTGACCATGTGAAATGACTTCAGAATTCATGTAAAGGAAGGAAAGACCATACAGAACCTCATTAGTGAGGATCACAGCAAACTTGTGGTGGAAGACAAGCATTACATACAATGAATATCAAATGAATTGAGGTTAACTGCTACACAGTGCACTGCACCGAGGAGACACAGAAAAGGCGAACAAAGTTTAGACCAGGAAAATTTCTGGGAAATTTTTAATCTGATACCAATTCATTGATGACATTATAAAAAGAAAGTTGGCAGTGTCAAGCCCAAGAAATGCAATGTATACACATCACAGCATTCAAGACCAGCTCCTTAATATTATGGGACAACTTGTGTGACAACAAATTACAGATGAAGTAGCAGCTGCAGGGTCATTCTCAGTGCAACTGAACCAACAAAGAGAAGTTGTACTTGGGTTATAGAAAAGTGGACACATAACATTATTGAAGTAATTGCAAACACAAAAATTAATTGAGGAATTTGAGAGAGTACTGGTTTTGAGCCAGCACCCTCTCCAGTTACCTAGAAACATAGAATTTCTCAGCAGAAATGAACTGCTTGGCCCACCCAGACAGCCCAGATTTTCCCTGCCTATTCTGCCTCTGCAGACACTATCTGATCTTCTTCTTCTACCCTTCCGCCTCCCTGCCTCTTTTCTAATATAGCCCTATGTTTATGCCATGCATGCTTAAAGTCCCCAAATGTCCTAGCATCCACCACTTCTGCTGGCTGTCTGTTCCAAGCATCTACCACCCTTTCTGTGAAGGAATATTTCCTCACAGCTCTCTTGAACTCCCCTCCTTCCAGCTTCATCACATGCCCCCAGATTTTGGTGCTCATTCTCATTTGAAAGAGACTCCCCACCTGTACCTGTGCACCCCAGTGAGGTACTTTTATGTCTCGCTCATGTCATCTCTCCCACTTCTCTCTTCCGATGTACATGTTGTGATCCCTCAGTCTCTCTTCATAGAGCTTCCCATGTAAACCCTGACCCATTTTAGTTGCCCTTCTCGGACTATCTCCATCCTATGTCCATTCTGAGCTGCGGTCTCCAAAACTGAACACAGTACTCCATATGGGGCTCATCAGTGAGTGATACAAGGGCAACACCACCTTTCTGTTTTTGCTGGAAATACCCTTCACTATGTACCCCAGCATTGCACTAGCCCTGCCAACTGCATTGCCACCCTGCCCTGCAATCTAGTGGTCCTCTGATATAATAACCCAAGGTCCATTTCCTGTCTAGTGACTACCAGTAGCCCCCCCCCACCCTATACTCAGCACTGGGATTCATATGCCCTAGGTGCATGATTTTGCACCTTTTTGCATTGAAGTTGCCAGGGCCACTGGCAAACAACTGGACATACAAAATTACAAACAAGCATGAAATGCCTGCACAAAAGCCATACAGCTAATGAAATCTACCTATTATAAAGACAGTCTCACCAATACATGGGGAAATGGTAGTGCTTTCTGGGACAATATCAAGGATGTCACAGGGAAGCAGCCAAAAACCTCTCCGGCCATGTTAATGGTTGATGGATCCTGAACCCTCGACCCCAAGGTAATCACAAACATCTTTAACACGGCTTTTTCAGACCTTAGTGCTGTTCTACCCAATGACTTTTTCGAAAACAGGGCCTACTCCCCAAATACCTCAGTCCTTCAGTCTAACCATCCCCTCTTCTACTTCAGGGAAGTAAGGCTGAATGAAGCTCACCGTAATATTACTGCAGCTATCTCTAAATCTAGATCTAGTAGCAACACCCTGGACCTTAAGCTTCTGTTGCTCACCCTCAATGAGGTAATTCATCCATTAACAAAAATCCTAAACCTCTCTCTCAGCTGTGGAAAATTCCCGGACCTATGGAAAACAGCCACCGTGACACCCATCCATAAAAGTGGGGATAAGACGAATCACTCAAATTATCGCCCTATCTCCATACTGACCCCACTCTCTAAGGGACTCGAGCGCATCGTGGCTGACCAACTTACTGACCACTTGGATAAATACAATATACCTTGTCCACAACAACACGGCTTCTGGAAAGGTCACAGCACCACCACAGCCCTTCTTGAGTTCACTGGAGCTTTGTACAAATGCCTTGACAACGGCCTTCTCACAGAGGCCATTTTCGTTGACCTCTCCAAGGCCTTCGATACAGTACACCATGGACTACTAATTCACCAACTACTGAATGCCAGGCTATCACCTGACTCTTCTCTCTGGTTTAAAAGCTACTTAGAAAACCGGTCGCAGAGAGTAAAAATTGCGGACACTCTTTTTGATACCCTGCTTGTTCGCTCAGGTGTCCCACAGGGATCCATACTGGGCCCCCTCCTTTTTAGCCTTTTCTTAAACTCCCTCCCTTACCACTGCTTTGAGCAGATCATACTGTATGCCGATGATGCTGTTGTATTCTCCATTCACAAAGATCCTGCAACTCTTCAACGCAACCTCCAGCTTGGTTTCAGTTCTGTAGAGACATGGTTTCTTAATCATAAACTGGTCCTCAATGACAAGAAAACCAAATCTATGCTCTTCTGCAGCTCTCATAACCCACACAAGCTACACCACTTGGCTATCTCCACCACCCAGGGGAACACTCTAGATCAAGTGGGGTCCTTCAAATACTTAGGGATACAGCTTGATCCTAATCTCTCCTATGGACTTCATGTAGATAATGTAGCTAGAGCTGCTAATACACGGCTTGGTCTCCTCTACAAACACAGACCACACCTCACGCCAGAAGCTTTGAAGGTTGCAGTCCTGAGCTCTGTGATCTCTGTAATAGGCTATGGTCTCATCATTTATGGCTCGGCCACAACTACAACCCTTAGACGCCTCTCAACTGCCTTAAATAAGGTATGTCGGCTCATCACTGGTGCTCGCCATCTCACCCACACGTGACCTGTACACTCAGACCGGCTGGCTCCAACTATCAAACCGCATAAAGTTTCTCACCTGCTCCATGGCGAAAAAAATCTACCTTGGCCTTGCACCTTCTGGGGTCTTAACTCTGTTACAACACCGAATTAACAAATGGTGCCTTAGGAGATCCATGCTACAGCTACTGAAAGTCCCCCACTGTCACACTTCACAGGGACAATGCTGTTTTGCTTATCGAGTGCCACTCTGGTTCAATGGCCTCAGCCCCACCATCTCCTCTGCCCCAACAATTGGTATGTTTAAAACTAGGCTCCGGGACTATCTCACTACCAACAGCTCCTGTGACTGACCAACTTAACCTTGTTTCTCCACTTCCCTTCCTGCTCTAGTGAGTTCCCCTCCTCACTGGATTCTACCCTCACATCTTGGTATACCCAATGCTGCACTTTTCACCCTCTCCCCACCCTTCCTACATTCCTTCTCCCCCTCTCCTGTCTTCCCTCTCCCTATGACTCTGGCACTTCTTATCTGTTGTCTGTTTTCTCTGACAAATGCCGCTGGCTGCCTTGTTACAATGCTACCCTTGAATTGTATTAATCTGTATTCTGTTTGCAATGTCCACATTGTTGTACTATCTGTCTTGATGTTCCCCATAATTTGTATTTCTCTGACGTGGAACCTTTGTAAAAGAGCCAAGGCTCAAAGGTATTTGTAATCCTAGACTTGATAAATAAAATAAATAAATAAGCCCAACTGCCACGTCTTGGACCACTTCTTGTTTCCCAAGATCCTTGTACATTTTCTCCACCCCTCCTGAGTATGCACCCTATTTCAGGATTTTGGTGTCATCTGCAAAACGGTCTACCTTCCTGTCCAGTTCTTCTCCAATGTCCCCTATGAAGACATCGAAGAGGACTGGTCCCAGTAATGAGCCCTGATGTACCCTGCTGGTCACTCTCCCATCATTAGAGTGAGTGCCATTAACCTCACTCTCTGTCTCCTAGCCAATAACCAGTTTCTAACTCAGTTTGCTATTTTAGATCCCACTCATAGGCTGGTCAACTTCATAATCAGCCTCCTGTGTGGCGTCAAGTCGAAGGCCTTGCTAAAGTTCAGATAGGCCACATTCACTATCCTTCTCTGATCTATTTCTCTTGTCACTCAGTCAAAGAAATTAATCAGATTAATTTGGCATGATATGACCTTCCCGCATGAATCTGTGCTGCCTGTGGTCCTGCAGCCCACTGGATTCCAGATGTTCAACCAGTCTTTCTTTTAGTAGGGTTTCTATTTATTTCCTCACCACGCTAGCCTCCTCCCTCCCTTCCTCCCTCTTGCCACTCTTATGTAGAAGGACCATGTCGACTCTTCTGTAGTACTCTGGAACCATGCCTGTTTCAAGTGAGCTGTTGAACAGTGCTGTCAGTGGGGCAGCTAGCATCTCCCTGAGTTCTTTCAGTACCCTGGGGTGTATCTCATCCTGCCCACAATAAATTCCAGAATACATTTTTATTCTTGCAGTACTTCAGCAATTTGGTGCATTCTGATTTCTACAGCCTAAGTGCAGCAGCAAAGGTCAAACTGTGTAGCAAAGGGCCCACCTGGAAATGGGGCCATGGGGGCCTTGGCACCAACCGCGGTATGCCCTAGTGTACAAACTGCAGCCCAAATTTTACTGACAGCAGTATGCCCTGGTGCACAAACTTAGCCTGAATTTTCAACCATAGCATACAGCAACCTTGACCTCCTTCCTATCCAGCTGACACAAAAGGTGTTTTTTGTGTATCATTCATAAACTTTTTTGTTTAATATTTTCACCTCATTTCTTCTGGACTGCTTCCTCCCCTTCATGAATTCTGTGGGAGTCAATTTTCAAATCATCACCAAAATGATCTTTCAGGGCACACGTAACAAACACCCATTTTGGGGTGATTTGAAAGTTCACACACATAGGGTTCATGTGGGTGGATGGAAAAGGAAACAATGAGGTAAAATATTAAACAAAGAGTTATGAATGATCGCTTCTGGACATGTAATGCAGGTAGGCAGGATGGAGGTCAGGGCTTTTGCTACCCAGCTGCACACTGTGGGACTATTTGGAACAGGCAGGAGTTTCTGAGTAGGTGGAAGGTTTAAAGACTTGTGAGGGAGGAAGCTGGCTAAAAGGGAAAAGAGACTAGAGCACAACTAAAATGAAGGAGCAACTTACAATTGAAGGAGCTTGGCTGCAGTAGCCCAGGGGTCTTGATGAAAATCAAGTGAGTCTGTGAAAAAACATTTGGAAGCTGGAGGGGGGAATGCCAGAGTGCCCTGCCTTATGGAGTGTTTTCAATAAAGGTTTCCTCATCTGTCATCATGCAATCAGGCTTTGGTGTTTTGTCTCATATCCTGCGACTAGTGCAGCCGAGCTCCTCCAACTGGTGGTTTAAATGCTCAAGAGTGCTAACTTAGGCCCTCTTTCAACTAAAGCCGCATGTATTTTCACCCTACATGTATTTGCCAAATGTGATTCCTAAGGCACTGATATACTATGTGTTTTGTGCTTTTTTGTCCCTTGCTGGTGAGTCTACAGTAGCAGAGGTGTAAGGAGCTGCTCTGCACTGCAACTTAGGAAACAGAAGATCCACTACATCTACCACTGGTTTGAGCCAAAAACACATAAAACCCTCCCTCCACAAAAAAAAGTAGTAGATATGAACAGACCCTGAGGTACAGTGTATCAACACCATGCGGTGCGGTTTGGCTTAACAGTTTGGAAGTTGGAAGAATGGTCAAAGGTAATTATAGTGCTTACTGCTCAATTTGCATTTCTTTCTACTAACAACCTGCATTCCATGTTAAAGCTGCTGCAAACCTTGCGGCATGCTGATAATGCCACCCACCACCACTACACAAAGAGTAGTCTCCAGACCTTTAGAAACAATACACATTTTAAAAGTATATATTTGTATAATGCCCCCCTCCCCACCAGGCATTACCCACCAGACAGTCCTAAGTCAAAGCCAGCACTTAAACCACTAGACACCACTGGTGCCTCAAAATCATGAGCTGTGTCTGTATCCAGCCTATGGCTCCTCACAGTGCACAGCCAGTGAGCATTGATGGATGGTAACATTTTTTTCTTACTGATTGCCTCACTACATTGCCCACTAAGCACCACTTTTCAATTGGTTATTATAATTTTGGGTAAGTAGGGTGCATATTTGTGTATATCTTCAAGCATCCTTGACCACACCACAGCAACACACACATACACACACACACACACAGCAGATGTCTACATGTCCAGCCAGTCAGCCACGGCCAGGAGTTCATGAAAAAGAACTGGAGTCTGTTAAGTTTTATGGTATATAACTCAAACAGACTCGCCACAGGTAAGGTTAACAATAAGTGCAGGCAGCAACTTAGGAAACATTGGCAGAAATCAATGTTACTATCCAATAGCTAGCTTCTCATCATGAAATGCTACTCACTGATGAGGGACAGGACTGTAGGATTCAGTGCAACTTATGAAAACAGATGATCCCACCTCTGGCTCAAGGATAACAAGCATTTGTCAATGCCGAATGTTGCTTGCTTCTATGTGCTGTTTAGGTATTTGGAAGTCATTGGAGTGCAAATATTGAAAATTTGCGAACTTACGAGCGTGCGTAGGAACTGCGCAACACACTCTCGTAAAACAGTCATTTTTAGGAATTTTTTCACCAAATTTTCAACATAGTGATTTTAAGACCTCTGCTCATGAACAGTGTCACTGTGATTTTGTTAATGTGTTCCATACATTGAATTCAAGACACCGACTGCACCATTGTGCGCCACATTGGCGTGAAACACATTTTGGGCAGGATGAAAAATGACAGCTGTACTGCTCATGAGGAGGTGTGGTAAAATGGCAATGTTGAAAATCTGGAGTGAAAATATTGAAAATTTGAAATTAAGAGCCTGCGGTAGAACTGCAATAGCGCCGCGCTCAAATAAAACAGTCATTTTAGGAATTTTTCACCAAATTTTCAACATAGCCATTTTAAGACCTCTGCTCATGAACAGTTTCACTGTGATTTTCTTAATTTGTCCCGTACATTGATTTCGCACACCGACTGTGCCATTCTGTGCTACATGAGCAGAAGCACATTTTGGGTGAGATGTGAAAAATGACAGCTGTACTACTCATAAGAAGGTATGGTAAAA